>CM019756.1:25643766-31363766 GCA_009761765.1 Phenacoccus solenopsis | reverse complement strand
AAACGCAAAAAAAAAATCTTCAATTGCATTTCTAAGAAGAGTCTCTCACCGGATTTTGAGCGAATTTCATAAATACCCGCATGCGCTACGCGGGGTGGGGGAATGTATTATATAGGTAGAGGTACCAAAAACTTGGACACTTGCCAGATGATTACAAATGGTGTGAAACGCAATGATTTGAAGATCTCAGGCGAGCCCTCCACCCCCCAAATCAAGTAGGCTGTAATAACTATTGTTTTTAAGTTAAAAACTCAGCTAAAAAAGTCAAGATTTAAACTTATAATAATGAGAACACTTGGTGTACACTATACAATTTTATAATTGCATCTCATATCTCCTAGGAAGTATAAATGTCTGATATAGGTATCTTGGCATATAAAAGTATAGAACGACTTAAAAATCTTTCGCATTTGATATTTTTCACTCATTAGGCAGTTTTATGACGCCAACATTACACATTTGTTGAAAAAAAAATACGTATATTATTTTCAATCTATTGAACTACTGCATCTCAATATTATATGTGATAAAATAAGTGTAAATTGTTTGTAACTGGAAAAAAGCACCAATGTATAAATGTGATGTTTGAACCTTCCCCTCTCGAAAAAGAGTGGAATTTATAAATTAACCGAATATTCGAAAACAGCACGCTTAAAAACTTGGTAATTGATGTGCGACATTTAAAATATGGATATTTCAAATTTCAAACCCTTCCACTTAGAAAAAGATCAAATTAGAAAATTAAGCTATTCCTAAACACTTGAAAGTAATATTCAAAAATTTTCCTTTTACACTAATTTTAAGGAGAATAAAAATCTGGTAATCCAGCAATCACACGCGATTCAATACCGCAGTGGTTGCTTCCTCGTAATATTCTGAATGTCCCCTTCTCACCCCAAGTTGGTGAGAGGGAATCTGCGACTATCCAATATTTTAATTTACGCGTGTCCGTCGTTACTCCCCAGCCTATTATGCGAACAAAGTGAGGGCTCACGAATGAATCATTTCGCTTCTTTTCATAAACTCCTGTTATGCGGATGAAGGAAAGAGAATTAGTCACCTTGATATGGTTTTGTGATGGTAAATTTCTAACATCACTTGTACCTTTTCGATAATGAAACAAAGACTCGTATAAGGTCATCATAGCAGACACCGGTCCGTAATATTGTATTTCTCGTCGAATTTCATATTCGTTTTGGGGAAGCGTTATGACATCTTTCGCTGCGAATGTACCGTAACAGTAATAATGAGATTAAATAAGAAACCTCAAGGTCGAAAATTTTCTCCATGTTATATAAAGCAAAAATTCATAACGAACCCTTGTGCGTTACTGGACAATATTCTCGTGAGCATTTTAGTTTATCAGGTTTTTCGTCGTTAATTAAAAATGGTTGGCAGCCCTGTAATACGATTATGTGAAAAACAATTACGTTATTATTGAATATAATAGATTAAGTAAGCGAAAATACTCGTTGCGCTCCTGTTGATCCGTAAGGGCCACCGGTGACTAGAGGAAATTCTTCGAGAAACTTCCAAGCTGTGTATATTTCTCCACCCCAGCATCCGTTATTCTGTCTATTACAAGCTAACAGTTGTTGTGCAGACATGTGGTATTGGAGTTCACCTCCAGAGTGTATACATATTCGATCGCTGAACGTGGTGGCGACTGCGACGGCCTAAAATTTGAATGACGTGTGATATTCGAGGATACCGAGAAGAATGAGTGCTTGACTTACCCAGCAAGACCAGCAATTGCCCTGTTCCATGATTGTCTCGATGGTGCCGCAGTATGGATGTGCTATTCTCGCATCATAACTTTCTTCTACTACTAGGTCTGGTGGAAAATATCTGATAGAGCGTTTTCTTGGTTTATAAATGTTTACAAGAAGGCGAATACCTCCATATATGGATTTTATGAAAAACGTGCTCATCATCATCCTGGAAAGCTTCGTTTCCGTTTTATTGATATAGTCGGTGTCTGCGAAATCAATGAAGACCGTTACAGTTGTATATGATTGGGGAAGAATGTTTTCACCTCTTACATAATTGGTGAATGAATGAGCTTTGTGGCATTGACGCATAATTAGCGCGTGAAACTTACTATGTTTCCCAGCGTTCACCAACATTTCAAGAGTGATCAGTAGTTGCAAATGGAATTTCATTTTTATGTTTCGATTTTCATACGGTACCCTCTACTGATCTACGTTTGAAATATTTCGTTAGTCTTGCTGTGAAAAGAAGTCCACCAGTGATTCGTATTGTTTACTTAACTGGAAATGTGTGATGAGATTAATTTCAAACTATTGCTTTTTGAATGGGTGCTAAGGAGGAGATGGAAGTGCAAAATATGGTAATACGTAATTGGCACCTATCAGTTTAGATGTGTGACTTGTGAAAGATGCCAATTTTATACTAAAGGTTATTTTTCAGCCATTTGGTTTTTCAAATAGGAGGAAGTGGACAAGAAATAAAATTCGATAAAAACCCTTGTACGAGTATTTATTTTTTCAAGTTTCGTGAGGTATTATTAAAGTCGTTCCATAGGTATTATCTTTTTAAAGCAGTTTTACATTCGAACGTATCCTAATTTGTTGTGTCTCGTAGTTTATATTTTTACATACTCGTAACTAGAAGCTTAAGTCAAATTTGAAAAATATTGGATAAAATTAATTTCACTTATCAGACTTTCGTTTATTCATGTTGCAAAAAAAAATTAAATGGGATCAAAAAATTATACGAACCTTACCCTTTCAATATTGGATCGGAATAACAAGTAATGAATGATAACATTAACAAACTTACGATACACTAACGTCTTGGGCCTATATAACAGCAAAATAACGAGGCTTTACCAGCCAAAAACCCCCTTCCTGCTATTTGCTGATTGGTTGTTTTGCATACCTAATGATACGTGTTTCGAGCAAATTCATTAATTAGTTACTCCACCTGTGATGTTGTCACTGCAGCTGAAACTCGTAACTTTCAACGAAAAATTATCGATGTATGATACTTTGAGTGCATCATAAAGGTGATAAATTTTTTTTGCCGAGTTTTCAAGGTGAAACGACAGCTATTGCAGACCATCTGACTTGTGAAGGATTGGTCGGTGAGGGTGAGTTTTCTATAATTTTTGTTTCGCACCATTTGTAATAATTTTTGAAAGAGTGAGACACGAACATATCGAAATTTCAGCTTCCTTCGAGCATTTGGAGTGAAGTTAGCGGAAGAACCAGTATTTACCGAATTTTGAATTTTGAAATCCATTTTTGCAGAGGATTTTGGATTTTGGATTTGAAATGCTTTTGTCTCGGATTTTGCCTAACCTTGGGCTCAACAACAGAGCGTGCTTAGAATTGAAATAATTTTCAATTTTTCACGATTATGATATAGGTACAAGTATTCTTTGGCCTTTTCCCTTGAAACAGAAACTTGTTAAATTCTAAAGTCGAGTTCGAAAAACGGCGAATATGTCGACTACTATGTCGCGCTGTGTAAATTTTTATCCATCGCCTAGGCGTACTATAATTTTCATATTTGTATTGCTTCGATGTGGCAAGCGTTTGAAATGCGAGAATAAATTTTTAAAATTAACTAAAATTTTTTTTTTAATTATTTTATTATTTCAGAATTAATATTTTTTTAAGTGTATAAATTTTTCTTTCTTTTTATTTAACAATTTTGTAATAAATTATAATAATTTAAAAATATTTAAATTAAATTTTTTTGTAGCTTTAATTAACTCTTTAATTCTAATTAAATCAAGAATATGTGGAACTGAAAAACAGATACGAGTATTCATGAAACTTCCTGCTGCAGTTTCCCCTCTAAAAATCGTACTTTGCTCTCACTCCTCTCCAAATTCATTAGGGAAGCTAAAATCAGAATAGTTCAGTCACATGAGCTCATTTTACTATACGACATTTCTGTGAAAAATTTTCGACTTCTCATATACCCTCACTACATTTTAAGGTCGATAACCCCTTCTCCTCCCCTCCAATGTTATGTGTGAACGTGAATTTGAGATATGGTATAATTTTTATCCTCAATAATCGTATGAGTTCGTATTAATTACATGCTGACCAATTTGAGTCCACTCAAGCTCTACTCAAATTTTGATGATCCGCCATTTTGGAACTATTTTGTTCGAAAATCTAGAGGTCATATGTTTTTCACCAACCAACCTTACACACAAAGTTTGACTTTTCTAGTTTGATTTGGTGGGGAGATATGGAACATTCAAGAAATTTCATAACTCAAAACTTCCTCAAAAAGGTGTTTTTTGCTCGAACTTCCCTCCGAATGCACTTAGAAAGCTGAAATATGCATATGTTAGTGTCCGTGACCCACTCTTTCATTTAACGTCAAAAACGAAAATTTTGAGCTATTTGCCCCCTCTCCAGCCCCTCTCAAAATTTGAGCGTTCCGCCATTTTGAAATTTATGGAAAAAATAAAAAGAGTACCTCCGCTCATTTTTAAGAAGAATCCCTCACCAAATGTTGAGCAAATTTTATAAATACCCGTCAGCGCTATGAGTGAGGGAAGAAATATATATACACCAAAAAGTTGCGCTAGAGAAATTTATTATAAAAAAACAGAAAACTCGTATTAAAAATTAAAATTATTGGGATTATATACACGACGTTTCGACGCACTAGTCGGCATCTTCAGGTGTAAATTTCTCTAATTAAATTTTGCTAACTCGTTAGTATTTAATTGTTTTTTCGTGAATATAAAAAGTTGGACATTTGCCAGATGATTACAAATGGCCTGAAACGCAAAGATTTGAACACAGCGTTTTCCCTCCACCTTCCCTTCCCAAATCAGATAGGCTGTAATATATGTCGGTATGATGTTTTTAACCTCAGCTAAAAAGACAGATCAGTTTTATGAAAGATTCAAAATAAAGACAAAGAAAAAAAGTCACCATTTAAGCTCGTAACGATTAGAACATTTTCAAATTTTTTTACTCTGAACCTTCTTAGGAGTAAAAATTTACGATGAAGCTTGGAACAACTTTAAAATGTTTCGCTTGTGATATTTCTTAGTCCTTAGACAATATGCTGAATTTTCATCATTTTTGTTGAATTATTCAAAAATTTATTTTCATGACTGATCAGTCAAGTTGATGTTTTTAAAGAGAATTGTTTGTTTTTTTCATTGCCGCAAATGGCATCTCTCCATTTAACTCTGATGAAGCATCATGCTTATTTGAATGCTCAAATAGGTAACGAAACCTCTCTCTTTAATGAATTTTCTGAATTTTCATTTTTGTTGAATTATTCAAAAATTTGTTCCGATGGCTAATCAACTGAATAAATAAGTAAATAAAAAAAAAATAAAAAATATATATATATACATATATATTTGAGTTCTCCTAGCATAGCTCCTCAGCCAATTACTCAGAAAAAAAAACAAACGTATAGCATAATGCATTTGTATACTGATCAATGGTGAAAAAATTTTATGGTATAATGATAACTCTTAGAAATAAATAATATTAAATATGGTCTAGTAATGTAGTGAAATACAAAAATCAGAATATTCTCAAGTTATCCAAAGTCTCTTTAAGGTTCCCTTGAAGTTTGCATTGCAATCTATGAGAAAGTGTTTAATGGTGGGATTAATTGGTCAGCTTGTGCATTTTGGGAGCTGCTGACCTAATAGCAGGTGTTCGTGAGTAATTTAAAAAATCAAGCTAACATTCGATACTTGAAAATATTAAAAAAATTTCCTTTTACGCTAATTTTGAGGAAAATAAAAATCTGGTAATCCTGACGTCACACGCGATTCGATACCGCAGTGGTTGGTTCCTCGTAATACTCTGAATGTCCCATTCTCACCCCATTGAGTTGGGCCGGAGTTCACGACTATCCAATATTTTAATTTAGGCTCCTCCTCCGTTACTCCCCAGCCTATGATGCGAACGAAGTGAGGGCCCACGAATGAATCTTTTGGCTTCTTTTGATAAACTCCTGTTATACCGAAAAAAGAAAGTAGAATGAATCACGTTGACACGATTTTGTGATGGTAGATTTTTAATATTTTTAATATCGCTTATACCTCCTGTATAATCGTAGAAAGATGAGTAAACTAGAAACATAGCAGAAACTGGTCCGTAATGTTGTATTTCTCGTCGAATTTCGTATTCGTTATTGGGAAGTACTATAACATCTTTAGCTGTGAATGTAAAACAATAACAGTGCGGTTAAAGAAGGAACCTCAAGGTCATATTTTCTTCGTGTAATATAAAACAAAAATACAACGAACCCTTGTATGCTATGGAACAATTGTCCTTCACGCATTTCAGATCAACTTTTATTGGTATTGTTGGATGAATTAAATATGGTTGGCAGCCCTGAAATATGATTATGTGAAAAATAATTATTTTATCAATATGTAATGGATTAAGTTAGTAGAAACGGTTTTACTTCTCTAGATCCGTAAAGGCCACCAGTGACTAGAGGAAATTCTTCGAGAAATTTCCAAGCTGTGTAGATTTCTCCACCCGAGCATCCGTTATTCTGTCTATCACAAGCTATCATTTGTTGTACAGACATGTGGTAATTGTTTTTACCTTCAGAGTGTATGCATATACGATCGCTAAACGCGCCGACGACTGCGATGGCCTAAAATTTGAATGATATATAATATTCGAAAATATTCTGCTCGAAGAATTTTTTAAATAGCTGCAATTTATTTGTACTAAGGTTGCGTAGTAATTTGTATTCTAATTGAATAATAGAATGAATGAATAAATAAAAAATAATCTTTATTTAACTTATATTTAGAATTTAATTTTTAATTTAAAAAGATTAATTAAAGGACAAAAAGACCCTAAAAATTTTATAATTTAAATATAATTATTTTTTTGTGGTAAAAGAAGAACTGATGATTGACTTACCCAGCAAGACCAGCATTTGCCCTGTTCTATGACTGTTCCGATTGTTTTGCACTTTGGATATGCTTTTCTCGCATCGTAATTTTCTTTTACTTCTAGTTTTGCTGGAAACTCTCTAGTAGAGCGTTTTCTTGATTTTAGAAGGTTTGTAGCGACGCGAATACCTCCATAAATGGATCTTATAATAGGTGTCTTCATCATCTTAGAAATTATTGTTTCTTTACTACTGATGTATCCTTTGTCTGTATCTGCCGAAGCTGTGAAGACCGTTATGATTGTACATAATTGGGAAGAACTCGCGAACAAATCGGCTTTTTAGGCACTACTAAGTAATCAGTGTGTGATACTTACGTGATTGCCAAACGCTCATCGACATTTCATTACTGATGGGAACGATCAGCAGTAGCAAAAGAAATTTCATTTTTATATTCGGGTTTCAATGAAAAAAAAAAAAAAAAAAAAAAAACAACTTAACTGGTGTATGTTGGTAATATTCGTTAGTTTCGCTGCGAAAAAAAAATTGCAACAATGATCAGTATTTTTTACTCGACTGTAACCGTAGTAATTTATGCCTAAATAATGTAATAGTGCCTGTAATACCAGCGAAAACAACATATTACTAATTTTTTATTTCGATCAATGATTTCTTGTAACCGATAAGCTCCGAAGCTACGAATAACGTATCATCCGATAGAGTTCAAGAAAGAAATCTTTCACACAAAAAAAGTTCGAAGATGTTGCCTTGAAAACTGAATTTAGTCGACTTGAAATTTCGACCCACTAACTTTTTTCATTAAGACTTTGGTCTATTCATGTTAAAAAATAAATAAAATATGTAGTTGAACTAGATCAAAAAACTGTACAAACCTTCCCCTTTTCAATAATGTAATAATTATTTTCTTGGTAGAAATAACTAGTTATATATTATGCGTGATACAGTTCACAAACTTGTAATGCACTAACGCCTCGACTCTGTGTAACAGCAAAATAAAGAGTTTCTGTCAGTCGTAAGCCCCTCCCTGCTTTTTGCTGATAGGTTTTTTCGTGAACTTGATGTGACGTATTTAAAACAAATTTACATATAAAATTACTCCACATGTGATGTTATTGTCACACAGGTTGTCTGCAGTACAAAAAAGTACGGAAAAGTACGAATTGGATACGAATTTAATGCTTATTTTTCAATAAGGGAGTTATTATTTGAGAATTATCTATTGGAAGTGCATCTCTTTTTAGCCGAATTTCTAAAGGAGATGAAGGCTATTTTTTGTTTTTATTAGTGAATTGCCGACATTTGAATTACAAGTATGTATCGTATAATTTCAGTAAATAATTTATTTTCGCAGATTACGTTTTTTAAAACTTTTTTTTTTCATACTGTAATCCTCAAAATTTAAGGAGTATGGGGAGGGGGTTGATGGTGGTTTAGTTGTATGTTCATCAAAATAATGGTTATAAAAAATGGAAAGAAGTACGAAAGAAGTAGTTTCACTTTTTCGTTTCAGTACACAAGGTGTATTGGTATACAGCAGTTGAAACTCGTAAATGCGAATCTTCGAATGTATTCTGTATAGGTGATGAATTTTTTGGTTGATTTTTCAACGCAATTGCAACGGCTATTACATACTATTTCATTTGAGAATGATGGGATCGGAGGAGGGTGGATTTGCAATTCTTTGTGTTTCACACGATTCTGTCAAAAATAACTTGAGACTTTTTGACAGCGCAAAGTTGGAGAAAAAGTGTCAATTTTCACGTTTTCATAACTTCCCAAAACGCGTTCAAAATTTAAAATAACGCTTCAAGAAAAATAGTTAAATTATAAAAAAAAATGTGTTTATTTTTTTTTCAATGTTTAGTATTTGAACTGATTTTTCAACAATTTCTACAATTTTTTTTCAAATTTACCGCCAAATTCGATGAGAAACGATCGATATATTGATAAAAAAAGTAGGTATCAAGGTATCAACATGTCAGCCTACTTTATAATAAAATGTATATTTGAGTAACCCTGTGTAAATTGTTGCCTAACCTTGCGCTGTCAAAAAGTTTCAAGTTATTTTTGACAGATAGTTACAGAGGCCAATTTTTTGATGTATACTCGTATATTATTATGATATGTGTGTATATATATATAGATATACTTTTAGTCATAGTGGTGCCTGTTTTAAGCATACGAAGTCATTGTGGTGCCCAGGCTAAAAACTATCAGAAAATGATCGTCTCACACCTCTGAGTCCACAGCTGAAGTTTTAGGGGGTGGGCAGTTGGGCACCACAGTGACTATATTTATATATTAAAAATTAAACCCCTTATAAATACTGGAGTTTATGGTGTGTATACCTTGTGGATCCCGATATGGAATCCTCAGAAGACACTTTCTTTGTGGTGCCCGGCATATGGCTGGGCGCCTCATAGTTCAAAATATGCAAAGGCACCACAAGATATTGAATACGTATATTCATATATATGGTACGGTAAAGTCAGGCCCGATCTTGGAAATGCTACTATCCTTCCGAGACCCGATCCTACGTTGCGAGACCCTTATATATATGTATACCACTATCCTTGTCAGGCCGTGGACCGTAGATATCAAACAGACGTTGCCAGACCCGGCCTTATTTAAAGAGCTAGTTGGAAACCATTTGAACACAGCATATTAGAAACCTATAGAGGGGTAAGAAAAATTCAAAATTCATGTACACAAATGATATGCAACGGTTTTCAGAATATACACTTCAGATTTACTACTATCCTTGTCAGGCCCAGGTGGACCCAAGATAGCACCTTATCCACGGCTTCCCAACGTTTGTATAAAACTGAAAGCTATATACGCTCAAATATACACACAAAACGTGGCGAGACCCGAAAGAGGTCTCACAACGTAGGATCGGGTCTCGGAAGGATAGTAGCATTTCCAAGATCGGGCGTGACTTTACCGTATCATATCTATATATATAGTGATCGACGGTCAAAGTGGCATCAGTTTGCACATTCCTCAGAAGTACATCTAATGTAACATTAACAACACCACAATGACAAACGGAATGTATAATTTCATAGGTTTTCTTGGAAACGAATTGTTAAAATAATGCCACTCTACCTGTAAACATCAAAAAAATTAGGCTACTACGACCCTAGACCGAAAAAAATTTTTGGTATAAAAAATAAGATATAAGCGGTAAAGTGGCATCACCCAAATAATCACACCAATGACGTCACGACACATAGCTGAATCGATGAGTAATGTGATGGTAAAGTGACATTAAAAGAAAAGATGCCACTTTGTAAAAAAGATTCCACTTTATGGGTAGACAACTAAAAATGATGCCACGTTATCCATAGATAAATGTATATATATGTATATATATGTACTTTATCTCGTGCATAGCGCTGGCGAGTAAGTATGAAAATCGCTCAAAATTTGGTGAGAAAGTCCTCAACCAGTGAATACGCTAAAATACTTCTTCGAAATTTTCTATTCAACTTATAATGGCGAATCACTCAAATTTTGAGGGAGCTGGATGAGTAGGGAAGCAAATAATTCTAAATTTTTGAAAACGCGAATCACATACACCAACGTATCCAAATTTCAGCTTCTTAAGTGCATTTAAGGAAAAATTGAAGCAAAAACCAGCGTATTAAGTATGCTGTGAGTTATGAAATTTCTTGATTCTCCCATTTTTTCTCCAAAATTCAACTTATAACGGGTCCTAGATTTTGTATGGGGTTAGTTTGGGACCAGAATATGGCACGTTGAATTTTGCTCCAAATGAATCCAAAATGACAAATTGTAAAAATTTAAGGTGACGGACTACAATGAGTATTTTTGCTACGCGGAACTGCGTTTCTTGGTTTTTTAAACGGTGTTGCTGGACTATTAAAATTTTGAAGTTTTTATCCCATATTTGACTATGAAATATTATTCATCAAGGAAAATGAAGTGATTTTCAACAATTTTGAGTTATTTCCCTCGCTTCGCTCGTGCAATAAACCTCAAAATTCGTCGAAAGTCACTTTATCTCCCTAGTTCAATAATATACTATTTATGTGAAAATTTGGTAATTGTACGAACTTTCGTCATAATAGTAATTGGTACATGTCATAGATGACTGGAAAGGTGTCAGGCACCACAACAGAGCGTGTTAAGAACCGACATTAAACCAGCGTGGTAATAATTCTAAATTTTTCGCTATCAATTTTCGAATTATGAAGATCCACCAGTATTCTTTTGTCCTTTCCACTGAAACGAAAACTTGGTTAAATTCTAAATTCGAACACGGAGAACGACGAATGTGTCGCCTAAAATACCGCACAGCTGTGTGCATTGTTATTCACCAGCACCGAGGCGTACAGAGTCGTGGATGCTTCGTGCGTCATTATTTCCCTTCGTTGTTGTTTCATAATTTTGAAAATTTGTATTGCTTCGAAGTGTCGAATGTTTAAAATGGAAACATTTTAAACGAAGAATTCACGCTGAAATGTGTGGACTGAAAAATTCGTTCTCATAGCTGATCAGTTAAGTTGATGTTTTTGGAAGAAAATAGTTTTTTCTTTTCTATTCCGCAAATCTCCATCTCTCTATCTAACTCTGATTCTCAAATATGTTGAGACTCTTCTCTTTAATAAATTTTCTCAATTTCACTTCTGTTGAAGCATTTAAAAATGTTTCTGATGGCTCATTAATTAAATGAGCGAATAAATGAGCATATGCATAAATGTATATTTGAGTTTCCTTTACATAGCTTCTCAGCCAATTAAGATAGTAGCACTTGGTATTGATTGGAAAAAAACTTATAATATAATGCATACGTATATTGGTCTTACGTGAGAAAATTTTACACGAAAATAAAGGACTTTGTAGTTCCAAAAAACAAAAAATGAGGAAGCGTACATTTTTAGCTGTGTAGTCAAGTAAAAGAGGATAGCTATTACAGCCCACCTGATTTGAGAAGGGGGCGTCAGGGCAGGGTGGGGTCTTCAAATCTTTGCGTTTCAGACCATTTGTAATCATCTGGCGAATGTCCAACTTTTTGGTATATATATTTTTTTCCCCACGCTTAGCGCCGGCGGGTATTTATGAAATTCGCTCAAAACTTGGAGAGAGAGTCTTCTTAAAAATCTAACGGAACTAATTTTTTAGTTCTTCGAAAAAGTTCAAAATGGCGAATCACTCAAATTTTGAGGGGGGCTGGAGAAGGGGAAAATCGCTTGAATTTTTTGTTTTTAATTTTATGTGAAAGAGTGAGTCACGGGCACCAACATATATAAATTTCAGCTTCCTTAGTGCATTTTGAGGCGAGTTGGAATAAAAAACCTTTTTTTTGAGAAAGTTTTAAGTAATGAGATTTCTTGAATCATGCATATCTCTTTACCAAATCGACCTAGAAAGGTCAAACTTTGTATGTAGGTTTATTTGGTCACCAGAATATGACCTCTTGAATTTGGACCAAAATGAATTCGAAATTTGAGTAGAAATTGAGGAGCCTCGAATTAGTAAAAATAATAATTATATGAACGCATATGATTGTTGGAGATGAGAAGTATATTATATTCTCAATTCACCTACACACATGATGTTGGTGGGGAAAAGGAGGGGTTATAGACCTCAAAATGTGATGAGGATACAAGAGATGTTGAAAATTTTTAATTGTAATATAAATATTTCAAATTTCAACCCGCTTCCGCAGAAAAATATCAAATTAAAAAATTAACTAACATTTAATGCTTAAAAATAAAACTCACAAATGTTCATTTTACACTAATTTGAAGGAAAATAAAAATCTGGTAATCCGGAAGTCACGAACGATTCAATATCGCACTCGTTCTCTCCCCGTAATATTTTAGATGTCCCTCTCTCGCCCCATAATCGTGAGAGGGAATCTGCGACTATCCAGTATTTTAATTTAGGCTCTTCTTCCGTTTCTCCCCAGCCTATGATGCGAACAAAATGAGGGCCCAAGTACAAATCTATTGGCTTCTTTCGATAAACTCCTGTTATACGAAAAAAGGAGAAAGAATTAGTCACTTTGATACGGTTCGCCTGAATAGATTTTTAATATAATTTGTACCTCCTCTGTAACTAAATAAAGACTGGTAAAAGCTCATCATAGCAGAAACTGGTCCGTAATATTGTATTTCGCGTTGAATTTCATATTCGCCTTTGGGAAGTACTATAATTTCTTTAGCTGCGTATGTGATATGACAACAATAAGGAGGTTAAATAAGAAACCTCAAGGTCCAAAATGTTCTACAAGGTACATAAAACAAAAATATAACGAACCGTTGTGTGTTATTGGACAATACTCTCGTGAGCATTGTAGTTTATCAGGTTCTTCTTCTCTACTAATTAAATATGGTTGGCAGCCCTAAAATACAATTATGTGAAAAATAATTATGTTATCAATAAATGTAATGGATTAAGTAAGTAGAAATGGTTTTACTTCTCCAGAATTGTAAGGGCCACCGGTGACGAGAGGAAATTCTTCGAGAAATTTCCAAGCTGTGTATGTTTCTCCACCCATGCATCCGTTATTCTGTCTATTACAAGCTATCATTTGTTGTACAGACATGTGGTAATTGCTCTCACCTTTAGAGTGTATACATATACGATCGCTGAACGCGCCGACGACTGCGACGGCCTAAAATTTGAATGATATATGGTATTTGAGAATAACGAGAAAAACTGGCGATTGACTTACCCAGCAAGATGCGCATTTGCCCTGTACTGTAATTCTTCTGATAGTATAACAGTTTGGATATGCTTCTCTCGCATCATATTTTTCTTCTACTTTTAGTTCTGGTGGAAACTCTCTAGTAGAGCGTTTTCTTTCTTTCATAAGGTTTGCAAGAAGGCGAATACCTCCATAAATGGATCTTATGATAGGTGTGTTCATCATCATCTTAGAAATTTTTGTTTCCTTACTATTGATGTATCCTTTATCTGTATCTGCAGAATCTACGAAGAACGTTATAATTGAATGAATCACCTTTTTGGGCACTGCTATGTAATTATTGTGCGCAACTTACCTGCTTGCCCAACGCCCACTAAGATTTCATTACCAAGGAGAAAGATCAGCAGTAGAAAAAGGAATTTCATTTTTATGTTTTGGTTTCATTAACAAAACTCTTGACTGATTTATGTTCGTTATATTCTTTAGTCTCGCCGTGAAAGAAGAGTCCAGCTGTGATGCGATTTTTTTACTTGCTGGAACTGTAGTAATTTATGCATAAAAAATGTGATGATGCTCTAAAAAAAGAAAAAACAACATATCGTTGATTTATATATATGTTATTCCATACTTCAGTCTTGACTCGACATGATGGTCAGGGCAGGAGGGAGCATTTGGGCCTGCTTATCAGTACTTTTTAGCTGAGTAAAAAGGGATAGGTATTACAGGTAACCTGATAGAAGGAGTGGGGGGTGGGACTGCGGTCTTCAAATCTCTGTGTTTTAAGACTATTTGTTATCATCTGACGAATGACCAACTTTTTCGTATGAAATTCGCTCAAAACTTGGTGAGAGACTCTTCTTAAAAATAGAAGAAATGAGCTTTTTTATTTTTTTGGTAAAATTCAAAATGGCGCATCACTCAAATTTTGAGGGGTGCTGGAGAGGGCGCAAATAGCTCAAAATTTTCGTTTTTGATATAACATGAAAATGTTGGTCACGGACACTAAGATGTGCACATTTCAGCTTTCTAAGTGCATTCGGAGGGAAGTTCGAGCAAAAAACAGCTTTTTGAGGAAGCTGTGAGTAATGAAATTTCTTGAATCTTCCATATCTCCTCACTAAATTAATCTAGGAAAGTCAAACTTGGGATTTAGGATTAGTTAGTGACCAGAATATGATAGCTTTAATTTGGATCAAAATGGATTCAAAATGGGGGATTATGAAAATTTGAGTGAAGATTGAGGAGCCTCAAATTCGTAAAAATGTAAGTAATATGAATTCATACAATTATTGGGTATAAGAAGTATACTATATCCCCAATTCACCTTCATACATGATGTTAGAGGGGAAAAGAAGGTGTTACCTACTTCAAAATGTGGTGGGGGTACAAAAGATCTCAAAAATTTTTTATGGGGATATCATATGATAAAATGATTCCAAATGGCTGTTCTATTGTAATTTTAGCTTTCTATGTTAATTTGGAGGGGAGTTAGACTGTTTGAGAGAAACATGGTTTTTGGAGGGGAAATTACTGCAGGAAATTTCATGTACCTTTCATATCTCGTCACCAAATCGACCTAGAAAGGTCTGACTTCGTGTGGAAGGTTAGTTGATGACGAGAATGTGACCTCTTCAACTTGGACTAAAATGGATCCAAACTGGCGGATCATAGCAATTTGAAAATAATTTGAGGCACCTCAAGTAGTTATAATTTGAGAAATATGTGTTCATATGATTACTACATGCATTGCAAGAAATACTAGGTTTGTTACAAATTCAGCTTCTTAAATGGTTTTTGTAGGAATGCGTTAGGGGGTTTCAGACTTGGTATTGGATGTGGTCTGTAGTCATGAAAGAGTTGGCAACTTTTCTTCCAAACCAGCCAAGCCACAGATGAAAACCCAGCTCCAGTAATGCGGCATGGCTGCTTACGTTTTCCTTTCTTCTCAAAGTGAGACGTGAGACTTCAAATCGAGCGTAAAAGTTTCATAAATATTAATTTTCAAGTTCTGGGGGTATTGATAAAGGGGTTCTGTAATTAGTATTGCTTTTTTCCTAATTGTCCGCTCAGAGATGAAAGGAGTCAAACTTTTTGTCATTATTGCATTATGTGTGTGATTTGTATTTCCCTAAGCGGCAGTTTTATATTCAAACGTATTCTAATTTTTTTTGTCTCATATTGTATACTCTTCTACGTATTCATAACCAGAAGCGTAAGTGAAATTTGAAAAGTATTAGACAAAACTAATGCTTTTCATCAGACTTTCATCCATTTAGGTTTGAAAAAAAAAGTGCCAAACGGAATGAAAAATTGTACGAACCTTCGTTTTTCAATAATGTAAAAACTAAACTACGTATTTTCTTCAACAAAATAAAGAGTAATGTGTGATACACTTCACAAACTTGTAATACACCAACGATAAAGAGACACGATGTTATTATTCAACTTAAGCCTATATGTAACTACAAAATAACGATGCTTTACCCGCCACAAACCCCTCCCTGCTATATACTGATTGGTTGTTTTGTAAATCTGGTGTGACGTGTTTCAAGCAACATTATTAATAAATTTATTCCACCTGTGGCGTTGTTGTTACAGCAGTTTGTTGAAACTCGTAAATTCCAACAAAAAAGTTATCGATGTATGCTGCTTTGTGTAACTGTCTCAAATTCTGAATTAAAACTGCCGCAAGGTAGTAGGCACGCATCTTTTATATAGTAGAGCCCCACCATAAGTGAAAGTAAAACAGTGTTGGCATTAGGCGAGCATTCCGAGTGAAAGTGTGACGTCATCTCGAACTGACGCGGGGATTTAACCAGTGTTGCCAACATGAGCCAAAATTTTGTGCTATTTATCTCCCATCCATTTATTTTTGAAATTCGAGTGAACAGCTGGGAATACTCTAAGAATGAATTTTTCGCGAACGACTCCTGCTCCATGTGAGTTCTACACAAATATCAGCATTTCACATATAAATCAATCGCGAACGATAATTTATATTCAGTGCGCTTCAGGATCTGATTAATCACTTGGGGCAAAAAGCGTGAACTATCACTTCGAGTCACACTCTTTGAAATCGAGTGTCCCCAAACACTACTTAACTCTTGAGACCCATTCAACGTATCACGAAAACCTTCCTCTCCTCATATCTCCTTTCCAAATCAGGTAGACTGTGGTAATTATCATTTTTAATTAAAAACTTGATTAACAACGAACCAATGCAAAGTGGGTGTCAAGTTCACTAATAAGAGAAAACCAAAACATTTGAAAGTTTATATATTATTGATAAATCAGCACTGTAAAACATAATATTGTATACATGTAAAATTAATGCAAATAAATTTATAAGCCTACAGTGTAGTGCCTATATAAATACTTGACTTCCTTTATACTATTATAATTGAATAGAGTATTAATTATCAACTTATGAGTAGTATCGAAGGTAATGCAAAAAATACAGGAAATAAGAGGTTTTCACATGTATTGGAAATAGTTTGAAAGTTCCTGAATATTGAAAAAATAGGTAAATAATTAATTTTCTGAAGTTTAGAAGGCAAAATATCGCATTGTACACAAAAAAAATGAAAATTTTTAAGAACTAATTTTTTTGAAAATTTTTTGAAGCATCATAAAATTTTCAAACTTTGACCCAATGAAGGATAAAATTTTTTGGGTATACTTTTGAGGTAATTCTGCTGCTATCAACCGCCATACCAGATCGATTTTCGAGAAATACCGAAATTTCTTCTCTCCCCCCCGCCCGCGGAGGAGTCATTTGCACGATGAGAACATAAAACATTTGCGTAACGCTGCGTGGTATATGAAACGTCGCGCTATGGTCTTATGTGCAGTGAATGTGACGCGTTTTAAAAGAATATGTGGTAATATTTTTTGTTCTTTGTTGGAAATCTGATCAGCTTCATTTCTTGAGTTGACTTCTTTTCTGTATCTAGATTAGAACGCATGTTATTGGCAGATAACTAGTGTTGGGAGCACAAATGTAGATTTTGGGGATTCGACAAAATGTGAATCGAAAAATTTGAATAAATTTCCACGAATGTACCTGTAATTATAGTGTCTGCCATCTAAGAAAATTTCAAAATTTCTCATCCATCCCATCCAGTGTAAAAAATATTGAATTTTCGACATATTTGAGGACATTTCTCAGGAAGGGTTGAGGGGTCAGAAATTTTTTTTCGGAAATTTTTTCATCGAGAGCAACAATTAGGACCACTTATGACCGAATTTGGGCCAAGGACCGTTTTCACTATGTTATCAGGAGAAACCCTTTCAACCCAACCTTGTGAAAATGATCAAATCAAACAATTAACCTAACATTATTTGATGCTTAAAAATAATGGTGATCAAAAATCTTCGTTTTACACTAATTCGAAGGAGTATAAAAGTATGGTAATCCGGAAACCACGCGCGATTCAATATCGCATTCGTTAGTTCCACGTAATATTTTAAAAAACCCTCCCTCACCTACATCTTTTGATATAGAATCTGCGACTATCCAATATTTTAATATAGGATTTTTTTTCGTTACTCCCCAGCCGATTATGCGAACAAAGTGGGGGCTCTTATATTCATCTTTCGGCTTTTTTCGATAAACATGTCCTGCACCAATAAAGCAAAAATAATTAGTTTCGTTGACTCGGCTTCGTAATGGTAGATTTTTAATATTTTTTAATTTCACTTGTACCTCCTCTGTGATAACGAAAAGACTCGTACAAGCTCATCTGAGCAGACACCGGTCCGTAATATTGTATTTCGCGTCGAATTTCATATTCGTTTTTGAGAAGTACTATAATATTTTTAGCTGCGAAAGGAACGTGACGACAATAAGGCAATTAAGTAAGGTACCTGAGCTTCTAAGTATTCCTCTGAAATATATAAAACAAAATATAACTAACCCCTGTGTGTTATTGGACAATATTCTCGTGAGCATTTCAGTTTATCAGGTTCTTCTTCCTCATTAATTAAGTATGGTTGGCAGCCCTGAAATACGATCACGTGGAAAACAATCATGTTGTCATTAAATGTTATAGATTGTGTAAGCGGAAATACTTTTTCTTCTTCTGTAGATCCGTAAGGGCCACCAGTGACTAGAGGAAATTCTTCCAGGAATTTCCAAGCTGTGTATATTTCTCCACCCCTGCACCCGTGATTCTGTCTATTACAAGCTAACATTTGTTGCACAGACATGTGGTAATTCTTCTTGCCTTTAGAGTGTATACATATACGATCGCTAAATGCGTTGACAACGGCGACGGCCTAAAATTTGAATAATATATGGTATTCGAGAAATAACAAGAAGACTCGGTGGTTAACTTACCCAGCAAGCGTTGCAGTTGCCCATTGCTGTGATTGTTCCAATTGTTTTACACATTGGATATGCTTTTCTCGCATCATAACTTTCTTCTACTACTACTCCTCGTTGCAAAGTTCTAGTAGAGCGTATTCTTGGTTTGAAAATGTTTATAAGAAGGCGAATACCTCCATAAATGGTTCTTATAATAGGTGTGTTCATCATCATCTTGGAAATCATTGATTCAGATTTATTGATGTACCCGTTGTCTGTATCTGAGGAAACTATGAGTACCGTTATAATTATATGTACATGTTCAGAGCGAACTCATGAATGAATCGGCTTTTTGAGCACTGCTACGTAATCAGTGTGTGAAACTTACCTAATTGCCAACTGTTGCCCGTCAAGATTTCATTACTTAGGAGAAAGACCAGCAGTAGCAAAAGAAGTTTCATTTTTATATTTGGGTTTCAATAAAATAACTTCTAACTGGTTTATGTTTGTAATATTCGTTAGTCTCACGGTAGAAAAGAAGTCCAACAATGATGCGTATTTTTCACTTAACTGGAACAGTAGTAATTTATACAGAAGAAATTTATTGGTATTCTAAAACATCGGAAACACATATTTGTGATTTTTTAAGTCTGTCAATGATTTTCAAATTTATTGCATTATGTGTATGATTTGTATTTTCCTAAGCTTCAGTTTTACATTCAAACGCAATGTAATTTTTTTTTATCTCATATCGTATACTTTTACATACTGGTAACTAAAAGCATAAGGCAAATTTGAAAAATATTTGACAAAATTAATTTATTTTTTTCAACGTACTTTCGTCCATTTGTGTTGAAAAAAAAAATTGAACAATTTCAAAAAATTGTACAAACCTTCCTCTTTCAATAATGTGAGAACTATTTTCTCGATCGAAATAATCACTAATGCATGATACAGTTCACAAACTTGTAACAAACTAATACCTAGAGCCTTTATAACAGCAAAATGACGAGCTTCTATTATTCATAAACTCCTCCCTGCTTCTTGCTGATTGGTTGTGTTGTAAAATTGATGTGACGTATCTATTTAAAGAAAATTCTACTAAAAAATTACTCCATCTGTAATGGTATTGTCACAGCAGTTGAAACTCGTAAATTCCGCCGAACAACTCTATAGGTGATGAATTTTTTTAGCTGAGTTTTCAACATAATTACAGCAGTTGTTACAGACTATTTCATTTGAGAATAATGAATCGAGGCAGGGTGGGTTTAATGAGAATTTGTAAAAATTTAAGGGGACATATTACTGCGCTAGTAGGACTACAATAGGTATTTTCGCTACGCGGAACAATGGTTCTTCGTTTTTTAAACAATGTTACTGAACTCCTAAAATTTTGAAATTTTTATCCCATATTTGAAGATGAAGTATACATTTTGTGTGAAAATTTGGTGATTGATTCTTGAAGAAATTCGTTATAACAGTAATTGGCATAGGCCGGCCCTACAACAGAACGAGTTGAGAACTGAGAATAAACCAGCTTGGAAATAATTCTAAATTTTTTGCCATCAGTTTTCGAATGATAAAGATCCACCAATATTCTTTTGTCATTTGCACTGAAACAAAAACTTGATAAAATTCTGAATTCGAGCTCGAAAAACGACGAATATGTCGTCTAAAATATCGCGCAGCTGTGTGCATTGTTATTCACCAGCGCCAAGGCGTACAGAGTCGAGAATGATTCGTGCGACATTACTTTCCTTCGTTGTTACTTCATAATTTTCAAATTTGTATCGCTTCGATGTGTCGAATGTTTAAAATGCGAGCATTTTTAACGAAGGGTTCACGCTGAAATGTGTGGGCTGAATTTTGGGTAGTCAAAAATCGTTGATAATCAGAACAACTCATCATCACCTAGGTATCAGGGACCCATAAGAGTCTCAGCTGATAATAAAAGAACTGCAGTGCAATATGACGGGAATAGGGTCAATAAGGGTCTCCTTTTGGAGCGCCAACTTATATGTAACCCTACCATTTTATTAATCGGATTATATCCCAATTCATTTCCTACCTGCCAGATTCTAAGGCGCTAGATGGAGCACACGTACGAGGACTCACAAACCGTATAAGGGCTTTTTCTTCAACTTTTACGTTGATGAGCTGCCACATATACCCGTCGCCAAGATATGGAAAATCGTTGAAGAAGGATTTATTTTAGGAAGGATAGACAACCCAGCAACAGAGTGTGCTTTGTGACCAATGGGATTGATTAGGCTAATTCGAGATGAGATTTTAAGGGGTTGCAAACCCCGCTCCCCCAACCACAGTTGCTCTAGCACATAACCGCAGTCCGGAGTTCCTGGAGAATTGAAAAATAAATTGTTCTGGCATGCAGAAATAAGAAATGATGCCAAAGCTAGCTAGGGTGCCTAGGTTTTGCCAGAGCCGTATTCTCTGGATGCGAATCCCAGAGGAGTGCAGGATTCATATTACCTATGCAACAAAAATCTCCTCCTACCATACCCATGAATAATAATAATATAATAAAGTGAACATTATTATATTATTATGATATATAACGCAGCTTGATTTTATACCAGTGTTGTAGGGATGAACATATGTCTGTTCTTGTTCCTGTTCTCGTTCCTGAAAAGACCTAGTTATTTGATCCTGTTCCTGACTCGTTATTATTCTCAATGTTTCAACTGGTCTCGTTCTGTTCTTCTTTCTTTTAATTCTTTACAATGTTGTTCTCGTTCTTGTTCGTTCTTCGTTCTGTTCTCGTTCTTCAACTTTTTCTTTTGTTCTTTCTTTCTTTCTTTTTGTTTTTGTTTTTGTTTTTTTTGTTGTTTTTTTTTTGATAACGTCTTTGCAGTGTTTATGTTGTTGAAATTGAAAATTTAACTGAAGCTAATAATTAAAAAAAAATAAGTTATATGGGTATACATAGCACTTACCCGCTTCCAAGTATAAGTTTCTTATTTTCTCTTTCCCCTCATGATGTCTATTAATTTTATAATAAATCATGAACTTTCAAAAGAACGAACAACAACCAGAAATTACATTGTTCTTGTTCTTGTTCTCGTGCCTCAACATTGTACAATAGTTGGTTCTCGTTTCATTCTTCGATCTTTCAGTTTAAAAAAAAAAACTGTTCTCATTCTGTTCTTTGTTCTTCAAATATATCACTTTTATGTTCTCGTTCTTGGTCCTGTTCCTCAGGAACAATGAAAATTCTCCGTTCTTGTTGTTCTTCGTTCTCGTTCTTGGGTTTGTTCCTACAACACTGTTATATACATCTCATAGCTACCTGTAGCGCAAAAAAATGATGTTCCTTCTTTCCTTGAAACTATTACATAAAGGGAAAGGTACGGAGTCACTGTTGTTCCCGAACTGCCTCAGAAGAACGTCATTACAAATTCAGTCTGTAACTTAATTCGTAGACCTATGAGCCCAAAGTGAAGTCAAATTTCAAAAATTAAAGAAAATGTAAGCAGCCATGCCACATTACTGGAGCTGAGTTTCTAATTGAAGCTTATTCAAATTTGCCGTATGATGTAATTAATTTCCTTCCTCCCTTCGATGGTTATAGTGTAGTCGAGCCTTCCTTAAATTTTAGATATTTGCCATCTTAGAAAAGGATCGTATTCTGGCCACCAACGAACTTTACGTAACAACTATGACCTTTTCAGTTTAATTTGGTGAGGAGACATGGAATATTCAAGAAATTTAATAAATCAACACTTCTTCAAAAAAACCATTTTAGGTTCTTAACTCCCTTCAGAATTCACATTGGAAGTTGAAATGTAGTGAATTAGTGATGTTCTTGACATAATGATTTATTTAAAACTCTGCGCCAAAATTTTGAGGTATTTATTTCCCATCTATATGTCTTCTAGAAATTCGAGTGAACCGCTGCGAATATTAATTTAAGTATGAATCTTTCGCTAACGACTCCTGCTCCATGTGAGTTCTACACAAATATCAGCATTTCACATATAAATCAATCGCGAACGATAATTTATATTCAGTGCGCTTCAGGATCTGATTAATCACTTGGGGCAAAAAGCGTGAACTATCACTTCGAGTCACACTCTTTGAAATCGAGTGTCCCCAAACACTACTTAACTCTTGAGACCCATTCAACGTATCACGAAAACCTTCCTCTCCTCATATCTCCTTTCCAAATCAGGTAGACTGTGGTAATTATCATTTTTAATTAAAAACTTGATTAACAACGAACCAATGCAAAGTGGGTGTCAAGTCCACTAATAAGAGAAAACCAAAACATTTCAAAGTTTATATATTATTGATAAATCAACATTGTAAAATATAATATTGTATGCATGTAAAATTAATGCAAATAAATTTATAAGCCTACAGTATAGTGCCTATATAAATACTTGACATCCTTTATGCTATTATAATTGAGTAGTATCAAATTTAATGCAAAAAATACAGGAAATAAGAGGTTTTCACATGTATTGGAAATAGTTAGAAAGTTCCTGAATATTGAAAAAATAGGTAAATAATTAATTTTCTGATGTTTAGAAGGCAAAATATCGCATTGTACACAAAGAAATGAAAATTTTTGAGAACTAATTTTTTTGAAAATTTTTTGAAGTATCCTAAAATTTTTAACTTTGACCCGATGAAAGCTGAAATTTTTTTGGGTATTCTTTTGAGATACTTCTGCTACTATCAACTCCCATATCGGATCGATTTTCGAGAAATACCGAAATTTCTTCCTTCCCCCCCCCTCCCGTAGTCATTTGCACGATGAGAACATAAAACATTTGCATAAAGCTGTGTGGTATATGAAACGTCGCGCTATGGTCTTATGTGCAGTGAATATGACGCGTTTTAAAAGAATATGTGGTAATATTTTTTGTTCTTTGTTGGAAATCTGATCAGTTTCATTTCTTGAGTTGACTTCTTTTCTGTATCTAGATTAGAACGCATGTTATTGGCAGATAACTAGTGTTGGGAGCACAAATGTAGATTTTGGCGATTCGAGAAAATGTGAATTGAAAAATTTGAATAAATTTCCACGAATGTACCTGTAATTATAGTGTCTACCATCTAAGAAAATTTCAAAATTTTTCATCCATCCGATCCAGTGTAAAAAATATTGAATTTTCGACATATTTGAGGACATTTCTCAGGAAGGGTTGAGGTATCAGAAATTTTTTTTTGGAAATTTTTTCATCGAGAGCAACAATTAGGACCACTTATGACCGAATTTGGGCCAAGGGCAGTTTTCACTATGTTATCAGGAGAAACCCTTTCAACCCAACCTTGTGAAAATGATCAAATCAAACAATTAACCTAACATTATTTGATGCTTAAAAATAATGGTGATCAAAAATCTTCGTTTTACACTAATTCGAAGGAGTATAAAAGTACGGTAATCCGGAAACCACGCGCGATTCAATATCGCATTCGTTAGTTCCACGTAATATTTTAAAAAACCCTCCCTCACCTATTCCTCTTGATATAGATTCTGCGACTATCCAATATTTCTGTTTTGGCTCCTCGTCCGTTACTCCCCAGCCTATGATGCGAACAAAGTGAGGGTTCTCGCGTGTATCATTTGGCTTTTTTTGATAAACATGTCCTACACCAAAAAAATAAAAAGAATTCGTCCCCTTGACGCGGTTTCATAATAGTAGATTTTTAATATTTTTAAATTTTGCTCTTACCTCCTTTATGAGAGCGAAGAGACGTGTATAAGGTCATCTGTGCAGACACCGGTCCGTAATATTGTATTTCTCGTTGAATTTCATATTCGTTGTTGGGAAGTACTATAACATCCTTAGCTGCGTATGTAACATGACAATAATAAGGAGATTGAATAAGAAAACTCAAGGTCTGAAAATTCCTCCAAGTTACATAAAATAAAATATAACGAACCTTTGTGTGTTATTTCACAATAGTCTCGTGAGCAATGTAGTTTACGGGGTTTCATTATACGAATTTGATATGGTTGGCAGCCCTGAAATACGATTATTCGAAAAATAATTATGTTATCATTAAATGTAATAGATAGAGTAAGCGGAAATACTTTTTCTTCTTCTGTAGATCCGATAGGGCCGCCGGTAACTAGAGGAAATTCTTCGAGAAATTTCCAAGCTGTGTATATTTCTCCACCCTCGCACCCGTGATTCTGTCTATTACAAGCTAACATTTGTTCGACAGACATGTGGTAATTATTTTTACCTCCGGAGTGTATACATATACGATCGCTGAACGCGGTTACAACGGCGACGGCCTAAAATTTGAACGATATATGGTATTCGAGAATAACGAGGAGAATACTCGGTGCTTGACTTACCCAGCAAGCGTTGCAGTAGCCCATTGGTGTGATTGTTCCGATTGTTTTACACTTTGGATATGCCTCTCTCGCATCGTAATTTTCTTTAATTTCTAGTTTTAGTGGAGACTCTCTGATAGAGCGATCTCTTTCTTTGTAAATGTTTATAAGAAGGCGAATACCTCCGTAAATGGATCTGATGATAGGTACGTTCATCATCATCTTAGAAATGAATGACTCCGATGCATTGATGTATCCTTTCTTTGTATCTGAGGTAGCTATGAAGACCGTTATAATTATATATACATGATTAGAGCGAACTCATGAATGAATCAGCATTTTAGGCACTGCCACGTAATCAGTGTGTGGAACTTACGTAATTGCTCAACTCCCATCAAGATTTCATTAATAAGGAGATAGGTCAGTAGTAAGGAAGAGGATTTCATTTTTATATTTGGGTTTTAATAAAACAGAACTTCCGAGTGATTTATGTTGGTAATATTCGTCAGTTTCGCAGTGAAAAAGAAGTCCAGCAATGATCCGCACTTTTTACTTGACTGGGACTGTAGTAATTTATGCAGAAGAAAATTGGTACTCTAAAACAAGGCAAACCAAAATATTAGTGATTTTTTTATTTCGGCCACTGATTTTCGAATGTTCATGTACTATCATTCTTCTACTTCTTCCTTGCGAAAATATGGTCGGGCTCAGGGATGTAATGAAAAGAAGGGGGAAGCTTCCCTCCTTAGCTTATTGAAAGTTGGTGAATTTGGAGTTATAGCATAAATTTGGTAAACTTGAGCAATCGCACTAATAAGCAATATTAAAAATTCTACCAATGAATTTTGCTGAAATTAAGACATTTAAAAATGAAACTTTTCTTCCAGTTATACATACGTATGTAGGCACACAATGTAATGAAATAAGAAAAGATTAAAAAAATTGCTCACGCATGATATTGCTACAGCTATTATTAATAACTAAAAACATTGTAGCACCTAATTTTTTTGGAGCAAAAAAAAAAAACAAAAAACAAAAAACGTTAGCAGCCATGCCACATTACTGTAGCTGAGTTTTTAACTAGGGCCTGCATTTGTTTGGTAATAACCTTGCTTAACCCTTCATGACTACAGGCCGCATCCTATACCAGTTCTGAAAACTCCTACCCTGTCCCTTCCAAGAACACTTGAGAAGTTGAATTTGGCACAAACGTAGTACCTCCTGCCATGATATAATCATATGAACATAAATTTCTCAAATAATAACTATTTGAGGGTCCTCAAATAATATTCAAATCCTTATGATCCGCCATTTTGGATCTATTTTGACCGAAATTAAAGTGGTCATATACTAGTCATCAAGTAATGCTACACACGAAGTTTGACCTTTCTAGGTCGATTTGCTGACGAGATATGGATGATTCATAAAATTTCCTGCTGCAGTTCCCCTCCAAAAGCTGTTTTTTGCTTTAACCATCCTCCACAATCACTGAGGAAGCTAAAATCATAATAAGTTTGTCACTTGGGCTCATTTTATCATATGAGACAGCAATCAAAAATTTTCGACCCCTGGTGTACCCCCACCACTATGATAACCCAGCCTTCCCCCTTCAACATCATGTATGGAAGTGAATTAAGGATATAGTATATATCTTATCCCCAATAACCATATGAGTTCATATTAATTACATTTTTCCCAACTTGAGACTCCTCAAGCTCTACTCAAATTTTGATGATCCGCCATTTTGGATCCATTTTGATCCAAATTCAGGAGGTCATATTCTGGTCATCAGCTAACCTCACACACAAAGTTTGATTTCTTTAACTTAATTTGGTGGGTAGATATGGAAGATTCAAGAAATTTCACGACTCAAAATTTCCTCAAAAACAAGTTTTTGCTCTAACTCTCTTCAAAATACACTTAGGAAGCTGAAATTTAGGTATGTTGGTGTCTATGATTCACTCTTTCACATGAGATCAAAAACGAAAAGTTTCAGCTATTTACCCCTTTTCCAACCACCCTCAAAAATTTGAGTGATCCGCCATTTTGAAATTTATCGAAAAAACAAAAAAGGTTGTTCTGCGCATTTTCAAGAAGAGTCTCTCGCCAAATTTTGAGCGAATTTTATGAATACTCGCCGGCGCTACACGTGGGAGAAAAAAATATATATACCAAAAAGTTGGACATTTGCCAGATGTTTACAATAATGCTCTGAAACCAAAAAATTTGAAGACCCCACCCTACCCCGACCTTCCCTTCCCAAAACAGTTAGGCTGTAATAGCTATCGTTTTTGGATTAAAAACTCAGCTAAAAGGTAAATTTTGGTTTTCTACACCACTCCTTTTTTTTTGGTCTCATATCTTATATACTTCTACATACTGGTAACTAAAAGCATAAGGCAAATTTGAAAAATATTTGACAAAATTTATTTTTTTCAACGTACTTTCGTCCATTTGTGTTGAAAAAAAAAATTGAACAATTTCAAAAAATTGTACAAACCTTCCTCTTTCAATAATGTGAGAACTATTTTCTTGATCGAAATAACCACTAATGCACGATACTGTTCACAAACTTGTAATAAACTAATACCTCGAGCCTTTATAACTGCAAAATGACGAGCTTCTATTATTCATGAACTCCTCCTTGCTTTTTGCTGATTGGTTGTTTTATAAAATTGGTGTGACGAATTTAAAGAAAATTCATCTAAAAAATTACTCCATCTGTAATGGTATGGTAACAGCAGTTGAAACTCGTAAATTTCAACGAACTGTTCTATAGGTGATGAATTCTTTTAGCTGATTTTTCAACATAATTACTACAACTGTTACAGACTATCTCATTTGAGAATAATGGATCGAGGCAGGGTGACTTTTCAATTCTTTGCGTTCCACATCATTTGTAATGGTATTGCCAAAGTCCAACTTTTTGGTGTATACTCGTATATTATTATGATATGTATATTGTATATTATATATGTGTATAATATATTTTGTCTCATGCACAGCGGTGGCGGGTAAGGATGAAAATCGCTCAGAATTTGGTGAGAGACTCTTCAAAAAGTGAATACGCAATAATCGTTTGGTTTTTTTTTTTAAATTTTCAATTCGACTCATAATGGCGAGTCACTCGAATTTTGAAAGGGATGGATGGGTGCGGAAGGATATGGCTCTAAATTTTAGAAAAAGCGTGTCGCACTCACCAACATATCCGAATTTCAGCTTTGAAAAGGAGTTGAAGCGAAAACCAGCATATTAAGTATGCTGTAAATTATGAAGTTTCTTAAATCGCCCATTTCTTCTCAAAAAATCAACTTATAAAGGTCAAAGTTTGTGTGTGGAGTTAGTTTAGGATCAGAATATGACAAGTTGAATTTTGCTCCAAATGAATCCAATATGACAAATTGTAAATATTTGAGGTTACGTATTGCAGCGCGGGTAGCCTAAAATTTTGAATTTTTGATCCCTGGTTTGAAGATGAAATATATATTTTGTGTAAAAATTTGGTGATTGTGCAAACGTTCGTCATAATAGTAATTGGCACATGTCACAGATGACTGGAATAGTGTCAGACTCCACCACAGAGCGTGTTAAGAAGTGAGATTAAACCAGTGTGGAAATAATTGTAAATTTTTTACTATCAGTTTTCGAATGATAAAGATCCACCAATATTCTTTTGTCATTTCCACTGAAACAAAAACTTGTTAAAATTCTGAATTCGTGCTCGAAAAACGACGAATATGTCGTCTAAAATATCGCGCAGCTGTGTGCATTGTTATTCACCAGCACCGAGGCGTACAGAGTCGAGGATGATTCGTGCGTCATTATTTTCACGGTGTAATGTGTGGACTGAAAAACAGTAGGTTGCATTTTGCGTTAGTTAAAATCGTTGATGTTCATATTAGTGAGGTTTTTCACTTTAAGAAATTTTCTCATTTCTCATTTTTGTTGAATCATTCAAATATGTTTTTGATGGATTATTAATTAAATAAGTAAATAAATGAATACGTAAATGTATATTCGAGTTTCCCTCTCATAGCTCCTCAGCCAATTACGATAATAGCACTTGGTACTGATTAGAAAAAAACTTATAATATAATGCGTATGCATATTAGTCGTACGTGAAAAAATTTTACACGAAAATCTAAAGGACTTTGTAGTTTCAAGAAAAAAAATTAACGAAGTAAACATGTTTTTCCTACGACTCATAATTTTTCAGTATATAGCTATTACAGTGTACCCGATTTGGGAACTGTAGTCGGAGCCTTCAAGTAGGGTAGTGGTTTCAAATATTCGCGTTGCAGACCCTGGACACCCCCTTAGTTTTTCTTAAGACTAGGGGCTTGGAGCATCCCGACCGAAGAACATGCGATACTTTTTTTGGAGAGTTATATGTGATGTCCCACATTGGGCGCCATGTCTACGTGCGCTCATACTAGCCTCTGTTGTTCCTATTCTATTTGCAACCTTATTGTGGTGGACTGGTGTAAGTGGAACAGATTGTCAAGGTACTATATCGTTCTGTTATGAAGTTTGAATATTTGCATTTTCTTGTATAAAATGTCTGTGCCCTTTCCCCCAATTGAAGTGATTGCTGAAGGATTCATATTACTTATACAAGAAAACTCTCCTCCCACCACACCCGTAAATAACTATATCATAATAAAGTAAACATTATTATATTGCTATAAAACGTTACGCAACTTGATTTTATGCACCTCACAACTACCTGTAGTGCAAAAAATTATATTCTTTCTTTTTTCGAAATAATTAAATAAAGGGAAAGGAACCGAGTTACTGTAATTCCTGAACTGCCTCAGAAAAATGTCATTACAAATTCAGCTTCTAACTCAATTCCAATTCGTGGACCTTTTAGCATAAAATTAAGTCAACATTTCAAAAATTGAAAAAAAAAAAAAGTCAGACCTCTTCAAAAAACCATTTTTTACCCTTAACTCCTTACAGAATTCACATTAGAAAGTTGAAATTTGTATATTATAATAATAATCTTGAGATACTCTTTTATGTAAACCCTTAAGCCAAAATTTGGAGGTATTTATCTCCCATCCATCTCTTTTTGAAATTCGAATGAACCGCTACGAATATTGTAAGTATGAATCTCTCGCGAACGACTCCTGCTCCAAATGAGTTTTACGCAAATATCAGCATTTCACATATAAATCGAATCGCGAACGCTACCTTATATTCAGTGTGCTTCAGGATCTGATTAATCACTCCGAGCGAAAAACGTGAACTTACATGTCGAGTTACACTCTTTAAAAGTAATTAGCTCTGAAGACCCATTCAGTCTATTACGAAGACCCTCCTCTTCTGACATCTCCGTTCTAAAATTTGGTAGGGCGTTGTAGATACCATTTTTAATTAAAAACCCAACTAATAACTCCAACAGATGCAATAGTAGGCGTCAAGTCCACTAATAAGAGAAAATCAACACATTTCTAAAATTATATAATTGATAAATTAGCATTACAGAGCATAATTATATGTACGTAAAATTAATGCAAATAAATATAAGCCTATGGTGTAATGTCTTATGAATACTTAACTTAGCCTACTGTCACAATAAAATAGAAAGCATAAAAACGAGAGAAAAAAAAACTATAATCTAACCATAGTACAATAATATGAGAGTCTTTACCTTCTAAAAAAGTATCCAAAGTGTTAATATTATTCTGAAAATTAAACTACAGAAATTGCGTAGAAATAGCAGAATTATGGTGGACTAATCTAGGGCATTAAGACTTCACATTTCTTAAAGATACTGGAACATTTAAGCTTACACGAAAAGAAATTAAGAAAGATTAGTCACTTGAACTCATTTTGTCATAGGGCATCACAATAAAAAATTTTCGACATTTTTTGTACCCCCACCACATTTTGAAGTCGATAACACCTCTTTCTCCCCTCCATCATCATGTATGGAGGTGAATTGGGGATATTGTTTACCTCTTATGCACGATAATCATATGAGTTCATATTATTAATATTTTTACTAATTTGAGACTCCTCAATTCCTACTCAAATATTGATAATTCGCCAATTCGAATTCGTTTTAATTCAAACTCAAGATGTAATATTCTGGCCCACATAAAATGTTTGACCTCTCTAGGTTGATTTGGTGAGGAGATGGATGATTGAAGAAATTCCATTACTTGAAACTTCCTCAAAAAACCGGTTTTTACTCTAATTCCCCTCAAAATGCACTTAAGAAGCTGTAATTTGGATATGTTGGTGTCCGCGACTCACCCGTTTTTGAGTTAAAAACTCAGCTAAAAACTGTTTTCGATTTAGAACTACTGCATCTCATTTATGGTTAATAAAATGAATATAAAGTATCTATGACTCCAAAGAAGCATAAATATATGTGTAAGATTGGAACCTTTTCCTTTCGGAAAAAGTTGCGAATTTACAAATTAACCGAATATTCGAAAACAACGCTCTTGAAAACCTCGTAGTTGATGTGTGACTCACGAAATGCCAACATTGCGAATTTCAACTCACTCTTTCGTGAAAAAAATCAAATTAAAAAGTAACCTAACATTTAAGAGAGGGGGGTAGGATATAAAATTTTCTGGTTGAATGCATACAGTACACAGGCGGACATTATTAAGATTTTTTTATATTACGCATTTTTTTTTATGTATAAAATTTTTTAAAAAATTGGGAAACTAGATTCATTTTAATTTTTATTGCAAAAAATTTGAAGTGTTGATTTTTGAAAAAAAAAAAATGCATGCGGTTCTCAAAAAATAAAATAAAAAATCATATTATTGAATTTTATGATGTCATTCTGCAAAAAATATTAATAGATGTTTTGCAAAACAAAAAATTAAAGCATCAAAATTGTGGATTTTTACTTTATGCCCCGTTTCCAGAAAAACTATGCAACCAAGGAGGATCTTCTTGAAAAATTTTTATTCAAGAGTGCCTGGTCAATGATTTAATGCAAGGATTTTGCAAAATTCCTATTTCATCGCAACAACTGTTCAACTTTCTCATAATTTTTGTCATGTTACTTCAGTCAGTTCTATAGAAACCACCACCAAACTGAAATTTTACAAAATTCTCCCATTAAATTATTGACCAGGTACTCCTGTATAATTTTTATGAAAAAAGATCCTCCTTGGTTGCATAGTTTTCCCACAAAAGGGGCGTAAAGCAAAAATCGCATTTTTCCCACAATTTTGATGTTTCAGTTTTTTGTTTTCCAAAACATCTATTAATATTTTTCGCAGAATGTCATCATAAAAATTCAATATAATTTTTTATTTTATTTTTTGAGAACTGCATGCATTTTTTTTTTCAAAAATCAAGACTTCAAATTTTTTGCAATAAAAATGAAAATGAATCTAGTTTCGCAAATTTTTAAAAATTTTACATATAAAAAAAATGCGTAATATAAAAAAATCTTAAAAACGTCCACCTGTGTACTGTATGCATTCAACCAAACAATTTTACATTCACCCCCCCCCTCATAATCAAAATCAACATTCAAAAATCTCCCTAAGGATCATAAATGTCTGGTAATCCGGAAATCACACGTGATTCGATACCGCAGTAGTTGATTCCTCGTAATATTTTAAATATCCCTTCCTCACCTACATATTTTGATGCTTCTGCGACTATCCAATATTTCTGTTTCGGCTCCTCGTCCGTCACTCCCCAGCCTATGATGCGAACGAAGTGAGGGCACCTGTATTTATCTTTTGGCTTTTTTCGATAAATATCACCTACACCAAAAAAGGAAAAGAATTAGTCCCCTTGATATGGTTTCGTAATAGTATATTTTCTTATTTTTTAATCTCACTCGTACCGCCTTTATGATCATAGAGAGACTCGTATAAGCTCATCTGAGCAGACACCGGTCCGTAATATTGTATTTCGCGTTGAATTTCATATTCGTCTTCGGGAAGTACTATAATTTCTTTAGCTGCGTATGTCACATGACAATAGTAAGGAGATTAAAGAAGACATCTCAGGGACGAAAATTTTCTGCCAGTTATATAATACAAAAATACGTTACGAACCCGTGTGTGTTATTGGACAATATTCTCGTGAGCATTTCAGTTTATCAGGTTTTTCTTCGTCGTTAATTAAGTATGGTTGGCAGCCCTGAAATACGATCATGTGGAAAACAATTATGTTGTCAATAAACGTAATGGATTAAGTAAGTAGAAATGGTTTTACTTCTCCAGAATTGTAAGCGCCACCGGTGACGAGAGAAAATTCTTCGAGAAATTTCCAAGCTCTGTATGTTTCTCCACCCATACATCCGTTATTCTGTCTATTACAAGCTATCATTTGTTGTACAGACATGTGGTAATTCCTCTCACCTTTAGAGTGTATACATATACGATCGCTGAACGCGCCGACGACTGCGACGGCCTAAAATTTGAATGATATATGGTATTTGAGAATAACGAGAAAAACTAACGATTGACTTACCCAGCAAGATGCGCATTTGCCCTTTTCTATGACTGTTCCGATTGTTTTGCACTTTGGATATGCTTCTCTCGCATCATACTTTTCTTGTACTACTAGATCTGATGGAAAATCTCTCGTAGAGCGTTTTCTTGGTTTGAAAACGTTGATAAGAAGGCGAATACCTCCATAAATGGATCTTATGATAGGTGTGTTCATAATCATCTTGGAAATTATTGATTCCGATTCATTGATGTATCCTTTGTCTGTATCTGGGGTAGCTATTATGATTTGAGCGAACTCGTGAATGAAACAGCTTCTTGAACACCGCTACGTAATCAGTATGTGAAACTTACTTAATAGCCAATTGCCCGCCAGGATTTCATTGCTAACGAGGAAGATCAGCAGTAGCGAATGGAATTTCATTTTTATATTTGGGTTTGAATAAAAAAAAAAACTTTGAAGTGATTTATGTTGGTAATATTCGTTCGTCTCGCTATGAAAAAAAAAAAAAAGTCCAACAGATACTTCTACATACTCGTAACTAGAAGCTTGAGTTAAATTTGAAGAATGTTAGACAAAATTAATTATTTTCATCGCACTTTCGTCCATTGATGTTTGAAAAAAATGGTACGAACCTTCCCCTTTCAATAATGTAATAACTATTTTCTTGATCAAAATAACGAGTAATGAATGATACAGTTCACAAACATATAATACACTAACATTATACTTACATGATGTCAGTACTCACCTCGACCCTATATAATCGCAAAATAACGAGGTTCTACCAGCCATAAACCGCTCCCTGCTTTTTGCTGATTGGTTGTTTTTGAACTTGGTGTGATGTGTTTAATGTAAATTCACAATTACTCAGTCTATGATGATGTTATTGTCGCAGCAGTTGAAAGTCGTAAATTCCAATGAATAATTTATGAAGGTATGATATCTTAAATGTATCTTGTAGGTGATTAATTTTTTCTGCTTACAAACAGCGGTTAAGGATTTACAACTCATAATTTTTGAATTATTAGCTTAACAGTGAAGTGCCCTTGCCCTTGATTCCAGTTGCCATTAAAAATGCTGTGAGCATAAAATTTGCGACTGATCGGGTCCAATGAATTTTCCGTAGCTTCGATGTCGGATAGTGTACGAAAATGGTGTAATTTGATTATTCTCGTAGACGGAATAGGTCTATACCTTGATTTGATCATTTATAGGAGTTCACTTATCAGTAAACCAAAAAGGAAAGAATATAAGCCTAAGTAATGTTTTAAACGCGAGAAGATTAGTTAAGCTGTTGGCCTACAGCGCGCATACTAGTACTAAACCGCTTGGTTTATAGCGCGCTGCAATAGTTTTTATTTTTTTTTACTATGTTGCACCATTCCAAAAATTCTGAAATTTTTATGGTATGTTTGGTGGTAAAAGATACATTTTATGTAATTTTTTCATAATTGCACCTCAAAAACTTGCTACAGAAATGGAGGTTTGAAATTTTAAAAATTGCATAACTCTTTTAAAATTGATCCAAAAAAATTGAAAAAATTTCTGAAACGGCCTTTTATTGTTAAGACACTATAAATAAAATTTCAACTTTCCACTATTACAATAAAGCGAGAAAAAAAAAATTAATTGAAAAACTTGTTATTGCCTATATCTCCGAAAATAGGCGCAACTGGAGCCTGAAATTTTGGTGAAAATTTTTTTTCCATGTGGCTCACCTTTTGCCTCAGAAACCGTTCGGAAAGCTCTCGGGAGCATTTTCGACTATTTTATCTCATCATGCCTTTCCGAAAAACTGAGTGCTACGCATTTTTTTCTTTGACCTACTTCTTGAGTGATTAGCGCAACAATGAAGTGAAATTGACCTTAAAATCCAAAATATCATATTTTTTTTTTTTGTTTTTTTTTGAAAACTTCTCGCTTGTCGTGATTTTTACATGAAAATTACCTTCGTTAAAAATGAACAGCATTAAATTCGTAATAAATTTCATGGTAGCAGTTTTCTCTCGATCCCTGTTTAGGCGGCGCTCAAGACGCTGTAATTTGTTTTTTTTTCGCTTATATTGGGTCTATCATTCATTGTAGGTGAACGAAATTGATATAAATATTAGGATAGTTGAATTTCTAGTAATTTCTGCTTCAGTAATTTTACTTTATTCCGAAATGGGAGGATGGATTAAATTTTTTTAGCTGAGTTTTTAACAAAACGATAGCTATTACAGCCTACCTGATTTGGGAAGTGAAGGTCGGGGGAGGGTGGGGTCTTCAAATCTTTGCGTTTCAGACCATTTGTAATCATCTGGCAAATGTCCAACTTTTTGGTATATATATATATTTTTCCCCCACGCGTAGCGCCGGCGAGTATTCATAAAATTCGCTCAAAATTTGGTGAGGAACTCTTCTTGCAAATACGCGAAAATAGTTTTTTTGTTTTTTCGATAAATTTCAAAATGGCGGATCACTCAAATTTTGAGGGGGGCTGGAGAAGGGGCAAATAGCTCAAATTTTTCGTTTTTGATTTCATATGAAAGAGTGAGTCACGGATACTAACATATCCAAATTTCAGCTTCTTAAGTGCATATTGAGAGGAGTTAGATCAAAAAACGGCTTTTTGAGGAAGTTTTGAGTCATGAAATTTCTTGAATCTTCCATATCTCCCCACCAAATCAAGTTAAAGAGGTCAAATTTTGTGTGTGAGGTTAGTTGGTGACCACAATATGACCTCTTGAATTTGGATCAAAATGGATTCAAAATGGCGGATTATCAAAATTTTGAGTAGAGCTTGAGGAGCCTCAAGTTGGTAAAAATGTAATTAATATGAATTCATATGGTTATTGGGGATAAGTTGTATACTATATCCCGAATTCACTTCCATACATGATGTTGGAGGGGGGAAGGCGGGGTTATCAACCTAAAATAGTGGTGGGGGTACAGGAGGGGTCGAAAATTTTTTATTGCTGTGTCATATGATAAAATGAGCCCAAGTGACAAACGTATTTTGATTTTAGCTTCCTCAGTGATTTTGGAGGGGAGTTAGAGCAAAAAACGGCTTTTGGAGGGGAAATTGCTGCAGGAAATTTCATGAATCTTCCATATCTCATCACCAAATCGGCCTAGAATGGTCAAACTTTGTGTGTAGGATTAGTTTGTGACCAGAATATAACCTTAAATTTGAGTCAAAATGGATCCAAAATGGCGGATTATCAAGATTTGAAGATAATTTGAGGACCCTCAAATAGTTATAATTTGAGAAATATGTGTTCGCATGATTATTTCATGGCAAGAAATACTACATTTGTGCCAAATTGAACTTCTTAAGTGTTTTTGGAAAGGATAGGGTAGGGGTTTTCAGACTTTGTATTGGGTGTGGCCTGTAGTGATGAACGGTTGAGCATGGTTATTACTAAATCAAAACAAGCCCCAGTTAAAAACTCAGCTCCAGTAATGCGGCATGGCTGCTTACTTTTTTTTTTTCAATGAAATGAACAGTAAAGAAGTTGGATGTTGAAATGAACAGAGTTTAATTTCCAATAATTTGGATTCCTCATTTTTATTTGTCCTTTGTTCCATTGAGGGGAGTGGGTACGATATTTAAAAAAAAAATTAGTATCATTTTGCATTTTAAGAATAAATTAGAAATCACTCTAATATCAGAATTACATTTTATTCCTCGACCATTTTTAAATCAAATTGCTGAAGGATTAATATTAACTAAGCAACAAAAATCTCCCAATGGTATAATAATGTAAACATCATTACATTACTATGAAACATAACGCAGCTTGATTTTATACACGTCACAACTACCTATAGTGCAAAAAATTATATTTCTTTTCTCCTTGAAATATTTCAAATGAAACGGTGGGACGAATTTCGGATTCTCAAAAAGGGAAAGGAATGTAGTCACTGTTGTTCCTGAACTGCCTCAGAAGAAGGTCTTTTGTAAATTCAGCTTGTAACTCAATTCGTAGAGCTCTCAGCACAAAATGAGATCAAAATTTCAAAAAAAAAAAAAAATGTAAGCAGCCATGCCACACCCTGCCACATTATTGGAACTGAGTTTGTAATTGAAGCTTATTCAAATTTGTAATAATTATAATGTAATTAACTTTTTTCCTCTCTCCAGTAGTCATGTGAGTTAATGTTCGCGTTTTTAGTGTACTCGAGCCTTCCTTAAATTTTGGCTATTTCCCATTTTAGAAAGGGATCTTATTCTGGCTGCTAACGAATTTTACGTACCAACTGTGACCTTTTCAGTTTAATTCGGTGATGAGACATGGAATATTTGAAAGAATTCATAACTTAAGACCTCTTCAAAAAACCATTTTTGCTCTTACTCTTTTCGGAATTTATATTTCAAGTTGAAATTTGTATAAAATGATGTTCTTGATATACTCTTTCATGTAAAGCCTTGAGCCATAATTTGGACATATTTATCTCCAATACTTAACTCTTGAGACCCATTCAACCCATCACGAAGATCTTCCTTTCTTCACATTTCTTCTCCAAATCAGGTAGACTGTGGTAGTTATCATTTTTAATTAAAAACCTGATTAAAAACGAATAAATGCAAAGTGGGTGTCAAGTCAACTAATAAGAGAAAACCAAAACATTTCAAAGTGTATATATTATTGATAAATCAGCATTGTAAAACATAATATTGTATACATGTAAAATTAATGTACAAAAATTTATAAGCCTACAGTATAGTTCCTATATAAATACTTGACTTCCTTTATACTATTATAATTGAATAGAGTAGTAATTATCAACTTATGAGTAGTATCGAATTTAATGCAAAAAATACAGGAAATAAGAGATTTTCACATGTATTGGAAATAGTTTGAAAGTTCCTGAATATTGAAAAAAAAGGTAAATAATTAATTTTCTGAAGTTTAGAAGGCAAAATGATTGTAGACAAAAAAAAAATGAAAATGTTTGAGAACTAATTTTTTTGAAAATGTTTTGAAGTATCATAAAATTTTCAAACTTTGACCCAATGAAAGCTAAAATTTTTTTGGGTGTACTATTGAGGTAATTCTGCTGCTATCAACCGCCATACCAGATCGATTTTCGAGAAATACAGAAATTTCTCCCCCCCCCCCGCGGAGGAGTCATTTGCACAATGAGAACATAAAACATTTGCGTAACGCTGTGGGGTATATGAAACGCTGCGCTATGGTCTTGTGTGCAGTGAATTTAACACGTTTCAAAAATGTTTTTTCGCCATTCTATCAACTCGGGATAAAAATGTGTGGTAATATTTTAGCTTCTTTTCTGTATCTAGATTAGAACGCATGTTATTGGCAAATGACTAGTGTTGGGAACACAAATGTGGATTTTAGGGGATTCAAGAAAATAGGAATCGAAAAATTTTGAATATATTCCCACGAATGTACCAATACAGTGTCTATCATCTATGAAAATTTCTGTATTTTTCGTCGATCCGATTCAGAGTTGAAAATATTGAATTTTCGACATATTCGGAGACATTTCTCAGGAGTGGGTGAGGGTCAACAATTTTTTTTTGGAAGTTTTACCATCGAGGGCAACAATTAGGACAACTTGTGACCGAATTTGTGTCCGAGGCCGTATTCTATATCTTATCATGGAGAGACCCTTTCAACCGCTCCCTTGTGAAAATGATCAAATTTAAAATTTAACCTAACATTATTTGATGCTTAGAAATAATTATGTATCTACATAGTGTCCAGTCCATCATCTATGAAAATTTCAAAATTGTAAAAAATATTGAATTTTTGACATATTTGGGACGATTTCTCAGGAAAGAGTCAGGGTCAAACATTTTTTTCGGAAGTTTTTTAATCGAGGGCAACAATTAGGACCACATGTGACCGAATTTAGGTCAAAGGCCATTTTCACTATCATTTCAGGAGAGAAGTTTTCAACCACTCCAGCGTGGAAAAGATCAAATCAAAAAATTAACCTAAAATTTGATGCGGAAATAATAGTGATAAAAAATCTTCATTTTATTAAATTTAAGGATAATAAAAGTCTGGTAATCCGGAAATCACACGTGATTCAATATCGCACTCGTTGGTTCCTCGTAATATTTTAAATATTCCATTCACACCTATATTTTTTCCTATAGCTTCTGCGACTATCCAATATTTCTGTTTCGGCTCCTCGTTCGTCACTCCCCAGCCTATGATGCGAACGAAGTGAGGGCACTTGTATTTATCTTTTGGCTTTTTTCGATAAACATCACCTACACCAAAAAAGGAAAAGAATTAGTCCCCTTGATATGGTTTCGTAATAGTAGATTTTCTTATTTTTTAATCTCACTCGTACCGCCTCTATGATCATAGAGAGACTCGTATAAGCTCATCTGAGCAGACACCGGTCCGTAATATTGTATTTCGCGTTGAATTTCATATTCGTTTTTGGGAAGTACTATAATTTCTTTAGCTGCGTATGTTACATGACAATAGTAAGGAGATTAAAGAAGACATCTCAGGGACGAAAATTTTCTGCCAGTTATATAAAACAAAAATACGTTACGAACCCTTGTGTGTTATTGGACAATATTCTTGTGAGCATTTCAGTTTATCAGGTTCTTTTTCACCGATTAAATATGGTTGGCAGCCCTAAAATACGAATATGTGAAAAAGCAACATGTTATCATTAAATATAATAGATTAAGTGAGCGAAAGTGGTTATACTTCATTAGATCCATAAGGGCCACCGGTAACTAGAGAAAATTCTTCGAGAAATTTCCAAGCTGTGTATATTTCTCCAGCCTCGCACCCGTGATTCTGTCGATTACAAGCTAACATTTGTTGTACAGACATCTGGTAATTCTTCTTACCTCCAGAGTGTATACATATACGATCCCTGAACGCGTTGACAACGGCGACGGCCTAAAATTTGAATGATATATGGCATTCGATGATAACGAGAAGACTCGGTGTTTGACTTACCCAGCAAGCGTTGCAGTTGCCCATTGTTGTGATTGTTCCAATTATTTTGCAGTTTGGATGTGCTGTTCTCGCATCATAGCTTTCTTCTACTTTTAGTTCTGATGGAAAATCTCTCGTAGAGCGTTTTCTTGCTTTGAAAACGTTGATAAGAAGGCGAATACCTCCATATATGGTTCTTAAAATAGGTGTTTTCATCATCATCTTGGAAAATATTGATTCAGATTTATTGATGTACCCGTTGTCTGAATCTGAGGAATCTATGAGCACCATTATAATTATATGTACATGATAAGAGCGAATTCATGAATGAATGAGCTTCTTGAACACCGCTACGTAATCAGTATGTGAAACTTACTTAATAGCCAATTGCCCGCCAGGATTTCATTACTTAGGAGAAAGATCAGCAATAGCGAAAGGAGTTTCATTTTTATATTTGGGTTTTAATCGAAAAAAAAAAAACTTTTAACTAACTTATGTTGGATATTCTTTAGTCTCGTTGTAAAAAGGAAGTTCAACAGTGATCCGTATTTTCTACTTGACTGGAACTGGAGTACTTTATGCACAAAAAATTAACGGTGTTCTAAAACAAGGGAAAGCAACATATTACTGATTTTTTATTTCGCCCATTGATTTTCGAATATTCATCTCCTTGCGCAAATATAATGGGTGTATCTGTAATCTTCCATATGCAAAGAAAAGTGTTTCCTTGTGATCGACGAGCTCTGAAACTAGGAATTCTACAAATATGTGAAAGGTATCGTCGGATAGTGTTTGACGAGGAGATCGTTCATCCAAAAAAAAAAAAGTAAGCGTCCATGCCGCACTACTGGAGCTGAGTTTTTAACTGGGGCTTGTTCAAGTTTACAAATAACGTTGCTAGCTCCTTAATGTCTACAGGCCACACCCAATAGCAAGTCTGAAAATCCCTACCCTATCCCTTCTAAGAACACATGAGAAGTTGAATTCAGAGCAAATGTTGTATTTCTTGACATGTCATGATCATATCAATACATATGCGACCTCTCAAGCGCAAAGGGGCCACAAGTGGGAAAATAACTTTTCGAATTATGGACAAAAATGTGAATTTTGGACGAAAAATTGAAAAATGGGTTTTCAGCGGATTCTGGTGCTTTGACATGTCTACCATACGATGACGAAGTCACAGATCGAAATTCGATCGGAAAGTGGTAGAGAAAGTGAATTTTGTTGATTTTTTAATGAACATTTTTGTGAAAATAAAAATTTTTTCTCACTACTTTTGTAACTTTTTTAGTCCTTACAAAATTTTTAGATTTGTAATTTTAAAGAAAATTTCTTAATCATAATTGAAAATGTGTATTTCAACTTGATTGTAATCATTTTTCATACTTTTGCCGAATAAAAATCCGCCATTTTGGATCTATTTTGACCAAAATTCAAGAGATCATATTCTCATCGCCAATTAACTCTACACACAAAGTTTGAACTTTTCAAGTCGATTTGATGAGAGGATATGAAAAATTCAAAAAATTTCATGACTTGAAATCTTCTCAGAAAACAGTTTTTCACTCTAACTCTTTTCCAAATGCAGTTAGGAAGCTGAAATTTTAATATGTTAGTGTCCGTGATTCACTCTTTCATATGAGGTTAAAAATAAAAAAATCGAGCCATTTGCCGCTTCTCCACCCCCCCACCCCCAAAATTTGAGTGATCTGCCATTTTGAGATGTATCGAAAAAACAAAAAAAAAAACACACTTTTGTTCATTTTTATGAAGAGACCCTGAGCAAATTTTGAACGAATTTTATGAATACCTACAGGCGTTACGAGTAGGTGGAAAAAACATATGCACACCAAAAAGTTGGACATTTGCCAGATGATTACAAATGGTCTGAAACGCAAAGATTTGAAGACCCCACTTTTCCCCGACCCTCCTTTCCCCCAATCAGGTAGGCTATAATAGCTATCATTTTTGAGTTGAAAACTCAGCTAAAAAAAAAATGTTCGAGATGTTGCCTTGGAAACTGAATTTGGACGACTGTGAATCTCGATCAATCAGAAACGAGAATTATATTTTTAAAATCAGAAACGAGAATTATATTTTTAAAATCAGAAACGAAAAATTAAATTCATTCAACTCAGAAGATCGTGGATTCGATAACGTAGCGTGGCATGAAGTTCTATTTTAAACATTTGCACGAAATATGGATATATTTTGTAAGAATTAATAATTGTAAGTACTTCATATTGTTGCCTTTTTTATAGCTGCCCACCCAGAAATGAAAGGAGTCAAGCTTTTTGGCACTATTGCTTTGTGTGTGTGATTTGTATGTTCCTAAAGGGCAGTTTTACATTCAGACTTATCCTAATTTTTTTTTGTCTCATTTCTTATACTTCTTACTTGTAACTAGAAGCTTAAGTTAAATTTGAAAAATATTAGACAAAACTAATTTTATTTATCATACTTACGTCCATTCATGTTTGAAAAAAAAAAAACTTGAACTGTCTCAAAAAATTCTTCAAACCTTCCCCTTTCAATAATGTAACGCCTATTTTCTTGATCAAATAACCAGTAATGTATGATACTGTTCACAAACTTGCGATACACTTACGCCTCGGGCTTATATAACAGCAAAATAATGAAGTTCTGACAGTCATATACCCCTCCTGGCTTTTTGCTGATTGGTTGTATTGTAAATTTGATGTGATAAATTACTCCACCTGAGATGTTATTATCACGGTAGTTGAAACTCGTAAATTTCTGAAGGTAGTATGATAATTAAAATGTACCCTATAGATGATGTATGCTTTCAGCTGATTGCTCAACTGAATTACAACTGCTGTTACATACTAACTCATTTGCGAATGATGGTTCGAGGTAGGGTGGGTTTTCAGTTCTTCGTGCTTCGCACCATTTGTAATCATATTGCAAAAGTCCAACTTTTTGGCGTATACTCGTATTTTATTACGATAAGTGTGCATTATGGTGGAGTGAAAAAAATACATGTCGTGAATTTTGACCAAATTTGGCGAGGTGGTTTTCTTTGAGTGGGAAACCTCCCAAAAAAATGTTGAGCCTCCTAGGTGAAAGGGGAGGGGAGCAGGAGGTCCCCAGAATGCACCTTTTTTTTTTTAAATCAGTTCTCAACTCATTTAAAAAAAAATATGTATAGTTATCTGAAAAGGTTTCGTGTGTCAAATAATACGGAGAATTGTCAAATAATCGGGATATTAAATGATAAGGAAATAGTTTTTGGCGTCAAATAATCCAGGTTGTACTGTATTATGAAATTTTCGCCAACTTTGCGTCAGTTATTTTTTGGCCCGGTAATTTGACCAATTTTTTTTCATCTCTAAAAAAGTATTAGGAAAAAATTTTTGAAAATTTTCTATACCAGTGCAGGCAGTAGGAGATCGCAAAATTATAATATTGTGAAATTTTCGCTGAATTTTCGAATGATAAAGGTCTACCAGCATTCTCTTTTCCTTCGCATTAGAAAGAAAACTTCGTAAAACTCTGTATCCAGCTCAAAAAACGATGAATACGAGTATTTTGCCTAATATATCATACAGCTGTGTAAAATATTGTTCCACCAGCACCAAAGTGTGCAGAGCAAGGATGATTAGTGCGTCATTATTTTTCTTCGTTGTTACTTCGTAATTTTCAAATTTGTATTGCTTCGAAGTGTCGAGTGTTTGAAATGCGAGCATATGAAGTAATAAAAAGGTAAGCAGCGATGCCGCATTATTGAAGCTGAGTTTTTAGCTGGGACTTGTTCAAGTTTACAGAAAACATTGCTAACTGGTTCATGTGTACAGGCCACGCACAGTACTAAGTCTAAAATCCCAGCCCTGTCTCTTCCAAAACCACTTGAAAAGTTGAACTCAAAACAGATCAATAAGTAATCATATCCATATGAACACATATTTCTAAATTATAGCTGCTTGAAGCTCTTCAATTTATCTTCGAATTGTTAAGATCCGCTATTTTGGATACACTTTGACACAAATTGAAGAGGTCGTATTCCGGTCATCAACTAACTCAGCACACGAGGTTCGACCTTTTTACTGTCTGTCAAATATATATGTAGCTTGAGATTTTGTGGCAGCGCAAAGTTAGGCGAAAAGCGTGACAATTTTCACGATTACGTAACTTCCCAAAGTGCGTTCAAAATTTAAAATAACGCTTCAAGTAAAATAGTGAAACGACAAAAATTTGTGTTATCTTTTTTAGCTGAGTTTTTAACAAAACGATAGCTATTACAGCCTACCTGATTTGGGAAGGGATGGTCGGGGGAGGGTGGGGTCTTCAAATCTTTGCGTTTCAGACCATTTGTAATCACTGGCAAATGTCCAACTTTTTGGTATATATATATATATTTTTCCCCCACGCGTAGCGCCGGCGAGTATTCATAAAATTCGCTCAAAATTTGGTGAGGAACTCTTCTTGAAAATGCGCAGAAGTATTTTTTTTGTTTTTTCGAAAACTTTCAAAATGGCGGATCACTCAAATTTTGAGGGGGGCTGGAGAAGAGGCAAATAGCTCAAATTTTTCGTTTTTGATCTCATATGAAAGAGTGAGTCACGGACACCAACATATTTAAATTTCAGCTTCCTAAGTGCATTTTGAGGCGAGTTAGCAAAAACCTGTTTTTGAGAAAATTGCGTTTTTTGTGTCACTCATTTTGCGCAGGCGGGTGTGGATAAAATTCGCTCAAAATTCGGTGAGGAACTCTTCTTGCAAATACGCAAAAATAGTTTTTTTTTTTTTCGATAAATTTCAAAATGGCGGATCACTCAAATTTTGAGGGGGCTGGAGAAGGGCAAATAGCTCAAATTTTTCGTTTTTGATTTCATATGAAAGAGTGAGTCACGGATACTAACATATCCAAATTTCAGCTTCTTGAGTGCATATTGAGAGGAGTTAGATCAAAAAACGGCTTTTTGAGGAAGTTTTGAGTCATGAAATTTCTTGAATCTTCCATATCTCCCCACCAAATCAAGTTAAAGAGGTCAAATTTTGTGTGTGAGGTTAGTTGGTGACCACAATATGACCTCTTGAATTTGGATCAAAATGGATTCAAAATGGCGGATTATCAAAATTTTGAGTAGAGCTTGAGGAGCCTCAAGTTGGTAAAAATGTAATTAATATGAATTCATATGGTTATTGGGGATAAGTTGTATACTATATCCCGAATTCACTTCCATACATGATGTTGGAGGGGGAAGGCGGGGTTACCAACCTAAAATAGTGGTGGGGGTACAGGAGGGGTCGAAAATTTTTTATTGCTGTGTCATATGATAAAATGAGCCCAAGTGACAAACGTATTTTGATTTTAGCTTCCTCAGTGATTTTGGAGGGGAGTTAGAGCAAAAAACGGCTTTTGGAGGGGAAATTGCTGCAGGAAATTTCATGAATCTTCCATATCTCATCACCAAATCGGCCTAGAATGGTCAAACTTTGTGTGTAGGATTAGTTTGTGACCAGAATATAACCACTTAAATTTGAGTCAAAATGGATCCAAAATGGCGGATTTACAAAATTTGAAGATAATTTGAGCACCCTCAAATAGTTATAATTTGAGAAATATGTGTTCGCATGATTATTTCATGGCAAAAAATACTACATTTGTGCCAAATTGTACTTCTTAAGTGTTTTTGGAAATGATAGGGTAGGGGTGTTCAGACTTGGTATTGGGTGTGACCTGTAGTGATGAACGGTTAAGCAAGGTTATTACTAAATCAAAACAAGCCCCAGTTAAAAACTCAGCTCCAGTAATGCGGCATGGCTGCTTACGTTTTTTTTTTTTTTTATGTTTTCTTCAAATTGTTCTTAAATTTACCGCCAAATTGATGCAGATGAAAAAAACTAAGGATCAATATGTGAACCTACTTTGTAATAAAATGTGTATTTTGAATCACCTTGTGTACATTGTTGCCCAACCTTACGATGTCAAAACGTCTCAAGCTATTTTTTACAGACAGTATGTAGGTCGATTTGGTGAAGAGATATGGAAGATTCATGAAATTTTCTGAGGCAATTTCCCCTCCAAAATCAGTTTTTGGCTCTAACTCTCCTTCAAATGCGCTTGGAAAGCTAAAATTTGAATAGTTTAGTCACTTGAGCTCATTTTATCATATGACCACAGTAAAAAATTTTCAACTTTTCTTCGATCTCCCTCTTCCCCTCTCAAATTTTAAAGTCTATAATCCCTCCTAACCCCTCCAACATCATGTATGCACTTCTCATCCCCAATAATCATCTGAGATCATATTAATTACATTTTTATCAATTTGAGGCTCCTTAAGCTCTACTCAAATTTTGATAATCCGCCTATTTGGATCCATTTTCACCCAAATTAAAGAGGTCGTATTCTGATTAGCAACTAACCTCATACACAAAGTTTGATCTTTCTAAGTTGCTTTGGTAAAGAGATATGGAAGATTCAAGAAATTTCATAACTCCAAATTCCCTCAAAAAGTCGTTTTTTGCTCTAATTCTCCTCAAAATACACTTGGGAAGCTGAAATTTGGATATGTAGGTATCCGTGACTCACTCTTTCATATGAGATCGAAAACAAAAAAATTGAGCCATTCGCCCCTTCACCAGCCCCCCCCTCAAAATTTGAGTGATCTGACATGTTGAATTTTATCGAAAAAACAAAAAAAAATACTTTTTCGGATTTTAAAGAAGAGTCTCTCACCAAGTTTCGAGCCAATTTCATTAATACCCCACGGTGCTAGGCGTGTGGGAATTATATGTACCAAAAAGTTGGTCGTTTGCCAGATGATTACAAATGGTCTGAACAAGCCTAAGCAGGGAGGGGAAAAGGGGTGTTGCACCCGGGCCAGAGTATTTTTTTAGAGCCCACTGAAGGACCGCGACTTCGCGCATTTGCACTTTTTTTTTTTGCTCTTATAACTTTCCCTTCTGGGGCCCAAATTTTCTCTGCACGGCTCTGGGTCTGAAAAGCGTGAAGATTTGAAGACACCACCTTCCGCCGACCCTCTTTTCGTAATCAGGTAGGCTGTAATAGCTATCGTTTTCAAGTTAAAAACTCACCTAAAAATCTAGTTATGGCTCCTACGTTTTTTGAACAAATTTTTTAAAATTTCAACCATCCTAAAACACCAACATATCTGCGAAAAAAAAATAGAAAAATTCTCACATATTTTTTATGAAAATTTCAACATTTATACATGTCACCCCTCCCCCTCGCCGCTCTTTCCAGAAGGTGAAAATATTGGATTTTGAGCATAAATGGTCGTGTTATTTGGGTTGTGGTGGAGAAAACAAGTCAACATTTTTTTGGGCTGGTTTTACATCAAATCCAACCTTTTGGATCACTTTCGTCCTAGTGTAAGTGTGGATTTCAACATCTCACTCTTTGAGCCTATTTACATATTAATGGTCGATTCGAAATTCAGGCTTATTCGAAGTTTGAAACGATCGGATTTTTACTATGAAGCTTCATTTTTATTCTTAGAACGACGATACGATGTGGAATTTTTTTATCACGTTTTCTTCCTCGGTCCTCGTTTCGTGAAACAAATAATACGACGATATTACGTGACATGTCGTCGTTGCGAGCTTACAGAGTAAATTCGCACTTAGCCATTACACATATGGTAAGTCGTGTTAAACCGCGAATTCGTGGCGGATTTACGACGCACGTGCGCGTATCGGGTTTGCGAAAAATACGCGCTTCAACGACTCGTCGTTGAATTTTTAACGCTAGAAGGTTGTACGGATTGATTTATAAAACATAATTTCATTTGTTTGATTTCAGGTTCGACGATGGCAACGATCGTTGGTGAACCTGAACGGCGTGGATGACCGTATGGACGTCGGTTACGCGGACGAAAGTTGTTACGAAAGCGGCGGAGGAGCGCGTCGTCATCGGTGCTGCGTGCACGACGAGATCCGTGAATCGTCTCCGGGACTCGTCGAAGAGACGTCCAAGAAATCGCGACGATATCAAAAAAACAAGGACGCCGATCGAGCCCGCAACTACCGCAAATCGTACCCGGTCGGGTGTAAATGCGAGAAATACAAAAAGGTTAAAGACGAAGCGAAATCCACCTCTAGGCGTAAACTCATACGATCCGTATCGTTCGCTAGTTACGACGATTCGATGACAAGCAGCATATACGACGACGGAGAGAGCTCGTCCGATTCGTCGGCCGTCGTTTTACCCAAACACGAAAGCTATAAGGATTTCAAGCAGCGTAAAATGCAAGAGAAATACGCGAGCAGAGGTCGCGACCGATCGCCCAAGTGGAACGAGATTAAGAAGGCGAAATCAGCGTCCAACATAAGAGACCGAGACGTGCCGCCGAGCAGGAACAAACGATTGATCGATAGTCACGAACATTCGTGTAGCGATCGCAGCAGAAATTGCGTTAAGTCGCACAAGAGCAAGTACAGGAAGCTGGATGATTGTAGTAAAGTGGCATCAGCCGGGTGTAGCGCTTTGGTCAGGTGTAGGAGCGCAAATACCTATCAAGAACAGGAGCAGTGTGTTTCACATTCCAAATCGTTCGATTCTTGCGCTCGTAAATACGATAAACACGAATCTTCCCGTCGTTTCGTACGTATTATGGTGACTGATATGTATACGAACTCGATGAGTATGGAAATTAGTCACGAGTCGGCGAATACTCGGCATTAACATGGTAACGCGATCATGGGTGAAATTGATTGGCTGGTAGTTACCTTATTCGGGTTTGTCATTGTTTTAGTTTCCAATTACGCCACGAACAAAGAGTAATCCTCGTTTCCTTTTACTCCACCCTTATCCTACCAATCTTCATCTCTATACTCATTTCCTTCAACTGTTAGCATAGACCATAAACAAAAGTATAACAAAGAACTTTCTATATTCGTCCATAAGTACGTCTGCCCTTACGAGTTATGAGGGTGATTATGAAACCGTCGGTAATAACTCGTATCCGCCTATGCTGTAATTAATTTGAAGTCTGCTCGAATGTAGTTCGTCGGACGCGTTAATTTACATAATTCGCCCTGACGATGAATTATGGAAATTGTTTTCACATTTGTATATGGTAGCTAGGCTTTAATACGAGGTATTACCTAGACGCCTTATTGTCTTCGCGTCGATTCTGCCCTTCTTTATTCGTGCGCCGGATTTAACCGAGAGTACCTACTTTGTTACTTGTATGTGGAAAACAAATGTCATTACAGGGTGTTTCACCTCGATGAGACCACCTTCGTACCATACGTTAGGCAACTCTTGTGACACGCATGTATGATATATGATGGTTTATCTACTCTGCTCGTTGAAGGGGCTGAAATATAAAATTCTGAAAAATTTTTCTTTCACTATGATAATGATCAAGTTTGAAACTGTTCGTTTCATCAACCAAGAAAGATACTGTGTAGTGTAATATTTTCGACAACAAATTAGTGCCAGTGGAAGGGGTAAAGAAATTTATTCCGCCATCAAGGGTTGACGTTAAGTTTCAGAAATGACTCTAGTGTTGAAGTAGAGTCGAAATCAAGTTTTAAAATTAACTCAAGAGTTGAATTGAAGTCTTGGTAAAAGTTTGAAATTTGTTCTTAAGTCGAAATCGAGTTGGAATTTAGTTTTGAAATTTTTCTTAGAATCAAAAGTTGAGTCAGGTTTCAGAAGTGATTCTACAGTCATGAGTTAAAGTTGAAGTCAAATGTTTATGTAAGTTCTGAGTGCCAGTGAAGTTTTAAAATTTGTTCAAAAATCAAAGGTGGCTATTAAGTTTTAGAAGTGACTCTGGAGTCAAAGTGGAAACAAAGGTCAAAGTCAAGTTTCAGAAGTGGTTCTGGAGTTAATGTTCGGAGTTTAGGTGACTCTGAAGTCAAAGTAAAGTCAGAGTGTAGTTTGAATTTAGTTTTGAAATTTCTTCCCAAAATATGGATCAGAGTCAAGTTTCAGAAGTGACTCTGCAGTCATGGATTGAAGTTGGAGTCAAATCTTTGGGTACGTTCTGAGAGCCAGTGAAGTTTTGAAATTTTTTGCAAAATCAAAGATGGCTATCAAGTTTTAGAAGTGACTTCGGGGTCAAAGTGGAAACAAAGGTTGAAGTCAAGTTTCAGAAGTGGCTCTGGAGTCAATGGTTGGAGTTGGAGTCAAATTTTTAGGTGACTCTGAAGTCAAATTGAAGTTACAGTGCAGTCTGTATGTAGTTTTGAAATTTGTTCCCGAAGCATAGGTTGAAGTCAAGTTCCAGAATTAAATTCAAATCCGAATCACAGTTGAATTTAAGCTTTGAAATTAGTTTTGCAGTAAAAATGAAGTCAGAATCTATCTTTGAAATTTGTTCCGAAAGTTCGAAGTCATGTTTCAGAGATGATTTTGGAGTCAAATTACAGTTAAATCCAAGTTTTGAAATTAGTTGCGTAGTCATAGTGGAGTCGGAATTTAGTTTTGAAATTTATTGCCAACGTAAAAATCTGAGTCTAAATCAAATTTCAGAAATGAATCTGATGTCAAAATAGAGTCTGCGTTAAGTGTAGTATTTAACTCTGGAATCAAGATGGAGTCAGTTTTTAATTCAGTCCAGAACTCCAGGGCCAAATTTCAATAGTAATTTCGAAGTCAGATGTTGAAGTCTAGTCAAATTTGAAAGCGTCAAAAATTACTCCGGAGTTGGAGTCAAATTTTTGGCCAACTCTGGTCCTTATCAGTTACATACATTGTACAAAAATTCCTCTATATTGACTGGTTGAACGGTTAAGAATTGTGTCTTCGAAATTTTCAAGTTTTTAGTAGTAAAAAAAAAAAAAAAAAAAAATGAAACGTGTTCAATGTAGAAACTTCTTGAGACTTAAAAAAGAGTAGTAAACTAATACTGGAATGAAAAGTCAACTAGAATTTAAAACATAATTCGGAGTCAAATTGGTGGGAGAAAAGTCAAATTGACTCCAACTCTGGAATCAAAAAATGACTTCCGAATCACATAAAGATTTCAGAGTCAAAGAATGAGAAAATAACTCCGGAATCGCTCTTAAATATTCTGGAGTTGAAGTGTAGTTGAAGTCAAGTTTTAAAATTGCTCCGTAGTCAAAATGAAGTCCGAATCGAAGTTTGAAATATGTACATTCAAGAGTCAAAGTGTAATCAGAGTCAAATTGCAGTGATGATTCTGAGGTTAAAGATAGGAGTCAAATTTTGTTAGTGAATTCGGAGTTGAAGTGGAGTCTTGAGTATGGTCTGAGTTGAGTTTCAAAATTTGCTCTGGAAGCAAAGCAGAGTCAGAGCCAACTTTTAGATTTTTCGTGGCATCCAAGGTCGGAGTCAAATTTCAATAGTGAATTCAGTGTCAAAGTGAAGTCCGAGTATTGAGTGAGTGAAGTTGGAAATTTGTTACGGAGTTGAAGATCGAAGTCCGAATCAAGTTTTAATAGTGATTCCAGTGTTAGAGTGTAGTCAGAAATCAAGTTCTAAAATATACTGCAGAGTCGAAGTAGAATCAGAGCCAAATTCCAGTAGTAACTCGATACGGTTGGTGTCTGAGTCATATTTCAATAGTGATTTCGAAGGTAAAGTGAAGTCGAAGTCAAGTTTTGAAATTTGCTCGTCGAAGTCCGAGACAAATTTTAATATTGATTCTGGAATCAAAAATCGAAGCTCAGAACTTCAAAGCTGAATCTAGAGTCAAATTTTCGGGTGACCGGTTTCTTTGTAGTTTTTACTGAGTTAAAAGATATTTCTCCAAGTTTTATGTCTCAACCCCTTCAGCAAATATGGTAGACAAGCCATCATACATGAGTGTCACAGGAGTTGCCATTCGTATGATATGAAGGAGATCCCATTTAGTGGAAACATCCTGTATATTGTTTTGTATCGACAAAAGACAAAGACCTAAATTTTGAAAAAATTAGTGATTAAAAAGTTTTCCAGTCTTGAGACGATAAAATAATGAAAGTCAGTGTAAAAAATTTCAAGTTGTCCAAAAACCATTTATTTTATTTTATCAAAGGAAATTAAATTTGATCTACCTTAACCCATAATCGCATACTTATAAAAGAATCATGTTTGTCATAAATTCTGAAAAATCGCTTAATCTGAAATAATTAATAGGGCTCCTGTATCCTTCATTTTTCAATTCCTGTTTTTCTATCAGTCCAGATCTAATTGTATCGTATTGATTCGTGCATGCGATGAAAAAAATATCAGTTCCACTCGACAAAAATTTTTACTTTCTGCTGGTGAAAAAATTCCTTTCAATTTGAACAGGTCGTTTCAATCGACCAGTGTAAAAATCACCTCGTAAGGGTAACAATTCGTCCGATAACCAGTCGTACTAATTTCCATACTTAATCGAACTGTTAATATGGTAATGGTCTCATATTTCGCTGTATTTCCGCAGGATAAACTCGAATGTTCGTGTCTTACGGCGCTGGAAAAATTAAAAATACAAGAACACAATACGCTGGCTAAATTTGCGGAGCACGTGAAGAAGTACCCGCGCGTTAAAATTCCAGACAATACCATACAATTGGCTGCCTATAAGAGATACTCGTTGAATAAATAATTAACATCGAACAAAGTTGGATTAATTTATTGATTTAGTTTATTAATATTACGAATGTATTCGCAGTTGCCTTGTTCAAGTCAAATATTATTATGCCAAATGAAGCATCGATTTAATGCTCGTGTACGTGATACGAAGTGTAACTGGTATGACTTTCAATATTATTTGAAATATGTTTGTCAATTGATGTTGTTTTTGTTTGTGTTTATTTTTTTTTTGAAATTATGTTTTGTATTTATAGTTCCCCCCGTATATTTTTCGCTAATGTAGAGCTGCAGTTTTATACTTGGTTAAATATATAATACGTTACCAATATAATAAGAGAATTGTTTTATAATAGTTATATTTCAGTTGGAAGTTGTAGCAGAACCAAAAAAAGAACAGTAAACAGTCATTGATTATTATATTTATTTTTGGTCGTGTAGATTAAACCTAATTTCGTAACTAATGTTCCTAAGCACTACATTTTCACTTATCTAGTTAAACATCTAAAATTAATTTCTAGTCTTTACCTCGGTATGGGTAAAATTTACCTTTATGGATAGTCATTCTTACACGAATAATAAACGATGGTCGATCAATTATTGGGTGTAGATAAAACATCGTATCGTACAATAAGGTGAACTAAACTTTCAGATTTTTCTACTATTTTTAATAATGATTTTTTTTTTTTACTTGTAAATAATTGTTTATAGTTTAACGAAATTTAGGCGGTATGAGATGAATAATTTTTCTATAGTTGAATTGGTAGGTTTTACGATACCAATAAGTATGATTTTTTTTTTATATAATTGCGAATAATTCTTCATGGATTCCCATATTCTTCAGCTAGAAAATATTTTTTGGAAATCGATTATTGTAATTTTTTCACTTCCTTGAATAATGTAATTCGTCCCTGAAATATGTTTTAAATTAACGAACACAATTTTGTGTTCCACGAAGTGGACAAAAAATGATCAAAAATTGCGAGCATTTTCGCGTCGAGTAAAGGAATCCATATAGATGACATGTAACAATAATAAAAATTATGATAGCGATGTAACCGTCGTGATCTAGTCTAACGTGCCATAACAATTAAATATGTGAATTCATTTTAATTGCCGCTCAAAAGCACATTTTTCACCAATAATACTCGTGAAGCTGTGAATTTTTCTTAATCGAGTTACAATCGTGTAATGTACCTAAATGTTAACATTGGTAACGTTCTAACGATTTTTATTTTATTTTTTCAATTTCTAATTCGTACGTATCTATTATTCTTCATTTATACGTTACGATTTTCTTTGTTTATTAATAAGTAGCACAGTCTTGCCATTGTGTAATTGTTTTAAATGATGTGTTTACATAGGGAAGTGTACGATGTTTTTTGATGTTGTTGGATTTTAAAAATAAACTGTTGAGCAAGATGAATTGCGTATTTTTTTACTCGAAATTTGTCGCACAGATGAATGGAAGTTGGTGCGGTTGAATTTCTTTGGAACCTGGGCGCAGAATTTATCAATTATGAGGTTCTGTTTGATCCAGGTCAACAAAGTTGATTGTTTTAGAGGATGGTTTTACAATAGGCCATCGAAATAAATAAGTTGCGAAGAGATTATTATATTGATAAACAATACGAATTTAGAGTTTGTGAAAGTATATACCTATTTTTAAGGCAGTACTTCATCCCTAGAAAATAGGTAACTTAAGTAGATGAAAAATGGCTAAAAAAGGGGGCTTTTGAAACAAATTTTCTCGAAAAATAGCGAATGAAATGAGTTGAATTTTGGATAAGTTATTCTTCAGACCTCGCTTAAGGGTGCTGAGATCCCAGATTATTAAAATTTTTGGTTATATTTCTCCTACAGCGTTATGAAAGTGGCATAGTTTTCGTGGATCTTTGAACGTGATTACAAAAAGAAGTACTCACAAAATTGAAAAAAAAAAAGATAGCACCCTTGAGCAAAGTCCAAAAAAACAAAATAAAAAAATAAAATAACAAACAATTTGAAGCTATATTTTTGGAGAATTTAAAGGAAATAGCAAGATTTGAAGAATTTCATCTGATAAGAGTTATGTATGGAGATATTCGTTCTTTCGTTCTTTTCGCGCCTCGCACTCAATTCCTTCAATTTCCTACACTGTTTTTTGATTTAGTTGTTGCTTTATCCATGTGCTTTAGTGGATATTAGATAATGTGCTTTCCTGCTTTATTCATCAATTCCCTTCGAGTATCATTTAATGTACAAATGATACCCAAAATGCCTAACTAGAGATGGGTAATTTAAAGTGGTAACTTACCCCAGTAAATTACCGGTAAATTTTCACTACATAAGTTTCTTAAATTCTTCTGGTAATTTAAAAACTGGTTTTTGGGTCTTTTTCAGCAAAATTTTTGATCATAAATCAAGTATATACTTATTCACATGAAATTTGGAAGTTTTTATAATTTTAAATTACTTTAATTACCAGTAACTTACCGCTAAGTTACCAGGTAAGTTACCTAAGAATAAATTACCGGTAATTAACCATCCCTACGACTAGTGATGTGCCACGTAACTTACCGTAAGTTACCGACCTAAATTACGTAATATTACAAAGTCATAAATTATCATTTTCCGTAATATTACCAAAATCGGTAATTTAAAAAGAAAGTGATCTTTTGTTTTTTTTTTTTGTGATAAAATTATCAGTTTTCAAAGAAAAAAAAAATGTATATTTTTTTAACTGGCTATTTTTTAGTATACATGATTTAGAAAAAGTTTGTTTGTAATAAAAACTATCATTTTGTATAGAAAAAAAATGTCATGTTATTTTTTAGTATTTATAATTTAGAAAAATTCCTTAAATTGAATGTTATAAATAATGGGTAACCGTCTAACAGGTAAGTAATGTAAGTTATTTATAATATACTTGAAAAGGGGTAATTTATCACAGTATAAATTACGGTAATTTAAGGTAAGTTACCACATTTTTTTGGGACTTGGAATTTTTTTGAAGTAGAAAAAAATGGTAATATTACCGTAACTTACCAAAATTACATAACTTATTTAAATTACGTAACATTGCGCATCCCTAAGGCAACACACTACAAATTATCGCGAGTCGTTCTCGTTCGAATCAGTCGCATGTAGTAACGTGCCTTTTGATGGTAAGTTATACTATTTTCCTATTTAAATACTTCTGTATTTTAATAATAATAATTTAAAAAATAAATAACATAACATCTAAAAAAATACTTATTAAAAAATGATTTATTTAAATAAAATAAAAATTGACATCAAACATAAAGAATTGGTGAAATTTGGCGTGGGCACATACTGTATTACATACAAAATATATTTAATTAAATTAATTAAACATATGAATGAACTAAAAAATACTAATTTAAATTTAATAATAATTTAATAAAATATATCATGAATTAAAAGATCTTTATTTGTGATTTCTTGCACGATGAATTACTTGATATAAAAGTACTTATTTACATTTAATGTTTTGTACATCATTTAATGCTTTACGGATAATTATAAGCAATCAAACTGTTGCATATGTATACGGAATCGTGATCAATTCTATTTTCACATTTTTATAAATTACCATCTTCATTTTTCATCTGAAAAAGGTAAGAGGAAAAAATTAAATTTTTAAAATAGATACTTACAAAAAAATCGATCAAAAAAAAGTCTTATGACTAGGGCTGCATTTTTAATTGCGGCATATTCAAATTTGCGGATATTGTTAACCACAAAAGCTCATATTTATTAAGTTTAACAAATTTTAGGCTTCCTCCAACTATCCTGGGATTTTGATCATCCGTCAACACTGCACACGAAGTTTGACCTTTCTAGGTCGAATTGGTGACGAGGTATAAAGGGTCTAGGTACAAACAAGATATGTTCTAAATTTTGCGAAAATGAATTATGCATATCACTGGATAGAGCTTTTCAGGGCGCATCGAATGGTAAAAAAAAATCCTATCTTTTTCTCTTCAGCTTGAAAAGTGCCTTCAAAAAGTAGGGTTGGAGGAAAAATGACGTGTTAATATTCGACACTTCTTCGTGAAAAATAAGCCTAAAAAAAATATTGGAGTCTAAAATGCCATGATCGAACACAACTTGTAGTCCCAAACCCACATGGGGCAATTTTTCAAATTTATTTTTTTGTGGAAACATGTTTTGAATTTCTGCTGATTTATTAAAATAATAGTTTCTTCAAACGAGGGATATGTTTTTTGGAAATCAGTTTTTGCCTCTTCTAAAAAAAAAAAGGTTTTGGAACATGTCTTGTTTGCACCTAGGCTCCTCATATAGAGGATTCGTGAAATTCCTCACAGTAATTTTCCCTCCAAAAACAACTCTCCTTCAAATTCACCCAGGAACCTAAAAATCAGAATACGTTAGTCACTTGAGCTCATTTTATCATATAACACAGCAATAAAAAAATTTCGACGTTTCGTGTTCCCCTACCACATTTTGAGGTAGGCAACTCCTCTTTCTCTTCTTCAGTATCATCTATGGAATTGAGAATATAGTATACATTTTATCCCTAATTATCATATGAATTCATATTGATTACATTTTTACTAATTTGAAACTCCTCAAGCTCTACTCAAATTTTGATAATCCGCCATTTTGGATCTATTTTCACCCAAATTGAAGAGGTCATATTCTGGTCATCAACTGACCTCACACACAAAGTTCGATCCTTCTAGGTTGATTTGGTGAGGAGATATGGAAGACTCAAGAAGTTTTATACCTCAGAACTTCCTCGAAAAACAGTTTTTCACTCTAACTCCCCTCAAAATGCACTTAAGAAGCTGAAATTTGGATATGTTGGTATTCGTGACTCATTATTTCATATGAAATCAATAATAAAAAATTTGAGCTATTTGCCCCTTCTCCAGTACCCCTCAAAATTTGAGTAATCCGCCATTTTGAAGTGTATCGAAAAAACAAAAAATGTGTTTTTTTGTGTGTTCAAGAAGAATCTTTCTCCAAATTTTAGGCGATTTTCAACAATATCCGCCGGCGTTACGCATGAGGGAAAATTACATATGTATAATATACTAAAAAGTTGGACATCTGCCAGATGATTACAAATGCTCTAAAACGCCAAGATTGGAAATCCTCACCCTTCCCTAGCCCCCTTCCCAAATCAGATGACTTCTAATAGCTATCATTTTTATTGAAAAGTCAGCTAAAAAGGTTTTTTGTGTACCTAATACCTACATAAATACTCTCTCTTCAGATTTTGAGCAATTTTCATCATTAAACATCCACCATTTTGTATCCATTTTGACCAAAATTCAAGCGCTCATATTCTAGTCCCTAGCTAACTCTAAGTAATAAGTTTGAACTTCCCAGTTCGAGTCTAATGTCAGAGATTTAATGACCTCTTCCGTCGGTCCTCCTAAAATCAGATAGGTACGCTGTAATAGCTATCGTTTTTAATTAAAAAACTCATCTAAAAATTATTAAAAGAAAAGTTATAATTAACCTTTCTCCTCCACTATTGAGAATAAAGTTGAAGATATTTCATCGTTTCCGTGCTTCGCCTTATTTCAAATTTCGACCAGCTCGAAAACTCCCTCTTTTCGTATCCTTGAGAAGTAATGAAGTATGTCTTTGTATAGACATTTTCCTCGCCTCGTTCTTACGAGTTTTCTACACTGTGAAAAAATCTGAAAAAATAACATCATAGAAAATAAAAGCGTCGAGCTCGGCCTCGTTAAAAGTCCAAATGCCTTTCTCGAAGTATTTTTTATTTTCCAAAAATATAAAAAAACCATCTCTTAAAATTCCGCCCATTAAATCACATCGCATTGAAAATGATTAATGACGTAATGAAACCTTTGACTTTTTAATAAACGAAAACTTCGGGGGACGGCGAGAGTTTGGGGCTCGGGGTGAGGGAATTTATCTAAAATGAGGCCTGGCGGATATACGAATAGGAAAATAATTGCATTACCAAGAAACAAGGGAGGCGGAAAAGCGGCTTCGGATGTACGACGATTTTCACCCTAAAGGAGGCTGTGCTGTGGAAACGGCGTTGTCATTCATCATTGAAATGTGTCATATGCATGGCTTGAGCTGTTAAATTCGCTGTCGACGAGTAAATATTTAGGCGATAGTCTCGCGGTACGCGTTGCCTACCTGCTGTACGAGTTATTGTTTTATCTATTATAGCAGGCGAGCAGATCGAGAGGAATAATTTCGTGCCACCGATGAGTATTGAGATTCGCGGCAAATCGTAAATTCTAGGTTACTGCTTCAGACGGTATTTAGTGGTCGTAAAATTCCACCGTTTTACGATTTTTTCATTTCGAATAAGAGTACGTCGAGTTTCATTGTGTTCAACTAAGACGGTGCGGATTACCGGAGTCTTATTTGTAAAGGAATCAGAGGCTGAGACGTTAAATTCTTGAATGAGAGTTCACTCGCGACAATCGAGTACACGGTCAATTACGAGTGGTGGATTTGCAAAGTACCACTGGCGGATCCATTTAATGAATAAATTTCGTCGACTGTACGCGCCATATTGCTCCCCAAGCGTTTGAATTTACTTAGCGAAATTTATCGTGCGAATGGTCGTACGCGATTTAGACAACTAAAAGATATATCACCGGCGCGATCTTGTTAGAGGCCGAAAATACTTACATTACTATCACACGGGCGATGAGAAGAAAAGCGCAAATGCCCCGTGAGTTTTCTGCACCATTAATCAAACACATCCCTTGAGCTTTTGAAACGGCAAAAAAGTTAACTTTTTTAACTTGTTTAAACTTGACCGGTGTACGCGAAACGGCCTTTCTTACATTGCCCGGAATTCGGCCTCTACATTTTTATCATTTGTTAAATCCGGCAACCCGCTTCGACGCCCGTACAGATTTATGGCCGACTTAGGATGCCTACCGCGATTTGTACACGTTATCGAGTTTCGCTTCCATAGCCGACCAATTATATCCGAGCTACCTTTCCTTTTTAATCGAGTGTTCCGAATAGCTAGCGTATTTCCAGCAATCCGTCTCATATTCGTGTTCTGGGTCATAATACGCCCGCCAAGCTAACCCCTTCAATGAAGAACTATAACTCGTCCAGACTTGCCATGAATTCTAATCCTGCAGACTTCCTCGAGCAATCATATATTACGTGAAATTAACCATCTAACTGAATTCTCCTATAAAAGGAAAACATAAACTAAATATCTATACTACAGTGTTCGATTAATTATATTCGTTACGTTGAACTTGGTAACAAGCGTTGATGTCCGCACTCAATTCTTCGTTAATCGACACAAGAATTGCGTTTGGACAATCAGAGCTTGAAACTGCACTCCATATGATGATTTGGTATAATTGTTCCAGCTACATTGGATTTCCGATCAAAGATGGTCGTATAAAATCCTACCAATTTGTTGGTGTAAGTTGTGCACCCTTGATTTGAATTTCATCTGAAAACAGAAAAAAACGATAAATAATACAAATGAGGTATATGAACCTGAGTTCATAAGAAATTCTCAACGTTTAATTTTCGTTAATATATGTTTCTTACTTTTTAATTTTTTTAATATTGTTATTTTTTAATTATTTCATTTTTTAAAGGAAAAATTTTTTGTTTTTTAATATTTTTTATTTTTTGCTTCTAATTTCCGATTTTTTTGTTTTTTAATTTTTCATTGTTTTTGGCTTTTGTCTAAAATTTTTTAGTTTTTTTGTTTTTTTTTGTTTGTTTTCTATTTTTTTTAATTAATTTTTTTGTTCTTTCATTTTTCATTTTTTTGTTATTTTATTTTTTGTTTTCTAATTTTTTATAGATTTTGTTTTTTATTTTTTATTTTTTTGTTTTTATTTTTTTTCATTATTTTATTTTTTTACTTACTTACTTACTTTTTTTTTTACTGTTTTTCAATTTTATATAGGTTTGTTTTTCATTTTTCATTTTTGAATATCTTTTTATTTTTTGTTCTTTTTTATTTTTATTTTTTTGTTTTTTCATTTTTTTTTGGTTATTTTATTTTTTTTGTTTTTTGTTTTTTTGTTATTTCATTTTTTTATGGATTTTGTTTTCCATTTTTCATTTTTTAATATTTTTTATTTTTTGTTATTTTCTTGTTTTTTGTTGTTATGTTCATTTTTTTTTTATTTTACTATTGTCTGTTTAACTGTCTTTGTTGCAAAATTTTTGCATGTTTTTTCATTTTTTCATTTTTATGATTCATTAATTTTCTTCTTAATTTTGTACTACATTTATCGTTATTTTTTAGATTTTTTTTAACATTATATTTTATTTTCAACAGATGCGCATGTTTGAGAGAACTAACAATAAAAAGGGTTTTCTTGAACATTTTGTGCAATAAAGTTTAACAGAAATCTTTTTTTGTGAAAAGACAAAGTAGGTACCTCCTTAGGTGAAATGAGTTCAATTTTGAACATTTGTAAAAATCCCAAGAAGGTATTTTTGGGCAAATTGAAAATTTATTGTATACAGGGTCATGTTTGATCTCCAATATACAGTTGACAAAAAAGTTTTCTCGTGAAAAAACAAAGTAGGTACCTACCAATGGGGAACGAGGTCAATTTTGAAAAATCTTTTGACTTGTCAAAAAATTCAAAAAAATAAATTTTTAAGCGAATTGAAAATGTTTTGTTCTGCAGGAGCCACATTTTGTCACCAAATTTTTTCTGGTGAAAAAATTAAATAGGCACCAACCAATCTGGAATGAAGATAACAAGGTCAATTTCGAAAAATGCTTCAATTTTTCGAAAAAATTCAATTATTGTTGGGCAATTTGAAAATTTTTGCGTGCAGGAATTACATATTATGTTCGTAATAACTGACAACAAATATTTTTTCCAGCGAAAAAATAATGTAGGTACTTAGCGACCTACCAGGGTGAAGAGAGTTCAATTTCGATGATTCTTTCAACGTTTTGAAAAAATGCCAAAAAATTATTTTTGGGCTAACTGAAAATTTTTTGTATCCAGGAGGCACATTTTCCCCCTAATATATAGTTGACACAAACATTTTCTTTCGAAAAAACAAAGTACGTAGATACCTACCAAAGGGAGACGAGATCAGTTTGGAACATTTTCTCAATGTTTCAAAAAAAAAACCCAAGATGGTATTTTTGGGCAAATTGAAAAGTTGTTGCGTACACGTGTCACATTTTGTACCTAATATACAGTTGACATAAACTGTTTTTCGTGAAAAAAAAAAGTAGGTATCTACTATCTACCAACGGGGAAGGAGGTCAGTTCTGAAAAATTTTTCATTTTTTTTTTTGAAAAAATACCAAAAAAATTATTATTGTACGCATTTATTTTTTTTTACATGCAGAATCACATTTTGACCGAAATAATTGACAAAAAATTTTTCCAGGGAAAAAATAAAGTAGCGTGGAACGAGGTAAATTAAATTATTTTTGGGCAACTTGAAATTTTTTGCCTACAGATGCCACATTTTGTCTCGAATTATTCACAAAAAAAATTTACTTGAAACAAAGCAGGTACCAACTACCCAATTTTTTATATATAAATTGATGCCATGTACAGCACTGGGCTAAAGGCTTATTAATACATTTAATAAAATATTATTCCTGATACATTTTCTTTAACAAAAAATTTAACTACATACAGCATTAAATTTATTGTTTTTTTTTGTTTTTGTTTTTTTTTTTTAATTAATATATTTATTTTTCAACAGTATGGAACGAGGTCTTTGAAAAAAAAATGTTTTTGTTTTGAAAAAATCACAAAAAATAATTTTTGGGCAAATTGAAATTTTTTTCAGACAGTTGTAAAATTTTGTTCCAATATTTAAACAAAATTGTTTTTACTCAATTTTTTATATGCATTTAAGAAATCTATAACTATTTCTTGATAATTAGAGCATTGGCATATTTCTCGTATTTCAAAGAATTGTTGATAAAAAGGTCATCTATGCCATAACGATGTAGTATACTGTTGATTTGGGTTTTATAGTATTCAAGAGACACTCTGTGCCAAATTTTCACCTTTCATAGCTTCTCAAAAGATCACTTACTTGGTGATATGGCTGAGTAAAATACCTAATTCAAGATGCATAGAAGTACCAAACTATCATGCATGATACGTTAAGAAACCTTGAATGAAAAAAATTAAACACGTTGTGTCTGCTGAGATCTTCGATCCCACGAAACCAAAATTAAAAGTATATTAAACCTTTCTGGCATACATTACCATGTACCATGTGAAATACGCTATTTTTTAAAGAATTCAAGCATTATTTTTTAAACTCCTTAAATATGAAAATATCGGGTATTCAATTTTTTTTTCAATCATTATGGGCAAAATGTAACCTCTGCTTGCAAAAATTATCAACATGCCCAAGAATTTTTTTTTTTAATTTTTTTGAAAAATAAAAAAACTTTTCAACTTTAACTCAGTGTGGTAAAATTTAATGTTGATTTAATGGGTTGACATTTTTTTATCAGGTACTTTGGTTGCAGACTTATCATTATAAAATACGTTTTAATATTAACCGAAGGGACAACTGAGATGAATTCGAGAGAGCTGATCCCAAATTTCTTCCTGTTTCATTTCCTTTCCCTTTCTTCCACATCTAAATTTCCATAATTCAAAATTCTATTTCTCCAAGACTGAAATTAGCTAAAAAAAAAATCCCAACCAAAACGAGAAAAAATTTTTCATTTTTTTATTCCACTCTAACCCACTCTAAAATATAAGCCCCCTCAATTCACATTCAAACAACTCGTTTCGCAGCACCATACTTTTCAAATGGAAAACCTCAATAATAAGCAATAAAAATAATAAACACAATAACGACCGTTGCTCGCGAAAAGACAAAGGAAAAAAGCTACAAAAAGGGTTCGCCGAGAAAAAAGAAACCGACCCGAAAGAGAACGCCAACGCAGCGAGAGCGAAGGGAGCGGAATGAAAAACTACAACCGTCGGAAGGAAACGCATAAAAATTGGGGTAAATAGGAAATGTGTAAGCGTGTTATTGGAAAACAATAAAGCTCAAACGGCTGGAAGTTCTCCAAAGTTGGAGAAAATTGTTCCAACATTGAGGCGAATATTTCTCCGGAGAGTTACAAGCACTTTCCTATTAATTCACAGTTCGTTACTCTTCGCCGTTGCGGTCCAGCTGGGGTATGCGTCGTTTTCATTCACCTTATTTAAAACTTAATCGTTTTACTCGCTAACTCGGGGAGGCAATTGAATTATTAACTTCAACTCGATACTTTCATCGCGAGTATTTAAATGGTATTCTTTCGATATTTTTCATTCTGATAACTTTACGGTGTAACCCGAATAATTATTTTTAACGAATCGTTATTTCTAGAAATTCATTCCCCATGCAAAAGAGGTCGGAGGAAACCTTAAATTCCTTAACCCACTCAAAAGAATTTAATTTTCCCAAAAATATCATTACCCTTTTGATTTACCTAGAGTACCCGGGCAAAACAATTTCATATTTCTATCTAGCATTCATCCAAAAAATATTTCATAACAGAGAAGACCTATTATTAAACGAGAAAAGCGTAAAGAAGATATTGTAGTCGAAGCTCACGGTAATGGAAAATTGTCGTAAAAGCTTTATAACGAAGAGAAATCAATTAAACGACAAAATACAAAGTCTACGAGAAAACCGTTAAAATACGACGAAGTATCGTTTTCAAAAGAGCAGCTCTTATAGACAACGCAAAGCATGGCTCAAATCGTTCGCGAAATCAGTATTCAACTTCGAACAAAATCTTCCGAATGGTTCGCGAACTTCTGAACTTCCATTCGATTCATTAACACGTCTTGTACTCGAGCCAATAAATTTCCCTCCGTTGAACAATTTAAAAAGCTGTAAAACTATGAGTTTTTTTTATCCTTTTATTTCGTAATTTTCAAATGCGACAGTTTTTGCCATTATTTAAACTCCCTTGTAGGAAGGGAAATACAACGATACGAGAATTTAATTGCAGTATCGTATAATCTCATTAATAAAAAAAAGTGTTCGTTTATGGCATTGGTCTCGTGTTCGAATATTCGAGCCATTGTAAGTGTCCTAGACCTATTTAGCTGGATACACATGTGAGGAATTCAGATTTTCAGGTTGTTCGAAAAGAGAAGGGCAGGGGGGATTATGAGAGAAAATGCGAATCATAAAACACGATAGGCAAGATATTATTTAGATGAAGATGAAACGAGCGAATTAATCTTAATTCTTCGCTATTTTGAAATTCTTAGGGTACCTAATCCTAAAATTTCATTCTTCACTTTCTTACATCTTACTTCTGTTTTGGAACAACAATATAAAAAAAGTAAGTAGTGATGCCACATTCCTGGAGCTGAGTTATTGATAGGTATTTGTTCATATTTAAAAGATATTTTTAAGTAAACTTCTTAACCCGACAGGCCACATCCATCACTGAATCCCAGGTGAATTGGTATTATTGTATGCTTCTCACCCAATATCATCATATGAGTTCATATTGATTATATTTTTACCAATTTGAGGCTCCTCAAGCTCTACTCAAACGTTGATAATCCGCCATTTTGTATCCATTTTAGCCCAAATTCAAGAGGTCATGTTGTGGTCACTAACTAATCTCATACACAAATTTTGACTTCTCTAGATTGATTTGGTGAGGAGATATAGAAGATTCGAGAAATTTCATGACTCAAAACTTCCTCAAAAAGTCGTTTTTTGCTCTAACTACGCTCCAAATGCAATTTGGAGGCTGAAATTTGGATATGTTGGTTTTCATGTTCTACTCTTTTATATGAAATCAAAATCAAAAATGTTGAGCTTTTTGCGTCTTCGTAAGCCCTCTTCAAAATTTGAGTGATCCGCCATTTTGAGTCTATTTTGACCATAACTTGAGAAAACATATTTTAGTGTCCAACTAACTCCATATACGAATTTTGATATATTTAGGTCATTATGGTGAGGAGATATTAGAGAAATTTCATGACTCAAAATATTCGCAAAAACCTTCGCTCCAACTCCTCTTCAAATTAACTTGGGAAGCTAAAATTTGGATATATTGGTATCTGCGACTCACTGTTTCATGTAAAACTAGAAATGTAAATGTTTAACTATTTGCTGCTCTTTCATCACCTCTGAAAATTTTGGTGAACCGCCATTTTGAGATAAATAAAAAAAACATAAAAATAAGTTTTGAATTCCACGAAGAGTCTCTCACTAAATTTTTATAAATTTCCATAAATATTCTAGGGCACTACGCATGGTTACAAAATGTATGATATGCCAAAAAGTAGGACACTGCTATATAATTATATGACCTAAAACACAAAGATATGAAATCCCTCGTCCTTCCACCTATCTATCCGAAATCAAGTAGAACTCAGCTAAGAAGGGAATTTTACGTTTCCTCGAATTTTTACAATTTTCTCTGAAATCCATCATAAAACCCTCATTCATATCTACATATTATAACTGATAGTTATTCCTGCTTTATAATAAAAGAAAAACCCCTAATCTGAATTGATTATGTGAATTTACATACATCTATGCTTAGAAATTGCATAGATTCTCATAACGGGTAGCAGGTAATTATGCAACTTATTGTACACGAAGAACGAAGTATTTACTTTTAGTGGGATAAGATGATGCAAATTATCAGACAGCTATGCATAAGAAATTGCCTAAAGCTTATTTTTAGGTTGCTGAATCCTATGTTGGACGCATATTGTAATGCCTACCATGAAGGAACTATGTGACTTCTTTGACAACAATGTAATTAAAGTTGTATAACTACTTTTTAGTAGGATTAACATCATTTAATTGGAGCTTAGTTATGCAACTTATCGTGTATTAGTGTATGAAAAGTTACATATTTTTTGAAGGAGCTGATTAAATTTAGCTCGGATTTGATGCATAATGCGAGTTTTTAAGATGTTTAAGTTTGCTAAATGATTAGAACAAAAGAATTTCCGATATTTCCACGACGATAAATTAACAGGAAAGGACTAAAGCGTGGTAATTGCATTGCTCAGAATGATGTAAGGATTCGAAAATCCTAGATTATTTACCCAAATATAAAATCGGTTTTGGAACTTTCCTACGCTCGTGCCATGGCCTACAGTTCCTCATAATTGTGCAAACCATCTTGGCCACTCTTAGCCTTTAAATTTGCATAGTAAACGTTGACTGTGAGTTCGCTGTACAGATACATTTACGAGGATAAAATTAATCAAACATCGAAACGAGGGTAAAACTTACCCGGCGACCGCAAACTTGCGACGCAAAACGTTTCGGACGTTCGTTTTCTCGCCATTCACCGAACAATCTGTAAAGAAAATCATTTTTCAATCTCACCAAATCATAAGTCCGGCGCAGATAAGAGGATAAATTTATTGGTAAATAAAAATTGGTACGAGTTTGTTAGCTAACATCGGAGCTAAGGGATTGTTTATTAGAATAGGGTTTGCGTAGGTATTGAAGCGAGATTGAAAGCAGACCGAGCAATAGCCCCCAGGGAGTTGAAAACTTCGCTTCGCCCGATTTTACTCTTCGCCAAAAACGTCTTATGATATTTCCTATCCGTAACTTCAAATTGGAAATTTTATAGTAAACTCGGTGTCGGGTTCTTTTCACATAGCGTATACACAACTTGTATACAACCTCGCGCACATCTCGTCTACCCCCTTCATGCAACGTATTGGATTATTTCAAAGTAAAATATGAACTTAAAACTTCCAATTCCTTACACCGAACAACTTCGTTTGTATCAAACTAACTTATACTTTTTCTTCATCTTATACGTCGTTCAGACGTCTAGTCTCTTTTTGTTCATTCTGCGTATCAGCGATGAAGTTTTTAAATACTCGATTTATACATTATCCGAGAAATAATCGAATTATTCGTTGATTGCGCTTTTATGTGTGATTTTTCAGCTACGTCGTAGAGTTGAAAGTTTCACGCATTTTTTTAGAGTGGATGAAAAAAGGGGGCGAACCAACCAAAAATTCTAAAAAATCATTAAATAATTCAATATCTTGAGTTTCGCCCTCCTCTGCATAAAATATTACTCTATATGTTTTGACTTGAATTTGATAATTTTTGAGGTTGCGTATATCACTTTTCAACCCTCAAGAGATATTTTGGATGCTTGGGTATCCCAGCAGGAAGTCAGGGAAGGAGAGTTCTTGGGTGGGCTGTGACACTACCTGTTCTTCCATACTTTAGTATGGGTCAGTCTCTTTGACATATTTCATCAAATATGATCAAACCAATGATTAAAGTTTTTGAAACTCATCTAATCTTTCTCAAGATTTAAAATGATGCATTATTATGAGCTAGAGCATGAACCCGAAAAATATGTTTTTAATGATTCACATGAATAAAAATGGATATACATGTGTACGAAGGGATGGAGAGGGAGGGTGTACTTAGAAAATCAAACTACTTCGAAATACTATCAATCATTCTTCATATGTATTGATTGTAGGTCTCAAAAGCACCAACTCTTAATCCGAAATGATTTTACATATCCGACGTTGTACAGAATGAGCAAGACAAACTTGAGATATCGCTTGAGAAACACATTCTCAAATGAAAACATGAAAAAAGCCTCGACAATGTATACTCCATCGATGATATAATAACCAAGTTATCGCCTCAGCGGAATAATAAATGACAAAAAGTTTTATTACCAAAGTTGGCCAGGTTAGAATTTAAATTCAACTGTGTTATCTCCCTAGCTACAAATAAGCCTGGTCGTGATTACACAATAGCGATGCAAAACAATCGTCGAAACCGTAAAACAAAAATTTTTACCCATTAATTCATGGTGCTCGTTGACGATAAACTTTCTCATCAATGTTTGCGCCATTCAAATTACTCGACCGCGGGGCTCGTACGTACGAAAAACTTCACCGAAGGAAAAAATCATCAATAACGTCTCGAAAAGCCCATCCAAAGACTATCGTTCGTTTCACGTACAGGAAAGCATTTTATAAGGAGAGATTTTTTTCCGTTCTACACGGTAGCCTAAACACGCAGATATTTCCGTTCACGACAGTTTTTCTTTATTCAAGCGAAACGTATAAAAGTAAAAAGAAGCCTTTGGAAAGATGTTAAACTCGGACGGGAAATCCTACATTAGAGCCGTTTCGCCCGCGTCAATGGAACCTTCAACGTCGATATTGTTCGAGTGTAAAATGGCAACTCTTACGTGTTTTCGGCAACGCGTTTCGTATAAGCCTAAGAAGTTGTAATAACGTCGTCACTTTGTCAGATTAAGACAAAGATGAAGGAAACAAAAGCCTTCAGCTATTAGCACTTGATTTAGTAATTTATGTTTGAACACGGTTCTTAAAGCAAGTCGTAATTCTCCTTTCTTCGGCCCAAATCTCTGACAAAATAAATTTTTCAACATAATCCCCTCAGCTATGATTTGATGTGATCAGAATTTCATTAAACTTAATCCGAAACGGTACGGTCGTGCTTTAAAATCTCCCTTACCTTTTTTGCGCCTACCCGTTGCGTAGACCTCGCCTCGTTTAAAATCACGAAAAAGGGAGATGTTATGTTGGACAAATATCCGCACATGACGGCGCAAATTTTTAATCCGAAATTTCACCGCCAACGTGCGGCCGCGTAAAGGTAATCGAATTCGAATGGTGTTTCATTTCGCCCGCCGTGCTATCGTGTCATGACAAAATACATTAATGTTTTTCAAAATTCAACCTCGTCGACGACCCCAACAACGAGGATATGAACGCGGAACAACATAAATAGGCACGCCATGCAGTACACGAACGCAACTCCATTAACATCTTGTCATTCTATTTACGGCGCTCGTTAGGTAATTTTATTAACATATCTACGCTTTCAAGGTGAACCATTTATGCAATTTACTTGACGCTACTGACTTGGTGTCAGATTTGTGGCAAATCAGGTATGCAATTTATTTAACACCTCTGATTCAATGCTGAATTCATGGCAAATCGCATATGCAATTCATTCAACACCACAAACTCAACCTCAAATTCACGACCAATCAGGTATGCAATTTATTCAACACCAGTGGCTAAAAGTCAAATTTACGGCGAATCAGATATGCAATTTATTCAACACCATAGACTTCATGTCGAATTCACGAGGAATTATACTACTTGTTGGAGACTGATGCATTTTTTGTTTAGATGATTTAGTCCATATGTACAATTTATTCGACATCCAAATAATATCTTTGTCTGAAAACGTTACAGGTAAATCATTCGATGGAATGTACGTATTTGTTTATGAACTATGTAGGCAATAGAGGAGGCTAAATTTCACATTTGTGTGGAAACCCTTTTGGACTACTAAAGTGATAATGGTGAAATTACTCGATAGGAATGTACAATAAAATATGTTAGTCCATATATTTACTGGGAATATCCCCCAAAGTGAAGAGGAATTTAAAAAAAATTGAAATCTTTCAAGAAAATTTATTTTGTTGAAACAACAGAAATTTCTTTTTGTTGCACAAAAATGAAATAAAATTTTTACTTCAATTTCTTCCAGATCTAGAGTCCACACTCTTTACAAATTTTTTGGGGTAATTTATAAGTCACATGTGTGGTGTGGCCTTGACTTCGCCTTTTTAGAGCATTGAAGGAAACTACGTTAGATTCTCACCCAGCAGAGGCTCTCATAGTATCTCAGCTTGGCTTTTAAATGACACATTTAAAGTGTGTTTTCACCAAATGACTCATAACTTGGGAAGTTGTACAAAGGAAAATTGGTGATGTTTCGTTCGCAGCGTTCTAACGAATTGAAACCAAAGCTAACCGTGCACGTGATCTATAAATTACCTATACAGGTCTTAAAAAAAAATTAAATCAAGTTTACACCCTTTAAATTCCAAAAAAAGGGAGTGCTTGTGGAAAGTGGTGTCTTATAATCTCTGCATTTCTGACCATTAGTAATCATATGGCAAATGCCCAACTTCTTGGTACATACAAGAATATATTTTCTCCTCGAGTTTTGCACTGATAGTATGAAAATTGCTGAAAATTTGAAAAACAACTTTTTGTAAAATTTTGTGAAGCAATTTCTTGTTATGTTTTCAATTCATTTTAAAATAGTAGTCAACTCGAATTTTGAGAGGATGTGAAGAGAGATCAAATAGTTCAAAATCTTTGTTTTTGGTCTCACATGAAAGAGTAAATCATGGACACCCACATATCCAATTTATAGGTTCTCAAGTTAATATGGAGGCAATTTAGAGAAAAAAGCTTTTTAAAAGAATTCGAGTCATGAAATTTCTTAACTCTCTCATATCTCCTCATGAAATTTATCTTGAAAGGTCAAATTTCGTATATAGAGTTAGATGAAGACCAAAATATAACCTCTCAAATTTCGGTCAAAATGGATCAAAAGTGACGGATGATCAAAATTTAAGAAAGGCTTAATGAGCCAAGATTTGATAAATTTGAACTCGCATGATTATAAGAAATGAAATATGTAGCTTGTAGCATGACAATTAAATTTTCACGCATGACTTTGGATGGGAGAAGGAAGGGTTTTGTCTTCAAAATACGGTTAGATAAACGGAAGGTAGAAATTTTTCAGTTATAGTGTTAATTGATAAAGTGATATCAAGTTGCTAAGATATTTCAATTTTAACCTTCTAAATTGATATGGAGAGGAGTTGGAGCAAAACATGGTTTTTAGAGAAGAAATTATGACAAGAAAATCATAAATCTCTGATAACTCCGCACCAGTCAAATTTTGTATGTAGGATTCTTCTTAGATAGGTATTACCGCTTGAATTTGAATCACCAAAATTTGAGATAAGCTTGGAGAAGTCGCAAACAGCTAAAATTTGAAAAATGCAGGCTTTGTGATTTTTTCGGACAAAAACTAGTAAAGATTTAGATGCGATAAAGTGAGGATGTAGAGTGTGGGCTTGAAGAGTTCATTTAATAATATTACTTACGAATATAAACAAGCTTCAATTTAAAAAGCTCAGCTATAGAATGTTCCATGACAGTTTACCTTTTTTTTTTGTTTGTATATGGCTAAAGAAAACTTCTGAATCTTAAAAAATGTTTAATCTCCATAATATCAATTTTAAAAAATCTAGCCTTCCCATTCCTATCATTTTAGGGGATGTTATCAGTAAGTTTGAGGGTTGAAATTTTTTGTATGTTTATTTGGAGTCATTTGATCGTTATGCTGGAGGCTCTGATGCTTAAAAAAAGAGGAAAATCGGCTCATGCTAATACGCAACTCATTTGACAAATTCCCTAGGTAAATACTAATATAGGCAACTTATTCGACAGCAAAACAATTTTCCAACAGGCGAACATATAGGCAAATTATTCGACTCATATGTTATTATGATTTACCAAAAATAAATTTTCATACTTTTGTTTACCTATAACACGGATGCTCGCAAATTGGTAGAAATTTTACCTGAGATTCGATTATACGTGTCACAACTCTGTTCTAAGCCCGTCGAACGCAGAATACAACCAATCCCTTTACCGCAACCGTCAATAGTCGAGCTTATCTGATAACCTAATGCCGAAAAAACTTCGACTCTATCAGGCGCCACGTCGTTTTCCCTACATGTAACAGAAGATGGCGTACATGAAAGACGCGACCCCTTTCGTCAGAAAATACCGTCACTAGGTTCATCTCATTAGCATATATATTGATAGCAGATCGTGTCCGCGTTCGAATTAGATAATTGAAGTAGATTTAAAGGGACGTCCAAACGATAATTTAATGGCAACTAAATTACGAAATATTTTCAAATTAATCAGTATCTACTCGTTTCATTTCCAACTATCGTCATCGTATCGAAAGAGTGCGACGTTTTACACCGAACTCGACACTTCATTCTATCCGAAGCATATAAAATTACCACCTTGCCGAGTCGCGTTTTACGAACCCATTGCGTTCACCGAATAGCAGATTCGCGTAATGGAATTTTTTCCATCCTAACATGTATTGAATTACAAATCTGTGTCGAGATTAATAACATTTCCGCAAAATAATAAGATCGAAGTTTTTCGCTCTCTCGAAAATTATTTTCCCACAGGAAATTTTTTTCGTCCTCGTCTTCGTTTATAAACCTTAATGTTATTACTAAACGCCGAGTGAACAAAACAGCTTATCTTACTTCCGGCTCCCGGATTTTTTCTTCTTCTACAATATATGCGATCTACTTCGTTGTACGCTTCATTTGTACTCGTTTTACCGCCTTGTTGCCCGTCGTTTTGCTGTATAAGAAGGAATTTTTTCCCATTTATGGAATTCGTACTTTTTTCTTACGCCTAGTGTTTTCGCATACTTTCGTCTATACCATGTAGTACACGGAGGCTTCGCTATCGTGGCATCTTCGTATCGTATTACTGAAGTAAATTTTCAAATGAAGCGAGATTCTTTTTTAAGCTCGAACATCGACGTGGCAAAGAAAAAACTTATCATAACCTTTGAAAAAATTTCTACGAAAAACTTATTTATACTGGAAGTTTATTTGAATGTTTTCAAAAGTATTCTTCTCACTTTTAAATATTTATGTTTCAAAATACCTGATTACGTGAGAAAAATTTATTCAAAAATCTATTATAAAATTTATAACCACCAAACAATATCTATACACGTAGTTATTATAGTGAAACTGAAAATGAAATGAATAACTTCAGACTTTGAAAACGACTCGAAATTGAATTCTGTTTCCATAAATACTTATAAAACGATATGGTAGGTAGCGTTACCTTAGTAAACAAAAATAAGTTTTAGAGAGCAGTTAAAGGGGTTGAGAAAACATTAAAAAACTCACGATATTAGTATTAAAAAAGAAATAGCTTTTGGGAGATTGGAACAAACATACCATGAAGCAGCATGTTTTGTTAAATAGACTTTACCAAAAAAATTCCGTTTTCCATAATTTTCAAAGAATAAATAAGTAGAATGTACGAATATATTTATTTTTTTTAGCAAAAAATTTAAGCGCAAAAGAAACAGGCCACATTGATTTATAAAGTTTCATAAGTTTCGAAAAAACAAAAATGAGAAAATGAGAATTATTATTATTATTATGATTTTATTTTTGTATTTGTAACTATTCAAAAATTTTTTCCCCTTCTTTTTTCGTGCCTAAATTGTAATTTTTCATCTCAACATGAAAATCTCATAATTTCTAATCAAATTATACAGCTACAGTTTGAGGAATGTAGAATGCAGTGTAGGTATATACTATATATACTCAATTTTTTTTGATAGATTTATTTTATTATTATTATAATTATTATTTCATAAATAAAAATTCAATTTAGATGCGATCTCAAATATTTGTTCGTACCATTAATTAGTTGACACCAAGCACAAAAATACTTCCTTTCATAAAATGTCATATGGCTGCACTGATTTTAAATGGGTATGTAAAATCACATAAGAAGCGTAGTCAACCTACATAGATACTATTTTTGATAGCATGGTAGGATTTTTGCGCTGAATGTCAATTGGACGCACCGCATAGAACAATACAACAAGTTCGGTTTTTGATTGGTCATACGTCACGTGTGTAACGACCAATCATAAGACAAGAGTGTGATAAAATCTAGAATATTTCATATTTTCTGCTCAATTTTTATTGAATATGAATTAAACGATTGAAATTCGTTCGTTATTTGAATCATCACCTGATTAATGTTTTCATTTTATGAGTAAGTGGATGTAATTTACCACTTTCCAACTTCTTGATTGGTTGTTACATGCGTGACGTACGACCAATCAGAAAGCATATCAGTTACCTGTATTACTCTCCTGAAACTTTTTTATTATATATTTTTCTTCCACTTGTAGCGTGAATGAGTGTCGAAGTGTGAAGGTAAATGTTTTAGATTTTGGCAAAAAAGTCTTCATTAAAATACGCGTTGTTTTTTTTCTTTGATTTTTGATCAACTCAAAATGACGGATCACCTAAATTGAGAGGAGGTGAGAGGAGGGTTAATGCATCAAAATTTTCCTACATAGTTTCAAAGGATAAAGTGAGTTGAGAACAACAACATATCTAAATTTCAGTTTCCTAAGTGAATATGAAGGGAGTAGAGCGACAAACAGCTTTTTGATGAAGTTCCAAATCATGAAATTTCTTGAATCTTCCACATCGCCTCACCCAATCGACCAAAAAAAGTAAACCTTTGTATTTGGGGTTATTTGGAGACTAAAATATGATGTCTTGAACTTGAGTAAAAATGTATTCAAAATGGATACAGACTCATGATTTCTGGGAAAGCGAACCACAATATTCGGAAACTTGGACAAATGTGTAGGAACAAAGTGTAGGAAATGCTATTTTTTACAACTTTGGTTTCATTCATTTTCCATGAAACTTAGCCAAAAGTTAAACTTTCAAACTTCCAAGCAATTTTAGTTTTTTTTTTTTTTTTTTTTAAATCTCGAAAAAGAAACGTTGGAGAGAAAAATTAATAGCAATTCGATGATTGAAAATTTCATGATCTACAACTTTGGTTCTTACACAATTCTCACGAAAGCTCATAGTTTTCCGGAAAAATTAACTCAAAGCAAAGAGTCCAATAATTGGTACGTTTCGTTCTATCAAAGTTCGAAGTTTTCATTTTCCGGCGATAACTCGATTAAAACATAATGGATTGACTCCAAATTTGGGAAACTAGTAGATAATATGAAGCGTGAGAGTCTTATTGCTTTTGAAGTCGACCCCTTCACTGAAAGTTTGCTTACAAACTTGAAAAATTTTTTTAGTCTTTTGCAAATATCTCTAGATTGAAGACCTGTATGGAAACAAAGTTGTAGGAAATTTTATTTTCTACATTTTTGATTCCATCTATTTTTCGTGAAAATCACTAAAAGTCGAGTTTTTGAACTTTGAAACTATCTTGATCGTTTTGTATTCAAATATCTCAAGAACCAGTATCGGAGAGACAAATTGTTGCAGATTGTAAGCTCCATAACTTCGGTTCACATACAATTTTCACAAAAGTTCAAATTGTCCAGAAAAATGAAAACAAAAAGTTTAATGAATATTGTGAACAATTTTGAAATCTTACATTTAAATTTTTGGACCACCACAGATACCTTGGCCCGATGACAACTGTCTCTCTTGCCCCTCCCTCTACTCAGCTCTGGTCATCAGTTCCGTTTTTAGTTGATATTCATCCATCGTGAAATGCAACCTGATCCTTAAATTTTAGTAATAACTTCTTGAGAAAAAGGCAAAAATAAGATCGAATATTCGGTGAATTCTAGTTTTCTATATTCATTATAATCAACCTTTATTCGTCATCTGTATCAAAAAAAAAATCGAGCAAAAACTACCGAATCAAAACCATTGTACGAATAACGTTGCGCTCTTTTTAAACGCCACTCGTCCATAACAATAAAGTAATACAACTCCAGATTCAGAGTCCACTTTGTACCATTTAACTTTACAGCCGGGTTTTTATGCAATAAAACGCTAAAACGTCTAAAATAAATTACTCCTAACCATGAAAATCGTAAACGCCGTACTGGCGCGCTAAAATGCTCGTCTGTCAAGCCACCGCGACACGTGAATAATTACTTGTTTTTAATAAAAAACGCCCGCAGCCGGGAAAAAATCGCCGGGCAGAGCCGACGTGTTCAATATTCGCGATACGTAGGCGCACGTGCGTTTTGCTTATAAACAAAGGGAAATCCTAATTGGAAATATTTTTCAGCGTTTTCATTAAACTTATGAAATTTCGACCGACGCTGGCTTAAGTGTTCCTTTATTTTGGCAAACTTCGATCCCGCTCGGGTTTTCTCAGATTTCATTTAAACCTTTTGGCGAAGATGTTGTTAATACAGGATACCCAGTGTATTACGAGGGCCGACTGCAGAACGGAGAAGTAACGCGGATTTAACTTCGTTATTATCGGACAACGTCCCTGAAGTCGGTTTCACCGTTAAATGTCGAATAAAGCATCGTGTGGCCATTTAATTAACCCTACTCTTGAATTTATTCCTTAATTAACGCCTCCGTCGCGTTATAAACGTCGACGAAAATATACTCGGACGGCTCTTTCGAGCGAGTGTCCTAGGAGAGCGATAATACTGCTTCGTACGAGGGTATTTTTTTTAATTGCTTGAATTATTATATCCCACTTTGTACGTTTCACCGAGCTGGATACCTAATTTGGCGAAAAATCGTTTTGAATTAAAGAAACAACTGAAAATTCGACATCACCGAGGTCAACTACCAAGAAATCGATACCCAACTCGACAATATTCGCGAACAGAGGGCTTTCAAATGAACAAATGCCTAAGAGGTATTTGGTTATACTATTCATCCCACAGCGGTGTTATTAAAGTTGCATACTCACTCCTTTGTACTATAGCGTTAAATACACTATACATAGATGATTTTTTTTACTTCATTATAAGTTCGACGACATATTTCCTTATTATCATGAGAAATTAATAAATACAGCCTGCGAGGCTTATAAAAGCCTAAATGAACTCCAGCACTACATTTATTTTTTTCAGCCCCATTATTCATTCCTTGCTGTCCAAAACAAATTCTTTATCACCTTTAAATCGCTAAAATTTCCTACCCGTTCATTTTTAACTGCCTGCCTTATTTTTCGATAATTGCTTCTTCGCAGCAATTTATCTTAGCTCTTTCGCTTCTTGCTCCCTCTTTTCTCGAGTACGTATTTCTGATCATTGCCGCTCGTACGGGTTGGATACGGATGGCAATTCTTTCTCTAATTATTTACATCGAGTTGCTTTTCCGCATCTATATGGTATCTCATTTATCAACGAGCCTTGTAATAGTGTTTCGACACATCATACCAAATGAAATTGGTTACAGCATGTACGAGTGGCACCAATACGTTCCACTCTGTACATTATAATTCGATAATTTCGGTCGAAGGTTCATGAATATTCATCAATAGGTAACGGCCATCGGTTTGCTTTTTTTCCTACGGCAAGTAACTACGTTTTTTCGAAAAGCTTAATTCAATTTTTAAACTCACTAGCCCTCTAGGTTGCGAGTTCGCGTTTGGTATTCAAATTGCGTAAGTTTTTCAGCATACGCGAAGGTGTAATGTTTTCACTCGGGTAATTTTCGAGTTTTCTTAACTTCGAGTTGCATTTACATATCAAATAGTCGACATAAGCTAAATATTCATGACTTCCCGAATCGAGACGCTAGTTGGGTCGTGTTCAGTTTTCTTCGACGGTGCTTTTAATGCAACATAACCCTAAATTTAATTAACCATTATTGTATCTAATTGGTGTAACATTTTTACTCATAAGAAAAACGTGTTCGTGTTGCGATATGAAGTTGCTTTTCTTGACAGCTTATTCGAAGTTCTTCGCTATCTCGCAAGGTGTACCATGTACTGAAGTACTGAGTAGTTTTAAAAGCGTATTCGAGATGAGTTTGCAACTGATGAGTTTCGTTTTTTTCACTGTTACAAACGTAACTGAAAAATATCGAGTGTTGGTGCAACAAATTATTCTGTGAGGGATTCTAAATCAGAAGATAATGCTACAGTATTGTTTACAAAAGCTCTAGATCATTTTATCAATTTTCACACTACAATTTTAGAAGATAAGACATCGAAATTTTTTTTTCCGATGAAGTGAATTTAAAAACCCTATACTTAATTTTCTATACACCAGTTACTACTTTCCTTTTAATTTACTTATGAATTTCATGAAATTATAAAACTAATGTATTAGATTTTTCAAATTGATAAGAAAACATCCATTTATCAAGACACTTGAATCCAATCTCCAATCCATATCATCCTTACATTGAAATTCGGCAAATATAAGTAATAAATACTACCTCATTTTTCCGCTTATTTATTTATTACACGTGTACTTGGTAAAGCTACAAATTTTTAGAAAATTGTTGGAAAATATTTTTGAAATTTTTTTATGGTTTTAGAATGAGAAGAAAGTTTTCTTATCAAATTTCATTATATTTGATCTATTCCTTTTTTCCTGAATAATCATTTCATATTTGATCAAAATTTATTTATTGAGATAGAATTTGATACCACATTTTCTTCTGGAATTTAATCACTTTCCTTCTAAATTTATTATTCCTTGAAAAATTAATCGAAAAATTATTCATTTTTGCAACTAATAAAATCACTGCTTGTATATTATCGCTCATAATAATCATTATGTAGCGATTTTATCTTTCACATTTTCTTTAAAGTAATTTGTAAAATCACCAAAAAAAAAATTCTAACAGATGTACTGAAAAATTTACTAGATACTAACAATTTCCAAATTATCACAAAATTTTCAATAAAAAATGTATCATTCAAAATATTTATAAAATCTATATAGTTTTCGAGTGATAAATTTATTAATTAACATTAAGTATTATATATATTAATTTCAGGATTCATCACTTGAGCGCTACTAGGACTGTAAGAGCCAGAATCAGCCAAAGAGCGAAAATAATTTTCCTTTCTCCCTTTTCAATTTAACCTCAAATCCAATGAAAATTTTTCAAAAATTTAATGCAAGAAATTCTCGCTTAAAGTTGTGAAAGTTTTCAACATCTAAAATTTATATTTCTGGGTCCTCTTAAAAACATGGAGTTGGGGCAATCTGTCCTCTTTCCCCTCTTCCTCTTCAACCCACAAATTGACTAGGGAAGCTGAAATTTTGGTATGAATGTGTCATTAACTTACTCTTTCATAAGAGATCACGAACGAAAATTCTGAGGTATTGCCCCTCCTCTTCAGCCTCTCTCAAAATTTGAGCGCACCGCAATTTTGCGGTGAATCAACAGTCTCGGGAGTTCAACAGAAGCAGTTGTAACTCTGTTTCAAAATAATTCCGTAGATGTTTGGGACGCATAAGTAAAGTCAACTCATAGCTGACTTCAAGAAAAATTTATGATTTAGATGATCTGGGAACTTATCAGTTTGACTGATGGAAGAGGGGAGGGGCAAAGGAAATTAGGGCAAGTATAAAATATAGTTTCATGTAAATTATTTGTGAACGTCAAAATTATTCAGCATCGTTAGAAATGTCAATATGAAAAAACATCTGGAAGTAAGCTGAATTATTGTTCATCTCCTCCGCGCCTCCCTCCTTCTTCGAAAAAGTTACATTTTTTTTTTTTGACAAATATGAATATTTTTGTTTTTCATTTTGAAGTCCACATAATGTTGTAATACGATTATGAAAATAGCAAACAGAGAAATGATGAAGTGGGGAGGAGATTGAATATAACAAATGCTGAAAACCAGTCATAGTTATCGTTGTATAGGTTTCGGAGGTCGATAATTTCGAAATTATTATTTATTTTTCACCATTCCAACTTTCATTTCTCGTTCCCTCTTCTAATACCTTCGGAATACCCCTATATCGAGTGGTAAAAACTCGCGAAGACGTGAAATGGCGAAAATAACGAGATCTCGCGATTTAATCCGTTATTCAAAGACGAACTCGGAAATCCCGGCCGATGAAAAGTTAACAAAGTCTTACTGTCGGAAGAACAAATAGTATCTAAAATCTGTTTTAAAATTCACCACAACGCAACGCATAATGGTTGGCGAAGTTTTGCAAAATTTTCGCTTAATTTATAAAACCGGAGGCAATAGAAGTAGAGAATTAGACGATTTCTGGCGATGCTTTCACTTCGCACAAACATACGAACTTATCGTTGAAGATGGCTAAAAGAGTTGAACTACTTTATGGCCACAAGTCGGGCGCTGGCTGGTCTTTTAGTATAATGGGATAATATTATATGCGGCCGAATTATAAGGGTAAGGGCGCTAATAGGAAACGTGTTAGGAATTGATGTTAGGTCTTTGCAATGAAAATAACTTAATTTGATTGCGTCGAGAATTCGTACAGCCTTTGTTCTCGCTAACTTTCTTCTTCCTATTAGCCGTATAAAACTAGTACGCACCTACACTCGGCCCAAGTATAAAATGCACCCTTTTGTAAACTTAACCAACAATACATCTGCTTTCAACGGATACGAGTTACTTTGTCATCGTTAGTTTCGATGAGCTCATCGTCTACCTATGGTTCATTATCTGTAGTTTTGCTATCTTAGCCACATAATTGTCACAGAGTAACAAATCATCTCTATAGATAACTTTCGCGGAATGTAAATACCGTTGAGGTAGGTTTTTCGCGATACCGTCGAACTTCAATTATTTTCCAAGCAAAATTTCATTAATTTTAAAAGCCTACGATTCGCGCCGCCTCGCTCGAATTTAACATCACTTAAAATAACAAGTTAACACGGTTTGCTACGAGGTAATATTTCATATCAGTTTGCTAGTTTTATGTATTACCTTTAACAACCTAAATACCTCCAACATCATTTATCATAGCTTATCCCCAAGCACGCTGGTGAACTTGTCACTTAACGTTATTAAATATCGTATTAACAGGATTAGCCTTGTGACAGTTTCAAGAAAAAATAAACACAAAGTATCACAATGAAATATATTTATTACGCCGAGAACCAACGATTTTTAATTCATCTCGAAGGCTTCCCCCTTATCCCTATAAATTACCGCTTGATGTTTCATCTACAACGTAACTCGCAGATATTACCTTTCTCGTTGATTGTCTCCTTTGATGTCGCAAATAACTTCAAAAACTTCAAAATCAGATTAAAATCTCTTAAATTTTTTCTGCTCGTTGTGGCGAAAAATCGTTCACAAAGTATCGATCGTCTTTCTTGCAATGTCAGTTATAAAAATATCGAAACCTTTCCCCAGCTTCTCTTAAATAGCTCGCTAAAGAGCGCTTTGAAAACTAGAAACGGAGATTATTTTTTTCATTTTTTGGGCGACTGAAAGAATAGCGAGTTTTTAGTAGCTGTCATTGCCCATTGAATTCTTTGGAGAAAAAAAAATATATATATAAATAAATAAAAATAAAATGAAAGAAAATAGTATCACATCCCGCTTGACAAAATACTAGTTATTTACTAGCATCTTACTCGAATACTAGCAAAAAGCTAGCATCTTACTCGCGTTTTTACTCTAGCTTCTATTTACTAGCGTAATGTTAGTCATTTGCTAGTATCAAATTACTAGGAGATTTGATACTCGCGTAGTGCTAGTTATTTTCTAGCATCAAATTACTAGCAGATTTGATACTAGCGTGATGCTAGTTATTTTCTAGCATCAAATTACTAGCAGATTTGATACTAGCGTGATGCTAGTTATTTTCTAGCATCAAATTACTAGCAGATTTGATACTAGCGTGATGCTAGTTATTTTCTAGCATCAAATTACTAGCAGATTTGATACTAGCGTGATGCTAGTTATTTTCTAGTATCAAATTACTCGTAGATTTGATACTCGCGTGATGCTAGTTATTTTCTAGTATCAAATTACTAGCAGATTTGATACTCGCGTATTGCCAGTTATTTTCCAGCATCAAATTCCTCGCAAATTTATTAAGTTTCCTGATGTTATGCCTGTAAATAAGGATAGTCGAATATATATATATATATCCTTATGTAAATCATAGCTAAACCGAGATGCGGCTGAAAACTTGCATACACGATATACTGCACCTAGCAAACAACGTGCGCTATATATAACGTTGTGAGATCCGGCAAATGAATCTCATGATCTCGCAATTACTACGTATGTATGGAAATGATCTCGGTTTATTTGGTTTTATACATATATATATAGACTAGGGTGCGTCAAATTTATATGTAAAAAATTTGAAGTTTGAAATTTTGATGTCTTACCCCCTAGAAGTGTTCCTTCTACTTAGAAAACACCACAGAAAAAATTTCAGGTAAAAAAAAGGTATTTAGAGGTGGCGCTTCAGGGTTGAATATTGACAACATTACCTCCCATGGGTATATGCATAATTCGCATATAAACATGTTATCTTGGGATGTCGCCATTCTGCCACCATCTACTAGGTATATTAGGTGTGCTGTATATAACTTAAGAAAAGTCCTGTTAAGGTTGTAGCGCACTAGCTAATAAAATTCTATGAATTGAAAACTATAAGAGAGCCTATCAATAACCATTTGCTGCTTGAATGTAGCATAATGAAATGCCAAACCTTATTTTTGTTTATATGGCGATTTTTTCATATTTCTTTGTCCATGAAAATGAAAAAGATATCACTGAGGTCGAGGAAGTAAATTTCAGTGGCGTAGAATCATTTTTTTAGGAGGTAACATTCAAGATGATCTTTTTTTCAGACCATTTACAAAATCTTTACAAATTGTTTCAATTTTGTCGGATTTGTTTTTAAATTTGAATTAATGAACACTGACTGAATTCAGTTTTTTTTTTTTAATTATTCACTAGAATTGGGGAAGGGGAAATATTGATATAAATTACCCCTCTAAATTTTTTGAAAGGTAATTGTTACCTAATTACCAGAGGTTTCTACACCATTGGTAAGTTTCAAGTTCCCACAAATTTGACAATAACGAATTGAACATCTTTTTAAAACGTGGACTACTATAATATGCTTTTTTTCCTGCCATCATAATATCACTAAGCAATCAAAGCGAAATATTTGTTTAGTAGGTCCTACAACTTTGGAAAAAATTGAAAGAATAAAATTACAAACAAATCCGCAAGTACTAAGTCCTTTTACTACACTTCAAACTTATAATGAGAAACACCTGATATCAAAAAGCGCTAGAATTATTTGCGATGAAATTTCTATTGTTTTAGAAAAAAGCATGTATGCCGATTCAAAAAGATTATAACATTATAAAGAAGAGCATAGCACAAGCTAACCCCATATAAGAAAGTTTAGACTTTAGAGCAGTGGAATTCAACTTCTTGAGTAAATTTTATGGGTTTTGGTACTACCGTGTCAAATACAAGCAATAGGGAAATCTAAAGAAGCGTGTCACCTACTAGAAGTGAAATTAGATAAAGAACTAGGGTATTTGACTTCTAGACATCACATCATCGAAAATGTATAGATGAAAACTGTTTCAATTTGCTTCCGAGTATATTACGAAAACAAAAGATGTTTTCAAGAACAATATGCTTCCTATTTCTGACCGCTAGGCATAGATTTATGTTGAAAAGTTATCTATCAATAATATTTAAAACCCTCACAAAGCAACACATATCACTCACAACATTATGTAAAAAAGGACACATTCTGTTCAAAAAAAAAAAAAATCACAATATAATGTCAAAAACGACATATAACGATTTGAAAATATTCATATAATATGTCGTTTTCGACATCATGTTGCGAAAAAAAATCAAATTTTTACATTTAATATCTTGTGTATTTATCGGATTGAAATCAAAAGCAAAAATCTCCCAAGCATTTTTAAAAAACGAATACGCACACATCGCAAACATAAATACTGCCTTAGAACGCATATTATAAGGTGCTCGTGGCCGCGTGGTATAGGTTAGTAGGTTAGTTCTAGTCATAGGGTCGTAGGTTCGAATCCCACCGTAGGCATAGGGAATTTTCGTGTTGGAATGTGCAGTAAATAAGTGGGATGGGGAGTGACAAGCCGAAAAGTGCAACCATATCTCGGAAAAAAGCATCCTCTTTTTTTAAATTAATTAAAAGTAAAAAAAAATTAATTTTAATAGTAAAAGAATTCCTAATTTATACTAGCTTTATACTAGTAAACCTACGCTAGCGCAGAACTAGTATAAATTTGAAACAGTTGAGGTTAGATTTTTACTAGCATTTTGTAGCTAGTTATCTGCTAGTATTTTGAAGCTAGTATATGACTAGTCTCATAATACTAGTAGATAACTAGTTACAAAATGCTAGTAAAAATCTAACCTCAAGTGTTTCAAATTTATACTAGTTCTGCGCTAGCATCATTTACTAGCTTCTTGTCAAGCGGGATATTTTGACGTAATTAATTTGGCTTTGAAAAAAATAGACACTCCCTTCCCTCTTTTTTCAACTTCCAGTTCAATACAAAGAGACAAATACGTAACAAGGTTTGATCCTTCGTCAAAAGTTTCTGTAGATATGAGGCTCAACTTATACAATATAGTCTCGAAGCTTGTTCTTACCAATTTTGCAGCTATCCAAATTTCGTTAATTTGAATAAATTTTGAGAAAACAATTCGGTAAAATAAAACGCCAAGATGAAAGAAATATTAGTTACCGACTTCACTTATTGCTTCAGCTATGTAATTATGATCTTAATTCTAATTCTCTGATTGCAAAATCAATGATTTAAGTTTCAGCTTACCTCCAGTTCCCTATGATTTTATCGTTATTATATTAAATGTATTTTTTATTTTTTCATGCATTTTACTCAAAAATTATTCTGCTTTTCGTATCAAATTATCTTCATAGTTTCAATCAGGGTTGGCGAGCGTAACCAGAACAAAACAAAAAAGCGGAACGATAACCAGAAAAAACGAATTTTGTTAAAACAGAACTGAACGCGAACCAAAAAAATTATAGTATTGAAATGACCAAAACCAGATTAAAACCATTTAACGATGAATTCTTCACTGTGGAACAAGATAATGAACAAAAACAATTCTAGAGCATCATCGGAACAAAATCGTTAAGCGCTTATAATGATACTTGGTTTCGTTCCAGTTATTGGGACCCGAAGAACCGCTTGAGCGCTTGTGTTTTAGTGAGGCTCTACAGGGCATGCATGATTTTATCACTAGTTTCCATCAATCAGACCAAGGTTTATAAATCATTTTAAACACGTAGCCAGCAATTTTTTTTTTAAATACAAATTAAATATATAAAGAAAACGAACACAATTTATGATAAAAATTTTATACCTTATACAGCCTCATTTGAATTCTAACGGTCGAATTTGCGGTAATTAAGGTAATTTACCGCATTTTACTTGGTCTTTTCAATGAAATTTAAATTACTATCATCTACAATTAATGCTACATCGACACTAGACTAGTGACCATAAAGTGTATTCTCGTGGTAATGTGCTTTTCAATTTTTCATATTTTCCTGGCTCTTTATTTTATAAATTTTCTTATTCTGCTGGTTACTGCTTGCCCAATGCACAAGCAGAATAGAAAATGAAGGATAAAATCAATTTTAAGAACGGAAACCAGACTAAAACGAAAAACTAGAACGAAACCAGAAAGAAATCTCAAAGTAGAACAATAACCAGAAACCTTAACAAATGCAAAATATTTATAAAAACCATAACTGGAACGAAACCGAACAAACAGACTGGAAAAAGAAATGAGAAGAATAAGTACGGTGCATTCTGGTTGAATTTTATCATGTTCCAAAATCAGAACAGATATTTTTTTAAATTATCAATCCTGACTGGAACATAACCGTATGCATGAAACATTTTGCTCACCAGCCCTTGTTTCAATTTTAACATTATAATCTCGTATTAAATTAATGTTAGTTCTGGTTTCATGTTATACAAATTCTTCATCATTTATGTACAACTTTGTATATACAGAACAATTTGAAGGCGTTTTATTATTTACGGCAAACCGGTTATGCAAATTTATTAACATCTTTGTAAAACTACATAATTATACATTTGAAGGCTGGAGCTTTCGAGATTTTAGGAAAATGGATATGCAAATTTATCATCACTCGTACAAGATTTTGCATATACAGGAATTCGAAGGTGTTTGCATTCACAGGCAAGCCAATTTCAGAATTTTTTCAAGACGAATTTCAAGGAATTGTTTGAGAAAATGGATAAAGTAATATTTTAAGGTTCTTGTTAGACTAATATTATTTTATTTTTTTTGTTTAATTTGCAGGTGAAGAGCGAAATGAAGAAGGAAGCGAAATGAAGAAGGAAATGAAATGACTTGTAGAAACATGTTTTCATATTTTCAGAAGTGAGATGCTTCTTATTAAAAAACCGGTGCTGATTTTTCATTGAAGTTTATTCAGGTTTGTACATAACATTTCTAATGTTAATCTTACATCCATCGGCCATACCTACGTATTAATGAGTCTAAAAATTCTCAAATATTCTTTGCAAAAATATTTAAAGATGATTTTAAGGTATGTGGTGTTTCTTGCTCATAAATATCACCTGAGCACATTTCTTCAAATTTTAGCGATTTTAGGCTGCTTAACCTGTCCTCAAATTTTGACCATCTTCCATTTCAAATCTATTTTGAACCAAATTGAAGAGGTCGAATTCAGATCTTTAACCAACCCAACATAAAAAGTTCGACTCTTCTAGGTTAATTCAGTGAGAAGATATGGACGATTCAAGAAATTTCGCTATTCAAAAAGCTCCTCAAAAAGCTGTTTTTTGCTCCAACTCCCCTCCAAATTAGCTCAAGATACTGAAATTTGCATATGTAAATGTTCTTGACTCATTTTAGGATACTTATTTTTCCCTCCAGCTCCTTTCAACATTTGAGCGAATCGTAATTTTCACGTAATTTCTTGTATTTCCTCGAAGATACTCCCTTAAAATTTTCAACAATTTGCATTCACACTTGCTAGCGTTATGGTTGGAGGAGTTTAATGTTTGCAATATGATCACAAACGGTCTGAAACTCAATGATTTTAAGACCTCACGCCCTCTTTCACGAACACGCCTTCCCGAATAAAATAAGCCGTAATGGCTATAGTTTTAAAAAGAAAATGCATCTAAGTAGTCAACGAGACTTCACTAAGTGTTGTCTTTTAGGGGAAGAGGGGTAGGTAAATCATCACACTGGACTTTTAAGGGAAATCCAGCTTTTTATAAAATACATACTTCATCTTCGGATAGAAAGCTCAGAAAGATTCGCTTCAATATTGAACATATCTATTTGATTATTTTATAAGGCATCTATATGAAATTCACGAAAAATATAATTTCTATGAATGATGAAGCCTTTTTTTTTTTTAGTCAACTTTTAATTCGGCTTATATCTTAGGTATTTTTTTTTTCAAGTTTCAGATTCAGCTTTAGCCTCGAACAAAATATGGTTAAAGATTCAGCTTTGGATTCAGATTATGAAATTTTTTGGTTCAATTTGGCCCATAGATTTAGCTTTTGCTTCAGGATTTTTCACTTTGTTTACACTTTACAAGATATATTTCATTCTACCCCCCCCCCCCCCGCCTCCCTAAAAATATTCAAAAAAATCAATACCAAGTTTTTATTTTTTTATTTTTCCTCACATTGAATAGTTTTTGTTATTTTACGTTCTTAACCATATTTAATATTTGAGAAATTCTGACAGAGATTTTTTAATTTAGCACCTGAAAATGAACTTACTCTGGTATTGAATTTGCATCACCATTGCCTACCCTTAATTCGCACGGAATCTCATCTAGCACTCACGTAACCATTTCAGTTCCTTTCGGTAAAAGTAAATACATGACCGGAGGGAGTAAAATGATTTTAGTGGCACTAAGAAAGACGTATAGGATAAAAGTAATCCTTTGGTTTTACGATGCGAATCGACATACCAGCGAATAATCGAACAACCTCCATTTTATCGCTTTCCATCTTCACATCTCGGTTCTCGGAAACCTCTATAATACAACTTTCTTCGCAGATTTCGTTTTACCCTGCAGCTCGTGAATTATCTAAAAACTCTCAAGTATAAACTTCGATTTGAGATGAAAAGTTGGAATTTTAAACTAGACATTATGATTAATCGATGGAGAAAAATAAATCGAGTTAATGTGGAACCGAAGTGGAGTAGCAGGTGGTATTGTTTTCAACTTTTCAATTTTCTTGCGCCCGAGTACTTCTAATATAAAAGTTTTTCCGCCCTAAGGAAACACATTCGGCCGATTTGCTGACCAATAAACTTTATTGCCGGCGTTGTTATGTGTTAAATTTTCTGGTCGCAGTTCGTCGCAGGTTACCCGTGTACCGGCTTGGAGTACATTTGAAACACCTGCATGATGGAATAGTTTGATTGGCTTTTAAGAAGCTAGAGCTGTTGGTTGCATAATGGTGATGAAAAGTGGGGTTATGGTCTTAATAGAGAGGCACACATTTAAACGTGATTTTTTTTCAATTTGTTAGATGTTACTGGAGTGGATGTTATTCATTTACTTTCAAGAGAGTATATCCCAAAACTTCATCCAATTGGTTAATATTAACACGTGCCACCTGGAGCCTGAAGTTTCTCTTATGCAATATCCACAATAAATGATTGGGTAAATATGTGAAAAATTCTTACTCGCTCATAAGAGAGTCATAAACGTGAAGTCGCTATGTAATGAACATTTCAGTAGAAAATATCAGAACTCTGTGTCTGTCCAAAAGTTAAAAGAGAGAAAAACGAAAAAAATGTTTATCACGATAGTTTAATGGGCCTATAACTTGGAATTTTTTTTAGCAAGTACACTAAAATGCAAGAAAAACAACAGACAATTTCCAATCGTACAAAATTTGCCAACTTGAAGCTTTGATTGTCATGTTAATATTACGTATTTTCAAGTACTGAAACTTTTGGAGTTTAATTTTCGGTCCAAAATGAAGAACTGAAGTGTGAGCAGGGTTGCCGTGATCCGGATCATAATTTGTGATCCGTGATCCAGATCCTATTTTTAGGGTTGATCTGTGATCCGTGATCCGATTCATTTCCCCATATGGATCATTATTTCACGGATCATTTTATTTTTGCTCCACAGAAAAAATTCTGTGTTCTGAAACTCTGAAACTAGTTGATTTTTATTTGCCAAATTGTTTTATATTTTTTTTAAGAGTAAAAAACGTGTTCTTTAATCAATATTTTTATTTTATGCGATTATTGCTATTACGCTACACAAACTGTAAAAAAAATCACAAAAAATGATCCGCTATCCGCGATCAACGATCCAAATATTTTTTGGAGCTTGATCCGTGATCTGGATCGTGTGGTGGATAATGATTCGTGATTCGTGATCTGGATCAGTTTTCACAAGAAGATTCGTGATCCTTGATCCAAATCATTTTTTACGAAGACCGTGGCAACACTGAGTGTGAGTATTCATAAAAATTCAATAAGATGCCCGAAAGTGTAGGTGACTTATTAGACCACAATGTTTAAAACTAATAGCCTGACATTGAAAGATATTCGAGCCATTATATGAAGTCGTAATAGATAAAATTTTTTGTGTACTTCCATCCGAGCAAAGTACACGGTGATTTCCGGTCGCGGAATTTTCCAGCAAATAAACAAAACTCCTTTATAAATGCCCTTCGCTAACAAGTAGTTTTACCAACTGTGCTGGAAAACTTCGATAATTTTTTTCCATCACTGCGGTATAAAAATAAATCCGGCGATACGCGAATCACATTTTAAAACCGAAATTCGCCGCTTCCAAACGCTAATGTGCGTTAAACTCGAAGTCGGCTGGAATTCGCAAAGTTTATTTCCATTAAACGTATAATTTATTAGGATTATAAACGGAATCGCCACGTTCTATGCAAATTCGTCGCTCAAGAAATTTTCCTAAAAATCACGTAAACCTTTTAAACAGCTCGGCGACATTGTTAAATACGCTGTCAACTCTACCAATCTTCCACAATCAATCGTAAACTTCTCGATGGGGGATTCGTCGCTACATCCCCGCCGAATGAATCCAAACCGAAAAACCGCCGACGAAATTTTTGATTCTATTCATAAAAAAAGGGACATAGGTTAATGAAGGGTGTAAAATAAATCGCCCGGCAACCCTTGAAAGGCATACAAACGTCGCATATACGCCGAAATGATATATTTCTTCAGCCTGTTTTCGGTATTACAGTCTCGTTTTATCCAAATAGCGTCGCGTTTAAAAATGTTTTTTTTCTGGTTACGTTTTATGTTTTTATTCGTTCGAGTGACGTATTTTATCAAATAATTAACATCCGAGTCGTCGAAGGGAAACTGAACGGCGAACAGGTGAGACGCGGTTTTATTTTTATCACCGGCTCGTTTTTCATTCTTCTGCAAAGGGCATCGTTCGTATTTCAAAACTAACCCCCACCACCTCCACCATCAACCCGAGGAAGTGATAAAACTCGACCATCACTCGACAGTATTTACTTATCGATCAATTTTACGTCGAAAATCCATTACTTTAAAGCGAAAAATATATTTCCTTCGTCGACGACAATTTATCGGTCAACTATAACAATAAACTCTCGTCCAATGGGCCAAACAAAAAGAGCAATAAAGCCCGAAAAAACTTCTACACGAGGTCTTGATTTATAAAGTGTCCGTTTGATGACTTTGTCACTTTTAACTTTTATATGAGAAAAGAGTGAAAAAAAAGGTCTACGTACGAGCCATAGATAACACAACGCTCTTTACCTAAAACCGTTGCGCGAAAACAGTTTTAAAAAGAACTCTTTATGTAAGTTACTTTTCAATGTGACGTGCTCGACGAAGCGAAATGCATTAACCAACCATTAAAGTAGTTCTGTCCGTTCTTCCGGGCGTGCGTTTTTTCTATGTGTGCGCACTCGCCAATTTTTTTCACTCCGTTTTCAAGCTCAGTCTGTATTTAAAAACGGATTTAAGGATTAAAGAGGAATTTTGAATGTTGCCGTTAATTCGATTAAAATTAACTTTTTCCGCTGTGCGAAAATTGCAACGGATACTCTCAGCGAATAATGTGGTGAGGTGGATGCTTGATTGCTTGAATTTTTTTAACAAATAAACCTCAATTGATCTTTGATAGAGGATTGGTGAAAGAAAACCGTTGCATGAAGCGAGTGAATTTTTAACCAAAGTATTGGTGATAGTTTGGTTATTTCTGGAACATTGTTGTTTTTCAAACAATAGCATCTGAGTTAAAAGTTATGTTCTCTTTGGCACGAAAAAGAACAATTTACAAATAAGAAGATAATTCAAAAATCTCAACTTTCTATGAGTTTTATTGGAAAATATATGAGAAACAAAGTTGTAAAGAATAAAATTACCTATAACTTTGTTCCCATACATTTTTTCTTCATGTCCTTTCATTCGCGAAATACTTGCAAAAAAATGAAACAGCTTCGAAGTTCGAAAGCTCGACTGTTAACGGATGAATTGGCTTTAAAAACAACAGAGCTCTTACCTTCACTTCGTGTGCCTATCCTTTAAATCTGGAGTCAATTCGTTAATTTTTACTCGAACTATCACTAAAGAACGGAAATTAAGTTCATCAGCTTAACTTTCTATGAGCTTTAATGGAAAACGTAAAGAGAATAAAACTTTCTACAACTTTGTTTCCATACATTTTTTCTTCATAACCGTTCATTCCCGAGATAATTGCAAAAAACTAATAAATCTTTTTTCTTCGAAAGCTAAACTTTCCGTGAAGGTATCAAATTCAAAAACAATAAGACTCCTACGCTTCATACCATCTACCTATTTCCCAAATTTGGAGTCAGTCCATCATGTTTTACTCAAGTTATCGTCGGAGAATGAAAACATCAAACTTTTAAGGAACAAAACGTAACAATTATTGGACTCTCTACTTAAAGTTCATTTTTCTGGAAAACTTGAGCTTTTGTGAAAATTGTATGTGAACCAAAGTTATAGAGCTTGAAATTTGCAACGACCTAATAGCTATTCATTTCTCTCTCTAACGCGTTTTCTCGAGATATTTGAGGAAAAAACTAAAAAGCTTCAAAGTTCAAAAGCTCAACTTTTGGCGAAGTTTCATGAAAAATGGATATATTCAAAAATGTAGAGAATAAAATTCCCTACAACTTTGTTCTTATAAATTTTTTCTGCACAGCTCTTCATTCTAGAGATATTTGCAAAAACTAAAAAAATCTTCAAAATTCATAAGTTAATCTTTCAGTGAATGGATCGACTTCAAAAGAAATAGATTCTGGCGCTCCATATTGTCTACCTGCCTCCAAAATTTGGAGTTATGACCGGCAAATGAAAACTACAAACCTTCAGAGGACGAAGGGTATTAATTATTGAACTCTTTACTTTGAGTTGATTTTTCTGGAGAACTATGAGCTTACGTGAAAATTATTTAAGAACCAAAGTTGCAGATCGTGAAATTTTCAATCATCAAATTCTTATTCAGTTTTCTCTCCAACGCTCCTTTTTTGAGATATCAAAAAAACACTTGAGAAGTTGAATTTGGCACAAATGTAGTATTTATTGCCATGAAATAATCATCTGAACACATATTTCTCAAATTATAACTATTTGAGGGTCCTCAAATTATGTTCAAATTTTGATGATCCGCCATTTTGGATCCATTTTGACTCAAATTTAAGAGGTCATATTCTGGTCACAAACTAATCCTACACACAAAGTTTGACCATTGTAGGCCGATTTGGTGATGAGATATGGAAGATTCATGAAATTTCCTGCAGTAATTTTCCCTCCAAAAGCCGTTTTTTGCTCCAACTCCCCTCCAAAAACACTGAAGAAGCTAAAATCAAATACGTTTGTCACTCGGGCTTATTTTATCATATGACACAGCAATAAAAAATTTTCGACCCTTCCTGTACCCCCACCACTATTTTAGGTTGATAACTCCGCCTTCCCCCTCCAACAACATGTATGGAAATGAATTCGGGATATAGTATACAACTTATCCCCAATAACCATATGAATTCATATTAATTACATTTTTACCAACTTGAGGCTCCTCAAGCTCTACTCAAAATTTTGATAATCCGCCATTTTGGACCAATTTTGATCCAAATTCAAGAGGTCATATTCTGGTCATCAACTAACCTCACACACAAAATTTGACCTCTTTAACTTAATTGGGGTGGGGAGATATCGAAGATTCAAGAAATTTCATGACTCAAAACTTTCTCAAAAAGCCGTTTTTTGATCTAACTCCTCTCAATATGCATTTAGGAAACTGAAATTTGGATATGTTAGTATCCGTAATTCACTCTTTCATATGAAATCAAAAACGAAAAATTTGAGCTATTTGCTCCTTCTCCAGCTCCCCTCAAAATTTGAGTGATTTCGCCATTTTGAAATTTATCGAAAAAACAAAAAAATAATTTTTGCGTATTTTCAAGAAGAGTTCCTCACCGAATTTTGAGCGAATTTTATGAATACTCGTCGGCGCTACGTGTGGGGGAAAAAATATATATGTATACCAAAAAGTTGGACATTTGCCAGATGATTACAAATGGTCTGAAACACAAAGATTTGAAGACCCCACCCTCCCCCGACCTTCCCTTCCCAAATCAGGTAGGCTGTAATAGCTGTCGTTTTTTAGTTAAAAACTCAGCTAAAAAAAAGTATAAGTGCTTCAAAGTTCAAAACCTCAACTTTTGTAGAAGTTTCATTAAAAATGGATAAAATCAAAAATGTAGAACATAAAATTTCCTACAACCTTTACAACCCTTGATTCCAGAGATATTCACGAAAAACTGAAAAAGCTTCGAAGTTCGAAAACTCGACTGTTGGCGAACGGATCGATTTCAAAAACAATGAAGCACTTCAGCTTCACTCCTACCTATCTTCCAAATTTAGGGTCAATCTGTAAATTTTTACTCGGAGAACGGAAATTAAACAAAAAACAAAAACGAAAAACCATAGCAAACACGTAAGAGGATACAAAACATGATTATCGAATTTGATTAAAATGATAAAAAAAATTAATAATAATAATTTAGTAAAAAAAAAAGGAATTAAAAATTCAAAAAAATTAATTTCATTTTATTTATGGTGAGAGTGAAAATGGTAACTTACTCTTTTATTTATTTCAATTTTTGAACATTTTTCTGATTTACATATTTTTTATTAGCTAAATTTTACAGCTAATGCGGTAGTATTTTTTCACAACAGGGGCTATAATTATGCAATATATATGTCAATAATCACTCAAAAGCGGTAAAGATATGCATGGGAGATGCATTTTGGTAATAGCAGGCTGACAGAAATACGCCCAGATTTAAAAAATTTTTAATTTGATTAAAAGTATAAAAATAAATAATCATTCATCTGGGAACTAATATGGGCTCAAAAAAGGAGTGAGTACCCAACGATCTTATATAGAATACCAAGTTACTTCACTCCCCTAGGAGCAACATAATTAGTTCAAAAATGATCGCCAGGTGTACGACAATCGAAAAGACACATCTCTGATTAGTGGCTGAATAACAACCAATGATCGACCAGCCATATCACGCAGAAAATTCAAAATGACCAATAAAAGTTGAGACTAGATCGCCGCGCTCGTATAGTGAGCAATCGGCCCTACTATGATTTTTTGTTTAATTTTCAGAGTTCAGTAACTTTGTATTCTATGTAAAATGGAAACAGAGATCTTACAATTGTAATTTATATTTTTTTTATAATTTTGTTGAAATTTTCGAAATAATTGGATGCCTGAGGCTACATCCTACGTTATCTACCTACACCTAAACCCATCATTATATCTCATAAAAAATACTGATAGCTCGAACATCCATTTCTTGACAAAAATATCGATTTCAGTAGTCTAATTTAAAATTCAGACGTATTCATCTATACGTGAACTCTACCGAAGAAATATATCGTGGAATTAGATTCCACGAGTAGTCTGCGAAGCTGCGAAAACACCATCGTAATCCGATCGTAATCGGTAATTGGAAAAGTAGCGTTATTTGTACAATTTACTAATCCACCTCCTGTGGTTAAGCTTGTTTACGCCGACATCGCGTCGATGAATTACTCGTATTAGTACTCGGAACCGCGTCCATACGTTCACAGAAGGCTTTTAACCATTCCCGAATTAATACTTCTCCATATAGACGCCTAGTCTACACAAAGGGAAAATATGTAAGCCCATAACGCCCAAGATATGTCTACTCTCAATATCTAACGAGTATAAGACATATTAAACCACACATAATATATCATATTTCCTATACGCATAGGCGGATAAACAGTGACGGAAATTTTTCCTCGAACGGGGTATTGTGTAAAATGCGACCTCATTTGGTACGAAATTCTTTGCATAGTCGCTTCACTCGTATTACCCTGCTAACGCGAGCATCGTAATGGAATACTAACCCGATCATCGTCTACGGTGTAATCGTTGGTTAAAATAGTTACATTGGTCTTGATTTAGTATCGAATATAAACTTATTGGTTATCACAAATCAAGCCGAAATAACGGCGCTCGGTGACAAGTCCGCACTTTACGATGGTACGCTCAACAACTTTGATTAAAATTTATGTCTCTAATATGGGCACCACTAAACGTGACCGCGTACTCTATACCACGCCATATCAACGGCCATTAATTTGATCGATTTTCGGACAACGTGACAAATATTTATAGTATTACGTAGCACTTCACAAGCACTTCCCTCTATGTACGTAGTTTTAGCCAAAGAGGGCGAAAAATCCGCGCTTTAAAACACGATAAAGAAGAAACTTTCGCGTTCATAACTTTCAATTAATTCCACCGACCGAGGTCTTTATTTGGAGAACGTTTTTAAATCTAAGTTTTATAGCCTATTTTACATTTCTGCAACGTGTTTACTCAGGTTTCTTCCATTCTTGTACTTTTTCTTTCCTCCAAAGAGAATATTTCCTTTTGGTTTTTTCCTCTTTCTCCTAAGGCTACGATGGAATGTTTACAACTTAACGAACGTGCCGATAATTCTTCCAGCGAGATTATACTCCTTTCGCGGATCTTCTTATTCGCTTTTTGTCGGCGACGATAAAACGTTTTTATCGAGCATGCCTTTAGGAATGTTCTCTTTCTTCACAAGAGTACCCCGAAATATCATTTTTACGCCTGACGATTTGGACACTTGAACACGCAAGATAAAAAGAAACTTTCCTATCGGTAAATACGTTGTGTCGTCGAAATACAGATTATTGAGTGCCATTCGGAAGCGATATATTTATTTTTTTCAATCTTGCTTTGATTTCCAGGTGTTACCATCACCCGCTGAATTTGTTATAATGCTTATGGCAAGGTGTTTCCAAACATTAATAAAATTTAATGAGCTATGATTGTAATTTTGAGGGTAATTAAGGTGCGAAATGCAGGTGTAACCTTTGACAGCATTACCATAATGTAATTACCGAAAAAGAAAAAAAAAGATATCTAAACAAATCCCTTCCACTCCTCCTTCAAAAAACAGTATTTATTGGATATAAAATATTTTTAAATTACACAATAGAATGGAAGTTGACAAAGGATCTCAATAGTATTCTCAAAACATTTAAGGACTCCCAGGTCAATGATTCCCATCCTTTCAAAAAAAAATTTTTTGAGATAAATGGTTTTGTTTGGCAGAATACTTGTATTTTGTTTCCTTGATACAGAAAAAATGAATATTATTTTTCACATTATTAAAATTGAAAAAAAAGATGAGTAGTCATACCGCTTTTCCGTAGCTGAGTTTTTAATTGGGGCTTCGTCAGGTTTCCACGTAACGTTTGCTAACCTCTTCATGCCCATAAGACACAGTACTGACTCTGAAAAGCCCCACCATATCTCTTCAAAAATCACGCAAGAACTTGAGTAACCTATCACATATGAAAATATAGCGTTCAAAAAATGTAGAGTTTATAGAATCCAAAACATATGGGAATTTCTACCCACCCAACTTGAAAAACGCCCTCACAAACCCTCACCTCTTTCAAATTGATACGGTTGAAGGTCGGGTAAATCTCGAAGGAGGGATCCATTGTAGTTTTTCTTGCTCGCAATAATCATAGGAGTTGAAATTTCAAATTTTAGCCCGATGTAATGTGAATATCTAATTACTAGAATAAGAAAACTTATTCTAAGGAATTAAATTTAAAATAAATTTAATCAGAGCTCAGAAGTAACAACTTGAATTGAAATAAAATAGGAAGAAAAACAATGAAAATAAGAAAAAAGTTGAACAATGGGAAAAAGGAAGCAATATCAAGAATTCTCAAAAGTGGGTATTTTGTTGATTTTGGAGAAGAGATACTGGACTCTTTTTTCAACTCTCAACAAGAGTACATGTTGTAGAAAAAAAAAAAATAAAACCTACTTTTAAGAACCATTAGAAGGACGTTAAATCACAAAAGAATCTAGTTTCAATGATAAAGCATCATTTAAAAAAAAATCAACACTCGCTCTAATCTGCAATCGAATGTTTAATAAAATTCATATTATTGAGCTAATTTGAGCATTTAAAAAAATGTTCATTTTTAAAATTCAAAATTGGATTTTGGAGTTTATAAATGAATTCTTAGCAAATTTCAACGTTCATTTTTCAAATACAATTTTTTCGATTTAGTAACATGATATTGAATGCTTTTATCGACCTGTGATTTCAAGTTATTATATTTTCCACCTTGTGTGAAGTAATGTCAATAGATAAGAGAAGTAACCTAATCATGTATCATTATTTTAACGATTCACGAAGCTTCAAAAACTACCTACGCAAAACTAAGTAAAATAAATTTTTCACTTCGCTCCTTAAACAACTTCAAAGTTTGAAAGTTGGAACATTTGGAAGTAGCGTAAAATTACAATACAAGTACATAGAACTCCCTTATCATCGCTGTTGGGTAATTTGTTTTCGTGTCAACTTCCTAATGCTATTTAATACCACGGCCTTACTCGACTCCCTTCTTTTAGCCATTCACCGAAGCCTCGTATGTTGACCGTATTCACCACAGAATGGAAATGAAGCGTGAAAATATTATTTAGGGTATAGGTATACTGGAATGTTTACATAACATTTAGATTCCACGTATGGATGTTATACATTTCCCTAGTGTAATATGTCAAATCGGTGGTATGATAGAAAATATGATGCAGTTGTTATGATCCTGATATCATAGCTCCAGGTACGAGTAACTATGAGAATAAAATTTTACAATAATCGGATTTATTTGTGGAAGGTGGAACAATGAAGCCTGTATGAATAGATTTGAAGTTGATAATTATGCGACCTTATCTAAACCTTTTAAGATTTTTTCCACGTATTATAAGCCACGCTGTCATCTTACTCATAATGGATTTTCTTATTCTTTTTTTTTTCACACAGTTTTTATGTTTTAAACGACGCATCGAACTCGTTAAAAGTACAAGTAGCTTAGAAAAGGAAGAAGAGAAAAATAAGAAAAGCGAGAGTATGAAAGAAGACAGTATAGGTGTATTGTATTAAGGTCCATTAACGCCATCACCCCTAACACAATGGACGCGAAATGTATTGTAAAATACACAAACGGGATAATTCACGATGAGAACAAAATAGACCACAGTATATAGCTCTTAATAGAAAGTAAACAAAAGGGGAAAACGTAAGATAAAACTATGTTTGACGTAAAAAGCCGTTTTCGATGACTTTTTTTTTCATTTCTTGAAAGCTCTGTGGAAGTGTAACCTTATAGTTTTATTCGGTATGGACAGGTATTTCGTTACTGCATGTATTATTAACGTGTAGGGTACTATTTTTTCAAGTTTTAATGAAATCAAATACCATGTAGATCGAAATCGATTGGATGATGGATACCTCAGATACATCTTAAGGTTAAATTTTCTCTTCTTTCTGGATACTTCGCATTTTTAAAGTTTGTTCCTAGTATCCTATGTATCTGGGACTCTCATTTTTGTAGCGTGAATGCATGATATGTTGCAAACGAAAATTTTTAACGAGTTCATTGAAATCAGAGCTAAATTTTAACCCAATTTGATATGTCACATGACTATTTTTGAAACATTACCGAATACGCTAAAATTTGTTCATAAATGTGAAACTGGTAAAAATTCATAATTTTGTACTGATTAAAGCAATGCTAAAAAAAGGTTATTTTTCATTCAAGTGCAATAAATCTCATCATTTGGACTCGAAATCAATAACTATCCATCTCAAACATGCAATAAATTGCAAGAGCAGAAAAGAGAAAATGCACTTTTATGTAGGTACTTCTTTTTTTAACTTTATTTATTTTTTAAATATTAAATTAATTTTTTTTTCTATTTAATTTATTAATAAATTTTAACATTATTTTTTTATGATTCATTAATCTATTTATAAACAATTATCTAATAAATTATATAAATAAATTTTTAAAAATAACTAAATCATTTTCAATAATTGTACAAAAAGTAATTTTTCTCTCCAATAATATTTTTATGCAGTCTACGATGATTTGATCTATAATTTCTTTTCCATTCCATATCACAGTTGCATACAAACACACCACATCTACTTTTTAAAAATATGATACTCTTACAAAGAACTGGAGTTAAAAAATTTATAGAAGAAATTTTAATTTTAAAAAGCAAACGTTCAGTATCTTGGACGAGGTAGGTCCGTTCATTTTTCTCATTTAATCATTTTTATTACATTCTTCTGTTCCTCGACATTTTTTTTCTTTTTAACTTTTAATAAAACATTCGTTTCTCCTGTGTAAAAAAAAGTATGCCGGTATTCTACCGTTTTTTCATGACGTTAGAAAATGGAATTTATGTTCATTAGAGTTTCTTCGTATAGGTTTAGTTACCTACTTTATTTAATTTCCTTCGTTTTGTAATTATTGAAATGAAGCTGAAAAAATTTAAAGACACTATGTGGGAGAATTGCATGTTATATAACTTGACATGGTTTTTAAAATCGAAGAAATGAAAAAGTAAAAATCAAACTGAAGCTTTGAGATAGTGGCTAGATTGTAACATATTCCTATTTCACAACTCTTAAGCAGTTGGGCTCTTCAGGGCAACGGTGCGCTAGAGTGGTGTTTAAAATCGATCTGCTCTTATCTTTCACCTCTCAGAACAGTGCTTCTTTTTGTGTCAAATATTAATTTACTGAACAATACATGAAATCATTGTGATTATGAAAATAGAAATATTTATGTAAATTCACTAGGTATGACACAATAATAAATTATTGTGCTTATAAATTATTATATGTATTATAATATGATCGTTGTTTCAACCCAACCTGTAAAGTGGTTCTTCGTTTTGCCCCCATGAACCGACTCTTTCACTGAAGAATCTGAGTAAAATTTTATTAATTGCAAAAGTGAATGAAGTGCTCGGATTTGCACTTGAATTTCTACCAATATTCACGCAATGGAGCCGATTCGAGCATTCTTACAAATTCGTCATTTTCGGAGTTTAATTGGATTTTAGGATAGGTTTAGAAAAAAGTATCTTCAGGTCAAGTCTTGTTTCTAAAAAGTCATCTATATAATGTGAAAGAGAAATTCTCAGAACCAAGGATTCTCAACTGGAGACAGCGACTGCAGAAGTAGAAAGGAAATCTCAAAAATTGCGATAATACATCAATGAGAGGGATTTTGAAAATTATTCTCAGAACATAAGTTTTGATGGCTTACACTCTGAGTGATGATGTAGAAGGGGATTTTTGAAAGGGGCATACATTTTCTAATGGGCAAGAAATCTATGAGTATATTTGCTTCAGTACATAATTCATGACGATGAAAATTTTTTGAAATGATTCAGCATTATGGCAATTGGAGTGTGCTCAAATTTGCAATTGAATGTCCATCAATATTCACATAATTGAGCAGATTCGAGCATTTCTACAAATTTGTCACTATCCACGTTTAACTAGATTATGGGAAAGGTTTTAAAAAAAGTCTAGATTTCACCACTCGACAAATTTCAGGTTAAATTTCGTTTCTAAAAAGTTATCAATACTGTGGGCGCAATTTGATTTATTCCATACCAGCACTAAAACTTTCAACAACTTATCAATATAATTCTAGAATAATGTTATAACTTGAAACTGCGGGTTTATTTATACTTCTTACCAGTTTTATAATAAAATTTGATAAGAAATTGGAATGAAAGACAATTCTATATGCTTTTAATTTTGATTTCAAAATCATGCAAAACAAGTTTTGGCGGATGTTTGTAAGGAATCAATTGCGCGCACGGTATGATGTGACTATGAAAAAAAAAAAATTTATATATATATAGATATAATTTTAGTCATAGTGGTGCCCGTTTTTAACATTGTGAAGCCCAAATCGGGTGCCACAAGGTTTTTATGCTAAAAACTATCAGAAAATGATCGCCTCATCCCTCTGGGTCCACAGCTGAAGTTTTAGAGGGAGGCACCACAATGACTATATTCATATATTAAAAATTAAACCCCTTATAAATGGTGGAGTTTATGGTATATATACCTTGTGGTGCCTGATATGGAATCTTCAAAAGACACTTTCTTTGTGGTGCCCGGCATATGGCTGGGCGCCTCATAGTTCAAAATATACAAGGGCACCACAAGATATTGAATACGTATATTCATATATTTTTTTTTAATTTAAGAAATGTATTTTACTATAAATTTAGACGACAACTATTATCATAGAAGAATTATGCGATTCAACACTATTTAAATATTTAAGAAACTAAACTACGAGGGCTTTTGATTATTTAAACATGATTCGACTATGGCTTTGTTCCTCAAATCCTTCTTTCTCGTCATATAAATGCGTAAGTTTTCAGAACAAAACTTTATCTGAAATTTGTCGAGTAGCATTATCGTTTACTTTCAATCCTGCTAATAAAATTAAATTGAAATGATTTTCAAGTCATCTTACCTATGGAAAATTTCAGGTTTCTTCATCTTCTCTTATTGTTATCCTGTAAAAATGAAACGAACAAAAATAAGTTCTCGTGCTCGAAGCACCCTATGAGAAGGGAATACAATTAAATTTCATCATCGCACCATTCATCACTCGCTACAACGATCCCATCGCCGATAAATTTTTCACCCGTTCGCGACAACAAAACATCCCTAACCGTCGGCTAAATTTAGTTTTTGTTCGGCCGCAGAAATGATTGCTTCAGCGTCTTGCGGGTACATTACACGCGGAAGCGGCGGCAAACAAGGTAGAAAAGGCAATCCGATAAATGGTCAAAAATAACGCATTCGCAAACGATAAATAGCCTCAGTTAGACCCATATGCGTATAAGATAGTCTATCAAAGAATGAAAAGGAACATCGCTGAAAAATGGAGCTCGGTATGTTGAGCGACAATAAAAATGTCGGATAATGTTGATAAATGAAACCGCATGTACTTTTTCAGCTCCTCTCTCCCTTTATCAGTTGATGGAGCGTACCTTCGCTGTATTTCTGCGCCTCTTCTATTTTTCCCGCGAATAATACCGTGACGGTTAAAAGTTATATTTCGAGCGTGCCGTTTCCATTTTTAGATATTCTTCAGCGGCGTTTTTATTTATACGATGGTACGGTAGAGGCGACCGATGTGTGAAAGCATTATCGCGACGCGGCTTTTTAAATCGTTCGGTAGACGTTTGCTCGGTCCATCGAGGAAAAGCGGAAGGGTTTAGGCGTCGGGTAATTTGATTTTTCGCCTGTGTTTTCGATAAACTACCCAGCACAATGGCTCTGTATACGGTGTGCCTGTGTCATAAAAAAGTATTCGTAGGAGTTATAAAAATATTAGTACGAAATCGATAAACTAGCGATAGTTAATTTTTCTTAAAGCCTATCTGTCACGATAAACGCTGCGAACAGTTCTTATTAAATTCAACCGTCTACTCGTTTATTGTAGAGCAGCTCGAGCGCAACGACGCCGCGACTCATTTTTTTCCACTCAATTATCAAACTCATTTATTACCGATTCGAATATTTTTTCTTTTCAAATAATCTTTCAATAATTTCTTTTTAATCCGAGCTCAGCGAAGAGGGGACGAAATGTCGAAAAATCCACTTCATTAAACATAGGTATTTAGATATTTAATTCTTACTCGAATAACCCTCGCCATCATCTTTACCCTCTACTGCTTGAGTTTTCGAATGAGAAAAAGAACTATACCGAATCTTAATTTAATTATTTTCCTCGTGCGAATAATTTTTGTTTTCCAAACGATAACGATTTGAATAGGAGTTAAATGATTTCGAGAAAGAGCGCTGAAAAATTAATTAAAAAACATTTAAATACCTTCTTATCGAATAAACGACCACGCCTGAAAGGGAGGCGAGGAGGCAGAAAAAAGCACCGCTGCAGGCTATTGTATTTCATTTGTATTCCGCCTGCTGGAGTCGAATTTCCGCGAGTTTGAAGATTTTTGTGACTCGAAAGCACGAAAATGTTGCATTTAATTACATTTTAAATCGCGCACGTACTTTGAAGTGCTTCGCTTGAGAGTACAATGGTACGCGCGGTGCACTGTCGAGATGTCAAATTGACCTAGTTATACCTTTGTACGCGGAAGAACCCATTCGTTGCATTCTTTTCACGCCACTTAGATAATTACGTGGAAGTAATGAATTTCGCGAATAAGATACCTCCTTTCTGCTTTTTGCGGCTTCCACACCACGCGGCTTCGTCAACCGTGAAGTTTTCTTTGTGGTTAAAATGTTTCGCGTCTGTGGTGCGATGCCTTTGAAATGTGCCCGTCACTTCGATCCGCACCGAATTCTCGCTTATTTTTATCAATCTCGAGGGCGCTCTCGTGCTTTATTTTCAGTTGCGATAACACTTTTCGAAATTCGCGCCGAGATCTGTCGCGAAGTTTCCTTGCCTTTGAGGTATTTGGTTGTAGTTTGCCGAATTTTGTGGGAAATTATGTTATTGGTGATACGGCAGGGAAATAACTAGCTTTTGCGTTGGTTGAGGAATTCTGATAAATTCAAAAACATGAAATTTTTTAGCAAATTAGATCATGTCTACGGGCCACGCCTAATAACAAGTCAGAAAACCCCGACACTATCCCTTCCAAAATCACTTAAGAAGTTGAACTTAAAACAAATGTAATATTTTTTGCCATGTAGTAATCAAATTAGCACATATTTCTCAAATTAAAACCACTTGAGGCTCCTCAAATTATCTTCAAATTGTTAAGATCCGTTATTTTGGATCTTTTTTGACCTAAATTGAAGAGGTCATATGCAGGTCATCAACTAGCCCTGCACACGAGGTTTTTCTAGGTCGATTTGGTGATGAAATATGGAAGATTCATGAAAGTTCCTACAACAATTTCCCCTCCAAAAGCAGTTTCTTGCTCTAATTCCCCTTCAAATGCACTTGAGAAGCTGAAATCAAAATAAGTTGATCACTCGGGCTCATTTTGTCATATGACACTACAATAAAAATTTTTTGACATCTCTTGTACGCCCACCACATATTAAGGCCGATAACCTCATAGATTAACCAAACCTAGATTGCTCACTGCCATTTGTCATGTGTAGAAATTTATCCTCCTTCCCCTCTTCAACGTCTTTATTTTCGAAGCGGTAGTTTGGAGATGCAGGACCCCTTGATTTTGTTCCTTTTCATTAAAAAATAGGGTTCTCAAAATTTGAGGTAAAAAAAATAATATATTAATCCGTGCCGCAACGCAGTTGAAGTTATGCTTAAATTCATTTCCCCCATGGCAAATTTTAAAATAGATATTAGGGTGGTCCTTATTCTTTTCAATAAATATATGTGATAGAAAATTACTCTCAAGTGAGATACGTTTTTAGTGTTAAGATAAAGAGTAAAAAATACATAACACAAAATACAAAAAAAAAATTGTTTTGCGAAAAGGAGACAAAAAAATTCTATCCTAGTGTAAAAAACCCTTATTCAAAGTTGGTCGCCTCTCGTAGACGCCTCTTACTGACATCGCCACATCATCATATTGGGGGTAGACTGAGCTGCCTATAAAACGCTATGATGACCCGTGACTCGGGCATTAGTTTAGACCTCTGCGGAGAAACGTTGAAATAATTACCAAATATTACCACGAACATTACCAAGTAATTTTTACAGTTTATAATTGGATATGCTTTTACTGTTAAATTCTTCCTCTACTGCTCCATCTATTTCAAATGAATGATTAAAGGGGAAGGATACTTCACATTAAATATTACTCAGTGCTAAATTTCTTTACACGAATGTCTTCAGATAATATAAGAAAAAAAGATATTTTGCTCATACAGCCAAGTGGTCTGGAATCAAGAGCAAAGCCAGAGATGGAGTACAAGTCGTAGTTGAATTCATGTTGGTAAGTAAGAAGAAAGAAGAGTGTTTCAGGTTGAATTATATGGCACAATGCTTAATTATATCTAATATTCAAAATAGCGATGAAGTAAAGAGAGAAATTTAAGACCAAATATGACTCATAAACAAATTTCAGATCCATATGAAGAACGATAAACAACCAGGTAGATCTTAGGTGTAATATACGAATATACCCATACTTAGTTCTCAGCTGATTTTTTGTGATTATATTCATACGCTATACTAACTGAAGAATGAAGAAAATAGGAGTTGGTGTGTCGAACACAGTTTATGTCTGTATTTTCAGACTCATGTAATCTTAAATCATCAAGAAATATCAATAGTGTGGCTTGAGCTGATATTAGCTTCGAAAATGACTTTACAACAAACATTATTTCACTGACTAGTCTTTTCAGCGCTAACTTCATAAATACCTAAACACGTCGATAAAGTCCCAATTTTTTCGACGAAAAAAATGAACCAAAAAAGAGAGATCTAATTAGAATGCGTATCACATCCATATTTTTTTTTTAACAAATTGGTACAGCAAGGTAGAAGAGTTTTTTCATTATTACGTTCAACTCCTGCTTTACTTTACGATCTAATAAAAGAAGGTTTTCTTGGCCAAAAATCCTCTATTTTATTTCTTTAATTTAATTATATTCGTTTTAACTTGCGACCGCGCAACAATAAAGAAACATAAAAGAAAACCAAACATCGTTATGGAATGGATTTAAAAAAGCTCCCTTGTTATATCGTGTGTATGGCGGATTGTGGGAAATAATTTCATAAACGTTGTATCACTCAAGTCTCATACCTATATCGAGGACAAAAATCCAAAGATTCTCGAAATTTCCATTACTCGAGAATGTAACATTTTCAGTCTGTGTATTTTTATTTTTAACAAACACAGTGTGGTAGAATTTGAAAAAACTTTAACACCGATACAAAAGCGACTTTAAAAAATACGTATTTTGGTTCCCATGCCTTCATCGTTTCGTTAGAAGCGACGAAATCTGTTTAAATTTTAACGACTACGTTAAATCACAATTTAAAAAAAATAATATAAGTATCCCGAAGCTTAGGAAATTTCGTCAAATATTGGTTTCCAAACGTTTCGATTTTTCGGTAATACCGCTATTCATTCTATTCAATTTGGTACCTTCTCAACGACCCTATTAAAGAGAAACGGTTAAAAAGCAAACCATAACAAACGCGGAGAAAAATTCGTCGTATTCTTTTTTTCTTTGTGCATAATGGAACGGCGGTGGAAAAAAAACTCGCTAAATGCTGATTCAATAGATTCCAATTTTGGGTATTTTTCATAACAATAATGATTCCCTACTACCGTATAGGATGTAAAGGAAATCTAAATTTGATTGAAGAAAAGACGTCTTTTATTTGCGCTGCGACGAAAATATAAAAGGCTTTTCTTTTCTCCAATGAATAGATCCAATGATAAATTAGGTAATTGATTTGGTTTTGATTTTTCTAACCCCTTTCTCGGTGTTATTTTTACCACTACCGGAGGCTGGGATGTTAAAGTGAATATTTGATGAGCTTGGTTATACTTGGTTACGCTGTAGGAAAATTTCGAGTTATCGGTCTTATTTCGTTATAAGGATTTTTTAACCAATCAAGTGATAATGCGGAGATATTTTATTTCTTCAAAAAAAGTACAAGTAGGAGCAGATAGTATTGCTAGATCGTTCTTAAACATTATGTTTTTTGTTTTTTCAAACGTTTGTCAAATAATGTAAAATTCTTTTAGAACTATCAAAATAACAATCAACATAAATATAAAAAAGAGAAAGCATGCACAAATACTTACATCACAATTATCGAAATTGAAGAGGAAATACAAACACTACATAACATAGGTATTAATAGCAAAAGTATAAACATAAATCAAGTTTTTTGCCACGCTCCGCCTTTGCGTTGCATTTAGTAATAGAAAAAGGCGGAGCTAAGTGATTAGGCTAGACTAACCTAATGTAAGTACGCCTGCTCGTTCCAACGCTCCACCCATTTTCTATTTTACGTTTTTGATAAGGCGTGGCTTAGAATTTAGTACTTGCACTAATGAATGAACAATGCAATAGTGGAAACATATTTTACCATAAACTTAACATAAATTCAACGTTTTATAAAGAAATTCAAAAAGTGAAATGTAATACGCAAAATGTGCAATAAATGAACAGAAACTCTTAACCACATACAAAATAAATCTGATCTTAAAAGTCAACCCACATTTTTTTTTATCAAAAATCGTATATTTTTTATTGTTTAACATGTCAAACCCTATATCACTATGTTCGGTATTTTTCCAATAAAAAATCTGAATTCTCGATGTCGATACGCATAAATTTAAGAAATGAATTCAACCGAGAACATTTTATAAATATTGAAAAACCAATCCTCGGATATTTTTCCGCCACCGAGAAAAAGTGTTGGGAAAAAAATAAAAATCTGTTTTAAAACATAAATATATCAGAGAATAATGAAAAAAAGAACATTTCCAACTTGGCAAAAAAAGTTTTCGCTACATTCGCATCGTTGAAGTTCTAACCGAGTTGTATTCACTTACTAAGAAAAAGATAATACAGTTATCAAAGCGCGCGGAAAGAAATAAGTTGATAAGTAAACAGTGATAACAGCGCCGAAGGGAAAAAGTCTGACGACTAACGCGCCATAGAAACGCGACCGAAGAGCGGGGCCGCGGAGCACATAACCATGCCGGCAGGATATTCCATCCTTAATTTCTTCCGGAGAGCAAGAAAATCCTATCGAGAGGAAAGAAAGTTGCCCGCTACCTTTCCCTGCTCAATTTCCAACTATTTAAATGTTACTTTTTTTACGCGCTAAATTTCCAAGTTCAACGAGTCCCGGATGCGTCGCTACTCGTTCCCAATGCGCAGTCCCGCCACGTAAAATTAATTACTCCTTCGGCTAATTGAATCGCTCGTTCGCTCTTTTTACCCATTAGCTGTCACGATGCCTGTGCTGCTTCTCTTTTAATCAAAATATCAACGTTTCCATATTGATAAGAGTAATTCGACGCGACGGCAAGAATTAATCATTGCCGAATATACTCGTGGCGAATTATTAACGCTTCGAATATATTAACGTCAACAGTTAAATGTTTTACAAAATGTCTTCTAATTAAATGGAACCATCTTTTATATAACTTATCCATCGACGAAGGTCTGCTTAACGCTTTACCCGGCTTAAGTGCCGGCGATTGATTAAGTAGCTAAAATATTTAGAGATAATTATACAGCTCTGGAAGTTGAACAATTTAGATAGAATACGACTTGAGGGAACGTTCAGCTGGACCATTCTAAGCAATAAGGAGTAAAATAGAGACAATTAAATTCTTATTACGCTTGGCGTCGTTATGATGAAATGATTAATAAGGTAAGCCTTTTATCCTAAAAGTCCTATCTAATCTTGTACGGCTCGTAATATTCGCAATTTTTGAACATTTTTATTCACTTTCCCTCAGTGTTTGAGAAACTGAACTTTCTTTTAAAACATCAAGTTTGAATCATTATACTACCAATCTGAGGCATTACAAACTCTTTCAATCAGCTTGAAACCTTTGTAACCAGCATTTCAAATAGCATCAAAAATCTAAACAATACCTCTAAAATTTAGATTTAGATATTCGCATAAAAAAACCTCTAAGCAGATTAAAAATATTTTACAACTTTTGGCATTTCTTAATTGACTACAGATTGTCTAACATGTTACGATCTAAAGACCTCTTCCTTCTCGTGTCAGTCGGGATGTACCAACGATGCACCTTATAGCTGAAGCAGGAATGGGACGAATACGAATCAAATTGATTCGAATAAATTATTCGAATCACTTTCGTTGATTCTGATTCGCGATTCGAATAAATTTCAAAAATTGATTCGTGATTCGAATTAAATTTTGAAAATTGATTCGTGATTCGGACTTTTTTTGGCTTTTTCATTCGCGAATCAGAATCATTTTTTTTTTCTTCAAATTTTTTTAAACACTGCATTAAACTGCACTAGTGACAACCTCAAAAAATTAATTTTATAGGTAAAAAATTTAAAAAAAATTGATAAAAAAAGTAAAAACGCGGTTTAAAAAAAACAAACTGATAAACTTATAAACTGAATAGTGAATTTAACTTTTATAATGTAATGATTCAATTTAATTTTACGAGTAAAGAAAATATTAATAAAAAAGGTTGGTGTTATTTTATATTACATACAAAAATATTTTGTAAAATAAATGTTTAACTTTTAAAATGCAATGATTTAATTCAATTTTACGAGTAGAAATATGATTTTTAGTGTACTTAGCGACTTAGCACAACAAGCACACTATTACTTCCGTTTTTTCAATTTTTGATTCTGATTCGTGATTCGAAGTTAATGATTCGCGAATAACGAATAAAAAAAATAATTTGATTCGTGATTCGAATCACATTTTTCAAAATGATTCGTGATTCGAATCCAAAAGTCTAAATGATTCGTGATTCGAATTAAAAAAAAAAGTGATTCGTCCCATTCCTGAGCTGAAGTTTTTCCTAAGATAAGAGTACCGATTATCGCCCATGTGCCTAATATCGCTCACTGTCGTTTCTCATCTGTTGATAACGCTTTCTAGTGGTCAATTGGGGTAGAAGATATAATTTAGTAATACTAAGTTCTACAGAAAAAATTACGATCCGGATGGCAAAAAAAAAAAAGTTATGAATGTTTAATGGTTTTACCACGGACGTTAACTATAATATCTGGATATTTGGCTGATCGCAAAACGTTGCGGTGGTGGTGGCTTATAATTTTGAATTTTAATACTGTTTAAAGCAACGTTGCGGTGGGCGTGGCTTATATTTCTATTTCAGAACCGTTTTATTTACACGTAGCCAAATATCCAGGTATTATAGTTAACATCCGTGGGTTTTACCTTGGTTTTACCACAGTGAAAATGTTCAGCAGCATCGAACTAAAAAAATTGGTGAAAAATACTTTTGTAGAAACAATTTTCAACTATATTTTTTTTTTCAAGTGCAGATTCCTTTTAGTTATTACATTCAGGTAAGTTTTCTTCAGTAATTCCATATTTAAGCCAAATTTTGATTTTTTTTTTTGAAAAAAATATCATTGTACCCTGAATTGATATCACCCACTTATGACTTGATCAAAACATTGGGTAAAAAAACGATTAAGACGGTTAAACGCCGAAAGTCGATGGAGCAGAACATGGAATGCGCAATTACTGAAGTAGTTAATAACAGAACGGACCTACTGAATTCATCAAAGACGTTAAATGTTCCAAAATCGACGCTATTAGTCATTAGTTGTTAGTCGTTAGCCGACGTCATTTTGTCGGTTTTAGTTTTAGTTATTGGTCAACCAAATCACCATGTAAAGGAGTCATTTGTTATTCCTTAACTAATAAAAAAACATTTACTAATGACTAATTTGAAAAAAAAAATCAAAATGAAGTTACACTTTGCTTTGGTTTCAGTTCCGCTATTCTAGTGATGGCCTGATGGTAAATGGGTAAAGCTGGTAAAGGTAATTACCTAATTGTCAATATTGGTATTTGGTAAATGCAATGTAATACTGCAATAAGCCTAATCTAATAAATTTATTAGAAGGTTTTGCGCGTTTTAGTCTTTTACTTTTAGTTGTTTTTGTTTTAAAATTTCCTTCCACCATGTGTATACCGGGTGTCTATTCGATTCGGGTACCCTTAAGCGCAAAATCCCCTAAAATGGCTATTCAGTTAATTCGAATAACTTTAAATACGCGCTTGGTTGTCTCGTTAATAACATGAAAAATCTCAAAATTCTTAGCTTTGAATTATTACATTTCACGAATCTCATATATTGTACCCATTTATGCAATAATTATAATTAACAACATTATGTTAGGGATTTTAGCGCTCTAGGGTACCCGAATCGAATAGACACCCGGTATATATACTACGTATATGGACTGCTAATTCTTATCACTCAATGTACTTAAGGTGACTTAAATCCAGTTTCCAAATTCATATCTTGTGTGGTGATATCAATGTGAAATTTTGTTATAATTGAAAATTATTGTGTGTTATAATACTGGCAAATAACTTGATTTATGCACATAAAACTGTAAGTTATTTAATTTTGTATAAGGAAAGTTATAGTGAATTTCATAAATTGAAATTTCATAGTAATACATAATTTATAAACTTATAAAAAAAGGTTAAAACATATTTTCATACAATAAAACTCCATTTATTAATTTCTCATGCATTTTGTATGTACTAAGAATATAATTAATGAAATGCGGCGACTAAGACGAGCATTTTAATGTGTCATATGATTTTAAAGAAATTAGCCATTGGTCAGTCATTAGTTAGTTAATGAACCTCCACTAGGTAATAGTCATTAGTTATCAGTTAATCGGTTGAAAAAGGTTAGTTTTAGCCATTAGTTTCAGTTAATCCCATTGACTAACATGCCCTGGTACTAAGTGTTTTACCTGGGCACACGCAGAATGTGATGCTGCTTACGATGAAGAAAAACGTTTATACATTTGTACTTCTTGCCTAAATATATAATGCCCCTATTATTTAAAAATGATAAAATAAAACCTTTTTACAATTTAAAAATAATTTTTATTCAATTTTTCAGGGTGAGCGACATTAGGTACATTTTTTCAACTCTTGATTTTGACTCTTTTTATATAATTTACCCCTGACAGTACCCTAATTAAGATTTTGACTCCATACTCTGGGATATAATGGCCAAAGGTTCCCTCTAGCCCACCAATATATTATTTTTAAAATTACAAAATTTTAGTGTCCTTTGACACACCTTTTCAAATGGTGGGCGATCTTTGGTACCTTTACCTTAAATTCATCTAAAAATTGAATTTTCCATAAAAAAAATTCTCTATTTCAGACACTCTAGTTACTTTATTAGCTAATTTCAACCTCTGAATCGAAACTGAAATTATTTCAACCCTCCGAAAAAAGTATAAATTCACTTAGTAAACTTGGCTTTGATATTCATTTTCAAAACATCCATAAATCTTTTCCAAATGATGTCGCAGAAAACAATCCTCTGTAACTTAACGCGAGCTTTGCGCCTTCAAAAGAGAATGAAAAAGAAAAAGTCCGAATAACACTAGGTAATTCCCTTGCTGCGTAAAGTGAAAACCTTTCCCTACCACTTTCGCTATTCCCTCGGTTATAATTCCGGCGTAAAATCTTTTCCAATTAATTCGCTAAATCTTGAAATCTTTTTCCAAGATAATAACTCGAACAACGGGTAGACGGTGCTTTACGACTGCATCGTTGACTCGGCTTAATCTCCAATTGTAATTAAGGCTTCTCCGGTCGCCTCTCTCGTGTAAATCTACGTTAGCTCGTCGCGATTAAAGTAATTCGTGCATAGAAACGAATTTTATTCTAACCGCTTGAAAGAAGATTTATACTCTCGAATTCCAAACTGCGCGCGACCAAAAAAAACGACATTGGCGAAATCGTTTCCCTTCTTCTACTCGAATACATCACTGAGCTGTAAATAATTTCTACAAGTTTATAAATTTTGTTTCTCGACATCGTCCGAGTTTTCAACCCCCGAATGTTTGGAGTTTTCGGAGGATTTTTTTTTCGTCAATGTTTTAAGGATCATTGGGTCGGCACGGGTTCGGTTTTAGCTTCAATTACAAACCCTTTACTTTGCCGGATGAGTTTTTCCCGGGCGCTTGTTTTTGTTACACGATCGAGAACACGCGAACGTCTTCAATTCTCTCAAGTGCAATTAGTTCGAACAGTTCTCTTAAATGAATTTCATCAGTGGTCCACACCGGAGTCGTCCTCGGATTGTATATGTATCTTAGATTTTTATTGTCTAGTTAAGTGAGTACATTGCAAAGAAATTGATACACGAAAATAAAATTGATTTCCGAAAGTGATAATTATATCATCATAATGTAAAAGGAAAGCTTTCAGGTATAGTAGAAATTACGCTCCCTTTACTACTCTTGTAAGCTTCCTTTTGTATGCATAGAATACAAATGTTATATCATCAGTATAGTAGTGTTGTGCAGACAGAATAAAAGTGGCCTTCACCCCTATTTCAATACTTGTTAAATAATAAAGAAAATTTTCAATGCTGCACTTTTTTGGCATTTATGTTATGAAGATCTCTTCCTCTTTCACTTAAAAAAAAACCTTAACTATGCTTTGCCTCGGTAGCAAGTTTTATCTCATCATATCGCAATGAAGCTCTAAAAACTGAAGGCGCTGACTCGACCTTTCTACCTCTCCCAGTGAGCTTCTTTTTATTCAGATTTCATTAAAATTTTCAATTCTATATGAAGTATTCGACGTAACGTTTCCACGAATTTCAAAACTCATTTGGTTTCTGGTTTCTTATCAACGTTCAAAGATCCACCCTTCATTTTTACCCCATTCTTATCATCGCTACCATCTAAAATACGGTTAAAAATGGAGAAAACCGTTCGGCGTCATGATAAAGACAAAAATAGGAACCAATGTCTGAAAGGTTGTTTTGCATGAACTCGATAAATAAATAAGAAAAAAGGGGATGTTTACCGAGTCGCGAATTTAAGAACTTTTTATCAACTGTTGTCCGATTTTTCACATTTTTCGTTCTATTTAAAGAGTAGAAAAACGTTCTTTCGAATAACGCGAAACGGATTGAAAGGAAACGTTTTTAGAGATATTTTTTCCGCGTGCATTCTCGTATATAGAAATCGCCGTGGAATTCGCTGAAATTTCGGCACGCGTAAATGATTTAATGGGAATTTAAAATTATCGTAAAATTTAAATACCGCTCGGGCGGTCTTTTTGTAAAATTCGCATTCCGACATAAATGATATGGCTCTATCATGTTCGAAACCAGACAAAGCGTCTTTTGGCGCGAACTGATGAGCATTTTTCGTTTAGGTATCGATAGAAGTTTCACAATTAAACCTCGTATAATTCGTCGTTGCCGTCGAAATAGCGAGAGTGATTTAAAAAGCCATCTCTTCTTCGTATTTTCTAGCTTGTGAACTCGTATTAAATCGCGCCTAATAGTAGCTGCAGGGCAATTGAATTAAGCAAGTTGTTACCAGAATAAGAGAAGCTTTTTTGATGTATTTGATCCTAAATTTTCAACTTCGATTAACATTTCGCGAATACGCTTTTAAAGTATTTAAGAGGTAGTTTTGTAAGTCGATTAATCATATTTTCAAGATGCAACATTAAAAGAATAAACTTTTCCATGTTTTTAGCGGATAAGATTATTTGGAGTCCTTGTTTGGGCGCCACTGGAAAAAATAAACGTACTTAGGTTTCGTTCGCATGAGTTGAATAAACTGATGCTGGTGTCTGTGTACTTTACTTAAGAGCTTTTCGAGTTGATAAAATAAATGTATAGAAGGTCGATGTATGTAAAATGCCTAGAAATTAACATTAATGATTTTTTTTTTTATATCATTTCCTATATATATAGAATGAGTAACTGTTTGAAAACGGTCAGTGATATAAATATATTAAGACCTAAAGACATGGTCTGAAAAATCAACAAAGTACTCACAGTAATCGATAAAGTATTCTATGAGTTGAACACAGGGCCATAGTTGGCGAGTCGTGTCCGGGTGGAAATCGATAAGATATTCATTTCTGTATTTATATAGGGAACTATTTCATATTAATTTTAAGGTAGTTATTTGCTACTATTACGAAAAAGTTGCAACATTGAAAAATATGTTGAACATATGTAGAGTTACCGACATGAGGTAGAATCAAAATTTGCAAAACTTTATAAACGAATCAATATGTTATTGATGTAGAGATTTCAAGTCCTTGAAAAACTTTCGCGATCTCACTTGAATCATACGAAAAGCTATACAAAATAAACAACCGCCAAAGAAGCAGATCATTTTGATTGGATATTTGTAAAAATGAACTGACAACATCGCACCATATTTTCACTGATGCAAGTATTACATAAATAAGGAACTTTAGTTGGTGACAATTCTAGTGTCGATTATGAATTGATAACCATTCAACCCTCAGCTTAGTTACTAACTTGAGTGTTAATATTAGTGATACCTAACCCTTACTTAAGTGATGACTAGAATTCAGCCCAGAGCTACCGACCTAGAATTAAAATTTGAAAAACCATAAACGAAAATAAATATTTAAATAAAAAATCCAAAACCACAATTCGAACTGGAACTAAAATAACGAATTGTTAATGAAGTTTTAAATTTAAACATTATTGTATTACAAGATATTTTTTCAAATTTACCATAAGGATTCGCTTCAATGATATTCTTCAAATATACTAAAATTCTTTAAATTCACTAAAACTCTGCAGATTTGCTAAAATTCCACAAATTTACAAAAATTCTTCAGATTTACTAAAATTAAGTATTCAAATTTACTAAAATTCCATAAATTTACAAAAATTCTTCTAGTTGGCTGATTCTCAAATTTACTAAAACTCTTCAGATTTTCTCAAATTAATCGAATTTACTAAAATTCACAAATTTACTAAAATTCTTCAAGTTTATCAATTCTTCAAATTCACTAAAATTCTTCAGATTTACTTATCTTTTTCAAATTTATTGAAGTTCTTCAAGTTTGATAAATGTTACCAGATTTACTGAAATCTTCAAATTCACCAAGTTCTTCAAATTCACCAAGTTCTTCAAATTCACTAAAACTATTCAAATTTACTAAAAATCTTCAAATCTACTAAAATTCATTAAATTTACTAAAATCCTTTAAATTTAGTAAAACTCTTTATATTTACTAAATCTCTTCAAATTTAATAAAGTACTTCAAAGTAGCCTAATAAATTCTTCTACGAATAATTTAATGAAACATTAAAATGTTTCAAATTTAATAAAATCTGAAAAAGGTTTTTCATGCTTCTCAAATTCACAATAATTTGTAAGCCTGTTAGAATAATTTATTAATTTAAGTGATGAAAATTTTTCTTACTTACGTACTTACTAAAATCAACAAAATTCTTCTAATTGACCAAAATCTTTTAAATTTGTCTAATACTCTATAATTTATTGAAATTGTCGAATCTATTAAAGCTTTTCAGCTTGATACAACATTCTTTGAGTTTAAGACATTTTCTTAAATCTTTGAACTTCGTTGAACTGTCACGATGGAGGCCGAAAATAAGAATAATTTTTGAGTCCATCCACTTTGAATATTTGCAGCTCCGAATACGGTGTCTAAAATAAGGATCTGTCACACATTGGGGAGAAGTGAAATGAAGCAAATACGCATAGTGCTGAAACTTATGTAGGTTAAAATATTCTTGAAATAGCTGTCAATTGCAACAAACGCATACATTTCGAAGCGAAAAAGGATTTAAAAATTTTCAAAAACGAATACCTCTTCCCTATTTTCCGAATATAGATATAGATTATCGAAATAATCCTTACATCACGCCTTGGGTTATACACAGTTTATTACTCGGAGTCATTAAAAAAAACCTCAAACAGTGGTTCCAAAAATGTTCCAAAATCGCAACTTAGAACTCCTGTTAGTCACAAACAAAGGATTTTCATGGGAAATAAGAATCTGTTCTTTATTTTAGGCGTGGTTTTGTGATATCATTTCTGCACCTTAGAATAGTCCTTCTTTGCACTTCTTCTTTATGCTATTTTTTCCAATTTACCAAAAAATATTTATTTGTGAACGAATTCCTATTACGATGCTATAAAATACTTTAATTCCTTTTCAATTAAAATTTTACGACTCACTCGAGCTTTTTTTTCAAGTTTTTTTTTGTAAATATTATTTTCATAAACGATTGATAAAGTTCCAAAAGTAGGAATTTAGAAAACGAAACTGAAATTTTTACGCTATGTCCCGAAAATTCTATCACCAATGAATAACGAAAGCACGCAGTCTCGCTTCACCTACTCTGTAACGCGAATTAATTTCAAATTTCGGCCCTAACATACGCGAGCATTAAGTTGATACGGTCGCGTAAAACAGCGTGTAACGAAATAAGCGCCGAGTAATATGTGTTTTGCTTACTTATTACGCTTTTCGAGCGTGAAAATGCATTCAAATTACTTAGTTTGCGAAATGACAACTGCAGGCGGCTTTATATTAAAACAAGCTAAATGTAACACCTTAATACTTACGAATGGTAGCGGATTAAAAAGCACGAAGCATTTGAGATTTAGTTTCGGAATATATTAATACATTGACGTGTCAGCCTTACTATATTGGGAACCCGTTAGGATATTTTTATCATAGTTTCATTGTAGTCGCACGAGATACGAGATAAAAATTATTACCTGAATTAATTGTCGCATTTTGAATTCCTGAATGCAGAGTACGCCGCCAGCTCTGAAACAAACGAGCAGAAAAAAATACCATTACTACACTGAAACGCCGAAGCGAACGCATTCTTTCATTGATTAATTGCTCGATATTCGAGATAAATTTTTCAAACACTGTTACAAATCGCCGGTGACGACTGCGTACACGTATGCAATGAACATTACTTTTTTCGACGAGCCACTACGATTCGTGTTCATAGAAATTTGTTTCATTTCGTCACGTATGACTTAATCGCCGCCTAATACGATGTCGTTTATCATTCGCAAACAATGCGGCAATTTAATCGCTAATTCCATAAAGCATTAGGAGGCGATGTTGTACACGAGGGCCTAGTCGCGTTCAAACATCCAGGGAGTACGCTAATGCAGCGCGCCACCCCCAAGATTTACGACGTCGTACGCGATGCCCGATGTACCACCATAATATATTCTCAGCTCAAACGGTCGTCTCGTTTTGGCTTGGTAATTCGTTTTTAAACGGCATGATTAATGGTTAGGCGGAAATTTTTTTCACGTATTGATCAAAGTGAAAGGTCATAGGTGGATAAGAAGGCTGAATTCGCCTCGGAGCAATTTTGACTCAATACTAACATGGTGGATGCATCTAAGAAGAAATATCTTTGGTCAATATTTTGAACCTTCAACCTCATCTAACTTTGAAGTGAGCCACTTTAAGTAAGAAATAAATCACATTTTTGATACATATATTGTAGATCCATATGCGAATCATGATCTAGAACCGCATTTACAGCATTTTCCAGTTGTATTTTTGACCTTTGATAACATTTTTTCCCCTTCAAAATCCTAGTTTGAAAGCGCTCTCATTGAAATGTCCGAAAACGTCACCCTCAAATGAGATTCATATAAAGGTGCTATTAAAAATCTGATTTCATATTCATGTTAAATATTGTTAATAAAGGGGTCAAAATAAGTCGGAAAATTTCGGTTCTGCATTTGTGCCAGACCACGATCTCCATTGAAAAGAAATAATAATAAGCATAATTTATGTCATATTACTGCAGGTGAGTTTTTATTGAAGTGAGAGTGTTAAAATTTTCTAATTAAGTTTTTGACTCATACGTAAGACCGAGCAGTGAGGCTAAAAAGCCCTACTTACTATCTTATTATCGGACGGATAATACCATCATAACACGACAGTTAGTAGTAAAATACCTTCATTAGATTGCTGAGTATGGAGTAGAGTGGGCATCCCTGGCATCCGATACCTGTAGGTATAGCGCGTAAATGACAAAATTTGAGCGTTGTGTGGGAGAGTGTGTGTATCTACTACCAAACGGTCAGTAGGGTTGTACAGTAAACTTCAAGTCTACGCAGTTACGCGGAATCTACGCGTAAACCATATAAAGTAAACTATCAAAATAGTTTACACCAATAGTTCACGCGTAAACTATGTAAACTATGATGTACTGATGGGCAATTCTTCGTAATTTTGACAAATGACCGTAATTTACGGTAAATTACTTCGGTTATTTTACCTGATAATTTAAACTTCTCAATAGTATTATGAGCTATGACTTTAATAACTCAATAATTTTTTTTTTTCAAGATATTTTTCTGGATTTTTGGATTTTTTACCCGTTGTTTACGCGAAGTCTACATTATTGACATAGTCTACACGAAGTTTACATAGACTACGTACTGTACACGAAGATGTAAACAACGAAGTTTACACGAAAACTACCATCCCTGACGGTCAGGTTCTTAATATGTAGTACTTCGCGCACTATTTTATCTGCGAGAAGCAGTTAGAGCGCGAAGCACTACAACCTTTAAAAACGCGTGAAAAGCAGGAACGTACCGAAAGGGGGGGAGGAGGGAGCTTCCCCCTTGGCTTTTGGAAAGTTGGTAAATTTAGAGTTTTAGCGTAAAGTTGGTAAATTTGACCCCTTGTGCAGTATTTAAATTTTTGAAGACTAACAAGACTGTGCATCATATTGTTTCGTGGAGCAAAAAAAAAAAAAAAAAAAGTCAACAGTTGGTAAAATTTCATGGTATTAGTTGGCAATTTTTGGTTTTCTCCCCCCCCCCCCCCTGAAGAAGGTCTTCGGTACGCCCCTGGTGAAAAGCTTGATTCACGATATACTTATCGTATTTCGTATCAAATTTTTCACGCGGAAATAATACTTAGGTACTACTACACCACTCACTAGTGATAATAATGGGATATACTGCTCTACTATCTACTATGTTGGTAGTATGATAGTGTTGTAGGGCAATACAATAAGTTTGATCAGTACAGCAACGTAGTAGTATAATAAGGCGTTCGTTTCTTTTTTTCTTTAATCGGAAAAAGGAAGGTAATGAATGAATTTTCTTATTACTACACCACTGTAGCGCTGCACTGCTACATTGCTCACAAGTAGAGCTGTTCTACTACACTATCATCTTAGCAATTACTAACACATTAAGTAATAGAGCAGCATATTCTATTATTCAATCCATTTGTCAAAAACATTACTGATGAGTAGTGTAGTGGTAGAACATTATTTTTTGGCATGGGTTCAAGTATTCGAAGCTCCGCAAGGTTTCTTTAAATTTTAAGCAAAGAAATGACATTTGAGGAGAAAAGGAGAATAAATGTTGATTTTTTTTTTTTTTAACCCTAGGATGCTTCCCCAAATAAATATTAGCCAACTGCTTCCCCCTAATTTATTATAATAGCTTAAGAACTCTTCAAAACAGAATCTTTAGCGAAACGTCATGTTCTTTTTGTGTGGTGAATAGTCCACTGTAATGAAGTCATAATAATGATGTTTGCCTATTCAAACTATTGAAGGGGGTGAGGTATACTGTTTGAGAAAAAAAAAAAAACTGAAAATAAATATCTCGAATATGGTAGTTGCATCAGCATGTAGAACATATAATGTGATATTATTGGTAAAAAAATTGTACATGTAGAGGGGGGAGAGGTGAAAGAGGAAAATAATTCAAATTAAATGCAAAAATGTATGAGGAAAAAATCTGTTTTTTTCCAATTTTCATGAAGAATAACTATTGAAAAAGCGCATCAAATACTATATTTTAAAATTGTTAAATAGATTAGAACGCACCTCCTTTAACATAAGATACATATCCATTCCTACATTCCCCTTCATAACGTTTTAAATTCTTTGAATTACAATAATTTAAGCAATTCATGAATACTTTAGTACTCTAATGTTCAAAGTTTTGTTAGAAAAAACATCAAATAAGTTCTCGGTCTGAGAAATAGTTTTTCCCTTCAATATAATTACTTATGATGTTTTTAAATGTTTTGCCAGAAGTTGAGTATGAAGGAAATTTAAATCCGTTCATGTTGCTAACATCAATAAAAAAAAGTATACAAAATACAAATTTTAATTCAATGATGTTTTGATCATTAAAAAAAAAAAAAAAAAAAAAAAAACAAATCAGTAAATTTGTGTTTGGTTCTTAATTAACCCATAAAAAAGTGAAAAAATGATAGTAGAGTTCCTAAATAAGTAACCGATGTTAGAAAATCAGTGTTACCATCAGCGCAGCACCGCTTTGCTAATATGACTACTGGGATGCAATCAGATCAATTTGAACAAGTAAGAAAAATTTTCATGTATAATGTATAGGACCCAAAAGATTGATCATTGATCAACACTATTTCTTATCAGTATTCACCTACCATCCAAGTATTGCTCCGAAATAACTCCAGAATGTATTCGACCTCCTTATGCACCAAGCATTTCATTATTTGTCCAATTACTCGCAACCTTTAACACCCTACAAAGGCATAATATGCTTAAAGACCAAAGGCCTGTTCCACTCGTAAAATCATTTCTTCTCGTCTGTTTTCATTATTTCACTCTTGAAATATATAGCGTGACCCTATAAAAAAAATTCCCAATTCGCATCTAAAGAAAATGATCTTAATAAACGACTTTTCTCGAAAGCTATTAAACGCCCGGCTATACTTTTACTTTCTCTTTCGGAGATTATAAAAATAAAAGAGGATGAAAAAAAGAGTGAATGAACGATGGACGAGCGGAAGGGCCCGAGTTAAAGCCAGAAATAGACGTTAGTCTCGAAATACCACGGCGCACAGAATAAAAACACTATTTGCAAAGGTTTTATAGCTGCACTGAGTACTGTACTAGAGTGAAGCACTATTTGGTATAGAGCTTTATTTAGAGAAACGGAACAATGTTATAAAAGTTCAGATTTAATAATTGCGCTATGTCACTAAAAAACGTCAGGGGTACGTAAAACGTAATGCCTTTACCCTCTAATTCACTGCGAAGAAAATGATTGTCCAAATGTTTAACATTCTACCTTTCGCGTTAAAACGCTACAAACGAAATATGCAAATTTATTAACGCAGAAATTTCATATTATCGTCGCTACGAAGAAAAAAAAAATGTAAATCGAGCCGACGTCGAAATAAATTACACAAAAGAAAGCCAAACGCGACGAATATAATGAATAAAAGTGTCAAAGAAGAGTCTCAGCCAACACGTCGTGACCCGTTTATACAAACAAAGCGCTTAGCATCGTTTCGATGGGAAAAACTCCCCTCTCTTGACTCCGGATGCAAAAACTTATGAGCTCGCTTAATTGTTAGCACATATCTGGAAATTCGTTGTTGGAAACATTATTAAGAAACACGTTAAAGCCCGAGGTCGCTTTCGTCGGAAAATTTCACGCTTGCCGGCTCATTCGAATTGTTTCGAAACTATCGATTTATAAAATAAACAAAAAAGCGGCTTTATAATTTCGTACGATTCACCGGCGTGAAATATTCGCTCATCATTAAACATATTGAAAGAGAAAAGTTTATAAAATCCGGCGGTAAAATATCTACAACGTTCGGCAATTTGAAGCCTACTGCATCCAACGAGTATCGATAGTAAAACAATTTTATTGGTTAAAGTAAAATTATACGCAGCCTATAGTTTTTATTGCTATTGTAATTCTATCATTGTCGAGAGTACGCCGCCGGTAGTAAACGCTCTAGTGGACCACCGTCCGCCGAAAGATTACCAATAAACCCATCCAGCATTCGCGACCCAATAAACTAAAGAGAGTAAAAAATGCTCACGTGTTGGGAACGTTAAATTTACACGTGGCGACAATTTTCAAAATGCATTTTTTCCCAAAGTGGTACAAAAAATATGGCCGAGTTGTCGACATAGCTTGTATTTCGAATATTGTAACGTTGGCGGTTTATTCTTCTTCTAGTTTTTACCTCTATGAAGCATTTGTTTGTTTATTCTCGAGTTCACTAACGCTTAAAGTAAACAGTTTTTAAAAAGAATGCAAAAGCTAACACTCATCCGGTGGTACAACGCTTTCCGTCGAGTGCTTTGCATTATAAATTTTTCAACGCAGAAATGATACACGACACCGCCACGTTCTCATCTTCTTACCTGAGGTGTACTTTAAGAAAGCCAAAAAGCGAAACAATGTCTTTTGATATGAACAACCGTGATTTGTTATTCTCGAATAAATTGACGAGTACGTTTGTATTCCGCGCATCTAGTTTCTAGTTCCTTACTACGAAATGCTTCCCAAATCTCAAATACTTTTAGCTTAATTCTCACATGCATTGTGCGCTTCAACAAGAATACATGAAACAGGTACCAATAAGAAAAATGAAATTGAGGTATAATGTCAGAGCTCTGAAACTGTGCAGCAAGCAGGTTTGTCAATGTAGAATGTAAAACGTAGAATATATGAAAAATATAATATCCTGTTCCATGTGTAGAATTTGTACAATTTATGTAAAATAATTATGTAAAGTAATGAAATATAATCACAAATTAGAGTACATTACACATGTTTGTTTATTAATGCCAGGTACTTGATTAATGATTATTGATTACATTGTAGCGTTATTGTTGTCACGATAAGTGGGAGTCTGGGTTTTTCCGGATGTGTGGACGACTGGGTTAACGCTTGTCATTCATGCATCGGAAATCAGTTCCCTGATTGCCGTGTAAAGCGAATGTTAGAATTTTTTTTCGTTTCGAGATTTGACACAGTGGAGATGTCGGGCTAAGGTAGCGTGAAAGTCCCCTCTGGGGAACGGGGGCACAAGCACCGCAGTCTCCACTCAAAACTTTAACAGTTTAGATTGTTTTTTTCTTTTAATGGAAAGTTTAATTATGTAAAGTTTTTAAACAAACGTAAGCTTTTAAATAAACGGTTTGTGACGCGTTTCGTCGAATCTTAATTTGGTGATTTTATACACGCTACAACATGATAAGTTTACTTTACTTGTTCAAATAAGTATTGTTCATTTCACTGTTCAATTCGTTCATCTCATTGATACCTCCTATTCCCCATCAGGCCATCACATCACTTTATCACCAGCCATTTTCTTATCATTTATCAATCATCCTTAGCACTACCCAATCAGAAATTTTTACATATTCTACATTTTTTAATTTACTTACTCAAATAAGTACCTATTGTTCATTTCACTATCCTCCTATCCCCCGTCATTAATTCATCACCCATCATCCATCAGGACATCACATCATTTTTTTTCCATCCATCTATCAATTATCAATCATCCCTATTTCTACATTACTACCCAATCAGAAATGTTTTTACATATCCTACATTTTTTATTTTACTTGTTGGAATAAGTATTGTTCATTTCACTGTTCAATTCGTTCATCTTATTAATATCCTCCTATCGGCTATCTCCCATCATTAATTCATCACCTATCCGACCATCATAGCTTTATTAGACAACACTACCGCATTATTTGTAGTAGAGAGGTATATCCTACTATTTTGCATATGAATCAAAAATGCTGCCATTGGTGAGTAGTGCAGTAGTGCAGTGGTATTCCTTAAGAGTGGGATATCAAGGGATATCAAAATGGTAATATCGATGTGTGGTGGGATTGTAGGAGTACGGGCAAAACGACTCTCTCGATACGATTCAAAAATTCGATTCAATTAATTTCAAGTTTCAGTCTGCGGTTCCACTGATTGGCCATGGACCATAATGAATAAGAGTGTTTTGCATTTTCTTTCTGGCAGTCGCAAGATTCATCGGGTCTAATATAAAGCTCTCTATATGATGTGATAAATTTTTTTTTCAGCATCTTCGCTTGCCCGCGTTTCGCGGGCATCTTTTCTTCACGCACGCACTACACGGGCAATTATTATGTTAAGGCAAGTAATAGATAACCTAGATAGGGTCCATACCTACAATTTCTTCGGATATCGATATATCGATATCTCAAAATGATATTGATACTATCAACATACTATTGTGTCTCTGCTATTTGATATTTTTACTATAATATTAGAAAGCCAAACGAAAAGTAATAAAAAAAAAAGTAATGAAAAAAAAACTGGCGATATTAGTCGGTTTCTAAAGTCAACAAATGTCAAATTATGAAAGTAAAAAGCTTCGAAATTTCGTCAAATTTAGGGATGGTTAATTACCGGTAATTTATTTTTAGGTAACTTACCCAGTAACTTACTGATAAGTTACTGGTAATTAAAGTACTTTAAAAGTATAAAAACTTTCAAATTTCATGTTAATAAGTAGATTTTGCTGAAAAAACTTAATTTATGATCTAAAATTTCGTTAAAAAGACTCAAAAACCAGTTTTTAATTACCGAGAGAATTTAAGAAACTTATGTAGTGGAAACTTACCTGTAACTTACAGGTAAGTTACTGGGTAAGTTACTGGGTAAGTTACTGGGTAAGTTACCACTTTAAACTACCACCAATCTCAAGCCAAATTGACCAATTAATCCGTAATCCAAAAGAAAACAGACTGCAAAACTGGAGAAAAAAAACAAAGAAATGTTATTGACAGTGACGAACGTTCAACTAACGATTGTTCATCAGAATAGCGAATGAACTTAAATGTAAGTCGTGATAAGAAAACCGGGTTAAGATCCAAAACCAAAATGCAAATTGTACTGGACAAGGATTTAAAGTTGCGAAATGATATAGCTCTGAGAAATATTTTTGTATCAGCGGAAATTATGTTAATCAAATCGGCAATAGGTACTTTATTTTCCACGATTTTTTTTTTTTTGAAACAGTGTTGCCACTATAATGAAATAAAAAATGCAGGAATCAAACGTTATCACAATACGCTATACGGTACTGAGTACTAACAGAAAATGGATCATAGATCCAGCAATCATGATGACCGAATCATGCGGAAATTTTATCTATGAATGCTGCATGAGATGCCCACTTAAGAAATCTAAGGAAATTTGGAAAGTAGCGCAAAACATTTTAGTAGAATAAGGAGTAACAAAAGGAGTAAAATTTTCCCCCTGTTTTCTAAAAAAAATTGGAAAAAAAATTCTATAGATCCGGTAATAATGACCGCATTAAATTAAAATTCGTATGTACGTAGATGCTGCCCAAAGTGTTCATTCAGAACCCCCTCTCCCCTGCAAAAAAAGTTCATGACTTATCGGGGTTTTCTCATTTTTTTCCAGTAGCTGTACACTGTAAATGAATCGTTCGCGAACTTTGTTATTGTGAGGAGGGGAAGTATGGTGAGGACAACTCATTTCGTCATGACCCGATTTTTGATTTTTTGGATCTCAACTTATAACCTGGTTCCCTTATCACAGGTCACCCTTGAATTTTTATCTAAATATTATTTTATTTTGTGATACATGTACTTGTAGGTTTTAACGGGAATTCTGTTGAAATTATACATTTCTATTTCCTACGAATAAATAAACAAACGATGTGTGCATCTGTGTTTTTAAGATTTTAGGTAATTTAACAGATTGGTAATTATGGTCTGATTATTGCCGAGAAGGGAGTCTATGGAGGAGGGAAGATTGAATTTTGCGCCATAATGTTTATATGTTGGGCAGTGTATAAGGAGGTGATGGACAGTGAATGGAATCGAACATGCTTGACAGAGAGGTGGTGGAGTTTTTGTGAAAAGATGAGCATGAGTAATCCGTGCATGGCCTATTCGCAGACGGCGCAAAGAGACATTTCTCAAATTATAACTCCTTGAGGCACCTCCAATTATCTTCAAATCCCTATGATCCGCCATTTTGGAACCATTTTGACCCAAACTGAGGAGGTCATATTATGGTCATCAATTAACCCTACACACAAAGTTTGACCTTTTACAACTGCGCTCCTCTTTTCGTTTCATTAATTGAAATATAGAAAAGCCAAATAAATAAAAATGAGTTGAAAATTTTTCATTAATGAAAAGAACCTGCGAAGTTTTTGCCAAAAGAAGAGAAAGTAATCTGCTTTCTGCTTTACACGTGTATTTTAATATCGATATCGATGATATCAATTTGTTTCAATAACAATATCGATAATTATTTGTTAGTCGATATTTCAATCCTTAGGCTTATTTTTCTGCGTGGGCTTTTCCAAATTCAGAACGCTTAAACTGAATTTGGTTGGAGACTGCAACTCTTCCTTGAAATTGACTCAAAATCAACTCATAATAATCTTCTACTTACTTCTGCTGTATATATTGTTAAAATTTACATATTATTACCTAAAACTGTCAAGCTTAAAAAAAATAAGAACATGTTGTATGAATAACAAGTGAGCTTTCCAATAAAATAAAAACTCTTAGTTTTAATTCGCCGCAAAATATACCCGAAATTTTCATAATTTTTTATTCGATTCGACACAGAGTGGATATAGTTGAAGGAAATAGAATTACCCTATGAAATTCATTATAATTTAAATATCTAACGAAAAACTTTCATCGACTTATCGATTAGCTCAAGGAGGAAAAAAAAATAGAAAGGAATTTCAAAGTAAATATTCCCCTCCTGCCATTCTCAACACGTTCGCGAAAAGAGAAAGAATCTAAACCCGCTCGAAAAATCAACTTTCATGAGAAGAAATTGGCATTACATCCGAAGTTTTCATTATTTTAGGGGCGAGTTGAAAAATTAATTTTTAAAAGCATAATTTGAATCAAAACTTCTTAAACTTTTTCAATTAACTGCAAAATCCAAACTTTCTTGCCGGGCTCAAAGGGCACAAAAAATCGGCCAACTTTGGCGAGCGGCTTTCGCGTCAGCACGCGCTGACATGATCGAAGCGACACAGTTACAATCGCCCGAGGTCATCTAAACAGCACTGTCAAAAAGGGACAAATACGCTCTTAAAAATTCATTCATTATCGATGTAGCGCAAGACGTTTTTACGCTTTATTGCTTATCTAGCGACAAAAAAATAAACGAGCGGGGTAAAAGAAAGGCGAGATATGTAAATTAGGAAACAGACGTGAAAGAAAAAAGTGGTGATTGCGAACACGGCACTACACAAGAAAATTATGTAAATTTTAACTCGACGAATAATTTTTTAACTCCACAATAAATATTTTTTTCTTCATTGTTTCCATTAAAACAAAATAAAGGGCCAGGGTGCGAAAAAGTCACTTTTTTGGCGATTTATTTTTATATCATCGTATTCGGTACCGCGTTTTTTCTTTTCGTGCAACCGACAAATCTGGTTTTGAATTTTTAATAACAGGGAACTACACGAGGTTATTCACGAGCGATTTTCATAACAGACCTCGGAGGGAAATTTTTAATCGCCGTGAGATTTTTTCGACACCTTTTCGACGCCAAGTCGTACGTCAAATTTACCAAATAACTCGAGCGTATTAATATGATTAAGTTCTAAAATAGTAGGTAATTTAATACAAGTACATGGAACTGAAATGCTGATATGTTATATGTAATAAAATAAAAGGGGTTAATAACGGTACGCGCGATAAGAAAATTAAATTTGTCACATGCCAGCGACAGTTTTAGGGAGGCAGCTAAATATGATACCTTGTTATAGTTGCATTAAAAGAAAGCAAAAGTTGCTGTCACATTTTACCTTCATCAGTATACCGCGCCGGTACCACTTCAGCTCGAGCTAACGCTATAAGTATAATACAGAACTTCCTACTATATAAAATATATGCCTATTTTAACCTCTGTTTCGTAAATTACGAATTACGGTGTCATTTTCTTCGCAAACGATGGCTGAATTATTCACGCAGTCGACGAATTTGCATAAACTTTGATAACGTTTGCGGTGATACGAACACGCGCCCGGGATACGCGTAACCGCTATATTACGATATTGTTGAGATATATTTTAGCTATACTACCGTTTTCGTCTCGTGTTCTGATAAATATTTACTCGTAAATATGTCCCGTCGCCCTGATTTGTCAGAAATAAACTACGAGTACAGCAAAAAATACGAAGAAATACGTATTTGATGAAGAGGAATTTACTTTCGTGTTTTCAATCGACGATAGATAAATAGATGAAAGAACGGATTTGTTATTGATAAAGTTTCAAACAAAAGAATGTATATCTAGAGTAACTTTTCGGTCGAGTTTGCTTCTAAGAATGGGAAGTAGAATGGGGTATCTTTTCTCATCTACTCATAGGGGCACTTCATATACGTAACAACCGTTCCAAAGTTAGTGAGAACATGTTCAATTGTTCATTTAAATCTCATAAACAATCTTTGTTACATTATTAGGGCTGTTGAGAGCTATGATTAAGACCAGAGTAAGAATATTTTTTGTACCTGTGACGAAAAGCTTTTTTTTTTTACAAATATTTCCTTATTCTTACACATGAAAACTTTTCTGAATGTTGAAAAAAAGTTAGGACATAATTCTAATTTTTTTATAATTTTTTATTTTATTTATATTTTTTGTTCATAATGATTTTTTGAGTTTTTTTTTTGTATAATTTTTTTCTTTTTAAAATTGTTTCTATATTCATCTTCTATTCTTGAAATAATTTAATTTCTCCCTATTTTTACACATCATTTCTGAAAATCTATTCGATTTTAACATTTTTATTTTTTGTGTAGCATTTCATTTTTGAAATTCTCTGCTTTTTATTTTTGGACATTTTTTCAAAAAGTGAAAATTTTTAATCTTTAGATTTTTTTTCAAAGGAGACTAAAGTCTGAAGAATCTTACCCTTTTTGTCCTTTTTGTAAGCATTGCAGATTAATGATCAGACTTAACATCTTTTATCACTCAAGTATTGAGAAGAGCTGAAAAACCTCATATTTTCAAAATAATGATTTGATTATTATTATTTTTTTTAATTTCATTAAATTTTTCTTTGGTTTTTTTTTTTTTTGATAAATATATTTTTTAATATTTTTATTATTAATTTTTTTTTATCGTTATTAATCAGAGAATTTTCTATGATAATAGATTTCTTAAAAATTATTTATATTATATATTATAATCATATTTACTCGATAAATTTTTAGGTGTAGTTTTGTATTTGAAAAATTATCTATATGATATGAAAGAGAGATACCAGAGCTTTATAGTTCGGCGGCAGATTCCTCAAAATGTACTTTTTGGGGTAAGTTGAGAAAAATTGGTTACATTTTCATCAATCTGTAATTTTTCAAAAAAAAAATATATATATGTATTTGTATCGCTTGTATCAAGAGAACAACTGCAAAAACGGAAAGGGATTTTATAAATTATGAGCAATAAAATTTTAATTTTTTTGTTTTGGCAAGTTATGATGGATTTATGACACATTTTTATTTTGTTTTTGTTTTTGTCTTCTTTTTTTCTTATAATTGAAAACAAATCAAAAATGTCGCAAGAAACGCAAGATATTCGAACTTTGGAAAATTCTAGTTCCCCTCCAAATAAAAGAAATTTATGAGAATTATTAGTTCTTGGCTCAAAATTTTATGCTCTTTTCAATAGCTCCATCCCCGTTTTGATCTGATATCTATAAACAAATTTCACTTTTTCCGCAAAACTTGACTAATTGAGGCTCTTCGAACTTTCCTCAAATTTTTACCAGAGGCCATATTCTAATCATATGTATTTATTCAATTTATTTTTTCAACAATTTTTACTATTCCACGATAATAAGGAAAAGTCCTGCAGACCTGTAGGTCTGCAAAAAAAACTCAAATAAAAATAACGAAAACGATTGGTATTTAATTTTATTAAAATTATATTAATAAAAAAAAAAAGTAAATGCTTATTATTTTTCAAATTATTTCACTCATAAAATTTGACCTTTCTTGGTCAATTTAGTGGGGAAATATGAATGTTTTATGAAATTTCCTATATTGTGAATTCCTTTCCAAAACGTGTTTTTTACTCAAACTCCCTCCCCCCCTCACCAATTCATTTGGAAAACTGAAATTGAAATATGTTAGTTACTTAAACTCTATTTCATTAAGTGGCATCATAATCAAAAAATAGTGACTTCCCATTTATTGAGAAAAATAAACTCCCCCCTCTCCTCCTCTCTAAAAGCATGTGTGAAGATGGATTTAGGATACAAATCTAGTATACTTCTCATCTCTAGTAATCAGTAATTATGGGTCAATATTTATCGAGTTTGAGTTGTTTGAACTGCTCAAGCTATGCTTAAATTTTGACCATTCGTCATCTCAGATCCATTTTGACCTAAATTCAAAATGTCATATTTTGATTCCAATTTCAACCTACAATCAAAATTTGACCTTTCTAAATCGATTTTGTAAGGACTTATGATTAATGAAATTTCCTATCTTGATTTCTCCTCCAAATCTGTTTCTTGCTCCAACCCTTCTCCATATTAATTTAGGAGGCTGAAAGTAAAATATCTTGGTCACTTGGGCTTACTTCATCATCTGATAGCGAGTTTTTGTTCACCCCACCACATTTCGAAGACAATAACCCCTCTTTCTCCATTCTAAAATTACGTGTGATGTTGAAATCAGCTTACAGCATATTCTTCATAACCAGTAATCACACGAGTCCATATTTATTAAATCTGAGCTATTCGAAGCTTCTGAAGTCTATGTCATATTTTAATCATTTGTCATTTTGCATCGATTTTGACCCAGATTTAAGGGGCTCATATTCTGGTCTTCAACTTATGCCATGTAAGAAGTTTAATCTTTCCAGATCAATTTCATTAGAAGATATGGGAGATGAACGGAATTTCATAAAACTGTTTTTTGCTCCAACTCTTCTCCAAATGCATTTGGGAGGCTGGAATTTGCATATGTTGGTGTTTGCGAATCACTGTTTCGTATGGAATTGTAAACTAAAATTTTGAACTATTTGCCCTCTCCACTCTCTCTCAAAATTTGAGAGAATCACCATTTTGAGATAAATGAATATCCAAAAAAAAACTATTTTTAGCATTCACGTGAAGAATTTCTCATTTATGTTTTGAACGATTTTCATCCATAATGAAAAAATACTTTAAATGTAAAAATGACTGAAAATGTTGATTATTCATATTGTATTTCAATTACTCACTTAGACTCGCTAATTGGTTCCAAATTCCTCACAACTTCCCAGTTATGAAGTACATAGGTATTGGAAATTATCGACGTTTATTGTACTTGTTGACTCGATTGTTCGTATTGACGAGTTTTAATTAATTAACGAGGAAATTTATACACGCTATGTAACGAGCGACTGAGTATTACTGCATCGATATAATTCAGCGAAACCTGATGGATGAAGAATGAACGGAGAGACGAGGCGAGAAGTAATAAGTCAAACGAAATAGGAACCTTAACTTATTCTGGGTTTTATTCAAATGAAACGAATGAAAAAGCGAATGCATGAAAGAAATGGCCTTTTTTTTCTCCCGACTAAAGAAGCCATTTGGTATTTGGAGAAATTGCTTCAGACACTAGGTAATATAAATGATTATATCAGAGACAGGTACCGTCATTTTTCCCGTTCTGCTATCTCAGAAATTCGAACTATCCATTCGATTTTTTTTTTGTAACTCTCAGCGACTATGTGCGATATCGAAGGTTTGCCGGGTCTTTTATAAAAACGATGCTCTCCGAGGGGTCTCAAAATTGGAGATAATCGCGTACGCAGGATTATCGAACATATGGCTACCCAGGTGCATTCGGTTGGTCCATTAACAAGATGTCCACTTCATAATGGGATTAATGAGTTTAAAATGTGTAACTGAATTACAAGGGCGCAAGCACTAAAAGCTCTCGAGGCTGTATACTTGGAACCCCTGGGCGAAATAAACTTTTCTCTGTCTTCGAAATAGGACGGAGAAAAACGAAACGATCGGTCGAATTCGTTTTATAAAATATTAGCTTCGATTCTACAAATTACCTTCGCTCCCGCCGATCAACTGGTCCCTTTGGATGCTTATTCGGGTGCTAAGGCATTTACCGCGAACTCGATTTCGTCTAATCAACGCCTTTCACGGACCAGAATTTATATCCGTAAGGATTGAATTAAAAAAGCATCCAGTCATCGGTTTTGTTTTGATTTTACGTTAACATTTTGCGGTTAAGATCGATTTTTCCAATTTTAAATAATGTTTCAGCAATCTATTGAATTCAACGAGGTATTATATTTCGCCAGCAGCTTCTTTTCTGTACTCCGTTCACGTAGACACTTTCCTTTCCACTGGCAGATGTCATATCAAAAATAGGAAATTTGTCGGCGTTTTTCATCTTTCCCACTCTTTCTATATTTCGTTCCACGCTGCCTCCCACGCTAGCCTCATTCAATCGATTCCACCAAGCCTAAATTATTATTGTTAATTCGATTTGTTTAGGCGTGCGATGGAAATCGGCGCTAAGCGAAATTGCGGTTGTGTTTGACGACGAACTTCACAAATGATTAACGAACGCGAGGGGTAAACTCGGTTTTCGCGGTCACGCGACAAAGATGCTGAAGCGTCAAGTGATGCATGTATGATTGCTGTAGCGTACTCGTAATAGTTTACACGTGAGCTGTGCGCCACTTTACGGACTTCTAGGGTGTCCTTCGGTGTTGTTTAAATGTTCGCGGTAGCCAAATAGCAAACACGAGGTTTTGTCTTCGTATGTGAAGCGATACAAAGCTTTGGAGTGCTATTTCGAAGCCTAAATGAGATAGTCAAATGGGCACTTGGAGTCTACGTTGAGTTGAAAAATTAATTAATAGCTATTAAATATTTTTCGCGGGAATAAAGCTCACCAAATGGCTGAAAAAGTGAAAAAAATTGCAAAATGTTTTTAAAAAAAATGACAAGTAACAGAAATTATTAAAAAGAAAAATTATAAAGCTGTGAAAAAATGATAAGAAAAGTGAATATTTTTTTGCTGACTTTTTTCATTAAAAATCATAGGTACCTATTGCAACTTTCATGATTTGGGGAGGTAAGGTGGAGGGGAGAGAGGGGGGAAGGTTTTCAAGTCTTTACCTTTCAGACCATATGTAATCATTATAGTAATCGTCCAACTTTTTGGTACACATCTTTTTTTCCCACTTCTTAATGAATCAATGAAAAACACTAAAAATTTGGTAAGAGGCTCTTCCTTTCAATTAACCTCAAAATTTTTATTCGTGGTCTCATAATCATAAAAGATTACACCAAAGATACCAAAATCCAAATTTCAACTTCCTAAGTAAATTTAGGAAGGAGTTGAAACAATAAAACGATTTATTGAGGAGGTTTTGGGTAGTACATACATAGAATTGCTCTAATCTCCCATATGCCCTTATCCATGGTTCAGCAGTTTGGAGTTTTTTTTTTTAAGAGTCATAGGGGACGTCAATGAAATGAAATGACGTACAATTACATTTTTGAACTGAGCTGGAGAGGGGGTCCTATAAGAGGTATAAATGAGATATTAATATTGAAATATTTAAAAACCGCATGGATACATTTATTTCTAAAATTAATATGTCTAGTGCTTAAATCTAAATAGTAAATACCCTTATTCGATTTTTTCCGGAGAGGGTAGTCTTTTCTTTTAAGGTGATCATAGCATTCCTTCCCCCTACCCCATGTACTTACATCAGTAGTAGGGTTACTTGGGAAGTAGAATTTGACCTGTTTATAAAAAACTTTGCAATATAATAAAAACCCAGGAATAATTTTAAAAACAGTTATTCTAAAACAAACATCAAAAAATGAAAAAAATAATAACAATATTCATTTAAAAAGGAACAAAAATAAATAAAAACGTAGCTTTTGTTTCAAATTTATTTTCATCCACTCAACTCGTATCTTGGAAATGTTATGACAATTATCCCTTTCGCAGAGAGAGCACTAAGGTGGATCGATTTTGGATTTTTTACGAAAATTGATAACTGTCAGATTAGATAAGCTGTCAAAGAACCCTAACAGTGTGCTCAAAAAATCTCAATTTACTATTTCCATAATGACTTTAAGCTTAAAATAGAAACTTCTTCAAAAATGATCAATAAATCATTTTTTGAGATTAACGACTTTTTTAGGGCAGAATACTTGCATTTTATCTCGTTGACCCCGAAAAAAATATATATCATTTTACCATATTGAAGGGTCCCAAAAATATTTTCAAGTTATACTACATCTACATTAAATTTCACGCCGTCCTTTAAATACGATGAAAAATGATACGATAATTTTTTTTTGTATCAAACAGGCGAAGTTAAAATATTTTGCCAAAAAAATCATTTACCAAGTCCAAAATTTTTTAAAATTAAAGCCTTGTTTAATTTGATGTAGTAAATTAATAATTTTCGTGTTCACAATTTAAAAACCATTATATTTATTTCGTTTCGTACACTGTTGAACTAAGATAACTTTCTTAAGGTGCAGATACACCAGCGCGCCGAACATGCGCTGCGCCTCGAACGCGCCGCTCGCGAACCGCGCGTTCTATGTTCGCCGAACCATGCTGCGCCTCGAACGCGCAAGGTACGAACCAATTTTTGTTCGTCGCGAACATCGCGCGAACATGCGCTGCGCCTAGAACGCACCTTGTACGAACAAATTGAAAATTTTTTAGCTGAATTTTTAATGAAAAAGTAAGCTATTCCATAATACGGAATGACCCCGATAAAGTTGAATTAAATTCAAAAGTTTCTCCTCTGTCCACTCCATCAAAAAAATAAATTCAAAATTTAAACTTCAATCACTAACTTTTTGTTCACGAATGAATCAACATAAATAAAGACTGTAACATTTATTAACTCCGTAAATGAATGGAAAAGTTGGCTAGTTATTTCTAAACCTAATTTTTCTACGAGTTTATTTCTGATCTACACCACTTGGAAAACTAGAGGTCAATTAAAAATTGAAAGTTGGTAAGCTTGAGAGCAACTTTTTAAAGTACATCCATCTCCTCAGGGCCTATTTTAAAGAAATTTTGGAACTACCCATATTGATATAGATGCATTTATGCTTTCAAAATATTTTTATCTTGCAAAAAACAAATTCATTAACCACAGTTTTGTCGTGAATGTTGGTGCTAAAACCAGCAATAATAAAAGGACTTTTTGATTTTGAAGATTGTAGAGAATACGAAGAATTAGATGACAAAAGTAATATTTATGAATAAATCTTTTGCTTGAAAAAATTTCAGCTACTGATGATAATATGAACTTCCTTGATTTTTTTCTAACATAACCCCAAAAAAAAAATTGCTACAATAGCTTACTTTTTCATTAAAAATTCAGCTAAAAAATTTTCAATTTGTTCGTACAAGGTGCGTTCTAGGCGCAGCGCATGTTCGCGCGATGTTCGCGACGAACAAAAATTGGTTCGTACCTTGCGCGTTCGAGGCGCAGCATGGTTCGGCGAACATAGAACGCGCGGTTCGCGAGCGGCGCGTTCGAGGCGCAGCGCATGTTCGGCGCGCTGGTGTATCTGCACCTTTATACAAAACTGTACCACTTACTTGCTTCGTCACTTCGGGGTGACTCATCCCTTAACCGGACCGTTATATCGGCTCGTCGTGCGCACGCTACATAGGTGGTCAAGTTTTTACGTTGTATATATTTTTCTAATTACCTGATAGATAGAGTTACCATATTTTGACTTTTTTAGAATTATTTCGTATATTTATTTTTCATGTTATTTTTAAAATGAAAGATGTAATTTTAAGATATTATTATCTCGGTTAACGAAACCAAACAAGCCTATTAGGATTTAAAACTGAAGTAGTGGACATCTCTTGCTGTAAAAGAAAACATTGAAACAATGATAATGCAGTATAATGTACCTTCTTTTGCATCTGCTCTACAAAGATCAAAAAAGTTTGTTATCTGTACCAAAAGATATTAAATTTATGACTTTGGTTTTAATAAATTACATACCGATTACAGTATCTATTGAGGAACAGAACAGATAGCATTACTCTTGAAAGAGCTTTTTGTCTTACATCCAGCACAAGACTGATGATCATGGTTGATCGTTTACTTTGGAGATTTTCAACTAAAGAAATGCATGTACAGTGTACACTGTGTTCACTAGAGTGGCCCTTATTTTCAAAATCGGAAATTTCTGAGTGCTACCCTATAAATTTGTTACCTCTTATGAAAAAATAATTCCCTGAAAATTTTGACCAAATTGGTCAATATTAACCCGTGCCGCAAACGTGTTGAAATATTGATAATTGTAGTAGTACGTTGCATCACTGCTATCCTAGACAAGTCATGCGATACGATTGGTAGGTAATGCTGTTATAGTGTAGGTATAGAATGCTAATAGTTGCATTTACATATGCACAAATATGTGCGTTTACTAATTTGTATAGCATGTACTTATTTTATTTATAAAAACTCATATAGTAAAATGATACGTTTTCGAGCCATGGCTTCAACATCGCAAGTAACTTTGGGAAAAGATTGTGAGATACCATTAATAGGATCTTTTTCCTCACAAATTGTTGGTAGTAAATTACCTCCAAAAAAACAAGCATTGAAAGTTTTATTTTTTAATTTAAGAGCGGTAAAATTGAATTTTCAAGATACTGCTCTTTTAACGATTGGTGAAACTGTGATGTTTTGGGAAAAAGCAAGAATTCCTGTTCACAGTGAAAAAAAATTATGTGCTAAAATTGAAACGATTGTGGGAAGAATAACGAAATATTCAAAAATGTTCTGGTCCCCAATATAAAATTAAAAACTCAGCTAAAAAGTCATCGACACAACTAAACAAAGAGTGTAAGTTTATTAATGAACTTGACGATCTTTTCGATATTGCTGGGGAAAATGCTTCAACATCGATGAAAAACAAAGAGGACATTGAATTTTTGAAAAAACAAAGGGAAAAATAACGAGCTGGTTATATGTACGGGATAGACAAAAAATTTAACTAACGAGGAAGAGAGAAAAATTCACAGAGTTTAAAATGCGGAAGATTATAAAAAAAGAATGTCCTAATGTTTCACTATTTAAAAGATTTCAAGATGCGTGGCCAAATATCGATAATAGTAAATTCCAATCCGGTATTAAAGAACCAAATATAGCCAAAATTTTCCATGAAGATAATCTCTCTTAGTTATTGAATTTTTGAAAAACTTAAAAAAAATTATATGAAATGATACTAAAGAATTCGTTGAATCATGCTCAATTTTTAAAGGTACTGGAACAAAATGTAAATTTACAATTTCCAGGTGCTATGCATCATGCTCGTTGGATGGCCAAAGCCATTAATTCTTTGAAAATTTATTTATTTAGAAGTAAATTTAAGCTTGGCTCTTCTACTAAGAAAGGGCTTTGTAATATTTGTTTTATTTTTCAATATCAATGTATACTTGAAACATTAGTTTTTATCTACCCTTACAAAAAAGCATCACAAATGGACTTTAATGAAAAATTTGCACAAATATCAAAATATTGATGAAACGATACCCAATACTGCATTGTCTAAACTCATCAACACAAAAACATTTTTTACTAAGTTTGATCTAAGTTGCTCTTTCTTAATCGATGCTGCATCCCCATGGAATACAAATATTAAGCAACAAAAAAGTAATGGAAAAGCTAAAAGTGGTAAATGACACAACTGATCAAGGCATGTGGTTATTGGAGCAGTATAATAATAAACTTTGCATTAATGAAGATCAGAAACATTATATTTTACAGATTGTCTCTAATTATCGTAAAAAATGTGTTCTTCAAATTTCAATAAAATTGAATATTGTTTCATATATTCTGAAATTAAAAGTATTTTAATACGCTATACTCTCATTACAATTAGATGGACGTGTACCATACAATACCGCGGCATAACAGACTCCGTCGGATGGTTCACTCGAGGTAGCAATGGCGCGACGCACTGCTATCATCATCAACACTTCAACACGTTTGCGGCACGGGTTAATATTAATCAATTTGGTCAAAATTTTCAGGAAATCATTTTTTCATAGTAGAGAACAATTTCAAGGGGTAGCACCTTAAAAAACCGCCACCAAAAAAATCACAAGTATAAATAAGGGCCACTCTAGTGTTCACCATTATGTAATATTGACGTAATACATCGAAAATAATTATTTACACAATAAGAACCACTTATTACTTAGAAATAGAAATATCAAACACCATAAACCTTCCCAAATACATAAATACGTATTACTATATTATGATAATCAAATACACATTATCATTGTTTTATTGTTTTCTTTTACAGCTGGTAGATGTCGACTACTTCAGTTTTAAATCCCAGTCCACTATCTTCACAAAAAATTGCCAATTATACTTTCAAAAACTATTTATTTAAAAAAGCAATTCATGTGTTTCCTTCAATGTATTTTGGCACGATAACGCCAATGATCATTGTTTTGTGTTATCAGTAAACAACGCAGCAGCGCTCTCTACATTTAATTTTACATTCTAATTATGAAAACAGTAAAGAATGACCAAGCAAGAGTGCTGACATTTTTTGAACACACTTTTGGTGTATTTTGACAACCTTTCTTATTTCGCTGTTAGCAATTTTCGAAAAAAAAATCCATAATAAATCTACGATAAGGAACACTATTGTTCAATTTCTACCTCGAATTTACATGTTACTCTGAATGAACCTTACTTCTTGTAAGCGATTTTTTGATCGAATTTAAGACAGCAATTAGAAGTCAATAGGGCCAATAGGCGTATTGTAGCCTAAGCTACGTATCTACTTTCTAACGATAATAACCATTTTGTTGATAAATATTATGTGTAACATGTAGTTACCAAAATATGTAAAGATGTCTATTTTTTTTTTTTTTCGTAATGTATGAAACTAGCAACCGCCCACATAATTCACAAGTATGATATGAATTCTTTTTGGCTCTAAAAAATAGATTGGTTCTTTCTCGAGATACTGCGTTGGTCAAAACATCAAAAGAAAATTTCCCAAGTGAGAAAAAGAGAGACTGGATTTACTATCCCATGCCCTATATCTTTCACCTTGATACCTTGGCGTAGACTTTAAGGTATAAAATTTTCGAGACAAAATCGATGAAAAAATTTCCAACGAACAGCTTGAAAATACATTAGCTTTTTTACTCAACCAATAGGTACGTAACATTTCGATCAGAAAAAGAATCCATTTCAATTTTAACTGAATTAGATGCCTCATCAACCTCGATCTATAATTTCGAACTCATATCCCGTTTGATTGCAATTTTTAGCCGTTTTCTACGACTATCTCCGAGTAAATACAAAAGTAAGGAAAAACTAGGAGCCAATTCGAAATTAAAAGACATCACCTTTTTCTTTATCGGTCATAAGTTATCATTTGTAAATAAAAGAGAAATTCGCGCAAAGGCCAATAAAATCTGTCGACTCGGAAAATGTGAAAGTTATACTTTTCCTTTAGCGTTGCGCGTACCAAAGAAAAACTAAAGAAAAAAAAGAAGAAAAGTCGAACCGAAGAAAATACCGTTCGAAAAAAGGAAAGCAGCGCGACGAAGAAAGTACGAGAAGAAAATACATCTGTTCGCTATTATAAGTATTTCATTTCCGTTTCGGCAGTAAAATAGACCGTTATCGAGGTCCGTCGTTAAGGATCATACACAGCATACAGATTGGCCGAAGCGCGGAGTGGTGCGGTTTTCCTACATAGCTCCAATCTCAGTCACATTCCGGCTATAAAATTCTCTTCAATCAATATTTCACTAACTAAAGACGGTTTGTTATTTTACAATTTTTAACTCCTGAATACACAGTTCATACAGAAAGTATACTCGGCGAACGAGCAAAAAAGAAAGGAAAAACACCTCTTAAATGTAATAGCGAATATCAAAGCATCAAAGCGATTTTCTTTTTTTTTCGGTTTTAGGCTTTAAAGCTAAATATCGATATTTCTTCGCCTTTTGCGCGCCTCGGTTTGCTTTTTTTGCGACCTCGAACGTTGAAAGTTTACACGTTATGGGAACCGAAGAGGTTAAATTTTACGAGAATGGCGAAAAGTACCGATATTAAAAGCGAGTGAATATTTACGAAAGTACTAATTAGGACGTGACTGTATCAACACCGAAACAGAACCGTCTCAAATTAAAACTTTATTGGGTTTGTTACAACGAGCCGCTCCGAGTACAACTGCATTATTGGTTTGCCAAAACCAACCCCTTTTTCATTCATTCGGTTCGTGTGAAAAGGGGAAAACGTGATCGTTCAAGGTCTACGTAGACTGTAGGCTCGTACTTATTAATCTACCAGTTGGCATTTTCTCATAGACATGGGAACGTTGTAGATGGGTGGTATTTTTCGCCGAATTTCCTTCTGATTTTATGACGATGATATTTATTTTTTCATTTTGATAATAATAAATATGAAAAAAAAGGCTTGGGAATTTTCAAAAATTTACGAAATTTTTTCTCACACATATGTTAGTCACGATGCCATTCATTTAGCGAAGTAGGGGTTTGAAAGCATTTATTTAGTTTTGAAATAAGCCCCCGCCACCATAAAGCAGTTCTACTCAAGACAATAATCTCTAGCTATGCCGGCTTCAGTCTAAGTTATTCCCATTTTAAAATAGTTTTAAATTTTGAAGCACTTGAGGATCAAGTAATTTCATTTTATTTCACATTCAGATATTTTCTATTGTAAATCAAGACAGATGAAAAAATTAATACTTAAACGAATTCTTTGAAATTCAGAAGCTCCGAGAATTTGAGTAATGTAATATTGTATGACATATCCTGAAATGTGAAAAAAAGTCAAAACAATGACAACTTGTCAATTATAAATTTAGTCACAAATAGTTATAATAATGAAAATGACAAAATGCAATGGAAGCAAGAAAATATCGATTATGTCAAAAATTGATGTGAAGAAGAAAGAGAAGATATTTTTGAAAAAACTAAAATACCACTTATGAACATATTTTCAACAATGAAAAAATGGGGACCATAACAATGAAAGTGTCAACAAAACATTATTTTTCTATTTTTTGATATTGTTTTTGAATAACTGTTGTTTAAATTTTTTCTGGATTTTTATTATCTTATAAAATTTTTGTACTTTTTTGTAATTTTTGTAATTTTAAATTTATAGCATATTTTCGAAAATGAGAAGGTATGTCAATGCTGACAAAACATGGAATTTGAAAACAAAATTTTCAATGTCACAAAAAATAGAAACCAAAAATGACTAAAATATTATAAGAAAGACGTTGAAAACGAAACTAACTTCAAATAATGACAAAAGTTGTCAGAAAATGATGAAGATATTGAAAACGTCAGAAATTAGAAAAAGAAAGACTAAAAGACAATGAAAACAAAGCTAACTTCAAATAATGACAAAGGTTGTCAAAATGTGATGAGATGTCAGAAATGTCAAAAATTACAAAAACTATGCTACAGCCTTGAAATGAAATAATGTTTGAGAAAGCAAAAACGAATATTATGTCAAGATAAAATTTTAAAACAATAACAAAAAATAATGAAAATGCCGAGAAAAGCAAAAAAATGTTATTGAAAAATGAGAAAATGATATTAAAAAGACATAAATGTAGTGAAAAAAAACACACTTTTATACAAAACATAAAATATCAAGTAAACAAATTGACAACGATAGTTGTACTATAGCGTCCTAAATAATACAATGTTAATAAAAGCAAAACAAATAGGTCAAAGCAAAAATTTCCAAAATAATAAATGCGTTGAAATGAATGAAAATGATAAATAACGATGAAAAATGTATTCAAAAGAGTAAATAAATACCATAAATTAACTTAATTTCAAATATGTAATGTCAAAAAAGGTTGAAAAATTAAAATGCAATGAAATGATACGAAAATTAAAAAATTTTTTTATTGATGAAATATTACTGTTACAATAAAAACGCCATAAATTAAAAAATTAAAAATTATAAAAAACTATAAAAATATGCTGACGCGTTTCGGCGCACTGCCATCTTCGGAGCTTAATATTAAGCTGCCGAAAACCTGCGAAAAACTCTACTGTAAGGTAATTCCCAAATTAATTTATTGCGTTTTTATTGTAACAGTAATATTTCATCAATAAAAAAATGTTTTAGTCTAATATGGCTAACAACGCCAACAGTGAATTAAATCAATTCCTGAATTACAGATACGAAAATTATGAAAAATGAAACAATGTTCAAATAAGCACAAACAAAAAGGTCAAAATAAAATTTTAAAGCGATAATAAAACATGATAAAAATAAATGCGTCACGACAGCTAAGAAAATGTCGTAAAAAAATTAAAACGTATCAAAATAAGCAAAAAACGCCAACCTAATTTCACATAATGACAAAAAATATCATGAAGTGACGAAGAAGTCAAAGAAGCAAAAAATGTTGAAAAAACACATATCTAGAAGAGCGGAGAAGAGTCATTAAATACTGATAAAATATCGTAAAACATATCAAAAAAAAAAAAATTCAATTCAAATAATGACAAAAAAAAAATCAGAAAGTGATGAAGGTGTCAGAAAAGCAAAAAATGTCAAAAGTAAGAAAATTAAAAAAATTTCAAAAAGAGGAGAGATGTGTCATTAAATATTGATAAAATATAGTAAAACATGTCAAAAACAAATTTAATTTCAAATAATGACAAAAACTTCATAAAGTAACGCAGATGTCAAAGAAGCAAAAAATGTCAAAAAAAATAAAAGTATCAAAAAGAGCGAGGAAGTGTCATTATATAATGATAAAAAATTGCAAAACAAATCAAAAACAAACCTAATTCAAATAATGACAAAAAATATCAGAAAGTGACGAAGATATCAGAAAAGCACAAAATGTCAAAAGTAATAAAAATGTCCAAAAAGAAAGAATTGTCATTAAATATTGAGAAATGACGCAAAGAATATCAAAAAATACATATTTTCAAATAATGACAAAACATACAAACAAAGAATGATGGAAGTGTCCGTCCAATAAGCAATAATGACAACAACTGTAGGTATGTTATTGTCAAAAATGAAACTGTATGAAGTTTACCATTAGCAATAAAGAATGCCAAAGCTGTCAAAAAAAGCAAAAATTATAAAAATGATATAAAAAATAAGAAAACGTTCACAAAAGATGAAAAATATCAAAAATTATGAAAATGTCAAAAATGGCACAGTGACCAAAAAAGTCCAAAAACCGCAAAAAATCACGAAAAATACATATCTAACAAATGAGCACATAAAAATGAAATAGATAACAGAAAAAAAAAAGAACAGACAAATCATGAAAAAATTTTAAACCATTCAGAAAATACCAAACATATTAAAACTAACAGAAAAAGGTGAAACTATCTATAATATGACACAAGTAGTAGAATAATAAAATAATTAACAAAACCACAAATTTCGGAATTTGATTACTTTTTTTTCACATGACTGCCTATAGATACGCAATATGGGTAAACCTTAATCCACCATGCAATTAGGCATTTTGAAACCTTTCACCAATAAAGGCGAATACGTTTGCTGGTTCCAATACTAGTATAAGCAACAATTCGAGCATCAAAGTCGAAGTACTTGCTATCGAACATACCACTCATAAGGGACGATATGTGAACACTTACGTAAACCACTTCGTATGCGTTCATTTAGTAAATTTGATCTTCCATAAGAATACCGTTTCCTTACCCTTTACTACTAAAACAATTGATATAAGTGAATGGCGAAAAATTCAGTAATATGGAAACGCATACATAACCAATACAAATCGTAGTTCCGCATCCAGCAAAACATAGGGTCTCGCCCCTGGCAACGGAGCGCGAATAATCGAACAGAAAATCTATTCGAATTCAATTTAAGAACGTGGTGACTTCAAGTGGCAAAAACTGGCGCGAAAATTTGTAACTGGAACTTCTGCGAGTATTAGTTCAGAAGTCGATTTCGTCGTCGAGGCGAAGCGATTAAAACGACGCAGCGAGTGGGGTTATCGAAAGGTGCAGTTGGACAAGTTGAACATTAAGCTAATTTCTCCGAAGGCTTCGTATTAAAACTTATACCGTCAAGATGTACTACAAAAGGGTGCTTAGCCGTAAAACACATTTTCAAAACATTTCCACATCGCTGGATAATGATGATTAGTTTGTATAGAATAATTTGTCGAACGCGTCCCGAATGACGGTAAGTATCATAAATTTATTAAAAATAATTACGCCGTCTTCTATCTTATCATTCCGCCGTTGCTTCGTATAAATCAATCAAAGTTTAAGAAAAAGTTATAGAGCGTGGCGAAATTTTCGTATTCGCGCCTCTCGAATACAAAGATTAGTCGTATTTAAAATTCAAAACGCCAACTCGACGCTGGAATACATATACGAAGTGCGGGCGAAAACGGTTCGCAGTATTGTATCCAGTGTAAGGGGTTTCATTCAAAACACCGACGTCATCTTGGGACTGTATAAAAGGAGCACTTCATTAATTTGGGCACGTATTTTCCGCGCGCGTCGAGTGAATGATTTTCAATAGCCCGCCGCTGGGTTAAGATATGAAACATTACTTAGCAGCCCGAACGTATACCGCTGTGAGTAGCTCGATGGTATCTGTGTTTGTCAATTAATAGCAAATTGTTTACTTGATTCGCGCTCTTTACACATCCGAAACGAGCCTTCTACATAACGCCCAACGTCTTACCTACCGCCAGCCTATTCTAATTTGTTTGAATTTTGCTCGATTTCCTCTTGTTAATCGTATTATCAAATATTTTCCATCACAAATATGCCAATAATTTATAACAAAGCTTTTAATTTGCTATGAATCTCGACGAAGAGCTTGATTTTCGGCGCCCATCTGCCAGACACGTTTCCCAGATACCAGCACAAAAAGTTTTCGCTGGCATCGTCGTAATACCGAACCTATTCTATCATGCAGATCTCATCGAACAATTTGTATTCTAAAATCTAAACATTATTCGCGATTCTTTTGAACTCGATGTTTTAATTAAGGTCTTTTTTAAAATTCCCGAAACGCGCTCACATTATAAATTCAACGTACAAACCTATTTTGCAATATCATCCGGGCCAGACGATGAAAACGAAAACCCCTGCGGATAAATCGTGGGCGCCGATTACCTTTGAGCCAAAAATACTTCTACAGTCGGCGTAATTTCATGTATATACGATAAACGAACGCGTAGGTGCCCGATTACCTTTTACGAGTGTTTATTTGATTTACAATTGTTAAAAAGATTAATCAAAGTTTATTCAGCATCGCCATCATACTATACGCTCATTCAAAATGTTTTTCCATTCTGCGTTAACGTGAAAGCGAATTTTATTTTTCGCTTTGTAATGTGGTGTTCCACGCAATCGAGTTTATTCGCTGAAACGAACAGATGTTTTTTTTTTTTGAAATTGTGGGCTTAGTTTTGTTTGAAGGAACGATACGGGATTTCGGGCAAATTGAAAATACCCCGGTGTATTGGTTACCTATACAGATGATGTTATGGACCGGCTAGTTTAAAATGCGAATTTTTTCACCATTTCCGAATCAACTTTGAGTTGAACAAATATTCGCTTAATTACGAATTTTCTACATATAAAAACCATTAGCTTGGAACGGAAAGACCATAATAGTAGAAGAAATATTTTAAGGATTGAAAAAAAACAAGCCAAATATTTTCTAATTTCTACATTTTTTTACATTTTTATAAGCCCAATGTAGAAATAATTTGTGAATTTTGTTTGGTTTCCACGTGTTACATAGAGTAACTGAAGCACCTACATAAGTAGAAGAAAAAATTACATAGGTATTACATATCTACATCCTTTTTTAGAAGTACCTAATCTATATTTTTTTCAATTATTATTTATTTGTAGATTTTTTATTTTAATTTTATAAAATTCATTTTCTTAATTACTTAGTTTACTGGTTCTTTGATTAATTATTTTTCATTATTTTCATCGCATTCGTATTTCATGTACATATTTAAGACTTCTCTAATGTGTGAAAATTGTTGTTAATCTATGAGAAAATTTTTAATCTAATTTTATTTTGATCACAACAAAATGTTGACAAAATTGAAAAAAATGAAAAAATACCAAATAATGTCAAAGTGTGTGATGAGATAATAGAGGGAACAAAATACCCACAAATGTTGCGAACAATAAAAAAAAAATTGTAATTATCAAAGAATGAATGAAAATGGGCATGAAATCATGAAAAATAACAAAGAGTGTCAATCAACTTGAAAAAGTGACAAAAACATCAAAGAATGTCAGAGTAAGTGATAAAATGATAAAATGATAGTGACAACTTAATATCCACAAATGTTGAAAACAGTTAAAAAAAAATGTAATTATTAAAGAACGAATGAAAATAATCGGATAGATTGTGAAGCGTATGAAATCGTGGAAGATTACAAAGATTGCCGATCAATGTCAGAGTGAATGATAAAATGTTAGAGACAACAAAATATCAACAAATGCTGCAAACAAAAAAAATTGTATGTTATCGTCGATGAATGAATGAATGAATGAAAATAACTGGATAGATTGCATGGTGCATGAAGTCATGCAAAATGACAAAGAGTGTCAATCAAATTGAAAAAAATGACAAAAATATCAAAGAATGACAGAGTAATGGTAAAATCTTAAGACACAACAAAATATCCATAAATGTTGTGAACAATCAAAAAAAATGTAATTATCGAAGAATGAATGAAAATAATTGGATAGATTGTAAAGCGTACCTATGAAATCACGGAAAACAACAAAGATTGCCGATTAAACTGAAAAAATGACAAAAATATCAAAGAATGTCAGAAGTGAATGATAAAATGTTTGAGACTACAAAATATCAACAAATGTTGCAAACGAAAAAAAAAATTGTATGTAATTGTAAATAAATGAATCAAGAATGAATAAATGAATGAATGAATGAATGAAAATAATTGGATAGATTGCATGGCGCATGAAGTCATGCAAAATGACAAAGAATGTCAATCAAATTGAAAAAATGACAAAAATATCAAAGAATGTCAGAGTATTAGTAAAATCATAATGACAACACAATATCCACAAATGCTGCGAACAATAAAAAAAATTGTAATTGTCAAAGAATGAATGAATAATTGGATAGATTTCAAAGCATATGAAATCATGGAAAATGGCAAGGAATATCAATCAAACTGAAAAAATGACAAAAATATCAAATAATGTCAGAGTGAATGATGAACCACAAAAAATGTTAATCAAAGCGGAAACCAGCAAAATTATCGAAGAATGGCAGCAGCGTGGATGATGAGATTTTTTTTATGGAATGCAATTTTGTGTCAATTTTGTCCATTCAATTTTTGCTGCGTTCAAAAAAAAATTTATGATCCTTAACTCAATCTCTTTGTTAATAAATATTCTAAAGAAAAAAATATATAAATTTTCAAAACGTACTCAATAAAAAACTATGCGTTAAACACATTAGAACCTAATAATCGTCGCATATCCAAATTTACACATATGTTAATTCATTTCCATCCTAAATTGGAATTAAACGTCACAGAAAGGAATATTCATTACTAAACCCCTGAAAACCCATCAACATTCAACTACGAGCTTGATATCTTTTTTGAAAAAAATGCAACCCTTGCGGTCGACCAGTCAAAACGAAAAAAAAACCAGCTAATCATTCCTATTCCAGTACCCATGAATGAAAAAACCACAACACGCAGACACTAAAGCAAATATTATCTTGGTATTGTTTCTCTTTCCGCTCTACGGAGTTAATTTCACCGTTATCGTTATATTTAAACTGTTATCTAGAATATATGTGCAGAAAAGAATACGCGTCGACGAATTTCCCGATGACTTGTGTAAAAAATTTTAAATGCTAGAACACACTGGTACGCCATGGCGACGGTACAAATGTGGAAAAAAATCCCATACATAATGCATTAGACGCACTCGTCAAAATGTATGTACTCGTGAAAGTCGCAACTTGAACATCGAAAGTTGGTCGAGAATACCAAACTAGTAGAAACTTTTTCACGCCCAGGGATACGCCATCGGGCCTCCAAAAAATTAATAAATTCGCACATACAATGAAATAATAAATTTCACCAGTGGTCTTTTTAATTTACAAATTACTAGCGGAATTAATTCGAGGAATTCGATTAAAAACGTAGAACGAACGAGATAAAAAAGCACCCTGGTTAAGTTTACGAGTAAAGAAAAACGCTTTAAATAGAGAAATGTAAAAAATGTTTCCAATTCTCGGCAGACCTTCTCCTCTCCTCGTTGCCCGAGTCAACGTTTAAACACTTGGAATGGCGCGAATACGTTTTTATCTTTTGGACTAATTTGCTTTCTTTATTGTTTCTTTTTTTCGCGCCAGTTCGTTGAGTACAGGAAAAACAACTAGAACGGGAAATAATAGATTGCGAGCGAATTTTTTATTTTATAAATTGTAGGTGAAGGTGTCAATACAGACTTACTAATGCTTCCACTACTCTCTCCAAGTGTGGAGATGATACCAAGAAAGGGGTTGACCTTTCTCAAGAAGTGGTTTTTCGCTCCTAGCTCCACAACAAAACTTCTAACTAAGAATGAAGTACTAAAAAAAATACTCTACTATAACTTTCCTACCAAACAGAGCATTTACATTCCTTTGAATAATTAAATGAAGAGTATAGGGAATAGGGATAAATAAGAATAATCCAAAAGAACCCATTTTTCAATATTCCTATCCATATACTTCTTCCACTTATTTCTTTTTCAATATGAATTATATCAAAAGCACATCACAGACTAAAAATATTGAGGATTATATCACACATATCGAAAAATTGTAGGCAAAAAATTGGCTCTCAGATTTGTGTTGGAGGTTGTGAAAATTAGAGATAACATATTTGTTGGAATAAAAAAAAAAAAAAAACAAGTTAGCTACAGATATAGCTAATCCAAAACCATCTTTTTAAAAATCACTAACAACTAGCTTTTTGCTAATAAAAACCAATGTAAGGCTAGTGATATAAAACTAGTGTAAAACCAGCAATTTTGCAAACAAAAAAAAATGAGCAAATTACTTGCATGAGACGCTTCACATCATATACGTTTCAAAAATTGTGGGTGAAATATCATGAAGTTTCTCCCTCCACTACTTATTCGTGCGCACGCCTGTATTGTCATGATGTGAGAGTATATAGTGGTTATTTCACAAGTTTATATTTTATGTTTATCGTTCCACAACATGTTGTCGCCGTTGTCGGCACATTGTTCATCATGTCTAGCATTTGACCTTGATTTTCGCAATATCTCAGAAATACTTTTTTGAAATTAGTAGTCAATTTTTAGTGATTTCATTTGCACGAGTAGCAAGCATTCATAATATTTCTTTTTTTTCTAGTTACATTTTTTTTCTTGTGATTTATTGCTCACATTTCATTTGGGCTTTATTTTATTTTTTATCGTTTTCATTTTGATTTGTTGTGATTTCTTCATTCAGATTTTGTTCAGGCTTTTTTTTTCATTTGCTAATGTAGTGTACCTACATGTTCATATATTCTTACTTATTTCTTATTATTTTTATTAGAATGAGCACAGCTATGAAGAAACAGAAGTATGTCAATCATGAGTAATACACCTAAATTTTTTTTACAAAAAAAAAAAAAAATGAATTAATAAATACAAATGTTCGAATTTATGAATTAGAAACTCAAAATATTCTTTCCTACATTACCGTGTAATTTAAAATTAATTAATTTGTTTTGTTTTGTTTCAATTAAGTTTTCAACTTGAAAACAACAGCTATTACAGACTACCTGATTTAGATAGAATGGGTCAGGGAAGAGCGGAGGGTTTTTAAATCACTCCGTTTTAAAACGTATGTAATCATGTACCAAATATTCAATTTTTTATTATATACCTAACATACATAATTTTCCTCATGAAAATCGCTCAAAATTTAGAAAAACAGTCTTTTTGGAAATGTAAAAAAAAAAAATTAATGGATACTCCTTGACGTAGCGTATCATTCAAATTTTAATAGCTCAAAATTTTAGATTTTCATATCATCAAGTGAAATGAGTCGCGTACAAAATGCATCCAAATTATAGCTCCAAGTGCGTTTGAAGGTAAGTTAGAGTGAAAAAACGACTTTCTTGAGTTATGAAATTTCTCGAATCTTCCATTTCATCATCAAACCCAACAAGAAAGATCAAACTTTCTATGTAGGATTGATTTGGAACCAAAATGTGACTCCCTGAATTTGGATCAAAATAAATTCAAAATGTTGAATTGTCAAAATTTGAGGACAGCTTGAGGAGCCTTAAATGACTAAAAATGTGATTAATATGAATTCAAATGATTATTTGAGATAAAAAGTGTACTCATCTGCAATTCACTTCCATATAATTATGATGTTGGAGGGAAAAAGGAGGGAGTTATTGATCTCAAAATGTAGTGAGGGTACACGAGAAGTCGAAAATTTTTTATTGTGGTGTCATATGATGTGAGTCCAAATGACTAACCTATTTTCATTTTAATTTCCCAAGCGAATTCGGAGGCGACTTGGAGCAAGAACAGACTTTTGGAGGGAAAATTGCTGCAGGAAATTTTATGAATCCTCCACATCATCTCACCAAATCTACCAAGAAAGATCAAACTTTGTATGTAGGGTAAAGTGATGATCAAAATATGACCTCTTGAATTTGGGTTAAAATGGATCTAAAATGGCGTATCATCAAACTTTGAATAGAATTTGAAAATCCTCAAATTAGTAACAATGAAATCAATATGAACTCATATCATTATTGAAGACAAGAAGTATAATGTATCCCCAATTTATCCTCCAACACGATGTTGAAGGGGAGAAGTAGGGATTATCGGCCTCAAAATGTATTGGAGGCATACGAGACGTTGGAAATTCTTATGTAGCTGCGGTGTCATATGATAAAATGAGCCTACGTGACTAACCTATGTTGATTTTAGCTGCCCAAGTGAATTCGGAGGAGAGTTAGAGCGAAAAACGACTTTGGTAGGGGGGGGGGAATTGCTGCAAGAAATTTCATGAATCTTACATATCTCCTCACCAAATCGATCTAGAAAGGTGAAACTTTGTATGTAGGGTTAATTGATGATGAAAATATCACTCTCTTGAATTTGGGATAAAATGCATCCAAGATGGAGAATCATCAAAATTTGAAGATAACTTGAGCCTCAATTTGCTATAATTTGAAAAAAGTGAGTTCATATGATTATTGCATGGCAAGAAATACAAAACTTCTAAAAATGCTTTTGGAAGGGATAAGGCTTTTTAGACTTGGTATTAGGTGTGGTCTGTAGTCATGAAGGAGTTAGCAATGTTGTTTGCAAACCTGAACAAATTCGCGGATACCGCCAAATAACTAATTTCCCCACATCGTCTGTCATAAAACACTTCAAGGTTTCATAAATCGTCGGATTTTCGGCTAAACGTCTTCGTCGAGCGTATTTGAATTCTCGTCTCACAGACTCGAGGTGATGTGGGAAATGTGCGAACATTTACCACGTTTACCGTGTGTGCTGCGTACGAGCTAAGCTCGCTGCAACTTATCGTACACCGGTGTCATGCATATCGCCGAGACGACGTTGCAGGCGTAACATAGGCGATGCTTTTAGCGTATAAAGTCATCGTCGTCGTATCAAAGGCGAAATATTCGGAATACAAAATTTAATCGGATTACCTTCGAGGGTACATTAGCGTTTATAAAATCCGACTCGCGTTATAATTCGAATATGTAAAAATATTCGCGCAGTGATACCCGACGGAGAAATTTGCGGCGGTATTTTTTAATACCGCAGTCGGTTTTAATTTTACACATTTAAAAGCGCCGCAACAAGCACCATATAGATAAGACAGGTACATTCGTCGGGCGCCTTTTTAAGATACAAAAAGGGAATACTATATAACTTGATTTCGCGAGCGGTGAAAATTTTTCTATACGTAAAAGCACTATATCTGGCAATACGAATGTACAAGGTAATAAAACGAAATTTACATTCGATGTGTTTCGAAAATAGTCCCAGCAAATGGAATAATCATAAAATGAAACTGTTATTTTACACATTTCGTTTGTACACGCAGTAACGCCCAGATGAATATCGAACGTAATTTGCTCATATCTTACGTGCTTTTTTTACTCCAGCGAGCTCCACTTTATCACAATAAGCTTCGTCAGTTTTTCGTTGCAGTTAAAATTTTTATTCTTACGTCGCCTCTGTCGGGCTGTTTTGCTTTACTGTTCGTCTAATCTTGATTATAGCGATTTATCGGCATCGCGATTCGCGTGCTAAACCAATTGTTGATGCTATATTCTTATTACCCTATTTTGGTTAACGGCGATTCTGGTCTTGTTATAACGCTGACGTAATAAAATGTTACGATGTTACGCATAAAAGGATATACTTTTACGTCAATTTGTTGTAATATTTTCTCATACTTTCCCTCCTCCTCGTTCCACCTTTTGGAAGACACGCTCGAATCCACCCTCTTTAATTATCCAACCTATCGTCATCGAATGTACGAAATTATTACCAAAAATTACACGTAGCTAAATCGACGATGCAATGGAACCGAATCGCGTTTATTGATTGGTGGTTAATGCAAACAAGAAAATAATGATGACAACATAGATAATGACTATGATAAAGCAGGATAAACAAAATGATGGATGAGGTAATCAGCATGACAGGCCCCTTGGCTCATTCCTTTTATACCGCCAATTCGCTATACTCGCTAACCTCGTGTCTTTGAGCTCCACGAAACCGATCTTATGGCTGCGAATTCGCCTCATTTATTTGATATTCGAGATACTATATATGAAAGATATTATTGAAATTTTCGCGCGTGCGACGACCTCCAAATAACGAACGAGCAAAAAATATCGTTTAATGAGTTTGTCACGGTGGCGAAGTGAGTATCGTAGTTATGAATTTCAAAGGGATGTTGTACTATGTGGTGGATAAAGTTCGATAGAAATCTTACCTTTGGACTTGGTATCCGAATTCGTAATTATGTAGTTTTCTCGACAACGTATCTGAAATAAAATAATAATCTGATGAATTACGGTGAAACTACAAGGGTTAAAATTTAATTAAAAAGTAAATGTAGCCGGACATGGTAATTTTATAAGTTTTACTTCTCCAGTTTTTTCTGCTCTGGTAAAGTTCGCTTTTCGGTTTCTGCGAACTACGAATGGTTAAATTCGTGGAATATTTAACTGAGTTCGTAATGAAAAACTAAGCTGTTATAGTACACCTGATATTGCAAAGATGAAGAGGGGACATCTTATCTTTACATTTTAGATTATTTGCAGTTCATTGGCAGTTGTACAAACTCGTAATACGTACACATTTTTCCAAAATGGCAGTACATTGAAGACGCTTAGCTTCACCACAAAGGGTCAGTTGAAACTGGAAATTTGGTCAGGACTATTACAGTTCATCAAGATCGAAGGAGTTTTTAGCTGAGTTTTCAACTTAAAAACGATAGCTATTATAGCCTACCTGGTTTCGGAAGAAATGAAGGAAGAAAGAAAGAAAGAAAGAAAGAAAAAGGAAGAAAGAAAGAGAGAAAGAAAGAAAGAAGGAAGGAAGGAAGGAAAGAAGCAAGCAAGCAAGCAAGGAAGCAAGGAAGCAAGGAAGCAAGGAAGCAAGGAAAGAAGGAAGCAAGCAAGGAAGCAAGCACGGAAGAAAAGGAAAAAAAAGGAAGGAAGAAGGGAAATAAGGTAGGAAGAAAGGTAGGTATGTAGGTAGGTAGGAAGGAAGAAAGGAAGGAAGGAAGGAAGGAGGGGGTGGTCTTCAAATCTTTGCATTTCAGACCATTTGTAATCATCGAGTAAATGTTCAACTTTTTTGGCATATGCATTAAAATTTATAATCAATTATTACTAATAACCTTAATTCAATAAACTTTGACTGAAGACAATTCCACACCTTATTATTTTCTTTTTAACAAATACCGGTGTTTTCAAGAAACAGACGTATATTTTTTTGAATCAACCGCGCGAAAAATTCGTCTTTATTGCATCGATCCACCAACATTTCCGTACAAACAGTCGCTAAAAGGATGCATACGATAGGTGACTAATGAAGCAAAAATAACTGCCGAAGTATAGAACTGAGAGGGCGCTGTAGGGGACGTAATCCGTTCACGGGGGATTTACGCTTATGCGTGAAATAGTCGAATATGTATTTGATTTTTATTAATCCTATTCTTTCCAGTTGATTAAACGCTCGACGAATATTTGTGCAAATGAAAAGGTATTTTTGATTCGGATTTATTGTTGAAACCGCGAATATCTACGAACCAGATTTATCCACTCGATATTCCACGGAGGGTTTTCAAATCTCGAAAATTGTTCATTGTGGCTTTTCAAAGCAGAGGAAATCGATGACTCCAACATGTCATAATTTCAAGGACCTAAGTGAAGTTGGAAGAGAGTTGAAGTGAAAAAAATTATCAAGGAAGTTTTAAGTATTGAAATTTTTTTGAATTTTTTTTTGCTCCCCACAAAAACTTATTTTGAATTTTTTTGAAAGAAATATAGAAAAAATCATAAGCAGGTATGCTGCATTACCAGAGTTGAGTTTTTAATTGGGATTTGTTCAAACCAGATGATGTTGTTAACCCTCAATCTTGCCTATTTTATGTACAGAGACTGAAAGCCCTATTTATGTCCTCCAAAATCACCAAAGAAGTTTAATTTTGAATTAGTAGGATTTTTGTTACTCCCCCCACCCCTCCCCAAAAATCACATGAAATTATATTTATCAAATTTTAGGCATTTCAGATTCCTCAAGCTGAACTCAGTTTCTAAAGATCCATCATTTTGGATTCATTTTGACCTGAATTCAAAGAATCATATTTCAGCCCCACCTCCATCAAATCTTATGTAAAAAAAAAATTAATTTTTGGATTCCATTTTGCTAGGAGATAAGGATTCCAAAACCAGTTAAAACAAAGAAATTTGAATTCACTCATCATTCGAGTTTACTCTGTCGTGTGAAGCTATCATTGAAAATTTTTAACTTTCTTATACCCTACCACACATTGCGGACAATAAACCTTCAAATCTCCATCAACATTACCACCAGAAGTGAATTTGGAAAATCGTAGACCTATTATCTCTATTAATCATAAGATTTATATTTGACATATTTGAGGCTTCCTCAAGTACTGCGAAAATTTCAGCACTGTCCATTTTGGATACGTTTTTACCTGAATTCTAGTAATCATATCTTGTTGTCCAACCAATTGTCATTCGAAGTTTGGTTTTTCTAAATTTATTTGTTCAGGAGATACGGAAATTTCATGACTGAATATCTCCTCAATAAGTTTTTTTTTTTTTTTTTTTTTTGCTTAAACTCTCCTACGAATCAACTGAAAATGAAGTTTGAATATGTTGGTGTCCAAATTTTGGTATTAAAAGGTTAACCACCATTATTATATATTTGCCCCACATCCCTCTCAAAATTTAAATGATCTGCTTCTCGGAGTTGAATCAACCATTTTTAATTAGTATATTCAACTTTGAATTATTTTATTCGGAAAAAAAAACGTAAGCAGCCATGTCGTAGAACATTCATGATTTAAAACTTCCTCAAAAAACAGTTTTTTTGTTCTAATTACCCTCCAAATGCACTTAGGAAGCTAAAATTTGGATATGTTGGTGTCTGTGATTTATTCTTTTATATGATATTGAAAACAAATGCCCTCATAATTTGAGTAATCCGCCATTTTGAGGTGCATCAAAGAAACAAAAAAGGTGCTGGCGCAACGCGAGTGGAGAATATGTATACCAAAAAGTTGTACATTTGCCAGATGATAACCAATGAACTGAAATGCAAGGATTTGAAGCTCCACTCTCCCACAAGCCCCCTTCCGAAATCAGGTAGGCTGTATGGTTATATCGTTTTTATAATAAAAATTCATCTAAAAAATGTACCTCTGAATACAAAGAAAAAATAGGTCACTTTAAACCACCCCTTTCTACCCTTTCATTGAATTTTCAAGCGTGAGTAAATACATTATTTGATAGGCAATATGTTGCTTTACCGAGTTAAGAGTCAAAGAACACTTTTTGGTGAGCTTGGATCTCCTTTCTGGGGTTAGTTAGAAATGGGGGGGGGGAGAGATTGGCGCATAATTTAATATCTTGTTTCAGGGATCATCATAAATGTAAATAATCAAAAAAACAGCTTATTAGCAATTATTTCCGGTTGCGAACCATTTTAGAGCTCAATTGCCTTTACTACAAAGAGAAATTAAAAATTTGATGCAACCCCTCTCCCCTCCCCCAATAATAAAAACTATACAGAGATTTCACCTAATGTTTAGAGGAACAAGGAATATATCCAACACACATCAGATAATAAGGAAAAAATCGTCATTTCAAACGAAAACGTTATAGCGACGAGCCAACTCGAGTGAATATTTTGATAAGTCGATAAAATGTTCGCAAAAAGGTACGTTTCGCGTGTACCGGCAAAATAACGACATTAGTCGAATTCCGTTTTTAAAGTGGCGCGAAATGTATGTGCGCTAAGAGCGACATGAAATAAAGGATGTTTTCTATCTTAACAGTCATCCGTCTGAAAAACTATGTTAGATTTTTCCAACCGTTTTCAACTGTCCATTGGGAACTATATACAATTTAAGCTCACTGTAAACAGTTTGCGGCGCTATCGTTCTGAAATCTTATTTCGAGATTGAAGAACGTTGTTGTTGGTGTTTTTTTTTTGATGTTGTGTTTTATAGTCGGTAGTAAAAATAAACCGACGAAGAGATTCGAGTCGTAAATCTTAGTAGCTCATTATTACGATGGCACATTCGGACGTGTATTACATCCGATTGCACGGTGTACCGCGCGTAGCCACGCGACTACCTTAAGACGATTTCGCCACGTACCATCGAGGCTGCCGTATCGATTGTCAGCCACGAGAATATTCGGGGCCGGGGAAATGCCATCGGTGGTAGATAAGAAATGATAAATTCGTTAATAAAAAATCTCGCCGAGGCAAAAAGCCATAAAAAAGCCGTCAATGTTGCTGGCACGTTTATCAGCGGCGCACGCGAAAACGCGGCGAACGCCGAAGACGGAAATCAGTGTTGCCAAAAAAAAAAAAAGGATTTACGCGAATAACAAGTACTCGACTAGAAAGCCTATTACTTTTGACAGCTGCTGTCGAGCGAAAGCCAAAATGAAGCGTATCCAACAAATCTGGCCACGTAAATAAAAAAAACCTCTATAAAATAGGCTAGTAATCTTGACGCGTTGTGGAAAGCAATGCGCGTGTATTAAAGTAAAAGGGTGCCAGCTTTTTACAGCTTTGAAAGTTGATATGTAAGAAGTTTGAAAGTTGATATCGCAACTTTTTATTTTTTTTTCGCCTCCCGCCTATCCTCTACTCCGGCTCGTCTGGTATAACGAAGTTTAACACTAACCACATTTTTCTTCTCCTCTTTGTCACTAATTCAAAAATGTACAAGAGCCGGTGTAATTTCACCATTCATGTATCCCGATACGTGTTGCGGGCCGAAAACATTCTCATACATGATTTTCTTGCGCTCCAAAGTTCCCATAGAATACTAATCACTTGTTTCAACTTGGCAAACTCGCTCCCACCCATTTCTCCCTTTTTCGGTTCGTTTCGTTTTCGATGTCAAAAAATCTAAAATTCTAAATTAGATAGTTTCATGCGGAAACTTTTGCACAGTATATTGGAAACACCAACGCACTCGATACTCTGTCTAGCTCCGTTTCTTCTCCTCTATATTACCATTGTTGAAACCAAACTCGGTATAAATTCATTAAAGTATGTACCGAAATATATTACCATCGTTGCGAGCATTTCTTTTTTCAAACCGCTGTACTCTATAGATTGAAATAAAAAATGGAAAAAATGTCGACCAGCATCTATTTTCCGTATACACAGCAATTTACTACTAGGGTCGCCGACCAAGTCGCCTCGACAGCTATTCTTTTTAGTTTATTGAACTCTTTATTATCAATTAACATATAATCGTTTCAAATGGTCTGGAGAGCGAACACATTTTTTAAATGGAGAAATCGTATCGCCATTTTTCTCCTCTCTTAAATCCTCGAAGGCGCCAAGATAACTTCCACCAGCTTCTTACAGTTATAATAAAGTACCTAACGAAAATTACACGATGAAAAAACAAAATAATCAATTTCTGAAAACCACTTAAACCTTAAATCAAAAGGTGCTAATTCCATGATAAGGAGAGGGAGAGGGCAAAAAAATTCTCCATTTCTTGCTGTTGTCTCATTTGATAAAGTACTTTGAGCTCGATTGTAGACAAAATTTTCGGCTTCGTTGAAAGATTTAGGGGAAAGTTTGCTCTTTCAGGAGGTTCTTGAGCTATGAAAGCTCCAAAATATCTCATTGCTTTTCATCATAAAATATAAGCCCAGAACATTCAAAATGAACAGGAATTATTGGACTATTCGATTCTTTTTTTTTAAGTAAAAAAAAAAAAAAAATGTTGCAAAAATACTTCGATTTTAAATTTTATAAATTAATTTGGTAAAAATTTGAAACAAAAAAAGCTTTTTGAGTAAATTTTGAGCCATGAAAGTCCCTTCACCAGTTAGTTAAAGATCAGAATATTATTTTTTGAATTCGATGTTATTCATGTAATGAAAGTCACTTAAAATACCTGAAAACCTAACGCTGCGTTTTGTTGCAAAACCATCATTGCTTCGAAGTGAAGTCAGAGTCAGCGGTAAGTTTTTTTTTTAGATCAGCTCTTGAATTAATATTACAAGTGTAGTCAGAAATAAACTTTGAGAATTGTTCTGAAGTTTTTATGGTTTAAACCATAGTCGGAAAAAAATTTAGTAGAAAGTAAGAAAAATCAGAAAAGCCTCCAAAATCTCGAGTCGAGGAGTAGAATCAAGTTACACGAGTGAGAATTGACCCTGAGTCAAGGATGAACTTAGAGACCAGAGTTTTGCTCAAAAACTTATTCAGACTTGAAATGGAGTCAAAATCAAACTTTGAAATTTGGTCTTGAGTCAAGCGTGGAATCGTAATCAAATTTAAAAATTACTTTAGAGTCTAAAAGTAAAATCAGCTTAAAATTTCAAAGATGACTTCAGATGTTAAAATAAAAAAAAAAAAAAAAAAAAAAAACATTAAATATAAAATAAAATAGTATAAAAAATTTCAATAAAATTTCAGTGTATTACACTGCTTAATAATAGCCAGGAACACGAAAAGACAATTTTTCTAACATCTATGCATCTCACATTGCATTATCGAAATCGCAGGGGCACTAAAAAAAATCCTATTATACAGATTATAGATGAGCAATTTATCAAACATCGATGTAGCTCACATTGTATTTTCGAGATTGTAGGGGCATTAAAAAGAAGATTCGATTACGCCATTACGACTCTAGCTCGTTAGACCTACATCCGGGGACACTGACCAGAGCCGGAAGAGAGAAAAAATACATTACCCCGTTAGCAGCACGTAAAGGGATCCGGAGCATGTGAATTTCGAGCAAACCATAACGTTAATGTCTAGGAAATAGTGAACTCGGGTTCAGTGGTAATAGTACAAGCGAAATATTTGTCCGCCACGTACAATTGTAGGTTAAAACAAAACGTTGATAGTTTAATCTCATCTCACACGTAGAAGACGGAAGACGAAGCCGGGTGTCCGCTAATTTATTACCAGCGCCAGTCAACAACTTTCTGCGTCAACCGCAATCGCGCGAAAAGGTACTTCTACCCTATAATTTGTAATATCATGCTACGTGTGTTGTGATTGTTTAGCCAACCGTTCCATATAGGTCGTATCTTCAGCGGTTCATTCGACGCGCCATCAAATTAATAGACGGTCATCATCCAACGGAAAAAGTATTCGTAAATCGCTCAAAAAGCGTACCGGAAAAGCACGTTAATTCGGTATTCTATACCGCGACTATAATTATCTCTAATTGTATACCACCACCGTGGGTATTTCGCAAACACCCCGTACCTGTGGATCGCACCAATAACACACGCCGTTTTGTCAGCGGTCTACGACTAATTATTTGAATTCATCAATATTAAAACCCTACTGATTAATGTGATGCTGCGGGCGCCAGTGCCAGTAGCTCATCGATCCATAAAAGGCTCCTTTTTGGCGGCCTATTTCAGCCGTGTTTTTCTTCTTATACTCGTTTACCCGGCGCTGTCGCGAAATTTTTCCTCCTTTCTGCCCGTCGTGTTTATTTTTATCGAATATTCGCATAAAATACGCGCTAATGCGTCGGAGTTTTTTCAAATTGTTATTTTGACGAGCTCCATGACGTATTTAATTTACCGCAATTTTTCAACCTCTTTTGAAAAAATTATTTCCTAAATAAAAACGGTTTCGAAAATAGAGCTATTTTTTCGCGCGTAGCAAAAGTTACTTTTAAAGTTACACTTTGCTAAATGACTCTCTTCAGATAAAATGATTTGGTATCGCTGACTGAGCGTTCTTCGCTCGTGTACTCGGATACTATGGATTTTCTGATACTCGAGAACAACGTATTCGACTATACTCCAATAAAACTTCTATAAAGGACACAAGCGAAAATTTACAGGCGTGGTTTTCCCACTTTATTTCAAAAACTTCTGCTCTATGGGACCACTTGTTTTCGCTATAAGAATTAATTCATTTTTCTTTTAATTAATGAAATTGGTCAACTTTTTTTTTCATGAGAAATAATTATGAAAAAACATTGTTTTTAATTCAGATAAAAGAAGGAATGATTACGGGAAAATATATAATTTAATTTCTTCAGTAAATATTACATTTTATGTATTGATGATTAAATAAAATTTTTAGTAAAAAAATAATTATTCATTCATTTTTGTTTCAAAATGATAATCCTTAAAATTAGCTTAATTTTGTTTTAGAAAAATTACATTGTAAATTTCAAAGCAGCTCATAAGTCCTGCATTGATACATCAATTTTTTTTCTCTCGCATTCAAGCATACTACACAATGGAACAATGAATTCAAATTTATTCATCTGACCTCAAACAAACAAAAAAAAAAAAAAAAGGATAATAATGTGAAATCATAACATTTGGCAAACTCCTTTTCAAATTCAAAAATAGAAAAAAATTTCAAATTCCCCCCATTACGAAATTTCACGTAGATATTTTTCAAGATTTCACGCGGTGTACGTGACTAAATTTCAATACATAAAAATTTCGACCTATTTGCGAACAACTCGAAAGCATCGAACATTTTGAATATTGGTAAATGTTGAAAAAATTGCAAATTCGTCGAGAAAGAGGATCAAAAATATCATGTTAATAAAATTGCATACCTTATTCGCCGCGAATTTTAACCACCCGATTCTTATGTTAATAAAACTGCATATCTTATTTGCCGTGAATTTTAACCATCTGGTTCTCATGTTAATAAAATTGCATACCCTATTCGCCGTGAATTCTAATCTTCGAGTTTATCATGGTAATAAAATTACACATTGGATTCGCGATGAATTCTAACCATCAGGTTTATGGTTTTATTCATATCTGGTACTTGGCAAGAAGGAAATTATTGACTAATTCCGCCACACAACATTTTCTCCCACATCACTGTATTTCGATAGTAATTTTACATACTAAAAGGAAAAGAAAGTAATCGACAACGTCGTTATGATATTACTTTGTAACTCGCTAATCCGAATAACACGGTGAAAAACAAATGAAAAAGATTATTTTTCATAACTACATAATTTTCATCGTTTGTGAATCTTTATTAGTAATTTTTGTGATTAAAATTCTTTTTAATATTTTCTTCTAAACAGGGCGTTGGCATTGAGAAAGGAAAAAAATGTTTATAAGGTATTTACTTTGGCTACATTTTTATAGATTCATATTACACATCCTTGGTACATTTCCTCTTATCAAACGGGTGTATTTTTTTTATTACCTCAGGGTGAAAAAATTAACCTTTGCGAGTAAACCACGATGGTAGCATTGGCTCGGAATGAACGTTTATCGCGAATTTAATTGCGAAGACTTTGTCTTAATAATCTCATTTAATAGGAGTTGTGTGTTCGGTATCTGGGTCCACGTTGAAGGGGAAAAGAGCGGTAAGAGGAAAGTAATGCAAATTGTTATGGTAATTTAAGGCGATCGTTGCACACTCTTTAACGGGGAAATTATTTTACGCTTCGTTCGCTTCGCAGCCACAATCCTACGACTCTTTTGTAAATTACGCGGCACGGTCAACAAAACTAATTTTCCACGTTGATTGGTTTATCCAGCACCTTTAGATTAGGATCGGGTGAAAGTACGTTCGGAAAAAAAAAAGCGTATCCACTTTGTTAATAAATGTGAAGACGAACCAGGAGTAGAAAAGAAAACAAGCGAACAGGAAAAGGGAGTACTTAGGGCATTTATTTCCACAATTCCCTGCCATTCGGTTACGCACACTATTTAAATTCTGCACACTATCGCAAACAAACGTCTAGCGCACTAATTGCCAACCATTTGCATACTTCCTCTTCTCTTACAACGTATAATTGTGTAACTTATAGGCGCCCGATGTCGTTCCGGCGAAAATGTCTTTCCTTTAACTTATCTGTAAACTTGTGTCGGGAAAATTTCGCTTTACGCCCGAAAATCGTTTACTTTTTTCCGCTCGCCTCTTCAATCGAGGCCTCGGCCTGTGGAAACGTTATCGTTATTTTGCAGATGTCGTATCCTATTACCTTGGTACGTGCTCATTAATTAAACTTTTCGCTCCTCTCGTATGTGAAGCGCGATCGGCCGTTATTTTTCGCTATTAATCGTCTCCGTAGACGCCACCAATGCTCTATACCGCCCTTCAATGACGAATACGCAGTCGAGCGAAAACCGAGTGTTTCGCCTTTTTACATCATAAAGTCCGATCGAGTTAGATGACAGGATAGCTCGTACCCGAAAACTCATCCGAAGTGGGTATGTGAACCTAATTTCCGTGTCCGCATCAAATAAACGAGCGTATACGATGACGCAAGATGTGAACCCGATTTGGCAAGATTTTCGGAATTTCGTCGAACAGAATGGTTATTTGCAAATTTTTTCATCTCTCATCAGCTGGAATTCCTGTGAATGATCTATTTTCACGTCAGGAATTAATTTGAAATGAAATGATTCAAAAAAAAAAAATATTACAAAATTTTACTTCAGCACGTAAGTTGACACCGAAATCATTTTGAATGACTCGACTCCTAATCAACTTTTCATTCAAAAAGGTCGCCCATAAACACCTTAGCATTACAAAGAACCCACCTAGATAAAGTTTAGGTAACTACCCTAATCTTTACCTCTCTAAGGGTACCAGTGTTGAAGTTGAAATTCACATAAAATTACTGATAAGTCTGAAAAAGTTTCCAGTGGAAATGATGAACTGAAATTGAATTGCTCAAGTTCACCACCAGCTATCCTCAACGAACTGGGACACAAGGTACAACAGTTTAAATTGTTTTGAAACGTTATGAATTGCACTGAACTTGGGATTTTTTTACTTATTATTTTTTCAAGCGCAAGCAAAATTGCATATTCAAGTTCTCTTTAAAGTTGATTTTTGAATTTACAATTTTTTATTCACGTTTCTCATCAAATTTTGATATGCAAACTCCGCACTTCGAGTAGATTTTATTTGAAACTAAAGAGATATTTTTTACTTGAAATTATTGTTTCAGTAAATGAAGTGCTATATTCATAAATCGAAATTAAACTGAATTCTTTCGATATGAACTTGAACTAAACTACACTGAGCACGAATATTTTCCAAGTGAACATGAACTTGAAATGAACTGAAATTTTTTCGAAGTGATTATGAATTGAAGTGCACTAAAATTAAAATGAAAAGATTTGTTTTTATGAGCTTAAAATCAAACTGAAAAATATATTTTCAAAATGAACCAGAACTGAAATAAATTGAACATGAATACTTCTAAGTGAATTTTCAATCGAAGTAAGACTGAGAAGAAATCTCTTCAAAATGAGGGCAAACTGAAATCAACTGAAATGAACACGAACATATTTTTCCAAGTGAATACAAACTCTAGTTGACCGGGATTTTTTCGAAATGAACTTTAACTGAACTGAGATGAAATGAAAAAATTATTCATTATAAAATGAGCTGGGCATCAAACTGAAAAATATTTTTTCAAAATGAGTCTGAACTGAAGTAATTACGTAAACATTAAATAGGTATTTTCCAAGTGAAGATAAAATCAATGTCGAGTTGATAATAATTCCTGCCGAACGAACACCAACTGTACTGAAGTAAAATCAATACGAATATTTTCCAATGTTAATGTGAACTTGAACTGAATTTAATTAAACTGAAAAGATTCGTTTTTAAATGAATTTTAAATTAAATTGAAAAATAATTTGTATTCAAAATGAGTCTGAATTTCACTAAATTTAACATGAGTATTTTCCAAATGAACATAAAATTGAAGTAAAACTGAGCAGAAATTTTTTCAAAATGAGCATCAAGTGAACATTATAAACTTAAACTAAAGGGGAGAATTTTTTCAAAATAAATTTTAATGGAACTAAACTAAGCTATACTAGAAAGATTAGTTTTTAAATAAGCTTAAAATTAAACTGACAAATATTATTTCAAAATAAGCCTGAACTGAACCAAATTGAACATTAATCTTTTCCAAGGAAACTTTGAATCGAATTCAAATTAAGACAAAATTTCTACAATATGAGTGCCAATTGAAATGAACTTATATAAATACGAATATTCTTCAAGTGAACATGAATTTGAAATGAACTAACCAGAACTAAAGAAGAAAAAGATCAACTTTTAAATGAGCTTAAAACCAAAATAAAATTTTTTTTCGAAATTAGCCTGAACTGAATTAAATTGAATATGAATATACCCAGATGTTAAGTATCGAAGTCAAGTTGAGAAAAAATGTATCCAAAATGAGCGCAAACTGAACTGAATACAAAAGGTTTCTAAATGAACCGAACTAGGACTTTTTCAAAATGAGCGCAAAATGAACTAAATGAAAAGATGATTTAAAAAAAAAAAAAAAAAGAAAAAGAAACTTAACATCTAACAAAACAGTAATATTTTTTCATAATGAGCCTAAAATAAGCTAAATTGAATAGAAATATTTTCCAAGCGAACTTAAAATCCAAGCCAAATTAACAAGAAATTTCTGCAAAATGACCGCGAACTGAATTTGACTGATATTAATACGTATATTTTTCAAATAAACTTTAACTCGAAATGCACTTGAATTTTTCCAATACGAACTTGAGCTAAAAATATTATTATTTAATGGAGCTCAAATTTAAACTGTTTTTTTTTTTGTTTGTTTGTTTGTTTGTTTTTAATAAGTCTGAATTGAACTAAAATGAGCATAAATATTTTCCAAGTGAACTCGAGCTTGAACTGAACTGAAATTTTTTTAAAATGAAGTTTAACTTGACTCATCTGAACATGAATATTTGAATGAAGCGGGGCAGTGGCGCGCTAGTGTCGCTTTTGTTTATCAACAATGTACAAAAGTCATCATAGAATAATAGTAACTGGTCCATTTTCTGAATGATCGTACATCATGTGTGTAACAACCAATCAGCGACCTGTAAAGTGGTAAATCACAAACGAATTTCAGTCACTCACTGAAAACTGAACGATATTATTTAGGAAGGTAAAAATGAAATTACCTAGATTTTATCGCATTCTAGCCTTATCATTGGTCGTTATGCGCGTGACATATGACCAATCAAAGAGGAGCTGTTATAACTCTCACTATGTATGTTTATGATAACGTTGCATTAACATAGATGAAATAATTTTTAATATAATTTTCTTATTTATAAACTTTAATTAATTTTTTTGAATTTTTATACCATAGATTTAATCTGAAATAAATATAGTTATTACAATATTCATTTCCACATCAGTCTTGTTATCGGTATCAAAGATCACTTTTGTAGTGCTTTCAAGAGTTACCACCAGAGCGTGACTCTGTCGATGCCCTATCCAAATTTTTTTAAGCAACCTGTAGTCCGAGTGAATAGGGTACTATTGGTAAGGGAATGCTTGATCGTCATTTTCATGCTTAGAAAGACCATCCACCTAGCTATCTCATCGCTACACATGAGCTTCAGCTCCAGCGGTGAGATAGCTACATTTACGGTTTTTCTGCATACCTGTATTTATAATGCCTCACCTAAACTGAAATGAATGCAAATATGTTCCAAGTGAAATAAAAACTGAACATTGGATTTTTCAATTTTTTTTGAACTGAACTGAACTGAATAATGAATATTTCTGCATAAATTTCAAATCAAAAATTTGACAGGAATTTTTGGGAAATGAGCCTAAATTAAATGGACATGAACACTTTTTAAATGAACACTCGGCGAATTGAGCTAAATTTTATTCTACAACCCTTATTAATGACCAGAACTAAATGCATTTCTGCATATTGTTTTAATGTCATACTCATGCTCTTTTTTGAAAAAGTCAGTATTACCGATTTACTATTCTAATAGAATGGGAGGTATATGAAAAACATCGATTACTCAGGAAGCTTTAATTTGATTTTTTGTTGAAAAAGCGAAGTTTTTAAATACTACTCGAATTTGAAACAGCGTACTCAAATGTTAAAACTTTCACGTGAAAACAGAATTGACATGTTACATATCAATAGATATAGGTGCTAGTGGTGGCTGATTTCATAACGATGTTATTTCAAAGATTTGTTGAAAATTTAGCTCGTTTTCAGGGATTTTAGGATTGGGGTGGTCACTGCGACTCGTAAAACGTGAAACCATCGAATATCACTTTAGAGACTTAAAAGTGGATTAAAATATCGATATTAAAATTAAACATCGTACACGATGGGTGAAAACGTTTCACGTATACTGATAGCGCGTAAAATACCTTATCAAACAAAGCGAAAAATTTCCAATTCGATTCGCTCCGTTCGCAATACCAACATACCCTAATCGTCACTTTATTCTGGTTTCATTCCATTTGTACCGTTAATTATCGACGAAACGCGCCGGAGGCAATTATTTTTCACCCAATATAATCCAATTCTATGAATTATTCATATTACGCGATGGTAATAATCGGTGGCGCGATACAGTAACGTATAAAAAATTAATTTTAAACGCGGTTCCCATTAAAAAGAACGGTTATTATTTTTCGCGTTAACCTCAGAACGGTGAGAAAAAAGTGTAAAACTCGGGAGCGTTCGGTACTTCACACCGTAAACTTTTATATTCATAACTACGTTTCGCATCATACATTCTAATAAACTGGGCAGTAACCGTTTACATAAGAATATAGTCGGACGGCGGCGAAATTGCGAACGTTGTGCGAATTTCGAAATTCCAAACGCGGAGTGGTCGCCTAATGCGAAAATGAGCCACTGCTTCGCCAACACGCGACATATCCTATAATATCATAACCGAAACGAATGTAAACAGATGAAAAAAGCTGCGAAAATCGCCCCTTTCACGCAATAACCCCGAAAACGATTAGAAGCGCCTTTTACAAGTGAACACCTTTCGCGACCATTTGCACCATCGTACGTTTTAATTTCGCCATTTGATTAGTTGGCGAAAAGGGCGTCCGCTCGGCACAATAACGCGAAATGAAATAAAATTCGAGTCGCGGTTATGTTTTTATTCGCGTCGAAAATGCTCGCCTTCGGTAGCCCGCCGAATCTCGTTACGTTTTAATGTCCGTATCCGCGTTCGCTAGCCACATCGCTATTATGTCTCGGGTGTTTTGTATTTTTTAAACGCGCCACCGCGTGATTTCTTTCTTTATTTGTCGCATTTAATGTCTGAAATCGCTAAAATATTCCGAAACCGCAACTTCCTCGTTCGGGCGAAAATTACCAGATAAAGCAGCCAACGCTTGATGCTACTTTTTATACCGTACCGAGAGCTATACGAACGGGATAAATATTATTCGACGAGTTTAGTAATTTTATGGCGCCGACACGTGGTGGAAATATTTAATGGCAACCCTTGCTATTGCCAGAATCGACCGGAGTAGTTTTGCCCGTGTTCGCCTGCTCGACCACCCAGATGCTGTTGAAATATCGGCAAATGTTACGGTTGCGTTCAACTCTTAGAGCCTGAATGGCGAAAATTTCGAGGTCAATTTTTCTTTCATATCTTCGCGAATCGTGAAGCAAGAAAAAATTTTTCATAGAAATTCGAAATCTAATTTCACTGAAGCAAATAACACTATTTGACACTATATTTAAGAAAAAAAAAATGTACAAATATATCTTTTAATCTAGTAATATTTCAATTCCTTCGTTTCTTTCCCTTAGGTTCTTCGAGCTTTTTTTTCACTACTCTATGATACCAGAATTAAATTATTCTTGCGCCCCAAAACTCCTGCTCACTTAATTCAACGGCAAACAGAACGCAAAAGTTATGGAGCTTTTCCATCTAACCGGTAGCCTAACCAAATGCCTTTAAAATGGTAGTTGTTTGATTTCATTATTCAAAATAATATTGTTATGTCAACAAGACAATCAACAATCACCAATTATTTAAAGGCATTCGAATATGCTACTGGTTAGATGGAAAATCCATATTATGAAAATTTCCTCGAAATTATTGCTGGCTTAAAGTAGATTCAAATGATAGTTTTTCTTTTTTTTTTTTTTTTTTTTTTTTTGAAAATCAAGATATTGATATGACACCCTTTAAACTTTTTTTAGAGAGATCCGGACTCCTTTACAAATAAAAGAAAAGCAATACTCCAGTTAAATTTATACGACATAATTCATTTTGAATTTCATTCTTTTTTTTTTGCTGATTTTGTAATAAACACGATATTTATTACAGCCTAACTGATTCAAGGAGAAGTGTAGAATGGGAATGTTCATATCTTAAGTTAGTCATAACATTTCAAACCATTTGTAGTCATATAGAGAATGTCCATATCCTTAGATGAGTTTTTAATGATTTGGGAAGGAGTCAGGGGAAGGGGGGGACATTAAATATGCACATTTTATACCTTTTGTAATCGATCTGGCACATTCCATTATGAAATAATTATATCCATATAGGAGGCTTCGCCACCGGGCTGCAATCTTCGCTTCGCTCGAATTGCCTACCCCTCCCCGCAATAGTTGATGATTGAATTTTTCTGAACAAAAAGGGTATATATGAAGGGTACAGGGAAAGAATCGGGTGAGTCACTTTTTTCACTTTTTGAAAAAAATGAATTTAAAAGTGTGATACTATGTAAAAATAAATGCAAAGATTTTTCAAGGCATGTAAGTACTAACAGTAGTGTGCTACGTTTAAGAATAGCTTACTATGAGATGAAAAAAAAATTGAAAATTACCATGGCATTTAAAAAATGTGATTAGTTTACTATTTGCATACATACCGGGTGACTACTTGATTCGAGCACCCAAGCGAAAAAATTAGCTAAAAGGTGAAAAAATTCCAAACATATATGCATTTTTGACAACCAAAGTATAAATTAAAATTTTGCATTTCATTGATAAACGCTTTTAAGCATTAAATGAATATTATTTATGTCATTTATTCTTGCTAACATCGTTCAAATATATAATTTATTTCTATCAGGGAAAGATTTTTGCGCTTAAGGTGCTCGAATCAAGTAGTCACCCGGTATAGGGTGAAAAGTTGAAAAAACCAAAATGTTCAAAATTTATCTCAAATTTTTGGGGCTTTAGGTTCCATTTTTTCGGAGTTTCATATTTCTTACTAATAGTAGATGTTATAAAATTTCGATAAATGGCTTTCTAGGAACGACAAAAAAGTTAGGGAGTTTCTTCGACTTTTTCCGGAATTAATTTCGACTTTTTGCCTTGCAGCTTTATATATACCGGGTGTCCAAGTGATTTGGGTAGAATCAGCGAAAAAATCTCTTTTCCAATCATTTGAAATTGATTTCTTCAAATGCATAGAAATTATAATGCAGTTGAAATGAATTTATCAGTCTTAAAACTCATTAATGTAATTTTAAAAGTAACTTCGAATTTAGAAATTGTAGTTCAACTCTTATTCTGTTATCAATAAACTGAGACTTTTGCGCTGATTGTACCCGAATCACTTGGACGCACAATATGATATATGTACGTTTTTTGTACCATCCTGAAAAACATACGTGCATAAAAATTGCTCGAAACTGGGTGGATTTAAGATCATATGATCAACATGAAGGGCTTTTATAGGATTTTGATTTGACTCAAAATGACGTTCAATTTAAATTTTAAGAAGAGATAGGAAGACAAATAGCTCAATTGTTTTTTCCTTTTTGATTTCATATAACAGAGTGATTTACGGACTTTTGATAATAACCAAAATTGGTGCTTTTTGAAAAAAAAAAAAATTTAAATGGTTTAGACCTACTAAATTATTTTTAAATTAGCCACTAAAATTTTTTCGAGTCTTAGAACGACACAATATGACTTAAGAAGGTACAAACATTTTTTTTGAAGGTCTTGAAAATTTTAAAACTTTATCTTCATTTTGAGAGGACTGAAAATTGAGTCTAACATTTCTAAATTTTAGGCTCCCGAGGACTTATGGAAGGGAGCTGCAGCAAAACAATTTTTTTTTAGAAAGTTTTGAGTAATGAAATTTCTTGAATTTCCCACATCTCTTCAAAAAATTTACCTGGAGAAATGAAACTTCACAGATGTGGAGTCAGTAAGAAATCAAAATACGACCCCTTAACATTGGGTCAAAATGTTTTCAAAATGGCGAATGGCCGAAATATGAGGAAGACTTGAGTAGCCTCAAATGGATTAGATGCGATAAATGTGAGCTCATAGGATCACTAATGAGATGACAAGAAATACGCTGAATGTCATTTCACATGGAGGGGAGAAGGAAGGGTTATCATCTTGAAAATGTGGTGGCGGTAAGACGAAGATTAAAAATATTTTATTACGGTGTCAGACGATAATGTAAGTCCAAATGACTACGAAATTTCAACTTAAGCTTCCTAAGTAAATATGAAGAGGAGTTGGAACAAAAAATTGTAACTATGGCACTTATATACTAGAAAAAAAAGGCAGGTTGGTATCAGTACGGAAGGAGCTTTATAGTGTTACGAATATTTATGATAAAGAGTTTAAAATAAAATCAGAGTAAGTTGTCACTTGGCTCATTTTATCATAATTATTATGACACCACAATAAACATTTTTCTACCAATCGTGAACCCCATCATATTTTCAGGACGATAACCTCTCCTTCTCCCCTCCAACACCATGTATGGAAGTGAATTGGGGTTATTGTATACTTCTTATTTCCTGTAATTATATGAGTTCATATTAAACATATTTACTAGTTCTACTCGAATTTTAAAAATTCGCCATTTTGGATCCACCCAAATTCAAGAGTCCATATTCTGATTACTAACTAACCCAGTACACAAATTTGACTTATCTAGGTTGATTTGATGAGGAGATATGGAAGATTCAAGAAATTTTATGCCTCAAATCTTCCTCAAAACCGGATTTATAACCTAACTCCCCTTAAAATGTACTAAGGAAGCTGAAATTTGGATATGTTGGTGTCCGTGACTCACTTTTTCACAACAAATAAAAAACAAAAAATTTAAGCTGTTTGACTCTTCTCCAGCTTCCTTCAAAATTTGAGTTGTCTGCCATTTTGAGATGTATCGAAAAAAATGAAAAAGTAATTTTGTTGCATTCTAAAAAATAGTCTTTCACCAAATTTTGAGCCAATTTCATAAATACTCGCCGGAGCTACGCACGAGGAAAAAATACATATACCAAAAAATTGAGCATTTGTCAGATGACTACAAATGGTCTGAAACGCAAAGATTTGAAAACCTCATGCTGCCCCGACCCCCTTTTCCTAATCAGGTAGGCTGTAATAGCTATCGTTTTTAAGTTGAAAACTCAGCTAGAAAATTAGGCAAAAAAGTGGGGGGGGTGTACATTGGCTCATCTTACCACCGTTGACTGCACATATTTCATATCAAACTTTTTCGATTTACTTGGGAAGGATGATGTAAGGGTTTTGGACTCGATAATAGGTATGACCTGTGGACTTGAAAAGTATACTTGAAAATATCACCTGTAAATGTAAATAAATCCTAATTAAAAACTCAATTCGAGTAATGCTGCATGGTTGCTCATGTTTTTTTTTTTTTTTAGTAAAAATTTTCATACGATAAATTCGCTCTATTTTCGAGACACAAAGCCAACTTTTTCTACCCAAATACAAAACCGTAAAACGAACCTATGATGCGAATACAAACGAAATAAAAAATCGCCAGAAAATCGTATTTTTCGCACAGATCAGCACCATCAACACCCATTAAAAATCTCGCAGTCCACTATTTAGGGGTTTTCCGAGAAGGAAATTTTTTTAATAAAATATTTTATCGGACGAGTTTGGTCATCGTACGATACCATCTCTCATTGTTACCAGTGTTACTATGACAACGGGTATGATGATAGGAAAAAAAAGCCCGAAGAGAAGTCGAGAGAAATATACCGCGAAGCCTGCGAAACTAAATAATTGCCTTCGAAGACAATAGAAAATCTTCGTCATGTCGCGGAATTATTGTTTCGATGAGTACTAATCTGAAAAATGGATTCGCAGCGTCGCATAAAAATACCCGCGTCGAGTGTAATTAAAAGCTTACGGCGTATAAAGAGCGCGAAAAAATGGCTAACGTTAACGTCCGAAGTACCCGGTCGCCGCTAGGCGTAGAAAAACTACGCTCCGGATTAGTCGGCTTAATTACATCGTCAAATTTACGATACGCGTGAAATATTGTGGTTAGCCGAGATAAATAAAGGGATAGCTTAAGTAATTAGTACTGGGAATAATTTACTGTCAAAAGGAGGTCTCGCGATCTGCTAAGTTACTGGTATAATGGCATTTCGCTATAATGCCTCGCTTCAGAGAGAGTTAAAGACCTTACCATTGTCTCCGGCTTATTGATTTTTAATGATCGAATTATTAGCACCGATATCGAGAGAGTTCGGCGAATGACATTAATTAATTGGCACCGTCGCAGCGCTTTTTTCGCTACATTCCGAAAGGAAGGAACGTGTCTGCGCGAGAACTCGCGAAATATCCTTCTAAATGAGCGTACGTGAAAAGCCGAGTAGATTTAGATTAGAATATTCCCCACGTACCCCGATCACGCCGCATCATCGTGTTCTACAAATCGCTCCTTAATGTCGAACGCGTTCGAGCCTCTTTCCACTCCGTTATCGATGGTTGGTACGGTCGTGAAAAAAGGCTCGGTTAGTTTTATCATTCGGCAGGCTTCGTAAATCGAATTAAGTCGCACTCAAGTTCAACAACCAGCGTAATTTAGCCGGTAGCCTTGGCGTTATCACGTAACGCGGTATTTTCGCTCGCTAAATCTAGACCAACCGGAGCTGGAATTTTAATCCTCGTATCGAGACACGCGTCCGTAAAAAGCGACCCAGAAAAATGTAACTTCCGCGTCGTCTTTCAATTAATCATCCGCAAACGACTACTCTCGATTCGAGTACCGAAATTCGCCTCCATTAAGGAAAACTCGAATCGAATCGAGTATAATAAAGAGCCAGTATGTATAATACTATTTGGCCGACGGATATAATAATGCCCTTTGGTAAACTCCTCCTTTTCCCGTTTGCTGGTACGAAAATGAAAATGAAACTCCGTAACTATCACCCACCGCTGTAACTTTTCATCGGTTCCTCGATTCCTCCAAAACATTGTACGCTTTTTAAACGTCGCGTAAAATACCTATTTCGGGACTCGCAGCCATTGGAATCGCGGTAGCAGCGATTTTACGATATCAAAGGAATAATTTGAAAAATAAATAATTCATGTGAAGGTACCACCGCGCCGGAAACGTTTCCACCAACTTTCCCCTGTGTATCCTCTTTTGTAAGCTATGCACACGGATTTGACGATGCATCAGGTTAACCGGGGTTTATTTAGCGAAAAGAGACCGCGTGTTTTGCAAATATCGCCGATTTCACGGATTGTGATTTTTATCAAAGCTATAACAAATGTCGATTTTAGTGTTGTTTTTTTTTTGTTTTTGTTTTTTTTTTTAAATATAAATTTTTTAACAATTTCGAATCCTTGAAGCGAGTTCATAAAGGATGTTAATACAACCATCAACTGACCAAATGAATCCATTCGATGTGCTCGATATGTAACTTCGTGTTCTAACGTTAGAGGTTCCATGAAGTTGATCCTCACGTTCTAACACAGTTGGAGATGAAGTTAAATGATTCAGGGCCGTATTAGCCAATAGGCACAGTAGGCTCGGGCCTACGGTGGCAAAATTTAGGAACGGCAAAAAAACTACTTAAATTCAAAAAAAAAATCAACAAAAAAATCAAAAAGAAATCTAAAAGGAAATTTCAACAAAAAAAAATCCTGTCCTCAACTCCCCACGAAATCACCTTTGCTTGGATTCCAGCACATAAAGGTACTTCGGGAAATGAGCATGCCGACTCCGCAGCTAAAGAAGTCTCTCTCTGCTTTCCTTTACCACATATACCATTAACTATCGCAAACTACAAAGCCGCCATCAAAATAGAGTAGCCGTGAAATGGTCAAACATCTGGTCGCATGTTCCACCTTCCAATAAACTCAGACCGATTAAATCAGATACTAAACTCTGGAACACTTCTTTACGCAGAAAGAGGAAGGAAGAAGTATTTTTATGTAGACTGAGAATCGGACACAGTCACTTGAGCCACTCTTACCTCCTCTCACGCGAACCAGCTCCCTTCTGCGACCGACGTAATGTGCAACTTTCTGTCTACCATCTTCTCATACAGTGTCCCAAATTTCACTTGACGAGACAACGATTAAACTTGCCTGATTCCCTGCCACTTCTTCTCCAGGACAACGAAACGATAATCCGCACTCTCCTCTATTTCATAACCTTCTCAGGCCTGTTCCCGTTACTCTAGTGGGAACAAAAGACAATAAAAGCCCGTGCCTCTAGCCTCGCTACTGTACACGGCACGGTTCAAAAAAAAAACAAATCTAAAAGATAATTTCAACAATAAAATAAAAATACAAAAAAAAAACAAAAAGAAAATTTAAAAGGAAATTTCAACTAAAAAAATAAAATGAAAAAAATCTAACAGAAAATTTCAACAAAAAAAAAACAAAAACAAATCTAAAACAAAATTTCAACAAAAAAAAAATAAAACAAAAAGACAAAAAGAAAAAGAAAACCTAAAAGAAAATTTCAACTAAAAAAATTCTAAAACAAATCTAAAATAAAATTTCAACAAAAAAAAATCTAAAAGAAAATTTCAACAAAAAAAGAAAAAAGAAAATCTAAAAGAAAATTTCAACCAAAAAAAAATCAAAAAAATTTAAAACAAAATTTCAACAAAAAACAAAAAATAAAATAAAAATTTAAAAGAAATGTCACCGATCTGCTTAAATGGTTGCCTATATGGAAGTACCTCAGGCGCCTACCCACACACCGTATAAATTTCATCTTATACAGGCCTAGTTTTTTTGTAGCAATGTTGCCTATGTGAAAAATTAATAGTTATGAAAAAACAAAAATCTTACGATTTTGAAAAAATTTGGTGGACACTGGATACAGGTTGATGAAATAAGTAAAAACTGTTATATGCACCAATTGCCTAACTTGAAATTTGAAGGGACAGTTATCCAAAAAATCATTAAAAAAAATTGTTCAAGAAATTTTATGCTACTCTTCGTGATGAACGAAAATGGTGCTTTGCAAAAATCATGTATCTTGAGAAATGAAGGCGCTGTGTGGATTACTACTTTCTTCGGGAATTACAGAACAACATACCATAAAAAAATTGATGAAGTAAATACTCACTATATATTTATTCAAAAAGTTTGTTCCCACATGTCATCATAAATTGATCGGAATTTGGAAAAGATATTTTGTGATTTTTCTATGTCGAACGGTTAGCACTCATATCATCATCTACCGTTAAACGTGGATGAATGATGAAAAAATTCATCCTTTTTCCTTATCTATTTTCGTATTTTAAAAGAATGTGAAAGTGGAGAGGTGAATAATTTTGATGGATAGATACCCTGAAGCAGGTATCACCGAATAAAAATGCTAAGAAATTAAACAATTCAAAAATGTAAAAATAATGAAATAAGAATTCACTTATTTTGTTATTTTAAAAAATTTTTAATATTCACTTATTCACCATACACAACTGCACATTCAATTTTCACGATACGCGATTTTTGCAGAGCACCATTTTTGTTCATTTCAAAGAGTTGAATAAGATTCTTCGAACAAATTTTTTTTTATGATTTTTTGGATAACTGCTCCTTCAAAACTCAAGCTAAGCAATTTGTGCATATCACAGTTTTTACTTATTTAATCAACCTCTATCCAGTGTCCACCTTATTTTTCCAAAACCGTAAAATTTTTGTTTTTTTATAACTATTAATTTTTCACACTGGCAACACTGCTACAAAAAAACTAGGCCGCATCAGATGAAATTTATACGGCGGGTAGGGAAGTGCCTGAGGTACCTCCATATAGGCAACCATTCAAGCAGATCAGCGACTTACATATCTGACTGGTCCCTCGTTAGAAAAGTGATTAGTTGGTGACCAAAATATAACCTCTTGAATTTGAATCAAAATGAATTCAAAATGGCGGTTTATCAAAATTTGAGTAGAGCTTGAAGAGCCTCAAGTTTGTAAAAATGTACGTGAAAGGTCGCAAGTTTTTATCGTGGTATCATGCGATAAAATTAACCGAAGTGACTGGCCTATTCTAATTTTAGCTTCCCAAGTGAATTCGCAGGAGAGTTAGAGTAAAAACGGTTTTTGGAGTGGAAATGACCGCAGGAAATTTCATGAATCTTTTATATCTTCTCCCAAACTGACCTAGAGAAGTAGAACTTCATATGTAAGGTTAGTGGATGACTATAATATGACCTCTGAAATTTGGGTCAAAATGGATCCAAAATGGCGAATCGTCAAAATCTGAGGGTAATTTGAGGAGCCTCAAATAACTATAATTTGAAAAATTTGTGTTCATACGATCATTGCATGGCAAGAAATATTACATTTCTTTTAAATTTAACTTCTTAAGTGTTTTTTATTTTATATTGTTATAATTGTTTAAAAGTCAATATAGCTTTAATTAATAAAAATCATTAAGTCTGAAGCACGTTTAATTAAAATTCCCAGGACAACAGTTATGACAACCTGAGCTCTAAAATTAATGTTATACTAGAATTGGTATGGCAGTGTTGCCAATATACTACGGTTTTAGAAGAGGTAGGGTAAGGGTTATCAGACGTGGTATTGGGTGTGGCCTGTACACATGAAGGGGTTAGCAACTTTATTTGCAAACCTGAACAAGCCCCAGTTAAAAGCTCAGCTCCAGTAATGCGGCATAGCTGCTGTAATGGGAGTTAGGCGAAAGGTCAAGGATTTCAGATTACGAAATGATAGGAAAAACTTAAAATGTGAACTTTCAAAAATTCTGCGGAAATAGGTTCAGCACTTATACATCAGCCCTCCGATAACGGAAGCTTGGCTTTTAAATAACATGAAACGAAAAATCTGAAAGCTAAGACATTGAAAAATCCCTAAATATTACCAAGTTCAAGTTAACTGACCCAGTGGTAAACTTTTTCCTTTCACATACCAAAGGAAAAGAAAAAAAGAAAAAAAACTAATCTGAACCCGCAATCAGATAAAGGTCGGACGATTAGGGTTAAAAATTTGTAAAGATTTCTGTATCCGCGCGCCGAATGTCCCTTTATCTTTTTAAATTTATCAAACCGAACGTTAAATTAATTTGAATTTCAGATTAAGCTAGTCACATTTAAAAATCATCAATTCTCTCGCGCGCCGACTAGCGTCCCAGAAATATCTTCGTTTTCCGACTTGAGAAAACTAAACTTCCGGATACGTATGGAGTTTTATTAGCATTTTTAGCTTTAACGTCGCTCCAACCTAGTTTCCATTTCTCGCTATCGTATGTAATTTAACATTTTCTCCGCACTACCAATTTGCTCGTCATTCGTGTTAACGTTAACAAATCGTCGAAATTAATCGGATAAGTTTTAATGTCGATTTTCCCCCTCGTACTTTTTTCTCTTTTCGTTTCGGGTTTTCGGCGTTCGGCTGTGAGGATGTGTGCAAAAGTTGGAATTTTCCCGCCAATTTTATATTCTTTGTTCGCCATTGTGCGGTGTATTATATGTGTTTACGAGACACGGATACTGCGATGAGGATTTTTTGTTTTACGGTTCCCTTTAAAAGTTTCAGTATATGGTTTTAGGGCGGAATGAGATGGTTTTTTCATCAGTTCGACGGGGAATATAATTTACTTGTCGTAGATGTCAAAGAAAACTTATTTCTAGTCGAGTCGAAGTATGAAATCGGAAAAAAAAAATGAATTTAATGAATTATTATTTATTTCTTGGTGGTGTCAAAGCGTTATAAATGTCATATGTAAATTAAAATATCTGTTATTTTTTGTAGAATATAAATGTGTTTCATCAGTTTTCAAAATTTACTGTTAATCTACTTAATAATTCATATTTACCTATAAAGATTTCATTTGTTGTAAAGTTTTCATTTTTAGGGAACTTTTGCAAATTTTGAAGCATTTGAATATGTTCACCTTGAGTCAATCTCAAAAATAATTAAAACTTTGAATAACCTATAATTGATGCCCAACATGCCTATTGAAAATGTGAAAATTACGACGTACTCATTTTTTTTTTCGGAAAATGATGATTCCAACTTGTTCCAAGTCTGGTCTAGTTGGGTGTCAATTTATGAGTTTTTGAGGTCACAAAATACAAATTTGATCTCGTAGCGATCCACGCAGCTACTCCTAGATAAAATGTTGCGTGGAATACTACATAAGGTTGAATCTGCACCTCATCAATTAACAACGCGAACTTAGTATCAGTCGTATCTACGTAATATGAGTTAATGATGTTTTGGAACTGAAGATGTCCGCTGGGCACCGATACCATATTTTTTTCCTTTTAACAAATGAATCGCATCTCTCATCATTTCATTTAGTATACACTTCGACTTTTGTTATACGTGTGAATATGACAGTCTTAATTTTTCAGTTGAAGCTTATTTTGTAAAACTTTCTCTAAAATATTACGAAAAATCAAAATCTTATTTTTTATTTTTATTTTTATTTTACAAATATTTGAGAACATCTTACACAGCCAATTTGGCCAACTATGAGGAGGCGCTTTACATTCACACATAGTCTGTTACGATACCTAACTATAATCTTATAAAAAGTATCCATTCAACCCCTCCTATCCCCACCTTGCACCAATCTTGAACTTAAAAACTTGAATTAAGTCTTAATCCCTCTCTCCCAGTATTTCAGTATTATCTTTAGTGACAAAGGTTTACTCATATGAGGGAATAACTTCCATAATTTGGGGTAAGTTTTCATTGTAATTCACCTGCTGGAATGTGAGATGACAAATACTCCTTGACAGCTCCAACATTTGATTAAGTATACATTCTCCTACTAATCTATATTATGCATATTTTTCAAATATTAGAGGTATTTTTTGTTAGCAAAGTCAAACGAGCATAAAGCAAAAAGTTAACTAATACAAGCTCTATTTCACTCGACATCCCTTTTATTTAAATTTACTCCAACTTAAAAAGCAGCAGCACTTCGGTAATATTACTCAATTAAGTTTGAAACTCGTCGAGCACAAAAATTAACCGAAGCTGTGCCACGCGAAATTCATTCCGTTTGCGCAAAGTACGTCAAGATGTTCTCGCAGCGAAAAAAGGAAAACGATAAAAGTGACGTTTTTTATGTAAATTCCGAGTGTATCCGATGCGAGGTAAAAAAACCCACTTTCGAATAATTTCAACTTCTACTTGAATTTGACAAGCTCAGTAGATAATTTCTAATTAATCCTGGCGCGACTTTTAAATCCCAAATAACAAACAATTTAATCACGGATAACAAAGGAATGTTAAAACGAGAGAGGAAAAAATTTCCAAACTCTGAAATTCGAAATTAACGACAATTAAAATGTATCAGAGAAAAAAAAAGTTCTGACAAAAGCAAGTTGTTTAATAATAGCGGTATTGTAGTATAACAGAACAGTCTAATTAGAATGATTCTCTGTAAGCGGTTCCTCTTTTTAATTAATTTTTTTCTTTCGACTCCTGCTCTCTTTTTTCACCGCAGTCCAATCCACGAAAAGCTTTAATATTTTTCAAAACCACCAAAACGAAGTTTTTTTTTTCACTTCGAAAGTAAATTAAAAAATTATAACGTGCTGCCGATGATCGAAAGGTGGGTCGGTGTTTCAGCGTGGAATGAAGAGGGGGGAAAATCACAAATTAATTCACCCTTTCAACTATAATAAACTTGCCGTTAACAACACCGATTACCAGTTTTCGCAAATGACACGCCGACATCTTTTTCATGGACCAACGACGCTGGTTCGCCCACTACTATAATTAAAACGGCACCGGCGAAACTTCGATGGTTCTTTTTCGCTGTCCTAGCGCGAAATAAACTCTTGCAATTTTCATCGCTTCAGTGGATCTGTTTTTCTTCGTAATTACGCTCCCTATTAGATTTAAAACAACTTCATCGCCAAGGAGGGAAAAAATAAACGAGGAAAAGCGGGGAAATTTTGACAGCGCAGGAGACCGACGACGACGGAGTTCGTGTAATGAAACGCGATAATTTTTATTTCCTTTTTTTTAAATCGTTACCGCCTAAAAAGAACTTTATCGCAGAATCATTGTCAGGTACGCTGCCTATACTAGCTGTAGTAGGAAACGCTATGAATTTTTATGCTCGACGCGAAAAGGGTTACGAGGACGGCAAAAAAAGGGTTAAGAATCAGGACGGAAGTATCTAGGCTCTTATAATTCATTGTGCCGAGATTTATTCAACGTGCGCTTCAAAAGGCAGATTCTTTTGAACACCCGGTGAGTGATAAACGACGAATGTAAGGGAAGCCGTCGCATCCATTGTTCGGCCGTATAGTTGGCGGGCTTTGTTTTGTAATTGTGTACGGATGTGTGTCATTTTTAAAACTAGCGAGATGTTCCAGTGTAAGGATTACGCGGTTTAATGAGATTAGCCGCTTATCATACCACTTCTGGCGCGTTTCCTTTCCTTCTAATAAATTAATCAAGTGTGAACGCGGACGTCTCTTTGAACACACCTCCTTTCAACTACCACGCAATTAGAATCGCAGACGTAATTTATTGGCGGTATTTTTTCAATTCGCTCACATTCCACAATATATCGATTCATCGTACATTTCGACGCCTTAGGATTGTCGCATATGCAACTAAAATAGTCGAGAAGTTAAATAAAAGGTACTATTCTTCCTTATAAATCACTTAGTATGTAACTTCAACAAATGTGTTAAATGAGTTGTATCGTTCTTCCTTTAAAATCAGCTTATATGCAACTTTAATTGCCCATAAGTTGAATAAGTCGAATTATTCTACCTTCGAAATCACAATACATGCAACTTATATAACATATGTGTTGAATAAGTTGTATTATTCTTCCTTCCAAATCAGGTTGTATGCAACTTTAGTAACATATGCGTTTAATAAGTTGCGTTATTTTTCCTTCCAAGTCAGTTTATATGCAACTTTATTAACTGAAAAGTCGAATAAGTGGAACCATTCTTCCTTTTAAATCACCTCATACGCAACTTCAATAGCATGGGTTTTAAATATGTTGTATCAGCATGTATCAAGGTTGACTCACTCTGCGATAACCATAAAATTTCAACTTTATCGCTTGCTACATCCTGCTAACATTGTAAGTAATTCTTGCAGAAAGCAAAATTTAGAGTAATGAAATCGTGATATTTTTACAACTTTCACCTTGAGACAACTATTGGACAAAATTTCTTAAAATTTAAAACAATTAAAATTGAAACATTTTTCTTGAGTAGTACGCAAGATGCAAATATAATTCAACTATTTACAAGAAAGTTATTAGAAATGAATAATGTTGACTCCTTCTCAATCAAATTTTCTTTGAGGGTTTTTTCATGAATTATTTATTCAACCGAAAAAATCTTACGTATATTTTTTTTTAAATATTGAGGAAGAGTATTTATTGCAATTTTCAAAGAAAACAGTACCTTACATTACGAGATTTGAGTGCAGTCACAAATGGGCTTTTTACGTATAACATACCCTTAATTTTTTTTTTTATTATTACCCGTATATTATGAGAAACTAGGTGATTGGAATACTAAACCATTACTTTTTGAGAAATTTTTTGGTGGTCGTGGGAAAGTGAGTTGACCTATGATACATATGATTTATTTCACCCACCTTGATATCATTCTTCCTCCTAAATCAACTCCTATGCAATTTCAATAACATAATTATGTGCTAAATATGTCATATCCTTCTTCCTTCGAAGTCATCTCAAATTAAATTCAATAATATTTATATTAAGTTCAATCATTTTCCTACAAAAATAAGAATCGAATTTTGCAAGTCATATGTCACCATTAATTGAAAGCATTCCTACAACCAACTTTTCGAACACAGTAATTTCCCTCCAAAACCATATAACATTTGTCAACCATTAATTACGTTTTCGAGCTTATCGCGGCGAACAAATACGAAAATTGTATCGGATCGGGGCTCATTAACGCGGTTATTTGAACAGGGAAAGATCTAAAGGAAACATTATACATCAAAAGTACAATTAATTAAACAGCTGCTACTTTAATTCCACGAAGGTACCGCGTAGTCGTTAATAATTCTGTGAGACCGTATCGTAAATTAGGAAGAAATTGGAAAACCTTCCGCATGAAAAAAAATACATAAAAGAACCATTCGGAATTGGGAGTGTAATATATCATTTTTTTGTCGCGGATTTTTCGGGCTCTTTATGGTTTTTTGTATTTGCTGGGAAAAGGCTGGAGGCGGGGAAATTGGATGTCGCGAAATCTTAGAACAAAAAATATCTACGGCTTTTCGGGATAAAAAATTGCTAATGGGTTGTTTATTTGTTGGGGTTACGGTTTCGGTTGTTGAAAAGGGTTAAAGGCGGAATTTTATCAAAAACGAAGGCGGTAAAGTTACTATTAAAAATAGGATTTTTCGCATCCGGAAAATATGAAAAGCTCCGGATTAGTAACAAAAAGCTCAAACGTGATATTAAAAAGCAGAGTTCTATTCAAAGATGGTATGAAAATTCGGTCATATAATTAAAATGAAGAGACTGGAGGAAAATTACACCTTTCCATCATTTATGCAGATTGAAAAAAAAATCACGTATACTTATTAACTAAAAATCCCATCTTTAAATTAACATAACTAATTTAAGAATATTTGAAAAATTCGCGTACCTTATGGTGTTGAAGATGAGTCCAAGCAAACACGTGATGTTGATAAGGAAACCGCGATAACGAATAACGTCGACGAAGTGTACTCGGAAAAGCTCAAAAGCTGTCCTCCGCGCCAACAGGAACGCAGCATCTTTTTTCATACGCAACGCAAGCGCCCTTCGACGTCAAAAGCGTGAATACGTCTGCTCTCGCCCCCTGAAATGCTCTCCAACTGTGTATCGGTGCTATGCGAGGGGAACACGTGATAGACCTAATGTCACTTTGTCATTCTGAGCGTTTAAACTTATTAGATTAACTTCGAATTGTTATTTTCTACTGTTTAGCGCCGTTTAATTACAGTATAAGCGCCCGCGCTCGGGTTAATAATGGCGTGCCCGAGTGAATAGATATTGAATGCGTAGTGTGGAGTTCAGTTTGACCATAACATCGGGTGTCTATTGAGATACAATAGTCTTTTAGGGTATCGTCACGAATGAGTTTCTTGACCAACATTCTTTCCCTTATTGAGAATGTCTTCATTTTCTGGTAGCGGAAGAGAGCACTGGAATGTATCTAAATTGAGGAGCTGTTAGTTCATGAGAATTTCTACTAAAAATCGTATTTTCATGGTTTCAAGAAAAAGTGATAAAAATTCAGCTTTCAAATTAAAGATTTAGTTCTTATTAGTGAAATGAAAAATAAGTATACTTAGGTAATCTATTTCGCAAGCTATGAATAATAACAATAATAATAATAATAATAATAATAGTAATAATGCTTTCATCAAAATAATAATAACATGGGTTCTAGATTAAGTATCACTTACTTCTTATCACATCAACTTTGTTCTCTCAAAGTAATTACCTCTGAGAAAGATTACGTTGAATACTTTCAACTTCTAAAGGTATTTCATTCAAATCATTAATTTATGAAAAGTGAAGCAATACTACATAACATTAACAAATAAACAAACATAAGCACCGATATAAATGAAGGACAACGTTGGTCAAAATTAAAATGTGAACAAATGAATGAACGAACGAAGGTACAATAGCTAAATAAAAAGAATGAAGAATGAAGAAATAAAGAATAAATAATAGGCACTTGAAAGTATTGTTAATCTCTTTTTAACTTATCCTCTCTTTCTGTTTAATTTCTTTTGTTCATTTATCATTACATTAGTTCTTTTGTTGCTTAGATTTGTTGCTTTTAGATTCGTCCCTTCGTTCATCGTTTGTTTTTTTGTTTGTTTCTATGCATTGATTCTGATTGATTTCTTTCATCAAGTTGAATACTAATGTCCAATATAATTCAATGAACAAAAAAAAACACATGATCATGCTTTTTGTTAATTTGTGGAATTACATTAGTATTTAACTTGATGAACGAAGTCGATCAAAATTATGGATAAACAAAACGCAAATCCTCCACTAAAGTAGTGGACTTCCACAAACGAACAACAGCAAACGACTAACCAATTACTCAATGAACAAAAGAAATGAAACGGTAAAAGAGAAAGAATAAACGCATGACGAATGAGAAAAGAATGAATTAATGAATAAATCGTATAATTAGGTTGATAAAGAAAAGGAATAAGAAACTGAAAGCTGAGTAACAGCGAACACACTAAAGACTACCTACACAACGCACAGATCTTACGTGATAAGTAGACGGATACTCTTATCTTAAAAAATGTAGGAAATTGGAGATAAGAAGTTGTCGACATAATACGATCGAAATGAATATTCTGGAAATGTGAGAAAAATAATCAACCAATCAGGGCTGTAATAACGGATCGTGTTTCGTTTCGTTCCAGTTCCGGTATCCGTTCCTGAGTCATTCCATTACGTTCCCATTATGTTACTTTCCAACTTTGGGTGTTCTGTTACATTCCGTTATCAACTCAAAATCAAAATTATTTTATACATATGAGATTATTCGTTTTTTTTTTCAAGCCATGGCTGCTTTTACTTCATTATGAATAATTATTATTATTTAACAAATGTTTTTCATTTAAATATTTAGCTTTCTTGAAATTATCCTCTGTAAAGATTAACACACTTTTGAAGATGCTTAGATAGAAATTTAGGTACCTACTTATCTTGAAAAACAAGAACAATTGGTTTTTGGCTACGAATTTGAGTGATTAAAATTTTAAATTGAACAAAATCAATTAAAAACCTTCGTGAAGAGAAATACTCTTGAAAATGATAGTGCATTTCTCAAAGAAGATGTTTCTACGACCTGATATGTTATTTCTTTATTATTTTTTTGTGATATAAGATCTTATCAGATCATTTGGAAGGTATGATCTCAACTAAAATCAGATCATTATTAAATTTTGAAATTGTAATCTTTGATAATAAAATCATAGTACCCAATTTAGATTTCACTAATTTCTGACTAGACAGCCTAAAAACCGACTAGGAGACCACTCTCTTTACATGTGGGTAATTCTCTGAAAATGTCCATATTTCGATGTCTTTATTTTTCTGAAAAAAAAAGTTGATATTGGGAATTTTTTTGATTGGGATAGTGAGTATATGTGTCCTTGATGTCATTTATGCCATTCGGCTCAAGTCATGTCCCCCTGGGGGGTAGGGGGACTTTTTGAAATTTTATTACCCAAAACCTAAGAACTTCTTAGGCCGTGGCTGTTGATTCTCGATTTTGTGGCTTATTGTAACTCAGACGTAAGACGTCCTAGGAACTTGAAACAAAAGGGATATCGAAGATTAGTAAGTACATATAATATTCACCTATTCAATATTCTCTTAAACTGACTGTTAGGAGCTCCTTAGTAAATTTTTGGCGAATTCTCTCAGGTCGTGGCTGGTTGGTTTTAATCTTGAGCCGTGGCGAAGTGTCTTTTTATGACCATGGCCTAAGAACTAGTGTCTTTTTTCGAGAGACAGCCATTAACACCTAAATTAATAACATCTTTGTTAGTGTATCCCCATTAAAATTGATTTAGAATGGCAAAAAGACACTAATTCCTAGGCCGTGGTCGTAAAAAAAAACACTTCGCCACGGCCTAAGATGAAAACCAACCAGCCACGGCCTAAGAGAATTCGCCAAAAATTTATTAAGGAGCTTCTAACAGTTAATTTAAGAGAATATTGAATAGGTGAATATTATATGTACTTACTAATCTTCGATATCCCTTTTGTTCCAGGTTCCTAGGACATTTGATGGCTGAGTTAGAATAAGCCACGGCCTAATACCACAAAAACCGGGAATCAACAATTTTTACGAATTTTGCTTTCCGACTGTGATAAATAAATGACATTTCACATTTCGAATGCTGGCAGTGTATTCTCATGATGTCAAGGAAGCATTGTAACCGCAAAGAAAAACGAATTATAAAATCATTGCCGCAGGAGAAGCAAACAAAAAACGCCACGGCCTAGGAGTGTATAAACCATTTACAGGTCTTTGAACCTTCCTGGAGGTCAAGCAGGGAAACTTTGGACATCATTTTGAGCGTTAACATACACACTCAACTATCCTGAGCAACTTTGCTAAGTTTTTCCTCAAAAAAATATTAATTTAATATCATTTATGTGACATTGAAAATTCAAAACGTGACCATTTACATGCCACGGCCTAAGAACTTTTGACCTTTGGGTTGAAAAAAACCCCATTTAGGGGGGGTGGAGGACAATTTCAATCGATGGGAAAGTTAGAGGAGATACTCATATAAATATAGAAAAAAAAAAATTCAATTGTAGCGTAATTCTTCAAAAAAAACATCGATTACAGAAATATGGACATTTTCAGAGAATTACCCATTTTGTATCAATTTTTTGAAATTACAGTAGTAATCTATACCAGATGAAACTGAACCACTCAAGTGATCGATCAAAGAATGAAAACTTTTAAATTTTGAATGAAAATTTTATTTTTTACACACATCGGAGAATATTTTGAAAACATTACATTTTCAATTTCCATGCGATTTTTCATTTTTATTGTTGGTTAATCGATTCATTAGGAAAATTTTTCATACGAATAGATCAAAAATCGTAACTACCCAAGCCTATTCCGAGTCTTCGACAGCCGTAACCTCTAGTAGTAAGCACGAAGCATTCTACGGCTGAAACAGAATCAAAAACGAATTTCAAACTTACAAATGAAATTAGCTGCAAAAAGAGAAAAACTCTGCTCGATTTTATGTGTGAAAACAAATAGATACGTACGAGGAAACCCTCTTACAAAGGCATTTTATAAAAAGGAGGAAAACGAAAACGAAACCCTGATATAAAGCGATACATGCCCAAAAAAAAGTTTACGATTCACCAGAAATGCTAAATGCACACCAGGCCACAGGAATACGTGGTATTAACTATAAAGTCGCAGTCTATGAGATGAATTACAATTAGTGAGTTTTTTAATTATATATCCTTCGTAGTTCCAGAAATATTATTATGTACCTGTATCGATCGCATAGGGGGTTCAGCATTTCCTTCTCGTCACTGAATAAAAAAATATATTCTGAGGTATGGTTAAGGAAACCGTATAAAGCATGAAATTTTTTTCAATTTAAATTGACGCTTTTATAAGTTTTCCGAATTTTTATTGGCAGTGTATTAACAAAAGCTATAGCCAAATTAACATTACACAGAAGTGCCACAATCACCTTTCAATATCGCGCTCTTTTTATCGCGTCTGAATGAAAAATCTTATTGATATTGTTTATTTTACAGCTAGGTGAGAAACCTAGTAAATGATATACAATATTGCTACGGTTTTTTCTCTATATTTTTGATTGCTTATGAAATAGGTAAGTATAAAAATAAAATTTATGCGTATTTTCGCGAGTGAGAGGGGTGAAGGCTTTATTTTGATTCATTTTCTGCAATAGGTATATCTATAATTTGTTTTTTTTTTTTTAAGTAATAAAATAATGTGAAAGTGTCAGTTGTTGAGCTACCTATTTTATTTATAGATTAAATTTAAAAAATTCATAATTCAAATATTCGTATTATGAATATTCGAACTTTTCAACGACGTATTTGGATTTGAAAGATAACAAAACTGCTGTGTGTACAATTGCATAAGATCTTCTAGACTAACCAGTACTATTTTAATTACACTTTAGTAAAGCTTGATGCAAGTTTAATTTGTATAGGTACCTAGAGTTTCCACTCAGCGAAAATGTTCTAAAGGATCGACAGAAGTCCGAGAAAGATGTCGCTGTGCGACGACGAGCTAAAAACGTTGTAAGAATGTAAACTGTCAAGAAAATGTAAAAATTAAGGAAAACTTTGATGAAACTTTTACACAAAAGTAGTCTAGGTGCTCTAAAGTTTAGCAAGAAGAATTGAATTTTATCCTTATTAACGTTCCCGCTGTCATTGATATTCGTTATCATGAAGCGCATTAAAATTGTAATTTGCGACTAGCTAGAAATGTTGATGGAATTTCTCCTCTAACGGAGTAGGTATGCCACTCGATGAGTTAACGAAGACGACGAAGTTTAATTTATACAAAATTTTGGACAAGGCGAATGTAGAATATTTATCAAATAAAACTCGACAGTCAGCGCTAATATTCGTTTTGCCGATGATGTTAACTAATATCGCTAAGTAACAATTTTTAATGACCGTTAAAATTACTAAAAACGTTGCCATGTTAAATTGTCAAAGAGAAAAAAGAAAGTCCGCTTAGCGGAAATACATCAATGATCATTTCCACCGTCGAAGCAATATTTGTTTTCCTGATTGTGGTTAAGAGTAGTTCCATGCTCTTTTACTTCTACACTAAAGTGATCTCACCAAATGAAACAAAATCCTAGCCTTTAGTTCATCGTCTTTCGTCTACTTTATTCAGTGGGGATTAAAAATGCAAAAGAACTTTGTGCTGTAAAAGCGGACGATAGAGTCGAAAATCTTTGTTAAGTCGGTGGTACGCGTAGTGACTATGACCACCATGTGTTTTTCTATTACTCGTCTTCATCGGAGTCTTTTACACGGTTGTAGAGAGATTTGATTTTTATTCTCCAACTGGCCAGAAAGTTGTGTGGCGAGAAGCCAGATTAGTTTCGTGGTAGCCTTTAGCGTTTCGGTAAACTTTCCTGAAACTTCCGTGCTTCCCGTGAAATTTCAGTTTCATAAAATTGATTATTCTTTGCTAAGATTCGAATGAAGAAGAAAAAAATTGATTAAATAGTTTATTATGCATAAATCGTTTTTGTTTCAAAATTAGTGTTTGATGAACGTAGGTAATTGGGTACCTATTAAAAACACTCGAAAATCGAAAACAATTTTTATGATTCTTCAAATTGACTATTTGACTATTTCAATTTTTTCCCTTAAAACTATACATTATGAGTAAAACCTGTATCTAATAGCATATGGTTTTCATTTTTTTTTTAATCATTAATTTTTGGTTTCATATATATTTTTTTTACATTGTATTCCATTATTTTTCCATGTTCTTTTTTTTTCATTTTATTCATTTATTAATTCTTTATTTTTTTGGTAGTACTCTGTTTTCCCTCCCTTTATCATTTACTTTTTTATTATCGTACTTCTTGTTTTGTTTTTTTCTTTTAATTTAATTTTTTTTATTTTTTCCTCGCAATATGTGTAGGTACTGTTAAACAACTTACTAAATAAGTAGGTATTTCAAGCAGATAAAAGCGTCAAGAATTTCATTCACGAAAGTTCGTCAAGGGATTTTAACTTTAAGAATTACAGCACACATACTAGATAAGTTCCTATACATACATCGAAGCACATCAGCTTTCCTGTTTCGATTTCCAGCCAAGCAGTACGAACATCGAATTCCACATTGGCGAAAGTTCACCATTTCGCGTATCGTACGCAGCTAGTACGCACCGTCGATAATATGAAAATTCTAAAAGAAATCGTCGCGAAACAAAATAGAATAGCGAGTCGACGTGCGAAACATATTTCAAAGTTGATTCGAACCGTTCAGCGGCAGGCGATAAAAAAAATTTTGGAAGTACTGCGTTCGTGTTTATTTTTTCCGCGGCCCGCTTTTCTGGTGCGAAGCTTTTTCGTTTGGTTCTTCTTTTATTCTGTGCTTATTTTGTAACTTTTTCTTTCATTGTACTACACACACGCGAGGGTATAAAATTTCTTCACACGTTCCCATTGTTTCTTCCCGTTTTTCTTTTACTGTATTCAATTTGTTTGCCGAAGGTTCGGTTTAAGAAAATACTTTGAAAGTCTAAAATTATTTTTTCTGTATTATTTTTATGGTTTACTTTCCTTTAAATTAAGTACGTGTCACCGAGGAAAAAAAAGCTTTTTATTAAATTTCAACCCGGTTCCGAACGATGTTTTTACGGACGCCGAAATCATTTTATAAAGTTGATATTTTTGATAGCTTCGGTACCTTTTTAGGCGCGTATTTGTTTTATTTCACACGTATTTAATTTCGATCCCATTAGTTATGATTTTTACCGCATGATCGCCCTGGTTTGTCGGCCACGTGCTTGTCGTACATGCTCGAAAGGATTTGATGCGTTTAAAAAATACGGGTTGCTGTGTTGAACGGGTTGTAAATAGGACAACTTTTTCAACTTCTTAATAGTGTGGGTTGCCTATGCAATAAAAGGAGTAAGAATTGGCAATTTTATGCCTTTTTTGTGGACTTGTTTAGTGATACCTCATTTCATCATTCCAGTAGTTCAGAAATCTAAGGTTCAACAGCTGCGAGTAGTCTTATCAAAAGCGAAGATAGCGTAATTAAATGTAAGGTGGATGAGACACCTATTGGTCCGATAGTGTTAAGGACTAATGAGGGACTTTGTTTACTCGGTGCTGGATTTAGATATAGGTAGTGTGGGCAGTTGCCAAGAGTGGAAAATTTTATGGTGTTCATTTCTTTATTTACTAAATTTAAATTGAAAACAAAGTTGAAAATTTGAAGTATCAATTTACTTTCGCAAACATCAACAAAAGTTTTAAATTTGCCATTCATATTTCATGCTTTGCGATTAAATTTTTTTTTCAAATTACTTATTGGACTGAAATCGTCTTGAATTTCTTTTTGATTAACACTAAAGTTGGAAATAAAATAAAATAAATTATACTTAAAAAAATATATCCTTTTGGATTTTACATCTTAAGCATAAAATTTACGATTCCTTCTAACATTTCAACAAAACATTTCTGCTTGCATAAAAAAATCACATTTGAAGTTGAATTCATGCTGATGACATGATAAGTCTATATAAACATAATCAGCTTTATCAAGTTCGAGAAGCGAGTTTCTAATATTGCAGCAAGCATAAGTACCAAAGCTACAAATTCCATCAATATACTGCTGTTGGAAAAAGGATAAAATTCTCTATTAAAAAATGAAATTAAAAATTGGTGTCATCATATTTGAGAGCATTTTTTGTATCAAGTTCATATACTTATGTTAAACACAGATTAAAAGAAGTATTCACAAACGCGTCATTATCACGTGAATTTGAATGAAATTCATACCCACCAATCGACGCGGAATTTTAATATTTTTAATTCATGTTCTTACAAAGTTTCACGTAAACCATCTTATTTTTGTTAAAAATTGAAAAAACTCATTTTCCTTCCATAAGCCACGTTCATATTTTGATCACCTCGATTTACAGCTCGAAAAAAATCCGCTGGAGTTCAGCCACTCCTCGTAAAATACTCAATAACTTGATATTCTATGCAGTGTGCGCAATTGATTTATTACATACCAGCGCAAAAACTTCTAAGAACTTATTTATGTAATTCTGAGATAATGTTTGAACTTAAATTGTGGGTTTATTTATACAGTTTTATAATATAATTTAATAAGAAATTGGAATAAAATACAATTTTATACACCTTCCTTTAATATTGCTTTCAAAATCATGTAAAACGAGTTTTAGCGGATTTTTGCGTTGATGTGTAAGAAAGGACTAAAGAATCAATTGCGCATACAGTATTGAGTTAAATTTGTGGTAAAAGTCAATTAGAATCAATACTCGTGCACATGAAATACAAATCAAGGAACAATATTCATTAATAAAAGTAAGAAAGAGTAAAGATACAGGTGAAGGAAAGCAGAAATTAAAGAATATGAAGGGTAAGTGAAAAAGAGAATGAAGAAATTATTACGAATTAAAGGCCGTATCTAGGCACAACACACAGATTGATAATACGAACTTTATAAAAGCTAGGTTATATAAAGCTTGTAGAGTGAACCTCGACTTTTTCAAGAATAGCGTATCCCAATAAGTTAGCTTTCTAAACACAAAGTGTTCTTCATCAGGTCTTGACAGAGATGGAAAGCCGTATGATAAAACTTTTGCTTTCAGCTTTAGCTTCTGACCTTGAAAAATAAAACTTCGGCTTTTGCTTTTCAAATTTTTTCATATTCAGCTTTCACTTTTGGCTTTTGCTTTTCAACCCAAATATCATTAGCTTTTAGCTTTCCGCTTTGGACTTTCGGCTTTTCCCCTACATTTTGAATATTTTCTTTTTGTACAATATAATAATTTTTTATCATTTCAGTTTTGATGACGAGATAATCAATGAATATAAAAAATGATAATTTAAAATATATAAGTACTGGAAAAGCTTAAAAAATAAAACTTTTGCTTTTGCTTTCAATTATTTGTGCGTTCTAGCTTTTGCTTTCAGCTTTTGCTTTTTAGGTAAAAAACTCTCCACTTTTAGCTTTTGGCTTTTGGCTTTTAGCTTGCTTTCCATCTCTGGGTCTTGAACTACAAGGTCCAACATTTGGAGTCGGACCTTGCAGTAAACTTGAAGCGCTAGTGTAGCGACCAATAAGAAAGTTTGTTTACATTCTTAACTGGACTTTTTTTATCATTAACGTATTTCGTTTGAAATTTTAAAGCTGTTTTGAGTGTTTTGCGCGATTTCGCCAATTTTCATTATTTATTAATGCATTCAGCAATGCAGCATTTCGTGTTTTATTTTCAGTTTTGAGAGCTTGTGATGAACGATGTTGATAAAAAGTAAGTGTTCAGGTAAAATTAACAGAACTTCTGCATCAACTATGGTTTTCAACATCTTGCTCACGAATTCGCAAAAAATTGCGTTAATCAATAAGCAATTCCAATGAAAATTGCACGAAACAGAATTAAGTTTTCAAACTAGACAAGTCACTGATAAAGAAAAGTCGATGGTCGTTACACTAGCGCTCTGGGTTTACTGCAGGTTGCGAATTGAAATTGTTTATTAATTAATGATTTTTTTTACGATTTCGTGTGCAAGATGTTTAAAAAAGAAGTGGTGATTTAGCATTTGGTCAATCACTTGAAACCGTGATTGGATGTAGAAGTTCTGTTCATCCACTGAACACTTTAGTTTTTACTCGCATCGATCATCACAAGTTCTCAAAATTGAAAATAAAACACGAAACGCAGCATTATTAAATATATCAATGAATAATTTCAATTAAATTGACAAAATCGCACTAAACAGATTTTTTAAATAATTAAATAAAATTTTCCAACGAAATACATTATTGATAAAAAAAGAAGTCCTGTTTAGAATGTAAACAAACGTTCTTATTGGTCGCTACACTAGCGCTTCAAGTTTACTGCAGGGTCCGAATGAGAGTGCAAGTTGATATTTTACATAACTTTGTGTATGTGTTTACTTCATATTTGCTTTTGTGTTTTTTTGTTTATTAATTCAAGCAGTCATTCAAATAATTGATCATCATATTCGCACATTATCTACTCCTTTATCATTAAAATGATGGATTTACTTCAGCTACTTCAGCTTTATTATGCAAATTAGTGTTTGAAAAAAAAAATAGCCGTCGTTTTTAAGTTAAAAACTCAACTAAAAATTACAAATGTGTAACAAAATCTAGAATCTAGCAAAACAAATTTCTTCGAAAATACAAAATTGTTTAGAAATTATAAAAAACTTTATTTCACAAACAATTCTCAAATAAATAAGAAGTATAACTCGAATACAATTTCTTATATCTAATTCGTATAACTCGATGAAAAAAAAACGATAGGCCATTGGCGAATACCTATATGTACTTATTTAATGCAAAAATAAGTTTAAGGGCACGTGAAAGTTATCAATTTTTAATCCCGTATCGAAAAATAAACGCGTCTGGAGAAGAAAAATTACAATAAAATAAAGCACGTTTACAGCGAATAGGAAAACTCGTCGAGCGAATCAGTAATAGAGCAGTCGCTATCGCGATCCGAGTCCGCATTATTTTTCATATATTTACAATGTAATTTCGAAAACGTCGTATTCGGATTTGCGAGGCTGCTTTGCCGGTTGATAGGGCGCGATATGAAAATACGGTCGGAATGGTGCATTTGGACGGGATCATTTTTCTGACGAGATTGATTTTTGGGAATCGGACCAAAGGTGACGTCGGGCTCCCATTCGGTAGTTTTTTGCTCGGCGGGCGCATCGTCATCGAGTATTTCTTTCATTTCATCGCAAACTTTTTCAATATTAGCGTTCGACGAACGAGTATTTGGTTTTTGATTAGTTTTATTTGAGATGTTTTTAACATCTATCGAACACAATTCGGAGACGGAGGCCGGAGTAATATTCGTTCGTAACACGAATACGAGTTTTTCATTTTTGGCGTCTAGGGTAGCTACGGCTCGTATTTCGTTAATACGTTGGTAGGCAGCGGGTCGGCACGTTTTGCAGCATTTCAATTTATCAAGATCACTTTTCAGCGGGCGCGCTCCAAAAAGTATAAAGTTTTTAAATCCGTAACCGCGTACATTAGCATTATCAAAGAAACTATCATTTTGCTCATTTGTCAAGCTCCTATTTTCCGAGTAATCGATATTTACAGGCACCGCGAATACCATAATCGCCGTTTCGTTTTCGCGCAAAATTCTAAAAAATAAATCACCTCGTTTTTTCCCCTCCACAGGAGCTTTAGGGTGCCACCAATCCACTCCTGTGTCGGGCAGCACTCGTAAACACCTTCGTAACTGTATCGCGCTCATTATTTCGACGTATGCTGATTTTGCAGAATATCCGTTAGTATTCGTTTCTGATTTTACGACCTCGAGTTTTTTCTGTTTACGTTTCTTGCGGACGGGAGGTATCGGTGGGTCTTCCAGGGTTGGAATGGTAACGATTACATGTTTCCATTTATGGCCGTTGAGGAAAATCGGATTCGCCGGACGAGGAGTACTGATTACCGGTCGTTTTCTGGAAACAGATTATGCATTGGTATACGTACTGATTGTTGATGATGAAATTAAGTTGCTTGGAACCCTAGATGATCGACCTACTTATGTTATTTTCATTGTTATTTCCAATCTGATTTATTAGAGCAAAACGAATGCTCGGAATATGTAGCTTACAATTTTACAGTTGAAAAATTTTTTTATAAAAACATAACTTGCGGAGCGCGAAAAAATCGATGAAAAAATAGTGTAGTATGTTTATGATCTTGTTGTGTTTATATGACTACTAGAAATAATTATCATTGATTACTGCATCATATTGTGGCCTATACAGAGCCGTGCAGGAAAAATCCGGACCCAGGAGGAAAAGTCATAAGAGCAAAAAAAAAAACGTTTTTTTCGGAAAATTTTCAAAAATTTGACTTCATTTTGGGGAGCCTAAAAATTCAGTTCGAGGGCCACATACTTTGTATGATTCCCTCGGTTGAGGCCATTTAGCAAGTTTTGTAACGCCACTCTCCTAAGTTTTTGAAAAAAATCGAACTCTCATTAACTTGGAGGACTGAAATTTTGTTTTCATTTTTCAAGGTTCATTGAGCAAAAATGTTTTCTGACCCTTTTTTTTTCATAAAAACCCTAAATTCTGTCATTTACCTACAGATACGTACTTTAACAATGTTTCTAACATAATTAATTCTAGTTATAGAGGCAAAAAAGGAAATTTCATTTTATTCAAAATATTCTTTGTCTATATTTTTATCTACTCTGTTTCGAAGATCAAATAATATGTGAAATAGTTGGTGAGATAGCTAGTATCATCACCAAATTGAATTTTCATTTTAAACACTATTGCAATTTATGAAACTAATTTCCAACTCTTTCGTTTTTAACATCCGTCCTTCCCTCTCTCGATATAAAAAAATCAACTCATATACACTGCACTCCTTAAAGCAACCACCGAGCTGAAAATGCAAACCATCATAATCTACAAGAATGATGCTTAAAAAGCCCCATTAAGCGATCTCGAGCGAGGTCAAAAGGTACTGGAGAAAAAACTAATTATAATAATGAAATTTGCAACTTAGAAAATACATAATTATGACCTTCGCGACGATGAAATTTCATGTAAAGAGTAAGCTTGCTTCGTCCTACACCAATAGTACGTGCTTCTCGGTCTGATATTGAGCACGTTAGGTCAGCCACGAAATTGTCTATATGAGGTACTTAACGCGATTGGTCTGGAATACATGGACGTGCTTAGATTACTGTACTTGTTTTTTTTTTTATGTCTAATTGTGATGAATTGCTTGTGGGATAAAAGTTCAACCCGTTTATGTTACGGAGTCTGAGAAAGATTCTATCTTGTAGAAAAATTGAACAAGTTACAAAACACATCGATGTGATTTCAATCTCTATGCCGATGTAATTTCAATTATTTTCGAACAATTTGTTAATTTGTTAAGCAATTGTGTTTATTGTTTCGCTATAATGAAAGAAAGTTGTAAAAGCGTGTAATGTTTCAACGCGTAAATTTACTTACCAGAAGTTTTCAGGAAAAAGACCTTAGATTTGAATAAACGAACGTTATATCATATTTTACCATGTTTATTTTATAATGGAACGAGCAATATAAATATTGTTTCTAAAGTGAATGAAAAACTTCGCTTATTAAATCATCAACTCGTTGATTTGAATATTTTTTCCGTCTTAAGGGAGTCGAGTAAATATTATTCGAGTGAACGATAACTTACTTGGCCATTTTACGACGCCAGAATTTACAACCGTGGATTGTCTTTTCGCTATTTCCGTCGATCTATGGAGAGAAAAAAACAAAAACTCTTTAAAAATGTATACACGATGATTATAAAAGAGGTGGGTCCCTTCGAAGTATCAATTAGGCAACTATAAAAGCATCCTTGTCAATAAAATTGCCTATTCTGATATCGAAGGTATTCTAACGTATCTAATTCGTAGAAAAAAACGAAGAATTTAAATTCATTCAGGGAATTCGTCGTGGAAACCAATGCTTATTAGAGCGAGCCGAGTAAGAAATCATAAAACAAAAACATTAACTTATCAACATACCTCTGACAAGCTCACCGAACGTCTTACATTTCGACAACTTTTCACGAACTCGAAGAGAGAAAAAAAGGAAATCCTATCCGTCAAACGAATCCACACGACGAACGATCGCATTTCTCAAAGAAAATAGCAGGAAAAAAGAGTCAAAATTTGAATTACGGCGGGGGACTTATATTTAAATAAAATCGATTTAAAAGTTTCATTTCGGTCGGAAATTATTCGCAGGAAATAATTGAATTTTATTGAACTGATTCGCGCTTTGAAGTGTTTCCGCGACGAGCATCTTCGGGTACGATATTATTTACCCTTAGGTATTCGCAGCGCTAATAAAATTCTCGAAACCTCAACTTTCATTCGGTACTCGCGGTTATTTTTTTCGATACAAAAAAATACTTATCCGATTATGGCAAACTCGCTATTAAATTTTTCCCAACAACGGATTTCTTTAACGAAATTTCGCCTTCGTATCGTATTCCACTTGGCTTTTGCAATATTTTCGTCACATAAAAGCACCTTTTTCCCGCGTTACGTTCGAAAGGCAAGGTATTCGTAGGGCGTAAGTAGCGCGTGGTTTTTTTCCGAGCTACGAGTGTTTTGCTTTTATTGATGAATGCGAGGTTTTAATTTCAAATTAAAATGCGGAACGGTTCCATATAATCAGTGGGTGGAACGATTACGAAATATCGTTCAAAGGAATCGCCGACAAAAGCTTCATTGTTTGGGATAAATGAGTAGGTATCGATATTACCATCCTATCGGATATGTGGGAGTTCGATTTATTACGAAATATCGATTTTGAAGGGAAAAATAACATCGGGATTGGGACAACATAATATAAACTCTCTCCTCTCTCACAAAATAGGTCAACATAAATTTCAAATCCGATGAAAATTCAACTGAAATCTAAATTCGCTTACTGAAAATTTCATGCCTTTCGTTCATTTCTCCGCAAGTTTTTTTTTCTTTGTTTTCCACTTTGCTTGAAAATTCATGACAGAAAAAAAGGAAATCAAAGTTCTCTAACATTATTAAAGAATCTATATTCATGCTGAGGTGGCAGAAGTTTTTTTCTGAAGGAGAATATGTAATATATCTTGCCTACACTAATCATAGGAGTCTATATTTTTCAAATTATAGTAATTTGGGGCTCCTCAAGTGGACCTCAAATTTTGACCATTCGCCATTTTGGATTCATTTTGACCCAAACTGAAGAAGCCATGTTTCGGTCATCAACTAACACTACATGCAAAGTTTGACCTCTCCCGATCGATTTGGTGAGGAAATATGGAAGAATCATGAAATTTCCTGCAGCAATTTCCCCTGCAATAGTCTTTTTTTTTATGCTTCAACTTCTCTCTAAATTCACTTGAGCAGCTAAAATCAGAATAGGTTGGTCATTTGGGCTCATTTCATTATATAACGCCAAAATAAAATAATTTTGACCTCTCGTGTACCCCCACCACATTTTGAGTTCAATAACCCCTATTCCTCCCCTCCGACATCATGAATGGGATGAATTTGAAATATACAATATTTCGCATCTTTAGTAATCATACAAGTTCGTATTAATCACATTCTTAGTTATTTGGGGCTCCTCAAGCTCTCCTCAAATTTTGAAAATCCGCTATTTTAGGTTTAGTATGACACAAATTCAACATTTCATATTCTGGCCTCAAAATAACCCCTCGCACAATGTTTGACCTTTTTAGGTTAATTTGTTGAAGAGATATGGTAGATTCAAGAAATTTCATGACTCAAAACTTCCTCAAAGGGCTGTTTTCTGCTCCAATCCCACTCCAAATGTACTTAGGAAGCTGGAATTTGCATATGTTGGCATCTGTTACTCACTATCTTACATGAAATAAAAAACAAAAATGTTGAGTTATTTGCCCTATCTTCAGACTCCCTCAAACTTTGAGTAATCCGTCATTTTGAGGGGTATCGAACATAAAAAAAAGACGCTTTTACGTATTTACATAAAAACACTCTTGCAAATTTTGAGCCATTTTCATCAATAAGTGCCGGTGCTTTGTGGGGAGGGGGGTGGGGGAAATTAAACATACCAAAAAGGGGGACATTTTCCATACGATCACAAATGATGTGAAACGCAAAGATTTGAAGCCCTTCCCCTCCTCCTATCACTCCTTCCGAAATCAGTTAGGCTGTAACAGCTATCGTTTTTAAGTTGGAAACTCAGCTAAAAATTGATGAAAATTAAAAAATGAAATAACAATAATAATCATAATAATAAAAATTTGAATTAAGAGTTCATAAAAAAATTTATGTTTTCCAATGCGCAACAATCTGAAGAACTTGAAAAGATACTTCGGTATCAAGATAAGGAGATGAAAGGCAAACGCGTACCTAATCTCATAAATTTTATTAACTTCACCTATCAAAAATACTAAATGCCTTTTTGATTTATTTTTTCATAAATAAAATTTTTTCTTTTTTACATTTTTTATCATCCTACATTTTTGAATTTTTTTTTTGTTTTTAGAAGTTTTTCCAATTTTCCAATTTTTTTTATTTTTTTTTAAATTAATTTTCTCTATTGTTTTGTTTGTTTGTTTGTTTATTTATTTTTTTTTAGACATTTTATACACCCTAGGAAATTTCATCTATTTCTCCATTTTTTCTCTCAATTTTACACAACTTTTCCTATTTATAAAAATTTGTTATTTTTAGATCACTTTCAACTCATCTTTTTTTCTTTCTTTTTCTGGCTAATTGATCTCCAAGTTTTCCTATTTTCCTTATTTTTTGAATTTGTTGTTTTTTCTTTCTTCAAAATATTTTTGGTAATTTTCTCCCATTTTTTTTACACGCCGTATGCTACAACTAAGACCAGAAGCATGCGGATGATGAGTTAGGAAGTGTGGACACTGGACAGGTAAGAAGAATGTGGTGGATAGAAAGAGGAACTTACTTTATTTTATTAACGTGCCATTAGGCTAGAGGCACAGAAATATTCTAAAATCGATTTTATTAAGTCTGAAAAAGAAAGAAATTTGAGAATAAACATCAAAAATTCTTAAAAATTCGTTTTATTTTTTCCCCAATTTTTTGGGACTTTTTTAAAATTTGGTTTTATGGATCAGGTTGAAACTAGGTCAACCTACCTCGTATATGTTCCTCTCTTCAGCTAAATGAATATTGAATTTTCTTTTTTTGTCCATTTTTTTATTTTGAGCTTTTTGGGTTTTTAAAATATTTGTAATGTATTTTTTTTATAATTTATTAATTCTTAAAGATTTCTTGCATTTTTTTTTCATTTTTTTTTTTCATTTCGTATACATTTTTCTTTTTAACAAAATGTTTAAAAATGAAAAAAATCGCAAAAATGTTTAAAAAAAAAAAGTTAAAAAAATGGAAACAAGAAAATTTATGTTTAATTTAGGCGAAAAGATTAAGATATACATGGTAAAAAGTTGAATTATCTCAGTTTCAAATTGATCCACAATACTAAATTAAAAAACAAAGCGCCTAAAATTGAGTAAAAAAAAATAAAAAATGGAAGGAATTTCTAATAATTTTATTTTACAATAATATTTTAAAATTGAAGAAAAAAACATCAAAAATACTGAAGAAAAAATCAAAAAGACACAAATGTAGAAAAATAATAAAACTTGGAGCTAAATTAATCGAACGAAAAAATCACCTACTTTCAGGTCAACCATTAACCTACTGCAACTTATCTCAAAACATCCAATGTATCCACCACATCCTGCTAATCTACTAAAAGTTAGTGCACTCTGCTCTGCAATGTATTCAGGTACACTCGAGGAAATATGCTTCTGACATTTCTTTTCTCATTTTTGGATAGGTAGGTATTAAAAAAATAAATAAATGAATCTTCTCCATTTTTAATTTTTGAAAATTTTTTTAAATTATATTTTTGGCATTATTTTCTATTTTTGGTTGTTTCATCCATTCCTAAGCATTTTTAATATGTTAAAATTTTTTTTTTTCATTTTTTTGTTTACCTTTTTCCTAGATATAATATGTATAATATATATAATTGATTAAATTAATAAATTTAAAATAAAAATAGATTTTATTAAATATATTTATATTATTATATAAAAACATATTTAATAAAAAAAAAAATTAATAAATATTAGTTTAAAGAAATTTAATTTTTGTTTAAATTTTTAATTTAATATATATATATATATATAGTGATCTATGGTCAAAGTGGCATCAGTTTGCACATTCCTCAGAAGTGCATCTAATGTCACATTAACGACACCGCAATGGCGAATGGAATGTATAATATCATAGGTTTTCTTAGAAACAAATTTTTAAAATGATGCCACTTTACCTGTAAACATCAAAAAAATGAGGCTACTAGGACCGTAGACCGAAAAAAATTTTTGTATGAAAAATAGAATATTAGTGGTAAAGTGGCATCATTCAAATAACCACACCAGTGACGTCATGACACAAAGCTGAATCGATGAGCAATGTGATGGTAAAGTGGCATCAAAAAAAAGATGCCACTTTGTAAAAAAGATGCCACTTTACCTGTAGACGACGAAAAATAATGCCACTTTATCCATAGATAAATCTATATGTATATATATATATATTTATTTTTTATTATAAATTTAAAATTAAAATTTTTTTTTTATATATAATAATTTTTAGTACATTAGAAATTTATAATTTCTTTATTATTTTTTTTTTTGCAAAAATTTGTTGACATCATTTTGAAATTAGAGCAACTACTTTGTATATCTCTCTCTCTCCAGCTAAATGAACTCTAAATTTTCTTTTTTTTTCCTTTCCCTCTCTTACTTATTGAAATCTCTTAAAAATTTCTCGAAATTTCTCCATTCTCATCATCGCTTATCTAAAGAAATAGCTCGTCTATTTCAATCATCTGCTTTCTGCTCAACCTCATGTCAGCCTAACACATTTTCGTCGCCTGCTGAAATCGCTTGTTTTATCGCAATGAAAATGTTTTCTTTTTCTATTATGTCTATAATAATTAAAATAATTATAATATGTATATAGATTATTGTAATATTATAGAACAATGCAAATTTAGTTCTTTTGTTCTAATGCGTTCCAGTGCTCTCCGCAAACCCCTCACTCACACCCCTTCTAGTACTTCCAGCTTGAGCTGCACTACATCACGTGTGAAAAAACCTACTTTAAAACTTAGTCATCTTTTAAAATAACATGATCTGCTTTAATACCTTTAAAAATACCTAATTTCCAAAACTTGTATAAATATCCACGCCTACTTCAACTTCTAAATTCGAGTATTCTAACTAGATTTAAATAGGCACCAAATCTCAGATCTGAACGAAGCCTGTGGCAATATGAACCCATAGTTTAAAAAACTTTCGCTATTATATAGAGACCGCGACTCAGAGTAACAACCATATTAAGTGAAATTAATAACACGGTGGCGTGATTAACTTTAAAACATAATTAAACTGTTCCCGAAATCACAGTAAACTAAATTTCGCGAGTGTTAACAAGCTAATGATTGAAAAGTTGTTTGAAGAAAAGTGTTTTAATTTTAACTTGAGCCCTCAATAATCAAGACGCTTAAAAACTTTCCTCTCATAAGAAGACGTTATATAGCTTTCAAGAAAAGCAGCTTGTTGCCTCGCCAAGCTTTCGCTTTTAGTTTCACGTTGCCGGGTTTTTTCTCATACTCCCCTTTCGCGCTAATTTCCAACTTCGTCAACCTGAATTTTCCTCATAATTACTAAACTTTCTCAGATTTCTCGTATACGCGATTTAAAAAGAACGCCGAAATAAAACATAAGGAAAATAGCGAACTGGTAGCGGTGACGAAAAGTATTAGAGTTTTTTTTTTTTTTTTTTATTAATTTCTATCGTGTTTTCGCTAGTATGAAAAAAGAAAGAGAGATTCGCGAAAGAAATTAAAACGAAATGGATTTATGTTTCAAATTACTTATTTTTTAATTGTTATATCGTCGAGAGGAAATTTCGACTGAAAGGGAGCATTATTGGGGAGGAATTGACGAGCGCGAATTTTAATTAAATATTTTATCTTCTTACCTGAATTGTACTCGGTTTTTTTCTACTGGTGAATGATTTCAAGCAGAGTTTCGAACATAACAGGCCCATGGTGGGCTTTGAACGAGCATCGAACTGGCTTCGAATTAATGGAAAATCGATGGTCGATCTTGGCCAGGCGTGAAAAGCACGAAGCAGTGATACCACCGGAGCAGCATAGGTAGATGGTAACACTGATATGGGAAATATTTTTTACATCGATTATGTACGCACGAGCCCTGTAAATTAGTTTCGTAACCAGTTCCCTGTTTTGATGAGAAGAGGTCATGGTTTACATAATATGTGTTAGTGTATTACCTTTTACAAACAAACCTTTACCTTGACTGGGTAATTGAATTACTGTGGCAATAGAGTGGAAAGAAAAAAGTTAATTTTAAGAAAAGCACAGAATGTATTTACAAATAATTTACACGTGACTAATCTAGACTTTCACTGGGGTCGTCGAGGCTACTAACATCCTCAAATGATCTCGCGACCGGAAATAACTGAGCGGTACGCATTATAGAAGAAACTGTGTCCGAATTCATCGCGCCATATAAATGATCACGAGTGTCTTCGGGACTTATACCCAAAAATCCATAAGGATTGTTGATCGAGAATTTATTAACGTGTTGGTATACTTTCTCGATAGTCTGACGTATTTGCTCCTTCAACTTATCCTTCTGTATTTTCTTCTTCAAAGTATAATCGATCAAAGGTTTCAGTAGATTTAAATCTAGATCGCAAATTGGATGCTGAAAATCCCGTGGAAGGCAGTTCTTAGCGATAACAGTGGCTTGATTGGCATGATCGGTGTACTGAACGACTTTAGTTAGGGTCAGGTATTCTGTAACAATTTCGTACTTAGGTCCCAGCAACGACTCCAAGAAATTACCGGCAACAGATTTCTTTCGTTGAACATCTATAGAAGGCGTGACGTGATCCGGGCTCGTATACTCGTACTCCAGTTCGCTCGGTTCGATGATATTTTTACGCGCTGAATCGATGGTTCTGAAATTTTAATACGTTTCACTCGAAAAGCCGTGTAAATAAAACGTGTAACCGGAGCTTTTGAAGTTTTCAATTTTCGTCTTTATTACGAAATACACGCGTTGGCGTTACTTACTCTATCGGAAGGATTGTTTGAACGGAGGACGGGGTGATGGCGCGTCTACCTATCATTTGCGAGTCGTAATTTGATTCGCTTTTTTCGTGCCATAATACCGGTGTTGGTAGGATAGGTGTGGGTAAAATTGTCTCCAGGTATCCGTCACATACGGATTTGATATTGTGTAGCTTGATGCAAGTAGGGTAAATGGCGACGTATTCGGTTTTCTGCGAAAGATCAATAAAAGTCTTTTAGTGGTTATGGTGGAAATGGTTATTAGTTCCTGCGCGGATTATATTATGCAACTTATGCTACAAGAATGATTTCTTTTCATAGATAGGGTGGGTTTTTTGCCTTCATATTGAGCATAGACAATTTATATGACAAGTAAAATGAATAAATTGCTCATTAGGGCCGTGCACAGGTGTGGAGCGCTAGTATCGTTTTACTTGAAAAGATGAAACTGATCAAAATTTAACATTGGTTCAAATAGACGAATTTTCGTATTTTGAACTTTTTGATAAAACTGTACATTTTAAAGAAAAATTTATCATAGCTTAATTTAAAGAGGATAAAATTTCCTATTCAATGGTATAAATATTATTATGTTTTCATTACCAGTAAGGATTATAATTTGAAGAAAAAAAGCATAAGCAGTCATGCCGCATTACTGGAGCTTAGTTTTTAACTGAGGCTTGTCCTGGTTTGGTAATAATATTGCTAAACCCTTAAACTCAAGAGGTCATATTCTTGTCAGCAACTAACCTTTCACACGAAGTTTCACCCAGGGCTGTAATAACGGTAACGGAACATAACGGGCAATTTATTAATTTCGGTAACGGAACAGAATTAAACGTAACGGAACGTAATTTTTGAGAACTAAACGTAATGGAACGTAATGGATCAATTTTTTAAGTGTTCCGTTGTCTTGAATTGTTTTCATTTTTTGAAATGTGAATGCTGGCAAAATTGTTCCTAATAAACTGCAAGTCCAGTCCAATGTGCATTTTTTGATGTGAAATTGAAATTTGAATATTGTCTATCATTAATAAAAAAAAAAAATGAAAAAAAAAGACGAAACTCAAACTCATCAACTCGAACTGAAAAAGAGGTAAAGAACAGAATGGAATGTAACGGAACGGAATAGAACATAACGGAACCTCTAAGGTTGGAACGTAACGTAACGGGAACGTAACGGAATGACCCAAGAACGGATACCAGAACGAGAATGGAACGTAACACGATCCGTTATTACAGCCCTGGTTTCACCTTTGATTCATGAATGCGGAAATTTCCCCTCCAAAAATCGTTTTTTGCTCTAACCCCTCTCAAATTCACTTGAGAAGCTAAAATCGGATGAAAGTGCAATAAAAAATTTTTGACCTCTCGTGTACCCCCCCCCCACCACACTCAAGTTCGATAACCCCTCCTTCTCCCCTCCTACATCATCTGTGAAGGTTAATTTGGGATATAATATACTTCACGTCCCCAATAATCATATGATTTCGTATTAATTATATTTTTACCGATTTGAGGCTCCTCAAGCTCTACTTAAATTTTGATAATCTGCCATTTTGGATCCATTTTGATCCAAATTCAAGACTTCATATTCTGATTACCAACATTGGTGTCCGTAACTCACTCTTTCATATGAGATGAAAAACTAAAAATTTGAGCAATTTTCCTCTTCTCCAGCCAACCTCAAAATTTAACTAACCCACCATTTTGAAATTTATCAAAAAAACAAAAAAAGCACCTCCGCGCATTTACAAGAAAAGTCTCTCGCCAAGTTTTGAGTGAATTTTATGAATACCCACCGGGGCGCTGCTATGCGTGGGTGAAATACATTTACTAAATTGTAAATGTGCCAGATCATTACAAATGGTTTGAAACGCAAAGATTTGAAGACCCCACCCTCCCTAAATGAGGTAGGCTGTAATAGCTATCGTTATTACGTTAAAAACTCAGCTAAAAATGAGTTATCACAGTGGCGCATTACCTACTCCACACAGCTGATAAGTTTAAAATAACGATAATACATGCAAGAATACTGAATAAAAAATCTTCATTGCAGAATTCACTTGACCACAATCCCAACAGACTTAGTGTCAAGTGATAAGGGGATAGTTGACTTTGAATGATTAATACTGCAATAAACAATTGAATACATTTATGCAAAAAGATCCTATGATCGTTATAGGTCGTTTTTGAGAAAATAGGCACAATGTGATGAGATGTTCCTCGACTACTTAGATACGAAGTATCTAGATCGTGCAACCATCTTATACCCTATTATGACGCACAAACGAGTACGTGCACGTGTTAACGCGTGTGACTTCATTCGTCCAGGCGCTTTTGCAGAGTGGTGGCTGAATTTTTTTTTCCATTGAATAATAATCCAAATCTATGTGTTTAGCCTCTAAATATTTTTTCAAGATCAAAACTCTAATTTTTTATTTATTGAAAAACATCACATAAATTTTGTTTTACTGAAAAAGAGCACATATAGTGCCTGAACATTTACAGCAATAACTCGAACAAAAATCAAGTTTTAAGCTTTGAAAATGCGCCATTTTATAGCCAAGGAATGAGTCAATCATTAACAGAAATTTCAAAACTTCATGTTCAATTCTCTGCATTTTATATTCTTTTAAAAAACTTAAACACAGTTTTTACGCATGGAATCTTTTTGCATAAATGTATTCAATTAATTTCTTTTACTATCGGATGAAAATATAACAATGTTTATATCTTTAGAAAGGAAATTTTGTTGTCTACAAAAAACTATATCATGAATTTTCCTTTGAATGCCCTTATTTTCCAGTAAAATTGGAAAAACGAATTTGCTCCCAATTAAATCAATGTTAAGTTTTACTCAGTTTCACCTTTTCAAAGGTTTACTGAACGAAAGAGGTAAGAGTCCATTTTCACTACATTTTGATTTACAACTAAAATCGGTCAGGAATGTAGAAATTCAGTGTCTTTCACCATCGAGAAATGTTGATGACGCAAAACTCGTATATATGTATATATATATTATATCTGTAAAGAAACAATCTATGTTTTCAAAAATTGGGTAATACCTACGATGTTTTCAATGTAGCACCGAATCTCGAGAATTTTTTTTCTCTAATTCTCTTATAGAAAATGAAACGTCCACACAAAGAAGAGAAAAATGATGAAATATTTTTTATACTATATGTAACAACCCTATAAATACCTCCAACCACTATCGAATGGAAAATTTTTAAAATCGTACTATAGGCGTGTTGGGTATCGATTGACATCTATTTTTAGCGCTGAATTCAACGCCAACAGCAGTTTCTCTCAAAGAAGCGATTTAAACGTCGACGACTCGATAATAAGATGAACGATTCCTAAATTCAATAAAAATATACAATCGTTCTTTTCAATAACTAATGAATTTACCAAACGTACCAACATTTTCCTTTCCTTTTACAATCATCGGTGTCGTCAATTTAACGCAATAAAAATACCAAAATAATTCCCGGTGGAAAATAATTATCTTTTTAGTCATCGAAAAAATAAGGAAGAAGACGCCTCGTACGATGAAGTAAAATTAGCATTAAACTTTAAACGTTATAAATGAAAATAAATTAAAAAGTTACCTGCGTAAGAACGGTCGTAGTCAACATAATAGTATTTCTTTTAGGAATAGAGGGTAATTTTGGCAACGTAATTTTTGAAACCGGAGGTAAAAACGATCCGAATGAAAAGTTTGCCAAAACTTTACTTTCGTCCGTTTGATTGCTGGCATTGTTCGCTTGTACGCAATATAAGGCTGCGAAGCATATCACGATGAATCCGTTGCAAATCTGGAGGCGAGAAAAAATCGACTTATTAATTCGAGTCGTTTTTTTTTTTGAATTACCGAAAGAGAGTAAAAAATCGTGTTTTTAAAAATTTAATTGATTTCCATTAGAAAAAAAAAAAAAAACGTAAATACGAAAAAAGCATCCACTTACCATGTCAAAAATGGAAAAAAATTTATAAATTCAGTTCATGAAATTAGCGCTTCAACTCTAACCATTATGAGACGAAACGATGAAAGGAATAACGTCGAGGATTATTACCGAAACCAAAATGCCTGCCGTTTGGACCGGAAGCGAGGTAATTAAAAGTAACGGAACGTTAAAGAAGTATTGTTATAAATATGCAAACCGGCGAGCGTATTCCTTTAGGGACGAGCATATTTTTACCTTTTATTCGTTTTAATTTCAAAAGAAAGAAAAAAAAAGTTACCCTGTCAAAGAAGCTAATCTTAATGGATACTGGGAAAGAAAACGAGCTAGGGCGAGATGGAAGAGTGTTAAAAAACCACGTCGACGAAATTGATTTTCTTGGCATATTCGTTATAAGTATACGCACATCGTACATTAAAGTTGTTAAATTATGTTCATTAAAGCGTTCATAAAGTTGCACGAAACAATTTAACTTTAAAACCGCGACGAAAACGAATTTCTGCACCTAATTTCCATTCCGAATTTCCACTCCCATTCGTCTGAGCGATGGTTACATTTACAATGTTATTTATCGCGAGCTTATCATTTAGCTGCGGAGAAGTTGCCGAAAGTTGGGCGTTAAGTTGTATACGAAGGGAAGGTGAACCGAGAGAGACGAAGGTACGAAAAAACCTCTCTGCGAGTACGAAAGGACGAAGCATCTTTTCGCAGAGCAACTGCTTTTTTCGCGCTATTACATCGCACACGTCATTAAGTTTTGTTGCCACAATATAATATCGTAGTTTTTCATTGGTTTTTCAGACTTATACGATGGTATTATTTAGCTGTCAGGTATACAAGTCTGCGGAATATCAAACGTAGTTTTTAATTCGCTTTTAACGTCGAGAAACGAAAACGTATCTGGTTATGAGAGTCGATTTGCTACTCGGTCCGATGGGAGGTGGTAGTTGAAGGTGTGATGGAGTTGAAGTCTTAAAGGGCCGAAATGTTGTGCGAAAATTTTCGCAGTTCTTCAGAAAATCGGGCATGACACTTGGAACTTTGGACACGACCTCGATACCATTACAATCGACCCTTCAGCCATTACGTAGCGCACATTCAACAACCCATTACCACAGGCGAACGATTCGCGCACGCTATCGTAACCGTACTATACATCCGAGTATAGTACCTAACGGAAATGATGCGAATTAAAACGCATTTCACATAACCGTAAAAAATGGAAAAACTAAAAACATTTAAGAGCTCTATAAAACCAGATAAAAACCGAACGCTACACTCGCCGGAGTTCTTCGAACTGAAAATCACACTATACGTGTCGAGGATACCTATAACGCGTGCTATTGGTACTTAAATTCTGTACACGTATGACCTACGGCTCCTAATCGATCGATCATTTGGTTCGTATGTACTTTGAGAGACCCTGGTTGTGGTGAATTTTCGACGTAATGAAGTTATCATTATTTTATGAAGCGGGAGCGAAAGAAAAGTGCAAATGAGCGATTCACCGCGAGCGATATTGTAATTTTGAGCTTTACGATATGATGTTGCGATAAAAATAACGTATTTTTAAAATGATCGGTGCAGGTTATTGCGATGAGTATGGTGATAAACGAAATCGATGCATTTGAAGTTCACGTTTTAAAGGAATGTACTTACTTGTAAAAATACGATGACGCTACTGTGAATATAAAACAATAAAATATTCGAATAATTGTGAGGACCAAGAGTTCACTTTTCAACTCTAGCGCGGAATTACTCCAAATGAGTCTGTCTACGACTTTGAATCCGGAACCAAAGTTTTCAGATTGACTCCGGAGTCATTGTAGAGTCCAAGACCGAATTAGAAAAATGCTACAGAGTCTAAAGTCCAGAAAAACGCTCCGAAGTTAAAATAGAATAAACTCCACATTCGCGTGGAAGTAGTCAAATTCCAATGCATTAGAAATGACTCGGAAGTTGAAGTCAAATTTTTTAGCTGATTCTGAGTTCGGTTTTTTCTATCACTAGCATACAGTATAAATGCGAATGCCCCAGAAAGTAAACTTGAGGCATCTTCAGTTAAAATTTTCAGTACTTTTCATCTGTGATTGTTATTTTAAAAATTTTTGGAAAATTTGACATTAGCTTTGGAATCAAAACATATCTTCAAAATTGAAATATTAAAAAAATTGAAAAGTTGATTTTACCTCTAGAGTTAAAAAATGATTGGAATCAAAGAAACATATATAGAATATAGTTATGGTCGAATTTCACTATTGACTACGCGGTCAAAGTAGAGTCGAATTTTGATTTAGAGGATTGCTCTGGAGTCAAAAGTTGGAGCCGGATTCAAATTTCATACCTCATTCCCATACCTGTCTCCGAATGAATAATTATGAACTTTGATTGGGAAGTCATGTCTAACATTTGACTCTAACTTTTGGCTCTATAGTCAAGGTGTAGTTGGAGCAAAATTTTAAACATAATCTATCAGTCAAAGTAGAGTCAGAATCTGGTTTAGAGAATTCCTTTGAAGTAAGAAGTTGGAGCCGAATTCAAATTTCATATCCGATTCGCAAAGCAGACTCCGAAGTAAGATACTGACTCGAATTTTTGACTCCTGCGTCATGTGTGACATTTGACTTCAACCTTTGTCTTTGAAATTAAGGAGGAGTCTGAGTCAAATTCAGACATGGCTTGTGAGTTAAAGTAGAGTCAAAATCTGGTTTAGAGAATTCCTTTGAAGTAAGAAGTTGGAGCCGAATTCAAATTTCATATCCGATTCGCAAAGCAAACTCCGAAGTAAGATACTGACTCCAATTTTTGACTCCTGCGTCACGTGTGACATTTGACTTCAACCTTTGTCTTTGAAATTAAGGAGGAGTCTGAGTCAAATTCAGACATCACTTGTGAGTCAAAGGTCGGAATTGGAATTTATGCCTGATTCTACAGTGAGATATGAAATTTGATTCTAACTCTAACCTTTGACTCCCAAATCATGCCTGAAATTAGACTCTGACTATTGACTGTAGAATCAATGTGGAATTGGAGCCGAATTTTATACGTGAGCTGGCAGTGAAAGTAGAGTCGAAATCTGGTTTAGAGAATAATTGTTCTGGAGTCAAAAATTGGAGCTTTATTCAAATTTCATACCTGATTTGCATACCTGTCTCCAAAATCAGATATGAACTTTGACTGCAGAATCATGTCTAACCTTTTTACTCCAACTTTTAGCTCTACAGTCAAATTAAAGTTGGCGCCAAATTTTAGACATTATCTAGTAGTTGAAATAGAATCAAAATCCGGTTTAGAAAATTCCTCTGGAGTTAAAAGTTGAAGCCGAATTCAAATATCATATCTGATTCGCATATCAGACTCTGAAGTAAGATAGGAAAATTTACTGCAATCTTCGATTCATGAGTCATGTCTGACATTTGACTTTAACATATTTGTCTTTAGAGTTGAATAAGAGTCTGAGTCAAATTCAGATATGGCTCTGGAGTCAAAGGTCAGATTTTTATTTTATGCTTGATTTTCATACCTAACTATATAGAGTGAGACAACAAATTTGACTCTAACTCCGACGTTTAACTCCCAAATCATGCCGAAATTTGACTCCAGAGTCAAGGTGGAATTGGAGCCAAATTTTAGACATGACTGGTAGTCAAGGTACAATCAAGATTTGGTTCAAAGAATAATTCTTCTGGAGTCAAAAATTGTAGCTGTATTTAAATTTAATACTTGATAAGTTATACCTAAAATTTGATTCTGATTTTTGATTCTGGAGTCAAGTTGAAATCGAAGCCACATTTCAGACATATCTGGTACTCAAAGGAGAGTTGAAGTTTGGTTTAGAGAATGGCCCTTGAATCAAAAGTTGAAGCTGAATTCAAATTTCATGTCTGATTCGTTTTTTTTTTTTTTTAAGAAATACTGTGGAGTCAAATGGTAGGACCGGATTCAAATTTCATACCTGCTTCGTATACCTGTCTCCAAAGTCAGATATAAACTTTGACTGCAGAATATTTATTTAACATTTGGTTCCAACTTTTGGCTCTAAAATCAAGGTATAGTTGGAGCAGAATTTCAGACATGATATGGTAGTAAAAATAGACTCGAAGTCTGGTTCATAAAATTCCCCTGAAGTTGAAAGTTGAAGCCGGATTCAAATTCAATATTTGGCTACAACTTTTGATTTCGAAGCAAGGAAGAGTCAGAGTCAAATTCAGACATTATTCTGAAGTTAATGGTCAGATCTGGAGTTATACTTTCACTCCTAATTTCCATACTTAACTCTAGAGTTACATATGAAATTTGACTCCAACTATTGACACCCAGAGTCGAAGGTTGAAGTCAAGAAAAGGGAATAAAGGAAAATTTCAATAGCACTGATTTAAAAACTCGCATTTCTATCTATAAGGCAAATTGTACAACCAAAATATTTACGACATAATATAGCACAAACAGCTTACACAGTTTGAGCTCTCAATGAAGGTGGGTACTGAAATGAAGTTGGGTACCTAAATCATTCCACTGTAATAAGTATACTGTATACATTCTCAAACAATGAAAACTTTTGAGCGGATCTGATAAATTACAAATGAATAAATAATAAAATAGGAAATATGTGTGTTCAGCAAATTACTTTTCCACTTTTTTTTTGAAATGGAAGAAGAGCCAAGTTAAACAGGATGATTTATGAGTAATTTTTGAATATATCAACTGTAAAAAAGGTCCAGTACCTATTACTTTAGCAGTAGTTTGGAGTACGAGGTGAACTATTTAATGTATTAGCTTTCAACTTTAAGTTGATATAGCTTTCTAAAGCAGCATTTTGCACCTAGTTTCCAACCATTCAAGATGATGTAATAACTATCATGTTTTTATGTCATTCTTATCAAACAAAAAATTTATATTGCAATCGCTACTTTTGAATACTAAGCAAATAGTGAAAATGGTGTATAGAAAACAATGAACAAGTCAACCCAGAAGTAGTTTTTCAGGCATTCGTGAAATAATTCGTCGTCGGGACGAATCACCATATATTTTATTTATACGCAGCTACGAGAAAAATCGTATTTAAAAGTTTTAAATTTTTAAACGACTTTTGTCGCGACAAATACACACAACTTGAAGTATAAAATATATTTACAAATTAGAACTTCTAAATAATACAGCTAAATCCGTACCTAAAGTAAACCTGACAATAGATACGGACGATTACCGATTGTAATTAAAATTTAATTAAGGAGCATAATGCACTTCTTTAGAAAGGCTGTTGGCGGTGCGCGAAGTGGTGTTACAAAGTGGTAAATTGAATGGAAGTTTGGACGGACGACATCCCCGTACGTTGAACGTAACCACAGTATTCGGATCGTAGTACTTAGCCGTGACCGAGTGCACCGCTGTCTTCGTCACCGTTACATCTTCCAAGCCTAAATACTCCGCCCACGATAATGGCCTAAGGTCTTCATCATCTTGTCGTTCATTCTTCGACGTCACTTCGCTACCGAAAATAAATCTTGGCCCGTACGCGAACCCTGTATGGACGCCGAGTAGTTCCGGAGATGCGGTTATTTCGATCCTGAAATACAAGCGAGACTTCAATTTCATCGTAAAAGCACTTCGAATTGACGAATGACACCGGCTCGTATTAATATCGGCCAAATCAAATATTAAACTTTCGAGTATGTCCGACAGCAGGCGAACGACGAAGTTTATAACTCACCTGCGCTACTTTCGCCGCGTTGGGTTATTGACTGATGCTATAAAATATCGCTCCGTAACGAAGAACAAACAAGTTAAAATTGATATACATCGATGGTCGACTGGGATTGTACACGACAAAAGGGAGCGTTTATTTTATTACTTTTTCGACTTCTTTTCACGTACGAGTAGTTCGATGTCTTTGTAATGCTGTGAAAGTGTAGTCTGGAAGCCTTTAATTTTTACCATGTCAAATAGGGTCAGTCAAAAGTCACCGTTGGGCTTTAAATAGGAAATTGTTTTGGTTCTTTCGGTAATTTTTTTTTTACTTGATTTCTGGAAAAGTGATTTTAAAAAAAGTAAATAAATAAAAAATGAATGAAAAGTACAAAAATGTTTTCACAAATTAATGACAGTGAAAAGAAAAAAGAGGTGTTTTCTGGCTTACTTATTAATAATATTATTTTCTATAATTTTTTTTTTTTTTTTTTTTTTTTCTTTGAACCGTGCCGTGTACAGCGGAGTGGCTAGAGGCACGGGTTTTTATTGTTAAAGCGTTAAAGTAATGGGAAGAGGACGGTGGTATCAATGAAATGGAGGAGTCGAAGGACGGTCGTTTCGTCGTTTTGTAGGATTAGTGGCAGGGTATCTGGGAGATGCAGTCGATTAATTTTTCTTTTTATTACAAAATATAAGAAAATAATTCAAAATAATAAATTTAATTTTAAATATATTTTTTTAATCTTGATTTTTTTTTCTCTTTGATTATCTAAATGTGGTGGGAGGGAATAAAAAATCAAAAACATTCGACTGTGGTTTCATACATTACCAACATCTTCAAATTTCAGTTTCATTATTAACCTTAGGGGAAGTTGAAGTAAAAATCATATTTTATAGGGGAAATTAAGTGACAAAATTTCATAAATTGTCCATATCTTTTCATCAAATATGAGATTTTTTGAATTTAGGACAAAATGTATTCAAACTGGGTTTTTTTGGTAATAAAAATCGTGGAAAGCTCGATGATTTTTTTTGATTTTTTTGCTAATTTTTTTTAACTTAATTTTTAAAATTCAAAAATCTAATACCATCTTACTTTTTTGACAATTTTAGTGGCAACACTTTTATTTCTCTATTCTTCTGTTCGTTTTATTTCACTATTCCAGATGTTTAATGAGTAATAATGTTTTCTTTTATACATAATTTTTTTTGAATACGATAGACATTTTTTTTTGTATTTTTATTTTGTTAACAAAAATTTCAGAAAAATATTACGATAAAAGTAATGAAAAAGTAACAAATTTTGATTAACAAAGTTTGTTAGATATGCAGATTTAGACAATTTTTTAAAAGAATAAAAAGGAATGTGGATTCATGTTGCTGAAATTGGCAAAAATAGGACTTAAAAGCGGGCCTGAAGAGAGGGGGAGGGAAAGAGGGGTTTCCCTCGGGCCCGAAAGGTTTTTTGAGGGTCCGCCGAGGGCCGGCGATTTGACGCTTTCACGCATCGAAGTTAAATATTTGTCTTTACAACCTCGACAACTTTTTTTTTTTTTTGCTCTTATGACTTTTCCACCTGGGCCCGGATTTTCTCTGCATGGCCCTGCTTAGAAGTTAAAATTCAAAACAAATTTCAAGTTAGTATGAGAATTTCCAAACACTGTTGTTGTTATTGCTGTTGTTGTTACTGTTATTATTATTAATATTATTATTATTATTATTATTACTATTGATGTTGTAGTTGTTGTTATTATTATTGTTGTTGTTGTTATTGTTTTTGTTGAGTTCTACGAGGAAATTGTAGCAGTGACTGAAAATTTACAAATTTCGACAGAGGAGAATTCTTTCCTTCACAAGATATGCAAATTTTTGGCGCGGTTACGCAGCCTCATTTAAATCGATTTTGATGCAATCTGCTTCATTGAATTGTTCTAGAGGGAACTCAAAACAATTTAGAGGTGTTGAGCTGTTGACCCTCCTCCTTTTTTCTTCCCCTTACCATAAAACCACAAATAAATAAAAATGATGTTAAAAAAAAAATTAAAAATTAAATTATAAAATAAATTAATCTAAATTCAATCTCTGAAACCAATTCAGATTCACATTCAAATTTTGATTCAGAAAGTAGGTAATTCTTTAAAAATGGGAAGTTTACGAAAAATTCAGCTCCAGTGTGGCGACATGCCTGCTTACGCGTTTTTAAAAATTTTCTGGGCACTTTTATTCCCTACATTTTTTCTTTTTTATGACATTTTTCTGTTTTTGAAGATTAAAAAAAGCTTGCAGTTTTCTTGGATCATTTTTGTGATACTAGTTAACTTCATTTTGTGGAATTTTTTACATACTTTTGTCATTTTTGGCTTATTCCTTTCCTTATTTTGTTTTTCTTTTGAGCAAAATTTAACTTTTTCTAGACTTTCTACACTATTCACAGGAAAAATAAGGCATAGAAAAGTTCACTCACCCCTTCTTCTTTGACAATGTTTCACTGTGACCTAAGTTTGGTTTCGAATGAAAAAATAATAACGTTTAAAATTAGTCGAATTTTCGTCAAAAAACCACGCAACATGGCGAAATCGAATTGCTCGTCTGCGTGAAAGTAGGGTAAATAAAATTGTATTTATTCTCGTTAACGCGCCCTCTCGCCTTCAACGCGACGTTTCGGGTTTAATTAAACTACATAATAGGAAGTCGTAAACAATCAATTTTCTCCGTCGCTTATATAGCGGCTCCGAGACATATCGACGGGGCCATGGTACCGAAGGGTTGTAAAAATTCGCCTGTCATGAGCGCATTTCGCATTACACAAATACCTTATGACAGCGGATTCGCAATCACGACCGCGTTTATAATTAAATAACTTAAAGGAAGAGGCCGAAGCCGAACATACTTTTCGGTCGGATGAGGCCTGATGTCCAGTTGTCTGACGTGTCTACACGGAGGCAACGACGACTGCACGGCGACGCAAGACGAAGGTACCGATTCGGTGATTAATGATTTCTCGTGAACGTACGTTGTAATAGTTCGAGGGTAAAATAGCCATTTTCCATCTCTGCGGTCTTGCCCGCCACCGTGACAGATCACGCCGAAAAATATGCACGAAAATATTTCGTATTTCCTACGCACAAAGCAGCCATAGACAGATTATCGAGTTAGGTACAATGATGCACTTAGTATTTCCGATTTCAATGCGAACCGTGGATGCAGAAATTATAATACGATTATACTTACATTTCAACGACGAGTAAAACTGGCACTTCATTGATATCACTTCGAAGAAACAATTTCGAATGAACTGAGTTCTCCGAACAAATCAACCCTTAGATTACCCCTCGGTCGTAATTATCGAATACCTGCATTTCGAAGGCCAGCCTTAAGTGATGGCTAACCCGAATATCAACTTTTTTACGCTACTTACCATAGCCGTACGTGTGTGAATGTAGACGTGTGTTTTATACCAACACCCCAGACTATCACAATCTAATGAGAGTCTATTTTTATAAAATTCCCAAACATTGGTATTCTACGCAGAATGCAGGTAGTTCCATTATTATCCTAGAATCCTAGACGCATTATATCTATCACGACCATACCAGATAATATACGTTTTCGAACTCTCCATGCATTGAAAAAAGAAACAATATAACGAAAAGAGACGAAAAAAAGTAACAAGATGACGAATAATTGGTAACTATTTTATTTTTTATCCTGTATGTTGTATCATTTGAACTATATTACATAGATTGTAGAAGGAGAATTATTAGCTGAGTTTTTAACTTAATAACGACATCTATTACAGCCTACCTCATTTGGGAAGGGGAGGGTGGGGGAAATTTCAAATAACACTATTTACTCATTAAACATATACACGTAAATTGCGCGGAAAAATTTAGTCGTTCTATCTTGGGTCCCGTTGTAGATTTGAATTCTTGCTGTTACGAGAAGTACACCGGGAAAGGTCTTTTTCAACCTTGAGGCGACTGAAAACATATTTGAGAAATACGATAGGAAAATCGTTTGAGTGGATTGGCGTTCCTAAACATTCATCGCCAAATCGCGGCGTAACTGACGACGAGGTCTTGAACATTTTAGCGAGGAATCCTCGAAAATCATATTTTGTTCCATGATATTTCAATATGTTTCATACATTTTTTTATTTTTTTATTTTATATTATTTTAATGTTTTTAATTTTATAATGTTTCAATTTCTAAAAAATTAAAAAATGAATAAAAACTACAAGTTATGAGTTTTAAGCCAAGCATGTGAATGTTATATACCTACTTAACTACCTACTCAGTTATTTAAGATTCAATTCATTTAGTAATGTTTTCAAAAAATGTTTACACTTCATTAAAATAGGTGGGTATTAACTAGAGTTGGAGTCTCCTTTTCTTTCAGCCCCCTCCAAAAAAAATTCTGGTTGCGCCGCTGCACCTGACGAACGTTCATTTTTTTGGTACCTACAGGTATATTCTTCCTTACGCTTAGCGCCGGGGGATATAGACTCTTCTCTAAAATGAAAAAAGATACTTTATTGTTTCTTTGATACACCTTAAAATGGCTGATTACTCAAATTTTGAGGAGAGCTGGACTAAGGGCAAATAGCTCAAATTTTTGTTTCTTATATCATATGAAAAAGCAAATCAAAGAAACCAACATATCCAAAATTCAGCTTCCTAAATGCATTTGGAAGGGAGTTGGAACAAAAAAACGGGTTTTTGAGGAAATTATGAGTCATGAAATTTCTTAAATCTTCTATATCTCCTTGAGAATTCAAGCCAGAGAAATAAAACTTTGTGTGTGGGGTTAATTGGTGACCAGAATATAAACTCTTGAATTTGGGTCAAAACGGATCCAAAATGGTGAATTATCAAAATTTGAGTATAGATTGAGGAGTCTCAAATTAGTAAAAATATAATTAATATGACTCATATGATTGTTGGAAGTAAAAAGTATACTATATCTCCAATTCACTTCCATACATGATGTTGTAGGGGAGGAGGAGGGGCCAGGGACTTGAAAATGTGGTGGGGGTGCACGAGAGGCCGAAAATTTTTTATTGTCGTGTCATATGATAAAATGTGCCCAATGACTAATCTATTCTGATTTTAGCTTCCCAGGTGCATTTGGAGGGGAGTTAGAGCAAAAAATGTTTTTTTGAGAAAGTTTGGGTTATGAAATTTCTTGAATCTTCCATATCTCCTCACCAAATCAAATTAGAAAGATCAAACTTTGTATGTAGGGTTAATTGATGACCAGAATATGACCACTTGAATTTAGGTCAAAATGGATCCATAATGATGGATTATCAAAATTTGAATATAGGTTGAGGAGTCTCAAATTAGTAAAAATATAATTAATATGAACTCATATGATTGTTGGAAATAAAAAGTATACTATATCCCAAATTCATTTCCATACATGATGTTGTAGGGAAGGACGAGGGGTCAGGGACCTGCAAATGTGGTGGGGGTACACGAGAGGTCAAAAATTTTTTTATTGTGATTTCTTATGATAAAATTGCTTAAGTGACTAACTTATTCTGATTTTAGCTTCCCAAGTTCGCTTGGATGGGAGTTAGAGCAAAAAACGACATTTGAGAAGATTTCAAATTAGGAAATTTCTTGAATTTTTCATATCTCTCAAGAAATCAATTTACAGAAATCAAACTTTTTGTGTGATATTAGTTGGTGACCGGAATATGACCTCTCGAACTTGAGTCATAATGGTTTCAAAATGGCGGATTGCAAAAATTTGAGGATAATTTGAGAAGTCTCAAATTTGTAAAAATGTAATACTAAATATGAACTCACATGATTTTTCGGGATAAGAAGTATACTATATCCCAATTCACTTTCATACATGATGTTGGAGGGGAGAAGGGGGTTTAAGACCTTAAAATGTGCTGGGGCTACACAAGAGGTCGAAAATTTCTTATCAACTTATGTAATTATTCTATTCTGATTTTAGCTTTCCAAGTGCATTTGGAGGGGAGTTAGCGCAAAAAAATGTCTTTTTGAGGACGTTTTGAGTCATTAAATTTCTTGAACCTTCCATATCTCCTCACCAAATTAAATTAGGAAGATCAAACTTTGTGTGTAGGGTTAGTAGGTGACAAGAATATGAACTCTTGAATTTGGGTCAAAATGGATCCAAAATAGCGGATCGCAAAAATTTGAAGATAATTTGAGGAGCTAATTATAATTTGAATAATACACGTTCATATGATTATCACAAGGCAACAAATACTATCAAATTTGTTTCAAGTACAACTTCTTAAACTGTTTTGATAAGATAAGGTTAGGGTTTCTGGACTTGGCATTGGGTGTAACCTATAGACGTGAAGGGGTTAATAATGTTATTACCAAACTGAACAAGCCCAAATTAAAAACCCAGCTCCAATAATACGGCATGGCTGCTTCAGTTTTATTTCCACATTTCAGATTAAATCATTTAAAGTGAATGTATACGATTAATACTTCCTTACCGAGCGGTCAATAACTGTCTACGGATGAGCCCAGCCACGGATGTAGAAAAGTCGTGGCTTCTTTTGAACTCGACCTTTATTCGAAGAGTGGTTAGGAATTTACGAAAAAAACATGAGTATCTTTAAGTCTGTATATGTATTCATCTTCTCTTACACCTCGCTTCCAACCTTTCTCTGCGCAGTTCATATGAAGAGACAAATAAACAAATAATGAAAAGCCTAATTCAATCGCAGGTATACTAAATGCAAAAAAGAACAATATTAACGGCCAGACCTGTAGAAAACGTTTTTCGCCAACATAATGGCTTTTATAAATGTCTCCGGAAGGAACAACAGACTCTTTTTTTCATAAGTTATAATAGACTGCAGACATTGACTCATTCTTAGAATCATTTTACCATATCCACGTCGCTATCGCTGCCTCGAAACTACTTTCGTTTTAAGTGTGTGAGAGGGCATTGTTAATTGTTATTTTTTCCAGATAAGCAAACGATGTTCGGATTTTTTTAATACGGGTTTTCGAGGATTGATTTCACGAATGTCGAAACGAGCATAATTTCTGTCTCGTATTTTTTCATGATAATGAAATGGCTGAAATTTTACCTATGCATTATACTTACTGAAAAATTAACGATTTTTTTTTCAACAGAAAATTTCTTAGCATGTCTTCGTACGAAAAATTCTTATCGACGTTTCTCATGAATAATAAATTGGACAAAATGAAAATTGATTTGCTAGCCTAATTTTTATAGGTATGAATTTATAAATTTATTTCTGTAGGCGAGTGATTTGAATTTTTTTTCTGGCATAGTGAATTTTCAAGTCTTCTTCATCATAAATGTGATTACGTTGGTGGAATATTATTAATGGTTACAATCTGAATAACCCAATAAGTATTTATTTTTCTTAGGGAAACGGCACCGACATAGACGAGCTAAGGCTCCGAATCTTCAATTAACTCTTTCACAAAAATATTTGGCTATATATAGGTATGTGAGAAAAATAAATTTCTTAAGTCATACTTTTAGTAAAGGATAAAAAAGAAAAAAGAATAATTTTGATTTCTTTTTTCCAAGTGAACATGGTTTTAGCCACTCAAAATAATGTAGCTATCTGTGCATTGTTATTTTTCATTGTTTTTTGGCTGCGTTTTTAATTCAAAATGATAGCCATGAAGGCTACCCGATTCGAAAAGAAACGATCGGCAAGGAGAGAGGAGGTGGTAATGATTATATTTACGTTTCAGGCCTTTGTAATCATCTATAATCATATGGCTAATGTAGAATTTTTTTGGTTTATATATTTTTCCTCTTTTGTAGCAAGAAAAGTAGTTACAGGTGGGCCTGAGTGAGCCGAATTTTTTTGGTTGACTCGCTGACTCTCTCCATTATCGAAGAGCCGAAACTAAAAAAAATGGTTGTTATTCATTCTAGAATTGATGTAATTTATGTTGATTTATATATATTCAAATAAAAGTGGTAATATACCCGAATAACTCATCAAACTTCCCCACCCCCCACCCAAAGAAATTCAGTCAACATCAAGAGATATGTATCAGGAGCAGCAGTTGAAAATTTTTTTTAGAGTACAAATTTTGCTGGTCCACAGCTGATGTAGTTGATGGAGGAGGAATTTTATTTAAGATGACATAAATTTCTTCTATGCATAAAAAAATATAAGAATGTAATTCAATGCATAATTTAAACTAGATAAACATTTTTTTGCAATAATTGATGATAATAAGGAGTAGTCATAGTCCATTCACAATTACTATGAAAAAATTAAGAACAACGAATGTTGGTATTATAAAGGAATTATATGATTTAGCAACACTTAAATAATTAAAAAAAAATTAACTTAATAGGAGGACTTCTGAGCTACAAAATCCTTTCTTTGATTTCGATCCACTTCGATCCTAGGTATGTTATTTTGGTTATACCACAAAAATGCTGGATACGTTACCGCACTTGCCGTCGATAGGTGCAGATAATGGTCGCTCAAAATTTGATAAGACACTCCTCATCTGATTACGCAGAAATTTTTTTCTTACCTTACACTCAAAGTCGAAGTTCATTAAAATTTTGAGAGGGACTGAAGAGATGACAAGCACTTCAAAATTTTTGTTCATGTTCTCATATAGGAGAATGATTCAAAGACATCAACATATCCGAATTTAAGCTTCGTAAGTCAATTTGAAGAAAATTTAGAGCAAAAAATGGATTTTGAGGAAGTTTTGAATCATCAAAATTTTTTGAATCGTCCATATCGCCTCACCAAATTTACCTAGAAATGTCAAACTTTGTATGTAGGGATAGTTGAGGATTAGAGCACGATCCCTTGAATTTAGATCAAAATGAACCCAAAATGGCGGATAGTCGAAATTTGAGGGAGGCTTGAGAAGCCTCATAAATTTAAAATTTGATCAATATGGACTCATATGTGATTAAAAGTGATAAAAAGTATACAATAACCGAAATTCACTGTCACAAATGATGTTGGAGGGGAAGAGAGGGTGTATTTGTCTTCAAAACACACTGGGAAAGATAAACGAAGAATTAAAAATTTTCCGTTATTGTTTCATATTACAGAGTGAGTCCAAATGACTAACCCGTTCAAATTTCACATTCACAAGTGGTTTTGAAAGAGAATTAGAATAAAAACCAAATTGTAGGGAGATAATCAACTCATGAAATTTCATGAATCTTAAATATTTCTTCATCACTTGTACTCAAAAAGCTCAAGCTTTGTATTCAGAATTTACTGGGGACTGAAACAAGACCTTTTGAATTTGGGTCAAAATGTATCCCAATTGGCGAATCGTCTAAACTTGAGAAAGACTTGAGGAGCCTCAAGTAAGTGAAATGTGATAAATATGGTTTTATGCGATTTTTCTGGGAAATGAGTTCAACGTATAGTATTTTAATTATTCCATGAAAAATTTTTCGAGCTTACTTCTGATAAATTATGTGAGTTATAGTCAAGCAATTCAACAAAAACAACTAAATTTAAAAAAAAAATTAAACACCTTTAAAAAAGAACCCATACTTGCCGATTTAATCATAAAAATGATTCATTAGTCGATAGTAGACCGTGTAGACAGTCAGACACTCATTCTCCGCAGGTACCTAAATCTGGAGGACGTTGACTTTCGCTACTAACCTCAACCTGAAAAGACATTCCTCCATGGGATGCACAGGTGTATAGTATGTCCCTGTTTTTTCAACGCATTGTGAGATGAGACCTTGTAAGTAGTGCACCGATGAGTGTTACAAAAGGAAAGTGCCATATAGAGAGTTGTCTGGCATTAGGAGGGTAAAGTCATTCAACTACAAACTTCAAAAAAGGTATACTAAAGAAGAACTGTGATGACTGCTGAGCAGCTAAAACTCGAAACTGCTTCCAACTGCAGGTATGGTAATTCGTGGAGATGCGCCTAATTTAAATAATTTTATTAGATATTTCAAAAGAACAATGGTAAATATCAATTTTCATGTTATGTTTATGAATGAATAACACGTTAGTATAGCTGATTAGCTTTAAATTCGTAGATCATCTTTTGAATTCAACTTGATCATTGACAATTTGCACTCAAAGTTGAGAAAAATTTTTTGGCTTGACAATGAACTCTGATTGACTGACATGACTTGGGAATACCTTTAAAATAATTTATCGTAACTCAAGGAGCAATTCCAAATTCTTAGCTTTTGCCCTTCATCATAATTTGTCCTTAAAACACTTTCATTGAAGTATGAAGATTGATGACTTCAGCCTCCGGGGCACATGAAGACAAGAAGATATTGTGAGAGCTTGTCCTGACTACCAAAGCAGACAACTATACTTTATAGATAGCGAAAGTAGAGTTGTATGAAAAGACTTCTCAGCTATACGTTATAATTTATTTACACATATTCAAAAAATGAATTTATTCGCAAATAACACACAGGATATGAAGTGACGTTTTAAGGGCATCCAGTAAATTGGCTCAGTTTTTCTGAATTTGAAGTGGTGCACTCATAAATACTTTGTGTAACTTAGTAACTAGGAGGGCTAAAAAAATTTATTGTCATTCAGTAAACAAAACATTAACCATAAATTAATTTAAAAATAAAATCCCCAAAAAAAATAATAAATTCAAGTTGAGAAAAAAATAATATTTTATTTTTTAGTTGTCTTTTTTTTTAATAAAATAATTATTCACACACACAGTGAACTAATTAATTTCGAAAATGCAATCATAATTCTAAGTATTGACAACATTCAAATTCCATTCCAATAAAGGTCTAGGTTTCTGCATCCATGTTCGCGTACTCGTATCGAAACAAGAAAGATAATTGAACACTTGTAAGTAATAGATTTGCCCCTTATACCGAGCCATAGATAGGCCATATCCATTAAACGAATCTAAACTCGTCATTTTAGTCCATCGGTTACCCCTCGTGTCATACGAGTAAACGAGCTCGTGATTTGCCACGTACAAAACATCGTTAAAGAAACAGGAAGCCAATCTACCAATATTTCTGGTCAATGGAGCTAACTTGAGCCAGTTCTTACATCTATGGTCGAACCTATGAACCATTCTAGTCTGATAATTATTTACACCGGATTTGGAACCAATAGCGAACAAGTAATTACCGTCGGAGGCATAATTTGGGCTAAACTTCGAGATATTGGTGGCGCACAAGGAGTGCCATCTGTTATCGTATTGAGAATACAAATAAATTCTCCAATCATCGCAGAACATCAGTGTTTCGTTGATATTGAATAGATTATTCTGATTGGTCATTACTTTATCGTTGAATTGATTGGTACTATAATGACTAATGGGTAACTTCAAATAGTTGGATCGTTTGGTGCGTATATTAGTGACGTAGAATTGTTTGGGAATGGTTATATCCTTAAATTCGGTAATTACGAATACGTTTTCGTAACAAAGAACCGCACTGGCATACATCAAGAAGTCGTCGAATTCGCGAGTCAACCCGTATTCGCTTATTTGTGTCCATGAATCTCCGTTGTAATCGTAGAATTGCAACAGCTTCCCAGTAACAGCGGTAAACCATGGCTTGTCTTCAGTTACTTCAACGAAGCCCTTTAGATATGGCTTGTCTTCCGGGATGCTTAAGTTTTCAATGTATGGTACAGCAGTATGGTATTTCATCAGAGCTTCGAGTAAATTGTATTTCCCTTCAAAGATGCATTTACCAAGTAAAATTTTTGCCAGCTCAGAGGCATAAGGGTGACGCTTCTCTAGATCGAACATTATCCAATTTTCACATATTGTGAAAATTTCTTCATCTTTACTAGTTATAAGATACTTCAAAGACAATAGGTCTTTTAGAATGTCCGCAGATACACTCAAGATATCTTCACAATTGCATATTTCGTACCAGTGAGCAGATATGTACTTTCTCACCTCTATGAATAGAATGCAATCAGAACTCAAGAACAAGAATACATACAGTTTGAACGTATAATCAATGGTACTCAAATTATCGAGAATAAAACGATAACAAATGGAACTAGCGCTCTTTATTTGCAAATAGTCGCAAGCCATGAGTAAAAAAACTGCATTTTCTGTCGTAATTCTTAATTTATCACCGTACATGTAATCGAGTATTATTTCAAATTCGTTTTCATCGATATTTTTGAGCGATACTTCTTTCTTTTTGTCCTCTTCGAAGTCATTGGTGAAGATGATTCTAAAGAAGTTCGAAGCTAGAGATAGAATGAGACCGTGAGCTTCATATCGTCTTTCTCCGACCTCTACTGTTACATCCGTCAACTTTTTAGTTTCGCGGAAACGTTTTAAATCATTATAGTAGTTACAGAAATGATTATGAGTCTTTTTTTGGCGACTAAAACATTCCATTTTTGCTGAAAACAGTTTTAAAAATGAATAGAATGAAAAGTTAATCATCAATTTTTTTCAATTTGTAGCGAGAATTTTTGAAACATTTTTGGTAATGTGTAAGTATAATAAACTCTGACGATTTTCAAAATTTTAATATAATTCTTGGTAAACATTTCAACACTATGAAAATCGAAAAAAAAAAAGAAATTGGTAATTTTTGGTAACTCAGAAACTTTTGACAAATTTTTGGCAATATTCAGCTCACGGTTGGATATTACTGTAATTTCTTTAAATTTTTTGTAACATTACAAACACTCCAAATAATTGATCACAATATTTTTGTAATTTTTGGTAAATTTTTGGTAATACTTTGAAAACTGCAAATAATGCGTTACAATTTTTTGTAATTTTTAGTAATACTTTGGCAATTCTAAATTATTTTTAATAATTTACTTTGCCAAATCATCAAAACTTTTTATAATTTTTAGAAGTGTTTGCCTAATGCTCAAATATTATCACAATTTTTGCAAATCTTTTGTAACACTTTGAAAAGTTTTAATTATTTTTGGCAATTTTTGGCAACTTTAGCAAAACTTTTGGCAATACTTACCAATATTTACTTGATGCTCATATATCACAGCAATTTTTTCAAATCTTTTATGGGTTTCGAAAATTTAAAATCATACTTTAATTTTTCTAGACAATTTTTGGTAACATTTTAAAAATTCTAAATAATTTTTGACAAGTTTTGCCACTTTTGAGTACTTTTAATATTTTTTTGGAAATGATTGGTGAAGGTTGAAATATTAATGTATTTTTTTGTAATTCATCATAACAGTATTTTGAAAATCCAAAATAATTTTTAGTAACTCGTGGTAAACTTTCGGAAATTTTCGTTAATTATATTTTGCTAATGCACACATATTACTGCAATGTTTTCCAATTTTCAATACGATTTAAGAACTCCGAATCTTAATGCTTGAATTTTATAGCAGTTTTTAGTAATATCTTAAGAACTCCAAATAATAGGTTCTTTTTTTTTTTGGTAACATTTTAGGAATCCTATACATGATTTTTGGCAAATTTTGATAACTTTCTAAAAACATTTAGTAATTTTTTGACAATGAGATTGCCTGATGCTTAAATGTTACTGTATATATATTTTGTTTTGTAGTATTATTTTGAAAACTACAAAAAAAGTTTCTGACAATTTTTGATAATTCTTGAAAAACTTCCAAAAATTTTTGTTAACATTTTGCTTATTCTCAAATGTGTATTGATGAGATTTTTTCAAATTTTTCATTCAAATATATAATGCTTTATTTTTTTTTCGGAATTTTTAATAACATTTCCAAAACTTAATGTGTGTGTTTTTTTTGGGGGGGGGGGGGGGTATTTATGCCAACTCTTTGAAAACTTTTGGTAACATTTTACAACATTTAGACGGTTTTTGACAATTTCAGTCAGCTTTTCGAGAACCTTCAATAACTCACCACAATTTTTTCAAGCTTTTGTAGAATTTTGAAAACTAAATAATTTTTGACAATTTTTTTTTAACTCTCGCAAAACTTTTAGCTATGTTTAGGAATATCTAGATAATGCTTCGATATTACTGCAATTTTTTCAAAATTTTTTAACGATTAAAAAACTGTGTATCTCGTTTCAAATTTTTTGGCAATTTTTTAATGCCTTTTTTAGAAATTTTAAATGATTTTTAACAAATTTTGACTCCGAATAATTCTGTTAATTTTTGGCAAGCTTTGTGAGCCTTTCATAAATTTTTGGCAATATTTTGCTAATGTTTAAATATTTCTGCAATTTTTAAAATTTTTCATAAGAATTTGAAAATTTGGAATAACACTTGAATTTTTTTTTTGTAAATTTTGTTAACATTTTGAAAACTTTGTTGACAATTTTTGACAAATTTTGAAAAATTTCAATAATTTCTTGGTAATGTTTAGTTGATTCTCAAACACTACTATAATTTTTTCACATTCTTGGTAGCATTTCGAAATGATTCTTCATATTTTTAAAAATTTTTAGAAACATTGTGGAAATTACAAATGATTTATCATAATTTTATTTTTTTCTCAGCTTAAATTATTTTTGTAATTTTTTGATAATGTTAGCTGATTTTGAGATATCACTGTGATTGTATCAACTTTCCATAGTATTTTGAAACGTTCAAATAATTCTTTATAATTTTTAACAATTCTTTAAAAACTTTTAGTAATTTTATGACAGTATTAAGATAATCCTCAAATTTTATATTTTTAGAGTTTTTTTTACACCAATACTTAAACAACATTTTACCCCCACTTTAATCCATGAACAAAACACCGTTTAGATTAGGTTAGGTTATGAGCTGACACGTGAATTGACATAGTTTTCAGGAATTCATCAATTCACGATTAGAAATATTCACCTTACGCGATATAATATGGAAATGAAATTTCACTCACCCGATTAACGCTACTGCAGTTATCGACTAACACGAGTAAAACAAATATTTACAAACTTGCGGCGCTGCAAGTTTCATGAAAGTCAAACAGTATTTCAAAATGAACATTCATTCGTTCAACAATGAACTTGACTTTGACATACCTGCCTTCAAACCACACTGTTGTGTTTCAAAGAATGGGAGCTAGAACTGGCGTAACTGGGTAAACGATCACGAGACAGAATTTAAGCAAGAAATGTTCACAATAGATATTCACGAAATTCATTTCTTTAAATAATACAAAGAAAATATAACAACTATGGAAAATTTCGGCAACCTTCGATACAAGTACCTAAGCGCAGAATTTTATCAGGAAGAATTACGGAAAATTTTCAAAAATCATTGTTGATAAACTTTCTTCCCACTCTTTTCCCTACTCGCAATATTCTAGATGTCAGCATGGTAACTACGAAAAATTTGTTTGTATTTTGTAATTTTTATTTACCAATCGAAAATCTCGGTTATTTGGTCAAAGGTAAACAGCTGTTTGAAATTTTTTAGAATGTTCAACATCGATGGAGATTTTGAGTGAATTGACGGTAGAGTTATGTCGGATATTACGGACGTGTCTGTGGTACCTTTGAAGAATTCTAAATTTCTCGAACCTTTGACTATTTTATATACTCGGGTATGACGATTTAATGAGATTACAAGTTTTTGAATTATGCTTCCATACGAATAAAGTATTAATTTGTGGACAATTTCAGAATAAAATGAGGATGCAGTGGGATTTTATGCGGTGTCATGACTGGTAAATTTGTACACAACATTTTACTGATTTTTTCAATGCGAAAGTACCTAGTATAACGGTGAATAATGTGAATTTTCAGCGTGGCTGTTATCATTTTCAATGTTACGAGAAATGTGCTAGTTTGCGTTAAACAGTTTCGACCAAGTTGGTATACATATGAAATAATGATAAGATATCTGTGTTTTGCTTTCAATGGGTAGGGACTTGTAAAATTAGGGAGAATAAATTAGTTTTCGTTCAGACGTTCGGTTTATGAAAAGGTATAGCGAATTTCATTCGTACTTTGCCCATATGTTATCCTCTAGCATTCAATATCATTTAGCTTCGGAATCTTCATGATATGAAAAATAGAAAATACTCATATCTTTATACCCGCTTATAGTCACTATCTTTATCAAAACCTTATCAAAATCTCGTTAACATTACGTTCAATCTATTTTACAGCCGTTTATTTACAAAATATTCCAAAAAAGGATCAAAAGAATACAATCAATACTCGTAAATATCCGTCGAGTTTAGGCATGAGCGTTGAATTTTGCGCCGGGTTAGTCGACAAGCAGAAACCAATCGAAGAAATAGCGAAATCTGAGATTCTAGAAGAAACCGGTTACAACGTACCAATAGAAAAATTGCAAAAAATTAAAACAATAAGGTGATGGCCTCGGATGAATTTGATTTTCTAATTTATTTTATTTTTTCAATATTTCAGAACTTCTTAGATAGCTGGAGTATGGTAATTAAGAAGGAAGCGTCAAATACAAAGTGTACTTATTAAAATTAGATACTAAACTGTAAACAAGATATCAGTTGCTCATCCGCAGTGCCTTCACTCTTCCTATTCTAATCTTTTTTCATACCTAATATGTGCCTCTACTTAGACCCCTGCGCTGAATCTACTAACTATCCTTGAAATTTTTATTGAAGATGAGGGCGTGATGTGGATTTTTTTTAAATTATTAATTTTGTAAATCCTCGATCTAAAATGTTTCACTTTTTCCACAATTTAATCGTGAAACTGTAATAAATTATGAATTCATTTCATGAATTACAAAGTAATTATTTGAATAAAAAATTTATATAATTCAATTAAATTGATTAAAAAAAAATTAAAGTATTGGAATATTTTTAGGTGTTGAATTTTTTTTTTTAATATATAGATAATTAGGTTAACAAAAAAAATGATAAATTTAATGTTATAGTGGAACATTTTTTATAAGAGTTTTTTATTCAAAGGATTTAATAATAAAAAACCTATATATTATATACTTTTTACCTAAATTTAGAGTCATGGAGAGCTATATTTGACTCCCAGGCAAAAAAATTTCATAACCCTTCTTCAATTTTCGCTTAAATTCAATAATTTTTTTTTAACATAATGAAAAAAAATTGTAAATTTTTTCAAAGTAAAAATTTGTGAATTTTTTCAAACTAAAAATTTGGGAATTTTTTCAAACTTAAAATTTAATTTTTTTTTTGATCTGAGCCGTGTGCAGCAACGAGGCTAGAAGCACGGGCATTTATTTATTTTTTGTTACAGTAGTGGGAATAGGGCTAAATTTAGAAATTCAGGTCCACTGGTTATCTGTTCCCTCGCCCATCTCTACCCTCGGTCCTGCCTACACCTAATTACAGGGTTAACACTACAGTGCACCGAATTTTTATTTATTTCAAAAAGTGAAGAGGGCGAGGAAAAAATAATCGAAAAATAACCATGATAAAAAGTGAAAAAATATTCCCATCATTGCCAAAATATGTTAACGTTTTAAAAAATTTCAAACATCTCAAAAATGATCATTTGCTTATTTGAAAGTTTTTCTATTCTTGAAAATCAAATACATTCGATTCTTTAAAAAAATGTCCATAAATTTTTCAAAATATGGGGGTTCTAACTTTTTTTTTGATTTTTTTGTAAATTCACCAAATTTTGTGCATTTTCAAACATTAATAATAAATAAGAAATTTATTGGTCATGTGCCTGATATGACCTTGATTTGATTCCTTTGGAACTATAGAAACGAACTAGGACAAATTTTCAGCCCCCACAGATTCCCTAAATATCACAATTTTGCCTCAAAATTACATACTTCAAATATTTGGTAATGAATCCTTTTGATACAAAAATTGGGCATAATTTCTTTGTCTAGTCCTAAGACCTTAAATCAAACGCATGCTAAATATTTATTTTTGACATTCTCGAGATAACCAAGATAAATTGGGGTTTGTTGATTTCAAGACATATTTACTCAAATTTTAAAGAAAAAATATTAAAATTTTTCTGAAGTAATATTTGTGTTTGAAGTTTATCAGGTGATTTATACAGGAAGGGGGGGGGAGCGTATTCAAATTTTTCATTTTTTTTAAATGAAAAACCGCGGAAAAATTAAGGCATTTCATCCCATAAAATTCTAGAAAAAATCAAAAAAGAAATTCATTTTTGAATTTCTATCTTCTACAATAAGTTTTAAACATACCTAATTTGTTCCAGAAAAATTTTAATTCTATTTCTTTAAAATTTGAGTACGCCTTTAGGTTTATACGAAACAACTTTTCAGCCTGATCCAGCTCAAAAATACCAAAAAAAAATTCAAAGCCTTTTTGTTTCACTGTACTGGACACGTGATCTATAAATATTCATTATTTGATCTTTTTTTGAAAACGCACAAAATTTTGTTTGAAACACGGCAACTGAAAATTTAGGCAACAAAGCATAACTCTAGTCGTAAAAAATTATGAACTCGACAAAAATAAATTTCTTTGAAATTTTGAAATTGCTAAATGCTTTGAATTCAAAATTTATTTTTGTTTTCACATTTTCCAAGGCTCACTCAACAACAATTCCTCCTTCAAAGCCTCCATGTTCTCTGAAAATTCGAAATGTAAACCAGCCTAATTACACCTCTAGGTATTACTTTCAGATCTACAGGCGTAGCTGTCTACGACGTCCACATGTATTACGTCGAGGTAGAAGATACCATGAAAGTAAACCAAGGTATTTGTTGATGAAATAATTTTTTAACGTATTTTAAGGGCTATAATCACTCATATCGACTATTCCAGGTGGCGGGTTACGCGGAGAAGGCGAGCAAATCAGTGTGATCGAGTTGTCGTTAGCAGAAGCCAAAAATATTTGTTACAGCGATAAAAGTACACCGCATTTTGCGTTTATTTTCGGTCTCATTTGGTTTTTTAATTGTAAACTAAAATAAATGTTGCATAAGCCAAAACTATAATGATGATCGTCTGTTTTAAGTAGAATAGATGACTAAATACTGCGGACACAGTGTGGCTAGATTATTTTACCTCGAAGTCGCGAGATTTTCAACCTCAAATCGTATAATTTACATACTAATTACTGTAAATTTATAGGTAGGAAAATTAAAAAGATTTTTTTTAATAATTGACACAGTAAAATAATGCAGAAAAATTGGCATTAAAATCAGCATAATAATTATTTTAAATTTATTTTTTATTGTTATATTCTTGATATAAATTTTTCTCTTCATTTGCATTGTATCTTTAATTAAAATTGCCTAAAATCTCCCATTTTTCAAAAATGATTTTAGATCGCGAAAGAACATTTCAAGTAACCAATCTAACTACACTGCTATAGGATATCATCAATAATGATTCAATAACAAGAATTATTGCAATTTAAAGAATAGTCACGAATAGAAAAAACATTTCCAATTTCTAAATAAGTATACGAGGTTCATAGTTCTGTACGTATTCTAGGAATAACAATGCCTGTTTAAATAACAAAGGTGAAATCATTAGCTATTGTGAAAAGAGGGTGGAAATAGGAAGATCATGCTTTTTATATGATCAATGGTCAAGAGAAACCGGTTACTATTTTTTCGCGAAGCATTTACCACCACCAAAAGTTATAAAAGCTACGGTCTTCGTGAGTTATCGACTAGTGATTAGTAATCTGTGATCGACTCACACTTGGCTCATTCTCACGTGGTAGTCGTTACCGGAAACACTTGAAAATTTTTTAGCTCCTTAATATAACTTTTTTTTCGCGATTTTCTTGCGTACATTTGTGAGTTCCGCTCTCGAAAACGTGTTGCTGATACGAATATAGAATGGATGATCATCAAGTAAGTGAAAATACTGAATTTTAAATTTTATTGAGCAGCTAGGAATATTTTTTATTTTATTTTTTAATAGCAAACTTTTAACGTAACTTCCTATTTGTAAATGTTTTACAAGTTTTTAAGATCATAGAACTTTTTTTATTCTAATTTATTTTCGTATTTTAAAAATGTGCTTAAAATACCTGTATTATATTATGCATATGAACCAGATATAAGTACTAAATATTTTTTTCGGTTATTAGTAATGTATAAAAACGTACCAAAGAAAACCGTTTTGAATGGGCTTAGGTAGATATTAAGGCGGAACGAATTTTAGTTTTTTTTTTTTTTTAAAATCGATCTGATTTTGTGTTTGATGATTGCAAAATGACTCTGAAAGTAAGCCTAAAATTTCAGCCCCCAAAGCAAATATTTATACCATCCATAATTGGGTAAAATTTTTAAAATATTACTATGATACTTTAATAAATATGAAAAAAAATTATTAAGGTTGAAAAAGGTAATGGAGTAATAGAGGGGAGGGAGGTATAGGAGAGTTGACTTTTTTCTGAAATGCCTCACATATAGGTCGACAACATGACAAAAAAAAATTAATCAAATCGATCAATTTGTAATTGCGAAAAAAAAATTTATTCACTTTTCTATAGACTAAAATTGACTGATGTCACAACATGAAGATTTACTTCCTATCAATGATTTACTTGGGTCAAAAATCGTGAAAAAGTGATGCTTTTCGGATAATTGTAGTAAAATACGGGTAATTTAAATAAAGTAAACCAAAAAAAACGGAAATCATGGCTAAACATACAATGAATGAAAATGAAAATTTTGTGAATTTTTTTCCCCCTTAAAAATGTAAAAATTAATGTCATACCAGACTTACTTGAAAAATAAGTTTGTTTTTAGACAAGATTTTATAATTTTACTTTACTCTCTCTAAATTACCTGTATTTTTCTACAATTTTCCGAAAAATATCGCTTTTTCACGATTTTTGGTCCAAATAAATATTGATAACTAGTGAGCCGCCGTCTTATGATGTCATCGCAGTTTTTGTCTATTAAAGTGATCCCACTCAAAATAAAAAGAGGATTTGGGCGTCCAAAACTTTGGTCAAGAATGTTTCTTAATAATACCCACCTACCACCCAAGTACTGACCCGAAATCGTTACAAGTCGAATATACCACGCTTATACGAGTACAATATCCACTAAAGCAAAACTAATTTTGATTTTTTCAAAAATTGATCTGGTTTAAAGCTTCATGGCAGCGAAATGACACTTGAAATACGCCAAAAAATTTCAGCCCAGATAACTTAATATTTATGCGTTACGTAATTGGGTCAAAGTTTAAACATTTTATGATACTTCAAAAAATAAGTTGGTGAAAGGACCGACCATAGTAGTGACAAACAACAACTTAAAAATAAAATAATGATAATAATTTTGAAATTTGAAAATCTTTTGTGTCGATGGATCATATTTCGTCTCCTGAATTCCAATAAAAGAAATTATTTATGTTTTTTTTTTTTTTTTACATATTCGGCGATTCTAAATCTATATCGAATATAAGCGAAAAACTCCTATTTCGTGTATTTTTGCACTATATCCAGTCTTAGCACTCATAAGTTGATATTAATTAATATTATATACAATATATGTTTTATTTCATCTCTTTGGGAACCTAAAAAACATTTACAGCGAATTTTTGGTTTTCATTGCTTCTCAACATAGCAATCAGTTGGCTGAGAAATATTATCTATAATTATACACTTATCTACATATAGGAAAACTATAAGCACTTAATTACTTTTACCAATCATATTTTGATAAAACAAATATAGTTAACGAGAGAATATCAAAAAACCCCAAATCCACGTTTTTGCTCCAACCAGTCATTCCCAGCTGAATAGTGAATTTTTGAAGTTATACTGCGATCAGCGCTTCAAACAAAGATGCAACGTGAAAAATTCATAACTCAGCTGGGAATGAATGGTTGGAGCGAAAATATGGATTTGGGAGTTGTTTGACGCTCTTTTTCTACCTACGTTTGTTTCATCAAAATCTGATTGTTTGAAGTAATTATAACTAATCATAGTTCTCATATCTAGGTAGATAAATGTATTCAAATAATACCCGCAGGCCAAATATTTGCTATTTTGAGAACCAATGAAAACCAAAAATTCGCTGTAAATATTTTTTGTGATCCTAAATTTTAATATATAGTAATTAATCAACTCATGAGTAGTACTGGTCATAATGCAAAAATACACGATATATAGGAGTTTTTCATGTACCTACATTCGAAATAGTTTTAGAACCTCTGAATGTTGAGAAAAAAGGTAAATAATTATTTTTTGGAATTCAAAAGACGAAATACGGTCCTTAGACACAAAAAATGCCCAAATTTCTAAAAATAATAAATTTATTTCATTTGAAATACCTATCATAAAAGGGCCTCCCTCATTAAGTAGGTGAAATCGGCCCTTGACGCAAATTTGGTCAAAAGTAGTTCCAAATGTTACTTGGGACCTAAAAACATTCCAACTATATTTTTGACCTCCTACCCCACCACTCAAAAAAATGTTGAGTCCTCTAGGTGAAAGTGAGGGATAGCAAGAGGTTGCCAAATTGCACCTCCTTTTGAAAAAATAACCGCTGTTTTTTGTATTTTTTAGCCAGTCAAAATGGTATGAGAAACTCTTTTTAGCACTTCAAAGATGCAATTTGAGTTCCTGCATCTTCCTGGATCTTCAGACTGCTACAAGGGACTCGAAAAGGTGCAGATCACGATATTTCAGTATTAAGAAATTTTCGCTGACTCTGCTTCAATTATTTTTTGGCCCAATAATTTGACCATTTTTTTTTTCAACCGCTAGAAGTGCATTAAGAAAATATTTTTCAAAATCTTCTGTACCACTACAGCCAGGAGTTGATCGCAATATTCTAATATTGTGAACTTTTCACTAACTTTGAATGAATTATTTTTTCACCCTGAAATTTCATAAATATACATATATTTTTTTTTAACTACTAGAAATAAATTTTGAAGGAATTTTTGAAATTTTTTCCATACCAGTGCAGTCAGCTCCTGATCGCGATATTCTAATACACATCACTAGTGATGCCGTCAGTTCTTGCTTTTCAAAATCAACAAAACATGTCGGTATAATGATTTCCTTTGAAGTTCAATTCAGATACGTCGAATTTTCGTAAAATGGAATACTTTTTTTCTAATACTCTTAATAGCTAGATTCCTTTTCATTCTGCATTACATTACTCTTGGCTGTACTGGTACAGAAGATACAAAAAATAGCGTTTTTTTCAAAAGGAGGTGCACTTTGGGAACCTCTTGCTATCCCTCACTTTCACCTAGAGGGCTCAACATTTTTTTAAGAGGTCTCTCACTCAAAGTAAGGCGACTCATCAAATTTGGTCAAAATTCAAGTAACATTTTTTTTTCATTCCACCTGAACGTTCTTACAAATCTGAATTTAACTACTTTGAGTTTGAAACATTTTCTTAATAGTCCATTTTCAAATGAATTATTAATAAATGATTGAGTGAGGTGGGAGAGGGAGGGCAGGCTAAGGATAGTTCTGATTGTAGGTATAAGAGTAATATACCAATATAAATCATTGAACGTATGATAAATGCCCGTTGAAACAGTCGCAGAACACCAAACACGCGTATTCTTTATTCATCTTCCGCGAAGTCTCATCTTCAAAGCTCCTTTACTCCACCCCCATGTGACTTACCAAGAAAATGAATATAACCTTTTTTGTTGAAAATTTTACGTAGAACAACTTCTATAGAAGTGATTTTCTTCATAATGTTGAACCCTGACCCGCAAAAAGCAAAAAACAGATTTTTGGGGGGAGACGGCTCGAAAAAGTGACTTAGGGGTGGAGGCTTGAGGAGGCTTTTGGATATGTGATAGAGTAGACCTTCTACAAAATGAATCAAAGAAACGTTTTGTAACAATTAGTTTGGGGTCAGGGCATTTTTCGTACCATTTCGACTGCACTAAAAAAATGAAGTTTAAATAAAAACTTGTATTTTTCAACTACCGCCCGCAACTATAACACTTATAGTCCAGTCATTTTAGGCTAGCACTTAGAAAAAATTACTGGAAAGATCATTTATATAATACATGCGAAGAATGCCTTCCTAAGTAACATACCAGAAGTTGCATCCCCAAGTCTTCTGGCTAAATGTGTGATGAGGCAATAACCTCTGGAAAAAGTGGTATTTGCTTATGGGGAAAGGGAAATTAGATTAGTAAAAAAATTTTCTTCTTTCAGTTTCCTATAAGGTAAAACCTTTAAACACTTTTCGAAGAGTTGTTATTACACCCAAAGTTGAGGAAGGGGAATAACCTTTTTTGAAAATTTTGTGTTTTTTAATTGTACCACAATTATAATGATGCGGAGAGGAAAAATCAATAAAAATAAAATTATTCTACACTGGATTCTCTATAAAAATAAGTGCTGATGTTTCTCGTTAGGCACCAAAATGGGTCCAAAATATAGAAGCACAAGTAATCATCTCTATATTTTTTATACTTAAGGTATAATGTGTATTCATAAAAATGGAGAAAGATGATTTTCATAGTGCTCTTATTACACACAAAATAGGCAGGAGAGGGAGGTTTAATGTTATAATTTAATAATAATCTCATTGCTTTTCAATTAAATAATAATGATGTGTGTTCACAAAAAAAAAAATTCAACTGAATTGTTTTCAAAATATTCCAGCTCAGTTCAGTGATAAAAATTTTACATACAGTGGGCTGTCTATGTATGGTTAATCTATGATATCCAATTTTTTGAAAATTCGATTACTTTTATTGTGTTATGAATGGTTTCAAAGCAATATAAAAAAACAAGTATAGTCACTTACCCACAAAAACCTGGTCACTGTCGATTAGGAACCAACACTGCTGCATCGAAGCGCTTCAGGAAATAGTACCTGGGGTTGAAAAAATAATTTGCACGAGTTTATACGCGTACGGAGAAAACGCGACCGCGTGCTGGTTTCAATAAAATATCTCGAAATTTGTCGAGTTACCATATAGTTTTGAAATTGCTATTTCATGTAAAATTTCACGCTCTTTTTGAGAGTGAAGAGAAAAAAAATTCCATCCCCAACTTTTTGAGATACGAGCGGTCAAAGTTAAAAAGTCGCGCGTTTTTACCAATATGTAAACCCCATCTCGTGAAATCTCAATGGAAATATCTCGAAATTTGTCGTGGCACCCTATAGTTTTGGAATTGCTATTATATGTAGAATTTTACGCTCTTTCCAATCGTGAAAAGAAAAAAAAAATCACTCACAACTTTTTGAGATATGAGCGATCAAAGTTGAAAGCTCGCGCTCGTTTTCGGAATATAGTATATGTAAGGCATATGGCGCCACATCGTAATTGAAATATCACTAAATTCCATTCAATAGCATAATGATTTTTTATGTACAGTGCTGCATAAAATTTTATCTTTTTATTTCAATCGTGAAAAGGAAAAAAAATTTGCCGGTGAACTTTGTGAAATATCAAATATGTATTGTATTTTCAATTGAAGTTACGAAAATTCCCATTTATTATGAAAATTTGGGGATTGCGATTACAGAATATTCGTAATCGTAATTCTACCTAGGCATAACATTACCGGAAAAATATTTTCTTCTCACGATCGGAAAAAGTGTGCAATTTTATGCAAGTTGCACTTCAAAAGTTATGGAATTTTGCAATACTTAACTAAACTACCTATTTATAAAATCGCATCATATGGTTCATATATTCCCAAAACGCTCGCGAGCTTTCAACTTTAATGGCTCATATCTCAAAAAGTTATGGATGGATTTTTTTTCTTTTCACGATTGGAAAGAGCGTAAAATTCTACATATAATAGCAATTCCAAAACCATAGGGTGCCACGACAAATTTCAAGATATTTCCATTGACATTTCACGAGACCGGGTTTACATATTTGTAAAAACCCGCGATTTTTCAACTTTGATCGCTCGTATCTCAAAAAGTTGTGGATGGAATTTTTTTTTCTCTTCACCCTCAAAAAGAGCGTGAAATTTTACATAAAACAGCAATTTCAAAACTATAGGGTGCCGCGACAAATTTCGAGATATTTTATTGAAACCAGCGCGCGGTCGGGTTTTCTGCATATAAACTCGTGCAAATTATGTTGTCAACCCCAGGTACTATTTCCTGAAACGCTGCGATGCGGCAGCGTTGGTTACCAATGGACAGTGGCCATACTTCTCTTACATTCTTCTACTGAGTGATTATACTTGTTCTTTTATATTACTTTAAATGGTATCCAACTACGACCACCAGTAGCCCCAGTACATTGCACATATGGACAGAGATGGCAAGAGCCAAATTAGGCTCTAGTACATAAACTTCTCGGACCCTCTTTTCTGGTACATCTTCCCACCCCTCGCCCCATTCAATATTTTTTTACACCTTACTTCACATTACAAAAATAATGAAATTGTATCTGTATTTTATAATTCATTTTACCTTATAACAAATTTAAGCCTTTATTGAAAAAATGTTCAACAAATTATTCAGTACTATTGAAAAAAATAAGGTAATACACATAATTGAGCCTCCTCATGGAGGCTCCCGCGTCTTCATAATCATAAATTTTATTTTACATAATATTATCAGCGACCCCCGGGGGGCGCCCACGCAGCTTAAACCTTAATGAACATTAATACAAATAATGTTTGATGTGCCAGCACAAACCCCCTGTGGGGCCCAGCGCATACCCAGAGCCCAAGGCAACCAGGTCTTCAAATTTCCCCCTTCCCCGTTTTGGGACGACCCCACCGACCCATTGTCGATGACTGGTGATGAAGGTGATGTAGATGTCTCTTGACCATCGAATTGTGTCGGAGCACATCAGGCGCCGCATCGCCGCTGCATACTGCCTCGCGATCCGAAGTCCGGAAGGACAACATCATTGATGGGATCCCATGCCCTAATGAGCCCACGATGATCGCATCGACGAAAACAGGTACCCCTTAGCATGAAGGGCCTCCGCAACACCTGCTTACTTACATCTCATACTTGGAAACAGTTTTATTTTAAATTATAGTTTTTCTTATATACGAAAAGCTTAAAATTAGTCTATCATATCTTTTTTAAATTTCTAATCAATTCTCTTTTTATTTTTGCAGGAAGATATATACAAAACTATTATTGTTGGCAAGAAAAAATATAAGGTGAATTGTATGAAATTTGCAGCCAAATCATACTACTTCGATTGTTTATTCTCAAGAGGATACGCAGAAACATATAAAGATACAATCACTATTTATGGCATCGATAGCAAAGCTTTTGAAAAAATCTACACAATCCTTAATTCGGATATAGAAGACGACATTTATGATATTACATATGACCTTGCCGTACCTATGTACATCACCTGCCAATACTTATTGGTGAAGAACGAGTACCAAGAGCCCTTGATAAATTTCCTAAAGAATAATTTCAATGAAATTTCGATTTTTGAATTATATGTATACTGTATGATCAACAAAGATTGGTCAATACTTCCAGAAATTCGCCATTATGTTGCACAAAATATTGAATTCATTTGTGGTCAACATAATTTCCAATTAATCCCAATCGACGTTTTAATTGATATTCTGATTCAAACTGATTTAAGAATTAGTGAAGAAAGTAGTTTAATACGCATTATCGCCCTTTGGTTGGCTTACGATCCATTCAGAGAACACCATACAGTGAACATCCTCAAAACTATAATCCCGGCAAAATATTTCAACAAACGTAATCTACTAATTCACGAATGGAGTTTTGAAAATATTTACAAAACATTAGAAAAATGTATATTCCAACCTCGTACTGTAAGGCCTTTAATATCTTGGATGAATGTTGAAAACGAGCCCCTTTATATAAGCAAAGATGGCTATATGAATGTAGTGTTTCATTTTGATGGAACTCAGTGGACAGAACTCAACAAGCCTAGAATTAAGGCCCAAAGTTTCAGTCAAAATGATATCGTTTATGGTGTACGTTATAAATCAGATTTTTTTATGATTGAACCAAAATCATCAAATTCTCCATATAGTAGAAACATCTTCATGCATTATAACTTCCATTCTCAAAAACTATCTTATTTAAGGCAACCTACATATACACCAATAGCAGGACTTTTTCTAGTCAATAATGCAGTATACTCTTGTAGTATAAATTGTGTTCAGAAGTACTGCCCTGAATATGACATGTGGTTAACTCCTCCGCCACTCAATGTTACCGATTCCTCTCTATTTGCTTCAGATGGAAAAATCTTATATACTTGTGGAATAGACGACTGCCTTACCACTGGCAAATCCTTTTTCACATATGATGAGCGCATTAAATATTGGGATTATTTAACTAAAGCTCCAGAAAACGAAGATCTACATTGTTGCGGATTTTTCAACAATGAGTTATACGTTGTCGACGGCAAAAAAGTGAAAAAACTTGATCTCAGGGTTAGACAATGGGAAGAAATTGCTTCTCTTTCTAATCAAGCTAATACTCCTTATAATTTAACTCAATGTCACGATTTAATCACCATTATGGACAACCGAAACAATACATTTATGTACAATATTAAGGAATGTAAATGGAAAGCATTTATTGGAGATTATTATCCAAAGTTGAGTGTTGTGCAATGTGTTGGTTAGGAATTAGTTTTAATTTTTTTTACATGTTTTTCTTAATTATTTGTTCGGTCATGATTTTTATTTTGTTTTTGTATTTTGTTTTTTTTTTTTTTAGTTTCGATTTTATAATTTGTTCATCATTTCTTCCTTTTGAGTGATATTAATTTTATATGTATTATTTACGCTTTGTGTTCTTGTCAATTATTATTTATTTTATAATTGTTGAATGATTTTTTTTTTTTAATATTTAAATGTACATATGTAAATTTTTCTTTCAAACTTGATTATCGATTATTCACTAGTTGAATACGTAGATTTATGTTTCCTTAAATATTTCAAAATTCTTATGATCAACTTGTCATAATTTTATAATTGTAATTTATTTCTTTTTTTTTTTCTAGAATACACATTTTCTACCATATACGCTTTATATTCTTGTCAATATTAGTATCTGATTAATTTTTGGATCATTTTTTGTTTTTATTTTTAAATTCAATTATCGATTATTCACTGCTCGAATAATATATAATCATGTTTCATTATATTATATTTCTAAATTCTTATGATTAACTTGTTATAATTTTACAATTGTAATTCAATTATTTTTTATTTTTTTGGTAATACCTATACATTTTTTACCATTTACGCTTTATATTCTGGTCAATTAATAATATTGATTAATTTTTGGACTATTTTTTGTATATATTTTCATGTTAAATTATCGATTATTCACTCCTATATGTTTCCTAATATATGCGTAAATTCATATGTTCAACTTAATAGAATTATATGGATATAAAATTCATAAAATCTCATTTCATTATTATTACATTACATATTATTATATATTTTACTCGAGAAAATTATAAAGCAAAATTCTCAATGATAAGTACGATAAATTTGCTAAAGAAATGAATCTTGAGTGGTAGGTAGGCGTTTTTTGAAAAAGATGAAAAAAATTTCGAATTTTTCAACCAATATTTGCGCAAAAATGCGCACAGAGTGGTGGTAAAAGAAAATTAATACTGTTAAAGTTGATACTTTATTTTTCCTGTGTACATAATCTTTTGAAATATATTTTCATTTTTATTTTTCATATTCTCTCCCCCTCCCCCTTCATCAACTAATAGAAATTTTTATATTTTACTTCAAAATATGTTCAAAAATCTTTTCATTGATAGCGCATCCTGAAATAGTCAGTTTACAAACAAAAACATTGAGGTCAATAATTGAAATAAAAATTATCCTAATTACAGATAATTAACGAATTTGATCAAAATCAGTTCAGTAGTTTCGGAGTTTATCCGGACATACATCGTAACACGAGATTTTTATATATACAGATTTGGGGGCACTAAACACGATAAGGAAATTGTTCTAAAATAAAAATTTAAGCTCAAGTCAATATTTTTGGCGCTTTCGAGATATGAAAAAGTTTCACTATCTGTTGAGTCGGCATTTGGTATTTCTTGGTTAGACTGGGAGTCGGTAGTATACAAATTATCGATCTAATCGAACATATTTAAACCTGATACAAAATTTAAGACGTGAAACACGACTTAAACGAGAACTGCGAATAAAATAGCACACAGTAGTAATACTGACACCGCGAAAGCAAGAGGTAGGTACACTCTCATTTTGCACGCTATTATATGAAACATGCATGCATACTAAGCGATCACACTCACACATACACAGTTCGTCAATCGTTACAACTTCAACGCTTAAAAATTAAGAAAATGATATTGCAATGTAGTGTATGAAACGTTTCATCGATGAAATATTACTTAGGGCGTAGGAAACGTTTCCAAATTGTGACCACAGTGCACTTCACAGCACATACAGTTCTCTATTATCTACAACAAATATGTCTAAATAACATGGTTCTCTCTATACATGTACTCAAAGTAGACAATGATTTATAAAAATCAAAAAGTGTCAAAAATTAAAAGGACATCCTTCCCCTCCTCTAAGGGGTGCAGAGGAGAACTGATACCGGTTTTTCAACTTTTAGGGTAACATTAACTCAGCGCCGGATTAAGCATTTTTGCGCTATACGCACGAAATTCTGCCACCCTGAATTTTTTATTCTATGTCTCTAGTCCTTCCCCAATTTTCTGATTATCTTAGTTTTATGGAAGAATAAAAAATTGAAGTAAATGTTTTGGCTGAAAAACTGACACAAATGAACATGTCAACTCAAATGTAGGCATCATTTATTAATGCATATTTTTTTTGGTAAAAATTTGCCGCCCTACGCACGTGCGTAGTGTGCGTATAGGGTAATCCGGCACTGCATTAACTTGTGAAAAAAAATTGAGCAAATCGTTATATATGAGGTAAAAGATCTCGTTTTCTTGTTGAGTTGATATGAAATACCCTATCTGAATTTCCCATTAAATACATATTGGTTGCATACTTTTGCACTCATTCAATAAATCGTAGTCCATATCATTACGGTGTGAGAAAATTATAAAATCACGAACTACAAAAATTAAAAAAAGAAAATTAAATAATAATCTTTCAATCAATCTCACTATCACATCAAGCAAGCCTTCTCTTGCTTTTAATGATTACAAGTTATCTCCTCAATTTTTCGATAAGCTTGCTAAAAAAAAAAAAAAAAAAAAAAATTCAAAATAAAACGTTTACTAGACCTACATCATTCCTTCACTAGCAAAAATTAATAAAACAACCTTTGCGTACTCGCAACGTTTAAAACTAAGGCAGTTAAAGAAACAAAACGTCGTCCGCGTTCCTTCAACGGTGTTATCGTTAGGTTAATTCGACACCCTTATACATAACGTAAAGTAATCGTAAAATATTAACAAATTACTCATAATGATTGGAAAATAACGCAAACGCAAAACGTATAAATAATGCGAAAATGGTCGTTGATAAATAACTAATAAATTTATCAACGTATAAGAAAAAATGGGATCAAAGATCATACTTGACAGAATGTATCTTCCCCACATTCGGTTACATCTTAAATCACGTATATTAAGTACATGAAAACAAAATGCAACAAGATCTTTGGAATGTCAACGAAAAAGAAAGAAATCAGGGTAAAAAAAATAAAAACAAAGAAAAAATACCAGAAAGTTATTCGAGGTCACCGAAACTAACATGAAGACTAGTTTCACGACCAAAAAATTAAAGAGGACGCTTTTTTATAACTTATGCGCCTGTTTGGACGGATGATTAAGTTATACCTTACGATAGTGGTGGTTATCCGCAATAAATTATTATAACATACAACAATAATAAATTAAAAGCGTACATACATCTTAATCCTACAAAAAAGAAAATGGAAGGAAACATATTAGCTTTTAAACGAAAGTTACAAATTCTAGTCACTGCTCGCAGATCAAAATCACAGACAAGTCTCGTATTAAAAATTTTTCTCCGTTTTTAATACGCGCTTAATTTCTCAAAGCTCGGATTCGTATTTCTTATTTTTACGCCGCCTTTTCACGCGACTACTGCTGAGTAACTCGCACGCTTGTTGGATTTCGTAGAATCGTTGTTGAGCTTCGCGTTTTTCGTCTTCGTCTTTGTATTTATCCGGATGGTATTTCACCGCTAGGTATTTACATTTGGCGTTTATTTCGCTCTGAGATGCAGTGGAGGTTAATTCGAGAACCTTGACAGAAAAATTGGATTAAAATTATTTTTGGGTAAGAATCACACAGAGAGGCCCGTTGTCCAGTTCAACTGAGCTTAAAGTTAGGGCTCCAGCTATATTTTTTCCAACTTCTTGTTTATGTGTTTTGATATGCTACTCATTTAATGAATATTATTTGTCTTGAAATAAATATAAATGAATAATTTATTCAACAGCTATTAACTATACTATTAAACACCGAAAATAAAAAAATAAAAATCACAATACCGAAAAAAAAGTTTAATAATAACAATTTTTTTAAATTTTTTTTTTTCTCTCATTTGTTAATTCAATTTTATTAAAATGAACAAAATCAAATTAAATCTCTTGAAACTGAATTGAACAAAATTAGGAAAAGTAAATGTAATTATAATTATTCAATTTAATTTAATTCTTTAGAATTAATTAAATTTTATATAGTAATTGATTCTATCAATATATAATTCAATTTGGTTACAATTTTTTTTTTTTGTTGATGGGTTACAACGTCATTATTCATCAAAGATATTATAATTTCTTTTCATTTATTCAAAATTTAAGTTGAGTAAATCACCAAATTAATTAAATGGAATAAAATTTTTAAATAATCAAATTAAATAAAAGATTATATTGAATTACATGAAAATGAATTAAATTCATTTTAATTTTTTGATTCAATTCAAACCTAATTTTATCTTTGTTTTTAATTCAATATTATTCTAATTACATTGATTTAATTAAATTTTATTCAATTTGTGCAATTTATAGATGTAAATTTTTTTTAATTACAAAAATCATTTATTTATTCAATATTTTTTAATGAAAAATAAAAAAAAGTGTAAGCAGCTATGCTCCATTACATGAGCTGAATTTTAAATAGGTTCTTGGACAGGTTTGCGAATAACGTTGCTAAGCCCTTCATATCTACAAGTCACGCACAATACTAAGTCTCAAACCTCGTATCTTATCTTTTCCAAAACCAAAGAAGTAGAATTTTGAATTTATAGAATTTTATGATCTGCAATTCTCATATGGACCTAAATTTTTTTTTAATTTAGCAATTTAGGGCTCCTCTAGTTACGCTCAAATTTTCACAATTCACCAATCTGGACACATTTTGAGCCAAATTCAAGAAACCATATTTGGTCATCAACTAATCTTACATACAAAATTTCACTCCTCCAGGTTGATTTGGTGAGGTGATATGAAAAATTCATGAAATTTCCTATAGTAATCCCCCAAGTCATTTTTCGTTCCAATCCCCTTCCAAATTCACTTGGAAAGCTAAAGCGGCAACATATCAGTCACTCAGGCTCATTTTATCATATGGCATCACAATTAAAGTTTTCGACTTCTCGTGTACCCCACCACATTTCGAGGTCGATAACCCTTCTTTTCCCCTCCAACATCAATAGAGTGAATTTGAGATATAGTACATGGCTTATTCCTAATAATCGCATGAACCTGTAATAATATTTTTAGTAATTTGAGGCTCCTCAAGCTCTCCTCAAATTTTGAAAATCCGCCCTTTTGGATCCATTTTAACCAAAATTTAAAGATTCGTATTCTAGTTGTAAATTGACCCCACATGCGAAGTTTGACCTTTATGGGTTGATTTAAATAAACGATTCGTAAAATTTCATATTATAATGATTTCCTCTTATCAAAAGCCATTGTTTGTTTCAACTCCCCTTCCAATTCACTAAGAAATATAAAATTGGAATAGTTCAGTCACTTGAGCTGATTTCACGATACAACACCGAAATCAAAAATTTTCAATCTCCCACCACATTTTGAGGTCTATGATCCCTCCTTTTCCCCTCCATCTTCACATTTTGAGTTGAATTTAAGATGTAGAATACTTTCTATTCCCAGTAATGATGTGATTCAATATGAATCACATATTTAGTTATTTGAACCGTCGTTTTGAATTCATTTCTATCTAAATTCAAGTGATTCTATTCAGCTCCAAAGAATTCAAGAGGGTATATTTGGTTCCAAAATTACCTAATCTTTTTAGTCGATTGCGTGAGTAGAGATGGAACATTTAAAAAATTTAATGACTCAAAATTGTCTCAAAAAACTTTTCTTCCTCTAATTCCACTCCAAATGCACTTGGGGACTAAAATTTCAATACGTTGATGTCTTCGACTTATTCTTTCATATGAAATCAAAAACAAAAATTTCGAGTCTTTTGCCGCCTCTCTCTCCAGTCACCCTCAAATTTGAGTTATCCGCCATTTCAAGTTGAATCGAACATCCAAAACAAGAACTTTTAGATAAAGTTGGACATTTACCATATAACTACAAATGGTCTGAATCGCAAAGATACGAAAGCACTCCTCCCCCAACCTTTCCTTCCCAAATTAGATAAGCTGCAATAGTTATAGTTTTTATTAAAAATTCGCCTAAAAATAAAATATACCAAAATAGTTCAAAAAAGTATGTAGTACTTAATTCTTCAATAGTAATTGAACTAAGTATTAAATTTTTTTTTAAAGCGTTGGTTGATCACGTGGTATTAATTATCTATGAAACTTGGTTCAGGAGTACACAGGCCAAAAAAACGTAGCCTGAGCTGACAAAGCTTAGCCGATATTCAATTCAAAGCTTAACTGAAGTAAATGGACAACGAGTCATAATAAAATTCTATTTTCAATAGAGTAAGAGAAAAAAAAAACCTCCGCACGCTTATCACATACGACACAATTATTTATCGACACTTGTACACCTGTACGTTGTGTATACTGTACGCATTACGTTTGCAATACACGTATACACTCAGTAAAACCTTGAGTATCATCCAATAGAAAAAAACTTCGTCAAAACCGTCAACAGTTCTCCACAAACATTCCCTCATTATTAATTAGCATTCCAGATGGTATTTTAATTATACCAGAGATATCATTATAAATTGCGTGTTATCGAATGTACCTTATACGCATTACTCTCGCCATTGGTATCGGACATTTCGACCATTAGCTTCCATGTGGCTATCCATCCGTGTACTTTGGCGTAATTATATACATCTTTGAGAGATTGTTTTAAATCTGTCCACCAAGGTGATTTGAAGAAATGATATAAGGCTTCCCTGAACGGTATTTCTTCGCCATTTTGATCGGTTACTTTGGCGTTGAAATAAATAAAACTAACCCAGAGTGAGCAAAATATTAAATATCCCATGAATATATAACAACTTCGTCTGGAAAAAAAATCAGTTAATGGCAAAAAAATTCCAAAGAAAAAAAATCTGAAATTACAAAAGCAAAATTACCTGATACATCCTCGTTTCGTTTTGGTCCTCGGTTGCCATTCTTTTTCGAATGAATCGAAGGCGTATGCGGAGGCCAATACCATGATAGTATAAGCAGTAGATTCGTCCATGAAATACTTCAATGGTAACGTCAAATAAGCGGCAATCAGGGGAGTCACCATGCCACCCTTTTGTTGTCCCACATTACCAACGACCCAAACACCTATAATACAGCGAATTACACAAAAACGTTCGAACGTATCCTGAAAAATGCGTCAAATCTATGTAAATACCCAGAGCGCAAGGAATTGGCGTCAGAACATACAGCAATTTCCAGTTAAATCCGAAAAATTCTTCCTCCGGTATAGCCAGTTGAAAGACCGTACTCCAGAAGTACGCCAGTAGTATCATACCGGTGAACCGGAATGTTGAAAATGGAGGCTAAAAAATCGATATACGGTATTAACAAGAATTTAATTCATCTCTCCTATATGATAGATAGGAATACTTACTTTACTATGTTTTTTCATAGTAGCTTTCATTTTCTTTATATATTCCGGATCGTCGTTCGCTTCGGCTACATAATCGCTTATGTAGAATAAATCGGCGATCCATCCTATGCCAAAATAACCGCCCAAAGTGGCCCATAAAAGGAAGCCGTGCAAATCACGTCCCAAATAGAAATGATGGAATCCGGAGAGACCACCAAATACCCATAATATGTACGCGGTAGTCTTACTTTTTTTCTTGCTTTTCTCCACCATTTTACTTTTCACATTGCCAACTACGCTCGATAGTTTGGAAAAAGGTAAGTAAAACGATTCGATCATTTATCTACCTTCGAAATAATAAAAAAGCACGAAAAAACACGTCACAAATGTTCAGATAAAGTAAATCACTATTTTACTTCGAACTTCGTATCTAATCTGGGTCATAATTCATAAATATTCCTTATTACAAACGAAAATAACGGTAAAAGCAGGATATAGCAGGTTCAATGCTGACCGAAAATGTTGTAAGTGGAAGAATCGTTGAATATAGCTAAGCTTACCAGACATGCTGAATTATTTTTCTATGGGAAAATCCATGGGAAATACTCGCGGCCTAATTCGTGACATTATGTAGAAAACTTACGGTTAAACTCAAATTTGAAATTCTTCTTGTTAAGTAACAACGAGTTTAATAAACGAAACTAAAGGAAAGTCACAATTTACGTTTCATAATTCGTCAAACTTGATAGTTGATTATTCGATTGTTCAAATTAATTTCTATTTGAAGTACATAGTAGAACTTAATTAGCCTTGCTTCGACGCAATTATGCCACAAGGCGATGGTTATAATATTCTTCACCAGGTTCGTTACTGCAGGCATTATTGAACTGAAATTTTAATTATTTTATTTTTTCAGTCGATTAACTAAACTTGGAGCATGATTGTTTTCTGAATTACCTTTTCACCAATTTTTGTGCTATAAATTTTATATAAACGCAAATAGAAAACTCAATTCCGATAAAATCACAACAGAATTACGAACTGATTCTTGAATACTTAATCTGTTTCACATAAAATATGCCTTAACAACAAGAATAATTCGAGTAACTTCACGGAAAGCTTCTTGATTAATTCATTATTTGTCGAACAAAACGGTAAAATAAATATTAGCTTTTGAGGAGGCCATATTTCATAGCTCATAACTTCCTTATGAATTAGAATTGTAATTTTTCATTTAGAACAAATTAAAGAGAAGTGTCTCACTTTTATTTTCAAATCTCAAAAGTTTTCATAAGATATTCACCAAGAATTTTTGTCTCATAAATGTCACTTTTTTAGAGCTATCAATTTTGGTTTCATATAGAATTAGAGATAACACAAAATGCCTACGAAGTTTAGTTATACTAAAAAAAAGAACCGTGTATGTGAAATAAGACTATCAAAAATGTACGATAAAAATGTACGAAAATTCAATTTTTTTCGATTAAAACATAAACAACATTTATTTCTTACATACTATTTCATTAAAAAAAAAAACTGTAAAATTATACTGAGGTAATTCTTTCAAGATGTAAATTACTTTCCGGAGAACAAACATCTAAAAATTCAACATAAAAAAACAAAAATATTAGAATAACAAAAATCGGAAATGAAAACGAAATAAGTACTAAAATCAATTTAAAAAAAAATGTAAATTAAAGTAGGAAAACCGAATCAAACAAACAAATATTTTCAAAAGCTTAAAAATTTCAAACACTGTCATTTAACCCGAGCGTTTGCTTCAATAACTGCAACACCGTCGAAGCCGTCGCCTTTTCTTCATCTGTAACAAGAAATTTCATTTCATTTTTCAATTTTATAGTTACAGCTTCTTTTTTTCATGAATAAAGAAATATGATAAATACATTACCATTGCCGGCAGTGATTTCTTTTTCTAAATGGAGTTTTTGTGTGGCTGTATTATGAATGCCTTCTTCAACGGTGTTTTCGCTAATGAATTTTATAACTTTAACCGGTCTATGGGAAAATATTGACTCATTATTTGCAATTCGTTTTATTTCGAAATATAAATTAATTATTTACCTTTTTTGACCAACTCTATGACATCGGTCTTCGGCTTGCTTATCATTATACGGATTAAAATCTACGTCGTGAATTATCACAGTATCAGCGGCAGTCAAATTAATTCCCAAACCTCCAGCTTTAGTGGATAATAAAAATATAAAAATTTCATCATCCATGTTATACAAATCTATAAGCTCTTGTCTGTAAAAAAAAAAAAAAAAGTAGTAGATCAGAAATCGATACTTCAACGCATTTGATTATTGTTTTTCACCAAACTCACCTAATTTCAGTAGGCGTTGAACCGTCTAATCTAACATAAGTGAATTTCTTAACTTTACAATACTCTTGTAAGATATCCAACATTAAAATAAATTGGCTAAATATTAAAACACGATGACCGTCTTGTTTTAGCGATTCTAACAACGGAGTTAATATTTTTAGTTTGCCCGAATTACAAAAAGCTTCATCAGGTAGCGAATAATCAAGAGGACGTAGACTCTGAAAATAAAAATAAATCCTTTAATAATTGCATCTTAAAATCGGCAAGAAAGAAGGGTTTACGAAAACGATCAACCAACTCACGTCGAAATTTCGGCACATATCAAAAAGTTCGAAATCTGACTTGAAATATAAGTCTTCTTGAATGTACTCTGGATTAGTACCTTTGAATCGACTATCTCTGGCCAACTTTTCGGCCATTTTTTGCAACATGTCCTCCTGAAAAACACGTCCAACTTGATGAATATTATTCAAAGGCGAAAATTTCACTTCAATACATTTCAATGCTTACGGAAAAATAATATCTCAGCAACAAAGGGTGATTGGCTATTTTTCTTAATTTCATAAAATATCCCATGTAATTACTCGTCTCTTCTGACACACAGACTTCTTTGAATTCGCTCAGAATCTCGTTATATTTCTCTTGCTGAGTCTCTAATAAAGGACATTTCTCAACCGATACAGTTTTAGCGGGCAAATTCGGCAAGACCATTTCTTTCACACGTCTTAACATAAACGGTTCGATGATACGTTTAGCTTGATTGAGTTTTTCCTTTTCGAATTCGGAACTTTGTTCATCTATCGGTTTCTGTAGGAATATTAGTTTATTATGAATTTTACGAATAAATTAAATACCTATGGGTCATTTCATATCAACTTCACTAAAAAAAATACGATTTTTGGCATGTGTCTTTTGATTTTGGTCAGATTTTTTACCCGTTGACTTAGCCATAGGAGTGGAGAAATTACATACTGTTCCTTCAAAATCCCTCAGGATGGGAAAGGGTAAGCTTTTCATAAAATTCTCAGTACTTATAAATTATTACAATTCATGGTCAGAATTAGGTGTTTGCGTGGAAACAACCATTTTACCTAGAGATGAAAGAAAGCGTTTTCATTTTCGATAGTTCACTAGTTTCCTCGATATAAAAAAAGAATCATAAATTGACTTTTTTTCAGGGGTTCTAAAAATATTTTCACATTCTACAATTAAAATTAAAGTTTACGATTTTTTACATTATCCAGTAATATAATTAATCAAGCATTAATTTATCAAAATAACATAAATGAGCTTGGTTCAACTGAATCAAGAGTTGATACAATAAGAAGAATTTCCTCTTTCAGTGGTTCCCAAATTATATTATAAAAAATTTTCAAATTTATTTATGAAGCTTTCAATTTGTTTTTCTTCAAAAATCATACGTACAAAACTTGAAAACATTTTTTACTAATTTTTCATCTTTTTTCGCTTTTTGAGAATTTATGTTCTTCAAAATTAAAATTTCTTCACAAAAAATTTTTTTGAACTTTGAGCCCAATGTGCAGATAGTAAATACGGAACAAAAAGAATGAAATTTTTCAGTATACTATAGTAGTCCTTTGATAATATTCTTCACTTGGACATGATCGAATTTTGAGGAAAAAACAACAACAACAACAATAATAAAATCGATCTACCACAATGTATGATATTGACTTAAAATATCTTTCCTCATTATTAATTGAAATACAGGGAAAATTACACTAATAAAACTTATTTTCATTAAATCTTTATTTTTCGTAACCGAAGAAGGATGGACTAACGGCTTAGTAACTGTTTGGAGTTGAAAAATAAGTTCAACATCGTATCCAGGGCTCCTAAACACCAATAAAGCAATAGTGTAACATGTCCATGATGATTTTTTTCATAATTTGGAAGTACCACATATCCCTTATGATGGCTCATGCCCAGCAAGAAAACAATAAAACATAGAATACAATACTATTTTCTTCAGAATTCTAAAAATAGTCCAATTACGTTTTCTACGATGTGAAAGTTCAGTTTATTATATTTGAATGTTTTAGTTCCAATTTTTGAAATTTTCATCGTTCCAATCATCCCTTATGAATGAACTATTGAAATATAAGAGCCCATCATCTCTAGAGAAAATACCTCTATTTATACAAGCATTCAATGCTGACCAAAAAAAAAAAATCGACGGCAAAATCAAAAGTACCAAAAATTACGAACACATCCATCTCAACTTTTTGAAAAAGAGTACTTTCTAAACAAAGTCAAGCAAAATCGAAGAACACGCGGTCAAAACGTAGTTGAATTGACATGCAATGACCCCTAAGGTTTTTCTTCGTCACTTACAGTGCATTTAGAAAATAATAATTGAATATGTTTTTGTTTCGATTTGAAAAGATCGGGCATTAGGAAGATGAGCAGCGACATAAGTTCTAGAAGATTATTCTGAAGCGGTGTACCGGTCAACAGAATTTTAAAATTTCCCTACGAAAAAAAAAAAAATATCAACATGAGAACATCACGGTGATATATTAACACAGGAAAACGCTGAAGTCTCACGTTGAACTGTATAAGAGCCTCGTAACGCTGAGTATTCATGTTTTTCAGCATATGAGCTTCATCGAAGATTACGTAATTGAATTCTTTAACTCGAAACATTTTCTTTTCCTCTCGGCTACTGGTAGCGCAAGAATAACTACAATAAGTAAACTACCATTAATATACAATTTGAAAAAAAAAATCAAAAATTTATTCTCCGTTCATTACGTCGTAAGAATGACATCAGCGTCACCGAATCCTTCTTTGAACCAAAGATGCCTTTGGTATCGTCTATCAGCTTGAGTACCGTGATAAATTTCAACTTTTAAAGCTGGACACCATTTGAGAAATTCTTCGTACCAATTATCTGCGAAAAGAAGATCAATAGAGGAAATTCTTTCATAGAAAATTGAGTAGATCGTTACTCACTTAATGTTGACGAAGGTACAACGACTAAATGCGGATATCCCGGTAAAACTAATTCATTTTCTTTCAAATAAGCTAGAAAAGCAATCACTTGGATGGTTTTACCGAGACCCATTTCGTCTGCTAATATCGAATTCAACGTTCTACTCCTCATTAAAGCCAGCCAGTTCAAACCGAGTAATTGATGATCGTGCAATTTCATTCTGAAAATTAATTCATTAATAACCTCATCGTCGATCGACTCCTCTCTTCAGAAAAATACGTACTCTGGGTTCAACAAAGATGGGGCTTTGGCTACTAGAGTACCACTGGAGGATATGGTGCGTTCGGTTTTGGCAGCTAGTTTTTCGCATTTGGTCATTAAATCGATAACGATATCACGAGCTACTATAGTATCACAGACGGTGTTTAACATCGAACATGTCAAGCCTTTTGTATCGTTGAATTTTTGTACCTGAAAATATAGCCCGAAGAGGGAATAAGACCATGAAGATTGAATAGCTCGGAGGTAATAAAAATTCTTACAGTGGTAAGCCAATTGTCGTATGGTCGATTTGCCAGAATTAGGTCAAGTTTTTTAGCGTTCATGTTGGAAACAGCGTTCAAATCTTTTTCAGAACCGTTTTGTAATAAATCGATAACTTGTTTTCTTAAGGCAGTGTTTATACCGAGATTGACTTCGTCTTCGTCGCTAAAATTATAATATGTCACATGATTAACACTGGAAAAAAAAACACATCAATCGGAAATTTAAATTAATTTATACCTGTCATAGACACATTCTTTTTGTAACGATTCCTCGTCTACATCAGCGTCGGAATCGGAATCAATCACTTTCTTTCGTTTTTTCTTTCCTGTATCCAGTGAATAAGTCAAGATAAAAAATAAAACAAAATATTGAAAAATTGAACGAACACATACCTTTTTCATTTTTACCATTTGACCTTATCCTCTTCCTTTTCTTCGGTCTGAATTTCTCGTCATCTGAATTACTCTTAGCATCTTTCTCTACATAATTTGGAAGAGCGATCAACGGATCTTTTTCAACATTCTGTTCGGAAGTATCATTGGATTTTGGAATAGATGCATTGGAAGCTGATTCACTCGATACTATTACACAATCCTGATACACATTGATTAGCGAAATACTATAAGAGGAAAACATTCATACACGATGCAAAACCAACGGAGTACTTACATCGGCATCAGAATCCAAACATAAAATGGGTTCTTGTTCTGGTTCAGAATCTGAGTCGGAGATTATCATAATAGCAGAGTGAGTGCGTCTAACTGGGCTATTACTTTCTGTAATTTTACACGTTCAATAAATTTACCACGATCGAAAATCAAATTATTTTGCTATTAAAATTCGTTAATTACCGGATGACGAGCTGACTGGCATGTGTGTAAGTTTGGGTTTCTGATTCGGCTTGAAATTTCGTAATGTATTCATTAAATCGGGACTACTGCTTCGTGACATTGTGCCCGATATTACAAGCTATATAATTTCATACGGTTTATTTACACTTTCGAGTATATAGATTAATAGATAATAGATAAGCGTTCAATAAGAACAGATAAAACGACTCACTGATTCAATACAGGTATTTTATGCGAGGTTAGAACCGCTTTACAGAACGAGAATGATGGTGGTGGAATGAAGGGACTTCGTATATTACAACGTAATTGAAGGTATTATTTTTCGGTTAATCGTGATTTGCGGAAAGTTAGCCATTTTACGAATAAAAAAAACAGCACTGGTGAGAATTATGGTGGTGAAATAATCCAAAACATAACTACTCTGTCTGCGAAACAGAAATCAAGAAGCAAAAGTACATACATACAACCACAACCACAATCTCCTAACCCTAACCCCGCATTCCTCTCCAGTTCATAATGCGGGTGCATAACCGCGTCTCAGCTGATATCGCTATACGACGTTTTGATTGGTCAAATGAAAGTACCAAAACGTAAGAACCAATGAAATCTATGAAATCTAATATTCTTCCAAATAGGCATGAAATATTCATTAATTAAAATTCAACTTTTTTGTGCAAATAGAATGATTTGTTTGATAAAACTATATGAGATAATTTCTTTAAAAATATTTTCAATTTATTATCGTAAGAAATATTCGCTATACTCCTTCAAAGCTGAAAAAATTTGTGAAACAAAACTGGTCGTGTATAGTTGTATACGTCTTGTATCTGGCTTTCTCAGTTCAGAGGAGGTGCCATATTGGCCCAGAAAAATCAATCAAAATTCGCAAAAAAATGTTCCAATATTGAACTAGACGAAATTGTACAATTTGAGAACAGCTTTTTTTGATATGTACATTCAAAAAATATACTCTTTTCTATTACACTGCTAGAAGTTTCGAATTCAATTTTTTTAAATTATTGTCTATGAACCAAAATGGCTTTTTCCTCTATCCTTGACTGTGCTTTTATTGATCAGCTGTTTCAAAACATACACAAAAACATAGTACGATTGATAACATTTCAACGCTACATTTTATCAAATAAAATTCTAAAATTTTAATTTTCTAGTAACAAAAAATTCGTATTTTATTTCCATCTTCATTTCCGCCACGAAACATATCTGTGAACACTTCCAATACAATGTACATGCAAGTGTCACGTCTTGTAGTTATGAAAAATTGAATGTTTAATCATGTCCTGCTCCAGCGTCAACTTGAGTTTACTGAAGAGACTCGATGAATTCCGCAAAACTGGTGAATTTTGCGACATTCGTTTACAAGTAGGAAGTAGATATTTCGATTGTCACCGCGTAATTTTAGCCTCAGCCACAGACTTCTTCCGTATCCTATTCAAACCAAGCTATCGCGAAAGCACCCAAGATATCGTCGTACTACACGAAGTAGATCCATCTGTGTTTGAAATATTGCTCAATTTCATATATCGCGGAGAACTCTCAGTCGTTGAGAGAAATGTGGCTAACGTGTTGGCAGCTTGTGTTTACTTCCAGCTGAGAGAAGGCGAAGATATATGCGTAAATTATATCAAACATAATCTCCACGCTGTTAACATTTTCGAATTATTTTCCCTACCTTGTTTAAGATGTAAACAAGATTTATACGATATCGTCAAGAAATACATTTGCAGACATTTCTCAGTTTTATCACATTCCGAAGAATTCCACATACTACCATTCGATCAACTAAAAGAAATCCTATTGGCTGCTGAGTTAATGGTATATGATATCAAAAACCTCATAGATTCGTGTATCAAATGGATCTGCCACGATATTGAAACCCGTAGTAAGCACCTGGTCGAGCTGACCAAACTAGTCAACACTAATTTCATCCCACCCGAGGGATTACTCGATTTAATATCCAACGTTGGTAGAGTACCGGAAAAAGAAAAATGCCTTCAGTTACTCTTCAACGGTGTCTTATACACGGAACAGATTCATCCTCGAGCCACAGTAACCAACGAACCTTTATTCATATCAAAAAAAATTGACACCGATAACCCTCTTTTGATAAAATTCAAATGCGGTAATTGGGTTCAAATGGACGATTTGAAATTCGTACGAGCCCTGTCATCAGATTTATTTGCCGAAGCTACTTTACTTAATCAAAATCTATACATTTCTTGCGGCTTATTCAGCAACTTGACCGTCCTCAGCGCTAACGAAAGAGCAGCTATCGGTATCTCAGAAAGTGCTGGCATACCTTTTTACAGTTGTAATCTAGAAACTAAAAAATGGCAATCCTTATACCCTTCTAGTTGCATTTCCAACGATTTAATACAGTGTAATTCTAAAGTATATTTATACAACGAATCATCCATCGATTATCAATTCTTCTCCTATTTACCGCATTTAAACAGATGGTTAACTGTACCATCTCTAAACGTACCTCGTTCCAAAGCCGGAGTCGCCAGCGATGGACGTTTCGTGTACGTTATCGGTGGTAAGCCGAATATCGAACCTACACCATGCAATATGATCGAGTTCTACGACGACAGATGTAAACACTGGCAGACTCTAATACCCAATAAAAAACTCCGGATGAATTTACTCCGAAACAGATACACCAAAAAAGTATGTTTCCTCGACGGTTTCTTGTATACATTTAGTCGACGATCCATGGAAGTATTCGACCAACGGGCTAATAAATGGCGCACCATTAGCGATATACCAGAAGTAATTTATAATCATTGCTCCGCCAAACGAAGCTACTTGATTCCAGTGCACAGTGAATTATGGTACATTAGCTGTCAACAAAATATATTCAGTTATGATCCACGTATGAATGTATGGAATGATGGACCCGATGGTGGTGGCTATTACCTTAAACCTGTTCAGATTATTCGTTAGTTCAGCGAAACAATATCATGCTTTGTTTATAGTATGAATCATTTCTCACTCCATTCTCTCTCCTTTTTGAATTTGATTAGCGGATATTATATTTGCACAGGTGTGAAATATTCCTTATATAATAATTTTTAACTTCCAACTCCACGCTCATTACTTCCTCATGTCCTCCTCTTTGTCCTATTTGTATTTATCTAGAGAGAAAATTTGAGTCGAGTATTCTCAAGATCTCATTATTCGGTAGTCTTATGATTATAATTTAGTTACCCTTAGCCTTTAACTTTTTTTTTTTTCGTGTAATTACCATCGATATTTTTACCATTTGGGGCCAAAACGATATGAATATATTTGTGATCAACGATTAAGAATCATATACCATTGAGAGGCGTAAAATGGTATTAAAATATTTATTATACTTAGATTAATTACATTACGATGATTTCTCGCCTCTGTTCGTCTGTATATTCGATTATTTGGAATTTTATCATTATTACAAAATGAACGAATGCCATAATTTTGCTACACTTATTCTGCCGTCTTCAAGACTTCGCGTAATCGTTGTGAATTACTTATAAATACGATACGGTATCGAATTATTACGCATTTACTTACGCATTTATTCATTTTTTTCATCGTTGTTATTATAAGCTTAAATTTCTGAAGGCTGTCGATATCGATCTAGTCTTTTTCTCATATTACATTTAAAAGTTTGATAAACTATTTTTTTCGCTAAACATAATTGTGTGTCTTTTATGTATTTTTGTGTGTTTGAAATAATGATTACTCATAAATGTAGCTTGCCTATAGGAATTTGAAATATTGATGGGCATACTTTTTTTTATTCAGTTGATGCTTTATGTCAATAAAGGAATTGAAGTTGTGCTTTGTCTTATTATTTCAAAACTTGTAATATCGTTTATATCTCTGAGATTCTCATGATTTAAAGATCAAGATTATAGTTTTCGACTAATTCCGAATCAAGTTTTCTTTTGCTGGTTTGTGCCGTAAACTCCGTCGTTTGTGCTGTTTCTCTTCTCCAGCTCCCCTCAAAATTTGAGTGATCAGTCATTTCGAATTTTATTGAAAAAACAAAAAAGTACTTTTGTTGCATTTCTTTAAGAAAAGTCACTCATCAAGTTTTGAGCAAATTTCATGAATAACCGTCAGCGTTTGGCGTGCGGGGGGGGGGGAATATATGTACCAAGAAGTTGGACATTTGCCAGATGATTACAATAATGGCCTGAAACGAAAGATTTGAAGACCCCACCCTCCTCTGACCATCCTACCGAAATCAGGTAGGCTGTAATAGCTGTCGTTTTCATGCTAAAAACTCGGCTAAAAATGGTCATTAACCCAGGATTTTGAGTACATTTTATAACCTTTTGTTCCATTTCCACCATCTCATTTTCGTGTTGTTACATTAACAACTACTTCACTACGCGGTATGTTGTCTATGTAAGAAATCAACCAACGACCACCAGTGTAAAGGCATTTGTGTAGGCTACCGGTTGAATGGAAGAGCCCAGAAAAATTAAAAATTTCAATTGCACAGTTGAAAACATTTTTTTCCCACTTTATATTTCAACCCCTCCAACGAGTAGAGAATACAAACCATCATACATGAGTGACACATAAGTAGCCCTTCAAATGAAGCAAAGATGGGCATCAGTCATGCAGCTACTCTATATACAGCTTATCTGATAATGATAATATATGAATAATGAATAAAAAACATTCATTGCACAATTCACTTGAACAAAACCCCAATAGACTGATTACCTACTGAAGAACTGACAAGTGATGAGGGAATAGTCGACTTAAATGATAAATACTACAATAAACAATCAATTTCCATTTTTATCGGGAATGAATATATAGCAACGTTGATATCTTTGAAAAAAAAATTTTATGGTATTAAAAAAAAGTTATAATGAATTTTTCTCAGAATGCCCATATTTTCTCGTAAAATTGGAAAAACGAAATTACTCTCATTTAAATCAATGTTAAATTTCACTCAGTTTCACCTTTTCAGAGGTTCAACTATAATCCGCTAGAGATCAACTCTTTCGATGCCCGGGGGCTCGAATGGATATCCAAGAAGAATTATACAAAAGAAATGAACTTTACCTATGCAGTTATGAGGAGAACTATTAAGCCTACATTCATCAGTAGGCAAATCTAAATAGAATCTCTTATGCTTGTTTTTTAGAATATCCTAACATTGAGGCAAGCTGTAACCTTACTTGCTTTCTCTCAGTAGTCTCGCATAGTTTCAAAAACAAAACTATAAGTAAATACAAATAGATTTTTTATTTCTGTAATTTGTTTCAACACTATTCGAACAAATTAAAAAAATATATATATAAGTAAAATTTTTTGAAATAAGAAGTATAAGACGAAAGAAACAAAATAGCTTAGAAATAATACACAGAATATATACAAAAACTAGAAAGTAAATCATTGGTAGCAAATTAAAGCAAACGCTTATAATATTCAAGGATGCTAAATATAAATATTCCTATGCTTATAGCATAAACATGAAAAAAAGGGCAAAAAAATAAAACTCATAAAAATATCATCAGCGTTATATTTTGGTGCAAACACAAATGGTAAATCAGAGCATCAGTTTACCGATGAGCAATTGAATATGAAATTCGTTCAATCTGATCTTAATATTTAACGCGATGATAGGTAACTTATAAAAATTATTCTAATAATAAGCTTACTTTAGAAGTTCAGATAAATGTGGAATCGTGTAGCTTAATTAAGCTTCTCTGAAGATAGGTCGATGACCTTATATGATATGACGAAGGAACTTAACATATAACTGTAAATGGATTAACGTTTAAAACAAATAAAAAAGATGTATCCAAGATCCATCTAATAATGTAAGTAAATTAAAAAATAATTTCCAATAATTTCACCTTCTCTATCACTCAAGTGATGGAACTTGGAATAAGAATTTGATAAAAGACTCACAGTTCATACCCAAGCGAATAATTGTATTATTCAGCTCGATCAATTTAAAGGCACCATTAATATCATTAATGAGCATCTCCATACTAAAACACTCCTCGTTAATACACCGCTCACAGTCAATCGCCGAAGTACCGAAGAAATTCGATAGTAAAAAATACAGATAACTCGTTAGTTCGAGACGACATCGCCTCAAAAATGATGCTTCTTTCGTAATTTAACTAAATAGGATAATTTTTTTGGTTTTTGAGCCGCGTCCGAACGCTGAGTATCGGAATCGATGGACGATGTTTCCGGAGACGCATCAGAATCCGGGGTAATCTCCACTTTAGGTATAACGAAAGGTCTGATGAGAGATTTAACCACCGGCGATACTTTACTGGAATTAGGAAGTACGGGACTACTGACACACAGAGCGGCGCTGGTTAATTGAGTGACCAACGAAAACGAATTGACTTTGTTGCTGTTACTCCAGTTCGACGGGTGCGCGGTACGTTGAAAGGCTTTTTTCAATTTCGACTTGATGCCGTTGTTTTTGTAACTTTGGTTGATGGCGTTTTGTAAGACAATCGCCGGCGGTTGTAATTTACCGTTGACGAAATGCAGACCTGTAATGATATCGGAAGTGAGACTTTTCGTATTACATCATAAGGAGACGGAAGAAGAGGAATGAAAATTAAAAATACCTAGTTCTGGTTCACCTCCCCAGTTACCGTACGATGCTGTTTTTGAGAGCAACTGGTTACGAGCGTATTTTTCTATCATATCGGCGCAAATGTAACGACCACAGTAGCGAGCCCATTGTTCCGCTCGGAGACCTCGTCCAGTGTCTCGCATTGTAGGTGAAGCGCCTGAAAATATTCCAAAAATAAAAACGATGTTCTGTAATTTGAATTGTTACTTTTTTTAAATTTCATCGAATAATTTTCTCGACGTGAATATGAAATAAATTACATATCATATTATTCATAGAAGTGATATCGACATGGAAGTTGAATAAGCTGCATTTTTTCTTTCAATTTATAGTAAAAACAGTGGCATACCGAAGGCCTTCCTCAGAGGGGGGAGAAAAACAAAAATTGCCAACTAATACCATGATTACCAACTGTTAACCTTTTTTTTTTTTTTTTTTGCTCTACGACAAAATAAGATGTTAAATAAATACGATGTCACAATCTTGTTAGTCTTAAAAAATTTAAAAATGGCTGTAATAATACTGCGCAAGTGATCAAGTTTACCAACTTTACGCTAAAACTCCAAATTTACCAACTTTCCAAAAGCCAGGGGGGAAGCTCCCCCTCACCCCATTTCGGTACGTCCCTAAGTAAAAAATGCAACTAAATTAACTTTAAAGTTTAACAAATTGCAACTAGATATTTTCAAAGATGGGGCGATTTTTTATTTTCTTTTAAAATTTTTTTCAGCGGAAAAGACTCACTCAAATGACTTTGAATAGATATCATAAAAATGTCAGCACTTGAAACGAATTCCAACTATTATAAAAATTTGGTAAAAAGCTTGGAACTTGAAAAATACATAAAATTATAAAGAATAAACGTTTTTGAACAATTTTAATATGTTCATGTGTTTTTATTTTAGACGTAATTTTTTCTCAAAATTAATGAGTCTTCAAAGTATCCCAATTTTCTCAAAAAACAACATTCAATCAAGTTTCAAATCTTCCCAAAAACACTGATGAATGCAGGACCGAGAGAGAGAGAGAAGAGTAGGTACATTTAACTCAGACTGAGATTCTTGAGAGGTATGGGAGATCCAAATTTCTTTACTTTTAGTTGGATTCCCCCCCCCACAAAAAAAATTGAAAAGCAGAGACCGAAATTATTTATGATTTATAAATAAGATGACTTAGGACTTAAAAAGCAATTTATACCATATTTTAACTTTTTCACGATTTTAAAAAAATACATGTGTTACTTTTTTTTTTTGAATCTTTTTATTTTGTGTAGCTTGACATCTATGGGCATTTGCGACGAAAAATTTGTACAACTCAATTATTACAAGTTTCCCACCCCTCTTGGAAATAATTACCTACATAACTTTAATACCACTCATACTGAACAAATTAGAATGTACGAGTAATTAACTACATATCGCTTTTAAGGGTATATTTCACATACAGGATTCTTTTTTTTAGCATAACTAAACTTCGCAGGCACTATATGTTATCTATATGGGAACCAAAATTGATAACGCTAAAAACGGATATTTTTGAGAGTTAAATTCTTCGTGAGTTTTTTATGGAAACTTTTGAAATTTGAAAATGAAGACGATAACACACTTCTCTTTAATCTTTTCAGAACGAAAAATTCAAATTCCAATTTATAAGAAAGTTATAAGCTGTGAAATATGGCATCCTCAAAAGCCAATTAATTTTTGCGTTTTTCTCTGCAAATAATCACTTAATCAGAAAAACCTTCGGTGAAGTTTCTCAAATTCTTATTATAAGTGTTTATTTCAAATTTCAAGCGAAACAGATAAGTAGTATTTGAGAATCAAAGATGCATGAAAATGGCCATTTGGCTGGCAAACCAGTATGCAATCGTGTATGTAGAATAGACCCTTAAACAGGAAGAAAAAATGAGTTAAATCTTTCTCATCATGGAAAATTTAATACATTCCTTAAAATTTACCGAGCAATTTTTTCACAAAAATATAAAACAAATAGCGTACATTTTATCATTATAAGTAATAACACAAACATAGCATAAAAAAGTTGAATTAAAAAAATTCATATAAAATTGAAAATGCAACCAAATTAATCCAATAATTGAAGTTAAAAAATTATAAATACATACAGACCCATACACTGGGAGGCGCTAGGGGAGCTGAACCCATCTAGAAAAATTTGAGCCCTCCTATAAAATTTTTTATTCACTACATGTGCCAAACAACAACAAAAAATAAGTCGAATCCCCCTACAGGATTTTGTAAGCATCCGCTGAATGACAATCTGACTGTAGACCTACATTTGTATATTAATTTTATTAAAGTGGTTCTAAAATACAAGAAAATTTTATTTTGCTCATAATCTCCACAAATGTTGATTTCATATTGAAAACAAATTAGCTACACAAATTTTCAAGTGAAAAAAATTAAAAAATTTTATTATTGTTTTATATGCTCATAATCTCTATTATAAATGTTGCTTTTACATCAAAAACACATATACAAATTTTCAAGTGAAAAAAAAGAATAAACAGATTATTAACTTTAAAAAAGACGAAAAAAAAGGTAAGAATCATTTTCTTCCCTGCAATAATCATACGAGATCATACCAGTATTTTTCAAATTTTAGCAATTTGAGGCTATTCAACTTGAGCTTGAATTTTTATGATCGGCCATTTTGTATTCATTTCGACCTCAATTTAAGAAAGCATATTTTTGTCATCAACGAACCCTACATACAAAGTTCAATCTTTCTAGGTCTATTTGGAGAAGAGATATGAATAATTCACGAAATTTCATGACTCAAAACTTCCTCAAAAAACCGGTTTTCTCTTTAACTCCTCACCAAATACACTTAGAAAACAAAAATTTGGATATTGTCCTTCCAAAATAGCATGAGCTAAATTGGAGGAAATGCATCGCTGAAACCCAAAATAAAATATCATCAGGGTTCGCTAAACTAGATTTTGTTTACTTTCATTCTTTTTTGATTGATAAAAACAAACACGTCCGAATATGTTATTAGAAAGAATTTTTTTTTTTTTTGTTTTAATAATAACTATTGATTCCAGTTAACGTACAAAATTAAAATCTACTTGTTATCTCATTCTCAATATTATCATTTTGTTATGTTGGTTTAATAACATTTTGGGAAACCAAAGAAATTTGAAAATTTTTTAGGCTTTTGGCTTGCGCAACTGACATAATTTAGCTCATGCTTAGTTTGGACGGACAATTCGAACTATTCAGCGTTAGCATCGCTACTCACACACATTCAGCATTGACAAATGAGAAATGACAATTCACATTAGCACACAAATGACCGTGAAAACGGGATACGTAAAATTTTTACATCGATTCTTATGGAGAGTTGTTTGAGTCCAAATTTCTATGAATGTTCGCGTTGAATGTAAAAATTACTTTTTGTTACGTATTCTTCAATTCTTTAATTTATGTATTCAAAATATTTCACAACTGAGTGAGGCTTCCTCCTATTTATATGAACTTTTGAAAATTGTCATTTCACATTGTGGTTAAATGTAGGAAATCTCCGTATCCCGTTTTCCTTATCAGTAAATAGGTGTACGATGTTAGCGCTCCAAGCGGATGCACGGTCCGAATGGAACATCGATGTTATAAGAGTTGCATAACCATACCTTTGAAGGGAAATACCATTGGAATTCATCTTACCACCTAAAATCACTCCATTAATCATCTTTCAAGTCCTTTACAGCTCATAAGAATGAACAGATTGACCCTAAAATTATCTTCACTCAATCTATAATTACAACAGTAAACGAAGAATTTACCTGCAAATAACAACAACTTGGCGCATTTCGTTCTACCCTGCAAGGCAGCCTTCATCAACGGCGTGAATCCATATTGATTCCTAGCATCTATTTCGATTCCTGAGCAAGAATTCAGTAGTAAACTCACAGCTTCGACTTGGCCTACGCGAACAGAAAATACCTCCGAATTAACTACGGTTGAAAAATAATCCGAAACACATTCATCAATATTAGGATCACGTTGTATGGAAAAGTTTACTGTATTAATAAGTTTTCGTTTCAGCAAAGCAGGAAAAAAAATGACTAAAAAAATTAATCTTTGATGTTCGCCGAACTGTAAATAATTTTTAAAAGAAAATTATTCGTCTTAACGACACAAAATTCCATATAAAAAATGTTCAACTATAACGTGGAAACTTTTCAAATATTATTATAACTTTTTACTTCGTGCAGAAATGAATTCGCGACTTGATAAAATTAAAATTGATGGATACTTTCGCCAAAAAAAGATTATCCTACGGTTGGGAAATTTAATAAAACCTAACGCGAGGCCGTAATGCGAAATGAAAAACGTCAACATTCTCCGGCAGATATTTACGACGGTCGTTTTTACCGGCGTAAATGAAACTCTAATTGAGAATTTTTTTTCCACGCTACGTTTCCCGGAGATGCTAAAATTTAACTGACAAATCGCATGCCGACTTCATAACGTCGTTGTGTCGAATACCAAAAATCTGGCCTAGTCAGTTGATAAGCATGACGTCAATGGGTCGTCTCGACGAGTTTTTTGTCTTTCGCAGTGACGTCACGGAAACGTGATAGTGACGTGTTTCAGAATGGTCATTTTAACGACGGTCATCGTTTATTTCTAACACCGATAGGTTTCTTCTTGGATGAGTTTCAACATGAAGGCAAGTATAGGTATTTACTTGAAATTCGTAGGTTTCTTTACGTGACGTAATATTTATTCGATTGAGATAAATGCTCGTAAATTTGAAACTTCGATGAATTAACGTCCGAATATTAATAGACTGTGTGGTCAACTTACTAAACTTACCAGCTTGGGCGCAAAAATGTAATGGTGTGTTGCCTTCGTTATCTGGTTTATTGATATCGATACCGGGAACTTTGAGTAGTTTTTCGATCACTGAAATGCAGTTCTTTAGCACAGCGTAACTCAGCACCGTCTGAAAATTTGATATTTTGTTAAAAAATTGTATCAAGTAATATTTCTCGCAAATATGTAGAGTAAGTTGTGCACCTGGTCAAGAAAAAATGCATTATTTGCGATTATTAGGTACGTACTCTTACGTGACGTTCTAAAGAGTTATTTAGTTACAACTGAAATTTACAACTAATTAAAGTTATTTTTAGCTGAGTTTTAAAGGTAATTCTGCACGCATTGTTGGTTGCGTTCTGCGAATAGCAGGCATAATTAGAACCGAATTTTAAAAATGTTGTTTAGGAAATAAAACTATATTAATAAATATGTAATTGTTGCTTTTTATTTTTAAAGAGACGAATATTATATTAAAATAATTACCTCCTCCTATTTAATTTAAATAATGGGAAATTAGGAGGTACAAATAAAGAGTGAGGTACTGGTATCCTGTTCAGTTTATGTAAGGTTATGAGCGAACTACTGCACAAAATTAAATAATTTTTGAACCAACTTCATCGCAATGATGTCCTCTTGGGGGAAGCTCTCAAAATTTGATACACTGCAATAGCTTAGTTTCCTATTGAAAAACTCAACTAAAAATTGACATTTCAAGACTTTAACTCTTCTCTCATTCAAATGATTTCCATAAATGATAAAATAGGAAACAATATTCAAAAAAGAAAAATAATGTCAAGAAAAGAAATAAAAAGAGAATTAAAAAATGAAAATTTCAAAATATCCAAAACTGATGAAGAAAAAGTAGAATAATGAATCAAATTAAAAAGTCATAAAATGGAAAGTATCTGAAAACTTGAAAAAAAAAACTCATCAGAGTTATTTTTGCACGAAAAAAAATCAATTATATCGTAGATTCAAAAAGAATTCCTGTCGCAGACTATTTTTCTTAAGCTATTATTCACTCGAAATGCTCTCCAAATTGACTAAAATCATTCGACATTTTGGATCCGTTTTAACGCAAATTCAAAAGGTCATATTGTAATCTTTCACTTATTTACATACGAAGTTTAAACATTTCTCCACTTAGGAAGCTTAATTTCATTCTATAATGTGACTTGAGGCTTTGGATGTCCCTTAAAATCCTTTTCAAATTTGAATGAACTATTATTTTCAGTTGAACTGAAAATGGAGAGAAAACATCTCTAGATCTTGACCAACATTTGAGTGATTTTTGTCCTTAACCTTCAGTGCTATAAAAGAGAAGGGGTGAAGGTTAATACAATATATTATAAAGGAAAAAATTGGCCAATTCCCATTTGCAAAATTATTAAATATGGAAATGGTCTAAAAAGCATCATGAATGTATGATGATTCGGACTCATCGAAAATGTCAAAAATTTCTTTTCTATTGATTTACAAGCAACAAGGTGGAAAATTGCTTTTTATGACCCTTTTTTAGCTGAATTTTCAATAAAACAATTAAACATTTTTTTCCTATTTTTTTTTTTAATTATTATTTTTATTTCATGATGGATAAAAAAAAAATGATAACAAAGTTGGCTCGGAGAGGCTCTCCTTGCGTTCAAAGGAGCTCATAAAGAGGAACTGCTTTTTGTCAACTAAATGACGAGTAAAAAATTTCGTAAAAAAATGTTGAAAATTTTCTGGAATTCCGCGATCTTGAAGGATATAATGGTTACTAATACAGGTCAAAATTCAAAATTTATATGTTCAATTGTTCAAGGACGAAAAAACATAACTTTATAAACTAATGTACCAGAATATTTCAGTCATATCAATAAAATGAGAAAAACTAAAAAATTTTTAATTTCTCCCAAACGAAATTTATGTTAAATTTTGAGATACCAGAATTCTGGAAAATTTTCAAAACTTTTCAAGGACAACTTTTTACCCGCCATCAAAGTCACATTAGGCAACTTTTCGTTAAACTTTCCACGAATAAAAAAAAAAAAATATTTGAAAACCCTCCCCCAGACGAGGCCCTGACGCTTTAAATTTGATATCCCAGAATCCTGGAAAAATTTCAAACTTCTTCAACGACAATTTTCTATTTGCCATCAAGATTACATGAGGAAACTTTTCCCAAATTTTCCATGAATGAAAAAAATAAATATTTGAAGTCTTCGCCCCGACACTTTGAATTTTGATATCCCAAGATCTTGGAAAATTTTCAAAAATTTTCAGGAACAATTTTTTATTTGTCGTCAAGGTCACATGAGGAAACTTTTTCCTAAACTTTTCATAAATAAAAAAAAATAAATATTTGAAGTCCCATCACCCTTGTAGGCTGTAATAGCTTAGTTTTCTATTAAAAACTCAGCTAAAAATTTTTAATTATTTTAGACTCACTCCTTATGTTTCCACAATTATCCTTCACAAATAAAGCTTTGATAGGAAGGTTGTGATAGCTATATTTTGATTAAAAACTCAACTAAAAAGTTAATTCTAATTATTCATCCCGCATAATCCAAATACAGTGTAAAGAACCACGAATCGTGTAACGTTACAAATACATCCTCAAGTCAAATAACAAAGCCCGTTATGATAAGATAAAACAGAATGGCATCGGATTTATGCAAATTCGAAGACAAAGCATTTTTAATGACAAATTGATACCAATACATCATGCGAAAGGATTAGACGTAATAACCAACAAACCGCAGATTTCTTAGGGTTACCGGTAGTCGAATAGAATCCACTAATTGAATCAATAACGATTCCAGCTTCAGTATTCGAATAATAACAAGGTTAGCTCTGCTGGTGAAGTTCAACTAGCGCAATTAATTACGTTTCTTCATCAAAGCGTTGGAACGAAGATAACAAAATTTTATAATATTAAAATCAACCGCTGCTGGAGAGAAAACTCATTCAAACAGGCTAGTAAAAATATTCGCGCAAAATACAAACGCCTCAAAACAGAGAAAATTTTACACCTTGGAGGTTTACCGCGTTGGTAATTCAAATATATCATTTAGTTAGGCAACAAATTTCCGAGGTACTTACATCTGTCATATTCGTGTTTATTGTTACTTCATCTGGCTTTAGTGAAGATAACGGTTGCACGGTGGAAATGAAAATTTCACGCTTCTATTTATCATTTTTGACGTTTTCGTGTCTACCAGAAGGATGAATAATTTCGAGTGCGTGGACGAAAAAAAAATTCGAACGTCAGCCGCGATACGAGTTGATGAGTCTTAACGCAACGAGCTTATTAGATAAAAAATTATTCGCAACGACGATACCATCTAGCACTAGAGCCACTACTTGGAAAGGACGAACGTGTACTATCGTTTCTAATCTCATTACTAGTACAAACGTGCAGGGTTCTTTTTTATAGCACGATAATACAAAGATAAATTCCGCACTATGTAGGTTGAATTCGGCGAACATAATCGTTTTCGATGATCTGCTATAATTCGTCATACTTTCGAGAGTACGAGAATAAAATCGAGCTGAATTTACAAAAAGCTACTTATTCATTCATCGAGTGTTTAACAGGCGTTAATATACTCGAGCGGAATTCTAATGGGCCAAGTTGCGCACCCTGTTCCCTGTTTACATTTTTACGCAACAATTTTTTCACATAAGTTGGTAAAAAGTGTCGAGCAGGTAAAGTTGATCGATTCGCTGTAATGTAGCGTAAAACATTTCCACGCTGTTAAGTAATAGCTCGACGAACGAGTAAGTTTTCGCACCGTCATAATATATCGACGTTTTGGTGAAAAATGAGATTTTCAAACTCATTATTTCTACGTATGATGCGCTATTATGCTGTATGCATATGAATTTCAACCACATTTTCCCTGTATAAGACACTCATTATTTCTACGTATGATGCGCTATTATGCTGTATGCATATGAATTTCAACCACATTTTCCGTGCATAAGACAGTTACCTGCTAGTATGCAGATCTGTCCTGACAAGGGAACTTTCTGAACCGTGAATAACCAATTTCGACCGAATGAAGTATATGGAAAACATATCACCTGGTAACCTCACCACAAGAATTTAAGCTGCCAAAGCTAATAAGGAGGGCAGGTAGGGATTGGAAAAAACTAAAAACGGCCCAGAGAGGAGGTTCATTTTTCGAATAATTCTATAACTTGACTCCATATCATCTCGGCAGCTACGATATTCAACTGATTAAATCCATTTTCAAAGGATTTTGAAACCCACCCCATGTATGCAAATTCTGATGATATCCAGCCGAGTTACAGCATTTTTGGAAAAATTAACTCGCATCAAAATTCACGATGCGTTAACTCAGTTGAATGTCGTTTCAATAAAGGCTCTATGTAGTTTTAGCTGCCAAAGGTTATATCAAGCTGTATGAAAAAAAAAAAAAATTCTTATTGTTCAAAAATGAAGAACTTATCCCATGAAAGAGGCGATGTCTGGTCATAAAAAAATTAAGAAGAATTAAGAATGAAATAATTTTCAAAAAATAAAAAAGAATATTTAGCACGATTTGAAAAAAAGAAAAACAGGTTAAAAAATGAAAAATAAATGAAAATATTTTCAAGAATTGAAATAATTTCTTAAATGTTACAAAAACAATCAAAAACCACATTCGCAACAAGACTAGCAAGAAGATGATCTAAAAAAAAAACAGAAATAAAAACTTTGAAAAAAAGAAATTTTTAAAAGAAAATAATTCTCTAATAGTAAAAAATAAAGGTCCATATAGGTGAAAAAAAAAATTGCAAAAATGCCCAGGAACAAAAACTAGTTCAAAAATGGCAAGTGAGAATGTCAAAAAAAAAATTAAGAATAAAATGATTTTTTGAAAGTAAAAAAGAGGTTTGTTTGCTATTCATTTTTATCTTATAAAAAATTATATTTTAAGTAATTTTTTTTTCATGTTAATTTTTTGTTTTTCTTACTTGATAATATTTTTATATAAATTACAATGATTTGCAAATTATAAAATTAATTTCTTCACAGCTTTAATAAATTATTTAATTTTAATTTCAAAAAAAAAATCCAAAAAGAAATAACGTACTGAAAGAAAAATGAATGAGACGGTTTTGAGAAATTGAAAAAAAAATCCTAAAAATTGTTATGATTATTAAAGAAGCTAACAACAAAATCAACGAAAGAAAAAAACACTAAAAAAAAACGTAAGCAGCCATGCCGCATTACTGGAGTTGAGTTTTTAACTGGGGCTTGTTTTGATTTAGTAATAACCTTGCTTAACCGTTCATCACTACAGGCCACACCCAATACCAAGTCTGAAAACCCCCACACTATCCTTTCCAAAAACACTTAAGAAGTTCAATTTGGCACAAATGTAGTATTTTTTGCCATGAAATAATCATGCGAACACATATTTCTCAAATTATAACTATTTGAGGGTCCTCAAATTATCTTCAAATTTTGTAAATCCGCCATTTTGGATCCATTTTGACTCAAATTTAAGAGGTTATATTCTGGTCACAAACTAATCTTACACACAAAGTTTGACCATTCTAGGCCGATTTGGTGATGAGATATGGAAGATTCATGAAATTTCCTGCAGCAATTTCCCCTCCAAAAGCCGTTTTTTGCTCTAACTCCCCTCCAAAATCACTGAGGAAGCTAAAATCAAAATACGTTTGTCACTTGGGCTCATTTCATCATATGACACAGCAATAAAAAATTTTCGACCCCCCTGTACCCCCACCACTATTTTAGGTTGGTAACCCCGCCTTCCCCCTTCCAACATCATGTATGGAAGTGAATTCGGGATATAGTATACAACTTATCCCCAATAACCATATGAATTCATATTAATTACATTTTTACCAACTTGAGGCTCCTCAAGCTCTACTCAAAATTTTGATAATCCGCCATTTTGAATCCATTTTGATCCAAATTCAAGAGGTCATATTGTGGTCACCAACTAACCTCACACACAAAATTTGACCTCTTTAACTTGATTTGGTGGGGAGATATGGAAGATTCAAGAAATTTCATGACTCAAAACTTCCTCAAAAAGCCGTTTTTTGATCTAACTCCTCTCAATATGCACTCAAGAAGCTGAAATTTGGATATGTTAGTATCCGTGACTCACTCTTTCATATGAAATCAAAAACGAAAAATTTGAGCTATTTGCCCCTTCTCCAGCCCCCTCAAAATTTGAGTGATCCGCCATTTTGAAATTTATCGAAAAAACAAAAAAACTATTTTTGCGTATTTGCAAGAAGAGTTCCTCACCGAATTTTGAGCGAATTTTATCCACACCCGCCTGCGCAAGTGAGTGACACAAAAAACGCAATTTTCTCAAAAACAGGTTTTTGCTAACTCGCCTCAAAATGCACTTAGGAAGCTGAAATTTAAATATGTTGGTGTCCGTGACTCACTCTTTCATATGAGATCAAAAACGAAAAATTTGAGCTATTTGCCTCTTCTCCAGCCCACCTCAAAATTTGAGTGATTCGCCATTTTGAAAGTTTTCGAAAAAACAAAAAAAAATACTTCTGCGCATTTTCAAGAAGAGTTCCTCACCAAATTTTGAGCGAATTTTATGAATACTCGCCGGCGCTACGCGCGGGGAAAAAAAAATATATATACCAAAAAGTTGGACATTTGCCAGATGATTACAAATGGTCTGAAATGCAAAGATTTGAAGACCCCACCCTCCCCCGACCTTACCTTCCCAAATCAGGTAGGCTGTAATAGCTATTGTTTTGTTAAAAACTCAGCTAAAAAAGGTTCAGAAGTTGAAAACTGAAGTACCAAAAATTAAGTAATTTTTCAAAAGTAGGTAAGAGGAAAAAATTACCAAAAATCAAAAAAGTGTGCAAAAAAAGAAAGGGAGGGGGGACATCCAAAAATAGCGGTAAATATTTTTAAAAAATAAAAAAGATGTAGATTCACGGAAAAGAAGGTAAAGAATTTCAAAATAAATAAATAAATAAATAAATAAGCATTGAAAAGAAAGATGAATGAAAAGATTTTCAGAAATTGAAATAAAATCACAAAAATTGCAAAAAATATTAGAAGCCCATTCACAACAAAATCAATAAAAAAATATAAATACATTTAAAAGTGAAGGCAAATGAAGAAATTTTTCTAAGAAAATAAAAATGAAAAAGCGAAAAAAACTAACAGAAATACCGCATTACTCACAACATGATGTCAAAAACGACATAAGTTTACAACAATGAAAAAATGAAAAAATAGAAAACAATATTCAAAAAAGAAAATTAAAGTCAAGAAAAGAAATAAAAAGAGAATTAAAAAATGAAGATTTCGAAATATCCAAAACTCATGTTGCAAAAGTACAAAAATAAATCAAAAAAAGTCATAAAATGGAAAGCATGTGAAAACTTGAAAAAAATATCATCATGAGTTATTATTACACGAAAAAAAAATCAATTATCTCGTAGATTCAAAAACAATTCCTGTCCTAGAACCTTTTTTTTCAATTAATGTTCCATGTACTACAACTCCAGTCAGAGCCAAGGACATAGTACGATTGCTCGATTTTGAAAAACAGGTCCGGGTCGCAACTTTTAATAGCTAATAAAAAAAACCTCTTCCCAATCCCATAATTAGGTATTTTCCAATCACAAAATACCAGCAGCTTTTTCCGAAATTTGAAATATTAATATAAATATACAGTTGAGCTCACCCTTCCACTATCATCAGTAGCGTTTATATCTTCAGTAATTGGCTCATTAAGTAGGTCACATAACACAGACGTATCTTCCAACTTGACAGCCTTCAACAGCGAGGTTTCTTTAGGCTCAGGCGACGAAGGTGACTCTTTGGTGTTGGAATTCTTGCGAAACGCTTCGCTGGAAATTTTATCAGTAACTTTAGCCCTCTGAACTCCCACGGTGCCCGCCTTAGACCAATCGAAACGAGCTTTCGTTAAAGCCAGCGGCGTCGCTTCCATCGGGTATTCCGGATACCGTGTGGGAGATCGTGGTTTCGGTTCGGGTGAGGTAATTGGTGTGTCTGGCCATCTGGAAAATCAATAGGTAATGTGAATTAGATGCGAAATACCTTAAAAGACATAAACGGTAAATTATTGCGTCGATTATTAAGCTACGCGGTGAGGTTTAAAGTGAGTACGTTGCTAATTGAAAACATATTTTGAGACCATGTAATTCCCATCTTTGAAGTGTCACCTTTCATCAGACTTGAACGAGTAGTATTAATGAAATGTTCACATATCGGAGAAGTTGAGCGATGAAATTGGCTCGAAATACGCTTTCAACTAATTCACTATAAGCGCACCATTAATAAGCTCACTTCCATTGCCCTTCGTTTAATAATAAAAAAGTTCTGCTTTTTACACTTCTCAAGGTACACGAACTTAAATTTAATTCATTCATCAGATGTCTATTCACTTTCATAGCAGTCACATGATAACTAAAAAACTTTTGAATTTTCATTAAAAATATAAAAGCATTAAAATTACAAAAACCAAGTTTACTGAATACTTTTGAACACAAAGACACAGAAATTTCACTCCTCCAGTAATTAGTTGAAGTAAGTGTTCACTTTATACCCCCCAAAAAAAAAGAAATCTCCAACAAAAATTCAAATGAACCAATAAATCACTCAGTTACATTGTAAAATTACTCTCATCCTCCACTCAAGTGATACAATCACTATAAATGTAAAAGATAAAGATATATTGAAAAGAAGTCGGCAAATAAGTGACTACCATTTATTACAATCGTCTCAAAGTAGATAAAAAATCACCGCTGTGCAGAATTTACCAACTTATCTTCACCGCGTTCTTAAAACTTTCTCTCGAAAAAAATAGGGAACAATGGCAAGCTCCCTCGTTGCAAAAAATGATTCGTCCGAGACCCAATACGCAATATAACGTCGACAATTGCCTCATAAACATACCGCCAATAAGGAAAATAAAGCTTTCGGCGACGAATGATTTTTTTTTTTCAATGAAAGCTTCGTCGAGTATTCTCGGCGAAACCGATTTTCAAATGCTCACGAATAAAAAACGTCGTTGAAATTCGTCGAGACTTATTTCTTCGCAATGTGGCTGGATTACAATGAAAGGGAATAGAGAACATATCGCAAAATAACATCAATATTTCAACGAAATTTGAAATCTTTATATCATCACAAAATATCGAACTACGTAACTCTGAAAAGAGAGCTTATTTCATCAGTAATTATTGGTTTCCATTGCTGATGAGAATATGTTTTATTCTTCGAACGCACATTGTTTATGAAATTCATTCGCCATTCCTGACATTTCTATGAGATTTACATGATATGTATACTATTGTACTTATACAGGGTGTTCCATCTAAATGCAATCTCCTTCATATCACATGTAGGTTCACTCGTATGGCACTCATGTGCGATGGTATGCCTACCCTACTTATTGAAGGAGCAGAGATACAAAAACGTGAAAATATTTTTCTCATCTGGATAGCGAGTAATTTTCTAATGTGCACATCATCGCTGATAGATATCTTGGGGGAGGGAGTATATGAAAAATATTTTTTTGCAGATAATTAAAAAAAAAATGCTCTCTATTGGTCCACTTCATACTCATGAAATTTTTACAAATACAGTTCCTCGAGGTTTATTTCCAATTTTAGGTCATCTGTTATTATCAGTATATTATTTCGATTTAAACTCATGAGGTCATACTGTAGACTCAAATTGACTCCAAAACCGAACCTTTACCTTCCTAAGTATTCCCTCAAAAAGCTTTTTCAGCTTCAACTTCCTCCTAATTCCACCACGGAGACTGGAATTTTTAAATGCTGATTAACTGATTCAATCAACTATGTGAAAGAAAAAAATATCAAACATCTCTATTTTTACTTACATTAAATTTTGAATGATAAGCTTTCTTTATTTCCTCCAAAACTACCTGTGAAGTTGAATTTAAGAAATGTTGTATTTGTTGGCTCAAGTAATCATATTAAGTTCATATAGCGTGGTCTTCAACTAATCGTAGACACGAAGTTAGACCTTTCAGATTTGGTAAGGAGATAAAAATCATTCTAAAAATTTCATAACTCAAAACTTCCTCTGAAAACAATTTTTGGCTCCAACTCCTCTCCAACTTTGCTTAGGAAGCTGAAATCTAGATATTCTGACACCCTTCCATCACTTCATCGCATGAATCCACAAATGAAAATTCTAATATTTGAGAAGTCCCCAGCATCTTTGAAATTTGAGATAATCGTAATTTCGAGTTGAATCAAAAATCATAAAAAGCGCTTTCAGATAATCACATAATTACATGAACATTTTACAAACAAATGCAAACAATTTTCATTGTCACCCTCAATGAACATTGACCAATAAATAACAAATATTATGAAATGTCATGATATTATGTCCTCTCTCTTGACTTTCAAATCAGATAAGCTGTAACAGCTTAGCTTTCATAAAAAAGTGATACTGTTGGCAAATATTTAAAAGAAACTTTCAAAACTATAGGAAGAAACATATGTATTCCAGAAAAAGTTAATACAGGGTTCGAATTTGCTTGTTTTAATTCTACAGCTCATTCAGTTTTTTTTTTTTTTTTTTTTTTTTTTTTTTTTTTTAAGTAATTCTTATAACTTTTCAGTAATAATCTCTCCCAAACTTTCACTTCACAATTACGACAAGATCTCATCAACCTGATAAATACATGTAAGACATTACGCATAAATGAACATTTAAAATTTAAATGCAACAGATAGAAAATTCATTCAATACTTATATCACTTTCCTAGACGATCCATTGTGTAAATATGCAGTTTCATTAACTTGGGTACGACTCGCTGATACGCAAACATTGCCAATGAATACGCAATAAATTCTACGCATAATATGTTTTCATACCACTCCTAACAGATACATGCGGACTGCGGTATGCAATCTTATTGACTTATGTGTACGACTGCATACTTCACACATCTGTTAGGAGAGGTTTGAAGATACAAGTAGAATAAATTGCCTATTCAATGCCGATTCTTGCGTATCAGTAAGATAAAAAAATATGCAAGTTAATAAGATTGCATACATTCTTCATAGACTTATAGGAAAATGGTGTGAGTATCTGTTTGGAACTAATAGGCTATGTGCAAATGGTTTTTTTTTTTTTTTGTTTACTTATTTATGAACACTTCATTTTTTCAGTCTGATTGTACAGCACTGAAAGTAAAATTTTTAGATGAATTTACTACTTACGCCATTATTAAAAATTAAAGATGAAAATATTTACCTAGTAACAGTAGATTCACTTGGAGATGCATATCCATACCGATTCAATTCCTTGGTCGGCGAATCGTACCTATGCCATCCGGTAATATTTCCATAATAACTAATACTATTTTCAGGAGTCACTTCATTTTCAAAACTATTATATCTACTGTTCACATTATTAGCTTGACTATTGACGATCCCATTTTTCGTATGTAATTGACATTTTGACAACACTGGTAATACCCCGATGTCATTTTTTTCTAGTACCTAACAACAAAATAAACCACATTACATGTAAGACACAATTGTAAATTAAATACAACTTCAACATATAATTAACGCCAGACTGCGAACACCCGTCAATTACAGAGTTGCTAACAAATTACAATTCAATTCTTCGAATCGAATTACATCGAAGGTTGTTTTGCAGAATTGATTACTCGATGGGAAACACACTTTTGGCAAGTTCACGTACAGCATGTAAACACGGCGGCGAAAACATCGCGTAACATCTTCGCCGTGTTTATTTCGGCCGATTTTTAAAAACCGTGCCAAAACTCATTATCGATAATGTAATCAAACTTAGCGCGCTGACAAGTAATTTCGCTTCAATGGATAACCATATCGCGTGTTTCATTTTAATGCCTACGAGGAGCACCTTTAATGAAACCGATCAACGAATTGGCGAGCTCGAATAGTCCATCATAACGTGAAATCGAACGAACATGGAAGGTATTATTTGACATAATGAAGGTAAATTTATACAGATTCTTATCTACGATGAATTTTTCATGAGATTCTCTTTACCATCGGTAATTTCATTGTTTGCTGGTAGGTGCGAGTTTGTAACCTTCACAGGTACGATAAAGTTTCCTTTTTTTTTTTAATGCTGGGTTTTCAATGAAAAATGTTATTATTACAGCCTACCTGATTTAAAATTACATGGAGAGGAGAGAAATCTTCATATTTTTGCCTTTCAGAATAGTTGTAGTCATGAAGAATTTCCAACTTTTTGATTCATTACACATATTATCTATTACACTTTTTTCTACTTCAAAGCGCAGAGAGATGTGAAAATCGCTCAAAATTTGGTAAGAGTTTGTTTTCACAAAAATTTAATATTTTTTAGAATTTTTGATTTGAAGACTCAAAATGATGATTCACTCAAATTAGAAGGAGAACGGGAATAACTCTCAAAGCCTAAAAATGATCAATCTTTGTATCAGATAATATAATAAATTGGGAAAAGTTACATATCCAAATTTCAGCTCTTAAGTGAAAAAAAACTTTTTGAGGAAGTTTTAAGTCATGAAATTTTTTTATGTAATGTATCTTTTCAGAAAATCTATCTAAAGAACTCAAACTTTGTATGAGCATAGGATTAATTTAACATAAGAATATGACTCTTTTTAGTTAAAATGAATTAAACAATGGATCATCACAATTTGAGAAAGGCATGAAGAGCTACAAATGACTGAAATTTAATGAACACAAGTTCATATCATTTTCAAGTTCAACAAGCATAATACATTTTCAGGAGTGGCTTTATTTTTGTGGTGGCGTCGATTTCAAAACTTGGTGGGAATGAACGAAGAGTTCAGAATTTCTTTTTGATTTCAAAAACATAGTGAGCCAAAATTAACAATATGTTCAAATTTCAGCTTTTCAGAGAGATGGAGGGGGGTGAGGCAAATAATGAATGCTGGATAGTAAACGAAGGGAAATACTGAAGTTAGGAACTTTTGTAAATCTTCCACTTCACCTTACCAGATGTACTTAGAAAGCTCAAAATTTACATGCAGGGTTTTTTGGAGACTAGAATGTGATCCCTTTGAATTTGTGTTAAAATGGTGACTGGTCAAAACATGAAAAAGGCTTGAGAAGCCTCAAATATGAGTTCATATAAGTAATGAGGCCAGGATGTGTAATATGGCATTTCAATTGCATTATGACTGGAGATACTTGGGAGGCGGTGAGGGAGGGAAAAGGAATGGTTATCGATTTCAAAATAAGCTGTAGAATGAAGAGTCAAAAATTTTCAATTACAATTTCACATGACAGAGTGAGCTTAAATTGCTAACATATTCAAATTTCATCTGCCTGTGAGCGTTTGGAGGAGAGTTGAGGCGAATAGTGGGTTTTGGAAGGTAAGCGAGGAGAAATATTAAGATCATGAAATTTCATCAACTACATCCATACCTCTTTCCTAGAATTATTTAGAAACCTCAAACTTTATATGCAGCTCTTTTTGAGGACCAGAATGTAAACATACAGGGAGTTCAAACATCGACCAGGAAACAGTTGAGGCTCCTATATATGTATGGGTATGGTACGGTAAAGTCAGGCCCGATCTTGGAAAAGCTGCTATCCTTCCAAGACCCGATGCTGCGTTTGGGTCTCGCAACGTTTTGTGTGTATATTTGAAAGTATATAGCTTTCAGTTTTATACAAACGCTGGGAAGCCCTGGATATGATGCTACCTTGGGGGGACCCATCTGGGCCTGACAAAGATAATAATAAATCTGAAATGTGTCTAATAAGAACCGTTGCATATCATTTGTATATGTGAATTTTGAATTTTTCTTACCCCTCTAAATGTTCCCAATATGCTATGTTCAAGTTGTTTCTAAAAAGCTCACGCCGACATTTCTAGCTCTTTAAATAAAACCGGGTCTCGTAACGTATGTTTGGTAACTAAGTCCAGTGCCTGACAAGGATAGTGGCATACATATATATCTAAGAAAAAGTTGAACATTCGCCATATGATTACAAATAGTCTGAAATGCAAAGATCTGAAGACCGCACTTTCCCCATTCAGATAGTTTGTAATAGCTGTTGCTTTGAAGTTAAAAACTCAGTTAAAACGAACAAGTATTTATGATTTCTTACACTTCAAGGTGTAAACAACACCTTTAATTTTGAGAGTAGACTATATGCAAACATGAAGTTTTCTAAAATTTGAAGAAAGCTCGAGGAGCCTCAAACACTTGAAAATTGTAGATTCATGAGCTCATGCGATTCCAGTGGACAAGAAGTACTACATAAGGTCATATGTGGGGATTTTCAGCCTCTGTACTGAGTACAGGTGTAAACAAGATAACGACATTAACTGCAAATCTCATCAAGCTCTCACAAAAAGTTCAGTTTTAGCAATGCGACAATATGGATGCTTATTGTTTTTTTTTTTTTTAATTCAAATTCCGGAAGCGAAAGCGCCTTTGAAATGCTCATAAATGACTTTTTTACGCGTATGTAATCACCGTCACACTTTAGAAATATTCATTTACGTAATTCAAAGCTACATTCGAGCGAAGGATCTTCCTTTGAAAAATTAAGCAGCTTATTATAGACAAGATGATGTCATTATAACAACGTTAAGTCTACTTTTGTGCGATTAAATTACATATCAGAAAGACTCCGGACACAATACCCTCAACTGTACCAAATACAAAGCGGTTTAAGATTTATAATTAATATGTATTTGCTCATTTTCCACAAACGGTCTCAACATAGTCATCAACCTGCATCATTCATTTCCGCAGAAAGGCTGGCTGAATGTTGCACCTAAAGCATAATGTCTGTCAGAAGTTGAAATCATTTTCAATCTCATTTCCACCTTTTCAACCCGGATTTACGTAATTAATACTGCGAAAAGGATACCGTGCTATTATTCGCGCATAAAAACATTCCGTCCTATTATAACGAACGAGTCGGTAAGCTTTTATAACACGATGACGCCTTCACGTGCTCTAATGTTTCGAAGGATAATCGTCTCAGTTTGCTAACGCGGCTAAATTTTCACCACGAATGCCAGTTGATTTTTTTATTTAGCCCGATAAAATGGCCGAACGAATGGAAACTTTAACTGCGCTCGTCAATCACTGCAGCCTAAAATTTACCCTTCGAAATGCTTACTAAGGTTAACCTTGGAATGCCCAAATTCCCCAGCTCTATCGTGAAATAGATTCGATATCCTAAATTACCGACCACCATACGGCACCAATTACGAACAATAAAATTGGTTATCTCACCCCACCCTTTCGTCCGGTTGAAAAAATCAATTAATAAGAACTGAAAATATGCGAACGTTCCAAGTACTCGGCGAGCAAAAGCTTACCAAAATATAAACAACAGATAACTCGGTCGCTTCCACTTATAAAATTTTTCTCGCCGTGAAAATTTATTAAATGTTCTCAACATTTCCAATTTCCCTTAAACTTTAGCAATTCTCGTGAACAAATATTCTACTAAATGAGTTTCACACATCACCAAACTTGAAAATGTTATTTACTGTTCTCCGCGTATTATGGTTTTATACACGTGTAAAACCCCAACTTCACTTAAGGCCCACCCAACAGCTTAAAACGATGGAATTTATCAAATTTTTTTCCCTCGTTTATTTCGTATTTATAGTAAAAAACGTTGATGATTCTTTCTCAACCCCGCTGATAATAAAAGTTCTAAGTTGCCTCGTGTGTATTCCAATGGGTTTGTTTACTCGCTCATTAGACGTAGTTTTTAAAACCAACCTCGAATACCCTTATTTTCATTCGTTAAAAATAACAGATACCTACGGCGCAGAGCAAATGATTTTTTTTCGTAAAATAAAGAAAAACATTTTTTTTTAAAGCTATGAAAATATATGATGCTTTAAAGGCTATTAAGAGGCCGATTCATCGTGCTTCAAAGGCATACGCCTAAAGCACACATACGATCCTCTAAAAGCCAGATGTAACCAAATAAATGTTATTTGTACGAACGTATTATTCAACCTCTAAAGCTTCGAGAATATCTGAATGTTGCTCATTCTTCACACTGGAAAATGTTATGAAAAGCTTAATGGGCTGATACGTCCAAAATTAATTCCACAAGATGTATTCACAGCACACTTTTAACGTTGTACGACTACAATTTGCTGTTCAACTCGTTTCTCATTCTTCTAAGAAACGTATATGGAGTGTGTTTCACTTCAATATGAGCTCCTTCATTTGGCACGAAGGGTTACTCATGTGACACACGTGTGTGATGGTCTGCCTACCTTATTTGATGAAGTTTAAAAAATATTTCCTTATTTAGATTACAACAGTTATCATAAAATGTTGAAAATTCTTATTACATCAATCAAAAAAATAAAAATATCTTGCTCATATAAAAATGCGTAGCACGTATTATAATTTTACAAAAAAAAAAATTACTGAGGGTGAGGGAATAAGTGAGGAAAAATTGTAAAAAAGTACCTACAAGTAATTATTAGATTTTTTTTTTTATATTTCATGTAGATCAGGTCTAAAAAATGGTTTTAATGTAGCACTTCCGTCCCCTTTACTTCCCCCTTCTCCTTACCCCATTATAAATCCTAAGTAGATGCTGAAATAGAGTAAGAAATTCAAAATATAGCAGGTAGAAAAAATAAGAAACTATTACAACGACAAAAAAAAATCACATAAATAAAAACACTAGAGTTAAATCAAAGAATAAGAAAAACAAGAAAACTGAAAATGCAAACATAAAAAATAATAAACAAATACAAACGATTGAATATCAATAATTTAAATGATATAAAAATTAAATGAAATTTTTTCCTTTGAAGTTTGACGACAGGATTTTTTTTTTGAATCATAATAAAATATGTATACATTTCATAAAAAAATGCAAGTTCGTGTTTTGTGTACCATTTCAAATAGCAAAAAAAAAAGAAAAAAAAAAGAAAAAAAACGGAGACTGACTGAAAATAGTAAAATACATATGTATGAAAGCATACAGTAAAAAAAAAATGTGTGTAACAATTTTTAGCTGAGTTTTTAATTTTTTATACAGGGTGTTCCGTATCGGGCGCACCACCCGCAAATGGCAGATAGATCAATTAAAGTTACATGCATGTATTGTGGTTTGCCTGCTTAAAAATCGGAAGGGGCCGAGATATGCCAGCTTGAAAAAAAAAATTTGCTCACAGCTATCATGAAATATAAAAATTTTTATGTCACGAACTATAAAACTTTGCGGCTTGCTTTGATATATGAGGTATACAATGAAGTTTCTCTGATGTAAAAATGGTTGGGATAGTGGAGCTAGAAGAAGAGATATGAGGAAATTAGTACCGAAAAACATGCGAAAAATAAGGTGATTTTTTTTATTTTTTGAACATAACTTCTGAAATCGTTCTCTCAAGGCCCTCTTTAAAAATTTCTCATTGATGAGAAATGCGTCCCCTACAAAATGTGGTAAGTTGAAACTAACCGCGGTTTCTTATGATTCGTAGTTCGTGAAATAAAAATTTTCAAAACGAATTTTTTGAAAATAACTCTTAGAAAAAATTAATTTCTTTCAGATTTTTTTTTCTCATTATCAAAACATTCTAGGGAGTCCTCACCTACCATACTTTGTAGGGGACACATTTCTTATCAGTAAGAAATTTTTAAAAAGGGGTCTTGATAACACAATTTTAAAAGTTATTTACAAAAAATTAAAAAATTCGCCCTTTTTTTTGCATACTTTTCGGTACTAATTTCCTCATATCTCCTCATCTAGCTCTCCTACCCCCACCATTTTTACATCAAAAAAACTTCATCGTACACCTCGTATACCAAAGCAAGCCGCAAAGTTTTATCGTTTATAGTTTGTGAGATATAAATTTTCTATTTCATGATCGCTATCAGTAAATTTTTTTTTCAAGCTGGTATCTCGGCCCCTTCCAATTTTTAAGCAGGCAGACCATGATACATGCATGTAACTTGAGTTGACCTATCTGTCATTTGCGGGTGGTGCCGCCGAAACGGAATACCATGTAGTATTATTTTATTTTTCTGTGCTTGTATAATTAACAAGACTTTTAATTGAAACATATTAAAAAAAGTAAAAATATTCAAAACTGCACGCAAATCATAAACAAAGAATTTCTTGAGGCACAAATGAGTCAAAAATCGGGCAAAAATTTGAAATCAAATCAAAATCAATAACACATGGTGAGGTAAATAAAAAAATTTTAAATAATAAAATAGTGAAAATTGAAGGAAAAAAGACATAAAATCGTAACATTAAAAACTTGGCAGACCTAAGAAAAATATATGTAAAAAAGAAAATAATAATTTCGAATAAATTGTAAGAAAAAGAATTAAACATACAAAATTGCATAAGTAGGTAATTACGTAACTTCAATAATAGGAGAATGAAAAGAATGAATACTTGAACTAACATGACGTCATACAATGAACAAAGTACGGTTTTCCTTCAAGAGTGAAATAACAAAATGTTATTAAGATACTTCAAAATGAAATATTCTAGCGCGAAAATAGTAAACTTTGAAGCTAAGGGGTTGTTACAGAAGCACAAAGTGCATTCTTGTTGAATTTGTTGAAGAGCCGAAATTATAGTATTATCATAGATTAACCATTATCAACTTTTTCCCCCTGATGAATTTACAGATTCGCCACTCCTTGGAAAATTCGCAGCGTCGTTTTGGTAGGCGATATATTTACTTTAGACGACTAGTCGAGGCTCTTTCCCCTCTCAAAAAACCTATTATTGTGATTCAAGAAGTAAATAATAATTTAAGACAAAAATAATGGAAAATTTACGAAATAATTTTGGGTCAACTTATGGAGAGTTAGTAGCTACAAAATTTTTTTTTTTTCCTGAAAAAATAATTCAAATATATTTATTTTTATTTTTTTTATTATTATTTTTTTTTTTATATGTACAACGCCATGTACAGCAACTGCGGCTAGAGGCGTTCAATTTGTGGTTTATAGTAGGGATCGAAGATTGGTCTTGGTTAGGAAATTTGAAAGATTTTTTATGTTGTTAAAATCATCAGAGAGGGTGTCTTTGGGAGTGGTGGATGTAAGTCTGCGATTTTGAAAAAAAAAATTGTAAAAAAATACCTTAAGAAACTGTAAAAACATTTAAAATCAAGAAAAAATCCCAAACATTACAAACCTATATAAAGAACTCATGTAAATCGCTTCAAGTTTTTTGGATGCTATTTTCAAAAAATATTGGTACTGGAGTAAGCTAATGACTTAAAAATGATAGCTATTACAGACTAATAATTTGGGAAGGGGGGTAGGGGGAGGATGAATTTCAATTTCACAAATACACTTTTAAATATTAAAATCATTTCGATTCTGTATTTTGATACATTTTCATATATTTGGGTATCTACCCCTGAAAAATTTTAAAATGTCAAAAGCATATTCTCTATACGAAAGAATGAAATAGAAGACACTTTGAAGAAGAATACATGAAACAATGTAGGTAGTCATAATGACGTTGGTCTTCAATTAGAGATTGAAAACAGAACCGTTGTGCGTCAGTTCCAGATTGAATTCCATTCTTTCAAAGCGTTTAACGCATGTACACCGAAAATAATAGCATTAACCCTTTTCAATATAAACAATACACCGAACCAATTCTTTAATAATTTTTACTTATTTTTCGATATCACGAAAGCAATTTTCAACTAACACTGAAGTTCAATTTCTCAAATTGAAATTACTCTCACTCCCTTGCAAACTTCAAGCCGCACTCTTTTTCGTTCCAGTGATTTCCAATAAACTAAATTAGGTACGTTAATAAACGCCATTTTGAAAACCCATATCAGCTCGATCTTACCTATTACTAAATCGAACCCCATACGCACCGAAGGAATTACTCGAAGAGAATCGGTTATCTGGTTTAATCTCTTTAACTATAGAAAACTTCCTATCGGACTTTGAAAACACGGATATCGAATTTCCTGAGCACGCATTTACCCAAACCAATCGACTTTCAGCTATTTGCGTGTTACGTTCAAAACCAGGTGGGTACACGACGAATTGGTGTAAATGGAGGTAGTAAAATTGAAACGGAAGCTTTTAGCGATAAATGACGCTAGAACTCTTTACATTCGCGACTTGGTGTAATTAAAAAAGAAAGTTATCTCTAGGCAAAAAATACGTCTCGCAGAGTCGTGAAAAAAGGAAACTTTACATAAAAGGTCTCTTCCTTTTCTTTATAGCGATGAATATAAAGATCGGTAATAAAATTAAAAGAGCTTATGCTTATAGAAACGCGATGTTTATTAGATACGCTGTGAAAATTGACTAACTCGTGAAAAGTTTTTTAATTTAGTTACCAATGAAAGTGAACCTTTCGATAGCATCTTGGCCTTTCACAAACTAGAGATTACGACACTTGAATGCCGTCGGGTAAATCTTCGCGTCGAAGTTTTAATTCTTGCGGAATGAAAATAAATCTTATGTGAAGTTTCGACGCGAATGAAAATTTATTCGTTTGATACTCGAATACATCTCGCACGTTGCGCGTTATCATCGAAATTCGATAAACTGTAATTTTCAAACGCCTTCGCTATCGCTATCTTTTTATACTTCGAAACGGATATGAAAAAAGCTCGAATCTAATAAACCAAATGAAAGAATATGAGATTATAAAATAGAACGACTGCTTCGTGGGTTAGTAGTTCGACGATGGTCTTGGCGTCCGAAAACAACATCGTAGGTACCAATGGATTCGGTAGGTAAGCTGCGATAATATAACATCCCTCGTGCAACATCAGACGTAATGTTACAATAAAAAAGCTCTCTTCGTTTTCGTTTCAAAAAGTAAGCAAAATCCTACTACTGTAACTAGAATTACACGTATGTAATAGCATTTTAAGTACCAGATATACAGCAATAATGGGGTTTTTCATTAGTTTGCGAGAAAAGATTAATGAAAATCGCGATATTGGATCAATTTTAGATTATTTCGTAGAGAAATTTCGAAATTTCATCTCTACAAACTACATCTTTTTTAGTTTTTTCGTATAAGACAAGAAATTTAATTAGATCACGATATTGTTTCGCTTGACAAGACACAAGTTCAACATGAACAACAAAATTAGTTCCTGCATAATTATAATAGGTAATTATGTATAGGTGAGTCGGATGTAATTCATCGATTATTTAATTACGTCACTTTTTTTTTAGATTGTCCAATTTTTTGCCGAGCTTTTAATAAGAACAATAGCTATTACAGATTACCTTACTTGGAAGCGAGGGATGTTGGAGGATTCTGGAAAGGTGAAAATTTGTATGTGGAGTAAGTTTGCGACCAGAATATGACCCTTTGAATTTGGATGAAAATGGATCCAAAATGGCTTATTTTCAAAAATTGAGGAGAAGTTAAGGAATCTCAAACTGCTAAAATTTGGAAAATATTTCATGAAAGAAATACTACATATTCTAAATTATTAAAAAAAAAAAAATCAGCTACAGTAATGCGGCATGGCTGCTTATATATTTTTTCTCATGCTCTGTATTATAACCTGGGCCAAAAGAACGTGATAAGGGGGAGAGGGATTAGAATTTACAAATTTTAATTTTGTTTTGCCTATGTGGTTTCATATTTAAACGATTTTCTTTGATTTTTTTGCACTGTTTTTATTTATTTGTATGCAGTTTTTAATTTTATTTAAAAGTGTTTTTCTGATTTTTGCTTGCTTTTTCATTTTACGATTATTTTTTAATTTTTAATTTTTCCTCAAACACATATTTCTAATCATTAGAATTTTTTGAATTTTTCGTCTACATTTTATTTTTATTTAGAATTTTTAGAATTTGAAAAAATTTTTGGGATCTTTTTAATTTATTTCTTGAACAATTTTTTTATTTTTACACAATAAGTTAATTTTTTTTTCTTTTTTTTTTCTTCTCATAATTGTCCAAGTAGGTGACAGCATGTTCGTCATAAAGAATTTGGAGGAGGGTGGGGGAGAGAAATCTGGAAAATGAGCACTGATTGAAATTCATTGGAGAGTTTTGAAAAGCAGAGCAGAGGAAAGCCAGAACTGGTTTCAGGACCAAAACAATTTCCAGGTCTCGTTTTTCAGTTAAAAAAAAATTAATCAATACTTTAGATAGATTTGAAGACCCCACTTTCCCCGATCTTCTCTCCCTCTCTCCCTCCCTTCCTTCTTTCCTTGCTTGCTTCCCTGCTTCCTTGCTTGCTTGCTTGCTTCCTTCCTCACTTCCTTCCTTCCTTCCTTCCTTCCTTCTTTCTTTCTTTCTTTCTTTCTTTCCTTCTCCAACTAGGTAGGCTGCAATAACTATCGTCTTCAACTCCAAAACTTAGCAAAAAATGCAATTAATATTATAAAAAGTTTTATTTAAAGGCTAAAATTGAAATCTTTTAGTCCTCTCAGAAGCTAATCCCTCTGCCTCTTCCTTTCACAGTTAATTCGATACGGCAGCGTTCGCAGATTGGAACTTTAGTATTAGGCATTTTTTTAATTCCGTTATTTTTTTTATGATTTAGAAAATTTCTTATGCATTATTAGGGTTTTTAGACCATTTTTAAATTTTTTTTTTCACTCACAATTATTATTTTTTTTTTTCATGAAACAATTTTTGTACATTTTTTTTAAAGTTTTTATCACTGAACTGTTTTTTCTTGTTTTCATTTTTTATTTTATTTTTTATAATCTTAGATGTTACCAAAACTTTGAAAAAAAAAAATTTCCTTTCATGCTTTTATTTTATTTTTGACCAATTTTCCCAATTTTCAACATTCTCAACATTTTTAGGCATACAAGGTTTTTCATTTCAGATAATTAGTAGGCAAGATGTTTTTTTTTCCCCTTTTATTATACTGGGCGTGTATAATTGCCAGGATTGTTACGCCCAGTGTAGAGAGTTGAATTTATATTTGGTTTTTATATTTTATTTTGTGTATGAAGGATAGGATTTTTTTTAATTCGTCTTCATTTTTGAATTCTACTATTTTTTATGATTTCAAAATTTCTAATTTTTTGGGTCAATTTAAACTAGCATTTTGCCATTTTTAAACATTTTTTGAAAACTTATGAATCATTTTTGTCATCTTACGATTTTTCAGATTAGACATTGTTTTTCATTTTTGAAAATTGTTTCTCTTTTTTTTGAGAGGAAATGAGTGAAAAAACGGGGCGGGGAGGGGGTGCAAGTCTTCAAAAAATTATTGTTCAACATTTTTAGTACGATTTTTCATTTTAGATTATCAGCAGGCAAAATATTTTTCATTTTTGAATTTTATAATTTTTTATAATAATGAAATTTGTAATTTTTTAGGGCAATTTCAATCATTTTTAAACAAGTGTTTTGTCATTTTTAATCATTTTTTGAAAACTTGTAAATCATTTTATCTTATGATTTTTACGATTAGACATTTTTTCATTTTCGAGCAATATGCATCTTTTTGGGAAGAGATGAGCAGGGAATGGGATTATGCAAATGTTCGAAAAAATTATCACTGATTTTTTCACAATTATTACGATATTAAATTTAAATAGAGAAATGATTTTGTTACCAGGCAATTTGTTTCCAGTTACGAGTTATCACATATAAAGAGTACCTTTCAAGAAACTAACAGCTGAAGCTGTTGACAAAATTGCAACTTAGTTTAATACATAACATAGCAACGTATTATTGAAATTAAGGTAAAGTTCTTTTGTACCAGTTGAGACAAGATCGAAATAAATTTTTGAAGTGAACTGTAGTCTGATTTTCAAGTATATAATGCATATAAAATAACAACCTACAAATCACTTCATAAATTATTCATTTTTATTATATTCACTAACTAATGAAAAATAGAAATATAACCCTAGGCAGTCTATCTGACTGATGTATTAGCATAAAAAAAATTAAATCATAGTTTGAATGATATATTTCTCAGCTGGGTTACTCACATTAATGACCAATGCATATTTGAGTTTTCTCGAATTCTTGTAATGCGTATACAGAATTCATTTGGAGGATACAAATGAATTTTGATCATTTTATCCCAAGTGGTATGAATATGCCACAGCAAGCGAGACAATATGCCTTATACAAAATTAACATATAAAAATATTGGTATGAAAGTTTTATAAGAAATCAAAATTTACCTATTACAAACTTCAAATATCATTTCGATAGGATAAAAGCATAAATCGTTAGTTTGTGTAATACCATCGCAATTTTATCGAAATGTATTATTGCGGATATGCAAAAAATATGATTACATTAAATTGAGAACTACACTCACTTGTTGAACTACCAGAAACGATTACAAGCATACCATGTACTTAAAAATAAATTGACGACACCGGAGATAAAATCAAATCGAAAGAAGTTTTACATCTCATAGCGAATAAAAGTACGCGAAGAATTAGTATAGGTAATGAAACAGTCGCAAGCATTTCCTGCTTTCATTTGACGATAAAAAATTTTACGACTCAGTATTGTACACATTTTGGCAACTTATGCGAAAATGTCTTTATTTAAGGCTCACGAGAGAACACAGAACGCATAAAAATAAAGGGAAAAAAAACTCGTGAAAATAAACGAACCGCGATAATGTATTCTTGAAGGATCGGCAAATACAAATTGCGCTCATTAACCTATTTCTTTTCGAAGCAAAGGGGGAAAAGTACGCGTAAATACGGAGTCGTATCGAGGGTATTTTTCACAATATTTCATTTTTCATTCGTGTTATAGAACCTTATGGCGTTAAAGATATTGCCTTTGTGAGTCATAAATCATATCAGATAATCTGCTACGTTCGAGGTTATATTTGGTTTCGATCGGTAATCGCATTTATAACACCGAGTTTACACTTGAGAGAGAAATGATGAACTAATATTGTATTTCAAATGCTGATTCACTGTAAGAGATAATTTCCATCTTGAATAAATTTTGATGTTTTCAAACTGAAGTCAGACACAAGATACCGAAGTGAATAAAAAAATATCTGACATGTCACTGAAAAATATTTCAACAAGTTGAATGAGAATTTCCAATAAATTTCGAAATTATGGAACTTCACTAACTTCTTAATTTTAGAAAGAGGACCAGAGTAAAAAGAATTTTCATTTCTTTGAATTGAATGTCCTTTCTAGAAAAAGTCCAAAAAGATGAAACGAAAATATTTCACTAGGACGAAATGATACCAACATCTGACATACCGAGACGACAGATGTCTAAAATATTTCCTCATTTTGTTCCTAACGAAAATCCACTATTCGTTATAATTTTCGTCGAAGACACCGCATTCTATTTACTCGCATTCGCCGAAAAATGTAACTAAAGCAAAAAACTCTCTGTCCAAATCAAATTTACCGTTGCACCACTCCACTCTCTCTCAATTTACCAAAAACAAAAGATCGACGAAAAGGAAAAGGTGAAATTAGATTTCACGTTGACGAAGAAATATGTTTTTTTCTAATTACCGCCTAGTGAAAAGCTTACACTTGATTGCAAAAGAAATGAAAAAAAAATGAAAGGGTATAGTTACCTTATTCATAAAAAGCTAACGATGAAAGGGCTTTTATTTACCTGCAACGAGCCTCCTTTTTTGTATTTAAATAAGCACGACTCGTTGAAATTTAAAAACCGCTCGAACTATCGATCTTCGTCAAGGGTTCGAGGCTAACAATCTAATTCAATAAGCTACCCAAAGCAAGGTCTATGTGTGCTGTTGGAACATATGGAGGAGGTTTCGTGGCATGATTGCCATACAGCATACAAGTACCCTTTTCAAATGTGTAAACAACTTAATAAAATGGTAACATCGTTTTGTTTAATATTTTCTGAAATTTCCAACGCGTGATAACTATTTATTCGACGAGCTTTTGGAATGTTATCGAGTGATTTACACGTATAATTTGAGTACGTGCTTGTCTGCGCAATTACTCGGTCATTGGTTTCTTAATGTACTGGTAATTTCACGTGTAGTAAGAAATTGAATCGTTGTTCAGTGACGCCAGAAAATGGACAGAAGATGGGTATACGTTGTATATTGAATGATATTTTTTATTGGAATGTGATTCAATTTAATATCTTAATTTAATACATGAATTCGATCACACTGAAGTTAATTAGGAATAACAGATTTATTTTCACAATCAAAGACCCCAAACCTATCAACTAAGAAACTGAAACTGCTCCAGCTTAGCAACCAAAATCACTACAGTTTGATTCCGGAACCACATTTTCTCCTAATAAGTACTCTGGAGTCACGAGATGAAGTCAGAGCAGTTCGAGAATTGGTCTAAAGGTAGGAAGTAAAGGTGTAATTATTAACATGGAGCTATGTTTGATTTGAACATTGGCTTTAAAGATTGATCAAAGTCTCTGCAGCTAGGGTTAAAGTGTACTTATACTTCTTGGTCAGTTAGGTGAACCTTTGAGTTGGTCTGAAATATATTGTCAAGGGTCGCTTCATTTATCATGCTTAACAAGTTCCCCCTCACCCCTCCGGCCATACTAAGGTAGGCAAAATCTTATCTTTTTTTCAAAAAGTAGAGAAGTGAATTTCCAGTAGTAGCGAAATCACCTCAAAATGAAGTGATGAAAATGTCAACCTCCACATTCAAATTTAAACCCATTAAAATGGAAGTAAGTTATTTTTTTTTTTATAAAAAAAATTGTTTATGAGATATTTGCATTTTTTGCGCTCAAAACTTGTACTTGGTCCCATGAATACTGAAAAAAATTTTTGTTGACAATTTTTTCAGAATTTTGAGGAGTTTTGACCTTTTTTATTTTTATTATTGTTATTTTTTTTCATTAACATTGGTCTATCATATTTTTGAAATTATAATAAATAAGCAATCAAAACCCTAAATTTGAAAAAAAATCCAATCACTGTATGGGTGATGCAATGTTAGTAATTTTACTTGAAACATTACAAATTCTTTCATTCAAGGGACCATCCTACCTGACCAGACCTACATTGCTATAAATCTCTATTAATGCTCCAAAAATGGGAATCCAAAAGACTAACACAAAATTTGTTTCACTTCAATGAATATTCATGCAATTTATGATCCTGAATTGAATGATGTATTTGCCTTTCCTCCGCTTCCATTAACCCTCTGAATGCACACTCGAAAAATATTAAAAATTAGCTACAGCATTACTATTAGGTCTACAGATAACGGGGTATGGTAAAAATTTTCTTAAATCGTAGCTACAACAACATGCTAGACAGTATACAGGAGTGATGGAATAAACAAGCAGTGTTACCAACTACCGCAAAAAAATTACTTGAGCAAAAAATTTTTCATCGTCTTAAAAATTGTGTCATCTTTATAAATTCATCATAAAACATACTATCGGGTTCCATTTTTTACAAAACGTATTGAATTTTTTTTTTTAATTTAATTTTTACAAGAAAAAATTAAAAAAGAAAAAAACCTTTCATCACACCCCCCCTCCGCCAAACATAAGAGGAAAAATTCGATGAATAGCGTATTGTGCTAAGAAGCTGAAGAGGATTCTCGCACGCGAGCGTTGGAATACGTCGCGCCTACCGTATTGCCTATAATGCGCCTTAAATGTTTAAGGTGGTGAATTTCACCACGTGTGCGTTTTGAAGGTTAATGTTCTTCAATTCCCATCACTTCTATCTCACTTCATCAGATAAGGTGTGTTTTAAAATCAGAAATATGTTCATGACAATGAATTCTCTTAACTGATAAAACGTCAATTTTAAACTTGGGAGCATACTTTTCGAAAAAATAAATATCATCCATATTTTTTCGTCGCAAATTTAAAGCTGTGTTGTACTTACGCGATATAACGAAGCACGAAACATAATATGCGAGAGAAACGATCTATTGCTAGAACCCACATACCTAGGATATCAGTGTCCAGCGAGCATCCAAGGTTCTGATTACCATTACTATACATATATTCGCTATGGCTATTATTAAGTTCGCGTTGTTATTAGTAAGGAATAGATTCGACCTTATGTAGCAATTCACGCAACACTTTATCTATGAATAGCTGTGTGGAGCACTACAGTTGATTATTTCCTTACACAAATGTTTTTCTTGTAGGTAAATGTCATATTTATGAAAAACGATGGAAACCAAAAACTATCATATAGGCCATAAATTATGGGCATTTTTCCCCTCTTAGTGCAATTAGATGAAACATGTATTAGACCTTTTTTATAGACAATTAAAAGAAAAATAATTTTGTTTATAATCATTATTTTAATAAACGTTATTTCCATGATAGTAAAATGGAGAAAACTTTACAAAATAATTATACCAAATTATTATTTTTCAAAAATAAGTTTATGAAGAATTTTTGACCTTGAAAATTATTCTATCAGGAAAATGAATGAAATATTTTTTGCGTAAAATTTAAGATGGATTATTTTCGGTCATTATTATTTTTCCATCAGTGTCGTATTTTCTGGAATCAACAGAGAAAAACAATTTTTGCAGTTGTTGAATCTCTTTTTTTATACCACACACTGCAACTCTAGTCAAAGGCATTATTTGCTACAGAGGGATGAAGATGGATTATCTGAAATAAAATAGTCCATCTGAGGGAGGTAAATAGGTAAGTGAAATGGTTGTTACTGAGAACGTCCAAAAGGCTGGAGGGTATTTTAATGGCTTATAATTGAATCTAGTCGATTCAAATTTTACGAACTAATATGTTATTTAGAAAGGTGCTCACTGCTCACTCTCCAAATGCACAATTTTTTGGTGATTTTTAAACAACTATAACGCTCATTTTACATCCAGGAAGATAGTTATAATCTCACAGAACAGAGATGAAATTGTGCACATCGTGTAATTTTCATCATTGAAGTTTCCCTAATAAAAAAATTATTGTTTCCGTGAACTTCAAGATTTACTGAAAGACTAAATTTTCAGTCCCACCCACCTCTCTTCCCAAATGAGCAAACAAATTTGAGGTTGTAGTAATTGTACACTTCAATTTAAGGTTTTTATGAATTTTTTTTTTCGTAAATTGCAACAGAAAAAGTTCATTTAATGAGTATTATTTAGGCTTAGGCTTCGCCTCGCTCTTTTTAAAATTTACAATATTAGAAAAAACAGTTTCACGTTGATTTATAGTTAAGAAAAAAAAAGTAGGGGGAGGTAAAGGGAGGGAGAGAATCAAAATTCCCTACTCACTAATTACTGATAATATCTGAGATAAGGTTAACACACGAGAACGCATAATTTGAAATAATGTAAGTTAGTTTTCCTATAGATAACTGAAATAAAAATTTATTAAACTTATTTTTTATTTGTATTACACTAGATATGCAAAAAGCTGCGGATTTTCGTACCAATTCCAAAATCATTTGTTCTAACAGATATTTGTTTTCATTCGAAACTTATAAAAATGAAACTAATACTTTCAATACTACTCTGCTGCACATCACCAATCTCAGGAGACTGGAAAAATCACAATATTCAAGTGTGTCGTAAACTGCACGAAGAAAAACCACGGTTTAATTTACAAGCGGATTCGGATTACCGAAATTTTCTCGAAACCACCGATATTTACATCGATAAATCAACTTTCGTTAAAAAGATCATCAAAATGAATGAAAAATTTGACGGAAACGCCATCTCCATCGCAGCACCCAAGCAATGGGGTAAAAGCACCTTATTAAAAATGCTACAATTTTTCCATCAACCCGAACTCGATGAAAATTTACAAATGAAATCTCACGAAAAAACAATAGCTTACAGTTTTTTCTCTGATGGAAAACTAAAGACGAATGAAAGCGAAATAACGTTTGATCGGAAACCATTACTCTCTCAAGATTTCACCTTTGTGAAGGAATATTGCGCCAAAAATCCAGTATTCTTATTTGACTTCGCAACTTTACAATTTCGCGATACTTTCAAAGGCTTTCTCGCCGAATTCAATCTCCAATTGAACCTTCGTATGCAAAAGTACGTCGGAATTTTCCAAAAATTGTGCGAAAATGAAACAAACGCCGTAGATAATCAAGTCTTTGTACCAGATATAGTACGATCTTATTGTAATGATGTTATATCCATTCTTAACACCAGTAACAGCTCTGAGATCAACAATGAACATGAAGAACGATTGAGTCGAAGTTTTCGCATCATTGGTACACTGTTACAAGTATATTTTCAAGCAAGTCCGGTCATTCTTATCAATGAACCTGAGAAAGTATACAGCAACTTATACATACCTAATCCAGGAACCGAAGGAGTACAAATAAGAGATGATCAAAAACAAAAGATTAAAGATTTCTACTCCAAGTTCCTTCTCATAACATTCAAAACATTTGATTTGGTGCCACCTCTGTACACATTGACGACCGGTATTACACCTTTTTCTCATTCCACCGCGAACTGCATCTCGCAAAAGAGCTACCTGGATGAAGATATATGCGATTATTTCGGAATTCCAGCATCCATAGCATCCAGTTTACTGAATCTTGTGTTCAACGAAACCATCAAACAAAAAGCAACGTTCACTTATTCGGGTTATGGTGCAAGCTTCCAGAACCTCTATAATCCGTGGTCAGTAATGCAAGCTATAAATGATAAAAAAATCGATGATTTCTGGAGACCCATTGGAACTTTCCATTACGACTTAAAACTCGTTACGAATGAAGCAAGGAGAAACGATTTGATAAGAGTGCTAAAAGAAGATTGCATTCAATACGTACAACATCGAAGTCTCAGAACTGCTAACATTTTTTCCTACATCGCAAAAGACTTGAATCTTATGAAAACAAACGCTCCTTCGACGTACTTTTACCTTCATCTTTTACATCATGGATATTTAAACCTAAGAAACGTCAGTTACGATGAATCGCTGGTAATTCCTGAGAAAGTGGTTGTGGTATCAAAGTGCTTCATTATACCAAACAGTGAATGTAGGAGGCAAATTTACTCTATTTTATTACAGAATAAAATTCAATGCAATCATATAGAATCAGCTTGTCATGCAATGTTCGAATTACTAACGACAAAAGCCTACAGCGCAAATTTATTTATCAAGGAATTCATCGATGTTTTAGTGAAAGATAATACCAAAGAAATCATAACAAAAGAAAGTCAATTTTTCTATGAAGCTAGATTACTAGATATCGCTCGTCAAACTGCCCACATGTTTGGTTTCAAGTATTCGCCATATTTTGGGATTGGAAAAACTCCAAACAATACGACAGAGAGTAAAGCAAATAGATTTCCTGATTTGGTGATTTTTAATGAAACCCATGTGGCGATATTTGCGATGGAATTTAACAAATTCATCGAGAATCTTGAATCCATTTTTAACACGCAGTTAAAGCCTTATAGTTGGTGCTACAAGAAAGAACATCCTTCGGTAATATCTATGCGTTTGGTGATTATAAACGTGAAATCAGATATTCGAGAAACCGAAGCGATGGAACTTTTGTGCAAAAATAATGATGACTTCGATGATTTGGAGAAATTTGCGAATAATGTGATCACTTAGGGCTCGAGCAGTTCGAGACATAAATTCTCAATATACGTAATACCCTGTTGATAAAGTATATCGTAAATCATGATATCATAGAGATATCGAATATGTCCGCTTTTTTATATCATTATGATATACTCATGATATCTGTATGATATTGAGCATCATTATGACATCCACATGATATCACATTGCTCATATTATGATTATGATATCATAAAGATATCTTCATGACAAATTTTGTCAAGAGAGTAATTTCTTACTTGAATTTAAAATACTAATTATTACACTTTTTTTTTCAGAGAAGCTAGGCACTGCCTTCCTAGCACGATTATGTAAAAAAAATAATACGTTTGATAGAGGCGTACTCAAGGCGAGTTTTAGGAATCAAAATGTCCCATGTGCTTAGTTTCTTGAATATTTAAATATTGTTAAATCGAAAAAATTCTTCAATAATAACTGTCATCGTGTAAATTTATACTAAATCAAATAAATTTCTTAAATAATTAAAAAATAACAAATTTTCATATGAATTAATTGATTACGACTACTTTATTGCTATGATCATTACAAACAAATTTTCGATACGTAACATGTTTACATAACACTTCCTCAGGAATCCAGGCCTTTTGAATTCTATCATGCTATTTCTCAACATAGTCATAAAATACTCCAATTTTAAAATTATTTTCCATAGTTGGTCAATGCTTTTTTCAGCGGTATGACGTTTTCTCTAAAAAAATCTACTCTATGAACGATTTGCAGTAACAGTTTATACATTTTCATATTTTTCAAGAAAATTTGAGAACATATAAACTATTACCGGACATCAAGAGCGGAAGATTATTTAGAGAAGTTGATAAGTTGATGACAGTTTATTCATATTGTTCAAAATTGAAGAATATATTTAACTAAAGGTGAATCTGATTCACAACTACATAGTAGGTATTAACAAAACTTATAACGCTTGTAAAAAATGAAAATTCAATGTTCATAAAAGATATCATGAATTTATGAACATGAAGTAAACTTCATCATACAATTTGGATGATTCATTAACTGAAAGTTTAATCAGATTCTGATGTTCATCAATCTGATGATTTTACTCTCATTATCTTTTTTATGAGTATTTTGCTATCGCAAATGCTATCGATAATATTATTCATCTATTACATTACTAAACCATTAATTGAATAGTTACCACCGAATCAACAGTGAATCCCAACATTGAAGATTAATTTTAATATTCATTATACACCTTTTAATCACTTCGTATTGTTTAGAACAATCAATAACAATGATTGGATATTTATTCATAATTGTGGAATCATTATTGCTTTTCCTTCTTTACCATAGTACAATTATTTGAAATATGTTTGATAAATTTGAGCGAATATTTTTAAGTGGAAAAAATCTTCTTTCTATACCACAAAAAATTATGCAGGGTGTTCCGTTTCGGGTACACCACTCACAAATGGCAGGTAGGTCAACTCAAGTTACATACATGTATTATGGTTTGCTTGCCTAAAAATCAGAAGGGGCGGATATGCCAGCTTGAAAAAAACAAATTTGCTCACAGTGATCATGAAATTGAAAAATTTATATCTCATGAACTATAAAAGATAAAACTTTTCGGCTTGTTTTGGTACGTGAGGTATACAATGAAGTTTCTCTAGTGTAAAAATGGTGGGGTAGAGAAGCTAGATGAGGAGATATGAGGAAATTTGTACCGAAAAACACGCGAAAAAAAGGGTGAATTTTTAATTTTTTTTGTAAATAACTTTTAAAATGGCCCTATCAAAACTCCTCTTTAAAAATTTCTTATTGATGAAAAATGTGTCTCCTACAAAATATGGTGGTTGAGTACCCATAGATATTTTTGATAATGAAAAAAAAAAAACTGGAAAAAATTTCCTGAATTTTGCATCTCTCAATCCAAGCAACGCGATGATCTTCCGCTTATCGCATCTTGAAGAGGGCGAATGTCTAAATAATAAAAAATTAAAAAGGAGGTCTTGATGAGATAATTATAAAGTAATTTTGAAAAAACTAAAAAATTAAATTTTTTCTCGTATGTTTCTCAATACCAATTTTCTCATATCTACTCATATAACCCTTCGAACCCCGCCATTTTCTTACCAGAGAAACTTCCCTGCATGTTTCACGAGTTGAAAGTTACGGCATTTCCTTATCACTAGTAATTTGTGTAATAGAAATTTTCTAAATAAATTTTTTGAAAAAAAAGTCGAAAAAAATTAAATTTTTCGGGTTGTTTTGCTCATTGTCAAAATTACCGAGGGGATACTCACCTACCACATTTTGTAGGAGACATATTTCTCATCAAAAAGACATTTTTAAAGAGGGGTCTTGATGGAACAATTTCAAAAGTGATTTACAAAAAATTAAAAAATTCACCCTTTTTCCGCATGTTTTTCGGTACTAATTTCCTCATATCTCTTCTTCTAGCTCCCCTACCCCCATCATTTTTACACCAGAGAAACTTCATTGTATACCTCACATACTAAAATAACCTGCAAAGTTTTATCGTTTATATTTCACGAGATATAAATTTTTCAATTTCATGATCACTGTGAGCAATTTTTTTTTCAAACTGGCATATCTCGGCTCCTTCCGATTTTTAGGCAGGTAAACCACAATATATGTATGTAACTTGAGTTGACCTATCTGCCATTTGCGGGTGATGCGCCCGAAATGTAACATGCTGTACGTAGGTACCGAAGACCGAGGGGAGGGGGGAAGCGCTACAACTATTTTTTTTTTTTTAATAATCTGCTGAACTACACATAACTTCGTGATTAGCTGTCATTAAAAATTTTCAATGGTCAAGATTCCCAGAAAAAAAAAAAAAAAAGAAAATGAAGTACATCTCTTAATTTATTGACCTTTGATGAAAGTTAAAGTAATGAAATAGAATCAATTTGTTCAAAAATTTGAAGAAATAAAATTTTGGGAAGAGGATCATAGATATTATATACTACATACAGTCTATCTCATTCGAGAAGGAAAGCTCTAGTAAAGAAGGAAGTTCATATTTTCATGCTTCAGATTATTCGTAGTCAATTCTTCATTGTTTATTACGACCTGGATAATGTAGGTCTCAAAAAACATAAATACGTATGAAAACCTCTCAAAATTTCACAAAGAAATGTTCACGATAATTTCAAAAAAAATTCCAGATTTTTGATGAAGAAGAATTACAACAAAAAAATGTTTTTCTGTAAGTTTTGAGCCATGAGTTTCCTTGAATTTCCATATCTCCTCACCAAATCGACTTGGAACATTCAAACTTTTTATTTAGTGCGAGCTGGAAACCAAAATATGAACCTTTTAATTTTGCTCAAAATGGATCCAAAATGGCGAATGGTTAAAATTTGAATAAGACTTGATGATGCCTCGAATAGCTCAAACTTGGTAAATATGAGCTCGTATGATTACTTACGATAATAGGTACTTATACTACATCCCAAGTTTACATTTCGCAGGTGATGCTGGAAGGGTGAAAGAGGGGTTATTGTAGGTACTCAAAATGTGGTTAGGTTCTGGAATGTCAATATATTTATTTATGAATTCTAATGACATAATGAGCTCGAATTACCAATAAATTAAAACTTCAGCTACTCAAGTGAACTTCAAAGGGCTTAAGAGTAAACGACTATTTTTGAAGGAAAAATTTAAGTAGGAAATTTCATGAATCACCAAAAATGTAATTAGAGAGTTCAAATTTCGTATGCAAAGTGAGTTAAGGATTAAAATATGGCCTCTTAAATTGAGGTTGAAATGGATCAAAATTGGAATTTTTGAGGGAACTTGAATGACTCAAATTTAATAAGTATAATGTACATGGGCTCATATGATTTTTTTTGGGCAAGAAGTACTACATATCTTAAGTTCAACATTTTAGATGATGTGGAAAGGGATATGCAGAGATTTTTAACCATTGTATCGCATGCAGTTGTCGCAACTCGACAACATAGTGCAAGCTTGAACACGCATCTTTTTGTAAATTCAGCTCTAGTAATGTAACATGGCTGCTTACAGATCTTTCTCCAAAAAAATTAATTTTGTTATATCACTGAGAAAATCTGTTTTCAAAGATTAGAAATAAATGATTGTCTATGCTGTAGAATGGTGGTGGGAGGGGGGGCATTGAGAAAAAATGCAATCATCAACTTTGGAAGTTTTATAAGCTCCATTACGTTTTTTTTTATGGTACTGGTACGTTGGTACCAACTTTCAAAAATTAATCTCAAGTCCCTTTTATATCAGGGTAACCATGTAACATATGCTACCCATATATTTGGATTAGGGTTATCACTACTTGGCGATAAAAACGTTGTATACATACTTCACGTAAAATGCTGCTAAGTATTTTAGGGCTTTAATGAAAGCAGTGACATCATAGTGAAATCTAATAACGAGTCGTTGAACCTAAATTTCCAGCTATATTATCCAATGCGATGATATTAAAGCCTACGAAGCATACTATTCATTTTGACGTTTCATTACCACCACGAAAGCATACACGTATAGCACGATACGTTGATGTATATTGACGTATACGTATCGATAGGTGGATTTGCAAAGGGCTCAGCTACGAGTGATTTTTCAACTAAACGGTATTTTTGGGCGAACGGGATTAGAAATTTACGATCCAACGGTATATGTTTTATTTATGAAACTAATAAAGAAATTCAAACGACGTAGGTATAAAATACCGAGGTATCAAAATTTAACGCAAGAACCAAGCTAAAAGGCGTATTGGAAAAGCTAAAAAGCTAATATAATCATTCATAAGCGAAAAAGGAAAAACAGCGAACGTAGCAACGAGTTTATTTAAACAGGCGTAAAACTAGCTACAAGCCAAGTTGCCCAGTCGAATGTAAAAAACAAACAAAATTCTAGCTCATCAATTCCCCGCTTCGACTTGTTGAATAATACTCGGTCGGTGTTTTCTATATGTTTTGAGTTAACAATTCACGCCGAATAAAGGAACGGTACCAATTTTATAGATTGTTAGAGAATCGATACAGGTACTAGTGCTAGTATATTTTAACCATATATATGGTAACGGGCAAGAGTATTATTTATCGTAAAAGGAAACCTAGTTTCGCATTACCTTTCCCCATTTGTATCCGAGTACAAACCGTCGATACTTTCTACAACTAGAAAAAACGTAAATGTTTGGAGCAGCTTTTCTCCGTCAATTGTAATGATTAAAATTTTAATACTTCGTTTTGTCAAGGTAAATGCGATTTTAATGATATTTTCCAACTCGTTTCAACTTATTCTATGCAAAATGTAGTAACGCTGGAAATATTCAATTGTAGGCCTCTATACTGTGTAAACTCAATTTTCGTAAACTCCTTCCGGCAGTAAGCTAGGTAATATGCAACATTAATGCGAACAATTTCATCTATCTGAACTCTTTACTGTGCTTGATTTTCGAAAATTTTCAATTCCGCTAAATATAGAATTAAAATAAGAACTAAACGGTCGAGAAGTAATTTCTTTTGCTCGCAGAAATGTGCACTCGGCAATATCAAATACAAATAAAAATTGGAAATTCATATTTTGATGGGTAAAATAAATTTACCATCTGACGAGATATTTTCAAGTTCAGATGAAAATTCACGAGAATTCAGTGAACAAATATTTGATAAATTATTTTTTTTAAATTTCCGTCTCACAGTGCAACCATTTTCTTATTTATACAACTTCATTTTTCAAAATGTGTGGTATCGAGTTTCAACCTTTATTTCATTGCGCAAGTGTTCTCAGATTTTCGCAAAAGAGAAAATTTTCTTGATAGTAGGTAAACTGGCGACTATTTATCTTCTTAAATTTGAAGCCCTAAAGTTACAAACGTAGATCATATTCTTCAATGCGTTAGCTTGATAGAAAGAAAGTGTTTCAATAAATGACGATGTTCGGTAAGGTGGTTCAACTTGATTTTTTTTTCCAAATTTCAAGTTCATAGTTTCAAATATTGTTCATTTTCACTTGAAAAAAAATATACATATATCTGAAAAATTAGTCGAAAAAAATTAATTTAGAGGTGACTCATTACATTTAACGCAAAAATTACCCTAAAAATAGAAAACTCACTAAATTATCGAAAAATTAATTTATTAGAACAATTTTGGAATACATTTGGAATTGTTTATCAATTTGAGAAATCAAAAAAGAAAAATGCATTTTCTTTTAATTTGTAAAAAATTGCATTATTAAACCTCAATAGGTACGCCACTACTTTCATCGAGGTGAAAATGTGTGTCGATTTTTCTAATATAAAAGGAACATTTTTAGAAATTCTAGCGAAATTGTTTGAGATGAGATTATAATTTATAAGAGCAGTATTTAACTTTCACAAATTTTTCATTTCATTTTTTTTTTTTTGCAAAATTTTCTTAATTTTCAAACATCTATTCAATTCTTGACTTTCGATTTACATTTGTAAATTATTTTTTCGTTGCATGTTTTGGTAAAATTTATCTATTTTTAAGCATCTTTTAATCGTCTTTTTCATTTTTTTTTTGCTTTAAAATAAATTTTGTTTTTCTATCATTGAATTTTTTCAATTTGATTTTTTTTTATATTTCACCTTCTTTTTACGCGCCATGTATCCCCACTGCGGCTAGAGACGCACTAAACATAGACTTATATGTAGTGGTAGAGGCCTGTTTGAAATATGAATTCAATGATATTCTTTGCAAACTGTACGCTAAGCTGAGTGAAAGGTCGGTCATTTGGGAAGAATTTGGCTCGAAGATGTTGAAATTTAGGACAGGTGATAAGAGAATCACAGTGTAAGCATTTAGGAGGCGGCTGTTTAGAAAGTAGATGACCATGTATAAAAATAGTGTGACCAGCGCAGACTCGAGTTAAACAAACTTGAAATACTAAAAGTTAAAAATGCCCCCAAAAGTTTTTTTTTCCGGCTCATATCTGTCGTACACTGGGGACCAGGTGTTTCGATTCGATTTCATGAGTTTTAGTATTTATAAGCTTTTTTATTCAGTTTTGAGAAACAGAAGCCGAAAAGCTGATGAGTATATTTCAAAATTTGGCGAAAACACATTTGAAAGAAACTTTGACTTACGTCAAATGCATTTGGGTTCGAAACAAAATATAAAAATGTTTCCGAATTGGCCACATGGTACCTAGCTACCTACAGGAAATGCGAATAGGTTGAAAAAATTTATTTTCTCCTTTCTTTTTTTATTATCATACGTTCAACTTGTTCTAAATTATTTCAGGAAATATATCATTTCTTTAAGATATTTTTAAATGAATATGGATGAAAATAGTTTTTGAAGCTTTCTAACTTCGAACCTATTGATCGTATTGAAAATATTTCCATACAAAATCGAAGCTAAATTTAAAATAGAATAAAATTTTATTGAACTATTTTTGCCATAGAGCCAATTCCTAAAGAGAAATAACAAAAAAACAGTTTTTTTGAAGCAATTTGAACACAATGGTGGCAAAAGCTAGAGTATATAGGGAGTTTCTTATCGCATACTCGCGCCATCCCCCCTTCCCAAAAAAATGAAGAGGTACAAAATATCTTTTTTGGTACTTCCTCACGCCTTTACTATTTTAAGATTTCATTTTTGGAAATTCTGGATTGATTAAGCGCGCATCTGTTATTGTTTTTACAATTATTATTGTCCTTTTCTTTTTTCCAACACAGTACGTCTAAAAATTGCAATTTTATTACCCTACTTCACTCCCTCCTCCACATCCAACACATCACGAAAACATGATGTCTTATGCACTACATATTACTGGTTTTTTATTCTCTACACGAGATCTTCCATTTAGAAAAAAAGTAAGCAGCCATGCCGCATTTACTAGAGCTGAGTTTTTAATTAGGACTTGTTTAGGTTAGTAAAAAATGTTGATAACGCCTTTACGTCTCCAGGCCACAATCAGTACCAAGTCTGAAAATCCCTACCTTATCCCTTCCAAAACCACTTAAGAAGTTGAATTGAAAATATGTACACCATTTCTCGCCTGAAATAATTATATGAGCGTATATTTTTCAAATTTCATGGTTCCTCTATAGTTATCCTCAAATTTTGACGATCCGTCATTTTTGATCCATTTTGACCCAAATTCAACGCGTCATACTCTGGTCTCAAACTAACCTCACACGCAAAATTTCACCTTTCTACGTTGATTTGATGATGAGATATGGAAGTTTCAAGAAATTTCCTCACTCAAAACTTCCTCAAAAATATATTTTTTCCTCTAACTCCCTTCCATATACATTTAGGAAGCTAAAATTTACATATATTGGTGTCCGCGACTCACTCCTTCATATGAGATCAAAAATAAAAAAATTGGGCTATCTGCCTCTTCTCCAGCTCTTCTCAAAATTTGAGTCATCCGCCATTTTGAGGTGTATCGAAATTTCAAAAAAAGCACACCTGCACATTCGCATGAAGATTCTCTCATAAAATTTTGAGCGATTTTAATTCATACTCGCTTGCACCATGAGCTAGGAGAACGAACATATTCATGTACCAAAAAGTATGACATTTGTCATTATGATAACAAGCGATCTGAAAATCAAAGATTTTAATGTCTCATCCTCCTTCCATATATCCATTTCAAATTAGGTAGTTTGTAATAGCTACCGTTTCTAAGTTGGATATTCAGCTAAAAAAAAAACAGAGTGAAGAATTAAGATTTTCAGTATGTTGTTTGTGAAACAGTCATCTCCAGACATTTATGGTAAAAAAAAAAATAATATTCAAAATTAATTCTTGAAACATTCCTTTTTCTGTTCAGATTCACTAGACTAAGTGGACATTCTATTCATTCTTAGATTAATTTGGTCACGACCAGGGCCGATTTTCAGATTTCTCTACCAGGGGGAGGGGGGAGAGTTGCGGTTTTGATAGAAAATTTTCACAGCTGGTTTAGAATTTCTGTATTAAGGAGGGGGGGGGGTTGAGAGTTTTGTACGTAATTAATTCTTCAAAAGTTGCCAATCAGCCAATTAAAAAAAAAATAGCGATAATTTCCTCTTCAATATAATTTTAAATAATTATGTATATTAGGAAAATATGCTCGATTTCTTTTTAAAAATTTTTAATAATACATTCAAATGTTGAAAATTTAAATAAAATTTAAGAAACTTAAATTATAAAATTACTTGTACTCCATCTATGGCATTCGCAACTTTTATAAAGTGGGGATAATTGATGAGCAACTGGCGAACAACGAACGATTATGTGTTTTTTTGTTCAATATTCCATCGGCTTTCAGCCACAATGGTGATATGCTGCCAATACGAGCATAAAGTACTATATGTTTTCGTGTAGTAAGGAAATTCGTGTTAATATGCTTGCGTTCTGGGGGTGGGTGAGGGTTCGTGGTCGCGATTGTTTTAAACTTAGAAAAATTCTCGAAATCGAGAAAAAATCTTCAAAGCATTTGGTTGTAATATTTTCAAAATTGAACGAAAAAAACGATAAAATGTAAATCAGGGGAAAAATAAATTTCTACAAATTGCAAAAATTAAATTCTTAACAAGAAAATAAATTTTCCGAAAATTCGAAAGACAAATTCACCGAGAAGAAAGTTTTAATCTCTCTACGAACGCTTGTTGTTTTTTAATTCATTTAACGAAATAGCTCCTTCGAGTAAATTAATGACAGTAAATTACATCCGAATTCGCCGGGTGTGCTGTAATTATCGCTATACTCTTTTCATTGGCCTCAGGTACTTGGAAAATTTGTTTTTAAACTGGGCAAAAAGTGGCGTTAAAAAGCACGAATAAATGGAGGTAATTTAAACGAGTTAATTGCGGTTTGATAAAACTTATACATTTAAAATTTTGCAACTCGTACGACGTGGTCATTGAGTAACGCGCAGCGGGAAATGTAAACAGAGAATTTCATTGTTGACGTAACTAGGTACCTATTTTCGTTGTGACGAAGGAAATATGAGTGAAAAAATGAAAAAAACTTAATCTTCACTCGCTAGCTTGTTTACGTTATATGTCACCGGTTGACAGGCGATTTACTTTCTCTCGCTGCGAAAGCTACATGAGTTTTCTTTTGAGTAATCCGCGATGAAAATATAAGTAATGTAAAAAGCCAATTTAATAATTCACGTATATGGTTGCCCGCTACGTAGTAGAGTAAATTTGACTTACTTGTATTATTATTGATTCAGAAGCATACTCGTAGAGTATTTCTAGGCGGGCTGGGGTTCGCGAAGCTGGGTGAAAGATGTCTTGGCACCTGTAGCAGAGTACCGAGTCTCGGGACAACCATACGCAGGGCCAGGACGACTAGCATACCTATTTACATGCATGTTTCATACACATGAAAGACCATATGTGTGCAACGGCGCGAAAAAACTAACAAGCTCTAACACAATAGAAAGGAGGAAAAACGACACGTAAAAATGTTCGCTTCGGCGAGCCAATTGGTGGAATAGATTTTTCACCATCGGTTACCCAGTTATACACCAGCCAATGTACACGGTTATGGGACAATGAACAATATGTGTCGGCTATGGTCGTTATCGGCGAACGTTTTAGAAAATTTAATTCCCAAGTAATAGCATTATCGTGCTACTAACCTAAAAAAAACTTTTCCTATGGTAAAGATTGCTGGGCAAAACTTTTCAACGAAAAGTTTTCCATGGTTCGTTCCAATCGGCACACAACGCCATACTCCGGTAACCACGTTCGTTTCGTTTTACCGCCCAATTTTCCAATTTCTGAAACCCCGTTCCAAAAAGCGATGAAATTTTATTTCCCGTTTTTACGATAGCTTTTGACAATACTGTCTCGCCGCTCGTAAATGAGCTGCGGAAAAATATTCCAACGAATTCTCGGACGATACGATAGCTTGGGCAGGTATACGATTCCGAAACAGATTTGGGATTCCATTTGCAACAGTAACTACGTTCCGAGTCGTAGCAATGCACCGAAGTAATTTAATACTAATTTACATTTCTCGCAAATGATTCTCGTCGGGAAGATATTTTATTTACTTTTTACCCGGTAAATTGCATTTACAGGCATCATGGAAGACGATGCGACGGTGGCAATAGATATTAAAACGATTCCCAATTACTATTGTAGCTTTATACAGCTATACAAATGGCGACAACGAATTTCAATAACCTCCTGTATCGAGGATTTGATTTTATTTCGACTTTGGACGGTCGCATGCAAATGTAAACCTAAAATGTGAGGAACTTTTAGCTTCCTGATATCGTGCCAAGTTTTTTAATATTTTTAACGATCTTCTGGGAGTTTATATTAAATTTTATTTTTGGAAGCAGCGTTTTGGAAAAATATTGACGTCATGGTACATTAAAAACTAGAGTGAGAGAGGAGGATATCATATACAAGGTGTTCCGAGACTAGATAACTGAAATGAGGAGGGTGGTAGGCAGAATTGACGCAGGGACAAAAATTATTTTCTAGTTGAGGTGTTAAATTTTTTTTTTAGTTGAATGAAAATTTTAAAACCTAAATTCGCATCTCCGTACCCTCTTGGTTCGAGGGTAATCTACCTCCTTCTCCACTTCCTCTCGTGATCCTCTTGACAGGCTAGACATACTACATCAGTGTCATTATGGCTGCATATACGAGCAAGGCCAGACAGAGGAGAGTGAGAAAAATAATTGTAATTTTTCATCTTCATTCAAACAATATTTTTTGAATTTTCCTCAATAACTTTTCATAAAAAAGAAATAAAACTTATTTCACAGTCTCGAATTAAAAATGAAACTTTGATAAGCGAATTGAGACCAAACAATGGAAGTAAAAGAACAAAAACGAATGTAAGAAATGTTATCAACGATTAGGTGGTAAATTTCACTTTTTTAAAATGAAAAAAAAAGTAAGCAGCCATGTCGCAATACCGGAGCTGAGTTTTTAACTAGGGCTCTTTCAGGTTTACAAATAACATTGCTAACCTGTTTATGTCTACAGACCACGTCCAATACCAAGTCTAAAAACTTCTACATTGTCCCTTCCATAATCACTTAAGAAGTAAAACTTACAACAAATATAGTATTTCTGCCATGCAATAATTATAGGAACACATATTTCTCAAATTATAACTACTTGAGGCTCCTCAGATTATCTTCAAATTATTCAGATCCGCCATTTTGGATCCATTCCGACCAAAATTCAAGAGGTCATATTCTGGTCATTAACTAACTCTACACATGAAGTTTGGTCTTTCTAGGTCGATTTAGTAACGAGATATGAAAAATTCATGTAATTTCCTGCAGCAATTTCCCCTCGAAAAGTCGTTTTTGCTCTAACTCCCCTCCAAATGCACTTGGAAAGCTAAAATTAGAATAGGTTGGTCACTTGAACTCATTTTATCATGTGACACCGCAATAAAAATTTTTGACACCTCGTGTACCACTACTACATTTTGAGGTCAATAACCTCTCCTTCTCCCCTCCAGCATCATGCATGGAGGTGAAATGGGGATACAGCATGCTTCTTATCTCCTATAATCATATGAGCTCATAATAATTACATTTTTACTAATTTGAGGCTCCTCAAGCTCTACTCAAATTTTAATAATTCGCCATTTTGTATCCATTTTGAGCCAAGTTCAAGGGGTCATATTTTGGTCATTATTTAACTCGACATACAAAATTTGACCTTTCCAGGTCGATTTGGTGAGTACATATGGAAGATTTCAGTAGTTCTATAACTCAAAACTTCCTCAAAAAGCCGTTTTTTGCTCTAAATCCCCTCAAAATGCACTTGAGAAGCTGAAATTTAAATATGTTGGTGCTCGTGACTCATTCTTTCATATGAAATCAGAAACAAAAAATTTCATAAATTTGATATTTTTCCAGGCACGCTCAAAATTTGAGTGACTCACCATTTTGAGGTGTAACAAAAAAACAAAACAGTACCTTTTGAGTGGAAGGCTTATTCAGTTATCTAAAAATACAAGTAACTACATACATGCTGAACGACAAATTAAATTTAGTCAAATAGTGGGAAAATCTTTGTGAAGAAACTACTTTTTTCGGTTTTTTTTTTTTGTTTTTTTTTATTATTATTATTTACTACTAAATGGCAATTTCCTCAAATTTTGAGAGAAGCCGAAGGGAAGCAAATACCTCAAAATCATTGTTCGTGATTTCATGAGAAAAAGTGAGGTAAGGAGCTAAGGACATCAGCATATTCAAATTTTAGTTTCCTGAGTGAATTTATATGGGAGTTGGAGCTAAAAACAGATTTTTGAAGAGGTATTGAGTTATGAAGTTTCTCGAATCTACCATATCTTCTCACCAAAATGACCTAAAAAGCTCAAACATTACATGTAGCATTAGTTCGAGACTAGAACATGACTTCTTAAATTTGGATCAAAATGGATCAAAAATGATGGATGGTCAAAATTTGAGGAAAACTAGAGGAACTTCAAATTGTTCAAACTTAATGAACACGAGCTAATATGATTATTAAATGTGAGAATTATACCGTATTCTAAATTCATCTTCATAAGTGTTATTGAAGGGGAGGAAGAGGAGTTATTGCCCTCAGAGTGAGGTTGAAGCAAAAGAAAGATAGAATATTTTTGATGATGATACGAGTATCATCCGCCATGACTAATACGTTCTAAAAATTTATAATAATCTGTAAAAAAAAATATATGGGTAAATAACCCTAATAATATACATTTAAAAAATTTTTGTTCCTTTAGCTGAGTCAATATTTACCGTACCCGCATAAGAGACAATAATGTATAATTTCAATTGTTTTTTGGAAAAATTCCAAAAATTAAATGTTTTAAAAAATCTCACATTTTTTTTTTAATCAAAGAATTCGTTGTCCAAAAATTCCAAAAAATTTTATCAGTCAATTTTTCGATTTTCATCTGAGAGTTCAAAGAGTAATTTTCAATTTCTATATTGCAAAAATTCAGCTCCTAGTAAACTACATAGCTACTTACATTTTTTTCATTAAATATTAAGGATACAACGTAACGCGATTTTGTTACCTAAACTACACCCGCAGAGACACTGTTGATTTCAATATCCTAAGGATAACCTTGACTGTATCAAAATGTTAAAACACGCGACTCAAATCACACTACCAACTCCCAGCACGTCAGCTCAGGTAAAATTAATTCAGTTCACCTAAATACCATTTTCTTCTAATTTAATAACCAAAACAATAGGGGAAAACGATAAACACGCGATACGCAATAGCTTCGCAATCCTAGGCGAACTGAAAAGAAAAATTATTCCTCCGACAATTGCTTCTGTTTACGGAGGTCCGATGCAAAACACGTACAAATAGAATGCAATGTTTGCAACTGCATCTATCGCAGTTCATCGATTACCTAAAACGTTTTTAATTCGACGCGTCAATTGTTTATTAACCACGACGAAACGATGATTGCATTTATACACGAACGTCATACATAATGCATTAAGTGGTATTTTCAATAATGATCTATCGTATACCGAAGCTTGGAAGCTTTCAATTTCGACGCTTAATTTCGCGTCATTACTCACTTTAATGGCCGGACTGATGGCTTTATTTCCGTTGCAAGTTAAGCCAGAGACTTTATACGGAGATGACGGATTCGAGTGTTCGGCGAATTTCAATTCGGCGTACTTTTCCGAAACGCTGTGCCCTGAAAAACAAAATTATTCCATTAGGTCGTATCTAAGGTGAAAAAAAAACAGGCTCGACGAAGACAGCGAATTAACAATGTAGGAAATTGGTTTCGCTATTGTTCGACTCCCAGTGGTGATATCTCGTGTCGTCGCAATTAAGGAAAAACCACGTCTCATCGCGTAATATCAACGGCGAAACTTAATTAAAATATTCAACCTGTTATAGAAATTACGCATAGATGACACTTTCCCGGTATGAATAAATTGGTCGACGACGAAATTTCGAATAATCGAATTAAAATGCTATAACGTGGAACAGGGCTAGATTTTGCGCAGTCTTCGAACACGTGCCATTTTTCGAGGTTTTTTGTCAACTTGTTATCAGCAAAAGAAGGAAACAAAATTCTAATGTATTGTAACTTTTTCGACACGTTGGTGAACTCGAATAAGGTGAACTCGTACAATGGCTTCAAGTCCTATAAAAGAAACTTTAATTCATCTCGATAATTGGAATTCTTGTTTCGAAATTGCGCAGCACCTTGAAGTTTGTTAGCTTTTTATACGAGAACGCGGGAGAAATGAACTTCGAAAGCTAATGACTTTTCAAACTGTTGAAATTTTTCATTATCTTGCTACATAGCTACCTGCGACTGCGATTATCACCAAACCCTCGAATTTATTGATTAAACGTCTCGTAGGTATCGTTAACGACTGAATTGAGACGTGAACTAGAAAAGATTGCGATTCTTAATTGGTTTTGAATTCGATATGAGTTCTATTCGAATCATTATATTTCGATTTCTTTTCATAGTATTACATTCAAAGCTGTTTTCTTTTTCCCTTTCAATTTTACGACGATAGAGATGGTAAAAAAATGTAGCTGTTACAAAATAAACATAGCGTGCATCTAATTGATAATTTATAACAAACAGCTCAGACATAAGCGTTTCAATTACTTAAAATCAATTTTTTAATGGACTTTATTAAAAAGTAGAATTCATTAATATGTTTACTACATTTATTTGTTGTCGCTTTTTGGCTTATATTTTTATCTAAAGGGTCTCAACCGTCATGTTGAAGGATACAGCTCCCTCCTCCCCCATCAAGAAAATTCTATAATATAATTATTCGCAGTATTTTTGAATAGCATTTTTAAACTACAAATTTAGATAATTATTTCAAAACCAAAAATATAATGTTAAAAAACACACAAGATGAAACAGAAATTAGGTAATACTAGTCTTCGGTATTTTCTACTTCAAGTGGAAACTCTTTTGATTATTTATATCAATGTTATATACTGAATAAGAAATATGAAGCAATTCATTACTCATGTAGTGCTTCGCTTCCCAACTGCTTCTCGCAGATAAACTGGTGTGCGAAGTACTACATAAGGATTTGGCCATTCAGTGGTCAACATGCACACAGCGCAGTCGAACGCAGAGAATGCTTACTGGACTCTATACTCATCAATTAATAAACGTAATTGTCGCAAACTACCGTGTTATCATATAACAAATCTGTAAATATCGGTAACACTCACTTCACTTTTGCTTAAAAGGTCTTCAGTTCAGAAAACTTCTCTGGAAGATCCCAGTACCCTTGTATACCAGCCTGTGCCTAACAAGTTTTTTTTTTATTTCCAAAAATAGGTACTTAGTACTTGTTTAAATAACATGTTTTTTATACGATTTTTTTTAATTCATTTTAAGTATTACTCGTGTTTTTTAAATTACATATTACATTAATTTTATTTTCAAAAACGAAATTGCATCCTTCTTCGAAATTTTTCATGGGTTTCACGGTGAACCCCAATTTTTTCATTACACCCTGGAACTCATACATATTCCTAATCCTGTCCTGAACGCATGCCAAATTTTCGAAATTTCAACGATAAAATGTAATATTCAAAGTTCCTCTAATATATTAAATTGCATGTTAAATTTCGAAGTTACAGAGCTTCAAAAAAATTGAAAATTTTTTCACGAAAATTATAAAAGCATATTCTAAACAATGTTTACCCAGTTGTCGATCGAACCTAATAATTATCCAAAGAACTTTTGAAGTTCAGATGATAACTTGGGTTAACATTGATGGAATGACTTCGAAATTTTAATGATAGTTAAAATATTTACATAAAAAGAAAATTTCGCAAAAAACTAAGGTAATTTTAACATTTTCATACTCGAATAAAATTGTTTAAAGGTACGATGAAAAGCATTACTTGTTTGAAAGGCGCCATCGTCGTTCCAATCATTGTCAGTAAAAAAAAAAATCATTAAGAAAAAATAATAATAATAATATGTAGTTTACTCGGATTTACATTTTTGATTATTACAAGATAAAAGGTAAAACAGTTAGTACGATGGCAAAAAATGTATCTCGCGGCAAAAAGGAACATCAAAGTGGTGTAGGAGTACATATGATATAATAAAGTCAAGTTACAGTTCGAAAATTCCCAGTAAAAAAATACTTTTTTTGCATAAAAACCAACAGGATTATCTTCTTCAACATAAGCATTGCCTCGGTAGGGTTTTAACTTCATGAAAAAATCTGTTTTTCGGATACTACATTTTATATTTAACATTTTGGTACAAAGTGTACATTCTTACCTGCCTTCAAAAATTTCAAACAAATATTTTTATAAAAAATTTCGGCAAAAATTAATTTTTTACCTATTTTAATGCATGACTGTGTTCAGAGTATCTGGTGGAGAACGCGAAATGGAGGGGGAGGGGGCTTGATACATTTTCAAATCATGAGATCAATAATCATTTCTTCAAGTTATCTACGAAAGATGGCGGAAGATATGGAAAAACACCCAATTTTTCTCATAATTTTTTACACTTATTTCAATATTTCTCCCCACTTAGCCTCTGTACCACCACAAATTTTTTATCAGTAATACAGCATTGAATGTACTACATTTCTGCATAAAAATTATATTTTTATCTGCCTCGAATAATGAAATAAAAATGTTCAAAGTTGATTACCAAGATAACGAAAATACATTTTAAACTCTCGTATCACTACCCCTTCAGCAAACAGAGTGGGCAAATAATCATACATGAAAGTCTAATGAACTACCCACGTGTGGATGAAGGAGCTAACATTGAGCAGAAACAACCTGTATGACTAAAAGGCTAGTTTGTTTTATCGAAAGACTAGGAAAAAAAAGGTAAGCAGCCATGTTGCATTACTGGAGCTGAGTTTTTAATAGGGATTTGTTAAGGTTTGCAAAAAACATTGTTAATCCTTTCATGTCCATAGACCACATTCAATACCAAGTCTGAAAACCCCTACGCTGTGTGTAGTACTCAAGAATCATGCGAACACATATTTTTCAAAATTACAGCTACCTGAGGCTCTTCAAATTATCCTCAAATTTTTACAATTCGCCATTTTAGACCGATTTTGACCAAAATTTAAGAGGTCATATTGTGATCATCAACTGATTCTACATACAAAGTGTGACATTTTTAGGTCGATTTGGTGAAGAGATATGGAAGATTCATGAAATTCCTTAAGCAATTTCCCCTCCAAAAGCTGTTTTTTGCTTCAACTCCCCTCCAAAATCACTTGGGAAACTAAAATCAGAATAGGTTAATAACTTGGGCTCATTTTATCATATGACAGCACAAAAAAAAATTTTTGATCTTTCTTGTACCCCCACCACATTTTGAGGCGGATAATTCTTTCTCCCCTCCAACACCATTTGTTGAAGTAAATCTGGGATATAGTATAGTTCTTATCCACAATAATCATATGAATTCATACAAATTACATCTTCATCAATTTAAGGCTCCTTAAGCTCTACTGAAATTTTGATAATCCACTATTCTGAATGCATTTTCAGCCAAATTCAAGAGGTCATATTCTAATAACTAACCAACAACACAAACAGAGTCCGATCTTTCAAGATTGATTTAGTGAGAAGATATGGAAGATTCAAGAAATTTTATGATTAAAAACTTCCCCCAAAGCCCCTTTTTGCTTTAACTCCCCTCAAAATACACTTATGGAGCTGAAATTTAGAAATGTTAATATCCATGACTCACTTTTTCATATGAAGCCAATAAAAAACAATTTCAACAATTCACCCGTTCCCAGTTTCTCTCAAAATTCGGATCATCCTCCATTTTATGTTGTATCAGAAAAGCATAGTAGTAGATTTTTTAAGTTTTGAATAAGAGTCTCTCACCAAATTTTTAGAGAATTACATATGAATACATGCCGGCTGTACGTACAGAGGAGAAATATACATTACGCATACCAAAAAGTTGGACATTAGCCGGATGGTTACAAATGGTTTGAAACACAAAGATTTGAAGACACCACCTTTCCTCAAACCTTCCTTTTGAAATCAAGTAGGCTGTAATAGCTATCGTTTTTATTAAAAACTTGGTTAAAAATAAAATATTGTGATATAGTATAGTAGTTTGCATGTACGCATGTATTTCGCAATAGTGTTTTAAAATATGAACTAAATTTCAAGCTTTCCAGTGGATAAACTAAATTAGCTGGAGATTTTGTTTCCACTACATTATTTCAAGTTCTATTCAATGCTTCAGTTTTCGATGAGATACAAAAAAAAATTGATTAAATTTTTTTTTTTTAAGAAAACACGGCAAAAAATGTATAATTTCCAAATTTTGAAAACTTCTAGTTCCTTCCTAAATTATTGAAATACATAGATTACGGCATGCTATTTTCGATGCATAATTTCATATTTTATTTTCATTCAAAAAGTGTAAATACGTTTTCAATGGACATTAGGGTGCGTCATAAATCAAAACTTTCAAAATTTATTTAGGACACCCTCCAATTTTGTTCACGTTGGTGAAAAAATATTCTTCAAAAAATTTCAGCCCCAAAGTCCAAGATTTAGGGGTGGCGCAAGAAGATCAAAATAATCAGATTTCAAAAAATTCAAAAAAAAAAATTATTAAAAAATTTTTTCAATTTTTTTTTATTCAATAAATCAAATAAAATAGCTTTTTCACGTTACAATATATCTTATCATTAAAAAAAAAAAAAAACTATTCGTATACGTCTAAAAAATTTTTTTTGGTAGGCTTCTTTATAAGTTTTCTGTGCTCTTCCACCACTTGTAAAAGAAACTGGCGTTGCTCCTCATTTTTTACTATAATAGAGTTGAAGTCCGTAATGAGGGCTATACCTCTCTGAATTGGTAATAGAAGTATCTAAATCAACTTTATAGCTGATGAGAGACGATTGCGTTTTTGCAAGAAATTCAGCTCGTCTTTCGTGAGCGCGTACATTTCTTCTATTGCGATTTTTTTCCACATTAACCAGTTTGTATCCACTGAACCCAGAGTTCCCCGCCTACCTTTTTCTCTTTGTGCCAATAGAAAATCACGATCCTCCTGTAACTTTATCAATTTCATTGCATTGGCATGAGTAACATCAAATAAATTATCTAAATCTTCGCAAAAACAATTTTCTGCGGTTATTTGGCTTTGAGATCGACGTTTCGCACTCTTTTGTAGTTTTTTCCATTGCTTAAATAATAGTTTGATTTTCTTCACAATATGACATTGAGACTGAGTAGGTATTCGTGCCCTTTCCCAAATTACTAGAGCTTCTTTGGTGACATTTTTGGCACTCTGTGGTATGGTAAGTTTATCGTAATAATGTAATGTTAAAAACCTGCTCAAAATTTGTCTCTTTGAAGGTAACTTAACACCGCTAATTGAGTCCGAGGAGGAGCCTACCAACCATAAACCTCTTTTTTTCATCATCTTGCGTTTTTCAGACATTTCGCCTATTTAAAAATTTGTATTCATTAATTGTAGAAATTCAGTGTATATGTACCATATGAACAATCATAAAAAAATATATACTTACTTCTTTTTGAATTTGGTTGCAAAACTACACCTTAAAAATTGAAACGTTTGGAAACAAACGTGATTTTGATATGAGAAAGAATGTTACACACTAACATACGCTCGAAATGACGCGGTGAAGGGGAGATAGTTTAATAGGTAGGAATCAACTACACATTCTTCAACACGATACAATGTAGGCTACATATCGAAACTACTGTCGCTACGTTTTACTGCTATTAAGTGAGATTTCAGCGCAAATAAGGCCATAAAACTGCATATTCTCATATATTAAAAGTTCAGACTCTTTGCGCCACCTTTAAATATTTATGAAAACTTTTAAAATTTTTTAGAGAATATTTTTAGGCTATAAAGAACATTTTTAGGGGGTGTCCCCCAAAAAAATCAAAAAAAAATTTTTTCCATGTAAATGTGACGCACCCTAATGGACATTTTTGATTTTTTTGTCAAGAAAACATGGAAAAATAAGGGAGAGGCTCTACCCTCCAAAATCCAACATTATTTGCCAAAAAAAAAAAATCAAAAATATTTGAAATTCTAATTTCGGTTGTTTAGACGCCATCTTGATGCGGGTAATAGAAGTATCAGAAGTATTTTGTTTAGGTTTGAAAAAGTACAGATCTACCAAATCTTAGTTGCTCACCCTGGAAAAGACACTTCGGAGATTTATCATGGAAACCTGGTTTATACGTAGTACCCTTCATAATCACAACATATTAAGAAACCTAAAAATAAGACACGATTTAAAATTTATCAAGTAGTGTAATGTAAGAAAAAAATAAATTCTCACAAAAAAATCATTTATGGTTCGGATTCGGCCTCTATTTCTATTAAATACTCGTAAACTCGATGAAATTAATCACCAAACATCACACAGCATACACGAATGACATCCATATTTCATGTCACCATTATATCACCTAATATGGAATCTAATCGCATTACCTGGATTGGCATATGAAACTCGAGCTTATACAGATTGATCGTCCTTAACGCAACAATAATGATTCACGATACACTTAGACCTAATTGACCAAACGACCGTGTAGTTCAAATATTCAAATGATGGATCTACATTCGCCTCGACCAGTAGGGATGCAAATACTTGACCAAATCAACTCGTAGACCTTTCCGTCACAAATTTCCTAGAAAATACCGCAATGGACTCAGATGATACATCACTCGAAAATTCCCGAAAAAGATTGTCAAAGGTTAGCACAGCCAAAAAAACATTCTGTACAACGACGAGGTAACGAAGAGGTGAGAAAGCAAATCTAGATTTCTGGTACTCACGATCACGATAACGAACTTCCTCGCTGGTGGATAGATTATGCAAAATTTTCCAGCTACGAAAATTGTCGGTTTTTTTTTTACTTAAAAAGTTTTGCTTTTATAAAAAGCTACTTCAAAAAGGAAACTTTTTAGCACTGGAGCTCGACATTTTAAAACTTATTCCATAATAATTTCAACGTTTGAAACTTACCACACTCAAGCTCATTTCACGAGCCAACTTCTAACTTGTTTTCGCGCGATGTGGGAAGTAAAGATAAATTTTTGACTAGCTTGCAGCTTTGTAATGCAAACAACCACGAAATATAACCGAGTAGGTGAGCTGAAATAGTTCAGAGACGTTTGCTTTTCATTTCCACGTTGCATCATCGCGTTTCGAGATGCTCTTCGCAAAGGTATAAGCTACAGGCTTCCTCTATTGTTGGAAAATTAGCGATTCGTTGATGTGGAAATTCAACACGTACAAATGAAAAAAAAAATTACACTCGTACAAGGCGCAGCGGTGTGGCAAAACAATGACGAGAAAAATATCGAAGTTTCATTTTACACGAAAAAAAAAATCCGATTAACGAAATAGAATAGCTCGTTCAAGTGGAAAATACTAGGTACGGTGACCCAATTGCTGGCACATTCGGAAAAGGTATTTTTTTTCTCATCGAGGAAATATTTATTTTAAGGCTTTCTAGAAACAGCGAAACCATTATGATAAATCTGCGTTCGTTATTTGTTTCCAGTGTCTTCAGTAAATAAAAACTAGATCAGTATACTCATTGTCAAGGGTGCAGAAAATTACATTCGATACCTGTAAAAAACGGCTGGGCCAGTCGTACTCATATACAGGGTTACCATAGCTACAATATTTACAAATGTATTGACGACCATCGTCAATTTGACAAGCCAGGGTCACTCGAAAATATTACTGACCATAGTTGTCCAAGCGTTATTGATCTCTTATTACAAAGTACACCGCATGGAGAGGGTTTCGTACACATCTGTCTCCACCTTTAATTAAATCACGAGCTCGTTGTTTGATATGGTAATGAAGACTTGATATGTATACGCTGGCTCCGAGAACTTATTGGTAAGGTAAATTTCCTAAATGACAGCACTACATCCGCTCCTCGACGTTTCTTGTTGCCGAACACTCGGCGAAAATAGCTTTCCATATCCCTCTCCATTACGAACGGGTATCAGTCAACGCCAAAAATTTCCAATCAATTCAGATCAATCGAATAGGTTCGTACATTTCTGCGCATAATAAACGCGTACGAGAAAGAAAGGGAAAAGCGTCACACCATGCACGTGAATATGTATAGCACAGTGAACGCCTCATTTGTCACAGCTCATACAATGTCAAAGTAACTTCTTTCAATCAACTCGTTTTTTGCTATAAATGAGAACGGAACATAAAAAAAGCGAAATCACGCTTTTAATGGCGTTTATTTACCGCTAGTCTAATGATGATAAATGCCGAATTTTCAAATATGTTTTCATTGTCCGGTAACGAATTACATAACGCTGTCTTTGAATAATTCAACGTTTAAAAACGAAGGCACCTTTAAATACCGAATTCGAGTAAATGACTTTGAGATGGAATACACGGATACGCCCCTAGGCATTAATGTGCTAAACGAGTTCGCCAACTTGTGAACATGTATTCACAGGCGGTTCGGCGAGCGCAGATTTTCAATAGGTACACTTTACTCGCTTCTATAAAGCGAATTTTCTTTTGTCGGCAAATTCTAACGAAACGAGTAGAATGAATTTCCCAAGGTTTTCTAAAAAGCTATATTCGAAGCTAATGGACGTCCAATGAAATTTTCTAAATTTTCATAAGATGTTATGAATCTTTAGGGAGGCGAGCTCGAGATAGATGAAATTTACTTGAAATTTCCTTCATTTTGAATATCCACATAATGGTATGGGGCGAAGAATTTGGGGTTTGGAAAGTTGTCGCAAAGTAACAGTTTTTATGATATAATTTGAATATAGAACAGTATTTAAAATATTCAGACACATTTTATGACCAAATTCCTATGACGTCACCAAGGATTGTTTTTTGAACCTCTAATGAAATGTTTTATTAATAATCTTAATGGAAATTTTAAAAAACAAAATAAAAAATTGGAGCTTTCACTCTTTTTGGAATTTTTAAAAATATTATATTTTTTGAACATATTAAAAATTTTCGAAAATTTTATATTTTTGAGCAATTTTTCAATTTGTGGTTTCTTAGCCGAGTGTTTGATAGAAACAATAGCTATTACAGACTACCCGATTTATGAAGGGAGGGGATGCTAGGGGGGAGTGTGGTTCTCAAATCTTTGCGTTTCAGACCATTTGTAATCACTTGGCAAATGTCCAACTTTTTGTATAAACGTTTTTTCCCTACGCGTAGCGCCGGTGGGTATTCATGAAATTTGATCAAAATTTAGTGAGAGACTCTTCTTGAAAGTGCAAAAAAGAGGCTCTTTTTTTTCGATACATCTCAAAATGACGGTTCACTCAAATTTTGAGGAAGACTGGAGAAAGAGCAAACACCTCAATAGTTTTGTTTTTCGTTGTATACAGAAAAGTAAGTCACGAACATTAATATATCTAAATTTCAGCTTCCCAAGAATGTTTGGAAGGGAGTTGGAGAAAAAACGGCTTTTTGAGGAAGTTCTGAGTCATGAAATTTCTTGAATCTTCCATATCTACTCACCAAATCAATTTGGAAAGGTCAGACTTCATTAATGGAGTTGGTTAGTGATCAGAATATGATCTCTTGAATTTGGCTCAAAATAGATCCAAAATGGCGGATTTTCAAAATTTGAGTAGAGCTTCAGGAGCCTCAAATTTGTAAAAATATAATTAATATGAACTCATATAATTATTGTTGATAATAATTATAATATACCCTCAATTTATTTCCATACATAATGTTGGAGGGGAGGAGGAGGGCTAATCGACCTCAAAATGTGGTGGGGGTACACTAGAGGTCGAAACTTTCTTACAGTGGAATCATATCATAAAATGATCCCAAGTAATCAATTTATTCTGATTTTAGCTTCCCAAGTGAATTTGGAGTGGGGGTGGAGCAAAAAACAGATTTTGGAGGGGAAATTACTAAAAGAAGTCCAAGGAAACTTCCATATCTCTTCACCAAATCGACCTAGAAATGTCAAACTTTGTATGTAGGGTCAGTTGATGACCAGAATATGATCTCTTCAATTTTGGTTCAAAATGGATCCATAATGGCGAATCGTAAAAATTTGAGGATAATTTGAGGAGCCTCAAGTAGTTACGATTTGAAAAATATGTGGTCATATGATTATTACAAGTCAGAAATACTACATTTTTGTTCCAAGTTTTACTTCTCAAGCTGGTTATGGAAGGAATAAGGTTAGGGTTTTTAGACATGGTATTAGGCGTGGTCTATAGACATGAAAAGGTTAGTGATTTTATTTGTAAACCTGAATAAGCTCCAGTAAGAAACTGAACTCCAGTAATGCAGTATGGTTGCTTACCTTTTTTTTTTTAGACATTTTCGGTTTATTTTTGATCTTATTTGAATCACTTTTCATTTTTGAATAAATTTTATTTTTAGTTTTTGAATTTGTTTTTATTTTACGACCTCGCATCATGTCTTTTGAACAATCCTTCATTCTTTAATTTTTTGATTTTTGAATAATTTTTTTACTTTCAGAGAATTAACTTTTTTTCACGTGTTTGAACCATTTTTCATTATTTGACATTTTTTATGCTTGAGTTCGTTTTCATGTCAAGAACTTCTTTATTTCTCTATACTTAATACACTTTTTATTTTTGAACCAATTTTATTTTTAGTTTTTGAATTTGTTTTCATTTTACGACCTCGCTTCATCTCTTTTAAACAATTTTTCATTCTTCAGTTTTTTGATTTTTGAATAATTTTTTCATTTTCAAACAATTAATTTTTACATGCTTGAACTATTTTTCATCATTTGACATTTTTACGCCAGAATTCAAACACTTTTTATTTATGGAATTTTCATCTTTTAATCTTATGAAGTATCTTTCAATCTTAAATTTTTTTCTAATTTTGGAACAATCAAACTTCCTTACTTTTCGGAATTTTTTCATCTCACGAATTTTTATTTTTGAATAATTATTGCTTTAGGTATATTTTCTTTTTTGAATAATATTTCGATTTTAAACATTTTTCCAATTTTAGACATTCCATTTGCGAACATTTTTTCATCTGATCTAGATTTATTGAACTAAAACAATAGCTGCCAATGCCAAATAAGCTAGAATGAGTTTCACGAAAATTTCAGCTACGCAAATGGAATTTCAAACTATTCCAAAAGTGGTTCAAATTTTTAAAAAATCTCATAAAAGTTAATTTAATAATTTTGATTTTTTTGCATCTTGAACAAACTGAAAACAATTATCTTTCATTTTATTTGGAATTCGAGGGGTCTGAAAGTTCCTTTGATTTATTTTAAAAAAGGTTATCATTCACTTTCAAGAGCTGAATTAATATATGGACTTGATTTTAAGCTCTTAGCATCGAGAACTTTTATATTTCAAGGGTTCCCATGGCAGCACTCATTTTCGTCAACTAAGTATAAAACCAATCTACGTCATTTAAAAGTGAAACATGTATTTTTCAAAAGTCCTGAAGAGGTTAAAGTACAATGAAATGAATGAAAAAAGAAATACAGTAACGAATACCATCGATTTGGGAATGGAACAAATGTAAATCTGATTACTATACTGATTCAGTACACCACGTACAGTTTCAATTGTATGTACTTAATTTCATCAGTTCGAGACTAAGTACATCGCATAAGCTACTGATTCACGATTGATGTATTGAGTTCACATTAGAGCATAATGTATCTATTGTATCTAATGGGAGCATCTAGAGTACCAAATTTCAAACAGCACCAACTCTTTACCTATAAGTCGTAGCAAAAAAATTTATGCATAAAAATTATAGGGAATTCAGTGTAGAATAAAAGTGCACTGAACTATTTTCACCGTACGATTAACCCCTGAGGAAATGCAGCAAAAAATCGATTTTTTAGGATATTTGAACGGCTCGTATAAGGTAGGAATGTGTAATTTTACTGTGTTGTTAGGCTAGTCTGTAGATATTTACAGAAAAAAATTTATTAGACTTCCACCTTTTAAATCATTTTACGTGATTTTGTTTCCAAGACTTTCTGAAGCTGAATAATTCAACCCATGTTTCATTGCTATGATTTCAGCATTCAATTCGGAGTAAAAAAAAATTGAAAACATACATATCCACCTGAAATAGCAATCTTTTACACACCAATGATTTTCCATTTCGAGAAACACGAACTTCTCATAACGAGATATTTTAAGCACAGGATATGACGAGCAATTACGTTATTATTATTCTCAACATATAGATGTAACGCATAGACTGGCAAAAAGGTACTTTGAATATGCGTACAAGGTACATAGGTAGTTACGTTAATCAGTCCGTAAATGCTCGTCGATGTCAAGATACCCGTAACGTATATTAGCCCTTTAGGGTTCCATCACTGGCCAAAAAAACGTCAGCAACGAAAAACTGTCCGATTTCGCAACACTTCGATTAAAACCACTATACCGTGTCAGCTGGAAGCAACATTTACGCAAGGATAATTTTTCACTTGCCACAGACACCGGCAAAAAAGACCGTATTTATCAGCCCAACAAGAATTAGCGACCCAGTTTCAAATTACATGTCGAATTTCCCACCATGCTGGAGCTAACTTGCGATCAAAAATAAATTCAGCTGACATGCGCTAGTATGCTACCACCTGCAATACCGTTGAAACGGATAAAGTTGTATGCAAATTAAATTCGAGAATTCCCAGTTTAGCGAAAGTTTTCGTCGTCGAGCGATTTGACGCGCTTTAAAAGCGACGTCGAATAACAATTCGCCTTGGCATCGTTCAAATTGATTTTACAAAAAAAAAACGTGAGCTGAATATTCGAAGCTTTTTAAGCCTTTATGTACGAGCGGATTGGAAATTATTCAAATGCTACGTTTACAGATATCATCCGCGTTAGTGGCGTTTAAAATAGGCCCATTTTCCGAACTAGCTGCGAAAAAAAATTTAATTACCGTTTTAATAGCGTCGTGAAAAAAATACATAACGATCTTGCAACCAGTACGATAATTCCATTTGAAAATCGAGTTAAATGGATTTTATTTATTATTCGATGGCATAGAAAATAAAATTCGAAAAGAATTCATTTACGGCCCTGCGATGCTCATTTTATACTATACCCGATGGAATCGAAACATTTATGTGTCAAGGAATCTTTCACAGATAGGTTACAGTATGGTGAAAAAAATTTCGTTTGGTAAAACTTTCGTTTACCTTAGAGAATTAAAAAATAAAATTGGAAATTGGTTTTATTGTGAGCATATTTATGTTTGTAATAGAAAAATAACAACAGACGATGCTTATTTTGTCGATACCCATACACAACGCTGCTTCAGTAAATTCGAGAATCATGCCTTCTATGTTGTTGAAATCGTTCGAATTTAATAGAGCTGAAAAGGTTAATTTTCTAATAATAACTAAATATACCTAAGCTGAGAAATAACTTATCAGAAAGATCGTCGAACTCGACGACCTCGTTATTCAAATTCCATCATCGACGTATTTTAAGAGAGCGCAGATCACAGACCACCGAAAAAGCTTTATACCCGGTTAATAAAATTAAACAGAAAAATCCACTTCAAAAAAAGAAAAGCCCACGCTTTAGAGAAATCTTCCTACGCATTAAATAAATTAATATCTACTACGATGCTGCATTTAAATACGTTAGGGAGTGAAAAAGAAGAGAACAAACTGTACGTCATTAAGAAAGCTGAAAATTTTAAAAAGGAAATTCTCCGCTAAAATATTTCTTCATTTTAACCAATTACCAAAACTGTTTCCTTAACGGCTGATTTATCCGATGGAATTAATTTTCCAAACGAGTTACTTCGCTAAAGAAGGCTAGAGGATACCCAACGCTAATTACAATTATTCGAATTACACGACCAACTTGAGCCAACGCAGAGACTTGGCTTATGAAAAATTCACCAATTGTCAACCATACCAAAGAATCCACGTCAGGGTTTGTATCGATTATTCTTGAAATAATTTCCATCCCGAATTCGGAGCGTATTTTCTAGTACGATTGAATAATTAACATTTTGTAGATTATTTTAAGTTGGCTGGTACACGGTGACGATGAGAAAATAAAAACTGAATCTCAACTGCAGCCTGCAACGAGTTTCAATTCCTTAAGTTTTAATTAAGCGTTCCTTTTAAGAGTGGAAATCCACTTAAACAGAGAGATAATTTTCAAATGTACCCCAGTAGCCGGGGTAATTTAGTTTTGTCATCATCTAGATTCGCTTTGTGGTTGATGAACGTTAACTGAACGCGATGTTCGCAAATAGAATAATAAGCGAGTAATTATATTTCAATTTTTTGCGAACAAGCGACAAACTGAGTGGCTTTATTTTAGAATTTAAATGAATGAAATTATCGAGGGAATGTTTCTTCAGTGATCATTCTAAAGTGTTGATGTTCATTTGCTCGATATTGGCACCAACTTGATATTGCTTTTAGAGAAGCATGGTAATTGAAAAAATTCATAATAAAAATGAGGAAATGAAAATGCAAAAACTAGGCGCTACTACACGTAATGAGTGGACTTTACCTCCAATAATAATTAATAATCATTTATCAGAAGCAATGAAGTTAATTACATTATTCCCGAAAGAAATCTCTGAGCAGAGATACATTTACTAATTCGCAATCACTGTATCGTTCATGAATGACTTATTCTTTGAACTTTGAATGCAAGCTTCAGAGAATTGAATCGTTTGCCAACGAAGTTTTAAATGCAAATACATGATTCATCGTTAATTTTTTTTCATCAAGTAGTTCATGAACAATTCATTCCTTTAATTTTGAGGGCACACTAAATATGGATTCGGGAAGAACAAATTTCTAAACACAAATACGCGATTGATTATCGATTCTTTTCATTAGATCGCTTGTGAACGACTTATTGTATGGATTTTGAATATATTTTTTGAACATTAAAAGCCCGCTACAAGGTACTGAATAGTTTATGAACGAAACTTTGAGTACAAATAAATTATGCTTTGGTAAATGATAATTCTTTTTCACTGAATCATTCGTGAACATTTCATGTCATTTTTTCAGTGTTGTAGGAACAAACCCAAGAACGAGAACGAAGAACAACAAGAACAGAGAATTTTCATTGTTCCTGAGGAACAGAACCAAGAACGAGAATATAAAACTGATATGTATAAAGAACAAAGAACAAAACGAGAACAGAATATTTCCAAACTGAAAGATCGAAGAACAAAACGAGAACCAACTAATGTAAAATGTTGAGGAACGAGAACAAAGACAAGAACGGTTGTAATTTTAGCTTGTTCTTTGTTCTTTTGAAAGTTCATGATTTGTCATAAAAGTAATAGATATCATGAGGGGAAAGAGAAAATAAAAAACTTCTAAAAGCGGACAAATACTACGTATACCCATATAAATCATTTTTTTCATTAATAAGCTTCAATCAATTAATTTTCAATTTCAACAACAACATAAACCGTAAACACGTTATCAAACAACAAAAAAAAAAAAAAAAAAAAAAAAGGAAAGAAATAAAGAAAAAGAAAAAAGAAAAAGTTGAAGTTTGAAGAACGAGAACAGAACGAAAAACAAACAAGAACGAACCATAAAGGGTTTAAAGAACGAAGAACAGAATGAGAACAAGATTGTGAAGAATTGAAAGAACGAAGAACGGAACGAGAACAATTGAAACATTGAGAATAAGAACGAGTCAGGAACAGGATCAAATGACTGGGTTTTTCTAAGAACGAGAACAGGAACAAGAACAGACATATGTTTGTTCCTACAACACTGCATTTTTTTAAGTATCAGTAGGTACTACAGAACTATGTAGGTACTGTCCATGGTGTTTCACTCAAATTTTGAGAGAAGCTGGAAGAAAGACAAATGCCTCAAAATTTTTCGTTCATGTTTTCACACAAAAAAATGAGTTGAAAACACCACCATTACCAAATTTCAGCATCCTAAGTAAATATGAGAGGGGATTGGTGTAAAAAACGACTTTATAAGGAAGTATTGAATTATGAAGTTTCTTGAATCTTCTATTACTCCTCACCAAATCAATCTAAGAAGCTAAAACTTTGTACGTAGGGTTTGTTAGAAACTAGAATACGATCCCTTGAATCTGGGTCTAAATGCATTCAAAATGGTGCATAGTGAAAATTTCAGAATGTGCTTAAAAAGCCTCAAATAGCTCAAACTTGATAAACACGAGATCATATGATAACTGAAAATATGAAGTATACTACAACTCAAATCTATCTTCATAGGTGACATTGGAGGGGAGAAGGGAGGAGGAGGGATCACTGGAAAAAATTAGAAAAACTGTTCAGTAATGAATGAATACCTTCAGTTCAGGAGTGAAATAGGTGAAATACTGAAACTTGATTACTATGCTAAAATGTATGTATTTCTAAATTTTGAAGACTCAGTACATCACATACAATTTTGATGTATGACTTATGTATTAATAATCCCATGGAGTTTGGGACTCAGTACATCATATAAACTACTGATTCATGAATAATAGTAATGATCTTTTCTTAATTCAGAAATGAATCAATTTCTATACAGTATTGTGTACTGAAATTACTTCGTGCACAAAATTACAGAATTTTTGCACGATTCATTCCCCTATTATTTTCCATTTGTTATAGAGAAATACAGCAATGAAGGCTATTTATGGAGATTCAAGTACATTAGTTATTGATCAATACATATGAAGTACTCAGTACTGAAAAGTTCAGAATTCTATATACTTCTGCACTGTAATCAGATTCCACAGTAATGATTACCTCTAATTCACAGTTCTTCAGTACTTCACTCCTTTTTTCATTTTTTTCAGCGATTACTTTCTTGAAATTATGATTGAAGTAAAGAAAAGATCAACATTTTTCTATGATGATTCCGTACGATGGAATGAGCTTAAATGACCAACATGCTCAAATTTCAGCTCCCGAAATGTGTTTGGAGGGGAGTTAGAGAGAAAAACGCTTCTAGAGAGGGAAATCATAATAAGAAATTTCATAAATCCTCTCCAAAGATGAAACTTCGGAGGTGAGATTTGTACGCATGTACCTAACTAGATTTCTTTTATTATTATTATTTTGTTACAACGGTCCAGGGGCCTTAATCAACGTAGCTAATACTTAATAGTTAATATAACGTTGAGAAATGAAGCCCAAGTGGCTTCAATTCCTAAAATAATTGATTTATAATTAATAATTATCAAGGATATGTTTCTTCTTCCGCCTCCTTGTAGCGAAAATATTATCGAGAAGGATTAGCGCTCGTGCTCTGTCATGAGATTCCAGTCTCTTAAAGTATCAGTTTTTGTAGTTTTGTATCACCTCATAAACGTATTCTATATTGACATACTCGAGTAACATTTTGTTTATAACAAACCATAAGGAGTTGGTAATATTTCGCAATACTTTATTTTGGAAACACCAGATGATTTCGACATTGTAATGGCTAGCTGTACGCAGCTATACGTCAAAATTGGTCTGAGAATCATTCTATATAACAATACGGTATCTCATCTTCTGTATTTAAACTTCTATTTCTTCCGAGTAGCCAAATCATTTTTCTTAATTTAAGCTACAACTCTTTACGTTTCGTTTTTATATGAATTTTCCAATTTAATGTTTTGTCAAAATGCAGCACCAGACTGGTATTCCACAAAAATAGTTGGCGTTCTTTGGGTTGCAAGTGTTGTAAATTTTACACATGGGAAAACTCATATGTCGCAGTGCGACACATGGGAAAATGTGATTTTAATACATGGAGGGAGGGACAGACAGACAGATTTTTATTGGTGAAAAACATTTAAAAAAATATAAAATAATGTATATGGTGGCCCAATACCCGTCAACGGATGAGCGGGCGACCGGCTAATCTCTCTTAATATAAGTGACCAAGAATAAAAACAAAAAATGAATGAATATATATAAATAAATATAAAAACAAAAATAAAAAAAACAAAAACAAAAACGATGGGGAAGAGCGGCAAAAGAGGGGGAACTCTGCAACAGACTAACATGTACACTAATTCTCTTCAAACAAACCATCAAGGACATTCAACCAAGTATATAAACAAATCAATCAACCATCCACGATGGTCATCACATATTCAACAACCATTCTACGAAAACTAGGGCAGCAGATAAATCTCACATAATTATTTTTTTGTGCGATACATGGGAAAAATGTACTTCGCTGGCCCCGATTCCACAAAATCCTTCACTGGAATCATTAGCCCATTTAAGGTGACGAGCATGCAAGTGATACTTTTTTCGATGTTAATGTTATGTAGGCAGATTTATCCTTATTCATTATATTCTCCAACTGCGCAGCCATCTTTTAATATCGCAAGTAACTAGAATATAAACTTTTCAATTTAGGTCAAAATGGATCCAAAATGGCCAAACCTAAAAATCTGAGGATGGCTAAGAGAGCCTCAAATGCCAGAAATTTGAGAACTACGAGCTCATGTAATTTCTGTAGACAAGAATTATTACGTTACGTACATTAAATTCAATTCCTATGGTTTTAGAGGGACTTATGTTACCAACATTACATACATGAAAGTCTGATTCTGCTCCCTTCACCCTCAAATACATACCTACTTATGTATGAATACTTTCATCCGAGCTCAATACGGTTAATGTACTACATAATTATGTTTTTATGACGCAGATATTGATATGCCATCAATAATTACCACCCAACCCATTCGGAAATAAAGAGTGTGTTCCGGCATTTATCACTGATATTTGTAACACGAACTTATTTATTTCTTCACAGAAGAAAAAAAATGGGAGAAGAAGGGTGTCATACTTCGAAAAATTTCTATTATTTTTTCATAATTTTGAATGATTTCTTTTCAAATAAATGAGTAGTAAAAATTGAAAAAATATATGTAACTGTATATGAGAGTTGGAAGAGAGCCTGGAACAAACATGAAGTTAGTATGTAGTTAAAAGATATTATACTGCATAATTATGTACATAGTAAGTACATTAACCGCATTCAACTCGCATAAAAATATTCATACTCAAATAGATCTGTATTTGAGGGTGAGAGGAGGGATGTGAGACCTCCACAGGGTCATAATTGAGCTGTTATGTGGATACAAGTAATTTTATATGCATTTCTTATTCGCATATGTAACATCACATAGTATAATTGAATAAATTATAATGAAGTCCCTAAAGTATAAAATTTCAAACCCTCCTAACTCCCACTTATGGGCCGTAGAAAAAAAATGTTCATATGAAAGTTGTAGGAAATTTAGTGTGGAATAAAACTGCTCTGAGCTACTTTTGTCATAAAATCAAAGCCCGAAGGAAATACAGCGAAAATCCGTTTTTTAAGGATTCTAATACCCCTTACAGAATACTGAAAATGATCTTTATTGAGAATTTTACCTGTAAAAAGTCTAAATTTACTGAACTAAGAGGGTAAATGAAAAGGTGAAGGGAGAGAAAGATGAAATGAAACGCAAAGATTTGAAACCCCCACCCTCCCCGGACCTTCACTTCCCAAATCAGGTAGGCTGTATGCTGTAATAGCTGTCGTTTTTTAGTTAAAAACTCAACTAAAAAATAATTATTTTTCTTTCTTCATGCACAGCTCCGAAGTAGATAGATATACAACGCATGTTACATCAATTCGTACCGATTCTAAATTCTTAACTTTATTCCGCCATTTTTCTACGTCACAACGTGAAAAGCACGTGGAGTGACGCGTTTTAATATTCGCAAGGGAAATCATCATGAAAACTGAGTCACATTTCGCTCAATACTTCTGTAATTTAAATCACTACACCAAACAAATTCACCCGGAATACAATCATTCCAAATCCTCTTTCTTGCCACAGCTTTACTCCGAAAGTTGAGAACTTTCTCGCCCCTTAAGTATCCGGCAAAAAAATCAACACATGACGCCATTCACACCGAAATTCAATTCGAACAGCTCGAACTAATGTAAAGTTTATAAACCCATATTCGGTTATTGAACGTGAAACGCATAAAATGATATGAAATATCGAAAAACACACCATAATCCGGGCGCAACATGCAATTAGCTGTAAATGAAATCCAAGCATGCGATGTTGATAAAACGCGCGCTCAGATCGTAAACGGCAAAATTCGCGTTTATTTTGAAACGATGAGACGACTTTATACGAGACTCGTTAAATAATAAATCGAGCGAACTGGCTTAAAAATAAAGTCTTATAAATTCGTTAATCGATTACATGGCTCGATTGCCAGTGCGTTTAATTTTCCTATAGCCTCCTTTAATTAAAGAATAGAAGGTTATATACGGGCTAAAAATACGTGGCATGGAAAACTAGTCCGGAAAAGTTTCAACGCCGAAATAAACCTCGTTACGTTGAGTGAATCATTAGAACAGAGGAAAACTAATAAATCATATTTTTCTCTTTATTCTTGTGTACATAAGGAAAATTCGTAAGGTTTCCCAAACTCTCAGTACATCATTTTAATAAACATCTTAGCTACCCAAAATGTCCTACCGAAAGTTTCGCATCTCTGGTGGTCGTTTTTTTTTAATGAACTATAGGCTTGAAAATAATGCCTTTTGGTACTTTCTTTTATCATACTCGCCCTTAAGTATACAAGGTCTAATAAATTTATCGTTCTCGCCGGCAAAAATGCGTTCACGTTGCGCACGAATGGCGATTAAAAGAAATTTTACTCGTTCTGCCATTAGAACGGCCTAAGTGAATGCATTACTTTACAGCTAATGGATAAGGCTCACGTTACGAGAACAGGTAAACATGCTCAAATGGCTCGTAAATTATTTACTCGGCGAAAATATTCCTCCCTGCGAACCGAAGCTGATCCGACGTTCCAGTCGCACAATGGAGATAAAATTATGACCCAACAAATCACCAAAATAAAAATATGCAAATGACATCCTCACCACAGTAAATAAAAATTATCATCGGAGAACGCGAATATTTCATCGCGAGAAATACTCTATACCAATGGTTAATTTAATTTCACGTTCGTTTTATAAAATTAGAAAACCTCGGGTCTCCGTTATACCATTTTTTTTCCTCTACAATTTTCTTCCCGAGAGATTTGATTTTCGTTGGTTTTTTTTTCGGTTTGCCAAATGCGTCAGCTTCGGGCAAAATCAAAGATATTTAAGCTCAGTAGTGAAGTTGAGTGGGTGGAAAGGAATCCCAGCTTTACTTTTTTTTATCGAATATATCACTCGGTAAGTATAGAAATTGAGGAATTTCGCGAAAAACCTACACAAATTTCGAATTTTATATCAATATGAAGCTTCTTTTTTTTCTTCGGCAGAATGGAGAAACTATTGGATGAATTTTTCTCCCTTTCAGGATTTTTGAGTAATAAAATGTTTCTAAATAAAAAACAACTTTTGAGATATATTAAATTGGTACGGAATATCGAACTGTTGAAATTTTACCATTTTTTTTCGTAACAAACAAAAATATGTAAGGATTTCCCCGGAAAATAAGCCTGGAATTGAAATCAAATTGCTTAAAAATATTTGAATCAATACAAACATCGCAGTATTTATTTTTCAGCGTAACTACGAATATTAATTTGAATTTATAACATTTCTCTTCGGTAGGGTAAATAATTTCGAAATTTTACTCGAAAGTAAATCAACAAATAAAAATTCAGTTTCTTTGCTTACTCTCATACTCACTCTAAAAAAAAAATAACATTACTGGAGTAGAGTTTTTAATTGGAGCTTGTATACGTTTGCAAATAACATTGCTAATCCCTTCAGATCTACAGGCTACACACAATACCAAGTATGAAAACCCGTATCATATCACTTCCTAAACCACTAAAGAAGTTAAACTGACAATAAATGTAGTATATCTTGCTATGCAATAACATATGAATTCATATTTTTCAAGTTGTAAGTACATAAGGCTCCTCAAAATATTTTCAATTTTTTACAATTCCCCATTTTGGATCCATTTTGACTTAAATTCAAGAGGTCATATTCTGGTGACCAACTCATCCTACATACAAATTTTGACGTTTCTATTAAATTACTAATTTTCTCTTCAAAAGCTATTTTTTGCTCCGGCTTCCATCAAACTCACTTACGAAGCAAAAATCAGAACAGGTGAATTACTTGAGCTCATTTCATCATATGAAACCACAATGAAAAATTTTCGACCTCTCGTATACTCTCACCATATTTAGAAAGTAGACAACCCCTCCTTCTCCCTCCTACATCATGCGTGGAGGTAAATTTTAGATATATTGTACTTATCTTCAATAATGATAAGAGTAGACATAAACTATATTTTTACTAATTTGAGGCCTCTCAAGCTCTACTCAAATTTTGATAATGCACCATTTTGAATCCATTTTGACCCGAATTCAAGAGCTCACATTCTGGTGCCAAGCTGACCTTACACACAAAGTTTGATCTTTCTACATTGATTTGGTGAGGAAATATGGAAGGTTCGAGAAATTTTATAACTGAAGCTTCCTCAAAAAGTTGTTTTTTGCTCCAACTCCACTCTAAATACACTTAGGAAGCAGAAATTTGGATATGTTGGTGTCCGTGACGCAGTCTTTCATATAAAATTAAAAACAAAAAATTTGAGCTGTTTGCCTTTTCTTCAGCCTCCCTCAAAATTTGAGCAATCCACCATTTTGAGATGTATCGAAAAAACAAAGAAGTACCTTTTCTGCATTTTCAAGATAAGTCTCTCACCAAATTTTAAGCGAATCTCATGAATATCCGCCGACGCTACACGAGGAAAAAAAATTGATTTACATATTTACCAAACAGTTGGACATTTGCCAAATAATTACAAAAATCGCCTGAAACGCAAAAATTTATAGACCATGCCCTCTTTCGACCCCCCCCCATCCTCCCCCCGTTCTAATATCAGATAGGTTGTAATAGCTATCGTTTTAATTAAAAACTCAGCTAAAAAATAAAAATCCTAGAAACAATAAGCGATGTAAGGTGTTCAAGGAATATAAAATTACTTAGGTATTTATTATTGAGTATTGAGTCAAAAAATTTCATAAATTTTCTAAAAATTTATGTGGAAATAACAATTCAGTTTACTCGTTCATTTTTATTTCCCCCACCCTCCCCCTCCCAAAAAAAAGTTTTAAGCTTTCAGAACTAAAATCTACTTGGTTATTATGAAGTCTTTAATTCAGATGGTGATGCTATTTCGAAATTACTCTTATAATGGTTTCAGAAGAAATTGAATTTTTTTGTTCTTCCTATTTTTCAAAAATTCAAAAATATTAAAAATATGTTTAATTTTAATGATTACGATTCACGTATTTTGTGAACTTGAAATTACTTGTTGATTATTAAGCCTTCAATTCAGGTGATTATGCAATTTCATAATTTCATTCAAAACTTATCTCATAGTCAGAATAAAAATTCAATTTATTAGTTCATTTTTATTTCGGTAAAAAAATTCAAAGTGGTTAAAAAACATGTAATTATATTATTCTCAATTCTACTCCTTCCCCAATTAGAACCCATTTAAGATAAATATACCCACGTTGGGTATCGATTAATACGTATTTAAAGTTGTCGACATAATTTTTTTGGTTATTTTTAAAATCCAATGTAAGTCTCCATCACATTCTACGATTGAGCGAAATGAACGTACGGAGTAATGAAACATAAATAGATAAAATAAATGATAACGATAACTTATAATGTGGTTTTTTTGATATTCCGCTCTTTATAAATAGACTAAATAATTGAACTGCGTCCAGAGACTTGGGTACTTTCATGGGCCAAATTTTAAAAACTTCGATAAAACTTGAGCGAAAATTTTAATTCTCCATATAACCCCGAAGTTTAATGAGCTCCGTTAAAAGTTAACTGAAGCGAAAGCTCAAAGAATTATCCGGTCGGTTAAATGTTTAAATACCAGTGAAAAATTCTACACTCTTTTTTCTTCACGTCAAAAATCTCATATCGGTTAAAATTGTTTAATTTAGATTACCATCGATAGTCTTAAGCTGCCGAAACATTTCGATATTAATTTCGAATTCAGTAAACAAAATTAAGGATTTGTGAAGAAAATTGTAAATCCAACTGTTACAAAATACGTCGTAATTTTTTTCTTCGGCTCTATAGAACGAGACGTTTTCAGGAATACAGGGAATGTATAAACGTCAGTATTTACTTTCAATTACGTTAGACTAGTAATTTATTCGAAGTGATTTGAATAATAAGACTAGGGCTTTAAAACAAGAATCGATGGTTCGTCGTATTCTAGTTAGACAACACGTCCTGCTTTTATACCTATTCACCAGCTAAGAACGGGAAAACGAAATAAATAGATCAGAGAGCGGTATAATACTTAGTTCAATTCACTATTCCGTTTCCTAAAGCACTAAATAATTTGTAAGGGTAAACTTTCGCTGAAAGTTTACATGAAAGCTCGTAGGTACTGATTGTTATCACGGACCCCGAAAACTCGTCGATTAAAATTAACTTACGTTTGGATAATCCGCGTTCCGTGTAATGGTGTTTTCTCGTTGGAAATCCATACATCCAGATGGATTGATTTGGTACACGCAATCTCATCAGAAAATAAAACTACTCTATGTAGTCATCCGTTGCAGCCTCCCTTCGTCGCTGATTTCCTACACAATGAGGGCAAAAAAATGAGAAAAATCTCTCTTAAAAAGTTATCAAATAGAAAAGGGTTTTAAACTAGAACGGAAAAGCTTCAACGGATCAGACTTCATTTACGCCGCAGGGAAAAAATATCGATGACGTGTTTTAAAAAAAACGAAAAAACTCGCTCGAGGTGTTCACTGGAGCGGTATGGCGTACGACAAAGTACACCAACGTTGATGAAAATGATCAATACGACTTTCATTCGACGTATTTACACGATGATTTCGCAATTATTCTACTCTTTTGTTCATATTTTCTCTCGTATATGGCACGATGAAAATTTTTTCACATATGGTACAAACTGAAGGGACATTTTGAACTCGTCATGTTGAGTTTCGAATTTGAATTTTTACGCCACATTGAACCAGGCTATACTATTTCCCATATCGTTTTTCAATGAAGCGACTCCTCTTTCCCTACATCATTTCCCATACGAGAAACATTTTCAGAATTAAGCTTGCACTATATCGAATTTCTAACATATAAAGGCTGATACGTGAACTGAATCATTCATCATCATGAAACCTACCTGCGTGATATTTTTTGCCTCGAATATCGAACATTCGTCGCTGAATAGATTCGGAATGTTCGTATTTTGTCTATTAGGTAAATGTAGGTAATTTCGAATGATTAACCATCTCGTGTATCGATCGCTTTCATATTTTGTTGTAGGTGTTTAAATATGAATGGCTAAGACTACCACGTGAATAGGAGTCGTTTTGAAGTCACAATGATTAATTTGTCGTCGAGTAAATTTCCAAAGAGAGCAGGTGGTTTTGTAAGGTAGAGGAAAGTCGGGATTAAATGCTTTTTTCTTTCTTATTAGTTTCAGTTATTAACGAACCGGAAAGTCGAGTTGGTTGTTCTTTCAAAACTCGAAAGGATTTGACAGTCTAGGATGTTTATAAGGGATTGATTGATGAACGATGGGTACGAGAAATTTAGAAATAGAAAAAAATTTAGATAGAGGAAGAGGGAAACGTAGATTAGCTCGATTAAAAATAATACGAGGCTAGAAGCTAAGTTCGAATTTTTTTGAAATTTAAATACTAATTATTTCGTATGTAGAATATGTAAATTTCAATAATAAATTTAATTTCTTAATAATTTTAACAAAGTTTTAATTTTAATTTAATTGAAACAAATAACAGAATAATTATTTCATTTAGTTTTCCAATTTAATTATTCAATTCATCTTTAAATCCATAGATGTAATTCACTCATGAACAATTCCTTCTAGAAATATCAAAATTGACCGAACTCCTGATCAATTTAGTTATTCAACTTGAAATTATGATTTTATGGCCAAAAAATCAAAGAATTAATTTGACAATTTTATCCTAATTTAAAAAATAAAAAAAATAAAAAATAATAATAATAATAATAATGATGATGATAATAACAAATTCAAAAAAAATGTTGTCATAATTTATAAAAATCGAAATATAAATTAACGAAGAATATTTTTGGAATAAAGATTTTGAAAAAAAATTACTCACCTAAAATCTCCGTAACAATTCGGAAAATTGAAAAAAATCACCGAAAAAAAATTCCAAATTTTACACAAAGAGAATTTTTTCCCTTCGAAAAATTCTACTAATCACGAAACAAGTTAAGTAAAACCAAACGCGAAACGATTGTCGCCGAAAATACGTTACAACGGAGAATGATTAAGAAAAAAAGAAAGTAGAAAAAAAAACCGTGAAAAAGAAGGGAAAAAACGACGCTGACTTCGGTATAGCGTGTTGCAGCGCTTGCGTCGCTCGTACGTTTGTTTCTTTCTCGCGATCGCTGTTTTATTTACTGTTACCGTATCTCACCGTCTCTCAATTATTCGCCCGTCGACGCGCTCACTTTTCCCACTATACTAACGTTTTAACATTCCCGAAACGCGCGTCAGACAACGTAAACAAAATTTTCGCGGATGGGTGCACAAAATTCGCAAAATGGTGTCATCGAATGAGAACGGCACTGATAACGGCGTAACGCATCCGGCTAATTCAATCGAAAATTCCAGATAAAATTTTCACCAAGAAGATGCTGAGGGATCGTAGCTACGTTCTCAGCTGCCAGCTGGTGTTGGGAAGTCGAATGAGCTAGGTGGAGAGCTTGTTTTCTGATTCCCTGTATTTTAATTTAAGAGTTTGTGACTTTAAAGAATTTATTCTCAGAAGACTAGACGACGGATAGTTTACAAAGAGCTTGGAGCGTGTTTTATGAGATTCTCGCGAAGTATTTATATTTCATTATTCGAGTGTGCTGTATAATGTTACGGAGAATTTTTTGGGCGCATTTAGGCGAAATCTCTTCAAAGCATAAAGTTGGGGTCAATCTGAATGGTGAATGGGAATCTCGATACTTCAAGGCTAGAGGAATGGAATTTCAATTTAGATTTGTTTCAACAGAGAATCGATCATTTGAGCATCGAATCCAAAACACAAATGAATATATATTCGCAATTTCTGTTTCTTTTCTTTTTTGAGGAAGGAGGAAAGAATTAAGTCCTAAAGTTGAAAAATTGAATTTCTTTACAATGGCAGGATCACAATCCAAAGTTGAAGTTCTGAATTCATTTTTTTGGGAGGTGGGGAGAGAATTGCTTCCTAAAGTTCAAAATCATTTTTCGGGAAATAGGGGAAAATTGCGTGCCAAAATTCAAGAATTGAATTCCTTTTGAGTGAGAAGATCACGTTCCAAAGTTGACAAATTTAATTCTTTTGGGGAGGGAGAATTGCATCTCAACGTTCAAGAAATGAATTTCTTTTTGGGAATAAGTAGTCGAGAATCACATCCTGAAGTTGAAAAATTGAATTCCTTTTGAGTGGAACGATCACAATCCAAGTGAATTCATTCTAGGGGAGAGAGAATAGCGTCCCAAAGTTCACGATCATTTTTGAGAAGGAAGGGGAAATTGCATTCCTAAGTTCAAGAATGGAATTCCTTTTGGGTGGGAGATTCACTATTTAAAGCTGAAGAACTAAATTCTTTTTGGGAGGAGGATAAAACGCGTAGCAATGTTCAAGATCATTTTTCGGGAGATGGGAAAAATCACATCCCAAAGCTCAAGAATTAAACTCTTTTTTGAGAAGGAAGAGAAAATCAGATTCCAATGTTGATGAAATGAATTCCTATAGGGAGAGAGATTTGCGTACCAAAGTTCAAGAAATAAATTCCTTTCTGGGAAGAGGCGAAAATCACCTCTCGAAGTTGAAGAATTGAATTCCTGTAAGGAGAGTGAATCGCTTTCCAAAGTGCAATAATTAAATTCTTTTTTGGGAAGGAGGGGAGAAATGGAAAATCACACTCGAACTTGAAAAAATATATTTCTTTTTTTTTTTAATCCTAATTTTCGAAGTCTAATTCAAAAACTGAACAACTGAAGAAATTGATACTGGATTCTCGAAATCTTAAAATCGACTTCGCTGTAATACAGATACAGAGTAATAATTAACAATTCTATCCGCCTGCAAATAACTTTTATGCAACTATTCATGCAGCGGTGCGCTATAAGTAATGTAACCATCACTTCCTAGGAGCCTATCACTAATAATATTGTAAAATACAACTGACACTACAACGCACTGGAATACGTAGTGTAAGTTAAGAGTTACTGAGAAGGCTTGAGACCAAAGTAGGATTGAATGGAAAAAAATACCTTGTTCCAAACTTTAACCAAATTTCTGTTACCTAAAATTTTTCAATATTCTACCTTTAAGGTTGTAATGAAAAAAAAAACACCATGTCTAATAAATGAAAAGAATGATTTAGAGCAAAAATAATCATAATGCAGCTACAAAATGAAGACATTTATTTTTGTATTTTTAGACAATTTATTTAAAACTGAAACTTATAATTGAAAAATTTTTGTTTTTTCGATACACCTCAAAATGGCAAATCACTCAAATTTTGAAGGGGGCCGATTAAGGAAGGGAAGGTCGGAGAGCAGTGTCTTCAAATCTTTGCGCTTCAGACCACTTGTCGTATGCAGGCTGTGTTTTTAATAATAATAATTATAATAAAATACTATATCTAAAATATCAAGACAGTGCTACAGTTTATCCCTAATACCGTCTTTTTTTTATTATTTCTAATATACAGTTTCGTTCGATGCTAAAATATAATGTAGACAGATATTCGCTACACCACTGCACTGATGAAAAGGGTATCGTTAACTCTTACAATACGAAACTCGCTTTAATTTGGTGTGAAATTGAAACAGCCTGTCATCAGAAAAGTGAGAAATTCATAGCTCTTGTGCCTTTTAAAATTAATTAATGATATGTTAGATAGTGTTAAAGTTACCTGTGACGAAAAAGCTAATTAGTAATTTAATAATTGAAAAGAAAACGAACGCGCATACGCGAAATTTTCAACGTGTCTACAAGAGCTATACATAGTTAGTTAAACGTTGTTGACCCATTCGCGATGATGTATTAGGAGGTCCAGCGAGCTTTGTAAAGTAAAAGGTATCTCGAAAGCTCAGCTGCACGATAAAACGAAGCGAGGGCGTTGAGATTAGAAGTTATTTCATTTATCAATGAGTTCGTGTAAAACTTTCATCCATTCTGTAATGCACTTTAACCAAGTTTGCTTCATTTATTAATTATACGTGCTCGTGACGGTTTGGTATAAGTTTATAAATATGGGTCATACATGGATATGAGTCCAACTAAATGACCGACCTAACGATACAGCTGTGTTATTATTTCGTTGCTAACAGTATACCAGCAGAGGTGCAGAAGAAAATGGGGCGCGACCAATATTCCACTGGTGCCTTTTAAAGCGAAAGCTATGCTACTTTTTTGGCGCCCGTGTTGAATCCAAGGCGAACGCTAGGCAGCCTATTAAACACTCATACCTAATTTTTGTATTTTCGCTAATAATTCCTTATTGTATGGAATTATGCAACTTATTAGACACACAAGCGTAATGTATCAAGGTAGTTGAAAAACAGCGGGGTTAAAAATCATTTAATTACTCTGTACTGGTGATCAATACTTTCCTTCATCTTTGTTGCCTCTAAGGATGATATTCACTCGTCTTAGTACACCAACTTGTTTACGTTATATTTATAAAATAGCTGGCTCTTGGGGGCATTTTAAAGGAAACTACGTTTTTGCTAGCACGACAACGTAAATTATTAAAACCTAATGGGAAAATTCTCATCCACCGAGTCTCTTCCTCGAAACGTTATTGTCTTTGACGCTCGAACAAATTGACTCGGTCGCGAATAACGAAATTTAAATGGAAATTTTTATTCAATTTTTGCGTGCACAAAATTGGAAAAAACCCTAGTACCTATTTTACAAAAAAAAAAAAATCTCGATACCAGAAAATCCAATATAATTTACCGCGCGCGCTTTGAATTTTGAGGTGAAATTTAAAACCAATTTTCAAACAATGTTATAAAGCAGTGTATCATCCCATGTGCCGATGCCATTTCGAGAGTTCACTCAAACTTATCGCAAATACATTTTCAAATAAATGACGATAACGTTTATAAATTGGTATATGTCGTGATTCGAATGTTGTAACAGAAGCACTGATGTACTGAATCAGTATTTGAATCAAATTCTGTAAAATTGGTTGCGACTAATATAATTCTTATTTGTCCATATCCATCAATTTTTAAATGCACTTTCTCTGCGTCCATTAAAATTTGTATATAAAACTCCTATCGAATAATTTTTCAAATATTCAACGAGTTAACGATACACTGAAATGAAATATGTTAATCCTGACGCTTCACTTTTTAATTATTTATCGTAATAAAGTACTCCGAGACACTCGCAGATGGATATTTTCAAAACGAATGTTTTCGTAAAATACAAAGCGACGATGTAAAATCAAAATGACATTTCGTTGTACTCCCAAGAGATTTCCTTCACCGTTCCGGTTCACGTTCATTGAACTTGCTGTTGGAGTTAAAGGGAAATTGGAATATCGAGGCAACAAATTTAATTTTATTTACTCACCTTCGTGATATTATTCTTTGGGGTAATTTCCAATTTTATTTAGGTCGGTATTAACACTCTTACAAACAAAAGTGTCACCCAGTACATAATGATAATAATAACCTGTCCTTCTTTTTTCTGACATTAGCTGTGACAATAAATTTGAGATATAGTATACATCTACTCCCCAGTCATCATATGAGCCTATATTTATCAAGTGTGAGCTATTTGAGGATTCCTCAAGTCTTACTTATGTTTTAATTATCTATAATTTTTAATCCTTTTTAATCAAATGTGAGGAATCATATTTTAGTTTGCAATTAACTTTGACGGAATGTTGAGTAAATATGATAGAAGTGTGCAACACCCACACGAATGCATATTTTATTCGTAGAACTTACACTGATATTATAACAATATTGCGGATAGGGAACTAGATTCGTTTGCATGGCAGGTCTATGCCCCGTAAAGCACACCAAGCCATAACCAGTAAGCATGCGTTAATCTATGTAATAGGAACATAGTACCAATGCAGGAAGGAACCCATCTCATATCACAATTGGAGAATTCTTTCTTTTTACTCTCCCATTAGGACACTAAGTTTAGTGCCGACTGACATAAGGGCGCGAGAACGACACAGCAAGCCCGGATTTCGGGACATCAAGCAAACGAGATATCCAACAAGCCCTCCACTTTCACACAGAACCCATGGATTTTTGTTTGAGATTACCTTCCTCTAGATGGACTGTAACTAAGCTAACGATGCTCACCTCACTAGAGAGATGCTTTTTAGACGGCTACAACTCGCCATGACATTGAGGTTCTTTCGTGGATATTTGGCTATAATGGAGACCAGTTCTTTGGCTAATACCCACATGCTCTCCACCTCTGCCAACCCTTTTGCCCGCGACCGCTTATTCGTGACATTTCTACCTTAATTTCGCGACTAACCCGGCTATTGGGTTCATCCGATATCATGGGAGCCCAAGAACTTCAGTGTCAGCAAGGGGAACCTCTCTCTCCTGGTTACGGAAGGCTCACAAGAAGCCCAGAAGGGCTTAGCAATTCTTAAATCCCTAAAGGTGAGATTTTTTTTGAAAAACACAAAGACAAACCTTTATCTTATAGCACGCTCTGTTGCTGGGTTATCTATTGTTTCTAATAAGTCCTGAAATCTTCTCCACACTTAAGTTACTCAAAAATAAACATTATGAAACAAATCATTGAACAAGGAAGGAAATAAAGTACTGGTACGTAGGTGCCATTTTTAACGGAAGAAATAAGTATTTTCATCTGTTAAGAGTAATAACAGATCTCAACTGTACAGTGTGTCTGATAGAGAAGTCACTCTGTGATAGAAGAATAGCCTAAGGAGGACTCAACTACTGACCTTTTTCCCACTTTGTCTGATGTTATTGGTTTCTCGGGTGCAGTAGGATATAACTTAACAATGTATTGGTGAGTTGATGTTAAATTGGCTGTGCTCTAGTAAAAGTTTTTGTGATAACATCACTTTAATTATAGTAAATGATTGGATAGGGTCCTTGATTATAGATGATGATAAGTCTCGAGGTTTACTGGTTATTAATAGTAAAATGCATGGTTAATATAGGTAGTGGTAAGATGTAGATTATCTGAACCTAAACCCAAATGGACTATTTTAAATGTTGGTATAAATTTCCAACTCTCTTGAGTAATTTTCAATACATTATTTGATTTTTATGTTCGAATCCGATAGAGAAGACTTGACACATGAATAATAAATTCGTTCAAATTATAAATAAAGTAAATTACTTATCCACTAATTCAACATAAGAAATCGCCGAGTCTACTGCAAAAGAAATCCATTTCGTTTTTTAAGCCCACCCCACCTTCCACAAATATTTGTTCGATAGCGGAATCATTTAGAAGTTGAAAAAGGTTTTTTCTTTCCTGTAGGTAATTAATTCTCGAGCTGTATCCAAGGCCTGATGTTTTCACAGCGCTAATCTTGAAATGGCGATTTATTTCGTTCAAATGCGCGAATCTTAATTAAAAACGTAAATTCCCTTTTGATGATCTGTTTTTGGCAGATATATTGTATATTTTCTAGGTATTCGTCGCGTCGCGTTGTATTCACAGCGGCAGATTTATTTGAAGAGAATTAATTTTACGAAAGAATTTCCTCGAGATTGGACAATTTTTGACAATTAAATACTCTATGCTATGCCCTTGTATTCAATATAATTAAGATTTCGACAAAAAAATCGAATAAAAATAAATGGTAGTTAAAAATGATTCTTTAGAACCATATAATTAGTGCGGATTTTTCACAAAAAGCTATGGTGCTAAAAGAATTTTATAATAAGGTTAAATGAAGAATTGCATTGTATTCTGTTGCACTTGAGTCTTGAGGAACAAATAAGAGTGGACACTAGAGAGTGTGGAAAGAAAACAGAGATAAAAGATAATACCCTCTTAACAACGTTTGTCATGAATATATTGTTAGAATATCATAATCATAATGATATGAGAAATATATCATGAAGATGCCATAATGTTATGAAAAAAGGAGATATTTCCCACATCGCTACGACACGATTTTTTATGTACTTTACCAAAAAAGTAGAAACATTACTGTGGTAAAAGTAATGGATATAATTACTGATGGCATCGCTCACAACGTAATGTGGATTACAGAACTGTTCCAGTTCCTCTAACCTCTTCGAAGACCTTTTGTGTCTCCATCTACAAGAAATTTTATCAATAAGAACATCTGTATGACATTCAGCTTGGAAAAATGAGATTCAGTACGCACCTTGTAGGAATATAGCTAAAATCTCGTACTTTTATTCCTCTTCCATCTTCATCACCAACACGTCATCAAACTGCTACACACGGTGAATGAAACTTAATTCCAATTCGATAACTAACTTGAACCAATAAGCAAACAACTGTATAATGACAACGATAGTCAACTACACATGCACACCACAATTACCATCTCACATTCACCTTCAACCGAGTTCTGTGGTTTTATCATGATGAACTTCATTAGCTTCTATGTGAGAATGTTATTTTAGTTAAACGCGTTTAAGTGAAAATCTTCGTCAGTTTTCTCGACTATGTAAAATATTATAGGCACGTTATATCGCGTGCTTTTCATTTTTTTTTCTTATATTGATAGATAAGTTCGTTAACAACGTCGCTATTTTTCGGCTGTTTTTTCCGTTTCTTATTACTTTCGCATCGCCTTCAACATTTCATAATAGGTAGATACTCTTCTGTATAACGTGTGAAAGTTGTGACTTAATTTCTTCAAATGGTGTGGAAGCTCGTGCAAAGCTCTCCGAAACTTTGTGAAACTTTAATGAAGTAAAGCTTGCATGTAGAAAAATAAACTTCCCTAGAGCTTTAAGTTTGCTCAAAGTTGCATTACAGAACTGAATAAATAATGTTTTTGTAATTTTTAATTAAAACGCCTAGCCATACATTATATTCAAATTATAATACAAAATTGACCGAAATATACTTGCATGTTAGAAGCCACAAGTAATTTGCTACTTATGTAGATACGTACAAAAATTATTAAAAGAAATAGATATAGATTAAGGACGAAAAAAAGGTTTAAAAACGTCTTTACAAGACTTCAGAAATTCTTTTATTCCTCGTCCTCTTTTACGTGGGAGTACGGAAGTGGAAATTCGACTTGAGGTGTCCTTCATTACCCGTCCTCCAATTGGAAATAGCTTTAGAAGGTAGATGCCTGTAAAGACTTTAAGGAACTGACGTAAAGTTAGAACATATTAAAAGAAGAGGCTTCTGTGGAGACAATAAACCTCCGGAAAGTGACCCACAAGTTCAGCATACCTACGATGGACTGGTATTTTTGTGAGTAGAAATAGATATTAGTGCAAGCTATGTGGAAGTCTTAATTTTTGTTAATAAACTCTCACTTCCTCCTAAGCTAGAACTTTTTCTATGCAGTACTAATGAGCTATAAAGAGGATCTCCATCTTAGTTTCCTTCAAAAGTGGCAGCATTTCAATTCAGTTAGAGGTGGAATGCTTATGAAACGGCTTCAACTTACGACTTCGATGGTTGAAAATGGAGGGGATATTTATATGCTTTACCTCTATCTTCGTGATCTCCTTCATTTGTAATTCTTGCACTCACTGAAGTTCTTATCCAATTGACAAAACTTACCTGATTTTGTTTTGAACCTATACATATTTATTATGATGTAGATATTGATATCATGAGGATATCATGATGATACCGACCAATATCACAAAACATGTCACGATGATATCAAAAGGGGGATATTTTCGATGTTGTTATGATATCATTGCGATTTACATACTTCGGTCTTGCCTTTGGGCATGGATATAGAGCAACCAAGTAACCAAGTACCTAATCTTTGCATACAACCCAGGCAGCCATTTGCAACTAATATAAACTTTAATAAACTTTTTTTTTCTACAAGAATGTTAAAAGTTACTTTACTTATTCCTCATTTCTAGTTCAAAACTCCAGAATATCTCCAGATGTACAGTAATAAGTTGGAAATACGTAGTAGAAGTAAGTATTGTCATCTCTCAGTTAGGTACCTCAGATAACTCATCTGGGATGAATGATGACCGATGAGACATAATATGAAAGAGTGTGATGATTATAATTAATATTCGTTATGATTAGCTTACCTGCTTTCCTTTGTTTGTGGTACCACATAATTATCCACAGAGGCACAGGATGGGTTTGGGATGAGCATTCTTGTCTCTTAGCCTCTTATTCTAACATAAATCGATAAACATGAAATAATATGAAAAATTATAAATATGAATTAACCATGACGATATTGAAAAAAAAATGAAGAAAACATATTTTTGCATGTTTTCAATCATAATTTTTGTCACAAACGTAATAATGGATTCAACATGGCGTAATAATATAAGTGCATTTGTGTGACCCCACGTCTACAGGTAGCTCAGCTCCTTTATCAGTTTCATTAGAGAAAAGGATAACTAATTATTGTTAGTCGTAGTTTTCACTTTTCATCTTTTTTTTTCTCATAAACTAATGATAGACGGTCATAAATGTTGGTAACTCACAATAAAATAAAAGCGAAATTTCAATATTACTATTAATTTTGTTAGTCATAAGGTAATCATTTGATTCAAAAAATCAAATTTCATTCGCTTCACTCTTGGTTTTAGTTGTCTCTAATAAATATCTCTTTTGTACGAGTAATTGAAAAGTTCTTTCACCGAAGTTCCGTTTTATTCGTAAAATTTATGGAAATTTGTCACCTTTCTATTTCTTTTCATTTAAGCTTAAGCAGTATTTTACAACTTCACTGATCATGAAGTGAGTTTAAGCATAAATCTTGTCACTTTTAGTAATACAGAGTTGTCAAAATCTAATAACCAACATACATGATTCTTTTGAATATTTAAATGATTTTATTAACTTTCCAAATTGACTAGGAAGCGCGGAGAACGAAGGTCTCAAGATTGTGTATACAACGATAAAGGAATTTTAATCGGTGCTGGTAAAGATTTGTGTGATTGTTTGGATGAAAACTGCTGTGGCTGTTTCTTTCCTTGTGTTAAATGCAGATCAACGAAATGTGGTCCAGAGTGTAGGTGAGTTGCAATTTGTAATGCCCTAGTTTGCAAAATTTCAGTGTTCGAGTTATCTCTTGAACCACAAGTTTTGTGATGTTACGATTTAAATCGATATGCTTCACTTTTTATGTTGTATATTGTTTTAGACAAAAACGCAAGTACATATTCGAATATTATCAGATTGAAGGAACTGATACCGTTGTAAGAAATAAATATACTGGTTCTACGAAATAATTACATGTATTATTGAGTTTCGATTTCATTAATGTACGAATTCTGTTGGTAAGTAAATAAATCAAAAAGCGAACCTTCCTGTTTTCAAGAATTTTTTCTGATTGGTTGGTATATTGATGTGAAATCGACGAAAACGTTCGCATGTTATTTCTCGCTGTATAAAATTTATATGAGATCGCAAATTATGCCTCAATTTTCCCAAACATTGTTACTTTAAATTTGAAGTAATGTGGACACTGATGATTTGAACATGAAAATAAGTAGCATTTTTAATCATTTAAAGCCATCATTATATTTTCATCGTCACTTGTAACCATTTCTTGCCTACTCGTGGTCATAACCATAGCAGCCTTTGGTCTGATTTTGACAGCTTTAGTATCTATAGTTTCACTGTAAAAAGAAATCGAATATACATATTACATAGTTATACGTTTATACATTTCGTAATATTAATCTGACTGTAAATCAATAGAACATTTAATAGTTTTTTGATTGTCATAATTTCAAAATGTCTTACCCCACTGCATGATCCGCGTTAACACTTGGTACTACGACTTGCAATTCATCTGGTAAGGTTGGACGAATAGTTTGTAAATCGACTATCATTATTGCACTTCCAAAATTAACCGCGGTGATGAAAGTTGAGTGATCAACGAATGTTCTGTTGTTCAAAAAGGATAATAATGAGAAAAAATCATAGCTCGCAAGAGAGGTAATACTCGTTTGCTTCTAAGAGATTAGGAGTTTACCGTGTTAGAACCAAAACCCAAGTATCGATTACTTTCAAATCATAATCTCCTTCTTGAAATACAATATTTTTTCGTAAACTTGTTAAAATACTGAAAATTTGTAAATGCGAAATGCGGTCTGTGGCATTTCTTTCAACTTCAACATTCGCTTTCCAATAACCAGGATTTACCGGTAACCATGTGCGTAAATTTTCGCCTTCAGTGAATCCTACAATGAAATGATATAAGTAATTTAAAATGTCAAACAATCGATCCTATAAATGTAACCAATAAAATACCCGCATTTTCGCTAGAATCCCAATGAAAAGGTGTTCTAGCTTTGTCCCGAGAAAAAGCTTCGTAACGCTCAGGTCCAGCATTAAGTGCTGGCGGATCCACCGTTTGATCCCACCGTATAAACGTATCTTCCATACCGAGTTCGTCACCATTGTAAACTATCGGCGTCCCTGGTAAAAGAAGCTGAATCATATGTAAACCATCGATCAAGTAGTGACCGTATCTGCTCGCTGGTCTAGAATTATCGTGATTTCCTATCTGTTTTTTGCAAAAATTTCGTGTAAATTTACACATCAATTTTATACTCGTATTTGATTCCTTGTACTCCTACTTACCACCCAATTTGCCCAACCGTGTTCTGGCATTTTAGAATACCAGCTTTCAATTTTGTTTTTAATATGGTTAGCGTCCGAAGATCGATGAACGGAATCGATAAATAAGAAATTGAATGGAAAATGTGAAGCAGGTTCGGACTTGGTGCCGTAAAACCTCATTACAACGTCCAGATCAGCATACCCTTCCGACATCATGAACCTTCAATTTTATTCAAAAATTAATTTGTGATTTCTCTTACTAGTACTGTAAATTTACACCGTATAAGGGTCTTTTACGGGGAAAATTCCCAACAAAGATTTTTTCCATAAATATGTAGAGACTAGCTCCACTAATTAGATACTAAAAGTACCTATTCATTAGTGATGTGCGTTTCGTACAGAGGAGATTCGAATCCTCCTTTTCATCATATCTCCTCAGGGTTTAATTGTAGAGTAAAAATAGCTTAGTGCAATTTTGTTCTTCACTAAATTTCCTTAAACTTTTATATATACATTTTTCTTCTTCGACCCATTGGTGGAGAGTTAGAAATGTTTGATATTTGGTAATTTATGGGCACATTATGATTGATTCAATTATTTTATGTGACTTATATGTATATGCGGATGGAAAATGTACATAACATGACTTGTGACTACATACTAAAATCATGATCATATGGAAGTCTTATTCCCCTCCCCTCCCCCTCAAATACATACTTTTACGTACCTAAGTATGATGCGAGTGAATTGCGATCAATGTACTTTATGTAATACATATCTAATCGTGTACAAGAACTTCCAAACATGTACTATAACTTTACGCTTGTCCCAGCCCTCTCTCCCCACTCTCATATACAGTTACATCAAGGATGAGCTGATTTTATGAGATTTTAAAAATTTTTACTTCTCATCGTTTATTTAAAAAAAAAAAAAAAAAAAAAGGTTCAAATTTTCCTATTTTGAATATTTTCAAAATTTAAGCCTCTTCTTCGCCACTTGCCGGTTTTTTCTTATCTCTAAAGAAAAAATTAATTTCATGTTGTAAATGATAGTGATGAATGACGTTCGTAAAAAATACACATGAGCGCCTGTAGTATTTATTTTCATGTTCATTCTTGCTGATTGAGGATGGTTGGGTGGCATATATTGATGGCATATGAGAAAATCTAGATATTGATATGCATTAATATCTACCTCCCAATTCTCCTCACTCTCCACGAATAAATTTAGAAATAAAAGCTCAGGTGACCGTCGAAGAAGAGGTTCAAATTTTGAAGATATATTTTTTTAATGTTAAACATTTTTTTTTATGAGTGAGAAGTAATACATCCTTTATAAATTATACTCAGTTCATTTTCGATGTAATTATGTATGAAGGTGGAGAGAAGTGCTGGGATAAATGTGATGTTAGTGAGTACTTGGGTGTTATACAAAATTATGTAGTACATTAACCACATTTTACTCGCATTCAAATACTTATGCTGTGGTCTCAAGAATTTGGGGGTGAGGGAAGAAGTATGAGACCTCCATAGAGACATGATTGGATTGGTATGTGGTCACAAGCCATTTTATATGCTATGTTGTTAGCAAAGCTATAGTCTCTATTACATATTTATGATAAAATCTTTTGTTCGAAATTTTTCTCCAAAAAAATTCTAGATTTTACTGAACTGTCCTCGATTTGAGAATTTTTTTTTTCTGCAGAAGCAAGATATTCACCTTTTCCTTCCATTTTGCGAATACTGGTCTAATATAAATCTCCAGTCTTGTAAAACTTTGAAAGTTTCCTCTTGATTTATACTGTAAGGGTGATTTAGATAATCGTAATCATCAGGCAACGCTGATGGTTTATTTGATAGAGGTTCATCGGGGAAATTTTTGTCTTCATACATGAAGTTGACCGCATCAAGACGAAAGCCATCTACTCCTTTGTCCAACCAGAAAACTAGGACGTTCTAAAATTCATTTAAAAAATATATAATAATATATCAAACATATGAAGCAGTATGAACGTCATAGATTTTAGCTAAAAATTGAAAAAAGTGTGAATTCAATTTATACCTTCATTTCTTCATAAACTACCGGATTTCTATAATTTAAATCAGGCTGCTGTATAGTGAACTGATGCAAATAATATTGACCTCGTTCTTCATTCCATTCCCAAGCGCTTTTACCAAATACTGATAACTGGAAAACATATAAACCGAGTTTTCACTCTTGTACATCTACTATGTGTAGGAAACACAATGATTTGGAATTGAAAGAAGTTAATAAATTTACCCAGTTATTAGGCGGATGACGTTTTCCGTTGACGTATTTCGCATCTTTCCAAACATAATAATCGGTGTAAGGCTCAATTCTCTTGACTGATTGTTGAAACCACTCGTGTTTATCACTGGTATGATTTGGTACGTAATCCAAAATTACTTTTATACCTTTGAATAATAATAGGCGGATATTTTATTAAAAACATCTACTCAGAGGGACAATAATCATTACACGAATAGAAATTGAATAAACATACCTTTTCGATGAGCTCTACGTAATAATTTTTCAAAATCTCGCATTGTTCCAAAAATTGGATCAATTTCCCTATAATTGGATATATCGTAGCCGAAATCTACCATTGGCGAAGAAAATATCGGCGAAATCCAAATTGCTTCAGCTCCTATCTCCTTTATGTAGTCGAGTTTTTGGTAAATACCTTTGAGGTCACCAATACCATCCCCATCACTGTCTTTGAAAGATCGAGGATATATTTGGTATATGACTGCAGACTGCCACCATTCTAACGTTTTTTTCGGTCTAACACCTTCTATGAACGGAAAGAAGCCGCATAAAAGTAAAATCAAGCATGATATGCGTATCATTTTTGTTTTCTTGAAACGCTGAAAGAAAAAAAATGTCAGAAAAATAGTTTACCATATCATAAAAAAGCCAAGGAGAAGTAACAGAATATTACCAACTTATTTTGGCACCACGGAATAGGTACCAGGTAAGCAACTCCTTCACCAACAACTTCACATCTACTTGAATAATTACTTCGAATGTGAAAGATTTATATTAATGCGTTTCTTATATGTAAGTATAATGTATTATTGCTGCTAGTAATTATCCTTACCTTGAAAAATTGATGAAAAACGTATATCCTTTAATCTTTTGTTATCTGATGTCCCTACCCAGCTCTTAAAAGAGGAATTAATTTTATTGATTATTAACGAAGAAAATATAAGTAGGTAAATTATCGATATTGTTTGTCAGAAAGTTTAATTGCTTGGCTTACTTTTTAGTTGTTTCTTATATGATCGATATTATTTGTTTAAGCCTTATTATTTCTTTAAGCCCCTATACCGTGAATCCGATAAAACCCCTTGCAGGGAAAGCAACATATTCCTTTTTGTGATACTTCATCTTCAACATATAATTTCATATTACATCGCTGCCTATAAAATATGCATTGTGATTGGTTGTGAAAATAGGAATCAGTGTTACCAACATGTTACAGGCATCTAGTTGGTTGTTAATTGAAAAGGAATTGGGCGCTTTGTCTGTATGGGATTCAATCGGACACACGGTGTATGATTAAGAGATTCGGGGGACTCTACTATTGCAGATTATTCCAGTATGACTTTTCAACTACCTACTAATTTGGTGTGGTACATACTCATTCATGAATGAAAAAAATCTAATTTTGTACAAAACTCATTCATTATCTTATCATACCACCTAAGTTTTCCAAGAAATCCAATTTGAATGGCGAAACCAAAGTGAAACTGTAATTCTACAATTTAAGAAATTTGAATACGTGTTCCCAATTACCTTTTGTTTTTAAATGTGGCAATAATGCTATCAACCATCATAATACCACTTGATACACGTATTCATTGTGGGTGAAGATCCTGATTTCCTTACGAAATTATTCACAACTTCATTCCTTCCTATCAGGGGCGTAACAAGGGGGGGGGGAGCTTCCCCCCAGGTGTTTTGAAAAGTTGGGAAATTTATAATTGGTCAACGTTGAAATTGGGAACTTGGAATTTCTTTTGGGAAAATAAGAACTGGAATAAATTCGAATTGATGCCAACTTATATCATGTATAGCGCACAACCAGGGACGTAGCCCCCTTGGCTTTTGGAAAGTTGGTAAATTTGGAGTTGTAGCGTAGCAGTATTATTACAGCTATTTTTAAAATTTTTGAAGACTAAAAAAAAAAAAAAAAAAAGGTCAACAGTTGGTAAAATTTCATGGTATTAGTTGGCAATTTTTGGTTTTCTCCTCCCCCTGAAGAATGTCTTCGTTACGCCCCTGTTTCCTATCACTCAATAAAATGGTTATTTCAAAGAATTTAAAGCGAGCAGATGAAGCACGTGCTACATGATTCCTGACGTATGTTTATTAAAAAAAAAGCACTTTTTTAAAATATAGTCATAAAAAGATTTGTTTGAGAAGTGTATTAATGGTAGCTAGTAAATTCGTATTTATGAGATTAACATGGCTTATTTTTTGAACTTGATCCATATTTTTCGTGTATATGGCATCACTTGTAAAAGAATAATTGATAAAAACTTGTATATTATAGTAACTATTTATTAAACACTTGAAAATTAAATGATATAATGCGCTCAGATTTACTTAACATAGCGTTCTTGTTTTCAATTCACCTATGCGGAGAATAGATTTTCGGGCACCTTTTATCCTAAATGTCACATAATACCTTCTCCTCTCCTATTTTACTTATATGTGTCGTCGACTTGAAATATAGATTTGCGTAGTACATATCTGTATTTTGTCGCATTTTCAACTTCTCGAAAGAAATGCCTCTGATAAGGTTTACTTTCAAAGTTTTCTATACGCTTTCGAATTTTCCGCCTGATTCTGTTATACAATATATGCCAGAGAAATCATGCTTGATCGTTTTTTAACTTCGTTGAACCTTCATTGATAGTTAATTTTGATAATTTGGAAGATCGTACTTTCGTCACAATAAAGTTTTGCTCAGTGATCTTCAAGGTCGCGAAATCGTTTATTTTACCGAAAAATTTATTAAGTACCTATTCAGTTACCAGTTACGATTTGGGCTTGTGTCGGAAATGGCCTATATCTTTCGACCTGGCCAGGCATACTCTGAGCACTTCCTATTTTTTCATTACTTCGTTAATGTAAATTTTAAAAATTGGTAATCAATTTTTTCTTCGGAGAACACTTTTTAGCTGAAATTTCACATTTCTTTCCACAAAATTATTTTCAATGAAAGAACTCATTAGTAAAGGTGGTGAACTAATAAATTGAAAATTAATATGAGCTATTGTAGCCTGTATCGTAGGTATAGTTATGGTGAAATTAAAAAGTTTTTAATCGATTAAGAAGGTTCTAGGTGGAGCGCCGTTTCAGAAGTTGTGATTGGGAACATGCCATTAATGATTGCATTTTCTCTATTTTATTTCAATATTAGATTATTAGCTGAGTTTTTAACAAAACGATAGCTATTACAGCCTACCTGATTTGGGAAGGGAAGGTCGGGGGAGGGTGGGGTCTTCAAATCTTTGCGTTTCAGACCATTTGTAATCATCTGGCAAATGTCCAACTTTTTGGTATATATATATATTTTTTTTCCCCCAAGCGTAGCGCCGGCGAGTATTCATAAAATTCGCTCAAAATTTGGTGAGAGACTCTTCTTGAAAATGCGCAAAAATAGTTTTTTTGTTTTTTCGATAAATTTCAAAATGGCGGATCACTCAAATTTTGAGGGGGGCTGGAGAAGGGGCAAATAGCTCAAATTTTTCGTTTTTGATTTCATATGAAAGAGTGAGTCACGGATACTAACATATCCAAATTTCAGCTTCTTGTGCATATTGAGAGGAGTTAGATCAAAAAACGGCTTTTTGAGGAAGTTTTGAGTCATGAAATTTCTTGAATCTTCCATATCTCCCCACCAAATCAAGTTAAAGAGGTCAAATTTTGTGTGTGAGGTTAGTTGGTGACCACAATATGACCTCTTGAATTTGGATCAAAATGGATTCAAAATGGCGGATTATCAAAATTTTGAGTAGAGCTTGAGGAGCCTCAAGTTGGTAAAAATGTAATTAATATGAATTCATATGGTTATTGGGGATAAGTTGTATACTATATCCCGAATTCACTTCCATACATGATGTTGGAGGGGGAAGGCGGGGTTACCAACCTAAAATAGTGGTGGGGGTACAGGAGGGGTCGAAAATTTTTTATTGCTGTGTCATATGATAAAATGAGCCCAAGTGACAAACGTATTTTGATTTTAGCTTCCTCAGTGATTTTGGAGGGGAGTTAGAGCAAAAAACGGCTTTTGGAGGGGAAATTGCTGCAGGAAATTTCATGAATCTTCCATATCTCATCACCAAATCGGCCTAGAATGGTCAAACTTTGTGTGTGGGATTAGTTTGTGACCAGAATATAACCACTTAAATTTGAGTCAAAATGGATCCAAAATGGCGGATTTACAAAATTTGAAGATAATTTGAGGACCCTCAAATAGTTATAATTTGAGAAATATGTGTTCGCATGATTATTTCATGGTAAGAAATACTACATTTGTGCCAAATTGAACTTCTTAAGTGTTTTTGGAAAGGATGGTAGGGGTTTTCAGACTTGGTATTGGGTGTGGCCTGTAGTGATGAACGGTTAAGCAAGGTTATTACTAAATCAAAACAAGCCCCAGTTAAAAACTCAGCTCCAGTAATGCGGCATGGCTGCTTACGTTTTTTTTTTTATATCTTTTCACATATATTTAAAAGAATCACTCATTTTTTTCTTTCGAGCTTCAACATACCTCCACTCCTAGTCTCCAACCTCGCACCCGCTAAAGTCTTTGAGTAGTTTTCATAATCCTGATAAGAATTGACGCATGCGCAGATCCGTTTGTGTTTGTTGATCTTACAGGTGCTAGTTTACTTCGGTAGACATTTTTTCTGATTACTCAGATCATATGATAGAGTAGCAAGATAGTTATGTTCTATCTTTATGTATAGTCAAAGATTTGTAGAATTTCATGTAATAACTTTCATCAAAAATGTCATGCGCAGTTGTTGGTTGTAAAACCAGATGGAAGAAAAACGATCCAACTACGATCCTCTTCAGGTGAGTAGAATATGAAGAATTTAAGCACTCGAATCAAGCTTATTCCGCTGTTCTTAACATTCTCAGATTTCCTCCTGACAAAGATTTGCGTCAGAAATGGATTGCTGCTTTACCACGTGAAAGCCCAGATGGAAAAAATAAGTCATGGGAACCATCAGCATTCAGTAAATTATGCATTAAACATTTCTTACCTGAGGACATCGATCCTTATAGTCCATTTCGAACGCGATTAAAAAAGGATGCTGTACCTTCGATTTTTCACACTCATAAAATTTCCAAGAAAAGTACTACACCAGTAGATACCCAAGTAACTAAAAAATTATTCCAATTATCTCACCATTTATCAGTCTTACTTCGCCGAGTATTACGTTCTTGTTATTGTTACAAATTCTATTTTCAATTTCTACTTTTAGGCGAGACTAGAAATCATACGTCATTCGCCTTCCGTTACCAATGTCAATAAAGTAAGCTCAATGAAAGAATTACTTAAACAGAAAGATGAGGAAATCAACGATCTCAGAGAACAATTAAAAGCCAAAGATGACGAATTGGAGCAGAAAGTAATCGAGGTAAAGAAAAAGGACGAAGAACTCATAAACCTAAAAATTGTTGAGTTCAAGAAGTACGAAAACTTGGAAAAATTGATAGCTGTCGATTTGAAAAAGAAAGATGAACTACTAAAAGTCGAGATGAAGAATAAAGATCGAGAACTAGAGAAATTGAGAAAACTAATTGAATCCAAAAATGCAATTAACGTTCGACAACGAAAAGAAATGAAACGCTTACATTCTGCTAAACAGTATCTGCAGAAAAAAGTAGCCTCTATGGAAGAACTACTCGTGAAAGAATTCGAAAAAAGAATTCTAGAAGTGAGTATTTTACATAATTAAACTAGAAAGTAGGCAATGAAATGTTTTGAGTTTCGATCTATGTCTTCATTGTTTTATTTTAATGCAGCGCGAATCCTGTTTGGTTGAAGAAATCAGCCCTCCTAGTTCTCCTGAAGAACATATCGTGGAAATACAAGATGTTTGACGTAATATTGTCAAGTTCACTAGTCATGTTCCTGAAAAAATCAAATTTTTTAATTTTTTTTAACTATGTGTAGCTCTGTGATATGTGTTAGATGGCTGGAAAATCTTCGGAATGTTCGCCTCGAATGTTTTTCCCAACTTCTCATCCAATAAATTTTAATAGTTTTATAAGTTGATGTACGTAATATAATTAAATTATTTTCACGATCTGCATCTCTTTAAAAACTTTCGAATAATATTTTTAATTCGAAATCACATTTCTGATTTTTTTTTAGTGAGTTCACTTTCTCTCCTAGTGATTGTAAGAATGTATATATTTTTAAACTATTTTTGTTACAATTCGTTGAAATAAATGTTTGGTTTTTCATACTTCAAGTTTATCAACTCTTATTCATTACTTCAGAACAAAAAATAATTTAAAACTTTGCGTATAATTTATTCGCTTGTTAGTAAATGCACAACAAATAAAATAATTTAATGAACAGAAAAAAGGGGAAAAATAAATAGAAGAAAAAAATCAACTATTAAAACTCGTAAAATAACTATTCAATACACGTAAATAAATAGGTGGGAAGAGAGCGCGATTAAATAATGTTAATAACAATTCTTTGGTATAACTAATACTATATACGTGTGTATAAATAAGTAGATATTTAAAATATACTTTAAAACTGAAAAAAGGGGAACGAAACCTCTTTACTTATAGAAAACAAGAGCAGACTAAAAGTCTCCACTTACATTTGGTTAGGTACGTATTAATGCGAAACAAATTTCTACGTAAATTTATTGTCACACATTGACAAAGAGCCCTGCTCCCGAGAAGGACGGTTGAAAATATTTTAAGCTGTTTGAAAAATCATGTGAAACCGCCAACTTAAAAAAAAGCTATAAAATTTTATTTTTTTAAATCGCACAAGCGACGAGTTCATTAATCGCGCGCTGAAAGCGACAATATTTAAAAACAAATTAAAGAAAAAGAAAAACAATACCTAATGAGGCGTATTTAGATAGACCTAAATATTCTGACAAAATGGTGTTTAGAAAAAATTCAACATTGGATATATAATTATACTGCATTGCCTAAGAAATTAAAACATTTTACTATCAGTCTTACAAATGTATATCAACGATAGAAAGAGGTATAAATGGAGGCGCCGCTAAAACGAAATTCATCTATGTCCTGGCTGCCTAATACGATGAACAAGATCGAATCGGAGAAGCATTACTGCACCCATGTCGCTGGTACCCACAATGGTTCGTTTTCGATTTTATGAACGACTTGTAAAAGTTGTTCGAAAGCTGTCGTCAAATCGGCGTTCACGATGGTTTCGTCGAACCAATGGCCATACAGGAATTCGATCCTGCGGGCGCTTTTGATTATTTCGTGGAATTCATCATCCTAAAAAAAATTAAAAGACGAAATGAATTAGAAATTACTTGATTTTCTTTTGGGCGAAATAAAAAAAAAAGTTCATAGTACGAGTAGGTCAATAGGCACAGAAAATTCACAGAAAAACCTTTATAATTAATCAGTGATATTGACTACGTAAATTGTTAACTCGTTGGATTAAAAATAAAATTTGAGTACAAAATTGCTTTTTTACCTCATTTGTATCAAATCTTTTATTGTTTCAATTTGTTGAGAATATCCTACCAAAAAACATAATTCTCTAGCTCGAACTCCTCCCGAAATGAGGTTTTTTGCTCTTATCTCCCCAATGATTCGCAATAATGTGAGAATAGTTCTATAATATTACTTTTACACTCAACCTCCTTCAATACGAGCTATCAAAATTTTTCACAGCTCTATAATAAAAGGTAAAGAGATCCTAATGTACTAATAAAACAGTGAAAAAATAAAATAAAATAAGCTCATTACAATAAATACTTCAGTTAAAAAAATAATTTTTAAATGTTGAAAATATAATTATCTTTCCGAATGATAAATTCTGCGCCGTTATTACAAATCCAGTCCTCGCTCAAAATTTTCGAAATTAAATCAAGTACCGTAAATCCACGGGAATTCGTTTCATCAAACGTTGACCTAGCGAAAGCGGCGTTTCGCGTCTCTTTCAGAGCCTCGAATTCCGGAGGCTTGATGAACACTATGTATGGCTTGACATCGGGAGTACGGAGCATTTTCAATGCCTAAAAAGTAACCCAAGAGATCGTGTTGAAAAAATGTTTTGCTTACAAAAATAATAAAATTAATTCAGATATCATTCAACATCTTCATAATAAATTCTGAATACAAAAAAAAAATGAAACTTTTTTCACCTGATAGTGAGGGGTGAGTATGCAGAAAAATCCGCTGTTCACTATCGATTTCACAGTTTCGGCCGATGTACCGTATAAATTACCCTTGTATTCCCCAAATTCGATGAATTTACCCTCGTTTATTTCTTCCTCCATTTTTTCGCGCGAAACGAAGTAATAATCTTTACCATGTACTTCTCCGGCTCGTGGTGGTCGAGATGTATCTAAAATTGAAAAAATCAAAAATCCGTTGAAATTCACATATTTTTTATTTGAATTTAAAATTAATTCGAAAAATTGTAAGCAGCCATGCCGCATTACTAGAGCTGAATTTTAATGGGGGGGGGGGGGAGTTCAAATTTGTACATAATGTTATTATAACCTCTTCTTCTTTATACCTAGTATCGAGATTGAAAACCCCCTCATATACTCTCAAAAAATTAACTATAAATGCGCTGATCACAGGAAAACTGAGCACCCTGTAATGCTTTTTGTCCACTATACCAACCAAGTAGAAAAGGCAAAATGACTATATTCTCGAAATTTTAGCCTTTTGAGGCTTCTTCAAGCATTTCTCATACTTAGACGATCCGACATTTTGTCATTATATGAGCTCATAATTATATAATTATCAAAGTTTCAGCTCTTTGAGGCTTCGTCAAGCCTATTTAAATTTAAATAATCCGCCATTTTGGATTCGTTTTGACTAGAATTTAAGGGCTTATATTTTAATGCAGAAGAAACCTCACAAGCAAAATTCTAGATTTCCAAGTGCATTTTATGATGTCCCCTTCCAAAGCTATTTTTCCTTCTAACACACTCCAAATCCACTCGAAAAGCTGAAATTCGAGTACGTTAGTCATTAGAGGTTACTTTGTCATGTTAGACCATGATCTGCAATTTTCGACCTTACACTTACCCCTCTCCATTCAACCCCTCCTTTTTACGACAACTACTATGCCATCTCCCCTACAACATCATCGATGAGAGTAGATTCAAGTTATGGTATAATTCGCGTCCCCATTAATCATCGAGCCCATATTTATCAATTTTGAGAAATTTCAACTTTCCTCAAGCTTTCCTCAAATTTGGACTATCCACCATTTTGGGTCCATTTTTACTCAAACTTTAGAGCTCATATTTTGACGTGTAAAACCAACCTTACATACCAAGTTCGAGTTATTTAGGTCGATTTGGTGTGGCGATATGGAAGATTTAAGTAATCTGAAGACTCAAAACCTCCTCAAATCGACATAATTTGCTCCAACTCGCTTTCAAATTCAGTTAGGAAGCTGAATTTTAGACATGTTAGTGTCCCTGCTTCACTTAATCATATGACATCGAGATCAAAAATTTTGAGACTTTTGAGATCTCACTAGTTTCCCTCAAAATTTGAGTGGACCGTCATTTTGAGCGAATCGACAATCAAAAAAAAATTATCTTACTTATTTCGCCGAGAAGTACGTTATATTGATACAAGTTATGGAACATCGGATCTTACCGAATGGCAGTTCCGTTCACTTATCTCTAAAGTATTCCAAACCTTCAAAATTGAATAATAACAATTCTACTGACCGAAAAATAGTGAATGTAAGGAGCTTGAAGGCGAGATATATGGACATAAATACAAAAAAATATTGCGAAAAACCGGTAAATTTTTCAATTTTTTTTGAATAACTTTTCATTAAGGGACTTCTTAAAAAAATTTTCCGTCAATTGTGAATGTATCTCTGGTTTTGATTTTTTTTCTCAATATCTAATATATTTAAGAAGAACTCTCCCATTATATTTTGCCGACGATACATTCACAATTATTAACAAAATTTTCAAAAGGACCCTAAATAATATGATTTAAAAAGTTATTTACAAAAAAATGAAAAATTTAGCTATTTTTCATTATATTTTTTGGTATTTACCTCCATATACCTCCCTTTCTTAGCTTCCTGCATCCGTCATTTTTTCAGCAATAAAACTACATTCTAAACATAATATGCCGTATTAATGTCATAGTTCTACGACCTTTAGATCAAAATGTAAAAAATTTTCAAATTTCATTTACATAAAAAATGGAGAATTTTTTTCCTTTTTTTTTTTTTTTTTTTTTCAATATCTGAGCTATCTAAGAAGCGCATACCTTCCATAGTGTACGCAGGATACATTCATAAATACCAAGAAATTTTTTAAGACGATCCTAAGGAATGCAATTTCAGAAGTTATTTACAAAAAATTGAAAAATTTACCGATTTTTCACAATGTTTTTGTTATTCACCTCCATATATCTTACCTCCATTCACCCTACATTTATTATTTTTAATGTCAATAAAATTAGACCGTATGTTTTGCATTTTATTCATAGTTCACGAGATATAAATTTTTAAAGTTGAATAATTTTTTCAATATTGCGTATCTCAGCGCCTTCAGATTTTTGGGCAGTCAGATCATCACGCATTCATGTAACTTGAGTTGATGCGTTTGTGGTTTACGTATGATGCGTTCGAAATTGAACACCGTGTATATTCACCGACATGAGTGGGAATAAGACATTTTATCGACAATCACGATTTCTACCATATGATCACTAATGGTCTGAAATGCAAAGATGTGAAGACCTCCCCCTCCACTCCGCCCAGTCCTTAATTAGGTTAGGCTGCAATAGCTATCGTTTTTAATTAAAAATTCACTTAAAACTACACAAACTTATACCTACAAATATATTTGAATAAGTACAATTTATATTTTAATACAAGTGCTCATATCGTAAATGAAGGTTCATATACATTACTTACACGGTGTGGGTGTCCTGAATTTCTCCGGATTAATGATCATCAACCTTCTCTTGAGTTCGTTACGACCAATTCCCGGAGGTCCAATTAGCACCAATGGCCTTAACAATCCAGGACGCGGATACAACTTGACCACCTCCTCATACGTAGGTATTTCTTCTCGATCGAAATCATCGCTTTCAGCTGTGTCATATATAATCTTTTTAGTTTTGATTTTAGGCATACACCTAGGCGACCCCCCAATTTCACCCTGACTCAATAGACTACAGAATGGTACGCGTTCTGTAACGTCCTCAATAACGGGAGCCATTTTTTCGGGTAAACAACTATCGGGCGTTTTTAGGCAACTGGTAATGATTTTTTCTCCTGTTAACATACAAATCCGCTCTCATTTAAATCGCAGCTTTTTTTTCCGCTTATAAAGAAAACAATACCGCGTAGGTATATACAAAGGCATGCTTTACACACTCTGTTACACGCAAGCGACATGCTAACTTATGTATAAAATTTCTACTAGATCCTAAAAGCTCGGCATGCTGTTCCAACTACGTCATTCTCGATTTACGAGGGGGTTTCATGTTTAAAGGAATTACCGCGTGGACAGCTATCGACCCATGACCTCTTAAACAGTATATTAGAGAGGCATACGATGCGACAAGTTTCCTTGATTGGACACAAAGAGGTTAAGATTTTAAAGGATAACTAACAGAATGAATACGAAGTATAGTAGCGCGTATTACTATTTTTATTATTGTTAGAGTCGTCGAAACGCGAGTATCGTTTCAACGCAGAATACTCGTTTCGTTCATTCAAAGCTGTATTTAATCTAACCTTTTGTTTCGGCGTTAGCTCTTTCCAGTAAGATTCTACGCTCTTGCAGCAGCTTACTGGGGATGAGTCCGGCGCGAAGATTTTTATCGCCTTCTTTACGAGCTTGCCACCTGCAATGATATTTTTTCAGTATTTTTTCCTCCAGGTATTCAGAGAGGAGAAGATGAGATTTACCAATATTTGTCTTCTTTGCTGACAATATGAAGGATATCGCCTTTGACGAAATCCAAACCGGCTTCTTTGCACGGTGTGTGGACATCGCTGGTCGCTTGATAATTGAAATGCGCTCGTACCCTGACTCTGCTCTCTCGCAGACCGTATTTTCCATCCGCTGGTATTAACTTGAAAGTTATTGTTCCTTCGGAACTTTGCTATAAATAATGATTGAAATTTAATATTGTTTATTTTTAGGGCAATAAATAAATAACAGGTTAATAAGGTCGTAGGTCATTCTATATAAATTCATCTCCAAGATCACGATCTTTAATCTGGTTCATTTTTTACAAGTTAGATTCACCTAGTGAAATCGTAAAATTTGATTTAAAAAAAATTACAAATTTACATCGATCTCTGAATTTCATGTCTTGTTTGTTGATGATTCTTGGCGTTAAATAAATTAGCCTCAAATACCCGCACTTTATTAACCATATTGTCAGCTTTAAAAGCAACAAATTTTGACATACATTACTCTACTTTAGAACAAAAAAACCTGTACTAGTAACAATGTAAAACACTACGTTGATTTAAAATTATGATTAAGGAAATTTCAATTACATATCAAGATTATTGATTATTAATTTTTCCAAATGCTCATATGGTGAGGGGGGGATACAAGACCCTATCTACCAACTAAGACTTTTGTTATTTACGCAATCCCTGCAGAACTTAGGTAAATGGTTGCAGCGCATTATTCCATATTGGAAATATCAAGTTGCCTGAATTTCATCAACTAGTGAGATTAGTTATTAAGTTTGATTACCAAGATTTTCAAAACATCATTGGGAGTTTTGCCTTCCACGCATATACCATTGACTTCAACAACTTCATCGCCCACATGAATTAATCCCGAACGATCGGCGGCACCACCATGCATAACACGAGCTATGACTATTTTACCAGTTTCTTCGTCCGTTTTGATGGTAGCACCCTGAAAAAATAATTATTTCAAATTTCATCGTGACCTAAATTTCAATACAATTTAATACATACCACTATCGGTTCGGTGGATTGTTCTCCACCCGCCTACGTAAGCGTAACAAAAATATTGGACGAGTGAGAATATAAACAACCTCGAGTTGTTCGATTTAAAAGTTAAAACGACTTATCAACCAACTTACCAAGGGCTCGTTACTCTTCACTAATTGTACGATTTTAACGGTTTCTTCGTCTTCATCTACATCTTGAGGTATTTCAGGTAACCTTGGGTAATAGTCTTTCTGAGCAATGGCATCGTGAGCACACAATAACCCCTAAATGAAATATTTGTTTAAAATATGCTTCTTTTTTTAAAACAAATAGCTAATAGCAGATACCTGTAAATGCGGTTTTTGCAAATGGAAGAATAACTCTTTACAATCTTCGTTTTCATTTAAATAAGGTATAATGGCGTCGAATATCTCTAAAACTACTTGCATAGCGCTAGCTAATACTGGACGATAACGTTCGTTACGTTCTTTTTCTTGAATTTTATTATGAACTTTGAATAAAGCATGAAGCTCTTTACTACGCAGCATGTTATTAAGAAAATCAAACTCTTCATCGGAAGCGCAAACATTTCCACGAGATTCTTCTAGAGATGCTAGGAGACCGGAGAGAGCTGTAAGTTCGATATAATTTGTTAAAAAATGGAAGAGAAATGAAAAAACAATACTTATTATATACTCACAAGGATCCCAATTACGAGTGGCCATAATAGCGGTGGTCATTATGATTAGGGAAATACGTGAAAAGGAGTGTTTTTTATTTGATACAAAAATCACTAAATTTCTAATTACTTATAACGATTTTAAGACAGATACGTGGGTTAATAGGGCACCGATGATTCCACTGTGTGTCATGAATGCCGCATTCTAAACTGTAGTTGGTGAGTAATTTGAATTACGACTATTATTTCGTGTTATAAATTAGCATTTGCATGCCAAAAGTTCGCGTATGACTTCAAACACGAACGTAAATGTCGTAGTAGCGAAAAAAGTTATCTTTTACTCGAATCAAAAATCAAACATTTTTTACAACAAAAAATTAGTTCAAGGCCGCTATGCGCCAGGTGTGTTTTGTTTCCTCCATCGTCGTATTGTCGTGAAAATACAGTTTTCGTGATTATTGGAATTGAAAATTGTTGATTTTATTTTATTTTTTTAAACCATTTAGAAGCATAGAAGCAAAAGGTTTTTCTTTTTTCTTTATAATCATTATGAATTACGTGAAGTTCATAGTGTAACAGAAGAGAACCTAATTCCTATTAGTATATAGAATGATGTTCAATTTTAATTCATTTATTGTATTAGCACCCATACACTGAGAACTCAAATTCATTATGTTGTATTTCTGAATCAATGCTCAAACATAAGTTAAACTAATAATTAAACAAAAATATATTATTTGTATTCTTTTGGTTTTTGCAATTTTCAAAAACGAAAAGAGAAATTATTTATAATTATTTCAATCTGAAGCTAGTAAAAACAGTGAAATTTTAAATATTTCATTTATTTTTTCTTCCAAAATGATTACTGATTTGATTTTTCTCCCATCCATTGGAGTTGAGCACTTATTTGATTAAAATTATTAAATTGCCTATTTAATGTCATAACGCGTTAAAATTTATAACCGTAATAATATTAATCCAAAGATTTCCTTTTTAAAATGTAAAACTAATTAACTAAATGAAAAGCTATTACGATTATACTTTTTTGATGAATTGATAATGAAATTAATTGCTATTGCCAACGCAACTTACAATATTAAAACGTGATGATGTATTTGGATAGAAATTTTCATTAAAAAAATTAAAAATTCAATAAGTTTAATTTACTTTCTAAGTAATTCAAATTCAAATTGATATTTATATAGCTGTTTGAAGATAAACAAAATTCATATTGAACGAGTTAATGAGATATCTAAATTATTGAAAAATTAATATCGTAAGGTATTAATATTACACCATTATTTCACCATTATCTACGAAGTCACGTTGCATTATTACTTGACAAACGAAGATTATGTGCAATCCTTTTCTCACTCGATTAATTTGTTTTTAGGTTACTACTCCACATACAGAGTAGTCATGGAACAAATATAAGATAATATCTTCCGATAAAAAATCATTACCAACAAAATTTATCTTAAAAAATAAAACTATTAGGTGCTTTATCATAATTCGTAATGTATATGAAATCTTTTTTTAGAGATTTAACGAGCAATACGTTGTAAACATTTATAAATTGAATACCTAATTTTGTTTATCTATAGGTGATCGTAGATGAAAGGTTTCTATTGATGTTTTTTACATTACAAATATTACAAAATCGAAGATTACCATACTTTTAAAAATTCTAATCTTCGTATTGCGACTTATTAAAACATAATGTATTTCATGGTTTGATTTACATCCACCTTAATCTTGCCATTGTACGGTATTGCCCACGTATTTTTAATAAAAATATCCCAACGATACATTCCCTCGTAAGCTTATTCCCCCAACTTGTTCCCATATTATTTAAATTTTCTTTCCAATAAAAGTACTTCCTTGTAATCATTTATCCCCTTCATGGGGCGGGGAAAATATTCATCCAAAAACAGTTTACCGTTATTTTGGTGCTTCATTTATCCCTATACAGGAATGATTTGAGATTTTCAATCCTACGATGCTTTTGGTTGGCTGAATATTTTCGTTTTTCGGGGTTGAAAATGTGTTAATAGCCGAACGAGTAGGAATCATTAACCCCTTCGTGACATTCGGATGTGTTATTTCCTCTTTCGCAAATCGAAATGCACGAAGGGTATACGTTCCGATGAGTTCACTGGAGAATGATTTTGATGCGCGTAATGGTGTTTTTACTGTTTTTTACAAGGACGAGGTATGAAAATTTAAATGATGGAATATTCGTATTTCAAGTTGACTTATATTGAGAAAATGTTCCATATTTTGAATTATTATTGAAAAAAAGTACATAAAATCGGGATTTTACTTAATGTATGCGAAAGGAATACATAATTGAAAATGCTTATAATATATTTTTTTAAATAATTTCATAGTAGAAAGCTAATTACTGAGGTCCGTCTTTAAAATCGTCAATTTTTTGTTCGCTTGGTGGCATTTCTGCGGAAGAAATAAAATTGAAAAGAAAAAATATATAATATATCAAAATAAATCCATTAGGAAAACCTGAGCAACTGTCTGAAAGTTTTTTATGCATTTTCTTATCTTAAAAGATTAAACTTGAAAATATAAAATGCATCGACTATAATCAAGGATGAACGAGTTCATGAACTCGCTCAGTTTTGAGTTAATTTATTTATAGAGGTGAAAAAAAGTTCAGTTCAAGTTCATTTTAAAAAACTTCGCGTTATGTAAAATTCAGTTAGTTGAAGAAAAAACTTGAATGCATGTCAAAGTTTTCGAACTGAACTCAAATTGAGTTCTTTTTGTAAAAAAAATTGGGGACTGAAAAAACTTTATCGGGATCCAAATACTACAACCACTTATATTTACATACATCCCTTGGGAACGCAAATAGCATGATTATGAAATTTTATATTTTTATTTCAATGAATGTTTGAATAAAGATGAGTAATTCGATAGAAGTAAAGAAAAAACTTCACTTTAAAAATGTCAACTTCAATTTAAGAAATAATTTAGAAATTTAACAACGTTCACTAATCTCAAATTTTGTAATAAAAAAGTAAAAATTATGAAAAAAAAACTCGAAAATATCTTAAAGTAGGTTTCAATAGTAGGTACGGCTGAAACCAGTTCTAGCGTTCTTTCCTCCATGCGTGTAAATATTTTCAAACAAAAAAAAACATTCCTGCGGTACCAAAACAAACAAAAAAAGAGCATTTGAGAAGATTTTAAACACATTTTGGAAATGTTTTCTTATTAATTTTATTCAATAAAAAATCCATCAAGTACATCCACAAGACTTTCATTACTCCTCGGACTCACATAAGTAAGTAATGTACCCATTTTTTCTATACTTTATTTTCTTATGAAAAGTGCACAGGTACCTGTTGCTCGTGCATCAGAGATAATAGAATTTCGATTTAACACTTGATTTATTGCAAAGAAATAAGGCAGTTAATTTGAAAATTATTAAATTTCATTTCCCTTCATGTAAGTGTTTCTAAGTGATTTTATATATTACATCGTGTATTTTTGTTATATCGTATTCATGCTTAGAAATTTCCACAAATGCCGTTCGCCTCAAAAACATGGTTTTGATGGAATATATACGCTTTTATGTATCACCTGAGATGTATCGGACGTGTATGAATTTTAGGTAACACGAGAAGCCCAATTTCTCTATAAACATTCGCACTTCCTGAATCTATCGAATATATTGAGCTGATAATCGATAATCAGGTACTTCTCATTTCAGCTATTTTATCAAGTACTTGATTTCAAAAAATTTGATCATCTGTCATATCTATATGAAAGAAATACGCCGATACGGAAGTTAAATTCCATATTTTGTAAAGTTATTGGAGTACATTTATTCAACGATTCGTCCCCCCAGCTTATCATTCCTCTTGAGTTTCGATAGCTTATAAGATAGTGCAAAATATGGATAAAATTGACTCCCAAGTTTGAAATTGAACGGGCCACTTGTTAAAATTATCCTTCAGTTCATTACGCAAGAACTAGCTGTCAGGTCAGATGCATTATTGAACGATGAGGTTTTCATAATGAAAAGGAATTTTCATTCAATTTCCTCATAATTGATGAGTCCTGTTTCAACTCCATAAACATTTCAAGCTTTCAGTTGGACGAAGCACTGTACAGGATTAAATTAAACACTCGATGTTTTTTATTTCATTAAATTTTATTCGAATTTCATTACGATATTGCGACGCATGCATGACGAAAAGTTCGCCTCATTGTTTTTTCCTTATAAATAGAATAGTCATGCGCTCTATTCATTTTTAATAATGAAACGCGATCGTACCGTACAAAGACAATTAAACGATTGAAAAGCATTCACGACCAAATAACATTAACGCGAATAATGAAACTTGATTTTATGTAAATATCGCGCGCCGAATTATCAAAACAACCATTCAATGGGAAAAAATGGCCGATTTCGAAAATAAAGGGTGCCGAAGAGACGTTCAAATAATAAAAAAAAAAAAAAACTAAGCAATTACAATAATGAAATGAGAAAACCTCTATTGAAAAATAACAATAATAAGAAACGAGAAAAAAAACGAAAAAAACACAATTTAAAAAAATACAGAAAACTTACTTATTAAAATTATTTTTGTAAAAAAGAAAAAAAAAATTAGTCAAAGGAAATAAGCACGATGGCCGACTTTTAATAAAATCGAGATTCAATTTTTAAGCGAATTACCGTGGCAATTCTTAGTTTAAATCTTCCCCTCGGTCTAAATCTTTTTTCCTTTAATGCGTTTCGTAACCAAGACGCCTCCACCTTTAACCGAATGCTGATTAATTAAGACTATTTAAAAACACCGCCGAGCCGAGAAATAACGAAAATATTTCTCCTGAAAAACTCTCCTTCGGAGTACAGGCGATTTTGAAATTATACACAAATGCACCTCATTTCAATCACATTCGAACCAGTTGGACGTTGAATGGTAACTATTCGCCTTCGGCTGTGAATTGCTATTTAATCAGTTTGCCAAATAAATTAGCGGAAAAATCATTCGAAATCGTATTTCCTTTCGAATTCATTTCTACACCTTTTACTTCTTCAACGCGTTGATTTCGCACGTATCAAGGGGTGAACGCCATTTTGTCAGAATATGCTCGTCCTCTGTGGGTGGAAGAAGATGAGCGTAAAATCAACGCAAATGTCAGACCTATCGGTTGACTTTTTTATCGTATTCGTTACCCATGTAGCAATATGGTATTGAGGGAGAATTTTATCGTCGTATTTGCGACTATATTTAATCTGCGTCCAGAATATGAAATGGCGATTCCTATACGAAACCCCTGGTAAGTTAAAGAGCCGTGAAATTTCTCCGGTATCGAGGAAAACGAATGATACTGTGATTGCATGTGATATTGGTATTTCCATTTTTAGCTGAGTTTCAACTTGAAAACCGCAGCTATTGCTGTGTACCTGATTTGGAAAAGAGGGGTCAGTGGTGGGTGTGGTATTCATATATTTACATTTCAGACCATTTGTAATCATATGACAAATGTTAAATTTTTGTATATATATATACTATACAACCCATTTGAGCCCGAGCACAACAGCATCAAATTTTCCACTGTGGTGAAAGAAAATTTTGATTAGATGTTTATAAAACTATTTTATAAGAAAAGGTAATGAACAAAAAGAAAATCGAAATGACTGCGCTTTTCATTGCTCTTTGGCATGCAACAGTGTTACCAACACCTAATTACAAAATTTTTTTTGTTGCTAAAATAGAGAATTTGACACTCTTTCATGCTCGGGGCTCGATAGTTTACAAGGTACATTTATTTACATGTATGTATGCTTTTTCCTTGCGCAAAATGCTAGTGTGTATAGATGAAAATCGCTCAAAATTTGCGGAGAAAGTAGAAATGGCCAAAATGATCTTAGATGAGATTATAAATCATTCCACTTGAATTGATCTGATCTAAAGATCATAAAAAAGATTAAGTCTTTGACTATATACCCCTGGACCGCTGGAATTGTAAAGAAAATTCGTCTCAGACCAAAATGCGTCTGCGCATGCGCGAATTAAAGATAACAACAGGAATAGCTGATACCAGTTTGAACTCGCGCATGCGCAGACGCATTTTGGTCTGATAGCGTTCACTTTTAATATCGACAGAAATTTGTGTTATTTTAAACAATGAGTTCGAGCGGTCCAGGATTATATGGTCAAAGGATTAAGTTCATATGCCTTAGTTTCTTCTAATACGCATACACGAACAAAGATGTCATCATTTATGTATTCTTATCAGTTACCCAAATCCTAATTTTCAGTTCATAATTTTGAGAAAGCTCAACCAATAGCTGGAAATGATGCGCAAAAAAATGGAATTCTTGTATTTAAATTGAAATTTGAGGTGAAAAATTCTCATCAGACTTGAAATTCATGTTAACAGAGCATTAATGAATCTGATTTTTGATCTTTTGTTATTTTTCTTTATGTTTTTGTAACCTAAAAATCAAATGATCTCAACATCGTGATCTATGAGCTGAAGATCATTGTGATATAGATCTTGTCCTTCTCTGTGAGAGAGTTTTCAAGTAAATACGCAAAACAAAAGTGTTTTTTTTTTTTATTTTCGATTCGACTCAAAATGGTGCATCACTCAGAAATTGAGGAAAGCTGGAGTGGGAAAAAATGTTCAAAATTTTCCCTACTTGATCTTATATGAGATAGTAAATCATAGACTCTAATATGTCCAAATTTTAGCCTCCTAAGTGCATCTAGAAGGAAAAAATGACTTTTTAAGGAAGCTTTGAGTTTTGAAATTTCTTGAATCTTCCATATCTCCTCATCAAATTGTCATAGAAAAGTCAAAATTTGTATATTAGTTTAATTTGATACCTCAATACGAGCTCTGGAGTTTGGATCAGAATGGATCCAAAATGGCGGATCATCAAAATTTGAGGAGAGTTCGAGAAGCCCCAAATAATTATTAATGTGATTAATGTGGATCGAAATAATTATTTAGGATGTGATTTATGTTATATCCCAAATTTACCTCCACATTCAGTTGGAGGGGAGAAAGAGGGGTTATCGAGCTGAAAATATTTAGTGGGCGAGAGAGGTGTGCTACACAAGAGGCCAAAACATTTTTATTGTGTTGTCATGTGATGAAATGAACTCATTTGAATAATTTGCTCTCATTATAGCTTCAAAAGTGAATTTGGAGGGAAATTAAGGAAAAAACGACTTTTGGAGGGAAAATTATACCATGAAAAATTTTATGAATTTTCTACATCTTCTCACTAAATCGAACTAAAGAGGTGTAACTTTGTATGTAGGATTAGTTGAAGACCAAATCATGACCTCTTGCATTAGGTCGAAATGGATCTAAAATGGCGGATAGTCAAAATTTGAGAATAATTTTAGGAGCTTCAAAGTGCTTAAATTCGAAAAATATAAGCTCATATGATTGTTGTACAGGTAAGACACGCTACATCCTCTAAATTTTACGTCTTAACTGCTTTTGGAAGGAATAGGGTAGGGGTTTTCAGACTTGGCACTGGGTGTGGCCTGTAGGTTAGCAACGTCTTTTGCGAACCTGAACGAGCTCTTTTTAGAAACTCAGCTTCAGCAATGCGGTATAGCTGCTTACATTTTTTTTCTTTCGAGTTTCCAATAATTTAGATTGACACGACAATTTCCAAGAACCATTCAGTAAGCAGGGGCATCATACTGTCGAATTCCTGTTCTTCACTTATCGTATAATTAACCCACTTTGCGAACAAAGCGTATTGTATTTTCATTATCGATTAGTGGATTAAAACAAGCTGTTTCTTTTTCTTTAATCGATCATTTTTTATTAGCGATGATTATATCGTAGTCTTTTATTCGTATCAATTAAGTATCAGCAATTTGGTAGCACAGACGATAGATTTTGCAGTTTTAATTATCAAATAGAGTACTTACCGTTGGTGATACCTTCTCTTTTATACTTCAGTTGCAGCATTCTTATTGAAATAATTAAAGGAATATAAATACAATAATGGTAATTCAGCTAAATGGGATTTTTGGATTTATCTGTTTTTTTTTTTTTTTTTTTTTCTATTATCAGTATTATACGTAATATTTTATGCTAGAATATTCAAATTAATTTTCATGCGAGTATTTAATAATAAATGAAGCTATTACGGCGTATCCAATTTGAGAGTAAAGGGTGAGGGAGAGGGGACTTCACATCGTTACATTTCAAATAATTGTGGTAGTTATTTATCGGCCAGTTTTCATTAAGATTTTGTAATTCGTGATGTTGAAGTATATTTGACTGAAGATTCGTTCTACAGTTGCCGAAGAGATAGGTAGAACATGAATTCTGTTGAAGTTGAAAAATCTGTAATTTTATCAAAAAATTTGTTGATTTCCATTTGTGGTCTGTGTACTCTGACTACAATAAAACTGGAGACAGCCTTTCTAAGGTACACAAACTCCAGACTTTTTAAAGTTTTGATTTTAATATATGGAAAGAAATGCACGAAGGCTGTCCTATAAGTGAGATACACTTCAGTAACAGTTAGCATTTTGGAACATTCGGTAGTCTGAGAGGTATGGCCAGACTAACATTTGCCGGTAGTTGCGTTTCCTTTTGTTTAGCACTGTGTTTTCACTATCCTAACAAGCATGGATACTTTTGAAACTAGAACACTTCAATAAAATTATATCGAACATCTGAATAAACAAATCAGAAGCAATTGTCGTTTATTTTGATAAAGTTGATATCATAGTATAAAAAATATGATACGAAATTTCAATTAGCTTATATTATAGTTTATTTTAAAAAGAGCCATTTTATTTTTATACTAGGCAAACCTATTTTAATTTTCTCTCTTAAAATTTTCCTCTCCACATGTAATTACAGGCGATTTCATTAAAAATGAGGTATTTGAAAAATTAAAAGTTCTTTGTGTTGTCAAATACGAAGCATACTATATCGCAAATCCATCACAATAGCTGTTGTTGGAAGAGAGAAAGAATGATCATTCTGTCAAATTTTGATACCGAGTTTACGAATGGACGAAAAGAATTTTTGAGCATGTTTTTGTATGTAAGAAATAATAAGCTCAGTTCACCAGGGTTACAATTGTTGTGTTACTTTATTGAAGAATAATACCTATGATGGATCTTTCTCAAATCTCTTCAGTCTTTTCCGCCAACCCCCTCCCCACTCCTTACCTTATAGATCGTTATGTTGTTTTTTCGAACCAGTCCGTATAGAAGTATTTTAAGAAACTATGAAGTAAACTTTTTTATTCTTAATTGCCGCATCCGAAAAAAATACACTATCGATTGAATTCAAAGTATTCCGATTAGAAAAAAATCCTGCCAATTTTGATGATCGACTACTTCCGCTATCGGTTTCCTAAATGGTATATTTAATTTTTGGTTCATCGAGTAATATTTTTAATAATCATGATCTACTTTATCGGTTATATACATTTGACTGATGAATTGACTTTTTAACTGAGTTTTTAACTAAAAAACGACAGCTATTACAGCCTACCTGATTTGGGAATGGAAGGACGAGGGAGGGTGGGGTTTTCAAATCTTTGCGTTTCAGGCCATTTGTAATCATCTGGCAAATGTCCAACTTTTTGGTATGTATATTTTTCCCCCACGCGTAGCGCCGGCGAGTATTCATAAAATTCGCTCAAAATTTGGTGAGAGACTCTTCTTGAAAATGCGCAGAACAACCTTTTTTGTTTTTTCGATAAATTTCAAAATGGCGGATCATCCAAATTTTGAGGGGGCCTGAAGAAAGGGCAAATAACTCAAATTTTTCGTTTTTGATCTCATATGAAAGAATGAGTCACGGACACTAACATATCCAAATTTCAGCTTCCTAAGTGCATATTGAGAGGAGTTAGATCGAAAAACGGCTTTTTGAGGAAGTTTTGAGTCATGAAATTTCTTGAATATTCCATATTTCCCACCAAATCAAGTTAAAGAGGTCAAATTTTGTGTGTGAGGGTAGTTGGTGACTACAATATGACCTCTTGAATTTGGATCAAAATGGATCCAAAATGGCGGATTATCAAAATTTGAGTAGAGCTTGAGGAGCCTCAAGTTGGTAAAAATATAATTATTATGAATTCATATGGTTATTGGGGATAAGATGTATACTATATCCCCAATTCACTTCCATACATGATGTTGGAGGGGAGAAGGCGGGGTTATCAGTTTAAAATAGTGGTGTGGTATAGGAGGGGGTCAAAAATTTTTTATTGCTGTGTCATATGATAAAATGAGCCCAAGTAATAAACCTATTTTGATTTTAGCTTCCTCAGTGATTTTGAAGGGGAGTTTGAGCAAAAAACGGCTTTTGGAGGGGAAATTGCTGCAGAAAATTTCATGAATCTTCCATATCTCATCACCAAATCGGCCGAGAATGGTCAAACTTTGTGGCGGATTATCAAGATTTAAAGATAATTTGAGGACCCATAATTTGAGAAATATGTGTTCACGTGATTATTTCATGGCAAGAAATACTATATTTGTGCCAAATGTTTCTGGAAAGGATAGGGTAGAGGTTTTCAGACTTGGTATTGGGTGTGGCCTGTTAGTCATGAACAGTTAACCAAGGTTATTACTAAATCAAAACAAACTCCAGTTAAAAACTCGGCTGCTTACGTTTTTTTTTTCTGTTATTATCGTAATATTGAAAGCAATGGATATAAGATAGATCGTTTTTTTGAGAAAGGAAGGAATAGGGGAGTGAATTATAGTTATGGATTTATATGCGAAAAGCTTTCAATAATATTTATGAAAATATAATTATATCATCGTGAAATGAGTTGTTTCTGCCAGAAAATTGAAATCAAACTCTTACGTATGAAGTAAAAAAAAAATGAAATTTTTAATTACCCTAATTTTTTTTTTTAAATATTATCATAATTATTATCTTGAAAATTATCAAATAAATCGTTGTATCCTCTAAAGTATTAGTTTTTTAAAGAATGAATTATTTTATTTTCAGTATGAAGAGGTTCTAAATTGTATATTCAAGATTTCTGAATTGCATGTTTATCTGAAAAATTGTTGAAATTTCGAGATGTTAAAATTGAAAAAATATGCACGTATAATGGTTGAAATTGAACCTTAAAATTGTTACTAAATTTAGAATTTCGTTAATTAATTTTCTCTTTGCATATAAAACGTTGAAAGTATTTATTTATTTATTCATTCAAAATTTCGTTAAAAAATATTTTGAGTTTTGAAAAATTGAAAAAAAATCAAAGAATAAGACAGTTAAACCGAAAATTGAATTAAAGTAAAAGAAATCATGATCATAGGAAAAACTCGAATTTCTGAAGTTAAAAAAAAGCACGATATTTTTCAAAATTGAATGTAATATTATTATATCATAGCCTAATTTTTCGGGAGCCTATTTGAAGGCCAAATGCACCCTTTTTGTCTTGCGGATGTAAAAGTTAGTAACGTTTTAAAAATGGGACTCAATTTTTGACTTAACTAATTAAATTTTAATTCATCAAACACTTACACATGACAAAAATTTGTTTGATTTTGCTAGCTCATTACTAGATCTCTACAAAGTGCTAATGCTTGATTGTGAACTCTAAAGTTAGCCTGTTACTTGAAGTTTATTGTCAACTTCGTAACTTTTCCATCATTCTGTACTTGCAAAAATACATTTCAAATTCAGCGCTTGAAAATTTTGAATTCATGAAAATTTTGTCGTGTCATTTTTCAAAGCAAACTAGCAAAAAGGAGAATACACGATTATACACGTGTCGAGCCTTATGTCAAGAAGCTATAGTCAACTGTCGCGTCGTAACCCTTTACTGTTCGCCATCTCGGTGGCGAGACGTACATGATGCGTTGGTAGGCACCGCGAAGCCTACGAACGAGCATTCGCGTACACATTTAGGAATTATAGTTTGATGAATGTTTAGCTCGCGAAAAAAAATCTGAGACTCTTGTATTTTATGTGTAATTGTACATAATTTTGTACATATGTCAACGTAGTCCAGTAAATCTAGATATCATACAGGAAAAAGTCCCTAACAAAAACTTTTTATGAATATCTAGGGAGTGACTTACTAAACAACGTACTAAACGTTCCCATAGATGGGAGTGACACGTATCCCACGACGGAGTAAAAGCTTCCACCCCCCCCCCCCAATGGGGGTTTCGACAATATCTCGCGAAAAGGGCTCTTAGGGTGAAAATAGTTCAATGCAAAGACATTTTAGTCTAAATTTCACGCAAGGTATATCATTACGCTTTTTCTTTCTAACATGATAGAACCCATACTGCATTTCGAGAATGTTCCCCTCCGCATAAATACTATATTTTTTGTCAGGTGTAACCAAAATTAGCGTATGTGTATGGTAATAGAAAGTGCTAGTTCAGTTATAAATGGTCTGAAACTTGAACATTCGAGGTCTGCCTCCTCCGACCCTCCTTTCTAAATCAGGTAATCTGTAATAGCTTATTTTTTCATTAAAGCTCAGCTAAAAAGTCGCATGAAAATGGTGGATATTATTACAAAATTGCACATGACTGTTTCAACTGCAATAACTTTGTAGTAAGAGCTTTAATCGAAAGTATGTGAGAACCAAACGTGTAGAGAATGAAATTTCCTATAACATTGTTTCTATACATTTTTTCCTCACGTCCCTTCGTTTCCGAGATATTTGAGAAGAATTCTTCAAATTTCGATAGCTCAACTTTCAGTGAGGCGAGACTTCAAAAACAGTAGGCCCCTCACGCTTCATACTGTCCACCTATCTCCTAAATTTGGAGTCAACTCGTCATGTTTTACTGAATCATCATCGAAAAATGAAAACATCGAACATTTAGAGAACAAAACGTATCAATCATTAGACTCTTTATTTTAAGTTCATTTTTTTTAAAAAACCATGAGCTTTCGTGGAGATTGTATGAGAACCAAAATTGTAGAGCTTGAAATTTACAATTACACAAATGCTACTAATTCCTCTCTCTCTGACCTTTCGCTTTTAGATATTAAAAAAATAAAATAAAACTAAAGAAGCTCCAAAGTTCAAAAGATCAACTTTAGACGAACTTTCATGAGAAAAGGATTGAACCAAAGTTGTGGAGAATAAAATTTCCAACAACGTTCTCATAGATTTTTTCTTTATGACTCTTCATTCTCGAAATATTTGCAAAAAACTGAAAAAGCTTCGAAGTTCGAAAGTTTGATTTTCAGCGGATGGATCAACTTCAAAAACAGTAGGACTTTTAAGCTCCTCTCCTAACTATCCTCCAAATTTAGAGTGAATTTATCGCTAAAAAAGCTTCATAGTTGAAAAGCTCAACTTTCGACGAACTTTCATTGAAAATGGATTGAAAAAAAAGTTGTAGGGAATAAAATTTCTTACAATTTTGTACCTATACATTTTCTCTTTACGACTCTTCATTCCCAATATATTTTTAGCGTAATTCCGTCGCTAAAAAAGCTTCAAACTTCAAAAGCTCAACTTTCGACCAACTTTCATGAAAAATGGATGGAATCAAAGTTGCAGAGAATAAAATTTCCTACAACTTTGTTCGTATACATTTTTTCTTTATGACTCTTCATTTACTAAATATTTGCAAAAACTAAAAAAGCTTCTAATTTCGAAAGTTCGATTTTCAGCCGACATATGAACTTCAAAAACAATAGAACTCTTGAGCTCTTCTTCTATCTATCCTGCGAATTTAGAGCGAAGCTGTCGCCAAAAAAGCTTCCAAGTTCGAAAGCTCAACTTTCGACGAACTTTCATGAAAATGGGTGGAACCAAAATTGTAGAGAATAACATTTGCTACAGCTTTCTTCTTACACATTTTTTCTTCATGACTTCATTTCCAAATTTTTTGCGCAAAAAACTCAAAAGGCTTAAAAGTTCGAAAGTTCGATTTTGAGCCTACTTATGAACTTCAAAAATGGCGGGGCTCTTGAGCTCTTTTTCTATGTATCCTGCGAATTTAGAGCGAAGCTGTCGTTGAAAATGCTTCCAAGTTTGTAAGCTCAACTTTCGACAAACTTTCATGAAAAATGGGTAAAACCAAAATTGTAGAGAATAAAATTTGCTACAGCTTTCTTCTTACATATTTTTTCTTCACAACTCTTCATTTCCAACATATTTGCAAAAAACTGAAAAAGCTTCAATGCTCGAAAGTTCGATTTTCAGCCCACATATGAAATTCAAAAACTATGTGGCTGTTGAACTCTTCTTCTATCTGTCCTACGCATTCAGAGTTAAGCTTTCGTTGTAAAAGCTTCAAAGTTCGAAAGCTCAACTTTCCGTGAACTTTCATGAAGAATGGATGGAATCAGAGTTGTAGAGAATGAAGTTTCTTACAACTTTGTCCCTATACATTTTCTCTTTACGACTCTTCATTCCCAATACATTTTTGATGTGAGTCTGTCGCTAAAAAAGCTTCGAACTTCAAAAGCTCAACTTTCGACCAACTTTCATGAAAAATGGATAGAACCAAAGTTGCAGAGAATGAAATTTCCTACAACTTTGTTCGTATACATTTTTTCTTTATGACTCTTCATTTACTAAATATTTGCAAAAACTGAAAAAGCTTCTAATTTCGAAAGTTCGATTTTCAGCCGACATATGAACTTCAAAAACAATGGAACTCTTGAGCTCTTCTTCTATCTATCTTGCGAATTTAGAGCGAAGCTGTCGCTGAAAAAGTTTCAAAGTTCGAAAGCTCAACTTTCCGTGAACTTTCATGAAGAATGGATGGAATCAGAGTTGTAGAGAATGAAGTTTCTTACAACTTTGTCCCTATACATTTTCTCTTTACGACTCTTCATTCCCAATACATTTTGGATGTGAGTCTGTCGTTAAAAAAGCTTCGAACTTCAAAAGCTCAACTTTCGACCAACTTTCATGAAAAATGGATAGAACCAAAGTTGCACAGAATGAAATTTCCTACAACTTTGTTCGTATACATTTTTTCTTTACGATGTCTCATTCTTTGGATATTTTCAAAAAACTTGAGTCCACTAGTGATGACCCTTTGGATGGGCTACGCGCTCCGGTGTATGGGAACTTGAAGTATGTTATTTGGAGAGTGGTTGCCGAAGATATTCATGTAAAAACTTTGATGAAAATTTTTTTCTCAAATACTGTATTTTTCTTGTCTAGATTTACTGTACTAACGGGGGTTAGAGAAATCTTCGTTTGTTAACGAGTCTGTTATCATACGAATGAGAAAACCCCGTGTGACTTACACTCGTAGAAAGATCCGTCGATAACGTCATGATATTCTCGTTTAAAACAACCTACAATTCGAAAAGCCTGCCCGCGAATTTCTATCCTTCCAGCGGGTCCCCCAATCGAACGTGGACCTCGGTCGAAATCGCGCGTTTCTCGTTTACCGAAGAAAAATCGCGAAGAAGCGGCGCTCGCGATTAACCCTTGGCCGACGTACGGCGGGCGGAGAAAATCAATGGTCGCGCGCTAAATTACGCGTATATTAGCGCGACCAATAACGCGTACGCGTTATTCTGGATACGAAGCTTGATCGGAGAAAATGCCAAGGTCGTATTCGCCGTTCGCAGCAGCCGGTACGGGGCGCCGAATTACTAAAGCGCGTAACCGTAGAAAGAGCGCGCGCGGTGGACGGTATAAACGCGCGACCGGAGACGGGCGCGCGGGAACATTAAACGCGAAGAAAGGAGACGCGGTACGGGGCCCCTTCCGAGTTATTTAATAAATTAAAGGTCATATCATTTATTATTAAAAATTCTATATCCGACGAGTTATTTATTATTTAGGCCGCCTTTGTGAATAATGAATGCGCGCCATTCCCGTCGTCGATTCTATAGCTACGCCGGCACGGTGGTACGCGTGTACGTTGTCTGCGCTGTGCGATGTTTTCTCGGCGCTGCGTATCCGCGAAATTCGCAACAACGGCGTCGTTACAATCAACACCGCGTACCGCAAACCCGTACCCGGATCCCTTCGTAGGTGGAATTTTTATCTCGACGAAACTGCATTTATGTACGTTTTTGGTCTCTCTCTCTCTCTGTTCGCCGTTATACTCCCACACGCTGTGAAGATTAAAAAACTATTTGCAAACCCCCATCGAGACGTGTAAATTAACATCCGAATGTAACGTTTTTCCCGATGCAAGGGTGCTCATCTTCGAAATGTTACCATTCGCCGTACGCATCGTTCGCAATTTACGCGCGGCCAATTCGATTATCACGTCGAAGGCGCGAAATTACCGACGCCCGTCCGAAGACGTATACTTGCGATTTGACTGGCGCCTCGAGTACCATTATGGTCGTTGCCATACACGACGAGGTATTATTTGAAGAGCAAAGCGCGCACCGATCCAGCGGTGCGGGGAGGTACTATATAAGAAACAATGATAGGATACGATAATAATAATAAAAAATAAAAACCGATAGGAAAAAGAAAAAAAAACAACAACAAAACAAAAGCTAACGATACAGACGAACGGAAAGGGAATAATAATAATTAGGACGCCAGATATGGAAATACATTTTAATGGTTTTATATCACAATCGTTGTTGGCGCATTATAATAATTATATTGTATATAACGATCTTATATAGTGGATACAGTACAATCGTATATACGCATGCATTATACATTAAAAAATATATGGAATTACCGGTCTCCACGAATGGAACCCCGAAGGCGATGGATTTTTCTCTTATTGAACGTATCATTATTACCGGCGCTGAATTCGCGGCGTCGTCGACCCGTTATAATATTAATACTTTATTATTATTTTTTTCCATTCCATACGAATATAATATGATTACGATGGTGTAATTTTTTTTTTCATCTGTACGACTGATATATCGCATCGAAGTTGATACTTGTTACCTGTTGAAACGATTCGATAGTATTTGTTATTATATTGGCGACGCTGAGTAAGAAGAAAAAGAGAGTTAACTAGACTACTAGAGTAATCAGGGCGTTTGTAGTTGTGGTATACTTCGCATAGCTCTCCGGGGAAATGTGGCGTACTTTGGGCTCGGTGTACCTCTCAATTAAAACGCTATTTTTTCTTCGTAAACGGTCTCCTGTACTCTTTAGAAGTTAACTCGAAGTACTCCGGGTTATTCTGCCAAGTTTGTGGTCTAACTTGCTTTGCGAAGGCAGGGATGAGAATTACATCGGTATCGTTTGGCTTTCACAACGGTATAGGTAAGTAGGATTGTTAAAAGTTTTAGCCATCTTTTCGGAGATTGTAGTGCTGACTCAGTGAAAATGTGTTTGGTTTTTCTTCCCTTTGGATGCGAAGAAATTTTGTTGTTTCGTGAGTTGAACGTGGATTCATCGCTTTCAGTGGAACATAGTTCAGAATAAGTACGTGTGGGGACGGAATGGGGAAGGGTGGTAAGCGGTTTCTGTGAAGTTGGGCAATTGACAATTTTAGCTTCAAGTTGGTAAATTGTGTAGTAATATTTTTAGCACAAAAAATTACAAGAAAAAAAACGTAAGCAGCTATGCTGTATTACTGGAGCTGAGTTTTTAAGTGAAGCTTGATTGCGTTGGTAGGTGATATTGTCGAAGAAAGCTTTCGAGGCACAAGCCATATTTATTACCAAGTCCTATTACCCGCTTTATTTCTCTAAAAAACAGGCAAAAAGTTCAATTTGAGATATTGTAACGTTAATGGCTCAATATGATTAGGAGTAACAAAATAATTCATCTCATTAAAATTATCATAATTATTTAAAATAATAGGAAAAAAAATTGAATTGAAAAAAAAAATTACAAAAAAAATATATTAAATCGGACAATATTTGAAGAGCTCCTTTCCAAAACGACCAAAGTAGAAAAAGTAATTTTTTTTAGGAAACGTCAAAAATACATACGCTTCCTTCTTTGAAGCATTTCTTTCGCTATTAGATAAAAATATGTTACGGAGTGGTATACCGAAATGTGGTGAAAATTTCACTCGTGAAAAATTTGAATTTGACAAGTTATAACACTTCATCATTGACAGGATCATGACTTAGGCTACTTTGGAAGAGTTAAATGTGTTCAACAACCCTAAAACTCCTGTTTATAGCTCAGAGGAAGTATACAGACATCTGTTAGTATCACTTTTACTGAATTCGCAGCCTAGAAAATCTTTGTGGAACGAACAAGTGAGGCCATTTTGGATAAAAGGGATTTTTTGAACTGTAATACTGCAGAAGGTAAAGTTGGTAGGTTGGGATACTTACTTTCGATAGTTTGCAGCTTACCGCTTCTTACCAGCCGATGACCTACAAACTTATTTTTGTCGAAAATTGGCTTAGGTATATCTTAATATTGATATCATTCTTATTGATAGATTTTTAATTTTTAATTTTATTTTTCCTGTTATTTTATCTTTGTTAATTATTTTTCGTATTAATATTTTACATTATTTGAATCAAATAATTCTTTATTTCGATTTTTTGTTGTGAATTTTCAGTTAAAATTTTTTTCTCATGAAAATGTTCGTTGTTTTTTAATTTAAAATTTACAGATTTTGCACGAAATGTGAAATTTTTTTCAAAAATCACACGTACAACATACTAGCATTTATTTTTTTCAATTATTCTTAATTTTTCTTAAGCTCCCTAAAATTTTAATTCTTCAAAATTAAGACGGTATTTAAATGTATTTTTGTTTTTAAATAAATAAAAAATGTAAGCAGCCATGCCGCATTACTGGAGCTGAGTTTTTAACTGAGGCTTGTTTTGGCTTGCAAATAAGGTTGCGCTAAACCATTCATGACTACAGGCCACACTCAATACCAAGTCTGAAAATCTCACCACTTAAGAAGTTGAATTTGGAACAAACGTAGTATTTCTTTCCATGAAATAATCACGTGAACACGTATTTCTCAAATTATAACTATTTGAGGGTCCTTAAATTATCTTCATATCTTGATAATCGGCCATTTTGGATCCATTTTGACTCAAATTTAAGAAGTCATATTCTGATCACTAACTAATCTTACACACGAAGTTTGACCATTCTTGGCCGATTTGGTGATGAGATATGGAAGATTCATGAAATTTCCTGCTGCAGTTTTCCCTCCAAAAGCCTTTTTTTGCTATAACTCCGCTCCAAAATCACTGAGGAAGCTAAAATCAAAATAGGTTTGTCACTTGGGCTCATTTTCTCATATGACACCGCAATAAAAAATTTTGACCCTCTCCTATACCCCCACCTCTATTTTAGGCTGATAGCCCCGCCTTCCCCCCTCCAACATCATGTATGGAAGTGAATTGGGGATATAGTATACATCTTATCCCCAATAACCATATGAATTCATATTAATTACATTTTTACCAACTTGAGGCTCCTCAAGCTCTACTCAAATTTTGATAATCCGCCATTTTGGATCCATTTTGATCCAAATTCAAGAGGTCATATTGTGGTCACTAACTAACTCCGCATGCAAAGTTTGACTTTTCTAGATTGATTTGGCGAGGAAATATGGAAGATTCAAGAAATTTCATGACTCAAAACTTCCTCAGAAAGCAGTTTTTCGTCCTAACTCCCCTCAAAATGTTCTTAGGATGCTGAAATGTAGATATGTTGGTGTGCGTGACTCACTCTTACATATGAAATCAACAACATAAAATTTGAGTCATTTGCCTCGTCTCCAGCCTCTCTCAAAATTTGAGTGATCCGACATTTAGAATTTTATCGAAAAAATAACAAACTTCAGAAAGCAGTTTTTGGTCCTAACTCCCCTCAAAATGTACTTAGGAAGCTGAAATTTAGATATGTTGGTGTCCGTGACTCACTCTTACATATGAAATCAAAAACGTATAATTTGAGTCATTTGCCTCTTCTCAAGCCTCTCTCAAAAATGACTGATCCAACATTCCGAATTTTATCAAAAAAATAAAAAACGATTTGAAGATTCCTCTCTCCCCCGACCTTCCCTTTCCAAATCTGGTGCTCTGTAATAGCTACCGTTTTTAAGTTAATTACTTTACTGGAAAAATGGAAGAAAAATGTGAAATCGGTCAAAAACAATACTCATGGATGAAAAATCTTCGCCAGTGGGATGGGATCAGCGACGTAGAGACAATATTCCGTTTAGCCGAGACTGGAGACCTGTGTGAAAATTTCAAAGATGACGGTGATCGTCCACGCGCTTAGTAGCGTTTGGCATCCATAATATTTTCATATTATATAAAAATTAATATATTAAATTTTATTATTTTGACTTGATTAAATTTTTTAAATTATATTTTAATTTTATCTTGATACAAAAAGAAAAGAAAAGAAATAATTTTATTTTAAAATTTATTAATTTATATTATTTTCTATAATAAAAAAATATAATTATTAAAAAAAATAATTAATTAAATTTTTTTATGACTAATTTTCATAAAAAATTAAAATCGTAAGGAGACGTTCAGGCTCGGCGTAAACGGCAGGCCTGCTTATGCTTTTTTCTTTTACTGTGTTCCTTATAATGTGTAAACGTGTTATCAAGCAACCCCATCTCTCTATGTTGAGTCTGAGATGAGGTATTTGAGTCGTATTTTTGTGGAAATCAAACCTATCTGCAATCGCCTAGCCCTTTCTAGCGAAACCGATTTTCATGATTTTTTTTTTTAATATGTTCCTTTCAACGTGTTGATATGTTACTTCATTTTTTATTTGTAGTATTTTTTTCCACATAGCGATCTGAGTATTCAGAGTTCTGTACAAATAAATCGGATTATTATCATTATTACTATAGGAGATATCAAAGTAATAACAGTTCTCAGAAATTGTAATACGACCAAATGTCGGCTTGAAGACCGAGCCATACTGTGCGCCTTTTTGAATCAATGCATAGTTGCTTGTATGCATTGATGTGTTCCTGTTTCGAAGACTTTATGCATCACAGCTTTCAACTTTCTTCGCAATCTAAGTGAAGCTCACCCTCGCAGCTTCCAATCTTCGTTGGAATTCACATATAGCACGTAGATGTTTGTACTGGTTAAAAATGTATTTTCAAACGATCACCAATTACCATGAATGCATGATGTCCAATTACAGGGACAAATAACAAAACGGACATTATGTACTCTAATCAATGAAGAATGAGCAAATGGGGTAAAAAGGAGGGCGCACCGTATAACCTCGACTTAACATCGTATTCATCGGACATTTGTACGAATACCAGAGAAGGTAAAAACAAAGCGAATAAATTGAATTGCCGGACCGTTCGAATTACGTATTAAGATAGCGCAGTCATAAGAAGAGGAAGAAGGAAAAGAGGTAGTTTTTTTTGAACGACTCGGCTTGGCAATTCGGTCGACGAGGTTTCGAAAATGTTGTCTAACGCGACATACGCGAACGAAAGGCCGCCGGCAATTCGGCTGGAATTGCCAGCTCGGCGTATTTGCGGCGAGGAAATTGATTCGTATGCGACGGTGGGCTCGCGTATGGTACCTATGCACGGGATAAAGATGTAAAATCTAAATGACCGAGCGCGGCGGTCCGGGCTGCGGTTTGAAATGGCCGTCGTAGAATACGAATGCGGTACTGGCGCTGGCGTATGTATAAGAAAAATATCATCGGCGAGATGAAATTTCCGAAATGTAATTTGCGCGACAATTAAGAATGTGCTAGGATTAATATAACGCGGTGGCGGTTCAGCCGATATGGAAGCTGCGGCGTGCCGCGAAGAGAGGGACGTATGTAATGGTACGCGTGTGCTCGTAAATTCGACGCACACAATACAATATACTGTACAAACAACGGTTAAATATTTTATCAAGTAATACGGCTATAGAAAAGCCGCCTTTGACGCGAACTTTTTCATAAATAATAAATTAGCTGCGTTACAGTTTCCATCGTTTCTACGTTAAATGAAAAGCAGGAAAGGCCATTAACGCCGTTCAACGCCCGAGTCTTCCGTTTCTTTTTTCCCTTCTATCGCCGAAAAACATGTACATCGGATGGGCCCCGAATGACACCGAACGTGAGGACTAGGTGGCGTTCAATTAGCCATTCGCAGCGACGGAGACGAATATTCAGGTGCGTGGTAACCGCCGCAGGCTCAGTTTTCAAGACGTAGTCGCCCCCAGTCAATACCAAAGTTGGCGTATCTTCGGTTTCGCGCTCTCGTATAATTATACGCGCTCGTATACGCGATACGGCGGAGCGAGAAAATTCAATTTATTTATTTCCATTTCGCTTCGCGTATGTGTACGAGCGAGTAGCGAGAGTCGGCGAATAATGGCGTAGGGAGACGTTCAGGCTCGGCGTAAACGTACCCTTTTTCGTCTTGCTAATTTCGCTAATTAATATCTTGCCACTTGAAGTGAAATACGTGTGGCGCGTACTCGTACGACGTAGGTGCCGGGGCTATTTGGGTGGTGTCGGATGAGCGCAGATATACCGACTCCGGTACGATATCGATTTTGACTTTATGTACTAAGCCCCCGCGTATACTCGGTACTTATGCCTGGAAAACGTGGTACGCCGCGACGACTTTTCATTTCGCGCCTCTCGCGTGTACCGACGACTGAGAGAGTCGCGAGAGATTCTTTGTCTTTAATGATAATCGTCGGCGAGGAGAAAAGTGTCAAAGTCTGGTGATTCGCGTACTCGTTCGTACTGTGGATGGGGTGTGTCGGCGAGTATTACGCGGTGAATTTACTCCTCGGTGGGTTTCGTGAGGTGGAACGAAATTCGGTGGAAAAGCATTATATCTCACGGAGAGGAAAAGGAAGTGTTTTATTTGTGGCAAATATTGATTGCGAAAAATCCGATAAGAATGTTTTCTATGATTGAATTATCGAGGGAAAAATACCTCTTGAAAATTTTTAAAAAGTTTCAAATAGTTGCCAAGGCTTGCCCAATAAATAAATCTCCATGATTTTTTTTTATAAAAAGATCCATGCGACGTACAGATATAAGACTTGTCAAAAAAAAAATAATAATAATAACGAAAAAAATACGATTGTGGCGTATAATTAGAAAAAAAAACTCATTTACAATATTCCTTGTATTTTGGCTATCTTTTTATGCTTACCTAATTTTTTGTTTAAAATATTTTAAAATTTTAAATATTATTTTATTTTTTATTTTTTTTTTGTGGTTTAAAAAAAAAACTTATAGGAAGTATTATTTTTCAAGTTTTTCAATTATTTCATTTTTAACTATTTTTCATATTGGCATTTTTATTTTTTATTTGTAGGCATTTCTCAGTTCTCAGTTTGTGTATCTTTTTCTTTGAAACAATATTAACAACTTTTTTTTTCTTTATATTTTGCTCATTGTTTTATAAATTTTTTTGGAAAGTTTTGAAATCATTATTTTTTGGATTTTGAATTTTTTAATTTTTAGGTATTTTTCATTTCCTTTTTTTTTTTTTGGTTTGTTTGTTTGTTTGTTTGTTTGTTTGCCATTTCGTAATTTGTGAACGTTTTTCTTTTTTCAAATTTTTTTAATTTTTTTTTTTTTTAGCAAAAAACTCATTGTTACAATTTTTTAACAATTTTTTCTGAAAAAATGTCAAATTAAAAAAAAAATGTTTGAATACATTCATTTTTTGGAATTTTTCATTTTTGTGCTGTTTTTCGGTTTTTGACATTTCCCAACTTGTGAACATTTTTCATTTTCAGAAACTTTTGGACGTTTTTAAATTTTTTTTTTTTAAAGCTTTTATTATTTTTTTCCTAAGTTTTGAGTATTTTCATTTTTCCCCATATTTTATCCTCACATTTTTTTAGCTGAGTTTCTAACTTGAAAACGATAGCTATTACATCCTACCTGATTTAAGAAGGAAAGGGGAGGGGAGGGCAAAAAAAATAATAAAATACATTTCACGTTTGAAATGGTATTCCATTTGTGAACAATTTTTCCAATTTTTTTCTGAATAATTCAATCAGTTTTGAAAGTTTAATTTTTTTTTTTTTTTTTTTAAGAATATATAATGATTTCTTATGATATTTATTCAGTTTTTGAACCTTTTTTTTTTATTTGGCATTTTATAAAGGGGAGTACATTTTTTTGAAGAGTTTATTTTTCAATAATTTTTTCATTTTGTTTTTTTCGTCATTTGTGAATTTATGAACATTTTTTATCTTTGAATGTTTAAATTTAATTTTGGGAAAAAATTTTATGGTCATTTTCGTCATTTTTGAATCTTTTTTTTTAATACCGATATTACCGATATTTCTTCATGTTTTTATTTATTTATTTATTTATTTATTTATTTATTCAAATGAAAATCAGGTTTTATTACACAACCTTGACTGTAAATAAATGCTTTTTGGTGATTGCTTAATGTTTAATTTTAAAAAAAATGACTCTCTTCCCATATATGTTAACTGAGAACTGAAAATATATATTTCAAAAATTAATCCCGCTTACCTCCCCCCTCACCCCACACCTTCATCCATCTTGACTAGGGCCCTGATTTATAGTTCTTCTTGAATATTTATATTATTAAAAAAGAAACGTATAATAACCAATTTTCTTGGATGATGGTTTTTTCAAAAAATTTTCAAGTAACCTCTCTCTTGAAGCTTCTCATTTTTATTGAATTTTTTGTTTTTTTCACATTGGTTCTATTTTCATTTTTTTTTTTCAAAATTTAATTCATTTTTTATTTTTTTATTTTCAAGCTTGAAAATTGTACTTGAAATTTAGCAAAAATATTTGTAATGAATTTTCATTGATTTAAATTCAAGCATTATAAATCAGTCATAATTAGACTCAACATTTGTTTTTTTAATAAATGAAAAATTTCAGTTTTCAATATATTTTTTTTCGAGTCCATTTGGAATGTGAGAGCTAAATTATTTTTTCTGTGTGAGCCAGATGGTATGGCAGATCGAACGATTGTATTATTGCTTCTGAAGATAGTGTCATAAAATTAGATAGTTGTTACAATAAATGAAACCATCGAAATCTATGAATTGGATGTAAGTATTTCGTTGAAGGTCTTCGTCGTTCAGGGGTAGCATTACGAGCTGATTATAATATTGTATTGCGCTGTATATGATAAAAACATATATCACCCTTTTTATGTGAAACTGCGCAGTGTGCCTCATGAAGATTTGGCTTCATTAGACCGAGGGTTCTTCCTGATTAACCCCATTCATGATCTGATGGGTAATATCGTCTCGGCTCCCAGTCACATAATAAAATGACGACTTTCGCGTATATATGTGTACGAAAAATCGAGAAATATAACACGAGTGTTTTAATTTGTAGAATTGACGCCAACGAATCGATAATTGGAAGTTTCGCAATTAAACATCTGTCAACCTTATAAACTTTTCGATTGGTCTTATATATTACTTTTTGTGTCTGCTCGTTGATAACGAACACGTACATTATTCGATAGATGAGAATGATTATTGGTTATTTAAAAGACCGCAGAGGATAGAGCTCCCTGAAAGAAGATATAAATGATTGGTATAAATTTAATAAATCCGAGAGTTTATCCTATTCTTAGCCATATCGCGCGAATTACGTGGTACGCGACGAGTGCGGTACGTGAAACGACGAACAGGGTAATAAAAAATCGGGGCGAAGTGGTTTTTTGTGAGCGCGACGTTCCCTTTTGTAGAAAAGCTGAAAAAGTTTCGAGTTGACAACCCTTTCATCTTTCGTAACACCCCAACGCACGTACCCAAATTACACATGTATACGGTGCTCGTCGTCGTCTGTATTTGTAGAAGAAAGGCCGCTTCGCGACAGTAGAGGGGTGCTCGTGTGTGCGAAAAGAAAGCGAGTATGGTAATTAAAACAGACGCGTAGGCATTTTGGCGCGTCGCTAGGGTTCGGCAATTTTTCATTCGGCGTTTACGCGTGAGCTGGAATTTTCGGCGTGTTCGCCAAACTCGAGAACAAAAGTACGAGATGATTTTTAATCAAAGGGATCGCGCGGCGAATCCGGCGGAATTTGGCGTATGCGTAAGCGGGAAATTCGCGGCGGCGAAGGTGGCGTTTTTAATTTCACCAAATTGCTGTCCTCTTCAAGGTCGTCGCCATACTGACGTCGAGTTTAATTTATCGCTTCGAAAGGTATGGGAATTTCGAGCGTATTAATTGCATCTTGTGGTCTGTTTTTTGTTTCAGGCGGCGGATCATAAGAAGACTGGAAAATTACGGTAAGTACGAAAAGCTGAGGGCAAATAGTCACATTCTCGAGAAAATACCGTTAATGCAAAACTAAAGCTTACACTATCGCAAAGTTGGAACTAGTCGGTGATGGAATTTTTTAGTTTCAATTATCGTTCATTTTAGCTAGAGAATAATTTCCTTAATGAGATACCAATTGTCGAATCATGTTGCAAACCACGTTTTCTATTATTTTAGTTTTTTTTTTTTTTTTGTTTTTTGTTTTGTTGGCATTACCTGCACGTTTAATAAGTTGAAAATTTAAAAGGAAAAGTTATTGTATGAACGACAGCTTGAAATTATCGCTGTAGGGAGTAAATGTGGCACGAATTTTCCATTCTTACGAATGAACACCATATATTTGAATCTTTCAAATTCTTGACTTATGCGAACATATTGTGGTGACTGAGCAGAAGCAATTACTAAATTACTACAAACCTTTCTTTTAAAATGTGTATTGACCCATAATAACACAGTAATTAATTTCAGCACAGAATAAGGTAACCTGTGCTCTTTTTAGATAGACACAAGATACAGCGTATAACCTTCCAAAACTTTAAAAGAGCGTCTTGAACCCCTATGGTTAAATTACAGCTAACCAAATCGAGTTTACGATGCGTACGTATAGGTCCTGTAACAATCCAACCGAATTGACTCTTAAAAACAGAGCCTATCAATGAACAACTTTTCTTGGAGCAAAATTTCGTTAACAAATCCACCGTCAGTTAATATATCTACAGCGGAGGAGCTATGATTTTGATCGGCAAGCGTTAAATGGTAAATGTGGTCCATACTAAATATTTCAAGAGGTGCGTAGCAAGCTCCGCCTTGACAATCTGAAAGATACCAACTATTCAAGTATATAAAATAACCAAATTCCAGAAGGAGATTCACTTTGGTTTATTTTCTCAGACTAGGTGTGTTTGCAAATACAAGAATATCATTTGGATTAAGGCTTTTGTTCGTCTCTAAATTTACAGGTGCGCGCGTCGTTTTCCTTCAGTCGTTTTCGTTATTTTTATTTGATTTTTTTTGCAGACCTACCGGTCTGCATGATTGGTGAAATGTACACTACATACTTGTATATTACACGAATTGATAATTCAATTCGAATGTTGCATTTGAGGATGACTGGATACTCATGGATAGGTATAAAACTGTTCTCACTTCTTTCTGAAGGTTTAGGTTTTGATTTAGGCACCAGTTCATCTTTGAATTCAATAATATCCATCAATCTTATCTCGGTAGAACCTAATGATTTAACATTACTCTACTTTTCATTATTAAGAACTTGAAGAATTAATCAAGCAAAATAGTGTAGCCGCCCCCTATGAGGAGAGGCAGTATCGCATTCATAATCAACTAATTAGGTATACGCTGCAGTGGTCGGTTGAATTTTTATTTTAAAAATGGAAGTAAAAATTCCAAGAACTAATAATAAAGTATTGAAAAATTTGGATCAAAATTCAGAAGTAACATTGATATAATAATATGTTTAGAAGCATTCAGCATAACTTATAAATAATCAGGAGTGCTCAGTACCGTTCAGGAGGGCTGAAAAGAACTTAATATGATTCAGTAGTGCTCAAGATGCCTCCAGAATGATCAGAAGTGCGCAGAACACCTCAAGAGTACTTAAAAGAAAGTAAGAGTGCTTAGAAGTATTCAGGAAAGTTATGTATTCATTTGTATTGTAGACATTCCCAAAAGCAACACAAATAATACGAACTAGAGGTCAAGAGTGTTTAGACTGATGGTTGGGACTACGCTCGGTGGACCCCATAGCTGAGGTATCGAACTGATTGCGGATCGTCCCTACCTTGCTTCACGGCTTGGAGTAAGGGGGAATGATGCAGACAGAAGTAGGGCTGTAAGGTGCAGGCGACCACTACACTCCAAAAAGGTAAGGGTTAACAATCAAACGCCTAGGTACATAATACTCCCAAAGTAGGGGGTAGTGGGTATCAGTCCACCGCGAAGATATGCGCATGGCGCAGATAAGGTCGAAGATAGCAATTGGCACTGAAACCCACCAGAGGAGAGTACGGTGCCAGAAGGAAGGATAAAGCGATGGCTGAAATTCCGATGTGGTGGAACTTAGGTGGGAGCGCACACCTGCCTAAGCAAAGCCCGGGGGAGACATAGGTCAGCTGCCAAGGTGCCCCTGCTTGGTTGGAAGTAATGTCACAAGCGGTTCCCAGCTAATTAGTATCGCGTGCGGTAGAAGAGATTCCCGCAAAAAGAAAAAGACTGACCTCAAGATCTACCTCTGCAGACGAAAACAAAGTACAGGGCACATAAATTAAACAAGTTAACAAGTAAGTAAAATTGATCATATTTTGCAACAAAAAGTCAAAAACCATCTGGTCGAAGGATAGCACCAAACGCTAGTGTCTATGAAAAAGCCTCAGCCACGCTCATAATTGGAGTAACTGGACAATGGTAAAGAAATAAGAGCAGGAGGTGAAGAATTCTCAAGATTACTGGAGAGGACTCAGACGTACTTGATATAACTCTGTAGTGCTCAGGAGAGGCCAGAGTGTTCATGTCAACTTGCTAGCGCTCAGTACGACTTAAAATAACTTCCAAGTGCTCAGGAGAGCTTAAGAGTACCCAGAACCCCATACGGTAGACTGAGTAGGTGTTTGGGTGCGATCACGCTCACCAGATCCCATGACTGTAGCACCGAACTGATTCCAGAGCACCCCTACCTTGCTTCACGGTTTGGAGCAGGGTGCATGACAAAGACAGATGTAGAGTACAGAGGGTGTGTGACCTCCAATCTGCCTGCAGGCTGAGTTGGCCACAAGAGGCTGAAAGGCATCCGACTGCGAACCTCTGAAAGAAAGAGAGAGGCAGCATGGGTTGTAGGTTGGAGATCATCATGAACCCGAGAAGTTATGCGCAACGTGTAGATATGGCTAAAGGCAGCAATAGGTATCGAAACTCACTAGAGGCGAGTATGGTGACCAGAAGAAAGGAAGGGTGCGCTGAACTTCTGATGTGGTAGAATGAGAGCGGGGCTATTTGCCTGCCCGCAGATACACTGGGGAGAAGTAGGTCAGTCATCAAAATACCCCTTCCTGCCTGGAAGCGGTACCTAGACAGGTAGTGTTGCGTACCGTACAGAAATTCTGCAAAAAAAGAAACGTAAAAAAAAAAGACTCATTAAATATTGAGTTCTTAGGAGGACTTGGGAGAGTTTAAGAGTGTTCAGAATATTTCAGAAACATTCAAGATGACTCGATGGAACGCAAAAATGCTCAAGATTATGCTAGCGGAGTTTACCCATCGAATAATAAATAACACGGTAGTTAGTAGTAAAATACCTTTAATAGATTATTGAGTCCAGCGGGCATCAACGACGTCCTATACTCGCAAGTGTAGCGCTCAATCATCAAAAGTATGAGCGCTGTGTGTGTGTTGACTACCGAATGGTCAGATCCTTATGTAGTACTTGGCGCATTACTTTATCTGCGAGAAGCAGGCGTGAAGCATTTCATCATTCATCTTTTAGAAAAAAGCGAAATTTCTAAAAAAAATACACAAAGGAAAGAAAGAGAAGGAAAAGTCACGAGATAAAACTTTGTAGTAATCAACTCACTGTAAACGATAAGAAAAGCACTTGAATTAACAAAATATATGTGTAACAGATATGACTCAGGAGTATGTAGAAAAACTTGCGAAAGCTTAAGAGCGCTCAAGATGCTTCAAGAGGGCTTAAGACGACTCAGAGTGCCTAAGACGACTTTTTAGAGATCAGGACAAATCAGAAGTAACCAAGACACTCAAATGAACTCCGAAGTAATCGAGCAATGTTGAATTACCGAGTAAAATATATAATTCCTATATCTTTCAATTGGGAAAAAAATGTTAGAAATAATCACGACGTTTGAAAATGAGTATCAAAATGTTGAATTATTTTGAAGAAATGAGGTCAGCATTTTTGAAAGATTAAAGAATAGCGAATATCAAAAATGAGAAAAAAAATGTCAATCAAAAATTAAAGTGTCAAAATGAAAAAAGAAAAAAAAAATCAAAAATACTTATTTTAAGAACAGAAAGAAATGTTTGTGCTGAAATTTTTCCTATAGATCTACCAAAAAAAAAAAAAGAAAAATTATAAGAGTTAATTTTATCTAAAAAATCATAAACCAATACACTTCGGAAAAGTCCAGAAAATCATAAACCAATGAACTTCGGAAAACACTCATCAACGAACCACGAATACATGAATTTTATCCTTCTGTTATCATCGGGCATAATCATCGATCGAAATCAATTTTATATTTCGCGTTTATTTACACGATACGTACTACGTAAGCAAACTGCGAATTATAATAAAGACGACCTTGGGTCAAAAGTTCATTTTCGGTCGTTTTTATTTTAGCGAATGTAATATGTTGTATATTATAATTTCAAACGAAAAATTTTCGACAATTGAATGACGGACAGGTTTAATTAATGGTCGATGAAAAAATTATAAATGACATAATTATACGTCGAATAGTTCGTATTACTTGTATTGTTTTTGGACATGTTTGCAATACGAATGATTACATAGGTCTCACCGATCATTCGTATTCGAGGCAAAAGACGACGAACGGTTGCCTGACTAAGAGTTTCGATCAAGTGAAGACTTCGATTTCTCAGTTTAGACGCGTTATTTCTCTACCACCGTTGAAGCATGCGTACGTTGTATCAGAAACAATCCGGGGCCGACTTTCGTTGACTTTACTCACAAACAGATTTGAAAAATTATCTATAAAATGTCAAATAAGAAATGACAATAGCAAAAATATTTATTAACCAGTTACACAGGCTGATACTAGCGGTAAATTATGAAGCCGTTTCCATACAATTTTTCGGGTACTTTTCCTACGCAAGCGGCTAAATATACCTATTTCTTTTTCTCGATTTTTTTGCGCTGGCGCGTTGTCGTATGATTTATACAACCGATAGGATTTGCTCATTAAATGAAAATTTGCCAACGTCTAATTACAGTCGTCGGTGAGAGTCGAGACATTTTATATAAATATCAGCTCTAATATACGTATCTGGCAGTTACATTAATTTTGGCGAAAAAGAAAAATTTACGTGAAAAATGCTGCGTTTGGTGTAATTTATTAAATAAGTATAAATTACACACCGCGTATATATATTTCACCTGTTTCGGCTATACGCTGTATCGCGCAAATACCCGCTTAATTATTATAATTATAATTCGTGTTTTAATATAATTACGACCTCGGTTCGTAGCTTCAAGGTGAAATTAAAATTTAATTTCGATATACATGAGTTTAATATTTCTTCTGCTGCTCCACGTATGTGTGTGTGTTTTTTTCAATTTATAAAAAAATGAGATTATCGGGGTATTACGTGTTTTACGATTCTAATTCGATTAATGGATCGAGGATAGCGGAAAAGACCTCTGTCGGTATGATCAGTTCTAAATTAGCGAGAGATTTGAGATTTTGTTTAGAGGGTTAGGGGTGAAAAGAAGAAAATTTGATTTAGTGATGTGTAATCTCATAGGTTGAAGTTTTTTTTTTTTAGGTGTTGGAGTAAATGATAATTAATTTACTATTTTTTTCGCTCCTTTATATTGGTTGGTAAAATTAAAATTAAAAAAAAAGAGAAGAAATAGTGTGCATAGAACATAATATTTTATGAGCTGGAATTCAATCGTAATGAAAACTTTATGAAATAAGCAAATTCATTATAATGAAAAAATAAATGAAAAAATTAATTTAATTAGAAATAATTTATTGTGATAAAATAAAAAAAAAGAAGAACACAAAATGAAAATGAAATAAAGTAATAGAGCCAAGAAAATGATGAGTAGTACAATACGAATCAAAAAAGAAATGAAAAATAATTGATTCACGATGAAGCAAAAAAAAAAATTAAAAAATAAAAAGTTAAAGTATAACTCGAAAAATGAAAAATTGAATGAAATTTTATTTCTTTTTATTCATTTCTTTTCATTTTTGTTCAGTACACTCATTTTGAATTTACTATCGGTACGAAATTCCGTTGAGTGAAAGAGTCAAACCGTGAAAGTACTACTCCATAGCTTTCACCACGTCTGTCGCTCCCTAAGTGCGTGCAAAAACCGAGGGGTATGGAGATTATGGATATTAGCGGGTATTTTCATTGTACTTTTCACATCGTCGTACTTATACGGTAGACATACGAGAAAACGCAGCGAAGGGCGAAAAAAAAAAGCGAGGGAGCGACGTCGCGGATATTGCGCGGCATTTGCGAAAAATGTCACGTATTCGCGTGATTTCAACGCGACGCGATGCCGAGTTTTTTCATTCACCTTCGCAAGCCGAGCTCTGTACAGGCCACGAGACGAGACTACGGGATTTCTTCTCCTTTCCGCCTCCGGTATGGAATTAAAACCGCGTTAATATGAAAATCGTCGGCTGAATTTTTTCGCAGCCTTTTACGAAAATTCCAGTTATTATAAATGAATTACGAGTAAAAATGTCAGCCGTATTATTAACGTTTTTTAATTGAGTTTTTTAGAATAAGGATAGCTATTACAGGCCACTTGAATGTAGAATGAAGGAGTGGGTTTTTTGGGCAGACCATTTAGTCGTATGGCGTTAGCTTGACACTTTTTTTTTTAGATAGAGTCTTAGTTAAAAATTGCCTTTTACGGCTTCAAATGAACTCAGAAAATTTTACTAATGCAATTTGTGCCTAAAATTGATATAGGAATTAATTTGGCGGAGGAGAGTGTGACCAAAGGTTTTTTCTTTTTAATTTTTCTAGAAGAAATTAAAATTAAAAAAAAAAATTCAATATGTTTTGTAAAAAATGGAATCCGATAGTATGTTTTATGATGAATTTATGAAGATTACCCAATTTTTAAGACGATGAAAAATTTTTTGCTCAAGTCATTTTTTTTTGGTAGTTGGTAACATTGCTTGTTTATTCCACCACTTTTGTGTTTGTAGCCCCAATAGAGTATTTATAATGATTGGTCTATGTTCTAATTGGTCATACGTCACGCTTGTAACAACCAATCAGCAAGTTGCAATGTGGTTAATTACCTCAACTAACTCGTAAAATAAAAATACAAAATCAGCTGATAATTCAAATCACAAACGAATTTCAGTCGTTTACTGAAAACTGAACGATATTGTTTACGAAAGGTAGAAATGAAACTACCTACATTTTATCCCATTCTAGCCTTATGATTGGTCATTACGCGCGTAACATATGACCAATCAGAACACAGACTAGTTATTATAATAACTCTATTTAAAGAAATTTTAACCATACATCGTCTGTAGACCTAATTGTAATGTTGTAGTTAATTTTTAATATTTTTTGAGTGTGCATTCAGAGGGTTAAATTTGGCCCCAAAAAATATTCAAAATGGCGGAATGTCAAAATTTGAGGTTGGGCTGAGGAGCCTCAAATAATTTAAAATCGATAAATATGAATTCATAATATGTTAAAGGCAGGATTAAAACATAGACGAAGATGGCAGGATTTTTTGGAGGGAGAGGAGCTTAAAATTTAGTCAAAAAAAAATTCAATATATTAAAGGCTGAAATGACAAATTGCTCAAGAAATATATTAATTCTTATGTAATCAAGAAAAAATTTCGGGATCTAATTTGTAAGTGGTGACCGCCCCTATGACTCCTTCCCCAATCTCCATTTATGTATAAGAAGTGTACTATATCTCAAATCTACCTTCTCTAGTGATAGTTTAAGGGAAAAAAAGGGCTTGTTGTTCTTAGCATTTAGTTGCGAAGGGGGAACTGCATAAGTGCATGGTGTCTACCGGGTGCTAAAAAGGTATAAAATTCAAGTTTTGGAAACCTTGGTTGAAGAATGCAAAAAATGACTAAATTCAGTATTTTGTTTCTTTAGTTGTTTTTGTATGTAAATGTAAATATTCGTAATTTAGTACGAAAAGCCATTTATTTTGTTTGAGTAGTTGAGGAGGGGGAGGGATACTGATTTTTTTGTCCCGAAAAAACAGATTTAGGGATCGAAAAGGATGGAAAATTCCGATTTTGGTTTTAGTGAACAGTCGAGACACTATGGATTGTGCCAGGAAATTTTTTGAAACGATCTATGTACTTCCCCGCTAAATGTATGTAAAAAGCTTATTTTATATATACACTGCGTCTAACTGATTTTAACACTCTCAAGTGCCAAATTCCCTTCCTCCAAAAAAAAATTCATTATTGTAGTTCTTTTCATTTCTTATTACGGGATTAAAAGATTAGAACATAAATAATTTTTATTCTATGATTTCAATCCATAATTTACAAGATTATAAATGTTTTCAAACTTTCATCTTTTCATTCCAGTTTATTTTGCAACACTGATTTTGGAAGAAATGAATTTAAATCAATCAAATAACCAGTGAAAAATTAATTAAAGCATAGAATTTGAGTTACCAAAGTCTTAATTATTCGTTATGCCTTAATGAAGTCAAACAAAATGAAATAGGTGATATTTTTTTCATGAAAGGGAATTTCGCGCTTGGGTGTATTAAAATCAGTTAGACACAGTGTATTGTATACCTATAACGTTAGGTTGAGAACCATAATGTGAGCCCTCAAACTAAGCTAGAATTGGACCCAAAATTATTCATGAAGCTAACTTCGGGAAGAAGCTAAAATTCAATGAGTGAAAGCATATACCATTTCTGTGGGCCAGAAGCAATTCATATCCTAAATCCTGGATAATCTTGCAGAGATTAGATAAGAGGTTCTTTGTAGGGTTGGAGAACTATCAAAAAAAAAAAAAAAAAAACTATCGATAACTATCGATAGTTTTACAAGAATTATCGATGGTTATCGATAGTTATTGATAGTTTTTCGCATTACTTTTTAAATCTCTTTGCACATCACGTAAATCTAAAATCTAAATCACGTTCACATCTTTGCATTTTTTTATTTTTTGGCTTGCATCAGTTGTATCGTGGATTTTATTGACTTTTAGATTTGCAAATTTAGAGTAACTAACAACAGTGTTACCAGTTGAATATTTTAGACAAAAACTTTGCTTTATCTGCATAAAAATTTTTTAGTATCAATATGGTCTATAACATATAAAAATTATCGATAACTATCGATAGTTGGAGTTATCGATAGTTTTCGATAGTTATCGATATTTTTCGATATTTCACCAACTCTAGTTTTTTGCTTTGGTTGTGAATGTGTATGGAAACTGTAAAGAGGTTGACAGTATGATCTGCTAGTTTAAAGGTTTGAACAGTTGAACGTGTCTAGCTGTCTACTTGTGACTCAGCTTCAGTAACGCGGCATGGCTGCTTACGTTTTTTTCCATTCGCTCTGCTTCACGCTCGCTCGATTCTACATTTTATATATTTCTCGGACGCCGTTATTAATTAAATTTACCAACGTCAAAAGACGATAAAGTAATTAAAATCAACTATTTTAAATCCGCGCGACGCGCAGCATCGCTGTTCTCGCGAGAGTTGTTTAATCAGAGAATTTATTTATTGTGGAAAATACGACAGTCGGGGGTTTCGCGAGGTGGTGGAGAGTGGCTACGTACGAGAAAACGAATGCGTACACCGATATATCGTCGCCTCGAAGATCTCGCGTGTTCACCGCATTATCTTGGAATTGTCGAACGCTCCCGCCGAGCGAATTTCGCGCCTTTTTCTCCGCATCCAGGCGAGGCGAACAAGCTAGCAGAATTTTCTCGTCGTTGAGCTCACAATGTTGAGGCGGCGACGCGTGTATTTCAGCCTTATACGTATAGTGGGATACTTTGTATACGCTACAGATACCGCGAGAAGTTTCCCTTTTAATGTGAAATTAATTGAAATTTTAAGGAGCTGCGAGTATTAATTGCTTTTGTATTAAAGACGACAGCGGATCGGGCTCGAACGGGGTGTTAAATGGTGAAGCGGAAAAACGCTCGTCGTCGATGACGAACCAGTGGAGGCGAGGGGATGGGGGGTGTGGGAGGAAAGCGTTGAAGATGGTCGTGTAATAATAATAACATCATTGGAAAATGACGTCATTCTTTTATCTTTATAACGAACGAGAGAGAGCGATCCGGGGTTTCCGTTTTTATTATTAATGTTATTGTTATTTTTATTATAGCCGCCCCGTTTTAAAAGTTATATAACTTTTATTTCTTTTAATAAAAGCAATATATAATAAAAATTTATATATACCGAACGCTGCTCCGCGTATAACAGAGAAACGTTAAAAATTATATACACATGCAATTGAAGCCGGGCCATGTATTTTTACTTTATTATTACCCTATTCTCTTTTTTATATTATTATTTCGTCTTACTCCGCTTCTCGAAGACGGTTGTGTTTTTTTCTCTCTTTTGGTCGGGTCGAAGGTTGTCTCCTTCTATCGGCGCTTTCGTCCTTTTTTCTCGTCGAACCGTCTTCGTCGCGCACGCGGTAGTGCTATAGGCGTCTTTTTCTCTCGTTTCATTGTTTATTACTCGGCGCGGCGTTGCCGTATACTCGGTGTACATAATATGTTATTATTTATATTATACGCTTTTGTAAATTAACTTTTATGACCGTCCCTCGGGTCATTTTGGCAGGGTGTTCTGAAAAGCATGGTTTTTCGGTCAGTTTTGATTTCGTTTCGAGCTCCGTATTTGAATGGGAGTTGAATTTTTCAACGACGGTTTGTAAAAAGGTCGATTAAATGGTCAGTTGGAATTTCTTCCAGCATTAAATGTGGTAAGGAGCGGAGAAGAAATTCGATTATTCGGGCTCGACCTTTTTTTTTTTTTTCCTAGAAAAATTGAACGTTTAGCTCGAATAAAACAATTATTCGAAAAAGAAAATGTCGACTTATTCAAGAATGAAAAATGATATCAGGTAGGTTTTCTATATAAACGAGTCAGCGCCACTGTCGCCTCGCGTGAACGGTAGTAAAGTGCGGAATATAATAACGAGGCATTGTTGCCATTTAAAATTTATGGATGGTATTGTTGAGTGGGCGGATCAAGTTGGAGATTATGACAAACACAGTATCATAAGCAAACCTTTTTGTTCGGTGAGGTGGATTCCGGTGGTTTTTTCTTGTCTCCTATTCATTCGCTATTGAAACAACGAATGTTGAATCGAAGTTCCTTGTTATTACTTTCGTACGAGTCGAATGAGCTCTCGTTTTTCATATGTTGAATGATCTAGTGGACGAGTGACGTAGGCAGAGAGAAGGGAGAGGCGTGAGATCAGACAAATGTTGACCAGAGCATGAAAAAAATACCTGCGAGATAAGATTGCTGATCATCGAAAAAAAACTCATCTTGAGTATATTACGAGTAGGTCAACTTATTTCGTTTCTTCGATTATAGTATTTTTTGGCTCCGTTGGCTTTCTTTATAGAATGTAGAAGTCCAAGGTTGAAAATCCTTTCGTTTCGTTTGAAACTGAATATCGTATTTATTAGTTTTGTTCTAAATACGACAGAATCGTATTTGTTTTCGTTAACCCCACTATAATATAATGGTGAGATTTGGACTTCGAATGAAAACACGATCAATCACCTGGAAGTATTTGAACTATGGTGTTATCGATTTATTTTGAAAAGATACCGTGGACGGCGAAAAAGACAAACAACAGATAGCGACCTCCTGAGTATTATATAAAAAAAATACAATGCCTTGATCTGTTGATCATGGTACATGGCGCCAAGTATCGCCTATTGCAGACCTTCTTGATAAGTAAGAAAAGGATAAACGTAGATAAGGAGTTTGAAGGGAAAAACTTGACATGGTTAAGATACATTCAGACATGGTCTGAGTTCTCATAGTCAGTCGAACAGTTATTCTATTTGACTGCAGAAAGAGAGAGGTTCTAAAAAAAATAGTGCCCCTCTTGGGGTGAACACCTAAGACTGTGCGGGACGGAAATAAAAGAAAAAGAAGAATGAATCTGTTTTTTGTAAAAATTGCTCATTTTACCTACTTTTCCGCATCAGTGTTTTCAAAAAAAAAGTAAGCAGCCATGCAGCGGTATTAGAGCTGAGTTTTTAATTGGCCTGGTGCTTGTTCATATTTGAAGGCAATGATAATCTTTTCATGTCCACAGGCCACATCCGGTGTTGTGTCTGAAAACCCTTACCTATTACTCACAAATTTCGGTGATTTGAGGCTTCTCGAGCCGTTCTTAAATTTTAACGATTATTCATTTTGCATCCATTTTGACTGAAATTCCATTTATACGTATTTCAGTCTGAAACAAACCTCACGTACAAGGTTAAAACTTTCTGAATAAATATGATGATAAGGTGAGGACGATTCATGAAATTGATTCCAGCTCCAAAAACCATCTTTCTCTTCAACTCACCTACAAACATACATAGACAACTGAAATTAGATTATGTTGATCATTTGAGGTCACTTTATGATGTAGAATCGTGATCGAAAATTTTTTCTCCTTACCCCCCCTCACATTTTGCCCTACCATATTTTGAAAACAGTCGCCCCTCTTCCTCCTCTCCAAAATTACCTATGAGGATGAATTTTAGATGAATGGTATAATTCTGATCCGTAGTATTCATACCCACTCATAATAAAGTTTAACCATTTGAAGCTCCTTAAGCCTTCCGTAAACTTTGACTATCCATCATTTTGTATTTGTTTTGATCGAAATTCAAGTAGTCATATTCTGTTCCCTACCAAACTCTACATAGAAAGTTTGAGCTTTTTAGGAAGATTCAAGAAATTACCTTGTAAAAAAACCATTTTTATGCTCTCATTCCCTTCCAAATTCATTTGGGAAGCTGAAATTCGCATACGTTGATATCTTCAATTCGCTCTCTAATGTGAGTTCATGAACGAAAATTTTGAGGTATTTGCCTTCCACCCCAGCCACTCCAAATTTGAGTGAACAGTCATTCATCGATATATGAAAAATTCCTTGCTACCTAGGCCTTTGTATTTTTATGAAGAGTCTGTCGTCAGATGTTGAGTGATTTTCATTCATATTGGACGGCGTTTCAAGCATTCGGAGGAATAATATATATATTTGGATATTTCTCAGGCAATCCCAAATGGTCACGTGCACTAACGATGTAATAACATATATATATTTTAGGCCACGCGTAGCGCCAGCGGGTATTCATGAAATTTACTCAAAACTTGGTGAGAGACTCTTCTTAAAAATGCAAAAAATTGCTTTTTTTGTTTTTTCGATAACATTCAAAATGGCGGATCACTCAAATTTTGAGGGGGACTGGAGAAGGGGTAAATAGCTCTAATTTTTCGTTTTTGATCTCATATGAAAGAATGAGTCACGTACACTAACATATCCAAATTTCAGCTTCCTAAGTGCATATTGAGAGGAGTTAGATCGAAAAACGGCTTTTTGAGGAAGTTTTGAGTCATGAAATTTCTTGAATATTCCATATTTCCCACCAAATCAAGTTAAAGAGGTCAAATTTTGTGTGTGAGGGTAGTTGGTGACTAGAATATGACCTCTTGAATTTGGATCAAAATGGATCCAAAATGGCGGATTATCAAAATTTGAGTAGAGCTTGAGGAGCCTCAAGTTGGTAAAAATGTAATTAAAATGAATTCATATGATTATTGGGGATACGAAGCAGTGTTGTAGGAAGAAACCCAAGAACGAGAAAGAAGAATAAGAAGAACTTAGAATCATTATTGTTCCTGAGGAACAGGACCAAGAACGAGAACATAAAATTGATATATTTGAAGAACAAAGAACAGAACGAGAACAGAATATTTTCAAATTGAAAGACTGAAGAACGAAACGAGAACCAACTAATATATATTGTTGAGGTACGAGGACAAGAACAAGAACGATGTAATTTTGGGTTGTTCTTCGTTCTTTTGAAAGTTCATGATTTATCATAAAATTAATAGATATCATGGGGGAAGAAAAAAATAAAGAAATTATAAAAGCGGGCAAGTGCTACGTATATACCCAATACCCATAAAGTCATCTTTTTTTAAATTAATTAGCTTCAGTTAATTAATTTTCAATTTTAACTACAACATAAACTGTAAACGCGTTATCAAAAAAAAAAAAAAGAAGAAGAAAAAAAGAAAGAAAAAGTTGAAGAACAAGAACACAACGAAGAACGAACAAGAACGAGACCATAAAGGATTGAAAGAACGAAACGAGAACAGTTGAAACATTGAGAATAAGAACGAGTCAGGAACAGGATCAAATGACTGGGTCTTTCCAGGAACGAGAACAGGAACAAGAACAGACATTTGTTCGTTCCTACAACACTGATACGAAGTATACTGTATTCCCAATTCACCAACATACATGATGTTGGAGGGGAAAAGGAGGGGTTATCGGCTTCAAAATGTGGTGGGGGTATACGAGATGTCAAAAATTTTTCATGGCGATGTCATATGATAAAATGAAAACAAGTGACTAACCTATTCTAATTTTAGGTTCCCGAGTGAATTTGCAGGGGAGTTTAAAAAATGGCTGTTGGAGGGGAATATGTTGCCAAAAATTTCACGAATCTCCTATATCAGTTCACCAAATCGACCTTGAAAGGTTAAACTTCTTGTGTATGGTTAGTTGATGACTAGAATTTGACCTTTTCAACTTGTTTTTAGTATAAATTTTGCAGGCACTATATGTTATCTATAGGTGAACCAAAATTGATAACTCTAAAAAAGTGATATTTTTTTGGCTAAAATTCTTCGTGGTTTCTTATGAAAACTTTTGAAATTTAAAAATAATGAAGTTGAGACACTTCTCTTTACCTTGTTTAGAACGAAAAATTCAAATTCTAGTTTATAAGAAAGTAATCAGCTATAAAATATGGCCTCCTCAAAAGCCAATTTTTTTCGCCTTTTTCTCGACAAAAATAATGAATCAAAAAAATGTTTTGCGAAGTTTCTCAAATTCCTGTTATAAGCGTATATTTCAAATTTCAAGGGAAACAGATAAGTATAGTATTTGCGAATCTAAATTGTACGAAAATGGTCATCTGGCAGGCAAACCAGTATGCAGTCGTGTATGTAAAATAGACCATTAACAAAAGTACAACAATTTCACATTTATCTACTAACCGAAGTAGTCTCGACTTCGTATACTTGGAAATAAAACGAAAATAAGCCTATTATAGCGGCCTGTCAGGACGAGAAAATTATTGCCATAAATGTCCGAGTAACTTTAAATAAAAATATAGGCGCAAAGTAATCCTGCAAAATTTTTTTCCCAGTTCCACCGTCGGGAATTAAAGAAACAATCCCCAGACGTCTGGATATGTAGTATGAGCGCGTCTTACGTACGTATGCGACGACTGGAAGCGGACGAGGGTCGTAATTAAGCGCATGAAAAAGTAGATAACTGCGCGAGAAAAACTCGAAATGGCATGGAAATGGTTCTGCGTATAAGTTTATTATTACATTTTTTTAAATATACGACGCTGTGTTATGTAGCTGTGTGTAAGTACATTTAAAAAAGTTTCGTATGTACGTTTGATAAATGTTATTCTTCGCGAATGAGCACACCAGAGTGAAGAACTTTCTGGTGGCGTCGTAAAAAATTCGAAAACGCCGAGAAAGGAAAAAATTTCGGTGCACCTTAGGCGCGATGACGTATATTTATAATATCAACGTACGCGGCAGACTGAAAAAAGAAGTATAAAAAAGAGTCTAGAAGAATGTACGTTATACAGTGTAGCTACGTAAAGAAAGACAGCTTGATGGTGGAAAGAAACGAGTATACGCATTACGGTTGCGCGTTATTCGAATAAGTATAGTACCAGCGACGGAACGAGAGACGGCGGAGGAAATGATAAAGTAATTATGCGTTTGAAAGCTATTATATTTTATTATTAATGTCTTTTTTGGCGTCGTTAGGCCTTGGTTTTATTATTATTTTATATATATTCTTGCTCGTACTGGGTGCGTACTGTATTCATTAGTTCGCAGGCTCACGCGATGTACGAATCGACGACGGTGGAAATTCGTACACGAGTTGAATTCGCTTCCATCTGCTGACTCAGCTGACGGATTGTATTCGTGTGTGAGCTAGGGTGGCCCGAATTTCGGGTTTTTTCGAAAAGCACAAGAAATGAAGGACAAGTAGTTCTGAAATGACGCTCAAAATAAAGTGACAATTTTAATTCTCGAAGTTGATGGAAGCCCTTGAAAATTGGCAGAAAAATTGATTTTCGAATAATTAAAATTTTTTACATTCGAAGCTTACATTTTGTCATTTACAGGCTAAAATATTATTAGCCAGCAATTTTTTGTAAATTTGAGGAGGCCTGAATTTCTTCAACTTTTTTTTTTTTGAGAAAGCACCGAATTAAAAACGAGTAACAAATGCATAATGAGGTTGATTTGAGGTCATTAGGACACGGAAGACGAAATATTTTTAATTTTTTCCTCTCTTTTATTTGCAAAATAAATGATTTCGTGATAAAATATCTAAATAACGTTGGTTGTAATTTTCAAGCAATATAATGATACTCTAGGCATTTTAGACATTTGACGAACAAATAATTATTGTAGCGCTGATTTTTGGTATGGTTGTCAGGAATAATGCCACAAATAACATACTAAAACTCTTGACATGCTGATGCGACGCTTAGCCCCCTTCGAGGGTTTGAACCCTTTCAACACTCAGTTTTTTTAGTTTTTCTCGCTTGCAAAAGCCGATACGAGTAAATTAGCTCTATAATGAATTAATCTATGTAGAATTACCAACAAATTCTATATAATAAATTTTTTTCTATCATTCACCGTTCGTCAGTAAATCAACTTTGAATACCAAATGTTATGACTGATTATTAAAAAAAAAAAAAAAAAAAATTAAGACCCTTAAATTTTCAAAAAATTGACTAAAATATTTTTTTCAGTCTCTAGATGACAAAATATAACTTTCGAGGAAAGAATCGAATTGGCTGAAAATTTTTGAACATTTTGGAGGGTGTTTCCATCAACTCAATGGGCAGAAAATTTTTTCCACGTTTTCTCAGTGTCATTTAACAACTACTTCTTCCTCGCACCCTTCATTTTTCGAAAAAACGAGGAATTTGTTATGTAAGGAAATTTACTTACTGAAGCGGGGGGAGGGGAACTTTCCGGCTTTAGTCTCCCAATAATGTTTGAAAAATCAATACCCAGTTGTATTCAATAAAATTAATTTTTGTATTTATTTTCAAATTCCCACAACCCATGAAAGGAGGTATCTATAAATACAAAGTTGAGTCCGAGTTTCCTTACGTCTCTTTTAAATTTTAGTCATGTCCAAAAAAAAATTCTGAATGCGTCAGTGTTTGAAGGTGGGCCAAATTCTATTTTTTTTCAAAATGTTAGAGCCTCTAGTAGAATAGTGACCAAATGACCCAAAAAAAAAGCCAAAAAATTACATCTCAGTGTTATCAGAAACAGAAACATTTTCCAAAATGAGGATAAATTTTCAGAAGAAAAACTTCTCAAAACGATATTTTCAGAATGTTCGAAATTTTTAATGTCCAGTATTTTTATTTTGTCATATTATGAAAACTGAAAAAAAATTCTGGTTGCTATTTTTTTACCATTGATTTTTTTGAAAAAACACCAATTTAGAGTATGTTAAGAAACTGAAGATGAATCACTAATTTAAGGTTCGTGTGTATGGTGTAGACTTGATTTCAGCTCTTTAAGAGTCCAGAACCAAAATACAACACCCGTCATTTTCTCGCGGGGATCCCAAATGTATAAATTATTTTTATGGTTACATCTGCTCAATTCTTTTTTAAATTTTTACATTTTTGTACTTTCTTTTGGATTCATTTAGCTTGATGAAGATAAAAACGAAGTTACATCCATTCTAGTGTACCCAGGTACAATGTACAGAATTTGAAATTAATTTAGTATTCATTTTTATTTAAATTAAATTTATAATTATTATAAATTGTAATGTTCCTATTACAATAACCTATATTCTCCAAGAATGCTCAAAATACACCATACATAGAAACTCCAACTTTTCCAAACCCGAAATGCCATACATTTTAGAAAATGATTCCACTCGTATACTCCACTTACTGAATTTCCTCCACTCAACCGCCTTATACCCACTCGTGTAACCCTACTTGAGCACGCCTCTAGCCCAGTGCTGTACATGGCTTCAATTTATAAAAAAAAAAAAAAAAAAAAAAATTAATTAAATTAAAACTTCATAAAAATTATCATATTAATTTTTTTTAAATTATATATTTTTTTATTATTATATCATTTTGATACTAAAAATAAATTTTAATACTTATCTGTAATTCTTGTTTTTTTTATTAACGATCTAGTATAATGAAGGGTAAAAAATCTTGGAATTTGTATTGAAACAATGTAGGTAGATTTTTCGATTCTACATTCATTCGTTTTTATTCGACGAACTTACCCGAAAGGAGGGGATAATAATGGTATTAAGAAAAGTTCCTAAATTAGTAATAATAACACATCATACAGTACGTCAGTACGCCGTTTCCAATTTAAGCGATTGTAATCTCTGTTACGAGTCCAAGGCACATTATGACTCATCAAGGAGCAACTATATATTTAAGAGAGCACTATACAAACGAATGAATAACCCGTATATACTCACTATTGCCTATGTACGCTTGTGTGTACCTCTGTATCATACGAGTAATTCGTTTAATTGAAATAAATATTAATATCGATCGATTAACAACGATGAGTTATCAATAAACAACACGAACGTAGATAAATGCCGAAGAACTAACTATACACAGATTTCCCCTCGGGGCCTCAGCGTTGCCTCTTTATTGCACTGATATTTTGACATTTTACGTATTTGTATATTTAAGATCACGTATACGCACGAAACCTTTATTACGATCGCGGAGATTATTTAATTTATTTTTTCCACGCCATAAAAAATCGATCGTTATTTACGAATATTATTAGTTTTTATGGATATACATGCGGAATCAGCAGACATACTTTAGATATGGTGTGTGTAGTAATTGCGTTTTATTATTATTATTTTTTTTCTTCCACAGATATATTCAAACAATTTTCAATATTGCCCGGTATAAAGTTACACCAAGTTGCGAACTTTTCACGTACGTATTGAATTGGTTGTTCGATAAAATTATATTAGATTTTTATTTTCGACTCGATGCGATGGGACCAGTGTGGAGTATGTTGTTTGACATTTGATGGTAGCGTGGAATTAATTTGATGCTGTCTGGAGATGGTATGGATGATGGAGGTGGTAGATGAAGGTAATGATGGGGGAGGTATGGTGAGATGATGAAGTTATCGACTTGTCGAGAATGTGATTGGAGTTCTGTTTTGAGAAAATAATTGAATAAAATCAACGTTTTTTTTTTTTTTTCAAGAAGATGAATAATTTTTTTTTAATTTTAAAATTAAAATTCATGCATTATTCTTTCAATTTTAAATAATTTGTTTTTTTTTATTAACATTTTTAATATTTTTTGCTATTATGGTTCGCTGGTTTTGGAGTTGTTGGATGATTATTCTATTTTATTTTCCCATTCAGTTAATTTCAACCAGAAAAATTAAAAAAGAATAGTATTACTTGGGAATGTTTAATTATGTATATAATTTTTCTCAATTTAAGAAATTCAAAAAAAAAAAAAAAAATGGAATTATTGTAAAATTGCCAGTTCACAAAATGTGCCACTCCTAATTTCGTTAAATTTTTAAATTAATAAATTATTAATTATTTTCTTGACTGAAGTGTTTAATGACACGAGTACAAGATGGGAGAACCATTTTATATATTAGAAAGGGGGAAAACTCCTCAACGATGACGTTGCGAAAATCGATAAGTATATATACCTAATTAGAGAAATACTATGAAGTGGCAGAACAGGGAGGAGAGGGAGATGCGAGCTTCGTCGTTGCGACACAAATATTATTATTAATTTTTTTCTCTTTTTTCCTAACAAAATGTTATCGTGTGTCGGTCGCTAATTTATTTTTAATTTATTTTTTTTATGGAATATTTATGTATAGCGATTGTCGATCCTAAAACACGCCATTTTAATAAATTATTCGAACGAATAAATTAATAAATAATTATCGCCGTTGAAATGACGTATACGAATCGGCATCATATGATTATTATTCGAAATATTATGTAAATGATGAAAATATTGGGAAATTTAACCTTTACGTCGTTATTGTATTCGGTCCTACGATGATATTCGCGTCGTAGTTATTTTTGTGAATATTTCTTTAAACGCGATACGATTTCTGTATCTCGTTATTTTTGGATTCTCTCGCTAATACGGCGGAAAAGGTTTTTAAAGGTGAGGCGAGCAGACTGATTGGAGGAGGGCTGTTTTATTTCTATGCTGTGCTGTTTGTTTACGCAACTGAAAGAATATACCGAGACGTATTTATAATTGATCTTATTTGCATCGAATCGAATATTATATTAACAATCCGCTCTTATATAAATTTTTTTTCGGAGTATTTTACGACGTAATTGCCTTCAGCGATGTTACGCGAATTCGTCGAAAATATGTAGAAGGTTGAATTTTCCGAACTCGTGGTATTATTAGAGTTAATTTAATGAATTTTCTTTCCACCCAGTATTAATGAATTGAGAAAACGTGTCGATTTTTTGCCGAGTTTTCAACTTGAAAACCATAGCTATTATAGCGTACATGATTTACGAAGTAGGAGTGCAGGAGGGTGGGGTCTTCAAATCTTTGCATTTCAGGCACTTTGTAATTATATTATGGTAAATGTAGAGCTTTTTAATATATTATGTATATAAATATATATAGGTATGGTACGGTAAAGTCAGGCCCGATCTTGGAAATACTACTATCCTTCTGAGACCCGATTCTACGTTACGAGACCCAAAAGGGGTTTTTTGAACGTATATAGCTTTCAATTTTATACAAACGTTGGGAAGCCCTAGATATGGTGCTATCTTGGGTAGACCCATCTGGGCCTGACAAGGATAGTAGTAAAGCTGAAGTGTATCTCATAAGAACCGTTGCATATCATTTGTGTGCATGAATTTTGAATTCTTCTTACCCCTCTAAAGGTTCCTAATATGCTGTGTTCAAGTGGTTTCCAAAAAGCTCACGCGGGAATCTCTAGCTCTTTAAATAAGACCGGGTCTCGGAACGTCTGTTTCGTATCTACGGTCCAGGGCCTGATAAAGATAGTGGTATACATATATGTATTGCTGCTGCTATCAATCCGAGATCCGGGATGTGATACAAACAACCAGAGACCTACTGTTATTTAAAAAGCTAGAGAGATAGAAGTTGGTATATTGAAAATCACTAATATATAACTGTTTTGGGAACCTTGGAAGTGTAAAGTAAACCTTAAATTGAGTTATACAGAAGGCGTAGAGCAGTAATTTGACACCGACTTCAGATTTGCCATTATCCATGTAAGACCCGAAGTGGGTCTCAGAACGATAATATCATATACCAGGTCTCAGATTGTTGAAATTTATGTATAAATATACACAAATAAATATGCTACTAATAATCCGAGATCCATGCAAAAGTTGGTCAAACGACTCCTGGGTGCGCAACTCGCATAGAAATGTGGGTGTAATAACGTACTAAACTGCATCTATATTATACAGATATATATGTACATTCTTCCATTCTCCCGTAGCGCCGGCGGGTATGGATCAAAATTGTTCAAAATTTGGTAAAAGAGTCTTCGTGTAAATACTCGGAAGTACTTTTTTTGGATTTTCGATTTGACTCAAATTGGCGGATTACTCAAATTTTGAGGCTCGCTGAAGGGAGGGAGAATGACTCAAAATATTCGTTTTTTGTCTCACATGAAAAAGTAAGTTACTGACACCAACATATCCAAATTTCAGCTCCCTAAGTGCATTTGGAGTGGAGTTGGAGCAAAAAACAGCGTTTTGAGGAAGTTTTGAGTCATTAAATTTCTTGAATCTTCGATATCTACTCAACAACTCAAGCTGAAAAATATAAACTTTGGGTTTGGCGTTAGGTTGGAACCAGAATATGACACGTTGAATTTGAGTCAAAATGTATTCAAAATGGTGGATTGTCAAAATTATATGAACTAATTTGATTATTGAGAATAAGAAATATGCCATACTTTACATTCACCTTCACATATGATGTTGGAGGGGTAAGAGGAGAGGTTCAATCTCGAAATGTGGTAGGGTGCACGAGAGGTTGAAAATGTTTTATGGTGTTATCATATGATGAAGTGAGCCCATTTGAGGGACCTATTCTATAATGCAAAAAAAAACGGCTTCTGAGGGAATATTACCCATGAATCTCTCAAATCTTCTCACAAACTTAAACTTTGTATGTAAGCTTAGTTGATGACCAGGTGCTATGAGGTCTTGAATTTGGGTCAAAATTGGTTCCAAAATGGCCGCTCTTCAAAATTTGAAGATGACTTGGGGCACGCCAAATTACTGAAATTTGAAAAACATGGACTCATGACTATTGCGTGGCAAAAAATTCTGCGTATTCTGAATTTCATTTCTTTAAGGGCTTTGGAAAATATAGAGTTGGGGTTTTCATGTTTGGTACAGGCTGTGTGGTCTGTAAACATGAATGGATTTGCAACGTTATTTGCAAGCCGCAGTTGAAAACTCAGCTCTGGTAATGCGGCATAGCTGCTTACCTTTTTTTCTTTCACGTACGTGAGGTATTCGAAGAGGGGGGCTATCGATTAAAAAGTAATAATAATAAATAATACCTGCGGACGAAGCAGAACGCGAGCTTAGGCGTATAGAAGAAAATGAAAAAAAAAGGGAACACGACGACGAAGCTCGAGGTGGTGTTTTTTTGGGGAGGGGGGGGGCGATGGCAGCAGGTTTTAAAACATTCAAATGTCGAGCCGGCGTTTGTCAACGATATTTTTCTTTTATTAAATAACAACGAGGCAGTTTTTCACGTACATACGTATGAATTGTACGACGAGCGCGGTACCGAACGGATAATAATTTATATTAACGTCGTCGCGATGAAAAGGGCTCGAGCGGTGGAGCGGCAATAGGTATTCGCGTGGGCAAAGGATGAATGCGCGGTGCGGCAGACGAAGGCGAAGCTTCCAATTACTTTTTTCGGGTAGCTTCGGGAATTGCTTTAATTTACCGGGTTAGCGATAAAAATTAAAAATTAATATAATGAGGGATTCAAATAAAATTGCTCGTCGAGTTGTGCGGCGCGATTGGGGTGCGCGGCTCGATTCGCCGCCCTCGAGGTTACCAAATTTCCGCGCCCGCAAAGGCGAAAAAAATTTTCGGAGCCCGGCGTGTGCGCTCGGCTGCGGCGAGAAGACGTGTACGCGTACATGCGCCGCCTAGACTATTTTTCATTTTAATGAAAAATCGAAATAATTTATTAGCGTACGTTAGATATGGGAAAATTCGGCCCTTTCGAGAGGCGGCCATAAATCAACCGGTCTTATATTTCGTCATTTTCGTCATCGATTATTCATGCACGCGGAGCCAACGACGAGCCGATCTAAAAGTTGTGTTTTTTCGTAGCCTCTTCGTAAAATGCCTGAGAGTTCATTTAAGCGAAATTTATCGCCATCACTCGAACAATTCGAGCTATGGAAAATATCAACTAAGAAAACTGTTGGGCTAATAAACGACCGATTGTAAGTTTATTCTTAAAATTCTCTACTTAATAAATTTTAATTGTGATTTTAAAATTGGACGTCGTCGCAAAATTAATTAATTCGGGTGTTTTTACATTTGTATGTGTGCGGTTGGTATAATGGCTGTTTCGAGTTTAAATTATCGCTTATCGTCGTCTCTCGTGTTCGTGATGTAAGCACGTCTGACCAGTGACGAGGAATGGTATGGAGGGAATTTTTGCACCGTCCAAAGATGGTAAGTCGATGCGATGAAATTGGTCCGCAAGAGATTGACAGTTGTTTATTTGGTTTTTTCTAATGATTTCGCTTCGCACGTGCTGCGAAGGTGTTTATATTTGGTATTTTAAAATTCAAGATACACGAATTTTTTTTCACCGTGGATGCAATTTTTTATTTAATTATCAATTTTTTTTTAATAATTTGAAGTATTATGAGATTTTGATTTTTTGAATTTATTTTAATAGTTTTGGTGTTCTCCTTCCCCTTTCTCCTGTTTTACTTAAATGTCTTGCATCACATAATTCGATTATATTATGTAGACGTGATTTTTTTCACCATTTGTTTGAGATCGTATTCATTCCAAGATTTTTTTGAAACTTGTCTCAAACTGTCAAAGTTTTTTTTTTTTTTTTTTTTAGCTGAGTTTTTAATTAAAAGTGATGATAGCTATTACAGAATTTTTTTTTCGATAAGACTTCTCTATATCATTTATATTGAGAGCGAGTTGGAAAAAAAATATTTGAAAAAGTGGCAGGTTGATCTACAACCCCCTCGCCACCCCACCTCCGTCAATAATATTACAAAGTGTTAAATATATTATTCATCGTTTGGATATGGTCTAACTTTTTGGCGTATACATTTTTCCCTCGCAAGTAATGCCGGTTGATACTGTGTATGGATGAAATTTTTTTAGAAATTTGGATAGAGGCTTTTCGTGAAATTGCGCAAACCTATTCTCCTTTTTGATTCATTTCAAAATGGCGGTTCACTCGAATTTTGAGAGAAAATGGAGAAGGGCCAAATCACTCAAAATTTTCGTTTTTGGTCTCGCGTGAAGGAGTGCGTCAAGGTCATTAACATATCTGAATTTCACCCTACCAAATGTATTTGGAGAGGAGTTACAGGAAAAAATGGCTTTGAGGGAATTTCAAATAATAATATTTCCTGAATCTCCTCATTAAATCTACTTGGGAAAATCAAACATCGTGTGTGGAGTTAGTTGGAGATCAAAATACGATTTGTCGAATTTAGCTCAATTGAATGGTTACAAAATGGCGGATGGTCAAAATTTGAGGAAGGTTCAAGAAACTTCAGATGGCTCAGATTTGATTAATGTGAACTCATATGATCACTAGTAATGAGACATATGCTGTGTGCCAGTTTCACCTTCACGCGTGGTTTTGAAGGGGGGAGGAAGAATTATTGTCCTCAAAATGTGGTGGGGATAAACGAAAGGTACAAAATTGTTGATATGGTGTCAGATGATAAAATGAATCCATTTGACTAGGATATTTCAATGTTAGCCTCCTAAATTAATGTAGAGGGCAGTTACAGCAGAAAAATGGATTATAGAGGGGAAATGGGGGCAATAAATTTCTATATCCTCACCTCACCTGATTGACCTAAAAAGATCAAAATTTGTATACCGGGTTAGTTGGGGACCAGAATATGACTGTTACAATTTATGTCAAAACCGATTCAAAATGGCGTTTAGCTAAAACTTGAAGTGGACTCGAAAAACTCAAAACAAAACTAATATTTGAGAAATATTAGTTTTTGTGGTTCTTCTGTCCAAGAAGTACTATATATGTCGAATTAAATTTTTCTGGTGTTTTTGGGAGTGATAAAATTTTTATACTCTATAATAGATGTGCCCTGTAGCCTAAAAAAGTTTACTTGACAGTACATATTACCTGCAGTTGTGAACAAGCCCATATTAAAAACTCAGCTCCTGTAATATGGCATGGTTGCTTACGTTTTTTTTAAAAATTCATGTGCAAAATAATAGTATGAATTTGACTGTATGAAAAAAATTTGATGTTTGCCATATGACTACAAATCGTCTAAAATTTTAATGTTAATACCCCCCACCCCGGCCGCACCTCTTCCAATCAAATAAACTGTAAAAATAGCTATATATTTTGATTTTGATGCATCATATCAAATTAATTTTGAGAATTTTTTCTGGAGCCTTGAGACGACAACGATGTACATTATCAAAATTCAGCACGTTAAGTCAGCATCGGTTGAACTGTAGCAAAACGATACTTTTTTTAGTCCAATCATTTTTTTTTTTTTTGGCTAGGATAAAGGAATTTGAAAAACTTATCTTGCAAAAAATTGCCCATGTTTTAGGCTACGATTTTCGTTCGAAAATTTCAGTTCCATCATTCCTCTTGTTTTATTCTGAAATCTTCTTGGGCTTTGAATTTTTTCATTTTTATTTTCGTTGCATTCGTTAAAATGATTTTTTTTGATTATCGAATCGCTCATTTAGCTGAAAATATTTCAACCACTCGATAAATGTATTTCAGTACCTCATTCGCTGGAAATGAAGAAAAAATTTTTTTCGAATCATTGTATTCTCGTGTCTAGACTTAAGTGTCTAGTCGAAATCTGTCAGTTATAACGAACTTTCAAAAGAATAAAATTCTCAGCGTTAGATTTTAAGCTTGTCTCAATGTCTGAGCTTTTTTTCTCGTCCATTAGCTGTAACGATGAAATATGACTCGTCGCCTAAACGACTGCATCGAGAGGTACACGATATAGCATACGAATAAGCGATAAAACGAAAGAAATGCTTGTGGTGCAAGGTCAGACTCGTGCTCTCCGTGTATTCGTGTTCGAACGTCTAATTCGGTCTACCCTTAATTAATCCCTCCTTCCCATGTGATCCAAAATGTTTTTGAGTTTTCGACGATATTCTCCATTTCGGCCCCATAGTATGGCTGCAATATCGCCACGAATGGTTTTAATTATCGAAGGCGAAAGCGCAAAAGCGAAAATAACGAGCTATTAAGTTTTAGTTCGGACGTAGCGTGTTTTTAATTTTTTGGCATCGTCGTCGAACGCCGTTTCGATAAGACATTTTTTTACCCGCCAAAGGTAAACATCTCCGGAGCGCGGCGCGTGAAAACACGTATGTCGAAAATAATGCAAATAAACGTGGTAAATGTATTTTTTCGTTCTCGCTACGAGGTAATTGTAAATATTTTGGTATTCTGGTTGGGAAGGCGAGAATTATATAGCGAAATACCTAGATTATATTTCGACGTATTGTGAAAATTTTCGGGAGGCCCGGGCGAGCAGTTTATTTCACTTCGACAGCGTATTGAATTAATCTTTATCGGTGCCTATTATCGGTTTTGAACTTGAACGGAATCGGCTGGCTGGAAGCCTGATAAGGCGCGTATGAGAAAAGCCTATCTGCGTAATTTATTGGTACTCTGTGGAATGGTTCTTTATTCTCGGTTATTTTTTCGGCAGTTTTTTTTTTTCAAGGGTGTTACGACGAAAGGGCTTTATTGATACGAGTTTACGACATGGAATAATTTTTATTTTTCATTCAAAGAAAGAGGTGATGTATTCTTCTCGAAGAAGCGGTCACAGATCGTGAAAGAAGGTGGACAAGAGGAGCAAAAGTGCCCAAAAAAATTCCATTCGACGATTCATTGGCTCGTTCGACTGATATTTGCTTAACCAACGTTTCGTGTCAAGTGCACGGATATGTATACGTGTATTAATGGTACAGGAACGCGAAGCCATGCGGGGTCTTATCCGTGTATATTTATTTGTATTATAGCATTACGATATGGCGTTGGATCAATCGTCGTTAAAGCGAACAATAGCCATTAATAAGGGATTTCCGTTGTTCGTGTTTGCGCGTATACATAAATGTACACATATACCTACACGCTGCTAATGGTAATAACGTTTTGGCGAATAACGTGGAAAAATAAACGCTTCTTGCTTTATTAACCATGGTAACGTGTAGTGGAAAATTTCACTGGGATGTGGAGTGAAACTGATAGGTGACTTGGAATCGGTATCGTTGAAAGAGGGATGTGCACGAGTGCAGATGAAAATGGACTATGGATGATCGGCGCACTATTACGATGTAATTGCAGCCGGGTAGTTGGTAATTTTGATTTTGAAATTTTCCCTCTAAATTAATGAATTCCATTTTTCTCAAAAAAATGTTGAAAAATTTGGTCATTTATAAAGCTACATTTTCCTCTTTTACTCGTTGGAAAAACTCTTTTTAATTTCAAAAAAAAAATATATATATATATGTATATATAAATAAAGAATAAAATATTACTTCAGAAATTCTGAGCCATACAACCATTGTTCGAAAAATTATATGTACAAACCTGAAACTTGTATGGAGAGTTGAAAATACAGAGGGAAAAATAATAGAATTATAACTTTTGAAAGTTAGAACATGCTAAACGCCCCTCTTCCTTTCTCCTTTGTCGTTCGTGTTCCTATCCTTAATTATTATTTAAAAATCTCGTTCGATTTTCGTTTATCATTAATTAGGTTTGATATGAATTCTTGAACAGTTATCTATCATCGTGAAGATGAATCATGCAATAAGTACGAGTGTTAATCTTCCTATTTTCAATCTTCAAGGAGATTTTGTTTCAAGAAATATATCGATATTATCGATAAATGTTATTTTATAAAATAATTTAATTTTCTCGTTATCGCGTAAAATGTTGTAGAAATTAGCTAGAAAGATTTTTTCACTCTCTTCCCCCCTTTCCATCTCTCTTCCATAGCTTATCTTTCTTCTTGACTTCTTGGTATTTTCAAATATATTGAAAAAGAAATGAAGTGACCTATATTACACTAATTATACGATTCTTGCATTTTCAATAAATCATATCTTTTTTCATGGAAAAAAAAATTAACGATAAGAGTTAAGTCTGATGTTAATCGATAATTATTGTAATTTTTTAGCTAAATGAGATAATTTTTTTTTTCAATAGATTATTGGAAAAAGAAGGAAAAAATAATAATACAAATACGTAGGAATGGTGGATGGTGGAGAATTGTTGAAAATCAACAGATTGGAAATAATTTTATAGCAGTTTTGTTTTGTATTAACAGCTTTGTAAATTTTTTTTTTTTGGCGGGGGGTGGGAGGAAATGAAATTATGGTTTCAAAAAAATGGAATGATGAATGAGAAGGAAATGATGTGATTGTGAAAGTTCTTGAAAGGCATTTTGTTGACTCTTTAATTTTTTTTTTTTTTTAATAATTTAAATTTACATTTGAAACAAGTTACTGTCCTAAAAAAATCGATATCTAATTACAAAGATTATTTCGTTTGATTAAATTATATGATATTTAATATTTTTTTTAATATAATGAAGATCAGTTTCTCATGTACAAGGGGAATTTTGAGTGTTGAACCCCTCTCCCTCTCCTCATGAGCTTTCTTTTGTTCTCAAAATATATGATGAAATTGAAAAAAAAAATAATAATAAAGAAAAAAAAATAGACAGTAATTTGAGGGGTCTAGGTGCAAAAGTGATATGTTCCAAGGGATCATGCCACTTTCCGCACCAAGGCTTTCAGTGATAGCATGCTCTACTCGAAGTTGTATCATGTAAGAAGTTCTTCGTTCATGTTGTTAGAAAGATAACAGAGATATTTTGGTTGTTGTTTGGTGATTTTATAATTATTATTCAACTATTGCATTATTAGGTTTATTATTGGTAAATTTTGCTTTGTACGCTTCAAGTGAAAAAATTATTTATATAATCGATGGCAATTAGTTATAAAATTATTTTCTTGTAATAACCAAAATACCAGACTCTTCCACAGGATAAAAACACCAAAAAATTACTCTTGGAAAATAAAGTGACATGATCCAACAAATTTTGTGGTGTTAAATCCCTTAGGGAGGGAGGGGGGCAATTTTGGAGAAAAAATCAAAAATTTTCTAACCAGATGAGTAATGTACGGACAAAATTTCGGCTGAAAGTAGGGGGTATGTATTTCGAGTGTCAGTATGGTTTTTGGAACATGTCACTTTTGCACTTGGACCCCTCATTTTTAAATCATCGGAAGAAGCTCAACATTTACATTTTTGAAAAATTGGAGAAAATATCATCAAGTACTCTGATCCTTTATTTTTGTTCTCGTGATATTTCCACAATGAGCGTGAAATTTGTGATAGGTATGTTTGGTATTTCTAAGATTTAAAAAAATTAAGAATAAAAGGTAATATATAGGCATGTCACGTAGTGTATAATCTTATAGGTATTTAAATTCACCGAGTATGATTTGGAATAACAATTTACAAAAATTACTCTTTGATGCGAATTTTACGTATTTCGTATTAATTTTAATTGATTATGTGTTCTGAAAACAGTATTTCCTATGTATTATTCGCGTATACTCCTGGGTGAGGGGAGGGAGAGTAATTGTGCACAGAAATTTCATTGTAATGTATCCTTTTACCCGTAGTTTGACGTCCTGAATTCATTTCCAAAATTACTTTCTACTTCAGCTAAGTTTGAAGCTTTGTACCCCTCTTCCCTCCGCATACATCTCGACACTTGAGATAATGCAAAGAAATTTAGAAAAAATGAATCATTTTCTGATAGAAATAAGTTGTTTTTGATAAATTAAGGGTGTTCAGCTACTCCCTTGGAGGATTCTTTGGAATAACTAGTGGTGGTTTTGTTAACATTGAAGTCAGACCTACTTAAAATATAGTCTTTGTATACAAAAAATTTTGGAACTGTTCATAACTTTTTTTCTCGATTTTTTTTCAATTCATAATATTTTTAAACTTTGATCCAGTTATGGAAGGTACGAATATATCTGTTGGGCTGAAATTTTTTGAATATTTTTGAGATTATTTGGCGACTATCAAGCATTAAATCTAATAGATTTTCGAGAGAAAAAAATTCGTGTCAACCCAGTGTGCATCTTGTATTCTTTATTTTTTCAAGTTGAAAAAAATCGCTAATTTAATAAATTCCAAAAATTATTTTTATAGAGTGATTTAATGCTGAAAAAACGTCACGATAATTCTAGAGGACTTCTTTAATCGATTAGTAATTTATCGCGACGCACTGCGTATAAGTATTCGAGATGGTGTATTTTTAGAGTATTTGCGTAATGTAATGAATGTTTGTAGTGTAGAAATAGTGATAAAAATATAGATTTTTCGCAACGTAAGCGTTCGCAATATCCTTTTGGGATAAAATTTCGATCTATTTTCAATCTCGTCCTGAAGTAGAAAAAATTTCGTGTTAATTCCTCATAGGTCGTGGCGCGAATATTAAGACTAGTGAGTAATTCATGATTGTCGTCAGGCACGTAATTAAGGGGCGAAGGAGGTTCGAGCAGGCTATGGCGTCTTTAAATTTTTTTCTTTACTCACTGGTTCTAGTGCTGGTCTATCCAGGTATCCAAACCATTCCTTGAAAACTAAAAAGTAATAAAAAAAAAAGTAAGCACCCAAGCAGCATTACTGGAGCTGAGTTTTTAACTGAGGTATGTTTAGTTGCAAATAACGTTACTAATCCATTATGTCTACCAGCCACACCCAGTGGCATTAGTCTGAAAAGTTTCGCCATATCCCCTTCCAAAACCATTCAGGAAGTTAAATTTAGGTATGTAGTATCTCAAATTTTGGTGATCTGCCATTTTGGATGTATTTTGACTGAATTCAAGAACTCATGTTCTGGTCTTCAACTAATCCTACATATATAGTTTGACCCCTCCAAGTCGATTTGGTGAGAAGGTACGGAAGATTCGTGAATTTTTTTTAATAGTAATTTCCCCTCCAACAGTCATTTTCTGCTTTGAATTCACATGTGGAGCTGAAATAAGAATAGATTCGTTACTCGTGCTCACGTTATCATATGACAACACAATAAAATTTTTTCGAGCTCTTGTGTACCCCCAACCCCAACCCGTCCCTAAATTTTGAGGTCAATAACCTCTCCTTCCCCTCCAACAAAATTGAGGCTCCTCAAGTTCTCCTCAAACTTTGACAATCCGCCATTTTGTATCCATTTTGATTCAAATCCAAGATCTCATATTCCGGTTTCAAACTAAGGCCACCTACGAAGTTTGAGCTTTCCACTTGTTGTGGTGATTCGGTGAGGAGATTTTGAAGATTCAAAAGATTTCATAACGCAGAATTTTCTCAAAAAGTCATTTTTCGCTTCATCTCCCCTCTAAATGCACTTGAGGGACTCAAATTTGGACATCTCTTTCATATGAGACTAAGAATCAAAATTTCGAGTCATTTTCCCCTCCCTTCCTAGCAGGCTTGGCGCAACTTTCTGGACCGGCCTGGGGAAAACCATGTGTAGCGACCCCCATCATGAAGTAACTATAAAATCTTCTCCCCCACCCGAAAAAAAATGAAAAATTGTCAAATATGCGATTCTGTACTTGATACTTTTAGGTAATAAAAAATAGCAACATGACTTCGAGGATATTATTTTTTTAATGCAAAATGCAAACAAACGTAAATAAAATATGAATTTCTAAAATTAAAAATAATTAGGTAGCCTATGTAATGATAAACAACGTTGATTAGTAAAATAAAAATATTTTTAAAACCCTTAAAAATTAAAAAAAATTGTATGCATAATTTTTTTATGAATTTAGGATGGCAATACAAAAAGAATATCTCGAAACCAAAATTATTTGGCATAAAAATAATTTTTTCGAAATAACGAATAAAACATCAAAATTTCAAAACTTTGGCCCCAATATGGGGAAGGTAAATATTAACCTAGAAGGTTGAAATTTTTTGAGCATTCTTTTAGGACCATTTGACAACTTTTTTTGCCTAAGGGTCAACGATTTTCGAAAAAACCAAAATTCGTTCCACCCTAGTGTGCATTCTTACAACAGATTGACAATTTACTATCAGTTGAAATCAGACAGTTTTTGGGAAAGTTTTTGAGCAGTAAACTGATTGTTCACTAAGAATTTTTTGAAGAACTATTCGAACCATTCGTAAACCTCCCGTTTACCATTTAAATGCCTTCCCATAAAACTGATGATCTTTTGTATGAGGGGCACACCCTCCCCTGACCCCTCCTCCAATTAGATACGTTGTAATACTATCATTTTTAAGTTCAAAATTAAGCTAAAAAATGTATATGCTAAAGAGTAACATTTACCATAATATGATTAGAAAAGATGTGAAATGCAAAGATTTGAAGACCACATCTTCTCACTACCCCTCCTTCCTGAATCAAGTAGACCTTAATAACTATCGTTTCTTGGTTATAAACTCAGCTAGAAATGCTCGAAGGGAGAAAATATTTTACAATTATATAGCGTATTTAAATTCATAAAAAATTAAAATAGTGTCCCCCCGTGGGGGCGCTCGCATCTAAAAATATTCAATTTATATCTTTAAAATACATATATGTAGCGCCCCCCCCCCGTGGAGGTTTAATCGAAATACAAAATTTTTAGCTTGCTATTTCCAAATTCCTACCATTTATTGCATTCAGATGAATGGAAATAACCTTAAATAGTGATTTAACCACCCCCTTGCCTCTGTTTGCTCGAAAATCAAAGAGTATTTATCCGTATTTCTGCGCTCCTAGTCACGCCACCGAAACGAGCCGAGCGTCGCGGCGACGCGATCAAAACGCACTCGAAGAAAAAACAGAAACACGCCGCTTCGCACAGGTCGCCGCCGAAGATGACACGAACGGGTTAATTTCCGACGTGATCCGTCGTCGCGCTACGTCAAAGGGTTGAAAGAAAATTTTTCGCGTCTCGGGGCGCCCGGATGGAGGGGATGAGGGCGATCGGTACACGTACGTGTAGCCGATTACGTGTATATTTCTAATGGTTATGGATATAACGCAGGTGTTACTTTTGTATATTTAATGCGTGTTGAACGACGACGCGCTGTACAGTGTAGTTGTTCGGCGGTGGGGGGCTAGTCATGGTGTTTCTTGCACCCCGCTAGACGCGTGGGGAGTGGCAGCCGCGCGGCGGGAGTGATATTTGGATGGTGGCGGTGGCGAAGCGCGGCAGAAGACGGTAGCTCGTGTATTCGCGTTGTACGGAGAGAGTGCGGTTTAATCAGAAGAAAAACGTTTCATTCAGTATCGTTTGAACGACGCGTATCGTACGTTTGTGAGTCGAGTTAGTCGCGAAATTTTATCCATATTGGGAATTTAACGAGCGCGAGTTGAAGAAAATTTTTTTTCTCCGTTTCGTCGGCGTACAGTGAGGTTAGAAAAATTCGCCTTAGTTTCGTATTTCGTAGAGTCGAACGCGACGTGTGATGTAGTCGACGAGTATCGGTGGATTGTCGCGTAAATATTGTGAATAATTAATAAGCATCGATTATTAATTTACCGAGGGTTCGCGGAGAATTTTGGTATTTGTTTTGTGCGACGGTTGGTTGTTATTGTTGCGTTATTATTATTTTTTTCTCTCGTTCATATCCATTTTAATCGCGAGTTTTAATTTTTTTTTTTTTCAACGACTATCGAATTCCGAAATTATTTCGCGCAAGTATTCCGGTAGCGGACGGTTTTCGTTTCGATAATCGATATCGTGTAATTGGTTGTACCAATGAAATCATCGAAAGACGGTGGTACGGTGTGGCGGTATTGAGAGGATAGAGAGTTTGGTGGTGTGAATCTCGCGTTATAACTGACCAGCGTACGTGTCTGTCGAGCAGTACCGGACGCAAAATTTATTCGCGAAATATTTCTTGTTCGCAGGAGTTAGCAGCGACGACAACGCAGGCATGGAGAATTCGATGAACGCCCAAGAAGGCGGCGGAGAACCGCAGCAGCCGGCGAGCGGCGGCGACGAAGCGACACCGCAGCTATTCTGCCTGCGATGGAACAATTACCAGAGTAATCTGACCAACGTGTTCGACCAGCTACTACAGAACGAGTCGTTCGTCGACGTAACATTGGCCTGCGCCGACGGACACTCGGTCAAGGCCCACAAAATGGTGTTGTCCGCGTGCAGTCCTTATTTTCAGTCGTTATTTTTCGAAAACCCGTGCAAACACCCCATCGTCATCCTGAAGGATATCAAATGGACGGAGCTAAAGGCGGCCGTCGAGTTCATGTACAAAGGCGAAATAAACGTGTGCCAAGAACAAATCGGACCCCTACTCAAGGTAGCCGAATCGTTGAAAATACGCGGACTAGCCGACGTGAGTAACGAGCACGATTTCGCGGCGGCCCGAGACAGCAAGAGCCCCACGTCGAGCGCCATTTGCGCCACCAACGGGAATCCCTCCGAGGCGAACGTCGCTAGATCTCCGAGCCGCAGTAATTCGTCGGCCGGCCAGCCGCCGTCCAAGAAACGACGAAGAGCGTCAGCAGACAGGAGCAGTACAGGCGAGGATACCATCAGCGTTATTAATTCTCCGTCCAGAGCGTTGGAGTTGGTTACGTCGCCGTCCTCGTCGGTAGGCAATGGGCCAGCGGCCTCGGTTAATTGTAGTATGTCCAATACGTCGTCGAATTCTCAAAATCACACCAGTCAAGCCGGCAGTCGTCCGTCGCAATCGTCCACGCCGCAGTCACCCTCGAATATGAGCTGTCCATTACCGCCACCCCCACCTTCATTGCCGAGTACGTCCAGCGTCGCCGATGATATGGAAATCAAACCCGGTATTGCGGAGATGATACGCGAAGAGGAAAGGGTAAGTTGTCATATGATGTATATCTATCAGCCACTCGAAGGTGCTATCGAGGTGTCGAATGAGCTTAATTGTGGTGGGGATTACAATGTATTATAAAATACAATGGTAATAAACGATTGTTTCGTTTTATTGTCGCGCTTCGTATCCATATATAGGTTATAAAAAAATACCTACGATGAGGTATGCCGAGAAGAATGCTTAGCTCTTTTTACAAGATATTCGAGTACATCGCCGAACGTACATTAAATAGAGATATCAGAAGAGAGAAAAATTGCTTATTTATACTCCCATACAATGTATTCGATATTGTACACATGTGCTTAGTAGTGAAGAATACCGAAGACCTGGTTTCCTAGGGAAAACGCTGGTTTCGCGGATTCTCAGCTATTTAATATTCGTCGAAGTGGACATTATCATCGTTCAGTATGGTTGTTTTTCTTTTCGTTTTTTTTTTCTTCTGAATGACGCAAAAGAGAAAAAATGTCTTACTTTAGAAACGACAGTAAGTCTTTGCTCCACTTTGAGAATATGCTCCGATGGCTCGAGCCCAAGTTACCACTACACAAGTTCATCTTGTAATTTAATCGTGTGTAATAGTGTGTGATTAAAGCGATAATTTGATCTTTCTTTTGGAAATTCCAGACACCAGAATGGGGTGTAGGTGGGAAGAAATTCAATACCAGCTTTTGTTGTATGGTATTCGAAGTGGGTTGTTAGATGAGAAATTTTAAATTGTGAACGTTTTCGAAAATGATGTAATAATTGGTGAAGCTTGAGCGATATACATTGAAACGATGGTAATGAATAAATTTAACTTCTAAATTGCTTGTCACGTAGAAGATATTTAGGAGTAGGTACTTGATAATTTTTAAAATTTCATTCATTGATTTTTATCTAACTTCGTAGTAAAAGGAAAAAATTATCTATTTATTTGATGAATGAAACTCGCAAATTACTTAGTAGCTGAGAGACTAAAAATAGATATATTGAAAAAAAAACTTGACTTTATTTTTGTAATTTGGATGATGAATTTTTCATTTTATGTACGAAATTACAACAAATATGGAACATTAGGAGTCTAGTTTTTGTAAATCTTCATCATTTGTTTTTGTTTTACTCGCTATGTGCTATAACTGAGACTTTGATTTTTTCAAGAATGTACATGAGCTCCTGAAAAATTTATGATGTAGGTAATGTAGACATTTTTGGCTACTTGATGTTGACAGCGATTTTTTTTTTCATTCTTTTTCTTTCTGCTTGTTAAAGGGTATCGCAGCTCTGTTAATTGAATCTTCTTAGATCACATAACTGAAAATTTTGGTCGAGTACCCATCGCAAAATCTCTGATGCAGAGAGCCTTTTTTAACTACTTGAATTACTTACCTGAAATATACCTTTGAAATATTTTGAAAATTTCGAAATTTCTATAAACGAATTAAAATAATTTAAACTCGTTTTGATTTTTTTTTTCGCCAGAAAAAATTTAATTTCATTAAAGTTGTAAGGTGAAATTTAAATTCGGAAAATTTCTCGATTAGAAAAGTAATTGGTATTTGTGAGTTGTAAAAGTGGTAGAAAGCTGTCTGTAGAATTTTTGAATTTTCGACATTTCTAATTAATTAATGAAATTTCTGTTTCTATTCATCTTTTTTGGTAATGAGAAAATTTTAAATTGCTCCAAGTTCGATACTTTAAAGTGATTAGATTTATCGAGAAAAGTTTTTCACTTGTTGAAAATCTTCGAAGAAGAACAAAAATTTTCCTAATTTTTGAAAGAAACGAATACTTTAAAAGACATTCTATCAGATGATCAGGCACAGATTGATAAATTATTCCTTTTTCTAAAGTCCACAGGATTAACAAGTAAAATCTAGATTGTTGCTGTGCCTCTAGCCATTGTTGCTGTACATGGCACGTAAAAGAAAAAAATAAATAAATAAATAAATAAATAAATCAACTTCCTTTCATTTAGTCTTCCTCATTTTCTCCGTGCCTCTGGCCTTTTTGCAGTACATGACATGTTAATGAAGAAAAATAAAGTAAATTAAGTAAAAATTATAAAAAATTATGAAAGAACGGAGATGATTAGCTTAACCATATTGAAAAGAAAAAATGAAAAACGAAAAAACAATTTCCATTTGTTCATTTATTATTTTTATTTTTATTTTTTTTAAATAAAAATAAAAAAAAATTAATTCTCCAATACCTCAAAAGATAAAATAAATTTCCAAAGCCTTGAGTTGAGAAATTAGTGAATAAATACAAAAGTTGTGAATAAGTTGAAAGTTAAATTTTTGATGATTTGTTATTGAAAAATTTGAAGATTCAAGTATTGAAATTTTTTAATGATTTAAAATTTATTATGTTGAGTTATTTTTATTTGTTATTAATATTATGATTTGTATGAAAAATTGTAATACTTTATTTACACGATTTAAATTAGCTTTATCGTGAAAAATAATTTGGATTTGCTGAAAGAAATACGCACATTTAAAAAAATTCAGTTCTTCAAAATTTTGAAGAAAAACAAAAATTTTTCAAATTCTTCATAATTTTTAAAACGAAGAATTTTTTGTTAAATGTTTAAAAATTGATGAAAAATATTCAGCTTGGCCTAATATGTTCGTTGGCATGAGTATTCATAAGGGGCAAGGGGGGGGGGGCTGAAAAAGCTCAAACTGTAGATCAAATCACATCCAGTTTAATTTTTTATGGATTTTTTAATTTTGTCGAAATTTCAATCTTAAAAGCTCTTCAAACGTCGAGAATTATATTTTAGCTTTTTTTCCTTCTAGTATGCTGTGAAAGTTTATGCATTTGAACTTGGAAAAAAAAGCATTTCTGGTATATTATCTCTGCAAGGCTGAATGATATAAACCCTTTTTTATATTTTTATTGCCTTCAGTGGTGAACCCCACAAAGAGGATTAACCTTTTGTCTACCCTCGCAGGTGAAAAGGAAACGAGTTTTTATCAACTCCCGAACGTCGTGTATGACAAAAGGGGTACGTAAAGTTTTCGGGTGCCATACAAAGGGAGTGCTATAGGGTGCCGACCGCCTAATGACTTTCAAAACAGACGAGAAACCGACGACGATGATCTTAGGAAAGCGATTTCGCCATTTCCTCCTCCGCGATGGTATTGGTTAGCATTGCAGGACGGTTGTGATTAGTTCAGATACGATATAAAACGACTGAAAAATCTAGGTAAACGGCATATACGCGATTATGGGTTCGCCTGCTTGGTGTATATAATACGCGTAAACGTGCTTGTCGAGCGTTTCGGTAAATTAAACGAATGATTCATTTAGCGATGTAGCTTACAAAATTAAAATGATTTAATTAAATTAATGGTCTAATATCGGGCCAGTTGATTAAATAAGAACGTGGATTACGATTACTTGTTATCGATATGATTTATCGACTAATTAGCTATCTGTAAAATATGGTTACTTTGTAGGAAATGCTCCAACTAGAAGTCAAGGTTTAAGGAACGTAGTAAGCGATAAGCTGTGATACAGAAAATTGCTATTGGTTCGATACACTGTGTGGGATTTTGTTTCTTCTTTTTTCTCTTATTCTTCCATGTGCTAATTATAATTTAATATCGTTCCACTCGAATGATGAAAATTTTTAACATTTGTATTTATTGGATTTTTAAAAAAGAATTTTGTATTTTGGATGAAATTAAATAAAAACTTACAACATTCCCATTGAAAGGTTCTACTGTGTGGGAGACTAATCTGCTGTTTTTAATTCACAATGTGTTGAACTCCGCATGCCGATCTAGAATGTTTCGTTATCTCTTAGATGTATACACCAAAACGTTGCGTTGAAATAGGGTAATGGAAGAAACACTCAAAACGTTCTGTCATCTTAGTAGGGTCTATTGTTCTTATAAGACGCGCGGAAGGGGGAGCGGGTTTGTTGTATAACGTTTTCTCGTCTCTTAAGAATCTTTTGTTTTTTTTTTTATGTATGCTATAGGGAGAGTATATTTAGTCTAGAATGTTTTGTTGTTTTAAAGGCGATTTTGTTTTTTCAACGTTTGCTTTAAGGGGAATGTGTTTTGTCATCTTGTGAGAAGTTTTTTTTAACATGTGCAGTAGGGGGAAATAAGCTTAATCTAGAACGTTTTGTTATCTCGTAAGAATATATTTGTTGTTTCAAGATTTGCTGTAGAAAGAGTATGTTTAGTCTAGAACGTTTTGTTGGGAATGTTTGGTTTTTTGATGTATGCTGTAGGGAATATGTTAAAACTAGAATGTTTTGTTGTCTTGTAAGGGCGTTTTACTTTTTAAATGTATCAAATGGAGGGGTAGGGTGTATGTTTAGTTTGAAACGTCTTTTCGTTTAGTAGGGGCCTTTTTTTTTCTCTTCAAAGTATATGCTGTTATGATGATAATTATATTTAGTCTTGAATGTTTATTCGTCTCGTAAGAAACTTTTATTTTTTTAACGGATACTGCGCAGAAAGTATATTTAGTCTGAAATATTTTGCCATCTCGTAGGGATGTTTTGTTTCTTGGATATATGCTATAGGTATAATATGTTCAAAGTTGAACGTTTAGTCATCTAGGAGGAATATGTAAAACGTGTGTTGAAATATTTTGTAGCTAATCAGATATACATATATATCAAGCGATTGTGGAATGAGTATATGTTTCTAATATAGAATCTTTAATCAAATTCAAAAAAAGAAAAATTGAATATATGCTCGACAATTTTAGAGTATACTCTCAAATATTTAAAGAAGCTGATTCACTTTGGAAATGAATACTTCACTAGAAATACCGTGTCAAGAGATATATTCAAGAATTCGTCAACGTCGAGGTTTTTCCGAATATTTTATCATCAGCGGTTTACAAAGCATAGTGTACTTGAAGTAGCCAGATAGTCTCCGATGTTTATTTTATATAGTGGAATTTTTTTCCTAGGGTTACGCATTCGTTTGTTTATTTAAAATGAATACACAAAAAAAAAATGATAACCCGCGTTCCGATCGATTTATTCGGTCGTATTTTCTTTTGTTTATCGACGCGAAACAATCGAAGAGACGTGTGATAGCACTGAATGCCATTCTGGTTATTAGATCTCGATAGTTTTCAATTTACGAGTATCGCGAAAAAATTACGCGACAAAATTGGCGAATTTACCTACACTGTATATTAGTTTTCTGCACGGCGAAAAATAACCTAAGATATGTTGCCTATCTTGTAATCTTAATTATAGAAGCGTTTCGAAAAAATTTAACCCCTAATCTCGTGTTCCCGGTCGTTTAAGAGTTTTAATCATTTCGATATATTAATGAAGCTTTTTCTTCTCGATATCGATTTTTTTTTCGTTTTGGTCATTCACGAAGGGTCAACGTTCTGTGCATCATGCTGTTTCATAATTCGGCTCTATTGTCCATAGCGGTGTCGTCGATTCGTGAAATAGTATGCGCTAATGAAGAGGTTTTATTTTATGAATTCGATACGCGACGTCAAGAGTGGGGCGAGGGAGATGGTGGTATAATCTGGTATATGCGTTAAATCTTACGAAACAGTAGCGACGAACGAATGAATCATTCGAATGAGTTATTCCTTTCATAAGGTCGGTTACATTATACGAGACGATATTTGTTTATCAGATCCGTATGAAAGGGGGTCGTTTTTTTTTTCTCATGAAACTGTTTGTAGCTGACAGGGTCTGAAGTGAAACGAATTTGGAATAGCGAATGCGCGAGTATAATTGCGAAATTAGTCGACAGCAAAGAGAATACTCGATCTGAAACAGGGGAGAAAAAATCTTGGGAGATTAGACGTAGATATTTCGTAAGGCTGAGTTTTGTTGGCGCTGGTATAGTGGCTAATAGAGTGAATTTAATCAACGACGATAAATTTATCAATTATTTTAGAAGGTTTTATCAATTACAACATTACACGTTGGGCAATAGTGGAACTGGTTTTATCGGTAATGGCGTGTGTAATTTATTATTTTTGTATTTAATTTTTTGAAATAATTTCTTCTTCGGAAAATATGCGCCTATGACGTGATAAGCGAATGAGGTTCGTTCGCGTTTGCGCGTTAATAGTTTCATCGAATATTTAAAACTGCGTAAATTGCGGTTCGAAAGAGCGCGCAGAATTCACGCGTGGCGTAATCAAAATTTGACATTTATTGCGCGAAAACTTGGTCTCTCGAAAGAAATGCTCGTCGGTACAGTTTGTAAGAAAGTATTCAATTATTCAGCGTGCTAGGGCGAAGAGGTAAACCACGAAGATTCGATGGAGACGTCGTGGTGTGAGTTTTCTCGTTCGATTGTTCATCGTCGAGCTTTTGGAATACGCCGACTATATTATACCAGTTCGCGCGGCGTATAAATTTTTGCCAGATTAATTTTCAATGGGATGGGAAACAGCGGAGGGTTGAGAAGTTTCAACACGATGGTACGGTGAGTGGATTTTAACGGTGGTTAATCATATCCGTATAATATAGTTCGAACGAGAATTCTCCATTCGCCAAGAAGCTATTCGCCATCGAAATGGATCGGGCATGATGGAAGATTTGGGAATAAACGAAGAAACGTCGGTCATTCCGGCACGCCGACTAATTTCGCGAAGAAACTTGAGCAATATTCGAGTTATTCGGCGTGCCGGAACTTTTAACGACTACGTTTGGGCGCTTTTACGGTTGCACGAGGGTGATTAACGCGTGTACCGGTGGAAGTACGTGATATTAGAATAAGCATCGGCGAAGAATCGAAGATTTCGACCTGTTAGGCTTTTTTTCGCTTCCTCGTTGGGCGGCGAAGAGCTTAATACCGGATTCTATATTTACGCGGATGATTTTCGAACGTCGTGGCGACGAAGAGCGCCGAAACGAGGCGTATTATTCGGCGAGAATGAGATAGTGAGTGCACATTATCGACGTGGGGGAGCAGGACGTACGGTAGATCGGTATTGGTGTTATTTAATTATGTATACTATAATAGAAATAGAAAGAGACGGGTAAGATATGGCGTGAGAGAGAAGACACGAAGTTGAGGCAAGCGCGGGAAAAGAGTACGCGAGATATTTATTTTAAACCGGAGACGGGTCTTGATGGTGCGTTCTTCGGTTGTTTACATATGTATTTATTTATTTACGTATTTATTTATTCTGCTGGGCGAGTTCAATAACATAAATTAAAAGCTTTCTGTTTATTTATTCCCGGTGTTGGGAGCGCTGCCGAGGGCTTGGGGCGGGCGGAGGGATGTTATTGCCTGGCCCAGTTTGTTAACCCTGCCCGTGTATGTGCATATAGTGTGTTCACGGAGTCGACTCGGTACATACATTATATATGCGATGTACGGTGACGCTTTTATGTCTATCATTTTCTCGAATGCTCGTATCTTAATAACGACGCAGACTTATAGATGAAGTCATTATCAGAAAATAGGAATACTTCGTAGGGAGATCGAATACCTACTGAGGTTGTGATGTTTTACTGGAAATATTTGGAAAACGATCCATTGGGAAAATTTCGAATCATGGTGACTAATCACGTGTGGGAATATTCATATTAACTAAATTTGCAGCTCGTAATGTCTTTAAAATGTTATGTTGACTTATTGATAAGAACGTGACAGTGTACAAGGCGGATTAAAAATTTATTTTTCCCCCCTCGAAAATTAACGAAGCCTGGAGTCCTAAGTAAAGAAACTATGTGAGAAAAATAATTTTTGGGAAGTTTCGCTTCTCCTCTACAGAAATTTTCGTACAGCTGTGTAACTGAACTTATTTTGAAAATGTTGATTTGCTGGAGCATCTATAAGGTTCGAAATAACTTGAAAATTCTTACAAGGAGGTTGAGGCAATTTGCAGTAACTAGGAGCATTATATCATCCAACAATTTTTACGTTCGATTTTTTAGTTGAAGGCTGGTGTGGGAAAGAATAAGTTGAGAAACACCGTCACTTGTTTGGCAAGCAAGGCGAACTGAAATACTGTTTTGTCGGATAGTACTCGGTGATAGAAGAAAAAAAAGTTGTATGGTATTTTTGCCGAATCTTTAAAATGAAAATGATATCCTCGATTAAAAAATTATGTCCAATTTTTATTTTTATCAATTCGCTTCGAAACGTGGTGAAGTCAACATACAATACCCTAGTGCTCCTCAGGCGAATCTACAACTATCTCATTAACTATTAAAATGCATAACAATCAGAAATTTGACCCACTCATGCGCGACACCGCAAAGAAAAAGGCAACCATGCTGGAAGAACTCACCACCAAGAAATCTAATCTAAAACATTCCGAGGTCAGCATGTTACCAGCAACAACTAAAATCGAAAGCGCAAAACAAAAAATCCCTAATTCCTCTACAGGAGAACAAGACAAGTTAAAAGGAGAAAAGGTAAACATCAAAAGCAATCTGAAACTTGAGAACAGATTCGAGGCTCTTGTTGAGGCCATCAACGAGCCTGTCAAGAAGGAAAAGGACACTTGTAATCAAGGTAATATAACTCAGCCAAAAAAGGAGCCAGCTCCACCACCTATTTTCGTTAAAGGAGTGACTGATTTACAACTATGTCCAGAACCATCGAACACCTTCTTGAAAATTCTAAATTTTCAACAAAATCGCTGGCAAACAACGTTGTCAGGATTAATGTGGAGAAGCCAGATGACTATAGGAAGTTGATGAAAAAATAATAATAATAATAATAATATTATAACGAAAGATGACCTCTAAATTCAAGAGAAATATCAGTTTTGCAAAATTCTAATTTTTGATATTTTTACAAATATTTTGAACTTTTTAAATTTTGTCCTTAATATGGAAAAGTTGGATGTTAACATTCTATCATTAAAAAAAAAAAAATGGACGTTTTTGAACGTACCATTATGATCATTTGAATATTTTTTTACCCTTCCATCATCAGTTTTCGAAAAAAAAATCAATTCACCCTTTGAGCTTTTTGAGACCGTTTTGAAAACTTCATAATTATATGCTCTAATCACATTCTGTTTTTATGTCAAACATGATACTTTTCCATAAACACCAACAGATAGTTGAAATAACCCATTTCTGCTGAAATTCTTCTCGATTCAGTTTCATCCAGAACTTAATTTCTACCCAAAATCGTATTGGTTCAATTTGAGGACTTGAGTTGAAGAAAAAAATGGCTCGTTGCTTTACAAGAGGAAAACTCAGTGATGACGAATTTTGTTTTTGGATTGTCAAAAATTCGTCGATATTGAGCAAATTCCTCGCATCCATTTCCATGTTAATTTCGCCATAACTTGTACCGTACATGCTGTTGGTATACTCAGACTTCGAACGCTGAGTCCGTCACGCTTCTTCCATAACCCAAACACGATGGCGGTAATTTTAGCACTCGATGAAAACGCTAAAGCTATACCCATTAATTGAAAAAGGCGCGCCAGCCGTTTCCACTGTATAAGTGTGCAAGTCTCGTTAAGCGAAACCTATTAAAAAGTACTCTCGTCTGAAGAACCTATACGTTGTGATCCAGACATCACATTGGTCCACTCGATAGCGACGCTTCGCGAATCTCGGTGATCCGAAACACGTGCTGGGTATGCAGGTTATCGCGACCATGTAGCCGCTTCATTACGAGCTTATCACAGTGGGAACCTCGGTAGTAAATTGCAACCAGTGTATTGCTTCGTTTCACCTTCCGTGTGTATATTCGTAGTCGTAAATTTCGTCGATGTGTGGTAAGGTTTTGTGAATACTTAGTGAAAGTATTTACTACGGCGGTCTTAATTGCCATTGTTGCGTTGCTAATGAAGCTAGTAAAAAAGGGATACTCTTTACAGCAAGTTTACCCCCAAAGCGAGCATTTGTATGTTCATAAATGTACATTGGGTTATGTATGCGATATTAACGAGGGTCTTTCTTGTTCTAAAATTCTTAGACGCAGTGTACCGGTTATTAAGGTAGTACTGTGCTCATTTATCGTTTTAATTTATTACGAAGTCGATTTAGTCAAGACCAAGATGTATGTTTATTGCTGGTACCTATATTGTTATTATTTTCATTAGGTTTTCGTCACGCCGGTGCCGACTAATTGCGTCGGACGTGTTTTGCGAAATGATGCGCCGGTTGTCTATAATGACGGTGTGTAGAAATGTGGTTGTAATAACTGGGGAAATGGAAATTGAATGAGTGTGAGGATTGGTATTTTGCTTTAATTCAGAATATCTTCAGTTTCAAAGTTTTAAATTCATCTTTATCGAATGTGAAGATAAATCGTTCGCTGTGAAATAGTGACCTTTAAGAAGCGAACTGTGTTAAATTTGTAGGTCGTTCGATTTTCCACTCGTAGGTCACGACTCATTGCTCCGTCATTCATGCACAGTATGATTTTTTGCTTCGACTTATGTTCTGGGAGCATAATTGCCCTTTTCCATCTGTCTTACCAAGCTGGAATTTTACCCTTCCTATAATTATTTTTATTTCGGACTTCGAGAAAATGACACTTTTTAATTTTTGAACTCCTTTGGTTTCAAAGACTCTTTTCATTTTTGAACTTTTTTGAGTTTTTGAACGTATTTTTCATTTTTAGACGTTCTTTTGGTTTGTTAGACTTTTTCTGAATTTTTGTTATTTTTTCCATTTTACAATTCTTGTAATAAAATTATGCTCAAGTTCTCATTCTTGACCATTTATTTCATTTTAGTTATTTTTCGATTTTCGAACCTTTTCAAGTTTTTAGACACATTTTTCATTTTTTGATTTTTTTTTTTTTTTTTAATTTTCATAATTTTGTTAATTTTTTGATTTTGTATTTCTTGTAGTCATGTTCAAGTTCTCATTTTTGAAAATTCATTTCACCTTAGTTATTTTTCAATTTTGTAACTTTTTGAGGTTTTAGACAATCTTTTTTTTTTAGAATTTTTTATAATTTTGTTATTTTTTCTGTTTTGTATTTGTTATAGTCATGTTGAAGTTCTCATTTTTGAACATTTTTTCCAACTTTTTAATTTTTTCAGGATTTTAGGCATATTTCTCATTTTTAGACATTCTTTTGTTTTTTGGGGCTTTTTCATAGCTTTTTTTTTGCACTTTTTGTACTAATGGCCAAGTTTTCAATTTTTGACGATTTTTTTGTCTTTAATGAATTTTTGATTTCATGCATTACTTGTAAGATTCTTTGATTTTAATCTTTTTTCTGATTATTTCTTAATTTTCAATTATCTTTTGTTTTGTTTTTGAATATTCTCATCTTTGTATTTTTTTTGATTTTTTTTTTTGTTTTGGAATATTATTCTTATTTTTGAACGTCTAATTATTTTAGGGCAGTATTTCATTTTTTGTAATTATTTCAATGTTGTCATTATTCTTGATTTGAATTTGGGGTGAATTAATTTTCTAGATGTACATTTTTGATCATTTTGCAATTTTTTGTGTAGTCTTAGTTATCAGAATTTTTTTATCGATATTTCTTTTCTCTAGGGTCATTTTTCCTTTCATTTTTGGACTTTTTTCGATTTCGAATATGTTCTCCATTTTTGAACATTTTTTTATGTTTAGAATTTTTTTCTCAATTTTGTCATTTTTTTCTTCTTCTTTTTTTGGTCTTTCTGTGTAGTGAGGGCAGTGGGATATAAATGGCCAAAGTGCATGGCGCTTGTACCACCCAATTGAACGTAAACCTGAGGGTGTGGGGATGGGCATTTGTATGAATGAGTGTGGGAGAATTGATTAGAATTTTTTATAATACTATTTTTTCTTTCTCATTAAATTGTATGCACAAAAGGATTTTCGATCCCCCCCCCACCTCACCATAGTAATAATAATATAAAAAAAAATCATTTGAATTATAAATGAATTTACATTTTACAATAGCCATTATTTTTTAATATTTTGGGGCAGGGAATGTAAGATCTTTGCCGCCACTGTATCAGTCCCCGTTTGCTGTGGTTGTGTTGTCAGTTGATTGATTTTGAAATGATTTTTGCATCTAATGTTATGGCCGTGTTTTTTTATTCATGCCATGCGTCTACACTGCTTATCTTTGATTATTTTCTCATTTGTACAATTTTTCTGTTTTTGTCTTCATACTTTTTTTGTTTAGTTATTGGACTCTATTTTCTTCATTTTTGATAATCTGTTTTTTTTTTTCGATCTTTTTTTTTCTAATCGATTTAGAACCCACATCATAGGTTTCAATTTTTGCTCTGCCCTCCCCCCCTCTTATGTTAAGATGCTGGTAAAATAGTCGAATAAATTAACGACAGTCTTTCTCGTCGATACGAATTTTCTTAGCTACGAAAGGACTAATGGAATGGACGCTTTATCCATCGCATATTTTTATGAGAATTATCGTAATATATAAGTGACTAACAATGGTATTATTATTATTCAAGTATCGAGTTTTCTTCGAACGCTTAATCCGCATCGTAGCGATCTAAACCAAATGCATCGGTACTTGGAAACCTTATCTTCACTTTATAATGGCACTTATTCAACGACTTTTTCATTTTAGAAAATACGAGCTAGAGAATAAGCGCTGCTTGGCGCGTACGTATACAGCGTTCGCGTTAAAACTAAACGCGTAAACCTCGTTTACACGCAGGTGATTCCGTAACACGCGTCGAAGAGGGTTTTTCAGCAATGATTGATATTTCATCATTTCACGTTTGTCAACGGTGTATCTATTTCGAGCGTGTATTTTCAAATTAAACGTTGTTTGTTTCATTAATACGTGTACGATCGATGTGTATTTTTTCTTTTCGTTTCGTACGATGTTTCATCAGTACCTTGCGTACGACATGGTACGAATATACATATTTCATCGAAATACCCGAAGCGGGCTCGATTAGAGAGGCGAGATTAATGGTGCTGCGGAGTGTTCGGTAGACGACGGCGTATCGATGTATCCGAGCGAGATCTGAACGATGTTACGTGAAGAGACGAAGGTGTCGAACACCTTGGAAGGTATTTCGAAGAAAAAGGAAAACGCGTACGAGCTTACAAACGTATTGGAAAACGTACACGCGTTCTTCGATGACGTCAGAAGAGCGAGAAGAGAAAAAAAACATTTTAATATGAAATTAATTAATTTTCGAGCGTACGATTTTAGGCGCTGTACGAACAAACATTTCGTTAATGAAATTGTAAATTGATTTCGTTCGAGAGAGCAGGAAATTTCTCGTCGTCGAATTTTTTCTCTCCGGTTTTCTCAGCTCTCCGTGAACGTTGCCGACAGGGTTTCCGAGTTCTAGCGTATTCGGGTTGCGTACAATGATACGAGTACGGCGATACGATATCGAAAATAATTAACGGAACGCGCGCGGGCGTGTATAGTATTACGTCATCAATTAGTCGATTGGTGAAATTTTAATTAATATTTGGAATGGTTTTTGTATTCGCCGATAACGCTACGACGAGAGTCCGCGGTAAACGTCATTGTCGGTATCGATGACGTCAGGAATGCGGAATTTACTCGAGATGAAGATTTTCATTCATAATCGCGTCGCTTAATGGGAAACGGAGTGTACTACGAAACGATCGCCGTGTATGGCTTCCAGCGTTAACGTAGTGTTGCGTAATTTCTACATTTTCAGGGGGAGCGTAATTTAATGGAAATTTACCGATTTTTAACTCGACCAGGTTTTGCGAACGGAAATTTCGTTGGGTTACGAAATTCGCGTTTTTCAATCGTGGAGAGGTTTCACCTTGATAGATAAGCGTGCCGAGGCATTAATCATACGATGACTAGGGCTAAGTCAGTTGTGGGTGGAGGTTGGAGGGACGGGGGAGACTTGGGTAAGAGCATTTCTCGTTTCGTTCGAGTGTGTGTGTGTTTTTTTTTTTTCGAAAATTGAATTCGGAAATACGAATCGAAGTTGTTATTCAGATCCAAGATGGCGAATGGATTCTATGGCAAATTCGAGTGAATATTTTTTGTGATTAAAGTCTACCACTAGGTAATGACGATGGAAGTATTATGAAGACAAACCGTCTTCGTTTCTTGGCTGGTGAGCAGATAATCTTCGAATCTTCACTTACGTAGTTCTTCGTGGTGAGAAAAGATTACCAGTATATTCGCTTCCTTCCCTCGACAGACGGTCTCAAGAGGTTGTCATTCAAATTGAACAAAATGAAGGTTTGTTTTACTAACCTGCGATGTCGAACGTAGTACGCGAAGGTCATTGGTCGGTGTTGTTAACGTTGAGTAAGGGATCATGTCGTAGAACGTAAATTTATCTAGTAATTGGGTTTTTATTTTTGAAGAAGTTATTCCTTTCTTCGTCCATTTGACCGGACTGTTCTATGTTAATTAGAGAGCCAAAATTATTTTGTTCTTGGTTTAATTTCAAAATGATTCATGCATCGAGTTACCCGTATAATGAGTTCTCGAATGGGAAGTATCATATTCATGAGGTAGATTTACTAAGATTTCGAAACATGTTTGAAATTATGTTTGGGCTATTTCCATCAGCTGAAGCAAAAATAGCAATTTTTTTTTAAATTCTAATTTGTGCTATATTCTAAAACTCATTTGTTGGAAAAGAAGAGATGGAGTTTCTGAACTACATTACTCTGTGTGAAGAAAGTCGCCCTGGTTTCTGAAACGTTTCGATTTTCGTAGAACAAGGTTTACTTTGAGCCTCTGAACAAAGATTATTACTCCGCGTGGGGATTATTTCATTCCAGTTTAATTCGTATTTATTAGCTCCCTTTCGCATACAAATTGCCCATTTATCAAAGGAGTACTTCACAAACGTAAATGTGATTTTTTAAATCAGCGTTGAAATAAAATTTGAAAATTAGACTCAGTGAAGGCCTGGATTGTCCTAAAAAAATCAAGAGTAAGCGTTTGAAATTTTTTTTTAATCGTAGTTTGAACTTGTAGAATAAAAAACATCTTTTTCGTTGCTAAAAAAAAAAAATTTGCCTGAGTTGTGAAAAAATAGTCTTCCAGGGGAGGGGGGATGCTCACAAATTTTAATAAAATTTCAAAGATGTAATGTATAGGTATATAGTATATAGTTGTATAGGTATTTAAATAGATTGAATACGATAGCGAAATTATTTTTTGTCCCTTTTCATTTTAAAGCCCTTGGATCTTGTTCGAAATCAGCATAAGTACAGCTTTTCCAGAAATAACTCTTTTTATGTAATATTCATTCTGAATCGGTTTGTAATGATGAGGAATATTTGAAATAAATATTTATATTCCCGTATGCTTCAGTATGAGGAGGAGGGAGGGAAGGGGGAAGGTGAGGAGGGTAGTAGCAGATACAAATCAAGAATTTTATACCTATAACATTGGAAATGAGAGCTAATACAAGGTATAGTAGAACGAGAATTTTTTCTTCGTATTTTTGAAGGTCCTGAGTGATAGTTTTTTTTGGAAGTCCCAAAATAAATGCAACTCGGCAAGGAAAAATTTTAAAATGTTCTCGAAACTTTTAATGTGTGTAAAAAATCATCAGAAATGAAAAACTTTCTAAGAAATAACTGTCTGTGTAAATCTCTTATCTGTATAATGAAAGGAAGTAAGAATAAAAAATTATTAATTATCAATCAAGAATTGCTCTCATAGTTCTCAAAATGGTTTTACCTACGTTCAGAGCTAATCATACTTAGCAAAAATGAAAAAGCAGGGGTTAGGGGTAACAGAAGCTTTTTTGAAGGGACATGGAGGAGGTTGTAACGAATAGAAAATTAATTATGTCTAGCTTATGGAGAGTATGTGTTGAGAGGGAAGGTAGGATATTAGAAGTTCGCAATGTTTCGTGTACGGAGAACATATGCTTCCATAACTAATTTTTTCTGTAATGGGGGAGGGAGGTAGAAAATCAAGAATTAAATGTATGCAATGTTGAAGACATCATATTTCATGATTTTTGAAAGCGAGGAAAGTGATAAAAGATGTTATTACATTTCACGTTAAACAATGAAATTTTCATTCTTACCAAGATATTGTATTTGAAAAAGAAACTGGGTGTGAGAGATAAATAATTTCTGGAATTTTTTAATTTGAAAAAACTCAAAATATTTAAAGAATTATGAAGGTACAATCGATACTTTTTTGTATCCAATTTTTTTGGGGGGGAGAAGGGTAGGTAGAAATTACCCTAGTCATTTCATGTTCTGCTATCACATTAAGGGAGTTCATTTGTATTCCGTAAGAAATTTTGAGTAACTGATGTTAATTTTCTTATCCCTAAGACAAGACCATTTGGTGAAGAAAATTTGAAGGAAATGAAAAGCCATGCTGAGATGAGGCTATTGCTTTAGTTCACGTAAGACGAGTATGTCTGATAATTTTTCGAGTCTGTTTGTCTCGAAAGTAAGAAAAATGCAATTCATTTTATTTTCAAAATTTAAATTTTTTCTATTACATTTTTTCAGTTTGTCCTTCTAGTTTCTCCATTTTATGAAATTGCGAATCGCAAGAAAAACTTTTTTGTTAAATTCTTGTTTGATTCGAATGTTCGAAAAAGATGAAGATTGAATGGTTTTATTGGCCTCTTCACTCCGAATTCATATTCGTTCCGGAATAATGAATGAAAATGATAAAGGAAATAGAAATGCTAAAGTGTAGCCTTATAGGTTCGAAAATCGTACACAAAGGAAAGAATACCTCGGTTGACGAGCGAAGTTTGAACACTCGAAGTGTTACAAATTTTCCAAACTTTTTTCGTGGGCGTAGCTTTCCACGAAATTTCACGCTTCGCTAAACGTCTAATACAAATACTAACATCATTAATCATCATTTTATTTTTTATGGAATCTGAAAAACAAAAAAAAAAAAACAAACCAAAAAACAAAAAACTAGAAAATGTTTTTACTCGAAACAAACAAAAAAAAAACCTGCTTGGAATTAAATACGATACGACGAACAGAATGAATTAACCGCGAACATTAAAAATAAAATAATACGTCGCTGAAATAATAATAATAATAATGAAAAAAAAAAAAGAATTAAAAACCTCCAAGGAAAAACGAATAAGTGAAAAGAACGTGCTAGGAAGACGAGAGAAGAAAATAAAAAAAAAATGTGGCTGCGATGTAAAATATAGGAGTAGAAGAAGAATAAGAATAATAAAAAGTAATTATAAAATAAGAATAATAATACCGAGTAACAATACTAATATTAATAATAATAACTTCTGACAAGAGCCGTACAATAGCTAGTAATTACAGTTAAGAAAGAATTATTTAATGAGAATTCTAGTAATTAATGGCGTTAGAATGGCCACATCCTGCCATTACTCCCCTCGTTACCGCGGCGGCGTTGTATGGTACGTACACGCCGGTTTTTTTTTTTTAATATTCCGTACGATGATGCGTTATAGCCGGACGACGAAGACCCGGGGAGGAGGAGGGTTTTTAATATCGTTACATTATGTATATATAATTCGTCGTCGTCCCGCGCCCGACTCGTCCTAAAATCTGAACATCATTTAGAATATGGCAAGCGGTTATTATCTATATAATATATAATGGCGAGAGAGGCGAGCTATACGTAATGACTTGTATGGTCGTTCTATCTTCGTCGTCGACTAGTCGTTGTTGCTTTTTACGTTTATGAATCTTATTTTTTATATTCGTTGCCTTTTGTATATTGTACGGTATGAACGGTGTGGCGTGCACGGCCATGTTTTATATAAATATATTAAGCGACGGGTTCGTTCGCAGCTCGACGGCCAAGTTGCGCCGGGTACCTCGTTGTGTAATTATAGGTCGTCGAAACGTTAAACAATACCGAACGGGGGTTCGAAATCACGCGAATAGGCGATGATTTTCGCGTGAAGCGGGAATCGTCGGAGCGTGAAATTCATCCCTTATTTGTGCATCTTTACACGTAATGCAGGGGGGGGGGCACTAGGTCGTGGAAACGTAATCAGGCGTATGAAGAATGGAAAATTATCGCTGTAGGTGGTAGCCGGTCGTGTGGCATTGACGAGCGAAGTTTTACCGTAGTTTTACCAGAGCCTGTGAAGATAGGCAGTGGGCAGTGGCCAGTGAAGTGCTAGTCAGAAATGATAGATTTGAGGTTTAATTTTTGCAATTAAGGTTTCTTACCTTCTTACGTGAAACTGAGGTTTTTTAGAGGTTTTTTTAATTTTTTGTTTTTTTTTCCCCAAAAAAATCTTCAAAATTTCAATTTTCCTGCAAAATATGCTTCATTTATGGCGAAATGAGTATTTAATTGGGAAATTCTTCTCTATACCAACTCAGTTATGCAAATAGAATTATACTAAAAAATTTGAAATTTTCTGTTGTTCTTGAAATGATAATTTTTGATTTTTATCACCATTAGGGGCACAAGGACGTTAAAATTTACCTGCATTTACTAAAAAATTACTGTTTTTGCGGTAAGTATACCACTTCCAAAAAAATGTTTTGTTTGAAGTTTTTTTTTTTTTTTCATAAAATTTTTCAACAATTTGGTTTGGCAGACCTGATACTAGTGGATGGATGAACTCTTTGTGGCATGCTCGTGTGCATCAGTATGGATAGAATTTTTCTCAAGTTGTATTGCAAAATACCTTTTTTTGTTATTTGAATCCTGTGGGGGGGGGGGAGGTTGTTTAATAATACAACTTTTGTATGAATACAAGATGGGGTTAGTTTAGTACCACAACTTTTGTATAAATGTATGACTCAAAATGAAGTACAACTGTTCAGAATGGGGCATCATTAATTTTTTTTTTTGATTTCTGTGTAATAGGGTGGGTCAGCAAGTGGGTTCAAAAAAATTTGGGTGGGTCATAGCCCATTCCTATTCATTGCTCATGTGTCCTTGCCATTTCGACACTTGAAGAGGATAGAATGGAATTTGAGAAAAATTAGTATTGAGTAGGAAATGGAAAGAGGGGACAGGGGAAGTGGAATTGATACTCATTAAATGATTTATAGAGCAATCTTAGGGAAATGAAAATTATATGAAGTTCGAAAGAAAAAGTTGAATCTTAATGATGTTGTTATATTTCTTAATTAATAAATGCTCTTTTTCTTTAACAGAAGATATTCTTAAATACGTACAAAGTACCATCGAGGTCTTCAAGAATTTTTGTTTAAAAAAAAAAACGTAAAAAAAAAATGATTTTGGAGTTGTGAATTACTGTGAAAGAAATACCTAATTTAACATTTTGTTGTAAATACACGTGATTTTTTTTTTTAATTTGAGCGAATATGAAATTGAAAATAAATACATTACCAAGATTGTGAAGAGGGAAAAAGATTTTATGTATTGAAAAGTGAAAGCTTAGCATAAAATAGGAGATTTCAATTGGCATGGAGTCGTAAAGTTTTTAAATTACCCAAAAAATAAATATGCCACTATTTTTCTTTAATCATACAATACCTTGACACCCTATCATCACCTCTCTCCTTTTTCGAAAAAATGTCAAGGAATGGGAATAAAGTTGAATTTGAAAATTAATGAAGAGGGAATTTTAAGAATTTTTTTGAAGCTTCGAAGCTTGCAAATTATTTTGTTGAATTATTTTCCAAGATCGTCCATGTTTCTTCAAATTATAATTTTTTTTTTTTTTCATTTTAAGTTTCAATCTTAAAGAAATGTTTTCAAAATGAGCATTTTTATGAGTTCTATACATTTGATTAGTATTTGTGCGTTATTATTTTCGAAAAAGGAAAGGAAGGTGGAATCTTGAAATATTGAGAAGTGACTTTTGTCATAAATATTATTTTCAGATCATTTTAGCAACTTATAAGCGAATGATTTTTTTTTTTGCAATCAATATCAAACACCGATTTTTGCCAATGACCAACATGCTAAGTGAAATCAATGAAAAGATGATCAAAGTTTTTCTCAGTAATGAAGGTGTGGTAAAAGTTAAGATTGTAAATAAAAAATGAATCATTTCTCCTTTTTCAATGTTCTTGGAAAATCATATAGTTATTTACTTTAGTTTGCTATTTAAATGACATCATTTACGAATATTTTGTTTGATATATTTTTCAATGGTTGGGGGAAGGGTAAGGGGATGAGTCACTCTATGGCTTCTAAAAATGTTTTCAAGTTCTAGAATTATTAGACACACAGAACTATAATTAGATTATTTATTAATTATAAATAGATTTTTATGTACTAATTTTTTGGATTTTTCAAGTTGTAATTCTGATTTCACCGTTATAATTTTTTTTTTTTTCAATTTATCGTACTCTTTATTGGAAAGTTTTTGTTCGAAAAAATCATCGGTTTCAAGATAGCTAATTTTTAGTTTGAGATTAATAATAACTAGTACCTCCTCGCCCCTTCGGGGCTCGCAATAAAAATTAAATGAAGAAAAAAAAGTTATTTTATCAGACAAGTATTGCTACATTTATTTTAAATTTTATTACTGAAGAACAATAAACTAAATGCAGGTAGACTTTCACCGCAAGGGTCGTAAAATTTTGCAAAGGCAAGGTTCATTAAATTTTATTACCTCGGTCCTTTTCCCAGCCTATTCACACAGCAGGGGTCCTTTGTGTTGTGAAGGTACTATAGCCTGATCCAAAACCCAGGTAACAAACAGAGAAACAATAACTCTGGCATTTCACTTTTTTGGTAAAATTTCAATTTTAATATCACATAGAGTGACATAGAGTGACACATAGAGTGATAAGGTTATAAATTACTTATGAAATATTTTTTATGTGTAATTCATGTTTATTTTGTCATTATTTTCAATGAAAATTTTCAAGTGTCGTGAAATTAAAAATATGAATAAAAGCTGTAACTTTGGCTTTATTGTAACACATGGCACGTAAATGAAAATTATTAAGTAGGTAAAATTTGCATTTAATAAAACGATAACAAAAAATGAATTATTCAGAAAAAATTAAACTTTTACAATAAAATTTGACGCGTCAGTGAATTAAAAATTTATAAACAATTTATGTTAATAAAATTCTTCTTCATGGTAATTTTTTAAAGTTCTTTTTCTAGCCAAATTTCTAGAATATTGTTTTAATATTTATTAATTTCCTTATTTTAAGAAGTTTTATCGAAAATGTCGAATTAATTAACAAGTAATATCATTCGGTGAGTAGTGGAAAGACTTCGTGGTACTCAGCTGAGTCAGCTTGTTCGTCCAAATTAACTCTAAGATGAAATAAAAATCATTCGATCGGAATATCCATGTAATTGTTCCTACATCTCTATTCGGTACATATGGTGTGACGTTGATCATGTAGTATGTCGTAGATATATTGTTTAAAAAATACAACCACTTTCAGGCACATATCTGCGTAAAATACCTATTCATCTAACTTCTTAGATTTTCGTGGATGGCTCGTCTTCGGTATTCCGCTCTACTCTAGGTAATTGGCGGGTTATACGGCGCCTGCTTGTCCTACAGTTTGACGCGTTAATAGCCTAATACGCGGAATGAATCAGCACTTGTACAAATACACTGTATGATGGAGCCGCCGTGTATAATACGATGGATAATAAGCGTACGAATAAGAGCATTGGATACGCTTCGACGATGCATGAGCTGGATGACGGTGGAGTGCGCTTGGCCCCTAGTGTAGATGGAGAACGACCTGTTATGGTAATTTTATTAGAGGGAGAAAAAATTGACAAATTATAGAATGTCGATGCGATGACGAGACGTCGACGAAGTATAGAGGTGACGTGAATCATTAGCCAGAGATGATTGGAGCGCTGGTGCGTACGTGTGTATCGGCGAATTCCTAGCGCTAATGACGTATAATAATATGTCTGTCGAGTCGCCGTATATGTATATTGCTTGTATGTGGGTTAATAATGCTATACGAACAAAACGCGAATAATAAAAAGAAGCGCGAAAAAAAAAAAATTATATTGCGAGCGATTTTATATTCTATAAAATATGTATTACGCCATAGATATGTATGGCTCGGCGGTCGTATATTTTATATTGAATACATGTGTGCGAGTGTGCTGCGGTACACGGCTATGCATCGGGCCCGGCTAAATTATACGTGTACGCGAATAAAACAATAATAAGTAATGTACGCGCGCACACATACACGCACCCAACGAGCTGTGTGCGCAGTCTCTTATCTGAACCTATAAATTGTTTATTAAATTGTTCGTTTCGCAATCGAATACAATATAGTTTATATTTTATGATAATAATAAAATAGTACGTCATAAGTAATATTAAACAATAACCTTATCGATATTATACGCGTATGTATTACGTGCTGACAAAAACGCCGAATGGGGTGGGCAGGGTGAAAGGGGGCTCGTATATGGTTTTAGTTCGAACCAATAAGAAGAAAAAAAAAACGAAACCAACGATCGATACGCAGAATACAATAATTTTTTTTATTCAATTCTCGTTATTCGAATATAATAATAGCGACCATTAAAATACTTATATTTATGTATTATAATTTTTTTTTTTCAACCGATCAACGAGTTGGCGATTTGTTCTGATGTTTGGAATTGAGAATATGGAGGTTGGTTACGCAAATCCGGGTATAATTTCGCGTTCATGGTACATTAATAATTATATTTTAAAAACACATTAAATCTCACGATTATTACGATTTCGGAATGTTCGTGGATTTTGAAAAAAAAAAAATGGCAGTAAAATTCCAACGATGAAAACACCCGAGTCCCTTGTTCGCTCTGTAGAGGCGAGAGTAATGTATGTGGTTGTATCGAAGCGTGTAGACGGTGCATCACGTTCCAGCGATGCGGAAGGTCGCGAGGAAGAGCTCGTTAATCAAGGGAAAACTAAGTACCGATACGGTAGCGTGGGAGAGGTCGTAGCGAATATTGTGTTATCGATCGTAGGTACCGAACATATTGAATGGGTCGAACGGTAGTACTATGGTCAAGAAGTATCGAGTATGTGGTAGAACGTAATTAACCGAGAGTGTAATGAAAGTGACAGCGGGAAAGGGGGTAAAAATTTCAATAACTCGGTTTCCTGCATCTCTGCTTCGAAAATATGCCTTCGTTGATTTCGTCGTAGAAATAAGCTTTTGACGACCTTGAAGTTTCCCTACTAAGCTCTGATGGGAGGGGGGGGGGAAATTGGCCACTGAGTTCACATAAGAAAAATGTATCTACTAAAACTGAAAAAAATTTATGTATTTTTCAAAATTCGACATTAAAAAAAAAATTTTGTGCTCTGTGCACCTGCAGTGGCAAGAGGTGAGGGCAAAGTGATTATTAGTGTTTTGGGAGGCCAGAAGAGGTGAGTTAGGTGAACAAGGCATTATAGCTTCTGTACTTTTTCTTTTAGTTTTTGATTCATTAATTTCATAAGTAATTTAATCTATTTTTATTTCTTTTAATTCAATAATTACCGTAAATTTTAAATTTAAAATTTTGTAAAGGGATTCTGGTAGGTTGAGTTTTTCATAACAGTATATTATACATTTACGCTTCAAACCTCTATAAATATCGGTATAATAGAATTGGCTATCCTAATAGTTTCTAACCCTGCATTCTTCCACGTAACTGTGTAGAAACTTTTGCTTTATTTCAAGAACGTAAATTCGTGTACTATAATTTGTTCGTAATGGACTCGTTTCAAAGAAGAATACTTCGGCTTTATGTTTGTACGTTCTTTGAAAAGTTGCGTCAAAACTTATTTATTTTTTACAAATTTTTTCAAACTTATAGGAAAAGAAAGAAGCAAAATTGACAAATTTTATTTACTGACTTTGAAATTATTCATAAAATTTCGAAATCTCGAGGATGAAGTTTTGTTCGAACTACTTCCTCTCCACCTACTCTTAAAAACGCAAGAATAGTGTAACCTACCTTGTTTCCCGATATTTAGATGACTACTTTTTTTTTAAATGATTTTTCGCCGATATGTTTCATTTTTTGTGTGCCTCAAACACTTGTTCAGTTTTGATAACGCTGATTTCGACTAATGAAATGCATTTCGTGATACTATAGTGCTTAAAATTATAAAGAAATCAACGATTCAGTCTCACTCAGAAAAAATTTGAAATAAATTATACACATTAAGATGAATCTCAACATTAGTGCCATGATTAAAAGGAGAGCAGGGTAGGTTAAGCTACCCTCATCTTCCAAGGAAAATTTTTTTTTGCCTCTCCGCTGAGCCTCCCTATTGGCTTACCTAAATTAGCAAAACATACATTAAAAACTGAAAAGTGATAAAATAATGTAATGAGAGCCCTCCTTTCCCCCTAAGTTTCTAAAAGAAATTATGGTTATGTGTATGCCACTGCTCATGACATGGTGTCTTAAATGAAATAATCACAAAACAATCGTGTTCAAAACTGCGTTAGTAAATTTGTTTGCAATTTATACAACTTATATGAAATGATGTAACATGGGGAAACAATATGGTGGTTTACCATGTCATATGAACCTGCATACTTTGTTGAAAATTGCTTGAAAAAAATATGTATATTTTGGTATAATTTTGTTCACAAAGGCTGGAAAGGTTGAACTTACTTCCCTCCCCTCCCCCGCCGCCCCATTATGCGTATATTAGGGTTGAGTGAAAAACAATTGTGCTCCAATTTCAGTGAAATTTTAGCAAATTATTTAATGTTCCAATCGAATTCGCAACCCTCAGGAACGACTTGGGGTAAGCTAAAACCTTCCAGAGTGTGAACCTTTTTGAAAAAAAAGTATTTTTGCATTATTATAACTCTTTAATTGTTTTGAGCAACGCAAAATAAGACTAAAAAGAGCAATTTGAGATGCCGAGTCGGACTAAGTAGTTTTTATGTACCTATATAGATACAGTACCATTTTCAGTGCTCTACCTTTTTGAAAAGTAGTAAACTACGAAAGTATCAGCTCCTTAATAAAATATTTTCAGAGGGTGTGAAAGTTCATCTTACTGATTTTGAAATTTAAAAATTTTCATAGAAATGTCAGAGCCTTGGAAATAGAATTGAATTCGAATTAAGTGTTCAGTATCCTAAACTCCAACTTTCGAGTCGTATTTCAGGTTGCCCAAAATTCTTTAAATAGACCAAAATATAGCAGAAAGTGATATTCTTGAAAAATTTGACATGACTGCTTGGAGTTCCAAATTCTATATGACTAGTTCTTACTCAAAGTAAACAACTGATTAGGATTTCATAAAAATTGTAAGAATTTTCTTCGTTCCATCCAAATAATAATACACATGTATCTCTCCCCCCCCCCTTGTACTACCGCACCGCAATGAATCCATTATTGAAAGAAATATTCTTCAAGCAATGCCTAGGATCATAAGTCACGTCTAATCATTTTAGACTGTCAAAAAATAATGTACATTTCATCGTAGTGATTCCTAATATTTTTTCAACTTTTCGCTTTGACACTCCACTCCAAGGGGCTTAAAAACCAGATTCCATGGTCTACAATGCCTAAATCCGGTCTTGCCCCCTCTTGTTTCCCAGCAGTAATGTCATATGATGTTTACTGTACGTACCAGCGGCAATTCGCTCCGTCCTATTCGACTCGAGATCTGTAAACACGAGACTAACACGCTCGAACTATTATGTGGACAAACGATACAGTTTTCATATTCACCCGAATGACCGAGCCAATAGCCGAATGACTCATTCAAGATTGCTACCGGTATTACGCGTGTCGGCGAATACAATCGCGGTAGACTGGCAGTCTAGCACCTACACTCGGCGACGGAGCTGAAGATATACATTTGTACTTGTGCAAGAAGGTAGAAAGAACGAGCGTTATAAGGTTGCGTACTTGGGCTAAAATGTAAATTTTTTGACAAACGTTGCGTGACGACGACGACGGGAGGAGAGTCGCGTAGACCGTTCACCTACTCGCTAGTCAGATTTTTATCGCCGTGTCCGACATTTTAAAACGTATGTAACGCTTAACAATGACCTGCCCGAAAAAATTACGAGTCGACGATGTACGCGTTTCGGGCGACCCTGAAAAGTCGTCGACTCGAGGGAATTCCGTTGGCGCGCGCGAGAACGGCGGCGGCGCCGGAAGCGAAGATTCGTCGACGTTTTCGCGCCCGCTCCAAGAATTTTTAACGACTATGCAAATCGACGACGGAGAGAAGAAATCGAAAGTTCGTTGGAGAAGCTACGATAACGAGATTTTTTGGCGCGTAGCGAACTCGTAGATGGGTAATCTTCATTGTGTATCGTCGGCAACATTAATCACACGTGGTGGCTAAACACGAGCACGAATGTAGGAATAATGCGTTGCATGAAAATGGTGCTACAATCCGGTCTGTTGGAAGAGTGAGAAATTAATAAACATAACGAGTTGTACGAATAATTTTTAACATCATTTTTTTTTCAGTATGACGTAAGGAAAAAAAAACAAATTATACTTCATGAGAATTATTCTCCGGTATTGTTATTATCGAAGCGAGTGTATTTATTGGTATGGGAGATTTTTTATGGACTTCTCGCTGCATTACGACTTGTACAGTTCTTTATCGCGTTGTAAATTAGGTACCTCGTAGCTTACTAAAAACGTTACGTGGGTAACCTTTTCTTGAAAATGATAGCTGGTAAATACCTATTCGTTGTGGTGTCGGTCTCGTGAGCTACTTAATATATATTTCTCAAACTAAAATAAATTACGTTTGGAAAAACAAATTTTTCAGTTATTATCAAAGTTTGTTCTCTGAAAAATAAGAATTAATGAAAATTCTGAGGCTTTTTTTGATTTAATAAATTTGAATTTTAAGTTAGGAGGAAAATGTTGACTACAAGTTGATAATTTTTCCATCTAGTTCTCGTTAAAAGTTTTAGTTGACATGGAAAAATGAAAAATTCATTAACATATCTGAAATTACCAAGTTTCCTTTCCGTGTTGAGTAACTTATCTATGAAATAGTAAATATAGTTTTTGCTGTGAAATAGGAGTTTTTCAACTCATTGAAGATGGTTGCCATCTTCGCTGATTGGCCTGTAAAATTAGTATAATCTTTTTCGATTGTGTATGTTTTGATTGTTTAGCTTTGATGTTTCAATTGAGAAATCTAAACTGATTTGCTTTTACTTTGTAAATAAACTTTGGTGGTTAATGTCACTGAATCTATCTACAATGATTGTATATGAATGCCATTTGAATAATTTAAATAAAATTCTCGTCATTTGAAAATAAAGAATTCAATCGTGCCCTTTAGTGTGATGCATTTGTCGAAATTTCTGTTTTCAATCCACATCGAGTAATTTTTGTTCAAGTTGTACTCATTCTTTTTTACCCATGCAATGATCTTTGCTTTGTGTGTATTCAAGTTCATAGCTCTTGTTATTATTGAAAATTTCCTCATTACTGTTTGTGCAATTATCAATGTATGCCTAATAAATATCAGTTTACTGTTGCATTAGCAGTATATAGGTGTTCATTACTGTATCTGCAGTAAATGTTTCTATTACTGTGTGTATTTGTAGTGGATATTTGTCTTTTGCTGCACCTGCAGGAAGTATATATTTCTATATTACTGCATCTACAGCAAATATTTCCAATTTACTGCATCTGCAGTTATTAATTTTCATAACACCCTTCATATAATAAACCTTTTACCGTTACTGTACCTACTTAATAACTATAGCTGTTACGGCCTGCTTGATTTGAGAAGGAAAGGTCGAGGGAAAGTACGGTCTTCAAATCTTTACATTTCAGGCAATTTTTTTCAAATATTACTGCACCTGCAGTGAATATTTTCATCTTACTGTACCTGCAACAAACATTTTCATATTTGTCTGCATGCAGCAAATATTTTGTAGTTACTGCACCTGCAACAAATATTATCTTATTATAATGACCGCAAAATACTTTTGTGTTACTGAATATGTGATAAATATTTCTATACTTCTGTGTCTGTATATTTCTGCACTGCTACACCCACAGTGAACGTTTTCACATTACTTTTACCAATGCTTTCAACTTACTGCACATGCAGTTAATAATTTGAATAATCAACCCAGCTTGTAACGAATACTTCACAATTACTGCACCACTGGTAAGTATTGTCTTTTTGTGGTACCTACAAAAAAATTTATTTGCACCAGATATTTTCATGTCAACAAGGAGTTTGAGCAATTCTAGAGATGGTGATGAAAAGGTACTTTAGCTCGAACATTTTAGTATTTTTGCATAGCTGAAGCCTAGTGCTTGAAAATGCCCAAAGTATATTCAAATTTTTGATAGTTTGAATGAGACTTTTTTCGTATTTCTTTCTTTTCTCTTCCCCCTGACCCCTTATTGAAAATGAAAATACATTGAGATTTTATTCAGACTAATTCACTGAGATTAAAAATAGGTGAAATAAAAATGCAAAATTACAAAATTTTTTATCTAATAGATTTCATCAATTTAGAGTTGCAGTTGACTTTTTCTAGTTTATAGTCCAACTTTTGATGATGCAGCAAATAATTTCTCATTATTGTACCTGCAGTGAATATTTTCCAATTACTGTACTTGAAGCAACTAATTTTCCAATTGCTACATTTGTAGATAATATTTTTGCATTGCTGCACTTGCAGAAAATATTTATCCGTTATTCTACTTATAGCGAATGATTTTTCAAGTTCTGTAGTTGTAGCTAGTACCTTCCAATTACTGCTTCTGCAGCTAATATTTTTCAATTACTGCATCTTCAACTAATAATTTTTCAATTACTCCATCTACAGCAAATATTTTTTGGTTACTGTATCTGCAGCCATCACATTACCTATTTATTCTTCCTGTAGCACATATTCCCTCATTACTGCCTTTATGTGGTGAAAGCCTTATTATATCATAAGCAGTGAATCTGTGATATTGCTGTCCTAATATTGGTAAATATGAACACTATATTGGTAAACGACATTTATTTTAAACCGACTGCTAGTTTTATTTTTGAATAATGAATTCACTCGTTTTGTAAATGTCGCTGTAATCTTGAATTCTTGACTGAAGTAATGAGTTATTCATTTCTTTACAGTACACATTAATCTTAATGCTAGGCACTATCAAAAGATATTTTATTATTCATCATCTTGCGTCCTCCAGTTCTTTCAGTTCTTAATATTGAATTTTCTGATGGATGAAATAAACGATAATCAACATGGCCCATATCTTTTCTTTGATCAGTTGGTTTTTTGTCTCCATATTTAAAGGTAATTTTATCGTATAATTATTAGTTATTTCGTGACTTCGAAGTAATATCCGAGGAAACCCGAATATATTTTCAATATGCTAAACATGTTCGCTATAAATGATTGCGCACGTTTAATAAAACAGAAAGGGAAAAAATCATCGAAATATTTGTATAAACGTTAACGCTTAAAATTTACGTGGAAGGTATTTCGCTCGTAAAAGCTAATGAAAGTAAATATTTCAATTTTCCAACGTAATACGTTGGCTGTCGCCTTTAGGTACCATGCATTTATTTTCGATTAAATGCGAAAAACGCGAGCATCGCGTATTCACACATCAGCGTGCTCGTTTACGTCGTTTTACCATATCCGTAGACGAGGCGAGCGGATGATTAAAAGCGCGCCGAAGAAGTGTATAGGTGAACGTAGTGATGAAAATGTTCAGCTTTATATGAATTTCATTCTGGAAATTTAATTTCGTACAGCTACGGAATTTGTTGAGAGAGAAAAAAACAGCGCGCGATGGGGCGAGGTATGTCGTGAAAAATACGCGCAATGGTACGAAGCTTGTGTTTAGGATTGAGATTACGCGATCGCACGTGAAATCTAGGGTATGTAGCTATACCATGTATCGTAATAAAGAAAACAAATTGGTATTTGTGGCGTGGGGAAGGGGACAATCAGAACACACTTCTGGGTTAACGTTCTCGCTGAAAAAAATACCAAAATGAAGGGTAAACAGATTCGGTCGGATTATTTTTTTATAACGTAAACAACAGGTTTTCTGTCTGCCAGCGCTTTCAAAAGGCTACGATGGAAATGTGGATTGGCCATCGAAAAACGATGATTTTGTTTACATCCGATCGATTCGATGACGCGACGTGATGTACAGTACCGACGTGTGCGGAGCATACGAGTTTTATGTAAAGGAAAACAAATACGATATGTGAATTGAAAATAATTAATAAAAAGAAAAAATTAGATGAATGTTTTCTTACAGGGACGTTGGTATTTTAATAAAGTATACGTGTACGTTATTTTGCATATTATTGTAAATTTTATTCTCGAATAAACAATCGCTGCTCGTTCGTTATTTGTGCTATATTAAGCGTGAGCGAGTTTTTCATATTTTTTATTCTTTTCTCAAACACGAGCGAGGTACCTCGCGTAATTGGTTCGTTTTCGTTGGGTTGAAAAACATTTTTTTTTGTGTTTGTTACTTGGGAAAATATACGTATATCAATTACATTTACCGACCTATAGTCTTTCTCGTTACACGCGGCCAAATAGAAGGACGATATCGACGAGCTCGGGCGAAGGGAGTCGGTCGTTTATAGTAATGAAAGCAGATTACGTTCAGCAGAAAAATCGATAATAGAGAGTCGAGACGAAGGCGAGAGCGAAGAGAGTGTAAAATGTAAAAGTTTCATTTCATAATACATTTTATTAAATTAAATAAAGGTATATACGGCCTTATTTCAGCCGTGTTCGCCGACTTTTGCAAATGGCAGCTTGGATAAATTGCCAGTCGTTTGTCTGTTTTTATTACACGCGATCCTTTACGACGATGGCGAAGACGAGGATAGGCCGGCGTCGGTTTAACCTCCGTCGACAGATGTTACTTGTTGTGAAAATTCCTGCCTTAACGCGCTTTAGGTACCTGGGAATCACCAATTAGACAACGAAAACTGGAATATGGCTTACAAAAGCAGCTCATTTCGAGCGGTAATTTTCCACCAAAGTATGAGCAACGAGAAGGGTAAAAATGAAGCTCCATTGTCAATTAAAAATACTTTCTCGCCTACTCGTCGCTTTAGCAGTCAGTTTTAGTCTCTTATTGAGTTTGTGAGTTTTCTAAGATCCAGTGTTAAAAAGGTTATCGATGTGGATTTACGGTAATTTATTATGCGAAATCAATCCTTAACCAACGCCCTTGAGCGTCCATTCGGGTATTTTAAATCGTAGCTTTTAAGAATCGAAAAGCTTTTACCAAAGGGAGCAATGCTGTAAAGTACGAATTCCAAGCCACGATTATTTCAAATTGTGATTTCATTCTTCGTTCTCAACATGCACGTGGAAGCTCATCGATGCAGTCACGCAAACGAAAAGGTTTCTTTCTGCACCTCTAATGGTATATTTCGGTCTAAATCAATTTAGTTGATATTTGTTCTAGTGGTCATCAATTAGACGCCGATAGTGTGGCATATACCCGGTACACCTTGTTTTGTGTATATTATACAGAATAGGTTACGATAATGGACAAGGAAAAGGACGAAATTTTTCCCTCTCGGTTCCCCCGTTAATTATATCTGTAGAGTGGAAAGTTCTGTCGAATTCAGACACCGAGCGTGAAAGATAGGTACCTATCTAACGAGATTAATACAAGAATATTAAAGATAAATACTCGATTAAAGTCAAATGACAACAATGGTGCCTATCCTTCATGTCTCAACGAGGCGAATGTTTTAATTGTGTCTGAGTTCGACAGAAAGCCCCAATTGTCTGAGATATCGAACGGGGATTTTCCAAAGATAGCATTGGTCCTGGCAGGGAACTTGGCGAAAAGACAGTCAGTCCGGGATCAGCTACGAGAGCGACACGCCAACGTGATTTTCAATTTTTTTTTTTCCTCGAATGTCGTGCTAAGATATTATATGTTTGTCAGTTTTACGTTTTTCTCTTTTTTATTTGTATTTTTTTTATTTAATAATAAAACAAAAAGAAGGACCCACGAGCCAAAAGCCGGAGACACTTCGAACAGCCACGGCGCAGGATCCTGGAACACAACGGCGTTGACGCAGATCCGTAAATACGATCATAATTATTTATCCATTATATGTATTACTTTCGTACTTTGATTTTTTGTTATATGTTACCACCCCCGGCCCGTCCTTCCCCTTTTTTATATGTAATTTTTTAATCGAACTTTGTCTAGTCATTTTTTTTTCTTGTACGCCGCGTCGATTCCTTTTTTTTAATTGATTTCGCGCTTAAGTAAATAAACGTGTATGGTGTAAGGAAATCACGTCTCGCATGTTTTATTGTTCGCGGCGATAAGCCGACGCTACATATCCAAAGCGTTTTATCAATTCGATTAAAATTTACACCGAATTGGTTAGATGCTTTGCAACGTGGCCCGGCTACTCGCAGAAGTTTAACGTATGAGAGAAATGTTATATCGGATTTCACGCGCCTCCTCGCAGGAACCCCTATAGACTACACGTTGCTGGCAACCCTTTTCGTGTAAATTGTATGCGTCTTCAATTAAATTATATCGTGTACATATTCTCAGTGGTAAGAGGAAAGGGTGCTTCTTTTAAATACATCACTCGCTTAATATTATTAATATTATACATATATTCGGATGGATATATTATTAGTATAAAAGCAGGTCTCCTTTTTATATCATATGTACTGCTACCGTGCACCACTTGAATTTTATACTTGTATGAGTTTCGCCCTTTCATATGGCGCGGCAACTTTACGCCTCATTTCGAACCCTTTTGGGAGTAAGAAGATTCTGCGTGATGCTCGTACAGGTAATATAGGAGTGTGTTGTGCCGCATGTGATGTCTTTCTATCCTGTTGATAATTCAGTCGCGTAGTGTGTATAAAGCTCTGCCATAATCCGTCGTTGGTGAAGTTGGGAAGGGGTTGGAGTGCGACGAAAGCGATTGGATTATTTTTTTGTAGCGTTCTTTTTGATCTGTTAGCTGGATGGATAATAATGGTTTATGTGAAAGAGGTCATGGTTTTTTTTTTGCGCGCACATTTGATGTACATAACTGAATTGAGTTTTATCATAATTGATTTTGATCATTTGTCGATGGATTTGCATCTTCTGCGGCAAAATTTTAGAACGATGAAAAATATTTTATATTATTAGTTCTTCTATCTATCACTACTGTATCTTATGTTTCGAGGATTGAAAGGATAGTACAAAGCTTAGGATTATTTTGTTATTGTATTTGTATATGCAGAAATTTGTATGAATTCACCACATTGGTGCAGTGAAATATATTTGTGTATAATGCTTGTAGTAAACTATGTGAACTTATTGCACTCGTAGTAAACTATATAATTTCCCCACACTCGCAGTAAACTATGCGAATTTACCATACTTGTATCGAACTGTGTGAATTTACCCCACTCGCAGTAAACTATGCAAATTTGCTGCACCTGTAGTAAACTGTGCAAATTTACTGCACTCATAGTAAACTATATGGATTTATTGTATCCGCAGTAAATTATATGGATTTACTGTACCCGCAGTAAACTATGCAGATTTACTGCACTTACAATAAACTATGCAAATTTACTGCACCTGTAGTAAACTGTGCAAATTTACTGCACTCATAGTAAACTATATGGATTTACTGTACCCGCAATAAACTATGCAGATTTACCGCACCTGCAGTAAACTATATGTAGCGCACGCACATAAAATTGACGTTTACTGTATGTACTGTAAACTATGATTAATTACTGCACCAAAAACAAAGCTTCATGCATATTTGCTGTACAAGCAATGAAATAATTTTTTTTTTCCTAATTGTTGTAATGCGTGTGTCCTTACTGTACCTATGGTGAATGAATGTATCTTTTCTTCTGTATATGCAATAAGTAAATTGATGTATTGCATATGGACTAAGAGTACGCATATTACAGTCAGCTTGTTTGCTGTATAATTATATATAAATATTATTTTCATCGAATGCAGATAGATGGTATTATTATAAAATGATAGAATGTGACATCACTTTTTGACCAGTATTTTTTTAGTTGAGTGTCAGTCAGTCAATCAAAGCATTTTCTGTAAATTTGGTTTTACAAAGTAAAAAATTTTTTAATGAAGTAACACAGTATAATATCATTAGTAGTGAAGCCAAAGTAGTATGTATATATTTTTTACACTGTGATAAACCCATATTTTGGGCGAAGGCCCCTCAGGTCTTCGTTGAACTTCATAATTAGTGTCAATTAATAAGAAAAAAATTTCGAAGTTAGAGTTTGAATTTTTTCTGTTTCATTCGTAGCTCTATAAGAGATGCCTAGTAGTGCACATAACGCGTTTTACTTTCGACTTTCTTTTATTTTATAGATTTTCACGATGACTTATTTCGTGGTAGAACTTACCAGCGTATGAAATAATTTTCAGTATCACGTTGTCACGTTTTCAACTTCTCAATGGCGTGTATATCGTCAAATATGCCGGCTGATTGTTATTTATAAGCGCAATGTTAGTAAAGAAAAAAAAAAGGGGAGTTACAAATGAAAAAAAAAAAAATGAAAAAATGAAAAAAAACACAGAGCGGAGTAAAAAGTTATAATTTGAAAGATATGTAGCAATAATTTTTTGTTAACGGTGAACTGCGTCATCGTATACGGCGCGGCGGCAATTATTGTGTGTATAATAGAGAATTACAGGACTGGTCCCCTGTAATAAACTCAGCCATGTATAATAAAACGTTAATTTAACTAATAATAAATGAAATTGACACCACCACCCCGCCGACGTCTGGTTGCGGCTCGTTCGAGGAATTATATTATTTTTCGACGCCGCCCTTCCTCCGGCAACCTTCATCTATTTTAATTCTTCGTTCAATAAAATTTAATTAAAACTAATCAAACGCCTCTTATTTTTTTCCTCGTCTCTCGTCGCTTCTTTCGGACTCGGCGATGTGTGTTCGAATATCGCGTTTTTTTAATACTCCGGATCACGAACGATGGTTTGATTCGTTTATTGAGGGTATCGAAGATTGGCGGCGATTTTCGGATATTTTTACAATGATGCGAGGTTTTCTACTTTGTAGCGAGTACTTTTTTCGATTCTCGAAGGTGAATGTAGGTAACACAAGTTGGAGTATTTTATAGACTCGGTTAATTATGTAGATTAAAAGAATCGATTTCTTATATTTTATCGCGAAATTTTTCTTCCATCATTATTAATAAGGTAAATACCTAATCGCTAATGTTTTCTCTGTTTTTGTTTTAGGTAAGTGTTACCAAATGATCTAAGCTGTTTACGTGATTATGATTACGAGAGATGACGAAGGTTCCGAGAAGATTTCCGGTAGAAAGCAATTATATGGGACTATTGTTATGCCTTCTTTAGCGGTTGCGTAATCGATATAAGTATATAGTTATTATTAATGCTACCGCTATTGTCGAATGATAGATATAACTGGTGTCGAGTTTTATCGATGAGAGGCAGTTTTAATATACGTCAGTCTTTGAAGCGGGCACCGTACGTTTACTGTGTGCGTTCTATTATTTCGACAACTACATTAAAATTATATTTAATCAATTCCTTCATTCTGAATACTTTTTCTCTTGTGGAGAAAATTTAATATTTGTCTCTCTGCTGATGAACACAGCAGTGATATTTCTAGATATCGAATATCTAAGTGAGGAAAAAATTATACTTGAGGAAAAAATGAAAATTTTTCCATTATTTGAAGTTCCTAGAAGCAAACATCAGAATGAAGTGAACGGTTTCAAAAATGTGAAAATTGAAATGAAAATTATTTTCGGTTTGCTCAAAATTTGTTGTATTCAAAATTTGTAAACATTTTTTAGCTGTTTTTTGTTGTTGTTTTTTTTTTTTCAATTTAACGGGTTTCATTAAAAAAAAATTTTTTTAGCATAATTTTTTTATTTACGCAACATCCAACCACTTCATTTGCAACTACTTTATTGCAAGTGGAAGGTATACGTGGTTTGCCGATTGGCGATTCGTACACTGAGCCCGGTTGGACCTCCTGCCACTTAACGGGGCCAAACGTTGGAACGTGGGCAATCGCGACCGGAGGTGCCGGAGATGTGGGCACGCTCTCGAGTCTCTGCCCCACGTTCTCAACCATTGCCGGCGGTATTCGGCAGCTTGGAAGAGACGGCATAATGCCATCTTGGATAGGCTCGCCGCTGCTGTATCGCGCGGTGTTTGGGGCGAGGTGCGGCTCGACAGAGCGGTGCCTGAGTTCGAAAGCAACCTCCGCCCAGACCTCGTCCTCATCGACGAGGCTGCGAGGTAGGTGGTGATTGTTGACGTGACAGTTCCCTTCGAGAAGTGGTACTCAGCCTTTGTAGCAGCCCGCGAGGAGAAGAGGAGTAAGTAAAAGGGTGTTGCGGAGGCCCATCACCCTAAGAGGTACCGATTTTCTGTCAATGCGATCGTCTTGGGTTCATTGGACGCATGGGATCCCGCCAATGATGCCGTCCTTTGCGAACTCCGGATCGCGAGGCGGTATGCGGCGGTGATGCGGCGCCTGATGTGCTCTGACACAATTCGATGGTCAAAGGACATCTACGTCACCTTCATAACCGGTCATCGTCAGGGAGTTGGTGGGGACGACTAGTCTCAGGGGTGGTCCCTAGAGGGGGAGGGAGAAATTTTCAGACCCAGTTGCCTTTGGGCGCTGGGTATGCGCCGGGCCCCACAGGGAGTTGATGCTGGCGCATTAAATATGTCATAGTTGTATCATAGGATTTAAGCTGCACGGGCACTCCTACAAGGGGTGCCAATATCATATGTAGTATATATAAAAAATTTGTTGAAGACCTGTTAGCCCCCAGGGGGGGCGCAATTTTGTATTTCTATTTTCAAACGGTAAACTGTCTCAATATTTGTAAAACATTATTTTTTAATGGGCAGTAGATAAGTTATTTATTGGTCGTGTCCATAGCATGAATAGTATGAGTTTGATGTGCCATCTTTTGTACCCTGGAGCTAACATATTCTTAATTTCACCTTACAGGGATTCTCAGCGTAACCGGGTGATTTTTCAACCTCAAGTGGTCTCTCAGTTTTCTTTTCTTGACTTGATTTTTGGAATAAAATTTTTTAAATGTGAATGAATGATATTGGAGATTATGAGCTCGGAATTCGAAAAATGTGAAAATTGAACCGCCCTATTATCCATTCACCTACAAATGGCCTTGAAACATGAAGCTATGAAATATTCCTTCTCTCTTCTAAAAAATTATATAGGCTGTAATAGCTTTGTATTTCGTTGAAAATTCAGCTAAAATTCAACGAGGGTAAGCGACCAAAACGGAAAATTTGTCTTCATACGTGGCTTACCTAATTCCACGGAAGGTCTACTCATCTGATATTCGTGCGGTGCGGGAAGAAACGAACCTTCGCAAAGGGACACCTTTTTGTCATGCTCGTAATAGGGTGCGATTTATACGTATACTCAATTTACCGCGTTCAAGTACAACTCGCGTATGCTTGAAATGCGCGTCTAGTCTTTATGAGGGATGGTATTTCCGCAGACGAAACACTTCCAGTGCGCTCGCAGTCATTAAATTGACGGACTGGGGAGTAAGGTATGTGAAAAAGAAGCTGACAACGAGGATTAATTGCAAACGGCGGCGAAACCCATTACGAGTGGTTCATTAGCCCCGTCGACTTTTTCAGCCAGCTCCCCTTATGTGGGCGAGTTTGCGTCGATTTTCTCGTATAGATGAAAATTTTCGGTAATAGAAAAACTCCGGTTATCGTGCGAGGTGAAGATGAAAAATCGTAGGATATTTACAAGGTGCGTATCCATTGGAAAGGATGAGACGTATCGGAAATGGACGATGGAAAGAACGTGGCGTGGAAAGGGAGTGGCGGCCAGGGAAATTGGGCGAATTCTTTTAAACGGTGGAAAATGTTTACTCGCCGCGGTGTGAAAATACGCTACCAGCGAAAATACGAGAAACCGCGGCCAGGGTAGTTAGCGATCTATTGTACTATTAATATTCTGTGGAAGCTGGTGTAATTTCAACCTCGTCGTTTCCGCGTCTCTCGCGTTGGTGTACGTTTCATATAACGGAGCCGGCGCAACATTGAGGTGAAGAGTTGAGTATTGTTGGACGAATGAACAGAGCTGCGATTTTTTCCGAAGTTGGATGGCCTGGGGGCTAAATGGAGGTTTAGATGAGGGTACTCTCAAGGTCTGTCTTGGAAATTCAAAAATGGGTGAAATTTGAGGAGCTTCGATTCGATTGAAATTGCAGTATACTTTTCGTAAAAGTTTGGTCGTCTTTTTAGAGTCATGGAGAGTAACTGCCTTTTCATATACCTTGAAGATGAAAACATTTTTCTTTTTGTTCCATTTTAATATGAAGACACGAGTTTACGTTGGAATTGCCTTCTCACCAGTCCAACTCGTGACTACGCATCGAGGAAAACTACGTTGTCAATTTGGAAGCGTCCGCGATAGCTGGGCTTTGCGGTCGCCGGGTATAAACGTTTAACGGAGCGTTATAATTTATGCGGCGCGGCGAATGAATAACGTGGCGTTGTAGAACGCGTATCCTGCGTATACGCGGTTAGCTACGTATCAACCCTATAGACGCGTGTACTTGACACGGTTTTGATTTATTAAACCAAAGAAGAGGCGCACGATACGCGATACTGTCATCTCAGCGTGTCGCGGACGATGGAAAATAAAAATTCACGTCTTTGCTCGATCCGGTTTTAAGCTACGGATGCGGATAAGCTGGTACATTTATGTGTATATGGTCTAGTACCCCGAGCCGCGTCGACTCCCTTTAGTCTGTGTACTTACCGACTTTATATATATTATCTTGCCTACTTAATGTGGCCGCTCGCGAAGCTAGGCTAGCGGGGGGGGAACGTAGAAAAGGAAAATCGATAGTTTTCTTTGGGTTCGCGATAGTAAACGCGGAGGCAGGAGGGGTGGACGGACGGTTAAAGAGCGTGAAGTAAAAGACCTTCCGCAGATTCGATGTGTTTTAAGTGCACGCTGTACACATTTTACACTCGCGTATCGTACGCGCGGTATTGTAATAACGAGCCGAACGCTTTTCGGCCATATGAAGGGCGAGTGCCACCGCGTCGCGGTTTTTTCGCCGCCTAAATACCGAACGCGGCGAAATGCGAAGCTCTCGTATTATAGACTATAAGTGTAGAAAAAATAATGTAAATAACGATATCGAGCCATCTGTCGTCGAGTAAGCGTATCGGCTCGTGCTGGTGGGTTTTTTTTCCTTCGCTTTTCGCTTTTCTCGTCGATGTTCTTCTCCGGTCTCGTTTATAGATATTAATTGTACGGCGTGAGATCGATTTAACGCGCTCGTTGAAGCGTGCAACGGTGCGCGGATGTAATGCGGTTAAAAGGATCGGCGGTTTTTTCCCTTTTTTTTTTTCTGTTATTCGGAAAACGCGCGCCGGTATAGTTTGTATGTCTGGCGTTTAACACTTTTCGCCTGGTTGTACGGCGAGAGGGAACGAAAGTGGAGATTTCGACGTTTTTCTCGAGGGTGGATTTAGGCTGCTTGTCGTCGAATTTACGCGATACCGTTTGACTCTTGGCGTTGTCAAAATTATTCGTTGAGTCAGTAGCCACGCTGGTAAAATGGTGATGTTTATTTGCGAATAAATGAAACCAATGGACTTGTTTGTACCTTCCTCTAACTCCCCTACCTCCTTCCTTGAAATCGTAGATTGTTTATAGGCGAATAATTTTATTTAGATTGTAAGGAGAGAGAGGAAAGAGGAAAGATTTTTTTTTAATTCACAGCATTAAAAATTTATTTTAAAATATCAAGTGAATTTTGAACAAAATTTTGGTGGGAAAATTTTTTATCTCAATTCTTTTCAATGGAGTGCAATTATTACAGAAATTTTCCATAATTAAATTGATTTTCAAATCAGATAAATTTTTATAATTTTGTTTTTTTTTTAAATTTTTTGATAAAGTTCGAGTATTATGTATATAAACAGAGAAGGGAAGTGGAAGACTGTTTGTTGTTCAAATTGGAAAATTTTAATGCTCAAAAAAGCGCTATATTACTCAATGAAAATATGTATATTGTGGTATACATTGAAATTGATATTTTTTGATTTCATGTCGAACAAATGAAAAGAATATTACAGCACGAAAGCAACAAAATGAAAAAAATTGATTGTAAAACAAATTTTTTGGCAGCGTTTTTGTAAATTTGTTGTGGAAAAAAAATTTAAAATTAAAAAATTTAAATGATAATAATTTTGGACAGTTTATTTAAAAAAAAAAAAAAATATATATATATTTATTAATTGTGTTATATTTAATATTTATTGTAAAATAATAAGTCATTACGTTATTGTAAAATGGGTGAGAATGGAAGGGGAGGGGGGAGTACAATTTTTTTCAATACAAATATGGGACTTCTAGCTGCTAAACCTTACCCACACAATACCTTAATCCGGGCTTGCTAGGTACTCAATACTCATCATCAAATAACTGTAACGTACGAGAAACCGTTATCATTAGAGGTGGTGAAAGAGGGAAATATGAAGGATGTAAATAACGATTGAAATCAATGTACTCATTACTCCCATAACAAATACTAACTAAATTTATTGAATACGTGTTTTCCATCATTCCAAATCCTTCTGTGGATTATCTGATTTTTCCAGATGCATAAAAATTATTCGTTTATATATCATTTACTTTGGTGGAAATATTTTTAGGTGTTCCCTATGGAGTTGGAAAGAATGAAGTTTAGTGGAGAGCAAATCACAGGGGTAGTTCACCTCTAGAATGTTATTCCCAAAGTTTTTATGGTTGAGGAGCAAGGGGACTGAATTGGAAGAAATAATGGAAAAAACGAGCCAAAAATAATTTTGAGGTAGAACCCAGTTGAAATGACTTCAACGTGATGAAAGAGATTTTGAGTTAGTCATGACCCCTTAATGCACTTAAAGGGTTGTTGGATCCTCCTCAAAAAGTTACATATCTGCAGTTTATCTTTACTTCGGCTGCTGAAAATTTAAAAATTTATTTTTCTAGTGACATTTTACTCATCTAGAGCAGATTGAGCAAATTTCTCGAATCGCTCATTTATGTTTGTTTTTACGGTGGAGGGGAGGGGGTAGCCGAAAAAGGTAATTTTTACACAAAATTTGAACTTCATTTTTGAAAAAAAATCCCATTTCTTTTTTTTTTAATATATTTTTTTTTTACAAAAATTTAAACTCTTGTAGTGTTCTCACTCCAAAAAAAAGTTTCTGGTTCAACAAATTTTAGTTTTTTTATATGATTAATTTGGAATTTGTAACGAAATAAAAACTCATCATTTCGAGATGTCATTCGAAGAACCAGGCATTCTGGATACATGGGTTCAAATAACTTGGAAATTTTGCCTCTGTCTAAGCAAATAATTTTCATAATGATGAGATAATTGCGCTATGAAGGAGATGAATGATTATTTGGTGAGAGGAAAAGTTTGCATCGGTTTGAAGAAATTGAAATTAAATTTCTTGAATTCATCACGGCATAAATATAGTTATAGTTTAACTTTTGTGCGCCAAAAAGTGCCCTACGAAACGAACTTTTCTCGCTCACAGATTGGCTAAAATGTAATTTATGGAAAATAGACTCACCGAAGCTCTAAGCGAAAATATCTCATGTCCCTGATTTCAGGTGTGTTCAGTATGGTTTGGGATGGAAACCTAATCGTTAATCAGTGAGGCACCGATCCACGTTAAGAATATTATATCCATAATAAAATGAAAAAAAATGTATTTTAGCATGTTTTAAGGAGTCAAGATATCAGAGATAATAATTATATGATGTTCTCCATTCTGCCTTGCTCACTGAGGCACCATCCCCCCCTATCCCCCTAAAGATTTGATATCAGAATAGTGATTTTGATTTTAAATTACCCTCTTGTTTTGTTTCATTATAGATTAGATGAATTTATGTGAATGCTAAAACTTTATTTTTTATTATATTATTCGCTAAAAATTTTGAAAATCAATAAATCGTCAAATTTCATATTTTCTTTGGTAGAAAGGGAATGAGCGACAAAAAACAAGCTTATAGGGTAAGTGCACCAATTATTGACACCCTTAAGGATTTTTTTACACGTTTTCCAATATTTCCCCCAAACTATGAATGGTAGCAAAAATCTGAATATAGCATATGAAACTACATCATTTAGGGAATATTTTGATCTATTTACATTCGAGTCTACCCTCATTGGTAACCCCGCTAAGAACCCCCCAAAGTGAAAAAGTGAGATGTCCCAATTATTTGACACCCTAACACCAGTTATTTCGCACCCCCTTGTACCAATTATTTAACATCCCAACTATTCATGTTAAATAAATAATAAATTGCTAAAATTGTAACAAATACAAATTTATTTAAAATAATTGGTAATAATGGCCCAAAATTAACAACTTTATTTTGAAGAAAAACGTGTTGATGTCAATTATTTGGAGCATGTCAACTAATTGGTACACTTACCCTATGTATTCTGTAACAATTTATGTGGTCTCACTTCTATGTGAGAGAATTGTAACGACGATATAAGGGCCTGGAAGGAGTTACTGAGTAATAGGATTATCTCAAAAAAATGATTTTCCAGTCATTATTGTATTCTCATGGGGGGGAGGGTGGGGGGAGGGAGAGACGTACCAAAACGCATTTTCTTTTTTTTTGATAATTTTTCACATTATCTTGGCAACATTTCGAATCTTACCGAACATTTAATGCGAAAAAATAATTTGTTATGAATTCATCGCGTATGGGTCTGTAAAGGAGCCTGTTGGCGGTTCGAATTAATTCGAAGCCAGAACAGAAAGAGAGAGAGAGAGGTTTCATTATAACGAAATGTCACGACACAGGAACGCGTCGATTTGCATTTCAGGCAATTTGTCGAGCTTGTCGAAAGTTCTCGTTGGTAATTTGAAACGAGCCGCGTTCGTAGGATATTTTCCGAACGAAATACGCTTACCACGTTCGCCGTGGAATATATTTCACATTCGCTTTGGCAAAACTACAATTGGAATCGCGAATTAGACGCCAGAAACGCGGTGATAATTCTAATCTCGCCGTTAATAAGCGTCGTCGAAGAAGGTATAATTTTTCTCGCGTACATTTCGTCGGTCGTAAATTGGAAAATTTTCGGCGAAAAGCCGACGAATAATTTCGCGAAAAATTCCCCGTCACCGTGTGGTCTCTCGTAAATATGGGCGTAATTTTCGTTTACCAATTTTAAATTGATTTTGGCTCGTCGCACAGGCGAAAGGGGATGTTTTATGGGTTGTATAACAAGGCGGTGGTTGTTTAACGATGACGTCGTATCGTGCCCTGATCCAACGGTTGAAATTTTTTTGGCAACCTTTCGACCCTAATACGAAGGTAAGAAGGCGTAAAACGAGCAGAATTATCGTCGCTAAGTACACACCGGAGCGTTTATTGGAAGAGTATACGGTAACGCGACGACTACGTTATTGAAATATAAGCGCGCGAAACGAGGCGAGGCGGCGGGACACGCTATGCGGGAGAAAATATGACAAATATACACATCGAAACTGCGACGAGTAAGTTTACATAAGTCGCCGGCTGGCGACGGTCGCGAGAAGGGCGGCAGGGCTCGAGGAGGAAAAAAAAGTAAAATGAAAAATATCGTGTACTTTTCAAAAGTCATTACGGGTAAGTTCGATCCACGCCGTTCGTTCGCAGCTTCGCCATTAACGACTATTCTTAACTTCTAGAAATAAGCAATTTGGCGCCGGTATTCTACCGTCGGTAAATTACGACTGTTTGTTTTTTGTTTTATTATTTTTTTGCGGCGGCGCGAAGAGCGCGGAGAACAAAAGTCGAACTTTTTTCCTCCCCGTTTTATTTGCTTATACAGCGCGCGTATTACAATAAGTATGAATTATTATGGCGAACGCGGCGGCGGTTACGGCGACGTTCGATTTCTCAAAAAAAAAAAAAAAAAGCGCCGTATTAAAATGGGAAACAATAAGTCGACGAAAAAGTTGCCATTGGGGTGGGGTGTTTTTTCCTTCGCCAGTAAGTTGTGCGAGTTGTATAGAGTAACGGTGTCGTCGAATGCCGGCTACGAGCATCGGCGGTTCTGCATGTACGCTGTGTGATGTTTAATTAATGTATATTGTCGTCGAACGGAGGAGCAGACAGCACGTCGAAGCTGGAGCAGGGACGTGTGTTGTATCGTGTATACGTACGGCGTACATGTACCAAAAGAGCGTCGCCGATAAAAGGGAACGGCGTAGGCCTGCATGCTCAAAATCGATAGAACGTACAGTGAGTAGGTGGAGTAGGTATGTGTACCCCACCTCGAGCCCTGAGTGGAATAAGAGAACGACGATCGCCGCCACCCGTCGCCTCGGAGCAAAGTGTTAACGCGAGGAGAACACTGAAATTAGAATATATAATTTACACAATAACATACCACTCGTTCATGCCAACGCTTGCGGTGCGCTATCTGCGCGACGAACGACGCGAGGGTAGCCCGAGCTGCGAGTGGTGAAGACGGTGCTCGCGACTCCGTGGATCTTTGATCGAGAGATTCGTCGTGGAAATTACCAACTTAGGTTCTTTTCGGATGAATTTTGTACGAAAAACTAAACGATTTAGATTGCTTGATTTTACTGCGAGGGTTGGCGAAGGGGATTTTATGTCTTTGCATTTTAAATCATTTATTGTGGATTAGTCAGTTACAATATTGAAATTTCACGATTTTTTTTTTGCAAAGACTCGAAGAGCGAGGGGGTGTGTATAAAAGTTGAAGAAAATACCTGGAAGTATTGTCTTTGGATTTTTTAACTCATTCGAAATAGGAGTTCATCCAACTTGTGATGTAGGCTAAAGAGACCCTCAAGCTCAGAATTTTTTATCAGGATGTCGTATGGTAGAGTGAGTTGTGGACCCCCAACGATAGTCATGGAAACGTGTTGAAGGTTTACCAAGGAGTAGTGGAATTTCTTGAACCCACATTATTTCCTTATGTGTGTAATTAGTTGGAAACTAGAATGTGGACACCCCCCCCCGTTTGGATCAAAATGGACAGTGAAGTGTATGAGATCACAATAATTGCTAAATAACCTCTAAAGCACGTCATAAAAATTTCAGCTTCATAACTAAACTTTTAAGCCCTCCCACCCCCCACCCCCCTCAAAAAATGAAGCGAAGTTAACAATTTTCATATTTTTGAAAAAAATAATTTTAGCGCAAGTAAATTTTTTTTTACATTTCAATGACATATTTTGTCGCGCAAAACTGGAAAATAAATTTAGTTGCTATTTTTTTTTTTAATTTAGGAAGTTTAAACCATTTTTTATTTTTTTTTAAGCATCAAGAATTTTGGTCATTTTCCAAATTCAACAGTATATGGGTAATTTATTGGTGGTATGCGCAGGATTGACTAAATTTAGGCTATTACGGACTCAAGAGGAAAAATATGCTCGATTTTTACCTCACGAAGCTTTCTAAAGCATCATATTCTTGCTTCGAAGTAATTTCGAATAGATGTTTTAGAATCAAGAAGTTCTGACTTTAAGAACCCATGTGGAACGAAAATAGAATATATTTTGCTTCTTGAGTCCGAAATAGCTTAAATTAAGGTCCTGCTGGATACACCATCATTTGTCGTTCACTTTTGAATGTAACCAAAATTATTTCTCTTCGAAAAAAATATAAAAATGATTTAGTCTTTCTAAATGAGAAAAAAAATTAAAAAATTGGCGGCTAAATTTTTTTTCAGTCTTTGGATGACAAAATAAAGCTTCTGAAGGTGAAAAAATATTTAATTGCCCAAAAATTCGTTTTTTGAAAATATCAGGATTTTTAAAGCTCTAATTTCATATTGGGGTGATCTAAAAATTAAATTGTAGAGCTAGAATTTTTTTGATGCCCTTTTGAGGTTATCAAGTAACTATTGTGACCCATACCATTTTTGAAGGAGAAAAAAAAACAAAAACAAATTTGCTCATCCTAGTGAGTACCTTATGAGTTGAGTAAAATTTGAACAACTTCAGTTATAATTTCATTTTTTTTGGGGGGGGGGAGGTGGTTTAAAAATTGGATTAGGAAGCTAAAATGTTTTTGACGCCCTTTCAAGGTTATTAAGTAACTATTGTGAGCCCATAGCATTTTTGAAAAAAAAAAAAAAAAAAAATTTCCCACCCTAATAAAATTTGAACTGCTTCATGTAATTAATTCAAATGAGAAAAATGATTTTGGTGATTACCCTACACTGAGAGTTTTTTAAGCAACCTATAATTATTTTAATATCGATTTTTCAAGGTGAAAAAATTTGCTCCTCTCTGGTTTCTCCCAATCGATTTCTTTTTCTTGAAAATACGACTCTTTAAGAATGATTGAACATCGTCATAAATTTTTTGTTGACCTTCAGTCCCCATATCTATCAATGTAGACAGTTACTTTAAAAAAAATTTCAATCTCAATTTCAAGAAATTTCTGTTCCGATGGAATTTTAGGATTTAGATTATTGTCGATTTTTCTTCCCCACAGTTCCCCCTTCTCAACGTTTTGTGCTGAAATTCTTTTGAGGATTAGTTTTCCATCTAACTGAACATAATGAGAGGGTTACGTACCAACTTCCTAAAATTCTGATTTATGACGCACTCTAATGAGTACTAAAACCAAGAAATGTAATATATTCGTACTTCAACTTCCCAGATGCGGCTTATAGTGGTACTGAAAGTAGGAATGAAGCGTTTAAAAGCGTTATTCGTGAATCCGTATGAACATAAATCGAAAACTCAACTACGCTCATATGGTACGACTTTCGTTCCCTAACATTGCGTTCTTTCATTTAAGTGTGTGTAATTCACAGGCATAGCTTTTAAAACAAGGAACTTGTAATGGTGTAACTCGAAGAGGATGTCTTCAGTTTTATATTCGTGCGTACTTTTTTCAAATATTCTAAATCTTCAATTTTTTATAGTTTTTTGAATATTATAGGAGAAGAAGGGATGCATCGTTTTTGTCGAAATGATAGAAAAATGTTAAGTATTGACTTGGTAATGCGTGATTAAATTTCAACTAGAAAATAGTGTATTGTAAAGTGAATAGCAGTTGGGTTCAAATCATCGAAAATTTGGTATGAAAAAAAAAATGAATTGTATAAAGTCTTCTTTAAAACATTTTCAGCTGAAAAAATTACGGTCATAAATTTATCCAAAATGTTCACAGAGTAGTTCGTAAGAACGCATTTTTGAAAATCGATGTGACAGTCCATTATACCTTTTCTTATGGAGCCTTGGTATTCAGCGATAAAATATTGATTTTGAAAAAAAAATTTCCAAAAAATTTTTTTCTCTGAAATCATAGATTGTAAGTTTGAAGAAAGAAAATAATAAATTCCATATTGTTGCGAAGAAAACGACGAAACTGTACTCGATTCCACGAGCCGTATACAAAACGTTTGGAATTCATCCAATACTCGAATTTCGATGCTTAATAGCGTAAAATTTATGTTACCAGATAATAATATGTATAAAAAGTCGCAGTTTGAACACAGCGATGACGTAGGCATCGTGTATAATGTGGTATCGGTTTGTAAGAAAAAGAGGAAAAATTATACAAATATATCGAGTGTTCTAACGAAAGAAAGCAGACGAAGAGGGTGACGAGGAGCGAAAATTGATTATAAAATAATACTTTAATAATAATTGGCACACAAGCTAGTACGAGATATCCACTCGAGAGATATTCGTTGGCAGATAACGTTAACGTTTCGGTGAAAAAACCGAGAATAAAAAAAAATTCGATAACGAAACTGCGGGCGAAGAGGGGTACGGCAAAAGCCGCCACGATTCCGGATTAAATTTTAAATAATATAAGTTGATATAAATTATATAGCAGCTTAAAATATTTTCTCTTTCGGGCTACGTATAGAATGTACGGTACGTTGGGATTATAATGGAGAGTGAGAGAGAAAACGAAAAGTGGTAGTTGTATATGGCGTTAAAGCGTACACGAGAGAAGAAACTCGTGTAACATATTAAAACTAACGTCCGCGTATAGCTATGCCCCCGCCGTTTCACGCAGCTTTTCGAATTCCCCCGTAGCGCCTCGTTCCGCTCCCGCCTCCCTTATTTTTTTTTTATTTATTTAAAATATTGCAATTGCGACGAAGCAGCGTTCGCAAACGAATCCCAGATATATGACTGTAATAAATCAACGTTTATGACGGTGAAGTGTGTAGTACAGTTCAATTTCATACAACATTCGTACACGTTCGCGAAACTTTTTAATGTGCTTTATGTAGAAAAAATATATTTATATATTTAAAAGGTTGGCAGGCGGTAGACGCGAGAGGAACGATTTATTCGATACTGGGAGCTCGGATGCGATGTTTATTTTACGAGTTAACATGAACGCGCTGCGCATGCGTGATTTTAATTCGAAATTTGGGGTGTTACAGTCGTCATACGTAGAACACGACGCGATGCGAGAATTTATGTATTTTTCGACATAAATTTCCAAATATCCATATATTACGAAAAATCGTTGGAAACCGGCATGAAATAGCATTTCTGATATTCCAGCCCGAAGAGATGCGAGCTTATGGGAAATACGTCAAATTCTGCGTGAGGTGGTGAAAATTATTAAATTTGACAAATATTCAATTTTTTTGTTTAACGAGCCAATTCTCCAAGATGAATTATGAAACAGTTGTTTTGGCTAACTTCAAGGTATATAGCACCTACGTCACTGTAGTCATAAATTAAACCTAATTACTTACCCATTTTGCATACAGTATTCTACTCTAATGGATTCGTTGAAATTACGGGTTTTCATTTTTATTTGATAAAACTGTGTCACCTGTTTTTCGGGTAATTCAATTGGTAATTTTGTGAAAATGGTATTATTCATTAAAAAAGTAGATTTTTAGTAATTTCTGTTATTCCGTGTGAGTTATACGTAATTTGCCTCGATAACGTGTAAATTCCTTTTATTGATTGTCATTACTGATGTTTATGTGTTTTTACCTACTATTTTTTTTTCAATTACTTTACTTGATTTGAAAAATTTTTACTTTCATTTTAGTATTTTGAAAGTAATTTACTGTATGATTACTACCCTGTAATTATTGTTGAATTACCATGTAATTACCAATGAATTGCTCATAACTGCCGATAAATTGCTCAAAATTACCGATGAATTACTTGTAATTACTGGTAAATTACTCGTAATTACTAGTAAATTACTTGTAATTACCGGTAAACCACTTGTAATTACCGGTAAATGACTTGTAATTATAATTAAATTACCATGTAATTATCGGTATATTACTTGTAATTACTGATAAATCACTCATAATTACCTATGAATTACTCGTAATTACTGAAAAATTATTTGTAATTACCGTAAATTACTCGTAATTACCGGTAAATTACTTGTGACTACCAGTAAATTCACTTGTAATTACCAGTAAATTACTCTGTGCTTTACTGATTTTCATAATTACAGAAATTACTAAAACATCTCCATATTGAAAACATTTTGTCACAGAATAGTAGATGAAGATTTTTGACGATGAAATCTTATTTTGTGTATTTTTCTATGTAAATTGAGCTTGAAATATATTTTCCCATTTAATTACGCCAAAAATTCGATTTGGCATTGATGTATGTTCGATGACGATTCAGCCTTTTTAGATTGCAATCAATGGGTCGGTCGGTGTCGAGACGTTGAGGCAAACAAAGAAAAGAGTACTTTTCACGCTCTCGATATGCATTTAACACGCACATGTGGTGACGAGAACCTAATATAGCCTTTAAAAAAGCCAACAAGTGTCGGTCTACTACTTTCTTTCCTTTTAATCGGAATCCTCCACCCCCCCCCCCTCCCAAAAAAAAGAACGAGAAAAAGAAATCAAGCTTACAGCGTCGTGACGATGACACGAAACGCGCGACTTGAAGAAACGGTAGAACGAGAAGAAAGAGGTCGACGACGTTTTTTTTTCTCATAGTAACGCGGTCGCGAAAAAGAAGAAAAAAGTTGCGCCTCGTGAAGTCGACTATATCGAGAGAGGAAAAAAACCGAACGAGACGAAGACGGGAAACGTACGACGTCGGCTTTACAAAGACGAGGCTAGTAGCATCGGAAGAGAAAACTCAAGCAGCCGGAAATAAGCGGTTAGGGCTTTTCTAATAAAAGGTCGCGACGACATCGAGCTTTCAAAAAGAAGAAAATAATTGGCGGTATTTTTAGCGTTATACGCGTTTTCGAGTCGACGTCGAATTTTCTTTGCGGCCGAGACGCGAAAAAAACTCTTATTTCAAGGGCAATTTCGTCGCGTCAGTGTGATTGCGAAAAGGAGCGACCCCATGGAGACAAGCGCGGTGCTGAAAATTACGCGTACGCTTCGTCGCGATGGCGTTATCGATGCCTCTTTTTGGGGATGGGAATGGAAGCCCGTAATCGCGTGTATGTTCGACAAGAGCGTGAAATTGCGGAAAAATTACGTTCGGGCGAAAATCTTTCTATCGTGGTTTTTTACCGTATCGCTTTAATTAAACTTTTTAAGCCGATAAATAGCCGAAGGGTAGAGCGAAAGCTTATAAAGGATTAAACGGCGTGGACAGTTAGTCGAACGTTAGTCACGTGACATTTGAAAACCGACGGTATTAACGCGTACCGATGTTATTTTTTGTTGTTTTTTAACGCCTGTTGGAGTTGGGATTTTTTCGTCCGTTGATTGGGTAGAGTGAAGGATACATTAATTATTACTTTTGACGGATGAACGTGAATGTAACTCTAAATTTTAAGGCAAGCAGATGATATCTATGAAATGATTTCTTCAAATAATTTCACTTCATCCGGCTTATCATTCAAAAATTGAGAAATAATAGAGGTACCCAGATACGTGTGAATCTTAGGACTTGATATTCTGTGGTGGAATTAGTGGAAGACAATACATTGAACTCTCCTACTGAAATGAAAAGGTAAAGTAAAACCTTGAGAGGTTGCAAAAAGTGCAGTGCTAGAGTGGAGTGTTGTTTATGAAATGATTTTTTATTTTTGTAATAGTCAGTAGAATTCTTTTAGCCTTCGGGTGAACTCCAAAAAATTGCTCTCAAATGAAATAATTTTGAGCTGTGATGCAAAGAGCGTAGATTTTGAGAATATTCGAGTTCTTTTTAAATTATTCGAAAGTTCGAGATATAGATTAATAGAATTTTTTTCGCATCCAAAAATTGTTTTTAGGTTTCCAAAGACTAAAAAGATTTTCAATTTTGAATTATAAAATAAATTAATGTTTCAATTTATTTAATTATTTTTCATAAATATAATTCAATAATGACGTTTTATGTTATCGGTTTATTATAATTATGTATAATTTTTGTAAAGATCGAAATTTTAGTTAAAAGAAAATTTGTCAATTTTCTGGAATTCAGATGCCCAGTCTATTTTTTAATTTCCATATGTATATTCGTTGTTTAATAATTCATCGTCATAATAGATTATCAAGCTGGTTAAAGCATTCAATTTTTAATTTTTTCGTCCTCCATAATGACGTTGAAGGAGTAGCACGCATGGAATTCACATCGGAGGTTTTTCGTGCTACCCTTTTGACGTCAATAATCATTAAAAATTTTCTATTGGCTGGTTCTGAGGTGTGTTATTTAGTATGTAAAGTATGTTAAATTACTATGATTTTTCTGAACATTTCCTTTTTTTTGGTCCATCTTATACTGACGTTAGAAAGGCAATACTTATGTTTCGAGATGGGAAACTTATTAGTGAAACTTGAACTCGAGACTTGAGCTTGAAATTGTACTTTCTAACACTGAAACTTGTTCTTATAGCTTTGGTGTTTTTAAAAACCTGAATATAACATTAGTCAGTGATGGCTTAGCTGTTGTCTGACATATGCCTTAAAACTATAACTTATACTTTGAACTTGGCTACTTTTTTTATATCTTGGAGAGTGCGAGAACTGTAAAACTGTCTGAAAGTCGTGATCATCACTTCTAATTTCAAAAGTTTCAATATTTGTTCGAAATCATTAATTTAACAGTTACTAGAGAAATTTATTGAAAATTTTCGGAACTGTTTCGTTCAACTTGGTTTTTTCTATTATCTTTGGTTTTTTATTTTTATTATCGTTATGTATATTTTAATTAAATTTTTATTATGTTTTGGTATGTTTTATAAATAAGAGAAGTCATCTTGCTTGCCTACACAGTTGATGAAAGTGACGAAAGTAATTGAAAACTGATAACTTTTCCTCCAATTTTTTTTTTTAAATAAATTTTATCATTTTTAATTTTTTTGGCTGGTTGTTACTAATTTTATTATCGTATATTTTACACTTTCCTCGCAATTACATATTTTTGATAGATTAATTAATTTTCAAAAATTTACAATTTATCTGGGAAAGAAGAAAAAACAAAACATGGAATTGAAGAAACAAAATTGTAGTAGGAAAAATGCAACTAAATTGCATAGTACTTTACTCACCTAGAAGAAAGAAATATGATCAATTTCATCTCTTTTTGAGGTAAACTTTGAAAATTACCCTCTCTCTCCCTTCCTCCCTCTCAAGCTTTTTTATTCCATATATGTACGCGCTACGCACATAAAGTATTCATAATAACGTACTAATGATGTAATGAAATTTTTGAGACTTGGTAAAAAATGAGAAGTACAACTAAATGGAATCAATTTGTAATTTTTTTCCTTATATTTTTAATTTTTTATTGTAAATTGTTCTATTAGAAAGAGAGATGCGAAAGAGCCCAGGATTATGGTATAGTTCATTGTAACATTTGAACTTCGACACCCTCCTCCTCTCCCTCCCGCCTGAAACACTGCCTTTTTAGCCCACTGCGGAAAAAAAATGTCTGTATTTCTGAATTGGAAACGAATTAAATGACCCAAATTTTCTACTCTTTGGTAATCGAAAGGAATATAATGTTCCTGTGTGAAAAATGTAAAAATACTTTATCATGGTAAAACTTTTTTAGGTTTCATTTGCAAATCAAAGGAACTCATTTTGTCTATTATCTTTGGTGCCTATAAAAAGTGAAATACTCTTTGAAATTAACATCTTATGGACGATTCGGTTACGTTATTATGAAAGTTCATTGCACTCCCATCATCTGCGATCTCTTGGAAGCGCCTGTGGTATAGAATAACGATATCTCATCTATTTGGTGTCTAATGGAAAAACTCGGCTCTCGATTCCTGTAGCTTGACTGCTTACGGTTTTGTTGCACGCTGTGTGGTTCGTCTAATGAATAATTTCAGCTGAGTGGGTATCTCGTTGGTGTATCTGGCGACACAACAGTGTACGATTGTAATCAATACGAACGATTATTATGAATATTTGATATCGGTTACCGAGGGACGCGCCGATTCGGTGAGGTTTATGAATTGTCGATGCATTAATTTACGATACAAATAATGGAATTGATGTCTGCGCTGGTATCGCCGAATCAATACGTCCACTCGATTTATAAATGCTAGTAATGAAATGCCACGTTGCCAAGTGTACGGTTTTTCGAAAAATACGCGTTAAATATAGGGCACCCTGAGGAACCATATATTGGGTGTTCTTAGTAACTAATTACTCGTGGAAATGGCGAAGGGAAGAAAATTTACGCGGTTGTTTAAATGGTCGAAAAGGCGTTGAAGTTTTTCGTCTTTTATATGAAAATTCAACGGGTTGATGTGGGTTGGCTCGGGTACGTATTGTAAGCACTGTAAGTTTATGCATGTAGACGGCGTAGTGTGTGAACAATGAAGTAAAGACAGCTGTTAATGGGCGACTATTGTTGTTACAGTTGTACACGTACGCCATGTGCTTCGATATACTATGTAATAATTTAATACGCGTTTCACGTATAACGTCGTAGTTTCGAGGGAAAAAAACTCGACGAGAAATGAGAATCGAGAAAAACGTACATTAGGAAAAACTTATACACGGAGGCGAAAAATTAACACCCGTTCGTATTCGGTTCACGTACACGCACGATGCTGTAGGAGACAAACGATGTCACCTCGATAATTAGGCGAACCGTAAAAACGACATTTTGCCTTCGATGATTTATCGGAACTAGAAGAGAATTTTTTTTGTCAGATCGCGATCAAAAAACGAAAATTTTTGCTCCCTTTGTTTACCATTCGTTTATCGTGTTCAGCCGATGGCTTTATGGTATACGAACTTGAAATGTAATTATCGCGGTCGAACGTGATATTGGAATTTTTCGCGAATGCGTGTCACAATAGACGCCGGCAAGAAGGCCGTTCGGGGTCGGGTTATATAACGTAGACGGGCAATGCGAAGTGATAACGTAAAGCTCGAAAAACGCTCCTTCATTCATGACCTATCCACCGATAATCGATAGGCTCGTATCATCGACACGTATCGATAAAAGCAAAAAAATCGACCCGAGAGCGAAGAGCGAACTTTACCGAACAATTAGGTGTAGCGAAGGTGCGGTATTGAGATAACAGAGAAAAATGTAAGCAGCTATGCTGCATTACTGGAGCTGAATTTTTAACAGGGGTTTACTCAGGTTTGCAAATAACGATGGTGACGCCTTCGTGTGTACAGACCACACCCAGTATGATTCCTTATGAAATCAGTCGAGAAGTATTTCTTGCTTGCAGTAATCTTATGAGCTCATATTTTTCGAATTTTTGTAATTTCAGGTACCTCGAGTTTTCCTCACATTTTGACAATCCGCCATTTTGGATTTTGTTTTGAGCCCAATTCAAGGGATCATATTGTTGTGGTCATCAATTGAACATGAGTACAAATTGTGACCTCTTTAGGTGGATTTATTAAGGACATTAGAGGATTCGTGAAATTTCTTCAGTAATTTCCCCTCAAAAAAATCATTTTTTGCTTAAACTCCTCTCCAAATTCTCTTGATAAGCTAAAATCAGAATGGGCTGGTCACTTGGGCTCATTCTAATCATATGTCATCATAATAAAATATTTTCGACTTTTCGTGTCCCCCACCAAATTTTGGGTTTGATAACCCCTCCTCCTTCCCTCCAACATCATGTGTGTATGTGAATTTGGATTTAAAAATACTTCTTATCTCCAATAGTGATACAAGTCCATATCACCAAGATTTTTAGTTATTGGATGAGCTCTCTTCAAATTTTGACAATTCGCCATTTTGGATCCATTTTGACCCAAATTCAGAAGTTCTTATTCTGGTCATCAACTGAACTTACGTGCAAATTGAGATCTCTCTAGGTCCATTTAAAGAGGGGATATGAAATTTCTTTAGTGATTTTCCTTCGGAAAAAGGCTTTTTCTTTAACTCCCCTCCAAATTCTCTTGTGAAGCTAAAATCAAAATGAGTTAATCATATGAGCTCATTTGAATCATATGACACCACAATAAAAAAATTTCAAGTTATTGTGTGTCTTATCACATTTTGAGGTCGATAACCCTTCCTATTCCTTCTTCCCCGCTTCCCCACCCATATAATGTGTGTGGTTGAATTTGGATTTTAATATACTTCTTATCGCCCTATATAATCATATGAGCCAATATTAATCGCATTATTGGTTAGCTGAGCCTCCTTAGGTTCTCCTCAAATTTTGACGATCCGCCATTTTGAATCCCTCTTTACCCTAATTCAACGTGTCATATTCTGGTCTCTGATGAAACACTTACATAAATTTTGACCTTTGTAGTTTGATTCGGTGTCAAGGTATTAGAGATTCCTGAACTTTCATGATTCTAAACCTCCTCAGAAAGCTATTCTTTGCTCAACTCCCCTTCAAATGCACTTAAGATACTGAAATTTAGATACGTTGGTATCCTTGGGTCACTCTTTCGTATGAAACTAGAAATGAAAATTTTGAGCCATTTGCCCTGGTCGGCCCCCTCTCAAAACTTTAGTAATCCGCCATTTTGAAGTGTATTAAAAATCAAAAAAAAATTGTGTATTCATATGAAGACTCTCACAAATGTTTGAGGTGGAGGGGGGTCTTAAGTTGAAAATTTGCCAGATGATTACAAATATTCCGAAACGCAAATATTTGAAGACTCCCCCCTCCCCTTCCCTCTCTCCCCCCGCCGTTCCCATATCATGTAGGCTGTAATAGCTGTCGTTTTCGAGTTGAAAACTCGGCTAAAAAGCTCGCTCGGTTGTACGGCGAAAATACCAATAAACGAAGTTCGAGTCGGAATTCGATTTACGCGTAGACGTAAAGTGGCTCACTCGGGCGACGATTCTGATACGCGATGTCACTCGATAAATTCTCGGCGGCGGCGGGTTCGAATTTATCTTCAATTCGGCGGCGCGGTGAAAGACGAATTATCCGCAGCGGAACGGCGCGATGGCGATAAAAGTTGCGAAAAAATGCTTCCTCTTAACTCGTCACTTGTTGAACGCGAAACGTGCCGGTTTTTTCATTCGGGCTGCGAAAGTTTTAAAGCTTTTTTTCGGCCTTCTATTTATTCGCCTTTTCGTAACGTTTACAAGGTAATCCGCGAGATCTTTTAACGGTTCATTCAACCGCGTATCGCGATATTGTAGCCGAGAATGATGGAGGTGGGTACCTGTGTTGGCGGAAATTAGAAAAATTTCAAAGCTTTTAGTCGCGGTATTCGGTTTAACGAGCCTTTGAATTGGAAGTTTTTCGGTCGACGTTTCGATGAGAGTTTTTATTGGTACGCGGTTGGATGTTTAATGCGATGCTCTTTTTGCGAAAGGAATTCCAGCATTTGGGTGGTAGCGTATTTGTACTGAAAATGTTGGCAAATTTACGGCTTCGGGGAAATTAACGTAGGAAAAAATTCGACGAATATCTCGGTGAGCTCGGGAAATTCCACGCTCTAATTTGGTCTAATATTTCTTATTATTTGGGGGAAAACTGCGAGAGTAAAATTCAAATGAATTTTGGGATGATTCGAAATTTTTTTACTCGAGGATTTATCTCGTTAGATGGCCAAAAAAAGGAGCTGTCTGTAATCCTGCGGAGAAATTTATTCGAAGCTCTTTATAAATTAATCATTTAGCTGTGTAACGTAGTGTAGAATATGATTTACGAAGGAGCTGCGATGAATTTTCCTATTTCAGTAGTTCTCAAACCGTTTTAAAAATGGTTTTATATATTTTAAAGATTATTAGACTAGACTTTCAGGGTATCCTATAAGTGATAGAAGTGATGAAAATGTGATGAATTTTTAATTTTTGTCTCGATAATTTTTATAATTCAAAAACCTGTAGAATTTTACTTTTTTCCCATTTTTGTAGTGGCAACACTGTCATTCGGATTTTTATTTATGGTCCAGTAAATCTGGACTTTATAATGGTAAAAGATCCCAACTACGATTTTTTTAATAAATATGTAAAAACTAGCCCACTAGCAACATACGAAAATCACCTTTCTTGGGTGGTGAGCGAGTTTCACAGTAGGAAAGGGGACGTTTTTTCACTATATCTACTTAGGATTTCGTCCTAGAGCGAAAATAGCTCATTGCAGTTTTGTTCCATGCTAAATTTCCTACAACTTCCGTATGAGCATTTTTTCTCTACGACCCATAGGTAAGGAGGTAGGGGTGTTCAAAATTTAGTTCTTCTGGGGCTCCATCACAATATCGATTCAAATATGTTATGTGACATTACGTATGCGAATGTAAAATACGTATGCGACGATTTATGACTACATACCAATCTAATAATGAGTATGTGGAGGTCTCAGGCTCCTCTCTTCATTCCGCAATTACATACCTACTGAAGTATGAATATTTTCGGGATATGTATGAAGTTGGCGTGTTGCTTGGAAGATGTTATACGTAATTATGTAATGAATTTTACCTACTTGAAAATATTCATACTTGAGTAGCCATGTAATTGTGGGATGAGAGGAGAAGGCTGAAATCTCCATAGGGTCGTGATTAGATTGGTATGTGGTCATAGGTCGTATCATGTGTATTTTTCATTTTTATATACACTGTGTCCAACTGATTCTAGTATTTCTTCAAATTACTAAGTACTTTTAGTTAAAATTTAATTTAAATTTCTCGAGTTTAAATGTAGATATTAGGTATTGAAATATTAAACCGATTCCTCATTAAATTCTTCAAATTTTTTCTTAAATTAAAAAAAAAAAATTCATTGGAGCCGAAACCTGTGGTGAGTATTATGATCATTTGAACGCGGTGTATAGTTACATAGCATAATTGAATAAACAGTAATGGAGTCCCCAAAGCACCGAATTTCAAACACCCCAAACTCCCTGCTAAGGGTCGTTGAAAAAAATTTTTCACATTCAAAAGTTGTTGAAAATTCAGTGTAAAATAAATTCGCGTTAAGAAAATTTTGCCTTGTGATCAAACCATGAAGAGATATAACATTTACTATAAATCATTTTTTTACATGATTCCATTGCCTTCCCCCCCCCCTCCATTGTGTGAACTACACAACCACTCGTAGGAATGGAGGAATGGGTTCTTTTAGTATGTTGTTAGTAGGATTAGTCCCCACCTAAAAATGGTAAAATGGTTTAAAACACCATTCGTGAATTTTTGCAATATTATATAATATCTAAGGGTCTTATTTCCTCCTTTACTAATTCCAGCATGTAAATACGAGGGACGTTTCAAAAGTAAGGGCACTGAATCTATAATTTTTTTAAAAATGAATGAAAAAATTTGAAAAAAATACGGTTTATTGTAGAGGTTTTAACCTATTTTTCGACGTAATCGCCGACAGAAGCGGCGCTATAAAAATATTGCCCTTACTTTTGAAACACCCCTTGTATAAACTCAAATTTGAAAATATTGAGATGAGGATCACGTAAGTTTCTCATGCTTCCGTAAAAATGCTGCGAATAATTTTTGATGTTGCTCTAATATTCAAGAATTTATCTAAAGTATTTCTCCTATCCTGTCTCCTTGCTCTTGAAACAATTTGTAAAGACATTAATATCTGAAATTAAGCAATAACAAATTTTTCGTATTCTTTCTTCGAATAAATTAAAATAAAAAAGTTAGCCTCCTTGCGTTCGAGTGGACGGGAATGATCACCTATTCGTTCGAAATAGCCCTATATTAACTTCTAGGTCCTATAGCCTTCCTTTTTTCAGAAGGAAGGGGTGGAAAGCGAGTTTCCTACCATCTAAAAACATCACCGCATTGCAAGGCGGTGAAAAGAGTCTCATCCCAGAGATGGGAATACTATTAATCGAGTGCTAGTTTAAACGAAATTGTATGAAAATTCGAAAATTCGAGTGCCTCTTCTGTAATCTGAAGTGTTGGAAGAATTTTTCTCAGCTTTGCTTGCATTGTATGGAATTGTTTTCAAGGAGAATCGATTGTTGACTATACTGAGATAAGTAATCTCCTCTCCCCCCTCCTCCGTAGCCGTCTCGTAAACGAGTAATAATCGAAAATAAAAATACTTCGATTCTACCATTACGAAGAACTGTAGGCGATGCCTTTCCTAGGGGTTGCCTAATTCGACGATATTTTCGATTCGCATTTGCTCGAGAATCACTCGAATATTAGGACTAGTTATTAATTTTTTTTCGCGTTGAAAACGACTTACGATTTCACGTTGTGAAATGATTAATCTCGCGTAAATATATTAACCCGCGGAGACTGGAGAGATACTCGTCGGTTAAAATTCATAGATTGAAAGGCACTTGGTGGTCCCCAGTGGGTAGACTTGGAAGACATCCTATTAAGGGTAATGTTAACGCATACACCATCGTTGTTCGAGGGGTCGTTAGGGTGGTGGTTCGACGTGATTGCAGTGTTAGAATTCGGAGACGAGTAGTTCGCCATTATTTCATTATAGTCGTACAAAGGACTGTTGTATTAACATCGAAATTTTCTTTTTGTTACAGGTAAGTGTTGGATGCGATAACGAATTTATACAGCTGTAAGATAGATTCAACGGTTCGTATCGATTATCGAACCGATCCGATGTAACGAAAACGAATCGACGACGATTACTCGAAGACAGGTGTACCGAGCGGGAATGTACGAAGTGTGGGCGCGCGCGAATAAATATCGCGCGTGTGGTAGGTAATCGCGGAACGAGTGAGGTAGGCACGTCAATGTCATTGTCAACTCGACGGTGACGCGTATTCCTTTTACCTTGCCCGCGATATTAATACTAATTTAAAGCTATCGAGTCGCTGTCGGCTTTAATAAATATAATTGCCGCCGGATGACGAGGATGGAATTTTCTTCTACGGCTGCTCTGTGTATTTTTATATATAATGTTTTATTATTTACGCGCTCTCGTCCGCCAGTTGCCCTATAGTCGAGTAATGCGGATTTGTTATTATTCTTTATTATATTATTTTTATACAGCTACGCAGGATGTAATAAATATCGTCGTTATATGGTTTTATCGTCGCGTATTAACCGCCTATGTGGTACTGCGTTGGATTTTCGTGCTTGTATACGCGTATATGTACGAAATAAAACATAGGTCGGATTTTATTGCGTACACGCGTGCATTACGTTGGCAAATTTTTGACGAATATTGGACGCGAATTACAGTCGATGAAAGAATATCTGAAGAGTTGAGATGCCGGAGTATGATTTGATATTTGGCATTAGTGGGGCGAATTACTGCGGAGTTGAAATTGGAGTTGCTGAGAGAGACGTGGATTCTCAAAAAATGAAAATATGTTTCAAACGTTATTTGACTATCGTTCATTTTGAACATAAAATGGAATTGCAGGTTCTTCAATTTCATTAGTAGGCAGTTTCCGAATTCGTTCGCCTCATTGGTTGGTTTTTATTGATGGACTGATCATGATTAAATATTGGCAATTTTTGGACATTTTTTTATGCCCTTAGCTGAACTGCAAAAATGTATCGGCAATGAATAGAAAATTTAGTGAGAATTTTTTATTAATAAAAAAATTTACAATCTAAAAATTAAATTGGAGCGAATATTTAAATATAAAGGACCAAGAATTATTTCAAATAAGACGATTCATGATGTGAATCATCTCTCAGAATCATTTAAGAGAAAATCTGGATATGGAAAAACACATCATAAATGAACGAAAGTAACTATACCTCTGGATAAAGCACATATACTATCAATTTAGCAGCCGTTCAGTCTTGTGAGACCACAAAATCAACTTTTAATATACAAACGTATCCTCGACCCGATAAACCAACGATTCATCGTTTATCCCTCCCCCCTCTCCGCGGTACTAGACCTGTATAATAGAACAAATGATGAAAAACTATCAACTTTTTTGGCATTTGAACCCCATTGGCCATTTGATACATTGATATGGAAAAATTCGCATAAGTTGTTGCAAGCACATTCTTAGAATGTTGAAGTGCTTACCAGAGTTGGTATAATATTTTTGGGTTTTTTTGGTGCCTCTCGCTTTTTTTTAAAAATCATTGTGCGATTGCGCATGTTGCTTGATCGTTGCAAAATGAATATTATTCCCTTTTTTTGTATAATTTATAATATATTAATTTTTATTTATTTAATTTTAATACTTATGTATTTGAATATTAAATTTTACGAATAAAACACAATTTTTATGAAAAAATACACGAAATACTTATGTAGTTTTTAGATATATTTCATGTATCTTTGGCAACCCTGAATAATGTAAAAATCCGTATACATTTTTTTAGAAGGGAGAGGGGGGCAAAATATCAACTTTGAAGTGAATTTTCAAATTTTTGCCTCATTATGGAGTTATCAATATTAACCTAGAAGGTGAACATTTTTTTCCTTGTAGCTGAAATAGTTTTGCCAAGATCAAGAAAATGCCCCGTCGATTTTCAAAAAAAAAAATATATGAAAATTTAACGTTCCAGTTTAGTCCTCGCACTGAATATAAATAAAATAAGAGTCGAAAAAAATGAGATAGGGAAGCAATTGTTGCCTCATTATCGTCCCAAAAAAAGGAATATCCAGCATCTGTGAACTAAATTTTTTCAGAGTTCTCTTTTTTTTGAGGTTTTTTAGTAGAATATATATATTTTTATGTTATTATTATTTATTTTTTTTTTATTTTTTTTTTTGTAGAAAAAATGACAAATTTTAAAGTGTTTTTTTTTTGTATGGGCTTTTTATAGAAAAAAATATCTGGATTAATTTTGTGGTCCATTCTCAGAAGATTTGAATGATATGTTCATTTTTCATTACCGAAACTGGGGGGAGGGGGCGGAAAAAAGAGCGAAATTCCGTGGAAGGCTAATTTTAATTCAGCACAAAAGAAGAAACATGATGTACTTGAGGTGTATCATTTTTCAAATTTTGTATATTCATTTTCTTAGTGAGTGGATGAAAGGGGTGGGGGGTTGAGGGCTCATGAGGAAAAAAAATAGGTGGCATGATGCTATTTTTTATGTGACGTAAAATTTCGTGTTATGTTGCTGTCATTTCCACCTACACTGAGCCCCCCCCCCCCTTATCGACTTGTAAGACTCTTGTTTTCACACGATAAAAGCAAGGCTATTTTACTCGGAATGTAAATAGAATACCTGGATATTGGATTCGTGACATAAACGATTGTAATCCTCTATACATTTACTTTTGTTGCCAAATTTGAAATTTCAAAATTCTGTAACCATTTGTGGGTTTCTGAAAAATGAATATTCTGTGTATTCTAATATACAGTTTACTAGCTTGAATCGTGTTTTCAATTCGTAAAAATAAAATAATTTAAATTCGCATGAAAACTGGGTACCATTCTTATATTTCTTCAGGGGTCGCCAAAGTTGAGCTGAAACAATTTTCTGTATAATGTCAAAAATCATGCAGTCGTCTTCAAATCGTAATCTAGCTTTCATCCATCTTTGTGTTGATGAGACGTGTGTGCGGTAACTTTTAAGACTAGATGTCATTTTGTTATTTTTATTTTTCAGTAACCCCTTCACTTTTTAGGATAGGCATTTTTTGACAATTTTTTTCTCCTTTTGAGTATGATTTTCTCGAATCGTAGTTTCATCATACTCTAGCCCCTTCAAATTCAAGAATAGGCAATTTTTAATATAGTTCGTAGGGGTTGGAGAAAGCATTAGAATTTCTTTCAAGGTAGTGTTTTTGTTTTCCATTTAACCATCGATTGAGAATTTTAATTTAAATTTCCTTCCCCTCGTTCTTCGCCGCTTTTCACAACTACAGGTCAATACTTATATTTATTTCCTTTTTCGCCCTTCCTGCGGCAATTCCCATAGCTGTGAAATCCAGCTGCGTGAAATCACATCCCTCGAATACCTCCGCAATTGTGAAAGGTGTCGATAGACATCGATTCGCGGCTAATTTCGCGCGCGTGTTACCAATAGAAGGGTGCGAGGAGAAACGCATTAACTACGATCGACCGATTGAGCGCTATTAAACTATCGAGTAGCGTGAATGTTTACAACACAGCTGTGTGGGAATAGTAGGTGCACGCGGTCGGATGGTAGTCGCGGTAGCGTTCAAGTATCGCGTGCCGGTTAAATGTTTGTTTTGAGAAGGTGAAAAAACGGGGAGAGTTTTAATTTAAACGAAGCTTTCGTCCGCCTCCGAAAGTTGTCATCGCGAGTAATGCGCCGCGGGATACGCGCGTTATTAATTGGTAATTTCCGATTACGCTGGTATTCTCGGTTAATCGTTTACTCGGCCGTAATTAAGATTATTTACGGGTTCACTTGTTTCACAAAATTAACGCCCTTTGAGACGCTTTTAGCGCGATTAAAAAATATTTAAAAACGATACCGCGTTGCGAGGCGGCTAATTTTCTTCAATTATGATCGCTTTAATGCGTTTTCACGTTTCGCGACCTGAGCAGGGGTAGTCGGTGTGTGTATCGTTGTAGGAAATATATTAATGAGGTCGCATAGGCGACGGTGGTGTGCATAGAAGGAAGAGCAGGCTTGATGGAAAGCAAGGTCGTCGGCGAAGATTTGATTAATATACGTCACGCGTGTTGCGGCTTTCGCCTTTACATCGTGTTTTTTACTAATCGTTTGAGCTGGCGTTGATATGTATGAGGGTACGGGTATGATTTAGTGGTCGGATACTCGGGCACGTTTATTCCTCTTTTCGAGGGTGGTAGGTATTTTTGATTGGAATACAGATTAGGAAGGAAGAAGGAGGGGATTTGTAGTGATCGATGATGGTGTCATTTTTAAAACGATGAAATATCGCGTCATCCTGGCTTTTGATTATAAATTTATGTCATCCGGTAGGATTCGTGTTTACTTCGGAGCAGCGTCGTAAGCTCGAAAATATCGCCAAAATGAAATACCGTGTTCTTTAAATAATTTCAATCCTGTGGAAGTTGAAGCGTTTGTTGTAAACATTTTATATATATATTTTTTTTTTTTTTATATCAAATTACGCCATGTACAGCCCTAGGCTAGAGGCGTTTCTTTTTTATTATTTTACATGGTTTGGGATTATATGAGGTTGTATAGGGACGTGGAGTGTAGAAATTTTAGGAGCTTTGTTATTTGATTGGGGTTGTTCTGATGGATGCATGGCGGATCTGGATTAGGAAAGTATAGGTGTCTTGGAGAGCGGTATTTGGTACAATCGGTCAGGATGTGGTGAACGGTTACAGGAACGTTGCAAGTGTCACAGACAGGAGAGGGCTGTCTAGAGAGGAGATGTCCATGGGTTAGGAGAGAGTGCCCGGTATGTATGCGAGTGAGGATTACTTCGTCTCTTCGGGAGAGGGACGAAGGATAATTCCATGGTTCTATGGAGTGACGGATAGATTTTAGTTTGTTTGAATTGGGAATTTGAGACCAGTAATGTTGGAAGAGTGTTTCGGATATGTTTTTTATAGATATTTTAATGTCAGGCAGTGGAATGGGAATGTTGGGAATGGGAGAGAGGTGAAGGGATTGTTTTGCGGATAAATCTGCCAATTCGTTTAACGGTATGTTTTTGTGTGAAGGGGACCAACACAGTGTTATGGATTTTTCGGAATTTATTGCAAGGAAGTGGGCGATATCTTGTGAAATGGGGTGCTGTTTTTTGGAATGATAGTTTTGGATAGTCAATAGAGCTGATAGAGAATCTGAAATGATTAAGGTTTTTTGGATAGAAAACTCATGAGCATAGATGAGGGCCAATTTAATTGCAAACAGTTCAGTAGATAGGGTTGAAAAATGTTGGGGTAACGGGTATAGAATTCTGTCATCTCTGTGAACCAAGGAGCAACCTGTTCGGTTGAGATGCTTGGAGCCATCTGTGTAAATGTGTTCATGGTCTGGATAACGGGTAAATAGGTCTGATATATTGTTAAGATAGGTTTCTGAGCTGGTAGATTTTTTGCGAAATTTTGTAAGTGAAAGGTCGATGGAGGGTTGGAAAGTGTTCCATGGCTGGATGATATTTATGGTATGGTGGAGGATTTTCATGTTATCGGTAACTATGGATTTCAGCAGAGAATGAAGTTCTGTAGATGTGGTTTTCGTGGGGATTAGGAGATTTAGCGGAGCTTTGAAAGTAGGATTAGCTAATAGATTTATTATTGTAGTGGCTGAGATATACTGCCTACGTATATCTAGCGGAGGTTCACCTGCTTCACAGAGAAGGCTAGGAGTAGGTGTAGTGCGGAATGCTCCAGTTGCGAGTCTTAAGCAGGTGTTATGGATGGTATTTAAAGAATTTAAGTGGGTTGGACTAGCGAAATTATATATTGCTGAGCCGTAGTCTATAGTTGGTCTTATTAAGGTTCGATATAGTTTTAAGAGGGTGGGGCTGCTGGAGCCGAATTTGGTATGTGTGAGTTTCTTGAGAATATTCATTTTTAGAAAACATCTATGTCGAATACCTTGTATATGAGGTTTCCATGTAAGTTTGTTGTCAAACGTCAGTCCTAGATATTTTGCTGTTTCTGAAGATGGGATAGGTAGATTGCCTAGCTTAACTTCTGTGGTTTTGGGGCATCTATAGTGTCTGCAAAAGTGAACTGCAGTAGATTTTGCATATGAAAAGTTAAGTCCATTGGTGAGTGACCAGAGATGGATCTGATTTACAGCTTGCTGAAGAAGTTTTTCACCTACTGTAGGATCTTTGCACCTAATAAAGATACATAGATCGTCGGCGAATAAAGACTTTGATACCAGTGGTGGAATTGTTTGCGGAAGATCATTTATGGCAATATTGAAGAGGGTGGGGCTGAGGACTGTGCCCTGAGGTACTCCGTTTTCTAGATGATAGGAATTGGAGAGTGTATTACCTATACGAACCATGAACTTTCTATTGCTGAGGAAGTTTTTTACGAAATTTCTTCGTGAATAAATTTGCATTTCTTTTTTGGAGTGGGTAATTGGAAATTTGAGAAAATTGGTTGTTTTTTAAATTTCAACAATTTTGAAATCTGTCTTCCCAAAATGAAAATTTTTTCTTCAATCTCGAACTGTTATGATGAAAAAACGATTGAATTTTTTTAAAAATGAAATCGAGATTTTTTCATCTTGCTATGTTGCCATTTACATCGAAAATCCTTGGACAAATCGAAACTTAAAAAAAAATTTTTTTAATGTAAAAAATTATTATTTGAAAATGTTGTTCGCAGTTCACATTAAATATACGTTTAATTGTCTCAAATTAACCATATTAATAACATTAATTATTGAATAATTCTTGAAAGAGTCAAAACCAATGAATAAAATTCCAATTATTCCATAATGTAATTGTTTGATTGAAGATACCAGGAATAATTACTGAAAAATATGTTTAATTATTTTATTTTGTATTTTTTAGAAAATCCTTTTACAATTAGATGTGTAAAAATGGAATTATGTTGAAAATGTGATTTTTTTAGTGACAAATATTTGTTTTCGAAATCCCTTTTTTACCATGTGAATTGCTTCAAAATATTCTTTCCACTTTTTTCCTCACTCTCAAGTTCCTTTGAAAAGTTGTAAAGCTTAAAATTTATTTTTATGAAATTTCCAATATTTTTTCGTCGAAAAGAAGCCCAAAAGGAGTACTGCAATGTGAGTAAATGTTCTACATAGGCATTGAACAAACCAGTACTCTCCGAATTCATCGAAGTTATGAAATTACTGATGAACCCCTCAACAAGATTAGAAAATTTAGAAAATACAGCACCTTAAGATGATCCCTGTAATTCAATGAAATCAAACGATATTATTACAAGTATTCTGTGCCATATTGGTAACGTGGTTGCATCAGAAGAGCCATCTTTCTCTGTAATTACTACAAAAAGTGAAAAATTAGGAAAGAAATGTTGAAAGATGACAGTGTAATTTTTAAATAACAAATTACGAAAACCAGAAAACGTTCCTACGCAAACATTAGATTATTTAGATAATATTTTATTCACTTTATTTCCAAACAGATTCTCAGTGTTTTTTTCTTTCAACACAAATTTTATATGATAGAAATAAAAGAATGAAAAAATTAGGAAAATCGACCGTTGAAATGTTTTGAAAAATGTTTTATTCATTTTTTTCTCCCCTCCTCTCACATTCCTTCTCCCCTCTCACTCCCCGCCCAAAAATAGTGTTCAAGTAAAATTTATCAGAAAACATAAAATTTCTACGATAAAAGAAAAAATGTAAATTTTTCCTTTTCTTCGAGAAATTTTTTCTATTTTTTTATAAAATATTTCAACATGAAATTTTTATTCATCATGAATTTTCATATAAAAAAAAAAAAGAACAAACCTGAAAAATTTAAAACAGTTGAAGAATTTAATTTAATCCTTTTTTCGATATTAAATCTTCTCAATATTTTTTTTTTATCGTAAAAATTCAAAAAAATTCAAGTAAAACATTTTTAAATTTGTGAGTAATATTTCTATTTTTCTGAAGTAAGAATATTTTTTAATTTGGAAATTTTTGAAAAAATTGGTTTTCATAAATTGAAAAAAAAAATTATTTGTAAAATGTTGAAGAGTAAATTCAGTGAAGCAAAAAAAATCATATATTTTACATACATCGCTCCCCTTCCCCCACTTACGATTTTGTAGTTCCAAAAAATCATTGAAAAATTTTCAAAACAGAATATTACAATCCACTTCAGATTGAAAGGGTTAAGCAGATCAGCAGCAGTTCGTAATCACCTTCAAAAGCAGAAAGATCCCTGAATATATATTCATCGGCTATCTGGAAGTTAATCCTGAACCATTGCGCTATTTTCAGTGCCATAAATACCTCTAAATGTGCATTCTACGGAAGTAAAAAACAATCTTGTCTGCTCACGTGATCTATGTGTTTTGTCGATTATTATTGACTTTTGGTTTGTGGCCATAGGAGGGACATATGGAAAAACTTGAAAATCTGACACTTGTAGTAGCGAAGGAACTCTCTCTATTCCTTAATTTGACCTGGAAGATTTTCAGAGACTTGTCCTCTATGATGATTGGTATGGAAATTGAATAATTTTTGCTTTTGCCAACATTTCGTGGAATTTGTTTCAACCATGACTATTAAAGACAGAGTGAAAAAGATGTGATTTATTCAGTGATCAATCAACCCCCCCCCCCTTATTTGCTATTGCTTCGTCTTCTTCTCTTCTACTTGAGAAACTGTCAAAAATTAATTTAAAAATTAACTTGATGAATATTTTGTTCATACCAGCTGTTTAATGAAAATAATTGATTCTTTGAGTATGCACTACACATAATTATATGGACCGCTTAAACAATATTACTGCAATGGCTAGAATATTCTGTCAACATTATTAAAATTATATAGCCTATTTTCTGCCCATAGTTCTCTTCTGCTACAATATTAACTGTCGTCGCGCATGCGCAGATGCATTTCTGGTATTATGTTCGATTATTACTTTGGCAGAATAGTTTTCTGTTGACCAAGAATGAGTCCCTTTCAATCACTTTGCGGTATTTCTTCTAATCGAAAAATATTTGGCAACCATGTTGTATTCGTCTACGTCATAAGTATTTGAATTAAATATGGCAACGAAGCGGTTATCAAAAAGTTCTAATTTTAATTTATTGAATGTCACCGCGATTGCATTTTCTGCTTTTTCTCCTGCGTCGTATCCAGTGAACAAAGAACTACAACCTTCCCAAAGAGTTGAGGTTATGATTCCAACGCCGATGACAAATTGATAATAAATCCACCCGAATTAGTATTAGACTAACGTAAATCTTACACTTTGCCTCTACACGAAAGGCGAAACATGTATCCGACAATTACTTAGCGTTTAAAATTACATTCGTCCCGATGTGCGGGAAGCAGACGTTTTTACGAGGTATAGCGAGTCGTTTGCCGAGTGTATTCCGAAGGCACCGAATAGACGCGAAGATATATCAGCTCTGGAGCGTTTTTACTGCCTAGACGAAAAATTTATGCACAACATCGAGCGGTTATTAAAGAAGACCCCCATTTTAGAAGCCCTAAAGACACGGCACGTCGATGACGTTGCATAAAATCGTCGTTTTCGATGATGGGTACAGCGGACCAGACGAGATGAGAGGAATAACGTGCGACTACGCTTCGATTCGTATACACCCCAACACCTACGATTGATTAATTGGTATACGCGTATTCGCTGGCGTCGTGGACGGTCGTCGCGTCGAAGTTTTCAAGGGTACTCGAGAGGTTGCTGGAAACGTCGGCTCGCACATACGGCGAAAAAAAGGGGTAAATTTACCGAATGCGGGAAAGATAACGGTATAATTGAGACACGCCCCGATCTTAATGTCAGCCATATGCGAGCCTTCGGATCTGGTTGACGCGTTTTAGCGATCGAAATTAATTTTCGTGCGGGTTCCGCCGCATAGGGCGGACCAAGCGGTTGATTTTTGTAATTCAATATTTCGACAAACGAAACGAGATGATTTTATTGTAGCGGAATCGGCGGAGACGCGACGACCGTTTTGTAGGTGCGATAATAAACGCGTAATTCGATATTTGACCTAATTCCTGCGGGCGAGGCGAGCTTAATTTTGGAGATGGAGAAATAGAGGGCGGCGAACGGCGTGGTAATTCGCGTCTCGGCGGTCGGTCGCGCGTTCGCCATTACCACCCTCGGAACGCGTAAAGATAAGTATCTGTTTTTGTCGCCGCCGCGCCATGCCAAATCACCCTTTGTAATTCGCAAGTGCTGTCGGCGAATTGGTAATTTGTTACTAGTTCGCATGTCGGACGTGTACCGCAGGTTGTAGCGTAATTTTTCCCGCTTGTACGCAGCCGGATGCTCGATGACGCGCGGTGATAATTTTATTCCGCCCAGTGTATTTAACGGAGTCGCGGCGGCGGTGATTTAGCAACGTGACATCTGGAAGGTTTTCTTTTTATCGTCGCGTGTAGCCGCCGAACACGGTCGATTGGCGAAGTGGCGATTAGCGGGTGGGTTTTTATTCGGCGGGTTTTATTTCGGCTAGCTCGTTGAATAGTTGGGTAATTTGATTATTGGGTGAGTGGAAATAGCAGGCAGAGAAGTCACCAATGATGCTGAAGTGGCGAACTGGCGACCGCTTGGGTGATTATAATGGAGTGTGTGGACTCGAAAAGTTGTATTTTCGTTGTTAAGGCTTGGAAAAGTATTTGAGGTTGGAAATTACTCGGGAAAATGAAGAATTTTTTTGAGAAAAAAATTCTATTTTTTCAAAAGATGAATGACTAAAATCACTCAAGGGAGATATTTTCTTGAAAAATGTTATGCATGTGCAGTGCTTTCTGAAAGAAAAAAATTGTAAGCAGCCATGCACCATTACTGGAGCTGAGTTTTTAATTGGGGCTTGTAAGGCTTGCAAATGACATTAGTAACCACCATGTCTACAGGCTACACTAAATATCAAGTCTGAAGCCGCCAATCTATCCCTTCCAAAACCACTTGAGAAGTTGAATTTAGAAAAAATGAAGTATGTTTTGCCATACAGTAGTCATATGAACTCGTAATTTTCAAATTGTAATTATTTGAGGCTCCTCTAATTATCCTCAAATTCTTACAATCCGCCATTTTTGGTCTATTTTGACACAAATTCATAAGGTCACATTATGTTCATCAACTGACTTCACATAACAAGTTTGGCTTCTATACGTTGATTTGGTGAGGAGATACGCGTATGAAAGAATCATGAAACTTCCTGTGGTAATTCTCACTCCCATAATCGTTTTTGCTCCAACTCCCCTCTAAATTCATTTGAGAAGTTAAAATCAGAACAGATGAGTCAATTGGGCTTATTTATTCGTATGACAGCGCAATAAAAAATTTGTGATCTCTTGTGTACCCCCACCACATTTTCAGGTCTATAACCCCTCCTTTTCCTCTCCAACGTCATGCATGGAGTTGAATTGAGAATATTGGTTGTTTCTTACCGTCAATAATTATATGAGTTCATATTAATTACATTTTTACCAATTTGAGGTTCCTCAAGCTCTACTCAAATTTTGATAATCCGCCATTTTGGAACCATTTTGATCCAAATTCAAGAGGTCATATTCTGGTCACCAACTAACCTCACACACAAAATTTGACCTCTTTAACTTGATTTGGTGGGGAGGTATGGAAGATTCAAGAAATTTCACGACTCAAAACTTCCTCAAAAAGCCGTTTTTTGATCTAACTCCTCTCAGTATGCACTTGGGAAGCTGAAATTCGGATATGTTAGTGTCCGTGACTCACTCTTTCATATGAGATCAAAAACGAAAAATTTGAGGTATTCGCCATTTTTCCAGCTCTTCTCAAAATTTGAATGATCCTTCATTTTGAGGTGTATCGAAAAAACAAAGAATGTATTTTTTTGCATTTTCAAGGAGAGTCTGTCACCAAGTTGTGAGCCAATTTCATAAATACCCGACCGTCGATATAATTCGGTCGATATCCGGCATAAAAGAGTCATTCGTGTAAACAAGAAGTTGTTAATAAATTAATTTTTTTAAGAGCCCCGAATGTATAATTGGATTAGGTGCATCAGGCATTTAGACTTAAATATCACATGTAAGGTATGATGTGTTGGTGTACTCATCGTACTCGATCGTATGACTAAATGGAATGTTTTTAGGCTTTGGAGGTCCCCCATAGTCCCCTTAAAATTTGAATAAGATGTTATTTTGAGTCGAATCAGAAATTTACGAAATGGGGAGGGGGATATATGTGCAAAAAAAATTACTTTTGCCTTATAACTATACGAATGATTTGAATCACAGAAATAAGAAGACTCTCCCCTCCCTCAGTTTATCACTAGTCAAGAATGGCGTAATAGGTATAATTTTTATTAATATTTCAGTTAAGGGGAAAAAAAAAGATTTGAAGTCAGAATGAAGGAAGAAGTGTAAGCAGCCATGACGCATTACTGGAGCTGAGTTTTTAATTGGAGGTTGTTCACCTTTGACGATGATATTGCCAAAAAAAAGGCTCACATCTATTACTGAGTTCAAAATCTTCTTCTTATCCCTCCCAAAAACACTCAGAAAATTTAATTTGAAATACTTTTGTCCATAAGAAACGCGTAAGTCCGTATTCTTAAAATTTTAGCTGTTTGAAGCTTTTCAAGCCTACTTTAGATTCCTTCGAAAATCTGTTATGCTTTAATTTTCCTCCATATTATGCACTTATGAGGCTAAAATTTATGTATCTTAGTCAGCTGTGTTCAGTTCATCATCTGACACCATAATTGAACATTTTCGAAATGTCGTTCACCTCCATTACATTTTAGAATAATATTTTCACCTTTCAGTATCACGTGCGAAGCTGAAATTTTCATTACTAGTTATCATATGAGTCTACATTTTTGTCAAATCGGAGGCGTGTGAGGCTCCTCAAGCCTTTCTCGAATTTTGTCCATCCACAATTTCGGATCCATTTTGACCTAAATTTTAGGGGTTACGAAGTCTGAGCTTTTCTGGTGGATTTTGTGAGGAGATATGGGAGATTGAAGAGCTTTCATGGCTCAAAACTACCTCTGGAAACTATTTTTTGCTTCGATTTCTCTCCAAATATACTTGGGAGGCTGAAATTCGAGTAGGTTGGTGTCCGTGACTCACTCTTCCGTATGAGATCAGAAACTAAAATTTTGAGATATTTGCCCCCTCTCCACCATATCTCGAAATTTGAATAAACTGCTATTCTAGGGTGAATTAAATTCAAGTACAAGAAATTGAAAAATTAATGATACTTCCTGCATTTTGCGAAGGAAAGGGAGAAAACGAATTTTTGGTTATTTTTAGTACGCAATTACGACTTCGTAATCTGCTCTATTCACGATATTCAGGAATGAAGAGAAAAATACCATCGCCGGGCTAAAAAAGCGCAACTTTCAACGCTGAAATAAAGGCTCGCCACATCACGCCTCCCCGCTAAATATAATGATAAAACACTAAACAAAAGAATCGGCGACCGAAAAGCGTTCCGCAGAAAAATACGCCGAAAATTATTTTCATCATTTTTAATTATGCAAATTGTAAAATATCCGCGAAAATATTCATTTTAGCGGTTTTAAAACACCTGAACGTCGGCCAACGAAAGACGACTGCGAGAAGGAGGAAACAAACGTTGGCGAGAACTTTTCTCGCCGCGGGCTTTTTTTTCTCTGTTAAACACCGGCACGATTTATTCGAGCCACCAAATGGATAACGAGGCGACGATTTTCCATATCGAACGCTTCGTTCGGAGTACAACGAAAAAGAAATCGTATTCGTTTTGCATTTAGTCGTCGTTTGAAAACGCCGAGCGATAATCGCCATCGAGGCTTAAACGTGGAGCAGTTTAATGGGCTAACGTTATTGTTTCCGACATTCGCTCTTATTATTTAGAAGTATAGAAAGAGAAAAAAATATATAATAACGATTCACGAAGCCGAAGCGCGCTATAGTATACCGGCACAAACGCCATTACGAGCGGGCCCCTTCTCGTGTATATTGTTATTATTTTAATGATTATTATTATTATTATTGTTAAAGCGCCCGCGCGACTAGAGAGTAATATAAAATTTATACACGGAATGTGTAATAACAGAGACCCCGCGCGATCCGCTCCTTCGTTTCGTTTCTCGCCGACCAAATGCAGCGGGTCGCTGCGCCGCGTCCCACCCTTTTCTAAATACAAAAGCAAGCTTTAATTCAATATTTGTTGTACAAGCCTCCTCATCGTTGTTTACTTATACACACAAGTTCTCTTATATGCTATACTGGTTTCTCTCACATTCTCCTCGACTCGCGGGGTCGCGTTCTTTCCACCCCGCCGCAGTGCTTAAATCGTGTAATTTCTGCGTATATACGGCGCGTCTCTGTCTCTCGAGTCTCGGTACCGCGCTATGAAAATATCATATCGCATATCGATTGCTTAAACAAGGGGTAATCAAAATACCTCTAATCAGGGTTTCTCCTTCATTAACGCCACCGCCGCAGGTGCGGTGCACCATGTGCTAACTTGGCTGCGTGGTTGCGGTTATCAGCGGAAGTTCTGGGTTGATGCCTTAGGTATAATTATGGATATATTAGTTCGGTTACTCCGTGTATAAAAATTGACAGGGTTTTGGACTCGATGCGATTTGTTGTTTTGATAATGATGACAATAAACGTATTTTTGAGTATTTCGAGTTTAATCGACATGTATTCCTTCTTTTCTCGTTGTAGGCTATATGATTATACGTGAAGTTCTTCAGTATTAGAAACACTTACGTTTTTTTTCTAATAGTCTTTAAGTTCATTCGATTTGTTAATTCAATCTAATACTGAAATATTTCCGAGAGAATAGGGTATTTTTTAATACAAAGAATTATAGAGGTGGTATCTCATGTAGCTTCCTTCAAAATTATAGTCAAATGTTTTTCTTTTCCATGTCTAAACAATTTTTCTTTTTTGATGAAATTATATGAAAAAAAAAATGTTCGGTGGCAGCATCAACAAGTTCCAACATAACATCAAATTGAAATGAAACACATTGTGAGTAGTATATTCATATCAAGTTATGGTTCATCAACATTGAAAGATTTTGTATCGACATTAAGTCAGTCTGCATCAACATATAGTCACGTTGTATCAATATTTTGTGACTTTGCACAACATGGAATTATATTGTAGTAGCATTGTCAGAATTTTCCCAGGGAGGAGGGAGAGTGCAATCAAATGATGAAATTTTTATGTTATATTGTTTTTGTAATTTTTTTTTTATTATTTACCTAATTATTTTCATAGTGAACTAAAGTGAGTGAGGTAAGGAAATTGAAAACAAAGTATATGTTATTAATTTTTCGTTCAGTTGTTTTTTATTTGAAATTTAAGTTGTTTTAATTTTCTATACAAATCATTTAATTAACTGAGCAATGGAAATGTCAACGGATGTTGAATGATTTAATTTCTTCGAATCGAATGATTGGTTAGGTACCTTGATATAATATGTGATATCATAGTCACAAATATGACTATATATCATTATTTATCCTAACTACTGACAAAATATCTATTTATAGTCAGCAGTTCTCCTTACAGGCAGAAAACCTTTGGGCAGGGAGGAGGCATTATTGAATTACATTGTATCAACATGGAGTCGTATTACATAAATATAGAGCGATACTACATTGATGAAATTATATTGCGTAGAGTAATGTTGCAAGAGTATGGAGTTACATTTCATCAACATTGAATAGTGGTGCACAGGGTTGCCATGATCTGGATCATATTTGTGATCCGTGATCTGAATCCAATTTTTTAGGGTTGATCCGTGATCCCGATCAGTTTTCAGAAGTAGATTCGTGATCCGTGATCCAATTCATTTCCTCATACGGATCATTATTTCACGGATCGTTTTATTTTTGCTCCACAGAAAAAATTCTGTGTTCTGAAACTCTGAAACTAGTTAATTTTTATTTGCAAAATTGTTTTATATTTTTTTAAGTGTAAAAACATGTTTTTTAATCAAATTGAAGTATTTTTTATTTTTTTTTATTTTATGCGATTATTGCTATTACGCTACACAAACTGTAAAAAAAAAATGATCCGTGATATGCGATCCAAATCTGTTTTGTAGCTTATTCGTGAACTTTGATGTGGATCGTGTGGTGGGTAATGATTCGTGATTCGTGATCTGGATCAGTTTTCACCAGAAGATTGGTGATCTGTGATCCAATTCATTTTTTTTGAAGAGTGTGGTAACACTGGGATGCATTAACGTGAGATCATGTTATCATCTTGGTCACATTGTATCAACATTGAATTATTTCAGATTAGCAGCATGATATTATTATGGTGTTTCTACGTTGATTCATCTATATCAACGCTGAGTTATGTGTCTCAATGTAGATTTATGTTGTAACAAATTGATTCATGTTGTTTCAATGTAGAGTCATCTACATGAATATAGAGTTATATTACGGAGCACAGAGCCATATTGCCTCTACATTGATTTATATTGTATCTATACTGAACATAGAGTCATTGCTTCAAAATTGAATCATGTTGTCTCTATTTTATCACAATATGAATTCATATTGCCTTAACATAAATTCATGTCGTATCTATATTGGTTCATGTTGTGCTAATATTAATTCATATTATATCAACGTTGATTCATATTGTACCAACATTAATTCATGTTTTATAAACATTGAATCATCTTACCAGAACATAAAGTCACGTTACCTCAACATAGATTCATGCGGTGTTTATATTGATTCATATTATTCTAATACTGAGTTACTTTGTCTCAACATATATTTATGTTGCGAAAACATTGATTCATATTGTCTCAACATAAAGTCATCTGCCTAAACATGAAGTCACATTGCCTTAACATAGATTTATGTAGTGTCGATGATAATTTATGTTTTATGAACATTAAGCTCTAGTCACCATGCTCAAAATAGATTCATGTTGTATCTGCAATTCTGCATTGATTCATGTTATATCAATACTGATTCATGTTTCATCAACATAGTTATTTTGCCTGAATGTGAAGTCGCGTTGCTTGAACATAAAGTCAGACATTTGGCTTTCCTCAGTATCGAATTATACTCTATCAGTACTGAGGCACGTTATATTAGTATAAATTTATCTTTTATTAATAATAATTCATGTTGCATTAACATAAATTCATGTTTTCTAATTTATGCTGTCTCAACATTAATTTATGTTTTATCAACATTGATTTGTATTTTATCAACATTGATTTGTGTTTTATCAACAATAAGTCATGTTGTATTAATGATCATGTTGGTCCATATTTTATCGACATAATTCATATAGTATGAAGATTAATTCATGTTGTGTTAACATTGATCTATGTTACATCAGCATTGATTTATCTCATATTTATGTTGATTGATCATCATTTATGAATAACTGAGTTATATTGGATCAACATTTCGTTATTCTCTTTCAATATTTAGTGATAATGAAGTTCGTTCGTAACGAGTTACCCCAAAATTGGAAAAAAAACATCAAGTTTTCAAATTGTACCAACATTTCTTCGTATATCATTCGCGGCGAATTGTCGAGCCACTATAAGCAATGTCTTCGTATTCATTCGCAAAAAATGCTCTCAATTCAGCGTGACGTAGGCGTCGCCGCGATTCGTAATCATGGACGATAATACGGCGGTGGCGGCGCGAAAATGATATTTACAAAGTAAATCGTCGTCGCCTTATTCGCGATTACACACGTTCACGATTATATAAAACGATAAAATAAAGCAAGATAATAGCGAACGTTAACCATCAAAGTAGATTACCGCGCGCGCGAGGCTCTCGAATCAAATTTAATCTCGTACGAGAGTATTCGCTTCGAGTATATACTTTTCGGTATTTCGACGACGACGATGGCGAAAATAAAATGAAGCAAAAAACGAAATCGAAGAGACAAAAAAATATAAAACTATATACGAAAGCACTCGAGACTTTTTTAACGATATATTAATATTTGAGGTGGCTCACGCTGGTGGTTTTATGGCGGTCGAAAGTTGCTCATTTTTGGAGTATGTCGGCGCCAATATACGTGAAAAAGAGGATAGATATTCGGATAGTTTCCAGAAGTAATTTCGTGCGAACGGAGAGCGTGTGAAGAAGACGCTTAGGCTAAGGGGGTTTGTTAGATGCTGACGAGCAGACGTGTGATTTGACAGCGGGCTAAACTGTCGATCTTTTGATGGGTGCATCGAAACGTCAACGTCTGAAGTACTCGGACTCGTGTTCTTCGTGCTCGTACAAGGAAAAAAGTGGGAGGTATTTTTCACGTGTATAGAACTTAAGTGCGATATTGTATAGGTATCGATAAGTGATTCGAGATAATCGAGCGGTATTAAGAAAAATCCCCCTCGGATTCGGTTGACGTAATCAGCTACGATGTAAGATTTTGTCGAATTATCATTTATTTATGTACTACGAAATCGAGCGATGGTGTGTAAACTTAAAATGGTAGAAAATTGTTTAATTTGTGAATTCTTTTTTACATACCCGCCGGTAATTACGTCGTAATATAATAAATTATTCACGAGCGTAAATTATTTACACGTAGCACTCAATCGCGTCCTAATTACTATCCGTTGTATAAATAATTCAGCTTTTTCGTTGAATTTTCAATCAAGAAGAGAAACATTCGGCGATGGTAGAAGAAGGCGCGTCGTCGTCGTCGATCGAACGCTAATTTTCATTCACGATTTATGAATTAGTCAGCAGCACCGAACGGAAGAATTGAATGCGTAAGAGAGATGAAAAATATGTACACGTATAGGAGCGCGCGAAGTGGAAGGAAAAATAACTCGTTGATTTATCAACGAACAGCGTTCGCCTGTGTACATAATGTACACGTTACGAGGGCTCTGTATAAATACCTAGAATGTATTTCGAAACGTCACCAATTAATACTTTAAATTATGACCAGATGTCGATAGAAGGTGGATGCAATATTGCATCGGAGCTGCATTGTATCATTTTTAATGGGCGGATACGACGCGATAGCGAGATCGATTTTTCTCTCATTCGCGTGTTCAGGTACCCGAAAGCGCGCAACGACCGAGAAGCGAAACAGGTTCGGCTGGGCGCTGTCGTCGGAAGAGGAAATTTAAAATTTGCTAAACAGACAGCTCTGTTAGCCGATGACACCGACAGCGATATAAGGAGGAAGACGAGTGGCACGTGGCGTCGTGTTAATGTAATTATTTCACGATGGAATTAGCGATTAACGGGCGAGATAAGTTGCGGTAGGTTCGACGTGTGAACAAACGCGCCGGCAACCAGTTAGGCGACTTTTTTCACCTCACCATCGCGAGCACTCTGCTAGAGTCTCGATGAAATATAGACCGGCTAATCGTACGCGCTCGTGCCAGGATGAGATAATCACGAAGCGCACGGTAGCGAGTCGCCAATGCTAATTGAAGGCGCTGGAATCGGTGATGCAGCTTCGTATGCGACGAGCAAACGAGAAAGAAGTAATTTTCGCATTGTAATTACCGCGCCGCTGTGTTCGTCATCATCGGCTGTGTTAGTCGACGTCGTAGTCGTCGTCATTATTGTTATTGTTATTACTATTTTTATTATTTCAACTGCCGGCGCGCGCGTTTATTGCTCTCCGCGCAACTGCCGTATCACTGGGCGCAAACACGGCCAAATGTTACGGCGAGAGCGAGGAGACGCCTAAATACGTAGTCAGCTGAATAATCAAACAATACGACCAGGAATACCATGCAGGCACTCCCCGGAGGTTAATGACGTCGTTGTCGACGACCCTGGTGTTATCGGTAGAAGTTACTCTGGTCGGTGTTCAACGTTGAGTACTGTTTTGAAATGGGTACTTGGTGTCGTTATTGTCGTTGTATTAGTTTTAGAGTTGAGCTGATACGATCTCAATTTAATTAGCTCTGTGGGGTTTCATTATGTTGTGAAGAACGAAAAACTCCTCGAGATTGCCGTTTAACATTGAAGACATATTGAAGTAGCAACATTGATATTAACTAGATCAACATTGCTTCAATATCAATATAAAACGTACATGATGTAATCGACAATGTGCCAAGTTCATGAATGCGCTTAGTTAATTTCCGAAAGAAGTTGAACCAACTTATCATTCACTCAGAGTCTGTTTTTCCACTTTTCTATCTCTAATTCCACTCTCAATTCGTTTTGAGATGAAATTTAGATATGTTAGTGGCTTCATTTCTGAAGGATAGTGTTGCAATTTTATTCAAAAAGTTGAGCTCAAAAGCAGTTGAAATCTGTGAACTTATGTGATTGTTTTTCACAAAATATGAACTTGCCATCTCTAAAGGTAATATGGTAATGTGAGACAACATTAGTGATAATGTTGATACATTGATGTAATATTGACGGGCATAGATATAATGTTGATGCAATAGAGATGTAATGTTAATACAACATTGATGTTACATTGATCTGTCAATGTGATACAGATATATTTTGAGTGAATATCAATATAATATTGATGCAATATGGATACAATGTTAGTATAACATTGATGTTGTGTTGATCTGTTGATATAACATTGTTGCAATGTTGATTGTTGATATGTACATTGCAGATATAATGTTGATACAACATTAGTGTTATAGGTATTGATCTGTTTATGCAACATAAGTGCAATGTTGACTTGTTGATGTAATGTAGGTGTGATGTTGATATAATACAGATGTAGTATTAATTTATATTGGTGTTGCATTAATGCTGTGTTAATGGAACATTGATATATTTTTAATATAAGATTGATGTGTGTATATGTTAATGTATTGATGCAATATTGATATATGTTGATGTAGCATTTATTTGTTCATTCAACATTGATATTTTGTAAAACAATATGTGTGTTGATATCATATTGACATAATATCATCATGTTTGTGCAGCATCGATATTATGTTAATGGGAGATTGATATGGTATTGTATCAAAATTGATATTATATTGATTCAACCATAAGATTTAATTAAGCAATTTGAAAATCATATGAATGCCGCATTGATATATGTAGTATTGAAGCTATATCGATATCATGTTGAAGCAGCATCAGTATGCTGATAATGCAGCATTCATATAATGCTGATACCTCATGGACATTATGTTGATGTGATATAAGAGCACTAATGTACCTATTATTGATATATCAAGAAAGGGATTGTTGATACCATGTCGATACAATGTTGATGAAATATTGATATAATTTTGATAGCACATAAATATTATGTTAATACAACATCGATATTATGTTGATGTTATATTAATATATTGTTGATGCAAAATCGTTTTTTCTCAATAATTTCGATACACTTATTCCAAATTGATGGATTATTGTTACAGCATTGATAGGATGATGATTCATCCTCATTATTAGAATGGTATTTCAACACTATACGATGTTTGCTCAATCCTTCTCGGATGAATATGGCTCAAACATCGATTCGGAATATTTTAAAGCGCGTTTTCATCGTAGTTGGCGATTAGTAAAACCGACTAAGGGCTTTGTACAAATTCTCTCGTACACATAAGCACACCGACGTACACAAGAATATGGCAACAATAATACCGGCATCGCGTACCGGTAATGGGAATAATAATCTTACCGAACGTACCAGAGGTTACGAGGGGAGGCGAAGTTGGCTGAGCGACGAAAGCAGAGGTACAGCGTCGCTTTCGAAAATAATGACGGACGGTAGGCATCGGTGAGAGAGGCGTCGCACGACATTTTCGCCTCATCAAGGGTTGTTTAGCGCGGCTATTGTTTTTCACATAGAGCCGACAACGAAGACGCGCATTGTTCGGGGCTGCAGCGCCGCGCCAAGGGGAAGCGTAATAAAGAAAAACGATAGAGAGATGCGTATAAGAAGGAAAAGACGACGAAAGTCTGCTCGTATACGACGTCGTGTATTATGCCCAGCCGGCTTTACCGCGGTCACCGCGCCGTCGTCTTTCCATAATTATCTCGGTGCGCTCTCTCGAATGGATGGAGAGCGAGTTGGCGAAATTTCGATGTCGACTGAAGTCGCGGGTAATGAGTACGTGTACGATGGGTGGGATCGAAAGGGTGTGTTGGAGGTGGGAATTACCCGGTGTGTCGATTTTTTGGGACGTGTTCGTCGTCTAATGTCGATAAGTATATAGGTGTAGTGCGTGGAAGAAATGAGAAAGTTTGAATGCGATTAGGTACTGCTTACAGGTGAGATTAGATAAGATGTCATTACGATTGGTGCGTCTTTTCCGGTCGAAAAATTACTATCTGTGACAACGAGTCATGAATGGTGCTTGTCATATGAAGTGCAGATGATGCGAAAACTTGGCTCTCTCAGGTATTTTTGAATCGCGAATTTTTTTTTCAGAGCTTTCTTATGCGAGAAAAATATTGAAAAAATGATTTTATCGAACGACATTGAATAAGAATAAAGTAATGAATTAATGGGTCACTTTCTGAGCCAAGCTTAATTTATTGTGGGAACGGCACAATTACTATACTAACATTGATCGTTGGTTATCTTCATTTAGAGTGATAAGAAAACAAGGTACATGCAAACTGTTTTATAATCTTGCATGAAGACGCGTTTTTTTTTTTTTTTTTTTTTTTTTTTTTATTTCAAATATTAAAGATGGCACGGACCAATGATCTCATATCCTATACGAAACAGGTGAACTCCCGAATTCACGAGGAGTCAAGGTTACAGTCTCGCTTAAAAACGTGGATCGCGTATAAATCAGCGTTCAGTATGGAAATTTCGTCTGTTAGCGACGTAATTGTATCGTCCTATAACTCATGTGTAGGGTGAAAGTAGCGCGCGAATTAAGTATTTAAAAAGACGATTAATAAATTATAATTTCGGCTAGCTTTTTTACGATGAAAGTTTGCTTTTTTTGGTCTTCTTTCCCAGTTATTTTAATCGATTACACGTGCTTGTCATTATTGTGATAATGTAATGAGCACATATGGCGTTTTAATGCAAAAAAACTGCTCTATTTTCAAACTTGAAAAATCGAAATGAATAAATTAATTCTTCAGAAAATCTAACATCGATGCAATATTGATGTAGTGTTGATACAACATTGATGCATTGTCATCTGTTGATACAATATAAATGTAATGTTGATATAACATTGATGTTGTATTGATGTATTGATGCAACATTAATTTGTTCATGCAATACAGATATTATTTTGATACAGCACAGATATAATGTTCATATAACATTGATGCAATGTTTATCTATTGAAGCAAAATTGATGCAGTAGCAATGTGTTGATGCAACATTAATGTTAAGTTGACCTGTTGATGCAATATAAATATAATGTTGATATAGCATTGATGTTCTATTGATCTAATGATGCGACACTAATACAATGTTGATTTGTTGATGCAATACAGATATTATTTTGATATGGCACAGATATAGTGTTCATATAACATTGATACAACGTTTATCTATTGGTGTAAAATGAATGCTAAGTTGATCTGTTGATGCAATATAAATGTAATGTTGATACAGCATTGATATTCTATTGATCTATTGAAGCGACACTAATGCAATGTTGATTTGTTGATGCAATGTAGAATTATTTTGATGATATACAGATATAATATTGATATAACATTGATGCAATGTTTATCTATTGGTGCAAAATTGATGCAGTGGCAATGTGTTGATGCAACATTAATGCTAAGTTGATCTGTTAAGGCAATATAAATGTAATGTTGATACAGCATTGATATTCTATTGATCTATTGATGCAACACTAATGCAATGTTGATTTGTTGATGCAATATAGAATTATTTTGATGCTGTACAGATATAATATTGATATAACATTGATGCTGTGTTGATCTGTTGATGCAACATAAATGTAGTGTTGATCTGTTTAGTTGACATTAATGCACTGTTAATCTTTTCGCTGTTGATGCAATACAAATATAATGTTGGCATAGTATTGATGAATTCTTAAATTTTTTGAAATATTTTTGATTTTGAATTTGTTGTCAGTTTCCTATTTTATAATATTTTTGACTTATTATTTTTTTATTTTTTTTTATTGTGATTTTTATTCATTTATATTCTAGAAAATTTTTCAATAAAAAAAAATAATTTTTTTTTCTTTTTTTTTGATAAGTATAATGGATTAATTTTTATTTTTTCAAATTTTCAAATAATTTTGAACATATTTTGTCAACTTCAAAACAAAGTAAATATGTTTCTGTTGATAACGAAACATCATTTCCTTCATTAACCGAGTAACTCCACCATTATCTATGTCGTTAATGGGGAAAAAATTCTGTTTCCTTTTTTATGTCACCCAAACATGCCTATATTAACGGATATGATCAAGGCTAATGAAACGACCACGTATATTCGAAATAAGTATTTTCATTCGAACTATGACCCGAACTTAGTACACGTTTGGTATATAGCATTGACCACGTATTAGCGAATATATCCTTCCATACTAAATGACATAGGCATCGACTTCGTAAAAAAATCTCATTTGCAATTGAAAACCAGAACGCCAATTCCTCTCTAGAATTTTAACGTGAGGCAAAGGGCAGAATCTTCACTCGCGCCAAAGAGGAAATTCGTCGTACCACGCTGCCCCCCGGTACCAATCAGAGACACGAGAGCCGCATCGAAATCTAAAAAAAGAAATAAAATAAACTCCGCATTTATACCTATACGCCAGCGATGCGTTATACAAATAAAAAGCACTCACCAACGCGTACCACCGCCTTTCTTTGTAAACATTAAAAAATAAATATTTCAACCGGATGCAACGCGTATATAATATAGATAGGAGTACCTATATATACGAAGACCCAACCTTACCGGTAGAGAAAAAAAAGCAACGCATTCCTATATAATAAAATGTAATATATAAAAATAACAAGGCGCGGCAAGGCGACGAAGAGGGGTTCATAGAATGGAGGTACGTTTAGGTAGCTCGTATATCTGTTGTGTCGTAGATATTATATACGCGACACAGAGGATATAAATATGTTAATTTTGTACTTACGAATAGTACAGTTCTATTTTACGGTCGTGTATGTATTAGTATTGTACATACGGCGTTGTTTTTGCTTCATTCTGGTACAAGAAACTGTTCTGTGGAGTGAATCGTGCTGGAAGATTCTACCATGATGGATTTAAGTCAAGGGTGGGGTTTAGTAGAAGAGACTTTTGGATTTTGGATTCTAATCGATGTAGTTAAGGAGTAGTCGTCGAAAAGACGATCGATTTTTATTTCATACGATTTGTTTATGCGTCCCTGTATGGGTGTAATTTAGTGCATTTTTATAATAGGGGAACGGACGTGAAAAAAAAAAGAAGGAAAAACATTCGCATTAGTAAAAAATAACAGAAGAAAAAACGCACGACTAAATAATAATGTAAATAGGTAAAATAATATCGAACAACGAAACATAATAACGAAAAGATAATAATCTTTATACATTAAAAGAATTACCATTTCCTCAATTATTAAGTAATTTCGAAATACGCAGGTAATAAAAAACCATTTCGAAGAGGCTGTTTTTTTTTTTTTCATTTTTATTCGGTGGCCGCTGTTCGTTTCTAACCCATACTTATCACAGTGGCGTTTGGTAAGAACGTTACCTAACACAACGGGTCGAGTATAATAGTCGGTAGGTCTCCGTCGAAGAGGTTATCTGCTCGATCTGACGTTTATGTTGCATTCGGCCGCAGATCTGCGTTCGTTAGCTGAGCGATGGTCGACGACGACCATGGGAATGTGATGGTTATGAGGAGAAAAATGGACGTTGACATAAGCCAATAGACGTGTCTATGTTTGATAATTCGTGAATGATTAGATAGCCATTGAACATTTCACGATAGGTTTTTAATAAATTCGTTTTTCATTTTTGTTTCAGGCCAAGATGTTAGAATCATCTCAAGCTTGGCTCAACGCCTCTACATCTTCTTTAGCTTGTAAGTATTGCGCTGGTATACATTTGTTGTTTAAAAATTGGTGTTTAATTTTGACGGTTTTATTTTTTGTATTTTTGAGTTGAAATATTCGCATGGTTACGATGTTTGTGTGGTTTTTAATTAGTGGTAGCGCTAATCGGTAGGTTGAATCGGGCGCTGTGGAATGATATGGAAGGGGTTTCGTGGTTGCGTGAAATTCTTCCATCGTCGAGAAACCTCAAGGGTGAATTTAACGACGAAACTGAAATCTTGATCTTAATTGTTGCTAGAAATCATCAACGATACTGAAATATCATTCATTATGCGGTTCAATTACTTAAAAGTATTGATAATGATTACCATGATATTGACTTGATACATAAATATAGGGTTCACTCACTGACTGGAAGTTGATAGCCTCATTCTCAGTATTTAATGAATAGATAAAATCATAATTTTCAAAAATTGATGTCAATATTAAAATCTTGAATATCCATACGATAATATTGATTTTTTTTCAAGTATCCACGTTCTTGAATTCACCCCTCCCCATATATTAGGGATACTATCTATTTCAGTTTTTTGGCTTATTTTTTCTTAAGTTTGGCTGAGATTGTTGATTTGGATTTTTTCAGATAACGATTTCACTGAAATATTTCTTCTAAACTACATATCTTTATTTTATGGGTATATCGATACTACAAATATCAATTTTCCCGATCTCTTTCTTGGTATTATAAATATTCATAGATTTAATATGAATTTAGAAATCGATATTATTGATATCATCGATTGAAATGTGTGGTCCTCCTTTTCATTTTTTTTTTTTCAAAATTTTATTGCCTATATTAGCTTTAATTTTCTTTAAATTTTGTCTTGTAATCATTTTTATAGGAGCATTGATATTTGAAAAACTTATGTTGATGATGCCAGTGATATTTAAAAAAATTATATCAGGAAAATCGGTATTTAAAAAAATTGATTTCAAGATTGTTATTGTTCCAGGAAATCGATATTAGTAATATTAGTATTTGAAAATTCAATTTATATCATATCATTATTATTTAAAAAATTGATATCATCAATATCGATATTTGAGCCATAATGTTCCTCTTCTGTTACTTGTACGTTTAAAATATTGTATGTTGCAACTGGCTTTTTTCTTCATATTTGGATAAATAATAGATTTTAGGAATATCGATATTTCAATATATCGACATTGAGATCTTGACGATATTCGATAAGAAGGTCAGGAAAATTGATTTTTGAGAAAATAATTAAATGAATTGATCAATATTTAGGAAATTCAATATTACTAATCGATATTGGAAAAATAAATATCAACAAAAATAGTAATATTCTAGAAAAAGATATCTCAAGAAACTCAGAATTTTAAGGAATATTTTCAAGCATATATCACCTTTTGAGGATGTTAATATAAGCAACATTAGTGTTTGAAAATTGATATGGATTATTCAATGCTGCTCATAATTATTAATATCATCAAAAGATGATATATGCTTGAAAGTATTTCTTAAAATTCTGAGTTTCTTGAGATATGTTTTTCTTGAATATTTCCATTTTTGTCAATATATATTTTTCCAATATCGATGTCGGTAATATCGATTTTCCTAAATAAGTACTGATATTTCTTTCATTATTTTCTCAAAAATCACTTTCCCTGGCCTTTTTATCGAATATCGTCGAGATCTCAATTTTGATGCATCGAAATATCGATATTCTGAAATATCGATATTCCTAAAATCTATCATTACTCCAAATATGGAAAAAAAATCAATTACAACCTACAATACTTTGAACATACGGGTAACAGAAGAGGAACATTATGAGTTATGACTCAAATATCGATGTTGTGAATATAGATTTCTCTAATGATAATATCATCTAAGTTGAATTTTCAGTATATTTTGGTACTGTTGGGATTTCGATATGTATCTCGTTATTAGTAATATGGACTTTAGGAACATGGAATTACCCCCCCCCCTCCTCCTTCCTCTCTCTATCTCCACCCTTGGTCACTTTATCTTCTTCCCCAAAAATTTTGTAAACTGTAATAACTAGGGCTAGGATTTATATGCAAACGCATATCTGTTTTGGCTATACTAATTACCGCATATCGCCGTTTCTATTGCGATTCATACATTTTGAAGAAGAATGGTGAAATTTTTTAGCGCATATACGCGCATATTTAGGGTTTAAATGCATATATTTGCATATTTTCATCAAAAAGTAGCTTTATAGCGCATATTTAGCGCATATTTGGCTGGTTAGCGCATATTTACAAAAAAATCACGAAAATTAATGCAAAAACGCGAAATTTCAAGAAAAAAAATCGATTTTTTTGATAAAAAAATGAACTCATGTGATGTCATCTGAACGAACGAGAAATTTTTCGTTCATTTGGCAGATCTGATTATCAACTTTATCAAGGAACGAAAGTGAACGACGTTTGTTTGTCCATTCAGCACTTTGAAAAGTGTGCTTAGGGACAACAGGAAATCATTTTTAATTGAAAATCTTAAAGAACATCTCGTTATTGGATGTTATTCTAATGTTTAATTTTCGAATAAATCTGAACTCGCGTATTTTTCTCGTTTATTCACTTCAGTTTCAGTTACAGATTGAAAATACCTTTATTTTGATATGCCACATGCTGCACTTTTATAGCGCATATACTTGCATATTTATACTTTTATAGCGCATATATTCGCATATTTACATCATTTTTAGCGCATATTTAATGCGCATATAATCGAATTTTAAGCGCATATAAATCCTAGCCCTAGTAATAACCATATTTGATTTGAAGAAATACTGGTACAATCAATATAAATATCTCAGTATCGATATTGATAATATAAAGTATTAATATTAACAATATATGAAAAAATATATTTATATCAAGAAAATATATGCTCGAAAAAATGGATTTTGAAATTTTTAGATGCATCAGTGTTAGAAGAAATAGATATTAGCGAAATGTTTATTTGAAAATTTCATATTAGTATTTTATGATATCAGTATCAGCTTGAAAATCAATACAAATGATTTTTTTTTTGGAATTGTTGCGTGTACAGCAACAAATAATTTTAGTTATGTTCAAGAAGAATGATTTCAGGAAAATCAGATATTCAAGGTGATCAAATCCAATAATACCAATACGTGGAAAATTGACATTATTGGGGTTATTAAAAAGAAAAAAAGTCCTTTTTTTTTTTTTTTTTTTTTTTTTTTTTTTTTTTTTTCTGTGCCGTGTGCTGCCGCCAAGGCCAGAGGCACGTCTGCGGGTATGGAGTGTTTAGATTCTGTGGTAAAGGTTTGACTGTTTCAGGAAGGTGAATAGGAGGTTGGTCTGGTGGCTATTGAGGATATCGGATAGAGTAGATGGGAGTTGGAGTCTAGAACGGATGTTTGAGTATGTAGGGCATATTGTTAGGATGTGTGAGACTGAGAGCTGGGTTTGGCATTGCGCGCATATAGGCGGAGGTTGTCTATCCAGGAGGTAGGAGTGGGTTAAGAGGGTATGACCTAGACGGAGACGTGCTAGGATAACCTCTTCCCTCCTCGAGGATTGAGTGACGTTGAAGGTGAGGTGGAATTTCGGATGGACCGGAGTTTGTTAGTTGTGGAAGTATTTCTCCAGGTGGTTTCCCAGGTGGAGTGGATAGCTATTTGGATATTTTTTTAAGATCTTGAGACGGTATTGGAATATTTGGAATTGGGAACATTGTAGAGGATTGTTTTGCGGCTAGGTCGGCGAGGATGTTGCCAGATATATTTACATGGGCGGGAAGCCAAGCTAGAGTGAAGTTTTTGTGTGTGGTTGATAGATGAAGAATTTGATTGGCTATGGGGTGTAAATTATTACTTTATATTGAGTTAAGGCATGAAGTGAGTTGATGGAATCAGTAAGGATTAAGAAGCGGGTTTGAGGGTTAGGTGTGACTATTTCATGAAGTGCTAGTTGAATTGAAAACAATTCTGCTGATAAAACTGAGAATGATATAGGAAGAGAATATCGTATTAGTATCATTTCTTGGGTTGCGATGCCGCTTCCCACTCCTTGACTGGTTTTGGATGCATCTGTAAAAATTTTTTGGTGATGAGGATAGCGGGAGATGAGTCTATGGAAGGCTGTTGTCCATGTTTGGACTGATGTGGTCGTTTTATGCAATTCGGAGAGTTCGAGGTCAATACTTAAAGGGAACGACCAAGGAGGTATACTTTTTGATGGAAATGATACTACTTCGGGTGGGTATAACTTTATAGTTGAGAAAATTTCGGAAATTTGTGTTTGGAAAGGTATGATAGAGGCTTGGCGTTTGTTTTTCCGTGATTGAGTTACTGGAGGTAAATGTGGATTTGACTTTGTTTGGATAAAAGCGCATATTGTGGAATAGTAACGATGGAGATAAAGAGGAAGTTCTCCCGCTTCACATAGTATGCTTGATATAGGGGAAGTGCGGAATGCGCCTAGAGAAAGTCGGACTGCTGTATGATGTATGGGGTCGAGAATTTTTAAAATTCCCTGATTAGCTGAGCTATACGCTGCTGCCCCATATTGGAGTTTAGATCTAATTAGCGAATGGTATATTCTCAATAAGGAAGATTTATCTGAGCCGTAAGTAGTGTGCGCTAACTTTTTAATTAGATTGAGCTTTTTGGAACAGGATGCTCTGAGGTTGAGAATATGAGGTTTCCAAGATAATTTTTGGTCGAAGATTAGACCGAGATACTTAGCTGTTTCTGCTTGTTGGATAGGAATATTGTTAAGGGAAAGGTTCAGGTTGTGATCGCAATTCCGAATTCTGCAGAAATGGATACATGTTGTTTTTTGAGGTGAAAAAATCAGACCGTTTTGGGTTGACCAGGAATATAATTTGTCTACAGTAGATTGAAGAACTTCTTCGCCGAGTTGAAGGTTAGAGCAAGGAAGGAAAACTGCGAGGTCGTCGGCAAAGAGAGCGAATTTTACTGGTGGTTTTATTTGATCTGCGACGTCGTTGATGGCTATATTAAATAATGTTGGGCTCAAGACGGAGCCTTGAGGTACTCCATTTTGAAGATTGAGTGTGGTCGATACGGTCTGATTAATTCTAGTGTAAAATCTTCGAGATTGTAAGAAATTTTGAAGGAAAAAGGCCATATGACCCCGTATTCCTCTTTTGTGAATGGAGGCGAGAATTTTTTGAGGCCAAATGGTATCGAACGCTCTTTGAAGGTCGAAAAATACTGCGAGTAGGTGTTCTCGTTTAAGGAAACTTTCCTGGATAGAGTTTCTTAGATAAAGTAGTAGATTAGTAGTAGAGCGTTTATTTCTAAAACCACATTGGTTGTTGGTGAAGAAGTTCGTAGATTCGAGAATCCACGTTAATCGAGCATTAACGATTCTTTCGAAGGTTTTACATAGAACTGATGTTAAAGATATAGGACGGTAGTTTTCTAAGAATAATGGATTTTTGTTAGGTTTTATTATTGGAGTGACCTCGGCGATTCTCCAATGATCTGGAAATTCATGTGTCCTCCAAATGAAGTTGAAAATGGTTAGAATTAAATCTAATGCTGGTTGAGGAATGTTCTGTAGCATTAGTGCATGAATTTTATCCGGACCTACCGAGGAGGGGTTTTGGCATTTAATTGCGAATTCTAATTCTTCTATGGTGATAGGAGCATTATAGGGTTCTTCGTTAGAAGAAGTAAAATTAATAGTATGCGAACTGTATAGGAGGTTTTTAGCTTCCATAGAAGAGGGGGAGAGACTTGAGTCACTCGAATGATTAGCTAAAAATTCCGCGAATGTGTTCGCGATTTGGTTGAGATCTGTGATAATTTTATTGTTAATTGATAAGCTGGATGGTATCGAAAAGGGTTTTCTTTCCATACTCTGGATTTTTTTCCACGCTAAGGAAGAAGATTTTTGTAGATTAATTGACTGAACGAAGGTTTGCCAAGATTTTCGTTTGGCTTGTTTCAAAACGTATCTTGCTTTGGCGCGGAGTCTTTGATAATTAATATGATTTTGAAGAGTTTGGTGGGCTTTAAGAACTTTAAGCGCCTTACGTCGATTTTTAATAGCGATTGAGCACTCTAGGTTCCACCAGGGGACTGGTGGTGGATGAGAGTTATTTATTCGAATTAGTGGTGAGAAGTGATTAGCGTGAGTTACAATTTCATCTGTGAATTGTTTTGTAAATATAGTAATATTTTGATCACTTGGTATCTCTGTACTAGATGGTATAAAGGAGGCGTTAAATTCGTTCCAGCGAGTTTTCTTGTAATTATATTTACGAATTATCGAGTTTGGGTTTGAGTTAATACGATGGTGGAAAATGATAATTGGAGTGTGGTCGCTTCCTGCGAGGTCGCTATGGGTGAATACCGTTAATTCGCTGGTCAGTGAAGGGGAAGTAATGAGTAGATCTAGGGTTGACCAAGTTTTGTACGAAAAATTATAATGAGTTGGGTCTTTTGGGTGTAAAAGCCCTAAGTCAAGGTCGGAAATTATGTCTTCTATTACTCTTCCTTTTTGGTTGGTATGACTTCCTCCCCATGAGGGAGAGTGAGCGTTGAAGTCTCCCGTGAGGATGAATGGGGTTGGAAGAGATTTAATTAGATCGTTCAATTCTTGCGCGTCGATGTCTACATTAGGTGGTAAGTATATTGAAGAAACAGTTATTGGCCTATCGAGGTAGACTGTAGCTGCGACGGCTTGAAGTTCTGTTTCTAGAATAATTTCTTTAAAATTGTAGCTTGATTTAATAGCTAATAGAGCGCCTCCAGAAGCGATTTGACCAGCGGGAGGGGGGGAAGTAAGAATATTGTAGTTCGAAATATGAAATGACTGGTTTTGTTTTAAATGAGTTTCTTGGATGCAAAATAGAGGGGGGTTGTATTTCGTGATTAGTATTTTGAGGTCTTCGAGATGTTTATAGATGCCATTAGAATTCCAGCTAAAAAAAGCGCTTTCGTATTTCGATCGTCTCGATTTCTTAAATACAACAGGGTAGAGGTATTAGAGGACGGAACGACACCGAGTCCGGAGTAATTTCGCGCATTAAAATCGAAATTATTTTAAGACGGCCTTCAATGAAAGATGAAATTTCGTGACGATAATTGATGAAGAGAGAGAAAAGGAGGAAAATACATTATAAAACAGCGCCCGATTAGCATAATGTCGAAATATAAAATGCAAATTGTAGCCTTTTTGGTATCGCCTACGAAAAAGCAGCCAATGAAGAAGTGGTGGGGAGAGGGAAAAAAGCGAAGAACGCGAGAATACGAACGAGTGTAAAATAAAATCGAGATTTTTTTTATATTCAAGGATATATTTAAAATTTAAAAATAATAATAATTTGCACCGTAGTCTGGCATCCGTTATAGCGCACCATTTTTTTTCTAGATAGTTGTTGCGTTGTTTTTTTTTCTTTTTTTTTTTCCTTTTCTAACTATGAAGGAGAGAAATTGTCGTAAAAATGCTAATAGCTATAGGTTTTATCGTTTAGCGTAGTATCAAGCAAAGAGGAAAATTTTAAGCATACTTTGTTGTTTTGCTTGCTTTAATGTGATTTAACAATGCTACTGCTGCGTGTCCTTTGTAGATTACCAATCGTCGTTAAGCGGCTGCTCGCCGGCGACCGCGCAAGCGGGCGGCACCGGTTCGCTGAAATTGAAGGTACCGACATGGACGCAAACGCAACTCAAGGAGGCCATACAGGCGGTGGTCACGCAGCAAATGCGTTTCACGCAGGCGTCCACGCATTTCGGCATCCCTAAGGGCACGCTTTACGATAATATACTGGGTAAAACGAAACGTATGCAGGCGTTAGATGAGGCCGGATTGACTCTGGACGAGGAAACGGCAGTGCTGGAGTTCTGCTGCCAGATATCCGATTCGCCTTATAATCGTCGTACGCGTAAGTCGTTGGACGAGGTGTTGACGTTCGTGCAAGCGTTGAGGCAACGAACCAAGCCTAGTTTCGAGTTCAAAGGATTGAGCGGATTTAGATGGTGGTGGGCGTTCTGCAAAAAGCACAGTATAGTTTCATTACATTACTCGGGCGCCGCCGGTACCCATTCGAAGGGGCACGACTACGACGATCAGCCGTACGATTTTTCCACCCGAGAAAGCCAACAGAAAGGCGTACCCGTCGATGAGCCTAAATGTCGTAAAATCAACGGCTCCGGGTACGATCCTTTTCAGCAATATTTGAAATTATCCGTCGAGTCGTCATTGGCCTCGTTCAATAACGGCAACGCGACCGCCGATTTCCCATCCATTCAGGAAATTCACGCCAAAACTTCGCCGATATGCCATTAATTCGCGTACCCGTACCCCCTATCACTAGTCTTCCCTCAGTCGGCGGTGGAATACTGTGCCATATTTGTCGGCCATTTTTTATTTCTTTTCTTATTTTTTATTTTCTTATTATAACGCGATTGTTATTTATTTGCTCATTATGTTGAACCGGTTTGTTTTTTGTGTATGTAATTTTCTCCCCTGTGTGTGTTTTTTTTTTGTACGCTTCTCTTTTGTACCATGTGAGGATTTTATTTGTAATCTCAGTGACAGTGACCGTGAAAGTTGATGGATTGTGAGGTTCGACGGAAATGGCGCGAGTGATGGGTGATTCTTCATAACTTTCTTTCGATCGATTTAACGATTAAATTGGCGTCGAGGTGGAAATTAATTTCGGTGTTATTGAATATTGATGGTGTTGTGGCTGATAGGTGTTTGTACTCGTTTCGTAATTAAAATCGAGTCTATAGAAATTATTTTTTCCAGCGAATTTATATTTTAGTTGGATCGAGGAAACGCTTTACAGACTGGGTTCTTTGGTTTTTTTTTTCTTTCATTTTTTTTTCATTTATTTTTATTTTGATCTCTTAAAGTGGCTTTTAATCATCTCAAAAAAATAAAAACAATTTTCCATAATAGTCTAAAAGCTGCTAAGTGAATATTTCTTTACAAGACTGAAATTTATTGGCTGATTTTTTTTTTTTGTAATATCTTATACAAAAAATATGATAATATGATAGACTAAGAGTTCTACTGGATACTCAGGTGCTTGATGGATATTTTCTTGAAAGAACTGATGGTTGAATGGGTTCATTTTATTGAATTCGTCATATCTAATGTCATTATATTGGTCTGATACCCCTGAATCTATCTTAGGAAGCTGTCAGATCTCTTCGAAATTTGATAGGAATGAATATTGGTACAAAAAATCAGATTTTTTTGGTTCAACTCGGCTCCCGTTGCGTTCGCATGATAATTCTGTGTGAAGAATAATCTAATGCTTTGAATTTCCTATGCAAATGATGCCTACATTTTTTTTTGTGTAAAGTAAGAAAAATTGGAAAAATCTGCTCTGAAATTACCATTCTTTAAAAATGTGAAATTGTTTACTCGATACAGTCCAGTTTACTTGTAATGAAAAATTTTTAGTGAATTTTCTTAAATTTTCAAGGCTCAAGTAAAAAAGTATAATGATCGTTTTTATGAGAAATTCGTCGCGTGTGGATTATTTTTGTATTTAATTACCATATGAATGCATCCGAAGGGGAATGAAATTATAAAAAAATCAAAATTTCCGGTAAAAGTGGTTAAAAAATGAAAAAACTCGAAAACGCGAAACGTTTTATTATTTTTGAAAAAATCACAAAAAATTGTTCATTTTTGATGAAAAACTAGCAATTTTTTTATGAATTGGCAGCACTGTCGGAATATATGACGTCAGTTTAGTCTGATTGCCTGCAGTTCGAATTATAAATTTTTTCTGTTGTGATTTTGACCTCGTTCATTTTTTCTTTTTCCAAGGGGGCGGGGGGGTTCAAGTTGAGGGTAAAAAGTGGTGAAAAAGTAGTGATTAAAAAAAATGTTTATTCTTGTCTTATGTGATAATATTTCCCCCCCCCTCTTTCCCTCCTCCCCCCCCCCAAAAAAAAAACATTCATCAGACCACAATTCAAATTCTTTCAGGAAATATTCATTTAGCTAAATATGGACTGATAGTGGATTAGATCTCATAATATTTCAATTTTTTCAGCAGTTTGTAAAATTTATCTCAAAGTTTGAACCTCATAATTTTTATATATTTTTTAATTTTTTAAGTCATCACGATTACTTTTTTATTAAATGTTTTGGAATTGTTTTTCTTTTAATACTATGCTTTAGAATAAACATACCCACCTGACTGGATCTTGTGATTTTTTCGAATTTTATTGATTTATCGAAATTAATAAGGAGTGTCCATGGAATAAATAAATAGTGAATAATAAATATATCGTTTTTATTAATACTGAGCTAGATTTTGAAGCAAAATTCCAAGAAAAACATTGCCTTCATTTGAGGATTGTATAATTTATGTTTCGCTTAAAGAATTGAATTTGAATATTTTCTGATTTTTTCACTTATTTTTGGGCAAAATGAAATCATTATTATTTGATTTAATGTGAAATACAGTTTTTAGGCTTGCAGAGGAGAGTTGGAATACTTTTACCCTAAGATCTAAACGATAATTTTTTAACTTTTTATTTTTTTGATTACGTCACATCACATAAATGAAATATTTTATTACAAATTCGAATATTTTTGCTTAACAGCTGGACTGTGTTTATGTATTTATTTATCAATTTTAAATTAGGTCCCATGAAATTTAATCGTCATGATTCATCCATAGCCATAAGTGTAAAAATCGAAGCATTTATATAATTAATTTAAGTTGATACGACGAAAGAAAAAATTAGTCAACTAAATTATAAAAATTGGTAAAAAATAAGCTCGAGTAATTAAGTTAGCGAATTTCACGATACCGTTCATAACATCCTCAAATAGAGGTGAGCAACAAGTTATAGGCAAATTAATCGAAAAATTTTCCAATTAATTCGTTCGCCAAAGATAAGATTCCGAATACGTTACGAAGTGTGGGAACTGGGAAGTGCGAACATGATACCGAAAGCGTGTAGTTGGGATACCTAAGCGATATTCGATCTGCACTTATATACGAAACGAGTACAAACGCGTGTGCAGAATTGTAAAATCGCGTGCGACAGCGTGAGAGCTAGAATAATACGGATTTAATACGGAGCGAATTATCGAAAGATGGCTAAAAACGTACAACAAGCGAATATACCGTCAAACTCGACGATTTCGAAATATGACGCATTCCGAAAGTATGCCCGCGCCATACATTCCGCGAGATATACTTAATTATCGCTCTCTTTATGTAAGCAATATGAAATATATGTTAGAGGTACCTACATTCCCGATTTGTAGTTGTGTTATTTTATTACGATGTTTTTTTTTCTTCTCTATTTTTTATTTCGATAAAATATTTTTTTCTCTATCTAGCATTTATGAGGTAAATGTATGATGTCCTTTTTAACATTGCCGATGATATTGACGTTATTATTATTTAAATTCTTTTTTTTTTGTACAATTTTTTTATCTTATTTGTTGCGCGAATTTTGTTTTATCGACGTGGTTACGTAAGCGTATAGGTTATCTTTTTTATTACAATAATTTGTAATACATTTTATTTGGTAGAGGTTTGTGAAATACGCGAACGTATTTTAACGATCTTATCGACGCTCAGGGGTTGTCATAATACGATGAAAATAATTCGTCGTGTATTTCGGAGACGCTGAACGAGTTTGATGAAACGATATAATTCAGGTGAACGGCATACTTGACGGTCTATGGGTTATAATGACGTGGTAGTGTTGGCATAGACGTATGTGTGTTTTTTAAGGGAGAGTGAAATATTATGTCGTAACGTAATTTCAACGTTATTAAAGCACCGGTATTAGATTTGTATTTAGAACAAGAAGAATTAAAAAAATATGGACGTATAATAATTACCATATTTACAAAGAAACCAGTTTTTATTATTTCTATGTTTCGATATGTTTATTACCTAAACGTAGTATTATATTTTCTTTTCTTTTTTTTTTTTTTTTAGAGTAATTATTATTTTTTTTCAAATCATGACGGTTACTCGTTGTCGGAATTATTTCATTTTTTTTTCTTTCGCTCGTTGCGATTCGAAAATCGAAGTACAGTTATTTGTTGTTCCGGTTTGAAGTATAGGTGTGTTGAGGGGTCAGTAAAGTGCGCCAAATGAAGTATGATAGGAAGTGAAGGGTGAAAAAATAATTTATTTGACTTGGAAAAAATAGATAAGAAATCGTATTCGACCAACTCAAATACTCGAATAACCTGATTTCGACGTTTTTTTTTTTTTTTTTTTTTTCGTAAAGTGAAAAAGAAAATGAACATTAGGTGCCAAATGGCTTCAAATAAATCCCATGGTAAGTTCAACTTTTGAATTTAATTTCAAGATTTGCCAAAAAATTTCGATAATTTTGAAAATTTGAATTTTTTCTTCAAATGAAAAAAATTAATTTTTAAGCTATTTCAATTTTTTTGTTCTTTGCGTCTAAGGTTGTAGTTTATTATTCAAACAAAACATTACCTGTATTTTCATTATGAATTTAAAGAGTCAAAAAATTTCTCTTTGAAAACTTCTCTATTTTACTTTTTCTGAAAAATATTAATAATACGACACGAGTAATTCAAGAGTTGAACGAATGTTTGGTTTAAAAATTCATCCTTAATTTTACATTTAAAAGGTCCACAAAAAATATGTAGCATAAATGAAGTATTTTACTCGATTTTGATGGTAAATGGGGTTAGCAAAAAATTAGGCTTATTGTTATTCTGTAGGTTCGAAAAAATAAAAATCAAATCCACACCATGGATTTAACCCTCGAATTATCCATTAATCAGTAAGTAAGAACAATAATAATAATAATAATCAGTTTAAATAATTTATTTCGTAAAAATTGTATAGTTCAAGATTAAGTTGTAATTAAACCCCCCCCCCCATGCAAGCACTCTGTGGGAGGGGATTTACAATAAGTATTTACCATAGTATAAAGAAAGTTCAAAAAAAAAAAAAGAAATAAAAGCAAAAAGAGAAACTTATCAAATTTTATAATAAAAATATTGGAAAAAATAATTTTTTTTTACCTATGCACATTTAATTACAGCTTAGAGACTCAAAAAGATTAAAATTTCTCAAAAATAAATTCATTGCGTTTTGTGAAAATATTCAAAATTTCAAAACTGTCGACCCATTTGCCAAAAAATAAACTTAAATGTGGATACATGAAATTATTTTTTTTTGAACGTGCTATAGGTATGAGAATACGCCATCTTTGTTTCATATCATGAACTGGTAATTTCATCACTTGAAAAATGATTCTTCGAATTGTTTTTGAACGATTTTGAATTGATGGAACCCCATAAAATGATTAGTCGACTTCCTAGGCATTTCGCTTCCAAATTTTCAGCTATGGAGGTAAATTTGAAAATGGTGGAGAGAAGTCCAAAGTTCACGAGAGAAATAGTAATTTAATAAAAACGAAGAATCTGAGAAAATTCAATTTAGGGCTCAAATTGATTAGGATTAAAATATTCATGTAAGTAAGCCCGCTCCATCCAGTAAAAAGTACATGTCTGTTGTCTGGCCATAATTGAACTCCAGGGTTCCATTTTTCGATAAAAAAGTCGAAAATTACTACTACTATTTTCAAGCAGCAGTTCTGAGCATTTTATCTCGATTTCAAAAATTAAACCGCTTCACCTCTCTGCTAGTAGCAACAATAACAACGATAACAAAAACTGAAAGATGAGAGATTTTAACTTCTTCAAACGTTAGTGGTAAGCTTTTGCTACGATTTCAAAAGTTTAACACCCCCCCCCCTCCTCCATCTATCCTTTTGCTCGGGTGATAGTAACAAATACGTATAACAACAATATCAGCAACAACAGCAGTAGTAAAGTATATGATTTTGGCTTCTTAAAAAATCAATCTTGATAATTTTATCGTAATTTCAAAAATTCAACTGTAGTCGTATGATATTACATGACGCTCAAAATTACATATTTTTAAAAACATATTGAAAATTTTCACGATTCGATCTCTAGAAGGTGAAGAGTCGATTCTTTCGACGCAGTGAAACTCGTTTTCTAAATTTTTCCCGATACTCAGAGGTTCCAGAAATATTTTATTTAATAAATATTAATGAATCGAATCCAACGAACGTGGCGAATGGCTATCTTATCGTTATCACTCATCGTGTCATCAACTCGTATATGTTAAAAAGCTAGAAAAAAAAAATCGACTCCAATTTAAATAATTTTGTTTCCTTTCTCTATTTCTCTGGCTCTCCATTATTTTGAATTCGTAGATACCGTCTAACAACCTTGAGAAGAGTTCGCATTCGTTCGATATAAGTACGAGGCAAAAATTACCCAGTAAGACGTACAGTTAGAAGAAGGGAGGGGGTTTAATTAATAAATTAAAATTTTACTAAAGATGCGCGGGAAAAAACTCACTTCTGTTGTAATTTTCGCGAGTAAGCGTAATTAAGGCGAAGGAAAAAAATAAGGCGCGAAACGAGATAAGGATGATATTAACCTTGGAATTAATTTCGATCCATTTTCGGCGCGGTTAGCGCGAAAAATTCGACTCCGTTTTGATTAATCGCTGATGAATACTTTTTCGAAAAACGATGACTACATTTCGCGTAAAATTTACAACAGCCAACGAATTGTGTAATGTATTAAAGGAGAAGAGTAACGTAAGAATATAATCGGTTGGAAATCAAAAATTAATTTATTTTATCGGTTATTTCGTCGTTCGACGTATACCAGATAAGCCGAACAGTGTGAAAATTTAATAAATATTATTTTATTATCGTTTAATTTCGTATACGCTGATAACATACATTTACGTGGAAGTAGAGAAAAAAACGTATTTAGATGGCGGGGGAGTGGAATGGACGATGTGTGTGTGTGTTGGTAGACGAAACGGAGTTTTTAAATTACGTATTCTAAAATCCTACTTTTTTAAAGCGTATACGCTGCGACGTTTATTATATATTTTTCAATACAATATGTCTGAATGTTTACGAAGGCGATATTGTATATAATAGATTTATTTCGGGGAATCATTTACGATTACGCAACGAGGCATAATTTATATGTATTGAAAACATATTTTTTAAATGTAGGTTTCGAAGAATGTTTTTTCCAACGTAGCAACGAGGGGTGGGGAAGCTCGAGCTTACGAATATCAGAACATGGTTCGACGCGAGAGCTCGTAAATCATTTTTCAGATAGAATCTTTTTTTTTTTTGACGAAATTCGAACGTACTTACAGAAATGCCATATGTACAGCTGTTTGAATTGGGTCGCGTGTACTTCAGTACGGTTAACGAAATAAAGTGTCGATTTTGGTTAAATTTCAGCTCCTACGAATCAGTACCATACTCCAAGTCTCTTTATTATAGTAGGTAAGAGTTTGGTGTACTGTAGTGACTCGATCTCGAGGCTAAATGAGTACATTAGTTTATCACTTCGACGATCATGTAGCTTCACAAATTCCTCAAAACGGTGCTATAAGTTGAAAAATATTCGTGAATGTGTCATCTGCCATTTTTACCCGCAAAATGAGAACCATATGTTTTTCATAATCGTCGAGTTGAAATTTTGAGAAAATCTTTACCACCCACGAATCTCGAATCGATATAAAATCAGTAATTACCGAGAAACTCTCGCTCGTTTTCTCAAGACGCGAATATCGGAAAATTTTCGTTTAATAACCGTCGTCGGAAGCGTGAATTTTATTTTTATGATTTCGAAAATGAAAAGAAAAAACCCCGGTCTCGAATAAAATACGATAATAAGTTTAGAAAATAATAAAAATAATAATAACTCCGGCCATATTACCGCCGCGTGTCCTTGCAACGTAGCGTTATTAAATAAAATTATTACTGTTATTATAATATTATTGTTATTAAAAATTTTGTTGTTTCACATCGTGTGCAGGTAATAAATGAATATCTAAGTAAACAAGTTACGTAGTTTTGTCGATTAAACAGAGAGAGAAAGGAAAAAAATCAGAAAAACCGAGCGCTAGCTATGCGTTGGATGGACTCTCAAGGTACGCTTGCATTTAGGTTGGAATGGTGGCCATGGTGAAGTACTGAAGTTAGATGAGGAGGGGGGATTCTAACTTGCGAATGTTATAATGAAAAAACAAAACAGTGATTGCGATTCTTGGTGATGGAACAATATGACGCATCAATCAATATGAAAATTTAATTGATGAGGTAAAATATAAATTTCGAAAATTTGGCACCCAACGTGGGGCATCTTAATTTTCAAGGTCATTGTGGAAAATGCTGGAGAAGTATGAATTTTCAGAAATTCTTGACCGATGCGATACAGTGGATATAAAATCTTGAAATATTACTTCTAAACACAATAAGTAGACAAAATGATGAAAAAGATTTAATTTTACTTAAGCTTGATTTCAGTCTAGAAGTGTCCTAATTTGAGAAAATTTATTGAATAAATGTCGAAATAATATTTGGTTCAGCACTTGTATTTTTTTTAATAAAAAAAATTTGAATTCCATTTTTTGTTTTTGAATTTGAAGGTAAAAATATTAAAAAAAAATTCATCTTTATTTTCATCTCTATTAATTTTTTTTTTTTTTTTTTTTTGAAGAAATATACATTACAATATTTTTGTTCCAATTTTTATAACGGGGAAAAAAAAAAAAAACGCTGTTGTTTCTTTTTTCTTTTTTTCCTAATTATTACATTCATTTGTGTTTCCTCTGATGCTGTGAAAACTCTACTGTACAATTTATTCTAAAAAATTCTCGTTTTTTTTTAACCAACGTTGCTTCAGATTTTTGGCGCCTGGACAAGGACCTCTTCTTCTTATTACAAAAATTACATTTGTCATGATTTCATAAAATGTAGATTTTCTGGTACACTGTGCAACATATTCCCAAAATTTTTCTCTTTATTTTTCAAAAAAAAAAAAAAACAACTTGACATCAAAATTTACAAAAATAATCACTTTTTGGCGCCTAGATGAGGACCCTAGTGAAGAATTGAAAATTTAGAGCTTTGAGGTTTAATCGAATAAATTGCTTCAGCTTTATTGTAAAACTTACAAATTATCGCTAGTTATGCATTTTTGTTTTTTATTTATTTATAAAAGTTTGGTATTAAAATTTGGCGCCTGCTAAGAAGCCTTAGACTTGAATAAATTATAAATTGAAGAAAAAAATTTTCTCAAGGAATGCAAATTACTTTAATGGCGGAATTTTTTGGTGGGAATTCAACTATTCGTGAAAAAGGAAAAAATTATGATAAAATAGTAATGAAAAATAATAGATATTCAGTCAGTTGTGCGCCTTTGAATTCATTCTCCTCCCACCTCGTTCCTTCACTTTCGCTACATATTTCGAACGGAACCAAACTACCTACGAACACTTACGTAAAACTCATTAACAATCGAAATAACTCTCTTAACGAAGAACAAGCGGGCGAAAATGAAAAAGAGCGTAATTACTCGACTTCGCCAACCACTCGTATATTCATGAGTACCCGTACAAATCGAAATCGGTGAAAAAATGACACCGAAAAAACAATTCAATTATCGGATAGGTTTATCGAACTCGTCGCGTCGTGTAACCGGTTACAAGTGGCGACGATAAACCGAAAGCAAATCCAGCCGATAGCCTCGACCGAGCCGGGCGTGTGTAATTTAAAGTACAATTATATACGGCCGTAATTTCGTACGGTCTTTTAAATTACATATTTTATAATTTTCGTCTAAATTTAAATACCGTACTATACAATATTCGGTTTGGAACGTTAACACTCGGTATAAATAAGAAATTCCATTATGCTGAGTGGCATTTCGAAAAAAAAAAAACTCAACGTATATAATTTTTTCGTCGGTGTGGTACTTAAAAACAATGGATCGGAATATTTAATTTTACTTCTGTTTCCTCCCTTCCTCTATGACCGGTGTGTAATTGTGAATGCGTTCTTTGTGTTGGAGAAAATGATGGTTGGTATCGTTAAATAAGCCGACGTTGCGATAAATCGATGCCAGATTAGATTTTATTTAATGGCGGTTATGTAACGATTCGAAAAAATTTATTAATTCAGTTACGTTCGTCGCAGATTACCAAATATCTGTGCAGGGAAATTTCCAAGTGTGTACGGATAATCTGCCAATGGGTTTAAAAGAGGCCAAACATTTTGTAAGGGAATGGCTCATTTAGTATTTAAAATCATATTATTAATTCGTGGAAAAATTTAATTGGAAAAAAATAATTATTATCATAATTTTTATTATGAAAACGCACCTAAAAATTCAATCTCAAATTTTCTGTTCATCTTTTTATTCGCAATTCCTAGAAATTTCTTTATCAGAAAAATGCATAATTATATTTAAATACGCAGTGTGCCCTAATAACTACCAAAAAAGTCGTAATTGATGATAATACCCGACAACAAAAAAATTCATCTATACATATGGGCGAATATCCAAATTAAAGGAGCTTCAATTCGTTGAATCGGATGAAAATATAATTTTCCATTTATTTTATTTTTTTTTATCAAATTACGCCATGTACAGCTCTAGGCTAGAGGCGTTTCCTTTTTTATTTTTATTTATTATTATTATTATTATTTTACATAGTTTAGGATTAGATGAGGTTGTATAGGGGTGTGGAGTGTAGAAATTTTAGGAGCTTTGTTATTTGATTGGGGTTGTTCTGATGGATGTATGGTGGCCTGGATTAGGAAAGTATAGGTGTCTTGGAGAGCGGTATTTGGTACAATCGGTCAGGATGTGGTGAACGGTTACAGGAACGTTGCAAGTGTCCCAGATAGGAGAGGGCTGTCTAGAGAGGAGATATCCATGGGTTAGGAGAGAGTACCCGGTATGTATGCGAGTGAGGATTACTTCGTCTCTTCGGGAGAGGATTCTATCCTACTCACAATCTCCTACCCCAAAAAGTAACAAGTAGAAAGTATTTTTTCTCCCCTCCCTCCCCCCATCCTACGAATTTAAATTTTATCTGAAATTAGTAATCTCTTTTGCCTACTTTTTTCTTATTTTTATTAATGCAATGAGATAGTAAAACTAATGAGTTTATCATTTGATGGAAAATGTGAAAATATTTTCAATCAGTTACAACCCTCCTCGCTGCCATTTTTAATTTTCTGTTTTCCTCCTCCCTTCACTAAGACCATTAAAGCACGCGGTCTCCATAATCCGTACACTAAGCATTAGAATCTTTTTTCTACTTCCTCCCTCTTCCACGAAACAATTTCTGCCGCCGTTAAATAACAGCACAATTGGTAATAAGCTCACGTGGCCTATTCTAAAAATTCAAGGAACAATATTAGTAGTAAGAATATTTAAATATTTTATTTTACAACTGGACAAATTTCTGAGCATGCCTTGTTTCTGAATAATTTTCTGTAGGATGTGGTAGAGAGGTACTAGAGACCTAAGATTCCATGATCCAACTGCGTAAAGTGTGAAGTGTGTTGTGGCGGGGAGTGGAGGAGGAGAAAAGTTTTAGTCGATCTGTACTTTTACAACATTGAAAAAAAAAAAAGTAAAAAGTAAAAACTCTGTACTTGGATCTGAATAGAAATTGAAAAACTAAAAGGAAAAGCTCAAAAACTGTTTACCTAAAAATTTTTAAGTTTTTTCTACCATTGATGACGGATTTATGGACACATGGCGCCATTTTTTTTATTTTTACTCTCGAAAAAATCCTAAATGTCGATTTAGAACTTATTTTCGTTATTCGAATCAAAATTGTAACTGCGTCAATGAATAGAGCAGGAAATGATGCGTCCAAAACAGCAAACCCATGCCATTCTAATGATGGGGGAGCTGGAAATCTTAAAAAATTTGGATATTTTGTATTTTTTATGGTTTTTGAAGAAAATGCCGAAAAAATTCTTATTTAGGTTTTTTTGAGCATTTTCTTCAAATACTATAAAAAAAAACAATGCCCAAATTCCAAATAAATTTCCACCTCTCTCCTCCAAATTTTTGAAAATTCCTTAGAACATAGTTTTTAAGATTTTCTTTCCAGTTCTTTAATCCTCATCTCGATTCGAACTCTGGAAGTATTTTTTTTAATTTTTTGAAAAAGGATAAACCAGCCAAAACATTGCCCCTCGCCCCCGCCCCCCCCCCCATAGGAAACAATCCTTTGGATAGTTTGGCTATGGAATCGGTTTTCTAGTACCCCTTTATCACATTATAAAGAGAACTTTTCGAAAGCAAAACATGATCTGAAATTAGTCGAATAGTGTTATCAGTGTAATTCCTTCAATTTATGGATCAGACCCCATGAACATATGATTAATTTTTTATCGTTAAATTTCACAAATTTGTGAGTCTTTTGAGTTGGAGAAATTGAAATTTTGGGATCTGTGAAATTCTAAAAAATTTGTTGTTTCAGCTCAAAATCTTGATATTAATTAGCATAAGTTTTCAGTTGAAACAACTGTAATTATTAAAAAAAAAAAAAAAAAATTGAAAAAATATAATTTTGCTTAATTCACCGCTTCATAAATCCTTCGGCTTTAAGACTAGATCATACGAGTATTCGAAATTATTCGTCGCTCTCGTCGAGTACTATCACCATCCATCAATTTCTCGATAGTAGCAGGGACACCCTGTATATATACATTTCTGCGATTGAAGCTTCGAGATGGAGAAACCTGCGAACACTGTAATATCATTCTGAGACATCAGAATGACGATGAGAATCGCAAAAACGCAGACTCGAATGAAATATTACGCCATTATAGTTGATAAATATACGAACACTTCGCGACGCATACATGTGTCCGGCGGGCGCCACTGAAATTGATGAATGAAAAAAAATAGTCCGCCAGGCAGCATCGTACGAGAATACATAAGTACGAGAAAAATTTCACCGAATCGATCGATTCGATGCTGGTCTGACGAAGGTCGGGTGGAGGGAAAGTGTCAAGGGGAAAAACGAGCGACCGACGACGGAAAGGAAATGTCACTTAAATAAATAATAAAGAAAAAAATATTAATAAAACATTAGTTCTGCTTTGTTTTAATATCGAAGTTTTTAATTTATTGTTGCGCAAGAAGAATAACATTAACATAAAAAACGACTGACAATTAACACAATTGATTGTTTTGCGCGCTCGGCCCCTGCCGTCGCGCGGGCACCGTCGATAATAATATTCGACGTTGTTAAATATGTTGTATTAATTAATATTTAAACATATTCCATTAGAAAAAAACGCTAATGAAATGTTTTAACAACGACCTCTATCCATGACATTATAATGTATATGTTAATATCTTCGTTGTCTTATTTATTCCATTCCAATAATTCTTTAGTGTAATGTATTTAATTACAAGTTTTTCCCGGCCACGTTATTTTATTATGTTAAATACGGTGCTATGCCAGTGGATGTACGCTATACGGTGGATACGTACGAGGCAGTTATTAATTTTAAATAGTTGATATTTTTTTTTCAGCCTCTACTACACATATAGCATTTAGGTAGACGAGAGATTTCGACGTTGGCTCGGTGCTGCTGGTTTTTTTTTTTTTTCGGTCGTTAATTTGTTTTTGTAGTAATTTATTTCATTTTGCTCGGCCATTAATTGTTGAAAAAATTATTAAAATTTTAATTACGGTTCGTTCGCTCTCGATGCCACACGTTCCGAGAGCTCGACCTTGAACGTTGGCAATTTTTTTAATAGAAGAGGGGAATAAGGGGAAGGGTTCGGGCATACCGGGTCATGCGGACAAGAATATTTTAACGTTGGGAAAATTTCCGAAAATTAATTTCCAAGCTGAATGTGAGCTTTAGAAAGAATGATAGAATGTACGGAATAAATACAGAATTAGAATTTTTCGAAGAAAATTCACCATGGTCGAGTCTTTACTTAATTACGTACCCCTAGAGCGTCGATAAAACCTTACCGAATTTTTTTTTCGCTTTTATGACTGATTAACATGTAAAATATACACGAAACGTATTTTAATTTTTGTATTGGAATTTTATGCTTTTTATGTAACCTTAATTTCTCGTTACGCGATTACATGTTTTATGATTATTTTATTATTACGTTTTTTAATTTTTCACATCTTCCATTAAGTTATTAATTTCGTTAAAAATTTTTATTTATGATTATGTATTTTCGTTGTGTGTTTTTTTCCTTCGACGTATTTTTAATTTTTATGCATTTATTATGTAAAATTACCGCTTATTTGCATGAGACAAGGAGATACGCTCGTAGTTGACGTTTTACCATGCCCGTGATTTTTAATTTTAATTTTTTAATAATTATAATTTTAATCTAGGTACCTATCATAGTTACGTGTGTGTATATGTTCCTTGTATGCGAAAACGATTTCGATCTTTCTCATTACGATAAGTTTGTATTTTTTGTGTACAATTTGGCTGGTACGACTTACTTTTTTTTACGATTGGCATTTAAATATATTTTTTGTAAGTTTTCGTTTGCTGCTTTATTTGAACTTTTGACGCACTTAGTTACATTAGTTGTTTTGGTAGATACACATACATGGCCTGAGCGACTGTCACCAGCTAGAGAGAGGATTGTTTTAGATGATGCAGAAATGGTAATGTATGGTTTTGATTTTTGAATTCAGTGTATTTATCGAGCCCCCCTCATCGAGCATGTGTTTACCTAATTCGTGATTTCGGTTGTCCATGAGGAGTGTGTTTGGGGAGCGTTGTATTTATGCTAATCGATGGTTATTTTTCTTTTTTACAGCCGATAGTTACCAGTATCAATTACAGTCGATGTGGCAAAAGTGCTGGAGTACAAACCAAAGTCTAGTTCATAATTTGAGATTCCGTGAACGCGGCCCGTTGAAGTCGTGGCGACCCGAGACAATGGCCGAAGCTATACTTTCAGTTTTAAAAGAAGGATTGTCGTTATCGCAAGCTGCTAGAAAATACGATATACCATATCCGACATTTGTGTTATACGCTAACAGGGTACATAATATGTTGGGGCCTTCGGTAGATGGAGGATCTGGTAAGTATCTACAACGATTTGTTATTGTTTTTAGTCGTGTTGTAAAGCATTGTCCTTCGAAGCGTATTTGCTCGGTAATTACGTTTTCGGAAAGTCAATTAAGCGTTGGAGTGAGTTCGTGAAATCAAAGAGCGGCATGTTTGGTCTTTAATTTCGTGGGAAATGGTGTTGAAAAATACGAATTTTGAATTTTGTTACTCGGTATAAATTTTGTTCCGAGTAGGACTCGTCGTACTCATAAAATAGGTAGCTGAGATGAATGATTTTCTTTTTCACTTTTCTTTTCATTTCTATGTCCTCGATTTTACGAAGGTAACTGTTCAAGAAATATTTCAAAAAATTATTTTTTATAAGTGGGGGGAGGTGGAAGGGGTGTTCATATTAATATCAAATTTTTGAAATTCTTATTACTTCGAATCCATAGCTCGCAACAAAAAATTATGTAAAATTAATAAGAAAGTTTAGCCCAGTAAATCCAAACCATACATATCATACTAGGATCGTACGCGGGAAAAATTCTTAACGAGTATTTCTTTACCTAAATATGTAAAGGCGTAGAGACTGGCTTCACTAACAACATATTAAAAGTCCTCATTCCTGGACGGTAAGCATAATCCACAGGAGGGGAGGGAAAATTGAAAACCCATCCAAAATAACATGTTTTTTGCAATATCTCGTTAAAATTGGATTTTAGGACAAAAATAGCTCAGTGAAATTTTGTTCTATGCTAAATTTCCTACAACTTTGATTCTAACATTTTTTTGTCAAAACCCACAGGTGGGGAGTTAGGGGTGTTTGAAATTTAGTACTGTAGGGACTGTATTACAGTTGATTCAGTTATGCTGTACGATATTGGAAATGCAAGTGAAAATGCTTATACGACGACTTGTGGCTGTATACAACCTAATATTGACCCTGTGGAAGTCTAGACCTCCTCCCCTCCCCCAAATATATACCTACCAACGTATGAGAATTTTCATGCGAGTAAAATGCCTTCGATGTATTATATAATTAAGAATAAAACTTTTCAACTACGTGCCATACTTTTGTGAGTCCCTGTCCCCTCTTCCCTCTCATATGAAAAGTTACGAGAAGATGAATTGAGTACATCAGATATTTTCAACTGTGTATCAGAATGTATATACTCGTATATTCGAAAACGATGCTCAAACATGTATAAGAATATCGACGATATAAGGGCACCCTAATTGCTAAATTTCAAACACTCCTAACTCCTCGCTTGTACGTCGTGACAAAAAAAAATGTTCTATATTTAGTGTAAAACAAAACTGCATTGAGCCTTTTTGTCTTAAAATCAAACCCTGAAGTGATATATCCAAAGAACTGTTTTAGCTGAGTTTTTAACTTGAAAACCACAGTTATTACAGCCTACCTGATTTGTGAAGGGAGGGTCGCGGGGGGGGTGGGGTCTTCAAATCTTTGTGTTTCAGACTATTTGTAATCATCTGGCAAGTGTCTAACTTTTTGGTGCATATTTATATATTTTAGGGGAGGGACTTCATCTTCCTCCCCACCTCCCCCCTTCTAAGCTACTCTCATCAGTCATCACGTAGGAATGAAAACTTTGAGTATGTTTGTTAATGGACATGATCACTATATCTATACTCGTATTTATAAAAACAATTTTTGTTATGAATTTTTCCCATAACAAAGTCTAGATTTACTGAAATATTTGTATTCAGATTATATTACACTTTGATATTTTTGCTTTTTGGTGAACCCCGAAAAGTAGGGGTGTTTAAAGTCCTCGTATGTTCGTTGGATGCTTTCCTTACCCCCCCCCCTCAAAAAAATGGAAATTTTGTGTATCCACAACCGAAAATTTCACCATCTACAAATATCTCTGAAGATTAGGGATAATAGTCAAATAATATGCAGGAATGTTGCATTATAATTTATAGCCGAGTAAACGTGATCATAATCTAGTAGAGCCGATCAAGACGAGTGAAGACGATTACAGTCGAAAGAGCCCGATCATAGTCGACTATGTCCGATCGTGATGAAGTAGACCCGACTGTAGCCGAATATTCCCGATTTAGTCTAGTCATGGTGAAGGGAGCTCAACTACTAGAAAAACTAAAATTTATTATAATTTTTCAAAATTATTTTATTTATTTTTTTTATTTATTTTATTTTGATTTAATATATTTTTTTTTTATGAAGACAGTATTTTTTGTTATGCTTTACAATACTTATTTTTCGTCTTGAAAATGCACAATGTATTTGAAACGTATTAATTAAAAAAAAAATTTTGCTCAATTTTTTCAATATATACAATCACCAATTTCGAATTTCAAAATTTGTATATGATAGAAAATTTATCACTCTATAACTCAAGTCCTCGAACATTGTTTCTAAAAATATGTAATTTTTGAGAAAACGTTGAAAAATCACGGAAAAATCTGTTCTACTCATTTCAAACACTATGTCTTGCATTTCCAGTTGCACGTCGTGACATCAAAATTTCAAGTCTCAATCTAAAGTTCCTACTTGAAAACAAATGATTTCAAAGTTTTCGTATGATCTTTAGTAAAAGCTAAAGAGATGAAGAAAGATTGATAGTGATAAAGTAGACTCGATTATAGTCGCGTATATACGATTATACCCAAGTAGCCTCGACTATACCCGAATCGATCCGACTGTGCCCGACAAGGTCCGATTACATCCGAGTATGCCCGATCATACATAACCGAGTACACCCGAGCACTGTCGAGTTAAGCCGAACATGTCCGATAAAGTTCGATCACTATCGAGTAGACTTGACCATTTTTGTTAAACTCCTTTGAATGATAATATTCTTTTTTCCATTCCCTGAATAGTTATATTTACCTTAGAGAAGAGAGAGGGGGGATTTATTCCTTTGCGTATGAATTTAGAGCGACCGAATAGATTCTATTGTAAGCACATCATTTATATTTACATGGCTGCTCTTGGCGAATAAATAATGTTGGATTGTTTTTTGTTGTTGACGAACACGCAGATTTAAGGCCAAAAGGCAGAGGCAGGCCACAACGTATCCTGCTCGGTTACTGGCCCGAAGACCATATACAGAATGTGATAAGAGCCGTAGTCTTCCGAGATCCTCAACATATCAAAGACGAACCACTTAATTTAGGTTACCCAAGATTATCAGTGAGTATCCACCTCTTATTATCATAAACACGTCAAGTTGTCTTCAGCGGCTAACGATAGATCGTGGTTGTTACAGTGCTTTCAAGAACCTTTAGCTATGTACGGAAATAATAATTCGTGTTTGAATAGTCCCGAACCGCCGGTATCTCCTAATTCAACGACGGCCGCTGTAATCGCGATGGCCCAAGGGCTCAGGCATCAAGTGCTAGCGGCAGCTGCGGCTCACAGCAACAACGACAATAATTTCGGATTTTTTTCATCTCAGTGTGCCAACGGAAGTCCTAGTTTACTGATGGCCACTCCGTTACAGAGTCCTAATAGTACGCCTCCGGCTTCACCCGTTTCTAATGAAAATTTAGAGGTGAGTCTACCCGTTGGATAGTAGGACTGAAAATACCAAAAGTGAGTTCATCAATAGAAGTCGTTCGATGTATTTTATTTGTTGCTAATCGACGTTAGATTTGAATCCTCTGCGATAGAGTGATGATGATTTTCTTCGACAACGTTGGTTGTACGCTGGTTTCCGAAAATATTCTCTTCGTATTAAATTCCATTACAGAATCACCGATCATTAACGAGCTTTGTTTTATTTAGGTAGGAATCGGCGTAACAGGCGTTCCTTTCAAATCACCCGATAACTTTCCAGTCAAGTCCGAATTATTGTTTCAAGACGAGATCGAAGACTTGGTGATTAAGTCGCCGCATTCGCGGACTCCTACTTCTTCCGCCGAACAACCTAAACCTTTACCTTTAGTGTTAGAACAACGAAGCGATTAACTATCCACTCGGTAAAGCCCAGGAAATGATACGCATATTGTATCGAAGTCTGGGTACGTGACTATGCAGTCGGACCAGCATTCTGTTGTGTCGGCATTTTGTGGGAAAAATAAATATGTGTTTTTTTTTTTTTTGTATACGTAAGTGTAAGATAAATTTTATATATCCGTGTTACCATCTCTTGTGCTTAATGTTTTCACTGGAGCTATTATTTTTTTTTTTTAAATAACTATTTTAATAATGTGGTACCGTTACGTATCTGCATCACTGTTTTATTATCTCGGACCGATTCAAGTCATGTTATGAATTGTTTAATTAGTTTTTAAGGAATATTTTTTTCTTTTATATTTACCCAGTCGATGTAATTTAAGGTGTTTATTTGTTCTTTTATTTCGGGGAATTTTTTCGTTCTTTTTTTTTCGATTAGCAAATGATTTTTTTTCATTCGGATAGTTATTCGAGTGAACAGCACGAGGGTTAAATTTGCGCGTAGCATGTGTAGAAATGCTAAATACGCTTGTGTAAATGGATACAAATTTATTTCTTTGTTTCCCCATCATCAATAATCGCGAATCTGTTTCACAATAAGCCGTTACTAAACTGATATCGAATTCGACGTGTAGAAACTCTTCATTTGATACCCAACGTGAGTTTGATGATTTTATAATTTCTTTAAAAATTATCCTCACTTTTCTTACCTTTTCTGTTAATACATATAATTTGTATTTCAGAGTTGGTTACTATTAGTTTTTTTTTTTTTTTTTTTTTTTCTTTTTTTATAAATTGGATTTTAATTTCATAAAAATGGAAAATATACTACAACCGTGTAGTAATGGAAAATTTCTTTTTTTTTTCTACTGTTCTATTCTGTATCTTACATTATTGACCGAAAACCCAATATATTATGCTTGTACTTGATATAATGGTGAAATAACGTTTGGTCGATATTACTCCATTATATCAAGGGCAAACGACGTATCCTCCGGCAACAGTAATTAATAAAAAAAATTTCGGATGCCCTCAATACCAGCGCTGAAAAAATTCGTGTGAAAATTAGCACGTAATCATATCCGATATCATTTGCTATAAATTTTCCACGTTGAATTCTAATGCAAAAAAATAAATTGTACTATAACAACGCTAATTTTCTCAAATTATAATACCATTGCGACTTTTGCTTCACCTGGGTTTAATTTTAATTACAATTAGTGGCTTTCGGATCCGATTTCATCATCAGTAATATTAGTAATGTTGAGCCATATCTTCACAGTATCTATAAAAAAATTCTCTAAAATTTCGCCATCAATTAAATTGCCATAATGATGAAAGTTTAACGTTGAAACCATCGAACGTTTCGTATATTAGTAAAGTTTTTATGTAGGCGAAAATGTTGAAAATAATTTGAAACTTTTTCTCGCTTCTTGGTTATATCGCTTTTACTTTTATTAGCCTGTGATATAGTTAGAAGAAAGAAATATATTTTTAAAATTGGAACACATATGGCTTCCGCTTGATAGGAATTTATTTCGATTAGAAGTGTAGTTGACATTGGGGCATTTTTGTTTTCTATATTGAATAAATAAATAAAAAGGTTCGCGTATTTGTTAATATTGCGTCGTTGTAGCGATAACGAGTAATTTTAAGTTGCCAGTGTATATTAGTAATGAGTATTCTCGGTATATAGATTATATGTGTCAATATTGTAAAGATTTTATACATTAACGCAGGTTTTGTTCTAAGGTCGCGGTGTAGTTAGGAAAATCGGTCGGCTACGCTTCTAATTGATTTTCATTCTCTATGACACGGGTGATTTGCCCATCGTTTTCGTCTCCTTGTATAGAGTATTTTATTTGTAAATTATGTACATACGTACTGTATTATCGTTAAGGTATTTATTTCCTTTTTTCCAGCATCTCATTTTTCTTTTCTTTTGTTTTTTTTTTGTTCCAATGTATATAGTATAAGTAAACACCGCGTAAGTTTTAAAGTGCCGCAAACTTTCCTGTAGCTGAAAATATTTCCATAGTGATTTGACCGTGTGGACATTTTTTTTAATTGTACGATTCGATGGAGTATCTGTACTTCGTTATAGTTCGCAGCGAACTCATCGCTTGTTCTTAAAAAGAATTTTTTTAGTATCGTTGAAAAAATACGACAACAATGAGGATATGCAGCTTTTGCACGATTTTCTTTGTGTAGGTTAATTTATTCGATTTTTTCCATCTCGACGCGCTTCAATTATAATTGCCGGTCTTCGATGTAAAAAGCATTCTTATTCTCATGAAAGTTTTATTTATTAGCGTGAAATTGGCGAGTATTTTATTATGGAAGAAAAAAAGTCGGACTGAATTAAGCTCCTTTAGTTGGACTAATGGATTTCTTTTTTTCTTACGCATGAAGCGAAATTTGAGAGGGAAAAAGTCGAAAAATTAAGTCGACTTTTTAACAGAAATAATTTCATTTTATATTAAATAGGTTATTTTTTTTTTTTTTTGAAAATTTTTATCGCACATTTGGAAGTAAATTTCGATATTTCGACCAAGGTAAAATAATCGTAGATTTTTTATTCAAAGCTTGTAAAATTTTCAGCGAATTTTCGGCGATAGGGAAACACTTTCGCGGAATACTTAATGAGCATCGATTTATTTTAATTTTCCGCCAAGAATTAAAATTCGTCATGACATCCAATCAATATTAATTTTCAGCCGTTCCGCAGATAAGATTAGAAATTCTGGAAGAATTCTCAAATAAGGAATAAACCGTGGCTATTTATCTATGGGATACGTGTGTTCGTCGAAGAAATCGTTATTCTGCGAATCGCAATTACCATCGATTTTTCAATTACGTGACGAACACCGAAATTTCATCTAAAGTACACATTAGGTGCATATCGCATTTTAATCGGTAATTCGTGCCTACCACCTCGTCAGTTGGAGTAGCTTTATCTATTAGTTATCGGGTTTATTTTTATTCGCTAGACGTAACGTTGGCTTCTGTTTTCTAAATTAATCAGATTATAAATATAGATTTAATAGCGTTTTTAAACACGCTTATCGATACATATACGTTACTTTTTATCGAATTCAATATCCGTTTCGCTCGCTAACTTATTAACAGACCTTGAAAAATAAATATTGAATATTATCTCGAAGCATTGATACGCGGATCAATTATCGAATTTCGATTTATTATTTTTCACATCTGATTCCTCTGCGTGGAAACGTTTTCTTTTTTAGGTCGTAAGGTTTGGGTTGTGAGGTAAATGAATGGTACGTGTGGCGATGGAAAATTCATCGAACGTGATTTTCGTGCGAGAATAATACCACGGTCGAATCACTATTATATCTCGAATTTAAGACATTCCTTTAAAACTTATCACTACTGTTTACGACTTGCGAACGCAAATTTGTTGAGGTTACAATTTGCGAATTTTTATTTTCTCTTTTTAATTTAATATAATTATTATTCGGTTTGCACTTGGCTTAGATACTAGTTTCCGAGAATTTATGTAATAAAATATTTTCAAAATTGTGTATACAAATGGTTTTTTTACGTGCACGCAGTACTGTAATATGTCTTTATTTGGTATATTTTTTTTATTTAATGGACATATTGTCGTTTCATAAATAATAATCAATGTAATTGCGTTATTTTAATTTACTCATGCTATAAAGAAGAAACCAGTTTTATCGCGTAGAATTCATTAACGCAGTTTCCGTTGTTGAAAACCGGATTCCATTCATTGTCCGTTGCGTATATTTCATCATCTAAATGATTTTTCTATTGTATTTATTTCGAAGTTAATGTATTCTCTCGTTTATTATATAATTTACTGGTTTCGTTTTATTGGTTTTTTTAATACAAAAGATGCTTGGTTAAAATTTTATTATTCGTTTTTAATTAAGGAATGATTATTGTCTGATTTACGATCGTGCTGACGGTACGTGTATTGAGGTATTGGTACACGACGTCTTTGTAATACATATCATTGAACATGAGGCAAATTATCTTTCTATAATGACTTCGCGACTCTCTCGTTCGCGCATCAATTCAAAATGTATAACTAATAACTCGCTTGGTTTTATAATTCTAAACCACATCGCAAAAGACTGTAAAAATAAACGGCCAACTGAATTCATTCGAAATTTTAAATTATTAACGATTTTTTGATTTCGAATCACACTCGAGTGCCATTTTTCTAGGAAAATGATCGTATTCTGTTAGCAGATAATTGAAATTTATTTTTAGTAGATTCGGTTTTTTTTTTCTCCCTTCGTGTGGCTCATTAACGGCGAAATTGTCTTTATATTTTGTAATTAGTCATTCTATTCGGCGTGTTATTTTATTTATAAACTATTGTACGAATCGACGATTATATTGATAACGACGGTCCTAATTATTTGTGCGACATTTACGTCGAAATAATCGGAGAATGGTTAAATAAGCGTTTTTAATACTATGTTAAGGTTATTTATATTTACTTTGTATTTTGATTATCGATTAAAATATCTTTTTTTTTCTACGTTTCATTTTTTTCCGTGTCCTCGATTCCGCCAACAATAGGGTTTTGTTATTGTGGCCTATTTGTAGGGTACATTTGAGAATGAATGTTGAGAAAAAATGTAATTCAATAGGTGCTTTTGGAAAGAGATTTTATTGAAAAAAAGAATTGTAAAAGATTTTTCTTAATAAGTATTATAATCATTGTTTTTTTCGTATTATACTTTTCATATTCGATAAAATTCAAAATAAGTGTACTGAAAAATAACATAACCTCATTAATCAACTATGTGTAAAAACATAAATAGTTCGTGTTATTCCGAATCGAGAAATTTTTCGGTCCATCAGTTCCAGATACATGTATCATATAAATTTCATTCTGTGGGCGATAGTGTTAGAAGATGTATGCGTCTAAAAAATAACGTATCAAGGTTACAAGGTGAAACAAAGTAATAAATTTATGTGGGCGAATGAAAAAAAATCGACGATTAATATTAATAAGAATTAATAATGATAAGAATAATAGCTTCTGTCTTTCGAACATTATCGATGAAAAATCATCTTGTAGTAAGAAAAATTTTAATGGGCATTATACAAATAAAATGATTTATGTGGTAATTTAAATTTTCGATAAAGGTAAGTATTTCATCACTTATTCAAATCGAGAGAAAATTAAATTGATAACCCAAGCGGAAGTATCATCTGTTTGTGCATATAAGGTGAAGGTTTTCTTTTTGAGATGATTATTTTTATATATGTAGGTAGGTATTTATTTTATAGTGTTTATGTTTTTTGTTCTCAAAACATATAAATTTTTGAGATTCTCCAATTATTGGTAATGAATAAGTAAATTGGTACCTATAAATTAATTATGAAGTATTTTAATGAAGAAAATTATGCATACAGGTAATAATTATATTCTATTTGTAAACATTAAAAAAAAGAACTAGATACCAAGTTGGCAATGCGGTATTAATTAGCGTTCTTTCAGACAATTTCCTTGTTTACTTTGGATCTTTCAACAAACTTCAGAACCAAATGTAATTAAAGGTTCAGTGTCTTTAAACAAACGAAAAAAGTACGTCATGCAAGATCTAAGTATAATCAATTAATCATTTATGGCTACAAGCGCTGAAGCATCTAAATAATTTAATATTATTGAAACACTGATCAAATATGATGAGTATTCTGACAGAAGAATAGAAAACAACAAAATAAGGACCTATTATAAGACTTTAAAAACGAACTAGAAAAAAAAACTCGTTTAATTCGCAAAATTTAAGTTCGGATTAGTTCAGTTGATTCAGGATCAGGAAGAATTTCAGGTTAAATTTCATTTCATTTTACGCAGGTACGTAAAAAATATATGAGTTCAATCATTCAAGTTCAATTTCTAAAAACATGCTGAAATTCACAAAATGAGGGATCGAAAGTTTAGTTCATGAGTGAACTTTGCCTAATCCATACCAGATTTGGGTTTGTTATAAATTTTCAGTTGTTTAGACATGAAAACTGAAAGTAATAAGGTGAGGAAAAGAAAACAAAAAGCATAAAAATACTTCATTATTAATTTAATTAAAAAAAAAAAAATGAAAATCCCCAAGATACTCTGGTAATCTGGTAATATTGGTAATTACTACGCTACGACAAGGGCTGCGACCAAGGTAGGTGTCGTTATGTCGCAAGCAACGCAACTTCAGGTAGCTTCGGTAACATACATATTAGCGTTCGGCAGATTTCGTGAAATTCCGACGAAAGTCGATAATTTTCGCGGGTTTTTAGGATGGGAGCCTGTACGATGAGTCATCTACATCTACAATTCCACATTCCACAACCATTTCGCTTACATAATACGTAAATCGTGTTTTCGTGTATTTTCGTGTCCGAAGTTGCGAAGTATTTTCATCTGTTGTACCGTTACCGTAAGCACTATAAGATCGAAGGATGACATCAGCGAATTGGTTTGTGCTTTTATTGTATTATAGTTGAATATTCAACCGTTATTATTCACCATGAATTCTCATTGTGTTCAGCCTTCAATCGTCAACGAATTCATTTCCACGATGCATAACTGTAGAAGATCGCGAAGCCCTAATTCGCATCCTAGAAAACACCATAAATCAACTTAGATTAATGCAATGGTTAAAAGATCAGCCGGCACCTAAGAATGAGCACCGAGTTACGTAAGTAGTAAGTAATTCTTAATAATTGCATATATAAATTACATTCACACTCAGCAACTAAGTTTTACGATAGGGATTTCACGCTGAAAACATTACTAGTGTTTGTCGAAGAATTAAAGACACGTAACACTTTTTATTTATTGAAAGAAATCGTCTCGAATGAACGCTCAAAATGTGATCAAATCGTTACCCTTCAGAATCACATTAAATCTTCTAAAACGCATTATAAAAAGCTCAAAAAACTTTTGAAAGAAGAATCTAAACAATTTTATAAAGAATTTCGCATCTTAGATCGTGTTATTAACGAGCAAAGCGTGAGTGACAATCGATCTAATTATAAAATTTGAATAATTTTAACAATATTTTTGATGTGTTATTTAATTTTCAGAATGAACTCGAACGTTTGAAAGACCAGAATCATATCGATCAAGAATTCGCCAAGAATCTACTACGAATTCAAATCGAAGAAAATGAATTGAAATGTCAAATCGAAGAAAACGATTTACGAAACCGTATCGCTGCCATTGAAGAGGAAGTGAAATTAGAGGAAAAAATTCACAATGAAGTTTTATTTTACTATGACAACGAAATCCGAGTAACATATGTTTTTACTTGCTCGCTAAATTTTAGCATTCGTTATTTATTATTGATTAAACGTTCACGTTTTCCATAGCGACTCAGTGAACTCATAGCACATTGGAAAGATCGACAAAAAGACATCGAAGAGAGGAAATTACTTCTTACATCTTTACGAGAAAACCAGCTTCAACAACACGAAGAATTGGAGTTTTACAAATCGCTGGTAATTATCTATGTTGATTTTATTGTCCAATTTTTGAAAAGTAAAATTAAAAATTATTGTATTGAATTTTTTCTCGTCATTTTAGTATAAATCTCGTAACGATGAAATCCAAGAGTATCTTGCCGATAAAGAACGTCGTAGAAAAGAAAAAGAATACGAATTATATATCAACGAAATGGCCACCAGAATTCAGTCTTGGTGGCGAGGTGTAATGGTTCGTCGGTGTTTGGGTCCCTTCAAACACCTATTGAAAGCCAAGAATGCCAAAAAGAGGAAGATGAGTTTGAAAAAGGTTGTTAAAAGGTAAATCCCTCATACGTACATCAGATGGTGATGAAGATGTTTTCATATTTTAATGTTTATTGTCGTATGAAGATGAAAGCAAAATTATATCTTAATGATTATGTTGTATGAAATACGTTATATCATATTTTTATTTATTTTTTCGTAGTAGCTTTGAATTATTGTTGATGGTGATGGGGTAGTGTTTGTCATACTTCTTATCTTATTTTAAGTACCTGTTTCAATTTATAAGCAGTCTGCTTTTGAGATCAAGAAATTTATTCATCAGTATAACTAAATGTTATCACTTGAAACACAGAATTTACAAAATCATTATGCTCATGTTATGCATAACTTAGTAAGACTAAGGTTGGCTATCATTTATATAGTGAATATATATATTACTGATGCCTAATTCTTTGATACAAAATGAGCTTAAGATGTATTATCATCTATCAAGTCATACATCACGAGTGCATAATTTTTGGCACTTTGAGCTTAAGATGTACTATCATGTACTAAGCCAGTATACCAAGGCTACTTAATTCTGTGACATTTGGTGAGCCTAAGATGTACTTTCAACTATTATGAAACAATAAACGATACTTGCGTGTTCCTTTATTCACGAATTTCTAAGTTCAAGTAATTTGAAGATATTTTAGATGTTATGAGTCTGCTCCATAGCAGGTGCTCATAGTAAAGGGGTTATACTTACTTCAATCTTGAGACTGAATGAAGCAAAGAACTTTTAATAAAATTTGAGGTGTGTTCAAAGTTTTCTTATTTCTGAGATAGAAAGGTCAACATTCGTTGAGTGAATTTTTAATCTTCAAAAAGATGTGTTAACAAATACAGGCATTTCTGACTAGTTAATTTTTAGTAGAACTCAATTTTTTTTTCTTGTTTAATCATATTGAAGGACAAATTCATAAATATTGACAAGTTGAAGAGAGGGAGGAGAAGTGTGAGACAAAATGAAGTGATTTTTATTGTTTTTTTTTTTTTTTTTTTAATATAAAAAGCTATATTAATAAGTTCTTTATTAATTTTACTAAGATGATGTTCAAAAAATGCTAGTTCATCTAAACTTTTATTGTCCTTGTTTAGGACTTACTACATATATTTGACAATTGTACAACATGAATTTGAATTTTGTCACGTAGGAATTGAGAAATATTTCGTTCAATTTTTTAATTAATAATATTAATAATAAGGTATACTTAATTACAGTGGGATCGAAATGGGCATTTACAACGCTTCATTTAGTACTAGTAGAAATTAACGAGTGAAGTATAAGAATGATACAGTAGTGCTCTGTAGACAAAGATAGTTTTATCTGTGTAGCTGTGGAGTAGAAAGTCTCACTAACCAACCTAGATTCAAGTTGAAAAAAATAAATTAAAGGATCCCTCAATCTAAAGTTCTCTCGCCCAAAGTTCTAAATTTTCAATTTTTTTCTTATTATCGATGCAATCAACCTAAACAAATCCGAGAGCTCAATAATTTCTCAATTTAAATTTGAATTTTGATATGCGATATATAAAATTATTATTTCATTTTTTTTTTCAACGATGCGACATATGTAAAACAGAATTCTTTTAATCTTCAATTAATCAACTTCCAGAATAAAATCATGTTGGGAGAATTTCCAAGCTGAAAAATTGTTATTTGCCTTTTTTTTTCAATTCCTCAGAAATTTCAATTTGTGTTTTGTGTCATATTTCCTTCTTCACATCGAAAAAAAAAAATCAGCTGTCAAATCTTTCAATTTTGTCATTGTGAAGAATATGTAATATCATAATTTTATTTACTGTTATCACATCAGTAGGATAAATTAATCACCCATCTTTCATTACAACAGTAAATCATCAAAAAACTCCAGAGAACAGATAATTTTTTTTTCTCTTAAATCAGTAAAAAAATGTTCAAAATTTTAGTAATATTGACCATTAATTTTTTTGATGTTTTTTTTTTAAATTTTATTTTTGAAACCCCAAAAAAATTCAAAGCGTCTAAAACAAGTCTATGACTTGTTTTTTTTTTTTTTTTTTGCTAGAAAAAGAAAACTTCACGATTCTTGGTTCTTCATTTTCTCATATTCCTGTATTAGAAAATGACCAAAAATCTGTCGTTTATGTATTTAGGTATATTTATTGCATTAAATTATTTTTACTTCTGTGTAGAATGGACTTGTAAATTTTTGACATGACATTTTTGTAAGGTCCATTACGTCGGCCCCCCCCCCCAAATGCGAATTGAGAGTTGAAAATTTGTGTACAGGTTGTGCTCGGGTTCTGCCATGTTGTGCCGTCAATAATTCGCATTGTGCTCCCCCCATTTCTGAGAACGTAATGGGGGAGCTGGTGAAATGCGAGCCCCCCCAAGAGCGAATTGAGTGCTGAAACTTTGCATACAAATTGTGCTCACGTTGTGCTACGTTGTGCCGTCATTAGTTTACATTGTGCCACTACCCGAAGGGGTACAGAAGGGGTACTTCATTGGGGCCCAGCCTCCCGAAATGCGATTTAAGAGCTATAACTTTTGGAGTGAATTGTGCTCATGTTGTGCTGCGTTGTGCCACCATTACTCACCAACCTACCCCTGATCACACTCCCCCATTAAGGGGACTTCGGTGGGTACTGCCCCCTCCCCCAAAATGAGATTTGAGAGCTATAACTTTTGGAGTGAATTGTGCTCATGTTGTGCTGCGTTGTGCCACCATTACTCACCAACCTACCCCTGATCACACTCCCCCATTAAGGGGACTTCGGTGGGTACTGCCCCCTCCCCCAAAATGAGATTTGAGAGCTATAACTTTTGGAGTGAATTGTGCTAACGTTGTGCTGCCTTGTGCCGTCATTTTTTAGCAAACTACCGCCAAACCCCACCCCCTCCCATAAACGTAACTACATATCATTTGTACATCAGCCCCCCGCAATGCGATTCAAGACTTACAACTTTGGGAATGAATTGTGCTCACATTGTGCTGTGTTGTGCCGTGAATACTTACCTCCCTACACGTACTTTACCTGTAAGGTGTTTAAAGACCTCTATAAAGGGCCGTCCTCTAAAAATGCAAGTTTGAATATTGAAACTTGGTTGGTGCATTGTGCTCATATTGTGCTACTATCCTAAGGTATTTATACTCCTCTATAAGGGGCCAGCCACCCAAATGCGGGTTGAAGAGTGCAAACATGGGTAGTAAATTATGCTATTTATGTATTACGTGCGCGCAACTGATTTATTACACACCAGCGCAAAAACTTCTAAGAACTAATTTATACCTATAATCATAGATTAACCATCCACACAAGTAATACGTGGAACGATTAAAATGAGATTTCAATAAGGGAGTATTTTATTTCTTCGTTGGATCCAGAGATGGAAAGCCGTATGATAAAACTTATGCTTTCAGCTTTAGCTTCTGATCTTGAAAAATAAAACTTCGGCTTTTGCTTTTCAAATTTTTTCATATTCAGCTTTCGCTTTTGGCTTTTGCTTTTCAACCCAAATATCATTAGCTTTTAGCTTTCCGCTTTGGACTTTCGGCTTTTCCCCTACAGCTTGAGCTCACGAGTCACGAAGTCACGAGGTCAGGTCACACTAGACAGACACTACTGCCACACAGAAACGTCAGAAAACGGCATGACATGAAGAGAACGAGATAATCAATGAATATAAAAAATTATAATTTAAAATTTATAAGTACTGGAAAAGCTGAAAAAATAAAACTTTTGCTTTTGCTTTCAATTATTTGTGCGTTCTAGCTTTTGCTTTCAGCTTTTGCTTTTTAAGTAAAAAACTCTCCACTTTTAGCTTTTGGCTTTTGGCTTTTAGCTTGCTTTCCATCTGTGGTTGGATCACATTACAGCAAGTCATCATACATGTTGTTACGATAAGGAGTTCGTCGATGAATTAATGAGCATATGGCACAAGCGCAATTTTTCGTAATCAACGCAAAACATCGAAAACTGCCAAACAATAGTAAACGTCAAGGTTTGTTGATTAATACTTCCACATATTTAAATTCCTATACGAAAAGTAATGAACAAGTGGCTCAAAAAAAAAGTTGGTACGTACCTACGTTAAAACTTTAAAATTTTCTCGCGAGTACACGAAGAATAATAACCACACAAAGTCGTTCCTTCAGAATTTTTTCGTTCTTCTCTTTATCTGAATTTATTTGCTTTGGAATTCATTCAGTCTATACGAAAATGAAATTTTCTATACGGAATATAATACCGATACTTTTGAGTAAGTTACTTATTTGCACATTTATACCGAGTAAATTGAGGTTTTCAGCATTCAAAATATGAAAAACTATGTCTATTTTGAACCCCGTATCGTTCCTTGAAGTCATTTCGATGTAAAAGATCTAACTGTGAAAAAATGATACAATTTTGAATGAAAGTCATATTTAGTCTTCCGAGTTATATTAAAGACCTCAAATCAAATTTACACTACGCTCATGTTTCATAAATTACATTTCGTAAAAATTTTTTAATTATAAAAAATTTGGTATTTCTTCGCGAAAATTAAGAAAATTAAGACCGCGTGAATTTTTTTTTTTGTAATTTTTGGTCATAAAAAAAATATGGTCAATATCGTTGAAAACTTTGCATCGGGCAGCGCACAAAACGGACGTAAAGTTGTAAGGTCGCACGCAACGGCCACTGCATATAGTGGGCATAGGAATCGGCGCGTTTACTGGCAGTGCACGTAATGCGCCTTAATTAAATCTCAAATACTTTCTCATTATCTCGCGTATTTCTTCAGCTTATACGCCATTTCTTGTTCCTTTTGTGAGGTGAATAGTTAACTTGGTTAACTACAATGAAGTAAAAGTAATGATGTTTGCTTAGTCAAAATATTGAAGGGACCGACGTATACGACTTCGAAATAAGAAAATTGTTATAGAATAATGACCTATTTTTAAAATTAATATCTTTTGACCTATTAATGATAGTAAATGGGGGTTGCGCATGACCGACTCGAATAACAGGCCGAACAAGTTAGTACAGGGAAATGAGCTCATTTTTTTAGCATTTATTTTTTCTATTTTTTCATTTCTTTATTAAAAACTAACTTTTTCGCATTTACCAACTTATTTTCCGAAGCACCGTCTCAGGGCACTATAACAGAAGATATGATGGTGCGCCTTTTTTTTTTTGCGATATTAACTAAATTTCATCAGTGTCCGTTATTGGTCAGGTCCGGTCTAAGTTTTGTTCAGTGGGGTGGGTCGGTCTTTGGTTGTGGATCATTAGAAATTAGTTCATAATGGTTATTGCTAGTTCACAATTTTCAGAAACGAACTGGTCAAGGGTCGATTGGGTTGCGGTCATGTAATGCAAAAAGGGGTCGGTCAAGGTTGCGGTCTCGGCTTTTTTTTTTTAGCAAACTTCTGAACAATAAATCATTATTTTCTGAAGTTCACAAATAAAGTACAAGTAAATAAGCATGCAGATACTAAATACCTCAACCAATATGTTTTACATATTGTAGTGGTACATTTTCACCACTGAGCACTGAATGTACCCTATAATCTTAGTATAGGTAATAGGTAGTAACAGCAATTTTCACTTCTTTTGGGGAGGCCCCCTACAACGAAAAAGGCCCCTTCATCAAGTAGGAACCGGTATCCCAAAATCTGGTGCACGCCTCTGGCGACTGCTGACTATGGAGTATTTTATCAACAAAATCCCGACTCAAATTGCCTTCATCTCAGAAGTTTTTTCAAAATTTAATTTCTCTTTTATTCAAACCACACAAGTAATACGTGGAACGATTAAAATGAGGTTTCAATAACGAAGTATTTTATTTCTTCGTCGGATCACATTACAGTAAATCATCATACATGTTGTTACGATGAGGAGTTGATTGATGAATTAATGAGCATATGGCACAAACGCAATTTTTCGTAATCAACGCAAAACATCGAAAACTGCCAAACAATAGTAAACGTCAAAGTTTGTTGATTAATACTTCCAAATATTCAAATACCTATACAAAAAGTAATGAACAAGTGGCTCGAAAAAAAAGTTGGTACGTACCTACGTTAAAACTTCAAAATTTTCTCGCGAGTACACGAAGAATAATAACCACACAAAGTCGTTCCTTCAGAATTTTTTCGTTCCTCTCTTTATCTGAATTTATTTGCTTTGGAATTCATTCAGTCTATACGAAAATGAAATTTTCTATACGGAATATAATACCGATACTTTTGAGTAAGTTACTTATTTGCACATTTATACCGAGTAAATTGAGGTTTTCAGCATTCAAAATATGAAAAACTATGTCTATTTTGAACCCCGTATCGTTCCTTGAAGTCATTTCGATGTAAAAGATCTAACTGTGAAAAAATGATACAATTTTGAATGAAAGTCATATTTAGTCTTCCGAGTTATATTAAAGACCTCAAATCAAATTTACACTACCCTCATGTTTCATAAATTACATTTCGTAATAATTTTTTAATTATAAAAAATTTGGTATTTCTTCGCAAAAATTAAGAAAATTAGGACCGCCCAATAAATTATAAAAAATCAGCAAGTGAATTTATCGGTCCGGTCCAACGGCGCTGTTTTTTATAAACGCATTAACTCGAAAAGCTATATACCCCTTGACCTTTACTTACACTGCCTACCCTACGGATTTGGAGCAAATTCGTGTACTTTTTACTTGGAATTCAGCATGGATGCCTGCGTTAGGATTTTGATTTTTGAAATTTTCCAAGCTTCGAAATTCTCAAGTCTTATTCAGATTCAAGGAGTCTAACTGATTTTGAATATATCAAAAAGAAAAACTTGGTAAATTCTAAAAAATATATTATTAATCGTAATAAATTGAATTTTCAGTAAAGATATGCGTAACAAAATATGATCCTGCACATGGTATGTAAATTGGAACAAAATGTATTGATTATCCGCATTAGCATGGCTGCATAAGTATGTGAAAATGACACTTTTAATAATAACATAATTTAATATATTGCTACCACCTAGGTGATATAATCCAGGATTACAATCAAGTGATAATCCTATACAGTCGAGCAATTCAACATAACATTGTGACATTGCCAGAAGAAAGTAAACAAATAGTTGAAAATGATATGAACCACCTAAGTATGTTTAATTCATTATAAATAATATCTTCAACTCACTTCCAATATATAATTCTTCTATACCATTTAGACCAATTGAGTTCACCGGTGGTAATAGGTATCCCTCGCAGAAAAACACTATTGGTTTTTGGAAAAACTAATAGTTTTACTATTCGTATTACTATTGAACTAATAGTACAATTCATGAATGAATAGTGTGACTAGAAGTGAAGATGAAACTTTATAAATAGCGCTGTAGTAGTAACAACGAAACACTACCAGTATCACTAATAGTAGTACTAAAAGTATTGAAAGTAGTAGTAGTTATCATAAAACACCACTAATATCCCTAATAGTATCACTAAAAGCGTTGATAGTAGTAGTGGCACTATTAGTAGTGGTCATAAAACACTACTAATATCCCTATCTAGTCGATTTTCAAACCATGTCGAATAGTTTCGGCATTTTAAAAGAAATTAATGTAATATAGTTTTATTTTTGGGGCACGGAATTATACAAAATTTGTAGCTGAAGTTTCCATGCACATTTTAAGCCCTTTTCTACTTTGTTTAACCCTATTTTTAATTAATTTTTACTTGGATTAAGTTTTCCAACGCTTCTCGCTGATAAAGTGACGCGCTAGATAATATATAAGGAAGTCCATAACAACTCTATGATATATGAAAATAACACTCTCGTAGAAGAGTACTACTGTTAGTATTAGTGAAACTTCACTAACAGTTTTTTGGTCCAATAGTTTACTTTTAGTTTTGTGATTGTTCACTATTAGAGTACTTTCACTAATAGTTACCTATAGTGTACTATTTGTAATACTATTAATACATTTGTAGTATTACTTGTAGTGCACTAGTAGTGAACAAACTAAAAGTAAACTATTGGACGAAAAAACTATTAGTGAAGTTTTACTAATAGTTGCCTAGTAGTGTTTTTCTGCGAGGGATAAAAGACCTACTGAGTGGTTAATATGTTTGATTCATTCTAAATAAAATGTTCAACTCACTTTCTACCTACTTATAATTCTTTTGTACAATTCGCAGAGAACTTGAATTCACTGGAGGAAACAAGTAAAGAAGACCTTAAAAGAAGTTAGTATCAATTACCGCAAATTTAACTTTTATCGAAAAGCGAAATTTCATCAGTGATAAAATTTTCCCATCAAATTCTGCCAGGGTTTTCGGAATTCGTGAAAATCGCAATAAATATTATAGAAACTTACCAAATGATCATATTAAGAAAACAAGAAAAATTAACCTATGCGCAGAAAGTATTTTATTACAGTAAGCATTGGAGTTCATAAGAAATACACCTATGGTCAATTTCCTAAACTGGGGAACTGAATGACACGTACTCTTGTATTTTCTCTAGGAGCATTACAATGGTTAAAATATGGAATCAGCATAATTGAATCAAAAGAAAACATTAAATTGGAGTATCAGTCACTAGAAGGTAAGTAAATAAACCACGTTTCAAGAACATTGCTTCATCAAAAACTTTGTTAGAAGACTATACACTGTGTCTAATTGATTTTAACCAGTGTTGTAGGAACGAACATATGTCTGTTCTTGTTCCTGTTCTTGTTCCTGGAGAGACCCAGTCATTTGATCCTGTTTCTAACTCGTTCTTATTCTCAATGTTTCAACTGTTCTCATTCCGTTCTTCGTTCTTTTAATTCTTTACAATGTTGTTCTCGTTCTGTTCTTTGTTCTTTCAATTCTTTATGGTCTCGTTCTTGTTCGTTCTTCGTTCTGATCTCGTTCTTCAACTTTTTCCTTTGTTCTTTTTTTTTTGATAACGTGTTTACAGTTTATGTTGTTGTTGAAATTGAAAATTAATTAATTGAAGCTAATTAATAAATAAATAAATAAAAAAAAAAGGATTTATACGGGTATACGCAGCATTTGTCCGCTTTTAGAAGTTTTTTATTTTCTCTTTCCCCTCATGATATCTATTAATTTTGTGATAAATCATTAACTTTCAAAAGAACGAAGAACAACTCGAAATTACATCCGTTCTTGTTTTTGTTCTCGTTCCTCAGCATTTTACATTAGTTGGTTCTCGTTTCGTTCTTTGATCTTTCAGTTTGAAAATATTCTGTTCTCGTTCTGTTCTTTGTTCTTCATACATATCAGTTTTATGTTCTCGTTCTTGGTTCTGTTCCTCAGGAACAATGAAAATTCTCTGTTCTTGTTGTTCTTCGTTCTCGTTCTTGGGTTTGTTCCTACAACACTGATTTTAACACACCCAAGCGCAAAATTCCCTTTCATGAAAAAAATATCACCTATTTTGTTTTGTTTGACTTCATTACATCATAATTAAAAATTTAAGACTTCAGTTACACCAATTCTATGATTTAAATAATTTTTTACTGGTTATTTGATTGATTTGAATTCATTTCTTCCAAAATCAATGTTGCAAAATTAACTGGGATGAAACGTTGAATGTTTAAAAACATTCATAATCTTGCAAATTATGGATTGAAATCATAAAGAAAGTATTATTTACGTGTTAATTTCTTAATTCTGTAAAAAGAAATGAAAAGAAATGTAAAGAAATGTAATAATGAATACTTTTTTGCGGATGAAGAGAATTTGGCGCTTGGGGTGTTAAAATCAATTAGACACAGGGTATATCAATTGAAGTTCAAAAGAAATCAAAGGGGTAGCGAAAGCGCTTTAGTTAATGTTACTATTGTACGATTTGTTTATGTCGATTATTTGCTAAATTTTCAAGCATTATGAAATATTAGAAGTATCTTCAAAACAATCTGACCGAAAGCAACACAAACTTTAATAATTATCTAATATAATGTGGTGGCTTGAAAAAAGCAAATATCAACATTTTAGCTTGAAAAGGTAATTGAGAGATAATAGTATATTACACAACAAGGGAATCAAGCACATCATTCCTGAGTCGGGTATACTATTTTATTCAATCCATAACACAGTTATGCTAAAACTCCTAAAAAAAAAAAAAAATGAATAAATTTAAGATACGAAAGAATACACTAACAGGTTCAGTAAACCAAAAAACATATTCTCGCGGACTGTACACATTGTTGTTACATGATAATCTCTTTATTCCTTGGGCAGGTCATTATTCCCTCTTAACTAAGTCGCCAATAAGAACCTTTGTTATGCGTGTGAAAGTATTTGAATAGTTATTTGTTATTAGATAACGTATTGAATAAACATTTTTATTGGGAGTCCAGCGGACATTCTTGGCCTCCAATACTCTAATGTAAAGCGCTTAACGATAACAATTGTAACATCTGCGCAGTGCGTATTTGGGCTTCCAAACGGTCAAATCCTTATGTAGTACTTTGCACACCATTTTATCTACGAGAAGCGGTTGGGACTACTCTAATGTTTATCCTGAAGAATGCTTTGGCCACAACAGCTACATAAATGATGAGTATCATCATCTTGTCAGAATTTTGACTTCTTCGGCATATTTGAATGCAATGAATATGTTTTTAGTTGAGTGCTTAAAAAAAAACCCCTAGCTATTACAACCTAGCTGGTTAGGAAGGAGGGATTGAAACATCTTTGCATTTCAGACCATTTGTAATCATATAGCAAATGCCTAAATTTACTAGCTGCAAACTTAGACCATTTAGTATTTAACATAGACCGCGCTAACTGATAAGAACCTGGTCCCAACATATGGGTGATTCTATAAGCGATTCAGTTCCAAACAAACACAATTTATCAATAATTTTATTAGCTATATGAAATGAATACGTGATTATTAACTTTTTAAATAATTCTTTTCGTAATTCTTTTAACAAATTACTCTTTTATGTGTAAAAAAAAATAATTTTTCCTATGACTCAGTGATTTCTATTACGTTGAAACAGTTCATCAAAAAAGGTTACGGAAGAATGCAGAACCCAGTTTTCGAGTAGAGTTTGCATGGTATTTCTTTATTTAGTTGAAACAGAACGCAATGTATTAGTGATTTCTAAAGTCCAAAAAAAATTTTAATTCAAGTCAAATGAGATCTTTTGAAAACATATGAGTGAAACTAAATAAAGAAATACCATGCAAACTCTACTCGAAAACTGGGTTCTGCATTCTTCCGTAACCTTCTTCGACGAACTGTTTCTGTTTTCGGGGTAGAGAATGCCTCTTCTGCAAAGTGCAGGGCACATATTTTTGCAGATTTTGAGAATTCGTATGGTGGCAGTACATCACAATTCCTAAGCCATCTTTCCCTCGCATCTTTTTCTTTGGGAAGTATGTAAAACACATTGACTGCGAAATAAAGCATAAAAGCCATAAATACTTACTTAAACCTTGAAATCGTCGAATCTCGATCACCACAAGCGATGCAGGTTTCAAAAATCATATTCATTAATTCATTTTAACACATTTTCAACATTAATAAAATAAAAACCCGGGAAAAAAATCTTGATAATCACTGATAATTCAATTTGTTTGGAACTGAATCGCTTATAGAATCACTCATATGTTGGAGCCACTGATAACGTGATTTTCCATTAGTTAGCGCGGTCTATGTTAAATACTAAATGGTCTAAGGCTGCAAATCCAAATAAACGCTTATAACATGCTAAGCTCCAGCAATGTTGAATGGCTGCCTGCATTAGGACTTTGATGATAGGAATTGTGATTACAAGGATTTTGATTCTTGAAATTTCTCAAGTGTTCAAATTTATAAGTAATAGTCAGATTCAAAAAGGTGATTAATTTTGTAAAAATCAAAAAACAGTCCGGCCAATTTTACTAAATACGTCATTTCTTGTAAATTAAATTTTCAGATAAGATAGTGAAATTCCTTTCAACTTCAGTTGCCGAGAATGATAAAGAACGTATGTAAATTCTAAATTGTTACGAAATTCATTCACTATCCGCGCTAGCATGACTGGAGAAGTAGGTCGAAGTAAAACCCCATAGCTCTTCAAATAGTTAAGCCGCAAGGTGTACCAGATGGAGAGAAAATGTTCACAAAAATTTTGGGTACCAACTATACGTATTTCCAAATGCGTAGGTGAAAGCATTTTTTTTTTCATTTATTTATTAATATTTCATTTCTTTACTCATCATATACGAAAACTGAAAATGACATTTTTCGTGAATTCCAGACAACAGAAGGCATCGAAAGATATTTTTTTAATGTTTTTGAACAATTATTACTCATAATAATCTCTCTATATATTAAAATCAAAATGGAATCGGTATTGAGATGTGCGCGCCTCCTTGTTTTGAATAGCAGGTATACAAAGGGAAAAAAGGTTGTAAATTTTAATAAAAGCCCTGTACATGCACAATGGTAGGTCATAAAACTGTTTTGAGTAGCAGGTATACAAAAGTAAAAAGAGGTGATAAATTTCAATAAAAGTTTTGCACATAGGCAAGAGTAAGGGTAAAGTTGTAAAACTGTTTAAAATGGCAGGTATACAAAGGTATAAAGGGGCGAGCTCATCCTGAAAGGAAGAACTCTTGGTGGGAGTAACAAATAAGAATAAATTGGGTTGTGCAGTTTGGAATGTAGCAGTACTTATCTGAGGCACTAGTATACTGGTATTTTTGAAATTTTCAAATAACTATTCATACACATGGAGTTTTTTAGGCAAAATCACGAAATGTTAAAATATCGTACAAGCTTTTCTTATGCATTAAAATCTGAGAGTACACTCCTCACCTCACAAACAAAAACAGAGTGCCTACATCTCACAAGTTATGATACGAGTATCAACACATCCTTCTCAGCAAATGGTACCTTCTGGGGACTTGTCTTACTCTGTAGACGTACACAGGGCGTTGTACATAGATGAAGGTAAACACAAGTGAATATCAAATAAAGTCTGCACAGGGTATGATTCATGAAGCAGTAAAATGAATTATAAGCTGCCGAAGTGCAAGTTGCTAACTCATCTATGAAGATTGTGAACAACGATTCATACAAAAATGGAAGTTACCGACGTATGTTGAAATTGTTTTCTGTGCACATCGCAGGTTCAGGAGATCCACTTCAACTTCAAATTTTTTAACCTTACATCGTGTTTAAATTTTTTGAAGTGAAAATGATAATAAGATGCACAAGAGAACTATCTACTTCGCAACAGCATAGTTTTCTCTGCTTGTAGATCCCGGGAATTGAATAAAAATTATGAGGACTCACCAAACGTTCTGCGATGGTAAAAAGTTTCCAGATACACTGCGAGAATTTCGTAAGAAGTCCTCAGAAAGTACCAGTTGAACACACACGAGTGTAGGGACGAACGTAGGTGTGATTCAGAATCAAAAATTTTTATGAAAATTGTTTTCGATATGGTCCAACTTTCAAGTAACGAATTTTCAAACAAATGTCAAGAGCTACCTATTTCGACGTACTTATCCAGCTATGCCCTTATCGAATGTTTTTTCCGTAATTTTTGATTATGGTGGAAATTTTTAACTGATTGTACTTCTTAAAATCCTACAGTAACATCTGCTAGCGATATTTCGCAAAAATTTGGAACACAAAGCAAAGATATCACATTACAGCAATTCCAAATATTTAGTTACTATGAAGACGCTGTCCAATACATGGGTTCGTTTTCAGTTTAGTTTTTTTTTTTTTTTTTTTTTTTTAATAATCACATTTCAGAGACTACATGAGTAATGCACATTTATTTGAAATTTTTTCATATTCTATAAGTATGTAAATAAAAATGATATTCATAGAAGCTCGAATAAACTAATAAAGAGTCAAAAACATTCGACAGCTTTCAAGCAAGATACTGAAATAAGAACGATGGAACCAGAACAATATGAAAATATCCTTACAGGTACTAACGAATGCATTTAGTTAAAATGCATGTATACTACAAAAGTAATCATATACCATATCATATACCATATTTCTTCTTTAGAAAAAGCTTCTGAACACATTTTCAAGGAAGAATTTGGTTTAGGTGATTACTTATATTATGTATTACATAACTTGTTTTACCTTTCCATATAACCATTTACTATACTCTTAAACTAATTATTCGCATACAAATTTATATTTGTATTTATTTTAATTTTTGTTCTAGAACCATTCCGAATGTTAAGTAAGTTCATCCTAAAACAATACGATAATTTAACTACTAATTCAGTGATTGGTTGATGCTTTTTCGTTGAAATCTTTCGGAATAGTAAGTATACTTTTCGAATTGAAATAACATCTTCTTTCGAGAATTTTGAATGATGAAAATACAGAATAATTATGTCAGTGGGTGATAAGAGCTGCGAAGGAAGTTGGAGGAAAACATTAAATGCCTAAATTCTCCCGAAAAGCTGTAAAACATATATGCATCTTATCATCAGAAATATCCAATATTTATTGAGACTAATATTCGTACTAAACTCTCACATTAGGTCCCCACTCCCACCCAAAGAAAATTTGTAGCAAAAATATTTCACGAAATTAAATCTTATTTAATAACTGGCGCACATAATTATTGTATGTTCGGGCATATCTACATCACCCAGTATCGGACTCAGAATGTGAAATAAAATGGTAAAAAATTCGATGTGGAACAAAATTGTAAAGTACTATTCTAATGGCAAGAGCAATTCTGATGGAGAATTTCATCAACCATGACTTGGTAAAAGAATATTCTATTCTAATAAGCAATACATATATCTTTTCTTCTACGCAGTGTACATGGATTATGGCTATTTACAAAAATACCGAGCATATATTAACTGGGAAAATACTGATATAAACAGCGCTAATGGAGGTAAGAAACCGAAAAACCATTCCATCAGCTATGATTTGGTCAATAACAATGATGACGATTAAAACTGGTTTCTTCATTTTACTTTATAGCTTTCGCAGGATGGAAATACGCATTGATTTTCTTCTTTCAGAGTGTTAATACGAAATTTCAATTCAACGATTTAGAGTCGAATAACCCTTTTTTGGAAATCAAAACTTTACTAGGTATACTCTTCATCTCATACATAACTAGGTACCTATATAATTTATTGCTACACTTGACGGGTGAACGAAGGAAGTAATATAGGTAGCAAGAAAAATATGGGAGATTTCTTCACATAATTAAAAAAAATTTACAATAGTTTTTCCCAACTTTAAAAGAAAAAAAAATTCATGTACTACGAGGTATATACTACACAGTTTTTATAATCAATTTCTCGGACTTTCTCAACAACATTTGTTTTTATTTACAGAGCACTTTTTGGAACGAGAAACAGCGCCAAGCTTAAGTAAATGCCTCTAAACCATGAGATAGATTCTACTAACAAATACATTTTGCAAATAAAATACAGCACTAAACTAAATTTCACTTTAACAGGAAAGGAATGCTATAAGTTTTTTTACTCGATGATATTACCACGATTCGACGATTTTATTAACAAAAGGGATTACCATAACATTGAAATTATAATAAAAAGATTGTATTACGCCAGTAAGCCACTTTACCATATTTATACCCTAACTTATTAACAATGCAATTAAAAAAATAATTTTCAGGGCTTCTGTCTTGGCTCAAATACCGGTTATCCAAAGGTTAGAAAATTGTAATGTATTTACATACCAATAATAATTACAAGGCAATTTTCAATCGTATTAACGAACAAATTATTTCAGATCAATCCTCCAAACAGGCTGGAGAAACCATTTTGGAACCGGAAATCATAATTGAAACTGGTATTGTACTGCTTGAACTCGATGGTTGAGAGAAATTCACAATGATAAAAAATAACAAAGAGTTTTTCCAGACAGAGGAAATGAATCAATTCTTGTTTCAAAATATGTGGAAGAGAGGATCGACCGTGAAAAAGAAGAGAACCCTATGATAAGTAGGTTCATGTTGATGTACGAAATATACTATACTGATTTCTTATATTTTCAGTGGCAATCTAGCGTCCTCACAGGGGGCCCAGTTATTACGTAAATAAAATAAATTAATGATTTAAACGCGAGATCAGATTCTGTATTTTTCTGTACCTCCATGCACCCACATTAATCCATTTGTACAAATATTATTTTATAGAAGTGTTCTCTTTGAACATTACCGAAAACATTACAAGTATTAAAAACATAAACGATTTGAAAAGATTGGGTGATGATGAAGAACAGGCTTTATATACATTCCACTTTATTGGTTTGTCATTTACCTAAATTTAGATAAACTAATTGCAACCTTATGTTGGTCAATAACTTCTGTCACACATGATATAACACTACAATTTTTTTTTTTGCAGGGAAGGAGTGTACAACGGGTAAAAATTATCACTCAGCTTCAACATTAAGTGTATCAGTGTATAAGATTACCATAATTATATGTAATTAAAAAAAAAAAAAAAAAAACAGAAGGAAACGTTCACTCCCTTCCAACACAAAAAAATAATTGAGCACGAAATCGTTCTATATTATATAATATCTTAAGAATTTTAAATTGTGCCTTGCAAAGAGTTCGGATTTGGTAACACTTGGTTTTTTTTTTGTTGAAATGTTTTGCACGACCTTTTTTGGAAAAATAAGACATTTTACTGCTTTAAAAAAAAATAACAATTTTTCCAACCGTGAAGAGTACATATCTAAAAAAAATTTAGTTTTTTTTTTTTTTTTTTTAATAATCACATTTCAGAGACTACATGAGTAATGCACATTTATTTAAAATTTTTTCGTATTCTATAAGTATGTAAATAAAAATGATATTCATAGAAGCTCGAATAAACCAATATGAAAGTATCTTAAAAGATACCTGCGAATGCATTTAGTTAAAATACCTGAAACTCACTTGACCACTGCTTCATATTATTCAATTAAATTCGTGAATTAATCGATTTCAATATGAAGTTTGATATGTGCTCGCAATGATCATTAATATGTTAGCACCTAATCGATAGAATATTTTTCTTTCCTGTACAGAAGCCAACCCACAGGGTTTCCAGGAAAAATCCCATTTAGGTAATAAACTTTTCGAAGAAATTTATTCATATGAATACGTATTTCTACAAACACAAAAATTTTATTTCCATATTCTTTTGTTTTTAAAACCTCATGAAATGCTCTGTAAGTTCTTCAGTCATGTGAAGAAAAATTCAATTTATATCCGATAATGAGGAGAATAAAAACGTTATTTTAAAACTTTTCAGTGTATATGGATTATATGTTTAATTTTAAATTGGGTACTAAATATTTCGTGGTAAATTCAGGATACCTTTCATACGATAAAATGTCTCTAGGGCCTTTCCTTACAATGCTTTCGAATTCGAAAAATATTTCCATAACAATCAATGAGAAAAACATTATGTTTGAAATATTTTCATAACAAAGAATTTCATTGTATCTCGCTTAATTTTTACGTAAATCGTGAAAAACGAAAATTTAAACGCATTTTTAAAATAATTTTCGAAAATTTGACGCCCCCTCGACGAATGAAAATCTCTATTACATGTAAAATTGTGCAGAACTCTTTCAACTATCGTTTGAGTTAAAAAAAATCGATTTGAGGGAAATAAGCAAAGTAATGGAATTTCAAAAACACGAGTAAAGCAATTGAATATTGCTACTTAACCTAAATTCGTATTCATACACTCTAGATTAAGCATCATCATCAGAGTGGTTCTAACATTTAACAAATGCTGAAAATTATACTTATTACAAATTTTAGAATTTTTTTTATAGTTCATATTGGTTTCAGCAATGGTTACAAAATTAAAGGAAATACCAAACGTAAAAAAACACTCGAACGGATTGAAAAAGGAGATATACGATGATATGTTGGAAAGTAAGTTAAACAAATTCTCTGGGTACCTGATAGTTAAAAACTTGTTGTATATTCATAATACCTCGAATGAAGAACGGCGTTGATGGATTACACAGATTTTCTCAGCACACTCGTGACTAAATTCTTTAGTAAGGCTTTATAACAAAATAATGCGAAAGTGATATAAAACTTTGAGCATGCGCAAAATATAAAGCTGTAACGAGTGTTGTGACTCTGATGTATGTGATGTTTCACTGCAGTTTTCCTACACGTGGTCTATCTATTATATGTGATAGTTGCTGTAGAAAAGACCCTTACATGTGAATCGTAAATTGTTCAGGAAAGCTTTTTTTTTTATTTTTGCGGGAATCTCTTCTACCGCACACGACACTACTTCCAGCCAAGCAGGGACACCTTGGCAACCAGCCTACATCTCCCCTGGGGTTTCCTTAGGCAGGTGTGCGCCCCCACCTAAGTTCCAAGCTCCATTTCCCTGGCCCCCCAAGTATTTGCTAGGGGGTTGAAATTATACACATCGTTAGTGCTCGTTAGTGCACGCATTATTTTCGTTAGTGCTCACCCCTAAGCGTAGATCTTGAATAGGGGGCTGGGGAAATGGCTGCTCCCCCAAGTGTTAGCAAGAGAGCTGAAATTATGCACATCGTTAGTGCTTCGTTAGTGCTCGTTAGCGCATTCATTATTTTCGTTAGTGCTTCCTAACCGTTCCCCCTTCTCTATTAAACTTCATAATATGTACTATTCAATTTCTCAATGGCATAAATAACTATGTATGTACTTGAAATAAATTAGGTTCAACCAAATTTCATTTCAGATAATATCATTGCCAATACATAATGTATATCATTATAACGCTTTTGCCGATTCTCCCCCTCCTTCAAATTATAACTTTGTGATAATTTAGTGAAAAGGAAATCGTTAACAAGGTTAGTGAAAAACAATTTCTTTAGGCGGGTGAGAGAACGCGTTGTTTTGTTAAAATGGTTTTTTTTTCTTTTTTTTTTTTACCAAAAATTAAACGTTGAAAAAAAAATTAAAACCTCGTGAATCTCTAAATTTGAAAGCTGTTCATAAGTACAAAAATATATCGAGCCTGTAATGCTAAAATGGTCGAAGTGCGATTTTTGATTTTTTACAGGAAAGCTAAAAAACGTAATAAAACTTGCAGTTTTGGCGCTTTTGAGGTGAAATTTTGATTTTGATGGATTAAGGTTATCAGTTTTCCTGTGAAAATTACAATTTTGTGAAAAAATTTATGGCAAATTTTTTTTAGCACTTTGTAGACATAAAGCTATGATATACAAATAGACTCGGACGTTTGTACCTACAGATTTGTGTGTGATTATTAGTGATACTAAATTTACGTTTTTACAATATTTAATGTTCACTGTAACTTCCATATTTATTAATTAAAAAAAAATATCAAGACAGAAAAAAATTTGAATGTAAAATCTTTTTAGGTTTCCATTCTTATAGAAGTGGTGGACTTGGCACTTTTTAAAATCAGTCGTAGAGAGCTATAAGTTCAAAATTTTCATTTTTTGTTTTAATTTTAATCAATGCAGCTCGCTTCAGTAAATCCGAAACCATCAAAAACTCAAATTTGAAAAAATGACACATCGACCCTTTTAACATTATATGGGGTCGATGTGTAGAATGTCGCGTAGTTTTGCTTTTTATCATAAATAGGTAGTAATAGTGTTGGGCAATTGATAATTTCACAAATCTACAAATTTCATAAATATTGACAACAACTTTTGCTTTTGGTTGTATAATTTATATATTTAGGATTACATTATGTACTGTATCTAAGTAAACATTACGTTTTTCAATATTCCAGAGCTTTAATTTCCATATAATTTCATTGTTCATTTTTAGCTTAGTTTAATCTTTGCGTTTCAGACATTTGTAATTATCTGGTAAATGTCCATTGGTTTGGTATATACTACATGTACAATATAAATAGTGTGATGTATGTTATAGAGTCGTAGATCAAAAAGAAAAAACATACCTTGGATTTTGATCAAATTTGGGTCGGTAACTTATTGTGAGTTGGAGACCTCTCAAAAAATTTTGGCGCAGGTCGTGGGTGAACAACACCAGCCTGTCCATGTGTACTCCCAGATACTTTATCACGTTCGTGGTTTCCACTTCTTGTCCTTGGATCCGAATGTGTGGGGTGGGGAAGTTGTATTTCCGCGTGCACACCATCAGCTAGGTTTTATGGACTGTGAGCTCCAGTCCCGCGTCCTCCATCCAAGTGCTGACCCTATCCATCGCTTCGTTTATCACCATCTCGAGCTCTTCCGACATCCGCCCCTTGCCGATGAGGAGGGTGTCATCTGCGAAGCCAATGATTTGGACACCCTCCGGCATCACTTCTCGGAGCAGCCCGTCATACATCAGATTCCACAGGCTCAGTCCCAACACTGAACCCGTGCTCTTCAAGGCCTTCATCTGACTCGTAGGTGATGACCCTGTCCCGTAGATAATCGCGTACCATACTCACGATACACCTCGGGGGCGTGCTCTGCTATTAACGCGTTCATGATCTTATCCCATCTTGCAGTGTTGAACGCGTTCCGGATGTCTAATGAGACGATGACACGAACTCCACGGGTGGACAGCGCCTCTCGAATTTCGCCTACTAGAACCTCCACGGCCTCCATAGTTCCTCTTCCTTTCCGGAACCCGTACTGCCGTGTGGAGAGTCCTCCTTTTTCTTCGATCCAGTCCTCCATCCGGTTCAGTAGCAGCCGCTCTAACACCTTGCCCATTATGTTCAGCATGATCAATGGGCGGTAGGAGCTAGGTTCGCTCAGCGGTTTGTCGCCTTTCCTTAATAGCACCAGTCTTCCCCTCTTCCACCCTTTGGGGAAGACTCCGTTCTTCAGGCACACATTGAACGGGTGGAGAAGGCTCTGTGGTGCGATGTCGTGCACCACGCAGGACCTCGTTGGGAATATTGTCTGGTCCCAGCGCTTTCCTCGATGACAATCTTCCGATGGCCCTCTCCAGCTCCCTAGCGACAAATGCAGGCACTTCATCCGGAGTTCCCTCCACCTCATACTGGAGGGAGGGTTGGTCTGGGAACAGTGTGCGGACGATGTGTCGGATCTGGTCAGGATGTCTGATCTTGGGGATTGGTGGGCCACAAGCCTGTATGGCAGCCCCCAAGGGTCACGATCAACGTCCTTCACAAGCCCACGCCAGGCCTCTTCTTTGGCACTGCAGATCGCTTGGCAGAGTGCTTTCCTCTTTTGCTTGTACTCTTGGTCGTACAGCTTGGTGTTGGGTCCAGCCTGCCGGTGGGCGCGAGTGCTTCTCCTACATGCTGCTGTACAATCGCGCCTCATCACAGCTATGGCCTCTGACCACCAATACTTGGCCTTCCGCTCCCCCAGGTTTCACCGAGGCATAGATCCGTCGCAGGCTGTTTGGATCGCCCCGGTTACCTCCCTCACTGCCTCTTCTGGTGTGACCTCTCGTCCTTCGGGTGGGACGTACTTTTCTTGGAATTGTTCTTTGTCAAGTTTTTTTCACCACCCACCCCTGCGTCTGCTCTGATGCTCGCAATTGGGTGGGTGTGGTGGCCACTGTGTATGTAATGTATTGATGGTTGCTCCCCGTTTCTTCTTCCAATACGGTCCATTCATGGATCCTGCGGCAACTCCATGCGATGCCATAGTCACATCTATGATGGATTGCTGCCCGCGCCTTACAAATGTGGGTCGGGCACTGGAGTTGACAACCTGGAGGTCCAGTGCCTCAGCCATTGCCCCAACCTCTTCACCACGCTCATTGGTCTCCGGACAACCCCAGAGCATGGACTAGGCATTGAAGTCCCCAGCCACAATCACCAGGCCCAGCAGCCTACGGATGCTTGCCTCCAGCTGGGCCAAGTACTCCGCTGCCACCTGGGGACTCACGTTGGGCGATATGTAGCAACTGTACAACCGGACCCCACGGACGGCCACTTCTACAAAGCCGTCGTCCGTGTCCCCAATTGCATCGATCGCCACGCTGTTCCCCATCACGACCGCAGCAAGGCTCCTTCCATCCCTGAACCACCGACCCCCTCCCTCTTGTGGAAAGGATCTCACTTGCTAGCAACACATCTATATAGTCTGTCTCAGTTGAGAATGGAACAACAAACCCGGTCTGAACCGTTCAACTTTTTCCTTCGCAGCCGCATGTTTCTACTTTTCGATGTTGTAACACTGAAATGAAAAGGTGCTTTACCACTGAAAGTAACAAGACGCATACTTTTTTTATATCTTTCTTTTTAAATTTGATTTTATATCAGATTGTCTAATTTTAAGTCACAAATAATTTAGCATTGTTTGTTATGTTTCTTTATTTTTTATTATTTCAATTTCATTTTCAATAAATAAAAGTATGCGTCTTGTTACTTTTAGTGGTAAAGCACCTTTTCATTTCAGTGTTACAACATCGAAAAGTAGAAACATGCGGCTGCGAAGGAAAAAGTTGAACGGTTTAGACAAGGTTTGTTGTTCCATTCTCAACTGAGACAGACTATAGAGTATTTATAATGACTGGTCTAGATTCTAATTGGTCATACATCACGCCTGTAACAACCAATCAGCAAGTTGGAATGTTATAAATTTACCTCGACTAACTCATAAAATAAAAACACAAATCAGCTGATGATTCAAATCACAAACGAATTTTAGTCGTTCACTGAAAACTGAACAATATTATTTAGGAAGGTAGAAATGAAACTACCTACATTTTATCACATTCTAGCGTTATGATTGGTCATTACGCACGTAACATATGACCAATTAGAACCTAGACCAGTCATTATAAATACTCTATGGACCACTCTTCCATCCTCTGATCCAAGATGTCGTGGGCAGCATGGAAATGGTTCAGGTTTATTTGTAGGATCTTCACTTCCTACGGGGCTGTCTTTTCGCTGCCCCAGATTTTCCCCCTTCACGTATTCCTTAAACAGGGGGCACCGAGGCGTTGCGGACCTGTGCGCGTTGGAGAGTTTCTTCTCCGCACACACCGGGCAGTGCTCTTCATTATTAATGATTTTTTTTTACATGTAAGGGCCCTTTCTACAGTTCGATCACATATAGTGAAAGGTTATACTGCTCCAGAATAATGAATTACGAAAAAAAATAATAATAATGATAACGGAGAAAAAGAAACTCACTTAACCACTGCTTCATATTACTCAATTAAATTCGTGAATTAATCGATTTCAATATGAAATTTGATATGTGCTTGCAATGATCATTAATATGTTAGCACCTAATCGATAGAATATATTTCTTTCCTGTACAGAAGCCAACCCACAGGGTTTCCAGGAAAAATTCCATTTAAGTAATAAACTTTTCGAAGAATTTTATTCATATGAATACGTATTTCTACAAACACAAAAATTTTATTTCCATATTCTTCTGTTTTTAGAACCTCATGAAATGCTCTGTAAGTTCTTCAGTCATGTGAAGAAAAATTCAACTTATATCCGATAATGAGGAGAATAAAAACGTTATTTTAAAACTTTTCAGTATATATGGATTATTTGTATAATTTTAAATTGGATAGTAAAACAATTAATTATCTTCAAAAAACATATATATATAAGGCGCAAAAGAAGCAAGGAGAAACATGTGGTAATCGAAGTGTAGCTAGTATGATAAAACAAAATATGAAAGAGATATGGTTTCATTCACACTTATCTTAAATAGGTGTCTTGGCGTACTGGAAATATGGATTGGTTCGCTTTTACGACAGCTACAAAAAACTTTCCTTAAATGGTAAAAAAATGGATAGCAATAATGTAGAACTTCTAGGTATTCAATACTATTGTTTCATAGATAATTTCCATGACCTATATCTACGAAGAATTGTACAAATTCAACTCATACATTATATTTTGATTATAGGACACTTTTCAGATGTAGGAAATTCTCTACATATAAGTAATTCATTAACCTTTAAACATGCCGAATGTACCATATTTTCACAGAATAGTTCAACTACATTATTTTTAATTCGCTAATTTCTCTATTTTTACAGGATCATTGAGTATGGCATACTTATACGTACATATTTTACATGAAATTGAAAAAGAGATAGACAAAAATAAGGAAATATCAGGTAGTTCATTTTATAGAAAATTACTCTATGTTTACTTCTGTAAATGATTTCATTCGACGAAAATTTATTCCAAAATTTTTCTCGAGCAGAATTTGTGAACTCAGTGTGCTCGGCAAAGCAGGCACTATTAAAAACTGGGTACAGTCCGGGTCCAAGTACGTCGATTAGAATACTATTAATTACACAGATGGGCGGCTAAGTTGAAAAAAATATTCGTTTAAAAAATGTACTTTTGTTGCGCAGCTATAAAGACAACCATAAAAGACATCCTCTCAATGATAAGAGGTGAATCGAAGCCAATAAGTGAGTGAGACTCCCATATCACTTGAATTTACAATTCTTATAAAAATCCTTAAAATATTTTATTGCTTTCGTATCGCTTTATAGGCGAAGAAAGATTCAATGACTTCATAAAACATACACAATCAATAATTCTTCGTTCGAATACTCAAGAATTGATTATAGAGGGTAAATTTACCTTGCTTTACTTGTGCATTATATATTATTCTGGTCAGGGTCAGGAAGGTGCTCCCTTACATAAATTGGGTGCCACGGAACCAGGCTTCACTTTCACCAAAGAGGCTCCTATGGTAATTTAGAAAGCTATAACTTTGGCGCAATATTTTGAAGAAATCATAAAGATGAAGTATATTAGATCTACTTACAATTATTAATTACTATCATTACCTATTAGTACCTATACTACTAATACTTTAATAGATAAATCTCATATCTTAATGCTTAATGGGTCATCAAAGTTTCCCATAACCTCTTCCAAAACCCAAAGAAAATGAATTTAATCATCTTGATAGTACATATTTTATGTCGACATTGGCCTGTTGAATTTGAATAGTTTGGCATTTAACCGCTTGGCCTGTTGGATTACTATGAAAAGAGCAGGCGGTGCTTTATTAGCAATCTTGAAATATCAAAATTTCAAAATCAAAAATCAATCAGGAAAACAAATTTAAGAAACTTAATTACCTGACAAACCAAATTTTTAATGAGCTAGGTTATGGGTGTATTGATTGAATCACATATCCGTTCTACGATGAACGAAGGGCAGTTACGAGATTTAATGATACAGTTGCGAAGGAGATGTTTCGCTGAGCTGAGAAATAAAACATTAAGCTATCAAAGAACTAGCGAATTCGAATAAAATTTTTCTTTAAAAAACCTACTGCAATAAGTGGTAATTAATCAAGTCTAAAATGTTTAAGGGTATACAAACCTTCTGAAAGAAATAAGGGACAATAAAGAGAGAACCAATCTTTTATAGTATACTGGGTTCACCTGAGAAGGTTTAACCCAGTATCCAGCTCGTCATGCAGAAACGAGCACTCAGGAGGGTTGAAATTTTTGCGAGGCTAGGATGTTACCTCTATTGGTTCAACCACATGAGGCAGCATGGTGCAAACCTGCACCACGCGACGCCGTTATGGTTTCACCTTACTGACAAAAAGGACTAAGGTACAAAAGTAAAAATTGATGTATTTGAAATTATGGAACAGACAAGCCCAATGGAAAGATGTTATTTATCAACCTATAGCTTACGATATTTATCTCTCTATATATCTCTCTATCTCTCTATATATTAAAATTAAAATGAAATCGGTTTTGAGATGCGCGCGCATCCTTGTTTTGAATAGCAGGTATAAAAGGTATATAGAGGGTAGCACGTATGCAAAGGAAAAAAGGTTGCAAATTTTAATAAAAGCTTTGTACATGCACGATGGTAAAGTCATAAAATTTTTTTGAGTAGCAGGTATACAAAAGGATAAAAAGGTGATAAATTTCAATAAAAGCTTTGTACATAGGCAAGAGCAAAGGCAAAGTTGTAAAATTGTTTAAAATGGCAGGTATACAAAGGTATAAAGGGGCGAGCTCATCCTGAAAGGAAGAACTCTTGGTGGGGGGGGGGAGTAACAAATACGTAAGAATAAATTGGGTTGTGCAGTTTGGATTGTAGCAGTACTTACCGGATAATATAATTTTTTTTTCTTCATTAATTTTTATTGCGAGCCCCGAAGGGGCGAGTAGGCACTAGTCTTAATTAATTTCTGCTCGACGTTCACGTGGTTTCAGCGAATGAATCCGTATATCGTACGTGGAATCGTGATTATGATTAAGTTTAACGAAATAAATGTTTTTAATTAACACGTTTTATTTTAAATCACTATAAAAACGAGTTCACATCCAAAAAGAGTTATTTTCTTTAAATGAATCCATAAAAAGGAAAAGTTATATCAGAGCGTGTGCTTGACCTACGAACGCTATTTGCACACTGCCTTTGTCCAAACTTGAATTCCACGTGGTGCATGATTTGCTCAACGTAAAACTCACCAGACATCGGCAAGACTGGTTTGATTGTTCGAGCACACGTCTCATGCAGTAATTATATGGTAATAGTGTGCATTATTACCAGTAATCGTGCATGAGCGTAATTTTTATTTTTATTTCTCAAGTACCCCTGAAAACTCATATCACACTGTATGCCTTTATTTCTAATAATAAAACAAACGATAAGAAATTTTAACAATTTAACACCTTCTCATTCGATGAAAAGAAACCGCGTTTAAAAGGATTAAAAAAAATTTGAACTTTTGTTTTTGTTTAAAACTCTGTTTTTTATTTCCATGTTTAAAATACTTTTAAAGCAATGTTTAAAACAAACTGTTTAAACATGTTATCCCTGGTGCGAAGAGTATAGAACGCCCACCAGACGTGCACAAAGGGAAAAGATGCCCGCAAAATGTGTGGGAGGAAAGAAATGCTTCGTATGACTGGTGAAAAAGAAAAAAAAAATAAGAGGTGACCTACAGTAAATGTACTAATTCACAATGGTCTGCAACTCATTCGCAATATCACAACTAAAACTTAAAATTAGTTAGAATGATTCTGATTTTAATCGATTAAAATTTAAAATTATTTCACTAAACATTTGTAATCGATGAATCGAGATTAACCAAATTGTCGATTAATCGATCCATGCTTAAATAATTAATCGTCTAAAATAATCGCCTGTTTGAATTAATCGTGATTGATTCATATAATCTTTTAATTGTCGAAGTTGATGAACATGAACTTGTAAGCTGTAAATGATTACTGTAAAGATCTCATGACCACACTTATTTTTGGGCCTGAATAATTTCAAATTTTCAATCATATAGAATGTTAAGATCTACATATGTTAAAGATATACGAAGCCATTTTTTTGAACTAGTTGTATCAATCATTAAATTGATTAAATATCAACTATCACATAACAATACCAAGCATTTTTATTTTCGTTTCGTTTCATTCACTGTTTCAATTTTCAACCATCCAATATTCTTAGAAATTCAAGACAGGGTCTGTAAGGCAAGACTGTCTCGCCTTGTTTTATCTATTCGTCTCTCTCACTCCTGCCGCCACATGTTGATAACGATAAGAATTCAATACAATGGAAGGAATCCACTTAAATGAAAGAACATCGATGCATAATGCGTAATTTTTAATAAAAGCGTCGATTATTCTAATCAATTGAAACCGTCAAATATTTTAATCGCTTAAAATCGTCGAGTATTTCAATCGATTAAAATCGTCGAATATTTTAATCGATTAAAATCGTGAAATATTTTAATCGATTAAAGAACTGGTCAATTTTCGATTAATAATCAAATCGATTAATTTTTGAATAATCGATAATCGATTATTTTTTTTAATAATCGACAGTACTAGGTTAATTAGAAAAATTATTATTTTATTACTATAATTATCTTCACTGTGAATTAATCGTTGTTTTTTTTTTTTTCAAAACAGATTCATTTTCATTTATTAGCTACATCAAGCAGATTCCATCCAAATTTAAGAATTTTTGTTCTAAATTGATATGGGGATAAAGGAATTCGCACTAACCATAAGATTAGTTATAGGGATTTTGATGTACTAATCAAAATTTATATTTAATTATAAACGAATGTTAGGTATGCATCATCTAAATTAGTGGCTGCGGAAGTTTTTTTGATACCAGGGGTCGCGAGAGGTGGGTAGAAAATGAGAAATCAATGATATTTATTTTGGAAGGGTTAAATAATGTTTGAATATAGTATTTCACAGAGTTAAAAACCACCACAACTGTATTTTTTGAAAATTTGAAAGGGTTTTCATAAACATTTGAAACCATTTCAAAGATTTTTGATACATTCACCAAAAAGAATCACAACTAATGACCAAAATAAAAACCACCAACAAAACAATAACCTTAACAGAAAAGTTTCAAAATTATCAAAAACACCATAACAATATACCGTGCGCGCAAGTAATTACTTACACACCAGCGCAAAAATGTTCAAAAATTCATTCATGCAATTTTGAAATAAATGTTATAACAAGAAAATGGGGGTTTATTTATATTTTTAATTAATTTTGTAACATAATTAAATTAGAAACAGGGATAAAAGAACATTTCAAAACTTCTGATATTATTTTCTAAATTTTGAAAAACTAGTTTCAACACATTTTTGCGCTGGTGTGTAAGTAATCATTTGCGCGCACGATATGGTTTTCCACTAGAAATACCACCATCACAACAATCATTTCCTTGAATTTCAAAAAAAAAAAAACAAAACCAAAACAACCAATTCACGAATTGGTTTCAAGTGGTTTCAAAATTCAATTTCAAATTTTGAAGTGATATTATGTTGTAAGCATTCTATATTCCTTGTTTATTTAGTTGTAGATTTTTGCCGTTTTTAGCTTTTGAACTTTTGATGTTTTGAAGTTCTGACTTCTGAATTTGAAATTAAAATAAAAATTTTTCTATTATTTTTATTTTCAATTTTTTACATCGGTATTTTACTTTTCTCATGAGTCATAACTGCTTGAAGATTTGAAAATATTGAAATAAAGCAAAATAAATAAGAGTGTTGGAAATAAAAGACAAATTTTAATTTATGAATTTTCGAGTCATTTTATTTTATTTTACAAATTGACAGACATACATACAAATACAATAATAGGGCTTTTACAAATATAAATGTAAAAAAAACCACAACTACAATAACCAATTGAAAATTAAATTTGTTTCAATTAAAAACCTTGACCACCATCATAAATTAGAAAATAAAACCAAAATCCATAATATGTTATATTGAAAAAATTTTGAAAACCTTTTCAAAACCATAACTAAAAAAAGAAAGGAATTGGAATTTCAAAACCACTTAAAACCATTTCAGACTTTCAATTGAAAACCAATTCAAAAACCACAAGTACCACAACCTAAAACCTAACTATCATGTACCACAACTACAACAACCAGTTGAACCTAAAACGGTTTTTAACTCTGGTATTTCAATGCTTAGTAATATAATTGTAATGCTTTCAAAAAAAAAAAAAAAATATATATATATATATATAGGATACTAGCAGCGCTTCGCGCTGCCAGCTGGGTGCTCCGCCCCCCGACCCCCGTTGGTCGCTCGCTACGCTCGCGCCCTTTCGCTCGCATCGCTTCATTTTTTTTATTTCTCACTCGCTTCGCTCGCTCGATTCGTATCAACTCTTTTCACTTTTGAATAACTACCATTAATTCCATAAAGTAAGCATTTTTTGTTTCAAAGTAGAAATATCCATTTTTTCTTTCAGTGTAGTGGAGACGCGGGCATATAGAATCGGCCAGGCATAAAGAATTATCAAAATTATGGCTGTGCTATGTATTCTGAAAAGTAGGCAATATATGCATTTGGTAGAGGTTTATTTTGCAACCGGACATTTTTTTTTTCAATTTGACATAAACTGATTTTGTACTACCAAAAATCGAGAATTGAGAAATTTCAAAAGAAAATGATTTCACTTTTATTGCATCTTCAAAAGAATTTTTTCTTGCTGCATGAAGATAAATTCCTGTATTTTCCATTCCTGCATAAGAAATTTATAAATTTTTTAATTCAAGTTACACTTTTGTCCATATTTATCGAAAAAGTCAAATCCGGGCATAAAGAACCACATGGTAAATGAGTTGGTAATAGTTATAGAAGGCCAAAAATACTACCTAAATACCAAAATACCACGATAAATTTACGATGCGTCACATGCATAACCTAAATTTGAAGTTGGTTACTGTTAGAATGGCTCCAATGTAATATGTGCTCTGAATGAGCGTATAAAGAGTGCACCAGTTGAGAGGTTATGACAATATCCATTTTATGAGTGCAATTTTTAGGTAGATGCTGGTTTCACTCGTGAAAATATATTTTTTTACCACTTTAGTTTAATTTTATAATCGCTTTGTAATCATTAACATTCTATTTCAGTTATTTATTACTGTGGTTCTTTTTGCCCCGGCACTTTGGGGATGGAAAAAATAGTGTTCTGGCAAACTTCAAAGTTGAGTATCTAAAAGTGGCTTTTCAAAAAAAGTTTTCACATATTCTGAAAAAGAAATGTTTTTTCTTCATAATAAAGCTGTTCCCAGATGTTTTTTGGAATTACAGCGTATTTTAGAGCAAACTAAAAAAAGGTGGTTCTATATGCCCGAGTCTATCATCATGTTCATAAGTAATTAAACTTCTTCATAAGTGGAGTATTTAAGGCCCTATTCTACATACACGATTGCATACTGCTTTGCCTGCCAAATGATCATTTCGCACCTCCTTAATTCTCAAATACGACTTATCTGTTTCACTTGAAATTTGAAATTTACACCTATACTAAGAATTTGAGAAAGTTCACAGAAGATTTTTTTGATTAATTGATTATTTGTTGAGAAAAACGAAAAAATAAACTGGCTTTTGAGGAGGCCATATTTCACAGCTTATAACCTTCTTATTAATTGGAATATGAATTATTCGTTCTGAACAAATTAAAGAGAAGTGCCTTATCTTCTTCATTTTCCAATTTCAAAAGTTTTCATTAGAAACTCACGAAGAAGTTTATTTTCAAAAATGTCACTTTTTTAGCGTCATCAATTTTGGTCCCCATACAGATAACATGCAGTGCCTGCAAAGTTTAGTATAGTTATTGCATATGTAGAAATTTACTACTCGAACATAAATGCTTTAAAAAAAGCAAAATTCTAAACTTCCTCTTATTGAAAAAAAAAAAAAAAAAAAAAAAAAAAATGGATGATAAAAATTAAGAACATTATGATATAAGCCTATTCAGTAGGTTCCTCTTTATAAAATCAAAATTTGACTGTTGATCACATCAATATTAAGAATCTTTCGGCATTATATTTGTTAAGTATAGGTGATTCTATTATTTTTATTAGTACAATCATAAGTAAAATTCCATTATATTTATCGTACATGTGTAAGAGTTAAAAATTATTATTATTACTTGTATCAATTAAAATGTTATGAATAATTTAATATATATTAAGAGTTTTAAGTTTTTTTTTATTATATACCTATGTCAGTAATTTAATGTTTTAAATTTTGTAATAGTTATTATGTTTTAAATCTGGCTTATTGTTGTTTTTTATGAAGGTATGTACGAAAATTCTACGCTAATTTCTTGAAAAATACCTTCGATTTCGTGTGTACAAAAATTAATTTAAAAATCATCGTAAACGTATGCTTCCAAATTGGAGGAAAAAATATTCTTATTTCTTTTTATAAACGGAATATTGAAACATATTTAAATTTTATTTAAATTTTTCCTTAAATTTGACTGTACTTTTCAACTCTTACAGAAGTAAGAGCTGAGTATCAATTATAAATCTGGGCTTTGGACTAACCTAACACCCTGACTAAGACTGCGTCTAGTTCCATGATAAGGTTAATAGGTACCGATAAACTACAGAGACTAAATTATTAAATTTGTTGGACTCATTATCGATGCAGTTTTATTTAAAGAATCTAGCTTATTTATATGAACCAAAAATATATATTTATAGTGCATTCTGATATTTTTATGTACAGTTATTAGCAAAATTTTATAATCTACGTAGTATATTATGCATAAGTACTAAAAATTAATTTTATTAATAATTGTAATAATTGCAATTTTATGCATTTAATATGTGTGTCAAGTGTTTTGAACTTTCTATTACATATCATGTATACCTATGTGTAAGTTATTGTTTCATATTTTCCGTTAATTATGATGCAGTTGATCTGGCTTTACTTCCTTTTTTTTTTTTTTTTTTTGAATAGGAAAATTTGTAGAATGTTCTCTCCTGCACTTCACATATAGATAAAATGAATACCCATATAACCTATTCCTGCTATAAGATACGCTTTCATTATACCTAGTACGAAAATACGAGTTTGAACTTTTGCACTACATCTTATGAATAAAATGATAACGCCTTTCTGGTAGGAACGTAAAAGTGCTATTTTTCTCGTAAAGCTCATATTTACTGAAACAAAAGTGCGAAAATCACTCCTAAATGAACAATGAATATGTTGGATCGTCAAATTGGAAAATCAGAGTCAAATACATTTCATAGCTTTTAACCAAAGTTCTGAAATGAGCACAATGGAGCCAGATAAATATGAAAGTATCCGAACAGGTACTTGCGAATGCATTTAAATACGTTTATATGTTAAAAAATTATCATATACCGTATTTATTCTTTTGCAGGAGATTCTAAAAATATTTTTGAGACAACATTTGGTTCAGGTAGTAACTTATTATGTATTACACAACTTCTTTTTCTTTCCTTCCATACACCCATTTTCGGTATAATTAAACTTGAAATTCGCTTACAAATTTATTTATGTACTAACTTTGATTTTTGTTTGCAGAACCATTTCGAATGTTGAGTAAGTTCATCTCGATACAATGAGATAATTCAATTACTAATTTAGTAATTGAATGATGCCTTGTAGCGTACCTAAGGGGGGGGGGAGTTGGGGTCAGAACCCCCATGAGCTTCATTTTTATTTTTTTATTAGTGCAAATATGTCAGATTATGTCAGAATAAGCGATTCAAGTTTATACAAAACGGTATAAACCCGCCATAGAGGAATCCTCGACGATAAACCCTCACACTTACTAGTTCTCCCACGCACAAAATATTGAACGAAAAAATATATTTCATTAAATTAAACTTTTGCATGAGAACTAATACACATATTTATATCCCGACATATCCACTTTACCCAGCATCAGACTCAGACATAATCTGCCATGTGCAGTTTGTAAAAAAAAAAAATCAAATAAAAATAGTGTATTATTACAACGACAGAAACAATTCTGATTGGGAAAAAATGAAAAAAAAAATACAATTTTTGGTGTAGGGCTGTTCACTCTTTATCAATCCGTAGGCTATGCGTCACTCTTATTTCGGGGGACTTTTAATATGTTGTTCGGGAAGTCGTTCTCTACATGCTCATTACATTAAGTCTTCATTGTGAATCCTTTCTCACTTTTTTTCTTATCTACATTTACAGAGCTAAAACTTACTTTATTTTGGTATCTCTCTATATATTAAAATCAAAATGAAATCGGTTTTGAGATGCGCGCGCATCCTTCTTCTGAATAGCACGTATAAAATGTATATAAAGGATAGCAGGTATACAAAGGAATAAAAGGTTGTAAATTTTAATAAAAGCCTTGTACATGTACAACGGTCAAGTCATAAATTTGTTTTGAGTAGCAGGTATAAAAAGTATAAAGGATAGTAGGTATACAAAGGGAAAAAATGAGATAAATTTTAATAGAAGCTTTGTACATGGGTAAGAGCAAGGGGAAGTTGTAAAATGGGCGAGCCCATCCTGAAAGGAAGAACCCTTGGTGGGGGGTAACAAGGAAGAATAAATTGGGTTGTGCAGTTTGGAATGTAGCAATACTTGTCTGATAAAATTACTTTTTTTGTGGTTTAATTTTTATTGCGAACCCCGAAGGGGCGAGGAGCTACTAGTATTTTTTATATTTGAAATTATCAAGTTTTTAGGATATTGTTTGTATGTCTTATAATTTTCCTTTTAAAACATTTTTTCCAAATTTTTCTTCCATTCGATTTTTTTGGGTTTTCCAATTTTCAGACATTAGTTTCAATTTTTTTCAAAATAAAATATTTTTAACATATTTTCAAAAAAATTTACATAATTATAATGAAAATGAAGAACAAAAAAAAATTATTCAAAATATTTTTTTTTCAATTTTTAACAAAATCATCGAAAGCTTGATACCCAAATAAATGATTCTATTCTAATGTATGTACGTACACATATCTTTTCTTTTACACAGTGTATATGGATTATGGCTACTCACAAAAACAGCAATCAAATAACTCAAAAGATACTGATATAAACAGCGCTAGTGGAGGTAAGAAACCGAAAAACCATTACACCAACACTGTGACTCGGTAAAAACTTTATTCTATTCTAATACACAATACACACATCTTTTCTTCTACGTAGAGCATAAGGACAATGGCAATTCAAAAAAGGACCCATCAAACAACTTGGAAGATATTGACATAAACAAGATTAATGGAAGTAAGAAACCCCATTCCATCAACTATGACTCAGCGAATGAAAATTATGAAAATTAACATTGGTTTTTCACTTCACTCGATAGCTTTCGAAAAATGGAAATACACGTTGATTTTCTTTTTTCGGAACGTTGACGAAATATTTAAACCTGCTTATCCAGACTACGAATCAAACAACAATTTGGACTCGTATAGTGTTTTTCTTGAAAACAAAATTTTACTAGGTACCTATACTCATATCATCTCATACATAACCACATAATTTGTAGGTATACCTAACACATCCATAAAGGAAGTAGTGTAACTAAGAAAATTATGAGAGAATTCTCCACACGATTTGAAAAATTTTATAATCGTTTTTTCACTCTTTCCCCGCATATGAAGTTGTTACGTATACACTATATAGACTTTATTATCGATTTCTATGACTTTTTTAACAAATGTTTTTGTTTACAGAGCACTTTTTGGTTCGAGAAACAGCTCCAAATTTGAGTAAGCAAATGCCACTAAACCATGAAAAAGGTTCTACCAACGAATGCATAATGTAAATAAAATATGCCACTAAATTTAAACTCGATGTTCATAGGAAAGAAATGCTATACTTTTTTTATTTGATGATATTACCACGATTCGACGACTTTATAAAGAAAATGAATTACAACAACTTTGAAAATACGATGAAAAGATTATATTACGCGAGTAAGTAATTTTACCACATTCATTTTGGGGGAGGGGGCAGTACCCACCGAAGTCCCCTTAATGGGGGAGTGTGATCAGGGGTAGATTGGTGAGTAATGGTGACACAACGCAGCACAACATGAGCACAATTCATTCCAAAAGTTATAGCTCTTAAATCGCATTTCGGGGGGCTGGTCCCCAATGAAGTACCCCTTCTGTACCCCTTAGGGTAGTGGCACAATGTAAACTAATGACGGCACAACGTAGCACAACGTGAGCACAATTTGTATGCAAAGTTTCAGCACTCAATTCGCACTTGGGGGGCTCGCATTTCACCAGCCCCCTCGTTACATTCCCGGAAAGGGGGGGGAGCACAATGTGAATTAGTGACGGCACAACGTGGCACAACCCGAGCACAACCTGTACACAATTTTTCAACTCTCAATTCGCACTTAGAGGGGCTCGTATTTCACCAGCTCCCCTATTATGTTCTCAGAAAGGGGCGGAGCACAATGTGAATTAGTGACGGCACAACGTGGCACAACCCGAGCACAACCTGTACACAAATTTTCAACTCTCAATTCGCATTTGGGGGGGCCGACGTAAGGGACCTATTTTTGTAGTTGGTACTTGTTTTTTTGCGAAGAAAAAAAAATACTATAACCAAATATACGTTTGAAACAGTTCTATCCATGTAAAAAAATTGTATACATGGTGAAAAGGACGGCTTTCTGATGCATCTTGAAGACTTCTCCGTAAAACCCTCTCCAATAAAAATTCCTGGCTACCCTACTACTTTAGGTGCTTTATTTAAGAGTATGATTCCCATATAATCAATATTAATTTTGAATGATCCGAGCCTTTCTGTGACTAGAATAAAGTTATAATTTTCTTGAGTGTTGTCAAAGTGAGGTAAAGTGGAGGTTTTAAAACTCCTCGAGTGGATAAAAACGCAGAATTCGTGGGGTTGGAATACAAGGGTCGTATATCACATTTTTAGCAATTTTGATTTTGATTGATTATCATTCTGTAGAATGTCCTTTTTCTGGTAAAAAACTCAAAAATTAGCTAAAAATTAGTTAAATATTTAAAATTTTACTTTACTTTAAAAAAAATCGTATGTACAAAGATCCTAAATTTCCCTCGAATACAAGTGTCGTATATCCAGATTGGGAAAATTATTCTTTGTATCTACAGCATGCTTTACTCGAGTTTTTATTAATAATTATTATTGTGATTGTGATTTTGAAAGCGTGAAAATGTAAAAATAAGAAGAAGAAATTATTACAATATTTTAATTTTTTATTTTATTTGAGAAGAAATTGGGAAATTGCTATGATATTTCAATTTTTAATTTTACTTCATATAATTTTTTTTTTTCTTCAGTACAGTGAAAATTTATTGTAATTTGTGTTTTACTTAAAAAAAAAATTATTTTGTCATATGCCTCCAATTTAATTTTTTTTATGGTTTATAGTGTCAATTTTCCAAAAAAAGTTGCCGCATTTGGTTTTTTAAAATGGATGTACTACCTCCTGAAATCAAAAATAGATAGAATAGTAGAATACAATGGTCGTATCTCCATTTAATTATTTTCAAACTTGATTTATAAAAAAAATGAAAAGGGAAAAGATGAATGTGGTAATTTTTCTATATTTTCAAATGGTTACACTGTTCATTAAAAAAAAAAAAGTCGTGGGAATTAATAATTCGTCTTACGCAGCCCTGACAAAGTTAGTTTTCCTTCTCCTTTAAAATTTACGAAATGTGATTGGGATCCTTCAGCGAAAGAGTCGGTACCTGGTGGTAAAACGATGAACTACTGAAAACGGGGATTTCAATAATTTGATAAAGTATCATTATTGGCAATGAATTAATAATTGTGGTATTGAATTGAATTATTTTGAATTCAATGGTAAAGATAAATTGAATTCCAGTGTTATTGTTGCGAAATAAAGATTATTTTTCATGCACTTACCAATGATTAGCGATACAATTATCGTGAATATCATAAATACCATGCGAAAGAATCTCATTTATAAACCAAAATGATAGATAAGTATCAAATTGGCCAAACCCAACTCATTCATTCCATTTATTCGATTTATTTTCAAATAATTTAAACATTTCACTGTGTGAGTCTGCAACTGGCGGCAAAAATTCCCCGTTTTCAGAACTGATAAGACCATTAAATGTAAACACGACACTAGCGCGCCACTGCTTTGAAGGGTCCCAATCAGTGTTGTAGGAACGAACATAGGTCTGTTCTTGTTCCTGTTCTCGTTCCTGAAAAGACCCAGTCATTTGATCCTGTTCCTGACTTGTTCTTATTCTCAATGTTTCAACTGTTCTCGTTCCGTTCTTCGTTCTTTCAATTCTTTACAATGTTGTTCTCGTTCTGTTCTTTGTTCTTTCAATCCTTTATGGTCTCGTTCTTGTTCGTTGTTCGTTCTGTTCTCGTTCTTCAATTTTTTCTTTTGCTCTTTCTTTCTTTCTTTCTTTCTTTCTTTTCTTCTTTCTTTTTTTTTATAATCTGTTTACAGTTAATGTTGTTGTTGAAATTGAAAATTAATTAATTGAAGCTAATAATTTTAAAAAAATTACTTCTATCGGTATATGTAACACTTGCTCGCTTTCAAGTATAAGTTTCTTATTTTCTCTTTTCCTTCATGATATCTATTAATTTCAGGACAAATCGTGAACTTTCAAAAGAACGAAGAACAACCCAAAATTACATCCGTTCTTGTTTTTGTTCTCCTTCCTCAGCATTTTACATTAGTTGGTTCTCGTTTCGTTCTTTAATCTTTTAGTTTGAAAACATTCTGTTCTCGTTCTGTTTTTTGTTCTTCAGATATATCACTTTTATGTTCCCGTTCTTGGTCCTGTTCCTCAGGAACAATGAAAATTCTCCGTTCTTATTGTTCTTCGTTCTCGTTCTTTGGTTTGTTCCTACAGCACTGGTCCCAGTATACTACTTTTGTATTCTAACCCCACGAATTATAAGTATAGGAAGGAAAGGTTAAACCTTCAATTTTAAGCAAATATTTCATACTTTTTCTGTTAGTTAACTTATAGTGTTCAGGTGATTTTTTTTATTTAAAAATAATGATAGGAACCAGTACGTCTGATTCACCAATTCAAAACGAGGTTGCATAATGTAATTTTTTTAATAATCTGTATTGAGCAAGAATTAAAGTATGAAATGAACGATATTCATAATGATGAAATTTATGGTTTTACTCCCTCTTAAAGTAATTTGTTATTCATACGGAGTTGGGCAAATGCTTTTATCTTTACCACCTTTTACATATGTACTGTCAGATTGTTAGCTCAATTTTGCTAATACTTGATGTTCCAGCTCACAATTATTTACGAAGCAGGTATTTTAACCATGTTATTCTGATCGTTTGTTTACATATTTTTGATTCAACGAAAAGTTCATTTCTTTAGTGTTTTTTCTTTTTTACGGTTTTTTGTCTTCTCACCAATGGTGGTTTAAAAATACATGGTTGTTGAAGTCAATTATTCCTATTTCAACTACGACTTGTTTACATTCACGAATTTCTAGTGATAATAATTCCGTTTGTTTTTCCCCCTTCGATCGATGATAAATGAAGTAATAAAATGAATGTGAGTGAAACAAAAAGCGATTCGATTTCGGACGATCAAACGCTAGATTTGAGTAACAGTCCGAGCTCGAATATATTTTACACTCGTAGAGGAAGTGCAATCGACCGTTTCACCGATCCGGAAAATATAACAAATTATTTATGCGGTTATAGCATACGAATTTGCACTTTGTACATTTTATGGATTCATATAGTAAGTGATCATTGGCCCCCGTTAATTATCATTCTCATCCAACATTCATTATCTGTCTTGTGTGCTATCTTCCAGATGTTCATGATTATTTCCTTCATCATTCTGATTCTGGGAGCTACGTATATTCGAATACATTTCGAAATCGCTCACCAAGCAAACGAAACCATATACATGGTGAAAGCGAATAATAAAATTTTATTCTCCTTCGATACCTATTCGGCGGGTTTGTGCTACTCTTATCGCATTTCCTAACAAGTTTTTCCGTATTTCTGTGTTACGCGTTATTTATAGGATTGAATTTGGATTTCGGCGAATTCGGTTATAGAATTCTCGAATTATTTTTGAGTATAGCTTTCGTCGATATATGCGTCGCGCTGGTAGCGTTAATCGGCGTGTATTCGGTGCGTATTTTATCGTAGAAAACCGCTCGATGGTGGACAATGGGTATTAATCTTCGTACGTGACTTATTTTACAGAACACTTTATATTTACTCATTCCCTATTTGGTATCAACTCTTTTAAATATTTCTTGCATCGTATGTTTCACTATTTTGGAAATGTGTATGATGGTACTGAAGTTAATCAATCTTCGATGGTTTGGATATTCGATTTTGGGTTTATTGTTGAGTAAGTATTCGTGTACGATGTTCGTGCAGCAGGATAAGTGGCGTGTAGCAATATTGTAAAAACCGTAAACCCACATTCTCTTCGAATGAAATTGATTTTTCATCTCTTGAATAACTTGTTGATTTCTTACCATAATTTTTACATCTAAAGTATCCCTCTGAATCCTGTCTAAAGAATCAGTGCCGTTTTAGGATTGCTGCTTGAGGGGGGGTCAGTTCCATAAAATCAAGTACGAAGGATAGTAAATTGTTTAAAATTATCAAAAAGTTGATGTGTAGGTACCAAAAAAAAAAGTGTTAGGATTATTTCCACTCGTTAAATTTTTAATTGAAAAAAAAAACAACTAAAAAAACTGTTCAGAACCCCACCCCTCCCCCCCCCCAACTATGAAAAGAACTAAATGAAGAATTTTTGTATCTTAAATAACCAGTCATTGCATATTTCATGTATTTATAAGTTCAATTTTAGTATTAATATGAAAAATAATTAAGGCTATACTTTTTGTTTACATTTTGACAAGAAAAGGTTCGTTTTGAACGTCAACTTCAATCGGTTATTTCTCCCTAAAAACGCGATATAATTTATTCCGACCAGTTTTATTTTATTTATTAATGTTTTAAAAAGAACTGACTTTTGAGATATTTTCGAATATTTCCTTTCCTTTTGATTTAAGAAGAGTTAAGTGGGTGAGAATTCGCGAGATATGGCAAAATTTTAAATGTTAATCATTCGTTTTAGAAATGACATGTCGATAATTTCTCGAAATACAAGTCTTAATCTAATTCTAAAGAAGGTATTTAAAAAAAGAAATTGGAAAAAAGTTGAATTTGCATCAAGAAAAAACTGATCAAAAATTGTAAATTTTTGTTGAAATTGGTCGAAATCGTTCGCTATAAGTACAACTCTTTGATGTATTCAGATCTTGAACGATCATTAAAATCGCACAAGTTCGTTCAAAAACGTCTCATCAAAATGTAAACATGAAGTATCCCCTTAAATTAAACCTATTAAACTATTTAAACATAAATGTTAATTTAAAAAAAAAAAAATTTTTTATTAGTAATTTATTTTTCTATTGATAATCGATTTATAAATTGATTTACTATGGAAGTAATAATATTTAGTATCTTAATTTTATGCCTCCAATAAATTTTCATTTTTTCCCTCGATTTTTTGCTGACTTTTTACTCACTATTTTCTTTTATTTTTTGAAAATTTTATCGTTCCTTTACCCTAATTTTATATATTTATACATTTTTGTTCGTTTTTGTGGGTATCAAAAATTGCGTTTTTCGTGTTCCAGATAATGTGCTTGATTATTCTATTTTCTAAAATTTTTTCTAGTTTTTAGAAACATTTTAGATTTTTTCAAACGTAAATAAATTTGAATGAATATATATTCTTAAAATGAAATCCCATTATCACATTTCATCAAAGTAGTACGTTTTTTTTTTTTAAATCGTTTTATTTTTGGTCGCTCGGCATTTCTTAGCCCAAAGATGATAAAATTGTAAACTCGGGCTTCTCGTCACTGAGACTTACTCTAATAAAAAAAAAAAAAAAAAAAAAATGAAATACGATTTAAGGTATTTTTTCTTTGGCCTTAACCTATAATTTTCAGGGCTTTGCATTTAAAAATGAATCAGTTACCTTCACCAATCAATTGCCAAAGCTACATACTTATATTATGTGTTTCAAAGTACGAGTACTCTCTTTCTCTCTTTTGCGTGTATAACCTACAATCTTACTAAATTTATATTTTTGACGATTATTTTTTTCTAAATTACTGCATTTTATTGTGATTTTTGGTTTAAACCACAAACCTTACAGCCCCCAGCATGGTCAATGCACGCCACTTAGACATTTTGCAACTGGTATAATTCGGATATCCCATTGACGATTTTTTATTACAGCTCGGGATGTGTATAGATTCTTTGTTCTGTATTCATATTTTCGTCTTTACGGTAAGAAATCAATCGCGCCGGGTATTCGAACTCCGCCATATCTTACGACGGAAGCGCATTTGAAGCCCATTGGTATCGAACTGGAAGAGGTCAAGACACCAATGCCTAGTCCAATGGAAGAAAAAGAGAAAATTAAAATATGAGTTCTTGTTAATTGTTGTTTGTAATTTTCTTGTTGGAAATATAATTTTTTTTTTGTGGTTATTACCGAAAGTGTTGCTCTCTGGTTACTTCGGTTTACTAATTGTAGTTATTTTTTAGCTGAGTTGTTGATGAAAATGATGGCTATTACAGGTTACCTGTTTTGGGATATTTTATTTTTTGGTTTTTCTTGTGTTGAAGCTTGTTTTCAAACGTACGTTATTTCATTTTTCAAGGAGGAGAGAGTAACCATACTTTTGTTTTAATAAGTGATGAGGACGTGATACCGTGTGTCGAAATCTCTACTGTTGCGCAAAAGGTGAAGATTGGGTTTTTCTTACAAATATATTTCATAACTATATCTATAGGTAATTTATACGATGATATTTTCAATTAAAGAGATAGCGAGTATACTCCCATTAAGATGAATTGAGATACATTTAAACATTTTAGTGACAAGAAACACTCTGGGCTGCTAAATTGGCGCCTGTGGTAGTAGAAAACTTTGGGGTACTAATTACTATAGGTACATGATTAATTTTTCATGGATGATATGGACTGTAAACTCATGTAGAAGTCTCAGGATTTAAGCTTCATTTAGCGAAAGAAAATAATTTTTTCTTTTTCCAGAAAATACATTTTTTGATTTTAATAGCGTAAATAAGAATTTTAGATTGTTGATTTATCGTATCGCATTTCAATACGATGAGTAACATCTACGCCTGTGACTTTAAATGGGGTTATAATTCCAATGAAGGACTCCGTGAAATACCTGGTGCTGCATTTTGATAAAACATTAAATTGGGGAAACTAGTATAAAAACCAAACGTAAAGAGTTAGACCTTGAATTAACAAAAATGATATGGCTATCGGGAAGAAGATCAAGTTTAAATTTAGAAAATAAACTGTTGTTGTGTAAAATGATTCTTAGACCAATTTGGACATATGACTGTCTATTATGGGGTACAGCTAGCCATTCCAACATAGAAATCATTTAGCATTTCCAAAATAGAGTATTGGGAAATATTACCAACTGCCCATAGTTTGTAACAAATAAAACATTACACGAGTATACCAATATGGAATACGTTTATGAGGTGATACAAACCAGGTACTTCAAGAGGCTGGAATCCAGAGGCGGACTTTGAATTTTGCCGCCTGTGGGCAGTAAATTTTTGCCATCGCCCCCTCCCCCACCAAAAAAAAATTATGAAAAATTTTCATGCAGAATATTTTTTTAAACGTTCATTTTGGTACATCACCGAAACATTTAGGTTTGATTTAAAATTTAAAAAAAAAAAAATGTAAGCAGTCATGCCACATCACTACAGCCGAGTTTTTAACTAAGGCTTGATCAGATTTGAAAATAATATTGCTAGGTCCTTCATGTCTACAGGCCACAACTAATACCAAGTTTGAAAACCTCTACCCTATCTTTTCCAAAAACCGTTTAAGAACTTTAATTTAGAACAAATGTAGCGTTTGTTGCTATGCAACAAGTATATGAACACATATTTTTAAAATTATATCTACTTGAGGTTCCTCAAATTATCTTCATTCCTCTCTAAATGCACGTAGGAAGCTAGAATGAAAATAGGTTAGTCACTAGGGCTCATTTTATCGTATGACACCACAATAGAAAAATTTCAACCCCTCGTCTCCTCTCCTCCAATATCATCTGTGAAAGTAAATTTGGGATGTAATACACTTCTTATTCCCAACAATCGAATGAATTAATACTAACTACATTACCACTAATTTGAGGATCTTCAAGCTGTACTCCAATTTTGATAATCTGTCATTTTGTACGCATTTTGACCCAAATTCAAGAGGTCATATTCTGGTCACCAATTAACCATTCACACAATGTTTGACCTTTTTAGATTAATTTGGTGAGGATATGTGGAAGATTCAAGAAATTTTATGACTTAAAACTTCCTCAAAAATCCGTTTTCTGCTCTTACTCTCCCTCTAAATGCATTTATGAAACTGAAATTTGGATATGTTGGTCTCCGTGACTTACTCTTTCATAAATGAGATCAAAAATAAAAAATTTGAGCTATTTACCTTTTCTTCAGCCTCCCTCAGAATTTTCTCGAAAAAACAAAAAAGGAATTTTTTTGCACTTTTAGGAAAAGTCTCTCACAAAATTTTGAGATTTCATACGAATACCTGCCGGCGCTAGGCGTGAAAAAAAATTATATAGCTATCGTTTTGAAGTTGAAAAAACTCATCCAAAAAAAAACAGTTTTAATTTTTACTATAATTTTCAATTTTTTATAATCTTTTTTTCAAACTGATTTCTGAATATGTTACAAGTTCATCCATCTGACTACCATTTTTTTTTTAAAGTGTCATAATATATTTCACATTTAAAAAACAGCTGGAAAAACCAAAATTTGCCGCCCCTGATATTTTGCCGCCATGGGCAGCTGCCCTCTCTGCCCATGCCTAAATACGCCTCTGCTGGAATCTCATGACGGAAAACAAGCGCTAATCCTCCTCGATAATAGTCTTACCACCAGGAAACTGAAGAGGAAACACATCCTTGATAATTATTAATTATTATTGTATCATTTTTTAGGCATTGAAGCCAATGGGCTTCTTTCCTCAACGTTAAATTTAATGTGCGTCATCATAGTTGATTAAGGCCACTGGGCCGTTGTAACGGAATAAAAAAAAAATAAAAAAAATAAATTACATATGCATATTTTCCTAATGATTTGCCTTTGTAAGACATAAAAGAAATTTCAGTTCTTTTCTAGTTTTTTTCGATTATTAGTTTGGATTTGAATATCGATGCTTTTCTTCAAAAACCACGTAAGTCCGACTTGGGCAAAATTCACTTTTAAGTGGTTTCTTATTTTAAAAAAATCGAAGAATTCGATTTTGAAAACCTCGTAAGTCCAAATCATCAACTAGCGCTTCTATCCGTAAAAAAAGAAACCTCGTAAGTCTGTCACCCTTTATATATTTGGACTTACGTGGTTTTTGAAGAAAAGCATCGATATATAAGTAGATGGTATGATGAATCGTTAAATAATAATTATAAGAATACTGGACTGTTGTCCAATGATTTATTCACTATCAGGCATTATTTGATAACACTGAGAATTCATAAAAAAAAATTTATCATGCCATTACTCATGTTTTAATTGTAATGAACATTTCCAAATGACTCCGACTCCTCACTTGCTCCAGTTAGTCTGGAGTCAGGAATCATCATGGTCAAAGTAGGGGTTAAATTTTAGGGTGACTCCAGGGTCAACGTGGAGTCGAAGTCAGTTTTAGAAAAATTCTTCATAGTCGGAGTCACGTTTTTCGATGACTCCTGCCAGAATGTTAGAATTTTTCTCAATTTACAGCTCCGGAATGAAAAAATTGTTCTTGATTCTGGAGTCAGAGTCACTATTTTCAAAACGGCTCTGGAGTCGAAATGGAGTTAAAATCAAGTTTTATAAACTGCTCCGAAGTCAAATTTTACACATGACTCCAAAGTCAACAATCTGAATCGGAGCACAATTTTAGACCTGACTCCACTGAGAAGTTCCAGTCGTAAGTCAGATTTCCTGGTGACTCCAGGTCCTTGAAAAAAAGTGATTACGTGTTTCTCATAAATTTGGAATACCTATGAAAATTTCGCCATTATCAAGAACTCATTGTTACAACTTATTGGGATCATTGGAGCAACCAGAACTTTTTTTTTGGGGGGGGGGGGCTAAATCAAGGTAGAACTACTAAATTATTTACGCGTATACGTTTCATAATAGATTTTTGAAATTTCGAAAATTTGTGGGAGCTATAGCCTCCTAGCCACCACCCTTGATCACGGCGCCCATGATTGGAATGAAGATAAAGACTTCATTTTTGTAAACGTGAAAATATATTTTACATGCCCCTCCAAATTTTGATTATGCAACATCATCTATTTACGCCGAAAAAACAATTCATTATGCAATTTATTCAACATCGCAGTATCAGATTGCATAACTAGGTTCCTGAAGGAGCTTTTAAAATCAGTGTCGTAGGTATTATCGGTATTTCGAATTCTTATGTTTCGAACTAAAGGTAATAGGTGTATTCTTGATTTGAACTGAAATTCAAATTGTTGCTGGTTTTGGTCAGGGGCGTACCGAGGACATTCTTCAGGGAGGGGGGGAACCAAAAATTGCCAACTAATACCATGAAATTTTACCAACTGTTGACTTTTTTTTTTTTTTTTTGCTCCAAGAAAATAAGATGTCACAGTCTTGTTAGTCTTCAAAAAATTTAAAAATAGCTGTAATAATACTGCGCAAGTGGTCAAGTTTATCAACTTTACGCTAAAACTCCAAATTCACCAACTTTCCAAAAGTCAAGGGGGAAGCTCCCCCCTCCCCTTTTCGGTACGTCCCTGGTTTTGGTGGACGTAGTGTTGCATGAATGGATTTGGATAGGGTTTCTTTTCACTTTTATGGATCGATTCTTCGTAGCGATACGATATTAAGGGTGTATTCGGCGATGCATTTATCTGATCTCAGATCTTTTCTCATTTACCCATCACGTTTTCGAACGATCGACCGTATCGAAGGCGATATTTTTACGACGCTTCGTGAAAACGTTACCCTTTTAATTTAATTGTTTAACTAACCCAGAAAGTTAATTGCGGTATTTTACGTTCACAGAATGAGGGAAGATAGGACGGTCGACGATTTACATAAGCGCGACAAAGCAAGATGAAAACGTCGCCGAATCTGAGTCAAGGTGTGTCAATAATTTCACCTGTTCTATCGCGGTCCGTTCGCCCAACACAATGTTGAACTTCGCGCTAATCAAGAGCTAATATTTATAGATCTCAGGCTAAGTTTTGTGTGGCGTTTTTTCCATTCTTTTTCGTCCTTCTTTCCGTTCTAAAGTAAAAACAAATAAAATAGAAATAGATTCAACTTCCTGCGGTGTTAAACGATTGAAAAAGGAGTGGTTTTTGTTTTTATGGATTTACTTGTGCTTTTACGGACCGGTCTTGTTGCATAATGGGGACCGCGCACACGGAGGCCGATGTGCTGCCGATGGCCTACGAAGTCTGGCATGGTCGCGTTGGTTCGCACTCGTCAACAAAGTCGACTAGCGGATATTTGCGACCGGCTAATCGCGTCGGCTAATTGTAAATAACGCTAATTAACGCCGAGGCCGCAAGGTAAGCCATCGAGGTACGGTCGCCGCTTTCGGACGTAACGCGTGAGAATGTCGTGGCCGGTGTTTGCCTTGTAAATGTGAACGGTGTTTTTTATTTGAAAAAAGGTTTTATCTATCACACTATCCGTATCGGTGACTTTACGCGCATATATCGTCGAACGCGTTCTCCTAAGTCTTGTTAAACTATTTTCAGACCCAGATTGCCGTCCCCGCGTTCGCCGGTGTATATGCCTATTTCAACAAATTACCACCCGGGAGGTCTTGATTAAATCCATTGATTAGGTAAAATATAACTTTTATTCTCGTCGTCTGGACTAACTACTTTTGCTGTCTCAATTTACAGGTGTCCATTTATTTGTTGATCTTAATCAGCGTTTAAATTATTTTCACGACTGGAGTTGTCGTTCTGCTTTTTTTTTCCTTCTCTCCTCGTTCGATTTCGTTCGCTCGGCTACCCCCACCTCGGTGATCCACATCTTGGTGGCCAAGTTTAAAACGACTTTTTGGAAATGTTTTTATCGCCTTCTTCCGCGATTTCAGCACCCTGTATGGGTGATTAGGTATGTAAAGAATGCTCGTCGGTGAGGTATGCGCGTTTGTTTTAACAATGCCAAGTTATGACGGCCGACGCGCCGCTCTCGTGATTAATGATCAGGAGAAAGGTGATCACGGCACTTTCTAGAAGGCGTCGGGGATCGATGGAATTTTTATTTTGTTCGTCGCGTCGTTCGGAGGCGGATTTGAGACTATTTTAGACGAGGGAACTTAAGTGGTACATATTATGCGATCAAGGTTGACTACCGTGTTACATGCAGGAATAAATATTGAGTCCTTATGCGATGGTCGATGTGGTCGAATGGAAATTTTTTTTTATCTTCAACGTATTTGGTGCACTGAAATATTGATCAAACGAAAAAATAAATAAATAATTTTTCAGTTATATGTGAGATGCATTTTTGTTTTTATTGCTTCATCCGTTTATTGAAACAGTTGAATATATTGTTTAGCAAGTCTTCATCAAACAACTAAGCTATAACAGTTAATCTAGTTTTGTGAGGTAAGTAAGAGGAGGCTACCTCATATCTTTAAGCTTTAGACTATTTGTATGTGATTGGCTAATAATTTATTTTTTTGTACTTATGAGGTGCAGTAATTAATGTAAGGTAATTTTAGTCCTGTATTACCATTAAATCATATAAATTGAAAATTAATTTAAAATCATTCACAGTTGACATCTGAAAGCAGTTTTAATAATACTCCCGAGTGAAATCTTTCAAGTTTGAGTCTTTATGATTACAACTTGCTTTATTAACTTGTTATCTTTGCCAAGATGTTCAGTAGTGTGACACTTTATTTTGAAAGTGAGACTGTAAGAAAGGGAAAACTTCATCTTTTATACTCTTTCCTTATGCTCTTGAGAACGTGATGCACCTTCTTGCAACCAACACATGCCTCGTCAAAATATTCGGGATATACCTTTTCTTCAGTCTCAATCCATGTTTGAAGGGTTGTTCGAAATTCTCATCTGTTATTTGTTGAAGGCACTGAAAAAAAAAGTTGCTTGATAAAATAGGTACTGCCCAAGATGGAAATAATTATTATATGCTCAGCTTTTGAAATTTGATGTATTACCTACTGGGAAGTGAATCGTCTTTTTAGTTGAAATTTCATTTAAAAACGATAGAGCTAGTGCAGCCTACCTGATTAAAAAAGGAGAAGTCTGAAGGCGTTTTAGGCTATTTCTAATCATATGTATGACATGTGTTCAATTTTTTGGTAGTGTATAAATATGTATACATCAGTAAGTGATGAATAATATTCGTTTACTTTGAATTTTGTTGGTTTTTTAGCTGAGTTTTTAATAAAAACGATAGCTATTACATCCTACCTGTTATGAAAAGAAGGGGTAAGGGGTATGGTAGGCTTTTCAAATTTTTGCGTTTTGGACTATCTGTGGACGTGCATATGGAAAGGCCCACTAGTTCGGTATGGAGTTAGCACCAGATTCGTATGCTAGACCATATTCCGAGTCGATTAAGACCATTTCCAGTCAAATGAATTTTGAAGGTGACGTTATAAAAAAAATTGATTTTGAAATATCGCACTTGAAGTTTTGCAAACTTTAAAAAAATATTTTGTTAATTTTTTTTTTTTTTTAGTAATGATCCAAATGAATAAGGTCGTCATGTTGTTAAAATTTCAACTTTTAATGAATTTACATTCAAAATTTACGAGATATCGTAAAATGGTCCCTTTTCCATGATAGTTTGATAACATTCCCTGCGGACTACTGGTAAAATTTGAATGGTGAAATCACTAAAAATCGATAGTGGAGTTTCCATAGTACAAAAACAATGAAAATCCGAAAATTAATATTTTTTACCCCCACCCGAAAAATTTTTATTATCTCGAAAACCATGATGGATAAAGTGGGCCCTGTCCAGTTTCCATATGCACGTCCACATTTGTGATTTTCTGGCAAATGTTCAACTTTTTGGTATTTCTTCCATGCGTGCGTATGCGTAGCGGGGGGGGGGGGGGTATGGATGATAATCGCTCATAATTTGATGAAAAACTCGTTTCAGAAATTCAGAAAAAATATTTTTATGTTTTTGCAATACACCTCAAAATGGCGGATGGCTTGAATTTTGTGGAAGGCTAAAGGGGAGCGGGGGATCGCTCGAAATTTTTGTTTTTGATCTAATATGAAAGAGTAAATTAAAGACACCAGCATACTCAAATTTAAACTTCCTAAATGCGTTTGGAAGGAAGTTGCAGCGAAAAATGGTTTTTTGGGGGAAAAAATGTTTATCGATGAAATATTACTTTTACAATAAAAACGCCATAAATAAAAAAAAATTGAAAATTATAAAAAATACGCTGATGCATTTCAGCACACCGCCATCTTCGGAGCTCAATATGAAACATACAACGACAACAGTGAATTGAATCAATTCCTTAATCACGTTTTTGAGGAAGTTTTGCCTAACCTAACCTATACTCACTAAATCGATCTTGAAAAAGTCAAACTTTGTGTGGGATCAATTTCGCACCAGAATATGAGCCCTCGAATTTGAGTCAAAATCAATCCAAAATGGGGGAATTATGAGAATTTGGGAGCAATGTTGGAGGGGAAGGGGAGGGGTTATGGACCTTCAAATGTGATGGAGGTACAGAAGTTGTCAAAATTATTTTTTTGTTTTGTTATATGATGAAACCAACACAATAAGTGACTGAAAACTGCTTGTTAAGAAAGGTTTCAGTCATGAAATTTGTCGAATATTTCATATCTCTTCACCAAATCGAACTAAAGAGATCAAAATTTGTATGCGTTATTACAGTAGGGACATGATATGACCCATTGAATTTGGGTTAAAATTGATCCAAAACGGCGTATCGTCAAAATTTGAGGAGAGCTTGAAGAGCTTCAAATTAGTGAAAATGTGATCAATATGGACTCATACTATTATTGGGAATGAGATGTACACCACATCCCAAATTCACTTTCGCACATATTGTTGGAGGGAGAAGGGGAAGTTATAGACCTCGCAACATGGTGGGAGTACACTGCGCACGAGAAGTCAAAAATGTTTTACTTAAGTGTCATATGATGAAATAAGCCCAATTAACTTATCTGTTTTGATTTCAGCTTCCCAAGTGAATTTGGAGGGGAGTTGTAGCAAAAAACAACTTTTGGAATCTTCCATATTTTCTCACCAAATCAAAATTTGAGGATAACTTGAGGAGTCTCAAATTGCTAAAAATTTGAAAAATATGGGCTCATGTGATTATTGCAGACAAAAAATACTATATTTTTATATTTGACTCCTTGAGTGTTTTAGTGCTTTTGGAAGAGATAGGATAGGGGTTTTCGCACATCTTATTAGGTCTAGCTTATAGTATGGATGGGTTAGAAACGTTATTTGCAAACCTTAACAAACTCCAATTACAAACTCAACTCCAATAATGCGGTATAACTGCTTACGCTTTTTTTTTAGCTTAGCTTTTAACAAAACGATAGCTATTACAGCCTACCTGATTTGGGAAGGGAAGGTCGGTCGAGGGAGGGTGGGGTCTTCAAATCTTTGCGTTTCAGACCATTTGTAATCATCTGGCAAATGTCCAACTTTTTGGTATATATATATATATATTTTTTCCCCCACGCGTAGCGCTGGCGAGTATTCATAAAATTCGCTAAAAATTTGGTGAGGAACTCTTCTTAAAAATGCGCAGAAGTATTTTTTTTGTTTTTTCGAAAACTTTCAAAATGGAGGATCACTCAAATTTTGAGGGGGGCTGGAGAAGAGGCAAATAGCTCAAATTTTTCGTTTTTGATCTCATATGAAAGAGTGAGTCACGGACACCAACATATTTAAATTTCAGCTTCCTAAGTGCATTTTGAGGCGAGTTAGCAAAAACCTGTTTTTGAGAAATTGCGTTTTTTGTGTCACTCACTTGCGCAGGCGGGTGTGGATAAAATTCGCTCAAAATTCGGTGAGGAACTCTTCTTGCAAATACGCAAAAATAGTTTTTTTGTTTTTTCGATAAATTTCAAAATGGCGGATCACTCAAATTTTGAGGGGGCTGGAGAAGGGGCAAATAGCTCAAATTTTTCGTTTTTGATTTCATATGAAAGAGTGAGTCACGGATACTAACATATCCAAATTTCAGCTTCTTGAGTGCATATTGAGAGGAGTTAGATCAAAAAACGGCTTTTTGAGGAAGTTTTGAGTCATGAAATTTCTTGAATCTTCCATATCTCCCCACCAAATCAAGTTAAAGAGGTCAAATTTTGTGTGTGAGGTTAGTTGGTGACCACAATATGACCTCTTGAATTTGGATCAAAATGGATTCAAAATGGCGGATTATCAAAATTTTGAGTAGAGCTTGAGGAGCCTCAAGTTGGTAAAAATGTAATTAATATGAATTCATATGGTTATTGGGGATAAGTTGTATACTATATCCCGAATTCACTTCCATACATGATGTTGGAGGGGGAAGGCGGGGTTACCAACCTAAAATAGTGGTGGGGTACAGGAGGGGTCGAAAATTTTTTATTGCTGTGTCATATGATAAAATGAGCCCAAGTGACAAACGTATTTTGATTTTAGCTTCCTCAGTGATTTTGGAGGGGAGTTAGAGCAAAAAACGGCTTTTGGAGGGGAAATTGCTGCAGGAAATTTCATGAATCTTCCATATCTCATCACCAAATCGGCCTAGAATGGTCAAACTTTGTGTGTAGGATTAGTTTGTGACCAGAATATAACCACTTAAATTTGAGTCAAAATGGATCCAAAATGGCGGATTTACAAAATTTGAAGATAATTTGAGGACCCTCAAATAGTTATAATTTGAGAAATATGTGTTCGCATGATTATTTCATGGCAAGAAATACTACATTTGTGCCAAATTGAACTTCTTAAGTGTTTTTGGAAAGGATGGTAGGGGTTTTCAGACTTGGTATTAGGTGTGGCCTGTAGTGATGAACGGTTGAGCATGGTTATTACTAAATCAAAACAAGCCCCAGTTAAAAACTCAGCTCCAGTAATGCGGCATGGCTGCTTAAGTTTTTTTTTTTTTTTTTTTTTTTTTTTTTTTTTTAATGTATATATTGAAGAAATTTTGGAATTATCTCTTTTGAAGTATCGCTCATATCATAATGTAGTTCTATAAGAGTTGTAGGGACCTATGTAAATACCTGTTAAGCAGTAATCAGATACGAGTATTTCAAGTTTTTTTTCAGACATTTTGTGTTCATTCAATCAAATATTGGAATAAATTTTTCAAGTATTATTTCATTTGCGAATTAAGTTATACGAGAAAATCACCCTGAACAAATTTTGGAGGGCAGTGGTCCCCCTTAGCCCGCTTCTAATTACGCTCCTGACGTCACTGGTGGGTAAACCGTTCATATTTTTGAAATAATGATTTAATCCGCGAAGGAATTCGTCGAAGTATCGAGCAACCCTTCCGACGAACGGAAAACGTTGGCAACATTGTTACGAATCACCGCACGTGAAACAGCCGAAGGCTACTGCGGTGGCATTTCGACCATTCTACCATCGTGTACCGAATCTATAATAACGAAAATACACCGCGCCGCGAACAGAGTGTGAAAGACGATGAAAAATCGAACCTCAGTACCTATAATTCCTACGTAGCCGATAATTTGGCGTAAGATTAATGGACCGATGACGGAAGCGCGCGTTATGGAGCCGCGTCGGAGGCGCAAAATACGTACGATAACGCGGACGTAAGTTGGTCCATGGAAGCTGCGTGCGATCTGTGAACGTAGCTGTCAGAATTAGAGGGTACCGAGGAGCCGAAAACAAACGCGGTAATAATTTAAAAAAACGCGCAACAACATTCACCAGATAATTCATAAGCGCGCCCGATGGTACCGGTATCCAGCTTATATATCGGTCTGAGTCTATAGACGTGTACGTTGATAGGTAATAATTCAACGATACGGTGCGCGGAATCGCGCGGTTATATGGCCACAGGTGTATATGGAACTAAAAACTTATATTATTCGGTTCGTATAGGTACGAGTATTTTTTTTTTTTTAGCGACATCCTACAACGTATCGTAGGCGGAATTCGGCTCTCTCGAGAGTCAATTAATACGCGGCGAGGAGGAGAAAAAGTGTTACTCATCGAAAAGCGTACAAAGATGACGTACTGTTATAAACGAAGATCGAGTGACTGTTAATTTAGCGACAATATTAATTGAGTGGCCAGAATCGACGCCGAGGATTACAATAATATCGGAACGCGTATAGGGTGCAGCGTGTTTCAGCGGACAGTGGGTGGTCGGTGTATTAAAAGAGAAAAAGTTGATGGAGATGAGCGACGATAAGCATGTAAGGATTTATACGGGACGTTGATAGCGGAGCCGTGTACGGTACTGTGAATGGAATTCTAGGGTCAAAAGGCGTTTTTATATTTTGAGGTCCGACTCGCGCGTATATACAGGCGATTATAAAAATGATAGAGGCGGCCCCCGAACCATTGATCAAACGGGTAATTTCGTCGTCGCTGCCTACCCGCGAACATGGGTGACAACAATAGCTATTGTTACAAATAGAAGAGAAAAATTCACCTAAGCGTCTCTCTTTTTTTTTACGCCGTACACATGCGCAATGTCCAATTTACATAATAACTAAGTAACAATGGATGACGCGGCCGAGTTGGTTAAACGTATTAAACGCCATAGTTATGGCCGGCCATAGGGTGGTACGTAAATTGCGAATTTATACCAGTCATTGGGTCGTTTATATGAACAAGAACTTGCGGTGAGCGTAATAAGTCGTGGTGAGTTGTGGAGGTATCCAGGGAACAAGGGTGAAAATTGAAGATTAGGATGTGATAAGGTACATATTCAACTTCCCTCTAGCCAGGTCGGATGATTGAGCATTTTGACCAGCCTAAACTCGCTGACTGGAATTTTTTGCACAATTTAAGGTTTCAAAATTCCGTATTTGACATAAAAATAATCCATCATTTCTGCAGCAGAATCCGAGAAACTTCCAGTAGCCAGTTTTGTAGGCTAGTCTTATTTAAGGCTTCCCATTTCCTCTTTGAGTGTCTACCTTTTCATTCATCTCTGCTCTCTTCCAGTATAAGTCCTTTTCTTGGAAACATGCCAGATGACCACACTCAAATCGAAATTATCATCCATTCCCTTGAATCTTGTAAATTCTTTTAGTAAGTTTAACTTTTTTGAAGATGGAGTGATAACCATATGCAGTTGAAAACGCAAAATTATTTTAAAAAAATACTCACTTATTATTATTAATTAATTGATTTTTTTCTTCAAAAATAGAAATAAAAGAATGAAAAAATATACCCCTCAAGATTCTCAAAGATAGGCATCTAAAATTTTTTTTCAATTATCTAAAATTTTTTTTCAACTTATAAGGGACAAAATATAATTGGTGGATGATAAAAAATCTACGAATTTTCAAAAATCAATTTTTTTTAGTTTTAAAAACTGAGTTTTGATTTTGAATTTGGAATCTAAAATTTTTACATTTTTTTTTAACAAGTTATTAATAAAAACTGATACCTATTGCAACCAATCTCATTTATTTTCAGTCACTCGATGAGATGAAATTTGATTTTTGAAAGATTCGTCAGTATTTTTATTAGTCATTTTATGTGGAGATACGTAATTACGTATATGCGTTATTACGCCGAATATACTTCTTATGATTCGGAAAAAATTCTCTAACAATCGGATCATCTTTTTTCATTTCTTTATGTACATAATTATGATGATTCATATTGAAAATTATAAACAATAATGCATTAAAATGGTAAATGTATACTGTATAGGTTTTTATCAAAAATAGCTTGGAGTGCAGATCTTCGTGTATTGTAAGAAATTAATGGATCATCTAAGTTCATAAGTGATGAAAACCTTAAAATTCACAGCATACATTCAATCGAAAGTTCAGAACACTCAACTGGTTCATAAAAGGTATTAGATGACCTGAATACACCATCCCCCACCCTCCCCCTTATTCTTCCCCTGACAATTCAATGCTCAGTTACGAACTCAAATGTATAAATTGATGAGATAAAATTTCTAATAGTTTCACACAGATCTTAAAATCTTTAATCCAAAATGATGGCTAAAAATGAAGGATTTTATCTTTATTAGATTTTCAAAAATTTGAACTTAGAACATCGAAATTTCGGCAATTCTTAAATAATTCTCGTTGTAGGTACCTTGAATACTATTTTTTTTCTACATGTATTAGACATAATGTGTATGACTAAATTCCTCAAATTTTTGTAAATACATAGGTACATATTAATCTAGATGAATGGTGATTCAAAGCAAACATAATAGTATATTTTGCCAAGAGGAAGGTAAAAACGAGTCAAGAATCAGTTTTTGTTCCCAGTAGTAAACGAAATTTTTCCTAAATGCGGGAGGAAAGCTCTTGTGTGAGTACCCAAGCGATTAGCGAGCGGGAGTAAAGTAGCGTTTTGCTTCCGCAAGAAGGAAAAAAACATACTTGTTTAGAATACTTCAGTTTCATCTAAATTAAATATCTATAATTTATCGAAATCGATTATCCTGAAAATTTACCAGATTTATTGCCCCAATGGTGTAAGAATGATGTGACATTTTGACTGTAGAAGAGGATTCAAATCGACAGCGGTTATCAGAGTTCACTAAGTTAGCACAGTTGTATGAAGTAAAAGTGTAAGTGTGTTATTATTTCTCTGCAAAAAACATGGATTGGCGTTCAACTTGGCCTCCCTCTGTTGGGATTTATTTTGGGCCAAACTTGGTTTTTTTTTTGTCCTCAATTTGGCGCTCAACTTGGGACATTTTTTGGTACCTAACTTGGGGCTTTTTTCGGCCATCAAGTTGTGATTTTTTGGCGCTCAACTTGGGACTTTTTGGTGCCTAACTTGTGGCTGTTTTTGTCCATCAAGTTATGATTTATTTTGGCGCCCAACTTGGGGCTTTCAGAAGTTTTTCTTGGCACCCAACTTAGGGCTTTTTGGCGTTCAACTTGTGTTCTATTTATGCTGGTGTCCAGCTGGAAACCAAATAAACGACGAAATTTGTAAGCAAGTAGCTTTTACTTCAATTTCGTATAATCGCTATGTAAATAACGTGCCTTTTTAAGAAACCCGGAACCTTATTTGGTAGTTTGAATGCTGCGTAATTTTTAAGCCAGCTGATGTGATGAATCTGATTGATTTTTAATAAGATCTTAATACTTAATTTTATGAGATGCAAGTGTACCATTCGAATATGTCTTTTTATGCTATCTAGAATTTAGTAATGTCTCGACTGGACTTGAAAAATTTGCCAGATCGTTTCAAGAAATTATGTAATTTTGTCTCTTTATAGTATTGTAGTATTAGTCTTGAGGGTAAAAATAATCGAATATTTGACACGTTTGTACTCACGAGTGTTATATTGATTTCTTTTCCTTACAATTTTTGCTCATATATACAGGTTAATAAATTACATCTCGATTGTCTTACACCGAAAAAAATTATATCAAATCGAATCTGGATAATTAATTATTTTCCAGAATAACACAAAACGTCATTTTTATATGAAAAATGTTACAACGTGGAAATATATCAAAATTACCCTATCGTGAACATCGTTGTAGTATGCCTACGAAGCCTGCATTTATATATTTTGTAACGTTTCAACTGCTAGGGTGTGATTGAAAACGTCAGCGAGAAGGGAGAGAAAGCCTAATAATTATTATTTATCGTAGACAATATTTTATTTCATTTTTTCGAAGATAATAGGTAAAATTATACCCTTTACCTGTTTAACGGAGCATCGACGATCTTTTAGGGATTTACCGGTAGTGTCAATAACTCATATTCGAACAGGAAGACATTATCACCTCACCCATGAGCGGTAGATTTCGTAAGTTTTTCATCTAAATGAAGAAGCCCGCGATTAATGATCGAAGTGCATTCCAAGATTGTGAATTTTTCGGGAATTTTAGGAGCTCGATGAGAAGCGCTAGGAATTATTAGAGTTGGTGCGCGAATCAAGTACGATTTTCGACACATATTGTACTCGTTGCTAGTATACTGTGTAGCGGATGTGGACGACTCGTATGGAAATGGAGCTAACCGCAGAAAGTTAATAATAAGAAACGAACCTTTCATTTGTGTATGAAATTAGTCGCGCTTTTCACAATGTTTTGAGCACGACGATTAACATACGCGCGATGCGGTTTTCGTGTGTATGTGTACGCGCATAGGTACAGTATAGTTAAGCGAAGCTATTATAGCATTGTACGGCATTAATCGGTCGTAAATTAGTATGTGAAATAATGCGTCCCGTCAAGTATCACGAATCGTATTTCCTCCGGCCTCCGTACTGCGACGCGACGCTGGCTGCGACCTTATGTAGCCATAATGGCGTAAAATTTTTCGTTTACTTTTTTATATTTCGCGGTAAATTAAGGAAAGGAAAAATCGTGTGGCGATACCCATCGTGTACCAATTTAGGGGGATTAAATTTTATTCCACGACCATGCCAACGATACGTGGTCAACATTTAATGAGATTTTTATCGGGCGTAATATAATGGCGCCGTCGCAGTATGTTGGCGACTTTGACGTTGCGCGCGTAATTTCCGTTGGTAATTTCGAGCGGTAATTGGTTCGATATATGGTGGAAAACGTGATGATAAACGTTTCGTCAAGGTTTTACATGGCTGCTGCGGTCTAATACAGCCGGCATTGGCGATCGGTTATCTAGCCGGGTGATCTTTAACCTTGGCAGAGAGCGTCTGCCTTAATGAAAATACTTCTCGTGTGTATACGAACCGTACAAATGGCCGAGATATGGGCGATTCGAATGGGTTGCGGCATCGGGCCGAGGTTTTCACAGAAATGTTGGGTGTCTCTTTGTCATTGGTTCGTGTATGCGGACTTATCGGTGGAAAATCTCGGTCCCAGGGAAACGTCGTCGTCGACGCCGAATTAAAATCGTTTCGCTCCTATACGTGTATTCAGTTTCCCGAGCGCGTAGCCACCCGTGAGATGACGAACGATACGTGGCCGGCGATTAGTCATCGATACGTGTACGACTGTACGGGATCGTACGTGTAGTAAAAGAAGAAAAAATTTTCACCCAAGAAAAGCGACCACTTAGGGCATAATGAATATACACGCTTTAGATGTACATCTCACCAATAAACCTATAGATAGCTTAAAATGTAATAGAAAACGTTCGCGCAGGATCGATATTTGTCGGTTTTTACGATTATGGGATGCAGATAAAACTCATTATGTTGAGTAAAAGGAATTTTTTTTTTCTGTATTTCAGCTCGTCATTATAGGCAGTCATTGAAACGATGGACATTGGTTTTGGTTATTAATGGGTTTACGTGTACGCTGGCGTGAATTTACCATTGTTTTATCCGTCATCTGCGGCGAGATCGGATGGTATAGATTGTTCGGTACGTATGGAAAATGGTTTATTTTGTGATGTCGATGACTCGGTGATTATCTGATGGTGATATGGTAGCCCCGACGTACGATGTGAGAACGGAATTAATTTGGTTGACGTTTGGAATTCGTTTAAAGCTTAATTGCCCCGATAAGAATTAGTGCGGTTAGAATGCGTGTGAGGTATTAAGTGTCGTAGAATCGAGGTTTAATTAAGATAAGTGTCGTGTTTATTTCGTCTGAGAGTTGTCGTATATTGTTCTTATCGATGGACATGTGAGGTACTGTTGAATAATGAATGAAGTTTGACTTTCGTGGATGCCTCGATGGGAGAAAAAATGAACGATATCGTATTATAATGTGAGGTGAAAACGAAGGTGCCATCTCAACGAACAAAAGTTGAGAGAACTGATATGTTGGTTTGAAAATGAAATGAAAGACCAAAATTTGTATTCTATAACCTCTAAAGACGAGAGATTTTTTCATAAAACTCTTCAAAACCTCTTAAAGATATTACTTCTTTAAAGTAAACAATCTATTCGAGAATAATTCGAGTTGCGATTTTGCACCCATAAGAATTGATGCTTTATACCTTTGTGACATGTTTTTTGATCTTTTTACACAATCTTTAGTTTTTGAACAGGTTTACATGTTTCATTTTTTCTTTTTTGAATTTTTGAATTTTTGGTAATTTTCAGACCATGTTTTTTTTCATGAGCATTTATTTTAAAATGTTTTATAATTTTCAAACATTTTTAGTTTTTTTTTCTTTTTTAAATTACCTTTTTATAATCTCTTTTTTTTAGGGCAAGAATTCATTTTTTATGTTTTTAAGCTTATGAAAAATTTTTTAAATTTGAAAAAAATTGTTTATTTATTTTATGAATATTCATCTGTTTTGGATGAAATTTGTTTTTTGAACCTTTTTTCATTCTAAAGTCACGTTTATTTTTTGAGCTTGCTTCATATTTTGAATATTTCTCACTTTTGAAGTATTTTTCATTTTTTGAACAGAACTTGTCAATTTTTGGTCTTTACTTTATTTTTGGAGTTTTTAAATTTTTGATAATTATTTTCTGTTTTTATTTTTTTTGAACAATTTCTAATTTTTGATGTTTATTTTTGTGCATAACTAATTTTCGATGGTCATAAGTAATGAACATTTTTATTTTTATTTTACTATTTTTTTTAAAGAGGCAATCTTTTTATTCAAATTGTTTATTTTTGAAATTTTTTCAGATTTATCAACATTTCTTTTCACTTTTTCCAGTTTTGAACTTTTTTTTTTATTTTCAGACCGAGCTTTCTTGCAATATTTTTTCATTACATGGCCAAGATTCTTTTTTCGGCTTGTTTAGTTCTAGGTATTTTAAAATTTGAAATATTCTTAATTTTTTGAACATTTTTGAGCAGACTAATTGCTTTATCTATGAAGTTTTTCAATTTTTGTCTATTTTCACTCTTTTTCATTTTTAAACAATGTCTCATTTTCGAAACCCTTCTTTTAAATGCTATTTTCATTTTCTACATTTTCAATTTTCATAAGGCGTTTCATTTTAACAACATACCTAAATGTCTCATTTTTGGGCATTCGACAATTTAAAAATTATTTTTTACTTTTTTCATTTTTGAATTTTTTTTAGACATTGTTTCATTTTTATAATTTTTTAAAAACTTTTTTTTCATCCTTAAATGGACTTAGTCTTTATTCTGGTCTTTGGTTCATTTTTTGTACGCGTTATTAATTTTAGAAGATTTGTTAATTTTTAGTTGTTTCATTTTTGAATAATTTCTCATTTTCAGGTTAACCTTGTATTTTAGACTAGCATTTAATTTGTATTTTTTTTTGTCCTTGAATGGAGTAATTGCTTTATTTGTGAAATTCTTCAATTTTGGAAATATTTTTACTCTTTTCATTTTTAAATAATATCTGATTTCCAAACCTTTTCTTTTTAATACTGTTTTAATTTTAAAAATTTTTAATTCTCAAACCAAGTTTCATTTGGACCACAAGTTAGATAGTTTTCCATTTTCTAACAGACCATCTTTTTTCTGGATGTTGTAACATTTTTGGAATTTTCAACTTTTTAAAAACTTTTTTCAATTTTTTGTCAGAACTAGTTTTTTTTTTTTTGAGGTATTTAACTTTTTTTTTGAATAGTTTTTCATTTTCAGACTAAGTTTCTTTTCTGAAATTTTTTTCAACTACCAGATTTTTCATTTTTGAATGATTTTTTATTTTCAGGACAGTTTTGTTTTCTTGAATTTCATTTTTGATGTTATTGAAGTTTTTAAATATTTTTCTCTTTCTTTGTTGTGAAGGAGTTCAATAATGTTATGTGATATTGCTTTATTTTTAAGTTGATTTCTAAGCATTTTTTTTATCAACTTTCATAATTTTTTAAGATATTCGAATTTTAGAAACGTAATAAATTTTTTTTAGTACTAAAAAAACCCAAGTTTTTTGATTTTTGATTGGCTTTTCTAGTTCTTCAGTAATTTCTTGCATACTTCTTATTTAAGTCTTACGTGCCCTGTACTGCCGCTTACGCCGGAAGCGTAGTAAGTATGGTGGATTGAATGAGGCCTAGGAGATTAGTTTGTTTTAGAAATACAGGAGAATGGTGTCAGCTATTTTTTGGACAACTTCATATTTGTACGTTTCCTTTATGAATTATAAATCTTGATATTTCGACCTTGTTAGAATATCCAAGCCCAGCTCGAAGTAACTTATTTTCTTTGTCCTTATATCTCGCGCGCCCTAGGCAATACTTTTGTAACTTAAATACGTAGAAGATTATTGCGACTTCAAGTCAGCGAAATATTTTCATCAATATGATTAGATCTTGATTTACTTCTGGCTTCAGTGGCAGAGAGGGGAAAAGAGCTGGTGAATTATCAGCTGGAATAAAAAATTGACTCCAGATTCGTGCTCAGTGACCTCCAAAACTATGCTGTCTATACCCGTGATGGTGTTTTATCAGACTGCTGAAAACCTTCGCTCCCAACACTTCGATCAAAATAATCAGTCATAAACATTCGCAAAGGATATCGTAAATTTATGGTTCAAAAATTGAAATGTGAAAATATTTACTTGGGAAAATAATTTTATCGCCAAGAATGATTTGATTTATTTTCCTGTATTTGTAGTTCACAGGGGAAGGAGAGGGGGCAGGAAAAAGAGGAGGCAAATAGAGATAAAAAGTCATCATGTATATCAGTTGTTGGGTTTTCCGATACGCTGATTCCAAATATCGAGTATATTTCGTTCAAGGCATTATTTCTGCCATATTAATTATTTTTTATATTTAAAATAATTAAATTTTCATTAAACGAATGGTTTAACTAAGGAGAATCGATCGAAGAGCAAAATTATGGTCGGTATTGAGAACTCGTCGCCTTAGTACACGACTGCAAAAGCTTCTCTACAGGTTTGAAGTATCAATAAAAAACTAAAAAAATTTCAAAGTACCGTTTAAAGTTGCTAAGTAATTTTAACGTCGAGAAAGACTGAATCGTTTCGTCGATTCGCCTCTAAAAAAAAAATTGTCCGTCCAAACGAAATTATCGATTAATCGAAATAAAATAACCGGCGAACTCTCGCAATGACTCGTACACCGCTCGAATTGGAAAAATATTTCGTGCCCGATGCCCACCAGCGTAAGAACTCCGACGACACCGACTGCAGTTACAAATCGTTCGACGGCTGGATGGCGAAAAACGAACGTCAGCTCGAAGAAGGCGTTCCTCAGACCAAACTAGTGCGATCGTGTAAACCGACGTATACCGTGGAGCAGTTATCTAGCCCATTGAAACGTTGGAAGCGTATAATGAACAGAGGCGAATCGCCGAAACAGTCTCGACGTTGGCAAAAGCAAAGAGACGACGTTAAGTATCGTCGACGTAATGTGCCGTCGAAAGAGCTGACCGGCAGGAGCCCCGAATACTTCGAACCGTGGTATTGGAAAGGTACGACTCCGGTGCATCGGTACGATACTCGGTATCACGACGAAGAGGACTCCGAGAATGGTATCTGGGGTACTTTAATTAGCTTATTGTTAGTGATCGTGGTTACTATTTGTGTGGTGATGTTGATTATGAATAAGGATAAGGTTCAGGAGTGGCTCAATATGAGGCGGTTTTCCGGCTACGATTTGGATAACGTTCAAGTAAAGGTGGAGGGCGACGTGAAGCATATGATTGGATCGCATTTCGACGATATGCCGTGGAAACACGACGACCACGATGAAGATAAATCCTTCGAAGCAGCAGTCGCTCAGAACGATCCCTCTGTCATTGAGCATATTAAAAATTTCGAACGACGTTTGAAAGGAAGGCCCGGTAAAATTTTTCCCACTGGTAAAAAAACGTAGTCTCGAACGGTATTCAATTTGGTAAAATAAAATTTACATTTTACACCTTCTCGTCAGTGTAGCTTGATTTCACGTGTCGTGCATCTTCGTTTTAAACGTTGGTAAAGACGATCGCGGTACAGCTACCGCTCCCTTAGCATGAGGCATCCTGTAAAACATGGCGAAGGTATACGATTTCGTACTTCTGCTAAACAATGTATCAGCATCCTATACGTCACGCTAAAACCGACAATTTCGTTCGGTTCATTAATGGCAAGGCGCGACGAAGCGGTTACGGCGGCGATTTATTAGCGATGACTTTTACCATCGTTTAACAAGTCGTCTCTCTCTCGATGATGACGAATACGACACGTACGCGCAGCGATAATAAATAAAGATAAAAAGATGTTGGAAATTTGACATTTTATCACTTTTTTTTTATTACGTTCGAGTAAAAAAAAAAAAAGCAACAAATTACCTTATTACAATCGCGGCCGTAAATAATTACGTAGATGACAGAACGCTGATAAATCTCGAGCCCGCGAGAGGTTTTCTCTCATCGCGCGTACCGCGCCATTATGTAAGCGCGCGATTATTATCGTTAATGAAGTAGAAAAATATTTTAATACACGCGGAATTACGGTTACTTACCCGGCAGAAGGGTTAATTCGCGCGAACGCCGTGGTATATACGATTAGCGGCGTAATTAAAGCCCGTCGAGATGGCCGCCGTTCTCATCATTAATTCGAAAGCTTTATAAGGAGATGATACATAATATTGTTTTAATAATAGGCTGGCTCGTTTATTAAATCGCTTTGGTATTGCGTTGTTAATGTGGGTGGGGTTTTTCCCATGTGATGAGCGTTTAGGTTTTCGACGCTACTGTGAGTAGCCGAGTGCGAGCGTGATTTCGTGGATGAGTGATTACGATGACGGGGCTGAGTTGAATTTGAAGTTTGGGTGTGTGTACGGGATGATCCCGTTTGTACTCGATGAGTAATAAATTTTCGATATTTTTGAATCATTTCTACCTCATCTCTAGGTGTATTAGGAGAGCTGAGTTTTTACTCTTGGCTTGTATGAACAATTTTCGAAATTTATGAGTTATTCCTGCCTCCTCTCTAGCTGTATTACGAGAGCTGAGTTTTCACTCGTGACTTGTTCAGTTTCATGGTTAGAATTATAAGATACATGAAATTTTATGGCTTCGTTCCCCTCGAAAAATTCATTTTTCTCTCCAATTCCCCTCCAAATTCACTTAAGATGCTGAAATTTGGATATGTTAGTATCACTGACTCACTTTTTCATATGAGATCATCAGCAAAAATTTAGAAAAATCAGCCCCCGCTTCACTCCATCCCAAAATTTGAGTGATCCGCCATTTTGAAATGGATCAAAAATTTCATTTTCTCTCAAAAATTGAAGGAGCGTGGTCACTATAGTTATCGTATGACTCGATAAGGTCGCCATAAACATTTCAGCCCACAGACTCAATTCTTGGACCCTTCCTCCCTCAAAAAATTTTGTTCATCGTATTTAATTATTCAGTTCCCAAGAAATTATTTTTCTCATTTCACGAGATCATTAACAAAAATTTCGAGAAATCAGCCTCCGCTTCACTCCATTTCAGAATTCGAGTGATTGGCCATTTTGAGAAAGATCAAAAATTTCAGTTTCCTTCAAAAATTGAAGGGATGTGATCCCAATAGTTATGGTATGACTTGACAAGATCGCCATAAATATGTCAGCCCGCAGACTTAATTCTTACACCCTCCAACTCACCCACCCCCACCCTCTCTAAAAATGTTGTTCATCATTTTTAATTATTTAGTTCCCCATAAATTATCACTCTCATTTCATTTTCAATATAATATTAATTTTTTTTTTTTTTAAATATCAAATTGAATATGAAATGTTGATTGCTTATATTGATAGCTAACTTCATTTAGAAAAAATTACTTGATGAATTTTTCTGATTTTTAATTATTTAATTTGAGAAACAATTCAGTTAACTAATTTTAACTCATATGTACGTCTACGTAGCTTCGGAAAAAAAATTAAAATTCATACTATCTGATTATTCCATTTTTAATTTTTTTTTTCGATCATTGAATTGAGAATATGATGAACTTTCGAAATTTTCAATATCATTTCCTACTATTTATTTGAAAAGCGTATAGGTATCCATTTTCATAATTTTCATAGTTTCCATTTTCACCGATTTGCTTAATGTAAAAGTAATATAGTATCATATTTTTCAATTAATTTACATGTAAGTAGATACATTGAAAAAATAAATCGCATTCTCATTATTATTATTTTTTTGCTTTTTTCAGATACAGACATGAAGATGTGGTAAGTACCTATAAATTAACATTAAAACTAAAAATCAATTTGGTATTAGCGTGGAGTACTATTTTTTTGAAAAATTATATTTATTGGGTTTTATTTGAAAATCCCAGGATTGGAATACAAATAAGGGAATTCTTTTATAGATAATGAGCCAATATTAAATATTCGCCAAAAAAGACCTTATACTCTTGGTGAATTGTATGTAGCTATTAGGAATGAAATGTTGAAATTTCCAAAATGAGAGATAATATTAGATCCAAATATCAAATCTTTGAAGAAAGCTGTTACCTCCAAAAGTCAGGGCAAGGAGGAATAAATAATATCGTATAATTATCATCTCTGAATTCGTGATTTACGATATATCATTAGGTATAAATGGAAAATTAATCAATCCATATACATATATGCAATGTAGCAAGACCGTAGCAAGGATATATCAGTGGGGAGGGGTTTTGAAAATTATTTTCAGAATATATATTTTGCGAGTCTACAGTCTAGGTAATGAGGAGAGGGAGGGGGTTGGAGAAATTTTTTAAAGGGTATACATTTTTAAAGTGCAAGAAATCTCTGAATATACTTCAGAATATAATTTACGATGATAAATTTTTTTTGAAATGATACATATAACAATTGGAACAGTCATAATCAATTTATTATAAAAAATTTAATTTTTTCTGAATTCAGGAAATTTATTTCAGTGATTGTAACTATAGAAGAATTATAAGATTTCACAATATTCAAATATTCAAAAAAATGACATTATTGGAAAGGACTTTGATCCCCTTCACCCTTCCTTGGCTAAGCCCGTATAACTCATCGTTATCCAATAGATATTCGTATAGTATTCTGTAGGGGCCCAATTATGGCAAATTACAAATATATATGAAGCGTAGACGTACATTAACTTAAATTGATGCAACGATATTGCTAGTCAGTCATAAAATAACAACAACAACAATTCTATTTATGTTTTTTTATTAATAAAATTGAAAATTTAAACTGATTTTAGATTTCGTATATTGTGTACGACTAGCTCATTATTAAAGCAATTACCAGAGACGGACAATATTACCAGAAATAAATAGTGGTTGGAATCAGATCACGAAGATCATCCAATAAAGAAATGATCTTAGATCAAAACATAGTATTTGCAAAAGATCTGTTCTGAAAATCATTCCATTCCTTTAATTTTCGCCTTTTTTTTACTGTCCTGTGATGCACTAAAGGTAAAACGCCTTGATTTTTGAACTCCATAAAAATAATAACATTTATTATTGAAAATAAGCAATAGGCCAATGCATTTAGACATAAAATACACCAAAGGTCGGAAAAATTCCCATCAAAGCGATTTTTGGTATGGTTGTTAGGAACACCATTCCAAACAACACACTAAAAGTCCTGACCCCTAGGTGTGGAGCGTATCCCCCCAGGGGGGAAAATGTCCCCCCAAAATCAGTTTTTGGTCCCTATCCCCTCTGCATTTGGCCCTAGCGCAAAAAGGTTTCAATAAAATTTATTCTTCTTTCAATTCCCTATAAAATGAGCCATAAACCATTTTTCAAGGAAGAACGAGTGTGGAGCTATGGCTTCCTAAAGATGAGTGGTTTGGAGGTATGTTATGAAAAGTCGCTATAAAAAAGTATTACGATTATTATAAATTGTTTTAATGGTTATATATTATATTGAAGCCTAAGATAATTTTCCCTGACAAATCGAAACCACCTTCCTCTTCCCCCACCACCATTATCAGAAGAACCCCCCTTCGGTATAATGAATTTGTTTTAATGACACAGCCCATTTATTCTAATTTCGACATAGAAAAATTACACCAAACATCTACGAGTTACACGTGCTTTTCGTATCCTTGTTTGGAGGGAGAGGGCGGCTTATATTACGACGCAACATTAGGCACAATATATCGCATCCTCAGTGCAATAAGGCCACATTTCAAAAAAAGCATGTAAAAATTCAACAAAAAGGTACCCTTTTCCTATACTTTTTTGGAGTAAAATGAGCTAATTTAGTTTATCTGTCACACTTTTATCGATTTACATTAATTGTACCCAAAAATGTATGTAAAAAGAAGTACTTTTTTGAGATGTGGCTTTCTTGTAATTGCAATTTTTTTTGAGATGTGGCCTTATTGCACTGAGGGTACGATATGCACAGTTACATTCGCATTTTTTTTTTTCTAAAAATTCATGTTTTCCATCATTACGAAGCTTCAGGTTCAAGTTCAGATCTAATTGGGTGCTACAAGCACTGGCCACTTTGGGCATTTATAGCTTATTGTGCTCCATAACTCACTATCACCTATGTATCAGGGGCCCATAGGAGTTTCGGCTGATAATAAAAGAACTAACTGTGCAGTTATCAGTTACATGAATGGAATGGTGTCAATAAGGGTTCCCTTTTGGAGCGCCAACTTATGAACCATACGACTTTTATTAATAGAATTATATCGTATTTCCTTTCTCAACTGCCTGATTTTAAGGCCTCAGATGGAGCACTTACAAAATCTGATGTAGCAGGACTCACAAACCCTTAAAGGCTTTTTATTCAACTTTTATGTTGATGAGTTGCCACATGTACCCGTGGTCAAGCTCAGGGGCGTGCTCAGCCATTTGGGGGCCCCAGGATAAATATCTTGGAAAAGGCCCCGAGAGTCGGTAGGGCCCCCCTCGTTATAATTTTTAACTTTTTTTGAGTTGATTGGAAACCTATCCAAAGAAGCAAAAAATTTTGATATAGACATTTATAAAATTTAAAATTTTTTAATTTTTTTAATTTTGATAGGGATAATATTAATTTTCACTCAACTTTAGAGATTATGTCCAAATTGCCAAAATAAAAAAAATAGCTGACAATTTTTTAGAAATTTATTGATCCAAATTTTTTTTTATATATGTTATTAGTCTAATCGAATTAGAACTTTTATTCGGACTAATTGCCGTAAAATTTTTCTTCATAATTTGGTAGTAGGAGGTGTTTTAAACAACATACTAAAAGTCTCACTCTGTAGCCCTTGTGCTTCGCGTGTAGCGCGTGAAATATGTCACGTCGCAGCGTTTTTTTACGTTATCTCCATAAATATACATTTTTACGCAAAAATAGTTCAGTGAAAAAATGTTCCTTATTGAATTTTACATAAAGTGGACGATTTATTTTTATTCTTAACCCGTTATTTCGTCGAAAAAAGATAGCGTCTTTTACACCTATTTTTCACGCGACCCATCTATACGTTGTTTTGCAGCCGTTTTTTGGCGTCATATTCGCGAATATGCATTCTAAAGCAAGAATAGCTCAGATAAAAAAAATTTCTCAATAAATTTGACATAAGATGGACAACCTCCTCATATTGAGTTAGAAAAAGATAACGTCTTTTAGACCTACCAATCACACAACCCATTTCTACTACACAGCTGTTTTACGACGAAAATGTGAGCTTGCTTTATACATTCTACAATCTTGAACAACATGACTCATATTCGAATTCACCTCAATTGATAAACAGAAGTCTATCCAATTCACCAATCATAAAAGGTGTTTATTAGATGAGCTAAATTTCAGTTTTTTGAAGAAGGGAAGACGTAATATTACAGTAGGTAGTGGCAAATGACCTTAAAAGGACGACACTGAAATTTCGTCAACACAATTAAATTTTTAGATGCCTCAAAATGAAGTCAAGAATTTGGAAAATTTTCAAATTGAAAAAAAAATCCAAATTTTTTGTGAATTGGTTTATCCCTTGCTTCAAGTTAGTTTTGCCATTCAAAGACTAAGTAAATTATAGCTGCCAATGTTTTCAAAATTTGAGAGGCAATCTTTCTTAACATTTTTTTCAAGAATTAAGAATTTTTATTATTTTCGAAATAGAACGACAAAATGGGTAATTCATTGGTTATGTGACTCATATGGGCCTAATTTAAACTATTTCGAACTCAAGAGGGATAATATGTGATGTGGAATAAGAAAATGAGGTTAAGGGCAAAAATCACTTTTCTGGAAAATAAGGTTTGAAGTTTGACTACGTACTTTTTGGTGACAATTTTTTTACATTTTTTCGCGTAACACTGAACGACTGAACGTACGTATACCTTGTAACTTCATGAAACTTGGTGGAAAATGAAATAAAAAATGTTGTTTTCTTAATCTCATTTAGCGATTCCACTGTGACCTTAACCTCATTTTGTCATTTCAAAAAAGACCGACTGCTAGAAAAAGAAAATTAGTTTTTCACATTACATTTTTAAGGGTGGTGCAAGCCTCCTGGGTGTCTAAAACCAGTCTCAATGTTTTTTAATGACCAAAAGTACCCAAAGCCACCATTAACTCAAAAACGAGTTTTCTGCCCTTAACCTCATTTCTTTATTGCACATCACGTGCTCGATTTTACCTCGCACTTTTCCAAAATGTCACACTTTTGCTTCAAAATGACTTTGTACAGATGTTTTAGTATCGAAAAGCTTAGACTTAAGAACTATTGTCGAGCACATTTTGCTTCTTACGTCTAAAAAAGCTTTAATTGAGCTCTTACAGTAGAGAGAATCAGTTTTCAGTTTTTTTTTTTTTTGTAAATTTCAATTTTCAAGTTCATAACCTGCAATATTATACGTTTCCAATTCAAAACATTGTTTAAGTACAAAAAAAAAATGAATTTAGGAATGAAAATCGGTGATGAAAAAATAAGCACTTAATTCAATGTGAAAAGTACTCTAAAAAAGTTAAGTTCAATTATAGAAAATAGTATATTTCACTATAAGAGAGCTAAAAACGATTCTTGAGAAATGTGAGGTTTGTCACCAGAGCAAAACAAGGGTGATAAATCATAGAACCAATTTTCCTCCCGTGTAGTGAACGAAATTTTTCCTAAATCGGGAGGAAAGCTCTCGTTTGGGTATCCGAGCGATTAGCGAGAGGTAGTAAAGTATCGTTTTGCTCTCGCAAGTGGAAATAGTTGCGAATGCTATTTTTTCAATAGTAGACATAAAGTAGCACCATCACCACATCGTTTTCGAAGGGCATGTTGTTTTACCGACAAGTTTTATCGGCGACTTTTGTAATTATCGAAAACAAAAGTCGCCAGTAAAACAATACTTTGCACTTCGAAAACGATGTGATTATGGTGTACTTTGCGTCTTTAATTGAAAAAATGTATTTATTTTGAGCTATTTTTGCTTTAAAATGCATATTCGCGAAGATAACGCCAAAAAACGGCTGCAAAACAATGTATAGATGGATCGCTTGAAAAATAGGTGTAAAAGACGCTATCTTTTTTTGACGAAATAATGGGTTAAGGATAAAAATAAATAGTCCACTTTATGTAAAATTCAATAAGGAACTTTTTTCACTGAACTATTTTTGCGTAAAAATGCATATTTATGGAGATAATGTAAAGAAACGCTGCGGCGTGACATATTTCACGCGACGCACAAGGGCTATGGAGTGAGAATTTTAGTATGTTGTTTAGAACACCTCCCACTACCAAATTATGAGGAAAAACCTTTCACGGCAGTTAGTCCGAGTAAACCCTTTTTCGGTCCTATTTTGTCTGGAGTATATCATGAAAAGTGACTAATTATTTTTATACATCAACATTGAAGGGAAAACATAGGCTGGTAAATTAAGAGTGTATTTTACATACACGATCGCATACTGCTTTACGTTTGATCAGATTTGGCATTTATTTTTCCAATTTTTTCATTTCTTTATTAAAAAACAACTTTTTGGCATCTACCAACTTATTTTCCATAATGGCGTTATATTTTCCAGTTGCGCTGTTTGTTTGATGCTGGAAAAACTGATTACCTAGAAAAATTTTTGTATCCTGTACCCAATATGTTGGTCAATGTATGATGATGAATTAAGTAAAATTTCCCGATATGGCGATATAAGTGGGTACCTAGCTACCTAGCTACTATCAATATTAAATATAAGTATAGTTGAGTTGAATTGAATTAATTAGGTGTTAAAGATAAATTTGCTGAAGTTTCTTTACTATTTTCTAAAGTTTATTTGTACCGAATTATATGACTTAATTACACGTCTTATCACACTAAAAGAGGCCCCACTCCAAAGGGGCCCACTCCTCGGGGCCCCAGGATATTATCCTGAGTCGTTACACGGTAAGCACGCCCCTGGTCAAGCTATGGAAAGTGATTGAAGAATGATTGGCTGTAGAAAGAATAGACAATCCAGCAACAGAGTGTGCTTTGGGACCATTAGGATAAATTATGTCATTAGAGGTGAAACTTTTCAAGGTTTCAAAGCCCGCTCCCGTAACCACAGTTGCTCTGGCACATGCTGTAGTCCGGAGTTTCTAGAGATTTGAAGAAGGAATAGTTCTGGTATGGAGACATAAGAAATGATGCCAGAGCTAGCTTGGGTGCCTTGGGTTTGCCAGGCCCGTATTTGCTAGATGCGAATTCTGGAGGATCATTCCAAAGCTTACTTGCTTCTAAGGAGGAATCTAATCCTTTTTTAGTAACAGTTACTGAATATTACTAATAAAACACTTCAACATATCATCCATTGTAAACAGGCCTGAGCCTTGGGAAGATGGGCGGTTTCCCGGGCCCAAATTTTTTTCAGGGCCCACGACTTGAAGCATTGACGCTAAAAATTTGTCTTCAAATTACATTTTTTTTTCAATGCTCTTATGACTTTTCCTCCCGCCGCTAATTGTAAACTAAATTCGTAAGAAACACACTTCCAACTCATCGGAAATATTCAAGGGAATAGTAGAGCTAGGTACCCTACTCGCTAGTATATAAAAAATAGAGCTTCATCATTTGACATCGTAATGCAACTGTACTTTATACCTCAAATGCGTAGTATTGTCGTGCCCCAACAATCCTCACCCTGAGCGAACGCTACAAGAAACAGTATAATCGTGTCGCAATATAGGCTGTTCCCTCCCCCCAACAAGGAAAACGAAAAGCGCGCGCGACTCGTAGATATTTGGTGTAATTTTTCTATGTCGAAATTAGAATAAATGGGCTGTGTCATTAAAACAAATTCATTATACCGAAGGGGGGTTCTTCTGATAATGGTGGTGGGGGAAGAGGAAGGTGGTTTCGATTTGTCAGGTAAAATTATCTTAGGCTTCAATATAATATATAACCACTGAAACAATTTATAATAATCGTAATACTTTTTTATAGCGACTTTTCACAACATACCTCCAAACCACTCATCTTTAGGAAGCCATAGCTCCACACTCGTTCTTCCTTGAAAAATGGTTTATGGCTCATTTTATAGGGAATTGAAAGGAGAATAAATTTTATTGAAACCTTTTTGCGCTAGGGCCAAATGCGGAGGGGATAGGGGCCAAAAACTGATTTTGGGGGGACATTTTCCCCCCTGGGGGGATACGCTCCACACCTAGGGATCAGGACTTTTAGTATGTTGTTTGGAATGGTGTTCCTAACAACCATACCAAAAATCGCTTTGATGGGAATTTTTCCGACCTCAATGTCTAAATGCATTGGCCTACAAGATTACTTCCTGAAAAAAATTTTGAAGTGGGTTAAACCTCATAAATTATGAAAAAAGAAAAAAAAATTTCAATCTTTGGATAGCAAAATATGACATTCGAACGTGAAAAATTTCCAACTGCCAAAAAATTTGTTTTTATTTTTTATTTTTTTGGAAATTTCAAAATTTTCACAACTTTAACTTCATTTTAGCAGGTTTAAAAATTGTGATAGGGAGCTGAAATATTTATGCCGTCGTTTTGAGATCATTTATCAACTATTGTGACCACCTGTTGACTTTTTGAAAAGAAAAATAAAATAAATAAATTCGACCCACTCTAATGCTCAGTGTATTTCACAGGCCAATTGTTCGAGCCTTTAAAGTTGTATCCTTTATGTAAAGGTTGCTTCATGATATGAGAAGGATATGTGGGTAAATTATTGGGAGTCAAGATATATTAAAGAAATTCATCAATAAGCTATCAAAAAAAAAAAAAAAAAGAAAGAAATTATGAAACAATTAATTTTTGATGATGTTTAATTATTATTTTTAAATAAATTTTTCGGAATTTCTAATTTTACAATGAGACTTCACAATAAATTATAAATCTTTTAAAAGCACTCTATCCTAGTTCCTGGGTCCTAAACAGGTTAAGGACACCCCTGAACGAATTCTCATACTTGAAATTGGTTTTTAATGGAAGGAATTTCACAGAAAGACTCTGATGACTCTTCAGTTTCCAACTGAAACTTTGGTAGCTAACTAGCTATACCTAACGAATGGTGTCACATATCACTTGTATGCAGTGGTGTAACCAGATTTTTTTTTTGGGGGGGGGGGAGGGCTAAAGCGAAACGAGGCTTGAAATCCAGTTGATACCCACCTATCCTCATTAAGTGTGAAAATTTTTTGAAAAAGTTACAAAATCACTTTTATTTAGAATAATTGAGTAGGTAGGTAACTAGGCATGGAACATACCTAAGTTTGGGTTAAAACTCGTAATACGTATGTAAGTGTACCGGCCAGATTATACCTGTACAGTTGAAGGTAGCTCTAGCTATAGTAGCCTTACCACAAAGCTACAGCATATACTTAACTTGTATAGTTTTTCATTTTTTTTTTTTTCATAAATCGAAACATTTTAAAATAAAAAACATCGAAATATTTTAAAACGAAATCTAATTCTCGAGGATTCCTCGCTAAAACCCAAGAATTTCTGGTGGGCTATAACCCCCTATTCCCCCCCTTGATTGCGCCCATACTCGTATATATATTTGCAGACAGTCAGTAATTTCGTTAAAATCATAAAGTCTCCTGGTTTGGTGAATTATAATTTTCCAATTTACAATGGGTTCATTTCTTCGCATCATTCGTTCGGAGACCGCCATCATGTAATTCTTACATTTATGACGTATGAGCAACGTAGTCGTGTCGGTATACCAGGCCAATTCGCAGCATCCATATCCTTCGATAACTTCTGGTCATTACCATTCACCGAATCGCCCGTAGTACCGGAATGACCGCGTCCATAACGATGGAAATATCGCGATATTATGGACGTGTATATAAACGCAGCGTGTTAGAAAGATCCGTGGTACTGTAGTGGGCTCCGGATGGTCTTCGTTGACCGTTATTGTCGACCGCGACCGAGGTTACAAGGCGTAAATCACGAAGAAGCGTTAAAGTGCTACTCGATGTTGGAGAAAAATCCGATTTCCGGAAGCGAAATTTTTCGCCCCCCTCGCCCATCAGGCGTTGGCTTTTATCGATGCTTTATGGTAGGCGAATGATGGTATTCTCATTTAATGTGACGTTTTTACGAGTCGCATTTACATTTGTTAATACGCGCGCGCCTACGTTCGATATGATAATTTCTGTGACGCGTACTGTAGTCGCGCGCGTTTCGATTACAAAACCGAAAGAAGACGATTCAGCAACTTCTGCGTACGTGCGTGCAGAGAGGCTACGAAACACGTCGGTCGAGATGGCGTCTCGAATGGCCATCGTGTGTTCGGTATTGGCGAAAGAAATTTCATTATTTTTAGAAACCACTGACGGTGGAAATGGGAAAAGATTGGCTGCCGGGGAATCTACATCTATCTGAATTGACAGTAAGCGAAGATGCGCTCACGGTTTAACGAGAGAGCGAGAAAGACGGAGACGAACTAACCGCTCTTTAGGTTTTTTTTTTTTATGATTATAAACTGTTTGTGTGCTACGTACCTACGTTATATTTCGCCGCCTTTTACATTTATAAACCATCTACGTGTATATATAACTCGGCATTCCGGTATCTCACGTTTAGCCTTTGGCATTTTTGGGTTCGGTTCCCAGTTCCCACTGGACGACGGTGGGAAACTTACTCATATAGCTAAAGAGCGACGATACCCCTCCTCGCGGATTGACAGAAAAAACTGCCCGGTCGTACTCCTACGTCGGTAAAAGATTACGAACGCGGGCGCGTTAGAATTATATTTTCAACGTTTTAACGTCGTACCCATTAAAACGAAGGGAAAAGACGACGCGCGGCGCGGTACGCGGATACGCGGACTTAATGAATGATCGGGCTGATGGAGCGCGCTTCGCGATGTTTATCTTTCAATTGAACGCGATTAGTAATGCGCGAGTTCGCTTTAATTATGCGTCAAGTGGAAAATAGAGATTTCTATCGGGCTGACTTATTTACCGTGGTTCGAATTTGTGAATCGCGACTGCAGACGACCTCGTGATGGAGTTTTTTTTTTTACAGATTGGTGTTTTTTTTTTTCTTTCGACTTCGCTTTTTTCACGACGTCCACGTACTGCGTATATGCGAGCTTTAACGAGGCGTCGTAACATCGTAATGTTGTCATGGTCGTGGTTTTTATGGTAGGTATCGTGTTACTTTGATAGCCGTGTAGTCGTGTGACATTGTAATTATAAGAGCTACTCAAATTATTTGGCTTATTTGCAGCGTACGTTTGTACCGGGTTTTTATGATCGATTGGGTTTCGCGACCTACGTAGAGTGGTGCGAGTGGTGGACTCGACGAGGCCTTTGAAACGGAAGAATCGATAAGTTTCGACGGACTGGAAGAAATGGTCGCTGGGACTCGGCGACGGTGGAAAATACGAATTACGATGGCGATTTTATCGCGTAAAATATGGCCACGATTGCCGACTCTATTATGTCATATTTATATTTTGTATAATTTTTTTCTATTTTTTTACGACCAGATGTAATAACTTAATTAGAGATTAGATGTACGTGGAAGTGTCAGAGTTACTAAAAATAATTTGCCATAGTGTATGGACCTACTTAGAAAATTCAAGGTTCTACAATGCTATAGATAGTAATCTTATGAAAAGAGAGAGAAAAAAAACTAAATTGAATTTACTCCTTCAAATCATCGAAATCAATTTATTCTCGATTTGTGATTGAAAGACACCTCGATATAGCGAGTAAAAAAATTTACGAAAAATTATTATCGAATGTAGAAATTAAAATTTGACGAAATAACAATATTCGTCTGTGGGAAGACGTCTAACCTACTCAGTAACTCATTAGTTCTTTCGGTTCGGACTCCGTAATTTTTAAAAATTCGCTGGAAGAAATCCAAAATCGAAAATGTTATTAGTTACCTAATGATATGATTTGAAATCGATATCGCCAGGTGACTCATTCACGTTATGACTGTACAGAGGATTCGAGATTTTGTCTATTTGTGTAGTAATGAATCCGGTGGGGTGGGGGTGGGGAAGAAAAAAGGAATATTTGTTCCTATCTTTATGTTATTAGTGAATCCTCAAATTACCAAATTTCGCTAGCCAGACATTTTTAGTATAATGATTTGGAAATGGTATTCTCAGGCGACCTTGTCTGAATAAACGACCTAATAAAATTCTTGAAAACTTCCGGTCTAATTAAATTCATATAATCGTTACAAACCTGTCTCTATAACCATAGCTGCTGTACACGACATTGAAAAAATGTGTGAGTTTAGAAAACGTGGAAGTTTTTATAAAATTGGCAATTTTTCTTCGAGCCGAGATCCCTTTGAAATTGATTGGTTTCCCAACGAAAAAAGTTTTAATCCTTTCGACGTAACGATCGTACTTGTGTTATAAATACTGCTTTTTTTTCAAAGAAATTGACCTCTGAAAATTTGCATCTTGCATTGAGTGAACCAATTTATTACAGGAGACTTTATCTGATTAGGCAAGAAAATGTGATAATAAATCCAAGTTGGGACAAATTTATATATTGGTCATCTCTAGGCAAGTCGGTGATGAAAAAGAGGCAATGGAAGCAACTGGCCGGAGTGTGGATATTTCAATTAAGACACCGAAAATAAAAAGAAAAACTTCAGAATTAATGTCCAAAAATAAAAAAAATTACTAAAATCAAAAATATTTAAAAATCAAAAAAGGAAAAAACGCAAAAAATTTTAAAATCGTTCAAAAAGAAAATTTATTCTAAAAATAAAAAATTTATTTAATAATAAAAAATCTTAAAATTTAAAAAAAAATCAAAAAATTTCAAATGTCCAAAAATAAAAAATGATTACTGTTTGAATGATAGAAAAATCTCAGATAAAAATTTTTCAACTTCTTTTTTTTAAATTTTCATTAGACGAATTCCTTAAATAATCAAATATTTTCGAATTGTTAATCAAACTCACACTCCCCTTGGCCCTTCCTCCTTCTCTCGCCAAATGAAGAAATTTGAAGACCAATAAAAAGTTCGCATCTAAATCGTTTGAAAATTTGTTTGGAAAAAAGGCATTATTTTCTCATAATGAACAAAAATAATCGAAAAAATCACAAAAAAATTGAAAAAAGTCTAAAAATTAACCATTCTCTCGAACTTGAGTAACGAAAAAAATATTCAAAAAATGAAAATAGCAATATTCTTCATTTTTCTCTTTTATAACGAACAAACTGCAAGGGAAAAGAACTAAAAAAAAAAATTTTTAAAAAGATGAGGAAAAATCTAAAGAAAAGTTTTTAATATTTGAGCGATGAAAAAATGTCCAAAAAATGAAAATAGCATCATTTCAGATGCATTTGTGTTCATTCAAAACGAACTGAAGCTTCCCAAATTCAGCTTTTGTGTACGTACAGATACTTACTAAATGCAGAAAACACAATATTTTTTCAATAAATAAGAAAAAAGTTATTGAAGAAATATAGAAGAATAGGTTGATAAATTTTTATTGTCTAAAAAATGAAAAAATCTGGATAATCTGAAAAAAGCTACGAAAACAATGTAAAAATGAGAGAAAAATGATCCAAAAAATTAGAAACTTTGCGTGAAAGAAAACTAAAGATGTATGCATTTTGTTTAGCGATTTTCACTTCCCCATAGTTTGTAATTAAATTTGTCTTTTTTTTTTTTTTCAACTTATTAAAAAATTTTGGGAATTTAAGTGGAGAATTAGAGTCTGTTCATGTTAGAATACCAAAAAAAACACGTGATTTTAGATAAATCAGCCTGTGATATCTCATTAAAAAAAAAAAAAAAAAAAAAAAAAACTTAAGATACCCACATGAAAACGCTTTCAACCGCTAATTTGTTTAGGTATTAATTAAAAAAAAAAAAAAAAAAATTCAAAAGGTTTGGAGAAAATATTGTTAAAATAAAAAAGAAATGGAAAAAAAAAACTTAAAATACCCACATGAAAAAGCTTTCAACCGCTAATCTGTTTAGGTATTAATAAAAAAAAAAAAAAAAAAAAAATCAAAAGGTTTGGAGAAAATATTGTTAAAATAAAAAAGAAATGGAAAAAAGGTATTTCTGTGTTATTTGGTATTGTCTAAAAAACAAAAATATGATCAAAACGTAAAGAAAATATCAACAAAAATGTTGGAAAATGAATGAAAAGAAAGGAAATTAGTAAAAAGATGGAACAAAATAATCCTCAGAAACCACGAAAACATTTCCAACTGCAGATTTGTTATGTCGTAAAGAATAAAAAGACTTGGATAATAAAAATTCGCTGTTCTTAACTCATTGTTAGCAAGAATGTTACATTAAGTTCCCTTTCTTTTTGTAAATCAAAACATACGCATTTTTGTTTTTTTTTTTCTTTTTAATTTGTATTTCTACTCGAAATACAAATTCAAAGTTGCATCTAATTGATATTTTATTTTGAAGGTAGTGGGTTTTTTTTTAGATTCATCTTCCATTTTCTCACCAATTTAAAGATTATTTATTTATTTATTTTATTTATTATGATTTTTTATTTTTTAATTCAATGATTATAATAAATTCCCAATTTACAATAAATGTTCTTTTGTGATAGCTTTTTGCACTTCTATCTAATTTTATCAATGTTATAATAATCCAATTGCTTTAGGTTGAAAACGAATGCATTGTTTGAATTCCCCCTTCAATCTCCTCCCCTCTTCCAGTAGGTATCACAAATGACTCTCACATAAGAATTTGAAAAGCGCTGATGTAGATATTTTTCATAGATGTAACGAAATTTGTTCCTGTGGTAGAAAAATTTTCCCAAATTTTCGAAGTAATACAAAATGGCGACTCTGTTGTTGTACACTGTAGACGAATATTCGTGGGATACGCGGCAGACACGAGGGCGCTAAGGTGTATTTACGCGGTACGGGTGTATTGTTTCGTTTGTAATTATTTATTCGTTTTTTTTTTTTCGCGCAATAACACAAATAAACTGGATTCGGCGAACTACTTTTATAGGTTGTGTAACGACGTTCGCGTTGCCCACCTGAGCTGTAACAATAAAGACGAAAAAAGAAAATTACGACCGTTACGAATTTAAGACTAATTTTTCGGAGCGTTTTCGCCGCTTAGGTGTACGTTTGGCTGAACGTCATTTATTTCTCGTCACGTTTTTTTTTTTTTTTCAAAACTCGCGGACGCTGGACGAAGTGCTCGGAGGAGCGATTTTTATTATTGTTCGTGCGCACGGACGGCACGGTGCGCTTGTTTTGTTCACGTATGCGTATACGCGGCGTCGTATACACAAATAACAATTATTCTAATTAAACGACCCGAATTATCGTGGCGAACGATCTGAAACGAGGTACAGACGTGTGGAAGACGAGAGGAAAACTTTGACCCTTGTGTGGGACTTATGCGACTATACAGTCTGTGGAGAAACGAGGCGAGGTCTACGTCAATGTGTACCCTCTCCATGGTAGATGGTAGATCCCTCTGTATTGTAAATCGGGCGGAAAAATAAACTGGGTAATTGTTTTCCGAGGATGGCGTATTTTTAGAAAAAATTACCTAGATTCGCGTGTACACGACGGTGGGTATCGTAGACGTACGTTCGTAGCCCCCCCTTTCCAAGCACCTCGTAACCGTGATACGCGGTCGCGATATCGAGACAAGGAGTTAACTCGTATATGGGATTTTTTTCCATCGTTTTTTGCTCTGTGTGTGTGTGACTAAGCGCCTGGCGGTGAATTAACGTGTATGCGTTGGTTGAATCTACGTGTGTGTGCGTGAAGAAGGCTAGAGCCGCCAAAAAAAAGAGTAACCGACCGCCAGGTCCGCCACTGCCCGTACTGGAGGTTTTTCCACCAATGATTTACCACTTTAGAGGCGGAGTCTGGCTACCGTTCATTTCCCACGCGGTCTTATCGGTTTATATGCGCGCGGATTATCGCGGCGGACGATGGGGCCGCGGAGAGGGATCCGCTCTCAGGTGGAACTCCCTTTAAACGTGTATATACAATTCGGGTACAGACATTCAGGCTGGTGTAGTCATTTTCAGAAGCGGAATCTTCGGAAACGCCTGATACACACGGTAAGTCCCAGAAGCTAATTCAGCTGACTGTTTATAGCCTACTATTTAGCTGATAGATTCATTATAGCTTGTTAGAGAGTAGCGAGGTTCTCGCGTAGAGCTTGTTTTTTTTTTTTTTGGTTTTCACTCGTTCGTTTATTTTATTTGTATTATAGTTTGTTTGTTTTATTTTGTATTTTTCATTTTTTCGTTTTTCTTATTTTCTGTAAATTTAATTCGAAACGAATTTTTCCGGTATTCGATTTTTTTTAATGTGCGGTTTAATACCTTCTCTGGTGTTGACGATTCGCGAAATTTTTTATTATTACGGAGGATTTTTAATGCGGTATTTTTTTTGCATTCGCAGTGCGCGCAGCTAATTCAAGAAGTTTAATAACGTGTTCGGAATATTGCCAAATTTGCTCGGTGCAGGTAAATAACGATTATTTTATGTTAATTAAATGTATGTATGTTTCTTTTTAAATAGAAACTATTTTAGTCGCGAATATTTTTCGCACTCGGGCAATCACCGATTCGCGTGTATGACCGAGGAGCCGGTTTACCAGCGAAATTTTTCAACCTTTAGTATACGACAAGGAAATTTTCCGAGTAATAGATTTCGACCTTTCCATGTAAAAGTGTCCATTAATCGTCACATTGGCGAGCAAAAGACGAAGCCGCCGACATGCGTGAAATCAAAGGAAATAAAGTGAAAGGAAAAAAAAATGTAAAACGGTGTCTCGGCGGTTTTATACTATTTGTCATGTTGTCTGCGCGAATTGGCTACCTACTATGATTCCATAGATTCGATACCTATTGTTAAACGGTTCCTTTTTCTTTTTTTTTCTTTTTTTGGGAGACTTTGTTATGTAGAATGGTTATATACTTCCTCGTGGTTCTGGGAACAAGAAGCTATTATTTTTTGTACGATGAGTCGTTTTTTCCCCTCTCCTACGCGGGGTTTCGAATTGAAAGTGATTTGTCGGAGCGTGTTGGGTGCTCGCATGGTTGGACACGATAGTGATAGTGGTTGCTGGCGAACGTGTTGGTATGATTTCGGTGGTGCGAGGATAGTTTGTAAAAAATTTCGAGTCGGTCGTAAATCATTCCGGATTGAAGAATTTATTAGTTGAGTTTTTAATGAAAATAATAACTTTTGAAACATTTGTATATTGAGTTGAAATTAAGACGTGGAATATTTTGTATGCTATCATTGGATATTGTTTTCCACGAATTGACAGGTAAATTGAATTATTATATTTTCGTAATCGCTTATCTGTATTCCGTGAGTATCTATATTCGTTTCATATGTTTCCATTTATACATTGGGGATTGCTACTGCTTCTCGAAACCATTTACTGTAACTTGAAGAAATTAACGTTAGTAGGATCTGTAAGAGGGTTTTGCTAGAATGTGCTTAATGATAGCGCGCATTTAATTTAGCTCGTCGATATTTTGTTATAAAGACCACGTGATTATTCAATTATCATGCATAACACATGTACATAAATATAGGTATTAAGTGAATACGTGTTTGCGATTTTACAGCTTGAAATTATCGACTTTATTCGAAAAATAATGAAGATTTTGTTCACTTTTACTTTTTGTAAAATTTTAAAATCGAGTAATATCCCCCCTTCCCTTCCCTGTCTGTCGCTTAGATCGTATGAAATTGAGAGATAAGCCTTGGGATTTAAATTAAATCAATAGAATGCCTACGAATATTTATCATCTTGATTTTCGAATATTAAAATATTGAAAAAAATAAAAAACAAATTTTTTTCGTTTTGTTTTACGAGGCAATGTATAGTCGACAAAGGATTTCTTTGAATAGATAACAGTCGGTAGCCTTTCCTCCTCTGTGTTCCCCTCCCCCCCACTCACCCCCAAAATATTGAAGTAAATTTTCATATGAGAAATAGGCGCGTAGGTAGCTCTTCTATTACCTCTCGGTTTACTTGTGAAATTGTGTGGTTTCGAAAAAGCGTTTTGTAAAGACATAGTTCCGATAGAATATTCCATTTGTGTACTGCTCGAAGTTGCACATGTGATCTAGTGTAGGCTTCGAAAATATTCCTTCTTCTGTCCTGCACTCTGAAGTCTCTGAATTATTTTGAGCTAAACTGTTGCCTCTTGAAACATGAAAAAGTTATTATCGAATCCTGTAAAGTGTGTAGAAAGGGCTTACATTCGTGAAGAGTATGAACTGACTCCCTGTGATGCGTGAAGAAAGAAAATTCATCATTTAAAACTTTTGTTAATGAAGAATGTAGTAACTTATTTTTAGACTTTATGAATGGACGAATTTTTGATGAAAACATTGTGAAAAATCATGAAAATCTAACCACTGTCTGTAGGTTCTTTGAGTAAAGTCGATGAAAGGAAATTCAAAATTTGGTAAAAAAAACGATTGATATGGCTTGTCAAAATGTTTCAAAGGTGGTGCAGTGGTTGGGATTATCTATTGTTCTCTTCAAAGAATTATATTTTGGCAACTAACTGGTTATACGATGATTGATGATGAGTTTTACTGCACCATTAATGGCCCTGTTACACCATATGAACTTCGTGATTTGTCAATTTGCCTATTTCAATTTTGTGAAAAAATATCTGATCTACAATGAATAAACCTAATGAAAAAGCAAATAGAACAAGTTCAGCATGTGTGGATGGCAATTTTAGGATGTCCAATTGAGCTAACTGAATTCAAATGAGGGTTGCATAAGAGAAGGCTGAAGTATTAGTGTAATAAAATGTCTACTAATCTACTACTTGTTGAAAGAAATGAACAAAGAAATACAGTATGACGTCATGTTCTAAAATTTCACACATTGTTGATTCATGTTTGGTATGCTAAGTCGCCTTTAATTCAAAAATTAATGCATAATATAGTTGTTGATTCGTGTTTGATGCATTGAGCTCCTGTTGATTCAGGAAATTAATGGTAGTTCTGTGCAGTAATGTTGCATGAAATTGTTTTATGTGCTAAATTCTTGACTCTATCAATTCATGTTTGTACATCGGGGAACCAACTGAGTTGGAAATTTATCTGGTTCTATGCAGTAATGTGTTGCGTAGAATTACTTCATGTCCCAAAATTCCAAACACATTGATCCAAACATGGTGTGCTGAGTCACCATTGATTTAGAAATTGATATATTGGTGTGCAGTAATTTGTTGTGGAAAAATATTTCATGTCCCAAAAATTACGGGCACAGTTGATTCATATATGGTGCATTGAGCCCCAATTGATTCTAAAATTAATGTATTTTCTATACTGTAATGTTTCTCATAATTATTTCACGTACCAAAAGCACAGGCGTTGGTTCATTTTTATGTACTGAGCTCCTTTGAGTGAGTAATTAATCTGTTTCTATGCAGTAATATGTTGCTCAGAAATATCTCATGTCGTAAAATTCCTTACATAATTGATCTATGTTTGATGTACATACCGTACATAGTCGCCATTGATTAAAAAATTCATGTATTTTTGTCCAGTTATTTGTTGCTGAAAATTATTCGAGTCGTAGAAATTATGGGTCCTGTTAATTCATGTTTGATGCATTTAGTGCCAATTGATTAATTGATGTATAGCTATGCAGTAATGTTTCTCAATTGAGTCCCAATTGATTCTGAAATCAATGTTCTTCTGTACAGTAATGTTTCTCATAATCATTTGGTGTCCCAAAATTATAAACATGGTTTTTGATTCATGTTTGGTATACAAAGTTTCCATTGATTAAGAAATTGATGTATTCTTGTCCAGTAATTTTTTACTGAAATTTATTTCTTGTCCTAAAAATTATGGGTACTGTTAATTCATGTTGAGTGCATTGAGCTCTAATTGATTTTGAAACTGATGTACATCTGTGCAGTAATGTTTCTCACAATTGTTTCATGACCCACAATTATAGGCACAGTTGATTCATATTTGTTGCATTGAGTCCGAATTGATTCTGAAATCAATGTTTTTCATAATTATTTGGCGTCCCAGAATTATGAACATGGTTGATTCATGCTTGATGTACAGAGTCCCCATTGATTAGAAAGTTCATGTATTGTTGTACAGTAATTTGTTGCTGAAAAGTATTTCACATCCCAGAAATTATGGGTCCTGTTACTTCAGGTTTGATGCATTTACTCCCAATTGATTCTGAAATTGATGTATATCTGTGCAGTAATGTTTCTCACAATTGTTTCATGACCCACAATTATAGGCACAGTTGATTCATATTTGTTGCATTGAGTCCGAATTGATTCTGAAATCAATGTTTTTCATAATTATTTGGCGTCCCAGAATTATGAACATGGTTGATTCATGCTTGATGTACAGAGTCCCCATTGATTAGAAAGTTCATGTATTGTTGTACAGTAATTTGTTGCTGAAAAGTATTTCACATCCCAGAAATTATGGGTCCTGTTACTTCAGGTTTGATGCATTTACTCCCAATTGATTCTGAAATTGATGTATATCTGTGCAGTAATGCTTCTCACAATTGTTTCATGACCCACAATTATAGGCACAGTTGATTCATATTTGTTGCATCGAGTCCGAATTGATCCTGAAATCAATGTTTTTCTGTACAGTAATGTTTTTCATAATTATTTGGCGTCCCAGAATTATCAACATGGTTGATTCATGTTTGATGTACAGAGTCCCCATTGATTAGAAAGTTCATGTATTGTTGTACAGTAATTTGTTGCTGAAAAGTATTTGAGTCCCAAAAATTATGGGTACTGTTAATTCATGTTTGATGCATTCAGTCCCAATTGATTCTGAATCTGATGTATATATCTGTGCAGTAATGTTTCTCACAATTATTTCATGACCCATAATTATAGGCACAATTGATTCGTATTTGTTGCATCGAGTACCAATTTATTTTGAAATAAATTGGGTTCTATGCAGTAATGTTTCTTACAATCATTTCATGACCCATAATTATAGGCACAGTTGATTCATATTTGTTGCTTCGAGTCCCAATTGATTCTGAAATTAATGTTTTTCTGCACAGTAAGGTTTCTCAATTATTTTATGGCTCGAAATCGCTGAATGTGGTAGGATTTACTACAGTAGTTTTTTAAATTAAAGAAAGCAAGACAGTACATTAGTTGAAAAATGTTTAAATAATTTTTAACCACCTCAAATTGCTTGAGCCACATCTTAAAGTGCATTTTATATTGAGTGAAGTCTCATTTCAAAATTTTTTAGAGCTCTATATTGGGTATTTGAGTGTTTGATTTTTCTCAGTCGGGGAAATTGAAAATTATTCTATCTAATTTTAATCACTCGGTGTCTTGATTGACATTTTATTTTTTCTTCGACTTATCGTGGAATTTTGTGGATACAAAAATATTCTTATTCGATAACGGAATTTTCCGCCATCTCGTGGTATCATACAGGTCGACCATTCGATTTTCATTAAGTCATTAATACCTAGAGTTGGCAGAAAAGACCGTTCGCTAAATCTTCGATGTCACTTTGTTGCGTGTTCCGTTTACCGAGTTTAGCGATTTTCAACGCGTCCTTCGATCCATTGTGAGTCTGAAACGCGTCTATACCGATCCGGGACACGTTTAACTTCGGAGTCAATTGGGCGATTTGACAGGGTTTATCGGTCTCTTTTGGGTTTTCTGCTTGTGCGATCGTGCGTGCACGACGAAAACGTTTGTCAAATAGAAGCGTAAATTTGACGAGCCGTAAGGACGAGCGCAAATGATGGCGAAATATGGACGAGATGTTTTGAAATGAAAAGTGACACGTTGTTGGTATTGGAAAACAGGACACTCTGCCCTCGTATCCCTCGAGATTGATGATGTATACGCAACGACCGCGAACCATCGAATTCGCGGTAATCGGGGGTGGCACTTCGGTGGCGGAAATTCTTGGGGGTCCGATATCCAGCAGTTTTCGTTTTTCCAGGAATTTCGCGCGCTGACGAAATGCGTATTGGCGTCGCGTATCACCCAACGCGGCATTCAGCATCATTTTTCATGGGGGGAGAAAGCACTTTCTATTGCTCGCGCGGGTTCACAGGGTTGAAATATGGAGTGAAAGAAAAGGAAAAGGATGTTGACGGAGCGAAACAATTGGTAGCGATTACTGGTTTTTCCCTCTCGTACGTCTGTATTGTGCGTGTAATATATCATCGGTATTATGAACGAAGTAGGTCGACGGAGACGAAGAGGTTGGTCATTTGTGACGGAGAAATGAGCGAAATGATGCTGGCCGGGAGTCGGGTCTCGGCGCTGGTCCAGTGGGAGTACCGGTGACATTTTGTATTTTTGGAATTTCATTTTTTTTTTTTTCGCAAACCCGCACGAAACGACGAAGGTTTTTGTATTCGTGAAATGATTAAACAAACGGACGGGCGGTTTTCTCACGCTCTATTGAAATGGTATACGAGCGCCGAGTACGTACCGTGTCACCGGTACGGAAACGTGTTCGAGGCGAAATTTTTGTTACTAAAAGCGTTGTTTATTTTTGACGTATTTGCGGTATAGAAGGGAAGCCACCCCCGGATGAAAGGGATTTTTAAATATTGCCTTTTACGAATGGAAAAAATTTCTCGACTAGCTGCGTGCGGCGGATTACCCCATTATAAGGAGTCCGCGCCGCGTATACCCGTTGGGACACCGTCGACTAAGGTTTGTCGGCATGTACGAACGAGTTTCTTAATAACGAAACGTTTACGCTGGTGAAAATATATGTAGAAAGGCCAGGCCTCTCTGCAGTCTGTGTATAACGGAGCCGAAACAATACCAACGGTTTCGGGTTCTTAATTCCAGAAGAAAAGGTATGCGCCCGGTACGAATGTCAATTGCCGGGCCCGCGCGATTCCTTCACATGGAAGGCGTGGCGTGCGTAAATCGAACTGACAGATTTTTTCGAAACGCTTAATTATACGTTAAACGATTTCCCACAAACTTCAAACATACGGCACAAAAATTCGATAATCGGTTTCATTCGTGGCGTTCGGCGGGGAGTCCGTAATCAATTTTGGCTCTTTCGGAGAATACGACTTTAATATCCGTGCGCCAAGATGGGCAAAGGGTTCGCGATTGCGTTTCGCCGGCTTCGTCCAGCTATGATGTGGAGAGTGAGAGGATTTGGCGTGATTTTTATTAGGTTATGAAGGGTCTTGTCGGCGGAGTATGGGTATTGTTTTATATTGTGAACGGTTGTTAAATACTGGTGTTGGAATGATAACCTTTTGAAGTGGGTAATACTTGAAAGTTATCTTTGGGTAATTATGGTGTCGAGGTTAGATAGTGGCATGAGTGAAGTGTAATAGTCGAAGTGGATATTTTTAATTATAAAAAAAAGTTTTTTTAATTTATGTATTATTATTATAGTTTATGATGAAATTAAAATTACCCAATAAAATTTAATAAATTTGAAGCATAAAGAACATAACTGGGTACAGTGATAATAATAAATTGTTGGAAATTCCATTATCTCAAGATAAAAACATTTTTCATTTTCCTCCTATTTATTATTGTTATTATTATTATCACTATTGTGCTTCCTTGTTCTAAAAAAAAAAAAAAAATGAAAAAATTTGGAATTATTATTATTTTTTTGGTCATTAAATTATTTATACTTGGTTTATTAGTTTGAAAGACTATTTACGCTTGTTTGACCTCTGGATTAAAAATATAATAATTTTTGGTTTTTTCGATTATTATAATTTGTTTAACATGGTTGCTGCTATATTCAATTTATTTTTGTTTTTTCTATTCGTAATCAGAATTTTTGAATAAATTGAAATTTTTTGCTGGAAAATAATTATAGTGTTGAGAGTCAATTGAACAAGTATTATGAAATGGAAAAATAAGGGTTTTTTAAATGTCTCGATATAAGTGGTTATGGGTGATTTGTGTATGATTAAGAGAGATCTAATTGAGTTCCAATCTCTTTCAGCTGATTCCAGTCTTATAACTTTTTTCATAATATGATTTATTTTTGTGAGAGAAGAGTTCATTTGGTAATGTTGTGGTCCATACACTTTGCTAGAACTGATGAATATTTTCATAATACAATGTGGGTGGTCTTCAGTGATGGGTGCAAAAATTGGTGAAGGTACAGTGACTTTTTCCCGGTTCATTTTGTGAACTAATTGATATCGAATTATTTATAACATCAAAAAAATAATTTTTCTTGAAGTTATACTCGTATTTAATTGAAATCTAAAATCGGGCTTTGAATCAAAAATATGTTGAACTGTAATTTGTAATAATTATTATATTATTTGCATACAATTTTCAACAAAAATCGATGGATGGAATACTAATGAAAAGTAATATTTTGATTGAAATTACCTGAATTACTTTCAGTTTCCCTTCTCTTTCATTGATGAAAATTTAATATTTGAAAAGTGAAATGGAATTTATTGTTCCAATGATTGTGAAGATAATTGAAAACTTATGATTTTCATGTCAAACATATTTCAGTCCATTTATTAAGAATTTTGTTTTTATAAGAGATAATTATAATTATTAAAAAAAAATCAACTTCAATTATGACTCTGGTATATTGGATTTTTATTTCATAATTTTAAATAATTACAAAGAATATTCATGGATTAAATACAAAAAGAAAGTAAAAGCGCAATTATTGAGCATTTTTATCGGATTTGAGAATTTTATCGAACTCAGTAACTATTAAATATTTTTAAAATGATCCAGAATTTTGAATAAATCGTTATTTCATTTATTTATACCCAAGAGCGAGGAGAGGGAGGGGCAGAGGGAGGGGCAGAGGGAGGGATGAATTTCTCCCGGGCCCGGGTTCCTAAAAGGGCTAGATAGTCAACATTTTAGACTTAAAAAAGTTTTTAAATTATAATTAAATTTTTTTCAGCAATTTTTTTTCAAATTTCCATTAGATTTGAACAATGAAAATATATAGGAATCCCAGAAATTATTTTTGCCCCATGGTTAATTTTTGCTTTTCTCGACCCTGTTTTTACCAATTCGAAATTTTTAATTTTTACGAGAACAGGTTTATCGCCAGTGGCTCCTATGTGGGTCCAATCTATTAGAAAAAGTTATTGAATTGATAAATAACTTCGAATTGCGGAATATCACTAGAAAAATTGTTTTTATGTCCAAAATTCACTAATTTTTTATTAAATCGTAATGAATGAATGATCGATATGTGTCATGGTCTGATTATGAATTATTGAATTTTTGAAATTAAAAAATTGTGAAAAATAATGTATTTGCTTATTTAACGAACAACGTGTAGCATTTCCTTTTTTTGTAGGTTAGTATGCATTTTTTGAATGGCTATTGGCTATGATTTTTTTAAATATTTTTTGCTCCATGATCATTTTGATTTTAGGAAGAATTATTGACATTTATTAATTTTTTTTTTAATCAATAAAAATTTTGAATTAATTTTTTTTTTCTTAAATTCATTGTTTCAGCTATTTAATTATTCTGTTTATTTATTATTGTTCTATTTTTATTTTAACAATGGAAAATTTCTTAATCTACTGATTTTTTTAACAAACACAGAGGTGACAATAACAACTATAGAGAATTGATTCGATATTTTTTCTTCTATTTCAAGTTTTTGCATCATTTTTAAAAATTTTTTCGCACCATACCGCATTCTTTATCATTCCAATCATTGCATTCTTCAGTCACCATTGATATAGATAAATAATTTAAAAAAAAAATGAATATAAAAATGCATAATTGAATTAAAAGGTTGAAATTTTAATAGAACAATCATTTTGTAATAATTATGTGTATAGGTATGTCGTCTGTTTAATGATACTCCGATTTTCGAGTTGTGAAAAAAGTACCATTTTTTGCGGGGTAGTGGGAAGGTGAGCAGAGGAAGCTGAAACAAGAGTCAATAAAAAATATTAAATGATCTACAAATTGAAAAATTTCTCATTTTCTATCAGTGGTTGCTCCAACACACCTCGCCGTTTAATTAAATAAAACATTGGCTATATACATTTAAAAAAATTATGTACACATAAGCTTCACCGAAGATGAAATCGAAGGTGATCTGGCTTACGTGGCGAATGCGACAAATAGTGATTTAGGATGACCTAGACAAACGGACGCTTCAATACGTGTATAGACGTATCTGACGAAGTTCATTGTTAAGGTTAAAATAGCGAACGAAAAATACACACGGTTGAGTAAATTTTGGCGAAATCGAAAGCTACGGTATACTCACATAGGTGCTAGTAAGAGGGAGGCAGAAAAAATATCTATACCTGAAACGTCATTGAGCGCTGGCTAAATATTTACGTGTACTCTACGATGAAGACCAAGTTTGCCAACGCATACATAATAGAGTACGGCGTCGCACGACGACGTTTTACCTAAGATGGAAATTAATTCGCGTGAAGCGGGCATCGCGAGCCGCTGCGGACGCGCGTACGAGTGGTAAATCTACCTGCGATGGTGCGTGCGTTCGTAGGTATCAAGTGGAAGAGACTCGAGGAGCTTTTTGTGTGTCCATTTTGTGTATAGTTTATGCGTTTATAGGGTCGTTCGGGTGAAGATCGGCGGATCGTATTTCTATATACATATATAGGTAAAAGAAGACGATATCTATGAGCATACTATACATACCTATATAATAAGGCGAACGTGGATTATTATACACGAAGTGCCAGAGAGACAGAGAGACGAGAGAAAAAAGAGCAGCGTGTAGACGAAGACGCGGTATACTGTAAATGGAACGTGCTAGAAAAAGAGAACCGAGCGATACGAGGCAACGGCGGCGCGGTACAAAAAGCTTGATAAATGGCTTGTATCAGGGTGTGTAGTGTAGATGTGAGAATGCGCGTTATGCGCGACCCCCGGGGGGGCCGAACCTTCCCTCCGGGTCTGGTCTTAACCAGATTCACTACCGTGTTACGCGCGCGCCGCTTATCTGGTTTCCTGTTTGTGAAGAGTCTGGGACCGATTAAAAACCCCGCTCGCGTCGCTCGTCGCACGAGGACGTGGTCGTGTAAACGGTGCCGCGCGAACCCGAAGTGAGTCTTCAACATTATCGAATGCGCGTTTTGGTTCTATTGTATGTATCGAGTTGCCTTTTATTGGATTTAATGCTTGGATAATTCCGTCGTCGAAGGATATCGTTACCTACAGCGAATCGTCGACGGTGTTTTGGTTTCCCTTCGCGGTGTTCGCTTTCGTTGGTCGCGTAAGTCGATTTGTATATTGTAAGCTCGGTGTAGATAAATCTTGCTTTTTTTTGTACGCGATGCCGGCGATTTGAATAGGTGTTGAATTGTTGATGGTTCGAAAATATGGTTTATTCGTTAATCACGCCAGCGTAGCGGCGTGAAAGCATCGTGTACGAGTACAGCATGTACGTTGCGTGACGCTGTGAAAAATGCTTCGCTGTTGGGGGTTCGACGGTGGATTAATTTTTTCCCAGTTTTGCGCCTCTGGACGGCGGTAGCTCTTATAACGGTTATGTAATTTTTCACGTGCGCGCTCAAGGTTCGCGCGCTCGGTTTTAGGTTCACGCTCGATCGAGTCTCGGTGAATTTATTCGATTTGCATATTTACAAGATTTTAGAATTGATTTCAACATGGTCGTTGCCGGATCGATTGATCACCGGTAATTTATTCGTTATGGCGTTTTAAATTAATCGCTCCGGTAACTTCTGTGCGAGATCGGAGTGCCGATAATCGACGTTTGGAATATTTGGCGTTTTGGAACCGGGTAGCTGCGGTTTGGAATTGTGAATATATTAAAAAAAACGCTATTAATACCTAAATAAATAGAAATATAAGAATGGATATTCTCTCAAATCGTACGTCTCTTCCAGTATCCTTACGAAACTACTTTAGTCTGTGTATATGTTGAAGTATTTCGGTGTCATAAAATGTTATTGATAAAAATTCTTCAATCTGAATACTTTCAAGATCAAGTATCCCCAATGTCAAAAAATTTTAATTTCTTAATCAATTGGATTCGTTGAAAAGGTTAAAAAACATTCTTCGACCTTCTTTCCCATAAGAATTTACATTAAGTCCCCAAAATAAACTCTACTTCGTCCTCAACTGCTAACAGTAATGAAAAATATTTGATGATGAGTCTTATCTAAAAATTCAAAAGTGTATCATTCAACAGTATATCTCAGGTAGCATTGCTCGATAATGCAAAATAAAGTAGTACTGAAATTCCATAATTAAGTATGTCTTCCTAGTTTCCATTGAGCTGAAATTATCCATTCCTGAGCATAATGCAGACAATTCTTGTGGCTTAAAATGATGCTATCTTATATCCATGATATATTTAAATTCAGACATTTTAGCAAAAATTGATTCAAATCAACTACCCCAAATTTCAGCGTAAGTATGTGCTCTAACTGTTGGATGATTAAGTAGTAATTATGGTACAAAATATTCAAAGAATTATCTATGGTATCATACTTTTCACATTTTTATGGAAATTCTAATATATATGTTGAAATACCCCAAAATTTATCGCTCTATAATTGATATCATCTTCAAAGCCCTAAAATCAATAATTGGGGCCAACTTCAAGAATTAATGACATTCCCTCTCCTTCAGCGAATTCATTCAAATAAATTCCAATATACAGTATTTTTGCAGTCATAATAGGGATGGCCAATTCACGTACTTGAATCCATATTTTTTGAGTCTAAATGTAGGGACAAGCCCTAAAAGTAACAAAAATTATGTTCTTAATTTTTATAATAGATATTGTTTATATAACTTTTCAAAATACTTATTTTCAGTTTTAAAAAAGAATTGAAAAGACATGATAATTTTGGGTCTTGAAAATTTTTATACCCAACTTGAAAATTATTCTGAATGATAAGATTAACATTATGGGTTATAAAAATTTACGATCTCAGTTCAAAAACTGTTGTAGTTAGGGAGACGATGAAGTATCAGGGTGCTAAACAAGTGTAGATATTTTAAAGTGTAGGTCAAGTATTTTGATTTGGCGAAAATTCAAACTTACTCGAAAATTATGTAAAATTTCTGGGAACGAAGGATAAAATTTTCATGTTTTAAAATGCTTGAACCTGCTTGAAAATATTCTGAATGATGGGAATTCGCTACATTTTAAATTCAAAAAATTGGAATCGTGCTTGTAATTCTAGAATGATATTTGCGAGTTGCAAAAATTGGTGGATCCAATTAAAAAATGTTTTGGGCGATGTTGATGCAATTTTTGTATTAAAAAAATTTTTGGGCTTACTTGAAAATGTTTTGAATGATGGGGATTATACATTACATTTCTAGACCAAAAAATTGAGATCCAACTTGAAATCTTTATTTTGAAATTATTAGTTAGTTGTGGAAATTTATGGACCCAACTTGGAAGTGTTTTGAACGGAGGTAATAACATTTCGAAGTTCTAAAAACGTTGGTCAATTGGAAATTATGAATATAAATTCAAAATCTTCTGAAGAGTAGGAACTTCTTTTCAGGGGTCCCAAAAATTGCCATAAAAAGTATTCGAACTGTGGGAATGAAAATATTTGCTTTCCAAAAATTTGTGTATCCAAAAGTGATATGGTTTGAAACAATGGAGATGACATTTTTAGTTTTTTAATTCTTAAACTCAGCTTGAAAGATACAGAAGCAATTTTTATGTTGTAAAAAATGTTGACCCAACTTGAGACTGCCTACATTTCAGAGTCATGAAAGTCTAAATTCAACTTGACAATTGGTCTAAATTTTACAAATATTATTTGGTTGTTCTCAAAATTTGTATAAGCAATGTAGAAATAATTATGGGTGACACGTGATGAGATTTATGGATTCTCAGTATTCTTAAAACTAGTTGAAAATTTTGTTGTACGACGTAAATGTTTTTTACATATTTTGTAAGTAACTGATCTAACTTGAAAATGTCTAAATGATGAGAATTGCAATTTAAACCGTTTTCAACTATATGAATGAAATTTTCATTTTTAAAATGTTTTTGTACCCAACTTGATGATGCTTTGAATGGTGGGGATTACTTCTTAGTGATACCAAAATTTGGACCCAACTCCGAAATTATTTTCGATTGAATTTTCTTAAACTCTATACTTGAAAATGTTTGAACTGTGGGGTGTACACTTTGGAGTTCACGAAATTTAAACCCCACTTAAAAATTGTTTTCAACATTACAAATGAAATTTGGAGCTTCAAAGTTTTCTTAGATTCGAGTGTCTGAACTGTGGGGCGCATACTTTGGGGTAACCAAAATTTGGCACTTACTTAGTGATTTTTATGAAATTTTTAGATTAAAAAATTCTTGCAGTCAATTCACGAATGCTTTAAATGATAAAGATTGTAGCTTAGAATTACTAAAATTTGACCCCAACTCAAACATTATTGTTTTAATGATGTAGATAAAATTTTGCGATTCTAAATTTTCTTTATTCTAATTTGAAAATGTCTGGAGGTTGCATTCGAGGGTTCCCAAAATTTGGCCCCATCTCAAAAATTATTTTGAACGATTTGTATGGAATTTTTGGGCTGCAAATTCCTGCAACCATTGTTTTGTATGATGAAGAGTTTATTTTTGGGTTTTCAAAATTTGGAACTTACTTATGAATTATTTTCTACGATGAAAGCGAAAGTAGGAGGAGGGCTCAAATATTCTGTTATCAATTTTTCATGTTGTTGAAAATTATGGGAATGAAATTTTCATCGTAAAAGTTCTCAACAGGCACAACTTGAGGAATTGACTTGAAAAATTGTTGAAGTTTCATTGCTGATACGAATTTCACATTTTTTTTTTTTGGCTACGTGGATTAAGATGTGTAATGAGTTGGATAATTATTTAAAACCAATTTCTGCGAGTAATCTTCTATTTTGGTTTTTCGACTTACTACTCACGATACTTTTTAGAAATATAAGTAACTTAATAAAAGCTCGTCTCTTTCAAAAAACGAATTCGCCTAGAGAAAGCTTCATGATAGTAAATATAATGGGGAAAAAATGGCTTACACGTACTTCGGTAGCGGGCGACGAAGGAGGCGATGTCGAGCGAACAGTAGCACTTAATAGGACGAAACCAGTTGCTTGGTCATTGTGCGCGACCTCGTCCGTCGTCTGTGACGGCGTGACGCAGTATCCCCGCATCCTCAACCAAATAGACGAGTACGACGATTTACCGAGGCCGCTAACCGCATTACGCCTCATTGTGTTTATTATTCGAAGGCGGGAATCGAGTGGAAACTGCTTTTTTTTTCACTCCTCATTCGTAGCGCTACCGTATTATTATAAGCGTACGCGGCGGCCACGAAGCGTGCATCATTGTTGCGTACACACACACGATTTTATAGGTACATACGACACAGCAGCCGGTGCCTGTCGGCGGAGATAGTATAATACGTGTATAGGCCACGACTCCGTGCACCATGTTTTATCGCTACCGCGTATAAAAAGAGCGAGAGACCGGTAGCCGGTATTTAGTTTACTTCAGACAGCTATTACGGCCTACGTGATTTGCGAAGGAGGAGTCGGGGTAGGGTGGGGTCTTCAAATCTTTGCTTTTCAGGTCGTTTGTAATCAACTTGCTGATGTCTGAATTTTTGGTTTTACAGCTCTGCAATCCGTAACTGAGATAATTTTCATGTATGTGTGTGGGAAAATAAGCACGATGTTCCCAAAAAATCACGTGAGAGGGCACAAATGTAATTTACAACTGAGTGGACTTTTCGGAATTTTCTGTGCTTAAATAGACACTTTTAACGATACTTTGGTGAAAATAAAAATTTTTCCTAATTCCTTCAGACAAATGGCCATTTTGAATTAATTTGAATTTTTATTTATAAAATTAATTTTTTAATAATTTTTTTGTAGTGTCGAGTGAAAAAAATACCTTCGATTTCATGCAATTTTATTATGTTGCTTGAAGTTGAAATAGTTCTGACCAAATTTTCAGCTACAATCGAACATTTGGTAATGTACTAAAAGTGTTGAAATTAGTACCACTTTTCAAAAAAATTACAAATTTTTTCTATTTTAATCCCGCGAAAAAAAAGTAATTCGTTCTATTTTTTGTAGAATTATGTTTTGATTTCCTTTATTAACAAACTTAATATTAAATATTAATTGATTAAAAATAAATTTTTAAAAATTTTTCTTATCTATTAATCCAACTTTTTATCCTCATACGTTGAATTCAATTATGCTATTTTTATCCGAATCCAAGATCACTTTTAGGTCTTCAAAATCGCGTTGAAAGTTTACACTTTTGAAGAAATTATACTTTTTTGTCAGTTTTTCGTATAACATGGCTGCTATCCGCTATTTCGATCATCAAACAAGGATTTGGAAAAATCAACCTACACTTGAAAGATTCAATTTGAGGGACTATGACTCGATATCGCTTTTAAGTCCTCTGTACATGGTGTTTAAAAAAAAGCTTTTTTTGAAAAATTGAGTTTTCTCAATCAGAATGCGTTTTTTAAATATGTTAAAATTATTAAGACCTATTCAATAATGATTATAAATTTATGATTAATATAATTATGTAGCATTTAAAAATCGAAGTTGCAATGCGAAAGCAGCGTTATCAACATTGAAAACAAATGATCTAAAACAATGATTTGAAGATCCCACCCTCCCCCAACCACTCATCTTCAAATTAAGTAGGCTGTAATAGATTTGGTTTTCAAGTTGCAAACTCAGCTAACAACTCATACGGTGTTTCCGATTGAACCCCATGCAACCTAAGCACAAATTCCTTTTTATAATAGTTCGAAATATTTTCATGTTACATCCCTGGCTAATATAGATACGCTGTGATTGGTTGTGAAAATAGAAATCAGTGTAACCAACGTGTTATATTTATTTGATGGTTCATTAGAAGGGAATTTGACGCTTTGTTTGTATGGGGTTCAATAGGCTACATGGTATGTTGGTATGCATGATTTTTTTTCGAAAATGGTTCCACTTAGAGGACTCTCAAATCCCTCCAAATGATCAGTTTAGAACAAAAATTTAGTCGCGACTATTTCAACTCAAAATAAACAACATACCAAAATTTTATATTTAGAGCTGCGTTTCGTTTCATTTGTATTAAGAAAATACCAAATTACTCAACTTGTAATAGCTGTCGTTTTAAATTAGAAACTCAACTAAAAACACAATGGACGGTGTACGCATGTATATCATGAATTCTATAACGATATTTCCATTCCACCTAGAGAGGTCTAACTTCGTATGTGGTGTCAGCTGATTACCAGAATGTGACCTCTTGAATTTGGGTCAAAATGGATCCAAAATGGTGGATTGTCAAAATTTGGGAATAACTTGGGGAGCCTCAAATTGGTAGAATTTAAAAAATATCTGTTCATATTATTATTACAGACAAAGGGGTTTTCATACTTCGTGCTGAGTGTGGTCTGTAGATATAACCGGTTTTAGAGGGGGGAAGGGGGGTAGCGAGCGGAAATAAACCCCAACACCTTTTTTGGTACATATCAACTTTTTGGTAATTTTAAACAATTTACTATCTTTCCTACTTGACTTCATGGAAGTGAAATCCCCCCTCCTCCCCTCTAAGCGGCAATCCTAAAACCGGCACTGCCTGTAGAGTGTAGATATGAAAGGATGGCTTTGAAGGAAAATATTGTATGTCTAAGTTTGCTTTGACCGTCTCATCAATATGAAAAGAATCTTTCACATTCATTACATACTTTACACAAAATATAGACCCAATGCATTTGTGCAATTATCTCATGAAAGATGCATAATATATCCAGATTTAGTTTGAAATTTGCTCATCAGTGTGAACGCTTTTTTCACATTAATGAGAGAGTTAAGGCAAACTTGGGACCTACTCGCACAATATTTTGCTTTGAAGCCATCGATTTGCGAACCCGAACAAACCTCAACTAGAAACTCAGCTCCGGTATGGCGGCACGGCTGCTTATATTTTCTTTCCTCTCTTCCTGTTCGCCACCGGTTGTACGCGTTCGGCTTATCCTGAAATTACGGCGCGCGCGTAGCGATACGGTTGCGTTCGTATTCGGCTACCGGTATTGAAGCCACGCCTCTTCGGTAACCCTTTCTGGCCAATTATTTTTATATTTGGCTGCCGGTGTTTAGCGTTCTGCTATAGTGTAGAATTCACGCGCGCGGACGTAGGGTATGTGATGGACGTATACAGTGGCACTAAAAGCGTGTAAAATGGCCGCCTGTGCGATGGCATCGATTCGACGAATCGAACTGATGGTCTGAGAGAGGTCGGTAATTTTACGACGTACGCGGATATTCGGTGGTCGTTGATGGCTCGCGAGGACGACGACGTTACCAGAGTGGCGTCGTAAAATAGCGAAATTATCTATTCTCTCGCGACGTATACGAACGGAGAAGTATGCGGTTTGGTTTAAACTACGAGAGCCGGAGCGGTTTACGCGATCCACTCGGTATCGGCGGCTCGCCAAACTAATAACACGGGCGAGTTATTAATGGAGATTCGGTGGTATATCATTAATTTTATACGCCATTCATAGCCTCTACAATGCGTACATTTACCAACTATTATACGCTACACAAACGCAGGTATACCGAGCCGAAGCCAGTTACATTATACGACCGCGAACGAGTTGATCCTTTTTTGGATATACTCGTTTGATACTGCGCTGGAAAGAGAGAGAGAAAAAAGGGCTAATCGATTAGCGCGCGAGAAAATTAATTTAAGGCTATTTTACGCGATCCGTCGACGCGTCGGAATGCCGTTGCGGAGGTGTCAATTGGTTTATGGTTTTACGACGCCGTATATACTACGAATAAAACCGTGTATAACGCGATGAGAAGTAAAGAAAACCCGCTGCCTTTATGCGATACGTCGGACCGGGAAACAATAAGGTGGAGATTTTAATCGACTCGAATACACTAAACGGATTCTCCCGTAGGTATATTTCTGTTTTAGAAATCGATGGCCTCAGTGCGCGTAATTACCGCTTATTCGGAAGATTAAACATGTAGGGTATTTTCTCACGGTTACGGTGGTATACGCGCGGCCTCTATGGTCCGATTATGTCGTACAAACAAGTACTTCAAAGAATTTCGTATTGTGCGTATTTTTTTTCTCCATTTTTACCTTTCTGTACGAGTTGTTTTTTTTTTCCTTCGTCTATTTATGCAGCGCGAGTATAAATAGATATCTTTCACGTTGGTATCGGTGTATTCGGTATAATGGTCTTGTACAAATATAAAGGTTGCTTAATTTTCAAAAATCCGACGGCAAATATTGACACGACACGTCACTGTATATGTTTACGCGATAGAGCGGCGTGCGAGCGCGTACGACGGCCAGAAAATTCGACGAAGTGCGACGCGACGATGGAATTTTTTCATTGAGCTGGAATTTCGTGAGACCTGGTACTTTCGGTGTGATCAGTGGTGGACTTGAGCAGAGGGAGAATGAGCTGCAGCCTTAAGTGGTAAAATTTGGGTGAGGAGGGGGAGGGGGTTATTTTAAAGCAGTTATCAAAAATACTGCGAAAACATAATTATAGATTTATGTTTTTTGATCTTCCTTTTCTCATTTTTGAATAGTTTTTTATTTTTACAGCTTTTTTCTTATTATTTGAGTTTTTTAAATGCCTATATTTTTTTTCGTGATTTACAATCCTTTTTATATTTTTCAAATGATCCAAAAAAAAATGTGTAAATGTATTTTTAGTTTTTTTTTTTTATATATATATGTATAATGTGGTAATTGTATACATTCAGATATTATTCTCATTGTGAAAAACTAAACAATACCTTTTTTCTGAATAACTTCGAAAAATTTTTCAATATTTTTCTAAGTTTTAATAATTAATTTTTTTTTTATTTATAAAAAAAAAACTCCAAAAAATTGTGCAAGTTCATTCGAAAAAACATTTGTTAATTTTTGATTTTTTTTCGTTTTTATCATTTAATGATCTCTAGTGGGCAAAAAATCAATTATTCTAGTATCGAATCAGAGTTCATTTCTCAGATCTCAATAGTAGATGTGTTATATTGGGGGTGAGAAGGAACTAGGATTTGACCAGTGATGTGAAAATTCATATGCGTCTATGGCAAGGTGACAAACTGAATTTAGCCTAGATCTGTCCGTGAGTATGACGAGGAGTACGAAGGTTGTCGAAAATTTCGGAATTGTTTTGTAATTTTTTCGGCTATTTTGTGGACATGGAATTGGAATGTTTGTAAAGTTCGAATTTTTTTCAGCTTTAGAAATGATTTTATTGAATTAAAAGTAGTGTATTGTTTGAAAATATAAACGTGGAAATTTCTCTAATGGCCTGATTTAGTTGTTCTTGGTCATGTAAATTAGATATATTCGAATTACTCAGTGAGTATTTTTTCTTGTTCATGAAAACGTGATGAGAAAAATTTCTTCTCAACCTTCTCGAAAATATTTTCGTAGATTTGATTTGACTTGACTGTGTATCTAGTGTAGAACACCTTCGCTCCCTTCTTAGCTTTCCTTCATTTTCCAAGATCATTGTATTATGTAAAATTGTAAAAATATGACTCCAGAAATGATTTTTATCGAATTAAGAAATGAAAAGGAATTTGGTGCTTAGGCTGCATGGGGTTCAATCGGACACAACGTATGAATTGTTAGCTGAGTTTTCCACTTGAAAATCAAAGCTAATACAGCCTACTTGATTAGAAAATGAGTGTTTGGGGAGTGGGGGAAGGTGGGATCTTCAAATCATTGTTGCAACTTTGATTTTGAAATGCCACATAATAGGAAAAAAGTTAATTTTCGAAATAGGAACTTCAAGGATTTTTAAAAGTTATAATTTGTATTCTCGATTTGTTGACCAGAAAAAAATAGAAGCGATTAAATTGTTTATCGGCCATATTGAGAAGAAAATATGTGTGATTGTGGGAAGTTCGTGAACTATTGAAAATTTTTATTTCTTACCAAAATTTCATCGCAAGTCTCCTTATTCGAATAACATACAAACCTTTGGATAAAATGAAATATATATTATTTTCTGAACCTCCAAAATATGTATTTAAAATTTTTTCATTTAGAGGAGAAGTTCAAGGTTCGTATTTTGACTGTTTGAACGTATCACCTATAGCTTCGTGGATCATATTTATAATAATGATATAAAATAAATAAATAAATAAATAAATATTCAAAAAAAAGCATGTAAATGTATTTTTAGTTTTTTTTTTTTTTTTTTTTTTTTTTTTTAATAATATGGTAATTGTACATGTCATTCAAATATTATGCTCATTGTGAAAAACTAAACAATACCTTTTTTCTGAATAACTTCAAAAAATTTTTCAAAATTTTTCTCAGTTTAAAAAAAAAATCCAAAAATTGTGCAAATTCATTCAAAAAAACATTTGTTAATTTTTGTTTTTTTTTTTTTTTAAATATTCCAAAAAAGTATCTAAATGTATTTTCAGTTTTTTTTTTCTTTAATAATGTGGTAATTGTACATGTCATTCAAATATTATGCTCATTGTAAAAAACTAAACAATACCTTTTTTCTAAATAACTTAAAAAATTTTTTCAAAATTTTTCTCAGTTTTGATAATTCTTGAAAAAAAAATCCAAAAATTGTGCAAATTCATTCAAAAAAACATTTGTTAATTTTTGATTTTTTTTTTAAATATTCCAAAAAAGTATGTAAATGTATTTTCAGTTTTTTTCTTTAATAATGTGGTAATTGTACATGTCATTCAAATATTATGCTCATTGTAAAAAACTAAACAATACCTTTTTTCTGAATAACTTCAAAAATTTTTTCAAGATTTTTCTCAGCTTTGATAATAATAAAAAAAAAATCTTGTTCGTAATTCCTATGAAGAACAAATGAGACTGATGAAGGCTTCTCTAGAAATAAGACAGTATTTACAAGTTTCCTGAGATCGATTCATTTCCCACAAGCTTATTTATATTTTTTGTTAATGGAGGGGTGGGCGGGAGAGGAAAAAAACAGAAGTCTGTTCTTCAAGAGATTTTTTCATGTTCGTCATAGTCCAAGTAGTTCGAGTAAAAATGATCCTAGTTGAGTTTTTAAGCTCCTAAGAAATGTACTCTATGTATAGTAGAGCTCTGTGTTGTGATGTAAATGCTTTTTTTTGCTCTTCACCTTACCCTGGCCATACCCTGGCTAAGTTATACAAATGTAGTGAAATTATACACGTGCTATTCCCTTACTCAGATGTATAGCTTCAACTAAGGAGTATACTGTATGACCCAAGTTCGACACAGAATGGATTGAAATTGGCAGACATTTTTCGAGATTTCTGTTGGCAAAATCTTGGAATTGTCATTTTCACCATTATGCATTACCGCGAAAAATATAACGTAATGAACCCGCTTTGATGCATGTTTATGTACCCCTACCTACCTTACGCTTGGTATACGCGGAAAACAAATAAATACCGGGATCACGTAAACGTATATTATTTGCATACGCGAAATCCTCGGCACAGCTAACAAACCGACGAGCCAGCTGAGATGATGGCATAGAACGTCATATACTCGCGTAGTATCGAGTGAGAAAGAAGAGAAAAACGCAAAAAAGCAATTAACTTCTACTATAACTGGTATATTTTTAGGCTAGTGTGTACGAGTATGGGTAGATTGGATGAATGAAGCGAGTTCGAGTGCTGGCGCGTTCTTCATTCATAAAATATTAATGTCAACGAGCTCGGTCGCGAATATACGAACGCATGGCGGCGAAGGTGCTGAATGGTAACTGGAGGTTAGTTCGCGTCGTTAAAGTGTGAGAGAACGGGCGAAAATAAACAACACAAAGCGGCCCATTATTCACAAACAAATTACATTGTAAATCGATGGAAATGGTTGGCAATTACAAACCACTTAGGATACACGGGCGGCCTCCGCAGAAGAGTAGAAAAAACGCGCGTTAACGAGAACGAGGACCTGATTAACCGAGCGTTGAGTTGTAAAAAAAAAAAAAAGGTAGAGAAAATAAAAGCGGAGATGAAAAACTAGGCGCAGGATTATTTCTTAATTACTTTATTGGGCCGCGCCATAAAAACTTGACGAATTACCAAGCGTGAGAAACTGGTTTGTATAACGGCGGCGTCGTTGATAATTTCCTAGTATACGTATGATGTATGCACGCGCGTGTATTTGTTATGTATGTATAGGAAAAAGCATGTGTATACGGTTAAATGTAAGTTACGACGTTGGTTGGAGGCGATACGATCGTGATGATGGAAAGGTGAGTCCGTACGCCGCGCTCCTATCCGTACGAAATAGGTTATCGCGTTCGCTACCAAAATCGGATCTCGTGGAGGCACGACACCGATGAGGCGAGCTATTGGGTATTCGGCGAGCTTTCAAGGAAGCGTTCGCGCAGATCGAATTATTTGGAGGGTTTCCAAACTCCTTGGTCCTTGACCTTTGGCCAGTTTTGCCTATTGACATAGACGTTAAATTAATTACCGGTCGACTACGCAGGGCTGTGCGGTGTGTAGGTCGCCGGGCGAATGTTAACAAACTCATAATGCGCGCCGAGACGTCAGCTCTTCGTCGGACCAGCGAGAAATCTCAATCGCAGATGGAATTGCCGTGCACGTAAACCGGTATCGCGGTTGCGTTTTTTCCACCAAATGCGGCGCGATAAATCGTTCGAGTATAAATTAACCCGGTGCCGTCGAAGCGCTGCTAGTTTCGCTCGAAAAAATTCACCACCATTTCGGTAGCCCGGTGGGAGGAATTTTTCGATGACGAAATAACCCCCTCCGGGCGCTGATGGTATCACGCTCGTGAATCATCCGGTGTCCGGTGAGATCACGGGTGACGTCGAATTTTTCTCATCGTCGTCGCCAGCTCAGTGCGCGAAACCTATGTACGATGTGTAACGCGTTTTAATGGTATATGCCGAGTCTAAAAATCGAGTTTTTCGCTCGCTTTCTGTTTCAGGTGCGCGTGAAATCCGGCCCAGACGGTTTCCATTATACGGCTTAGTGAACCAAAGTTCGTACAGGAAGTGGACGCGTATAACGAGCATCGCAAGAAATTAAAATACTATTTAATCAACTGGCCAGTAAGCGTTAAACGAATATAGAAAATATTCGAACCCTCGAAGGTATTAATCAATCGAGTGGCCGAACCACCGATATAGAGTATCGTACGCGTTAACGAGTGGAAGGAGGAAAAAAACGATCAAGATGTTCGCGGTTATGCAAGTAGAAACTGACGAAAGGAGGGAATTCAGGCGTAAAATGCGCACGAAATGCGAATTCGTCTGCAAATACTGTCAAAGGAGATTTACTAAACCGTATAATCTTATGATACACGAAAGGACGCACAAAGATGATGTCACATTCACGTGCGAAGTTTGTGGTAAAACGTTCAAACGGCAAGATAATCTTAAACAACACAGGTAATAAATTAGTCGTGTTTTTTTTTTTCTTACCTACTTCTCGTTTTAGAGTTTTTTTTAAAGTATTTATTTTTTATTTTTATTTTCTTAATATACCGGCGTATACTAATATAGTGTTGAGGCGAGTTGAAAACGAGCCGAATCGGCCATCTTTGTGGTCGTGTACTACTCGTGCGATGTACATAGATTTTATGCGGTAATTTTAAGCCCGTCCGAGTTGTCGAATAGAGATGGCGAATTTGGTGGGGGTGTAGGAGAATAATGTGTATTTTTTTCGATATTTAATGGGATCGGAATTGATGAAAAATGGAGGGAGAAGGGATGTTGGATTTTTTAGTTGAAGAATTGGGTAAATAGAGTTTTTATTTTTCATTTTTCTTGAACATATTATGAAGTGGCCTCAACATGAATTTTTATAAGTCAAAAATGAAAAAAAAATGTTATTTTAGAAAAAAATAATATATTTATTAAAAAAATGAGTAATCAATGTTATAAAACTAAATTAATTAAATATTCAAATTAGTCCTTCATACACAAAATAAAATATAAAAATCAAATATAAATTAAACTCTCTACACTGGGCGTAACAATCCTGGCAATTATACACGCCCAGTATAATAAAAATGGAAAAAAAAATTAAAAAAAAAAATTAATAAAAAAAATAAAAGTAAACTTGAATTTAATCGATTAGTTGAGAATCACTAGGTTGAAATTTCTTTTCGAATAAGTACTTACTCGAGAAATGAACTGGATAATGGAGCTTATCGCTAAAAATTCGAGATTCACGTTTCACTTTTGACCTCATAGTAAGCGATGCTAAATGAAATCTTTTCGTTGAATACTTTGGTCATACATAATTTTTTTTCCAAATAAAATTGAAGTTGTTGGATTTTCTGGGTATTTCCATTTTATGCTCATTTTTTTCATCTATAGGGTATTTTCTCTCTTTCTGCACATTTTTCATTTTTTTCTAACATTTTAATTTTAATTTTCTCATTTTATTTTTGATATTTTTTCATTTTTGATATTTTTTTGTATTTAGAGATTTTTCTCAATTTTTAAGATTTTTTCATTATAGCGATTTTTTTCAATTTTTGATCATTTTTCAGTTTGTTGACATTTTTTTATCTTTTGTATTTTTTTTCACTTCGCAGGCAATATCTCGTTGTTGTTTTTTTATAATTGACGTTGAAACATTTATTCTTACTTTTTTTTTGGTCATTTCTCATTTTTGTTTCAAAATTTTTATTTTTTTTTAATTCCTTGGTACATTTTTGCATTTTTTTTCAATTTCGACAATTTTTTTGTATTTAAATGTTTTTCCCACTCTTGAGATTTTTTTTTACTTTTTTCATCCTTGGTATATTTTTCTCATTTTCTAAGCATCATCTTTTTTTCTCAACATTTTTATTATTTTCTTGTTTTTTCATTTTTGATTTTTTTTTTTGCTTTTGGGGCATTATTTATTTTTATTTTGGCATTCTTTAGTTTTAATTTTTTTAATTTCCATGAGGATTTTTCCAGTTTTTGACATTTTTCATCTTGATTTTTTTTTTTTTTTTTGGAAGAACCATTGGTTATTATTACTTTTTTTTTCATTTTCTTTCTACATGTTTTCGTTTGGAGATTTCGTGATTATCTTCATGTTTACAAATATTAACATTTTTTTATGTTTACTATTTTTTACCATTTTGCGAACGTTTTTCCTTTTTCTTGCATTTTTTTTTAATTTTTAATTTTATAGACATTTCTACCGTTTTAAACTTATTTTTGTTTTAACTGTATGCACATTTGTTCATTTTTTTTTCAATTTTTGAATTTCCTGCACTTTATCACAATTCACCTCTTCATAAATCCAAAAAATCCGAAATAAAATCAAAAATATCTCTTTGGTGTTTTTCTCACATTAATGATTTTCCAATTCATTCATTGTAAGTTACAACCAGTTCTCACCGATTGACGAAGGAACTGGTGGCAACTGGTTTGTTGCGCGAGCATGTCTGAGTTCCGAAATTTTTTAAATTGGTATTGGGAAACAGATTTATACGCTTTTTATCGCTAAAAATTGTTGTTGTTTTTTTTTAATGACCAAGTAGTTCTCATCGATATTTATGATCTTATTTGTTTCTGATCTCTTAAAAAAAAATTATGATAAACTTCAATAGAACATTTTCATTTTATATTTCAAATTATTAAGTTGAATTGAATGGTTATTTTACAACAAAATAATATTGAAAAAATAAATTATTTGATTTTATCACAATTTATGATGAATCCAGAATTTTCTGGTAACTAGTGCAACCTTATTGACTGGTTGCTACCGGTTTCACTGTAATACTATGGATTTTTATTTTACAGTTTTTGACTGCAGAAAGAGGTGGGAAATATTTTGAAATATTTTTTTTATTCTTTTTCGCAGAACCAGTTTTAACCAGTTACAATTGATATTAGAATCACGATTAGGTTTTGCTTTTAAATTTTCTAAAATTAAAAATTTATGAATTTTGGTAACACGCATGTATATAAACTAATTTGATAATAATTATTGTAACGCACAAAATTAGCCATGAGTGTTCTGTGCAACTAAAATGAAGATTCAACATTGTATCAGCAAAATAACGATGATTATTTTACTCAGTTCATATTTTGAAGCGGTCGAAACCGGTTCTTTCTCTGACGATATTTAATGAGGAACCGGTTACGCGATGTTGTGAAACATTTTAAATTAATTCGTTTCGATTGGGACTTCATTTTGAAGAAATGAAGAGTAAAGACCCCTTATTAATTCACTTTATGCAACGTTTAGAGCTTCGTAGCTTGTATAAAGATTTTAATCGAAGAAATATTTTGGTCTGCAGCTCGGGTTGCTTTATTCGCCTTGTTCGACAACTCGGTAACATAGGAGAAGGCAACGTGAGCACGTAGAATCGACATGGTATTTAATTCTCTCGACTTCTCCTATGTGGATTCGTTCAGTACGCTCGTTATTCTTATTATCTGTCCTAAAATTAACATAATTAAAATAGTATAGCGTATTCACAATGTATATAATTTTGCACGTTAATATCTTCTCATTTATTCGAGTCGACCATACAAAAAAAGAAATCAATGAAGAATATATTCCTAATTAAATCGATTGTTGTTTCGATTTCTGCATCATAAAGTGATGCAATTTGGCAAAAAATTCCATTCTGTTCTCCCGAAAGTGCAAAATTACCCTATACGTTTATGCCGAGAGCTCTGTTACTATCTCGTTGTTTGGGTTGCCTATCAACAACTTCTATTTCGAGCAGAGCACTCGGCATACGAGTATTTAATAAACTATTGTTTTCGGATAACACGAGAGATTGCGTTTTTTTTCCTTTTAATTTTTTTAACACACATGGTATGTTGGTGTGTGTGTTGTAGATGTGGGTGGCGGTGAGAACAGATCTTTCGCTGCATTGTGTCCTTAGACCTACCTTATTTCTTTCCGTCTACCAGCTCACAATTTTATTGTAAGCATAACAAATATTTTCGTAATTAACTTTTTTTTTTTTAATTATTAACTTAATAATCATCGATATCGATGATACTAACGATTTTGTGCGTAAGCGTATATCGCCATTCGCAACTTGCAATTTGCATGCGGTAGTGCGTGCGTTGAACGGAGTCTAAATGGCCAAAATGGATATTATAAGATTTACGGTAATGGCAGAATGGTATGGTTTAATTTTGTTGTTTTATTGTTCTAGGACAATACACAGCCCCAGTTGCAATAGAACCGCTACGTACGCGTGGAGATTCTGATAATACCGCGAACTTTTAAAAAAAGTTTCGGTATATAAATAAAAATAAAATCGAAAAAACATTCGGGTGCTATTCGCGGGTTTTCATTTATCCTATATAATTTATTATTTTCCAGTGCCATGAGAATGGAAAATTTTTCTATAAAATACTATTTTTTTCTCTAAAAAAGTTTCCTATATACATCTGTTTATTTCCTGCTTTTTTTTTGTAATTTTTAATTTTTTTTTCTTTTTCTTTCGTTTATATAGAATTAGTATTATGTATTTTTTAATTACGTTTAAGAAAAGAAATCATTTCTTCTTTCGTGCAATGTAATAGCCTCGAAAGCTGCGTTTCCTAGACGTGTGTTACCGTTTTTTTTTATTTGTTTGTTTTTTTGTATTTTTTTTTCTTCTTCTTCTTCCTCTACTCTTATATACGTAACTCTGTGTGTACAGAGCGAATTGGGCTGTTTTTCGTTGATATTTTAGAGCAACCTAAAATCAGCTGTGTAAGGTTACAGGTCCGCCGATTAGGAAACGTGGCTATATATAATATCAGCCATACATATGCGAACGAAATAAAATTTTGAACAAAATATTGAAAAATAATTCATTAATTCTAGTCTAATACGTAAGTGGTTAAATTTATATATGTTAATGTGGTATTAAATGAAAATCAAAAAATACGTTACTTCACAACCGTTGTCGGTACCCATCCAATTCAAGTTCCGACGAACGATTATATTTTTTTTATTATTTTTATTTTTCATGTTTTGTTGTGATTTACGTACCATCTCGTGTAAATTACTAAGTGAATTGTAATTGTTGTAATTAATTTTTTTTTATGCGATAGCGTATCATAAGGTTAAATATTAGTTTCCTTTTTTCCCCTCCTAGGTTAAGGTTAAGTTTTTAGTTTACTGTACGTTGTATATAATAAAGTTAGAGAAAAGTGTAGCGTTTTATTGAGCTCACAGAGCTCGGTGTTATTCGACAATATATGAGCGTATCTTCGAGTTCGGAATCCGGTACGTATACGTAAGATATTACGATGGCGGTCTCCAATGGTGTTCTCAATTCAGGGTATTACGCGGTCGACAAGATTTCATGTGTTGATTTCGATGATAGTTGGTCAAAGATAGAAGCGTGACAGTGACCACTGACCGTTGCTTCTTGCTAGGCAACCGATGTCACTTATTTGTCTACCTACCGCTTATACTACTGAAATACCATCAATCAGTATCCGCTCTGGTTTCTTAACCACTCCTTTTGGTTAAATGGTAATATGTCGGTTTAAATGTGATTGATTAATTCTCGATGATACTGTGTCTTTCTTTCCTTTAGTTGTATTTTAAAATATGGTGACATCTGTCGATACCAATCTTCAGTCCCAAGGGTGAAGTTGGGAGCTAGAGTTGTCATTTGATGCTGACCAATGGAATATTTTTCAATAATGAATTACTAATATAAATGGGATTTCGAGCGGTTCCGTTGTTCTAGAATGGTATTTTTCGGTGGTTCTTTTTTTTTTTGAAAACTTATTCTTGCTTTGCAAACTGCATTTTTTAAAGATGAATTTTTAGTGTTTTTGAAGGTATTCGTATGATCCACTTTTTCCTGCCCAGCAAATTCTTCGAGTATTCAATGTACATGGAAAAGACTTTAAATCAGTCGTTAAATTGTCTCTGGCCTAATTTCTGAGATTTGATTCTGGGGAAAAATTTGATTCCAACATTGACTTTGAACTTGACTTTGACGTCACGTAGTTTAAAATTTTTTCATAATTTTATAGATTTCGCAATTCGACGTAAGAAGGATTTTTCGAATTCCATTTGAAGCATTATTTAACCTTTGAGGAACTAAAATTAGCATAAAATGTACATTTAAAAATTTAAAGTAGTGGGAGTCACAAACATGAAATTTTTTTTTTTGAAAAGTTGTATTTCCCATTTTTTATCAGAACAAATCAGAAAACTTGGGGCTACTAGAGTAAAAAAAAAAAACAGACTTGGTGAGTGGAAAAAGATCTTGCTGTAGTACGAGTAATTCTCAAAATTCGATTTCTAACTTCCGCTATATCCAGACTCCAAAGCATTTGTGCTTTCGAAGATGATTTGGAGTAAATGTAATTCCGAAGTCCAAGCGATTTCAAGTCTTCGCTATAAATCATCATATTATCAACTTTTTACTATCAGAATGATCGACACGATTCTACTTGTCTTTCTGACTATTCGGAGCCAATATAGAAAATCAACTTCGAATTTGACCCTCGAGTAATTCGGAAAAAGCATCTCATTTTCAGGTTCTTGTTGAAATAAATGAAAATTTTTAGAACAGTTTGAGTCGAAAATAAACCCTAGACTCTCCAGATGAAATCATTTTTTTGATGTTGATTCCCATTAGATTAATCAAAGCTAATTAGTTCGAATACACATTCTTAAAACCAGGGCTACAAATGGGAACAGAAACCAGAACTCGGAAAAACCCAGAACCATTTAAGAACCAGAACCAAAACAAAGATAAGCCCGGAACCATAATGTAAAGAATTTGAAACCAAAACCAAACTCAGAACAAAATTATATGATTTCGGTTCTCGATGTTTCTTTTTTGGCTTTGTAGTTTCACCTTCTACAACAAAATGAATTCCTCATATCATAATCAGGGCTGCAAACCTAGAACTAGAAGCCTAAAATCCAAAATGATTTAAAAACTATAATCAAAATGAAAATAAACCCAAAACCATAATGTAAAGAATTTGGAACCAAAACCAAACCCAGAACAAAATTATATGATTTCGGTTCAGGATATTTCTTTTTTGGCTTTGTAGTTTCATTCTTTATAACAAAATGAATTCCTCCTATCATAATCAGGGCTGCAAACCTAGAACTAGAAGCCTAAAATCCAAAATGATTTAAAAACCATAATCAAAATGAAAATAAACCCAAAACCATAATGTAAAGAATTTGGAACCAAAACCAAACCCAGAACAAAATTATATGATTTCGGTTCTGGATATTTCTTTTTTGGCTTTGTAGTTTCATCCTCTACAACAAAATGAATTCCTCCTATCATAATCAGGGCTGCAAACCTAGAACTAGAAGCCTAAAAACCCAAAGTGATTTAAAAACCGGAATCAAAATGAAAATGAACCCGGAACCAGAACCGAAACTGGAAACACAAATTCGAAGACAAAAACTGGAACTATAAACTTGAATCCAGAACTTGTACCAAAACTTTTCCAGTTTTGTAGTCCGAGTTTTGTAGTCCTGGTCAACACTGGATTTCTAACTCTATGTACATCCGGAGTTGGCCTCGAAAACTGATTCTGATTACAATTTTGTCTCCAAATCACTTTCAGCACTTGACTTTAAATTCATGTAAAATACAACTTGTAGATAGTTTCGATATTTGTAAGTGTGATGGCGCTAATGTTTCGTAGGTAATGTAATGGTATCATAAATCCAACGAGGAATAAAACAGTTATATTTTGGTAGGTATTTTCATAACTTATTTGTGCATTTGAAAACCTTTGAGTTCGAAACTACATTGACAGAAAAAAAAGTATTTTTCGCATCATTTTGCCGATTTTGCCTGATTTAGGGCTTCATGTAGGTTTCATGTAATTCTTACCAGGTTCGCATACTTTGTGAAAATTTTATAAAATACAGAACTTTGGAGCAAAGTAGGCAAATGATGTGAGAAATACTTTTTTTTTCTGCCAATGCCCATGGAGTTAAAAAAACGCATATAAGTCTAGGCCTTTACAAGTCCATCAACTGCCAGTTCCCTTTTCTCTTTTCTGTCTCTGATGGAGTTACGCAGCACGTGTATGGAATTAAAAAGAAGGAGGAATGGTATAAACCTTATAATGTAACGTGAGAAAGCCATACTCCATACTAAAGTGTGATCAACTTACTCTCTTCTGTTGCTGTGCGATAAAGGTTTGGTAAAGGTAGGTGAGATTTGCCTGCCCCTCAAAGCGTAGGGTAACGAGTGTAGCACTTTGCTCTGGATGTTGTGGATATGACTTCAATCGCTCTTTTTTCTTATTTTAGCTTCGCTAGAATTGAGTAAAGAGCTGCTTGTATTTAAGAGAAAACCTCCAAGTCTCAAGTTTTAGAGGGTTGTAGGTCATCATGTTTGCCAGCTGCACCCTTCCTTTTGTAGTTTTGTTTCTCTACTTAGTATTGAAAAAGCTTATGAACTTGAATGAAAATGAGCCGTTTATGATCTATGGGACTCCCAATTATGAATGCGTAACATCTTTAATAATACTAATAACTGACTCATTTTAAACAAACCACGATTTCAACTACAGAGCTCACATAAATAGAATGATAGTTAATTTAAAAGTGGAACGTGCAACTTTTATTTTACGTCCTCGGACGTAGATTAATCGAAGGCGAAACTGGAAATAATTTCATTTCTTCGTACGAACGATTTTATTACTCAATTGTCGTCGCATCGTACATAACGGCGAGACATGCAGCACGAGACTACTCTGAAGGTGATTTTTGCGCAATAAAATTGTATTCGCTACCTGAGCGACATTATATCACCGAGTGGTGGAGATGTTGCTGGTAAGGTATGCGAGAGTAGGCGAACGCAGAACGCGACGGACGATTACATTACCTTTTGTTTAAATATTCATCGAACACATAGCAGAGTATGGGCGTTCGCAGACCTTTAATCGTTTTAATTGTTCGACAAGTGCGATGAGGCCAATGCACCGGAACACCCGGGTGAAAAGGTGTCGCCGCTTGTCAATCGTATTTCATACATTCCCTTTCACCGACTCCCGGATTCCCGTATCGAACGGTGGGAAACCCGATGCGGTTTCGTGAGCCGGACGACAGATAGCGGCACCGATACTTTCCGTAAATTGATTAATTCGCGAAGGTTGCAGGTAGAAATAGTACGAAGACGTTTGATAGATGGGCGTAATTAAATACGTGAAAGAATCCGACTACCAATTCGGCATACAGCTCAGTTACGAATAGCGAGCGATATTTCTGGGAAAATTTAATCTTCGGGCTGGCTTATTATTGGTCTGGAAATCTTCTATTTCCGGAGTATATATCATTTTATTTTATTAGGGGTTCTCAGATGTCAAGGCGATTTGATCTTTGGGTAAATATTCGATTGATCGAAGCCGCTAGCTTATGATTGCCGAACAACGTGTCAACATTTTTATTACCTATAGTGGAAACGAGAGTAATCTTTTTTTGTTGGTAATGCGTGGTATTTAGGTTTAGGTATACAATATTCGATGTTAGGGCGCGATATCGAGTCAGCAGTGTTCGTATTGACGGAGTGGAAGAATTCCGAAACAATGTTAATTTGACAGGTACAAGCGAATGAAATGTCTGTTTACAACGTTCATTGTTGTAGGCCGATTTATGCAGGTCGTTTATTCGGTTTAATTATTTTTCGCTCGATTGCCACAAACGATGATTGCAAGATGGCGATGTTGAGTAAATGTTATCGTTCAGATGGGCTTACAAGTCGTATTTTTGTTCTCATGAATCGAAATTTATTTTGAAAATATTTCATATTTTTTCCTAATGCAACTGAATGGACTTTACATTGGATATTGCTGAATACCTGAGGGTATCCGTGGTATATGGTTTACAGCAAAAAGTAATGCTATAATCGAATTTACCACTGATAAATCTTGTAATCGATATGCCTAACGATTTTCGCGATTTTTTCAACTTAGCTCCTCCCATCGAGGTTTTGATCCCGCCTCTAAAAAGAAATTTTCCCATCTTATGTTCCATAGTGAATTTTTCGAAATTTTTTCTTTTGAATAATTTTCTTTGCACTAATTTCCATCTATGTAATTCATTTCTATGGAGAATTTGAAGGAAATGGAAATTTATGGGCGTGGATAGGTGGAGCAAGGGGTGGAGAAATGTGAAAAATTCGTCAAATATCGTCGTACATATCGATTGTGTGGTTTTTGAGGTCGCTGATTATAGATTTGAAGTCATTTTCAGAAAAGCAGTCATATTGAGTGCGTACATCCACGAATTTCTTGGTGTTTCTCAGGAATTGCGGATAGGGAGGTGGGACTCGAGGTACTCTTGGCTCCAAACTGCAGGTTTCTCGTGGAAGTAGAAAGCAAAAGAGCCTTCGTCACCTCTGTAAGTGGAAGCAGTGTTTGGAGGGACAGAGGAAGCTTCGAAGGTAGCTTCGATTTTGCTTTTATTTTCAATGATATTTTATGTATTTACATCAATGTCTTTCATAATTTTTCAGGATGAAATTTGAAATAATCTCATTTTATATTACCTCCAGAGGTGGCTCCAAAGATATCTTCATTTCTAGAGCTATTTCCAGAGGTGGAGCCATTTCGAATAAGTCGGAGGTAGAAGTACCTCTAACCTGCGGTTGTGATGCAGAGGATAGAGATAGAAGTACCCAACTCCCCTCCCGCCCGATCCTTGATATTTCTAGGTTTGCAATTTAAGGTGAAAAACAACGTTGGATCCAGATTCATCATTGTAAAAAAGACCAATAATCATTGTGCAAAACAATTTTCACAGTACATTCGATTTCGCTCCTCCCATCGAGTTTTTGACTCCGCCTTTAAAAACATTTTTCTATTGTACGTATAGCATGTGATGAATTTTCCGAAATTTTTACACTTGATCACAATTTATGAGCCTGAGGGAGAGCAAGAGTGGAAGTTATTGAAAAATTGGTCTGACAAATTCTAACGTATCGATTAGATTATGAATTTAAAGTAATTAATATAATGAGATCAAATGTATATCGATGAACTGCTTAGTACCCATCCAGAGTACCATGTCCATTGTATACTTGTATATGGCTTATGGTAACAAACAACGTTGGATTTCTATTCATTGTTTCGAAAAAAAACATAATTGATAGGCGCAATGATTTTCATGATCCATTCTATTTAGCCCCTCCCACTGAAGTTTTGACTCCACCCTCATTTATAAAATTTATCCAAGTGTGTCAAGTGATGAATTTTTCAAAATTTTTATTTTCAAATATTTTTCTTTCCATAAATTTTTACCTAGATTAATCACTTTTATCAAGAATTTGAAGGAAATGAATGTTTATGGGCAGTGATGTGTGGAGCAAGGGGTGGAGTTTTTTGAAAAATTCGTAAAATAACATCATACATATCGATTGTATGGTTTTCGAGGGTGCTGATTATGAATTTGAGGTCATTATTATGAAAACAGCTAAATTTAATATACATACTCAGCTAAATTGCTTAGTATGTCTACTATATAGAGCTTGTGATGAAAATAACATTGGATTTGGATTCAGCATTGTGAAAAGCGTCGTGAATGATATGCATTAGGATTTTCATGATTTTTTCAATTTAGCTCCTCCCATCGAGTTTTTGACTCCGCCCTTGAAAAATGAATTTTCTCATCCTATGGTGCACATTAAATTAAAAAAAATTCTCTCAAATATTTTTTTTTTTTTACAAATTTTTACCTAGCTAATTCACTTCTGCTGGAAATAGGAAGGTAATGAAAACTAACGGGGGAAGGGGTGGTGAGGGGTGGAGTTGTTTGAAAAATTTGTCAAATATAATCACCATACAGGTGTATCGACTTTTCGACTTAGAATTTTTAACCATTTTCTTGCTCATTCGCGCCTGTCCTTCGCCGAAGATTTTTCGGAACTATATCAAAGGCATTTTCGAAATTACGATATTTACGAGGCGGAAAATATCTCAGTTATTTTTTTCGGTCGAGTAAAAACGCTTCAGATTTTTATTACACTATCGAAATACCCAGCTACGGTAACGCCTACTGCAACCGAACGACGCGTATTGTCAGCCTACCAACCGGCCACGCAACATTAATCCTATTAACGCGTAATTAACGCCGCAGAAGCGTTTTAATAACGGCGAACGTTTATCACGCCGCTTCGGTAAAAATCTCCGTTGGCCGAAGCGTGAAATCGCGTAGCTCGAGAAAATCGCGAAATCGTATATCACCGGGCGAATAGCGCGAGTCGATATTATGTCTTCATTTAGCGCAGTCCACCGTGGATGGTGGCGGCGCTGCGGTGATTCACGAACGAGTTCAAAGGTGCGTATTTTATGGCCGAAAAACGACAAAGGGAAGCGTAGCATTACCAAGTTGGTTTATATGCGTGTAAAATCGCTTTTATGTGCGGCGATATGATCGACCGGAGTTGGCGAATTGCGTCGCAATACCTGTGGGCCAGTCGGAGAATTTTTCGAAATGGGAACCAGGTTATGCTGTTTTTTTTTTTTGTCGAATTGGCGATGTTATCCGCGAATAAATCTTTCGACCGGTATCGACACGTTCGCGTACGTAATTTATGCAAATTGAGATATTTAAAAGCAATTTTCACCGCGCTTACCATTCTCGTGTACAGATTTACGAATTGACGGCAAATTAAAATCGTAATTATCGCGGTGGCAGGCCCTGGCGAAACGACGGTATAGTTTTTCTCACACTGTAATTATACGCGGTGATTACGAGAGATTTTTTTTCTTAAAAGAGCCTCGTTGAATGGCTGAGATGACGTATTTGGTATAGGAGTTTTCTGGTGGGACGCGCTTCTCAATGTACCTACACGTAATCGATGAACGGTTGATAAAATTCTTTTTGTATTGAAAACGCGAGCGTGATAGACACGGCGCGCGTTCGAGAATATGATGAGACATCGGCTCGTATAACCTTCATTCGGTAAACAATTAAACTCTGACAACAGTTAATTAGCCTTGAGGTCACCTTTTGCTCGCTTTGTACTTAGGATTCACATATGTATAGTACTCCGTGTCCGTATGGATTTTTTTCACTACTCATTTCAACGCAGAGAATACCGAGTGTACCGAATGCTCTTAATACGGATGCTCAACAAAACTCATACTTAGTCGCCTGCTCGTGTTTATGTGACGTTTATATAATCTCATATTGTTTCCCAAGGCTGCGTAAATTAGCATTATCCTTACACATATTCCATATTTTTACGACTACGTGATAACAACATCCTCATGCATTTAGATACGTCTATGTACATGGGTGCTTAAGATATACCGTGCTAATCTACATACGATCGCAGAATTCCGCGTAATTAGAGAATTTTTTCTTAAGGACAACCGCGTTCGTACGTTCGACACAATTTTCTATATAAATTTACGCCCTAATTGATCGACTCGTAATTTAAACCTTACGAACGAATAATTTTATAGCCTCTAGGTGGAAGAGACCCGGACGAATTTATTTCACGGACCTAAATGAAAAAATATTTACGTTTTATGGCGTTGATTAATTTTTTTTTCAAACTGGTATGTTCATTCAGTTTTTTTTTTACTAGATTTAATTTTATTTCGAATACGATACGTTTAATGATCAGACCTCTCGATACATTACCGTTTATAGATCGAATTAATCGAGCCGTATAATAAGTAAGTAATATGAGATGACGAGTTTATTCATCGGCGGAGAATGCGGGGATTTTTGTAACCGAGTTTCAATTATAGAATTGATACAATCTTCAGTGATACGATGATAAAAGATTCACTTCCATTTATTAGTGTTTAATCGTCTTGTATGCGTGTCCCTATTTATAAATGAAATTATGTAACGAGTGATTCTGAACGAAAGATTTCACTGAAGGGATTTTTCGTGACCAAGCTTTCGTAATGATTTTACAACCATCAATCAAGCATTTCTTTAAGCAGTAATGATGTTTAGTTTTCTGAAAATCGATTTTTGAGGATACTGATGTTTTGATTATCGATTCCTCAAAGCATCATTCATCGATTTTATGAAATACCGTTTATTAGAACAGAAACATCGATTATCTGCCATAGTCTATACTTTTCAATGTGATCGATGTTCTATTTGAAAGACTATAGATTTTCAAGAATTACGACTTTTGACTATAGACTTTTAGAAATATAGATTATCGTTTTCTAAAAACACCATTGCTTTCGTTAGTATCGATTTTAGATTCCTTAAAAATATTGATTTTTGATTATCGATTTTTACGAATATCGACTTTATGATGTTTGAGAGTATTAGTTCTTAGCTGCAAAAATTTAAGCTATCAGTTACTGCTTATTCTGTAATGTTAATATGTTGAAGATATTGATTTACAAAAATATCGATTTTTAATAATCGATTTTCAAGACCATCGATAATTGATTTTCAAGATTATTATTGAAAATTAATTTCTAAAAATCTGGATAATCGAAGTTCATCATTAAGAACATTGGAAATTAAATTTCAAAAATATCGATGATTTATTACTAAAAATATTGATAACCAATCAACAGTATAATTGATATTCAATTTCAAGATACTCAACGATTAGTTTCTAATAAAATCGATAATCGATTTGTAAGAAAATCGATAATTGATTTATGAGAGTATCGATAATCGAATTGTAAAAATATCGATAATTGCTTTGATAGAATATTCATAATCGATTTGTAAAAATTTTCAAAATCTTTTTTGTAAGAATATTGAAAATCGTTTTGTATGAATATTAAAAATCGGGTTGTAAACATATGAGTAATAGAATGGTAAGAATATCGATAATCGATTTATGAGAGTATCGATAATCGATTTGTAAAAATATCGATAATCGATTTGTAAAAATATTCAAAATCGTTTTGTAAGAATATTGAAAATCGAGTTGTAAAAATATCAGTAATTAAATGGTGAGAATATCGATAATCGATTTGTAAAAAAATCAATAATTGAATGATAAGAATATCAATAATCGATTTTCATATTCATTAACATAACATTAAAAATCAATTTCTATAAAAATTGAGGATTTATTACCAAGAATATCGATAATCAATTCTAAAATGATCTCCATGAAAATCCATCATAATCTTCAAATAATTGATAATTGATAGATGTTCAAGATAATCGATAATCGACCTTTAGAATATTTGATTATCGATTTTCAAGATAATCGGTACCTAATCGAGTTTTATGATGATCAATTATCAATATCTTAGAATATCGATAATCGAGCATCTATATTTGATTTTTGACATATTGTTAATTGATCATTAAAAACATAGTTGACAATTGATATTTTTCAATATTTATGAATTACAGATACTATTTTTGATTTTTTTATGATCATATATAATTTATTTTCAGATACACAAATATCTCAAGCATCGAGTGTTGACCCGAAAGCTCAGACTCTAAGCTCACTCATTAATTAGGTCTCCAGATTTATATGTGAAATGTTACTCTGCCTGACCCTTGGCTCCAAAGTCAATCTAAAAGCTGATTTTTCATACGTCATCCTTTGACTTCTTGGTAATTCTCTAAACTCGACTTCAACTCCTTTTTTACTCCGGACTTACTACTGAAATTTAACTCCATCTCTACCTTGACTCTTGAGTTATTATGACTTTGAAGCTGGAGTCAAATTTTTAGCAAGTTTAGAAATACCGATATCTAAAAATATCAATCATTTATTTTTGAAATTAGATATTGATTGTCATCGAAGGTATTGATATTGACTCTCAATTGAATATTCTTGTAAATAAGCATCTAATTCTATATGCTTGATGCATTTCGATTATTTTGCAAAAAAAGCAACCGTCAAAGTGAAAAAGAAATTTCGACCTTCAATAATATCCACTGTCGATAATAGATGTTCAAATGTATATTAATTAGGCTCTTAAGGTGTACTCCACGTTCGATCTATCGATACGATTTCCGAGGTAATTATTATCATCCTAAATCAGGGCTAAAATTTTACTCACCTACGGACGCATCGAAGGTGAAAGTACATAAATCGTACGTAATTTCCTTCCAGATTACGAGAGTGGTCTTAGCATCGGTACGTATACTTAGTACTCCGGTGTATATTCGTACGCGGCCTATTACAACGAGCGCGTCCGTGCTTTATGAAATCAACTTATTGTTCGCTTCATTAGAGTCTCAGTGAGTTTATCGTAGGTTCGATCTATGTATCCGCCGTCACGGCTTGTCAATCAATATTATGTATAGATACGCCCAGACCTCCGCAACATGTGTACGTTCACGTAGCGTATATAGGAGGCCGCGCGGAGAGCGCGTAAAACATTGAAACTGGGAGATACGAATCGATGGTATCTGGCAGTATACGAGGGTAAGGTAATTAGTGATTTATTTCGAGCGTTCACCGTTATAGTATACGAGACATTGTCAACGGCTGATGACCATTTTAGGAAAGTCGTGTGAAAGGTATGATCACGTCGTTGAATTTTCCGCGGCACGGGACGCGGGTCGTGTAATGGGCGATTTAGAAAAATAGCGTAAACTCGTCTAGACGTCCGCATAGCACGATTATACACGTTGAACGGACCTTATACGAATACACGGTAGATCGCATCTAAGAGGTTCGCCAACGTGGTTATCAATTTCGTGGTAATTTAATCCTTTAATTTTTTTTTTTTTTTTTTTTTTTTAAGAGAAAAGAAAAAGATTAATAATCTTTTGGTCGGATTTAATTAACCAAACGTCGCTGGCGCCTTGATTTTCGATATACGAACTTATATAGGAAAGCGAATGAAATTGTATACGGCGCGTAACAGCGGCAGTTTTACCTTTGAGGCACCACGGTTTACCGTTTGTTCGGCTTTCGGTTGTTCTAATATCTTGGTATAGGCTATTAAAGTGGTTCGAACACGCCTCTTATATAGGCAACGCTTTAATTACAAACCAACTCGCAAACGTAAAACACATAAAATAGCAGGTAGCTATGGAAAGGTACGATGTAGCGTTTTCATTAAGGAGAAGAAAAAAACGCTTACGAAGAAAGCTGCGGAGGTTCGTAAAACCTTGCGAGCGGTAATTACGTGGGCGATGTGCGAACGTAACTATTAAGGGTGCGAGTATTTAAATCAGACGACCCGTCGTCTATACTCATCGAGCGTTTATTAGTGTTATGAGCTGATGACGCGATAACAGCGCCGACGTCGCCACTGTACCTACTGCCAACCGAATAGGGGTTATGGGTAGATCGCTAATGTCGATGACACAAGATTTGCTGGAATTGTTTTCTGCGAGTAGGATTCAGTTTTTAATACTGAATGGATAGGAAAGATGGAATTTTTATCTAGTTTCAAATTAGATGATCGTCGATTTGGTGCGATTACAAGAGGCATTTTTTGACAGATGTGAACTGTAGAGGTGGTATTTTATTGAGAAAGATTTTTAAAAAGTTATTATAATAATTTTACTGTTATTTTTATGTGGAATAATTAAATGGACCTCCTCCTTTGGTATTGACTTTTGATATTACCGCCTTTTACTTTGAGACTTGATTGCATAGTTTATCCCTTTATCAGAAAGGTTTGGGAAATGGGAGCTTTGAATATGATTTTAGTATTTAATCACGAGCCTTTTCAATTTCTGATGCTCGAAAACATTCCAGGAGGTATTTTTATACCCCATTTTCCTCTCCAAGAGAAAAACTGGATGTCGAAGCACCACTATTAAAATAATCTGGATCTTTCTAAAAGATTGAGACTGAAGATTGCGAATCGGTGATTCTTTAGTCTTACTTTTAGAGGTTTTAATTATTTATGCTACTTATATCTTTCTCTGTCGTTGTTCGAAGCACTGAACCGATGGCTCAAGAGTGTAAAAAATGTTATTTTCAAGTGCAGAAAGTTCAAGTACCGGATGACTCGTTTGAGGAATTAATTTTAAGACCCAGCTTTTTTCGCAAGAATATGATGAGAGTAGCTCCACGAATAACATATTAGCAGTACATATTCTTTGGTCGGGAATATATTCCACAAGGGAGATTCTAACCTCCCCAAAACTGGCTTTCTCCCTGTTTCCTGAAGAATTGAATCTACTTCAGACAAATTCAGTAAAATTTATTCAAATCTAAATTTTCCACGAATTTGGGGAGATTTTCTTACATGAGTTATAAGTTTAGGATTGAAATATTTCGATAAGTGTGCTAATCCATTTCGATTTCAGGTCACAAAAAAAAATTTGAAATGATTCTCAAACTGTTGTCTCGAAAAAAGGTCATGAAATTAAAAATCGACCTCTTGGCTCCAAATCGTATGTAGAAATGTGTTGAAAAGCACGAATTGTGGGCATATTGTTGTAGCTCATATATAATCCCGTTAATAAGGGGGGGGGGGCGCTACCCAACTGGTTGTGGAATATACCATTTTGCTTCGAAATGTGTTTTTTTTTCGAAATTATGGAATGATTTTCTCGTCTGAAAGTAATTTCCTTAGATTGCTTCACATACGATATTTAAAATTCATTTGAAAGAGTAAGTTCTGGGCCAAAATGTGCAGAAAAGCATGTATTTTGGGCTTATATATACACTATTTTGTTTTTTCCCTCTTCTGTACTGGCCTCATTCTTTACTTTTTTGAGACATATTTCGATGTTTATTTTGAAAATATTTTTTTAGAAGTTTTCAAAATTATGTTGCTGAGTCTGTTATGTTGTAGCTCCTATACGAGATAGGTTAATATCATTTAATACATATATTTGATGTTTTCTTCGAAAAAAAAAATATGTATAAATTTTCATTAGTACTCGTTCTCTAAATTTACACGATATACTGAATAATACAAATGACTTGAAAGCTTTGAGATTAATTTAAAATTGAAAAGAAAAAATTTTCAGATGTTCAAAAAATTCGTTTGAAAAGTTTTTGGATAAATTTAGATGTTGTGTGAAATTTTTTTTTAAATGAAAAAATTATTTTTTATTTCTGTGTATAGCTATTATTGTACAATTTTTCTTGCACCTTCTTTACCGTGTTTTAACAAAAAAAATTTAATTAATTTTCCAAAAAAAAAAATATAATTTACCTACATATGACAAAAAAAAAAAAATAAAATAAAACACAATAAAAAAAAAAATCAAACAAAAATTCACAAACCGAATTACGTCATTTTTAATCAATTTAAAAAAAAAATCATAATCTAAATTTATAGTAAAAACAATAACAACAACAACAACAACAACAACACCAACAACAACATCAACAATAATAATAATAATAACAATAACAACAACAACAACAACAATGAGTAAAAATCACAAACGAACAATTCACATAAAAATTATCAAACGAATTACGATGTTTTAAATCAATTTTATAAATATTCATAATTCACGAAAAGAAGTATGCATTTATTTTTCAAGTCTGAAAAAATTGATAATAAGTATAAAAGAATTAATTTGAAAAATATTGAATAAGCGTTTGGCTCACATCCATAATGGAATATTAATTTTAGGAATGATGGAAAATTGAATTATTAATATTATTTATTGTATTCATTTATTTTCTACGCCTAGGGCTTATGAGCTACGGTGGGTTAATTTTTTTTGTTTATTGCTAGTGAAATGACCTCAGAAGTGCAGTTAAAAATTTCTGTTCCTTAGGCAAAAATTAATACCTTTTTTTACATGGAACAGAATTGATAAATGATTAATCTTTTTTTTTTTTGGAAAATTCTACATTTCGAAGAATTTATAATTTTTTAGCGTATATTAATCAAATGTTATTGCTAAAGTAGGGAAAAAAGTTGACTACCAATTTTAAATTTTTAGGGGTAGTAAATATTTTGTATGCTTTTAAAGTTACAATGTTTCAATAAATATTTTTAGAGAAATGATTAATCAATGCATGATTCATTTCATTGTTAAGATGTAAGGTATATGTTGATCTCTCCCTTATCGACTTCAGAGACTTTTTTGTCCTTCAATTTGTGCCAAATTTTTATATTTCACTTGTCCCCAAAGTATCCCATACTCAGCTCGAAATTGGCATAAATGAGGCTCTTTACTTAATTTTACTAACATATGGAAATTACTTTGAGAATCCCTGAATAGTATGATTTGGACACAATTTGTATGTTAGTGCAACATGATAGAAATCAAATCCAGATTATGTATCCTTACGTAGGTACAATAAATTATAAGCTTGTTAGTATTTTTCAAAAATACTTGAAATATTATAAGTACTTTTTTAGTAAATTTGACAAAGTTTTATACCACTAGACATCGAAAAATTTGATTTGGATATCAAAAAAAAAAAAAAAAAAAAAAAACTGTTGGTGTAAATCAATTTTTGAATTTTTCAAAAAAAGTCGAGATCTTCAAATTTTCTACGGGATGGTCTATGATAAAGATAAATGTTGTCCTAGAGAGCTGATACTTTCTGAACCTGCTATATATATCATTTCTCATTTTTACCTATGCATTACAGATCACCCCTCCCCTCCAAAAAAAATACATACAAAGTATTCAGAATACGTAATTAAACGTATACGCGATAGCCTTGAATTTCACTGAACCATCTCCATTTATGTACTTCACGCTGATATTGTTTATACAACTGCTAGCGATTTTACGACCACAAAGAATACGATTTCATCGTAAATTCGATATTTCCTTCTTTTTTCCTTACAGCTAATCAGATAGTTACTCACCACCGTCCAGAAGACTGAGAAACCTTCGGTAATCTAATGGTAAGTACCCATTGATCAGATAATTAACGTTTCCAATTTTCTATTAATATTTTATCATCTCCGTCGAGTACCTTGCTCGAGCCAGAGGAAACGAATATCTTTCGAAATCTCCTCGAAAGAGCGGTAGAAATTGGTAAATTTACGCGTAGAAAACCGCAACGAACGTCCGTATCATCGCTGCGGAATCTCATTCGCGCGATATTCGGGTGTATAAAATTAATCGCGAATTTCCAATCGACATTTAAGGTACCTACGGCGAAGCCTGGTGATATTAACGGACGCTGGCAGCCATCGGTGAAAAAATGATTTCGATAAGGCGATGTAATTACAGAAATGATACCTAGAGTTTTATTATTTGAAGGTTTGAATCGATAAGTATCTGTTTTTTGTATTATATCGTCGATGAGGTTTTTTTTCTTCGTCTGGAAGAATTACCATCGTATCGAAGAGGCTCGAAAGGGTTATAAAATTTTTTACCCGTTTTTTTCTTCTCATCATACGATCCCGGAATCGAAAAGATTTTCTCATAATTTACGAATCGAGGTTCTTTTTAGGAGAGAAAAAAATTAAAAATCGTGTTTTTTAAGGAAGTGAATAGAAATTTAGAAAGAGGAAGGAAAAAAACTGCCGATTCTTTTATTCACTTACGTTTCGTGGATCTTTTGTCGATGACTTAGAAAATGCAACCTATACGAGCGTTGAAAAAAACAAGGAAGAACTGCGCGATGGGTTTTTTAAAAGCACGTCGATTACGTTGACCTTATAGAAAGGAGGAATTAGTCGAAGAATCGATTCGTTTTGATGAGAACGTCTGGTGAAAAGTTGTAAAAGCGATGTTTTTTATTAGAGCTATAAACAAGTCGATGACAAAAAAATCTCGATGCCGCTGTCTTTTGTTTCGCGTCGTGAATACGCCGTGTCTTTTGTCGAGTAGTCGTCTCTGCGATGTATTTATGCCGGAGAAAAAAATTACCGTCGATGGAATTGTGCAACCGAACATTCGGAGGGCAATTTTACAACAGGTTGACGAACTCGTACGAGCATCCGATTTCGAATGGAAGCTACGAGGGGTGGTTTTTTCGAACGCCAGCTTCCAGCTTGTCCGAATCGGAATTTTCGTTGTATCAGCCCGATCCATCGGAGATGATTGATTTTAAAATTGATTTTCTCGATCGGTATATGTGGTCGAACACGTGCACCGAATTATCGTAAAAACATCCAAACATTCGGGTTGTGTAAAGGGTAAAGTATCCTCGGAATTGATGCGACATGCTCGCGTATCCTTAGATTATTAAACTGCGTAATAAAAACGTCAACACGATTCACTTTTAATACGTTGACGTAAAAGGGTAAGTTCCAAACAAAGGGTTCGATAACGTTTAATTTAGAACGGTCGGTGGAAAAAAGTTGAATGTACAGTTATCTCGGGTACTTGGCTTCGATTTCGATCCGAACCGAAAGTGAACGAGCGTGCGTTTTTTTTTTTTCGATAAAACCCTATCACTTTTCAATGCCCGGTTGCCTACCAATAACGGTTTATTGGAGCTCGTAAAAGGATTGAAAAATATCGGAGAACAATTAAGACGGCGGTCTGTATCGGTATTTATAACGCGGCCAAATCACCACTCTAATCGAATACGCGAGACGAAAAATAGACGCGGACGCGGAACTAATAAATACAAAGTAGAGAAATCGTGAGAAACGTTTCCTGGTTTTATAGGATCTTTTATGCTGAGGAAATTTCTACGTTTCGTTTGTTTTTATCTTATTGTCCGCATAAAGAAGACTTTTTCGGTCAGAGAACCTGGAAGTAAAAGAGCGCTAGGATGTGTGTCATAAAAAGTGCCAACACAAAGGTTGTATTTACAGTAAACAAAAATCACCTCGTCACGGATGCGATTACCAATTTCACCGAGATCCAAGCAGAGCATTTTTTCTTCGGCCGCCCTTCTGCGGAGATGTATTCGCGTCAGCTTTCTCTTCCTGGTAACGGGATCGAGGGTGGACGGGCAACGGTGTTGTGAGATTTTGCGGTATTTACGTGAGAACCAACCCGTTAGTTTTTACGCAATAGTCGAAGGGTTGACGCGACTGGTACTGTTAATGTATTGTCATCGAGAGAAAGGTTTTTTTGCCATTGGCTTTCATCCGAAGAACCGTTGTAGCGGGACAGAAATTGGCTATTTTTTACAGTTCTGTTATACAGGTGATGCGGTTTTATTGGCTTTTTAAGGGGTATATAGAGTCGTCGATGGAATCGTAGACGGGTCGGATAGCGGATTTTTATGCTGGTCGGTGTTGCAGCTGAAGAGCGAGGAGTTTAATTTTGTGTTTTTTTAGACACTAGAGGTGTAATTGGGTTCAGAATATTCGAGCTCATATGTTGATACTTTGTGTATTATTGGATGCTGATATATTAGTACTTGAAATGAACACTCAGTATGTCGATTCAGGCTCTTAGTTGAAGGCTGAGGTGGGCTGAGCTCTTCTAGAAAAATTTACCCCCCCCCACTTCGCCTCTTGTGAAATTTTTTGTTCAGTATAAAAGTACCAATCACGAAAAAAAAGTCAAAACCTGTTCTAGGATTTGGTTAATCCCTCTGAAATGAAAGAATGGCTATGGGCTTGCCACAAGTATTGAATTTTTGATTTTGAACTTCTTAAAATAATACTCATAAAGCTTGATGAAGAAGAGGAGTGAAAATTGGTGAAAATTATTGATTAGTTTTTGCTCATATTACGCGATCTCTTCATTCCTTTCAAATAACTACAATAAGTCTTTCAAAGTTATTTACAGCGAAAGCAATATGGGGACTTCATAAGATTTTTATTTATAGTAATTTCTTATGCAAGTATTATTGAAGAGGATGAAGGATTTGTTTTGTTCAAGGTTCCCAAAATTCGAAATCAAAATATAGCATTATTCATTCCGAAAAATATCATTATTGTTCTTCAATGCTAGATAAATAAATTTTTTAGCCTAGAAAATTCAATATTCCCTTCCCTCTTCAAATTTTAAATACTTGACCTTTCTAACAGTTGAAAATATACAATTTTTTAATTAAAAAAATTAAAGCATTTCCTTACAAAGATGAAGAGACAATATTTTTGAAGATTCTCCCTCCTGCTCTGTCCGTAAATGAATTGAAATGATTTCATTTTAACAGTGTTATAAAATTTTTAAATTGAAAAGTTACCGCAAAAATTGGTGGAAATGAAATAATGACGAAAAAAAAAAAACATTAAAAAATAGCGAGTGGGGAAAAATACCATTCTTAAGTTTCAAAATAGCTAAAAATTGCATTGTAGTTTTTCAAAAAACCAGGATTTTGAAAACTTATCAGATAAACATAATTTTAAAATTGTTAGTGAAGTTGAAAACGCTGTGGTTTTGCTACTATTATGAGACATTGTTTGGTGTAAATGTAGAACGATAGCAATGATAAATCATTTTCGCTTAAATTTGCTAACCATTAGGTATTTATGATTTACCTTAAGCCCAACACAAGAAGGCCTGGACTGGCGCACAAAGGAGCGAGGCGCTAAGTTGACCTAGGGGTCTGTATATTTTCTAAAGATATTACCCTTTGTAAATATCGCTCTCCATATTATCCAGACCGGGATTAAGCTATTAAGCTTATGCGGAGCCAGTTGGGGCTTCACAATTTTTGTATCATAATGTTACCATCCACACCTCATTTTCTTATCAGCATATTCTGATTTGTGCTTGGGAATTTTCAGTTTTTTTTTTTTTTTCAAAATTTTTGTTTATTGAAATTTTTGCTGTTGTTTTTTAATTTGAAATTTTCAAATGCATTGTAAAAAGCGTGAATTTTTTTTCTCGAAAATTATACGTGTTAAACTTGAAAATATTTATGTTTTCATTTTTTGATGCTTTCCTATCATTTGAAAATTTTTGTCCAAAATTAAGTATTCAAAAAATTTATCGATAAATTAAAAATTTTTTTTTAAAACTTGTGAATTTTTAAGGCCTTAATCTTTTGTATTGAATTTAATTCCACAAAGGTAACGGCCGCACCATATACTTTTTTATATTTTTTGTTTTTTTTTTCTTTCTTTCTTTCTTCTTTTCTTTCATAAAAAACAATTAAGGAAGTAATGCACTTCGATAACATTTTAATATATTTTAATGTATCAAGTTGCGAGATTGTTAAAAATCATACATCGTGAAACAAAAGAGGGTGGCAGCTCCCTACCCTCTCTTTAATCCTAGTGTGATATTATACTCTACCCGCTATTTCAAAATTTGTGATTATAAAAATTTGTAAAAATCTTTAAAAAAAATTTATTCTACATAAAAACACTTTAAGACATTCAAGTAACATTGAACATATATTGGTAAAGGAAATTTAAAGGGAAAAAATTCATTTTTCAATAACAGTCGCATTTTGCAAGCGAATCGGGGGAACTAAAATATTGTAGATTTTAACTGGACAAAGTTAGATGATAAGACTTGAGAATCTTGAGACTAAAATTTTACCTGCCAAAATTATTATAGGGGATATGGGGGAATGAGATCGATAGTTCAAAAAATAGGAAAAATCGTACAAAATATTTAAAAATTCAACATATTACACAAAGTTAAGAAAATGAAATATTTTCTTGAAAAAAAAAAACTTATTGAAAAAATTACCAAGAAACGAATAAATTTTTAATTGGGCAGTTAAACCAGCTACACCCTTCGTTATTGCGACTTTTAATTAATCTAACCTATTTTCGAGGGGTGGCCGGAGGAAGAGTAATTTTGTGAAAATATTGCCAAAAAACGAGAAAAGATTAAATTTTGCAATTAGAACCAGTTATACCATCTCTCCAACGATTTTCAATCATTATTACTCGTTTTGGAGGAGCGGGGAAAGAGGAGGAATTTAAAAAAAAATCGATAAATATCAAATTTGGCAAGTGAAACTAGCTTGTATCCTGAACTCTGACGATTTTCAATCAGCAGTCTATAGCTCATTTTCGATAGGTTTTGAAATTAAAACTTCGTGCGAGTTTATTAATCAATTGTAGGGGAAGGGGGGCTGAGGGAGTCTCAGGTACATAGATGAAGTAGCGTTAGTACGACCCATTCATCCGTTGGCCTACCATGTATTCATAACTTGTCTTGAGAATTCAAAAATTGTTGAAAGGGAATAAAATTTGTAACCAAAATAGCAGCGTATAAAATTAAAAAAGTGAAAGCATTTATTTTGTTTTCTTTTTCTGAACTATAAGTATTCCTCTCTCTCTTGCTATGTTGTAGTATGTTATGGAATATGAAATTTCAAGTTGAGATGGAAACGAATATGTATATGCTTTCCCATTTCTCTTCCCCTCATCTTCTAGATGATCTCTGCTCTGATATTGAATAATCCAAGTATTTGATGATGATGTCTCCTTTTGCTTTGCCTCATTTTGAGAAATTTTCAAGTACCTGAGTTAGAGGGGTGGATTTAGTAATGATGTATCCTTACGCTTTTTCTAATTTTGGACAATTTTAAAGCCCACTTCGAAGCATTTGTTGGGTTGGAGAGGCGGAATTTTCCATCGCCGATACATGCACCTCTATAACACGATGGTGGTGTAAAAGTGTAGAGTTATTTTACACAGTTGGGCGATGGCGAGCGCAACACGGTATCTGGGTATTAATTTATAAGGCGCGTTTTTTAAACGACGCGCCGGCCGAGGAACGAAGGGAAGCGTAATCGAAGATCGAAGAACTTCGGTCCGATTTCATTGGGGACACTTTTTATTGGCATCCTCGCTCCCGCGCCCGCGGTTTTCGTCGATTAGTGATTACAGACTGTACGCGTTTAAGAATTATATATGAAGAAATTCTCGCTAAACGCGTAGAACAAGACAATACGTCAAAGCGTTGCAGCAGGATACTCGGCGCGGTACCCTCGCGCGGTCGACCGTGGATACGCGCACCGAATATTTGTCATTTGCTCACATGTAAATTTATCTTATCTATAAATCGAACAGGCTTCGAATGTTGTTCAGTAGACCTTGATTAAAAATTCGATCGCGGTAAATCGTCGTGTACTACGTATAGTGCCACCGAGCTGGGCGTTCGATTCGAAAACGCCGCGGTCGGACGGAGGGAAGCGTACAAATTCTTTGATAATATCGCGCGCGGCGTAATGGGGTATTAAATTCGAAGAGGCAAAAAAACCATGTAAAGATTTTTTTTATTGATAGATTTTTCCATTTTTCCGAACTAATTCGTAGTGACGGTAAGACGAGGCTTTCTCCGATGCCCTCGTACTCGGAATACCAGACGATATCCCACCATATTGAATTACCGACTGGATTTTTGAACTCTTTCATCATTTCGGTTGACAGTTTTCGGTATAGGGAAACGGTCGTGGAAACGGTACGACGACGATGTGTAATTGTAGTGTACGGTATCTGCGCAGAAAAAAAAAACGTAAGCAGCCATGCCGCGTTGATGAAGCAGAGTTTTTAATTGGAGTTTGTTTAGTTTGCGAATAATGTTGCTAATCCCTTCACGTTTATAGGCCACACCCGCTAACAAGTCTGGAAACCCCTATTCCTTACAAACTACTTGAGAAGTAAAATTTAGGATATGTAGTATTTCTTGTCTGCATAGCTGCATGAAGCTCGTGCCTAGCGGTCACAATCAGTAATGACTCTGAAAACTCCGACCTCTATCCCTTTTAAAACCACTTTAGGGGTTGAATTTATGATAATCATGTTTTATCATTCTTATTTCTTGCCAGCATATCTCCCAAATTTTGCATGCTTGAGATTCCTAAAGTTTTCCTCAAATTTTGACCATCGGCCATTTTATATCCATTTTAACTCAAATTCAAAAGGTCATATTGTGGTTATCAGTTCATCGCACATACAAAGTTTGACCTCTCTATGTCGATTTTGTAAGGAGATAAAGAAGATCAACGAAATTTTCTGCAGTAATTTCCCCTCCAAAAGAAACTTTTTGCTTCATCTCCCCTTTAAATTTACTTAAAAATCAGAATAGGTTAATTACTTGGGCTCATTTTATCATATGACATCGCAATAAAAATTTTCTTCCATTTGTCTACCGCTACCACATTTTGAGGTCGATAACCCCTCCTCCTCCTCTTCTTCTCCTCCCAACATCTTATGTGAAGATGAACTTCTTAGAATATAGCATATGGCTCAACCGCAATAATCGTATGAGTCCATATTAATCACATTTTTAGTTATTTGAGACTCCTCGAGTCTTCTCAAATTTTGAAAATTAGCCATTTTGGTACCATTTTGAACGAAATTCAAAAGGTCATATTTTGCTCATCGACTAACCTTACATACGAAGTTTGATCTCTCTAGATCGCTTTGATGAGGAAATATGGAAGATTCATGAAATTTCCTGTAATAATTTCCCCTCTAAAAGACTTTTTTGCTCCAACTTCCCCACAACTTGAGCTCATGCTATCATAATTATGATATCGCAATAGAAACTTTTCGACCTGTTATGCCCCCACCACATTTTATGCTCGATAACCTCTCCTCTTTCCCTCCAATATCACGTGTGAAGATGAATTTGGGGTTATAGTATACTTCTATTTCGCAATAATCATATGGATCTATATTAATCATTTTTTTAATAATTATTTGTAGATCCTCGAGCTCTCCTCAAATTTTGATAATCAGCTATTTTGATACCATTTTGGCTCAAATTCAAGGGATCATATTCTGGTCACTAACTAATCCCACGATATGGAAGTTGGAAGAGATTTCATATCTCAAAACTTCCTCAAAAAGCGGTTTTTAGTGGACTTCACTTGCAAATGAAATGCACTTATGCGTTCACTAGGGTTTTTTAGCTGTGTTTTTAACTTAAAAAGGATAGCTAGCATAGCCTACCTGATTTGGGAAAGAAGGGTCAGGGGAGAGTGCGGTCTTCAGATCTTTGCGTTTTTTTCCCCGTTCTCCGACGATTACTCGAGTAAAAGTTGATGTATTTACTCTGTATTTGGAAGATTGCTGGAAGGAGTAGGACTTAAGAGCCTTATTATTTTTGAAGTCGTTTCAGTTTTTTGCAAATACTTCGAGAAAGAAGGATCATAAAGAAAAAAGGCACGGGAACAAAGTTGTAGGAAATTTTATTCTCTATAACTTTGGTTCTATCCATTTTTCATGAAAGTTCGCTGGAATTTGAGCTTTTGAACTTTGAAATATTTTTACTTTTTTTTTTTTTTTGAAATATCTTGAGAACGAAGCGTTGGAGAGAAAAATATATAGTGATTCGATTGTTGCAAATTTCAAGCTCTACAACTTTGGTTTTCATACAATTTTCACGAAAGCTCATAGTTTTTCAGAAAAATGAACTCAAAGTAAAGAGTCCAATAACCTACACTTGCATGTTCTGTGAAAGTTAGATATTTTTACTTTTTAACAATAGCTCGAGTAAAACATGAATAATCGACTCCAATTTAGGAGATAGGTAGGCAGTATGAGGCGTGAGAGTCCTACTGTTTTTGAAGTCCATCCCTTCACTGAAAGTTGAGCTTTCGAACTTTGAAGATTTTTTAGTTTTTTGCAAATATCTCGAGAAGGAATGGTGGTGAAGAAAAAATGCATAAGAACAAAGTTGTAGAAAATTTTATTCTCTACAACTTTGGTTCTCATACATTTTCCATTAAAGCTCATAGAAAGTTGAACTTTTGATGTTGAAATTTTATTTTTATTCCTTTGTTACCACTTCTGCATACACATCAGTTATTATTGAACATTTTCGTATAGTCCACTGTTTATGTATAGCCGTATCTGGCTTGCTGATAACTCCACTCCAGATACACTTGGAGGGCTGAAATTTGCATTTGTTGGTGCCCTTGTAGATGAGTTTCCTCACCTTTCATTCCCTTCAAAATTTGTTTGATTCGTCATTTCGAGTTGTATTGAAAAAACTGAGAATAGTATTTTACCAAATTTTGAGCGATTTTCATCCATACCTGACAGGGCTACGCATGAGAGAGAAAAAGTATGAACCAAAAAGTTGGACTTTAGCTAGATAATTACAACAGTGACGGATTAAGGGAAAGGCCCAGTTGGCAAATGAGCTGCATAGAGGCCCAAGAAATGAACGACTTTTTTTTGACCGAATTGGTCTTTTTCTCCGCTGTAAATATATACGTTTAATCATTCAGGGGCCCTTCCAGCCAGGGGCCCGCCACTTTGGCCAGGGCTCAGTCGGCAATTGTTCATTTGCCGACAGTTAAATCAACCACTGAATTACAAGTGGTCTGAAACGTAAAAATTTGAAACGCTCAATCGCCACCACCCTCTCCTTTCCAATCAAATGGACTGCAATAGCTGTCGTTGTCGAGTCAAAAACTTGGCTAAAAATTAATCTTATCGATCTGGTTCGAGAGTAAATCACGACGCGGGAAATTGGCGAAGCGACTTCACGAAAGGTTGGCGGAAGGGGGAATTTTCGGACAAAGCTTTTCTTTCGGTTCGGTGGTCCGTTGAATGTAATGAGGGGAAATAAACAGGTTGCTCGGCCGGCGTTGCGTGGTAAACCAGTTGAAACATTTTTCGGTATAAAATATCCAATTAAACGCGGTAAAATATTTATTTCGTAGATTATTATCAGCGTCGAGAAATGGACGTAGGTAGTGTTGTTATGAATGCTGGTAATTTGTTTTAAAGCGGTGTCGGCGTGCGACAATGGCGACGTACAAGCATCCGTTATTATTGTCGATAAGCATCGCTTAGCCGTTGCCGCGATGCTCGTCGGCCACCCAGTACACCAATTTGTAATCGCGCGGTGACAGAGTTGTACGGAATCTCGAGCCGCGATAATGGCTGGACGCGGCGCGTTCTTGTGTTGCGCGAACGTCGCGTCGTCCAGGCTACTTTTGCTCTCGTGTCGTATACGAAAGGCGCGGAAATCCAGTCGTGCTGAGGCGCTGTAAACGATGTTAGATGTCAGAATTTGATGGTCGTCGACACGCCGCTACGTTCCCACGTATACGCCGAACACGCCACCGTCGATCGCCGATCGGACGCTTCGAGCTTGGGTGTAATTACATCGCCAAGACTTACCGCCGAAGTGTCAAACAACATCGTTGGGAATGTCGAAGATTAAGACGCCGAGCCGCGTGCTCATCTCATTCCTTATCGAAAGTATATTCGTCGATTTTTTTTTTCTTCATTTCCGCCGAAGACACGTTTTTTCACTTTTCCCCAGATGACACGAACGCCTACGCAGCGTCCTCGGCAGCCGAAGCGGTGTTTTATGGGTGGTAAGGGAATTGGTCGAATTGGCCGTTTCCATTATTTCGACAGCGTGAAACACGTGTCTGAGATGGTACAAATGAAGACTTTAATCGATGTAATGACAACGAGTTTTGGTGAACGAGATGATTCGTCCTCCGGACTTGTTTATCTGTAATCGTCGCATAGTTTACATTAGGTTTTAAAAATGAAATTGACTGAATGAAAATGAAGCTCTGACTTCATCCCAAGATTTCATTTCGGAGATAAATGATAGGAGCGGTGAAAAAGAGCAAAAATGCCATTTTTGAAATTTATATTCTTTTAATCCACTTTTTTCAAAAATCACCGTGAAAAAAAAATTTGTTTTGATAAGTATAGCAATCCAGTAAAAGTAGATAAGAAGTAGGCAGTTTGTGGAAAAAATTCTCTGCAAAGATTTCTTGTCATGAACATCTAGAAAATAACTTCCCGAAAAACGTACTCAAAGTTTTCATGGAAAGGAGGCCAGCATACTATTCGAGGCGTAGAAATCTATATAATTTTGTTTTAACCCCACTTTTACGTAACTTTTTCTCTAAAGAATTAATCGCGTGGAGTTATAGTATCTTGGAGGGAGGGGGAGGGGGGGTCGTCAAGCTCATTCAATTAGGTACTGTAATGTAACTTTCTCGAATTCAATGTGCCTACGTTATCTTTATTTATAAAATAAAATTTTTCACTTTATCTTTATCGATTTTCGGTCTCAGCCCCCTTGCCCTGTCCCTGCAAATAGTGTATTAGCCCTGTATAGTTACATACACTACGCAATCCATAGTTTCTTCTTCAAAACTACTCGTATTATCAAAAAATTTGTTTTGAAAATAAGTATTGAAATTAGTTTTTGTCATCCATATTATTGAATTTTGTTTGTGAGACTTCATCTTGAAAATATTAAATTGTAAAGTTGTTGCCAAGACTTGTTTGCAAGCGTAAAAAAATATATGTATTTTATTATTATTAATTTATTATTATTATTATTATTATTATTTTTTTAAATTAATAATGCAAATACATATCATTGTTCTTACATCAATCTTCAGATGATTTTTATGCAGATTTTTATTGAAAATTATTCTAAAAAGTTTTTTTTTTCTTTTTTGAAAACTAAGGTTGATTTTGTTTGTGAGAATTCATCTTAAAAACAGTAAATTTTGAAGTTGTTGTCAAGAGTTTTTTTGCAAACGTAAAAATATATACATATCTTTTTAAAAATTAATAAAGCAAATATCATTGTTCTTAGATCACTTTGAGATGATGTATTTATGCAATTTTATTTTATTTTTTTGAAAGTTGTAACTGTTTTTTTTTTAATTTTTAATTTATTTATTTTTAATCTTGTGAGAAACACTCCTTGAAAAATTGATGTCAAAATATCATTGGAAACATTTTTTCAAAATTGTTGTTGAAACCTATTTTTTTTTTTTTTTTTTAATTTATCTTGAAAAACATTTTTCAAAATTTTGTATCAAGATAGAATTTTTGAAAATAATTTCAAAAAAACATATTATTCTTTATAAAATGGTTGCCAAACTAATTTTTGCTTTTAAAAATTTTCGTCAAAAATAATTTTTTTTTTTTTTTTTTAATTGAAGAAAAAAGAAGCTTAAAAAAATTAATACATAAATGAAGCTCCTAAACACCTTTTTTTCAAAAATTGATGCCTTAAACTACTATTTTCAAAAATTGGCGACAAAATAATTTTTTTTTTTAAATTTTTTATTAATTAAACCACCTAAAAAAACTTTATAACATTTTTATTGTTAGTATCAGAAGTAGACTGTATGAAAATAAGTGACAACAATATTAAAAATAGGATGTCCAAAATTCAGTGTCAATACACATTTTTCTAATATAAAAAAAAAAATTGATCCCAAAATTGGCTTAAAACTTAAGATCTTCACATTGAAAAATTGATATCATAAATATGGCTTCTACAAATTTGTGTCAGAGATGCGTTCCATCAAATTTTTGTCAACAGGTTAAGAACAAATTTTTGTATTAAAATTAGTAACGTGCTTCTGGCCCTAGCGGAAGTCCACAGCACCTTAAACTAAAAATAAATAAATAAATACATAAATAAATAATACAAATAAAAAATAAAAAAAATTAGTAACAAACATCAAGTGCCAAGGAAGTGTTTGTTTCTTTTTGTTTCTTTTTCTGACACCGAAACATTTTTGTTATTTGAAAGTTGGTATCTATAATCTATTTTCAAACTTTGAGTTGAAAATAAGTTTTTTTTTTTTTGTAATTGAGAATGACTAAGAGATCAAAGAATCAACCGCATATTACAAAAAAATTTGTGCTGGAAACACATTTTCAAGATCTTTTTTTCCCTCATGAAAATTGGTGTACAAATACTTTTTTCTTATACTTGTGTCTAAAGGACTTTATTTGCAAATTTTTGCCAAAAATATTTCCTACACTCAAAGTAAATTTTATATATTTTATCTTTGTCAAAAAAAAAAAGAAATTAATTTTATGTCAAAACACATTTTTCGTAAAAGCCAGCGGTATCATACTTATTTTTTGAAACGTTACGTCACTGAACGCCGTTTAATTTATTTCTTCACTCCCACAGTATTCGCCATCGTCATTCGTGACCCAAAGAAATCGCCCAAGGAGTAGATGTACCGCAATCATATAGAGTTGAAGCCGAAACTACGCATTCGCGAAGAACGTGATCGTGCCATATATTAAACGAGTGACGCCACTTAAAACGCTAGCGCCACTTTCATCGTATACGCGCGGCGCAAACGACAAAAGGCCGCGTATACGGCGCGTATTCGATCCTCGATACGCGCATCGTAAAAGATGGATGCGCGTATAACGCGTTATAAAGTGTTAACCTCGTTAATTAGGCGCGCGAAAAGTACGATAAGAAAGAAGGTTTCTAAAGGTGTAAAACGCACGATAAAAATCCGCCCCGGTACGCCGCCGCGCGCCGAAATTAGTATATACCGGCGTAATTATAACTTTATCAGCATTTCGGCGCGTCCGGATTTAATTCATTTTCGGTGTTGTCAATCAAAGGAGAGCAACTTGTTATTGGTATTGGTATTTAACGACCAACCGGTTCCATTCGGTTCTCTCGCGGTGAAATCGTAAAAGTCGTTAACACATTTATAACCTATAGTCTTAAATATTATGGGATTATTTTTCTAATAGCAGTTTAATAGGTTTACTAGGTGTTCTTTTCGATTTGTTAAAACGACTCCCATTTTTTATTAGCACTCGGCCGCATTATGCTTAGCCGCGCGACAACGATGAAATCGATCGCGCGCAAATGGCTGACAAATGGCCACTTAATCGGCGAATTGGCGGAAAGCGGAAATCGGTGGCCGCCTGTACCTACGAACGAGCGGAAAATTCTACGTATGTGGATATGCGCACAGAGAAGGTATTACCTCAGATGGAAATTTATCGGTCTTTAAATGTGGTCAAAATAAATCATAATAGGGCTCGTTATGTATGGACGCGCGCGTATGCATTTATACTTTCCATTGTAACGAACACCACTCTTTATCAAAGACAACGTTAAGCGGTTTCAGAATATGAATATTTATTTTATCGTTTAATGGTAAATAGTGAATACGAGCGCGTTTATAGGATAACAATGAATGGTATAAATCTTAATAATATCTTTTACAACGAATACCCGGCTCCTTCGAGACGAAAATTTTATTGCGATGATGATTTTTTCAACGAGTTGTGGAAATTGAAATATTACCGGCGAGATGAGCGTATTGTTGCTGTCGGTGAGTATTTTTTCTCCTTTCCTCTTTTCAGGTATTTCAGCTGATAAGAGTTATAGCGAGATTACCGACGTGATGAAGTAATAAGGTGGATGCGATGGTCGAATCGTTGTGTGTAGCTCGGACATGCTGATGAAAATGTTATACGTGGTATTGACTCTTAGGTTGTACTTGCCATTAATGCGAAACTAAAAAGGAATAAATTTATTATTTTTTGCGTCGCGGATTAAATGCATTCTTGGTAAGAAATTTCTATCGAGTTTATTTTAGAACTAAGTATTCAATGTTTATAGAGATACTGTCTTAAATGATCTGATAAGGTGTTTTAAGTAACCAGGATCGATGAGATAAAGGCGTAGAGGTGAGGAATTGTCACGAGTTTAGACACTCTAAAAAGACTAGGAAGCCCTAAATTTTAAAACAAGAAAAAAATCATAAAAATCCAAAAATTGTTAGTAACTCAAGGTTCCTGAAGAAAATTTTATTCTTAGGCAAATAAAAAAAAAATTATCTGAAAATTTTAAATTGTTTGTAAATTTAAGAAAAAAAGGGTCAGATATGCGAGACCAAGAATCAGCCAAAAATTTGACTCTTACTTTGGAGTCATATCTGAAATTTACCCTGTCTCGGACTCTCGGATCTTTGACTCCACAGTAGTTCTCTAAATTGAACTTTGACTTTACTTTGACTCCATCTTCAACTAAACTTAGGAGTTTATGGGATTTCTGTGGTTTTGGAGTTGTTTTTTGACTCGCGAATTTTTAGCAATTTTGAAAATACAAATAAATAGGCGAGGAAAGCGAAGGTAGGAAATGAAAATGTCTCACTTTGGTCTTGGACCAGCCGACCTAAAACAAGGACTCAGAGTCAGCCAAAAATCTGACTCTTACTCCAGAGCCACCTCTAATATACTGAAATTAGACTCTTGATTCAAACCAGACTTCGGAACATTTCTCCAAACAACACTCCGTTCTACGTTGAGCCCGAAGTCAATGAGTAAGTTTGACACTGAATCCACTTTGGTTCCGGAATCTTTATTGAAATTTGACTCCAATTCTGACATTGACTCTGGAACCATTCTGGGAATTTTGACTCTCGATTTATGTGTGAAATTTGACTATGGAGTAACTCTTTTAATTTGACACTCCACTTCAATTCCAGAGTCTTTATAATTTCTGTAGCTATGGTCAAATTTTCAACAATTTTGAAAACAGATATGATCGGCAGGGAAATTTGAACCAAAAGAATTGAAAATATAGAAATAAAAATGCCACAGTTTTGATCTTGTATTCACCTTGTAACCAAGTGATAGAAAAAACCGAGTCTCAGAAGCAGCCAGTAATCTTACTCTGACTACTTCGATCCTACTTTAAGCCCGGAGCCAATTGAGAAGCTTGACCAAGACTTCAATGTGATTCCGAAGTGAGTATTGAGAATTTGATTCCGAAATCAATCTGAAAAATTTGATTCTCAAGATCAAAGTTGAAGCCATTCAACTAAAAAAAAAATCTAAAATTGAAAAACTTGCAAAAATGAAAAATGTCTCAAAAGAAAAACTTCGTCTAAAAGTGATTTATTATCCGAAAATAAAAGAAAAATATAGTACGATATAAAATGTTAAAAAAAAAAAATTAAAATTAAAAAACAAAATTTTAGAAAATTAAAAAAATTGTTCATAATAAAGCAATGTCCAAAAAATCAACGTATTACTATTATTATTATTATTATTGGTCTAAATATAAAAAATTTTTTTAGCGTAAAAAAATTTGAGAAAATATCTAGTGTCTAAAAAAAATGGCGATTTTGTAGTTTTGGGCCAACTTCCACAGATAATCCTACTTTCTTCCAAATTCAATGATTTTAAAAAAGGACTCAAAAAAGTTCTGGAAAAATAGGGGTGGGATCCGGGGGGCGGGGGCTAATTAGTAGATGAAGTACCATATCGACGGTGTTGACGATGTATAATTATTTTTAATCCGTTTCCCTGCTCGCCATCAGGCATAGGGGGAACGTTAAAACGAACATGTATCTTTTTATTATCATTGTTATTATCGCAAAATATATTTATTTATTTATTATTATTATTAGTCCAAATGTAAAAAATTTTTAGCGTAAAAAAATTTGAGGAAATATCTAGTGCCTAAAAAAAACTTATTGTTGATGTAAAAATGAAAAATAGAAGAATTTCTCAAAAATTGAAAAAAAGAAAAAGATAGAATGATATGCTAAAAAAAATCAAATAAATATTTAGTAATTGAAAACTCATGAAAAATTAGAAAAATTTCAAGCACTTTCTTATTTATGTTCGTGTAATAAATACTAATATTTTTGATCTATACCTTATGCTATGTGACTCTCTCAAAAATATCCAAAAGTATTAAAATTTCTTTTGACATCGAATCACCAATAAAATAACTCGTATGATTCACTTCTTCCTTTTGCTTCATGGCAGCTTAGATTACTTCCCATTTGAGTATCCTATTAAATTATTAAGAAGGTACTGCTGCCAAAGAAGCCTCAATTTTTTTAAACTTTTATTATAATTTGAGGAATTGGATTTCTTGAACATTCATGCAGGTGAAAAAGTGCGATACCTTTCTGGAGTCGTATCTTTTTTACTTTCGAATAAATGACTGTTTCGGAGTGCTCAGATAAAGCTCGCTAAAAAAGCTTGGAAAGATATGGAAGTAAATTTCACAGAAGACTCATTCTACCTTGGTATAGAATGTTTTTTTTGTGACCTTGAAAATTTGAAGCGAGTATTAAAATTTGTATGTTGCGTTTTTTCGGGGTATCGAACTAATCAAGCGGATCTCTGGTAGTTGAAATGAGATGAGGTAGTTGATTTCGATGAGAAATTTGTAATGTTTTATTTCCATTTGGCCCATTCGATATCATTGGTAAATTTACGAATGATAAAATAGTCACCGCGTAATCGTACAGGTACTTTATCGTCTATCAAAGGCGAACAAATTTATACCAGATAGGTAACTGGTTTAGGTTGTATTTGTGTACTATATTTTTCGTTGGTGTAGCGGTTGCGGGTTGATTTATTGTAGAATGACATCAATTTTTGGTCCTTTTACAAATCGTATAAATTGCCTCACTGGTATTAAGAACAAGAAATCGAACCACGCATTTTCGATCGGGAGTTACTACTTTTTTTTTTCACATTCTGGAGAGAGTGAGACGAGAGGATGGCATAGGTATAGCCAGAGTATACCAATGCGGACAGATTTAACGCCTCGTGTTATTTCCTATATACAGTTTTGTATTGTGTTAATGTATTGACAAGAATATTCAAGTGTGGTAGTATTATAATAGGAATGTTTTTAGTCGACGTACTACTCGATATTTTATGCGGTTCGATGTAAGGGCTAGTGGAGAGACGAGCTGGGTACTATGGTCTGTCTTCGAAACACGCTGCTCGTAAATATCATATCAGGTTGTGGTTGACCGCTTGTCGAATTATATCTTTTATTATTTTCCAAAAGGAAAAAAATACGCGTTCGATACATTGTGAACGCGCCGGTAAAAAGTACTACCTATGCGCAATAAATTCGAAACTCCGAGAGGTTCGGAGTTCTGCGGTGTCGTCTGCGCTAGTTGGGCAATAAAAATGATAATTCGGTCTTCGATGTGCGACGGCGACGCCTTCCTCGATTAATGGGAAGAATTTCGAGCGTTCGAGAAATGTACCGGAGTCCGAAACACGGCTCGGATCTGCTGCTGTGGAGGATTTTCGCATGGGGCGATGTACCGCGTAATTTCACCGACGCGGGCGCACCACTGGTGATCCATCATCGCGCTAATGAATAGAAAGCGCTCTACTTATGGTAATATTTACGTTTCACGATTAATAAATTAAACGGCGGGGGAAATGGCTCCGGTGACTTCCAAGTTCCAACGTTTAAATACCAGGTAAACCGCGATTTAATGGTGTATTGCACGTGTGTACGAGTGGAGAAAAGAAAAACCGCGTTCGGTCGTGCTCGGTTGACGAATGGCGGTGATTAACTTTCAAATAAGTTTATTTTTTCCTCGGTTCCGTTCAAGTGGCGTATTGTATTTCGGGCCGGTATGAAAAATAGCGTACTATATTATCGGGTTGACCGGCTCGTCGGCTCGATGACAGCTGTGTACGTTTAGACGTACTCTCGTGGCTCCTTCGATGATGGTCGTAATCGTCGACCGAATACAATGACAATGTTGAAATGCGTGGAAGTTGCTGTGTCACGATATATGTATCTTTTTCCCTTCGGTACCTGCGCCACAGCTCTTTCCGGCCGTTTAAACGAGGGATTATTTAATTACGCGTAGAGAATAGGAGAACGGTTCGTATAGGAGAGTGAGCTGGTTTCGGTAACTTATTAGTGCGCGAAGAGTATATGGAAGTGTGTGGTGTGCGCAACTTTCTAATTTCGCAATGTCACGAAATTCGTCTTCACTGTCTAGAAATATCTTTACCTATACGATTGGGAAGAGTTCTATTCCCATTTGTATTTGTGTTGATGATTTACTTGTAGTAGATTTGTTCTATATTGGTAATACTACAACAGCTTACTCTGACAGAAGGATTTGCAAATGAAGGAATTTAGAAGTGAACATGGATGAGCAATAGCTGGGTATGTTTGAAACAAAGGTCATAGCAATTGGTTAAAGTTAAAAAACATTTGGTTTTCTCTCAGCAAATGTCTTATATTTGGTTATGGTTTGAAGAAATAACACTGCATCTAGTTGTGATTTAAACAAAAATATATGCATATACATATCGCTTTGATTATGATTGCTAGAAAATTTATCACATTTGCTTAAGGCGAGAAAACCATTACATTTAGTTATATTTTGAAGAAAACCTATCAGATTAGTTTTGATTGAAATAAAACTGTCACGTTTGCGTATTATTCAAAATAAAACCATCACATTTGGTTAAGGTGAGGAAAACCATCAAATTTGGTTATGGTTTGAAAAAATAACATTGCATCTAGTTGTGATTTTAACAAAAATATATACATAATACATATACATATCGCTTTGACTATGGTTGCTAGAAAATTTATCACATTTGGTTAAGGCGAGAAAAACCATTACATTTGGTTATATTTTGAAGAAAACCTATCAGATTGGTTATGATTGAAAGAAAAATGTCACGTTTGCGTATTATTCAAAAGAAAACCATCACATTTGGTTGAGGTGAGGAAAACCATCAAATTTGGTTATGGTTTGAAGAAAACTCCTTGCATCTGATTTTGGTTTGAAAAAAACTATTAACTTTGTTAATGAGTAAAAGAAAACCCTTCATATTTGCTCAAGGTAAGGAAATCATAAGATTTTTTGAGGTAAGGAAACCATCAAATTTAGTTGTGGTTTGAAGAAAACCCATTACATCTGGTTTAGGTTTGAAAAAAAAAAACATGTCAAATTGGTCATAGTTGAAGAGAACACGTAACATTTAGTTAAAATTCAAAAAAAAAAAACATCACATTTGCTAAAGGTAAGAAAGCCATCAAATTTGATTTTGGTTTAAAGAAAATCTACTACATTTATTTTAGTTTGAAAAAAAAACTCTCGAATAGGTTATGGTTAGAAGAAAACTTGTCACATTTACTTGAAATTGAAAGGAAGCCCATGACATTTGGTTAAATTAAACGAAACCAACAAATTTGGTTATGGTTTGAAGAAAACCCATTACATCTGGTTTTGATAAAAAAAAAAAAAAAAAAAAAAAACACGTTAAATTGGTTACAGTTGAAGAGAACACGCAATATTTAGTTGATATTCAAAAAAAAATCACATTTCCTGAAGGTAAGGAGAGCCATCAAATTTGGTTTTGGTTTAAAGAAAATCTACATTTATTTTAGGTTTGAAAAAAAAAAACTGTCGAATAGGTTATGGTTGGAAAAAAACTTGTCACATTTGATTGAAATTGAAAGGAAACCCATGACATTTGTTCAAGTTAAGCAAAACCATCAAATTTGGTTATGGTTTAAAGAAAACCTATTACACCTTGTTTTGATTCGAAAAAAATCGTCAAATTCTTAATGATTGGAAAAAAACATGCAACATTCAACTATAATTCAAAGAAAAACCGTCTCATTTGGTTGTAGTTGAAAGAAACCTAATCACGTGATGGTTCAAAGAGAACCCATTACATTTGGTTATGGATACAAGAACATTCATTACATTTGGTTAAGGTAGAAAGAAACTAACACATTTTGCTATGGTTCAAAAGTAAATACAATTTAGCGTTGTTGATTAATAATAAAATCAGATTAACTCCTATTTTCTCTGGAATACTACCCCTTACTTATTCAAAAAGAAGAAATAGGTATGAATTTTTCATTCATGAATCGTGAAAAAACCACCGCATTCAGTAACGGTTTTAAGAAAATCTTATTACATTTGGTTAAAGAGAAAGAAGAACCATCACATTTGGTTTTAGTTCAAAGAAAGGACGTTTTATTTCAATGCAATTAGAAAAACATAACCAAACTCTAGGTTTTCTTTGAGAACATTCCCTTATGGTACGATTTTCCTTTTCAATTTGACCAAATGTAAACAAGCTCTTCTTATAATCATAACCAAATGTGATGGTTTTTCGAAATTTACTCATAAAAAATTCTAACCTATTTTTTCGTGTTTGAATAAGAAAGCATGAAATATACTGAAGAAAATGAGAGTTTATTTGATGTTGTTGTTAGCTGATGATCATGAAACTATATGGCATGTAGGTTTGCATTATTTTTTGAATTACTTCTTTCGCCCCTCCCCTCCTTCCACCCCTTATGAGTTATGACGACTCCGTCATAATGTAGTGTAAGTTCTTTCAGGAAACAAGGGTGAATGAAGTCATAATTAGGTCGAAAACATTAATCCTGGACAACTGATCATTTCTTTTCTCATTTTGAACTATACATAGAAAAACCAGAGTACGTCGGCCGGTCTATTGATTTATCGCGACCGTGTTTTCGTATTAATTATTCCGATTCTTGGTCGACCAGCACAATAAAATACCTTTATAGATTACAAAAAAAAAACCCAGCAGAAGTTGGAAAAAAAAAAGGGTCGACGGCGACGACGACGCATCTCCCGACGTACTAAAAATTCTCTCGTAAACGAAACGAAAGCGCGGTCGGATATCGAGACAATAAAAATCGTACTATACGCGCGTAATTATCAACTCCTATGTAAGGATGGAGAAGGGGTAGAAGGGAAGAAAAAAAATTGTAGTAAATAAAATCTGGTGGCCATTAAAGCTGCTTCTAATGTAGGAAAATAAATCAAATCATTAAACGATTCGACCCGCTGGGATTATAGTCGCTTATATTATTTTAACGAGATATCATCCAGGTATTTACATAACAATGAACAATATAATCTCGTTTACGGTGCTCGGATAGACTTCTGGACAAAGATATACCAAACTATACGAAAGTTCTTAATAAAAATGTTGGCACGGCGTACGCTCGCCGGTGAAAAACCGGTGCTCGTTTATAGCTGCAGTCAACCGTTAATAAACTTTTCATCGGGTTATTTGTATAATTTTTTTTCTTCCAACCTTCCATAAGGTTCGAATTTACATGTAAATCAGAGCCGGGGGAATAAATTCCGATATTTATAGCATACGGATTCTAAGTTGGTGGCATTTTCGGTGGCGTCTGGTGAGAATTTCAATTAGAGGCGAAATTTCGTTCTTGACTAGCCTTTTTTAGGTGGGTGTAGGATAGCATTTCGATGGAGTAATGGTTGGCGGTGGTGTTATTTTAGGTGTCGTTGGTATAAACGGAGACATTGTTTGATAGGAAGTCGGGGATGGAATTTTTCAAGATGTAATATACTTGTTAAATTACATTGTTTAATACGTTAGCAGAATAACGATGTGGTTTTGATACCTGGAATGTGAACGAGTGCTGACTTTTATCGCCGTTAGATGGTGACAAATGTTATTTTGGTATACTTTTCAGTGCGTAGTGTTACCAATGTATCTGCGACTTGAATCGTAATAGTATAATGGTGTAACAAATTTACACTTCTTTTATGTGTATGCTTATTTACTATTTACAGTTTCTTCTTCTCACTCACTTCGAGGATCAGTATTTTGGTCTTTAATTTTCTTCCATTCGAGTTTTTACAACTGCTGAGTAACGTATTTAGTCACCTGTTTTGTTATGCTTTCTCTGTTTCCGAACTGTGAATGAAAACCCAAATCGATACTCACTTGACAAATTTGTCCAAATATTCAATCATCAGTTCATCTATAACTTCAATCGTTGAACAAATGTTATGAAACCCTCTTCAACTATAAACAAAACCAAACGAAGATAGCAGTAATACCATTAACTAGCACCATTGACTTTAAGTCAATGAACTAGCACCAAATGATTTCAAACCACTGACTTTGTGACTTTCTTTTCAATCATAGACCCAAACCAAATGAAACGCAGTGTTACCATAAACCAAAACACAAAGATCTCTTTGCAATACTGATGGTATCTTTAAATCATAAACCAAAGAAGTAGATTCATTAACCTAATGCATAGGAATTTCCTGGTTTGATCAAAACCAAAACGAAATGGAAATTTAAATAGTATCTAACCAGAATCAAAATATTTTTCACCGTGTTTATGTTAAACAATACATAGAAAGTAAAGGTTTGAATAGTACCATTTCTACAAACCAGTGTTGTCAAAGTTCACGAACGTTTAGAGAATGAACGTGAACGCGTTCGCGAACGAGCCATATTTTCGTGAACGTGAACTGAACGCGTTCATTTCATTATGAACGTGAACTGAACGCGTTCATGCACAGAAAATTAAACGTTCACCACAGATTTTCAGGGCTATGAAGCTAGAACAAAATCGCAGGAAGAGGAATAAGTTTGCTCTTGTTTTTTGTCGTGTTGCGTGTCAATGTGCGATTATTCTATTCTCATTTCTGGTTTCCATTGTTTTTCGCATTTTTTTCACGATTTCCGGACAGCAGTTTGTCAAAGATCGTGAACGTTTAAAGAATGAACGTGAACGCGTTCGCGAACGAGCCACATTTTCGTGAACTGAACGCGTTCATTTGCTTGTGAACGTGAACTGAACGCGTTCATTTTTTTCGTGAACTTTGACAACACTGCTACAAACCTAAGTAATAATTTATCATCAAATATAAAGAGTTATATTTGTAATCAACGCCAAAATCAAATGAAAGTTGAAGTGATATTATTCGTCAAAACTGAAAAATAAGTGATCGTTTGAATGCTATCACTGTGTGAAAGCTTATAATTTGTTATCAGTTGCAAACTGCAGTGATATTTTTGTCTTATCAGAAGTGAAATCAAATTAAAGTTGAAATAGCACCATCAGCCTAAACCAAGCGAATGGTTTCCCATCCAATATAGTGACTTGGTTTTTACATAGTGAACTAAAACTATTTAAAGATTTAAAAAGTATCATTAACTTGGTTCAGATGATTTCAAATTGACTATAGTAATTTTTTGTTTGATTAAAATCAAAACTCAATTGAGAATGAAATGGTTCGTGCAATTAATCTAAATAAAAGTATTTCCCACAAATATGGTGACTTAATTTTGAACCAAAATTAAAGATGATATCTCATCTACTTTTGTAGTTTTTTTTCTCTTCAATTTTATCAGAAATAAATGAAATCAAATTATAGTGGAAGTGATGTCATGAATTTGAACCAAATTATTTCTCATCTGGCATATGTAGTTGCTTAATTTTTAAATCATGAACCAAAACCAAATGAACGTTCAGAAAGTATCATTAACCTGAACCAGATAGTTCCAAATCAGGTACGTAATATATTAATTTTCTTATTTGATAATTAAAACCGAAACTAAATTGAGATTGAAGTGGGAAACTATCATCAACGGGAATAGAAGTATTTTACACCAAACATATAAATTACAAAAAAACAAAATCAAGCGATGCTGTAAATGGTACTATTACTTATAAGTAAGTATATGATTTTTCACCTGTTGTAGTACTTTTTTCAATATTATCAGAAAGAGAATCGAATTTTGATAATTATTGTGGTATTACGAACTAGAACCAAATTTTTTCTTGCATCATAATAGTGACTTGATTTTTAAATCATGTACCAAAACCAAATGAAAGTTTGAATATAATCAATAATCTGAAGAAGGTGATTTCGAATCAAATGCATTAATTTTCTAAACCAAAACCAAATCGAAATTGAAGCGTTATATAGTGACTTTACTCTTAAATTATAAACAATAATCAAGCTATAGTTTGAATGGCACTATTGCTTCTAAGCATAATTATTATGATTTCTCACTTAGGTACTCTAGTAGTTTTTTTTTTTTTCATTTTTATCCGGATCAAAAATTAAAGTAAATATGATGAAAATGATACCATGAACTTGAACCAAATTATTTCTCACCTGATATAGTAGCATTGATGTGTAAACCGTGCACCAAAGCTAAATGAAAGTTCAAATATTATCATTAACCTAAACCAAATGATTTCAGATCAATGATTGAAATCAAAACCAAATTGAAGGTGAAGTGGTATCGTGTAGCGAAATTAATTTTTTTCAAATATTATGGATTTATGACTTTTCTCTGGAATCATAAACCAAATTAATTACTGAAGGTTTTGCATTTCTATTCACCTGAATGGTATTATTTTTTTCAAAATATGGTGATGAATTGATTTAATTATTATGAAAAATTATTTTTCCTTTTATATATAAGTATTATTAGTTTATTTTAATGAAATTGCAACCAAATGATGATTTAAATGGTACTGTTATTCCTAACCAAATGTTTTTCAACCAAATGCAAATATGCTTAGTGATTTCGTTTTTCAGTCGTCAACTAGTCACCTAAATGAACTACTTCCTACTGAATTTCATGGTTAATTTTTTTACCCCTCCCTGTGAACCGAATAAAGTTCAAACAATGACTGGAAATTGGTCTTGCTACCATAAAAAATTCTATAATTACTAATAATAAAAAAAATAAATAACAAAAATCGTATAAAGAAATTACATTTGTCAAAAAAAAAAACAATTAAATTTAATTTAATAAAATTAAAATATAAAAAAATTTAATTTAATAATAATAAAAGTATGAAAATAAAAAAATTAAATTTAATATAATAGGTGATGATATTTTTGTAATATTAATGCAGTGGAGTAACTAAGGGCCAAGGGTGGGGGGAAGAGACACAAAATACTTTACTTTTTTGTTATTCGTAGTTATTCTTATCTAATATTTTCTTTCACTACATACTTAGGTAAGGGAATGCGGAGGTTAGAGGGGAAATGTAAAAATTTTGGAGGTTTGTGGTCTATCCTGTCCTCATTTTAATTACTTCATTGCATGAATACATTAATTTAATTGTGGTAGTTCGTTGGGGCGATAATTTTTCTTATACTTTTTGAGCCTCTTCATAAGTGTTCCTATTTAATATACCACTTCAAGACTTTCGTTTTTTTTTCTGAATACTAGTTTGGAATTTTCCAAAGATTTTCAATGAACTTTACAAAGCTGCTTGTATTTATGGCCAATTGGCCATTCACGAGGTCGAATTAATTTTCTTCGAAGCAGCTGGAAAACGGGTGAAAGAAATTTTTTCTCGAATTGACGTAAAAGGTATAAATTTGCGCTAACCTCTGGGTGACGCGAGAATTAGTAAGCGGAAAGACGTCCAGGCTGTCAACGCGTCGACAACGCCGCGGGCCGTCTAGGTTAACGCTGCGACGGCGGCGGCGGGCGGATTTTACTAATTAACTTTTCATTCATCGTTACAATAAAGCGCGGCCAATCGGACGACTTGAAATGTGGTAAACGCGGCGTTGATTAATTTCACCGAAAGTATCATCGCGGCGAACCTGTTTGCTGCGTCGTAAGTTCACGAGAAGGCTAATTTTTACGAGATACGCGATTTACGCAATCTATGTTGGTTTAAAAGTAATATGTTTTGACACGCTTATAAAAACGTAACGCTCAGCGGGGGAGAAAATTGTAGCGGCGGACAAAGTAAAAAGTGTATTTGTTAACCCTTTTCGATGTTTTCGTTCTCTGCTCGTTGTTAGTTAATTCCAGTTTTATAGAGTTTATACGCGGAGGTACGATACGAAGCAGAGTGTATAAACCTATATACTACTAGGTTGCACCCGCGCCCTAATCAACGAGCCGGTCTTTTATCTCAGCGGGTATCCGTGTATTTTGAAAGGCGAAAAAAGGGATTTTTAAAAAGACTCACGGATATTTAAAAATGAAATCGAATTAAGTGCTACCCATAGGGGTTATTCGGTATTGTAATTGTTCGGTATGTAGGCGACGACGTCAGCGCTTTCCGCAGCTCGCACCGATACCTGGCGAATAGTGCGCGTAATTTTGAAAAATAACTCGTCTACATGAGTAATTGCGGCGATATGATACCTGCGACAAGGCAACTGCATAACACCGCGGTTGTCGGGGTTTCCCTATTATATTCATCGAGAGCGATTGTACGCAGCGCTATTCTATACGAAGAGCTATGTGTGCCAACAAATCTAAGATGTTTGACCACTTAACATTTCTATTGTGGTGTTAGCAGCGGATCCGTTTGTTGCGGCGGGAAGTTGAAAAATATTCGAGCCGCCTTTTTATTAAACTATTAAAGGCGACGTAACAGTATTAAAAATGAATATCATGTCACCCCGGTCCATACAAGGTGTTCCGAAAATCATATCTGTCGCATCACATTTATAGAGGCGGTCAAAGAAGCGGGTTAATTGAAAAAAAAAAAAGGGAGTGTACGTATCACGAATCCGGTAAAAGGTGCGCGTTTTCGGAAGTAGTCGTTAATGGATCTATTGAATGGAGGATTTTTTTCGCCGACGGTCTTTTCCTCTGGATGGGTGGAGTGCGTCGTTACTTAATTCGAAACCATCTCGAAGCTATTAAAAGTACTCCTTTGGTAAGCGAGCGTTGTTTGGAAACCGAGCTACCCCGGGCGCTCGGTGAGGATTACCTAGTTACGCTAGAATTGATGGGTAATTGTTTTGACGTGATGTGTCACACCGAGCGACCGGATAAAGGTGAGTAGATTAAGTTGCGAAATGGGGTGCATGTTTTTTTGGAAGGTAGAAGAAACGTGGAAGCGGTCGCGTGTGATTCGAGGTGTCATCGTTTACGCAACAATTGCATCGGCGAGAGGAAGGAAAAGGAAGCGGATATGTTTACGAAATGTGTACACGATGTAATGATTATAGTATTTTCATTATCCTTCCCTTCGTCTTTCCATCATCAGATTTATTTAGGAGGAGGGATTGAAGATACTCGTAGTAATCTTTATTGAAGGTTATTTTGGAAAATACACGAACTCGTTGAATGGAATTAATGAATTTTATGAAAGTAAAGAATGTTAGCTACGCATCACATTTATTCTGGATAGGTCGTTGTTGTTAGTTTTCAAAACCTTGCGAAAATATTCTGTCATGTGTTGAGATTTCTTTCCGCATGGAGTTATGTGAGATGAAGAACAAGAAATAGTATTTGAAAATTCGATCCAAACTGATATTTTTATCGATCGAAATTCATGTTTTTAGCATCCTGGCGCTAGAGATTATTCATCGATGGTTATACATCTGGTCTTCTCTTTTCTACTTTCTTTGAATTTTCACTATGACATAGTTCGTCATCAAAAATAGATCAAGGTAAGTGTCACAACTAGCTCAAGAACAACGATTCTAACACACCTGTGAAACATTATTCTAAACGTAATTATACGTACGTACCGGGAAATAAGAATCCAAGTATGTGGTAATTATCGTCATTTTGCTAATTCCGGCATTCGTGTAACTGACAGTTTTTTGTGACGTCACTTGAAGTCATTTTCGCAGTATTCAATGTTGAAAAACAAAAATGTTTACCAGTTAAAGATTCAGAAATCACGATGAATTATGATTATTGTAAGAAGTAAAGAGAAAATCATGCACTGATGATTTTTTTCAGTTTTCTAGGGCTTTAAAAACATAATATTTGATCTAAATTCACATATACGAGTATATTTATAATCTTCGAAAATGAACAGTTTTGAAACATAAAAGTTTTTAATGCTTATATGAGACAAAATTTAGTATCATAGAACAAACAAAAAAACGTAAGCAGCCATGCCGCATTACTGGAGCTGAGTTTTTAACTGGGGCTTGTTTTGATTTAGTAATAACCTTGCTTAACCGTTCATCACTACAGGCCACACCCAACACCAAGTCTGAAAACCCCTACCCTATCCTTTCCAAAAACACTTAAGAAATTTAATTTGGTACAAATGTAGTATTTCTTGCCATGAAATAATCATGCGAACACATATTTCTCAAATTATAACTATTTGAGGGTCCTCAAATTATCTTCAAATTTTGTAAATCCGCCATTTTGGATCCATTTTGACTCAAATTTAAGTGGTTATGTTCTGGTCACAAACTAATCCTACACACAAAGTTTGACCATTCTAGGCCGATTTGGTGATGAGATATGGAAGATTCATGAAATTTCCTGCAGCAATTTCCCCTCCAAAAGCCGTTTTTTGCTCTAACTCCCCTCCAAAATCACTGAGGAAGCTAAAATCAAAATACGTTTGTCACTTGGGCTCATTTTATCATATGACACAGCAATAAAAAATTTTCGACCCCTCCTGTACCCCCACCACTATTTTAGGTTGGTAACCCCGCCTTCCCCCTCCAACATCATGTATGGAAGTGAATTCGGGATATAGTATACAACTTATCCCCAATAACCATATGAATTCATATTAATTACATTTTTACCAACTTGAGGCTCCTCAAGCTCTACTCAAAATTTTGATAATCCGCCATTTTGAATCCATTTTGATCCAAATTCAAGAGGTCATATTGTGGTCACCAACTAACCTCACACACAAAATTTGACCTCTTTAACTTGATTTGGTGGGGAGATATGGAAGATTCAAGAAATTTCATGACTCAAAACTTCCTCAAAAAGCCGTTTTTTGATCTAACTCCTCTCAATATGCACTTAGAAGCTGAAATTTGGATATGTTAGTATCCGTGACTCACTCTTTCATATGAAATCAAAAACGAAAAATTTGAGCTATTTGCCCCTTCTCCAGCCCCCCTCAAAATTTGAGTGATCCGCCATTTTGAAATTTATCGAAAAAACAAAAAAACTATTTTTGCGCATTTTCAAGAGGAGTCTCTCACCAAATTTTGAGCGAATTTTATGAATACTCGCCGGCGCTACGCGTGGGGGAAAAATATATATATATATATACCAAAAAGTTGGACATTTGCCAGATGATTACAAATGGTCTGAAACGCAAAGATTTGAAGACCCCACCCTCCCCCGACCTTCCCTTCCTAAATCAGGTAGGCTGTAATAGCTATCGTTTTGTTAAAAACTCAGCTAAAAACATCCATTGATCCAAAATTTTTAAGTACAATCCCTATGAATAAGAAAAAATTGATTGAAAAATTTCATGAGGTTTATAGAAGATGAAATTCAGCATAAAAGCACGAAAAATTTAATCACTTCAAAAATTATTTTTATGAAAAATTCTTTTTTGAATGTCTAGAAGTAAGAAAATTTGATTGAAATATTTACTTGCTTGTTACCAGTGGCGTAAATACCGGAGGGGGGGGGTTGAGTGCAACCCCCCAAGACGCTCTTTGAAAATTAATTTTCATTTCGAATTGGAAAGTATTTGAGATCTCAATTGGTATCAAGATCGACTATTCTAGTGTTTTATTTTCCTTGCCTATCTGAAGAATTTTACACTCACCCCACCCCTCACAACAGCCGTAAGTATAATGGATTAAATGCGGTATAGGAGAATTAGTTGGTATTAGAAATAGGAGAAGGGAGTCTTGATGGTGTATGAAAGAGATGAAATTCAACATTAGAATAAAAAAATGTGATCGTTTCAAAAAATTTTTAATAACAAATTTGAAATTTCTTCTTCATTGAAGAAGAAAAAATTCAAGATTAGAACACAAAACAGTTTCACTTGCCGCAAATACTTTTTTTTATGAAAAATTTTGAACTATTTTCAAAACCCTACAGGTGTACCCTGTACATGTAAGAAAATTAGAAAAAAGTGGTGCAGTTTAAAGGAAATGAAATACAACTTTAAATCATAAAAAATTTCAATCACTTCATAAATTCTTTTGATGAAAAATGTTTAAATACCTATTTTAGAATCCTTGGAAATAAAAAAAATTTGATTTAAAAAAAAATTCTTGAGGTTTGAAAGAGATGAAATTTCATGCTAGAGCACAAAAAAGAAACTGATAACATCAAGAATTCTTTCGATAAAATATTTTAAAATATTTTTAAAACCATTAGAAATGATAAAAATTAAAACAGAAATTCTTCATCAGTTGAATCTAACAAAAATTAAATTGGTAGCATAAAACAATTATTCCATTTGCCTCAAAATACTTTTTTCATGAAAAATTTGAAATATGTTAACAACGGTAGAAATAGGAAAATTGAATAAAAAATTTGTTGCGATTCAAAGGAAATGAAATTCAACATGGCGTCACACAAAATTTCAATCATTTCAAAAATCCTTTTGTTAAAAAATAAAAATGCAATAAATTATAAAAAGTTTTTAGTTGGCGATTTGGAAACATTTTCAAAACTTCTTTTGGAAAAAGAAAACAAAAAAAAAAACTGAGAGTAAAATTCATCTTCAACTTTTGAAAAAGTCGAAATCTACTTAAGTACTTCAAAAATACTGTACAAATGAAGCACAAAAGATTAAAACCATTTACCATCCCCTATCTCAAATCGTCATTAGACAGGGTCAGTGAAGTGGAGCCTACACACTTAAAAATATTTTCATAGGATTTCTCAAAAATAAGAAAATTGAAGTAAAAACTTGTTCACGTTCTGAAAGGGACAGAAAAAAAATCCAATCATTCAAAAATCTTTTTCAATATGAAGATTCACTTCAAATCCCAATATTCCATAGAAGAAGGAAAAATCAGAGCAACAAGTTTTTTAAAATTAAAAAAAAAAAAAATCAACGAAAAAGCACGGTAAATTCAAGTCAAAAAATATATATGTCCATAAAAATTTGAGATATTTTAAAAAACCTTGATAATTGAAAAATAAATTAAATTTGTTAATTTTTTCTTGTTTTACGAAGTATGATGTAATATGAAGCTTCAATTTTTTTCTTTATTGAAAATCATTAAAAAATAAAATAAATTCTTAGTCCCACTCTAGGAAAAACAAGTCAACTTGGAAGTATGAAATTTCCCTCGTGCACTATGTATTAAAATCGTTACTTACCTTTTTGCAAATTCATAGTATCACACTACGCACAACATAACTACAGTCCTCTGAATCAGATTATTATATACTTATGAATCTATGAGCATTTTGATGTTTTTTATGGTCTTCTAGTTATTTTTAACCGCCACTAGGTTTTTGTTCTTCATTTTCAATCAGCCTCAAAAGATTGTACTATTTTGGTTTCAAATACGTAAGTTTGCATAAGAAGTTTTAGACTCGTAAAATCATATGGTAAGGAGTTAATGAGAATTTCAAGGAAATTCATGTCTCACAGTCTTATTAAATGAAATTTTTTAGCCCCTATCTCTCCTCCAAGGCATTGCAGAACTGGAATCAGTCACAGGACGAAAATTATGTACTTTAGGCCCCACTTTTTATTTTTTTAAATCCAATGAAAGTTGAAAAATAATTAAAAAGAAATCTGGCTTGGATTTGAAAACTTTAAATTTAGATCTTCCTACTCTCTCAGGAACCTGGGCCTGGGGGCAGTCTCCCCCTCTACTCTTCTTTCTCTCAGCTCTGTAAAAATCTGAAATTTTGGTTTATTCTTGTCTTATACTTATTTATTTCATAATTTAATTTTTCGAAGGACCCTTACTTAAAATAAGAGTGAATCGATTTGAGAAAATTTTTCATAAAGATTACTTGACTTTAGTTTCTTTAAATTTTGAACATTTTTAAACTACGTTTAGTTTACTTTGCTTTTTTAGCGATTAAATTTAATCGAAGTCCAAAACACACGATGCCATGCCCTTCCCTCTCCGTACCAGTTTAGTAAACGAAATGTCATTTACTTCGTAAAAATCGGCTAAAAACCACTTACGCGTCTAACCACAGACCAGATGGTTTTATCGCAGCGCGCAGAAAAACTCCCAACTGCAACGTTAAAGGTCATCGAAAGATCACCCGAAAGCTGTCATGAATGTTGCATCATTAACCCGTTGTATACGTCGTGTCTGACGAAGTTACGATACCTCGGATACGAGTCTCCTATGGCTATCCAAGCTAAAACGTTCGAAACGATCGTAAATTTTCCACAGACGAGTGTTGGCCGTTCGACGATACCTCAGCTGTAATTACATTTTAGACGATGCGGCCAGCTCGGGAGCTTACTTAGGCGAAAAGCACGGTGGAAATACTCGACCGTCAGCGTCAGCTGCGTCAATTGAGCGCGAAATTTTTGAAATTCTCGAATATTCAAAACGAGGATTAAATAAAAGGGGCGTTTTGTTTACCTCGTACGGCTAATGGTCGGAAGAAGGAGCGTTTGGGTGTAAGGAGCCACCGCGGTTATTGGGATTTTGCACGAGCTGTTGAGCACGTTTCTTGGTTGGCGCGATTCATGCGACGTGCACATTGATAGGTGTCGAAGCGTGTACTCGCGTAAGGGAAAATAGTGCTTGGGAAGTGGCGAAGATGGGTCTAAGGGTGCCGCGGACCACCCTAGTCGCGAATTTAGCCAGTCTAGCGTTACGGAATGAGCGTAAAGAAAGAATGAAACCGATGAAAGAAATGTTTAATAAAATATTTACACGTGAAAGTACAGACATACATAGGAAATAATTTAATAGTTTATATAAAACCTAACTGAGATCACTCGGAGGTTTTTTTTTGCGTATATCCTTGAGGTGTAATTCAGGAGGCGATTCGCGTTTATACCTGCGACAAGGAGAAAAGAATTGATTTTATTAGCGAACAAATGGAGAAACAGCGAAGGACACGAGTGTACTTACGTTTTGGTATTCGACGGCGGAGGCGGCATCTATCAACGTTCGTGAATTAGAATTTATATCCATTTTATCGGCCGATATATCGGTTACGTTATTGGAACCGGTTGAGGCGACGGCGCTGGTGGCCGCGTTCAGATTGTGCGTCAGGCTGTGCCGACGGAGGTCGCAATTCCGTCGGAATACTTTGCCGCACGACGAACAGTTGTAAGGTTTAATATCGGTATGAGTGAGTAGATGAGTCTTCAGGTTGGACCTCTGGTTGAAGCTGCGACTGCAGACCGGACATTTGTGCGGAGACTCTTCCAGATGCAAGATCTTGTGGACGGCCAGAGTACGCGACTGGCAGAATCCTTTGCCGCATTCGGTACACTTGAAGGGTTTCTCCTTCGAATGGATGTACCTGTAACAGAGGATGCTGGGGTTAATACGCGAAACTCGTTTGCAGCGAGTAACGCGAATTAAATAACTCGCAGGTGGTGCGCCGCGTACATCGCCGATCGATATCTTTTAATGCGCGATGCTGGTTCGTTCGCCTACTCGACTTGTGTAACCGATATCTGTTAGATACGGCGAGATGTTTCAGCCCGATACCTGTACGTACGTGACCTATCGGATTAAGAGTCGCAGATTTTTCTCCGTCTCTGGTTCGATGTAGCGGTAATTGAGTTCGTACCGAGGCTCGGCTCGAGATAAATGTGTAATTCGCGCCATCACTCTTACCGGCCGAAGCCTCTTTCGAACTTGTTAAAGCTTTGGTCTTCGCGTGAATAATTTTGAAATCGAATCTCCGATTAGACGATAAAGTATGTTCACCTCTTCAACTCGATACATCGTGCCGACCCATGAATAGATCGATTTCAATTTACTTTGAAATCAATACCCTTCCGATTAGGCTGCCGAAACCAAAAAATCAAATCTTCTATCGGCTCCAAGTCGCAGTCGGCTTGAAATGAAAGCAGTTCGCAGATAACGATAAGCCGAAAGAAGACTAACCGATAAAAAAGAGATAACGAGTGAGTAAAGCGATGTATTTGTTTACATATCATACCCCCGAAGTGATACCGATATGGAAAGGTCAGAAACAGAGGCCGAATATGTCAAACCAAAGCCCTGACATTAGCCTACTTGGAAGGATTTGTGAAAGATTTTCCAAGAACAGGAGACCATAACCGGGTGGTCTTCTTTTTATCTACAGTGGGAAAGATTACGAAATCCTTGTAGCTTTTTTTTCACCAAAGGGTTATCGTGCAAGGAGCCTTTGGATATTTCCCACATCCCATGTCTATGTCTATATGAATTTTTGGCAACTACGTGTCTTCAAGTTTTGTCAGTATTTGATGCCTAACTTGATGTTTTTTAGATTACGATTCTGAATTCGCAAAAAATATAAATAAAATTTGAATAAATATTTAAATAACAATAAGAAAAGAAAAAAATGTTGAAATGAAGTTTTCATTTTTCACTGCTGAAAAAACTGAATTACTACTCATTATAGATTTTTACCATACCTAGGTAGCCCACCGCCATGTAAAAATTTATCACTCATGAAAAATCAAAAACGTCGAGCAAAAATGGTTTTGCACTTTTAACATAGATAGCGTTCACCATATTACATCAGACTTCAGTAGTGTAAGAAGGGCGAGGAGGATGCTATTGATGTATTCGAATCGTTTAGGTGGGAAAGAAAATATGTTGCACCCCTATCTTTGAACAAATCTTTTTAATAGCTTATTTTTGGCTCCTTTTCAACAAAACTATGAGTGATGAATTTTTGTATATGGTGGTGGGCTATCTAGGAATAGTTTATTTATGTAATCATTCTAAATTATTAACTAATCAAAAAATGACTGCTTTGAAATAAATAAAGTTGATCATTAATGAATAACACAAGTCAACAAAATAAGTTTTTTTTTCTGGGTTTCTTTTTTATTGCATGAATACTGATACTGGGAATCGTAAAATACCAAAATATCTATTCCTAGATTTTAAAGTTTGCTCTTGTATGTTTTACGTCTACAAGCGGGTTTTGAAGATTCTCCAATTGATTTTATGAGCAGCACATAGTAGCACTTCGATCTACCCGGTACCAAGTTACATGTTACTGGTGTGGGGCACAATAGTGAGTGTTCACTTGTCTAAATACCCTTGTTACTCTTACTTATGGGATAGCAGAGCAGATTTGGTACATTACCCACAGAGTTCATGGCCTAATAGAGTCGTATTTCAGATGAGAAAATATTATGTCAAGTGCGAACCAATTATGAAGCCTAAAAACATTTTGGTGCCCTTATTAGAATACATATGAAATTAGGCCTAATGAAGGAATTTGTGAAGGGTTTAGATCAAAATTCTAATACTCTGGAATATTTGAAGGAATTCTTTCCCAAATTATCTGAAGCTGAAGTTAAAGCGGTTATTTTGATCGAACCTCAAACAAAAAAATAAAAACTATGTGACGAATTCACATAATCACTCCGTGCTTTTGAAAAACAAGCCTGAGAGTCTTAAACTAATGGTTATGGTTTTTTCGGAAACAACAGAGCTGATATCCTGATAATCATGAAGAATTGATCGAAGCTATGTTTGAAAGCTCTTAAATTAAGAGCTGTAAAATGTCTCATAAAATGCATAATTATGCTAATGTTCACCGTACCAATTTGAAGATAATATGGATGTCTATTCGAAAGAGCAAGAAGAGCTTTTTATCCAGAAGTGATGGACTTTGAACGATGTTATCCAGCCAGGGTTGGCGGAACTTTCTGGACCAGCCCGGAGAAAACCATGTGTAGCGGCCCCCATAAAGTAACTGTAAATACCCATCCGGAAAAAAATAAGAAATTATCAAATTTGCGATTCTGTAGTTGAAACTTTTAGGTAATGAAAAATAACATGACTTTGAGGATATTACTTTTTTAATGCAAAATGCAAACAAACGTAAAGTAAAAAAAATCAATTTCTTAAATTAAAAATAAGTAGGTGATCTATGTTATGAAAAACAATCCTGATTAGTAAAATTAGAATGTGTAGATATATTTTTTTTTTCTGAATAAAAATTTTCAGGTGTAATTTGTGGAATTTTTCAGTATTTTTAAAATTACTGTTACATTTTTGGCATTACGACCCCTAAAACTAATACCAGCGGCGGGTCCATCGGGGTTTCCCTGGTTCCCCGGTGGGTTCGGTCAAGCCTGTATCTAGGGCAGTACAACGAGAACATGATGAAGATTACATTTGAGGTTTGATACGAAAAAGTCATACAAACATGAAAAAATTACTAAAAATATTCATTTTTAAACTTGATTTTTTATTATTCAAGATTTTTATGCTATTACTAATTATTATCTTGAATTAAAAAGACTCCAATGTTTAATGAAAATTCTTCTGAATGTGATTCACGATGTAAATACCTACTCATGAAAAAATAAGTAATTTCTCTCGCAAAATTACTTCCGTTTCGCAAACATTGCTTAATTTTTTTCCCCCTTTATGCTCTTATCCGTAGCAAAATGGACCATGGTTCCCCTATATATAGCGTCACATCGCAATCCACATTACGAATCTTAGATACTGTCACAAACTCTGCAATCCGCATATGTATCGGAGCACTTAGATCAACACCCATCACCAGTCTATATTACGAAGCCTCAGAATTGCCGCCTACACATAGACGACAACTATTAGCGAATAGATATCTCAGCTCTGTCATCTCACTTCCCCGTCACCCAATTCAAAAAAAAATTCTAAAGCACATCGAAAGTAGAAGTATTCCTTTACACCCGCCCATTACGGAATTCTTACAAAATTTAGAACAACAACAAATACCTTTTCCACCACAACCACTTATACATTCCCAACCAACTCCTCCCTGGAAAATAGAAAAACCTAATATTAACTTAAATTTGACTAATCACCCAAAATCCCAAAACTCCTCTCATATTATAAAAAGACTCTTCCTTCAACAACTCGAACCATACCACAGTTACATTCACTGCTATACAGACGGCTCAAAAATCACCAATACCCATACAGGATACGCATTTTCCATTCAAAACGATTCATACAACTTCAAAATCAATAATGTCATATCAATTTTTACAGCAGAACTCACCGCAATTTTCCACTGTTTGAAAAGGATCCAACAAATTACTTCCCCTCAAGTAAAAAGTATCCTCATTTTATCCGATTCCCTCAGTTCTTTGCAGGCTCTACAAAACTCCTTTTCAGAAAACTCCCTAATTTACCAAATTCAAAACTTAATACACTCCCTTATTCAAGCAGGAAATACAATCGAAATGATGTATATTCCCAGCCATGTAAACATTGAAGGTAACGACAAAGTCGACCACTTCGCAAAAACCGCTAGTAATACTTCTCCCATTCAAATTTTTACCCCCACAGACCTCAAATCTTACTTCACATTAATTACCACCCAAAAATGGCAATCAGAATGGTCCTACCAAAACACATCCAAACTCTTCACCCATAAAAAATCAGTTACACCATGGAAACACCTCGACCACTTAGATCGGAAAAGCGAAATAACAATCACCAGACTACGACTTGGTCACACTAGGCTCACACATAGTTACCTTTTCGAAAAGCTCCCACCACCAATATGCAGCCTATGTCATCAACAAAATATCACTGTCAACCACCTTCTCTTTCTGTGTCCAAAATTGTACGACATTCGAAAATCATTAAAAATCAAACAAGAAATAACCGACGACCCACAAAATATCCATAACATTTTGACTCTTTTACAACGTTGCGGCCTTCTATTTAAAATTTAACCATCTCAGAGGTGGCGTGATAACCAAGGCAGTTAAAAACGCCACCAAAAAAAAAAAAAAAAAAAAAAATTAATAAAATACATAGAAGAAACCAAAATTTGATATTCAGAAGACAGACTCAAAAATCGAGTCGAAAGGTTCATATAATGCATGAACTTAAAAGAACGAATTGAAGCATAATTTGATAGTTTTAAGATTACGATTCTCATTTTGCAGATAATGGAAATAAAATTGGAATTAGTAAAGTAAAGTAGATAAGTAAATATTCAAAGAAAAACAAAAAGTAAAACAAAAACAAAGCATAAAATTGAAGTTTTCAACGTGAAAAAAAAAATCGAATAATTATAATAATCATTCAAAATTGTTATCTGATCAAGTCATCACTTTAAAGTATATAATGTAGAAAATTAATAAATAATGTATGAGTTCGGAAAATAATGGAAAATATGTCAGTTGTTGAATTCATTATGTTCGAAAAATCAGCAGTAATAGCTGTAGCTTTCAGATGCTTCTTTGTATTCATTATTTATATTATTATTTCTTCATTTTTTAGGGTTCAGTAAAATAATCTATGCCTCTCATTTGTACAGCCATGCATGCAGCGCATGAACCCAAATTTTTGGGAGTGCCGCGCTCTATATTATATTTTTGTTTTATTCTTATCAACGTTATGAACCATATGAAATTAATTTAAATTCAAATTATTATTTTAATCGATTTTTTTCCTAATCATAGATTTTTCTCTTTTAAACATAATCACTTCTTGAGATTATTTGGTGTTTAGCTAAATGAAGTATCGTATATACGAGTTATTGGGTAATAAAGACAATAATAAAATAATGAAAAAGATCAAAAATAATTTTTAAAAAAATAAAGAAATTGTTTAAAAAATTGTTTTCAAAATAATTTTTATTAATTTTTTGTAATGAAATGAAATATATACAAATTACCTATTTAAAATATCAACTGCCTACGTAATATTTAATGATTAATAATTGAATGCTTTTGATTCGAGGTATAAAATATCATAAAGGGTATCCTAACAAAATTTCAAAATCTTGCGTAAATTTCATATTTTAATGAAAAAGTTTCATTTTTTAAAGATACTAAATTAATTCGTTTATAACTTTCGTGAAAAATCAGGCGTTTACTAATGAATTTAACCTTATTTTCTTCTACAGACATAACTCTGGCCTAAAATCATCGTCAACAATTCTATTATATTACATAAAATTAATAATTTGCAATGTTAATAATTATATAACGTAAAATTATGTTAATTATTACGGTTAGTTTCATGCGAATTAAAAATTTTTGATAGTGACAGCAAGTAGGTATAAATAATAGTAAATTATGTACCTAACTGCCAGTAAAATTTTTAGTGTTGCTTAGGTACTTATTTACCTGTTACCTGTTGATGTTTAGCCGTGCCGTATCTTAATTGAATATGAATTAATTTTTTTATTTTATATTTTAAAATGATATCATTTGTTTGGGGTTTGAATTTGCGTAGGTATTAATTAAAAAAAAAAATTGTTTGTGGTGATGATAATAACTAAATATGAAGATATTATATTAATGGTATTTTTACTTGAAGGAATTCTTCCACTTATCAACAATTAAAATTCGATTTCATTGATAAATTCAATGTAAATTTAATATTTTAAAGCAAATGTATGCTAGTAGACATTTGCAAATTTTTTTATTTATTTATTATTTTTTTATTTTTTTATTTTTATTTTTTTTGTGTTGCCGTCTTTAACAACAACGGTCATTACGCCAACTTAGACGATTAAATTTTCCGGAGGAGCCCGGTGCGATGTAGGTACAGGATGATTTTGTCCAATGAGGCCGTTTCGTCAGGGATTTTCTGTTTTAATTTTTTTATTATCAAAATATTTTTTAAAACATGATCCAACAAGTTTCATTTGAACTAGAATATTTAATAACATTTTGAAAGAGATGCTGATTAAATGGAACAGTTGTTGAATCATATATTTTTCAATTGTCCATGACAATACGAGTATATGAGTGCTTTAAAAGTGAATGAATTTATGGCAAATAAAAAACTCATTGAATTAGGTGCGGACTAGTCCACCAACCTGTCAAGATCGTCCCAGGTGGCCTTTTGAATCAGAGATCCTTTCAAAGAAAACAAAAATAAAGACATGAATTGCTTTTTCTTATTTCATGCCCCCACTGCACTAAAAATTAAATCATAAAACTTATTGTATATTGATAATCAATCGGAAAAATTTTTTGGCCCTCCTACATATCAAAAGAATTAGTCATCAAATGATTTTTATGTATTTTTTTCTTCACGATGACAATTGAAAACGGATTTTTATACTAAAATTAAAGAAAGCCACCAAAGTGAATAGAGTTAAAATTAAAGTTACCTCATTTGCTGACCATTAAATTTCATTGATAACATCATAAAAAAATTTAATGCATATAAGGAGCAGCACGTAGATTAAAAATCATGTTAATATCTTGTAGAGTTTTTTTTTAATGTTATCACAAAATGGAAATAACGTTTGAAAATAGGAACAAGGTGAATAAATTAGTATTTTGAAGTGACTGCGATAAGATGAATCTAAATTTTCGGGAGTAGATTATTTCTTGCTTGCTATTTAGTAAAATTAAATGACGATTTAAATAACTTAATTACCTTCAATAAATTACTCTTTTTGTTCATATTTGTAACTTAAAAAGCGATTTGGTTCGAAGTTACGATATATAAACTCACTTTTATGTAATTAGGACTCTAAATTGAAATTGCTGGTAATCAGCTGATCTTTGATTGATAAGTGATGATAGATTTCTTTATGATGACAGAAGAAGTGGAGAGTTTAGGTCCATTCCAAATGATTTCACTTGTATGTGCTCTATGACTATCATAATTTTTTATTTTTGAACAATTTTTTCTAACAAAATTTTATTTTGAAGTTGAAAAATATTGTTTCAGTTAAAAATAGAAATTGTATTAAAAAAATTGGGTACAATATATTGTAAAAAATTATGGAGTTAAGGGGAAGAGGCAATCATTTAACCTATCGATTGAAACCCATGTGGAATCAATTTCTGGATTGACTTTTAATTTGAAATTGCCTTGAAACCAACGTTTTTCTAGTTATTTCTTCATAAAACATTAATTAGGCACCTTGAATAAAATCAATTATTTTCGAATGGGAATATTATACGTATTTTTAATAAAATTCAGCTTCAAGCATAAATCTCAGTTATCAGAATCAAAATACCTAGGAAACTTGTTCATTTCCCTTCACCCTTACCACGTGATTCTCATCATCAGAATTTACCTTAACAGATCTATTATTGAGGATTGCTCCACTCCGAGACCAATAATACGCTCCTCAGTAACTTCGATGGCGTGAAAAAAAAATCGGTTCGTTCGATCGTGCGAAAAGGCACATAAAAAGGAAGTAGGCCATAACAGATGTTTGTTTTTCAAAACGACGCCTTACGGCACTCCACGAAGTGTTCAATTTATACACCCAATATTCGAGTCGATCGATCGGATAAGTAATTTCGCAACGCGAACGGATACAGTAGCCGGTAGCGTACGAGAATGGAACCGTTATAGCCACAAAACTCGAGTATACCCCAAACGGCAACCTATAATTTAACGTATACGAAAACGCTCACCTGTGATCTCTGAGGTGATCTTGCCTTCTGAACGCTTTATTGCATATATCACACGAATAGGGTCGTTCGTCGGTATGCGTTCGCTCGTGTATGAGCAAATTGTACGATTTAGTGAACTGGCGATTGCAGAATTTACAAATGAATTGTTTCTTAGGTCTGCTGGTGGACGAAGACGTGGCCTGCGCGACCGCCGTGTTTTCTGCGACTGTTGACGAACTAGGCGCGGTACTCGGTTTACAAATCAATAATGTCGGCGAGCACGTATCTTCGGGTGATTTTTTATCTATAGTCGGCGAGTGTAGTAAATCCGCATCTGTTAGGAGGGAAAAATCGTCCTCTGAAATGGACTTCAGTTCGGTACTCTGACGCTGGGCGTTGACCGTTAATCTTTGGAAGGCGAGGTACGAATCCATGGCTTGTAGGCAGAAAGCCAAGTACGCCGGAGAGCCCGGCGTAAGGACGGCTTGCTGAGGCGATGTCATCATCGCCGTTTGTATGGTGAGTGCGACGTTTTGCAGTAATGAACGTTGCAGTTCTTCTTGGAAACTGAGTAAGTTCGCATTTGACGTTTTGGAAGTTGATGAAGAGCTCGAGACGTCTGTATCAATTACGGTCATAATGTCGGACATTTTGCTCAGCGATTCGGGCTCGACGGTTAACTTTTGATGTTGCATGCTTCGTGCGATACCATCAGATCCTGCAAAATGGCGATATTAAATTAATATTAAGAAATTAACGAACCGGTCGCAGCGATAGTGATAATGTTTACGCTACGTTCAACTAGGGGGATTTGATGAAAACCGATAAACCGGTTCTAATTGGATTGTCAATATTTCAATGTTGCTTTGACAAATATTGTAAGAAATTTGTTAGAAGTTGTTTTCTCTCCTTTGTCTTTCGATGCCAATAAACGACGATGAAATTATAAATTCGAGTCTAGCCCAACCGGTTACGATGCAGCGTTGAAAATTTAATTCCATAAATTTTCAACGCCTAGATGCATACGTAGCCGGCGCGTTTTCGCGACGATGGTTTTATTCGATGAGTCGAGAGGAAAAAATCGTATATCTCCGAGACTCCGATGACCGAGGAGGTCGCAGAATAGAGGCCTGAGGCCAATAATTTCCAAAAAATTATAATCTGTTCTCAGAGCTGTTCTAGAGATAAGTAAACCAAATTGTAGAAAAATTCTCACCAATTATCCTTCGAATATTCAACCGGTTGCATTTTCGAAGAAGATTAAATTTCGATGAAATTCTTTGCTCCCCGTTCCTCAAAAAATAAGCGATTAGTAACTCAATTTCAATTATTACAACCGGTTCATATCACTTTTATAATGTAATATTTCAAGTACATTCCTACCGAAACAGCGGTTAGTTGATAAAAATCGTGAAAAAAGTATTTTGAACTGGTTCTACTTTGTTTACTTATCTAAATATTTATCCGTATCAGTTGCAACGTGTTCCTTAATGTGTGATATCTATCATATTCGGTTTTCAAGCGTTTTTAAGACCGTGTAACGCGTAGGATATTTTGAAACACATTTTAAAGTCATCTCGCGCAACTGGTTTGATTGCAAATGGATGTGGAGAGATGACAAATCTATGTTTTTCAATATTCTTCGCATGAAATGTTTTCAATTCGGAAAAAATTTATGATCGTGGAAATATTTCATATTTTTATTGATTAGGTATTTTTATTAGAAATTAAATTTCAAATAATTAAAAAAATTTTAATTTTTTTCAAGAACTGGTTTCAACTGGTTGTAAATTAGGTTTTTTTTTCTAACAACAAATTTTGAAAAATTCTCTCGATAAATTAATTTTTAACGAAACAGATATTTTAAAATACATTATGAACCGGTTCCAAGTGCATTACCGCCTGCGATTTCTCGATACGAATTTTTTCATCCAAAAATTTCTCGCTCACGTTCCTCATTAGCGCATGCTCTAAAGGTTATTGTAAAAATGCTCCAAGTTAAGGGCGGAAACCGGTTTCATTTCATGGCCGATTAATCGCAGATAAGGAAAAAAAGGTGTACGAGTATTAATCGCATTATGTGTTTTCACGTATAATTTACTCGGTTCAAGGGGTGAAAACAACACGCTTGTCAACCCTCATGAACCAACCGGTTCCAGCTGTTTTTTTTGATAATTTATCCGTGTAAGCGGGTTGGTTAATGGAAACGTGTTGCAACTGGTTGCATGGTAGATTATAGGATGATGGACCGTTTAATTGTTTTCGAGATTTTAAGTCAATTTTGATGTAATGAAGAGAAATATTTGGATGTAAATTGGTTCAGTATTTAATTGACGATTGAAAAACGATGAGAAGTTATTACCTACCTGTGCTACTCGATAACAAATGATAACAGAAAATGTAGCTTTTTGAAGTTTTGGAATGGAACTGGTTGAAAACGGTTCACCTATGTCGCGAATGTTTTATGAGAATTTTTTAATTTGATATCGAGTCTTTAATACTTGTTGGGCAAAAAATGAAAAATTTTAATCAAATGGAACCGGTTGAAATCGGTTTGATATTCGATATTATAACAAAATTCGATTTCATTTTCAGATTTATATTTTACATTTCAATAATACATGTTTTTTTGATTTTTGTTTTTTCAATGGTGACTTTTTCACTCCTTAGTCGTAAAAAATTATTTTCTATATCTTTACTTAGTTTTGAATTATTTAAATAAATAGGTAACTCTTGTTTTTTTCTATGATCCAAGTTAAAAACAAATAACATAGCTTTAAATTATATTAAATATTGTTGAAGATCCCAAAATGAGGGGAAAGGGGATAGGTGATGAATTGAGAGGTGATGATTTTATCAGTTTATACCTTCATCCAGTATGCCGGAAGGAATATGAAGAATAGAAATTAAAAATGACTGAATTCTTAATTACAAAATAAAGAAATGAAGAAATAATTATAAAAATGAAAAAAGAGTGCGAGTATTGTATATTGGAATAAATTTCAAATAGTAGCAAAATCATTAACAATTTTTAATCCTATAATGTGGGAGAAAATTTAAGATCTAATCAGTAATAAACTGTTTTAGTGACTTCGTCCTATTTCGAGGTCTAACACTCGACACGATTTCTTCAAAGCGATAAGATCTAAAAATATGAATCATAAACGTAAACATTCCTATTCAGCTTGAGTTCGGAAATACCCATCAAAAAGAAAGAGTAAACAGAAAAATAAAATAAATAAATAAAAATAAATAAATAAATAATTAATAAAAATACAAATTTCAATTACCTGCGTGTAGGCGCGTCAAATCGATGCGATTATACGGTACAAAGGAGACGACGAATAATTTAGGTAAAAACAAAAAAGAAAAAAATCAAAAACAAAACGATTGATAAACAACGAAAGAAAATCCATCAAATTCGACCCCGATAAGGTGAAAATTTCGGCGCGAAAACGTATCCGAGGGTGTTTTCCAAATCACTGGTGGTGGGGGGTTGGTCGTTGATAAGAAACTCGGGGGCGCGTTTACAAGGGTAGAGGGGAAGAGACGACGTACGCGTAAATCCCTCGGCGGAATTTACGGCGTTTCGCGTACGAGGGTGGCGGACGGCTCGAAAAAAACGGAATTTGCGAATACTCGAAAATCGCTGAGTCGTGTCGATTTCACGCGAAACGTACGTTGATTTTTGGTAATCCGCGTGGCATCGTCGATAACATTGACGGACGTTGAGGAAAAAATAGTAATACGCTGCCGACTTGCGAGAGTAATGGGCCGATACTAGAGATTGCCACCTGGCCCGCTATAGCATCCAGGTTTACCCTACCTTGCCGAATAACTCATCTCTTTGCGCCTTCCTCTCTAGCAAACGAGTTCGAAGCTTGTAAACCAATCCTCCGAAAGTATCGGCTTGTTAACGTCCACACGTCAACCCACCTCTCCGATACGATTCCATGTATTGAACCGGATTTTTTTTCTCTCGATCGCGCGATTCATGCGCGTATATTTACACCGCGAACGATAAGAGTACAACTATAAAACTGATTTTGAGAAACGATGCGTTTTTTATCTTTCTCGCTCTCTGTCGCTCGCCTCGTCGTGACTGTAATTGAAGATTATAAAAATTTAACGGAGACAAATTTTTATTGTAGTGGAGTATCCATTATCGAGTCGAATATCACTGGTACTTTTATTACCTTGGGATTATGGTTTTTTTTTAACCTTACTTCTTTGCCTCGCGTCGATGGGGTAGAAACACGTTAGATTAACGAGTTCGGTAATTGAAATCTAACGCTGGATGTGCTATCGAAGCTTGTACGATGAGTAGACCTGTAATCGAGGATATTTGTGAATTGGCCATCTTTCAATATTTCGGCCTAGGAAATCGTTAAATCATCGTTCGATAGGTTTTTTTCGTCTTTTTTTTTTACTCCTTTCAATGTAGAGATCATGTCGATACGTTAATGGGAGTTAAAAGAGCGAGTAATCTGATACGGGAAAGGGTTCTTGTATTTGTTTTCTCGTCACAAATGATTGGATGTGACCCCGCTGCGCTGTACTGATGCAGCAGAAATTTCTACCATTGAGCCAGGATATGGATGATAACAATGGTTCAGTCAAATGTATCAAACAGTTTCTTGTACTTTGTAACAGTGTACACAAATTTCCTCGCTTCTCTCCTCCCTGGTCTTGAAAATGAAATTTTTAGATTATACTAAATGCAATGATTTTTTTTTCAAAAAATTTAATCGATTCATTTCGATAATAAAATCAGTGTCGAAGAAGGAAATATACAACTAAATGAGCGGAAATTGAAGATTTTTTTGAGAATTTCACCAAGAGGTAGTGTTTTTTTTTTGAGAAATTGTTATTTTCTTCTTGGAAAATTATTGAATTTTGTTCTTTTAGTGTTTACAATTCTTTAAACAGAAAACCTGATGATTTATATTTTTCAAAATATTTAATCTTCAATGCGTATAATTTTCTTATTATGTAAATTTATTGTCACATCAGCCTTATTCTTAGACTGTTGGTGATATTTATTTTATTTGCGCTATGAAGTTAATTATTTTAGAAAATGTTGATATATGTAACAAGAATTTAATTTAGTTTTTTCTATGTATAGTTTAAATTATTACCATCTGTTTATTATCAATATTATTACATTCTATTATTTTACATAAGTAATAGGTTTTTTGGAGTTTATTACTTTTTTTAAAAACTTTTTTGATTTTTTTTTTCAGTTTTTCCCCAGTTTTTTTTTCAAAAAGAATAATTAAATAATCTGTCTTTCCGAAAAAAATTAAATAATGATAATTTTTAACCATTTTTCGTTTTAAAAATTTCTAATAATTTTGCAATAATTCGAGTTTTGATTTTTTGTTTCTTTTGTTTTCTTTAGTAAAACAGTACACTTTTATTGAAAAAAAAAACAAAAAAACAATACACAATATTTTAATAAAATAGCATTTCGGTGCCCCCTTATCCCTTACAAAAATAATTTAAAACAAAAACTTCATGTCCCTCAACAACTATTTGGAAACATGTTTATCTCAATAAAAATTTTTCCCATTTTATTCATTTTCTTCCCTCTCTCCCTCCTCCCATAATATATCAAAGCAGAAATTTCATGACTGCCTCCTCTCCCCTCAGCAAACATTTGGAAACCTGTTTAGATAAAAAAAACTTTTTTCCTATTTTGTTCATTTCTTTTCACCCCTCCTCTTACAATACTGTAATGTAGTAATTTTATGGCTGCCTCCTCTCCGATCGACAAATATTTGGAAATCCAATTTGCTAAACAAAATTTTTTCTTATTTTATTCATTTCCTTCCCTCCCTCCTTCCCTTCCTCATCTCGCAATACTTCAAAGCAGAAATTTAATGATTGCCTCCTCTCCCCTCAACAAACACTTGAAAATTGAAAAATTATTTAATTAAAAAAAAATCTTAATTTTTTTTTGGTGAAAATTATTAATAAATTTTGCTATTGAATTATCATATGTTTTATAATTTTAAAGATGATTTCATAAAGAACCCAAGAGTTTTGTTTTTTTATTTATTTTGAAAATAATGCGGAATTTTGTCTTGATGAAATTCCAAACATTTATTCTAAAGAAAATTCATAAAATAATTATTGCAATAAAATTTTTTCAAAAGGAATGCCTTTTTGTATTCCTTTCATCCTCCAAACCATTATTTGTATTGTTTTTGAATAATCACGATATCATTGTCAAAGCAAAGGTTTGGTATTTGCTGCACCCTCCTCCCTCTCAATAACAAATTTCACTTGAATAAAAATAGGTTTTTTTATTTCAGTATTCGTTTTAATTATTAATTTGATTCATTTTTTTTTTTTTATCAAATTACGCCATGTACAGCTCTAGGCTAGATAAATTATTACTATGTAAAAAAAAAAAAACATTCAAATACTCTATCTAGCAAACCCGTATATTAAGGAATGAGGTACTAGAAGGGGTATAGCTCGAGACTCCTCCTTTAAGGGCCTTTCTGGTTCATAATGCATGATTTTTAACATAATCATAACTCGCGAATTAAAATATATTCAAAATGTCATTGAAGTGGATTACTGTACTTGACTTTTTTATTTGAGTAATTTAATATTCAGGAATGAAATAATTCGGGAAAATGTCCGGGAACCAGAGCTTAACATTCTGGAATAAAATTGATTTTAAACGATTAGGGACTTGTAAATATATAAATTAAAAAAAAAAAAATATGTCAACCTCTCGATAGATTTTTTGAATACTTAATTTTGAAGAATCAAAAATTTAAAAAAAAAAATAATGATAATAATTCAAACTCAAATTTATTTTATAATAATAATAATTTCATCTGCAATAATAATAATAATGATAATAAGAGCAAATATTTTTAAGTTTTGCTCGCACAACTTTTGAGAAAAAAATCTCATTAAATAAATTTGAAAATTTTAAATTGAAATACAACAAAAAGTTACGTAAATTTTTTTTTGAAAAATATTAAAAATTTTCAATAAGAAATCTAAATAATTATGCTGATGAAAAAATGAGATGGTAATAGCAAGGTTATAATACAAAAATTTAGAGAGTCTAACTATCAACAGCCTCCTGCCCCACATTGGCTTAATACGGCTCCACTCTCAGCTCTCTAGAAATAAAAATTATAGTTGGAATTTTGGACAGAATTTTTTTTGTGTTTGAGTAGGTATCTGTCATATTTCATTTTCAAGCATTTTTAAGGCTTTGTAACAGTGGGATATTGTGAAACAGATTTTAAAGTCGTCTCGAGCAACTAATTTAATTACAGATGGATGTGCAAAGAAGCGAAATTTTTCATGTTGAAATTCTATATTCCTGTTCCAAAATAAATGAATAAATAAATAAATAAAAATAAATGAAAAAATAAACTCCACGGTATTATGGTATCCTCTTTCCAACAATATTTTTGTAACTAATGATTTTCGATTTGAGAATCCCAAGATAGATGAAAACTCATGTTTGCTTGAATAAAATATAGCGTTTATATTATTATCATTTTTTTTTTGTTTTTCAAAAAAAAAAAAAAACAAACAAACAAACAAACAAAATATTAAAATGAACATAAAAATCGTTATGAAAATAAACGAATGTGTTTTTTGTTCTGAAAAATTTGATTCAACATCATTTTCCAATTTCTACGTTAGAAAAATCATTTTTTATCTCGATGGAATTTTTCAATTCTTCGCCCCTCTAGCATTCACGGGACAGCTTGACTTCGAACTATTCGCGGCATTCGAAGACCGCGTACATAAATTCCTCATTTACCGGTCAGTTTCACCTGCTGCCTCGTTGAGACACGTATGATTAGGCGAAAATTCCTCGAAAATATTGTTTTATTTCTTCATTACGCGATAATTTGTTTACTCTCAAGGGCCGAAAAGTGAAGAGGGCGAAAAAAGAAACAAATACTCGCAACCGTCATCTCATCGGTGTAATTCTAAACAACAAAGCAAACGAATTGAAGACACAAGTATATAGAAGGTTTTTTTTACCATTCGAGAATTTCTCCGTATGCTATACCGTATCTATTAAGACGGAAAAATTTTCGGTATAACGATAGAGCCGCAGCGTTGGTAAACACGCGGACGCGAGTAAATAATCAGCGAGTATTTATACAAATAACATGTGTGAGAAACATAACGATCGTCGGCGGCATTTTACCTATATCGGTGACAGTAAACAAAGGTTCGCGTTTCGCGGCTACGTGTTTATCGGCTAATTTCGCGCCGTTAGGGTAAATAAATTCCATGGATATAAGTGACAGGGGTGAGACGCGATAGCGGGGGGATGGCAAACGTACACATGAAGTTAAAGCGATACCATTATGAAGTCGGAGAACGAAAGTGTTCTCTGTGGAAAAAACGACGGTACCATGAGGAGGAGGGCATGGAGCAGTCATTCGGTTAATTTGCCCATCCTCAGGTATATCAAGGAAATCGAGCATTTGCAAGGGAACTTAATTAAAGTCAATAATACCAATGCTCCTTTGCGTTGTAAACTGCTCATTGTACCGGCCAAAGGGAAAGAACGAATGGAGCAGGATTTTGAGAAGTTCAATGTGAACGATATGCCATTCGAGAAGATTATGGTTTCGCAGGCTACTCCGCCTCAGAAAGCGAATCCATCGTCGAGTAAAGGCGGTGGTGACATCGTTAAAAAGCCAACTAAAGTGAAACACATTCATCCTTGTGTATGCGATTTGACCCAAAAACAACGCGAACGTATCGACGACTATATACGAGCCAGAAACGAAGAACGTGCCAGATTCATCAACAGAGTCAATCAGATCGATCAGGAGATTCGTATGCTAGAAGAGGAGAAACTTCAGGAACAAGAACTCGATCGCGAATTATGGGATGAGGTGTACGAAGCCGATGACAAAGAACGTTGTATGGTACGCAGGATAACTCGTAAGGTATCTATGGTATCTTTGGGTATGAAACCAGTCATCAATTGGAAGAAACCGCCTCTATTGGATGTCAAGTACAATAAAGTATTCGAGCTTAGGAAAGCCAACACGATCTATTGTAAACCGCCATCTTCGGTTACAATAACCGAAAAGCCCATTCGATTGGGTGAGTTTCGCGTGTCGATGACCAAAGCTGCTCAACTGAGGAGCGAATTTAATCGCAGTCAAATAGAGAAATATAATGAAGAAGCACAGAAAAAAATTAAATACCCCAATAAGCCAGAATTTATTCTTAATCATGGTAAACTATGGTATAAGTATTGATAATGAATGTATTAAATATCTTGTTGTTTTTTTTATCCATTTTTTTTTCTTCGAGGGTATTTTTGAGAGCTTCCATCGACTAGCTGACTTTACTTATTGAAAAGCACCTGGCATCTTTATTACAGAGGTTTTAATTGCCTACTAATAAAATCACATTCATCCGCACTTACCCTATTAACCAACATGCACCGGTGTACCGTAGCGTACGTTCAGGCAACCCTATAATTTAAATATTACCGTAGTCCGTTTACACGTGGCCACTCGGGCTCTAATTAATTTAAATTTGACAAGGTAATTTAAGGCGAAGATTCATTCGAAGAATTTACCGCGAGTACTGCTATTAATTACTTTAACCCGTGTAGCTTTGTTAACTTGAGGTTAACCTGTTGTACCGAACACGAATTAAAATGCTATTACGTGCGCGCCGGTTGCTCATTCTGTATTCGCATTGTGTTGCCGGATGCGCGCGTCTCCGAACTGGTTGATGGAGCTGATGACGTTTTGCACAAGGGTTGACAATTTTTCGAAAGAAATTTATTCAGTGGAACAACTGGAGTACTCGATTACACGTATATTTGATGGATGAAGTTGTGAACGACTTGGTTACAAAATGTGAACCAATTCTTAATGTGAAACCTATTATTACAAGTTACGCAGCCCCCAGGTTACGGAGTAATTCGTTTTCGGTAGTTGCTTTTAACAAAACACCGTATAAATGACGAGCGTTCTAGGCTCAATTGTTATTAACGTAAAACCAACATAAGGCGAGCCGCCACCGCCGTTTTCCAATTGGTTCATTTGCGATGTGTTCATTAATCATTGAGCGCGTTACGAAAGTGTAGCATGAGTTGGAACGAGAGGAATGGTGGTTGAGAGGGTTTTCGAAACATCGGCCGGTGTGTGGATGGATATTGTAATGAATGTTCTGGCTTCGGTTCTGGCAAGGAAAAACACCGAGTTGGTTGAGGGGATAGTAACGTTTGATCCTGTGTGGAGCTTTTTTGTGCCTTTTAAGTGAAAATTCTGTCAAGTGAAAAGCTGTATAGATCATATGGTGAATTTAAGTCGTTGATCTGAATTATGGGAAGATCATACAATTGATATATTTGTCTTTTATAATCACTTTGGAAATTTTTTTGGTTTCCCTTTCATTTCAATGATTAATTTTTGGGTCTCAAATATGTACTACAATGAAGCAGTCATTAAAAAAAAATTCATCCAACTCTGAAATTTTGGAATTTTAAGCATTATGAATATTTTTTTCTCTCGTATTCCTTGAAGAATAAATATAATAATTATTGAAAAAATTATTAAACCCTTTATTTTTATATTAAAAAAAAAAAAAACAAAAAAATTATATTCAAATAAAAGCTATTTTTGTGAAATTTACATACTTGTTTACCTGTTTAATTTACGTGCCCTATACTGCTATATTGGCCAAAGGCACAAGTTGAAGAAAGGACTACATTTAATTTCTTTTTTAATCATTAAGTATCGTGTTGAATTTTTAGCAAAAATATTTACAATACCCATGTTTCAAAATGTTTTCAATATGATTTATCTGACTTATTTTGATACTAATATTTCTTTTTTTTTTCTTTTTGAAAATCTTTCTGATTTTGTATTTTTATTTTACTTAATTCGGATTCTTTGAATTTTGATTTCATCAACTGTTTTTATTACAGTTTAGTATATTTTTCGATACAAAATTTACTTTGATATTTTTAGTTATTTTGCATAAAATACCTACCATACTTTGAAATGTTCTCAATTTGATTTATTTGAATTTTATTGACCCTTCAATTTAACTTTTTTCTGGTATTTTCTTCTTTATTTTTTCATTTGTTTCAAAATTATTTCATTTTACTTTTCTTGAATTTTTTAATTTTAATTTCATCAATAATTTCAATTGTACAACTCAGAATATTTTTCTTATAAAGTTTACTTTGATTTTCTTTTTACTCTTTTCTACCACCTTTTTTTTTAAATTTCTCATCAAAATATTTACTTAAAAGATTCATTTTTGAAAATGTTTTCAGTTTGATTTATTTTTACTTTTTCTTTCCATGTTTTTTTTTTTTTTAAATTTGATTTCAGTTCTTTTTTCTGTACAATTTATACCATTTTTCAATGTGAAATTTACTTAAATATTTCTCTCCCTTCCATTATCGATATTTCTTATCGTTTTTTAATTCTTTCTTGATTTAAAAAATTATTTATAATGTTCAAAATTAATTTTTGTTATTCAATTTTTTTCTCGTCCGAATTTCACTTGTAAGGAAACAGATGACAAAAGACCAAAGGCCTGAAATTATTCGGGAAAGATGTATAGACCTTATTTTTTATTTTTTAAATGCGAGTATCATTTGATTTTTTTCACGAGCGCAAAAAAATGTGTAAGCAGCTATGCTCCGTTACTAGAGCTGGATTTTCTTCTCTGAGGTTACGGATTCAGTTTTTTTTTTTTTTTTTAATGAAAAAAAATAGTTCTCTTCTAGCATTTCTGTATTGAAGCTATCCTCAAAATTTCAACGTTCTACATGCAACTTCACCCATTTTCATGAGCTTTTTCATCAGCGAAGATAGAACAGTACCATTTAAATAATTTTCGAAGGTTACCGCTCCCCATTTGAACTGATTTTAATGAACTGTTCATTGTTATGTAGATTAAGAGTTACTTGAAATATTTTGGGTATTTAGATCCATTCTCCTTCTTTCTAGATCATCTAGGGTTCAAAAAAGACCTTCCTTTCTTCATAGAATCAAAAATCTAAAATAACATCTGAAAAATTTAGTTAAAAATTGGTCCAAGCGAGGAACGAAGATCTCTCTCAGGTGTCGACAAATTCTATTCTTGTATAGAAAAAGTTTGCATGATGAACAGAATTTTTTCCATGAGCAAAAGTGCTTTTTCTTCTTACTAAATGAAGAGATAAATTATCTAACTAACATAATGTGTGGAGTACAATAATTATGTATAATGAGAAAAGAATTGATTACGTCAGTTGTTTACTCGTTCTCTTGATAAAATGTAAAAATATGATGAATGAATAAGAGTTAAGAAAGAAGGGGGGCTCTGACTTTTTGTGTTTCAAATATTTGGAGCGAGGAATTGGTGAGAGGTGAAGAGGAAAATGTCAATACCTCAGTATATTATGAATGAGCGAAGAATGAAATGCAGTCATGGAAAAAATTTAATTTGTTCGGGTCAACTTTTTTTTTTATTGTACTATTTTATTTTAAAAATTTTTTCTCATTTTACTGAATCAGAAAAAGGAGAAATTAACTCACCTGCTGACACATAATAGAAGAATTGTGTTTGTAAATTAATGAGAAGAGGTACATGTGGACATTGCGGAGTAAAATTAAAAAAGAGGAAGGAAAATCAACTTGAAAAACCTTTTTGTAGGGACATATTAGGGATTTAATGAGCTGTAGTACATTTTTTTTTTGCATTAAGTACTATCATATTTTAGATTTTTAGAAATCTATATCGCAATGATTTTAAATCACGACTTAATAAGTAAGGGAAACTTCATGGCGCCTAGACACCGTGTTGAAGTTGTTAATGGGTAATTCGATGCGGATCTTTTCTTTTGTCTTAAAATTTCTGCCCTGAACTTTCTCTCGCAATGGTTGCCATTCGTGAATGTATTCGAAGGCATATACGAAATCACAATCGATGGGAAAATAGAAAGCATCCAAGGTAACCCACAACTCAGCGTACTAGGACGATATCTCATACAGTACAGTTTCAAGTAGCATCGTAAGTGTCTCCGTCTGGAAACAATGCTCCGGGTCGCCGGGCGACTGTTGAAAATGAAGACGAAACCCATCATTTCTGCATTAAAGGTAGAATCTAGAACGGATGATATATATGGCATAATACATTTCAGTGGCTACTTAGCTCTCTATAGGAGGTCCGAGTTGAGAGAATCGATCAAGCACCCACGTTCGGTATTGTACAAGGTGGTTAACATTATTCTTCCTCCGGAGTAAATCCTGTACACTCAACGTGTTCGCTTCCCGCGCCAGTCCGATGTACGAATAATTTCGCTGAGCTACACGTACGCCTACGTGTACAACGACGTACACGGTACAGGTATACGTGGCGCATCCGCACGTATCCCGGCGAGGCTTTAATTAGACCTCCGCGATCGGATTAATCGACGCTGGTAAGATTAATGAACTCTGCGATGGAAAAGGCCTCGCAATCCCTGTTATCGTCGATTCGCGAATAACTATCCGCTTATAGTAGCAAAACTGGCGCTATTAACAAACAAACGCAGCGGGCGATTATTGTTTGTTAATTTCGGTTAAGAGTGGTTCTTTTCTGTGCGCGTTCGTTTAATGATACCAAGATAAATAACATCGCGGTACAGATACAGCCCGGGTCCTCGAAGTAGCCACGGAAAAAATGGAAGTAGGAAAAAAAATAGTAAACGACGACTGCACGCAGAGGAGCCAGATATATAAATTGAAATTAATAGTTGGCTACAGTTTTGGAAGCTGCGACCAGTTATTAGATTACCCAACAACAACGGTTCTATCAGACTGCTACATCATAATGGAACGATCGGCACTAGCCCCCTAGAGTGACGGGTTCCCGGGGAGATTCTAGAATGTCTCTACTGTTGGCCCTGCCAACATCCAGCAAATGCCATATTTTGATTTATGAACAGTCGGCATACACACGGATTGTACTTACGTAACCGAATGCCCGCTTCTATTAACGAAACATAATCGTTTAATGAACCAAATCGTCGTTTCGATTGTGTTTTATAGCGTATGATGGCAGCGCGGCGTTTACGTAGCGACCCGAGAACGTTGTGTATGAATTTTATATAAATGATGCGCGCTTTTTTCCACCTTCCCATGAACGAAGTTATCGAAAAGTATTTCCATCATGTCAGACCACTGTAAGAGATTGATTCAGAGGTAAATCGATTATGTGCGTTGGTGCGAGCGAGGAAATAGCTTTCCCGTTTGTAATTCAACTCAAAAACATCATAATAGAACTTCTGGCTTTCACTTATTTAGTAAAGTAGATAAAATGGCAAATAATGGATGTGAAAAAAATTGACTTTTACCACCCTAAAGTCTCGTATAAATTTTTCTAAAAAAGTTTAAAAATTACTCTTGAGTTTTGAGACTTCCAAAATTTATCATCGATTTTAAATTGGGAAATGAAATTTTGTTATTTATTTTTATTGCATCACTAAGTGAAAAATTAAGTTATGCCATTTGTCAAAATTTAAAAAAAAAGAGCTGTTTGAATTTCCATCTATGATAGTGAGCATTAAGTGATTAAAATCTCGGAATCCTTCAGAAATTTAAAACGCAAAGATATGAAGACACCCTTCCCTCAACCCCTCCTTTCCAAATCAGGTAGGCTGTAATATCTTTCATATCCTTCAGAAATTCAGCTTAGAATTTTTTAATAAAAATTATTGTCTGAGGATTTGCAAAAACAAATTTTTTTCATATTCAGCTACAGGAACTTTTGAAAAAAATTTATGATTTTTCATCTACCATGTGAAAGGTTATGGGTAAGTTCACTTGGAAAAAAATCTAAAAATTTGTACATATAAAAAAAATATTTCTAGTTCAGTTTTCAGTTAGTTCAAAGTTCATTATTTTACTTTTCAACTGAATTTATCATTCATTCAAAATCCTAATGTATATGTCATTCTGCTACTTCAGGTTCAAGTTCAGGTTCAACTAGGTGGTGCAAGCACCATGTAATTTGGCCATAGAGTTTTTTCTATTGGGGGGGGGATAAGGGCGGGGGAATTAAAAGAAAGCCCATAACGGCAAAAAACCATAGTGCGGCTCTGAGCCCATTGTACCCCACATCTCATCATTACCTGGGTTTCAGAAGCCCCATAGGAGCCCATCTGTTATAACTACGTCAGAGTTATGTGAGTTGAGCAGTCTCATTAAGAGTTCCCTATTTGAGCGCCAACTTATTTGACCTCAGTTCAACCATCTTCATCAGAATTCTATCCTTTTGAGCTTAAGAAGTTAACCAAGCCTGTCAAGATTCTTAATTTGAGCCTTCACCTACCCCAACATTGAACAGATGTTTTTTACTCCTCTTTTGTGTTGAGGAAAAGCAGTACTATGACACATGGTCTATCATCTCCTCTTTTAATTTACACCACTTACAATTGTGATCTGTTGCCACTTCTAGTAGATGTAGATGTCTATTTAGCTTACGATAGTCTGTTAAGATTTCTAAAACCATCTTAATATTTTTTCTATTCATTCAAAAAATTTGCTCTGCGAACCCTTTGATTGGATTTTTGTAGTGTATTTTTGCCTGTCTCATTCCAGCTACTTCTTTCCACCATGTTTGATGTTGAGATTTTGCCCCAGTGATTCTACCTCTTAGTCTGCCCCTAATTCACGAAGAGCATTGACATTTGAATATGATGATGTGATTGATTTAGTAACATACCTAAAAAAAAAAAAATGATAAAAAAATATGTAAATGATCACTTAGACTGAAAACAAAAGCAAAACCCTGAACTCTTTTATTGGTAAAGGAGTACGTAATAAATAACTGATGTTAGCGTGAAGTTGAGCCTTTCAAAGTTCAATTCATCAGCTGAAAAAAAAATTAGGGATCACTTCATTTCGTTTAATTTTTTCATGAAATGGTTGAGAGAGTATTGATGAAAAAATAAGTTTGTAAGCATCAACCTGTACACTATACAATGTCTCGAAAATTTTTACTATCATTTTTTTTTCATAAATAATCAAGATAATGGAATGTTTTATAATTTAAGATGCTAACCCCCCTCCTTTCCTCAGTTTTGAAACTATAATCCTTGATGAATTTTGTCCGTATCTTTCCCTCAAGTAACAAATTTGTTCATTTTGAGGAACATGGTGGTAAAATATAAGACGTTTATTTTCGCCTTCGCTTTCCCCCCACTTTAAGCTTCATTCAGCCAATTTAAAACTTCGGAAAGTATCTATTACCTCTCAAAAAATCTCTACTCTGCATTGCTCTTTCTTTTTTATAATAATGTATTCCAATTCATGTTCATGAAGATGGTGTACTGAACGAGAGAACATTCCGAACCCTGAACTATCGATTTAGATCGGATAAACATTGAGAGAATGCATAACACGTGGACATCTTACGGCAAAAATTTCAGCTGTCAAAGTTTATATGGAAGAGAAGTAGGGAGATATGTATTTTAATGAAAAAAAACTAATGTACAAATTGAAGAAAAATAAAATATTTTCATAAGGAAACACTCTACAACTGAAAGAGACGATGAAAACGACCCCACCAGTGGGCATGGGGGTTCAATTTTTGAAAAATATTATCAACTCCAGCGTATATCGAGGTTGACTACTGAAACCTCCAAGACTATTTATTTGGACGATATCTCACTTATCAAACGTTGTGTATTTTTGAGGGATTATGGAATTTGTGCCTCGTTAGTTGAAAATTTTTTCCCAAAATTATGCCCTCCTTCCCGTTTAATCAAAATACACGTTCGAGGCGTGATTTACCAAATCCTTCGAAAATGGGTCAGATGAGTGACAAATAGAGAGTCTAGGAAATTATAGCTGCTAAAGATGATATTCGCCGGAGTTATAGTATTTTTCAAAAATTGTACCACTTTGTCCCCTGATTGGGTCGTTTTTATGGTTTTATAAAAGTATTTTATTTTTCTTCACTTTGTTCTGTAGTTGATTTTTTTCATAATTTTCCTGATTTTCATGATTCTTCCCAGTTTTAAAAATTTTGAAATTTGTACCTTCCCTTACTTACTTTGGCAGCTGAGATTTTTGTCGTGAGGCGAAGTAAATAGTTTTACTGAAACAAGTTACACAACTTCACTATTGCATAAAATTTTTCAATCATTTTTCTTGCTCATATTGATGTAATTCCATGTAAAATGCACGAGGTAACGTCAATATGAACAACCTGCTTCAGTAAGTCTATCCACTTTGGTCGTGAGGTTCCCAGGAGATCTTCATTCCTTCAAATTTTGTCCGGTCAAAATCGATGGTTCACGATTTGGAAGGGATGATGGTTGAAAAAGAGGTTAATTTGAACTACCCATTTTCTTCTTGAAATAAGTTCTTGGAGGCAAATACAAAATAAATTGGTATGGCAAAACCATCGTGGAATATTTTTCAACTGGACTACTTTTTCGATTGGAGGCTTTCTATTTGAGCTAGAGGTAAAAAACTACTGTTTGGAAGATTTGGACTCCGGACTTCTGGAGTTGTTCTTGCGATCATTACCTTAATCGAGGAGTCATATTATTGGTAATTCCTCGAGAGTTGACTCTTTTCCAAGCTTATTCGATTGGACGGTTGGCGACGGCGATCAGATGTAAAGTAGAGTAGTAGAGTACCGATCGAATGTAACTGGTTGGGATAATTTTTCTCGAAAGCCTTTTGCGCGCGGTTATTTGTTGGTGTTGATTTCTGTAATATGTCTTGCGAGGGCATGCTGCGCTTTAAGCGTGTATTTGAACGCGTACTCATATTCTGATATATTGGGCGCTCGCACGAAACGCATACATTAGTCTGCCGGGCTACGTTAACGTATAAAACCGCTGGATACCCGAGTAATTTTCTGACACATGTTTCGTAGTGATTAAACAAGGCTACTGCGTGCTGTATTCGGGGCGCGCACGTACTTGCATGCGACGACGCCATCTTCCTTCGACTTTATAATCGATTAGATCGGCTCGTCGATAATTCAAAATACCTTTATGGAAATTCCGAGAGAGAGCCGCGAAACGTTGGCGATTTATGTGGTATGCACGGGACGTCGGTTTCTCCAGCGTGGATGGCGAAGCGGAATTTGCGACACCTCGAAGATCTGTATTGATTATTCGATCCAAATACGCTAGCACGGAATCATAGCGTCTTGGACCCATGTTCCATAGCGCAGCTGGCCCCTTTGGCGTATCAGCTGCGACGATGGGACGTCTTGGAGCAAATGGCGCGATTAATATTCGAATTAAGAATCACCATGCACGTGGTAGCGTGTCAACCGGTCGACCTTTAGAGTTCACACATTCGGCTGCCTACAGTTTTCCGTCTGTCGCGTTCGATGTCCGAACACGTTGTAAATAGATTTTCGCGAATGGTCGCGCCATACGTGGAATTCTTGAACAGTTTCCCACTGCGACCGGATAATTACATTTCGAAAACAGGAGCTTGGCTTGCGTGTACGTAGCGGCGAAATTGTCTAGACATGGGACGCAACAGGTATTCTATTTTGTAATCGCGCCGCGCCGCCGAGCGCAATTTCTTCGCAACGCCACGTATTTTCCGAATCACGCGAATCCGTGTATTTATGCGATTATTTTATAAGTCGACTAAAGACCGGAATCGTCGATACCATAAATCTAGCTCGGAAGCCCGGCGTTTACTCGTAAGCGGTATTTTTTCCCCGTACGCTTGGCGAAAAGGGAGAGAATATACTGGAGCGATAAAAAGAGCGTAATTTATTAGTTAATCGCCATTTTTCTCCACCTTTTCATAATACGCTGCAGCGTGCACCACCGCGTATAGGTGAGCGTTAAAGCATCGATGTTTTCATACGCGTTTAAGTGATTAATACCCATCGTCGATGCATTACCCTTGTACAGCGAGCGGAGTTCCACTTTTAAATTGAACCATTTTCGTGATTTATAATTTTACACCGAGTGCACGAACCGTTGCGATAATTAGAATTTCATCGATGACGACAACGATTCTAGGTATAACAGCGTGGAGTTGGTGAAGGTTATTCACCTCGTTGGTAGTCCAGTGGATCTCTTAGCTGAAAAGCCCTTTAGTAAAGTACAAATTCCACATAAAGTTTTCCTAGAATTTAAAAGAACCTGATATTCTGAATATTTCCTTTGAGACATGGGAAGGTCATTGATAGTATGTATCCATAATCTGAAATACTATAATGTAACACAATTGTGTTCATATCTCAAATGCGAACTAAAATCTCTTCATATAGTTTAATTTTACCTTCTGAATATAAGAAAATTCTGCTTCAAACGAATCAAACCGGAATTGTATTGGCAGTGTTAATTTTTCTCTACCAATCTTCTTAAACACTAGAGTTATCATTAAAATGATCTGAAATTTAGATTTAGCATCAACTGAAACCATGCAACCGAAATGTATAATTGTTTTTTTATTATTTTCTCAAAAGATCTCCCCACACTCTACTCTTCATTTTTTTTTTCATCTTGGCATGTTTGGGTAAACATGTTTGTAAAGTTGTGAATCTTGAGCTAATACTTCTAAAGTGTATCACAATTATAAAATCCTAACACTATTATGATAATTATCATGAATGGTTTTAATATGTAGTACTGATAAATTTTGGTGCAAAATAGGATACTTGAAAATGATAAAATTCGACATTAGTATCGATTTTTAGATTTATTCAAATCCTACATCACATCAAAGTTTATAATACAGTTTTATGGTTGTACTAGCAGTGGTGTGAATGAAGTCCAAAAATTGATGATTTAATTCAAAAAAGAAGAAAGGCAGCATTTAAAATGAATTTTTGTGCATAGATTAACCATACCTAAATGCCATACTTTCATATAGAAATTCATCATTCATGAAATCAAAAACATCAAGAAAAAGTAATTTCGCACTTTGAACATAGATAGCGTTCACCATGTTGCATCTGATTATATTAGTGTACGAAAGGAGAGGGGAATGACATCGTCATATTCATTACTCGCCAGCTAATCGCTTATTCTCTAAGTTGTGTGGTTTCGGGTTGAGGGTAAATTGTGCTGAAGAGCTATCTTTGAACGAGCTTCTTAACTAACTAATTTTGGCATCTTTTTCAACAGAATTATGAGTGATCAATTTTTTTATGGCGTAGGCTATCTAGACATTGCGTTCATTTATGGTATTAGTCTATGAAGGTATATGTACATTACTTGAACAGCTTTTTGAAGAATATCATTTCGGAGTTCTGATTATAATGAGCGTAGATTCGGCCATCTGGAGGGAAGGACAAAGGGGGTGGCTAGATATTCTGCAAGTGTTCAAAGATCGTGAATTTGTACGTTGAAAAAAATTTTTGAATGAAAAATTTGCATAAAAAATATGTACAAATTCAAAGTCATTTGAAAAAAATTACAATTTCAAAAATTTGAAAAATTACCTAAAATTCAAGAATTAGGTACTTGTCTATAAATGTGATTTTTAGCAAAATTGTCTCAAATAAACATCATAAAAATGCTCAAAAATAATATGAATGCCGTTGAAAAATTATCAGTGTTTTTAAAATTTTCATTGAGAAGAGTGGTCAATTACCACAAATAATTTATTTGAAATTGAAAATAATTCTTCTAACTTTTGGTACACTCATAGCTCATGGAACTCCTTGCGAATGAGTAAAACATTGAAAGAGGACTCATGCCTAAGAACAAAAAATTTCTACTCGTGAAAAATTAAAAAAAATTATAACATGGAAAAATTAGCTAAAAAAAAAGTAATCATAAATGAGCATGAAAAAATGACATTAAAAAAATGGAAATTGCCTAAAAGTGAACAAAAGCCCTAAAAAAATTTTCAGTGTTGTTCAAATGGTTCATTGGAAGCATTCACAAAAAAGAATTGGTACAAAACTCAAAAAAATCACTTCACTTTGAAGTGAGATCATCTCCGAAAGCCTAACTATGGATAATAAACTAGAAAATTGGAAGAATCATGAAGGAAAACAAAAAAATTTTTATAATGAGAAACTCTTCATAAATAAATAAATAAAAAAAAAAAAAAAAAATGGTGAAATATTGTAAAAAAAAAGAAATAACAAAGAACAATAAAAAATTGTCTGAAAGTAACAAGAATGCCTCAGAAAAATAGTCATTCCTTATTGATTTTTTATTGGAAATATTACAAAAAATAATTCAAGGAAAACTCCTAAAAATCAACCCTGCCTTTTTTTTCATAGTTTTCGTGAACCTGGCAAAGATGATAGAAAATTTCAGAACTCGTGCATGAAAATAAAAAAAATTCTGATCACGAAAATTTTTTCAAAAGTTGAGATAACATCAGAAATGAGAAGGAAAATTGAGAAATTAAAGAAAAAAATGTTGGATTGAAAATGAGGGTTGAAAAATGTATTAATCGTTTGTGCTTCATGCATGATTGTGCTTCCACATATTTCCTCCAAAAGGTCTTTAGGTGGGGCCTGTGTAACGCAGTCCCGCCCATTCAGGGTGAGGGTTAAAAGGGGTGTTAATCGTTTGTGCTTCATTTGTGCATGGGTGTGCCTGCAGATGTTTTCCTTTGTGCTCACACCCTTCTCCGTAAAATACAAAAGGTCTTTAGGCGGAGTCAAATAATACAGTCCCGCTCATCGAAAGGACAATTGAAAGGGATGTCAATCGTTTGTGCTTCGTTTATGCATGATTGTGCTTATACATGTTTTCGTTTGTGCTCAGCCCTTTCTACATGAAATTCAAAGGGTCTATAGGCGGTGCCAGTGCAATGTAATCCTGTCCATTCAGGGTGAGGGTTAAAACGGGGTTATCGTTTGTGCTTCATGTATGACTGATCATGTAATAGTTTCTTTTGGGCACTTACTCCTCTCCAGTAATCGAAGCTAACTTCGGACTGAGCTGCTGTACTCGACCCTAATAATTAAGTGAATCAAAAATGGCATTTTTTATGCGTGAGAAAAACATAAGAATAATTAGAAGTTAGGAACAGGGGCGTAACTAAGGGGGGGATGAGGGGAGCTTCCCCCCAGGTGTTTTGAAGAGTTGGGAAATTTATAATTGTTCAACGTTGAAATTGGGAACTTCGAATTTCTTTTGGGAAAATAAGAACTCGAATAAATTCGAACTCATGCCAACTTATATCATGTATAGCACACAACCAGGGACGTAGCCCCCTTGCCTTTTGGAAAGTTGGTAAATTTGGAGTTTTAGCGTAGCAGTATTATTACAACTATTTTAAAATTTTTGAATACTGAAAAAAAAAAAAAAAAGGTCAACAGTTTGAAGAATGCCCTCGTTACGCCCCTGGTTAGGAATATGAAATGAAATAATTGGAAACTGTTACAAAGAAGATTCAGGAAGGCATGTACTATGTTTAGTAGCATAATTATGCAAAAACAATATTGAAGTGTGAAGGTTTCGAGCCCTTCTTGTGTGTTCCCCTCTCATATGCATGCCAAGGTGAATGTTCTATGCTTTCATATTCCAAAACATAGCTTAGTCATTTTCTTCATTTGATTGAAAACATAATAGAAAGTTCTGCACCATTAAGTACAGTGCATAATTCATGATTTTTTCTACTCCGCTCGCTCATCCAAATGTTCCCTGACCTAGGTGAACAAATTTTACCGGTTGATGAAATGTAAATTTGTTTTTACGAGTTGATCAGAAAACACCACTTGGTTATAAAATCGCTCAAACCTCTTTCTGCCGTTCTGCATTCCATAAACGTATAAAATCGCTGTTAGAATTGGCGAAAGATTCCGAAGGTATAACACTTTGTACGTGATATAACGATAGACGAGGTGATGCGGCGAACAACATCGCCGGAGTTTATTTTCCCGAATAACGCCCCGGAACGGTGACGTTTTCATTAATATAAACTAAACATTGGAACGTATCCAAATACCAGACTCGTCAACAACCAGTTTCCATCAGGTGTAAACTTGTCTGGTTCAATGTCAAAATCGAACGAGGACGCGTTGCTGGAGCTGTAGATACAAGCTTTGAAACAAAGTAGAGTCGTTAATTTTAATGAAACTTTTTATTCTAACTAATGACAACGTGGAATACCAATTCATAACACGACTCGAATATATCGGCGGATAGACTTACACGTATTTCCACTTCCGCGAGCGAAAGGCTCGCGTCAATGAATATACGCGAACCCGGGTACCGGTACGGTCTTCATGTAAATGGGTATAACGGTGACGGTGGACATTGTAGCATTTATTTTAGGCGAAGAGTAAACTAGTTTTTTGGTCGATTCGTTTTGGCAAGTGAACCGGCGGACGGTGGAGCCGGACGAGCGATCTTTGTGGTATGATACGGGTGGTCGCGGCGCGATATTCGATACCGAGCTGGGCTGGGGGATGTACGAGAGATGGATAATTGAACGGTATAATGTGGCTAAATGTGGAATCAGAATTTGTTTTCGGAAAGAACGACTCGGCTGTAGCCTAATTTCGAAAGGTATATTAGGAATTTTAATGAGAGCTCGCATCTGCCGGTCGGAGCGAACGGCAGCGGCGTAATTTATACACGAAGAACAAAGGAATACTATAAACGCGAACATCCAGCCATCGGTATTGTCCTTTGGATGGTTACCGGAGAGGACGCGGTAATAAGCTAATAACTTAAATGTTAAGACATGGGACAGATATAGGCAGGCGCGAGAGAAGGCAAAACGAAATGATTTTCCCTCATAAATAACTCGGCGATTTCCAATTAAAGCCAGTTCTGACCTAGGTCGCCTACCGTATTGGATCAGCAGGGGGTCTTTGGCTTTGGGCGCTACCTCATCGTACGCTGGGAATCTTTTGACGGTTTTTTTTCCTTCTATACTTCAAAACCCTGAAAGGTATATCGGATCGACTACAAGCAGGCAGCAGACGTAGGGACCAATGAGCTACTACACCCTAAAGCGAAATATTTATTATAAAAGATAATTTATCATTTAGTTTCATTTTTTTATCACATTTTTCGCGTCCCTACTCTTCCTCGCGCTCAGCAGCCAGTATACAATTATAAAATTAGAAGCACGCTGTTAATCGGTGGTACGGGACGACCTATTTTCAACATCGAGCCTGTACGAATATTAACTCATCGGGGGTAATTATAAGATTAGCGATTGCGTTAAGAGCGACGCGGCGGTTGCGAAACGGTGTACGGTGCGGATTCGCCAAATGGTGGGCGTGTAACGGCTGGTTCGGTCAAAAGGTTATAAAGTTCGATCGCCAGTCACGACGCACTTTGTATGAATGGAAATATGCATCTCGGAATTATGCTAATGGTATAATAACGTTATCCGCTAAACTCCCACATGGGCTAGAAAAAGATGTTCCTTATGCATAGTGCACAACCCACGCGTTACAACCTGCCGCCGCTCGTGCATAATTACTTGTAAATTCTGTACCTTATAGATACGCGAACACAACGACGTGCCACGAGTGTACGCCGTCGCAGAACGAGCGAGGGGTTCGCGAAAATGGTGTATTAGGAACGCGGAGACGTTGGCCGGCTCGAACCATAATTCAGAGACGAGGTCGAGTGTATTTTTGAGGTCGAATACATGGAGCGGATGGGCCGGGGTGTTTGGTCCAATGTGCCGAAGTGGAAGGTGAAACTTTTTTCCGCTTCTGAAGATTCCTTTATTTCCTGTGGAATCGAGAGATCGCCTAAAGTGATTCATCGAACAGAAGAGAAGACCAACCGTTGATTTCTAATCGTACGAAATTTAGGTGTACTATTATTTTCGAGAAGGCGAGTGGATAACTAGATCTAGAAACTATGAATAAGAACTTTGACCAAGAATGGCTGAAATCCGTAGAGCCGATGCATACCCTTAAATGAGTAATTTTCATAACCTCTACACTGTAGGGCTACTGAAGTGAAAAGCATTTTCAATTCTAAAATTTTTATGAGCGTGTTGGCTTTTTGTAGCTTTCCACCTGCGAAATCAAAAATTCATTGATGATATTTTGAATACATAATTTGAAGATGAAATATCGGTGTAACAGAACTCCCAAAGGAAGGACACAGGTTACAAGCTGTCTTTTGCTCAATACTCTAAAAGGCAACGTTATCATGAAATCTTACTCGAGAAAAAAGCCCAAAAGGTAAACAAATATCTTGGAATGATAAATAATTGCTCAAAATATAAATGAACATTTGAAGTGCTCTCCCCTGGCCCTTCCTTCTCGTATCAAGTAGGATGTAATAGCTTTGTGTTTTATTAAAAACTCAGCTAAAAAAGGAAAGTCCAATAGAATCTTTATTGTTCTTCTGAAAATGAAAAATATCAACAAAAAAAAAATTGTCCAAAAGTTTAGATTTAATTCAAAAGTTGAAAAAACATCAAAAATGAAACACAATGAAAAAAGTTTGAAATTTGAAAAAGTTCAAGCATGAAAAATAATTTCTAAAAAATGTCTGAAAAGTTGAAAAATGCATAATGAAAAAAATGTCTGATAAAAGGCGATTCAAAGAAAATAGTTGTTTAATGCTGAAAAAATTTGCCGAAAATTGGAAAATTTCAATTTAAAAAGATGAAAGAAAATTCTGATAACTAAGAATCGTTCAAATACTTGAAATAAGTTCAAGAAAAAAAATTGCTCAAAAATCAAAAATGGTCGTAAAATTAAAATTATACCAAAAAGTTGGACATTTGCCAAATTACAAATGGCCTGAAACGCAAAGATTTGAAGAGCTCACCCTCCCCCGACCCCTTCTCAAATCAGGTATAGGCTCTGTGATAGGTATAATTTTTAAGTTAAAAATTCTTAAAAAAAAAAAAAAAAAATACAAAAGTAATAAAAAATGTTGTTCAAAAATTTTGTATAATATTTAAACAATTAATGATTGTTAGTGAATTGAAAAATTGAAAAAATTACTAATTAAAACTATTATTCAAAATTTAAAAATCCACAATTAAAAAAATTCATATGAAAAACTCATCGAAAAATCGTTCAACTTAAAATATAATCAAAAATGGAAAATAATTGAAAAGTATTCAAAATTGTATAACATTTTCAAAAATTTAAAAGGTTGAATAGAAAACTCCTAAAAATAAAAAGAACTCCACAATAACAAACAGTGGCAAGACATGACGCGTAAAAAAAAAATCCATTAGAATAAGTTTAAAAAAAATCAAAATTTTAAAATCGCTTAAAAATAAAAAATTATCATAATGTTGAGATAAAATAATATAAAAGTAATAAAAAAGTTACTCAAAAATTTTATCATATTTAAAGACGAATAATTATTGACATAAAGAAAAGAAGTCTAAAAATTGAAAAAGTTCCATTTTCAACTATTATTCAAAGTTTAAAAAATCCACAAATGAAAAAATATCTTGCAAAAAATTCATCAAAAAATTAAAAAAATAATTAAGAATGGAAAACATTTTTAAATTGTTCAAAAATGTAAAATATATTCAAAAACTTGGCAGTTCAAATAAAAAACTTTTTAAAAAAGGTCCAAAAATAAAAAATAAAAAAAAAACTTTAAGAATAAAAAGTACGAAAAAAAATTTAAGCACCCATGTTCATCACTTGAACTGAATTTTGAATGATGGAAGTTTAGGGTTATAGATGATGATGGTAATACCTTTAATGATGTTTATATCCAAAACCAGAATCGAAGAGAGGGAGGGACGAAGGGGTGGCTTTCTCAGAGGGCACGGATATCTAAGTTAAAAAAAAATTTTCATTCCAATTAGACTTTTTTTTCATTAAATTTTTGCAACATTTTCATTAGATTGAAAAAAAATTGGAAAGTAAAGCCTAACAATTATTTTTGCCCTGGAGCCAATTCTGGCGTATCCCTGCCCTGCTCACAACACCCAGTACAAAGGCTGGAAACCATTCGTAATTCTCTTCAACATCTCCTATGAAGATGGATTCGAGATATAGTGTTCATCTTTGCTTTTAGAAATCTTATGAACACATTTTTTATTTAAATTTGAAGTTTAAGTCGAAATTAAATTTTTTTTTATTTAAATAAATTTAATTTTAATTGGAATTTTATTTAAATTGGGTATTTGAAGTTCTTAAAGCCGTTTTCAAAATTTTACCAAAGATACCATTTTTGTGGTTCGCATCTAATCTTGTGTATAAAATTTGAGCCTTCTGGGTCGATTTGATGAGGAGATATTGTGTATGGAAGAAACATGAATTTTCCATTTTGAAGAGCTCTAAGAAGAAATTACTGCAAAATTAATGATCTTGAAAGTCAATAGAAATTTTTGAAAATTATTTCCAAGCGTAGAAGAAGCACAGCTGACTGTAAACTTGATTCAAATAGAAATTCAGATTTTTGGAACTTTCGATAACCTTTAAAATAGAATCAGTTGGATATTTATAATGTATGTCTAAAAAATGAGGATATTGAGCATCATCTAAAAGTCTTCCTCGACATTCGAATTCTCTCTTCGATCTAATGGAAACCACAGGTGAGTATTTCCTGGTTACATATGGCTTACTGTTGCGCTCTTCGGTGATCATCTTATAGACTTCTAGAATTTAATGATGCATCGATATCGACCCTAACCCCGAACTGATGGCATCGGTAAACTGTACGTTCACTTTGAACTCGTAAGACCGAAGAATGATGATCGAAGAACGAACAACGCACAGGGATGGATGTATAGTTTGAAAAATTACTCGTGCCGCCGAATCCCGGCCAGATATTTCAACCCTTTGGAGCGACGCAGATCCGAGTACACGATCGAGTCGATGATAGACCATCGATCACGACGTGCAGGACGACGCGGCGACGTGTTATCACTAATTTCTCAACTCGACGATTATGAAAATTTCTCGCCTCGCGTTTATTCACGACAATAAACCTCGTATAATTTGGACAATTGAATGGAGGAGGGAAGAAAACAGACGTGTTGATGTGGAAACAATATAACGAAATCGTTTGACCACATGCTGATATCGTCAACAATGGTGAAAAAAAAAACTTAATCGGAAGGTATATAAGGAAACCAGTTCGGCGCGCGTTTCTCCAAGCGTTAGGTTGGATTTCGTGGGATATGATTTAATAAATGGTGAAACGTTGCCGAAGATACGGTTATTATAAATATACGCGATAAATCACGAAACGCTGTATTACATCTCACCTGCGCGTACATTCGTTTAATTTCGGATCTTCGAAAATGTAAACACAACCGGTTAATTGGAAAATTTACGAAGCATTTCGCGCGATATGGTTCGCGCTCGTCATCTGGCGTAGGTGGTCTGCGCGCGTTAATTGCTGCATAGACTCCCGCTGCGGCGCTGATTAACCTGGCGTACCATCGCGGCTGCGCCGTCGTACGTGCCCGGCGGAGCCAAAATATGCGTCGATACGATTACCGGCGCGGCAATTTCGTAGGACGCGCGTACGTCGCTCATTCATAGGGTCATATGGAAGGTCTGACCGTCGAGGAACTAGTTTACACCATTAAACGACATAATTTAACGCGGAAATGCGTACACCTTATAGAAAAAGGCGCATTATGATACGTAATATATATTTATGAAAAGTGGCCAGCTTAATTGTAATTATAAAATATACCCAGACGATAGCGGCGCGAAAACTGGTTGTAAAATATTCAGCAGCCCGGCGTAAATATTTAATAACGACGACCGTGCTCCGAGATGAAGAAGGAAAAAATAATAAAGTAGGAAAAAAAACGAATATAACAGAACAGTATCGCATTTCAAATAATACTAATGGTATTTATTAACTAGACGCGTTATTTTTTTATTTATTAGGTGCAGAACCGCGAATACGTTGAAATAAAAAAAATAATAATTATTTGATGAGAATATCAGATAACTAGCGTGAGTGGGGCAGGTTGGCGAGAATGAATATCACACGGCGAAGGTTAACATCATGAATTTTGTACTGTCATCAGAAATTTTTTCCCCGATGGTCGGCCGACCAAGTAACTTTATACATATTCTGTATACGTGTATGGTGAAAATAAGCGGCCCGGCTAATTAGATGTTTTTTCGCGACTAAGGCGCCATCACGGTGGAGAATTTGTTTGGCGACGTTATGGGAGGTCGTGTGTGAATAGGTTGCTGATATGATAAGTGTCCAGAGCAATGGAGAAGATAGTCTGTAGGAATTGTTTGTAAATGTGATAAAATTCAACGTATAGTGTCACCGAGCAGATACAAGTGACTAAACCATCTTTGAATGGAGTCGCTTTTTATAGTTATCTTGAGAGCGATGAATAGATCCAGTTGAAAATGTATCGAAGATTAAAACAAACCGTACAGTTAGATTCAGCGGTCTCAAAAATGTACGAATGGATATGCGTGAAGGTGTTTTATCACGCCCCCCTCTCACCTTGCCCTCTTATCACTTCAACTCTCAGTCATTTTCCACTGTATGGTTGAAAGACGATGAAGTCCTTATTGGATCTGTAGTAGACATGTTTATGCCTGTTTATTAAATATTTTTTGTCGGGGGAGGGGGGGAGTAAGAGGTGGAGTAAGATTTAATCTTTTCTGACTAGAAATGAAAAACATGATATTTGATAAGGATGTGGGATGTGGAAGAGCCAATAATTTTTTTTTACAATTTTCCCATTCCTGAAATTATTTATTTTTGAGCATTTAATATTTCTGACCATTTTTTTTGTTTTGGAATGTCTTTACATTTTTTTTTTTTTTACTTTTTTCAATTCTGAAAATTTTTGATAACTTATTCACTTTCTAAAATTTTTTGTAATACTTAGGATTCAGCTTTGGCTTCGAACAAAATATAAATTAAAATCCAGCTTCTAAAAATATGTGGCTTACTTTAGCTTACGGATTTTCAGCTTCAAAATTTTCAACTTGATTTGACTTAAAACTACATAATAGTGAGATCTTTCACTTAATTAACTCTTTACAAGCAGTTTATGTCTTTGCTCTCCCATCTTTGCAAATTTCAATCAGCTGTTTGGCTGAAATAGAAGGCCTTGAACTTGAAATATAATAAGGTTTAAGATTTTTTCTTTTAATTTCTGAAACGAGCAAAGCCGAATCCGAAGCCGAAAGATGCCGAATTTTTTCGCACCTGATTCCAATTAGGCTTCGGGGAAAAATCGTTTGAATTTGGCTTGAAGATTCTGATTCCTATTCAGCTCGACAACCCTGCAGGAATCTAAGAAATTTGTCTCATAAATTTACGATGCCACGAAGTAATGGCCGAATTTTTTGGCTTCGGATTCCGATTCGGCTTCTGATTCGGGTTTGGCCTTTAGAAAAATTTGGTTGAATTCTGATTCGAATTTGGCTTCGAGAAAATTCGGCTTTTGATTCGGGTTTGGCATTTAGAAAAATTCGGCTGAATTCTGATTCGAATTTGGAAAAGAATCGTTTAAATTTGGCTTGAAGATTCTGATTCCGATTCAGCTCGACAACCCTACAGGAATCCAAGAACTTTTTCTCATAAATTTATGATGTCATAAAGTAATGACCTAATTTTTTGGTTTCGGGAAATATTGAGTTGCATTCGGCTTCGGATTCGGGTTTGACTTTTGGAAAAATTCAGCTAAATTCTGATTCGAATTTGGCTTCGGGAAAAAATCGTTTGAATTTGGCTTGAAGATTCTGATTCCAATTCAGGTCGACAATCCTGCAGGAATCCAAGAAATTTTTCTCATAAATTTATGATGCCATGAAGTAATGCCGAATTTTTTGGCTTCGGATTCCGATTCGGCTTCTGATTCAGGTTTGGCTTTTAGAAGAATTCTGGTGAGTTCTGATTCGAATTTGGAAAAGAATCGTTTGAATTTGGCCTGAAGATTCTGATTCCAATTCAGCTCAACAACTTTACAGGAATCCAGGAAATTTTTCTCATAAATTTATGGTTTCATAAAGTAATGACCGAATTTTTTGGTTTCGGGAAATATTGAGTTGCATTCGGCTTCGGATTCGGGTTTGGCTTTTGGAAAAATTCGGCTAAATTCTGATTCGAATTTGGCTTCGGTAAAAAATCGTTTGAATTTGGCTTGAAGATTCTGATTCCAATTCAGCTCGACAACCCTGCAGGAATCCAAGGAATTTTTCTTATTATTTTATGATGTCATGAAGTAATTTTGTATGATTGTGTGGGTATTGGTCAATATATTCTTTATGTAATTGTTTAAATAATATGCTTTTGAAGGGTGTACAATCCGAATTCAATGCCATTATGCACTTTAAATGCATTTTTCATTATGTTTGATTAAGAAATTAAATTTCTTTAAGAATGCTTTTTTTAAAAAAAAAAAAAAAAAACTTCACCGGTGCGATTTCATTTTCTTAATCTTAATCAATTTTTCGCCTATAAACATCTCACGATTCTATCATTAAGATAATTCTCGACTCGATGAGGTTATTGTCCGGCGTGTCATTGCGCTATATAGACACACGATTGGTAATTAACTGCAAGAGAGAAGAAAAGAGAAGTTTTCATTGACGTAGGTGAGCACGGAGAGCGGAGAGCCATAGATAATGTATCGGACGATTAAAATATAGTCAAATAATAACTAGTTACGTAAATACGTACAGTGTACACTTTCATAAAACGGATACCCATCGAGTTAAAATATAGATTCCGACACGTATACGAAATGCTCGACTACTATAAACGCGGTCGTTGTATATGGCGAAATAAGTGAATCAATTCCAATTCGGTTAAACCGCATCTTCAGGTATTTGAGAGAATTGTATTTGTGAAAGAAACGAATACCGAGTTCCCACTGGGATTTTCATCGTATACGACGTACTATCTAATCGAGTACCAATTATCGCGCCGTGGTATAAGGTTAACGAAGATATACATTACGATGCGGTAAATTAGCAATTTGTACGTTCTATCATTGGAGATATAATTGGTAAACACTGTACATTTTATGGTTAATTAGGGTATTAGTTAGACTTGGAAGAACGATTTACATAAAAAGGTGGCCCGATTGAGCGATTTTTTTTTCCGTCTTGGTGAGTCCCATTCGGGGTGTATCTTTCATTTGGAAATACTCTTCAAATATACCCAATAATTATATTGAACGGTTTTACACGGAAAATTATATCATACGCGAGTTTATGGGATCTGGGGTTTTCGGAGTTTCGTGTACGCGATTAGGTACGTCTATATATCTATATGCATCGCGGTAGGGAAATTTTTGACGGGTATTGGGGTCGGTCAAGATTGATATTTTATCGAATTTAAGGTTCTAAGAAGAGCCGAGAAGATTAAATGGGCAGTGGAGTTTTATTTATTGCTGAGTACCGGATACAGTTAGTAATTGCTTTGTAGTTATAGAGTATTGTGAGATTTCCAGGGAGTCTGATGGAATCCGAATGATTATCGCATATTTGATCGTTATCCTTGGTTAAAAACTCTTGTACTTGACGTGGGAATTTATTTTAAAATTTGAAGTCCAATTTAATTCTCCAAGTAAGGAATTTGTTATTTTTCCTCTTAATAATTAATAACACTAAGAAATGGCATTGCGGTAGCAAAGAAGTTCAGGCTGTCAAAAGAATGTAGCTTTGTCAGGCAATCAACGTGGGCAAGAAGTGTCAGGCTGCCCTCAGTTTCACTCAAAAACTCAAATTTGTCAGATTGATGTGTTAAGTAAATTTGAATTTACATGACAAGCGTGAATAAATATCTAAGAGCCTTTAATTTAACTAATCAGGTATTTTGGTGAGAATTGAATGACTACGAAAAATGTTTTGCAGACTCAAATTTGTCTAACAGACGTATTAAACATCCTTGAATTTGTCAAATAAACATTCTGATAAAAGTAAATTTATCCAATAGACATTTCTGATTGAAATTGAATTTGTCTACGAAACATGTGTGGTAGATTGAAATTAATTTAATAGGCTTTAGTTTGTTCCATAAACACGTTAAACAGACTTGAATTTGTCAAGTAAGCCTGTTTATTAAAGTGAATTCATCTGATACACATTTCTGACAGTAGCTTAGAACATATGTGCCGGATTCAAATTTATGTGAGTGACTTCATTTGTTCAGCAAACATGTGAGGCAGACTTTAATTTGTCAAGTAGACTTTCCTGGTAGGATAAAATTAGTCTATTGTAAGAAACAAATCAGTCAAATTTGAATTTGTCTAACTGATATTTTGGCAAATTTGAATTTGTCTGACAAATTTACTGACATTTGTGGTAAGAATTGGATTTATTTGATAAAATTATTTGCATATCCGAGTATGTTTGACCTACTCAAGTTTGCCTAGGAGACCTAAATTTGTAAGAAAAATAAGTACAGTAAAATTTATCTTGTGGAAATTTTTAGTAAATTTGAACTTGTCTGATAGATTTAATGATATTTGTGGCAGCTAGCAGGAATTAGATTTGCTTGATGGAATTATTGGGTAGGTACAAAATTTTTGATAAACTTGGCTCTGACTAGGAAATCCAAATTTGCAAAATAATAAATACAGTAAAATTGACATTTCTAGAAAGTTTGAACTTGTCTGATGGACTTATGGACTTTTGTGGCAAGAATTGAATTTGTTTTATGGAATAATTTGACAGATCTAATTTTGTTTGATAGACTTGACTTGGTTTAGGAGATTCAAAATATATTAAACAAATAAATCTAGTAAAATTGAATTTATCTGACTGACATTTTTAGCTAATTTGAACTGTCTAACAAATTTACTGACATTTGTGACAAGAACTGAATTTAATTTATAGAAATATTTGGTAACTTGAATTTGTCCAGCAGAATTGACTTTATTTAGGACAATCAAATTTATCAGACAACAAATTCAATAAAATTTTGACCGACATTTTTAGTAAATTTGACAGACTTACTGACATTTGTTGCAAGAATTCCAGATCTAAATTTATTTTGTAGACTTGATTTTGTTTAGGTGATTCAAATTTATAAGACAAAGGAATGGACTGTAAAATTGATTTTTATGGAATTTTCAGCTAATTAAACTTGTTAGAGACTTATTAAACATTGTAAAATTGAATTTCTTAGCTAATTTGCTAACTGAATTTTTGTCTAACAAATTTACTGACATTTGTGACAAGAACTGAATTTAATTTATAGAAATATTTGGTAACTTGAATTTGTCCAGCAGAATTGACTTTATTTAGGACAATCAAATTTATCAGACAACAATTCAATAAAATTTTGACCGACATTTTTAGTAAATTTGAACAGACTTACTGACATTTGTTGCAAGAATTCCAGATCTAAATTTATTTTGTAGACTTGATTTTGTTTAGGTGATTCAAATTTATAAGACAAAGGAATCCTATAAAATTAGATTTATCTGATGGACATTTTCGGCTAATCTAAACTTGTCTAGCAGACTTACTGACATTTGTGACAGGAATTGAATTTGCTTAATAGAAATATTTGGTAACCTGAATTTGTCTGGAAGAGTTGAATTTGTCTAGGACATTAATATTTGTCAGACAAACTATTCGGTAAAATTCTAAGGGACATTTGTGAAAAATTTGAACTTGTCTGACAGACTTACTGACACTATTATTGGATTGATAGAAATATTTGGATGATGCAAATTTTGGCAGCATCAGATTTGTTTAAGGAACTTCAGTCCACTCAACAGACATATTCGGCAGCCTTGAATTTTTCAAATAGACATTGCTAGCAAAATGAAGTTTTTCTTAGTGCAAAATTTGGAAGCAGTGAATTTTTCTGATAGACTTAAGATTGTCGTGCAGATTTAAATTTGTTTCATGTGCGTGTCAGGTGGGCTTGAATTTGTCTAAGAAACATAAGAGTTCACTCTTTAGGCATGACTAAAGCTACGGTCATTGAAACGAAAACGAAATTGAACAAAATTATTAATTTGTTTTTGGCTTGGGAAATAAATTATTTTATATCTAAATAGCAAAAGGTAGGAAGCTAATCCCAGATTTGAGGGATTTAGTCTTAGCCAACATAAATCCCATTTTATCTTTATGCAGACAGATTTGAATTTATCTAATAGACTTCACTTTTCTCGCTGACATGCAATACGGAAAAAAGCCATAATGAACCCCGAGGTGGGGAGGGGAATAATGTGTAGGCCCTATTCCTCAAGTTTTTTGTTTTTTGTTTTTGTTTTTTTTTTAAATTCAATGAAAATTTGAAAAAAAAATAATGAAGAAAAATATCTAATTGGAATAGTAAATAGTTTTAAAATTTAAAATTTAGATTTCTGGCCTCTTTAAAGAACTCTGACTTGGGAGCAGTATCCCTCCTGCACCCTGCCCCTGCCCATTGCCATCAGGTCGACTTGATTTTGTCGTACAGTCATGTTATTTTCGTGTGGAATTTCTCTATCATTATTTGCGAGAAAGATGTTCTCCAAATGAGTGCTATGATTTCAAGTACAATATCTTTCCGTGCCCCTACACCCCCACCCCAGTCCGCCAAAAAATATTACTCTTTTCTTAATTTGGTAATAATTCTTGCTCGTTCTCCAAAAGTCAGTTAAATAGTTAATAAATTTTCTTTCAGTCAATTTTCGTAAAGGAGTGGGGGTAAAGGCGCTTTTATACGACGACTAAAAGATAAAGAATGAAAGAACGATATAATATCGGCAAACGGAAGCTACGAAATGATGCTCGTCTGAGAGATCACTTCGCCGAACCGTCTCGTATCATTTCATAATCTTCACGAAATCATTCGAACTGACCCTCGTCGGTCTAATTATACTGGTGCGTTACATACCTGAATGGACGTTTAGGAAGGATAATTTCGGTATACCTTTTGCCATCGCCGAGTGCAGGCTACTCGTTGCTGCTTACCGGTGTGGTATTTTCATCGATACGTTTAGGTAGCCGGTTCCCGGTTGGCTCGTATTTCGGAGTGGAAAAATACCTTTTTTTTCTTCGTAAAAACCATCGATCGGTTGGAAAAAGCGCTGTCAAAGAATCTGACATATATTTCAAGACAGCGTGGTACCCGCGCGTTAAAGCGGCAATTATCGGTTAAAATGGTCTAGCGGTTCGGAGTTGATGACGGTAAAAACGCGAAATGGTGGAAGGTAGAGAAAAAAAAGGAGTAAATCACGATATCATCCGGGTTGTACGTATAGAAGTCTGATATATTATTATACGTTTAATAATGGCTCTTATCAATACGAATCGGTATACGCGCCGATTCGACGGATGAGTCAATGTGTAACAGTGGGAAAAGAGATGGTATAAATGAATAGGTACGCGTAGGCGCGTTTATCGAAAACGATTTTTCGTGGCGTATAATTTTCTTATGTATGTGAAATTGTCGAAAAATTCATTCGACGGTAGGTGTAATCATTCGGTAGGATATAACGTGGTACTGTACGCGAGACGTGTACGAAGAAAGGTTCGAAGTACTGACAAGTGACAAGGGTTGGTTCATGCGTACCGTAGGATTTTATGTAAACGTATGGTGGCGCGTTAATAATGGCACACGCTGATAATCCAATTAAATCGTCGAATCGATCGCAATAAATAGAAGAAGGAAGGCGCGATGTACACGCACGCGAGGCGAACGAAGAAAAAGTTGTAAAATAGTTCACGCGGGCCGACGAGCAATTTGTCGCGGTTGATTTATGCGGCTCGATGTAACCCTGCCGGCTGGCCCCCGCCGTTCGCTCGCCTTACCGGTTACTTAGAACAAACAAGCCAAGAATCGGGAACGTTATTATTTCTGGAAAGTAAAACAGAGAGGAAAACAGATTAAAAGAATAAGGGACTACGTGTGTGGGGCTATAAATGTCAACATTGCCACCCAACTGAATCTGATAACGAAATCACGCTAAAGCGAATCCGTTGTTTTCTCACCTTTTTCCAACGCCTCGCGTCCGAGTCCAGGTTTTCCACTATAGTCGTGTTTTATGACGGTTAGAGCATCTGCGGCGAGATGGCCGCAATTAATAATTGATACCATCGAACGGGTCCAATTTAAAAATAAAACTACCGGTGTTCCTGGCCTCACCAATTACCCGATCGTTGGGTATACTCGGAGTTAGGTTAGATTTTGGAATTCGTTCGACATCGGTGTCCGCTCGAATCGCGTCATCGTAGAAAGTATGTCCGACGTGATTTCCATCTTCTATTCGAGCAAAATGTTACGTACGCTTAACGCTCGCCGATTAGAATGTTTGCGGCCGGCGCTATGTGGCGTTTTATTGGCGATTTTTATCAGCACGAAAGGACGTATTTTCGAATATATTGGCGGCCATTCGGTCTCGCGTGTTTTACGACCGAATTATTTCAAGAAGGGATGTGAAATCGGCGATTGAATCGAGATATTTTGCGGTTTCATTAGTACGTAATGTCGTCCTTATCGTTATTTAGCGAATGTTTTCTAATTTTCCATCATTCTACGTCACGTATTTGGCATTTTTTTTTTTTTGCTGCTAGATGTCGTAAAATCGAGAATAATTCGGAAAAATAAATCTTAACGTTGAAACTAACGCCGGGTTTGTAATCACAGTCGTCGAAGACCGTAAGATCGATGTGTCACTTTATGTGTCATCAGTTCGAGCAATTTGTCCCTCGCTCTTCCTACGTTATGACATCCGTCATTGCCTATGAAGGGTATTTCCTCGTTGGACGATAGAATTTTTCCTGGCGAGAGTCTTCGTGGTTCTTCATTTTTGGATGTACCCCCCTTTCCTCAGTCTGTTTTTGTTATGAATTGTTCATCCCTTGATTTCACGAGATATCAGTATGAATTAAAGGTATGGAAGCAGTATTGAAATTTTATCAGGAAAAATTCTTCGAATAGATTTTTTAAATTTTCATGGTTAGTGCTCAAGAGAAAGGGGAGAGGGAGGGAGATGAATGGGATTTTTTTCTCTTTAAAAATTTGGCTGTACGAACCAAAGTCCTCAAATAGTCTGAAAACATTTTGTAAAAATATGTATATGAAATTGTTCAGTATCTCGAAGCTCTACCCCTTTCCCCTTCTCCTTTTAAATTTGAATACAGTTCGAAGTAACCTGAACAGTATTCTGGAAAAAAAATTTATAAGGCTAAAAATTTTGAAATTAATTTTTTTCTGTGGAAAATATGCTGATCTTAAGCAGTTCGGCAGATTTTCAAATCTTGATTGATTTTAGGACATATAATTATATCAGTTATAAATATATATTCCTATTATAATGTATTTAATTATAGAATTTTAAAATAATTATTTTGGTATATTTTTCGATCGTTTCAAAGTCATTTAGGATCTTGCTTTCATTAGGTTTCAAAATTGAGCTTATAACTACGCACCAGGATTTTTATGGGAAGGATAGAGATTGTGAAAGTTTGAGACATTGAAAGAGGGTATAAGTGCGTACTAGGATGGAGAGAGTGAGAAGTGTGGAACCATTAGATAATGAACAATTGAATTCCTTTAATTTTTTTTTCAAAGTATTTCAAACCCTCGACCCTCCGTTCCCAAATTAGGTAGGCTGTAATAGCTATCGTTATTACATTAAAAACTCAGCTAAAAATTTTACTATCTTTATACCTTAATATGTGTCATAGATGTTGAATGGCTAAAGGAGAAATGGACCAAAATGGTCTCCGGAATCTTAATTTTATCCAAGATCTTGATTTAATTTCATATACCAAATAGTCCATTTTGGGTATTTACTTACGAACTACCATAATCAGTAGCATGCAGAGCTCTTAAATTTACTGTTGCAAGAAGGTATCAAACCTTCCCGCCCATCCATCAATAGAAGTGTGGCAGTAAAAAAAGAACTTTTGTGGTGTGTTTCATTTTCAAAAAAATATCTTCTATTTCAAAATATGATTTAATTAATCAACTATCATTCTACCCTCAACCAAATATCCCCATCCCTCCTACCCCCTCAAAAAAAATACCTAGGACATTTGCAAAAAATTTTACTGGTCTGCTCCCTACTGACTGTAATAATTGGCTATTAAAAAAAATCCATCAGTTAAGGAGGAGATTGACTCCCCTGATCCCCTCCTATACCTATGCTACATCTCTGCATGGTTAATTGTCGAGAAAAGAAAAGTGTATTGTCAGTTTTTCAAAAAAAAAAAAAAAAAAAAAAAACTAACTAATTTCTAATTTGCACAGGCTTGAGCAGAGAAGGGGGAAAAAAGAGTTGTTATGGGGCTTCGAGTTTTTTTTTTTTTGAGGGCTTGCCGAGAGCTCGCGACTTGATGCCTTGGCTCTATCTTTCCTACTTCCACAACCTTTTTTTTTTTTTTTTTCATCATCATTTGTAAAGGTGAATTTGAGCTATAGTATATATTTCTTGTTCCCAATAATCATATGAGCTCATATTAATCACATTTTTAGTTATCTGAGGCTCCTCAAGCTCTCCTCAACTTTTGAAAATCGGCCATTTTGAATCGATTTTGACCTCAATTCAAGAGGTCATATTCTGGTCTCCAACTAACCCCACGCACAAGGTTTGACCTTTCTTGGACGATTTGGTGATGTGATATTATGGAAGATAGAAATTTTATGACTCAAAACTTCCTCAAAAAGTGGTTTATTGGCACTAATTTCCTTCCAAATACACTTGGGAATCTGAAATTTGAATCTATTGCTTTCCATAATTCACTTTTTCATATGAGACCAGAAACGAAATTTTTGAGCTTATTTCCCCCCCCTCCTTTCCAGCCATCTTCAAAATTTGAGTGATTTCTTAGTTGGAGGTGTATTGAAAAAACAAAAAAAATTTTTTTGGCATTTTCAAAAAGAGCCTCTGGCCATATTCTGAAGAAATTTCATTCTACCTGCTAGCGCTACGCGTGAGGAAAATACACCGTGTGACCCATTGAATCTAGATAGACAAAGTACCAAATTCTCTGCATTAGAAAATGAAATGAATAAAATATAATACTAACACCGACTTTCATTAAATGTATAATATGACAAAAATTAAAAAAAAATAATAATAATAATAATTCTACAAAAAAAAAATCAAAAACTAAGCAGTGTTACAAAAGTAATGAACTTATAAAGAAATGAATTTTTCATCATCTACTCGATTTCCAACAAATCATGGTTGAATTTTTTGTCCCCACAAAAAAATCAAAAAATGAAAGAAATAAGCATTTTTAACCAAATTGCTAAAGTTTATGACAATTGAAAAAGGGAATTTTGTGCTTTGTTTGTTTGCATTTCAGTGGATCGCACGGTATAGGTATGTAGTATAATAATACCAAAAAGTTAGACATTTACCAGATGATTAGAAATGGCCTGAAGCACAATGATTTGAAGACCACGACCCCTCCTATCCAAATCAGGTAGGCTGTAATAACTGTCGTTTTTAAGTTGAAAATTCAGTAAAAAATAGACATGAAATCCACCCGGGCGTGCAGATTTGAGCATTTTTATTTGATAAAAGAATTACGTCATGTATACCGATTTTCTGATTTTAATCTGAGATCAGTTTTTTACATTTTAATGACCCACATCATTTTGAGAAAATAGAAAAAAGAATTCGAAAATGGGAATTTTATCTCCTTTTTTTCATTTAAATTGAAGTAATTAAATTGCAGAAATACATTATCGAATGAATGGAAAAAGAAGCCCGGATTTTTTGGATTCGTATCAAAAAAATATAAAAATCGTTGGTTTTAAAGAGGCTTCACTCTGCATAAAATATCAATATAACATCATCGATTACATTGCAATTTATCTGCAACATTTTATTCGAATATTATGTCAAATTTGTTGGAATTCGAATTGGAAATGAATTCAATAAATTCCAATGTCGATATATTTACGCGGCTTGGTCGCATAAGAGGAGAGGAGTCTGTGTATAAAAAAAAGGCGAACTTACTCGTATTTAGTAGTAAATAACGTTAAAAAAGGCGAAGAGAAGGCGCGATTAAGAGAACGTTACGAGATACGAATTATATGGTTTTTGTAATAAATAAAACGTTAATGGTGTCGCGTAAATTTATATCGTATAGAGTGATTTGACAACGCGTGTAGAACGTTCGTAAAGTACCGGGGCATTCGCGATTTTCGCCTTTGCGCGCCCATTTAGCGCGAAATTTACGAGATAATGGGGCGACGTAGGTGGCGAAATTGCGAAAATTAATTCGAACGAAAAGAAGGCGATTACGCCTTACGACGAAAGCTGCGGCGTATTTCGACATCGCGTCGACCTTACGAACCACTGATTAGCGGCCGTATTTATGGTTGTTGAGAACGAACTAATTGACCAACTAGACAACTTCCAGAATTATAAAGTCGGACGGCGGGGCGCGGCGTATATAATATTCGAAAAGTCGTACGGACACAGCGGCGATACCGCGTCGCGAGGATGTTTTAAAAGTAATAAAAATTTTAAAACTAAAGCATCCGCAGGATGAAATCGTTAAACTGTCTGCCCACCGAAGTTCTACGAGGAAATTTATTCCTCTCGGACTTACCCGCTGATGTGGACTGGCTTCTCGATGACCGCTGGATGGAGGAATTTTTTCGTATTAAACGCGCGGTTTAGAATCGGTAAACGGTATTAAATTACATTCGGGAGATGGCTCGATCGTAAATTACGTACGAGATGGACGCACGGATGAAGTTTTCGCGAACGGTGAAACTTTTGTTATTATACGGCGAAGTCATGATTTGGAGGCACGAAAATCACTTAGAATCGTTATCAAGAGCCATGTGAACCAATTATACGTAATAATCGCGGTTAGAGGTTTTTTCCCGCTCTTCTTCGGACGGCGAAGAGTACCCACGCATTAGGAATATTTTACCCGAGCCCGATCGTGGCCAGGTGGGGCGACGTTCGGCTATCAGCGCGTGGTATTATCCACACGTTTGCCGAAGGCATCTTCTCACGCTCTGTCTAGCACCTTTGCCCAACATTCTAAGCGATGCGGTCTTCACCCACATTTTCCTATTGTCTTTCGACGAATTTAAATTGATTCGTCGGATAGCACGTAACCGCATCTAGAGTGACGCGCGGAATACGCCGAGTGAAATTTAAAGCTGGGCCAGGGAAGTTTTTGATGTTCAGGTGAACGGTGATGTATGGTGGTTTACTCTTTTGATTTTTTTTTTTTTGGTGGGAAGTTTTGTAAAGAAATCTCTTAAATTTTACTATTAGTTTTTTTTTTCATAATTTAAAAATTTTTATTGATTATAGTAAAATTTTTACACGTTGGGAATATGCACAGGTTCAATTTCGACTTTGAATTTATTCAAAAATAAAAATTTAAGTTTTAATAAAAATATTTTATTTCTTCTTTTTTCCTCATAATGATCATTCATAATGAATTTGTATACTGTATAAATCACAAATATTATAATGTTGATACAAGCCACTTGCTCATAATGATAATCATAATTATGATATGATTTATTTTTGTAATATACTCAGAGTATTTTTACAAATTCGCTTAAAAAGACAAACTCGAAACATTAATGTAACTAATCATATACATAAGCCAACTGCAAATAAATAAGTAAATAAATAAATAAATATTATTATTATTATTATTATTATTATTACCTAAAATTTTTTCGAAATTCCTCTGTTGAGTGGAACGCCATCTGAACCAACTTCGACTTGAATTTTTTTTTTTTGTTGAGGGCAGGTGCAGGTTCGCATTATCCCTGACAATCTTTGGTAAGCTATTATAGAGGGTCCAGGAGAACCACAGTCACTTCTAGGTCAAAAATAATTTTCAGGACCCACTTATCAAAATTCAATGAAAATGTAATATTAAAATTTAAATCTAAAATTTGGATTTCTGGGCCATCTCAGGTATCCAGAATTGGGTACATTTTGCCCCCCCCCCCCGTCCTTCCTTCTCCAAGGTTTTTGTTCATGTTATGAGTTTATTTCTTATTAAAATTCAGAATGTCTTTATGATATTGGAAGATTGTTGGGCTCTCAGATTTGTTTAAATTGATTGAATCAATACTCGGAAAACATCTGAAATTTAAGGACTGGAAGCGGCGTAGACCCCCCCCCCAATCCCCAACCCCCCCAACAGACAGCTACGTCAGTGATTTATGATGATAAAAATCTTCATTTCTTTATTGGATGAAAAACATCATTTTAGGTAATTTTATCCATTGAGAATCCATAGGGATCCATTGATGGGAATGTTTCTCATCATTTCACAAAATACGCAACCAGTCGATACGTTTTAAATTGTACAAAGATTCCAGTGTGTTCTACTAAGTCCATTAAACGTCGCACACAGTCTCACTTCCATTATAAAAATAATCATAGGTTGAAAGTTTTGGTAGGTCTGGGTCGAAGCCCATCAGGGTTGATTACATAATACCAGCGTTAGTTCTGTTTACAGAAGTAAATCGTTGAATGAGTTTATTTTTGAGGCAAGTGGTCTACTTAACAAATGCTCATCAGATGAATCAATAATGCTGGATAAAGGTATTGGAATTGCGAACGAATGCAGTAACTAATTCAAATTTGATCACAATCGCTGAAAACACTGATAAACAGCCATGGTTTACTATAGTTTTTCTTATCAGTTCCCTAAAAATTAGCAGGGATCCTACTGCTGGCTAGCTTGAATAAATCATTGTTTATTTGGACTCCGCCTAGTTATAGTGCAAAAATTTAGTTTCCCAAAAAATGGAAAAACTGTTTTTCATTTTTGAATTTTTGTCTTTATTTTGAAATATTTTTGGCATTTTTAAATGTTCTTTTTTTCTTTTTGGTTTTAAGATTTTTTTAAATTTTAGTTTTTTTTCCGAATGTTTTTCTGCGTATTTGGCAATTTAAAAAATTTTGAAAAAAATAATAATTAAATTAGGGAAATTGTTAGCACCTTCAATGAATGGGGGCGGGGGAGGTGAGTTAAAAGATGATGATGATCTTCTGAAGAGCCTAAAAATAGCTCTGAATTTCCCAACTTCTGCTATGAGAAAAAAAAGAAAACAAAAATTGTAAAAATTAATAATATTTAAAGTAATGCAATGGTATTCTAAAGTCCAAGAATGTTCAGAAATGAATAAAATGTTCAGAAAGAAATTCAAGTAGAAAAAAATGACTAAAAATAGCAAATCATTCAAATATTGAAAAAATTACTAAAAATTAAAAAAAAAAACGTGAGATATATACGTATTAAAGTTATGAATAAATAACTGTTTGACTATTCAAAAATATATTTAGTATTTAAAACAAAAAACATTCAAATGAGAAATAATTCTCAGAATACAATATCAATAGTTGTAAAAATCTGATACATTATTTTTTTATTTTATTTTATTTTTTTTTTCTAGTGCAGTAAATTTCTATCATAGATATTTTCTAAAACTTCGAAATATTGATTAGTTTTATTTAAATTGAGATTAATTAATTTTTTATAAACGTCCCGATTATTCGTACTTTTTCTTTCCTTCACGATATGTCAATGAAAAATTAAAGATTTGAAAAAAAAAAAAATTAATCGTAAATAAAATAGTCGAAATTTTTGATAACCCCTGAATTGAATGTCGAGTTAATTTCTCATCTTTCGAATGCTATTTGAATAATTTTTACGAAAAAGAACGATGGAATTTGGAGCACTGTCATTACGGAATGTTACCCCGGCGGCTTATTCGTAAACGATTGCGTACCGTGTTATACATAAAATAGGATTTTTATCGTGTACCAATAATACAGGAATGCAGGATAGTATACGGCTTTATTAATATATCTACCTTAAGAAAAAGAACAGAGAGGAAAAAAAAACGAGACCTGAAGCGCTGCGTTTCGTATTGTAAACAATAAATAAGGGTTCAGAACCTCGCGACCATTCCAATAGATAGCGATGCATTCGATGAAATGAACATCGAGCGGATGTAGGCGATAGAAGTTGCCGAAATATCGTCAGAACATTTAATGACGACGCGAATTCAATTTAACTAACGTCGGGTGCAATGCAATGGCGTCTTAGGAGAGGGAGCGCTTGTGGTTGATGCTGGGAAAATAGTTGAGAATAAAATACGCAGGATTTTTTTTTTGAAGCTGGTGCGCGGCGCGGGTCCTTCTTCAGTGGAAAACGTACCATTAAGAAGGCGGAAAACGTATACGAAAATGGCTGCGAGGCGAATCGTGGTCGGTTGTGTGAGAATTCGTTGTTTGTGGGTAGCGAAAGGCCTGCAACGTTTTCGGCGTTTATTCGGATTCCGGTAGAGTACCGATGATGCTTTATGGATGTATCGACGAAGCGCAGCATCGCGATGTGATCAGTGATTCCTAATGTTGATTGTAATTTGTGCGAATGGAGTCAGAATTTGTAAATGTTTCGAATTACTATCAAAGCCATCAAAGGTCTCGATGATTTGAAAAATTAAGAAAACGCTAGCAGCTATGCTGCATTACTGGAGCTGAGCTTTTAAGGGAGTATATTTTTAGACTTGTAGATGATGTTGTTAATTCCTTTTGCTGCGTCACATTGTATTAAATCTAAAAACCCGTACTCATTCCCTCCAAAAACACCTGAGAAGTTGGAAGTTGCGATATATAGTATTCATACGACTCCATAATTATCAACGTTGAGTTATTTGAGCCATTCGATGTTTTTCAAGCTTCACTCAGAGTTTGACTACTTTCTATTTTCGATGCAAGTGAACGCAAATTCAAGTGATAGTATTATGGGCTCATACCTGCTCTTCATATGAGGTTCCAACTTTCTTAAGGATTTAGTAAAGGCATATTGGCTAATCAGTAACTTTCATGGTCTTATTTCCCCTCTAAAATCTGTTTTTCCTTCCAACTCCCATTCACTTTTCTTTTCCAGCTCCGCTTAGTAGGCTGAAATTTTTTATTTGTTTATAATGTTAGCTCATCATCTTGTGGGACTAATCATAATCCAAAGTTTTGACCATTTGTTAATCCATCGTATTTTGAAGTTGATGGCCCCTCCCTCTCCCCTCCAATACCACTGTGTGAAGAGATTCGATGTACTTTTGGCCCCAGTAATCAAGTCATCAGATTTGAGATATTTGCGGCTTCTGCTCCAGGAAACCCTGAAATTCCCAGCTTTCTTGTCTCAATGCACCCTCTGATGTTAGGCTAACCATCCTTTATCATTAATTCGTATTCACTCTTCACTCTCAATGCCTTAGCCTCGGATATATGTGCTAACTCATCAGAGTTACTCACTGCAGTCAACACAATATCAGATGACTTGGTGAGCAAATTTTCTGAAGCGAATAAGAAAATTTTGAAAATAGTCCTTGAAAGCCTGACTGGTCGCTGTAAGGTGAACAATTATCACCATCTGCTGACAGAAGTGATGAATCTCGATCGTTGTTGGTGTAAGATAGAATAAGAAGATCACATGCAGTGATATCTTCTTGGTAGGAAAAAGAACTAGGTGTTCGTCTAGAGTTGAAGGGGAAGAAGGAGGTCAAAGACTGAAATTTTTGCTGCTTTTTGTTTGCTCTTATTGGCTTTTAAGTGCAGAAGGATACTCTGATGTCTAACCGAGTTTTAATACTATAGAGTAAGTTAAAAATCATTTCATAATTTATGTTGAAATTTCTAAAAGAATAATTGTGATCAATCAAGGAAAGCTGAATGTCAAAGCTGGTAGAAGATGATCACAAGTTTGCTCGCTTCGCCCAGCTCACCATAATTTTTTTTTGATGGAGATACTATCTAATGACGTCAAGAGAGTAGTATGCGTGTATTTCTTATGGAAGGGATTTTTCGAAATGTTTGAAATTTTCAACATCTCTCAGAATAAGCAAACCTATGATACATAATATTTTACTCGAATTATTGGGGCGCTGTATGAAGAAAATAGAGGTCGATAACACCTCCTTCTCCCCTCTAATATCATGCATAGAGATGAATTGGGGATGTAGTATACGTTTTAGCTCCATCAATCTTATGAGTTCATATTTTTCGAATTTTTACAATTTGAGGCTCCTCAAGCTCACTTAAATTTTTATAATTCGCCATTTTGGATTCATTTTCCCCTAAATTCAAAAGATCATATTCTGCTCACCAACTAAACACACACACAACTTTAGACTTTTCTAGGTCGATTTGGTGACTACATATGGAAGATCCAAGAAATTTCATAACTCGCAACTTCCTCAAAAGCCTTTTTTTGCTCTAACTCCCCTGCAAATGCACTTAAGAAGCTGAAATTTAGGTATGCTGGTGTCTGTGACTCACTGCTTCATATGAGATCAAAAACGAGACATTTGAGCTATTTAGTACCTCTCCATCCTCCCTCAAAATTTGAGTAATCCGCCATTTTGAATTTTTTCGAAAAAATAAAAAAGGTAATTTTTTTGTATTTTTAAGAAAAGTCTCTCAACAATTTTTGAGCGAATTTCGTGAATACCTGACGACGCTACGTGAGGGGGGAAAATGTATAATTTACACACAAAAGTTAGGTAATTGCCAGATGATTGCAAATGGTCTGAAACGGAAAGATTTAAAGATCCCACTTTCCTTCGACCAGCGACCACGTTCCCAAATCAAGTAGGTTTTTAAACTAAAAATTCAGCTAAAAAGAATCCACCCGTTTCAGTCCCTATCCAACTAAACCCATGCAATGCAGGCATTAAATCACCTCTAGCCAGATGACTGGGTATTTGTGATAGCCTCAAGTCCTATGCGGTGGCTCGAGTACCTGTATGGGCGAGGCTACGTTTACCGGATCCCATGGCCAAGGTACCGAATTGATTGCGGACCGCCCCCACCTTGCTTCACGGCTTGGAGTAAGACGGGATGACGCAGACAGAAGTAGGGCCCTAAGGTTCAGGCGACTACCACACTCCGAAAAGGTAAGGGTCAAGAATCAAGCATCCAGGTACATAGTACCCCCGAAGTAGGAGGTGGTGGGTATCAGCCCACTGTGAAGATACGTGCACAGCTTAGATAAGGCCGATGATAGCAATTGGTACTGAAACTCACCAGAGGTGGGTATGGTGCTAGAAGGAAGGATGAAGCAATGGCTGAACTTCCGATGTGGTAGAACTTAGGTGGGGGCGCACACCCGCCTAAGGAAAACCCAGGGGAGATGTAGGCTGGTTGCTAGGATACCCCTGCTTGGCTGGAAGTAATGTCACAAGCAATTCCCGGCCAAGTAGTGTCGTGTGCGTTAGAAGGGATTCCCGTAAAAAAAAAGCATTAAATCACTTGATACTGTATTGGGACCAAATTCCAGGTGATGGCGAGTCTTGGTGCTCATTCCGCTACTAATAACCGAAATACATAGTATAGTAAATTGTGCCAAGTTGAACCAAAATCTGAACTTAGAGGTATTAACATGAACAACCTCTGACAAAATTATTTTGCGGTACTCTCTTACTCACCTGTGTAAGTTGAAGAATTTATTCCAAAAATACGAAGACTTCTCCCTCCATCTCTCCTTCCCAAATGAGGCAGTTTGTAATAGCTGTCGTTTTTATTGAAAACTCAGCTAAATAAAGAATCGATGAAAATGCTAGCTCTTAGAAAACGTGGGAAAATCGTAGAAAGTATTTGTCGCATTCGTAGAAAGTTCTCAGCCGCTCGTACGTGCTGGCTGAGCTGCGGAGTGTTGAAAAACAATCGCAGGAGGTCTACAAATGCTCCGGCCTGGAGGCGACGTCGCGCTGGAGGTACAACGGATACGAGTAGGAAGCGAGTAAGACGAGTAGCCCGGACGATACGAAGTGGCGCGGCGTTGGCGGTATAAATTTATTCATTAATGCAAATATATAGCTCACGCTGGTTGATACTCGGATAATCATATCCGTCGCCTTTTACTCATACGGCTCGCGCGGTTGATACGTTACGAAGATCGTATAATTCGAACGAGAGGACGTGAAAGCGAACCCATCCATTAGCCATTGTTCTCGCGAGACAATCGAACGATTATTATAAATAAAAAGTCGCCCGGACGTAATAACACGTTATCACGAGGCATTTAGCTCGACGACGGACGCGGGTGAAAATTACACCGAAACTTTGCGCCCACTGAATGGCGAAGGATATGGCCTAGGTTAAGGTCGTGCAACGTCAATTGAACAGATGCGCGTAAACACTGATGGATAGTCATCAGCCGGTAAAGTACGCATACCGGACCTCGGTTCTGGATCACTTCTTTAAATCATGGGAGACACCCGAGGCACTGGCTAACGATTGGCTCGGCCCACCTCTCGTGTTTACTCGCGCCTGTGTGAACTTTTTTTTTCGGTCCGTCGCGCAACGTTGTTCGCAACTAGACGCATAAATCTTTGATATAGTACGCGTACCTGTAAGGTGCACAGTGCACGGTAAATAAAAAGCTCTCGTGTCCCCTAAAGCCGGCCATAAACGGTATAAAACGCGCGCTTTAATTGGTACCTGGGCGGCGGAGTTTTTCTCACGAAAAGCCCTTTTTTTTCTCTACGTACAACGTGGATGACGCGAGGGTGGACGATTAACGGTCCGAGGACCGATAAGAGGTACAATCGTAGGCGTCGTCGTATCAAATCTCTTAATTATAGCGTTTAATTGCGACCCTCTTTTGTTTCCGCGCCGTGGACCAGTCCTTAGGGTTAATTGTTGGTTTGCAAAGGCGCCGTTGGCTTGACTGGCGGCAAATAACAGGGCGCCTCGTACTGCGTATTATTTACTGACCGTGCGCAATGACTCGAGCCGCGCCCTTCTTACGTACTAAATGGTTAAGGGTAAGTATACCCTGTGATTTGAAGAGTTTTAAAAGTTTACCTATATAACAATTTTTTCTCATTTTACTATACACCTTAAGTATACGCTTGAAAATGGAACCTTTTTTTGGTACGGGTAAACGTTCACACGATGTGGCGAATTTCCGAGTATCCCTAGCGTAGAGATGTAGGAGTGTAGATAAAACTCAAGATATCCCGGTCCTAGTCCGAAGTTTTCAACCGAACTCTACGATGTGGGAATAAAAGCTGAGACTCTGTATCGTCTACCATCGAGGTTTGAACACCCTTGTAGTTTTCACTATCGTACAAGATCTGTGTATATATCGATGCTGCCAATTAAACCTATATCTTCACACTTTACCCGTTGTTTGGAACATCTTAGGTCTTACTAATTGGTACCAAAGACTGGGACATCGTGGTTGGAGGCGAAAGAGCGATATTTATAATTAGATAACCGCAGATTAATGCTGGTTTCGCGGAATCCGTCTTCGAATATCCTTCCGTATCGGGGCCAGCGTATTTTGTATTAGTTGACTAATCGAAAGTGACGTGTTATTGGAACTCGCGAGGTTATTTTTACATGTTTGAATAATTATAGAGAATGATCAACTGGTTGTGAAATACGATACAATGTAAATTTGCCATATAGCATGATTTCCATATGGGCTTATCGATATGCATTGACTTCTGAAGGTTCATGAATATGCGCGCCGGTTCTTTTTAATGTAATTCGAGGTGTATGCGAAACGCAGGCTGATTTTCGGCTTCTTTATGGTATTTGATTCATCGGCTGTTATTGAGTGCTAGGCGTTTTGAGAAGTATACTGAATGAGGTTGAGAATCGATTAGATGTGGAGATAATTTTTTTTTATTGTGAAATTTAAACGATTTTATCTATGTTTAAAAGGGAGTCGAATCAGTTTCAGTTATGCGGAGGAATTTATCTATCGTACTTCTCATATTGTGGATTGAAAACCATTGCTCATGAGTAAAACTTTCAGAATTGGGTTTCGATGAAAAATGGAAATGAATATTTTTTGGTTGAGGAATTAAATTGATTTTTCATCGAATTGGCTGTACGCGAGTCAGAAGGAAAAAATTGTTAATTTTATTGTTTTTTTTTTTTTTTTTTTTTAACCATGGGACTAATTTTTTGTAGTTGAATTCATATTTCTACGAAACTAAGAGTCACAGTGTAAAGAATTAGTAAGCTGTAATTTTTATTTAAAAAACAAAAGATAAATATTAGAGCTAATTTGGCATAAATTCATAAGTATTTTAGTAACTTTACGAGAAGCTGATGAACTACTATTATTTTAGAAAATTTTTTTGGAAATTCATTATTTTATGAATTTTATTTATTTATTTTTCTGTAATTCAACTCATTTAGTTCAGTATACATGCGTAAAGTGTTCGTAAAATCACGTGAAAAATTTATTGGAAATATTGTACTCATAATGAAAGTATAAGTTTCTTTTTTTTTCCTTTTTAGCTGAGTTTTTAACTCGAAAACGATAACTATTACAGGCTTACAGGCTGGTCGGGGAGGGGGGTTCTTCAAATCTTTGAGTTTCAAACCAACTTTTCGGTATATATTTTTTTTTTCTCTAGGCATAGCCCCATCGGGTATTTGTAAAATTAGCTCAAAACTTGATGAGAGACTGTTTTTAGAAATTTAACAAAAGTACTTTTTTATTTTTTTGAAAAAATTCAAAATGGCAGATTACTCAAATTTTGAGGAGGGCTGGAGAAAAAGCGAATTACTCAAATTTTTTGTTTTTGATTTCATATAAAATAATAAGCCACGGATACCAACATATCCACATTTCAACTTTCTAAATTCATTTTAAGGAGAGTTAGAGCCATAACCGGTTTTTTGAGGAAGTTTTAAGCTATGAAATTTCTTTAATCTTGCATATCTCCTCACCAAATCAACCTAGAAAGGTCATACTTTGTATGTGGGGTTAGTTAATGACCTGAATACGACGTCTTAAATTTGGATGAAAATGGAATCAAAATGGCAAATTATCAAAATTTGAGTAGAGATTGAAGAGAATCAAATTGGTAAAAATTTGAAAAGTACGAACTCATGTGAATATTGATGATAGGAAGTATACTATATCCTTAATTCACCTCCATATATGATGTTGAAGGGAGTAAGAAGTGGTTATCGACCTCAAAATGTGGTGGTGGTACAGAAAAAGGTCGAAAACTTTTTATTGCGATGTCATGTGACAAAATGAGTCCAAAGGAGTATCCTTCCTCCCTTTCAGCTTCCCAGGTGCATTTGAAGGGGAAATTGATGCAGCAGAAAATTTCACGAATCTTCCATATTTCTTCGCCAAATCGACCTAGAAAGGTCAAACTTCGTGTGTGGGGTTAGTTGATGACCAGAATATGACTTCATCAATTTGGGTCGAAATGTGTTGAAATAGGTAAGCAATGTTATTTTTAAATCTGAACAACCTCCAGTTAAAAACTCAGCTTCAGTAATGCGGCATGGCTGCTTACGTTTTTTTACTTCCTTTTTTTTTTTTTTTTTTTCAATGGAAAAACCGGTGAATATTGAAATTTTATTTAAATTATTTATACCTTAATATATGTTTGAACGTATTGAGAAATTTTTTTATTAGTTACCAAGTTTTTCAGATTAAAAAAAAATTAAAATTAAAAAAAATGTAATAGAACAATAATTAAGTTTGTTAAACTCAATCAAATAATGCAGTTATAATTCCGAGACCCATTGAATTCTTCCGGAAAATATAACTCCTTTGAACTTGGCGGAATAACCATAATTATGCAGTGAAAAACACCAAGTGTTAAAAAAAAAAAAAAAACATAATAAAAGAGTTTAAATTAACCCAAATAATATGAATAAAAAAAAAAAAATTAACAGTCTAGCTTTATTACTGAAGCTGAAGGCTTATTCAGACATAGATGATATTTTCGACCATTGAGACTGGAAATCTTCACTCATATCATACAAAACCAGCTAAGAAGTTTAATTTAGATTATGTAATACTTTTTGCCCAATGGAATGACATAAGCTAATATGTATCAAGTTTGACCTATTTTAGGCTTAATCAACCTTTGCTCGAGTTTTGATTGAGCTTCATTTTGGATTTATTTTGATCCAAATTCAAGTGGTCATATTTTCGCCACTAACCAACTCCATAAACAAAGTGTGACCTTTCCAGATTGATTTGGTGAAGAGATATGGAAACTTTAAGATATTTCATTACTAAGACCTCAAAAAGCTATTTCTTGCTTTAACTCCCTTTCAAATTCATTTAGGAAGGTGATGATCTCATCTTTTGGTTTTCGAAGTCGATACCTTTACAGAAAGTTGAGCTTTCGAACTTGAAAGATTTTTTTTTTTTGTAAATGTCTCGAGAATGAAGGATCGTGAAGAAAAAATGTATGGGGACAAATTTGTTGGAAATTTTATTTTCTACAACTTTGGTTCTTATACATTTTTCATTAATGCTCGTAGGAAGTTGAACTTTTGAAATTGGAATTTTATTTTCATTCCTGTATAAGCACTTCTATACATACACATTACTTATGGCTCAACATTATCATAAAGTTGAGTATTTACGTACAACCGTACTTTTGACTATATACCGCTGGACCGCTTCAACTGTAACGATAAATTCTGTCGTTATCAAGTGAACACTCTTAGACCAAAATGCGTCTGCGCATGCGCGAGGTAAAGATGACAATAGGAACAGCTGATACCAGTTGAACTTGTTATACTCGAAACTCGAAATAATATTGATAACTTTGAACTCGCGCATGCGCAGACGCATTTTGGTCTGAAAGCGTTCACTTAATATTGACAGAAATTTGTGCTATTCTAAACAATGGGTTCCAGCGGTCCAGGTTTATATTAGTCAAAAAGCCGTACCTAATTTGGGACTTTAGCTCCCTTTCGCTGTCCTCTGCCCCCATTACATTATTGTGAATTACATATTTAGGGAGAAGGGTGGATTTTTTTCAACTTCTCAAGTTATATTTGTTGTTACTTTACACTGCACAAGTCGGAAAAATATTAATTGTGAATTTTAAACTTACTTTTTATTACTGTCGAAGAGAAAACAAAAAATTAGAATTTGTAACCTTGAATCGTAGTTCTTCTTCTGAATCAGTTATGATGATTTTTTCAAAGGTTGGGGGTGAAGAGGGGCTCGATCCATCGTTGGAAAACATAATTGCATGTCAAGGCGTCGAAATGAAGCAAATGCGTAAATCTTTCCTTGCTCCTCTTCCCCCCCCCCAAAAAAAATAATAATAATGCAGCTCGAATCAATAATTTTCCAAGCTTTCAAAATTTCCAACAGTCTTTCAAACCCATCACGTCGCTATCTCAGGGATACGACATGAAGAAAAAAAATCGTTCGTATCGAAATTATAATACGTGGAAATCATGCTAACGCATATCTTCATCGTGCGCGGCGAGTACATCGAAAACCGCATCTCTGTAGGAATACAGCGCGTAGAATCTCGGTCATCCATAATTTTCCACATAATACGCATGAGTCGCAGCCCATTATGTCGGCGAGATGGCGTTTTGGTACATTTGTTTGGGTAAAAACACGTTTCACAAAACGCAGGTTATAAGGTTTAATTAAGCGTATCGAAGGGGTGTGTAATCAATTAGGGGTTGTTTTATCACGTAACACTCGCGGGTTATCTTTGTTATGCGAGCGAAGAAAGAACGTCTCGGCGACAAATAGGTCGCGTTGTTGGCGCGATTAAGCGTAAAAAATGGTAAATTAGAGCGACTCGATGTTTTGGGTTTTTTTTTTCGAGGTTCGTACGGTGTTTTGGAAGCAATTTAAACGTAGAAAAGGCGCTGTTCGGTGATTTATCGCGTTCAACTGTTCAGGTATTGTGCGCCGGAGAATGTCACTGGGCGCGTGAGAGAGTATATGGAACGTTTCGGAGCTGATGGCGATGAGCGAAAAGCTCGGCACGTTTTGGACGTCACGATTTTTGTGTAGCGCAGTACGGAAGTGTGGACCGGGCGCGGTACTCCTATAGATCGGTTGCTTCGGGTAAATTCGATGATCGATATACGATCGATCGGCAGCACCCAATAGTGGAGCGTGAGAAGAACGTACCGAGTAATATGTAATCGCAGCGTCGATACGTAAGACTCGCGTTTCGAGAAAACAAATAAACCGGCGTGCTCGTAGAACCGTTAAAGTCATTAGGTTAATTCGCGCCGCCTCGTACGCTCGTCGAAGTTGGTAAATATTTGAATCGGTGGGTAGCCAGACGAGCGGAGACGGGATTAATGATGGGGTATGGTCATTAGGATCGGTCGTCCGAGTTATCCTATACCTAAGTTACCCTAACGGGGGTAATTTTCTCAAATAGATTTAATTAATTGGGTCGACGAATTTTGGCCGCGACCCTAGGTGCCGTTATACGAACCCTGGTACATTTGGAATACGTCTGGCTGCGTGTAGGGATGACGAAAATTCGTTCTCGAAAGATTCGAGATCATTCAACGTCGGCTTCTCGGATCCTTTGATGTACGTCAACGAGTCGTCATTACAACGTTCCCATGCTGTAATAATTCCACGTTCGAATTTCTCCACTCCATATACCACCGAGTTAATTTGTCGCGCTTCAAAATCTCGCCATCTAAAATATTCCCCTCCTTTCATCACTCGAACGAAGGAAATATCACGTGGACGTGTGAAACTCGATGACAGGTTATGATTATAGACGAAATCATATTTAATAAAGGTCCCACAGGGGGAATTGGTCACGCAATACACGACACGTTCGAGCACACGTGTCTAGGCATCTGGCCCGAGTACACCTGTGTAGCGCCTATGACTTATTATTATACTACGCGCCTTACAGCCGAGTAGTAAGTATTGATGATATCGATTATCTGGGTGAACGTGTGGACCGCGGATTCAGCATATTATCGCATCACATCGGCGGCCCGTTCTCACGCTGGACGTATTGAAATTTTTTTCCCGGCCGGTGCTCGAGGTGGTGTTTTCGTGGGATTTAGCGTCGTCGTTCGGCGGCCAGTGTAACGAAAGTAAACGTATACCGAAGATTAGGGAGTGTCGGTTGTATGGCTGCGGGCTCGTAATAAAATCTTTAATAATGGATTCTATTTGGATACGTTCCTTGGAAAGATGGTATTGGCGTAATGGTATAATTGTAGTATCGCTGATGGTTATTTTACTTAATGGTGTTTGGTATTTGGAAATCGACGGTATTAATCGATCGTATGGTAATGCGATAACGGCTACTGTGGGTTGCAGCATTCGGACTAATAGTCGGCCTTAACATATTTCCATTACCTATTATAGGTTTGGAAACGAACCCGAGGAGTATAAAGCGAATTTAGGGTTAATAATAGACGAAAAAACGATGATAAAAGCTTTTTTTCCAAGGGTGGATGTGGTTCTGAATCCATTTTTATGAATACAGATGTTCGCAGGTATTCAAATGAAAACCTTCCATTTGTAATATTTAAATTTCCATCGAGTCCAAAAAAAGAAGGAAAAAATTTTAACAATGGGTATTCATTAGATTTCTAGTAGGTACCTTCCTACCGTTTATACACCACTTATGTGGATGGGTTGAAATTAGGAAAAAAAAACAAACTAAAATACAGTTTTGATTTTATGATTCGAAAAAATTCCAGTTGTGATCCAAATAAAAATAACTCATAAATTTCGAGTGAACTTCTTCGTGATGAATGGATTTATTTATCGTGAGTCTGGTGAATAAAAATTTTTCGTATTTTTTTAACTCTTAGAGTTTTGAAGTGATGACTTGAGAGATAGTACTGTATGAAAAATTTCTCATTAAGAAGGGATAGGGGGCAAGCAGTACGGAGAGGTGGGGGAAAGTGCAGTAGTAAGATAATTTCTCGCCCTCCCCTTTCCAAATAGAATTTACATTAATAAAATTGTGGTTGAGTTTGTCGCAAAAAAATGAATACATTGTATTTAACAAGTGCTGAAAGTGGTGAAAAAGTGGTGAATCTAGTCAAAATTTCAAGAAAAATTAGTTTTGAAAAAATAACAATAAATTTGTAGTTTTTGATGAAACGACTAGCAATTTTTTATGAATTGGTAGCACTGTCGGAATATGTAAGTCAGTTTAGTCTGACGGCGTAGAGTTCGAATTTGAAATTTGTTCTGTGGTATGTTTGACCTTGTGATTTTTCTCTATTTTTTAGGGAGGAGTTGGGGTGGAGTCGAGTTGAGAAGTTTCTGAAAAATTGAGGAAAAGGTAGTGATATCGAGTTGGAATTTTTTTGAAAATATTAATTTTTTATTTCGAACTGAGCTATGTAATTAAAATAATATATTTTTTTTTTATTTCTCTTTTGTTTTTAATTTTTTTAAGCGTCGAAAAAAAATGAAAGTAGACAGTAACTAAGCCAGAATTTGAATGTTCATCTAGATGACTATTTTGCTTAAAAATTGAAAAAAAAATATGTTTCGCTTTTTGCACTGTGTTAATACCAAAATATTATAATACAGGTATTTAAGGTCTTAATTCAAGATAAAAAAAAATGAAAAAGTTGGGCAAAAATGTAGAAAAATTTCTTTGTCATTCATTTTTTGGACATCTCCTAGAGAAAATCCTGGCTGCGTTACGTCGCTACTGAAAATAGATACTTATTAGATCGTTATTATTTTTAATTTTTTTTTAGACTGTTTCAGAACTGTTGATGTGTTTTTCATTTTTTACGATTTTTTTGTTTTTTGTTTTTTTTTTTTTTAATTCATCAAATTCACTCAAAATCATTATATTTGAAATGTAATTAAACACTTTTCAATCCCTCCTCCTTCCCTAAAAAAAAATGGCCCCCAAAGTATGTTCACCTTATACAAGTAGATGTACCCTAGACTTTACTGATTTATAATTTTCTACCCCCTCCTCCTCCCTTCCAAAAAAAACTTCCACTGTTGTTGAAGGTAAATAATTTTATGATTAATTTACTTTCCTGACAGTTGATTCTTCGCATTTATAAATTTTCCTGACCTCAAGGGGAATATTTAAACACCTTGGAAATGACCTTAACTATGCCCCTGTTAAAATGGAATATTATTCAACCCCTCCTTCTCCTTCATCCTTACTTCCTCAAAAATCAACGTGAAAGTAAGTTGTCTTTGGTTGGTATACACTAGATATTATTGATTTCTCATTTTCTACGCCCTTCCTCACGAAAGAAATTCCGCCGTTGTTGAAGACAAACAATTTTCTGAATAATTTACTCTCCTGATATTTCATACTTCGTATTATTAAATTTTCCCGAGCTCGAGAATAGCTTGAACACCTTGGAAATTCCTTGGCTACGGTAATGTTAAAATCGAACATTATTCAACCTTCCCCCGCCCTCCATCCATACCCATCTAAAAAATTACTATGAAAATATATGTCTCTGTACAAGCACTTATACATTAGATATTATTGATTTATTATTTTCTAGCCCTCCCCTGCAGAAAAAATTCCGCCGTTGATGAAGACAAATAATTTTATGAATAATTTACTCTCTTGATTTTTCATATTTCGTATTTATGAATTTTCCCAAGCTCAAGGGGAACTTGGAAGTATCCTTGGCTATGCTAATGTTAAAATCGAACATTATTGAATACTCCCCCGCTGTCCATCCTTACCTCATCCAAAAAAATTACCACGAACATTATATTGTCTCTGTACAAGTACATACATTAGATATTATTGATTTCTTATTTTCTACCCTCTCCTTTCAAAAAAAAACTTGGGTTACCGTTGAAGGCAAATAGATTTAAGATTAATTTATTCTCCTGATATTTGATTCTCCGTAGTTATATTTTTTTCCTGAGCTCGAGGGAAAGCTTTAAATACCTTGAAAGTGCCCTTACCTATGCCATCGTTAGAATCAAATATTATTAACCCCCTTCACCTCCTCCAAAAAATTATCACTGAAGTATGTTCTCTTTATACAATTGAGTATGTATTGAATATTGATTTTTCATTTCCTACCTCCTCTCTCCAAAAAAAAAAACTTTACCAGCCGTTGAGGGCAAACAGTATTATTATTAGTGCTCACGCTGCTACAACACCGGTATGAGTAAATATTCTCGTAAAAATTGAAAGAGCTAGAAATGTCTTGAATTCTCAAACTCTTGTATAATGTTCCAATTTTTTTGCCAACCATGTTTTTAAAATCTACTTTGTCGATGGTCATGTTCAAAATTGAAAACTTTTTTAGGCACGAGTCCCATGGTTAATGAACAAACTTTATCGATAAAAATACCTTAATTTTTTAATTTTTATCGTTCTAATAAAAAATAAAAAAATGAATCTTTTTTTTCCACTCGAGTCCTATGACAAACTTTTTGCTGAGCTTTTGTTATTTTTTCATTGACAATCAATTTGCCACGTTTTGAAAGTCAGCAAATAAACTCACCCTCTTGGAAATATTCAGAACAAAAAATCTAGTCAATTTGATCTCAAAATACAAAAAACTTCAGAAATTCTAGTAGTGAACTTTTAAAGCACTGAAAATCCGATTTGGACCCACGTAATATACGTCGAGATCATACTCTCCATGAATTTCCAAATTTTCGCATCTTGGCCCCTTTAATGTATGAAGTAGGCAAGTTTTTCTACTTTCGCATGAATCTTTGTCATTTTGTACAAAAATTGTACTGGCATTTTAATCTTTATAAGTTGTCATTTTTGTTCAAATTTTGACAATTGTAAAATTGGATTTTTGAAAAAAAAAAAAAAAATGCTGAAGATGAAATTTCTACAAAACGAGTGCATAACCTATCGACTAACCCTAAGTAAAGGTTTTGTGAACGAAATTTAAAATGACCAGTTTGTAAACAAGTTCGTATTAGAGAATGGAAAACCGTTCCCTCCTCATCTGTTTGTACATAATACAAATGTATCTTTGAAGTGCCTATCTCACTTGGAGTTTAACTGTAAAGTAAAAAGTCGATGAAAACACATTAAACAGTTTGCGGATTTGTAGCAATTTAAGAACAAAAAATTCAATTTCTGAAAAAAATCTACTGAAGAAATTTCTAGAAAACGAGTGCACAACCGACCATCAAATTACGAATGGATTTAAAAAAAAAAATTCAAGATGACCATTTCATTTGCAAATCAGTTCGATTTAAAGCTTGTACTGTACCGTTAGAATTACAGTTTTACTTGGAGTCATACTTCGTAACTCCAAATGCAAGTAAATCAGAAATCAAACACTTCACAATTAAGTTAAGAGGGCAAAATGAAAAGAACATTTATTACCAAAATGAAAACGATAATAGTTATACTTATTTGTACATTCGAGTATACATAAACGAAAATTACAATCAGTCATTGCAATCTTTGGAGGAAAAAATCTTAAAAATTCAAGGCAATCGTTCATTTAAAAGAGAAATAAAAACGATTAAATTACTTAAAAATTAAAAAAAAATTCTGTATACATAGTAGCGCTATTTTGAAACTGGATGACAAAAGTAAAAAACCAAAAGCAAAAATGTTAAAACGAATTTGAAAATTATATTCAAGTATTTCTGAAAGGAGGAGTTTTTTTATATATGCAAGTCATACTAGACCGTTGAAAAAGTTTCAAGTGAAAAAAAAAATCTTACAGATGAAATTCGAAAATTACCCGAAATTGAAAAAAATTAAAAGTACGATTAGTAAATTACATAATGAAAAATAAAAGTAGCGTAACTAGAAGTATATAGGAACGAAAGGAAACACACTCAAGAAGAAAGGAAAATCAAGGAACCGAACTACTACGTATACCTATGTTTAATATGTACATAGGAGAAAACAATAAGGTATCCCGAAGGATGAAAAACAAAAGTAAATAAAACGAGGAACTTAAAATATAAATTATAAATTAAAGGTAACTTCGTTAAAATTAAAATTGTTTGCAATTTAAAAGAAAATACGATTTAATATAATCGAAAGAAAAAAATAAATCAAAAACAATGCGATCGATATACGACCCGATTGAAAAAAAAATCATTAAAATGAATTTCGAAGATAATGCGAACGACTATACTGAGATCACGAAAAATTCAACAAACAATTGCTGGAGAGTAGTTATTTCTACGAAAGGGGGATGGTTTTATATGCTGAGAATTTCGGCGATAGTGAATCCGGTCTTTTGTTTGATAGGTGTCCTGTGTATGAGTAGATGGGCGTTCAGGTTGGACCGTTGGTTGAAAGTTTTGCTGCATACGTTGCACTTATGCGGTGGCTCGTCGTTGTGTATGATCTTATGTACGGCCAAAGTTCTAGCCTGGCAGAATCCTTTACCGCAGATACTGCATTTAAAGGGTTTCTCTTTCGAATGGATATACCTGAAGCAAAAAAGAGATAAAAAGGCGTATTAGTATTGTACAAAGCCGACGTTGTATAGCTGAGTAAGCCGCGAAGACGATACGGCGAATTAGATACGTCTTTAATCCCCTCCTGAGGAGCGACTATAATGGCGTGTTTGTTTACGTGTACATTACGAGCGGTGTATTGTGACATGCGGCAAAATAGCGCGAATCAAAAAATGACCCCACTCGATGGCATTGTATAAGGATGGGCGCGGGTTACGCGACACCATCGAGAGCAGACTAAATCGCTATTATGTAAAGGCGGCTTGCCATCTTAAGTATATCTAAGTATAATTGAAAACGCGCTAAATACCTGTGATCTCTGAGGTGGTCTTGTCGTCTGAAAGCTTTGCCGCAAATGTCGCACGAATATGGCCTTTCGTCGGTGTGAGTTCGTTCGTGTATGAGTAAATTGTACGATTTGGTGAATTGACGATTACAGTATTGACAGATGAATTGTTTCTTCGGTCTGACGCTTCGTTTGCTCTGAGCTGTCGGCGGAGAAGGAGATGGTACTGTTGACGAGACGTTGGGCAATTGGGTAGCTCGCGGGAAAAATTTGGGATTTAAATCACACCCCAGAACGTTCTGGTTCAAGAAGTAAGAAGTGTTGTAAATGCAGCGTTGACCAGCCATTGATAACACAGATGCGAAACTGGTGTGCGGGAAATGAGGCGCGTGCAAGGGTAAGACCGGCGGCGGACTGAGTTTAGGCGGGAACAAATTCAACATCGCGTCCGGCGGCATTTTGGCGGCCACTAGTTCCTTCATCTTCTCCAAATGGCCATCATCCTCTTTGCATTCGTACGGCGAGTAACGTTCGTATTTGAGAGGGGGAGATGGAGGATCGTAGGTTTTACCAGATCCGATCGATAAATCGATAGATGTATATTCTAATGTCGGATATTCCATTTTAACTGTAACATAAAAGGTGAAAAGTCGTACATTAACCTCGTGAATACCGAATATTATCCACTTAGATGATCGACAAGGTAGAAATTCTAGAAATTTTTTCCCTTCTGAAAAGAGGCGAGCATAGGTCATTTATTTTGAATGACTTTTTACTGCGAAATATAGGCGTACGTGATCATCATTAGACTTAATGATTTCAGCAATGGTAGCCGGTTTCGAATTCATCGTAACACCAGTGAGCTGGCACCGGCCAAGGGTCACCGAACCAGTCAATGGTACACGAATTCGACTACTGGAATTTGAAAAGAAACAATAGCCGATTGTTTGGCTTTTGTCGTCTATAAAACCGTTTTAAATAATGTGACTTTTACTCAAATCATTCTACTATGAATATGTTCTGCACTAATGGAGATATCTTCGTTTCTTTTTTCTCTCTATTGTCCTTTCCCTAAAACACGTATTTTGATGTTGCCCTCATTAGAATGGACGACGAACTTTAAATTGTTCACCGGAATTACACAGAAGTGAATAAACTCATCAGGTCTTGGCCAAAATTCTAGACTGATTAAGTGAAGCGGAGATGTTTCGAACGAGTTCAAAAGAATAGAGATTTGTTTATTAATTGAGTTGATGTGTTTTTAAAAGAGATAATTTTTTTTGAATTTTTCAAGTAATTCGGTTTTGAGTTTCTTTGATCGTTTAACGAGGTTTTTCAAATTCCTAAAAAAGGGATCAAGTTGAGAAAAAAGATACCGATAAGTTTGTTTTTCATCTAAGAAACAATTTAGAGTTCCCCGCCCCTGTGGAAATGTTTATACTTTCATCTTCCGTATTAATCCCAAAAATCCTTCATAGGGTCATGATTGAATTGGTATGGGGTCACGAGTCATTTTATGTGCATTTTTCATTCGCATCAATTGTATTAGACTCCTCTACAGAACAGAATTTAAACACCACCAACTCCCCGCCTATGGGTCATAAAGAAAAAATGTTCATAATAAAAGTAGTAGAAAATTTAGTGTGGAACAAAATTACACTGAGCTGTTTTCACTCTACGATCAAACCCTGAGAAAATATAGAGTAAAAAACATTTTTTGGGGGTTCGACCATCCCTCTGTTGCATCTTCATACCACGTAGGAATGAAGACTTCAAGTATCTACATCTAGCTACATATTTATTGAAGAAGGCCATTGTAAGAAATTTTTCCTGCAAAATAGTCTGGATTTATAGGACTATAAGTATGGATAGCAAAAAGGATCAGGAATTTTAAAGTTTCTTTTTTGAAAAGTTATAGAATGTTTTTTTTTTTTTTTCTTTAATTACTGATTCTCAGAGATTTAACCATGTAGGTATTCAATTTCTTTTTTCAGATGGAATTGAAACCAGTCGGAGTTTCATAATACTTAATTTTCAAGAAGTCTACGTCTCAAATTGACAAATCGGTGAGTAATTTTTTGAATTTATACATAACGTATCAAATGAAATAATACTAAGATAATAAGTATATTAGTTGCATTACATTAACATGCGGTTGAAACAATTAACAGTACCCTTCATGATTCGCTGAATAGACCACAAAGCAAAAAGCATGCAGATTTAGTATAACTATATTCTCTACGTATGTACAACTATTCTAATATCAGCCACGGAAACAATGAAACACCCTGCAAATTTTTCATATCACCTTCAAATATATGTGAAAAACCCACAGAGTCGAAATAAATTCTCTATTTGCGGACAATTTCGCATATACCAGCCGCAACTTGTGGCAAATTCACCCACAAAACGCGTAAAAATGAGCAGGTGGGTACGAGCATAATATAAAAATGTCCACACGTTACATGCAGGGCTACCGTTGAGCATAATATAATTATATGAATTACCGCATGATTAAAATTATATAAATAAATAGTTGCTTACCGTTTTATAAGTACGCGTTCACGTTAATATTCGAACTATAACAATCACCACACTAAATTCAGCACAGACGTGATTAATCAAAACCCACGCATAACAGTTTTGGTAGTACACGTTGAACAGATCACGATGATAATGTAAAGGTTAGTTAGCTTACCGCAGTAAGTGCCTGTCGCCTCTCTCGATTTCACGTAATGGTAGTACAAAAGAGGGTGACGCGCATGCGCGTTTGGGCGGAGTATGTACGCCTCGGCAGAGTCAAGTAGCGACGCGATTGGTGTATTCGGTGGAAGCAAGGTAGCGTCCAGCCACCGATTGTTTACCGAGGTACGGGCGCGGACGCTTTCTACCAGAATAGAAATGTTTACGCGTTCGAATTTTCGAATTTTAACAAACGTTCGGAGCGGAACTAACGAGTCCGTGAGAACGTGCGCGTTACGGAGTAATGGGAATGCTTTCAGAGGTGTTTTGTAATAGCCAGATCGGTTTGGTGAAATATCGTATTGTATGCGGAAGTGTAGGTTGTAAATATTTTAGAATAGGGGGTTTTTTTCCTGCGACTGGATACAAAGATGATATTTTTTATCGATAATTGATTCCGTATTTTGAGTCGTGTGGGTTTCGAGCGGAGACAATAAGAAGGGTTTTTTAGGCGGTTATTTTTTCTTGAGGAAGTATTTTTTAAAACTACCAATTTAAATAGCAACAGATGAGAAGTGATTGGAGTCGACGTATTGTTGGGGTTTTTTAGCTGCAGGTTTTTTTGAGGTGGATGTTCGCAGCCGACCATGGGTAATTTTGACAAGTTGATGCAACCATGACATTGCGATTGTTTAAGGACTCAGTATGGCTTGATATGTGGTTATTTAGATTCGATCAGCGATGTTCAACATGGCTAGGTCTCCCAGCGGTGCTGATGCGGGTTTTTTGTAATAAATTAAATTCCTATGGTGTTCGGGTCCGGAAATGAATGGTGTTTTTTTTTTTTAAATTCGAGAATGAATCGAAGATTTTTTATCATTCGTAACTGAGTATATGGAGAGACAGAGGAGCATAGAATTTAAATGAATAATTCTTTTAAAAAAGACACAAAGTCAGGTGATGTTTAAACAATTGATTGTATAGGCAATAAGCAACTAAAAAATACATGAGTTTTTTAGCATAATTCAACATGAAATGATCATTAAGCGATTTCATAATAAATTTATCGTGAAAAATCTATTTTGATGGTGTACATTTTCTTTCCTCTTGCCTCCCTGATACGCTGATTATGTTTGGAAAAGACTGTCTGTCTAGATCATCAGTGCTGCTTTTAGAATCGCTTCTTGGAGATTAATTGTATAGGCAATAGGCAATAATGAAAATACATGAATTTTTTAGCTTAATTTAACTTGAAATGATCATTAAGTGATTTCATAATAAATTTATCGTGAAAAATCTATTTTGATGGCGTAGATTTTATTTCTTCTTGCCTCGCTGATACGCTGATTATGTTTGCAAAAAAGTGTCTGTCTAGATCAGTGCTGGTTTTAGAATCACTTCTTGGAGGGGGGGGGGCTCAGTTTCATAAAGTGAAGTGAGAAAGATGTAAATTGTTTAAAATTTCCAAAAAGTTGATATGTACCTGTCAAAAAAAAAGTGTTGGTTTATTTTCGCTCGTTACATTTTGAATTGGAAAAACACCTAAAAAAATCTCTTAGGGTTAGACACCTACCCCCCGCGCCTCTAAAACCGGCTGTGATCTAGATTAACAAAATTATTTGTTTCTTTTGCACGTTTTGAAAGCAATTTCCAGCTCTTTTCCCTACAATACCTATCCTATTTTCATCATAACTTAGGTGTTTTGTCATTTGAATTTAAAATTAACTCCAAACACAATGCTTATTCTTCCTAAATTTCTCGTTATTTTCAAAAAATTTTTATATATTAGTATTTGTTTTTACAAAACTTGAAAAAACTTATAGAAAATAATAATCATCTAAAATGGATAATTATATCGAGATGGTCGCTAGGAGGGAGGGGGCAAAAGCCGTAAGTTGCTGAGTTACAACTTCCTTAACAGAATCAGGAAAATCATTAATATCATTGATAAGTAATTTTGAAAAAAATGAGAAGGTTTGCAAATTGATGAAATCAAAAAAATTTAAAAATTTTCGAAAATAAAGTAATAGTAAAAAATCAGTAAAATATCTAGAATGAATAAAAATTAGAGATGCAAAAAATCTTCAATTAGTAAAACGATTAAAAAATTAAATAAAAATAGAAGAAAATGTCGATAAAATTACATGATTTTCAGAAATTGAAGAAATATTTAAAAAAATCAAATTTCGTCAAAAAAATGTTTGAGTATAAAGAAACTGTATTAAAAACGACAGAATGTCCGGATATGTCAGTAATATTCAATGATTTAAAAATAATATTCAACAATAGAAAAATTGTATACTTTTTTTTTTTTTTAATTTTAATATTTATGAAATATCACATTTTTTTTGAGATCTCTCGTAAAGAAAATATTTCATGCCCGGAATCCTATAAAATTATTAGTTTCAGGTCCAGTCATAAATTTTCGATGGTCTTGGTCATCTTTGAACAGTGGTGATTGTTGAATGATAATTTTTAATATTTTCCCATCATCTGAATTCTGAATTTATTTATTGTTCAATTTTTTTCTCAAACTTTAGCAGTGAAGCGATTATTCCTTGCTTAATACATATGTAGAACTGAGAAGCTAAGCAATAAAACTTGGGATTTTTTTTTAACTTTTAATTTGACTTTGCTTTTGGTTTCACCTTTGATTATCAGCGATGAAAGTAGTGCATCTTATAGAAGTTCTTCTGTAAGGTGAGGGGGTTAAAATATTCATGCACTCGAACAGTGGCGTAAATACGAGGGGGTTTTTTGGGTACAACCCCCCCCCCGAGACCCTTCGAAAATCAATTTTTATTTCTAATTGAAAAGTATTAGTGATCTCAGTTGGTATCGAGATCGACTACGTCAATAATTGGTAATAAAAAATTTTTGTTCTATGATTTCTGTCTTCCCTCCCCCCCAAGAAGGAATGTCAAGTTACGCTACTGCCCTGGAACTTCAAAAATGCCCAAAAAACTCTTGGCGGGATTTGAACACTCTACCCACCTGTTTGCGCTGCTGCATTCCACCGTGTTGAAAAAAATTCGTATTTCGAATTCCTGGTGTTGGAAAAAACAGTAAAATTTCGAGTTCTGGAGAATCGTTACTCATGTCTCTCACTAATTATACGTTCGTATACTATACGAATTTATGCGACAGATCATTATTCCGGGGATCGTTCGTTTTTAGTCTAATTTTGAGCGCTACAAGCTTCTCTAAGCGCTTCCTTTTTTGTTAAAGTGCTGAAGGTCCCAAATCGAAGCTTCTGGAATCGCTGTTGTCAAGGATTTCAGCTGTTCCATTTACCTTATCCCAAGGCCTTAGATAGGATGTATTAATGGAAGGGATTTTGAAAATTATTTTCAAAACATACGTATATTGTAGTTTTATAGCCAGGGTAATGTGGGGGGGGGCCAGAGACGATCTTTTCAAAGGCATAAATTTTTTGTAGTGCACAGATAATTCATGAATATACATTAGAATATAATAAATTGAAGGAATTGAACATTTTTTTGTTATAATTCATTACAATTGGAGTTGTCATAATCATTTAATTATGGAAAATTCAATTTCTTTTAAATTTGAAGGAATTTACTTTAGTGTAAATTTACACGAGGACTGTTAGTATGGAAGGGTTATATCTTGTAATACCATTTAACAGTATCTAAATATTCAAGAAACTGAGCTCGGGGAAGGGGGCTAATAAATTTGAATTACACCTAAATTTAAAATAATTTTAATTTATATTTTTATTGAAATTTTCGAGCATTTTTCTTTCATAAATTTTATTAAATTAAATTAATTTTGAATCAATCAATTCTATTAAATTAAAATAATTAATTTGATTTAATTTTAATTTCAATAATTTATTATGTACCTGTCTCGACTTTTTTTCCCTTTTTGATTGGAAACCAATTTATCCCAACTCTGAATTGAAATTATTGATGTGAAAAGTTACACAGTTGCAAGAGTTCTTGATTTTTGCCAAAACTTCTTCATAAAATTCTGATGAATTGCAAGTTTTCGTATAAATAGTCAACATCGCGTATATTTTATTGAAACATAAACATCTGTCATTTCTGTACATCAGAGCAGATATTATGTCATGAATGCAGAAACGAATCGTTAGTATAGAAAGTAACATTGATCATCTTAATTTTGAACTGATGTAGAACTCGAAAGGTTCGATTTAATTATAGTATCTCTAGACTCTAAGTATATATTTTTTTGTTCATTATGATTAATTTACTTACCAATATTGTTTCCAATGCCCGTATTACCTATCTACCTGTAGGTTGCGGTTAACATCATATAATTATCTACCCAGTGCGGTGAAATACTTAATATTGTAAAAAAAAAAGCGGAGGCTACGTTAAGTGAAACTTGCATAATTCTCACCCACTCTATCAGTTCCTGTTTGTTTTAGGTGAAATCCTTTTTTCGTTATTATTCCAATTTTATTTCAGAGTTCGTATACCATTCGTGTAATTGAATAGGCTAATGAAAAAATTAGCCACAAGTATCTGATGTAGTAGGTGTTTTTATTATAAGAAACTTTATCTTACTCGTCGTGTTGCCAATGTATAAAAATAGATAAACGCTGAAAAGAACGCTCGACCGAAACGATTCTGTGTACAGATAAGAGATTACGGGTACATACGTAAGCTCGAATAAAGTTCCCAGGAGCTGACGGTGGTGCTACGAGACAAGACGAGTTTCGTAACATCGTGTAGCCTGTACCTGTACTCGTAATTGCACGTACGTACAAATAGATCAGGTAAATATCACGAATTTTTCGTAACCTAATCAACGTGTGGTTCGTTCGCATAGCGTGGTCGACGAGTCGTCATTTCGAATTGTACCCTGTGCACGTATTATCGAGCATCATAAAAACGACATCTCTTTACGCCTACCGAATATACCGCTCGTATTGTATTAAAGGTAAGAAAATTTACTACTCGTGGATAAGAAGAGAAAAATCGGCGAAAAAACTATACTCACAATACACGGTGCTATGTACTCTTCGTCAGCTCGAATTGTGTTTTTTATCTTTCTCGAAAAAAAAAAACACCTTTCTTTCATCTTGCGTTGAGTGACGGGTAATAAAACCTTAAGCAGCTTTTCGACCTAAATTTAGGCTAAATTTTCGGCAGACGAAGACTCGAACCGAGACTACTATAAGGTCATTCGCGTCGATCGTTGAATGGGTATTTTTTTGCCGATTTCGAACAATGTCGGGGCGTTTTTTTTCCTCTGTAAACGAAGAAAAAAGATTACGCGAGCGTTGGGTTTTTTCTCTCGCGACGTTTTATTACCCTGTGAAAATGGTCAGCTACAGCGTTCGGAGCGGCGAATAATGGAAATTCGTCGTGCATTTTTTTACGGCGCTGGGTTATATTTTTCGAAGGCGATACCGTTACGTAATGTGACATGTTTATTTTATCATCTGGTCATGGTTTTAATCGGCTTAAGATGGGAGAAAATTGTACTTACGTAGTGTTCGATTCGACGGGACGATTTTTAAGGTAAGGCGGGGACGTAGCGAGGCCGTGATCTCATTCGGAGTATAATTACCGGTTGGAAATTGTCCGCTGTACTTCTGCAGGTACCGACGACGTTCGAGACTGTATCGCCATTGTATGTAAATAACGTTATCTGCGCGCTACGAATAATAAAAACTAGTTATCGCGTATTTACAGCGCCCGATATGGATTGAAAAATCCCGCTCCGTGGATTCCTTTAACCTTTCAACTTTTACGCCTTACGACGTTGCGTCGCGCTCCTCCGCGCCCAAATTAATGGCTGATATTTGAAAGTTATACAGATGCTCGTGATATATTCCGCCCTCATTACGAGTACATTGTATGGCGACCGAGGGAAATTGCTAGGACGCGATTTCACGCAAGACGTTCGAACGGATATGAGGTCGGAAATTCGAGCCTGTACGTTAACGTATAGGACGCGATCGTCGACTGACGGTGGTTATATTTTAAATACTTTATTAACGCTGCGTAAGGTCAAGAATACGCAGGCGGTGGTATGTTCGACGTTATGTTTGGTCAATTAGTGTCAATGCGGTTGAATAGGCGACGCGTAAAATTAAACATTCTCGGAATTTGGATGTGTTTTAACCGGCAGTGTACCGTTTTCCATCAACGGTCGTGTCGATGATTTGTACTATCGAGGGAAAAATTTTTATTACCGGGTTAGCGCCGGTTAATGAGTTCGCTAAAGGATTCCGGCCTTTTAGCGAGTACGTGTATTCGTCGAATGTGATGAAGAGGAGTGAGAGGGGTGATGTAGTAACGCATTTCGGTGGAGCATGTAAGAGGTGTCGAAGAAATTTCACCCCTTTTAGGTGATAATGAGTTCGACAGTGTGAGAAATCATATGTGTGGTAAGGTGGTGAGAAATTCTTAGAGTATTTGGAAATTTGTTGCTTGTGCGATTGTTGGTGATTTTTTAGTTTTTATATACTATGTAAGCTACTTGCTTAAGGTTTTCTACATTCTTCTTTTTATTTTTCATAAACGCTTTGTCCCATCTCCTTCATATGTTTCAAAATGTTATTAGAGGTGATAAGGGAGAGCATTAGAGGGCTTAAGCTGCTCTATACGCTGAATCATGATCAGGGATATATATGTGCTAAAGAACACGAAATATGTGCATATGTATGCACCAAAAAAGGGTAAAATCTGCACAAATATGCGAGTACGATATGGGTATCAAAAAAGAGTATTTTTCAACCCAGATACAAGGAGGAAGGTCAAAGTAGCATGTTTTAAATTTTGAATGTATCAGATAGAAGATTAACTTGAAAACTTGAACGAGAAAAAAATTTCAATATTGATTTTTTGAAGAAAAAAAGTTGATTTTTTTTTTAAATTTAGAAATTTGATTAAATGCTTGAAAATGAGTAAAATAAGGAAATACAAGTGATAAAGAACAAAACAAAGGAAATTTGCAAAAATATGTGCTAAAAAACCCGAAATATGTAAAAATATGCGCTAACATATATGCAGCTCATTTTACTCCAAATTTAATATGAACCTTTGAAAGAAAACACTGATATGTGCAACAAGAACTCTCATATATGTCCGTTCCTTGATAATGACTCCAATTTTTAGCCGAGTTTTTAACTTGAAAACGATAGCTATTACAACGGACCTAATTTGTGAAGGGGGTAGAGGGAGAGTGGGGTTTTGAAATCTTTGCGTTTCAGACTGTATACTCGTATGTAATCATCTGGCAAATGTCCAACTTTTTGGTATACATGAAATTTGCTCAAAACTTGGTGAGAGGCTCTTTATAAAAATGCGACAAAACTGATTTTTTGTTTTCTCCATATAATTCAAAATGGCGGATGATTCAAATTTCGAGGGAGGCTGGAGAAAGGGCAAGTAGTTTAAATTTTTCGTATTTGATCTCATGTGAAAGAGTGAGTCACAGACACCAACATATACAAATTTTAGCTTCTTAAGTGCACTTTTAAGGGAGTTAGGGTAAAAATCGGTTTTTTGAGGAAGTTTTGAGTTGCGAAATTTCTCGAGTCTTCCATATCTCTTTACTGAATAAACTTAGATAGGTCAAACTTTATGCGTGGCGTTAGTTGGTGATCAGAATTTGACTTCTTGAATTTGCATCAATATGGATCCAAAATGACGGAGTATCAAAATTTGAGTTGAGTTTGAGGAGTTTCAAATTAGTAAAAATGTAATTAATATGAACACGTATGATTATTGGGGATAAGAAGAGTATTATATTCCCAATTCATCTCAATACATGGTGTTGGAGGGGAGATGGAGGTGTTATCGACTTCAAAATGTGGTGGGGGTGCATGAAAAATCAAAAATTTTTATTGTGGTGTCATATGATAAGGTGAGTCCAGGTCAATAATTTATTCTGATTTTAACTTTCCAAGTGAATTTGGAGGGGAGAGGAAATTGTTGCAAGAAATTTCAAGGATCTTCTATATTTCGTCACCGAATCGGCATAGAAAGGTGAAATTTAGTGTGTAGGGTTAGTTGATGACCAGAATATGACCTCTTCAATTTGGGCCAAAATGGCGGATCGTACAAATTTTGAAGATAATTTCTCATAATTTGAGAAATATGGCAAGAAATACTACATTTGTTCTAAATTTAATTTCTTAGTGGTTGTGAAAGTGATAGAGTAGGATTTTTCAGACTTAGTATTGGGTATGTTCTGTAGTTATGAAAGGACTAGCAACGTCATTTCCAAACCTGAACAAGTTCCAGTTGAAAACTCACCTCCAGTAATGCGGCATGGTTGCTTACGTTTTTTTATTTCATATTTTCACGAAATATTTTTTTTTTGTTTTTGATATCGATTTACATACTTTTTAGATGATATAAAAGAAAAAATTAAAAAATACATATATACCAATAAGTTGTACATTTGCCAGATGATTACAAATGGTCTGAAACGCAAAGATTTGAAGACCACATCCTCCCCTCCCTTTCCTTCCCTTCCCAAATCAGGTAGGCTGTAATAGCTGTCGCTTTTGGGTTAAAAACTCAGCTAATAATAGAGCACATGTGAAACCTGCAGAATTTTTCACTATTGTTTATGTCTAGCAAAACATGAAAAAATTTACTAACCTGTTGGAATTGTCATCTTCCTACGCTTAAAAAATCAATGTCTTGCTCAGGCTCGCTTATGAGCAAGAGACAGAGGCTCAACTAAGAATTTTTATTGCAATGGTGCTGGTCTAGAAATGTTCACATTTACCATAGGTGCAGGGCTGTTCCTATATGGGGTGCTACTGGTGCTCAACCCCGTCTCAAGAATTTTCAGGAAAATCAAGACAGTGCTCATCCCCCCCCCCCTCGAGAAATGATCAAAAATAAATAAAATGTATTCCTGCGAAAACAAAAATTTTATTTTCATTCGAATTCACGGGGTAACTATTGATCAATTCATTCCTGATAATTATTCAAAGGTATGGCTGATAGCGGACCGAAATGTGTTTGAAAAATTAAGGGGTATAAGGCTAAAAAAGATGAAGAAAGTAGTACATGTGAAAAAGTGCTCGGGAATTTTTTTTAAATATATTTAATATGTAATAAATTAATAATTCATAAAGACGATGTAATAATATTACATAATGATCAGAATAAATTTTTTTTTCCATTTTTCATACCTTCATTACAGTTACATTACGAATGTGAAGCGAACGAGGGTGACTTATGACCTAAAAAGTGAAAAATTTTTTAAAGAGAAAATTCATTCATAATTTATAGCCCCCCTCAAGAAATTTCATGGGAACACCCCTGCATAGGTGCCTATTCAAAGCGTTCACAGTGGCATTTATGCGATTGGAAAATGATTATTTTTCTACACTCTGCGATTTCTTCTTTAGAATCTAAAATACATTGGGGTTAATTTATTTCATTTTGAATTTTCAGGGACTTGAGTTTATTTCATCATTATTTATGTTGAAATTTTTTTATCGAGTATCTCTCCCTTCTCCAACAAATCTGGATTGCGATGTGGAATGAATTGTATTATAATAGGTACTTGTACAGCCAAGAACGTATTGAGGACACTTCTGAAAAAAGTCGAGAAAGAGCAAATTACAGAGTAGCTCCACAATAAGGTGGACCAAATTCCGTTTTTAGGGGGTTTTTGTTCTGTTTTTTTTTTTTTTTTTTTGTTTTTTTCGTTTCAAGAAGGTAATGGGACAAGGTTACAATAGTTGCTAAATGACCTCAAAAAGAGGTCATGAAGCTTTCAGTTCTCCAACTGAATTTTCAGGCTTTCCAGAATACGACCAAAGCTTCATAAAATATTAATAATTTAAAAGTAAAAAAATTTTCAAAAAATTGAACATTTTCATCTTCCAAAATCATACCTTTGTCATCCATAGATTGAAATCGAATGTAGCTGTCAATTTGTTAAAATTCAGTTGGTCGAAATCGTTTATGAATTGTTTTTTTTTTCACAAATTGTCAACAAAAATGACTTTTCAAATATGATAAATTTTTGTTCCACAGGGGTTCCTAATGTTTGACCTTTTTGATGCCAAAATATCTACACGAAGTCATTTTAAAGCCAGAATTCGATCTTTGGAGAACCCCTGTGGAACAAAAATCAAGCATATTTTGCCTCTTGAGTTCAAAAAAAAAAGAAAAATTAAGCCCATAGAGGACACACGACAGATAAATTACCGATTTGTCGTTCATTTTTGAAGATAAGTGAAATCGTTGTTTTTTTCAAAAAGAATCTAAATATTGTTTAGATTTCCTAAATTTGTCAAAAATTGCTGAATTTAATTTTTTTTCTGACTTTTGGCGACAAAATATGACTTTGGAACCTAAAATTGTTTATTTTATTTTTATTCTTTATTTTTTTAATTTAACATGCCGTGAACTGTCGCTAGGGTCAGGAATGCCCGAAAATTCATTTTTTTCTTTTTTTGAAAATTTGGACTTTTTTAAGACTTTGAGTTCATTTCGAGAGGTCTAGAAATTGAGTTAGTGACTGAAAATGTTTTTCATATCATTTAACAACTACTGTGACCTTGGTCCTTATACGTTAAAAAAAAAGGAAAAAAGAATCGATAGGGTATCGAAAAACATGTATTTTTAGCTAATTACCCTCTTGTCGTTAATTTTAAAAATTACCAAAATTGGTTCTTTTGAAAAAAAAAAATCAAAATGATTGAAACCTTCTAAATTTCAAAAAATTGGCGGCTAATTTTTTTTCAGTCCCTGGACAACAAAATATTCGTATTTTGAAATTTTCAAAATTATTAAGGCTTCAGCTTCATTTTTGAGCGGCTCTAAAGATCGATTTAGGGGGCTGAAATTTTTATAAAATCTTTTTGAAGTCATTTCACAAAGATACATTTTTAGAAAAACCCCAAACTTGCTCCACCCTAGTATCACAGCCCTGTCTCATCATGGCTTTTTTTAAACTTCGTAACTTGTTACCGAATTCACCAATATCCTAAAAGCCATGGTGGCAAAGTGCTCCTTGTAGGCCTCTTTAGGTTTATTCCGGAATGAATATCACCGAAATATGTTTTTTATTTTGAAGCGTTTTGCGATGAACATCTGTTTCCAGAGCAGGAGAATAGATGATGTAAGTTACGAGTATACGGTGCCTATTGATAAACGTACGAATGTCTTTTTTCGTTCCTTAAAGTTCTCATTATCGATTCAAATAGGTGGACATTTTGAATCGCATTCCAATTGACGAAGCTAAATTTACATATCCCAAAAGAAGTCATTTTCACGTCACATTATCTGTACAGTTCTCGTGCCTCGATCGTATTACGCTTTATAGCAGCTATTTACGAATTCGTAGATAAACTGTGTACCTCGTCTAATATAACCACACGCGTCGTTCGAAAACCTTATCAAACGAGATTTCCAAGTAGTCGCCGAAAATCGAAAATCGTATACACGATACGGGAGAACGCGTTATAAACAAACATTCTGGGACACGAAGGTGGAGACAAAATCGACGTGTACACATCGCACATATAGGAGTGACATCGGAGAGTCGAGAAAACTACTTGACACGTCGTGTATAGGTAATAGCGTAAAACAGCGTAGATAACAACCGGTTAATAAATATTGTAAAATGCTAAACGTTTCGATATTTCGTACAGATGAAAGAGGCCGACAACGGTGTACAATTTCGCCGCGTGTACATCGATTACCGATAATTTTCGATATTTATTAGGTACACGTTGTAATCCCAAGTAGCGATGTAATTGCTTCGGTTCACTCGATCAAGGACGAGTGGAATTCCGGAAAAAAAACTGGGTTAAATGTGAGCCGAGCCGAGCATGGGAATGTTCGATTCGAGTGTGCAGGGGTGGAGGGTGGGAGGGGGTTATTTTTCATACGTATACGTGGCAATTATAATGGGGTTGTTTTTATAGACGTTAAAGCGAGCAGCCCAGACATAATACGAATAACTGTAACGTTTGTCCCAAAAAACCTAAATATTTAACCAAGAACAATGGTGAGGGTTTTTTTTGCCTTCGTCTGACCCGATGATTGAATTTTGGTCAATAGAACGTTCTCTTTCATTATTAAAAATAACCCACGAATCGTAGAGCCGCGAGTTGGGGAAAAATGTGAAAGTGAAACGTTATTTTTTTTTGTACGCCTTGTAAAACCCTGACACAGTTTTTTTTCGCTTTGGATTCCGCGCGCGCTCGCGAAAGGGAGTCGTAAAATCTTCATTACTCTATTGACCGAATTTTCGATCCCTTCGGTTCATATTTTAAAAGCGAACGCGTTTATGGCCTTGGTTAATTTGATACGCTCGGACGTGGTGTGGGAATGGGACATCGAAGCGAGGACAAATAGTGTGTAAATAAATCAGCGGGATGTCGGCCAGCATAACGATGCTAATAGGTTTTAAAAAATGTACCTATCTGTACGATACACCACCTTCGAAAGGGGTCATAGTGGTTCGCGTTCGTCGAAAAATTCTTCTCGGTCGCGCGTTAAATTAACGCGATTACGACGGAAAGCTTAATTAAGCGGAAAATATCAAAGCTCGTTTAGATAGGAGGTAAATCGTATTATCATTAGGACCACTTAATTTAAATGTTTGAAGCGCAATTTCCACGGTACCGCCTTCGGCTGGGTTGCGCCAAACGAAAAAGGAAAGCTATTCTTTAGCGGTAATGGGAAAAAAATTCAATTTCGGGATTCGCTCTATCCGTAAAGAAGCCAATTTAAAGTAGTCATCTCGGCTACATTGTTTTTCGTCTCGCTTCTGCAGTGTCGTCGGTACGCCCGATGTACGTTGTATACATCAAAGGATCGTCGAGAGAGTCTTATCGTATTCCACGATGTCGCGATAAATGAGATATGCAAATTAGGGTCGCGAAAGCGCTCCAGCGTATTCGCCTTAAATCGAGTTAGCCGGTGTTTTTCCGAGTCGAGGAGTGCGGGACTGGGAGGGTGGGAAATTTTCAATTTAACCGAGCGTCGTGATTTTCTCGATATTTGTACACCTCCGCGCGGTCTGCGAAGGTACACGATGGTTGGATGAATTGCGTGAATTTTTTCCGATGGTTGAAAATTTTGGGAGGAATTTTTTTTCGTATTGTAATGACTCTTTTGACGTGGTGTTTTTTCTTCGTCTTTGGAGGCCAGTGAATTTAGGCAGTTTTGAAAATTTAATTTTAACTATATTTTTTAATGAATTTTTTAAGAATGCTCTTAGACTTCCATGATAATGTTTCCTTTGATTAGTGGAGAACGTGGCCCATGGGTTATTAAGTACGGAGTTTTTCTACGAAATGTGACTTCACTTTGTCTCGAAATTTTTAAATATTATTCCATCTGAAAAGCATAGTGTTTTGACTTGCATTTAATCGAAAGTCAGTATTAAATGATTTTCATAATGACCTCATGAAATTAAAAATCTGACCATATACGTAACCGTGAGTATTAGAGGATCTCGGATTCTCGGATTTCGTTTTTTTTTTTTTTTTTTTTTTTTCAAGGAGTGGAGGTAGGTGAGACTCAGCAGTTGCTAAATGACCTTGAAAAGAAGCTATAAAAATTTCAACCTCCTAATTCGATATTTAGGGTTTCCAAAGTGAAGTCAGAGTTTAAAAAATTGAAATTTTTTAAAAATTTAATTTTTAGATTATTGAATTTTTTTTTACGCTGCGTAGTCATATTTTGTCATTTAGAATGAAGAAAATGTTTGCCGCATGTTTTTCAAAAAATTTAGGAGGTTGAAATAGTTCTATTTTTTTTTTTTTTAAAGCACCAGTTTTTATAATATTTAAAAATTGACGACAAATGGGTAATTTATCGGTACTGTGGGACGACAAAATATGACTTTACCGAGGAAAGTATTTTTAATTTCTCGAAAATTAATTTTTTTGAACATTTGAAGTTTTTGAAGTTGGAGGGTCTAAAAAGTGGAGTTATATGGCTGAAATTTCAATAATGTCTTTTTGAAGTCATTCAATATGTATTGTGACTACGCTTCCATTACAAAAAAGAAACAAGAAAATTCACACCTCCGACGCCCAGGAGTGTTCCCATGAAATTTTTTGAGGTGGGGCTATAAATTATAAATGAATTTTCTCTTAAAAAAAATTTGAATCAGATTTCTTTTCTGTAAACGAAGAGGTGCCGATGGCTGACGAAGATAAAGTAGAAAACGATCTCTTGGATTCGTTTTTCTCTTTCTTTTCGGAATTCGATTCTTTTGATTTAGTTTTGGTCACCCATTTAAGTAACATTGTGAAATTTTTTACAGAATTACAAATTCGAACTATTAAGTAAAAAAATTTTTTCAATTTTACGATCGCGATAAGCTGATAATGGATAAGATGATGCAACCGATTTAATAAATTTATCAGTGTGGCCAGTTAAGGAGACATGTAAAACTTTTGTTTTCGCAGGAATAAATTTTATTTATTTTTGGACATAACTCGAGGAGGGGGGCTGAGCATCGTCTTGATAGCACCCCCTATGGGAATAGCCCTACCTCCCCTTCTTAGTAAGTAGAAGTAGAGTGAGCAGATGTATCTAGAAACATGTATTTTGAAGCTTGGATATAAAATATGAATTGAGTAACTGGATGCATTCTTTGTATTCAAAAAATATATCAGTTGATAATAGTATATTTCACAACTAGGGAGTCTAGAATCAATTTTTCTCCCGAGTTGTGAACGAAATTTTTCCGAAATGCGGGAGAAAAGCGCTCGTTTGAGACACGAGCGATTAGCGAACGGGAGGTAAAGTAGCGCTTTCCTCCCGCAAGTATGAAAAATATTTTTTTCACGTTTTTTTTTTTAGCTGAGTTTTTGGTAAAAACGATAGCTGTTAGAGCCTGCTTGATTTAGGAAAGAGAGATCGAGGCAGGCGGTCACAAAATTTGTCAAGAAATTGCATGCACTTGAGATGATCTAGTGGCAATTTTTTTTTCAGTTTGATTCACCTCGAAATAGTGGTTTAATAAAATTTCAAGGAGAGTTGACGTGACCGCTATGCCTCCAAATTTTTTACTGTGATGTCATATGATATTAGAATGAAATGAGGACGCCAAAACATTTTCAAATTTCAGTTTCCTAAGTAAAGCTGAAGGGAAACTACTGGAAGAAATATTTCTTGAAGAGGTTTGAAATCATGAAATTCCTTGACTCTTCCATCTTCCATATCCTTTATCAGAACAGTCAAGAAAGCTCAAGTGTTGTATATAATGTTAGTTACATTCCAGAATATGATCCCTTGAATTTGAGTCAAATTAGATTAGTGCCGTAGGCTGGAGGATTTGGGAGTCTAGACCTCTTTCCGCCTCAAGTCCGATATTTGCTATTTGTTTCTTATCATTTATTCATTCAACCAACATGAATCTCAAAGCTCAATAATTTCTTAATTGAAATCTTGAAGTTTGATTACAACAATTTTAAAAATTCACGATGAATGAGAGGACTTAAAATCCAACGTAAACAATTATATTTCACTTTTTTTAAACGATACCAAATAAAACAAAGTGCTTCTGGCCTTCCAATCAACTTCTGAAAAATTTCATTATGATAAAATAAAATCAACACATGTTGATGACCATCCTAGAGGTGGTGTAATAACCAAAGCAGTTAAAAACGCCACCAAAAAAAAAAAAAGATGTTGAATACGAAAAATTGTTAGTTTTCTCCAATTTTAAAAAATTGATATTTGTTTATGTCTGAGGTTATATTGAGGTCCTTATATGTCAAAAAAATAGGCTGTCAATTCTTTCAACAATTTTATCAGTGCGAAAAGCATCCTGATATTTCATTTTTTTTCTTTTTCTTGCACATTTTCTTTCTTTTCATCAACGATTTAAATTACTTGAATAAATTATTTCTTTTAAACCTGATAACAAGAAAAATTTCCACGTGAATTGATAAAAAGACATGATGGATTTCAATAAAATTAGCAGTTAATTTTTTTGGTTTTGTTTTCAAGAGTCTGAATTTTACCTTTGAAACTCTCGGGAAATTCAAAGCTACGAAAACTCGTTTCTTTTTAATTTCAAGAAAACCTTACAATTCTTGGTTTTTCATTTTTTATCATATCACTGTTTTACAAAGTGCCAAAAAAATCAGCCATTTACTCAAGATTTAATGTACTAATTTTATTGTCTTTTATAAAATCTGAATTTTCTGAGTAATTATCATCTGTAGTGCTAATGACTACTTATTCTTACAAAGTATTTTTCCGTGGAGTACAACACATTTTCAGTGAGTAATGACTTCAATTTTTTTATGAGAAGTATATGATTTGTGTAGGTTCATAAATTCAAAAGGATTTTACTGTAAGTTTTAATGGCCATATAATCACTATTTATTTGGAAGATTTTACGTGTATAGTTAGATCATAGTCAAGGACGGTGAGAGGATCCAGTTCTGAATGGATTTGACAGAAACATTAAATAATGGGACCCCTGTCCATAGTATTATATTGATGACTTCGAAGTTTATAGCGAAGAACAGTAGTACCAGACTACTCGAAGTAGTCCCCACAATGAAGTCTTTAGCGAAAGTTGAAAACGCATTCTCAGTTTTTATGCTTCATAGCTCATAGTCAAGTTGCCATCTCTTATATTTCTTGCTTCTGGGTTAAATTAAGATAAACAACGAAGAGAAGCAGCATTTGGTCTAAAGGAAATTAAAATATCGGAAAATAAGCTGGCGTATTTATAATTGCTTCGCGATAGCTCGATTATTCAAATTACAAATCCTCCACCTCGATCCCACTTCCTATAATCACATCAAAAATGAATACACTCCTTAAAAATCAAATTACCAGTTGGTTATTTACTTATCGACAAATAAATACAAAAAAATTTTCTATTAAGATTAAAATGGTCATCAACCCCTCGTAGTCTATTTAATTACGAATGTTCATTATTTCGCTCGTGGTATCAAAAAACAGTCAACTCTGAATGACCAATGGAACTCCTTAAGATACCATGCTACAATACCCGATAAGTAAGCTGATTTCAGCATTCAAATGTAAATTTACCGTTACACGATAATTCAAAAGATGTATGCAAAACATTTAGAGCGCATCCGTTCCTAAAGCTATTCACTTATAACGGAATCGAGAATGAGAAAAAAATTGTTTTGTAAAAAAAAAACCCCTGGTAGATAAACACGAGTCTTTTTATCGCGCTACGCTCGACGGGCGAGCTGATTTTTAGCGACGGTTTGTGTTCAGATGTGATGGCCTGGTTACCGAGATATCGCGAGTTTTCAATGAATTTGGGTGAATTCGATAAGATTTTGGAAATCTGTGATAATCGATTATGGATACACAACGTACGGTTGGCTATTCAGTGAACGTTTCGAGTATGGTGGAACCCAGTTTTAGAATGAAATTATGGAATGGATTGGAGGACGAAAGGGTTGAGGATGGAACATGTGGTCGACGATGGTATCATTGTTGTGCCTCTGTGGAGATAAGTAAAGGTTGAACATGAATGTTTTGGCTTCCTTTTGTGGATATGACGAATGAAATTTTTGAGATAAGAAAACATTTCCGAGAAGAACAAATACGAGGGAACGATTAACCGCAAGATTTCGATTCATTAGTGATCATCGGGGTGGGTCTATTTTTGTATTTGTTATTGGTTTGTCTTTATTTCATGTGGAAGGAGCGAGTGAAGAGTTGCAATGAAATGATGTTAGATAAAGCTCATAGACATTACGGTACCTAAATTCAATTTTAATTTTCACTATAGCAGGTCAAATACATAATCATAATAAAATTACAGATTTTTTTTCCAACTCACGAGACTTGACAAAAACAAAAAATATTGACGTATATATTTTTTTGTTACTTAAAGAGTTTAAAATTTTTTTATTCATTTTCAGTTTTTTTTTTTAATTTTTTAAATAATTGATAAATAAATAATTTATGAGACAAATATATAAAATATAATTTTAATTTTATCTTTACATGGTGACATATTCATTTGTTAATGTATTCTATGAATATATACCTACTCTAATTATTCTACTTCTGAATGATTAAAATTTAGGCATCTTACTTAATTTCGGCATGAACATCGCTTAGGAACCCCTGAAAAGTGAAATTTATCCCTTACATATTTCTTGGTTCAAAAAATTAAAACCGCCCGTAACATGCGTTCGAGCCTTGAATTATTCATTCGGTAATTATTAACTGAATTTTTAATGAAAAATTAAGTTATTATGCAGCATACCTGATTTGGGAAGGAGATGTCGGGGGAAGGGAAATTGAAATGTTTATTTTAAAACAAAACATTACTTCTTCAAAAAACACTGAGACAAAATTCACACCCTATTTCTCATAAATTTTGAATGAAATCTTCGTATTTTTTACGGCTAACTATACCTTCTGAATGCAAAAAAATGAAAATTTTTTTGTTAATTTTTAATTTTGTAATTTTAAATATTGGTCTTCCAATTTACTTTTGCAAAAAATAAAATTGGATTGTATAATTTTTAGGCTCATTTAAAATAATTTATTGACATAACTACCAATATAAAGAACAAAATTCCATCATACTAATATACACTAGATACTATGTCCGCAAAAATTTTTAATTCCCTCCCACAGAATATTAAAAAAATTCATTCTAATAAAATTTTCAAAAAATAGCTTAGGGAATGGATGATTGCTGGTGCTTTTTACACGATGCAACAGTGTCTTACATCGTGATTAATTTTCTTATTTCATGGTTTTATATAGTTTCATTTTTAAAGTTTAAATGTTTATTCTTATTTTATTTATTAAATTATTCTTATTTTTTAACTTGAAATTTTCATTTGATTTTTATTTTTTATTTTTTTAAAGACATTGTAACGACTCTATAGAGTACCCTGCAAATAAATTATATCTATCTATATCTATCTATCAACTCCTTCGATCATTTCACTTTTCAGGAATGGTGGGAAGGGGTGGAAAATTAGAGATCCTTAAGGCGTTGACAAAGGTGAAACGAACATTTTTTGGTAAGCATTTTTGCGGTGTTGTAAGATGTAAAGTTTTCACCGTATTTTTCCTTTCGACTACGTGCCCACTACCCAATCATGAGGGTTTTATGAGGAGAAAGATGTATAAACTTCTTTCTCCCTTTTGTTGTTGTTGTTGTTGTTTTCTTTGTTTCAACAATAAGACTGTCGAAATTTTATGATATTATATAAACCTTTAGCATATTCCAGCGAAAATGAGAAAAAATTCAGATTGTTTATTTCGACCCTCAGCAGCGAATATTAAACGTTTAGTTCACAAAGTGCTTCTGAAAATTTCAGTATCTCTTTTTGAAAATTTTAGCACATCTCTGAAGTTGCAAAATTTTAATTTTTGTTTCATAACACCACAAAAATATATGAAAAATTTTTTGAAAAATTCTGTCCCAATTTATTATCCGCTCAGAAGTGAAATAATGTGTTGAAAAAGTTATGTAATGTGTACACGAAATTCCAGCTTTGTATTACCTATTAGGCACTTCAAGTCCATTGCTTGGTGCCCACGAACATGACTTGAAAAAAAAATTTAATTATACTGTATGTGATTGAAACTGGTTATTTTTTAGAATATTATGTACAAATTTTGCCTATCTTTGAGATTGAAGGGGCAACAAAAATTTATGAAAAATGTATGTAGGGATTTGCCATTTTTGGAATCTCATTCGATCAACACTGTATCGTCCGTCCAAAATAGCATGAGCTAAATTGTGTCAGTTGCGCAAGCCAAAAGCCAAAAAAATTAAAAATTTTTTTGGTTTCCCTAAATATTATTAAACCGAACAACCGAAGTAATAAGATGATAATAACTGAGAATAAGATAACGAGTAGATTTTAATTTTGTGAGTTGACTGGAATTAATAGTTATTATTAAAACAAAAAAAAATGTTACTTATTTCTGATAACAGGTTTGGTCGTGTTCGTTTTTGTAAATCGAAAAAGAATGAGCTAGAGTAAACAAAATCTAGTTTGGTGAATCCTGATGATATTTCGTGTTGACTTTCAGCGATGCATTTCCTAAGATTTAGCTCATGCTATTTTGGAATGACAATGTAGTGACTGACTTTTGCTTATCGCTGATCAAAGTTATATAGATGATATCAAGTTACTACAGTCTGAAAAATAAACAAAGAATTGGAGTAGGGTTATTTGCTCGCTGTACGAACACTGCGATGCATTAGACACATATCTTAACTCTAAATGGTTGTTTTGAATTTCGCGTGAAATATGGTTGAACTGATCATTGGTTGTTATTTTAGCCACCAATCAGAAATGTATCTCGTGGATCACCGCGAACCTAGTGATCATTTCTGAACTAATTGTATTGCTTTTATGGGAGTGCAGTAATTATATATCTATGTAACTTTGTCGCTGATAATGAAGGGACAAAAAAGCTTTGGACGAAAGAGGCTGAAAACTAACAGTTTTGAAATGCAATATTTATCGTATTGCCAATTCTGTAATGCGTTACCCATCACCTCTCAACATATTTTATTCCATTGCGAACGCTTACGAGACTTTTGAAACTCCCTAATCAAAAATGCGCTTACCATAATGATGACCCTCACTACCTTCCTAAAGACAGCAAAACTATTTAGACAAATCTGAATAAAAACAGGCATGATGGTTTAGGAAATAATAGAAGTCAGTATGAATAAAAAATGAAAAAGAAAAAAAAAATACTGGTTGAAGGGATAGAACATACTTTTGAAAAATAAATATGAAAATTAATTACTGAACGTTATCATGCCTCTGATTTTTAACTAAACAAGCTCTGTACAAATTTTGCTCAACACTGAAATTGAAGGGACAAGAAACGTTTGAAAATTGAGATAAAAAATTGATTCAATTATTTGTCAAGAAAATGTTGGACATTTGACAGATGATTCCAAATGGTCTGAAATGCAAAGATTTGAATAACCGTATTTCCACCGACTCTCCTTTACCAAATATGTTGGATTATAATAGCTATCGTTTTTATTAAAAACTCCGCCAAAAAAAGATGAAAAATGTTGTTTTCGGCCCAAACACCTTTTATGCGATGCTTTCAAATTCAAGAATAAAATAAAGTGCATGTAGTAGAGATAGCATCCTAAGCATGCACGAAACGTAAAACAATTTCCATGACTTGAATAAAACTTCACCACCCTTGTACACATACTACATTCGTTACACTGTTGTGTCAGCTATAAAGCTGCGTGAATGCAAACACCAATCAAACGAAAACGAACCAATATAATCCCATTAAAAATATCGAATCGTAATAAACGCGAAGAAAATCATGGCGATGAAATCTCGACATAGGAATCGTCTCAACGAGGCTTACGCACCGAACTCTCGTTCGGACTCGCGAGCCTCGAAGCACCGACAGATCGATCCCGAAGAACGTCAATCCTTCGCTGAGCCTGATTTGAGCGCAGAGGAGTCTGTTGCGTGCGAAGAAGGCGAGCCATCGGATGCGGGCGAACCACCGAGGAGGCATATACATCCTTGTATGTGCGACATCGACAAACGACGCTTGGCAGCCATCCGCGAGCACATGAAACGGCGCGAGATCGCTCAGATGAAGTATTTGAGACGTATACGCGAGATCGAGGAAGAACTACGAATGGCCGAAGAAGAGGAGGTAATAAGGCGACGACAATTGGAAGAGGAAAAAGAGTTATATGGCGACGAATACGAAACAGAAGGTACCAAAAAGAAGCGTAAGAAGAGATCGGCGAGGAGAGCGTCCATGGTGTCGTTGGGCGTTCGGCAAATCATTAATTGGAGGAAAGATCCTAGGCTCGAGGTGAAATTCACTGTAACCTCGAGGCTGCGAAGGGAACACCCCACGTATTGCAAAGCGCTACAGCCTTCGCCGCGTACTACTAGGCCTCCGATCAAGTGGAGCGATTCACCTAAGATACCCATACGTACCACTAAGACAGTAACTTTACGTAGTTTAGAAGTGCAAAAAAAAATAGCTTTTATACAAAAACAACAAAAGGTAATTAAGTATCCTAATAGACCTCCGTTTACGTTATCCGCATATGCATAGTTTTGTGTTTTGTATATCAGTGTGTTGTGTAAAGTAATAATGACGAATATAAGAGAAAAACATCGTGTGTGAACTTACTCTCGGCCTTCCTGTATTTACCGCTGGAGGGGGCCTCCGAAGTAGATTAAAAATCGTTAACCAGTCGATAACCTCGCCAGTTCCCATGATACCATCAAAAGACTTCCTACATACGCGTAAACAATACGTTCGAATAAAACGCGCAAAATTTCGTCGCATAAGTGATGCAACTCCAGGAAGCTGAAATCGACAGTTGACCTTATTAATGATTTTTTTTCGCCCGCTTAACGCATCGATTAATGGGTTTTTAAAAAGGCATGTTTTGGTGCGTATTTGAAAAGCAAAAGTCATTTATCTTTGCAGTTACGTTCGTGGAAACGTTTTTACTTTTGTTATCGCGCTGCTGCGTAAAATCGGAAGTATCAAGAAGCGAGCTAATTTTCGTATTGCCAAACGGACGCCCCATTGTCGGGTATTTTCTCTCGGGGCCGAATTGGAATTAAAATAATACGACGGATGAGAGGAATTCTAGGTGTTCCGTAGGTAGTGAAGGTTTTCGTTTTCGTTTCAACGGAGGCACGGAGGCAGAATAGATGTCGAAGACTCGCCGCATCTTCATTCGTGATTTTTCACCGAAACAGATGGCCCGATTGGGTGGTAAAGGCGGAATTCGCGCACGATTTGTATCGTCGAACGTGATGTTTATGCGACGTGAAGCGAAAGTTTCGTACGTAATTTATGGAGTAATGGTGTGGGTACGTTATCTAAATTATAAGTTTGCCCTGTGATGGCATCGATTGACGAGAACGTACTGGGTGACTGAGGCATTACATCGGAGGCGGTTGCATACCGATTTCTACCGTCTGCGAAATGACGACCCACGTTGGGCTTATTTTGATGAAGATTGCCTTGTTTGTGAATTTACCATTGGATAGAGCGAGCAGAGTGTTTGTACTGAAATGTGGGCATAGTTCAGACGATTACTTTGTAAGTTGAACTTTACCTGAATGAAATGAAAGACGTGGATGAGGGAAATATCAATCCACTGGTATTCTTGATTACACTACTGGACAAAGGATCTTGATCCAAATTTTGTCGAAGTGGCCTACAATGTTGCTTTTGATGCAAAATCGTCTCGAAAAAATTTTGATCCCCCTATTCCCATCCCTTTCAAAATCATTCCACCCCTATACTGAAAATTCAGTACGCTACTTCGGATGTAGTGGATGAAGCATTTTGAAATTTTCACACATTATAGGTCTTATATAGAAGTTGGTATGCATGAGAATTTTTTGAAAAAAATCAGTTCAAATTTTTCCTACTTTTTCGCGTATTGAAAATTTCTCAAAAAAATTTGGAAGCTGGGAGCCCTGGCTGGAATTTTTTTTTTACTTTCGTCGTGTGATTAGTTATTACATATATTTTTTTCAAGCATTAAAAATGAGCGCAACCTTGTTGAAAAAAATTTAAACTACATATGTACATTATTTGTAAAGAGTGAAAGAAAAGGTGATTCAATTTTCACAATCTTTTAATCAGAGGCGAAACTACGGGGGGATGGGGGACGTGATTCTCCCCCCACAGCCAAATTTCATTGTAAAATTCGGCAAAATTTCGAAAATTAGGTAATATTTTTGTTTTTATTAATAAAAAAAACAATTACATACCAACGAGCTAGCAAATTTAATTAGAAAAAACTTTTTATAAAAAACACAAAACTCATTAAAAAAAAATATTTAAGTAATTATTCAAACGACGTTTCGCCGCACTAGTCAGCATCTTCAGGTGTAATGACCATAGTGCGATAAAGACTGCGTGTTCAATTCGATTGATTAAGATAATGCGTAGATAACAGAATGCGACTAATTGTAGTACATCTGCGTAGTGCCTAGATAACCAATCTTCGTCGGATTGAAAGTTGACATTGTTTTTGAATTTTTTAATATAGGTCATTTCTAGAATTTTCCTTTTATTAAGTATCGGTTTCTCGATCAAAAATTTTGCAATTTTCAAGATTGAATTTATGGTTATTTTCAAAGGCATGTTGATTATAATGCAGTATTTGTTTTTTTATTTTTAATGTCATTCTTGTGTTGACTAATTCATTTAGATAAATATTGACTAGTTTCTCCTGTATAGGTTTTTAAGCAATGCTAGCAGCCAGTTTTATAGACTAAATTGCTCTCTTTTTCCAGGGCTATTTTTTCTTTAATTTTTGAAAAAATGGATTTTTTTCAGTGTTAATAACGTTTGGATCGGCAAAAAGAATTTTGTTAGTAGCTCATCAAAAAAAATTGATCAACTAATTTTTAAAAAACCTTTAAAATTTGAAGATTTTACCTTATCAAATAAAATAACGTAAATTTTCGGTAAAAAATTGCCATATAAACTAATTTTTAAAAAATCTTAAAATTTGAAGATGTTACCTTGGCAGGTAAAGTAGGTAAATTTTCACCAATATAATTTCTGAAATTATATTGATTCAAAATGCCCGATAGTAATTTGAACGATTAAATTTAAGATTAATTTTTTTTTAATAACTTTTTTTTTTCTTATACTTTTTTAATTTGAATATTTAATTTAAAAATTGGATTTTTCTATAATTTATACCTATATAAATGTATGTAATTTAAATAATTGATTAATAATTTTTTTATGAATATTATTTTTTTCTAAAATAGTTTCTTTTTCCTTTTTAATTTTGTTGAAGTATCAATTAAAAATTTTATTATTTTATCATTTGGGCTTATGTGATTCTTTTCGTATAAACGCGCTGTATGTACTAAATTTAACTTGTAAGGTACTTTAGGAAGTCATAGTTATGAGAATGAAGATGTTATGATAGTATTAATTGCAAATTTAAAGAAACCCCAATCAACCCGTAAATGGTACACATTGGTGAAATTCATTCATCATGCGCCTTTTCATGCAGCGCACGCAATACGCAGCTACCTTCAGGCTCAAACGCTACCGCTTGAAGAAGCGCTTCGCCTGAGGAACAAAATGTTGTTTTCCCTTAGGTGGGAAGTGTTGAAGGAAGTTGATCAAAGTTTCGATTTTTATTCTTTTTTCTGAATAAACATTTTTTTTAATTTGTCTTTTTTTTAGTAATATTTTTGTAAAATGAAACCTCCTCATATATTTTAATGGAGACTTCACTGAGAAAAATGAAGAAAGGAGTAAAGTACTGAATAGTTTGAATTTGAGGTAATGATTAATGTCGAATCTGATTATTGTGCAGAAGTGTATGAAATTTTGAACTTTTCAGTGCTGAGTACTTTTAACCAATGTACTTGAATCCACATAAATAGCATTCATCACTTAACTTCTCTATAACAAATAACAAATAATACGGTAATGAATCCTGCAAAAATACAGTAATTTTCTAACACGAAGTAATTTCAGTACACAATACTGTACTGAAATTGATTCATTTCGAAATTAACGAGGAATCAGCACATTATTCATGAATCAGTATTTCATATGATACACTGAGTCCCGAACGCAATGGGATTATTAATACATAAGTCAGGAACCAAAGGCGTATGTGATTTACTAAGTCCTGAAAATTTCGAAATACATACATTTCGGCATAGTAATTAAGTTTCTCCTATTTCACTCCTGAACTGAAAGTATTCAGTGCTGTACAATTTTTCTCATTTTTTTCAGCAATTCTTACACTAGACCAAATTTATCAAGTTGATTTTTTTCAACAGTTTGTTACACTGCATTTTTATATTGTAATCTTTGGAGCGCCTACATGATGTTTGTTAAATTTAGTCACTCATTATTTTTCTCCTGTGATCAACACATTTCACCTAAAATCATAATTTAGAAAAAATTTTCAAGTTCAAATATGTGTGTTATAAGAACTGTAAGCTCTAGTAATGCAGCATGACCAGGGGCGAAACTAAGGGATATTGAGGATCAAAACATCCCCCCACCCCTCCTAAATATTTTTGCCAACCAAAAATTCGGCAGATTTGAATATTTTTGTCGACAATTTCAACATCTAAGCTATGAAAAAAAAAAAAAAAAAAAAAAGGATTGAGATATTCGAAGTTTTTGGACTCGTTCGTCTTTACCGACTTGATAATTTTACGGACAACGCAATGCCGAATTATCACTAATTTATCAAGTAGAAAACATTTCATTTCTACTAATTTTTCCAGTAGTCCAGTGAAATTAGGTTTGTAACCAGGACAAATCGAGGGTCAAAATTTTTCTGCGGAGTCTTGTAGGCAATAGTGTCCCTAACTACCCCTAACTTTTCCAAAAATCCCCCTGTTGCTTTTTGCTTCTCCCCCAAAATCCACATTTGTCCTGCCAAACCAGTGTTTTGCCCGTAATACGCATCCTGAACTAGATACAGAAAAAAAGTCAAGTTAAAAAATGAAGCTGATCAAATTTCCAATAAAAAGTATTGTTACACATTTTTTGCCTAATTTGATAGAATAGCGAGAAAACGCCCTTGAGACGCACTTTCATTGCACTAGGGCCATAGCGCGACGTTTGATATACCTCACCGCGTTACGTTAATGTTTTATGCTCTCATCGCGCAAATGATTACTGAGGTGAACAAATTTTTATTTTTTCGAAAATCGATCGGGTATAATGGTTGATAGTGGTAAAATGACCTCAAAAGTATACCCAAAAAATTTAAGTCTTTCAAGTTAATATTTATACCCTAAATAATTAAGTCAAATTTTGAAAATTTTATGATACATCAAAAAATGTTCAAAAAAATTTGTTTTCAACAATTTTCAAATTTTTTGTGCGCAAGGGCGATATTTTGCCTTCTGAACATCAGAAAAATAATTATTTACCTATTTTTTCAATAATCAAGGGCTTTCAAACTATTTCTAATATATAATTATGAAAAATCCCTATTTTTCCTGTATTTTTTTCCATTATATTCGATACTACTCCTAACTATACTACAAATAGATTAATTTTATAGAAAAATCAAATATGGAACATTAGCGTAACGCGGTGGAGTATATCAAACGTCGCGCTATGACCCCAAGTGCAATGAAAGTAGTGCGTTTCAAGGGCGTTTTCTCACTATTCTATCAAATTAGGCAAAAAATGTGTAATAATATTTTTTATTGGAAATTTGATCAGCTTCATTTTTTAACTTGACTTTTTTTTTGTATCTCGATTAGAACGCGTGTTATTGTCAAAAAACAAGTTTTATGGGCACAAATGTGGATTTTGGGGGAGAAGCAACAGGGGGATTTTTGGGGAAAAGTCAGGTGTTATTACGGACACTATTAGCTACAAATTTCCGCAGAAAAATTTTGGCCCCAATGAGTCCAGGTTAACGCGTGTTTTTGTCGCAATTTGACTGGACTACAGACTCAGCTTCTCAAAATATCATTCGATTTCTTCTTCATATCAGGTGGTTAAGGGCATAGGAGGATAAGAATGGTGAATCTGGCACGGAGCCCAATTTCGATGAAACTTGGGTGGTAGGTAGATAGGTATTCTTTAGAAACTTCCGTTGCCAAAGTTTCAGACTCCCGCCCCCTCGTTTTTGAAAAATTAATTTTTAATTGAAAAACCAATTCGAATTTTTTTTTACGCAATGTGTAATTGACTGATTTTATTGAAAATTTAGTATGTTGTACCGCATTTCATAGGGGTTCTCTTGGAAAAATTAGCACCCCCCAAAATGATTTTACTTCCACTAAAAACCGTTTTTTAACTTTATTTATTTTTTTTTACCATGATAACGCTTTGGCACAATTACGAAATCGATATTTTTAGATGTCTCCTTGACCCCCAACCTCGTGGAATTTTTTCAGATTTTTCACTCGGGTACGCCATGTTGAGAAATGGCTGAAACTGATAATAGTTCCAAAAAAATATCATTAAATGTGAGAAAATCAACTTTTCATACTTGCGGGAGTAAAGCGCTACTTTACCTCCCGCTCGCTATACGCTCGGGTCTCAAACGAGCGCTTTTCTCCCCCATTTAGGAAAAATTTCGTTCACTACTCGAGAGAAAAATTGATTCTAGACTCGTATGACTTATCACCCTCGCTTTGCTCGGATGACAAACCTCACACTCGCTAAGAATCACTTTTACCTCCCTAGTTGTGAAATATACTATTATAGGCCTACCGGTAGCTTTTCAAAACAAGAAGAACTGTTTAGTTTTCATCTTTTAAATTGAGCTACATATTTATTTGATTGTTATTTTAATGTATCTTTTAAATAAATCGATGTAATTGTTAACTTGTTAAGGATAAATAGGTATTATTATTCTCGCTTTATTGTTTTTTCCATTGCACTCGATACCTACTGAATAAATTGCCAATTGCAGTGATGTAATATAAAAAACTGAGTCGGCAAAAACCATCATTTGAACGCTACTGAGTCGGCAAAACTCCTCAATATATCACCCTACTTTCGGCCCTGAGCATGGCAGCTTGCATTTTTTTAGATTTAATGTCAACTAGGTATATTCCTGTTATACAATTTTTTATGCCTTTTAAGGTTGTTTTTTATTATGTATAATTTCGGATATTTTATGCGCGAGTAGAATGCTCAAACTTTCAGACATTTGATAGAGCAACAAAATTTTTACCTTAAAACTTTTCGAGATATTAAACAATTTTAAAATAATTTTCGTCAATATAGTTTTCAGGTCATTTTTGATCGATATAGAGAAAAAACTGATTTTCAATCTTTTTTAATATGGATACATTTTTCTTTAATCAGCGATTATTTTGGACATGGAGCGCATGTAAATGTATGGAAATTTCTTAAAACTCAATTTCACCAATTTCCGAAAATTCCAGGAATTTTATATAAATAAACCAGGACAAATTTTCAATACTGGCATTTTTTTTCTATCTACGAAATCGTATTACGATTTCCACCGATCATCGATTCTTCTAAAATGTTCCAAAAACAATAACTAAATGGAAATCAACGTTTACCCTGCGTAGAATAGTCTCCCTAAAATTTTTTTCAATTTTCTCAGAATAAATCAGTCGAGTCAAAAAACTATTTACAATAGTTCTCGTGCTTCTGTATTGTCGCGTATTTTTCTGCGAAATCATCTTCGTATCATCGTTCGTAACCTTTAGACCGAAGATGAAAGCGCAGATTTGTTAAAAAATTAATTTGCATATGGCCTCGCGTACCTCAACACGCTGATTATTATTGTCTCAGATAAGGCGTCTTCGTTTTCAATGGCTGAAAAAAAAATCGTCGATAAATAAGACGCCAAAAAAAAACCACAATTATTGACCTTATTTCTTAGAAATGATTTTCAAGCGCGCGAATTTCTATTCCCGGTATTATACTCGGTGAAGTTTATTGGGGTTATTTACTTCGGGTTTCGAGATAACGATTATTTTTCTGGAGAATTTTTCGTTGGCGACGTAAATATCGCGTTTACTGTATTCCTATTGTTGTTTTGTGATAAATTCACGAGTCGAATCTTGGGATATTTTTAAACGATAAGTGAGCTACCACAAACGATATCGAAGCAGCTATAATTGAACAGACTTTCAACCCTATCACGAAACCGTAACCAGTCGCTGTCAATGGTACTCGATGTCGAACCATCATAATAGACCTGTGTGTAGAGGGAAAAAACAGTTTCAGAAAAATTTACAACACCGATAAACACGTTTACAACCATTCTACCAACATGTTACGTATGACTTACAATACCGAATGATTTGCCTGCAGCAGACGTTCGCATAATAGAGATCTTTTATTCTAGCCATTGCTTCTGTTCGATGGACGTTTTTACAATCGTTCGATACGTGTTTTTACGCTCGTGCCGGAGCGAAGAGGAGCAGAAAAAAGGCCACAAAAAGCATTTACTGCTCATATTTGAAAAGAATTTGGGTCAGCTTTACGTCAACGCTATCGTAAATTACGGCGGCTAAATTAACTCCCGAAAATGTGATGTCTTTTTTAACCACCATTAGCGGCTCCTTTGGCGTATTTTTTTCGCTGCTTCGTAGGCCCGAATACGTGGTGGAAAAAAGAGCTGAGAAAAAGACGAGAAAGTTTATGACGTATAGAGATAGCAATGTACATTGTAGCGTGATTTTTTTTTTATTTGAATCCATTCTAGCGACCATTTTAACCGTTATACGTAACACAGTATGACGAATCGCGGACTCGTTATCGTCGTTTAAATATCCATGTACGAGATGACCATTGGATATTTCATCGTAGCGGCTACGAATTACGTGACAAATGCGGTAACGAGCGGCTCGTATAGTTTTGATTAAAATCCCAACCGTTTCAGTGGTTCCTTCGGGGTGTGGTGGTCGTATACTGGAAGCGAGAGATATATAGGTTGGATAATTTTGCGAAACCATGCGAACGTCGAGGCGCCACGGTGCTCGGTGGCCGCTGTCCTCTGTGTTTACTACATGCTCGGTCGCTTCTTCTGGCGTTTGGTAAACATTACGACATTTAATTAAACGAGGCGACGTTGTTAAATTCCCTCCATTCGAGCAGCTAGTGTTTGCTTCGATCATAAATTTTTATCCGCGTTCGTAATTTTTATTATGTACCGAACGATGATGGCACGAGTGTCCGAGCCGCAGATTATACGAAGCTTTGGAATCGTTTGGGCCTGATTTTTACACTTACGCGAGATCCGTCATCGATTATAGTGACGTGAGTGGAATATCGATGTAGCGATGATTGAGAATTGAGATGTTATTTTTTCGATGTTCCTCACCCTCCGCATGTGTATTGTAATTTATTTGTATATGATTTCTGCGTTTCGTCAAGTATCTCGTTCGAGCGAGATGTTTATACATTGGAGACCGTATCGTCGCCTTGTATTAAGAAAAGAGATTTTTAACACGCCAACCTTTCGATGTTTCGAAATCGATTGTATGACGAGAGTGTAGAGATTAGGATTATTGAATGGTCAATTCATCTCGAAAAGTATTTCGGACCTCCCTGCGACCGATACGTAATTCTTGTGTTCACCTTGCCGCCTCAACAATGCACTTTGTTTGGAATCGGCTCCCATTCATCTATCGATCAAAGCACGTTGCGTTAACTCCGACTGTGGTATAGACGTGAGTTTAAAATAATGGAGTAAGGTTTTTTCACGAATGATTAGTTAATGATGCGCAATTATTATGGATTCGACGAGATATGGTATTAAATGCTGATCATCTCAGATGGTGTGCGTTTTTATTTTTCTAAATTCTGGTCTGTGAAAATCACGGAATTGTCAACTCTGTTTTGATGAATCATCGATATTAAATTCATTACAATTTCGATAATTACGTGATTATAGAGTTCATCCAAATTTCAAGATGGTCTCGGTGGAAATTTCCCAAATTAAATTATTCTCAATGATTTAAAACCTGGAATAGTTACAAACGTAAAATGGAAATATTTCGACTAGTGCTAGTTTTAGGATCGCTGTTTAGGCGGGGAGGAGGGGTCAATTCCATAAAGTCAAGTGGGTAAGATATTAAATTGTTTAAATTACCAAAAAGTTTGTTTAAATACATAAGAAAAAAAAAAAGAAGCTCGTGGGGTTTAGCCCCCTAAAACCAGCTATGATTTCGATATATGCCAGGAGGTGTAATAGAGCACCCATTATCTACAATAATTTTTGACATAGTTCTAGCAGAAATTGTCACAAAACCTTGTATAGGAGAAGGGAATAAAGATATTATGTAGATGGAATATATACCTGAACAACTTCAGATTATCAGATGATGTAATTATTGTTGCCAGATTCGAATTGAAGGGGGGCTGGGAGAGTGCTTTGTCATCATATATGATTTTTGAACTCACTTCATAAATCTTTTGAATAAAATTAAAAAAAAATGGTAAATGAAAAAATATGTGGAGGTTAATATTCCGGCATTTCTTATAAATGATGAAAGACTTGAAAAGATACAAATTTAAAAAAATTCTCAAATTCTCGTTAAATTTTTTGAATATTTAATAATTTTGAAGAACACAAATTTTGAATTTTAAGGAGGTTGGAAAATTAAAAAAAAAAAAAAAAGAAAAAATGTTTCAAGCTTCGCACGTATGATTTTTGAAGAAAAAAATCATGAAAATTTGGAAAAAATGTTCATAAAAAAAATAAAGAGAGAATGGAAAGGTTATGATAAACATTATGAAGATTTAACTTTCAGTAATCCCCAGCCCCACATTAGCTTAATGCGGCTATAATTATTAGCGAAATCATTCAATGAATAAAGCGAAATTATGGTAATGGAATTGAACCAAGGTTGTGAGTGCGCAGTTCTGGAATAAAATAAAAGTAATACAAAAATTGTGACTGGAAATTAATTTTTTTAAATCGACACCTAATGAGTAATTTAATGGTTGTATGCACAATATAGGCTTAATTTGCTTGATTTTTGTTCCAAAAACGCAGAGCAGGATTAAGCTTATGTAGGGCCTGGGGTACTGATGGTTTTAGGCCTTCATAATTTTTTTATCATGACCTTCCCACCTCTCTTCCTCATGACGTAACTATTCCGATTTTTTTGAGAATTTTTAATTTTTTTCAATTTTTTTTTTTAAATAAAAATTGTTGGTGTTATTTTTCGATATGAAATTTTCAAATTTATCGCACGAAGCGTGAACATTTTTTCTTTCAAAAATCATGGGAGTAAAACTTTGAAATATTTTTGTTGTTTTTTTTTCTTCTGATTCATCACAACCTCCCAAAAATTTTTTGTTCTTTGAAATGAGACTATTTAAAAATTCAGTTAAGAGGTTGAAACTGTTTTTTTTTCTTTCAAAATTTACATCTTTTGAACTCCTTGATCGTTTATAATAAACTGAATACTAGAATGCCAACTCATGTACTTTTTTAATTGCTAGTTTTTTTTGTTTATTTGTGTGTTTTTGTTTTTTTTTTTTGTTAAAAAAATGCTAGAGAAATTATGCACTTCAATAAATATTTAAATAATTATATTTTAATGCATCAAGTTATAACATTGTCCAAAATCATACATTGTGAACCAAAAGAGCCTCTAATGATGAGGCCTAAGGCTACAGGACCCTCTAGCCTTCACCCCTTTAATCCTTACCTGCTTAGGAATTCCTAAGCCTTAGCTTTTTGATGTAAAAACATCATTACGAAGACATTTTAAAACAAAAATGTGCGTTTGGGGAAGCTGTTTGATGTTATAATCAAGCATATTTTCCTTCTCGAGTTCAAAATAATGTAAATATAGTCCATACTATGTACATGATCAGAACCCACTTTGGCACGCGACCATAATAAAAGATTACTTATTTATTGTTCATTTTTGGAAATAACTAAAATTGTTGGTTTTTGAAAAAAGTTTAGAGCAACGTTTAGAGATCTTAAATTAATTTTTTTTCCGTCTTTGAAGGGTGAAATATGACTTTGTAGCATAAAAAATTTCAGTTGTGTGAAAATTCGTTTTTTTTTTTTTTTTTTTTTTTTGAAAATTAAAAAAAAATTAAACTTCCTTATGGCAGGTCTAAAAATTAAGTAAGGGGGTTAAAATTTTTATGTCCTTTTAGGGTCATTCAGCAAATATTGTGACTCCTCTTCACCTTTTGAAAATAATCGAAATTTAGCGTATACTACTAAGCACCTTATCTCAAATTAAAAACCAATAGTCAATTTCAAATAATTTCTGAATATGAATAAAGTGTTCAAAAATACAGAAAAAATTGTCCAAAATAAGAAAAGAAATTTTAAAAAAATATTGAAAGTAAATAGAATTGTTGATAATAGGTGAAAAAGTACAAAAATTGTAGAAATATTCAAATTAAAAAAAAAAAAAAAGTAATAAAATTATTGTAAAAATTAAAAAATCAAAATATATATTTAATTTCCCTTTGAAAGACTTTTGCAAAATTCACAGTCATCTCTCTTCTAATTTCAATATAAATAATTTCTAACTAGTGTAGTCTAGAAGTATTTTTCAAAAGCAGTCTAATGCAAAATGTGGAGTCGAGAATAAAACTACATGTAACTGGAGAGTTGTAATATATAATTGCAGCACATTTGTTAGTTTACTCCCTCAGTTTCTGTCTTAATGAACTTATCACACTCGTGAATTAAATGAAACGCTGTCATGATTGAAAGTAATTTCAATAATTCCATTAAAATGCAATTTAAATTTAATTAAAATTTTTTATTTTATCAGATCAGAATTAATCATCGATGAAAATCACTACGACTTGAAAGAGTTTTGTTTAAATTTTGATGAAATTGTAAGTTGAATCGGACGATATGTATCGTAGATTTTATGAAAAAGTTATTTAAATTCCTCTAAAATTCGAGTGAACAAGGAATTTCAAGATTCCAGCAGATCTTCGAAGCTATTCGTAATAATTTTGTTGTTTATCACTACAGTAACTCTCTCTTCGGTTTAGAATGTGAACCAGTATTGCTTTGATTGGTGTATACGGTTTTAAACCTTCTAACGCCATCTGTAACAAAATGTTGCTCTTAGCAACCTTCTGTTTTGGTCATAACGCGACATCTATCCTTGTATAGGATATACGACGTATTAGAATTTACGCATGATTTTAATATCAGAGTGCGCTGTAGTATTAGATTATTTTTTAAAACCCACAATGAGCTTGAGCTGGGTTCAAGTTCATCGATTTATGGTAACTGAATTCTGGCTTTGCTCTTGAAATTTGTCTAAAATTACGTAATAGATACCTACTTTGTGCCTAATTAGTGCACCTGTGAATTAGTGCTAGTAGGATTTCACACCTTGAAAAATCCCTAAAACTTTGTGGGCAATCATAGTTTAACCGTCAATTATTCAAGTTTAATTCCGTCAAGTATCAAATCTCATCAGTACCGGGAGAGTAATATAGCGATAGAAAACTTCTGTGATCACCCTTTTTTCTGAACCCTTGCCAGTTTTTTCAAACTCACGATCTCAAAACCAGGGGTAGGCTGCAGTCAGGCAACGTATTCTGAAAATTAAACATAATTAAGAAGTTATAATCTTAACAATCTCCCTGAAGTGAATGAGAGTTTTAAAAATTTTATGAATTCAAAAAAATTTCAAAAAATAAATTTGTAAAGATTTTATTATTTTTTTTTTTAATTTATACAAACGTTCTCTAAAATTTGATTTAAAAAATTTGATGAATTGAGGAATTAAAAAAATTTGAGTTTCCAAATATGTAAAACAATTCAAAAAATGATTAAATTAATTTTTTTTTTTTTTTTTTTTTAATAAATTGACGCCATGTACAGCCCTGGGCTAGAGGGGTGCTTAAGTATTTTTTTTTTAATTTGTAATAAATCGGAAAAATAATTTTGGGGATGTGAAAAATTAAAAATTGCTTCGGTTATGCTAGCTTTTTCAAACTTTTTTCAAATTATAAAAGAAAATTAATTTGAAGTTATAACTTATAAACCATTGAGGCTAGAAATTAGATGGATACTTATCGTTTCCAATAGGAAATCCTTATAGATAACAATTCGATCTCGATTTCTCCACAGAGTTATCGAGTTGTATATTCAAACACGAATGCTGCAGCAGAAGCTCTACCCAATAAAGTAATAAACGATTCGAGAATGTTTTCAACTCCGCAAGAAATTTAAATCACTACTTGGCCTCGTACAGAGAAAACGTTGCTTATCCGAAATACTTAATTCGAAACCGAAGCTACCCATAAATACTATAATAAAATCGGTACAACTATAAAGGTGTGGTCAGGCACGACCGATCGTAAAAATGGACACGGATGTTTGTGGATTCTTCGGAATTGGTAAAAATTTGACAAATTTTCACCGCCAAGACGAGATTCAGCTCGTAAAGATTTTTTCGCCACAATGTAATAACGTGGTTGTGCCATTGAAGCGAGCAATATATCCGCGTACATGTATCATGTATGGCGGTTTATGAGTCACGATTGTATTGCGCGAAATTGCTGCGAGGCTGTCATTATGTACCGCAATGCTCTCATATGTTATACCTATGCTCACGTGTAGGAGTACCCGAGTACGGAGTTCGTACTGTACCTTTTTTATGCGCACAATATTCATTAATCGGTTGCGACCGCGTAATTTTAAATATTACTTTGGCGCTATAATTCACGGCTTGATTGGGAACCGTAAGTTATTTATTATCGTCGATTGCCGTAGGAAGTTCACTTTTCTCTAGAACATTCACGTGGTGAGGAAAATGCAAGATTTGATTGTTATGAATAGCAGTTGTTAATGGGATATTCGTCTCAATGGATGTCTGCTTGAGCTGTTGTAAGGTTTATGAAAATAAAATTTTGTACCTTTTCGGAATTGATATAGATATAGGTCATAAGACCATTCAAATAGAGAGTCCTGCATCCAGATGTAATTCCAAGTTTATCCTATCACACCACACATCTTCACAAAATTATTTTAAATTGACTACCATGCAGGCTGATTCATATTTTACGTTTTTAAAAGCTAAAAGTGATTTTGTTTGCTGCCCCTTCCGAATTGCTGATATGCAAAATGTTGGATAAAACATTTGTAGGGGCTGCATCTTCATTTGAGATACCAGTTGTTGCGGAGCTAGGTAAAGATAATACGTGATAGGCAGGTGCCCATTGCCCAATTGCCCATTCCTAGCGTTGGAAATAATCGATTATTTGAGTAATCGATTAATCGAATTTCGATTATTGCAATACTCGATTAATCGAATCTAGATTATTAATTGATTAATCGATTTTTTTTATATTCTCTATGCTCTGTACATACAACGTTAAAAGAACACGAGTGAATAAAAGATAAAATAAAAATTTACGCTAATTCAAATTTTTTCTATCGATTTTTTCAATCTATTGAGATTTTTCCTCGAAATTTCTTACAACCCAAAAATTTTTTATAATATTTTTATATCTATTTTGAATTTTTTTTATCAATTTTTCAGCATTAGAAATTTTTTGCATCCAAAATTTCTTCAGATGCTTTTTCAGTTTTATACTTCATCTAATTTTTTTCAACGTAGAAATTTTTTCTTCAATTTTTTGCCAATTTAGAAATTTTTTTTAGTAAAATTGTGACGTTAAAAAATGTTTCCAAAGTTCAAATAAATATTGACTTTTTGAAAAAATAAATATAATTGAAAATAATTTTGAAAAAAGCATTCAAATTTGAAACAAAACTGTAAAGATTTTTGGTTGAAAGAATACTGAGAAAAATTTTTGGCTCGAAATAAATTTTGAGAAAAAATTAAGTAGAAAAATTTTTGAGAAAATTAAAAAAAAGATTTGAGTTGAAAAAAATCTTGCAGATTTAAAAAAATTTGGAGAAAATTTGGAGTTGGAAAAAATATTTAATAGACTTTGAAAAATCCCAAATTTCATTTTTTTTAATGCTGTGTTCAATTATAATAATAATAATAATAATAATAAACATTTATTTGAATTAATTACAAAAACAAAATCATTTATTCAAAAATGACAGTACTTATACCAAGTCGCAATTCTTATTTAAAAAGCAAGCATATTTAAGGTATGCGATGAGGGACGATTTCATCGTATTATTGAAATGTCTTCACAAAATGATTATTTTTTAATAAAAAGTTTTTTTTTTTTCAGAAATATCGAAGCATTATTGAAGAAAAAAAACATAAAATATGAAAATTTGCCGATTAATCGATTATCTATTTCATAAAATAATCGATGAAATAATCGATTACTTCTAGTAATGATTAATCGATTCTTCCGATTATTTTTACCGATTAATCGCCCAACACTACCATCCACCTGTTTGGTTTTTAAGCTGGTGCTTCGGAAAATAAGTTGGTAAATGCGAGAAAGTTGATTACTTTAGTAAAAAAATGAAAAAATTGGAAAAATAAATGCTAAATGCCCTCAAACAAAGTCTCCAAAACAATATATTATAATTTCAAATCATTTCATTGCGTTTTTATCAAAAATAACGCAACAAAATGATTTAAAATTGTAATATATTGTTTTTTAGACTTTTTTTGAGGGCATTTCAGCATTTATTCTTCTAATTTTTTTATTTCTTTATTTTGAAATCAACTTTTTCACAATTACCTACTTATTTTCCGAAGCACCAGCTTAGAACTGTTTTCCACTGAACAACTTTACAACTTGTGTGTTTTGTGGCATTTTTATTATTGATTTCACAGTGCAACATGAATTGAATTTTTTTCATTTATTTCTTTTAGTATTTTTGTATCTTAATAATTTTTTTCTTCCTGCCTCGCAGTACTGTATCTCTTTCTTTTTATCGCCTCATCTGTGAGAAAAAAAGATCATATCAAAATCAAATCGATAAGTATTTATGATAATTAGATGAACGGATTTCATTTCAATTTGAGGTAGCGGAGATGATCGTATCTGCCGAATATTCTGTTTTTCTTTAAAAAACTTTTGCGTAAATAATTTCAAATTTGTAACTCGTGTATTATCTTTTATATGCAGCTATTGCGAATGATTAGTACCTCAACTATTTCTCTTTTTAATTAACACGTTATAATGTCGAAAGTTAATAAGATAAAAGTTCAATTCATTAAGCTTCTTAACGATAATGTAAAGCATTCAACTCCTAGTTAATATCTATGTATTCGATTTACCGTTGAGACATTCGTTTTTTATGGATACGAGCAGGTGAGCTGTTCTCATTTTCTATGCGAGAATTATTACATATTTAATTTTTATTTTATTTTGAATCAATGTCGGAGTTTTCGAGGTAATTATAAATTAATAAGACTATCTTATTCTCCTTATCTGTAGCCCAAGACGCCACGAAGTACGAAATATCGACGAAGTAAAAAACGAGAAGTCCATTTCGGCAAATAATGTGTAAAAAAAATATAGATTAAAAATACAAATTTTATGAAAATTCAGACTTCGATTTCGCCTTTTGCAGATAATGCTGGAACCCCGACGATGACCGAGTGTCAGCGGTTTAAATGTATGCTTGATTTTAGGTTTTCCGTGATAGCCGTTCTACGTCACTTGTTGCTTTCCTATTTGATCATCTTGGTGGACAATGCGATCAGCCAAAAAACCGCTATTTTGGTCAAACGAAATACATCCAGACCCAAAGAACCAATTAAACTGAGGACCGAATCGTTTCGCGAATTTGTCTTCACCAGCGATATGATAATCGACCGAAGCATGTTGATCAAAGAGATCATGGAACGGCCCGAGAAATGTCTCATTATTACGTGCCCGGCCAAATGGAGTAAAACGTTGAATTTAGATATGATGAAAACCTTCCTTAAAATCGAAACCGATAATAAGGGTAATCGGATACGACCCATTCAGAGGACGTTCGCTTATAAACTCTTCCAGCTGGGCGAATTATTCAACAATACCGAAAACCATAGTTTCCAGAAGCCTTTCTTGATCGCCCAGCATAAGAATTTCACGGAAAAATATCTCGGCCAGTATCCGGTCTTGTATTTACGTTTCAAATACGTCGAAGGTATGAACGACGCCGAGGCTATACAGAGTGTTAGATCATTGATATGTCAGTCGTACAAACCGCACACGTATCTGTTGGAAGTGATGAAAAAATTTTACCTAAGTATCAGCGAAGATGAGACCGCCAAAAGGAAGAAAGCGAAGGATTACTATCACAATTTGAAGAGAATGTTTAAAGAGAAGGAGTCGGACGATAACGTTATAACAGATAGTTTGAATTTACTGTGTAAATTACTGTATCGGCATCATCATAAACCGGTCATCGTGTTAATAGACGATTTCGATTTACCATTTTATAAATTTCTGTATCGTAAGTATTTTCCAGACAGTGATATTAAATACGTGTTGAATAGGTTAGAAGAAGTAATTAGTCCGATTTTAGCGGACGATTATAAATACGTCGAACGCGTCATAATAACCGGTACGTATCGGTTCACGGGTATCTTTGGCCCCAAGATGGATGCTATACCGAGCTTCACATTGACCAATAGCCCGTGGCTGGAGTACTTCAGTATCAGTAGTTACAACGTGCGAGAGATGTTCGAGTACTTAGGCAAAAGCGAGCAAGAATATCAATCCATGTTGCTGTGGTATATGGGATTCAAAACGAATCACAACCCGCACCTGAACTTGGGCACTCCGTTCTCCATTAATTATTACGCGTCGACTAATTTCACCGGCATTTATTCGTCGCAATTCCCAGAATTTTTTTACTGGTTCGAAATGAATAGGGTAAAACCATTCAGACAGATTATAGAAGCGTTGATTAATAACGAAACGGTAACAATGGAGACCAAAGATTTGTTTCTGGATAAAAGCGAAATGCAACGTTGTAAAGATCTCGCCACAGGTCTTGCACCAGAAAACCAACCGGTGCAGCGAGCCACCATTGAATTAGCCGTATTATATCTATGCTCCGCCGGATACCTAAACGCGATCAAACCAAATGTTACCTCTAAAGTAGCCAATATATTTATACCAAACGTGGAAACGCTGACAATAATTAGCAGAAAAATGAAAACCTACTACTCCAAAGTGTACGGACTACCGTACATGATTATCGACAAAGTAGTCGGCAATATCGGAGTTTATATGATGAATAAAAACCAACAACCGTCGTCCTGTTTATACGAACGTTTGCATTCCATGTTCCAGAAACTTACGTTTCCCAATTCCACGTACAATCTTGAATTCGAAGAGATGATGTACGAAGTGTTCAATTTCATATCGATCAAGTTACGTAATTTGGCGAAAATGGAAACTAAATTGTGGAAGGATGAGAATCTGCCGGTGATTTATTTGTTAGGGGTGAGGGAAACTCACGGCGTCATTGTCGCCTTTCAAAGAACCCAAAATGCCGAAGAACTGTTGGCATTGGCCAAACAGAGACAAGATTATCTCAAGAAATATGATAATCTCACATGCCATAAGTTTATCGCTATAGCACTTTTAGGTAAAAATGTCACTTTGCTAACCGATTGCGAATTTACAACGCAAGCTGGATGTTTGCGATGACCTGGAAGGTCTCGGACTACGAGTTTTCGTAGCTTATGTGTTTTATTTGTTTGTGAATCGATTTTCTAAAGATTTTGTTGAAGTTTTTCTTAGTTAGTGATACTTCTGATCGCTTGAGAATTAATGACAAGACGAACTTCCATAGCGATTACTTTTTATTTTCAGATATATTTTAGGTAATTATACTTACTGAATTATTTGGATGAAAATATCGAATACTTCTGGAGGAAGGGAGAGAGGGAGCAAGAGAGAATGACTGACAACTGTTGAAGAGGTTTGATATTTGAAATAGAATGAAGTATGCTGTGATACTACATGTGCATTTTTATTGTATTAAATTATGAAAATTAATGTAAAATAATTTTTTAAACAAATTATCCTTATAATATGTTTCTACTTTACTATGGAGATGTTTTTATTACGTTATTATAACAGTATAATGAAAATGAGAAATTTAAGAATTCATATTGTCCTATGTTGGGCGCCATATAATTTTAATTGAAGAAAATGGGAAGGTTAAAAATTCATATTGCTCTAGGTTGGGCGCCACATAATTTTTATTTGATATTTTAATGGTTTTCCACATATTTGGAGAGACAAGACTTTCACCGGGGGGGGGGGAGGGAGGCTCTAATTGTAATATTCAATAGTAATCTTATTTGATATCCTAATAATTGTATAAAATAATATTCTTTAAATATATGTTCATAAACTGCTATGTAGTAAAGAAAACGGATTTTATTACGGCTCCTCAAGCTCCATTTAAAACTTTAAGGAAGATTCCTATTTTAATCAGAACGTGAGATTTGCATATATGAACAGACACCAAAACATGTCAGTTCTTTTAATTTTCAAATTTTTTATCCAAGTTTCTATATTGTAGTTGCGTTTTTTGTTGTAAATTTGTGAATTTTGACCGTGAAGAACATCAATAGTAAGATGGGCCAAAAAAATTTTCGAGATAAATTGACAACCCTGCTGTTGGAAATGTTACGAAGGAGGCTTTAAAATACGATTCGTGAAAAATTTTGAAATCCCACTTGAGGTACACGCAGGGTCTCGCAGAAGAAATAGGACCCTGAAGAAAATTGTGACAAATGAAAAATACTGATTTTTTTTTAATTTTACGAATAATGTTTACTTGTTACTTTTATTTTGGTATTTCTGTAGGGCCTCTAAGGAAGCCCGGGTCCGGGAGAAAAGTCCCATTTTCTTCTTCCTCTGCGTGGGCCTGGGTCTACCTCTTGATGAAAATCCAAATCACAAAGGTATACATATGTTGAATGAATTGATCGTCAATATTTTGATGTTCAATCAAATTGTTGAAAATTTATTTGTTTCATTTGATGCGTTGTTAGCCTGAAATTTTAGACAATTTGAATTCTATAATGAGCGAGGGTTTCTAAGAAATTCTTAGAACCTCGGGGTTGTCAATTTGAAATATAAAACCATGTGCACATTTGAGATGATGAAATCCTGCAAAATATTGGTGTCTTTAAATTTTATCATTTACAAAAGACCAAGATTTTAACATTTTCAGTGCCTTTCAAATTTAATAATAATTTAATCTTCAAAAATTGGATCAAAAGTCTCGATGAAAAATTTCAACCGTGCATGTAAGTATTCTCTAATTAAATTTCAAGCCATTATCATGAATGTTCTTACCCATCATATTGCCTCTCAATGTGCATTCATTCTAAATTGTTTGAAGTGCAATATATGCATCTTTCCATTTTGGAAAAATTTGGCGCCCAACGTGGGACAGATGCATTTTCACAAATTGTGACGAAAAAACCAAGGTTTAGCGATTATTTGGCACCTAACTTGGGGCAAATTGTAACTTTTCTTTCTCAGCTTATTTCAACGGCTGTTTCGACATCGTATTTTTAATCCGGTATGCATTGTAAGTGATTTAGATCATTATGAGTGTTGATAGATTTTTATTGAAAATTATCGATTTCAAGCTCGCTTCGTCGCTTCCATTGCCCGAGTTGATACGGAATTTAATTACCAAGTTGCAATTAAGAATTATTAAGCTTCCATCACGATAGCATAATCGTAATGTGAAGTTGATAACATTCTATATATATATCTAAGATAATTTGAATGAATTTTAGATAATCCCTTTGATTTTATAAGTGTGTAGATGCAGTGGACGTAGATGATCTTTGATTGGTATTGATGGTAGTATTCTAAATTCACTACTTATTTGTGTATTTTTGGGTCATTTGGCGGCGTTATAAGCACGAACCGCTTGAAATGTATTGTAAGGCTATTATAGTCTGGAACTTCCTTAAAACAATTGAAATAATAAGCTCATAGTAATGCTTTAGACAACGTGATAGTGTATAGGTAGAAGTACAGTATGTACCCACTGACTAGTCAACAAGGTGTGTTTGTTTACTTATGTTTGTTATACTGTATAAGGGTTTCAGCAGAATTCGTAGTGATAATAAATAGTTCAGGTATTGAATCAGTACGTTTGGTGAATTTATTTGGGGCTTTTAGTTCTCGTAATGTATTTCTGTTACTTGCCTGTAATCACTACCTGAACGATACCATCGACTTATTGTGGAAAATGACAAAACTATTGCACGTATCTAAAACCTAACTCGTATGCTTGGTATGCCATCATATTGAAAAAAATATACCAGATACTGAAACTTAATTTATACACCAGATAAAGTGATGCAATGATGAGCGAATATTATCATTATGTGTATCGAGCATTCGCCGCATTAAACGGATAATCGTTTATGATTAAGCGCATTGATTTATAATCTCGATAGACTATAATAAGGTATGCAAAATAGTAATTTTCCGGCGCTAGTATATTATTTATTGGGAATATGGTTCGTAAGATTCGAGATTCGATCCAGTATCAGCTGCGCGCAGCGTTTCACCTGAGACTATGAAGGCGGCGAATCAGTGGTTTGGCTTTTGAATTACTTCAGGCGTGAGATGAAGCACCTGTATTTTATTTTTACCTAAATTGGTAGCTCAGATTAATGATTCCTACGCGTGTATGCCATTCGCGTCGGTGCTTCTATATTACACTTTGATTAAGGGTGGTTTTGGGATACAGAAGGCGTATTGTGTATTTGATAACAGGATAGTCGCGATTCACCTGTGATATGATGAAGCAGGTGATATATAGCGTCTAAATGGTAGTGGATTCATTTTGTAGTTGGTAATAAAGCAATTGAAAAGTCACGTGCCCAATGACGAGTAGAGGCATAAATTTTCTCTGTATTTTTGAATAATTTAAAAATTGATGGAATACGAAAAATAGGAAATTCCCGTTAAATTGGACAAAAATTCTTCGAAAATTGCGACATTTTTCTTTATTAGATTTTCAATAATTTTCTAGATTTTCCGATTGTTGGCTAAAAAAAATAAGCAAAACTGTAATTATGTGAGTCATTTTCTTCTTTAAGTAAATACAATTATTTGAAGTCTGTAAGTGTTTAATGTTCTTAAACATACGACTTGTAGGTTGCTTCGAACGTGTATTTTGTTGTTAGATACAATAAGTGTGTATCAGGATTACGTTATATGGGTAAAATCTATCTATCTTAAGATGAGGAATTGACAAGATAATGCTATACAAGTAAATTTTACGTAAAAAAAAAAAATAAATAAAATAGAAATTTAATACATAATAACTATGCGAAAATTTAAAATAATAAATTACATACTTCGGTATCTATATAATAAAAAATTCAAAACTCCTGATATGAATCGTGAACATAACATTTTAATTAATACAAAGAATAAAATTAATTTTTAACGCTTACACATATACCATAAATATTATGAAATTTTACTCATAATTGTGATAATAAAAATAACAGAATAGACTGAATACAATATAATTAATGTAGAAAATTTGACTACTAGTCAAATTCTTTTTTTTTCTATATGTTTTTTGGTATATTTTGCTCCTTAATTTTAAAAAGGTGGTGAGGAAGAAATGTGAAAAAAGAGTAAAAAATTTTATGATCATTTTATTTTTGACCTTGTGAAAATTTTCACTACGCTACGTTCCTAATGAAAGTAGATTACAAATATAAATATTTGAACCCAAGTGCCGTCCAAGATACTAGACCTTTTGTTTACGAATAAAAAATGAAATTTTCGCGTTCATAGAGAAAAAGTTGCCAAATCTCTTCAAATTAACCAGCTATTTTATGAAACTGAACTGTGATTTGCATTAGAGATTCGAAGATTAGTCATTTTAAGAAGCATTTGTTACCAATTTTATTACCTAAAAAAGAGAACGATTTTGCACTTCCTTAAATAATTACATTGTATATAACTACCACGCTCTTATCTCCATAATAATTAATAAGGAATTTGGCAACAAAGTGCTTATCCGGAGGGTCTAATTTTGTGGAAGGCGATATAGTTCGTTATTATTTTTAATATTTTCGGACAATTTCGAAACATGTTATTGTGTTTTTTATTTTCTGTTTTTTATGTTTGTTTCAAACGTATTACAATTACATAACATTGCTGGAAATACTATAATGAGCCAACATTCAACCTTCCCCCCCCCTCCCCCGGGACAAAAATAAATATGATTGATTTCTCATTTTCTAGTCTCTCTCGCCAGCCCTCGTTTCAAAAAAACTTCCGCCACCACTAGTGTAGATAATGCATGCCTAACATATGTTCATAATTTTACGATAAATTTTGATTATATCATCGTAATGGTTAGTGTGAATTATATCAGCGCAAAAACTACTTTCTTCTCAAATAAGACTTCGCAAAATTGGTAATTTTGGACGGAATCTTCTTGATATAGCGATAAATCCGTATAAATCCTAGTGTGAAAAAAAAAACGATTACCTCACATTGAAGATAATTGTAGAAATTTAATTTTTCTAATTAACTACCGGCTTCAGTTGATATGCTATCGGTAAACTATTGTGAATAAATTATTTTCAATGCTATTTAATATTTTAATCTACTTAATATGAGAAGAATTTATATGAAAACTTTTGCATAGTTCGTCAACTCATCTTAATGAATCGATCGTGATTTTTTTCTTCAAAAGATTTTATTTCACGTGCAGATATGTCATCATGCAAAAACAATTGAAAATATTAATATTTTGGGTGCAAAAATCAATTTTCGTTGTTTTTAACTCGTTTAACTAACAATATGCACGCGTTACTAAACAAAATAAAAGAGAATTTTCAATAGTAAGGGTCTTCGCATTATCTGAAGAGAAAACTTATAATTTTACTATTCTTTTTTAAGGTTACGGTAGGTATTTTTCTATTTGATCGAAATTTTGCACGAAGCATGACAATCAATAAAGCGCAAGTTGCCCAATCTTTTTCTTAGTCATGGACAGTTAATGCTGCATTATTTAGAGCTAAATTTTTTGAAAATGTTAAAATACCAATGAAATCAAACGACGGTCGAAATTCGAATGTGGTGTAGAAGCAAGTGTGGTAGGATTAAGCGTGGTTGTTCATTCGGGCCGGGCACCGGTGTGGCGCGCTAGTATCGTTTTACTTGAAAAAGTGAAACTGACCAAAATTTAACATTGGTTTAAATAGAAGCGTTTTTGTTTTTTAAATTTTCTTAGAAAACTGTTGAATTTAAAGAAAAATTCGTCATAGCTTAATTTTTAGACGATAAAATTTTCTATTCGATGATGTAAATAACGTTATGTTTTCATCACCAGTAACGATGTTCTCATATTTATGCAAATTGCAGTGCTGTTTATGTGATTTCTTAAGAGACATATTGTTTTTATCTCAGCTATTCGCGAGTTTGGATTTTAATTTACATTCTAATTTTTGTAATTATTAATCATCGACATGCTTCCGATTTGTAGACTTGTCATCTTACGTCAGTTCGGATACAAAAGAAAGAAACCCTTGCTTCAGGTACTCAGCTCTAAGGTTCCTATACAGCCTGTTCCAAGCTTTTATCGATTAAACCAGACGTACGAACTACTCATCCTGACGCAAATGATATAATGCACAAGTAAAGCATAGAGAAATTACTCTCGACAGTCTTACTCGATTCTTGGATATCCGAATAACGGATTATCGCTTGTGTGTGTTTTATGAACTCATTCAATTTTTCATCGCCTGTAAAACGATATGAAAGCAATAACATGTTTTAATGATTTTTACAAGAATTACAAAATTAAGTGATGATGGGAGTCTCACTTACTTATGGGTTTCGATTCATTTCTAATCTTTTGGAGGATGTCTACTATTGTCGATTTTATAGCTGTGCAAAAAAATGTATATTTTTTAAACGAATTTTTTTTTCAACTTATACGTGCATCTGCATTAATATTAATCGACGTACTTGAACCCGGATCCTGTACATTTTTGATTTGTACTTCCTGTGACTCGTACACAGAGTTTACAAATTCTGTTCGAGAAGAATTTCGAAATTGATTTTCGTCGAATAAAATGATTTACAAAAGTAAACATAAGGTAATTTTCTAAAAGGAAGTATACCTGATAAGTCATTTTCTTCATTTACATTTTCTTCAATTTCGCGTAAAATATGTACATATAAGAATGCTATACTCCATGATCCTGCAAAAATTGGTAAATCAGCGAATTAAAAATAATGTTGTTGAACTGTTCTGTGGAAATATGATATATTAGGCATGTTTGAAGGTTAATGAATTACTTATATCTCGAGGATCTTCTTTATCTAAAAGGTATTCTAGAATCAAAATATCACAATGTGCGAGTAAAATTTATATGATTCTACCTAGATAGGTTGTTGCCATACTTAGTTTATGAAACTATGATATTAAATACCTAGAAATTTCACATTCCTGCTATCTATTTTTCCATCCTTTAAGAAAATTTTTTTGTAGTTACGGTAAAAGTGAACCAATGCGTATTTCCAGTACTCCAAAGGATCTTTATGCGGCATATATAAATAAAACATAAAGTTCATCGTATTTTACAGATATGAGCGTCATTATGAGGGAATTAATTTTTCCTACTATTTTTTTTATCGATGGAACTTAACATTTTTGGCTCCTTTTGTTCTATCTTTTCCCTGTATTCTGTCTCTAATACCGCTGATGCGTTTGTGTCGTTTTTTAAACTTTTTTCCAAATCTGTTATTCCTAAATTATACGTATAATCCATATGCACTGAAAAGTTTTTTTAATAACGTTTTTATTCTCCTAATCGTCAAACACAAACGAGAATTTTTCTTTACAATAACTAAAGAACTCACAGAGCATTTTGTAAGGTTCTGAAAACAGAAGAATATGGAAATAAAATTTTTGCATGTAGAAATATGTGTGTGGATGAAATACCTCGAAGAGTTAATTACCTAAACAGAATGTCGCCTTGAAATCCCGAGGGTTGACATCTGCGTAAGAAAAAAAATATTCCATGGATTAGGTATGCTAACATAGTTATTAATAATCATAATAAGTAGCAAATTTCATTTTAAAACCAAATAATTCCCGAATTTAATTATGTTTGATGAGGAACAGTGCAAAAGCGAGTCACGTCTGTTTTTAGCTGAGTTTTCAACATAATAACGATAGTTGTTACAGCCTACCTGATTTGGGGAGGAAGGGTCGAGGGAGAGTGGTGCCTTCAAATCTTTGTGTTTCAGAGCATTTGTAATCATCTGGCAAATGTTCAACTTTTTGGTATAAATATTTTTTTTATTCACGAAATTCGCTCAAAACTTGGTAAGAGAGTTTTCTTAAAAATCCAAAAAATTACTTTTTTATTTTTTCGATAAAATTCAAAATTGCTGATCACTCAAATTTCAAGGGAAGTTGGAGAAAGGGCAAATAGTTCAATTTTTCGTTTTAGATCTTATATGAAAGAGTGAGTCACGGAAACCAACATATCCAAATTTCAGCGTTCGAAGTGCATTTGGAAGGAAGTTAAAGCAAAAAACGCTTTTTTGAGGAAGTTTCGAGTCATGAAATTTTTTGAATTTTCCGTATCTCCTCACCAAATCAACTTAGAGAAGTCAAAGTGTGTGTGTGAGCTTAGTTGGTGACCAGAATATGGTCTCTTGAATTTGGATCAGAATGGATCCAAAATGGCGGATTATCAAAATTTGAGGAGAGCTTGAGGAGCCTTGAGTGGGTAAAAATGTAATTAATATGAAGTCATATGATTATTAGTAAAAAAAAGTTTGCTATATCCCCAGTTCACCTTAATACATGATGTTGAAGGGGAGAAGGAGGGGATATCGAACTTGATGGAAGTACACGAGAGGTCGAAAATTTTTTATTGCGGAGTCATATAATAAAATGCGCCCAAGATGACTAACTCATTCTGACTTTAGCTTCCCAAGTGAATTTGGAGAAGAGTTGGAGCCAAAAATGACTTTTGGAGGGGAAATTGAGGTAGGAAATTTCATGAATTATCCATATCTTGTCACCAAATCGGCCTAGAAAGGTCAAACTTCGTATGTAGGATTAGTTGCCCTATGTGCACATTTCTATGGCAAATGGATGTACAAAAAACACCGTTTTGGGCTTATACATGTCATATGAATATCTTATCGACATACTTTTGAGTTGAGCTTCAATTAATGTCAAATTGATATTGAAATTTTTCATTAATTAGAAAAAGATATTGATGTCTATAGACATCTATTTGACATTAATTCAAACTCAACTTGAAAGTATATCTATAAGATATTCATAAGACATGTATTAGCTCAAAATGGTGTTTTTCATCTACTTATTTGCTATGTAAGAACAGAAACAGGATATCTATCAGTCAAAGTGTGCACATAGGGTGATGATCAGAATATGGAACTTCGTGTGTAAGATTAGTTGCGTCCAAATGGATCCAAAATGGCGAATCATTAGAATTTGAAGATAATTTGAATAGCCTCAAATACTTATAATTTGAAAAATATGCGTTCATATGATTATTTCATGGCGAGAAATACTACTTTTGTTCCAAATTCAACTTATTAAGTTGTTTTGGAAGGAGTAGAGTAGGGGTTTTCAGACTTGGTATTGGGTGTGGCCTGTAGTCATGAAGGGTTTAGCAACGTTATTATCAAACTAGAGCAAGCCCCAGGTAAAAACAGGGGCGTAACTAAGGGTAATAGGGGGGAGCTTCCCCCCAGGTGTTTTGAAAAGTTGGGAAATTTATAATTGTTGAACGCTAAAATTGGGAACTTGAATTTCTTTTGGGAAAATAAGAACTCGAATAAATTCGAATTGATGCCAACTTATACCATGTATAGCGCACAACAGATTATTCGCGATAACCGAAAAAATTTCCAACTTCGCGAATTACGACGAACGGTTGCAGTGCAGTTGTATGTATTAAATCATGCTTAGGTTCCATTCTCCAGGTGCATGGATAGACAGACACATAGACAGACAGACTGACAAATTACAACATGTAAATTAATAGTGTTGGGAATAATCGATAATTTGAGTAATCGATTGATCGAATTTCGATTATTCTGATATTCGATTAATCGGATATAGATTATTGAAATAATCGATTTTTTTATATTATCTATACTCTGTAGTTACAACGTTTACGCAACACGAGTGAATAAAGGAAAAAATAAAAATTTACACAAATTCAAATTTTTTCTATTAATTTTTTCAATTTCTTGAAATTTTTCCTAGAAAATTTCTGGCAATCCAAAAATGTTTTCTGATTTTTTTCAACCTAGAAATTTTTTTTTCAATTTTTTACCAACTTTCAAACTATTTTCAATAAAATTGTGGCGTTAAAAAATGTTTCCAAAGTTCAAAAGAATATTGACTTTTTGATATAAAAAATAAATATAATTGAAAATAATTTTGAAAAAAGCATTCAAATTTGAAACAAAGCTGTAAAGATTTTTGGTTGAAAAAATCATGAGAAAATTTTTTTGGCTCAAAATGAATTTTGAGAAAAAATGAAATGAAAAAAATTTTGAGAAAATCAGAAAAAGATTTGAATTGAAAAAAATGTTGGAGGTTTAAAAAAATTTGGAGAAAATTTGGAGTTGGAAAAAATATTCAGAATTTGAAAAATCTCAAATTCATTTTTTTTATGCTGTGTTCGATTATAATAAAAAAAAAAAAAAAAAAACATTTATTTGAATTATTTACAAAAATAAAATAATTTATTTAAATAAATTACAAAAACAAAATCATTTATTCCAAAATGACAGTATTTATACCTAGTCGCAATTTTTATTTTAAAAAACAAGCATATTTGAGGTATGTGATGAGAGACGATTTCATCGTATTATAGAAATGTCTTCACAAAATGATTATTTTTTAATAAAAAGTTTTTCTTTTCAGAAATATCAAAGCATTATCGAAAAAAAAAAAACAGACGGAAAATTGGCCGATTAATCGATTACCTATTTCATAAAATAATCAATTACTTTTAATAATTGATTAATCGATTCTTCTAATTATTTTTACCGATAAATCGATTATTAATCGCCTAACACTACAACTTAAAATTAAGCCGTTGCCACTGCTCACTACGCCACTAATCCACCGATTTTTTTTCTGTGCATCGTATACCTGCTATATGTCTGTACTTTTTATTAACTTAAGTTGAATTTAAAAAAATGAATAAAGGAGGGAAAGGAAAAAGATTCAAAGTGCAGTGTTGTTTGTGTGATGAAATTTTTAACGATGACTACAAAAAGAACATGAAAAAACTGCGCATGAAGGCGCTTATTTGTACCTAATTATTTTGTAATTTACACCATTTCTCAAATTTAAAAAAAGAAAAGAAAAGTTGTAAATTTTGTCAAAAAAGTTGCGAATTTCATTACAAAAAGTTGGTATTTTTTTCAAAATACCCCCCCCCCACTGAAAAATGACTTAGTTACGCTCCAGGGTAAAAACTCAGCTCCAGTAATGCGGCATTGCCGCTTTCTACATTGGAATAGTATGACACACACGTTATTCTACATATTTTACCGAATGAGGAATACCCTCTCTGCGTATTGAAAACCCTGATATATGACTAAGGAGTACCCAGTAACCAATTTGTGATAATATATGGAACCACTGTGACAAGTTGTTTGTTTAAAATATAAAATAATTAGGTATGGTCTTAGACATTATATTTTATGATTGAAGGCGATTTTCAGGATATTTAGTCCATTATTTAAGTTTCAGTTTGATGAAATTACCGAAAAATCTGATTTAAAGTTCGGTATTTTTATTTGTCACAGTGGTTCCACATATTATCACAATTGATTATTGGGTACTCCTTAGTCATATATCAGGGTTTTCAAAACGCAGAGAGGGTGTTCCTCATTCGGTACAATATGTAATTGCCCTTACGAGTACCTTACGTTTTCAACAAAAATTTAGAATAGTAGCTTTACAATTCTACACAATTATCGCAAGTTGCTCATTTAGTGTCTATTATAATGAATATGATGAGGGTCCGTTCCTCATTTGACGCGCGCCACAAATGTTACACTATGAGGTACCATTGACATTTTTTGGCTTACTTTTCAGCAAATCTTCATATATTTTCGGTGTTATTTTGTTATTATGTGTAGGTGGTATGTCCTTCCACTCTGCATGCTTTGCTGAAATTAATGTGAACCATGAAGTCAATTATAAAGCAATGAGTTTTTCCAGTTTTCTTAAGAAATAAAACATGTGTTTACTTCCAAACATCGAGTTATGCATCGTACTTTTATTAGTAATTACTAAGGGTAAGAAGTGTACAACATCCCAAATTCACCTTTACACATATGATGTTAGAAGGGAGAAGGAGGGCTGATAAACCTCAAAATTGGGTGGATATAAAAAGAAAATTTAAAATTGTTCATTTTATTCCTAATGGTAATATCTGATTTTATTTTGTTTGATTTTTTGTGAGGAAGAAAGAGAGAAATCATCCTTCTTTTAATAAACATACTTCATGAAGTGGTAAAAAGGTGACAGAAAAGTAACTTCTGGCTCTCCACGAGTCTCTGTAAGAGAATGTAAAAATGTGGATAATTTGCCTTGCACATCAATTTCTAATGAATACGAACATTTAGCGGTTGGTGATGCTAGTGAAACATCCCTTTAATGATGAATATAAGGTTTTTTTTTTCACTCATTTCCTTCCTTATAGAAATATTATTAGGTACTACACAAAGTTGAAGAAGCTAGCAAAGACTTATGAGAGAAGTGGAATAGTTTTGAAAAATGTTTTTTTTTTTTTTTCGTTAATTGATTCATTTTGGAATTCTACACTATCGGTAGCTCAAGTTTAGAAAAAGAGTCACTTATTTTTTTCTAATAGAAGGAAAATATCTCGTTTTTTAAGAAATGGTGATATTGCTTCTTTTTTCTTTCATATTAAATTATTTTATTTTTGATTCACTTCCAATAAAATGAAACTATTTTGATATGAGTTGGCTTGACGTGACGTGACGGAGCTTGAGTCCAGAGCGATCGACACCAAGCTGGGAAGATACTTGGAGTACGTAGACTTTCAGCGACTGTTAGTTTTTCAACTTGAGGAAGGGTAATTTAACATAAGGTCACGTTTTTTTGTAAACGTTAGATCTCTTGCTATAACTGGAGTAAAACTTGACAGACTGACTCAAAATATTGGCGAGTGGTAGATTGAGTACATCTCTAGAGTTGATTGCTTTTTGAAATCGATTGAACATGAGGTAACGTGATGTCGCGTAATTTTAATTTACAATTCAAAATATGAATTTTAAAAATGAGCATAGTCAACCTCCGAACTGGAGGAGGCAAATAAGAAGAAGTGTGGGTCATCCTCGAAAGCATGTCGACCGTGAGGAAGTATAATTTAAGGTGAAGTCAGGTTTGTTTGAGAAACCGGGTAAAATTATTGTTTTTTTAGAGCTGTTTGAACATGAAATGATCTGACCTTACATAATTCCAGGTTTAAGATTATAAAAAAATAAATTACATGAGATCATGTTTTGTTTGATACTTGATAAAATTCAGGATAAGTGGAGTTGTTAAAACTTTTGAATTTTAGAAAATTTATTTATTTATGCAAAAAACTTAATTATTCGAATAACTTTCTTTAAAGTAGTATAATTAGGTAAAATCCACTTCTAAGATACTCTACTAATATCTTCTATTTTTTTTTTTGTTTTTTGTTTTTTTTTTTTTTCAAAAATACCATATGGTAACCTTATATAGCGTTATAACATAAAATGTAGTAAGCAATTCGCCAACATAAGGTCGCAATTAGTTTGTATGAATTTAAATGACAAACCAATGATATTGAATGCATATAAAACTTCTTCTTCATCTTGACCCAAATATGGTAAATCGTTTATCTTATTAGCAATTTCAACGTTTTTGCTCAAGTCCAAATGGAGCGATTCTATGAAATAATACAAATGTGTTTAGGTTGCTACTAAAAATATAAAAAATAAGTTGTGTATATCGTACATCATCATGAACCTACTTATCATTGGGATTCCTTTTTGTTCGCGAAGGAACGCATCTCTCACATATGTGGAAACAGGAATCGATTTATATCCTCCAACTGGAAAAACACTTGATTATTTAGTATCATTACAAACTTTGTTCAACCATAGAATTTAAACGATGCAATACCAGTGTTGGGAGTTTTAATTACGATCAGCGGTTCCCAAATGTGTACTCCACCCGCATTCCAAGATTTTTCTGAAATAATTTGTTCGTTAATGCGGTTTAAAATAGCTTTGTTACTCTAATTAATGAATATACGATGATCTAACCTTTCATTACCCGGTAACTGAGCCAAGAGAGAAGCCCTGAAAATTATTGTTTAAATTGCATCGGTAATAAATTGGGGTATGAATGTGGTAAAATGACTCACTAGCATAATGTAATCTTTTCATCGTCGTTTCAATGTTGTAATCCATTTTGCTTATGAAGTCGTCGAGTCGTGGTAATATCATCGAATAAAAATATTTATAACATTCCATTCCTTTGGAAGTGGAATTTAGTTTAGTGGTATATTTTATTTACATTATGCATTCGTTAGTGGAAAGTATTTCATGGCTTAGTGGCATTTACTTACTCAAACTTGAAGCTGTTTTTCGAACCAAAAAGTGCTCTACAAATAAAAACATTTATTGAAAAAGTCATAGAAATCAATTATAAAGCCTATTTATAGTATATGCCAAACAGCTTTATATTAGGGTGTGTGTGTGTGAGGATGGGCGTCGGTAAGTGAATCATTAGTGGGACAGTTATCTGAAAAATCACCGCAATAAGAGGACGTTTGGAATTAAGGGGACATTTTTTGTGTCCCTCTAATTCCGACAGGACTGGCCTACTCCAAATCTTATGATTTGTCCAGAAATGCAATAAAAAATTGCCCCCCACAGAGTACCAAAAGTGTGTGAAGTGTATTTAGCATGGTCTGACCAGCATCGCCACCTATCGGAAATTACAACGAACTTCAGTTTTTGTGTCCCCGCTTTTACGCGTCATGTTGGTGAAAAATGACCTCCGATTTACGACAAAAAATCTGTACTGAAAAATTAATCATGTCCCTTCAGTGAAGTCCTAATGATTTCAAAAATCGTACCTCGAAACATTGCAAAATTGTCCCCTTAATGAATTATGCTGTTCTCTTAGTGAATCGTAAAATGTCCACCTATTGAAATGTAGCACGCATGCGCGAAATCTTGCGGGAAATAAAACATGATCAATTACCCAACATTATAACTGTACGATACTTGATAAAATTAAGAATAAGTGGAGTGGGTAGAACTTTTGAATTTCAGTATAAAATTTATTTATTCTAATAAAAAATTAATTATTCGAATAACAAATTCTGCTTTTAAGATACGTACTCTAGTATCTTCTATTTTTTTTTTTCTTTTCCTTTTTTTTTTTTTGCTTTCAACTCTCCAATTACTCCTAAATTGAATTAAAATATCTATTTCAATTTATTAATTTTTTGACAAGTTTTCATTAAGAGGCCATTTCGCATTTCTTAAAGTGGATATTAATGTGTCTATCGTTCAAACATTTACGTTAAGGGGACATTTTACATTTATTTAAGCGGACATTAGTGTGCATACTATTCACGCATGTACCCTACGAGGACATCTGTGTGTAAACATAAGGGGACAATTTTACACACATCTTCACACTTTTCCTTATGTGGCTATTGTGTGTGAAATTGTGAATATAAGAGGACAATCTTCACACTTCTAAACACTTGACCCCACCGGCACATGGAGTGTACGAACATAACAGGACCGTCCCTTTATATATGTTTTGGCCAAAAACCTCAAGTTCTTGGAGTGTAGAGAAATTCCGAATATAATATCAGCGTGATCAGTGAAAAATTTCTGATATGGTGTCAACTCCAACGTCCCCCTATAGACGTGAAATCTCAAAGTCCAGCTAATGATTTTGATACCGGTAAGGGTGTGTGTGTGTGTGAGTGAGTGAGAGAGAGATAGAGTAAAAAAACAATTGTAATTTTTTTTTAATCGTGTGGAAAATTCTCTCATAATTTTCTTAGCTACATTACTTCCTTTATGGATGTGTTAGGTATACCTGCAGATTATGTGGTTATGTATGAGATAATATGAGTATAGGTACCTAGTAAAATTTTGCTTTCAAGAAAAACACGATACGAGACCAAATTGTTGCTTGTTTCGTAGTCTGGATAAGGGAACTTGAATATCTCCTCAACGTTCCGATAGAAGAAAATCAACGCGTATTTCCATCTTTCGAAAGCTATCAAAAAAAGTGAAGAACCAATTTTAATTTTCATCATTTCCATTCGAAGTCGTAGTTGATGGAATGGTTTTTCAATTTCTTACCACCATTAATCAAGTTCATGTTAATATCTTCCACGTTGTTTGTTTGGTATTTTTGTGAATAGGCGTAGTCCATATACACTGCGTAGAAGAAAAGATGTGTGTATTGTGTAGGCATTAGAATAGAATAATTCTTCATGGGTCAAGCTTTTCATGATTTGGTTATAAAATTGACCAAAAAATTTGATAAAATTTTTTTGTTTTTCATTTTTATTCTATTATGAACATTTTTTTTGAAAATATGTTGATAATATTCTCTTTTGAAATAAATTGAAAATGACTTCTGAAAATTGGAGAACTCAAAAAAATTGAATAAAGGAAAAATTTGGAAAAATCTATCAAAAGAAAAATTTGAAGATATAAAATAATATTTCAAACGTTATGTACCAAAATAAAGAAATTTGTATCCGGATGAATGTAGAAAAGAAAAAATGCAAGAAAAGATTTACAATGTAGATTTGTTTTAATAAACATGCATAGAGAACGAATCCCTGAACAACATACTAAAAGTCGCCACAGACAAGAGTGGTGCATTGCCTACAACAGGTTAGTAAACAGTAACCCCTCTCTCTCCTCACTGTCCCAAAACTTGTATTTATTTAATTTATCTCCTTCGGAATTGATCCTGCCATTGGAATAGTGCTTAACTATTTCGTTCCATATCAGATTTCCTACCATTTTTATTTAACATTTTTTTTACGAACTACCCAAGGCAGATTATAAGTCCTAGTCTGGTACTAAATAAGGTAGATAGATCCGAATATAATCATGTGCGCCAGTTGTTATACAAAATTTAATTTCATGAAATAAACATTTTTGCTCAATATTTTATTTGTGGCGGACCTAAGTGTGAGGGTTTATTGTTGAATATTAGTCGCAAATTTTAGAATTTTGTTTCTAGGAGTTTTCGGTACTTATAATATTTTACTCAAGCTCTTTTCGTAGTTCTTATCTTCTCCTGCAATAATTATTCTACATTTTTATTATTTGGTATTACCGGAAGGAAATGTTATTTGAACATGAAAAGTACACAATTTCGAAAGATTTAAGTGAAAAAGGCATCAACCAATTACTAAATTAGTAATTAAATTTTCTCAGTATATCGGGATGAACTTACTCAACATTCGAAATGGTTCTGCAAACAAAAATCAAAGTAAGTACGAATATAAATTTGTAAACGAATAATAAGTTCAATTTTATGAGAAATGGGTGTATTGGAAGGAAAGGAAAAGAAGTTATGTAATATATAATAAGTTATTACCTGTACCAAATATTGTCTGAAAAATGTTCTCAGAATTTCCTGCAAAAGAATAAATACGGTATGTGATAATTTTTGTAATTATGTACAGGTATATTAACAAAATGCATTCGTAAGTACCTGTTAGGATACTTTCATATTCATCTGGTTCCATTATTGTTTTTATTTCGGAAGTTTGTTTAAAAGCTGCGAAATGTTTTTGACTCTCATTAGTTTATTGGAGTTTCAATGAATATAATTTTTTTTAATATTCATGGAATTAAAAATATTTTTTAATAAATGAACATTCCTCAAATAATCTATGAGCTGTGATTATTGTTAGTAGAAAACTTAAACCAACCTATTTGTACGTCGACGTCTTCATAATAACTAAACAATTTGAATTGCTCTAATGTGATACGTTGGCTTTGTGTTCCAAATTTTTGAGAAATATCGTCATAAGAAGTTACTGTAAAATGTTCAGAAGTACAATCAGCTAGATTTTAACCGTAGTCAAGAATTGATAAAGAAAATAATTGATGAAGTGTATGGCTAGGTATGTAAGTCGATATGGCTCTCGTTAACTCTTGGTACGGTTCATAACTCGAACGTTGGAGCATATTGAGTAAAACTTTTCTCAGCATTTTTCCTACTTTCGGGCACATATCCATATTTAGTAACTTTTTGGAGTATAAGTACTTTGTTTATGTTTGTGTGGTTGATTTTATTACATAAAAAAGGTGGTATGATACTTCAAAATTTCGTTGTTCGCTAATAAAACTAGTTTTTCACTACTTAGTACCGAAATGAAGTTGAAATTCGGGTTATATTAAAAAAATAAAGAAATGTGTGTAAGTATGTTTTTTACAGATTGTATGAGATGCTCATGTAACGACTTCATTATACGTATGCTTATCTTTGGACTTGGAGATCAAATATACATTTTGTATGGAAATTTGGTGTTTTTACCTCGTAAGCTTCATACACGAATGTTTATTTGAAAATTTCGAAAACACATGTAACTACTCGAGTATAATTATTTAAAAACATTGAAAAAATTTCTGTCTATGCCTTTTATTTTGTCAAGAATGCGTGGAAAAAATATTAATTTTTCAACTATCATAGATAACGACTACCGATATTAAAATAGTAAAAAAAAGTTTCTGCCTTTATCTCCGAAAGCAAGTTGGTATAGATGGGGCCTAAAATTTTACGAACATTTTTTCTTCGTATGGTCCACCTGTCGGCTTACGAATCATTAGAAGAGCTTTAGGGTGTCATTTCGACTTACTTCTCCAGTCATATTAGTGCGTATAGTGATGCATTTCGTTACAATTTACATACTTAGTTGATCATTTTCAACAACTGTAGTTAAACGGATTTCTTGTATCTTATCTAAAAAACGTAATTTAATATAATTGACATATTTTTTTGAATCGTTTCAAAATTATTAACTTTTTGAATCAAATTATGACCTATGAATTTCGACATTTGAAAAATTTCGTGCATCAAAATCCTCGTAATCACAGGAGCTGTTATCAAAGTTCATGGCACTCTTTACCCTCGTTTAAATGCGGTACTGCGCATTATTTTCCATTTCAGTTATATCATTCAATTTCTACATAGCGTATTGTGTGAATTATTTTCCTCATTTTTGTTAATTCAGACCAAGTTAGATATTGAATAATTTTGTTATCCTTGAAATATTTTCAATGAATCTCCTTAAAAAACTCTCGCATACCTCTTACGGAGCAGATCGCATATCTCTTTTACGTCTGTACTACGCCTTAATTAGATCAAAATGCGATTATGGTGCTGCTGTTTATGCTTCAGCAAAACCAAATATCCTTAATATACTGAAACCCGATTCACCGCACAGCTATCTGCATAGCTAATGGTGCTTACCGCACCTTTCCAGTACTCAGCATTTTGAGCGAATTTGGACAACCGCCTCTCTATGTACGTAGACAGCTCCTAACTGCTAATGTATAGGCACACATATCAGCCTTGTAGGGATACTAACAAGATATACCTATTGATGCCCCTACCTAATCTGTATAGCGCAAATTAATGCGCCCGAAATATTTATCAGCGCAAACTAATGCGCCACGAAATACCTAGCGCAAATTAATGCGCCTAAATACCTAGCGCAAATTAATGCGCCACGAAATACCTAGCGCAAATTAATGCGCCTAAATACCTAGCGCAAATTAATGCGCCTTAAAGTAATACTAGGGATAATAGCGCTAAAAGCGCCTAGGTTACTCACTGTATTGTAATAAGCGCTTGGAGCGCCGGAAATGAACACAGTCTTATAAAAAGTGAAGTTTTATTAGAATTGAAAAGTCGTACGAACTGTAACAAAGGTGAGCTTGCGGCTCTTTATATACTCGTCGATTCAGGCAACCTTTTGTTGGTGGCCAATTATATTTAAATTTTGCGGCCGCATAAGGGTGAAAAAGAGTTTCTTTTTAGAATCTGGAATATTGGTCACCAACAGCCAACCATTTGTGGCGTTACATAAATTGCCCCTTCACAAGGTGTAACTGTACTATGGCGCCTGATGAAAGATAGAGGACTAAGAACTCAAATTAAGTTTCAATGTCTCATTTCCCCAAAATTATGTAGGGATACTAACAAGATATACCTATTGATGCCCCTACCTAATCTGTATAGCGCAAATTAATGCGCCCGAAATATTTATCAGCGCAAACTAATGCGCCACGAAATACCTAGCGCAAATTAATGCGCCTAAATACCTAGCGCAAATTAATGCGCCACGAAATACCTAGCGCAAATTAATGCGCCTTAAAGTAATACTAGGGATAATAGCGCTAAAAGCGCCTAGGTTACTCACTGTATTGTAATAAGCGCTTGGAGCGCCGGAAATGAACACAGTCTTATAAAAAGTGAAGTTTTATTAGAATTGAAAAGTCGTACGAACTGTAACAAAGGTGAGCTTGCGGCTCTTTATATACTCGTCGATTCAGGCAACCTTTTGTTGGTGGCCAATTATATTTAAATTTTGCGGCCGCATAAGGGTGAAAAAGAGTTTCTTTTTAGAATCTGGAATATTGGTCACCAACAGCCAACCATTTGTGGCGTTACATAAATTGCCCCTTCACAAGGTGTAACTGTACTATGGCGCCTGATGAAAGATAGAGGACTAAGAACTCAAATTAAGTTTCAATGTCTCATTTCCCCTTCGTCAGGCCTAGAGACAGTTGCCCCTTGTGAATATAATAGAGGTGCCTGGATCGACGAGTATTTACATTTAGTATAATTTATATGTTATTTTTTGTTTATTTTTTTTAAATACTTGTTTCTTGAGGTTGTCCCTCTTTTACCCCTCTTTTTTGTTTTTTCTCTTTTAAACTGCTCATTTAACTCCTTTAGTAAGTTTGTGTCCAAAATTTGTAATATTTCCCTTTCTTCTTCCGGTTCTTCAGAAATTTTCCATGAGAATTCCAACATTTCCCTTACGAGTTTTCTATCATTTTCTTTTTTGGCCATCATTCGATCCACAATTTTTTCTGCTGAGTAATACTCTTTACATTCTCTACAAGATTGAGAATTCATGCCGTGTGTGCAAGAAATTATAATTTTGCAAATGCCACACTTAGCTCTATCTGCCTCATGAAAGCAGGGCCAAATGGGTAGTGGAGTTTTCTGCGGAAAGTCTGCGGGAGTTTCCATGTCTATTAACCTATAAATATATTTTTATTATTTATTTATTATTATTATTTTTTTTTTTTTTTTTTTTTTTATTATTATTTTTTTTTCTTTTAATTTTTTTTTTTATATATTATTTTATTTTTACGTAATGCATATAGTATTATTTTATTTTATTTTATTTATTTTATATATATTTTTTTTAATTTTACGTATTTGTCTGATATTAACCGTTAATATATTGTTGTTTTCATCTCTGATCCTATAAAGATTTGGTTGTAACTTTTTGATAATTATGTAAGGACCATTGTATTTTGGACATAACTTAGCTGCTATGCCCATAGCTTTTTTTGAAAGTGGGTGATTGATAACTTTTACTCTCTCCCCTACAACATACTCTGTGGTTTCAAATTTTTCATAAAATTTTGTACTTTCTTTTACATCCCAAAAGAATTTTTTAAGATTGATATAATTTTCGAATATCATTCTTTTGTATAACATGTCTTCTTCAAATTTTTCCTCATCTATTTCAACGTTCATTTTAAGGAATAGATTGTTTCGTACACTCATTAATGCATTTTGTGCTATTTCATCAGCTCTTTGATTGCCGTAGTCACTGTAATGGCCAATTGTGTGCGAAATTTTCAGTTTTTCTAAGTTTTTCTTTAGGTTGGAAAATTCCTTCCATAGTTCTCTATTTTCCACCTCCTTATTGTTGGTTTTTTTCCAATTCTTGTTTTCCCAATTGTCCAAATATTTGTTAGAGTTCTCCACTAAATATTTAGAATCCGAGACTAAATGTAATGTTTTGATTCCCACATTTGTCGTTATTTTAAGAGCGGTGATTGCGGCGTAGATCTCGGCTACGTTGTTTGATACAAATGGTAAATTAATTATGTTACCATAGTTTAGGTCGGAGTTCTCTCCAAAGAAAATTCCTATACTTGCTACCGCTTCGCTTTTTCCATTTTTATAGCACGCCCCATCAATATATACTAGAGTTAACCCATCCTCATCGGACATGATGTGCTCTGATAAAATGTGTTGTGTTATAATTATGTGGTTGCCTTCAACGAGGTTGTTTACTAATGTTGTGTTTTGGTTTCTTATCATTGTTTTATGTCGAAGTTCTTCATATTTAAAAATGAAATTTTTATTCAAGTTCACTGGTTTTACCGTTGTCACATTTTTAAAAGGGTATTCTACATTTGGAATGCCAAGTATCTGATTTGGAGATAAGCCATTTAGAGTTGGTACGTCATTTATTGTATTTTCAATATCAGAGATGGCATTAGCCCAAATTTTGTGTGATTCCAGGTGTTCTCTTTTTTCATCCAGCAGAAATAATCTCAGCATTACTCCGAGTTCTCGCATCAATCTTTCTACTGGTGAAGATTGCGGATTATATTTTGAGATCGTTTTGGGTGTGATTTTTAAGTTGCTTAAACCTTCTTGCCAGTCCTTTCCTACGAATTGTGCACCGTTATCTGTTAATACTGATTTCACTTGGATTCCTAAGTACTGAAATTCTTTTATAAAAGTTTTAATTTTTTCTAGATAATTTTTCCCCGTATTGTTTTTGACAGGGTATAATTTTGTATAACCTGAGAAGAGGTCCCTCACTACCAGAATCATTGTAACCCCTGCTCTTGCAGTAGGTAGTGGTCCATATGTGTCTATTGACAGAACCTCACCAATGCTGTTTGCTCTTACATGTGTAAGTTCTGGTATTATTTTTTGATTCGAGGTTTTTCCTAGAATACATTGTTTGCAATTTCGGATTGTTTTGTTGATTCTACGTTCCATGTTGTTGAACCAAAAATAACGTTGGATCAAAAATACTAGCCGTCTAGTGGCTGGATGACCGTAGAATCGATGTATATACCAGATTACATCGTTTACGAGTTTATCAGGAAGCACGGGAAGTATAGTTTCATCTTTTAATTTTTTATATAACGTCTTTTCAATTAAACAGAATTCACCTTCTTTTTTATCAATTTGGGATAAAATTTTCTTGACATATTCATCGTTACTTTGGTGCAACTCTATGTTTTCTAGGGCTATTGCCAGAGTGTCTTCCAGCACGATGCCAAAGTATCCGATTTTTATTCCAGTTAGTTCATTGTTTTGAGCCGTTAATAATTGTGGAGATAGATCAGAAATTAGTAAGCTTTCTTTGGGATAACGTAATAGATCCATATAATATGGATTTGCTAGAGCATCAAATTTTAGTTGAAATTGTTGTATGATCGTATACCACCAGGTGGCACGTTTATGAAAGTACAAAATTATGTAGGGATACTAACAAGATATACCTATTGATGCCCCTACCTAATTACAATGATTCTGGTAGTGAGGGACCTCTTCTCAGGTTATACAAAATTATACCCTGTCAAAAACAATACGGGGAAAAATTATCTAGAAAAAATTAAAACTTTTATAAAAGAATTTCAGTACTTAGGAATCCAAGTGAAATCAGTATTAACAGATAACGGTGCACAATTCGTAGGAAAGGACTGGCAAGAAGGTTTAAGCAACTTAAAAATCACACCCAAAACGATCTCAAAATATAATCCGCAATCTTCACCAGTAGAAAGATTGATGCGAGAACTCGGAGTAATGCTGAGATTATTTCTGCTGGATGAAAAAAGAGAACACCTGGAATCACACAAAATTTGGGCTAATGCCAAAAATTATGTAGGGATACTAACAAGATATACCTTTTGATGCCCCTACCTAATCTGTATAGCGCAAATTAATGCGCCCGAAATATTTATCAGCGCAAACTAATGCGCCACGAAATACCTAGCGCAAATTAATGCGCCTAAATACCTAGCGCAAATTAATGCGCCACGAAATACCTAGCGCAAATTAATGCGCCTAAATACCTAGCGCAAATTAATGCGCCTTAAAGTAATACTAGGGATAATAGCGCTAAAAGCGCCTAGGTTACTCACTGTATTGTAATAAGCGCTTGGAGCGCCGGAAATGAACACAGTCTTATAAAAAGTGAAGTTTTATTAGAATTGAAAAGTCGTACGAACTGTAACAAAGGTGAGCTTGCGGCTCTTTATATACTCGTCGATTCAGGCAACCTTTTGTTGGTGGCCAATTATATTTAAATTTTGCGGCCGCATAAGGGTGAAAAAGAGTTTCTTTTTAGAATCTGGAATATTGGTCACCAACAGCCAACCATTTGTGGCGTTACATAAATTGCCCCTTCACAAGGTGTAACTGTACTATGGCGCCTGATGAAAGATAGAGGACTAAGAACTCAAATTAAGTTTCAATGTCTCATTTCCCCTTCGTCAGGCCTAGAGACAGTTGCCCCTTGTGAATATAATAGAGGTGCCTGGATCGAGGAGTATTTACATTTAGTATAATTTATATGTTATTTTTTGTTTATTTTTTTTAAATACTTGTTTCTTGAGGTTGTCCCTCTTTTACCCCTCTTTTTTGTTTTTTCTCTTTTAAACTGCTCATTTAACTCCTTTAGTAAGTTTGTGTCCAAAATTTGTAATATTTCCCTTTCTTCTTCCGGTTCTTCAGAAATTTTCCATGAGAATTCCAACATTTCCCTTACGAGTTTTCTATCATTTTCTTTTTTGGCCATCATTCGATCCACAATTTTTTCTGCTGAGTAATACTCTTTACATTCTCTACAAGATTGAGAATTCATGCCGTGTGTGCAAGAAATTATAATTTTGCAAATGCCACACTTAGCTCTATCTGCCTCATGAAAGCAGGGCCAAATGGGTAGTGGAGTTTTCTGCGGAAAGTCTGCGGATAGAGTTGCACCAAAGTAACGATGAATATGTCAAGAAAATTTTATCCCAAATTGATAAAAAAGAAGGTGAATTCTGTTTAATTGAAAAGACGTTATATAAAAAATTAAAAGATGAAACTATACTTCCCGTGCTTCCTGATAAACTCGTAAACGATGTAATCTGGTATATACATCGATTCTACGGTCATCCAGCCACTAGACGGCTAGTATTTTTGATCCAACGTTATTTTTGGTTCAACAACATGGAACGTAGAATCAACAAAACAATCCGAAGATTGCAGGTTCGTGTCCTGTCACGGTCGCCAAAATTATGTAGGGATACTAACAAGATATACCTATTGATGCCCCTACCTAATCTGTATAGCGCAAATTAATGCGCCCGAAATATTTATCAGCGCAAACTAATGCGCCACGAAATACCTAGCGCAAATTAATGCGCCTAAATACCTAGCGCAAATTAATGCGCCACGAAATACCTAGCGCAAATTAATGCGCCTAAATACCTAGCGCAAATTAATGCGCCTTAAAGTAATACTAGGGATAATAGCGCTAAAAGCGCCTAGGTTACTCACTGTATTGTAATAAGCGCTTGGAGCGCCGGAAATGAACACAGTCTTATAAAAAGTGAAGTTTTATTAGAATTGAAAAGTCGTACGAACTGTAACAAAGGTGAGCTTGCGGCTCTTTATATACTCGTCGATTCAGGCAACCTTTTGTTGGTGGCCAATTATATTTAAATTTTGCGGCCGCATAAGGGTGAAAAAGAGTTTCTTTTTAGAATCTGGAATATTGGTCACCAACAGCCAACCATTTGTGGCGTTACAGCCTCTCCTCTACTTCCCGCTCACAGTGCATTAAAATCGTCTTAAACTACAGACTTTCTCTTCGCTCATTATACGTCAAATATCTTGGAATCAACGAGCTTACTATCAATTCCCACCACATCACACCACTTCCTTGGCTAAACCTTGACTTATCAATCGACCTATCTCTATCACAACTTGCAAAATACACTCCGAACCATATGATTTCCTCCACTTTTACTGAAATGATCTTTAAATAGCCTGGATATGCTATCTTTTTTACTGATGGCTTTAAAAGTAAGGAAGGTACGGGATGTGCAGTGTATGGAGATCATCCTGATTTTGGTACATTGCTCTTTTCGTTACCACCTGCGTTCACCATACTTTCAGCTGAGTTATTTGCGATAAAACTATGTTTCGATGCTGCAATATACATATATCCCAAAATCCTTATTTGCTCAGACTCTCTCACCACCATTACCTGCTTGAAAAAATTTCATGATAAGAACCAACACTCATAACTATGGAGATTGACTCCTCGCAAGGACCTCCAATCAAATACAATTTGCATGGGTGCCTGCACATAGAGGCATAACTGGAAATGAACTTACAGATACTGCGGCAAAGCAAGCTTCCATCATTTTTCCTTTCCCCAATGTACCAACACCAATTACAAACTTCAAAACCTTGATTAAACATACAGTTTCAGAAAAATGGTACAACATCTGGTCACATACTCCTATGTCTAATAAACTGCGATATGTTAAAGCAGATACGATTCCCTGGAGCAGTTCATTGCGTGATTCCAGAAGAGAGGAGGTTCTCCTGTGTAGACTCAAAATAGGTCATACTCATCTCACTCATTCTTACCTGCTTTCATGTACCCTACCTCCATCATGCGACCAGTGCACACTTCCACTGTCTGTGAGCCATATTGTACAGGATTGTCCGCAATACATATCTTTACGTCGCAAATTTAAACTTCCTCTAAATCTTCCTAACTTTCTCGTAGATAACGAAGTGACTATTTCTCTACTTCTTCAATTTATTGAAGCAACCGGCCTCTTTCCACTACTCTAACCCAAACCGATCTCGTGCCTTTAGCCTAATTGCTGTAAATGGCACGTTAATTAATAAAAAAAAAGCCTCATTAGAATACTCGGTGTATCAGATGTACGTATATTCCTTATAAATCATGTAATATACAGATATATTATATAACTATAATAATTATGATGCGTCGAAAATATGTATCATGAATTCCTATATATTCTCATGGGTTAGGGTGGCGTTGAAGAGAAGATAGCGAGGTTATACCTACATGCTATATTTTTTTATCATCAAGCACGAATAGATGTAGATATAATTACCTATTTTTAATCCTACTATTAATAGCCTACATAACGTGCTATTACACACTGAAGCTATAGTTTTTGAAAAAGCAATCTATTTGAAACATCATCTATTACCTTCTAGTAATCGATAATTTGATTTCATCACCTCACTTGGTTCATTAGGTTTCATTCTATTTTCTAACCATTGTAATGCTCCTTAGAAAAATGTAAAAGTAAATGTCGTTTAATTCCCTGAATTCGAACTTTGATAAAGAAAGTATTTCGTATGCGTTAATGCTTACTGTAATAAAATACTTTCTGCTTATAGGTTAATTGGTTCTGTATGCTTAATATGGCTGTTTGGTAAGCTTTTATAATATTTATTGCGTTTTCTATGAAGTTCGTATACTCTGGTGGAATTTGAATGGAAAAATATATTCTTTGATGCAATTACGTCGCTTTTCGACAAAGGTTTAACATTGCAGTAATTCATACTAACTTGTTTCAAAGACATCCTTGATTTTATTCTCCAACGAATCCACGTTCTCTATGAATGGTTTATAAGAATTATGTGTGGAAAGTGAGTCAAGGATCTTAGTTTAGAGTGAATTAAACGTACTAACCATTTTCAAAGTATTCTTCACTCATTTCCTGCGATGAATCTAAGTTATCTATGAATAGTATAGAAGAATTAGTTACGTGTGGAAAAGAGTTGATGACCGTATTTAGAAGGAATTAAACATACCTAGCTTCTTGAAAGCATCTTCTACTGCTTCTTTATGCTCGTTTAACAATGTCACAATTCTAGATTGAACTGCTTGATGGTACAGCATCATCGCAGATTTATAATAGTTGAACATGTTACCTACGCGGAAGGAGTGATGGTTAGCATTTTGAAATTTTTTAAAATACATTCCTATATTTTGAATTGCGTTTGTTGATTATTTTAATCGTATTTAAGTTTGGATGAAAGATCTATTTATTATGAGGTCTTTTATTAGTTTATATAAAAAATGTTAATTGTTTTATTGTATCAAAATATCAAAAATATCTTTTTACGATTTATATTCCAATTTCCAAGGCAAAGATATTTAAAAAGTTGAAAACTACATGTATAAATTAATCGAGTAATGATACGAATAGAAATCATGATACACTCGCAGACCATTAATTTATCAAAGACCAACGCAAAAATGTTCAACTTCGGTAAATTTATCGCAATTACTTCGAATAAAAATTATAAATATCATTTGAAAAATAATTATTTATGAGTTTCAATAAATATAATAATCATAAAAATTTATTTTAATTCCTATTTGGAAAGGTTTTATGAATGTAACAGATTCACCGCCACTCCCACCTTACTACAATAGCGGTCCTCAAGGATGAAAATAAGGTATTATTACATTATATTTCGAACTAATTTAACAGGTCATGGTAGGGTTTTATAAAAGAAGGTTCTATAATGTAACAAAGTTATCCTATACATATAATAAGAATTTTCAATGATATGTGGAAGAATTTTGTAGGACTTTTGGGAACAGAAATTTAAACATTGAACGCGGAAAAGTAAGATATTGCGTCGCGCAGTTTTTTATTCAGTTCATACGAGTATTTTAGTTGTTGAAGAAATCACGCATATTATGCGATAATTTCAAGGGTTCATAATTTTTGTTGCAAATAATAATTTCTGGCGTCGACAGTTTTTCATAATTACGAAATTCAGGGTTTCTCAAATTTGTTTAGAATTATCACTCTATGTATTTATCGAAATCAGGATCTAGGATTTTTGGATATAACTTCAGAGGTGTTCCTAATTGTCAGTTTGAGGAAGTCATTTCTTTTTATTTATTAAGTGATACGTTTAGTGCAATAATGTGGTAGGCTATTGTATTGAAGAGTCCAGTTACCATAGTAAAAAAAAAAAATTACGCCTTGCGCTGTCAAGAATACGAAAGAAATGTCAATTTTTCAAGTTTCATAGATGAGAAGTAAAATGTGAAATAATGATAATAAAAAAACTTTTTTCCTGTATCTCAGAAAATAAGCAGGTACATTTGGGACCCAAAAATTTTGTGAAAACTTCTCGGTATGCTCCACCTTTTGGCTTGTGAATCATTCGAAGAATTGTAGGGTACGATTTCGAACTACTTCTTTAGCTATTTTAGTGCGGATAGCGAATGTATTTTGTTCCAATTAACTTACCAGGTAGATGATTCCAAGAATCAACTCGTGAAAGGAATCCTCGTATCGCACCTAAAAATTTAATTTACGAGTAATGATGTATTTTTTGGAATTAGTGAAGTTATTAATTAATTAGTTTTTTTTTTTTTTTTCATTTCTATAATGAATTACAGTTAGGACTTGAGAAATTCAACGCTTGAAAAATTTCAAAAATCAAAACCAATATTACGGTAATAACGTCAACTAAAGTGCTTTCTCTACGCCTTTGTTTCATTTTGAACTTCAATGTATATAATAGCCTTCAAGCTAGTTTTTGACGAAGCTCTCTGCTTGAAACATGCTATATTACCTTCTAGTGATTGATAATTCCATTTCATTTTCTCAGTTGGCTTATTCACTTTCATTCTATATTCTAACCATTTCAAAGATGCTGGAAAAAATATAAAAGTATGTGTCATTCAATTTCCCAATTTAAGAATTTGGCCGTGGCGGTATTAAATGCACTCGAATACTTACTATAATAAAATGCTTTCTGCATACTGGTAAATTGATTTTTTACGCTTAATAAGGCACTTTTGTAAGCTTCTATAGCATTTAGTGCGACTTCCACGAATTTCCGGTACTCTGGCAAAATTATAATGAGAAGATATTATTTTTGACCAAATGTCTCTGTTTTTTAATAAAGGTGGAACATGGCAGCAATTCATACTAACGTAATTAAGAGTTATTATCAATAAACATTTTCATACTAACTTATTAGAAGACTTTCGTCACCTTTTTCTTCCGATGAATTAAAGTTCTCTGTGAATGGTACAGGAGAATCATGAGCAGAAGAAAGGTAGTTAAAAATCTTATTTAATAGTAGTTAAACATGCCTAGTTGGGTGAGAGCATTTTCAACTGCCTTTTCATTCTCTTCTGACCATATTATAGTTTTTGGTTTAACTGCTTGGCAGTATGAAATCATCGCAGATTTGTAATTCTCGATCACACCACCTACGCGGAAGCAACGATGATTAGCATTTAAAAATTTTCTAAAAATACGCTCCTTTCTTTTTAATCGGGTTTGATACCTAATTATTTTAATCCTACTAAAGTTTCTGTAAGAAGTACGCTTAAATAAAAAAGTTTGAATGCTTTATTTCATCAAAATAATGAAAATACTTTTTTATCTGATTTATATAACGATTCCTAGTAAAAAATAGAATAATAATCATAAATTTGGTATTATTTGAATTGCAAAAAAAAATATATATATTTTAATTTGACAAATCAATGTTATTCTAAAATTATTAACTTTTCTGTGGAAAGGTGCAAAAATATTTAGATTATTCGAGTATAATGATATAAATTACACCGTGCGGAGCTCTGATTTATCAATGGTCAACGCAAGAATGTGCAACTTCGGTAAATGTATTCTGATTTTTCAAAATAAAATTACAATTATAATTTTGAAATTACCTGTTACCTGTTGATTTCGTACCATGCCGTATCCTGCAATTATTACGTATATTAAATTAGAGCTTAACGATGTGTGTTACTCACTATAGAGCAACAAAATATAGGTTATATTATACAAAACATTGTATTCACTTCCCTCTTCCCACAGTAATTATATGAGCCCATATTTTTCATATTTGAACTCGAGGTTTCATTTTTATTTTTTCAAACCATATCTCGATCAGACTAATGAGTATTTTTTTAGGGGAAAAGTACAGATTGACCAAAACTTTGCCTCTCCTGCGCCCTTCAACCCCAAGAAACGATACTTTAGACCGGTTTGATCATGGAACCCAAAACAAATTAGCAAAAGCGATAAAAAATGTCTGTTAAGGTTATAAAGCGATTTGGTATATTTGAAAATTATTTTGACACATTTGAGCCTTCTCAAGATCAAGAATATTTTTGGATCAATTTTGATGATATTTGATCGTATATTATCAAAGTTGGTAAATATCATATTTCATCATATTACCTATGGTCAATTTGTTGGTTTCATATTTGATGAATTTTGACCAAATTTGATCTATTCCTTTTTTCCTGGTAAGGTATTAAGAACAAATAGTTGTCAAATGATTCTCATTGGACTTAAAAAAATATCAGTCCTCGAACTTGATAGATTTACCAGCTAAGATGAGATTAAAGTTTTTAACAGTAATTTAAAAATTTCAAAAAGTGATTTTTGAATAGTTCGAACTTTTTTACTTTAAAAAATTACAAAAAAAATCATTTGCTAAGTTTTGTACAATATATTGGGGGTCATAATTTTTTTTTAATTTTTTTGAAGGAACACCTAATTTTTATATAATTTAAAATATTATTAAGAAATGTAATTTATGAGGCATGAGCATGAGGTACATTTGATTTGAGGTCTTTAATACAACTTAGATGACTAAAGGTATCAAATATTTCTTTTCTAAAGTTTTCGAAGTATCATAACTTTCATTCACAATTATGTCATTTACTCAGAATTAGATCTTTCATCACGAAATATCTTCGGGAAAGTCGATGAAATACAAAAAGAGAATATTTTATTTACCGAATGCTGAAGACCTCAGCGTATCGTATTTAGTATAAATGCACAAATAAGTAACTTACCCAAGAATATGAATAACATATTCCTTACAGAAAACATATTTTTGTAAAATCAGAAAGGATTTCAAAGCAAATAAATGCGAATAAACAGAAGAACGAGAAACTTCGAAACTACTGAGCAAGCAAATGCGTATGATGGTTATCCTTCGTGTTATGTGAAAATTTTAATGTAACTACATACTAACTTTTTTTTCGATACTTGTTCGTTAGGTACCTAATACTTCTTTTATAGGTATTTGAATATTTGGGAGTATTAATCAACAGAATAAACGTTTTTTTTGTTTTTCTTTTCGAAACACTTGTTCATTACTTCAACATTTGATGATTAATGCTATTTGATGGGTTTCGATATTTCATGTTGATTATGAAAAATTGCTTCCAAGTTTTTTTTTTTTTTTCTGAGACACTTGTTTATTACTTTTCATACATTTATTTGAACATTTATGAACTATTAATCAACAGAATAAACGTTTTTGTTTTTCTTTTCGAAACACTTGTTCATTACCTACTTCAATATTTGACGTTTGTTGCTATTTGATGTGTTTCGATGTTTCATGTTGATTACGAAGAATTGCTTCAAACTTTTCTTCTTTTTTTTTTCTGAGACACTTGTTCATTACTTTTCGTATATTTATGTGAACATTTGTGAACTATTAATCAACAGAATAAATGTTTTTTTGTTTTTCTTTTCGAAACACTTGTTCATTACTTCAATAATTGACGTTTACTGCTTTTTGGTGGTTTTCGATGTTCCACGTTGATTACGAAAAATTGCGCTTGTGCCATATGCTCATTAATTTATCGATCAACTTCTCATCATTACAGTATGAATGATGTCGTGCTGTAATAATTATATAAACTTACGTGAATGCAGAAAACGAGTTTTATCCAATGAAGAAGTGAAAAGACACTCCGTTACTGAAATTTCATTTATAAAATCATTCCACGTATTACTAGCATAACTGGACTGAATGAAGAGCTAAATTTAAAAGAAACATCTGAGATGAAGGCAGTTGGAGTGAGGTTTTGTTGATGAAGTACTCCGTTGTCAGTAGCTACTGAGTGAATACGTGGTCAATTTTTTGACCGATTCTTTTGAATTTTTACCCACTAGTACCTCATGGTGGCCATGGAGACATCCGACTTTTTTGATAGAGTAAAAAGATACAAAACATATTGTATACGTAACATTTTAATTAATTTAATACAACAAATGAAAATAATTTTTATCTCTTACACATATACGATTAATATTAGGAAATTTAACTCATAATTGTATTAATAAAAATAATACAGTACAGTATAATAATTAAAATACGGAGAGATTCTTAATATTGATGTAATCAACAGTCAAATTCTAATTTTATAACGAAGAACTTGCGAAATAGACTTAGGTATATCATAATGTTTTTAATTTTTATTACTACTTATTATTTTTTTTTTCAATAAGAGGAAGTTTCGAACTTGGACTTTTTTTTAATCATTTTTGTTTGAGAGGTAAATTTCTAAATATGTAATTACTATTTTCATACTTATTCATGTTAAGGTTGGATTGAGAAAAGGTTACGTTAATGTAATGAATTAGTATAAAAATCGGTATTATTATTATTTTTTTCAATAAAAAGAAGTTTTGAAATTGGCCATTTTGCTTTTTAAAAGTTTTTTTTTCTAGGTATATGTTTTCTGATACATTGACATATTAAGAGGAATTTTTGAAGTAAAACACCATAAAAAATGATCCAGTCGAATTTAATAATTAGTCCTTCTACTTTGCCGGTAACTTTATCATGTACTTAGACGCAGTTTTAGTGAGGAGTTTATGTAGTATAAGGCCCAAATTTATAATCAATATTCGAAATCGAATTATAAATCCACGAATAAATAAAAAAATTAATATGAAAAAACTAACAATACATAAAAAATAAAATTAAATAAATTAAAATTAATAAAAAAATATAAAGTAAAAATTATTATATAAATTATATCTTAATATTCTATTAAAAATAAAATCAAAAAATGAATTGATCTAAATTCAATATTACTTAACCCTTCAGCGAGTGTTGAAAAAAATTTAAATATAATTTAATATTTCTGTTGGCCAGTTCAATTTCTTGACCTGAAATACGAGTATTATGAAATGCTGTACATTTTTCTTTATTTAGTCAAGTAAGGGAAATGTATCGACTATAAATCTGACTCTTACCCTTATAATAACTATTTTTATTTTAACGCTTGTATATAGTAGTCACATGATTTTTACAATAATTATTTCAATATTTTATTGAATGATACTAGTGAAAGTATGGAATATATTAGTGGCGACATCAGAGAGAGGGGTAGCACGGGTAAATTGTAATCACAGATTTTTTGGGGGGGGGTGAAGTATCGTTTTCATCCCCTCTCCCCTCCCTATAGTATAATCTGTTTAATTTCAATTTTACTATGAAAGATGCTGAAATTATTAATCACTAATCTCTAGCTAATCAACCTAAAAAACATGAGAAATATTTAAAATATAATAAATGAGAGATGAGACTAAGCATTATTAGTTGTAAATTTAGGTCTTGTGAGTGTTTTAGTTTTAGAAAAATGTTAGGTCCCCAAAAAAGTTATTTTCTGATAGAAATATGATTTTTACGTTATTAAAACATGAAAACTCTAAAAAATTATAATGCAGCCGATTGTAATATGTTCATATAAACAAATTTTTTACATTAAAAAATTAAATTGTGTTGGCTAAAACAAAGCGTACAATTATAAACGCAAATAATGTCATCAAAAAATTGATAAAATTAAACGAAATTTCTCAACTTATGTCATTTTGAAGATTTGTTGGTCATCCCTGTTATTTCTGTGTCGACAGAAAAGATTGAATGATTGCGCTATTTAAAATTACTATTGAGATAAAGATGATAAAATTGAAAGTTGGAAAATTATTGCGAGGAATTTTATTTGAAAAAAAAAAAAAAATGAATAATGGGTTATAGAATTGGCGAAATATTAATTTTTCATTTCGATATCATCGAATCAAAATAAATTATTATTGCTAATATTTTTTAAATACCAGTTGAGATATAAGATCTTCGGGAATTAAAGATAGACCAATAGCGTAGCCAGGATTTCAATGTTCAGCTGAATATTTTGCTTCAAAAATGAGTAAAAAATGTCTTACTTTTTGCACAGTCTTAAAATCAAAATATTATCGTAAATTTCGATTCTTGGTTAAAAAAAAAAAATTCAGAACGCTATTACGAATACATTCGTACCTATTTTATTATTATTTTCAAAATTTTTCTGGCGATTTCGAAACTATTATTGTGTTTTTTATTTTTTATTTTATGTAGTTTCAAACTCATTACAATCACATAACTCTGCTTTGAAATACTACTGTATAATCTGACATTATTCAACTTTCCCTCCAAAAAACTTCAGCCGCCACTGGTGCAGATAAAGCCTACCTATTATACATATTATTTATAATTTTATGTAAATTTTGATTAATATATCGAAATCACTATAACTAATTTAATGGTTAATGCGAAATTCATCATCTCTCTATGAAAACACAAAATCTACTTCCATTTCCAAGACCTTATATAATTGCAAACTTTGGAGGGAATGGAGGGAATCAGCTTGACATAATAGTAGAGAACTGCAAGTCCTAGTGTTGAAAAAAACCAACTACGATTATTTCACATTAAAGATAATTATAGTAATCTAATATTAATTTTTCTAATTAACTACCAGCTCCCGTTGAATTGTCATCGGTAAACTATTGTGAATAAAGTTTTTCCAGTATTATTAGATATGAATCTGATCTAATATTAGAAGAATTTATGTGAACAGCTTTACGCTGTGCAACAACTCCTCCCAATGGAACGATTTTTTTTCAAAAGATTCTATTTACGTATACATATCATGTCACAAACATACAAGCACCGAAGGGACGAGACAGACAATTTGAGTCAATTTCTCAGAGTGTTTGATAAAAACTTATTAAGGAAACTGAAGTACAACATAGAACTTATTGTAAGCAGTCCTGCCATATTATGCGTATTTTTTTCCTCTCGTTCTCATATTTCCACGAATTGCAGTGCTGTTTATAAGGTCCATTACGTCGGCCCCCCAAATGCGAATTGAGAGTTGAAATTTTATGTACAGGTTATGCCACGTTGTGCCATCACTAATTCACATTGTGCTCCCCCCATTGCCGAGAACGTAAGGGAGGCGACGTAATGGATCTCTGTTTATATATTTTCTTAATGACATATAGTTGTTGGTATCATATAGTTATTTGCGTGTTTGTATTTTTATTTACGTTCTTATTATAAAAGTTGCTCTCGTGCCTCTAGCTATTGTTGCTGTACATGGCACGTAAAAAAAAAATATCAGTCATCGACATGCTTTAGCTTTGTAGACTTGTCATCTTACGTCAGTTCAAATCCAAAAGAAAGAAACCATTGCTTCAGGAATTAAGCGATTAGGTTTCTATACAGCATGTCCCAAGGTTTTATCGATTATATCGGAGAAACGTACTACCCACCCTGACATAAACTATACATAATGCACAATTAAAGCAGGGAGAAATTACCCGTAGTGGCTTTGCCCGATTCTTGGATATCCGAATGACGAATTATTGTTTGTGCGTATTCTATGAACTCATTCAATTTTTCATCGCCTGTAAAGCAATATGAAACGAATAAAATATTTTAATAATTTTTACAGGAATTATAAAATTAAATGATGATGGGAGTCTCACTAACTTATGGGTTTTGGTTCATCTCTAATCTTTTGGAGGATGTTTAATATTGTCGATTTTATAGCTGTGTAAAAAAAATGTGTATTTTTTTAACGAATGTTTTTTTCAACTTACGCATGCATCTGAGTTAATATTTTAATCGACGTACTTGAACCCGGATCCTGTACATTTTTGCTTCTTGCTTTCCGTGACGAGTACACTGAGTTTACAAATTCTATTCGAGAAGAATTTCGAAATTGATTTTCGTCGAATGAACTGATTTACAGAAGTAAACAAAGAGTAATATTCTAAAATGAAGTACCTGATAGTTTACAATTTGTGTTCATCTTTTCTTCAATTTCTCGCAGAATATGTACGTATAAAAATGCTATACACCATGATCCTGCAAAAATACAAAGATCAGCTAATTAAAAATAATGTAATATATTCGGCATGATTAAAAGTTGATGAATTACTCATATCTTGAGGATCTTCCTTATCTAGAAAATATTCTAGAACCAAAATATCACAATGTATTAGCAATATTTGTATAATTCTACGTAGATAGGTCATTGGAATTGTTTATTAAACACAATGGTGTTGAATACCTAGAAGTGTTATGTTCTTGCTATCCATTTTTTCACTATCTAAGAAATTTATTTCGTAGTTACGGTAAAAGTGAACCAATGCGTATTTCCAGTATTCCAAAGGATCTTTATGAGGCATACATAAATAAAACATAAGTTTATCGTATTTTATAGATATGGGCGTCATATGAGGGAATTAGTTTATCTTACTTTTTTTTTTATCGATGGAACTTAACATTTTTGGCACCTTCCTTCCTATCGAAGGAATTGCAATTTCCTTCGCTTTTACAGTATATTTCTTTATTAGTAATGGTTTCATGTTCTTTTCCCTATAATCTGGATTCGTTTTTATAGATTTCAATTGGTAATAAAGATCTGCTGGCAACGGTTCTTCATTAGTATTCGCACGAGTTGTTAATTTCATGTTTTGGATGTTTCCCTGAGATACTGTTTCATTTGGTACTGAGTAATTTTCCGCATATCTTGGTTCAACATTATTTCCCTGAGATGCTGTTGGATTTGGTATTAAGTTGTTTTCTACATATCCTGGTTTAACACCATATCTCATAGATGGTGGTTGATTGGACACTAAGCTGTTTTTCATATTTCCTGCTTCAGCATCATTCCCTATAGATTTCAATGGCTCATAATGGTTTGCTGGCGGTTTTAATGAATCTTCAAAAGGTGGTGCGTTCATGCCATTTTTTAAGTCTTTTTCCAAATCTGTTCTAAAATGATACGTATAATCCATGTATACTGAAAAGTTTTTTTAATAACATTTTTATTCTCCTAATCGTCAAATACAAACGAGAATTTTTCTTTACAATGACTAAAAAACATACAGAGCATTTCATAAGGTTCTGAAAGCAGAAGAGTATAGAAATAAAATTTTTACATAATGTGTGGGCTGAATATTTGTATGAATGAAATACTTCGAAGAGTTAATTACCTAAACAGAATGTCGCCTTGAAATCCCAAGGATTGACTTCTGTGTAGAAAGAAACAATATTCCATCAATTAGGTGCTAATATATTGATAATCATAGTAAGTATCAAACTTCATTTAGAAGCCGAATAATTCAGGAATTTAATTATGTGTGATAAGGAGCAGTCTAAAATTGAGTCTTTTTTTTTTTGTACTTACCTATTTTAGAATAGTATATGATGCACAAGTTGTTCTACATATTGTCCCAAGTGAGGAATACACTCTCTGTTTATTGGAAACCCTAATAAGTACATGACTAAAGGGGTGCCCAGTTACCAACTTGTGATAATATGTGGAACCGCTATGACAAAGGGCATGATGGGAAAAGATAGTCGAAAATGCCCCCGAGAGCTTTCCGAATGATTTTAAAGGAATAAGGTGAGCCACATCAAAAAAAATGTTGACCAAAATTTCAGGCTGCAGTTGCGCCTATTTTCGGAAATGTAGGCAAAAACAAGTTTTTCAATTAACATTTTTTTTCTCGCCTTATTATGGAGGTGGAAAGTTGAAATTTTATTTATAGCGTCTTGACAATAAAAAGCTTTTTCAGTAATTTTTTCAATTTTTTGCGATCAATTTTAAAAGAGTTATGCAATTTTTAAAATTTCAAACCTCTATACCGGGTGACTACTTGATTCGAGCACCCCAAGCGCAAAAATCTTTCTCTCATAGAAATAAATTACATATTTGAATGATATTAAGAACAATAAATGACATAAATAATATTTATTGAATGCTTAAAAGTGTTTATCAATGAAATACACAATTTTAATTTATACTTTCATTGCCCAAAATACATATTGTTTTGAATTTATTCACCTTTTAGCTAATTTTTTCGCTTGGGTGCTCGAATCAAGTAGTCACCCGGTATAGCAAGTTTTTGAGGTACAATTATGAAAAATTACATAAAATGTACTTTTACCACCAAACATACCATAAAAATGAATTTTTGGAGTGGTGCAATATAGTCAAAAAGAAAATAAAAACTATTGCAGCGCGCTATAAACCACACAATTTTTCCACTTTTTCCAACATTGCGTAGGATTTCATATTTATTTATTTAACATCAGGTAAAGACAGGCACGGTTGCTTCATTTGTACGTAGGTAAAACATGTTTGAAGTGAACATCCTTGAAATATCTTTCAATCAAAATCGCATATGGGGATGTTTGAAGGGAAGTGTAAATACGTAGTTTTAAATACTTACAACTTCCCCTCATAGTTGTACGCATTATTGCAAGTTGCTCATTTGGTGTCTATTTTAATGTACATGATGAGAGTGCATTCCTCATGTGAGGGATTATGTGCAACAAATATTAGTGTATGAGGTACTCATCGATATTTTTTGGCTTACTTTGCAACATATCTTCGTATATCTCTGGTTTGATATTGTATTTTTCTGCGCGTGGTATGTTCTTCCATCCTGTATGCTTTGCTGAAATTAATATGAACCAGAGAAAGAATTATGAAGCGATGAGTTTTCCAGTTTTTTTAAGAAATGAAACATGTATCTACTTGTAAACATTGAATTACGCATCTTACTTATGTTACTCTGTTCCTAGTGGTAACATCTGGTTATATTTTGTTTGATTTTTTGTGAGAAAAAAAATGCGAGATGTTATCTTTCTTTTGATAAGCATACTTCATACCCAATAAAATGAACTATTTTCAGACAATTCCTTGAAATTGAGTTTTCATGTTTTTTGCAATTATATGAATTATGTATACCTATTCATATAATACGCATTCATCTCTCTTGGCGGTCGACAGCTTTACTTTCATAAATAGCAAGAGGAAATAGAAGTAGAGAAAGCTGTGGAAGCTGTGCAAGACATTTTTATCAAAAAAAAAAACAAAAAAACAAAAAAACAACGTGTTTCCGGATGCGAGTTAATTGTAAAGCACAATTTCAAATTCGTAAGATATTACATAATCTAGGACGATCTCATGCTCAATTTTTTTTTTTTTTTGTTCGGGGAGGGAATAAATATTTCCTATATTTTTTTAACAAAAATAACATAATGGTAACTTAGTACACTGATACACTTGATGTTGGAGCAGAGTGTAATTCTTACCGATTTTACATTCCCGTCCTGCAAAAAAAAAATATATTATAATCTCATACATATCATACGTTGTATTATTCACCAACATAACGTCGCGTTGGTTCGTGTGAATTTAAATGACAAACCAAAGCTGCTGAATGCATATAAAACTTGTGCTTCATCGTGACCCAAATACGTCAAATCGTTCATCCTTTTAATACTTTCAACGTTTTTGGTAATGTCCAAAGAGAACAATTCTATGATATGATAAAAATGCGTTTACGTTGCTACTAAAAATATAAAAAATCAGTAGTGTATTTCGTACATCATCATAAACCTACTTATCATTGGGTTTCCTTCTTTTTCGCATTTGAGCCTATTTTCCACATATTTTGAAACACGAATCGATTCATTTCCTCCGTCTGGAAAAACTCTTCGTTATTTTTTATCATTATGAATTTCTCTCAACCATCGAGTTCAAGCAGTACAATACCAGTTTTAATTATGATTTCCGGTTCCAAAATGGTTTCTCCAGCTTGTTTGGAGGATTGATCTGAAATAATTTGTTCGTTAATGCGATTGAAAATTGCCTTGTAATTATAATTTATGAATATAAAATGATCTAACCTTTGGATATCTGGTCACCGAACCAAGACAGAAGCCCTGAAAATTATTTTTCAAATTACATTGATAATAAATTAAGAGTTTGAATATGGTAAAATAACTTACTAGCGTAATATAATCTTTTCATCGTATTTTCAAAGTTGTTGTAATTCATTTCCTTTATAAAGTCGTCGAATCGTGGTAATATCATCGAATAAAAAAATGAATAGCATTTCTCTCCTGTGGACATGGAGTTTAAGTTTAGTGGCATATTTTATTTACATTATTCATTCGTTGGTAGAACCTTTTTCATGGTTTAGTGCCATTTACTTACTCAAACTTGGAGCTGTTTCTCGAACCAAAAAGTGTTCTGTAAGCAAAAACATTTGTTAAAAAATCATAGAAATCGATTAGAAAGTCCATATGGTGTATGCATTCATATGGGGGGAAAGGGTGAAAAAACGATTATAAAATTTTTCAAATCGTGTGAAGAATTCTCTCATAATTTTCTTAGCTACATTACTTCCTTTATGGATGTGTTAGGTATACCTTCAGATTATGTGGTTATGTATGAGATGATATGAGTGTAAGTACCTAGCAAAATTTTGTTTTCAAAAAAAACACGATACGAGTCCCAACTGTTGTTTGATTCGTGGTCTGAATAAGGGGGCTGAAATGTCTCATCAACGTTCCGATAGAAAAAAATCAACGCGTATTTCCATCTTTCGAAAGCTATCAAAAAAAGTGAAGAACCAATTTTAATTTTCATCATTTCCATTCGCTAAGTCGTAGTTGATGGAATGGTTGTTCGGTTTCTTACTTCCATTAACGCTTTTTATATTAGTATCTTCTGAGTTATTTGGTTGGTGTTTTTGTGAATAGCCATAATCCATGTACACTGCGTACAAGAAAAGATATGTGTATTGTATATTAGAACAGAATAATTTATTTGTGTCAAGCTTTTCATGATTTTGTTAAAAATTGAAAAAAAAAATTAATTTTGATTAATTTTTTTTGGTTTTTCTTTTGTATTATAATTATGTGTATATTTTTTGAAAATACGTTAAGAATATTCCATTTTGAAAAAAAAAAAATTGAAAATAATGTCAGAAAATCGGAAAAACCCAAAAAAATCAAATGGAAGAAAAATTTGGAAAAATTGTTTTAAAAGGAAAATTATAAGGTATACAAACTATATCGTAAAAAGATGATAATTTCAAATATAAAAAATATACCAAAATAAAGAAGTTTTAGCTCAGTAAATGTAGATAAGAAAAAAAGCGAGAAAGGTTTCGCGATGAAGACTTAGTTTAATGAACATGTAGAGAACTGTAGCGAGTAGGCATATGTAAAGCGACAAATAAAAGATACGATTGTGGCGATAGATAGTTTAATACTGACTCGTACCAATAAATGTTAAGCTAAGTGTGTGTAGTAACTAGTAAGTATATCGATACAGGGAAAACCCCACAAATTTCCCCCCTTTTTTTTTTAATTTTACAAAAATTTCGCATTTACATAAGGCATAGCGTAACATTTCGATTCGAAATGTGATGACAAAATATACATAAAATTAACCTAAAATTAAAATAAAATACATTAGTGGTAAAAATTCATAAAAAAATACACAAAACAAGAAGATTTTGATTTACATAGTACACAGTTAATGGTTTTTAATTCTGAAATCTGATACCTACTTAATGACATAACAAACTTGAACAACTAATAACTCCGCACAAGTAATTTTTTCAATAACATCTTCATAGAAATGAGTTATTTACGCTTACATATATACAAATATTGAGAATCCAATAAATTCATTTTTACTTTTTTTTTTTTTTTTTTTTTTTTTCTATATAAAATATCCCGATTTTTGAAAAACGATTACGAAGTTCACGAAATGACTAGCTTTTTTTTTTTCGGCAAGAAAAATGGCGCCACGGTCGCCACTTGTAGCGAGTAGGCATATGTAAAGCGACAAATAAAAGATACGATTGTGGCGATAGATAGTTTAATACTGACTCGTACCAATAAATGTTAAGCTAAGTGTGTGTAGTAACTAGTAAGTATATCGATACAGGGAAAACCCCACAGAACGACTTCCTGAACAACGTACTAAAAGTCTCGCTAGATAAAGAGTGATGCATAACCTACGGGTTGATAAACAGTAAACAGCCCACACCCCATAAATTGAATTATTTTTTTCATTTCATCTCTATCATAAATGATTTTGTCGTTGGAATAGTGCTTTACAGTTTCGTTTCAAATCAGATTTCCTACCATTTTTATTTGACTTTTTTTTACAAACTGCCGAAGGCAGATTATGTCTGAGTTTTGAGCTGGGTAAGGTGAATATGTCAGAATATTTAATTTAATGATATTATGTATTTTTTTTTCCTTCAGTATTTCATGCATGGGGGAACTAAGTGTGAAGGTTTATTGTCGAATATTAGTCACAAATTTCTGGCTATTCCTGATGATGAGATACGTTTATTTTCTAGTGGTTTTTTTTTTTTTTTTGGAAGTTCTGGGCAAAATAATATTTCATTCCAGCTCCCTTCGCAGCTCTTATTTTCCCTTTGGAATAATTATTCTGTATTTTTATTATTCAGCATTTCCGGAAGAAAATGTTCTTTCAACGTAAAAAGTACACAATTTCAAAAGATTTAAATGGGCATCAACCAATTACTAAATTAGTAGTTGAATTATCTCATTGTATCGAGATGAACTTACTCAATATTCGAAATGGTTCTGCGAACAAAAATCAAAATAAGTACAAATATAAATTTGTAAACGAATATAAGTTTAATTAAATGAGAAATGGGTGTATGGAAAGAAAGAAAAAGAAGTTGTGTAATATATAATCAGTTACTACCTGAAGCAAATGTTGTCTCAAAAATGTTTTTAGAATCTCCTGCAAAAGAATAAATACGGTAGGTATATGATCATTTTTGTAATATACGGTATTTTAACAAAATTCATTCCCAAGTACCTGTTAGGATGCTCTCATATTCATCTGGTTCCATTGTTTTTATTTCAGAACCTTGGTTAAAAGCTGTGAAATGTTTTTGACTCTCATTAGTTTATTGGAGCTTCAATGAATATAATTTTTATTTATATATTCATAGAATTAAAAAAAAATTTAAGTAAATGCAGATTACTCAAATAGTGTATGAGATGTGATTTTGAAAAAAAAAGAATTGAAAACCAACCTATGTGTACCATCGCGTCTACATAATAACTAAACATTTGGAAATGATGTAATGTGATATCTTGATTTTGTGTTCCAAATTTTTGCAAAATATCCTCATAAGAAGTTACTGTAAAATTTTAAGAAGTACAATCAGTTAGATATTTCAACTATAATCAAAAATTACAAAAGAAAATAATCGATGAAGGGCATGGCTAGATAATTAATTTGATATGGCTATCCATAACTCTTCGAACGATTCATAATTCGAACGTTGGGCCATATTGAGAAACATTTTTCTCAAAATTTCTCCTACTTTTCATCCTACATTCATGTGTAGATACTTGTATCATAGCTTGTGAGTTATAAGTACTTCGTTTATGTTTGTGTGGTAGACTTTATTACATAAAAAGGGTTGTACGATACTTCAAAGTTTCGTTGTTAGTTAAAAGGACTAGTTTTTCATTACTTACTACAGAGATGAAGTTAGAATTCGGGTTATTTCAAAAAAATAAATAAAGTGTGTATGTTTTCCGATTGTGAGATGCTCACATAAATATTTTATTATTTATATGTTTGGTCATCAAATATATCTATATTTCGTATGACAGTTTCGTGTTTTTGCCTCGAAAGCTTCATATACGGATGATAGTTATTCTTTTTTTTTTTTTGTCAAAATACGTGAAAAAAATGTCAATTTTTCAAACGAAATTATAAAATTAAAACAAAAAAAACGTTTTTGCTTCCATCCCCAAAAAGCAGGTAGATGTAGTTGGGCCTCAAAAATTTTGTGAAAATTTCTTGATATGCTCCACCTTTTGGCTTATGAATAGTTCGACGTGTTGTAGGATGTTATTTCGAAATACTTATTTAGCGGATATCGAATGCATTTCGTTCCAATTTACATACTTAGTTGATCATTCTCAACAACTGTAGTTGAACGGATTTCTTCTATCTTATCTAAAAAATGTGATATACTATTAATGACATATTTTGTAAAATCGATCTTCCTTTTTTTGATCATTGATTGAAAAAAAAAATTAATTAACTTTTGAATCAGTATTTTGACTTACGAATTTCGACACATCATGAAAAATTTCGAGAACAATTGCAGGTGCCGTTTTTGAAGTCCTAACACAAGCAGCCATCGTGCATTGCTAAGAGCCGAGTTTTTAATGAGGGTTTATTCAGATTTGCAGATTGCAAATTATATGAAGACCTGCTCTTCTTGCAATCGCTCTTTCATTACCATTTAAATAGGTAGGTTGTAATAGCTTTCTTTTCTTTTCTTTTTTTCTTTCTTTCTTTCTTTTTTTTTTTTTTTTTTTTTTTAATTAAGAACTCTACTTAAAATTACCCTCTTGACCATCGATTAGATGCGTCACTGGACATTATTTTTCATCTCAATCAATACAAGTATATCATTTAATTTCTACAAAGTGTATTGTGAAAACTGTTTTTCTCATTTCTGTTAATTTTGATAAGTTAGACATATATTGAATAATTGTGCTACCCTTGAAAGGTTTCTAAATCTCATGAGAATAGGTGTTTCAAATGCAAATGTTTTACCAATTGTGCAATACACAGATACTATAACAGATGATACATCGAAAATATTCATTATGAATACCAACATTTTCATGTAATAGAGTGGGGATATTTTCGTAGAATGAGGTAGAGGTTGAAGACGAGATGGTGAATTTATACATGCTACATTTTTATTCATCATCGAGCCTGACCCTGAATACATTGATTTCGACGTCGCAGAATGTCAAATACGTACGTGTATTTTTCATATAGCCCTTATACGGTGTCATTTTAAGGAGCCCGCAGCGCCCCTCTGATGGTTCGGGCAGAAAAATGTATCGGGGCCTGGTCAAGATTGACAATTCAAAAAAATATTTGTTCTGGTTTTGGGACATGTAAAAATTAAACCAAAATGCCCGGTTCTTATTCCGCTCATTTCTTTTTCTAGACCATTTATTCGGTTTTGTTCCGGTTATAGTTTTTATAAATATTTTGCATTCATTCTGGTTTCTGGTTATTGTTCTACTTTCAGGTTTCGTTCTAGTTTTGTTCTGGTTTCCGTTTTAAAAATTTATTTTATTATTAATTTTCTATTCTGCTATGCACAAGCAGTAACTAGCAGAATAAGAACATTTGTAAAATAAAGAGCCAGGAATATATGAAAAATTGGAAAGCACATTACCATGAGAACACCTTTTACAGTCACCATGTTGTCAACTTGTCAGCACAACAAACATCTACTTGTCGAAGTTCCAAATTCGACACTTGAAAGAAGTAGTGTTGATTGTAGAAGATAATTATTTTAATTTTATTGAAAAAGTCTTGTAAAATGTGGTAAATTACCTTAATTACCGCCAATTCGATCGTATCGAATTTCGACTCGTTGTCAACTGTCGCAAGCCAGGTCGAATCTTTGTTGATCTTTGTGGGCGACAATCGGATGACAGAATGGGTTATTTTTTAAATAGCCGGAACAAAACCAAGTATTATTATAAGCGGTTAACGATTTTGTTCCGGTGTTGCTCTGGAATTGTTTTCGTTCATTATCTTATTCCACAATGAAAAATTCATCGTTAAATGGTTTTAATCTGGTTCTGGTCATTTCAATATTATAATTTTTTCGGTTCGCTTTCCGTTCTGGTTCAACAAAATTTGTGTGTTTTTTTATTTTTGGTTATCGTTCCAGTTTTTCGTTTTGCTCTGGTTACGCTCATCACCAGCCCTGGTAGAGGGTAAAGTGGTAATTTTCAAAAAATCTGAATTCATTTACTTTAACGAGCATTTTTGAACTATTGAATGCAATTCTCGTCTTTAAACTATATAATTTTCTCGAAGTACTTAGCAAGCACAAATGCAGATGTCTGATTTTATCAACCTACGAGCGAGGGGTATAATTACCTATTTTTAACCCTCCCGTTAGTAGCATACATAACGTGCTACTACCCACTAAACCTAGTTTTTGAAAAAGAAATGTAGTTAACATGTGGTATATTACCTTCTAGTAATTGATGATTTGATTTCATCACCTCACTTGGTTCATTGTGTTTCATTTCATTTTCTAACCATTGTAATGCTCCTAGGAAAAATGTAAAATTAAATGTCGTTCAGTTCCCCGAATCAGAACTTCGATAACGAAAATATTTCATATGCGACAATGCTTACTGTGATAAAATACTTTCTGCGTATAGGTTAATTGGTGCTTCATTTTTAATATGGCTGTTTGGTAAGCTTTTATAATATTTATTGCGTTTTCTATGAAGTTCGTGTACTCTGGTGGAATTTGAATGGAAAATATATTCTTTGATGCAATTACGTCGCTTTTCGATAAAGGTTTAACACTGCAGTAATTCATACTAACTTTGTTCGAAAACTTCGCTAATTTTATTCTCCAATGAATCTAAGTCTTCTGTGAATGTTTTAAAAGAACTATGTGTGGGAAGTGAGTTAAAGATTTTATTTAGAATGAATTAAACATACTAACCATTTCCAGTGCATTCTTCATCTAATTTCACCGATGAATCAAAATTCCCTGTGAACGGTATACAAGAATTATGTGTGGAAAGTTAATTGGAAGTTCATATTCAATGTAAATTAAACATACTTAGCTTGTTGAGAGCGTGTTTAACTATGTTTTCATTCTCTTCTGACCATGTCATACTTTTAGGTGGAACTGCATAACTGTATAGAATCATCGCATTTATGTGATTCTCTATCATCTTACCTACGCAGAAGCATGATCAGCGTTTAAAATTTTTCAAATAATAGGTAGGTTCCTTTAATTTGAATCGCGTTTGGTAATTATTTTAATTCTATTAAAGTTTCAGTGAAAGATCTATTTATTACGTGGTCTTTTATTTGTTTATATAAAAGATTTTAAATGTTTTATTGTATAAAAATATCAAAAATTTCTTTTTATCTGATTTATATTGCAATTTCTGACATAAGATCATACAGAAAAGTGAAAAACTATTTAAATTAATAGGGTAATGATAAGAATAAAAATCATGTTATACCTTGCGGACTATTGATTTATCAAAGACAAACGCAAAAATGTTCAATTTCGATAAATTTATTACAGTTTCTTCGTACTAAAATTATAAATATCATTTGAAAATTAATTATTTATGAGTTTCGATAAATATAACAATCATTAAAATTTATTTCAATACCTATTTGGAAGGCTCTATGGTCTATGCTCCATTACCTTGAGAAAAATTGATAAATTGCTAATTTTTATGATTCCTGTTAATAAAACAATGGTCCGCACGATATGTGGACTGCATTACGCAACAATGTTCTAAGTGAAATGAGGCGCCATAGACTTGTTAATCAATCTTATTTTTGTTTTTAATGAGAAAAACTAGTAATGAATGAAATCATTCATGTTATTTAAATAATTTCAAAGACAAACAAGCGAAATTTGTTCAGTTTGATCAACTGGCTTTGTTATAATTTACATTACATCAGAAACTTGATGTAGTTAAAGTTTATGGCGCCTCATTTCACTTAGAACATTGTTGCGTAACGCAGTCCATGTATAACATGTAGTGTACCTATACAGTGCGTCCAAGTGATTTGGGTACAATCAGATTAAAAATCACAGTTTGTTAATAATATAATAAGAGTTAAACTATAACTTCTAAATCAGAAATTATTTTTGAAATTACTTTAATGAATTTTAAGGTTGTTAAATTCATTTCGTCTGCATTACAATTTCTTTGCAATTGTAAAAATCAATTTTAAATAATTCTGAAAGAGATTTTTTCGCTGATTGTGCCCATATCACTTGAACGCACGGTATGTAATTTGCTCTAATTCCATCAATATTAGGGAACCCACTCTTGTCTATCGCTCAAAAAATGGTATGAGCGTTGCACCCAAAAGATATGCAAATTTGGCTATACGTGGTAGATAAAGAACCTCCCCTAGTCAGAAACCGCCATCTTATTTATGAGATCAAATTGTAAAACCACCGAGTTTTAGGTCTCTACGATCGCTTTGAGTGTTGACACTTCTGAAAAATTACGCTCTTTTCATCAGTTTTCTCTAAAAAATCATTTTGTCCCTATTTTTACCCTCAAAAATGTTTTGAAGAAATCTCTGTTCTCATTTATTTCAGTTTTAGTATGTATCTGCTGGTTTAATGAAATTTCCTCCATGTCATTATTTTAAATTTTCAGCAGTTAATGAGAAACCAAAATTCCTTTTCAAATGGTTAAACATGCTCCAATTCTTTATTATCTTTAAAATGTTTCCTCGCTTCGCTGGAATTGCCTCTTTGCCCCTTCGGAGCTCGCAATAAAAATTAAACGGAGAAAAAAAGTTATTTTATCAGACAAGTACTACTACATTCCAAACTCCACAACCCCGTTTATTCTTACTTGTTACTCACACTAAGAATTCTTCCTTTCAGGATGGGCTCGCCCTTTCATACTTTTGTATACTTACTATCCTTTATACCTTTTATACCAGCTATTCAAAAGAATTTTATGACCTTACCCTCACAAAATTTACAACTTTTTTTCCTTTGTGTATCTGCTATACTTTATATACCTTTTTGTACACCTGCTATTCAAAACAAGGATGCGCTCGCATCTCAAAACCGATTTCATTTTGATTTTAATATATGGAGAGATTAAAAATTGTATACATCTCCATGCTTTGAAATATTCGAGAAGATTCAACTTGACATCTCAAATTGCATCTTATAAGTGAAGCTGTTTTACAATTTGATTTCAAAAATAAGATGACACTTTCTTACGTAACGAAAGGTCCTGCTCTATCTACCACATATCGCAAACTTTGTGTATATATATTTTGGCTGCAATGCTATTCTCACTTTCAAGGTGTTGGGTCTCGTATTATTTCCAACATTGTCAAAAATTACAAAAGAAAATAGGTAATCGATAAAGAGCATGACTACATAAATAGGTCAATATGGCCTTCAACAGCTCTTCCAAACCATTTATAACACGATAAGTGCATCATATTGAGAAAAAATATTCATTATATAATTTTTTGGCGTCGAATACATCTACCTTGAGCTGCGTATTATGCGAATTTTTGTGGTGCTGAATTTACTCTTTTTTTTGACAATGTTAGGTCTCTCCTAAAATTCTTAAATTTTATACACTATCTTTAGAGATGAAGTATATTTTTTGTGATTTTGATTTGAAAGTTCCAATTATATAAATGGTTGTTTGAAAATTTCAAAAGTGTATAACTATTTGAGTAATCATTTAAAAACATTGACAAAATTTTTGTCGATGCCTTCTGTTGTTAAGAATACACGAAGAAAATACCGGATTAAAAAAGTGAAAAAAAAAATACTTTTTGCGTGTATTTCCAAAAATAGGTAGGTATAGTTGGGCCTCAAAAATTTTGTGAAAACTTCTCGATATGCTCCTCCTTTTGGCTTATGGATAATTCGACGTGTTGTAGGGTAACTATACTATTCAGCTATACTAACGCGGATAGTGAATATATCTCGTTCCAATTTACTTACTAGGAAGCTCATCCCAAAAAGGAAGTTGTGAACGAAATCGTATTATCTCATCTAAAAATTTTATATACGATTAATGAAGCTACCTCTTCAGTGTAAGTGAGCAGATTCACTCCAAACTCATATAGCAGTTAGAGTAAGTAGAGGTTCAGAGCAGTATAGTTTTTGAAGTAAAATTGAAGTCGAGCTTTTGATCTCTTCAACTTTTGAAGACATCGTTTTTATGTCCAACGATAACTTCTGTTAAAGTGAGAGAATCGATTCGAAATTTAGGGGATAGGTAGAGTGACGTATAGGCTTGAGAGCTAATTAGTTTTTCGAGTTGATCCGTGTACTGAAAATCGAGCTTTTGAAGGTCAAATTTTAGCGATTACGTGTCATGGTTATAGTTTTGTTATGATACCTTCTAATCGTATGATTTGCGTTGCTTAAATTTCCTACGGCTTCTCTCAAAATTTTGTGATATCGCTCATCTTGCCTCTGATTATGATATAGTGTAATGTGGTAATTTTCAAGAAACCTTGAATTGGTTTAATTTAATGAGGATTTTTGAACTATGAAATACAATTCTCGTCTATAAACTTAAAAAGTACCTTCCTTAAACTACTAACAAGCTTAAATGTTGATGTTTAGTTTCTTCAATCTACTAATCACTATATTACATGAGACCATCATTAGAGTCTCTGTTACGTTCATTTGAATTGCAATAAAGCTATTTTTATACATATGATAATGTCTGAATATTCAACAAATGATGCACGTGCACAAATCGTACACTAGTAACATCGACTAAAAATATTAAGTTTTTTTTTTTTTTTTAATTTCTATGAAGAACCACAATTAGGACTTGAGAAATTTGATGCTTGAAAACTTTTAAAAATCAAAATTGTAACGAAAGCAGCCATGCCACCTCTACAGTAAAAGTACACAGATTCACTTTAGATTCATAGGGTAGGCAGAGTAAGTAGAAGTTCAGAGCTGAGTAGTTTTTGGAGAAGTTTTGAGGACATGGAGTCCAAAAATGCTCTTAGCTGAGTTGGAACAGGGGTGAATAGCGATAAAGTACACTTTCTTCCATGAAATACTTACATCAGAAAAACTTTTTATAGCAACGTGTTTAATGATATTTTTTCATCTATTTGTAACCTACTATATTACTTCCTCTCCCTTAATCTGCGAACATTGTGGAATTCAAATAACCGTGTCGCATCTTTTCTGAGACTGCCCTCTTTATGCAAGTCAACGTGACGCCCTAAAAATCCCTTCTTCCCTTCCATAAATTCTAGGAGATGACGAGACCTCCTCTCATTCCTCCGTCATAACTCACTCTTCCTTCAACTCTAGTCACTTCAAGCCAATAGACCGTACATGACGCCCCGCTAAATGATAAAAAAAACATATACATTACTTCCAAAACCAAAAGAGAGGTTGAAATCAAATGTGTCATGGATATAGGTTTGTTGTGATACTTCCTAATTATATGATATCATATCTTAGCATGTATTAAATTTTAGTTGCTTAGATTTCCTCGGGCTTCCCTCAAATTTTATAACATCGCTTATTTTGCCTCTGTTTTTGATCAAGCATAATGTGTTATTTAATTTAACGAAGATTTTTGGACCGTTGATTACAATTGTTATGTCTCAGTTATACCTTTCTCAAACTCCTGGGAAGCCTAAATGATATTTGGTATCTTCAGTCTCTTTCCTTCATTTTGAACTTCAATGAATATAGCCGTTCACCTAGTTTTTAATGAAGCACTCTACTTGAAAAGTGGTTTATTACCTTCTAGTAACTGATGATCCGATATCATTTTCTCAGTTGGCTCATTCAGTTTCATTCTAACTTCTAACCATTTTAAAGATGCTGGAAAAAATATAAAAGTACATGCCATTCAATTTCCCAACTTAAGAACTTGGCCATGAAGCGACGGCAATAAATGCACTCGAATGCTTACTGTAATAAAATGCTTTCTGTATATTGGCTAATTGATCCTCTACGCTTAATATGGCGCTTCGGTAAGCTTCTATAGCATTTATTGCGATTTGCACGAATTCCGAGTACTCTAACAAAATTTTAATGGGAAAATATTATCTTTGACCAAATGTCTGCGCTTTTTGATAAAGATGGGACATAGCAGTAATTCATACTAACTTGTTTCAAAGATTTCTTTAATTTTATTCTCCAATGAATCCTCGTTCACTGTGAATAGTTTAGATGAATTATGTGTGGAAAGTGAGATGAAAATCTTATTTAAAGTGAATTAAATATGCTTACTTGTTTGAAGAACTTCTTTACCTATTTTCTCCGATGAATCCTCGTTCACTGTGAATAGTTTAGATGAATTATGTGTGGAAAGTGAGCTGAAAATCTTATTTAAAGTGAATTAAATATGCTTACTTGTTTGAAGAACTTCTTTACCTATTTTCTCCGATGAATCAAAATTTTCTGTGAAGGGTATAGAAGAATCATGCGTAGAAAAGTAGTTGAAAATTTTATTTAGAGGGAGTTAAACATACCTAGCCGGGTGAAAGCATTTTCAACTCTCTTTTCGTGCTCTTTTGACCATATCATAGTTGTTGGTTTAACTGCTTGGCAATATGAAATCATCGCAGATTTGTAATTCTCGATCACACCACCTACGGGAAAGCAATGATGATTAACATTTTAAAATGTTTTTAAAATACGCTGCTTTATTTTTAATCCCATTTATTACTTAATAAAACGTTGAAAATATCTTTTTATCTGATTTATATTCTGATTCCCAATAAAAATTAGGGAGATAATCATAAATTTGGTATCATTTGAATAATGAAAAAATGATATTTCAATTCGACAAATTAATGTTGTTTTAAAATTATTACCCTTTTTTTTATAGTGAAAATTAATTTTAAAATAACTGATTTCCTGTAGAATGGTGAAAAAGTGGGTATTCAAATTAATCGAGGAATGATATGAATCACACCGTGCAGACCACTGTTTTATCAATGATCAACACAAGAATGTGTAACTTCGGTAAATTTATTCAGATTTTTTCAAAATAAAATAATGAGTGTAATTTGGATGTTACCTGTTATCTGTTGATTTTGCACCATGCCATATCCTGCAACTATTATATTAAATTAGAACTTGGCGTAGGTATTGTTCACTATAGTAGAGAAACAAAATATAGGGTGCATGTTACGCAAAACATTGCATTCACTCCCCCTCCTCCTCGTAATAATATGAGCCCATATTTTTCAAATTGCAATTTGAGATTCTGTTTTCATTTTTTCAATCTCTACCTCGATCAGAGTACTACAAATATTTATTTTTAGTGGAATAGCACAGATTGATCAAAACTTTACCCCCTCCCCCCTCCCTTCAACTAAAGAAATAACATTTTGGCGGTTTGATTATGGAACCCAGAACAAATTAGCAACACCGATAAAAAATGCCTGTTAAAGTAATGAAAGAATTTGGAATATTTGAAAATTGTTTTGACACATTTGCGCTTTCTCAAGGTCAAGGATATTTTTAGGACCAAATTTGATGAGATTAGATCGGTAACTTTATATCCAATTTTCATGGAATATATTATATTTCATCAACTCATATCAAATTATGTATATGGTCAATTTGTTGATTATTATATTTGATGAATTTTGATCAAATTTGATCCATTTCCTTTTTCCCGGGAAGATGTGAATAAGAAATAGTTGCAAAATGATTCTCATTAAACTTGAAAGGATATCAGTCTCCAAGTTGATAAAAATACCTGCTAAGATGAGGTTAAAGTTTTCAAAAAAATTGAAAGATGTCATGAAGTGAGTATTCGACAATCGAATTTTTTACGCCTAAAAATTGCAAAAAAAAAATCATCTGTTAATTTTTTGCATAATTTGTTAGATCATGTATTTTAAATTACTGTGAACAAATACCTAATTTTTTGCGATTAAAAAAAAAATTAATAAATGTAATTTATGAGACATGATCATGGTGTGAATTTGATTTGATGTTTCTGAAACAACTCAGAAGATCTGAAGTTTTCGAATCATTATAACTTTTCAAAATTATGTCATTTACTCGCAATGAGATCTTTTATCACGAAATATCTTCGGGAAACTGTATGAGGTAAAAACGGGAATATTTTTTCTACCGAATGCTGAAGACCTCGATGTATTTAGTATAAAATAATGTACAAATAAGTAACTTACCCATGAATATGAATAACATATTCCTTATAGAAAACATTTTTTCGTAAAGTCTGAATGGATTTAAAAGCAAGTAAATACGAATAAGAAGAACAAGTAACTTCGAAACTTCCGAGCAAGCAAATATATGTGATGATTATCCTTCGTGTATGTGAAAATTTTAAGGTTCGTGTGTATCTACTTAATTTTTTTTTCGAGACACTTGTTCATTACTTCAACAATAATGTTTACAGCTATTTAGTGGTTTTTGATGTTTCGCGTTGATTACAAAAAAATTGCTTCTGACTTCTTCTTTTTTCAAGACACTTGTTCATTACTTTTCGCGTAGGTATTTGAACATTTAGAACTATTAGTCAACAGATCGAATGTTTTTTGTTTTTTTTTTCGGAACACTTGTTCATTACTTCGATATTTGACGTTTTCTGCCATTTGGTGGTTTTCGATGTTTCACGTTGATTACGAAAAATTGCGCTTGTGCCATATGCTCATTAATTTATTGATTAACTTTTCATCATTACGGTATGTATGATAACATGCTGTAATAAATTAACCTAAAGGAATGCAGAAAACGAGTTTTATCCAACGAAGAAGTGAGAAAGATACTCAGTTACTGAAATTTCATTTATGTAATCTTTCCATGTATCACTGGCATTGTTTGAATAAAAGAGAAGCTAAATATTGAAGAAACGTCTGAGATGAAGGCACTTGAGTCAGATTTTGTTGATAAAAATATACTCCATAGTCAGTATAGTAGACTAGTCGCTGAGTGAATCTGTAGTCGATTTTTTGAACGTTTCTTTTGAATCCTTGCGCAAAAATTATACTCGTATTCCTAATTGGATGAATCTTCGCTTATAAATTCATGAATGCTTACGAGAACTCGTCAAAAATCGCATAGCTTAGCTATTACAAGGCAATGCTAAATGATGGTTATTTACTTGAAACTCCAAACTGAAACTCACTTAGGCTTCAATATTTTTTTTTTATGCATAAGATTTACACTTTAAAACAATTTTTCATTCTCACGCAAAGTATTGGTACATTTTTTAAAAGAAATTTTAATAAAATTATTAAACAAAAAACAAAGCTTCATATTTTATTTATATTTTGTTTTTATGGTTGCTTTGAGATTTCAGTTAGTTGTGTTGAATATTTCAATATATTACTTGGAAAAAATTTTGAATTGAAAAATTTTTCGCAGTAGCAAGAAATAAAATTTAAAATGATGTATAATTTTGTTTCCAATTAAACTTTAATTTGGATTGAATTTCAATAATAATTATTATCCTATACCTAAAACAATAAGCTTATGTAAAACATATAGGTTGAGGCATCCACGGTCTACCTGCTTATTTAATTTGGAATTTATAGTGCTTCAGAAAATAATGATTTCCTGTTCAAAAGTTTGCTAAAAAATATTGTATGAAGAGTGAACTCGCTCACTGATGTCCTGAATCAAAATGCCCAATGTTTCAATCCAAAGTGTGCTTGATAAGAGGTCAGGGGTTCTTTGTAGGTGAAATTTTAGTCCCCATTAATACCTCATGATGGCCATGGACACATCGACTTTTTCGATAAAGGGCATCTCAGGGATGAAAATTGTGCAATGTTTCCAACTCGCGCATTCCTTCATGAGGCACTAGTCCCCTTCAAAGATGTAAAATAAATATAATTACTCACTAAAAATGACCAAAGAAAGCAATTTTGAGAACATCCTTTAAGATTAACATTTTAAGTTGCCATATTATAATTTCCTTTTATTTAGTCTCTTTGGTCTCAAGTATGACCATTAAGGGGAATAAAATATCTTCCAAAATGGGTTTTTGGAGTAAATCTTAATATGGTACCCATAGGAAAATTAGCTATGTATAAAATTAAATTGCTTAATTAATTTTGAAGAGAAAAATTTTTCACCATTTTTCTGGAATGATGCTTCCTGAAGGCTAATAAGTCCCTCACTTTCTTAGTTTTCACATTTGGTGATCCAACGTGTTCGTTGTTCATTTAGGTGTGATTTTCGCATTTTTTTATTGTTATTTTTTAAGAAACCAGTTACTCATACTTACCACTTCTGTGGCGTGAAAAAACAGCTTCAACGTAGGTACTTTGATTCGCAAAAAGATTGAATAATTCTGCCATTCAAAATTACTATCAAGATGAAGTTGTAAAATTACGTATTCGAACTACGTAGCATTATATGTAGCTATAATCATAATCTATTTAAAAAGGAAAAAGTGGCAAGAGTCCGCGATTTAGTCATCAAGGTTACTAAGAGTAGGTAATTAAGTTTACACGATGATCCAAGAAACGCAGTAATGTAATAGGTTAGGCCAAAATTCAGTTTTTTTTTCTTTCAAATAGTGAATGGGGAAGATATAATGGTTGCGCTAAATGAACTCAGAAAGATATCATGAAAATTTCAGCTTCTGAACTCAGTTTTCAACTTGAAAACGATAGGTATTACAGCCAAAATGAATATTGGGTCGCATACTTTGTGAAATATTAATTTTTAATTTCAAAATCATCAAATTGAGCTTTCGCTGTGCTTAAAAGCAGCAGCTGGGAATCGGCAGACCGGTAATTTTCGAAGTAAAGGTTCATACACTAACTTTTAAGACCGATTTCAGCCATTTTCGACAAGTTCGGCTCTTAGACTATACCAATATGTGAACCATTATCAGTTTTAGCCATTTTTCAATATGGCGAACCAGAGTGAAAAATCTGAAAAAATTTCACGTGGTTTGGCGGTCAAGGGGGCATCTGAAAATATCAATTTCATAATTGTGCCAAAGCGTTATCAGGGTTAGAAAAATTAAATAAAGCTAAAAAAACGGTCTTGGTGGGGATAAAATCATGGTGGGGAGTTGCTGATTTTTTCCAAGAGACCCCCTATACAACAGTACAACATACTAAATTTTCAAAAAAAATCAGTCAACTATTGCATGAAAGAAAAATTCGAATTGGTTTTTTCAATTAAAAATTAATATCTTAAAAACGAGGATGGCGAGGGATCTGAAACTTTGGCCATTAAGGTTTCTGAAGGGTACCTACCTACCACCCAAGTTTCATCGAAATTGGGCTCCGGGCCTGATTCGCCATTCTTATCCTTCTATGCCCTTTCCATTTATTTTTAATTTTTAAATTGACCGAAGGAAATGAATACCAGTTGAGATAGAAGGTTCTCGGAAATTAAAGGTAGACAAATGACGTAACCAGGATTTCATTGCTCACCTGAATGGCTATTTTGCTTTAAAATTAGAAAAAAAATATCTTTTGCTTTTTGCACATTATTAAAATCAAGATGATTGTTATTGTATTCGGTAGTCATTTTATTTTTGACTCCCTTTTTGCGAACATTTTTGCTACGCTACATTCCTACTGAAAGTAAGTGCCTATTACGAATACGTTCGCACTGAATTCGTTATTTTAAAAATTCTTCTGGCAATTTCGAAACTGTGATTGTATTTTTCATTTTCTATTTTTTTTTTTTTTTTTTTTTTGTTTCAAACGCGTTTCAATTGTATAACATCAAACATTATTCATCTCTCCTTCGCCTAGGACAGAAATCATCCTGAAAGTACGTCGTCTTTATAAAAGTAAGAATAAGCAAATATGATTGATTTCTCTTTTTTCAACCCCCTCTCGTGACCCTTAATCTCAAAATAACTTCCACCACCACTGGTGTAGATAATGCGTACCTAATATATGTTTATAATTTTTTATAAATTTTGATTACTACATCGAAATCATTATAACTAAGCTAATGGCTAGTGGGAATTTCTTCATATCTGTATCAGCATAAAAACTACTTTCTTCTCCAAGACATCAATAAATTGTAAACTTTGGAGGGTATCAGCTTGACATAGTCGTAAAGAGCTGTAAGTCCTAGAGTGAAAAAACCAAACACAATTACTTCACATTAAAGATAATTATAGAAATCTAATATTAAGTTTTCTAATTAACTAACAGCTTCACTTGAATTGTGATCGGTAAACTATTGTGAATAAATTTTTTCCAGGATTATTGAATATGAATTTAATCTAATATTAGAAGAATTTATATGAAAAGCTTTGCACAGTTCGACAACTTCTCCCAATGGAGCGATTTTTTTTTCAAAAGATTTTATTTTACTTAAATTTTATTATAGATAGGTATGTCATCATCATCAAACAAAAATAATTGGAAATATTAATACTTTGGGTTCAAAAATCAATTTCGTTGTTTTTTTAAACTGGTGAGTTTGTATTCTATTTACATTATCTATTATTTTTGTAATTATCAATCATCGACATGCTTCAGATTTGTAGACTTGTCATCTCAAATCAGTTCAGGCCCAAAAGAAAGAAACTCTTACTTCAGGGACTGAGCCATGAGGTTCATATACAACCTATTTTCAGCTTTTATCGATTAGATCAGACATACCTACTATCCACCTAATATAAATGATACATAATGCACAAATAAAGCAGGGAGAAATTACCCGTAGTGTTTTTGCCCGATTCTTGGATATCCGAATGACGAATTATTGGTTGTGCGTATTTTATGAACTCATTCAAATTTTCATCACCTGTAAAGCGATAAGAAAGAAATAAAATATTCTACTGTTTTCTTATAAGAATTATAAAATTAAGTACGATAATGGGAGTCTGACTCACTTATGGGCTTCGATTCAGCTCTTATCTTTTGGAGGATGTTTTTTATTGTCGACTTTATAGCTGCGAAAGAAAAGCATATTTTTTAAATGAATATTCTTTTCAACTTATCAACGCATCTGTGGCATTAATATTCTAATTAACGCACTTGAACCCGGATCCTGTACATTTTTGATTGGTGCTTCATGTGTCGAGTACACAGAGTTTACAAATTCTGTTCGAGAAGAATTTAGAAATGATTTTCATTGATTAATCTGATTGATTGAAATAAACATAGCTTAATTTTCTAAAACGAACTACCTGATAGGTCACGATTTTTTTCCATCTTTTCTTCAATTTCGCGAAGAATATATACATATAAGAAAGCTATACACCATGATCCTGCAACAATAGATAAATTAGCGAATCAAAAATAATACAGTTGAATTATTCTGTGGAAGTATGATATATCTGGCATACTCATATCTAAAGGATTTTCCTTATCTGAAAAGTATTCTAGAATCAAAATATTAAAATCTATGAGTGAAATTTATACGATTCTATCTATACAGATAGGTGGTTGAAATTTTCTATGAAACAATGGTATTGAATACCTAGAAGTTCTACGTTCTTGCTGTTCATTTTCCCTCCATTTAAGAAAAGTATTTTATAGTTCCGGTAAAGGTGAATCAATGCATATTTCCAGTACTCCAAACGATCTTTATAATATATATCTATATATATATATTTGCACATATTTATACTAATTATTAAATCGTTATCTTAAGTTTATGTTTCAACTGTTGAAGCGATATTTAAATAGAAAAGTGGATAAGTTATTCAGTCAACCTCAAGAAACCCAAGAGCTCAATCATTTCTCAATTTAAATAATGTGTATTGATTAATACAATTGTAAAAATTTTGTTTGGCGTTTCGCATATTATAAATAAATTCGCGATAATAAGAGAACCTAGAGTGCAACTTATAATATTATATTGCACTTTTTTCTAATGATACTAAATAAAATAAAGTTGAAATTTCACACTGGTGAAATAAAATCACATGTATTGAAGCGATTTGCAGTGTGAATAATTGTTAGTTCCTTTTAATTCTCAAAAATTGAAATTTTTGTTCATTCATTTCATTTATTTGATTTATTCTCAAATAATTAAACATTTTACTGCGCGAATCCACACTCCACAACTGGCGGCTAAAATTCCCCTTTTTCAGAACTGATAACACCATTTGCATATAAACACGACACTAGCGCGCCACTGCTCTGAAGGGTCCCAACAGCATTCATTAACATCCACAATCATGTGAACATAAACTATCTAGCCAATCATAAGTAAGAGAATATTTCTACATGTGCGAACCTAGTGGTACAGAAAGGACTCATAGCATGGCAACATAGAGGTCACGTTGGTAGTACAACTTTGAATCATGTTACAATGCTTAGAATTATGAATTTGTTCTTTCGTATCGTTGTATAAAATATATAATTAATTTTGAATGGTGTTATTCTTCTATATTTTGTGCTAGAGACAGAGTTGAAAAAAGTTGCGTTTTTTGTCCATTAGTGAGGACAACTTTCAGTTGTCATCGAATCTTATGCGGCTTTTCGTCTCATCAGAATTGATTTCTGTTCTAGTGGATTGTATCGGAATTGCGAGCAGAATCCTAAAAGGTATTTATGTTTCTCTTTTTTTTTACAAATATAAGCATGGTTATAGGCGGATAAGAATGTGAATAACTTACCAAAGAATATATGATAGCACATTCTACACACACATCTTTTCATAGAATTTGAATGAATTACAAATGAAACAAAATATGAGAGTGAAGAGAAAGAGAAGAAATGTTAAATTCATCATCGCCTGTGTTCAAAATAAAGCAACTATGTAGATCATTAATTTCTCTCATTGTTATATTTAAACAATGCAAAAAATAAGAAAAGAAAACCATTTGTTGTTTAATTTAGTTCTTATTTCTTTAACAGATAATTTTTGTAATCAAAGGAGTGAAGCGAAATAAACTTGAACAAAATTAATAAACGTTGGATCGTTCAGCATAATAAGAATTACGTACGTAGTATACGTATAGCTATATCTAGTCCGAAAGTTATCTATGGTTACTTCAACCCTTCATACATTTGTGTGAAATTTACTTATAATACCAGCTCATGAGATAATCGTAAATTTTGCGCCCAATTGAGGTTAAAAAAAATTCATTGGTGCTAATATTCTGCTCCTGTGTGTCATTATTTTCTTCTTTGTGGTCGTATTGTTGAAAAATTTCTATAATAATTGTAATAATTATGGTAATAATTATGATGGTCGCATGAGTGTTTAAAAATAATAATTTCAAAAAGTATATGTGCTATCATTACCTTTCAGTTCATCAGGTATTTTGGAAAGACCTGCCACAAAAATAATGAAGAACCATTATATTATATTGCATATAAGTGATAGGAATTGAAAAGGTCTGAAAATAACTTTTTCAGTGATTATCGTTTTCACTTGATAACCTTTCAACATGTTTTAACAATTTTTTTCAAATTTTAATCATGATAAAAATTGAATTTATAATGATTGAAAAGACACTTGCACAGATTGTAATAAATAAGACCTGCTATGGGTAAAAAATTAGAATGCAGGTAGGCGTTATAGAATAAGATTACGAGTTGAGTAGAAGCAACAAATTTGAATTACTTGTAGAATTATCTTCATTATTGGCCTCATTTTGTAACTTGAAGATTTTTTTTTCAATGTAATCTGTTGGGAAAAAAATGAATTTTGCAAAATAACAATAACTTGGTATACCCCCATAACTAAAACTCGTTGGTTCACCCTTCCACCAACTTAATTACTTCTATCAAAATTAAATGTCTTAAATTATACGAGCAATTTTTGAAATTTATGTAAAGTACTAGATAAACAATTTTCCAGCTTTAACCTTTATTTCCTGAAAAAAGAAATAAAACATTCAGTGTTAGCCGTACTACGTAATTCACAGACTTTGTAGGTTCGACACACTTGTAGGCTTTAGTTTATTTGACTAACCATTTGGATGGTAGTATGATTCCAAGAGTTGTTCTTCTTTTAGACCCAAATTACGCAGATCTTTTACATAGTTAACATTTTCAGTATCTTTTCTTGTACATAAAGAAAACTTTTCTGCGCATGAATTGGAATTCGTTACGTAAATACATTATTTTTATGTACTCTCATGAATTAATATGTATAGTTGTATGACTATCTACCGAGGTATCTACAGTTTTACTCGTTTATAGCATGTTTCGCGTCGAACGCATCTCCTGCTTATGATGAATAGAACACCTCAGTCACGTACATCGAGATGGTTTTAATAAAAAGCAGAATTCCTATTCTTCATTCGATTTAAGGATGTAGTGAGGAATGAATATGGCTACAAAGCTATACAGGGCAGATAATATTTATACATGCTTACAATATAATAGCAATGCTTATGGCTTTTGTAAGAGTTTCAATGAGTCTAGTAAATAACAATAAAATTTTCAAAAACATGACCAAATTATTTAATCGACAAAAAAATATTAATAAGACCATTAACATTTTCTATCATTTTCTCAATAAAGGGATTATAAAACGGATTCCAAAATCATTCATCGAAATTCCTAACCATTTCAACTTCTTACCTCGTTTTTTATTTTTCACCTTTCATTTTCATATTTTTCCTTTTTTCACTGTTCGTTAGAAAATTTCGAAAAAATTTTTCTCCGTTGAATTTGCTACCCTGTGAAAACCTATTAGTTCAGAAGCTGGCATGGGTCCCATCGACATTTCTAGGTGGTGAACATTTAATTTTTGGATGTTATAGATAATAGGCGACCGTACTAATTTTCAGAAAAAATATATGTCATAAAATAAAAAATTAGAAGACTAATGCAAAAAACCCCACTTCATTTGGAACAATTCAAGTGGAGTAAAAAATTGTTAAAAATCGTGTTTTTCGCGACTCTAGAAAACGTAGCATTCGTAGAAGCAATAGATGTAACAACATACCATCCTGTAATTCGCAACTGACTGCTTGCGCATTGCTACTTTATTGCATGATGATTTTTGTTTCACTTCCTTCCTGCGATCAACTAGTTCAATCATGAGTAAAAAAAAATTAAATTTATAAATATTGTTCTCTACTAGAGTTACGTAAGCAGCCATGCTACATTACTGGAGCTGAGTTTTTAACTGAGGCTTGTTCTGATTTACAAATAATAACAATGCAAACCTGTTCATGTCTGCAGGCTCAGTCCAATATCAAGTCTGAAAGCCCATACCCTATCTCTTCCAAAATCTGATAAGAAGTTGAACTTGGAACAAATTTAGTATTTCTTGCCGTACAATAATCATATGAACACATATTTCTCAAATAATAACTACTTGAAACTCCTCATTCAAATATCCTAAAAATTTTCACGATCCGCTTTGATCCATTTCCACCCAAATCGAAGAGGTCATATTCTGGTCATCAACTGATCCTACACACAAAGTTTGACCTTTCTAGGTTCATTTGGTGACGAGATATAGAAGATTCATGAAATTTTCTGCGCCAATTTTCCCTCCAAAAGCGGTTTTTGTTCTAATTCCACTCCAAATTCACTTTGGAAGTCAAAATTGGAATAAGTTAGTCACTTAGGCTCATTTCATCATATGACACCACAATAAAATTTTTCTGACATCTCGTGTACCCCTCCCACATTTTAAGGTCGATGACTCTTTCTTTTCCCCTCCAGTATCATGTATGGAAGTGAACTGGAGATATAGTATATTTCTTATCTCTAAAAATATTATGAATTCTTATTATTATATTTTTTACCAATTTGAGGATCCTCAAGCTCTACTCAAATTTTGATAATCCGCCATTTTGGATCCACTTTGTTTCAAAATCAAGAGGTCATATTCTGTTCATCAACTAACAACACATACAGAGTTTGACTTTTCTAAGTTGATTTTATGAGGAGATTGGAAGATTCAAGAACTTTCATAACTGAAAACTTCCTCAAAAAACCGGTTTATGCTCTTACTCCTCTCAAAATACACTTAGGAAGTTGAAACTTGGATATGTCGGTGTACTTGACACATTACTTCATATGAGATCAAAAAGAAAAAATTTGAGCTATTTGCTCATTCTCCATCCCTCCTCAAAATTTGAGTGATCCGCCATATTGAATTTTTTCGAAAAAACAAAAAAGTTTTTTTTTGTTGCATTTCTAGGAAGAGTCTCTCACCAAATTTTGAACGAATTTCATTAATAGCCGCCGGTGCTACGCGTGGGAAACAGAAACAAAATTTTCTCAAGAAACAGTTTTTTGCTCTAACTCCACTTAAATAAAATTTGGATGCGTTGGTGTCCGTGACTCACTCTTCTTATAAGATAAAAAAAAGGATCTATTTTTGGCAAAAAAATAAAATGATGGAATGAATTTTGTGTAACTCGTTCACGCTGTATAGTAGGATGATAATGATGTCACCACCATATGGTGATCATCGCGGTACTATTTTCAATTTTTCATTGACAACAAAACCTGAAAATTAATTTCTTGCACACTAACAGAGATATTTTGAAACTCTTTTAACAAAGGTGTTCATACACCTTGGTCTTTCATTTGCAATAAAAATTTTCCGAATTTATCACCTAGTGCGGACGCCTGTTCCTGATTAAGTATAAAAACTATATTTTCCCCTTCTTATTTTTCCCTACAGCTGGTCGTGAGAGAAAAAAATTTATACGAAAATAAAGATCTTTGGATTTACAAAAAATTAGGTATTATATTTTTTTCCTAAGATCCATTCTTTTGAGTTATTAGCGCAAGAATAGGTTGAACTTGGTACTAAAATGCGAAAGGCTCGTGAATGATTGAGTTGTTTTATTCATCATATGCAGATGGTTCCAATGAAGCTGAACACACTGTACGTGTACACTGTACATTATATAATTAAAAAAAATTAAATACGCCAAAAATATTAATGGCATGTTGATGCAACGTGGACTTACTTATAATTGGGTTGTTTTGATGTTCACGATGTATTATTATTTTTAGGTAGTCGGAAACTTTTTGAGGAGCTTTGGTTTTGTCGTCTGGAAATATTTTTCATCATTTAACAACGAATTTAGTTTATTCGATAGTGAAATTCACTGCGAAACATACATTACCATTTTGTATTTCGGGTTCTGAAATTGTCTGAGTGTTTGCCTGATTGACGTATATTTCTAAAAGTATTTGTTGGTATGAGCAAAATAATAAGAAATCATTGATGGATAATACACGTGTATCTTATACTAACCTTGCCATATCTCGCTAAATAACCAGCTTACAGCTCCTGAGAATTTGACGCGTATTTACTTTGTTATGAAAAGCATAAAATTCGAGTTATTAGTGCTAGTACGGTGTGACTTACTAGCATAAAACACTCTTGTAATATTCGTTTGGAGATCCTGAAAACCAAGTTTATTCATATGGTTCTCGATATGTCTTAGTATTCTGGAATATAAGAAGGAATAGCACTGGGTTCCTGGTGAGAAAAACATTGTAATGAAATATGTCAAGTGTTGGTATTATAATAAAATAATTTTTATTCACTTACGCAGTCTCTGGGGGTTCTCGCTATCTGAAAGGTATTCTGAAATAAGAAACAGTCGATTAAATCGTGGTATGGTTTACTGTGTCGTAGTCAAAGATGTGTAAATATTTTCTTAAACACGATGTGGTACTTAATACCCTTCACTTTTTTGAGATTCATGAAGAATTGTATGTGAATTCGTTGGTATACCTAAAAAAATTAGGTTTTGTGGTTTGAACTTCATGTTAAATTTAAGCGCAACGACGCGGTAGAAAAAAATCAACGCGTACTTCAGTTTGGCAGTACCTTGGAAAGAAGTCGAAAGATTTTCATTATTGTTATAGTTTGCAAATTAATCGAATTGCGATTTAAATAATATTGTTTCTTACGGGAGGTTAAAGTTTTTATTTGTACATCCTTCAAATCAATGGGAGTATACTCAGTGATAGAGAGAGTTTCAGCATATACCACGCTATCCATATAAACTGTAGAAATGATGTAATACGAAAGTATACTATGTATGAAGTTGGACATAGTCTTGTAATTAATAGCAAAAAAGTTTCATCAATTATTTCCATAGTTTTAGATTCAAACTATTGAACGTATTTATTTTGTTTCGATTACATATCATTATGTATTGTGTTTTTTAATATATATTTATAAAGTCGTCATAAATAAATATTTTGAAGGAAGCATTGGCCGAACTGTTATGTATCGAACACATAGAGCTGAATGGATAGACATATTGGACTATAAATCTACAAGTGTACTCACCCGCCCTTCGTGCGTGAATAATATGTGAATATAGAAGTAAATTTGAAATGATTTATTAAAAAATGTACAAAACTGATGATCATGTAAGGTTTACAGTGTTGCCATTCCAACTCATATAAACAGTACTAATTTAGGACAAATATCGTATTTCTTGCCATGCAATAATACGTGTTTTACAAATTTTAAGTACTTGAGCCTCCCTACTCAAATTTTGATAATCCGCCATTTTACATCGGTTTAGACACAAATTCAAGAGGTTATATTCTGGTTACCAACTAAACCTGCATAAAAGTTTAACCTCTCTTAGGTGATTCGGTGAGGAGATATTATCGAAGCTTCATTAAATTTCCTATAGTAATTTCCCTTCTAGAAGCTGATATTGCCCCATATCTCCTCCAAATTCACTTGGGAAGGAAACATCAGAATAGGTTAGTCACTTGTGCTCATTTTATCATATGAAGCCACTCATGTACCACCACCCACTAAATTTTCAGGTCGATAACCTATCCTCCTCCCCTCCAACATCATATATGTGATGAATTGGGGAAATTGTATGCTTCTTATCCTCAATAATCATACCGTGCGTCCAAGTGATTCGGGAACAATCAGCGAAAAAATCTCTACTGCAATTATTTAAAATTGTTTTTTTCAAATGCAAAGTGATTGTAATGCAGTTGAAATGAGTTTATCAGTATTAGAATTCATTAAAATAATTTCAAAAATAATTTCCGATTTAGAAATTGTTGTTGAACTGTTATTATGTTATCAACAAACTGAGATTTTTGCGCTTATTATACCCGAATCACTTGGATGCACGGTATAAGTTTATACATTATGTAATTAAATTTTTACCAATTCGAGGCTTCTCAAATTATTCTCACATTTTTACAATCAGCCAATTTGGATCTATTTTGACCCAAATTTAAGAATACACTTTTTTATATGAGATCAAAAACAACAGTTTTGAGATATTTGCCTTTTTTCCAGCCCCTTTCAAATTTGAGTGATCTGCCATTTTGAATTTTATCGAAAAAACAAAAAAGTTCTTTTGTTGCATTTCTAAGAACCATCTCTCATAAGCCTGCATTTTGGATTCATTTTCACCCAAATTCAAGAGGTCACATTCTGGTTACCAATGAATCCCACCCACAAAGTTTGATGTTTGTAGGTTGATTAGGTGAGGAGATATGGAAGATTCAAGAAATTTCATGAGTTGAAAGTTCCTCAAAAAGCCGTTTTTTGTTCCAGCTCTTATCAAAAACAAAAAATTTGAGTCATTGGCCTTTTTTTGCATTTTTATGAAGAGTGTCTCGCCAAATTTTCAGCAATTTTTATTTATACCCGCCTACGCAACGCGTAGAGGAAAAAATATATATACCAAAACGTTGGGCGTTTGCCAGATGATTACAAATAATCTAAAACGCAAAGATTTAAAGACCCCATCCTCTTTTTACCCCTCCTCCCAAATAAGGTAGGCTGTTACAGATGTAGTTCCTAAGTTGAAAACTCAGCCAAAAATTAAACAAAAAATATGAAATAAAGAGGTATGGTATAGAAACTGGTTTAGTAATATAGGTATAAGTATAAATAGAAAACCACAAAACAATACCCTGTAGCTCCATTACTTCAATACAAAATTACACGCAAATAGTAATTTAAAGTAAATATGTACTAAAAGGTGGAAAGGATGCAGTATGCAAAATGACTAAGCTACCCACCAGTACCCACATTTCACCAGCTCTGAATCACAACACATAATACATTTCACCGTTCTGGTAACACTATCCCTGTGTGTACACTTTGGCTGATAGATATTCTGTTTCTGTTCTTACATGGCAAGTAAATAGTTGAAAAACACCATTTTGAGCTAATAAATGTCTTATGAACATCTTATAGATATACATACTTTCAAACTGAACTTGAATTAATATCGAATAGATGTCAGTAAACATCAATATCTTGTTGTGATTAACGAAAAATGTTGATATCTATTCGACATTAATTGAAGCTCAACTCGAAAGTATGTCGATAAGATGTTCATAAGACATGTATAAGCCCAAAATGGTGTTTTCTGCATATCTATTTACCACAGCAATATGCACACTTTATCGTACTTCCCAACTGGTTACCGCTCCGAAACATCTATAAAAGTCGTCATAATTTACGTCACTTTCGACTTGCACTTTTCTGTTTCTTCTTTTAGAAGTTTCGCAGTCTCGTTAAAGATTACGTTTTCTTGGATATGGCATATTTTAAATCTCAAACACGGCACATCAAAGTAAAACTAAACAAATAAAGTGAAACTCAAAAAAAAAGAAAAAAATGTCATATAAAATGTGAAATTCAATATTTTCTGATTAGAATTCTCAATGATTTTTGTGATTAGGATACACTGTGCACGTTCTTCTTTCGTTTAGATGTTTTATAGTTTCGTGAAAGATTGCGTTTCCTTGGAGATGACAGATTTCAAATCTTAAACACATGACATCCAAGTAAAACTCGAAAAATAAAGTGAACATAAAAAAAAATATTGCATAATAAATGGGAAATTCAATTTTTGGGATTAGAATACGTTGTGTGCGTTAATCTCGGTGAACATGAGACCGGTTGATAGTTGCGTAAAATAACAACACTGGTTGGAACACCACCACCTCCAGCACCCACCCTCATTCCAACGTAACGCGCTCGCTTTAAAACGAAATCGTACCTCGTCTTGCCTTCGGACTCGTTACCTCACCGCATTGTCCAGTGAGGTCATAAAAATTTTGAAGCTCGATTGCGGCTTTTCGGAAGGGTATTTTGAAAACTCACTTTCGTGTGGACCACCTACACATAGACGTGAATGTATAGTCAAAATTTCAAACACTTTCATTCAGCCGTTTAGCCGTGATGCTGTGACAAAGATCGCATACTTCCATTTATAGAATAGATTAAAAAGGGCAATTACTTGAAAAACAAAACGAAAGTAACTTCACGGGACTTGGTCCGAGATCAGAGCAACCAGTTACTGTATGACCACTATTGAAAATTTCCGTGAAGTCATTTTGAAGTCAAGGAACGTATAGATAAAGTCTAGTAAAAAATCAACTCCGACTCCACATTTTGATTCGGAGCAAATTGGATTCTCAACTTTTTGACTCTGAAAACTTGTATTTTTTTTTTTTTTTTTGAAAAATAGCTAAATAATTTTAAATAATTTACTATCTTTCCTACTTGACTTTATGGAACTGAACACCCCCCCCCCCGCCCTCCAAGCAGCGATCTTAAGACCAGAACTAGCTGGGAGGCAAAGTTCTGAGAGCTGTTATTAGCTTTGATGAATAGGATACTCAAGTAACTACGTTGTAGATAATGTGATACTACTGATAAAGTTTGTTTATACCGAAATAAGCGGTACTCATTAACACCAAGTTTAAAATTTTAATTGAGTTAAGTATCAAACAAAGTATTATTTCAAAGATATAATTATATTAGTGATGTATTTTTGATTAGGCCTTTGCCAGCACATTAGAATGATGCCACACATAGGTGAATTCACCCACAATTTTTCTCTCTCTTTTTTTTATATCTTCTATTTACTCGAGATACATTATTTACATGTATGAAGCTTCAGGAATAATTTTTTCTTCAAAGTGCTTCAAACACCGCGCAAAACTTGGCTTAGATTTCGCACTAAATTGCACAGAAGAGTGTGATTGATTCGGAATAAAGTTTGAGCATTTTTAATTAGTTTTCTTTCATCTTTCTTTAAAATATTTAACTCCTTCAACAAACAATGATTAGATCTAGCGAACATCTATTCGCTCGAAATTATCTCATTTCTCTCAACACTCTAACAAAGACAACCATATAAACAACTATGCAAATCTTGTATATTTCAAAAAATAAATAAAAATATTCTCGCCCCTAACATTCAGCCAAGACTGCAAACACTTTTATTTTGGTAGATTATTTAATATGGGTGTGGATGATATTCACCCATGTGTGATATCTAACGTAAGGGTCGATAAATTATTAGGGTTTTCTACTCAAGTTGAACATGATTAATTAATTATAATATGGCTGCTATTAAATTAAAAATAGCATTCTTCGATATTATTTTCTAAAAGAAATGAACTTAATTTTTCGAAAAAGGCAGAGAACTCTATGGAGTCCAATCACATAAAGTTTTACAATTATGATCCTGAATGTTTTATCATTAAAGCAAAAGTTAACGCCAGCATGAAAAAGCAGTTATATGAAGTGGAGGTAAGCAATCAAATGCATCACAATTCATAGGTCACATCAAAAAGTGAATTATTATTTATTAATCGAATACATCACTAATATAATTATAACTCAATTAAAATTTAAAACTTTGCGTTCATACTTCATAGCAAACTAGAAAAGTGTTTCGCTTATTTCGGTACGTGATCTATAACATAATTACTTGAGTACCCTATTTTTTTGATGCCTTCGTTACTATAGCATTTGCAGTTTGCATGATGTGGTATGGGTAGTAGTATTCATATCATATGGCAAATATACAACTTTAGGTACAATAGGCGTAGCAATTATCACTATTTACATATTGGATGCAAAAAGTGCACATGAAGACCCGAGTGCAACAAAGTATTGTAATTAGGTTTATACGCACACTATACAGGGTGTTTTGTTTCGGGTGTACCACCCGTAAATGACAGATTGGTCAACTCAAGTTACATACATGTATTATGGTTTGCCCGCCTAAAAATCGGAAGGAGACGAGATATGTCAGCTTGGAAAAAAAATGTGCTTACAGTGATCATGAAATACAAAAATTTATATCTCACAAACTATAAACGATAAAACGTTGCGGCTTTCTTTGGCATGTGAGGGATACAATGAAGTTTCTCTGGTGTAAAAATGGTGGGGGTAAGGAGATATGAGGAAATTAGTACCGAAAAACATGCGAAAAAAGGGAGAATTTTTTAATTTTTTGTAAATAACTTATGAAATTGTCAAATGAAGACACCTCTTTGAAAATTTTTTGTTGATAAGAAATGTGTCCTCTACAAAATATAGTGGGTGAGTATCCCATAGATAGTTTTGATAATGAGAAAGAAATCTGAAAAAAATTAATTTTTTTTACGAGTTTATTTCAAAAAATTCATTTTGAAAATTTTTATTTCAACATCTACAAATGATAAGAAAGCGCGATTAGTTTCAACTCGGCACATTTTGTTGGGGACACATTTCTTATCAATAGGAAATTTTTTAAGAGGGCCTTGATAGAGCGATTTCAGAAGTTATGTTCAAAAAATAAAAAATAAATCACCTTATTTTTTCGCATGTTTTTTGGTACTAATTTCCTCATATCTCTTCTTTTAGCTCCCCTATCCCCACCATTTTTACATCAGCGAAACCTCACTGCATGTTTCACGAGTTGAAATTAACTGCGCTTTCTAATCATTCGTAGTTCGTGAAATAAAAATTTTCAAAATGAATTTTTTGAAAAAAACTCATAAAAAAAAATAATTTTTTCAGATTTTTTTCTCATTATTAAAGCTATCTATGGGGTACTTACTCACTATATTTTGTAGAAGACACATTTCTTATCAACAAGAAATTTTTAAAGAGGGGTCTTGATAGGACAATTTCAAAAGTTATTTACAAAAAATTGAAAAATTCTCCCTTTTTTTGCATGTTTTTCGGTACTAATTTCCTCATATCTCCTCATCTAGCTCCTCTACTCCCACCATCTTTACACCAGAGAAATTTCATTGTATACCTTACATGCGAAAGCAACACTCCAAGTTTTATCGCTTATAGTTCGTGAGATATAAATTTTTCCATTTCATGATCACTGTGAGTAAATTTTTTTTCAAGCTGGCATATCTCGGCTCCTTCCGATTTTTAGGCAGGCAAACCATAATACATATATGTAACTTGAGTTGATCTATGTGCCATTTGCGAGTGGTGCACCCGAAACGGAACACGCTGTATGTATTTAAATTTTGCCTTCACTCGTATTGATAAAAATGATTCAAAATTTAATAATAGGCTTTCCACGCAAATACTCGAAAATACTTTTTTTTGAATTTTTTATGCAATTCGAAATATTGGTGTATTCAAATTTTAAGGGAGGCTGGAAGGGGAAGACTAATGGTCGAAAATATTTGTTCATCATCTCATATGAAAATGCTGGTCGAGGATACCAATGTGTCCGTGAATTTGGATAGGAGTTGGAGCAAATAACACCCAAGAAAAAGAAAAATCTCTACTTCTGCAATGCCTTCGTTAGCCAGCACTTCAGACACCCTAGTGTCTTTCTTCAGGCTTATTTCACCAATGATACAAGTAACTGGAAACTTAAGACTAAGCAAAAGGACGTGGTTGAGAAGAGGTTTGTGGATGGGTGTAGTGGAAAGAATGGGAAGAGGGGTTTATTTTATGATTGAAATTAAGATGTCATCTAAGGGGCTTTGGTCTGCGTTGAGTTTGTTGGGTAAATTGTTTTTAAGCGATTAAAGTTCTCGAATCTTCCATGTATCCTCACTAAATCGGCTCACATTTTTCACACTGGGTTAATATAGTATTTATAAATTAATAAAATCTCGAGATGGACTTACTCAGCATCATAAATGGTTCTGTAAACAAGAATTAAGGTATTTCTAATTTTTATTCGTGATGAAAGAAATCGTTAAAATGAAGACCGAGAAAAAAATAATTTGGCGCATGAACATACTTGAGTGGAATTTCTTGATGAATTTTTTTTCATCAGCTTCTGTAAAACAGAAAATAAACGTGTAATTGTTACGTATTTACGATTGTGATTGTGTGATGTCATTTGAATTAGAAAACACTCAATAGTTATACCATCAGCTATGCGTTCGTAAACTGTTTGCGGTGTTGTATGGAGTTCGTAGACTTTTCTTGGTATTTTAAGAGTTCTACTGTATAAAGTGTTTATAAATTCTGTAAAATTATTAAAATTGTCACCTTCAAATTTACCAAATACCTTTTTGTTATTTTTACATAGTTTTTTATTTTATTATTATTATTATTTTTTTTTTTTTTAGAATAAAATGTCCAACTCGATATTACCGTCTTTGGTATCTATAACAAAAAACGATAATAAAGAATTATTGCAAAAGAAAACTACATATTATTCATCCATCGATCAAAATTACAACATAAAAATTAAAAATCAACATACACACTACATGATATAAATTTATTATCGCGTCCTCCCAAAAACCAAATTCGCTAAATTCCTTTAATCGTACTATATCAATGCTTTCCTTTTTTATATCTAACGGGCTATTCTCGGGGATGATGTCTGTAAAATTGTTTGAAAATTGAAAATTATTATTCGCTTCTCGATGATGTTATGTTGGCGAATCTACGCAGTACGTACGCGTAGAAGAATACCAAACTTACTCACCTGACAGATAATTTATGACCATTTCGGAGTCCAAGTATTCATTTATCTGCACTAAAACATAATACACCATCACCATTACACAGAAGGCAGTTTCAATGGACATTGAAAAATTAATCTGACAAATTTTTAATTGTAACTACGCACAATTTAATTTGCTATTTTTCTCGAAGCTTTAAAGAATTTTGAATTAAACCAGAAAATCTATGGTTTATGTAAATCGCTAAATTTCATTAAGTTTCCGATCTCCATTGGCGAAAATTCAAAATGTAGGTAAAAAGAATATGATAGCTCTAGGTATGGGTATTTTAAATAAACATTAATTACTTTCGAGTCTTCCATAAGCTGCCTTCATCGGTCCATCCGGATCACTTTCTTTTGGTATCATTTTGAGTTTCAACCATGTTAAGGCTCCTACAAAAAGGAAGACGTTGTTGAATTGATTCGGGGTGTAAATAATGTTTCGAATGGCAAAGCTTAAATTTATATTTATAATTCGTGCGATGTACTGGCTACTCACTGTAGTAAAACGCTTTGTCCATATAGGTAAGATTTTCTTTTTTTGATATGATGTTGTGGTATTGTGAAAGTACACGTATGGTGGTACTTATGATATTGATGTATGCTGAATGAATGAAAATAAGAAAATTTTTGAATGAAGTTAATTTTTTGTAATTATGAAAATGCTCGCGTATCTGTACTTACTAACCTGTTTCTTCATTTATAGGATTAATGAACGACCCCTTCGTTTTTATGTTTTCTGTAAGTGATAGATACCGCATTTAAATAGATAGATTTGCTACCAGCGATGTGTTGCTGAGCTAACATTTTTATTTGAAATAAAATTGATGACAGAATTTATCGCCTGGTTGGAAAATATTTGAGTCTACTTTTTATAGAATAAGATTTTTATTGTGTTGAGCTTCAAATTGCAGTACGAAAGTGAAAAAGTATGTAAAAAATTACTTTTGCTCTTATTTTGAAGTCCTTTTTATGTAATATCATAAAGTACTCGTGAGTTTTTTTTTTTTTTTTGTTCTCACTGTTATTAATGGAAAGTTGGTACAGAATAAAAAATTTATGTTCCAATGAAAATTGAAAGATATGCGAATATGCGATAAGTGAGGCTTGAATTTTTTTTCATAAGAGAAACATTCTTTATTATAAACAAAAATTTATCTCCATTAATAGGTAGAGTAATTTATGAACTTATTTGAAAATTAAATGAATTCAATTTGCTGAGCTGAGATAAAGGCAAAATATCAAACAATAACTCCTTCAGTTCCTATCTAGGTATTATGAAATTTTTCTCTCAAACAAACTTCATACCTATTCTAAGAGCACACACATGAAATAGGTAGTGAGTTGGTCACCTTCATGCATCTGTGGGCGCTACTGTCTATGCATGTATTTGTTTTATTTTTTCAGTCGCAATTTTTTGTTTAAAATGAAATAAAAATACAGAGCAAATTTATGAGTACGACACATTAAGAGCGAGTAACAGAGTTCAACGTGGCTTTATGAAACTACTTATGAAAATTATGTTCGAACATACCTAGTCTATCCAAATCTTCCGATCTCCACTGTGAAATGTTAGTCCTGCGTACAATTCCTCGAAAGTACAAGATCGATGCATATTTGTAATATCTTGTCATGTTTCCTTCAAAAAGATTAAAATTAAAACTATGATTGGATTTCAAGTTCTCAAAGAAAAAAATTATACAGAAATACTATTCTACTATACACTGTGTTTAACTGATTTCAACACACCCGGGCGCGAAATTCCCTTTCATGAAAAAAAAATATCACCTATTTCGTTTTGTTTGACTTCATTATCGCATAATGAATAATTTAAGACTTCGGTAACTTAAATTCTATGATTTAAATAATTTTTTACTGGTGATTTGATTGATTTGAATTCATTTCTTCCAAAATCAGTGTTACAAAATTAACTGGAACCGAACGTTGAATGTTTAAAAACATTCATTATCTTGCAAATTATGGATTAAAATTATAGATAAACAATTATTTATGTGTTAATTTCTTAATTCCGTGAAAAGAAATGTAATAACGAGTACTTTTTTGTGGATGAAGAGAATTTGGCGCCTATGGGTGTTAAAATTAGTTACACCCAGTGTATAGAGTGTTACGGCAGTGCATAATTTAATCCTGTAAGTACCAGGTGGGGTTGTATATGAGCCCAGTAACATATACGACATTAAGTACCAGGTGGGTTCAGGTATTACCCAACCATACAAGCTGTGCATCGAATTATATACTTTTTCTTTTCATCAAAAGGTAACACTGCTAGTACACTCAATCACCTCGATTTTGCAACTCGAAAAAAATCGGCTAGATTTCAGCGACTCCGTGTGGAGTGTTCAGTTCGTTGGACTTCACCAGGTACTTTATGATGTGCCATCATCGCTTTTTTTTTTTGAACATACTGTGTTTTGGAGTCAGGTATAACTCCACCTGGTACTTTATGTCATTATTCCAACATTGTACTTTCAGGATTAATAAAGGACTGGGAACTGGTAAGCCACGTATAGTACATCAGTGTTATGGTGGTTTACCTGCCCTAAGTGATGAAGGGTCAGGAATATAAAATGTGGAAAAACATTTTTTTCATCTTTTTTTTTTTTTTTTTTTTTGATCGGTGCCGTGTACAGCAGCGAGACTAGAGGCACGGGCATTTATCTATTTTTTGTTACAGAAGTGGGAATAGGGCTAGACTGTTGATGAATTGAAAGAGTTGGAGGACAGTCGTTTCGTTGTCCTGAAGGAGGAATGTAGATTTAGTCGACGTCTGAGTGAAGCAAACTTGGGGCAATCAATAAGGAGGTGATGGACAGAAAGTTGGGTATTACAGTTATCGCAGAAAGGAGCGGCTTGCGTGAGAGGAGATAGGAGTGAGTTAGATGGTAATGACCAATTCTTACTCTACATAAAAAGACTTCTTCCTTCCTATTTCTTCGTATTGAAGTGCGCCATAGCTTAGTGTTTAGTTTGACTGTTTTAAGCTTATTTGAGTGGGACATTGGACCAGATATTCGACCATTTTGCGGCAATTCTATCTTTGACTATGGTTTTGAAATCTACGATAGGTGTTGAGATGTCTGGGAAAGCATGAGGCTTCTTTCGCTACGGTATTAGTGGTTTCGTTTCCTGGAATACCTCTGTGTGCTGGGATCCAGGCAAAGGTAATTTCGTTGGAGGTTTGGGAAAGAAGCATGACTATCTCTTTGGCCAGGGGGTGTTGGTCTCTACTGTTGAAGTTTTTAAGGCAGTTTAAAGCCGATAATGAATCTGTGCAGATTAGGATTCCAGGATCACCATATATTGCAATCTCAAGACATAATTTAATTGCATACAACTCTGCCGAAAGTACTGTGAATGTGGGTGGAAGAGAGAAGCGTAAAGTATCAAAATCCTGATCAGTGCTATATATTGCGCATCCTGCGCCTTGGACACTTTTCAATCCATCGGTAAAAAAGGTTTCATGCGTGGAGTATTTGGAAAACATCTCGGTATACGCGGAAATTGCCACATCTTTTGGAGTATATTTAGTCATTTCAATTAAAGTTAGGTCGATGTTCAGGTGAAGATTGATCCAAGGTGGTAGAGCAGGTAAGGGATAGATCAATATGAGTAAGGAAGGTAAGTTCAATGATGCAAGCATATTTGTTGAATAGCGGTAAAAGAGGTATTCGGGCGCTGTAAGAGAGATGTTTAAAACAGAGTGGGATGGGAGGTTGGGCGAACCTTTTAGGTATCCCCAGAAAGAGGTAATGAAATATTCTTTACGCAGGTTTATTGTTAACTCTCCTGATTCGCAGAGGAGGCTAGGAATCGCAGATATCCAAAAAGCACCTGTTATTAAACGAATGGCCGTGTGATGAATTGCATTAAGCTTATTGAGGATGTGAGATTTTGCTGAAGCATATATAGCTGCGCTGTAGTCGAGTTTATAACGGATTATGGCATAGTAAATGCGTGACATGGTTGCTCGATCTGCGCCATAAGAAGCGTGTGAAAGTTTTCTCATAAGAGTTGATTTTGAAATTTTTTATCAAGTCATCTAGGGCAAATAAAGATGCGTGGTTTGCGCTAAAATGTATAGAATAGTATTGAAAAACACGATAATAATTAATTTTTTTTAGTTATTTGTGAATAACTTTAGAAAATGACTCATCATGGTATTTCTTGAAAAATTTCTCGATAAGAAATGTGCCCTCTATAAAATGCGATAGGTGTGCGCACACTACATAGCTTTGATATTGTGAGACAAAAATTTTAATTAAACTGATTTTTCTTTTTTTAATAAATTAGGTTTGAAAATAAAATTATTATTACCAAAACTATCAATAATGAAAATGCAGGGCTGGTATCAAAGTATGGAGTATACGATGAAATTTCATCAACAACAATATTGAAGGATTGAAGGGTTTGCTGAGGAGATATAAAGACATTTTACCAAAAAGCAAAATAAAAAGTGATTTTTTTTGTTCTTTGTGAATAACTTTTGATGGCTTAATCAAGAGCCCCCCCCCCCCTCCAAAAAATCACTAGGTGTGAAAAACTTGTTCCCCAAGAAATGTGGTGGGAAGGGGAAGCTAGATGGCCTTCATATTCAGAAGAAAAATTTGAAATTTTTTTGTTTTTTATTTTAATAAAATAATCATTTAAAACTTTTTGATTCTCGACATCAAATTTTTTCCCAGGGTACTTCTCTTATCAGTATGAAATTTTTTGATGGGCCTTGATTAAACAATATTCTCATTTTCTTGGGAGGGGGGGAGGGGGATTTGATACAATTGTTTTTACTTTCGTTGATGGCTTTGGAAGAAAATATGTTTTAATTTCATTTTTTGAAAAATCAAAAAAAAAAATTCAATTTATTTAAATTTTGTATTTGAATATGGGACTCAAAGATGCTAGTATGTTTGGTTTTCGTAGAATGGTTGGTGAATATGTGTTGTCCATCGTGGATGGATGATTGAATTGGTTATTTGCTTGGTTGATTGTCCATGATGGTGTGCTTGATTAGAAATTGTATACTTGTAAGTGTGTTGTAGAGCCTCCCCTTCCTCTTGCCGCTCATCCCCATTTTCTTTTTCTTTTGTTTTTGTTTTTTTTTTTCTGTTTTTGTTTTTTTTTCTTATTTTTATTTATCCATTACGTCCAAATAATTTATATTTTTTGAGAGGAGCCGGTCATCCGCTCACCTGTGTTCGGGTATTGGTGGCCGTACATACATTATTATTATTATATTATTTATATTGTAACATCATTAATAAAGTTTGTCTGTCTGCCTGTCTGTCTGTCTAGTTAGCGCACACATGCCTCATTTTATAGGGAACATATTTCTTATCATCAAGATATTATTGAAAAGGGAACTTGTTGAGGCATTTCCCAAAGTTATTCACAAATAATAATAAAATAAAAAAATTCATCTTGTTCTCAATACTAATATTTTCATATTTTCTCACTCACCCTGTCCAACCTAACAATTTGTTCGTCAATAAAACTATATTATATTCTAATATTTTAGCGTAAAAGACACATCGTTATTTGCTCTTGATGGCTTAATAAAAAATTTCAAAGTTGCTCATTATCAAGATGAAAAGTATATTTTTCAACATTTTAATGAATATCAACAAAGTTCTGTATCGATTATTTTGTAAATTTCACTCTTACTTTTTTCTTCTAACTCCTTCAAATCAATTTGATCATCTTCAATCAAAGGTTCTATATGAGGACATAAAAAGGCTATGATAATCGATTTACTTACGTTAGAGTAGATCAATTATAATTTATTCTTTGAGAAAAAACCCAGTAAAATGAGCGTAATAGATGCTTGAAAATTTTCATCACTGCAGGTTTTTTGAAAAATTCCAAAAAATTAAAATTTTGAAATTTTTAATTTTTGCGTTGAATGATGTTTTTTTGCTGTCCAAAGGTTTTGAATTTAATTCACTCCTTCATTTTTTTTAATTTTGCGGAATCTGGACCTTTTCTAAATCAATTTTTAAACATTGTCTCAATATGTGAAAATTGAATAATTAGGTATACCAAATCTAGAGAGTTGAACTTTCTCGAACGTGGACTATTCATGTAATTTCACTACTTTTTTTGCAAATATTACTGGTTAAAAAAAGAAGAAAACTAAACAAAACAAAAAAGAAACTAGGTACTATATATTGTGTAGGTTTCAAGAATGAATGGAAATTATATGAAGTTCACTAAGCATAACATTATAAACTACCTATGTAACTTTCAGTTGTACTTAAGGAGAAGTATTACTCTTACAAATGAAGTTACCAGATGATTTAAAAAAATTGAAGCAACCACCACTTGTTACTTGTAATCCATCACTTATCAAAGAAATACCTGCATTAAACAAATCATCAGTTATGCGAGGTTAGAAATCGATATACATAACTACTTGGACTTTATTTAGTGATTCACTATAAACAAATTCTATGTAAATTTAAAATAACGAATTATAAGAATTTTGAGAATCTGATTGACTTCGTAATTCTTATGATCAACCGTTGGTGAATGAGTTGGAGTTTTTATCCTTCTATCTTCACAACTTTCCTCCTCTCCCAAGGAAGGTGTCTTCATTATTCTACAGTATATTATAAACGAAGCAACTTACTCAAGAATATTGAAGCAATTTTCAGAGCTGGAAGCATGCTTTCGTGGAACCCAAGTCAATATAAACGCTTATACCCGAGTAGGTTGATAAGTGAAGTTATCAGTACAGTGCGCGAAAAAATGAAAAAAAGTTGATTTCGCTAACAGCCATGTTATACGTGAACTCAACGACGATATTTCACTTTTTGTGATGTTGAAGTATTGCAAATTTATAAACGTGAACAAGTATTGTCGAACCATATGTTCATTACGTGAAAAAATGTTCATTAGTGTGGATTTTTGGTATGGATTCCACACACGCCTATCGTTTCGAAAATGTAAAACAGTGGACCTCAAAAGATATAAAATCGAAAGTACACCTCCACTCGAGCCCAAAACTGCCATCACATTGTTGATGTTGAAATGCAAAAGTGATGTTGTGACCGCGGCTTTTCAGCTCTGAAAAAGTGAAAAATTTTGCATGGAGCACAAAGTCAAAGTTGATGTTAACGAATTAACCAGTATTTTGCCTAGGATTAGATTTATATCATCAAACATTTTGCGGAAAACAAAGCAAAATGTAAATTAACATGTTTTATTATTATCACTCAATCATTGTAAATCTTACTTATTCCAGTTTTTTTCTTCTCTTTTTTTATGAAGGGGCGGGGGAAAATGGTTGCCTAAAGAGGTCAGGTACCATAAATATAGCCGACATTCTCAGTATCAAGTCTGAGGTGCTCCATCTTCTAAAACCGCAGTGTAGTTCAACTGCTGTGAACTTAGTCACGACCATAATTTGGCAGCAAAAGAAATTCAAAGTTAAGCAGCGATGCCAAACTAATGAATCTGGGATGATATTACTTTTTCATCGTATACTTGATTATAAACAAATCATATCTGAATACATTCAGCTGCTTGATCGAATAAAGATATTACAACAAAAAGAAAAATAGCACGGTTTATGATTTTTTGAATTGTACTTTTTCATTCATCAAATATTTCAATTTTATTGTCAATAGTTTTACGAATACAATTAGTTTGAAGGTTTCAGTCGTTATATGTTTTTACAGGAGTACCTGGGCTTGAGTTATGTGAGGTACCATAATTACTTCCTAGATTTTGGTCATCTTCCAAGGGGTTTATTATTGTATTGCCAGTATCTATGAACAAATTCACATCATGTATTTATTCGTTGATCGTAAATAAGGAATAGATTTTTAACGAGCTATTATTACATGTACCTGCATCTAAATCATCTCGATCGAAATAATTTAATTCTCTCATTAAGTTGTCGAAATTCGTTATAGGACCAATATTTTTTTCTTCTACGATTTTTCAAACGATAAATCATAATTATATCAAGTTGTGAAAAATATTTTTGATTAGTGTCTGCATTTCATAATGAACTGGAAGCGAATGTATAAAAATATTCAAAAAGCGCCTGAATACATTTACCTATTTGCCCGATTTCCTTAGCTTCTCGTGTTTTTACTTCTTCCATATACTCGATTACTTCTTTAAATGCAACAGGATAAGGAGGATTCTCTGATATGAAATCCAACGAATTAAATATGAGTTTTTTGTGATGAGGTAAACATTAAAGTCTACTTGTAGATTCTGTGTTGTCATATTGTTGCAAACAGGGACAAGACTATTATTTAATTTCGGTGCCAGTTTCCTTAGATTATGGAGATACAGGGTTTTCACCATTGAAGATGAAGGTAGGTAGGTACTCTCTTCCATTAATCAAATTTAAATATTAATTGATGTTTCTTTAGAAAGTTGAAGGTGTATCGAAGCAATAAGAACGATAAATTAGCATCCATTTGGCAGAAAATCCTAGGCATATTATTCGTTGCACTATGTTTTTATTGCTTAAATGGTGATGATTTTAACTTATTATGAAAACTTTAGGGACACGTATGGTAAGAGAAAATGAAATACTATAGTACGGTCCACGAAATTAAACCCTCCCGATAGAGTATTTATAATGACTGGTCTATGTTCTAATTGGTCATACGTCACGCCTGTAACAACCATTCAGCAAGTTGGAATGTGGTAAATTTACCACGACTAACTCGTAAAATAAAAACACAAATCAGCTGATGGTTCAAACCACAAACGAATTTTAGTCGTTCGCTGAAAACTGAACGATATTATTTAGGAAGGTAGAAATGAAACTACCTACATTTTATCACATTCTAGCGTTATGATTGGTCATTACGCGCGTAACATGACCAATTAGAACATAGACCAGTCATTATAAATACTCTATAAGCAATATGCTGCCACATTTATTACTTATAATTGGACTGCATTACGCAACAATGTTCTAAGTGAAATGAGGCGCCATAAACTTCAACTACATCAAGTTTCTGATGTAATGTAAATTATAACAAAGCCAGTCAATCAAACTGAACAAATTTCGCTTGTTTGTCTTTGAAATTATTTAAATAACATGAATGATTTCATTCATTACTAGTTTTTCTCATTAAAAACAAAAATAAGATCGATCAACAAGTCTATGGCGCCTCATTTCACTTAGAACATTGTTGCGTAATGCAGTCCAATTATGAAGATAAAAAGCATGGTAGCCATATGTTTTTTAGTTGAAAAAAAATGTAATATTATTCAAAGAAATGGTAAGCGAACCTTTAATGCGAATCACACTTGGTTTCATAAAATAGCTGGTTAATTTGATGAGATTTGGCAACTTTTTTTTTTTTATAAACGCAAAAATTTCATTTTTTGTGTGTAAACATGAAGGTTTAGTTTCGTGGAACGCACTATATTCAGGAATTCATTGGAAAGAGTAGCTTATTCTTCAAATAAAATACAACAGTGAAAAACGCGTATTTCCATAATTTGAGTAGTCTGGCGGTAAAGTTGGGTTCTAAAAAGTTTCGTTTTGGTTTATGATAAAAATTAGTGAAAGTAGCATGCATCAACACTTATTGACGATTATTTGATTACTTTCGTTGTGGCTGGACGGAAGTGATTTGACTGACTCTAGAATAGATAAAATAAAATATGACATTCAAAAGTGAATTAGAAAAAGTAATGCCACATGGGCTATAATTCTAAAAATTTTGATTACTTTCGTCGCAGTTGCGCGGACACGATTTGAATACCTCTAGAATAGAAAAAATAAAATAGACATTTAGAAGTGAAGTATAAAAAGTAATACCAGTTGGAATATAATTCTAAAAATTAACAATTGAAGTGTTACTATTTCGAGAATTACGAGGGAGCTGGTCGCTGATTCTCATGAATTGGGATTTGAAAATTGAACTCTCATTGGTGACTCAAACCCTTTCTAAAAATGAAATTTTCGTTCACTCGTATAAAATGAATCACCGACCCAAAATATCACTCTATGTGTTTTCCCAACTCGAAAATGCCACAAAATAAAAGCTACGAAAAATCACATATTTTGAATGAAGTCATCCCTATATCAATGTTTTATACGGGATGTACAATTCAATGTGAACTCCTTTATACCACATATTGAACTGCTCGTGTGCACTCGTGGATGTTATTGCCTACCCTAATTGTTGAAGGAAGCTAGATACTGAGGCTGGAAAAATATTTTCTCACTTCGGAGTATACTTTTTGTTTACATTTTGACAAAAAGAGGTTCGTTTTGAACGTCAACTTGGATCCGCTACGCTATTTCTCCCTGACAAACCGATATAATTTATTCCTATCGGGTTTATTTTATTTATTAATAAAAAAACCTGTGAGTAAATAACCGACTCACATCGATGGCTATATTTTTTTTTAAATTGAATCATGTATGAATTTTCAAGCTCTTTCGAATGAGCTGTTTCCGAACACTCTAACTTAATTTTTATCCTATAAAAAACTATCTGGTTTCTTTTTCAACATTTATGAATGATAAATTCTTATATACAGGTATGGTATCTATGTAATGGTTAATCTATAGTTTTACAAATAATTGAATTTTCATCAAGAAAAAACGGATCGAAAATTGGAAATTTTTGTAGGGATTGGTCAAAATCTTCATGTAGGTATTCAGATCTTAAACGATCATTATTCTCGAACCAATGAATTTAAATCAATCAAGTAACCAGTAAAAAATTATTTTAATCGTAGAATTAGAGTTATCAAAGTCTTAAATCATTCATTATGCCATAATTGAAGCCAAACAAAATAAAATAGCTGATATTTTTTTATGACATATACCTCTCTCTCTTAACCTATTTCAACTAAAACTAGAAGATACTACTAGAGTTATAAATTTTCTAGAATTCAAAAATTCTAGAAACTCCACTTATCCTAAATTTCATCATGTATCATTCAAAACATGACCTCACGTAATTTAACTTTTTATAATCTAAAACTTGGAATTACGTGAGGTCACGTCATTTTATGTTCAAACAGCTCTGAAAAAACAATAATTTCACTCGGCTTCTCAAAAAAACGGGACTTCACGTTGAATTATACTTCCTCACGGTCGACATACTTTCGAGGATGACCAACTCTTCTTCTTATTTGTCTCCTCCGGTTCGGGTAGACTATACTCATTTTTAAAATTCATATTTTAAATTGTAAATTAAAATTACGTGACGTCACGTTACCTCATGTTCAATCGACTTCAAAAAAAACCTTGACTCACGTCTATTCACGCAAACTCACTTCCCATCACATCCAAAAACTAATCATCTCGAGAACTCAACAATCCCAAATCGTCTTCCAAATTTGCTTCCAATTCTGTCCCTTCTACTTGAACTATCGCGGTAGAAAGAAAAATTTGGGGTAAGAAACAAACATACAAACAAACAAATAAACATACTAAGAAACTCGAGTGAACGCAATAATGGATTTACTTGAAAAGTAAAGTCCGCTAAAAGTAATGTGTCTAGAAGACGGTAAGGGAAACAAAATACACGATCAAATAACTAACTACAAGAAAATGTTAAAGGAGAACAGGAACCATTCATTCTCAAAGAAGAAATTCAAAAAAATGGCTAAATCTCTAAAGAACAATAAACCTCTGGTCATGACAACATAAAAAGTGAACAAATTACATATAGTGACGAAGCAATGCTGGAAATGATTACTGCCTTTTTTAATAGAATACTAAAAACTCGTATTCTACCTTTTACATTGGTAAATCTGATATTATTCTTATTTTAAGAAAGGAAGTAGAAGTAATATAGAAAACTATAGACCAATTAGTTTTAGAAACAATATATCAAAACTATTCTCATCTTGCATAGCTAATAGAATACGAAATTATATCGAAATTCAACAACCTGTAGAATAAGCCAACCTATGAAAAAACATTTCAACAATAGATCACTTACATACCTTGAATTTAGTAATAGAAAAACATAATGAATATTTAAAAAAAAATAAATTTAGCTTTATTGACTTTGGCAAATTATTATTTTGTCCCTGTTCCTGGAGCATGGTTAGGTTTCACGGAAGAAATTTTTTTTTTTCATGAAGTACCTACGATTAGGAGAATTTCAAACATTGTGTTCTCCCACCTTTGAGAATAGACTTCAGCCAATGTAAAAGTTCTGTAAAAAAATTTTTATCAGAAAATTAATAACAGTTATGAAGTTCTCAAATATTTTTCAAGCAGTTTTATTACACGACTTCATATTGTGAAAGTCTACATTGAAAGTACTGCCTAGTAGGTTATGCGAAAATAAACGTTGAATGGAAGTACCTATATGTTTAACTTACTGTAGTACATCACTCTGGACTTCTTCTTTCGTAGTTCAGGCAAATAAAGTTTCAAAAGCCTCATTTTTCTATCAGCTTCATGTAAAATGCTTTTGTAAAGAGCTACCAGGTTCTTAACACCTGTAAGTGGTGCAAATACGAGTAATGAGTGTATAGTGTAAATCATAAGCTTAAGTAAATATATAATCAAATTTTATTACTAATGTCCTTTGTCGTAATGTTTTCTCTGAGTGAATCTAAAGTGGCAGAAACAAAAAGATAATTACTATATACCCTTGACATACCCAAATCCAAATAATAGAGAATTGCGCAATATATAAGTAGCGTTCCATTTTAACTAAAATCTCCTTATCATGCTGTTTTCTTTGATCATTATTCATTAAGTTAAGATCATCTCATAGTAACGCAAATTAGCATTATGCATATCGCACTTACTTAGTAACATGAAAGCTTCACTGTAGTTTTCTTGCGGAATAGGCTTAATTCCGTTAATAATTGATTCAGATATTACTTCGTACGCATCGTCTTCAGGTTTTATTGTTTTCCAGAACTTTTCGTTCAGGGCTTCGTAGTATAACAACAGGCCGCTTTTCAAACGTTCCAAAGAGACTTGAAAATATTCGTATAAATTCAACGATCGCACTTATCATGCAAATGGCAATTATAATGATAATATGCATACATTCGTATGGGTCAATATAAATCCTATGGAGTGGAATACGTTTGAAAGTGCCATTTTCTCTAACATTAGCAACATAATCTACGTACACTGTAAAAAATTCATAACATGTAGTTTGAAAGTCGTAGTCAAATATCACTCGTACTTTCATCTTTATAATGAAATACATAGTTCGTTGACTATGTAATATGGGCGGAGCTATTCCAGTAAACCTCATTGTATGAATACTATGTACTTACTCAGCATTTGATTAGGCGCTGAAAACAAAAATTAAATCTTTAAACTACATTGGACTATTATTTTGCAATATACAGGGTGTTCCTTTATGGGCGCACCACTCGCAAATGGCAGATAGGTCAACTCAAGTTACATACATGTATCATAGTTTGCCTGCTTAAAAATCGGAAGGGGCCGAGATATGCCGGTTTGAAAAAAAAAATTTGCTCACAGTGATCATGAAATAGAAAAATTTATATCTCACGAACTATAAACGATGAAACATTTCGGCTTGCTTTAGAATGTGAGGTATACACTTAAGTTTCTCTGCTGTAAAAATGGTGAGGGTAGAGGAGCTAGATGAAAAGATATGAGGAAATTAGTATCGAAAAACATGTGAAAAATAGGGAGTTTTTTTTTTGAACATAACTTCTAAAATCGCTCCATCAAGGCTCCTCCTTAAAAATTTCTTATTGATGAGAAATGTGTCCTCTACAAAATGTTGTAGGTTAGTACCCCTAAATAGTTTTGACAATGAGAAAAAAAGCGAAAAAATTAATTTTTTTTATTTTTTTTTCAACAAATTCATTTTGAAAATTTTTATTACACAAACTACAAGTGATAAGAAAATGCCGTCAATTTCAACTCGTGAAGCATGCAGGGAAGTTTCTCTGGTAAGAAAATAGCAAGGTTAGAAGCGTTGGATAAGAAGATATGAAAGTATTGAAAAACATACGAGAAAAAAAGTAATTTTTAATTTTTTCAAAATTTCTTTAAAATTACCTCATGACCCCTCTTTAATTTTTTTTTTATTATTTAGACATTTGTCCTCTCCAAGATGTGATAGGCAGAACATCACCTCGTAGCTTGTATTGAGAGATGCAAAATTCGGGATAATTTTTTTCAAATTAGTTGATGAAACTTTTATTTTACAAACCTAAACCAGCCATTTTCTCATCAGAGAAACTTCCCTTCATGTTTCATGAGTCGAAACTAACTGTATTCTCTTATCACTTGTAGTTTGTTTAATAAAAATTTTCAAAATTAATCTTTTGACAAAAAATCGAAAAAAATTTAGTTGTCAAAACTTCCTTGCGGGTACTAACCCACCACATTTTGTAGGGGACACATTTCCCATGAATAAGAAATTTTTAAAGAGGAGTCCCTTGATGGAGCGATTTCAGAAGTTATGTTCAAAAAAAAAAAACTCCTTATTTTTCGCTTATTTCCTCATATCTCCTCATCTAGCTCCTCTACCGTCACCATTTTTACACCAGAGAAATTTAAGTGTATACCTGACATTCTAAAGCAAGCCGAAAAGTTTCATTGTTAAGAGTTCGTGAGATATAAATTTGTCTAATTCATGATCACTGTGAGCAAATTTTTTTTTTAAGTCGGCATATCTCGGCCCCTTCCAATTTTTAGGCAGGCAAACTATGATACATGTATGTAACTTGAGTTGAACTATCTGCCATGTGCGGGTGGTGCGCCCGAAACGGAACACCCTGTATAATGCCTCTGTATCTATTATAATATGTTGCTTCTATATGTAAGCCAGGGTAACTGGCAATATTAGGTACTGAAAGGCCTCAAAATAAGATAGCACCAGAGACAAAGAATTAATTTGAACTGATATCTTGAGCTCATGTTATGTATCATGTGGCAGAACAGTCGTTCTGAGAGTCAAGTTCAAAACACACCTAAATTGCCGTGGAAATAAAAGAAAATGCCCGACGATACGAGCAAACAGCCGACTCTGCTTATATTCTGTGATCAACATTTACTGAATAACGTGTAAGTAATTTTTCCCAAACTATGGGTAGTAATGCATATATGTATTTATAGATTATTTCCTTGGCTCGAACAACGAACGAAATGAAAACGAAGTAATGGAACGAAACAGCGGTTTTGTCCAAATGAAAACAAAACAAAAATCTGGAAACGAAACCGCTGCGGCAAAGAAACGAATCAAATTTTGAAAACGTTTCGTTTCTTAACAGAAAATATAGAGATGTAAAAAATTACCATTATTTCTTTTTTTTGGTCCAGTATTTTATCATTACCGTTAAATAATGATAGTTGAAAGTTAAAACATACTTTTCTCGTTTCTTTTTCTGTGGGTTAGTTATCCATATTTTAAAATGTTATTATTTTGCAGGGTTTGAATAACGAAACGAAACATTATAATGTTGAACTGGAAACGAAAAATGAAACGGTAACGAAATGGAACGCGTTCTATTTCTAAAAGATCTGATTATATTTCAGATCATTTGGTTTATTAGGCCTTTCTGTAGTCCTGAGCAAAGTTTAGACGCAGCCCAAACGTTTGGGGTGAGCACAAACGAAAATATTGCCCGCACAAACATTTACAAACGAAGCACAAACAATTCATCCCACCACCTCTAATGGGCGGGTCCCTTGCTATGGAACCTTGGAAGATTAAGTTTCTTCAGACTAAGCTGAAAACTTTAATCTCCAATCATTCGTTGAGTATTTACTAGCTTGACAAAGTCTGAATTTTTTTTCAATGAATTTTAGTTTTTTTTAGCTATCGTAAAATTTTGATTTTCTATGAATACTTTAAAGAAGATAAATGAATTGGCGATATCATGAGATCATTTTTCTCAACAATTAAGAACGATACAAACATTTTTATATGATGTGCTTCTATACCTATAAATTTTGTTAAAAATTAAGATTAAACAATACTTCATGTTGGCATAGGTAAATTATATACAAATAAAAAGAGAAAGGAGGAACATACCATAGGTAAACTTTTCTTTGAACTCCTTCTCGTTGCGCGCCAGGGGCGTGCTCACCGTGTAACGACTCAGGATAATATCCTGGGGCCCCGAGTAGTGGGCCCCTTTGGAGTGGGGTCTCTTTTAGTATGATAAGACTTGTAATTAATTCATATAATTCCGTACAAATAAAGGTTAGAAAATAGTAAAGAAACTTCACCTAATTTATCTTTAATACCTAATTAATTCATCTACTATATAATTGAGGAGGGTAAAACTTTGTCCGAGGTAAAGTCGAGATACACGCAACGATGAAAGTTGCGAGTGGTTTCATGTGATAGGGCTGAACGAGGAGATCATTCGTAACGCCTCAGGCAACTCACGAAAAGCTCCATGAAGCTCGAAAAAAGCTTTAAAGAAACGTCCAGTAAATGGGCCGAAGAAGTTGTACACATATCTATGATGCTCGACCAAACGTCATTCCACAATCCCGAAAAGTAGTTGATAAATTATCCACCAGGATCTCCCTATGATGTTCGCAATTTTTAAATTTTGGACTTGGAACGTGAGATTGTGTGACCTCACGTTTCATTGAACGAGCTCACGTTTCAATATTATGGAGTAAAATTTTATAAATGTGGTAGGAATGTGAGTTTGTGTGAGCTCACGGAAAAATTGAACCGTGAATTAGCGTGACGGGGCATGAGTCAAGGTCTTTTAGTTCGCAGTTTTTTAGTGTTGCAAAACGTGAGTTTGCGTGACCTCACATTTCATTGAACTGTGAGTTAGTTTCATGGGGCATGAGTCCAGGTCTATTAGTTTGCACGGAAGGTGAGTTTTTGTGACCTCCCATCTCATTGAACTGTGAGTTGGCGTGACGGAGCATGAGTGGCGGTGTTTTAGTTCCCACGTGATAAATGGGGCAAAATTTTATAAATGTACCAGGAGGTGAGAGGATGTCCTCAAGTTTCATTCAACCAGCTCATGTTCTAATATGGAGTGCACTTTAATTGAACCAGCTGGAGTTGTAATAAAGTAATAGTGTGGTCATTTGTAATATGGAGTAAAAAACATAAGGATCCCTCCTCATGATACCTCACGTTGAATGGTTAGCGAACGAAATAAAACCTCAACTTATGAATTCGAATGGCATCTTGTGCCGAATGGTTGACTAACGAAATTATTATTTTAGACATTTTTTCACTGTCTATGTTTTGAAATAATTCAACGAATTCTGATGTAGATGTGTCAATGTTTTTTATTTTGTTTTTTGAAGTAATTTTAATTTGTGGCTAACTGAGATTAAAGAAAAAAAAATTAAATTTGAATGAATAGAATTTTTTTAAAAGAATAATAACATTACTTATGTATGTATATGAAATTTTGTATATCGATTTAAGTTTTCAATTGCTCCTTTCATTAAAGAAATAGTAAGCAAAAAGTTATTTTTTGAACGTGATCACAAATTTTGAAAAAAAAAATTAAAAATAACATTGACAAAACTTTAGTTTTCAATTTTTAAAAATTTTGGTCAACGAAATGATAGAATCTACCATCGTGATTTCAAAATTTTTTTTCCTTTAATAATTCGCAAAACAAATATTATGAATTGATTTTATCAATTAGGCTATCCAAAGTTCAAATAAGTTCTGCTGTTTAGTCGTAAAAAGCTCGAAACTTTCGCTTACGTCAAAAACTCTACACATGTTTAAAAACGTAGAAACGCGTACCATCGAAGAAGTTGACAATAAAGATAAAAAAACACCTTTCAGTGTATAAAGAAGCACACGCTTAAACACCCCGTCCGAAGGACGGGCATGGATTACTAGTATTTAATATTGATAGTAGGCTAGGTACCCACTCATATCGCCATATCGGGAAATTTTAATTAATTCATCATCATACATTGACCAACATATTGGGTACAGGGTACTAAAATTTTTTTAGGTAATCAGTTTCTCCAGTATCAAACAAACAGCGCAACTGGAAAATATTGCGCCATAATGGAAAGTAAGTTGGTAAATTCCAAAAAGTTGTTTTTTTATTAAAGAAATGAAAAAATTGGAAAAATAAATGCTAAATCTGATCAAGCTCATGTTGTTCAAGATTGTAAAATGTATAAAGCAAGCTCGCATTTTCGTCGTAAAACAGCTGTGTAGTATAAATGGGTTGTGTGATTAGTAGGTCTAAAAAGACGTTATCTTTTTCTAATTCAATATGAGAAGGTTGTCCATCTTATGTCAAATTTAATGAGAAATTTTTTTTATCTGAGCTATTCTTGCTTTAAAATGCATATTCGCGAAGATAACGCCAAAAAACGGCTGCAAAACAACGTATAGATGGGTGGCGTGAAAAATAGGTGTAAAAGACGCTACCTTTTTTCGACGAAATAATGGGTTAGGGATAAAAATAAATAATTTACTTTATGTGAAATTTAAAAAGGAACATTTTTTCACTGAACTATTTTTGCGTAAAAATGCATATTTGTGGAGATAATGTAAAAAAACACTGCGACGTGACATATTTCACGCGCTAGCACGCGACGCACAAGGGCTACGGAGTGAGACTTTTAGTATGTTGTTTAAAACACGTCCCACTACCAATGAAGAAAAACTTTTTATGGCAATTAGTCCGAATAAAAGTTCTAATTCGACTAGACTAATAACATATATATAAAAAAAATTTGGATCACTAAATTTCTAAAAAATTGTCAGCTATTTTTTTTATTTTGGCAATTTGGACATAATCTCTAAAGTTGAGTGAAAATCAATGTTATACGTATCAAAATTAAAAAAACTTAAAAATATTATATTTTATAAATTTCTATATCAAAATTTTTTGCTTTTTTGGATAGGTTTCCAATCCACTCAAAAAAAGTTAAAAATTATAACGAAGGGGGGCCCTACCGACTCTCGGGGCCTTTTCACCATATTTATCCTGGGCCCCCCAAATGGCTGAGCGCGCCCCTGTATGCGCGCTGAGAAATTCAGTAATGCAAATTAAAACAAGTGTGTTTATTAGATACGACTAATATTAGATATTTTACTCAAATTTGAATTAAATTAGTTAGCATTTAAGCATTACCTTCTAATACTTTGGCACACGATTCTGGCACACTGAAGTCAATATTGGTACTCCCTATACCGTGCACACCTAAATAAACGCAGATTAATTTTTAGATATAATCGACAGCCTATTTAATGTTACAAGCATTTTCTGTGTTACAAATTCATTGTTACCCGAAGATTCTGTAAAAGAAAAATAATGCATTGATTTGAAAATGGAGTTATACTTGTAGAACCGTTGTACTCGACTAGGTGCTTTGACAAATAAGAGCAAAAACTCACGAATTATAGAAAATATTTCCATACATTTGTCGGTATCACTGATGATATATTCTTTTAAATCAGCAACAGTGTCGAAGTTATCCCATTCAGGCATAATCGTACCCTCTTTGCGGACTAAAATTGATATAGAAATGTAGGTATCAAAATAAAGTATGTCTAGGTATACAATTTTATGAAATGACTTACAATTTTTTATTTCTTCATTTACTTTCTCTGTAACATAAGTATAAATTAATCGAGGCACTCACAAGTTCTATAAAGTGATTTAACAATTATGAAGAATTTACTTAATCTTGATGCGATTTTTGATTACCTTTTAATTGGCTCAGATCATTAATATGAGAAATTTTTTCCGAAAACAATTTTAAAATTTCTACAACAAATAGCAATTTTCTCTTGTTATCATTTCGTCTTTTCACGATACTGGTGATTTTTTTCTAATTGAAAAAACGCTTACTGAAATAAAAAACATGTTGTGTGTAGCTTAAGGTACTTTTGCGAGATACCAGATCGGATTTTATTTGATCCCATAATTTGTAAACAATGTCTATCAAATTCTTCTTCCCTGCGTGAAAGTTGATTTGGTGATAACTGTATTATGATGCTCGAGAGTAAGAATAAATTGTATAACGAAAATAGGAAATAGAATGACGAATGACTGAACAAGATTTACTCACTTTGGTTTGTGGTTGGAATTCTCATATAATACTCGGTGGCATCGAAATTTTCTGTAATAATTATTTTAACATTGTTTTACCGAATGATTGAAAAAGATGAAGAAAATAATTTTTTGCTCGATGAAGTTCGTACCTAGTTCATAAAAGGATGTAATAATCTTTCGGGCTGTAACTTTCATTATATCCACTGTAGGTCGTGCATATACGAGCATAGTATACTTTATTTTCTTGAGGGGATTTCCTTAAGTTAAGAAACGTGTAATTTCGTTTAATGCATAATTATAGCAATAACGACAAAAAAGCGGGCGTGTAATGAACAAAATAATGATAATGAAATATAAAAATAACATTCATTCTATGTAAGACTGTATATTCTTGTAAGCACGAACGTTTGATCGCCAAAGACACTAAACCTATTGGTTTTATTTTTAGAAGCAGCGCAATGATGCTTGTACAAAGTGTTTTCTTGGAATGTTTTTTGTTCATTTTGTATGAAAATAGTCAAATATTATTGAGTAAAATTAAGGATATTTGTCTACTAAAGATAGTGGATGGGCTAAGATACAACGCTTTGAAATTTAAATGAAGTTGTAAGTAGCCATGCCGCATTAGTGAAGCTGAGTTTTTAATTGGGACTTGGTTCGACTTTGACATTCAATGAGATATGAAGTGTACTAGTTTGGCGGAGGAACTTCTGATTTATCCGCAGCTTGGATTTGACCAGTAACATTTGCACATAACAAAAGTTGGATATTTGCTATTTGATTAAATGTGCTTGAGTGCTTGAAACATAAAGATTAGTAGACGGCACCCTACTTTTAAACTTTTTTTTTGTTCTCAGATAATAGGATCCTTCCATCTTTCTAGTCTTTAAAAATGTTAAAAATAGTTGTAATAATACCATACGCGCGCAAAGCAGGAGAAATCTTTTCATGATTTCCTTGTTTTATCATGTTGTATGTCTATATTCGTATAACGCGGAAAAAATTTTCATTCTTCAATATTTTAATTTCAACTAATTGGCAATTTTTCATTCATAATACATACGAAACTAGTCTTAAAAAATATGTATTATCTTGGCAAATTTTAAGGATAGTCCTGTGAATGATATTTCTTATCATGCTCGTAAAACGCCTAAAAACAATTCCTTCGATTTTATATGAATAATTATTAAGTTAGTAGTTCTTCTCTAGTCTTTGTAAGATGACAATTAAAATGTCATTTTTCACATTGCTTTGACAAATTTGCTAAATGAGAAACATTTGGGTGAACATCATCCTACTCGAATGATGGGTAAAAATGAATATAACGCATTAAGGGTTAAAAATAATATTTTAAATTTTCAACAGATACAACGTGCCAAAGAAATTTTTTCAATTTTTATACAAGTTAATAAATTTTCTTCCACACTTGGTTAATATTAGTAAACATTAGTATTTTACGCTATTTTGTAAGTTTCAACACCTTCAGATTTTTTTAAGTTCGTTAGAAATACAACGCGCAAAAGAATTTTTTTCAACTTTGATACAAACTGACTATCTAGTTGGCGAATTCCAAATGTTGGCAATTTCAAAAATTCCAGTATTTTATTTAAGAAAATCCATCTGTCTCATTTTTAATATTACTTATAAGTGCAAGTGGTCAAGTTTACCAAGTTTACCAATTTTACGCTAAAATTTAAAATTAACCAACTTTCCAAAACCCAAGGATGAAGCTGCCCCTTTTGGTACTCTCTGGTGTTAGCTGTTGTTTTAAATTAAATACACAACCAAATACTTACTTGGCGTGCTGACGATCTGCTTTGAAAAATCATATAATATTATAGGTTTTTTTTGTATTTATTTCACAACATTTCTATTGTTACTTCTATCGTGCGCGAAATTGAATATATCAACGCAAAAATCCGCTAAAACTAGTTCTACATGATATTGAAATCAATATCAAAAGTATATAGAATTGTGTTTTATTCTAATTTCTTATAAAATTATATTATAGAACTAATTAGAAGTATAAATAAACTCACAGTTCCAAGTTTTAATGTTATTTCAGAATTATACGTATAAATAAGTTTTTGGAAGTTTTTGCGCTGATATGTAATAAATCAATTGCGTGCACGGTACATTATTTGCTATTTATTAACCAATGATACTGCATCATATGCTTTCCATAACGGCACAAACTTCACATGCGTATATTATGAGTTCATCAATGGATCACGAGATACTGATTTTTAAAATAGATCATTATCAAATTATCGTGAGTATATTTTTATTTTGAAGTGGTGTATCTCAGCTTCTTAAATATTTTGGTTAGACAAATATCATTAATTTTTACCTGTGATATTTGAAACTTTACCAACTAACATTCATGAAACATCATAATATGTAAGTAGTTATGCGAAAATAATGACTTACTTTCCTCCCAAACATTTTTCAGCATAATTTTGTCATCTGGTTGATATGGATCTGTGATTGAAATTTTATTTGTAAGTTGCGAACAAGCGGTATATTTTACTCGATGTGAGCATTACATAACTATAACTCACCATCGGAGAACAACAATGCCGCAGCAAAAATTGATTGTATTTGAAAGCTTACTAAACAAAAGCCTGTAAAAATATCATTCGAAATAATTACATATCCGTAAAACAAGTGTCTGCAACCATGCCGCATTACTGGAGCTGAGTTTTTAATCGGGACGTTTTGAGATTTGCAGATAATGTTGGTAATCTCATTATGGCCACGGGATGTACTCACACTCAGTACCCAACTTCCGCTTTACCCTATAGATGCGACCTATTTATCTCAAACTTGTTGGATTGCTAGATATGCTGCATCATCAACGTTGCAGAAGGCTTGTCATTTAATTTTAAACTTGCTAAATGGTATTTATCATATTTTTCAAGGGGTATGAAATTTTCTGTCATGGTTCCCCTCAAAAAGCTTTTTTTTCCTTCAACCCATTCTGATTTTTCAAGACTTTACCATGCAAAAAGCGTTGAAAATAGAATTAATTTTTTTTTCGAAATAGTAATTACGGCATCAAATAGAACATGGAGCAGGATATCGAAGATAATCCAGTTGAATGATTGAATGATTTTAAGCATTTGAAATTTATTCGACTCACCCAGTAGCAGAGAGATAATGTTTCGCACACTATACATGTTTCGTTCGATTTATAATTTTTCACAGTTTCCGATGTTGTATACTTGTTAACAACTGATTGTGTGAAGTTCTGGATCTGTGTTCACGTACAAAAATTTTCTGTTCACGCATGAATTTCTCGTTTTATATATACGAAAACGCACTACCTAATGGTAATTATACGAAAAATTTATTCACCAGTTCATTAGTAGTAGGTGTGTGCTACGCACTTGTTAGTCCTCATCAATACTCATCAAATGATTTTTTGGTTTACTAATGAACTTCTGTTTCACATTATATGAGAATGAGCATTGCAAAATCAACAATTTCGTTCCTAAAACATGATTGCATGGAAAGCTTTCTTTGTTCACTCGCAATTTACGCATATAGGATTCGCATGGGAGACATAATACCTTGCATGATTTGTAATTTTCGAAAAGTATTGTATGAAGGCGACTTATCTTCAATATTAAGAGAACCTATGGATGGAGGTGATTCGTTTTCCCATGTTGAGAATGTACGTATCAATGATACGCAACTTTGCGAAAAAGTTTGCAAGTTAAACGAATTTCTATTGCCTTTGCTGTTGCATGGTACTTGGTAGCCAAATTGGAAATGAAATATCTATTAATTTTTTTGAAACAACACGGACATTGTTTCTGCACAGCGTATCTTGAAATGAACCAATTTTCTTGATTTATGCGCAAAATAAGTATAACTCTACTGTCTACTGTATGCTACCTACTATTTAGAAAAAGTTATCAGAAGTGAAACATTAACCAGTCAATTTTTATTTAAGTTCTTAAAAAATATATTTGCCTGATCAAAAAGATCTTTTTTATAGTTTTTCAAATACCTATTATTGCGGAATATTTATTTCAAATTTGAAAAGAAGATTTTCATTATAGAATGAAATTTAAGTGTAGGCAACAACGTATGCAATTGTGCATGTTTTTTTCCTGACAGCCTTTTTTGTGCAATAAGTGCACAAGTTTTTTTTTGGAAAAATTTTGTAAAATCTTCATTTTTGACATCCAAACATCGTATTATATTGCTTAAAGATTTGAAAAAAATTCAGTCATCATTTTTTTCAAATATCCATCCAAAATTTAAATTTTTTTCTCTCACATATTTTTCAAAAATATTGATGAGTGAACACAAAGACATAAATTGTAGTAGCAATTGCGTTTTACATGAACTCGATGGTTCTGATTGCGCTTTACAATTTCAAAGCGTTGAAGACTTGGAAGCGGGTAAAGTATTGCCACACCATATGTTCATTAAGCGAAAACATGAATTTTTACCACAATTTAGTAGATGCTGTTTTCACGAATCGAAAATGTAGACTATATCCCGTCGCGTCGTAGATTTTGTAGCCAAGTTTTTACTAAAAATTGTAGCTATTACAGCTTATCTGATACGGAAGGGAAGGTCAGGGAAGGTGAAGTTTTCATATCATTATGTTCAAATGATTTGTAAAGATATGGCAAGTGTTCAGATTTTTAATATGAGTTGCTAAAGTTCTTCGATCGCACTTCTCCAAAACGTTTGCATAGGTTTTCTTAAAAATTATTGTAGCGCTCTGTAGTTCTTAATAATCTCGCTGTAAAGTAATCGAAGTGCTTGGTATAAATAATTTATGACCGTGTAATTAATTCATTCGTAAAAAAGTATACACATCAATACTAAAGTTGACTATGCTACACATGAGTTAATTACAGTAGGATCCCGATTATCCGAGTCCCGATTATCCGATGTCCGGATTAACCGAACAAAAAAATGCATCCGATTTATCTGGATTAACCGATGTAAAGAAATCGGTTAATTATTTATTATCCGATTTTTCATCATACTTCATTAAACTTCATCGAAAGTCAACCAGGGGTGACGGCTTAAGAAATTTTGTTGTTTCGCAAGTGGGGAGATGTAGCCGCTTATCAACGATTTAAACAAAAAAAAAAACAAACTTTAGTAACTGACTACTTTAAGAAGAAGTAATTTTTTTATTTTGTTTTTACAAAAAATTTATATTTTAACTTTAGTAAGTACTTTTAAAAAAGTTCGCATTTTTGTTTTCATAAAGAAATAAACATTTTTACTGATTATACAGAAGTTATTTTCCACTGCATACTTTTTCCTAATTGTTATTTAAAAAAAAAAAAAAAAAAAAAAACAAATTCGGATTATCCGACTTTTTTAGGTATCCGACCTTCCTCCCACCCCGATTAAATCGCGTAATCGGGATCCTACTGTATATATGGAACTTCGTAGGCTAAAACTTCATTATTTTTTATGTACCAAAAAAAATGAAACTATGAAGATACCACTATTTGTTGTATAATAACAAATAAAAAATGTACATATCTACACGTATGTAATACTATATTTCTTTTCTTTTCATTCTTTATCAACTTAGCCCTTAGTGGATATGTGAATGATATTGCACATATTCTCACGTTTTTCAAGTATGAAAGATTATCACAAGCTGGTAAAACGACAAGTACTAGGGAACCACGTGAGTTCTATTGCCATGTGACTTGTTTATGTAGGTACCTCTAACTTACATGACTGCAAATTTATAGTTTTATGAAAATCTACAAGCTTTTCTAAATTTATATTTTTATTAAATTAAACAAATTTTAAAGTAATTATGCGACATTAAAAAATTATAAATATAAACGTAAACTTTATTAAACTATTTAATGTTAATAAAAATTATTAGAATAAATTTTATAATTTAAAAATAAAAAATAAAATATGTATTCATTTTTCAATCAGTTAATGATAAATTGCGTTGAAGATTGAAGTACATTCAAGCTATGTATAGTTGAGATGTGATTGATGTATGAAATTGTTTTCATGCATCGCTTTTTCAACATGGACTACTTGCTGATAGCTCAAAGGGAGGTTAATCTATATCGTCTCTAAAAATAAATATGCATTTAAAGTTGATTATTTTTACCATTTCAAATCACTGTTTTGTTGTTTCTTTTTTTTTTTTAATTATGCGAAATGGCACACCGATTTTTGGCCACCCCTGTATAAATGTGTTTGAAAACCCTATGCAATCATTTAATTGCTGATCTGTTTTCTTTATTTTTTCGTTCTTGTATTTGTTCTATATATCCGACAATTCTTAGAATTTCATCGGCATTTTTTGCAGTTGATATGATATTGCTGTTTATATCATTTTTCAAACTAGATTATGTACTTATGATAAGGTGGAAATTAAATTTACTTTTTCCCGATTTTACGAGATCTGATCCTCCTGGAGCATGTTTACGTTTTGCTGGGGAAAAGTTGATTTTTAAATGATTCAAAGTGGAAGTAATTTCAATATTATATTCTCCTAATATCTTTGAGGATTTCACGTTTCAGCCACTCCAAAAGTTCTGCTGAAGAATTTTCATCAGTAATTAACATGGGTTATAAGCATTCTGAAATTTTTTCAATCATTTCTATTACACGTTCACATCGTAGAGCTTGATATTGGAGAATAAAATACGGAATTATGTGATGGCAAACAGGGAACGAGGATACATGATTTATGCTTAATTTACCATAATAAATCACTTTGAACTTCTTTTCGATTTTAGGGTGGAAAGATTGCAAGTTATGTGGTAAACTACACTCAAGATTTTCTAAAATCTTCGGTTCAATGAGTTAAATACCTACATAAACACTTCCACGTGTTGAATTCTAGTCTTCGCGAAGAGCTGCTCTATAAATTAAAATTTGATCAGACAAAATGTGGTCTTTCGATGAAAACAATGTACTTATAAATTTTTTTAAATCAAATTCTCAAAAAAAGATTGATTTGAAAAATAAGGCGTCATATAGACTTATATTGTTTGAGTATATGAGCGTGCACAACGAATTTAGCGTTATCATTTTACACTTGAAATTTCTTTAATAACAAAGATTGTAATTTTTTTGGTGTTATCAAAATACACTGATTTCTTAAATACTCTAATGTTTGTGAAGGAAATAATGCGGTTGAAAGAATGCTGATTCGCCTTCTTTGCATTTGGAAACTTGCGTGTGATTAACTGAAGAAGATCTTGAGAGTAAAAGAAAAAATCTTACTATAATCACCAATAAATTAAAAATATACCCCGCGACCTAGTAAAATGCATACAGGCAAAGAAAGCATCAAAAACGGAGTAAATAAAATATAATATCAACACCAACTTTTTTTGAATTTGAATGTCAAAAATTAAGAAAAGAGAGTAATTTGGCAGCAAAAGAAATTCAAGGTCAAGTAGTGCTATGATATCAAACTAATGAACCAGGAATAACATGAATTTTTTATAATCTACTCGATTACGAACAACTCGTGGCTGAATGCATTCAAATGCTTGATCGAATAAAGATATTAAAACGAGAAGAAAAATAACACAATTTATGATTTTTTGAATTGTACTTTTTCATTAATCAAAGAAGTTTATTTATATTGCACTAATATTATGCGTACAGATACAACCCAAGTTTCAATAATTAGGTACTAACTTGACCTTAAAATTTCAGGTCAATCTACTACGTCACTACTGCCATTTTCTTAACCTTGGTTAGCACCGCTCGATTGTATGTGACTAGAGTGTGAATGTTCACTACTGGCGGTTATTACAGGGTCACTTTCTACTTCACTAGGATTCGGCTTAATGCCACTCGTATCCTCTCCTTTTACTACACCAGAGTGCGGCTGGATGCTACTCTGATCGTCTCCTTCATGGGGTGGGGTTATTGAGTTACCCGAGCCTTCAACAGAGTCACTTGAGCTGCTTGAATCTGCTGATGTCGATATAGGAGGTGTTACGGAAGGCAGCGAACTGTTTGCTTGTGAAGGTAAGCTGCCTCCTTCTTCTCTGTGGACATTAGACTGATTGCTCGAAGAAGGGCTGATCTCTGGCGATTCTGTAAACAAATATTAAAATGTATTGTTTCTAGCTATTCAATGAAATAGAACTAATGACGATTCCAATTAGTGTTGATAACAGTGTTACCTGCGCTTGTGCTATTAACGGTAGTACCGTCGTTGCCTTCATGTAGTACTTGTTCACTAGAGACATTAGTGACATCAGGGTGATTGATTGAAGAGTGATCGATCTTTGCGGGCTCTACGAGCAAATATTTCAATTTTATTGTCAGTACTTTTTCGAATACAATTAGTTTTGAAGGTTTCAGTCATTATAGGTTTTTACAGGGGTACCTGGGTTTGAGTTATGTGAGGTACCATCATTCCTTCCTAGATTTTGATCATCTTCCAAGGGGTTTATTATTGTATTGCTAGTACCTATGAACAAATTCACATCATATATTTATTTGTTGATCGTAAATGAGGAATAGATTTTTAATGTGCTATTATTACATGTACCTGCATCTAAATCATCTCGATCGAAACGATTTAATTCTTCTATTAAACCGCGGAAATTATCTACTCGACCAATATTAACTTCTTCTGCGATTTTTTAAACGAGAAATCATATATTAAGTTATGAAACATATTTCTAATTAATAACATTGTATAATGAAATGAAAGTGAATGGACAAAAATATTCAAAAAGCGTCTGAATACATTTACCCATTTGCCCAATTTCTTCAGCTTCTCGTGTTTGTATTTCTCCAATGTACTTGATAACGTCTTGAAATTTGACAGAATGTACTTTTTCGATTGACGTCAAATCTAAAGAATTAAACGTGTTATGTATGATAAGGTAAACATTAATGTTTCACGTAGATTCTTTGGTGTCAAATTGCTCCAAACAGGAACGAGACTATGACCTAATGTTGGCGCAAGTTTCTTTAGATTATGGAGATACCATGTTCTTACCATTGAATTTAACTTGAAGACGAAGGTGGTTACTCTTTTCCATTAATTAAACTTAAATATTGTTTTATTATCTTTTGTAATACATGCCATTGATCTTCCATTAGAAGGTAGAAAGTGTACATATCGAAGCGATAAGAACTATAGATTAGCATCCATTTTGCAGAAAATTTTAGGCATATTACTCGTTGTATTGCTTTTATTGCTTAAATGATGATTATTCTACCTCGCTATAAAAACTTCGAGGACATGTATTAGAAGAGAAAATTAAATGATATTCCGGAATTCATGGGAAAGAGTAGCTTATCCTTCAAGTAAAATTCAATAGTGAAAAACGCGTATCTCTATATTATGTAATCTTGGTCAATGATACTCCATCGCAAACTCCACGTGTCAGTATAACCAGTAACATTTTCATAATATTAAACTTTTATATCCCTGCTCCTTCAGGTATTAAAATAGGTCAACTAAGGTACAAGAGTGTCACATCAGTAGATATATATGAGATGAAGGAGCTCATATATGAGTAAAACACTTTTTATGACAAATTTTGGTGTTCAAAAATAATTTATAAAACCGTTTTTTTTGGTGCGGATAAACTAGATTAAAAACATAATTTTAGTAGTATATTTGTGGCGTTATTGGTTTTTGATTCTGCAAATTTCTTTACTCGTAATCGGCAAATTATGATTTTGTCCCTGTTTCTGGAACATGCTTAGGTTTCGCTGAAGAAAAATTTATTTTTTATGAAGTACGATTGGGAAAATTTCAAACATCGTGTTCTCCTACCTTCGAGAAACAAATCCTTCAGCCATTGCAAAAGTTCTGTAAAATAATTTCCATCAGTCTCAAACATTTTTCAAGCAGTAGTTCATAATGCAGAGGTCTACATTGAAAATAGTGCATAGTACATCATGCGAAAACAAAAATTGAATAGAAGTACCTATACATATCGTTTGTAAAATAAAACAACGTCATAAGTCAAAAAACAATTTTTCCACGTTGGACTTCTTTGGAGAACTATTTTGGAAGCAGTTTTCAAGTTTCAATTGGAAAAATTTTGCATCTGAATTCTCATGCGTTATGAGCATGCATATTCAACGTTATACCATTTGAAATTTGAAAACAAACTCCAAAATTGCTCCCTGAAAAAATGATCAACTCGAAAAAATTGGTTTTTGACTTATGTCGTTTTATTCTACGAGCGATATGTACGTACTCTATGTGCACACTTTTGTTGATAGATATCCTGGTTCTTTTCTTACATAGTAAAGAAGTAGACGAAAAACACCATTTTGAGCTATAATACATGTCTTATGAACATCTTATAGATATACTTTCAAGTTGGGCTTGAATTAATGTCGAATAGATGTCAGTAGACATCAATATCTTTTTCTATTTAACGAAAAATTTTGATATCTATTTGACATTAATTGAAGCTTAATTCGAAAGTAGCTATGTCGATAAGATATTCATAAGACATGTATAAGCCCAAAACGGTGTTTCCTGTATATCTATTTGCCACAAAAATGTGCCCATAAGGTACCTACTATAATGTTTGTTTAACTTACTGTAGTACATCACTCTGGATTTCTTCTTTCGTAGTTCAGGCAAATAAACTTTCAAAAGCCTCATTTTTCTATCAGCCTCATGCAAAATGCTTTCGTAAAGAGCTATCAGGCTCTTAGCACCTGTAAGTAGTGTAAGTACGAGTAGTGAGTGTATATCATAAACTTGAGTGTGTGTGTAATCGAAGTATATGAAAATTTTATTACGAAGCTCCTTTGCAGTAACTTGATCTTCGAATGAATCTAAAATGGTAGAAACAAATAGATAATTACACAATATACACTTGGCCTACCCAACTCTGAAATTGCGCAATTATATATAGGTGGAGTTTCATTTTAACCAAAATCTCCTTATCACGCTGTTTTCTTTGATCATTATTGATTAAGTTAAGATCATCTGATAGTAACGCAAAATAGCATCATGCATACCGCGTACACTTACTTAGTAATATGAAAGCTTCACTGTAGTTTTCTAGCGGAATAGGCTTAATTCCGTAATTAATTGATTCGGATATTACTTCGTACGCGTCATCTTCAGGTTTTATTGTTTTCCAGAACTTTTCGTTCAGGGCTTCGTAGTATAACAACAGGCCATTTTTTAAGAGTGTCAAAGACTCTTGAAAATATTCGTATAAATTCAGCGATCGTATTCATCATGGAAATGACTACCTATCATAATGGTATCTAGTATACATACTCATTTTATAGTTAACACGAATCTTTTCGATTGGAATGCGTTTGAAAGTGTCATTTTTTTTAACATTAGCAACATAGTGGACGTACACTGTAAAAAATTCGTAATATGTAGTTTAAAAGTCGTGCAACAATCACTCATATTTTCATCTTTATATTATGAAATACATAGTTCTTTGACTGTGTAGGTGATATGGGCGGAGCTATTCCAGTAAACCGCGCTGTATGAACAGAACGGCCTAATACATCCCTAGACAGTGAAAAATGAAATAATTTTTGCTTTATCCGCATGCACGAATAGCTTGATAGCTGCAGAGTTGTGTGAGCAGTTTACACGTGCTCATCACTACCTTACCTGTCTTTATTATTTCGGTGATATCGGAACGCTCGTTTTAAATTGGTAACTCGGCCCATATTATACGTAGGTATAGTCAAAGACATATGTGCATTATTTCATGAAAACATTGAATTCGTTTGAAAAGTAGTTGTCTCGATTTTAAAACTATGACTCTATTGTGGTTTTGTCGCTCTTAATACATCACTCGTTTGAGATATTCATAAACATGCTGAGAAAAGTAATATATGCTGCGTGAATTTTCCATAAATTGTTAGAATATTTGTTTGAATTTAAATGTTAAGCATAATTTTTCCGTGTTGAGGCGATTGCAGTATGCTTTCTTCCGAGTATGCACGAAATAATTGCTTTCATATGTACGTACCCAGCATTTGATGAGGTGCTGGAAACAAAAATTAAATTTTTAAACTTCATCGGACTATTATTTCGCAATGCACTGTGTCTAACTGATTTTAGTACCCCATTGAATCAGAAAGTTCTTTTATTTGAAATTTAATTTAAACTTCTCAACTTTGAATGTAGAAATTATTCGGTATTGAAATATTAAACTGATTCCTTACTAAATTTTTCTGAAGTATTCTTCAATTAAAAAAAAAAAGTTGTTATTAATAGAGCTGCGAACTGTGGAGCTGCTGAAATCAGTTAGATACAGTGTATACCTACATCATATAATGCCTCTGTACCCATCCTATGTGCACACTTTGGCTGATAGATATCCTGTTTCTGTTCTCACATAGCAAATAAGTAGACTAAAAACACCATTTTGAGCTAATACATATCTTATGAACATCTTATAAATATACTTTTAAGCTGAACTTGAATTAATGTCGAATGGATGTCAATAGACATCAATATCTTTTTCCCATTAATGAAAAATTTTGGTATCCATTTGACATTAATTGAAGCTCAATTCGAAGTATGTCAATAAGATATTCATAAGACATGTATAAACCTAAAACGGTGTTTTCTGTATATCTACTTGGCGCAGAAATGTGCACATGGGGTATTATAATGTATGTGTTGCTATTATATGCAAGCTAGTGAGAGCTGGCAATATATTAGGTGCTGAAAGGCCTCAAAAAAAGGGAGAAACAAGAGATATAGGATTAATTTGAATTGATATCTTGAGCTCATTTTATGTATCTTAATAATTATGTTGTCTCGATCAAAAATCTTCGTTTATTCATCTCCACCATGTTTTGAACCTTCAAATTAGTATTTTTCATTCCTTCCAAAATTATCTAGGATATTAGCGAATGTGTAATTAACTGATTATGCTTCTTAATTTTATTAATTATAAGTTCATATTTATAATAGATATTCCAGCTACTATATTAGATTCTCATCAAGTTATCTTTAAATTTTAAAACATATTACAGTTCAAACTTGAACTGTCATAATAGGTATCCAGTTTAGTGGAGAGTTATAAATTGTTCAAGATATTTTGTATCTTGAAATTCACTTAGTAAGCAAATTTCTCTTTCAGCTTTTCACTTGATTGAAAGTCTGATATTTTGGTGTTTTGTACTTATCCTTTCAATCAGTATTCTGAGAGTTGGGTAGAAGATGGGTTCGTAATATGTGTCTTTTTCGGGTCATTTGTAATCGTATTGAAAATGTTCAACTTTTTGAAATATTAATACGTTCTTTTGCCGCACGTAAGCTGGGTAAGTCAAGGACAACAATATATCCAAATTTCAATATTCTAAAAGCGTTTCAAATGGAGTTAGCTCAAAAAATAGCTTTACAAAAAGATTTTAAAGTCATAAAATTTTTTCAGTCTCAAGTATGTCCTTGCTCCATCAATGTAGAAAAATCAAACATTGTATATGAGATTAATTCAAAACTAAAATATGATCTCTCCAATTTAGTTGAAAATGTATTCAAAATATTGGGAATGCGCGCAAACGAAACTAATACGCGCATAAACATGTACAACGAATGGCATTCCTTTCAACCGTCACCCTCAGTAAGAGGGGTTGCAATAAACAGGGCCGTAACTAGGGGGGGGGGAGCTTCCCCCAGGTGTTTTGAAAAGTTGGGAAATTTATAATTGTTCAACGCTGAAATTGGGAACTTGAATTGTTTTTGGGAAAATAAGAACTCGAATAAATTCGAACTGATGCCAACTTATATCATGTAAAGCGCACAACTAGGGACGTAGCCCCTTTGGCTTTTGGAAAGTTGGTAAATTTTGAGTTTTAGCGTAAAGTTGGTAAACTTGATCACTTGCGCAGTATTATTACAACAGCTGTTTTTAAATTTTTTGAAGACAAAAAAAAAAAGGTCAACAGTTGGTAAAATTTCATGGTATTAGTTGGCAATTTTTGGTTTTCTCCCCCCCCCCCTGAAGAATGTCCTCGGTACGCCTCTGGCATTAAATTGACCCAGCACAAAGATTTTTTTAATTTAAGGAGGAAGGGGGTGAGCTGAAATGAAAATATAGCCAGCACAGACATTTACAAACGAAGCGCAAACAATTGATATACTTTTCATCCCCCTACCTAGTGGGTGGGTCCGTTGCTGTTGAACCATGGTAAATAAAGGTTCTTCAGAGTGAACAGAAAACTTAAATTTTAAATCATTTATCGAGTACTTACAATTTTGATAAAATCTGATTTTTTTCTAAAATTAATTTTTGTTTTTAGCTTAATTTTCTATGAATGTTTTATAATAAGATAAATAAAATGGCGATATCATAAGATAATTTTTGTCAGCGATTAAAAATGATACAAACATTTTTATGTGATGTGTTTCCCTACATATAAATTTTGTTAAAATTAGGTAACATTAAACAATATTTTATATGATGAAAAGAAAAATGAGGTGCATACCGTAGGTGAAGTTTTTTTTGAACATCTTGTCGTCGCTCCCTGAAAAATTTAGTGATGAAAATTAAAACGAGTGCGTGTATTAGGTATAATATTGGATATTTTACTGAAATTTAAATTCATTTAATAGGTATATAAGTATTACTTTGTAATTCTTCGTCACACGATTGTGGAATACTATAGTCAATGTTGGTACTCGTGATACCGTGCATACCTGAATAAACGCAGATTAATTTTTTAATGTAATCGATAGCCAATTCAATGTTACAAGCATTTTCTGAGTTACAAATTCATTGTTACCCGAAGATTCTGTAAAAGAGAGATAATGTATTTATTTGAAAATGGATTTGTACTTATACAACCATTGCACTAGCCTGGGTGCTTTGACGGATAAGAACAAAAACTCACGAATTTTAGAAAATATTTCTATACATTTGTCGGTATCACTGATGATATCTTTTTTTAAATCAGCAACAGTGTTGAATTTATCCCATATAGGCATAATCGTTCCCTCTTGATTGTGGACTAAAATTGATATAGAAATGTAGGTATCAAAATAAAGTATGTTAGGTATACAATTTTATGAAATGACTTACACTTTTTTATTTCTTCATTTACTTTCTCTGTAACATAAGTATAAATTAATCGAGGCACTCACAAGTGCTATAAAGTGATTTAACAATTATGAAGCATTTACTTCATCTTGATGCGATTTTCGATTACCTTTTAATTGGCTCAGATCATTAATACGAGAAATTTTTTCCGAAAACAATTTTAAAATTTCTACAACAAATAGCAATTTTCTCTTGTTATCATTTCGTCTTTTTACGATACTAGTGATTTTTTTTAATTGAAAAAATGCTTACTGTAATAAAAAACATGTTGTGTGTAGCTCAAGGTACTTTTCCGAGATATCAGATCCAATTGAATTTGATCCCATAACTTGAGGACAATGTCTATCAATCTCTTTTTCCCTGCGTCGAAATTGAATTAGTTTAATTTTTATATTAAGGTGATAACTGTATTATGATGCTCGAGAGTAAGAACAAATTGTATAACGAAAATAAGAAATGGAATGACGAATGACTGAACAGAATTTACTCACTTTGGTTTGTGGTTGGAATTCTCATATAATACTCGGTGGCATCGAAATTTTCTGTAATAATTATTTTAACACTATTTTACCAAATGATCGAAAAAGATTAAGAAAATAATTTTTTGCTCGATGAAGTTGGTACCTAGTTCATAAAAGGATGTAATAATCTTTCGGGCTGTAACTTTCATTATATCCACTGTAGGTCGTGCATATGCGAGCATAGTATACTTTATTTTCTTGAGAGGATTTCCTTAGTTAGGAAACGTGTAATTCCGTTAGTGCATGATTATAACGTAACAGCAACAAAGCATGAGTGTAATGAACAAAATAATGATGATGAAACATTAAAAAAATATTCATTCGATACATGATTGTATATTCTCATATGCTCAAACGTTTGATCGCCAAAGACACTAAACCTATTGGTTTTATTTTTAGAAGCAGCACAATGATGCTTGTACAAAGTGTTTTCTTGGAATGTTTTTTGTTCATTTTGTATGAAAATAGTCAAATATTATTGAGTAAAATTAAGGATATTTGTCTACTAAGGATAGTGGATGGGCTAAGATACAATGCTTTGAAATTTAAATAAAGTTGTAAGCAGCCATGCCGCATTACTGAAATTGAGTTCTTAATTGGGACTTAATTCGGCTTTGGCATTCAGTGAGATATGAGGTGTACTAGTTTGGCCGAGGAACTTCTGATTTATCCGAAACTTGTGTTTGACTGGTAACATTTGTCCGTAACAAAAAGTTGGACAGTTGCTATTTGATTACAAGGTCCTGAAACATGAAAATTTGGAGACCGTACCCTCCCCTGACCTCTCCTTCCTAAATCAGATAGGCTGTGATAGCTGTCGTTTTAAATATGTAACTCAGCCAAAAACTTGCCTAGCGTAAGTTTTGCTATGAAAAATCATATATGTTATAGGCGTCTTTTTATATTTATTTTACAACATTTGTATTGTCACTTCTATATTATTTGCTGTTTCTCAACCAATAATGCTGCATCATATTTTTTCCATGTTGGCGCATATATCACATGCATCTATCATCAATTCATCAATGGATCACAAGATGCTGATTTTCAAAATGGATGATTAATTTATCTCAGCGTTTTCAATATTTTGAATAGACAAATATCATTAATTTTTACCTGTGATATTTGAAATTTTACCATCTAACATTCATGAAACATCATAATATGTAAGTACTTATGGCAGTTATGCGAGAATAATGACTTACTTTCCTCCCAAACATTTTTCAGTATAATTTTATCATCTGGTTGATATGGATCTATGATTAAAATTTTGTTTGTAAATTGCGAACAAGTGGTATATTTTACTCGATGTAAACATTATATAACTATAACTCACCATCGGAGAACAACAATGCCGCCGCAAAAATTGATTGTAATTGAAAGCTCACTAAACAAAAACCTGTAAAAATATCACTCGAAATAATTTCATGCCCGTAAAACAAATGTCTGCAACCATGCCGCATTACTGGAGCTGAGTTTTTGATCGGGGCGTTTTGAGACTTGCAAATAATGTTGGTGGGCTCTTTATGGCCACGGGATGTACTCAGTACCCGACTCACGCTTTACCCTATATACAACATATACGCTTTGCCTACAGCAGCCAATTCTCAGAGAGGCTCTATTCATCTCAAAGTCATTTGGGTTGCAAGATATGTTGTATCATCAATGTTACAGAAGATTTACCATTTAATTTAGAACTTACTCAATAATATTTATAATGACATGTTGCTTCGCTCGAAGCAAGAACATAGCAAAAACATTTTTAAAAAGGGGGGCGAAGTTGTGATGAGAAGGAATACCAAAAATTGACAACTAACATCTTGAAATTTTACCTAGTAGATATCAATTTCCAACAATTTTTTTTGTCAGTAGTTCTATAGCGCATATGCTGAAATTTCATAAAGGAATTACGAGTATATTTTTCGAGTATCTTTTTTTATTAAAAAAAAATCAGAATTTCATATTTTCCAAAGATTAGAAGAATGGGGAATTTTGCTGAGTTTTTATTCACTTTAAAACGGCAACACTGGTGAATCAGTTTTGAATTTGAATTCGAACATTGATGACATCATCAACAATGCTGCGGAAATTAAAACAAGATGTAAATTTTAACATGTTTTATTATTACCGAATTCAATGATTATAAATATTACTTATTCAAGTTTTTTTATTTCATCTTGATAGATTTCCATGACCTAAAATTTTGTATCCATGTTGGCTACAATTGTAGGGATCATACTCTAATCGCCATCTATCCGTACATAGAAATTTTAACTCCTCTAGGTTGATTTGGTAAGTAGATACGGAGAATTTATGAAATTTTCTGTCATAGTTCGAAATATGTGTTCGCATGATTATTTCATGGTAAGAAATACTACATTTGTGCCAAATTGAACTTCTTAAGTGTTTTTGGAAAGGATGGTAGGGGTTTTCAGACTTGGTATTGGGTGTGGCCTGTAGTGATGAACGGTTAAGCAAGGTTATTACTAAATCAAAACAAGCCCCAGTTAAAAACTCAGCTCCAGTAATGCGGCATGGCTAAGCAGAGTATTGAGAATAACCCAGTTGAACGATTTAATGATTTTAAGTATTTGAAAATTATACGACTCACTCAGTAGTAGAGAGATAATGTTTCGCACACTATACATGCTTCATTCGTTTATATTTTTTCAGACTTTCCGAAGTTGTATAGTTGTTACAAACTGATTGTGTGAAGTTCTGGATCTGTGTTCTCGTACAAAAGTTTTCTGTTCACGTATGAATTTCTCTTTTTTTATATACGAAAACATAAGTTTCACAGATAACAATTTTGCCACCTAATGGTAACTATACGGAAAATTTATTCATCAGTTCATCAGTTGTAGGTGTGTGCTGCACACTTGATAATCCTCATCAATACTCGTTAAATGATTTTTTGGCTTACTAATGAACTTCTGTTTCACATATATGAGAATGAACATTGCAAAATCAGCGATTTCGTTCCTAAACTGTAATTGTGTGAAAAGCTTTATTCGTATAGCATACTTGATGCCTTGCTTGGTTTGTAATTTTCGAAACATTATATGGTATGAAGGTGACTTATTTTTAGTATTTATAGAACGTACGGATGGAGATGATTCGTTTTCCCATGGTGAGAATGTACCTATCAATGTTACGCAACTTTGTGAAAGGGTTTGCAAGTTAAACGAATTTCTATTGCTTTTGCTATTGCAGGTTACTTGACAACGAAATTGGAAATGGAATATCTATTAATTTTTGGAAACAACATAGACATTGTTTCTGAACAGTGTATCTTGAAATTTGATCCAATTTGTTCGATTTGTACGCGAGATAAAAATAGACAAATCAGGTAGGCTGTAATAGCTATCGTTTTGTTAAAAACTCAGCTAAAAAATCAGAAGTGAATCATTAATTCTTTATCAGTCAATTTTTATTCAAGTTTTAAAAAAATTATATTTGCTCAATCAAGAAAATCAGGCAGCGGACAAAATAATATGAAAATGGCTGTCGCTATTTAAGCGGCGGTGAAATAACAACAGCGCACGCTGTCGCAAGAATTAATAAATAGCACGATGGCCGAAGCTTTCACGTTGCGATGGCTTTTGCTGTTGCTAAGGAGAAGTCGAGAATAAGCCGTGCAACGGCTGAAGCAGTTGCGGAAGGAAGTGACTCGTATGACGTGTCGAGAAGAACTGTATTAGAATGACCAACATTGCTTGTGTTTATATAAAAACATGAAATTGAAACGACCAATCATAATCGAGCCCATGCTACTTGGGAGAAACTGCGTTATCGTCTATATTATTTACACCGTATTGCTCTATACAGTATTACTTTTATACGGTACTACTTTTACACCACAAGATCTTTTTTGCAATTTTTCAAATACTTATTGGTGCAGGATGTTTATTTCAAATTTGAAAAGATTTTCATTAAAGAATGAAATTTAAGCGTATTCAAAAATGAACTTTTGACAGGCAATAACGTATGCAATCGTGTATGTTATTAGTCTAGCAGCTGGCCTTTTTTGTTCCATATGTTAACAAGTTACAAGTTCTTTTGAATAATTTTAGAAATCTGATTTTGAAAAATTTGAATTTTTGGCATCCAAAGATGATATTGTGTCGCCACCAAAAGATTTATAATAAAGATTCAGTCATCAGTTTTTTTTAAATATCCATCCGAAATTTAATTTTTTTTTTTTTTTTTTTGTAAACATTTTAATATTTTACATATTTTCGAAAATTATTGATGAATGAACCCAAAAACGTCAATTTTGTTAGTAGTCATATTTTACATGAACTTGACAGTTATGATCCTCCATATAATGTCATAGCGTGGAAGACTTGAATGTGGGTGAAGTATTGCCACACCATATGTTCATTAATCGAAAACATGAAATTTTACCGAAATTTAGTAGTCTACTAGATGCTGTTTTCAAGAATGTACGAATAAAATGTCGACTACCTATGTTTCGTTGCAGATTTTGTAGTCGAGTTTTTTCTAAAAAATGATAGGTATTACAGCTTACCTGATTTGGAAAGGAGGGTCATGAAAGATAGAGTATGGTAAACACATAGCAGTTGTCCAGATTTTTGATGGTAGATGGGGTAAATATCTCAAATCTTTGTTTTTGTTCTCGTATGAGAAATTAGGTCAAGTTACAGTGCACTTTAGATGGAGTTAAACCTAAAAACAGCTTCATGTGGAGGTTTTAAATCGTGTTTAAGCAATCAAGATTTGTATGCGGGGTTTGTTGTGAATCAGAATATGATACCTCCAACCATGCTAAGGCTTCTACATCAAAGAAGGTGTCGATAAATCTATTCAATAACGATTTCATAACCTTATTTTAGGCATTTTAGCTACTATTTCCTGACGCGACGCAATGAAAGTGCAAATAATTAAATGTAAAACTGTACGTGCTATTATAGAACCATGTTTAACTTCTATTATCTAGTGGCTCATGTATAAAAGCTCATAAGTGACTATAAATATGCGTATTAAATTTCAATCAATGTCTTTTTAACATTAAATGATAACTGCACTACTATACATTTAGCTGATTGATCAAACAAAGTTATTAAAACAAGACGGAACATAACACAATTATGATTTTTGAAATGCACTTTATTATTCGTATAAGAAGTTTATTTACATTGTACTAGTATTGCGTGTATAGATACAACTGAAGTTTGAATAATTACTAACGTAACTTTGAAATTTTAGATTAAACTGCGTTATCATCATCAGCTTTGTCTTGATGGTTACCACCGCTCGTGAGTTTTTGATCAGAGAGTGAAAGGAGACTACTGAGAGGTGGTACAGGGTCACTTTCTACTGCATTAGGATCCAGCTGAATGCCACTTGCATCCTCTTCTACTGCATTAAGATCCGGCTGAATGCCACTAGCATCCTTTCCTTCATATGGTTGGCTTATTGAGTTACCCAAGCTTTCTTCTACAGAATCACTTGAACTGCTTGAATCTGCTGATGTCGATATAGGAGGTGTTACGGAAGGCAGCAAACTGTTTGCTTGTGAAGGTGAACTGTCTACTTGTTCTATGTGGTCACTAGACTGATGGCTTAAAGACGCGGTGATCTCTGGCATTTCTACGAGCAAATATTAAAATGTATTGTTGCTAGCAATTCAAATGGAACTGATGAAGATTCCAATTATTGTAGATAACAGTGTTACCTGCGTCTGAGGTATGAACAGTAGTACCGTCGATGTCTTCATATACTACTTTTTCACTGGAGCCATCAGTGACATCGGGGTGATTGCTCGAAAACTGGTCGATCTGTGTGTTCTCTACGAGCAAATATTTGAATTTTATTGTCAATAGTTTTTCGAATACAAATTAGTTTTGAAGGTTTCATTCATGATAGATTTTTATTGGCGTACCTTGGCTTGAGTTATGCGGGTTACCAAAATCACTCCGTTCATTTTGGTCATTTTCAAAGGGGATCATTGTTTCATTGCTGGTATCTACAAACAAATTTACATCATATATTCGCTTGTTGATCACCAATAAGGACTAGATTTTTAGCGTACTATCATTACGTGTACCTGTATATAAATCATCTCGAACGAAATGATTCAATTCTTCTATTAAACTTTGGAGATTATCTACGAGATCAATATCCCTTTCTTCTACGATTTTTCAAACGAGAAATCATATAATAAGTTATGGAAAATATTTTTGATTAATATTTGCATTGTATAATGAGGTGGAAGCGAATGTACACAAATATTGAAAAAGCGCGTGAATACATTTACCCATTTGTACGATTTTCTCAGCTTCTCGTCTTTGTATATTTTCTATGTATTCGATAACTTCTTTAAATTTATCAGCATAATCTGTATAGCGTGATATGAAATTTAAAGAATTCAACTTGAGTTATGTAGGATGAAGCAAACATTGAAGTTTACTTGTAGATACTGTGGTGTGATATTGTTCCAAACAGGGACGAAAATATTGTTGTAATAGGTTTGGCGTTACCAGTCCGAGGGTGTGCAAAAAATTAGGGCATTAACCGATTCATCGAATCCAACAGAATATGCATTTTTCAAACCCAAAAACCTTAAATACACACCTATTATGGAAATACTCGTTTTTATCCTTGAATTTAATTGAAGATGAAGGTACTCCCTTTCATCAAATTTAAATATTGTTTCGTTATCTTTTGCAATATATGCCATTGATGTTGTTTATAAGGTAGAAAGTATATTTATTGAAGCAATAAGAACGATAGATTAGCATCTGTTTTACAGAAAATTGTAATTGATATTACCTACTCGTTGTATTGTTTTTATTGCTTAACCCTAGAATGCTTCCCTGGGGTCACATTAGCAAAGCGGTGCTGCGCTGATGGTAACACTGATTTTCTAACATCGGTTACTTATTTAGGAACCCTACTATCATTTTTTCATTTTTTTATGGGTTAATTAAGAACCAAAAACAAATTTACCAATTTGTTTGTTTTGTTTTTTTTTTTGTTTTTAATCATCAAAACATCATCGAATTAAAATTTATATTTTGTATACTTTTTTTTTATTGATGTTCGCAACATGAACGGATTTAATTTCCTTCATACTCAACTTCTACCAAAGCATTTAAAAACATCATAATTATATTGAAAGGAAAAACTATTCCTCGGACCGAGAACTTATTCGATGTTTTTTCTAACAAAACTTTGAACATTAGAATACTAAAGTATTCATGAATTGCTTAAATTATTGTAATTCAAAGAATTTAAAACATTATGTATTAGGGGAAGTAGGAATGGATATGTATCTTATGTTAAAGGAGGTGCGTTCTAATCCATTTAACAATTTTAAAATACTTATAGTATTTGATGCGCTTTTTCAAAAGTTATTCTTCGTGAAAATTGAAAAAAAAAATAGATTTTTTCCACATACATTTTTGCACTTAATTTAAATTATTTTTCTCTTTCATCTCTCTCCCATCTATACATGTACAATTTTTTAACCAATAATATCGCATGATATGTTCTACATGCTGATGCAACTCCCATATTCGAGATATTTATTTTCAGTTTTTTTTTTCTCAAACAGTATATCTCACCCCTTCAATAGTTCAAATGGGCAAACATTATTATGACTTCATTACAATGGACTATTCACCACACAAAAAGAACAAGACGTTTCGCAAAAGATTCTATTTTGAAGAGTTCTTAAGCTATTCTAATAAACTAGGAAGCAGTTGGCTAATATTTTTTTGAGGAAGCATTCTAGGGTTAAACAATAATTATTCTACCCTACAATGAAAACTTCAAAGACAATTGTATTGGAAGAGAAAATTAAATAATATTCAGGAATTTATAGGAAAGAGTAGGTTATCCATCAAGTAAAATTCAAAAGTGAAAAATCCATATTTCCATAATTTGAGTGGGCTGGCGCCAAAATTCGGTGAAGTTGGGTTCTAAAAAATTTTGCTTTTGGAGTAGAGAAGAGAATTGGTGAACGTACATGCATCAACACGTTTATTAACGATTTTGATTCTCATGTGTTGGGATTTGAAAATTAAAATGAAACTCCAGTTCACTCGTATAAAATGAATCACCGACTCAGCCTATCACACTCTGTGTTTTCCCAACTCAAAAATGCCACAAAATAAAGATTGTGAACAATCATGAATTTTGAATGAAGTCATTCCTGTATCATTTTTCTATGCAACATGCTTAATTAAATATGAACTCCTTTGTATCGCATATGGATTTATTCGTGGAGCACCCCATGATGTAATTGCCTACCTTTAAGTGTTGAAGAAGCCGAGATATGAAGGTTGGAAAAATATTCTCTCACTTCAGGGTATACTTTTTGTTTACATTTTGACGAGAAGATGTTCATTTTGAACATCAACTTGGATCCGCTATTTCTGCCTGACATACCGATGTAATGTATTTCGATCGGTTTCATTTTATTCATTAATCTTTTAATAAGGTACGACTTCTGCGATATTTTCGAATATTTCGATATCTTTTCATTCAAGAAAAGTTGAGTGAAGAAGATTAAGAATTTTGAACGCCAATTACTCGTTTTACATATAACTTATAGAAAATTTGTTGAAATACACGTCTTCATCTAATTCTAAAGAAGATATTTAAAAAAAGAAATTGGAAAATGATTAAATTTCCATCAAGAAAAAGCTGATGTTGTTGGAATTGGTCAAAATTGTTCCCTATAATCACAACTCTTCGTGCATTCAGATCTTGAACGATCATTAACATCGCACAAGTTCGTTCAAATCGTCTTATGAAAATGTAAATATAAAGTATTCCCTTGAGTAATTACCAATTTCAAAAATTTTTATCTCATTATTCTAGTCAGATGGAAATATGTTGTTTACGTTGAAATATGAAGTATACAATACAGTCTAGCTGACAAAAAATTTGTGGTAGTGGAGAGTATAGGAGAAGAGAAATGATATTATAAAATACATTATTGAGACTATATTTTGAAAATTGTTTATACTATTATTGGACTCTTTACTTCGAGTTGATTTATCCGGAAAACTATGAGCTTTTGTGAAAATTGTATTAGAACCAAAGTTGTAGAGTTTGAAATTTGCAACGACCTTATTGCCATTCATTTTTCTTTCTCGAGATATTTAAAAAAAAAAGTAATTAAGCTTCAAAGTTCAGAGGCTCAGTGAGAAGTAATGATCAGTTCATTTGATTTTTTATTATTTCTCCCCATCTACCCTCTCATTATTATTAATTTTTGGTCAGTGATACTACATCACAAACTCCATGTTTCGGCGAAACCCTTCAGCAATCAAAATACGGTAACTACAACACGTGAGTGTCACATTATAGTAGTTCTACATATGGGATGAAAGAGGTCATACTTGAGTAAAGCGATTTGTATGATGAATTTTGGTCTCCAAAAATCTCTCTATTTATTAAAATCAAAATTAAATCGGTTTTGAGATGCGCGCGCATCCTTGTTCTGAATAGCAGGTATAAAAGGTATATAGAGGATAGCAGGTATACAAAGGAATAGGTTGTAAATTTTAATAAAAGCCTTGCACATGTACAACGGTCAAGTCATAAATTTGTTTTGAGTAGCAGGTATAAGAAGTATAAAGCATAGCACATATACAAAGGGAAAAAAGGAGATAAATTTCAATATAAGCTTCGTACATGGGCAAGAGCAAGGGGAAGTTGTAAAATTGTTTAAAATGGGAGTATACAAAGGTATAAAGGGGCGAGCCCATCCTGAAAGAAAGAACCCTTGGTGGGTGGTAACAAGGAAGAATGAATTAGGTTGTGCAGTTTGGAATGTAGCAATACTTGTTTGATAAAATGACTTTTTTTTTTTAATTAATTTTTATTGCGAGCCCTGAAGGGGCGAGGAGGTACTAGTAGTTTATAAAACTCGTTTTTTGGTATGGAGGAACTAGATTAAAAATATAATTCTAGTAGTATATTTGTGGCGCTATTAGCTTTTAATTCCGCAAATTCTTAATGTGTTTAGGTTTCATTGGAGAAAAATTTAATCTTAATGAGGTATGATTGAGAAAATTTCAAATATCGTGTTCTCCTACCTTCGATAAACCAATGCTTCAGCCAATGCAAAAGTTCTGTAAAATAATTTCCATCAGTAAATTAATTGCGGTTATGAAGTTCTCAAACATTTTTCACAGTTCTGTTATACGAGTTCATATTGCAGAAGTCTACATTGAATGTAGTACATAGTACATCATGCGGAAAAGAACCATGAAAGGATGCACCTGTACATATGTATATATCTGCTATAATGTATGTTTAACTTACTATAGTACATGACTCTGTACTTCTCTCGTAGGTTAGGCAAATAAAGTTCCAAAGCCCTCATTTTTCCATCAGCTTCATGTAAAATGCTTTTGTAAAGAGGTATCAGGTTCTTAAAACCTGTAAGTAGCGTAAGTACAAGTAATGCGTGGTTATTGTATAAGCTTAGGTAAGCATCTCTAATCGATGTATATGAAAATTTTATTACGAAGGTGCTTTGCAGAATTTGTTTCTCCGAGTGAATCTGAAATGGTATAAACAAAAAGATAATTACACAATGAATACACTTGACCTGCCTAAATCCGAACCATTGAAAATTGTGCAATGAGTAGTTAGGGTTTCATTTTAACCAAACTCTCCTTATCAAGTTGTTTTCTTTGATCATTATTCATCAAGTTAAGATTATCTGATGAAAATGCAAAAATGACATGTATATCGCATACACGTACCAAGTATATTGAAAGCTTCACTGTGGTTTGAAGAAATACCCTGGATTCCAAAATTATTCCATTCACATATTACTTTGTACACATCGTCTTCAGGTCTTATTGTTTCACATAACTTTTCGTTCAGGGCTTCGTAGTATATCAACAGGGCGTATTTTAATCGTTTTAAGGAACCTTGAAATTATTCGTATAGATTCAACGATCTCATTAATCATGGAAATGGCTTTCATAATGTTAATGTGCATATGTATGTTATACCTAAATTTGGAGAGATTAAATCAATCGTAATGAGAGAATCGCGTTTGAAAACAATTTTTTCTTTAACATAGGCGCCATAATCTATATACACTGTGAAAAATTCGTAACATGTAGGTTAAAAGTCTTGGTATAAATATCGCTAATATTTTCATTTTCTTAATATGAAATATAAAGGCCTTTCACTAAACCATGCATCCAAGTGATTCGGGCACAATCAGCGCAAAAATCTCAGTTTGTTGATAACATAATAACAGTTAAACAACAATTTCTAAATCAGAAATTATTTTTAAAGTTACTTCAATGAATTTTAAGGCTAATACATCCATTTCAACTGCATTACAATTCCTTGGCATTTGAAGAAATCAATTTTAAATAATTGGAAAAGAGATTTTTTCGCTGATTGTGCCCAAATCGCTCGGACGCACGGTATAATATAGACCGAGCTATTCCCATAAGCTGCTGTGAGAATGGAACGCCCCACATAATTACGTTAAAGCGATTACAGTATACTTTCATTAGTGTAGGCACGTAGTATTTACTTTCATATGTACTTACTAAGCATTTCATGAGGTTCTGGAAACAAAAATTATATTTTTAGACGCCATAACATTATTATTGTGTAATATATTGTAGGCGCATACACGCGTCTAAAGGAACGAAAGAATCGAAACGTACATCATCTCAAATGACGCAAATCATTTTTGCTAACTTTCGCGTTTTGTTACCGTACCACCCTGCAGATAGGCATGGCGTATTAATAAACCATAAATACAACGTGTAGCGCGTATTATTATTCACTTGTTCAGTTTAACACGTTGTGATATGTTCGAATAAAAGTTATGTTCCTCAACTCTTCTCGTTTTCTCTTTTCTTGCTTCACGCTACAGGCAGTGCACGTGGCGAGTGAACAGCAATAGAGTATTTATAATGACTGGTCTAGGTTCTAATTGGTCATATGTTACGTGCGTAATGACCAATCATAACGCTAGAATGTGATAAAATGTAGGTAGTTTCATTTCTACCTTCCTAAATAATATCGTTCAGTTTTCAGTGAACGACTAAAATTCGTTTGTGATTTGAATCATCAGCTGATTTGTGTTTTTATTTTATGAGTTAGTCGAGGTAAATTTATCACATTCCAACTTGCTGATTGGTTGTTAAAGGCGTGACGTATGACCAATTAGAACCTAGACCAGTCATTATAAATACTCTATAGGTTGTACGATCGCGAGCAATGCACGCATCGTATACGTTAGGTCGCACGCAACGTACAGCGCACGTAGCGGTCATAAGGATAGACGCAATTACGGGCCAGCGCGCCTAAATTAATTTTAAAATCTCAGCTCTCTATCTCCCCAAATTCATTAAGCCTATACGCCATTTTTGTTCCCATTATACGCTCTCCCTAATACAGCTATTCCGACACTATAATGTTTCTGTATTTATTATTATGAGCTGGTAATGGTAGGTGCTGAAAGGCCTTGAAAAGAAGTAGCAACGAGAGCTATAGAATTAATTTAAACTGATATCTTGAACTCATTTTATAATATCCGCCTCTTAGTGAAAGAAGGGTTCAAATTGCAATATTAAATGATGGGAGGTTGGCCCTTCTTCCACCAAGCCATTGATATGTTGTCTCTATCAACAATGTTCGTTTATTCATCCACACCTCGTTGTGAACTTGTAAACTAGGTTTGCTTATTCCTTCCAGAAATATCTGGAAAGTTTGCGTATATGTAATTATGCTTCTTGATTTTAATAATCATGAGTTAGTATTTATAAAATTCGAGCTACGCATTTTTAAAAAGAATTCCCCATCAAATTTTGAGCGAATTTCATGAATATAATTACAGTTGCAGTCTGAAACGTAAGTCTCCCCCCATCCCCTTCGCAAATCACGTAGTCTGTAATAACTGTCCTTTTTATTAAAACCCCAAATAATGATACCTACAAATATTTTTATATGATGTGTTCCTTACTTATGAATATTATTGAAAATTCAGATGAATATACGATTTTTGTTTGTATAAATTATTTCCAAATGAAAATAAAAATGTGGAACATACCGTAGGTAAAATTCCTTTTGAATACGTCTTCGTTGTACTCTGAGAAATTATATAATGAAAATTAAAATGAGCGTTTGTATTATGTTATATTAGATATTTTACTGGAATTTAAATTAAATTAATAGGCATTTATTACTTTCCAATATGTTTTCACAAACTTCTCGCATACTCAAGTCTGTGTTTGTACTGGTGATACTGTGGATACCTGAATAAACGTAGATCAATTTTTAAGTATAATCGACAACCTATTCAATGTTATAAGTTTTCTCTGAATTACAAATTCATTGTTACCCGAAGATTCTGTGAAAGAAAGATAACGTATTTATTTGAAAGTGGATTCGTACTCGTAATACCGTTATGCACGTGCCCAGGAGCGTAACTAAGTCATTTTTCAGGGGGGGGGGGAAATTTTGAAAAAATTCCAACTTTTTGTGATGAAATTCCCAACTTTTTTGGCAAGATTTACGACTTTTTGTTTCTTTTTTTAAATTTGAGATATGCTGTAAATTACAAAATAAATGAGTGCAAAAATGAGCGCTGTCATGCGCAGTTTTTAGCGGACTTTACTTTTCAAGTAATGTCCGCTATTGCGTTCACTCGGGTTTCTTAGTATGTTTATTTATTTTTTTGTTTGTTTGTTTCTTGCACCAAATTTTTCTTTGTCGCGCGATATCTGGAGTAAAAGTGATCGGATCGAAACCAAATTTTGAGGAAGGGTGAGGGTAGTCATGTTTTCGAGCTGATTAGTTTTTGGATGTGATCGGACGTGAGGTAGCGTGAGGAGGCGTGAGTCAAGGTTTTCTGGTTGTCGCGCGATAACTTGAGTAAAACTTGACGGATCGAAATGAAAGTTGGATGAAGGGTGGGGGTAGTTAAGTTCTCGAGCTGATTAGTTTTTGGAGGTGATCGGACGTGAGTTAGCGTGAGGAGGCGTGAGTCGAGGTTTTCGGTTGTCGCGCGATAACTCGAGTAAAACATGACGGATCGAGTTGAAAGTTTTATGGACGGTGGGGGTAGTTGAGCTCTCAAGCTGATTAGTTTTTGGAGGTGATCGGACGTGAGTTAGCGTGAGGAGGCGTGAGTCGAGGTTTTTAGTTGTTGCGCGATAACTCGTGTAAAACATGATGAATCGGATTGAAAGTTGGAAGAAGGGTAGGAGTAGTGGAGCTTCAGAACTAATTAGTTTTTGGAGATGATTAAACGTGAGGTGACGTGATGAAGCGTGAGTTGAAGTTTTTTTGGTTCTCGAGTGGTAATTAGGGGGCAATGTGATGGAGAGAATTGAAAATTGGAAGAGTGGTAAATGCAGTGACTTTTGAAGCTGATTAATTTTCTAGCATTATGAGACGTGAATTGGCGTGAGGAGGCGTGAGTAGAGGTTTCTAGTTCTCGCGTGATAGCTCGAGTAGAACTTTATTGATGGAGTTGAAATTTATTAAAAGAGTGGAGCTAGTGAAGTTTCAGAACTGATTATTTTCTGGAGGTGATTGGACGTGAGGTAGCGTGAGGAGGCTTCACGTGAGATTTTTAGACGTGAGACAACGTGAGTTGAGGTTTTTTTTGTTCTCGCGCGATAACTAGAGTAGAACTAAGTGAGTAGTATGTGATTTGAGGGAACGTGAGTTGACGTGACGGGGCGTGAATGGAGGTTTTTTAGTTCCTGCATGATAAGTGGTCGGAAAAAAAATACGCAATTGTTGAATGGAGCATTCATTTTTTTTTTCAGAGTGAACGAGATTTATTTTGGAATATTTTTAATTCGAGATGATTATTTTTTAATTTTTCCGACATTGCTGTAACGAACAAATATTATTACTCGTTATTTTTCTTTTTTGTAATAGATTTTTTAATTTTGTAAATAAATAATTTTGAATATTCATATTCACGTTTGATTTTATTCGATGAGGAATTAGAATTCATATAGCAATAGAAAATGGTTTCTGACGGAAAGTGGACAAAAAATTCTCGATTATTTCTTCTCGATTATTTCTTGGTGAGTTAAATAATCTAAAAAAAAAAAATAGACGTTGAAAGAGGCAAAAAAAAATGTATTTCACGGTTTTGTAAGAACTCGACTATCGACGAAACAAAAATCGGTTATATCGAATTCCGTTTGACAGGCTGCAACAAGACTCGAGGTAAATTTATTCGTAAATTCAATTTCAACACGGAACGAAAAAATCGTAGAAACTATTAATAATACTGTAATACACTGAATAAAATTTATAAATTGTTGTTAAAAAAAAAAAATAACAATAATAAAATTGCTAATCCATAAATTTGAATAGGTTTGTCGAAGTCGTTCGTGAACGATTCATGCAAGATATCGATTCATTTGAAATTTTTTATGAGGTGATGAAATAAATGATTGGATCTGTTTAAATGTAACGTGACTTAAAGTTTCATAAACCTATCATACGAAAAAATATAAAAAATCAAAATTCATGCTGTCGGAAATTTATATTCCATCCCGCCAGCCGAGAAAGTTCGCTTTTGTTGCGTGACGGCTACGCGTAATCGGTTATCTTTGAACAATTGATTTCGATAAAGACCACCCGTCCACTGAAAAACCCGCTTTTTGATAGCGCCGTATCTTTGAATATTGTAATGGAACGTAATTTTTAGAAATAATTTTGCTTAAAATCCAGTCCGAAACAGAAAACCCCTTTCTAGAAATAATTTATTTCTTCTGCGCGAATACATGACTAAATTTGAATAGGTTTGTCAAAGTCGTTCCTGAATAATTCATATAAGATGTCGATTCGTTTGAAATGATTCTTTTCAAATGAATTGTTTCCGAACGAAATCATCCACTTTTGATTTATTAATCAATTTGAATAGTTTTGTCTAAAAAGTTAAATAAATAGGTAAAGTCCGCTTTTAAGATACTCTAGTATCTTCTAGTTTCATGTTCTTTTTGTAGTAGTTGTTAAAAATTTCATCACACAAACAACATTGCACATTGTATCTTTTTCCTTTCCCTCCTATATTCATTTTTTAAAATTCAATTCGATGTTAATAAAAAGTACAGACATATAGCAGGTATACAATGCACAGAAAAAAATCGATGGATTATTGGCTTAGTGAGCAATGGCAGCGGCTTAATTTTAATTTATAGTGTTGGGCGATTAATAATCGATTAAATGAAAATGTTGATTAATAGGTAAAAATAATCAGAAGAATCGATTAATCGATTATCAGAAGTAATCGATTATTTCATCGATTATTTTATGAAATAGGTAATCGATTAATCGGTCAATTTTTAGTTTTTATGTTTTTTTAAAATAATGCTTCGATATTTCTGAAAAAAAAAAACTTTTTGTTAAAAAATAGTCATTTTGTGAAGACATTTCTATAATACAATGAAATGGTCTCTCATCGCATACCTTAAATATGCTTGTTTTTTATAATTATAAGTATTGCGACTTGGTATAAATACTGTCATTTTTGAATAAATGATTTTGTTTTTGTAATTAATTTGAATAAATTATTTAATTTTTGTAATTAATTCAAATGAATGTTTTTTTTTATTATTATAATTGAACACAGCATAAAAAAATAAAACTTGGGACTTTTCAAATTCTGAATATTTTTTCCAACTCTAAATTTTCTCCAAAATTTTTTTCAACTCAAATCTTTTTTCTGATTTTCTCAAAATTTTTTCTATTTAATTTTTTCTCAAAATTTATTTCGAGCTAAAAACTTTTCTCAGTATTTTTTAAACTAAAAACTTTACAGTTTTGTTTCAAATTTGAATGCTTTTTTCATAATTATTTTCAATTATATTTATTTATTATTTCAAAAAGTCAATATTCATTTGAACTTTGAAAATATTTTTTAACGTCACAATTTCATTGAAAAAAATTTCAAAATTGGCAAAAAATTGAAGAAAAAATTTCTCTGTTGAAAAAAATTAGATGAAGTGTAAAATTGAAAAAGCATCGGAAGAAATTTTGGGAGCAAAAAATTACTAATTCTGAAAAAAATTGATAAAAAAAATCAAAATAAAGGTAAAAATGTTATGAAAAATTTTTGGATTGTAAAAAATTTTGAGGAAAAGTTTCAAGAGATTGAAAAAATCGATAGAAAAAATTTGAATTAGTGTAAATTTTTATTTTATCCTTTATTCACTCGTGTTCCATAAACGTTGTAATATAAAAGAAATCGAGTATCGGAATAATCGAAATTCGATTAATCGATTACTCAAATAATCGATTATTTCCAACACTATTAATTTACATCTTGTAGTCTGTCTGTTTATGTGTCTGTCTATCCATGCACCTAGAGAACGGAACCTAAGCATGAGTTAATACATACAACTGCACTGCAACCGTTCATCGTGATTCGCGAAGTTGGAAATTTTTTCGGTTATCGCGAATAGTCTGTCGTGCGCTATCCATGATATAAGCTGGCATCAATTCGAATTTATTCGAGTTCTTATTTTCTCAAAAGAATATAAAATATTGACTTCTACAAAAAATTCAAGTTCCCAATTTTAGCGTTCAACAATTATAAATTTCCCAATTTTTCAAAGCACCAGGGGGTGAGACTTCCCCCATCCTCCCCCTTACTTACGCCCCTGCACTTGCCTTCTTGCTTTGACGAATAAGAACGAAAACTTACGAATGTTAAAAAATATTTCCATACATTTGTCATCATCATTGATGATATTTCTTAAACCAGCAACAGTTCCGAATTCATTCCAATCGCTTGGATATTTTGTCTCTTTTCCGCCTAAAATTGATTTAAAAATGTATCAAAACGAAGTAAGTCAATGTGTACAATTCTGTGAAACTACATATTTACTTTGTATATCAGTGGTAGGCATAGCAATGTATTTTTTTGCTTCATTTACTTTCTCTATAACAGATGTATGAATTAATTGAGTCATTTACAAATTCATCGATTTGCAAATAATTGTTTTATACTTGAATATAAAGTGATTTTACGTATAAAGTATTAAATTTTAATGACATTTTTGATTACCATTTAATTCGCGCAGATCATCACATTTTGAAATTTTTTCCGAAAACATGCTCCAAATTCCTACAACAAAGAACGATTTTCTTTTGTTATTACATTTCATCTTTTCATGATGCTGGTGATGTTTAATTGAAAGAATGCTTACTAAAATGAAAAGCTTTTTGTGTGTAGCTTAAGGTAGGTTTGCGAGATACCAGATCTAATTGAATTTCATCCCATAACTTGATGAAAATGTCTGTCAAAGTCTTTTTCCCTGCGTAAATTGAATTAGTTTACTTTTTATATTAATGTGATACAGACTGTATTATAATGCTCAAATTGGATAGCAAAGATTGGAAATAAGATGACGAACAAATGAAGAGAATTCACTCACTTTGGTTTGTGGTTGGAATTTTCAAATAATAATCGGTGGCATCGAAATTTTCTGAAATAATTATTTTAACATTATTTTACCGAATGATTAAAAAAGTTTAAGAAAATAATTTTTCAATCGATGCAGTTGATACCTAGTTTATAAAAGGATGTAATAATCTCTCGGGCTGTAACTTTCATTATATCCACTGTAGGTCGTGCATATGCGAGCATAGTATACTTTATTTTCATGAGGAGATTTTCTTAATAAAAAAACATGTAATTTTATTTAGTGCATAATTATAATAATAAAGACAACACAGCGAGAGTGTAATGAACAAAATGGTGATGATGATGAAACATTAAGAAATATTCATTCGATATTACACTGTATATTATTCTCGTATGCGCTCGTTCGTTTGATCGCAAAAAACACCTCATCTTTATTGATTATTGGTCTTATTTCAAGAAGCAGCACAATGATAATTGTTCAAAGTGTTTTCTTGGAATGTTTTTTGTTCCTTTTGTATGAAAAATAGTTAAATATTATTGAGTAAAATTAAGGATATTTGCTTGCTAAAGATAGTTTTGAAATTTAAATAAAAATGTAAAGTGACACGTAACATTACTGGAACTGAGTTTTTAGTTGCGACTTGTTTACATTTACAAATAATATTGTCTATGAACTTATCAAGCCGTCAGGCTACAACCATCACCGAGTTTGAAACCCCCACTTTATCCCTTTGAAAAGCTCCCTAGAAGATTTTCCCTTCAAAAAGCAGTTTTTTTAATGGTCTTACTCTTTTCCGCATCAATGTAAGAGTCAGAAATTGATAGATTCTAGTCAAAATGGGCCTACTTTATCATCAAACATCATAATCAATAATTTTTTACTTTTGGTTTATTTCCAGCCACATTCTGAGAACAATAACCACTCCATGTTGCTTTCAAAAGGACGTGTGAAGGTGAAATTGATATATAGCATACTTTTCATAATGAATGACTGCATGAGTTTGCATTTATGAAATATGCAGTTATATGCAATTCACAACTTACCTTCCTTCGAAACATTTTCCAGGATAATTTCTTCATCTTTTAGATATTTATCTGTCAATGAAATTTTGTTTGCAGATTACGAACAAGTGGTATATTTCACTTAATGTAAGCATCATATAAATATATCTCACCTTGGCGGGTCCACCATGATCCTGCGAAAGTTGATTGTAATTGAAAGGTCATCAAGCAAATGCCTGTAAAAATGTTATTCGTCGAAATAATTAAATACTAGTTAATCACGTGTATTATATAATTATAAAAATCGCCTGCATCGCATATTGTCTTATTGGAGTTGAAGTTTGTAACCAACACTCGCTTTACCCTATGCTAATTCTCAAAGGCGCCTTATTCATTTCAAACTGGTTGTGGCGCAAGATATGCTGCATCATCAGCGTTACAGAAGAACTCGTTCAACGATATTTTTAACGACACGTTGCAGAGTGAAGTACTGGTCAGAAGGCAAGTCGCTGTGCTCGAAGCAAGGACATGGCCTTGACGTTTTTTAAGGCAGGGGAGAAAACCAAAACATTGCCAACTAATGTCATGAAATTTTACCACCCATTTTTTTTTTTTTTGCTATTAGAAAACAGATCTATAGTCTTGTTGGTCTTTAAAAATGACTTCAGTAATACTGCAGTTCGTGGTTTAAAAGAGAGATTTAACAAATTGGCAACTCTTTATCGATAATAGGAAATTAGCAGTTCTTTAGTTATAGGATGGTAATGGAAATGTCATTCTTCATATTACTCTTTTGATTTTGCTAAATCGGAAACTCTTGTGTGAGCATCATCGTATTGTAGGTATGATTAGAAAAGAATCATCCTACGTTCGGACACATTGCTTGTTCTATTACAACTTTGTGTTTTTTTTTCGGAAAAGTGATGACATTGAATAGAGCAGTTTTAGAACACTTTCAGATGTATCATGAAAGAGGATATTGAAAACAAACAGCTACCCTACCCCCCCCCCCCCCCCCCAAAGAAAAGAAAGTAAGCCACATTACTGGAGCTGAGTTATTAACTGGGGCTTGTTTTGATTTAGTAATAACCTTGCTTAACGGTTCATGACTATGGGCCACACCCAATATCAAGTTTGAAAACCCTTACCTTATCCTTTCCAAAAACATTTAAGCAGTTGAATTTGACACAAACGTAGTATTTCTTGTCATGAAATAATCATGTGAACATTTATTTCTCAAATTATTACTATTTCAGGGTCCTCAAATTATCTTCAAATCTTGATGATTCACCATTTTGGATCCATTTTGACTCAAATTGATGAGGTCATATTTCAGTCATTAACTAATCATACAAACGAAGTTTGACCTTTCTAGGCCGATTTGGTGATGAGATATGGATGATTCATGAAATTTCCTGCTACATCTCTCCCTCCAAAAGCTGCTTTTTGCTCTCACTCTCCTCCAAATTCACTTGAAAAGTTAAAATCAGAATAAATTGGTTACATCAGATGACATAGCAATAAAAAATTTTCGACCTCTCGTGTACTCCTACCACATTTCAAGTTTGATAACCCTTCCCTCTCCCCTCCCAATATCATGTATGGAGGTGAATTGGGGATATAGTATACTTCTTATCTCAAATAATCATATGAGTTCATATTAATTACATTTTTACCAACTTAAGGCTCCTCAAGCTCTACTCAAATTTTGATGATCTCCCATTTTGGATTTATTTTAATCCAAATTCAAGTGGTCATATTCTGGTCACCAACTAACCCCACACACAAAGTTTGACCGCTTTAACTTGATTTGGTGGTGAGATATGGAAGATTCAAGAAATTTCATGGCTCAAAACTTCCTCAAAAATCAGTTTTTTTCTCCAACTCCTCCCAATATGCATTTAGAAAGCTGAAATTTGAATATGTTAGCGTCCGTGATTCATTCTTTTATATGAAATCAAAAACCAAAAAATTTGAGCTATTTACCCCCTTCCTCAGCCTCCTTCAAAATTTGAGAGATCCGCCATTTTGAAATTTATCGAAAAAACAAAAAAGTACTTTTGCGCATTTTTAAGAAGAGTTCCTCACCAAATTTTGAGCGAATTTTATCAACACCCGTTGGTGCTACGCGAGGGATACAAAAATAAACTTTCCTCAAAAAACAGGTTTTGCTCTAACTCTCCTCAAAATGCACTTAAGAAGCTGAAATTCGGATATGTTAGTGTCCGTGACTCACTCTTTCATATGAGGTCAAAAACGATTTCTCTTTCTCTAGCTCCCCTCAAAGTTTGAGTTATCCGCCATTTTGAAACTTATCGGAAAAACAGAAAAGGTTGTTCTAAGCATTTTTAAGAAGAGTCTTTCACCAAATTTTGAACGTACTGAGGCTGAAACTTTAACGTGTGTATTATGTGTAATGGAGGCATTTGCTTCTTAATTTTGATCACTTTAATTTTTCTGCTGCACTTGAGTACAGATTTTCTGGGAATGTCCAGTTAAATACTTCAGTAATATTTTTTGAAAAACATTCGACTTACCCAATAGGAGATACACGGTATTTCGTACAGTATACATGTTTCATTTGATGTATAAATTTTTCACACTTTCAAAAGTTCTGTAGCTGTAACAAACTGACTGTGTAAAGTTCTAGAAGTATGTACTTCTGCGAAGGTTTTCTAATTTACTGATGAACGTCTTCTGCTTTTATATACATATGAACAGGCATTATACAAACAATTACTTTGTCACTTAATGATGATTATATCGACAGATGTATTTGATAGTTCATTAGTAACTGGTGTGTACAACACACTTGATGTCTTTCATCATTTGTAATATTCGAAAAATATGGTTTGGAGTTTGCTTATATCGAATATTCAATTCATGCAGTAGAGCTCTCGATATGCATATTAAATATCGAGATGAAGAAGTTTTTAAGATACATACCCATCGATTTTTCCGAATGTCGATGATAAAAAATATCAATATCCATATAGTATCTATTGACATTTTTTCTAAAATATTTTTCTCATTTTTCTATGCATTAAAAAACTTTTATTATTTTATTCGTTTTTTCTAAAAATTATTTTAGCTATTCATTGAATAGTTTGGTCTTCGTGAAAAGAATTTTTATGCTTATTTAAAACTATTGGCTGAACTCATAAAAAACTGATACTTGGAGAATATCAAATATTTCGGTATCTACTTTTTAAAAAAGTATCAATATCGGAAAATATCAAAAGTTTGTTCAAAAACTGACGATACTAGCTGGCGTTCTAAGTTGTCTAGTTTCAAAATATAATCTGTGAATATTTTTTTTTAATCTCAAATTGTTGTAACCCTATCCCCTCAACCGCTTCCTACTTGAATGATGTCATGCATCGTTACTTACCTATAAATTTATTTGAAAATCGATGAATTTTATCTTTGAGTTTACTTTTCTAAAATTTGTTAACATTTTTTTGAAATCTCAGTTTATTGCACCCATCACTCTCCTCCTCATTTCAGCAATACACAATGCATCGTTATAGATTTCATTTTGAAAATGTTTGGATTTCAAAAGTTTCTTAAGTGTGTAGGAACTCCTACTGAGGGATTTTCAAAAATGGGTTGTAATTCAATATTCTAATGAATTATTGAAAATTTGCGACGATTTGAAATTTCATTCGATCTTTCAGAATTCTTGAAAAGTTCTTAAATCCTCGAGAAGCGTTTGGATTATTACTTCATCAGTTTCTGACATTAAGTTTATAAAGTGCATTATAATTTCATGAATTTCCACTTCGTTGATCTCCCAAATAGAACTCGAGGAATTAAAGATAAGGAGGATACTAGGTTGATCTACGAGAGCTCCAAAGATTTGTACGAGTATATTATGTGAAAGGAAATGCATCATTGTGAAAAATAATTTTAATCTGCTATTTGAGAACCCCTGAATACGAAGGCTTGCGTCACTAATGAACTTACGATTATCATGCTTGATGATAAATGCACCGAAAGTTACGTTCAATAGTTCATTAGTGATTAACGTGTTCGGTACACTTGTGTTTTTTGTATTATTGATTAACAAGTGTCGACTCGTAATTTCAAGAAATATGGTTCGGTGTTGTCCAGTACACGAGTACAACTTAGCAAGTGTGAGCTCATATGATTTGTTATTTACTCACGATGAGAGTTACGAATTCTCGAGATTATGTCCGAAATTCCCAATGTCTCGTTTTAAACGACAACGTTGCTGTGCAGCGTAAGAAGCATCGAATTTTGAGCTGATTACAGAAATATAATTTTGAAATATTATGTAAATTATATTATTTGGACATTATTTATTTCGGAAATTTTCACGGGAATTTCTGTAATGATGCTATTCCTAAAATTTAACTCCTAGCCATGCGTATCGTCATCAATAATTTTGAGAACAGTGAAAAATCTAATGATGAACTGTTCTTCGCTGTCAGTTTTATTATGTGTCATAGAAGTCAGTACCATATTAGCCAATAAGTACAGTAATTCCTGGCCCACAGCGATAAATTTAGGGGTAGCAAAAAAAGAACTACTTAATTTCAACAACAAAAAAAAAATCTAAAAGAAAATTTCAGCGAAAAGGAAAATCAAAAAAAATTTCCGTTGCGCAATCGAAACGTTTCACAACGCTTGTCTGATGTTCTGGCCGCGATACGTTTATATGAATTGAAACGAGCGAGGATGAATACTAGTCCAGTCAAATAGCGACAAAAACACGTGTTAACTGGGACTGATTTGGGGCCAAAGTTTTTCTGCGAAAATTTGTAGCTAATAGTGTCCGTAATAACACCCAACTTTCCCCAAAAGTCGCATCTTTGCTTCTTCCCCAAAATCCACATTTGTGTCTTCAAAACAAGTTTTTTGCCAATAACACGCGTTCTAATCTAGATACAAAAAAAAAGTCGAGTGAAGAAATGAAGCTGAACAAATTTCCAATTAAAAATGTTATTACACATTTTTCACCCAATTTGATAAAATCGTGAGAAAACGCTCTTGAAACGCGCCACTTTCATTACACTTGGGGCCATAGCGCGACGTTTGATATACTCTACCACATTACGCTAATGTTTTATGTTCTCATCGTACAAATGACTGCTGGCATGAGAGAAATTTTGGTTTTTCTAGAAAACTGATCTATTTGTAGTATAGTTATGAGTAGTTTCGAATATACTGCAAAACAATACAGGAAAAATAGAGGTTTTTCATATATATTAGAAATAGTTTGAAAGTCCCTGATTATTGGAAAAAGAAATGAATAATTATTTTTCTGAAGTTCAGAAGGCAACGTATTGTCCTTGCACACAAAAAATTTGAAAATTATTGAAAACAAATTTTTTTGAACATTTTTTGATGTATCATAGAATTTTTAAACTTTGAACTAATTATTCAGGGTATGAATATTAACTTGAAAGGCTTGAATTTTTTGGGTATACTTTTGAGGTCATTTTACCACTATTAACCGCTATACCTGATCGGTTTTCGAAAAAAACCAAAATTTGTTCACCGCAGTAATTATTTGAGCGATGAGAACATAAAACATTAACGTAATGCGGTGAGGTATATCAAACGTCGCGCTATGGCCCTATGTGCAACGAAAGCAGCGCGTTTCAAGGGCGTTTTCTCGCTATTTTATCAAATTGGGTAAAAAATGTGTAATAATATTTTTTATTGGAAATTTGATCAGCTTCATTTTTTAACTTGACTGTTTTCCTGTACCTAAATTAGGATGTATGTTATGAGCGAAAAACTGGTTTGGAGGACAAATGTGGATTATGGAGGAGAAGCAACAGGGGAATTTTTGGAGAAAAGTTAGAGGTAGTTATGGATACTATTGGCTACAAGATTCTGCAGAAAATTTTGGCCCTCAATTTGTCCCGGTTATAAACCTAATTTGACTGGAGTACACACATAATTATATAATTTTATTATTTTTTCGTTTTTGATTTAAAAATTTGTTATAATGATTCTGTTTTTTTAAAAATATGTTTTACTTCGGAAATTTGCTGAGTTTTTCTTTGGTTTGGGGGGGGGGGTCTAATGGTTGCTGAATTGAAGAAAGTCTATGGCGGCAAAAAACCATGGTGTGGCACTGATAGAGGTAGTGTTGATTGTCATTGAAAGGCCCTAGTCGTACATTTTACGTTAGGCATACATTATGAAGATAACAATTTTATGAAAAAAAAAATCATTTTAAAATTATGTTTAAAAATTGAGTTCGAAAAAATGGATATGAAGAAGAAATAATCTTTTACGTAATTTTTTGGACATAGTTTCATTACTGAAGTTTATTTAATTTTTGAAATTGTTTTCAAGTTTTTCCTACAAGTAAAAAATAATATTTAAAATATTTCTTTTGTACGTAAATGAAAGAGGAGGAATAAATTTCTTATTCTTCAATTCCTTCGAAAATCATTTCTGCCCATCTCACATTATATCATCGCTTAGTCGAGATGAAAGTTGCAAGAGCTGAAGTTCTTTCAAAATATTGAGCAAGCTTATAATTTTTTCAGGAAAAATATGAATTTTTCACACTAAAGTAACGTTGATTTGAAAATATTTTCAAGTTCACCTCTTCTGACTGTTGAACGTGCATTGATGAATATTACTTACAATTACGAACGTTCCTCTTGTACCTGCGAAAAATGTTTGAATTATTACGTTGCGTAATTTATGAGTTGAGCGCTGAATTTTACCCTTGAAACACGTTCAAGGGCAAAAATATACTTGCCACATTTTCTACTCGGCATGTGGGTAATAATTAATCATACCTGCACGCTCAGTAGAACTTGCTATGGTTTTCAAGAAAAATATTCATAATACTACTGATGATTACCTACATTCGAAGGTACCTATTCATAATTGTACTCAGCTTTTAATGGTCACTTTTCGACTTCTTTTTTCGTTTCACTCTATCTAAATGAACAACATTGTAAATTTTAAGCTCAAAAATTTACTAGAATTTACAAAGGACTGACGAAGGTCTTATTAAAATTTCGAGAGATAGAACATTCTTTTTTGATTGTTGTATAGCGCCTCTCTATGAATAAGTATATTATGAGTAGGATGGTTCTGTACCTGCACTTCTCCACTTTTTTTCTAAATCCAGTTTTCAATGGCTTCTTACTGTAGGACACCAACTCAACTAATGCCACAACCAGACCCACCAAAAAGTACACTATCGCAGTGTAAACGGCACTTGAAGTTGAGGTTGCAAGGAGAAGTTCACCGATGACTCCAACTTTTGCTACAAAATTATTCGTTCACCTCATGGAGCAACTCTTATTAGTCTTATCACTAACTCCCGTGCACTTCATACAACTAGCTGGATGGAATATCACGCTAATTTGACCCTCAATCATATGAGTTGGAGTCATAGGTGGACTTCTCCATCAAACACTCATTCATATTGCGGGAAACCGCTATTCCATTTTTTTTTATATATACTCATGCAAGGCTCTCTACACTAGAAATATAATGATATTACTTTCCATCACACTCATAACCAGGTAAGTCTTTTTTTTTATTTCCTGTAAAATTTTCTAAAGTGGAGAAGTACATGGAACTAATCTACTCATATGAAAAATGATGTTGTTAACATTATGGTAGGTCCTATTTCTCGCAAAAGGGGGAATCAATGAAGTGCTCTTGTCTTGAACAGTTTTGAATCAATTAATCATGGCTATTGAATAGATTAATTGCAGTCTGCGTGCGATAGAACCTATTTTTGTTTTTTCTTCGAATGATGAGAAACATTTAAAATGTTTTTGAAATATTTAATTGAAATATTTAATTGTTTCATTAACTTACTGAATAAATATTACAAACAATGTATGAAGTCTGAAAAAAATGCTATATCCATTAAAAAATCATTTGAAAATTTTATTCTGTAAGCATATCAGGCAGAACGGTCGTTCTGCGAGTCAAGTTCGAAACGCAACCAAATTGCCATGGAAACGAACGAAAGTGCGCGTACGTACGAGCAAACGGCCAACTCTGCTTATAATCTGTGAACAGGATTTACTCTATAGCGCTTATGCAATTTTTACCGAAACTATTGGTCGTAATGGATATATTTATAGCTTATTTTAAAGAGCTCGCCCAGAGCTTCAAAATAAGCCATAGATAATTACTGTACGATAAAAACTCGCCGAGTTATTAACATCTGAAATAAGCGATTATGACAAATTTTTGAAGTTAAGTAAACTCATTTTCTCGACAACTAATAGAGATGAAAACGTGAAATTTTGTATGCTTCATCTGCATGATGTAAATGAGTGCGTGTGAGGTTTTCGTCCAAATTGGCCCTCTTTTACTCTTCCTCCCCCCTCAGATGGGCCTTAAAAATTTTTTAAATGGAACGAAAACTATGAAAGGCACTTCTACAGCATGCTTTCAATAAGTGTACCAAGTTTCAGTTCATTTGGTTCATTACACTCTTCTGTAGCATTGAGCAAAGTTTGGAAAATTTTAGAATATGTACAAGAGGGGAAAACGAAATAGGGGAACAGCATAAGGCACGAAAGGGGAAATTAAAATAGGGGAAATTCATAGATGTTGTTTCAACTGATCGGACTTCTCTGATTCAAGTAGGTAAAAAAGGATGAAATTAAATAGGGAACTCCTATTGTTGTTTGTGGTGTGATAATTCAGTTAATTTTCATTACATTTTCCGGAATGAACCTAAATCTCTCTATAGCTGCACGATGTGCAGAATTCTAGGAACATTTCCTCCGCGTATGGCGTTTATTGTAAAATAAGTATCGTGTTTTTCAAAAAAATTCTTTAATTAGTTATAAATATAAACGATTATTCTTCAAATAAACATTTTCTCTCAATTATACGTAGTTCAATTCTTCGCTTACCATCTATGACGCTGAGTAATTTATCGAAAATTCAACAGAATACGTGATTCTAGCATTAATTTATTCAAACATTCTATTCCAAAAAAAACCTTTGATATCCGCAAAAAAAACTTCTAAAAAGCACAAACATCAAGTTCAAAACTGTAGGCATCTAACTCAATATATTTTATCCACGTATAGAAATACCTTTTATTAATATAAACGCAGGATACATACTGGACTAGCTTGTAGTGTGCTACACTTAATCTACATAAAATCTAAGATAACATCTAGGCATGTACATTTATGTGTACCCGGTTTTCCCCACATCTTTCCCCCTGGAGAAAAACGGAGTTACATAGAAATATTTTTTATACAATTACAATAATTATTAAAACAATTAAAAATGGTAACATGCAACATTAAAATACAATTTTTTTTTTTTTTTTTTTTTTTTTTTTAAACATTATCCGCAAACCTCACTGGTGGGCGTACTACTCGCCCCCTCGAAGTTATAATATTATTGTATTCCGGCGCCCGTCGTGGGGTATGACATCGACGGTTTCTTATGCGTATTGGGATTTGAGAAGGAGAGAATCCACGAAATAACGAATCAGGAGAATTATTTGGACGTGATACCGGAGGAACATTTACTTTGTGTGGAGCGGTATAAAATGAGACTTTTTTTCTAACGCTATTATTATTTTCACCTAAATTTTGTTTTAAAATAGATTTACTTGCCGATGGTATAACCTCACTTGCTTCTGTTTCCAACTCATAAGCTGGTTTTAGTCTATCTATTGACACTGTATCTTTTTTGTGTGGCAGTTGTACCTCGAAATACTTTTTATACCGTTTCACGACTTCATATGGTCCATCGTAAGGTGCTTTTAATGGCTTCTTGACTCTATCTATACGTATATAAACTTTTTTACAATTTTTAAGGTCAGGATGAACAAAAATACGATTTTTACTCTTATTAATACTAGAAGGTATTGGACGGATTTTACCAAATGCCGACCGTAATTGTCTTACATAATCTGTTTCGTCGGTAATTTTCTCGTTTCTAACGAAAAATTCGCCTGGTAACCTCAACGTTCTCCCATATGCCAATTCAGCACTTGAAATCCCTGTATCTGTTTTTGGTACTGCCCTTAATCCAAGCAAAACTATAGGTAATTCTTCCTTCCAATTCTTCCCACGGCATCTTAAGGCTACCTTCAATGACCGGTGAAAACGCTCTACCATACCATTGGCCTTTGGATTGTGAGCTGTTGTTTTTATTGATTCGAAACCTAAAATTTTTGAAAGCTCACTCCATACTTTACGTGTAAACTGTGCTCCTCGATCGGACGTTACCCTTTCTGGCACTCCATAGCGGCTCACCCATTCTCCAACAAATGCCTCAGCTATTACCTTTGCGGTCATTTCTTTCAATGGAATCGCTTCAATCCACTTTGTTGCTCGGTCGATACACGTCAACACATACCTATACCCATCAACAAATGGTAACACTATTAAATCGATATGTACGTGTTCAAACCTATTACTTTTTGGGAATGTTCCTATTTCCGCTTTTGTATGGCGTGATACTTTCGAGCGCTGGCATTGAGAACATGCTTTACACCATCTTCTTATATCTATTTTCATTTTTGGCCAAAAATATGACCTTGAAATTAACCGAAAAGTTGCTGCTTGACCTGGATGTGATACTCCATGCAAATGTTGGAACACTCTATATCGCAAATTCGCTGGTACAACGGGACGCTCTACATCTCTGAAAAAACTACATAATACAGATACATTTTCATTATTAAAATTAATATCTTTAAGTACGTGCTCTCTATATCCATCTTGACGTATTTTTGCGATTTCTTCATCACTTTCTTGAGCTTTGGCAATCTCTTGAATGGAAAACGCTGACTCTATCGCACTTATTTCGGGCCTGCTTAATGTATCTGCCACTATGTTTGACGAACCAGATACATGTTCAATATCAGTTGAAAACTGTGATAAATACTGAATTTGCCTACTACGTCGTTCTACCTTTATGGGAGTTTTTTGAGAAAACATATAGATTAGTGGCTTATGGTCAGTAATTATTTTTAACTTACGTCCTTTGATGAGATACTCGAAATGATCCACTGATTTATAAATAGCATACAACTCTTTATCGTAGATCGGCCAATTTTCCTGTGTTTTCTTTAATTTTTCGGAATAGAATGCAATTGGTTGCGCTTCCCCTTCTACTATCTGTTCTAAAACTCCACCAATGGCATCTTTCGACGCATCTGCTGTTAAACGAAGAGGACACTCTTCTCTGACATAGTGCAATAATGTAAAGTTCGCAAACGCGCTTTTTGCTTTTTCAAAAATCTGTAATAAATCTTTAGACCACATAATTTTTGTTTTATCACGCTTACCTTTTTTACCTCTTAAAAGATTATATAGAGGCGCTAATAAGCTTGCTGCATGTTTAACGAATCTTCGATAGAAACTGAGAAGTCCCATTATTCTTCGTAATCCCTCAATTGTTTTTGGTGGCTCCAATGACCTGAAAAATTGAACTCTCTCATCTGTAGGCTGGAATGTTTGTTTTGCAATCTTGTGTCCTGAAAAATTAACACTCGAAGCGACAAATTTAGATTTTGTTAAATTAATGGTTAAACCATAGGTATTTAATCGCTGAAATAAAATTTCTAAGTGTTTAAGATGTTCATCTAAGGTATCTGAGAAAACGAGAATGTCGTCTATGTAGACGAATAGGAATGGAAGGTCATCCAATATTGAGGAAATGAAACGCATAAAGGTGGATGGCGCATTTTTTAAGCCAAATGGCATCCTTTTGTATTCGTACAACCCTGCCGGTGAAGTAATTGCGGTTTTTTTAATGTGAGGTGGGTAAACCGGAATATTAAAATAAGCTTTTATTAAGTCTATACATGAAAAAACAGATTTATTAGCTAGTTTAGACGTACAATCCATCATATTGGGCAACGGGTACCTATCAGCAACTGTTCTTGAATTAAGCCTCCGATAATCACCTGCTAGACGCAAATTGTTATTTTTTTCTATGACGACTAATGGCGAAGCCCAATTTGAAGATGATCTCCGAACAACACCCATTTTCAGCATACTCTGGAACTCGTCTTTGATTTTTTGTTGTAATTGTGGACGTAGACGACGCGGTCGTTGATATATTGGTGCACCTCTTGTATTAATATAGTGTACTACTTCGTGAGGAGGGTTTTCTTGGTATTGAGGTGGCGCTGACAATTTTGGATACTTATCTAATAACTCTTTCATTTGAGGTAACATTTCACCATCTCCAAGTTTTGAAACCAGTAACTGGATGCTGAGTTGTTTTGACATATTATGAGTACATGGAACACTGCACCAAGTTTCTCCATTAATTAATAATTTTTTATTTAAATCTGGTAATATATGGAATGCTTTAAGAAAATCACCTCCTATTATTGGCGTATCAACCTCCGCTACTATGAAATTCCAAATAAACGACTTCGGAAAACCTATCTCGACTTCGATTGTTTTTAGACCTTGAGTAGGTATGACTGTGCCATTTGCAGCCGTCACTTCATAATGATGATCAAAATCGATTTTACCAGCGAGATTCCTTGGAATGACTGAGACATCAGAACCCGAATCGACTAAATATGTAATTTTTGAATTGCGATCGGTAACAAACAAGCGCGGTGAATAATTTTCTCGAAGACAGTCTACCGCAGGAACAGTCTTCGAATTTAGTTTTCCTTAGGCTTAAAATTGTTGTTAAATTTGCAACCTGGCATACACTTGAACGCCTTGTTATTAAATTTATAATGGTACCAACATACCTCATTTATCACCCTGCGACGATACTGCGACTTTGATCTTCCTTGACTTTTTCGCCTATATGGTGTTAAGCTTCTCTCTCGCGATCTACTTTTTCGCTGCTCCGTTTGTGCAGCTGTTAATTGTGATATTTGTAACTGCATTTTTTGCATCATTTCAAACAAATTACTGATTGATCTTTGATCAAAGGTATTTTCCACTGGATTTGAATGCATCGTTGACAATGATGCTACTGTACCTACATTAATGTGATTTTCATACATTTCATATAATCGATCTGCGATCTTAGCTTGATCGTCCAATGACTTTTCTGATTCAACAGTTAAAAATTCGCAGGTACGAGGTGGTAATTTTTTTAGCCATATACCTCTTAAAATTTTTTCATTAACTGGTTCAGTACCTATATAACTTCGAAGCGCACTTAATATCATAGATGGTTTTTGGTTTGGGTTGATATCTGCACCTTGTAGAAATGCGGTGATTTTTTCGTCTGAACTCTTGGCAAACGTTGAAATTAATTTGGATTTTGCCTTGGTGTATTTATCCTGGTCTTGGGACTGTATAATCTCTTTAATTTGATTTATTTCCTGTTTGTTTAAGCATTGAAGTAGAAAACCAAATTTCTCTTGCTCAGTCCTGACTTGCTGCGCATTAAAAATGGTATCAGCAGTACTGAACCAAATTTCTGGATCTTCCTGCATCGCGAACTGTGGTAACGAAACTTTCACAAAACGCGTATTATTAGCCCAATCAGGCACTTGATTATCTATGTTATCCGGCATTGCAAACAACGAAAAACTTTACTTATTATTATTATTTTTTTTTTCTATATTTTAAAATTTAAGTAAAAATATTCGCGATCCGAAAAAAAATGAGCTTTTTTGACAAAAAAAAACGCTGGCAGGTCGCCACTTGTAGGCATCTAACTCAATATATTTTATCCACGTATAGAAATACCTTTTATTAATATAAACGCAGGATACATACTGGACTAGCTTGTAGTGTGCTACACTTAATCTACATAAAATCTAAGATAACATCTAGGCATGTACATTTATGTGTACTCCGGTTTTCCCCACAAAACTATTCTTAGTTATACCTATTAAAAAAATAAAAATAAAAATAATAATAATTCAGGTACAAAATGATATGATACAAGCCCGCAGATCAAGCTCCCCTCATTTCAACTTAGAACTTGACGGTCGTCATCAACGAATATATAAGGATTATCATGTAACTAAGTATTACATTTTCATTTCATCTATCTTTTCACTTTAAGTTGAATGGGGATCGTATTAGGACCGCAGAGATGTTATTGTTAGTTCGTTAGTATCACTTGATAATATTTAAACTTACCAATTACTACATTATATAATACATATTGTACCTATATTTGAAATATGTGCGTTGAAATCGATGCATATTTGAATTCAATATTAAAATTAAAGCAAATAAAAATAATCAACTGATAATATTTAAAATTACCAATTACTGCATTACGTAATACATATTGTACATATTACAAATATGTGCGTTGAAATGGAGATCTATCTGAATTCACAATTATAATTAAAACAAATGAAAATACCTAATAAAATAAAATAATTATAAAAAATTTATTCATAAAAATTTTGAACTTTTTATTCATGACATACTTTCCATTTCATAAATTTGTTGCCTATTGAGTAGTAATGTTATGTAATAAAGATTGTTCTATCCTTTAATTTCATGTTCAGTAATTTGGAAAAAAAATGTTAACTCACATAACGAATCACCCCCTACAGTAAATTCTGAATGTTAAAAAAAATTTTAATGAATTAAGTGTTGAGGTAGTATATCTGCCCCAAAAATTGTATAGTCACATCAGTAGTGAAACATTTCAACTTGTAGCCAGCATACTTATAACAATCCTCCAGTGAATGACGACCGTCAAGTTCTAAGTTGAAATGAGGGGAACTTGATCTGCGGGCTTGTATCATATTATTTTGTACCTGAATTATTATTATTTTTTTTTTAATTTTTTTTTTTAATAGGTATGTATAACTAAGAATAGTTTTGAACTTGATGTTTGTGCTTTTTAGAAGTTTTTTTTGCGGATTTCATTTTCTAACGGTACCTACATTTTATATTATTTTTCACGATGAAAACAGTTTTCAAATTGTAGGAAAAACAGCGCTATTTATGGTCACAATGTACTCTTTAATTTATGAAAGAAGGTTATTACTACTACATTGATATTACATATTTACGTATGTATGACTAAAATTTCAGTAATTTCCAATTAAGGTGTGAAAATTAGAATCAAATTGAACCATCACATTCTTTCGAAAATATAGATAATAGATGTCGTGATAGAGGATGTTTTTGAGATTGCAACGACATGTTCAACTCGGCTATTTATCGTTTGAGTCCAAGTCTCCACTTTGTTGATCAACTGAATCAGTAGCTGGAACAGTAGGATTGAGCAAATATTTAAAGTATATTGTTTCTATAGCTTTTAAAAAATCTCGAGATTTCCAATCATTGCAGAATTTTTTAAGATTACCTGGACTTGATTGATTGTCAGTGGTAACTGAACCATTCGATGTATTTTGCTGCCTTTCAAGTGAAGTTTCTTCATATTCTGGTTTTCTATTGCATTGAACGTCTTGTTCGATTTTTCTCAAGTCGTTTTCTAAATCGTCGTATATGGATATATGAGTATAAGGAATTTTTTACGTTGCGATTGTCTGGATTGGAAATCGCATGTTAACTTTTATAAGATATTTGTAATTAACGTCTACAATTCTACATTCTATGATAAAGTAGAAAAGGATGTATAAAAATGTTCAAAAAGCACATGAAAACATTTACTTGTTGATTCATTTTCATTATCTTCTCGTTTTTGTATTTTTTCTACGTATGTGATAATATTTTGAATTTCTTCTTTATCTTCTGTAGTGGATGATATAATATTTGTACATATGTATAATAAGGCGGACGTTGAAGAATACTTTTTTCAGATTCTGAGAGTTCATACCCGTATGATATTCTATAGCAATGTGATACCATACCCATATCAGTATCAATAAAATATCAAAATTATAGATTGGACGAGTTTTGGAATATAATCGATCTCTTGAATTCACTAAAATAAAATTCAAATATCATACTGATATATAAGATCTTGCAAAAACATAATTTAGTATTAAAATAAGATGATCTCTGATCTTTGAGGATTCTACGCAAATATCAAATGAACGATGATGTATAGCTATATGTTGGTCATACGGGTATGATGGTAGAGCATATAGGTATTTTGGTTTTGCGCCAAAAAAATTCATTTTTAAGTTGGGTTAAATGAAGACATTTTAACCCTTGATTCCTACACTGGGTGAAAAAACACCCGGTGTAAGTTTCTTGGTGCGTTGTAGGCAATACGCAGCGCACAACGCGTTACAACGCTAGTGCGCGATAATCATCTTCCTTTGGGCAACAAAATGCGCTACGAGTTGAACTGTTTTCCCTTGTGTGTGGGAGGGGGGTGTGACCAAACGTTTTTTTCAAAATAATTTTTTATCTTGGAATAGTAACAAATTAAAAAAAAGAAATCGATAATTTTTTATAGAAAGGAATATGATAATGAGTTTCCTAAGAAATTTGCGGAGAAAGACCAATTTTCAAGATGAAAAATTTTTTTTTCAGAAAATGTCTTTTTTTTGGGTAGTTGGTAACACTGCTTTTTTATACCATCATTCATATAAACGGTATATCATGTTTTAGCAGAGACGATTCGCATGAATTTTCACCATAACCCATCCTCGTAGACTTAATTACAAAGCTGTAAATGACTTTTTAAAGTTTTTATAGTGTAGGAATGTAGGGTTAATATCATATCTCCTACCTTTGAGAAGTTGACCTTTCAGCCACTCCAAAAGATCTGCAAAAGAATTTTCATCGGTAATTAACAGGGATTACAAACTTTCTAAAAAATTTCAAGTATTTCTATCATTAGTTCATATCGTAGAGCTTGACATTGGAAAAGTAAATAGTGAAATTATGAGATGGCGAACATCAAATGAAGATATCTATGCTTAGAATATGTTTTATGCTTGACTCACCATAATAAAGCATTATGGATTCCTTTGTTTTGGGATCAGATAAATAAAATTTCACAAACACCATTCTTTTATCAACCTCACGCAATATGCAATTGAAGAGGCTCATCATGCTCTGAAATCCTGCGAGTAGGTATAATTAGTGATAAGTCATACCATAAACTTAGGTGAGTATCTCTAATAGGTGTATTTGAATATTTCATTACGAAGATTTTTTCGAGAGTCATCTCCTTTGAGGAAGTCTGAAATGGTTGAAAGAAAATGATTAGTTATTCAATAATTTCAATTGCCTAAATTTGAATCATCGAAAATTGCGCAGTAAGTTGGTAGAAAGTCGTTGTAACCAAAATCTTATCACGCTAATTTGAGAACATGCGTTAAATGCGCAAAAGTTAGATGGACATAGGTACTTAGCAATTTGAAAGCTTCAGTGTAGTATGCAATGTTCCTCGAAAGGTTCTCAAATCCGTGATTATCTGATTCAGATATTACTTCGTACGTATCGTCTTCTGGAGTAATTGTTTCCCAAAACTTCTCATTCAGGACTTTGTAGTAAAATAACAGGATGCATCTTAAACGATGAATGATACCTTAAACATATTCGCATAAATATCACAATCGTGTTCAACCATTTATCATAGAAATGGCTCTTAAAATGTTGGTACGCTTATGTAATTACTTTCGGAAAGGTCCCTCTCATCACATATATCAATGTTAGTGGTTATAACACTCTCGATAGAAGGAAATCCTTGTTTTTTAGCTTCAGTTCCATAATCCATGTACACTAGAAAATTCGCTACATGTAGTGTAAATATCGTAATATCTACAAATGTTACCCAAATTTCCAACTCCTTAAGTAAATAAGAAGTTACAAGTACGAAAGTACTGGCTTCGTTTAAAGAATGATTCTCTCGATTTAAAGTTATTACTCCAGAATAGTTTTTCTCGCTCTTAAATCACTTGTCGGTAAAAATCGTAAACATGTCAAAAGAACTTGAAATGTACAAAATGATCACTTTTCCATGTAGATACTCACTTAGCATCCGACTACGTTCTGAAAGTGAAAATTTGATTTTTAGAACAGATTATATTACTATTTTATAGTATACATTGCGTCTAACTGATTTTAACACACCCAAGCGCCAAATTCCCTTCACCCACAAAAAAGTATTCATTATTTCATTTGTTTTTACAGGATTAAGAAATTAACACATAAATAATTGTTTCTCTATGAATTCAATCCATTTTAAACTTTCAACATTTCATTCCAGGTAATTTTGCAACACTGATTTTGAAAGAAATGAATTTAAATCAATGAAATGAGCCGTAAAAAATTTTTCAAATCATATAATTTGAGTTACCAAAGTCTTAAATTATTCATTATGCCATAATGAAGTTAAATAAAATGAAATAGATGATATTTGTCTTCATGAAAGGGAATTTCACGCTCGGATGTGTTAAAATCAGTTAGACACAGCGTATATATTGTTCTTATATCATCTATCGCGCGGTGGATTATTATTTGTTTGAATAAAAAATGTGTGTTGAATATTAAATTTTTTTGTGAAGTGGAAAGAGTGATGAAAGAATTTTCCAAATGACTACTTATCAGAATAATTTGAAAGAAATGCAACTTTCCAAGTTAACTTGACCAGCTTTGTTATATGTAATCTTAATCAATGATTTTTGTCTTTTCAGTCTTTCTTTCATATTATGTAGTATTGTGAATTTTATGAGATTATACACCGGGTAAAAAAAATGATAAAAAGTAGTTGAAAGAATAAAAAAAAAGGTCATTTATCAGAATCTCAATAGATGTGTTTACTGCGGTTCTCCTTTCGCATCGCAAGAAATAGAGTGTTTATAATAACTGGTCTATGTTCTAATTGGTCATACGTCACGCCTATAACAACCAATCAGCAAGTTGGAATGTGGTAAATTTCACTCGACTAAATCAAAAACGAATTTTAGTCGTTCACTGAAAACTGAACGATATTATTTAGGAAGGTAGAAATGAAACTACCTACATTTTATCACATTCTAGCGTTATGATTGGTCATTACGCACGTAATATATGACCAATTAGAACATAGACCAGTCATTATAAATACTCTATAAAAAATAAAGAATAAAACGTAAGCACCCATGCCGCATCACTGGAGCTGAGTTTTCAACTATGACTTGTTCAGGTTCGCAAATAACATTATTAACCCTTTCATGACCACAGGCCAAACCCATTACCGCCTGAAAACCCCTGCCATATCTCTTCCAAAACCGCTTCAGAAGTTGAATTTAGGATGTATAGTATTTTTTGGCTACAATAATCATATAAGCTCATAATTTTCAAATTTTAGAATCCTTACATTATCCTCAAATTTTTACAATCCCTCATTTTGGATCCACTTTGGTCATCAACTGACCCTACATATACATTTCCAGGTTGATTTGGTGAAGAGATATGGAAAGGTTCATGAAATTTCCTATGATAATTTCCCCTCCACAGCCTCGCATAAAAACACTCAGAGTTTTTTGAAGAACTAATAGTTTTACTATTAGTATTACTATAGTGAACCAATAGTACAATTCATGAATTAATCATGTGACTAGAAGTGATGATGAAACTTTAAATAGCACTATAGTAGTAACAATGAAATACTGCTAGTATCACCAATACTATTACTAAGTGTTGATAAGAAGTAGTGGCACTATTAGCAGTGATTATGAAACACTACTATAGTATCCCTGATAGTATGATTCAAAGCGATGATAAATGTGGTACGTAGCGGGCGGTTTTTGCTCAGAATCAGCTGTGTAAAGAAACGAAGTGGAAGAGTTTGGGAACTACCCGATATCATACACACGTCATCCCTGATTCGCGTTCATACCATGTCTAGTCGGTTTTTAAACTATATCGAATATTTTGGCTTTTTTAAAGAAATTAATGTAATATAGTTTTATTTTTGGATCACAAAATTATACGAAACTTGTAGCTGAAGTTCCCACTCACATTTTTGTTCAACCCTATTTTTAATAATTAATTTTTACTTGGATTAAGTTTTCTGAAGCTTCTCGCTGATAAAGTGACGCGCTAGATAGTATATAGGGAAGTCCGTAGCGGCCATAAGATGTATGAACATATCAGTTTTAAAGACCGATCAAGATATAAGTATCGACGTCGAGATGTAATTTGATTGGTTTGAGTGCCTCCGAATTCATCAGAATTTTAATTGATCGAATTTAAATAGTATGAAACGTTTACATATATGGTGTCCTTCCCATCAACTGATTTTATTGAAAACTCCGATAAAAATAAACTTTTTGTATTGAGTATTCACTAATGAAAAGCAAAAAAAAAGTCATACCATAGGTGAACTTGTCTTTGAATTTTTGCTCGTCCGATTCTAAGAAATATGTAATATAATCAAAATTAAATCGAGTGTATGTGTTAATATTAAATCATTAATTTTACTAAAATTTAAAATAATTGAATAAACATTTGATACCCTCTAATATTTCTTCATAAATACTTGACAAAAATAGGTATCTGTCATTCGTGTCATTCGTGATACTACTGGTACCTGAATAAACGCAGATTAATTTTTAAATACTTATAATTGAATGCTTTGTCAATGTTGCGTATACTGAATTACAAATTTATTATTACCCGAAGATTCTGAAAAAGATATAAAGTATATTTATTTGGTATCAAATGCGTACGTACTCGTATATTAACTTCAACACAACTCGCCAATAAACTTTGACTAATAAGAGCGTAAACTTACTACTAATAGTTAAAAATGTTTGGATAGTGTTATCGTATTCAGTGATGAGTCCTTTCAAATCTTTTATAGAGTTGACATTCATGGGGTCATCTATTTCTAGCTTACCCCTTACTGAGTCAGGTAAAAGATCTGAAATTGATACAATAAGCTGTTAATCCGAAGTATACGATAGTTACAATACAACTCACCTTTGAGGTAATCCTCGATCACATTAGTTTCCTCTGGTCCTAGTTTTGCTGCCTCTTGTCTTACTGCTTCTACTTTATCTGGAATAGGAGCTTAAATTAATGGAGACATCTACAAGTAAGTCTGTATAATGATTTAATAGTTACGAAGTATTCAGTTTTTACAATATTTATTTATTACCTTTTAACCAAGTCATGTTCGTTTTAGTTGCTTCATTCGAGAGCCAGTGCAGAGCTTCTGCAATATGAAACAATTTTGTTTTGCTAATTTTTTATCTTCTCATGATATTATGTAATTGAAAAATGCTTACTGGAATGAAAGAGTTTTTGTATGTAGCTTAAAGAGCGTCCACGTGATTTCAGATGTTCTTGAAAATCATCTAATAACTTCTTGATAATGTTTTCCAATTCCTTTACTGCATGAAAGTCAACTTATATCAACGCGATAGACAATGCGTGCGTTAAGGGTGTAATATACAGATTTAGTTCATCATTTTTGCTCCAATGAAGTAAATAAAAAAAAGTCCTTGATTGTGAGACTTGCTTTAAGCCATTTAGCATATTTCCTTTGTATAGGCGGAGATGGGGGCTTTAAGGGACTTAGCTCCTTCAAAGCTCAAATTATCCCCACCTCGTCAAATTTCCATCTCAGTTATATAACGAATGTATTTCCCGTGTAATTAATCATTTCTACCTCTAATCCATTTGGGAAAACAGAAGTTTATATTTCTTATAGCTTTTTCGATTCTCATGAAAGAAAAAAAAAACATGTAGATATTGAAAATTTAACAATTAATTTCACCTACTCATATTCGAAAAAATTGTTATTTATCAACGACCAGTGCAAAAATTTGCCGCTTGACTGATTTTAGCTAAGAGAATCCAGCTTCAACCTTTATCCTACTATGTCCGTTCCACCTTTACTATAAATTGACCAGTTAGCGAATGTCAATTGATGTTTATTATTATTCTGTTTCGTCAACTTTTAAATCCAACTTCAAACTGTGTTACAGAGTGAAAATATTTTAAATGATTTCTTCAACTTTGAAAAGTTTCTGAAGGAAAGCTCCCCAACTTACTACTTACCTCTATATATGTTCCAACTGGTAATGAATCTGATTTACTTACTTTTGCCTTCGACTTGTGAGTATAGCACGTAATAGTAATAATAGGTAGCATCAAAGTTTTCTGCAATCATTATTCTAATCATTATTTCACTCAAGGTGAGAAAAAGTTTAGGCAAGTACAGACATAATCGAATAACTACCTAATTCAAGAAGTGATTGAATTTGTGTAGGTGGAATGTTCATTATATCTGTTGTAGCTCGTGCATATACGAGCGCAGTATATTTTACTATCTTGATAGGGTTGTCTTGATTGTTTTCATTTAGTGCATAAATACAACAACGACGACGCGGGAAAGAGTGTGACGAAAAATTCATAATGAACAATAAAGTATTAAAAATTATTCCCTTGTAAAGGGTTCTTTCTTTTATGAAATGTTTGCAAGTTTAGTATTCGTTTGATGACGATTTCGTAACCTTATTTTAGAATCTGTTTCCAGACGCAACGCAATACTCACCTTTTATCTCAGCGTCGGTTAGATTGATTTGATCATCAGTACGGGATATATCTGTCGTTGAAATTTCGTTTATAGATTTCATTAAGCGGTGGAAGGCTCGTAATCATAATAATAACTATGTCTTACCATCGAACGAGAATGCTGCAGATGTTAGTTTGAATTGAAGGGTTATCAAGCAAATACCTATAAGAGTGATTGTTTGTGAGTAAAATGGTTGGAATGAATTAAGTATAAAAATATTTGATAGTTATAAAACATTCATCGAAGAATTATCGAATATTAAAATATTATTACAAATAAATAGATTAATCAATTAATTAATTTTTTAACAATAATGCCTGTGGCATTGGTATGTTATAAAATTAGCAATGTTATCTATATAAAGAAATTCATTTGTTTCAACGGAACATATTGCTAGGAAAAATAAAGGATGATGAAAATAAGTAGAAATACCGAGTAAGGGACTATGTAATGAAAAAAAAGCAAAATAATTACGATCAAAGAACTCAAGTAAAAAAAATATCATGCCACGTTTAGAGCTTTTAAATTAATGAAAAAAATCGCTGAAGTGATTCAGTCAAACTCGAAATTCTTTTGAGATGTTGGTATTGTTGGTATTTTAAGAAAGTACATATAATTTTTTCAAAGGATTTCGGCAAATTCAGATTAGTGCGCAGTAAACTCACTGGAATGAAGGTAGTAATGGTAACAATAATAATAATAATAATAATAATAATAATAATAATGTGTCACAGATCAAAATCTCAATATGAATGCGTAACTGAGCAAGCTCTTCAATAAGTATATACTAATGTTAGGTATATTATTTTATAATTATATATAATCAAAAAATATCAAATGCTTCCTGCTCTACCAGAAGAAAGGCAACAAATCATAGGTTACTTTTTACAAGGCCTGACACATGAGTATGTATCGAGATAAATTTAATTTTGATGATTTTAATTTTTTTCCCTCTCTGAGCCACTAGTTGAATATCTCATAAATATTTCTTGAAAATTATTCAACTTACCCATGAGAAGGTAGTTAGAGTTTCTTACACTATACATTTTTCGTTCTGTTTATAGAATGTTCAAACTTCCTCAGACTTTAACGAACTGTGACTGTAAAGTTGTCTATCCGAATACTCGTACAATGGTTTACTGCTTTACTAATGAACTTCTGTTTTATATATATGATGAGAATATGAGAATAAGCATTGCAAAATCAACTACGCTTTATGTACTCGTTGATTTATGTATAAACGATGCGTATGGCAGACTTGAACTTTTCATGGTTTATAATTTTCGAAAAATATATGGTAAAAGGTGATTTATTTTCATTATTTGGAAAACGTATTGATGAATGATTCATTTTCCATGATGAGAATGTACCTAAAAATGTTGAGCGAATTTGCGAAAGAATTTGCAAGTTACACGTCAGAATTTCTATTGATTTTGCTACTGTGACTTTCAAGCAAAGTGGCTGACCTCTGGTGGAAGAAATGAGAAACATATGTGGAGTGATCAAGGAATAAATTCGCATGATTTTTTTTTAGAACAACAAAATGTTTATTTCCTACAATTTAGCTCATGCTATTTTGGGTGGATACCGGTATTTTCCCGAACGTCTGAATCTCTTTTCAAACAATGGAATCGGAGAGGCCCGAAAGCCCGTAATTTATATACCCGAAAATCCATAATTTATAGGCCTGAACATCCAATGGTGCAAACAATAACAGGCAGTTGATAGGCCTAATATTCAAAGAAAAACGAAGCAACGTTGCCATATAGAGCCTATCTGGCTAGCTCTGCACTAAGAATGAAATGGGTTAAAATTTATAATTCGGGAAATGGAAAACATGTTATTTAGGCTATCCTTCTGCAGCCAGAGAAAACTGCAGATGCGTTTTGTGGACTAATAGAAATGACTCCCGACGAATATTAGCCTGATTTTGCGGGTTATGTGCTTAGTAATTATATATCAGATGAAACAATATTCCTATCATTTTTGTAGTCAACAGCACCCTTGGTAGAACCACATACTACAAAGGACCTGAAGTGTTTCATAGATACTACAACGCCATCTTTTATTCCCCTCATCCGCCTGTCTGAATCAGTGGCGTAATCAAGGGGGGGGCTCGCGGACTAAAGCCCCCCAAAAAAAATGATTCGAAATTTTAAAAATCAATTATTAAACGTATACGCGTAAATTGCGGGAAAAAAATTTAGTCGTTTTATCTTGGGTGCCGTTGTAGATTTGAATTCCTGTAACAACAAGTACACCGGAAAGGTCTTTTTCAACCTTGAGACGACTTAAAACATATCGGCGAAATCTTTTCAATGAATTTGGGCTACTAAAATGCTCTTCGGCAAATCGCCGTAACTGCCGACGCGTGGTCTTGAACATTTTAGCGAAAAATCATCGAAAATTATATTTTGTTCTATAATATTTCAATATATTTTATGTAGAGGGCTCGCAAATGGCTCATTTTAAAGATATTGAAATGCAAAATGATTAATTTTTCTAAAGTTACTGTATCGATTTACTTTTGGAATTAATTTTGAAAAATGATTTTTTTACTTTGCTTTAAATTTTCTCAAAAAGTAAATCAATAACAATTAAAAGTGAAACACGTTCAGAATTTCATACTCTTTGAATGAGCTACTTGTAAACTTTCCATCTATATTTTTTCTTGAAATATTTGCAAAAAACTAAGCAAAAAGTCGAATTCACTTTTAGTAATGAAGCTCATTCACAGAGGGTGTTCTAAAATGAATTGGTTTTATTAAAATAACTCGAGACTCACATCGATGGCAATAATGTTTTAAATTTGAATCATGTATAAAACGTCAAGCTTTTTCGAATGAGCTGTTTCCGAACACTTTAACTCAATTTTTATACTAGATATTAATAAAAAACTTTCTGGCTCCTTTTTCAACATTTATGAGTGAAAAATTCGTATATACGGGGGGGGGGCATCTATGTATGATTAATCTGTGATGCAATTCATTTTGCAATTTTTTCAAAAAAATTTTACACTTCATGAAAATAGGTGGGTGCCAACTGGAGTTCGAACCTTCTTTTTTTTTAGCCCCCTCCAATAAAACATTCTGGTTACGCCACTGGTCTGGATTGTTATCAAAATTTAAAAGAAATGCAAACTGAATTATGTCTAAAAATAGCTGATGTTGAAAGAAATAAGTATTTAATGCCCACACAGGAAGAACAGGTTAGAATTGAGTTTATTATGGAGTAGGGAAATGCATATACACTGGGCCATATCAGTTGCCTTGATTATCTTTAAAAAATGGGCCATGGGTTTAAAATGTCATTTATTGATGCAAAATATCTGTTTCAAATTTTAAAAGATGGTGTTCATTATGCAGCGAAATTCAAGTGCAAACAAAATGAGCTTTTAATAGGCAACATTTTTTTTTTTTTCGCTTTTCGAGAACCCCTGAATACGGAGGTTTTCTACTTCAATGATGAATTGGTAGCGACTACGCCAACAGCAGAACCGCTTAATGACGACTGCATCGAAATTTACATTCTATAGTTCATTAGTGATTGACGCGTTCAGCACAATTTATGCTTTTGTGTTCTTTATTAGGAAATGTCAAATCGCAATATTTATGAAATATAGTTCGTAGTTGCCATTTCTGTTGCTCAGTACTCGAGTACAACTTGACAAGTATGAGCTGATGATTTGTTATTTGTTTACGATAACAAGATTCTTGTTGAGGATTTGCAAGTATGTATGTATGTAAGGAAACGTAATGTTATTTATTTTTTCTTTACTCTAACAAAATTTCTGAAGAAAACATCAAAAATGACATTGTAATTTTAACGACGAGTTAAATCTGTTTACAGGTCGTGTTTTCGGGCACTTGTATGGGAATTTGAATACTATGATGAGAATAAAGTTTTTAAATGGTCTAAAAAATGAAGAAATCCTATATATTTTATATTTACTTAATTCCTTCGTTATATCTCATTCTTACGTTAAATTGTCTGTATATAAAGTATAGGTTTCATTTCTTGTATACCTACATGTTGCATTTCCATTCGTAAGTGACTCGACGGAACGTTTGCCTCATATCATTCGAATTTTTAGTTGAATTATCATATGTTGATAATTTTAAAGTGAAAAGTGTTAGTTCAAAATTCGTGAACTTCATCCCTAATGGCGATCATTTGTCACTCCATCTTGTTTTATAGACGAAGGTAGTCAATTTTTGATGAATCCCATATTTCTATAAATATCTAATTGTGAAAAACTTGCCAAAAATTAACTGCATTGGCATTTTACAAATGCTAAGTTGATTAGGGATTTCTCCACTTTTGGTAACATTTCTTCTGAAAAATGGGAACTATCATTTTGATACCCGTTGAATAATAACTACCCTAAACTTTGAGCCGTTCGATCGAATAAATATATTAAAACAAAAGAAAAATAACGCAGTTTATGGTGTTTTGAAATTTAATTTTTATTCATGAAAGAGGTTCATTTTTATTGCATTAATATCATGTGCAAAGGAATGACTCAAGTTTCAATAATTTTCGAGCTGAGGTCGAAATTTCACGTTCACTTGTAGCATCCCTTTTTGCTGAAGTTGTAGATGAATGGCCAGAAGATATGTTTGAGTGATTGATTTCTGAATATTGGTTACAGCTGCGCTGCTCGAATTTGTTTGATACGCGAGTTTCATCCTTCTTCATCCGGTTTATACAGTTGATCAATCAAAGGGTAGGAGGGCTCTTGCACTCCTGTGAGCGAATATTTAAATTGTATTGTTTCTAGATTTTCTAATGTAATTCATTGGTAGGGTTTAAATTATTGTCGATTTTTACAGCGTTACCTAAACTTGGCGCACAGGAGGGGAAGTATCTAGATTGAGATGATCTAAGAACCACATCAAAGTTTGGAAATCATGTACGATACCAATTTTTTCTCCTTCTATAATTTTTTAAACAATAAATCATACGTACATAAAGTAATGAAAAATATTTCGATTAATATAATACATCCTAAAATGTAGAGGAAGCGAATGTACAAAAACAGTGGCGTATCCAGACTGATGGTCAAAGGGGGGGGGGGTCCAGCAAAATTTTCAAATATAAAAATCTGTTAGGTCTCAAAATTTTGCGATTTTATTACTATTGATTATTTGCATATTACATTTTCGTTGTTCCTTATTTGTATATGGCAAAAATACTATTTTTGAAATCGCCAACCCCCTTAAATACGCCACTGTACAAAAATATTCAAAAAGCGCATAGATAAGTACATATGCCTACTTATTGATCCGAGTTCTTCTTCTTCTCGTTTTAGTATGGCTTTTATGTATTCCTTTACTTCTTCAAATTTATTGCAGTATGTTATCTCGCCTGACATGAAATTTATCGACAAAACTATCAGTGTACTACCAGTGTATTTTTTGTGTGTATTATGGGTATTTTATGTTGTATGCACAAAATCCAACACTACACAAATATGATGTGGTTGAGAAGGAAGAACCTTCGAATTATACAGGTAAAACTTGAAGACGCATTCTACTTGTGTTTAATATAAGTTATAGTAAGAGATTACCCGTGTAGACTACATATATTACCATTGTAAAACCTTAAGATACATTCCACCAGTTACACTTTTCATTACTTCTCCTCTCCTATCTACTACACTTCTAGACACTTTTTCGTCAGTAATACTACATTGCAAATATCGTATTTTGATGCAAACAATATATTTTTATTTAACTTGAATGATAAAGTTAGTATTTTTTAAATTAGTTATCATTAAGGTGACAAAATATTTTTTTAAATGTATCTCGGCACCTTCAGCAATTAAGGTTCCTCAACTACCATGTATGATTGTCACTCAAGTACCCTTATGTATTGTATGAAGGAGAGCTCATATTGTGGTGAAACACTATACAACAAACTTTAGTCACCAAAATGATTCACAAAATTCGCTTTGGTTTATGGAAACTAATCTAAAAATATAATTTTTCTACATTTATAGCGGTATTAGGATAGGCCAAGTCCTGAGCTCTCGTTCTGTCATTTAGGTATTAGTTACCCCCACACCAAATCGGTTAGTTTTGTCCCTGATCATGGAACATGTTTAGATTTCATTGGAAGAAATTAAATTTCTTAATGGTATTAAACTGAGAACATTTTAAGCATCGTGTTTTCTTACCGTAGAGAAGAATCTTATCGTTCAGCCATTCTAGAAGTCCTGTAGAAGAATTTTTATCAATAAATTAACAGTGGTTGTTAACTTCAAATAGTCATATTATGTGAATTCGCATTGCAAAGGTCAGTATTGGGCAGTGTTGTAGGAACAAACATATGTCTGTTCTTGTTCCTGTTCTCGTTCCTAGAAAGACCCAGTCATTTGATTCTGTTCCCAACTCGTTCTTATTCTCAATGTTTCAATTGTTCTCGTTCTGTTCTTCGTTCTTTCAATTCTTTACAGTCTTGTTCTCGTTCCGTTCTTCGTTCTGTTCTCGTTCTTCAAACTTAAACTTTTTCTTTTTTTTTCTTTCTTTTTTTTGATAACGTTTTTACAGTTTATGTTGTTGTTGAAATTGAAAATTAATTAATTGAAGCTAATTAATGAGAAAAAAAAATGATTTATATGGGTATACGCAGCATTTGTCCGCTTTTAGAAGTTTTTTCTTTTCTCTTTCCCCTCACGATATTTAAAGTATCATTATTGGCAATGAATTAATAATTTTGGTACTGAATTGAATTATTTTGAATAGAATTAATTGTTTTTCGTTCAACTGTAAAGATAAATTGAATTCCAGTGTTAATGTTACGAAATAAATGATTATTTTTCATGCCCCTACTAATGACTAGTGGTACAATTATCGCGAATATTGTAAATACTATGCGATAGAATCTTATTTATAAACCAAAATGATAGATAAGTATTAAATTAGCCAAACCCAATTCATTCATTTCATTTATTCGATTTATTTTCAAATAATTTAAATATTTTACTGTGTGAGTCCATAACTGGCGGCAAAAATTCTCCGTTTTCAGAACTGATAATACCATTTACATGTAAACACGACACTAGCGCGCCACTGCTCTGAAGGGTCCCAATTGGGACTTTTCGGCTCACACGCAGCGCTATTAAGTTTAATATCTTTGCAACGGTATACTGTAGAATTTTGAAAAAAACTGTATCTAAAAAAACATGAAATGAAGATTATTTGTCATTATTCAAAAATCCATATGTTCGCTCAAGTTTTCGTCTTAGTATAATGTAAAGTTGGTATGACAGTGTAATAGCGGGCGTTTTAAGAACTTTGAACTTTAATCATTTTTTGAACACGAACGATAGAGTTTTAGGAAAAATTTCATACGAAATGGCATAGAATGTAGATTATTTTTCATTGCTGAAACACCTATGTGTCCATTCAAGTTTTCGTTCTATTAGTTTAAAGTTGTATTAAACCGTAAATAATGATGAACAAAACTGAGACAAGATGACGCATCCAATCTACCTAAGCTTAGACGGCACACTTTATCAATACCATACGAATACTCATATACCCTGCTCATTTAGTTCATTTTTCGTCCACAAACGTCAAATGTTTCCACCGAAAAGTCCCAATTTGAATGCAGTGTATAGACTATTTTCTGTGCTGCGGATTGCATAATACCTATCAGTGCCGTGCAATGCGGTCACGGTATACGTAGACCATATATTATGTAAATACACGTTATGTAGGTATAGTATATGAAAGTGAGGTTTATGTATACCATGATCAATTGACCATAGTGCACAGCATTGATAGATATGCAATCCACAGCACAGACAGCACTCTATAGTATATCCTATTCATACATGTAATGTATGGTTAACTTACTGTAATTTATCACTCTGGACTTCCTTTCTTGGGATTCAGACCAATAAAGTTTCAGAGCGTTCATTCTTCTATCAGCCTCCTGTAAAATGCTTTGGTAAAGAGTGAACAGGCTCGTGTAACCTGTAAGTAAGTACCAGCGGTAATAAGTTCATGTCATGAGCTTAGGTAAGTATCTCTAATCGAAGTAGATATTTGGAAATTTCATTACGAAGTTCTGTATGATAATCCATATCACCGATCATGTAATCTGAAATGATTGAAAATATATAATGTCGTAATATAATTATAATACTTAAACTGCGTAATTTCGAATCATGAAGAATAGCGTAATAAGTAGATTGAAATCTTATTGCGCTGTTCTCTTTGATCTTAATTCAACAAGATTAAAACCATCAGATAGTAATGCATAAGTGGCATGTATATACCGCGGATATAATTGAGTAATTTGAAAGCTTCACTATAGTTATCTTGCTTCTCCGAAATAGTCTTAATTCCATAATTAATCGATTCACATATTATTTCGTACGCATCGTTATCAGGTTGTATTGGTTTCCAAAACTTTTGGTTGAGGGCTTCGTAGTAGAACAACAGGCCGTATTTTGCGCGTTTTAAGGTAACTTGAAAGTATTCGCATAGATAAAACGATCGTGTTTATCACCTAAATAAGGTGCATTTCCTCGGCACCCCCACTCCGGAATTTGGAAATGAAACTAGGTGCAGCACAAACGAATGCACCTAGTTTCATTTCCAAATTCTGGAGTGGGGGTGCCGGGGAAATGCACCTACCGAAATAATTTTTATAATGTAGATAGATATTCATATTTATATATTTACCATTCATTGAAAAGTTACTGAGTGGAACGCTTTTGAAAGTAAAGGAGTCATTTTTCTTAACATGAGCTCCATAATCCATATACACTGTGAAAAAATTAGCACACGTAGTTTAACAGTCTTATTCAAATATTACTCACATTTCCATCTCTTTTATATGAGATACATAGATGCATAAATCTATGAAGATACTATTTTGGTTTAAAGAGTGATTGTCTTAATTTGAATATACATGTAATTTATGTGACTTCATAATGGTATTCTCGCTCGTACATCACTACTTAGAAATAGTCATGAACGCATAAAGAGAATTTAATTTTACCAAAGTTGCCAGAATATTTCTTTGAATCTGGCATAGTAAATTTACTTTTCCGACCTTAATTTGGTTACAGCATGCTTTCATTCGAGTATGCAAAGAATAATTACCTATTTTCGTATGTACTTACTCAACATTTGATGAAGTTCTGGAAACAAAAATGAGATTTTTAGAGCCAATTAGATTATTATGTTGCAATATGTAAAGCCTCCGTATCTATAATAATGAACTGCTTTCTATATGTAAGCCAAGAAGAGCTAGCAATAGTGAGTACTTGAGAGGCCTCAAGAGAACAGTTTTTTGCGGGATGCTTATAATTTAATTTTTATACGAAAAATTATTATATAACTGATATATGGTGTCTGTTTTATTGTATATAACCTTAATCAACGAGATCAACATATCCAAATAGTCTTCTAAGTGTATATGAAGTGGAGTTCAAAAAGAAGTGATTTTGTGAAGAGGTTTGAATCAGGAAGTTTATTGAATCCTTCATATCTAATTACCAAATCAATGTAGATAAGTCGAACTTATAATGTGAGTTTAATTCGGTACTAGAATATGATCCCTTGAATTTTGGTCAAAATTTAGTCAAAATGATAGATTGTCAAAATTTGAGGAAGTCTTGTAGAGCATTAACTTTGTTAAGTTTAAAATATATAGGCTCATGTAGTGTGGAAATTTTTGGATTTATACTGGGTTACAGCTTGAAGGCCTGAAGTTGTCAGCAACATTGTTTACAAACCTGAAGTCCTAAATACACTTCAGTTGAAAACTCAGCTTTGAGTGTTTGCTTTTTTGTCTAATTCGTGAACGATGAAGTGAATAAAGGTGGAATATATTTTTGCTTCATTAAAAATTGTATTATTTTCAAAAATCACAAAGTAGGTAAAGATTGATTTAATGTTTAATTTTAACTATATTACCAATAAACATTGAACACCAGTCGTTTGGATGTTCTTTTTTTGGTGTGAAATATTATTTTCTTGAGTATTTATATGTATATGTAGTTCCAAAAAACTATCTCATTTCATGACTTTTTTAAATTTGAAACGTAGGTTCTATCGGATTGAAAATTAACTCAGAATTTTGAATACAATTATCTAATTTGTATTTACTAGTTTCTAATGATATCTGAATTTTTTTTTTCATCAATTTTAGTTACTTCTAACTATCTTCAAATTTTTGATTTTCTCGGAAAGTTTTAAAATGTGGAAAATAAACTGGCGATGTCATGTGAATTTTTGGTGAACGACAAATGCTTACGAAATATTTTTATATGATGTGCTTCCCTGTTTAAAAAATTCTGATAAAAGTAGATTCTTGGTAGATGCAAATTATTCACAAATAAAAAGAACAATGAGAAACATACCATAGGTAAACATGTTTTTGAATACGTCTTCCTTATCGTCATTAACATAACCTGAAGAAAATTAAAACGAGTGTATGTATTATGTAATATATTACATTATTCATTTTACTGTGAATTTAAATTAATTTAGAAAATATGTATCACCTTTCAATATTGGTTCATACGATTCTGGCGAAAATAAGTGAATATTGCTACTCGTGATACCGTGGATACCTGAATAGTGCCAGATAAATTTTTAAACATAATCGATACTATTTTCAAAGTTATAAGTATTGGTTTAGTAATAAATTCATCGTTACCCGAAGATTCTGTAAAAGAAACAAAATGTACCTATTTGTTTTAAAATGGATATGAATTCGTGTTACTGCTTATTAACACAACTCGCCTAGGTGCTTTGATGAATATAAATAAGAAAAAACTTACGAATGCTAAGAAATATTTCCACGTATTTGTCGCTTTCAGTGATGATTTTTTTTAAATCAGCTACGGTGTTGAAGTCATTCCATTTTGGCGTGTAAGGAGTGCCTTGGTGAGTTTAAATTAATAAAATACATTTCAATCTGAAATGGACCTAGGTATACAATTTTATAAAACGACTTACCATATGGATTAATTACATTCACCTCAAACTTATTAGTTGCTTGTTCAACTCCTCCTGAAAAAGAGGTATATCAGTTTTCAAATGATTGTTTTATGCTTGAATGTAAAGTGATTTAGCAGTTATAAAGTATTTAATCTTGATGAAATTTTTAATTACCGCGTAACCAGCTCAAGTTATTGTCGGAGTCAATTTTTTCCGGAAGCATGTTCAAAATTCCTACAACAAAGTATAATTTTCCTTCGCTATTCTTTTAATCTTCTCATAATACATATAATATTATTCAATCGAACCAATGCTTACTATGATAAAACACTTTTTGCGTGTAGCTTAAGAACCGCTGGCGATGTTCCAAATCTTTTTGGATTTCATCCCATAAATTTTGGACAATGTTTTTCAACTCTTCTATCCCTACGTGAAAGTTCACTCTCGTTTTTATATTAAGGTGATAACTCTATTATGATTGTTGTGAGCAAGAAGGAATTGGGTAGCGAAGATTGAAAACAAAATGACTAAGTGGAATTTACTTACTTTCTTTTGTGCTTGTGAAGCATATAGCATAATCAGTAGCATCAAAATTTTCTGTAATAATATTTTAATCGTTGTTTTACCGAATAATAAAGTAAAAAGTTTACGCAAATAATTAATGGCTAAATTAGGTAGGTTGGTACCTAGTTCATAAAATGATGGAACTTTTCGGGCTGCAATTTTCATTATATCAACTGTAGGTCGAGCATATGCGAGCGCAGTATACTTTATTTTCTCGAGAGGGTTTCCTAGGTTAAAAACGTGTGAGTTCATTTAAAGCATAAATATATGAGAATAATGACAAAATAGCGAGCGTGCAATTGATAGATTAGTTCTTGGATTACCCATATGATTATTTTTTTTCAACATTACGTATTGTCTGCCATTCAAGTTTTAGAGAAAACAAAGTCTCAAAAAATAATTATACGAAATTTTTTATCGAAAAAGTAAGGCTGTGGTGATTAACCCACCATAGGTAGTATGGAACCAGGATTGGAGACTAGTACCAACATATAGCTTAGCTCGCGAGTAGTTACTTGCGCCTAGTCTCAGTCCCCTTATGTGTTCATCGTATGCAACTATTTGTACATGGAAGTATAACATATAATATTTTTTTAAATTTAAATGAAACTACTGATTTAAGTATCTATGATGATAGAAAAAAAAATGCAAAAAAATTTGTGGAATACACTTTTTGCCTATATTCATTTTTGAAGGGGCTACAGTAATTCAAATTTCCCCATGATTTTTTCTTGCTCATGATTATAAATTTCGAAGAAGGGCTGAGGATTGAATGAGAAATAATAGACAAAATCAAAGCCATTGTAAAACCTACATATAACAATTTTTTCACGCAAAATTATAATATAAAGATGGAAAATAAAACTAGTACCGAATCCGTGTAGTGATAGGAATTGCTAAAACACCTTCAATTCTGAAGATGAGCAAAACGTACATATTTGAATTTTAATTTTTCCTTGATTTCAGTCACATTAAAAAAAAAAAATCATGGGGAAGTTTGAAATTATCGTTACCCCCTTCAAAAATGAAGATAGGCAAAAAGTGTTTACCACAATTTTTAATGCATTTTTTCTACCATCCTAGGTACCTACTTGAATGAACGATTTTAATCAAATTTAAAAAAATGGAATTTTGGAAAACTTTTTAATCATTGTAGCTCCTTCAAAAATGAAGATAGGCAAAAATTGTATGCCACAAATTTTTTTGCATTTTTTTTCTATCATCATAGATACTTAAATCAGTAGTTTCATTTAAATTAAAAAAAAAATATTATATGTTGTACTTCGATGTACAAATAGTTGCATACGATGAAAACATAAGGGGACTGAGACTAGGCGCAAGTAACTACTCGCGAGTTAAGCTATATGTTGGTACTAGTCTCTAATCCTGGTTCCATACTACATATGGCGGGTTAAGGAAGACGCTTCTCATAGGCTCAAAGGGGTCACTGCAGCCCTGTAATGAAGCTATTATATTTCACCATTTTTTATTTCGATATCTAGGCAAACATGATAAGGTAGTAACTGTCGCATGTTGAAGTGGTTATAGATACCTACTGTAGTTTATTTAGCAATTATTAAACAGGATATTTTTAATGGAGTATTTTCAAAAATTGTACCTTAAAAAGTGAACTCTGGTAATTTTTTTAATTCAATTTTTTTACATCGATACTGAGAAAAGCATGGATATGAATAACTATCACAATCTGTTAGTTTCGCGGAAACACCTTTATCTCGTAATTATGGGCAAGTGATAACTTACTTTCCTTCCAAACCTCTTCCAGGATGATTTTTTCATCTTTTCTATGTGGATCTGTAATTACAAATTTGTTGATTACAAACAAGTGGTATATTTTACTTAATGCCAGCATCATACTTATAGCTTAATAATTAACTTACCATTGAAGCACAAATATCCCGAGAATCCCGCTAAAGTTGATTGTAATTGTAAGGTTATCAAACAAAGACCTAAATATAAGAATGCCATTCTAAATGATTAAATATTCGTCAATCAAGTGAATTATAAAAATCGCATGATTGTAGCCATGCTGCATCACTGGAGATGAGTTTCTAGTTTTGGGTTGTTCAGATTTAGAGTACAGAAGTGTAAGACGATTTTTGTGATTTCTCTGGAATGGCGAAGTTTTTGAAAACACAAAGGGTAACACTGATTTTTGTTATCAGTTGAGACTTCGAAAAAAAACCGTGTATACGATATTTCATCCAGTTTGGTTGAGAACTCTATGATATATATATTGTGATTGAAAAAAAAACAAACACTTGCTACGATGTAATATTTTATGTCATGCTTTTTTCTCCAAAAAGAATGAAGAACGCTAATATTATTGTGTGAAGATGGTGAGGTAAGTAACACATTTCAATTAAAAAAATTATAACTTTTTTCAACTAAGTACTACAATAAAAAATATGAACATTTGTGCAAACATGCTTATGGGGACAAGATGACGACAGCACGTTCACTGAGAATAAGAATGTATCAACGAATTTTTGTATCTGCTCCAGAAGTAGAAATTTCAATTTTTTTGACGAATATGGATGAAACACTATGTGCACATTACTGTGGCAAATAGATATACAGAAAACACCGTTTTGGACTTATACATGTCTTATGAACATCTTATCGACATACTTTCGAGTTGAGCTTGAATTAATGTCGAATAGATATCAACATTTTTCGTTAATTAGAAAAAGATATTGATGTCTGTTACATCTATTCGACATTAATTCAAGCTCAGCTTGAAAGTGTATCTATAAGATGTTCATAAGACATGTATTTGCTCAAAGTGGTGTTTTTCGTCTATTTATTTGCTATGTAAGAACAGAAACAGGCTATCTGTCCGCTAAAGTGTGCACATAGCGAAGCTTTTATGGTTTGTCGAAGAGAATAGAGGATACACAAGATATGTAACAGAGCCGTTTACTTGTCATTCATGTTTATAAATTTTAATAATCATCAGTTAATTAGTCTTTTTTTAGTAATTTGTTATTAATCAAGAGAAAAAACACGTAATTTATTTGTATTCATCACTCATCTTGCCCGCACTATGAGAGCAAGATGCAAAAATTGTGTTTTTTTCAAAAGCTGTATCTTGTTTTCAAAAAGTTTTAAAGCCTTAAACACGATGTAGGTGTAAAAATCTTTAAATTTATTGAATGAAAATTAAACTTAATGTCTAAATGAAAAGTACACCTTTTAGAGCGCCTCAAACGTTAGATGCGTCATCTTGTGTCCGTGTCCCTGTACCTCATAGATGACGTTGTTAACTCCTGCATGTCTGAAGGACAACGAAGGGAGCAATAACTCCAAAACTCAGAACTAGAATTCAAATTAACTCGTTCATTTTCGAAGAATTGTAACTTAGATTAACTTGGAACTTTAATCGTTTTTTTTTGGGACTTTCATAGAACTGCAACTTGAATCTTAAAGAAAAGTAAGAACTCGAAAGAACTTATTCATTTCATTTGAATTCGATTCTGGATTTAAGTTCTTATTACTTTCTTAAGTACTTATTTTCGAAAACAGATAACAGCATCACAAAACTATTCAACTTATGATGGTCTATCAGGGGTATCAGGGGCGTACCGAGGACATTCTTCAGGGGAGGAGGAAAACCAAAAATTGCCAACTAATTTTACAATTTTACCAGCTGTTGACCTTTTTTTTTTTTTGCTCCACGAAAATAAGATGTTAAATACGATGTATGTCACAATCTTGTTAGTCTTCAAAACATTTTAAAATAGCTGTAATAATACTGTGCAAGTGGTCAAGTTTACCAACTTTACGCTAAAACTCCAAATTTACAAACTTTCCAAAAGCCAAGGGGGGGAAGCTCCCCCCTCCCCCCTTTCGGTACATCTCTGTGGTCTATGGCCATGAGTTTGAGTTGTGACCTTTGATTTGTTGAGTCCTTGAGTTATTTGTTTGTACTTTTATATCATTAAAATTACCAGTTACAGTTGAATGAAGACTTTAAAGTTTGAAATATGTGTGGTCATGCTTTTTTTTTAAGTTGAGAGAACCTAATTCAAAGTTCAAGTTATGTTACTCTTCTTATAGGTTCCATCACTATGTCAATTTGATGTATACTTGTAGATAATTTAACGCTAAGTTTAATGATGTATTTACAAACTTCTTAACTTCAAAATAACAATTGTCTGCTCTATAGATGTTTGAAGTTAAGCTCCAAACTGTACAACTTGAAAAATGCTAAGAATAGTCGTTATTTGATTTGAGAGAAAAATCATAAAGGAACTCAAACTGGAACTTAAATTAACTCATAATATTTTTGATAGAATTAGAAACTTGCTGGAACTTCGATCAAATTTGAATTTTCAAAGAACTTGTAACTTGGATTTTTCGTTTGAGTTCCCACTTCTGCTAAAGGACACATTTGGGACAGAGTCTGAGAATCCACCCTATCACTTAGAAAACCACCTAAGAATTTAGAATATGCATTAACTAGGAAAGTCTATTTGCTGATAATAATGTGAAAATACAAGTAACGAGGAAGTGAGCAATTTGTTTTAAATTATATCAAACTATGTGCAATATTCTCTTGGACCTGAGCTTATTCAGTACGGCTTGATTAAGAAAAAAGCTAACGTACGTATGTGTAATACCTACATGCGTTTGCTTTTTAATTTTGATCATTTTAATTTTTTTCCAGCACATGAGTGTAGGTTTTGTTGGAGTGACCAGTTGAATGTTTCAATAATATTTCTTGAAAATTATTCCACTTACCCAGTAGGAGATACTTGGCATTTGGTAGACTATGCATTGTTTTTTCGATTTATAGATTCTTCAGACGCTCAAAAGTTCTGCAGCAATAGCAAACTGACTATAAAGTTCTAGACCTGTGTACGCGTATGAAGGTTTTTTGCTTCACTGATGAACTTCCTCTGTTTTCGTATAATATATGAGAACAGGCATTACTCAAACAATTACTTCGTCACTTAACGATGATTATGTCGACAACTATATTTGCTAGTTCATTAGTAACTGGTGATTATAACATACGTCATGCGCTTCATCGTATGTAATTTTTGAAAACTATGGTTTTCAGTTCGCGCACGTAATGATGATTTGTTTGTTTACCTATCGGGAGAATGTAAAGATCTGCCTTGGCGATTTTGCGAAAGAATTCTCAACTTTTATGCGTCAACATTTCAATTGCTTTTGCCATTGCAGGCTGGAATTCAGTCAAATTGAAAGCAAAATAGCATTTCGTCCCAAGGAGTGAGGGTATCATCGATCTTTAGAAAAGCAGTTATCTTGATTTCACGCGATGTTCGAGTTTTATTTTGTGGGGGATGGGAGAGAAGGATTGGATGAATTTCCACAAAATGGAAATTCTTCCATGAAACTCAGTTTAATACAAAAATATAGTTGGGACTTATCTCGCCACCCCACCACTCATAAAAAAAATTCCACATCAAAAAAATTATAGTAATACTTGATAGAAAAACTACAATTTTCAATCGACAAAAAATCCATTATGTCATTTAGAAAAGACCGAAGGAGTTGGATGAAAGTTTTCTTTGATTGGTTCTTCAATTTTTGAAATTACTGCACGTCGCTGTTGAAATTTACCAATATATCCAAAACATACGAAAGGTGACAGTAGCATCAAATAATTTCTACTCCCTACACTTCTCCAACTATAGAAGTTTCGTTTCCAATTCTTTTCCACCAATTCTGTAAAATTTACAATTTTACATTGAAAATACTATATTTTATCGATTTTTGTCAATTTTGCCAATTTTTTCGTTATTGGTTGTATTTGCGACATTGCAGCTTGGGTGCTAAAATACGTTGGAGAAAACCATTTTTTAATTTGTTAATTACAGAAAAGCTATGAACTATAAAACATTGGTTCACACCACATGATTTCGCATTCTTTGTTATGCAAAGAAACTCTATTTTCAAATCACCAAACTTATACTAAGAGTTCAAAGAATGCCACCAAAGCTTAGCTGACTTTATTTGGGCGCAGTACCTTAAAATAAAATAAAAAGTTAAGCTCGCGAAATAATAAAAAGAGAGAGAAAGAAAGGAAGAAAAAACAATATAAGATGTAAATATCGTATGGTAAAGTTTAATGAAATTTGACATGGAATCAAAAAATATACATAAATAATTAAATTATAACTAGAACACCAAGTGCTAAAACTAATGCTTAAAAGGTATTGCACTTCGTCGGCATCATTGTCTTTACCACCATCTTGAGGTTCTAAAAAAAGAGAGGAGTCAGTTCGCTTAAAACAAAGTAAGTGAATATCTAAAAATTTAAAGTATAATGTGGATTGAATTTCAACGGGACCCAAAAAAGGTAAATAAAGAAGGAAACGGCGACACCTTCCAGATGAGATTCAGTTACATAGTTTAACGAATACCTATAAATGTCTATTGAGGTTTGAATAAGTAAATCACATTATTCACATTTAAATCCTAAACTGCTAGCTCAATGCTCCGGCGTTGAAGCAAACATAACTGAAAGTGGTATTGCAGAAATTGACTCATGCGCATGCGCGAAAGGCAATTCGAATGGTTGCAAGGTGAAAACTGGTTTATGGGTTATCCTCCTTTACCTCCCAACTGAATTCTCATTATACATTTCTCACTAATTAATTTTGAAATAACTACGAGATTATTAAACTGCTATTATCATATTTCTATACCTGCGTTTAAATTATCTTGATCGAACTAATTTAATTTAGCCAATAAATCTGTGAGTTTGTGTGCTGAATCAATCTTCATTTCATCTACGATTTTTTAAAGGAGAAATCATGTACCAAGTTATGCAAAATATTTTATGCATCGTATATGAAGTGGAAGTGAATCAACAAAAACATTTAATAAGGCGCATAAGTACATTTACCTATTTGTCCGATTTCTTTAATTTCTTGTGTTTGTATTTTCTCTATGTACTTTATTACTTCTTGAAATTTAGCGAAATATGATGTATTGTCTGATATGAAATCCAAAAAATTAAACGTGAGTTATGTATGATGAGGCAAACTTTAATGTTTACTTGTAGATTCTGTAGTTTCACATTCTCACGAACTGAGACGAAACTGTGGTTGGTATTGGATTGGGTGTCATATTCGCATAATATTGCGTTATAAATTGATGCATTACCTGATTTACCATATCCGATAGAAGGAATTTCAAAAATCCGAAAAGTTCAATCGATAAATTTATCATTGATAAATTTATCTATGTATTTTCTTAGCTTGATCACAGATGAAGAATGAAGTACTCGTGATTTTTGTGCAAATTTTCTGAACTCAACTTGAGGCAGTTTTAGTGTAAGCTCTCATAAGTTATCGAAATACGCATTTTTCAGTTTTTACCCTCAAAATAACTAGAAAAAGAAGCTACTACTCTTTTCCAATAATTAACCTTAAATATTATTTTATTTTCTGTGGCAATATGCATATGTCATTGATGTTTCTTTAGCGAGGTAGGAGATGTATCGAAGCAATAAGAACGATAGATTAGTATATTCTTAAGCAAATTACTCGTTACCTATATTGTTTTTGTTGCTTAAGTAATAAATTATTCTACCTCACTAAGAATACTTTTAAGGCTGACTATAATTCTAAAAATTACAATTGAAGTGTATCGAAACAATCTTGTATAACAACTTTGTTGGCCAAAAAAGATGTACCATACTCGCTTCTTAGTGGGCGAATCCCCAAACCAAATCAATTAGTTTCGTCCTAGTCCTAGAGCATGTTTAGATTTCGCTAGAAATTTAAAATTTTTTAATGCTATAAGATTGAGGAAATTTTAAACATCGTGTTCTCCTACCGTTGGGAATTTGATGCTTCAGCCACTGCAGAAGTTCTGTAAAAGAATATTTACCAGTAAACTTACACTGCTTATGAACTATGCACAGTTCCGTTATACTAATTCATATTACTGAGATTTTCTTTGAAAGTAGTGTATGGTACAACACGCGAAAGCAAACAATGTATGGATGTACCTAGCTACCTACCTATATATATGTAGTTATATGTATAGTATGTTCAACTTACTGTAGTGCATCACTCTGGACTTCTTCATTTCGATTTCAGACAAATAAAATTTCAAATCTCTCATTTTTCTATTAGCCTCATGCAAAATGCTTTCGTAAAGAGCTATCAGGCTCTTAAATCCTGTAAGCACAAGGAATAACCTTATATTTAAAGCTTACGTAAATACCCATAATCAAAGTACGTTTAAAAATTTCTTTACGAAGGCTCTCTGTTGAATAATCTTCTTGTTCGTTGAGGTAATCTGAAATTGTAGAAATAAAAAGTACAGTTTATACATAGATAATTATATGGATAATGAACTGGATTGGCATCTCGTGAAGTCGTAAGGCAAAAAATACAGATAAGATTTTTTACTCTTGAGCTCAGTTTGCTTCGCTCATTGGCTGAATTTTCCTGTACATTTTAAATGGGAGTGACCAATCCAGTTTAATAACATTTTATATCTATCATAAATATACTTATCCTCCCTGAACCCGAATCATCGGGAATTGCGCAATAAGTTAGTATAGGTAGCAGTTAGTTTTAAGGAAAATTTTTCTTTTGCGCAGTTTTCGTTGATGGAAATTCAACAAGATGAAACCATGAGATGAATGTGCTAAAGTTGGATGTACATCTTGTAAACCTACTTAGTAACTTGAAAGCTTCACTGTAATTCTCTTCCTTCAGCGGAATAGGCTTAATATCATAATGGACAGGTTCACATATTACTTGGTACGCATTGTTTCCAGGTTTTATTGTTTCCCAGACCTTTGCGTTCAGAGCTTCGTAGTAGAACAACAGGGCGTATTTTAAGCGTTTAAAGAAGCCTTGAAAATATTACATGGATTCAACAATCATATTTATCATGAAAATGACTTTCATAATGTTAGTATTCATTGTATGTAATTACCTAAATTTGGAGATGTTAAATCAATTTCAGCAAGTGAAACGCTTTTGAATGTGAAAGAGTTATTTCTCTTGACACGTGCGCCATAATCCATGTACACTGTGAAAAATTTGGGACATGTAGTGTAAAAGTTATAGTTCAAAAATTACTCATATTTTCATCTCTTTTATATGGAATACGAGCATTAGTTAATAAAAGCATTAGTTTAGTTTGGAGAGTGATTGCCGCATTTCAGATTATGATTCTAGACATCTTAGGGGGGGTTTCTCGCTCAATCAGTCGTATGAGATATTTGTAACATGTTAAAAGAATTTAATGCATCATTCACTAAAATTGTCGGAATATTCTTTTGAACCTAAAAGGTAAGTTTAGCTTTTCCACGTTTAAGCAATTACAATGCTTTCATCTGAAGGAAATAAATGCTTTCTTTTGTACTTACTCAGCATTTGATGAGGTTCTGGAAACAAAAATGAAATTATTGCGTTAGAGCTGATTAGACTATTATTTTGTAATGGATAATGCCTCTATATGCATCATAATGAGCTGTTCTTTATTCGTAAGTGAGGGAGAGCTGGCAGTAGTAGGTGTTGGAAAGCCTCAAAAAGAGATAGCAACAAGACCTAAAAGGAATAATTTAAACTGATATCTTGAGCTTGAAGTGCTCCACAGAGCTACTCGTAGATAAAGTGTTGTGTGGATTACTACATAAGGTCGAATCTGTTTCGAAGCAATTAATAACACGAACTTATTATTAACCATAACTAATATATTTATTATATTAATGGTAATCGAAACTGGGGATGCCTGCTGGACACCAATATCCTATTTTTCGCATTCTAACAATAAATCGTTTCCCTCGCGTATTATTTGTTTTGTGCTTTGTTATACAGCGTAAGTAAGTGTAACAAGCTCATTTTATTATATATAGTCTTGATCAAGAGTCTACACGTATTCACTCCCACCACGTTGTAATCCCTTAAGGCTATACTCTTTGTTTACATTTTGACAAGAAAAGGTTCGTTTTGAACGTCAACTTCAATCGGTTATTTCTCCCTGAAAACGCGATATAATTTATTCCGACCAGTTTTATTTTATTTATTAATCTTTTAAAAAGACCTGACTTTTGAGATATTTTCGAATATTTCCTTTCCTTTTGATTTAAGAAGAGTTAAGTGGGTGAGAATTCGCGAGATATGGCAAAATTTTAAACGTTAATCATTCGTTTTAGAAATGACATATCGAAAATTTCTCGAAATACAAGTCTTAATTTAATTCTAAAGAAAGTGTTTAAAATAAGAAATTGGAAAAAAGTTGAATTTCCATCAAGAAAAAACTGATCAAAAATTGGAAATTTTTGTTGAAATTGGTCAAAATCGTTCGCTATAAGTACAACTCTTTCATGTATTTAGATCTTGAACGATCATTAAAATCGCACAAGTTCGTTCAAAAACGTCTCATCAAAATGTAAACATGAAGTATCCCCTTAAATTCTTTTTTTCATTGCTTTAAAATTGTCTGGGAAGTTTGTGAGTATGTAATTATGCTTCTTAACTTCATCAATCACGAATACATATCTAGTTATGAAGTTGAAGCAATTATATGAGATCCTCAAATTCTCAGACATCCCCCATTTTGTGACTGTTGCAATTTAAACTTGACCTGTTATTATTATTTAGGTTCTCAGTGGACTCAATACAAGTGAAGAAGTATGACCATTGACCCTTTTATGTGAATTTGGTAAAGAGTTATGGATGGCGAAATTTCCTTAGAAAGTAAGTTTATGTTTCCAGTTTCGTTCTACTCCATACTTAATTGAGATTTGAATGAAACATCATTATAACTATGATTTGATATATAACAGTAGCTGAATAAGTTAAAAGGATGCTTTATGTTTTATAAATTTCTTGATAAATCATAATGCATGATTTACTTCAAAAAACATTATTTTTGTAAAGTTGGAAGAGCATGGCGCGAAAGTTCATTATTTTTGCACCATTTGATGAAGTAGTATAGAAAAAGAGGGATTTATATATGCTGCATTAAAAATTTTACATATTATTTTCACAAAGGAGATAAAAGATCGATCAAGTAAATGTTTAATTTTAACGATATCAGCAGTTGGTAAACTTCGAGCACCAGTTCTTTGGGAGTTTTTTTTTTTTATGAAGAATTTTCTACTTACAAGGGAGTGATCAGATATGTTGGTCACGGATCTGGTCAAATGGTTGCCTGTGTTGAAGTACTTCAGGCGCCTATCTTCGCGTCACATGAATTTCACCTGACGAGGGCCTAGTTTTCTTCTGGCAGGGTTCTCAACATAAAAAATCTTGAAATTTGAAAATTCATAAAGAGTGAAAAATTGGACTTACAAGAAAATTGAGCTATTCTGAAAATAGTACTCACCCAGACGAACAAAAATAGCTAAAAGGTTCACCTTCGTACATTGCAACAGGAATGAGTTGTGAATTTTTCAGAAATATGCGTTAAAATCAAAGAATCCCAAATTCTGAAAACGAAAAAAATTGTGAAAAAAATTAAAAATTAAGTTATGGTGACAATTGAAGCGTCTAAAAAATACCACTTTCAAAGACAAACAAAAAAGTTGGTATGATGCAACTTCGTAAACTGCAGCTGGAATAAAATGTGAATTTTCAAAATGTAAAAAAATCAAAAAATCTGAAAATTTCGAAATGTAGAGATTTGCAATTTTGAAAATTCATATTTTATTCTATCAGCAGTGAACGAAGTTGCACAATATAACCTTTTTTGTTCATCTTCGGAACTAGTATTTTTTGGGCGCTTCAATTTTCACGATAACTCAGTTTTTAATTTTTTTTGAAAATTTTTTTGTTTAAATTTGGATTCTTAAATATCAACGCATATTTTTGAAGAATTCATAACTCATTCCCATTGCAATGTATGAAGGTGAACCTTATTACCTTTTTTGTTCGTCTTGATGAGTACTATTTTTAGGATGGGTAAATTTTCTTGTAAGTCCAATTTTTTATTTTTTATGAATTTTTGAAATTTCAAGATTTTTTATGTTAAATTTCTTCGTATGATGCGATAAATAAGTAAAAAATACTCCTAGTACTGAGATCGAAATAAGGATTGAAAAACTAGGATAAGAATCTCTTAAAATTATGTACTGAAGAATTTTATAATTTTGTGGACTATTAATAGCGCATTTATGAGCGTGTAAGCGTCATTTTTCCTTTTTTATTCGCGAAAAAAATTAAAAATGTCGATTCAAAACGAGATGGAATGTTTTTATACTAAAGGTAATATTTAAGCCGCGTCCACACGAGCGAGCCGAGCCTGTAATGTAACATGTAACGAACAACATGTTCGTTCGTGTGGACGGGTTCGCGAACACGAGCCGAGCTGATACAGCAACCATTCGCAACGAACCAATTTTTGTCGGTTTTTTCGACGAACACAAAGGCCGTTCGATGCGCAGTGTGGACGGCATTCGTGCAAATTTTTTTTTTCGGTCGAGCACGGAACGAACATGACAGAACAAATTGGTTATCTTGAACAGGGATTGCTTCACGCATTCGTGTATCAATTTTTTGTATGCGTGGCCCAATTTTGTTTATCAAATCTTCGAAGGCAGAAGAGCTCATTCGAGTGAAATTTTTGTATTGGCCGCTGATTTCCTGAAATTTCAAATCCGTAAGTAATTCCCCCCCCAATCTTTTTTCAAATAATTTTGTCTGCCACCATCTTCGTTTTTGGGCCATTCGATTGCTACGTTTCTGCTCTTCTTCCATCGCTAAAAGAACCACCACTGCCCCCGCGCAAATTACTAAATTTTTTTCTGCCTCCATCATGAACACTACACCGCTAAACCACAAACTTCAATAAACCACTATGAACTAGGTACCATATTTTTGATCAACGAACATTCGCGATTTTGGTGGATCATCGATATTCGCCGAGCGTTCGTCGGTATTAAGTTACTCGCGAGCATTACACGTAATGCTCGTTACATGTTACATTACAGGCTCGGCTCGCTCGTGTGGACGCGGCTTTAGGATATTTTAAACGAAATTCGAATCAAAGACCGTTTTCGCCATCTTACAGGGGAGAGACTGAATTCATTAAGCATTCATGAGTTTCTGATAAAATTTGAATTTTTTTCATCAGTTTTGGTTATTTTTCACGTATTATCAAACTTATTCGATTTTCTCTAAATGAGTAAAATAAGTTAAATAAACCGTAAGAATTTTTGATCATCAATTCAAAATGTTATGAAACGTTGTTGTATGATGCACTTCTTTGACTAAAGATTTTATTTAGAATTCTGATAAAAGTAAATCGTTAGCACGGATGTAAACTATAAGAACCTGGATTCTTCACTTCACCAAGTATGTCGGCAAACGAGCACGTTCGAAATTGGGGGGTGAAAGTAGTGTATAAGCCACGCCCAGTGGGGGATAAGATACAAGAGCGGATCGCCGTACCGTTTGATATCCAATCAGAATCGTGCTATCATACGACTATTCAAGACTTTACGCGCAGATGTTGATAACAAAGTCCGCAGTAGGCGGTCCTTATGTTCTCTTCGCTCTTCTATTCTGGCACACTCCCCATACTACCAGTGAAGTATCCAAGTTATTATAGTTTGCATCCGTGATCGTTGGTAGGTGTAAATATGAAAGGAAAAATCAGAAACATACCGTAGGTAAAATTTTTTCTGAATGTATCCTTGTTGATGTCTGAAAAATTATGTATTTGTGTTGTATTATGTAGGTAGTATTGGATTATTAATTTTACCCCGAATTTAAATTCATTTAGAAAATATTTATTACCTTTCAATATTGGTTCATACGATTCTGGCGAAAATAAGTGAATGTTGCTACTCGCGATACCGTGGATACCTAGATAATGCCAGATTAATTTTTAAATGTAATCGATACGTATCTCGTATCTTTTAATTTACAAATTCATTGTTACCCGAAGATTCTGTAAAAGAGACAAAATTTATTCATTCAAAAATGGATATATAATCATATTATAGTTAGAACAACTCGCTTAGATGCTTTGACGAACGACAACAAAAACTTACGAATGCTAAGAAATATTTCCACGTATTTATCGCTTTCAGTGATGATTTTTTTAAAATCAGCAACGGTGTTGAAGTCATTCAATTTTGGTTTGTAAGGAGTGCCTTGGTGGGTGTAAATGAATGAAATACGTTTCAATCTGAAGTAGGTTTAGGTATACAATTTTGTGAAAAGACTTACCATTTAGATTAATGACATTCACCTTAAACTTATTATTTGCTTCCTCAACACTCTCTGAAAAAGAGGCATAAATTAGTCTAGGCCTCTACAAGCTCATCAGTTTGCTAATCATTGTTTTATGCTTGAGTGTAAAGTGATTTAGCAGTTGAAATGTATTTAATCTTGATGAAATTTTTGATTACCGTGTAACAAGCTCAAGTCTTTGTGATTAGAAATTTCTGGAAGCATGATGCTCAAAATTCCTACAACAAAGGAAGATTTTCTCTCGCTATTCTTTTCATATTCTCATAATACATATAATATTATTCAATCGAACCAATGCTTACTACGATAAAACACTTTTTGTGTGTAGCTCAACACTGACTGGCGAGAACTCAAATCTGTTCGAATTTCTTTCCATAAACGTTTGACGATGTTTAACAAGTTATGTTCTCCTGCGTGAAAATTAAATAAATCAGTCTCGTTTCTATATTAAGGTGATAAGTCTATTATGATAGTCGAGAATTGGAAGGAATTGGATAGCGAAGATTAAAAATAGAATGACTGATGGTTGAACCCAATTCACTTACTGAAGAATGTCACGGAAAAACTGTATTCGGTCGCATCGAATTTTTCTGCAATCATTATTCAGAGCATTATTTCACCGAACAATGAAAGAGTATTATCGGCTCAATGAAGTAGGTACCTAGTTTATAAAGAGATGGAATATCGCGGGCTGTAATCTCCATTATATCCGCAATAGGGCGTGCATAGGCGAGCATAGTGTACTTTATGTTCTTCAAAGAGTATTCTACGTTAAAAGCGTGTAATTTCATTTAGTACATAAAAATATAAATTACGACAAAATAGCGAAAGTGCAATCAATAAATCAATGATTATGAAACTTTGGAAAATATTCCCTCGATAAGGTATATTCTCATACGGAAATATGCTCAAAGGTTTGATCGCTGAGGATTCAACCTGCCTATTCTATTTCTAGACCTAACTGAATGATGCTTGTACAGAGTGTTTCCCTAAATGTTATGTTCCTTTTTGATGGAAAATATTCAAATATCAATGAGTAAAATAACGTTATTTTCGTACTAAAGATATTAAAAAGGCTGAGATATACTGCTTTGAAGTTATAGAGAAATACTTAGCATAATCATGTGGTTTGGAAATTAATATCTCGAGATTTATTTATGACAGATGTATCATATTTCATTTTTGTCTATAAAAAAAAAAAAAAAAAACAAACAAAAAACAAAGCTAAGAAATAAACAAATTGATTGAACTGTAATAGCTGCGTTTTCAATTAGAAATTCGGCTAGTGTATTCATAATTTCAGCAAAAACTGCAGAATGATTGTGGAATAATTCCATAACAAAAAAAAACGCAGTTTTCCATTCAAAATTTTGTTTAACCGATTTTTATGAATATTATTTAGGTTGGTAACAATGACCACATAGACAAGCTTGAAACCATCTCATTGGTTGATTTGTGCGTTGGAACTTTTTAACGTTCCAACTTATCCTATATTTTGTGAAAAAATGTCTAGATTATATCAGAGGTGTAAACGTTTACTGATCGATATAATCGATTACAATTTTGAAAATAATCGCCAATAATTGATTAATCGTCAGGGCTGTTGGACCTGACCGATGACCGGGTTCAAAAACCGACCGGTAACCGAAACAAAAACGGAAACCGCAACCCTGACCGACCCGTTTTTGCATTACATGACCACAACCCAACTGACCCTTGATCAGTTTGTTTCTGAAAATTATGAACTAACAATAACCATTATGAACTAATTTCTAATGATCCACAACCGAAGACCGACCCACCCCACTGAACAAAAATTAGACCTGACCTGACCAATAATTGGTCCAGAATTCACCGGTCTTCGGTCTTTTTTTTGCATTTTTTTTTATTTGTTTTTTGTTTGCATGTGTAATTGTGTTGTTTTTTTTTTAAATTACATTTTGATTTTCATTTATTGTGTGCTTTTCTGCTTTTCCTTGTTTCTCATATGTACATATTCCAAGTTTGCAGGTGAATGATTAGATGAAAAATGAATGATAATATTTCAAACTTTACTTTTAATGTTAACATTTTCAAAATGACCGGACCAGTCATGAGCAACCGTTCCAAGTAAAAATGCAAGACCCTACCGTCAACCAACACCCTTAAAAAAATTTCAGAACCGAAAACTAGACCAACCCGTTGTAAAAAACAAAATCATAACCAACGGACCAAGACCAACCCCAAAAAATATATATGACCGATAACCGGACCCGGACTGGACCGCAAAAAGAGAGCGGTCCAACAGTCCTGGTTTTTGGATTGCGATTTGCAAACTTATGAGTGTTTTGAAAAAGTGACGTAACATTGACTTCGTCCAATAGTTTTCGCCCTTTTCCGGGTATCATTACAAAGCCAAAAAACAAAATAATCGGCCGATTAATCGATGTACTGCCGATTGTTATCGATTATTGGCATCGCGCAATTAATCGAGAATCGTGAGTCGTGACACCTCTGGATTATATCAAATATCTTTCGATGTTAATATCGCCAATTATGGTGATAAGATAATTTTATTCTACTAATTTCTTTTTCGATACCTAATTTTTTACATTGATACTGAGAAAGGCGTGGATATGAGTAGATAACTATCATATATTGTGAGGGATAAATACTAATTTATTTAATAATTTTCAAAGAGGGTACTTGATAGGACTTATCATTTTTCAACCATCATACTTTTACCCTATCGTGGCAAGCTCCACATGTCTGTCATTAATTCATCAGTAGATCACCAAAACAGATAATGTTATAATAGGCAAATTTTCATTTCGACGTGTTGTTATCTCAGACTCTTCAATATTATGAGTACGTTGATATTATTACTATTACTCTGTAATTGTTGACAATGTATCACTCAAAGAGAACAGGACGTTTTACATGTAATTGTATACTAGTAACAAATTACTTTCATTCCGGACATTTTGTAGGATGATTTTATCATCTTGTTGATATGGATCTATAATTACACGTTTGTTTGTAGTTTCCAAATAATTAGAATATTGTTTTTACTTCATGTGAGATCATATGCATAACCATAACTTACCATTGGGCGTCCAAAAATTTAACGCAAAAGTTGACTGTAATTGAAAGGTGAATAAACAAAGACCTGTACAAAAATGTCATTTGAAATGAATAAATGTACGTAAATCGCGTGAATTACAAGATGCGTATGGAACTATGCCGTGCTATTGGAACTAAGTTTTAAATTAAGGCTTTGTCGGGATTGTAGATAACATTGCCAACTCCTCATGCCTATAGGCCACATCTAGTATAGAGTCTGAAAGCACTTGCCATATCCCTTACAAAATGTAAGAAGCTGAATTTTCAAATTCTTGTATAAAATAATTTTTAGAATGGTAAATAACAAGAAATACAATTTTTGGAATAAGAAGAGAAAAAAAATCTTTATTCTTGGAGTTTTGAAGTGTAAAGAGAAAAAACGCCTATGTGATTTCTCATTATCTAAAATTCATTGAAAAAGCTAAAATTTTCAAGTTCATAATTTTTTCAGTTGGGATTTGATAAATTTATACCTACTTATTAGTGCTGAATGAAGTTAATTTCGACTTACTCAATTGTAGATAGATGGTTTTTCGTACACTGTACATGCTTCGTTCGATGTATAGATATTTCACACTTTTCGAAGTTCTGGACCTATAACAAACTGACTGTGTAAAGTTGTGGAACTAGGTATCTACTCGTACGAAGGTTTTCTGATCTACAGATGAACTTTTTCTGTTATCGTATAATATATGAGAACAGACATTACACAAACAATTAATGTCGGCAGCAGTATTTGCTAGTTCGTTAGTAAGTAGTGCGTATCACTATGACGCGCATGATGCTCTTCATCATTTGTAATTTTTGAAAACTTTGGTTTGTAGTTTGGCTATATCGAATATTCACTTCATGTACCTATTAGTGTTGTAGATACTAGGAGAGAATATCAATATCGAGTATCGAAATGAGGAAGTTCATGTATCGAATTTTCGAGAACAGTTTCAAGATGCCTAATGTCTCCTTTCAAACAGTATTATTAGAGTTATAGGACTGCTAGACAATAGGGCATCAAATTTTGGGTTGATTAAAAAAATATTATAATGTAATTATATTATTTGGATACTTTCCTTAACTTTTCATAAGGATGTATTTCCAAAATTTTACTCCTAGCTATCCATATTATTATCATAATTATGAGAACAGCAAAAAATTCAATGATGGCTAATTTCTTTTCGTTGTAAGTTTTATTAGGTGTTATAGAGATAGTGTTCGTTTGTCATTGAAGGCACTGGTCGTACATTATATCGATACTTTACAGCGCAAAGATGCTATGTCCAAATCTTGCTTAAGCCTTCTCGTAAAAAGGGGAAGAGAACGTTTCGCATTAATAAGAGTATTCAGGCATAATCTGGACTTGGTACTATTTCTTTTCATAATTGAGTCTGCACGAATGTACCGTGTCCAGATTTTGTTAAATTTTCTTATTAATGTGAAACATTCTCTTCTCATTTACGAGAGGGCTCAAGCAAGATTTGGACATACTTCTCTGTGCTGTAAAGTATCGATATGAATCACAAGGAAAAAAAATCATTTTAAAATGATCTTCAAAAATCATACGAATATTTTGAAAAAAAATTATCTTTTGGACATTTTTGGCTGAGTTTCTTTTTTAGATACACCTCAAAATGACGGATCACTCAAATTTTGAGGGGGAGGGTGGAGAACAGGAAATAGCTCAAAATTTATGTTTTTGATTTCATATGAAAGAGTGAGTTACGTACACCAACATATTCAAATTTCATCTACCCAAGTGCATTTGAAAAAGAGTTAGAGCTAAAAACTGTTTTTGATGAAGTTTTGAGTTATGAGTTTCTTGAATCTTCCATATCTCGTCACAATCAATCTAAAAAAGTCAAACTTTGTATGTGACATTCGTTGGTGGCAATAATATGACCTCTTGAATTTGGTTCAAAATGGATCCAAAATGGCGGATTATCAAAATTTGAGTAGAGCTAGATGAGTCTTAAATTAGTAAAAATGTAATTAATATGAACTCATTTGATGATTAGTGATAAGAACTGTACTATATCCCCAATTCACCTCCATACATATGATGAAAGGTTATCGACCTCAAAATGTGGGGGGGGGGTACACGAGAGGTGAACAATTTTTTGTTGTGGTGTCATTGATAAAATGAGCTCATGCGGCTAACCTTTTCTAATTTTAGCTTTCCAAGTGAATTTGGAGGGGAAATTCCTATAAGAAATTTCATGAATCATCTATATCTCCTCCCCAAATTGAACTAGAAATGTCAAACTTTGTATGTATGGTTATTTGACCAGCAAAATAATATCTCTTAAATTTAGGTCGGAGTGAATTCAAAATGGCGGATCTTCAGAAATTGAGGAGCTTCTATAAATATGTGTTCATACGAATATTGCATGACCAGAAATACTACATTTGTTCTAAATTTTACTTCTGAAGTAGTTTTGGAAGAAATAGGGTAGTGGTTTTCAGATTTGGTACTTGATGTAGCTGGCAGATATGATGAGGTTAGGATTGTTATTTGCAAACCTGAACAAGCCCCTATTAAAAACTCAGCTCCAATAAAGTGACATGGCTACTTATGTTTTTTTTTAGTTACTGATATTTTCTTTCTCATTTTTGAAATTTTTTAAATTCTTCCTTCATTGAGAGAATGATAAAAATTTCCATTCCTTAAATGAAAGAGGTGGACTAAACTGTTCAATTCCTTTGGAAATAATTTCTGTCCATCCCATAATTATGATATCATCACTTAGTTGAGATGAAAGAGCTGAAGCTCATTCAAAATGTTGAGTAAGCTTACAATTTTTTTACGAAAGCTACGAAATTTTCGCCGTAAGGTAATATTAATTTATAAACATTTTCAAGTTCACATCTTTCGACAGTTGAACATTTATTGATGAATATTACTTTCAATTACGAGCGTTCCTCTAACACCTGCGAAAAATGTTTGAATATTACGTTGCATAATTTATGAGGTACGCGTGAAATTTCACCCTTGAAACACGCCCAAGGGTAATGAAGTATTTGTCACATTTCCCACTCTGCATATGTGTAGTTAATCATACCTACACGCGCAGTCGAACTACCTATAATTTTCAAGAGAAATACCTGTTCGTAATGCAATTAATGATTATGTACATTTGAAAGTATCCATAATTTTACTCATTTTTTAATGGTCACTTTTCGACTACTTTCTTGGTTTCACACTATCTAAGTGAACAACACTGCAAATTTTAGGCTCAAAAATTTACTGTAATAGATGAGGTACTGATGAGGTTCTGTTTTTTTTTAATGTTGTATAAGACTTCTATCTGAATAGGTATATGAAAAATGACATTAATGTTAACATTATAGTTTTTTTGGGGGAGGAGGGAGGGGAAATGGAGGAAGTGGTAGTTTTTTAATTGCAATTATCTCAGCTATAGCATTGGTCATAGATAAAATATCTTTCCACGAAAATAAAGAATTTTGTATTTCTAAATAATTAAATGATGTAAAAGCCGAAGGTGGGATACTTGAAGAACTTTTCTATGGGTCATTTATTTCTAAAAATTTGCATAATTTTGTATTTTCTTGTAAATTACATTAACTTCTCCTGAATCTTGTAATAAGATCCATACTTATGCAATAACGTTAATACGTGGGGAGGGTGGTTAATATGACAAAGTGATCCAAACTAACATACTCAAATACCAGCCTCCTATAGGAATTGAGAGAGGGGAGTTGGAGCAAAAATTCCCTTACGTTAGAGGGAAAACGAAGTCAGGAAATTTATCTCCACGCCAAATGTATTTACAAAGCTTAAATTAGTTAGAGACCACGATATGAATCCTTGAAATTAGGTCAAAATGGATCCAAAATGGCAAATCTTAGGATTGGAGGATGGCTTGGAGAACATCAAATTCCTAAATTTGATAAATATGGGTTCATTTGATTCTTGTGGGTAAGAAGTACTACTTACCTTCAATTCAGTTTAGGTCCTGGAAATGGGCGAGGCCAGTGAAATGGACCTATTCAGTTTCTGAGATAGTTTTGAAGAGGATAAGAGAGAGTTTTCAGACTCTGTAAGGAGTGAAGCCAATGACCATGGAGAGGTTAACAATATTATCTGCAAATATGAATTAAGTCCCCATTAAAAACTCAGCTCCTGTAATGTGACATGGCTGCTTACGTTTTTCTAAAATGCATTATCCAATCAAAATGAATGAATTTTAGCTGGGTCTTATTATATCCTCGTAGAATATAATAAGACCTAGGTGGTATTTTTTCGAAATGAAAATTGTGAAACGGAGGAACATAGTAAAAAATTGTATGAAAATTTCGACGAATGAAAAATTCATTTATTTTTTTTTTTGAAATAATTTAAATAATTTATTTGGTACTTAGATTTAATGATAATCTTTATACATTTTTGAAATCCATAATTTTTCCCTGAGCTTATTGTAGTTTGAAGAAAAGTGTGCCTTATTACTCAACGTGACTTTATTTCTCCAATATGTTTATATGGTTTACGGTTTTTTGAGTTTGAAATTTACGATTTTGTTGTTTATTCAGATTCAAGGAATTGACCAAGTGCTCGAGTATTGAGTGTAAGGAGCCGGTTAAACATATAGATACAAGATGTAGTGAATGTTTGTAGTATTGGTTGCATGTTACTCTTTATGAAGGCGAATGTGTCTCAAACTCTTCAACATAAGGTAAGAATATCATGTTATGTATATTTGCCTTAAAAACGGCGAAGAGTAGAATACTTAATTTACGTCGGTGTATTGTGGTTCATTCGTGAATTTCCGCTACACTAGGAGCGGTAATATAGCCGTCTAAAAAGGCGATGCCGGGTATCGTTGATGAACAAATAACAATATTATTGAAAACTGAGGTTCCTTCAAAATAATAATATTATTTTAGTTCGATTTCAGTAGTTTATATTGTGTGGCTTAAATTAATCTCAAAATAATGCTAGAAAATTGGGAAATGGAGAAGCACTCAATCACTTGGGTGATAACGACTTTTTTCTTCTCAACAAAAAAAATTCCTACGAAATATTTTCAATTTTTTTTTTTTAATTAAATATTTTTTAGAAATATAAAATTTTTGTCTTTTCATAATTTTAAAGTTTATTCTATTGTGTTCTTTTTATTCAATTTATTTTTTTTATTTTTATTTAAAGGCGTCAATAAATGGACTAAAGTAAAGTAATAAGTAAGTTTTCTTTTCCCCTTATTTTTTTGAATCTAGTTTTTCGCTGAGGTTTTACCTTCTAGGTTTTCATTTTTTTTCCATTATGTTTTAGCGATTATTTTTTGAAACATTACTCCATTTTTGTGCACTTCTTTTCATCTTATAATTTGTTCATTTTTTCATGATATCTTTCATTGATGGTTTTTTTTTTGTTTTCGGAATTTTCGCATTTTTACAATTACTGTTTGCTTGTTGGACTTCCAAAATTTTTTAATTTTTAGTTTTTGGACTTTTTTTTTATGTATAAAAATTTTCCCATTGTACTACGTTCTTTGGTAATACGTATATGCTTTTTTTTAATTTCATACATTTTTCCTTAATTTTTTTTGAATTTTTGAATTTTCGTTCATTGTTTTTTAAATTCGAAAAAAATCAATTTTTGGACATTCTATGTTTTAGTTTTGCATTTAAAAAACTTTTTGGTTCTTTTCTGATTTTTGCTATTATCCTGAGAAATTACTTCGTAAGGTGTAACATGTGTGGCAGTTTAAAACCATCATTCCAAATTGAAAGCCAATTCATGATTTATAATTTATAATAATTTTAAAAATTCAATATAGACGCTTTTATTCATCAAAATCTAAAATGATGTATCCATTTTTGTATTATCAACCTTTTCAGACAGTTTGAAAAACGACCGCTAGATATCAGTCACTTAGATTTTTTTTACGAATAAATTATTGAATAATGGAAACGTATGGAAATGAAAATGTAGAGTAATGATTACTTGCTACATTATATTTTTCACGGGTGTGGTGAGTCATGAGTATGTGTAGTGTGGTATCCATGGGATAATGTAGAGGTGAAGTAACACTCTTATGTGGGTTTAGTGCGGTGAAATATGTATTAATCTTCGGAATCATTTTTGAGCCAACCATTTGAGCATACGAATGCGAAAAATTTTCGATATATAAAAAAAATGTAGCTGGAGCTAGTAGATACAAGATTCAATCTAATATACCGGTCGATGGTAATATATCAACATTATGAATTAATGACGTTACAACTGTGTATTAAGCAAAACTAGTTATAAAACGTTCGCATATATATTACACTATGGTTATAATACGCGAATAAAATATAACAAGATGTCGGATTTAAAAGCGGGAAAAGGCGAAGGGAGAAGCGCAAAATACCAATGCGGAGTATTCCATTCATGCATCTCGACTACATATATTCTGCTTATTATACGATTACTTTGGACACCTGGTATAAGGATAAATAATTAACGAAATGTTAGCAATAGATGTTTTTTTTTTCACCGGCTGTATCGAAGTCCGTTGGCACAGCTTGACCCTGAGTGAGGCGAGATATTTAAATATATTCGAAGAAGCGAGAACATACGTGGCGGGTATAATGACCATTAACACGACGTTGTTAACTGAACGGAGGAGAATTTAAAAATCATATAGCCAGAGTTGAATGTTGATGGATCCGAAATACCGGAGTGTATCACATTTCAGTATTGGAAATCGAGCTAGCGCGGTGTCAATTAATGCGACGCTTGCATTAGCTATATGGAAGAAGCGAGAGCCGTTGGATCAGATAAGAATTTAGGTGATTTTTTTTTCGCCCCTTCTATGTAGAGCTTGTAGAAACTCGTGTAAACTCGCGCGGTGACAATATTGTAATTAAAACGTCAACCTACACGGTGTCCGAAAGTGAAACGGAGTTTATGGTATGGAAGTTTTGGTATATGGCTGTATGGTTGTATAGGTGAAGCGTATACTATGAAGTCGATTTGTATGCAGATATGAATGGTATTTTTAGAGGCTCGATGACTTAAGTATTCGTGACCGCGTGTGCGGGTACTGGTTAGTGAAACGCTCGAAGGTGATTTTTTTGGTAGCTATGGTTGTAAATCAACGTACCTATACGGTAGGTTCGGTATTGCCATACTGTGTAGATATGGTTCATGAAAGCTCTTTGTAGTATTGGTGGACTTAGTGGAAATATTTTCAAGTGTTTTTTACAGCTGAGAGATCCAAATTGATTGGTATTTTGAGAAAAGAGTACGAGTTGTGCCTGAAGATGCCGTCGATGATGAAGAAACGTCGCGTATTAATCGCCAAACATATGTGGTGATTCGCGAGTTTTACATTCTTCTATCGTTGTAAAAACAGAAATCAAATTGACTGTGTATTAGCATGAAATTAGGTACCTTTGATTTCCGAAGCTCTTGGCTAATATAACTATAAATGTGGATGCCACTAACACTCGATGAATGTAAAATGCGATGAAGATGGAATTATACTAGAATTTTATTTGTAAAAATAATACCTACATTTTGAAAGAAAAACAAAAAATTAATTTGATGAACTCGTAAAATTAGGGCTATCCTCTTTATTTCAAAAATATATCCGAAATTACCTCACAAATTTCATTAAGGTTTCAGTTATTTTATTTCACAAGCATTTTAAAATTCTTGATCGTTGAGATAGTTGAAATTAAATAAGTAGTAAAACAAAAAATGAAAAAAAAAAATTATAACTAATAATTAAAGCAAAACAAAAACCACAAACAAAGTATACAACAAAGAGAGAGGACACATATTACAGCTGTCCCCTCAGGTATCTCTTAAGACCCCTGTGGAATCCAAAAATGGAAACGGCGCTTTTCGAACTCTGGAGAAGGCTATTATACAAGAGGGGGAGGTGGTACGATGCTTGAGCCCTCGAGTGAGACTTGAACCACCGTGGAACATTAACCGCTTCTTCACTTCTTGTAAGTCCCTTTCTACGTCGAGCAGCCATCACAAAGACATTCGGACGTCTACGAACATAGCAAGCAGCCACTAGACTACACAGTTTATCTAAGGACAAAATTCGAAATTTTTTAAACGACTCAGTTGCACTACCACTAGGACCTGAACCTACAACACTCCGGATAACACTTTTTTGTAATACCTGAATTGGTTGAAAATTTGAATCAGCAGCCCTGTCCCAACAGATGAGACCATAACGGAGAACTAATTCATACAAAGCGTAATAAATTCTAACCGTATGTTTTCTACCAAATATCCACAGAGATAATATATTAAATAGTATTGATTTTTCTTAATTTACCCTGCAGGTACAGAAACTGAGACTCCCATGGTAACTTATAGTTTATCATAACTCCAAAGTATTTAATTTTTTGTGCTTGACCAAGGGTGAACAGAGACATCCCACCGTGCATTCAGGCAGTTTGTGTAGAACGCATCTACCACCAAGTTCAACTCAATCTCTCTAACTAAATGTCATAATTCTTGATTTTGATAGATTTGGGCACAATTTATGATGAAATAATCAATTACAGAGAATTTTGAGATCAGAATTAATATTTTCTATCAGTAGTTCTATATTATGTGAGCGATATACAAAAGACACATCATCAGCAAAGGAATACACAGATCCCATTGTTTGTAACTCAAACAAGTCATTAACATATATGAAGAAAAAATAGGACCTAACGTACTCTCCTGTGAGACTCTATATTTTGTTTCTCTGAAATTGTTAATATACTTATTTAATTTTACCGCCTGCATTCCATTTTCCAGATATGTTTTATTTTTACTGAGGGTGCGTGGAGGGAGGTATTTTTAGGGCCTTTTTGTCTTTTAATATTAAATAATCTTTTTAAATTAAAAATTAAATTTTAGACTCTTCTTAAAAATTCAAAAGGGAAAGTTTTTTGTTTTTTCGATATATCTTAAAATGGGAATTACTCATATTTTGAAGGGAAGCAGAAAAAGGGGCAAATAGCTCAAATTTTTTGTATTTGAACTCATACGAAAGAGTGAATCACGGGCACCAACATATCCAAATTTCAGCTTCCTAAGAGTATCTGAAGGGGAGTAAGAACAAAAAACTGTTTTTTGAGGAAGTTTTAAGTTATGAAATTTCTTGAATCTTCCATATCTCCTCACCAAATCTACGTAGAAAAATTAAACTTCGTATGTGGGGTTGGTTGATGACCAGAATATGACCTCATAAATTTGGGTCAAAATAAATCCCAAATGGTGGATTATCAAAATTTGACCAGAGCTTGGAGGGCCTCAAATTAGTAAAAATGTAATTAATATAAACTCATTTATGATTATCGGGAATAAGAAGTATTCTGTATCCTAAATTCACCTTCACATAATATGATATCGGAGGGGGGAGAGGGAGACGTTATCGATTTCAAAATATGGTGGTAGTACATGATAGACCGAAATTTTTTTATTATGGAGTCATATGATAAAATAAGCCCAAGTGACTGCACTATTCTGATTTTCTCCTCTCAAGTGAATTTGGAGGGGAAATTGCTGTGAGAAATTTCATAAATCTTTCATATTGCCTAACTAAATCCACCTAGAAAGGTTAAACTTTGTGTATGGCCTTAATTGATGACCACAATATGGCTTCTTAAAAATTTTAGGATAACTTAAGGAGTCTCATGTACTTATAATTTGAAAAATATGTGTTCATATCATTACTGCATGGCAAGAAATATTACAGTTGTTGTAAATTCAACTTTTTAGTGGTTTGGAAAAGATGGGATACCGGGTTTCAGACTTGGTACTGGATAATGGCCTTTAGGGTTGAAGCTGTTATAGCAGTGTTATTTGCTAACCTGAACAAACTCCAATTAGAAACTCAGCTTCAGTGATGCAGCATGCCTGCTTACTTTTTTTTTTTTAATGCTTTTACAGTGATATAAGAGCATAGAAAATTATAAGTTTTTCTTCGAATTGGTGGTTCAGAGATAAAATTCTGACTCTTAAACAGCAAAAAAAAATTAACTGTCAAATATATCAAAATTTGGAAATTTATGTGAAGGTAATAATTTTCCTAATTTCTATCGCCTTTCAGAAAATATTTGCAGTTTGATTATTGATAATTTATTGTTACATTGAAACATGAATGATTGATTAAAATTGTTGACAAAATAAAATATGAAGTTGGGATATTCTTTTTATTGATAACATTCTTGAAATTCACAGCCTATTTTTTTGTTTTTGTTCAAATGTCTAAATATGACTCCAAAACATAAAAATTCAAAATCACTTTCATCTCGAATCTCGACTCAAAATATGGAGGCAAAAAAATATTTGCATATTATTCTTATTTTGAACTTTTCATTTTCTTTTTTGAGTATTTTTCGTTTCTAGGTATTCTATTGTTTTTGTTTATTTCTTCTTTCTCTGTGTGTAATGAATTGAACAATTTTTTTTGTTTTTAGATTATTTTTCTTAAATGTATTTTTTTGTGAAGAAATTTTTCAATTTTTGAAAACTTTTTATTTAATCAATTAATGAAACATGTTTGTGAAGGAAAATAGGGTTGGTTTTGTGGTTAAAAGTTCAATTACTTCATGAAAGTTATGGCTTTATGAGTTTGTAGGGTTTGGCATCGCTCATATGAAAGTAGAATTTGTTTTTCAAAAAGATAAGGATTGGTCAATACTGCGATGAGCCGAATGAATTATTACAGCAGTTGCTAAATTACCTTAAAAGAAAGTCGTGAAAATTTGACCTCCCTAACTCAGTTTCTGTTTTTATGGATTGTTTTAATCACGTTTTTATCAAAATGAGCACAAATAGAGATTTCCTAATTATTTTAATAGTCAGGCTAAAACCACAAGCCTAATTTATTCAGGTCAGAAAACTTATTGACTCGCGAATTTCATTTTTATGTGTGTGACGTCAGTATAGTGTTAGCGTATTTTTTCAGCAAGATTAAATGAGGATATCAATGTAACTTAGACTATTCAAAAACACACTGGGGTAGGATTTGTAATTGCATGCTCTTTCATTAGGGAATTCATTTCCAAGTTCTGTTTATAGCTGAAGCATTGTCGAAATCTGAAACGGTCGATCTAACAACGTGACATCGACTAGCCAACACCCATTGGTTTGTGCTCTCGACCCCTATGGCCTCCGATCCATCAAAATATTTCGCCAATATAATTTCTTACATGGTTAATGATACAGTGCCTCCACGTAATACATATTTAGTTGATCATATTAACCTCTTAACATCGATGTCGATGCTTATCCTGTCTGGTAAATAGACAAGTTATATTTTTATCTACGTATTCTGTACGTTTTGACAGCATTAACCAGCCCGTTTACCACTTAAGATAGTTTTTACGTCGTATAAAAAATACAGAATAGACGAATGTACTGTACGAGGAGATAAAATATAATAAATGTTTTATTTGGTAAAATCGAGCAGATACTCGATTTGTGTATATTGGCGATTGCATTTCTCGCTGTTTACGATTTTATTATGGTAAAAATGACCTTGTCTCGGTTTTAATTACAGCGACCAAGTATCTACAATGTACTTAAAAATATTACCAAAGTGTAATAAACCAGTTGTGTTTTTTTCAACTTGACTCCCTCTCCCCTTATAGGTGTGATAATGATTATTTACAATACAGGCGACAATTGACGATGCATTTGTTCTAGTCATTAGCTCATTATCTATACGACGTTCGAGGGTAATAATTCTCGAGTACACAACTCCTACGTACTGATGGTTCGAATTTTCGGTTATTCGAGAGAAAATTCTTCGACGTAACACGAGAATGACGTTTCGTTCCGGTTAAACGTACTCGTATATTGGTACTATCGGAATACGTAATAAATTTCACTATAGACTATTAATCATATAAAATCGAATCAAACGAAACCAGTTTTCTTAATTAAAAGCATCGTCGGAATATGTAAAAAAAAAAAGGTTTGAAATTAATTTCAAACTATTTACGTACCTTGAACTCGATAAAATTAATGTTAGGACGGAATTACCGTGTATAAAACGTGTACAACGGTGGACGATGCGACCGCAGACCGTGTACGCCTCTGTATGAAAAATTGTCCAGCTTCGGGCTGATTGGAGATTAGAGTGATTAGGATGCGTTTAGCGTCGAACTTGTTGGATGGAATGAGGGATTTGGTTGTTGGTGAATGCGGCGATGTCATTATTTGGATCGAGAATAGGGACTGGATTTGGGCTCGGGAACATTCCTGAGCTTGTAATTGGTAGATACCTTGAGGGCAAGAAGAATGATCTATGAATCGTGATCGAAAAATGTTTTCGTGGTTTTCATTTAAATTTCAACCGAGGATTTTATTGATGGAAAAATTTTTGAACATGTTTGAGTGGTAGATCAAATCGATGTATACTTGAATTGAGTTGATGAGTGGTATGATAGGAATGATTTTTGGAAATCTTGTTTACCTCTTGATGAAATTTATTTCGATTTTTTTTTCAATCAGTTTTTTTTTTTAGAAAGTTCTGCTTGAGGCAAATTTTGTTTTTTGAATCTTCCTTCCTTCCTCCTTTGCCGCATCATTATTCATTCTATCGCTTGAAAGATCTACAAAAGATATCTGAAGGAAGATGGTGAAAGAAAAGCTTCAAATGAATTTATAATATGGACAGATAAGCAATAATTCATTTTTAGATTCTGTGAATCATCTGGTTTATTTAATTTCATGTTGAAAACTCAAAGAAAGCTAAATCCAAGGTCACAAAATGAAAAAATAAAAATCCAATCACACTTGGAAGAGATAGAAGTTTGAATCTTCTAATTGGTCTCCAGTCATTATTTTTGATTTATTTGCTCGCGTCAGAAAATAATTTATTTATTTTCAGTCGAATTCTCCAAAAACTAAAACTCTAGATTTGTATTTGTCGATTTTACTCAACATGCCTCGTTCTATGAAAAAATAATTTCAAATTTTGTATTCAGCATCACCGATATATCGTATATGTGTGATGAATATTCGTAAGCTTTTGTAACCTTCTATCCCCTATCCTTAGCTTTCAGTTGTACTAAAATCATTGAAAGCTGGCATAGTGTCCACTCAAAAATGAGAGATCAATTCTTTAAACCCCCACCTGCATTCTTTTAAATTTTAATTTCATTGAAAAACTTTTAAAATTATTAACGCGTCTTATTTATGTAGTAAACTTATCGAAAAGAATTAAACAGTGCAAAGTTTTGAATTCTAATCAAGATAGAGTTGTGGAAATTAAGTGAGAAAATATTGATAAATATGAAATTCATTTAAACAAACAAGTATCAGGCTAGTATCATTGAAAAGTATTAATATGTATTTTGTGAACCTTGAATCACAACATTATTACTATTCTTTTCTTAGATAAGAAAAAATGAATGCTAGCTGAAATGTAAAGTCACTTGGGAGTAAAACACTGAAAGTATCAATCAAAAATATTCTTTATTTTATTTGTTTTTTATTCTTTTTTTTAATAAGTGCGTTGAATAAAATACTGTGATTTTTTTTTGTTATTATTTTACATTATTTTGAATCACTTTTGTGAATCTTTATTTTTTGATATTTCTTCAGTCTTAATTTTATTATTTAGTATAAAATAAAATTTATAATATTTTTTATTCCTCCCCCCCCCCCAAAAAAAAACATTGTTTTGGATTCACATTTTCTTTTCTTTATGCACCAAATATTACTGATATTAACTGATATCTCATTTGCTAGCTCTTTCCTTTATCCACGCTTCAATTCTTATCTCACTCCAAAAACACCTTCATCATCTTTAATAATATTACAATTAATATTGAATAATTCCTTTATTGAAACGTTTTACCCAGAATTAAGTTTGAGATTGACGTAATTGAGTTTTTGTTTTTTTTTTCAACCATTTTTTTAATGATAGAAAATTACGATTGAATTTTATTTTATTTTATGATAATTATTGAAAATAATCCCAATTATATCTGTTGAAAAATTTATAATTATTTTAATTTAATTTAAAATGCACAACATAGCAACAACTCTCAATTACATAATGAGTAGTAATCATCCTTTAGATTCATTATTATTTTTGTTTTTGATTTATTTAAAAAATATTATATTTATGATTATCTCTTGTTTATCATTAAACGACTGCTCTTTGCGAACTGTGAATAAGACCATTATCTTTGAACAACGACAGTAGATTCATAACCATGCTTCTAGAATACCTAGGCGGAAGGAGGGGAGGGGGCGTAGCGCTATTGTATTAAAAGTCGTTAGAACGTTACCTAGGTGTTTCTGCGGAATGCATAGATGTTGATTGCTGATATGCTGTCGTTGTTCAAAGATAATGGCCTTATTCATAGTTCGCAAAGAGCAGTCGTTTAGTGATAAACAGATAATCATAAACATAATATTTTTTAAATAAATGAAAAATAAAAATAATAATGAATCTAAAGGATTATTAGTACTTATTATGTACACAATTGAGAATTGTTGCGTGTTATGCATTTGAAATCGAATTAAAATAATTATAAATTCTTTAATAAATATAATTGTGGCTATTTTCAAAAATTATTATAAAATAAAATTTATTGATAATTTTTTATCATAAAAAAAATAAATAAATAATTTTGAAAAACTCAATTACCTATGTCAATCTTAGACTTAATTCTTGAAAAAATGTCTCGATATAGAAATTGTTCGATAAAATTATAATTTAATTAATAGAAGATGAAAGTATTTTTGGACGGGGAAGGAAGTAAGTAAGGCGAGTGGAAAGGGGAGAGAAGAAAGTTGTTACTATGTTACACAGTTGAAATTAAATTAATCTAATGAACTATAAATTTCTCTATAGTTAGAATTTGGAGTACTTAAAAAAAAATCTTGAATATAAATTTAAAAATCATTTTTCATATTACATGTATTTTGAGTGTTTATTTGTAAGTATAATGAACTGGTCTCTGGAGGTTGAAGGAGAGGGAATATTTTGGATACAATAATAAAATTAATCGTGTATGTAGGCATATCAATAGATTTTTTAATGCTTTGCCTAAATTTGAGGTTGTTTTCTCAGTTTGGAGGGTATTCATTTATTCAATTCTGTTAATCTCAATACCGCACGCATTGATCGCAGATGAACTTATAAAACGTAGTTATAATATAAATCGTTGACTGACTTCGCCTAATAGCAGACTAATGCCTTCAAAGTGTCATTTATACTTTAGCTAATCCGTCGCTGCTCGCTGGAACCGAGAGGTGGAATTTTCACTTTATACAAAAATACCACACGATATCGGTGCGGGCAAGATGTAAACTGGTTTCTCATCGATGTTTAAATAATACCTCTTAGTATGGCCGTGTATCGGTAAAATATTTATTAGAATTATCGGTAAATTAACATACAGACGACGCATTCCAGCGTGGTTTCTCATTCGTCGGTAAGCCGGACGCACGCTTCGCCGCGATTTTCTGACGCTAACGGCCGAGGCAAAAAATTGATCTAAATTACGCAACGACGGAGCGTGTACGCGTACCACACGCGCTGTAAATACTTTCTAAGATACGATGCCGATATAGCAACCGGCGGCGCACATATTCGCCAGCGTGGACGCAACGGCCGCCAGCTACGAACTATCTGATGAAGCGTTTCGGAAATTGAAAAGAAAACTTCTAGATGGTTGCCGTTTAATTAGACGATAACAAAGGGCAATTAAAATGTAAAAAAAAAATGCTGTCGCTCGGAGGATTTCGCTTTTGTAAGCATTTTGGCGGCTTCGACGTTGAAATATGATCGGACGTCATCGGAGCTGCTGGCTAACAACAGGTGCTAGGTGTCCGAGACAATGTAATTTACGATTCGGAAGGATTAATTTCATTTCCATTGTTGGTCGCGAGTTTTGTATGGAGGTCCTGGGGCGTACGATGGCGAAAATTGTATTCATATGAGTACCTACTAGATGTGCTCTTTGAGCCGGTGTAGGTGGTTGGGTTTGTATCGATTACCAAGTTGATGGATAATTGTTAGTGTGGCCAATATGAAAGTGAATCTTGATGTATTCTTGATCAGTTTTTTTTTCATGAAAAATGTTCAGGTTGTATGGAAGGACGTGTTGAAAGTCTTCATCGATATCCTTTGTGATTGCTATCTACTACCTAGCTCCTTCGAAAAGATTTTTCGGTTTATTAAAAAAACTATGAGCTCTAGCGTAAAAATATCTCAGTGACGAAACATTTGCTTTTAAATTTTATATAAAAAAGGTTATTATCGTTTTTTTAGTAGCGATGACTAGAACAAGCTGATGCTCCTAAAAAAGGATACTTTTTACCAGAACTTGAATATACATTATAAGAATTATATAAAAATATGAAAATTACCTCAATTTTTTATATTTATATTTTCTGAAGAAATTTTAATATGTTGATAAGAATTGCCTCATTTGTTATAGAATATTCGTTGAAGCTTTTAGACCGAATCTTATACTTTTTCTCCCATCTTGCCTTCCACAAAATAGTAAAACCACCATAATTTCAGAACAGTTATTCAACTATAGCTATAACCCACAGCGTAGTCAAATCAGCCTAATTACTTAAATAAATTGGGATTTCGTCATATTTTAAAGGGTAAAAATTTCAACTGCTCGCTTTTCATACCAACTGCTCATCTAACTTTGCCGACTACACAAAATGTGTCCAGCTGCGCATTAAAATAAGCCGTGATCATGATCAGACTCTTCACGTCAAGAGCAAATGTCGTTGATGAGTTAGCGTTTAGGGTTTCAAGGGAATAAATTTGGCAATCGTATATTTTTTACCAAGTGGAAACTCCATAATTATTATTGGAAAATTTCTCGGGCCCGAAGATTAACTATCATTCATGGCATAATCTGTATGGAGTAAATATGAAGATAGAAGGGGGCGAAGGGAGAGGGTGTAATGTTGAGTTCAGAATATATGAAGATAGTGTGTAGTTAGAAGGGGTCATACATGATAAAATTATGTAGTATATTAATCTCATTTTATTCGAGATGAGTACCTATTTAAGGGTAAAGGAAGGGGGCTGAGATATCCATAGGGGATTGGATTGATATGTAGACGTAAATGATCTTAGGTACATGTATTTTTCATTCGTATACACATATAGTGTCACGTACATAGTGCATGAGATTGAACCAACTGTAATATAGCTCCAAATGTACCAAATTTCAAACAGCCTAAACTCCCCACTTATGAGTCGTAGAAAAAAAATGTTGGTATGAAAGTTCTAGGAAATTTAGTGTAGAACAAAATTGCACTGAGCTATTTTTGCCCTATGTTCAAACATTGAGGAGATACAGCGAAAAAACCGTTTGGGAGGTTCCAATATCCGCTGTGCAATACGCACATCATCCAGAAATGGATACTTCTTGTATGTTGTTAATGGAGGGAGTCTTTACATATTTATGAAAAAAAAACGTAAGCAGCCATGCCGCATTACTGGAGCTGAGTTTTTAACTGGGGCTTGTTTTGATTTAGTAATAACCTTGCTTAACCGTTCATCACTACAGGCCACACCCAATACCAAGTCTGAAAACCCCTACCCTATCCTTTCCAAAAACACTTAAGAAATTCAATTTGGCACAATTGTAGTATTTCTTGCCATGAAATCATCATGCGAACACATATTTCTCAAATTATAACTATTTGAGGATCCTCAAATTATCTTCAAATTTTGTAAATCCGCCATTTTGGATCCATTTTGACTCAAATTTAAGTGGTTATGTTCTGGTCACAAACTAATCCTACACACAAAGTTTGACCATTCTAGGCCGATTTGGTGATGAGATATGGAAGATTCATGAAATTTCCTGCAGCAATTTCCCCTCCAAAAGCCGTTTTTTGCTCTAACTCCCCTCCAAAATCACTGAGGAAGCTAAAATCAAAATACGTTTGTCACTTGGGCTCATTTTATCATATGACACAGCAATAAAAAATTTTCGACCCCTCCTGTACCCCACCACTATTTTAGGTTGGTAACCCCGCCTTCCCCCTCCAACATCATGTATGGAAGTGAATTCGGGATATAGTATACAACTTATCCCCAATAACCATATGAATTCATATTAATTACATTTTTACCAACTTGAGGCTCCTCAAGCTCTACTCAAAATTTTGATAATCCGCCATTTTGAATCCATTTTGATCCAAATTCAAGAGGTCATATTGTGGTCACCAACTAACCTCACACACAAAATTTGACCACTTTAACTTGATTTGGTGGGGAGATATGGAAGATTCAAGAAATTTCATGACTCAAAACTTCCTCAAAAAGCCGTTTTTTGATCTAACTCCTCTCAATATGCACTCAAGAAGCTGAAATTTGGATATGTTAGTATCCGTGACTCACTCTTTCATATGAAATCAAAAACGAAAAATTTGAGCTATTTGCCCCTTCTCCAGCCCCCCTCAAAATTTGAGTGATCCGCCATTTTGAAATTTATCGAAAAAACAAAAAAACTATTTTTGCGCATTTTCAAGAAGAGTCTCTCACCAAATTTTGAGCGAATTTTATGAATACTCGCCGGCGCTACGCGTGGGGAAAAAAAAATATATATATATATACCAAAAAGTTGGACATTTGCCAGATGATTACAAATGGTCTGAAACGCAAAGATTAGAAGACCCCACCCTCCCCCGACCTTCCCTTCCCAAATCAGGTAGGCTGTAATAGCTATCGTTTTGTTAAAAACTCAGCTAAAAAATTCTTGTGTAATACAGATTCACTGAACAGGGTTCGACCAGTTTGGCATTGCCTGGATGGACTGCAAAAGGAGGTTGCAATGTTGAGTTTAGTGGTATTCAGAGTAAAGGAGATGTTGCCAATAACCTAACTGTATGGTGTTAATTCCTCGATTTTTCGCTTTCACACGATCAGTATGTAGTAGGTGGCAAGTTTTGGAGAATCTTTTCGCCGGTATACCTGGAAATGGGTATATGAGCTTGGTACACTCCCGAGTTGATTTATCATCGCATATACTTTATTTACACATTAGCGATAAAAATTGTAGAAAAAGTCGCTATATTAGTAAAGGTTGGCCGAGGCGTGGAGATTACGGAGACATTTGTCATCGCCGCTGCCATTACTACGTATTTCATAAATCATCAGCCGAGAACCCCACCTCTGCGTTCGGTTAAATAGGTCACCTTTCCGCGTCTTTAAACTGGTTGTAATGGAAGCAAACATACAGGTACGAGCTCGTAAATTACCGTAGCCGAAAAATTCGGAAGCTCGGGCTTTAAAATTGGCCGACTTTAAGTGGCCATTTGCCAATATATGTCACAGGTGTTGGACACCGAGACGACGATATAAGAAGGTTCCAGCTGCGCGACAAAGGATCACGAGTCGTGTAAATTAATCTTCATTTGAAGATGGCAAAAATGGGCTCTCCGGTTGGCGGGATTTATAACCGAGCGAGCATTAATTGCGAGCACGCAGCAACGCGAAAGGTAATAAAATTTATGCGAGTTGCTGGTCGCTTTTATGAGCGCCGCGATGGGTTTTGATTTACGAGTAGGAGGAATCGGTGAGGGACTTGGGTCGCGGAATTATTGTTTTTATGCAAAAAATAACGTGTCCGTGTCATTGCGCTCGCATCGCTTAAGGTTATGATGGATGACCGGATTCGTTAGCGTGGAAACACGGCTTTTCGATACGTAGGCATATATCAGAGCGAAGAGCATGCAGCGTTGGGTACCTCGATACTAATAAAAGGGGAAAAAACCGCCTTTACGAGTATCATCCAGCGCCACTATATCGACAGATAAAATATCGTACGGTTTGTGTATTTTGGTGCAACGAAAGAAATAGTGTATACATAAGTTGTATACGAAACTAACCTTGTCAGAAATGTTGTCGGCGATGGACTCCGGTTCGACCAGTCCGACGTGGTTTCTTGGTTTCTTATTAATCTTTATTTTTTCACCAGCACGCTAATTTATCAAATAGGTTTTTTTTATTATTTCCACGTTAATTTCAATGTTTTTATAAGGTCTCGGTAAAATTTGGAAATAATCCAACAGCGCGGTAATGATAGACGATAAATTCGCTCGATCGAGTATTTCTATAAATGCGATACGTGCGGTGCCTATTTACACGTTTATCATTGATTGGCATATTTTTATACGTCTCGCGTTCGTGTACCTAGTAACAATGTCAGAGGCGGAATACTCTGTCATGATACCTCGTCCTCCGCAATCAACATCACGTCGTACTGAAGTGAGCCAAATGTTGGTGAATTAAAGATCCTCTTCAGTTTATCAAATAATCATTCGTATCTATTTTTTCTCAACCGGTTCGTACGTTCGATGGGGTGGTTGTTCTGACAGAGTGTGGACGATTAATGAAAAATTATTATTATGAATTTACGCTTCTTAAGTGGTTTTACTGGTCGCGGTTTCGGCGAACGGTTACTTTCCGATGGATGTTCGGAACCGCTTTGCGTTTGCATGATTTATTAGAAGGATGGAATTTGTCGGATATTATGCACGATTCGCCATTTCTTGTAAGCGAACTGGAATAACGCGGGAAGAGTGATTTAATAGGTTGAAGTAGCTTGAGAGTTATTCTTCGATTCTCACCATTTTAGATGAAAAATAACGTCGTGTTTTGAATTTAGCATCTTCGAAAATTTAATAATGGATGCGCATGAGGTTATTAACGATGAAGGGAGACGAGTTCTCCATCTTTCCCTTCATCACTGGTATATCTTGATCGTCACTTCTTGTTGTTGAATAAAAGTATTTGATACATCGTTATCCCTTAGATGACTAGATTCGAGGTACGTATTTTCATCGGTATTTCATCATTATTTTTTGATTCCTCGCATTTTTGGCAAAAATTAACCAGATACAGGAGTCAGTCAAACGTTGGACTCTGATTCTGATTTGACTCCGAAATCATGTCCAACATTCGACTCCAATGTTACGCTTTAACTCTAAAACAATTCTCAAAACTAGATTCCTATTCTAACCTTGGTTTCAGAGCTATCTTTAAACTCGATTCCGACTTCACTTTGACTTAATTAAAGGTCCACCACTTGACTTGGAGACAATTCTTGGATCTTAGCTTTGGCTCCTACTTATTCTGGAATTTGCCTGAAATACTTCTCCTTGAGTCAAACTCACGGATGTAAACTATAATAACCTGGATTCTTCACTTCACCAAGTATGTGGGCAAACGAGCACGTTCGAAATTGGAGGGTGAAAGGAGTGTATAAGCCACGCCCAGTGGGGAATAAGATACGAGTGGATCGCCGTACCGTTTGATATCCAATCAGAATCGTGCTATCATAAGACTTTTCAAGACTTTACGCGCGGATGTTGGTAACAAAGTCCCCAGTAGGCGGTCCTTATGTTCCCTTCGCTCTTCTATTTTGGCACGCTCCCCATACTACCAGTGAAGAATCCAGGTTATTATAGTTCACATCCGTGGAGAAACTTGACTCTGTAGGTCTGAATTAATGCTAGTTTCAAAGTCCATCGAGAGTTGGACCAATCCGAGTTCTTCTTATCTTTTCTTTAAGTACTGTAGGCATCTTATCGTAATTCTATTAGATTAAACTCAGGTTCAATTAGATGCTTCAAGCACCGCGCGTTTTGACCATTTACAAACGATATAACTCATCATTACCTAGATACAAGGGCCGCATAGTTGCACCAACTGATAATACAAGAACTGCTGTGCAGCTATATGAGTTGAGTAGTGTCAATGACGGTTTCATTGCAGAGCCTCAACTTATTCCTTGCTAAGCTACTTTCATCATTAGGATTATATTCCATCTCCTTTTTGCCAGATTGTAAGACTATAAATAAAGCCCTAAAGGAATCTGATGCAACAGAACTCATAAACCTTTGAGCGCTTTTTCTCAACTTCTGTGTTAATTAATTGCCATATATACCAGCGGTTAACATATGGAAAGGGGTTGAAGAAAAATCTTTCAGAGAATAGATAGGTAACCCAGAAGCAGAATATGCTTTGGGACAATGCACTAAATGTTTACCACTAGAGCTATGATTTTCCTGGGTTGCAAATTTCGCACCCCAATCATAATAGTCGCTGTAGAATTGAAGAAAGAATAGTTCTGACGCAGAGAACTAAGAAATAATGCCAGAGCTAGCTTGGCTTCGGATTTGCCATGCCCGCATTCGCTAGTTGTAAATCCCAGAAGATCTCCATATTGATAAAAGCCTAATTCAGTTGCAGCCTGACTCCAGAGCAATCATTACAAGGTTACTTTGGCATTTCTGGCACAAGCATTTCACTCTAGTGCATTTATCAAAACTTTATTACAACTTTATCATTGTCTGTGAAGGAATTTTTATGTTTGACTGGAGCAGTTTTCGATACGATCCTTCTCCTAATTACATTTTTTTTTTTTAATTTGGTATCAATCGTTTCTTGGGAGAGTAGAGAAAATTTATTTTTATCTAATAGTAGTTGCGTGCTATGATGTGATCTGAAGCTCAAATTCTTTTATATCAACCAACTGTAGATGAAAATAAGTATAGTTTTCGATACATGTGAGGGGCCTATAAAAAAAGTTCTTCCAGCTTACTGGTTCTTGAGGTATGGGTATGAAAGGGTTACCTATGTTTGAAGTTTTATATTAAATTTCATAATTCTGAACAGTGCAGAGTAAGAGAAGTGGAGTATAACTCCATATTTTATATCTCGATAGCTTGAGAATTCACGTAGAATGGAACAAAAAAAGCCTAGACCATTGAATAAACCGACATTCAAGCCGACTGTATCAATCGAAGATTAGTTCACATCGTAAAACCGAAGGTGCAAAAATATTAAACGGATGCCCACACCATTTAAACTGGGATCCATGAAACGTACTCGTAAAAGTACCCGGTTCAAGTACATTTTCGATCAATTTAATTACCTACTGTAACGGAAAATGCTAAAACGGTTCGAATTCATTGAAGAATACCCTCACGTACTGATCGAAGGAGCTTGGAGCGCGGGTTTAATTGTGCTCGTTAATCATGTCATTAAAATACGAGGGAACGAAAAATTGGCAAAAAATGCGACAACTGGTCAAAAAAGTTTTCTTAATGAGTGCTACAGCGTAATAAATTACAATTTGATGAAGACGTCGGTGAAGTGGATTTTTAAATGCAAAAAAATTTCATCGAGCGTCGAAAAATATCAGTTTGGTTGAAAACATAAAGGGGAAACCAGTCCTGAAGGCATGGAGCAACGCTTTTATGAATAAGTCCCAGCTTAAACTTGTATCGGGGCTATTAATGGTGTAACATTATCACAGTTGCTTTTTTAAATAATGATATTAGTCGGGAGAAGGACAAGCGAACTAAGAATTAAAAGAGGTATAGGAGGAAAAAAATCTGCTGTAGAACCGGATCGTGGCAACGTCGAACGACTTTTAACCGTCTTCCGAACACCAACTGCTTAATAGTGGAAATCGAAGGTAGATTAACATTCCGAATACGGGGCAATTATCCGCGTGGTAATGCCAACGGCTGATGGGAGGATGCGCGTACGTTTCGAAAATGGATTATCGCGTCGTGGAATTCCGAAACGCGCTGTCGGCTAGTCAGTGTGGTTCAATTAAAAATATGGATTATTGGAACGTTTAATTAAAGAGCCGACGATGGATTGTTCTGGATAGTTTGGTTTGAAAATACCGAAGCTTTTGGAGTATAGTGATGGTGTTAAGTTATTTGGTATTGTATGATGTCATACAGCATTATGCTAAAATATCATGGGTAAATCATACATTAAATTCATTTGATTGATTAAGATTGATCATCCTACTCTCTCACAGTTAGTCGTATGACTTGTTCAGGACATTTCTAATGTTCAAGTTATTGTATTTCAAAAATATGAGAGCTTCACGACATTTATGATCTACATAATTGAATCTGGTTGGATATTTCCTCTCAAATCTGCTCTCACAGTGTCACTTGATAACTTTCGAGAAGGGTAGAGTGATGTTCATTCTGCTGTAGTACTATAGTGTTCGTTTCAAAGTGAAATTTTCAAATAAATTCATATAAATGACCTTACCGAGGCTTTTTCATATTTGGGAATCATTTAAAGTAGGTTAAGGTTTCTATGTTCAATTGTTCAAGTAACTAGTATTTCAAGAAGTTAAGCTAAAAGCTATTGAGTTTAATAACGTAAAACGATTTCTTCCGGGTTTGAAAACATATAAAATAAATGACGGTTCGCAGATTTCAAATGACTGTGTTTCAAGAACTTTGGCTGAAAGCTGTTGAATTCATTAATGGAAAACGATTTCTTCAAGTTTTGAAATCATATGAAAAAGATGAAAGTTCCCAGATTTCAAGTGACTGTGTTTCAAGAACTAGAACTAAAAATTGTTGAATTCATCAGCCTAACACGATTTCTTCAAAATTTAAAATAATCATATGAAATACTTGGATGAAGGCTCCCAGATTTCAAATGACTGTATTTTAAGAGCTTAAGCAGAAAGCTGTTGAATTCTTTATCGCAAAATTATTTCGTCAAGATTTGAAATAATCATATGAAATACTTGGATGAAGATTCCCAGATTTCAAATGACTGTTTCAAGAGCTTAAGCTGAAAGCTGTTGAATTCATTAACGCAAAACTATTTCTTCAGTTTTTGAAATCATATGAAAGAGATGAAACTTCCCAGATTTCAAGTGATTGTGTTAATAATTTGAGCTGAAAACTCTTCAATTCAGATTGAAACTTTCTAACAAATCAAATCCATAAATGTACATGGATTATGTTAATCAAGTCTACCCTCATTTAAAAAGTAGTCTTTTCATTGTATAGATAAGTTGTATCGTTTCAAGTGTCATTTTTTTTTTAAAGATATGAATGATTCATTTGATTTCGTGAAAGAATGTTTCATATTAAGATGAAATAACTCTAGCATTTTAAAGCATAAAAAACACAGCTTACACCATTGAATTCAGACTAAAACATTTGTTATTAAATCCTAAATTGAAATTACCTAAGCTTTGAGTTTGGAATGATTTGCTATTTTCGAAATGATTTAATTAATCAAGTGAGTGTTCATTTCAGAACAATTTTCTGTTTAAATTAAATAGATAAAATTCAACAAACGATTGAATTTAATGAGATGCATAGATAGATATTTCAAGTAAATTACTCAACTTCATTGTTTATTTTTCAAATGATCGCGTTAATTTCGTGCTTCTAATATAAACTTATCTCTTTATATTGTGTAATACAATTCAAGATACATCAATTCAAATATAAAGGTTCGTAATTATGATGTTATTAAGGAATGTTGGGCTTCTACGGGTTATAATTTGAGTATCTAAAAATATGGAAATATGTATCATTTGTCATCATCGCAGTTTTCGTTTAGTTTCAAATGAACATTTATGTGATTACCTTTAAAGTTTATATTGCAAAGCTCAAAGAATAAAAACTGGAATCTTAAGGAATTGGTCTTCGGTTGTGTTATTCATTTCTTCAAGATATTCAAATGAATGCTCAAGAGAATTAGAACTGAAATGTAAATTGCATATCTTGAGTGATTGATTCTTGGTTCTTGTATTTATTTCTTCATGATAATTAAGTGAATGTTCATTTTGAGGGAAATTCATAGCTGAATGCAGTGTCGCCAACTATGTATACCTAAAATGACATTTTTTCGAGATAGGTACTATGTGTAATTGAATATGATTCTCGTATTCAAATGACAGATATGTGTAATCGTGTGCTTTACAAGTGATTTGATTCGATTCGATTTTCCGAATTTATTAGAGTATTATAATATTTTGAAAAAGTGGTTCAACAATTTATCTATATCGTTTCATGATTGTCCATTAACACTGGCTGAAAATTAAACCCGTCTCATCCCTTCCATCGATGATTGTTTGTAGTGTAAAACTCCAATCCAAAGGGGTTCTGTAAACCTTTAGCGTCCAGGTACACGATAAAACGCAGACAGCCATAATTAGAGAATATGTTAGTGCGGACCCGATACATTATCCCCCGCCGCGACCATGTAGAGAGAGACGGCGAATACGATACAAAAAGCATACTATTTGTAGCTGAACGTTAACAAACTACACTGTGACCTGAACCCGACCGTATTCATAATGAGAAACCTAATAATGTCGCCTCGATGCCGAAGTAAAGTAGTAGATAAATGGACGAAGAAAGCACTAGGTACACTAGGTACCCATTGTAGTATCGGTCTGGTACATAAAAGAGAAGTCTTACAATGCGTATCGTTCGATATCAGGAGGGAGGAGGTGGAACTGATCAAGCTATATGGATAATTAAAAAAACACTTAATCCTCGGTACAGCGGCGTAAGTCTTAGCGAAGAAAAACTTAATACTTTGGAAGTTTAATGGTACTAGCGTTGTACAAGTAGCTTTTTGTAATGCTAATTTACGACTGTGACCGAAGGTTTTTGTGCGGTTAATGATTGCAACGGAAGAAAATCTTTCTCGCATCTCGCGTCATAAATTAAACGTTAAACGCGAATGGACAAAAAAAAACTCGAACGCCCTATAAAATATAGAAAAAAAAACCTCTGGAGTTTCGAGACACGGCTATACGAAAATCTTATAAATTTAATTTCCAGCTGCTTTTAATGAGCTATTATAACTATTTTAGTGGAGAATTTTTCACCGGATTAATGTCACATTTGCATTTACAAGGTATATTTCATATTTTTCCCATACAGCGATTGTAGCCCATTGGGAAATTATCGTTTGGAAATTGGCTTCGGAGACGAATTAATCTGTATACAGTGTTACGATGCGGATGATTGTTATCTGCGACAAAAATTTCCAAACTGGTTGTTGAAACTGGTTTCGAAGATGCAATTTTTTTTTACTTATAAGTTGCAAAAACATGTCGCATTTTGTGCGATTAATTTGAAAAATTATGTGTGCGTCAACATTAATAGATGTATATTAATTTCTTTGGCTACAGTAAGCTTTTAAAATACGAGTAGCGATATAAACATATACGATTAAACATTTTTTTAATGAGTTGATTTGTGTTGTAGTTATGACAAAATTCACGTTTTCATTTATCCTCATTTTTGAAGTTGAAATTTAAATTTACAGTTTAGATCATCTCTGCGTAATTGCTTTTAAATGGCAGTTGAAGAGATTTTAATTTTTGCCTAACAGCTAGGCTAATTGTTTTCTCGAGGTATGAGTTGCCTTAGTTGGAAATTAAATGTTGCCAAGTGGGTGAAAAATATTATGTTGACGTTTGCAATGCGATAAGAACATCAAGAAGTGAAGTTGGTCTTGAAAATAGTTGGAGAGATTCGTGAAAAGACATTACACTGAATCTGAAAATATTGTATGGAATTTTCGAGCGTGTTTACTTATGTAAGCTCTTCGTGAGGAAATGACAACACTGAATAAAACTTCTCATTTTAAAAGAGATAATGGACCAAGATGAATAAATTCAATAAATGTCAAAATCGAAATAAATATACGTGTAGACCACTTCCCTTTCCTCACTTTTAAAGCATTTTCGAAACCAATTTTTAATTTTTTTTCATTCATTTTTATATTTTGATTAAGAATACTTTTTCGATTAGAAAATCATCCAAGCCCTTAATCCTTCTGACCCATCTTAAGACCCACTCAAACTTGAAAAATCGTTAAAGAGCTTAAAATTGTAATTGTACATGGAAAAGTGAATAGCAAAGTCGTTTGATTTGAATGTTGTGAATCGATTTTTTTTCACACAGATTTCATGAGTGGAACTATTATATGTTAGGTAAAGTATTTGAAATTTATGTAATTCGTTTGCTGACCAAAAAAAAATAGGTAATTCCTTTCTTCTCAAAAAAAATTACCTACTTTGGGGTGACTAAAGAAATTCTGTTTATATATTTTTTTTTTCAGACTCTTTAAATATCAACACTTGGTTTCTGAAGGCTTTACTTTCGTAGAATTTTTAAATTTAGATTTTTTGGGATTATGCTGAAATTTCATTTATGCTTAGTTTTTAATATTTTTTTTTGGAAGTTATTGTTGAAATATCAACTGCCGGGATTTTGATATCAAAAAATTGTTCTTTATTACACTAGATCTGATGTATGGCAATTTTCTACCCTCAAATATAACTTTGAGGTATTTTTGGAATAGTTGATAGTTCTTGTTCTTTTAAAGGTTCTCATTCGGTCTTCTTTCTGTTCTCGTTCTTCAATATATGTATATATTTTTAATTTTTTTCAATTTTCGAATTTCGGTAAACTTATGTTTATGTTGTTGAAATTGAAAGTTAAGTAATTAAAGTTATTGAATAAAAAATTACATGTACCAGTATATGTTATACTTATGCGCTTGTTTCGTTTGTTTTCTCTTCCCTCTGGAATGATTCCAATTCATTATGGTGAACTGATGAAGTAATTTTATTACCATCTTGTAGAGAATTAAATTCTGAATATTTTTAGGATTTATACCTATTTTTAAAAATATTACGATTTGAAAGAAAAAACTCACGAAAAATTGAAAAAAACCTTTTTATTTTATGTAACACTAATCAGACAGGTTCATCAAAGTAATCACAACATTCAAAAAAATGAAGAACAACAAAAAATTACATTATTCTCGTTCCTCAACATTGTCATCGGTTAGTTCATTTGTTCTTCAATCTTTCAGTTAGAAAATATTCTGTTCCCCTTCTTGGTTCTGTTTTCAGAAACAATGAAAATTCTCATTCTTATTGTTCCTCGTTTCGTTCTGGGTTTCGTTCCCATAACACTGGAAATAACTACTTTAGCATGCGTTTTAGCGCTGCTGTCGCTACGTTTAAAGAATGGAGCTAAAGGCAAAGTGTTGTCGATGTAAAGTGAAAGAAAGTAAATTACATTTTTTTCCATTCATAAAGAATTGAATAAGTAAAGAATGTAAATAATTAGGCAAATCAATCAGAATTTTGTGTTTCCATGTTTGATAAATTCCAAATTGTAGTAATCCTTTGCGTTTTTTACAGAGATGTTAACCGTAACCATAACCATAACCCATAACCTGAAAAAACCCGATCATTTCAGTAATTAACCATCATTAACCCACTCTTTTCTGAAATATGTGTAGCCCTAACCCAAACCCATAACCCAAACCACAACATTCCTCATTCATAACCAGAACCCATAACCTGAAATTTTTTTTCATTTTTTCGGGTTTTTAAGGGTTTTCTCAACTTTCCATTTTTAGTATTTTTTTGGTCATTGTAAGCTCTTCTGTGTGTAAATCACCCGTAATAACTAATTTAGTAATTCAATTATTTTCGATTCTTGTTATTATTAGCTGTTAGCTTTTATATTTTTTTTTGAGGGTTAACCAGTACTGTTTCAGTAATTAAAATATAAAAAATGAACAAAAAGTTATAATTTTATTAATTATTTTACTGATTCATTGTTGAATTGATGAAAGAATTATTTTCTACTCATAAATTATATTCAAAGCAAAATGTCATCTGCCAGGCTGCCAACCCAGTAGATACCCACCACCCAGTACCCATTTCAAATTCAAAATGAAAAACTTGTGAGAAATTGAAAAGAACAATAGTATTGATAGGTATATTGAATTGAGGAATGAGGATCAATGATTCATAATTTCTTTTCTTTTTTTTTTTTAATTACCAATTTATAAAATATTTAAATTATAAAATTCAATTTTCGCTTTTCAGTACCTATTTTTCATTTTCACCTATTGTAAGCTGCATAAAGATACAGCATACAGGCATACAGATCTCTTTGTTGAGGCAAATTGGTACAATAGTCAATAATTTTCTGAATTTTCTTGCGATACTAGTTACAGTTACAGTAACTTTGACATTTGGCTTCCCTAAACATGGCCTGAAGGCTGAAAAAATTAGAAAAAATCCGGAGTGGGACGTGTTGAAAATTGGAAAGAAAAGAAAACCCGAAACCATAACCCATAACCCGAAAAATAATTTCCGTTTAATCATAACCCATAACTACCCGATTCGTGATAAAATAGTAACCGTAACCCGAACCCATAACCCGAAAAATAAAAAAGCATAACCCTAACCCGTAACCATAACCCGAAAAGAAAAAAAACCTGTTTGGGTTAACATCTCTGGTTTTTTATGTTTATTTATATATTTTAAATTATTTGCAAGTTTGGGTTCTTTATAATTTTGCCAATAAAAATGTTTTTGATGCAAAGTAGGCAAACCTGGGTGAAACTCCGCGCTTTAAACACAGCAACAGCAGCGCTAAAACGGACGATAAAGTAGTTATTCCTCATCCCCTTATGTTTTTTAAAATCACTACATCTCGCGGTCGCGCCTTTACTGGCTCTAGTTTCACATTCTGCTCTATTACTTTACATCTGTGTGTAAAGGATCTGCAATGCGTTAACCTACTGAGTTTAGTCTGTGGCTAATTTGTTAAGCAAAAAAATACAAATGGCGGAAACAGTGTGTTCGGCAATTGGTTTTTTATGCTTTATGAAAATTTCGGTTTGAAATTTATCGCGAATATGTTGATCCTATAGGTATGTTCGAAAGTTATGTCAGTTGTTCGAAGAAGGGCAAGAAGTTGACGATCATGCGTGCTCAGGTAAGATATTTTTCCTCTATTCATCCTATAATTTACATTTAGCTCCAAATGACTTCCTTTGTTTATAAATTTGAAAACTGAGCTCATAGAAATCAAATCCGAGACCAAATCTGGACTGCAAAACTTCGTCATAGAATACTTTTGAAATTCGAGCCCTAGTTCATAGTGAAGGAAGGAAATTTAAAATTAATTCACGGATTAGATAAATACTTCGGGGTAATAGGTTTTTGTTTGTTTGTTTTTTTTTTGAATTTGAATGTAATATCAGAATATGAAGAATGCTCAAGGAATATCAATTTGGTGAAATTCGATGAATGTGGGTTCATGTGATTCATACAAGCAAAGCCTGCGAACATGAAGAGCTTGTCTACATTATCCGTAAATTTGAACAAGCCTCCATTGAAACTCAGCTCCTCTAATGTGGCATCGCTGCTTAACGTTTTTTCCATACTTAAGCCTATGCGTGAAGAAACATGAAATCTATCTACCATGCTGCTGCTCTAAGAATTTAACAATAGGAGCTTAAATTAATGTTAAAAATTTTCATGAAGGTTTACAAATAAAGATTAGTTTAAAGAATCTCCAAACTATTCTATTGTCAGTTAAATCAACCAAAGAGATAGCGACGTACATTGCCTTTACGAACCTAATAATTTTGTAATCGAAACCAATAACTACGACAAGTGGTTGCCCATGTGTAAATGAATTACGAAGCGTTTTGAAATATTAAATATATTTATGAAATCTTTTTTTTTTAATAGTATTTATGTACACATTACATGGACGGTTGTAGACAAAGGGGGAAAAACAATACACATATGCAAACATACTAGAAAAGATAAGCATCAAGTATACACAAGCGTTATATAGTATCACTAATAATTAACTGAAACGATAACGTATTATTCGAACGATAATTAAAACGCACACAAGCGAGAATTTGGTGGCGGTGGTTTTGTGAAGTTTAATTACGAGGATTTGAAAATTGAATAATTTCGTGTACACATAGTGTTGAAGTATGTAAAAATATTTTCACGTTTGTTAAACGTTTTAATTACGTTTCCGTTGCGTATAGGCATGCGGCTAGTCGATGGAATAGGTTGTGCGATGATTACACGCTGTAGGTGCAATTAAAGGAAATAGGAAAGTTTGTTTTGATGAACGGTAGTTGAAGTGGCGTTGACTGTTGAGAGATTTCACAGGATTTTGAGTACGGCTAACGAATGGACTAGGCTAGAGGTAGAACCCCGTGCTAGTTGGTTCACGAAAACCACCGAGGTCCGAAAAAATAACAAAAATAACAATAACAAAAACAATATTAACAAAGTTCTGTTTTTACAGTTCATGATCTTATCATAGATACAAAATTTTACATTTAATGACAATAAAAAAAAAAATAGGAATACATTTACAAAATTTACTTATAACATTACAAATGCATAGGAGATTAATATAATTTATAAGAAAGGTATTGCTGTTGCAGCATTACGCCGTTTAGCTCTAAGAGCGCGTAAGAATGATTGAAAATATTGAAATGGCGATGGTCATATTACAAATTGTTCGCTTTGAAAGTTAAGGGAATAAAGAGAATAAGAGATCAAGGAATCTTGCCTGTACAAATGAGGTTTTACCTCCGCATGATGTCCTCTATACTGAAACCTTTTTTAGCTGGTGGAGCAGTTGGTGGAGCTGCTGGCGCAGTTGACGAGGATGGAGCTGGATTAAGGAAATTAGACGATACAGGAGGTTTAGGAGGATCTTCAGTAATACTGGGTCCTGGCACCGGTGATGGTGGTCTAAACGAAGTATCTTTCAAAGTACTACTAGAGGAAAGCGATGGAGATGGTGGTCTAAACGATGTCTCTTTCAACATCCCAGTTGTTGGTATATCTGGCGGTTCTGGCAGCTTAGAACGGAACACTTCAGCTTCTGATGAAGATTCTGAAGACGGATACAGATCACGACGTACCTGTACTTGAGCACGAGATGCGGAAGGTCGCATCGTATACGATGCAGAAGGCGAAGATGAATCTTGATGATGGCATTTGGTTAAATTAGGCGATGGCGAGCGTCGACGATATGGCACAGATGGCGTCTGCCGTCTAAATATGGGTACAGACGAAGGCGAATGTTGTCGGAAAATACGATTCGGCGATGGCGAAGGCTTCCTGTACAATGGAATCGGAGAAGGCGAGCTGCGCCGGAATATCGGCACTGGAGATGGTGAGCTCTGGCGAACTGCAGAGCTGGGTTGGAATATTGGCGAATTACGGATCTCAGAGGTCGGTGATAGACGACCAGAGAACATGGGCGAGATCTTACGTCTACTCGATAATATCGGCGATAAGTGACGACGCAGTGAGAGCGGAGATCTAGGTTCCTTGTCAGGGGAAACAGGAGATCTCGGTCGGCTCTCACGAGTCGCGAATATATTTTTTAGTTCGGGACGCTCATTGGATGGCGTTCGCGAACGAATGTCGTCCGGCGATTTGCTGCGGATGGAGGATGCGTCATCGGCGCTTTCCAGCCGGAAGCTTTCGCTGGTGGTGTCGGCACTTGGTGATGGTGATTGGATCATGGGATCAGCAGAGACGTCACCAACGGCATGAGTTAAAGCGTGCCTTCTGAGGTCGCAGTTTCGCCGGAACACTTTGCCACAGGAGTTGCACTCGTAGGGCTTATGGTCGGTGTGGGTGAGCAGATGAGTTTTCAGGTTGCTGCGCTGGTTGAAGCTGCGACTGCATACAGGACATTTATGAGGTGATTCGTCAGCGTGCAGGATTTTGTGTACAGCCAACGTTCGAGACTGGCAGAACCCTTTACCACATTCGGTGCATTTGAACGGCTTCTCTTTCGAATGGATGTACCTGTGGAGAAGAATTGAAGCATTAGCAAATTTTGAAAAATGATATGATGAAATATTATCAATTTTTTAGTGATTTTTTTGTCACCGAAGAATTCGAGATTGGAGAATAATTATGGAAGAACACGTGCTATATCGAATATATTCCGCTTTCTCTTCACGAAATCTCAAGAATATGCGCGGTATCTTTCACCAAGTCCTAATTCATCGGTTGACGTTATAATTCCTCCCTTCTCCCTCGAATAAAATTATTGTAAAAGCTGCTTCGCCATATACTACATCGAGGCTATTAACTACATTATTAATCCGCCACATACGATTGTGGGAAGATTTGTTGTAGAACGACTCAGAATACGAAATCTGGCTCGGTAGGAGGCGTAAAAAGAATTAAGACGACGTTGCGCCGCATAAATCATCTAATCGAACATATACAAGCGTTATTATCGAAGTCTTTTACCATTTTCCAAATACTGAAGTAGCTCTTGAAACGTTGTTGTTGTTCTTTTTTTGTATACAGTACAGAAGGTTTTAAGGCTGCGCTCGTACATCAAGATTAAGATAAAGAATATACGACCGCGTACCGGCACGATTTTCTTATATACGATTCGACATTGAATGGAGATTTTTTTTGTTTGTGGCGAACTACATTGGAAAAAAGCAGTCAGATAACGGCTGCAGCAGAAGTGGATTCTTTCGCTTTGCACGCGATGTCAAGATGCGCCAAATCAACTCGAAAATCGTGACTTCGCCGCAACGTCTGCTTCCATTATGTGCCGGTATGAAGTTTTTTTTACGTTCAGTGCCGGTATTAAGTTTCACGACGATGTTGCGGTAACATGTGCGAAGCTGCACGCGGATCTAAAAATCGATGCCGGCCGTTTAGTAATTTGGCGGCGATAATTATTCGCATTTTAATGGAGTCGCCGAATAATACGATTAATTATGACGGTAGCCTTAGGATATCGCGTGTTTCAACCGACTGGACGAAGACGGCCGCTTGAAATATGATCTATTTGTATTTAATTTCTTAAGCTCGACTTGTTCGGAACACATAATGATTTGTGGATTCGCATGATCTGAATATACGTTTTAAGCCGAAGAAGGCAGAGCTGGCGTTTTGCCTTTATTGGGTATTGATTTACGATACGACCATATGGTGAGAAATTAACTGAGTTTTTTTTACCTTTATACTTCTAAAGAGTTTTAGTTTTTTTCAATTTTGTTATTTAATTGATTACCTCATGTTGTAAGAAAATTTCAAAAAAATGATCTAAAATTCAACGTATTTTCTTCCTCTAGGCGAACCAAATAATAAAATTTAATTTCCCTATCCTAGTTTCACGGCAATTTGAGAAGCCTGCCTTGAAATTGAAGATTAGGTGAAATCCTACGTGAAATCGAAACCATAATTACAACAGAACCGGAACTATGAAAGGCTTCTTTTAGGGTAGAATGGTATCGTTGGCTGGATTAAATTACCCCGTATTGCTTCTAGAGGCGGTGTGATTTCTTGTGTTGTCTTCCCTATGATTATCACGATGGTGGAGAAGAAATGGCGAAATTAAGATCTGAAGGGGGTTTAAACTTGCTACAAATTCGATGATGTTTTTTGTTGGTAACGATCGGATGTACATGAGATATCTTCAAAGGTTAGTGTTTAGATTCAGTTGATATTTGTTCATGTAAAATTTTGCGAATTTGGGTACACATATGCCGAGCTTTCACTTCAATTATTTACACATGATAATATGAGTTTCAAAGGAAATTCAAAGAGTCAATAACATCTTACTGTATACTATTGGTAGTTTCAAATTACTCGTATTTCCACAGTTCATAACAATTTCTTGCCAGATATTTTTATGATATTGAGAAATTAATGATTCAAAATTTTTATCAAGTTATTAGACTGTCTTGGTACCATCAAAAGCTACATAATATGCAGTAATGTTTATTATTATTCAACTATTACATTATATCCACGGACTTCGATCATCAAGTTGGTGCTTATCGAAAAACATCAGAAGTTGAACTTCAAATATGAAGTATATTTCTTGAAGTATCCAGGTTTTCGAATTACACTGATGTGGACATAAAAACTCATTTGAAGCAAATAAGAAATTTTCAAACTATAAAATTTCATGATTTAAATATTTGGAAAATAGAAAGATTTATGATCATGCTCGAATCGAACTACTCAAGTCCAAAAATGAAGGAAGTGAAAAAAATATCTGAAAAATAATTTCAAGTCCACAGTGGAAAAAAAAACAAAAAAATAGGTAACAAGAAGAAAACTACAAGACTGAAGAAAAAGCTTAAAAAATTAAACAAATAACGAGAAAATGAAGAAAACAGAAATAAGTTCACAAATGAAAAAATTTCTAAAAATTACCGACTATAAAAAGAAATCCGAAGTTGGAAAAATGTAGGTACAAAAAATTTAATAAATAATGGAGAAATGTAAAAAGAACGTAAAACGTTTCCAAGAAATCAAAGAACTATCCATAAAATAAAAATAAAAAATTGAGAAAGTTTCTAGATTTAAAAAAAAAATCCAAAAATTATATAAAACAAAAATGAGAAACATGCAAAAAATGAAAAAAAAAGTCAAAAATAAATCCAAAGTTGAAAAAAATGTCTAAATAATCAAACAAACATATAAGGGAATAAAATCCGAAACATACATAATATAAAAAGGTTCGAGTTTACAAAAAAGGACTAAAGATTACTTAACACAAAAATGAAAAACATCCGAAAGGATAGAATTAAGTAAACCAAGGTTGAAAAAAATCTCAAAGCAAAAACGAAAAACATAAAAAAATTTGAAGAAATCCAACGTTGAAAAATGATTGATAAATTTTTCAGAATAAAAATGAGAAACATAAAAAAAAAAAAAAGAAAAAACTAAAAATATGACCCAACAAAAAAAATCCATGATTGGAAAATAAGTTCAAAAAATTATCAAAAAAATGTAAGAAGTCCTAACATAAAGTAGCTCAAAAAATACAAGATGGATCAAAAATGAAAAAATTACTAAAATGAATAAAAAGCGAGCCATAACGGAAAAATTCCGACATTTGAAATAATGTCTAAGAAATCAAACAAACATCCGGAGAATGAAAAGAAAAAAGTGAAAATATGAAAAAAATGAAAAAAGTTCAAAATAACAAAAACTTTCTAAAAATTACGTAAATTGATGATAAAAAACTTACATAAAATGAAAAAAAAAGTGAAAATGAAAAATGACCAGAGTTTGAAAAATCCGCGAAAAAAAAAGACCTAATATACTCACAAATTAATATATTAATTTCTTTCTTCTTCAGGACCCCTTTTTTTCACATCATGTTGGTTGTAGGTAATATCTTATTTTTTCATTAAATACTTGGAGATATAATTATTTTAAAAATGGAAGAATAACTAATACCTAATGAAAAAAATCTAACAAAGAAAATAATAAAGACCAATAATACAAAGAGTTTTGAGGTAGGAAAAAATGTTCAAAAAATTATAGAAAAAATTCTAACATACAAAAACTTCAGAAAAACTGAACAAATATCAAAAAGATCGATAAAATGATTTAACCATAAAACATTTCCAAATAATGAAGTCTGGATTGATGAAGACAAAATGTATATGATAAGTTACCTAAATTATTGCCCCAAAATAGAAAAATACTCAAGTGAACCGAACTCGATTGATTATCTCCATTTTTTTTTTCTCGAAGGTGGTCAAGTGGGCGTTCATTTGAAAGGAAACGTTGAAGTAAATGTAATGCTGCCAACCGCATTTTTTTAAAATATATAGTCTCGGGATACTGATACATTCTTGAATATGGACAATTGGACATACATAGGCAACTGTTACTTAATCAATATTTTGAGAGTTGGTTTAAAATCATCCAGTACCTTCAATCTCATTCTCAATCCTAAGGTTTTTTTTGCTAACAAACACGATTACTGTGCCTTCTAGGGTATTGTATCTATCCATTCGGAGCATTATGACAGCTATCAACTCCAACGTTTCCGTTCTGCGTTAGGTGTCGTAACATTCGAAAATAATATAGGTAGTTTTGTTATCAGCCCGCTACAAACGAAGAAACTGTCGCCCGAAACAATATGGTTACGAGGAGTGTCCCTGAACGGTAAAATGTAACCGGGTAGGTTAAATATATAATTCGTTAATTACAAGTTAAATAACTCGCGTATTCCTGACAGCTGAAATTCATCGTACGCAATAGTGTTACGAAAATGGATGCGTTCGTACATTACACGTTCGGCTTCGAAGGTGCGAGAACGAAGAGGTCGCAAAGACATACACCTTATAGCGCGCGTATTGTTGACACATAGGAAGTTTTACTTTATTATTTACCTTTACACGTTTTATCGTAAGCAACTGGTGGTACAGTGTTAAGCTGCGCGCTATGGTATTATGCCAATATCAATAGAGAGGCTCGGTATAAACAGGTGCGCGATGGTCGGAAGCTACCACGGTACCGGGACATGCGTGGGAACCGCACGGATTCGAAAATTATACGCATAAGGCCATCTAATAATCGGGCGAGTAAAAATATGGAGAGCTTCGGGCGCTACTAATATGACGTATAGATGGTATAGTAAACACGACAAGGTAAGACTGGCAACGTCGCGTACTTCGAGTCTTCGAAACCGGTCGACGAGAGAGGTTCGGGATTCTTTATAATGTAAAGCAATAAATATAAAAGAAGATAAATTGAATTTCTCGACGCAGATATGTTAAGATATTAGATATAGAAGAGTATTTCGTTGAAGGTATTTAGACTGCGGCCGTGCGCGTATTAAGATGCCTACGAACAGGCTCCGTAGTCGTATCTTCGGTTCGTCGTACGTTTAATAGTGACCTGTACTTATTGACCGTTTCTACATTGGTCAAAATATGTACTACTCAGTCTCGCAGAGCTATCAAATGACACGTTGGCCAACATTGTTTTCAACCTCTCGACCCAATTAACGCGCTCAACTACAAATCGCCGCTAACAATGAACTTCCTTTGATTAAATTAACTTTTAGTTAATTCACGCTGTCTAATTAATTATCCCAGATCTTCGAGTTCGACTCGATACGGAGGGAACCCGTTAAGCGTGTTGTATGAGAAAGGACCACAATGAGAACTGGAGGCTGACGCCAACTCTTCGCCTCTTCGAGATGTTTTCATCAATTAACTTGTGTACATGATTAGTGGGGATGTTCTGGTATTTTGCTAAGCAGGAGGTAATACTATTTGCATTGAGGGTGATGCTTTTGTGGACGGAGAAGAAAGCATTTCTTTTGTTAGGAAGGTTGACAATGAAAAATATGTTTTACGCGAGATGAAGATGTTAAGCAAAAGTGATCGAAATATTGTCATCGTGCTCGCTCCTAACAATAACAACCCTTCAGTCTTTGTATTATTGATGTCCGGTAATTGGACCACAAGTGTAGAAATCGTTCGAAATGGAATTGTGGATCATTGGCTGATCATTCGATTCAGTTATTAAAAAATCAACTGTTTGTGTACGTTCGAATGGATTCAGTCATGATCTGATATTTTTTTTAAATTTATTTTTAGATAAATTTTCAGCGAAATGATAGCTATTACAACTATCTAATTTGTGAAGGAGTGATTGAAAGGGGGAGAGGGCTTCATATCTCGGCATTTTTGACCATTTGTAATCATATGACAAATGTTCGAACTTTTTCACTTTATCAACATTTTTGCTCTTACTTCATAGTATTCATCTAGTGTGGATGAAAATCACCCGAATTTGGTATCAAGAGGTACTTTTTAAAAATTTTGATCTGACATAAAATGGAATTTTATTTATATTTTGAGAGAAGCTGCAATAGCATCTAAATGACTTCAAAGACTAGAATAGAATTCGTAGGATTATCCACTTACCCCTTAATTTGTCCCCTCCACACTGATACTCCGCTCTTTGAGCCAACTTTCGATTGTAATATTGCTTCGTGACTCCCAAGCCCTATAAGGATCCTACCCACGAAAAAGTACCTCACTTCACTCTCCTATGGGGGGAGGGGGGCTAAGAGAGCTACCCCGGGCTTTGCTATCTGGGAACCTTTTGATTCACAATGTATGATTTTTGAGAATGTGATAACTTGGGGCATTAAAATATACTATACTATTTAAAATGTTATTAAACTGCATTACTTCTCAAACCTTCCCTTATAAAACAACAACAACTGTCAATTAAAAAGTATATTATGGTGGTTAGCATTCTGGTATTAAATTTATTGTAAACCATTAAGGGCTTGAAAATATATAAATTTTGGAAAAAGGAAGTATTCTAAACCTTTTAATAGATTTTTGAATATTCTTCATTTTGAAGAACAAAAATTCGTAAGGAGATTGGTAAGAATCAATAAAGTTTTAAGAAAAGTGAGAACTACAATTTCTTCGAATTTCGCACGTTCAGTTTTTGAAAAAATTTTAAGAAATTTCTTAAATGAAAAACGACAATAAGAATGTTTATTATAAAAAAAGTGAGAATTCCCAACAAGTAATCAGAAAATGCTAATGAGAAAATAAGGTGGACGTCGGAAAGTTATGATACAAAAATTGTAAAGGTTTGAAACAGTAAGTTGTCCACGACTCCCACACTTAATCCGACTCCACCTATGGGCGCTATGAAGGATTGAAAGTGATCCTAAGATTCAAAATTTTTGAGCTTATTATCATAAGAACAGAGTGAGATGAGAACTCCAACATATCCAAATTTAAGCTTCCTAAATAAATTCAAACAACTGAAAGTGACTTTTTGGGAGAGTTTTGAGTCATATATTTCTTCATTAAATTCAACTAGCACGCTTCAACTTTGTATAATATTATAGACTTGGATAAAGATCAAACTACAATCATTTGAATTTGGGTCAAAATGGATCCAAAATGATCGATGCTCAAAATTTCATGAAGACTTGAGAAGCCTCAAATAGCTCATACCTAATGAATATGGACTCATTATAATTACTGAAGACAAGAAGTGTATTATATCCTAGATCCACTTTCACAGGTGATGCTGAAAGAAAAGGTAGAATAATCAGTCCCAAAATGTGAAAGCTAAGGGGGTAAGCAAAAGGTCGTAAATTTTTGATTTTGGTAGATTAAGTTCATGTGATTGTTAGCTGAAGTTACCTGTACATTCAAATTTCAATTTCATGCATGAAGTTGATAAGGAGGGTTGGAGAAGAAAAACCATTCTTAAGAAGGAAGTGATGAAGTCAGAAAATTCATTCATATCTCTTCAATAAATGCACCAAGAAAGTTCAAATTTAGTGCACGTAGACTTAGTTGGAAACCAGAATATGGTCTGTTGAATTTTGGTCGAAATGGAATCAAAAAAGTAAATGATGAATTGATGAGTTTAAGGAAGACTTGAAAAATTTCAAATAGCTCATATTTGATTAATATGGGTTCATATGACTAGTGAGGAGAAGAAGTTTAGTATATTCTAGATCTAGCCTCACAGGCGATACCACAGGGAATGGGACAAGTTACATGGGATTTATTATCAAACGTACAGTGAAATTTCTCGTATATTCGCAATTTTTTACCTTGTAACGAATAAAAATTGAAAAAATTTTCATCGTTGAAAAGCTCATTTCTTAATCTATAGGAAGTATTCTTTTCACTTTTCTCTAAATCTAACAGTTAATTCATATTTAACAATTTACATTAAAAAATTTGGTGAGGTTATAACACCTAACACGGTTTCAGAATCACAGAATGAAGGGGGAAAAATGAAAAAAACATTTTTTTGTAGATAAAGAAATGAAGTTTGCAACTATATAAAAGTTTTTAATGTCAATTCACTATTCCATGTTTTATCATAAATTCGAACTACAAGACGCTGTATGTGTGTTTGGTGCTTTAGTGTGGGTACAAAAGAACCAACAGCATTATCTGCACCCTTGTAAATACGCCTATTAAAAACCTATCCCTAGTAATGTATCATGGTTGTCTATACTTTATTTTTTTCAGTCAAGAGTCCTTCTGAATTCGTTTCTTAGAAAGTGTAATCTATTTCGGAGTCTTTACGAATCGATTTCCGGTTCTGTTGAGTCACAAACAAACGGTATTCGTCTCCTCGTGAAGCTTTTGTGTAACGAATGACAAACTAATATTACGTCTACGAATTGATCTCAAAAGAAGAAGATAAAATAGTCGAACGAATTATTCAAATTAATGATCTCCAGCGGGATTCCAAAAATACGAAGAAATAAATCGCGAATGCGACTCCGATGACATTTAATACGCGATGAATTTCAAATGGAAATAATCCCATGGATTAACATTCTGCTCTGCCGGTCGAAGGATTTAGTGGCGAAAAGAAGCGATTAAGAGGCGAGAAAACGAGATTTTCGAATAATTTTACACTCGAGACAAATTTTACGGGCGATAATTACATTAATTATAGGCTATTCGGTGGTCTACGAAGACCTCCTGGTGATGGTTGGAGCGACCGCACACGCAAAAAAAAGTAGATTTCGAACTTCGCGCGTATCATCAACGTAAACGCGGAGAATTAATGATGCAAAGGATTGTTGGGAGACGCACAGCGAGTGAAAGCTTTGAAGGAAAAAAATGGCCAAATATGTCGAGCCTCGGTATTGTTAACGCGCTGTTAGGTCAAATGGATTTTCGCGTTTCAATCCTTTTTTCTTGTGGGGCGTTTTTGTGCGAAGAAACCACGAGGAATGGAATGGCGAAATACGCTAGTCATCGACGGCGAATAGCCAATTAACCGATACGGTAACAGGTCGAGAGAGATTGGAGATTTAGCCAACGTCGAGATCCGGTTAGCCGGCAACGTGGCGGAGCGCGAAATCGGAAAACACGATACGCGAAGTATCGAGTTATCGATAAGACACCGAGGCCTTGAAATTTGACATTACCTAGATAATTTGGCACTGACGTCGTGACACCGATGGTATCTGTGGTGTATTTTTTTTCCAACGGTACATTGTGACTGGATGATATTTCGTCGTAGATGAAATGGAAACAAAATACATAGATTTTCCGAAATACTCGCTATCGTGAGGTGGTGGCGTCTGGAGCATACAGACTGTCGAGGTCGACTAGTTACTCCATCAACTGTCAATTCGGTGAAACAATACAGAACTTTGGATCCAGGTATTGCATCGTATGGCCTTTACGTACGCGTATAATTAAGCCTAAGACTCCGGACGGAATATTAAAGAGATGAGAAAATTCAGACCACTCTGGTGACATCATATACCTTGACCCAACCAACTCCCATGCCATGTATTCCATTTAGTACTTAGCGGGAGATTGTTATTAACGCATATTTGCGCACAAACCGAACAGGTAGAGTGAAAAGAAAAATATCTCAATCAGGTAAAATACGAGGTATACGAGATAGGTACCAAACTAGCTGTGGAAATGCTATAACGTATAAAAATACTGTCCAGTACGCCAACTATAAAAGCGTAAAATAAGAATACCCTTTTTTGTATAAAATGCCTGCGTACGATTGGCTCTGGTATAGTACCCGGCTACGAGGGCAGAACAAGAGAAGCAACCCTCTTCAATCTCTGTCAGGTAGAGTCGCGCCACAAGCACGTAAAATAAAGGAACCTTTTTTTTTTATGATGCACACGAGGTACATGTACATGGGCGTCTGTATGCGGTAAGATTATACAAGCGTCGTCTAATCGTCTTTACAGTGATGTGGCTTTTGTTGGTGATTCGACTTTTGTGGGAACGATGTTTATAGGCGTGGATAATTAGAATACCTTTCGAGCCACCGGAACGTTTTACGACGGTAGGTATGTTTATGAGCGTTTTTGTGGCACTCGATTGGCATGCATACGCGATGCTGTGATGAAGGGAATTGAAGCGGGAGTGATTTGATGCTAGTTGTAATTATGGAGAATGATGGAATTTAGGTGTTGGTAGGTTTTTGGGGGTTAGGGTCCCTGTTTAGGCGCCATGAATACATTTAGTGGTGAAATTGTAGAGTAGGTTTAATTTGAGTTTTCTTCAATTTTAGTTCGGTTTAAGGGATCGTATTTCTTAATCAGCAATTGTTTACGTATAATTCTTCACTATTTGAAAGTTGAAACATGAAATCATAGTATAGGGCTGTTCCTACAAAACAAACAAGGCAAGTATACTCTGTCTAATAAGTTGGTGAGCCCCATATTCTCCTATCCATCACTAAGGCTCACCGACTTAACGTTACAAGGTACATTGTGATGCAGTATTCTCGATTATCAATCCCATTGCTAGGATAGTGTTGTCGTGCATGGTGTGTTTTAATATGCGATGATGAAGTAGTGATAGGAATTCATCCTACGTCCCTACTTCTATATTCCTACAAAACAAATAGGGCATGTATGCTCTGCACAATAAGTTGGTGAGCCCCATATTCTCCTATCCATCACTAAGGCTCACCGACTTAACGTTATAAGGTACATTGTGGTCCAGTATTCTCGATTATCAATCCCATTATTAGGATAGTGTTGTCGTGCATGGTGTGTTTTAATATGCGATGATAAAGTAGTGATAGGAATTCATTCTACGTTCCTACCTCTACGTCCCTACAAAACAAACAGGGCAAGTATGCTCTGCACAATAAGTTAGTGAGTCCCATATTCTCCTATCCATCACTAAGGCTCACCGACTTAACGTCACGAGGTGTATTGTGGAATAGTAATGTAGTATTCTCGATTCTCCATCCCACTGCCAAGATAGTGTCGTCATGCGTAGTGCTTATATCCTGGGTATCCTGTCCCTTCCACAGGTGTTTTTGATTGTTTTTCTCTATTTCACTGCTTGAGCAGATACTGAGTTCCAGAACTGTACTAATTCGGTATAGTTGTCAAATGTTAGTACAATTCGGGAGTTTTGTCATCCCCCCCCCGTCCATCCACACCTGCCCCCAAAAAATGTTCGCTGCATCCCTGTTTCATTTTTTTTACATTTCTACGAATTTATTCGTAATTAAGTTTTTAATAGAAATATCATCTATTATAGATCACTTGATTTTAGATTGAAAGGATGGTGCAGTGAGCTATAAATTATAAAAATTATGCATTTATCTTCTATCGGGGATTCGGGTTTCATTTTATTAAATAGTTTTGATTGTTTTATTCATATTTTTATTTGTTTTTCATCAAAATGATGTGTGCTGCTACTAGGGCAAAGGAATGAAACAGATAGAGAAGGTAAATTTTTGAGCAAAGGTTATGCTTTTTACAGAATTGTAATGTAGATGGTAATTTGGTGAGAATTCAGATGAGCAGACAAGAATACTGACATTGAAGAGAAGGATTTAGTAGGATCGCTGGAAAAGTAGAATGTAGGAAATCGTTGATTGGGCATTGTACGTTTAATATTGTGATGGAAAAAGAAACTAAAGCAGATGGCTGTAAAATTCCTCAATTTCTTTCGTGTTTTCAACAAAAAAAAACCTGTCTGTTTAGTTTACTTCTTTAGTAATAGAGATGATGGTGGTCGTACAAGTAGTGTATAAATTTTTCAGTATAGGGTTACAATTTTTTTATGTAATTTGCAATTTTAACGATTTTTCTACAGTTTTGTAACATCTCGGGATACCACGTTTCGCTTCCTGTCGTTCATTCGTAATTTGGTAATCGGATGAAAATTTCTCGAAATTGTCTAATCCGCTTCTGTGTTCTGGCAAGATAAATCTTCACCTTGACTGATTTATAGTGCGAAACGATATTACGAATGCAAATTACGGTACCGAAAAAATTACGAATGGAGCGACTCATTTCCTTGATCTTGAACATGAGATGCGGGTACCAACTTGTCTGGTAACAGTTTATGGGTCAAATTGTACGTAATACGAAAATTTACCGCTGTATTTCGCAGAGGACTTTAGAAGAATAAATTTATGGGGTACCAAACCATAATGAAGAGCCGACAGAGATGAAGAGAAAATATATCAGCTTGGGTACGGGTACCAGGCGAGAAGAGTAGTCTAGAAACTAGAAAATAAGAATACAAAAGCGAGATGGAGCTCGACCGAGTATAAGTAAAGGGGGGAAGAAACATAGAGAAGATGGAGAAAAAACACAACAACAGGAGAAGTTATTTCAAGGCTAACCAGCAGTGCTTTGCACTCCAGAGTGGAAGTCATATAAGCCGGCTCGACGACTAGATGCTGTTCCAATAGCAGGAATAAAACCTTAGCCGTGTATTGGTTCGCATCTCGCGGATACAGGGCTTCTACAATTTAGCCGGCGGTGTTCGACCGTGTTTTACGAGCGTTTAATATTTTTACGATCGGGCGATCGGAGGATTTAACGAAAGAGTGGATGTGGGTGTAAGGGAGACCAGGAGGACTGGAGGTAGGGTCAACGGAACGCTAAGATGAGAATCCCTACAGTGCTACGAAGTCTACGGCGGTTGTATTAATTATAATATTGTACGAACTCGTAGATAAGATCACGGACGTAATCTTATCTGTTTGGTAAAGTGAGCCGAGAAGAAAAATCGACGACGGAAGGATTTTCGCGAGCAGCGATAAAGGTGGAATTGTTGTCGGTCGCGTTCGCGCCGCTTATTCGAATACAATGGAATCGGCGTTTTAGAAGCGAAAACTAGTTCTAATCTGTACACCGAATCAGTATTTTTCCCGGTCCTAGTGTAATTTATCGTTTATCTGTCGAGTGTAAATTTATCTGTAGTCGCGTTAACTAACCTTACTACCGGTTTTACAAAGTATTACCGTAATTTACGTATTACCGACTCGCTCCAGAGGTCATCGGCGATCCGAGTAAGCTCGGTTTTGGGAAGGCCGATTTTCGGTGATCCGATCGTTTCGAAATCCGACGAGGGTTTTTATGAATGAACGTCGAGTCCTTCACCCATAGGTCACGTTATAAGAATGGGCGTACCGTAACCTTACCGCGGTCACGGAATTCCGAAAATAATTAATACGCGTTAATTAACGGCGCGCTTAGGTAGGAATTTTCACGTTCTAAATCGAAAACGCGAGCGTTCAAGATGGTGAAAATTTCACCGCCGTTTGCCATCGCAAGCCAAGCCTTCGTGTATCGTGTATTTCACTCCGCAGGTGGTTAAATGTTTCTTGAAAATCTGTTCATTGTTTTTTCTCATTCTTTATGCTTCATGTGCGCTGTTTTCGCGTACGTAGTCGTAATAACAAAATAAATGGCGTACCGGTGATGTTGCGTGTTGCCCAAGTTGTTCTATGTCGTCTTTATTGCATACGATTAATATTATAGCTTGTTTGTTGCGGACGCGAATGATTTTTCATTTACCTACTCGTTGCTACGGTTGAAAATTCAACGATGGTATGGCCAGATTTAGGTATAGTGGTCGAGCTGTATAAGGCGTTGTCCATTGTGTATCACTTGATGACCCGCTATTTACTGGCGGAAGGCTAAATAGTTTCGTGGTTTCTAAATCCGGGCAGTAAGATGCTGACACGTCGAGCTGGCACGTAGATTAACTCTAAGATGAATAATAGTAGGACCGAACCCCCAAAAATACTTTAATAAGGATTACAGCTTCGTATGGATAATTTCTGTGAAAAAAGAGAGTCATTGAGGCATTCATTTTGACATAATTAAAAAACTATTAAAAGTTTTAAAAATTGTGAACGAACATTTTCGAGAATTTTTACTTGTAAATGTTTTGTCTATTTTTTATTTATTTATTTTTTTTTATTTTTTTTTTTTTCATTTTGAAATCTTTTTCACTTAGGTGACCTTTGTCATGTTTTGAGCAACTTTTTTATTTTCAAATCAAATTTCTTTTGGAGCAGTCTTCATTATTGAATAATTTTTAATTTTCAAGTCAAGTTATTTTAGGTTCTTGAATATATTTTTATTTTCAAATGATTTTTTTTGAGACTTTTCATTATTAAATAATTTTTTAGGCATTGCTTATTTTGAAAATTTTCAATTTTTTTTTTTTATTCTTCAACATGTTTTCATTATTTTGTAGGCATTTTTTTAATCTTGAAGCATGTCATTTTTGTCGAATATATTTTCAGTTTTCAATAAATTTTTATTTTTCAAATACTTACTTTTCAATTTTTAGCCACTTTCTTCCATTTTGATTTTGTTAAAAGAGGGAGGAGTTAAGAGGGGTAGGAGATTTAAAAGCGAAAGTAAATGGGTGTTTTTTTATCTCCAGCCACTAATAAAATGAAATCTGTCTACGGAAAACACAATATCTAACAGTTTCCGCGAGTAATTGAAAAGCCCTCCCAGGTAAACAATAAAGAAGAATTCGCCATGTAAAAGCATAAAAAGAATTTACCAACTTAACACCGCTTTAAACCCCTAGGATGACATTCTTATTTCAACAATGGACTATAAAATATGAAATGAACAAAGAAACCTCCACCTTCTTTCGCTCTAAAATCCCTTCCCATTTTTAACCACTCCTTTCCAACCACGCCTTTTAGGGGGTCTTATGCCTGAAGAAGAAAATTTAATAACCGAAAAGCGCTTAGGATGAAAAGTTATTGAAGAAATACTGTTTTTCTTTCAATTTGAAGAAACATTTGCATAGTACATCTTTAAATGATATAATGTGATCTTTGAATATGAAAAATTTCAAGTTCATTCAGAAATAAATTTCTTCTGAAATTTTCAACCTTAAAAACATTTATTTCCATGAACTTTGACAACTGAAATTTTTTTCAAGTTTTATATTGGTTTGACAATGGATTTTTCACGACAAAAAAAAAAGAAAAGGAAAAAAATATGGCACAATTTGTTGAGCACTCACTAGATGTTTGAACCAAATTCAAAATGATATGAAATGAAGATGATACAGTTCGCACCCCTACTGCAACAACACCACATCTCAAAACACGTCAAATAACCGAAACTCAAGAAAATTGCTTTTCATTTGCTTTGTAAATAACGAAATACGAATTCAAATTCATGTTTTTTTCATTGATCCTTACTAATTTTTCACGTTCTTTTAAAGGTAAAGGCAGATTTTCGCAACGCAAATTATTTTTGGTAGTTTTTTGAGATGTGGTGTTTTTGCAGTCAAGGATTTTTTTTGAGATGTGGTGTTGTTGCAGTAGGGGTACGAGTTCTGCATTTCAACTTTGAGTGATTTTGTTTAATAGAGTGTCAAGCATAGTTGTGTAAATATTCATTTAAAAGCTGATTTCAAGCTGAATTCAATACCTTAAATCATATCTCGTTGACTTTTCAAGTTTTCAAGGCATTTGAAATTGAATATGAAATGTAGATTTCGTTTAAATAAATGATGAAATGTGCAAATTTATTTCAGCCTCAATATTAAAAACTTGTTAGCTTGAAATTTTTTTCAAATAAATTTACACTCAAAACCGTTACAGTCGATGTAACGAAATTGTATCTTAATTGCAGAACTCGGCATCTCAACCTTTCGCTGTAACCAGCGTATTTCATTTTAATGTGAAAAATCTACACTGAAAAACTTGTCAATCATTAATTCGATAAACTACCGTGGTAGAAGTAATTAATAGGCATTCTACGAAAACTTCGATATTAATTAACCATTTAATACTCCCACTAAGGCCACTTTTTTATCACCGGAAGCCGGAAAAAATCGACTCTTAATTACCGCAATTTGGAGGGAAAAAATCCTACCAGTTTTCCAGTATCGATAAGGGAGTTATAAAACGAAATCACATATAGATTCGAGTTTATTTACGTGTTTACAAAAATAAGAGGTAAATTTCGACTACCAAGTAAACGCTGGCTGCAAACTGTTCGGCCATGCGGTAGAAAGAAGATTACGAATGGGTGTACTGTCAAGGTTGCAAAACAACTCCAAAATTATGAATCAAGTTGGCGATAAATACGGATATGTACTCGTTCATTAATGGGAATGATAAGCGGATTAATGAAGCAACGTTTACCAGATTTAATTAATCGAGAATACATTAATCGAGGGAATAAATTGGTAGCACCGTCCGACGATGTTCACTCATTGACAGCAAAAGTCTGAAATATCAACTCCCTTCCTCTCGAGAGCCATACAGGTATGGTACTAAATACTTAACCAACGAAGAATTGAAAATGGCGGTCATAACTCGGACAAGCTGTCCACACAACTGACATTCAGAGCGGTTTGTATAGGCTGCATTCTTTTTTAATTGAATTCCTCATTCTTTGTATACACTTTACGATGATGCGTTCGCGACATCATTGCACGCACTTACCGAGTCGTTAAAAGAAATTTTAATAATTCTACTCTTTTGTATTACCGCCGGCAGGCGAATATAGGATTACGATTTATTACCTGATTCTTCGGCGTCGTTAATACAGAGCACTCGAAATGATGACGGTAATTCGGCGATCACACAGTAATTGATTCGATTATTATGGGAACCTCGTCGTAGTGAATTTACAAGCTCGTAATCGACCGTGATGGCATGTGAAATTGCGGTAATTTTAATCGAATGATCGCTTCATCCAGTTTGGGGTTAGCGAGTCAAATGAAGCGCGAAATTGTACTCGAATGCTACTGTGTGCGTGTGCCGAGATCTGGTGCTTTTGCTAGGTGCGGTTTGTGGTTTCTAAGTATCGGAAATTTTATCGAACAAATTAGCGATGGTGCGTGCCAGTTGTCATTGCCAATGATTGATGACAGCGTTTTGGTTGAGACTCAAAATTAGTATAATTCTAGGACAACACTTTGTTTATTCTAAAGTGCTGTGTGTTGGTTGCACGAGTATGCTGAGGTAACATTGAAATAATTCTATTGCGACATTGATTAAGAGGCAATCTTTAATATGATGGGGAAAGCTAAAGATAGTTCTGAAAGTTCTAACAGGTATAACTAAGAGCCAAGAATACATCTCTATTTATTGGCAGTAGAAAGAATTTTTATTCATAGATGCGGTGAAAATATAAGAAGAATTGGTAGATCGTGTGTTGTTAAAGGAGAAAGAAACAAGCATTCCTTTGGAGCTGAGAAGAGAAAAGCCATAGTGGTATACAATAATGCAACTTAATGCAAAACGAATACAATATTGAAACAACATTCATGCAATACTGATGTAACGAAATTGTAATGTTGATATGTAATTTTTAAAACAATTTGACTTAATGAACATGAGTGTAATGTTGTGCAACTCGATACTAACTCAATACAATATTGATGCACTTGTTGCAATGTTGGTACAACGTTTGTTGTGTTGTTCATATAATAATTGTTGTAATGTTGGAACAATAACTGTTGCAACATTAATACATTTTTTGTTGCAATGTTGATTCAATGTTTGTTGTAATATTAGAACACCACTGATTGCCATATTATGGTCCATCATTTGTTCGAATGTTGATGCAATAATTGTGACAATGTTGATACAATGTTTATCATAGTGTTGGTGCAATAACTGTTGCAACATTAATATATTATTTGTTGCAATGTTGGTACAGCGTTTGTTGTGTTGTTCATATAATAATTGTTGTAATGTTGGAACAATAACTATTGCAACATTAATGTATTGTTTGTTGCAATGTTGGCTTAATGCTTGTTGTAACATTAGAACACCACTGATTGCCATGTTATAGTCCATCATTTGTTCGAATGTTGATGCAATAATTGTGGCAATGTTGATACAATGTTTATCATAATGTTGGTACAATAATTGATGGAAACCTGAATACAACGTTTGTTGCAATGTTGTTACAAATCAATGTTGATACAAAATTTGTTGCAAAGTTGGTATAACATTAATGTTGCTTTAATATTGTGGAAACATCAATGCATTATTGAAATTATATCAACATAGCAGGAACGTAACATCATTATAATATTTAATCAACATGCCTTGTTCTCATACCCAATCAGTTCGTCATACGATAAAATCTGCTACATAACAAAAGAAAATAGCATTTCCTACTCGCGATTTGCTCATTAACTAGCAAAAACACGCAACATGGTCAATTAAGCCCTTGACTTAAGCCATCGACTGCGTCCATTATAAAGTAAACTTTACGAAACGAAGGCATCCAAGAGGATAAATAACGCTTATAATTTTAGCGCCACTTTTCCAAATATTTCGCGAAAACAATTAGCGAGCTGATAATTAAATCGGGCAAACCAGCGTGAAAATTTAGGTATATACGTCGTAAATAGGCGACGAATGGCTAATTAATTTTTCCTTTTAGCGTGTAGTGAGCAAGACATTGAAAAAAACTGAACACGCTCTTTAGGTAGGAACTCATTTGTTCATATTTGTTCGCCTAATTGGATATTAAAAACGCCTTAAATAAGGTAATTTTGTACGGCTATTAGCGGAAAGAAATATGGTTGAAGGCGATTTGCATATACTAAGAATTTAAATAATTTTTCGCAACCGCGACTTAAACGAAGACGAGTCGACAATGGAGTAGAAAGCTACGACTTCGATGTCGACGCACGCTATGGTATGGTTGCGTGTCGTTACGCGTAAGCACCGACAAGTTGCGCAAGGAGAGGTGAGGAGAAAAGGAAGAAAATCGTGGTCCAAAAAACAAAATCCTCGAACGATTAATTATAATTACGAAAAAATCGGAAACGAGGTGTTGCGTTTTAACGACCGTTAAAAAACTGGTTAAGTGCTCGGACAGGTTTCAATCAAGCGAGATGAAAAATTTGGTTATATTAGAATTTTCGGCGGATCGGATCGATGGATGGAAGAACATCTGCCCGGGTTAGAAGAGATGATGAAGGAAGGCGAGGGAAAAATCGAGCTGCTGTGATTAATAGGAAAAGAGACGTTAATGGACTCTGTATGTGGCCGCGCGCGGAATATACAAACGGCGGTTACATGTTTTAATAAATTTTAATTGGCAGTGAGAAATTAGAAATAATTTATTTGTTGGCGGACATTCACAGGAGCGAGATCGGACGTTGAAGTTAGATGGAACGTGAGACAGTGACAAATACACTATGGCTTACCTATGATCTCTAAGGTGATCCTGACGTCTGAACGCTTTACCGCAGATATCACACGAATAGGGTCGCTCGTCGGTGTGGGTGCGCTCGTGTATGAGTAGATTGTAGGACTTGGTGAATTGTCGATTGCAGAATTTACAGATGAATTGTTTCTTAGGCCTGGAGGCTCGACCGGGTGCACGTAACAGTCTAGCGTGAGTAGCACCACCGGACGGAAAGATCGCTGAGCTGGTACCAGGGAAAGGAAACGCGGCAGGGTTTGCGCCGCTGGGGAACAGACTCGAGGAACTGTAAGCGGCGCTGCCCGGTAAAGCGTCCAGTAACGATGGTGGCGGCGGTGGTCCGGATGGGCCTCGATAAAGGCCCGGTAGTAACATAGCTGCAGCCGCGTGACTGACGGCTAGATTGGCAGCGGCTTCTTCTTGTAATGCAAGCTCTTTCCGTTTATCAGCCATCATGGCGACTGAGGTGTCACTTGGTCTGTAGAGGTGCATGGCACGCGTCGGCACTACTGGTACAAATGCTGAGGTGGATTCGGCTCTATGCATCAGGTAGGAACTGGAGGATAAGCTGCGACTTTTGGTATCCTCGCTGGACGATGCCGGCGTACTGGACATGTTGAGATCCTGTAAAATAAAAGAACACAGTCGAATGAAAATACGCTCAACGGTATCCGCGGTGATCTACTTATTTCGTTGGAATGCTGTCGTGAGCTACGCGCATGCTTAATTACCGCGTCGAGGGTGGGATCGTTCACGACGTCGAATACCCGAGAACTTATGCGTGCGGCAGCATATATGATCGAAATTTAACACCGTTCTCGATCCTTCAACAACGCTTCCAACTTTCCAGGATCAATAACCCGAGAAATTTCCGACGAAGATTTTAGATTAACCAGAATCAGAAATGAAGGCGCGCACGCCACCATACGCGCTATCATACTTTGTCGAAGCAGACAGCCAGAGCTGGATCGTAGGCGACGGGTTTTTTTACGTGTATTCGATACTTAAAGATGCGATCTGCGTGGATAACGGAAATAGCGGATTAGCTATTTTTACCTTTAATAAGCTTCGTTCGATTTGATTAGTCGCCGGTTCATTTATTGTACGCTTATACGGCCAAAACATTCGATCACTATTTTATATTCGTCATATACCAATACTTGGCGCCAACATAGCTAACAATCGATTCCAAGCATGTGTGCACGAAATATCCACATTATGGAATAGTCTACTCATTTCTTTTTCATAATCGTGAGCCAAACACTCCCCTCCCCCAACCAATCCAACGAAATAAACCTGAGGCGAAGAAAACTAACATTTAACGTACATATTTCGTACTCAGTAGCCTCATAGCCTCATAGGTACTCTTTGGAAGTGAAACACGATCAACATTTATGCAACATTTCAACACCATCCGCGAAAATGTAAATACTCGACCGCTTCTATAGGCGTCGAAAATTTGAAATTTAAATTATTCGGAAATTCTTCTCGTTCGTGCCTCGTATACTAAAGTGAATTTATTATTATATTCGTCGTTACCGCGATAGAATTTCGTCCTCGTACATGTATGATTTTTTTTTAGTGCCGTTCGCGCGCTTGTTTTCTCGCGTTATACCTTCTTCGAGTGGTTTTTACTCTGTAGATATTTTACGTATTTTATTAACTAGAAAAGTATTTCTAGAACTGGTTTACAAAATAACAGATCAAATTGGACGATTACGATTGTAAAACGATGGATCGTCCATTAGGGCAGATCGTATCTTAGTATTAAAATCTCATTTGGAAAACACCTAGTCGATGGAAATACTATAAAATTCGGTTTAACGGATGCGGGTCCGGTTTACGAGTGATGGAGATGGAGGTGTGTTTGCGAACGGTTGAACGGCGCGCGGATTTTATACATCGGTTTAATTAATTATATTTTTTGAATAGTTTATTTATAGCCAAGTTGTTAATTAAAATAAATTCATTATTTTCATTTTTATGAAATTTTTTAAAAATATATCGAACATCTTTTATTGAATTCTTTCAGTATTTTTTAAATATGCCTTCATAGAATTTTTTCGAGTAGTAACTGATGGGCAGTATCAATAGTTTCATTTTCTGCTATGGATAGTTTTTCGATAGTTTTTCTCAGCAAGAAAATCCATTGTCGATTGTACTTACTGTTTAGGATATGGCTTTAGTAAAAAAAAATTCAAAAACAAAAAAAAAACGCTTAGGTAAAAGGACTTAAAACTGCATCTTATTTTTGCATGATATTTATCATTACTTCGGTTATCATCAATATCACCTCCCTCATCATCATTATATTTGCAGTACAAAAATAGTATATAATATCTAATAATTATAAAATATGAAAAAAAAAAAAAAAAAAAAAAACTGAAAAAGATTGTATCTTATCCTCAGATCAGCACAATTAAAGTTCAGTAATAGGAACTATGGATAGTTCGTTCCACCATCGATGGTTTTACACTATCGACAATAGGACTATCGATAGTTTCTCAAACTATAAAACGTCAAGGATAGGTGTAACTTATGAAGTTTACGTAGTTTATGTAAAGAGTTAAACTATGCCAAGTAAAGAATATTTACTTTAGTTTACCATAAACTATGTAAACTTGAGTAAACTTACGAAAAATATGATGTAAATCATCGAATAGTTCATAGTCAAGAAGTAGGATGGGAACTATCGATAGGTTATGTGTTGTTTCAAACTATCGATTATTCGACCTTCGATGGTTTTAGAAAGCTATCGATAGTTGTTAACTATTGGTCATGTTAGATTGTGTCGATAGTAATTGAAACCCGAACGACCGCTTGAGCGCTAGTGTTCTAGTGAAGCTCTATCGGGCATGTATGATTTTATCAGTAGTTTCCACCGATCAGACCAAGATTTATAAATCAGTTTAAACACGTAGTCAGCAAATTTTTCCAAATGCACAAAGAAAATGAACAGAATTTATGATAAAAATTTTCATTGTTTACATTATACATGTCCCATACAGCCTCATTTGAGCAGTTATACTTTTTGCCACCAGATGTCAGCCACTTTGCGTTCGGGTCCCAATCCATAGTCTTATCGATAACCGCCCAACACTATTAAAGTTTTGTTTCTTCAATAATCCATTTACTTTTGACTTTGAGATTTAGGTATTGACATCTAGAAATTGATCAAATCAAAACTATCGAAAAATATCAATATTTTAAAAAATTACTAGTGTTTCAACAGCAACAACTACGAATAGCTATAGATAGTGCTGCTGATATTCCCATCATCTGGGGCCGGAAATGTTAGTTATAGAGTACATTCAAAGATAGCGCTTCAGTATATTTTTTCTCACCCCTAATTGATCCGACATAGTTAGTTAGAGGGTACACACAGATTACAAATAGACCAATGACATTCATGGCATTCACTTCTACTTTCGTACATCAGTGTGATCAGATAAAACAGGGTGAACGCCATCTGTGATGAAAGTGCAAAACTACTTTTGCTCAATGTTTTTTAATTTTTCATGAATTATTACTGATAACTGGAGTGAGTGATAAATTTTTATTTGATATTGCGCTATTTGAGTGTCGTTAATCTACCTATATTTACTATGACTTGAGTTCCAGTACATGGCATAACAAATAAAACTTTTGCTGGGTACTTCAAATTTTATTTCTCAAAATTAAAAAAATGAGTGAATGTAAAAATGGTAAAAAATGCTTTTTTTTAAATCGTTTTATTTTTGGTCGCTCGGCATCTCGGCCATTTGCGACGCTAAAATTGTACATTACTTATAAATATAAGTCATTATAATTATTGGTTTCTATTGATTAAGTATAACAACTTTTTATATAGAACTAATTAAATTGTATGATTGTAGGTAGGTAAATAATTTTTGGACGGCCAGTTCCTCATCCCCAGCTGCTTCCTCTAGATTTTTCCATTGTCGTCGGCGCGCGTATTTTGGGCATTCTACTATTAAATGTTCGATCGATAGTGGAGCGTTGCATGAGATGCAAATAGGAGGTTCTTTTTTTCTAGCAGATGGGAATGTGTGAGTAAAGAGTGCCCAATTCTGATCCTAGTTGTAGCAATTTCCTCGCGTCTTCTGGTTCGATAGGAGGTGAACCATTTAGATATCTTGGGTTTTATTCTGTAAAGCTTCGTGTTGGTGTGCTTGGTTTCCCATTCAGTCTGCCACAATGATAGGATGAATTTTTTAATTTTTTTTAATTTTTGTTTTTGAGTCTCTTGTTGTAGGATATTCAAGTTTCGAAATTCTTCCCTGTGTTTTTCCTCGGAGAAAATTATTTAGAATTTTCGGATTAAGTCATTCGAAAATTTTATTAAAAAATTTTTGAATTAACTGTAGGCAAATCCTTAGTTTGAAGTTGAAAGTAAGGGTAGATATGTTGACGTCCATATTGTGATACCTGTTTATGAAACCTTATTCGATTCCCAACATTTTTGGCATCCTCTTTTCAAGGTTTTAGGTATACTATTATTTAAAACAACACTTCTTTAAATTAAGTTCTTAATCTTCAAGAAGTAACGTAAAATTTTCAAATCCTCAAACAAATTTCAGATTGATTCTTGTTCCTGAAAAATCCGCCGTTCCGTGATCCAATCCCTCGAAGTATAGTTTCCAGGTTGTGGAAGGAAGTGCAGAGTTTCTATCGATTTGTATTTTTCAACAGATAAAAGGATAAAAATAAAGAAATACTTCTCGTCACTCGAATGGAGACAACGACTGCACAAGTGTAAAAGTAATTTCAAAAACTATAGAAATAAAATTTTCAATCTAAAATTTTTTTTTTGACAATTTATGGTTGATTTATGAGTAAATGTAATTTTTTCAATTTTTTCTCGAGGGAAAAAAGAGTCAGAAATTTCGATTAAAAATAAATTTATGGATTTCAGACGAAAATGGGGATTTTACCATTGAAAAGAGTACATCATTTCACCGCAGTGACGGATATCTTACTTTTATCCAGAAATCAAGAATGAAAAATGTGATGACGTTCAAAATTCCATGAAGCTTTCAACTCACCAGCATCACTCACTCGAGGTATTATTTCAATGAAGAAAGCGTGAATGTACATAAAAAATCAAATATTACTCAAAAAAATGTTTCCAAATCATCGATGAATGTAACGAATTTTTGCGAACATTTTCAAATAATAATTCGATGTTAAACGTTCTCCGATATAAAAAGAATGACGTTCCTCTTTGCCATGTCTTACTTCAGAATCAATGTAATATAAAAAAAAACCACTTTCGATATCGATTTCGAATTCTAAGAAATTCCACGAAATACTATTCGCGAACAAAATAACTTGTTACTTTTGTGTTTATAAAATAAGCATGCACCGACAGTTAGGCGCCATAAATGAAATCGAAATATCAAGCTTCAATACGTTTTAAGCTTCCTTTTCTTCATGTGCGTGAAAAAGTCATATTTTAAATACAAAATTATGAAAAAAATTCGAAACCGCTCCTAAAATTCCATCTAATGCGTATTGTCCTTACAATAAACATTTTGTACAATTTTTTACTCCAGTTTATTGCGGTAGGGGAGGAACTTGATTCTAAATTGCTTAATTTGTACTTTGAAGAACACGTAAATTGATAAGGATGGTCAGGTAAAGGAGAAACAGCGAAACAGGCTATGAGAAAAATATTAATCTCTGAACTATAAGCTCATTTTTTAACAAAGGCATCAGGGACCTATGGAAAGAGGAAAACAGATGCGTTGACTTTTTGGTCTCTCCAAAGTTGACAAATTGACTGATAAAATGTACACAATATATTGAAAATAAATTTATATACATATTCACAAGTTGGAAAAAATGGTATAACTGAGTTTTTAATTTCTGTTTCCTTGTCCTCTCTTCCAATAGAGTGTGGTCCACTATGCATGTATAGGTGCCGATGCCGTAGTATCTGGCTCCGGATTCTCGGATTGCCTCCACATTCTCGGATTGGCTTCGCAGTAAATGACAAAATTATAAGAAAATTAAAACATTTTAACGAAGGTTACATATCAGAGCATATCAGTTATGAGTTACATTTCAACTTCATAATTTGTAAGTAAGAAATGTAGCATAAGAAATTAATCTCATCGCATACCTTATGTTAGATATGCTCTTATAAAATGATTATAAGAAATCGTATTTTCATTAGGACTTTGATCTTTGTAACCAAACTAGCGGAAGGTTGGTTACGAGGCTTCTAAATCGTCATGAATGAAAAACATGTTCATCGTTTCATTCGGAGTGCCAAAATACCTATAAAACGATACGCTACATCTTCATTATTATGTGAGTTGTTGATTAAATTTCGAGTTGATGTAAACACTATTACGCCCCCCTCCTCCTACTAAGGATATATGAGAATTAAGAGTTGACGACAAGTCTTGATTTCAATACCCTTTATCACTATAGAATTGAAAAAAAATTATTAAAAAAAATGATTTTTTTTTAAATCCTTGATTTTTTGTAACCCAAGAGATGTTGACAGAGGTACCTCAAAATTGCGAATAGCAGAAAAACAATCGAATTGCATCATCATCTATTCGAAATACAGATTAATAATTATTTAATTGTAATCTTATTGAAAAATGTTTGAATTGAAGTTGCATACAGTGGCGTAGCTAAGAAGAACAACGAAGGGGGAAGATTCTTCGGACGGCAAGTTTGATTTGAAATTTAATTTTAATTTAGCACGAAAAAAGAAATTTGCAACTTTGTATATGATTTGAAAATAAAAGTCTTTCAAATTTATTTTTGCAGAAATAAATTGATGCAGTGGCGCCCAGAGGTTTGAAAAGAACGGATGCGAAACTTATAAAGGGTCCCCAAATTTTTGTCGAAATGGTCCCATTTAAAAAAAAACTGTCTTGTAAATTTCCAGAGTGTAGAAAATTTTTGCAGGATGGCTTTCTCAACCTAGTCTATCACGTCACTTTCAACATCATTAAATTGTCTGCTCTACTACTTTTTTTATGAAAGAATTCGAAAGGGTCTCTCCTGATAAAACAGTGAAAACGGCACTTGATCCCAATTCGGTCACAAGTCGTCTTAAATGTTGTCCTCGATGAAAAAACTTCCTAAAAAATTTTTTGACGCCCATTCTTCCTGAGCAATCGCCCCCCCCCCAATATGTCGAAAATTCAATTTTTTTTACTCCAAATCGGATGAATGAAAAATTTTGAAATCTTCACCGTTGGTGGACACTATATCAGTACATTTGTAGAAATTTTTTCAAATTTTTCGATTCATATTTTCTTGAATTTTTTGAACTTTGAAATTTTCAAAAAATTCAAAAAAATTTTGTTGAAGGTATACAATGTACATGGCTGAATTTTTTTCATTAACTCATTCTCTAAGGTACAACATGATAATGTTTTTAACCTCCCAAATGAGGGTGGAAGTAGGTAATAAAAATGAAATGTGTAACAAAAGCACCTCCGAAAATCAGTTTTTTGCATTTTTTTTGTGAACGATGCGTTTTAGAGAAAAAGTAGTATAGTAATAAAATGTTCTTCATTGAATTTTCTACAAAAAAGGGTCCTATAATTTTTTTCGTATATCCGTTAGGGGAGGAAATGAGGGGCTACAAAGTTGCTCCTAATACTAATAAAAAAAATCAATTTTTATAGACCAAAATTTTCCATCTAGAACTGAGATTTTCTTATACAAAACATGAAAATTTTCAAGTTAAGCAAGTTGACCCTTGTCTTTGCCTCCTTTTGGGGTGTACTCTTATGCACATTTATTTCTCTCACATTTTGCGAATTCCAGAATGTACTGTACACTCTGCAGTATAACACAAATAACCAATAAATGAATATGGGTATTTGACTCCAAATCTGTACACGATCAAGTTATAAACTCTTCTTATATTCTCATTCAACTCAACTGGAATTAAAATGTCATTATATAATTTGAAAAGATATTTTTTTCATTAAATTTTATTTTCACATATTCATAAATAAAATTTGGGGCCCGAACTTATTTAAGGGACCCCGCATACTAAAGGGCTCAGGGTGCATCCGCACCTCCGCATCACGTCTGTGGGCGCCCCTGAATTGATGTAAAATAAATATTCTTTCCACTGAGAAAGAGATCATGAAGAATATTAAATTTGAAGATCTAATTGATAACTTTGCGATAATTTAAAGAAGAAAAATTCCTTTATGAAGGTATGATGCTATATGAAGTAAATGTTTGTTGATATGAGTTACATACTTGTCATTTTTGCTGTATACAATATAATACTTACTTGTACGAAATCATTTATTTTTTGTTTATTTTATGAATGAGTAGTAAAAGCAAGAGAGGGTTTAGGGGTTGTAGAAAAAAGAATCGGCTAGATACCAATTTCCTCAGGGTAGGAGATTTATTGCTACGCTATTGCAAAAATATTGTACGTTTATGGAGGAGAGGGATCGGTTTTCCAAAACTTTGTCCCATTTATTAGAAGTGGTCCCATGTTACTGTTGAAGCCTGACCCTCCTCCCAATACCTTTAGCACGCCGTCATTGTGTACGTTTCTAAACAAATAAAATTATTGTTAGATGATTTAGAGTGAAAATTTTCATTTTGTATTTAAATTTGCTGACTCGATGGTTTCTAATAAGAATGCGCGAAATTAAAACCTTTTTCGACTTTCAGGAAATAATAGGCGGATTATTTCGGGAGCCGAAGATATAATAATCGTTTGACATAAGAATTTCTCGGTTAATTGGTACTTACACGAAGGACTGATTCTCACGATAAGCGAACGTTTGATGGTTGGTAATTAAATGGTGGCGGAAATTTAGCATAAGCTAGGGAGATCGTACCCGAGATGGGATATTAAAGTGAAATGAGGCTTATTAAAAAAAAATTAATATATGCTTATAGCTGTGCGCTAATTATATAAGTCGCGATTATGGATGGAAAGGAGAGAAAATATAACGGATGAATTTGTCAATCGACGATGAAAGGCGGATATGCGAAATTTGGAGTACGTATGGATGGGATGCGGAAAGTATATGACTTGTGAATGGAATCGAAGGTGCAATATGTAGCTGAGGTAAGCAAAGGAGAAATTTACCTTTTATGTTTACGTTAGGTTTACGATGACGTATCTGTCAGCTTATGGAAGGCGATTGATGCGAAGTAAGCATTGTCGAGATTCACATAACGCGTAGAACGCGAAATCGATGCGGTGAAATCATCGCCGCGAATTTTTCGCGGCGGGTTGGATCACAAACGAAGAGAACCAACAGTATAATCACAATCACACGAAGACGTAATTTCGCGCAATTAAAACGAATAAATTGTGTACACGTATGAACGCGAACTATGATGGTAAAAATCACTGGTAAACGTGTATAGGTATGAATTCACTCGATAAAAAACGAACCAGATTGCACTCACCGTTTACGCGCGGTTTTGCTGCGATCGAACGAGCCTGGCACGAAACATCGAAATGGAAGAAACTCACGCGAACTGGTACGCGATCGAGCGAGAAGATCGATTAGTCCGACTTCAGTGCTACCTGGCGGTGGCTGTAGTAGGTAACGGATGGCAGAGCGTTGTTGGGCGGTGTAAATGCCTTCGTGCGGTTGTGCAAATGCACGAGCACACGCATTGGAAGAGACTCAGCACTCGGTACTCGGGTCTTATCACGCTCGATGCTACTTTACCTGACCCTGCCCCACCTGACCACCTGGCACCACCACTGCCGTAAGAGGCTACCTAACCAGCATAAAAACGTTTACCGACCGGTCTACCGACTGACTCAGAACGACTTCTAACCCGTTCGGTTGGCCTGTACTATGCATTGACAGGTGAGCGTGTAATGGTGGAATAGCGGAGGTAAAAAAATCTCCGATGCCTATAGCCGAACGTGTATGGACGCTGCGTGCTAGCAGCGACTCCGACCAGTTTGACTACCCACGGTTTGGTACGCGGCGGCAACGTCGGTTTGTATTTTGGGTTACTCCTTCGCTTACCATTTAGGCTGACGATGCTTATCTATCATTGAAATTCGAGGCTACCGTTTTGGGAAATTAATGGTCACGTTTTTCGTACGGTCGTTTCATCCGCAGACAAAGTCGCAGTCTGGTAGATGGGCGAATTTGGGCGAAGATGGGCTCCATCCGGGTCTCCCGAATTCGATAACGTTTCAGCTTTTCGATTCATCGGAACACAGTAGCTCGCCGACAGAATTCGTAAACACCGATGGGACGCACTTGGCAAACAAATTTTTCGATTACGTCTTCGGGCGAAAATGACATACGCGGAATGGACGTGAATAGCATTTTTTACAACTTCATTACGAAGCAAGTGTTCACGTACTGAGGCTTCATGTGAAAGCAATTTAATGGTATTGTTGCCGCCACGTATTATTATGAAGTAGTTTAAACATTCTGAGAAAATAGTAGAGTGTTCGTAGACAAAGTAATTCTAATAATCACCGCGCACCGACCAGTACAGAGATCTGTAAGATGTTCGCACTGATTAACCATCTTGAGCTGAAATAGTCGAGTCATCGTTCGAGCACAAGCCCAATGGCGGGGTTGGGTTGTGTGAATATTTTATCGTATAGTACCTATAGTCACGCCGAAAAACGATACCTCGAAAAAGGGCAACGCCTGGAAACAAAAAACACCATTATTTGACTTTGGTCGTGTCGTATTTGGCTTCCGGCTTACCGTTGAACGCAGTGTTTCATTAGGTGTTGGCTCACGGCGAATGGATCTTCTATGTGGTATTGTTTTCAGTTTGCAGAAGATCTTGTGTATAATAGATGCAGACTATAGTTGAAAGAGAGACGATTTGGGTTCATTTTTTTTTTTTCATAATATAATTTGCGCTGTTAATTAAAATGGCGAGATCGCGATAACGGTATTACGTATAATAGTGCACCAATAGAGATGCACTTGCACTCTAGGGCTAAAATTGCCCATTGAAAGCGAGCTTTGAAATCATTATGCTATAATAAAGAGAGAAGAAGTATTGAAGTGTTGTCTTTTCAGCTTCAAGCGTCTAATTTAGAAAAAAACGTGAAATGAAAAATTCCTTCCGAAACTTTCAACAAAATCTCTAGAAGAATTCATGAAATTCGCAAGTATTTTCTTCAAAAAAAAAATTTTAAATCTTCAAAAAAAGAAGTTTTTGGCATTTAAAAACAGTATCTTTAAAAGATAGGTAGGTACTTAAAATTTGGTGAAATTTTCTTCAAAAAAAAAACTCAAAATTAGTGGAAAATATTCTTCTGAATGAATTATTTTACAAAAAAATTTTGAACATTAAAGCTTCTCAACAGAAAGGTCCTTGAAATTTTCCACAATTTCTTCATTAAAAAAAAAAAAAAAAAAAAACAGATTGAAATTCACAAAAAAAATTCTCTAACATTCCACTAAAAATTCTTTAATGTTGAAAAATTCTTCAACAGTATTCAAATGTGAAGTAAAACGCTTCAAAAGGAAAAATTATTTTGAATTTGTCAAAAAATTCTTCTGAAAAAATCTTGAGAAATTTTAATTACATTTTCGAAACAATATTGGAAGTAAATACTTGGAGAGTGCAAATGAATGATAATAATATTAATGTGAAAAGGTCTTCACACTTCAAATAATATTTAAAGAAAGAAGTCAAAATGAATAAAAATATTTTTCTAAATGAAATTCTACAAATTTTCAAACTAATTTTTCAGAATTGAAAAGTATTCTTTAGAAGCATTTAAAATTGAAACAAAAAGCTTCAGGAAAAAAGATGAACTGAATTTTCCAAAAAAAAAAAATTGTTGAAGATTTCAATTAAATCTTCAAAGGAATGGTCCTCACGATTTTCTATAATTTCTTCAAAATAAAAAATAAAACCTGCTTGAAATTCCTAATCAAATTTTTCACTAAAAATTTTAAAAAAAATTAAAATTCTTCAGAAGTATTCAAAAATATGAAGGAAAAAGTTTCAAAAGAAAAAATTCTCTAAATTTGCCAAAATGTTTTTCTAAAAAAGAAATCTTGAGAACTTTCAGTTGAATCTTCAAAAAAAAATTAAAATTTTGAAAACAATTCATTCAAAAAAATTATAATTTAAAATTTTGGAAATACTTAATTCAAAAGAAAAATTTCTAAGAATTTGTTAAAAGTTTTTTGAAAGAAAGTGCTTTGAAATTGAAAACGTAGAATTTCAAAAAAGTTTTAATATTGAACAAAAATCAAATCACAAAAATCTTTTAAAATGAAATTTTTTAAATTTTCCAATGGCATAATTTTCAAACAAATTCCTCAAAATTAAAAATCATCTAAACTTCAAGCGAAAACTTCAAAATAATAAATGAACTGAATTCGCACAAAAAACATCTCTATGAATCATCTTGGAAAATTTTGATTACGTCTTCAAATAAAGTCCTCGAAATTAAAAAAGAAATAATTCATAAGAATTTTTTGTTAATTTCATAAAAAATTTTCTGAAGAGTTTTTTGGAAAGATTTTGAAAGAAAAGATTGAAAATTGTGAAAAAAATTCCAAAAATGTCTTCATATTCGAAAAAAACTTCAGAATTCAAAAAAAAAAAAAAAAAAAAACTCTTTGAAATAGAATTCTAATCATTTTTAGTCACTAAAATTTTCAAACATCTTCAAAATTTACAGAAAATTTCTTCATATAAAAAATTAATATTTTCAAAAATTCGTTTTTTTGAGAATTTATTTTGAATTTTTGACAATATGCTTGTTCTTTGTTATGTTTTTTCGTATTGTTTCAATTTTTTTGTTTTTAGCTTTTCGATATTTATTACTTAGTTTCTTTTACTTCTTATGCCTTATATCCACTTTCCTTTTAATTTTGTATGATTATTTACTGATCTTATTTCATTACTTCTTCCCATTTTTAGTTATTAATAATTCTCTTGAAAAAATTTAGGATCAATCGTTTTCTAAGAAGAAATGAACTCACAGAATTGAAAAAAATAACCAAGTTTTAAAAAATTTCTTCAAAAATAAATTGCGACAAATTGTACACAAGGTAACAGTTTACTAAAATACTATCGCTTAAAATTTAACCGGATATAATAAATATTAATTTATATGTATATAAAAATAATAAATAAATAATTCATTAATAAAAATTGATGATTTAAGGCGGAAATGAATTTTACTTATACATTGAATCGTGAAATTCATAAAAATAAAAATGTATCAAAATTTTTTGATTTTTCATTGCCTGTTTTGAAAATATGTCAAAAAATTAATGGAAGCATTATTTTGGCGAAATTAAACAAAAAAATAAATAAATAAAATACCGTATAATTGTGCTTTTAAAAAATAACAAATAAAAACAAAATTATCGATATTAAATTTTTGTTCGTAAGAACATTCAGGGACATTTAAAATTTGTATCTAAATTAAATTACAAAACAACGCAGATTTCTTGATGTAAATTTTGATTATTAGTCTCATGTAGAATCACTACTCCCACCTAAACGATGAATAGTGGCATTATCGTAGGCGATCGCGAAGATACTTTTTTTCTCGATCATCTTTTGATGTTTGTCTGAAAGCTTCAACGTGCCGGTAACAGTGATGGGCGGTAGAAGTTCACGATTTTCAGTTTTTTCGGGGGATTTATTTCGATCGCTAGTTTTCAAGTTAGAACCGCATTGTTTACTCGGGTTTTTACACCTAAAGCATTTTTTCTTACGTAATTCGCAGGTTCTGCACCATTCGGCGGCGAATGGATCTTTTTCTAAAGCTTTTTGCCGATCTCTTTCATCTTGGTATATATGGCTGAGACAGTGGGAACCGAGTTTCGGAGGCTCTGAGGCGCTAAGACGCCTAGCGATGAGTCTGGATTTAAGGGATCGCGGTGTGTACATTTCTTTATCGGAGAGCACGTTTCGAGGATCGTTGATGTTGCAATATGAGATGGATTTTTTAATATCGCGTAAAGAAACGTGATTAGATTTTTGATCGAGTTGGTTGGAACTTTTACATTTATTTTTACCGTATTTCAAATCTAACTTGGATTTGGCTTCTTTGAGAGCCTCTCTGCTGGCAATTTTGCATTTGTTTTTGGCCATTCGAAGGAGGGTGGTTTTATTTAGGCGATGCGTAGAGATGTGTGGTCGAGATCCTTCGATGCTTTCGGATTCTTCGAGAATCGGTGTACGAATTTTATAGCGAGCTTTGTCTCTGCCGATGCAGGTGTAGCGTCGGTAGCCTTTGCCTGTTTTGTAAAGGCAGTCGACATCGCTGTCGCTGGAATCGTCGTTTTCGCTTTTCACTTTTCGAGGTTCCGGTCTCAATAGGCAAAGGAGGTCGGTTTGAGTGGCTCTATGGCGATCGGTTTGAGTACCCATGGAGAGACTGCCGGGAAGACTAAGTGTATCTAGGGTTTGGGTGAGGTAACGCCGTTGTTCTTCGACCAGAAAACGTGTAAGTAGGAGGTCGCGTTGGAAGCTTGTTAATTTGTTACGTTCTTCTTCGAGATTCGATATGTCTATCTTGGCTCGCGGTGTTTCAGAAGTAGTAGCTTGAGATGGTTCTGGTTGTTGAGATTGATCTTCGTGGTGATTTGCTGTTGAGTGTTGCATATAGTTTACTACACCAATCTGGGATACGCTGTTAGATAATTTTTGATGAGTGGTTTTAGTTATGGTAATTACCTCAGAAACAGGTTCTGAATATGATTTTGTAGTTGTAATTACTTCAGAGTGAGGTTTTGAATGCGATGCCTCAGTTGTAATTGAGTCCGAGAAGAGTTTTAGTCGCGATCCATTGCTCATAATTGTCTTTGAGGAGAGTTTTGGGTGTAATTCTTTAGCTGTAACTACATCTGAGATGATTTCTGGTTGTGATTCTTTGGTTGTAATTACATCCAAGATAGGTACTGAGGGCTGTTCTTTGGTCTTAATTACATCAGAAAAGGAATCTGGATGTGATGCTTCGGTCGTAATTACCTCAGAAAAGGAATCTTGACGCCATTCCTTAGTTGTAAGTTCATCAGAAAAAAGTTCTGGATGCAATTCTTTACTCGTAATTGAATCTAAGAGAGGTTCTGGATGCGATTCTTTAGTTGTAATTATATCTGAGAGAATCTCTGGTTGTGATGCATTGGTTGCAATTACATCCGAGAGACTTCCTGAGTGCCGTTTTTTGGTCCTAATTACATCAGAAAAGGGTTCTAGAAGCGATTCTTCAGTTGTAATTTCATCTGAGAAGCGTTCTGGATGCCATTCTTTGGTCGTAATTACGTCAGCAAAAGGTTCTAGATGTGATGCCTCAGTTGTAATCATGTTAGACAAACATTCTGGACGCGACTCTTTTCTTTTAATTACATCTGAAAACCGTTCTGAATGTGATTCTTTAGTTGTAATTACATCAGAAAAGGGTTCTGGAGGCGACTCTTTAGTTGTAACTATGTCAGAAAGGCTTTCTGGGTATGATTCTTTCTTTGTAATTACATCTGAGAAGCGTTCTGGATGCCATTCTTCAGGTGTAATTACATCGGAAAAAGGTTCTGGATGCAATTCTTTGCTTGTAATTACATCAGAAAGGCGTTCTGCACGTGATTCTTTACTTGTAATTATATCTGAGAATCGTTCTGGATGCCATTCTTTAGTCGCAGTTAGGTCAGAAAAGGGTTCTTGAGGCGATTCTTCAGTTGTAATTACATTTGAAAGATGTTCTGGATGCGATTCTTTGCTTTTAAGCACATCTGAGAGGGGTTGTGGACGCCATTCTTTGACCTTACTTTTTTCTAGGAAGAGTTCTGCATGAGATTCTTCAGGTGAGCCTGGATCATGTTCTATACTTACTCTATGGCTATGCTGGTGTAGAGGTGTAGAGGGTTCAGTGGCAGATTGGAAATGTTCAGATTCTACAATATGATTGGATCTCTTAAGTTTAGGTTTGTCCCGACGTGGTTCGTCGAGTACTTCGAAAACCAGCTCTTTGGACGGTTGGTTCTCCGAACTATAATCAATATGGGAAGCGACTGTGGCGTTTTTGGCAGAGAACATTTGCCTAGTTGTTATATCAGTGTGAGATGAGCTAGTTTTCGAGGTATTATTAGTCTCGAAGTGGTTGTAGTAACTTTTATCTGGTCGATGAAGCAAGATTTCCTCGGCTGTGGACTTCTCGTTGGTTTGTAATCGTAGTATTTCAGCAGGCCCTTCACGTACAAATGTTTCTTCTCGATTGGACGGTGAGATTGTTCTTCGTTTACGTTCCAAAGAACTTTTGCCATTTTGATTTTTCATTCTAGAGATGTTTTCCTGCTGATTTTTTTGAAGGGATTAGATAACTTTGGTTTCTAAGATGTTAGAAGAAGTTTCAAAATATCTCACCTGTTCATTGAGTCGTTGAACGTTCAGTTTGGAAGGATCTAAAATATGATACTCGCTATCGGCAATATCTTGTATGTAAAGATCACCGTGTCTCTCCATATTCGGTAGATCAGTGCGATATACGAAAGCTGGTACTTCTTCGGTAACCACGGTCGAATTTCTATAATGTACCGGAGACACGTTTTTCGGTATGAAAAAAATTGGCTGTGCTTCGTGCTGTCGACGTCGATAAAATTTCCAGCGATTATGATGACTAGAATTGGTACTATTGCGTGATTCCATGTGATGGTTGTTGGCTACGGAAAAAAATAAACGATCAAGATACAAGCTCGTATGGTGTTAGGAAGCGACGCTTTTGTGAACTTTACCTTGAACTCCCTTATTATGCAAGTTAATCGTTTGAGCGGCATCAGACACTTGGTTTTTTTTCTTTTCATTTCTGAATGTTAATGTGGAAAAAAATGAGTAATTAATTAAAATTTGTGTTTCAATTAAGCTAATAAATAAAATGATTAAAAAAATCGTTCGAATGGAACCATAGTACTGGTAGCCGAACACGTTTGTAATGATTTTCATGAACTTGACGTGTTCAACCTTGCAAGAAAGAAAACTACGCATCGGCGAAATTTCCGTCTTACCTGTAAAATGTGTAGCACGGGTTACATTTCATGAGGTAGCATAGCAATAGAGCGATACAGATGATAATCAAGAGTAGCAACAGGATGAGGATGATCCAAAATAGACTCATTCCTGATTCTGCTTTTTGGTATTGGATCTGAAATAAACTTGAATTTTAGTGGAGCACTCCGCTTGGAAAATAAAGTAGCTTTTATTTTTTATTTTTTCAATTTTTGTCCCTAATTAAATTTAATTTTGAAAATTTGAAGTTTTTCAAAAATTCAAATCTTGAAGTGCTTGGATTCCTTAACGAAAAATTTGTATCTCAAGATTGATCGCAATATTGAGAATTTAGAGTTTGCATGGACAGCGCAAAACAATATATGTTTCTAAACTCACAGTGTCTGGAAATGTACGATTACTTGGAAAATTTCGAAAAACATAAGGAGAATTGTAATTATTCAATATTGAAGGGTCAAAAAATAATTTTAATGTAAAATTACTTTTAGATTTTTTAATTTTAAAAAAATTCACAGTTCTAATTTTTTCTGGTGAAGAAACAAATAAATGTGCAAAACTTGGTGGTAGAAATTTTTCAAATCATCAAAAATAATTTAAATTTTCTAAAAAACTATAAAATTTTCAAATTTTGACTTTAATTTTGGAAAAGTATTAATATTTACCCCGGGACTTAATTTTTTGAATTCAAGGTTGGGGTCATTCGAGAACTTTCATTGTTTACTTATTTCTATTTTTTTCTCTTCTTTAAAGAACCTGTTGATATTCTAAAAAATTGAAAATTTTAAAAATATTGTTTCTAACCTGATCTGATTCAGGCGTCCCCTTATAATATATGGCCTGTAGTAAGTAGTATACATGCTCAACGTCGATCATGGAATTTTCACCATAAGTAACTCGAGCTAATACGGAACTTCTACAAGACAAAAGTAAATGAAGTTTATCATAGGAAAACAACATTACATGAACGTAGAAAGAGAAGAAAGAGGACCGCACTTCTCTTTAATAGGAGCGAGTTTCCTATTATCGGCAATCGCTCTGGTATATCTATGAGAGTGATACGGCTTGATTTCAACAATTGTGACTTGACCGCCGGTCATTTTGATGAGAAGTTCTTCCATTTGCTCATAATCCAATCCGTGGGCTGGCATTATGAAAGTTAACAATCTAGTACCACTGTCCGGTGGAAATACTCTTACTTGGGCCGTCGACCATCGATGTAGAACTCCTAGAGAGAAATTCTGATATGAGTAATTTAGTGTAAAATAAACTTTAAGGAGTTTACATTTCGCTTACCTAAATCGTAAGCGCGAACCGTGAGCGTGTAGACATTGGAACCCGAGCTGAGAGTTTGTCGGCGCTTTCGTAGATGACCAAGTCCCTCGGAATGTCTTACGGTCAATTCGCCTACGAAAAGAGGGCATAATGGTATTACATAAAGAAACCCTTCGGATATGATATTCGCTAATCACGAATTAAAATTTCACACGGTTAGCATGGGCGCGACAGATAGCTTATCGGGAAATCACTTTTACTTGCGGTGGCTGCGACGACGGGTTGGACGAGGCGGTATAATAAATCAAATATTAAAAGCAACCCTGATTAAAACTCACGGACACGTTTGTAACGTTTCACGAATGATAAGTTATAATTTTCTAACAACGTTACACACACGTACCTGTTTCCGAATTCAGAATAAATTTGTTATTGTAATTTCCACTTATTATTTCATATCGAACGATGTTATTAGGTGGCTCGGCATCCTTATCTGTTGCCTACGTAAATTATAAATTACATATTAAAATTTACCAATGATGGAATATGGTTGTACGGAAGTTTTATTGTAGTTTTATTTCAGTCTTCTTAGCAGTACGTATAGTATTAAAATAGAGAGGTTGGTACGCGAGTATTGTGGTTTTATTGATCCACGTAGGAATGTGGTTTAACTCGATCTTACTTTTATAAAAGCTCTGGTCGAGAAATTCCTCAAGTCTGGCGTAAGTGTGAAATGAAAAGGAGCGTTTTCGAACATCGGCGTTTCATCGTTCACATCTAAAATACGAATTACCAAAGGTACAGTGGCCAGTAATCCAGTACCTTCCATATCACGAGCCTCTACCGTCAAATGGTATTCTACGAAGAAGGAGAAATTAATAAACAAATATCGTGAATTAAACGCTACCAAGGTCACGCCGAATATTACCAGATGCTTCTTCGCGATCAAAACCGTGATTATCAGAAGCCACGGTTATAACTCCTGTTACCGAGTTCAGCAACAATGAGCTATTCCTGAAGCCGAGTATTCTAGTGTAATGTACCCGTCCCGCTGCCTCTGTGTCTACGTCGAATGCTTTGACTTCCGTTACGTAAGCATTAGCTGTGGTGTTCTCTGGTATCTGAGACATATAGACTTTGTGCTGGAATTGCGGAGGATTGTCGTTTACATCATTCAAGTATACCAGAACAGTGACAGAGCTGGAGAGTGATCCTGGATCTAGTTCTCTGGCCACTATCTTACAGAAATCATTGGGATCATGAGATTGAACTGAGTGAGACGAACTAAAATGAAGAAGCGTAGTTGTTTTCTTAGACTTCAACTTACCACAAACTCGACACTTTTTCGGGTTTCATAATCGAGCAATAAGTTGTTTCGTACACGAATGGTGAAGGAAGCTTTGCGTTCAACAACATTTGGCGAAATTTCGAAAGTACCGTTATTTTTTTCTAAAACTAAGGAGAATACACCATGTTTGCCCTAAGGTGATGAATGAAAAAGTCCAAGAGATTAGTGAGTTGAAAATATCAAGTGATTAATATAAAGAAAACAATTTACCATATCATCATCATGTACTTGAGTACTATAAGCATCACTGAACACAAGAGCAGCTCCTTGAGGGCTGTTTTCATTTAAATGGCACACGTAGCTGTGAAATGTAAAAAAATGCATGAGGTGAGTATTATAAGAACTCACTTGTGAAGAAAATGAGTTTGTTTCGTTGCTCTGGTCAATTTGGAATTTTAATATAGGGAGAGCATTATTCATTCTTTTAGCTCCACCTTTTTACACGTCTTAACAAAAGTATGGGCGGGGCTATATATTTATAATCACGCCTTTTTATCATTCAAGTGCTAAAAAGGGGAGGAGCGTTACTCAAAACATTTACAACTAATAATTCTATTGTGATGAATGTTGTTTTTTTTTTATTTTAGAAATTCACAATTGTCATTAGTACTGCGGTGATTTCCCGACTTACTGATCATTATCAAAATATGGCGGAGTATTTCCAGCTTCGGCCAAAAGGAGCGCGATCGTAGCAGTAGTAGATAAAGCCGGAGGTTCTTTGATATTAGATCTTTCCTCTTCAGCCAGAATGGTCAATAGTATCGGCTGATGAGATCTCGCTATGGATGTTAATTGTTTTAGCGGTTTGCTCAATGTTATTAGTCCTAAAAACGGAGGCATGAGTTGGTATGTTCAAAATTATTCTATTATTATAATAATTTATACTAAGTAGTTATATACCAGATGTTCTATCAATATTGAAGAAAATGGTAAATGGATTGTTCTCCGATACTAGACCATAATTTATCGGTCTGGGGTTCCCTCTATCCCCATCTATGGCTAGTACTTTGGTAATTGTGTCACCCTGTAAATTTAAAAACAGAAATTGTAACATATTTTTAGAAACTCGTGGATTCTTGAGTTTCAAGTAGTTTCATACCTGTGACAAATTACTCGCTAATTTAACTGTCGGTTCAGTATTGATAAATATAGGCGGAGTATCTTGCACATCTTCGACGATTAGAATAATCTCAAATCCAGCGATATTCCTTGAATCTACCATTTTATCGGTGTACATGTCCTATAAAATACCACTTTGAGAAAAACTCATCTTTGTTTTATTAGAAATGTTCGAATGCCTTTTTAATACCTACCAATGCAAAAATTTGTAACTTATACATATTCTGTTGCTCGAAATCCAAGCCCTTCTTGAGCGTTATGACCCCGGTGGTGGTCTCCTGAGAGGATCGAATTCGCCCAAAATCCACTACAGAAGATCCCTGTGACATCATTAATGCTTAATAAATGAAAATCTGTTTTATATTAATGACGCGGTAGTTCATCTAAGAAGCTGTGTACTAACTCGAATCTCTAAAAGCGCCGGTTTCTTGTATTCTGGGTTTCGTCTGACAATGACGTATTCCAACTCCGTTCCAGGTTTGGTATTCTAATAAGACGGTATTTTATCAATTAAGCAGTCAAAGAGTACTCGTTTTTGATTTTTTTTCTACTTCAAATAAATCTATCTAGAATCTTTCTATTAACCAGATAACCACTTACCTCGGGTAATATGATAATTCCAGGTAAATGTGGGAATATGGTGGTTATATCAACAGGTGCATCTGTTACTTCGATGGATACAGAAGCGGTAGTAGTGTCGCCTTTTGTATCGCGTACGGTAAATCTGAATTTAAATACTTGTCCTACCATCAATACTCTTTCTAAATAAACATTCGCCTCGCAGTAGGTGGAGTTAACATTGCAGGGTAAATTTTCAACTTTGACGACATAACTGCCATAATCTGCAAACAAGTTGTTTAAGGTCAGTCTTCAATTTCAATTGGGGAAACTAAAAGTTTCTAAAATATTAAATTTTTTATAAAATGTTCGAATTTCCTTTCTTCCCCTCCTCTCCTTCGAAATTTTTGCGATGATTATTTTATATTGAAAAATTGAAGTACCTTATGAAATACTTCAAAATTCCTTTAGTAACTCATCTCACTTTGAAGCTGTATGAATTGCCTAACTTTAGCATAAAAGGCAATAATTTCGATTCTAAATAAGAGTAGCAAACGCCTTCAAAAAATTATACATGCAGATTATCATACAGTAAAGTAAATAGAGCTGTGGCACTTCTTAAACAAGGAAAATCTTGATTTAATCATGAAATGGTATTTTTTTAATGTTTTAAAAGAGTGGAATAGGCAAATCATTACTCATCATATCTAAAAAATTGCCTGAATAAATTAATACTTTGGCTGATTTTTCGCAAAACATATTTAAAGGTAAAATTCAGCTTTTGATTTTTGTTGAGAAACTGAGTTTTTCAAAGTTATCATTGAATTTTTTGGCTTATTTCATTTGGTATTTAGTAACTGATCTTACTTTGAAGCTGCATAAATTGCCTAATCAGTCTTAAAAAGCGTTGATTTCAAATGAATGATGAAAGAATAGATAACGCCTTCAAAAAAATTATGTATGCAAATTGTTATGCATTAAGGCAAATAGAGCTGCCTGCTTCCTTAAGCAAGAAAATGTCGATTTGATAAGAATGGAATTTTCAGTACCTTAAAGGAGTGAAATAAGCAAAGTATTATACATTATGTAAAATAAGTTGCCTAATTAAATACTTGAAGTGGCTTTTTTAAACGCATATTCAGGGGTGAATAAGTGACGTAAGTTTTTACGACCTTTGCGTAATAAATAATTATTCTTTGACGTGTATGCTATGTGTGGGTGTCTTAATAAAAATTCTGCACGATTTAATTCGTCGATTCGTTTCACTTAGAGCCCCTGTACAATTAATAAATTAGCCCACTCATGAATTGTTTGGTTAAGGTTCAATGAAATTTGTGAAAAGAAAACGTGATGGACGCGAATAATACGACTAGGAAAGAATAATATAGTCTGTGAAAAATTAAAAAGGTACAATTTGCGGTCATAAATTTAAACAATATTAAATATTCACGCAAAAGGTGAATGGTCATTTTAATTTGCCCTTACATTGTTCGGTAAAGTTGCTAATCGAATTTAGGGGAATGAAAGGAACAGAGAGGGAAAAAATGCTTAAATCTGATTTCTTACTCGAGGCTCTCGTTATAATAGGATTGCTTAATTGTGGCGATAAAATAGAACACGGTTGGCTTTCATGGTTAAAGGAGTCGCGGTAGAGTTAGCGCGGTGACTAGACACGCGATTTTTGTATAGTGTTCAAGCATATGTAAAATAGAAATGGGTAAGTTTTGTAGTATGGACATCGATAATATCGATTGCTGAAGATAATAAAAATTACGTTGATACGCGAATTGAAAAGCTACGGAAAAGGGTGTATTAATATTTAACGAGTCTGACGTTATGGTCGGACGAGTGGACGTACATGTGTGCCTAAAGCCACGCAACTGTATTAAGAAGCGGTAATAAGGTGTACTTACCGGTTGCGTCGAACTGCAGCGGGTAATCGTGATCTGAATCGGAAGCCCTTAGACGATAGATAACGGAGCCGATGTGCACGTCCGCCGGTACAAGCAACTCTTTCAGCTGACCCGCTCCCTCAAATACGGGGTAATTTGCGTCTGAGAGTGTAAACAGGGCCCACATTGTGAGTAAGAAATACCGCATCCCACTACCTCATGCATCACTGAAACACGACGACGAGTGAATTAGTCGCATATAGCAGCGAAGTGAACCGCACGCTTTCACTGACGACTACCAATTGGCTACGATGGAAGTTGTGCGCCATCATTTTGATACTGTAGGTGCTTTAGATTTGTATAACGATACGGGGGTTTTTCACGAAGGAACTAGCCTCTCTTATTCTTTTATGGTGCTCGCGTGCCTGATATTACATCGCGATAAGTCACTTGGCAGGGTCAGTGGTCAGTTCAAGATGACCTCATTCGGCCCTTCACCCAAGAAGGGTTCTGGCGTAATTTTAATTTAAATACCAAATCACGCTAAGGAAATGTTGTTGTGAGTAATGTGACAATTTAATAGCCGTTAGCTGGAAACGCGCCGCTACCAGGGTTCTTACTTCACCCTTTGTAATGACCTGGTAAATTCTACTCGGTTCTATGTCGTTATCTGTGTACGTCGTAGACTAAGGACGGTAGTGGAATTGAGGTAAGTAAAGTAGAGCAAATATTTGCGGACGATTTTTTTTCAACGTCTGTCCGGCGAAATTTGTATGCGGTGATTTTTATAGCGTGCGTGATTCAGCATTTTTGCCTTAATGGTTGTGTAATTTGGACGATGATTTTTTATGGGTCGTGTTTTGGTCAAGGAGAAGCTTTATCGGCCTTTACTGCAACGGTATGTTTTGATAGAATATTTGAATAAAAAAATTATTTATTTCATTAATTGCCCTAGATGCATCAAACACGAAGGAATTCTTAGTGCTGTTGCTAAAATTGTAGGAATTTTTTTTAGAGGCTATTAGCGTAGTTTTCTGGCTGTTATTTGTTCAGTGTGATTAGTCATGCGAATTTCTTTCTCCTTTTTAAATGAAAGCGTGAAATCTGCTCGTAGAGTGCAATTTTTATTAATCATTCATGTTGAAGTAATTTTGTAGTTTTTAAGTATTTTTAACGACTTTCCCTTTCTTTTTCTTGAATCACATTTCACCCTAGTCCTTTATTTTATTTCAGTGAAATTACAAAGTACTTCGCTAAATACTGTGCGAAACGGGGCATAGAGTTGAATGACAAGTATGCCAATTTTTCCACAAATGAGATCGTTCAGCGACAATATTTATTACAAAGTGTCAAAAATCCTAGGTCTTATTATGATTAATTGTTGTTTAGGCTTAAATGATGTGAAAACTTTTGTGATTTTTTCCCACTTCTGATTTTTCTCACATCATCTGGCAAACCCTAAAACTAGACCCCTAATTATATAATAAGGATAGGAATCGCATATTTTAGATGCATGAAAACTCATAAGTAACATCTTTTCCTCTCATCATACTTCGCATTTTTTTCATTGCAGAAAAATTAGAAGAATATCATGCTCAGGAATGGCAATTTAAAAATCCTTGGAACCTTATCTGAAATGATTTTGAACTTTATATCGTTATTTGAGGAAAAAATTCCAGGGCTGTTAACAATAACTAAAACTCTTTAACTTTAACTCAAACTAAGGCGTCGGTTATAATGGCACTGACTGTGTCAGTGAAATTTTCACGGAATGGCTAGAACTATCCAAGAAATCCCCAGAAATCCCCATTACTTTGAAGTGATAACACAGTAACACGAACAAACAAATGTTTGGCACTGTAGAAATTCACTGAAAAGTTAAAATATTTCAACTTTTCACTGAAACCCAGAGAATCTTTCATTGACTGATTCACTGACTATTATAAACGGTTCCATGAAAAAACACAGGTTCAACTTTTTCTGTGAAAAATTCAGTGCCATTATAACCGACGCTTAACTCGTACTTTTACGTATTAAGAATATAACTGAATTTAACTATAATTATAAATCCCAATATGTGTAACTGAATAAAACTTTCAACTAATATTTTCAGGAGGACATTCTTCAGGGGGGGAGAAAACCAAAAATTGCCAACTTATACCATGAAATTTTACCAACTGTTGATTTTTTTTTGTTTTGTTTTGCTCCGCGAAAATAAGATGTTGAATAAGATGTCACAGTCTTCTTGTTAGTCTTCAAAAAATGTAAAAATAGCTGTAATAATACTGCGCAAGTGGTCAAATTTACCAACTTTACGCTAAAACTCCAAATTTACCAACTTTCCAAAAGCCAAGGGGGGAAGCTCCCTCCTCCCCCCTTTCGGTACGTCCCTGCCTGAAACTGAATCAAACTTTAACTTAAACTTATAAAAAATCGTTTTGGTTAAAGTCTCAAGCCAATTTCCAATTTTCCAATTTTGAACGAACATTCAGCGACTTGAGGTTCATTTTAGACCCTTTGCAATGCAGTCTCAAAGGGTCTGTTATTAATGATATTTTATTACTGCGAAATAATTATAAGTGGTTTTGAAAATTTAAATTTTAAATGTGAAATTTTAAATTAAATTCATTTTATATTTTTGTAAACGCTTAATTTATTGAATTTGGAAACTCTTATGTCTTATTTTTATCTTTTCATCGTACATAAAAAGCGGATGTGATATAATTGGTAACTACATTAGTTCATTATAACTTCAACTTCTTCAACTATTTTAGAAGAAGAATTAAACTTTAACTAACTTTAACTTTAACTTTTTTAACAATAAAAAAGAATTTAACTTTAACCTTTACTCTAAACTTTTATTTTATTTAAGTTAAAACTAGTTTACATCAACTTGAACTAAAACTTTAAGTGAAAAGAATTAAACTCTTAACTTTAACTCTTATTTTTGTTTTGAAAGACAAAAATTTTAACTGAATTTAACTAATATGCGTTTAAGTTAACAGCCCTGAAAAATTCACTTCAACTGAATCAAAATATATTTGTTTACACCTGAATTTTATAATTGGGTAATATTTCCTCGCTGCTTTTTTTGCATAACTCGGCTCCTGAATCCCTCTCTAGAATCTTTAGAATATGAGCAACATTTTCCGTCCTGGTTATATTGTCACTGTTTTCCCTAGGAAAAGTGTTGGGAAGCATTTAAATGATTTTTGGCCATTAGGAGGAAACTTGAGGCCTCAGTTGACACGTGGCTCCACTATGTTTTCGGTCTGAAATTTTTTGTGGGTAATGTAATAGAGTAAGAAAAAAGTAAGGGGTTGAATCTCATAAAAAATAATAATAAATTCTTTTTTATGAATTTTGATAATTCTAATGAGATGTAGGTCCTTGAAGCTTCATTGCAAACTTGAGTGCAAAAGAACTTTTTTTAAATAGTGGAAATATTGATATTCTGTCAGAATGCCGAAAATTATGGTAATTTACTTAATAAGGGGAAACCATTAAAATTTTAGGAAATTCAAAAAAATTCTTCTCGAGCAAAGTTTCAGATTATCAACATTTTTTTTAGATCTCTTCGTCGTCAGTTTTCAAAATTCAGCTCATGCATGCGAATAAAATTCCTGAGGATGGTTCTGCTATAATCTCAAAATATTAAAATTTCAGGAATGGCGTTTTTGTTCATTGAATAATTTTTAAGATCATGAAGTTTTTAAATTTGGCAAAAAATTAATTTTCAATTTGCCTTATCAACCATAATTAAAAATAAAATTAAGCGATGTTTGACTATGAAGACTAATTTATAGCTTAGCTAAGGAAAACCTCGAATTTTAGACGATTTAAAAAAAAATCTCTTTAAGTAAACTTCTTAGATTCTTTCAGCTTTTTGTATTTTCAACTCATTTTTCAAAATTCAGTTTACACATTAGAATAGAAAATTGTAGCAAGCGGTGGCCTCGGGGGGGGGGGGCTGAAGCCTCAATATACAGAGCAGTTTTAACAAATTTCAGAATGTGTGTTTTTTTTTGTTCCTTTGATAACTTTTAGGATCCCTGTTTTCAAATTTTGAAAAAAATCATTTTCTATATCGATGCTTTTCTTCAAAAACCACGTAAGTCGGACTTACGCAAAATTCACTTTTAAGTGGTTTCTTATGTAAAAAAAATCGAGGGATTCGATTTTGAAAACCTCGTAAGTCCAAATTATCAACTAGCGCTTCTATCCGTAAAAAAAGAAACCTCGTAAGTCTGTCATCAAAAGAAAATACTCGTACCTCTCCTGAAAAATTTATATATTTTGGACTTACGTAAATGGTTTCTTATGTAAAAAAAATCGAGGAATTCGATTTTGAAAACCTCGTAAGTCCAAATCATCAACTAGCGCTTCTATCCGTAAAAAAAGAAACCTCGTAAGTCTGTCACCCAAAATAAAATACTCGTTCCTGAAAAATTTATATATTTGGACTTACGTGGTTTTTGAAGAAAAGCATCGATATGCATTACCATGCAAGTTGAAAGATTAATGTAAGAATCTTGAGTGATTTTATCTCTATAGCTCGCTTGAGATTTCATATTTGTGTAAAACAATTTTTTCTTCGTTTCCCCCTCCCCTCCTCCAATTCTACAGACGTTTTGTGTTACACTCTGAAAAAAATAGATTTACCATCAATATTTTTCGATTTTTTCAGTGTAAAATTTATCAATTTCGAAGTTTTCAATAGTTCAGAATACTAAAAATGTTCCTTGAACTTTTTTTTTATTGGGCCATATACTGCAACTCTGGCCAGAGGCTCATTTGCTGAAGAGTAAGGTCTAGATTTTCTGGAATAGTTTAAGGTGTCTGAGGGAGGCGAATAGGACCAAATATAGGGGATGTTTGAGAGGCTAGAAGATGTTTTAAGGTTTTTTTTTGACGAATTTTCTAAAACTGAAGAAACATTATTATCTTCGTTGATTTTTTTGTCGCGTCATAATTTTAGCTTATTGATATTCTTTCAATTTGATCCCTATAGTACCATTTTTTCATTAAGAGTAGTATCCCTTTGGAATTACAGATGAGGTATTTTTTACCAAGCAGCATTTTGTTTTCTTTTCTGAGCATAAAAATGATTTCTTTGAAATAGAGGCTGGGATTTTTAGCGCCCTAACCCTAACTTAACCATGACTGTAAAAATTTTTGGAATCAAGGTAAAATTGATTTTTTTTTTAAATCGTGATCCTTCGTAAAAAATTATGTATCTGTACTACTTTGCTTTTTTTGTTCCTCTCTCCACCACTTGTCTACTCATTCAAGATGTTCGTCGAATTCAAGGCTGTGAAAATTCATTGATTGCAGTGTTCTAGCGTATGGAATGTACCGTACTCCAGTTCTTTTCGTTGAATTCTTCGCAAAATTTGAAATTCTATAGTTTATCGTATTTCTTAATTATTTTGTTCTACTGGATTGGTTTTGAAAGATTCAAATTATATGGTCGTTTCATGTGTCTGTGTAGTTTCTTCTACCTCACTCTGCCTATCCCATTCTGTCTCTCTGTCTCCCTTTTTCATATGATTATATATTTGTTTTCTTTGGGAAATTGAAATGAATTAGTAAAAGAATCAAGGATGTCACAAAAAGTAAACTTTTAGCTTCGAATACTTAATAAATGCTTTTCAGATAACTAGATGAGTCATAAAAATAATTAAATGCTCTTGGCTTGTAGGAAACATTGACGAAGAAAAACGTATAGAATCGAAAGCACCATCTGTTCGTCATGCTAAAACTCGTGCTTCAATTATACCCACGTGAAAGATTGTTTTTTCGCCCAAATTTGTAAATTTATTTACGAGCATTACTCAGATAGTAGATAAGCGAATACAAAACGACGTAAACAACGAGAAACGTCGAAGAACGCAGAAAAAAAGCTCCGCTAGTAAAATGGAGAAAAGCAAATACGTACCACCTGTCGGCTCGAATCCGCGTGATCGAAATAGTATATTCGGCCAGTAAATGGAAACGAGTCGATAGTATATTGACGCGGCGGTTTATTGGTATCGACGAGACCGGTAAAACACGACGTTTGAAAAACTGATAGGGTAGCGCGCTCGCGAAACAATAATATTGATAGCAACGTGTTATATTTAAAGAGTCCGGGGTGAAACAAGTGCACCACAACAGATAGGGTAACGTCTTCGCTCGACCTAAAAACAACGCTTAATGAAGAGCGCCGCGTACTCGGCCAGCAACAACGACTGTAAAACCAAGCAACGCGCCCCGCCGGTAATATCGGTGTGTACAATGGGAAAAAAACACCCTTTTCATATGAGCCACCCTTAAATAAGGTAATTGCCGCTTTTCTTGTTGGCGTGGTAAGACTTACGTCAGTGGTCAGACTTGATATGCACGCTACTTCCTTGTAAAGCGCTTTTCCAGGGCTTGAAACCGCGCCGCGTGTAGGTGAAGTTGTCGTGACGAGGGGCGTGGGAAGAGCGAGTTGGTGATCGTACCGATGTTGGATGGAAACTAGGCTTAGATTGCATTTGACTGTAATAAGTTTAGTCAAGGTTGTGGTTGACCGTGAACGATGATTTGGTTGGCATGAATTGGGGAAGTTTGTGTCCAAGGATGGGAGTACTAGTGTTGACTATAATGACATTAACATGATTTATCTTTTGGAATGTGAAATGAAATGAAGTTTTGATCAACAATGTTGCTTATGTTTTAGTCTGTTCACTGATTTCAAATGAAATTTGATCAATGTAGACCACAAAAATCCTCAATTTTGCATCAGATTTCAAGAATTTCCAAAATAAAATGTTGAAGTTGTCACCCTTTATACTCATGGTATTGAAGTAATCTACCTGAACTAATGTAAGGAACTCGAAACATTTTTGGTATTGATGTCAATTATATTGCCTATTCTACCCTTAAATACAAAACAGGATAAATGATAAGTGTAAGGAATTTCGAATATTATTTTCAACATTTGTGTCAATTAAATTGCCTAATCTAGGATTATGTACAAGGAGATTAAAGGTGAGCTATTTTGAACATTATTTTTGACATTTTTGCATAAATTAAATTGCCTATTCGGGCTGTATATATAAAGCGATATAAATACGAAACTCTAAACATTTTTAGCTGAGTTTTTAATGAAAACAATAGCTATTATAAATATATCTAATTTGGGAAGGAGAGTCGAGGTAAGGCGGGGTCTTGAAATCTATGCGTTTCAGACAATTTGTAATCATCTGGAAAATGTCCTAATTTTTATATAATATATTTTTCCACCACGCGTAGCGTCGGCGGATATTTATGAAATTTGCTCAAAATTTGGTGAGAGACTTTTCTCGAGAATGCATGAAAGATACTCTATTGTTTTTTCGATACACCTCAAAATGAAGAAACACTAAAATTTTAAGAGGAGCTTGAGAAAGGGCAAATAGCTCAAAAATGCTGTTTTTGATCTCATATAAAAAAGTGAGTTGCGGACACCAACATATCCAAATTTTAGCTTTCCAAGTACATTTGGAGGGTAGTTGAAGCAAAACAACGGCTTTTTGAGAAAGTTTTGAGTAAGGAAATTTTCTGAATCTTCCATACCTCCTCACTAAATCAACCTAGAAAGGTCAAACATTGTGTATATGAGCTTAATTGGTGACCAGAATATGAGTTCTTGAATTGGAGTTTAAATGAATCCAAAATGGCGGATCATAAAAATTTGAGTAGAGCTTGAGAAGCCTCAAATCAGTAAAAATGTAATTAATATGAGTTCTTGTGATTATTGAAGATGAAATATATACTATATCCCTAATTCACTTTCATACATCATGTTGGAAGGGATAAGGAGGGGTTATCGACCTTAAAATGTGGTAGTGGTGCACGAGAGTTCGAAAAATTTTTATTATGGTGTCATAGGATAAAATGAACCCAAGTGACTCACCTATTCTAATTTTAACTTTCTAAATGTGTTTTAAGGGGAGTTAGAACAAAAAATGGCTTTTTGAGAAAGTTTTAAGTTATAGAATTTCTTGAATCTTCCATATCTCCTCACCAAATCAACTTAAAAAGGTCAAATTTTGTGTGTGGGTCAACTGTTGACCAAAATATGAGCTTTTGAATTTAGGTCAAAATGGATCCAAAATCGAGAATTATCATAATTTGAGTAAAGCTTGAAGAGCCTTAAATTCATAGAAATGTAATTAATATAATCTTATACAAAAATCGGGAATAAGAAGTATACTATCCCTCCAATTCACTTCCATACATGATGTTGTGATGTTGAAGTGGAGAAGGAGGCGTTATCGACCAAAAAAGGGGTGGGGATACATGAAAGGTTGAAAATTTCTTACTGTGGTATCATTTGATGAAATGACCTCAAATGACTAACTTCTTTTTGATTTTAGCTTTCCGAGTGAATTTGGAGGGGAATCAGAACAAAAAACGGTTTTTGAAGGAGAAATTATTATAGGAAATTTTATGAATCCCTCCATACTCCTCACTAAATCAGCCTAGAAAAGTTGTTGATGACCAGAATATGACCTCTCAAGTTTGGGTCAAAATGGATCGAAAATGGTGGATAGTAAAAGTTTGAATATAATTTGAGGAACGTTGAGTAGCTATAATTTGACAAATATCTGTGTTAAGACTCGGTATTAGGTGTAGCCTGTAAATATGAAGGTTATTAGCAATGATGTTTGTAAACCTGAACAAGCCCCAATTAGAAACTCACCTCTAGTACTGCGGTATGGCTGCTTACGTTTTTTATTGATATTGGTGTCAATTAAATTGCCTGTTCTAGCCTTCAATATAGTCAAACTGTTCGACATTTGTGTTTTAACTGATTTTTTATGTTCAATCTTGCTGAGCCTAGATCTTACGTAATTTTTTAATTTTGAGGTTACTTTTTTCAAGTTCACGGATTGGCCTTTTTCTTTCATTATAAATATCTAGACTGAAAGCTCACGTGTAATTTAAAATATTTTACATGTTTTCACTTTTCACGCAAAACCCTTTTTAACGTTGAAATTAGGTCACTTTTTTATTCGCCACCGTTTAAGATTAACTTTAATGGAATGAAAATCAAAATAGAAAAGAAAGAGGTTAAAGAAGCGTAAAGAGGACGCCACCATCGGCGGCTTAGTGGCTTAGAAATCTAAAACGCTTATAAGTTTAACATGGCAAAGGCAATAGCGTGACCATTTGAACTCTTTATCTTGATTGAAACGCCTAAAACGCTTCATATCGCTCATAAAATACCCCCGGTTTTAATAATTTTCCACCTCATTAAGACAGCTCCTTGCTCTGACCTGATTTGAGGTTTCGGTACGAAAATTACGTCGGAATCGCGTCCATGCAAGGGTTTAAAGATATGTGAGAGTAATTGGGATTCAAAATGTTAGGGTTTTCGCTAATTACAAGGAATAAGACGTTGCGGCGTTGAGTTGTACGAAAATGTGTATGATGAATGAGGGTACGTGGTTTACGATAGCTTGTTTTCTTATTATTTCGGTATGAGTTAGCGTTTTTATTATTTTTATCATATTTTCTGGTACGTTTGTCGTGACAAGGTAACATAAAGTCATAGAGTATTTTAAAGCGTTAAAAAAAATAATTTAAGTTTTAAAAACAAAGCTGATACGCAAAGCTGATCTACGCAGGTGCGTATTGGCTGGGGTATTATTCAGAAAGATTTTTGTGAATTTAATACTTTTTCAGAGAAGAGTTTTTTGTTGAGTTTTTATTGAAAGAATAAAATTATTATTGAAAGTGTTCCGTAAAGGTACCGATAATTCAGTCAACTTAAGTGTCTGACTTCGTGAGAAACAATCGTGGAATTTCTTTGTCGTTCATATATCTTTTAGGTCTCAAGGTATAAAAATTGTACTTTCCTCACAAATCTATGATGAATTTCACCTTTGGAGGGAAAATTGCTGCAGGAAATTTCGTGAATATTCCATATCTCCTCACCAAATCTACCTGGAAAGGTCAAACTTCGTATGCAGGGTCAGTTGGTGTTTAGAATATGACCTTTGAAATTTTGGTCGAAATGTACCTAAAAAGTTGAGTTATCAAAATTTGAGTGGAGCTTGAAGAGCCTCAAGTACTCATAACTTGAAAAATATGATGTGTTCGTATCATCACTGCACATCCAGAAATATTACAGTTATTTTAAATTCAACTTCTTATGTAGTTTTGCAAACTTGAACGAATCCCAATTGAAAACTCGACTCCAGTAATGTGATATGGCTGCTTACTTCTTTTCATTAATAACGAATGATTATCCTTTACTAGTATTCTTATGTAACTTTTCTTACTTTTGTGTACAACAGGTTGCCTACCTCATATGAAATGAAGGTGCATATGCCTGGTAAACGTTGATTATGTTATTTATTTGACACATATGTTAAATAAATTGTCTACTGCTCATATGAAAGGCGCTTGTCTTATTCCTTAGAAGTGTTCGCTATGTAATTCTTACTTTTGTGCACAATAAGTTGCCTACTCTATTCAAGATGAAGGCTCATATACCACGTAAACGTTGATTATGTTACTTATTCGACATAAGTGTTCAATATATTGTCTACAGTTTGCAGAAAAGGCGCTTATATAAAAATAAAAGACCAACTTGCGCTTTAAATTATCTAATATATTTGAATTTTTTTAAATGTTTCATCCTTGAAATAATCGTTACACTCTGCAACGTACATAAAATCCAAGCTTGATGCTTATTCAAATTTTTAATATAACAAAAATTACTAAACTTTATTTGACTAAGATTCATAATTTATATAAACTTAACAAAGATGAATATTTAGTATTTAATTATTTAACGTCCAACTTTGAGGGACGATGTTATAATACTTTCTCGATAATGATGCTGCTGCTGTTGTTGTTGTTGTTGTTTTTAGAAAAGCAACACAAAATTATCAACTTCAAAGAAGCTGAGAAAAAGTCCAATGAAAGTGAAATCAAATAAAATTTTGGAAGGAAGAATGGTACTTTTTTAGTCTATGTTGAGAGATCATGATGGGTTTAGAATTTTGAGATCATTTGTTGTAATTTGTGCGCATGTTAGGTTAGAACTAAGAACATTTGATTATGTCCCGTGAAAAATATTAATTTTATTTTTGCAAATCGTACCAAATGGGAAATATACAAATTTTTTTGTATTTATAAATATATAGATTTTGAAGAAAAATTGTGCGCATATTTTAAATCACTGCACATGTACTGCGCAGCTTTATTAAATTATAAGACATTTTGCGCATCCCATTTATAAAATATGATAATACCAATTCTATAATAATTTATAGATTTTTTCAACACAGAAAAGAATGATGCATGTGAATTCAAACGTATTCATCACACAGGCTTGTCACTCAACAGTAATTTCAAAGTAAATATAAAGTTGTGCGCTCACAGAGAGATCATAAATGCATCGTAAACGTGAAAAAATCTTATCTAAGTTAAATCTTAATAATACCTTAAGCTAAACGCATTCGCACATAGTTCGGTCATTGGATACCAAAACAAGTTAGGAATTGTTTCGGTATGGAACAAACGCGCTGTACGCGAATGCGAGCTTGAATTAACGAGTTTTTCTGCCTTTAAATTTGCCACTTTTTCGAGGATCATGAGAAACTAGTCTCGAATAAAACTTAAAAGATAAATATAACGAAAGAACCTTCGAATATGTAGAATACAGCTGAGCCTTGTCAAGCGGATAGTATGGAGGAATATGGAAGGAGCTTTAAGATAGGATACTGCTAGAAAAATGTCCAACTTAATATTACCACCTTATCGGGTACCCGCATCGGTACCGTACTATTTTAAACTATTTCTATGGTGAGCTTCGCTTTCTTCTTGGTTACTAGGACTAAGTACGCTGTCGCGTTTCTGTTGTAAACACGAAATAGAGGAGAAAGAGAACCTTGCGCTATAAAAGAGTGAGATCGAGCTGCGAGAAAATATCGAAGTAAAAACGATGCTCTTAGGATATCTTAAAATTAAGAGATACTTATCGGGTACATACATCAGTACCTTACTATGAAACCGATACACGACGCTCCTATGATAATTCGTTTTTTTAACGACGCGAGTAAATGCATCTTAACCTAATACTTAAGTTTTACGCTACATCTCCGACAGATAAGGGTATTTTCGCGGGCTTATACCTAAGGTCGAATTTCCCATTGATGGGAAGAATTCAACATAATGTGTAATTATCGAGATAGTGTTGGATGTGCTTATACTGTAGAATGCAGGCAATCCCCTCGTCTCAACTGGGATAATTAACCTTAAAATACACTCCAGCATACGATATCAAAAAAATCCGGATTTTTTCAAACTACAGCTATACTGAGAAAAGTACAAAAAAATAAAAGATTGCGGAGTACATGTGGATAACTCGAGTCGCTTAATTATAATACTTAATTCGGGTACTTACATCAAGTACCCACTATTTCGCACCTTGCGTGTTCGTTAAAATAATTGTATAAAATTCCAAAGGCCGAACCCTTCGTATTTTTCGGCACTATTGGACGGTATTCTCTCGCGTATTAAGAAAAGAACTCTTAAATATTTAATTATGGAATACATAAAATTATATAAAAGAAAAAAAAATGTATAAAAAATGGTACATTACAAATAAAATACTTATAATATAGATATAACGAATCTCTCGTCGAGAAGAACGATTCGTTACGTTTTCATTCATTCTAGGGACCATTTGAATATTTTTCACACTTAGCAATCCCGCTCACTGGGATAGGATAAATTTGAAGGTATAAAAAAATAAGTACGACATTGGCTCGCGCGATCGCCGCTAACACTTAGACGCGGATCTCGAATCGATGGGATATTCGTCCCTAAAAGTACACTTATCAGGTACGAGCATTAGTACCTTATATTATGCGGATTACGGCGCCTTATACGTAAATGTCATCTCTTACAAAGAAGAGCAATAAACGCTTAAAAATTAACCGATATAGTGATGTAGCGGGCTCGACGGTGCAATCCGTATGGTTTACTTAAAACTACGAGGTAGTCGAATCTCGCTTCGTTGAGGGAAAAATTCGACCGGTTAGGTTATTTAATGAGTTTCGAGTTAAGGTTGCAATGGGGGTCGATCATCTTGGATACACTGTATCTCGGCATCGACCACCGCCGTGTAGGTTGTGGTTTGTGTACTAAATGCAACGACACGCGAATACTAACTTAACGATAATCTTAACAGGGTACCGCATTGGTACCCGGTACTTTGAAACCAATTTGCTATACTTGGGTACGCGAATGTACGCGTCATCCGTTAATTGGGGGCTTAAAATTACCAACAGTACAAAAGTAAAAAAATTATAGGAATGAAGGTAAAGAATTTGAGGTTAGCATGGTTTTAAATCCGAAGCCAGTGATGGGCGGAGAACAGAACGCCAAAAAAATAACATTGAATTGATACTATTATTGTTTAAATCTTACAATATACCTTTAATTCAGAAATAGGCAAGTTATTCGACATTAAATTGCAACTGTATGCCTTTCATTTGGAATTAGCCTACTAAGTTAGCACTCAATTTCAAGTTAGACAATTTATTTCACACCAAACTACGATTCAAGACCTTCAATTCAAAGTTAGGCAACTTAATTGCCACTAAATTAAAACTAGTTTTCAATTTGAACTTTGGCAACTTTGCACTAAATTACAACTCAGGATCTTCAATATGAATTTAAGTAACAAATTGGGCACTAAACTTTAACTCAAGGTCTTAAATCCAAAGTTGAGTGACAAATTTGGCACTAAATTAAAACTCAAGGTCTTCAATTCAAAATTTGGCTACAAATATGATACTAAATTGTGAATCTAGGCCTTCAATTTGAAGTTAAGTTACAAATTTGGCATTAAATTACAGCTCAAGATCTTCATTTCAAAATATGGAAACAAGTTTGGCACTAATTGTAACTCTAGGCCTTCAATTCGATGTTTGGCAACTTAGCACCAAGTTACAACTCAAGATTTTCAATTTGAAATTTACTGCAAATTTTGCACTATATTACAACTCGAAGTTATTAATTCGAAGTCTAGTAACAAATTTAGTCATAAATTACAATTAAAGGTATTCAGTTTTAAGTTAGGCAACAAATTTGGCACCAAGTTGCAACTTAGATCTTCAATCTGAAGTTAGGCAATTTATTTGGCATTATCCACTTAGTGCCTTCGCTTGAAAAATACGCAAATTATTCGACATTTGCGGTTAAAAAAGGTTTCCTGAAATTTTAGAGTTGCATAAGTTGCCTATCTTGTGAACTGAAGACAGAGTTACAATTTAGCGTCAAACGAGTTGCCTACTTTCAGATTGAAGGCATAACACGCCAATGTTACCAACCTAATGATATTCTTCGCGTTCTCTTCTTTGTTATTTATTCCATTGAAACTTTTTTTTACAAATCATGGCATATTTTTGCCCATCACAAAATCTGTTGTGATGAAGAAAATTTAGAATTAGAACTTTTCATTTCATACCTATTCTAAGTTGAAACTCATCGATATTTCAATTTTAATTTCAAAAGTTTCATCGAGTAATTAAGGTTTTATCAAATAGAACTGATGATATTAGAATTGTAGTGATCAATATACTACAATAAATTCTCATATTATCACTATAATAAACTTGCCCATCACTGTAGCAACTGAAAACATCAAATAATAAATAACAGAGAATAGCAGAGCCAAGAATTACAAATTCATTACGTCCTCAAGGATTTGTGTGACTTATATAAATAGTGTTTTAAAAACTTGAAAAAATACCTAAGAATTTTGTATTCTTACACTCTTGGCCCCCTGAGAAAATCCTGGTAACGTTATTGATACAGTTTACAGTTCCATCAGTTGCATTGACAAGGCACAGCTGTACTTTGAAATTAATAACCAACTATTCGGACTATTACGACGATGAAATTTGACACAATTACACAGAACTATAGGGAAACAAGATGACTAAATGAGTAAGAATCCAGAACCTACAGCATGTAATCTAAGATTATAAATTCTAATAATTTCCAGATACTCAACCTGAATAAACTTTGAAAATTCTATGAGTTGGAATGAAATAATGAAAACCAAATACAAAACATGAAATCATAAAAAATAAAAATATAATCAAATAAAAAAAAAAAATGAAAAAAAAAACGAAAAATAAATCGAAAAATAAACTCAAATAAATATAAACACCAAGTAAATCCTAACATAGAGCCACAATAACTACAACGATTAACAAAACGAATACTAAAATTTTGATATAGAAACGACGACGAGATCGTTGGGATATTTTTTGTGCCATTTTAACAACCACGAATATTTATAGAAAAATCACAACTAAAAACAATAAAAATAAGCGGCGTAACATGATTTGCCAGAAATATGTTTAGCGACGGGTACTAAAGCATATCTACTACGTATATGGTATGGACAAATTACAGCACTTATAAATATATTTTAAGTACAGAGAGCTTCGGATGTTCAGCATTACGATCTGTTGATAAGTTCGCTGTCTTCTGGGTGCGCGTAGCGTTTGTAAAATACGTTAGAACTGATGTAGACGACGACGGTGGCGAAAGCGATGAACAATAAACCAATCAAATTCAATACCAATGCTTCAGGTGGCAATTTTTGGTAATTAGAACTTCTGAAATTTGAAAAACAAAATTGGAATTTTATACGGTGCGACGATGTTAATTATGAATTGTTTTTTTACGAATGTTGAAGGAACGTGTGAGGATCGCGAATTATGACCTTTCTGTTGATTTGTAGATAATTCGTTTGATATGGCGGCACTCTTATCGTTAGTTGTTGTCTACCTTTAATTAGGATGATTAAAGAGGTTTCCTGATCAAATTCATGGTTGTGATAAGAAATTATACACATGAATGGTATTAGTTCGAACGTTCCAAATTTAGATTACTTTCCAATAATTTTCGGAGAAATATCCTGGTGCCATAAATAATCATGTGATTTACGAAGGTAAAAAAAATCGAACATTCAAAAACTTTAATTATTTTGAATTAAAAAATTTTGAGCGAACGCAGCTTTCGGGAGAGATTTCTGAATTTTTAATACATAATCTAATTTAAAAAATATATATACTGGGAGCCACTTAAAAAATTTCAACTGCAAGTTTTTTCCCACTGAGTAATTAATGAAAAGTCAGTTAAGAGGAAATTTGAAAAGAGGATGGCGAAGTCCTCAAAACCACGAGAATTTGGTCATGATTTCAAACAATTAAAACGAGTTGTGGATATCAATATAAATACGAATTTTAGTCCAGCTCATGAGAACGTAGGGAATTTAGGCAAAAAAAAACTTTCTGAGGATGCTTTGAATCATACAATTTCTCAAATGTTCCATGCCTTCATATATATATATTTTTTTTTTTAAGAATCGCACCATGTCCTTTTAAGTTTAGATTGAATTTAGATCCATATATTTCCATAAAAAAGCTTCAATTTCACAGGAAAGGTCAATGCAGGATTATACAATTTCGGAAGTAAATCTATTCAACATACAGGATTACAAAAACTTGAGGAAAAATTTAAGTCATACTTTAAATGTAAACTGAATTATTTTAAATATAAATGATAAATAATAAAGAAGAAACGATCCGGCAACTAATGTGTACCAAATTCTCTATATTCACAGTAGCTTACATAGCAAATAAGACTGAGGAGGATGTCAACGAGATTGAATCAAATAGGCTATAACTCAACTTGGATCATGTAAAGCATCAGAAGTAGATGATATTCTTCCTGCAGTGTTCTCGGATGGTATTAAGCACATCCATATGGAATTGCTAAGCTTTAATATAAGATTTTATCCTAAGGTTTAATTGGCTTATTGGTTTTCATGATAAAGATAACAGAACTAGTTCATAGGTATATTTATAACAAATGTAGATTTAATGAGAAATTTTCTACATCTCAATAAACATACCTACCAGACTGGAAAATCTGTGAGTACTACAATACAGGCGGTCTAGATAACACTCAATATCAAGAAGGATACTGCCTTCCAGCTTTTTCAGATGTAGAAGATACATTTGATAAAACACAATTAGAAGCTATCAAGATGTCATACGAGCAAAAAGTATCAGTTCATTTCACATTAATAAACATATGATTACACATATCTTGAAAAATAAAATTGAAAGTTGACTGACTGTTCACTATCAACTGTGCAGCGATATATGTAGAATCTAATACATATCATTTAGTTGTGAATCAAAAATTCAAATACGAAAATAAAATGGAATGCTGGGATCTCAATTTTGAAGAATGTGAATCAAAGAAAATATATATGTACGAGAAATGTGGAAGGACGAATATTTTGAATACCTCCTTATTATACAATAGCAATGTTTATGCCTTTTGTGAGTTGTTAAAGGCAATAAGAAAAAAAAAAATGCAATAAATTCTCTACCTGATGATTTCATTGAAATGGAGTATGAAGAGAAATTGTCTTCTCCATAGCTTCACTGAATAATTGAAGCATTAAGAAAATAATAAAAAAGATACACAGTAAATTTTCTACACAATGTGATTTCATTGAGCTGGAGCACAAAGAGAACAATAAAAGATGCTTGCAACAAATTTTCTACTCTGTGGTTTTATTGAATAGACGGAGAATAAAGAGGACGATAAAAAATACTCGCAATAAATTTTCTACTCAATTGTGTTATTGAACAGGAGCACAAAGAGAACAATAGAAAGACTTACAATAGATTTTCTACTTTAAGGTTTCATCGAACAATTGCAACATTTGGAAGATAATAAAAAAGACATACAACAAATTTTCTACTCAATGTGGTTTCATTGAGCTGGAGCACAAAGAGAACAATAGAAAAACCCTACAAATAATTTTCTACTCTCTAATTCACTGAATATGTTGTTTATATTCTGCACCTATTTTTCAATATGGAATTATAATGAATATACCATTTTTTTTTCATTTGTGAATTCACATATGTTCTAAATTATTTATGAAAAAATGGTGATGAAACCATAGATATTCTCAACTTTACTCTCATGATACTTCTCGTTCAACCTCTCATCTTTATATGCTTACATTTTCTACTTTTCCAGTAAGACTTTTGGAAAATTTTATCACCTCATAATTTAATTAACTGCTATACCTACCTGCTAGTTAAAACAAACAAGAGTTTCTGAATCTTTTCTCTGATACGTGGTTTTTGCATTCATAGATTGTAAAAAATTTTACTAGATTTTAATGAGCTACATACACGGAAAAATTTACTTTAAAAGTCTAAGTGCTTCAAGATTGACCTACCTGACCAACAGACAGATCATTAAGCGAGTGCATAAGCTTGAGCTATTAAACTAGAAAAATTCAATGTGGCAACAGAAATCTAGGATAAAGCTGAGTTCGCTTGTTTCATGTTACTGAATTGAAAATACTGTAAATGATCGAGTAATGACTCAACACTGAAGGTGATAGAAAAGAACAGCTGAGATGAGATGTGCAAAAAGGTAATTTCAGAATCCAAATAAGAAATTTGTAGAGAAAATTCGTAAACTAAATGGGAGAAAGCGTAAAATATCCCTTAAACTTCTAATAGATCACTGTAGTTTAAACAAATATTTTCATTAGGTCTAGCAGATGATGCAGAACAGAAGAGGAAACAGCTGATTATGTATTATGGTACTGCCTCCTTTTGGAAGAGGAAAAAGTATTTTCAGCTACAGTTGGGAAAGAAGGGGATCAAATATGGACCCCTTTTCTATACTATACATTATACAGTTTTATCGATCTCTTAAGCTCATGATGTAATTCACCTGTTATATCAATTGGTACTCCAAGAAAGACTCTTACTGGGCATTACTGAGCTCAAGAAGAGGTCCGAGTTTCAGGAAACAATGTGATATCAAACATTAATGTGTTTGATGCAAATTACATAGATCTTAAATGTGTCTCAGGAATACTACTGTTTGTGGGTGTAAATTAACACTAATATTGGCAAGTCAGAATATGCCCACATTAAAAATTCGGCTCCCAGTATGAAGCAAGAGTGCTTACATTTTTAAAATTTAATTTTAGATTTATCAATCAACTTTTTCCGCTAATTTTCAAGATAAAAAGAGATTCGTTGGAAATAATTAAAACTTACAAAGTTTTCCAATAAGTACTTATCAAACTGACATTCAAAAAAGTAGACGATAGGGGTTCCCAAAGTACAGATGGAATATGTTTAGCACCATCTGAAATTTCTCTCGACTTATGAGCATTCTTTATCGACAGTTTGAGAAGGAAGTAGGGAGATATCGTTTTATATTCTTCCCTCGGTATACTCACAATTTGAAAATGGCTTTCTCATTGACTCCGGAAACAGCGGCCGCCGTTCCGATAATAAAAACTGCATGTCCGATGTACACGTGATACGGCAACAACCGAGCTTTGATTGGATTGGAGAATCCAGGCACTAGAAAAGCTAATAAGCCGATTAAAGCCTGAAAAGAATACATCAAGCTTTGCAATTAAATTGTCTCAGTGACGTATATCGATTAGTTAATTAAAATTATACAGAATTATTCATACGATACAAAATAAAATTATCTAATTAGTTTCTCGAATTCATTAACAATGATCCGTGAAATACGCGACCTCGACATTCCGCGATAAAAAGTGAAATTTTACTTACTAAATATGGAAAGCAAAAGCTACGATATATCGGACTCCATTAACTATCGAGCGCGTCGAAAAATAAAAATTCAAAAAAGCCAAATAACGAGCATTTTTTAGCGGTTACTACGGAGCCACCGTGTTTCGGCGTACTGACACACCTTCGCAGCCGAATTATCGATTCGGTGGTAGTTTAGGCGACTACGGAAGTAGCGCGCGCATTTCTATTCTACGAGTATGTGTAGATGGCAGGTATTGAATGGAGTATGTGTATGTTGAGTAAGCGTGTGAGTTTGAGTATACGGTATTTACCTGGCCTACGAATAATAAGACGGCTACCAAGCCGACCCAACTGTGAAGAGAGTAAAAATTGCCGATATTTGACTCGAAATGGTTGAATAATACGGCTAATGCGGCTAGTACTACGAATACCAATGCTATTCCGTTTATCGACGAGTGGATTACTTTGAGCGTATATTTGTGCATGTTCCGAAAAGCCCGGAACGTTAGGATTGCTACAGAGGAAATTAAAAAAAAAAAAGGTTCGTCTTAGGTGCAAATAATTTGAAAAAATTAATATTACGACGAGGAATAGAAAAATATTATTTACAATTTCCCAACAAATAGATCATTCCGATGGTCATCAACAGAGGATGCCAGTTGAACAGTGCGCCTCCGCTGAGAGCAAATCCACCGCCAAAGGCGAAACACCAATAGAACATAGCCACCACGGTAGCCAAACCGATGATCTGGGCGGCAAAGTACCACTGTACGAAACCATCTAGTCTCTCTAAATTCGTGTCTTCCATTTTACTCGTGGTATATTCGCTGATTCAAAGTACAACTAGGAAAAAATATAATGTAGAATTATTATTGTAACATTTCTTGGTTACAGGAAGGGGCAAGAAAATGTCCAGTTTCTTTTCATTTCAATTTTTTATCATTATTATAATTCATTAATTATTTTTTAAGATAAAATATAGTTTAAAAAAATGTTTAGACCTTTACTTACTTGTTTACTTGTTTAATTTACGTGCCTTGTACTGCTACATTGGCCAGAGGCACGGGTTGAGGGAAGCATTAAATTTGGGGGAGGATATTAGTGGCTTTGAGGAACCTCATGAGGTTTTTCAAAGTAGTTTCATCGTCTGCGAGTAGTTCATGAAGGGTGAGAGGAAGGGACAGGTGGGAGCGCAGGGATGCGTATTTGGGACAGTCAGTTAAGATGTGTTGAACTGAGATGAGGGTTTAAATATCGAAAAAATTGACGATTTTAATTATGCTTTTGAATTTTCAAGATTTTTCAATTTTCTATTTCATACAATTTTTGAACAATTAATTATATTAATTTTTGAATATTTTTGGACATTTTTTATTTTTGCAATTTTTAATTCCTCAAGAATTCATCGCATTTTTAAACATCTTTTCATTTTTAGATAAGAAACAAAAAATTTTGTGTTTTTCATTTTTTACAATTTTTTTCTCGATTTACACGTCATGTGCAGATTTGAACAAGTTTTCATTTTCAAAAAAGTACGTATTAATTATCATTATTTAATTTTTATTTTTTTTACATATATTTGAATTTTTTTTCTAATAATTTTTATTTTTGAATTTTTTTTACTGTCTTGGTATTTTTCATTTTGAGCATTTTGAAATTTTTATTATTATTTTTTTCATTTTTTGTTCAATGTTCAATTTAGATTTTGTTTCATTTAAAAAAAATTCTACTTTCAATAATTTTTTTTGACCTTTTTCTCCTTTTTGAAAAATTTTTCATTTTTCTACATTTTTATTTTTTAATTTATTTTTTGTTTACGCGCCGTATGCTGCCACTTGGGCCGGAGGCACGGAAGAGGGGGAGTGATTAAATTTTAGAATATTAATTTGTTCACAATTTAGAATTTTTAGATAAAGTTTGTTTATTTGAAGTTTTTTCATTTTTAGAGATGTATGTATTTTTAGCCAAGTTAAAATTTTTTGTTTATTTCATTCGATTTCTTAACAATTATTTATTTTTAGACATTTTCCAATTTTGAAATAATTTATCATTTTAATTTTTTTTTCGATAAATTTCTTATATTTAGATTTTTTTGTAACTTCAGTTTGGCCGTTTTTCAATTTTTGAATTTTTTTTTACCTCAAATTCAATTAATTTTGGCCTTTTTTCTTTTTTTGGGGGGGAGGGGGATGAGAGGGGAGTTTTTAACTGCTATGGTTATTACGCCACATCTATGTTTGAAATTTTACTTTTTAAATTAATTTTTTCGTTTTACGAACGTATTCTATTTTTAGACGAAGTTGTTCATTGGTCACTATTATTTTATTTTCAGACACGTGTATTTTTTTTTTTTCGACTTCATTTCATTTCTAGAGAATTATTTGTTTCTGGATAATTTTTCATTTTTTCAGATTTTGTAATTTTAAATATAATTTTACATCTTCAAAATAGATTTTTCTCTTGTAAGATATGTCTTCATTTTAAGATTTTTGAATATTCTTTTATTTCTTCATTTTTGTATAATTTTGTTTTCTACACGATTCCTTATTCAAGTTTTTTTTTTATGTCATATGAGCCGTTTTTCATTTCAAATTTCTTACTTCAATCTTAAATTTTGTTCATTTCAAAATTTTTTGATTTTGAAACTTTTATTATAGAACATAATTCTTCCATTTTCCAACTTTTTTCATTTTTAAACAAATACAAATCTTAATTTTTCATTTTGCATATATTCTCAATTTTTTTTTTGCATTTTTTGCGAATAGAACAGAAAGAAAAATTAAAGCCCTGGCGTGTTACAATGATTTTTTTCGAGTCGTAAGTATAATTCTTTTTGTGTTAGGTCATTTGAGCAGAAATATCGAATTTCATAAAGTTTCAATTCGTAACTGAAAATAAGGTGCTATGGTGCTATTAAACTGAACAAATTCGGTTAACCTTGGAATTAAAAAAAAAAGGAATTTTTTTGCTTTTTACTCTTCAGGAATATAATGGTGACCAATGAACGCAAAAAAAAGCAAAACCTACAGTTCATGAAAATTAAAAAAAAAAAAAAAAAAAAATGGTAGGAAAAATCTAGTATTTTTAATTGTCATTTAATTATTCAATTGTTTATTCTAATAAAAATATTTACTCGGTAAGATTTAAAAAAGAAATTGAGCTTTTATAAGGATGAAAGGTAAACTTGAAAATATAACATAAGAATAATTTAAAGTATTCATTAAAAAAAAAGTAATATCATCAAATAAAATAATTAAAGAAATTAGAATTATACTTGAATATTACAAGAACTTCTTTTAAATAATTTAACAGTAACACGTTGACTGAAAATATTCGACCTTCCCTTCTAGAATTTTCTTTTTCTTATTTCATTTCCAATACCAGTAGTCAATTTCTCAATCTACTATACAATAACAGGAAAACAAGTACGATTGTAAAAAAAATAAAATCTGAGTAATCGTTTTACTACGATGAGTAATACTTGGTATATTATTATTTGGCGTTAATGGCGTATTGAAAAAATATCCTTTTATTATCTCAATAAATTAATTTCTTTCTTTGCTAATAAAACAAATATAGGTGAATACACTAGAAATAATTCCAACATTATCAAAAAATGCTACCCACTTCGCATCCACAAAAATAAACCTTCTGCTGTTTCAACACTAGGTATACGATACACGTACCTGCGTATAATCTCGACCACGAGCGGCTATCAACAGGTTAGTATTTGTTACAGCTAAATGTTAGACTAGACAGGTATATCATTCGATTATCCGAATCATCGAGCTCTAACGCGTACGCACTTGAAATTCTATACTTGGAAATATGAGTCTACACTTGAGATAAGTACGTGAAAAATCAGCGATATTGCACTTAATCGACGAGTAATTGAATCATCAAAATAAAATAATTTAGGGAATCGTTATCTAGAGTGGAAGTAGGGTAAATTTACCTTATATTTGCGTAACTACTTCTGTCAACCTTAGTTGACAAGTAAGGGCACATTTTCATCATACGTACATAAGAAATATTTCAATAGAAGAGTATAAATTATTTAAGTACTCACTACTCATGTTGGGATTATGGAATCGAAATGAAAATATTTCGAGATAAATGTATAATATCATTTAAAAATCATTTTATCAGGCAACTTTCTGCATTTTACACACAACGTAGACGAAGGTTTATAATTTATTATTATTTGAAGAAGCTCAGGAGTATTTAGCGATAAGAGTACAATGAAATGCCGTCACAGAATATAATTCAACGTGCAAATATTTGCGATGCGGCGGCGATAATTAAATGCGAATTTTTGGAATACTCGAAAACGAATCGATATAGAAATAGGCGATACTATAGGTACCTATCGATTCGTTTTCAATTTTTACGCGATGAATTAACTCGTGGGTACTATAGCTACGATAGAATAAACAAGCTAGGTATATATGTGGGCATGACTCAATACGAAACAAGCACTGAATAGGTAATTACCGTGACGTAGGTACTGAGATAGTGATTTTCATCATATGTATCACGCTCTATATCGAGATAAAATGGTCGCTTTCAACTGTACTAATGATAATTACCATTCATAAAATATAAATACATCGTATTTGCCGCGTATGCGAAAAATCATCGGCGCCATAAGCCGTGAAAAGGTATCAACATTCAACAGCTGTTTGGCATACATATGGCAACAAGTAACACAACTATAAAGTTTAAATAAGTATCAGTATATCTTACTTGTAAGATTGTGATTGTCGCAGTCAAACACAAAATGTGATATTGCGAAACACGGCGTCACTTTATGAATAAATATAAACGAAATACCGAAACGAACGAAATAAAAAGTAATAAACGTCGAAATACACGACTGCCGACTGTACCGTGGAATTAGAACAGCTGAGAAGCTGTTTCATACAACCCAACTGGCAGTAGTGGGATAGATGATAACGCCGCTAAAGCGCTATACGCCACTTACTGTACATCAAATTCCAATTCCCATCGTAGCCGGGCAGCAGGGCAGCACTCAGTAACTGAACGAAGCCGGTACAACCTTGAATTCGAAAAAGCATCAACAAACACTATCTATATAGATATGAATGACACAGTGTGTAGTGAAAAAGTAATATTTTTACGAGTATACAAACTATGGTAACGTAAACCACGATATCAACGTTACCTAGGTAAAGGTATAAGTACAAAAGAAATACATAAAATGAAGAGAAAAAAATTGGTGAAGCTCGTTCGCTGGTAATTTGAGCGCAGCTCGAGTTATTTTTTTGAGCTGGAGCTCGCGGGAGTGCTTTTTAGTCGCAGGTTTTTGGTATCATCGAGGTGAGTGGCTAGATAGAGGATGACGGCGGCGAATAGTATGTAGAATACGCCGGTCAAGTTCATTATGACTGCTTGTGGTCCGAGTTCGGAGTACGCCAAGTTCCTGAAATTGATAGGTTATTGAGTTGTGAGTACTGAGATAGGTGAAATTTAGATCACTAAACATTTTTACATTGGAGTATTACTTTTATATGGAATCGAATTAGTGAAAAGTAATATTTGATAACGATAAAAAATAATAATCATAATAGGACCGGCGCGGCGGAAGGTATTATACTGGACGCAGGATAGGGTTAATTTTTGAGTCATTCGGTTTCAAGAAATTTCATTTTAGTGAGGAATTTCAATGAAGAATGAAAATAAATTTTCAACAATTTTTCGAATTTTTGGCCATTTTATAGGTTTCGAATTTTTTTTTTTTTCATTATTGAACATTTGGTTTTTTGTTGATGTTCTAACTTTTGAGCGCTTTTCCACTTTTTAAATGAGTATTTCTCAATTTTTTCATTTTCAAATAATTATTTCTTTACCGACTTTTGGATTTCATTCTTTTCAATTTCGGCGATTTTTTAATTTCATTTATTTTCAAACACTCTTCCTTTCTTTTTTTTTTTTTTTGGATTCTCTGGGCTGTAAATGACATCAATATTTATATTAAAAAAAAAAAAAATGCAAAAAATTTTTCATTTTCAAGTAGTTTTTTTTTTTTGAATTCAAAAATTAAAATGTTTGAAGAACTTTTCATTTCTACATGTTTTCTTACCGGATAATTTTTGAACGTTCTTTAATTTTAGACCACTATTTTCTGATTTTTAATTTCATTTATTTTTATCAACTTTCCTTTTTTTGAAAATATTTTTAGATATTTTTCTATTCCAAAAACCTAAATTTTTGAGTTATATTTTTGAATATTTCTTAATTTTAAAACACTTTTTTTATAATTTTGATTTTTGGAATATTTTTCATTTTAAAAACTTGTTTTTAATTTTGTTTATTTTTGACAATTTTGGTTTGCTCAATTCTATATTTCATTTTTGGAGGATTTTTTATTCTAAAATCTTTTTTTTTTCTTTGTCTACTTTTTCATTTTTGAAGAAATTTTCGTTCTGAAATATTTTTATCTTCTTTGTATTTACTTAATTTATTTCGTTTTTGAATAAAGAAAATCAAAACATTTTCCTACTTGAAAAATCAAAGTTTTTGAATCAAGTTTCGTTTTTGGTCATTAAAAACTTTTAGAACGCATCATTTACATTTCTTTATTTTTGACGAATTTTTCATTTGGAAACTTATTCTTTTCGTGTCCTTTTTTTCTATCTAATTTCATTCATTTCTATATTTTCTTGTTAATATGTAGATTTTTTGGGAGGGGAAGGGGGAACTGGAAAAATTAAAAAAAAATCATCATGAGATATTTTTACTTTATTTATTATTTGTGTATTTATTTCATTTATTTTTGAGCATTTTTTACTTACTTCTTACTTCTTAGTTTAACGTGCCATGTATTGCAACCTAGGCCAAAGACACGGAAAGGAAAAGGGGTTTCAAATTTTTAGGAAGAGTTGAGTTTGTTTTAAGAAGTTGATAAGAGAATTAGTTTCAGAGGGATCGTCGCAAAGTATATCGAAGAGAGAAGAGGGTTGGTTCAACTGATGTCTGTGTTGATGGAAGAGGGGGCAGGAAATGAGTAAATGGTGAACAGTGAGTTGGGTGTCACAGGATGGACAGAGAGGGGTTGGATTTTTACACGTTTTTTAATTTTTTCTTTGTTTTCTTTTGTTGTCAATATTTTTGGACATTTTTTTCAACTAAATTTATTGGTTGGATATTGCTTATTAAATGAAAATTTTTTTCTTCATTTATTCTTGAATATCCAATTTTTTTTTTCTTTATTTAAGAAACATTTCAATTCAATTCATATTTGGACTTTTTTTTATTTGATTTTGAACATTTTTTGTTCTTTGCAACAGCGGAATGATTTTTTTTTTTAATATTCTTCGCGTTTTTAGACTTTGTTTTTTGAGATATTCTCAAATTTTTGGTTGATTTTTTATTTTAGAATCTTTTACGTGTTCATTTTAGTATTATTTTCTTTTCAGTCTTTTATTTTTTTGTACATTTCTTAATTCAAAGCATCTTTACTTTTAAAGTAAATTTTTACTTTCCAGATTTTTGCTTTTTAGTTGGTTTTCATTTTTGAAGTGTCTTCAACTTTTGATTACTTTTTCAATTTCTTAATTTTTCAATAATTCTTTAATTTCGAACTCTTTCAATTTTATTAATTTTTGAATAATTTTGTTTTCTTTTATTCTTAATTTTTATGCCAAGTATATTAAACTATTGGACATTATTTTGTTTTTGAATAGTTTTCATTTTATTCATTTTTGAAGAATTTTACATTTTAGAAACATTTCAATCGATTTATTTTTCAATTTTTTTCTTTGTACTTGATTTAATTCTGAACATGTTGCATTGTTTTCAAGCATTAAGCGCTTTTTAAATTCAAGGATTTTTTTCACTTTTATACTAAATTTGTTTCTTTGACATTCAAATCTTTGATTAATTTTTGATGTGTGGGTATAATAATAATTAAACTTTTTTTTTATTAATTTCTAAGCTTTTTCATTCTGCGAGACTTTTTAATTTTGACAATTTTCATCGTGTTCGATTTTTGAATTTTTTTTTCAATTTTTGGTATTTTTTACTTTTTTGATTTGGATATATTCTGTTGTGACAGCAAAAATTAAGAACCTTCAAACTTTTTGAAATATGTACAGGAAGTTTTCGAAAATTAAATACAGAAGGATCCATAACCTTTCATGCTTCAAAAACAAAAGCAGTGAAGCAAAGAAAAAAATAAATTTGAAAACATTAAAGAGGTAATTTAATCTTTGATTTTTATATACTTTTGGATTGGATCCTTTTTGTAATGTGAATTATTTGATGTAATGTACGATAATTCTTTATTGAATGACCTATGACCTTATCTAACGTATGTTATGTTTTTCGTAATCTTGCCCATCTCTGATTGAACTTCATTTATATGTATACCAATCATTAAAGACACGAATGCACTTACAATTTAATTTGGGCTAGATGGTTGATACCGGTGACTGTTGTCGCGGTCGCCAGCACGAATAATGCTTGCGTGGCGAATTTGTGATACAGCTCAAAGTGACCAATGTGGGGCCAATGTACAAAAGTTAATAATGCAATGGAAGCCTTTAACAAAACATAATATTAAAATCTTAATGAACGTTAAATTCGATGATGTGAAATGCAACTACTTCAAATATTAATCGAGTACATCGAAGGGTACTTAACCACTTATGCACATACCTCAATAACGAACAAAACGAACATCAACAATCCCATCCAGCTATGCATAGAAAATAGATGCCGCCACAAGATCGCCGAGTGGTAAGCATAAGTTGCCCATAAACCGAAAAACCCTATTATACAATTCAGCACTTTAACTATACCATACATAACTCTAACTCTATTCACATGCATGTTTCTGAGTAGCTGAAAAATCAGCAAACCTGAAATAGAAAAAAACAATAAAATTTTACATCGAGCTATTAAAGAACAGATGGAGAAAAATATTCAAAAAAATTCCTCACTATTTCCAGCCAAGTAGACGAAAGCGAAAGGTGTCACAATCGGATGCCAGTTGAATACATTTGACGACTTGAATCCGAAATTACCGGGAAACCCCGGAGTGGGATATTTCGTTAACCATATCAGCGTCAACGCTACCGCCACTAAGCCCAGCACTTGGGCAATGATGAACAAAGGCCAAAAGCCTTTGGGATTTTTAGTCTTTTGTGGAACATCGTCTATAAAAAGAACAAAAAACTTTTTACATACAATTATTTCGACATCATGTAATCTCACCCATCTACGGTTATAAATAGTAACTAATTGCGCGAAAAATTTAATAATTAAATGACATAAGCTAAAATTCGTAATCTCTAATTTTCCACCGTGTAGTTAATTTTCGGCAGTTTAAAATGGTTCGATGGCACCCACATCGTATGATTAATCAGAGGAAACAAGATGTTTCTGGAAATTATACACCATAAGTGGGGTCGAGGTTAATAGGATACTGAGTCAGTCGTACTCATATTTACGTTTGTGAGGGGACTGAAATAGGTTAGGTGTCGGAGAGTATTTCTTCTTTTTTAAATGAAATTCGTTTAAAGTAAGAACTGCATGAGAGGAACAGGAGCAAGTTTGAGGTTAGGCTCATGGGTAATTTTCAGACCTATAAATAGGATTTTAAAGATTATTGTACACATAAACAAATGAGCCGAATTTTATTTCGCATTATTAGATAAAATTCATATTTTCCGTTATTTGGATTATTTTTGCTATTTTTTGCATAATTATGTATCGGCATATTTCGGAGTATTTATAACTGTTTGCCTTTTGTAGTAATTTTTCAGAGAATTTATTTTATTAAATTAATTTAAATTTTCACTCTTCTAAATTTATTGAGTTTTCGTGAATTCCGATTTTTTGAGTTTTGAAATTGGTAACACTAGTGAAATTTTTTCACAAAAAATTCAACCCTTTCACTTTGTTGAATGCAGTATTGTAAAATCTTTAAAATGATTTTGCATATTTCAGTATACTTGGTCCAAAAAGGTGTATATTTAACATATTTTATACCCCAAAAAGAGTATAAAATAAGACTTTGGTTAACCTTTCTTTGAGCACATTGTTTCGCTCGCTATTGAAATGAAACAATTCATTGAATTTGAATCCATAATTACACTTTGTTTAACCTTTCTTTGAGCACATTGTTCCGCTCGCTATTGAAAGGAAACAATTCATTGAATTTGAATCCATAATTAGACTTTATTTAACCTTTCTTTGAGCACATTGTTCCGCTCGCTATTGAAAGGAAACAATTCATTGAATTTGAATCCATAATTAGATTTTGTTTAACCTTTCTTTGAGCACATTGTTCCGCTCGTTATTGAAAGGAAACAATTCATTGAATTTGAATACATAATTTTTAATGTATACTGAATTTTTCTCTTAATTTTTTCAAAGGTAATGAAGTATAAGTGGGGAATTCAAGTACAGGATCCACAAGCTGCTATCTAGAGCGGCAAAATTTTGGGAGAGCCGAATTATTTTGAGGAGAATAAAAAGAAAAATTATAAATTAGATTATCCAAGTTTAATTATTTAGACCTTTTTTAGCTGAGCTTTCAACTTGAAAGGGATAACTATTACAGTCCACCTGATATGGGTAGGGGTCGGTGAAGTGTGGGGTCTTCAATCATTGCGTTTCACACCATCTTGTTATCATTGAGCAAGTGTCCAAATTTTTAGTATATTATACATAATTATAATATTGTGTTCTCACACGGGTAGCACTGGCGAGTATTCATGAAATACGCTCAAAATTTGATAAGAAGCTCTTCTTAAAAATGCGACAAAACTATGTTTTTGTTTTTTTGATACACTTCAAAATGGTGGATTACTCAAATTTTGAGGAAGGTTGGACAACACGCAAATATCTCAAATTTTTTGTTTTTGATTTACTATAAAAGAGTGAGTCACGACACTAACATACCCGAATTTTAACGTCCTAAGTGCATCTAAAGAGGAGTTAGAGTAAAAACCAGCTTTTTAAGGAAGTTTTGAGTTACGATATTTCTTGAATCTTCTATATCTCCTCATCAAATCAACCTAGAAAAATCAAACTTCATGTGTGAGGTTAATTGGTGATCAGAATATGAAGTTTTGAATTTGGATCAAAATGGATGCAAAATGGCGGATTATCAAAATTTGAGTAGAGCTTGAGGAGCCTCAAATTAGTCAAAATATGGGAATGGGAAGTATACAATGACCCCAATTCACGTCCATACATAATGTTGCGGAGGGGAGAAGGAGGGGTTACCGACTTGAAAAAGTGGTGGGGGTTACACGAAACATCGAAACATTTTTATTGCGATCATTTTTATTGCGATGTCTTATGATTAAATAAGCTTAAGTGACTAACCTACTTTAATTTTAGCTTTCCAAGTACATTTGCATAAGAGTTAGAGCAATGAAGGCTTTTTAAGGAAGTTTTGAGTAATGAAATTTCTAAAATCATCCATATCTCATCACCAAATCATCCTAGAAATATTAAACTTTGTGTGTAGTGTAAGTTGCTGAGCTAAATAGCATTTATCAAATTTGGGTCAAAATGGATACAAAATGGCGGACTATCAAAATTTGAGTGGAGCTTGAGGAGCCTCAGATTAGTAAAAATGTAATTAATATGAACTCATATGATTATTGTGAATTCGAAGTATACAATGACCACAATTCACCTCCATACATAATATTGGAGGGGAGAAAGAGGGTTTATGGACCTGAAAAAGTGGTGGGGGTTACACGAAACGTCGAAATATTTTTATTGCGATGTCATATGATTAAATGAGCTCAAGTGACTAACCTACATTAATTTTAGCTTCCCAAATAAATTTGCAGAGGAGTTAGAGCAATAAACAGCTGTTTAAGGAAGTTTTGAGTCATGAAATTTCTAGAATCTTCCACATCTCATCACCAAATCAACATAGAAATATCAAACTTTGTGAGTAGAGTTAGTTCGTGAGCAGAATAGCACTTATCAAGTTTGGGTCAAAATGGATACAAAATGGCGGATTATCAAAATTTGAGTAGAGCTTGAGGAACCTCAAATCAGTAAAAATGTAATTAATATGAACTCATATGATTATTGGGGATGAGAAGTTTACAATGACCCCATTTCATATCCATACATGTGGTTGGAGGGGTGAAGGGAGCAGTTATCGACCTCAAAAGATGGTGGGGGTAGACAAAAGGTCGAAAAATTTTTATTACGGTGTTATATGATAAAATGAGCCCAAGTGATTTATCGGTTCTGATTTTAGCTTCCCAAGTGAATTTGGAGGGGACTTGGAACAAAAAACCGCTTTTAGAGGGGAAATTTCTGCAAGAAATTTCATGAATCTTCCATACCTCGTCACCAAATCGACCTTTAAAGATCAAACTTCATGTTTAGGGTTTGTTGATCACCAGTATACAACCTCTTCAATTTGGGTCAAAATCGATCCAAAATGGCGGATCGTAAAAATATGAGGATAATTTGAGAAGCCTCAAGTTGTTGTAATTTGAGACATATGGGTTCTTATGATTATTGCTTGACTATAAATACTACATTTGTTCAAATTTAACTTCTTAAATGGTTTTGGAAAGGATAGGGTAGGGGTTTTCAGACTTGGTGTTGATTTTGGCCTGTACTCATGAAGAGGTTAACAACGTTATTTCCAAATTTGCACAGGCTCCAGTTTTTCTCATTTTTCAAAATGTTTACATTATTTGATTTTTTCAAACACATTTTCTCTTATTTTTTTATTTTTTTTATTTGTTCACCATGAAGGTATGAAAGAAAATAATCGTTGGAAATGCGAGTATTTTCTTTGTGTTCGTCGAGAATGGGAAAAAATTTTATAAAATATTTATTCATTTAAAATCGGAATTTTTATTTTACTATGATTCAACGATAAAAAGAGTCAAAAGAGAAATCAAACTTGATTCATTTTGAATACCAAGAAATGTAACAAAATCTAATATGAAACTTTTTGTAAAATCGAAAACGAATTGTTCTCAAATGAAACTAACACTGGAATGGTTGTTCAGTGTGTATTGTGCACTGTTTAGTGTTTCTCCTCAAGTGATTTCACATTATAGGTATCCAATTTTTTTTTTGTTCACAAAACGCATAATGTACCATAAAAGATTAAATAGGAACCTCTCACTCAATCTTAACTACTGTTTTTGCGGAGATATGAAATAGTTACAAATCTTAAGACTTTTGTTAATTCAAGGCTCTCGAAAAGTTCGAATAATAAAAGAATTAGATGGCTCACTTGTAGAATTATTTTCCGAAGTAGTAGTCATTTGGACAGAAACGTTCGGATCTAAATCGCCGGATGCGTTCATCACGAACTTTTCGGACTACAGGAGCGATTACACACGCGACTCACCGTTCACGACTTCTAACACAGTTTGATGTACGAATTGAGCACGTGCCTTGGAAACAACAATTAGCTATTTGGACGACAGATGAGTGTTCATTAACGACGGGGGTATAGTTACGGTAATCATGATAAATAAAAACACTTATTAACAGATTATCGTTATAATGTCGGGTATCTAATCTATAGAGAAGATGGAAAAGATTGTTTACAAACTTAGTCGTGAAATGTTTACGTTTGGCATTTTGGAAAATTAATATTTTCTCATATCAACCGCGTATTTTTGAATCAATGATGATAATGGTTTTTTAGCTGAGTTTTTAATTGAAAAGGATAGCTATTACAAGCAACCCGATTTATGAAAGAAGGATTTGGTAGGATGGGGTCTTCATATCTTTGCATTTCAGGTTATTTGTAATCAAATGACATAGGTTTAATTTTTTGGTATATATTTTCACCACTCGTAGTACGGGAGGGTGTGGATAAAAAACGCTTACATACTCGTATCATGTACGCAGCAATTACCACGACTTTAAGTCATTGAGGTCGAAGAATGAAATTTTCTTCCACATTATTATCTTCAATCCAATACTTCGTCGTAAAATAAATTTCATCGCAGACCAGTAAGGCGTTGAATTCGCACCATTATGGGTTACCTACGTAAATTAAACTTCTACGCGTATTTTAATGGCGTTGTTATTATCGTGTACATATGTGTATTTCGTAATCGCGAAGTTTTAACATAAACCTTGAATGAAACGTGCTGTGTTGTAGTTGACGAACGAATATACGAGGAAGACCTCTGTGATCTTTACGACAGTTAAAGGTTTCATAAAACTCTCGAATTCTTATTCGAGAGCAGTACATCAATTTTCAAAACTATTCGATGTATTAAATTAAATTTTTCAAAATTAGTAGGTACATAATTATCACAGATTATTTTTTCGATAACAATCGATATTCGACACCATATAGGAAGGAAAATGAGTTTTTTCAATTTTTAACAGAAATGAGAGAAGGACCCGTAAAATTTGGCGGGGCTAAATTCTTTTATGGGCTATATTGAAAAACGTGTGAGAAAAAAAAACAGTAGGAAAGTTCAACGAAAGTGCATAAAAGTAGGCAAACATTGATTTGATGGTTTGAGGCAGGAATGCATTGTTTATTATCATTATAAATTTTGATTTTTCCTGCTCCTTTTTAAATGTGAAATGTATTATGACGATTGATTGAAAAAAAATTATAGTAGTCAGTTAGATGAACTTACAACATATTCAGAAATCAATTTAAAAAAAGATTATGAAAAATTGATAATTGTAGTAAAAATAAAAAAATGTTTTTTCTTCAGCTGAGTTTTTTCAACTTAAGAACAATAGCAATAAAATTTTTTTCCACATCTAACGCCGACTGGTATTTATTTGAAATTCGCTGAGAATTTTGAGAGACGCTCTTCTCAAAAGTGCAAAAAAATTCCTTCTTTGTTTTTTCGATAAAATTCAAAATGATAGATGAATAAAGTTTTGAGGGAGGCTGGAGAAGTGGCAAATAGCTAAAGTATTTTGTTTTCGATCTCATATGAAAGAGCAGGTCACAGAGACCAACATATCCAAATTTCAGCTTCCTAAATATATTTGGAGGGAGAGTTGGAGCAGAAAAAGGCTTTCTGAGGAAGTTTTAAGGCATGAAATTTCTTGAATCTTCCACATCTCCCCACCAAATCGACCTAGAAAAGGCAAACTTTTTTTTCTGGTTAGCTGATGACCAGAATATGACCTCTTGAATTTGGATCGAAATGGATACAGAAAGGGGTATAATCAAAAGTTGAGTTGAGCTTGAGAACTGAGGAGCCTTCAATTAGTGGAAATGTTGGTGATAAGAAGTGTATTATATCCCAAATTTACTTTCACAGATGATACTGGAGGAGAAAAGGGGGGGTTATCCACGAGAGGTTGAAATTTTTTCATTATGTAATAAGAAAATATCCTTGTTTTTAGTATTAATTGCTAAAAAGTTTGTAATTCATTACCAAATTTATGGAAAGATTACTAAAATTTCCAACTCAATTTTTAAATATCCCCAAAATGAAGTTCATGTTTTGAAAATTTTGAATAGAATGAAATTTTTGAGGAAGTTCTGAGTTGAGAAATTTCTCGAATCTTCCGTATCTCCTCACCAAATTCACCTAGAAAGGTCAAAATTTGTAGGTAATGTTATCTCTTGAATTTGGGTCAAAATGTATCCAAAATGGCGGATTATCAAAATTTGAGTTGAGCTTGAGGAGCTTTTAATTAATGAAAATGTAATTAATATTAACTCATACGATTATTGGACATGAAAAGTATACTATATCATAAATTGACCTTCACAAATAATAATGGAGGGGAGAAGGAGAGGGTTCCCTTCCATAAAATTTGGTAGAGGTACTCGAGATGTCGACATTTTTTTTATTGCGGTATCACATGATAAAATGAGCCCAAGTGAGTAACCTGATTTTAGCTTCCCAAGTGCATCTGCAGGGGAGTGAGAGCAAAAATCCGCTTTTGAAGGAAGTCGTGATTCATAAAAACTGTGCCCTCACGCGTAGCTCCGGCGGGTATTCATGAAATTCGCTCAATACTTGGTGAAGGACTTTTCTTGAAAATTCAAAAAAATTAATTTTTTGTTTTTTCGATATACCTCAAAATGGCGGATCACTACAATTTTGAGGGGAGCTGAAGAAGCGGCAAACAGTTTAAATTTTTCATTTTTGATGCCATTTGAAAGAGTAAGATACAGATACCAACATATCCGATTTTCAGCTTCCTAAATGCATTCTGAGGGGAGTTAGAGCAAAAACCTGTTTTTTGAGAAAGTTTTGAGTCATGAAATTTCTTGAATCTTCCACATCTCTTCATCAAATCAAACTAGAAAAGTCAAACTTTTTGTGTGAGGTAAATTGGTGACCAGAATATGATCTCTTGAATTTGAATCGAAATGGATGCAAAATGGCGGATCATCAAAATTTGAGTAGAGGGTGAGGAGCCTCAAATTGATAAAAATATAATTAATGTGAACTCATATGATTATTGAGGATAAGAAGTATTCTATTTCCCCAATTCACCATCTTACACGATGTTGGAGGGGTGAAGGAGGAATTATCGACCTAAAAATGTGGTGGGGGAACACGAGATATTGAAAAATGTTAATTGCGATATCATATGATAAAATAAGCTCAAGTGATTGCTCCATTCTAATTTCAGCTTCATAAGTGCATTTGGAGGAGAGTTAGGGCAAAAAACCGCTTTTGTAGTGGAAATTGCTGTAGGAAATTTCGCGAATCTTTCATATCTCCTCACCAAATCTACCTAGAAAGATCAAACTTCATATGTAGAGTTACTTCGTAACCAAAATGCAACCTATTGATTTTGGGTCAAAATGTATCCAAAATGGAGGATTATCAAAAATTGAGTCGAGTTTAAGGAACCTCAAATTAGGACAAATGTAATTAATATGAACTTATAATTATGAATATTGGGGATAGGAAGTATAAAGTATTCCCAATTCACTTCCATGCATGATCCTAGAGAGTGGAGAAAGGGCTTATCGTAATAAAAATGTGATGGGGGCACGAGAAGTCGAATATTATTTATTGTAGTGTTATATGCTAAAATGAGTCCAACTGACTAACTTATTCTGATTTTAGCTTCCCAAGTGAATTGGGAGAGGAGTTACAGCAAGAAAACAGCTTATAGAAGGGAATTATTGCAACAGGAAATTTCATGAATCACCTATACCTCCTCACCAAATCCACCTTGAAAAAAATTTAACTGATCATTCTTGTTCAAACTGTGATCGAGGCAACATACAGCTATCCAAACGCTCCTCGAGCTTAATCTATAAACGCTATTACCAAGCATAAGCAAATGTTTAAAAAAGAAAGTGTTGAAGAAAAAGATCGAGAAAAAAAATGGCTGTCATGACGAAACTAAAAAATGTTCGGTTTGTCAGACTTGTTATTAACTTGGGAACCTTCAGAACTGCCTCCTCCAGATTTGAATGAAATGCTGCTTAAAATGTAGTACGTAGAGGTAGTACACCGCAACCAAAATCTTAGCGGCCTGTTTTGAGTTTAAGCTTAGGCCTGTTCAGTTGAAGTTCTGAAGTTTATGTCCAATAGCAGTAGGAAAAAAATTATTTTTTTTTAATGAATGGTCTGAAGTTCTTACTTTGTAGTATTCATTGAGATGAATAAGATGAAGTCATTTCGGTTTTTTACCTAAATTTCAAATTGAAGGCGCTACTGTACTTGAATGCTTCAAATGTAGTTAAGTATTATCTATTTTCGTTTTTCACCTTCATTATCAAATACTAGCCCATCTATCGTATCCACACAGAAGACTTCCTTTTCTTTTAGCGTTAAGGTTTGGTGAAAAGATGTTCCAATATATTTTTCTGATTCATTCAACTTGAGGTCTTTTGCCAAATCTTTGTATTTGCTGTCATGCGTGAATAGCAGATGTACCAAACTGTTTACAGATGTATTTTTTTGTTTACATGAATTATTTTACCAATCTACCCTTTGAAAGAAATGCTAGACAAATTTTCGTTTATTTAATGTAAATTAATTTTTAATAATATGTAGGTAATACCATCCTTCATCTATGGTAATGCTCAACATTGATGGAAAAGGAAGTCTTTCATGTAGACAAGCTATACTTACAGTTCAATTTCAAACCATTCGAAAGCTAGATTTTAAGCCTTGAATGTGTGAATGCATAACTTATTTCTGTATTAATTTTCAAAATACTTTTATAACTTGAGGCTTTAATCATTTCGTTGTAAATTTATAAATTTCATCAATAGAATTGATTAAGGTGCAATTTCATATTTTGATTCACTGTTGCTCCTTCATTTTCAAAGATAGGGAAAAAGGGTACATAACTTTTTTTATTGTTCTTGATATGAGCTATAATTTAAAGATGTTAGACCAACATTTTATCTTAAAATTTGGATCTCATTGATGATTAGTATGTTGTGAAATTCAGAACCTTGAGTGGTTCGACCTAGGCTTGAAATGAAAACGGGCCGCTAGGGTTTTGGTAATAGCATACTACCCCTAAGTACCACACCTTAGGCAACATTTCGTTCAAATCTGGAGGAGGCAGTTTTGAAGGTTCCCAAGTAAGTGTGGCCCGTGGACATGAATGAGTTAGCAACATTATTTGCAAACCCGAAGAAGACTCGATTAAAAATTCAGCTTCAGTAGTGCGGCATAGCTGCTTACTTTTTTCTATAATTTAACAGTTGCGAAACGGATACTAACAAATACATATTTAGGATCTCTAATCTATTCTAAACTAATTCCTACCAACTTACCCTATAATCACTGGAATTATCCTCATTCGTCCATCAAACACCGATCCAGCTGAATTAATTTTCGCACCCGAGTCTAATAAGCGACGACGTATTGAGTAATACTTCGCGTCGATCGAAAAATCGTCTAAAAACTGGAAATCGTATTCGCAGCTGTCATCGATCACGGTATCGTAGCGATTAATGCGTTAAAACGTCATATTTAGGTTAACTCGTATAATAAAGCGAAATTCGTACAATACATAGACGCAACACAGGTGGACCGCTTAGGGCTACGGTTTACGAAGAACCTGCCTGCGTTCATATGTAAGGGGTGACTTTTTAATAATGTTTTTCGGATTATGTAATGGACGTGACGAAATTGGCGCGATACGAGGGTGCGACGCGAGTAATACGATTAGCTTTGGTTGAAGCGCCTTCAAAACAAGCGGTATTTTTTTTTCGGGAGCAGGATTATTAATTCTCCTTAATATGTATCCACTCGGTGACTCGGTTTATATATTTAAGAAAATTCGACCCTATGCGCTAGTATATTGGTATGAAGAATTGAAGAGGGTTCTGTATCTTATTGTTAACAAGGGCTCGCGTGCCTTTTATTGATACAGATTCACGGTCAATTAGAGAACAACGGAGGACGTCAATTATATGTAAATGAGAAAACGATGATACGATATTTAAAACAGTCGCCGATGTAGGAAATTCGATACTCGTTGGCAGCTGGCAACTGTATATTGCGTAACGAGTTTCGTGAATCGTGTTTAACACGATTTCATACTCTATTACACACTCGGATGAGTTTCTAATGAGAGGGTTGTAAAATATCGCGGTTTCGGCGCAAAAAAATTATCTTATGGGGATCGCACGTTATGAAAATACTATGTACGATGGTTCGATGAATTACACGAAGACTAGATCATTCATCGTGACGTTTCGAATGATTGCACCTGATGTGTATTCTATTGCTCGAGTTTGCTGTACCAGTGTGAATTCGTATGTAACCTTGACCATGTGGAACCTGATTTTCGTGCCCGAATATGTAACCGAGAAGATGTTATGTCGAGTGGTGCAATAATGCCTATTACAGAAAAAAAAATCCTCATTTGATAAAAAATCAAATCGAAGCTTAATAAATCAAACGAGATAAAAATACAAGACATTGGGATTCCGATGAATATTTAAACTTGAAGTTAACGATTGCAAGACGAATACCAGTTCTCACGTGTATATCTTTAGTCATTCTGCAGATTTTCTCACGAATTATAATGAGAACACTTTTACTAAGGCTTGACCATTTGAAGAAAATTGACCAAAAAGAAACTAAATGATGAGAAACAAAACGACATCGCAACACGAACAATACACGCCTCGGACTGTTAACTCGGATATTTCGTTATCAACAGCGAACGTGGGGTCATTAAAAAATGAAAATATTTGAAAATCAAAACATTCTCATTCAAAAGCATCGAAGGAGTATCCTTAGATGGAAGGCGTTACCTTGCAATCTGTTACCAGATTTGGAGCTACCCTGAACGTTAACACCAACTGTTACACTTTCATACCTCGGTTTGCTCCGCGTTAAAATTTTCCTTATGGAGGTTTCCGCCAGCTCGGAAATTGATTCGGTATGCGCCAAATGGCCACCCTTGGTTTTTGCACTCTCGGTGCTCAGATTATTAATTTTTCGAGTTCTCTTTATGTATAGTTTCGCGATATTGAAAATATGCGTGAAAGCAGAAGGGTTGAAACGAGAGATGATTGAGAAATTAAATAAGTTTTGAGATGAATTAAATTCGTATTGGTTTCAGTGTAATGTGTACCCAGTATGTAATAATTTATCGTGATTTTTTTTTTTTTGGATTTTTATACTGGGAAAAATCGAAGTTTTTTCTTAGGCTGAATTCTTAAGGGGATACTTCATGTTTACATTTTGATGAGACGTTTTTGAACGAACTTGTGCGATTTTAATGATCGTTCAAGATCTAAATACATGAAAGAGTTGTACTTATAGCGAACGATTTTGACCAATTTCAACAAAAATTTCCAATTTTTGATCAGTTTTTTCTTGATGGAAATTCAACTTTTTTCCAATTTCTTATTTTAAACACTTTCTTTAGAATTAAATTAAGACTTGTATTTCGAGAAATTTTCGATATGTCATTTCTAAAACGAATGATTAACGTTTAAAATGTTGCCATATCTCGCGAATTCTCACCCACTTAACTCTTCTTAAATCAAAAGGAAAGGAAATATTCGAAAATATCTCAAAAGTCAGGTCTTTTTAAAAGATTAATAAATAAAATAAAACTGGTCGGAATAAATTATATCGCGTTTTCAGGGAGAAATAACCGATTGAAGTTGACGTTCAAAACGAACCTCTTCTTGTCAAAATGTAAACAAAGAGTATAGCCTTAATTGAAAACAATAACTATTGCGATCTATCTGATATTAGAAGAAGAAATTGTGGGTAAAGAAGTCTTGATTAGGGTGAGCGGAAATTCGGTGTTTTTTCAAAAAGTGAAGGTATGAGATCACAATATTTTTTGAATAACTTGAAAACAAATCATAACCATTCCAGACCCCAAATTCAAATTTTACACCAATACTAAAAAAATGGAGTCAAAGTTGGCGAAATTTTAGGCAATTGAAAATTTTCACGTTCTTAATTTCTCATTTCGGCTCCTAAGCACCTAGGAAAAATACGCAGCCATGTCGTATTACTGGAACTGAATTTTTAATTGAGGCTTGTTCAGGTTTACAAATAACATTGCTAACTTCTTCATTAGGATGGAGTGAGAAAAAAAATGTTCTTCAGTTTTGATCAAATTTCAGTTGCCAATTTTTGCTTTTATACCCAAAATCGTTCTAAAACACTACAAAAAAAATTGAATTCTAATTTTTTTCGATTTTTGTGATATAGTGTTATCAACCTCTTTTTTTTTTTACGAAAAATATAAATGTTACACGGCACAATACAAAGGTATTTTCATTCTTTCTCGCTTCCTCCATGAAGTACAACATCCATTATTTTCATAGAAAAGAAAGGTAAGAAGAATGTTCTGTGTGGTTATGGTTATGTATCGATCCAGAGATTACAGAACCGAAAAACCACGTTTTTTTTTCTCGAAAATTAGCCTACATTGAGAACCCCTATCTCTCCCCAAATGGTCCGTAGGTTCTGAAATTTTGTGTGGGGTACTTTCAACTCAAAGTAAACCACTTCATGAAATTTTATTAAAATTGAAGAACACTTTTTTTTTCACTCCGGACTCGTCATATCTACACGCCACGCCCAATACCAAGTCTAAAACCTCAACCCTATCCCTCCCAAACCACTCAAAAGGTTAAACATAGAACAATAGCATTTTTTGCATGCAATAATCATATGGCACGTGTTTCCTAAATTATAACTAGCTGATGCGCCTCCAATTATATGAGATTTTTAAAATCCGCCATTTTGAATCCATTTTGACCCGAACTGAAGAGGTCATATTCTGGTTAGCAATCAATCCTACACACAAAGTTTGACTTTTTTAAGTCGATTTAGTGACGAGATATGAAAGATTCACGAAATTTCCTGCAGCAGTTTCCCCTACAAAGGGGGTTTTTTGCTCTAACACCCCTCCAAATGCACTTGCGAAGCTGAAATTAGAACAGGTCAGTCACTTGAGCTCATTTTATCGTATTACTCCGCAATAATGATTTTTCGACATCTTGTGTACCCCTATCACATTTTGAGCTCGATAACCTCTCCTTCTCCCCTCCAACATCGTGTATGGAAGTGAATTGGGAATATAGTATACTTCTCATCTACGATAATCTTATGAGTTCATACTTATTACATTTTTTCCAATTTGAGGCTCCTCACGTTCCACTCAAATTTTGATAATCCGCCATTTTATATCCATTTTGATCTAAATCGAAGAAGTCATATTGTGATCACCAAGTAACTCTACATATAAAGTTTGATCTTTCTAGGTCGATTTGGCGAGGTGATATGGAAGATTCAAGAAATTTCATAACTCAAAACTTCCTCAAAAAGCAGTTTCTGCTCTGACTCCCTCCAAATGCACTTAGGAACATGAAATTTGAATATGTTGGTGTCCGTGATTTACTCTTTTATGTGAAATCAAAAACAAAAAATTTGAGCTGTAAATTTGAGTAATTCGCGATTTTGAATTCTGTCGAAAAAACACAAAAAGTCATTTTTTTGTATTTTAAGAAGAGTATGTCGCCAAATTTTGAGCAAGTGTCATGAATATTTGCCCGCGCTTCGCGTAGGGGAGGGAAGCATATATACCAAAAAATTGGACATTGTCTAGATGATTACAAATGATCTGAATCGCGAAGATTTGTAGACCACACCCTCCCTCCACCCACTTTTCAAATCAGGTAGGCTGTGTCTTTAATTTTTGAAAATAACGAAAATTGATACTTTTTGAAAATAATTCTTAAAATGCTTAGGACTCCTAAATTAGAAAAAAAAAAACAGCTAATATTTTTTTCAATCTTTGAGCAACAAAGTATGACTGGAACTTAAAAACATTCTGATTACTCGAAAATTCTTTTTTTTGAAAATTTGAAAATGTTTAATATCTCTACTTCATTTTTTTGTAGGGGAGGGGGGTGTAAATATTGAGTTTAGGTGATGACATTTGTTTTAAAGTCCCTATCAAGTCATTACTTAACTATTGTAACCCCACCATTTCTCACTTTGAAAAAAATTGGCTTACCCGATGAGTATTGGCGGAATTTTTTTTTTTAATTTTTAATTCACCTCAAAATGATGCCTCAGAATTTTCTTTCATGGTCTCCTGAAAAAGTGGGTTTGGGACTTCAACACATCTAAATTTCAACTTCCCTAGTGAATTTGGAAGATCCATCGAAAACCCCTTCAAATTAATTTTAAGATCGTATTAATTAATATAATAAAGCAATTGAGATTATGAGCCAAATACATTTTTCTCTGGTCACAGGTATCTCATTAATTTTCAAATTAAAAAAAAATAATAATAATAATAATAATGCAAAATACTATACAGAAATTAAATAGGTACCCTTGGAAATTATCAACATAAACAGTAAGTATTAAAAGTATTCGAGTTTCAAGAGAGATAACAGTGTACGATAACTGGTAAATGTTACGTATTTCATTTATACTTGATTTAAAAAAAAAGTCATAATGATAGAGAAAAGAAGTTTTCGTAATATATGATAAAATAAACGTTTAAAAACGTAATGGAAGATTTTCTTCTTTTTTCTTACTGTTTACGAAGAAATAAATTTGAAGAATCGAGTATTTTATTTTTATTCGGTCGATTGGCATCGCATATCAGCATATTACTATGTTAATTTATTTTAAAAAATGCAAAAATCCATTCGAATATTTTTTGAATGAACGACTATAGAGTAAAGAAAGAACTTGAATGAATAATTATCTACTTGGAGGAATTATCAATTTATAAACTTCGTCATTCAAGTAATGTAAATTTCATTAATTAAACGATAATTATATTTTATCCATTAAAAAATAAATTAAATTAAATTCATTACTACAACAATAATTCACCATTACATTCATTAAACATATGTGATCATAGATTGGAAATGAAGGTGAGACAAAAAATTGATATTATGTCTCCATATGATTTAAAAAAAAAAAAAAAAACAGCGAAAAAAAATCAAAAAAATCAAAACGTTAACAGCACCTGGTTTTCCCAAGCGGTCACCCATCTAAGTACTAACCAGGCCCGATGCTGCTTAACTGCGGTGAGCGGACGAGAACCGGTGTGTTCAGCATGGTATGGCCGTTAACGATATTTCATCGCGTTTATATGATATTCAAAGTTGCAAAATAATGTGTTACTACTTACAATTTATTTTCATACTATTTTATTTTTGTATGCCATCACTTTAACTTTTGATTGGAAAATCAAATTCAAAAAACTTGGATTAGAGAATGAATTTTTGAGTACCTACCTAATTGATAATAAATATAATTCTTTTATTCAAGTACCTAATACATAGGTATATCATCATACTTCTGTTCATCTAATAATTTAATTGAAAATTAGTTATAATTTTATCATTGTATTGCATAATTTTTTATTTAATTTTCAATTCATACTGATTATTGTTTTAATTTTAGGCTAAAGTTGGCATTAGAATGAACATGAAAGTACGACATTTCCTTCTATTCTACAAAAAAATCTTCATTAGTATTTTTATACTCTATATTCATTTTTTTATAATAAATCTTAAGCATTTGAGAATTGAAAATTATCAACTTTTCTTTATGAGATTTCAGTTAAATGTTATCATCTGAAATGAGCTCAATTTCATTCTCATGAACATGAGCAAGTGGCGTGTATTTTTCTAACTGTTCTCTTTCTCGCCTTAACTCATGTTTTCCTCAACTCTAGTCTCTTTAACCTCACGTGCATGCGTCTCTAGCCCCCAGGCTGTACACTGCGCATAATTTAAAAAAAAAAAAAAATGTAAGCAGCCATGCCGCATTACTGGAGCTGAGTTTTTAACTGGGGCTTGTTTTGATTTACTAATAACCTTGCTTAACCGTTCATCACTGCAGGCCACACCCAATACCAAGTCTGAAAACCCCCACCCTATCCTTTCCAAAAACACTTAAGAAGTTCAATTTGGCACAAATGTAGTATTTTTTGCCATGAAATAATCATGCGAACACATATTTCTGAAATTATAACTATTTGAGGGTCCTCAAATTATCTTCAAATTTTGTAAATCCGCCATTTTGGATCCATTTTGACTCAAATTTAAGTGGTTATATTCTGGTCACAAACTAATCCTACACACAAAGTTTGACCATTCTAGGCCGATTTGGTGATGAGATATGGAAGATTCATGAAATTTCCTGCAGCAATTTCCCCTCCAAAAGCCGTTTTTTGCTCTAACTCCCCTCCAAAATCACTGAGGAAGCTAAAATCAAAATACGTTTGTCACTTGGGCTCATTTTATCATATGACACAGCAATAAAAAATTTTCGACCCCTCCTGTACCCCCACCACTATTTTAGGTTGGTAACCCCGCCTTCCCCCCTCCAACATCATGTATGGAAGTGAATTCGGGATATAGTATACAACTTATCCCCAATAACCATATGAATTCATATTAATTACATTTTTACCAACTTGAGGCTCCTCAAGCTCTACTCAAAATTTTGATAATCCGCCATTTTGAATCCATTTTGATCCAAATTCAAGAGGTCATATTGTGGTCACCAACTAACCTCACACACAAAATTTGACCTCTTTAACTTGATTTGGTGGGGAGATATGGAAGATTCAAGAAATTTCATGACTCAAAACTTCCTCAAAAAGCCGTTTTTTGATCTAACTCCTCTCAATATGCACTTAAGAAGCTGAAATTTGGATATGTTAGTATCCGTGACTCACTCTTTCATATGAAATCAAAAACGAAAAATTTGAGCTATTTGCCCCTTCTCCAGCCCCCCTCAAAATTTGAGTGATCCGCCATTTTGAAATTTATCGAAAAAACAAAAAAACTATTTTTGCGCATTTTCAAGAAGAGTCCTCACCAAATTTTGAGCGAATTTTATGAATACTCGCCGGCGCTACGCGTGGGGAAAAAAATATATATATATATATACCAAAAAGTTGGACATTTGCCAGATGATTACAAATGGTCTGAAACGCAAAGATTTGAAGACCCCACCCTCCCTCGACCTTCCCTTCCCAAATCAGGTAGGCTGTAATAGCTATCGTTTTGTTAAAAACTCAGCTAAAAAAAAAACCGTGGATTTCGGAAAAGTAGGTATTTCTATAGGCAAAGTATTTGCAGCATTCAGTCGAAATATGAAAAACCGGTAGATTGGTACATTGAAGGTGTTAAATAAGAAAATAGTCAAATTCATTTAGCAGGTGACTATGGATCATGGCTCATGAGGGATGTCCTGTATGTATCCGTGTAAAGACGACTTACGCGAGAGGTTGACTAGATTGGAGGAACTTGAGTTTATTTGAATTTAGGACTAGATTCTAATATTCTTCGGATAGGTATGAAGCACCAGAATGTTTTGATAAAAAAATATTCCAAGTTTTAATACAATTAACAGTTAATTTTTCTTTTACTTTTGAGGCACAGAATTTTATCTTTGAACGAATCGAAAAAATTCAAATAAAAAATTCTAAAGAAAACTTATGATTCTTGATTCTTTATTTTTTTCCAATCACTGTATTAAAAATGGGCCAAAAAAATCTATGGCTTGTGTATCATTTAATGATATGTTTTTATAACCTTACAAAATCAGTTTTTAATTATTAGACAAAGCAACCTAGTTATTTCGTGAATAGTAAATTTCAAGAGGATCAAATTTTTGACATTTGTTACCATCAAGTAACACGTTTAAAATTGTGAAAAAATATCGTTCTCCAGATATGAAAAATTGCATGCATGTAGTTGGAAAACGCAGCCATCAGATTCGTCTCTAAGACTTTGTTCAAAAAAGCCGACACAATGACTGGAAATGTATACGCGTAAGAAGCTCTAATTAAGTTGATAAGTCAGTCAAGCCAGATAATTATGCAAATAAGTATTTAGAGATATCGAAAACAATAAGAAGTTAGTTTTTATCGATTCTTCGAACAAATAAGGCTATACATGCAAAAGAAATTTTACTAAATGATAACACTTGAAATGTCTTATTGGTTTGATTGATTTTGAATTATTGACTTGGGATGATTAATGACGTTAACATGAGTGTATGGTACTCGAGTATAATCTATACGAAGACATTTTCCCGTAAATATGAATACGTCAAATACATAGCTCTAGGTAGAGCACCCATAAGCAAGCCTTTTAATGATTCATAACATAAGTAAATAATATTGGTAAACTTTCAAGGTATGTGGTTATTTCTGTATGCGAAAATATCTCACTAATACTTTCCGCAATACAAGTACCTACACCGTGATTACCAAATTTTACGCCTATCTTAAATGGAAATGCATATAGATAATCAGGTATGAACACAACTTACCGAAGACATCGGTAACGATGTAATATTTACAATTACTGGATCGTCTGGTCTGTCTGTGAAAAATATGCATGTCTGGATCGTGGTGATTCTCGCTCCTCATGCTGTTACGAAACACTCAACTTGGCCGGAATCAGTCACAACTCTAAGCATTCTTTTTCGCTTACTATACCTGTAAATGTATCGCTACATCAGAGTTTTTTTTTTTTTTTTTTTTTTTTTTTTTTTTGTGAAATTGGAGCAATATGCCAACTGTTAATACATCGTTAATTTCGTTCGGCGACGGCATATGCATGTAAAATAATTACGTTTCGCTAGGGTAACGTAAATGTAATGTATACGCCGAATGAAAAATTCAATCCTTCGATGCCCTTCTCCACAGTCCCCGGATGAGATAAAATGGCCGTCTTCGCGAGCTATTTGGCGACCGCCCACGTCAATGCTATTGGGCCAATGGAGAAAAGGGACGCACCCTCATACAAGGGATGCTCGAAGGTAGATGGGGTGAAAAAAAATACAAAGTTTTGGCGAGCCAGGGCGCAACGAAATATGTAATATAGATTAAGTGCGTGTGGAAACATATTGTCAGTTATTACGATATTAGGACAGTATTCGCACCGAGGGCTGTAACCATCGAGTAGTGCGCTGGTTTTTTTCTCTCTTTTTCTATGCACTCTTCGCATCGCCAATGAGCAAAGCAATGACTGCGGCTGGATTCGTAGCCGCCGGTACGCTGTGGGAGTCCGCATCGAATTCCGGTACCTCCGGCTCGTCCGTACGTATTACATTATTAAATAACGAGTGTAATTAACCCCTAATTAGGTGTTGTATGGTGTCGTGCGAGTACCTAATTAGTTAACAAAGTTTTCGAATTCGCGGTGCGACTGGTTGCCGACCTTTCGATATTTGTTCGGGATTTGTTGTGTTTGGTGTTTCTCGTGGTTAACTGTTATGCATGTGGTAGACTGATGAGGCGTTGGTAGCGATATTTAATGGTAGACATGAAGAAAGCGGAATTGGTGGTACATATCGTGATTTTTATTTTTTATCGGAAGCTTCGAGAATGTGATCGATGATTTTTTCATTTATTTTGAAATGAAACTGCCCTTTTCTGATATCAATTTTCATAGAATTTTAATTTTAAAAAAAAATGGATTTACATCTATTTAAAAAAAAAAATCATTATCTTCTAAATAAATAAATAAATAAATGAATTTGTTAGTGAAAATTGAAAAAAAAAAAACTAACACCCATTTCAATTTCATTACTGACAATTTTAAAATCTCAGGTTTCCAAAATAAAAATAAATTACTGACAATTTAAAAAAAATTAATTCAACTTAGAATTTGATATTTGCAAAATCGCGAAAAAATTCAAGTGCTTTAGATCAATATTACCTTCCCCTTCAGGGATGGATTTAAGCAACTAAGTATTTCAAAGCGTTTCTCAAAAAAATTCGGAAAAATAAAGATAACATTTTTTTAACTTTTCTATTTTTTTCAAAATTTTATTGTTTTTTTTTTAATTTTTTTTTTACTGTTTTTTTCTCCGCAAATTATTAAATTTATTATGCGTTATTAAAACCTCGGTACCAATTTACCAAGTAGGTAGAAAAATTTTATTTTTAAATTATTCTGTTTCAAAATTTATAATAATTATCAGTGCCCATCTTAGGATCACTGCTTGGTGAGGGGAGGGGGTAAGTTTCATAAAGTCAAGTAGAAAAGATAGTAAATTGTTTAAAATTACCGAAAAATTAATATGTGCCAAAAAATTGTTCGGGTTATTTCTGCTCGTTATATTTTTAATTAAAAAAAAAAAATATCTTGAGGTTTTGAGGTTAGTCGCTAACCCCCCCCCCCCTCCAAAACCCGCTATGATAATTATATATTTTTATTAAGAAGTACCTAGTTTTTTTTTTTTTTTATTATCGCTTCTAAAAAAATTTTAACAGATTTTTTAGATAAGTTTGTAATGTTGGAAATTTTATTTTAATTTTTAAAAATTATTATCTAATATTTTTTAAAGAATTTTTTTATTTTAACAGCTAAAAATTTTATTCGTTTTGCACTTATATGGTTATGCACTTTTCATAAGTCAAAGAAAACAACTAAGAACTTTCGATTCTTTTTGTTCCAATAATCTTCAAAAAAAAAAAAAAAAATTATTATCTATTATTTATCAAGTATTAAATCAAAATCTGTTTCTTAGATCTTCGTTAGTAGATGTTTTTTCGAAAAGGCGGAGAGGACTAGTTTAGTTGTGAGAAATGCCTACATACTTATAATTACATGCTAAGGTGACAAAGTGAATTTAGCCTAAGGGTAGCAAATTTATAAATCCTTCACTGTCCCCTTATCTTTCCATACAAATGAAGCCAAAATTTGTAAAGTTTATAGCCTATTAAAAAATTCCAGAAAAAATGACTCATAGGCAATTTGAGATTCACAGCATTCACGAATCATTTCATGTTGCTGGAAGGTTGTAAAAAAAATTGGATATCACGGGTTTGAAACTCTTTCTAATTTTCTCAAAAATTTGATATTTTATATCCGCTCCGATGAACTCCAAAAATGCTTTAGGCCTAATTTTAACCCTCTAAAGGTTCTCAGATTCGCTGTAATTTTGCCTAAAAAATGTATTATTTAATTTGCTACTATGTGTTGATAAAAGATAATTTGGGAATAGCTGAGAGTAAAAATCAAAGAATCAGTGAAGCCCTTTTTTTTAACGAAGATACCTCCAAAACTGTACCAAGAATGCTATAGTTTTTATGATAGCTCAACTTATTTATTTTTTGGGGCAGAACTAAATCTAGAAATTTGTGCTTTTATGAAGCCTCTTCAGTTTCGAGATTAATTTTGAGTATATATATTTTTTTTATTACGTTGTATCTTTGAGCAAAAAATGTTGAAGTATCTGAGAAGCTTGGAATTTTCAATTTTTCTAAATTGACCGCACACATATTTCGAAAAATTCACGAAGAGCAGAAATATATTATTATTGCGCTTGGTGTTGCTAAAATAATGACATTTTTGTTCCGCAAAGAACTCATGTACTTAATTAGTTCAACAATCACATCTTAAGAATTTTTCAAAAGTTATAAAATATTTGAACTTTGATCTCGTTCAGGAGAGGGAAATGTTGAACTGGAGAGGACGAAATTATTTTTTCTTGATTTTATTGGAATCATTTTGCTACGCTCTAATCGTAGCATCGTTAGCGAAATCAGTTTTCGGAAGGAACTGTTGCACTTTAGTGTCGAAAAGGTGGTCTAGTTTGTTTCAATCAGGTGAACATTTGATACAGAATTTATCTATAGAAATATTGTACCCTTTTTTTTTTTTTTTTTTTTTTTATTTTCATAGTAAATTTTTAAAGGATTCAAGGTATTGATTTTTGTTGGAGATGACATTATTATTTTCATTTTGTCCAGGTATTTAATTTTATATGAAATCGCTATCATTTAACTTACGACTTATTCATATATTTTTATGCAAAGTGTTTTATTTTAAATTGTACCGCCTTTATAACACATGTTAGACAACTTTTGTGACAATCCTTTATAATGGTTAGCCTACCCTACTTGATGAAGAAGCCAAGATAAGAAAATTATTTTTTTTCAACTTCATGATGATCAGCTCTGGAAATTCTCTATTTCACCTAGAGCTGGTGAACATAAACGAACGATTCAGAACGCCAAAATTTTAGAACTGAACAGAATGAAATAAATCAGAACGGAACATAACAGAACAAAAAAATGAAGAGGAACTGAACTGAGTTAAACAGCAGTTTTCTTCCTTTTAATGAACTGCAATATCATTCATGCTCACGATGATATTGATATCATGCGATGGCATCATCAAAATTTGAACTTTTAATTTTGGAATATCAGCGTAAATACAAAATTATGAAAATTTCCATACTTATATTCTGAATTAATTTACCATTGGTTATAGTAAGTTGAAACGTGAAACTAAACAGACTTGGTGAACATGGACGAAACAGAACATTATGAAAAATTCAGAACGCGAAAATTTTAGTTCATAATGAACGATAATTATTCATTATATTTCTGACAAATAAATTGGAACAAAAAAAAAACAGAACAGAACAGAACAAAACAAAACAACACAAAACGGAATAGAACGGAATGAAACAGAAGGAACAGAACAATAAAAACAGAAAAAAATTAACTTGAAGGAAACCAGATGACTAGAACAGAACGGAATGGAACAGAAGGAACAGAACAATCAAAACAGAAAAAAAATTAACTTGAACGAAACCAGAAGACGAGAACAGAACGATAAAATTAATATTCTTTTGAATAAAAGAATGGCACTGGACAAAACAATCGATCTGTTCACCAGCCCTGATTTTACCACCTTAAACCAGTGTTGTAGGAACAAATCAAAGAACGAGAACGAAGAACAACAAGAACGGAGAATTTTTATTGTTCCTGAGGAACAGGACCAAGAACGAGAACATAAAAGTGATATACCTGAAGAATAAAGAACAGAACGAGAACAGAATATTTTCAAACTGAAAGATCAAAGAACAAAACGAGAACCAACTAATGAACAATGTTGAGGTACAAAAACAAGAACAAGAACGATGTAATTTTTTGTTGTTCTTCGTTCTTTTGAAAGTTCATGATTTATTATAAAATTAATAGATATCATGAAGGGAAAGAGAAAATAAGAAATTTATACTTCAGGCAAGTGCTACATATACCCATATAAGTATTTTTTTTTAGTTATTAGCTTCAATTAATTGATTTTCAATTTCAACAATAACATTAACTGTAAACACGTTATCAAAAAAAAAAAAAAAGAAAGAAAGAAAGAACAAAAGAAAAGTTGAAGAACGAGAACAGAACGAAGAACGAACAAGAACGAGACCATAAAGGATTGAAAGAACAAAGAACAGAACGAGAACAACATTGTAAAGAATTAAAAGAACGAAGAACAGAACGAGAACAGTTGAAACATTGAGAATAAGAACGAGTCAGGAACAGGATCAAATGACTGGGTCTTTCCAGGAACGAGAACAGGAACAAGAACAGACCTATGTTCGTTCCTACAACACTGCCTTAAACAGATGAAAATACACTAATTATATCAAAATGTAGTACATGCGATTGGGAGTGCGGGGGTTAGATTGAATAAGATGATGAAAAAGTGTGAGAAATTATGATAAAAATTAGTAATTTCTTCATATTCATTGGAGATTTTTAATTTTTTACTGACATCCTGCCTATCCTTCAACACACAGCGAGGATAGATGTTCTTTCTTATTTAATGCTTGAGAGCCTTTATTAATGAAATGTAAAATTTTAATTCATACTTTCATTGTTAAAAATACACACATGTTTTGAATTTATTCACCTTTTAGCTAATTTTGTCGCTTGATGCTTGAATTAACTAATCACCCGGTATAACATGTTGGTAACACTGATTTCTATTTTTACAACCAATCACAATGCATTATTTTATAGCCAGTGATGTTATATGAAATCATTTTGACGTATTGTAAAACGGAATATGCTGCTTTGCCTGTTTAGGGTTCAATGAGACGCAAGGTATATATATATAGATATATATTTTTTGATTTTTCATCTTAAAACTTGAGTTAGATAGGAATGTGTGGTTTGCACCAAAATGTGGAAAATAATATGATTCAAAATGACTACTATTACTGGTGGAAAAATTTGTGCTAACGAAGACGGTAGGCGGAGAGAAGTAACAAAAAAGTGTAAAGAATAATTGAACATGTTTTTGTTTCTAAACTTATTAAAACTAGACGCATCGTACATTATACTGATAAATCAACAAGCCTATGCTTATGAACCTATGATATCGATTATACCTAATGTAAAAATATACGAAATAGGTCATTTTTCAATTTTCACATGGGTTGTGGGTATTTTTTAGAACCCTGAAAACTGAAAAAATTGATACACAAATTTTGTTAAATTTGAGGAGACAGTGGTCAGAACTGAATAAAAAAAATTTCAGTTTGTCAACAATGACATTTTTTTGAAAAATTAAAAAATTCTCTAACTTTGACCTCACGAGGGAGGATACTAACGTTGATCGTACTATTGGGGGTAATTTTTCAAGCATTCTGCCTAACGCCAGATAGATTTTCAAAAATAACCGAAATTAGTTTTACCCTACTACTCGCTTACATCATTTCATTTATTTTCATTCTTGTTTTTATTTTTTTCCATATCATTTTTTCATTTTTTATTTGTTTGATCCATCTGGTTTGGACTCATCATCTTCTCCCTATAAATGAGAGACGTTTTCCGCTCTCATCTTGCTGCTATAAATCTTACCCAAATTTGCATAACATAACACAGAACTATACATTTTGTTTGAAGACATATCTTTTTGGCAGGATCCGAACATCGGAGACGCTTACGGCGATCTGGCTTCTTCTTATAACGCTATTTGGGAGCATCATCAACATCACCATCATCATCACCACCACCATAACAGCACGGGGGTACCCTACCATCCGGAATTCTTACCCGGATTCGCGTGCTCGTCTGAATTTTGGGCATCATCACCGCAACTAAACGGTGCCCCAAATCCGGATTCATTTCGTCCACAGACCGTGATGCAACAAAGGTATAATATCACGGTTCATAAGAGTACTCAGAATGGAGCCAAAATTAACATACTTTTCTCGCTTTCAGGGCGAACCATAAAGCATCTAGTAGCTCCAGCAGCACACCATCGCAGAAGAAAACACGCCGCAGGGTTGCAACGTTAGCCCAACGAAGAGCAGCTAATATACGCGAACGAAGGAGGATGTTCAATTTAAACGAAGCTTTCGATAAGTTACGTCGTAAAGTACCGACATTCGCGTACGAAAAACGATTATCGCGTATCGAAACGTTACGTCTAGCAATTACTTATATTTCATTTATGAACGAGCTGTTGAACGGTAACGGATTGAAGCACGAGGCAGCTAATTCCATTTATCATTTACAGAATCAACGAGAATATGCTCCATATTCGTTGATACCGACTTAAAATAAATGATGGGACGAAAGAACTGATCTTTATGCAATATCGTTTTTTTATTTTGAATTTTTGTTTGGTTGCTTCGTACCCAGTGTTGCGATCGATCAGGTAGTGCGCATTAATGCGTATACAAGTATAGAGAGGTTAGAATGCAACGATTAGTACGGCTTGATTTCAATTTTCATGTGTGTCATTGAGAGCTGTTTTTCCGTGAAATTGAACCATCGGTTATCATGGAAGCGATAAGATATGACTTGTGAGTAGATAAGCGGCAGGTTATTGACGTTGTTGGAAGAGGAAGTGTTTGTTGGCGCTTTTAATATTTGATATGCTTTTCCCATGTTGTATGTTTTTCCTTGTACGTATAAGTATTGTTGTGAATAATAATGTTAATAAAATGTTTTAAAAGAAACGATTCTCTGTTATGCACATGCTTTTCTTCAAATATAAGATAAACTCCACTAACGATATAGTGGGGAGACGAGCGAATATATGTATTTACCAGGAGAGGAACTTTCCGTCCTTGATTTAGGGGGGAATTTCTTTACCACCAATATGTTTATATTTTTTCATGCATGAGATATATAGGTAAATAATTAAAGATTTTTTTTTTTGTATAAAAACTGATTACGAGTGAGTAATTTTCGCGGGAGATAAATTATGCTTCCATTTCATCCACAACACTTCTACGCTATACCTATAATATTGAAAAATTCTTTTCATCAATAGATACTAAAACGTTTATTTTCGAAATCGAATTTCAAAAAAATCGTGATTAAATTCCTTATTCCTCAAAGAGAAATATAAAATAATATAACGCTAAAACTTTCCACTAATATTTATAACAACTCACGATCTTACGATATTGTTTTACAGAATAAAAATACCCATGGTCATTGTTAAAATGAAAACATTGAGAGTGTTTGGAATTAGGAATTTTTCCAACGTCCTCTATTAAATAATTAAGACCATCTATCTAATTAATTTTACCTGTTCGAAATTCGCGGTAACACTATAAATAACGAGGCTATTATTCATCTTGGAAATTCCCGAAACCATACTCGAACACATAAAAAATATTACTACGCCGGAACCCGAATGAATTTGTTACCGAATTTTCGTACACTGCATAGTTTATTTTCATTAATTTATATTTTCTAACCTCTTTTTAACAGCTTCGATACAGAATTTAATAAATTCTTAAGCATTAATCACCTGTTTGGTCTTTTTAGCTGAAGAAAAATAATTTAAAAATCAAAAAATCTACAGAATAGGCGACTTACCTATTTATTTCAATGACGTCATAACTCGACCTGCGTAATGTTTCCACGAGCGCCACCTTGCGACGAAACCGAAAATCTCACCTACTTCCGAGAAAATTTTTCTCATTATCGACGTTAATTACGTTTTTTTTTTTGTTTTTCACCAGTACCTTGCAATAACAACTTAGTTATGGAATGCGAATAAAACGAACTCAATGTTCTTCCGTCATGTTTATTTATGTTTTTGTGCTTCTAACGTTGAATAACGTTATGCTATCTGCAAAGCTTGAAATCTCCATCGGAGCATAATAGTGCGATTTCCGAGTCAAACTTTCAAATACTCGAACAATCCGATTAAATTGAACTTTCGCGTTATAGTGTTTTCAGTGCGAAATAATGGTTCTGTTTCAGAATCATTCGGATCCAAAATATCAGCTACTTGAGAGTCCCAAGTTAGTATCATTGAACACTCTTCTCTGTTCGTACTCGATGTATTAATAATCGCTTCGTGCGTACAGGAAAAAATGCAGCTGCGTAGCTCACTCTTGGGCCATATTCGGTTTGATTGTATTATCCATTACAATCACGCTCATCTCTCTGGTCATGATATGGGATCAAATCAAACAAATGCAACGTAAAACTGAAACCTTGGATATAGTGTTATTCGGACCGAAACGCGAAAATTCAGGTTCGTCTAGCTGTAACGCAGTCACATCTTTGTATACTCATATTTACACAACTTTATCAATGTTACAGATGTAATCCGATTCTCAGAATACAGAGCTCTGTCGTACGCGCTAGCTAACGATACGACAGGAGGGAGCAGAACGAAATTTATTTACAAGCCTAATTACGATGTAGAAACTTACCAACATGTAGAAAAACCGTACGCTTTGGTTTGCTATTACGTCATCCCCAGCAGATCGTCATCCGTCGATAGACTCTATCCGTCTGGTATAGATGCTTCATTGTGTACTCATATCATCGTCTCGTTCGCTACAATACATAATAATAGTATTCATTTCCCGGATACCGACGTAAGTTAGGAATATTATGAAATTAAGCCCATACGAGTCTTTATTAATATATTGTGTCGTGTAGATTGTGGACGAATTGTTGTCGTTGAAGAGGAACAATACTAACCTTAAGCTGTTACTGTCGGTCATATCTTTTTCCACATCTACTGACGCGTTCGCGGCCATGGTCTCAAGTAGCAATAATAGAAAAATGTAAACATTAAATTTCTATTTAATTCAGGGTGGGCGAACTGTGATGATAATAGCTTTGTATGTTCAGGTTCATCGAAAGCGCGACTAGAATCCTAAAAATTTATTCATTAGATGGTATAGACTTGGACTGGGAATTCCCGGCTTGGCCTGAAACCAGAAACATCAGCCAGAAGGATCAATTTACTTCATTATTAAAAGAAATGAGAACAGCATTTGGTAAAAATTTCCTCATCAGCGTAGCTGTCGCGGCACCATATATAATTTCAGATCGTGCCTATGATATTCCTCAAATGGCTTTGTAAGTGATCTAAATGTAACCTAAAATCAGCAACGATCATTGATAGAAATTCGAGATAATTCTTTTCTTCAATCTTAGGTACGTAGATTTTGTAAATCTAATGTGTTACGATTTCCATTCTTATGTCTGGTATTTACCATTCATTGGGCCAAATTCTCCGTTATTTGCCGACTCAAAAGATTTTGGTTATGAAAGTACGCTCAATACTAATTACACGGTGCATTACTGGATCCAAGCTGGAATGCCGAAAAATAAAATTATGGTTGGCGTTCCTCTGTACGGTCATTCTTGGACGTAAGTATACTCCATTCATTTGGCTGATAACTCCAAGTTGAAGGGACCCTAAATTAATAAATAATACCTAGATGAGGAACAAGGAATTTCGAATGAAAAAATTAGCAGTCTGGCCACATTACTGGAACTGAGTTTCTAATTGGAACTTGTTCAGGTTTACGAATTATGTTGCTTGTTGCTAACCCCTTCATGTCTACAGGCAATATCTAGTATCTAATCTAAAAACTCCTGCCACCTATTATCTATTCCAGAAACCCCTACCGTGTCCCTTCTAAAATCACTCAAGAAGTTGAGATCAGAATAAATGTAGTATTTCGTGTCATGCAACTCATATTCTTCAAATTATAGTAATTTGAGGCTACTCAAATTTTTACGATCCGCCATTTTGGATCCATCTTGACACAAATTTAAAAGATCATATTCTGGTCATCAAGTAACCCTACATACCAAGTTTGACCTTTCCAAGTCAATTTGGTGAGGAGATATGAAAGGTTCATGAAATTCCCTGCAGCAATTTTCCCTCCAAAAGTGGGTTTTTGTTCCAACTCTCCTCCAAATTCACTTGTGAAGCTAAAATCAAAATAAGTTGTTAACTTGGGCTCATTTGATCATATGACACTTCAATACGAGACTTTCGACCTTGTGTATACCCCACCACATTTTCAAGTCGATAGCCCCTCCTCCTCCCCTCCAACATCTTGTGTGAAAGTGAATTTAGGATATAGTTTACTTCTTTTCTCAATAATCATATGAGTTCATATTGATTACATTGTTACTAATTTGAGGCTCCTCGAACCTTCGACCATATACTATGGACTGCTAATTTAAATGGTACGAACTGAATCCAACAACAACATCAGGTAGGTACGCTGACGCATGCGCAGTTTCAGTTTCCTTTTCAACTTGGAACACTGTTGATTTAAAAGGTTTGCCGCACTTTTTGGCATAAATTATATTCTTATTCATTATGATTAAATGCTGTGATATTTTAAAGTATTTCGATTTCAATTATTAATTTAAAAATGATATTATGAAAGAAGTGGTCTCCCATGTTGCCTGTATAAAGTGGGTGATTGCAATTCATCTTATTTCAAGTGAGGAATTGTGCTATGATTATAGTTCAATACAGTCATGATACACTGAAATAATTATTAATATGCTCTCTTTAATGTAATTCTAATTATAAAGTAGTATTCAATGAAATTAAATCAGGTGTTGATGTTGATTTAAGATTTTTATCATTGTAAATTAATTTGTTCACCCTTGATTTAAAACGATATAATGTATCCGAATTCGAATCTTTAAAAGGGGACTGGTACGTCGATGAAGAAAAACAGGATGAGGCGAAGAATATAATTATTGTCGTCAACGTGGTCCTATGTCAAAATTGAATATTTTGCTTTAGTTGTCTCATCATCTTCCATTGTTCATTATTTTGTTCATTATTTTCAACATAGTTAATAGTTAGTTACACCAATGTTATCCATGAATATAAAAGATCCAAATATCGAATCTTTGAAGGGGGCTGGTACCTCGGTGAATGAGAGCACGATGGAGCATATAATAAAATTCTCATCTATGATGTCTTAATTCTACAGAACTACGTCGAAATAGAATTTTTTTCATTTTTTTTAATAGATAGGCCCAAATATCAAATCTTTGAAGGGGACTGGTGCCTCTGTAGGGGAGAGGAAGGAAATAGTGTAACTATCATCTATGATGTCTTGGCTTTACGAAACTACGTGAAAATTGATTTTATCCCACTCAAGTATATAAGCTACGCTTTTTATTGGGATTTTCAAGATGAACAGAGTGCGCTAGTGTGCGTTGATATTTGGAGTGATCAAGGGATAAAATCACATAAGTCTGTATAGAAATTGAAATCAACATTATGAGCGTAGTATTCAATGTTGAATTTTTTTTCAAACTTACAACTTGAAATTCGATGTTTCATAATTTTTTGAAAATATAAAGTCGCAGTTGTTATCAAGATTCAAATGCTAGGAATAAATTTTATTTCTTGTTCATTTTTATCAATTATATATAATAAAAAAAAATAAAAAAATTGTCTTTTAGGGTGAAATGGGAGGAAAACTAAAATTAAAATAAAATAAAATATATTTATATGAATAATTGAAGAAAAAGCAATTATAGATTTAATATCAAAATTGAAAAATTTTAATAAAGTAAAAATTAATGTACCAAAACATGTTAAATTTATAAAAAATTATAATAATTTAAATATTATGATAAAATAATTAAAATTTTTATTATATTAATAAAAAATAATTTTAATGAACATTTTTTTCTTTTATAACTAATTATAATAAATTATAAATTAAAATTTTAATTATATTTATTTATAAAATGAATTCCTAAAATAAAAATTTTAAATTTATTATAAAATTATCTTTATAATAATGAAAAATTATTAATTAATAGCCTGATGCTAAAGACATGAACATTTTGTTAATCTTTGAAAAAAAATCATAGCTTAAAAATTACGCTTGCAATTTCAATTGCAATTTGTATATAATTTTATGTAAGTTTATTCCTTGATCACTCCAAATATGTTTCTCATTTCTTCACCGGAAGTCAGCCACTTTGCTTGGTACTCCCAATACTTTTCATGCAGAGCTTTTTAGACAGCAATATAGTAGTTATTTTTTACCCTATGAGAAAAAAGTCCACTTTGTCCAAATTCTACGAAAGTATGTCAAAATTGAATTTTTTTAATAGATAGATCGAATATCGAATCTTCGAAGGGAACTGGGACCTCCGTGAAAGAGGGGAAAGGGGTAGTAAATAAGGCAATTATCATCTACAATGTCTTGGCTTTACGATACTATGTCAGAATTGAATTATTTTGTTTTCCTTATTGATAATGGATCTAAATGTCGCATCTTTGAAGGGGGCTGGTTCTTCATTGATGAAGGTTGGAGTTGAGGACATTGCATAATGTTCATCTCTGAGATATCCTTTGTCGCAAAAATCAATGTCCCCCATTGCCACCTGAAAGTACTTACGGTACCGAATTTTGACCCTCGAGGAGCGTCTACCTGTATTGATCACAATTGAAGTTGGAGATGTTGGGTATTTGTGATTAGGGCTTTCAATAGTTTTTTTTTTTTCTTTTTTTTTCGTGTATTACTTTTTTGCCACTTTTTCTAAAACTTGAGGTAAATGGAAATTGGCCACAGAAAATAGACTTTATGTTGTGCTGGCTGGTTTATACGTTGAATGTAAGATTATGAATTTATTATCTAATTTTTGCATATTGTAAGTTTCGAGTGTACTCTTTGTAAACTGAGGTGTCGGTATTTTACAGCTTAAAATATCCAACTCTTCACGACTACGGAGCCCTAGCCGAAGGATACGGCTCGATAGGCGAGAAAGGTTTCGTGTCGTACAGACAGGTGTGCGAATTCACCAGCCTGAAAGGTGCGACGGTGGTATTCGACGGTAATACCAGAGTGCCGTACGCGTACAAAGACAAAGAATGGTTTTCGTACGACAACGAAAGGAGTATCTCGTACAAGGTAGAACATCAGTATATTTCGTATTTCAATATTATTCGCCACATCGACTTCATTTAATCGACTATTAATTACGCCACTATTAATTACAGGCCGAATACATCTCCGAAATGGGACTAGCCGGCGCCATGGTGTTCTCGCTGAACGAAGACGACTACACGGGCATGTCGTGCGTGAACGGCGAAACCTATCCATTAGTCAAACGCATCAAAACTGTATTATTAGACGATAATTTATAAACGATTTCGGATAGTTTCGCAGCCATATTAGTTGAATGGTGGAATGTATTAGTTCTTGAATTTCGATTTCGCGTCGATGAAAAAGAATAAATTTCATAAGTGTGTTCTATTTTTAAATTATAATCTTAGTTACCGTCGCGTGATCGCGCGTAATGTCATATTGAATTGATGATTGGCGAGTACCTTGCACTTAACAATCACTCGTTCAAATTTTCCCATATACGATTATCGTTACCAAATCATAAATACCCATCGATCGTGTAGTTCGGACAATCATCAATTTAATTTTCTATCCAGTATTTTATTTATATACATATTATAAAGATATATTAGATAGCGGAAAAAAAAGTATTTTATATTGAATCGAGTCTACTATAGAATCGAATGAATGTATATTGCGTGAAAATATTTTTTTAAAGTATATATAGAGGCTGTGAAGAACTTAAATTTTAGGATTTAATTTTATACTCGCATCGATGTTTTTTTTTTTTTTTTTGATTTTCGCACGTCACGAAATTTTGAATGATATACCTGGGTAGGAGATTCATGAAAGCATTTTATACGAGCACCTTTTTAGTTCTAATTATTTCCTATTTTACGACACGACGATGACGTTTTAGTTGAGAAAAAGAAAATCGAGATCAATTATCGCAAAGCAAAATTGCTCAAGTATATTTATTTCGTTATGTTAAATTGAATTTTAACGCGCACGCGTGTTTTATTTGATTTGTTTTTTTCATTGGTAATTTAATATCAAAATTATTTTATACGTATAGATATATTTCTTTTCACGAATTTTATTACGTCGTTCAAGTTGGTGCGTATTTATTTATTTTTAAGGCGCATTACGAATTCGATAATCATGTGGTTTTAGTGAGATTTCGAGAGGTCTCTGTAATTTGTACCACGAGAGCGAGTTCTTTTGGACTCGAAATGTATTGTGGATTTTTGGTGGAGATTATAGAGAAGTTTATCATTTTTACCGGTGAACATGGTCATTGTTGATCGGCTGGTGGAAAAATTTCATGGAGTCGGATTCGTTATTTTGTATAAGTAATGTAATTGTCATTATTTTAAATTAAAGGAAAAACTAATAAATTATTGGGATTTTTTTCGAGTTGACCTCAGATTTTATTTCGACGTTTGTGTCGTTCTGATTCTCGACTGAAGTACAAGGTAACTGAAAAGAAGTTCCAGTAAAAAGAGGTTTAGCAAAAATCTCTCAATTAGTGTCATTCTTGGTCCATTACTATTTGAATGTATGTATACGATGGAAAAAATTATGAACTCGAACACGCTACACCCCTCGACAACGTGCTGACATGGTGGATCATTATTTCAAAACAAATTCATACGAGATTTCTCAAACAATTTAAGGAAAAACTGAACTTAAAAACGATGAAAAGAATAGTGGAAAGGTTCCAGACTTCGTACACGCTCGAGGATAAACTGAGATCTAGTAGAACACACATTCTTTGGGAGGAAGAAAGAACTAGGTTAAAAACATGTTCAAGAGAACCCCTGTACTTACGCACGTTGTGCTGCTCAAGAACTCTGTATGTAACGCGAAATGGTATGGACTACGTTGAAAGAGGAGGGGTTATGATTTTCATGGGAACTACTTTATGGTCATCTTATGTAAGGAATCTGTATCTGTGAGTTGCTGAGTAACGTGAGAGGAAATCAAAGTTTATGAAATGTTGTACCATTTGTTTTCTATATTTTATAAAATAATGGTAATTTGAAAAAGAAAAAATACTTGAACTGAATTTTGATCATTTTAAGTAATTTGTGCAAAACAAAAATACCAAGATCTGAAACGCAAAGATTTAAAGACCCCATCCTCCTCCAAACTTCCCTTCCCAAATCAGGTAGGCTTAATATCTGTGAGTTGCTGAGCAACGTGAGAGAAATAAAAGTTTATGAAATATTTGTTATTTGCTTTCTGCATTTTATAAAATTATTATTTGAAAAAGGAAAAAGAAATAGAATTGATCATTTTTAATAATTTACTAGGGGGCTCCGACCCCTAGCCGCTTCGCGGCCCAACCCCCGCTACATTCCTCGCTTTGCTCGGATTGCCTACTCGCCCCTTCGGGGTTCGCAATAAAAATTAAATACTGCATAACCCAGTTTATTCTTATTGTTAACCCACTAAGAGTTCTTCCTTTTAGGATGAGCTCGTCCCTTTATACCCACCTTTGTATACCTACCATTCTTAAAAATTTTACCACTTTACTCTTGCCCATGTACAAAGCTTTTATTAAAACTTATCACATTTTTTCCCTTTGTATACCTTCTATCCTTTATACCTTTTATACCCGCTATTCAAAACAATATTATGACTTTACCCTAGCACATATACAAGGCTTTTATTAAAATTTACAACCTTCTTTCTCCTTTGTATACCTTCTATCCCTTTTATACCTGCTACTCAAAACAAGGATGCGCGCGCATCTCAAAACCGATTCCATTTTGATTTTAATATATAGAGAGATACTAAACAAGAATACAAATGGTCTGGAACATAACGACTTGAAGATCCCACACTACCCCGACCCTCCCTTCCCAGATCTGGTAGGCAGTAATAGGTATCGTTTTTAAATTGAGAACTCAACTAAAAAACGTGAACAGTCATGCCACATTTCTAGAACTGAGTTTTTAACTTTAGATCGTTCCGGTTTGGAAATAAGATTGCTAACACCTTTATGTCTATGAAAACCTCCGACCCATCTCTTCCAAAAATTATTTGAGAAGTTAAATGTAGAACAAATGTAGTATTTGTTGTAACGCAATAAATATATGAACTTATATTTTTCAAATTATAGCTACTTGAGGTTTTTTAAATCATCTTCGAATTTTTAGAATATGTTATTTTGACCCATTTTGGTCAAAATGAAAGAAGTCATATTCTGGTCATTGAGTAACTACACGCGAAGTGAAATGGCGTCGAGATATAGAAGTTTCATGAAATTCCCTACCACTTAAAAAAGCAGTTAAATGTTTGAACTTCCCTCCAAATGCACTTGGGAAGCGAAAATCAGTGTAGATTATTGACTTGGACTCATTTTATCATATGACTGTAATGAAAAAATTTCGACCTCTTGTGTGCTTCACCAAATTTTCAGGTTGATGAACCTCCACCTCCTCTCGAATACCATATCATTGGTGAAAGTGAATTTGGAATATAGTATACTTCTCATCCTAATGATCGTATAAATTATTATTAATTATATTTTCACTAATTTCAGACTCCTTAAGCTGTACCCAAAGGGCATGATGGGATAAGATAGTCGAAAATGCCCCTGAGAGCTTTCCGAACGGTTTCTAGGGCAAAAGGTGGGCCACAAAAAAAAATTTGATCAAAATTTCAGGCTCCAGTTGCGCCTATTTTCGGAGATATAGGCAAAAACAAGTTTTTCGATTAAAATTTTTTTTCTCGCTTTATTATAAAGGTGGAAAATTGAAATTTCATTTATAGTGTCTTGACAGTAAAAGGCTGTTTCAGTAATTTTTTCAATTTTTTTCTATCAATTTTAAAAGAGTTATGCAATTTTTAAAATTTCAAGTTTCTGGGGTGCAATTATGAAAAAATTACATAAAATGTATCTTTTACCACCAAATATACCATAAAAATTTCAGAATTTTCAAAGTGGCGCAACATAGCCAAAAAAAATAAAAACTATTGCAGCGCGCTATAAACAAAGAGTTTGGTACTATGCGCGCTGTAGGCCGAACGAACGTTACGCGACGTTGCGTCGCCGCCTTAACGATGCATAATAGCTTAACTGATCTTCTCGCGCTTAAAACATTACTTTTGGCTTATATTTTTATACCAATATATGGATAGGGATGTAAATAGGCAATGTGTCACCTCCACAACTATTTCAATAACTGGGGGATTCAGTCTTCACTGGTGGGACGGCTTACCTGGAAACTAGAAACTGACCAGAGTCAAGGACACCAACATATCTAAATTTCAGCTTCCTAAGTGCATATTGAGAGGAGTTAGATCAAAAAACGGCTTTTTGAGGAAGTTTTGAGTCATGAAATTTTTCGAATCTTCCATATCTCCCCACCAAATCAAGTTAAAGAGGTCAAATTTTGTGTGTGAGGTTAGTTGGTGACCACAATATGACCTCTTGAATTTGGATCAAAATGGATTCAAAATGGCGGATTATCAAAATTTTGAGTAGAGCTTGAGGAGCCTCAAGTTGGTAAAAATGTAATTAACATGAATTCATATGGTTATTGGGGATAAGTTGTATACTATATCCCGAATTCACTTCCATACATGATGTTGGAGGGGGGAAGGCGGGGTTACCAACCTAAAATAATGGTGGGGGTACAGGAGGGGTCGAAAATGTTTTATTGCTGTGTCATATGATAAAGTAAACCCAAGTGACAAACGTGTTTTGATTTTAGCTTCCTCAGTGATTTTGGAGGGGAGTGAGAGCAAAAAACGGCTTTTGGAGGGGATATTACTGCAGGGAATTTCATGAATCTTCCATATCTCATCACCAAATCGGCCTAGAATGGTCAAACTTTGTGTGTAGGATTAGTTTGTGACCAGAATATAACCACTTAAACTTTGAGTCAAAATGGATCCAAAATGGCGGATTTACAAAATTTGAAGATAATTTGAGGACCCTCAAATAGTTATAATTTGAAAAATATGTGTTCGCATGATTATTTCATGGCAAGAAATACTATATTTGTGCCAAATTCAACTTCTTAAGTGTTTTTGGAAAGGATAGGGTAGGGGTTTTCAGACTTGATATTGGGTGTGGCCTGTAGTCATGAATGGTTAAGCAAGGTTATTAGTAAATCAAAACAAGCTCCAGTCAAAAACTCAGCTCCAGTAATGCGGCATGGCTGCTTACGTTTTTTTTTTTTTTTTTTTTTTTTTTTTTTTTTTTTTTTTTTGTAGCCCACCTTTTGCCCTAGAAACCGTTCGGAAAGCTCTCGGAGGCATTTTCGACTATCTTAACCCATCATGCCCTTTGATCAGCCATTTTGTATCCATTTTGACCAACATTGAAGAGGTCATATTGTGCTCATCAACGAACACTACGCACAAACTTTCACCTTTCTAGATAAGGAAGATTCATGAAATTTCCCCTACAAAAACGTTTTATGCTCCAACTCCACCCCATCTGCATTTGGGAAGCTAAAATCAGTGTAGGTTTGTAACTTGATCTCATTTTATCATGACATTGCAATAAAAATTTTCGACCCTGCCTGTACCTCCACCACATTTTCAGGTCGGCAAACCCTCTTCATCTCCTCCAAGATCATGTGTGAAGGTAAATTTAGGATAACGTTTGGTTCATATCCCCAGTAATCATATGAGTTCATATTGAATACATTTTTACGAATTTGAGGCTCCTCAAACTCCACTCAAATTTTGATAATCCGCTATTTTGAATCCATTTTGATCCAAATTTAAGATATCATATTTTGATCATCAGCTAACCTTACATACAAAGTTTGACCATTCTAGACTAATTTAGCGAGGAGAGATGGAAAATTAGAGAAATTTCATGATTCAAAACTTCCTCAAATAGTAGCTTTCTGCTCCAACTCCCTTCCAAATGCACTTGGGAATATGAAATTTAAGTATGTTGGTATCCGCGACTCACTCTTTTATTTGAGATCAAAACAAAAAATTTGAGCTGTTTGCTCCTTCTACAGCTTTCCTCAAAATTTGAGTAATCCGCCATTTTGAGTTTTATCAAAAAAACATAAAAAAATCATTTTTTCGCATTTTCAAAAATTGTCTTTCGCCAAATTTTGAGCAAATTTCACATATATTCTCCGGCGCTGCGCGAGGGGGGAAGTATGTGTACCAAAAAATTGGACATTTGCCAATGATTGCAAATAATCTGAATCACAAAAATTTCAAAACCACACCCTCTCCTGATCAGGTAGGTTGTAATAGCTATTGCTTTTAGGTTGAAAACTCAGCTAAAAAATTGGAACGTTTAACAATTAATTTGTCATTCGCATATAAGTTTGACTACCTATCGAGTGTTATTTCATGACTTTTTTTTTTTTTTTTTTGAAATTTTTTCGTATCAAGAACTACCAAATATTTTTAAAATAATGAAATTTTTCTCTGTTGAAAAGTAAAAGCTTAATTTACAGGACTATAAGTGAAATAGGAGGGTTCATTTGTACATCCTTCTGACAAATGTATTTGTTGTACAACAAAGGCCATGTAGTCATAAATTTACAAAAAAAATGTCGGTTTTGACAATTACTAAAAGACTATTAATGGTTATTGATAGTCGATATTCATATCCTACTTATGTATATGAACAGAAATGTGCACGATTTTAAGCGAATATTGAAATATATTTTTCTGTGTTGAATGATACATTAGATCACAAGAAGTTGAAGCCATCGGCAAAAATAAAAAATTTAAAGAGAACTGGTCATTGGTTACACTCCAGTACTTCTTATAACGTATCAGCAGTTTCAACTTTTATATTAGGCCTACGGTATTTATTTTAGAAGTAAAGCGGAAACGACAATAAATAAAAGACAGATACTGATGCTCGTAAACTATATATTATTTCTATAATAATTATTATAATAAATTCCCACCACCATAGAGTACTTTTTATAATACTATGCATTAAATAAATATGATATTTAAAAAAATCAAATTCCCACCACCACAGAATACTTATATAATATTAGGTATATATATTAAATTAAAATACTTAATAATACAAATAAAAGTAATAACATCGTCGCAATAATGAGGTATCTATGCAGTTACAAAAATTTTAATGTTTTGGCTGAATACTAGGATAGTTTGAACACTAGATACATGAATTTTTTTTTTTTTCAATATTTTTCGTAATCTTGAATAGGTACATGAAAATCTTCTAATTTCCTTGTTAGCCATTATATTATTACTCAACACTTTCAGTGCTATGTCAAGTCATATAGAATAAATTTGAGCACCTAATATTCAGAAAACATTACTCGGTGCTGAATTTTTTTTTCAACATCACTGTATAATTGACTTCCTAAAATCCTGTGAAGTGATAAATCATGACGATTTGCTAAAGACATTGAGTGTAACCTCAACATTAAGGTGTCAAATATCAAGTCATAGGCTTGACGCTCTCCAATAAAAATGGAATTGATCAATCTGTGACCTGATAGGTTTAGTCAAGTTCCAATGTTACGTTATGTATTTTTCTAACGGTATCAGAAGTTACTTTTCAAGTTCATATAGAGTGCTAGTCGAAATTAAAATGATCAAAATTATGATAAAGGTGTTAAGCCTTATGACTTGACGCTAATTTTCTAGAAGTTTTCTTGTCAAACTATATGGCTTGACACGCAATTTAAATACAATTTTAAATTTTATACCTTAGCACTGAAAGTGTTTGGAGAGGAAAGGGAAACAAGATGTACTCTGATTACAATTTTGAATGATTCTGGAACTTACTAATGAAATGAAATTTTACTTTACTTATTTTAATAAACATATTACCTAGCAGAATATGCAGGTCATGGAATGTAATATGACGCCGCTTTTTTTATGGAAAAAAATGCAGAACTAAATTGGTACCTCATACTACAACGATTTTATAAAACTAATAACATAGGTAATTAGAATAAAACAATTTTTTGCTTTGTAAAAAAAGTAAACAAATTCTTATGAAAATTATTTTCCATTCTTCTTCAGTCCATCACGGAAGTATAATGATGGATAAGACTCTCCCTCAATATATATGTCGTCCAGTTTGTCTTTCATTGCGACCACCCATTGTTGTACTTCCTCTAGAATAGAGGAATAAAATGAATTTTATCCTTTGACTATATACTAGATGGACCGAGTTACGTGTAGGAAAACTGCGGTGAAACATTACATGCATCAGAGTCGGAACACTCGTTGCAACTTTATATCTTGCGCATGCCTGAAGATGTTATTTGATTTTAAGCAGTACTATCGATGTCCCCTTGCCGCACTATTAGCGGGAAATAAATTTGCGCATGCGCATTTTGAATTTAGTCACGAGTGTTCTGAGAAAATCTGTGTAATGTATCACCGTTTTTGGGTTGGCATTTGCTTGTTGCTAGCTCGGTCCATCTAGTATATTAGTCAAAGATTTTATCGCTGACTAATACGTTCAAAAATTCCAGAGAATAGTGTTGTTGTTAAAATAAGATTACTTATATGTACTCACTTCCCAAAGGCGCATTAGATAAACAAATACCTGAAGAAATACGAAAAAATGAATAAAAAATATATTCCACTGATAGTGAATATTCTGAACGCTAACGTGATACTAGGTACTGATAATAAAACAAAATGAATAAAAGAAAATGAGAATGAAATCACTTACTCGTAGCTCTATTTAAATATTCTAGAAAAGCATCTGTTCACATACATATATGCATATATAAGAATAAAATTTAGCTATCACTCAAGTTGACTGAAGAATTTTTCATATGAATTATTTAATGTAAACGAGTTTCATTTATGGTTATTTAGTAATCATTGATGTACTTACGTATTGTTTCAACTTTCTGCTCTCTGCTATTTATCTTGTTTAATTTTTCACTACCAAGTACCGTATTGTGTGCTGCTTCTCCAATACATATATCGACGTGATTACAGCCATCTGTGCAAGTCGAATTATTTGGTTTAAAAACTGAGCGCATGCAGTTTGTAAATACTAATACCATAGATGAAGGTATGCATATACAAAAGGGCAGAGGTGAATAAAAGTGGTAAATTCGCCTTGGAGGAATTTCGGGCCAATACTTGAGTGCTAGGTGGGTACAATTGAAAAACATCCTTGACTAAAAATTATGAACCATCAAATCTTACCTTTTTTTAGAGGGGGCGCCGCAAGTGAGGAATTGGTGGATTTTTTTTTTGCAAAACACAAATTAATATCGATTTGGACAATTTTTTGCTAGGTAGTACATCCGTATAGGAGGCGTTTCAGAAAAATCAACAAAGGATCTGCTCTTATTTTCCCACAAAAATTAACTTTTACAACTTTATTTAGTTTTTTTAATAATGATAATTGTCTTGAAGTAAAATTTAACCAGGTTTTTTGGATGTATTTTTAACTTCTAAGTAACATATACACCTTTTTCACATCCTCTTGGCTACTCGTCCCCGTCGATCCACTGCTATGCTGAAATTTTAGTGATGACGATGAGTCATTTCGCGTTTATTTTGAATCAAATTCGAGAAAGTAAATTCTGGCCATCAACTAACCCCACAGTACAAAGTTTGACCTCTTTGGGTAAATTTGGTGAGGAGATATTTAAGATTCGTGAAATTTCCTGTAGTGATTTCCCCTACATAAGTAGTAGAGTTGAATACGTACGTCATTTTTACAACCTACGTGAATTTTCATGTTATTCTGATGAGGAAATTCTAGGCTCAAGTTGGCAAGGGTGAAATTGTTTTTGGAGAGCTGAAACTTTTTAAGGGGTTATTTGTAGGCCCAATAAACATTTTTAAGGGCGGAGAGCGAAAAAATTTCCAACTTTGCTTTTCAAGTGTCACCCTCATGTGCATACATTATAGGCATACTTATTCTTAATTTATTCATTTGTTTTTGTTAAAAAATGATCTCCGTAAAACATGTTAAATGAAGATCAAAATACGTATGAAAGCTCAGCAAAGACTGTATAGATGTTTTAGAGAATCGACTGGAGCACATGTTTAAATCAAGTTATGGCTATACCCATTCAATTTACCAAAAAAAAAAATGTATATATATACCTATTAGGGTGGTCCTTATTTTCGAAGTGGTACTTTGGAGGTGTAGGTGTAGGACCCCTTGATTTTGTTCTTTTTCATTAAAAAATGAGATTCTCAAAATTTGAGGTAAAAAAAAAAATATTAACCCATGCCGCAACGCAGTTGAAGTTATGCTTAAATTCATTTCTCCTGAGGCAATTTTTAAAATAAATATTAGAGTGGTCGTTATTTTCAAAATGGAGTTTATGGATGTAAAACCCCCTGATTTTGTTGTTTTTTACAAAAAAGTTCGACTCCCAAAATATGAGGTCGAAAAGAAAAAATTAATTAGCCAATTTTAAAATTTACTTCCCATAAAGTAAGTTTTTAATATCGAATTTTCTCTATTAATCTCTTAATTGAGCATTAAATATCATTAATGACCCGATTTCATGACAAACATCATTTATCAACTTCCATTAGTCAATGGTAAGCTCAGTACAGAAAATAATACGTATGATAACAATGTATACTAATTTTATTATTTTGATAAGATACGATTTTTTTTTGCAACCAATCGTCAATTAGAATAAATGCGAAAAATTCATAAAAATTAAATTAAACGCAGATATTTAAATTAAAGTACTCTTTATTTATGAAACACTGAACCAAACTGCTTTTGATTCTCATTTCTAGTGAATTTTGTATCAAATTCTTCCATTAGTTTTACCCCTCGTTTTGTCAAATCATTCACCACGTTGATCAAGTCCACCATGTTTTTGCTTTCTTCATACGCTTCATTTCTGGCCCATTCAGCAACATTGATTTTTAAAAGAGCATCATCAATTTTGAATCTCTCGAATAAATTAAAAATTTTTAATGACTTAAGGGTCAGTAAGTCACTTGATATCTCTTTCCTTAAAAAACTATTTACGTTTCTACAATTTAACATCATCTTCTTAGAACTAAATGCAGAACTTTCATCACTTTAATTCATTCCTTCTTCTCTATCTAAAGCTTTCGAAATGGTTTGGACGTTCACGTGTAAACTTTTAAGCAAAGAAATATTGTTACTAGGAGCTTCACCTGCTTGATTCGCCATGAAGCATGGCTTAATAAAATTTACAATAATGAAACGACCCCATATTCTACAAAGTGCTTTTTCTTCGGTTTTCGATTTTAATTCAGTTCGAAGTAAAAAAATTTTAATTGAGTATATAGCTTTAGCCATCTACCTGACTTGATAACAAGCAGCTGGTTGTCGTATTTCATTTCTTTCTGCAAGCGTTCCTCCTAACAAGATTACTGTCAACTCTAAGAATTTGCAACAGTGTTCATGTGGATGATTATGTATAAACTTTTTTTCACAAAACTGAAGAGTTTCTTAAGGCCGCAATCCCTTAGGCAAGTCACCGAGAAAATCTCAGGGGGCCGCGATGTATTTGGGCCGATGAGGTATAAATTGGGCCACTTTAATTTATAAACTTTGATAAAAAAAAAAAACTAAAGAAATTTCATGAATTCATAATTTGAAAAATGAGAGAAAAGATTGGACAGATTAATATTAAGTAGACCGTTAAAAATGGGATTTCCAAGTAGCCACTAAATTTTCCTATTCCTAGATACAGCCCTGTGTTTTTTGACGTTTCCCTTCAATAAGTTGTAGCAATAACTTGCTGGTGTGGTAATTTGAGATGACTATTGAATTGATTTTAGGCAAAACATAATGGAATCTTTGGTTGAAATATGCGCTTTCCTCCACAACATGAGGCATTCATCAATAACTAAATTAGCAGCTTCGAATAAATTTAAATTCACAACTCGAATAATTATTGTAAAATAAAATGCGTAAGCAGTCTTTGTTCTAAGACAGATTGCTACCAAGAATTTGATTATTCATTGGACTAATTGAATAAACTTTTGCACGAAGCGTTCTCTAGAAACAATATAGTTATCGATTATGAAAAGAAAAATAGAACTTATATGTGTTCTACTACTGATATTCTATCATATTTCATAATAAACCGTTCGCAAACTGTCCATTTCCTTTTTAATATGAATAAATTTTGTAAAATCGAAATATTCCTTATGGGAGAGTGCCTCCATCTCCGCCTCCTACCTCCAAAAAATTTCATGTACTTCCACTTCCAAGTACCTCCATCTCTGACGAAATGGGTACCTCCACCTCCGCCTCCTACCACCAAAAAATTTCATGTACTTCCACTTCCAAGTACCTCCATCTCTGGCGAAATGGGTACCTTCACCTCCACCACCACAGTCCCTGGTTATGGGGGACACAGTAGATGGCCAAAGTACATGGTGCTTGCATGACCCAATTCAACCTGAACCTAATAGGTTAATACGTTATAATTGATATCCAAAGTGAACACAACGAAGTCTCACTTCACCCATTAATCACAAACCAACAGCTTCTTAAATTCTTATAACGATTAATAAGAAAAATTTTTTCTTGATTTGACAATAGCAGATTCAACTGTTCTGCATATTTAAATTTATATGACTACAAAAGTATAGAAGATAGAACTGATAGAAGGGTACTGTAAGCGGCGTGAATTTTCCAAATTTTTAGCTCTTTCGATTGAGATATCAACCAAACTCTTAGCTTTTTTAGTTTTTAAAGTGAATCCAAAAAACAAAAAAAAATTATAATAAAATTCGAATTTTTATGGCTTTGAATTCTTAAAAAAAAATTCAATGCTTGATGACATATCTAGAGGTGAAAAGACGCCCATCGAAAAAAAATCATCAAAATTGGTCTATTGGGAGGGTCTAGCGAACTGTCCAAAGGTTTTTTTCAAAACTTCAAAATTTTTTTAATATATAAGAAGATATAGGTAGATATAGATAGATAGATAGATAGATAGATAGATAGAAAGGTAGATAACTAATCAGTATCAATAGACAACTAATTGTTTTATTGTAACTATGCTCAATGTAATATCACAACTTACACCAGCCTTTGCGGTCCCTCAGACCTGTAAAATATGTATAGGTAGGTATCAGATTAATGACGTCTCTCAGAAAAAAAATTAAAATTAAAATTAAAATTATTCACTTCAATATGTACGATGATTTTGTTAAAAATAATATTTGGAATTGATTTTTCTTACCAACTTATATTCATTCGCTTGTTAAGTTGTTAATCGCAATCACTTCACTCTTGTTCTTTACCCTCGCATTGCGCGTTATACTTACTTAAGGGAAACTCCGTGATTCGTCATAAAAAATGGTCTTGTCATGAAGGGGTTAGTTGGCATGAAGAGAATATACAGTGCGTCCTCGTGATAGAAAATTTCACGCTCTTTCCAATGGTGTATAATAAAAATCTTTTTGATTAATATTTTTGCTAGATATGGAAGTTTGAAAGTTGAAAATCGTATTTCACCTATGTAAAAACGCGTGTTTTTCGTAACCTAATATCTAGTTACTCAAAAATTTCAGTTGCATCATATGATTTTTAAATTGCTATCTTGAAGTAAATTTCATGCTCTTTCTGAATTATATTTCTATTAGCTATAGAGATTCAAGTGTTGAAAGTCGTATGTTTTTGTACAGGTGAAATACGATTTTCAACATTAAATCTCCATATCTAGTACAAATATTGATCAAAAAGGTTTTTATTTTACGCCATTGGAAAAAGCGTGAAATTTTCTATAAGATCGCAATTTAAAAACTTTATGGTACGCTGAAAATTTTTAGTAACGAGATAATATGTTACGAAAAATACGCGTTTTTGTATAGGTGAAAGATTTTCAACTTTAAAACTTCCATATCTAGCAAAAATATTGTTCAAAAAGATTTATTATTTTGATTTTCTGTTAATCGTATAATCGAATAATTGCAAGTATTTAATCGATTAGACAATTAATGATAATAATCGAATATGCCCAACACTAAACTTTGGTTATAGAAGTCAATAAGAAATAGTAGTTTATTCAATTAGGGAGAGAAAATGCGTAAATCTAAACGAGGGATAGAGTACAACACTCGCCTGCGGCTCGTGTTGTCGTGTTGTATTATCCCGATTCCCGACTTCCCTAGTTTAGAGGTACGCACTTTTCTCTCCCTAATTGGATAAATTGTTTTTCATATACTATATAGTGTAGAGCTTATCAACTCAACGTTGTTGTGAGAGACAGTAGCTGGTAGAAATGAAAAATACGTTTTCATTATACATGCAATGAAACATTGCTTTCACATACGCATGCAGCAGTTGGAAACATAACTAAAACGTATCACACTAATCTCCACTCCCGCGGGAGTGGAAATTATAAAATTATAAAACTTTAGTATGTGGCAACACTGTTAGAGTTGTGGAAAAACGAACTGAATAATATTATCAGTTTCCAGAATCATAAGATTCAGAAATTAATATTTATTATTATTTTTTCATTGCAGGTATAATAAAAAATATCTTACAATGTAAGGGTTTAATGGAAATTTACACGACTCATGTGTATTGTTCGCCACACTCGCCTTCGGCTCGTTCGCAAACATTCTTTCCTTCACTCGCTTCGCTCGTTCAGGAACAACTACCTATTGCTTCGCTCGCTATGCTCGCTTCGCAAACCTATTACATTCGTCGCGTAATAATTTCCATTCAACCCTTGTATTGTAATATACTATTTCAACCTTTAAGTTTCAACTCACTTTTAAATTCAATTGAACCGTTTTCCACTTAACAAGTAATAACTGGAAAAGCGTATATGACAATATGACATCATCAAAATCACAGAGAGCAGATAATTTCTTTTTTTGATGATTATTTTTTTACCGCTAGGGGTTGCTAATAAAAAAGTACAACATTCTCTTCCAAGGAAGCATAATGAAATATATTCTTTCCCGGTGAGATGTTAATTCCCTCAGTTAATAATTCGCTCAGAATCTTTCACTTTTTGCCTCATTAAATAACAATGTTGAAATGATAATCTTTACACGTATAGTATAGAGTATTTATAATGACTGGTCTATGTTCTAATTGGTCATATGTTACGCGCGTAATGACCAATCATAACGCTAGAATATGATAAAATGTAGGTAGTTTCATTTCTACCTTCCTAAATAACATCGTTCACTTTTCAGTGAACGACTAAAATTCGATGATTTGAATCATCATCTGATTTGTGTTTTTATTTTACGAGTTAGTCGAGGTAAATTTACCACATTCCAACTTGCTGATTGGTTGTTACAGGCGTGACGTATGACTAATTACAACATAGACCAGTCATTATAAACACTCTATATGAAAAAACTGATTACACATAATACTTGACCTTTGAGTATATACTCAAAGTACTTGACTATCCACTTACACGTATCATACGATGTTTTTACTTCGCTCTCGGTTACCTCTGAGAATTTTTTTATTAATTCTTCGAAAGGACTTATATATCCTGGTTCTATATTAAATTAAAAATAATTACTTGATTAAATTTCAGCTTATTTTTAAAAAAATAAATATATTATTTAAATAAGAAGTAGGTATGTCCATTTCTAGTTCCTATACATTCTGTAAACGGTCATATTATAAATAAATTCTTACCCACTTTCCCATACGACTCCACTGCTCCTGCAACATGATATTTCACAAGCAACAAAGAGTTATAGAAATTACTTCATACCTGTCGAGAATCTTAGGATTTAAATTTTCGAAGTAATTTTATTGCCATTCAACTCCACTTACCTATAATCGCAAAAAGACCTAGAATCCCGACAAATTTCGACATATTGTGACTATAATACGATTATACTGTAGGTGCAAGCTACGAAACGACAAAAAGTTACACTACAGAAGGGAAAATGTCAAGTACGCGAAACAACGTTAGTAGGTATTCGGTAACAAGAATGTGAAAAATGAACGTTAATCGACTGTTTATATTTGGTAAAAATTCGGCCATTTTCCACAGTGGAAATTTTCGCTACACAAGGTTGCTTGGCGTTTTGTTTATTCAGGTATGGTGTAACACGTCGAATCGTAGTGAAAAATCGATTTTTGAGAAGAATGAAAATCAAAATTTATGGGAACATGTGCCGTAGCTTGAGTGCTTACACGTAAAAAAATGGCAAAGACAAACAGTTTTTACATATGTTCACGTGAAGTAGTGATGCACATTAAATCGCGATATTTTCATAACAAATATACGTTAGAATGCAACGGTTTGAACAATTTTTCGTAGGGAAAAAATTCGAAGCGTATTACGCCAAGGAAACCAGTCAATAATATCAATGGTGTTAACTTCGAAATACCAATGATAATATAGGATTTGCTATTATCTCATTATCGTTTAGGAAGATACGAGTTTTGTCGATGTTAGTTTGGTTTATAAGATTTTAAGCTTTCCTAGATGTATTATGATACTTATAATGGGGGGGTTCTTTTCATACAGGAAGTCCCATTTTTTACTTTCTTATTTACTGATAAAACTGGGATAAACAACTAGGTTTTTGCTGCTAGCGTAAGAACACACATGTTTGTGCAATAATAGTCAATCTTTACATATCTGAAGTTTGTAATACAATGGTCGGGCTCTCTGTTCTAGTGGAATTATAATAATAAATGATAAATGATTTCTCATTTCTATGATAAGAAGGAACATCATACGTTAGTACGACGATGGTCAAGTTGATATATTATCTACTTCACACTTTATGTAATTATCAGATACATGGTCGGACTTTTGCGAGTTTATCATTAAAATTATGCTTTACGCGGATTACACCGTCCATCATTTACATCGCACACGCCAAACATTCTGTACCTAGTTGGACTACAAAATTTTGCTTGAATCCTCTCACTAATGTGAAGAGAGCGTAAAGTTTATTGACCTATAACAGGTTACACCATTTGAGATAGAGTGAAAAATTTTAACTTCATTTTTTCAAGTGTGCGTTATTCACTGATGACATGACGTCAATATGAGCAACTGTGGTTTCGGTGGGATGATAATATCAACAGCCAATAAGAACAGCTTTCCATACATCAATACATCAATAGTAAACCAATAGCTTATAATATTATGAGAATTAATAATGGGTATAAACCAGTACAAACGTACCATCGAAACCTCGTATACGACAGTGACAGGTCACAGTGTGCTAGTTTTGTTGTGTTAGTTAAGGTTTTTTATGCCCATTGATATTAGAAAACTCTATGCAAAGATTCAATACAGCTAAATATTATTGTAAATTTTTCTCTTCTAAAATTTACGTTATAACGCGATAGTAGTTTATCACCTGATTTTTGTTTTTGTTATGTCCAGTAATTGCCGGTCAAGTACCGACAAAATGGTGCTTACGAAGAACATATCTATTGGTCCAGTATTAATACATGGAAGCCTGTGCCAATATGGCATCAATCAGCTCCACATATCTTATTCTCATTGGCAGTATTTTTCTCAAAAGTAACGCAACTAAATGATTTAAAATTATAATACCTATATTATTTTAGAGACTTTGTTTCAACAGATTTAACATTTATTTTTCCAATTTTTTTATTTCTTTATTTTAAAATCAATTTTATCAAATTTACCTACTTATTTTCCAAAGCACCACCTTAAGATTGATGCTCTCCATTTCCCTGGCCCGCCAAGTATTTCATAGGGGGGTTGAAATTATGCACATCGTTAGTGCTTCGTTAGTGCTCGTTAGTGCGCGCATTATTTTCGTTAGTGTTCACCTCCGAGCATAGATCTTGAATGGGGGGCTGGGGAAATGGCTGTCCCCCAAGTATTACCTAGAGGGCTGAAATTATGCACATCGTTAGTGCTTCGTTAGTGCTCGTTAATGCACTCATTATTTTCGTAAGTGCTCCCTCCCCGTTCCCCCTTCTCTGTTAAACTTCATAATATGTACTATTCAATTTCTCAATGGCGTAATAACTATATATGTACTTGAAATAAATTAGGTTCAACCAAATTTCATTTCAGACAATATCATTGCCAATACATAATGTATATCATTATAATAGTCTGCAATCCAAACACGAAAAAGTGTTACCCTATTGAAACTTTTTGCCAACCGGAAAATTTATTCGACAAAATGTAGATAGGCTCTGGCAAACAATATTTCAGACCTGCACAATAGGCTGAGCCTCAAGTAGGTGTTTTTGGGAGTGACGTGGCAACCAAAAAATTCAAACGGGGTCACGTAAGGTACTTTCCACAGATGTCAGATATATTTTTTTTTTGCCGAGACTCTGCACAAACGGATTTTATCGCAATTTGAGTGCGGGTTTTTGGCATTTTTGACCAATTTTGACCATTATATGCCTTTGTACTCGTAAATATTACCGTCAACCGAAAGATATTGGCCAAATTAGTTGAATACGCCTATTTCAAACCAAAATTCGAAAAAACGGCCGCAAAATACCTGCACAACAATGAGTTATATGTTGAGAAATTTTTGTGAGGTTCCCCCCTCCAAAATTTTATTCTGTAATTTTTCCTCAAAAATACCCGTGTGACCTATCAAAGTACATTAAAATTTCTCGCAGAATCCAAAAATTGAGTCCATTTTACATTTCAACCCCTCGGGGGTGATTCTTCTTCAAAAACGAAAATTTAACTTTATAACTCGATTAACTTGATACATTTCAATTTTTAAAATTTTTTTAAATTGTTCTTAAGTTATTTTCCTCTGAAAAATTCAAAAATTATCATATAGTTTGTGCAACTCTTGGATTCTACATCTTTAACTATTTTGCATGACGTTTGCATTGGTTTGCATACAAAATAGACTGGATAGAAAATGACCTATGTCACCACTCGTACTGGTTATAGGGCTTTAATCTCGGCGATTTGGGCGAGTTGAGTCGACGAAACTTGCGACTTCAACCATGATAAACCTGGTAACACTGATTCTAGATATAATTTGGGTCGTTTTGCGAAATAACTGTTATTACGCCAATTTTTGGTATAGTTGTCAGGAGTAATACCACAAACAACACACTAAAACTCCCCTCATGTAGCGGTGACGTGTGGCCCCGTATGGGAGTTAGAACCCCGCAAAAGCTAGTTTTTGAATTTTTTCACTCACAATGACTGATACAAGTAAATTAGATATATAATTAATTAATCTACATCAAATTACCAACACATTATGCCTAACGCATTTTTCTCTAATTATATCATTCATCGTTCGACAACAAAACGACTTTGAAGATGACCCATAAGGTAAAATGACTCAATTGTTGTACATTAGTGAGTTTTTTGCATTTTTCTTGGTTATAGTGCCAAATACGAAAAAATTCTTAACACACAAAATTATTCTACACCAAATTTCTCGTAAAAATATTGCATTACATTTTTTCTACAATTCATCATAAGTTAGTAAAGAGATCTTAAAGAAGACGCATTTAGCAGTATAATGATTTATCATTTTTTGAGCATAGATTTTTGTGTTTTTCTTCCTCTTAAAGAGAGATACGAAAAAATGGCTAATAAAAAAATTATTTACATTAAATTTTCTTCAAGAAAGTTTGAAGTGTAAGATTATTCAGAAACTTATATTAGCGGTTATCGAGCAGATTTTCGGGATGTTGGTCAAGAGTATAAGTGTGAACAAAATACTAAAACTCCCCATATATAGCCGTGATGCGTAGCCCCCTACGAGGCTCTGAACCTCCTAACTCAGTTTTTTGAACTTTGCTAGCTTACAATAACTCACACAAGTAAATAAATCCTATAGCAAATTGATTTACCCTAAATTCCTATAAGAATGTTTTATCATTTTCTTTCAGCTGTTTATAAGGGTTCAAACCCCTGTGGAGGCTAAGGAAATCGGTAATATGCATTGCATACGGCCTTGTAAATTTAAAAAGTTTTTGAAAATGTGATTTCTAATCATATGTGGTCATCATATTAAAAATTTGTACAGCCATAAATGCCTTATTTTCGCTAGTTTTGCTAGTTTCATCACTGCTTTTAATACAAGTAAAAATTTCCCGATGAGTGGGTACCTGCTACCAATATTAAGTATACTTACGCAGTTGAGTTGAATTGAATTTATTAAGTGCATAAAGATAAATTTGATGAAGTTTTTTTACTATTTTACGAGTATAACCTTTATTTCTACCGAATTGTACGACTTAATTATACTTCTTGTCATGCTACAAGAGGCCCCACTCCAAAGGGGCCCACTCCTCGGGGCCCCAGGATATTATCCTGAGTCGTTACACAATGAGCACGCCCCTGGTACTTCTTATAACATATCAGCAGTTTCAACTTTTATATTAGGCCTACAGTATTTATTTTAGAAGTAAAGCGGAAACGACAATAAATAAAAGACAGATACTGATGCTCGTAAACTATATATTATTTCTATAATAATTATTATAATAAATTCCCACCACCATAGAGTACTTTTTATAATACTATGCATTAAATAAATGTGATATTTAAAAAAATCAAATTCCCACCACCACAGAAATATTAGGTATATACATTAAATTAAAATACTTAATAATACAAATAAAAGTAATAACATCGTCGCAATAATGAGGTATCTATGCAGTTACAAAAATTTTAATGTTTTGGCTGAATACTAGGATAGTTTGAAAACTAGATACATGAATTTTTCTTTTTGATATTTTTCGTAATCTTGAATAGGTACATGAAAATCTTCTAATTTCCTTGTTAACCATTATATTATTACTCAACACTTTCAGTGCTATGTCAAGTCATATAGAATAAATTTGAGCACCTAATATTCAGAAAACATTACTCGGTGCCGAATTTTTTTTTCAACATCACTGTGTAATTGACTTCCTAAAATCCTGTGAAGTGATAAATTATGACGATTTGCTGAAGACATTGAGTGTAACCTCAACATTAAGGTGTCAAATATCAAGTCATAGGCTTGACGCTCTCCAATAAAAATGGAATTGATCAATCTGTGACCTGGCAGGTTTAGTCAAGTTCCAATGTTACGTTATGTATTTTTCTAACGGTATCAGAAGTTACTTTTCAAGTTCATATAGAGCGCTAGTCGAAATTAAAATGATCAAAATTATGATAAAGGTGTTAAGCCTTATGACTTGACGCTAATTTTCTAGAAGTTTTCTTGTCAAACTATATGGCTTGACACGCAATTTAAATACAATTTTAAATTTTATACCTTAGCATTGAAAGTGTTTGGAGAGGAAAGGGAAACAAGATGTACTCTGATTACAATTTTGAATGATTCTGGAACTTACTAATGAAATGAAATTTTACTTTACTTATTTTAATAAACATATTACCTAGCAGAATATGCAGGTCATGGAATGTAATATGACGCCGCTTTTTTTATGGAAAAAATGCAGAACTAAATTGGTACCTCATACTACAACGATTTTATAAAACTAATAACATAGGTAATTAGAATAAAACAATTTTTTGCTTTGAAAAAAAAGTAAACAAATTCTTATGAAAATTATTTTCCATTCTTCTTCAGTCCATCACGGAAGTATAATGATGGAAAAGACTCTCCCTCAATATATATGTCGTCCAGTTGGTCTTTCATTGCGACCACCCATTGTTGTACTTCCTCTAGAATAGAGGAATAAAATGAATTTTATCTTTTGACTATATACTAGATGGACCGAGTTATGTGTAGGAAAACTGCGGTGAAACATTACATGCATCAGAGTCGGAACACTCGTTGCAACTTTATATCTTGCGCATGCCTGAAGATGTTATTTGATTTTAAGCAGTACTATCGATGTCCCCTTGCCGCACTATTAGCGGGAAATAAATTTGCGCATGCGCATTTTGAATTTAGTCACGAGTGTTCTGATAAAATCTGTGTAATGTATCACCGTTTTTGGGTTGGCATTTGCTTGTTGCTAGCTCGATCCATCTAGTATATAGTCAAAGATTTTATCGCTGACTAATACGTTCAAAAATTCCAGAGAATAGTGTTGTTGTTAAAATAAGATTACTTATATGTACTCACTTCCCAAAGGCGCATTAGATAAACAAAGATCTGAAGAAATACGAAAAAAATGAATAAAAAATATATTCCACTGATAGTGAATATTCTGAACGCTAACGTGATACTAGGTACTGATAATAAAACAAAATGAATAAAAGAAAATGAGAATGAAATCACTTACTCGTAGCTCTATTTAAATATTCTAGAAAAGCATCTGTTCACATACATATATGCATATATAAGAATAAAATTTAGCTATCACTCAAGTTGACTGAAGAATTTTTCATATGAATTATTTAATGTAAACGAGTTTCATTTATGGTTATTTAGTAATCATTGATGTACTTACGTATTGTTTCAACTTTCTGCTCTCTGTCATTTATCTTCGGTAATCTTTTTTCACCACCAATTATCGCATTGTGTACTGCTTCTCCAATACATATATCGACATGATTACAGCCATCTGTGCAAGTCGAATTATTTGGTTTAAAAACTGAGCGCATGCAGTTTGTAAATACTAATACCATAGATGAAGGTATGCATAATTATACAAAAAGGCAGAGGTGAATAAAAGTGGTAAATTCGCCTTGGAGGAATTTCGGGCCAATACTTGAGTGCTAGGTGGGTACAATCGAAAAACATCCTTGACTAAAAATTATTTTTTTTAGAGGGGGCGCCGCAAGTGAGGAATTGGTGGATTTTTTTTTGCAAAACACAAATTAATATCGATTTGGACAATTTTTTGCTAGGTAGTACATCCATATAGAAGATGTTTCAGAAAAATCAACAAAGGATCTGCTCTTATTTTCCCACAAAAATTAACTTTTACAACTTTATTTAGTTTTTTTAATAATGATAATTGTCTTGAAGTAAAATTTAACCAAGTTTTTTGGATGTATTTTTAACTTCTAAGTAACATATACATCTTTTTCACATCCTCTTGGCTACTCGTCCCCGTTGATCCACTGCTATGCTGAAATTTTAGTGATGACGATGAGTCATTTCGGGTTTATTTTGAATCAAATTCGAGAAAGTAAATTCTGGCCATCAACTAACCCCACAGTACAAAGTTTGACCTCTTTGGGTAAATTTGGTGAGGAGATATTTAAGATTCGTGAAATTTCCTGTAGTGATTTCCCCTACATAAGTAGTAGAGTTGAATACGTACGCCATTTTTACTACCTACGTGAATTTTCATGTTATTCTGATGAGGAAATTCTAGGCTCAAGTTGGCAAGGGTAAAATTGTTTTTGGAGAGCTGAAACTTTTTAAGGGGTTATTTGTAGGCCCAATAAACATTTTTAAGGGCGGAGAACGAAAAAATTTCCAACTTTGCTTTTCAAGTGTCACCCTCATGTGCATACATTATATTAGGCATACTTATTCTTAATTTATTCATTTGTTTTTGTTAAAAAATCATCTCCGTAAAACATGTTAAATGAAGATGAAAATACGTATGATAGCTCAGCAAAGACTGTATAGATGTTTTACAGAATCGACTGGAGCACATGTTTAAATCAAGTTATGGCTATACCCATTCAATTTACCAAAAAAAAAAAATGTATATATATACCTATTAGGGTGGTCCTTATTTTCGAAGTGGTACTTTGGAGGTGTAGGTGTAGGACCCCTTGATTTTGTTCTTTTTCATTAAAAAATGAGATTCTCAAAATTTGAGGTAAAAAAAAAAATGTTAACCCATGCCGCAACGCAGTTGAAGTTATGCTTAAATTCATTTCCCCTGAGGCAATTTTTAAAATAAATATTAGAGTGGTCGTTATTTTCAAAATTGAGTTTAAGGATGTAAAACCCCCTGATTTTGTTGTTTTTTACAAAAAAAGTTCGACTCCAAACTATGAGGTCGAAAAGAAAAAATTAATCCGCCAATTTTAAAATTTACTTCCCATAAAGTAAGTTTTTCAATTCGAATTTTCTCTATTAATCTCTTAATTGAGCATTAAATATCATTAATGACCCGATTTCATGAAAAACATCATTTATCAACTTCCATTAGTCAATGATAAGCTCAGTACAGAAAATAATACGTATGATAACAATGTATACTAATTTTATTATTTTGATAAGATACGAATTTTTTTTTTGCAACCAATCGTCAATTAGAATAAATGCGAAAAATTCATAAAAATTAAATTAAACGCAGATATTTAAATTAAAGTACTCTTTATTTATGAAACATTGAACCAAACTGCTTTTGATTCTCATTTCTAGCGAATTTTGTATCAAATTCTTCCATTAGTTTTACCCCTCGTTTTGTCAAATCATTCACCACGTTGATCAAGTCCACCATGTTTTTGCTTTCTTCATATGCTTCATTTCTGGCCCATTCAGCAACATTGATTTTTAAAAAAGCATCATCAATTTTTATTCTCTCGAATAAATTAAAAATTTTTAATGACTTAAGGGTCAGTAAGTCACTTGATATCTGTTTCCTTAAGAAACTATTTACGTTTCTCCAATTTAATATCATCTTCTTAGAACTAAATGCAGAACTTTCATCACTGTAATTCATTCCTTCTTCTCTATCTTCTGAGAATTCATCAAGTTTTACAGCCATGCATTATCTCTCATCAATTGGAACTTTCTTGACAAAAATAGAAAAAAATACCAGTTCATGAGTTAAATACTATAGATAGATGCGAAACTATCTTTTCACCACAAGCTTTCAAAATGGTTTGGACCTTCACGTGTAAACTTTTAAGCAAAGAAATATTGTTACTAGGAGCTTCAGCTGCTTGATTCGCCATGAAGCATGGCTTAATAAAATTTACAATAATGAAACGACCCCATATTCTTGTAGTATGTTCGCGTATTAGTCAGTGGCAACACTGATTGTTGGTGTTCGATTTTAGAATTAGCGTCTGTTGATATAATTAAGATGTTGATTTTGACGTTTAAAATACACACGTTCTATGAGTATTCGCAATTATAATCTTTTGTAATAAACAGATAATACTACATGGCGCAGTCGTCGTGATAATTTTTTTGTGATGAATGAAAATGACGGTGATGTTAGTGCGATCATTAACCTGAGTAACTTGTCTGTTGAACAAATTTCAACTCCTCGTGTGGATAATTCATTGGTGACTCCTCGTGTGGACAATTTGGAAACGGAAAGTGTAATTAACGATATGTCGGGCTTCAAAGTACCATCGTCTTTAACAGTAGACGAAAACCTTAAAGAAAATTGGAAGAGATTTCGAAGAAATTTTGAAACGTATATGTTAGCCGCAAAACTAGATGGACTCGATGAAAAGCGCAAGGTAGCTATATTTCTCAACGTGGCTGGAGAAGACGCCGCCGATCTATTCGATACATTTAAAACTGAAACAAAGAAACTTGAAAAACTCGAAGACGTGTTGAAAGCGTTTGAAGAGTATTGTGCACCGAAAACGAACGTAACGTACCAGCGGCATTTATTTTTCACTCGCAAACAAAATGAAGGTGAGCCGTTTCATGCTTTTCTAACCGATTTAAAGAAACAGTCGAAATTATGTGATTTTGGTGATCAAACAGATTCCCTGATTAAAAGTTTTATAATCCTTGGAATACGTGATGTCGAGCTTCAAGAAGAATTATTACGTGACGCCGAATTGGACTTAGACGCGGTTGTAAAGACGTGCTCCGCGAGAGAAATCAGTCAAACTCAAATCAAAGTGCTCAAAGATACCATTAACAAAGAAGAACCCAAAGAATTGGAAAATAAGGATGTTTTTGCGGTGAGTCGGTATAGAAGGAAAACGAACTCCACTAAAAACACACCAGGTAACTTTAGTGATAACAAAGACGAATATGAATGTAAAAAGTGTGCTAGGACACACAAACCAAGAGAATGCCCAGCATACGGACGTCGATGTTTAACCTGTGGTGGCATTAATCACTTCGCGGCCGTCTGTAAAAAAGCCGATGACACGAAGTCCGATAAGAAAAAACAACAGAAGTCTGTAACCAAAAAGTGTAACGAAATAACCGGCAACGATAGCGATGGGTCGGAAGAATTTGTCTTCGATAATATCAAGGTATGTGATATTAATAACAATAGCAAAAACTCAGAAAACGAATGGTACGAAGTGGTCGAATTCGTTGATACAGCGGTGACAAAAAAAGTCAAATTAGATTGTGGTGCGCAGTGCAATGTGATGCCGCTCACCATACTAAAAAATATCGATGAGAAGGCAGAAATTAAACCGGATAACGTACGTTTATCACTCTACGGCGGGCAAGCGAAAATCAAATCGCTAGGTTACGTAGTATTGAACGCCAGGATTAAGAATCGCGCGCAGTGCAAAATCAAATTTGAAGTCGTTCCTTGTCACGATAAAATAGTCTTGGGATTGAATACGTGTGAAAAATTGAAATTGATCAAGAGACTCGATTCAGTGAATGAAGACTCGTCTCAGCCAAGCACGCAGAGAACAAAGAAAGAATTTATTGAACGGAATAAAGATGTATTTACAGGCATCGGGAAGTTAGATAAGCCGTACGAATTAGTTTTGAAGGACGATGCAGTTCCCGTGGTACGAGGTGTCGTACGTCTACCATTCGCGATCAAAGAACGTATCAAGAAAAAGTTGGATGAGTACGTCGAACAAGGAATATTAGAAAAAGTAGACGAACCGAGTGATTGGGTGAATTCGGCAACTTTTGTAGAAAAGCAATGGTGAAATTCGCCCCTGTCTAAATCCAGTAGATTTAAATCCCGCGCTGAAACCAGACCCGTACCCAATTCCTACTCAAGAGGAAATATCAATAAAATTACATGGGAAAAAATTTTTCACTGTAATTGATGTGAAGGAAGCCTTCCTGCATGTACCGCTTACCGAAAAAAGTAAACCGTTAACAACATTTATCACCACTTTTGGAAAATTTCGGTATACACGTTTACCATATGGAGTTACGATAAGTCCAGAAGTATTTCAAAAAAGAATGGTGGAAATTTTTGGTGACATACCTCAAGTTGCCAATTATTTCGACGATATAATCGTCGCCACAGAGACCCTCGAAGAACACGATTCGATATTAAATGAAGTAATGAATCGAGCTCGGAAGTATAATATTCGATTCAATCCGACGAAACTACAATACCGTACAAGCGAAGTAAAATATCTCGGGTTGACTTTTAATCCAAATGGTATCAAATCAGATGAGTCGTACGTGGATACAATCAAGAATTTACCAGAACCTCGTAATCGAGACGAGGTATCTAGCTTTTTGGGCTCGATTAATTTCATCGGTAAATTTATTCCAAATTTAGCAGAGTTGAACGCACCTCTACGACAACTCAAATCCGAAAAAGTCGATTTTGTATGGACTGCAGAACACAGCAACGCGTTCCGTCGTATCATCGATGTAATCACTAAAGCACCAACGTTAAAAATTTACAACCCCAACGAAGAAATAGAAATATTTACTGACGCTTCGAAAGCTGGCTTAGGAGCCTGCTTGCTACAAGGTGGACAACCTGTTTTATTCACTTCTCGTGCCCTTACTGAAACGGAAATTCGATATGCCCAAATCGAAAAAGAACTTCTTGCTGTCTGCTTTGCCCTTGAACGCTTCCATTATTTTGTATATGGACATTTTTCTGTAACTGTTCACACCGATCACAAACCATTACTTGGCATACTGAGAAAAGATCTTCACCTAATATCACCGAGATTACAGAAAATGCGTCTACGCTTAATCAAGTACAACTTTAAGCTAGAATATATTCCTGGCAAGAAGAATTTTTTAGCCGATCTGTTATCTCGTAAAGTTGATCGGAAATTACAATCCACAACACCTTATATGGAATACAAAATTCACAACATCCGTAAAACAGTTGTTTTTGGGAAAAAAAAACTGCTAGAATTAAAACAAGCCACAGCCAATGACGTTACACTACAGACGGTAATTAAACTCATCAAATCTAAGGAAAAAATGCCAAAAATCACAAATGAAGATGTCAAATTCTACTATAACCTACGAAATGAAATTTCTATCGACGACGGGCTACTGTTCCTTGGCGATAAAATTATAGTACCGAAGACGCTTCAATTACCTCTGTTACAACAGCTTCACCAGGCCCACCTTGGCGTGGAAAAATCGAAAATGCGTGCCCGACAGCTAATGTATTGGCGCAACATCACCTCAGACATCGAGCGAACCGTAAAACAATGCCTAACATGCCAAAAACTCGCACCCAAAAAACAAAAGGAAACGTTAAACCCATATCCGCTAACCAAATCCCCGTATGAACGCGTTGGCATGGATATAGCCACCTTTGAAAATAAAAACTATTTAGTCGTCGCCGATTATCATTCATTCTGGATAGACGCCGTTCCTATTGCGTCGAAGGAAGGAAAAACGTTAACTAACGCATTAAAGATAATTTTCGCGACCCATGGAATTCCACAAACCGTTATCGCAGACAACGTACCATTCAATGGCTCAGATTTTAGACAATTTGCAGACGAATGGCAGTTTGAATTGATTACTACGAGCCCTAATTACCCAAAATCTAACGGGTTGGCAGAAAAAGCCGTCGGCGTTGTTAAAAAGCTCCTGGCCAAGGCCAAGGCCACAGGGAACGACCTTGCATACATGCTGCTCGAACACCGAAACACTCCGATTAAGTCAATTGGATTTTCCCCGGCGCAAATACTGATGCATAGAGTTACTCGCACGAAATTACCTATTGTAGAAACCCTGTTACAACCCGAAATCAGGGATGAAGAAGTAAGGACGAAGCGCGAACACCAAAAAACAGCAGAAAAATCATATCATGATCGGACGGCGAGGAAATCGGAGGAATTTAATCCTGGAGACGAAGTTTTTGTTCAACATCACAACGAGTGGCAACCGGCCACAATCATAGACCAGCATACAACTCCACGGTCATATATCGTAGAACTACCTAACGGATCATCTCTTCGCCGAAACACTATTGCGTTAAGAAGAAGCACTAGGGAGCGTCGCCCTCCGAAACGTTTAGATCTATAAGTTATAACCAAATTTTAAAAAAAGGGGAGATGTAGTATGTTCGCGTATTAGTCAGTGGCAACACTGATTGTTGGTGTTCGATTTTAGAATTAGCGTCTGTTGATATAATTAAGATGTTGATTTTGACGTTTAAAATACACACGTTCTATGAGTATTCGCAATTATAATCTTTTGTAATAAACAGATAATACTACAATTCTACAAAGTGCTTTTTCTTCGGTTTTCGATTTTAATTCAGTTCGAAGTAAAAAAATTTTAATCGAGTATATAGCTTTAGCCATCTACCTTGTTGAGGTTGGATGCTGCAAACTGCAGCAACCTACCTATTCTGATATCACTCCTACCAAAAACTCTGGCGACAATGACGACATGTTACCATCCAGTATTCGTATGGCGATGGTCCGGCTTTACTAATACACGTATCGTTACACGAGAAACGATTCAGCCAGTCGAATGAATAACAATGGTTGATGAATGATCTCGTCTTGTTTTAATTAATTGATTTTTCATGAACTACATTCTATGACTTCAACCATTGTTATTTCTGTTTTTTTATACATGATAATTTGTAATTAGCGTGTATATAAGGTTGAAACGTTTATTTAATAACCGTTGTACTCGCGATATATTGTGTTGAATCATTATGCCAGCAACAACTAGAAGCGGCAATAGTAATGGCGGCGGTAATGTTAATAATGCATTGTCGACATCGAATGTGAATAATGTGATTTCACCTTCTCTTCCCACGGCAGCGGAATGGATTGAGATAGATAAACTGTACGTTACTCCAAATTTTAATATTCGAGTTTTCGCCCAACATGAGAAGCTAAAAGGTAACGCTAATTACAAAACTTGGAAAGCAATGGTCGAATTAGACCTCCGTGCGTTGAACTTAATTCCATTTATCGAAAGTGAATGCGGTATGGCAATAAACGTGTCGCCTGCTAGGCGTGTAATGCTAGATGCGCAGACTGTTCAATTCCTACGGGCATCAGTAAGTGATAATATTTCGAGACGTATTACTCATGTTTTCAGTGCATTTAAGACTTTTGAAGAACTAAAACGCCTATTCGGAGGTAGTCGATGCCAAGATTTTATCACTTACATAATCGTTCTCATTTCCTAAAATATAGAGTAGGATATGATGCTGATAGGTTCATCGCAGATTTCGATCGTATCATAGATGATTACAAAGACTTGGGAACTATGTTTACACCCGAGTATATAAAAACAATGTTTCTACATAAAATAGAAGGAGTAACTGAACCAAAATCTCAGTTTTTTTCATTTTATACAACTATGAACGCTTTACCAGATGGCACAGCAGACTTGGACTACATTAAGGCAAAGTTTAAAGAGGTGGTCGATGCTCTTCCTAAAACATCACAGAATCGCCATAATAAAAGAGAACTTTCACCAAGTCCAAATCCGAATCCTAGTTTTAAAAAGAAAAAAATTGAAACCAACACTACGAAATTGGATGTATCTACTAAGAAACCTGAAACTGAAACCAAGGCTACGCACTCGACTAATAATTTCAAATCGAAACCATTACGCGAAAAATATACAGCAGATCAGTTGGAAAAGCTATCAAAAATGACGCGAGATGAAAAAAACAAAATACAGTGCAAAAAATGCGGGGAATATTTCCATTCAATTACAGAATGTAAGAACCCGGGAAAGATGTGTTATCAGTGCTACCAATACGGACATGAAAAAAAATCATGTAAATACTTTAATAAAGGTGAGCTTTCTTTAAAAGTAGAACAATTTAGTAATAATGTTTGCATATTTATTGATACGTGTGCAAATAATCATTTAGTAAATAATAAAGTGTGGCTAGTAAACTATACAGAATTTTATGATAATTCAATAAATATAAATATGGTAGGTGAAAACTCAACTATATCAGCAGAAGGTAAAGGCATTTTACCAATTTTAATAACGTGTGGTAAAATTCAAACTATTTTATATATACATGATGTTTTATATGTACCTTTAGCAACAAATAATATTCTTAGTGCATCTGAATTACTTAAAAAATTTCAATCTTCCTTAACTGTAAATCCTAAATCTGGTTATCTTATGTGTAGAAAATTGAATCGAAAAATCGCAAGTATTACTGAAATTAATGGTATGTTTACTATGAATGTAAAAACAATTGGCAATGTTAACAAAAATTCTAATGTTGATGATAACTTATGTTCAAAAAGTGAAATTAATCATGAAAAAATTGATGAAAATGTATTTGTGCTTCTAACCAAAGCCCAAAATAAAAACTCGAAACCAAAACAAAAACGTAAGAAATTGTCAATAGAACAAAAAGCCAAGTTAGAACAGGAGGGGGATCTATGGCACCGTAGATTCGGGCATATATCACCTCCCATATTAAATAAATTAAAAACTGCTACTAAAGGTGTTAATGATTTCATTACTTCCATGGATATGTCAATGTGTGAAATTTGTGCACAAGCAAAGCAACACAAAAAGTCTTTTGATAAAGATCGAGACCGTGCTACTCGACCTTGTCAAATAATACATGTTGATCTCATGGGACCTGTGACTCCACAGACTTTTGTTAAAAAGAACTCATATATTATGTGTGTAATTGATGACTACACTAGATTCCTACAAGTCTTTATTTTAAAATCAAAATCAGCTTCTGATGTTTCTCCTTGTCTAAATGAATCCTTTAGGTTCTTACAAGCCTGTTTTCCTGGTCCTGGACAATTCGATGTTCTCCGTTGCGATAATGGAATGGAGTTCTATAACGACACAATCAATCTTGTTTTAAATAAATACGGAGTGGTTCGTGAAGTATCCGAACCATATTGCCACGAACACAACGGACTAATTGAGAGACTAAATCGTACAATTCAAGAGCGAGCTCGTGCCTTGCTGTTTGAATCTGGCTTTCCAGTACATATGTGGGGTCTTGCTGTACATTGTGCTTGTTACATATACAACAGGACACCACACTCTAGTATAGATTTTGTCACACCGTATGAAATGTTATATAATAAAGCTCCTGATGTGTCAAATGTAAAAGTTTTTGGCTCTCGGGCATACGTACTAAATGAGCAATTACCTAAAGGTCAAAAATTTGATTCAAGGTGTAATACTTTGTATGTTGTAGGGAATACAAAAACAGGTTTTACCTTATTTGATCCCTCAACTAAAAAGACAATTGAATCATGCAATGTCAAAGTAGATGAATCAAAATTATATAAACACGATTTTCCATCATCTAGTAATGAAACATTAAAGTTTGAAATCAGTGAAATTGTAACTAAGCAGTCAAATGAAAGTCCAAGTGTCCCTGTTATTCCTTTATCTACTCCTTCACCTCAGGTAACCGAACCACCACAACAACAAAGTGCAATTGACTCTGAATCTGAAATGGATTCAGAGGAAATTACAATTGATATGGATTGGGATGAACCCTCCTCAATTAATGTAAATCAGTGTTATATTAATACATTTGAAAATAATATATTGTCCAATGAAAACGAAAATCCTATGACATATCATCAAGCCATGTCCTCAGGTAACCGTAACGACTGGAGTCCAGCTATTCAGGCTGAACTAAAAATGATGCAAGAACGAAACGTATGGGAAGTAGTCCCACGGGTAAAATCCATGGTTGTTATACCAACAAAATGGGTTTTTACCACAAAGTCAGATGGCACAAAAAAGGCACGTATAGTGGCGGTTGGTTGTCGAGATCCTGAAAATTATTCTCCTAACGAAATTGTCTCTCCTACTCCAAAACAAATGACTGTACGCTGGCTTCTTGCAGCTATAGTTCAAAACTCATGGGATTGTGTACAACTGGATGTGAAGAATGCATTTTTGTACGCCAAATTTGACCGTACAAAGTACATTAGTCTTCCTCTAGGAGCACCAGGCGCTGGCAAACAATTTGTAGGTAAAGTGTTGAAGGCCTTGTATGGTTTCACCACTGCACCAAAGTGCTGGAATACAATGCTGAACGATTTCCTCTTATCGTTAGGCTTTGGTAGAAATGAACGAGAACCATGTTTATACATGTTGAAACAAAACAGTTTATTAATAATAGTGATTGTATATGTTGACGATATTGTTATCACAGGTAATGATATCATTGGTATTGAAAACATACGGAAAAAGTTCAAAGAAAAATTTGAGATTAAAGATCTTGGGAAACCAACTAGATTCTTAGGTCTTCAATTGCTTTGGCTGAACAACTATAAAAATTTATTGTTGCATCAGACCGACTACATAGATGAATTAGTCAAAGTGTTTGGTATAAATTCAGATACTATAGTTGATATACCAATGATACCAATTCCAAACCATAAACATGTTAAAATTAATCAACACGACATCAACTTTTGCCAATACAAACAAGCCATTGGGGCTTTAATGTATGTAGCAAATACAACACGTCCAGATGTTTGTTTTGCAGTAAACTTTTTAGCTAGAGCGCAAACCAAACCGGAACCAATACATTGGCATTTATTAAAACATATTTTCTTATACTTAAAATCAACTCGCACCACTGGTCTGAGGTTTCAGCAGGGCTCTAACACGTTTAACATGTTGGATGCCTATGTTGATGCAGACTATGCTGGTGATCCACGAACGCGAAAGTCAACTACAGGATTCATTGTACGCTATTACAATAATGTTGTAGGTTGGGGATCGCGCTTGCAATCAGTTTGTGCGGAAAGTTCTGGTGAAGCAGAATTCATTGCAATCTGTGAAGCCAGCAAAGAAATTTTGTTTTTGACACGTCTGATAGATGAAACATTAGGTGCTGTGCAGTATCCTATACCTATATTTGAGGATAACACAGCAGCGATAAGTATTTGTTATAACGCAACGAGTAAGAGTCGTATTAAACATATAGAACTGAAATATCTAAAAAAACGTGAATACATTAGAAATAACATTCTAAAAATTGTAAAAACAAAATCAGAAAATCAGTTAGCTGATTGTCTTACTAAAGCATTGTCAAAAGAATTATTCTGTACCTTATGCGATAAAATTGTAAACAACAAAATGAACTGAGGTCTCATAATCCGATGACCAAAAAGTACCTATAAGCAATTGCATCACAAAATTTGTATTAACTTGATAAATGCATTTATAACCTTGTATCATTGTAAATAATTTGTTAAATACCTTCCTGGTGTTCTCATAGAAACTGTACTCTGTTACAGGGTAAAAATCGAAGAAAAGGAAAAAAAAAAAATAATAACTCGAAATAATACGTATATTTCATACCTCAGAAGGCATGTAATGTGAATTTGAAACTCAAAACGTTGAGTAAGAAACACTTGATCTTTTTCTTTATTATTATTACATATCACTCATCCTCATTATTTTTGCTCTATATATATTATAATTATAATTACATATGAAATTTGCTATGTTAAATTTGTTTTATATATATTATTATTACATATGAAATTTGCTATGTCAGTATGTTTCATACCTCAGAAGGTATGTGATGTGAATTTGAAACTCAAAACTTTGAGTAGAAACACTTCATTTTTCTTTATTATTATTACATATCACTTATTCTCATTATTTTTGTTCTATATATATATTATAATTACATATGAAATTTGCTATGTCAGTATGTTTCATACCTCAGAAGGTATGTGATGTGAATTTGAGACTCAAAACATTGAGTAGAAACACTTGATTTTTTTTTTTATGATTATTACATATTATTTATCCTTATTATTTGTTCTATATATATTATAATTACATATGAAATTTGCTATGTCATGGGTCATTTTTTTTTTTTTAAATAAGGTTGAACTAATTCCTTGGATGCTGTTCGCTTTATTATGGATTTTTTTTCTTCGGATTGAGATCCATGTTAGGGGTTTTTTTTTAGTGTGTAATAGAAACTGTTCTTCGGATACTTTTTCGTTACATGCTGCTACAATCATGTTCAAAGTTTTGTTACATATTTGGTACTCGTGGGAGGCGGTGTTGAGGTTGGATGCTGCAAACTGCAGCAACCTACCTATTCTGATATCACTCCTACCAAAAACTCTGGCGACAATGACGACATGTTACCATCCAGTATTCGTATGGCGATGGTCCGGCTTTACTAATACACGTATCGTTACACGAGAAACGATTCAGCCAGTCGAATGAATAACAATGGTTGATGAATGATCTCGTCTTGTTTTAATTAATTGATTTTTCATGAACTACATTCTATGACTTACCTGACTTGATAACAAGCAACTGGTTGTCGTATTTCATTTCTTTCTGCAAGCGTTCTTCCTAACAAGATTATTATCAACTCTAAGAATTTGCAACAGTGTTCATGTGGATGATTATGTATAAACTTTTTTGCACAAATCTGAAGAGTTTCTTAAAGCCGCAATCCCTTAGGCAAGTCACCGAGAAAATCTCAGGGGGCCGCGATGTATTTGGGCCGATGAGGTATAAATTGGGCCACTTTAATTTATAAACATTGATAAAAAAAAAAAAAACTAAAGAAATTTCATGAATTCATAATTTGAAAAATGAGAAAAAAGATTGGACAGATTAATATTAAGTAGACCGTTAAAAATGGGATTTCCAAGTAGCCACTAAATTTTCCTATTCCTAGATACAGCCCTGTGTTTCTTGACGTTTCTCTTCAATAAGTTGTAGCAATAACTTGCTGGTGTGGTAATTTGAGATGACTATTGAATTGATTTTAGACTACACATAATGGAATCTTTGGTTGAAATATGCGCTTTCCTCCAAAACATGAGGCATTCATCAATAACTAAATTAGCAGCTTCGAATAAATTTAAATTCACAACTCGAATAATTATTGTAAAATAAAATGCGTAAGCAGTCTTTGTTCTAAGACAGATTGCTACCAAGAATTTGATCATTCATTGGACTAATTGAATAAACTTTTGCACGAAGCGTTTTCTAGAAACAATATAGTTATCAATTATGAAAAGAAAAATAGAACTTATATGTGTTCTACTACTGATATTTTATCATATTTCATAATAAACCGTTCGCAAACTGTCAATTTCCTTTTTAATATGAATAAATTTTGTAAAATCGAAATATTCCTTATGGGAGAGTGCTTCCACCTCCGCCTCCTACCACCAAAAAATTTCATGTACTTCCACTTCCAAGTACCTCCATCTCTGGCGAAATGGGTACCTTCACCTCCACCACCACAGTCCCTGGTTATGGGGGACACAGTAGATGGCCAAAGTACATGGTGCTTGCATGACCCATTTCAACCTGAACCTAATAGGTTAATACGTTATAATTGATATCCAAAGTGAACACAACGAAGTCTCACTTCACCCATTAATCACAAACCAACAGCTACTTAAATTCTTTTAACGATTAATAAGAAAAATTTTTTCTTGATTTGACAATAGCAGCTTCAACTGTTCTGCATATTTAAATTTATACGACTACAAAAGTATAGAAGATAGAACTGATAGAAGGGTACTGTAAGCGGCGTGAATTTTCCAAATTTTTAGCTCTTTCGATAGAGATATCAACCAAACTCTTAGCTTTTTTAGTTTTTAAAGTGAATCCAAAAAACAAAAAAAAATTATAATAAAATTTGAATTTTTATGGCTTTGAATTCTTAAAAAAAAATTCAATGCTTGATGACATATCTAGAGGTGAAAAGACGCCCATCGAAAAAAAATCATCAAAATTGGTTCATTGGGAGGGTCTAGCGAACTGTCAAAAGGTTTTTTCTTCAAAACTTCAAAATTTTTTTAATATATAAGAAGATATAGGTAGATATAGATAGATAGATAGATAGATAGATAGACAGATAGATAGATAGAAAGGTAGATAACTAATCCGTATCAATAGACAACTAATTGTTTTATTGTAACTATGCTCAATGCAATATCACAACTTACACCAGCCTTTGCGGTCCTTCAGACCTGTAAAATATGTATAGATAGTTATCAGATTAATGACGTCTCTCAGAAAAAAAATTAAAATTATTCACTTCAATATGTACAATGATTTTGTTAAAAATAATATTTGGAATTGATGTTTCTTACCAACTTATATCCATTCGCTTGTTAAGTTGTTAATCGCAATCACTTCACTCTTGTTCTCTACCCACGCATTGCGCGTTATACCTACTTAAGGGAAACTCCGTGATTCGTCATAAAAAATGGTCTTGTCATGACTTGGTTAGTTGGCATGAAGAGAATATACAATGCGTCCTCGTGATGGAAAATTTCACGCTCTTTCCAATGGTGTATAATAAAAATCTTTTCGATCAATATTTTTGCTAAATATGGAAGTTTGAAAGTTGAAAATCGTATTTCACCTATGTAAAAACGCGTGTTTTTCATAAACTAATATCTCGTTACTCAAAAATTTCAGTTGCATCGTATGATTTTTAAATTGCTATCTTGAAGTAAATTTCATGCTCTTTCTGATGATGTATAGTAAAAATCTTTCTGAATTATATTTCTATTAGCTATAGAGATTCAAGTGTTGAAAATCGTATGTTTTTATACAGGTGAAATACGATTTTCAACTTTAAAACTTCCATATCTAGCAAAAATATTGATCAAAAAGGTTTTTATTTTACGCCATTGGAAAAAGCGTGAAATTTTCTATAAGATCGCAATTTAAAAACTTTATGGTACGCTGAAAATTTTTAGTAACGAGATAATATGTTACGAAAAATACGCGTTTTTGTATAGGTGAAAGATTTTCAACTTTAAAACTTCCATATCTAGCAAAAATATTGTTCAAAAAGATTTTTATTATGCACTATTGGAAAGAGCGTGAAATTTGCTATAAGATAACAATTTAAAAATCCTATGGTGCTGCTGAAAATTTTGAGTAACGTGAATGTAAAGTTACGAAAAGTACGCGTTTTCCTAGCTGAGATACGTTTTTTGACTTTAAAACCTCCATATTTAGTAAAAATATTAATCAAAAAGATTTTTATTATGCACCATTGGAAAGAGCGTGAAATTTTCTATAGGATAGAAATTTAAAAACCGTATGGTGCTGCTCAAAATTTCGAGTAACGTGAACTTGAAATTATGAAAATTGCCGCTTCCCGTGTTATTTAAGTGCACGTCGCGAGAGAAATAACCCTTCTCACTGCTGCGGTGGCCGCGTTTATAACTCAGAGAGCAGATAATTTCTTTTTATGATGATTATTTTTTTACCTCTAGGGGTTGCTAATAAAAAAGTACAACATTCTCTTCCAAGGAAGCATAATGAAATATATTCTCTACCGGTGAGATGTCAATTCCATCAGTTAATAATTCGCTCAGAATCTTTCACTTTTTGTCTCATCAAATAATAATGTTGAAATGATAATCTTTACACGTATAGTATAGAGTATTTATAATGATTGGTCTATGTTCTAATTGGTCATATGTTACGCGCGTAATGACCAATCATAACGCTAGAATATGATAAAATGTAGGTAGTTTCATTTCTACCTTCCTAAATAACATCGTTCACTTTTCAGTGAACGACTAAAATTCGATGATTTGAATCATCATCTGATTTGTGTTTTTATTTTACGAGTTAGTCGAGGTAAATCTACCACATTCCAACTTGCTGATTGGTTGTTACAGGCGTGACGTATGACTAATTACAACATAGACCAGTCATTATAAACACTCTATATGAAAAAACTGATTACGCATAATACTTGACCTTTGAGTATATACTCAAAGTACTTGACTATCCACTTACACGTATCATACGTTGTTTTTACATCGATATCGGTTACCTCTGAGAATTTGTTTATTAATTCTTCGAAAGGACCTATATATCCTGGTTCTATATTAAATTAAAAATAATTACTTGATTAAATTTCAGCTTATTTTTTAAAAAATAAGTATACTATTTAAATAAGAAGTAGGTATGTCCATTTCTAGTTCCTATACATTCTGTAAACGGTCATATTATAAATAAATTCTTACCCACTTTCCCATACGACTCCACTGCTCCTGCAACATGATATTTCACAAGCAAAAAAAAGTTATAGAAATTACTTCATACCTGTCGAGAATCTTAAGATTTAAATTTTCGAGGTAATTTTATTGCCATTCAACTCCACTTACCTATAATCGCAAAAAGACCTAGAATCGCGACAAATTTCGACATATTGTGACTATAATACGATTATACTGTAGGTGCAAGCTACGAAACGACAAAAAGTTACACTAAAGAAGGGAAAATGTCAAGTACGCGAAACAACGTTAGTAGGTATTCGGTAACAAGAATGTGAAAAATGAACGTTAATCGACTGCTTATATTTGGTAAAAATTCGGCCATTTTCCACGGTGGAAATTTTCGCAACACAAGGTTGCTTGGCGTTTTGTTTATTTAGGTATAATATATCACGTCGAATCGCAATAAAATCGATATTTAAGAAGTATAAAAAGCAAAATTTATGGGAACATGTGCCGTAGTTTGATCATATTTAGAAAAATGGCGAAGACAAACAGTTTTTACATATGTTCACGTGAAGTAGTGATGCACATTAAATCGCGATATTTACATAGCAAATATATACGCAAGAATGCAACGGTTTGAACAATTTTTCGTAGGGAAAAAATTCGAAGCGTATTACGCCAAGGAAACCAGTCAATAATATCAATGGTGTTAACTACGAAATACCAATGATAATATAGGATTTGCTATTATCTCATTATCGTTTAGGAAGATACAAGTTTTGTCGATGTTAGTTTGGTTTATAAAATTTTAAGCTTTCCTAGATGTATTATGATACTTATAATGGGGGGTTCTTTTCATACAGGAAGTCCCATTTTTTACTTTCTTATTTACTGATAAAACTGGGATAAACAACTAGGTTTTTGCTGCTAGCGTAAGAACACACATGTTTGCGCAATAATAGTCAATCTTTACATATCTGAAGTTTGTAATATAATGGTTGGGCTCTCTGTTCTAGTGGAATTATAATAATAAATGATAAATGATTTCTCATTTCTATGATAAGAAGGAACATCATACGTTAGTACGACGATGGTCAAGTTGATATATTATCTACTTCACACTTTATGTAATTATCAGATACATGGTCGGACTTTTGCGAGTTTATCATTAAAATTATGCTTTACGCGGATTACACCGTCCATCATTTACATCGCACACGCCAAACATTCTGTACCTATTTGAACTACAAAATTTTGCTTGAATCCTCTCACTAATGTGAAGAGAGCGTAAAGTTTATTGACCTATAACTGGTTACACCATGTAAGATAAAGTGAAAAGTTTCAACTTCATTTTTTCAAGTGTGCGTTATTCACTGACAGGGACGTACCGAAAGGGGGCCTTGGCTTTTGGGAAGTTGGTGGATTTGGAGTTTTAGCGTAAAGTTGGTAAATTTGACCACTTGCGCAGTATTATTACAGCTATTTTTACATTTTTGGAAGACTAACAAGAAGACTGTGACATCTTATTCAACATCTTATTTTATTTTCGCGGAGCCAAAAAAAAAAAAAAAAAAAGGTCAACAGTTGGTAAAATTTCATGGTATAAGTTGGTAATTTTTGGTTTTCTCCTCCCGCCCCCTCCCTGAAGAATGTCCTCGGTACGCCCCTGCTCACTGATGACATGACCTCAATATGAGCAACTGTGGTTTCGGTGGGATGATAATATCAACAGCCAATAGGCACAGCTTTACATACATCAATACAGCAATACTATACCAATAGCTTATAATATTATGAGAATTAATGGGTACAAACCAGTACAAACGTACCATCGAAACCTCGTATACGGCAGTGACAGTTCACATTGTGCTAGTTTTGTTGTGTTAGTTAAGGTTTTTTATGCCCATTGATATTAGAAAAATCTATGCAAAGATTCAATATAGTTAAATATTATTGTAAATTTTCTCTTCTAAAATTTACGTTATAACGCGATCATAGTTTATCGCCTGATTTTTGTTTTTGTTATGTCCAGTTATTACCTGTCAAGTATCGACAAAATGGTGCTTACGAAGAACATATCTATTGGTCCAGTATTAATACATTAGAAGCCTGTAGCAATATGGCATCAATCAGCTCCATATCCTATTCTCATTGGCAGTATTTTTCTCAAAAGTAACGCAACTAAATGATTTAAAATTATAATATATTTTTTAGAGACTTTGTTTCAACAGATTTAGCATTTATTTTTCCAATTTTTTTATTTTTCTATTAAAAAAAACTTTTTCGGATTTACCAACTTATTTTCCGAAGCACTGCCTTAAGATTAATGCAGCTCCATTTCCCTGGCCTCCCAAGTATTTCCTAGGGGATTGAAATTATGCACATCGTTAGTGCTTCGTTGGTGCTCACCCCCAAGCATAGATCTTGAATGGGCGGCCGGGGAAATGGCTGCCCCCCAAGTATTAGCTAGAGCAAAATTTTTTCGTTTACTCGTTAAAATTAATTTACCATTCGTTTCAGTCTGTAACACTAAGGAACTCATATTTCCTGAATGTGACGAAGTAGTAGGTTGGACTTGACCATTTTCAATGCAATTATAATCCATATTACTCGTAATTTGAGGAGTAGATCTAGGCGTATTCGAGTCTGTTTCAAAACAAGTTATTGTATACTAAATATATAAAATCATAACAATTCATGAGCAAATTTTTTTCGTTTACTCGTTAAAATTAATTTACCATTCGTTTCAGTCTGTGACGCTAAAATTAAAGAAAAGGGTCTTATCTTCTTCATCTTCAAATTTCAAAAGTTTTCATAAGAAACTCACAAAACATTTTACTCACAAAAATGTCACTTTTTCAGCGTTATCAATTTTGGTTCCCATATAGATAACATATAGTACCTGCGAAGTTTGTTTATACTAAAAAAGAGAACCGTGTATGTGAAATACACCCTTAAAAGAATAAGAAAAGAAAACCCTTCTACGTTACTCAAAAATCCTACAGAATTCATTTCTAATGCTTAAGGAAAAAAATATACGTAAAATATACTTTCAAAGCTAGTGAAAATTTCAAAATATTAGAATATTGCGATCTATTACTGGCTGCACTGGTACAAAATTTTTTTTTAAATTCTTCCCAATACACTACTAGAGGTTGAAGAAGACATTGGTCAAATTACCGAGCCAAAAAATAATTCATGTTGAGACGGCAAAGATTTCATAATATTGAAATATCGCGATCTACAACTTTTCGACCCCTTTATAGCAGTCTGAACTTTTATCCAAATAAAAATGGCAATGGTTTAAGAGGATTCAAACACTCAAATTGCTAAAAAAGATTTCTCACACCATTCTTACTGGCTAAAAAACACGGAAAATAGCGTTTTTTTCAAAAGGTGGTACACTTTGGGGACCTTCTAATTCCCTTCCCTTTCATCTAGGGGGCTAAAAATTTTTTTGAGAGGTCTCTAACTCAGAATAAGTCACCTCGCCAAATTCGATCAAAATCCAAGGTATGTTTTTTCTTTTCGATCCACTCTATAACATACATCATACTGTTGGACATTTACCATATAATTACAAATAGTCGGAAACGCAAAGATTTGAAGACCACCACCATTATTCGACTGCCTTCCCATATCAGGTACGCTGCAAATGTTTTTTTTTTTTTTTTTTTTTTTTTTTAATTGAAAACTAAGCTAAAAATTAACAATGAAATTATATGGAAATTATTAGGTAACATATATAAGCTTTGGAATATTGAAAAACTTAATTTTTACTTAGATACAGTACATAATGTAATTCTAAATATATAAATTATACAACCAAAAACAACACTTGTTGTCAAAGTTTATGAAATTTGTAGATTTATGAAATTATCAATTGCTCAACACTATTACTACCTATTTATGATGAAAAGCGAAACTACGCGAAGTTCTACATATCGACCCCGTATAATGTTAAAAGGGTCGAAGTGTCATTTTTTTCAAATTTGAGTTTTTGATGGTTTCTGATTCACTGAAGCGAGCTGCATTGATTAAAATTAAAACAAAAAATGAAAATTTTGAACTTATAGCTCTTAACGACTGATTTTAAAAAGTGCCAAGTCTACCACTTCCATAAAAATGGAAACCTAAAAAGATTTTACATTCGAATTTTTTTCTGTCTTGATATTTTTTTTTTAATTAATAAATATGGAAGTTACAGTGAACATTAAATATTGTAAAACGTAAACGTAAATTTATTATCACTAATAATCACACACAAATCTGTAGGATACAAACACCCAAGTCCATTTGTGTATCATAGCTTCATGTCTACTAAGTGCTGAAAAAAAATTTGCCATAAATTTTTTCACAAAATTGTAATTTTCACAGGAAAACTAGTAACCTTAATCCATTAAAATCAAAATTTCACCTCAAAAGCCCCAAAATTGCAAGTTTTATTACCTTTTTAGCTTTCCTGTAAAAAATCAAAAATGGTACTTCGACCATTTTAGCATTACAGGGTCGATATATTCTTGTACCTATGAACAGCTTACAAATTTAGAGATTCACGAGGTTTTAAATTTTTTTTTTCAACGTTTAATTTTTGGTTTAAAAAAAAAAAAAAAAAAAAAAACGCGTCTTCTCACCCCCCCCCTAAAGAAACTGTTTTTCACTAACCTTGTTAACAATTTCCTTTTCACTAAATTATCACAAGGTTATGATTTGAAGGAGGGGGATCATCGGCAAAAGTGTTATAATGATATACATTATGTATTGGCAATGATATTGTCTGAAATGAAATTTGGTTGAACCTAATTTATTTCAAGTACATATATAGTTTTACGCCATTGAGAAATTGAATAGTACATATTATGAAGTTTAATAGAGAAGGGGGAACGGGGAGGGAGAACTAAAGAAAATAATGAGTGCACTAACGAGCACTAACGAAGCACTAACGATGCGCATAATTTTAGCTCTCTAGCTAACACTCAGGGGGCAGCCATTTCCCCAGCCCCCCATTCAAGATCTATGCTTGGGGGTGAGCACTAAGGAAAATAATGCGTGCACTAACGAGCACTAACGAAGCACTAACGATGTGCATAATTTCAACCCCCTAGGAAATACTTAGGGGGCCAGGGAAATGGAGATGCATCCAATCTTAAGGCGGTTGAGGGTGTTCAATAAAGGTACATTTTTTTTGGCATGTATTGCGACTTTGCTGCTATTTTTGGTCGTAGATGAAAACCATTCGTAACCCAATAAAGGTAACTGCATTTTCCGAAAAATTAATAACATAACTATATTGAGATGCCCTCAACTTCAAAATTTCAAAGATTACAAAAATTACTCTTCTTTTAAAATATCTCACTTGTCAGTACTTCTACGTGAAAGATAACTCAGGGGGTAACATAAAGAGTAGTAAATTCGCAATGAGTTGGTTGACAGCAGTTTTCCCTTGACCCTATTTGTGTGGAGCTCAAAGGGGTGCAATTTGGTTTTTCACGTAGATCGCGGCTACCGCATTGATCGTAGGTGAACGACGAAGTTGGGTATCGAAATGAATACAGTATAATTTCAAATAAATTGAATTGACCATTTTTGCCATGTAGGTAGTCGACTGGTGTAATGTAATAAGCGGAGTAAGATTTCGGAGTAACAAAATAAGTAGCAATGAAATAAAGTTAACTATTGAAATCTCTTTATTTTGATACGCAGCTACCTTAGAATCATTCGCCACATTTTGAGGCAAACAAGAATTATAGGGCCGAAATTACTGACAATGCAGTTGTCCTAATATATGCCAATAAATTACCCATTTGTAGTTCAATTATAAAATCAGCCAAAAATGGTAGGTATTTTTTCAAAAAAAAAAAAAGTTTAGATCCTTTCTCTCACGCAATAACCTTCTACGTTTTAACATCCATCTAACTATTTTTCCTGTGCATTTGGCTTCGTAACTGTACACGGCACGTGAAAGGAAAAAGTAAAAAAAAGTAAATTGAATTGGAATAAAATTTACTACTCAAATTTCGTTCGGTCATTGAACACAAAATATGATTTTTGAGGGCAAAAAAAATTCATTTTAACGGAGATAGAATGTTTTTGAAATTTTTGTTGTTGGAAATCTTTATTTTGGAATGTCCAAAAACTGAGTTTGGGGAACCGTTTTGAGGTCATTCATCAACTACAACTAACTGAAATTCATTTAGTACGTCTTCATTCAATGCGCTACGTAGTGAAGTCAACTTATCACATGTAGTAGTTGCTAATTATTTACGAATTCAATACGAAGGTGTAAGTTTCATAGTCTTAAAATGCTGTAAACAACGTAAACATCAGTTCCCACCATTTCGATTTTTAATTTTTCATTGCATAAGCGAGGACGACAGATTACAGATACCAGGTGACTACTTGATTCGAGCACCCAAGCAAAAAAATTAGCTAAAAGGTGAATAAATTCAAAACATATATGTGTTTTTGACAATGAAAGTATAAATTAAAATTGTGTATTTCATTGATAAACACTTTTAAGCATTAAATAAATATTATTTATGCCATTTATTGTTCTTAATATCATTCAAATATGTAATTTATTTCTATGAGGGAAAGATTTTTGCGCTTGGGGTGCTCGAATCAATAAGTAGTCATCCGGTATATCAAAGACTGTCTGGTATATAATAGGAATAGCATGTACCTATACGCATTGTTTTTAAATGCAACTGCTCAAGAGGTCAAGAGGTAAAGAAAGTCTTTCCAAGATAATTATTTATTACATGATTTAATATAATTTTTATATAACAAAAGCAGTAATACGATGATAAATAAAAATAGCACTTGACAGATACTACATATATCTAAACTGCCCTTGCAAAAAAAACACTACTAGTAACTAGAAATCACTACTAATAACTACTAGTAACTACAAGTAAACTAGTAGTTAAATAAACGAATAGTAGTGAATTGTTACTAGTTACTAGTAGTTCAGTTGCAGAATACTAATATCTCACTACCTACTAGTAGTAGTTTGTGATTACAAGTTTATGAATAGAGTACCTAGTAGTTTTTCACTACTTGTACTGTGATAATTGGTTTCTTATTACTAGTAGTAGGTAGTTTGTGATTACAAGTTCATGAATAGAGTAGTAGTTTTTCACTACTTGTACTGTGATTATTAGTTTATTTTACTAAGTTTAACAACAGAGTACTAGTTTACTACTACTACTAGCAGTCCAAATAAACACTAGTTCTTGAATAGAATAGTAGTTTGTTACTGCTAGTGCTTCTCCTGATAGCAAGTTGAAGAATGAAATGTAAGTTATATAGTAATGAGAAACCATTATTTCATTCTTCAATTAGGTATAGTTTTCATGAAGAATAATAGTACTGAAGATAGCAACTGCTAGTTATACTAGTAATAAATAGAGCAACTAGTAGTTGTGCAGTTGACTAGTAGTAGGTACTCAAGATATTAATGATTACTAGTGTTCTACTAGTAGTCTACGTATCACTTTGCTTCTCTTAGATGAAATGTGTTGCAGTAATGCATATAAGGAAGAGTTTAATTTAACTGTAATTGAAGTGCAAATACCTACGCACTTCCGCCAACAAACTTAAGGACTGTTTGCACATTTTGTGTGAACCAATGGTTTGAATGCATCCTTAGGTGCGTTGTAAAGATTTGAAAACCATTTTACATCTGATAAGAAAGGGAATGGTATTCGGGACTTCCAATTAAATATAAGTATTAATTACTACTAGTATTTAGTAGTAGTGTTTTTCAATATTAATCACTACAAGTTACTAGTAGTGGTCACTTCTAATAAGCACTTGTAGTGACCACTACTAGTAACTTGTAGTGATTAATATTGAAAAATACTACTACTAAATACTAGTAGTGATCATTACTAGTTACTAGTAGTGTTTTTTTTGCAAATGCTTATACCTAACGTAAACCTATACATGAGCTGAAAATCAAACTCTTGCAAAGTGCAAGATCATTTGAAATGAAATACGAATGAAATACATTCTAATTTTTTTAGCAGTATTGTATTGCTACAAAAGTATTACAAAATGTTATTTCTACTTGCCCATCTATATCAATTTCTATTGATAACAGCACAACTCGCTTCACTTTTTTTCCATTAACCTCTGCAACTTTGCTGAAACAACCCATTTTCGTAATATGATGAGAAGACGTACTTTCATTCTTTTTACGCAGCGAGTACGCTTTATATTTAAAAATTTCAATAATTCTTACCGCTTGATGTTTGTGAAATCGTCTTTATTAACCAAAAATGTGAACCCAAGCATATTTGGGCCAATTTTTGCAACTAATGCATCATCACCGCATACTTTCACATACATATGATCCTGTTAGATTACAGTAAATTTCAAACATCATTTGCGTACCTCATGCATATTTGCTATTGAAAATGAAACTTGAAAAACTCACGCGCAAATAACCTCGTTCATGGAATGGATGAGCGTTTATCATATTCTGAAGATTAGTATCTATGGAATAATGAAAAAAGCAAATATTGTCCTTTCCAAAAAGAGCTTCGTCGAAGAACAAATCATCATCTCTGTCTTCATAGCAAAGCACACGGCAATGAAAAATAAATGAAATGATGAACAGAACATAACTACTACTTATCAATAACGAATTTAGGAATTGCATTTTAAAAAGAATTTTCTACTTTATAGTTAACTCACGAAATTTTATATTAAATGATTGTCGATCCAAGTTCAACGGTACCTGTACAAAGTGAATTCGTGGTTAAAAAAATTTGATGATTTATTAAAATATACTGTCCATATTATCAAGGGCAACAACTGACTTTATTGTGTGAACAATTGAAAATTCGAAGCTTTTGGCATCTATATACGGGTATGTATTGACTTTCAACCTTCAAAACAATATGATAGGTGTTTACCCTCAACTGTGTAAACCATTTATTGGTACCATATTTCAACAGAAACGTGAGGCGAGAAGATCTTTGAATATCGATGGTACTAAATGTGAGGTGCTTATCGTAGCCTACTACATGTACATTTTTTTTTTCATTATATTCGTTATAATGAATCGAAAATGGCTAGATCGTTTGTTTTTTTTTTTAATTTTTTCCAGAATATCAACGATGGAATCTGATGGAATTCAGGGGAGTTTGACGGTTCCAAATATCTACCAAAGTGACAAAGCCAGTTGGAGGTTTTTATTTCAATCAAGATGAACAAATCTGAGAGCGCACTAATTTCACAATTTTAATTCAATTTCAATTTCAAACAATTGAGAAAATTTTTTGAAAAACCTCGCCCAGTTTTGGGACAAAGAAAAATTATAGGGCCGAAATTACTGATAATGCAGTTGTCCTAATATGCGCCAATAAATTACCCATTTGTAGTTCATTTATATAAAATCAGCCAAAAATGGTATTTTTTCAAAAAAAAAAAAAAAAAAAAGATTGGATAACCTAACTTTCTAACATCCATTCATGTTGTTTTCCTGTGCATTTGGCCTCGTAACTGAAAACTGCACGTGAAAGAAAAAAGTGAAAAAAAAGTAAACTGAATTGGAATAAAATTTACTACAAAACTTTTGTTCGGTCTTTGAACACAAAATATGAATTTTGAGAGCAAAAAAAATTAATTTCCACGGAGATAAAATGTATTTGAAATTTTTGTAGTTGGAAATTTTCACGTTATTTTGAAATGTTCAAAAACTGAGTTTAGGGAACAATTTTAAGGTCATTATCAACTATTGTGGCCTCTTGATCAATGAAGAGTTCTTTAAAAAAAATTTGAATTGATTATATTTAATTTAATTGAAATAAATTTGAAAAATTTTTTAAGAATCTTTTTCCATTCTAATTTTATATAAAATTTAATTTCAGTTACAGTTACATAACTACTTAATAGGTGAGCATTCAATATTTAAACTTTGAAGCAGGTAATTTTATCTTGCACCATATCCTGAGTTAAGGTCGACAATTTGCCTAAAAACTTGAAGAGTAGTGGAGTGAGAAGGCATCCAAGAGTACATTCATTTTGGAATAGAGTTTCAAAATTAAAACGCTGAAGGAGGTGATTATTTGTGATTATGAAAGTTTTTTTTCAGCAATAAGTTGAGTCAACATTGAGTCACGCGAATTATTTCAAAATTTTTGAGAAAAGGTGTAGAACGAGTACATCAAAAACATGAGAATCAGTTCCCACAATTCCGATTTCGGCAATTTCTCATTTTTTATTACACAAGCTTAGAAAATTCAGAATAAGGGATCATATTTCTGGTTCATTTTCCAGTTTTTTAGTAGCGTTCAGCATGAGAAATTGTAACGTAGAATTGAGGGGTACACAACTTTTCGATAAAACAGGTAGAGGAATAGGCATTCACAAAATCCAAATTTCTTATTTTGGCATGCCAGTGGTTTCGCCAAGATTTTCTTAAGAGAAGGGGGGGGGGTTGGTCAGAATTTCCAAGTTAATTTTAAACATATTTTTGCAAAGCATAGTTTATCTTAGGTGAGGGGGGGAGTGTTCAAAAACAGAAAATACTGAACCTAAAAGATTTATTTTTTCGAAAAACACGCTAAAATCATTTTATGTTTTAGTGTTGCTAACGAAATCGATTTTTTCAATCGGAGGTACATATGTAACATCAATTTTTTAGCACAATTTCTGATCTTATGGAGGGGGTCCAAACTACCAGAACCCTTCTTGGCTACGCCACTGCGGCATGTCTATCCCTGTGATTAAAATGAAAGCGAGTGCTTCGATAGGCGATAGTAAAATATCGCTTATCGCACCAATCACCATTCCAAAAGCTTGGCACGAGCCGGTATTCCAACTTCCAACGGTACGGAACGTCGAGTTTTATCTGTTTTTATACTCCGAACTACAACGATGACGCGTGAGAAGTATTCAAAAATATTGTATTTTTTCGAACTTCGAAAAGTGATTTTTTGTCGATTAATTTGTATCGCGTTTTAAAAACTATTTTTGCGGAAGAGCTCCGGCTAATGATTGGTGATTTCGTTTCGCGTATGTTGATCTATTGAAGCAAGAAATCGGAGCTGCGCTGAACGTGTTAAAAGTACATAAGCATATTAGTTTTCAAGTTCACCATTTTCGACCATCTCGTCTTAACCTCTATTCAGTTGATGTAAATTTCATTTTAAATAAACGTTTAAATCGATTCTCCGTATTTAGTTTTTGCGTGTATAGCGCGGAGATCAGGGCCTTAATCGGGTAAATGGTCTCCGAGTCTTTTGGTCACGCCCCTTCACACCTCCTCTCTGCGTGAGGAGGTGAGTATTATGAGACCTTACGTCTCATAATATTTAAAATGGCTCCCAACGTGAGGCCCTGATTGGACAATTTGGCAGGTCCTTTTAGATGGTTAAAAGGCCACAGAGGGCAGAAAACCCCTATCCGGTGGTGTTTAAGCGTTAACTTGGTTTTCGTGGATGTTGGACACAGGGGACTACCGGTTGCTCTAGTAACCGACACGTTAAAATTCTGTTCAATATATATAGATATAATTTTAGTCATCAAGGTTTTTAAGCTAAAAACTATCAGAAAATGATCGTCTCACCCCTCTGGGTCCACAGCTGAAGTTTTAGAAGTGGGCACCACAATGACTATATTTATATATTAAAAATTAAACCCCTTATAAACACTGGAGTTTATAGTATATATACGTTGTGGTGCCCGATATAGAATCCTCAAAAGACGCTTTGTTTGTGGTGTCCGGCATATGGCTGGGCGCCTCATAGTTCAAAATATACAAGGGCACCACAAGATATTGAATACGTATATTCATATATACATTTTTCTTCTGTTTTAAATTTGTTTTTCATTCTCATGTTTTCTTTAAATTCATGGTACTTGACCGAAGAAATACAAATGAAGGCTGCTTGCTTATCCTACAGGCGGGCTGAAGCTCGCATATCATCTAGGGACTTTTTTTTTACGGGAATCTCTTCTACCGCACACGACACTACTTGACTAAGAACCGCTTGTGACATTACTTCCAGCCAAGCAAGGGCACCTTGGCGACTGACCTACATCTCCCCTGAGTTTTTCTTGGGTGAGTGTGCGCCTCCACCCAAGTTCTACCACATCGGAAGTTCAACAATCGCTTCATCCTTCCTTCTAGCACCATATTCCCCTCTGGTGGGTTTCAGGCCCCATTGCTATCATCGGCCTTATCTGCGCCATGCGCATATCTTCACAGCAGGATGATACCCATTACCCCCTACTTCAGGGGTACTATGTACCTATCGTCCAGGAACCTACTTCCATCTGCAACATCCAACCCTACTCCTAGCCAATAGACTAGGTAGGAACATTCAACAATCAGTTCAGTACATTGGCCAAGGGGTTCGATTGACGTGACCCTGGATTATGCAGCTACTCGATCTACCATATAGCCATTAAAGACTGTGACATCTGACTAGCTACAGGCTGAAATCGTTCACGATTTAGCCTGTCGTGCGCTACTATCACCCCACATACCTACCCTACTACTCTGTCATTCAGAATAGTAAAAGCGAAAACTAAAAGATTATTAAAGAAAATCTACGTTCCACTTGGAAACGAAATGAACAAACGCATCAGTAAACAACGATTTTTATGAAATATTTTACATCTTAAAATTCTACGAGGCGTATATTTTACATCCATCATAACATTACTTGGAACCACTCACTCCGAGAATCTATGTCAGTCTCGTTCAGCGATATCATTCGCTAATACAAATAAATTGAGCTCGAACGCCTATGACACATGAGCGCGTATTTATAGCACCTTGTATCTGCTCTTATTCAACGTATGGTGAGCAGTTGTCTGTAATTTGAGCAGTTCTTCTTTAATCAGACGAGTGATCTCGATTTTAGCCTTCGATACGGAGAATTCGTTGATACTTTCGATAGCCAGGTACAGTTTACGTTCGCCTTCGGGCGGATTTTTACCAGGCGGATAGTACGTACCTCGGACTGTAATACCGGCTTCTGAATATTCGGCGATTTGAGCCAAAGCTTCCTGTATACAAAAAAAAAAATGTTCATAATAATAACCTCGCACAAAGTGATCGAGTAAGTAAATATGAAACGAACCTTCGATGTAACTCTCCACCTAGCTTGTTGAGGGAAATCGTTAATCTCCAGTTCTTCTTCGTATTTATGGAATGTTTCCACTTCATCTTCTTCTTCTTTATCATCCTCCTCTTTAGGTTGATAGTTTAGTCTGGTATTCAATTTAGCGGCTAATTGTTCTGCCACAGTTTTAGCCTGAAATGAAACTCTCAAAAGTGAATAATAGTGGTCACATTTTCAAGCATAAAATCCTTCTCGTATACATATCGAACTTACAGTAATGAAGGGTTGCGAGCCACCGCCCTTCATAATAGCTTCAGCAGCCTGTTGAGTGGCGCCTTTCGCATCAGGACCCAGGTTCTTAGCCATGTTAATCCTAGAGGCTAACCTCTTGGCCAATTCTAATCGTTCGGTATTCATAGGCGCTCCGTTGGTACCCGATGTAGCGGTAGAGGACATACTACCGACATCAATGGGCGCCTTGATCTCTTTGACTGTTCGCTTCGGAGCCAACATACTTTCGATTTGCTGATCGATATCGCCTTCAATGTCTTCGTCGTCCGAATCTTGTAAGCCTGAAATCACCGGTATACGTCTGGTAAGGACGTCTGAATTACATACCAAAGAGGATAATGCTTTTGGTCAACTCACCGAGCACAGCTTTCTGTATTTTTTTCTTCTCGTTCGCCATCGCTGCTTCGGTTTCGTCGAATTTGAATCCTTTGCCGCTAAAACCGCCGCCGGTGTGAACTTTTTTACCTTCCTGAAAAATTATACGATAATTAGGTTATCAAAAAAAAAAAAAAAAAAGATAAATATGGGAACTAAACACATACAGCTGCTTGCTTGGCTCGATAACGAACCCACATCGTGTCCAATTCCGGAGGTACAGGTATTCCAGAGAGTTCTAGAGCTCGCACTATATCGCCGGAAAAACGCTCTTGTTCTTTGGTTATAAATGTGTACGCGAATCCTTTATTACCAGCCCTATTGGAACGAAATTCAAACAGGAATAATTGACGATAAATAATATAAATTGAATAGCCGGAATGATGTGTAATTTTTACCTGCCAGTACGGCCACATCGGTGAACATAATCTTCGTAATGATTAGGGCAATCGTAATTTACCACTAGAATCATGTGCTTTACGTCAAGTCCTCGAGCGGCAACGGACGTAGCGATCTGAAAGCAATAACGAAATTACAAGTTGTACGACAGTGGATCAATTATTCAAAACACGAGTAAATATGTTATACATTAATGTAAAATCAATAATAAACGTATTAAGACAATTCGATTTTTTTGTAAGAGGTTGTTGGGATTTCAGAATATTGAACTTCTCAAGCAGTGAAAAAAAATCAAAGATAAGTTCGTTACAATCTGAGGTTCTGGAAAATGTTTCCATGTATATAGAAAGTACGTTACTTACATATTTCCGGATAAAAATAAAATTTGATAATTGTTGTATTAAGTGTGTCACTGTTTGCGGCTTGCATATTTAATGAAAAGACTATCACTGTTACGAAAAAACCGACAATATTACTGTGTATTGATAATTTTTGAATTTTTACTGTACAGTAATCTCCAATTTGAGGGGTTAGAGCAACCCCACATAAATTGTTCACGATTCTGAAGTCAATCTTGAAATTTTGCATCTAACATTCTAGCCCATCTCCCCTCCCCGTTCTGTAGTTGGAAGGTTCAAATATGATTTAAGAACCATCTACAACACTAACTGCAACTCGAATTTAAAATTTCAGCGAAACGACCGCACAGTTTGAGAGAAGAAGCGTGAAAAAGAAAAAATCCATGGGTTTTTAAAAATATTTTTAAATGTTGTAAAATTACGTGTAATGAACTTAAAAAAATGTTAATTGCCCCTGCCCCTTTCATTTTGGGGCTGGGAATTTGAGTATAGCTTAAACACCACCTTTGGGTTGGTTGAAATCAGTGTTTAAAATTTCAACAAAATTGAGTGAGTAGGTCTGGACATCTTAAGAGGCCGAAGAAAAAATCCAACTTCTCGCTTTTCTTTAATAATACAGATATAGATATAGATAGACAGACAGACATATAAACACTAGGGCGGAGTGAAAAAAAAATGTTCTTCAATTTTGATCAAATTGTAGCTGGTTTACTTTGAGTTGAAAGTCCCCCATACAAAGTTTCAAACCCCATAGACAGGGATTCTGAAAGTAGGGTCATTTCTGAAAAAAAAGTGATTTTTCACCCCTGTAGCCTCCGGATCGATACATAACCATAACCACACAGAGCTAAAAAGGTGCAATTTGAGTTTTTACACCTTCCTAGCTCCTCGGCAGATCGATTGAAGGCCGTCTTGGTCACCCTACCTAGGGGTTAAAAAGTTGCAGATTGACGATTTTTACATAAAAATTTTTCAAAGATTTTGGTGTTTTGTAAATGTACTGCCATTTCGATAGGGACAATGAAAGGTCATGTCTTTGAGTATTAATATAGTAATATGAAGAGATGAAAGTGTAGTTCGAACAGGGTTTTGATAGATAGCGCTGCACCAACTATGAGTTGTAGACTTAGTGTACACTACAGTACAAAATTGTACGTTACGACGCGTTTTCAGGTCTGCCGTGTGACGTCAGAGATTAGTGGGGAAAGAGGAGTGTTGAATGAGTACCAATGAGCACTTTTCGTTTCCGTCCAACCTCTAGTAAAGGGACGTTGGTGCACATCAAGTGTACAACTCGCATCTGATATAGCGCCCTCTATCAGGTCCCTTGATGCGTAATGCTAAGAGTATGGCTTTTATCCCTCCATATAACTATACTAATACTCAAAGGGTCATGTAAAACGAAAATTTTACATTGTAGTGTTGCCAATTTTTGGTTTTATGTCTAAAATCGTTCTAAAACGCTTCAAAAAAATTTGAAATCGGAAAAAATGTAGGTAAATGAGAAAAAGTTGATTTTAAAATGAAGAAATTAAAAACTGGAAAAATTAATGCCAAGTGTCCTCGAACAAAGTCTTTAAAACAACATATTATAATTTCAAACCATTTCGTTGCGTTATTTTTGAGAAAAATGCTACCAATGAAAATAAGATACATACTTATTTTCCAAAGCACCGCCTTATGTTGAGATTTCCACCTTTTTTTCAATTTCCGTGATAGAGCGTTACCAACTTCTTTCTACCTTTTTTTCTTTTAATGAGAAAATAAAATTTTATACGTCATTAGAGGAAGCGAGAAGAAATGAAAATGCCTCTGTATTGTATTGCGTAACATTTATTTTATTCACAGAAAAAAAAAGGTAAAAAGAAGTTGGCAATACTCTATCATGAAAATTAGGGGGCAAATGTTGAAATATCAACATATGGAATTTCAAATAAGATTAGAAAAAAACTTTTCTGGTTGATAATTTCATATTAACAATTTTTCAGTTTTAGTTCACATTAGATGAAAATTAAATTTTTCAGACCTGAAATTTTATCAGGAATAATTCTCAACTTCAAGAGCAAAAAATATTTTTAAACTGAGTTCCCAACTTAAAAACATAGCTATTATAGTTAACTTGATTTGAGGAGGCTGGGGGGAGAGGGAGGGAGGGATTCTTCAAATCTTTGCATTTCAGATCATTTTTAATCATATAGCAAATATTTAACTTCTGCGCTGGCGGGTACTTATAAAATTCGCTCAAAACTTGGTGAGAGACTCTTCTTAGAAATAGAACAAAAAAAGCTTTTATGTATAGTTCAAAATATTCGTTTTTGATCTCACATGAAAAAGTGAGTTACGGACGCTAACATATCGAAATTTCAGCTTCTTAAGTGCATTTTGAAGGGAGTTAGAGTAAAAAAACGGTATTTGAGAAAGTTTTGAGTCATGAAACTTCTTGAATCTTCCATATGCCTTCACCAAATCAACCTAGAAAGGTAATACTTTGTATGCGGGGTTAGTTGAACATCAGAATAGGACCTCTTGAATTTGGAACAAAATTGATCCAAAATGGCGGATTAGTAGAACTTGAGGAATCTCTATGAGCTCATATGGTTATTGGGTATAAGAAGTTTACCATATACCCAATTCACCTCCATACATGATGTTTGAGGGGAAGGGGGGATCGACCTAAACATAAGCTGGGAGCACACGAGATGTAGAAAATATTTTATTGCGGTGTCATAAATGATGAAATGAGATCAAATGATTAACCTTTCTAATTTAAGCTTCCCAAGTGAATTTGGAGGGGAGCTGAAGTAAAAAAAGTATTTTTGAGGGGAAATGATTGCAGGAAATTTCAAGAATTTTCCATATCGCATCACCATATTGACATAGATAGGTCAAAATTCGTTCACAGGTTTACTTGATGGCCAGGGTATGACCTCTTAATTAGGGTCAAATTGGATCCAAAATGGCCGATCTTTGCACTTTTAAGATAATTTGAGGAGCCTGAAGTAATTATAAGTTGAGAAATATGTGTTCATATAATTATTTCATGGCAAGAAATATTACTTTTGTTCGAAATTCAACTTCTTAAGTGGTTCTGGAAGGAATGGAGTAGGGGTTTTCAACTCAAGTGGTTTTAGAAAGAATAAGGTTGGGGTTTTAGACTTGGTATTGAGTATTGCGTGTAGACATGAAGAGGTTAACAATGTTATTTGTAGACCTAAACATTCTCAGTTAAAAACTCAGCTCCAGTCACGTGGCATGGTTGCTTACTTTTTTTGTTTGGGGAGGGGGGGAGGGTGTTGGATGAGGAGGCCAGGGTTATTGAAAAAAAAACAAAATAAAATGTTTTTTATTCTCCTCATTTTTTCTTTAAATTTACGGTATTTAACCGAAGAAGTACAAAGTAAACGCTAACGACGAAGAATTTTCTACCTGCGAAGGCATCTTCTAGATTTCGAAATTTTTTGTCACATTTCCATTTGCAAATGTTTTGAACTTTTCAGAACTTGAGAAGTCAAGGTCGTAAAGGGTATAATGACTAAATAATGTGAATTTTTTAATTTAGTTTTATGACTTCAATAGGGAGACCTTTTGCTAGTATATGGAATTATTTCAGCAAAATAAGTTGACTTATTTGAATTTGGTCACGACTAGCGATAGGTGTTTGACCACAATTAAAAGAATGGGGAAAGCTTGGGTACTTCATGCTCGTCGCTCTCAAGTGAAAATTAAATAATTATGATTCTTAATTTTTTCTTATTCAGTTATGAAGTTATGATGAGGAGCATAAGCATCACACATTTAAAATCGATGAATACTAAAAATGAAAAAAAAAAACGTTTTTTTGTTTTTATTAAAAAAAAAGTTTTTTTGTTTTTTATTTAAAAAAACGGTCTGTTTTTTATTTAAAAAAACGGTCTGTTTTTTATTAAAAAAAAAAAAAAAAAACAGTTTTTTAGCAACCCTGGATGAGGCTCGCACGAAACAATATAGTAAAAAATCACTTGAGCTTCAATCAAAAGCCTTCATGTTTATTTGCACTTCAAGCTATGCCATTACCCTCGAGTCCTTACCAATATTTTTATTTTGCCGTTTTTGAAGTCCACAATATTACTATCCCTATCGTACTGATCGATTCCACCGTGCAATGCCATGCAACTATACGACGCTTTCATTAAATCTTTCAACAAAGTATCGGCGTTTTCTTGTTTATCTACAAATATAATGGTGCTTCCTTGATCATAATAATGACCGAGGATTTCCAATAATTTCAAGAATTTCTGATCTTCTTCCAACACGATGACGTGTTGCTCGACATCTTTGCATACGATACTACGTCCGCCAACCTATAACGTGAAATCAAATGAGCTATCGATTCGTCCACTAATGGATTACTAAATACGTCGTTCATCGTACTGACTTGAATCTCAATAGGTTTATTCAAAATACGCCTAGCCAACGCCTCCATCTGACGTGGAAAGGTTGCGCTGAACATGACCACTTGTCGATCGGGTCGAATATTATCAATTATCTTCATTACCTGCGGTTCGAACCCCATATCGAACATTCTATCCGCTTCGTCTAGGACTACGTACGTGACTCTTCTTAAATTGGTAACTCGGCCTGTAACATGGAACGAACATGTAATAGTCAACCATTTCGCGTAATCCGCCATCGTATCGAGTCCACTCACCATTATTGGCCGTCAACATGTCGATCATTCTGCCCGGCGTGCAGACGATAATTTCTGCGCCACGTTTCAACTCGGCGATTTGTTCGGAGATACCGGTACCCCCGTATACGCATACTACCCTTAAGCCCAACGATTTGGTGAACTTTTTAGTCTCTTTGCCGATCTGCATGACTAATTCTCTGGTCGGACCCATGATCAAAGCTACAACATAATGTATCATTAAAAAACCGTAATCGAAGCCCGTATGTCTAATATGAAATCACTGCATTACCTTGGCACGAGTCGGCTACATTTTCGCGTATTAATACGAAAACATTCCAACGCTTCGAGTACGAGACCAATATTTACCTAAATTATATTCACCCGTATATTAGTACGATACGGGCACACTTACCGGGTTTCGCTTAATTTATACGTGTAAAATAACGCCCCTAGAAAGTGGGCTCCTTTTGGTACACCGGAACGCGATTCGTTGAACGAAAAGGGAATTCGATATTACAACGAATTAATAATTTTTTTCCCCATTAAATTCAATCAAAAAGTATATTGTAAAAATTAAATAAAAAAAAATATATATATTTTTTTGATTTTATAAATAAAATGGAAAATTTGCATTTTTTATTAAAACAAAAACCAAAAAAAAAAAAAAAAATGGAACTGTCAAATTACTTTTGAATATGAGCACAGAAAAAAGCTACAAATTATATTTTGAAAATAAACAATAGCTATTACAGATAGTTATGAAGAGTGATGAGGGGGAGGTGGAGGATATTGACAAATTCATCTCCTAAATACAAAGTTATTAATGTAAATACGGAGAAATGATTCAACAAAAAGTATTCCAGTTGAAATCAGTCAAAAAATAAGGTTTAAACATTTAAATAGTTTTGCACTACTTTGCAGCTTAATCTGTGAAATAATAGTACCTCCGAGGTGAGGAGAGAGGGGGGATGACGATAATAATTTCTTCCCCAGCAGAGCATAAAGAATTGAAGAAAAATTCAAAATTTAAAAATCTCTCAGACAAAATATCACGCCGCTTCCAATCAACCCCCTCTCCCCTCCCCAATACTTTGAAATAAAGAGTTAGAATTCATCATAAAAACCATCTCAAAACAGATTGAAACGTACTTTTGAAATTACAAGGTGAAGAGTAAATACCCAAAAGCTCAGTTCCCCTGCGCATAATGGGGACGCAACCAAAAAGTTCAATTTAAAAAACTTCCAGCTCGGATCCGGCTCATTTAACAAAAGTTTTACCAAAAATTTCACACAATTATGCGTATTTTAATACATAAAACTTTTGAGAAATATTATTTTAAGAAATTCAAAAAACTGATTTTCTTAGTCAAAGAATATTAATGAAAAATTTTCGACTCCTCATCTACCTCATCACGATTTTAGGTCGATCGCCTCTCCTCCTCCCCTCTAACATCGGGTGAAAGTGAATTTGGGAACCAGTATACTTCTTATTCCCCACAATCATGTAAGTCCATATTAATCACATATTTAGTTATTTGAGGCTCCGTTAAACTCTCCTAAAATTTTTTAAATCCGCCATTTTGAATCCATTTTGACACAAATTCAAGAGGTCATGTTCTGGTCATCAACTAACCCTACATATGGAGTTCGACGTCTTTAGAATTATTTGGTGGGGAGAAACGGAATATTCGGGAAATTTCCTGTAGCAATTTCCCCTCCAAAAATCATTTGTACTCAAACTCCCCTCCAAATCCATTTGGGAACCTTAAATTAGAATAGGTTAGCTAGATTAGCTCATTTTTTCGCATGGCAATGCAGTTAAAATGTTTGAATACTTTTGTTGAGAATCATAAAATAATAAATGCCAAATTTTTTTCATATAAAAATTATCGTTATTATCACCATCATCCTCACCATCATCACAAACCCAAAAATTTTTTCATATTGAGACCTGGTTATCATGACTCATGAGATATTTATTATTATTATTTTAATATATAAAATCCCCTCCCCTTCTCCTTCCAGCTTCAGTATATTTTTCAACACGTATTAGACTTTTTAGGTCTTTCAAACAATCAGAAGGCCACTGACGCTGATACACAGGTATACGCAGATGGAGTCCCCTCCATAGAAAATATGCCTAAAAATAGTGCAAAATTAGTTGAGAAGATGTTAGCGTGAACATTTAAAAATACATTCTTCAAATTTTCGACTCATTGAAATTCCGATGGGGGTGGGTGCTGGAGTGGCTCCAAAGCCCTCAATATATAGAAAGAGTCGAGAGCACCAATGTATCAAAATTTCAGCCTCTTTCATGAGGTGGAAAGGAATAGAACACAACACACAATATTTGAAGAATTTCTAGCAATGAAATTTCTCGAGTCGTTTGTATCTCTTCAAAGAAGGTAAGCTTAATTACGTAAGGCCAGTATGAAAAACTCAATATGACTCCTCGAAGATGAGAATAAAAATAGACTAAAAATAATGGGCGCCTCAAAAGTTGAGGAAATCTCGAAGAGCCCCAAAATATTAAAATTTCATATACATGGATGCATGATTGCATATGTCATTTTATAACCTGATTATAAGAGGCTTGTGCGCGTGTGTACCAAAAGGTCCTACTAAATTATAATCCCCTTCTTCAACTTCTTTAGAGATACTTTTATAATAAATCGCGATAAATATTTATTTGTTTAATATAATATAAACAATATAAGAACTATTCATTAGATTATTAGGAAATCTTACCAATTGGACCATCTGTGTCGGAAAGTTCCGGCTGATCCATAATATGACGTAACATAGGTAACACAAACGCTAATGTTTTACCACTACCAGTTTTCGCTATGCCAATGGTATCCCGACCTTTAAATTTGATACATTATTTTTTATTTTTTAATGTATTGATAAATTAATGAATAAGTAAATAAACACAATAATGAACGAATCAATCGAAATGAAATAATACTAACCAGACATAATAGCTGGAATAGCTTGAACTTGAATAGGAGTTGGTTTCTCGAATCCGTGTTTCTTTAAACATTCATATACTTTTTTACTGACTCCGCAATGGGCCCAGGTTCTAATAGGTTTAGGGCAGTTCTTACCTCGTACCCTGATACCTTCCAATTCCTATAAAATTATTATAAGTTAAGAATAAGAATAAAACCCACGACTCAAGAGCTGAACCAATCACGTAATCTTTCATCCCTTACCTCTCGATACTTGGCTACCTCTTCGTTGGTCATTTTAGCTATTTCGGGTACCTCGACATAAAATGATTTTCTAAACGGAATATACTCGACACCGGAATGATCGACTTTGGCTAAATCTTTTTTTTGTTTATTAGCTAAATTGGCGGCAGCTGAATTTAAATCTTCTTCTTCCTCTTCAGATGAGTACTATAAAATAATGAAATGAGTTACAACTGGAGGTAAAATGAAGAGAAGAGACAAAACATCTAAGATACCTCTAGACCATCTTGATTCTGCTCGATTAATTCTCCTTTACGTTTCTGTTCTATTTTCTTTTTAGCTACGCCGGTCATTATGACGACACCGCTGGGGGTCGAGTTGACTGGTTTATTTTCGCTGGAAGCGTCTAATTTGTTGACTTTTTTCACTTCTTCGTTAACTTCCTACGAAAATGAGTGGATTTTAGTGACGAGTAAGTGGACGAATTTAGATACTCGATTGTACGTACTTGCATGAATGCATCCAGAGGATCGATTTCTTCGACTTCTTCTTCGGCAGGGGTTGCGGTTGTTGCGGAGGGAGATGAGGGTTTTTCTTTATCTTTTTCTTTATTTTCCTCTTCTTCGTCACTGTCGTCTTCCAAGTTCCACTTTTTACTGGGTATTTGGATATTAGCTAGAGAAATTAAATGAATCGTAAATTATTATATAATTTAGACGAAAACGACGAGCGTCAATTAAAATCGAAGGAACTAACATAATGAAGATTTTAAATCTTTTCTTATAGCTTCGAGTTCTTTCTTTTTACGTTCGGCTCGCCAACGTTCGATTCTTTCGCGTCGTTTTTTCATTTCTTCTTCTAATTTTTTGATTTTCAAAATGCAGTTTTATTTCATGCTTTTTTCTGATCGTGAAAAGAAAAAAAAATCGGCAGTGCTATGAAATATTGTACTTAAATTGAAGTTACAAATGTTCTTTATTCACAAATTTTCATAATAAAACGAATTTTTGTTACTTATTTAATCGAAATACGTATTACTTGATATTTCACAAAGATCCCCGACGAATTTTTTTTTCGCGATTGAAAAAAATGTGAATTTTATGCAAGACTGTACATTAAAAATCATTAAGTCATCGCACGAAATTTCGTGATATTTAATAACAATGTCGCTCCATATAGTTTATACTTTCCAAAAACGTACGAGAACTTTCCACTTTGATCGCTCATATCTTAAAAAGTTGTGGATGGATTTTTCTTTTCTCTTCACCATTGGAAAGAGCATGAAATTTTACATAAAACAGCAATTCCAAAAGTATAGAGTGCCGCGACAAATTTCGAGATATTTTCATCGAAATTTTACGCGACGGGATTTACGTATTCGTAAAAACGCGTGTCTTTTCAACTTTGATCGCTCATATCATAAAAAGTTGTGGATGGATTTTTCTTTTCTCTTCACCATTGGAAAGAACATGAAATTTTACATAAAATAGCAATTTCAAAACTATAGGGTGTCGCGACAAATTTCGAGATATTTTATTGAAAGCCGCGCGCGGTCGCGTTTTTCCCATATAAACTCGTGCAAATTATTTTTTCAAACCCAGGTACTATTTCGTGCAGCGCTACGATACGGCAGCGTTGGTTACTAATCGACTGTGGCCATGTTTTTCAGGGTAAGTGACTATACTTGTTCTTTTATATTACTTTGGTTGGTAGGTACGCATTTCCCTCTTACCTCTTTGACTTTTCATCATTCCACAACTCCTCTCGTTACTCATATTACTAGAAAGCTTTCGGGTTATTTGCATTCATTTTCATTTCTATTTTTCGTGAAGTCATCGATGAAAATGAATGGATGATGGTAAAAGATTTCAATGAATTTGAAATTTCAACATGCCATGTTAAGGCCATGCCAGATGGTTGGAAGCTAGGGACCGAAAGATATGGATGAAATTTATTCGAAAAAATCTTCCAAATCATTAATGGTGTTAAGAAGTAGGATGTCGATGGACTCAACCTCTCTTCCTTCATGTTATGTGTTATGAAAAACACGTATCTATGGAATGAAATAGAAATAAATAAATACCTAATTACTCAGTCAATATCTTAGGTTGATCTCTCATCAATGATGACGAAATGAAACGTTGCGTTCAACAATTTTCAATGTTAAGTAACAGCTAGACAACTACCTACATTTCCGTCAATTTGATTTGTTCCAAAATAGTACTCATTTTAATATTACACACCGTGCATGCCTATTATTACATCAAAAAAAATTTCATTAGAGAATTGCCCTTTGAAAGTTTGAATAGAGCAAACGCGAATTCATATTAAGGAATAATACATAATTCTCGGAATACCGAATTGAATATAATACAGACATGCCAGATAATATCATCACACTCATGCTATCCCTCTTCGCTCCTACACACCCGATGCCACTCGTTTCTGCGAACACTCAAGCGCGTGTTATCATTACCAGTCTGCGGTGAACTCGTGAGCTTTCAGTTCGACAGTTCCTTTCGGAGGGATTCCGCGCAGGACCATTATACATTAAAGGATAAAGTTCGACCTTGATATCAGAGCTTTTGAAAATACGACGCGTAAAATTTAATCATTTATTCGTAAGTTTCATTGTTGGAGGTTAATTTTGCCAACTTAAATTCTCAGCATACACTCCCTTACAATATGCTTTGAGTGTTGAATTTCATTCGGTAATTATTTCTTAGTGCTTCTTTACTTCACCAATATGTAATAAGAGTGTTCCTCATTCAAAAAATATTTTCAACTGTGAAGATATGAACGGATTAACTGTCGAACCCACGGATATAGAAAAAGAAGATTCATCCTTGGATAATTTGTATTTAGCTCTAATACAATGTTTCGCTGTAATAATTTGCGGGTAAGCAAAGTAATCCTGGTTCCTCGCCTATTTTACTTTAATTCCGTACAATAAGTAATTTCGAATATCAACAGATACTTGGCTGGTCGCACTCACATGATCACCCAAAGGGAGACATCTGGATTGAACACATTCGTCGGCAAATTTTCTCTGCCTTCTTTGATATTCATCTCGCTGTGCCAGATTGATTTGTCGTCCGTTAATTGGATATTTATTTTAGCAATATTCGTCTCAAAGAGCATAGTGTTTTTCCTAGTCCTTATTATTACGGTTGTAGTTACCAGACCTACTAATACTGCTCGTGCGGGGTTACTGGCTATATTTTGCACGCAAACCAATGATTTCGCTATCGGAGTTCCTATTGGTATGTAATTAAATATTTATATCGAACGGGTATGTATGAAGAAACAATCGAATAATTTATTTCCTTGTTTAGTCGCTGCTCTGTATAATAAAACGCATCCGGATTTCGTATCATATTTATACCTTCTGGCGCCCATTTCGTTGACAATTCTTAATCCGTTCGGATTTGTGATGATGGAAATCGGTAAACAAACTCCGACCAATTTGAATTCTCAAAATGGAAACGAAAATACTCGATGGCAAATGATACGAAATGTCATTCGTAATATTATTAGTAATCCTATTGTCTTCATGACCGCCCTTGGCATAATTGGCAATCAAATTTTCAAACACGAACCTCCACTGGTGTTGAAAAGTGTTCTAGATGTGAGTAAATGAGTACAAATACTTACTCCTGTCGGTTTCACATGTTTTACCTTTTTTAATTTATTCAGGTATTTGGGTCGGCGTTTACCGGTACAGCTTTAATGTTGCTTGGGTTACGAATGGTTGGTCGCGTTCATACTCTACAAGGCACTGCCTTACTCATACCTTCGCTTTTGATAATCACAAAATTGTAAATATTCGTTCATTTTCTCTTCGTATTCAGTATTCGAAATGGTAATTTTTTCATATTTCTTTCATAGACTTCTTACGCCATTAGTGATGAGAGAAGTGGTGGCGTTATTTTTACAACATAGTTCTACCAAAGAAGAAATGTTGAATTTGACAACATTCGCATTTCTCTATGGCACTTTGCCATCAGCTCCTGGAGTATTCGTATACTCCACCGCGTACGGTTTAGATGTAGACTTGGTAAGCCCATGATACCTTCTTCCCATTCTATTAGACATCTTCGATAGTTCATAATGGTTACGTATTGTAGGTCGCAGCCTCCATGGTATCGTGTACATTCTTATCCGCTCCGTTGATGTTTGTATCGGCTAAAATGATCGCAGCCGCGTCCATGGATTCGGATAGCCATAACAAACTGCTGGAAGCTTACGAGTTCGATATTAGCATCTTGAGTCTTATGGGAGGCGTGAGTATTTTTCTACGCGTATGGTTAATTCGCACAAGATGTTTCAAAGGTTAATCCAAAGAATTATCAGAATGATAATATGTTTTATTTTATGATTTCAGTTAATTGTATTTATGGTTTTTGTTACGAAGAGAAAGTTCAGATTTCCGCATAGAATAACGTTCTTTTTAATCACCGCACAAGTAATTCGATTTGATAAACGACTCGCTCGATTGTTTTACATCAGATGAAATAATCGGGTTTTTTTTTTTTTTTTAGATAATTGGTTGTATTAGTTCTATTTTATGTTATTATGGGGTTACTTCGATACCTACTTTGTTGGGTATAGCTAGTGATATGTGTGCTGCTCTTTGCTCTGCTTCTTTGGCTATCACTTTACTCTTCATACACGCCAGAGCGGATCCAACATTGAATAGTGTACAGCCAGCGCTGTTGGTGCTGCCTTGGGGGTTAGTGAGTGATATGGAATATATTCTAAAACAACAAAAAATACAATTTTTCGCGTTATATTTATTTAAAAAAAATATCAGAAAGTAACCATGCTGCATTGTGAGAGCTAATTCATAATAGTGACGAGCTCAGATTTGCAGTTAATGCTGTTGTGCCGTGTATAGCTATTCTCAGTACCGAGTCTGCACACCTTTCCTCTCACCACCCCTTCAATAATATATAAATATGGATTTGAGATATCGTTAACGTCTTTTTGTCTCTAGTAATCTTGAAATCCATATTTTTCAAATTTTAGCCATTTGAACGTCATCAAACCTTTCTCGAATTTTGATTATCAGTTATTTTGAATCTGTTTTGGTCTAAATTCAAAAAGTCATATTCTATCTCACACTAATTCTACACAAAAAGAATTTAGTGATGAGATAATGGAAGATTCAAAAAATGTCTTCATTCCATAATTACTCCATAAAATATTTTTTGTTTTGACTCTTCTCCATATTCATTTAGGAAGCTGAAATTAGGATATGTTGGTTTCCGAATTTCATTCTATTTGTATGACACTAAAATAAAAATTTTTAGGATTCGAGATGCCTCAAGCTTTCCTTAAAATTTGATCGAGCCGCCATTTTGAGTGGAATGAAAAATCTGAAAAGCATCCCTCGCTCATACGATCACAATGGTCTGTAACGTCGAGATATGAAGACTCCTCCTCCTGACCTCTCCTTCATTAATTATGTAGTGTTCAGTAACTGTCGTTTTAATTAAATACTCACCTAAAAAATCAAAAGTTAAGAATGACACACTAAGGAATATATTTTTTTTTAGTTGATTTTTCAATGAAAAATGAAACTGTTACAGCCTATTTAATGTTAGGAGAGGGTAGGGAGGTAATTATAATTACTTTTCCGACAGTTGATTAGTCACGAGTCACGACCAACTTTTATGTACAATCCAGAGCTTTCTTAAGTATAAACAAATGCACATTAACTATAATAAAATGTTTGTAACATCTCTTTTATGTGTTGAACTCTGCTGAGAGACTAATAGGACACACAGTATAATTTACATTTTTTCCCAACTTGAAGCGTCAACTAATGCAGATGAAAGTCTCAAAAAGTAGTGTCAAGAATGTTGATGTGAAAGTCCTAGTAGATGAAATTAAAATTAATGAATTAATTGATGCTATAAAAAAATTTAATTTAAATATTTTTAAACGATTAAAATTTAATAAAAAATTATTAAATAAAGAAAAGGAAAAATTAATTTTAAAAAAGTTATAAAAAAAATTATTTCTAAAAATAAAAAAATACTAAAAAAAACTAAACTTGAATTTAATTCTTTAAATTGATTTCTATCGAGATTTATTATTAAAATAAAAATAAATAAAAATTATTCATAAATTAAAAAAAAAAAACTATAAATGAATTATTTATAAAAAATAAATTTATTATATATATTTGAAATTTTTGATCGGATCTATGATGATAATTTATTCAAATTTTAAAAGGGCATCATAAAATACAAAATCGTTAATTATAATAAATCAATCCATTAAAATTTCAACTTCCTGAGTGAAGTTTACAAGACTTAAGGGAAATGGTTTTTTGAAAAAATTTTAATGTAATGAAAGTTGAATTTTACCAATCCAAAAATGGCAAATGCCTCAAAATTTTAAGAAAGCTTGAGGAACGTTGAGTTGTAGAAATTTAGAAAATATGGACTCATATAATTACCCAAGTTAATAGGACAATTAATATGAGGGAATGAGAAAAACTTTTAGACCTGAATATGGAATTGAAAGGAGGGAGAGCTCGGTGAAGGGTACCATTTTTTTGTATGAGATCATGTAGCAATTTTTTTTTTTTTCAAGAAAAGTTGGTATTAAAATTGGAATATCATTTAGGAGAGGAAAAGGCAAAGGGATGACTTTTCATAGGGAATAACGCCTTACTTAGTAATAATTCTTTTGGCGTTACTATTAAGACTCATTATAATCACTGGCATCAAAAACTGTAAATATTACCTCAGATGCAAGTTTCCAGATGACTTTTGGGGTATTAAAAGGGTGAGGGGAGGTTGGGCGAATAACTGTATTATCTACAAATCTAAGCCTATACAAATCAAAAACCGCGCTCTAATAATGCAGCATAGCTGTTAACATTGTAGGTTGTTGTTGTTTTCTAAGATAAATTATTTAAAAAATATAACGGATGATTTTTTTGATTCGCAGAATACCCATGTGCCTGGCGACTATATTAATAGCATTGTACAGGGCTCCACATCCACTTGGACCTTTCCAACTTGTCTCAACAGGATTATCTATTTCAGTGTTCATGTTTTCTTTAATAGGTATTAAATACCACTAATAAACTCCCAATTCGCTCATTCCTTCGGTTATTTCGATTATAAAAATATGGTTTGATTTGTTCGTAGTAACGGTCGTTTGCTTGGTACTGGCGGAACGTAATCGTCGTCAAAATGCTCGCTATTTATCGATAACGGAAGACGACCTACCGGCCAGTATTTCGAGTTGTGTTATGTCGAACTCCGGTCGAGAGAAATTATTAGGGAAATACGATACGATGTGGGTATTTCAAGTTGCGAATATTATGCACCACGATATCAACTAATGTAATTTCCCGATCGACTTTATAGGTTCGATGGTCAGGGTAGCGGAGATGTCGGTACGAGTGGCGAACTGAACGCATATTACAATAGGAGAGATAGTGTATCGATATCCAGTGACGATGATATGCAATTATTACGTCATTTTGTATTCCTCATCATCATCGTGTGCTCGTTCATTGTGGTAAGATGGTGAACAACATGCGTTAGAGTGTTTGGAAAGGGCTAAGTATTTGATTGGTATTTTTGTTCTCAGAGTCTGGCTTTATTGCTGTGGGAACTAGTCAGTGATGTACATTCTGGGTTATACGTGGAAATGCATTTCTTAGAAATCACTTTCAGAAGAGGTCAAGCTTTGTTTGGCTTTTGTATATTTGGACTGGATTACCGAAACGTGATCAAGCCTTTGATTAAATGGTAGATGAATTTTTTACTTGAAATGTGAGAATTTCGTCGGAGTCTATTGATTGGCGTTTTTTTTTCAGGACGGTGAAAACATGGTATGGCGGTGAACCGATTACCTTACCTAAATGGGATACGTTACCATTCGAGACGCGTTTGCTGTGCGATCAATTCGTAACTCAGCATTTACAGAAGTGTAAAGTTGATATCGAGAAAACCAAGTACGAGTTGTACATGTGTATTATGTTTTATGAACGTGGGGTGTCGCCTATGGCTTTGAAGATGTGTTACAAAGTGTCTTAAAAAATCCATATTTTTTTAATTTTTAATATTTTACATTTTTTTTTTCAATTTTTAAAATTTTTTTTTTATTTTTTAATTAAAAAAAAATTAATTTTCATTTAAAAAAATTTTAATTATTTTTTTGATTAATTTTTTTTTATAATTTTTTTAGTTCTAAAAATTCATTTCCACCTAATATCGAAGAGAACGATACCGGGAGCTATTATGTTAAAAACTGAGTTAATGAAAAAAAAAATTGCAATATTTTAATTATAATAAATTATGATTGAAAATAAGAAGATGATTTCCCTTCAGCACAGCTAAATAATGATGATATAATTTCATCACGTTTCAGGTGGTCTTCCTTACTATACGGTATCTGCTTTAGTGGCTCTTCCTTAGTGGACTGGCTGGTAAACAACGGTGTCTGCAAGGACAGCGAAGAAGCCGGAGTATACGCTAGTAAATTACTATCTGGTCGCGTCATCAGGCATATTTACAATACGGAATATTTCTACAATAGTCCATCTATGTTATACACCTTCATCGTCGGCAGCTAAACAGCGTCTTATATACTAATTCTAAAACGGCTGCACAGATGGTCTATATTTTATTTACTCTTAGTAGTAAGATTGTTGTGATTGTAATATTTACTTTATAGAGTGATTTCATCGTTAAGTTATACTCTAAAAGGATAACTTTCTTATATGTTTTCTATATGTACTAAGGCTTAGCCGCGCTTACGTTGTGATTCTACGGTGGTATTCTATTTTTTTTCTTAGTTTAATTAAAGAGGGTGATGGTGAAGGCCTCGAAGGCGTCTCGTGCTTTGGTGTTGTCAGTATGTGCCTTTTAATCTATACTATAGCACAAAGTTTTACAACGAGACACCGTGCCTGTGAACAAAACTCTCCATTGATGGTGATTCTTTTTTTCTCTCTTGAAGCACAAAACATTCCTTGTGATTGCGAGAAATGTCGACTGAGGTTGTTCAACCGGTGTTGCGTGTTGTGATCGGAATGCGTGTTTATTTGATAGGAGATGAGGTTGTATCGAGTGTTATGCGATAGATTTTATGAATAAACATGCGCTCCGAGTAATTTGGTGTTTTATTTTTTTCTTTTCGTTTTTATCTTTTATTATCTTAAAGCTTTTAACATGGATTTGTTTTTGGTTTTTAATATAATATATGGCATCAAATCTTTGTATAATGTTTATTTGATGTTTTTAGAGTATGAATGGTGGACGCTTGAGATTTTGGTTTCAGCAACTGTAAGTATCCATTCGGTTGAGAAAACATTTATAAAAATATTCAAAAATTGAACAACAAATCAGGTAGAAAAAAGTTGAGTCATATCACATTTCTGCTTTCTACTTTTATTTTTTAATCTGTGAAACGAAAAAAGAATTAATATTTTGTTAATTAATTTTTATTTTGGCAATGCATAATTTTTAATCATTGAAAAATAATTAATGAAATAATTTCAAAATTCAAAGAATGGAAAAAGATTGTACCAAACAAAATAAAATTGTAATACATCAAATGCGAGTTTAGACCACATTTTTATTATTTTTTTTTTTAATTTCAGTAATTTCGAAAAATGTGTATACCTGTTTATCAGAGTTTTAGTTTTATTTTCTGTAAAAAAAAATTAATCACAATTCAATAAATAAAAAATTGAAATGAGGAAAATGAGAGTCCAATTACTATTTTTTTTTTTTTTTATAAAATATTTTTTTAATTTGTTGTATAACATGTCATGTACTACAAGAAGAAGAAAATAGTCGAATTATTGTTCGCTCTGAATTTCGAATTTAGAAAAAAAAAAAAAAAAATAGAAGAAATAATAGCTTTTTTGATGAGAAACATGATCATTTTGCCACTTCTTTAATCATAAAATAATTGTGTGATGAATATCTAATATTTGTTCATATTCTTTACAATCTCCATTTCAACGTTCGTAGTGATAATTTTATTACTTTTGATAAATACAAAAATTAAAAATAAATATGAAAGAATTTTATTGCTTATGAAACACAGAAAGTTTTATTCGAAGGATGCTTATGGTCTACGCTGACGAGTAAATCCGATTATTTCGTGTTCAGCTCAAGCAAATCCGATGTCAAAAAACAATAGTTTTAAATTTTAGGAAATAATTCCCTAACCTATCGAACACGCGTTGAGAGGTATTTCGAGACATGCTTATTTTTTGGAGGACGAAACGGATTACTGGAAATAAGTTTTCATTAATATCTAGCAAAAGAACGCCCAAAGAACTTGGAAGGAGAACAAGTTTGCATTATGTCGCAGTCACCGAAATTGCTTCAATAAATTTATAATGTAATTCACTTAAAGTCATTATTAGTTCGTTGAAAGAGTATTTATGCCATGTGAATGTTAAAAAGCAAAAATTAATGAATTACATTTACATATTCGCTATACAGTATTTGGGTTAAACTGAATCCAAAATACCTTATACTCAAAATCTGAGGAAGAGTTAAAGAGCTAGGTAGATCAAATTTGATAAATATGGATTCGTATTTCGTACGTTCACGGGTGCAAAAAAATATGCTACATCCAAAATCCAAGTTTTACATCCGGACTTCGATCAATTATGAACAATACTCTCCATTGATGGTGATTTTTTTACTCCTTTTAATTTTTCTTCGAGCACAAAACAATTCCTTTCGCGAAAAATATCGACTGAGATCGCGAAACAAGTGTTGGCGTGGTGATCCAAGGCGTATTTATTCGATGAACGGGAGCGAAGAAGCTGTATTATTGTGTTTTATACAGTTTACAAGTGCCCAAGACACAGCATTCTTTATAAGCGAATAAGAATGTGTTTTTATTAATTTTTTCCTTTTGTTTTCAAATGTTATTATTTAAACGCTTTTAATAACGAGTTGTTTTCGTTTTTTGTACAATACTTACCTACATGGCATTCAATCATTACAATAACTGTTCCATTTATCGGATGTATTCCAAATTGAATGTCAGATTTCGGAACTTTGAAAAAAAAAAATTAATTTTAAATGCAAAGTTACGCCATTACAGCCCACACCTGATTCGGGAAGAAATAAATAAAGTGGCATCATTCCTTTATCACTTTTCACTTAATTTGCTCTTCCTTGCTAAATTAACTACATATATAGGCACAATATATCTAAATGTCTCAATATTAACGTCAAAAAAAAGGGGTAAAAATTGACATAAGGTTAGTCTAGCAATTAAATAAATTGTTTTTAATTTTAATGAATAAATAATAACGAAGGCGTTTTCCTTTTTACTATCCTTCGAGAAGATATGAAAGATTCAAGAAATTTCATGACTTAAAACTTTCTCAAAAAATCGTTTTTTACTCTAACTCCCCTCCAAATGCAGATCGAAAGTTGAAATGTGGATACCTTAATGTCCGTGACTCACTTATTCGGATGAAATCAAAAATAAAATTTTTCAGCAATTTACCATTCCTTCAACTCACCACAAAATTTGAGTGATCTGCCATTTTGAATCAAATGGAAATTCCAAAAAAATATTTTTTTGCGCATTCGCATGAAGACTTTCTTTCCAAATTCTGAGCAAATCTCATCCATACCCACCACTATGCGGAAGTGGGGAAAAATATATACATGCATACAATTATGCCAAAAAGTTGGACATTTGTCAGATGATTGTTTGTCCAAAATAGCATCAGCTAAATTGTAGGAAATGCATCGCTGAAAGCCAAAACGAAATATCAACAGGGTTTGCCAAACTAAATTTTGTTTACTTTCATTCTTTTTTGATTTGCGAAAACAAACACGTCCAAGCATGCTATCAGGTTATGTTTTAATAATAACTATTATCCCAGTCAACTCACAAAATTAAAATCTATTCTTTATCTTATTCTCAATAATATTATCATCTTATTATTTTGGGAAACCAAAAAAATTTGAAAATTTTTTTGGCTTCTGGCTTGCACAACTGGCACAATTTAGCTCATGCTATTTTGGACGGAAGATTTGAAGATCCCACCCTGCTCAACCACTTCTCAAATCAGGTGAGCTATAATAATTATCGTTTTTTACTGAAAACTCAACTAGAAAAAAAAATTGAAAATGAGCAAAACTCCGGAAGTAAGGAGTCAACTCCAACTCCACAAAAAAATCGGAAATCCTTTAAAAACCGATTTTTGCTCTAACTCCCCTCGAAATGCACTTAGGAAGCTGAAATTTGGATATGTTGGTGTCCGTGACTTATTCTTTTGTACGAGATCAAAAACAAACAATATGAGCTATTTTGCCCTTCTCCAGTCCCTCTCGAAATTTGAATGATCCGCCATTTTGAAATTTATCGAAAAAACAAAAAAAAATACTTTTGCGCATTTTCATGAAGAGTCCCTCACCAAATTTTGAGCAAATTTTATGAATACCCGCCGGTGCTACGCGTGAGGAAGAACAAATATGTATACTGAAAAGTTTGATATTTTGTTGGATGTATACAAATGGTGTGAAATGCAAACTTCTGAAGATTCCACCCTCCCCCGACCATCCCTTCTCAAATCAGGTAGACTGTAATAGCTATCGTTTCTAAGTTAAAACTCAGCTAAAAAGAAACAAGAAAGAGAGTAAACTCATATTCTCACAGTCGTGCCCTTCACTTCTACAGATCGGCACCTGAGAAAAACTGAACACATTTTACAATGGTCATTTCATTGAGAAAAAAAACACAACCACCCTGAAAATGACTCGGTAACATTTCTCCAACTCTTTCCTCTTCTCTATCGTCTAATTAACTTCAAATTTTGTTCATCTCGCTACCTCAATAAAAGTCTCAGCTTCGCAGTACTTGACAGGAAAATCCGAACGCATCAACTTACACTACACGACGAAATACTTTTGGAAAATCAAAGAAAAAGAAAACGCTTCCCCTCCGCAAACAAAACTACTTCAAGGACTCGACAAATCGGACGAAAAACTAAATACTAGTTCCGATAACTCGGTGCAGTCTTAGTATTCGTTCATTTGCACGTCGAAAATAGCGTGTAAATTACTAACTCGATCGCGCCGCACCGACGGTGTATCACGTTCGTACTCGCAGTTATTCGCGCGTTTACACTCGTTAATGAGGAAATGAGACGAACTCTCGAGCCTCGACGATTTAATTATGTCTAAAGTTGTGAGATATTTCTATTAAATTATATCGGTTCGTGTATCCGCCGAGATGACCGTTAGTTATCAATACAAAGTCGCGTCGTCGACCAGCGGCGGATTTACCAGGTTGTTATTTATGTGGAGAGGCAGTTTGTATAAACTGATATATCGAGAATTGGTGATATTTCTACTAGCGTTTGATATATTGAGCGTTTTATATCGCAATTTATTCACGGCTGAGCAAAAAGAGTAAGTTTTCTTTGTTATGTTATCGTACGTCCGATCGAATTAATCGTGTAAATCAACGCCGACGCGTTGCTAATCATATAAATCGTAATAGCAGTACACGTATGTTTTCGCATTTACTTCAGCAACAGTTTATATAGTATTCGAAACGAATAGGTGAGCAATTGAAAAATTAAATTATTCTCGTCGTTAAATCACCAAACGAAGTAATCGACTAATGATTTCTCGGAATATGCGGGATTCGTTACATCATCGTACCTGTTTCCTTAAAAGTAATTCGCTTAAATCTGGCATTAAATCTGGTTTTCGCCACATCTCGATGATTAAAGTTCCCATAATATCGTCTAATATCTGAATTCTCGTCAAAATCGCATATCCTTTCCTTCCTCTTTACGGCTGAGTCACGCTTCCATAACGAATAATTTTCCATCGACGTCGTAAAATTCTTCATCCTCTCGAAGCCAATTCCCACTAGTAAATTGTATACGATGTTGTAGTTTAATAGGTAGTTAATTACATTGTAACCGATGGATTCATACGATGTAGCAATTTCCACAAATCAAACAGATGGTTTAATGGCTGCACCGAACAACTGAATAAATACCATTCATACGAGCTATGAGGTGGGAAAAAGGCGCTACAGTCCTAAATCTGGTGTACCTGTACGTGTAGCTTCGTCGCCATGAAGATTTACATTTTACGTGTTTCATGGTCATTTTAAAATCAACCATATAAGTACGACTAATTCAGTGGGTAAGATTAATTTCAGAAGAGGGACGAAGAATAAGAGGAAAGTGTTCATTAAAAACCGTGAAAAAAATTGAATTAAATACTTGTATTCGAGCATACGTTATACAGAACATTTCATCAGAGATACAGCCGATTTCGTACAATCTATTAAAATCCACGTGTCCCCTAGTCAATACCACATTTTCTTAGTTTGCGCATAAAAAGACTAAAAATACGATTAGGTTTTTCAAACACTTATTTATCAGTAAACTACATTGTATAGCCTACATGCTGCCGTGAACGATAAATGTTTATCATTAATGGTTTTTAAGAAAAAATTATCAAATTACATTCTAATAGAGATACGAAAAAAAGGTTCACAGATTTCACTTTTTTCTCTTGAAATCTCGGCTACCGCGGCGACAGGGAGGTCCATTTACCATATGTTCTTAGTAACCTTTAATTATGGGTTACGTGTAGGAAAACTGCAGTGAAACATTATATGCATCAAAGATGAAACATTCGTAATAACTTTATATTTTGCGAAAGCTCAAAGTTCTTTATTACTTTCGCGTTATTTTGATTTTAAGCAGTACTATTAGCGCGAAATAAATTAGCGCATGCGCATAAAGAATTTAGTAATGAGCGTTCTGAGAGAATCTGTGTAATGTATCACTACTGTTGGGTTGGCATTTGTTTGTTGCTAGCTCGTTCCATTCAGTATGTAGTCAAAGTTAGTAACCAACTCAAAAACCTCGTGATCTGCCCCTCACTAATTTGGATGAGAGGAAGTCTAACTTACAGCACTTAGGGGTTGTAACTCATCATTAAAATCGTAGATTCGTGTTATTTTGAGTTTAAAGGTAGTGGTGTGGGAACAACGTTAGAACCTTGTCTATGGGTATATTCTTAATAAACAGATTTTCAGATGAAGGGATGATGTTATCTAATGGTACTCGTCAAGTCAAAGGAAAAGTCATATGCCATTTTTGCTTATCTTCAATATTCAAGGAGCTAGAGTTGTTCAAATTATTTTGGGAAATTTTAAAACACAAATTTCAACAAAATGAAAAATATAAGCAGCCATGTCGCATTACTGCGTTTGAGTTTTTGATTGGAGCTAGTTCAGGTTTTCAAATAAAATTGCTAATCACCCTTCATGTTTTTTTTTTTTGCGGGAATTTCTTTCACCGTACACGACATTACTTGGTCGGGAACTACTTGTGGCATTACTTCCACCCAAGCAGAGGCACCTTGGCGAACGGCCTACATCTCCCCTAGGTTTTTCTTGAGCGGGTGTGCGCCCCCCTAAGTTTCACCACATTGGAAGTTCAGCCGCCGCTTCGTCCTTCCTTCTGGCACCATACTAACCTCTGGTGGGTTTCAGTACTAACTGCTATCTTCGGCCTTATGTGGGCTGATACCCACTACCTCTTCTTACTTCGGGGGTACTATGTACCTGGATGTTTGATTGGTAACCCGTACCTTTTCAGAGTGTAGTGGTCGCTTGCACCTTGGGGCTGTACTTCTGTCTGCATCATCTCGCCTTACTCCAAGCCGTGGAGCAAGATAGAGACGGGGTGCTCGGCCATGGGGTCCGTCGAGCGTAGTCCTGCTACAGCTACTCGATCCACCCTATGGAACATGGAACCACGACACAAACCCAGTTTTCCAGTAGAGTCGTTCACCATCCAACCGCGTCTCCGGAGTGAACCCGTTCCTATCTAATACGAAGTATACAAACAGCCTATCGCGCTGGGAGCACAATTCCAGACATCTGAACAAAGTGTGCTCACCATAATCTGCCTCCTGAGTCCAGTGTGCGTATCTTAGGCTGGGTGCCCTCTTGATATCAAACAAGAAGTCGTTGAAGCAACCATGCCTGCTGAGAACCTGTGTGAGGTGGAAATCCAGGTCCCTATGACCCCGGCCGCACCAAATCCGTAGATCTTTAATCAACGTACTGGTCCACCTCTGACGCTTTTTGCCTTCCATCTGCAACTGGTTCCATCTGACGGACCAAGCCTCGATGACCCAGTCCTCCAGTTACCTTTTCGCAACTCGAGTTAGTCACTTGGATTCATTATCATATAACACCACAATAAAAAATTTCCGACCACTCGTGTACCCCTCACCCTACATTTTCAGGTTGATAAGCCCTCCGCTTCCTCTTCAACATCATATGTATGTAGGTGAATTTGGGATATATTATAATTCTTATACCTAATTAACATATGAGTTCATATTAGTTGCATTTTTACCAATTAGAGGTTTCTCCAGCTCTACTCAAATTTTGATAATCTGCCATTTTGGATCCACTTTGATTCAAATTCAATGTGTCATATTCCGCTCTCACACTTATTCCACACACAATTTATGACCTTTCTAGATTGATTTGGTGAAGAGATATAGAAGATTTAAGAAATTTCATGACTCAAACTTCCTCGAAAAGCAGTTTTCTGCTCTAACTCCCTTCCAAGTGCAGTTGAGAATATGAAATTTGGATATGTTGGTGTCTGCAACTTACTCTTTTATATGAAACCAAAAACAAAAAATTTAGGCCGTTTGCCCCTTTTCCAACTTCCCTCAAAATCTTGCTTTTATCGAAAAAACAAAAAAAGTTGTTTTTTGCATTTTTAAGAAGAATCTCTCGCCAAATTTAGAGCAAATTTTATGAATATCCGCCGGTGCTGCGCGTGGGGGAAAAATATGTATAATTATATATAACCAAAAAGTTGGAAATCTGCCATATGATTACAAATGGTCTGAAACCCAAAGATTTGAAGACCCCACCCTCCCCGACCCCTCTTCCCAAATCAGGTAGGCTGTTGAAGCTGTCATATAAATTTTGAAATTTGTTTGATTCAAACGTATATTTTTTAAGTTTCCTAATACCGCTTTTTTTTTTAATTTAGGCGCAATTTTTCTAGATGTTCCTATCAAATTTGCGGACTGAAATTTTTTTTTTTTTTTTGGATATCAGCCTTGATAATTTTTATGGTCACAAAAGATAGCTTCTCAAGTTTCCTGCAAACTGAAGGAAAGGGAATGTATATTTAATAGAAACAACATTTTTAACTATAATCTTATTTTCTAAATTTTTCATTAAAAAAATGTTTTTGAGCATTGTGTACTATAGTGTGGACTGAATATAGATTTTTTTATTGAAAAAGGTGAAAAAAAAGGGGCATAATAGTCACCTAATGATCTTACAAAGACATCATAACAATTTCAAAAGTATAACTCATTTTTTAGATTCTCCAATATGAGATCAAAGACTTTAAAAACTTGAAAAAAATATGGATAATTCAAAATTATTCACGCTTGAAAATCACATTTTGTTGTGTAAAGACTGTAAAAATATGGACTGATTTTTTTTGAAATTTGGGCTGTTGAATCACTTTTTGAATTATTTTTAAAAAACTACTAATTTAGGTCATTTTCAAAAACGAACGACAAATATGTAATTTATTGATGGTATAGTGAGACCTTAATGTAAACCTTTCGGTGATCAAGATGTAAAATATGGTGAAATTATGCTTCACAGCTGTCAAAGTCGGAATTTTTTATGATAAAGTATGAGATGCTTTGGGAAATTTAACCAGCCGAAAATAAACATAGTTCATTTCGTAAGTCCTAAAATCCTAAATCAAACTCGTACTGGATCATTGTGATACTTCAAAAACCCCCGCGGAGTAAAAATCGGGCATATTTTACTTACAAAAAAATCCAAGAAATATGATAAATAAGGAGCTATCTATTAATGAATCATTTTAAAAAAATAAGGAAAAATGCATTGAAAAAATTCCACGAAGGTGACTGATGGGTACCTAGTCACTTAATCAGCTACAAATTGTATTGATGAATGGTAAAGAAATTTCAAAGGGAATTCCAAGTGTAAAGTTTTTCGTGAAATTCAATATCAAATGCAGTGATTTTCATCTTCTTATTTTCTGAGAGAAGGAAGAGAGGGAAATAAAACTTTGAGATATAGGGTAATTAATTTTTTTTTTTATGAATAGTGTTTTCAGATTATCAAGTATATTTAGAACTGTGGTGATGCCAATTTTTGATAAAATTATGTTTCCGTGTGCCTTTGTGTCGAAATTAATGTAGGAACTTTTTTTTTGACATATTATTTTGTTCAACTTTCAACCATCAAAATCAAACGCTAAAGCCTCATTCACATGTATCAAGTTTACTGGAGCAAGTCACTTGCTTCAGACCAGTGTACTTTCCTCTTACTTTCCACGTGTGAATAAATTAGCCAGTCAACTTGTTCGCAACTTGCCTACTGTTGGCAAGTTGCAAGTTAAGTGGAATCGGTTCAACACTTCAACTTTGCTTGATACTTGCCTTCAAGTATCTGATCACGTGACTATTAAAACATCTTGTGATTGGATAATGCGGTAAGATTTTGAAAAGTGTGTTCTGTTTTTAAGTTCCTCAGCGATGAGGGGTATTAAACATTTAATACTTTCATGAATGATTTCATCCATTTTATAAAATTATAAAAAAACTTTATATTTATTAAATGTGATTAAAATTGAAAATAGTGAAAAAAGCATAATATTGATTATCACTGTTATCATCAAATGATAGCTTTGGATGTACTTCAAGTTACTTTCAAGTAAGGTTGCTGCGTGATTAACAACTTACTAGCTACCTGGTCAACTTGACGTCAACTTACCAACTTGCCAACCACTAAACTTGATGCGTGTGAATGATGCTTAAGCTAAGTCGGTTTCTGAAAGAATCTTAATTCGTTCAACTCCAAAGTTTAATTCAGAGTGGTGTTGTTTTGAAAAATAAGGCAAACCATAAACAAAAAATGCTATTGAACTTAGTACAAATAATCTCTTTAAAAAAAAAATAATAAAATTTCCTAAAAACTTAATAATTATTGTTTATCATTTTGTCAGAGTCATTCAATGTTGACTGGCTATCGCTGAAAGCTGAATCACTAATTTTATCAATTTTAATATTCAATAGAGTTGTGGGGATAGGGCGAAAAGTTACTTATGCTACCCTCATTTCTGCTCCCCTAAATTTTGATAATGTTTCGATTATTATCAAGTATAAGTAATATAATTGTTATTTGCAGAATACTTCCATGACCCCTGAAATTCAAGGTAAAGAGCAAAGCAAATTGAACTTCAGCTTAGAACTCATATTACTGCTACTGAGAGACAGTCGTTTACCTCAAATATATAAATGACCTAGCGGTCAACAGTTTTTCCATTCTGCCCATTGCGAGGAAAATTTTTCAAATCAACAAACGAATTGATTTCACGATTGTTTCCTTCTCATTTCACTCAAATAGTGAGAATAAACACTCGAGTAATTTAAGCGCTTACAGTCGAACGACTTAATGATTTTTAACGATCGAACGATCTAGCGAGTTGAAAAATTTCAATAGTGTATTAGCTGCGACTGTTACACGTGTCAGCGACTCCCTCGTTTAACCCCATTGCATGAATTAACGATAATTCTTTCGAACATTTGAGTAGACGAAGATAAAGCTGCAAATTAAGGTACCTGGTGGTTAAAATATGCATTTTTGGACAACGTTCCAAATTACACGTAAGTTCTAGCGGCTACACCGGACGAGTTAAAGCATTGAAAAATCATCTAGAAGAAACAATTAGGCGCCGAAAGGCGCGTACATAAATTGTGTACCTATCAATTGCTAACACGGACAAGATTTAGTATTTCCATCGTACGAAAACTTAAGCAATTTAAGCGGGCTTTTTATCCGCGTTTAAATACTATTCGGTTCATTATGGGTTGCATTCATACTAATTAGACATGATTAGTGCGTTCGCTCGTTCGCATATTAATACGATTATAGTTGAAAAAGCTTTTCTCGAAGCGCCTCTTCTATTTCGCCATTTTGCATAAGCGTGGAAAAAATACTCACGCAATATGTCGCGCCACATGTTTCGTACAACGCAATTTATTCCGTGGGTAAAACAAATAATTTCTATATTTACAATCGCTTCGTCGTGCTATAATTTCCTTCACCTTTGAATGAATTTTAATCGATTTTTAATCGCCACTGTTCTTGTGAATCATTTCGAAATTTTGTCGTAAATTTGAGTCATAGAGGAAATTTTCATCTTAAGTAGAAATAATACTTTATTGGCTGACACATGTACCGAGAATATGCTGGGTACATGCTCCTTGGAAAATCCTCAAAGAGAGGTCATCTAGGCTGATCGATGAAGCGTGGAGTATGGCAAATTAAAGAACGTCTGTATGAGTAATTCGATTTTCATCTATATAGATTAGTAGTACATGGTCGACTGATTGTTCGCTGTGTAACTCTGTTGAATTAAATAATGCGTAGATATTTACAAGAATTAAATGTTCATATAATTTACCTAGAGAAATCATCTTTTTCAAAATGCTCAAAGTTTAAGTTTAAAAGTAACTCGATTTACTCCTGTATTTTTTACTATATGTAATTATACAGACTATAGTGTCATATAAGTTGCCTATCCTTGCGTTTCAATGAAACGGAGCAAATATATTACTCAATATTTTCATTTTAACTACAAGGCTTTAAATACAATCATTTATATGATGTTAATACAAAACAAATTTTATTTAAAAAAACAAAGGAAATACTATCGTATGAAAAATTGAATATAATAATTATTGACTTTTTTTTTTAACAAAAACAGAAAAAAAGGAAGATATATACGTAGATAGGTAAACCATGAAGTAGCATGACTCAATTCACATCAAAAATATTTATAAAAATGAAAGAAACAGAGTCAAACAAATAGTAATCAACATATGTCTAACTAAGGTAAAAGAAATAGATATGGAAGATTCATGAAATTTCCTGTAGTAATTTCCCTTCCGAAATTAGATCTCATCATGATGAATCCGGCTTTAGATATAGGAATTATAATCAAATTAAAATATAATGGTACTGCCGAACAGGGACCGAAACAAATTTTCACATAATGAATATTTCAAAGTTTTTGAAAGTGTTACGTATAATCCAGACAATGTTAATATAAAATATCCTATATTCGTAGCTCTCAATATGTCTGTGAAATTCACTTGGGAAAAGGTAAAAACAGAATAGGTTAGTCACTTACAGTCATTTTATCATATGAAGCCATAAAAAATGTTCGGTTTTTCATGAATCACCACTACATTTTTAGCTACAATTTTAGCTTGATAACCCCTCCTTCCCCCTCCAACATCATGTATGTAGGTGAATTGGGAAAACTATACACTTCTTCTCCCTCATAACTATATGAGTTTATATTATGTAATTACATTTTTACTAATTCGAGACTCGTCAAATTACGCTCATATTTTTATAGTTCGCCATTTCGACCCAAATTTAAGGGGTTACATGGTGTTCATCAACTAATCCTATACAAATTTTAACCTTTCTACTTCGATTTGGTAAGGAGATATAAAAGATTTAAGAAATTTTATGACTCGAAATTTCCTGAAAAAGCTATTTCTTGCTCTTACTCAACTACAAATACTCTAGGGAATCTGAAATTACTGTCTGTCAAAAATAACTTGACACTTTTTAGCAGGACAAGGATAGGCAAAAAGCGCGACAATTTTCACGATTTCATTACTTCCCAAAATGTTTTCAAATTGAAAATGCTGGCAAAATAGTCGAAATAATAAAGCACAAACAAGCACGGTGAATACGTTTCCAGTTAAATTCGATGAGCTGATAGGTAATAAAACATTAACCTACTTTGTAATAAAATCCACATTTTGAGTAACCATGCACGAATTGTTGCCTAACCTTGCGCTGTCAAAAAGTCTCAAGTTATATTTGACAGACAGTATGATATGTTGATGTCTATGATATACTTTTTCATATGAGATCAAAAACGAAGAATTTGAGCTATTTGTCCTTTTTCCAGCCCCCCCCCTTTGAATTTTCAGTGGTTCGACATTTTGAAGAAGTATAGAAGAAATAAAAAAGTTGTTTTTTCGCATTTTCAAGAAAATTCTCTCACCAAGTTTTCAGTGAATGTCATGAATACCCACTGATGTTGAGTATGAGGGAAAAAATCTCAAAACCTGAAAGGCTAAGATTTTCTCAGAAAGCAGTTTTTTGCGCTAACTCCTCTCCAAATGCACGTAAGAAGCTAAAATCATAACAGAAAATAAGTTGGTTACTTGAGCTTATTTTAATCATATGACACCTCAATGGAAAATTGTCAACCTATTAGGCTATTATGTATTCTCACCACATTTTGAGATTGATAACCTCTCCTTCTCCCCTCCAACACCATGTATGTAGGTGAATATGGGATATAGTACACTTCTTGTCTCCAATAATCATATAAATTCACATTAATTACATTTTTACAAATTAGAGGCGACTCAAGCTCTACTCAAATTTTGATAATAATCTGTCATTTTCGATCCATTTTGACTCATATGAATTCATATCAATTACATTTTTACAAATTTGAGGCTACTCAAGCTCTATTCAAATTCTGATGATCCGCCATTTTGGAGCCATTTTGACGCAAATTCAAAAAGTCATATTTTGTTAACCAACAAACTGCACACACAAAGTTTGATCTTTCTAGATCGAAAAATTTCATAGCTTAAAACTTTCTCAAAAAGCCATTTTTTGCCCCAACTTATCTCCAAATGCACTTAAAAAAGTGAAATTTGGATACGTTGATGTTCGTGATTCAATCCTTTATATAAGAGATCAAAAACAGAAAATTTGAGCTACAGATTTTGAGATTCTGCCCAACCCCGTAAATTTCTGACCATTAATTGAACTAGGTTGCATTTTGTATCCTCTTAACATTACTGGCAGAATACTTTGGATACTAGGGCATGTTAGCATCCAGATCTCTTCAAACTATTTCACAATAGTTAATTGAGCAAAATTAAAATTATTTATGACCAAATGTAGGCTTATAGGTTGAACCAGCATCTTGTGCCCTTTTAAGGCAGGCCCCAGTGGTTCAAATTTGAATAAGCTGTATTTTTTAGCTAAATAATTTTCATATGAACTTTAAAAAATTAACGATACCAGATTATTACTTACTAGTCCAATTGGCTTATCAAGTTCACAGCTTATCACTCCTAAATGGTCGAAAAGTTTTCTCACATAATCTTGGATCTGTTGGGGCACATATTATTTAAAATTTATCCATCATGCAATTAATTCAAGGGCAAATGAAAACAAAACGAGCATAAGTGACAATTAGTAACTTAATAATTTGTCGATTTCTTTTGTTCCAGGTTATTTGAAAAATTAGTAACATATTGTGATACATTTATAAATCTAATTCCATTGACTTTCATATTAGGATTCTACGTAGCCTACGTGGCCGCAAGATGGTGGCAACAGTACGAAGCAATACCATGGCCAGATCGGTAAGATGAATGATTTCGCAACCCATCTCAACATTACATGTATTTTTAAAACGTGAATACGAAATCATTAACAAATGTTATAGAGCCATGCATACTCTAGCTTTATATATTCCGGGAAACGACGAAAACATAAGAATCATCAGACGAACGTTGATGAGATATTTGAACCTGACGTTGGTATTAATACTGCGTTCTATTAGCTCGGCTGTTAAGAAACGCTTTCCAACTTTGGATCATTTGACAGAAGTAGGTGTGTATGTTTAGGGATTATTAATGGTATACTGTTTATTGACGAGATTGACCACTAAATGGTGCTCGTCTTTGTAGGATTCATGACACAGACAGAAAAGCAGATATTTTTATCAGTCCCTAGTAACGAGTTTAATACGTATTGGATTCCATGCACTTGGTTTATACACGTATTGAGAGATTACAAGGAAGGTCATCCGAATTTAGATCCGACTGGATTGAAATTGATCATGGAAGTGAGTATTCGTGGATGAATGTTTATTTGAATTTTAAGCCCTGGAAAGGAAGGAGAATTAAGAAGAAGCAAATAAATTTTCCCGCCATAATTTTATATACTGGTTTAATTATGTTACTACTTGTTAAATAGGAATTTAATGATTTCCGAGCGAAATGTGGATTACTTTGGAGTTATGACTGGATCAGTATACCTTTAGTGTATACACAAGTGAGGAAAAACGCAACTTTCTACCTTCGATAAGATTTCCTTCAGAATTGAATTTTCATAAAAATTTTGTAGGTCGTTACTTTGGCCACATATTCATTTTTCATCGCTGCAGTGGTAGGCAGACAATACGTTGAACATTCGAATAAACCTATGCAAATGGAAATCGACACATATCTGCCCGTTTTTACCATTTTGCAGTTCTTTTTCTTCATGGGCTTATTAAAAGTAGGCATTTATGCTGATCTGACAGAATTGAGATGAAAAGGAACTTGATTAATACTACTTACTGCTATTACAGGTTGCTGAACAGTTGATTAATCCTTTTGGAGATGATGATGAGGACTTCGAACTGAACTGGTTGATTGATCGACACACTAAAGTTAGTATTCACGTTTATTTTGGATAAGGAATTGATTCAAGGATTTCTTTTGATCACACGGTATTTTTTATTTTAGGTATCCTATTTAGGAGTGGATACTTTGATGCTTCGGGGACCTCCATTGACCAAAGATAAATATTTCGATGACGATAATCTTGTTTTACCTTATACTGAAGCGTCGGTTGTTCATAAAAAGAGAACTTTCAGAGGATCAGTTCATTATATGCAGTAAGTAGATTCTCAAATACATAACGAATAAGTAAGTTCAAGTCAGCGCTAATCTACAGATCCTTTTTTTGCACATTGAGGATATACGAATGCTGTTAATAGTACTTCTAGATGGTCAGAGGCCTTTTGTCTTTGATCTACATCTCCCTAAGGATTCTACGGAATGGTAGATTAGTCCAATCTACTTCTAGCTCTCTGGAAGTTTAGCTCAAAAGTTCGGAACACGTTTTTTTTCTGGTGCCAACATTTACTCCAGGGATACAGTTGAGCATTAATTGTTTTTTCTCATGTCTGCATATAGTTTGTATTTTCTTGATCGGTAAACTGATGGATCATTGTGGGTCATAATTCAAAGTATGGACTATCCACTTGGCGATGGAAACAAAAATAGAAGGGGTGTTTTTTTACCATTCGTTGATTGGAGCGTGAAGTGACAAGAATATATCACGCATATCTAAGCATCTGTTTTTTCACCTCTGCTAAACAAGTTCCTTCATGTGTGTATCTTAACACCAATTGTCGTCTTTTTCAAGACCTCTGAGTCTTATTGTATCATACCATCTAACACTTCAGATATTTACTTGGCTTTATAGATAGACTATTAATATGTTCACTAAACTAACTTCAATTGCTGGGAAAGTCTCGACCTTAGGCATATGAAATTCTTGAAGCTCATGGTCGTATCTCCTATGATGACGTTAATTCCTATCAATGATTTCAGAGTACCCGAAGATCTGCAAAACATGTATCTACCAGAAATCGAAGAAGAAGGAGAAGGGGAAAATAGTACAACTCGGTTCTCCTTCAAATCACGAAAATCCATCGAGAGCGAGCAACTCCCTGATGCTTGGCGGTAAGAACTACATCTTCACAGAATTTTCGATGAAACTTTATCTTCTCTGTTTGTAATCGCATTTCCTCTTATTGTTTGTTATAGTCAGACCGCTGAAAATATGGAAAGTGGTAAAAATTACAACAAAAAATCTTCAGCTGATATGGGAGAGGATTTGGTGGTAAATAACATAAAATTCAAACGCACCAGTCCTACGTTAAGTCGTAGTAACACGCTAAAACGTAATAACTCGGGGACCAACATGAGTACAATCTCCAGTAAGGATTCAGACACTGAAGATTCCAATAAACGTAAAAAAGTAACTAAACATAACTCGCTGATGTATCCATCCGGTAGACGCTCGTCCATAAAGCGTTTCACTGATATGGATATTTTTCGTCGTAAAAGCGTCGCTACCATGAATACCCATAAAGATGGAACTCTCAGTAGATCCTCTTCTAAGTGGTCGTTACACAGAGATAGCGCTATTGATGCCCAGTGGAAGGGTATACGATGGAAGCCTTTTAAAAAGGAAGATGTGTACATAATCAATCCGGAATCTCCAAATGTGCAACCATCAGAAGATAGACTGAGTCAAGTAGCTAGTTTTCCCGATGATTACGCTTCTTATGTGAATCAGGCTTTCACTGGGTCCTCCATAGAGGAGTTGAACATATCGAATTTCTTAACCCGTGATAATAAAAGTAAATATGATTCTGAATCTACAAACTGTGATAGTAACAAAATGTCTTCCAAATGTGAGAGAAAAATCGATTATTCTTTACAAGATTCCCTCGTTTAGGTCATTGCGAAGATACTTCTTCATCGATGGCAGCATTTTGTAATCTTTCTCAGGGAGAGAAATGTTAATATGAGAATTTATTTCAAGAAGTTTACATCGTATCCACAACTTCCAGACTCCATATCGAGGCAAACTGCTCGAATTCATCATGGAATGTTTTCAAATGTTCATTTTTTCGGTATATTCTGCATAGGTATTGTTAAGTGAAACAATGTTGACATAAAAGATTTAAAAATCTTCTAATGTTGCCTCATCTGAAGGAAATCTTTCTCAAGGGTCATGACTGACGAAATTACTCTAGGAGAAGAAATGTATAAAGAACGTCTTGTTATTGTTTTTCTTCATTAAAATGAAAGCATATATTTTTGCGCGCCATTCATATTCGACCTCATCATTCAAAAACTGTGAAGTTTCATATCATGTAATTTATAAGTTAGGTATTTGTATTCTTTTTTAAAGTGTTAAGGAACTCTAATTTAAATTCATCACTGACCACCAATTTATATTTTTGTTTAAGTCATGAATGAGTTTATTATTTAACAAAAACACGAATTTTTTGTTTTTCATAAATTAAACAATTTGTTTGCATATAGTCATAATTTTTTAACCGCACAGATCTTCAAGCGTTGTATAGGAAAATAACGCAGGTAGGTTTGAGGTGGAAATTTCATTTTTGATAGTAAAATTAAGAACGAGTTAAACGATACGGATGAACAGAAATGAAATAGTATTAATCATTTTACCTGAATCCTGCGACATAAATTCACGTTTTATTAGATAATTTTCTGGATTATTCAAGCCGAGTTGTTCGGTAATTGAATGACACTGTTCATAATAATAAACAAACTTCGATGGAAATAAATTTGAAAGCGAAACGAAAATGAATATCAAATATTAAACTTGACACTTTCAAAACTTCAAAATTTTTAATTTTAACTTCGAAATAAAAATAATGACGATTTTTGTTTAAATTCTCAAATTGAAATTTCGTCAACTTTACCTATAATTCAGAAGAAATTGAATAGGTAAGACGTAGGTAAGGTAATAAAAAGCGCCATCTATGTTCTGAAATATGTCCTATGTTTTAACACGAATCACAAACACAAAGTCAAAAATGAAAAATTATCTTATCTCTCATTTCACCGACATCGAATCAAAACACGACGAAATTAATCGAAATTGCTGAGAAATATTCAAAATTATGACTTCGTAATTAAATTGTTAAACACAACTATGTAAAACAAGTGAAAGTACAGTCTACAACAAAGATTTTTGATCATAAAATCATCACTATGTTTACATCTCGGCTTCTGGGCTGCCGTCATCAATACAAACAGTTCACCAGGAACTTCAACTTCTTCAGATCACGTAAAGGTATTGTTATTTTAATACGATTGAATTCACGTTATATTATGTAGACATCTTCAAAACAGCATAATTTTATAGATCCACCTCCTGAAGAAATCAGCTTAATCGACCAAGTCGAAGATGTCAAAGATGAGCCAAAAAAGTTAGTAATTCCGAAACGCGATTTACCATTTTCATCACCACATATACCACCGCGTCAAGCATGGGTAGAAAATCTGGACACATTGGAAAGAAACCTGCTAGGTGTAATCGATTTACATCCCGAAGTATTCGGCACCCAACCCCGCATAGATATTATAAAAGAAAATATCGATTGGCAGAGAAAATATAAATACATAGTAAGTTGAGTTTGTAAATTCTTTTTATTCATTAATTATAGAATAATAAAACCTTAGTTTTTTCCAGCGATGGGCTACTGCGCCAGTGAAAATTGAGGTAAATAGAAGTAACAGAAAACCGTGGCCGCAAAAAGGTACTGGCAGAGCTCGACATGGTAGCAGAAGAAGTCATATTTTCAAAGGAGGTGCCGTCTGTCATCCTCCGAGAGGTCCGAAAACACATTTTTACATGCTACCCATGTATAAAAGATTGCTCGGATTATGTGCTTCGCTCACGATCAAATTAGCTCAGGTATAGTAAACATTTTGTGCGCATTATCTGTGTCAGTTGTGATTTTCATTCGTTAAATTGATAATTTTTCAGGATGATTTACATATTATCGATCGTCTCGAAATACCTACACCGAATTCCGATTATCTAATCGAGTTAGCTGAACAAAGGAAATGGGGAGCGTCGGTTCTATTCGTCGACGTGTAAGTGTTTAAATAAGTATTGTCGATTCAAGAATGGACTCGTGTAAATATATTTTTCGCTTTTTTTTTCTAGCCCCGATTTATTGACTCGTAACATGACCATGGCTTTAGATCGTATTAAGCATTTCAACGCTATGCCAGTTTACGGTTAGTGATAAAACTAGGAATTCATTTATTCGCTTTTATCGATATTTGATCATTTAAACAATATTTTTACATTGTTCATGCTGCAGGTTTAAATTGCCATAGTATGCTGAAGTATGAAACGTTAGTGCTGACTTTAGATGCGGTTGATAGAATTGAAGAAAAATTACTCCAACATTTGCACAGACCTGCTGCTAAAGAGCGAAAATTCGATAAGAAAGTTCTTCTACCTTAATTGATATGTAACATTATAATTAAATATACTTGTTTTTATTTTCATGCTACTCATTTTTATTAAATAAAAGAAATCGAATGCTCTAAGAAATGAAAAAGTATTGATTTTCGAAAATGATTTTTTTTACGATAAAAAATATGCAGTCTGATGAGAGATAAGAGCACATGAGACATGCTATACTGGATCGAATTTGTTTAATAGGCCTCGAAGATCGTGAAGTTTTGCTTTTAAGCAAGAAAAATCCTAAAATAAAAAAAGTGTAAGCATCCATGCCACATTGCTAGAGCTGAGTTACTAGCTGAGGCTGGATTATATTTTGCGATAATTTCAAAATTTAAAAAAAAATTTGAAAACATTACAGAAATGTCGAGGAATAGCAAAAATGCTTAATTCTTCAATATTCACGAGTAATTTTTTTTTTTAAATGATTGTTTGAGAAAAAACCATAGAACATGTCAATCACGATTGCCTTACGCATTTGATAATCGATACATATAAAAGGCAGAATTAAATTTTCAAAATATTTATTATATTATCGATTTACAATTAATGACTTTAACACAAAACAGATATTAGCGAACATCCGTTCCTAATAATAGAGGTACATTATCCTGAATGTATTGAAAAAATTTATTTACACGATTTAAATTTTTTTTCAAATAATAATAAATATGAAGACAAAAAAAAAGAAGCGATAACATTCAACGCTGTACAATAAAAATTTAAAAAATTACAAATTACAATTCGGCGATAAGTGATAACAAATTTTTAGTAAGTGATGAAAAGTATAACATATAACAAAAAATATACATTTAAAAAAGAAAATAATTATCACAAATTACAATCAAATGATGTGCCGTTAAATACTGAAAATCTCACAATTATAATGTAAACCTACGAATACATTTTCACAAAAAAGCTTGCCAACTGCAAAGGGAACGTTATAGATGAAAGACATATTGTTCATTCACTGATTTTCAGCCGCCAAAAGCGTGCTCATAAATTTTCGCCATTCAAGCCCACAATACAGTGAAAATATGTGACGAAAAGCACAGATCTAATCTCCAGCACCGGCACGCTTTTTAAGTAGTATTCTCCCAATATCGCTATCGTGTAACTTACTTTATGAGTATTAGACTGCGACCAAGATTTATGATTAAAACGCGCGTGAACACAATGAAAAAAAAATGATTATAATCTGCGCCCGTTTAAACGACAGCGTATTATACAAAGGAAAAATAAAGGAATGAATAAATGTAATCTTTCGCTATCCTATAGTAAAGTTTAACAAGTTCATAGCTAGTAGCGTCGGAAATCTATACATATACGTGCACGTGCTCGATTCTTTTCGTTTGTTAAATTTTTTGGTAACTCGTATACGAATTTTTTTCCCGCAATAAGGTCCTCTAGGTATAAAGCTAACACAGTAACACTTATAAATTAATAACTGAGAAAACGATAACCGCACTTCGGTCTAACGATTCGACATTATAAAAGGAAGACACCACACTCTTTGCGTAATTAACTTAGGTAGAAAATGTTTTTTTCGATTCGTCGTCATCGCTTACATAAGATAGGAAATAAAAAGAAATAAAAAGTATAGAAATAAAACAATGATAAAAAAATATCACTTAGAAAGGAACACATAATAAAACATTCAATTAAAAAGAAAAAGTTAACCCACGAATATTATCAGCGTTCGAATAATTATATAAAAATTCACAATACAAAGTATACAGGTACTATCCGAAATACCGTTATTCGCTCCGATAAATCAACGTTTAAAATATTCGCATAAAATCTGTGCGCCACCAAGGTGTTTCAAATATAGAAAGAAAGTATATGAATGTATAGGCTAAACGAAGAAACTATAAATCGACCATAAAAAAACGCCTCAAATATTCCGACGCTACGGTGCAAAAAAGAAAAGAAAAATGGCGACTAATAATGTACTGTACAAAAATAATAAAATATACGCACTTGTCAAACATTACGAAGAAGAAATACACTAAATAAAAAGTAAAAAGAAGGGGCACAGCCGATAATTCGAAATAAATTAGCCGATTGTTACGAATAAGTAAAATTAAACAATAATATATATAAAAATGATAAAAATGAAAGGTTAAAAATTTCACAGCCGACTATTCAAAGTATTATTACTTAGGCCTTCGGAAATAACGCAACACAACGTAGCCCAGTATTCTAAAAACTAAAAGGAAGACAAGCAATATTAACGTGTTCAACCATAGTGGCAAAGAGGGCCCATCGATCGCCAATATATCTGATACCGGAATGTGAGTCGAAGTTTTACAGACGTCGAATTCCGACTTGGGCGCGCATCTGAAAAAAATTAATCGTAATTAATAATCACAATCTATCTATACTTCTTCAGCTGAGTTTTTAATTGAAGTTATAGCTATTACAGCCTATCTGATTTGAAAAAGAGGGATAGAGGAGGGTGTCGTACTCAAATCGTGGCATTTCAGACGATTTGTAATCATTATGACAAATGTTCAACTTTTTTGTACATACTTGCGTTCAACTGATTTGTAAACACCAAGCGCGAAAATTACCTTTTCCATTTGTTAAAAGTAATTTTTTGAATTTATAAGTGATTTAAATATTTTTGAAACGAATTTAATATTCATTAAATTAAGTGAAATACAAACAAAAATAATTTTCTATTCACAAATCATAATTATGTACTCAATTAAATTAATCAGAAATTATTAGAAAAAGGTGTTTTAACGTTCAATGTTAACTAATCAACTGAACACATGGTGTAAATACTGTGCTACCTATCGAACTCCGAGCACAAAAGCACCAAATTCCTTACTTTGGTAAAAAAAAGTTTTGATTACATGTTGGTAACATTATTTTATGGCAAATAACAAAGTTAGAGGTATAGATACCAAATCACTGCACTCTCACAAGAGCAATGTAATTACTTCAGAAATGATCTATAGGTTCGCGGTGATCTACGAAACACATCTCCGATTGGTGGCTGAAGTAACAACCAATGATCACGTTCAAGCGTATCTGGCGTGGAATTTAAAACAACCAATCAGAGTAGAGATTGGTATCTATTAGATCGCAGCACTCTATCATGGCAAATTCTACTTCGATTTTTTGTTTATTTTTCAGAGTGCAGTAATTTGGTATCAACATTTACCATAAAACAGTGTTTGTTCATCAGAGTAGGGAATTTGACGCTCTAGTGCTCGTGGTTCGTTGTGTTGCACGGTATGTATTCTCCCTCGTGTAGGCCTAGCAGGTATATCATAAGTGAAAATTTGGTAAGATACTCATACCGGAAATGCGCAATTTTTTTAAAATTTTGATACACCTCCTCAAACTGACATTTCCCTCCAATGTTGAGATAAGTTAAGGGAGGGGGTGGAGAGGGCAAATAATTCAATTTTTTTCTCGGTCTCATTTGAAGGAGTAATTCGAGGACACCAACATATCTATATTTCTACTTCAGAAGGGCATTTCGGGGAGGGGGGGGGAGTTTGAGGAGAAAAATTTCTTTTTGAGCAAGTTTTAAGCTATAAATTTTCTTCAGCTTCCCATATCTTCATTGAATCAATCTACAATGGTCATATTTGTGATATAGAGATAGCTGAAGGTCAAAATATGAGCCCTCGAATTTGGCTCGAAATGTTTCCAAGATGGCGGATGGTCAAAACGGGAGGAAGGTTTGAGGGACCTCAAATAGCTCAAATTTAATAAATATGAACTCATATAATTATGAAAGATGAGAATTATACTGCATCATAATTCCACTATCACATGTGATTTTGTTGGAGAGGAGGGAAAGATGGAAAATCATTCATTATGGTGTCGTATGATGAAGTGAACACGAATGATTAATATTTTGCAATTATAGCCTCCTAAGTAAATTTGGAAGGGAGTTATACTTATACAGTAGTTACAATAACTGGTCCCTTTTCTAATTGGCCATTCGTCACGCGTATTACAAGTTACAACCAATCATAAGGCTAGAATGTGATAAAATATAGGTAATTTAATTTTTACCTTTCTAAACAATATCGTTCAATTTTCAATGAACGACTGACATTAGTTTATGATTTGAATCATCAGCTGATTTATGTTTTTATTTTACGAGTAAATCGAGCAGTCGAGGTACCTCTGATTGATTGTTACACGCGTGACGCTCCAGCAAAAAAATTCTTTTAGAAGGGAAATCACAACAGAAAATTTCATGACTCACTAAATCAACATAGAAAGGTCAAACACAAACTTTATATGTGGCGTTAATTGGTGACTAGAATATGACCCATTAAAGTTCAGTCAAAATGGATCCAAAATGGCGGATGATCAAAATGTGAGAAAGGGTTGAGAAGCCTCAATAATATAACTCAAACTTTATACATGTGAGCTAATATGATTACTGGAGATGAGAATTGAGAAGCATACCGAATTCCAAATCCATTATTACAGGTGTTCTTGGAGGGGAGGAGGAAGAGGATTATTGTTCTCAAAATGTTGTCGAGTAAGAAACCGATGAAAATTTTCGATTATGGAATCAAGCTCCTTAAATGAATTTGGAGGAGGGTTAGTGCAAAAAATGGCTTCTGGAGGAGAAGCTTAAATGATGACCAGAATATGAGCACTTGAATTGAAGGCTTGAGGAGCCTAAAATAGTTCAAACCTAACAAATATGAACTATAATATCATTACTAGGAATGAGAAGTTTGCAAAATTCCAAATCCATTTTCATAGATGATATATGAGAGAAGAAGAGCAGTAGGATTATTGAGCTTAAAATATGATGGGGTAAAAGTAGAAAATTTTCAATTATTGTGTAAATGTGTGAGTGAACCAAAATATCTAATATATCAAACCGAGCCTCCTAAATGAATTTGAAGGGGAGTAAATGCAAAAAATGGAAGGTTAGTCGACGACTGCAATATGAACCCTTGAATTTTGCTCAGTTGATTCAAAATGGCGAATAGTCAAAATCTGAGGTAAGCTTAAACAGCCCAAAATGGTTAAAAATTTTTTAAATTGGATTCATGTGATTTTTTTGGACAAGGACTACTTCATATCCTAAATTCAATTTTTAGGAAGTTTTGGAAAGGATAAGCGATTTTCGGACTCATTAATGGGGGAGGCCTATAAACACAAAGGACTTAATATCATCTGCAAATGTGAACAAGCTCCAATTAAAAACTCAGCGTTTTCAATATTTCCAATATCATTCCTCGCTTTATATACTTACGCGATCGGTGATCCTTCGCTGAACTCGACAATTTGCATATTCTGATACGCGTAATGCACCATGCTCAAACGCTGAATCCAGGTTAACCACGGAGGAATATCGATTGCAAGGTAACCTCCGAATAGCTGTGTTCCCAATGTATATATGGCGCTTATTGTAACCGATACTTGCATATCCATACAGCACGCACCGATGAAAAATCCGACACTCTGTTGAAACAACATTCATTAAAATTAGCTCACCTCTGCATCCTTTGTCAACATAATCATATATATTTTACTCACTTGGGCGACTATGGTATTGAGTAATAAAAATGCAAGCAACAAGAAGAACACTTTGGAGCTATGTACACCGATCATAGAATAAGATATTATGTGATATATTGTGGGCAGTGTAATCGTTAAAGGCAATTCGCCGACCATTTTGGCGAGGTAATAGGCTGATAAACGGTAGGCGCCGCTTTGACGTTCCTTGTTAATGACTTCGCGTTCGGAAGGAACTGAAAGATTAATTCAATTAATCTTTTATTCAAGTACTGAACGGTACTACATACAAGAACATAAATGAATCTCTCTCTTACAAGAATAAAGAGCACCGAAATGAGCGAATAGCATCCAATACGTGGTCGAGAAGAAAATCCATCCTTTAATATTATGTATGGCTCGTTCAGTACGGGGCAACTGGAACCATAGTAGACCGGCCATGATACCGAGGGAAACAGTTTGCATCCAATTCAGCGTGGATAACATACGTGGTCGTGCTTCTTGAAAGTTACGTTGACTTAACACCTGTAATAAAGAAAATACCGTTATATAGTGGCTTTTCATAGATCATATAGATGTATTCGATATTCCTAGTAGAAGAACAGTGATGGTAATTGATAGTTTCAAGGGATGAAAAGAGATGATTGCAAACGAAGCGTAATCAGATTCGAAATCAGTGATTTTGAATTAGTCAAATCGTGACTGTTTAGGAATCATTTAAATTTCAACAATTCTATGACTTATAATTAGGCTTCTCTGTTTTTTTTCCCCATCAAAGAATGTTCAGTCTCATTTAGTTCCGCAAATTATTCAGAATGGGGCTTTCGAATTTGAAAATCCATTTCTTCCTTAATATGAGTTCCTTCATACAATATGTTATTATGCGACACTAGTTTCAACTAATCTAACCAGTAACATCCTTCCACTGACGAATTACTTCCTTAAACTATACTTACTTTAAACTGAGTCCAAAAACAAGTTGGCCACTGCCACGAAAAATCATAATCCGAGCTGCTAACTGAAGAAGAAGCGTGACTCTGGCTATCCAACCAGAATGTTTTACCTTCGTCTTCTTTCACTATACAAACGAAAGGAAAAAGTTAGCCATAATTCGTTTCCTTCCTCTCAATTAACCCAATATACTACGTCCTTACTCGCTAACGATGTGTAAACGCAGGTGTTATTATCGGGCGAATGAGTTTGGCAAATTGATACGCAGAGATCGTTCGGCGAATGTATAGACGTGCCAGATAAATGTGAATGAGAATTCGAATGAATTATATTATCGCACCATAAATCCGGAGCATTTTGTATTGTCTGTACATGACCTATAAAAAAGTAATATTATTTGAGTAAGGTACTCTGGTACCGTTGGCTTGAAACCACTTTCGGGCGTGGTAACGAAATTTTTAATTTTTATTAATCGCTTTAAACGTTCGTCTCGTTGGAGATATTGCCGCGAAAGCGTACGTTTTAATATTATTTTCGCAAGTAATTAATATCTGTATGAACTCTCTCGTAACAATATCACCGTTATTGGGCTGATAAGGAGAGATAATTTATTTTGCCAATATTTTATACGTATGTTAATAAACTATGAGCGCGAGTTAAATATAGAATGGAATAATGAAAATGCTATTCGACGATGATAATTTCATATCGATAGCCGAGAAAAAATTTTTCTCTAGTGTATTGACGTAGTTTGAATTTAAAGAAATTTACGTCGTTTTTAATTTTTTCAATCTTTTTTCTTTCAATTTCAAAGTTTTCTACGCAATAAAAAAAATTGATTTATCATTTTGTAAATTCATTTTTTTTTCAATTTTAAAGCTTTGAAAAAAAACTGAAACAAACCTAATAAGATTATAAGATTTTGTGTCCTGTTTTTTTTTTTTACCTCAATTATTTTAAATATAATTACATGGGTTAAATTTATGATTTTATTTTTGTTTTTTGTGAAGTTGAAGAGATTGATTCAATTTTGTGAATTTAATTTTTTGTAAATTTGATTATTAAAAAATAATTAACAAAAACTCCTCAAAATTCAATTGGTAAAATCAATATAAAAAAAATTATAAATAAAAAAAACAAAAAAATAAAAAATAAATAAACCAAGGGAGATTTTCGTTCCTTTTTTAAAAAATGATTTCAAATGATTATATTTACCTACTTAATTTTGAGTTTTCATTTTTTTTTTTCAGTTGAATATTAATTTAAAAAAAATAATAATAATAGATAAATAAACAAATTAATAAAAAAATAAATAAATAAAATAAAACGTAAGCAGGCATGCCGCATTAATAGAGCTGAGTTTTTAATTAGGACTTGTTCACATTTAAGGTGATATTCTCAAATAAACTTCTCAACCCTCACAAGCCACATCCATTGCAGAGTCCAAAAATCAATTTTGTACCTCTCAAAAGCACCAAAAAAGTTTAATTTGAAGTACGTATTATTTTTTGTGCACAAGAATTAAAAAAGTAAGTATTTTTCAAATTTTAACCGTTGAGGTTTCTCAAGCTTACCTGAAATTTTGACCAGCCACCATTTTGGATCCCCTTTTTCGATTTTGACTCAAATTCAAACGGTGATTTTGTAATGTTCAACTAACCCCACATATAAAGTTTCACCACTCTTGGTCAATTTAGCGAGGAGAGGTGCAGGATACATGAAATTTGCTACTGTGATTTCCCACCACACATCTTCACCCCAAGTCCTTTTTTCCCCTCAACTTCTCTCCATATTAACTTAAGAAACTAAAGCGAAGTATCTTAGCCACTTGAGCTCGCTCAATTATCTGACTCCATAATAAAAAATTTTGTACTTTTCGTTGACCACCATTTCATTTTGAGGAAAATAACCCCTCCTCCTCCCTTCCACCATCATGTGTAAGTGTTATCGGCATACAGCATACTTCCCATTGCTACTAATCATATGAGTTCAAATTAATCAAATCTGAGCTACATGAGGTTCCTCAAGCCTTCCTCAAATTTGGACCATTCGCCATTTTGGATCTATTTTGACCCCAATTTGAGAAGTGATATTTTGATCACCAACCAACTCCACATACGAAGTTTCACCTTTCCACTCAAATTTGGCGAGGAGATACGAGAGATCAAAGAAATTGCATGACTCAAAACTTCCTCAAAAAGCTGTTTTTTGCTCTAATTCCTTAACAAAAGCACTTGGGAGGCTGAAATTTGGATATGTTGGTGTCCGTGACTCACTTTTTCATATGAGATCAAAAACTAAAATTTCAAAACCTTTGCCTGGCCTTCAGCCCTACTCAAAATTTGAGTGATCCGCCATTTTGAGGTTTATCGAAAAAATTGAAAAAGTAGTATTGCGGAGTACAACAAAGAGTCTTCTACCAAATTTTCCGCAATTTTCATCTTTATCAGTAGGTGCTATGCGCGGGGAAAAAAATATAATTATAGAGTAATTATGTGGTAACTGGCCTACTTTCTGAGTGGTCATACGTCACATGAATAACGACCAATCATAAGGCTAGAATATGATAAATCTAGGTAATTTCATTTCCACCTTCCTAAACAATGCCGTTCAGTCTTCAGTTTGCGATACAAATCATTAGCTGATTCATGTTTTCAGTTTATCAGTAAGCCTAGATAACTTACCACCTCCCGACTTGCTGATTGGTTGTTACATGCGTGATGAATGACCAATCAGAAAATGGACCAATTACCATAATTACTCTATACTGTGTCACACATCACCCCCCTCCGCCGCCAGAGCACAAAACCATCAAATTCCCTATTTTAGTAATAAATGCAGTGATCAGATGTTGGTAACACTGCCTTATTGCAAAGAGTAATGAACAGAGACAAAGTTCACTTTTAATTTCACTTTGCTCATTATTTTTCGCTATACAACAATGTTATCAACATCTAATGGCAAAGTTTTTTCACGAGAGTTGGGAATTTGACACTTTGGTTCTCGGGATTCGATGAGTCACACGGTATCTATATGTATATACATATAAACCAAAAAATTAGACATTCTCCTTCCCAAATCAGAAACGCTGCAATAGCTAGTTTTGTTTTAAATTAAAAACTCAGCTAAAAGTTTTGAAAATTATAAAAAAAATTATAATGAAAAAAATCGTACAATTTGAACACAAAAAAAAATGAAATTATTTGAAACGAATTTTTTTTAATAAATCGAATGAAACTTGTGTTCTTTCTTTTGTTCTTTTTTTTTGTAATAATTTCTTAAATTCAAAATAGAAATTACTGATAAATATTATTCAGTCATATGACTAACGTCTAAAGGACGAATTAGCTTACACTCCACTCATACTTACCATTAACATGTAGATGATTGTGATCATAATTATTTAAATATTGATGACATATCGCATTGCCGTAGAGATCGGTTTGCAACTCGTGCGGATAATCAGGAAGCATTCTAGCCTCTCTCGATGCTTTTAATATTTTCTCTTTCATTTCTTCGCTACCTTTAACTTGTTCCACTGTTGGTAGAATAAATAAAAAAAAAAAAAAAAATATGAATAAACATAATTTATTTTTCAATTGCCAGCATTATGGATGTAAACTCGTACTTACAAATGAAGTCAGCCGGATTATAATGAGGTTTCAAAACCAGTCCAATATTGCTAAAAAAGTCTACAACTTTATTGGCGTCGCCGAAATAAGCGGTCTGAAAAAAGGGCGAATATAATCATCACGTGCTTACCACGGCTACACGTGTATCTCATCGAATGCACTCACTTGTCCATTGCACAATAAAAGTAATTTATCGAACATATGAAAAATCTGCGAAGACGGTTGATGCACAGTGACGACTACCGTTTTATTCTCATTTTCAGCGTATTTCTTCAAAGAAGACATTAAATGATACGCAGCGTGCGAGTCCAAGCCCGATGTAGGTTCCTGCGAAGCATGAAATCATCAGTTGGTTTCTGAGAAATGGGAGCAACGATCCAAGATCGTAAAAAATTTAGCCCTCTGAGTTAGTAATCAAATTCGATTTCCCAGCACGAGGTAACTTCGAGACGCCGAAGCGCCCTTGAAATGGTGCCAAAAATTTCAAAAAAATCACAATGAACCGGTTTAGGTGTGAACAAAACGACCCAGTTGGTTAATTTTGGCAAATAATTAATTGCGCGAGTTAATCGTCGATAATTTTCAACTTACGTCTAATAACATTAAGGCCGGATTGGTGAGAAGTTCGCAGGCAATATTTGCTCGTTTTTTTTCGCCTCCTGATAATCCACGTTTCATGTAATCGCCCATTACTGAAAAAGGAAAAAATTAAAAATTATACATCAACGTCTTGGCGAATTAGTATATACAACGTAGGCCTCCAGAGGGTCGTCGATACGACCTTTTTGAGTTCAATAAACAATGTATCGCATCAATTAGAGCAGGTCAGCGGGTACGAAAAACGCGAAATCGAATTTCTCTCGTCTCTGTGTCGGCGTAAATTAACTCTTTAATTACAACCATCGTTGAACGTAAATTGGTAGCCAATTACTTTACTCTCAATTCGCCATATGCGAAAAGTGCTCCAAAAAAAACCGTAAATAAACCGCCAAATGCCAAAACTGACCTACATAAGCGACAATGTAACAACGTCGCCGAAATGTTGACCTAAAAAGAGCGAAAAAAAATTTCGCCTCTCGAGAGGTTAACGCAATTGAACCCTATACTATTTGCAGCTCTATGTCATTTGCCATAATTGGTTTGCGAAAAAAAAAAAGAAGGCATACATATGTCATAACATCGGGCGTCCTAGTTTTGCAACATTATATCGATGAGGAATCTACGCCGAGATGGCGAATCCGATTGCTTTTTTCATATGGAAATAGACGACGCCGGTTTACCATCGGGTCGTCGAATTTTTCCACAGGGTCAACGTATAATAGAGTGACGCGGTTTGTCGAAAATTTTCAAATACTTTCGATATTTTTACCACCGAAAACGATTTAAATTCTAGGAAACGACTATTCGATTTTTTTTGGAATTTTATTTCGATTCAGCAGGTGATAATACTTACTCGTATGTTGGCAGCTAACCAAATCCAATACATCGATGATATGATCGACATAATGCATTTTCTGTTGATATGTCAGCGAATCCGGTAGACTTAACATCGCAGCGTACTAAAAAACATTAATTGGTAAATTAATATTTTTTTACGTATGGGAAAAAAACTCATCTATTGCATAAAAGAGAATTTTTTTTTATCGGTTCGATTCGGATTACATTCAAAATTAAATTCTATTCATTCACCTGTAAAGTTTGTCGCAATGTAAGGCCGGGGAAAAAAATATCTTGTTGCAGAACATAACATATTTTCCGTTTATAACGCTTATTCAAACGTTCGCGATTCAAACGTATAGTTCCAGAATCCAATTTCGTTCGTCCAGCCAGACAATTCAGCAGCGTTGTTTTACCGCATCCTGAAACAACCATAATGTAATTGCTTAAATATACATGTAAATCGTACTTTCTAACATTATTCAGATAATTACCGAATTTACCGCCAAATTACCGTATTCACTAACAAATTACTGTATTTACCGGGTAATTACCACATATATACCGTGATAAGGTATTAAATTATTCTACGATACACAAATTTGTATGTGGTAATTACTTGGCAAATTACCGTATTTACCGGGTAATTACCAAATCTCTACTATAATAGGGTATTGAACTGATTCACTGAGTAAAAACATGTTTATCCAGTAATTACCTTATTTACAAACTGATTTCGGATTTATTAAGAAAAATCAAGATTATTTCTCATTAAGCAATAGCTGAAACTTTAAAAAGATTTTATTCTTGAAATGCCAATTGTTAGTTGCAAAATTACTATACATTTTTCAAGAAAATATGGAAATGTACTAGTAATTACTGGTAATTATTCAATTTTAATGAAGACCACAAAAAACTAGCAGCTGAAAGCAAAGAGAGCGATATGACTCAACAAAACATTCTTAAAAGAGCAGGGTTCAGAATTTTTATTGAAAAAAAAAAAACAACAATAGAAAAAATATCAAAAAAACGAAAAAAAAAAATAGTAAATAAAATGAAATGAGTAAATTAATTTAAAAATACACTAAGACATTAAAAGATTTGTACAAAATGAAAAATTACTTTAAAAAGAAAAGAAGTCAGAAATGAAAGCAAATTTTGAAAATTTGAAAACGTAATGAAAACGGGTTTAGAATCGAAAAATTGATTGAAAAATCAGAAATGTGGAAACAAAAATATTCAAAAAAATGTTCAAAAATAAAGAAATGCCTGAAAATTATAAGAAATTATTGAAAAAAAAAAAATGTTAAAAAAAATACCATTATAAAAATGTTGTAAATGTTCGAAAATGAATTTATTTACAAATAAATCGAGTAAAAATAAAATAAAAATGAAAATAAAAATGAAGACAGTCCAATGAGAAATCTTCCTATCTGATTCCAAACTCCTCACACTCATCTAACCCCTTGTCCGTGCCTCTAGCCCCGTAGCTGTACATGGCACGTAAAACAAAAAAAGTAAAAAAAGTAAAAAAAAGTAAGTAAGTAAACAGTAAAAAATTATAAATTTATAAAAAATATTTATAAATGAAAAAAATAAAAATAAATACTAGTTCAAAATTTTAAAAATACCCAAAAATGAAATTGCTCAAAAAGAAAATCATTCTTGAAATGAAAACCTGATCAAAAATACAAAAGTCCAGAAATAAAAAGAATTCTTCACAGTTACAAAAAGTCCCAAGATGTAGCAGATTCAAATGAAAAAGTTTTCAAAAATAAAAAATAAATTATTAATTAAAATCAAGAAATAAAAAATGTAAAAAAATTTTAGATTTGTACAAAAATGGACGAAAATTTCAAATGAAAGAAATATTAAAACATTAATAAATATTCGAAAATGAAAATCTTTAAAGGAGTGCCGCAACCATGAAATTTTTTTGCAGGAACAAAGTCGGGTAATAAAATACCTAATTTTTTGGCTACATTTGTTTCGAGGAGGGGTAGGGGGTTGGGGTAGAGCAATGTAAAATTAATTTTAAAAATTCAAAAAGTCTAATAAAAGTTTAAAAAATTAAATAAAATCTAACAAATTTTTTCAAAATAAAAATGAAAGAGGGCCTAAAACTGAAATTGTTCAAAAATTAAAATTATGAAAAAAGAAATGTGGCTCAAAAACAAAAGAGTGACAAAAATTCAAAATCCAAAAATGCCCAAAATTCCAAAAAAAAATCTAAACATGTATTTAAAAATGAGGGAAGTACGATGAATAATATAAGATACAAAATGAAAAAGATAGAAAAGAAATTAAAAATTAAAAAATTCCCAAATGAAGAAATGCTAAAAATTCAAAAAGTGTCTAAAAATTAAAATTAAAAAAAAATAAAAAAATAAAAAAATATTAAAAAATATAAAAAACGTCTAAAAAATGATTGAACATTGAGAAAAATGAGCACTAAATATTTATCATGAAAAAAAATTCACATAAGACCCTAGGAATTTCAATCTTGGACAGCATATAACCACACCTTTAGCGACGCTAATTTCCACCTGTAATTTAGGCCAGTAGCTCAAGTTGCAGGAGGAGAGGTTTACACCGCTCTAATGAATTTGAGCCACTCTTAATGAAATTCTGAATCCAATACAAAAGTACTAACCAACAAAAAAAAAATCAAAACTCTCTGCAGTATTTAGTTAGTCCCTTCCGACATGAGCTGCTGTAACCACCTTCAGTTAAATACCAAGAAATACCAATAGAAGGAACAGCAGAGTAAACCATAGTAACGTAACCAAACATGGATATTTACCTGAAGGTCCCATAACAGCTAATAACTGTCCGGGTTTGACAATACCGCTTACATCGCGTAGAATGTATCGTTTCTGTATTGTAACCGTGACACCGGTGAAAATCAACTCCAACGGTTTGTGCGGCAAATGTTGACGCTGCTCGGCTGACAGGCATGGTACATGTACGCTATCTCCTCTGCGAACACAATACAAACGAATTAACAAACTTCAAAATGAATTGAAAAATATAAAAATTATATCTCAACAACCCTACCCCCTAAGGTACACAATACAACGAATACTTTCTCTTCGAACCAATGCCACATAGCAGGTAAAAAAAACCCTAACCACCCGCTAATGCAAAAAATGCCTTAAACCGTTCATTGTGCTTTGTTAACATAGGAAAGACAGGAATTCGCGATTCGCCAACAGAGATAAACCGTTAAATCGAACCATTTTAAAGACGAAGGGTACAACCCAACTTCTTCGATCGAACCGCTTACAAAGCACTCGGGTTTTTACGATTTTAAAAGCAATTTCGCCTAACCTCCGATTTCTAATTTTTTTTTTTACGAATTAGAAAATTTTCGTCCGGCCAAAAATGTTGCGAGGTAATAAAACACCGAGCGGCTCGTAAACCGTTCTTTTGTTCCGACTAAATCACCGAATATTTTTTATTACCATCGGTCGTCCATATACCGGAATCACCGAGGGTGGTGGTCGTTACCACTTTCAAACGTCCGAAATTTATGAGTACTGGGCTCGCGGAATACATTGGCAAAGGAAACGTTCACCTAGATATGCGAGGAGTTCGTCGTACTTATTTTCTATTATCGTTGAGAAGCGCAACTCGAGGGTATTTTCTGTCAACGAGACGACAGTAATAGGGACGAAGAGTGGTCGAGTATAAGCGCGAAACCTTCGTTAATGTTTCGCTGCTTTTATTACGATCTCGTAGAGAGCTCTCGGTGTAATTTTTTCAACCTAATTCCTACAGGGTACTTTTTCAATGGGACGATAATGAAATCGACCTTATCCTGTCACAGCAGTCAAGGAATTCGAAGAGGGTACTATAAACTGGCAGCCTGTACGGATGTGAAACAGAACCATCTACTTGAAGACCCACTTTTCCGCATAGTTGGCGCTGTATAGGCGATGACCACCGCAATGACGTCATCAGAAACTTGTAAAAAAAAGGGGTAAAATTGAAAAAGTTTAACGTAAAATGAATTACACATTTTGTTGACAAAAAAAGGTTACATACAAAAATGTATTTTCTCCTCATGGTGGATATAATGAGTGGGGGGAGAAGCTAAGAGGATTCCAAAAAAAATGAATATTTTTAAATTATTAAAATTTCACATTGCCAGCATTATTGGACATGACCTTTTATGTTCCATTTTTCATGTACTATTCACTATATGTATCATTTGCTCAAAAAAGGAAGATTTGAATTATTTAAAAAATCGTAAGCAGCCATGCCGCATGACTGGAGCTGAGTTTTTTTCTGGAGCTCGTTTAGGTTTGCAAATAACGCTGCTAACCCCCCTCATGTCTACAGGTCACACCCAGCACCAAGTCAGACCACCCCTGTCCAACGTGCCCTATTCTTTCCAAAATCCGTTGAGAAGTTAAATTTAGAATATGCGGTTTTTTCTTGTCAACATTAATGATATGAGCCCATATTTTTCAAAATAATTCTATCATTTTGGAGCTCCTCTAGTTATCCTCAAATTTTGACAATTTGCCATTTTGGATCCATTTTGACCCAAATTCACGAGATCAAATTCTGGTCAAAAACCAACTTAACATACAAAGTTTGACATCTCTAAGTCGATTCAGTGAGGAGATATGGAAAATTCATGAAATTTCTTACCTTGATTACCACCGCCCCCCAACCAATTCATTTTTTTACTTCAACTCCCCTTCAAATTCATTTGAGAAACTAAAATAAGGATAAGTTAGTTATTCAAGCTCATTTCACTATACGACACCACAAAAAAAATTTCGACCTCTCGCATACCCCACCACATTTTGAGGTTGATAACCCCTCCTCCCTCCAACTTCATGTGTGAAGATGAATTTCGGATATGGTATACTTCTTATCACCAATTATCATATGAGTCAATATTAATTACATTTTCACAAATTTGAGGCTCCTCAAGCTCTACTCAAATTTTGATAAGCCGCCATTTTGGATCTATTTTGAGCCAAATTCAAGATGTCATATTCTGGTTACCAACTAACTCCACACACAAAGTTTGACCTTTCTAGATTGATTTGGTGAGGAGATATGGAAGATTCAAGAAATTTCGTAACTCAAACTTCCTCAAAAAACTGTTTTTCGCTACAACTCCTCTCCAAATGCACTTAGGAATTTCGAATTCGGATATATTGGTGTTCATAACTCACTCTTTTATATGAAATAAAAAGCAAAAATTATGAGCTATTTGCTCCCTCTCCAATCCTTCTCAAAATTTGATTGAACCGCCATTTTGAGGTGAATAAAAAAAATAAAAAAAGTACTTTTATGAGATTCAACAAACAGGCTCTTATCAAATTTTAAGCAATTTTCATCCATACCCGTCAACGCTACGCGCGAGAGAAAACAATGTGAATAGGGAATACATTATATCTTATTCTGTACCAAAAAGTTGGACATTTATCATATGATTATAAATGGTCTAAAAGGCAACGATTTGAAGACTCTACCCTCCCCTGACCCCTCCTTCCCAAATCAGGTAGGCTGTAATACCTGTTAGCCTATCGCCTTTAAAGTGAAAACTTATCCAAAAGGAAGCTGATAAGAATCGTCAGAGATGATGACGTCATAATCAAATAAAATTACATTTAAAATTTTTTTCTCCAACTCGATTATAGAAAAAAAACAAATCAAAACATGTCATATGCGATTTTTGCCCATCTGCAAAACTGCAGGGGTTACAAGCGGTTGAAATTTTCAATCCACTAATCGTTCGACGCTGATGGCCACCGGATACAAGTTTCTTATCGTCGCTTCGAATAGAAAGTTAATCCTTCGGTTGGGATTTTGAAATTAAACTAATCAATTCACCAGTTACGTGGACTAGTCGTCAGGGTAATTAATACTAGTATTGGTGTACTTTCGCGCGTTAATACCTTTCACACGCTCCATTCCTAATAACCTCGTTACCGTCGCTGTCGCTGAGTCTATGCGGCGCTAAGTTCCACCATTCGTTTTCCGTGTATTTCTGGTGATTCGTCGAAAAACGTCTGCTCGGTGAAATATAATTAGGCGCCAAATGGAGCGAATATTCGATACCAGACGTTAAACGTAACACGACACTATCGTTAGGGAATCCTCAGAGGGAAAAAAATACGTTGGTCGAGCGGAACCATAATCGTATGTGACATCTTTGGCTGATTCACTACGCGGAAAATTTTTTCCAACTCTTAGGGTTTAATTGGCGAACAGAAGAAAAGGTCATTCTCGAGTGAAAGTCGACTCCGGCCGATATTTCGTCGAAATGATTGGGCCGTTGACCGAGAATGCGGGCAGACCGGTAATTAATAGGTTGGCAGTCTGCGCGATACGAAAATTTAATTATTCCACTCGGTTATTGAACTAGTCGCCGACGCAGCATCCATAACGTCTCGATGCCCAAAATCGCCGCGTGTGTCGCACTCGTACACGAATTATAGGTCGTTCAGATAAACACCGGGGTCAACGTTTTCTTAGAACCAATTTTAATTCGCAGATAACGACTTTCGTACGATAGTACGTAATCAAATCGCTACATCGAATTCATAAGGATTCGCTACAACCACAAGGGAAGAATGGCGAAACTGCATCGTCTAGACTTGCGCGGAAACGTTCCCGTTAAATGCAAATCTCCAAATGCAGGGACGCGGTTGAAAACCAGATGCACTCGTGTATGTCGAAAAAAAAAGGGTTGAATGACACAACACTTCCTCGAACGGTAAAACGGTCGTTCGTTGCACCGGCGACATCTGTGGCTGTACACGGGGGTAGGATAGTTATTTATCAGGGACATGTGAAAAACAAGACTACGCCGAACTTCGTGTATTTTGAGTTACAGGTGTTTTTCTGTATACCGAGTACTTTCGGCATACCTGTACTCTCACGAATGTCGCTGCGACTCTGGTCAACGAATACCTAAAATACAGTCATTGATGTACTTGGTATAGCTCGTCCGTACCAAATGTATTTCGTATGAAATGCGATTTTTTTAAATCTCGCGAGAAATGCTCTCAAACAAGTCTAAACAAGTCTAATTTTGATTAACAACAAAAGAAACTTCAACAAATAAATTTAAATTGTGAGGTGAGGACGAAAAAGGATGTAAAAAATCACAATAATATCAACATCTCGAATTTCTGTTCACTACAGGGCAATGACATCGTCTGAGAATATGAGTTCACTTCAAAGGAATTATTAATCTAACAGAAAGTACGAAGATAATACTTATTCTGGTGGAGTGATGAGTCATGAAAACATGAAAATAACTTTCAACTTGGTAAAATGCTTAAAGCTTGGTCATTATATTAACAACACTGATATTTAATCAGTTTATGGTCATCGAAAACTGGGACTTCCCAATTCTTCATTTTTCAATAGATATATGTAGTTATTCTGTAACTAGAGTGCTTTACCTATAAGACTATGAAAAGGATGAATCTTGAGAATTTCATAACGCCTTTTATTGTTGAGATTTTTCTTTTTTCAGAATAAAATTAATATTGATTTAGGAATAACTACATATGTATTTTTATTGATACAGCATCTACTATTTAGGGAAATGAATTAAAACAGTCGAAAAAACTGAACACAAAAAATCCTCAAAAATCATAACTACACGATTTTTTTAATTTAATCGATTTGTTTATTTTTATTTAATATGAAAAAATTTTGAAATAGAAAAAAAAATTCAGCAGCTTTTTCATTTATCCGATAAAATTTGCAATAAAAATTCAATATGTTTTAGTTACTACATTTTTAATAAATACATTTTTACATAAAAGGTTGAGAAAATTTTCAAAAAATTATTTCAAAGAGAATCATTATTTTTATATTCTTCAGTTTTTAATTGACATTAATTTTTTTCTTTCAAGGATCCTAAAATTGAGAAAAAAATTTAGACAATTTGAAAAAACTACGAAAATAAAATGATTACCAAACCACAATTACAAATCTCTTAAATTTTCTAAAATCTAGCAAACTCCTTTCCGAAATCTAAAAATTATCCATCCGTGCCTCTGGCCTCAGTTGCAGTATAAGGCACGTAAATGGATAAAAGAAAAGAAAGAAAGAAAGAATTTTTTTAACTTTCTCATTTGATGCTTCCCTTTGGAATTCAAAAATTTTAAAATTTCAAAAATTATTCTAAATTAAAAAAAACACACAAATAAAAATATTTCCTTCTTTTCAATTTTCAATTGATATTCATTTTTTTGAAACTCTTATAATTGAGAATAAGAAATTGAAAATTTTTTTGAATTCTTCAAAAACATTCATGGAAAATTTAATGATTTTTCTCATTTGATATTTTTTTTTATATCAAGAGTTTCAAAAATTCAAAAATTTTTTCTTAAAAAAAATGATACACTTAAAAAAATTATTTTTATTCTTTTCAATACTAATTTTTTCTTGTTAGGTTCCAGCGGAAATTAAGAGGAAGTGAAATGAGTAATTAAAAAAAAAAAATTATACCACACATTCTTCAAAAATTTTACGATTTTTTTTCTCATTTTTTTTTCAATCTCAAAAGCTCGCTGAACTGATAGAAAAATGTTACAATTGATTTTTTTGGCAAAACGGTGATTTTCAAAGTTTATATTTTCTAATCAACATTTTTTTTTTAGAAGCTCCTGAAATTGGGGTGCGGGAGGGAGGAATGAATTTGAAAAATTAGAAGGCGAATAAAAAACTAACAAAGATTTCATAATTTAATCATCATTTTACATTATTATTTCACGACGTATGTTCTATGTTAATTATATTCTATTTAATTTGTTTTTTTTTTTTTTTTTTTTTGTTATTACTTATCAGGAGAACAAAATTTCACCGGTGAAAATTGTTAGAAACTAAATCTTCATCAGTTATTGACTTCTTCATCAATATTTTTCATCGTCAAAATTTCTCCTTTCACCCATCCCTCTTCCCAAAGTTCTTTAAAAACAAGTAATCTGTTATAACAAATTTTTTCGATTTTTTTCATTCGATTCATATCTTCTCACAGTTTTAGTCTTTGACAGATTGACCACGTGCCTCAAGTTCTTCTACTGTACATGGCACGAGAAATCGAATGAGGATGTTTCAAAAAATTATACATTAAAATTTTTGTATAATAATGATTTACAAATTTTTTAAATCTTTTAACAAATATTTCTTTTTCTTATGTAGAGTTTGGAAACTGAGGGGAAGGAATTTGAAAAATTAAAAAGATAAATATACCATTAATAAATTACGAAAAATTTTTTTGTGATTTTTTTCATTTCATTACTTTTTCCTATCAACATCATCTCATCCACCCTCACTAGAAAAAATAAAAGGATGCTAAGAAAAATCATTAGAACTATTTTAATTTTTGAGTGTGACTTTTCAAATAGATATTATTCATCATTTAGGATTCCCAAATTAAGGGAAAATGTTTCAAAATTTCAAAAATACGCAAATAAAATTTTTTGAAAAAGAAAATATTTAAAAATTTTTTAAAAGAAATTTCGTCTTCATAAATTCATATAGAATCTACATGGAAATAAACAATAATTCAAAAACCTGATAAACGAAAAAAAAAACCTAACAAAGGAATTTCAAGCTCGTAATTCACGCATATTATTTCTCAGAAAATTTCACAATGGAGAATGGCAGTAGATATACCAAATGCAAAAAAAAAAGGTCGACAACGAACTTCACATTATAAAAAATGAATAATGTTTATTAATGACTTTTGTTTTCGACATCTTCCCCTCGTCCCCTCCCCCACCCCAAAAAGATGACAATTTGTGAGTATTCAACTCTGTAACAAAAAATTACTGAAAAAGTAGTTGAGAATAAATCTCACTGAAATTCAATCCTCACCGAAGTTCAAATAGTCAACTGACTATGATATATGAGTGAAATAAATAAAAATAAAAATTCCTCGTACTAGGAAATCTATACTATGTAAAAAAAATATCCAGACGATTTCACGCGTTTAAAGAAATTTCCACCGTCTACCCCACGAGACGATCTCCGAGTCTAGTTTCCTGTTCCTTTATGTTACCTGGCGAGGATGTCAGAATTCTCGAGAACACCTTCCATTAATCAATTTCATACATAAACAAAACTTACTTTTTAGAAAGGTACAAAAAACGATAATCGACGCGAGCCTCGTATACGCAGTCGAGTACCTTAGCATATACATTGAATAGAGGTACAAAAGGATTCACACGGTTTGGTGGGCGGATTTACCGAGAATTTTCGAACAACGGTTGAAAAAAGAGTAGGTCATCTCTTACACACAATTAAGCGCTAAAGTCTAAACGCTCAAGTGGTCTCCGAATATTTAAATTTTTTTGACGAAAAATATCATGTTACGTGTACAACGTACATATACTAAAGCTCTCTCTGGAGACCTTTTGGGTATTTCTGCGATGCTATTCGAGTAGAATTTTTTTAGAATTTTTTTGCTACGTTTGATCATTTTGAAATTTAAAATTATAATTTATTCCATTAATTTCACATTAATTTTAATCACGTTCCAAAAAAAAAAAAAAAAATATGGAAGTATAATTTTTAAAGTACCTGAAAAAATTGGATACTTCGTAATTCATTAAAATTTCGACTAAAAAAAAAAAATACGAATAAAATTACATACTTGGTGAAAGTCAATTCGTGATTAATACAAGGCATCTTCCACCCTACAAACACACCACACAAGACGCGAATAAAATTCCACAATCGATACTCTATCGATACCTGCGCGTAACTTGAATGAAACAGTTATCCGAAAATATAAACACCGAAATATCAACGAGAACGGAAAAAACACAACCCATTAGTCGGCGAAAACAAATTACACACAAAAACCCGCAATAAAACGTCGCTCGAATTAACATGCAAAGGTAAAAGTACTTGTTGCTTATAGGAGTACCTCGGTTGTGACTGATTTAGCGCAAATTCAATAGAAGAAAAAAGGTTCGCATTAAAGGCCAAAGGCACTAATGTCCAAAACACTGCCGTGTAAGGGGTGGGTTGAAAGAACCGGCCGAGGACTGGTTGGTACAGGGTTGCCCACGCTTACCACTCATTTCCTGGCTAACGTTGTTGGTAACACTGAGTGTGCGAAATTTCGCTTCGTCCGGTCTCCTTATCAGTGTATTTCGGCGTTAACGGGTTAATTACATTATACATCCGCGTTTATGCCTTCGTACCAGAAGCGATAAGGAATAATGAAGTTTGATTTGAATTTTTCGCCTTTCTCGAATTACCAACGTGTGCACCGCTTTCGGAGTAATTAAAAAAAGCCTATATCGATAACATTTAATTATTCGAAATTCGATAACGTTCTTCAAAACGATAGAGCCGAGAAATCATCGTTATGCTTAAACGTTAAATTATTACTCGAATTAGAAATCATTAACGAGCTCGCAGGTCGTTAACACCTGACTACGCGATTATTATTTTTTTTCTCGAAACCGATAATTTTTCCATACTTTTCTAATTCCATACTAGTCCGGTAAATCTAGAATTTTTATGTGGGAAATTACCAACATAGATTTTTTTCATAAATGTAATGTAGAGATAAACTCCACCAATAACACAATGAAAGTTCCGACAGAGGCTTCGAACCTCTAAACGAACAATTTCTTGACTATATCGCCTCAAGTTTTGATCATAGGGCAAAAATAGTACAGAGCAATTTTTCTCTACACTAAATTTCCTACAACTTTTATTCGGGTATTTTTCCCCTACAACCCATTGGTGGGGAGTTAGGGGAAATTTGGTATTTCGGGACCCTTGGTACAAATGATTTAACTATGCTATGTGACATACATATGCGAATGAAAAATGCATATAAAATTATATGTGACTATATATCAACCCAATGATGACCCTATGGAGGTCTCAGCCCCTTGCCCTTCCCTCAAATATATACCTACCTAAGTATGAATACACAGTTGATGTGCTACATAATAACACCTTTTAACAATATTAACTGCACTTAACTCCAAAATATTCATACTTGGCTAGGAACATACTTGAGGGTGAGGGGAGTGGGCTGAGACCTCCATAGGTTCATCACTAGGTTGGTATGTAGACGTAAATTATTTTATATGCATTTTGCATTCGCATACATGTATCACATAGCATAGTTCAATCAATTGTAATAGATCCCCAAAAGTACGAAATTTCAAAGAACCCTAACTCCCCACCTATGGGTTACAGGAAAAAAATGTTCATATAAAAGTTGTTAGAAATTTAGTGTAGAACAAAATTGCACTGAACTATTTTTGCCTTATGACCAAACCCTGAGGAGATATAGCGAAAAAACCCCAAGGGATGGGGACTTTTTGTATGTTGTTAGTTAAGCTTACGTCTACAAATTTATGAAAAAAATCTTTGTAGGGAATTTTACCCACAAACGACTCTTATGTGGTCTAGATTTAGAGGATAGTACGTCGTGAATTTTTTTTTACGGATGACAGTTCCAATAACGTTGTAATAATTAAGGAAAAACCATTCAAGATTCCAAGAGTCGCCGATTACTCTGAAACAGCATCCACTCATTTCAGAACAACAACCATGTAACCAAGATAATGTTCTTTGCAGAGAGCATACTAGAGAGAGAGAGAGAGAGAGAGAGAGAGAGAGCCGCGACGAAGACTCGAAGACACTCCAAGCTGGAATTCCACCTAGCGAATTCTCTTCGAGCTGGATTTTTATCAACAGGCGCTGAATGAATTTCGATAAGAAGAATGACTCGCATCACAGGCGCACGATAAAAAGACCGCTTATCGGATCCAAATTATTCGCTTAAACCTCTCGGCCAATGACATCATCACTCGCTTCCGCTTACTTCTCAGCGGTATGCGTCACATGTTGATACGAAGAAACCATCGAAACACTAGCTCAGCATTTGGCCAGCTCAACGACCTCTCGACGCTAAGTCGGCATTTTAACGTAGCCTATGTCTATGATGTAACAATCGGCCGCCGGTTGGGTGAACGAACATCTGCACGCGGTTAGAAATCGATTACGTGTCGCAAATTAGATTAATTTACGACGCGCGTATATTACGTCGAACGTCTGCGAGGGGAATTTTCGCGCCGAATGGGTTAATGACCATGCGGGGAGTTGGAAATGCGATCCGAGTATTCAGACGTCTCATAATTCTCACCTATTCCATAATTCGAGAACGGTGAAAGCAGAAAAAATGCGATTCGTCGCACCTCAGCTCGGCCCATATAGGCGAATCCAATAAACGCGTTATCTACCATTTTCCAATCGTAAACCGAAATTTTACCCGTGATATTAACGACCGTTTTGTAGTCCATTTCCCGCTCCTCGCAGTCGCAGGAGCGTAACGACCGAGCCGAAATCGTATTTAGAAAGCCGTAAGCAGCTATACCTCATTACCGGGGGTGAATTCTTGATGTGGTTGTACTTAGACTTATAGAAAGCGTTGTGAATTCTATTACATCCACGTCAGTACTAAGGCCCCCTCTCTCGCCACCTGTGAGGGTGGATGTGAGAAATGATATACTTCTTAGTAGTGCCATAGCCAGAATGGATGATGGGAGGGGGTTGATTTTTTCGAAAATATAAACTTTATTATATTTCCTGTCAAAATATGAGGAGAGAGCAATCTTTGGGAGATATATATAATATTATGCATAAAACAGTTTTTTGCTGCAAATTCACTAGGGAAGTTAAAAGGGGCATAGGAGGATAAGAATGACGAATCCGGCCCGGAGCCCAATTTCGATGAAACTTGGGTGGTAGGTAGGTACCCTTTAGAAACTTTCAAGGCCAAAGTTTCAGACCCCCGCTCCTCTCGTTTTTGATAAATTATTCGAATTTTTCTTTCACGCAATAGTTGACTGATTTTATTGAAAATTTAGTATATTGCACTGTTTCATAGGCAATCTTTTGGAAAAAATCGATTTTACCTCGACCAAAGACCATTTTTTAACTATATTTTATTTTTTTTACCATACTAATGCTTTTGCAAAATTATGAAATCGATATTTTTAGATGTCCCCTTGACCCCCGAACGACGTGGAATTTTTTCAGATTTTTCACTCGGGTACGCCATGTTGAAAAATGGCTAAAACTGATAATGATCCATATGTTGGTAGGCCTATAAAGTTAATTTTCATCTTTAAATTTTTGTCAAAAAGCAACAATTTTGATAATTCGTAAAAATGAACAACAAATGTGTAATTTATTGGTGCCACTATAGCTTAGCCCAGAGGAACGAAAAGGTATAAGTTGGATTTTTTGACTAGAACAAGGAAGTTTTTAAATTACCAAGATCATTGAAAAAGACGCATCAATGAAGGAGAATTGGTATTTGAGAAAGATAGGAGTGAAGTTTCGGTAATTAAGGTGGATGCGCTGCATGGATCGAAAGTTTGGACAGTCGAGAAGAATCTGTTGAATGATTCGTGGAGTCTGGCATGAGCTGCAGAATTGGGGAGGCTATGAAGCAAGAAGGTTTTCATAAGTAAGGGTAGAGTGTCCAATTTGAAGTTTCAAAACAAAGACTCGGTATCTGTCGATAACTGAAGATGATTTCGTTCAGTATTAAAAGTTGTGTTTTGTGGGTCTAAAAATGCTCATAAATTTTAAAGAAAAAAACATGACATTTTTCAGAACAACTTTTAGTAAAAATTTTACAACATGAGAGTCATGATTAAAAAATTTATTTTCCATTTTTTCCATCAGAACATGTTCAACGCCCACATAATGAAATATTATAACGTAGAATATTTTAAATATACGTTACGATTCTTTTCCATCTTAGTACACGCAGAAATACACGGATATTAATCAAATAGCGAAAAATGGTCTTAAACGCGAAAACACAACATTGCTCCCTCACCCAACCATCACTTTCCATATTAGGTAGACTATAATAGCTCAATTCCCCATTAAAAATCCGGCTAATAAACTGATGTGTATGGCAGGTACACCTTTAACCCCATCTCGCAAATTTCATCGACCATGACGCCATTGAATCGTTTCTCAAGTTTCAGTGCATTTTCGTAAACGCCGACTGCGCCATCAACCGAAATCATTTTTCGTCTGACCTTCGTTGTCAAATTTAAGGACAAGCGGTCATCTCACTAACGCAACCGTTTGGTAGACAGAGTAAATTGAAATATCGTAAACAAACTGATTTTTCGGCGCGATCGCCGTTACAGAGTCGACGGAATTTTAATGAGAAATTCAAACTTATTTTTCGGACACGAAACGAACAAAAAAACGAAAACTATACATCAATTTTAAAGCTAATATGAGAGAATTGTGGCGAAGAAACGAAAAATAAATTTTTCATTAATTCAAAACTCATACGAGCTCGTCACTAGTCGTGAATGTTAGGAGTGTTCATGAAAACTTAATTAACCTTCTTGAAAATTCATACCAAGGTAAATTCTAACCACCAATAACTCGTAGCATATATTATTTTCTCAATAAAATAAATAAATTTGTAATTCGAATTTTAAATTGAATTTCACGCCCAAATTAGGATTACTAATGAGAATACATAACGCGTGACGAAAATGATAACGCGTTTAATTATTCGTTTCGTGTAATTTGAGAAACTGCTTTGGAAAAATTATTTTTCAAAATTGACATTTCAATTAACAAGCTGTAATATACCAATCACTTTTCCCAAATAAAAGGTAAATAACCAAGAACGGAGGTATGGGCTGTCGATGCCTTCGTTAAGCCGACCATCAACTGCTGACTGCGATAAATATCTCATAAACTTAATGAAATTTCTGTCAATCACCATCAAGCATAACAGTAATGAAAATTTGAATTTGCTTAAACTCGATGTTTCACGCGCAAGTTAATAGAAATTCGTGAATTTTTTCAGGAAAAATATCGTAGGTAATTGAGTAATTTTTCGATTAAATAAATAAACTAAAGCTGATTTTTGGTCGAGCATTTCTGTCTTATAAAAATGAATATTACTTTACTCGTTTGGTCATGTAAATTTTGACGAAATGAGGTGCAGAGTTGCACACGAAAAATTAAGAATTCAGAATAAACTGATTCGACCAAGTGATGGCGTTTTTTCGATTTCAAAGTACAATTAAGAGCTGAGAATTTAAAATTACTGACTGTCACTCCTGAATTAAATGAACTATTATATGACAATGTGCTTTCTAACAAAGTACCTTTTCTCTTCAAAAATTTCAATTAAATATTCATTTTGAGATTCGATGCCAAAAAAAAAAAAAATCAATGGTAATGACGTATTTTTGTATTAAAATAAAATATTTCACAAATTTCATAACTGAAAAAATTATCAAGGTAAATAGACGTAATTAACCAACGTTTACCAGTAATTACGTTGAAATTACTGGTAAATACCGTGATGTAAATTTCCTGAAAATTTAAAAACAGAATCAATATAACGTATCTTTGCATTAAAATGAAATATTTCACAAATTTCATAGCTGAAAAAATGATCAAGATAAATACACGTAATTAACCAACGTTTACCAGTAATTACGTTGAAATTACTGGTAAATACCGTGATGTAAATTTCCTGAAAATTTAAAAAAAGAATCAATATAACGTATTTTTGCATTAAAATGAAATATTTCACGAATTTAATAATTGAAAAATTACTGAGGTAAGTAAACCTAATTAACCAATATTTACCAGTTATTTCAATGAAATTACTGATAATTACAAGTGAAATTACTGGTAAATACCGTGATGAAAATTTTAAGAGAAGTTTTGACTGACATGAAATCGAGTTTTATATCATCTTCTTAACAATTTCCGAGATTTTTACACGGATGACTTTGATCTGAACTTCAGAACTACTATGGATACAAAGTTAAGCTGAAGTCTAAAGTCAAATTTATCAAACTGCCAGGAGTAAACTTCAAAATTATCCGAATGAGTAAGGCTAGAGTATAGGTGAAATTAGAATGAACTTTTTCAGAGTGACTCCAGTATCAGTGAAAGTTATGAGCTGAGTTATGAGAATCACTCCAGAGTGAAGTGGTGAAGCCGGTCACAGTTCGAGAATCGTTCCAGAGTCGGGATAAAATCAGGATGATGTTTTTCCTAGAAATTACAGCTAAGAGCCAAATTTCTAGAATTGTTTCAGTGGAAGTTTAGTTTGAAAATCGTTCTAGAGTTAAGAATGAAGTTGGACTCAAGCATGAGAACTGCTCATAAGTAAAGGATGGAAACGAAGTTAAATCTGAGAAATACTGCAGCGTTAAGAAGTGGAACGAAGCAAAATTTCAAAGCTGACACCAGAATGAAGTCGAGTCGAAACCAATTATTTGCTAACTCAGAGTCCAAGAAAAGTTGAATGAGTACTACAACGTTATAACGGTTATTTTGAATAATTACGATTGTTGGTAAATCTGAGTGAACGGAAATGTAGATTTTAGAACTAAACATACCATAAAGCGCAAGCAAAGACGCAGAGTTGAATTTAATCGATGAGGAAAAAGACACAAGGTGCCATTATAATTAATACTCAAATACTCTTACTTTGTATCAACAATATTCCAAAATATGCCCCCCTCAAAGAAATCAAATACCACATACCAAAGTCGATGGCACTCCCGAATCCATAACCTATGGCTTCCTCTTCTCTGTAACTCTGTTCTACAGCTCGTGAACGTGTCGAACCCGTTAAATGCAACCGAAGCGTGCCCTTCCCGAAACTACTCGACAAATAATCCGTTACTGACGACCATTTCAGCGGGTTGCAGTTTCGCGGCACGTACGTGCTTTACGTCACCGAGACTCGAGCGATCCGTTGTCGGTCTAAATTCGCAATTAAAAGCATATTTCACGAGGTCGTCAACCTCGCATTCTAATTTACAGGACATTTGCCTCCATTCGCGGTGTTCATAAAAGAGGGTGCTGGTAAAATTGGCGCGCGTTCCGGTTCTCTCTTCTTTATAATCGAGCTCGTAGGTATTCTCTTTTCAAGGCGAAGCCAAAATAACATACGCGAATAACCGATTCATGAAATTAAGCGTGCTCGATTGATAGGGTTGAATTCGGCGAACCTTGAATTGGTGAAACCTCCCTCTTTTTTGCGATGAAATGTCGTTATGACATGTGTTTTTCATCGTGTAGGTACCGTGAAGAACCAGTTTTCAGTAAATACATATTGCCGAGGTCAATATACTATGTATGAACTGAGGGCCCCGACATGTGCTCGCACATATAACGTTTTCCTTCTCACGAAAAAAAGCTTGACCATGGATATGGTGACGTTTAAATTGTAGCACGTTTTTGTTTAGTTAATGTTTGCGATTATCGACTCGATATTCGGATACGAGGATTCAATGTGCCATCGAAAGGAAGTCTAGTCTGTGGGAGTAATTATACGGCCTAGTTTACATTATTACGTGTTGCGTCGTCGTCGTCGCTTCCTTTATTACATTTTCACGGTCCGCTAAAGCATAGTCAATTTGGTACACCGTACCGAAAAAACGACCGTATGAAATTTTAAAGGAGTGCCGTTTTCGAACAATGCCCTAGTCCGATAATTCAGCGACTATGAGAGAGATCTACTCTTCGTTCATTTTACCAAATAACATTTCCTCGCAAATGGAAAAATAGCTTTATAATTCGGAATATCTATAAGGAAAATAAGCATAGATATTTAATTGAATACATACTGGAATTTAACTTCAAAAATTACTTTCAGAAAAAAAAATGCATATACTCAACCGACTCAAGTATGACGAAATCATATATCACACAATGAAGTGGGGGTTGCGTATGACAGCGCAAATGCATGACCTTGAAAAGAGAACAAAAGGTATGATCTATTTGTATGCAACATGTACAAGTGGGGGAGTGAATACGAACACATATGTCGCGTTCTTGAGATAAAAACAATAGGCATGATGCATTTATATGAAAAGAACACAAGTGGGGGAATAAATATAATCACGTACGCATGTTGTGTTCAAACCATACCTAATGGTATGATACGATACATCACACATTATAAAAAGTGGAGGAGCAAATAAAAACATATGTGAAACACTGAATAAGCGCATTTGTGTCTGACATATTTTAAACAAATTAACATCAGTTATACAAAAAAAAAAAAAAAAAAAAATGAACCAAGTGTCTTCGAGCCTAATTTTAAATTCCAATTTAATCGCATAAAAGTACACCACTGGCAAGCAATGTTTCCAAATGATAAATGGAATATTCTAAATGCACTGAACATCCTATTGTTTGGTCATCCCCAAAGACTTGCTATTCATTATTTTTGAAATTTTAAATAAATGGTTCTTTTTTCAATCTACACAACCCATTGATCACCCACCCACGAAGTGCGAGAGCAACTCCTATACGTAGAATATCGAATAAATTCGCGTACATCGTATCGAACGAGACGACAGTAACGCTACCGCGCACGAGCAACGGTCCACGAAAAATATACAATATAAACCCATTGCCCTACTGACAACAGTTGTACCGATTATCTTTCCATCTCTCTCCATCGTCGAGTCCATTTTTTTTTAAATAGCTTATGCGTGCGTACGTTCCTTTCTCTACGGGCCAGGTCGTCGACCTCGAGAGTTCGGCAACGTTATACGTGTACCGATAAAATAGTAGATTAGTCTATCTCTTATATTCTTTCGGTAATCGATTTTTTTTCAATATCTAATTTCAGAGGCAGGCCAGAATGTAGAACGATGTTGAACAAAGCGTTATCTCGTTAAGAAAGCTCGTTCATCGTCCAGTTACAAAATTGGATTATCTTATCGATTGTATATGGTGACTGTTGTGGGTATAAATCGTTGAAGGGAATAAATCTCGAGATCCCGGAAGTAATTTTGGAAGCCGGATAAATTATTATTCTTCGATAGTCAGCTTTCAACCATATAGACTCAACGTTTAAGATATTGAAAAAACCATTAACGCAATGAAATCTCTTCAAAATACCTTTGATTTTTTTTAACAATTAAAAATTTAGTTTGAGCTATTGCAAACTAATCAATCACTGGCTATGATTCTAGATAATAGTGTTCAATTGTTATAGTGTCTACAACGACCACAAGCTATTCTCCTGGATCAGTAACACTTCTATGTTAGTACAATGGCGACGAAGTTTCTCGGAAAAGGGACAGACTCGATGCCCATTGACAGGTCATTTCTCCCTTTCAACAAAATTCCAATATTTCAACGTGAACTTGGTTAGTGTAAATCAGCGCCAAACTGATGTATTAAATTTAGTCACTTGTCACCGAACCAAGCACATCTAAGAAGCTCGTGTTGGGCTTTTGTACTGGCGAAAAAATAAATGGCTCCTTCACATCCGATTCCTCGTAAAACGAACCAATTTCATCGTATAGGTACGTTTCGATACACGAATTCTAATTACCGGATACACCATACGCGACAATGGGCGCGATAAAATCTCACCAAAAGTAGCACAGTCTGAAACCATCTATCGTGACCAATTCTCGATATCCGATTACAATACAGAAAAAACCCCCATCGTTCTAAACCATTCGACCGTATAACCCGGGCAAGCCATATAAATTGCCAAAGCTCTACAAGTGATGTCGCCGAAACCGGCGAAATTTATTAAATATTGAACCATCTCCCGAATACCGCCGCGTACCATAGCCGGGTCGACGAACTCTCAACGATACGTAATTCGGAAACGAGGAAATGACCCAGATATTCGTAAGGGTGTTTACCTTTGATTTTTTCATTCTAGCGTATTCGTACGCTTTTCAACCTAGTCGTCTCGCGCGCCTAATTAACGTCGCGAATTGCTTACCTACTCGGCAACGAGCGGCTGTTTTTATGAGAATACAGTTTCCCATTTTTCAAGCAGAATTTCTTCTTTACTCGCTCTTACCTGTAACAAAAACGAAATAATTTCGGATTAGAGACGAGCAGAAAAATTATTATATATTTTTCTCATGCTGGAAGTACCCTTCATTATCATCAGTTGGATAAGATAAGGGCTAAATAAAAAGCTTACTCGGAACAGTAGGAATAATTCCCGTTAAGAACCTGAGGAAATTCAGTAATGATATTCAAAAAGATTTCTCAAGATTTCCAAGTACTGGTCAAAAGAATAGGATAATGGTTAAGGGAGAAAAATTCTCAGACATTACCAAGTTCTTGTTTCAAAGGTTAAGCTGATGAGTTCTACGAAACGAATACTCCTCACAATTATTTACAAATCACTCCAATGAGCATAATTTAATTTGTATAACTGACATATCGTTTGAATGGCATAGCTCTTGGACTGTGGTTTTTTATTACGCATTTCTTTCCACGAATGATAACTAATAATGAGACATTCTGACACTTTTTGCATTCGTGCAGCTAGCTGTGTTTTTTTTTTTTGTAAATTTCTTAAAATTATTTTTAAAAGCACACTAGCATTTAAAAAATTATTTTAAACCATTTTTCCTCTTGATTTTTTTATTTCCAAGTACTTTTCTGGTATGAAGAAAAATTATTTCCAATTTTATTCAAAACACATTTTAAAAGCAAAGGAACTCAGCAAAGGAGCTCAGTAGATGAAGCTAAATACAAATTTTGTTTACATTTCTGAATTTAACGATGATACACTATACTCAGATAAGGCTCCGTTCTTTTTTCAAGTTTTAAAATGCGATATTAAGCAAGAATCACAATAGTCTTGCAAGAGATTCAAACTAAGCATTGAATTTGAACAAGAACTGATACCTCACACGATGGTTATATTATAAATCTGAGAATTCAACTTTTCTAACTGCGTCCAACTAGGATAGAAATTTCATGGGGAGCGAAAATTCGATTCTGAAAATTTTTATGATATTTTTTCTTGAATTTTAAAATGAAGACAAAAAATTAAGCATTAAGCGAGATGCACGCCACAATATGTAATTCTGTCATTTCATGTGATTCCAAAACAAAAATCAGAGAGACCATTTTTCATTTAATCAAGAGGAAACTTTGTAGTTATATAGAGTAGTTCAAGTTTTTGAATGAATTTCATTATTTTCTTTTACTTATTACCTTGTTCTTACACTAATGGTGGCTTAATCAACATTTTTATTTTATAGAAAAATCATTTTTCCAAGTTTAGCATAGTTAAAAGGGTTTAGCATAATACTGATTAACAATAAATTTTCTACTTCGTTTTTTTTGGTATCGAAATAAATTGTAAAGCAAAAAAATGATGTTGGCAAATATTAGAAAAATTTTTCTTCTCATATTTCCTAAAATTTTCAATTTTTAAGCGATTTGATTTGCCACATCAATTACATATTTATATATTTTCAATTAAAAGAAAATATCTTTTAAAAATTCAAGATGTTATACTGTCACGGACTGGAGGTTATTATCAATAATGTGATCATAGAATCAGCCAACAATATTAAAATTTTCCAACATCAAGATTTTTAATTCATAATTAGTTACAAATTCGACCCAAGCTGGTCGCCAATTTTATTGTTTCATTTTTAATGTAGAGAGTATTCATTGGATACATTTATTTAAAAGTAAAATTTATTTCTCTTTTGAATTTTCGCTCATACTTCTTTCCAAACTTGACCCAAGTTGGTCGCCAATTTTAATAATTCTCTTCCAATTTTATGGGCACTCATTTGATACATTCAGTTGAAAATGAAATTTATGTTGTTGTTGTTGTTTTGAATTTTCATTCATATTTAATGACAGGTTTGACCCAGGTTGGTCGCCAATTTTGATTCATCGAATTTTATAGCACCAATAAACAAATCATGTTGACATCATTATATGTGACTGATCAATTTGTCTTCTCGCTGGTCGATCAACAGATGAATGTTTTATATTGAGATTTGTTCTTTCAATTTTTCATTGAACCAAAGGACTAGAGAAAAAAATTGGTCATCAACAAACGTTTAAAACAGTTTTTTTTTTTGTTTTTTGAATGGAGGGAATAAATTTTAACATCAAATAAATGTATCAAGTATAGAATGAATGCTTATGACACTGAAAAACGAAATGTTAATTTGGCGACCAACTTGGGTCAAATGTGTAACTTTACATGAGCAAAAATTCAAAAAAGAAATGAATTTTAGTTTCAACTGAATAATTATATCACACGGATATTCATAAAATTGAAAATGAAGCAATAAAACTGGCGGTCAACTTGGGTCACACATGCAAGTTGCAACTAAATATGAGTACAAATTCAAAGAAGAAATACAGTATATTTTAGTATCAAATAAATGTATCAAATGACATGCTTCTTGAGATTGGCGCCCAAACTGGGACTCAATTTTAATGCAAACTAGCAGATGATAGAAATAATTATGAAAAGTGAAAACATAGATTGCTTTTAATATAAACTGAAGAGTCAAACGACTCAGCTAGTCAGTCACAACGTCAAGGAAATGAAATAAGATTTGAAAGAAAAAAAGCAACGCATGAACAAGAACTTCTTCTAGTTTAACAACTATTTCTCACACAGAAACCATTCAACTCATATAACATCATTCAAATATTCAAAAATTATTGTATAACATTGAAGAATACAAAATTCAGAAATGAAACACCGAAATCCTCATTTTCTTAATCCTCATTTTTTTGGAGATGGTAAAAATTATAGCTCGCTTCAGATGAAGAGAAAAAAAAACAAAGACCCAGCCTAAATCAAGGTATCTAAACAATGAAACGAAAATTTTCGCTTACATCGTATTTTCCAATAACTTCTAAATTCTTAGTAGTGATTCAGAATAAATATCGATGAACTGGTGCAGGATTCGAAATCGTTATCTATGCAAAATAATTGCAAATAATTTCCCATCACATATGAACACATCAGTCGACATTCCTAAACCCACTAGATAGAACGATGTAATCAGGCAGTCCAGGAAGTAAAAAATTCGCTCCCGTAATTTTACATCAACCACGTACACGCGAAAGGTTTAACGTCCTTTTGTTCTCATTTTGTCGTCGTGTAAATTTATGAAACTAATTATCTCTTCGCTTTTAATTTCATTCGAAAAAGTAAACATAGTACAATTTTATCAGAGAACGTTTCGCATCTGCGAGATAAAAAGTCAACGTTCTCTAAATGCTATTTGTATACATGAACCAGGCAAGCATAAAGAAAGAGAAACATTGCTTCGTACACAGATAACACGAATTTATAAAGCACAAAAGACTCGATGAAATCACCGATTATGAGTATAGAGAAAAAATATTTAAAAAAAATCAACCACGTCGCTTCCTGCGTAGAAAACTTCTCGAATGAGATTCAAGACGCCTTCATTCGGCCAACTCGGCAACTTCATTAACACTCCCGTTTCCCTTCCGACGTTGGTCGTGTCGGCCCGGTTAATTTGTATTTGATGATTTGCAGTGAAAGTGTTTTTTTCCTTCTATCTCTGTCATCTCGACGACGCGTATTTCTACGTCAGCACCGCTCCCCACTTGCGCTGGCGTAATTGCAATCGCGTGCTAGAAAATTACCGTTCTATGGCCAACGACCCGTTAACTCGAACGCGTATACGCGCCGTTTAATTACTCGTTAAAATAACCCGCGCGAGATGTCGCGCACGCACAATACGCGTATTATCTCGACCACCGCAGATGCTTTAATTGAGCCCTTCAATGACCCGTGACTGATGATTTTGGCACCCTCGAAAAATTGGGTTAACTCGGTTCAATATACTCATAAAACTGATACGCGACTTCTGCGCCCATCTGGTTTTACGCGATTAATTCGCGTATAGAGTAAGACGTCCTTGATGTGTTTCATCGTATAGTTCTCGCGAATGCTTGGTGATATTTGGCGCTTTCGATAGCCCAAAGTACGCATTCAGATTGTAAGAGGAAATCAATAGAAGCGAGGCGCCAGCTTCACTCGTATAATCTGGAATAGAAATAACTGGTTTCGTGCGTACGTAGCTGCCTGCGTTCGCATTCTATACTTTCACCTTTGCTATTTTTAATTTTGTCCGAACGCTAATCGTCCGCATCGAAAACCGTACAATACATCGAATGACCGTTAAACGGCGCGTAAACCAGTTCTAGGTTTACGAGAGCATCTCGTACACGGAAAGTAGTTATATATATATGATTCTGCCTCATATTTTATTTGTTGGGATTTTTAACCAAAATTTATTACATTTTATTACTTCGACATCCAATATAAACATTTCTAGAAGTATTCAACAAAACAAAAATGATTTTTTTGTTTCAATTGTTATATTCAAATTTTATCAAAAAATTGACTATTTGATCAAGCCTGATCAAAAAGGTGACCAGATATAATTTGATGAAACCTGGTTAGATCTTATTAAATTCGATGAAGTTTGATAAAAGTTTCCTAAACAGATTTGATCGAATTATATCTGGTCATGTTTTTGATCCAATCCTTTTTTCTCAGTATTTCATCAAATTTTACTATGCTTGATAAATTTTGATCAAAATATCATCTATTGCTTTTTTCATGAAGAGGTGCTAAAATTTAATGAAATTTTATCAGCATATTTGATACATTTTAACAAAAATTATATATTATATGAACCCATCACATTTGATGAAATATGATTTAATTCGAATTTCATCAGATAGGAAGTTATTAAATGAAACCCAACAACTTTTGGATAAAATTTGATGAAATTAGAACAAATTTTATCAAATTTAATCACTTTATATCTATTTTTTTTTCTAATTTGATCAACTTTGATCAGATGATATCAAATTATATCTGGTCAATTTGTTAACAAAATTTCATCAAATTTCATTATATTAGATAAATTTTGATTGAATTAGACAATGACCTTTGTTGAGTTGGAGAGGTTGTTGGAAGGAATTCCTTCAAGGAAGGGGTGGTAGAGAAATGGGTTGGACAGGTGAATAGGTTGTGGTAAATGAAGAGAGAAACTCGGCATAAGCTGCAGAACAGAGTTGGCAGTCGAACCAAAAAGTGGCCATGTGTCAGTGCAGAGTGCCCAATCTTGGAACCTGCTAAGAGTAGCCTGTTCTTTACGACTTAGGAGGAGAAAACATGCCACAGAGAGAAGCGGAGTTGGAAAATGAGAGGAGGTTGTTGTAAAGGGGAATACTACCTTATTCGGGGTTCCAACATTTTCTAACGGAAATTTGAAGGAATAATTTTCGGTTCGTGGGTAGAGTGCGGATATTGGAGATGGAGAAGAGGGTGGAACTTCCTTTGGAAGCGATATCTGCGAATTTGTTTCTACGAATTCCACAGTGGGAGGGGATTCAGGCTATTACTATTTGGTGCATTTATCAGATAACTAGAATTCTACGTTTTTTGTTTTTGTTTTTTTTTTTTTTTTTTTGAAATCAGTAAGTTGAATAATGAATATGTAACGTTTAATGATAAAACTACTTCAACAGGTTATTTTTATAAACATGATCAAATTATCAGAATTTATGGAAATTTCTATCAATATCCCAAATCTAGTCCATTCCTATAGTGTAGTAGTACACAAAATTCTTCACTTACTTATTTATATTGTTTTCATAAGTTACATATGCAGATGTATGGTCGATTGTTGTAATTATTCGTGATCCAGAAACAATACCGAGCAAATTACATTATTTAAAGAAATAAACAGTTCATTGAAAAAATTAACTTCGGGTAACAATAAGTTTATTTTCAAATAGGTAGGTAGCAAAATAGGAATGAAAAAATGATTTTCCGAAATACGTAATTATACAAATATTAATTTATATATTTCGTTTGTATTGCTGTAGCATGAAAGATCTGTAATATCATCAGAAGCATTAGGGATATAATTTTTATAATTACAACTAGTTTTTGATTTTTCTCAAAATTCATTTTGTTTTCATCGTCCATACTAAGGAATTTCGTACGTTTTTAGAAGTTTATATCGGATATTGAATTAATAAAATGGAGTAAATTTTGATTAAGAATCCAAAGAAATAAAAATAAGAGCCAGAATCAGGTATTTATATCGTTACTACGGTGAAATGATTTTGTTATACTTTCGTCGTCGTAAATTCGAGCACAAGGCACCCGTATCTCCGTTTATAGCTTATCTTATGGTCACGATATGAAGCTAGTTCAGGGATTCTATTTTTATCACGACTGCGAATTTTTTTCTTTTGCTTGTGAATAAAGCGAGTATATTTTCTACATGCACACCGTTCGGGCTCTCCATTCATGGAACGTTGACTTATCGATTATTACGGTAGTTACTGGTTCATTGATACAAATGCCAGAGCAATATCGCGAGCAATAAAATTTCCGTCCATGTAACGCACGTTGACACAATACATAAGCCTTGGGAGAGCAATACTCTATCACTGGAGCCTCAGGCAATATCTCCGGTAGCCAGAAGGTTTCTTCGAAAAATTAGGCAACGCGGATAATTTCGCCGATAAATCCAACCAGTTGTGAGTGGCTGGAAAAACTCGGTTAACTGGTTTACTCGTGGTCGGCGTTTATTACGTGAAAGGAAGCACGTAGTGCATTTTATAAATCTCGGATATAGCGCGTAATTCGGCTATACGCCGCCGCGCGTCCAGCCATTAAGTACGCGATAACTGTTACCTTACTCGCCCTTTTGTGTATTGCGGCGGAGCGCGCGCGTGCGTACGCGTATACGGTACGACCGAGTTCTCTCACTCTTTAACCTATATTCCCAAAGGCAGCGCCAGCGCCGCTACGCCGCTGTCCACGGCCAACGAACTTGTGTCCCAGATTGTATACGCGAAGCTCCCTCTTCTTCGCCGCCCATTGCTACGTAGTCGTCGTGCTTTCGATATCATTGTAAACAATAAAACCGGGCACCCGAACGATGCTCTCTGGACGTGCCGCGTACGAGCCAAATGAAAGGTATGAGCGGTGTTTTTTCCTTTATCGCTCGCCGCCGGTGCATAGGGTGCGGAAAGAAATTATCTGGGAGTAGCGAAAAATGTCGCCGATTCTAGATACCGCACGATGGGACCAATTTCGCCGGAATTTTTCATATCGTGGCTAAAATTAAACGACGAAAAATGGCAAAAAGGATGTCCGAGTTGGTATACAAGTATTGGCTATAGATTAACGAACCGTTAGTTCAGTTTGCGCATATCTTATCGCAAAACCAAATGTAAATTTGATTTCACTTTTCTTCAGCAACCATAATTATAATGTATGAGGAACATATAACTTGCTACACAACAAGGATGTAAATATTTTTATTTTACAAAGCGTATATTATGTAATAATCTTTTACAGTAATTCATTATCTTCGTTGTACTATTTTGTCATGTACAAATACTTCAAGTTGAATGTTTATACGCTGAGCATATATACTGACTGATGAAATTCAAGTTTTGAAAAAAAAAATGAAAATTTTCCGTAATTATGGTAATTACGCTCGAATAATTTGTAATTACAGCGTTATTACCGGTCATTACCAAACATTTTTAAGAGGTACAGAACTGATAGAACACAATGTATAAGCTTTCAGATTGTTCTAAGAATGGATATGATTCATAATTTCATGTAATTTCAAATGAAAACAAGTAATTACCAATGAAAACGAGTATCATTGGTATTTCAAGTAATTACGTGTTATTACCTCCCAATTTTTTCAAGTAAAAAATTTTGGTCATTTGATATAGAAAAATTAAAATGTACAATTTACTGTAGTTTCATGCTCAACTTATTTTACATTCCGTTATTACAGGTAATTCAACAAAAAGTAGGCAGAGTTCAGTATAGAGCAAAGTTATATAGATAGATACTAAATTACTGCACTCTGAAAAATAAACAAAAAATCGGAGTAGGGTTATTTGTTCACTATATTAGCGCTGTAATCCACTAGATACGAATCTCAACTCTAATTGGTTGTTTTGAACTTCCCCCGAGATATGGTTGAAGTGATCATTGGTTGGTATTTTAGCCACAAATCAGAGATTAGTGGATCACAGCGAACCTACCAATCATTTCTGAACTAATTACGTTGCTCTTATGGGATAGTGCAGTAATTTATCATCTATATTATTTTGGTATTGAGAATAGGAATGAAACAGAGCAATATTAATCACAGCAAATACAAAACAAAACATAAAATATAAAATTTAAAGATTTATTTTGTGTTAACTATAAAAATTCTTTTGATAATTTAAATTTTTTTAAAAATATTAATCACATACATGCTTCACGAACTCATTGTATATTATTACAGTGAAATTACTGCAAATTTTGCAGAAGATCTGCGATTTTCAGCGAAAGAAAATTCTCTACGAAAGTGCAACAGCAGAGCAGAAAACATTTTGTATAAATGAAATATGCATAAATGTTCGGTGCAAATTGTCATGTAGGTAATTTGTGATAATTACGTAAATCTGGTAAGCTAAAGTAATAACGACAATTACGAAAATCTTGGCTAGAAAGACCATTGAGAGTATTAATATAAAATAAAAATCGCTAGTTCTTTTATTTCATAGATTTCGCCAATTACCCCATCAGTTTGTTTCGTTATTTCACAACTTAGACAAATGGATGCAAATTTTACAATTCATCGTAAAAATATCACGATAACGAAAGTAATAATCATCAAACTATATCCGAACGACATAACAGAAAGGGTAAGAACCTCATTCACCTAATTTCACGAAACCGCAACAACCTTAAAATCGCCTAAACCGACCAATCAAACAGTTAATCATATTCGAGAAGCAATAAAATATCGAATAACAATACGCCGGCACGGTATAGGCAACTAAATACGATAATTAAGCGGCCACACATGCGTCAGATTGAGGTCACGTGTAATTCGCATAACAACGAAGGCGATTTTTTTCGGAATTCGCGTACAGCGGTTTTCGGCGGCGCCGAATTGTCCCGCGAATTAATTTTACGCAATCATTTACGAGTGGCGCGTTTCCGCGTACGTTGAACTCGCGCTCGTCTATTATATTATAAAGGTCTCATCTCAGCGCGTTGTATTCACATCGGGCGAAAACTGTTACATTTTGCGACACGTACGGAGTAATTGTTCGCGGCGTGTACGAAAAAGCAATTTAATCGCCGACACCGCCTGTTATACAGAAAATACGGCCTTACGGGCGGAATAATTATTCGATCGGCGATTATCGAATCGATATAACGGCGGAAAACAGGAAGTAATTTGTTTTTTACGTCGTCGCCGTATAAGTCATTCGTTTGTAGAAAAATTCAATTTAACCGTTTCAATGGATACAATGAAAACGTGTATTGATGCGGATAGCAACGGTGTAAGATTATTAACTCATGAGTGTTGGATTTACACGCATATACGATGCTTACGACATATAGGATCTCATATTGCTCCATTCATCGTTTATATTTATGGATGTGAAAAATGGAAGACATTCTCCTCCACCTTGGTCCTTTATATTTCGACTGATGATAACTTATGAATGAAACTCGCACTTCTTGATCAAACAAGGGAGGTTTCTACAACTTTTTGTATTCAAAATTAAAAAGTGATAAATTTCATATAGTCAATCTTCCTTGTAAATGTTATATTTGCCAATGAAAAACACAAAACTGTTGGTGAAACTTGCACCGATACCAAACAAGACAGAAAAAAATGAATTGATCAAATTTGATCAAAAAACGATCGGATCCTAATTTGATAAAATTACTGATCAAATCATATACTGACATGTGAAGATCAAATTCAACATTTGACCAAATGAAATATCTAATACTACCTTTTGGATCAAATTTGGTTATTTTAGATTCGATGACATCAAATTTAATAACTTTGTATCCACTTCTTGTCGAAATAACAAACTTCATCAACTTTAATCAATCATTTACCTTCGTCAAATTATGTCAGGTCAATTTGTTGATATAATTTCATCAAATTTTATCATATTTGATTAGTTTTAATCAAATATGGTCTACTCTTTCTTTCCTAGGATGTGAAGATTGAATTTGATAAGTTTCTATCAAATTTTTGCTGCAATATACCGAATTTCATCAACTTTGATCAGTTATATCAAATTATCTCCGGTCAACTTTTTGATCAAAATTGGTTAAAATAAGTTGTTCCTTTTTTCTTAGATGTGAAGGTCAAATTTGATGGATAGATCGAATGAAATTCTATACATTTTGAATCAGATTAGATCGTATTTTTTATCAAATTTGATGAATTCGTAACAATTTTATTGGAATATATCATATTCCTCAAATTTGATCAACTATGCTCAGATTATTTCGAATCATAAAATTTTATCATATTTGATCCATTCCCTTTTCTTTTAGAGGGGGCGGGAGGGGAATGGGAGAACAATACCATTTTAAACAATTTTAATGTATCAAATAACAAAAAATAATAATGGAGCCGCAAACTTTTCTCATGAGTAGGTAATCAAAAGTAGAATAATTCTGTATAGCAATTTTTTGTTCTGAACGTTGAATGAAAAGTGATTGGAACAAATTTGATCAATTCTGATGGAATTTAATCAAATTTTATAAAAGAAATTCACCTATGATCAAATTCAATCAAACTTTATCAAAAACCGAAAAGATGATCAGATATAATTTCATCAAACTTGATCAGATCTGATGGGATTTGATCAAATTTGATGAAAGTTTGATGATCAGATTTGATCAAATCCTTTCTTCTTGTGGTCATATGCGTATGTATCAACACAAATAAGGAAACCTAGCGATATCGAAACCATGTAAGAAAGAAATTAATCTAATTTAATAAAAGTTCATCAAATTTTATCAATCAATTGATCAAATATAATTTGATATAATCTGACAAAGTTGATCACATTGATGGAATTCTAAATGCTCCGACAAAAATTAGATAAAGTTATCAAATTTGATGAAGTAGTATCTAATCTGATTCAATTTCATCAAAAAGGTAATGGATTTCATTTTACTAATTTTATCGAATTTGATTTTCACACGCTAATACAATGAGATCAAAGTGGATCGAATTTCATCAAATTTGCTACAATTTTAACAAATCCTACCTGCTTATTTTCAAATTTCATCTAGTTGAAGACATAACATATTTCGGTTTGTGAATCCATTTGTTCATAATATAACTATATTCATCCGTTCATTTAATCAAAAAAATCACTTTCCAGGACATTTTCAGCTGACAGAAAGAAACTACAAGAATTATTCGCAACGTTAGGTTGATTTAATCTCAGAGAATTCAAGAGAATTTTCCAATTTGAGAAACAATTTTACTTTTTGTACTGGACTGTTGAAGCTACCATACAGCACCCATACTCGTTCTCATGAACTTTCACTTTTTCTAAATGTAAAAACTTTTTCTTAGTCTTAACAAATTTATAGTCGAGAGGTTTTTGAACTTTTGATGTCTCGCAACATTGTTTTTTCTCTCGTTATCTCCGAACGTGACATTAAAAGGTATTAACGCTTCGCGACGACGACCGCAGTGATTTATTATCGCAACGGATTCGAGCCTGTTCGCGTCTCTTGTTTTGTTATCGGCAACTCGATGCAATAATTTTTTTTCGCACTTAAAATTATTAAAATAAACGTTGGAAGTCTTTGCTCAGTGGCCATCGACCTTTAACCAACATTGTTGAAATCGTTTCATAGTACGCGTAGCCGCGATCGCGTTACGTTACTGGTGTCACTAAACTTTCATGGACGAAGCACCGCGAGATCTACTTTTACATCGTCCCGTAGTCGTCGGTTATGTTCTATACGTCGTATAATCGTATTCACGACAAGGATGTGAAACTACGCTTGAGCTATACGCTATACTCACTGGATTATTTATTTTATTATTTACACCATTAGCCGATTATTTCAAATGGCGTTTTGCATATTACACCGCAACCACCCAATTATGAGACTCGCCTTCTTTTCCATTTACCCGTATCTCCGCCATCTTTCGATGATTTCGTAAAATAAAGTGAAATGTCGGTCCAAATTAATATTCGCCGCTAAATCTTGGGAAATTTTTTCTTGAGAACTTGGCTTTACAGGAAAATTGCAAAGAAGATGTCAATTTTAATTCTCGTGCCTGATGGAAATTTCATATCACTTTTGTTTTTGTTCATAACGAAATCATTCTTCTCTTTTCGCTTAATTAGTCGATCAACGGTATCGTATTTCGTATGGTAACATGATACACCTTCAAATGAGGTCGAATGGAGAAGCGGTGAAATAGAATATTTTGTTCCGTGTTACATTCGTAATAAAATCATTTTAATGGTTAGTCACACTCATGTCAAAAAACCAGTAACATATTACGGAAGGAAGAAGTTGGCTCAAGAAAAATAAAATATAGAGTAAGGTGTACGATTTGGTAAGACATTAAAAAAAATCGTATAAGCAAAAAAAAATTATATTCAGACAAAAATGAGGGGAAGGAAAGAGATTAGAAAAATCAATCAATAAAGAACCAGCTCAAAAAATTTTTTATTCGCGAGGGTGAACTAGACTAATTAAGGCAATGATGTTCGAGCAAGAGAAGGTGGAAGAAAGGAAAAAAGGATGGAAGGGAGGGAGGAAGGAAGGAAGGAAGGAAGGAAGGAAGGAAGGGTAGGAAGGGAGGGAGGGAAGACAACCAGTCATAAAGAATGGGAATTCGATTTCATTTTCTCGGAAATCATGGATAAATCATGGTAGAATAATCAATACATTCTTCACAAAAGATGATCTAAAGCATTAAATTAAAAAGATCTTTGAACTCATGAAACTATAAGCAGTATTACAAATTACATAATGGCAGCTTTAAACAGGCCACAAAATTGTGACATATGTAGATGAGAAATGGACATGTTATACACATATATTATGTACTTACATGAAAACAGGCCCGTTTGTAATATTCCTGCATTAGGGTTTTTCAAAATTAATTTTCCAAGAAAAAATTCATACACTCCAAGAAAAAAGGAATTGATCAAATTTTATCAAGAAATTGACCCGATATAGTTTGATGTAATCTGATTAAAGATGATTAAATTTATTAAAATTTGATATATTCGCGCAAAATTTGGACATAAAGTTATCAAATTTGATAAAATCATATCAGCATGTTGTGAAAATCAAATTTGATCAAATTCAATAAAATAGGGTCAAATTAAATGTAATGCTTTTCGGATCAAATTTGATCGGATAGATCCTATTTTATCAAATCTCATAACTTCATATCTAATTGTCGCTAGAACTCATCAAATTTGATCAAGCTGGTTCCGATTGCATCAAATTATATCTTGCCAATTTGTGGATAAAATCCATCAAATTTTATCACATTTGATGATTTTTGATCAATTTCTTTTTTCCTAGGATGTCATGAAAAAATGATAATATTCGAGGAAGTCAACAAATGTTCAGAGGTGAGGAGAAAACTTGAAATTTTAGAGAAAATCCTTTCACTGATGGATAAATCCTTGAAGTTTGAAAAGTTGACACACAAATACTTTTCAAATGAGCTGAATTACATTTTACTGATCTTCTATGAGTGTAACGGAAAAGGAGGGGATGAGGATCGTTAGTCTACACCATTTACTAATCTAGATAAATATAAGGATCAAAGTAAACTGGCTCAAGCATTACACGGATATATTGCAATTTTTTTCTCGATATCCACTAACAGAGATGACGAAAGACATTTGATGCAAACTTCAAAACATGATATCGTGAAATTTTATCGCAGCACATCCACAAAATCCATTAACTTGCGCCAATACGAGTTAACAAATTTACCACCTATTAGTACGTCAATAGTGATAAGTTACGCATCCTAATGGAAAACAGAGTTCATGATTTCAGGTCACTCGGACTTCTTTGTCGTAGAATAGCAATCGCAATCGGCGACTCCTAATGTTTGAACTTTAACCCTTGTAACGACTGCTTAGCGACATCGCGTTTTATAAAGAATAAGGAGAACTTTCTCGAGAGACGGATGAAAGGTAGGTTTGCGTGGGTGGATGTAAAGGTATATCGCATACACCGGTTACATGTGACGCTTATAGGTATAAATAATGTCGACTTTAATACACGCGCAATAAAAATGTCACTCAACTTTGTATGATTGCAATGTTTAAAATCGCTTTACCGCGCGTCGTTATTAAAACGTCGACATTTGATAATAAATATTTTTATTATTATTGAAGCGGTAATTACCACAGAGATTGTTATTGTTTCCGATAAGGATTAATTATGTATTATCGTTTTTAATACGCGATGACTACTTACGCGTGACATCGGGCTGCATAATTAACCATCATTATACGCGCTAACACCGCTGCATACGTACCATTCGCATATCCGATAAATAGGTTAGCCATTTAGCAACACCGCCCAGACCCCATAAGTTGACGACTTCACAGCGGTTTGAAAAACACTGCAAAGCCGCGATTATGACGTAGTGTTCTACCCAAATAGGTAAAATATATAATAAATTTCTATGGTTGTAAATCAATCGCCAATGCATTAGTGTAATTAAACTGTAATACTCGATAAATACATATTAACGTAGCCTTGGTACGTTGTATGATCTGGTACCGTGGTATCAGACTCGATCGCGTATTGGACGAACTCCCATCATTGGCTGAGCTTTTTAGTACACCCTATAGACGAGGAAAAAAATTGTTCTCGAATAAACGCGCTTATTGCGTAATACACCATTTAGATATGGTGCGAGATCGACAATAATAATAAAATTTTAATATAGATGGAAACGCGGTGGAAACGAGGTCAGTAATCAAAACACCGCAGTCAACGACCGCTGCGGGTAAAAAGTTCAAAATCCTCATCCAGATGTTACGACGAGGGCGATTCGAAAAATAGAAAGCTAGATTTTCGATTTCGCATCTCTCCAATTACCTGGCGGCGGCCGCTACCAACTTTCCATATAATTACTCGGCTTAAGCGCACGCACGACACCTACGTCCATTTCCACGTGCGTGCTAGGCACCCGCTTCAAAGCGCGGCGAAACTAGCGAGCATAAACAAAACACGTTACGTTGATCGACGGAACCACCGCCGTATATGACCTTGACCCGAATACACCACGATCATCGAATACGCGTGCTGAAAGCCGCCGAAAAAAACTAAAAATAGAAAGAGTACTTTTGAAAGTTTTTCTAAGGATACAAATTCGACCAGTTGTCTTCACGTGTATGCGCAATATTTACAAAAATCCGACATCCTCACTATCATCTATCCATTGCCATCGAGTACATCTTGTTATAAACCCACATCCACGTGCCAGATGAGGAAATTTAAGCGTGAAAAAATTCAAGCACCCATATACTCGAGCCACATTCCCAACCCAGAAATTCACCGGCAGCGGGTTATTACACCGACGCTTCGTAACGGTATCATTTCCTAATCCTAAATTCGATTACGCGTTCTTATCACCCAAACAAAGCAGCTATTGAAACCGGTCAAATTGTATAGGCGCCAGTTACACATTATTTTCTGCGCCAAAAAAAGACGCAGAAAAACAATTGGTACCGCTGCCAACAATGCTTTTGTCAACCATTTCCTACATACGACCAGCGCCGGTTTTTCTCTCAAACAATATCACCTTCTATTATCGACCGCGTCGGTTTTAATACGTGAGCAATAATTATATAGTTCACATGTGTAAAAAGAAGGCTAAGATGTTATTAACTTTTAGTACCCACTGACACACTGTACGACGTCATAATAAAGCCAATAACCTGCACAACATGTACCCAAGGTAATAACGTTAACATCTCGACGCGCCAAGCACCGACTCGCACAAGAATGCTCCGCCAATTACCAATACCTCTTACGGTTAATTTACCAGCACACACTTACCAGCATGGTATGGTGATTGGAGCCATCTGTCTGCATCATTCATCGTTCTCAAAATCACATTTTTACATAGGATTGGGATGCCTTCAAAAAGGAGAGAGGTGTAAAGTGATGGTTCATAATGCTGGTGATACTGATTGGTAAAAAATTTGTTAGTTTTAATAAGCAAAAGAATATGCGAGATTACATTGGTTACCTTTGTTAATTTTTACTTTATGCTAAAGAAAGAGGGCGAAGGAAACTCAAAATGAAATATCAAATTGGCAATCTCTCAAATTATGAAGCTCTCCTTTCAGTATGTGCTAACAAACAAGTTTGGCAGGACAACAAATACGAAAATTGGTTTCAATACCCTGAACAACTCGGGGGAATATCTCGGTAGCCTTCAGCCTTTCTTTCTAGATGTTCAGATAGATTAGCTTCTCTACTTCTAATATTTCTTCTGTCAGCTACACTTTTTGCAATTTGACACACCTAGATAATTTCCTTGATGCATCAACACCCTTCATTGACTAGTATGCATTTTTATTATAAGCAGGCTTTAAGACATTGAGATTAACCATCACATCATCTCTATCTATTAGTTGGTGAAACTGAACGAAATTTGATATTCAATAAAAATTCAGGCAAATGCAGCCTTTTCCACTGAGCTAATTCAACGACTAAATCTCAAGACTAAAAATTTATACACTGATGTATTTATGTAGCAGATTCATCACCATAATTAAGTCATTGATGGTATGATCCTTCTGTCAATATGAATTAATTTCGATGGTAATATAATGATCAACATTATAGTTTTCCAAGCAGTTGATCCGGATTTGTTTTCCGATTAAGATAATAGTTCTGTTTTCCAAGCAGTTGATCTGAGTTTGTATTCCAGTCAGATGGTCATTGCTTCAGTATTTTATTCTCCTTTTGTTCACTTAAAATCGAAAATAAGAAAAAAAATCTATCTGAAAATATGTAACTTGAAGTACTTACCACTTTTATAACATAAGATAAATACACCTAAGTATTCTGGAAAAACCAGAAAAAGCCCTATTTTATTGGGAAACTTCATGTAAATAATATTTTCAGAAAATTTCTTGGTAAATATCGTTTTTATCGTGAAAATACTATAAGAAGAATCAAATTTTTAGTTAAAGTGGTTTTAAAGATCGCTATAAACGAGATAATTAAGTTTGAATCGAGGAATTAATTTCACAAAAACAGAATTCAATGTTTTAGTATAAATTTCAAAAACTACTCACTCTGACCGCCATTACCGAAACATACAGAAATGAACTTGTTCCAATTTAATACTCATTATTTCACCGGCGATGTGAACATACCTACGCAGAAGAAAATCCCAACAGATTACGCCATTGTCGCACCGAGAATCCTTCGATTACGAGATTCGCTGTGGAACACGAAGAAAAATCTCTCCCGATGGTATTTCACAATCGCGCAAAATTGCGACAGAAATCGAATCCAAACTGCGTAGTTATCGCTTTCTCCCCGAATAAACAAGCGTTATTGAAATCGACGCCGAGATCAACCGACATATTCTATACTTTCACCGTTTATATAAATACTATATAAAATGCAACACTATTTTGCACTTTAATCTTATAAACACAACGTAGGTATCGACGCATCGTTACAGTCCTGGTACATCATTTACTTTTTGGCACCGATGGTTCCTAGACGAAACTTAGATTATGCAACACGAACACATCAGACGTAGCGCAGCGTTACATAACGGATGCTATTCAAGGAATCCTCACAGGCGTATTTTTTCTCTCTACACGAAGGACATATGTATGGTAAACTAAGTGATGCATTTCAATCACGCGTTGCACTTCCTTTTTCAACTTTTCTATCTATGAAGATGGTTATTATCGTAGCGTCACTTATACTCACCGAGGTCGCACTTTTCGTCGCTTGAAAACATGATAAGTTTTTATAATTTATACGGCTTGTAATCTCGAATTCTCCGATGGCTGTTTGGATAGAGAAATGGCGAGGGTAATCTTTTCAAAGTGTTCTTACAAACAGAATTTTCAACCTTGTGAATGTTTTAGAAGCTCCAATAAAATGTCTTCGTAAGTTTAAGCGTTGTATACTGGTAGTTTAATGGTATACCGTGGTTTCGCGGTATACGAGATTAGTCTGTGAAGCGTGTACGTTTTAATCAAGCATTAAATTAATGAAGCTTTTCGCAACGCTTTGTTTCTATGTAACAATGTTAAACTGGAAAATTTACGGTTTTATTTTTCAAATTTCCAAGCAGGGAATGTTAATAAGAAGAAACTATGAGTGCCTAACTATTTCTCATGTATTAAGGTAGAAGGAAAAGAAAGAAAACTATATTGGTGTTACAATAAATTACCATACATGGGTAGGATAAAATATTGTCACTATATATCCTCATCATCATTTATATCGAAGTGATTGCATATTTTGTTCCTTAAAACGCAGCAACTTTATTACAAAAAAAGAACAAGTAAAAAGACCATTTCATAACAAACGAGGTTTAGCAAATTGCTTTTCTTCAAGTATGTAAATACGTGCATTCAACGCGGAAATCAACGTCCTCTCTATAGGACATCACAAGTAGAATTGAAAGAACACCTGCGTGTGACAACATGCGCATACGTTTGTAAAAATTACCGAGCTGATCAATTCAGTATCTTGTTACTGATAAAAGGTCATTCCTGAACGACATAAAGAGTTTCGAGTGTTGAATGAATTTCAGAAAAAAAATATGATTTTTTTTTATGGATTTATCCATTCAAAGATATGGTTAATCTCAGAAGAACAACAATATTAAATTAATCAAAATTCATCAAATAAGTATGTAAAAATTTGATGAAATTTTATCAACAAACTGACCAGATAAGTATATAGGTAATTTGATAGGTATAATTTGATCAAAGTTGATCAAATTTGATATATTCCAGCAAAAATCAAGTATAAACAACAAAGACGCTATCAATTTAGATATTGAATTTCATTTGATCTAATCTTATCAAATATTACCAAATTTGATTTTCACGTGCTAATGTAATTTAATCAAATTAGATCGAATTTCGTCAAATTTTACCAAAAATGACCAAATATAATATGTTAAAATTTGATAAAATTTGATTTAATTTGATAAAATCATATTACCATGTAAAGATCAAATTTGAAAAAATTTGATAAAATTAGATTAAATGAAATTTGAACAGATTACTTAAATTACAGCACAAAAATATACTACTTGATCAAATCTGATTCAACTTTTTCAAATAGGATCAAAAAGATGACCAGATATAATTTGATCAAATTTGATAAAGTTTGATCATTAATTTTTCTGAATTGATGTTGAATTTCATTGTCCTCGGAGTTTGAGAATCATAATATTCCCAGCTCCCAACGTTTCGAAAATATAATCTATAAATTCTAGAAAATATTATTTTTCAATCAATACTTTATTCCCTCCTCGTTCTTCAGTTAGTATACATCTACATACATAATAAGTGTGTAGTTACTATAGGGGCCATTCAGCTCTAGTATCTCAGCTTGTATCGCCAGTTAAGCAGTTAAAAGAATGAGATGAGGCTGTTCCAGAATAAGGCACTATAAGCATAGGTATAATGGACGGCAATATTGATCCTGAAAAGGCATATCATTAAATCGATAGTTTTATAATCATTTCTTGGTGTTTAACATCTTCCTATAAAATTATGAATCTTGAAATGCGACTAAATTTCTTACAACATTTTCCCAATAGCAGCGCATTTCCTTCGTCTCTCCTTCATCATAAGTGGATTTCATCTATCTTAGAGGACGCATGGTCTCAATGTACTCGTCTCCTACTTGGTCCATATTCGTGAGTAAACATCAACCTAAGACTTTTAACATATAATAAAAGAGGTAATCCTGAGGAAAATTTCGTACCAAACGGAGTGATTGCCGATTGTACGATACATTTGACGCAGTCTTGACGAAGAAAGCAACCAAGTTGCCAAGGCCATCTCAGTGCTAAATAATTCCACGAGTATTTTATTTTGAAAAAATATTAAGTCTCTAGGATTCCAAGAAGTAATGTGCCCATGTTTTACCCGGAATTCGCAGTCGAGTTTAAGAACCCCTACACCTTACCGTATTTTCCGCAGAATTCATGGGACGCACGTATTCGCATTAATCCGTCGGTCAGTTTTTTCCATGGCCTGGGTGTTCGCGTCATTGTAAATGCAAGCAGATGCATATTAGGATAGGCCATGAACAGGGTCACTGACATTAAAATGCACCTTATTCCCCGCGCCGTTTCCTCTAGGAGGCCACCTCGCGCTCTTCCAGATAATAAAAATCCATTTGTCATAATTTAGATGCTCGTGCCTATCCTGGTACGTTTATTTCGTCGAATGCGCTAATAACGAGGCGTTTATTTACGTTTCGCGAATATGGTATTTATTTTTTCACGACTCGGCTAATAAGAGCCTATTTATTCGACGCGCTGGCCGGTTCTTTTGTACGTCATCGAGGATGGACTGGTAACTGGCATTTTAATGCATAATATACGCGTAAGTGCGTGGTGATTTTTAGCAAACAGGTCGAGCATGACCTTAGATACGCAATACGAAAAATGTTGTCTAGTCTCGTACACCTATGTAGAGGCTATGGTGAGTAGGGTTCGCTGCTCGTACCATTATCGGCGGAAATGTCGAATAAAATTTCCTCCGGTTTGTTGTTACCTCTGCGTATTGAGTATATTACACAGTTCACACGTGTGTTGAAGTATTAAAAATGCGTTCATACACTTATGCAAATTGCACACGCGAACTAGCATCTTTGACCTCAAAGCTTGGAAAAATTTCCAACGATCGCGTTAAACGTTATGCTGAATGAATTACCGTAAAATTTCCTTAGGCGAATAATTAACACTTCGCCTTTGCATAGGTGTTCCACGATACGTTATCTTTTGCTGAGTAAATTGCGCGCTACTTTAGGTAAAATTGGCAACGCGATACGGATGAGTTTTTGGAGAAGAGTCGCTATAAAATTCTATAATATATTCGCCAATCGAGGATTAATGACTTTTTACCGTGACGTAAGCATCCGATAAAATGTATTCGCTTTGTCTACGCGAACTCTTTACATTTTCCTATCTTAATTACACGGTTTGAAAGTCCTTCGTACTCGTTTCAACTTTACGCCGCGATGACTAAAAAAAACTTCTCTTGACCCCGAGAAAAAAGCGAAACTACAACTCGGATCGTATAAAAACGCGGCATGAGCGCGATAATTCATATACCGGTGTAATACCCAATAAACACCACTAACAACCGTTTTTACACCATAAGGAAGAGAAAACGCCGAGCGTATGACCGATAAGAGAAAAAATAACGTTAATAAACAGATAACAACATCATAAGTTATCGACCCACTGAAACATGTACCGAAAATGATCGTCAAGTTCGAAAATAAAAGGGCATTTGCATTTCCAATGACCTTGTCGATTTCGACCTCTCTCAGCCAGACGCCAGCGCTCGTCCATACTGTACTTGTAACCATATTTATGTTTCCCTCACCTGCAACATAACGAAAAAAATAGTAAAACGTTAGCGTTAAATTTTTGGACACCTAAATATACATAACAGACTTGCGCGTAATTAACGTTCTTAATGAATCGTTCGAACGTTCGTGTAACAAATTTCTTTGTTATCGCTCGTCTCTTTGATTTATCGTCGTAAATTGTGACCAAGTCATTGGCCACCAATTACCCGAAAAGTTATTTGTTTCATACGGCAGCACGTAAACACGACCAAACACGTTTACATAACCCGGTAGCGTATCGGCATATGAGATACTTTGGCTTTGATGTTTTACTTTACCCTATCAATCTACTCTAGGTATGTTTATTTGTTATATCCTTATATCTCGCTCATCTCTATCGTGCAATAACGATATCAAACCACTCAAAGGTCATTTGTCGTTGAATCCACGAGTTGTTGTTTTCTCTATATTCTTACTTTGGCACGAGTACACTTTATTCAATCATTTGTTTTCATTAATTGATGCCATATGAGAAATTATGAGAATGAAATGGAACACGATAAGATGTTTTTATGTTCGAAAAAAGAGTAGCAGAATTCATTCCTAATGTTGGAACCACTCTTAGGCGTAATGCACCTCCCATTTAACTAACTGAATGGGATTTAAAAAATTCATCATGATATTATTTTATAGGAAAAAGTGCAAAAAGTAACGGAAAAGAAATGCAGCTTGCCATTCGCTTTATTCGATATTAACAAAAATATCAGCTAACCATAAATGAGGAAGTCGTAAACCCGGTAAGATGAAAAAAGGACCGAAATCGAAACTTATATTTTTTGAAATACCGTAGACCGATACCGAGAATAAAACCGTTTTCATTCGTTATGATCACAGTCTTTTTATAATTTCAATGTCCATCACAGTACTTATTTTTTAACAATATTTATTTATATTATTTAGACGATATGTTACTTTCATTTTTATAGCATTCTAATACAACCCAATAACTAAAAGTAAAATGCTCTTAAGTGCTAAACCGTAAGGAATGAAAACACCCGAATAATAACTGTACCAGAGAAAACCTGCTCCAAAACACAGACCAAAACGTTAGGACCCGGACTAAGATCCAAACCTAGAACAAACAATCGGACCAGGAACAACATCAAGACTCAAGGTCAGGACATCACGGAATTGAGTTTCCAGCCTTGGTTTTCACTTGCATATCGCAAGAAGAAAAAACTACAATGGCGGAAGCGGGGGGTTCCCTGACTCCTACTATTTGTAAGGATCTGGAAAAATACAAATATGCTTGGGTCGTTAGGAAATAACGTTTAATAAGTTGAATACATTCAGTTAGTTCTCTTTTCCGCTCCTATGCCCTTAATTTTTATGTCACTAATTAAAGGAGAAAAAATGAAAACTGAAAAAGCGAAAAAACAATTATTCATCTTCAGTAAAATGATAAATGAATGGAAAAATTCATCAAAAAAGTGAGAACAGAAAAGATATGAAACTGAACAAAGTATTATGTTTTTCAAGAACACCAACTATAACTGCAAAACCAAAATGTGAATAATATGAACCAAGAACCAAATGAAGAACCAAAACGCATTAAGAGCTGAATAATAATGATTATACAGAACCAGAATGATTGAGAACAGAAACCAAGAACAGGAACCATATTTCTTGGTTTTTACATTATTGATTACATACTTAGTATTATAGATATTAAATTTTTGTTATTTATTAATTGCTTGTCGATAATTTGTCGACTAATGCTTTATCAATACTGATGTGATAATATGAGACCAATCATAATTCGCACCACAAAATATCATGTAGCACCAAATTATGTAAAAATTGGGCGTTGAAGTCTAAAATATACCTAGTTCTAATAAATTTGTATTCATGGCAATGGAGTACAACCAATGGTAGGATATTCGGAACACCTGAAAGATTGAGGAAAATTTTGAAGTTTTTCGTTTCATGCAAAAAGTGCGACTTTAAGCTTCAAAATCAAAAAGCAGAAAGCTTAAAAACAATGCACAAAGATTTCCAATTTTTTTTTCCGTTCAACAATATAAAAAATTTTCAATTACACCGCTAGAACTATCTTTTTGAATTTGGCTCATACAGTTTTTACATAATTTGATCATGAGGTTAAAAAGATTCAATTGATTCAGAGGAATTTTCGTTTGTTTTAGAAATTATGATTAACCTCTTATTACATCATTATTGGTTCATAAATTATCAACAATGCATTAATTGAAAAAAAAAAAAATAATAGTTTTGAATTTCTAGAATCAAATGATGCGAGGACTGCAAAATATAGTTCTTATTCTTACCATTTTGATTCTATATTTTTATTATCATTCAGATCTTTATGCATAATACATTTTGGTTCCTTAATCGACTATTGGTTCTATTTTCTCAACATTTTGGTTTTTCAATTCTAGTTTTTGTTCTTACAAATTATAAAGCTTTTGTTCAATTATCATTTTGAATTTCTACAATACATAATGAATGACCCCTATGTACTGCAAAATATAGTTCTAATCCTCAGCCATTCTGGTTCTGTATTTTTATTCTCATTCAGATCTTTTTGCGTTTTGGTTTCTCATTTGGTTCATGGTTCTATTCTCTTGACATTTTGGTTTTCCAGTTCTGGTTTCTATTCTTAAAAAATAAAGGATTTTGTTTCACAATAATTTTGAATTTCTAGAATATGCAATGAATAATGTAAGAACTGAAAAATTTCGTTCTTATTCTCAGTCATATTAGTTCTATATTTCTTATTCTCATTAAGATCTTTATATATTTTGGTTCTTCATTTGGGTCTTTGTTCTGTTCTCTCGACATTTTGGTTTTCTAGTTCTAGTTGCAGTTCTTACAAAATAAGGGGTTTTGTTCCATTTTATGAATCTATAGATCTGTTTAAAAATGCTAATGAAATTTAAGACAAACTGCTACCTTTACTCAAGTTCTGTGGCTCACAATTTACACTCTCGTATTTTAGGTTATAGTATGAGGCCACAAATTAGTAAATTTCAGACATACATTGTGAGCTATCAAAATAGGTTAAAATTTCGCGTGAAATTTGAAAATGCAGTTAAACATTGAGCTTTGGGTCACTTTAGTTCTTACGATTTGTTATAATGAGTAAATCGAAGAATATGGTTTGAAACCTTCAAAAAATTGATGGTCAAGATCAAGATATTATGCATTTTTACTCAGTTTAGGCATCTGAGCCCTATACTTAGGAACATTTTAGATATACTTTGTGAAGCATCAAAATAGATTCAAATTTTAGCTGAACTCAAAAACATGTGAACCTGACGTGAAATTTGACCCTACATTCAAAAGATTATTGAATTTGTGATTAATGTATCATTGCCGGAAAGGTGAAAAAAATTGAATTACGTTTTCAAAACTATTTTAAATTTGAAATTATGTACTTCTGAAAACCTTCAGCACAATGTTAAAACCCATCATTCGGGACTTCCCAGTACAACTCACCATATTCTCAAGCTAAGAACTAAGCTCCCAGAAAATTTTCACCGTGGTTTCGCGATCAAGGACCCGAAGAAATCAAACAGGTTCGTAACACATGCATTCGACGTAATTCTAGGAACTATATTTTAATCACTTTTTAATGGCCTTTAGCACCGCGTCGTTCTAGTAATATAAATTAAAAAACCAATATAAGGTATTTTTCATGATTCGAATTAAAAATCCAATTACAACGCTAATAGCGTTAAATGGGAGTCAAAGTACTCGCGTTTACGAGCTGTCCATAAGAATGGGTCCAGTATCGCAACGTCTTTATAAGCGGACGCGGCAGAAGTTAAATAAAGAACTAACAAAAAAATACTTCCATTACGCCTAACTCTTTAATTACCTCCCATTAAAGAATTACGATTTACCAACATAAAACCTAGAGTGAAAAAAATCCTAAATCACGAGCACTCTGCGTGCGATTGGATTCCAGAAGGATGGAGAGCATAACGATTGGTACCAAGACATTGCATATGCTGAGGAGTTTCGAAGAGAAAGCCCAATGGTTTAATTCTTGTAAACGAGCCTAAGGTATTCTAGAAAATACTCGGGTACAATCTGAAGGAAACGCTCGTCGACGGGGTTTACTGAACTTGCATGAAAAACCATGTTCGCCTGATCGGCCGGTCGGGGTCACACCCTATCTTTGGCAAAACCTATACACCGGTGCGCGCTGCGCCGAATACCGCAAGGTGGGGAGACGCTATCAAAGAGGACGTACCGCGCTTACAAGGTCGCCATGGTCAACTTTTCACATGTTAAAACGACTGTCAGCGACGTAAGAAGACGACGGACTGCACATGAAACCGAACCGCACAACCGTTGCCATCGCGCCACGAAATTCTCATTCTCTTAAGTACCCTGAATATCGCGCCTCGACCTCCGGTGCGTACACCCAGGTAGTTGAACCGAGCGGTTACAATGTATCGTCCTTCGGTGTTATTTTAACCATTTTTTTCTTTCGTTTGATAATGTCTTAAATATGTATACGAGTACGAGGTAAAAGTATGGTAACAAGGTCGACACTTCCAAATCCCCGGGGTGCGCGTAAGCCAGCCACATTACCGCTCGCTTTATTCCCAGCACGTTAATCGGCTGCAAGGAGATCAACGACTCCAGAACACCGTTCGTTCTGCCTATTTTTTCAGCTTCCACGAAATATGTAATTTTCGTAGGCTCGAATTATTTCCTAGTGGCCAATTTTTTCCTTCCATCTATACAGGAAATCCAGCTGGATGACCTTCGATTATATCCAACAACTTATAATGCGATCTTTGATTAATATTCATCTCTCTTCAATTTTTATGAATTAGCGACTAATTAATTAAATCTGTTCTGCCATCATCAGCGTTCAAAGGCTTCAGCAAATAGTTGTATGGATTGGTATTCCAGTGATATGCCTCAATGTCAGATCCATCTTTATGCAAATATCGCGAATACATTCTATCAACATTTCATTTCTATTCGCAACACTTTCCAGCTCACTTTTGCATGCTGTCTGACAAAATCTAACGACATTTGATCCCCGCAGCGACGTAATTCAATACCCAAATTAATCTAATATATTCGTCGATTTCATTTCAAATCCATCAATCACCAACATTTCCTCCACTGAAGCAACGAGATATGGTAAGCCTCACAGAACAATCACGTTCATAGCTGCATATTCATTTATCAATGTAACATTTCGTTTGTATTTACGCATCCGAAATAAATCTGTTGCTCACAAAGAGCTGAATGATATTATGCAAATAAAGAGAACATTTTGCACTCATTCCCTCCGTACCCTTTGCCTCACCGTATATTGCGAAACTTCGCGGATACATAAGTAAATGACGTTCGACAAGGTCAATAAAATTAATGTTCGCATCGACAAAAGGATAGGAAAAAAAAACAACTCCGAAGTTCAATACGCCGAGCAACTAGAAACTTTTCGGTTGAAACTTTCGTTTTAAAAACGCGCCAGCATGGTATAGCGGACCTACGGCGCAGGTGACACATCTTACGACCTGTTACAAGGACGTTCGCGAAAGTTGGAGCTACGATAATTACTTATTTAAAACCCGCCGTCGGCCAGATAACAATAAAGTTGTACGGCGATAACATTCGCGCCTTTATTTCATCCATTTCATCGGTGTATTGACCTGAAACGGGTAACGAAGGCGAAGCTTTCCCGCAAGTATTTCAGGAAAACATGGAAGCCAGCATTCTCGACATTTTTACTTTCGAACGACGTAAAAATTTGGCAACATTTATCGAATAATTACTCCTTTCTAGTTTCGACCCCGTGTATACAAGAATACCACCGCTCTCTCCGAAGCGTTGTATTTATATTTAGGTTTTTTCCCAGCACCGTTGCGAGCTTCGTTGTGGCCAAATTAAATCGAAAGTACATTATCGGCTTCCTTCTTCATAGAGCTGCCAAAAACTCGTCGATTGAATTAAACCTCTTGCAATGGGTCATTCTGGCTCAATCGCTTTCCCCGCTAATACTTTTTTGCTTCAATTAATCGATTTCAAGAAGTGAAAAAAATCATCCAATATGTAAATTAAATTACCCGTATTACCATCGCAACCTGACTATTTACAAAGTCATGAATTGGCTAATGTGGTAATTTGTCTTCATACGCATCGGCTGCGAGGCGTCTAATTTAATATGCCATTTCCGCCAGAAATTTGCTTTTAATTAAGAACATTGTCGACATTCTCATTTGCAATGTACTCCAACATAGAATGTTAAAAAGCTGATCCTGCGAAATGGAAAGTTTTTCATGCAAATTTTCGCGCTCATTATATTATTAAAACGCCTGTTATTCCATAAATGACGTTAGGTTTCGCTTCGATGCTATTCCAAGTTTTACAATCGATTTATACAATGGCTTTTATAATTAGCTCCGCCTTTAAATGGTAGCCCCGCCCTAAAAAACTATGATCGAAAATGTACGACCTTTCGCGTTCTCCCATACTATATTTCTGGATAATAACCTCCCCTCCTCCCCTCAAAGCTTGTTTCAAACATAATTTGAGGTAGTATTTTTGCTTCATAATCGATTTACAGAGGTACTTTACGATTAAATTCACCTTCAAATATTAACTCCGCCTACAAAAACCTAGACTCCATATAGAAAGTGTTCTCTAATGATAATTTCATCATTTTTTATGTAACTAAATGTGATTCTAGATTTCATAACAGATTTGTAAAGCTTTTTTCCTAATCAACTAGGTACACCCATAAATATAAGTGCGCCTTTATAAACCATAATTCCACCCTCAAAAACCCAGACTCCACCTTAAAAGCTTTTTTCACGATAGTTTCAACACTTTAAATAGAATTTTTATGAAGTTTGTTTCAATGGCCATTTTAGCATTTAGAATGCAATGTAACGCGGTTCTGTGCTTTATAATCGATTTATAGAGTTACTTTAAGATAAGATCCACCTTCAAATATTAGCTCCGCCTTCAAAACCGCGGACTTCATCTTACAAGCTTTTTCATCATGATAATTTTTCTTTCCTCAAAAAATAATTATAGCGATTTGACTGATGACAAAATCATGATATGCCTATAAAATTTGGTGGAGCTAACCACAGGGTGGAAAATTTAATAAATTCAACTTTGCATTCAGCTCATAGCTTCGGAATATATTTTTTCAAGTTTAAAATTAAGTTTAGACTTTTGAATAAAATGTGAAAAGATTCAGGTTTAGATTCACTTTTTAAAAATTTTCAGCTTAACTTGGTTAAAAGATTTAGACTCGCCTTCAAAATTATTGACTTAATTCGGCTTTAACTTTCATGGTTGGATTTTTACTCCGTTTACTTTTTATAAACAGGTTTGCATATTGCTATCACAACTTGAAAAATTTAAATCAGTTCATTCGCTATGATAAAATGCCCTGAACTTGAAATCTAATAGGATTTTTTTTTAGTTTCTGAAACGAACAAAGCTAAATCCGAAATTGAAAAAAATGATTTTTTGTTAGCTTCGGACCTAAATTTGGCTTCTGGTAGCCGAATTTACTTAAATTTTGATTGGTGTTAAAAAAATTAAGGTTTTTGGCTTTGAATTCGTTTTATCAATTTCAGCAAACGATCTGATCAAAATTTTTAAAAGTGGGTGAGCGAGGTAGAACGGTAAAGAGTGAACAGAGTGAAAAATCTGACTATGAAATTTTAAGATAAATTAAGTGAAAAATTTTGAGGGCGAAGGTAAATTTCTAAGCCAAATCTAGCTGAACATTTTCAGAAGCTGAAACTGAATCGTGGTCTTTATTCATATTTTGCTCGAAAGCGAAACTGTATCCGAAGTTTTAAAAAAAATTATCGAAGCTACTCACATAGTACAAATCCGAAGTTTTACTTTTCATTTTTGCAACCCTGAAGCTGTCTATGATTAAGCCTTACGGCCAAAATTAAAATATGAAATTAAACTGACATCTATTTTGGAATCAGTGATTTTGATAAATTAGAAAACAATTCTATTCATAATCGTTTTTTGCCACCATTCAAATTAGCTCCGCCTTATCCAACCTTTACTCCGCCTCCATTTTGCAGTTAGATGTTAGTACAATGGCTTAGATTTTTTACTTTCTCCGATGACAAACTTTATTTGGAATATTTCAAGTATGTGAAAGATTTAGCTGGAATTTCCATTACTTGAAAACTGTTTGAGAAGGTAGGTGGAGTCGAAGGAGGTACTAAAAGGAGATGAAGGCGGAGTCAGCAGATAATCGCCTAAATACATCCTAGGTATCAACTATACAGTATTCAATGGCGCTGAATTGGAATTTTAAGGTACTTTTCACCATAATGCGAGTTAATTATGAGCAAAGAAAGATGAAGTTTGTTTTTCCATCTCACAAAAACATTAATTACATTTGTTTGAACTTCGCAACATATGAGAGCTATTATTTTCGTCAACTCGGAATATTTATTTGGAGCCTTTCTTGAAGTGAAACATTTAAATGACGTTTAGCCAAAAAAACAAACGCTGTCCGTTTCTACGTCAGCATAGCGCTGAGTTATGGTAATTGAAGGCGTAGTGTCGCAAATCCAGCTCAATTATTCACAAGCAACGATAAGTACTCCCTAATCACCCCACACCTTTGGTCGATTTTGAGCTCATGCCAATGACCCGTACATCGAATACGTAACGTTTGTAGAAGTCGACTAAATCAACCATTAAACGATATTCGACGAATCGACAACGTTGTAGCGAACGTGTGTGTAAAACCATGGGATCATTTTGGCTTCGGTTACAACACACGTACTACACAATTTGAACCACGTGCGCGCTACACTCCAGCACTTTTTTTGGCACCATGTCCAAAAGACCATTTCAAGTTCATCGAGTAATCGAGCGTGATGATTTTTCAGATTTTCAGCTCTCGCTAAGGTAAAAATAACTGCCCACGAGTGGTGTAGCTTTAGGTGACGAGTCACACAACGACTACGCGTTATTTGGCGTTCGCCTAAAACGGTGCGAATTGTTACGTTATTTATGGCAAAATTTCGGGTCCCCTTCAATGTATCCGTAATTTTACTTTGTTTTTCGGACGAACAACGTCGACCGTACCGTGTAAATCCTATTAGCGAATTCGCGATAACATTTTCGCCAAATGAAGGTTAATATATTCGCGTTTGGCGACAATGTATACAGTTTAGACCGAGTCATTTTTTTCCACTTTGACCGAAGACGAATTCAATCGCCTATATTTATGCAATTTGCGGAAAAATATCGTCTCGCGCGTCACAGGCCTCGAATACTACGCAGAAATTCACGCTTGTAGGTCATTAAAAGAAAAGAAACCTAATTATACGAGCATTGTTTTGACAATTTTACCGAGTTTTCGGCGTCGAGGTGTTGGAAAGATGGTAATTTAACGAGGGCGTCTGATTTAACAACCAAAGGGTACGACCTTAACGGTATGAATTTAAAGGCGATGTGGAATTTAATATAACACCGTACCCGAAACTGAATTCAATCCCTGGAGGTGTATTTAGTTTAATTTACGAACCCCCCGCACAGCTACGTCCGATATCCTTTACCAGACGTGCCTGATTTCCCATTCAAACCGTCGTTCGGGTCCAACAAATTACATCTGGCGAGTAATTTATCGCCGACGCTGTCTACGCGGCGTCCTGCAAATCCACCAGACACTGCGAGTAATTCGCTGACCGCGTAGACATTCGCGTGATCGCGTGCGCTTCGCAATTAGCCATACAGTATCGAGCTTATACAATGTTAAGTGCAGCGAATTTGGAGCTCGGTATTTAATTACAGTCTGATAATGCTACAAGCAGAAGGTCAAAGCAAAAAGAGGAAATCGCGACGATCGCTTTGTCAAATTCGAAACCAGTTTTTGCGCAGCGTATAACCAGTTTGCATCTCGATAGATACCAAATGTCATTAGAATGGCCCGTCATCTGGAATCAGCTGCGTTCGCATCCTCATCTCGTTCGTTCGAAACCTAATGGTCGGCGAATCTCTCTGAAAGAGGCAACAGGCTTCACCTACATTCCGCCTACGCATTTGGGTCACAAATCCACGACCACCCGGTGGCCAACTTTTCGTCACTACATTAACCGTCGACAGCTTTCTCAGCGGGTTCTCTCATTACATGTGAATTTTCTTTTTTACAGATTTTTCCGCATACAATGAGATGCACTCGGTGTTTCCGTATCATAACCTTTGCCCATTAAAAGAAGAAATGGAAACTTATGAAATATTACGGCTAATGGATAGCAATTAGGTAAATTAATAGGTGGTAGTTCAAACTTTATTCTTCCACTTTTTTATATTAAAGTCTTCGAGTTGCCATAGAGTTGGAAAATTATGTTTATTCTAGCATTCTACAAAAAGAAGTGAAAAAATCACATTTTTGAAATGGAACAGCGAATAAATACTTCTACATGTAAAATGGACGTAATGAAGAGTACATTAGAATCACCGGAGCTCCCACGAAATTTCACATTCAATATTTTGTTTCAGTGGTGGTTACAAAATGTTAGATCATCGGAACAATCCAAGTAAAACAAAACTACCCTTTCAAATTTAAACACCAGCTCCCTTTGATTGAAATTATTAATTTATAATAAGTTGATTTGTGACAAAAAAATTACCAAAAAAGTGAAGTTTTGTGTACATTTTCGACATTCTTAGCATTGAAGTACACTTTACTAAAAAAATGAATAAAACCTTTTTTGTAGATAATTAAAAGCTGATTAATTTTATGTACAGACAATTTTAAAATAAATGCTATATTTACGAATATGAATGTAGATAACGTTGGTAAGATAGTAAAAACTACGTTGATATTATAAAAATGAAAAAATAATTACATTCTCTGGCTTTCAAGTGGATTATACACAAAAAATGCACTGAACCTTTTTTGTAGTAAATTAAAAGCTGAATAATTTTGTTTATGATAATTTTTCTCGTAAATCTCGTATTTCCCGAAATAAATAGGAAAAACTCAAAAACATTCATAAAAATTTAGGTTTTTCAAAAATCAAGTTCATGAAGGGTTTTTTGACTTGGGGTTTCATTTTTTCAAAAAAATAGATAGAACCTTTTTTGTTTGTAATTAAAAATAAATTAATTTCGTAAATAACCATTTTTACACCAAACATAATATTTATTGAGATATACGTCAAAAACTCATTTTTGAGGGCATTTTGGTACCGTTGAAGATCATACTTACAGTATATTAGATTTTTGAGGTCATCATTTTGTTTTTGACAACGGTTGCATCACTAGGACGACTACACTATTAATTTGGATAAGGCATTGATTTGCTTAGATTCATTACGGATGATATTTTACAGTTTAAAAAATTTACCTTCTGCATTTTTCATCGCTTTTGTGACCTCTACCGCGCTGGCGTATGTAGCTCTAGCATTAATTTTGGTAGTCTCATTTATAACACTGTTACTTATTGTTTCTGAAGGAAGACGTTGCCAAATATAAGAGGAAAAATTATTTTTCGTAATAATTCAAATGTTAAATCAATTCCAAAGCAAATTATAAATCCTCAAATAAGTAAATAAAATAATACTGAAAATATAATAATTTACCAAAATTTAAATTAATAACAAAAAAAAATTATTATGTAAAAAATATTTGAAGTATACGCTGCATAATATCTAAATATTCAATTAAAAATGAATTTATAAAATAAATTGAAGTAAATTCAATATTAAATCCTGATTCGTTCACAAAATCTAGACTTAATCTGGATTAGAGGTGAAATAAAATAGAAGAATTACAAATATTTTTCATTAATAATTTTTAACCGAATTTCTGAAGGATACGAAGGCTATTACAGTCTACCTAATGGGAAGTCGGGGGGGGGGGGCGGTTCAAATCTTTGCGTTTCAAAGCATTTGTAATCATCTATCAAACGTCCAAATTTTTGGTATTTATACATATAATATATATATTTTTGGTATGTTAGATCAATAGACATTTTTGGAAATAGATTTGTGAAATTTGAGAAAAAAGTAAAAAAAAATCAACTCATGGTACAAAATCACCTTGAAGAAATATTTTTAAAATTCATTAAAAATGAAAAAAATGGAATAAATGTTTTTTCAAGTCCCAAGAACACGATGTAGGTAAAATTATCAAGTGAGTGAAATTTTTCGTTTACTTTGAAGCAGAAATTTAAAAAATTATTGGAAAAAATCCAAAATGGAAGAATTTCAAGGAAATTAATGAGAACTGAGGAGATGGAGGGTGTTTACCAGACTGAAATTTATATCATAATTCAAGAAATATTGGATAATAAATTCATAATTATTTTTATACATTTCTAGAACCATTTATAACTTCATTCTATGCAATAATTTTTGATGGATAAACTTAGCTGGTTCAGGTTTGTAGGTTGAATTAAAAAGGAATTTTCTAGAAAGAGAGAGAAAAAGTAGATGTCCATAATCCATAAATAATGATATTTCTATTTCAATATTCATGCGAAAAGATGATATCCATGACAAAGATTTGCACTTCGCTTCACGACGACTGACCCGATTCGAAGACACTAGACTACTCGAACACCGAACCAGACCTAGGTGAACTCCATAATGATACGTTAAAAATGGTGAAACTATAATCCGTCACTTCATAATGGCTATCCATCTAGCTCGCATTTACTACACTTGTGACAGAGCGAAAAAAATTTTACAATCGTCGGATGAACCACCCGCCGCGTCCCAACAGTCAGCTTCCCGCGAGTAAAATTTTTTCATCAGTCATTGTTGAAATTTAAAGCATTCAGCTTTTGAATATTTCGATGTAACGAACTCTCGACAGCTGCGTGGTCTGTGCCTGTACGCTAATACGTCTCTTTGTACTAGGTAATGGACAGCGTTAATGTCGAGGTCAAATTAAATAGAAGCAACGAAGGAAGAAAAAAAAAACACCAGACCGATAGACGTTTAATTGTGCACATGAGCCTAAGTCATGCCTGTACTGAACGAAATTCAAGGCCAAGCCGAAATTTTTTCCCCACTTTTCGAATTGAAGTTCATTATTTTAAGCGATTTTTAATTACCGCTTCCGAACGGGCTGCAATAGGACGTGCATCGATGTCGATGATCGCTACGCGTAGGCAATGATAAACCGATGGAAGGAAAAAAAATTCGTCCGTGTCGGCTACACCATTACGAGCCAATGGCCTTGCTGTTTGTCAATGCCATTGCCATTTGTCGGGCGTCACAATTTGCCGGCTTTGGTGACATTGCCGGCGATGCCGTGTTAAATGGTATATGGCGCATACAATGTCCACATCGTTACAACGCCTCTGCCTCAATTTATCGAGACGCCGGTTCCTACACCGATCGCTCGTTTAAAAATACTCTCGATATTAGAAACGCTCACCTTTTAAATATGATTTTTTTTGGACGACTGCCTATCGATATTATCGAGTACGGTTCACGGTGAACGGCGTTCAGTGAACGTAAAGTACTCCCCTTAGCCCCTCAAGTGTGGTCGATGGTCGTAGAAATATTCTTATCTGTAGTGAAGGTTTTGAGGAAAAGCAAATATTTTATTTTCGTCGATAAGACATAAGACATTCGCTACAGTCGAAAATAATATTATGAAACGAACCGTATACTTTGTATACTTTTCTAAGATACGTATACCAAATTCCTAAATAAGCCTATTTACCTAGTGCTCAAAATTCCAATCCAATTCCATTATCAAACAGAAAAATGTTTTTTGGCCTTCGTGAAACTGACCCTTACACTTAACAGATGAGCAATGTGGAGAACCTTTTTTTTTTTTCAAGAAAAGTAAAATGAAATAGAAAATAATCAATGAAAAAGCTCATCAGATCACGAAAGAAGTCTTCGATTCAGGTCAAAAAAGGTATTTAATAAATTCGAAATCTATGGCAATTTTTAGCTGAAATTTTCAGAAAAATTTGAGGGTATACAAATCGTAGCACCGTCAAAATACCTCTTCATTAGCACTGAGAGAGTCCGCCACAATTACCAAACGAAACAATAAATATATAATTCTCGGATCAAAAATCAATCCTACCAACTGGATCATCATCAATCCAGTCGATAACCATCGATGATTCATATCGCAGCGGATACCATTATCTTTGGAATCCGCAACGCACCCTTTGTCCACAGTTCTAACTAGAGAAAAAAAAAAGTAAGCAGCCATGCCGCATTACTAGAGCTGAGTTTTTAACTGGGACTGGTTCAGATTTACAATTTACATTGCTAACCTCTTCATGTCTACAGACTACGCCCAATACCAAGTCTAAAAACTTCGCAATAATCATATGAGCATATATTTCTCAAATTATAAAGTACTTGAGGCTCCTCAAATCATCTTCAAATTCTTACGATCCGCCATTTTGGATTCATTTTGACCCAAACTGAAAAGGTCATTTTCAGGTCATCAACTAAAGCTATACACGAAGTTGTTTTCAAGGTCGATTTAGTGACAAGATATGGAAGATTCATGAAATTTTCTACAGTAGTTTCCCCTCCAAAAGCCATGAGGATATAGCATACTTCTTATACCCAATAATCATATGAGTTCATATTATTAATATTTTTACTAATTTGAGGCTCCTCAATCTCTACTCAAATTTTGATAATTCGCCATTTTGAATCTATTTTGATCCAAATTCAAGAGGTCATATTCTGGTCACAAACCAAGTCCACATACAAAGTTTAACTTTTCTACGTTAATTTGGTGAGAAGATATGGAAGATTCGAGAAATTTCACAACTTAAAACTTCCTCAAAAAACTCGTTTTGGCTTTAACTCCCCTCAAAATACACTTAGGAAGCTGAAATTTGGATATGTTGGTGTCCATGGTTTATTCTTTCATATGAAATCAAAAACAAAAAATTTTAGGTATTTTCCCCTCCTCCAGCCCCCCTCAAAATTTGAGTGATCCGCCATTTTGAATTTTTTCGAAAAAACAAAAAAATACTTTTGTTACATTTCTAAGAAGAGTCTTTTACCAAGTAATGAGCGAATTTCATAAATACCCATCTGCGCAACGCGAGTGGGAAAAATATATAGTATATACCAAAAAGTTCGACATTTGCCAGATGATTACAAATGGTCTGAAACGCAAAGATTTGAAGATCCCCACCCTCCCCGACCCACCCTTCCTAAATCAGGCAGGCCTTAATAGCTATCGTTTTCACGTTGAAAACTCAGCTAAAAACCTCTCCTCGTACCATCTCTTTCCACCATGTTGATTCAACGCTGACGGCGTACACGCGTACAAGGCGAAGATATTTCGCTCGTTATTATTCAACACCGACCACCACCATTCGCGAATGACTCAGTAGGGTAAACGTCCTACCGCCTCGGCCTAACGTTAAAATTTCCCCAACCAGCTTCTCCAGCAAACTGGAAAAAGTTTCCAAGAACCAGACCGAGGCAACATTGTCTCACGATCAACTACATCGCCGAAAATACACGCTCGTTGAAATCGAAAGCTGCGAAAAATTTGCTCGCGTTCATATGTTGCCAAAAATATATTCATGGTCTAAATGTCTTTGAAAATGATCTTTTAATAATAGCATAAACGGTGTCAATGAACTTTTTATTCGGTCCGCAAATCCTATACTGGGACGTGGAGGCGTAATAATAGCGTTATATTTTAAAATTATATCCGTAATTTCAACCGCATAGAATTAGACCGGTCACATATCGTGTCTCTAGCCGGTAACTACGTCTCGTAAATATTTCCGTCTTTGATGCGTTTCCACAATGAAAATACAATCACCTAGTCCAACGTCAACCTTAATAATCGGCCGACGTATTATGCGGGTATCGATAATACGCCAATAACAAATAATAAAACAACCGAAACCTTGCCGCGACAATACCTATCGGCGCTTCGATTATGTAAGAAATACACACAAAGTACGGGTCAAGGAACTACGATAAAAGCTCTATTCTATCGTGATTTCATCTCAACGTCCAACATAATACCCAAAGCGAAAACGGTGCTTCCTTTGTCACCTATTTCTGTATACGTTACCATTATTTATTAAAGTACGAATGTGTATATTTATCAGAACGAAATAAAGGTTAGTGAAAAGTACCAGAAAATTCTATTGACTCGAGGGAATAAGGTTACTTATTGGCAAATATTATAGATGAGTCGATTTTCAATTTTTTTCGAAACGTAAAAAAGGATTTGAACAATAATTGTTTTACGATGTGGAACACACTTAGTGAAAAATTTCAACTCTCATCAATGTCCACCTTTGCCAAAATGAATGGAAATTTGTAGAAATTCGAGAGTTTCAATATTCTAAAATTTTCAACATTTGAAAAAAATTTATTTAGAGAAAGTAAGAATTGTTTCTATTTCTTCGTCTTGTTCTCTAAAAACCACTCTCTACAAAAAAGTTCTCATTTTTTAGTTTACAAAACGAGGCTGAAGTTTAACTATTATTTCGCCACAAAAGAACAGGCAGTAAAGTACAAAAGAACCAATATTGATGAAATTTTATGACATTACACATGCTTTGGAATGAAAATGAGCATCATCTGAATTTTCAGGTCTCTAGAGCCATTTAGAACAGAGCTACGAGACCCTCCCCAAATTGGTTAGTAAGGATTGAAAATTTATTAAAATTGTATCAAAATTCGATCATTGGAAGGTCACTATTTTTTTTATCCTCACACCCTTCCTCTCATTTTAACAACTCTCACATGGAAAATAACAGCAAAACTATGCCTTATTATATATTTTGATAAAAAAAATGAATTTTTTTTCAATGAATGTGACAAAGAAATAATTATGAAAATTCGAAAAAATTAAAATTCGGCTCAACCTACTCTACAAATAAAAATGCGCAATTGGGATATTATTACAAGCTGGGTAGTCCCTTAACCAGTCTTTTACAAGTAAACAGAATGAGTAAAACCTGAAGAGTTTGAAAAAATGGCCTCACCTCCAACTACAAATTGCTTATTGTACCTGGTATATTTTAGTACAAAAACGCAAAAATTGTAAATGTTATTTTTCTTAAATTTCAGGGGGTTGAAAAATTTTATAATTTTCTTTAAAAATACGAACTTCCACAATATTCCTCAAAATTAAAAATAAATGAATAGAAAATTATAGCATAAGCTGGATCATAGCACCTTTGAACTCGAGAAACAATTTCCGTCCAATTTTTTCCTTTCAGGGGTTCCGAAGAAATACATTGTACATTGATATAGGGTAAATTAAAAATTTTACTTATGTTTGGCACTGAACATGCGATACTTTGAGAATTTCTGAGGGATGAAAATTGTAAATAAATAATTTTCAGAACATAAAAAGTGATCTTTTTCAAAAATAAAATAAAATAAAAAAGTTTTACATTTCCTGAATTTTCAATCTAATTTTTTTTTTCACTACACAATAAAATAAAATCATTGAATTAAAAAAGAAAAAACAGATTGCCTAAAAATTCATTTTATTTTTTTATTTATAACCTATTTTGTGAGAGCATAAATTTAAGTTAAATATTCAAATATTTATGAAATTATAAGGTTTATTCAAAGATATATCATACATATATCGTGTTTTTTTTTTTATTACATACAATCAGGACCTGTGAGGAAGAGAAGGATGGGGGGCAAAATGTTCGGATTTTTCCACCTCGTGTTTTTGAGACGGGCGGAAACCTAAATTAGAGATTAAAATTTTTTTACAATTTTATTTAGAATATTATTCATTTAATTTTTTTCAAAATTTTCATTGATTTGTTAAGAAAGAATTGAAAAGAATGACCGAAAATTATTTTTGTTCGTGAATAATTATGGCTCTCACCAAACCTAAATGCAACCAAATTATACTTACAAACACTATAAGTCGTATGGAACATAAAATTATACATAATTATGTGAAAAATAAATTTAAAAAAAAAAGAGAACAGAAAACTACTCCAACCTATTAATTGTCTGAATTATTATTGTGCAGTGAAATAACACTGAGTTCGTGGGTTATGAGCTATTTCATTTTGACACTTATGTACCTATCATTCATTCGGGAAAAAAGAATCTCAAAATGAAGCTTGAAGAATTGTAATGAAATCTTACTGTTCCAAATTCATGTTCAATTTTTAAACAAAAATTGAATTATATTTTTATTCAATATTTTTCATTCTGATACGATGAAAAATAATTTTTTTTCAGCGACAAAATGTTTTATTTATTTTTTAAATATTAAATTTACACGATAATATCCGCATTAGGTATAATGAACAATTAATCATGTAAATTAACAATTTTTTTTACTCACATGAAGATATTCCTATTTACTACCTAGGTAGGTTTGTATTTTTTTTGGGGGGGGGGGAGGGATCTAAGACCTCCATAGGGTCATGACTGAGTTGGTATACAATCGCAAGTCATCGCGTATGAATTTTCTATTCGGATACATAACGTCACCCAGCATAACTGAATCAACTGTATGGAGGCATTAGAGTATCAAATTTCAAACACCCCTAACTCCTCACCTATGGGTTATAGGAAAAAAATGTTCATATAAAAGTTGTTGGAAATTTAGTGTAGAATAAAATTGCATTGAACTATTTTTGTCCTAGGATTGAGCCCTGAGGAGGTACAGCCAAAAACCTCCTTGTGGACTACGCTCATAACCAAGAAATGGAAACTTTTAGTACGTCGTTTGTGGAGCCAGTTTCTATGTATGTATTTATGTGAAAAAATTGAGTTGAAAATTTTCCACCTGAACGATTCTTATATAACCTACAATCTACATGTACAGAATTACTGTGGTTAATAAAAAATAATGATTAGTAAAATATTTGAAGTAAAAAAAAATGTTCTATCATTACAAAATTTATGAAATTATGTCAGCGTGTGTATATATAATATTGAATTTTTTTGCTGAGCCAGAGATCCAAAATGTTTAATAATTTTGATTTTTTTTTTCACCTGTTCACTTTTTGCTAAACACTTTTCCCCTATAATTCTTATAATAATAATCATGTATAAGAGATTAATTTTTTTTATTCGTATTTTTTTTAATGATGTAAAAATTACATTGAATAAATAGTTTTTTAATCGTCATCTCAACGTATAATGTTCTCAAAAATTGCAAAAGAATAATTTTCATTCATAATCTGATTACGAAAACATTCATTATTTTCGAGTAATGACTACAAATTCATTCTCCAAAACTGAAGTCGCATTCGTACATAACGAGAACCCAACCATCACTCTTCCATTTCCACATACCTTTATCGAGCGGATATAATCAAAAATACAAACTGGAGATTTTCATTCGACTGCGCAATTATTTACACTCGATTATTTTTCGCTTAGATTTAAATTCGACCTTATCATACACTTCATTAAGAACACAGAAGAGGCTGTATCCGTTTCATACATATCTTTTAAATTATCATCCGTTGCTGACACGCGGCTATTCCCTTCGAAACCTATACGCTCGTCATAAGGGTGACCAATGAACAATAGCGAATTATTTTTTAAAACGGCGTGAAAATCCGGCGTCTGCTGCAACTCGTTCACGGAAATTATCAGGGTACTCGGATTTGACAGCGTGTTCAATCTGATCACCAACGCGATCATCTGTATAATGGAAGAGACGCGATAAAAATCCAAATAATATTGGAAATTACGTTAGATGGATTCTTATCAGTTGGCAAAAATACGGGTATGCCTTGACCATCGTTTTGGTTGCCACAGACTGAAGTCTCCTTGGCGTGATTCATTTTGGCCTTAGACATTTGGATCGGCGTCGCGTCGTTTGGCTGGGATTTTAATAAATTCGTTATTTAGGGCGGAGCAATGATTTATTGACGAGATGCTCGGTATTTGCGTCAAGGTATCAATGAATTTGTTTTACGACTCGTAAGAGGTTTATGATTTTTCAAGGGCGATTTCGTAGCAGGTTCGAAGGCCGACTAAAAGCCAATTTAAAAACCCCTTAGATACGTCATCGAGTCGAGTGTATTGATCCGCGTTCTCACGCGCTACATTTTACCAACCGGCGAGCTTCTATAATTAGGATATATTTAATGGGTTAAGTAATCGACGAGAGGAGGAGTGCATCTAAATGGCTACCCTAGTATAATACGATGGTTGACATATTTACATACGATTGCATATAGGAAGCGAACGCTGTGACACCGTCGACGCGTAGTTCATCGCGACAACCTCATAAATACAGCCGAAAAAAAATTCTAAATTTTCCAAACGAGAAATTTACATTACGGCGATCGTTAAATACGAGCCACCAAAACCGCCATGCGACACGGTCGCGACCCCTGGGAACGCAGAGCCGCCAGCGAGACCACGTATGGAAGTGGCAAATGGGATAATTTAAATAGCGATTCACAAAACCGGACGCGAAAAACGCGGAAACGGTAACGACCTGAAAAATACAACTTTTTCTAGTCACCAGCCTCTCGGACGGTGAGCAGTAAAAGCCAGCGATGGCGACAAACGCGATCAAATGCTAATGTAGGTCATAGCGACGTATAATCGCATCTTGGTCGACACGATCATTTGACTTTTTCTGCTAGCTTCGCCCGCAGTAAAATACCTGTGGACACCCACACATCGGTTTGGTCTTCGGGTACGCGATGGCAAGGCAACCTACAGACCTAGGTCACAATGGTTCGGCCACAGAGTAGGTCACGGGCCAACAATCGCCTTCTGCCGCTTGCGCCACCTCCAAAACCGAAGCAGATTCCGCGACGGTTGAATTTTTCGACACTGACACAGTTATCAACATTCGTCTGCTGCTCCGAACAGTACCTACGTGTTCGTCGTACGTACAAAAAGCAACGGTTTTTTGACCTCAGCGACAATACTTCTACTCTTCCTGCTCTTTCGGCCCGCCACTATCGCCACTTTCTTTCTACCATTGAAATTCCAGCGCGCTCTCTCGCTCGCCACCTACAGCCAGACACGCTACAATGGTCACGTCGTCTGTATGAAAAAATTAGAGCAATTTTACTTCCTTCTCCGCCTTCCAGGACTGTGCCCTGTGGTGCTGGACGTCGTAACAATGCCCTATCGAGTGTTCGATTGTAGTCGATTATAGATACACGTGATTGCTAAATAGGTCCCCTAAGACGATGCGAACTTTGGTGTTCTTGAATTAGGTACTAGGAGATGATTTCGAAAACTTCGAACTTCAGGGTAATCATGTATTCGGCGTAAGAGTCTAATTTTCATGTAAAAGATGATAAGTGGTTCATTCTGGGAAACAAGCAGTTTACAAGAACAGCAGTAACAGGTAACGATGTAAAGGTAAGGTTATAGCATCCTTATACCCTATAATAAAGAAATCATAATGCAGAACTGCTTACAATCCTACATGAGAAGGAAGGCAGTATGAAACAATGTTCTCATTATCTCATTATTTGCAAATACAGTTCTTCAAGGAACAGATTCAGGCTACTCCTATTCTCCCCCCCCCCCCCCTCCAAGAAGGCTAATTATGAATATGAGTAACTGAGTATGGAAATATGCTACATTTATCTATCAGTATTCGATGTCACTTCTTTTAAAAAAGAGTCCTCGTAACCCATTTCGGAGCAGTTGAGCACTTTTTTCAAGTTTGTAAGATTCTTTCAAACACATATTTCCTCCAATTTGAACCCAAACTGTTTTTTTTTTTTTCTTGGAGCATTTGAACTCTTTCTTCAAGTTGATGGGAGTTTTTAAAACAAAAATATGGTAAAACTGAATTTTTTTGGATTTGTTATTTTTTGGAGCACTTATATTGGGTTTCTTCTAATTTGAACACAAAACTTAATTTTATTTTATTTTATTTTTTTTTTGAAGCATTTATATTTTGTTTCTTCTGATTGAACAGAAAACTGAATTTTATCAATTTTTTTTTTGTCTATTATTTTGGTTTTCGCTTGGGTCAACGAATTTTAAAGTTTTTCGAAAAATGTAAAATCAGAAAATAATTTTTCATATGACCCTCAGAAAACACAAAAAAAAACTTTTGGTCCTTAAAACTGAGGAAAACACTTGCTCAAATAAAGTCAAGTTTTCAAAAATTTTCAAAAAAATTTACTTTCGAGCAACTTGAATTTTTTTCATTCCAAAGTTACTTTTTTTGGTGTAAAGATTGAAAAAAAGAATGTTTCCTCAATCACTTGGTGATTCAAGTGGTATTTGAATTTTCCATTTTTTTTTTTTTTGTAATAAATAAAATTTTCTTTATTTTCAGAAATGAATAATAAATAAGCAATTCATAGGTATGGTGAAAAATTCCAAATATATCACCACAATGCTTCAAAATGATATCATTGAGATGTCTTATCTTGTAAGTCAAATTTTGGGAATCCCTGTGAAGCACAAAGCAATATTTTGTCTCTTGTGTCCTTGTTACTTATAAATTAATCATTTATTACTCATTTGCAAAAATGCATAGGTGAAATTTTGTAGTTTTTCAAAAAAATTCTAAAAAATTGAGGCTTACCAAATTGAAGGAAAACATCGACAGTTAAGATTTTTTTGCAATTTTTAAACGACCAAATGCAACTTTTCAATTCAAAAAAAAATTCAATTGACCAAAAACCAAATTTTTTGTAATTTTTAAATTCTTGACAACCTTGACCTTATATTGGCAGGTGCTTCTATTAACCTTTGAGGGGTAAAATTTTTTCACGTTTTATAGACATTATTTATCAACTATTTCCCTTTTGTATCCATAGGCAGAAATAGCTATTTCATTTTGTGGGCAAACGGAGGGGGGAGGGGGGATTGGTGGTTAAGCCCAGGCCTACTTGAAGAAAAAAGAACGAACACAACAGAATTTTGAGGGGCCTAAACCAAGATTTAGGGGAATATAGCCCCAGATTATCTTCGCTTAAGCTCACCTTCATCACTTTTCCACCAAAAAAAAAATCATGTCAACTTAGCTTTCATACATTTGGAACTATGAAACACACCCATCTCCTCTATTAACTTTGAAATCTGAAATTTTAACAGCGATATGCTAAGAGAGCGCTTCAGTGCTCCACTCATTTTATTTCTTTTTGCCAAAATCCCTTTCGAACAGTTCGAAAGATGTGATGAAATGTTAACACTCTCAGCATAGCTTTCAGATGAAGTTTCTCTGTGCTCATAGTTACAGCAACCCCAATGTATCTAGAGCACACAAAGCTTGGTAGGCATCTAAATTAATGCAATAATCTTCTCGAAGATAATCCCCCTTCATCGTTGAAAGATTTTCTTTAGTTCGTCATAAAATTTGAAAAAATTTCAGCCCTTAAATTTAGTAGAAACGAACCAGTCAACGTGAGGTTAGAATTTTCAAAAATTCAAAAATTCAAAAATTACGAAAAATTTAATTTTTGGTCAATTGCAAATTTTTTTGAATTCAAAAATGTATTTTTTTGTGCGGGGAGGGGAGGTGAAGATCATCGATTTTTCTTCCATTTTATTATCAAATTTCATTTTCCTTGACTAAAAAAATTGCAAACCACGGGATTGTTTCAAGCAAAAACCAAATGGCTATAAGACTTCCTTTACGAAATCGTTGGTTACGTCCACATATTACTAGAACATTATCATATTTTCGATTGCTTTTATAATACGAGACCAAAGATATGAATACTTGAATTCTTAAAGGAGTGTTTTCTCGATTTGAATTCATAATTTGCTCAAAAATATGATGATTTCAAGAAATTCTCAAACCTGTTCAAGAGCTAGTCACTGATTATTGCCTCAGCATCAAATCGGAGATAGGGTGCCATCTTACGCTGGCAGTAACATAGCTCGTTAATGTAAACAATAACACCCCAAAATCTGCTTTCAAATCTTCTCAGCCAGATTCACGATCATTTTTACACCACAATGGAATGGCCTCCGCACCATTTATATATTACACAACTCGTTCATACCGAAGCGCACGGTATCCGTACAGGTCATCGACCATAGCACAAAGCTCAGGAGAATCAGCTGGTGATTTTGGCACGAAGACAAAATCTCGGGTACTCGAGCGATACCAAACCAACCAGTACTCTTACCTGCAACAGATGAAGAAAAAAAATTACACGTTATACTCGATCGACTATACATGAAACTACGTATAGAAATCGCTACCCGTAAGTATCTCGCGGATGGTATATCCGTCACATCTTTCGATACCCTTATCGGCATTTTAATCGAGCCGCGGTAGCCGAATAGCGACAAGCCCGGAGAACACGGAGGTAAGGAAAAAAATCGTAACAACTATCGTTCGGGTATTGTAATTTTGGCGTGTTTGGCCTTGGAATATGAAGCATGGGAACGGGCAAATTACACCCGAGGCAAGGTCAGGAGGGTCAACCGTCTGAAACTAACAGAAGAGACGGTTCGTAGGAAGACACTAAAGCATGGTATAAATACAATACACGTGGGCTTGGAAACCGACTCGGAAAAATATCAGACCATCATTATCATTCGATTAATCACGGCACAATTTTTCATTAATTTCTTTTTCTTTCTTTTTTCCATCCGTCTGGCACTCGAGCGCGATTTTTTTATTCTCATAACGATGAAAAATTATTCCATCGTCATCGCCATCCAGGCAATACGCGTGAGGGCATATGCACTTTTTTTCGTTCGCGAAAGAAATATATACGCATTGTACTCGGATACGTTGACCCATAAAATATGCTATTTGATTATTTCGTGTAACATTCCAGCATTATGCAGGCGTAACGAAGTTCGCAGTATCTGATCTTAGATTTAAGTTACCTTCAGCGATGTATGTATCGATAACATCGGCCTTTAACGTCTACATCCGAATCCCTATTGGTACCAGAATTATATACCAGAGTAAGTTAGTCACTTAGACTAACAACACGCTAGCAATATTTTACTGACAGTAAAATAAGTCGAGGCGTTTTACTGCCCATTTTTCAACATTACTTGACCCGAGCAATAATTATTTGAGCACTCTGGCCATACTTATTTGTTGTAGTGATTTTCATAGCGATGCAATTACTGCCAGTAAAATACTGCTTGTGTGTCATTAGCCTGCTGCATTTTTCAAACACGAAATTTCCTTCGTTTGACCTTCACGCGATAATTTCAACCCCAAAAACGTGATACAAATAATTAAATCGAGTTGACGAAGAGGAAGGGGGAATTCGCTTTTTGTCGTGAGGCTTATCGTGAATCTGAATTTCTGCGTTGTCAACGCAGAAAATTGCAGAAAGAATCATATTAAATGTAAAATAAGATTTCTCGAGGCGATGTCGTAGAGATTTTCGTTTAGAATTTTTCGAATTGAATTTTTTATTTTCAATTATATGTGGAATCGATTTTATACATCTTTCAATTAAACATTAATGTACAATAAGAGTTCATCATGGACGTAGGTTGCAACTTATATGTTGCTCGTGTGTTCGAGCAATAAATGCATGTACCGTAAGTGTTGCTCGGCAACACTTGCAATTTTTTCTCCAAAACTTAAAAAAAGAAATCTATTATTAGTGAATAATTGATTTTAAAAATGAAATGAAAAACTTGAATCTAAAATACTGATTTTATGTACGTATAAATATTTTTTTATTAATTTCTAAATGTTGATAACTTTCGTTCGGTCATAGTGGTAACACTGGCAATGCAGTTTCAAAAATTTTGAATTTTTTATTAATGCAAAAGAACACCACGATTTTTTCTGCTTGAGGGTAGAAGGGGGAAAAAGGCAGTTGATTTTTTCAACGCTTACTAGTAAAGCTGATCACAGTTAGTACTAGTAATACCTTCAAAAAATGGAACTTACTACCCATGCAGCATACATATTTTGTAATTTTTTTAAGCAACAAATTTACATAACAAACAAAACTTTTTGAAGCAAAAACTTTATTCTTAGAGTACAAAATTCGAGTGATTTTTTTTAAATAAAATATTCCATATTTCTCTCGAAAATATAAAAATAATATAAATATTTTTTTAATAACAAATTTTTTTTGATATACTGTTTAATATTAAATTTTTCATTTTTTTTTTCAAATAAAATACAAATGTAATTTTTTCAGTTCTAGAATTTTTCCATTCAAAATTTTTTCTAATTTTCTCAAATGAATAAATTCTATAATTTTTTTTTCATTTTTATATTTCAGCCCAATGAAGAGTTGAGGATAATTTTTTTTTTTTTTTGAAAAAATTAATATGAGCGTGATTTTTTCAATAACAAATTAGAGTGATTTTTTTTTGCAAAGCAAAATTTGTTTAATTTTTCTTTCATGAAAAGTTTGTGATTTTTTTTTTCATTAAAAATATGTGTAATTTTACGCAATAAAAAATTTGTGTACTTTTTCTTTAATGAAAAATTTGTGTTTTTTTTTTTCATAAAACTTTCTGCAATTTTTTTCAATACAACTGCTTGCGATTCTTTAGATAAAAAATGAATGCACTTAATTTTTCTCATGAAAAATGTGTGCAATTTTTTCACCAAAAAATTTGTGTTTTTTTTTTCATAAAACTTTTGGGCAATTTTTTGCAATACAACTGCTTGTAGTTCTTTAGATAAAAAATGAATGCATCTAATATTTCTCATTAAAAATGTGTGGAATTTTTTTCACGAAAAAATTTGTGTTTTTTTTTAAGACCAAATTTGTGTACTTTATTCAATAAAAATGTTGTGTGTTTTTTTTTCAATGAAAAATTTACGTATTTTTTCATTTCCATGAAAAAATTGTGTAATGTTTTCAATAAAAAATATGTTTTTTTTTTCAATAAAAAATTTTCGTATGTTCTTTGATGAAAAATTTGTGTTTTTCTCTTTTCATAAACTTTTGTGCAATCTTTTTTAATACAAGTGCGTGTATCTTTCTAGATGAAAAGCGAATGCATCCAATTTTTCTCATGAAAAATTACTGGCTTTGTTCAAGGATAAATAATAATACGTTGGTATATATGATAAGTTTACAAAACTGGTAATTGTTGACTTTGCCAAAAAAAAATGTAAGCAGCCATGCCTCATTAATAGAGGCGAGTTTCCAAAAAAAGCAAGTTCAGACTTCCAGATGCTTGTGTTAATATGGATTACATACACCCATTACCGAGGGTGCAACTCTTTCCTTACCCCATCAAACAACTCTTGTATGAGTAATTTTGTGAAGTGGTATATTTTTCTGCCCAAATAATCACATGGAGTTCATATTTATCAAATTTCAGCGAACTGAGGCTCATCAAGCGTTCATCAAAATTTCCATCATCAAATTTCAATCACTGGTGAATTAGGTAATAAATAATGTCCAATAATATTTCTTCAATTAATGAAAAAATTCCTAAGAACTTCTTTTTAATAATAGGAAAAAAGAAAATTAGAATTTCTATTCACGTTGAAAACAATTCCATCCTCTTCCACCTTCCTTAACGCTTTCAGCGACTTGGAATGAATTGAAAACGCCATCGATAAGATGCCATATTCGCATCTCTCCGTCACGGTGACTCACCCAGCCAGCCTCCCCCATTCGGAACCGAAAAAACAATCGTGACGCGTGGTAAACAAGCGCGTGGAGAGTGAAAAAAGTACCTCGTAATGTCGTTCACGTAAAATTGTTGAGACGTAAAAAAACATTACGACGGCATAAACAAGGGCACACGCTCCTCAAAATTCCGGTTCCGGTCTGAAGACGATGGAGTTCAGTATCATATTCATCGACACCTCTGGCTATGTTCTATAATACGACCATAGTGTACCCAACGGAGCGCGAAAAAAGTGCACCCATATATCACGTTTGGTATCTCGTACACGTTAATTACGCCACAAAGAAGCGTACCGTCGACCGAGGCTGTGAGAAACAATAGCGTTACACGATATCCACGTGCGTCTGCTGAAAAAAGTTTTCAACATGGGGACACCGGGGAGAAAAAAAGTTCAGCCAGACGTACGCGTCGATGCAACCAAGGCACGTGAATGAGTTCTTTGACATCGTCCTTCGAAATTGTCATCGAACTAATCGTTCAACGAGGTGTGCGTGCGGCGTGTTTTGGACCTCGGCGATCTATCGTGTCGATAATTTCACCGGCAAGGAATCAAAAATTTGGATAGAGGTGCGTAATAATTCCTTCATAACACGTGGAAATGACATCATAAAAAGTCGTGGTCGCGATCACCGCATTCCGATGTAACCGTCGTCTCCGGCGTTGCACGAGATAGCGTTTTTGTATGCGCAATGCAGTCCTCGTGCATTCGATGCATTTCCCCGCCCGTCTAGTATTCGTAATAGTGGTGTAAACAAAACACGCGGACGTGCATCGGGTCGGAACACTCGCAAATGAAAATCTACTCCGCTGGCCGTCATTTCCAACCGAGAATACCGTCGTTTTCACACTTTCTCTCTCTTCCACGTACGTGTAGCGGTCATCTGCGAAAGGGGGAAAACCGCGGAACGCGTTCTCCATGAGGCCATTTTCAGGGTACGTAACTGGACCGCGATGCATATCGCCGCGCCGACAATTTTTTTTTAATCGACATTGAAAGATATTTAATAGGTTTGTTCTTCGTGCATGTGCGCACTCGACAAGTGACGTCCATCATTGCCGGATGTTGCACGATAAACGCCCACAGAATGTAAATACCCGCACATCTTCAATGGCTTCTTCCTTTGTCATCAATTACCCATTCGTATGTAAATAATCGACCAATAAACCGATTATAAAATTGCATAGTGCATGGTCAGAAATGCCATTAACTCTATTTCCTTCATTTTTGTTAATACTTTTAGAGGAATCAACACCACATAGAAGAACCAATGGTATTCACAAAGTCTAAGCTATGTTCCCAAGTACTCTCAAGAGCCTCAGGCAAAAATTACTGCTCAATTTTTGATTTCAATAAATGTTGGCCTGATATGAACTAGGAATGGATGCAGGGTAAAAATGATTTTTAGCTTCTTAACAAATGTTTTTGTGAGGTGATTTCTCAAAATTTTGTCCCATATTTGGATATTTATTTTTCAATTTTGAATGCAACATATTTTACTCCTTACTCCTTGATTAACGTGCCGTGTACTGCCGCCTAGGCCAGAGGCACGAGTAATTTTGGGGTTAGATGTTTTGAAATAAGTTTGTTGTTTTGAGGAAGTGAAGGAGATGTTCAATTTTATTTTGTTGATCGGAAAGGATTTCAGAAAGGTCGCTTGTCTGGAGAATTTGGGTTCTATGAAGGTCATAAGTGGGACAGATGGCGATTAGATGTTGGACTGTGAGAGGAGAGTTACAAGTAGGACATAATGGGATAGGTTGTTTGGAGAGGATATAGGAATGAGTAATTTTGGTGTGGCCTAGACGGAGTCTAGTGACAACTATTTCATTTTTCCGATTGTTGGAAAGTGATGTTCCCCATGGTTTTACTGTGTTTCTGATGGAGCGGAGTTTATTTATGCTTGGTACATTGAGCCATTGGTTTTGCCAGGTTTCAAGAAATCTTTGTCTTGTATAGGTTTTGAGGTCTTTTGGTGGTACTTTAACGTTCGGTAAGGGAAAAAAGGTCGTCCCTTCTTTTGCAGCAGTATCCGCGAATATATTTCCCTGGATTCCAACGTGCGATGGAATCCACGCGAGCGAAACACGAGCACTTGAATTATTTCAAAGTTCTTTGATGATGTCTTTGGCTATTGGGTGTTGATGGGGCGAATTATACTTTTGAAGGGATATGATTGCATTTAGGGAGTCTGTACATATGAGGTACGAGGAATGAGGATCATTTTTTGTTATATATTCTATGGAAAGTTTTATTGCAAATAGTTCTGCCGAGAGGATAGTGAAAAAAGTAGGAAGAGAGAAGCGAAGAATAATTTCTTTTTCAGTTGCTATCCCACAACCTGTTCCCTGCGATGTTTTGGATCCATTTTACAACATTATTTCATATTTTACAGTTTGGAACTAAGTTTTCAACTTTAAAATTACAGTTTTTACAGCATACCTGATTTGGGAAGGGAGAAGGGGGAAGATGAGGTTTTCAAATCTTTGCATTTCAGACCATTGCTACATAATTATTTGGCAAACGTCCCACTTTTTTCCCCACGTTTTGCACCGGTGAGTATTCATGAAATTCGCTTAAAATATGGTAAAAGACTATAAAGAATGTACTTTTTTTGTTTTATTGATACACGTCAAAATGGCGGATCACTCAAATTTTGAGGGAGGTTAGAGAAAAAGTAAATAGCTCAAAGTTTTTGTTTTTGATCTCATATGAAGAAGTAAGTCACGGACACCAACATATCCAAATTTCACCTTCCTAAGTATATTTAGAGAGGAGTTGGAGCAGGTAACGGATTTTTGAGGAAGTTTTGAGTCATAAAATTTCTAGAATCTTCCTTATCTCGTCACCAAATCGACCTAGAAAGGTCAAACTTTGGATGTAAGGTTACTTGGTTATCAGAATATGACCCCTTGAATTTGGATAAAAATGGATCTAAAATAGCGGATAGTCAAAATTTGAGTAGAGCTTGAGGAGCCTAAAATTGGTGCAAATATAATTAACATCAATTCATATGATTATTGTGGATAAGAAGTATACTATATCTCAACTTCCTGTTCATAGATGATATTAGAGGGGAGAAGGAAGGCTTATTGACCTCAAAATGTGGTGATGGTTTAGGAAAGGTTGAAAAATTTTTGCTGTGGTATCATATGATGAAATGAGCACAAGTGACTAATCTATTCTGATTTTTCCTTCTCAAATGAATTTGGAGGGAAGTTGGAGCAAAATCGGTTTTCGGAGAGAAAATTACTACAGGAAATTTTATGAATCTTCCATGTCTTCACCAATTCAACCTAGAAAGGTCAAACTCTACGTAAAGTGCTCGTTGATGACCACAATATGACCTTTTAAATTTGAATCAAAATGATCGAAGATAAACATTTTTGATTGGAGACTGAAATAACAACCAATAATCAGTTCAGCCCTATTTTGCGGAGAGTTCAAAACAACGAATCCGAGCTGAAACTCGTGTCTAGTGCATCGCAACGCTTCGTCTAGTGATCAAATAGTACTACCTCAGATTTTTGTTTATTTTTTAGAGTGCAGTAACCAGTAATTAAGTACTGTATATGAATTTGATGATATCGCTGCATGAAAAGCGCCATATATAGAAGAAAAATAAACGTGAAGTAAGAACGTTCAATTGCTCATACATATATGAACCAAGTATAGCTTTGCATTGCGTCTGATCAGTTCTTCGATGAATCTTGGCACCGATTCATGATGATTTCGGAACTTGCTCGATCCCAATAAATGTCTTCACAGGCCCTCAGAACAGCTTCCTTCGAAAAAATTCGCAAATATCCAATGAAGACCTACGACCCAACTCAAACTCCTCGAAGACTTTTCCAGCGTGTTATCATCTGTTGGCTGCATTCCCAGTCCGATGACCCTAACAAGAAAGCGGTATAATTTTAATACCGATTCCGCTTGCACCTCGGCACCGAGCTACGCACACGTGGACACCGCTCCATTCATACCCAACCCCAATGCACCGTAGCGGCGATCTAAAAAACCCGCTCGTCTGCAGAATACGCAGACCGGCCGCAAAACAATATCCTTTACCACATTCCAATATCGATGAAAAAAAAATGCCATTACACACCGCACAGCGGAGAGGCAAAAAACCCAACCGGCCGAGTAACAGCGAGAGAGAAAGAAATCAAAGAAAACTCGTTTGAATTTAGCCAGGCTATACACCTTATGGGAACCGAACGAGAGAACGCGACACTTAAGTAGATGACCTTGCGCACCACCAACCGCATACATTCTTCGGTCATGAAATCTCATCTCTCGAAACTTTTTAGGCCCTATAAAACGGCAGCTGTGATTATTTCTACTCACTGTACCGTGTAGCTTTTCGCGGAATTTACCATTTCCATTTCCGATCCGCTGTCGTACTATGACCCCGAGCTCCTTTCGTGATTCATTCGTAAGGGCGAATTACTCTTATTACCTCATACCGGCGGTATGCCCATTACTTAGCGCCACTGTCTTCTGAAATTCCCTGATACGCCTTCCAACATCAAACGACGAGGTAATCAGGTATCGGTAGGAATTTTTACCGCCATAATTCTCGTTACAATTTTAATTATTTGGAAAATTAAAAATACCCTTTTCCATAAGGTTCATTCGAGTTCATCAACTATCGAAATTTTCGTACCGCTGTCCTTGCATAAGAAACGAAAAAAAAACCAGTCTGAAAGAAAATCTACTCCTCGACCATATAACTAAATTACGCAAAATGCGCCGCTCAAGTCCAAACATCGCTGATCCGTTTAAACGGTAATAATTGAAGAAATTATGAAAACACGCGTAATAAACAGGAAGATAATTGCATCTGTTAACGTCTGCTATAATTACACGTTATAATTACACACTATTATACACTAAGTTAATACGATCTGCTGAGCCACCTATCCTCCTTCCCTTGCATGAATATAGAGTTATGTAAATAAAGAGCACTCTACAATGCACCATTATTCGATGCTACCTATACTATACTCGGGCGTGAATTAGTCACAAACGTAATCTTGTTTCCTAACTGGTTTCTAGTTATAGAAATTTCGTAATTGTTGTTAGTATTTTGGATCGCATAATAAGGGAAGAATTTACGGAGGCGTTTGGACTTGAAGTAGAAATGAAAATTTGTACATCCATAAACACAGGTGTCCTTTGAAGTAACTTAGACCAAAATATAAGCACCGACAGAACTGTTATGCTTCGAAATTACATGAATGAAAAATTGTAAATTACATACGGATGATTCGAGAATTTCATAAAATGCTCACCTCTTCAGGAGCTGAAACTTCAGTTAGGAAATTAAAATTCTCATATGAAGGAATTTTAAAATCATTCCTTAATATGAAACCTCAATGAAGAATTAGACACCAAAAACCTCTCTTTATCCCCTCCAAAGCAACTTGGAATCAAGGCTGGTGAATATGAACAGAACAGAACATTATGAACAATTTAGAACACTAAAATGTTAGTTCATAATGAACGATAACCAGAATAGAACAAAATTACATTTTGAACAAATAAACTGAAACAGATCAGAACAGAACAAAAAAAAATTTAAATGAAGGTTAACTAAACTGAACAAAACAGTTTTTACCTTCATAACTTGCAATATCACGATGTCTTTTTTTTTCATAGCTAACGATGGCATCATCAAAATTTGAACTTTTGATTTTTGAAGACCAGTGTTTTGTAATTACGCAAATTTTCAATTTTTGATTGTTTATTAAGTAAGTAGATATCTTCATTCTCTCTCGATGTTTTTTCACAATAGAACAGAATGGAACAGAACAGAACAGAATGGAACTGAATGGAACAGAACAGAACCAAACTGAACTGAACTGAACCGAACCAAACCAAACCGAACCGAACCGAATAGAACAGAACAGAGCAGAACAAAACAAAACAGAACAGAACAGAACAGAACAAAACAGAACAGAATAGAACAGAATGGAACAGAACGAAACATAACATAACGTAATATAAAACATAACACAACATAACATAACATAACAGAACAGCAGAACAATGCAATAAAATTGACATTCTCTTAAACAAAATAACAAAAGTGAACCAAACAATCGTTTCGTTCACCAGCTCTGCTTGGTACCATGAATTTCTTGATTTCATCAACTCCAAGAGCCTATATTGCTAAATATTAAACAATTTGAGGGTTCTCGATCTATATTCAAATTTTGAAAATATTCATTATTTAGAATTAATTTCGACTCAAACTTGGAAGTTATACCTATTATAGTTTCCATGGTCTTATGTACACAAGATTTCAGCTTTCTAGGTACATTTGATGAGGAGATTCGGACCACTCCACAATTTCTTAAATTCTCTTGGGAAGTTGAAAGGAGTATATTGCGATATTTTCATCGTATTTTATCATACAAAACAGTAATAAAAAAATTACACTGTTTACTCGCACTTATTAAATTAAGAGATTGAAAAATCCTTTCATACGCCTTGCTCCTCGTCCCCGTTCAAAACATACCGGGAAGTTTGATTGTGGTTATATTATATTTCATCATTCCAGTACCCATACAAGTTTATGTTTATCAAATATGAACTATCTGAAGGTCCTCAAACTTTCCTCAAATTTTGAGGCATTCGCCATTTTGGATTTATTATGGCTCAAATTCATTAGAGTATATTATAGTTTCTAATCTACCTTACAAATGAAATTTGAACTTCATAAGGCATTTAATGATAAACTAGTACCTCCTCGCCCCTTCGGGGCTCGCAATAAAAATTAAATGAAGAAAAAAAGTTATTTTATCAGACAAATACTACTACATTACAATCTGCACAACCCAATTTATTCTCATTGTTATCCCCACCAAGAGTTCTTCCTTTCAGGATGTGTTCCTCTCTTTATACCTTTGTATACCTGCCATTTTAAACAATTTTATAACTTTACCACTTTACCCTTACTCTCACCTATGTATAAAGCTTTTATTGAGGTTTATCACCTTTTTTCCCCTTTCGTATACTTGCTACTCAAAACAATTATATGACTTACCCTTGAGCATGTACAAGGCTTTCATTAAAATTTACAACTTTTTTTTTCTTTTGTATACGTGCTATCCTTTACATACCTTTTTTACTTGCTGTTCAAAACAATGATGCGCGCACATCTCAAAACCGATTTCATTTTGATTTTAATATATAGAGAGATACGGCGAATTAGAAATTTCACGACCTAAAATTTTCTCAAATTGTCATTTTTAATTTCAACTCTCCTCAAGTTTCACTTTTTAGATTCAAATTTTGAGATGCTGGTTTTTTTTCAAGACTTACTTCATCATATAAGACGAATATAAAACGTTTCGAGTTCTTTGGAGCTTCTACAATTATCATAAAAATTTGAGTAAACTGCCATTTTGAGTTGAATCAAAAATCTGTTGGGAGCAGTTTTAAAATATTCGCATGCCATAGTATTTATTAAAAACTAGGCTAATAGCACTGAATTCAAACACAGCATTCTTGCATAATATTAATGGACACACGTAACTATTTCAACAGTTTTACTCGATAGCTCCTCCCACGACACCGCCCACTTTTAATTACAATTTCTATGGACTTCAGTTTGAATGGAATTAAAGTAAAAGGAAATTATTTTAAAAAATCTTACGTCTAAAATCGACATCGGAATATGACAAATTGTTAAAATCGAAGATTTACCTAAAAATTAAGGTTGTTATGGGCGGAGTCAATATTCAAGGTGGAGACAACTTTTTCCGGAATAATGACACAAAATCATTACAATCTTTGCAATTTGAACACTCGAAGCTATTTTGTTTCTTGTATTGGAAAACTCTGCATAAACATCGATCGATGGATTTTCCTATCTTTGGAAAATTCCGTAGGAGGAGCTATCATAAAGCATCCCTGATACACCGAGGCAATAAATGATTTATGAGGTTTTCCAGCACGCCGAGTACAATTCCGGGGTTATTTTTCGTATATGAAGAAACGTGCCCTCGTAAACCCACTTATAAAGTTCCATTCTGGAATTACGTGACTGGTTTTCAAATCTGATCGATCTCATATACCACCCAATCTACGTAAATCTACACCGATGAATAGAATAGAAAAAATAAAAACGACGAATAGCACGTATGGCGGAAATACGACGAAAATATTTCGTTTTATCGTCGACACGATACGGGTGTACGTCATTTAAAGCGTACGCATGTAAACGCGAAATTCCAAATAAATCTATTAAACGACAAAGATTGCACGAGCAAAAATATAGCGAAAAATACGATAATAAACGGGCGCGAAAACAAATCGCTGGAAAAATAACGACGCCAGTCGAAAATATAGTAGAGGCCACGTTTGCTAGTGGTATTTTTGTAACATTTCGTCGTACAAACGGTACAGCGAGTAAACAATTCGTCGAGTGGGCCAAGCTGGCTGATGCGATCAACATTACATAGGAAATCCCCCTAGAGCCTAAAAACTTACGATAATATTTTTTGGATGACGAAAAAAAATTCCTGAATTCGAAGAACTGTAATTTGCACCAAACTAGTACCTATCATAGATCACTGCAAACATCGAGTGGAGAAAATTTCATCTCCCATACCAGTATCGAGATTCTACAATCGAAATGACTCGTCCAGAGAGGAGAGGTGTTGACGAACCGCACGAGTACTCGAAAATGACATTGAAACTCGTACACCGGACGAGATATTTAAATGGAATGAAAAAATTCTTATCTAAATCCCGCGCCGTGCCAGTTCGTAGATAATTCGTATTTTACATAATACAGGTACTCGAAAGACGAAAATAACGAAAGGGGGAAAATATTCGTTCGAATTGTCTGAGGTCATGATTGCGAACACAACAACGTGCCAGGCTTGTCCTAAACCAGAAAAATTCCGTAAATTAACTACAAAACCGAACTAATTTTAACGAGCGCCGGCTCTTTATATTGTGAGAATTGAATTTCGTTATCACCGATTTCAAGGGCAGCGATATATTCTTGAAAATATTTTTTTCAACGTTACACCAGGCATCGGGTTTTCTTGAATCAGGAAATTTCGAAGTGCATTGACATCTGCGTTGCACGTTTGGTGCGGTGTTTCGCGCGCGCGCACCGCCACATATTCCAAAACCGAATCAAGTTTTTCGACTATATCAACTGGTTTGTATGCGCTCCTATAGAAAAATGTGCGCATTGCTCAATATTCTTTACGTTCGTATGTATTCGCTGGCGACTGGCGCATACGAGATCGTTGGACTAAATACAGAAAACGAAAATTTCCATCCCATAACGGTCGTACGTTTCTACCGAAGGTTAAATACATTAGACATTTTTTTTCCACCTCTATATCCTTAGACCCAATTTCCAACTGCTCTATGGAGATACAACGTTTTTATAGTTATGAAAAAAAATATTCGAGCCTTTTGAATCCTTGATTAGGAATTTTCAACCTCTAGATTCCATCACAATTTATTGATCATCGCAAAAAACCTCAGTACAGCTTATAAAACATGTAAATTTCTCCCTCTTTTAAATATACTACCAGCAATTTACAATACATAAAGGTCAAATCTACACAATACTGGTCAGCAATAAACCACACCGCGCTACCAATTTAGACGAATCAAGCTGAAAGCTTTTATCGTTTTTTTATGAGCTTCGTCGAAATTTTTTTCCCTCTGCATTAGGATAATGAATTTTCCATTCGCGGTCAGCGGCAAATCGATGTGTACGGTCACAAAAGAAGAATCGACAATCGTTTCACGTTCGTTCTTTTATTATTTTAATGGTTGGATTTTTTTTTATTACTTTATATTTCGGGAAGTATAGTTAAATTGCGTCACCTTCACGATGTATTTTTGAGACGGATTTTCAATAGAAATTCGAGCTTTTACTCCGAATTATAAAATGAAAATAAAAAGAGAAAAATAGATGGTGAGGGATGAGGCATCGAATTCGTGTTTATTTTCGAAGCGTGAAGTTGAATTAATCTGTTATGAAAGTAATAGTAATATTATGAGTAAAAATCGAATTTTTCGATTTTTAAACATTTTTTCAATTTTTTTTTTTTTAATTCAAATCGAATTACTTTTTTTACGTTTTTTTTTTTTTTTTTTTAGCTACATTTATTCTTTACATTTTTAAGAAAAATCTGAACACATAATTTGAAAAAAATATTTCTTATTTGAACCATAATATTATTATTATTTTTATTATTATTATGAAATTTAGGTGTTGGAATAAAATCAATTTACCAATTTTTCTCCATTTTTTTCCATTATTTTGAATTTCTCACAAAATAGATAGGTGTGTTAATTTTCACATGAATAAAAAAAATATTTTTTAGCAATCATTAAATATAAAAATAGAAAAAAAAAATCACAAAAACAATTTTTCATTATTTTTTATAAATTATTTTTATTTGAGATTTGAGACAACTACATTGCTTGGAACTCTGCATGTTCAATAGTTATAATCGCGATAATAATTCAGCCATACAAATGTGGTACGACTGCTTGAAATTTTTATCGCGCATCAACCAACACCTAGGCAAACCACACACGCAACTCGAAAGTGAGTACTTTCGTTTCAAAGGTGACCACCGGATAGTTGACGGGTGGCGCGTATAATGGTATCCCATAAACGTACATATCGCAATGCTGCTAATTCGATCGAGGTTATTCCATGGTGGCTGGCTTACGAAACGCTCTAAAAAAAGATTTCATTACCTTCTAGAACGTATACGTCCAGGTCGGTAGTGCGCCTTAGAATAAATTCGACTCATTAATTCGATGCTGGCGATTATACAGCGTACATGGATTCGGTACTAGGTGGCCACATTCAACGCAATTTACTTTATATTCGACATCGGTTATACCTAGGTACGGGTAGGCCATTAATTAAACCCTCTTTGGCGACATATGCATAAAAGCCTGACGTGCACGTGCGAGTGGCATTTTGAAATTACGCTCTCGCATCTGTATTCGGTGTGATCGGCCTTTAATCTAGGTTCGCGCTACACGTATCGGTTTAATAAAAGTTAATTAATTGCGTCAAGGTTTTAAAATAAATCGACCGTTTGTTTGTTTTACTTAATCGTACGAGTTACATAATTAACGTATGTAGTTCGCGTCGTAATTTACTCGTTCGCCGAAGCGTTAATTTCTCCCTCCCCTCGTCAAGGCTAGACGCGAAATCCTCATATTTTGGTAATCGATTGTTGACGAATTTCTATTCGAATGTCGTCAGGGTCAATGTCGCCGTTACATCGAACGCGAATCGCCGCGAAGACCGATTTTAGCTCGAGGCGCCAAAAAATGCGCCTCTTAAAATAAAAATCCGCAGGGTCGACGGCCGTACACAAACACGTGTTTGTAGCTGGCACGACCAACGTACGAGCGATTTTTTTCGTTTTCGCAACCGGCACGAGCGTTTTTTCGATCTGCGCGCCGTTTGGTTTCGTTCGATACCGCGAAAAGATCCAGCTACTCGATGAATTTTGTATCGCGTCGTTTTTACGAGCTCATTTCGCGAGCCGCAGAAAAAAATCGTACCATTTCGGTTACGAATTAACGAGTTTAAACGAATCGGCTTTTAAATGCGTGGGCGTTTACGAGCGCTATTACGACTTTTGTTGCTTTTTTTCTTCGTATATCTCCCTTTTTTAATTTATAAGTTTATCCAGCTGTCGCAGAATTCGATTTGTTCGCTTGCTTTCGTTACTGTGACAGCTGTCGATGGAGAAAAATTTTTGAAAATCTTTAGAATAATTTTGAAATTTATTTCAATATTCCATAGAACTTTTAATCATAAAAATTTTAATTTTGATTACAATTTTGAAATTTTAATTAAAAAAAAAATCCTGGCTTTTTAATGAGAAATTACTCATTACAGCCTACATAATTTGGAGAGAAGGAGAGGAGGAAAGGAGATTTCATATCTCTACTTTTCAGATTAATATTTGTAGTTGATTGACCAATGTCGTTTACAACACATATGAATTTATTCATTAATAAGTGTACATTAAGATGCCTCTTATATTTATGAGACTGAAATTTTTTTCCGTAATTTTTTAATTGTGCTTCGACAAAAATATATATTTTTTTTTTGGCTCCAAATGAACTCCAAGAAAATTCAGCACGATAAAATAATTTTTACTCATGATGATTTGAGATTAAAATTTCTAAACATTTGGAGTTTTCAAAATAATACAGAAAAAAAATTTTTTTAAAAAGATTATTATTTTTTAACAATTTTTTTTTTTTTTTGAAAAAATTCACCTCCATTAAAACACAGAATAAAACATTTTATAAAAAAAAAAAATGGTAAAAAAAGGCCTTTTTTCGTTTTTCAAAACTTTAAATTCATGTCGCCATAGGTTAAAATTATTTTTCGAACTGATTTTTTTTTTGTTTAATGCCCGGAAAACATTTTTAGGGTGAGACATCATGAAAAATCTAATTTCTAAAAATATGAGATAACCTGTAGGGTATGAAAGTTTACCTAATTACCTATATATAATATGTATTTTATTTATTAGATCTTTCAAGAAGTATAATACACATATGTATAAAAATCGATCAAATTACATAGAAGGGACAATGATACTGGTCTCTTAAATATGTAATTTTTCTTTCAATCTTAATCCTACTGAAAAATAGCGAGTCATTCAGATTTTTAAGGTGAGGTGGGGGGTGAAGGGAACTCTAAAATCTCAAAATTTTTTATCTTGGTGTCAAACAAATGAACAAAATAAGGACATCAACACATTCCAATTTCGACTTCTTGACTAAATTTAAAGAATAGTTCAAGCAAAAAAAAACCTTTTGATATAGGTTGGAGTCACGAAAGTTCTTCAATTTTCTGTATCTGCTCATCAAATTCACCTATAAGGATCAAATTTGGTATGTAAAGTTAATTAGAAATCAGAGGTCAAAGTGGATCCAAAATGGCGCATGCTGAAAACCCGAAGAAGGTTCGAGAAGCATCAAATAGCTCAAATTTGATAAATATGGAGTTAGAGACCATATGATTACTATAGTCAAAAATTATGCTTTAACCTAAACATCTATTCACATAGTGTTTTAGGAGGAGGAGAGGGGGTTCATCTTCAAAATGTAATAGCTGGGTAAATGGAAGTTTAAAAATGTTTGATTATGCCTTCAACCTACATATCACAAAGTGAATTATAATTACTAACACATTCACATTTTAATTTTCAAAGTGATTTTGGAAAGGGCAAAGGAGTTGAAACGAAAAACACCTCGTGGAAGGGAAATCAGGTCAAAAAAATCTTCAATAATCCATATCTCTTCCCCTAATATATTTAATTTCATGCGTGAAGTCAGTTTAGTATATAATTTGAGGCTTCAAGTTCAGATTAAAATGGATTGAAAATGGCAATTGGATTTAAATTTGAGGAATATTTGAAGAACCTTAAATAGCACGAATTTAAAAAGTATAGAACCACATGATTACCAAGTGAGAGGAGGAGAGGAAAAGAAAAAAATACAACATATTCCAAATTCAATTTACTGTCGTACTTATGTAGCATAGTAATGCACGAAACGAATAATATGCGCGAGAAACGATTTATTGTTAGAATGGACAAAATAGGATATCAGTGTCCAGCAAGCATTCGAGGGTTCCGATTACCATTAATGTATATAAGCTATGACTGATAAGTTCGCGTTGTTGCTTAGTAAGAGATAGATTTAACCTTATATAGTAATCTATGCAACACTTTATCTACGAGTAGTTGCGTGGAGCACTATATTATCAAAAGATTTTACACTGAATAAAGAAGGCTTATAGTCCTCGAAATATGGTAGGGTTAAAGGGAAGTTCTAAAATTTTATATTACAATTTCACATGATACATTGAGCTTAAATTAACAACGCATAAAAATTCAGCTCTGTAGTATATAGTTAGAAGAGAGCCAAAAGGAATACGACTGTAGAAGCGAAAATTTGTAAATGAAATTTTTCGAATGGACCACATCTCTTCATCAAGTGTATCTAGAAAGTCCACAGGATCAGTTAAGGACAACAATACCATCCTTCCAGTTTAAATGGAAATGGATTTAAATGATGATGAACGAGATTTTAGATGTTTTTATGAATACTTGAAAGCCTGAAAGACCCGAAAGACTCAAATTTAATGATTATAGATTCATACGATTACTTAGGGGGAGGGAGGAGGGCAATCTCGAATCCAAATGCTCGCTTAAATTTGGAGAGAAGAGACAAGGATTTCCAACGATATTGAGAAGTGGGTATGAGGTTAACAACATTATCTACAAGTCTAAACAAGATCTCACTAAAAACTAAGTTCCAGTAATACGGCATAGCTGCTTACGTTTTTTCCCCTTCAATTATTATTTTATTCATCAACTTGGATCATAGGCACAGAGAGTGTTGAGGAAGTAAATTTAATTTAAAAAAGGCTGCCAATTCAAGAAAATTTACGAAGGGGAGATTGGTGGCAGGATCGATGTGGTGTTTTCCAAATGTTACAATGTTACATAGATGGGAAAGTAAAGTAAAAAGTAGGCGATCATACGAGACGTTTCACAGTGGGACCAAAGGAGAGGGGGCGTCTATCCAGAAAATAGGTTTATTTTATGTCGGAATTTTTCTCTATTTTTTCAATTTTTTTTTCCATATTTAATGCAAAATTGATCTCTGTGAAAAATATTGAAATTCATGTTTCATCAAAATTTTTTAATACTGAATTTATTTATTTTTTTAACGTTTAGAATTCTTGCAAATGAAAAAAAAAAAAAAAAAAAGATAAAAAAAGATTTTCCAAAAAATTATTCACTAGTCTCGCAATGTTTAATTATTTTTGCATTTTCAAATTATCACTTTTTTTTTAATACTGACATTTTTAATTACTAAGAATATTATGCTAGTGTGATCTTTAAATTTTGTTTAGTAATTTTGAAAGATTCAGGTATAAGGTTATTTTGAGAACTACTGTTTTTTATTTCACAAAATTTTCTTTTTTCGAAATTTCTAATAAAATTCAAAAACTTTAATAATATAAATTAGTATTTTTTATGAGTCGAAACATTCCAAAAAATGTATTCAAATGACGCATAAGTGAAATTTCAACTCATGCATATAAAAATTCTCAATTCGATGAACCTTGAACAAATTACATCCCGTATGAAAAAGCGAATACTTCTATGACGTCATTTCCGAAATTTAAAGTACCAATAAGGACATCATATGATATTGGTTTTCCCGCCTCGCACACTCGACTCCTGCAAAGAATGACTCAATCGGTTAATTCGCCAACCAACGAATACACGATACTACATGACTAAACGACATCTTCATCTTCATCCGTTCGAAGCACACGGCATTTCCACAAGGGGGAAAAATTTACGCTCAACACTCGTCACATACTCTGGACGCGATTCTAAATTAAAAATATTACACCGAGCCGTCTACCGGGATCGCAGTTCGCAGTTTTGTCGTCCAACTTCCGCTTCGAATGTGCCCTCGGCTTGGAGCGATCCCAATATTCTAGTACTGTTATAGTATTTTAACACCAACGTTCACCATGCATACGTAAACATTCTTTACGTTGTACATACCTGAAACACACAACCAAACAATGGGAAATTAGCGAATGAAATTTTCCGCAACGTGATCGAATAGGTATCTACGATTTATCGATGCTAATCACGACACCTTTTAATAGGTATAGATAAAATCTACCATATAATTGGCGAATAAGGAACATGGTCGAGTTGATAAGCCGCGAGTTCAACTCTACACCCATCAAAGTTCTATAGCAGCGCCATGCGCAACACGTACTAGTATAAAATTCGCTTAAAATGGTATTCGACGAGGATAGAAATGATCTACGGAAGTGTTGGTGACCAGTGATAATACAAAGTATGAGGAGCGCGCGAAACACTCTCCCAGGCGATAAAGTATGCGGATGACCTTGACGGAACGACCTCTCGATAGGTGTTAAAATTATTCGTCATAGACGAATGTGTTCGCGAAGCGTTCATCTAGACAACGTTTCCATGGGCCCGTTCCTTCGCCATTTTCGAACAGGGATCAGAAGAGGGTGACGCAATACCGGATACGGCGACCAGGGCGAACCCAAGACACACTTTTCTCATATCCGAAACGCGAATAAAATCTGGTTCCGAAGGTCGTAATAACGCATTCCGCTTCGTCTCCTTTACCACGTACCTATACATATGCAACGTATACGAATACGTATCATAAATATGAAAATAAACTCGCATAAACAGAATAAAAATATTAAAACGCCGCCACCTTCCTCACTCTCGTACGAAATTTTCCTCTTCATTGTTGTCGCGTGAGGGGAAAAAATATCGAATATCGTTGCACTCTTATTGTTCACATCGAAAACAACACCTATTGATATGTTAACCGGTGCCGGAAGCGAATTGAATTGATATATGAGTGCACAACTTCATTGTTAAGTAGCTTAATAGCGTTTTCGTTCTTTTTTTTTCGGCGATTGTATTGTCGATCGTTTTCACGATGCATAAAAACGCTCGATGAATTTTAATACTATCTTTTAACCGATATAATGGGTTTCTAACTAAGTATTAATTTCGTCTTTGGAAATTTCTATGCTCGAATTTCGGAGGAGCTAATGTCACCTAAAAACGAAAACAAAAACCTCAAAGAGCTCTGATACATTACTGGAGCTAAATTTTTAGTTTACGAAGGTCACGAATTATTCCATGCGTTATCGATGTGCGCTTACAGAGAGAGAGAGGTGATGAGGTAACCTCAAAATGAAAACAAAAATATTACAGAGCTTTGCTACATTACTGGAGCCAAGTTCTTAATTGGTGAAAGTTAAGAATCCCAATTAATACTCTCAACTGTCTCGCTTCTATGCTAAATACCCTTAAAAGCTATTTTGAAAGCTGAGCTAAGCATATACTGTATTTTAATTTCTTCTCATAATTATAGGAGTTAAAACTACAAATCTAAGTTATCTTCAAATTTCAAGACATCATTGTACATTATTTTTTATTAATTTTTGCTCAAATTCGATGAATCACTCTGTGACTTCATATTCGTCCATACTCCATAGTGACTTCATATATCGAATTTGAGCTTATTAAGTACATGTGAAGAAACTACATAATTATACTGAATATTCCAGAAATTTCATAAACTATTCCTCAGCCCCAAAAAGTCGGTTATAGCACTTCCCATTCAAATCAACCTAGAAGGCTGAGATTTACATTTGTTAGTATTTTCAGCTCATTTTATCATATGAAAACGTAATTGAATATTTTCAGCTTTTTCATTTGTCTGCCCCTACACAGAGAAATAATAAACATATATATATATAGAGTTACGTATAAAAGTGGGATCCCTAGAGAAACAGTGAAAGTTGGATCCACCTTAAAAAATGGTTGTAAGAGCTATTTGCCTCCAGCAAACAATTGATTGTTATTTAACCATTTTATAAATGAAAGAAATATATTAAATCGATAATTAGAATGAAAGTTATGACAGAAAATTTCATTAGAAGTATGCGTGAGAGTCAACTCCATGCTTCAAAAAGGCAGTTATAAGTTGGCTCCATGAGAAAGTGGATACCATATACGGAGCTATACACATATACATTTATAGAGAAAGTCGGCTCCTCCTGTTACATATACCATTCGATAGAGCGCGCTAGGGCGAAGCTAATACATGAGTTGTGAAAGTCAGTTCCATAAATACAGCATCCACTTTCACATGGAGCCAACTTATAACTGCTTTTTTACATAGCGAGAGCTGACTTTTATGCGTAACTATAATTACCAATATATATAGATTTTTATTTGAATAATTTTTATAATTTTTGATTTAGAAGTTTTTATTATTATTCCATATATCTTTATACTTAAAAATAATAATTAAATAAAAATAGTTCACAGAAGTTATAAAATTGAGCGAAATCGTGGAATATTGAAATTGGAAAAACAAAATAAAAAGTAAGATTTCAAAATATTTGAAAATATACATACAAAAGACAGTACTCATTAAGTCTTGGTCTCAAATGCTACACAGACGTATTCAAGTTGAAAAAAAAAATTTTTTTAACTATTATTCTTTTAGATATTGTTTTCTTGCCAAAAATGTGCGCGTCAAATAATTTTTTTTCAACAATAAAAATTACTTTTTTCCATATTTTTAGAAAAAATTATTACTCGAATAATTCCGAGGAATAAGTCAAAAATTTTGAAAAAAAAAAACAGTTTTAAAATTTGTAGTTCATCCCCCTCCCCTCCAAAGCACATCGCTTCTCAAGACACCTCCCCCTCATCTCCTCCAAAACCAGCTATGTGACTGGATTTCAAAGTTATCATATTCGTGTTTCCAATTACCATAAATAAGCCTACATTCATTAGATGTGAAACATCTAGGACTCCCCAAGCTTTCTTTAAAATTTGAACTATTCTCCACTATCGGTTCCTTTGACTGAAATTTAAGAGCTCATATCATTGTAATACCGGCTATGATCAAGAATTTACAAATATATACAAAAAAAGGACGAAATTTGGTAATTTTTATTTATGAAGTTTTTATTAAAATAATTGTTTTATTTATTTTATTAATTTTTTTAATATTAAATTTATTTTTTTTAAATAATTTTTTTATAAGATTTTTGGTTTATGAATTATTTTTAAATCTTTCAAACAATTAATTTAAACACACTTAGGGACCTTCTTCAAAATGATGAAACAATTATCGATCGCCTCTTCCTGTTCCTCAAACAGTCTGGCCTCTTTACACTAATTTAACTTATTTTCCGTGCCTCTGGCCTTCGTAGCAATGCATAGCACGTAAATGAAGATTAGGTGAGTAAGTCAGTTTTCAATTAATGAAAAAAAAAAAAAACAGAATGTGAGTCTGGTTTTGTAAATTATGAATTTTTGATACTACACTTTCATAAAGTTAAAGCAAACAATTTTGATGCGAAATCATGCAACGAATTAAATGAACTTAAAACAAACCTACAGTGTATCAGTGGATAAATTTTAATAATTTTTTTTATGCACAATAATGTCATCAAGCAAAAAAAAAAATTGAAAATTTCAAGAGTCAAGCCCATATTGTTGTTTGACGATTTTATCAATTATTCATAAATTAGTTAAAAGAAATTTTCCCAATAAATATCTATTTTCTATTTCGATCTCATTATTTATTTGAAGTTCAGTTCGTTAACTCCAGTAAAATCATAATCATGTTCAATTTTTCGGGCTAGGGTGGGAAGAGAGAAGATGGAAAAGTCGCCTTTTAACAAAAACATAATAAGACACACGTTAGAAGTTGATAATATGTACCTTTATGGGTATAAACCGCCGTTATAATTCGCCTAGTCGAAATGTACATAATAATTTAACTTATACACGAAGGCTGAAGCCACGAAGACACAATATAACACTATTCCAATCCCACGGTTCAAGTTGTACATTGCGAAAGTGAAAATTGAAATTCGTCAACTAAAACAGCCGAATAGTTCGACCACGCAACATGGCCAAGACTACCCCTACATTTTCGTCGAAGCTGGCCCGACGCTTTTTATAACACTTGGAAAAACACATTCATACTTAATCCTCGCGTCATTCGAATCCCCTTTTTATCACACCTTACGTAACATCGCCTCGACTCGCAGAGGATATTTCGAAATCGACATTACAGAGAAACATCAACGTTTTGGTACAGCAACAAACCGAATCATTAAAATTGTCGAGATAACGTCCTGCTGTCCACGTGATTTAATAAAAGAATTCTTCTCGTATTATCGTCCTTTATTATGTATTTTCGTTTCTATTCATACTTCAATCAGATTTCATTATCTTATTTATTACACGCGCTCGTAAATAAATAATATTAAGCGGTAACGTGGCCTTTCTTAGACGTCGAATTTGGTTAGCACGACATTTGTCTCTTCGACATCTCACTCTCGTATTTGTTTCCTCGTACGAGGGTAAAAATAGGATAAATGAAGCTGTCGAGGGCATCGTGTTACGTCTCACCTTAAATCAAATCGCATATCCTCCACGAACAGACTCGAGCTTCCAAGGTCGAAAAAAGTATCTACTAATAGATGTAAAATCACACGATAAATCGGTGAAAGCGTGAAGAACTCCTAAATCAGTGCCACTGAAAACAATTACGTGTTAGTACACAGTTCTTTACGCGCAGCGGAAACGATCGAATGCATTTAAGTGCATAAGTTGCGCACTCATGTCTTCGCAATTGCATATACAAACAACGAATGCGCTAAACCAATAAACGATGGCGTTATAACAAGCTTATCCTTACTAACCAAACAATCACACCTAATAGCTCGAAATTTTCGTCAGATATCGGTGTTCGACCTATTCTCAACGTAGGTGTGTTCGAATACAGTAGCTCTGGAAACGGGCCAAATTCGTCCACCAAATGGCTATCTGGATTTCGGTAGATGAACGTGTATCAGTTTTAATGGCGAATTACGAGGCGTTTATAGCTCGCTACTTCGCCCTAACATTGTAGTCCTTCGGTTTCGTACATTTCAATGTAGAGCTACAGGTTAATGGGGGTTTTTTCTCGTTCCACTCCCTTCTTATGTGCGGTAAATTGTGAAATAATTTAACTCGAATGACGCAACGCGAATTAACATCCTATGGTTGTTCGTTTCCTCACAATATATCTGTACTGAGCGAAGGACATCGGTGTTTACACACGTTCGTGTTAAAAGATTCGTGGACTCTCGCTGTGTTTCTTATTCCTCTAGCCAGCACTCTGTGCGCCAATACGTGGTCGTTGAGGTAAGGTGTGTGAAAATATCTGCGCGTGTTTACCACCGCACGCCGAGAACGCGATTTTTTCGAGTATATTATGGAATACGAGGAGCATACATTGTTGGCTTGTAAAATTTAACGATGACGTTTGGCGAATTTATTAAACCACGAATTTTCTAGAACAAGTTAGACGAGAATTTCTTCGATGTTATACAAGTTGTAGAGTTTTAGAGGTGAATTTTTTGTTTTAAGCGTGACTGAAGAAACATCATGGTAGGTCACTTGGTGAGAATTGCCTCGGACATCTTGTCGTGTTCATTTGATGACATCAAGAGCATTTAACTTCCGTTTCAATACAGGGTATCCAACGAAGTTTACTGAGCGTAATGCAGGTCTTTTACAAAACCTCAACTATGACTTTTGAGGAAGTTCAAGCCCTCCTCATCAACTCCCCAAAAAAATAGAAAAAATTAAACACTGGTTTTTATGCCCGTAGAAAGAAAACTTGCAGGTTTAAAAACACGAATAAGACATATTAAATATAACATATTATTTTTTTTTCACTTCATGTTTTTTGAAGGTAAGAACAATTTTTCTTTGAAATTTTGAAATAATTTTTTTTTTTTAATATTTTATATACCTAAATAGCAATCGATCAAATTACATTAAATTTCATCCATAAATTAATTGAATATAATTTAAAATAATGATCTCATCAAATTTGATCAATTCTTTTTCTCCTAGGCATGATGGAAGGAAAAGCAAAGTACGGTATCAGAAGGTAGACCGTTTCAAAGAGGTTATGAAGAAAAAAATAACAATAGGACAAAGACAAAAAATTTCTACAAATAAAAATACAAAAAAATGACAGCAACAAAATTTTAGTTTCTTATTATCTACTTCATTTTATTTACAGTTTTTTTTTTTTTTTTTTTTTAACAGAAGATTTCAACTTACTCGGTTATCATAGAAAAGGGAAAAAAGAGGTACCCTTTTGTATACTTAACTAGAAGTGCACAGAGATAGAACCGATAAAGAGATCATGATGAAAAAACAATCGTAAGCAGCCATGCCGCATTATGGAGCTGAGTTTCTAATAGAGGCTTGTTCAGATTTAGAAGTAATGTAGCTAACTGCTTTTAGACTACAGGCCACACCCAATACTAAGTCTAAAAATCTCTACTCTATCCCTTCCAAAACCACTCAACGAGTTAAAGTTAGAACAAAAAATGTAGTACTTCTTGTAATGCTATAATCCTACGAACACATACTTCTCAAATTATAACTACTTGAGGCTCCTCGAATTATCCTCAAATTTTTACAATTCGCCATTTTGGTTCCAATTTATCCCAAAATCAAGAAGTTATATTTTGGTAATCAAGTAATTCTACCCACAAAGTTTGATCTTTCTAGGTCGATTGGTAACGAGATATGTGAGATTCATGAAATTTCTTGTCATAATTTCCCCTCAAATAGTGATTTTAATGAAAAATGTTCAACTTTTCCTGTACCAAACACCGCATTTTCAGTTCAGTAACCCCCCTTCCCCCTCCAACACATGTATAGAGGTGAATTGGTGTTATTGTATACTTTTCATCCACAATAATAATATAAGTTCATATTAATTTCATTTTCACTAATTTGAGGCTCCTCAAGCTCTACTCAAAATTTGATGATACACCATTTTGGATCCATTTTGATCCAAATTCAAGAGGTCATATTCTGGTTACCAACTAACTACACACACAAAGTTTGACCTTTCTAAGTTGATTTTGTGAGGAAATATCGAAGATTCAAGAAATTTCATGACTCAAAACTTCCTCAAAAAGCCGTTTTTTTACTCTAACTCCTCTCAATATGCACTTAGGAAGCTGAAATTTAGATATGCTAGTGTCCGTGACTTATTCTTTCATATGAGATCAAAAACACAAAATTTGAGCTATTTGCTCCTTCTTCAGCCCCCCTCAAAATTTGAGTGATCCACCATTTTGAAATTTATCGAAAAAACAAAAAAAGCAGTTTTGTTGCATTTTTAAGTAGAGTCTCTCACCAAATTTTGAATGAATTTTATGAATATCCGCCGGCGTTACGCATGGGGGAAAAATATGTATACCAAAAAGTTGGACATTTGATAGATGATTAAGACCTCACCCTCCCCCGACCTCCCTTCTCAAATCAGGTAGGTTGTAATAGCTATCGTTTTCAAGCTAAAAACTCAGCTAAAGAACTGAAAAACGAAAAATTGACAAAAAATAAAATTCTGGCTGATTAGTTTTTATATTATTTCATTTTATAGAATTCCTTTTATACATGATTTCAACTCCTTTGATTAGCATGGTGGAGGGAGCAGCGAAGTACCATTTTGCGCTATCAACTGCAGGTACCTCTAGGAGGTGGATTGTTAAGAGTTCAAAATGAAAAAATAATAATAATAACAAAAAAAAGACAACAAATTGGCAAAAAAATAAAAATTTAGCTTTCTTTTTCTTACTTCATTTCATTTATAGGATTCTTTTTGCACGTGATCTAAACTTCCGTAATGACCCATTGGCGTGTTGCTAGACAGCGGGCCACGTCTAGAAGTGACTTCCTGCAGAAGTCTATCTGAAGCCCAATAAACATGGAGGTATTAGCACATAATCGGATATACAAAAGCCTCCCACCTTGAGCTTGGAATGCTGAGTGTGAAGTTGGAGATCCCTGGCCAACATCGTGGTCATCAAGATTGAGGCTCGATGGACTACTAAACATAAACGTTGTTTAAATTCATCAAGTCACGTCTGTTCGTAAATCATCACAAGTGGCTAAAAAAGCTAAACCCATGGAAGTGCATTTCGCAACATCCCACATCCGAAGAAATTCTCGTAATTGCAAATAACAAAGCCCTTGAGATCACCGTTTGGCGAATTATCCTTTCAGTGGTTCCCTCTAATCCAGCTCGCCATTCCATTTGCTCACTCAACTCGCAACTATTTTAGTACACCCTGCACGTGTTCGCTTTTATTCGATAATTAAACTGCAACATCGCCATCACGATTCTCACAGTGCACTTCTCTTCGCCACTTTTAATTGGCCAATTTCGACCATCTCGTCTTCCCCAAATGCGTAATTCCATTAGAAAATCGCCGACTAGCAAAGCGAGTCGATTGAAGACGTAAATTAAGCTCACGTGGTGGTTCATTTTACGCAACGAAGGCTAAGCTGAGATGTTTATGTGGGAAGCGTCACCACCGATGACGGTTTTCATTTTCTACATAAACGTACTACAATATGGCGTAGTGGAAAAGTACCGAAAGAATTATTCGCGGTATTGATATATATAGGTATGCCATTGAATACCCTTCTCCTCTTCCCCCCCTTGGTGATGGCTGGACCAGAATTCTTTACGGTTACCGCTTTTTTTTTAATCGTCATTCATTATGTGGTACTCGCGAGCCATGATTGCCGGTTATGATGATCAGGCTGCGCGTTTTATAACAATAAGATTCGCTTTCGTTGGTATTAATGACCTTCTTTTCGCGCCTCCGTCACCGCTCTCATGTTGCTGTTGTACTATACATAGTTTACATTCAGCTGCGTGTAAAGACAAAATATTTCCTGGTTTAACTATGTAGTGAGTATATCTCAGCCACGGCGTGTATTTATAGTATATAGTACGTACATAAGCCAGGCAACGGGTCCCTGACCAAAAGACCTTGCTCATTATGTATATACATAGTACCTATAATATACTTCGTACGATTCGAGGAAGGGGTGCCATTTCATATTCATATCGCTGCACACGCCTTGATCTCCGGCCACCGAGAAAAAGTATTTTCTAATGCGCAATTTATACATATTTAATGCGAACTTTGATGAGAAACACACATTTTCAAATCAATCATTATGATCGTCGTACACCGACTCCTCCGAGTCGGTACGATGATTTTGTTTACAATGTCGAGCGCGTGTTTTTCGAACCTACGAGTACGTAGCTTGTCAGTCAGTCGAGCCTGTATTACGCCACGTATTAATTACCTGGTTAAAAATACCTTCTAGTCGGCTGCCCCTATTGTACTCGTAACGCGTAGATTGATCGGGGTCAATGGAATACGAATGTGGTTCGTTGTAACCTTGTGTGATTTTCTTTATCATAGGCGAAAATTCATACTGGCAAATACACGATTTGTAAATTTATTGTACAGTTTCCTGAATTGTAGAAGGCGCTGAGTTCATCGTAGGAATTCCATTAGTTCTATTTGCTACCATGTTGCTTTATTAGTTGCCAAAATTTGTTTGAAAATGGGACTCCCCCACACCTTTTAGTTCATGATATAGTGCATGAAAGATGCCACTGAACTCGTTCATTAGATCCTCAATTATGAAAACATTTTCTCAACTAGAGCAAATGAAAATTTTCACTAGGGCAGTAAAATAGATGGAAATGTGGTAAACCTCCTCTCTTCTCTTTCCAAAAAATTTATTTATAAAATATAGAGTATTCAGATGAAATTACAGGTGGTAGCAACTTAGGTATTGGAGGGGATGTACTGAGATTTTTTCAGTGTAATTTCAATTTAAATTATTCAGATGATTATATTAATATTTGAACAGAGCTCTCTTCGTAAGTGGCAAATCTGGCTGTGAGATACACGAGAAAGTGAATATCTCTTTAGGATTTGATCATAAGGCAAAAATATTTCTCCACCATTTTATTCTTAACTAAATTTCCTATAACTATCACATAAATTTCTTTTGCTATAACCCATTAAGGCGGGGAGGGTAGGGGTATTGCAATTGATTTAATCATGCGATGTGGCATTATAATTATGTTCGAATGAGAAATTTATATACGACGACTTGTAACCATATACAATCCATCGCGAGCCTACAGAGATCCATACACTCCCCCCCCCCTCAAATACATCATACGAGTAAAATACGGCTAATGGTCTACATAATAATTAGGTATGATACTTTCTAACTAGTAACTACATAATAACTTCATGTTTGCCCAGCCCTCTCTCCCCGCTTTCATATAAGGTTACATCGAAGAAGAGCTCATAACAGATATTTTCAAAAATTTTACCTCCCCCAAAAAAAAATTGTTCAAAATTTTCAATCAAGTAGATATGTATTTGAGAGTGAGGGAAGGGGACTGAGACCTCAGCGTCATCATTGGGTTGATATGTAGTCACAGCTTGTCGTATATGCATTTTTCATTCGCATGTATAATGTCTCAAAGCATAACTGAATGAACTGTGCCAGCAAATTTGAAACAGCCCAACTTCCCAGCTATGGGTCGTAGAAGAAAAATCTATGTATACCTTGGAACTCCCTCTAGAGCTATGCCAATATTTTAGGCTAAATATTAGATCATGATTAATAATTTTCATCACATTGTTTGGTACAAGGCTTTGACTTCCTTCAAGGCTAACAAGCAACTGAACTATAAAAAATTAAAAAAAAAAAAAGTTTCATGAAAAATTTGATGTAGGACGATTTTTGTGCACAATTAATATATTACGAAGTGACGAAGCAAGAAATTTTTCTGCCCATGAAAATTGGTATCATACTATCTATTTTTTTTCTGAGCTTCTGACTCCCTTCTCCTTCTTCCATTCATTCAGAAAATAAACATAAAAATTATATCACATGAAGGCCAATATAATATACGTAAATTCTGCAAAAATCGAATTCAGTTTTATTCAAGATTTTTTCGCTTCAATTTATGCTGCAAAATTTAATTTGGGAGCAAGTTTTTCATATGGTGAGTAAAGTTCGAGGTTGTTCTTTCGTGTTAAATTGAAAAAAAAATTTAATTTAATAAAGATTTGTCACCTATTAAAACTTGTTGTCCGAGGAATTCAACCCCTTCCCCTTCACCCCTCAGCTACCCCATAATGAGCGAGAGAACTCGAAAAAGTAGTTGAAAAGAACGAAAAATGGTTATCGTACTGAATGAGTCATATTCAAGGTCCTTTTATAATCCATCCATAAGAAATACAGAATAACTGAAGCAACATTTTGGCAGAAAATTCTATACAAATTGATTTCATATAGAACTAATTTTTATCATATCTATCATTATGAGGCAGAAAAATACAATGAAGTGAATAATGTACAATAATCGAATCACTTTACTGAATGAACCATCTTCGAAGTCATTTTCCAAGTTGACGGTAAATGATAGAGAAAAAAATGGTAAAATAAATTTGTAGGTAATTTAATTCACTATAATTCATTACATGACTAATTTTTTCGTATCGGGTCTTATAAGTGAGAAAAATTAAAAAATATATTTTTTGAGACTTGAAATTCTCGAAAGAGAGACAAGTCGGGAGAATGGCAAAAATTTTCAATATGGTGTTCACTGATGTAAATTTGGGGAGGCGTGGGGGAAGGGGTAAAACTCAAGAGAAAGTTTTTTCGTATACTAACGAAGTTATCCAACTACATAACGTAGACACCGGCATGGAAAAATGAATCATTATTTTTAATAAATTTATCATTAATTTATTACTGGTTAAATAAGTTCAATTTTTTTTTTCGGTCAAAAAACATTGTGAGGAGCTTAAAAGATCACGAGAGCATCAAAATTCAAAAACCCCTCCAAAGAATTTTTGAGTTACCCTACTCATTCTGTAGTAAGATTATTCTGTATCACTACATCAAAAATCGGCTAAATAACGTTTATTGTTTTAAAGGTCCGAAATATGGCTAGAATACCTGGAAACTTAGATGAGAGGCAGATTCGAACATTGAAAATTCCTGAAATTCGATCGATTATTCGGTTGTAACCTCAAAGTTTGAATATCATTTTGATTAGAAAACGTGCTATGTGCTGATAATGAAATTCTCATATTTTTGAGGTTGACTAATAGCGCTGCAGCTGCTATTACATTTTATAGAGTAATATCTAGAGCTGGAAATATACCCAAATTGAGGATAGTACAATTTCAGTCAGCAACAGTGTTGCCAAATCCCAAGATTCCTTACGAAGTGGCGTTATGGATACATGCAAAATCATATATTAATAATTCGACAAAAACCAGTACATAACCTGCGGTTCAATGGACTGCTAAAATATGATGTACCAATTATCTAAACAATTATATAATCCGAATTCGAATTAAGTTGAAACATAGTACCACGTGCACACATAGTGGCAGGTGAACGCGATATACATAAATAATCCGCAGAGATCGAAGCGACCGCTCCGTATACCATTCCTCAAACCAGCGCATACGAGTGATTATGCCAACGTCCGTTACGACTATGCACGTAATCCCGATAACTCCGTTTACATCATCAATTAAAATTTCGGACCACCACAAAACCGCCAGCGCCAATAACCAACGGGTCCGCGACCCGAGCTAGATAGAGCGTCGTGTTTTTCAATGTCATCTCGATAAAAAGCTGTGGCATTGACCTTGACAGCCGAGTATAGCCAGCAACGAAGTCTGTTTAAACAAGACGGACGCCGTAGCCGGGCGCGTTTGGTAAATCAAATAATTACGAAAAATTCGAAATATTACGACGACGTATTAAATATAATGACTTGTGATTTCCTTACCGTCTCACCTAATGACGCCTAGTCGTTCCATAATTTCCAAGTTGGTACGCGCTATTTCACACCTCCCATAGTGGCCGCTTTGCTACACGATTAACGGGTTAAAAATACACGCATCGTGTACACGTAGAAGCGCGGATATGATAATAAGGTTATTCAACCAATGGCGCCACCTAAGCGAGCATCGTTCCGACATTCTACTGCCGATAATGTGGAAAAAGTAAAATTCGTTTCGGTTCGAGTATTGGCGGGAATCCGCGGAATGCAGAATATTATTCGGGTCAGAATGAGAATGAATTTCGAAACTTTCATTAACCTCGACACAAAGTCGACAAAACTAGTTATCCGGTGAGGAGGAAGGGATTATCTAGAAACTTCGCGAAATACCTTCGGCAAACGTTATAACCCATCGGTCACATTAACGTAACCCAAATATCAACTTCCGATTTCAAACGCCAGAGATTTTTACTCCTGGTGATGGTTTCAACTTGTAAATATGCCGAGCATATTGTATAGGTTTCTACTAGCTTCGCCTACGATGCTTGAACTTTTAATAGCATTACTTCTATTGTCGATGTTCACCTGAAATGTATTCTGTATTACATTCATGTGGTTGCATTATCGGGAACTGAGCAGTGGATGCTAGAAGCTCAGTGCACATATGAATGTGAAAGGTTGTCAATACAAGAACACCTGATGCTATGAGTTCAATACTAACATAATACTGATAGGTTGTCAATACAAGAACACCTGATGCTACGAGTTCAGTACTAACATAAAACTAACAGGTTGTCAATACAAGAATACCTGATGCTACGAGTTCAGTACTAACATAGAACTGACAGGTTGTCAATACAAGAATACCTGATGCTACGAGTTCAGTACTAACATAGAACTGACAGGTTGTCAATACAAGAACACCCGATGCTACGAGTTCAGTACTAACATAGAACTGACAGGTTGTCAATACAAGAACACTCATGCTCACTATACGAGCGCTGCAATCCACTAGACGCGAATCTCAATTCCGATTGGTTGTTTTGAATTTCCCGCCAGATACAGCTGCACTGATCATTGGTTGTAATTTCAGCCACCAATCAGAGATGTGTCTCGTGGATCGCCGCGAACCTAGCGATCGTTTTTGAACTAATTACACTGCTTTTATGGGAGTACAATAACTTGGTATTATGTATAACTTTGAGCTCAATATTAATATAGAATTGACAGGGTATCAGAACACCCAATGCTAAGATCTCAATACTAACATAAAACTGACAGGTTTCAATACAAGAACACCCGAGCGTTACGCTTGATTGACAATATACTTGAAAAATAAACAAAAACCAATACGCAATATATTACCAGACCCCTTATATTTTTTTCTTTCTATCATAAACTTAAACCCGATAGAAACCAGATAGTAATCAAGTTCTAATGGTGTATTTCTATTCTAGAGAAAATAATAACTATGAAGCTTATGCTTTGGTGAAAACTAAAGTAATGCAGACAGGGAGACAAGAGGAAGAATTAGTCAAGGTAAAAATAATTTTTAGGACAAATTTTCATTTAGAAAATTTTAACTAAAAATGTAAAAGCTTGGAAAATTTAGAATTTAAATTTCTTGGCACTATTAAAAATTCGAGTCGTGCGAAATCTGCCCTCTTTTCCTCTTTCCCCCGTCTCTGAATACAGAAGAGAGATTCGCAAAGAAAAAAATGATAGTGAATGAGTTGTGAACGCAGCACAACTCATGGGTTTCATTTGATTGACAACAGTTTCGCATACTGACTGTTTTAAACCTCAAAGTAGATTGAAATTTCAAGTCGAATTAGAATTGTTCATTCAAAATTGGTTTTTGTTATGATTACCATGTTGAGACCAAGGTTAAAAATGTTCGAGAATTTAAAAGAATTTTTTTAAATAAATGAATAAATAATTCGTGTACAGTAGCATAGCTGAGATTTTCGCGAGGAGGAAGTAAAAATTAAAAGGTAATTTTTTTAGCATATTTCTTTAATTAAATTCAAAACACATGAAAATATGTTAGATATGACTCAGAGTGAAATGATTTTTTTTCCCATTTTGGAAACAAAATAGTTGAAGAAGTATAGAATTAAAACAAAAAAAATTCAAGTACTAAGGCCCCTTACCCCCTCCCCCTTTACTTCGTCATTACAAACGTATATAAATACGAATCTGAAAAATAACAAGCTATGGGTTTTTAATAGTAATGTGGAGTTTTAAACTTCCAATCCAAAAGAATTAAGAAAAAACTTGTTAAGATTTGGATACTTACGCGGAATAATAAAGCACAATAGGATTAATATGCGGGAGCAACAATTTATTGTTAGAATGAACAAAATAGGAAATTGGGGTACAGCGGGCATGCGCAGTACTGATTACCATTAATATATGATAGCTATGGCTGATAATAAGTTCACATTGTTAATTGATAAGAAATACATTCAACCTTATGTAGCAATCCACGCAACACTTTATCTACGAGTAGCTGCGTGGAGCATAACAAAATTTTGAGAACTTTACCTAGCATGGTAAAAGCTCAGAATTTTGGATGATTTTCAAAAATTCTTCACAAGTAAAAATTTTAGACCCTAATGAAATGTTAAAAACCTAAATCGTATAAATTAAAAAATTCAGTGTTTTACATGCGCATTAGAATTTCCAAGAGAGGAATTCGGATATCAAGATATTGAGGATTTCAACAAATTTATCAAGATGAATGTTTTTTAGTCATTTGCCAACTTTTAGGATCTTAAGATATCAAGTTAAAAAAAAAAAAAAAAAAAAAAAAACGAATTTTCATACCTTATACTGTACAATAATACGCATCTTCTCAATAAGTTTTTAAAAAATCAAAAAAACTGAAAAGCTAATTTTTTTGTTAATGTCCAATAACATATGACTCCTGAACACAAAAAATCACAAATTTTTCAAAACTTACATTTTTAGATTTTTTTTATTAAAAAAAAAAAAAAAAATTTCTCCGATGTAACAATATGGGAAAATGGCCCCATTTACATCTATTTAGAAATATTTATATTACATATTAAAAAAAATGAAATGGAATTTCGTGTCACATAATAATTTCTTATATACAACTGAACTGAAATTTAGAAATTTTTTCCAAATGAAACAAAACGAACTTAATCAAATATCATTTCAAAACTAATCACGTTACACATCACCAAATACTGAAATTTCAAGCCAATCTCTCATTTCAAATTTCAAATTGATTTCAATACCAAAACCGATTGGCGCAAAAATCAACGAAAACAATCTCACCAAAATCTTCCACAGGGTCATCCTACTATTCCACGAATCAGTAAAAAGTACACCTCTCCAACCATCAGACTCGAATCTCGCGCTGCCTCACCGGTCGATATTTTATCGATCAACGATGCCGAAATGACCTCGGAAAATTTATGATTTACGTTAATCTGCGGCCGAAAATGACAGCATAATATTAATGCCCATCGGCTGCCATGAAAATAATTACGTTACCGCGCGTTCGAAAACGTCTGTTCTCGAGTCACATCGAATCTTCTACAATACGAACTCAACGTCGACGAGGTGAAAATATATTTAATACAATCCGACAGACGGAGCTCGTCAAAATTAAATTTTTCCCAAATATAAAATCCATTTCGAGATATCTACTCGCGGTAAGCTAGATGGTATATGGTCGAAATCGAAATGCTTTTTAAATTACACATTTCGAGAGTAAAACTTGCACGATAATCAGGTGCTCGATAATGCAAACGAATAGTCATCGTCGGTTCACGAGTCAAGGCGAGCCGACTTAAAATTATTAATTTTCGGGTACTCTCGCGTGATCGCCACTGTGTACAGATGCACGATAATGGTTGAGAAATTTCGCTACCTTGGAACATTCACCTCGTACGTGGTTGAGTCTGACGGGTGTGAAAATTTCAAAAGTTCATCACGTTTCGAGACGTTGAAAAAACAACTTTTAAATTCGTTTTCCGCGCTGATAAGATAATGCTTTCATCGTTACACAAATTTAAACGTAATAACGTCAAATGAGTGAATAATACGGTGGTTCTTTATACGTACATATCTTTTTATTCTATACAAACCATCAGATTATAATGCAAAAGTACACGAACGATAACGGTTATATAAGTTGCGCTATGAATTGCCGGCTTTGTTCGATTTTTAGCTGAGTTTTTAATGATGTTGCCAAGCTCGGATTCCTGGAAGGACTCGGAGACCCAAATTTCAGACTTCACAACTTCTCACAATTTTAATTACAATTATTTTTTTAATTTACATAAATTTTTTTCACATTTTCATTAAATTATTGTTGTTGTTCATGACAAGTAAGAAAAAAAAATGAAAAATTAGGCTCTAAAATATTCTAGCTTTTTTTTTTTATAATTTGTTATAGTGGCATCTATAACTACTACGGTTTTTAGGCCACTATCACGGGAAAGTTAGTTCAGATGAGGTGGAAGAGGTTGCTTCTTTTGAGGAAGGTGAGGACTCTAGCTTTGTGGTCAATTCTGACTCTTCTTGGCTCGGACTGTATCCAAAACTGAACTTCTCAAGTATTTTTTGAAGAGGTTGGGGTAGGGGGTTTCCAGTCTCGGTGATTGGTATTGGTGTGAAGAGATTAACATCATCTGCACATAGGAATTAGCTTCCATTAGGAACTCAGCCCTAGTAACACAGCATAGCCTCGTACGTATATTTATTTCGGCATTTTTTATTAAAAGAAAGTATTTACATTTTTCTGAGAACCAACTCAAATACGTCGAATATTTTTTATTATACGTTCGTCGAATTCCCTCCTCTCCCCGCCCTATCTTCTTCGCATTTATTTTGCAATACATGAGCGAAGTATATCAACAACGTGTATTTTTCGAACCGCTCAAAATTACGTTGTATACAACTAAGGGTCTTGAAACCTGACTTGATTTTATAAGATTTCATTTGTAGAAAATTGATCTTGCCAATGATGAATGGAACGAAAATGAATCGAAAAATTTTTTTTCACCATTTTGAGATGATGTAGAATAATAAGTTGTATTTTATTGGTCTATAGAGCAGGAATGTAACCAATGGGAGGGTGTCAGAACCTCCAATGAGCTCATTTTCTTGAATATTTAAATATTGTACAATAACAGTCGTCACGTAAATTCATCATGAAATAAATTCTTTGGAATAAAATTTAAATTTAATTTTTCATAAATAATCGATTATGAATACTCCAATTGTTATGATTTATTACAAAAAAATTTTCATCTTCGTAAATTATGTCCTCATGCACATTCATAAATTTTTGATGCATTCCTTCAAAAATTCTCCTTGTCTTTGACTTCATTATCTTGGCTCTCCACTTACAAAATATAGTTTTGATAATAATTTTCCAAACCCTCCCTTTGATATATCTTGGCTATAGCCGTGCTAAATAGGTAAACAAATTTTAAAGAAAAAAGTTGAAATTATTCATTAATTTTATTTTTTAATTTTTTTTTCAAGAAATATGATTAGTGATTAAATAATGAAATTTTATTTACTACAATACCGCAATTGTATGCAATTTTATATTTCTGATAAAAAAAAAATTAAAATTTCAACTTCCATCGTAAGATGTAAATTTTATATTAAAGTTCAAACACGAAGTTCTTTAGAAAATTTTCAACCTTTTTTCTTTAATATGATAAAATCAAAAAAAAATCAATAAATGGGTTTAAAAAAATTTAAAAAAAATTTTTAAAAAATTAAAAAATAATTTTAAAAAAATAAAAAATAATTTTAAAAAATCAAAAAATAATTTTTAAAAATTTAAAAAGATCAAAAAATAATAAAAAATTATCAAAAGATCATAAAATGATAAAAAAAAGTTAGAATAACAAAATACAATTTTATGAAAAAAAAATTGTTCTTTCTACCCTAATTTCTATATAAGATCTCTCCTTTCCAAATTAGAAAAGGTAATATCAAAAGCTATTGTTCTGCCTTCCTGACATGGTGCAGCTGAGAAAATCTTCAGCAATTCTTATACACGTAATTGTATGTACTTAAAATCTCAGCTGTTTAGCAGTTCATTTTCAAAGGCTTCATGTTTCATAAATTATCGCATGAGCTCACTACGAAAAAATTACCTAGCTCGTATCGATTCAATGACACCCCACTTGAAGACACAAGGTCACCGATGGCAATATTAAACATATTTCATCCTTCTAAACTACGTAAAATACCGTATCGAGCTCAATACCGAATAAAACCGCGGAAAAATTTCGTTCGTGTTGCGGTAACCTATCGCAGAGATTAACAACCCCGGAAAACTACGCCTTAATTAATTTTATAATTTAATAGCCGACCTTTTGAAATTACAACCCATAACTGCCATTCGGTGTTCGGTTTATTTATAAAATCGTTAATTCGCTATATTTATAGGAGCGAAGGAAGCATGAGAGGGAGAGGAGAGGGAAGAATATTGAAAACTTTAATTGGCTATGTAAATAAAATTACGTTTCGACGTATACGAGCTCGCGACGGCGCGTTTAATATACACTTTATTACGATAAAATGTAATCGAGTGCTAGTCTGGTTATTATCTATCGCGACTCGACAAAATTCACGCCTCTGATACACGTTCGGGACGTATTCTCGTTCGGTTTTCTTTTCCTATACATCCGAGGCGGCTCGTAAAAGTCGAGAGCACGGGCTTTTATATGCCAAAATTCGCCGAGAGTTCTTCACTCGTTGGGTCTGATTATTATTTTACCGTTTATACTCTCCCTCGTCATTTCACCACTTTCGCTTTTTTTCTTTAGCTAGACGGTACAAGTACTACGTGCGATATTTGATTAGTCAGCGTGGCGCCCGTATAATTTAATGTTGCCAAGTTGACGGATTTTTGTCGAGAGATTTCAATACAATAACCATACAGCGAGTGTTACAATATACGAAAGTAGATACAGCGCACGTGCCTTCTAAAGGTTACTTCAACGAAGGATGACCTTAGCGAAGAATTAGGAAAAGTGTTCTTCCCTTTGAACGGAGGTACGAAACACGATGGCATTTTTTTTTTTTCGTATACGATTTATGTTTTTATTACGTTAGTCCTTCGAGCGTAATAATTTCTTCCACGGATTTTCTTTACAAATAATGAAAATTATACGTTTTCTTATAGCGTCGTGTTTACGCAAGATTTTCCATGTGGAAAAGAGGAAAAACGAAAGAATTCTTTTTTAACGAGGTACAGTTGAATGATTCGATTTTTTCGATTTTTTTGTTCAACATTTGAATGGGCGGAATTTAAAGGGCTGTTAAAAATGCCATCAAAAAAAAATTGCAACGTTCGCATCATTTACAAGACTTCAAAATCACAACTCAGAATAATAAAATTTTACTGAAGCAATCTACGCTCCAAGTTAAGTAGAGAAAAGAAAAACTCAAAATGTTAATATTCTCTCATTTAAAAAATAAATTGCGAAAAATTTGGGTACTTTGGTTTATAGCATTTTATCTTCAAGTCTTTAAACATATTTCAGAATTAAAAAAAAAAAATATATTAATTTTTACAGTTTGACTCTCAGTAGTACCTAGATTATGAATTTTTGGTCATTGATTGGTCCCAGATGATTTCAAATTTTTTTTTAAAAGTTTGATACCTTCTTAGGGCCTTAAATACAACTTCTGATAATTTCATCTCCCTAAAGAATGCGAAGAAATTTCACTGTTTCATCAACTTTGATTTTTTTTTTGTTTATACTGGAGTCTTCAATTATCAAGACTATTACGCCAGTTTCATGTTTATAAAATTGAAATTAAAAAATTTTTTTGTTGCAAATTTTCATTCGTCAAGATATATTGTATTATTTCGATTAAAAATACCGATAATTCCATTAAAATCATAACTGTTTCACACATTATCACTGACTGCCTTCTCTATAAACTCCCCCGATTCGAATATCTCAACTGTAACACTTTAAAGTACATATCAAGCACAAGTTGATAGATTATTTACTCTTCTGAAGTCCACGGGATTAATATGTAAGATTAAAGATGTTTTCATGCCTCGAGCCATTGTTGCTGTACATGACACGTAAAAAAAAGATAAATATTGAACATAGAAAAAAAAAATGATATCGAATAATTTTTATATATTTATTTAAAACTCATCGTAATAAAATGCAATTTGTTATCACGTTCAACTTACAACGATGACCTCACAGCTCAACATATTGTTAGTCAATACCCAAAATAAAAATTTTTACAGAGAATTTAGCTTCACAAATAATTTTCCTCTTTTCTTTCAAGATGAATTATCAACAATAACAATCTCCTACTCTTCTTTTCCTAAAACTTAATGCATTTCTTCAAAAAAAATCACTCTGCATCTAGCGCTTAAATGTGCATTGTAAATTAATGAATAAAATAAATAAGTGTGTAAAAATTTCCAAAATTACATTTTAACAGTAAAAAAAAAAGAAAAAAAGATTAATGTTGAACATAAGAAAAATTTATCGAAAAAAAAAAAATTTAATGATTTATTAAACTGGTGTTTCTAACTCCTGCTGGTTTTTTACGCCACTGACAGGATGGGATACATTTATTTTTTTGAATGAAAATGTAAATTTTTTGTTGGTCGATTGTTTCAAATTTTTTAATTAAGTACAATAATTCGCAAATTAATAGCTTAGATCATTGTTTCTTCTAATTAATTGTAAATATATCATATTCAATTATTCATATACCAATAATATTTATTCAATCCTATAATATGCCACAGAATGCCTTATAGATTAAAGGCAATGGTGCAAAATTTAAAGTTAAAATCTGATGGAAAACGAATGTTTGTGGAAAGTGGCGTGGGGAAAGTGATAGGTTTGTAACCAATTTTTTTGAAATTTAATTTAAATTACTATTATTTTCATCATCCTCTAATATTCAAAAATTATATCTAAGTAATAAAAAAAAAAACTTTTTTTTTTAGTATTAAAAACTCAACCATGAAAAAATAACAGAAGGAAATAGAGAATAAAATTCATTTTTTTTTTTTGAACAGACATGTGTTTCTTATTGTTCAACAACTGACATGTCGGTCATGTAAAACAGAGCATTATTTTTTTTTTTCATTATTAACTGATTTTAACTTCATAATTTTATTATTTTTATCGATTAATTTTATTTTATTATTAATTTATTGATATTTTAAATGACATGTTTTTAAATGTAAATATCACATTTTTTAATATTTTTTTATTACATATGCATTTTGTCAACACAAACGATTTCTAGAACTTCCAGAAACTTCTATCTTTCTCCTAACCCTCCTCACCGGTTTTGTGAATTTTTTCGAGTAAATTTTTTTTAAACCAAGTAAATTCAAAATAATATTCGATTAAACTGTCTATTTATTTTTTTTTTTTAGGCCACGAATATGATGTTTATTTTTCTACTCGTTAAAAATTATCATGTACTTTATTTTTCGATCCTTTTTGTTTTCAAATTTAACAACAATTTTTTTGAGAATTTCCATTTCATTTTCTATTTTTACACCATATATGTAACAAAATATCTGAGGCAAATAGACAATTAGGTAAGATTCACGGTACCAAGTCCAACCGAGAATAAACTATGGAGTGAATTGTTGACCTCATAAAAATGATTTCAAGGATTTAACATACTCTATTATTATTTAGGTATACCAGGGAGATGAGGAGGGAGGGATGAATATTAAGTTGTAATAAATCACTGAAGTAAATTTTTTTTTTCAAAACATTCGGTCAAGGAAATTAATTTTTTATCAATAATTTTATCGATATTATATTTACTTATAGCATAAATTATATTGATAATAAATCTTTTAACAATCAATATTAAATATTAATAGTTATTTCAAACATGTCTCCTCTTCCTTTATTAACTTAGAAGTGAGGATATTTTGTTTTACTGGGCAATGGTTCATTTTGTATTCTGTTTGAATTTCGTGACCGAGATACATGTAAAAAAAATCGAGGAGTGAAATTACATAACTCGTACATAAGCGTAGAATGCGGATACCGAAGAGCAGAAAAAATTCGACAATTTGAAGAGAAAATTTCCGCTCACGAGCGTGAAACATTTAAAATAGGAAATCGAGGCGTTAGATAACTGAAAATAATTTTTCGTCGACCGATTTGCTTGCGTAACGTCTTGTATAAGTATACGCGATATGAGAACGAAACGCATTCATTTGCACTACACATTTGAAGTAGGTACGAAAGATAAGCAGTACTGAATTTAGAAGATGAAAATGAAGTAATAAAATCGTAATATGGTCCAATAACGAGTAGCCAAATCCGTTCGGTAGCGAAAAGAAAAACCTTCGCTAAAATTAAAATTACACATGATCGACGAGTTCGTAAATACGAAAAACGACGGCGGGTGCTCTGACCTCTGAATGAATTCAACATTCAAAGACCTTCGAATATTCGCGTTTACGTACGTATTATTGTATTAGGTATTTAAGTAGGTTTTTCGGCGGGAATAGAATTTACTAGAATTGCGAATTGGTAGATGGTCGAAAAATTAGCTCTTACCTTTGATCAACGGCGACATTGGGTTTTGTGGCCATCACAACGCGTTTTTCTTCTTTCGGCAATCGGAGATAATCTTGATCACCAAGCAGGAACAAGTCCTTAGATATAATCATGTCCTTACCGGGATTATAAACTCCGTTTTGAACAATTTTACCGCAACAAGATTGATAAAAAACCGGCAATTATCAACTCCAAATACCGCACCAATTACGTGAACGATAGAGCTTACGAAATAACTCGATAGTTTTTGCGAATCGAACGATCGGCCAGCATGATAGAAAAATTCGTCGTAAAAATGGGAAAAATTACACGATTAAATCGCACCGAAATAGTTTCGGGTAAAAATTCGAATTCGAAATTCCGTGAGGGAAAAAGCTTCGCACGTATCCACAAGTGGTTCTCGCCGGCGAGAACCGCGTAACAAACAACAAGACAAGGTGGCAGCGTAATACAATCTGGATTTCGTTTATGTCGCGCAATTTTACGAACGAGCACAACATGAAACGCAGCGTACCGCAGTCGTCGTTGCACCGCACAACCGCCGCGCCGCTTTCCAACTACCGACAAATGGAGAGAGAGAAAAAAGTCGAACTGTTAACACAGTGACTGATTAACTCGATGCCGCAAACGGCCATCCCGAATATACACAGGAAAAAAAGCAAAGAAAACAGGTAATTCCCCCATCTAGCGGGCATCATTAGCCGGTTCCCTCTTCGTCGACAGTGTTACCAATCGCAGTGCGTCGTTGGGACGCGCGCCGCGAACCGTTGTACGGACGTCGCGTCGTGCAGTCCGAGCGGATGAGCAGTGAGGTGTAGCCTCGGCGAGACGTGGTCGCCAATTATGCGCTGATCACTTTCGCTGTAAATGACAGGGTACCAAAAAGTAATCAATGGGGACCCGAGGAGAGTGTATATGTGGTGGGGATAACATTTATTGGAAAAAAATCTATCAGGGGTTTTACAGGAAACAATGAACCCTTGAGGAGAAATGGAAATTCTTGTAATACATTTTTTACTTTAAAAAAGTGAAATGAAAGAAACAATTTAGAAGCTCTTCTATGCTTGCAACTTTTTATGATCCAGCAATTTCATTTTTAGAGTGAAACTTGTTTTTTTTTGTATAAGGTATTCAACTCATGAATTATTATTTTTATCAATGGTTAATTTTTATTTGTTTTTAGTAATATGTTTTACACAAATAATTTTTCATTATTAAATTTACTTTTTTTCCTTTAAATTTTAATACCCATAAAATTGATATATTTTTATTGTTATATTAATTTTTTTGTAAGATTTCTATAATGATTATTAATTACATAATTATTTATATTGACATTTTTAAAATTTTTTTAATGAAAATCCATTTTTCATAAACCAAAAAAAAAAAAAAATAGAAATATTAAATTAAATCTCTATTTCATTTTTTGTACACTTTTTCAATATTACAACTTTAATTCAAAACTTTTTAATTTATTTTTGAATTAAATTTGAGTTTTTTTTTTTTTTTAAATTGTATTATACATAATTTTTTTAAAAAAATTTTTCATTCAATTCATACATTCATATTTTTATGATTATTTTAATGATAATTTTTACTTATTCTGAATTCAAAATTTTTAATTTTTTTTTGAAATAAATCAAAATTTTCCACAAATTGATTTGTGCATTATTATTATTATTATTATTATTATTAATTATTTATTAAATTATTTATTTATTTTCAAATTGAATATGTTACTCATAGCCAGTGGGGAGAGGGTTGGGTGTCTATCCCCCCAAGAGCTTTTTTGTTTTTGTTTTTTTAGGTGTTTTTTAAATTTAAAATGTAACGAGCGGAAATAACGCCAACGCTTTTTTTTATACATATCAACTTTTTGGTGATTTTAAACAATTTATTATCTTTCCTATTTGACTTTATGGAAGTTATCTCCACTACTTACTCACTTTTCTTTTAATTTTCATTGGATTAAAGAAAAATCGTACGCGGCTATGCTACATTACTGATGTTAAGTTTTTAACTTGGGCTTGTTCAGGTTTACAAATAACATTGCTAACCCCTAATTTAAGACTCCTCAAGCTCTACTCAAATTTTGGTAATCCGACATTTTGTATCCATTTTGACCCAAATTGAAGAGGTCATATACTGGTCACCTATTAACGCTACATAAAAAGTTTGACGTTTCTAGATTGATTTGACGAAGAGAAATGGAAGATTGAGGAAATTTCATGACTCAAAACTTCCTCAAAAAGCTATTTTTCACCCTATCTTCTCCCCAAATAAACTTGGAAAGCTGAAATTTTGAAATATTGGTGTCTGTAATTCACTCATTTGCATGAGATCAAAAACAAAAACATTGAGTTATTTGCTCTTTCTCCAGCCTCCCTCAAAATCTGAGTGATGCGTCATTTTTAAGTGTATCAAAAAAACAAAAAAGTAACTTTTTTGCACTTTTAAGAAGAGTCTCTCACCATATTTTGAGCATATTACATGAATATCCGCAGGCGTTACGCTTGGCGAAAAGATATATAATATATATGTATGCCACTATCCTTGTTAGGCCCTTGACTGTAGATACCAAACAGACGTTCCGAGACCCGGTCTTATTTAAAGAGCTAAAGAGGCTTGCGTGAGCTTTTTCGAAACCAATTAAACATAGCATATTAGGAACTTTTAAAGGGGTGGAAAAATTCAAAATTCATGTATACAAATGATATGCAAAGGATCATAGAAAAACGCTTCAGATTTATTACTATCCTTGTTAGGCCCAGGTGAGTCTCAGCAAGATAGCACCATATCCAGGGCTTCCTAACTTTTGTATAAAACTGAAAGCTATATACGTTCAAATATACACACAAAGCGTTGCGAGGCCCAAAAGGGGTCTCGAAAGGATAGCAGCATTTCCAAGATCAGGCCTGACTTTACCATACTATACCTATAATCTTATATATATATATATATACACACCTACCAAAAAGTTTAACATTTGCCAGATGGTTACAAATGGTCTAAAACGCAAAGATTTGAAGACCCCACCACCCCCATCCCCTACCCAAATCAGGTTGGTTGTAATAGCTATCCTTTTTTAATTGAAAGTCAGCTGAAAATTGAAAAGCAAGGCAGGAAATTTATTTTTGTTAAAGGGCCAATTTTGGCCTGTCTATAGGCAAACACTAAGGGGGAGAAACGTATTTTAGAAATTCACTTACATTTAGTGTAACGAATCTAACTAAATTATGTTTTTATAATTGTAGTCCAGGGAAATTAGGATTGAACCTGGAAAAAAATGGTAGTGAGCTGAATTTTACATTATTTGTGCAGAATGGTGTCCTTAATAAGGTATAAAAAGTTGTCACCCCCAGGTGGTGAGCTAACCCCAGGAGGGGGTTAAAACCCCCCAAAAACCAGTTTTTCAACAGTTTTTTGCTAATATCTTCGAAAAAAAGGGCCCTAGGTCAAAATAAGTTATATGAAAAAATATTCCTCGTTAAATTTCCTACAGAATAGGTGAAACAGTTTTCCCAAAAAGTCATTAGTAAGCCCAAAATGGGGAGGTCAAAATATACCAATTTTTAGAATTTCCTTGTGAAAATCAGTTTTTTGTTTATATCTTCTATATGGTGCGTCCTACGCAAAAATTGGTAATATTAAAAAATATTCCCCGTTCAATTTCCTATAAGGTACGTGAAAAGCTTTTTCCAAAAAGTCAAAAAGGGCCCAAAATGGGGGGCCCCAAAATAATTAATTTTGGAAAAATTTATTCGTATGTTCATGTCTGTTACCAAGTGACCTATGTAGGTGATAAAGATGAACAAATAATTTTTACCGATGATTCCCCCTCCCCCTCCTTTAGAAATCCTCCCTTCAATCTGCATTACTGAACAAAAAAAACTATAGATATATTCTGAAATATTTATTTTATATTATTTCCGGATCATCTACATCCTCCTCGTCACTGATTTCTACTTCCATACAATTTGTGCAGTCACCTCCGCGACAATAACCGCACAGTTTCGAACATTTCAGTCCTGAAATAACAGAAAGTTGGGTCATGCAAAATGTTTTCTGAAATGCTAACTTAAAAGTAATTAGCTTTTAACCTGTTTTCCTACATGTACAAGCAGAAGCGCACCCTTTTGTACAATTACAAGAAATAGTATGGAGTAAGGATTCAGGAGCAGGTGGATCAGACATTGATATAGGATAGATTTTTCCATCGATGACCTTCCATCCCCATATCTCAGGTGAAATATGAGTACCTCTCCACAACTGAACCTGTAGGTAAACGCGGAAACCATGCTGCTGTGCTGCGTCTTCAGTGGGTGGTAGCGAAGCGAGATTTGTTCTATTTTTCAGCGCCATACGAATAAAACAATGGTATCGGTACTCATTTAGAGATGTTTCATTTTTTGGTGCAGAGTATAATTTCAAGAATAACTAAAAAGTAGCGCGACTGATATCCTCTCTTGACGCATTTTCATCAATCTTGATAACTCTGAAGAAGTGGTCAAAATTTTCAATGATGAAAATGCGTCAAGAGAGGATATCAGTCGCGCTACTTTTTAGTTATTCTTGAAATTATACTCTGCACCAAAAAATGAAACATCTCTAAATGAGTACCGATACCATTGTTTTATTCGTATGGCGCTGAAAAATAGAACAAATCTCGCTTCGCTACCACCCACTGAAGACGCAGCACAGCAGCATGGTTTGCGCGTTTACCTACAGGTTCAGTTGTGGAGAGGTACTCATATTTCACCTGAGATATGGGGATGGAAGGTCATCGATGGAAAAATCTATCCTATATCAATGTCTGATCCACCTGCTCCTGAATCCTTACTCCATACTATTTCTTGTAATTGTACAAAAGGGTGCGCTTCTGCTTGTACATGTAGGAAAACAGGTTAAAAGCTAATTACTTTTAAGTTAGCATTTCAGAAAACATTTTGCATGACCCAACTTTCTGTTATTTCAGGACTGAAATGTTCGAAACTGTGCGGTTATTGTCGCGGAGGTGACTGCACAAATTGTATGGAAGTAGAAATCAGTGACGAGGAGGATGTAGATGATCCGGAAATAATATAAAATAAATATTTCAGAATATATCTATAGTTTTTTTTGTTCAGTAATGCAGATTGAAGGGAGGATTTCTAAAGGAGGGGGAGGGGGAATCATCGGTAAAAATTATTTGTTCATCTTTATCACCTACATAGGTCACTTGGTAACAGACATGAACATACGAATAAATTTTTCCAAAATTAATTATTTTGGGGCCCCCCATTTTGGGCCCTTTTTGACTTTTTGGAAAAAGCTTTTCACGTACCTTATAGGAAATTGAACGGGGAATATTTTTTAATATTACCAATTTTTGCGTAGGACGCACCATATAGAAGATATAAACAAAAAACTGATTTTCACAAGGAAATTCTAAAAATTGGTATATTTTGACCTCCCCATTTTGGGCTTACTAATGACTTTTTGGGAAAACTGTTTCACCTATTCTGTAGGAAATTTAACGAGGAATATTTTTTCATATAACTTATTTTGACCTAGGGCCCTTTTTTTCGAAGATATTAGCAAAAAACTGTTGAAAAACTGGTTTTTGGGGGGTTTTAACCCCCTCCTGGGGTTAGCTCACCACCTGGGGGTGACAACTTTTTATACCTTATTAAGGACACCATTCTGCACAAATAATGTAAAATTCAGCTCACTACCATTTTTTTCCAGGTTCAATCCTAATTTCCCTGGACTATTGACTTAATTTTTTAACTAACTTCCTCACGAAAATTTTAATTTTTTTGGAATTAAGTTTTCAACATTTTATTTAAACACGAAGTCAAAAGTAAGGGAATTCAGGGGTACGAAAATCTAATTTTTTTCAAATTATTCCCAAATAGTATTGCATTTCAATGGTGATTTTGAAGATACTGAAGCCTAAAAATGAAAATTTTCAATTTTGACATCATTTTTTGGTGAGGGCTCCAAAAACTGAATTATCAAGGCTGAAATTGTTATTATATCTTTTGAAGTCATTTCGCAACTATTGTCATCCCGCATGCCCTTCACATTTAGAAGAAAACGGAATTCAGTCCACCTAGTTTTCCCATCAACTTTGAGAACTGAAATTTTTCTCAAGTTTTTTGGGATTATTTGACAAATAATTTTCCTTCGTTCCTTCACTTTTGAGTAGAAAAACGAAAACACCTTATGAATAAATCATATTCATGTATTTATTAATCATTAATTATTTCCAGAAATACGTAAGTTATTGTGATTTTTCAAAAACTAAAAAGTGATATCAGTTGCTTTAAAATTCAAAAAAATTAACAATTAAATTTTTCCCTGATTTTGAACAGTAAAAGACGACTCTCGATGCAAAGAATGCAATTTTCAAAATTCGAATTTTTGGAATAATAAAAAAAAATGGTTAATATTTTCAAACTTCATCCTCAAAGTAATAAATATTTGCCCGGAGAGCTTTAATTTTTTCACTCATCCATCAATGATTTTCGAAACACACCGAAAATCTATCCATATTATTGACATTCAGATCCAAGTAATGGATCTAAAACTTTCCATCAATTAGTAATTTCTAATTTTGAAACATGTACTTGATTTACGCATAATTCATTCGCATAAATATTCTCAAGAAGCTAAAAAAATCGATAGATTTCACATTAGAATCCGGATAAGTTCACAGATTTCTAGATAGTTCGATGACGCGATCAATACAGATCGATATGTATATTACACCCGCCCTCCTCTCGCGAGCACGCTGATTAAAACCATTTTCCACGCTTCGTAAACATTCCCATCAGCGACACCTCGAATCCACCATCTTAGTCTCCTTGAAAAACAATACGTTGAGCCTGCGGCGAGTTATTTTTAGCAACAGGGTCGATTACCAGGAAATTCGTTCTTATGGCCGAAAACCGCGTGCGGCTTAGTAATTCGAAATAGTAAACGTTGAATGTCCTCGCGTTCATTAACATTTAAAAGTTTTTCCTGTAACAGAATCGCTTCAGCTGCCATTCACCTTCTCTACGATGATGAAATAAATTAATATTATATTGGTTAATTGAGCCTGGCTGCGTATAAAACGCGTGAATATGCGTGTTCGAGTATTTAAAAAAATTCCAAATTGTTTTATTACAGAGACAGAATATATCCGGTTCGTTCGACTCGCGAGTCCTACGTAATCCGGGTCGTTGCCATTGCGGAAAATTTAAGCAAAAATATAAATGTAGGAAGAATTCGTTATCAGTTATCCAATGTCCACCCTTTTCTTAATTCTAACATTATACTGACAATCAAAGCTATCTCAATGGTTTAAAATGCTTTGGTCGCTAAAGTCATTAAGAATCTGCTCTTTAGCATGGTTGAAAACAGTCCTCAAGGACGTCAGCATTTTGATCAGATTATCGAAAGTTCTCGAGGTATTGCAAAACTCTATCAGGTCTCAGACCACAAACCCCAGTATCCCAAATCGGGCAACTTTTCCATACCTTCTCGGCCTTGTCCGCAACCACCATGCGTGTTCTTCTTTGCCACGTAGATGTGGGAATTCCATAATTACCCGGTTCCGGTGAACGTTTCGAAACGAATATAGCGGTCGATTTTCGTCTCCGAATTAATTCCCCGTTTGTTTTATTTTTTTCTAAAACACACAACGACGAACGCGCGTACCGGTACGGACGCGTCGCCGCGCCGCTTCTCCACGCTGAGGGAATTTTTGTTTTCCTCTATACGCGTCGACGTTTTAAAGTGGCGTTTATTAAAAAAATACCGGTTTGTTTTTCATGTCCGGTCTCCGTCTTTCTCGCATACTTTCGTTTTTACCGTGGGATTTGTGACTCGAAATGACTTCATAAATCCGGTGTAATAACCATTATGTATATCTATAAGGCCTCCGAGCCATATTTGTTTACCCGAGTAGCGCTTTTTTTCACTCCCTTCGACACCTCCCGCTTACCACAGTCTTCGGTAGAATGATGAACCGCTTATCGATTGTTAATTGCACGACCACGAGACGTTATTGTTATTTTAATTCTGCTTCGTTTATGCGGAGCCTTGAAAAAAAATCTCAGATCGCTAAATGGGAACGGCTTTTTCCATTTTCCAGTTCCTTCGTTATATGCATAATAGATCGATTAATTAGACCGTGTAAATTTGAATGAAAAATAAGAGAGGAATTACGCCGCTCGGTCGCACCATTTCAATTACAACCAGCAAAAACCGTTTCAAGGATCGAACACTTGTGTTTTTCTAGCAGCTTTTGCACTACTTTAGATGTTATAAGGTCGACCCAATATTCGAATAAAATAACGAGCTCTACTTTCGCCGATTGGCAAAACGAACGAATTCTTGAGAATACCAACGGAAGGAGGAAGGAGTCGATAAAAGAAAATTGTTATTGCTTCGATACTCGGCGAACATAACATACTTGGCACAAATTGATGATAACGATTTGTTTGAGGGAAACATAAGCTTGCTCTGGCGAGTTCTGCATGTATTTTGTTTTCTTTTACCATTTATTAGTTGATTTTCTAATAAAAACGATAGCTATTACAGCTTGTCTGATTTGAAAAGGGGTAGGGAAGGATGGGTCTTCAAATCTTTACGTTTCAGACCATTGGTATGCATACCAGATGACTACTTGATTCGAGCACCTCAAGCGCAAAAATCTTTGCTTCTTAGAAATAAATTATATACTTCAATGATATTAGCAAGAATAAATGACATAAATAAAATTTATTTAATGCTTAAAAGCGTCTATTAATAGAATGCAAAATTTTAATTTATACTTTCGTTATCAAAAATACATATATGTATTTAATTTATTCACCTTTTAGCTAATTTTTTCGCTTGGGTGCTCGAATCAAGTAGTCACCCGGTATATATATTGGAGAGCTCCGCCTACTGACCGCTGCGAGACCCAACCACAACGGCATTCCTCCTCGCCCCTTCGGGACTTGCAATAAAATTTAAATGAAGAAAAAAAAGGTATTTCATCAAAAAGTACTGCTACATTCCAACTGCACAACCCAATTTATTCTTACTGGTTACTCTCACTAAGAGTTCTTCCATTTAGTATGGGCTCGCCCCTTTATACCTTTGTACACCTGCAATTCTAAACAATTTTAAAACAAGCTTTTATTAAAATTTATATTTTTTTCTCCTTCATATACCTGCTATTCAAAACAATTTTATGACTTCATTCTAGCACATGTACAAGATTTATATTAAAATTTACAACCTTTTTTTTCCTTTGTATACCTTTTATACCTGTTATTCAAAACAAGGATGCGTGCGCATCTCGAAACCGATTTCATTTCAATTTTAATATTATACCGCACGTCCAAATGATTCGGGTACAATCAGCGCAAAAATCTTAGTTTGTTGATAACATAATAAGAATTAAACTACTTAAAACTCGATGTTTAATTTTTATAAAATAAATTTTAGTTAAAATTAAAAATATTAATTTTGTAAATTAAAAATTATTAAAAAACAAAATTTATTTACAAATATAAATATATTATTTTTAATTTCACAAATTAATATTTTAATTTTAAATTATATAAATACAATAATTCTATTTTAACTAATTAAATCATTACAACTTTTAAATTATAAATCATTTTTAAAATCATTTCAATGAATTTTAAGGCTGATGAATTCATTTCAACTGCATTACAATTTATTTGCATTTGAAAAAATTAATTTTTTTTTTTTTTTTCTTTTTTTGAACCGTGCCGTGTACAGCGGAGTGGCTAGAGGCACGTGTTTTTATTGTTAAAGCGTTAAAGTAATGGGAAGAGGACGGTGGTATCTATGAAATGGAGGAGTCGAAGGACGGTCGTTTCGTCATTTTGTAGGATTAGTGGCAGGGTATCTGGGAGATGCAGTCGATGTCTGAGGGAAGCAAGTCTTGGACACTCAACAAGGAGGTGATAGACGGAGAGTTGGATATCGCAGTGGTTGCAGAAGGGTGCTGGGTCGCGTGCAAGGAGGTGAGAATGGGTTAAGTGGCAGTGGCCGATTCTCAATCTGCACAGTAGTACCTCCTCTTTCCTACTTCTGCGTAGAGAAGTGCTCCAGAGGTTGGTGTCCGACTTGATTGATTTGAGTTTGTTAGTGGGTGGAACTTGTGACCAGATCTTTGACCATTTTTCGATTATTCTTTTTTTGGCAGCGTTTTTGAAATCTGCAAGAGGGGTTGGAATATTTGGATAAGGAAAATATTGTGAAGCGTCCTTGGCTGCTGAATCGACGAGTTCATTTCCTTGAATGCCTTTATGCGCTGGTATCCAGGCGAAAGTAATTACTCGGGAGGTCTAAATAATTGGAAAAAAGATTTTTTCGATGATTGTACCCGAATCACTTGAACGCACGGTATATATATTATACGTTTTTTCCTCGCGCGTAGCGCTGGCGGGTATTCATGAAATTCACTCAAAATTTAGTGAAAGACTCTTTTTAAAAATGCGAAAAAAGGTACTCTCTTGTTTTTCCGATACACCTCAAAATGGCCGATCACTCAAATTTCGAGGCAAGCTTGAGAGAGGGCAAGTAACTCAAAATTTTTGTTTTTGATTACATATGAAAGAGTGAGTCACAAACACCAACATACGAAAATTTCAGTTTCCCGAGTGCATTTGGAGGGGAGCTGGAGCAGAAAACGGCTCTTTGAAGAAGTTTTCAGTCATGAAATTTCTTGAATCTTTCATATCTCCGCACCAAATCAATGAAGAAAAGTCAAACCTTGTATGTAAGGTTAGTTGATGACCAGAATATGACCTCTTGAATTTGGATCAAAATAAATACAAAATGGCGGATTAACACAATGTAAGTGAAGCTTGAGGAACTTCAAATTAACAAAAATGTGATTAATATGAATTTATTTGATTATATTGGGAATAAAAAGTATACTATATATACTATATACCCAATTTGCCCCCATAAATGATGTTGGAGGGGGAAAGGAGGGGTTATTGAACTCAACATGTGATACGGGAATACATACAAGACCGAAAAATTTTTTTATGGTGACTAACTTACTCTGATTTTAGCTCCCCAAATGAATTTGGAGGGGGTTTGGAACAAAAAACAGCTTTTGGAGGGAAATTCGCAGCAGGAAATTTTATGAATCTTCCAATCTCCTCACCAAGTGGATCTAGAAAGGTCAGACTTCGTATATAGGGGTAGTTGATAACCAAAATATGACCTCTTCAATTTGGGTCAACATGGATCCAAAATGGCGGATTGTAAAAATATGAAGATAGTTTGAGGAGCCTAGAGTACTTATTATTTGAAAAATATGTGTTCATATTATTATTGCATGGCAAAAAATACTAGAGTTGTATTGTAATAAATTTATCAATGTTTTTCAAATTCTCAAGTGGTGTCAGAAAGGGGGGTTTCAGACTTGGTATTGGGTGTCGCTTGTAGGAATGAAGGAGTTAGCAACATTATTTCCAAACCTGAACAAGCCCCAGTTAAAAACTCAGCTCCAATAATGCGGCACGGCTGCTTACGTTTTTTTTTTTTTTTTTTTTTTTTTGTTAATTAAAAACGATAGCTATTACAGCCTACCTAATCAATACACAGTGCTTTGCCTATTAAGTCATTTATAATCATATGACAAATGTCGAACTTATTGTTAAGCATAACTTTTTTCCTTCGGTTAGCGCAAGTTAGTATGCATAAAAATTGCCAAAAATTTGATGAGAGGCTCTTCATGTGAGTACAAAAAAATATCTTCTTTATATTTTCTATTCACGTCAAAATGACGTTTCACTGAAATTTGAAGGGGAGCTGGATGATGAATATATATTTCAAACATTTCCTTTTTGGTCACATATGAAAGGCTAGGTCTAGGACACCAACGTATCCAAATTTCAGTCTCCTACACGCATTTAAAGTGGAATTAAAACACCATTATTATTTTTTTAAGCATCGTGTGCTTCAACTAACGTCAGTAGAACGGGAATGATAAAGTCACATCTTGAAGAGAAGGTTATATTTTTTAAGGAAGAGTGAAGACCTTCATTTGGGTTGTTGTTGGAAAGTTTGGACAATTTTTAATTTTTTTTTTCTTTTCATTTTTATACGTACCTTGTTTCAGTTTTGGACTTTTACAACTTTTTTGAACAGTTTTCCCACTTTTACGAACTTTACTTTTATTTGTCATTTTCAGAGAATTTTTCAATTTGGATTTTAACAGATTTTGGAAAAATTTTTCACTTTTGGATATTTACTTCTATACTGGGACTTTTACACGTTTTGGATAATTTTCATACTTTGTTACATTTTTATCCATTATTTAATAGATAATTTTTCATTTTTTCACTTCGCTGCTCTTTCATTTTTCAATACTTCTATCATTTAGGGATTTTCAATTTCAGACGTTATTATAATTTTATTTTTCTCATTATTAGATCTTTTTCGACTTTTTGAACTTTTTGCTTTCGTTATTTTACGATATTTTTATACAATTTTTCAATTTGGAATTCTATTTTTCAATAATTCCCCATTTATAAACATGTTTTCATTTCTTATTCATTTCTCTTTTTTTTTCATTTTAATTTTCCAGGTTTTTTTCACTCTGGAAAGACTTAATTACTTTTTACTTTTTCCTTTAACGTTCCGTGTACAGTTACGGGCTAGAGGCACGGGAAAAAAATTTAGATGGACTTTAGAAGGTTAATGCTCGAGAGAAACTTTTTCCACTTTTTGGACATTTTCCTCACTTCTGAACATTTTAATTTTTAGACAATTTTTCATTTTTAGATTTTTTTTTTCAATAATTTGTGTATTTTCAAACAAGTTCTTTTTTATTATATTACTATCTTCATGGTCGGAATTCTTTATTTATGAAATTTATTCGTACTTCTCAGATTATGAGGTTTCTTTCCATTTCAATTGCTTGAAAAAAAAATCTTTTGTAAAACCCACCTCAGTTATACGGATTCTTTAGCTACCGGTAAAATTCGAAGGATACGCCGTTAATATTCGTATCGATTACGTACGTATTGTTCACTAATCATCCGTACCTGCTAAATTTTTTGAGTGAAAATTTTCGACCTGCCGGGCTAACAGCTAATCGAAACAACGTGAAATCAGTGTTACCAGACTCATTAATTTATAGCTGAAATTTATAATTCGCTTGAATCCTTTAAGAAAAGTAGTTCATTCTGTAATGGTCCTACAAGTCTCGCAGAGGCGTAACCGGAAATTTTTTTAGTGAATTGGCAGGGAGGAGTTATGAAGAAAAGTCTTCCAGATGAATCTGAGGGCTGTTTCCTGTCATTACATACACAAATTTTTTTTACATAGGAAAACACCATTTTTCCACAATTTTAAATACAAGTTTATTGGGTGATAACCGATAACACATATTAAATGTATAAAAATCAAGTTCTACAAATTTAATTACATCAAAACTTTGAGTCCATTAAAATCAAATGGTCACGAAAATGTCTGCCCTTCTACAAAATCAGAAACTCTTTATAATGATGGAAATCATTAGGTATGCTGTGAAAATTATAGAATTTCTTTTGCCACTTTTTAGAATGACAAACGTACTTTTTTTTTTTAATTTTCATTAAAAATAAGTTTTGGGATTTACATTTGACAATCTAACCCTCAAAAACAAAAAAAAATTAATTGCCAATTCCATTCAAATTTAAAATGTTTTTTATCAATTTATGTGAACATTTTTCTGTTTTCAGAAGTTTCAGAAAATATTTGTATTCTGATTATTGAAAATTTATAGTTTTAGCGAAACATAAAAAATGATTAATTTAAACAGTTAATGATATGAAAAAAGAATTATGATGCTCTTTACGTTGATAAAATTTTAGAAAAAATTGACAGTCTAATTTTTTTCTTTTTTCACGATGTTCAAATGTCATAAAAATGTCAGCTCCCTAACTCAACTTTCAGTCCCTACTCCTCCTTCTGAATGAAATAAAAGTGCTGAAAGCTTTTAAATCACCAAAAAACGAATTTCTGGCAATTAAAAATTATTCACCTTCATATGTCATATTTTGTTGTCCAAAGATTAAAAAACATTTAGCTGCCAATTAAAAAAAAAAATTAAAGGTCTAAACCATTTTTGAATTATTTTTCAAACAGCAATAATTTTGGTTATTTTGAAAAATGAACAACAAATGAATAATTTATTAGTTATGTGCCGAGTATGGACTCAATTTTTACTTCTTTGAAGTCAACAGGCAAGATATACTCAATACAGGATAGGTGGAAAAGCTTAAGCAAAGTCAGCACTTCAACAACCAAAAGACATTCTTTGTAGTGGTTGGAACTGAAATACTCAAAAAATTTGGAATCTACCCAATTGACGAAGGTTAAAAAATCACGAAAAACAGATTGTGACTTCAACGATTTCAATTTTATATTCGGGCGAATTTTCAAATTCCCACTTGGTAACACTGCGCGAACCTCATAGGCACGGCGAAAAGGTTACTGAACTCCGTATAGAGCGGACCGTCTCTGATAACGTTTGATAAAACCCTCGCCTTTCTCCTCGCCGCTTATGGCGGCGCGGCATCGTATACACATAGACACGCACAAGCGCGGCGCGTTACCAACGAAAGAGCCGCTCGACACAAACGTTGGATAAAAAATCGTACCGCGGTACGGAGAGAAAGTGGCACAATGTGGGTCGACAGAATCACGCAGACGACGATACTTTTCGTGTTCTTCGATGTACGAGCAAAGGCCTCCTTCACGGGTACCCCCTCGAAGTCGACCCCACCGAGTGGGAAAAATGTGACGAGTATGTACATTTTTTCGAGCATTATACTAGGTACTCCTATCGAATGTATTTTCAAGCGACCAATGTATTCTATACGACGACGTGTTCTGGTATAACCGCATCTCAAATGTGGCGACGCGGCCCGTCGTACCAAATAAATTTCCGACGCGATCCCGCTAACGTGTATTCGCATTTAATAACAAAATCTAATTTGCATGAAAATGTCGTAAATACTCCGAACGTAAAGCCGAGCGAATTATTTTAATTGGTTGAGAAGGCGAAAATTTTAAATTTAAATGTATCCCGTCGTTTCCACGACGCAATGTGGGGAACTTATCAAACACTTCGATAAAGGAAATACGCGAATTTGCCGAGAAACTTCGTATACATTGTATCTGGTGTATTTTTAACCCCCTTCCGGCCAGCTGCGAAATGGAGAGTAACGCGGGTCTGTATATCCGCAGAGTTGAATAATTTTCGCGATTTTCAGATGCATTTTTTGTTTGAAAACAACAGCTGTTACAACCATACAGCCTATCAGATTTCAGAAAGAGGGGCGGGGATGGTGGGGTCTTCAATTCTTGCATTTCAGACAATCTTTTATCATAATTGGCAAATGCTCAACATTTATATTTTTTCCCCTCGCACATGGGTTGAAAATCGCTCAAAATTTGTAGAGAGAGTCTTCGTGTAAATAAGCAAAATTAACTTTTTTGGATCTTCGATACATCTCAAAATGGCGGATCACTCAAACTTTGAACGAGGCTAGAGAGGAAACAAAAACCTCAAAATTTTTGTTCATGGTTTCATACGAAAGAGTGAATCACAGACACCATAATATCCAAATTTCAGCTTCCTAAATATATTTTGAGGGAAGGTAAAGCAAAAAACTGTTTTTTGAGGAAGTTTCGAGCCATGAAATTTCTTGAATCTTTCAGATCTCCTTAGAAGCATATAATATATCCCATCCTGACTCGCATTTTATTTTCACAGCTTTTTAAGGATGTGCTCTTTGTTTACATTTTGATAAGAAGGTTTTGAACGAACTTGTACATTTAGACAGCCATTCACATCTGAATTTTCATCGCAAAGTCAGATTACAAAAAACGATATTAACCTATCTTAACAAAAATGGTCACTTTTAGGTCCGTTTTTTTCATTTTCTTTTTGTCTTCGCATTTTTTGGAATAAGATGAACACGGGTAATCGAGTACAATTCAGATCTTTAATAAATTATTTTTATGTTGAGTAATCGGCACTTGAAGTTTGCTGGAAACTTTTCAATTTAACTCTTCCAAACTTTAAAATAGAGGTATTCCTTTAAAATATCTTGATTATCCAATCTTCATGAATGATCAATGGATACAACAAATCGGGATCAATTACATCCATTTTTGGTCAAGAAATCGTGAATCTAAATTGACATTCAAAGGAACCTTTTTTCATCAAAAATGTAAACGAAGTCTACTCGCTTAACAGTATTCAAATTATTTCTGTCAATCCAACAACCAATAAACACAACTTCAGTTCCTTAACCGCGTCGTATTAATGCGGTTTACTGGTTAGAATATGGAACGTTACGTTGTTGGAGCCCAACGCGTATCCAGAGTTCCGAAGAATCATAATTAGATAAGACTAATAATACCCGTACGTGTTGATTAACTGGTACGAAACAGATTCAACCTTATGTAGTAATCCATGTAACACTTTATCTACGAGTAGCTGCGCGGAGCACTACAACAATATTTATTTCATTTTTATCCCTTCAACAACTAATTAAAAGTTTTATCTGTTCATTACCTAGGAAAAATAAATAACAAATTTAAATAATGTTGATATTTATTTTCCAATGATGATTACCTACTTGAAAGAATATAATTAAAAAATAATAGTTGCAAATAATGGCATGTATAAGTCAAAAGGGATGCAAAATGGCGGAAGGTAAAAATTTGAGAATAGCTTGAAAAGCCTCAAATTAAAAAATATGATTATTATGGACTCAAATGATTATTGAGCAAGGACCCGGAGTCGCCCAAAATTTTGACTCCGACTCCAACCTGACTCCGGAATCAATTTTAAAACATGACTCTGACTCCACTTTGACTTCGGAGTCAATGTAAAAAGATGATTCTGACTCCGAGCCTTGATTCCATAGTCAAAGTTGATATCTGACTCTTGACTCCAACTGACTCTGGAGTCAATTTCAAAAAACTTGAATCTGACTCCACTTCAACTCCAAAGTCAGTCTAGATACTTGACTCCCACTCCAACCTGACTCTGGAGTCATATTTAAAATTTGACTCCGACTCCGAGTCTTGACTCTGGAGTCAAACTGAATACCTGACACCTAACTCCAACTAATTCTGGAATCAATTTTAAAACACGACTTTGACTCTACTTTGACTCCTGAGCCAATGTAAAAAGATGATTCTGACTCCGAGCCTTGATTCCATAGTCAAAGTTGATATCTGACTCTTGACTCCAACTGACTCTGGAGTCAATTTCAAAAAACTTGAATCTGACTCCACTTCAACTCCAAAGTCAGTCTAGATACTTGACTCCCACTCCAACCTGACTCTGGAGTCATATTTAAAATTTGACTCCGACTCCGAGTCTTGACTCTGGAGTCAAACTGAATACCTGACACCTAACTCCAACTAATTCTGGAATCAATTTTAAAACACGACTTTGACTCTACTTTGACTCCTGAGCCAATGTAAAAATATGATTCCGACTCCGAGCTTTGAGTCCATAGTCAAACTGGATATCTGACTCTTGACTCCATCTGACTCTGGAGTCAATTTCAGAACTTGAATCTGACTCCACTTCAACTCCAGAGTCAGTCTAGATACTTGACTCTGACTCTAACCTTTGACTCCGTAGTCAACCTGAATACCTCACTCCTGATTCCGGCTTGATTCCGGAGTCAAGCCGGATTCGGAGTCACTTTGGAGTCAGTTTAACTCCGACTCCGGAGTCGACTCAGGATCCTTGTTATTGAGAATAAAAAGTATACCATATTCCAATTTCACTTTCACACATGATGTTGGAGGGAAGGAGAGGGGTTCATCAACCTAAATATCTGGTGAGGATAGAGGAGCAGTTGAACATTTTTTATTGTGGTCTCACACGATATAATGAGCACAAGTGACTAATCCATTCTGATTTTAGCTCACTCGAGTGAATTTGGAGGGATTGGAGCAAAAAATGTTTTTTTTTTTTAGGAAATGTTGAGTTACAAAATATTTTGGATCTGTCACACCTCTTCACCAAATTGTTTTATCTGGGTCAAACTTTCTATGTGGAGTTAGTTGAAGACTAAACTAAATTTGAGTCATAGTGGATTTAAAATGGTGAATGTCCAAAATATGAGGCAGGCTTGAGGAACCTAAAATAACTCAAACTCAATAAATATGCACTTATATGATTACTGGGAATAAGAATAATTCTATCTCCCAGTTCCACTTTCACACGTGTTGCTGGGGGCGAGGTTATCCTCAACATGTGGTGGGGGGTACACGAGAGGTAAAAATCTTTTATTGGGATTTTATACGTAAAATGACCTCGAGTAACTAACATATTTTGATTTTAGTGAGAAGAAAAACTGCTTTTGAAGGGGAAATTATTATAGCGCAGTCCACGAAACTAGATCCTTATGTTCGATTGTTTGCATACAAAAAAAAAATTAAGTTTATAGAGAAAACGTTGCCAAATCTTTTCAAATTAACCAACTATTTTATGAAATCGAATTGTGATTCACATCATAGGTTCGCTCATTATTCATTTTATTCGTCGTTAGTTAGCTAAAAATAGAACAATTTCGCCATTCGTTAATTAATTACATTTCTTTAAACAAACAAAAAAGAAATGCCTACCACACTCTCAACTCAAAGTGTTAGTTTCGTGGATGACACTATGTAAGAAAAATTCCACGAGTCCTCCATATCCCTCGCAAAATCAACCTAGAGAGGTTAAACTTTGTATGGAAGGTTAAGCAAAAACCAGAATAAGACTTCTTGAATTAGGATCAGAATAGATTCAAAAAAGAGGATCGTCAAAATTCAAGGAAAACTTGAGAACCTTCAAATTGCTAGAACTTGAAAAATATGTCTTCACACAATCATTGCAGGCGAGAAATACCTCATATTGTAAATTTAACTTCTCAAATGATTTTAGAATTGAGGGTAGGGGTTTTCAAACTTGGGGTTGGGTGTGTCCTGTAGACATGAAGACATTAGTAACATTCTTCGTAAACCTGAACAAGCCACAGTTAAAACCTCAGCTCCTGTACTACGGCATGGCTGCTTACGTTTTTCCTTTCTCGACACATTCAGAGTACAACGACTCTTTGTGCAAATATCGTAAAAAAAATTCCGCTCACGTCGAATATTATATGGCGAAAAATATGCTACCCAACGAATTATTGTATAAACAAGTCGACGTCGCGTCGCTTCCACCTAATACCGACGATTTTTCTCTATTAGAAAAATTCGCGCTTACAAACGACCTGGATTTACTGCGGGTGTCGTTAACCACAGATGAAAAAATAAGTCGCGTAAACGAAGAAAAATTCCATCCAAAATTTACCAAACCGCAGTCCAGCAGAATGCGTGTTTTTCATTTCCGACGTCCATTACACACCCGAGTATATTTATCTTGCTTACTATCACAAATAGTGTAATTGAAGAAATCACGTATAAGCATCTATGACAAATACAATTTCCGAATACAACCCCATGCTGGATTTCAATCTTTCCTTATCAAAGGAATATACGATTTGTGAGGCCACTAGAGTAATGATTACTGGAATACGCGTACAGAAATAGAGATACGGTGTGCAAGTGACCCCAACAAATCCGTTAAATCAACTTTGAAACACCTGCGTGCGTATTAGACAAACTGAAAAACCTTAAGCGTTATGATCATAAAATAAGGTGGGGGATCGGGCCATCGAGCTGGCCATACATATAACGTTACTTTTAGTTGTACATTTTTCGTATTAGAAAATACGACTGAACTTCGTAGGTGTTATGCCTAATACTGTACGTCGTAAGACAACGGTAATTCGAGAAACTGTTTAGAATTTTTAATGCAACTGGTTAACCAGTATTCTAATATGCAGCTGTTTCGTTTCTATGTGGTCGCGTAGTCGACCTCCACTTTCCGATGAATACGAGAAAATTTTTGGAGGGTAATTAAAAATGCGGTAAGATTATGAGGGTAATTTTACACATTTCTTTCGCCTGCTCTAGTGTACAGACTATTTATTTGACTCGTGGGTTTGTAAATTGCATAGTCAATGGAATATGCGGCGAAAATCCTTGCCCACCATTATACAAGTAACTGACTGAAATTAAGCATTTACATGGTCAGAAACATAAATTTAAGAAATAATGAATCAAACGTTATATTAAATTAAGATACTGTTGACGAAAAAATCCAAGTATTTCTCGTTGGAGTATAAAACTTATTTTAAATGAGCCTTGTCTTCAACTGAATATCCCATCATATTCACTTGAGCAAACTGAAAACTAAGATCCAGCTCATTATGTACTTACAAGCGAAGGGCCTGTCGGACTGAGATGTGAATCTCCAATTTCGGCCAAACAAATATCATTGGAAAACGCATACCTAGGATACTAACTTCAAATCAGAAATGGGTAAGATCACAAAAAAAATTATCTTAGATCAGATCACAGATCATGCAATTTGAAATGATCTGATCTAAGATCACAAAAAAAAAGATCGAGATCTTCTAGATATATTAATTCAGTACTCAATGGTAATCTGCTCTAAATTACACAAGGATAAGCGACAAGGCTTCACGACGAGGCATTAAAAATTGAAGCAAGAAAAACATGTGGTAAAATTCATAATTTTTTAGGCTTTTCAGGGCCTATGTAAACATTATAGACTATTTATTTTAAAAAAATTTAAAAGTCTTCTAAATGATTAATGCAGATAGTGCTGACAGCTACCCATTAAAAAAACAGATCTTAGATCAAAATCAGATCACCTCAAAGTTGTGATCTTGTGATCTAAATCTTGCCCATCTCTGCTTCAAATCCAAATTTTCAGCTGCTTTAAATGGTTTGAGAGGAGTTGTTAGTGGTGTTTAGCCTGTTTACCAGTCGGATAATTAATAACGTGGTAGTTAGTAGTAAAATACCTTTACTGAAATATTGTTGAGAATGGAGTCCAGCAGACAACTGCGGTGTTTGATTCTCATAGCTATACAAGAGAGGTGTGCGAATGCGTTGGCTACTAAATAGTCAGGTTCTTATGTAGTATTTCGCGCGCTATTTTATGTGCGAGAAGTAGTTGGAGTGCGAAGCACTACAGAGCTATGGAAAAATTACAAAAATGAGATATTTGAAGATACGAAGAACTTGTAGCTGCCCCATATCATTTAAAATATAACAGACAGTTTCGGCGGAAAACTGGTTGTAGATAAAGCAGCTAATTTCGCAGCACGCTCGTCGATTAAGCTGGGATGCGTAACTGTTCGTCAAATGTAGCGCCGACGTTTGAGTTACTTTATCGCTTATCAGTTTTCGACGCTGTATTTATCAATAAACTGGCATATCGCTGATCAATAGCAAGTAAAAGATAAAGGCATAATTTCTCAGTGGATATTTCTTTCTTGCCTTTCTTCCGAAGAGATTCTCCAATATTCGGGAAGATTTGAGAATCGAAAATTACGCGAGAGAGATAGGATGATAAAGAGAAAGAAGAATTGCGTTTTCAATACGGTATCACTATAATAATGTACTTTCGCATTATCAATAATATTAGATATTTTAAAATAAAAGCTATCGTTTTTAATTGAAAACTTCGCTAAAAATGGTCCCAAAAAAAAACTTTAAAAAGTAAGCAGCCATGCCGCATTACTGGAGTTGAGTTTTTAACTGGGACTTGTTCAGATTTAATACAAATAACATTGCTAACCTCTTCAGTCTTCATGTCTATAGGCCATGCCCAATACCATTATTAAGATCCGCCATTTTGTATCCATTTTGATCTGAATTGAAGATGTGGTATTCTGGTCATCAACTAACCTTACACACAAAGTTTGGCCTTTCTAGGTCAATTTGGTGAAGAGATATGGAAGATTCATGAAATTTCCTGCAGCAATTTCCACTCCAAAAGCCAATATAACTCCAACTCACTCCCCTTCACATGCACTTGGAAAGCTGAAATCAAAGATGGTTAGTCACTTGCACTCATTATGTCATATGCAGGGCAAGGCAGAATATGCGCTAAAAACAGTGAAATATGCGCATATTTTATGCGCTAAAAAGAGCTAAAATATGCACTAAATCAGTGTTGTAGGAACAAACCAAAGAATGAGAACGAAGAACAACAAGAACAGAGAGCTTTTATTGTTCCTGAGGAACAAGACCAAGAACGAGAACATAAAAGTGATACATCTGAAGAACAAAGAACAGAACGAGAACATAATATTTTCAAACTGAAAGATCAAAGAACAAAATGAGAACCAACCAATGAACAATGTTGAGGTACAAAAACAAAAACAAGAACGATATAATTTTTTGTTGTTCTTCGTTCTTTTGAAAGTTCATGATTTATTATCAAATTAATAGATATCATGAAGGGAAAGAGAAAATAAGAAATTAATAGTTCAGGCAAGTGCTACATATACCCATATAAGTATTTTTTTTTTTTTTTTAATTATTAGCTTCAATTACCTAATTGATTTTCAATTTCAACAACAACATTAACTGTAAACATGTTATCAAAAAAAAGAAAGAACAAAGAAAATTTGAAGAACGAGAACAGAACGAAGAACGAACACGAACGAGACCATAAAGGATTGAAAGAACAAAGAACAGAACGAGAACAACATTGTAAAGAATTAAAAGAACGAAAGATGGAACGAGAACAGTTGAAACATTGAGAATAAGAACGAGTCAGGAATAGGATCAAATGACTGGGTCTTTCCAGGAATGAGAACAGGAACAAGAACAAACCTATGTTCGTTCCTACAACAGTGCACTAAATATTCCCTAAAAAAGGAAAATATGCGAAAATATTCCCATACAATATAGGTATCAAAATAGAGGATTTTTGAAACAGTTTTGTAAAATTGTAATTTAATCGAATAGCATTCATAAAATGATTAACACTGTATTCAAAACTTCAAAAGTTTATTAATTAATTATATATATCACAAATTCGTGGCACAGATTAAAATACCAACAAAGATTTTTTGCTTTGCAAACCACAGAACAAAAGTTTAAGATAGGAAATTTATATATTCAATTTTTTTCTTAGATTTTTTTTTAGAACAGAAAATTTTTGATCTTGGTAAATACTGAAAATTAATCGATAATCGAAATATTCCCGAAAAAGGGCCAAATTTAAAGAAAAGTAGCAAGTCATTTTCAAATATTCCCTAAAAAAGTCATTTTATGCGAAAATGCGGGATTTTTAGTTTTTACCAAAATATGCAAAAATATGCGCTAACATGTTGGGCTTATTTTAATCAGAATTTTCCAATTCGTAAAGAAATTATGGACGATATGCTCGATAATCTACGACTAGAAAAATATGCAAAAGCATATTTTGCCTTGCCCTGGTCATATGACATCACAATAAAAAATTTTCAACATATCTTCTATCCCCACCACATTTTGAGGTCGATAACCCCTCCTTCTCCCCTCCAACATCAGGTATGGAGGTGAATGTAATATACTTTTTATTCCCAATAACCATATATGTTCATATTATTAATATTTTTACAAAAACACTCCTCAATCTCTACTCAAATTTTCATAATCCGCCATTTTGAATCCATTTTAATCCTAATTCGAGAGAATATATTCTGGTCACTAACTAACCATACATACAAAGTTTGACCTTTCTAGATTGGTTTGATGAGGAGATATGCAAGATTCAAAAAATTTCATGACTTAACTTCCTCAAAAACTCGGTTTTTGCTCTACCTCCCCTCAAAATGCACTTAGGAAGCTGAAGTATATGTTGGTGTACATGACTCACTATTTCATATGAAATCAAAAACAAAAAAATTGAGTCATTTGCCTCTTCTCCATCGTCCCTCATGAGTGATCCGTCATTTTGAATTTTTTCGAAAAAATAAAAAATTAGTTTTGTTAGATTTCTACGAAGAGTCTCTCACCAAGTTTTGAGCGAATTTCATAAATGCCAGGAAAAATATACCAAAAGTTGGGCATTTGCCAGATGGTTACAAATGATCTGAAACGCAAAGATTTGAAGACGCCACCCTCCCCGACCCCTTTCTCAAATCAGGTAGGCTGTAATAGCTATCGTCTTTGACTTAAAAACTCAGTTAAAAAACAGGTTTAATTTTCAATCAGTGAAGTTAGTTTTACCGCGTGTTTACATTATAAACAGTTAGTCTGTTATGCCTTAATACATATAAAAGTAGGCTCACGTTTAAATGAACGATGCTGATTCATCGCGCTCCACTTAACGTGAATTTAGCTATTCAAGTTTGAATTGGTGATTGATATTTAATCTGCGGTTTTGGTCATTGTTGGATTACTATACTTCGATGGAGATCAGGTCAGGTGTAAATCGATGATGCATAATCATGAGCAATTATTTTTTACTGCACACATACGCCAGTTGATGAAGATGAATCCATCAACCACAATTTGTCTCCTGGCTTCCGGGTGCGATGTATATAGGTATATCGAAAAAGTTATTTGGTAAATTTTTGTATTCATTGATCTTAGTATGCATAGATTAAGTTTGCTGTGTTAACTGAAAGAATTGTATGTTTTTACAGACGGAGTCCAGTATATTCTACTATTAAAAAAATGAATCATCAACAATTGAACTTTAATGTAATTCCTTATTGTTGCTATAGGACTTCAACTAAAACGGTTATTTCACTTAGTTATTTCACTTATTTCACTTGATAAAGCATGACTTTGAGTATAAAGTTCATCTTACTCCAAATTGATGATTTTCACAGCATGCCAATAAGCTCTTGAAATGAATCTTAAAACTAACCTGCAACAAATAAAAAATATAAAACTGGAGAAAACATCGATAAAAATAAATAAACTATGAAAAAACATTAAAATATCTTTTTCGAAATCTCGAACAAACTTAATATAAGATTTTCCAATTTTCAACAGTTTCTAGCCCAACCTCACGCCGAAGATTGAAATACATCACGCCTAATACCACTCACCCATTTTTTGTGACCGAATACTGTCATCCTACATAACACTGTCACTAATACGATCTATTTTGCATTCATTTCTCCACAACACGACGCGCCGATCACGACGAGAAAATGGAAAATCACGACCACGCGGACGTATCCGGTTCACTAGGTATTGGCGAACGCCCCAAAACTCGGTCAGTAGAGCCGGCGCGTAAAAGTCAAAAAGCGAACTAAATGCTAATACGTGACTATGGTAACGCTCGCCTCCGCCATGGGTGGATATTTTATTACAGCGCGAAGATCGAGTCGGCTCGAGAAATCAAAATAAGATGACCTGAATCTGTATATCGCAGGTCTGCATCCGTTTTAGACACTGGCTGAATGTCGATTATGCTCTCTTAATTGCATCGGTGCGATCAGCTGCATCCGCAACATAGAACCGTTTATAGAGGTGCATCATCTTATCTCGCAATACATGTGGGAATCGCTTTCTGTCAAGGTCGTCTCACTATACCATATTTTTACGCGTGTATACGGATAATTTTACAATTAAAGTTCACCTGGTGGACGTTCGAACTGGGTCATTCCGTGTCGAATGGTGCACCGAATGAAGCGATTTTCGACCCGGATTTTTACGCTGACCTTTTCCCGAAACAACGGCTGATGCGAGGGTACCGATTGCGGTTTTCAGCCTGTCTCGCATACACCAACGTGCCACATGGTTTGAACGTGTGTCATAGAAACCAAGTTTTTCATCGATCACCTTTACATTAACTATTATCGAATGTTCGTGTGGGTTATTTTTATCACCGTGAATACATTCATACATATAATGGCGTGTTGTCATCATTTGGTCGTTAGGATGTCACATATTTCCAAAGTTCGATGTTTGATAGGCCTTCCTTCCTCTAAAAATATACGTTTGGGGCCTAAATGAGGGCCCAGAAATTTTCACCAAGGAAAAAATAATTGAACCCATGGTGACTGAAGTTCAAGGCTTAATAAATTAGAAAAAAAATTAAGCAGCCATGTCGCAGTTGGGGCTTGTTTACGTTTATAAATAACGTTGTTTAACTCTTCATGTAAGAAAGCCACACCCAATACAAAGTATGAAAATCGCTGTCCTGTCCCTTCCAAAACCTCTTAAAGGCGTCCATTAATCACTCAAAGGGGAGGAGGGGGTCAAGTCGAATCTCATTTAATCTTACTTGAGGGAGAGGGGGTCTCGGCAAATATCAACGTAATTTTTTTCGGCAAGAAACAGAGTAAAATTGCGAAAAAATAATATTAAATAAATTAAAAGACGTTTCTTCACTAAAATATGACCAAATCATATTCAATAATACTTTTATTTCTTGTCTTATTAGAATAAATCCTACTCATTTACACAAGTAACACATTTTGAAAAATCTCACGTATGACTGGTAGATGGAGAAGGGAGATGAGCTAAATCTCATAAAATCTCACCAGGCAGGTTTTTTTTTTTTTCAAGCATGGATCCCCAATCTCAGCTGTGCCCTGCGCGGTGAGACCAATTTATTAGCCAATAACGTATAAACAAATATATATACCAAAAAGTTGGACATTTACCAGATGATTACAAATGATCTGAAACGCAAAGATTTGAACACCCTACCCTCCCCTGACCTCCCCTTCCCAAATCAGATAGGCTGTAATAGCCTTCATGTCCTTCAGAAATTCGGCTTATAATTACTTCTTAGCGCCTCACAGTGGGGCCGATTGCGATTCTAGGTGGACAAAAGTCCAAAAAGTGACATTCGATTTTCTGGTTGAAAATCCACTCAAAAGTTGTGTACATCCTTCCTCTATAAGAAACAAAAGCCACAAGAGCCATAACTCTACCGTAGTGGTCATGGGAGGGGGATGAGTATAACAACCTCCTACTTCTTCGCTCAAAATATCCCGCTAATACGAAAACGCTGAGGTATGACTAATGATTTCGTGGCTTTAAATTCACTTTTGGGAGGGAATGATATTTTTTCATGAAAATACGTTAAATAATTAATCATTTCGCGGTATTAATTTTTTTTTACAAATCATCATATTTATGTGAGAATTTTTTTTATTTTCGTATTTTTTTTGGTGTTTTTTTACAATTTTTGTTACCTACGAAACCACAGACGTCTTCAGACCTAAAAGTGGCGACGTGGTGTTGTGCACAAAGTGCTCCTTTACACGCCTGTTTTGATTTCAGTTGCGCCAACTTGCGCCGAAAGTAGCTTTTTTAGGATTTTATGTTAAAATTTAGTGTTTTTACACGAAAAATCTCAGTTTTTTTTTCTAATTACATTCTTTGCATAGGTTGTTGAATAATTTATAAATTTTTTTTTTAAATGAAGGGTTTTTAACCCCCTTTGGATTTTTCTACTCTCTAAATAACCAATTTTCTCGAAACTGGAGCTTTTGGTGCTCTGAGGAGTTGAATTTCCAATATATTTTAGCATAAATACATATGATTAAAAAATCAATAATCACTTGTTCCCTTGAAACTCTATTTTCCAAAAATTGGTGTTCTGGGGCTTTTTGAGGGACTATATTACAAAAAAAATTTCAGATTCGAATTCAGCGACTCGAAAACATATAGTTCAACATGAATGAATAATTTATTTCTTTGAAGCCCAATATTTCAAAAATTTTGCTTTTTTGGGGCTTTTGAGACTTTTTAAGGGGTTGCATCACAAAAAGACTTTCAGATTCGAATTCTGCGACCTCAAAAACATAAAGTTCAACACGAATGAATGACTCATTTCTTTAAAGCCCAATATTCCAAAAATTTTGCTTTTTTGGGGCTTTCGGGGCTTTTCAAGGGGTTGCATCTCAAAAAGAACTTCAGATTCGAATTCAGCGACCTCAAAAACATATAATTCGATATGCATAAATAATTCATTCCCCTGAAGCCCAATTTTCCAAAAATTTGGGCTTTTGGGGCTTTTTGAAGGGCGGAAGGAAAAAACTAATATCAAATTCGAGTTTAGTGACTCAAAAAACATAAGATACGCTTATTCAAAAGTAAAAAAGTTACATTTTCGAATTTTGTCCACCTAGATTTGCAATCGGCCCCACTGTGCGCCTGTCTATAGGACTTATTGAATAAAAAGAAAATTACATACAATTTAGATAAACTTAGAACTAAAAGAGCTAGCACACCAGAATCTCTACCTCAGTACCATGGAATGCGTCCTTCACTAATGGGAGCACATCACCCCATGCCAGCCTGTCCCTCGCTGTTCCAATTTTAGGAAAGACAAGCCTATCAACGCCCCTCTCATCACAGGCATTGCGTAGGGCAAGTAGAGGCTGATGTAGCGCACTTAATATACCAGTAGGTTTACCAGTGCTGACACCCTTGGTTATGACGTAGAAGATCCGGCAACCTCGCCCACTGAATTATTTTGGCGGCGAAGCTCCTCGCGGCCCCCAAAGAGCTTCACAAACCTCACTGCAATGTCGGCGTACATACCAAAGTCCGCCGCCACACAGTATGCTGTAGGTGTGACAGTTGGTTGAATAGATTTGAGTTTGTTTGATGATGGGATATTGCTCTAGTAGTTTTAAAAAGCTTCTATGGTATAAAATTTAATTGAATTTTTATTATTAGAAAATGATACAGGAATGTTTTGCACTGGATAAGATGTGGATATTTTCGCATATTTGTCGGTCGTTTCGTTACGAGGTATATTACAGTGTGATTGAATCAGCTGAGCTGAGGGCTTGGGCTATTTCTTGACCTATAGGATGCAATTGTTTGCATGATACTTCTTTATGGAATTTATAGCAGTTAGTGAGTTGGAGAAAGTCACGGTATGTGTTAAGATGAAATCTTGGTTGGTAGATTCTCAAATTCTTAATTAGTCAATTGTTTAGAGTATTCTCAATGAATTACAATTATTCTTTTTGATTTGTTATATTTTTTTGAGCTGAAATTTTTTGAAAGTTCATTTCGCATTCAAAGGAACATTTTCAGAAGCAAGCACCTCTAAAGAATAAGATATTCACCTCTATAAATAAGTGTAGCCTCAACAAAAAATTAACAAAATGAAATATAAAAGAACCATAGCCTAGAAGAAAACATAAATATACCTCCAAAGGTATACTGCACACAGTTGTACTACTTGTACTCGACACTTTTTCTAGTATAACCAAACTTCGTAGGCACTGCAGTGTGTCGTTGTTATTGAACCTCAGATATATCACCAAAATATTGTTTTACTTATAACACTCGATCTCTATACAAATTCTTGATGAAAATTTCTGAAAATTGAAATAACAGAAAGTTGACATATTTTTCTTAATTTCTCATAAGCTGTACAAGGCGTCAATTAACAAACAAAATGAAAAATAAAAAAAATAATTCTTCAATTTGTAAGAAAGTTGTTCATAGAAAAATTGTTTTCATTACGACGCGACGTATATTTAGTTAAGACAGGAAATTCAACAAAAGGAAACACTGTAACAACCAAATGATAAGAAAGCGAACACTTTAATGACAGAATACACCATTCTACGTTTACGGTGTAAGACACAATAGGTAAAAGAGGTCGCAAATAATTACGAACATTTCATGACGATTTTGTAAATTTGGACCGGTTTTAAGGCCCATTCCTCAACTACAAAGAGATTCCGAAGATTTTATCTGTCTTATATACAAGGTGAGAGAAATTTAATTAAATAAGAACTCATTTATTACTTAGCTTGTGATTTTTTTTTTAGGAATTAAAGGGCAGAAGACTAAAAAATATTTTTTTGTGATTTTTCCAAAATTCTATTTTTTGTAGTTGCATTTAGAAGTGATACTGGTTTCATAAAGAGTACAAAAAAAACTGTAAATTTTCTTTTGAATACAAGGTTTGAAAAATATGTGTAATCTTTTGCATAAAAAATATCTTATTTCATGCATTCTAGAAAAACATTCAAAATTCCGCAATTTACCATAATCATTGAGGCATGTAATCAATTTCAATTGTCTGAGATGTGAAAGAATTCTCAATTTTTACGTTTTAGGGGCTCCCAAAAGGTCATTTACCTAGTACAGTGACACCCTACTTTTAGCTTGAAACAACATAAATGATTTTTGGGAACCCCTGAAAGATGTAAATTGGACTGAAATATTCTTTTACATTCCAAACACTTGAAATTCTTCCTATCACGTCTGCCTTATGGATAAATCAGTAAATTTTGAATGTTTTCCCAAATACACAAAAATAGGATTTGAATTTTTTATTCTTGAAAAAAAATTCTGTCTCTCAATTTAAAAAAAAATTAATGAATAATTTTTCTTTGATATGATCCTTGGTAGCCAAAAAATTGAAAATTTCAAAACTCTGAAATTTCTGAAATATAGGGATTTTTCAAATCAAATTTTTTAAAGATATCCCTCAATATCTTGCCATCTGGGTGATATTTTCTGAAAGGTTCATTCGAAGACCAAAAAAACTTTTTTTTGCACGGTGTCGAAAAAATGTCCAATTTGATTTTATAAATAACAATTATAAATTCTGAACTGATTTTAAATGCCATTTATAATTTTTCAGATCGTATGAAAAAATCAATGATGAATTTTTACCATTGGGTTCCGGCAGTTTTATCAATAATTTCACTGAACTGCTTCGAAGGAGCCAACATATTAGGAATTTTTCCAACAAGCAGTAAAAGTCATATACAAATGCATAAAATAATAATGAAAGCTTTAGCTGCCCGAGGGCATCAGGTTACCGCAATCACTCCTTACAAGTCAAACACATTCGTAGAAAATTACACCGATATTTTGCTCTTCGATGGAGAAACGTTTGCAGATGCTGTAAAAGTCGAAGAAACCGAAAATTTCAGAGGATTTTGGAAAAATATTGTATTCAATAAAGACGCCGAAAAATGGTTTTGTTCGATGGTGGCTGATTTGCCCTACATTCGAGAGTTGATAACCTCTGAAACGAAAATGATAGATTTAATTTTAGTAGAAATGCATTGTACTAGATGCTACGCCTTACTCGCGTACAAATTGAATGCTCCCATCATCGTGGTATTACCACCGGCCACTAATATTGGCATGGACTACGTATTAGGCAATCCATTTCATGTATCACATACAGCGCACATATTTAGGCCTTTTACCAACAATATGAATTTTTGGCAACGTTTAACAAACACTGTAGAATACTCTATAACGGTTTTATATCAATACTACGTGCATAATAACTGGATGGAAAAATTCTCCGAGGACATTTTCGATATGGAATTACCACCCATGGAGGATTTAGATAGACAAATCGTTATGTCGTTCGTGAACAATCATTTTGGTTTTATAAATAGAGCAACTAGTCCGAATTCTATTCCTTTAGCTGGAATTCATATTAGAGAAGCAAACGAATTACCGATGGTAAGGCATACTGGAATTCAGTCTAAGTTTATACATTTTAAAATTAAAAATTTACACATAAATTTCTTTGTTAACAGGATATTCGAGATTTCATCGACCAGTCAACTCACGGTGTAATTTATTTCTCATTTGGGTCCCTCATCAAGGTAAGCAGTATAGATCCAAAGAAAATAAAAATGTTCGTAGAAGTATTTTCAGAAATACCTCAAAGAGTATTATGGCGAGCTGATGACTTTGCTATCAAAGATATACCATCAAATGTACGAATAGCCAAATGGTTCCCTCAAAGAGACGTATTAGGTAGGAATTCAATTTTTCTTAACGTGAACACATTTCGCATGTATCTATTTAAATATTGTCTCACTGGTCAGAACATGAAAATCTCGTCGCCCTCATCACTCACGGAGGTTTATTTAGCTTGCTAGAGGCGATCTACACCGAAACTCCCATCATCGGAGTACCATTTGCATTTGATCAATTCCAAAATGTGCAAGTAGCTGTGGAGAAGGGAATTGCCATCCATCTAGACTACGATAGCATGAACAAAACTTCATTCAGGAAAACCATCGACGATATTGTGAACAAAACGATGTAAGTTTTGCAAAATGCTGAATGCAAATATGGATTTCAAGTCTTTAAACCTTTGAAAATATGATTTGAAAAAACTTCAAAACATTCTTTGTATTTTAGATATCGTGATAATATGAAAAAATGTTCGCAAATATTAAAAGATCGTTCGAAATCTGCATTAGATGAAGCTATATATTGGTCCGAATACGTGATAAGACACAAAGGTGCGTTTCATTTGAAACCACGTGCTGCTGATATGCCCATGTACCAGTATTTATTATTGGATGTTATTGTTGTCGCATTAGCGAGTATCATAGGAGTATTATTCCTTTACATAGCTGTTTATAAAATAATACAAAGAATAATGAGTTTCATTCTTAATAAAAATGAAGTAGGCAACAATAAATACAAGTGAAATAAAAAAATTGATGATTTATTAGAGTCTTATAGTTATGAATATTGTTCGATGCTGAACAGAATCGTGTAGTAGATACGTCATTTGGAGAAGAGGAGAGGTATATACACTAAGGCGACCATTGTGAATTTCAATCTTAATCTTAGACGTCCATAGCACATGTATAATTAACAAATAAGTGAAAATAAGATGCGGGAGGCGGGGGTTAAATCCCTAACTTTTAACTATGTTTCAAATATATATGAATAGAAAATAAATTCATGTTCCTAGAAACCAAATTTTCATGACGGTTAGACTATACGAAGGCTAGAATAAATATTTGGCTAGATCCAAAATAAAATAATCATTTTTTCCAACTATATAAATATTGAACTCCCATGACATTATGTCTTTTACATAATGTGTCTGATCTTTTAACAACACTCGAGTTGAATGAATTGCCTACACACGCCCAAAAAAGTTTAATTCTTTCAAGGCGCTTGTAGGCAACTTATTTAACACTAGAAAATTAACACTGTTGTCATTGGCTACATTCGTGTTTATGAAATTCAATTGATCTCTGATAAAAAATATCGTAGTATTTATAGCATCAAACGAAAAAATTATCCGAATTTGAATATAACTAAATGAAGTTTTAACTAAAAAACTCATCTTTACTGAATATCATCATCACAAGGCTTGATAAGTTTATTCTTAACAAAATTATAAATATTAGATAAACATGTTTTTGAATTTAGAATGCGCTTATGCACATAAAAGATTCTATATTGAACAATTTTTGGAGTTAGGAATGTGTTTCACCACTACACTTGGCCTCTTTCATAGCACAGCTAAGTTTGCTCATGTATCATAAATTGCCTTCATGTACACAACGAAAGGGCTAAAAAATAGTAAATTTTCTATTTTAATGTGTGAAAATTTTGTTGGCGCCTAACGTAGGGCAAAAATTGAAAAAAAATGATAGGTATAATTTGGCGCTCAAAGTAGGACAAAAATGTAAAAAAAAATCAATAGGTATAATTTGGCGCTCAACGTAGGACAAAAATGGAAAAAAATTATTAGTCATAATTTGGCGCCTAGCAAAGTATATTACTATCAACTATAATATTTCAAAGCTATCAGATAGATATCTGTTATTGATTAAGATAAATTTGTAAAACCATTAAATAAATGAATTCACCATATCGTTAAATAATCTGATGCTTTTTGACGTTCTATTATGCTTATCTGTCGTTCCTTCATTTCTTCTATGAACTGTTCTGATGTTTTGTTGAAATCGTCGCAACTCCAATACAATCTAGGTTCATAGTCCTCGGATTGATCATAATGAGAGCAATGTTGCTTTAATTTTTCAAAATATGAAGATAATATTTTCATTTCCTCGAGCAACTGACTTACACCATATTGTACGGCGCAGTTTTCTATCTTTTCTAGAAAGTATTCGTATAACATCATATCGGCGAGATTCAACTCCATAATTTTGATCTTACTAATCTCGGTTAAATTGTATTTAGCTGGAATAATTGCTTCTGCAAATACATTAGTAACATATTCCAACGGCCATCCCATCAAATTACTCAGCAAAACTAATGAAATATCTAAATGCTCGTAAATCATAACATAATCGAATTTACGTTCGATTTGGTGAATGAAATTTTGAATTTCAGTTTCATTAAATTGGTTTTCTTTTTTCAGGCCCAACTGAGTACTAACCGGGTTCATGTTATTAGCTGATTCTGATATAAAACCTCGCAATGTTCCACGCGCATTCCTAGTTCTGTAATCATCGTACAATGATTGAAATATGGATATTGGATGGCTCAAAATGATAACTGTGTAGGCATCTTCATAACTATATTCATGCACGTTGTCGTCCAAATTATCAAACTGAAATACCACGTTGTATTTATTATTTAATGTTTTCATATCGTCTATACCCGGGATAAATACATCCAAGTTATAGTTTAGACTAAATCTGGACAAGATATTGAACACAATCGAGCTAGCATTTGTTTGAGATTTTAAAAATACCATGTTTGTGCGTACATCATCTACAACATTGGTAAGCCTGGGAACGCAACATGGGTATTCTAGTAATTCTTTATGTTCTCTGAAATAAAAATATAGTTCATATTCCTATTTCAATACTTCAGGGGTGAAAAAATCATTGAAAATTTACTTACACGAGTATTTCACGAGTGGTCTTCTCTGGTACTATGATCGTGTGGAAGATTAATTCTAAAACTACCACGTAAAGTAATAAAAACCAATATTTTCTATTCCTCGATGTGACTATGCTAGAATCCATGTTTTCGCCACATTAGCCTCGTATGTTAGTTCACACAACATTACGTCATAAGTAACTATCAGCGTATTCAACTAGAAAGTCGTTGTTGGGCGAGGAAAATGTATGAATAAACGCAAACTGTTTGTCCTTCTTTTTATTATTTACTGATAGTCAAAGTTGAACAAGGCTTCAGCGATATGAGTAGGTATAATGTTTCATAAAATAAATACTGGCCATTACGAATTTTTTGTTCGCTTGACATTTCTCTTAAACATACTGGACATAAAAGTCTATCTCATTAGGGAAGACTCTACAGATCTTGATGTTTCAGATGATTTGTAGTTGACTGGCTGATGTTTAAATTTTTAGTTTTGCACATACGTATATAATACAAATTTCCTTAATTATTCATAGGGTAAAGAGACGGGTATGAAAACTGTCCAAACAAGAATTCTAAGTCGACTACGGATCTGGGGCAAAATGATTCCAACTGATCTGACTTCAACCTGACTCCAGAGTCAAAGTTTTTAAATTGACTAGGAGTTAAAGGTTGAAGTTGAAGTTGAAGTTAAATTTCAGACTTGACGCAGCTAGCGTTAAGTTGGAGTAGAATTTTTGTTGACTGCTGCTGTTTGGCTCAAAATTCAATCAGAGCCTGTTCGTATAATTATTCGGGTAATTTATACAGATATTTTATCCGACTAAAAATGGTGGTGGCTCACTTGAGCTTCGGAACCCTAAAACCTCATTCGGTAATTGAGTTAATGTTATTAGAGCCAATTGCAAATTCGAATTTGCTAGAAATAAGTTCCTTGAAGTGATCTGAAGTTTGAAGTTTGTAGACAAAAAATCAAAAGTAACAAATAGTTTTTTTTTTTTTTTTTTTTTTAATTAAAAAACTTTTTCAGCAAATCGAATTTTTCACGAGACTTGAATGATTTTTATTAATAAGAGTAATTCATGATCAATTTTATTTATGTATTTGCTATAGATTTCTTCATATTGTAAAATACATAAGTACCTACTAACTTGAAAATTACTGCTGCAAATATCCAAAATATACTAGTAGTGGTTCTTAGCCTCGGTATTTAGCCTTAATGTATAGAGATTAATAGCGTTTCAAATCTGAACATGCCCTTTCGAATCTCAGCTCCAGTAACATGACGTGGCTGCTGAAGTTTATACACATATGGAATATATATGTACATATTTTACAAAAATCAATGCGTAAAATAAATAACTAAATTACATTCCAGACTGGTCAAATATAACACTCTGGCATCAATTGTACAACAAAATGAGAAACTTCAACTGTCATCTGATTTCTCACAAACAATCTCAGCTTTCCAAATGAAACCAGCATGAAGAAACTGAGAAAAACCTCACCAAAATATGAAATCTCATCTATTCTCAATGTATCCCTTGAAGTTCTTCGTCATCTCCAACAAGAACAACAACATTTTCAGGATTCTCTATGTAATTTTTGCTGAGTAAAAATTTATCAAAAGTTGCAATTTCCTCTTTATACGTATCAGAGGGCAACTTCATTTGATTTAAAGAATTTTCAGCATTTTCAATGGTACTGACGATGAAATCATGCCCAGAATCCGAATCAGTGGCATTATTAACGAACTGGATCACATCATCGTTCAGCAATAGATTTATATCTTTAGCTGCTATGAAATCCAAATGGTTGAAAAAATGGCTGTCCACTCTAACCAGACCCAACCGCTTAGGAAGTTGTTTGTATAATATTTCGTTATCCTAAAATTCAAAGTTTAGCCAATTCTTGACTATGGAAGCAATCAAACTAAATAATACTGATGTACATGACTCAAGATAATACTAACAACAGCGGAAGATAAAATATCAGCATCTCCATAGTATATTCTCACTGGTATGTTGATGTTACTCAAGTTATAAGAGGGAGGAGCAGGAGTTCCATATTTTTGCAAATTTCTTTTCACACCATAATCGAATTGTCGAAACAAACCTGTAATTTTATTTTTTTAACTAAGAGTCTCACTCGTTTCAAAATATTTCCAAAGTATGAATTAAACTTCTAATGCTCACCCGGTACAATAAATTGTAAAAAATGTTGCACAGTTTTAGCTGAACTGCCCGAAGGTACTTTTGAGTAATACAAAGACGTTAAGCTCTGGAAAATTATGTTAATTTAGAAAGAATCCATTAACATCACCGACTTAAATTTCATTTCACCTACCATGTCATACTGAACTAAATCTGCTCCATACACCGGAAATATAATAATGCTCATACACAAATCAGCGGTATGTTCATTGCATGGAACTACGGTACAGGTTTTCCCCAATATATTCAACTTTTGACCAGATTCTTCACGCTTTAAAAACGCGTTTCAGTCAAATTATAGAATTACGTAAAAATACTACGGTCATCAGGAAGGGAATTAATTAACTAACTCTGCCTGGATACAGTAATTCGGCCGATACCCTCAGCACCGAAGTTGTATATTTTAAAGCCGTCACAGGTGCTAATGAAATCTGAGCTAGTATCTTTTCATCGTAAGATGATGTAGTAGATGCCATTATATAGAATGCTGATGCTCCCACAGAATGTGAGATCAGAACTAAATGTTGATGGTTAGTTGTGTTCAATATATAATCAATATTAGCTGGTAGGTCGTAGACTCCCATTTCGTGAACACTATTGAAATAAAACAAGTTTGTAATCAAATTTCAACCTTATTCTAGCTCTTCAAATAAGGTACCTGAAGTCCCAGTATTGGTTATCATTAGTGGCATACCGAAGATGGTCTTTAGAATATAAATTACCGCGCATATTCGCCATCCATACATCATAGCCTTCGTCAGCTAATCTATAACCTATAATTTAATAGGCCAGATAGGTAATAAGTATATCTTAAGTATGAGAATATGTGAGCACTGAGCACTGGCAAGAACTGGCGTAAAAAGGCACAGGGTACTAATATGACTTGGGTACTTCTATAGTTGTACTGATATCACACCTTGTGAAACTCCTCCTTCACGTCATCCCACCCATTCCTCCACTCTATTTAAAAATTTGTAAACATATAAACTGTAGAAGTTTCGAAAAATTTCATTCAACATAAACGCCCTTCAAAAAAAATTAAAAAAATTAAATCACTCTGGACATATATTTAAATAGGAAATTGAAACCAGAAAATTAAATTTTCAAAACAACAATCATTTTATACTAGGGAACATTCCGCGGCTTGCAAGTATAAATTTCAACCAGACAAATTTAATGAAAAACATATCGCCAAAGAGCCTCACGACAAAAATTCCAGATGACAACGTTAATACGAGAAATATAGGGATGGGGGGTAAAGAAGGAGGTCAAAATTTCGGAAAACAGAAAAATCATATGAAATATGAAAAAAAACTGCATTAAAAATGAGTAAATGTGATCGTGCACTAAGAAAATATAGTTAGTGTAAAAAAAATAAAAGTTTTAGCCAGTTTATGTGTTATCTATTAGCAAATTTCGTCTGGGCAACTTTTGTACGAAGTTTGAGATAATGAATAAATTTTTTACATTAAATCCCCTTCTAAAGGCACTAGTCCCACTATCGCTCTGTAAGGGTATGAAGAGCGGTGCCAGGGATTGCGGGACATCATCATTCAAAATGATGAATCAATGTAAAAACAAGAAGGGTAGAAAAAAATTATATTTTTTACATTAGGTGGTGCAAGGATACAAATGTTAAATTTGGCAATTAAAAATCGTTAAAAACTTCGCTCCGATGATTTTTAATTAATTTAAGCTATTTTAAATATATTTCGAAATTGATTGTGTAGTGGAGGGAGGGGGAGATTGGATATAAACTTTGGCAGCTTGAACTAGCTAGATCCTTAATTCTGACGATATTTCATTCATCTCATTCACAGTTGATCAATTTTGGAATTAACACTCTCTAACAAGGAGATATTATAACGAGATATAATTCTCCAAGAAAAGGTTGTAACTCAGAGAATACCAACTATAGCAGCTAAAAATCATTAGATCCCTTTATTCTGGCCATATTTCTCTCATTTAACTTGCAAAACGTACTTATATTAAACAAACAGATTCCATAGAGACTAGGCTCCTAAATTTTGTAATTTCAGGATGAGTAATATAATTCAAACTCATTAGCATAAACAAATAAACTCATTTTCCAAAAGGAGAATACTAATCAGGTCATGAAGTGAGCTAATTTGAATACATTAGTAAATAAATCGGTACCAAACTATTTTAAAATAAATTCATTTTTGTATGATGAGTTGAAAATTTATTTCTTGTCCTGAAATAACCATATTTCAGGAAGTAATCACTCAATCTTTTTTTTTTCAGATATCGAAAATGGGGTTAGAAAAATGAAATATCGTCAGAGTGTAGGGTCTAGCAGCTTTTATCTCCTTAATCATTTTTTTTTAAATGCCCCCCACCCACCACGGACCATTTTTGGAGTTTTTTTCGACTATAGGATGTTTTTTGTTGAAAGTATTTTATTTTTTCGTTTTGAATAATAAGTTGTTCTTTTTTAAAATAATTTTTATGATCTTAAACATTTAACAGTTCGTCTCCTACCCATCTCCCCTCCCGGTATCGGTCTGGCGCACCTTTACACCGATCGGAAACGCGCTGTCAAGGGCTTCTTTATTCATCATCTGTGGCTCCCTCTTCCCCCATCTACCTCCTAACCACATAAGAGTAGGGCGAATTTTAGCTTTTTAGGAAGAGGGGAGGGGGTGGGAGACCTCGAAAGGGTGTGATGAAAATTTCAGACTCTAAATTCAATTCTGAAATAAAATAAAAATGAGATACAGTTTGTAAAAAATTTCAAAAAAAAAGGTTTTTAAATTTTTTTTTAGCATAAAAATTACATTTGGACCCCAAGCGAAAACTGAAAAAATTTTTAGTCCACAATTTTTCAAAGTTTAAAAAGCCTAAAATTTTGGATTTTTCAATTTTTTTTTTTTTTGAAAAACACCAATTTATTGTGTAGAAAACATTAATAATAGCACTTGGGAAAAAATTAAAATTAAAAAATTTCCATTGATCTGAGGATGGTCAAAAACCCCAATGATGCCATTACGACGTTACTCCCCTTCATATTAAAATTGTCAACCGGTTAAATGAGCTTTTCATCAAATTTCGTCGGGTCTAAATCGATGATTTATGGTCTGGAATTCTCCAGTAAAGAAAACATTTATTTTAAAAAAGTTATTTGTAAATGAACGATGTTGGAACTAGAAAAATTAAGAACAAAGTTCTCAAATGAACAGACATTCAAAAAGTATTTAAAATAATAAAATGACCGATTTGTAAATTTACAACCAAAAAATTTAAAACGAACAAGCATTTTTATAGTACAACTATAAATGTACAATGTGTAGTGCCTCTTACAAGATACAAAATGTGAAAGAAAATAATTGTACCTAAGGACAGAATGCGATAAATGACTAAAGAAGCATCACTAGGCGAAAAATTATAACAAGAACTGGAGGCTATAGCTATACGTTTTATACTGTGTTTACTGTCTTCTACTATTGTATTTTTTTTATTGGTTACATAACATACCTAAATAAAAATTACTACGAGAGTCCATAAATGTTTCAAAGGCAAGAAAGAGAGACAACACCTCAGCCAGTCCGCCACTACGTCCACTATTTCATTTATCATTTTTCGACCATTGCGATAATAATTTCATAACGTATGTTGCACACAAACAGAAAATACAAAATATTACATCACTTTCCTAACGATTTTTCAGGCCCATTTAGTATCCAATCGTGAGACGAAGTCGTCAGTCCATGAAACAACAATATAGGATATCGATTTGACTTAGCTTTATATCCCGATTTACCATATGGTATTCGGTGCAACTGAAGCAAATATCCATCCTTCGTTTGAACGGTATGTGTTTCAACAGGATATCCATTTCTTTGTACGATCTGCGGCTATGAGTGGTTTCGATTATAACTAGGACTGTATTTTGACATTTCATTCAATAAAACATGAAGCTAAGTGTACTTACTAGCGTTAGATGAAGATTGGGCACTTTCTTTTCCGCCATGTAGATGCCAGTATATACTAGAGAAGTAGTAAAAATTACGAAATACGAGAAAAGAATTTTGGCTGTTTTTTCATTCTGAAGGTTTGTGGAAGAAAGCATATTGGTAGCCAAATTTCACCTAGTTCGAGTGAATTAAATAAACCGGATATCTTCGAAGTTAATAACAGGTAAACAGATATATTCGCAAAATTATTAATATGGATGCGAGTAATGATCACTTCATGTTTGAATAGAAAAACAATCGATGAAAATAAATGAGATTCCACAAAAATATGTTTTATAAGGTTAATTAGCGGATTTTAAATTGAAAAATTTTCCTCAATTACCAAATTTGCTTAGTTGAAGTTGTATTGAAAAAATAAACTGTCAAAGTAGAAAAACATGAGATAAGTTGTAGGCACTAACAGAAAAAAAGTTCTATAGGTATGTATCCGAAAAAGAAACGCATCGACAAGTTCTTATATAAATAATTATATTGAATTTTTTCAATACCACATTACCACAACCCTAAGACCAGTTGAATGAAAAAAAAAAAGTAATAAGAAAGTACGATAGCATGAACTATTTCAAAGATATCTTATCAACGTATGCATGTTGTATCATATCTATGCGACATTACCAGACAAGGCCATTGTGAAACAGAAAATTTCCACCATTTATAGTTCCATAATTTCAATGTTCATTTCAGCAAGTTTTAAATTTTAAGTCCTACCTAACGTGGATGTTCTAACAACTCATAGTTCGCTGAAGACAGTTAAATTTTCGATGATGTATAACTCAAAGAAAACCTGAAAATTTTTTCCTTTCAAGGTGAGTAAATATATGATACAAAAATAATGATCCCATAGATATTAAAAGGGATACAAATATTTTATAAATTATCATAAAAATATTACTGATTTATTTACAGAACCACAGAAAATAATTCGAGATGATTTTCAAACTTTGCATTCTCGCGATTATTTCTTTAATTCCACCGGATCACGTCGAAGGATCCAAAATACTCGGAATATTCCCACTGCCAAGTAAAAGTCATTATGGAATGAGTCAGCCTCTGCTTAAAACATTAGCCGCCAAAGGTCACGAAGTCACAGTTGTCGCTCCTCACATATCTAAATCACCGACGCCAAATCTCACTGAAATTTGGATAGATAGTGGAGGAACCTGGATGGACTTCACGACAGTCGAACAAATCACCGAATTATCGAAAATCTGGGATAATCTTCTATTAGCGGATTACATAGAGAAAACGTTGTGTCGAAAAGTGCTATACATGCCCCACATTCAGAAACTTATACACTCGAGAGAAAAGATGGTAGATTTGTTAATAGTGGAAATGTATTTCACCGGTTGCTACATTTTAATCGCTCATAAATTAAATGTTCCTATGATCGTAATATTACCGCCAAGTTTAAGTGGTGGTATAGACGACATAATGGGTAATCCATTTCCTCTATCAGTTACACCAATTCTATGCCAACCGTTTACGACGAATATGAACTTCATCGAACGTGTTGTGAATACATTGGGGTACTTACTTTCGATTTTTTATCAGTTTTTAATTTTTGATCAAAACTTAGAACACGTGTCGCGGCAATTTTTCCACATGGAATTACCTGCTGCGGAGAATTTAAGTAAACCGATAGCTATTGCTCTCAACAACAATCATTTCAGTTTTATAAATAGGGCGGCTAGTCCGAATGCCATTGGTTCGGCTGGAATACATCTCACGGAAGCGAATCCGTTATCAGAGGTAGGTAAATTGGATGTAACGAATTTGCCTATTTTTCAAAATTGATAGTTCGTGAATAAGAAAACAGATGAACGAATAAGATGCTTGAAAAGTGTCTCTCCTGATGAGATAGTGAAAATGCCCCTTGACCCAAATTCGGTCACAAGTAGTCCTAAATGTTGCCCATGATGAAAAAACTCCCCCAAAAAAATTTTCGCCTTCCACCCCACCCCTTCTTGAGAAATCGCCCCCCGCCCCCCATATGTCGAAAATTCAATATTTTAAAACTCTGGATGGGATGGTGCAATAAGTACGCCATATTTTTAATTCAATTTCTTTGGAAGAATTAGAATTTTTTTAAATCTTTTTTTTTATAATTCTAAAAATTTTATTTTTAAGAAATTGGAAGCTTCTGGATTTAGATTTTATACTTTGTTGTCTCAAAGCCAAAAAAAATTAATGAAAATGTTTACTTTTATAATTCGTTTGAAAATGGAATAGGTATTCACAATAGTTGATAATGACGCCATAAAAATATTAGCTCTTAAATTGAATTTTTTAGATCTCTCAAAATTAAGTCAAATTTTTTAAAATTTCAAAAAACAATTTTTGTCAATTAAAATTTTTTTTTGTTCCAAAGTCATATTTTGTTGTCCAAAGGTTGCCTAAGACTTTTTATTTTTTTTTTAAGAAAGCAACAATTTTGGTTATTTTAAAAAATAAGCAACAAATGGGTAATTTATGGGTCTTGTGCAGGGTATGAACTTAATTTAGTCTATTTTGGATTCAAGAAGGACAATATGTTCGATTTTTGCTTCGTAAAACTTCCCAAAACATCAGAGAATTTATGAATCCTTGTAAAACAAAAATCGATCATATCTATTGAGCGTTTAATAATTTCATCATGTGATTTAATAGTTTTTGACTTTTTTTTACCTTCTTTATTATTAATAATTTTAAATATAATAATAAATAAAAATTTTCAGATGATTAATAAGATTCTTCATTCACAAAAAAGTATTCGTTATTTTATTTCTTTTCATTTCTTTGTAAGGGATTAAGAAATTAACACATAAATAATTGTTTCTCAAGAAAATAATTTCGAAGAGAAAAACGCCAGGAAAAGGAAAAACGTAAAAAAAAATAAATAAAACGAACACGTCCAAACTTAAAGGAATGCAAATTTTATCCAAATATTTTTCACATTGAGGGTGGTTGAAGGAGTGGTACCTATTTTTGAAAATTCAATCATTTTTTTTTTCACAGGATCTGCAAACATTTTTAGATGAAGCATCGGAAGGTGTGATCTTCTTCTCGCTGGGTTCTTCTCTCAAAACCAGCGGTATGAGTTCACAAAAACTAAAAATATTCCAAGAAGTGTTTTCGGAAATACCTCAAAGAGTGCTATGGAGAGTAGACAAATTAAACCTCGTTGATGTACCACCAAAGGTGAAACTAGCCAAGTGGTATCCTCAGCGCGATCTACTAGGTAATGACTGTATCTCTATTAATATTATTATATTTACACATACGGCGTTATTTATTTGATTTGACACCTCAGAACACAAAAATGTCATCGCTTTTATCAGCCACGGAGGTTTATTCAGCATACTTGAAGCAGTCCACACTGAAACACCACTCATCATAATACCATTCTGGTTCGATCAAATTCAAAATGCGAAAATTATTGTCGAAACAAAGAGTGCAATTCAACTGAATTATGCTGATATCGATAAAAACTCCTTAAGGAATGCCATCGATGAAATCGTAAACAATACAAAGTAAGTTTTCAATTATCTTGAAATTTAGATTCTTCATTTGAAACTTGACATAAACTTGTTACCCAGGTATCGAGAAAATATGAAAAAGTATTCGCTGATATTTGAAGATCGACCAATATCCGCATTAGATGAGGCAGTATACTGGACAGAATACGTTTTAAGACACAACGGAGCTGCCCATTTAAGACCACATTCCGCTGGAATGCCCTTACATCAGTATCTGCTGCTGGATGTGATAGCGATGATTGTGATTGCCCTTATTAGTATTTTTTACCTTTCTAAATTCACTTATAAAACAATACTTTTCATTTGGAAAAAAAAATAGTGCAGAGAAAAGGCGAACTTCGTGATCATACATTGTTTTTGTATTTGACATAAAATACATAATTTTATTTCAATAAACTTCATCATGAGGTTGTTCGGGAGAGTAGGCATTTTCTAGTCTTCAATTGTCAAGCTATAGAAAAGGTGCTATGTGGCTCATAAAACTTCATTGATTCAGTTAATGGAATGAAATTCACAATTATAGCCTTTAGGAACCACAGTATCGAATTATATCTTCAAAACTGTAGATACATCTTCACTTCACGAGTACAATGCTCGAAAAATCACCTCTCTCGCTCATGCCATGAAAACAAACATAAGCAAAGACAATGACTTCAACTTGGGAGAGGGAAGAACTAAATTCAGACCAATTAAAAAAAAATTAGAAAATTATAAATGTTTTGTTTTTATTAGCTTTTACTGAAAAATGACTCTCAAAAATAATAATTTTGAGGTGATGCCTTTTTTTTAGCTGAGTTTTTAACAAAACGATAGCTATTACAGCCTACCTGATTTGGGAAGGGAAGGTCGGGGGAGGGTGGGGTCTTCAAATCTTTGCGTTTCAGGCCATTTGTAATCATCTGGCAAATGTCCAACTTTTTGGTATATATATATAATATATATTTTTTTTCCCCTCACGCGTAGCGCCGGCGAGTATTCATAAAATTCGCTCAAAATTTGGTGAGAGACTCTTCTTGAAAATGCGCAAAAATACTTTTTTTTGTTTTTTCGATAAATTTCAAAATGGCGGATCACTCAAATTTTGAGGGGGGCTGGAGAAGGGGCAAATAGCTCAAATTTTTCGTTTTTGATTTCATATGAAAGAGTGAGTCACGGATACTAACATATCCAAATTTCAGCTTCCTAAGTGCATATTGAGAGGAGTTAGATCAAAAAACGGCTTTTTGAGGAAGTTTTGAGTCATGAAATTTCTTGAATCTTCCATATCTCCCCACCAAATCAAGTTAAAGAGGTCAAATTTTGTGTGTGAGGTTAGTTGGTGACCACAATATGACCTCTTGAATTTGGATCAAAATGGATTCAAAATGGCGGATTATCAAAATTTTGAGTAGAGCTTGAGGAGCCTCAAGTTGGTAAAAATGTAATTAATATGAATTCATATGGTTATTGGGGATAAGTTGTATACTATATCCCGAATTCACTTCCATACATGATGTTGGAGGGGGAAGGCGGGGTTACCAACCTAAAATAGTGGTGGGGGTACAGGAGGGGTCGAAAATTTTTTATTGCTGTGTCATATGATAAAATGAGCCCAAGTGACAAACGTATTTTGATTTTAGCTTCCTCAGTGATTTTGGAGGGGAGTTAGAGCAAAAAACGGCTTTTGGAGGGGAAATTGCTGCAGGAAATTTCATGAATCTTCCATATCTCATCACCAAATCGGCCTAGAATGGTCAAACTTTGTGTGTAGGATTAGTTTGTGACCAGAATATAACCACTTAAATTTGAGTCAAAATGGATCCAAAATGGCGGATTTACAAAATTTGAAGATAATTTGAGGACCCTCAAATAGTTATAATTTGAGAAATATGTGTTCGCATGATTATTTCATGGCAAGAAATACTACATTTGTGCCAAATTGAACTTCTTAAGTGTTTTTGGAAAGGATGGTAGGGGTTTTCAGACTTGGTATTGGGTGTGGCCTGTAGTGATGAACGGTTAAGCAAGGTTATTACTAAATCAAAACAAGCCCCAGTTAAAAACTCAGCTCCAGTAATGCGGCATGGCTGCTTCCGTTTTTTTTTTTTTTTTTTTTTTGAATTCAAAACTTACATTCTGACATCCAAGAAGTAAACATATTATTTTTAGACAATTTTTTTTCGGTAAAATTTATACTGTCTATAGTTTTTCTGATCTTTTTTGAAAAAATATAAATTTTTTTATATTTCAAACATTATTCATAAATTGGTAATTTATATATTACTTGCATAGTATGAGTTAATTTGAAATCTATAGAACGCAGGAAACAAAATATGTCCGATTTTTACCTTACAAAGTTTCTATCAACTATCATATGAGTAATTCTACATGTGATACGAAGGACTTCATATTAGGATGAAATGCCGTATACATATAGACTCATTTTTCACATTGATGATATCTGCATCATACGAGATCCGAAATAATTACAAAAATCTATCTTAAATGAATTCTTGAGAAGTCCAAAAATTTTTAAGATTTCACTTTTCTAGCAAAATCTGGTTGGACATGAAAATCTCAAATGACTTCTGAAAATTCGTTTGACAAGAGTTTTCATTTTATTTCGAACTTTCCACAATCACAACTTCATAGATTTAAAGACAGAGATCATACCTGTTCAGTAGGATATCGAAAGATAGGTACGGAAAAACGAGATTTCTTCCTTGAATGGCACTTATACGTAGATCATTTGACAACTTCTTGAACCTAAAATGTTTTCAAAAAATTGACATTGATCAATCAATTCAATACGTGTAATTCATGAGCACGAAATCAGCAATATTAAAAATGAAAATTAACAATAGAATAATTTTTTTCATAAAATGATAAATTTCAAAGAAGGAAAAACCATTACACATTAGCAATATTCACCTCAATATGTAAAAATAAAAAACGTAAGCATCCATGCCGCATTCCTGGAGCTGAGTTTTTAATTGAGGCTTGTTTAGGTTTGTTTATAACGTTGCTAACCTCTTCTAAAACCTCCAAAGAAACTGAATTAAAAATATGCATTACTTCTTTCACATAATAACCCTACATGAAGCCATATTTTCAAATTTTAGGCATTTGAGGCTCCTTAAGCATTTCTCAAATTTTAATCCAAATTCAAGGGGACTCCTTTTGGTTCCCGACTAACCCACATACGAAGTTTGATTTTTCTACGTCAATTTGGTGAGAAGGTATGAACGATTCATGAAATTTCCTATCCCCTCAAAAAGCTATTTTTTGCTACAACTCCTCTCCAAATTCACTTATGAAGTTAAAATTGGAATATGTTAGTCACTCGGGTTCACTTAATTATATGACACCACAATGCAAAATTTTTGAATTTTCTTTCCCCACCACATTCTTACGACAATACACCCTCCTCCCCCCTCCGACATGTATGAAGGTGGGTTTGTCATATAGTATAATTCTTATTCCAAGAAATCATACGAGTTCATATTTACAAAGTTTGAGCCATTTGAGGCTCATCACGCCGTCCTCAAATTTTGACTATCCGCCATTTTGAATCCTTTAAAATCCAAATTCAAGAGGCCATATTGCGGTCCTCAACTAACATCGCATAAAAAGTTCAGTCTTTTCGAATCGATTAGGTGAGGAGATATGAAAATTGCAAGAAATTTCAATACGCATAACTTAGGAGTCTAACTCCACTCAAAATGCACTTAGAAGGTTAAAATTCGGACATGTTTGTGCTTTTCACTTATTCTTTCATATGAAATCAAAAACGATAATTTTAATGCATTTGCACCTCTCCAGCCACACTTGGAATTTGAATGAAAAGACATTTTGAGTCGAATCAAAAATTCAGAAAAGTAGTTTTCCATGTTTTTACGAATAGTTTTTTGACAAATGTTCATCCATACCACCTGCACCATGCGTTGGAAAATAAATAAATATACAATATATAAATTGACAGTTGGAAATTTGCCATACTACTACAAACGGAGAGAAACCCAGTACTATGAAAAGCCCCTCCCCGTAAACTCCTCGTACCTAAAACAGATCGACAGTGACACCTATCGTAATAGCTATTGTTTCTAATTAAAAACTCAACTGAAAACAGAAATATTTGTATACGAGGTAGGTACTTACTACCTACATGTAATTCCTATACATGTAAAATTATTGAATAATCTTCGTGATTTCACTTGGGTAGTACGAATTTATTGCCTCGAAGGAACCAAAAAAATTGAACGAGTCTTTAAAATGATAAGTCAACTTTAGTTCCAATATTAATGCTAAAAAATTATGTCTCGTCTCGCAAAATACGCAGAAAAATAATATAGGTATTGATCATGTGAAAGGAAAGAATGTGAAGAAAATGGTGGAAATTAAATTCTTTTTTATCTAATATGTAATATCTCATTCCGCAATATTTTGCAACATTTGATTTCTGTATCTATCAAAAGTAGTAAGTACTTCTTTTACGCTTTACTTCGGCAAAATAATAATTTTAAAATCATCGATTTATTTCGAATAAACAAATTCTCGTAAATATTAATAATAATGATGAAAAAATGCGAAAGTGGTATTTCATTGTTAATACGATTTCTCATAATTTGATACAAATCATTGAAAAGAACATATCATACATCTAAGCACAAATTTAAACAAATATAGATTTTAATTTTAGAAAAAATCAACATTTCCCAACACAATAAAATCTACAATTCTCTCTGTGATTGCTTCAGGGTTGCTTCGTTTAATTTCTTTTCTCATCCTAAAATAATCTAAATAAACATTCTAAATAATCGAATTCGATTGCTGAGTGACATCAGAACCTTCCATAAAGTTCTTTATTCGACTCATCAACAGACTTGGAGCTACAGAATATCGCATATTTAATTCAAGCGTGTACTGATGCATCGTCGCATCAACACATTCAACGTCCGAACTGTTTTTTGGTACGTAATATATAAAATTAAGGCCTCCTCCTGGTAATTCATACGAAGACTCAGACGCTACACATCTCTTCATGAATTGATCGTTTATTTCCCTTAATCTAAGAATTTGCTGATTCATTCTATGTTCGCCGTATTGTCGAACACATTTACGAAACTTTTGTAAGAAGTGATTGTATAAAAAAGCGTCCGCTTTATTCAGTTCCATAAGCTGTAACTTATCCTTTTCCGTTTGCACATACTCATTGGGGTCATGAGGTCTTACATTTTGGCTTATATACTTAACATGTTCGAGAGGCCAGCCCATTAAATTAGCCAACAAAACCAACGAAGCTTCCATGTACTCGGTAATCATGACGAAATCGAATTCTTCGTCTATCATTTTAACAAACTCTTTGATAGCAGTTTCGTTGGACGCTTGTTGTAAATCGAATCCTAAGTCTACGCTCATCTGATTGTAACCACGATGTATGAAGAGTATATCGGGAGTGGTTAGAAATGGTTTTACCGGCGCCTTCAAGAATTCCTCGAAACTCAATCCTGTGGTATTATCCCAAGCGAAGTAATCATACGCAGATTGGAATAATTTGGCCGGATGTCTTAATATCGTTGTCATCATTGTGCCCGGATACTGAAAGGATTTTAGTCGCGGAGTAAAACGTGTATGGAAAGCTAATATGTGGTATCGGTTGTTTGGTGTTATAGTTTCAGGCCACAATGTCAATGTAGAAATTGGAAAACGATACATTTGGTATATAGGCCACATTACATCCAATGAATATCTCTTCGCAAATCTCAGTATTATGTTTTGTACTGTACTACTCCCAGTTTTGTGAGTTTTTATGAAAAATAAATTCTTCTTCATTGTGATGTTGAGAGGGTTGCAGCACTTATAAATAAGGTGTTCCGGTGGTTTCCTGCGATTGTAAAAAGAAATTTGAAAAGTTCATTTATCACTTTCAATTCATATAATACCAATACATAATGTTCTACTTACAGTTTGGGAAGTATTATTTCTTTTGTTTCTGGTTTCTGATTGATATTGATGTACCAAAAAATCTCGCCAAAAACAATCAGCGAAATAGCAATACAACATAAACTCAAATCACGCGAAATATGTCCTCGCATCGTGGACAAATTATTGTAACTTGAAAATAGAAATTGAAACCCACACGTTTACCATTTTTCGTCGAGCTGCTAAATAGATAAGATAAAATAAAAACCTTTCAATATCACCATACGCTTTTAATGCAGTAAACTTTTGTAATTTTCACATATCTTTTTCAACATTGAGGACGTATTTTGGTAAATGACGACTTATAAGCAGAAAGCCTATTGAGTAAAATATATAGAAGAGATATAGACATAAATATCTTCGTGGTCCAAGAAAAGGACTTACTTTTTTCATAAGCTAACTTCATAATTTCGCAAATTGAAAACTCATCACTTTTTGGAACGAAGGAACTTCCTTAGCATCATAGTAAAAAGAATGTTTTTTAACCCAAATGTAATCGGAAGTGACCCAAAATGTTGCTTTTGGTGTAAAAACACCTCAAAGAAATGTTTACACAAAACCCTATACCCTTTCAGCATTATCACTCCTCCTATACTGAGAATTCAATATGCCATGTCATCGGATAAAGTAGATAACACATTTTGAAATTTTCACAGATTATAGTTCATATATTATAGAAGTATACATAGGAATTTTTTGACAAAAAATCGGAACTTGAGACTCCTCAAATTATCTTCATATTGTTAAGATCCGCCATTTTGGAACCATTGACCCAAAGTGAAGAGGTCATATTCTAGTCATCAACTAATCCTACACATGAAGTTTGACCTTTCTAGGTCGATTTGGTGATGAGATATGGAAAATTCATGAAATTTCTTTGCAGTAAATTCCCTTCCAAAAGTAGGTTTTTTGACTTGCACATGTGTCCAGTCAAATTTGTCGGATCCTTTTTTTTTCGGAACACTTCGGGAAGAAGTTGGGACCGGTGCCCTTTTGCTGAAGGCACAAATGAGTTCAAGTACAATGTGGAGGGGACAAAATGCCACCGCCCACTTGCGAGGCAACCTAACCTAACCCAAATTTGAGGTAAGCAATGTATGTCTGAAAGTTCCAAGTCTGAAAGTTCGAAGAGTGGAATAAATAATAATCCTAGATCCTAGAGGTGGTGAACACGAACAGAACAGAACATGATGAACGATTCAGAACACAACAACATTAATTTTGCACGAATTTCGTATACACTGTGTCTAACTGATTTTAACACCCCCGAGAAAAAATTCCCTTTCATGAAAAAAAATATCGACTATATTTTCATTTTGTTTGACTTGAGAATAGCGTAATGAATGATTTAAGACTTTATAGTCACTCAAATTTTATGACTTAATTTTTTACCGGTTATATTTGGATTGATTGAAATTCATTTCTTCCAAAATAAATGTTGCAAAATTCATCGGAATGAAATGTTGAAAGTTTAAAAAGTTAAAAACATTTATAATCTTATAAATTATGGATTGAAATCATAGAGAAACAATTATTTCTGCGTTAATTTCTTAATTCAGTAAAAAAAAATGAAAAGAAATAAAATAACCAATACTTTTTGTGGATGAAGAGAATTTGGTGCTTGGGGGTGTTAAAATCAGTTACGACACAGTGTACATGTGTTGCACAGTCATACGAAAGGTACCGACCTCTTTTCAGAAAAAAAAAGGATCCCACAAATTTGACTGGATTTATATGTTTCTGTTTTTTTGCTTTAACTCCCCTATAAACTCACTTGGGAAGCTAACATTAGAACAGGTTAGTCACTTGGACTCATTTCATCATATGACACCACAATTAAACTAATGAATATTTCACAAGGATTCTTACGCAGGTATATCGAATCCTTAAGGTGCGTCCACACGAGGATGATCAGCCCCTTTCATCTTGGATGATCAGCCTGAGATGAATGTAGTGTGGACATTTGGATGATCAGCCTCATTGAGCTGAACGAAGCTAATCAGCCTTTTATCCTCGATCGACTTCATGTCGGTCTGATCAAAGGATGATGAATAGTGTGGACGCGACTGCATCATCCACGTTCGCTCATCAAAATATAATTTATCACTATTTCACATATAATTTGTTCTTCAATGAAATGAAAATAATTTTAGAATTTGAAAATGACTTTTTTTGGTCATCTGACAATTTTTCTGAAATTAAAATATTTACAACGTGAAATTTACTAAAAATTATGCTAATTTTTAATGATATTTTTTTTAAATGTTTGTACAAGTAGCTATGAGTGAGCCCTAATATATTTTATTTACCAAAATATTCAACATAACAATAAACTTATCATTAATATATATATTTTTTAATGTTAGTAAATTAACAGTAACAAAAATTTTTTTTCCTAAATTCACAACTAAAAACATGACAATGATTTTATTTTTTTTTTGTAAATTTTTTCGTATAAAATATCAATTTTGGATATAAAAAAAATATTTCAATACTGAATTTATTTTTGATTACAAAATTTGTGCCTAATAATTTTGTTATATGATTTTTTTTTATTATTATTAAAAATAAAAATTTATTTTCAAAATTTTTTACTGTAAAATTGCCATTTGATACAATTTGGGGGGGAGGATGTGGTGGATACTGTAAACTTACTCATGTCGCCCCACTTCAGTTGTCACTTGTCGCGTATTCCTCGTAATGGTCGACTCGGTTTGGAGAATATCGCGCAAAGACACATCGAAATGTAGTAATTAACTTTTTCTTCCAATATTTTCCTGAACTGTGTGTACCGATAGCTTCTGTAGATGGCGAAAAGCTGAACAAGTGCGGACGTCGACAGATGATCATCCTATGCTGATCACCCTAGGCCGATCATCCAAGCTGAACAAGCTGATCTTCCTCGTGTGGACGCACCTTTATGGTATAGTTGTCAGGAGTAACACATCAAACAACGTACTGAAACTCTCCTCACGCAAGGGTGTAGAGTGGCTCACTTCGGGGGTTTGAACCCGCCAAAAACCAGTTTAGTTTTTTTCACTTACAAAGAGCGATATAAGTAAATTAGGTACATAAATTAATCTACATGAAATTACACCTACAAATTATGTTTAACGCATTTTTCCCTATCATTTACCGACTTTGAAAATGGCTTATTGAGTAAAATATCCCAATCGTTCTACATTACTTAGTATTTTACATTTTCCTTTTCTATATTGTCAGATACGAAAAAATTATTACAATACAAAGTTATTTTACGCTGAATTTGAACCAGAATAGAATAGAACAAATTAACTTGAACGAAAGCAGAATAGAACGATAAAATTGATATTCTCTTGAAACACAGCGATAAGAAACTCTCCTACACGACCTCTCCTTCCCTAATCAGGTAGGCTATAATAACTATCATATTATTAAATTAAAAACTATAAATCAATGTAAAATTGTTGAAACGAATATATTATGAAATTGTTACTATTTCATAATTGTGAAAAATTTTTCACAAGGTGAAATTTTGAAATATTTATGACGAAGATCTATCTGAAAACGTTTCGTTAATTTTTTTTATGAGTTTAGATATTCGCAAATCCGCTTCAAAAATACCTTGTTGATTTACTGCGTCAACGCATTCACCATCCGAAAAATTTTTCGGTATGTAATTTATGTAATTCATGCCCACCAATATCAAGTCCACCCTATGTTCGAACGCTACACATTTTTCCTTGAGTTGTCTATTCATTTCTTGTAACTTGAGAATTTGCTGATTCATTCTATGCTCACCATACTGTCGAATACATCTACGAAGTTTTTGTAAAAAATGATTGTATAAAATTGTATCTACTTTATTCAATTCCATAAGCTGTAACTTATCCTGTTCCGTTTGTACATACTCATTGGGATTATAAGGTCTTACATTTTTATTGAGATGTTTGACATACTCTAGAGGCCATCCCATCAAATTAGCCAATAAAATCATCGAAGCGTCCATATACTCGGCGATCATAACGAAATCGAATTCATCGTCTATCGTTCGAACGAACTCCCTGATGGCAGTTTCGTTGGATGCTTGCTGTATATCGAATCCTAAATCAACGCTCAGCTGATTGTAACCTCGATACACAAACGCTGAATCCACAGTCCAAAGAAATGGTTTTACCGGTGCCTTCAAGAATGTCTCGAAACTCATTCCAGAAAAGAAATCCCAACCGTAATAATCATAAGCAGATTGAAATAATTTTGCCGGATGTCTCAATATCGTAATCATCATTGTGTCCGGATACTGAAAGGATTTTAGTCGCGGAGTAAAACGTGTATGATAAGCTAATATGTGGTATTTGTTATTTGGTGTTAAACTCTCCGGTTGTAGCGATAATGTGGATATTGGAATGAAATAGGTTATGTATATAGGCCACATTACATCCAACGAATATTTCTTCGCAAATCTCAATATTACGTTCTGTACGGTACTACCTCCACTTTTATGCGTTTTTATGAAAAATAAATTTTTCTTCATTGTGATATTGAGAGGGGTGCAGCATTTATAAACAAGATGTTCTGGAGGGTTCCTGCAAATTTATGATGAAATTTCAAAGTGATTTGAATAAACACGTATATAATAATGAAATGTTATTTTCGACTTACACTTTGAAAAGCACCTCTTCTCTTGTTTGTGGCTTCCGATTGACATTCATGTACCAAAGAATTTCCCCGAAAAGCATTAGGGAAATTACCATAAGAAACACATACACTGTGAAATCGGGTAGAATACGTGCACGCATTGTAAATGTAAGTTCATAAATTACAATTAGAACAAAAAAAGGTTATGCATAGCTGAGCAAGAATGCTGATAAGATAAAAAAAAATTTCCACTGAATATTTCTTCATGGTTCATAGCATAATCACCGACCAATATTTCCAGACAGTGAAATACCACATAACAGCAACCTCGAGGATTTATTTGTTGTTTAAACAAAATAAAGTTGCGAGTAAATCGATGGCAAGTAGTTTTTCTCACTCGTTTTCCGTTTAAATTAAGAATATCATAATCGGTGAATCGCGAATCTACTAAAATTCTGATACCTTAAACCATCAACCAAATTTTGCAATCATCAAAACTAATACTGCATGTAAGTAGCATAATATGTATATTTGAAATTTTAATAAAAACACAATTCTTTCTTACTACATATCGAATACTTTACGTATACAAACCAGGAACTAAGAAATAAAAAATTATGAACATATGATAACGAAGTATGGAGAAAAAGGCATAATGAAAATAAAGAAACACACATCTTACTTCCAAGACATTTTAAAACAGTTTCATGGAATAGGTATGAAAATTTGCAGTGACCTTGGTTACTGACCTTCAAATTTAATAATTCCTTGGTATTACTAGACAATGGCCACGAATACCTAATCGTTGCTTAGTATCGTCGAACTACAAGGCAGCAATTGAGTTCGCGATTTTCTAGTAAACGATAAGGACGACGATGAAACGTATCTTGACCAACCCACGTTTTTACTATATTTTAAGTTCGGTCATATTTTTGGCGGGATTTGTGCTCTATAATTCGGTGAATTTATCAAAAGATGCGGAAACGTAAGTCTATGTCTATAAATGCAATTAAACTAAAAATATGAAAATTAAACATTTTTTTAATATTTTCATTATAATTAAATAGGATTAGGAATTTTTTAATTTTTTTAACTTATAATCCTTAATTATTATACCTGAATGAGATAATGAGATGAGTGAAAGTACACTGAAGCCATTCCCAGTCCATACTTGGTATAAATGGGTACTATCAAGAAACATCTCTGAATAAAGTTTTGCCACTATTCCAGCGGTTTTTGAGGAGACCACTCTTAAGTGAAAAGGAGATAGAAATCTTTGTTACGACTGAAAGTTGATCAATGCATACCATTTTTTTTTTATATGTATTGTAAACCAGGGAGGGCTACTATTCAAAAAAATTAATTTTTAGGACAATTAATTTGGATTTCCTTTTGCGTTTAGAAGTTATATTTTGGTATCTCGAGTCAAAAAAAAAACTGGAGCTGTCAATTTATTGAAAATTTAGGGTGTCTTAAGTTCTTTAATTTTTTCAAAAATTACAACATTTTGTGAATTTTTAAAAATGAATAATAAATGAGTGATTGATAGATCACGTGGGTAAGTAACTTATTGGTCTTGGGCACAGTATAGGCTTAGTTTAAGTTTTTTCGGATTCAAGGAACAAAATAAGATCTGAGCATTTTGATGCTTAAACATCTAGGTATACGACATCATTGGGATGCACGAATGTAATATGTTGGGAAATTTTGCATGTAAAAATCAAGCATATTTCCCTCTTGAGTCTAACTTATCTTAAATTAGGCCCCTTATGTACATGATCAATAAATTCATTTCTAAAAATAAACAAAATTGGTAATTACTGAAAAAAAAATATATATATATTAAACGATTTAGACTTCCTAAATTAAAAAAAAAAAATTGGAAGCTAAATTTTTTTCAGTCTTTGGACTACAGAATATCATTTTAGAACGTGAAAAAAATGTATTATTCGAAAATTAATTTTTTTGAAAATTTCAAATTTTTTTAAAATGTCACATTTATTTTTTGGGGGAGGGGTGAGGGGTTTAAAAATTGAGTTGGAGGCCTAACATTTTTACCATATTTTAGATCATTCAACAACTATTATGACGCTGCCCCTTACACTTTTTGAAAAAAAAAAATGAAATTCGGTCTACGTCAGTGTATAGGTTACTACTATTATCTGTACATTTTTTGTTGAAAACCCCAATTTTGGCCCAAATTAAGAATGGATTGAAATGTAATTACAAATCTAATTTCATATTTAATGCTCATGGAGTTAGACTGATACGAAACCGACACCAATATCATCGACCAATCAATATTCAAAGAACTGTTAAGGAGAGGAGAATACCATTGTTGTCCAAATAGGAACCTTAGGGAATTTTCCTCTTCCTGCTTTGGTTCTATATTGAGCCAAGTAAATAGAGAATATGTAAAATATGGAAATAGATTCATTGAAACTCTTTCTTCAAAATATATCTCCATTTGCTCCGTGTGCTGCATTTTGGCGAATTTTCACTAGGACGCCCAGTTTCCAATTTTTGAAGTAATATGTACTTCGTAAAGGTTATAAAAATACAATCGTGCCAAAAAACTAGTTTTGTAATTTCACTCTACCATAATTATTATTTAAAAATGGATAAATCTGAGAAAGGTGATTTCGAAAATAGTAAATGCTAATGCCTCCCATATGAGTCTAGGGACGGGTAGAAGGACTAAGAAAGGGAGGGGCAGAGGGATAGAATTGCACCGAAGCCCGGGTTACCAAGAGAGGCCGTAGATCCAAATTTTATGTTTTAAAATTATTTATAAAATTATAGCTATGCAAATTTTTTACCTATAATTTTTTCAATTGTTGATGAGATTAAAATAAAAATTTTAAGTGTAGCACAAGGGAGAATTCTGGCCCTTCCTGGCTTCCCATAGGCCATCGATCAATTTGCCATTGCAAGAAAAATTTTTGTCTGTTTTTCATTCAACTGGTCTCTCTGAAAGAACAGTGGAAGGTTCAAAACTTTGGTCAGAAATGTTTCTTCGTAGTACCTATCTACCTGCCAAGTACTGACCCGGATTCGTTTCAAAGTAAATTCACTCATCTTATCATGTCTTTTTACTTATAATCATAATGATAATTTTTTTTTAATAGACTTTTTTTTTTAATTTTAATTTTTAGAAAAAAAAATAATCAATGAATAAAATTAAAAAATTACATAAGTTGATAAGTACTTAATAAAAAATAACTGGACTACATGTAACACCATTTCATCGCAAAATTCTTGTTATATTCACAGAACTTCATCCCACCAACTGATCTATAACTGTTGCATTCAACTCAACACCACTTTGAAAAAGAATCTATATTTTCTCAAGACTCATAAAACTGGAAGTTCCACAGTAACAAATATCATAATGCGGTTCGCCAATAAATATTCACTGACCGTACTAAAGCCCAAATTGAAATCTTACTATCAGCCATTTTCTGAAAAATCATTATGGCCCGACACCATCACGCCAAATAATAAATACAACATTATGCCATATCATATGCGATACACATCGGCGCTGAAATCATATCAATATCCGGATACAATCATGACCACCATTTTACGCCATCCGACCGCTTTATTCCAATCAGCGTACTTTTACTTTCTTATGGAAAGTACTACGAAAATGACTTTCGAGCAGTTCTTAAAAGCTGCGATTAAACCATCGTATCTGGGAGGTGTGAACATCGAAGAGGTATACAAAGGCTACAACTCGATGAGTTTCGATTTAGGATTTGATTTGAAATATTCCAATAACATAACCGCCATTGACGAGTTTATTAGAAAAATAGACAGAGAATTCGATTTCGTAATGATCACCGAGTATATGGACGAGTCGCTAGTTTTGTTGGCTAATTTAATGGGATGGCCTTTGGAATACGTTGTTTACTTACCTATCAACGCTAAACATCAAGAAAACCCATACGTACAAACGGAAGAAGATAAATTGCTCCTGATGGAACTTAATCAAGTTGATACACTTTTGTATCGCCATTTTTTGAAAAAATTCTTGCTCTGTATGCGGCAGTATGGTGAAGATAAGCTTAAACAGAAAGTTCTCCAGTTACGTGAAATGAACAGAGAGCTTTACGAGAGATGTGTTGCCGGAAAAAAGATCTGGTTTCCTTTGGGAGTCGAAGAATATGTACTCAAAAATAAATCCGATACAGAATGCATTAATGCTACCATCATGTATTTACAGTAGGATGAGAAAAGGATACAGCAATGTATTCCGTATAATATACTAGTCATTCTTTGTACGATTATAGTTTAAGAAAATTCGTTAACGTTTAATTTTTTTTATCATTTTTTTTCGACGAGTATTTTTTTTTTTTCATTTATAATTATTCAAAATTTTCATCTCAGTGAAAGACTGGAAAACGAACTTTGAATAAAATATATGCATCTATGGCGCATTATTGTAGAGTTAAATTTCGCTCACATTTGCAAATAATGTTGCATTGATTTCTTTAAACCTACACCAAGTACAGAAGGTGGAAAACCCTCATATCCCCAGGGCTGTATCAAGAAATAGGAAAATTTAGCGGCCCACCGAGAAATCCCATTTTTAATGACCCATTTACTATTAATCGGCCTAATTTTTTCTTTCATTTTTCAAATTATAGATTCATAGAATTTTTTTTTTTTATCAAAGTTTGAAAATTAAAGGGGCCCAATTTTTACCTCAATCGGCCCAAATACTTCGCGGCCCACCGAGATTTTCTCGGTGACTCGCCTATTGGATCTAAGCCTACGTATCCCCTAATTTGGCATATGCTGCAATTTTTGCCCTTAGTAAACATTGATATGAGTCAAATCTTTAAATTTCAGTCAAATGAGATACCTCAACTTTTTCTCAAATCTTGGTCCATCCTCCATTTTGAGATGAAAAACTGCATTTGGTGAGAAGGTGTGGAAAGATTTGAGAAATTTCATGACTTAAATTCTACTCTAAGGCTCTAAATGTAGTTTTTTACTTAAATTCCCATCTAAATCTACCTAATAAAGAAAAACGTAAGCAGCCATGCCGCATTACTAGAGCTGAGTTTTCAAATGGAGCTTGTTCAGGTTCGGAAATAACGTTTCTAACCCTTTCATGACTACAGGCCACACCTAATACCAAGTGTGAAAACCCCACCCAATCCCTTCCAAAACCACTTGAGAAATTAAATTTAGAACAAATGTAGTATTTCTTGCTATGTGGTCCTTGATATGGCAACACACTCCATCTACAAAGAAACTTTGATCTATCAAAGATAACACTAACCCCTGACATAAAACATCACTTAGAAATAATAAGAGAAAAGAGGTCTTTCTTTGCAGACTTCGCATAGGTCATTATTGTACTGTGACTCATTCTCATCTTCTTTCTCAAACTGCCCCACCCCTGTGCCACGTGTGCTCTATCCAGCTGACAGTAAGACATGTCCTCGTAGAGTGCCGAAAATACAGCTCCCATAGACGTAAGCTCCTTTTACCTGAATCACTCTCTAATCTCTTTGGAGACTCAGAGTCCACCATTCGACCACTTTTCAGTTTCCTCATCTTAACTGGCTTCTTCAAACAGGTCTAAATCGTTTAGCACTTGCCTCTAGCCTCAGTGGCTGTACACGACACCAATAAAAAAAAATTAAATAATAATAAAAATAATCATATGAACACATATTTCTCAAATTATAAGTACTTGAGGCTCCTCAAATTATCTTCGAATTGTTAAAATCCGCCATTTTGGATCCATTTTGGTCGAAATTGAAAAGGTAATATTTTGGTCATCGACTAACTCTACACACGAAATTTGACCTTTCCAGGTCTATTTGAAGACGAGATTAGACGAGATATGAAAGATTCATAAAATTTCTTGCAGCAATTTCCCCGCCAAAAGCGAGTTATTGCTCCAACTTCTCTCCTAATTCACTTGGGAAACTACAATCAGAATAAGTTAGTCACTTGAGCTCATTTTATCGTGTGACATTGCAATAAAAAAATTTCGACCTTTTGTGCACCCACCAACACATATTGAATTTGATAACCCCTCCTTCTCCCTTCCAACAACATGTATGTGAGTGAATCGGAACTATTGTATATTTCTCATCCCAAATAATCATATGAGTTCATATTAATTAGATTTTTACCCATTTGAAATTCCTCAACCTCTACTCAAATTTTGATAATCCGCCATTTTGAATCAATTTTGATCCAAATCGAAAAGATCAAATTCTGGTCATCAACTAACCCGACATATAAAATTTCACTTTTCCAGGTTGATTTGGTAAGGAGATATGAAGATTCAAGTAATTTCATAACTCAAAACTTCCTCAAAAATTCGTTTTTTGCACCAACTCCTCTTCAAGTATACTAAAGAGGCTAAAATGTTTATGTCTTAGAGTCCGTGACTTACTTTTTTATGTGAAATCAAAAACGAAACCCTTGAGCTATTTGCTCCTTCTCCAGCCCCCCTCAAAATTTGAGTGATTGCCATTTAGAATTTTAACGAAAAAGCAAAAAAATATTTTTTTTTTGTATTTTTAAGAAGAGCCTTTCACTAAATTTTGAACGAATTTTATGAAAACCCGCCAGCGCTACGCAAGAGAGGAAAAAATATATACCAAAATTTGGACATGTGCCAGATCAAAGATGTAAGATTCTTTATTTTCATTTACTTTATTTTCATTCTAATGCTTTATCTTGTTGTTCTTTACATAAGTCGTTTGTTTATGTGAATGAAACCTCGATATGCAGTGGGTACTATGGGATGGGGCGGAGAAGGAGCAGGGGGGGGGTGAAGGAGGTGTGCTGGAAACCGGAAGGTAAAAACGCTGCCCCTCACGTATTCCAACCACTCCTGCCTTGAAGCGCTCGTAGGCATAATAATAATGTTTCCCATATTCTTACAATAAACTAGCCCCACGGAGGAAGTTCCAACTGGGGAACCTTAAAAAAAAAAAAAGATGATTACTAATGGCCTGAAACGCAAAGATTGTTTCCGAGTTAAAAACTCAATTAAAAACCTATAATTGTTATAATGTTAGTATTTTAAGTTCATCCAATCACATAAAACCATAATCGAAAAACTTCAATTATTCATTTCCTCCACCATACACCATCTACCCCTTCGTAAATCATAGCTATCGACTTCGTTAAAAACTCAGTTAACTACAAATGATTCATGTCTAATTCTGAATAAATGAGTTTCATTAAAATAACATTCACTTCCTGAATCCAGATACTTCTATTGCGAGTTTTATTATTAACTAGGTACCTTCATTCTAGTATTTTTCTAGAAGGTTGCTCATGTAAAATTATTTTTACGACTCGCCTTTTTCTTAATGCCCCAACTAATTGAAAAGGATGACGTAAATCTTGGTATATCGCATCCACTAAATAGCTGATAAGTTGTAAAAATGACCATGAAATTTGTCACCGCACTCGTATAATGGCACTGACTGATAAGAAAAGATATAATTAGAACAATTCGACGTCTTATCTCCTACATACACGCGATACCACCGCGAGTAATTATGTTATCGAGGATGTGCCATATCTTCAATTTTTATTATTACATGGTTAAAATAGGTAGCTAAGTACTTGATGATTTGGATTCATGGGAACGTATGATAGCATTAATATAAAAAAAGAGATTTTCGGATTTTCTTCGATGATAACCATTCTAGATTAACCTACTTTCTGTGGGCCAAAAAATGCTTTAGAAAACGAACTTTTTCACTAAAAAAGACGACGAGAAAATAATACAAGAAAAATAAACTTATGGAAGCCCTAAACTGAAATACGTAATTTTCCCAACTTCAAGTGTGATTGCATAATTTTCATCTTTAAGATACCCTTACCGAAGAGAGCAATGTTCCTACTGCCATCAGAAATTATTCACAAGGCTAAATTTTGAACCTTCAAGAGCTACCCACCCCGTTGAACGGAAATCGGTCACAGAAAGTAGACTAGATTTCAGAAATAACTCCTGGAAGATTTTTCCAAAGTTTTCTATGAAAAGAAAAGCCTATATGAATAATTCTGGATCACTAAAGGATTGTATCCTATGTTCTTGTATGAAGATTTGAAAATTAGGGAAAATTATTTCAATTTCCTGCAAGTAAAAAAAAGCTGGGTGTAAAAATATAGTTTTATAATATTGCCTGACAGTCGATGCAAAATATCAAAAATAATTCAAAATGAAAAATATTCGGGTAATTCGCGAGAAAATTAATTTCTTTGAGTCTGTCAAGGTCAACGTTGTACTTGCTAACGTAAAGGATAACCTTGAATTTACATACTTCAGGCTATCAACTCATAAGCACTATCGCAAAATATTCATTGTAGTACAGTCATATCATTATGATATGCAAACCTAAGGAACTCGGGGGTAAAACTGCCTGTTCAACCACACCTACGATGTACAAACGACTATTAACTAATTCACGTATTTTCTACATTTCAATTTTAATAATTGTAATTTCATTGAAAATTCTTTATTATATTCGGGCTAACCTGTCAAAAAATGTGGAAGAGATAGCAGAAGGAAAGTAAGTTGAAAAATATTTTTCTTTTTTTCAAAATTAAAACCTTTACATAATTTCTAAATTAATATTTATATTCCTAGAATAATTGTCGATAAACTCGTATACGAATGTTGTACCCCACTTAACATCACATTGAGAAAAAATTTATTCTTCCTGAAAACTCATAAGACTGGAAGCACAACTGTACAAAATGTTATTCTACGATTTGCCGAGAAATACTCCCAGAGTGTAATGTGGCCTATGTACCTCACATACTACGCACCATTATCCAAAAAATCACTAATCCCCAAAACCATAACAGCGGATAATAAATACAACGTACTGGCCTCCCATATGCGATACACCTCCGAACTAAAATCATATCAGTATCCGGGTACAATGATGATCACAATTTTAAGACATCCAGTATCCTTGTTTCAATCTATGTACGAATATTTCCGTATGGAAAGAAGCACAAACATGACTTTGGAGCAGTTCGTGAAAGCTGCTGAAAAACCTCCTCTTTGGGTCAAAGGAAGCGTATACGTGTATAGAGGGTATAACCAAATGAGCGTAGATTTAGGATTCAATTTGACAAACGCGAATAACATAACAGCAATCCACGAGTTCGTTGACAAAATAGACCGAGAATTTGATTTCGTGATGATCACAGAAGAAATGGAAGCATCGTTGATTCTATTGGCGAATTTGATGGGATGGCCGTTGGAGTACGTTGTTCATTTGAAACTCAACGCTAGACCACCCAGTCAACAGTTATATGAGTTGACTGAGGAAGATGAATTGGTGCTCATGGAGTTGAATAAAGTCGATATGTACTTATATCGTCATTTTTTGAAAAAATTTAAAAAATGTGTTCAACAGTACGGCGTTCATGAAATTAATAAAAAGATACTTGAGCTGCATAAAATGAATATGGAATTACAAGAAAGGTGCGTGGCTGGAGAAAATCAAGATGGTGTGATGAAAAGCGTGAATTATGTATTAAAAAATAGCTCGGATTTAGAATGTGTTTCTGCCATCAGAGATAAACGAACAGGACCGTAATGTCATGGATGTAAGCTCGTATCCAATTTCTCACTGCCCACCATCTACATCACCGACTTTACTTCGAAGAATATTTTCAACTTCCAGTTCATGCGAAAATGCCAATCAATATTCCAGTCAAGCTAGACGTATATCTATAATTATGTACTGTATTTCCTCGTAATCGTTATCCAAATGTGTGGCTGATTTTTGATGCTAATATTCAAAAAACACTCATAAACAATAAAATAAAAATGTTGATAGATTATAATGATAGGGTTCATCTATAGAAAATCTCAAGCTTGAGGAAAGTGGAAGTTGAAGAACTCGAAAACATTCGTTCGTATTCTTATAACTCGAAATAATAAATATGAGCGGTAAGTAAGAAAATGTTTTGCCCTCCACATTCACTTTCTAGACAACAAGTTTTATTCATTTCCAGTTTCCTATCCTCTTTTTTCTTTTTTTTTTTTTTTTTTTAGTTATGACTAACTTGTGGAATACTCCTAAAATACCTGATTAAGTCATTATCAACTCTTACAACTTATCTGATTTTACAAAGGGTTGGAGAAAAAAAACATAAGTACACATACCTATTCGTTCCATAGTTTCAGATCATTTATACTTGATCTGTCTATATTTAATAGGGTTGATCATAAATCAAAATTTTCAAAATTCATGAAGGACATCCACTGTTTTTATTCACTTAGGTGAAAAAATATTCTCCAAAAAATTTCAGCCCAAAAATCTAAGTTAATCAGAATTCAAAAAATTCAAAAATTATTTCAAAAATTTTTCAGAATTTTTAAATTTTATTTAATAACATATAAAATCGCTACTTAATGATATTACAACATCTCTTATCATAAAAATCACTTTGGAAAAAATTGAAAAAATTATTCGTATGCTCCTTAAGATTTCTTTTTTTTGGTAGACTCTCTTATGAGCTTTCTACGCTCCTCCACCACATCTTATAAAAGAAACTAGTGTTGTTCCTTTTTTTTTTAATTATTATTATTATTATGGTGTTTAAATCTGTAATGAGGGCTACACCTCTTTCGGTCACATCTTTAGCTACACAGAGGTGGTTAATTACCTTTTTTCCCTTAAAGTAAGTCGCATCTTCGAGCAATTCTTCAGTACACGTGTTGGTAAAATTTTCTAAAATTCTCTGTAAATTAGAAAAATGTCGCATGTTTGCAGTCACAAAATCATTGATTTATCCTGAAAATTTGGCTTCTGGAGATAAGCTAATGACTACACTTTTTTAAAAACGATATAATGTAATTTCACATTAAAAGTACATTTAATATTAAATAATAATTGATTAAAAATTAATTTTTTCAATCTATTTTTATCAATTAATTTAACTTTCTTTCCTCAACATTTTTTAGGATTAAGAGGCATACCACGTTTTATTGCTATTAGGTGATGTTCTAGCATAAATAAGGCCATAAAATTTTTATTTTTCACGTTAAATAGATGAAGTCAAAGGTAGCAAAACCACAACTAAAACTAGAACTCAGAAAACAAGAAGCTATTTAAAAACTGAGATTAGAATCAAAATAAAAATGATTCCACAACAGGAACTATAGTATAAAAAAAAAATGGGAACCAGAATCAAACCCAAAACAAAATGATACGGTTTGGGGTTCTCAGTTTTTTTTTTTGGCTTCGCAGTTTCCGCATTACACAATAAGATGAACTCTACAATTTATTCAGAGCTGCAAAACTGGGACTGTAACTAGAACCCGGAAAAACTCAAAACTGTTTAAAAATAGGAACCAGAACCAAAACTTAAACGAAAATGAATCCAAAACCGAAATTGGAACTACAAACTTGGTGGTTAGAACCAGAACAGAAACTGGTAGCTCAGACTCGGAACTAGAACTAAAAGCAGAATGACAAACTTAAATCCGGAACCAAAATGGAATCAAAACTATTCAAGTTTTGCATCTATGAATGGGACTTCTTTCATACCACATATAGGCAATTCCTGTGACACTTATGTATGATGGTTTTATAGCCTTAGACAGTCAACTTCGTACATTTTTATCTCCTCATCCAAGACAGATGAAAATATGCTGGTTGTACCAGAATGTGGAGATTATATAGTATTATTAACAAAAAAAATTACCGGTAGCGGAGAAGTAATGAAAAAAATATGAAAAATGATAGAAAAATATGCTATTTCCTTAAAAATGAATAAAACATAAATGGGTTAATATAGCATTTTTCAAAGTTATCTCCAAATAATATGAAAAAAGTGACTATTTTGTTACTTCTCTCTCCTTCCATTTTCTTTTCTACGAATTTCTCGTCAATAACACCATATCACGTACTCAACATTTTGGTGCAAATTGTACATGTTCAGCTTAGTTTTGAGGAATAAATTTTCAAACAAACATAGGTGTTAAAGAAATATTAATTTTTTTTTTCTCTGTATTTAGAACTAGCTTAATGCATTCACCCTCACTGTGTAGTAAAGGGTGATGGTAGTCAACAGAAAATCATAAAACCAAAGGGCTAATACATATCACAAAGCTCTATATCTTGGCCCCTACAGCAAGTATGGCAGGCAAACTATCATACATGAGTATCACAGGAGTTGCCCTATATATGGTAGGAAGGAGGACACATCAAGGTGAAACACACTATATTTATATTATTTATTCCCTTGAGTCATAATGCGAATCTTGATGTACAAAAATCGCTCAGAGCTTGGTCAGAGGATATTTGTATGAATATCTAAAGCACTTCTTTCAGATTTTTGACTCAACTTAAAATGGAGATTCATTTGGAATTTGACAAGAGCTCTTAAAACTTCAAAAATCGCGATATTTTCGATTACAGTCTAATAAATAGAGTGAATCGAGCTCATGAACTCAAACAAGTTCCAGCCTCTAATAGCTAAATGGAAGTTGGAAACAACTTTTGGAGGAAAAGTGTCATGAAAAATTTAAATCACTTATAGATATTTCTTCACCAAATGTACCTAGAAAGTTGAAACTTTGTATGATGTAGGTTTAGTTCAGGACTGAAAAATAGCTTCTTAAAATTGAGTAAAAATATTAAGTGGCCTAAAACTTGAGATAAACTTAAGGAGCCCTAATTCAGTAAGTAACGACTCACATAATTATAAAGACCGATCATTAGTTTCCAGATCAACTTGAAGGTAATGAGAGTGAGAGAATGAGTGATTAAAAGCAAGATTAGCAAACCTGAACTTGGAAAAATTGAAAACTTAATTTCATTAACATAGCTGCTTACATTATCTTTTTGCTGCGAATCACTTTTACCCAATACTACGAAAATGAATTTGATTACAATTATTCCTAGCAGGATACGCATCCAGTGTCAAAATCGACTACATCAAGTTAGCATAAGCATAGCTCAACAGTAACACAATTATAGCTTCGTTTAAAAAGTACATTCATACTTTTTTTACCAGAGCAACACGAGCATGCTTTCTTATCACTTACGCACGGTCGCTTCAGTAAAAATATAGTACCTTGAAACTCCAACTATTTACAGAATGTGGTCAATATAGTGCATTGGGAGACAAAAGCCACGTGAAGTTTTATTCGCTCATTCGTAGAATCTAAATTTTGTAGCAATGTACAAACGTATAGTAAATGTCCAACGTATAATTATTTTTTCATTTTTCTTGTTTGTTTTTTTGAAAATTTTATGGTATATATACACGAGTGAGCCAACAGGTGTAGAGGAAATAGAGTCAAATAAGTGAGTAGAAAAAATATTTGAAAAACACGTTCTGCAGTAATACCTAATTTATGTACAAATTTACAGAACACATCCGAATCTCTTGGTTTACGAATGCTGTACTCAGCTAAACACCACTTTGAAAAAAAATCTATATTTTCTCAAGACTCATAAAACTGGAAGCACCACTGTACAAAACATAGTAATGAGATTCGCCGAAAAATATTCATTAAGTATACTGTGGCCCAAGTTATCCTCATATTACGAACCTTTTTCCACAGAGTCATTGCGACCAGAGACCATACAACTGGATAACAAATATAATATTCTAGCTTTTCATATGCGTTACACGTCTGAACTGAAATCTTATCAGTATCCAAACACGATGATGGTAACAATATTGAGACATCCAGCTAGCTTATTCCAATCAGCATACATTTATTATCGCATGGAGGACACAACTAACATGACGTTCGAGCAGTTTTTAAGAGCACCTACTAAGCCTTCGTTCCTCGGAGGTGTAAATATCGATAAAGTGTATAAAGGCTACAACTCGATGAGCGTCGATTTGGGATTCGATTTGACAAACGCCGAAAACAAAACTACAATTAGCGAATTCGTTGAAAAAATAGACCGAGAATTTGATTTCGTAATGATTACAGAGTATATGGACGAGTCGTTAGTTTTACTAGCTAATTTAATGGGATGGCCATTAGAATATGTTGTTTATCTAACTCTGAATGCTAAACCTCCTCCTGAACACCCTTATGTACAAACTGAAGAAGACAGGTTGATTCTAATGGAACTTAATCAAGTCGATGCATTTTTGTATCATCATTTTTTGGATAAATTTCTACGTTGTATTCGGCAATATGGCGAAGACAGAATGAACCATCGAGTTTTCCAGCTACGCGAAATGAATAGAAACATACGCGAAAGATGCGTAGCAAAGGAACATAACAAGGCGCATTTAGGAACAACACACTATATACTCAAAAACTACTCTGATGTAGAATGTGTTGCAGCCACCAAACTATATGGCCGTTGAATAGAATGATGAGCTCTGGATCATATGACCTGATGATGATTAGAGAATGTTTTTAGGAGAACAGAATGAAAGTTATTTCAACATCTGAGTTTTATAGATGGTATTTTCTAAAAATAAGGCTCACAGAAAATTAATTTCCGACATTTCTATGATCATAAAAAGGTTGCAAATTCGAACTGAACATGAAACTGAGTCCTGAGATGTGAATCATTGTCATAGTGACGTCATAATTGGTTTTTATGTAAAATACATAATTGTAGGATTTTATTTATATTCTTAGATGTATGAAGAATACTCCCATACCACTTTTTTTGGACTTATTGTTTGATTGAAAACGACAGTTATTATATACTATCTGATTTAGAAAGGAAGATTCAGGAGAAGGATCGCGATCGTGGTCTTCAAATCATTGCATTTAAGGATACTTGTAATCATATGGTAAATGTCCAACATTTTCATAAATTCATATAGGATTGTAATGTGCCCATCCCACTGTAACCTACTTCATAATACATGTACTTACTTAGGTCTACTCACGTGTCTCTTCAAATTTAAATATTTTAGTCTAATTAATTATTTTTCATAGATTTAATTCATTAATATAGTATTTCACATAATTGGTTTATTATACAATTTTTATGAAAAAAGAAATTTTATCTTTATTAAAAGAAATTATTTAATTAATTTTTTTTTTTGGATGGTGGTAGTTAGAAAAGATTTTTTTGGAATCTTGATGAGATCAATTTTGGCAATTCTACATTATACGAGTATTTACGATATTTGGCACATAAATTCACTTCTGTATCGAGCATGCATTTCGAGAATAAAATTTCCGAACATTTATAGTATTTGCAGTAAATTGAAAATTAAGAATGTTTCATACTCCAAGTTTTTTCTTCTCACTCAAATCTAATCAAGATGTATGGCGTGGGGTGTTGCACAAATTAATAAATAAATTATAGAGAATTTTACCAAGTTATCTACAAAAAATACACATTTTCTTGCAGTTTTCCCCTTTTTTCTTAATTTGTTCCCATCAATACTTTTTTTTTTCAGTAATACTACATCTCTTATACTCTAAATTTTGACAAAAAAATTATATCGTTAAATGTTTCCATTCATGAAATCGATATTTTAAGAATTACTTTCAAACTTTCTCATCTCTGCCCCTTCATCAAGTAGGGTAGGCAGTCCTCTATACACGGGTGTTGCATGAATAGACCTACTGTGTTATGAAGGGAATTATATTGAGACGGAGCACCATGCATATTTGTCCCTCACTATTGGTGCTGACGAAAATCGCCAAAATTTGTTGCGAGACTCTTCACGAAAATACGCAGTACTGCATTTTTTTTATTTTTAAAATCTATCTCAAATAATATTTCATTAAAATTTTGAGAGGAACCAGAAGGACCTACAAAGTCTCAAAATTATGAATTACAGACTCCAACATATTCAAAATTCAGCTTCCTAATGCAGGGGATTGGCGATTGGAGGTTTTGAGTGATGAAATATTTTGCATCATCCACATCTCACCAAATTAACCAAGAAATCTGAATTATTGTATGTAGTTTTATTTAGAGAGCAGAATACGATTCCTTGAATTTGGATCAAAATGGATCAAAGATGATGGATCGCTAAAATTTGAAGAAGGTTTGAGGAGCTGTGAGTACCTGAAATTTGATAAATATTGGATCATATGATTTCTGTGGATAAGAATTATACATATAACAAATCCACCTTCATGTGGGAGCAAAGAGTTCCACGAAAACATCTGATGCAAATATGAACAGGTTTTCATTATGAAGTCCGGTCCACAGCAATGCGACATGAGTGATCACTATTTTTTATCGGACTTTACTTTTTTTTCATTGGTTTGCTGATTCTGAGAAAATGAATTAAAAACTTGATATATGCCCATTATTAACTAAAATAGCATTTATTCCCGAGTATTTTTCAAAAAATACAAGATTCTTTAAAATCTTATGAAATACTCTTTCAACTTACTTCATGTACATTTCATTTATTTTCATATTTTTTGAAAATTATGAGATTTATCCGATATCGCCTTCTGTTTTATTAGGAAAAAGTTTTAATACACAATTTCAAAATATGAAAAATTCTAAAGGAAATGAAATCTCTCAAAGTAACCTAAAAAAGTAATAAATAAGTATTAAAATGAGTTATCACCATTTCCACGATATTCATTTAAATCTTGAATAAAATGAATTAAAGATTCTCGGTTACTTCATGTTTGACTTCTTTTATCGCCTTAACGATTTCAACAATCACTACCTACTTATTACTAAATTAAAGACCCAATATGAAACTTCATAGCTAATAAAAATCATGTAGCGAATTTGGCTGGTACTACCATCATTCTGAAATTGATAATTTTTAAGATCAGAACCCACTACAAATTGAAGATGTGATATTAATGGATATAATTTGAGCGTTTTCATCTACATCCATCCGCATCGTGGTTGCGTCAAGGCTTATAAATCATACCTATTTTTTCTTGCTTATGAAATAGAATTGAACCAGTAGAAAATTTATTTCAATGCCTGACAATCCCTAAGCGATAGCGTTAAGGTTGCATAATCATTGGTGAAGTGTTGTAAAACCTTTCGACCATAATGATAACATATGATAACACCAAAAAGTGTAAAGAAAATACTTGGACTGTGTAGTTGATACTTTTTAGCTAGATACCTTTATCTTTCCATAGCTAAAGATGTACAAATATATTTCTAGCAACAGGCGTATTGGCAGTATATTAATTCTTGTCGTATTTTTGTTGGTAATCACGTGGTATGCCTATACGTATACGTATGTAAATGTACAGAAAGATGTGACAAAATTTGAAACAGAAATTATGTAAGTATAAGTAAAGTTTTTGTTACAATACTGATAGTGTGTGATATTATTAACGTAGATTCGTTTTAACCATTCTGTAATATTCATTCAAGAATACCTTATTCCGATCCACTGGTTTATGAATGCTGCACTCCACTTAATATTAGTATAAGAAACAACCTATTCTTCTTGAAGACTCATAAAACTGGAACCACAACGTTGCAAAACATCATACTACGATTTGCTGAAAAACACAACCTTAGTGTAATGTGGCCCATTCTCCACTCCTATTATTTACCATTATCCTCAGAAATGTTGAAGAAGGAACATATAACAGCGGATAATAAGTATAATATAATGGCCTTTCATTTGCAGTTTAGGCCGGAATTAAAATCCTTTCAGTATCCGGACTCACTAATGACAAGCATATTAAGGCATCCAGCTACGTTATTCCAATCTGGGTATATTTATTTTAAAATGGACGAAACCACGGGAATGACTTTCGAGGAATTCTTAAAAGCTCCAGTAAAACCTTCAAATTTAGGGGGTATAAACAGCGATACCGCATATCGAGGTTATAATCAACTCAGCGTCGATTTAGGATTTAATCCACAAAATGCAGATAATCTGACGGCTATTCAAGAGTTCATAGAATATATAGATGATGAATTTGATTTCATGATGATCACAGAGTATATGGAAGCGTCGCTGGTTCTATTGGCCAATTTAATGGGATGGCCGTTAGAATACGTCACCTATTTGCCCCTCAATGTCAGAGATCCTGATAAAAATACGTATGTTCTTACCGAAGAAGATAAGATACTTATTATGGAGCTAAATAATGTCGATACTTTATTATATGATCATTTTTTACAAAAATTTCTCAAGTGTATTCAACAATTTGGTGAAGCGGAGTTGAATAAGAGAATCGAAACGTTGCGAGAAATGAATAAAAAGTTATATGAGAAATGTGTCAGGACAGAGCGGACATTGGGTCGAAATATAACAAACTACATTTTAAAAAACTACGCAGAAGATTGTCGCGCTGCAGTGAAAATATACATTTGATATGAATTGATAAATCATTTCAGCATCCTTATTAAGCGTATGAGGAAGGAAAAGGAGGGTAAAGAAAACCCTTTGACTATATAGATGGACCGAGTTATGCGTAGGAAAGCTGTGATGAAATATAACATGCATGAGAGTTGAAACACTCTATCCAACTTCATATTTGGGCATGCCCAAAGTTCTTCATCACTTTCGTATTATTCTGATTTTAAGCGATACTAGCGATGTCCTGTTGCTGTACTATTAGCGGAAAATAAATATGCGCATGTGCATTTAGAATTTAGTCAGGAGTGCTCAGAGGAAATCTGTGTAATGTATCACCCCTGTTGAGTTGGCATTTGCTTGTTGCTAGCTCGGTCCATCTAGTATGTAGTCAAATATGAAACCATTCTTTACGCCTCTCATTTTGAGACTTAATGACCCAAAAGTTACTGAAAAATTGATCGAGTCACTTATACAAAAAGTACAATACATCGAGAAATAATACTGTGGATGAGGCTCACTTCTAGGCCAACCTACTTTGGAACTTATAGCTTAGAAGTTGTGGTAAATAATATCCCAATAAGGAATAAAGCCTTATTTCACATGAAAAACCCTACTTTCAGTCTAAGGGACCATCAAATTTGAAACGTGAAAATATTTGTGGCATTATTTTCCAAAAATTATTTTTTTTTCAATTTAGCAAAATGACAAAAGACTACTGTCTATGAAACATAGCGTGAGACTTTTTGACAGCGCAAAGTTAGGCAACAATTCATGCATGGTTACTCAAAATGTGGATTGTATTACAAAGTAGGTAAATGTGTTATTACCTATCAACTCATCGAATTTCACTGCAAACGCATTTACCATACTTTTTTGTGCTTTAGTGTTTCGACTATTTGGCCAGCATTTTCAATTTGAACACATTTTGGGAAGTAATAAAATCGTGAAAATTGTCGCGCTTTTTGCCTAACTTTGCGCTGTCAAAAAGTCTCAAGCTATATTTGACAGACGGAAATATATTGTTTTGATGAGAGAAGTTGTTCGAAAAAAATCTATAAACCTGAACTTTTGATGCAAAATGAAGCACTGTTCTTTAGAAAGATATCATATACTGTAACTTCTGAGCCATAAGATTCTAAAGTAAGTGGGTCCTAAACAAACTCACTTACGCTTCTTTTTGATTATTAAAATACTGCGAATATACTATTTCTTTTTGCCAATTCCTGGATTTTTTTACAGTTTCATTTTGTAAGTTGCAGTTGTGAAATATTATGTAAAGAAGTAAGTTACAGATACCAACATATACAAATTTCAGCTACCTAAATGTATTTGAAGGGGTTTAGAGCAAAAAGCAGCTGTTGAGTCATAAAATATCTTGATCCTTCCATATATTCCCATCAAATCAACCTAGAAAGGTCAAACCTTGTGTGTGAAGTTAGTTTGTGACCAAAATATAGCACATTGAATTTGAGTTGAAATAGATTCAAAATGGCCGATCGTCAACATTTGAGGAGAGTTTGAGGAGTTCCAAATAACTCAAAATACTTTCAATTCGAACTCGTATGGTTACTTTGGATGATAGGTATACTAAACTCTAAATTCATCTTCACACATGGTATTATACGAGAAGAGGCGTTATCAACCTCAAAATGTATCAGCGTAAACAAGAGCTCTAAAATTTTGTACTGGGGTGTTACGTGATAAAATGAGCCTAAATAACTCACCTATTCTGATTTTAGCTTCTCAAGCGAATTTGCAGGAGAGTTGGGGTTTTCAGACTTGATACTGGGTATGGCCTACAGCAGACATGAAGTGGTTAAGGACGTTATTTGTAAATACCTAAACAAAATCCAGTTAAAAACTCAGCTCCAGTAATGTGGCATGGTTACTTACTTTTTTTTAAAATTTTGTGTCTATCTCTAACGATGCATAAACGTATATTATAAAGCTATTGTATTCCTTGTAAAGTATTACTTTCAGGCACATTTCTATCTAGGATTCTACCTATAGTACACAGTCATGTCACATTACATTTGTGCAATCAGTCATTCCTTAAGTTTCTTTTTGAAGATTTTATTGGAGTGAATTGTTTTAATATGCTGTGGGAGAGAACTGGAAATTTTAGCAGACATGCATCTATACTAGTATGATGAAATTTTGTTCTAAATTGGGTAAGTTGTAGATCATTACTGTGTCAGGTGTTGCAATTATGTGTACCCGTTTAGGAGCATGGCATTATTTGAGTCACCTACCTTATAAGAAATAAATAGGAAATTATACGAACGGTATGTCCGAGTGGAGCATACATTCGGTTACAGAAGGACCAAAAGGTAGGTATAGTTTATAAAACTACTTTTATGCAACATATGCATTGGGAACTTGAAATAGCTGGGCAATAGAGATACGCAATTGCCTCTTGGCGGACGAGAGGAGGATTCATTTTCATATAATCAAGGGTGAAAGATAGTAAATTATTTAATCAAAAAAGTTGATATGTACCGAAAAAAAATGTTGGGGTATTTCCGTTGGTTACATTTTTAATTACAAAAAAACACCTAAGAAAAAAGCTCTTGGGGAGTTAAATACCCGAACCTCCTGAACCGCCTCGTTTCAAATTGAATATTATGAAATCATATGAGTTAAAAACATAAGATGTTTGGAGTCCATTACGTATTCTGGTTTAGAGGCCTGAGCAGAGGTGGGGAAGGGGCCAAGTTTTTTTGAGGCCCGCCGAGGGCCTGCGACTTGATGCCTTTACGCATAGACACTAAAAATCTGTCTTTACTACCTTCACAATTTTTTTTTGCTCTTACGACTTTTCCTCCTGAGCCCGGCTTTTCTCTGCACGGTCCTGCTAGAATATTCTCTAAGGTATCCATGATTTTGCATGACTCTCCGTCACTATTCTCTGTTTGAAAAAAGGAAACAAATATCTAATCTACATAGAAGCAATTTCCTTGAGCAATAACCATGAAGGTAAATGCGTACCACCACACTAACGCAATGAACTGATAAGCAGAAAACGCTATACTTACTTCGACAACATTACCACATTGACAATGTATAAACGCATTCTAGGAAACCTGCGCATTTTGTGTATTTTTGTATTCATTCTATTTATTTCTGGAATTGTATTGTATATATATGAGAATGAATTAGAATATACAGATGAAACAGCCGAAAAGATGTAAGTAGAAAAATGCTTTGTATAATTTTTCAACAATAATGATAATGATATGCTACCATTTCCTTTCTTATATTTGTACAGTGCACTCGCAAATTCTCTCGTTTACCAATGTTGTACACCGCTGAACACGAAACTGAGAACGAATCTATTCTTTCTAAAGACTCATAAAACTGGAAGCACCACAGTGCAAAATATTATACTACGATTCGCCGAAAAATATTCTCTGCGAGTGATGTGGACCGTAATCTTCCCATATTACCAACCACTCACTCCGGAAATAGTAAAACCTAAGCACAAAACGGCCAATGATAAATACAACGTAATGGCTTTCCATGTTCGATACACGCCCGAATTAAAATCGTACCAATACCCGGACACAATGATGATAACTCTTCTTAGACACCCAGCTACCTTATTCCAATCAGCTTACTTGTATTATCGCATGGACAACACAACAAACATGACTTTCGAACAATTCGTGAAAGCCCCAGTCAAACCTACGTATTTGGGAGGATTAGAACTGCATCTGGAGTACAAAGGATACAACATGATGAGTGCTGATTTGGGATTCGACTTGGAAGATTCTGATAACACGACCGCTATTCAAGAATTCGTGGAGAAAATAGATCGAGAATTTGATTTCGTCATGATCACCGAATACATGGATATGTCGTTAGTTTTGTTGGCTAATTTAATGGGATGGCCTTTAGATTACGTCATGTACGTGTCCCTCAACACTAGACCATCTACGAATGACACTTACGTGCTATCTGAAGAAGATAAAATGCATCTTATGGAGTTGAACAGAGTTGATGCATCATTATATAATCATTTTTTACGCAAGTTTCGAAAATGTGTCGAGCAATATGGTGAAGCCGAGTTGAATGAGCAGGTGAATAAATTGCGAGAAATGAATAAACGATTACGTGATAGATGCATCATGGCAGAGAATGAATTCGGAGGTTACTTTGGAACCAAGAGCTACATTTTGAAAAATTACTTCGACGAGGAATGCGCGACAGTCATTAAAATGTATTATTAAGACATTATTGGATATAGTTTGTGGATTTCTATCTACATGTTTTGGTTTCGTTGTTCGGTCAGGTTTTATTATTCAAGTTATTTCAATCAGGATTGTAGCGAAAGGTATGGTGAAGGAAATCACCCTCACTCCGCCGTATTTTTGGAAAAATTGGCATAAAAAAGATGAATGAATAAAAGAAGATAATCTCATAATAATTTCTGAAAAGTTTAATTTCATTTTCCATAAAAATAAATGAAAATGTTAACTCTTCATTAAGCAATTTTCAATTTCGAAATATCTCAGCAGAGCAATTTTGTTCTACACTGAATTTCCCACGAGTTTCATACGAAAATATTTTGCTAAGAATTTACATTGCATTCATCTATGATAGGTAAGAGTCATAGTTGGGAATTTGGAGATATTTGAAATTGGGTTCATTAAGACTCCATTACAATTGATAGGTATAGTTATGCTGTGACATTATGTATACCAATGAAAAATGCATACCGGGTGTCTATTAGATTCGGGTACCCTAGAGCGCTAAAATCCCTAACATAATGTTGTTAATTATAATTATTACATAAATGGGTACACTATATGAGATTCGTGAAATATAACAATTCAAAGCTAAAAATTTTGAGATTTTTCATGTTATTAACGAGGCAACCAAGCGCGTATTTAAAGTTATTCGAATTAACTGAATAGCCATTTTAGGGAATTTTGCCCTTAAGGGTACCCGAATCGAATGGACACCCGGTATAAGACGATTTGTGACTACATAACAAATTAATCAGGTCCTGTAGTCCCCCCTCACCTCTAAATATGTACTTACCTAAGTGTAAATAACTGAATATGTTCAATTTTTCAAAGCTTTTTTTTAGTTTACTTTCCTTATTGGATTGAAATTTTTTATTCATGCCTAAATGTAATATAAAAATTTTTTTAAATAAATTAAATTCAAATATTGGATTAAATGTTTTAATGATGGTCGGGTTGGTATAACTTAATTACCTATTTTGAAAAATTACAAAAATGAAAAGATACAAATTGTTGGGTAAATCGCTCCCCATCAAAGACTCATATAAAGAGTTGATTTCAAAATCAATCGAAAGTGGGTTAAATAAGTGAACTATCTTCAGAATAAATCGTTTAGCAGTACCAACCTAATGATGACCTTATGCAGTTCTATCCCCCTTCTTTCACCTCCAAACTTATACCCAGGGCTGTAATAACGGTAACAGAACGTAACGGAGTAGGAACGGAACGGAACGTAACGGATCAATTTTGTAAGTGTTCCGTTATTTTACATTTGTTTTCATTTTTTGAAATTTGAATGCTGGCAAAATTGTTCCTAGCTTCCTACCTTCTAAGCCCAATGCAATGTACATTTTTTTATGTGAAATTCAAATCTGATCATTTTCAATTAACTTTAATACCTAGTGCTGTAGTAGAATTATGAATTTATGAAAAGCAGGGTATGGTAACTCGATCGCTAACTGTTAACTTTAGTTAACCACAAAGTGACTGTGTATTTTTACCGTGACTGTAACCTCAACTGACTGAGTGTCTGAAAGGCTCTAAGTAACTTTAAGCTGAAATGACTCAAACGTTTTCAAATTTGTAAAATGACTTGAACCGATAACTCAATGAATTATCAATCAGTCTTCAAAAAGAAAAAAAAAAACGTAAGCAGCCATGCCGCATTACTGGAGCTGAGTTTTTAACTGGGGCTTGTTTTGATTTAGTAATAACCACGCTCAACCGTTCATCACTACAGGCCACACCCAATACCAAGTCTGAAAACCCCTACCCTATCCTTTCCAAAAACACTTAAGAAATTCAATTTGACACAAATGTAGTATTTCTTGCCATGAAATAAACATGCGAACGCATATTTCTCAAATTATAACTATTTGAGGGTCCTCAAATTATCTTCAAATTTTGTAAATCCGCCATTTTGGATCCATTTTGATTCAAATTTAAGTGGTTATATTCTGGTCACAAACTAATCCTACACACAAAGTTTGACCATTCTAGGCCGATTTGGTGATGAGATATGGAAGATTCATGAAATTTCCTGCAGCAATTTCCCCTCCAAAAGCCGTTTTTTGCTCTAACTCCCCTCCAAAATCACTGAGAAGCTAAAATCAAAATACGTTTGTCACTTGGGCTCATTTTATCATATGACACAGCAATAAAAAATTTTCGACCCCTCCTGTACCCCCACCACTATTTTAGGTTGGTAACCCCGCCTTCCCCCTCCAACATCATGTATGGAAGTGAATTCGGGATATAGTATACAACTTATCCCCAATAACCATATGAATTCATATTAATTACATTTTTACCAACTTGAGGCTCCTCAAGCTCTACTCAAAATTTTGATAATCCGCCATTTTGAATCCATTTTGATCCAAATTCAAGAGGTCATATTGTGGTCACCAACTAACCTCACACACAAAATTTGACCTCTTTAACTTGATTTGGTGGGGAGATATGGAAGATTCAAGAAATTTCATGACTCAAAACTTCCTCAAAAAGCCGTTTTTTGATCTAACTCCTCTCAATATGCACTCAAGAAGCTGAAATTTGGATATGTTAGTATCCGTGACTCACTCTTTCATATGAAATCAAAAACGAAAAATTTGAGCTATTTGCCCCTTCTCCAGCCCCCTCAAAATTTGAGTGATCCGCCATTTTGAAATTTATCGAAAAAAAAAAAAACTATTTTTGCGTATTTGCAAGAAGAGTTCCTCACCGAATTTTGAGCGAATTTTATCCACACCGCCTGCGCAAAGTGAGTGACACAAAAAACGCAATTTTCTCAAAAACGGTTTTTGCTAACTCGCCTCAAATGCACTTAGGAAGCTGAAATTTAAATATGTTGGTGTCCGTGACTCACTCTTTCATATGAGATCAAAACGAAAAATTTGAGCTATTTGCCTCTTCTCCAGCCCCCTCAAAATTTGAGTGATCCGCCATTTTGAAAGTTTTCGAAAAAACAAAAAAAATACTTCTGCGCATTTTCAAGAAGAGTTCCTCACCAAATTTTGAGCGAATTTTATGAATACTCGCCGGCGCTACGCGTGGGGGAAAAAAATATATATATATATATACCAAAAAGTTGGACATTTGCCAGATGATTACAAATGGTCTGAAACGCAAAGATTTGAAGACCCCACCCTCCCCCGACCTTCCCTTCCCAAATCAGGTAGGCTGTAATAGCTATCGTTTTGTTAAAAACTCAGCTAAAAATGGCAAAACTGCTTGGTGCATTGTCGTTGATTCATACAATGTGAGTCATTTTGTGTTATTTGTAACTTTAAGTCATTGTTTAAATGTTTGTTGTTTGATTTTTAATGTTTTTTAAATTTTAAATTTTTTACCACTAATTTCATCGACTAAAAAAAAAAAATAATAATAAAAAAGACGATACTCCAGCTCGTACTAAAAAAAGGGGGTAAAGAACGGAACGGAACAGAACGGAAAGTAACGGGATCACTCTGGAACGGATACCAAAATGGTAACGGAACGAAACACGATCCGTTATTACAGCCCTGCTTATACCTACACCTAACGAGTACAGATCTTAACCCGCCATAGGTAGTATGGAACCAGGATTGGAGACTATTACCAACATATAGCTTAACTCGCGAGTGGTTACTTACGCCTAGTCTCAGTCCCCTTATGTGTTCATCGTATGCAACTATTTGTACATGGAAGTACAACATATATTTTTTTTAATTTAAATGAAATTACTGATTTAAATATCTATGATGATAGAAAAAAAATTTGCAAAAAAAATGTGACATACACTTTTTGCCTATCTTTATTTTTGAAGGAGCTATAATGACTTGAAATTTTTCCATAATTCCATTTTTTAAAATTTGATTAAAATCGTTCATTCAAGTAAGTACCTAGGATGGTAGAAAAATGCATTAAAAATTGTAGCAAACACTTTTTGCCTATCTTCATTTTTAAAGGGGCTAACAATAATTTCAAAGTTCCCCATGATTTTTTTTAATGTGACTGAAATCAAGGAAAAATTAAAATTCAATTATGTACGTTTTGCTTATCTTCAGAATTGAAGGTGTTTCAGCAATTCCTATCACTATACGGATGCGGTACTAGTTTTATTTTCCATCTTTATATTTTAATATTGTGTGAAAAAATTGTTATATGTAGGTTTTACAATAGCTTTGATATCTCTCTATATATTAAAATCAAAATGAAATCGGTTTTGAGATGCGCGCGCATCCTTGTTTTGAATAGCAGCTATGAAAGGTGCATAAAGGATAGCACATATACACAAAGGAAAAAAGGTTGTAAATTTTAATAAAAGATACTTGTACATGTACAAAGGTAAAGTCATAAAATTTGTTTTGAGTAGCAAGTATAAAAAGTATAAAGGATAGCAGGTATACACAGGGAAAAGAAAGGCGATAAATTTCAATAAAAGCTTTGTATATAGGCAAGAGCAAGGGTAAAGTTGTAAAATGGTATAAAGGGGCGAGCCCATCCTGAAAAGAAGAACTCTTGGTGGGGGTAACAAATGAGAATAAATTGGGTTGTGCAGTTTGGAATATAGCAGTACTTATCTGATAAAATAACTTTTTTCCTTCATTTAATTTTTATTGCGAGCCCCGAAGGGGCGACTAGGAACTAGTACTATTGAAAGAAAATGAAAAATCCTTCTAGCACCCTTATTAAAAATATAGGAAAAGGAAAAAAATGTCTTTACGGCCCCTACTTTCTACTTGGAGACTTCATGGCAGGATTCTCATTGAGACTATGAAAGATGAAAAAGGAGTAGTGTCAATAAGACCCGCTCTTGGCACCACCTACTTCAGAACGTCATGACTTACAGGTTGTATTACATTATGTCCCACTTCGGAACAAATCCTTATTTTGCAAAAGTTGAAACTTGAAAATATTTTTTGAATTCCGTTTCATTTTTTTTTTGTGGCTCAAAATGACCAAAAAAAAGTATGACCTAATATACATATTAATGTATTGAATATTATTTAGATGAAAATAGGTTGTTTAAAAAAAAATCTATAAACCTGAAATTTGAATGCAAAATGAACCTTCGTTCTTTAAAAAGGTATCATATACTACTGCTTCTGAGCCATAGCGTTTCAATGTAGAAGAACTCCAAAAAAGCGCCTCATTTACACTCCTCTTTTAAGATACTAAAAAGATATTTCTGTCTTCCAGTACCTGAATTTTTTTTTTTACTTTTATTTGTAAGTTGGAAATTAGCAACTATTAAGATCACTCCTCTCTTGCTTAGAAAAATAAAAGTACGCAGAAACAATGAAAATTACTAATTAAACCTTTTGCATGCACTTAAATATAGCTTGTTTTAATAACAACAATTACCTAATAAAACAGACGATTTTTGAAATTTTTGTTGCAGTTTCGTTCATTTCTTCTAATGTAAACGAAAAATATTGAAAAAAATACATCCGCGTTATTCTCGTTGAAAAATGCTTTCAAATGATGCCCAGATTACCGATTTCACATATTCAGCATATTTCAGCTTATAAACGGATATTAACGTCATATTTCAGGCGTGATTTGCGCATATTTTATGTGCATAAATTTAAGTTTTTAGTGCATAAAAATCCGGTCTCTATACATCACCAATTATCTCTTTCAAGTCTGATATGTTCTTTAATGGCTTATGAGGTTGAAAGTTGAATGCTACAAACCATCATCACACTGGTATTCGATGAAAAACATAGTTTTAACAATATTATGGCCTATTCCTCACTGAAATTATTCAACGTCATTTCCAGAAATACTAAAGAAAACTACAAAATAAATAAATAATAAATAAATGAATAAATGAATAAATAAACAAACAAACAAACAAACAAACAAATATTGTATGTACTGATGAAGACTTCTCCCTCATGGAAGGGGGATAGGAATCGAACTAGTACACATTTAGGCACATGTAGTTTATACTTTCATTTTTATAAATAAAATAACTGTATGGCACATCACGAAAATGCTATGAATAGATATTTTTCAATTTTTTTTTTTTATAAAAAATTTTTACCGATTTTTTCTAATTGAAGGGATAGGGGGAGTTGTAGCATTTTTGGCGCGTTTTTAATCTAAAAACAACAGGCATTGCAGCCCACCTGATTTGAGAAGGAAGTGGGGGAGGGTGCGGTCTTCAAATGTTTGCGTTTCAGACTATTTGCAATCATTTGACACCTGCCCAACTTTTTGGTATACATATATTATGTATTAATTATTTTTTATATTTAAAATAATTAAATTTTCATTAAATGAATGATTTAAATATTAATCATTCAATATTAAAAAATTTAAATTTAAAAATTAATGTTCGCTTAGCTAATATTCTTTCAATAATAATATAAATAAAAATAAATGTAAATAAAATTGTTAGTAAAGATCATAAAGAAGAAATATTATTTCATATAATAAATAAGTAATCTGAATACATAATATATCGTCGAGGGTGTTCAGCGAGTGCCAGTGAAACTTTGCCATTATGTAGTATGCGATGGGGAGAGTAAAAAATGTCGTGTATATATATAGCCTATCGTTAAAACTGCAGGCGCTGGCCAGATGGGAAGTTAATCAAATAAAATTATGTTCCTTCCATTGTAGGCTAGGCAAATAACAATGCATAACAGTTCACGAAATAAATAAATGTTACACTTAAATATAGTCATTATTTTTACTCGCCCCATCACATACTATACCTAATGGCAAATTTCGACTGGTCACTTCTGGAACACCCTGTATATATATTCTTTCCTACTTGTAGCGCAGGCATGTTTTCATAAAATTCTCTCAAATTTTGGTGAAAGGCTTTTCTTGAAAATGCGAAAAAATTACTTCTTTATTTTTTTCGGAAAAGTTCAAAATGGCGAATCATTAAAATTTTGAGGAGGGCTGGAGAAGGGGTAAATCGTGCAATTTTTTTGTTTTTGATCTCATACGAAAGAGTGACTCGCGGACATCAACATGTACAAATTTTAACTTCTTAAGTACATTGGAGAGGAATTGGAGTAAAAAACGGCTTTTTGTGGAAGTTTTGAGTCATGAAATTTGTTGAATTTTTCACATCTCTTCACCAAATCTGCCTAGAAAGATCAAGCTACGTGTGTGAGGTTAGTTGATGACCAAAGTATGACCCCTTCAATTTGGGTCAAGATGGATTTAAAATGGCGGATCGCAAAAACTTGAAGATAATTGGAAGCGCCTCAAGTAATTAAAATTTGAGAAATATGTCTTCATATAATTGTTGCGAGGCAAGAAATACTGCCTTTAACTTTGTAAGTAGTTTTGGAAGAGACAGGGTAGGGGTTCTCATACTTGGTATTGGATGTGGCCTATTGACACGAAGGGATTAGCAACGTTATTTCCAAACTTGAATAAGCCCCAGCTAAAAACTCATTCCCAGCAATGTGGTATGGCTGCTTACATTTTTTCACTACACACTGCTAGAGTTAAAAAGAATTCATACAGTTATTAGCACCTTGAAAAAACGCAACTTGACACTAATATTAGTAATTTTAAACTCACAGAAGATAACGAGTCCATTTAATTTTTCCTTCGTTGATATTTCATATATTTATCTACAACCATGTACAAACGTACTTCAAGTAACCTACGTATTTCCTACGGAGTGTTAATTGTCTTATTTTTATCTGGAATTCTATGGTATATGTACATGTACATGAATCTACCTCAGTTGTTTAAAGAAATGTAAGTGAAAAATTTTCCTAGAACATTCGTTAGATAGAAAACTAGTAGAAATATTTTCAAAAATTTTTTCCATTCACGCAGATCACCTTCCAATGGGCTCGTGTACGAATGCTGCACACCACTAAATATCACTTTAAGAACAAATATGTTTTTCTTGAAGACGCATAAGACTGGAACCACGACATTACAAAACATCATACTGCGATTCGCTGAAAAACATTCCTTGAGTATAATGTGGCCTATGCCGCATTCGTATTATTTGCCAATATCTCCAGAAATACTAAAACCGGAATATAAAACACCGGATAATAAATACAACATAATGGCTTTCCATTTGAGATATACACCAGACTTAAAATCCTACCAATATCCAGACTCGCTAATGACGAGCGTTTTAAGGCATCCAGCTTACTTATTTCAATCCGCTTACATTTTCTTTGAAATGGAAAAAACTACAGGAATGACTTTTGAGCAATTTATAAAATCACGAGTAAAACTTTCGAATTTAGGAGGTCAGAAGAACGACACCGCATATAGGGGCTATAACGAGATGAACGTTGATTTGGGATTTGATCCTCAAGATGTGGATAATGTTACCGCTATTCACGAGTTCATCGAGAAAACAGACGATGATTTTCATTTCATGATGATCACAGAATATATGGAAGAATCGCTGGTTTTGCTGGCAAATTTAATGGGATGGCCTTTAAATTATGTTGTCTATTTGCCTCTTAATGTCAGAGATACTTCTGAAGATACATACGTCATGGATGAAGATGACATACAATATGTTATGGAATTAAATCACGTAGATACATTACTATATAATCACTTTTTGCAGAAATTCCATAAGTGTGTTCAACAATATGGCGAGGCTGAACTGGCCAAACGAGTTGATACATTACAAAAGATGAACATGGAATTGCGCGACAAATGCGTCAAGACTGAGCGAGGAATTGGTTCTCGGAAGACTGTGAATTATGTGTTGAAGAACCATATGGATGTTGAATGCCGCAAAGCAGTCAGAGTTCATTAGTTTGAAAATATTGGTCAATTGTGAACTCGTATGTTGTTATATTTTATCAATTTGATAGTGTCAGTGATGAATTGCCAGTTTGGGAGCTGATAATATTTTGGGGTAGTTGAACATTTCGATTGTAAAAAACATTTCCTGTAGTATTTAAACATTTTTCTAGAAACCTCTTGGAATTTCCATGATATGATATGATATGATATGATTTCATTTATTTGCAATATACTTGGAGAGTTTTTACAAAATTCCTTAAAAAAAGAAATACATGAAACATGTGTGCATTCTTAGGAGACAGACTGCCATCACCTGCAACATCTTCCATATTTAGTCGAGGTATACACATACAAATACATACTTCAATAATTACTAGACATTAATAGTCTAGGCGTAAAATTTTTATTTACTGAATTGAATTTTTTAATTTAACTTTTATTGAATATTTTAATTTATTAACTCAAATTTTATTAAGATCAATTTAATTAATTTAATTTAATTTATATTTTTATTTCTATTTAAATACAGAAAAATTTAGTATCATTTTGAAAAAATAATGTTGATGTTTCATATTTCTTCAAGATCTATTTTACAAAAAACAAACAAATAAATAAAAAATAACTAACTAATTAACAAACAAAAAAACAATCAATCAATCAAACGAACGAACGAACTAACAAATGAACGAACAAACAAACAAACAAACAAAATAAATAAACAAAACAAACAAACAAACAAATAAACAAACAAACAAATAAACAAATAAATAAATAAATAAAAAATAAAAATAGAAATAAGAAGAGGCCTTTTGCATAAATTATCAGCCACCAATAAAATTAATTAAATTTCCATATTATTAATACTTTAAAGGAGCAGCACATACGAGATTACCTTTCACTTCGTTTACAGTATTTGGATAGAAATTCAAGTTAAACTTTTCCAGATCAATTTAGTAAGGAGATATGGGAAGTTCAAGAAACTTCATGACATCGAGCTTCCTCAAAAAACTTTTTTTTGCCCAACTCCTTACCTAATTCACTAAAGAAGTCCTCTTCCCTCACGCCCCCCCCCAAAAAAAAAATTGGATGACTTGCCATTTCGAAGGGAATTAAAAGGACATAAAAACCAGTTCTGCGTATTTTCACGAAAAGTTTTTTACTAAATTTTTAACGATTTTCATTCATACCCACTCACACTACTCATGGGGGAAAATATTTATAATTATATATATATATCAAAAAGTTAGAAGTTGCTCATATAATTACAAATGATCTGAAACGTAAATATATGAAAACCCCAGCTTCCCACGACATCTTTCAAATGAGGTAGGCTGTAGCTAACAGCTATCGTTTTGAATTAAAAACTCAGTTAAACAACAAAAAATTCTTTCAAATACATTTATACCTACTTTAAGCTGGAACATGGGTCCAACTCATTTATAAAGTTGCACAGAAATATTTATATGTTGAAATTCATCCAACTAGTCGTTTTATACCAATATATTATTATTCATTTCCAACCTAATTTATTCCTTCTTTATAAATTCATAATACACTGAAAAGACCACCAAGATCTTTGACAATTGGATTTAACTGATATTAATATCCACCTTAATAATAGGTAATTTAAATAAAGAAAAGAGATTCAAATGCCTGGTGAGCTCAAGTAGTCATTTCATGCTTATATAAAGAACAGAAAAGAACGAATGTTCGTAAATTGAATCTACATAGTAACTTTCAGGTTGATAAGCACGATAGGAGCTCCAACCCTGAAATTTAACAAACAGGTACCCACACGCGATAATACGAACTGATATTTGAAAATTTTAAAAATACAGTTGTGGCACACTAGCACAAAGGTATCATATCACATGTTTTATGCATAGATATGTAGTGCCCAACCATTCGGTGAACACAACCAATTTCAATTTTCTTCCCTCAAAAACTACATCGACGATGTATAAACGTATTTTAAGTAGACGTGTTTGCTACATTTCATTAATTCTGTTCATAATATTAAGCGCAATTTTATGCTATATCTATATGTACAAGAGTCAATCCAAATATTCAAAACTAACTGCCAAAGAAATGTAAGTAGATTTACTTTTTTACCAATAACAAATGCAATGTTTGTCACATATTCTTTATTCGTTTAGAGCACCTCTCAATTCACTCGTTTACGAATGCTGCACTCAGCTGAATAACACTCTGAGAACGAATTTATTTTTTCTCAAGACTCATAAGACAGGAACCACTACGTTGCAAAACATCATACTGAGGTTTGCTGAAAAACATAATCTAAGCATAATGTGGCCTTTTCCACACACATACTACCTGCCGATATCTCCAGAAATATTGAAACCAGAATATAAGACTGTGGATAATAAATACAACATAATGGCGTTCCATTTGCGATACACGCCGGAATTAAAATCTTACCAGAACCCAGACTCACTAATGATAAGTATTTTAAGACATCCAGCTATCTTATTCCAATCTGCGTACACTTTTTTTGAAATGGAAAAAACCACTCGTATGACATTCGAAGAATTCTTAAGAGCTCCAAGTAAACCTGCGAATTTAGGGGGTCGAAACAGTGAAACAGCTTATAGAGGCTATAACCAATTAAGCGTGGATTTAGGATTCGATCCGCAAGATGCGGCGAATAAAACTGCCGTTCAAGAATTTATCGAAAAAATCGACGAAGAATTTGATTTCATGATGATTACAGAGTTTATGGACGCGTCGTTAGTTTTACTCGCCAATTTAATGGGGTGGCCGTTGGAATATGTAGCATATCTGCCTCTCAATGTTAGAGGGTCTCTGGAAGGTACGTACGTACAAACTGAACAGGATAAACTTCATGTTATGGAATTAAATAATGTTGATACAGCTCTATATAATCATTTTTTGAACAAATTTCATAAATGCGTTCAGCAATATGGAGAGGCACAGTTGGAAAAACAAGTTGACACATTACGAGAAATTAATAGAGAACTACACGAGAAATGTATCATGATTGAGCATAGATTTGGTTTCTTGAATACAGTGAATTACATCTTAAAAAATTATACCGATGCGGAATGTGTAGCGGCGGCAAAAGTTTATTACTGATTGAATGAAGATTTATAACTCTGCAAATATAATATGAAAATATAATAGAAGAAAACCCTGCGTAGCATATTATTCGAATTTTATTCACATGAAACATGAACAAGATGTCTCTATTAGAGACAAACAAAAATAATATTCACAAAAATTTTGAAACCTTGAATTGTTTTTACAAAATGTAGATTTAATACTGAGTATTTCATCTCAATATGAGCTCCTTCATAACACATATAGGGCTACTTAGTAATGGGAAGAGAATATTCTCACGACCGCATAATCAAGAATATTCTAAAAAATTTGAGAATATTCCTGAGAAAATAGTGAAACACGTCTTGTGCCATACCTATCAAAATACTCGACCTTCTGAGCCTAACACGAATCATTAATTGAAATCAAAATAAAACAATTCTATCATCTTTCGAATTGTAGTTAATTCCCAGCTCCCGATTGTTAATTAGTTATTATTAAGCAAATAAGCAATGAACTGGTTTTTTTTTTTTGGTAAATTTCCGATGAATCATTCAAATTCTTAAGTTTCAACATAAATAAATTTCAACTTAAAAAAAAGATTGAAAATCTTATGATATTTGAGATCATTAGCATTAACAAATTTGTAAGTAGGTAAATAACTGTACGTATATTAATAAGCAGTAATATGATTTTTAAAAAAAATTTTTTTACTGAAATTAATGAGTTACTATATCATTTTCAAGGCCGTGACACGTTTGTGGTATACATTTGGTCCCTACTTAGTTACTAACATATCTTGAAAATTTAACACTTCTAGGTACTAAAATGATGGTAAAGAATTTAACCAAAAAACAAAAGAATATTTTCACAAAAAGATTCCGGCGCGAATTCCCATCACTAGGGCTACTTATGCGACACTGATGTATGATAATTTGCCTACTCTAAATGCCGAAGTACATCACGCGTGTAATAAGTAATAACTAATCAGAAAGCAGCAATGCAGTAAGCTTCCTTCTGTATTGTATTTATAATGACTGGTCTATGTTCTAATTGGTCATACGTCACGCCTGTAACAACCAATCAGCAAGTTGGAATGTGGTAAATTTACCTCGACCAACTCGTAAAATAAAAACGCAAATCAGCTGATGATTCAAATCACAAACGAATTTTAGTCGTTCACCGAAAACTGAACGATATTATTTAGGAAGGCAGAAATGAAAGTACCTACATTTTATCACATCCTAGCGTTATGATTGGTCATTACGCGCGTAACATATGACCAATTAGAACATAGACCAGTCATTATAAAATCGTTCTACCTAGTTATGAAATGAAAACAAACAAAAAACAGAGCAAACACTTCAAACAAAGTGAACTGTGTAAATAGCATTGATGATAAGGAGTTGACCATTTTTAATAATAATTCAACCAATAAAATAAAAAAAATTATTTAAGATTAATAATTATATGAAATGAAGTGCGTTGCGTGCGGAAATTATTGTTCACGGTTTAACAGAAGTACTCGTTATTTTCGAATACCTCACATCGACCTCCGTATCCGTGATGCAGAAGGACGAATACTGATGGAAAAGAGGCAAGATGCGTGGTTGAATGCTTTAAATATTAAAAAACCTAAAAATGAACAACTTTTGAGGAATATGAGAGTATGTTCTACTCATTTTGTATCAGGTGACATATTCGTTCATCTTTTGGGTAGCAATATTTCTTCCAAACTTGGAAATAAAACAATATTAACTTGTAGGTAAACCATCTAAATTATATGAAAAAGAAGATGTAGATTGGATTCCGACTCTTCGTCTCGGAAATGATGCTAAAGTGAAACCGAAACGTACCAAGGTATTGGCAATATATTATTTTGCAGTTACATTTCCACTGGTGTGTTTCATTTTATTCTCTCAATATTTTAGGCGGTGAAATCTACTGATAATTGCAAGAATGACAACAGTGGTAATGATGAACAAATTATTACGGTATGTTTTACATTATGTTGATAAGCTTTAAACTTTGGTTATTCTTTATATTTTATCTTTTGCAATATTTTTGAAAACACCTATGATCATAATTATAGAAAATGTTTTTCTTCGATTTTGTTACTAATGCTTCAACTTGATGTAATGTTTTATATAGTACCCAAGTGTTTTCGTCAGTTGTGGCAACATTATCGAAATCTATGAACCAGAAAGTGAGTGAAGAACGTAATTGTTCATTAGCACAATGTCGATAGAAAGTATTTCAAATTTCTGAAACGAATGATGTTCTACTGAGAGAAACTACATCAGAATAATGATAAACAAATCGTATATTTCTCTGGTCTACCAAACCTGGCTACTTTTAATGCTGTTTTACAAAAAAGCGAACCTTGTTTATGTTACATTCACACATCAAAGCTGAACAAACTGAAAAAAATTAATATTAACATTGTATAAAATGAGAACAAAAATGATAGATTTCTTAAAATGTCTTATAAATTTCCAATTCATTAACAGGAAATTCTTGGAATTTTCAAAGCTGTAATTGATGTATTATAATTTAGTTGGTTCATTTATACATTAGCGTTCTCAAAATATGAAATTGGATATTGCTGATGGTTTGCAATAATTCAACAAAAAGAAATTCCTAGCAATCACCATTGATTACTTCGAAATTAGAGGTGGGCAGCATTATATGTATGCAAATTTAAACGATTTACCGTGCGTCCAAGTGATTTGAGTACAATCAGCACTAAAATCTCATTTTGTTGATAACATAACAAGAGTTAAACTACTATTTATAAATCAGAAATTATTTTTAAAATTACTTTAAATTAATTTTAAAGGTGATAAATTCATTTCAACTACATTATAATTTCTTTGCATTTAAAAAAATCAATTTTGAATGATTGGAAAAGAGATTTTTTCGCTGATTATACTCGAATCACTTGGACGCACGATATAATTATGTATATTGTGGTTTTATGTATGTATATAATAATAGATATTCGAATTATAAATGTACTGTAAAATATTTGATTATAATTTCTCCTTACGGAGTAATTTGTTTTATTTCCAACGACTGCAAGATAAACTCCTATTCAATCAAATTGTACAATTTTGTTGCGCTATGTTGAACTTATGTCCACTAAGTCCACCAATTTTACTAATAATGTGAAATGAAGCTGAAAAGAAATGTTAATTTTTCCATGAGTTTATTATTACTCAGGAATTCATCGTATAAATTTGTTCACAAACAAATGTAACCCACCCTGCTATGCGGATGAAGCATGATCGCAGATGAGAAATTATCATTTAGATACAAAGTAATCTTGTTACGTTATGTAATGTCGTTGTGTTACATTATTACATTACGTTATGTTACGTTATTTCATTATGTTTCGTTACATAATTTCGTTATGTTACGTTATTTCGTAACCAGTGCCAACTGCATAATCGTTTTCGCCTAACTTTAAACTTGTAAAAAAATCTACGAAAAAGGAAATTCTAATGCTGTACTGAATGATTTTTTTTAATACATATTTTGATATGCAACTCGCCATGAGAATGAATAAGAATATTCTCTTCGAGACTCAGAGAATATTCTAGTATATTGTCAAAAATACGGGAATATTCTTTATTTTTTTTTGAGAATGTTCACGTCATTTGGTCATGTTACGTTATTTCGTTACATATTATTTATAGGCAAGTATGTTGGAAGTTTTGTGCTAGGTGTTCACCAATTAATTAGACGCACGGAAGGTATATTGAAAAATCGATAACGATTTTTATTCGAAGAAATGAAGACTATAAATCGTAGATGTGAAAAATTCAAAATGAGTTTCTCATATTTACACCATGTGTAATAAGCTAATAGCATATAAGAGTTGCCATTATCACCTCTCATTGCCATAAAACATTTTTTTAAATATTTGACACCTGCAACAATCTACAAAATGTTTTGCGCTCGGTGAATCACATGTCATAATATTTCATCTTCGTAACTTCATGTCGTAAATGGTAATAAACTATACGATTGAGGCTCAAATTCAACATATTTTAGAAAACTTGTAACATTGGTAGCTATATTTGAAACATATTTATACTTGGAAAAAATTGTGTTCTCTTCCCTCCATTATGTATATTCGTATTTTGCGTTGCAAGTCGATATGTTACAGCTTAATTTTATTCTTAGTTCTTTTCGTTACTATTTGGTATTTTTATTTAAATTCTAATGATATTAAGACACATGTAGTCACCACGATGTAAGTATTTGTGTAAATTAATTTTATATTTCTTTTATTTTTTTTTTTCGAGTAATTATTCTATTTGGGAGACATGGTTATATTATATAAAATATAGATTGTAAAATACAACACTGTTAATTCTTCACATCGGTATCTATTCTATAAAAATTATGACAATTATGGCTTGCCTTAAATAGACCTATTGTTTCATGATATCATGGACCATTAACCCTTCATTGGTATCTTGTAAGGGAAGTCCTTAAAAATTACGTATCTATTATCTTCATGAGAGAATCACTCAAACATGGGCGTAGCCAGCGAGGGGCAAGGGGGGCACTTGCCGCGCCTGGATTTTGAAAAAATTATGTTCCGGTTTACTCACAAGAATATTTTCGAATATTTCAAGCCAACTGAATAAAATTCGCAGAAAATAGGATGTGTGTGTGAAAATGTGCGACTAGCACAACACTGATAGCAAAGCAGCAATGTGATTATTTTCGAGTTTCAGTATCTGAATCATCTGAATATTGAGTCTGAACATATATTTGCATATAGCATTGACCACCCTCCCTTCACCCTCCATGTTGCAACTGGAACACGAAAAAAAAGAATAATTCTACCTTTTTGCCCCCCCCCCCTTGGAAAATGTTCTAGCTACGCCCTTGCCCTCAAAAACTACTTATCTTATCTTCATGAGGAAATCTTTCAAAAATTACATTTACACTGATTCATGAGTGAAATGACCAAAAACATTTCAGTTGGGATATTGCATCATTCATCTCCATGTTTGTTACTGATCCAAGAGCTATTCAAAGAATGTAGAATGAGGAAAGAGGCAAACAGAATAAAAGAAATTAAAAAACTTACGAACAGGTTGAGAACCTTCCCCCTCCATGGTAGAATCCTACGTACGCTACTGCTTTATACTGCTTTGGTTACGATTTTTTTACGATGTAAGAATTCAAAATTTAGCAGAAAAATGAATAAATTAGGTAATTAAAATTTTTTAAATTTAAAAAATAATTCTTTTTTTTTAATATTGAATTTCTATTTGGTGCTTTTAAGAAAGAAGAAATTTTAGAAACAGTAATGCATTTAATACTTATTTATCCATTAATTTATAATAATTCCTCATTATTCGCCTATTTATTTGTGTGCCTATTTGGTTGCAATTTCTGAATTATGTCTTTTTTTGTTTTTAATAGGCCGGGGGGGGGGAATCTGGAAATGATTTGTTTTGGTTGCACTTCAGAATTCTGATGTAGGTTTTAGTAAATATTTTAGTTTTCATGTAAAGGTTTTGGTTCTGATTCCAGTTCTCATAAACGTTTTAGTTTTGGTTCAAGTGGTGGTTTTACTTCTGGTTTTAGTTACAGTTTAAGTAAATTTTTTAGTTTTACTTTGGTTTTGATATTGCTCCTACAGTTTTAGCTTTCGAGGCACTTTTGGTTTTAGTTCACATTTTAGTGAATGTTTTGGTTTTGGTTCCATTCGCAGTTCTAGTTGGTTACAGGTCTTTATTCAAGGTTTAGTAAATGTTTAGGTTTTGTTTCTAGTTGAGGTTCAGTTTCGGTGACAGTTTTAGTTCTCGTTGAGGATGTAATAAATGTTTTAGTTCTAGTTCTAATTGTAGTTTTAGTTTTTGTTACAGTTTTATTAAACATTTCGGTTCTTGTTCCAGCTACAGTTCTGGTGTGGTTGTAGTTTAGGTTTCATAGTTGCAGTTCTGGTTTCAGCTGCAGTTTTAGTTGTAGTCGTGGTTTCCTTCTGGTTCTGGTTTTAGTAAATGGTAATGCTCCCGTTCTGGATTTTTAGCTGAGTTTTTAACAAAACGATAGCTATTACAGCCTACCTGATTTGGGAAGGGAAGGTCGGGGGAGGGTGGGGTCTTCAAATCTTTGCGTTTCAGACCATTTGTAATCATCTGGCAAATGTCCAACTTTTTGGTATATATATATATTTTTCCCCCACGCGTAGCCGGCGAGTATTCATAAAATTCGCTCAAAATTTGGTGAGAGACTCTTCTTGAAAATGCGCAAAAATAGTTTTTTTGTTTTTTCGATAAATTTTAAAATGGGGGATCACTCAAATTTTGAGGTGGGCTGGAGAAGGGGCAAATGGCTCAAATTTTTCGTTTTTGATTTCATATGAAAGAGTGAGTCACGGATACTAACATATCCAAATTTCAGCTTCTTGAGTGCATATTGAGAGGAGTTAGATCAAAAAACGGCTTTTTGAGGAAGTTTTGAGTCATGAAATTTCTTGAATCTTCCATATCTCCCCACCAAATCAAGTTAAAGAGGTCAAATTTTGTGTGTGAGGTTAGTTGGTGACCACAATATGACCTCTTGAATTTGGATCAAAATGGATTCAAAATGGCGGATTATCAAAATTTTGAGTAGAGCTTGAGGAGCCTCAAGTTGGTAAAAATGTAATTAATATGAATTCATATGGTTATTGGGGATAAGTTGTATACTATATCCCGAATTCACTTCCATACATGATGTTGGAGGGGGAAGGCGGGGTTACCAACCTAAAATAGTGGTGGGGGTACAGGAGGGGTCGAAAATTTTTTATTGCTGTGTCATATGATAAAATGAGCCCAAGTGACAAACGTATTTTGATTTTAGCTTCCTCAGTGATTTTGGAGGGGAGTTAGAGCAAAAAACGGCTTTTGGAGGGGAAATTGCTGCAGGAAATTTCATGAATCTTCCATATCTCATCACCAAATCGGCCTAGAATGGTCAAACTTTGTGTGTAGGATTAGTTTGTGACCAGAACATAACCACTTAAATTTGAGTCAAAATGGATCCAAAATGGCGGATTTACAAAATTTGAAGATAATTTGAGGACCCTCAAATAGTTATAATTTGAGAAATATGTGTTCGCATGATTATTTCATGGCAAGAAATACTACATTTGTGCCAAATTGAATTTCTTAAGTGTTTTTGGAAAGGATAGGGTAGGGGTTTTCAGACTTGGTATTGGGTGTGGCCTGTAGTGATGAACGGTTAAGCAAGGTTATTACTAAATCAAAACAAGCCCCAGTTAAAAACTCAGCTCCAGTAATGTGGCATGGCTGCTTACTTTTTTTTTTCATTTTCCTGGTTTTTTTCGGGGGGGAGAGAGAAGGGGGTTTTTTTTGGTTTTGGGCTGCAGTATTGATTTGCAGTCCTGAAAAAAATCACATATTTTTGGTAGTACAAATTATTTTCTTTAGGATAAAAACCTACTGTTTCATTTTCGTTCGCAGAAAATCAATGGAACCACTAACCTATAAATGCTGTATTCCACTGGACATTGCAATGCGTAAAAATATATTTTTCCTCAAGACTCATAAAACTGGAGGCAGTACTATTCAAAATATATTGCTGCGTTTTGGCATACGCCACTCTCTCAACATAATGTGGCCCATTTACTACTCATACTATCAACCATTTTCGGCTTTATCCTTATGGCCTGATACCATAACACCGGATAACAAATACAACATACTGGCTTACCATATGCGATACACATCTGAACTGAGAAGGTACCAGTATCCAGACACGGCGACTGTAACGATTTTACGCCATCCCGCAACACTATTTCAATCCCTGTATGATTACTTTATGATGCAACAAACGGTTGGCATGACCTTCGAGCAGTTCTTAAAAGCTCCTATCAAACCAGCATTTGTGTGGAGCATCGATAGCGTGGTCGTCTACCGCGGCTATAACCAAATGAGTGTAGATTTGGGCTTTGACATTTGGAACGCGGGTAATCAAACTGCCATTGACGAGTTCATAAAGAAAATAGATGATGAATTTGATTTCGTCATGATTACCGAGTATATGGAAGCTTCTTTGGTTTTACTGGCTAATTTAATGGGGTGGCCGTTGGATTACATGTTGCATTTGAAAACGAATGCGAGACCGAAAAAACCAAATCAGTATTCGCTAAAAGAAGAGGATAAAAGAACGCTGATGGAATTGAACCAAGTTGATGCTCGCTTATATGATCATTTTTTGGAGAAGTTTCGTAAATGTGCGCGGCAGTATGGAGAACATAAGCTGAATGAAGAGATAGTGAGACTTCGAAAAATGAATAAAGAATTCAAAGAGAGGTGTGTTATGACTGAAGATAATTGGGGTATTTTGGGAGCTGTGAATTATGTACCGAAAAATATGACTGATTGGGAATGCGTATATGGAACTAAATTGCAAATACCATTAGAAGAGGAATTACGCTATATGCAGGCTCGAAGACTCAGAGTATGAAATCATGTTTGAGATGAGGATGAGAAGTATGTTTGGGAATTTGTTTCTGGGAAAATTTTTGTTCTGTTTTTTTTTTTTTTTTTTTTTCAGAATCAGTTGTACCTACACGTATTTCATTTTATTTATAGTTTACTACATGGATACCTTGACTCACATGTAATAAAATTCAATATCTCTCAAACTGTTAGGATTCATTACCAGCAATGTTTTGGATTCTAATATTTAATTAATCAGGTAAATTCAGTTTTCCACCAGCGCATCGATGATTATTTTCATACATACAAAGAATATTTCTCTTACAAACAGCGCAATAGGGGTATGTATTGGTAAAATTAGAGGCATGTGCGCCAGCAATAATGACGACAAGTTAGTAGATAACATTTTCCGGTCATTTAGGCCACATTACAGATGCCTATACAGTAATGCCTGACTATTTATACTCTGAGTTTTCATTTTTAATGTTATAAATAATAAATAAATATGTTTTTGTATCAGCATTAACGCACATAAGATTCATTTTCCTACTGGATAGAAAATAATGCTAATCTGGCAATATTCATTACATCCCTCAGATTCTCCACCAGAGGCGTTCACTTGGCAAATTCCTTCATTTCTTTACAACTGATTATAAGATCGAAATTCATTCTTCTAAACTAGTAATATCAATTCGCTTATAGCGCTTACCTGCATGAAGGTATAAAACACAAATTTCAAGATTCTTGATCGGCGTGATTCTATGTACCGATTACACATAATACGAACAATACGAACGCTCAATATTACCGCACAAAGTTTGTTTTTTAACGAAAATTCATTCACACAATTCACTCGCGATCGCGAAAAATATAAACATAAATCAAGTTCATTAAATCAACTTCAAAAATGGTAACAAGAAGAATCCAATATGATACTTTTTGACAGACAACAATGTTTAACACGAGATTGTCCGTTGGTCCATGTCCATAATCTATAGTTATTGTAAACGCATTACTCACGAATTATAATTGATAAGAAAGTAATAATTCTGACTCTGAACATTAAATGCTTACTCAAGCGCGTTCGAAATTCGTTTGAAATAAATAATCGAAAAAAGATTTTTCACTAACGGCTGATCGGGCTGATCATAAGAAGCGCCATAAGGCATAACGCGATCCAAAGTCAGCCAATCAAATTTGAATCAGTGTTACTCTCCTTGTTACCATAATTACAAACATTTTTATGGTTTTATTTCGATGACCAATATTATTTTAGTTTTCTTTTCTGAAATTAGAATTGCAGGGATGTCTGTACTCTGTAATAAGAACGTTCGCAAAGATATGCTTTTTTTAGGACGAACCTTCATTCTATGAAGTATATTATCTATAGTACGTCAGGTAGGTATAGACCCCTAGCCAGTTTTTCATTTCAGAGGCGATGAGCAAATTTTAGAATGAACTTTTAACTTCTTTCTTTGTTGGTTGATACTTTTGTACAGAATACAGAATTTCACAAGGGGGATCATAATGTACCATAAGGAGGTTTATGTCTCTACACATGAATCGGGCATTACATAATAACTTTGGAGTGCTCTATTATACTTACTAATCAATCAGCGTTGGTCTTATATTTTACTGTCTCACCAGATTGCAGTCAGAATCTTAGTCAAGTTGTCTCTTTTGTGTTTATTAGCCGAATTTCTGAAGGACATGAAGGCTATTACAGCTTACCTGATTTGGGAAGGAGTGGTCAGGGAAGGGTGGGGTCTTCAAATCTTTGCGTTTTGTTTCTTTATGACTTCATTTTCTCAATTGGAGATGAGTGGGGCAGGATTTCAGGAAGTGAAACTTTGAATTTGACTAAATCGAAAGAACCTTTTCTTGAGCATTCGTTTGAAATGGGATTCCAAATTTTAGTTTTTAATTAAAAACTAAGGGCTTCACGTCCCAACCTTACTTTCAGCATTTTAATTATCAAATACAAAAATAATCGTAATAACAATTTAAAAATTTAGAAGAGATCAATATTGCTATGTTCCAAGATAATAAAATTAAATATACCCATATCATGATTTTTAAATTGGAAATAATTTTTTAATATTTTTAAGAACATCACAAGCTATTTCCGTCTCCAAAAATTGATTTTAAATGATTTTTGCGTTGAGGGTAATTTAACCATTCAAACGTACAGTATAACGTATAACAACGATTTTCAGAAAACATTCTGATCTTTAAATATCAATTCAACCACTAGAAAAAAAATCTTTGTTCTGCATTTAATTACATCAAGTTCTCCAACAATCACAAAATTTATATTTGAATGAACTATAAAAGTCAAACAATACACGAAACTCGTAAAAAAACAACGCAAGAACACGATAAGAATCTTCAAACAAACATTAAATTTCTCAACTTGATTCATCACATTTATTATTGTTCATCATCACATCATTTTCTGTGGTAAATAAATCCGTGAGAACTCTGTAAAATAAAAATTAACACGCTATAAGTAAACATTTCCTTTTATCGAACAAATGCAAAATAATACTCACTTGAGTAGATCAATATCTGCGCTAGTATCCTTCCACGTAATTTGTCCGGGATGAGATAACTTGTATTCGAGTAACCAACATAAACGTAATTTTAATTCCTGCAAAAATATGTATTGCGAACATTACGAACCAACTTGACCTTAATATCGCACCAATCATTCGACACTCACTTCAATCATATCGGCCACTTGTGGTGTACAGGAAAACCTTATCCTTTTATTTAGCTCAATAATAACCTCGTTTTTTTTACCCAACGTTAAATAATAATCATGCGAGAAAATCAACAGAGGTAGCGTTGGCACCATCGTGGTATCGTGCAGAAAAATATTCGTACTCAAGAGTTTCTGATGATAGACTAAAAATCTACTCTCGAATTCATTGGGCTGAACCGTATTCACTGATTTCGGATGCAAATGCACAATTCCATCCTCGCAAGTCTTCAGGAAAACTTTTTTCTTCGCTTTGTTCTTCATTTTCGGGCTAGAGAGAACAAATGGCGTGAATTAAAGATATTTCAAACCAATACTACGATACTCGTACAAGATGCTTACTCGATAATGGCCACATTTGGATACAACCCGGAACAAACAACGGCTTTTACTAATGCCACATTATCGGAATTCATGTTCAGATTTTTCTGTTTGTAATCGGTATTCGATAGGAATCCCAGTTCGCAAAGATACTGAGCGAATTGTAACTTCATATCTCGTAGTTGATACAAGTTGCCACGTGTTAAGAAGTTTTCGTCGATAAAAGCTCTCACTTTGTTACGATTACGATCCTTTTCCAACCTCTCCCACTGATCTATTACTTCGGCCATGATTAGATGGTCGCTTTTATGCCCTTTATCCAGAACCAGTTTACGTTCGTTTAGCGCTCTCTCTTCGCCCTGTAATGTTATACGAGTTTTAAAACGAATAATATAATATTCGAAAACATTAATTTTCATACTTTGTCTACTCACGATGGGTAAATAAAAAGGATCCTTATGAGTAAGAGTAGCAGCAATACTTAAAATGGGATTCAGACAGCTCATAGTTACTCCCATTAGTAACATTTTACCCACTTGCGGATCCAGCGGTAATTTTGCTAAATGGTATCCTAAAGGGGTTAAATTTTCATTCTCGTCTAACGCGTTCAACTGCAGCAACAACTATGAAATGAAAAAATTATCGAATTAATATTTGAATATTTAATTAATTAATATCATTTTCACGGTTTCTTTTCAGCTGAGTTTTCAAAGAAAACGATTATCATTATTATAAACTTTTTTATTTAATAAGGATCATCGGCGGGAGGGGGGGGGGGTTGGAGAGAAATCATAAAAACTTTACGTTTTAGGTCATTCGTAATCATATAGGAAATGTCCAGATTTAAGGTATTTTTTTTCCTTGCTCGAAGCGCCGGCCAATATCGATGAAAATCGCTCAAAATTTAAATAAACCAAATCTTTACGTAAATACGAAAAAATATATTTCATTTAGGATTCACTTCAAAATTATGGTTTACTCAGATTTTGAGGGGGGGGGGCTAGGGAGGGAACAAATTCCTCAAAATTTAGTTCACGACCCCAAATAAAAGAGTGAGTCAAAGACACGAACATATGCAAATTTTAGCTTCTCAAGTCAACTTGGAGATAAGTTAGAACTATAAATGGCTTTCTGAGGAGGTTTTGAGTTGTGAAATTTCTTGAATCCATATTACTTCATCAAATTCACTTGAAAACCCTGAACTTCGTTTGTAGGATTAGTTGCAGACTAAAATATGACTCTTCCAATTTGGGTCAAAATGGATCCAAAATGGCGGATGGTAAAAATTTGAGGAAGACTTGACGGAGCTTCGAGTAGGTGAAATTTGGTTAATATACACTCAACAAATTTTCTGGTTTATTGATAATATTATTTTCTTTATTTTTAATTTTAATTTATCTTTTTATGTAAAAAAAAAAATTAATTGAAAATAATGAATTTAATTTTAGAATTAATTATAGTTTATAAAAAGCATAAATCCAATATAAATTTTAATCATTATAAAAATAGAAATTAATGAACCAAAAATTTCATCGTGAATAAATATTTAAAGGTATTTTGATGTTGAATGTTTTCATTTATATAAATTAATTCTTTCGTAAAGAAAATCATGTGATTACTGGGGATGATACATACATTATACTTAAAATCGATCTTCCCAAGTATCGTTAGAACGAAAGAGTAGTGAAGGGAGGGGAGGGGTGTGATTATTTTCTCAAAATGTTGAAGGTGGTGATAAACTAAAGTTTAAAAATTATCCATTATGGTGTCATACGACTAAATGAGCCAAGATGACTAACATATTCAAATTTCACCTTCCTGAGTGAATTTAAATAGGAACTACAGAAAAAAAAGACTTTCTGAGAAATTTCTGAGTCATGAACTTTCTTGAATTCACTGTATCTCCTCACCAAACTGACTTGAAATGCTCAAACTTTGTACGTAGCATAAGTCGCAGCTTAAGAGTATGACTCCTCAAATCTAAAACGAAATGGATGCGAAATGGCGCATGGTAAAAATTTAAGTAAGTCTCGAAGAACTTCAAATGGGTCGAACTTGATGAATATGAGCTCATGTGACTACAGACAATTTGAAGTATATTATATCCGGAACATCATGGTATCACATGACTAAACGAGCCTAAATGACTAACATTTTAAAATTTCAGGTTCTTGAGTGAGTTTGGAGGGAGTTGGAGATGAAACCAATTTCTGGGGGAGAATGACATTAGGAAATTCCAAGAATCGTTTTTACTTTCTCACCAAATGTGCTCTGAAAAACTGACCTGCTCACGAACGTGTAGAGTGCGCTGCAGTTATCACGAAAAAACACGAAGTCTAACATTGAAAATAGCATACCATTCAAAAAAATACATTAGCTCTTATGAGAGCACTTTCATTTTTCACGTTTTACCCAAAAACAAGGGGATTTTTTGAAATTTTAACTATGTAATTATTTATAGAGAATTTTATGCTCTTTCCAACAATGTATTTTTGACATCTGTAGCGTTTATATTTGCAAAAACATTCAATTTTAAAAACAGCTTTTTTGATAAAAATCAACGGTTTACATTTTAATAGCAGTTTTTCTTGATAACTTGATTATTCTCTGCAGTAATGATTACATAAACGCCACGATGTTGAACTTAATTTCGAATTTCGTGTTGAAGAATCATTTTTTCTTTGTTCAAATGTAAATTATGATTTCATAACGTTCTTTGATTATTTTTTGAACTTTATTTTTAGTGCAGTGTTGATGTGATGAAAATTCTTATACAAACTGATATTCAAGATACTTACCTCCACGTTCTCTATAACTTAAACTAATGATAATATAAACAGCTGATTTTTGTCAGGAGGGTAGTATTTTTCAAAAATGAATATTTTTCTGAGTTTAAGTGCTACAGGCATCAAAAATACATCGTTGGAAAGAGCATAAAAAACTCTATAAATAATTACATAACTAAAATTTCAAAAAATCCCTTTGTTTTTGCGTAAAACGTGAAAAATGGAAATGCTCCCTCAAAAGCTAATGTATTTTTTTTAAATGTTATCCTATTTTCAACAGTTCCGTCATTCACCACCAGATGTCAGCCACTCTGAATGGACAAGTCAATAGAACTTTATATCTGAGTTCAGCTTCAGCTTAGAGTATGACTCTTCAAAATTGAATCAAAATGGATACAAAATGGCGAATGGTAAAAATCTGAGAAAATCTTGAGAAGCCTAAAATTACTAATATTTGATAACTACGGGTAGATGAGATATCTGTGGGCGAGACTCTTTACATTGAAATGGTTGTTTTGTTATGACGCACTGTAGATGTTAAGGAAGAGTTGAAGGCAAGGATAAGAAGAACAACCACATGCTCAGGTTCTTTGAGTGACGAGCAACGCCCATCATCGTTCCACAGTTTTAATGAACGAACACTGGTACACGACAATCTTCGAAGCGCGAAATGTAGTTAATCTTACAATCATATTAAGTTGGTACACATTGATCAAGCGAATATTGAGACCCAAGTGTAAGACGTTTGGTGCAAGTAACTAACGAGAACGAAACTCAACTAACTTCTATCGTGAACAACGTTTCGTGACGCCTGTGCGACACTTATCGCACTAGCAATGTTGCCACTACCAGGGAACCAGGCCATAAATTCAACTTACAAGATGGTTTTGCAAGGGACAGGTGGGGGTTTTCAAGCTCTGTATTGGGTATGAGCATACAGAGGCTAAACAAGTCCTAATTGAAAACCCAGCTTCAAGAATTCGGCATAGTTGTTCGCTTCTATTTGTTATTTTGTTACTCACTTGTAACGCCAGTGAGACAGCTTTAGGATCTGGCGAATCAGGTACACGTTGAAGAAACGGGCCAACTTTACCTAACTGCAATAATTTAATATTTAAAATTACTTCCTCCAACCGAGTACGAAGCATTTCTGGTAACGGGTAGTCATCCAGAGCTTGCTCTCTACCGCGTGAAAACAAATGATAGCAGAATCCACTTTGAACTCTAACAAAATTGAATAAAATTATAACGAATTTGTGATGAAACCACGTTCGAGTCCGACTCCATGAACTCAGTTTTACCTGCCAGCCCTTCCGCGTCTCTGTCTGGCATTCGCTAGACTCACGAATTCCGGCTTTAATGTCGATATGTTATTCACTACGTCGTAATTTTTAATCTTAATTCTTCCGCAATCTATCACATAAACCACGTCGTCTATGGTGATCGACGTTTCGGCTATGTTAGTAGCAATGACGATTTTTCTTTTACCTGTATCGAAATGAAAGTGTTGAATTTAATTTTAAAATTTAACGATTATTCTCATACATCGTGAAATTAATTACCAGGAGGCGGACGATCGAAAACGGTTCTTTGGTTAGCCGTCGGTAACATAGAATGCAATGGAATGACCAAAAAATAATCTGCCAACAATATCGGTAAATTTTTCCAGAAAAATGATTTTAGTTGGTAGAAGAAGAAAATAAAAATGCTTACTTGGCGAGAAAAAATCTTCATTGTTCATCTTTCTCATCACAGCATTTATGTCGTCCATGCCGGACATAAATACTAAGATAGCTCCCGAAACAGAATTTTGGCAAATGTAACGCAACAGTTCAACGATTAGGTCCGGATTTATTTTCTCCGAATCCGGATTACTTAAACCTTCCAGTACATATTCTGGATAGCTTTTATTTTTCCTAAGCGTTCTAATTTTTTAATATTGAAAAAAAAAAAACATATTTTAATGACCATGTTTAAATTATTAAAAAAAAAAAAAAAAAAAAAAAAACACTGAATTCACTTTATGCCAGCAAATACCTACTCGACATAGGGGAGTACGTGATTCTTGAACCCATCATCCATATCTGCGTGTTTTTTCTTATTAAAAGCAAACCTGCAAAAATTCAGAAATTAATAATAGCTAACTTAAGCAAAAATGTGTTGAGTCATAACGAGCTAGATAGGTACTTCGTGATATGCAAAACATCCTCCAGATAATATTCCTCTACTGGATGCGTATATCCGGGAATATTCATCATGGGACAGTTATCAAAATACTGAGAAAATTGTTCAGCATTTAATGTTGCACTCATCAATACAATTTTTAAATCAGTTCTCTGCAAAAAAAAAATATATATATATATAATAATAATGATAAGAAAAAAACGCAAGAACTTATACCGCTACCACATTTCAACAAATAAAGCTGAGTTTTCAATTTGTACAAATCCTAACGAGTAGATAATGTTAATCAATGTGTTGATTGAAAGTTATGAATATTTTTTTAAGCGGTGGGGGAGGGTACTTCGAAAATGAATATGAAAAAAATTGCATTTTTTAATGCTGAAGACAAATAGAAATTTTTATGAAAAAATTAAAAATTTCTTCATAGTTCTAGGATATAGTGCCTACTTGGACCAGATTCCTAGCAAATTTTTTTTGCTTCTCTTCCCCCTTCTCGCTGACCTATCCAAGTATTGAAAATATTCCTTAGAAATGTAGAACGATGAAAAATTCACATGACAATAATTTCTAATTAAAATGTGTATCGATAAATTTTGACATTTAGTGGAGCATTGCACTGCTTGGATAAATGAAATAATTTAAAGCTAATATTACTGCAAAATGCACGCAAAAAATAATAAATGGCTTGAAAAATTATAAAACATGCGCCAACTCGCCTTTAGCCCCATCGAAATAAAATCCTCGTTACACTACAGCTCTCAGTTTACCATAGGTTCTAGATTTAAACGGAGGAAATTTCTTTCTCATTTTATCGATTTTGAACCACTCAGGATGTCCTTAACTAGCACTTCTTTTTTAATCTATACATAAATTTGTTGTAAAGAAGATTGAAAATGAGGTTTCTGAATTTTAACTAGCAATAGTAAACTTCAGGGCCAATGAACTCAAAAAAAATCATTAAAATTTCTATACGTCTTCGGAATTGCGAAAGGATTTTTTTTATACTATACCTTTTTGGGGGAAAAAAGACATAAAAAACGTAAGCAGCCATACCGCATTACTGGAGCTGAATTTTTAATTAGGACTTGTTCAAATTTGCAAATAATGTTACCAAGCCCTTCATGTCTACAGGACACACCTAGTATCAAGTCTGAAAACCCCTATCTTATCCCTTTCAAAAACACTTGAGAAGTTGAATTTAGATTAAGAGGTATCTTTCGACTACAATAATCATAAATGAAATCCATATTAATCACATTTTTAGTTATTTGAGGCTCCTCGAGCTTTATCCCTTCCAAAACTCAATTAAAAAGTTAAATTTTAAAATACGTAGTATTTCTTGCCTGAAATAATCATTTAAGCCAAAATTCTCAAATTTCAACGGTTATCCTCAAATTTTGAAGATCTGCCATTTTGACCTAAATTCAAGAGGTCAAATTGTGGTCATCAACCAACTCTACATACATAGTTTGACCTCTCTAGGTCGATGTGGTGAAAAGATATAAGAAGGTTCATGAAATTTCTTGCGGCAATTTCCCCTCTCCCCGACCAAAAAAAAAAATGTTTGCATCAACTCCCCTTCAAATTCTCTTTGAACCTAAAATCGGAATAGATGGGTCACTTGGACTCATTTTATATATTACATAACAATAAACAAGTTTTGTCCTCTCGTGTATTCCCGCCACATTTTTCGCCTCCAACATTACGTGTGAAGGTGAATTTTAGATAGCACTTCTTATCCCCACTAATCATACGAGTCCGTATTAATCATATTTTTAGTCATTTAAAGCTTCTCAAACTCTTCTCAGATTTCCACAATCCACCATTTTAGATTGATTTTGAGCCAATTTTTAGTCATTTGAGGCTACTCAAGCTCTTCTCAAATTTTTACAATCAACCATTTTAAATTGATTTTGACTCAAATTCAAGGGGTCATATTCTGGTTGCATACTAACCCCATACAAGCAGTTCAACATTTTCAATTTGATTTGGTGAAGAGATATGGAAGATGAAAGAAATTTCATAAATTAAAACTTCCTCAAAAAGCCCATTTTTAATTCAACTTAAATTCAAGTTTAATTATATATTTTTCAAAATAATTTTTCCTTCATACCCTTTTCTTATTTGAATATTTATTTTGAAAATTAGTTTTTTTAACAGATTAGTTTATTTACATAATTTAAATAATTGATAGACAATTTTTTATACATTATTTTTTTCTTCATTTTGGCTCATTTCATCATATGACTCAGCAATACAAAACTTAGAGATCGATAACCCCCCCCCCTCCTCTTCTCCAAATTTGGGATACAGTATACTTCTTATTCCCAATAATTATGCAAGACTATATTAATAATATTTTTAGTCATTTGAGGCTCTTTAAGCTCTTCTCAAATTTTAACAATTCTCCATTTTGAATAGACTGTGACCCAAATTCAAGGCGTCATATTCCGATCACACACAAAAATTGGACTTCATAGATTTAGGGTCATATTCATAGACAAAATCACTACCTTACTTGAACAAGTAGTGATTTTTGAAGCAATTTTTTGGGACAATATAAAGCTACAAAAAATAAATTATTACATTAGATCGAAAGATTAGGCTTTCAAGTATTGATTTTGAATCTAAAAATTCTGAAATTAGCATTTAGTTACTGAAAAAAATGAAAGAGAAAATTCAATACTTGGCCAAATAATGGATAATAACGTTTATGAATACGGCCCTCAGTGTCGTGCAGAGAAAATCCCAGCGTAGATCAGGAGAAAAAAATCACAAGAGGAAAAAAAAGGTGATGGAGGTAAAAATAGATTTTTAGTGCTGACGCGTCAAATTGCGAACCCTCAGTGTGCCCTGAAAAAAAAAACTCGGGGCCGGGGGAAACCCCTCCTTCCCCTTTTGCTCAGACCTATGTAGACTGATTTGGTAAGGAGATATGGAAGATTGAAGAAATATATGAAATTATAACAATTTCTTCAAAGTGCAGTTTTTCGCTGTAACTCAACTGTAAATGCAACAGGAGGCTGAAATTTGTATATGTTGCTGTACTTGACTTACTCTTCCACATGAAATCAAAAACTAAAACTTTAAGTCTTTTGGCCCTCCCCCCACCTCCTTAAAATTGACGTATCCGCCATTTTGAGATGTATCAAAACAAAAAAACAAAAAATACATTTTTCACGTCTTTAAGAACAGTCTATCACCAAATTTTAAGCGAATTTTATTCATATTCGTCGGCACCTTGCGAGGAGGCCCCTCCTTCCCAAATCAGGTAGACTGTAATATCTATCGTTTCCAAGTTAGAAACCTCGCTAAAAATGTACACGCAAAAAAAAAGTTGTGACACGTATAAATCAAATAGAAATAACATAAAGGCAAGAATATAAGATACTATCCTCTCTTCACCCTTTCCTGCGCAACCGAGAAGCTGCGACAGTTTAATTCTACATTAAAAACTCAGCTAAGAAAAACACAACAAAAATAATTTATTCATCTAATTCGTGGCTCCTGAACTCGTGACTTCGAGGAGGCTTTTTACCTTAGAAATGACTTCTTTTAAAATAGTGAGTACGAAATCGCACATGATATCTCGTTCATGGATTTCGTCCAAAATAACGTGAGAATACTTGGAAAGCGCAGGATCGCTTTGCATATACTGTAAAAGTATACCAGTAGTGCAATACAGAATCGATCCTTTGCGTCGTCCGATTTTCCTATTGCGAATAAAAATTAAAATTGATGATAAGCCGCGTATAATTTCTTTTTAAATATAAAAAGAATTACTTCTCGAGGCGAATCTGGTAGCCGATGCCATCTCTGCCGAGGATTTCACCTCGCTCATCGGCCACACGTTGGGCAACGGAGATGGCGCTAATACGACGCGGTTGTGTGCAAATAATATTGCACAAAGAGGCGTTGCCACTCACAATAGCTTCGTCTAAAATGAACTGAGCCACTTGAGTGGTTTTGCCACAACCTAAAATTGCATTCTTTGTTAATAACGAAATAGTAAACGATCGGAGAGTCTTGATGAAATTTCAAAATACCAGTTTCTCCGCTGATAAGAACCACTTGATTGTTACCAATCAAGTGGAGTATTTCAGCTTGCATACTGTAAGCGGGCAAGCGCATTCTGGCTTTTAGCATATTTCGTACCGACGTTTTTTTATTATTGAATCGATACGAATTCAGAACATCGTTATCTAGAGTTCTCATTCTTTGTAATTTCTAAAAACAAAAAAATCAAATTTTAAAAATTAATATTAAAAAAAAAACTTGACAATTTTGAGAAGCAAAACTGATAACGTAACATACAGAATTCACTCGAACTGCTTTCTCGAGAGTAGTTTGAATCGATCCGGAAAGAATACTGAGGAATTGCTGTTTAAAAGGAGTATCTTCCAAGTGCTTATATTTATCTACGGAATCGAGATAACATCTTTCATCTTTAGACGAGAACGAAAAGTCGTTAGAAATATCCGACCTTAGATAAATCAAACACGTATTGTTATAGAAGCAAAAACACGTTGACATTTATTTCAGCAATTTCTACGGTACCTGTTGAATTCGTAAGAAGTTTCCATACCCTGATCATTTCTGTTAGACGACGTGGTTTCGGAAGTATTAAATTCTCCGAAAGTACCATTCGACAGAAAATGCTTGATGATCGGTACAGAGAATCTTGTTAAATCGTTTGGAACGGAATAGGATAATTTTTTAATCTGAAATAGTTCTATAATAACTACTCGAAGAAATAAATTGTGTAATGAAATTAAACTAAAATTTTCTACGAACCCTTTCGACAACCTCATCGCGGTATTCTTCGCTGAATTCGGTATCTTTGGGTAGGTCATTACAGACTTCCATTTGATCCCAATCGGCGGTACCGTTGGACACAATATTACTAGGTTTCAGTCTTTTATGGTACTGGTAATGTGGTAATAAAAATGTCGCCGGTTCATTGTGCACAGATTGCAAGAAATCTGTTATCATTTGCTCACGAGCCGGATCGAACGATATTCTAAACAAACCGTTTTTTTCATCTTCCATTTCTCTTTCGATTTGTTTTTCCAATCGCTGCGTTCGAAATAACAACCAATATTACGCTGTCGTAATCAAACAGGTGAATTTAGAGAATGAAATTACCATTAAAGCTTTCCTCTCTTTTTTGGTAAGCTTTTTCTCCGTCTTGGCCGGAGCTGTGGGGGTTTTAGATGAAGTTGCTTCGGCTAGAGCTCTACGTTCTTTTTTGGTTAATTTGGGTTGTTTTTCCAATTTTGCTTGCATGTTTTCGATTTGTTTCTTCAGTTGGGATCTATTTTTATACCACATTCCTAGAAAAATAATACAGGGATAGATATAAAGGCGAAGAAAATCAAATGAAACAATTCCTCGACAAACCTATTTCTTTGCCCCTCAAATTTTTGGGCGGGTTTTCCCATTCCTTAGGTAACTTCAGAACTAAAGGATCTACAGTTTTGTTGCTTTTATCCCGTTTTGCCTCTTTTTTCAACAATCTTCTCAATTTTTTATCTAATTAACAAGATGATAAACAATGAAATAATTTGACGAATAGGGCACGATCGTGCAAAGATGCAAGGAACTAATATAATGCTACGGAGTTTATACCTGATAGTGGTTTTTTTTCACTCATTTTGGTAATTTTGTTCAACCTGATGTTTGACAAACACACGTAATTGGCTAAAAATCGATGGCTAGTGGAATTTTGGCGAATACGAGCGCAACGTGCGAAGCTCGATATTTCAAGAAATGACTAGAAAATATGAGAATTCGCGGATATAAATGATCGATTCGTAAAAAAACAGGCCTGTATTTCACCACACGGATCTTAAACCAATGATCATGATCTTCGGATCTTTATGGCAAATGCCACAAGAACAGCTACACCTCCAATCTTCACAAAACCACTATTTGCAATTTCAGCGAATTTATTTTATTTTTTGCGTTCAAATTCTTTATCAGTTTCGCAGGTTTGTCGAATTAATGAAACAAAAAGTGATGAAATTTACTACATAAAGCAAACATGAAATGATGGGCAGTCGTGGGTATTTTATGGTATTTTACGAGTTTTTCGATATTTTTTACAGTAATTTATAGAATAATTTTCAATTTGATTTTGAGTTGTACAAAAAGCAGAAAACTTCGGAGAAAATTCATTTTTCTTTGAAAATAGAATAGAATGACGCCAAATTTGAGTATACAACATGATGTAAATTAATCTAGCTTTTTTTAAAGAACCATGGGGGAAAGCGAAGAAATGGAACGAAGTACTGTTACACTTTTGAATTGGAGTAGGAGGAGTATGAGATTTTAAAATTGAAATATTGAAAAACTTTATGACATTCAAAAATAATACATTTATTTCTCTAATAAAAGAGAATTAACGTATTTAGTGCTTTAATCTAAGCACCTTAATTCTATTTTTTCCAAGGGACAAGTAGTTGCGCCACTGTTTGGCTCATATAAAGCTAGAAAGGTGTTATTTTCAAACATTTAGAAAAAAATTATGCTGCGTTTTTTTATTTTTTTTATCATTTTATGAAAAATTTGTATTTTTTAGTGTCTCAGACTTCCAAGACCAACTGAATTCGGAACGCGCAGCAACGACACTTCTCAAGTCCAAAGTCATAATGTTTCCCAAAAAAAAAATAGCAATTATGATGTTATTTGAGATACTGAATTCGACTACGTAAATCCTTCCTGGATTCAAAACGATTTTAAGAGCTCTACCAAAGCACTGAAAAGCTGTTAATAATGAAAGCCCCATCTTAATCAAGAAAACACGAAAATTAACATTGCTTTCTGCATTCTTATAACACTGCAAAGAGTAAATGAGAAGAAATTATTACACTTTTATTATCATTTTACGATATGACAATGACACTCATATTCATTAAAGTTTATTAAATAGTTTGAACACGTCTTATACCCCATGATTAACTCAATTTTCATTCCATTAAAAACGTATGCTCAAGGATTTGGATTCTACCATGACCGACTCAATTTTTCCAAATGTGAAGAGATTTTAATGTTGTTGAAATTAATTTATAAGTCATTACATTAATAAAAATAATCTTTGTAGTAAAATTACTTACCTCATTAAGAAATAGTGGAAAAAAGTGAATTTTACTTTAAATGAACCCCAAGTTACACGAACACACGGTATGTATAATTATGTTCAAAAATATTTTTCTGAAAAAAAAAAATTAAAAATGATCTTTAAATGTTATTTTGTATGGAATATATTCTACAGTTTCATTTTCCAATAATTTTTCTCGTTTTAATTTATTGTTTTGAGTTAAAATAAAACCAAAGTTAGTTATAATAATGCCAAAAAAAAAAAAAAAAAAAAAAACATAAAACAAAGAACCACATAATTATTATATTATGGTATGATTTTCTCGCACATAAAAAAATTGAAATATACATGGTTCAGAAAAACATCACACATATATCTAATATAGTTGGCCTAGAAATCTGCTTCGAATGCTGTTCCTTAATCCAATCCAGTTTCCTTCAACTTTAAAATAATTAAATCTGACTCGTTTTCAACAACCTAAATCAGTAAAATAATTCATATCTAATGCAAACAGTTTAGCTACTGAAGTCAGCCAATATGAAAAAGAAATTTTAAATTTTTCGCGGAAAAGAATCAAGTCTTTTGTCAAGCGGCGAATAAATTCAATCAACAATACCACACTGTCACGTCTCGGTCGTGCACTAATACAACAATATACAACAAAGAATAGCAAGTGTCGACTGCTTGTTGCTAATTTAGCTCAGAGCGAGTACACTATTAAGGAATTTAATGCGAACAAGTCGTTCAGGCGTTTGTCGCATCAAATATATTTACTTGTGATTATCCTCATTACTTAAAATATCGCGTTATTTTATTCAAACATGAAGATCGTGAAGTTTTCTGAGCTGGGTAAGTCGATTAAAATATTCCATACGAATAGGCGATTAATTTGCATGACTATAAATTACAGCTATTGGACAAAATTATAACCCGATTTTCACTTAGAGAGGTCATGATTTTGCTTAAATTTGCAGACTCCGAAATCCAAAATTTAATAGACTGCAGTATCAGAGCGCGGGAAAACGCGTACGCTCCTTTCAGTAACTTCAAAGTTGGTGCTTCCATATTATGCAAAGATGGTAGCTTACACACCGGTTGTAATATTGAAAATAGTTCGTTCCCATTGACCACATGCGCTGAACGTACAGCTACGGTAAAAGCGATATCGGAAGGACATAAAGATTTTAAACGATTAGCCGTTTGCGCGATACAGCAAAACGAATTCGTATCTCCTTGCGGATCTTGCCGACAAACAGTGGCTGAATTTATGGAAAAAGGCGAAGATTTAGAGGTATACCTAGCTAAACCAGATAAAACCGATGTAATAGTGACTACCTTGAAGGAGCTGTTACCTTTGAATTTTATTTTAAAAGAATAAACTTTCTTATGCGAACTGTTTCGTAATCATTTCTAAGGGGAATTAAAAAAAGGCTTCTTTATTAATTAACAATTTATGTTACAAAAATTCGTACAATGATGCATACAAAAATTAAGAGGGGTACATGCTTAACTATAAAATATACGAAACATAACGACAAAGCAAATAATAAATGGTAACGAAGGCGTATGCAGTGTATAATTTCCTTCACTTTCCACCGGAATGGAAATCACGCGTACTGTGAACGCCGACTTTATTTTTACGATGACACATTTCTTTTATCACTTACATATTTACTATTTTTATCAGTCATGAACGCAACGAATGCGCTTAAATCCGTAACGAATTTTCGATAACGAATTGATTCCGCCAATATGTAGTATTCGATGGCGGTCATACATTTACCAGAACGGACACCTGAAAATACCCGAGATAAATAATAATTCTAAAGTATAAATGTGTAGGTAACTATGATCACTCACCAGCCAATATAACATTGACATAAGTTCTCATTTGAAGTAGCTTGCTTAATAAGCAATTCGACCTGTTTTTCGACAGAAACGCCGACATTCTTATCGAAATCGTGACCGGTCAACTTTTCTCGTACTCTGGTAATAATAGCCAGAGCTTTTTTATTCAACGCTTCCGGTTGTTGTTGAATTTCGCCTGAAAAATTTTCACCCAAATATGATCGACTGTTTCGATATTACACGATGAAAAAATCGTATTTACCGGTCGTTTCGGAAGGTTGTTTCTTCGAGTTGATATTTAAGCTATTATTAGTAGCATCGGATAATGTATCCGCGACGCAGTTCGCAGTTTCCGATGCGGAAGAAACAGATGGCACGGAAGACGTCGAGCTGCTTTTCGAACGCACCACCACGATGCCATTAGCGCCTCCGTGGGTGGCTCCTTCGATTAGACGCCAGTTTAGCAACGGGTCGTAAACGAACGCCTCCAGTACGGCCATTAAGCTGTCTTTATTGCGATGTAACACGGACATGACACTTTCGCAAGTCTTACGATAAGTGCCATCGATACCAGTAACCTAAACGTGGAAATAGATTGTTTTAAACTTTTGCTTATATTTTTGCGAACTAAAATCGAGTGATTTTTTTCGTTACGTACCTCCATAGCGTTAATCAACATACGAGTCAGCCTAAAGGGTATTTTTTCGGGGAATTTTTCACGAGTCATAGCCACCTCGAAGCAATCGCCGAAGTCAATATGTAAAATTTTACCACTCAATCGGTCCAACATGAGGTTGGAAGGATGTCTGGAAAAAAACCGTCGTAATGTGATCATCAGGACTCGATGTGTTTTTTTTTTTTTAAATCAAAAATTCAATGAAACCTACCTGTCACCCAGTCCCAATATATATCCTACCATAGACATGACGGCTAAAGAGCGCGTATAATTTGTACGCCTGTCAAACCACACTTCCGAAGATGGTGATTTCAACCACAACAGTTTGGCTAAATCATCACCTTGGGTGGTATCCAAGGCATGCTCGAATACTTCCACTTTTTGCATTAGAGTCAAATGGTCGTAATCAGGAGCCATCTGAATTAAAAATCATATTAACATGTTTTCAATAATTTGAGGAATAATTAGGTGTTGCACAGTGGACTTTACTACATGTACGTACATACAGGCCAATATATAGGCTATAGCAATGAATAATTACTCGTTGGGTTAATTACATTATTCGCGAACGATATCATTAATTTTTTTTTCACTGAATCGTTTGTTCTTTAAATTTTAAAAACACATTTCAGCATATCGAGTCGTTCGCGAACGAAATTACAAATGCATATAGCTAACTGATTCTTGATCATTTTTTTATCTGAATGGTTCTTGGACGACTCAATTCTTAGACTTTAAAAGCACGTTACAGAATTGAGAGTTGTTCGAGAACGAAAGTTTGAAAACAAATATTATCATCGTTGATTGATGTTTTTTTTTTTTTATTGAACCTTCGAAAATTACTCATTCCTAAAAACTTTGAAAGAAGTTCCAGAATATCGAATCGTTCGCAAACGCAGATACACGATTCACCAATACGGATTCTTTTTCATTGAATCATTCATGACCGACTCATCCTTCAACAAGTATAAGCATTCATTAAATCTCAAAAGCTCATGAAAGTTATTTTTTGAACTTTAAAAATACGCTCAAGGATATCAAATCGTTCGCGAACGAAATTTTGAATAGAGAAATACTTGACCGATTAATATTTTTATTCAATCGTTTATGAACGACTCGTCCATGAACCATTCATTGTAAGTATTATTCGGATTTAAAAAGTCGATAAAAGTTATTTTTTCAACATTGAAAATACGCTCAAGAATATCGAATCGTTCGCGAACGAAATTTTAAATTAATACATGATTATTATTTTTATTGAATCGTTCAAGAACGACTCATCCTTGAAAACTGCAAGGACATTCTAAAATATCAAATCGTTCGCAAACGAAGATACACAATTGATCAATACTGATTCCTTTTTCATTGAATCATTCATGACCGACTCATCCTTCAACAATTGCAAGCATGTACTGAATATTCCAAAGCTCATAACAGTTATTTTTTCATCATAGAAAATACGTTCAAGAATACTGAATCGTTCGCGAACCAAATTTTGAATATACATACATGATTGATTAATATTTTCATTGAATCGTTCAAGAACGACTCACCCATCAAAACTGTGGAAGTACGTTTCAAAATATCGAATCATTCGCGAACGTAATTTTGAATACAGCTACATAATCGATCAATAATTTCACGGAATCGTTCATGAACGACTTGTCCTAGAACAATTGTAAATATTCTTGGAATTTCAAAAGCTTGTGACCAACTTAATCTTTAAACTTGGAAAGTATGCTCAAGAGTATCAAATCGTTCGCGAACGAAATGTTGAATACAGATAATCAGATATACGATCAATTTAATATCAGTTATTTTTTTTTATTAAATCGTTCATGAATCACTCATTAGAACTTTGAAGTTTAAAAGTACACTTCAGAATACTGAATCGTTCACGAACGAGATTTTGAGAACAGATGTATCTACATTTGTGATTGTTATTAGCAATGAGAAAAAGGTCTTTACTTCTCCTAAAACTTTATTTGCTAGCGCTTTGCAGCACCAAGCGTCTTCAAGACTTATTTCACCAATGATACAAATATCCAAAATCGAAAGACTAGACGAAAGGGCGTGGTTAGGAAGAGGGTGTGATGAGAAGAGGATATAGTTATGAATTGGTGCGATGAAGAGTGAAGTGAGGGGTTCACTCCATGATTGAAATCAAGATATCCTCGAAGGACTTAGATCTTGTTAGGTAAATTATTTTTGTTTCTTCATGACTATTGCTTCTCTGATATTTAAATGGGGCGGAGGGGGGGGGAATTCCCTACTTTTTATAAGAGATTAAAGTTGTTGAAATCAATTGCTTAATTTGTAGTTATTAGGTGGTCGAGAAGGGCTGATTTATTTTGGATGTTTTTCTTAGCGTAATATAGGTGTTCCTTAAACCTCGTTTTTAACTTTTCATGTTTTTTTTTTTTTTTTTTTTTTTTTTTTGTTTGTCCGATATAAAGTCATGGGAAATTTTTGCAATATATTTTGTAGAATGATTTATTAAAACTTAACAGAATATCGAATCCTTCATGAACGAGATTTCGGATCGACTTCAAAATTTCATCAACCTCATTTTATACTTGTTTTAACAACCGTAAAAAGTTTATATAATTTCATATAATCTTATTCACGTTAACAAAGCTAATTGCTGGATATAAAAATTAATTTTTAAATGCTTCGAACTTCGAAAGGTTCTAAACCTACCTCTACTCACTCTACCTACCTTTTAAATTACAAGTCAATAAAAATCCAGATTTTCCCTAAAAGTAAAGTCCACTAAAATTACAATTTTCAAAAAATTCCTAATACCTACCCTAAGCATTATACGATGTTCTATATTGAGCAATATCTTCTTCTTCTCACGATAATCGCGTATCAACGTATGCAACGTATCACAATGCGGCACCCATCCAATCAACCCGGAATTGGTGGATAACGGAATCACAGCGTACCTTTGTATCGTTAAATTATGCCTAAATGTTTTCGGATCATTAAGCAGCAACGTATTAACCAAACCGAAAAGCTGCATCACTCTTTCATCCTGTCTCAAGTCTTCGTGTCCCTTCAGCAGGAACATGTAGTCATTTCCATTACTACCTATAAAACCACGTACATATAATTCGAATTAAATATAAATACAAGAAATACACATCATTTTCATTTATACGCCGGAGAAAATTAAGGTTACCTTTGATGCACAATTTTCTAGGTCGTTGTTTCGACGTTATCACTTGCAAAGCGCTTTGAATGTACGCAATTTTGATCACAGGTTGGCCCGGTACATATGAGCCGGGTACGGCTAATTCTAAATCACGACACATCAGTAATTTCGGACTAACGTATTGCAATTCCAGACTAGTTAATTGAGGTAGCTGTCGCGAAATACGACGAAATACGTGATAGTAAAGATCCCAAGCTTGATTCAAATCACGAATGTTGCCCGAAATTTTATATCTATTACACCATTCCATCGCTTCGACTAGGTCACGTCCATACGCCTACATGAAAAAAAAAATTACTTTTTTTATTCGATGTCATTAGTAGCCTAAAATCACATGAGGCTATTGTGACGTAAAAAAAAGAGAAGATAAATATTGAGAAAGCTAATTTCATTTTCATACCAACCAATCATCGATTATCGAAGAAAAAAAAATCCAGAAAATCGATCAAATATTACCTACCTGATTGAAAGAGGTTTCCTTGAGCGTTTGCGGTCCTCTTTCTAACATAGCATGGAGAGGCTGTAACGTTTCGAACATTCCTTTAACGTTACGTTCACCGAAATATAACCGACTAGCTTCTTCGAGACCTTCGTGCCATAACTCGTGCCACAAAATAGCTACTCGGATTAATTCGTCGCTCACCTTCAAACGAAATCGAATAAATACTAATCTTAAATATTTTTCCAATTTCCAAAAACCAAATAATCACCCACCATGACCGCTTGCTGCACCAACGTCGCGCTATGATCGCACATACTCTTCAATATTTTATTAGCAGCGCTATGTCGAGCGCTACTCGCCGACTTACTGGCTACGGTTAACGGATACACCAACGCTTGCGGATGATGTTTTCCGATATCGATCAACAAATGGTGTATCAGTCTACCCACTAGAACTCGTTGAGTATCGATACGAGCGATCAGTTGCGGTATCACTTGTAACCACGTATCGATTTCTATGGTACGGATTCCATCCACAATCGCCTCGTATACCTCCGGATATTGTCCGTAGTCGAACCATAAGGTTAAAAGTCTCAACGTATCTTGGAGCGAGTTACCGTGAGACAAAGCGATCGATTTAAAGAATCCGCTCACCGCTGGTACCGCGAATTCAGATATGTACTGTGAAGATAGAAAAATTCGTGGTATATATTTTTGTCACATTTTTATTCCTCAGTCGCTACGATACCATTTACTTACTTTAGACTCGTTGGAATTTTGCTGAGAATAAAGTTGTTTGTAAAATAGCACAGCCTCGAAATTCATATATGCCCAAGAATGCCAAGCTTTATACCAGGACGTATCGTGATCAGTAGAAGCGTTATAATATTGAAGCACTGTCATTATAGAATCTTCATTAATGCCGTGGAGGTTCTCCTGCCATTGTCCCAATTTTAGGTAGCATCTGAGTCGAAAAAACATTCAAAAAATTAGTTTATGTTCTTCACTTATTCCACAGAGTTGAAGGGATGGAGGGGGAGGTAATGAGGGGAGGAGGAGTCAACTAAAATAAATGCAAAAATACCTAGCTAGAAATCTTCGCCTCATATCTTGCTGCTTATCGTCGTGTGGTCCGAAAAATATGCCTGGATGTTGGGAGAATTTTTCCACAAATTCGCTCAATTGGCTGAAATTAAATTTTTTTTTATCTTTTGCCAACATAGTGAAAATAATGCTCGTAAAATTCGTAAAATTGAAAAAAATCATTGCTCGATTTTGCTCGATGGTGTGAACATACTCGACTCACACAAATAAGCAAATTCGAGCATAACCAAAAAATTCGAATTAAGCAATCACGAAGCGCTAACATCCATTAAACAAAGAAAAGGAGGTGGAATCTCACCTATAAGCTTCCGTACGTTTATCCGCTTCCCATAGATGTTTACAAAAGGCGAATGTAACTTGTGGATACATATAAGATACGGCTATTTCATCATCATCCAGCGTATCAGCGCATAACAACATTTTTAACGTTTTGTGGGACAACATCTGCAAATACATAATATGAATTAAGTTTTGGATCGTACAATCACGTAATATACTTGAATTCTTACGAGTTTCGACGACTTTCTGCATAAGGAAGCGTATTTGAGCCACGTATGCATGTCTTGTTGAGGCGCTATTACGAGAGTTCTCACTTGTATAATACGTTGCCAATCCTCAACCACTCGTTGGCACCCCTGAAATAATGGTTTGCATTTGAATAACTTGAATCAGGCGTAAAGTAACAGAATTGCCGGTTATTCACTCACTTGTAATCTATCCCACCAAATTTTACGAATAGTCGTTCGACGTTCAGGTATTAACTTGTACTGAATTACTTCCTCTAGCTCAGCTAGCATTTGTACCGCAACCATGGCGCCATAAGCTCTCTGATAGCTTTCTCCAGCCATAGCTGCTAGTTCGGTATCGAGTAATTCACGAGCGGAATCGATAAACTAGATGAAAAAAAGAACGTAAGAAGGCATGCCATATTGCTGCGGCTGAGTTTTTAATTGCGGTTTGTTGGAAATTTTCAGATAATGTCGTATCAAGTTTGAACCACCCCTACCTACTCCTCACGCAACCATGTAAGGAGGTAAATTTACGATATGTGGACTGCATTACGCAACAATGTTCTAAGTGAAATGAGGCGCCATAAACTTTAACTACATCAAGTTTCTGATGTAATGTAAATTATAACAAAGCCAGTCAATCAAACTGAACAAATTTCGCTTTTTTGTCTTTGAAATTATTTAAATAACATGAATGATTTCATTCATTACCAGTTTTTCTCATTAAAAACAAAAATAAGATCGATCAACAAGTCTATGGCGCCTCATTTCACTTAGAACATTGTTGCGTAATGCAGTCCATGTATTACATCTTGTTCACAGAGTCACTTGAGTTATTCATAAAATTTTAGCCATTCGAGGCTCTTCAAGCCTTCCTCAAATTTTGAAAATTCATCATTTTCGATCCTCCATGATCGAAATCCAACATATCGTAATTATACTACTCTCACACAAATACCACACATGAAGTTATCATCGTTTTAGGTGGATTTGATTTCATGAAATTACCGTACTTCGTTTCCTCTCAAAAAAATATTCCATCTCTAACTCCCCTCCGAACCCACTCAAGAACATGAAATACCCATTTGAGGGCAATTAGTCATATGAAACAATAATGGATAATTTTTAACCTTTTTTTTGACCCCTCCAACATTATGAGGACAATAAGATCTTTCCCTCCCCACTAATTCTCTCGAATAATGCTAATGGAAATAGATTTCAGATATAGTATACTTCTCTTTACCAGTAATCACATTCTCAAGCAATCACATGAGACCATATTTACCAAATTTCAGCTCTTTGAGGCTTCTCCAGCCTTCCTACAAATTCTGATGATCGGCCACATTGAATCTATTTCAACTCAAATCGAAGAAACCATATTCTAGTTTCTAATTAACCCTAAATATAAAGTTTAATTTTTCTAGGTCAATTTAGTGAAGAGATATGGATGACTCGTGAGATTTCCTATCGTAATTTCTCCTCTAAAAGCAGTTTTTTGCTGGAACTCCCAACCAAATTCACGCAGGAAGTTGAAATTTGAATATGCCAATCACTGGAGCTGATTCAGTCACATGACACCATAATAAAAAATTTTTAATTTTTCTGTTACTATGCCTACATTTTGGACACATCAACTCCACCTCTCCTTCTCCCTACAATATGACATGGAAAAGTGGATTTAGGATATAACATAATACTTATTCTTAGTAATCAAATGAGCCTGTATTCATCAAGTTTGAGCTACCTGAAGCTCCTCAAGCATCCTTTTAAATTTTGAGCACTCGCCATAACCCTACATACAAAATGCGACCTTTCTTGGTCAATTCAGTAAGAAGATATGCGAGATTCATGAAACTCCTAATAATGATTTTCCTTCCAAAAGATGTTTTTTTATTTCAACTCCCCCTCCCCCCCCCCACATTCACTTCGGAGGCTAGAAATTGAAATCGTATTCTCTTGTGCTCACTTTATCGTATAACGAAGTAGAGAAAATTTTTAACCTCTCGTTTGCTCCCACCATGTTTTTCGGACAATAACCCCATCACTCTTTCTCCCCTCCAAAATCACGTGATAGAGTGGGATCGGCGTATACCTCACTCCTTATTACTAGTGATCAGCACAGAAGTTCACATTCATCAAATATGAGTCATCTGAGGCTCCTCACGCTTTTCTCACAATGTTACCACTCACCACTTTGGATCCATTTTTATGTAAGAACGATTCACGAAATTCTTCAAATTTTGATCATCAGCCATTTTAGATCCATTTTGATACAAATTTAAGAGGTAGCATTGTAGTATTCAACTAATCCCGCATACGAAGTTTGACTTTCATACATTCATTTGTTGAGGAGATATGGAAGATTTAGGAAATTTCATGACTCAAAACCTCCTCAAAAAGTCATTTTTTGCTTCGGCTCCTCTCCAAATTCACATGGGGAGTTGAAATTTATAAAAATCGATTTTCTTGACTAACGTTTTCATTTGAGACGATGAAAAAAATTTTGAGACATTTGCCCCCTCCACAGTTCTCCTTACAATTTGAGTGAACTGTTATTTCTAGGTAAATCAAAAATACAAAAAAAAAAAAAAAATGTTTGCGTATTCCAGCGATTTTCATTATTCCAGGTCATTTTCCCGAATAGATTTTCCTGAAAGCCATTATCCAGAATACAAAATTTCCCTATTTTCTCCCACCCTTCCCGAATGCTGAAATTCCGAATGAACTACTAGTGTAATTTTTCCATTTCTATTGTGCTTAGGCCAATACTATGTCGTGGCCTATAGCCCTCAAATGCTCTATTTCGTTGTGTTCATTGATGTACTGCTGGTAATCAGTTGCGATGGTGCGGAATCGAGTTTGGTATTGAATGCATTTTCGTTTAGAGGAATTCTTCACTCATCGTCCTAAACTCAGTTCTGTCAAGCTAGCTTCTGTGTTGGCCTGGTAGGATTCACCTTAAGTGTTCCCTCAACGTATCAGTCAAGTAATAATTTCATTTCTTATAGACTATTGTTGCTATTTTGTTTCATCCGTTTTATTCGAATTATGAAGAATTGTGTGTGATACACTATAGGTATTCAACTTATTTACTTTCTATTGAAAGTAATTATACAAACTGGAGAAATTGTCCATTCATGTAAATTATTTTTCGAGAAACTGAATTCGGGAGATGAGGATTCGGGAAAATAAATTGTTATAAAAAAAATTATGATAAAAGCAAGAAGAGTAATTATTATATAATAAATTATATTATTATTAAAATTATTATTTATATTAATTCATTCAATTCGAATAATTAATGATATTGATAATCCTAATAATCCTGATCAAAATCCAAAAATTAAATAAAGTATTCTAATAGTTTTGGAATTGGAAATTCGGGAATATGTTTATTCAGGAAATAAAATTCGGGAAATTGACAGGGAATCGATTTTCATTCATCACTGCCGACTATACGAGCGAGCGAAAATAAATATACATGGATACCAAAAAGTTGAACATTTGCCATACGATTACTAATGGCTTGAAGCGCGATGATATGAAGAACCCCTCCCCTTACCTCTCCTTTCACATCAGGTGGTTAATGATACCTAGTGTTTTCAATTAAAAACCCAGCTAAAAAATTTAATCGTTATACATAGATTATTAGAAAAATTAAAGATTTATTAAATCTGGATTTTCGTTTGGATTACCTTTTGAGCGACCAAGAATTGATCTCTATGCACAGCGAGTACGGCTCGATAGAACGCTCCATCGGTGGAATCACGCGGAATACAGTTCACGTACTGATCCATCGCATCCCACTGGCAAAGTCCCCAGGCCGCCGCCGCCGCCATACGAGACATCCTTTCGCGGTCAACTTCAAGAAATACGTTCCACTGCTGACCCGCCACGTCATTCAACTGCGTCCTGTTTAAAGACATTGATCGATTCGATGATTGGTAATTAAGAAGACTATTAATTCAATCACCGAGGTTGCTAACCATTCGCCTAGGGCTTCTAAGCATCGCATTCGTCCCAAAGATAACTCGACGTCGTTGGGACTCTCCGTTAATCTCTCTTCGTACGACTTCAACGCTGTATCCCATCTGTTCAGTTTTTCGTACCAACGTTCTTGGACTTTGAAATTATCTCCTTTGTGGTTCATGACGTAGTTCAATAACCCTGGGCGACATTTTTTTTAAATATCGAAATATCTATCGAAGAAATAATAGGGTTACAGCGAAATGCGTAATACCTGCGGCCGCCTCTTTTTGTTGCAGTTTATTATTAATCGATATCAACGACTCGATAACCTGAGACGTAGGTCCTTTGTGGAATTCGTCTTCTTTGTAATGCAAAGCTTTCGCGTACGCTCTACAATGAATAGCTCTTTCACCCAATAGTTGCGGATCCAAGGGCAACGGTCCCTAGAAAAATTCAACTCATAGAGTATTCAGTTATGAAATACGTTTCGTTCAACTACTTTCGAGATCACCATAAAAAAAATTAAATTAGCATAAAAATTATTTAATTAATTTAAATTTAAATATTAGATTAAATATTTAAGCATTATTAAATTTATTTACCTTCTCGCAATGTTCCATAAATTCGGCTAAATTCAATATAGTTTGCGTAATCTCCGGTAAATCGGGCACCATTAGAGCTTGTTCTAAAGTATGAATGAGTTCTTGTTGAATAGAACTAGGCAACACCGTCCAGCAACTGACGAAAGCTGCGTTAAATAGATCCCTCGAAAGAGGAGCGTATGTCTGTGCCAGAGCCCAACACGATCTATGAAACAAGTAGCTAAGTGAGGCTAGGTCTTTTAACGATATAAAAGTAGGTCGAATGAAAATACCTTAATGCTGGGGATGGCGATTCTTTTAGAAGACCAATACTCAGTCTTTTCAGCCATTCCATCCAATCGTCTTTGGAAACTCGACGATTAGCTGTCCACGCAGTTTTAAGGTTTGGAACAGAGGTGTGAATCTGTGAGTAATGAAGGTAGACTTTTTTAACCGTTTTGTATGGTATTATTTCGTAGATGTTTATTTATAAAACGGTATGCTTAAGGTGTCGAACTTGTCGCAGAGAGGCAAACATTAGATTTCTCAGTTTCAAATTACTTTACATGTTAAATTTTTTAAAGAAACTCGATATGATAAATTTTCATACGCTCATTTGGAAAAATATTGTTATCCTTGACACCGAAAAGCTTTATATTCTTCTAAATTTTTCTTCGATACCTGTGAAATCATTTTTTTGCGATTTTTCTTTGTATACATTTTCAACAACTGAAAAATATTTAAAAAAAAAAAAATGTTTTTTCGTTCCCTTGTATGTAATAGTGAAGTTATAAATATTAAAGTGATTAAAAAAAAAAAATAAAAAATTTTCAGATGCTCAATTTGAAATTTGGTGATCTTGAAAAATTAATAATTCCAACATTTTACTCTCAAAATATTTTGAAAACAATTTTCAATACAAATCAGAGAATTTTTTCATGCATTTTTCAAACTTATTTAAAATTATGTTATGTACTTAAAATTTTACATACACATTTATCATAAGTGAATAAAATTGAAATATCGATTAAATTAATATTATTAAATCATGATAAAATTTTCAAATAAAAAAATTTTAAATGACCTTGAGAAAATATAATTATTTTATTAATTAATATATTCATTTTCAAGATTTCGTTGAAATACTAAAAAAATCTCCAACATAAATAATTTTTTTAAGAACTACATTACAACTTGAGTACCTTTGAAAATTTTCAATAAACAACATTTATATGTTGCAGTTTATGGCACGTTAATGGAATAAAGTAAAGTAAGTAAGTAAAGTTATTATTATTTTTTTTTTTCCTTTTTATTATACTGGGCGTGTATAATTGCCAGGATTGTTACGCCCAGTGTAGAGAGTTTAATTTATATTTGGTTTTTATATTTTATTTTGTGTATGAAGGATAGGATTTTTTTTAATTCGTCTGGGTTGTCCGGTATGTTGGTTGTTTGGATGTTTAGATTGTCACGGGTTTGTTTGATATTGGGGCATTCAAAAAGAAGGTGTGTGACTGAAACTTGTTCGGTGTTACAAAATTCACATAAGGGTTTAGGGGCTTTTTGAAAGAGGTGGTTATGGGTAAATTTTGTATGTCCAATTCGGAGTCTAGTAATTATTATTTCCTCTGAACGATTTAGCTGAGATGAATTTTTGTTTTCCATAAAAAAAAAAAATATTTATTTATATAATATATACTGACCGAACCAATCGATTATTTAGAGAATGGAGAATTCCATGATAAAAGTTTTAGATAAATAAATTTTCAAAAGAGCTCCGAAATTGACGAAATAATTTTCAGATACCCAAGTGGAAATTTCATTCTTTAAAAAAAAATAATAATCTTAAAAATTCGATCAGATAAGATTTTAAGTACTGTTAAAATATATTTTCAATATTTATCAATTTTTACAAAATAGATATTCCTCATGAATTCACAGTACAGTAAATCGTCCAAAAAACACACATGAAATTTCACCAAATGTTGTTCCTTGAAGAGCAAAAAATAAATAAATTGTATAATAATAGACGCAAAAATATGATGTTTCTTAAACTTGAAAAAATCATGTTTATAGTGGTTTATAGTTATATTTTTGAATCGATAATAATTTTAATTTATCTTTAATCAATAAGTGAAATAGATACTCATCTTTATGATATTGATTAGCTTTAATTGTTATAATATCAAATTATATATTTTATCGTCAATTTTAAAAGAAAGTGGAGAGGGAGGAATTCATTACTTATCAATTAAAAACATCATTTTTTTACCATTTTCAAAAAAATATTTGAAAGAAAGGGGAGAAATCAATAATATTTATATGTATTGGAATTTTTATTTATTATAATTTTGATATTCAGGATATTCGAAATATAGAATTAATTTTTTTATATTTGCCTTTAATTTTTTTTTTATTTTAGTCAAGTTTTTAGCATGTGGAATGTTTTTTATAAAATTTTTTTATTTAAAAGATATTCATCACTTATCAATTAAAAACATTATTTTTTCACCATTTTCAAAAAAAAAAAATTATTCATTATCTTTTTATTACTTTCATTTTTTTTTTATCAAGTACTGACGCTCTATTTTCTTTATTATTTAATTGTAAGTTAATTATTTTTTAATAAAATTAAATTCGAAATCAGGCATTTGAAATTCAATTCACATAATTTCAAGATCATTTAAAAAAATTTTCAAATAAAAATTCGAACACTTGAGCGAAAAAAAACATCCCTCTTCAACCATATTCTACATGTGACCCCTTAATTTTTGAGAATTTATAAAAAATCGAATTTCCAAAATATTACCATGAAGTCTTTCCAATGAGCTTATACGAAATTATACTCAAAATTTTTTTTTGTACGAGGTAACATGGGAAACTGATTATGCTAGCTTTTTAGATATTATAAGAGCGAACAAGCAAGTATGTAGCATCATATTATATGACACAATATTTGACAAAAAAAAAAAATTATTTGAATCGAATTGAAATGTGTAAATAAAACTAATACAAACTTTTTTGATAATAGCTGTAGTTTCTGTTTGGGTCACCGAAATATCAGCTTTCTTTTGTAAAAATTTACGTTGTTTCGTTAACGCTTGGTCCTCCTCGATACCGATAGTGTTATTCTATACAAAAAAATTCCATTATTGAGAGCTCTGATTTACCACACGAAAACTGAAAAATATGCTAACTCACTGATAAAATTTTAGTAATCAAAAACTCGTAACGTGGATGCACGATAGAATGTCTAGACAAAGTACGATTGACTAAAGGTATAAAAATCTTATATTTTTGTTGTAATTGCAAAACCAGCGTACATAATAACTCCATCGCAACATCTTGCAGTTTAGGTATGGCCTCGATACTACGAATCTGATTAATAGAAAAAAAAATGAAATTAAGATTTATATTCTTTTTCAATCAATTTTACATTTTTAAATGCTCTACCAACCAGAGGATGAATAATTCTAGAAGCATAATCCGTGAAATCCAATGTCTCGGCCATCAAGTCGATAGTTTGTATGGCAGTTTTACTCACATTCACCGGCACATCGTGAGCATCGAACAGTTTTACTACTGGTGGCAATATCATGTGCAAATACTCCTCCAAAGTATTACCGAATTTTTGTAACGCTCCTAACATCTACACAACGAAAATCATCGATGATATAAGACAATTACTCGTAAATTCGAGAAGAAAAAAATCTTCAGCGAACCTTAATAGTTACGCCTCTATCTTTACTGGTATCGTGAGTGAATACTCTCAATATATGTGGCATCAAGTAAGGTAAATAAACTTTGAATTCAGATCCTAGAGCCATCGCTATATGTTCAACTAATAAAATCAAAGTATTCTGTAACGGACTACCTGGGATCCAAAATTCCTAAAAAAATTAAAATAATATTTTACATCAGAAATAAAATTAAAACCAAAAGAATAAAGAAATCAAGTCGTTTACATACTTTAATGAGATTAAAAATATCTTCCAAATAATTTCTAATATGCTGTTTTACGATCACAATTAGAGTAGCGAGCTGTTGGAATAGAAAATCGCGAAAACTAACTTCCGCTGTTCTAATAACGTTTAAGAAGCTCGGCATTACTTGTTGAATATACGGTACGCACTTGACACCGAGCGATTTCACGATAAAAGTGACAGCCTAAAATAAAAAGAGAATGTAAGCAACCATGCGCAGTTTCATGATATTTCCAAACATAATTTTTCCTTCAAAAAGCAGCTTTTCTCTTCAACTCCCATTTATTCCTACTTAGAGAGCTGGAATATGAGGATGTTAGTCGTTTGGGTTCACTCTCTCATATGAAACCGTAATCGCAACCTTCGAATTTTCATTTACCCCACCATATTTTGAGGACAATTACCCCCACGTAGATCCTCCAATTTGAAAAAATTAATGTATTTTATTTACTTAACAAATACTTTTGAATTTTAATAAAATTTTAATTAATTTAATTTAATTTAATTTATCATTAATTTACTCGACTTGAAATAATAATTTTTATTAAATTTAATAAATTCAATTCAATGATTATTTTCATTTTAATAATTTATTTAATTTCATTCATAATTATTAAGATAAATTTTTCAATAAAAAAAAAATTGTTTTCCTATTAAGAAAGAATCGGGATACATTATAGTATAATAATTCTCATCCATAATGATTACGAGAGTTCATACTTATCAAGTCTAAGCAATTTGAGGCTCCTCAAGCTTTCTACAAACATTGACTACGCGCCATTTTGAATGTGATTTGATCCAAATTCCAAAGTTTATGAAAGATGCAAGAAATTTCATGACTCAAAACCTCCTCAAAAAGCTATGTTTTGCTTCGACTCCTCTTCAAATTCACTTAGGAAGTAAAAATTTATATATGTTGGTGTCTTCAACTCATTCTTTCACATGACATCTCAAAACAAAAATTTTTAAATATTTTCCCTTCCTCAAGCCTCCCTCAAAATTTGAGGGAACTCTCATTTTGGAGTAAAGCAGTAATAAATTTCGTACAGAGGACATTCCTCATCCCCAATAATTATACGAGCTCGTGCTTTTCAAATTTTTGCCATTTGAGGTTCCTCAAGTCTTACTCAAATTTTTACTATCCGCCATTTTGGATTCATTTTGACTCAAATTCAAGGAGTCATATTCTAGTACTCAACAAATCTTACATACAAAGTTTCAGCTTTTTACGACAATTTGGTGAGGAAGAAATTTCATAACTCAAAACCTCCTCAGAAAATCGTTTTTTGTTTCAACTCCTCTTTGAATTCACTTAGGAGGCTGAAATTTGAATATGTTAATCACCTAAGCTCAATTACTCACATGATATAATAACGAATAATTTTAAAACTTTCGTTTACCCTCACCTCTAACATTAAGAGAACATAACCCCTCCCCTCCGTCCCACCCCTTCCTTTCTCACAATGCTTATGAAGATTGATTTCGGGTATAGCATATTTCTCATCTCCAGTAATCATATGAGCGCAGATTCATCAAATTTCAGTCATTTTAGTCATTTGAGGCTGCTCAAGCCTTCCTCAAATTTTTACCAGCCGCCATTTTGCATCCATTTCGAGTCAAATTCGAAGAGTCACATTCTACTCCGCAGCTAACTTTACACACAAAGTTTGAGCTTTTTAAGCCAATTTGGTGAATAAATATGGAACATTCAAGAAATTTCATGACTCAAAACCTCCTCAGAAAGTCGTTTTTTGCTCTAACTCGCCTTTAAATTTACTTAGAAAGCTGAAATTCGGATATGTTGAGGGTTTTAACTCACTCTTCCATAAAAGACTACGAACAAAAATGTTGAAGTATTTGCACCCCTCCTCAGCCCCTATCAAAATTTGAGTAAACCACCATTTCGAGGTGAATCAAAAATCCAATGAACGTCTTTTTGCGTATTTATATGGAAACCAAATCACCAAATTTTGAACGATTTTCACACCCGCCGAGGCTACGAGAGAGGTGGAAAATATGTACAAGTATATGCATACAGTGTGGCTTCCTCCCTCCTCCGACCCTCCTTCCAAATCAGGTGGACTGTAATAGCTATCGTTTTCAATTAAAAACTCAGTTAATGATAATAATAATAACGATAAATAAGTAGAAGTAAAATATCAAAACAAATACAAATTTTAATACAAGCGACTCGAAGAAAAAATACACCGAAAACTATACCTGCACAACCATAGTATGATGCTGAGACAAGGTCGGATCTTTGATAATTTTCATCAACGTAGCGATAGCCACAGCCGGATAATATTCCTCCAAAGACGAAGAGCTCATATTAATCAGCATTTCGCTGGTGCTCGACTCTATAAGCGCGAAAAAAATCAAAACAGGTTCAAAACAGGGCGAAATCACTTCAAAAATAAACCCTACCTGCTCCCAATTCGATTTCTGATTTCGTATCAACAGTCGATAACAACATAGTGGAGTCGATCTGACCGAGATTCATTTTATGCTTATACGGATCCAAAGCTCCCAACAGGCCCAACACTCGGATAGCTTCGCGACGAATAATAGGCTGTTGTTCGGTTTTCAAGAAATTCAACAAAACGTCCAGCAAAGCCGGGTATTCGTTATAGGGCTGTACAACGTATCCTGTCGCTTCCACCAATTGCCCCAGTACCCACAACGCGACGCCTCGTTTTTCGGGCGAGCTCGCGTCACCCAGCATTTCCAGCAGGATAGGTAGCAGCTCGCTAATCCAATGCTTCATTTCGGATCCGTTCACTTGAGCTAGATCGCCGACGCACGTCAGTACGCTAATTAACACGCCCGGATTGGGTTCGAGTTCTTTTAGTTTAGGTACGAGGATTTTCAATATGGGTTGCATGTACGGGCGTAGTAGACGAGGAGCGTTTACCGCCAAATGATCCAACATTCTGGCGCTTTGCTCTTTATTACGGCCCATACCGCTGTGCTCTAGTTCAGCTAAGACCTAAGACGGCAGAATAAACGTGATATATTTATAAGAGAATTTTCATACGATGAGCGGCTGAGCGCAGTGACGGATTCATAGATTGCCCCCTCTAGGCGAAATTCCGTTTGTTTCCTTAGCATATAATTATATGTATTTATACGCGACTGTATTAGCTTTTACATCATCCCCTTTCTCCTCCACCTACTATTGGAGATCGGTAAGGAACAAATTTTGATGTAATACTTGATAAAGAAAATTATGATTTTTTATTTCTTTTGTACGTCATTAGGACAAAGAAGTCAAAAATTCATAGGTTTAAAAAATGGTATATCATTCAAAGATCTATCTGATATTTGGGAACTCTTTCCACAATAAGAAGAAGGGTTGGGGGGAATTAAAAAAAAAATAGTGAAAATTCTTAATAAGTAAGTAAGAAAAAAATTTCAATACTATAACTAATCAGAAAAATTGAGAGAAACTGTTTCAAAATTTTTCAAAGACTACGTAGAAAAATTGTCTTTTTTTTATAGACGCAAGTGAAATGTTAAATGAACAATTATTACAAAAAAAAAAAATAAAAAAATGAAAAAAAAAAAAAAATAGTGCAGATATTAAGTTTCATTTGTATCATTTTAAAAATGGGAAATTAATTCAATCCATGAAAAAAAAATTCAAAAAATAAAAAAAAATTCAAAAATATAAATATTTTGAAAAACTGAAAAAAATGTAAAAAATATCATCTTTATAATTATTTTGAATACATTTTTTTAATAATTGTTTCGAATGAACCCTCACTAGACAAAATTCAATTTGTTACCTTGGCAGGTAATAATTACATACATTTCAACACCACAAGTATGACTCTCAACCCCCCGCCCCCCGCCCCTCCAAAAAACCTAATTATTGTAGTGTAATAAGGAATACACTTTGATTGAATATATAAATTTTTAAAATTTAATCATCCCCCTCTCGCGCGCTTGTGGCCTAAATGGCGGTACAAGGCACGTAAATGAAAGAAAAAAAAGTATAATTCTTTTCAAGGTCATTACAAAAAAAAAATTCAGATGCTTCCTTGACTTGTGGAGTGCAAATCAGATAAAAGTCAATAAAATATTTTAGATTTAAAAAAAAAAATCATCATTCAACGATGTAAAATATTTGCGATTTTTTTTTCATAATAACATTTTTTTTAAATTCTCTTGAAAAAAAAAATCAAAATTATATACTTCGCTGAAAAATTCAAAAAAATTACTTCAAATTTTTTTATGACGATTTAAAAAAAAATAACAATCAGTTTTTTATATGTAAACAAACAATATCATTATATTAGGAAAAAAATTAATAAATAAAAAAATAAAAATAGAATTCTTCTGGGTTACTTAAATCGATATAATCATTACAACTGTGCCTCTAGCTATAGCTGTTGTACACGACACGTAAAATAAAAAATAAAAAAAAAATAGCGTTGATAAGAAGTTTTCTTTATATTATTTGAAAAAATAGAAATTAAATCAAAAATCATGAAGCCAAAAATATTCAAAAATATTTTGAGAAACTGAATGAAGAAGATGTAAAAATTTAAACATTAATTTTTTTTAATTTTTTTAATCAATCGGCACCATGCATAGCTCTGTGGCTTTTTTTGCTAACTCTTTCGAAATTTGTCTTTCCGAAAATTTTATCGCCCAAGGCTGCAGCCAACGTTACGGGCGCTTAAATCCGTCACTGCGTGTTTGCAAATGATGAAAAATACCTGAATCAAAGTTTTCCTTAACGAAGGCATAACGTAAGCTGGATTCAATAAACTGAGCCTTCCAACGACACACAACGACATCTCACGTATTTCGAAATTTTCGTCATTTAAGCCGACAAAAAGTGCGTTTAAATTTTCATACTGAGCTAAATAATGATCGAAGCATTCGTCCAAAGATTCGAAAACAGATAAACGTACTTCGGCATCTAGGGAAAAAAAAATTGAATATTGAAACAACAGCAAAGGTTAGCTGATGGTTCGTAGTGATCATTCACTTACCGGTATCGGTGATAGCAACCATTAACAATTTACCGAGCACATCGGCGACTGTAGTCTTCACCGTTTCGGAGTGCTGATGGGCAGTCGACTCGATAGCTAATCTTAGCAGTCTGCTGCACGTGTGTACAGCTTCGATACGAACCTGACGCTGTTCGCTGCTGAGAAAGTGGTCTGCGCATCGACAAACGAATTGCAGTAAGGAATGACCTAGAAAGAAAACATTTGTGGCGTTATTAGCGTTTATTTTATCAAAATAATTACAGATGATTGATTGAATTTTTGGTGAAAAGAAATGGCTATTAGACAAGTCAATTCACTTCTACGTTTCAGGTATTTGGGTAAAGCGATTAACAGCTCACATGCACGTTTGAATACGCATAAATTCTCACCTCTACTAATGTGGCATGGCTGCTTACGTTTTTTTTTTTTTAATTCTTTAATCTTTCTTCAGTTTTATTAGGTAATTTTTATTTGAAAATTAAAACTATTACAGTCTATCCGATTTTATGGAAGGAGGAGGAGGAGGAGGGGGGGGGAAAGAAGTTGAATTTTCAAACCTTTTCGTTTCAGACTATTTGAAAACATACGGCAAATGTCCAACTACACTTTCTTTTGATTTAACTCAAAATGGGAGTTCCCTCAAATTTTTAAGAAGGCTTGAGAAAAGGCATTCCTCAAATTCAGGTCAAAATGAAAGCAAAATGGCAGAAAGTGAAAATTTGAGAAAAGCTTGAGAAACCTCAAAATGCTCAAATTTATTGAATATGAACTCATGTGATACGAAGAATGAGAAATATACTACACCCAAAATTCATCGTCACAAGTGTCGTTGGAAGAGGGGTGAAAGGGAAAACTTTATTGTCTTCAAAATAGAAGAAGGGTTTTTGCTGAAGGAGAGAATGAAGGGTTTGTTTCATCTCAATATGGAGTTCGCTAGAAGTTCGAGAGGGGCTGAAGGGAGAAAAAATACTTCAAAACATTTCTTCGTGATCTCATATGAAAAGAGCTGGTCAAGGACACCAACATAACCCAAATTTCAGCTCCATAAAAAAATTTACAGAAAAAAAAAAGCAAAAAAGGATTTTTGAGGAAATCATGAGTTATGAAAATTTCTCGAAAATTCCACATCTCCTCATCAAAGCGATCTAGAAAGCTCAAACTTCGTATGTAGGCTTAATTGATGACCAGAATATAACCTCTTCAATTTGGGTCAACATGGATTCAAAATGGCGGACTGTAAAAATTTGAAGATAATTTGAGAAGCCTCAAATAGCTTAGATTCGATATAAATACGAGTTCATGTGATTACTGAGTATCAGAAGTAAACTATATTTGAAATCCATCCCAATAAGCGTCGTTGGAAGAGAGGTAGGGTGGGGGTGGGATAGAGGAGTCTCATTCTCAAAATGTTGGAAGGGGTGAGTAAACGTGAGATATAAGTGAGCCCAAATCAATTTAAATTTTAGCATCCTAATTGATTTGGCAGGACATTAAGGGAAAAAATTGCTTTCTAAAGAAAAACCAAGTCAGGAAGTTATCATTAATTTTCCAGCTCTTCTCACCAAATCCACCTAATACGCTGAATCTATACACGTGGAGTTTACCTCAGACTATTAGTACATAATATCTTGGACTTTCTTCAAAATGGATCCAAAATGGCGGATTATCAAAATTTGAGAAACGCTTAAGAATTTCAAATAGCAAAAATTTGATTAATAATCTATAATTAATTTTGTTTTAATTTTAAATTATAAAATAAGTTTAAATATTTTGATTTATTTAATCATTTTTCATAGATTTAGTTCATTATTAATATTTCACCACATCCTGACCGATTGTACCAAATACCGCTCTCCAAGACACCTATACTTTCCTAATCCAGATCCACCATGCATCCATCAGAACAACCCCAATCAAATAACAAAGCTCCTAAAGTTTCTACACTCCACATCCCTATACAACCTCATATAATCCCAAACCATGTAAAATAATAAAAAAGAAACGCCTCTAGCCTAGGGCTGTACATGGCGTAATCTGATATAAAAAAAAAAAAAAATAAAAAAAATATTTTTTATAATTGGTTTATTGTATAATTTTCATAAAAATCGAAATTTTATTTTAATTCAAAAAAATTTTTTTACAATTTTTAAATTATATTTTTTTCATTTTTTACTTTTTATTTCAATTTAAATAGTCCGGGCTCAAATGATTCTTGTATGCAAGAAATTTTACATAGTACCCTTAATCAAACTTCTAAGTAGGTTTTGCAAGGGATCAGTATTCTGAGTGGTGGTAGGGGGGGAGGGGGAGGAGTCTGACAGTATGAAGACATTAACTAAATAACCAATTTAAACAAGCCGCAATGAAAAACTCAGCGTCAGTAATACTGCATGGCTGCTTACGTTTTTAATTCATTTTTCATTTCACATTTTTAGTTTCAGATGCTCCTTGTCAACGTGCTCGTTTGAACTGGCATAATTCGAGTGAAAAATGAAATTTAAAGATTTCTTGGGTACACAATTTTTTATGAATCTAGGATACATTTTAAATCCAATTCCGGCTCATTTCATCAGAAATTTACCAAGTGGTAAATCAAACAAGGTGAATTTTCAGCGTTATCAAAATAATGGCCAATAGCGAATAAATCAGGATAAATGTGAAGTATTCTCATACACATACATTATTTAATCCACTTTTATAAATACCATATTCTCCATATTTCATTCAAATCAATATTTTTTCAGCGCAAATTAGGAGCTAATAATCGAAAGAGTAATAATCGAAAAATTTTCAATTTTATAATTCACACTACGAAACACGACTGAGCTCGAATTCCAGAGAAATAAATGGCTTCCAAAAAATGCGCATCGCAAAAACACCAGAATGTGTAAAATCTTATCTTCCTTTTGGACCGATCATGAAAACTGGACTCTCAAAATAAAATGGACGAAGAGGTAAGAGAACACAGTTGAACATAACCCGAAGCAACTGTAGCGTCGGTTTTATATACATTGAAATTTTCAGAGGGACCACTTATACGCTCCCGAAGAACACATGTCCTTTTTCGGATTCCTTATCAGATATTGGCTCTGCTTGTTCGCATTTTTATTAAGTCTGGTGAGCTTAATTTTATTACTCGCACTAGCGTATTACTGGTGGAAAGCGATAGACGAGCAAAGGAAACGTTACGCTAGCGGATCACCTAGACCGACTAAACCATCAACGACACCGCCTCCCACCACACCCTCGACTACAACTAAACCAACGACCACACCAACGACCCCGCTAACGACAACCACAACACCTAAACCTACGACCACGACCACACTTCCAACTACGACGACGATGCCTCCGACCACCACCACCACACTTCCACCTACGACAACGACGTCGCCTCCGGAAGAAGAAATCGATCTCGAAGTTGAGACTACGGCTAAGAAAAGGAAACTTAAAAGAAAGAAGAAGTTTTTCTATACGTAGTGTACGTTGTTTTATTATTCTAATTTTAACTCTATACTGTGCCGATTAAAGGATGCAAATTTTTACGCTTTTATTTTACCGTCGAAATTAAAGCTTCCGAGAGTACGCAGAGCTAGTACGATGCTTGGTACGTCTGATTCGGCTGTAGGTGTCGTGTTTATGCTGGACGAGGAGCTAGGTGCTGGTAAACAATTAGCTGGCATGCCTGGGTGCCGGAATTGCTTGTTCATCAATACTTTAGATAGCATACCGAGTAGTCCTATAAAAAAAGGAAAATGTGAGAATGTGATCGTATTTAGAGGTATTTTATTCAACACGTTTATAACCTTCCGATATGTCTTTTTTGAGAGCTGGTATGTTGGCGGCTAGTTCTCTCAGAGCGATGGTTAACGAAGAGCTTAATCCTGTCGATAACATAAGTTCGAGTAATTCTTTGACGTCGTTTTGGATCTCTTTTTTGACGGCGTGGCCTAGTAAGGTGATGCATATGAATACCGAAGGGTCCAATCCGGGAACTCGTTTTTTAGTTGAGCCTTCCTGAAAAAATTATACATATTTTTTGAATTTTTAACTTGAAAAAATTTGTCATTCAAATCTACGCGAGAAATAAATTCTATTTTTTTTTTCATATCATAAATTTTTTTTCTGATATTGAATATTTCTAAGAGCTTGAAAATAATTGTTTTTTTTTTTTTTGATAAATTTTATTTTTAATTAATTTTCATCGATTTATCGCGTTTAATTTTTTTTTTATATAAGTAAATTTTATGGAATTTATGATCATTTATTTATTTTGAGTATATAGCATCATTGTTCTATGGGGAAGATGATGTTGAATCTTATAGAAAATGCCAAATTCTTCAAGAAAAAGGATAGCCTTTTTTGAGTCGGAGAGGCTGTTGGAAAAATTTCAATTTTAAATTTTTTATAATTTTTAATTTATAAAATGACCGTTTTTTTTTTTATTAAAATTTAATTTATTAAAAAAAAAAAAAAAAAAAAAAAAAAAAAAAAAAAAGTGAAAGGGCTAATCAAAAAATAAAAAGGACAAAAGAACGATGAGTCCTGTAGTATGGACAGGAGTCTATGACACATGAGCTCCAGAACAACGATGGCTAGTGGTGAGAAGTTGACTATGTGTCAGTATAAAGGACCCATATGGAGAATGGTAAGGGTGACCTGTTCCCTACGACCTAACAAGAGAATAGGCCAGAGAGAAGCACAATCTGGGATTGAGAAATTTTCAATTATGAACACTCATTTTTTTTTCTTTCTTCATTAATTTGAAAATTCATCGGATGAATTATTTTTTTCAAAATTATTTCCATAAAATTATTAGGATTCGATTATTGTTGTGAACTTTTTAAAAAAGATTACGAATGTTTCAGTTGAAAAAAAAGAAGAAAAAGACGATTCTAAATTTATTTTCACTTCAAGATCACTTTTTCAAGAATAAAAAATGTTTTATAGTAAAAACAAACTCAAATCGTTTTTTTTTTTTAATTCATTTTTATAGCAATTGATTCTTTTAATTTTAGTTGGCTTTTTAAAAAAATGTTAGTAAGCTTTTAATTTTGAATTAAAAATATGTAATTCAATTTTTAAAATTCATCTCTTTCATAATTTAGAGACGTAATCTTCGACATACCCTCCCCACCCCCACCCCCGTCCCCGCAAAAATCACAAAGTATAGGAATGTAATAACTTACGAAATACCCATTGATTGTACTTGATAAATTAAAACTTAAAATTTTTTAAAGGTCATGAGAAAAAAGGAAAAAAAATACAGATGTTTCCATGACTTGGAGAGTGCATTATTTTATTTTTATTTTTATGGGGAGTTTGTAACTGCATAGGTTATTACGCTTCTGTTTCTGATCAATTTTTTCTTTTTAACTAATTTTTAAACAATTTCATGGTTTTTTTTTAAGATGTCCCAGCCTTCCTAAACAAAGGTCAAATATTATGCATTACATTTTTCAACGAAATAAAATGTAGAAATAAATTTTTTTGAATAAAATTGTAAGATAATTATAATTTTTTTCAATTTTTCAATACTTCAAAAATTAAAAATTTTAACTGTTTAAAAAAATTTTTTAAATTTTGTTTATCATTTTTTTTAGATAAATTTTTTTGACATTCAATTTTTCATTTACGCCTTTTTTCTAAAAAATTATAACGCTTTTTTTTTTTTAGATTATAACGTTTTTAGCTACCAGGGCTATGAGTAAAAAAAAAAGTTTATTCATCTTGTGAAATGTTTTTTTTCACAGCGAGGACGTTTTTTCACCAATACAATAAAATTTTTAAGCAACTAAAAATATTAATTTTTATTTCTTTAATCGATTATTTTTCTTTTTAATGAATTTTTACACATTTTTATGAACTAAATTTTCTTGTATAGGTTTGATGAAAGGGTGGGGTGCGGTAAAAGAGGAGCAATCTACTTCTCCACTTATTGTCCTCCCTCGCAGCTTTTTTAAGACTGTCCAATTTTCTTGCCCTTAATTTCCAAATTATTTCAATAGTATTCGTAAAAAAATGCTTCAGAGAACAATATAACAAAATCACTCAATTTAATGCGATATTTGTGAAGAAATCACTGGAAAATGTTCGTGTATATTTGGTCATTTTTCTTACTGATGATACGGCACCGAAAGCAGGGACGCAGCTAAGAGGGGAGGGGGAACATTGGAAATTAGAACTTCACCAATAAGCTCAATTCTTTGAATCAATTTCTGTATGATAATTAGTCGTGTAGATTTATACTGAAATAGATGGTTTAAATTATAAAGGATTAGATTCTTCATAAATGACTACTTTTAATTGCTATGTATTATAACAAAAATGTTTCATCTTTTCAAACTATGTCCTGTAGTAAATTCATCAATTTCATCTGCATTAGAAAAATTCATGCCTTTCAAAAAAATTACACCCCTCCCATTACCGTAGCTGTAGATTTGCAAAAAATAATTCTCAAAACCCCTACAACAGATATATTTTGACTATAGCCCTGATCTAAGGCGTACCTTCAAGGTTTTTTAGAAAAAAAATAATAAATTTCAATAGTAGTAGAAATACACTCGAAAAACCAAACTGCAGCCTTTTTCATTGGACTGAAAAATTGACATGCTCTTCATTTTTCTACTGGAGTGTTTTTTTCGTATACCTCCTAACAAGCGAGAATCTTCAAAAAACAACATTTCTAATAGTTTTTACATTTTAGGGCCAAGAGCACCCTATTTTTGTGCTAATAATTCAAAGAGTATGGATCGTACGGAAAAAATGTATACTATTCAATTTTTTGTAAATTCAAGGCCCTTTATTTTCGTAAAAAATTTTTTCACTAACGACCAATAGTAGCCAAGATAACTGCAATCGAAAACATGCCACCACCTCACCGAACCTCCCCCCCCCCTGAAATAAGACAACAGCGGGCGACGATATAATTTTTATACTGAAGGAGGGACTCTCTACAACTCTAAAAATGAAATTCTTGATAACATGATATAAAATTTATCATCTGAATTTTTCTGTAAATACCTACTTGTTGCATATTTCAAGCTTCATGAACACATATTTTTGCTTATACATTTTTTTTTTTTTTTGTTTCGATTATTTATAATCATTCTCATCTTCAATTACGAACACTATTAGGCTAGGTTCATCTTTAAATTGTGGACATGCATTATCTGTATTTTTATAAATTATATAAATTCCAACTCTATTGTTAACCGATTTTAGAAATGATTTACTTTCGAAGGCAGAGATGCTCGAATGACCTCCATAATTTTAGGTAAATGAGGTTTAATATTTTCTTCGACGGCTACTGCAATCAAACCGATAGTAGTGAATGCCAAAGCACGATCACGATCTTTTCCTCGTAATGTAGACAGAAGGTATACCATGCTAGCGTTTAAATGGCTACAGAAAAAAATACACATCAATATTATATTCTCTTTTAGCTCCTCTCTGTATGAAAAAAATATTCTAAAGAATATTCACTTTTTAATAAATCTTTCTTTATGAAAGGCCGCTAATCGCGGTAAGATTTTCGGTAATATTTGTTGTATGTATACGCTGCGAGAAATCCTTTGTGATAAAATATTACTGCAGACTTCGTCGAAATGCTCCAATAGCAAAGCCCGACATACGGAACTCTCGTGTAGCAATGTAGCCTCGGGCATACCCAATTGATTATTCGAACTGGCTCCGCTGATTGTTAATCCAGAACCGACTAAAGTCATTAAAGGTAGTTTATTCTTTTTCAACGATAATGGCGATTTTATTTGCGGCAAAGTATTGAAGGTGTCCTGCAACCAGCAAGAGTTACTTTTTTTGTAATGAAAATTTTAGAATAGATTTAATATACGCACCCCATGAGATGTGTTTTGATTGAATTCCAACTTTTGCATTAACTCTTCGTAGTAGCGTTCCCACTGAACGTTACTGACGCGGAATAGTTCATTTAGTACGAGCAAGGAACCGTGTATGTGGTCATCTCTGTTGATACCTTTTTCTCGAATTAACATTTCGTCTAGTCCCATGCATGCTTCTTCGTAACAATGTTTATACCTAAATAATTCTCAAATGTAAATGTAACTTCTTTTGATTTTTACTCGCACTTCGATAATTACCATTGAGGTTTTTGAGATTGTTTGGCGGTTTCTCTTTGAGCAGTTACGACCAAAGCGGCTCGTAAAGCTTCAGCTCCGGTTTCTCTTATGGCTGGTTTTGGATCTCGCATAACAATGAATATGTGGTCGAAAAATTGCTGTACTTGTTGGAAAAAATATGTAGGTACTGCTACCGCCAATTCTCTCAATATTAATACCTACGATGAGGTTGAATTAAATATATCAATGGTGCTGATTTTCACATAATAGGTAAATTACGTAAACATACCGCTGCGTGACGCTTCCCTTCGTTACGATCTCCGCTTAACCATTCGAAAGCTCTTTTCACTTCAAAATCGACATAACCAGCAGCACAAGACCCAGAAGTGAGGGTAATCTTGCCGACAGTTTTGGCGGCAAGTTCCATCACTCCTACATCACTAGATGGAAGTAAATTACGCAAATATAAAGCGAATCTGCTTATACGATTATTCGTGTTTCCAACATCAGCTCCGATTAAACAGACTGTAAAAAAATTTGTGTTACTTTTGATAAATTCGACGAATGATGTTTGGCGACAAATACACACCTATTGCTAAAATACCGCCTTTCTTTTCGTTAACATCGTTACTGGAAACCATTTCGAAAATAATGTGATTGAATTCGTCTAAAAACGATGCCAGTTCTTCCTGCGACATTTCCCTTAGTTCAGTTCGTACCTGGGAAAAATCAATGAATAAAGTCGTAAAAAAATTGTGCATCCAGTAAGCGTGCCATTATTCACGTCGGACTTACAAAATGATACAAATCTCTGGCGGTTTTCATACGTATTTCGGCATTTTTGGATTTTAATCCGTTGGTGAACTGTTGGGTTCGTGTGAGCGACATTTTGACCGGATTAATTAGCTCGATTTGACAAACAAAAGAATGGTGCAGGAGGATGAATTCTAAGAATAATGTAGTCCGAAATTAAGTCATGGTGAAGTAAACATCGCGTAAAGGCAGTTTCCTTCTCCGGGCTGGCATCACGAAAAAATATAATTATACTTCACGCTCGATGCGTATTAGAAAGAAATGTTCGGAATTTATGAAAAAACACGGTGAAACAAACAATTTGTCGAAATGAATTAATTTTTTACCAATATATTATCACGAGGAGCAGAATAATTGATTTTTCAAGCGGTGTTTATTTTGAAAATGATGTTCGATGACCTTCAAATAATGCCAAAACAAAACAATGTGGAAAATAACACAATCTTGAAAAACACCTTCGTTTTACTATCAATTTGTGTGCATTTTAAGGTGTGATTGAGGTGATTCTATTCCTTCACGAAGTAAACAAAAAATGACTAGGTGAAAAAATTTTTATCAATCGATAAATTTTTTTTTTTGGATGAAAAAAGTTGAAAAAGATAGGCTAAATGAACATTTTTGAATAGCTAGAAACACTGAGTAGTTGAATACTACGTAATTTTTCTTGACGTTGAATAGTTCAAATTTTGAATCGTTTAGACTTTAGAATCATGATCTAATGTTCTTTGTTGTGAATTTTTCGACATAAATTTTTCCTAAATGGTTTACTGTGCTCCGGACTGGTGCGCTGAAAATCAGTACTGTTGTGGAAACAATGAGTGCTGTTCCAAAGTTTCTTTCAATCCTTATATCATGTAAGTTTTCATCTATTTCGTATTTACGTTCCACATATATACATCTTATGCTTTCCGTTGTCCACCTACTATGATTTTGAAACTATACTTTACAGACTTGGCGTGTTATTGCTCATCGCACTATTACTTTATTCGATTTGGTTGATCTTGAGAAGACGTCGTATTGATGGTATGAAGGTATGTGATATTGGTGATGAAGAGCCATTAATGAACAGCCATGACATAAGGACGGTTGTAAGTGCATTTGAGTATGGCTCTAAGTCTGTCCCTCGCATCCAAAATTTAACATATTAGTACTAGCCGTTGCCTGTGATAATTTTAATGCTTGGAATTTGTTTCAGGATTGAACACCCATATTATAAAATGAAAGTCATTCATTTTGAATGCCTCATAAGTAACTGTATGCATTTATCAGGCATATCTTTCAACAGTATTTTTATGATATCAGCGTAGCAACCATCGACGCTATTTTTTTTTGTACTTAATATAGTTTACATCGCATTTTATGCTGTAAGTTTACTTCCTGAGCTAAATAAGAAAATTAAGAGTACTAATCAAAATGTTCTGTTAGAATTGATGTGTGTATGTATTGTTTGTGTTCCTATTATATAGTACTAAAGTACGTAATGAAAAGTACAATTGAACAGAAGTACAAGCACTGAAAACGTTATATGTTATTTTTAATCCAGAAAATATGTCAAGTCAAGATGTATCCATTAGATTGAAATAAATTTATCTTGTTTTTCAAATTGGTACTCATTTCTATTGAATAATGGAATGAAATGAAACACGGATAACACAATCACATAATTACATATATTAATACATAAAACTTCATATTTCAACACTTAAAATAGTAGTTAACAGGTACATGAAAATCTATCCATTTGTCCGGAATGCTTCACGTCTACTGCCATAACAAACTGAAATAAAAAATGAGCAACTTAAGATGAAACAGTTTTTAAAATTTCAACTTCTACAGATGTTAATTCTTACCTCAACAGAGAAAATGGAGGCATGCCCGGATCAGCTCCTTGTTGAAATCCTAAGAAGTAAAATAAGCATGTACAACCGGTATAATTCAGAAAGAAATAAATCAACAGCTATTGATAATTCCTACTTACCCAAATAAATGATTGTTGGGATGAATCCATAATGAAAAGTTACTCTCATGATACTGAATAAGAATGATATTCTGTTCTTGATATCTTGTCTCATGTTGCTAATTTTTATAATAAGTAAAATGAATTGATCAACGAATCGCCGCAGTAAACCACAATAAATTCGACAAGAGGAAATCAATGACAGCGGTAGAAACTTGGAGAAATATCCAGCATGTTAGCAACGAGAATGATAGATAACACGTCGATGCGTAAAAGAAGTGCGCAAGCGCGCAAACAAAAATGATTTAAGATTAGCCAATCACAGCGTGAAAAAAATATTTAGCAAAGAAGAATCACCCAATGAGAAGATATCAGTACAATTCACTCTTTCCATCATTCCATGTTTGCCATTCTCTAAGAAAATTAATCATTCCTCGTTTCGCTATAATTTGCGGCATTCTATGTGCAACATAAATAAGACACCTAGTAACATTATTTTCCAATCGAAATATTGCATTTCAATTTTACTTAAGTTGTAAACTTTGTCCTTTTCCTAATTTTAACTCGCTGCTTTTCAAATTCGAAATTGACACCTGACCACTTTCAGTCCCAAACCGTAAAACACTGGTCTCGAAATCAAAGGCAATCCGAATTGAAAATGTTTTCAATGCATTTAATTGCTATCAAATTAATTACGAGATTTTTAAATTTCTATTCAATCAATAATTCCAAATAAAATAATTGTTAAATTAATGAATACCTCAATATTAGATCTCCAATATGGAACAGGAATGTGTAGTCTTTGGCTGTCGTAATTCCTCCACTATCCTTCAAACAAAGAAGAATGATTGTAACTTCTTCAGGTTTGTAGAGAAATTTGTGTTTCTCTTTGTACATAATATTCTTCAAATTTAAACCGAAATTTCTATGGAAGATGATTATCGAATAATAACATGATTTCATATTCCTTCACCAATTATTTTGCAATAAATACCCTGATTTACAGTTTTCCGCTGAATCAACCTGATCTAGTTGAGAAATGGCTAAAGAAAATTTGCTTGGAAGGTTGGACTCCAGGACCGGAAAATGTTATTTGTGAAGAACATTTTTCTCTAGATTCGTTCGAAATTATTAACGATAAACGAATATTAAAATCCGAAGCTCTGCCTAGTATGATCGACGATTGGAGGCGAATAGTTGATGATGATATACTGGAGGTGAATGCATTTCATGTTTAAACTGGAAAAAATTATAAGTTCATTTATTAACATCAATTTTTTTTTAAGCCTCTTAATGACGAAATAGAAAATGAGAATTCGTCAAAAGGTAAATTCGAAGGATCAGCTTCATTTCTTTATATTGGTAACTTTTTTCAAATTTACTGTTTTTTTTTTTCTTAAGATTTACGTTGTAGAATTTGCGCAAATTTTCTATCCTACAAGGATGCAATTGATATTTATTCGAAGGACGACAACGTGATGGAAAAGATGATGGCTTGTATACCTATTCTAGTGAGTCAACATTCAACTCTTCACTTCAAATTACAAACTGGTGCCCATTAGTGTCAAATACTAATTTCATGTTGCAGGTTAAGACAGTAGATATGTTGCCCAAACATATATGTCGATTATGTTTGACAGATCTGAATATTAGTTATCGTATGTTAGTTCGAGCAATAGAGTCTGAAAAATTATTTAATAATATTCTGAGCAAGTCCTCTGACAAATCGCAATCAAACAACGAAGAAGAGATCTCCGCAGAAAAAATGTAATCATAATTTTACATCTTTATGGTAATCAAATTATAAATATTCAGTTGGTAACTCTACTCACTGAATTTTGCAGAAGTAGCAATGAAAAACATTTATCATCTGTATGCGTTATTTGCAACATACAGTTCACGGATGTTAATGATCTCAGTGCTCATTTCCAAGACAAACATGTCAACGAGTTCGAATTCAGTGAACAAAATGTGCAAAAATCTCAACAAATTGACTGCATCAGTGGTAAAATTTATTTCTAAATATTGCTAGTGAAAATAAAATTTATATATATTTAGCTAATTGATGCTTATGGTCACAGATAAATATCGAGGCAACTTGCTATCGTGTATCGAGGTAAAACAAGACGATGATGATTTCAAAAACGAAACAGTCATTGAACTAGACTACGACCTAGATGCCGAAGAACAAGAACAAGAAAAAAGTGAAAACGATACTGATCAGTACCCTATTACCGAAAAACAAAATATTAAAAAAAAATTCTCCTGTGATATTTGTTCGATGTCATTTGCCTCAAAAGATATTTTAGATTTTCACACAGAAGTGAGTGGTCTCTGCAAAAAATTACCCAATCCAAATAAGTCTTTACTTGACCTAATTTATGGTCGAATTTTTAGAACTTCCACAAACCCAACGAAATTTCAGTTCGACGTGCTAAAAGCGAATCGACGAATTCTAACGAAGAACCCGATGATGAAGAGATTATAGAGAGCAACGTGGATGAAGATATGGAACGAGAATATTCGGTGTGCCAATTCTGTATGCAACTCTTCTCCACCGTTACAGAGTTGAATAAACACTTAGAAACCCATATCGAATCGCTTGTTTGCGACGAATGCGGATGTTTGTGCCAAGATGATGAGAAATTGGTAAGTTCGAATGAATATTCGTTTAAAAATATGTATTACCAGATTTTAATTTGAGTTTGATTTTGTAGAAAAAACATCGTGAAACGCACAGCAAAAGGTATAATAAAAATAACGCTTGTCCTGTATGCTTCACCGTGTTTTTAACTCACGCCGATATGATGCAACACTCGAAAGACGTTCATCGTGTAAAAGATATCAAGGATGAAGCAGCTCCTCAAAAATGGATATGTAAATATTGCGGCAAAGAAATTGGCACCAAGTTGAGTCTTTCTATACACGAAAGAATTCATACCGGTGTCCGTCCTTATGTTTGCGAATGCTGTGGTAGAAGCTTTAAATCAAAAGCTAACCTTATACAGCATCAACCCGTTCATACAGGGGTCAAAAGGTTGTCTATAATTTTTCTTAAAACGATATTTCGTATATTTTCAAGTTGATGGATTCTCTTGAATCTTTTTTTTTAGATATAAATGTTCAGTCTGTGATAAAGCTTTCGCCCGCAAGGCCTTTGTTACCACTCACATGCGAGTCCATACCGGCGAACGTCCATTCAAGTGTGAAATTTGCGGAAACAGATATACTCAAATAGGCGACATGCGTAGACACAAAAAAAGGCACATAATTGGCCAGACCAATAACACCTCTAAACGCAACATCGTTGAGGCTCCTGCTCGAACTGAAGCTGTCGAAGATATCGTCGAGACTGATAAAATAATCCCAATCGAACATGGAACTATGCTCGAAAACAATGGACTAATTAAATTACATTTCGCCAAAGATGTTACCGATTTTCGAAGAATTTTAGTCGAATTGCAACAATAGAGAGTTGTAGCGATGTTTGAATTTTTCGGATTATTTTTAAGTTTTTCTGAAGACATTGAGCTGGAGATTTTTACTTTGTTTTAAACATCACTCCCGTTGTATCAGTTTTGTTTAGGTATTAAGAATATTATAAATTATCAGTAGCAATAAATGATGTGTAAAATTTTGACTCACATTTTATTTGTTCGCATTCCCAACTGTATTTATTCTATTATGGATAACTAGTAAAGTTAACTTATCTCGAGGAAATGTTGGTATAGGCAACCATACATACAAGAAGGTAATGATGTTTGAATTTCGACTTGGAAAAATAATGAAATTGATTTGCGTAAAAAAAGTTGTTGATTTTTTTCTTCAATTGACAATTAAAACAATTGCTCTTTCATTATGCGAGATAGGCAAAAATGTAATATGGTGTTTTTTATTTGCTTTAATCATTATTATCAGATAACATAATTACCTCATTGAAAACCAATTCATTAAGAGTATCCTCAAAAGGAGATTTCAATTTCGTTATCTTCTCCTCAAACTTTAAACTCAAAAAGGGTACCCACGATTTTGATGATAAGGTACTACCACTAGGTACTATAAGTTGGACTACTTTCCATTCAAATCCGTGTACGGCAGTTCACGAGGTTGCGTAGTAAGAAAATGCATATAATTATATTTTTTTTAATTCAGCGTTTTATTTTTTATGGAGTACAGGAGTTGGGGATAAGAGCAGAAAAAGTTTTCTTTTTTCAATATTGAAAGTTTTTTTATTTGTTATTGTTTATTTTCAAGGATTTATTGCAGTTCTATTTATTTTTAAAGATGTAGGTGAAATGATACCTACTCTCAAGGTTTCTGTACCAAATGACCATCACAATCTTGTTTTGAAAAAAAAAAATTAAAAAGGAAAATAGATTTTCTACAGATGTATTTAAATGAGTAAAATTTTATAAAATCAATAAAATTGTGCCCATTCTAAACTCAGAAGTATATTAATAAATGATACCTAGTTCATGATTGACCTCATACAGGCAAAGTGCTTAATCCTCTTATTAATGAACAATCACATATATATACCTAACTTGTTGGTTAGACTGATTTCTATTTTCATAACCAATCAAAACTCATTTATAGCTAGTGATATAACATGAAAGTATTCTGAACTCTCATAAAAGGGAACTTGGTACTTATGCTATGTAGAATTCAATTTGTGAATATGTAATTATATATATATATATTTTTTACTGATCTTAATTCTTTTCAGTTCTGTGATCCAAGATCAGATAATAATTGATTCTATTATACACTTCACATTAAAATAAAATTTCAATTTTATAATCACATAGGTATTCTATTTTTTTAAAACAAACGAAATATGTGAAAAATAATGTTGAAATAAGAAAAATAATAATTATTTAGAAACGCCTTCAGCATTACTTAGCGTACACGCCATTACTGAAAAAATATAAATTAGAATAGTTATAAAAATAATAACAAATTAAATATATTCTATACCTGGTTTTTTTCAACTCATAAAATGAACACAAAAATGAAATGAAATGAATACCTAATAACTAAATAGTTTTGAAATGGAAGTTTACGAAGACTTTTTAATATTTCTTTTTTCAGTAAACTCCTGTGCAATTTTTTTTCGTTTCAGTTTCATTATTTGAATTTGAAATACCATATCCTCATCTGTTTAATTTGTTTTGACTTTGAGAATAATGTGATTTCTGAAAAAAGTTTCCAATTTTAGCAGCTTGCTGAAGCTTACTAATAATGTGCTAAATATTAAACGTTCTAGTATAAATTTTATTGTTTACATTTTTGGTAATTGGTTACGAAAAAGCGATTGATCATTTCAGTAGTTTTTAAAATAAAAGTAAAACTTGAAAGAATCCGAGCGGGGAGCTCGAAGTGTATCGTTAATGGATTGATATCACTATAGTTGTGGCAAAATAAATAATAGCTTCATTGATAATACTTTTATCTTCATAATATAAAAATAAAAAGGTGAAGAAAAAAAATCTATATCCTTATAAAGTAATAATGTAATAGATGCGATCATCAGTCAAGGATATTATAGTAATACAGTTCTTGCAATACGACACCCCAACAGGTGAGTAGGTACCTACTTATCATTTCTAAACTGTTACAAAACTCAATTTAATTTTTGTAATTTGTTTACCACTCTGCTTGACAGCTTTGGGAGAATCAAATTTTGGAATCCCTTTGCCCTTCTTGGGAGCTTTGGGAGGCTCACTTTTTGGAATTTGTTTAGCACTGTTAAACGTGTAATTTACATACATCAGTGTTTCATTACAACGATGTCCTCGTATAAGAATAACTCTTAATAATTTAGTATTTGGATGATTCGCAAAATATCTTCCGGCTTTAGGCCATAACTCCTCTACGACGAATTCTTTTAGTATATTATCCCTTCTATCAAATTTCATTTCTACCATAATAGCAGATCCGTTCTTGGAAACCACTATATTCGAACCAGATAATCTGAGCTCATAATCGAAATTCGGATTCGGAGCAATAGTTGTCGTTCGAAATAGAGTTTCGAAGCTTTCAAGACTTGTATTGCTAGCTTCCTCGTTTAATGTTTGATTCATTGGAGTATGATTTATTGAAGGAATGGTGATTATTTCAGGTTTGAATACTTCTGTATCGTTGCATAATTCTCTGGCTTTTTTAACTACATCGTAAAATCTGATGCGAAATCTTAACTCGTGTTTTAATCCGAATCTAGTATTGACGTTATCTTTGATAAGTATATTCTTGAATTCTTTCACCAAATCGCCAACATCTGCGGACCAATTCCCTAGCAATTGTATTAACGTTTCTGCAGCGTTCTTTTCACAACCATACTTCATCTCAGCATCGAGGAAACCTTTGCCAATTATGAATCTTACCTCTTGATTTGGTATTTGAGAGCAGTGTGTACGGTTCATGTAATCAACTGTGGTCATATACCCGATTGCGTTCAAGTACCAAGGAAAGTAGAAATTAACGGTATTGGTTATAATCTCTCCGAAATCGGCGATATCGACGTATGGTTTTGATTCATATAAAGTCGGTTCCGATTCGGGGAAACGCGTTCGATCAGAAAAATCGAAACAAGAATCGAACATTAAAGCAGAGAGAACAAGGGTTTGGCGGCGATTTCGTAACATACTTTTGGTAAATTTGGGTACTTTTTCTTTAGACCAGTAATAATCGAGTTTACGATAGTGAACGAAATTAACAATGGACAATGGAACGTGGGTAACAAGTTCAGTATTATTGTGTACGTGGTAACCGCCATATAATGAACGTGCCTCATCTGCCAAACTACCTGAAATATTGGCGTAATCGAAGATTGCGTTCACCTCTTCAGTTGAGAAACCATAATATGGATACCATTCGTTATCGATATGCGTGCAATAGATCTCATTGTGAAATGCATTTTCGCAAAAATCACCGATACGTAAATTAAAGGGGAAAAGTCCGCAAAGAATAGCCTTATGCATGAGCTTATCCGACTTTACAGAATGTCTGACGAATCTGATGAAGAAATACTCGATATCTATATTTTTCCTATCGTTGTCGTAAAATTCGAACTCTTCGTCACGAACGTATACGGAACTGACAAAACTATCGTACTCGTCCATCATGAGGATGACTTTGTTTTCGTAAATGGTGTATAGTAAAGAAATCAACAAGTGCACACTATTTTCCAACTTTCCTTCGTCGTTTTCATGTTTATAACATAAGTTCAGGAAATCTGTGTAATTACTCTCAGTGCATGTAGTTTCTTCAACCATCCGATTATACGCGTTTATCCTGTTAACGCATAGGTTGCTCACAACGCGCGAATATTTCATAAATTCGTTTCCAATGATCTCTCTTAATTGTTTTTTGAATTTGTCGAAATCGTAGACCGCCTCTAAATTACTAAAATCTAACAAAATCACCGGATATCTAGCCAAATAATTTTCAATTATGTCATTGCAAGTTGAAATAAACGGTGGTGTTTTGAAATCGTCGACAGTACCATCATCTTGTAGTAATTTACCATACTTGAAGAATTGATAAGCTTTTGTGTCTTCTTGAGGCAACACTTCGCCACTACTGCCCAATTCAAGTGAGGTAAAAAATTTCAATAATTGAAGATTCAACGTTTTACCCCAGCCTCTAGGTGCTGTGTATGTTATTCTTCGGGCGTAGGTATTATCGGAGAATATGAATTTTATGAGCGAAGTTTTGTCTACGTAGGCGTTAGTATGTTGCAGAAATTCGTGAAAAGTTGGACGCAAGTTTTTGTTTATAGGCTCTCTGTCAGGTACTTCGTTCTTTTTTATCAGCAGTGTATTTGAATCTGAATGTATTTGAACTATGATGGCGGATATCAACGATAAACATAAATAATTCATTTTTAGTCGATTAACACATCAACGATGAAATACATAATGATTTGAAACCGAAGGTTATTATTCAACATCGTATTTACATGCAGAAAAATGTTGAATGGGTTAGAAATATTATTATCGATTAATTCCATCAATCAGAAAGTAATAAATTTACTCGAGTAATTCAGTGAGCTGATAAAAACTTCAATTTTTTAATTACTACTATCAGCAAATATTTCCAAAAGAATTTTAGGTATATTTTTCAACATGGCGACAACTGCGAGACAGTAATAGTTGAGTACTTATGTCCGAAGTTATGATAATAGATATAAAATATATCAGTAATACGTATGTGTTATCATAACCTATGGGCCTACTGTAAACCATTAGGTGTACTTGCAGTTAATGTAGAATTTACTAAGAACATTTAATTGAATCTGTTTTAACAGAAACGCATTAATTTTATCCTTATATTATTATAGTGGCTTTATTTCGTGACTGAAATCGGTTCATAATGAATTAAGGTCGCTGATTTCAAATTTGACAACAGATTATTTCACTCTTCTTGTAACGTGCTTTTTCACAATTACATAATATCGATGTCTGTTGATCATAGAACCACGTGGTCAGGCGAAGGTTTCCCTTGTTACCACGAGAAGAACAAAAAAAAATTAAATTGTTATACCCCCCTCGAAATCATCCAATCCCCTGTTTATATTACTCAATTACAGGACTGCAAAACTGCTACCGAAACTGTAACATTAAACGTAACGTTTCAAAAACCAAAGCCAGAACGAAACCGTTTCATTTTCAAAAACCGAAACCTGAACGTAAACCGAAACTCATACATGGTTCAACCTTTGACTATACCGCGCGTCCAAGTGATTCGGATACAATCAGCGCAAAAATCTCCATTTGTTGATAACATAATAAAAGTTAAACTACAACTTCTAAATCGGAAATAATTTTTAAAATTACCTTAATGAATGTTAAGCCAGATAAATTCATTTCAACTGCATTAAAATTTCTTTGCATTTAAAAAAATCAAATTTAAATTACTGGGAAAGAGATTTTTTCGTTGACTGTACCCGAATCAGTTGGACGTACAGTATGGACCAAGCTAGACAATGAGAAATACGACCACAGAACGGTTGAACATAAATGTGATTTTGGCCACATTTATGAGATCGATAGTGGCAAACTTGGAATTAATTACAATATAATTTTGGTGCTTTTCAACATCTCAAAAATATCACATCCTTGAAATCGAAATATTTCAAAATTCTTGTATTTTGGCACTTGGGCCTTTTTTGAACTAATTCTCGTAACAAGAGGAAACTAAAATACACCAACCAATGTAGAAGCGCATTATTTTCCAATAGGTGCCAAATTCTAGAAATGATTACGAATTGTAAATTTATAAAACATCATTATATTTACATATATTACACATGAGGTACACAGTACTCCTCGCAGGCAAAGACTAGAGAGTGTTGAGGTTCCAAAAACTTGAAAATACATCCATCCAACCCATAGTGAAATTTTCAAATTATTTATCAAAAAACTAAGAAAAATAAAGATAACTAGAAAGAATAAATAAATCACCCTCAATATCCTCTAGTCGTCACCTAAAGAAATTTACTATACTTATACCTATAAAAATTTGTATACGAAACGAAATTTCATAAATAAGTAATTTCAACAAATATATCAAACGTAACAAGTACACTAATGAAGTATGAGTAAGCGTAGTTAAAAGCTATCGTACGGTCTCGAAGTATAAAAAATATTCCATATAAATGTAAAATTACGAAAAATGTACCTCTCGTAATCACTCAAACAGCAATAATATTTTGTTTCGAGATATTTCCTATTAAAATGGTAATTTTTTTTCAGCTGTAGTACATTTCATTTAAAAGTGTATGAATTATTGGTCGATGGCTAATTTTTCTTCAACGAATACAATAATTAGTGAATCCGGGGCTACACGTCTGGAAAACTGAAATACTGAGCGGAAGGTTGTTCCTTCGGTATTTCATTATTTGGGAGGTCATCTTCGTTTTCATCATCTTCCACCTATCGAAATACACGTTTATTTTTCCATTTATTGTTTTTAAATACTTTCAGAAAGCAGTAATATTATTTTTTAAATTTACCGATTGCCCTAATTCTTTTAATTTATTTTTATACACATCAATTTTCGTTTCTTGGTCAGCCAACAAAATTAACAAGTCTTCTTGATCTTTTCTCAATTGATTGACGGTTTCGCGTAATTCGACAACCTCGGATTCGGCATATTTGAGTTTATCTTGTAATGCAGCTTTCTATGCAATAAAAAAATAATAATAAAATCGTCGAATCACAAAAAAATAAAAAATTCTTCAGTAATGTGATAGTAATGGGCAAAGGGGGAGTAAAGCATAAAAATAAAAAAAATTCATAAAAAAGATTAATTCTAAAATAATAAAAATAATTTAAAAAAATTTTTGGTTTATTTAAAAAAATTTATTCATATAATTTATTAAATAATTATTTATAAATTAATTAATAAATCATAAAAAAAAATATTAAAATTTATTAAAACATTTAAAAAAAATTAAATTTACCTCTGAATCATCCACTACGTGTCTACTCTCTTGACTACTTTTCAATTGATTTTTCAGATAAGCTTCCTGAAATAGACGAAAGAAAAATTTCAAAAGAGTGAACTAAACACATAATTTAGGCGAATTTCACGCTTCGTACTTGCAGCTTTAATTCGGCGTTTTGCTGTTGCATATCGTAAAGATATTTCCTCAATTCTTCCAAATCGATAGAGTGCATTTTCAGCTGTTCTTTGAGTTTTACATTTTCTTCGCTCAGTTCGGTGCATTTTTTATCTTGTTCGCGAATCTTATCTTTTAGTTGGTTTATATTATCTTCTTCGTCGGGAACACCATTCATATTGGTTTCCCGTTTCATTTTTACCGCATCCAAAATCATACCTGTTCGAAAATTCGAAGATATTTGAACGTGCGGAAAATTGTAAAGAAGGATAGTGGAATTATTACGTCGAGATTAATTACGTTCTAATATTTTAAATAACTGGCAAAATTCGTAATCCAAGAGAAGCTCTTTAGGTGACTTGCAATACAGTTGCGGATGTTTACTCGCTTTGCTGTACATTTCGTGTCGCGATACTTCGTTCAATTTATTTATAAATGTTTCGACGCCGACTATTCTCAAATTTTGATATAATTTTTCCTACAACAAAGCGATAATAATAATTTTTTTTACGTCCATATGGTCCATAACAAATTAACAAGTGCTAAGGCTTAAAATATGATTAATAGTTACAATATTAATAATAAAAATACAAATTATAAAAGGTCAACAAAAAAAAATATATATATATGGTTTTAAAATCTGTTGATTCTATTTAAAGCTCTAACCACATGGTATCATTTTCTTGGACTTCATAGGTGCATAATTTTCTTGTTTCAGTTGTTAACCCTTTCATGCCTACAGGCCACACCCACTACTGAATATGGACTCCTCTTTCTACAAAATGTGGTGAGTTGAAACTAACCGCGCTTTCTTATCATTCGTTATTTGTGAAATAAAAATTTTCAAAATGAATTTTTTGAAACAAAAATCAAAAAAAAAAATTAATTTCTTTCAGATTATCAAAACCATTTAGGGGATACTCACCCACTATATTTTGTAGAAGACACATTTCTCATCAATAAAAAATTTTTAAAGAGTATTTATAAAAAATTAAAAAAATTGCCTTTTTTTCGGTACTAATTTCCCCATATTTCCTCATCAAGCTCCCCTACCCCCACCATTTTCACACCAGAGAAACTTCACTGTATACCTCACATGCCAAAGCAAGCCGCAAAGTTACATCGTTTATAATTCGTGAAATATACATTTTTCTATTTCATGATCACTGTGAGCAAATTTTTTTTTCAAGCTGGCATAGCTCGCCCCTAATGTTTCAATGAATTTAATCATCACTAAATTAATTTAATAATAATAACCACTTGGAAGGCTCATGTTAGATACGTTAACTTCAGGGTTAAAAGTACACTTTTATCACTCGATAGAAAGAGAGGTGAAGTGATTTATATCTCCCTACTCCCTAGAGGAATAAAGTACACATTAGAGAGAGTCGAATTACATAGCGACTTAACAACAAAATGCATGAACTGAACGAAGCAGGGTTGCCAACCCTAGGGATAAATCCCAGGATCTAGGGATTTTTCGACATTTTTAGAAAACATGCTGGGATTTTCTGGGATTTCTTGATTTCTGGGATTTTTTTTATTTTTCTGGGATTTTTTCAACTTTATAGCGTTTTTACGCATAAAATTTGATTGAACAAATTAAATTTATGTTTTAAACTTTTAAATTTTCTTTTCGAATTTTTCCTGTTCAGTGTTCACCATTTAGTCAAGTCTCTGAGTTGGTAACAATGACGTTCTGTTCATCTGTTTACATTTTTACCACTTACCTGGGAAATGAAACTGCAAAGCCACACAAGTAGTTAAGTTTGTTGAATTGAATTTTAGGATTATTTTTGCATTAATGTATTTTACTATTGTCCAAGGATAGAAATAATAATCTCTTGATTTTATCTTTAATTTATTTATTATTTTTTTATAATTTATATTAATCCAATATAAAGTAATTCCCCTAATTGCAGTAAGGTGTAATCTAAAATTAATAAAATTTTTCAATTATAATTTCAATTTTAATAAATATATACTTCGCAAACAAAAAAAAAAAAAAAAAAGTCGTTCATATTTTAAAAACACGATCTGGGATTTTTTCCCGTACCTGGGATTTTTTTCCCGCCAAATTCGGGGATTTTTTTCCATTTGGATTGGCAACCCTGGAACGAAGACCGAGCGCCGAACAAAACCGAACGACCCGAAAGCGAACTGGCGTAATCAAGCACTTTATTCCCTTGTCACGTAATGCGCGCGCAGCTTTCACAACCAAGTTTATTATACTCGATTTCTCTCCACACAAACACGATTGCAAACAGTGTATTACGTCTACGTAAGAATTAAAATGTGTCATTATTTCGTATTTTACATTACTCGTTTCTATTTCAATTAAAATCTGTTGTTACTTTCGCGGTTTCATTTTAAAAAGTGAATATGAATTCTGATACAAATGATACCGAAACAAACGAAGGTACTTCTGACGCTCAACGAGCAACCACGAATTCATCATTACCGGAATCATCTAGAGAGCTGTACGAAGCAATGTACAAAACATTCAGTGAGTGGAGAAAAGAGAAAGATTTGGAAATTTCCGAGGATGTTTTAGTGACTTACTTTAACGAACTCGCAAAAAAATATAAACCTTCGTCGTTATGGCACAAATATTCTTTACTAAAAGCTACCATCAAGATGAATGATAACATTGATATCGCGAATTACAAAAAAATAATAATTTTCCTCAGAGAGCAAGCGAAAGGATACGAACCTAAACCAACCAAAGTTTTAAGTGAAGATAATATTAAAGAGTTTCTCGATAAAGCACCGGATCATGTTTATTTGGCAACTAAAGTACGTAGATGTGAATTATATAAATAATTAAGGTAATGCATACAACATATTATAATAAAAATGATGTTCTTTTCATCAGGTTTCTATGATTATTGGAATCCTAGGTGAGTTAAGAATAGAGGATTTGGTGCGAATTGAAATGAAAGATGTAGAAGACTGTCAAAAATTATTTGTCATTCGTATTCCTAAGACAAAAACCAGGCCGGAAAAATCCTTCACAATTCAAGATGACTATTATAAGAAAGTAAAACATTATATATCTCTGCGCCCTCCGAAAATTAGCCATCAAAGGTTCTTCTTGAATTACCAAAAAGGAAAATGCACAGTACAACCCATTGGAAAGAATAAATTCTCAGCTATGCCTAAGCAAATAGCAAAATTCCTAGATTTGCCTGAAGCGGATTCGTACACAGGTATTGAAAGCTACTGATATGAAAACAAATATAATCTAATGTGAAACATAGTGAGTGAAAAAATGTAACTCGATATTTTTGTTACTACTTAGGTCATTCATTTCGAAGATCTTCAAAAACTCTTTTCGCCAACGCGGAAGCTAATATTACTACTATCAGAAGGCACGGAAAGTGGAAATCTAGTATCATAATAGATTCGTACGTCGGGGACTCGCTTACTAGTAAAACGAAAATCGCTAGTCTGATCACTAGTTCTATAAATTTTGAGAAATCAAACAAAGAGCCAAATATGGTTGAAGAAATTGATTCGCCTTCTAAGGATGATTCTAAACTCGATGATGAAACCAAAAAATTATGCTCTCAGCTATGTGTTCCAGTATTTGAAGACGAAGTCCAAGAAAATAATACCATGTGTTTAGAGCTTGAAACGGAATCAACAGATTTTGAAACATCTATTACCGATAACATAATGTCTAATCAGTTTCAGTTACCAAAAAATTTCAATTTTAATAATTGTACAGTGAATATTAATATTAGCAAGTAGGTAAATTCTTCTTAAACTTTCATCTTAGATTTAAGTTTATTTTTATTCGAAGTTAGATTTCGTTGAATTTAGCCAAAAGATTTGGTAAGATCAGTACTCAGTAGTTACAGTTTTTTCAAATCATTTTTTATTTTCAGTTAGATTTCTTTAGAACAAGAGTTTCATTCAATTTTTCCTGGATTGTTACTTACAAGTGATTTTATTTTATTCTTAAGATAATAAGTTGCCATTTTTTTTTGTTTCATCAACTTCTTATAATATTGTTTATGTATGTGAGTAAAATATAATAAATATTTTCAAAAAATTATTATCATGCAATTAGTTCAGACCGTATAGCAAATTCAGCAAGTTTTTTAGCAGGGGAACGCTAACAACGCGCTGAGCTAGAGAACCCTATGCAAGTATCCGAAAGGTAAGACGGAGAATCCGCGCTAGTAGTGAGCTAGGGGGCTCTCCTCTCTATCAACTTAAGCAGTTAGAATTGAAATATGTTAGTCAATTAGGTTCACTCTATCATTTTTGTAGTTTTTAAATAAAAGAAACCAACTGATACTTCATAATTATTGTTTTAATTTAAAGGGAACCAACTATATTTTAATCTATTAGGAGTGGGGGATTGGTGTTTAACCAATATGAGCATTGCCCTAATAATTTCCCAAGATAGCACTATTTACCACATCAAATATTTTGAGTTGCATTTCAAACTGAATAGAAATTATAGAGATGAAAACTTTGGTTTTTAATTTTTAAATTTGAATTTTTCTAGTTTGTCGTTTTCATATAAAAACTGTCCACTTGACTATATAATCAAAAATTTTTCACTTTTCGTCACCCCATCACATTTTCAAGACAATAAACCTCCCTTCTTCCCTCCAGAATGATGTGAGGCTGAAATTAACATACAGCATACTTCTCATTGCTAGTAATCATGTGAGTTCATATTTATCCATTCGAGCAATTCGAGGCTCCTCGAGCCTTCTCTAACTTTGGCCATTCACCATTCTGGATTCATTTTGACGCAAATTTGATGCATCATATTCTAGTCCCCAACTCCATACATCATTCTAGGCCAATCTGAAGATGAGATATGCGAGATTAAAGAAATTTTATGACTCAAAACTTCCTCAAAAAGCTGTTCTTGCTCTAAGTCTTTTCCAAATGCACTTGGTAGCATGAAATTTGGGTATGGTGGTGTCCGCAGTTTTCTTTTCCATATCACTCCAAAAACAAAAACTTTCAGCTATTTGCTTCCTACTTACTCCCTCAAAATTTGAGTGAACCGTTATTTTGAGGCGAGTCAGAAAAGCAAAAAAATTACTTGTATAAAGTTCCATAAAAAGTCTCTCACCTAATTTTCATAAATTTTCATCCATATCAGCCGGAGGAAGGGAAATATATATAAACTTATATACATATACAAGGAGCTTCATATCAATCTGAGTTCCTTCATTCCACATGAAGGGATACTCATGAGACACTCATCTATGATGGTTTGCCCACACTGTTTCTCGGAGTGAATTTTTTTTACTCTGATGACGATCAAATTTGAAAATATTCATTATTCACAATAATCCTACCACTACTTTAGACCTACTCTACTTCCTTCTTCAACATCTCTTTACCCACTTATTTAAAAATGAAAAATAAATAAACCAATAAACTCGCTTCTAGCCCAGGGCTGTATACATCGTATGAAACAAAAAAAAAAATTCGAAAATTTTAATTTTATTATTTAAGGCAGATAGAGCAAAGAGGATAGAGATATGCTGTTTGCTCCAAAATGTAATGCATACAATTGATTTAGAATTTTTTATAATTATTCCATTTATTTTTATAAAATAATAATTGAATAAAACTAATAATACCAATTCATTTATATTTTTTTTTCATTTTTTTTTTTTGAGTAGTGCCATGTACTGCCGCTTAGGCCAGAGGCACGATTTAGATTGATATTAGATGCTGGTGAAGAGATTTATCTGGCGGATATATTGTATGAGTGGGCGAAGAGTTATTGGGTTATTCATAAAAATATGAAATTAAATCTCAATTTACTGACGAAAAAATTGATCTCAGTGGTGTGAAAAATTACGGGAAAAATTTACCATTTTTTTTTAAATTTTTTGCAAATAGAAAAATGTGGAATTGACTTTTATATTTTTAAAAATTTCTATAAACCTCCATTACAACCTCTATTATGCTTTTGAGTTGTTGTGCTCTTGGTGCTTCCAAATGCTGATATTTTTTCACAAATTTACCGTAATATTTAAAAAAAAAAAAATTAAATTAACGTTCAAACCAGGTAGGTATATGAAACTAACACTAAAATATAGAGTATGGAATATGAAATCCCCACCCCGACTTTTCCTTTACAAATCACGTAAACTGCAATAGTTATCGCGTTTAATTAAAAACTCAGCTAAAAACTGAAAAACAATACATAATTCACTAAGAAATAACCGATGTAAAATTGGTCATTTTCTGTTAAAATTTACCGAAGTCATTCGGTAGCTTTACTCTGCAATAAACATTCAGATCTGAACTGCTTTCAAAATGCACAGGTTAGCTCAAAACTTCCTTATAAAAATGTAAATAAAGGGAACATCCTTAAATGTTTTACCTAGTTGTCCACAGTTTTCGTGTTCATCAATAAACCAATGACAGATTTAAAAAAATAAAATCTCATAACTCTAATTATTCTATTATTGAAATCGTACCTTTGACTCGATGCTTTTGCCATCATGAAACACTAAACAAATACCCATAAGGAATGCACAAAGGCCTTGAACTAATTCCTCGTTTTCGTCGTGTTCCGAAGCTCTGGCCTAATAAGAAAACAAATAAATACAATCAATATGCGAATATTTATCCGATATCAATGAACAAACAAAAAACGTACTTGGCTAGTTAAATACTCGATACCGGTACCGATTTCTAAAAAACTATTAACAGCCATGGGGCAGTACGATAACCAAGTGGAAAGCAAAATTAAAAATCCTAGTTTACTTTGTATTTTGGAATTCTAAAAAATAATAATAATGAATAACACAACGCCGGATGCTTTCGTTGGAGAATTAATGTGACAACTCACAGCTCGAAGGAGATGTGTTATTAATTCTAAAAGTGAAGAAGGCTGGCTCTCAGGTGATGGTGTAAGCATTACTTTCAACATGAGTTCACGCTGCACAGGATTGTCGACTAAGGAATGGGATAATGCTACAGCAGCGAACCAATTACTCATCGGATCTGGGCTGAAGAGACCGGCGCATAGGAGCTGACCAGTTGATATGGCATCCTCTGTAATTTCAAAGAGATAATGGCATATTAATTAATTTACAATGAAATTATGTAAAGTCGACTCCATAATTGATCGGTTTTCGATATATCTATATTTGAATCGAACATTTTCTCAGAATGACCATTGACCAATCATACGAATCCTCAAATAAGATGATCAAAGGTTTTACTCACGTTCTACAGTTGATGGTAAGAGGGTTTGGATTAGTCTCGATTGGCCAAGCTCATTTTTATACAAAAAACATTCGAAACAGTAGAGCACAGCGCAGCGTAATGTTATAGGTTGTTTTTCGTTCACCATGGACATGAGCAACAATACAAGGGCTTCTCTGTGAACAAAATTGACTATCAGCAATTTGATCGCGGGAAACGGTCAATTGATTAATTTTTTTTACCTTGGAGGGACACATGGGGCTTGTATGGTGGAAAAGTACTCCTGATTACTATAATTCCCTCTAATTATATCGGCGGTTGCATTAATAGATTCGGTTAGGATATTGACTGGAACGCCGTTGGCCATTAAAATTTTACATAAGGCCTGTAATATACCGCTTGAGTACATGGCTTTTTGACACGATGATGTGACTTGAGTAGGATTGGTGGGAGCCACTAGTGATCGAATGACCTATTCATAGGTAATTTTTTATAATTTCCAAGTCATCGCAAATATGCAGAAAGGAATATGAGAAAGTTTACTTGTAAAACACAATAAATATTTGACACTTTTTGAGGCGACCAGGTGTCCAGACTGCTATCATCGTTAGGTAATTCAAACATAGGGGCTAGTTTCTTTATATAACTCCCTGAAAAAAAATGACGCAATTGGGTAAGTAAAATTAAATAATAATCCTTAAATAATAATATTTCTAAACACGTCGTAAACCTTCTTTAAAGAAATTTTGATTGGAAGCGTTATTTCGTAATAAATTCAACATAAATAATAAACAGTCTTCGACAACAATGCCACCGTCTGCATATCCTTCTTCGCTGATCACTTCGAATAGTCTATCAAAAGCATTTTCAAAGGCAACAATTTTTTGGATGCTCGCATTATTCTTGGTCAGTTGAATTAATAATAAAAGTGCCTAGAAAAAAACATGATTAGCACGAATTGAAAAAATAATAATAAAAAAAAAATCAAGACTTGAAAAACATACATCATTTCGAATAATTTCTCGATTATCACACAATAAATCCATCAACTTCGAAACACCCATGGGACTGGTTAAAACAATTTCTTGAACCTCTTTCGGCCTGGAATAATAGCACAAAATTTTGTGCATAATATGAAAATACACACGTTAATTTTGTAAATAAAAATACTCACTTATTGACTACTAAATTGTATAAAAGTTTCACAGCCGGCCACCTCACACGAAAGCTGTATTCATCTAAGAATGAAAGTATTACAGCTACGTTATCAGGAAATTTAATAAACATCTCCGTAAACTGCTCGCCAACTGTTACCCAAAGTTTTTCATCACCTATTGGTTTCTCTGCGAATAAACATTGTCGGTATAACAACCGTGTTAGCGGGCTTTTCAAGGCTGTTAAATGGTGTTACCTTCTTCTTCTAAAGGCTGAGGAGAAGTAATGTTGCAAAGTGTATCTAAAGCATAACTAATTATTTCAGTATCGCTAGAATCCCTCTGTAACACTTCGCAAAGAGGATTCATCCCCTGGGCACCCACTTCGACGCGATATTTACGCGATAAAGATTTGAGCGCACGACACGCATCTCTTCGGTCTTCCAGTAAAGTAGATGTGTGAAGTCTGTCAACCAGCCTTTCAACCTGTACACGAAAACAGATGAAAAGGGAGTAGATCAAGATTAGAAGACTGAAGTAAGAAGTAGATTTTAAGCAGTAATTACCGTATCAGCGTATGAAGTTTGTTCTTCAGGTTGCTGGGAACCGAGAACGGATTTAAAACCGCTTCTGAAATATTCCATTTAAGCGAAAAATTCCACCATAAGAGTAATTAATACCATTTGAGTGGAAAAATGAAAGGAAATTCCGATCCGACGTTATCAAATTGACGTCTACGTAAACAAAATATACATGGAAGTACATGGAAGAATGAAAACCGGATATTCATCGATGGAGGGAAAATAAAACGGATGCTTATATTAAAACATAATTTATGTAATTTTTAAATTCCATTTTTTTATCCAACATCTTCGAATAAACGATAACTAATTGAATGAAATAATTAAAATACCTCATCAGATCATAATTTCGGATTTTTTTGTCGCTAAATCGCAATAATTCCTATTTTTATAATTGTGCTGCCGAAAATTTCAAGCACACGTATACTTTTGCCACCATTCGGTGATCTCCGTCACACGCCGTCACACATCGTTTCACGATACTTATCTATTCGCATTCGTGATTTCATTTAATCGCAATTTCGTAATGTTTACTTTTAAATATTATGCAATCCGTAATTATAAGATGAAAAGTTGAACATTCGATCGGGCTAGTTTAACAGTAAATGTTCCCTTGCCATGAAATCCTATATGTGCGACCATTGCGATCAACAATTTAACCGTAAATTTAATGTTCGCCGGCACATCATAAACAATCACTTGAACAATCGGAAACATAAAATTCGAATTTCTTGTCCCTATTGTCAATCTAATTTCGCATCTTTTAAATCTCTAGACATACACCAGAACCAAAAGCATAGCAAGCAAATCGAAGTCAGAGAGTATGCCTTCGAAAGCGAACAAGGTGAGTTGAACTCTCATGTATGATATCACTACTTGTTGGTTTTGTTCTAAAATCCGATAACTATATCAGAAATTATTATCAAAGTGAGATGTTAAGAAGTAAATCAATACTGGTACAGGTGGGTGTGTACCTAGTACCGTACGAGGTGTCTAGGTCAAACTCGTAATATTTCCAAAATAATATATATTTTCTTTTTCAAAGAATTTCAAGATTGGAAAGAAACCGAACAAGTTTCTGTTCAAGCTCAATTTTTCGTCCATCAAAGTTACCTGACTAAATGTGGGGAGCGAGTAAAACAGTATTTGTGTTCACGTAGTGGTACCTATAAATCTTCGCGTGCACCTCTGGAACGTAAACGTCCTCAAAGTGCCAAAGGAAGTAGAAAAATAGGTAAATATAATGAACAAACTAAAGACCAATAACTCTAACTACCTCAGTAATAAATATATATTTTAAGGATCAATTTGCCCTGCTCGAATAATCGCCACTTTTTCAAAGAATACAATTAAAATAAAATACTACCCGGATCATCGACCTCATGAGAAAAATCTACTACATTTATCGTTACCAAAAAGTGAAGAAAAATTACTAGCAGGTATGTACCTGAATAAACATTTTTCATACTAGTCCAGGAGCTGATATGATGCTAGGAGTGCATCAACATTTCGAGGTGAAGAAAAATTTTTTTTCACATGTAGAGCTCAGATCATATACCCCTGGATGGCTCAAGTGATAAAAATCTGCTTCCAACATGAATAAGTGGCAAACCCGATAATGTAAACAAACAACAAAATTTGAAAAAGAAAATGTTATAACATAATTTTCTCAATTTCATCTTCTGTTGGGGTTTCATTTGAAAAATTATTAAAAAAAAATTAATAATTATATAAAATAATGATTATATCTTAAAAAAATTATTTGATCTGTTGTTGATTGATAATCATGAAAACAGTGATAAAACTGCATTTGTTAACATTTTCGGGGTTTGTCAGTTATTCAACTTATTCATGTTGGTGGCAAAAATTCAATTCAGGAGTATATGATCTAAGTTGTAGAGGATCTCTTCCTGAGTATAAATGATTATGTTGTTACCCCTTCCCCCTGCTGTGGTCCCATTTTGGGAGGTTCGGAGAACTGTCACTTATTCGATGATGATATTTTCTAATGAATTTTTCGAAAAAAATTCAAAATTGATTTTTTAGAAAATTAAAAAAAATCCTTACATTTTTTCTGCAAACTTTTGTTGGAATAAATTTTATAAAAAAATTATAAAATCAGTTTTTTCAACATTTAAAAAAAAAACTTCAGCATTAATAATATTATTCGAAAAATTTTTGAAGTTTCTTGAAAATTACTTTTAAAAAAAAAATCCAAAATTAATATTTAAAAAAAGGTAAAATTTGATTTTTCATGAAACTTTTTCAATATAAAATAACTTTTTTTAAATTTTAAAATTGAATATTTAAAAAATTGTTGAATTTTTTTCAAATTTTTTCAACAAATTTTTGGTTACTTATTCAAAAAAATTCCACCTAGAACACCCTATTCTTACCCTAATAACTCAGAAAGTACTAGTCATGCTATCTGACTTTTTGTAAATACAAACTTTTTTTTATTTATTAACGCTATTTACTGCATCCAAATCCAGGGACGTGTTACACGATTAGTGTTCACAGTAGTGGTTTGAATCTGGGTTGAGCGAATCCAAAAAAAAAAAAAAAATGAATCGAATCCAAATCAGAAGAAAGATTCGTGCGGATTCGAATCTAATTTTCGAATCACAAAATGGAATCCACGAAATGTTCCATTTTTTTCAATTTTTTTAACAGATCGATAGATGTCAAATTCGAAGTAACACTTATAAATAAATTTATAATACCTATAGCTTACATGTAAGAAATAAGGGTGAAGAGGAAGAGAAATAAGACATAAACATATGTCTCGATGTCCTAAACTCTCGAAGTAGCGTTTTTTTGTTTTTTTTTTATTTAATTTTTTTTTTCATTTTTTCATTTGACCTGTCCACGAACGTGTAGAGTGCGCTGCAGTTACCACGAAAAAAACCAAGTCTAAAATTTAAAATAGGATAACATTCAAAAAAACACATTGGCTCTTATGGGAGCATTTTCATTTTTCAAGCTTTACACAAAAACAAAGGGATTTTTTGAAATTTTACTTATGTAATTATTTATAGAGAATTTTATGCTCTTTCCAACGATGTATTTTTGACAGCTGTAGCTTTTATATCTCCAAAAATATTCCAATTTTAAAAAACTGCACTTTTGATAAAAATCAACTGTTAAGAATTTAAAAGCAGTTTTCCTCGATAACTTGATTATTCTCTGCAGTAATGTTTACATAAACGCCACGATGTTGAACTCAATTTCGAGTTTCGCGTTGAAGAATCATTTTTTCTTTGTTCAAATGTAAATTATAATTTCATAATATTTTTGCAAATATATACGCTACAACTGTCAAAAATACATTGTTGGAAAAAGTATAAAATTCTCTATAAATAATTACATAACTAAAATTTCAAAAAATCCCTTTGTTTTAGCGTAAAACGTGAAAAATGAAAATGCTCCCATAAGAGTCAATGTATTTTTTAAATGTTATCCTATTTTCAACGGTTCTAACATTCGCCACCAGATGTCAGCTACTCCGAATGGACAAGTCAACTTATTGATTTGTGATAAATCGTTGAAATGAATCGAATCCGAATCCGTAATAAGATTCGAATCCTTCGATTCCACATAATATCGAATCAAAAAAAAAAAAAATGAATCGAATCCGAATAACGAATCCTCAGAAATTGGATTCGAATGTATTGGATCGAATTCGTGCCCAATACTGGTTTCACTCCAGTTTTGGTTTTTATTTTCTTGTAAATTTTTTCCATCTACAACCAATGTAGCCAAGATAACAACTCAAAAAATCCCACCTTCGACCCCCCACCCCCAAGAATCACACCGCAGCAGGGTGCGATAACGTGATTTTCTATACTCAAGGAGCGATCCTCTACAACAAGCAAAGATGAAATTTTCACTCTTCGAAATGGCGCTGGTTCTCACATCAGCTTTTGTACTTCACGTTGAAAGCTTCGATAATATTTTACTCCTCTATTTCAGATAAATTAAAAAATGGAATTAGTTTAAAAGAAATCCTAGAAGATATCCGCAACGAATGCGTAACCTCGTCTGATTTACAAATAAAGCATTTCGTCAAAAAAGAAACATTACACAATATCAGACGTAAGTACAAAATCCCCTCGACCTCTGCGTCCAAAAACAAACACGAAACCAACGTCTCCGATTTACTAAAAGAATGCCAGCAAAATAACCCGAATCCTTTTATAATTTTCAAACAGTCCGGCGAACAACACGATTTATTAAATACAGACGATATATTCGTCGTTATCATGACACAAGCTCAAAAAGAAGTACTCAGTAAATGCTGCCACGAACAAATCTGTATCGATAGCGTAGCGAAGGCGGAGAAACGCCATCAATTGGTGATCTTAAATGTTATCGACGAACTCGGTGAAGTGTTCCCGTGTGCGTTTTGTTTAACTAGTCAAATTAACGATTTCACTATGTCCTTATTTTTCAATTTAATTAAAACCGAAGTTGAGGGAAAAATCGAAACTAAGTTATTCATATCGGACGATAATCCGAGTTTTTATAACGCCTGGGGAACAGTGATGAGCTCAGTATCGTCGTTGTTTCTAAACAAATGGTACGTAGATCACGATTTTCGCCAGAATCTGCGTACCATTGCTAATAAAAAAGATAAATGCGAAGTATACACTTCTATTCGAGCTCTACACGAAGAACCCGACGTTAAAAGGTTTCCCTATATGTTAAACTCGTTCGTACAAAGTTTACAAATCAACGAGTACCACGAATTCTTGCATTTCTTCCTCACCAATTATTTCGATCGTCCGGAAAAATGGGCGATTTGTTATCGCGACTCGGCCTTCCTAAATGCCAGCATAATGTTCGATAAATTTCACAAATCCGTTACCACTCTGTACTCGCAATTCGCGAAAACTCAACAACTAGATAACCTGCTATATCAGTTATTAAAAACCATTCGCGACAGGACATTCGATCGACGCATAGGTCTAGAAGAAGGTCACACTAATCGTTACGTAGAGAGAATTACCAAACGGCATAGGCTCGCTAAGCACATAAAAACGATCGAAAAAATCGACAACAACGAATGGCAAGTAGAATCAGTCGACGCTAAAGGTCTCAAATACCAAGTGAAACGAGAAAAACCCTCGGACTCCGAACGATGCGATTGTAAACTGAAATGCCCTTCTTGTCATACCTGCGTTCACGAATTCTACTGCACATGTTACGATTACCTTCTATCTAATTATTTATGTAAGCATATTCACGCTGTTAAAATATACCAAGACTCGAATCAAGACGATGATCTGTATTTTAAAATCATCACACTCGAAGGTCTCTACGAGACTATCAACATTCCAAAAAATTCGCAATCTTTTGATAACATAGATATCGATATTAATTCGGCGACTGTTTCGTTCGAAGATATATGCGATACTGTTACCGACGATCTTCAATCGTGGCCCGATATTTATCAACCTCAAGATAGTAAGTTTATCCGCGTATACAACGATGAAGACAATAATTCCGGTTTCCTCTGTGATAATATGCCTGTGATAATAGACAATACTGTCGAACCATATAGCGTCGATGACCAAAGAATCAATGATACGAAGGGGCTGTTAAATAAAATGGAAACTATTTGCTCGATTTTACAAACAGGTGTGCTTAATCAGATGTCTGTCAGCGATAGAATTGAAATCAATAAGTGTGCCGATGAAGTGTTGAATTTACTCCGTAAAGATGCTCTTACTCAAGGATGAATGGTTGGTAGGTAGTTTGTTCGATAATGGTGTTGTTGCATTTAAAAACTGCCATTTTTTTTGTAACCAGTTTTTACCACGTGTAGCCATTGTAAAGCTCATAATGTGAGGATAATGTTGATATGATTTAAAAGAAAATGTAAAAAGAATCCAAAATGCGGTTTCAAAGTAACAATGATAATAAGGAAAATGTAACTGTAATTTTTCATTACTTTCTATAGTGACTTTTTATAATGTTTATTTTCCATTTATTGAAAATCTAGTATTTTACTAACGTAAAAGACAAATAATGATATTCATTTTTGTTACTTTAATTGTATGGGTATTTTTTTAATTTAAATTCCCTTCGTCATGGGATTTTTGTATTAAATTTTTATTTTTATTTTCCTTCCCTCAACTCTCCCAGAATTCCTTGGAAACGGCGAAGAAACAACAAAGACAACCTGTGTGGCTTCGTTAATATCATTTGCCTCCCCCCTCACTCCTTATTTAATCTGTTCGTTTTCTCCGTGCCTCTGGCCTTTGTTGCAGTACATGGAAAGTTAATGAAGAAAAGTATAAGTAAAGTAGTAATTTTTTATTTTGAAAGGAAGTAATTTTGTGATAAAAAATTATAATTTTTTGTTGGAAAATGTGATAATTTTTTATTATTAAAAAAAACGTAAATTTTTCTTATTTATTGAAATGATAAAAAAGAAAAAAATAATAATAATAATTTGTTATTCAAAAAATTAAATTTTTCATATTGCGAAGTATTGATTTTTTATTTTCATAAAAGAACATGTTTATATGAGAAATTTGTGAATTCGTATGCATATTTTTTAATTTAATCTGTAATCTTTTATTTTTATAAAACTATAATTAAATTTGAAGAAAAACATCTAAAAATGAAAAAAATGGTAACTTCATATAAAAAAAGTCAGCTTTTTATTTAAGAATACGTAATTATTTCTAATTAAAAAATAATTTATTCATACAATAAATTTTAATTTAATTTTAAAAATGAAAGTCAAAAAATGTGACTTTTTATTTTCATTTGTTTTGTTATAAGTTCATTTTTAGTGTTAATTTTTTTTTTTTTTTTGAATGAGTTTATTTTTTGTCGCTCAGCATCAACGGCTATTTGTTACGAATATATACATCTTAATGATCGATATTTTTAAATTGGAAAAATGAGTAATATTTTATATTTGAAAAAATAAAAATAAATCATTTAATAAATGATTTTAAGAATAATAGTAAAAAACCGTTTTTATTTTCAATAACTTTTTTTTTTTTTTTTTTTTTTTGTGTTTAAGGCGTTTTTAATATTTTTAATGATGGATAATTTTAAATTAAAAAAAAAATGAGCTATATCTTATGCAGAGAAAAATAACAAGTAAATGAATCAATCAGTAATTAAGTTAATGAATAAAGGTTAATTTTGTGTATAAAGAAAGTTGATTTGATTTTTTTTTCTAAATGTTGCATTTTCCTTTTTTTAAATGTAAATTTTATGTTTGAAAATGTGGTAAATTTGTATTATTTAAAAACAAAAACGACGATTTTTCTTATTGAATAAAATGGTAATTTGTTATTCTAAAACGAAATTTTTTATCTAACGAAGTGGTGATTTTTTTCCTCAAAAAAATGATAACATTTTACTCAAACAAATTAGCGATTAATATATTATATACTGTATATATTTTTTAATTATAATCTGTAATCTTCATCCTTATAAAATTATATAATTTATTTTATTTAAAAAAAAAATCAAAAGTAAATCTTATCACTGAGTAGTAGTATGATATTTGAAAAAATAGAAAGTAGGTACTCAATTTATGTTAATTTTTTTTTTCAAATTTTAAATCCATGCTTAAGAATAAAAGGAAAAAATAAATAATTGATCATTTTAAATTTCGTGGTCGAGCGACATTAAATAAAATAATGCATTAAAAAAAATTGAATAAAATGTGATTAATATTTTACTTTCTTACTTTTTAGCTTAATTTTTTACTTAAAAACGATAGTTATTACAGCCTACCTGATTAGGGAAGGGGGACGGTGGGGGAGAGGGGTCTTAGTTTTTTTTTTTTTTTTTTTTTATTATTATTTATTCAACACGCCATGTATAACTATGAGACTAGAGGCAGTGCCTGACACTTTTATATAAGGTGAATAACGCCCAAGATATTCTAAAAATTACGATAATTAATAATAATAATAATATATTATATTTTAAAGACGTTCTATAATGACTAAATAAATTAATTAATCAGTAAATAACTAAATAAATAAATAAGTTGAGGAATAAAGGTTACTTTTATGTTGGAAAATTTTTAATTTTATTTAAATTTTTTTAAGTGATATCATAAATTTTTTTTTCAAATACAAGTTTTACTTACTTTTACTTTTTTTTCATTAACGTGCCATGTACTGCATCTAGGTCAGAGGCACGGAAAGGGTTTTAAAAAATGTCGGAAAAACCTCAACCCTCTTTTTTCGATGGTGTTCTTAACTGCAGTCATGGTAATAATGTTTTTCTATCAAAGGTAAATAATGTTTTAGTGTTTTTATGGATGAAGAAGTAAGGAGTAAATAACAAAAGGATAATTTAAAAAAATATTCAAGCTCGCATTATACATAATTATGTGATTTTATAATAGGAATAAGACGGAAATAATTAATATTGTAATAAAATAGATTAGAAATAAAAAATCGAAAAATGATGAAAATTAAATAATCAAAGGTGAGATTATTATTATTTTTTTTTGTTGATATTAAAAAGTGGATTCAAAAAATTCTGCCAAAGAAAAATATTTAGGAACAAAATTATTTTACGAATTTATATATAATTATATTATTTTTTGAGTATGATTTATTTCCATATAAAATATGAAATTCGTTCAATTTGAACGTAAAAAAAAAAAATTGGTCAGGGGATAGAATTTTAATGATAGATATTTTTTTAAATGTAGGTAAGCAGTGAACAAAAATTATTTTATTAAACACCCTTCCACATTTTGAGCTAGCCAATTACGAGCAACTTGTACACAATTAACACGTATAATAATATAATAATTTATTAATTTATTTCACACAAAAGTTCCATATTGATACATTTTATTGAGAGAATTTTTGTTTTCACGTTCCTCGACGTTTATTTTTTACCAATGAACAAATGGCATTTTAGCACAATTTTCGGCTGTGTCGACTAAATAGTTATATTTAAATATAAGATGAGAAACCTATTCTTAACGAAGTACTGTTTGTAGAATAAATTATTTTTAAAGAAGACTGGATCCGCAGGAGCGTACGACTGCGTGAATTTACAACCTATTAAGACCAGTCATTTGTTGCTTTTATGGTTAGAATTTACGACCGTATACATATTAAGTTGTACGTATAGAGACGAATACGTTTAACGTTAGACTATTTCGTATTTTTAGATTTTAGACGGGCGACGTTATCGCGATGACTTAACATTTTCTAGTACTTAAGCTCTCACCTCGTGATTTGTGATAATATGTAGACGACCGTGTTTACAGAACAAAGGTGGCCATTTTCGATATTGTTATTGTTATTGGTATATGATACGGAGTTATGCAACAATAAAGCGCACTTTTTATCAGTTCAGTTTCAAAGTGGTTGACAAAATTAATAGAATGTATGGTAATGTACTCGGGTTGGGTTGAAGTTGGAGGTTTTTTTCTCTTCAGATGGCTCGAGATAAGATCATATTCAGAGCCGGTATTGCGGTCATAATACGAATATTTATACGAGTATATTATCGAACCATCGGACGTACTCGTATCGAATGCTTAATCGAATGTAAGTCGGGTTCTTTATTCTTTATAAAATTGACTACAATGCTGACGATTTTTTGTGAACTTTGTAAACATTTTTTTTACCATAGGGATAACCTTTAAAATTTTACCTGAACAAAATGAGGCTTTCTTAGTCAAATTTTTATCGTATACCTGTAATTTTTGAAAATACGATTGAAAAGAGCGGATGTCAAACCAAATTTAATTTCGCATTACAAAAAAAAAAAAAAAAATGGTAAAGGCAAAAAGGTAATAAACAACAGAGTTTACCGATCAAATCGCATAATATGATGCGGCCTTAATAGAAATATAACGGTAAAAAAAGGTCCGTTTAGGTGACCTAAACCAGTTCCTAAATGGCGAATTGAAGAGCGCCCCTTCTACGTTTTCCTTTATTCTCCCCTTGTGTTGACGCTGTAATTATGGTTTCGCGTACGCGATAACAATTGTTACCAATTTGCTAGGGTCAAATGTCGGCGCAACGTCATGAAGCGCACAACTTACATGCGACCTTAGCGGCGAAGTAATGTTAGTTTGGATGAAGAGGGAGAAAATCATTATGCATGCAGCATGCTTATTCCAATCTAGTACATATTATGCTCGTAGGTGTTGGTCGTTCGATGATGAAAAAGAGTATTTTGAAATTTCATTGAACGAAATTTTTCCTCGCTAGGACATCGAGAACTACAAGGGGGTTTACCTCTGAAGTGGAATGAATTTTTGAATTTCGACTTTTTTTTAATTTATTAATTTATTTTTCATTTATTTAATATAAATATACTTATAATGAAAATGAAAATTTAAAAAAAACTGTAATTTTTTTATGTATCAGTTTTTCATTATTAAAAAAATTTTCATTTTTGAACATCTTTACATACTTGATGATTTTTCATTTTTAAATTAATATGTTTCTTTTTGGACGTTTTTTCATTTTTTTTTTATTTTTTTATTTTTTATTTTTGAACATTTTTTTGGATATTCGAAATTCAAAATCTTCAGGCTTTGTACATGTGAAGCAAGATTTGCCTCTCCTCCCTTCCCCTTCCCCTTCCCGACCTGTTTCTTCATGGAATGAGTGCGGTGGGACTCCTTCTATACTGCTTTTTTGTGAATACTCTTAATGGCAATTTCAAAGGATAATTTTTCTAATTTTTTTGAGCATTTTTGAATTTTTGAACAGTTTTTCTTTCTCTTGCCATGCGCATCTGAATGGGTAGAGGTTCTTGATAAGTATGTTAAAGACTAAAGCTGTGGAAGACATGTGCCGAATTTTAAATTTTTGGTAAACAATAAGTTTTTTTTTTACTTTTTTTATTTTTTTTTTATTTTTATTCGTCATTGAATTTCAAGATTTCTTTTAATTTGATTTTTTTCATATTTGAATATATTCTTAGTTATTGGTTATAGCAAAAGTTCAAAATCTCTAGACATTTCAAATGTACGGACCTGGGGCAACCTGCACCTTTGGTTTTTCCACCTCGCTAGTTTTAATTAAACTAATAATAAGTTTCCTTTTATGGAATTTATTCGTTATTAATTTACGTATTATGTAGATTTTTTATTATTTTTATTTTCAAAATTTTTCATTTTTTGGTATTCTTTTAGAATTCCAAATTTCCAAGCTCTTCTAATGGCCAAAAAGTTAATGTGCCATTTTCGTGCTTCTCTCATGTTAGCCTTGCTTCTCTGTATTTTCATATTAGAGTGAGCACAAAACAATATTGAATTGTAATTGAACTCAAGATAGAATTTGTTTTGTTTTTTTTTTTTTGAAGATATTTCTGTTTTTTCTCTTTTTTTTTTTTTTTAAATAAAAAAAATTATTTATTTGATTTTTGATTTTCAAAAATTTTTGAACCATTTTTATTTTTAGTTCAACAGTAATACTTTTCTTGGGACATTTTTTCATTTTTGAACGTATTTCATTTTTTTGGGCATTTTCTTCAAAAATAGTCATTCAAATTTTCAAGTTTTATTTTTTATCGAATATTAAAGTAGGTATAATTTATGTACATTTTCAAATTTATTCAATTAATATTTTTATTTTTTTATAATTTTATTGGACCAACTTACCTCTCTTTTCACTTACTCACTCTCTTTCTATCTTTCTCTTTCACCATCTCAGTTTGTGCAGTACTACTTCTTCTTAAGGTTAGTGCAGCACCACTTAGAAACATAATTTTATTATATAGGCTCAGTATATAATATAAAACTGATTTTGGACGTTTCGATTTTTTGAGGTGGGGGTGGGGGGAGCAAAGAGGCTTAATATTTGAAGAAAAAAATCGAATCTGAATGTTCAGAAATTGGTGGGTATTTTTTCATCACTATTCATTTTTCAATTAATAATAGTAAGTTCTTTTCTTTATTATTTTTTATTCGTTATAGTGGAATTCATACGTACTGAAATTCTTATCACACTGCTTCACACTGCTTCTGTGGTGGTGGGGGGGGGCAAATGTTTGTAAATAAACCCGAGTTTCTTAAGAATTTTCTTTTTGGTTATTTTTCATTTTTGAACATTTTTAATGTTTTTTTTTTTCAATCTGTGGACATTTATTTTCAAATGTAAAAATTAAAAATTTTGAGGCCTTCTAGTAGTCCAGGAGCAGCTTACCTTGTTTCTCTCTCGCTCTCTCTTTCTCTCTGCCCCTCTCCCGCCTCTCTCTCTGATTTCATACAGAGAGTGCAGGGAATCTAGGACTGTAATTAACCTTAGAATGGAATTGATGTTTTGGCTTCCTATAATTTTTTTACAGTAATATACTCAATAAAAACTTGAAAAAAAATTTTTATACATTACTTTTATTATAGATTTTTTTTTAATTTTCGGTCTGACAATATATTTTATTTTTATACATCTTTTTTTTTTTTTTTTTTTTTGGTGGAGTTTTTAACTGCTTTGGTTATTACGCCACCTCTAAGATGGTTAGATTTTAAAGAGGAGGCAGCATCGTTGTAGAAGAATCATTTTTTATGTTCCCACATTTTTCATAATTTTATTATTTTTGGATGGTTTTACGAAATGGTAAAAAATCGTATTAATAAGATATTTTTGGACATTTTTCCAAGAGCAAAAATTTAGAATTTCCGCATTCAAGAAACTTACCCCTTTACCCATACCTCTCGGTGACCTTGAAAAATAGCCAGTTGCGAGTATAATCATACGAGATGGGAGATCATTTCGTATTCAATTCAAGATTCAAAATTAGCCACTCTTCGCGAATAATTGAAAAATAAATGGAAACAACAATTGCCCGACGCGCTAAACTCGTACGTAGACTCGAGCCTAATAATCGCCGACGTCGAACCGATTTCATTATCAAACTTTTCAATATTCGAGCATCGACCGTAAATCCCAGACACATGGCACGCAGTCTAGTGTGAAACAAACGCCTGTCCCCAACCCCCCACGAAGCGTACCCAATTTATAGGCGATTCGTAATAACGTGGCGTCATTATTCGCTGATATTTCGAAGGTACAAAAAAAATAATCTTATCAACACACGCGACGGCGTGGCGGGTGTACTTCGGAAGCCTTATCAGCGATTGGTTTCACAAACACCGTGCGGGCAATAATTTAAAAATAATTTCGCCGGATTTATTGGTCAAGATTGGATGGCGAGATAAATCGTATAGGTAGGTACGAAAATAAATTCGATACTGATAGAAAATTTTCGGCCGTACGTTTTGGCAAGTTTAACGTGCAAGTTTAAACCTGTAGCTGTCAACGAACGTGATAAGCAGAGCTCAAAGATCGCGGCCAAACGGTAGCAACGTGTCCGGCTAGGCGAGGAATGGTAAAAGTAAATACAATCCGAGCTGATTGGCGGAACGTAGGCCAATGGCGAGAAAGCTTTCGCATCAGCTGTGCGAGTCAATAATATCTCGAGAGCATTAGAACGCGAACTTCGGTGCTTGCTTGGCTGTTTGCGTGTTTCACTTTGGAAGACCGCTATTGTACCGGTAGTTCTGTTTATCGTGGTAATGAATGGTTTGGAAATTTTCTCGTAAAATTTACGTATTACGCGATCGCGAGCATCGATCTAGCGTCTGTTTGATAGTCGCGATTTTTTCACCAATTTTCGACATTTTTATTCGACCGGTAAATATGATGAAAGAACATGTTGGTCAGTTGGTCGACAAGAAGAGTCGTAAAGATGTAAATCTAAACGAAGTTTTCAACAATTTAGAAGATCTCTCCGTACTGGGCAATACTCCGAAGAATCAGAAATTCAAAGGGGCCTTCAATATCTTCGAATCCATAGCCGATGCTAATCCAGCAGCTAAAGGTAGGTTACAGTTAATTTTCCTATTATCTCCATACCCTACCGTATGCTCGACTCTGGAAATATGAAATTGAATGTAATTAAGCCGGCCGGTCTCACATCATTATCTCGTTAAACGCGTCACGAAGTCTCGAATATTCGAATACGCTTTCGGAAACGCTGAATAGAAATTATTAATCCGAATTAATTATTTTCTCGCTTCACTAATTGCCAATAAAATAACGCTTAAGGAAATTCTCAAACTACAAATAATTCGCTGAAGTAATTTTTCCATCTAAGTAAACTCATTCGACGTGCCATTCGACTACTTGAATTTCCGAATAAAATGGTTTTTCTCGATCGAAAATTTTCCTTCACTCTTTCTCGAATACTCCGATGGTAAAAGCAGTTCAACTTTTTAAAATACACGAAGACGTTGAAAGCATCGTCTAACGAGAATACGAGATTCGCTCGAGGACGATTTATCTACGCGGAACCGGTTTATATTAATATTTTGGCTCGGTGTACCATCGAGTCGAAGCATTCGACTGAATTTTTTATCTTCGAAGGTTAAACGAATCGTCGAAATAATTCAAATATTTTTTTCTTTTTAAAACTCGAAGCGAAAGGGTACGTTCCATACAGTCCAGGATAATGCATCTTGGTACTCGGTAATAGAAGGTCGTCTAGCTACATGTACCGTGTACGAACCGATAAACAAGTTGGAAAATGTATTTGATGCGAAACCGATGTTTTTCTTCGAATAGAGTTATGTAGTGTTTTGATAAATGTCGCGAACTTCTATTTGTCGATCTGTTTCTTAAATTAAATACCACAGGATGTATAAATTTTAAATACTTTCGAGTTATTTTGAAATCATCGTAAACGATATCAATATACATGTGCAAAGTGCACATTGTATGCTTAATTTATTAATAATCATTTGCTAATTATCATAATTGAAATGAGGGAAGCGGGTTGAAAATGAGGAAAAGAAATTTCAATGTTAATGTCGTTTTAACCAATCGCTGTTTCATTTTATATTCCATGTTTTCTTTCATAATAATTTTAATTTATTACCGTAATGAAATAAATCAAAAAATCCATTAGCATTAAATAACGAATTTGGTTAAATTAATTTAAATCCTTGGGTGAAAGGAGTCTGGAAATTTTTTACAAGGTAGGTGCAAATTATCTAAAAAATTTAATTTGGGAATAATTGTTATGAACTTTTTTTAAGAATACTCGTATTTGCTTCTTTTTGTTCCCACCATAACCCTTTAGAAGATGGAGGGTGCTGTAGTAAAACAGTTTTTCACTCATAGTTTAATGATAAATCAACTTACGAAAAATTTTATTGAAGAAAATTTATTTTATTCCTTCACCCGAGTGCACAACCGACCTAGCGGTAATTTTGATAATATGGAAAGATAAGCTTTTGTACTTAATTTAATAGATGAGCTCTATGACGAAATAACCTAATTACGAAGAATTTTACTTTAAGAAAAGTTAAGTTCGTTTCTTCACCCTAGTGCACAACTGACTAGCGATAATTTTGATATTATGAAAATATGAATTTTATTACTCAATTTAATAAATGAGCTCTGTGATGAATTAGCCTGCAAAGAATTTTTGATAAATAAGGTTTACATCATTTTTTCACCTTAGTGCACAACCGACCTAGCAGCAATTTTGATATTATGAAAATATAAACTCAATTAAGTACTTGATAAATGTAATATACATATATATATAGTTTCATTCTATAACTACTCAGGAAGTAACTCTCATCCGTATCAATACTGGCCATAATTTTCCTTTTCCTCTTACATTTTTTGAAATTCACTTAAGAGGCTAAAATTTAAGTACATATGTTAGTCATTTTGGGGCTTATTCTATCATATGACACCAATGATACCTTAATCTAAAATTTCGACTTCTCCTTTACTCCCACCACTTTTTGAGAAGAATAGCCCCTCCTCCTCCTCTTCAAAAACTAGTGTGATAGTGTAATTGAGATATAGATTAAGTTTAATCTCCAATTTACGTAATTCACATTCATCAAATCTGAGCTATTTGAGGCTCCTCAAGCCTTCCTCAAATTTTGCCCATTCGCCATTTTGAATCCATTTTGAGCCAACTTCAAAGGGTTATATTCTGTTCCCCAAACTAAGTCATTTACGAGGTTTGACCTTTCTAGAATGATTTGATAAAGAGATATAGGGGATTCGAAAAATTTCATAACTCAAAACTTCCTCAAAATGCCATGTTTTGCTCTTACTCCCCTCCAAATACATTAGATGAGATTCGACTTGCCCCCTCCCTCCAAACGCCTCGCGTATTTAATGGACGCCCCCTTACATGTAAGGAAAAAATTTATGTAACAAAAAGTTGAACATTGGCCATATAAGTACAAAATACAAATGATCTGAAATGCAAAGATTAGAAGACCTCACCCTCTTCGACACCTCCTTCATAAATCAGGTAGGCTGCAAAAGTTGATGTTTTGAAATGAATAAATTTGAGATACAATATACTTTTCATCTCCCATAATCATATGAGTTCATATTGATTACGTTTTCTTCAATTTGAAGCTCCTCAAGCTTTACTTAAATTTTGATGGTCCGCCATTTTGGATCCAAATTCAAGAGGTCATATTCTGGTCACCAACTAACCCCACACACAAAGTTTGACCTTTCTTGGTTGATGTGCTGAGGAGATATGGAAGATTCAAGAAATTTCACAACTCGAAACTTCCTCAAAGAGCCGTTTTTGCTCTAACTCCTTTCAAAATGCACTTGGAAAGTTGAACTTTAGATATGTTGGTGTCCGTGACACACTCTTTCATTTAAGATCAAACACAAAAAAAATTGAGTTGTTTGCTTCTTCTCCAGCCTCCCTTAAAATTTGAGTGATCCGCCATTTTGAAATTTATTGAAAAAAACAAAAAAGTGCCTTTGCGCATTTTTGAGAAGAGTCCTTCACCAAAATTTGAGCGAATTTTGCGCATACCCGCAGGCGCTATGCGTAGAGAAAAAAATAAAAAATTTATAAACATCAAAAAGTTCGACATTTGCCAGATGATTATTACAAATGGTCTACACCGCAAAGATTTGAAGACCCCACCCTCCTCCGACCCTCAAATCAGGTAGGCTGCAACAGCTGTCGTTTTTGAGTTAAAAACTCAGCTAAACAAAATATGAATACATTTTTATTTCACCCCAGTGCACAACCGACACAGCAAGAATTTTTATAATCTGAATTTATCAACCTGAATAATAAATCATGTAATTATGCATGTATATGGAGGTGTACTACGGTAAAATCAGACCCGTTTTTGGAAACACCACTATCTTTGGAGATCCAAATTCGGGTCTCACAACGTTTACTGAATATTTACTGGTTTTCAGAGGAACGAATTTTACCAAGAATGCGTTCGCTGATATTTTAATGGGCTTAACAACGTCTGTACGGTACAACAAATTAACCTATCGCTTATATAGATGTTATCCTATGTGAATGGGTGGTGATAGATGTGAAATGGGTCTCACATTACCACTGAATACCTGTTGAATAGCTAAATTAATTACAGTTTTTTTTACACTATTGAGGTTTTTGAAAAGCTCACAAACCCATCTATGGCCCTTCTAATTAGAATCTTGGCTCATCCCTTTGATATGTTGGGTCTGACAACGACTTTAATAAGTTACCAACATCGTACTTCCTATTTACCGAAATTTTTCGTAACTTCGACGCGAACTAACGTTGAAACGTTCGCGAATACCTGACATTCTAATACGAGCTTACGAACGAGTAAATTGCACTCGCGTAATTTCCTGCCAAGTTCGCGTCGGGTTAAATTCGTGAAAATTAAAATTTAATAACGACCGCGACGCATGCAAAGGAGGTATGTAAAAAGATGGAATTGTTTGGAAACACGTCGACGACTACGGTTATTTATACCTAAAATAGGTACGCTCGTACAAAGGCGGTCGTCGTACACCATAGGAAACAATCTATTAACGTAGAAGCGAAGCTTTCGAGGGATGGTAACCTCACGCTTACACAGTACACGCCATCGACAGAACGTCGTAATAATGAATTGGCGCGGCGCGCGTTTTAAAGGATAATATCAATTAGCCGAGTTTCCTATTCTCACAAAGGCTAAACGCCGCATCGCTTTGATAATTTATTTTCGAAATCGTACCTTGGATAAGGTAAGGTTGTTTATGCGTTAAGCGCGATTTAAATTTCAAATGCAATGTCGAATTAATTAACAATCATAGCAATAGGTTAAGTAGAAACAAAAAGGCGCTAGGACCACGATGGTAGCGGGATAAACGTTTATCGTGGTGACAACTCGGTGATTGAGCGGCAGCCATTTCCGACCGGTTAAATTTTTTCGACCATTCAGCGGTTATTTTTAATTCGCTAAACAGGATGCAAATTTTAGCGACAATCGCGGCGACGAGAAACCAGTTTTTTTCGGTTTCGTTGCACCGTCGTGTACGATTTTATGCACGTTGGTCATCGAATGACCTGCGAAAATTACATTTTCCATCGCATCGAAGGAAATTCTTCCATTGTGAATTATGGAGTTAGAATCGACGTAACCAACGTTATACGATCAAAGAGAACCCACCTTTATCGAAGATTCCACCTTGTCCGTCGCCAAGGTCGATCCGAATGGACTTGTTTACTCGAAAATGGCGTGACTGAAATTTTATCCAATTCGTACGACACGACGCGACTCGCGACGCCCAGCTGAATTTGCCGAATCGATGATAATAGGCGAGATTTATCGAACGTGAACTAGTCCCTCAATTGTAATCAGACATGTCACGATTTCAGACCACCAGCCACCGGCTGACGCGCGTAATACCGGTAATTACACGTTACACGTATCAACACCGCTTTTTCTCAGTACTCCGTAGTCTTACGGTCGCGAATAAATCGATTTTCTCTCGTAGACTATAATTTCATCGAACGTGGGTTTACTATCTGGTGTACCAGTATTGGGTCAGTTCAACAGTAACATCTCCTAGTCCAATACTCGTATGTATATGAACGCGAAATTCATCAGAACGTAATCCTCTCGGGGCTTCGTAACGGTATATTGATTCAGCGTTGTTACGTACTAGCGCAGGTTATCGATGAGGGAAATCATCGAATGGACTAAATTGCCGAATTTGATATCTTTCTCAGGGAAAAAAATACCTCGATAAAGTAAATTTTTAATTTTTTTACCGTGTTCACGTGCTTTATCGGTACCATCCGCGTGCCCTTATTTTCGAATTTCTTCGAGCGAGTTCTTCGAACGAGTCCTTGAAAAGGTTCGTGTTTATCTGTAGCGTATATCGGGATTTCGCTTCATCGATATTTGTAATGAGGTTCGAATTGGAAATCAACACGATCTCGTTAATCGACCACCTTTTATCTATATTTTCATTAACGGACACTCCCACGATAGTTCACCGTGAATGGAAAATTAGAAAAAATATTTTCGTGGATTGCGAAAATTGACGTAAAAAAAATTCTGTCGATGAAATGCGAATATTGAAATTGGGTGTAAGATGGCCCTTTAGGTTGTCATTAAGTTATATTTGAAATTTTATTTCAGTTAGTTCCCGAATCACGATTACCTAAGATTATCTAATTTTTAAACTCTATGTCGACTCCGTTTTGACTCAATAATCTATGTAGTTGGACACGAATTCTTTCCTCAACTTTGACTCTGGAGCATTTTTCAAGATTACGATAATCAATCAGACTCGGAGACTCGATTTCAACGGAGGAAATTTTATTCGAAAGTATATTGCTATAGAACACATTGACCAAAATTTTAGTTGAAATTGGCCATTTAGGGAAGAATTACGATTTTTCCACATTTTTAAATTACTAGCAACTGATTCTTGTAATAAAAAAAAAAAAAAAATGCAACTTACTTCAATATTTTTTATACAGTGTTATCGAATAATAATTTCATGACTATAGAAAAATATTCTCAGCATCTCCCAAGCATAGAGGTGGGACATAATTAAACAACGATGTCATATTATGGGCTGCGTTAGACCATGACGATTGCGTAACTTCATTTCTTGAAAATACGTGCACGAAGTCTGACTGTCGATTAAGCCTGGAAATTTTATTTTTCTTGCCAGGAGGGTGGAGGAGACTCTGTAAATTATATCACAAATGATTTATCCAATTAATTATATTTATAAATATTATAATTAATATTATTATAAATATAAATATTAAAAAAAAACATATTAAAATAAAAAAATAATTTATTAATAATTTTATAATATGAAATTCTAATTTTCTATCTAAAAATTCTATTAATATAAGATTTCAAGTTAATTTATCCGACTATTAATTTTCAAAATTAAAAATTTATAAATCTTAATTAGAAAATGATTTTATCTAAAAATCTACCTTCATCATTAGGCGATTCGTTTTTCATCAAGAAAAATCAGTAATATTGAAAACTATGAAATTATAGCAGGCGAAGTATAGTATAACTTATCATTTTTGGATATTATGAAGTCCCCCCCTCCCCACTCAAGCGGATGATGAGGTAATTTTTTTTAAAGAGGATACTGTGTAGTTGGATGGAAATTTATGAGGTTATAGCAGAGTCTATTATATACCATTTTTGGTTGATGCTATCCCCTTTTTTGGAGAGGGGAATATTTGTTATGGTCATTGAAAGTCTACTATTTTTTTTTTTTTTTTATAAATAAACATCAATACCTGTGAATTTCAAAATTTTCAATATCCCTTTACCCATTTATTTAAAAAATAAAATAACATAAAAAAAAAATAATAATAATAATAATGATTATAATAAAAATAATAAAATAAAATAAACTCGCTTCTATCACAGAGCTGTACACGGCGTAAGATTAAAAATAAAAAAAATTTGAATAATAATCACAACTTTTTCTCACCCCCCCCCCCTCCTTCCCAATAATTAATGTCACTTCCAGAAATCTGCACCATTGAAATCCGAGGGTCGGAATTTGGATGGTTCCCTTGTTAGCTTCGAACTCTCACCAAATTTGGAATGTGCTGCGATTCCAAATCCAGCATAAGTTGGGGTTTTTCTTTTAATGTTTTCATGTCTTCATGTAAAATCGACTTCTCCATTCTGACTCCAGAGTACCTGTCGAAACTCAACTTTGACTCCATTTTCGACTGAGAAAAAACTCTCAAATTCGACTTCAAACACATTTGAAACTTAGTTTAGCATTCTAACAGACTCTGGAGTCAATCTAGTAAACTTAACTCTCGACTCCGTCTTAAATACATAGCAGTCCAATCCCCTAACACATGGCACATGTATTTTAATATTTTCCCTCTCCCCTCTTCCTACATTAAAGCTTTCCCTCACCTCTCATTGCGTTATATGTATTTCATATTCAATAAACATTCTTCACAAAGCAACTTCAATCACTGTATCATGATCCTAGTAACATAATTTTGTATGAATGAATAATCAGTGTAAACCTACTTACACCTTTCAAGCTATCTAATGCAAAAAATGGACTTGAAATTCGAGATGGGCATCCCCGAAAACCTATATTTCGATATACATGGTGTATTTTTATCATTTTCCCCTTTTACCCCCTCCCTCCAATTTTTTTGTCGCCTCATACCGCCTATCACATTGAATATAAGTAGTATATTTAATCAAAAATTAGAGTTTGCCTATAAGAATGTTTAAACATAGTACCATCTATCACATAAACCAATTGATAATACGGGTAAGGCTACGCTAGACAAGTAAAGGAGGAGAAGAGAGAGTCTCTCTCAACCTAGGACTTCTTTTAAATGACCATCACAGCTCAAAAAAAAATTATAAATATTTTTGCGTCATTATAAAATGAAAATAATTCTATAAATTATGTGAACTTGGTCCATTTTCATTTTACCTCTCTTCACAGACCATGATTTCTTTCATGTGTTTTAAGTTAACCTCCTCCTGCTCTTCAAATCACATAATGGACGAAACGGACTTCAGATCTGGAATGGGAACCCTTGAAAACATGTATTTTGATATGCATGACTTAGTTTTATCATTTTCCCCTCTTTTTCTTTTCGTTCCACCCCCCTTCCCCTTTATCATATTGGACACATATTATCTGAAATGAAAGTTGTTTTGAAAGAAATGTTGATCTTAATACCATATTACGGATGCTAAGTGAACAACGAATAATTAAGATGATGATGATATTGATGATGATAAGAAGGGAAGGGGAGGGGGAGGGGGAGGCTATTAAACGGAACATATACTATAAATTAGATGATAAATCCAAATACAAACTGAGAAATTAACTCGTAGCGACGATTCGACTTACTATTATTTTCTCAGTTTTTATCGTCATTTCCGAGCGATAACGCGAAACGGGATGTAAAGGGGGAGTGCGAAAACAAATAACGACGAAAAATTGATAAAAACGCTTGTCGTATATCGAAATATATATTTTGGTGGACGGCGAATCCGATGATAATGTTGATTTTTCGATTGAAAGCGATATAAAGAGTAGCCTGACGGTTCGAAGTATAAATCGTGCGTAAAAGTCGAACAAGAACTGATGACGAGAGAATTTAGAGGCGAGTGAAAAATTTCGAGGATTTTCTCGTTTTTTGGCGATAACGTGAGAAAATATAGGATACTGGTGGTTGCTAAAACTATCGAGCTGCGAGCTTCCAAAGGGGTACGAAAAGGGTGAAATTTTCATTTAATGTAGAAAATTTGGCAACCCTTGGCGGATAACATTTTAATCTAAAATGGCGTTGAAATAATGTTCGTTTGATTTAGAACCTTTAGCGGTAAAAACATTTCCATAAAGTTCGATACGTGCGCGGCCGAATTACAGCGCTTCCATGCGAACCGGAAACGTGTCGGAATAAATTCACGAATAACGTGCGCCTGGTCGTGTAGCAAACAGGGTCGAGCGAGAATTTCGAAAATTACACCTATTAAGTAAGAAATACACAAACGAGACCCGTGCATCGTACACCTAAGGGTTGAACTGCTGCGCGCAAAAAAGGGAAAAAATCCTCTCATCCCTATTAGGAGAAGGTTCCCCTCGGCGTTGCAGAAAACTACGCAGTTGTGATTGCGAAAGCTCCAGCTTGAGGTTAGATGGTGCTGCGTAGTTGCAAGCTTTTTGGGAAAGCTTACTCGGATGGACGATGGACGGGCTGGTTGACAACATGGTACTTTAATTCGTTTCAATTGCGGCCACTCGATGGTGTACTTTTTGACCTATTGAACGAATTAAAATTTATTCCGCTCATCAGCGTCGAATTCTGTTGTATAGAGGTTTTTTTTTTTCGCTGTATTCTTTCGGTTATAAAACGGAGAGCCGTAACGTTTAATTGACACGTCTGCGGTGACCTTGGGCGGTTTTATAGTCATTTACGGAGACACAGAGCGGCGGCGTGCCGGACTACGGCTGGAACAAATAGAACCGCGTACAGCTGTGTAGCGAAATTTTTCGGGTACGCGGTGGCGACGGTACAGCTGGTGATGGATTTTGCATATAGCGTTCGGCTAATTATATACGCGAACTGGGAGGGTGGGAGGCGCGGCGAAGGCGGTTAAATCAAATATCACGTTGTCCTTGAAGCGACCTTTTATTTGGTAAACACGGCTCGTGTGCGAAATCTATAAACATCAAAGGAAGAGAAAGAGAATATTGAATGAATACCCCTTTTATTTTATCCGGCTAAAGGGTTGGCAAGGCGCGTGCGTCGTTCCGAACGATTTGCGAGCTTTCTCGGGGTAACCAGCTGTGATTTCCGAAGGGTTTCCTGGGCCGCTGTGTTTCGCCCGTTCGCATCCTCGCCGCACGTATCATCCGAGCTTCGGCGTTGGGGGACTACCCCACGTGTACTTCCGATTTCTATTTCGGAAACGCCGATCAGCTGTTCCGCTCCGCGTTTCGGCTTTACCCATCTACCATGACCGCGTTTTATGTTTTTTCTTTTGTCAAGGTCTCTTCATCGATTTCCGCGCCCACCCTGCTTCACCCGAGCACAGATGAAACTCCGCTCCCGGTTTCCCTGGCAGTCGCAGCTCGTCCTAGAGTCACATTGCACATTCGTTCTGGTATACTCGAGATTATATGAGTAACCGAGCGAAGAAAAGCCTTTAGTGTTCTAACCCGAAGAGCCTGTTTCGTAGCAGACATCTCTTTTTCCACCGTTTTCTTTACCATATTTGGCACAATGTAACGAGGAAAACTTTTAATGCGTTTTTTAATCTTGGCACGAAACGTAAAAAAATGTCATAAAAGGAAATTCATCATTGTAAGCACCAAACAAACTCGTTCTCGACGAAAAAGCAAAAAATTCTCGCTCAACGAGCGTTATTCGATACCGCTGTATTCGACCTATCAAAATTTTTCGCTCATTAGTTCGCCTTCTGTGAGCCAAAAAGTGCTCTAAAAAATGAACTTTTTCGATTTGAACAATAGCTCAAAAGTAATTCGCCAAATATAATCTCACACAAGCCCTAATCAAAAATATGCTGTGACTCTAATCCAAGTGTGATAGATAAGAGGTAAAGGGTAAAGAGGGATTATAGATTTGCCACCCTTAAGCAAATTCAATGTGTTATTTTTGTACACAATGTATGTACTTTTAGACCACAAATCGAGTCCCCTCTTTTTCTAAAAAACCTTACTATTGTGAATTTGTGATGTAAGAAACAAATGATAATATAAGGGGGAAAAAATCGAAAATTTACAAGATGTTTCTTGAACTTGTGGAGAATAAATTACAAACAGCTACTAGCAACAAGAAGATCTTTCGGTATCCTTTTGTTTGGACATATATAACTGAATGTTCGAGGGCACTAATTTTAAAATTCCAATTTTTCAGCCAATAATAAAATTTCACGACAACTTCGAAGAAAAGCTATAATTCGTGATTAAATTGACGAAAAAAGATTTGAGATTAGAAATTTCATTTGTGTAGGATTTCTCAATAATAAATGAATGAAGTGAGATAGAATTTCTTACTATGGTAGTATTTATGATCCTCGAGTGCGCCAAGAAGCCGTTTTTAGACGAGTTTTTAATTTGAAAAACGATATGACTTGTTCATTCGGAGCGGCTGACATCTGGTGGCGAATGTCAGAACAGTTGAAAATAGGATAACATTTAAAAAATACATTGGCTCTTAAGGGAGCATTTTCATTCTTCACGTTTTACGCAAAAACAAAAGGATTTTTTGAAATTTTAGTTATGTAATTATTTATAGAGAATTTTATACTCTTTCCAACAATGTATTTTTGACAGCTGTAGCATTTATATTTGCAAAAATATTATGAAATTATAATTTACATTTGAACAAAGAAAAAATGATTCTTCAACGCGAAACTCGAAATTGAGTTCAACATCGTGGCGTTTATGTAAACATTACTGCAGAGAATAATCAAGTTATCGAGGAAAACTGCTTTTAAATTGTTAACAGTTGATTTTTATCAAAAGTGCAGTTTTTTAAAATAGAATATTTTTGGAAATATAAAAGCTACAGCTGTCAAAAATACATCGTTGGAAAGAGCATAAAATTCTCTACAAATAATTACATAACTAAAATTTCAAAAAATCCCTTTGTTGTTGTGTAAAACGTGAAAAATGAAAATGTTCCCATAAGAGCGAATGTATTTTTTTGAATGCTATCCTATTTTCGATTTTAGACTCGAGTTTTTTCGTGGTAACTGCAGCGCACTCTATACGTTTGTGGACAGGTCAAGTGTTCAAATCTTTAAGTTTCAGTCTTTTTGTAATCAGAAAATTGTTCAAAATTTGGTGAGATAGTCTTCGGGTGAATACGCGAAAATATTTTTTTTTTCGTTTTTTCGATACAGTCTAAAGTGGCTGATTACTTAAATTTTGAGGGAGGCTGGAGAAAGGACAAAAGAGTCAATTTTTTTGTTTTTTATATCACATAAAAGAGGAACTCAAGAACAGGAACATATACACATTTCAGCCTCTTAAGTGTATTTGGAGTGGAGGTAGAGCTGAGGAAGTTTTGAGTAATGAAGGTTCTTGAATGTTCCATATCTCCTCACCAAACCAACCTAGAAAGGTAAAACTTTGTGTGAGGGCTTAGTTAGTGACTAGAATATGATTACTTGAATTTCGGTCAAAATGCATTAAAAATGGCGGATTGTCAAAATTTGAAGAAAGCTTGAGGAGCCCTGAATAAGTAAAAATGTGATTAATACAGATCCATATGATTACAGGCGATAAGAAGTATACTACGTATTCACTTTTACGCGAGTTGTGGGAGGGGTGGAGGGGAGTTATTGACCTAAAAATGTGATGGGGGAACATGAGAGGTGAACAATTTTTTATTGCGGTCCCATACGATGAAATGAGCCCAGTAAGTATCTAAGAACTATCCCACTCTTATTTTAGCTTCTCAAGTGAATTTGGAGGGGAGTTGAAGCATTTAGCTCTTTAAGGGGAAATTAATACAGGAAATTTCATGAATCTTCTGTGTCTCTTCATCAAATCCACCAAGAGAGGTTAAACTTTGTATGTAGGGTTAATTGATGATCAGAATATGACCTCTTGGATATTTAGTGAAGATAAATCCAAAATGGCGGATCGCCAAAGTTTGAGGATACCTTACTTGAGGAGCCCTAAATTTTCAAAATTTGAGAAATGTGGGTTCATGTGATTATTGCAGGCAAGAAATACTACGTATTAAATTTTACTTCTTAAGTGGTTTTGGGAGGGATAATATTCAATTGTTATGTTTGAAAAACTACAACAACAACAACAACAAAAATAACAATAACAAAAAATAACAACAACAAAAATAACAACATCATCAACAACAACAACAGTAGCAACAACAATAGCAAAAATAAGAATAATTGAGATATTCAAGTTTCTTTATGCATATTATTTTTTTAAATGGAGAAAAATCCACAATGTGAAAAAAATGTATTAAAAAATTCAAATAATGAAAGAAAAGATCACAAAATGAAAAAAAAGAATGGAAAACAAGCTAAAAAATGTCTAAAAAAAAGTAATATTTTTCTCCAAATTCGATGTACGTAATTACTTCGAAAGAATTTGGCGCTCTCAAACTTTTTTTCCGCTCAAGAGTATAGCGTAGGTGATTGTGCCTTAATCCTTCATTTGAGGAGGGTTGGGGGCAGGGGGCGAGTCCTCTCAGTGCTCAAACTTGACTTCGATATCCAGGGAGATATTTATTTTATAATAGATAGGTTTTCAGAGATTAAAGTTATATAATGCTCTCAACCCCACACCTGGTTAGTCAGATACCAGCCCTCATGAAAGTTGTTGAGTGAATATCATTGATGTTTAGAAATAATAGATAAAATTGAGTTCCATGGCAGATTGATCAAAAGTATCGCCAATAATAACGGACTAAAACTTTCCTCAGATGACTATCAGTGAGAGTTGAAATTTTCTCAAAAATGAGTTTTCCGTATTTATTTCAATCGATATGACGTTTAGAGGAGAAATGAACTGAAACAAAATTAATACATTTTTAATTCCTAACAAAAAAGATTCTATGTATTTTTCGAATAAAATGCTTCTAAAAGCCTAAAAATTCCTTATCAAGTTAATCTTGATTGATGTTGTTTCAATTTATTCTTTTTGGTAAGTTTTTCATTTTTATCTCGGTATATGTGATACTTACGAGAAAAATAGTTATGTGAAAAGTTATTCAACTTTTAGTTTCCCGCTGCTAAAGTTTTATACGTTTTTTGAGTACGAGGCATTATAATGCCAAAAATGTTCCTCTGCTATTTTTGATGATTAATATGCTCACTTTACATCTTTCATGAGAGCTGGTATCTGTTTGACCAAGTGAGGGGTTGAGAACATTGCATTATTTTATTCTCTAAGAACCTCTTTATCAGAAAATCCATGTCTCTCGTAACCACCAAAAAGTGCCTATGGGGACAAATTTTCACCCCTCATGAGCCCCCACCTATCTATCACACTTGAAGTTGGTAACATACTATATCTCATTAGGGCTTCTGTGACATTATTTTTCAAAACTCACAGCCAATGTAAATCTGCCTCAGACTATTTCGAGGTAAATTAATTACACAGAAGTTACCTATCATTTATTCGTGCCTACATTAGACTAATAATCCTGGAGATAAAATAGCTTATCGTTTTGCACTGCGTACGAATAAATATTGGAAATGAATTTCCAGTCAATATTTCAGAGGATAAGATAAGCCCGTGAATAACTTCATTGCCGAGTAATATCCGTTCCGATGAATAATTACCGCGTCGACGACGACTCCTTTACGCGAAAATGTAAATCCATCGTTCGAAATTTAATTACAAAATCGCGCTTCCAACGTCACCCCGTATACGCGAAACTCGTTTCTTCTTTCCTCTTTTTTTAGTATTAATAATCGAAAGCGCGGAAATTTTTACATCGTGATGAAAAAATCAACGTTTACTTTTTATTAGGTGAATTTTAATGGCTTTTTGATATTATCGTTAATTTTAAAAAAAAATTATTTTCATCTCTCTCTTCCACCGTCGTCGCATCTTACGGTACCGAAAATTTATCGAATTAATGAATCTTAATACGACATCGCGTTGAAAGGTTTCATTGGCTGGGCCATAATTTTTACTCTTTTTTACGATGGCGATATTATTGCCGAGAATCCATATAGATACTTTACGTCAACGAAACGCTGGCCCGAAAAGAAACCGTCTTATTTTCGAAATTAAATCGCGAACGAGGAAAAATTTCATTTTCAAAGCCAACAAAAGAGATAAAACAAATAAAAAACTGAATCTCGAGAGCGTCGTTTGAAAAATATTAACTTTTTCTTATTGGAAAAATATTTCGCTCCAAAATGGAAGGTCCGTTGAACTCTGTGAACTTTTGAGAATTAATTTCGACCGAATGACGAACACTCCCTTAGGTATGGCAGATTTTTCATAAAGAACTCGTAAGGGATAATTCGAGGATTAAGTTGAAAATTAAATTTATTTCGTTGAGAGAAATCTCGTAGGTACTTGGTAGTCTTCTCTGAGGAAAAAAAGGTTTGAAATTTTTTCTTCAATTTTCAAAGGTTTTTTCGTTATTCGTATAGCTCGGAGAAATATTCTTTCGTGTTTTCGGAATGTCGAGTGGGTAGATATTAGATTATGACGAAAAAATTTCATTCATTTATGTTAATTTTTTTTTCTTTTTTTTCCCCGAGATTAGAAAAAATCGATTCTTCCAGGTATTTCTTTTCGAGATATACTGCTAACAATTTATTTACACGCATTTCATCCAAAACATATTTGCGTAGTGAATGGAAGAAAGGAATAAAAATAACCAGATAAATTAAAAAAATAGAAAATAAATCTATTTGTAGAAAAGCATGTCAATAATAAACGAATAAAAAACCAAAATAAAACATAAAAGGCGAAATAATATTGTATCTTGCTCGAGGAAAGAAGAAAATTGAAATGTAATCTTTTTTCGCTTTTGTCGTGAAAAATAAACCGAAAGATAATAATTTTACGTGATTTCTGTTTCGTTAATTTTTTTTTTTTTGTTGATTTATTATTTTCTTTACATCAAATTAAGTTTAGTTGTAGCATAATTATAATTGAATTATACTACGAGAATATTTTTAGTCTGTGCCTAGAACGAACGAAGGGAATTTTTTGGTGAACCATGGGAAAGTTTTATAGTTGATAAATAACCACAAAAAGGCATCATAAAGATTCCAGCTCGCTAATTTAATTTTTAGATTCCCTCTCCCCCTCCCTCCCCCCAAAAAAAGTCAAAATCTTAATAATTTTTAAATGCATAAAAAAAATTAATTTTCCACAAATTGAAAATTTTTCACCTTCCATTTTATAAACGTGCAAAAAAAACGAATAGTGAGATACAGGGGCGTAACGAAGACATTCTTCAGGGGGGGGGAGAAAACCAAAAATTGCCAACTAATATCATGAAATTTTCCCAACTGTCCAACTGTTGACCTTTTTTTTTTTTTTTTTTTTTTTTTTTAGTCTTCAAAAATTTTAAAATAGTTGTAATAATACTGCTACGCTAAAACTCCAAATTTATCAACTTTACAAAAGCTAAGGGGGCTACGTCTCTGGTTGTGTGCTATACATGATATAAGTTGGCATCAGTTCGAATTTATTCGAATTCTTATTTTCCCAAAAGAAATTCCAAGTTCCCAATTTCAACGTTGAACAATTATAAATTTCCCAACTTTTCAAAACACCTGGGGGGGAAGCTCCCCCCATCCCCCCCTTAGTTACGCCCCTGGTGAGATGATTAAATTTCTTCTAGAGCCGACAGAAAAAAAGTTGCCTTGTGCCATCTTCGTATAGGTCACGCACAAATTTTACATTCATATCTCTTAACTAAAAATTCTCCTCCTTTAGAAATCTCCTTCCTTCCTTCCTTTTCCTTTTAGATATCCTAAAGGATGACGTGAATACTCTCATCAAACTGTTTAAATCCCTGCGTGAATCTCACCTCCTTCCTTTAATTTAAATTTTCCTTTCCGTGCCTCTAGTCTAGATGCAGTACATGGCACGTTAATGAAAAAAAGTGAAGTAAAGTAAATTTTTTCTACCTTTTTTCAAGTCATATTTTGTAGTTCAAAGTCTGAAAAAATTTAGAATTATATTTTCAGGTCTAAACCTATTTTTAATTTTTTTTTTCCAAAAGCACCAATTTAGAAACGAACGATAAATGGATTATTTATTGGTCATGTGCTCAGTATGGGCTTAAATTTAGGCTATTTCGAACTATTCAAAGATTGAAAAAATTTGTAACATCATTTTTTTTTTTATTTAGGTCTAAACCGTTTTTGATTTTTTTTTTTTTCAAAAAGTACCAGTTTTTAATATTTCCAGAAATGAACGACTATTGGGTAATTTATTGGTCTTGTAGGCTGTTTTGAACTCAAAAGGTAAAATATAATCGATTTTTGTTCCACAGGGGTTCATAAAGTTTGAGCTTCTTGATGCTAAAACTGTAAAACATCTATACGAGGACATTTTGAAGTAACAATGTGATATTTTAGGAAGCTTTGTATGGTTAAAATCGACCATATTCAGGTTATCTAAACTGGTAATGAAAGTAGGGAAAGTTGTGAAAAATTAAAAAACCTGAAGATGCAAAATATATTTCTTTTTTTGAAAAAATTACAAAAAATTTATCATTTTTTTCGGAGTCATCAACACCATTTTTTGTGTATTTTTTCATAAGTGTAATTATAATGCATTCTTTTTTTTTATAATTTTGATTTAAAATATAGATTTTCTTCCAATTTGAAATTTTTTCTGAGATAAATTTGACTTCGTTGATTGTTTTCTTCTTTTTTTTTTGGGGGGGGGGGGGTGTAGAATGGGGTCCGGGGAAGAGGGTTGGAGTTGAGAGGTTTCTGAAAAATTGGTAAAAAAGTAGTAATTTTTTAACAAAAAATCAGTTGAATACCCTGATATTTCTCCTCTCAAGTCCGAAATAGCCTAAATTTAAGCCCATGATCAATAAATAATCAATTTATCGTTCATTTTTAAAATAACCAAAATTAATGCTTTTTGAAAAAAAAAAAAAAAAGTAAAAATAGGTTTATATTTTAAAAAAAAAATACCTAATTTTTTCTTCAGACTTTGAACTACAAAATACACATTTTACAAAATGATCCCACTCGTATACTTCACTTACTGAATTTTCTCCACTAAACCGCCTTATACCCACTCCTGTAATCCTACTTAAACACGCCTCTAGCCCAGTACTGTACATGGCGTCAATTTATTAAAAAATAATAATAATAATAAGATAAAAAAAGATGAAAAAAATTTAATTATCTCACAATTTATTTTTTTGTAAACTTAACGTTGAATTCATTTCAAGTGGGTCTAAAAATTGAGTTAAAGAAATGAAATTTTTATAACCCCTTTTTGAGGTCATTTATCAACCATTGTGACTTGCCTTCTTCACTTACAAAAAAAAAAAAAAAAAAAAAAAACCGGTATTAGGCCTTCCCCAGTGCCCACAGTGCACATCTACCACCCAAGTGTAGACTCAAAATTCCTCCAAAGCAAATTCACTACTCCTATTCACTTCCTTTGATTGGAACTTGAGAAGGTTTTTTCATACTAAATAATGAAGCTTAAGCTTCCCAGATGTAGGTAATGTGAGACAAAAATATGAGCTATTCAAGAAACGATATAATTCAAAACTCTTTTTGAAAGCTATTTTTAGCTCTAAATCTCCTTTATTCTTTCTACAATATCCTATTATCATTTCTGTTGAAAATAAGCTGAAGATATTTGCAATGGAAATTTTATATTCACTCGTATATTTTTTTCTATAACAAAAAAAAAAAATACAATAATTGAAATTTCTGCTTCCTTTTAACATATTTCTGCGAAATTTCTGATACATATTCCAACTGATAACTCGATGCACGCGATATTACACATTTTCGAATTCCCTTCAATCATAATGGAAATACCGAAGTATGACAATATTCGATGACGTCATAATTGCATAAAACGAGCTTACGAAGTCACAAAGAAAAATGACAAAGAACTGAGTTCTCGCCTCTACCTATTCGCTGTAGTAGCCATGTAGCTCAACAAAGAGTACATTTTCGCCATCGTCGCTACTAATTCGAACGAAAATAGAGAAATTGGTAAACCTAGAATAGCGGATAGAAAACGTCAAGGTAAAACAATAAAAACGGACCATCTGTTTGGAATTCCGGTAGCGCGCTTCGGACGCTCACGCACACCGTAATAGCCATTTTGGTCGGGTGGTTTTTTTCCACTATTCGTATATAGTCACGTAGCACGTCGAGAGGGATGTTTTTGTGTAACGGCGAATTTGTAGGTTTTCGGAGAGACCGGATGGAGCGGAAATTAAAATCCGATATACCTTGAGAATGCCTGCGGTCGGTGTAATTTTTTTCCAGAGTTGTCTGACTGGAGTGACAGATTCATTGTAGAGCTAGGCCACGAGAAACCTACCTAAATAAAGTCTAAATGCATGGCTCGTTATCGCGCGATAATAATGATACTATTATAGTAGCCATTATTATTACTATTTTAACGTAAATTGAGATAGCATTGTTATCATTTTATAAAGCATATAAGCGCTGACGTCTTATCAGAATAAACACGGTTCCAACGATAAGCCTATAAAGTTACAAGAAATCATACACCGTCCGACCAGTTTTTTCAATCATTTTGCATTGTGCGATTTGTTTTCTTCTTCTTTCTCGATTATTCTCGCGTCTCGCGAAGAAACGCAGCTAGGAGGCGAGGTTGCGGTGTTGTTTACTCGTGAATAAACACAGATGCAGAATTTGATACTTTACGCGTAATTTATCGTACGCCTCGAGATAATCGAAATTAACGCGAAAACCGAAGGTACACGAAGTTTACGTTTACATCATCATTTCACCTCGTCCATACTGCCAACTTGCATCTCGTGCGCTCAGTTTCGCTGACCAATCGTATCTCGACGCTGGTACCTCACGTACATATTAATTCTATTTCGATTATTATCGAATCGATACTTTTATTCGATTCGAACTGAACTCGAAATTCGTACACATTTTATAATAAATATAATCGCGACAGTATATCGAATTTCTTCATTCCCCACCAAAGAAGTTTTTTCCAACCCAGTCACATACACATCTGCAATCGAACCACTCGCACCTGGATGTAGATAGCTGGATACCAATGATCAGCGATTTATTTATATCGCGTTCCAAACAATTATGAAACGTAATCAACAAACTCGCTCTATATCGCACTCCGCGTCTTTTAAACTTATCTAATCGATATTCGTGACTAGTTTTTCTATCAATTTTTCAGCACTTTTCCTCGCCATTGTCGTGCCTCTACCCATAATAACCCGTAACCGATAAGCATACAGTGTGAAGAGGCTTTCAGATGAATAGGTTGCGAGGGAATTTTCCACTATCAATATATAGTAAATTTATTATTAATTTAGTAAAATCAATAAAACCAAACGATGAAATTTATTTCGGATATATTAACGAAAGTTATCAATTTTAAGCTCGGCTCGAACTTGCAGCTTTATTGTTTGTATAAAAGTTGAAAAAACTTTTCGTCAACTCTTGGAACTTGAAAGTGGATAACTCGATACAAAAGCACGAGAAAGGGGGTAAACTTGATTTTAACTTCATTTTAAAAATATTACTATCGTGATGTAAGTAATTATACGAAAATTCGAAAGACTCTAGAAATATCATGAATGTATTAAAAATGTAATCGATAAAGATTCAAGAGAGGTACACGTAATTTTGGAAATTGAGAGCTACCTCGAAAAAAAAATTTCAACTTTTAACTGCTTCGAGAAAGTTATAACAAATGGAAATCCATTTCGAAAATTCCATATCTATAGTACAGAAGTAATATTCGAAAATATTTTCATTTTGTAAAATACTTATCTACCCTCTAATCGTGACTCGAAATAAAAAAAATAATAAATATTGTGTTGGAAATCATTACTTCGCCCATATTGAGGGTGAAATGAAAATGCTAACATTATCGAATCGTGATATTGAAGGAGGCAACACCATTGAGTAACATATTTTACTCGTCAAAGAAATGAATAAGACAGTTTAAGATAACATTTTAGAGTAGTTCCTCGATACAAGAACTATTTGTATTAATTGGAAAAAGCGAATATATATGTAATTAAGATTTTTTTTTCGAAGTGTTTATTTATAAAGACAAATGATATGAAATAATGTACTTGAAGAATTGAAATTAGAAATCATAATATTCATTCGAAACTGATTTCTGTATTCGGATTCATCATGAAAATTAAACTTTTATTTAAATAATGTGAAATTCGAATTTATTGCCGAAAAACATTTCGTATAATCTTTCGAAATAGATAAAAAATTTTTACAGTCATCTTAGCAGGGTTACATAACACTAAGAAAGAAAAATTTCATAAACAGGGTTGCCATTTGAGCGCACTAAAAACTTTAATTTATGGATTTAAAAAATAATATGTTGATAATTATTCGCTATAAAATTAATTATAAACACACAATTTTTTTTTTTGAAGTATTTATTAAAAGTGAATTTTCCAAGATTAAATTTATAATTCATAGTTAGGAAAACAGAACAAAAAAATAATTTTTTAAATTAAAAAAAAAACACATTGGGAGTTGAAATTTTTTTATGTATAATTACAATTTTGGTAATTTAATGTAATTTATCTCACAAGATTTTAATAATAAAATGAAAAAAACAAAATGAAAAACAAAAATTTTATGTTATTGTTTATTTTTTCGTTTTTTTTTTTTTTTCAATAAACATTTTTATTAATTCAACATGATTTTCATAAATTTTAATGACAAAGCATAATGATGAAAAAAACAAAATGAAAAACAAAAATTGTTTTGTTATTATAATTTTTTTTTCAATGAATATTTCCCTAATTCAACATGAATTTCATAAATTTTAATGATAAAGCATAATGAAAAATAAAAACAAGAAACAAATTTCTTAAAAAACAAGTAAATCATAGAAAAAAAGTTTCCAAAAGTAAATAAGTAAATCGTACTGAAGTATTATTAAAAATTTTTGTATCACCAAAACAAAGATTTCATAACCCTAATAACCCTATAGATAAAAATATACAAAATAAATCATTAAATAAAAAAAATGAATTGAATGCGAGCGCTATAACTCCAAATTAAATTTTTTGTTGATAATAAAACTTTTGCATTCTCCACAAACTTCATTTTCCTCGTAATTTTGCGAAGAAACACTCCTCCCTTCCCCCCTTCACACCTATTTTGAAAATTAAATATCACCGAAATTTCAATAACGAACACGAAAATTCGAGTACCAGCATAATAATATTTTTTCGAAGTAAAAATCACAATAGGAAATCATAGGAGATAATTTCTTCGAATGAAAATATAGTTGAGGAAGATGGTTCTTCAAAGGAATGTTGAGTAATGGATGTTCTATTCGTATAACATGTTATCCATTAATTTGGAATCTTCAAATGATAATTCTTGGATATCACAATCATGCCAATCATGATGAGAAATCATAGGAGACGATTTGATTCAAAAGATCGTTGAGAGAATTGGTTCATGAAAAAAGAGGGGGAGGTAAAGGGGAAACATGATGGTGAAGCATATCTTTTCATATAAATGCTTTCAAATGATAATTTTTCGATGTCAAAATCATGATGGTAAATCATAGGAAACGATTTCGTTGCATCAACATATCATTGAGTGTGGTAGTTCTTTAAAAAGGGGGAGGTAAAGAGGGGACATGATTATTTTAATATTAATGCTTTCAAATGATAATTTTTCGATGTCAAAATCATAATGGTAAATCATAGGAAACGATTCCGTCGAATCAAAATAACATTGAATGTGGTTGTTTTTCAAAAAGGGGGAAGTAAAGGAAGGGGACATGATTGTGTAGAATATCTTTTTATATGGATACTCCCAAGTGACGATTTTTCGGTATCGAAATCATGATGGAAAATCATAGGAAACGATTTCGTCGAATCGAAATATGGTTGAAGGAAGTGGTTCTTCAAGAAGGAAGGGGTAAAGGGGAAACATGATGGTGAAGCATATTTTTTCATTTAGTCACTTTCAAATGATGATTCTTTGATGTCACCATCACGAAGAGAAATCATAGGAGAATACTTTGTTGAATCAAAAGAACGTCGAGAGGCAGTTCTTGAAAGAGAGAAACCAAAATGATTTTTCGATGTCAGAATCACGATGGAAAATCATAGGAAATGATTTCGTCGAATCAAAATATTGTTGAGAGAAAAATCAAAGATATAGAGAGAACATGATAAAGTAGCATATTTTTTCATTTAGTTACTTCCAAATGATAGTTTTTTGATGTCACAAAATCATGATGGAAATCATAGGAAATCATTTCGTCGAATCAAAATATAATTGAAAGAGATAGTTTAAAAAGGAGGGGGTAAGGGGGAGACATGATTGTGTAATATATCTTTTCACGTAGATACTTCCACATGATGATTCCTTGATGTCATCATCACGGAGAGAAACTTTGGGAGACTATTTCGTTGAGTCAGAAGATAGTCGAAAAAGATAGTTCTTGAAAGAGAGAACCCAAAATGATTTTTCGATGTCAAAATCATGATGGAAAATCATAGGAAACGATTTCATCGAATCGAAATATAGTCAAAAGAAATGGTTCTTCAAAAAGCAGAAATAATATAGAGGTAACATGATGGTGTAGCATATCTTTTCTTATCGATACTACCAAATGATGATTGTTTGATGTCAAAATCACGTTTTGAAATCATAGGAGGCCATTACGTCGAACCATAAAATCTTTGAAACGGAGTAGGGGGAGGGGGATTAAAATAGAAATTATTAGTACAGTATATCCGTTTATATGGGTAGCCCGAAATGATGATTTTTCGATGTTGCAATCATGATGAACAATCATAGGAAACAATTCTGTCGAAGCAACAAATCTCGTTGGGAGATGGTTCTGAAAAGAGTAGGGAAATATTGCAAAACTGTTCGTATTGCATATTCATTGACATGGATACTTCCAAATGATCATTTTTCGTTATCAAAATCATGGAAAAAATCATACGATACAGTTTCCTTCAATCAGAAAATCGTTAAGGGAGGTGGTTCTTCAAATAGGAAGGGGTAGGGGGAACTTGATCGTGTGGCATATTGATTTCTAGGTTTTCGAGCATGCTGAATACGAATCTGACATTATTTTTACGATTGCACTAGTAATTCTCAAGATGCAACCAAAGATGCCATAAAATTAGATCTCTTCGAATCAACGTTTTGAGCTAAGTTGCGTGTGAAATTTAATTAGTAACTGAAAGATAGAATCCGAGTTATAAAAAATTCAGAATAAGCTGCCCCTCGAATAGATTACACGTGATATCGAAATGTCAATTCGCGAAAGCTTAATCGACATTTCCCCTTTGACAACACCGTTTGGAAATTTTAATTAACTGCTTGCCAGCAAAACTGGACGAGCATGTAATATACATTTTAATTATATGTATAAATATTGAGGCAGCTCTTATTAAGCGGCAGATAACCACAGGGTTATGTTTTCTGTTAATATGTTCGAACGTATTGTGAAAATAATGATGTGCGACACGAAAAAAAAAGGCCAACTGAATACAAATATGGATACGCGATATAAATTATTTATACCATGTAATTGTGGAATCATCGTGATTCAATTGGATAGCGATAAAGGGCCAAAAGCCGTGTGCCAGAATGACGTATCGAGTCCTGGTTCGAACCTATCTACGCTTATCGAAAATTCGAGAATCTAGATACTACGAATTAATTAAAAAACAAAGTATTCGGTGTTTTCGCAACTCTCGAGTCGTTACGTCAATCGAAGTAACAAAATAGTAAATTAAATCGAGCGATGGTTGTAATAGGAAAAATTTATCATCGACTTTCTTTATACCTACACGATTAGGTGAGATTGACGGGGCGAAGAGGGTGAAAAAAACAAGATATAAGTGGAGTAAGCGGCAATAACACTTAAGTGTAGATGAAGTGATGGATATAGCATCGAAATCATTAACGACCTTCTGACGCGCTGGATTAAGTTTGGTCGAGATAACGATGGTACCAAACGAAAACAATGTAGTTGGATCGTACGATCGATGGCGACGTCATAGGCGAAGACGCGGCTCGGATTTTAAACGCGAGGTGCGCGCACATAAAGACTCGGTGCATCTTAATTTATCAAAATTACAAGCTCTACGTTTTCCTGTTTACCGCGGCCCGTTTCCAATTAATATGCAGAAAAGCGAGCGGCATTAAACATTTATGAGATGTATTTCCTTCTGGTTGAAGGAGAGAATTTGATACCGCAATACGCCGGCCAACGTGTTCGAACGGTGTTGCTTATTTTTAGAAATACCGAACAGCAACGTTGCAGCGGCGTGTAAAAATTCATCGTGTCGATTGCGTAAATTTTATCGCACTCGGACAATACGAATTATCGATCGAGCTGGTCTTACATGATTAATGCATTCTCAAGGATATACGCAACGTGTATGGTCACTAGGCGAATTTTTTCACTTTACCTGGATACCTAGATTTGGACACCGTCAACAATTGGATGTTCAATACCTCTGTCGCTCTCTCAGCTCAGTATTCTTTCAATCATTAGTCCAATAGCTGACGTGAATGGAAAATTGTTAATAAATTAATTTTTTAAATTGATAAAAATTATTTTTTTAATTTCAACATATATGAGAATTTTATTTAAAATTTTTATAATTATAATTAATGGAATAAAATTAATTAAAATTAAAATTTTTATAATTATAATACCTATTATTAATAATAAAATTTGAAATAATTCATTTAATTATAAATAAAATACAAGGAGAAAATCCAATAAAATTTATTAAACATATATTAAATTAATTTTATTTATTGAATTTACAAATATAAATTGATTTAAAAAAATTAAATCAGTTTTACATATAATAATTAAAAATCAAATTATATTAAAAATTAAATTAATAAAAAGAATTGGTTTTATATTTGAATAATTATAAATTACAATTGAAAAAACAAAAAAATAAATAATAATAATTTTAAATTAATTAAATAAAAGATAAAAAAAATATAAAAGAATTTCACTAATTAAGTTTAAATAAATTTTCATCTTTAATAAATAATGTAAATCATTAAATTTAGAATATTTAATTTAATTAATTTTTTTATAAATAAATAATTATTAATTTTTATTAATTTATTTAAATTAAGAAATGAAATATTTATTCATTTTAATTTTTGTAATAATTTGTGTAGGATTAATCTCATCCATATTTCGAGGATGAAAAAATTTTATTTTTCAGTGCTGTAATTTGTAAACCACCCTTTTCTGAGTATAAAAAATCATGTTATCGTACCCGTACCTTGCTGTGGTCCTCTTTGTTGTGTGGAATTGGAGAGGTAGCACTTTTTTGATTGTGATTATCTCGGTCACCACTAATACTAGGTGAAAAAATTTCACACCAAAATAAAGGGCTTTGGATTCACAAAAAATCAAGTGGTATAAATTTTTTTCGCAAGACCCATATTTTTTAAGCTATTAGCGCAAGAATTAGATGCTCTTTGCCCTAAAATACAAAAGACTATCAAAAATGTTATTTTTGAAGATATCTCGCTTGACAGCGCGTTTATGAGAAAAACACCCCAGTTAAAAAATTAAGATCATGATATTCGCGACCAGTTGGGTGAAATCAGTTTTTCTTAGCACAAACTGGGGGGAGGGTACTCAAAAGTGGTGCAATTTTGTTTTTTACGTATATTGTAGGTACTATTCATCACCGATGAAAACTATTCATTACACAGTAAAGATAATTAAATTTCCAAAAATTTGAGTGATGTGCATTTTCCCTCCAAATCCCATACATTTTGAGTTATTAAGGTATCAGTAATCGCAAAATCACAAATGTTACAAAAATCTCTCTTTTTTGAAAATATATCACTTTTCCGCACTTCTACGACATAAACACCTCAATTAAAAAATGAAGAGCATTGCATTTACAATAAATTGGGTGGTAGCAATTTTCCCTAAAACCCATTTGGGCGCGGCTCAAAGAGGTGCAATTTGATTTTTCACGTATATCGTGGCAACCAATGTTCGTAAATGAACGAGATTAATTAAAAATGTAGACAATTGCATTTTCAACGATTTCAACCACTGTATTTATTGCATGTCCCAAAATAGCTGCCGGGGGAGGGGGGGTCAAAATTTGTTTCTCAATGAAATGTAAATTATAATGAGTGAAATCGTAAATTCAGTTCTTCTAATAGCTCCGACAAGTAAATAATTTTTTTAAATAGCGATTTTTATTATATTTGAGATTTTTGGGTTAAGAGGACCTCTATAACTCAAAAAGTATGAGGCTTGGGGAAAAATGGATATCATTAATTTTTTTGGAAATTCGATTGTTTTCATTACGCTATGAACATTTATCATCTAAGATCAGTAGCAGCAGCGATAAACGCGAAAAACAAAATACACCCCTTTTCAACACCCCCTCAAATTGAGCCTATGAAAAATTGATTGCGTCCAATTGGTCGAAATTTCATACTCTTCATTTTTCAATTGAGGTGTTTTTCTCGTAAACATGCTGTCAAGCGAGATATATTTTCAAAAAACAACTTTCTTGAAGGATTTTCGTATTTTAAAGCCAAAAAATAAGGAGTTCTTTGAGTAGGGTGAGGGTAGAAATAGGATCTAGTGAAATTTTTGAAAACAGAACTGAATTTAGAAATAATTGCTACGAAATTTTCAAATTCCATAATCCTCTTAAATAATTGTTCCGGTTCGAGGGCGAGGTGTGTGGGGTAGTCAAACTAAGTATATCGTGTGGATGCTCAAAATTAAAGGAATTTTATGCAGATTACCATGGCATAAATCACATCGTTCAATCAGTATGTTTGAAGGTATATTATCTAGTTTAAAGAAATTATTAGTAGGAAAGGGGGTGGGGGTAGGGGTAAAAATCGAATGTATTAAAAATAGTGAACACAGAAAGGAATTTAGACTTTATTGAAATTGAACATTGCCTTCTTGAAATAATTTTCGGATCGAGGGAGAGATATGGGGTAATCGAACTATATCTTGAGGGTACTCAAAATCAAAGGATTTTTATGCACTATACAATGTCTTAAATGATACGTCAGTCCGTATTTCTTGAGAGATGTAAGATCGGGTGAGAGTGATGGGTGGAGGTTTGGGGTGGGTATGAAAAATCAAACTTTATCGTGCGGGGGCCGCTTTAAAGGAAATTTTATATAGGATTCATTACTCGAATTCTTCATCTTTTTTGATCCCTACGTGGTACAAAATAGTACGGTATAAATTTGGAGAACTGCTCGAACGTTCGATGCTTTAAAAATCGTCGTTATTCTAAATTTTTTTCTCAACACCGAACCTTAATCTATCCCTGGTTTCCTCGTGCCAGGTCGTTTTTACGCTGACACCGTGCCAAGCTTTCGTTCGAAAGTTTATCAACGAACGTGGCAAATTTCAGCCAATTTAAGAAACGCAAAAGATAACACTTAAAAACATCGTTTCTTTGTTTCCTTCCATCTATTGGTCAATACGTAAATGTACTACGTTCTGCGTATAAATTGAGTAACACCTACTCGACTCGTACATAGCCCGAAGGATATTTAGGCAAAAAACCGAGCATTAGCGGCGACCAAGCGGTATATACAAATTGATTTTCTCATTTACATAAAAATTTATACCTTCTACATCGCGACAATCAAATTCTTCCCAACTCTCTTTTTGTTTTTTTGAAAACAATGGTGGGACTTATTGTTGTATTTTTATCACTCGAGTGAAGTGAAGAAAAAAAAAACAGGGAGAGCTTGGAACAAAATTGTCGATATTTTTACAAGGTCGAATATTTCGTTTTTTTTTTTTTTTTTTCTTAATGATTAGAGAAAAAAAATCGAACCGATTGTTAACGCCGGCGGTATTAGATTACGTGACTGATACGATGACTAATGATTGTTTTTTTATTTATTTATACCCCTTCTCTTTTATTTTGATTATCGACGTCGCGTATTGGTGTCTTTGGTTTGCGAAATACATTGAATTTTCGATCTAAATATACAACGAAAAGAGATAACGGAATCGAGATTATCGTCGATCAAAGGCCTTTTGTAACAGGTCAACGGATTTCTTCGAATTTATATTCGAGTTATTGTCACGTGCTGTTCAGCAATGTGCTACAGGTACGGAAGCGGGGCCGAATTAAATGAATTAGAAGGTTTCGAATATCGCTTCCGCAACTGGCGTTATCGGTTGAGGAAAACAGGTCGAGAAATTTCTATATAGTTAAGAAGCTCACTGACGTGGTTCCCGTCGTTTAATGGAAAAAAAATTGTATTTTTGGGTGTTATAAACAACACTTGGCTGAGTATAAAGAATCATGTAGTCGCCTTCAGCTGTACTCACATTTTTTTAGAATGGAGGAGTCGAGGGATGGCACTTTTTTATTTTCAGTTATCTCGGATATCATTGGTCGTTGGTGAAAAAATATTACATGGAAATAAAGGATTTGCAATTTACAAGGAAAATACGTAAGCAGCCATGCCACATTATTGGGCTGAGTTTTTAACTGGGGCTTATTCAGGTTTCTAAATGACGATGCTAACCCTTTCACATCTACAGACCATACCCAATACAAAGTCTAAAAACCCACCACTTGAGAAGGTAGATTTAGAACAAATCGATACCTTAAAGAGAAAATGTAATGTCCAGACATTGCTTGAGTCTTCTCATGAATGTGAAGAGAGCGTGTCACATTGATGAGAAAGTTTAAGCAAAGTATGGACATACTACATTTTCCCTTTAAAGTATCGAAATGTTGTTTTTTTTTGCCATGCAATAATCATATGAACCCATATTTTTGAGGCTCCTCAAATCATCCTCTAATTTTCTCGATCCGCCATTTTCGATCCATTTTGACCCAAATTTAAGAGATTATATTCTGGGCATCAACTAACCCTACATACAAAGTTTGTCTTTTCTAGGTCGATTAGGTGAAAAGATATGGAAGATTCATGAAATTCCCTGTAGTAATTTCCCCTCCAGAAGATGTTTTTTGCCCAACTCTCCTCCAAATTCACTTTGGAAGCTGAAATTAAGGAAGTTTAGTCACTTGGATCCATTTTGTCATATGTCTTCACAATAGAAAATTTTCAACTTCTGGTGTTTCCTCACCACATTTTGAGGTCGATAATCCCTCCTCTTCCCCTCCAACATTATGTATGGAGGTGAATTAGGGATATAGTATACATCTTATCAGCAATAATGACATGAGTTCGTATTAATTACATTTTTAGCGATTTGAGGCTCCTCAAGCTCTACTCAAATTTTGATGATCCGCCATTTTGTATTCATTTTGACTCAAATTGAATATATCATATTCTAGTCACCAATTAAGCCTACATACAAAGTTTGATCTTCCTATGTTGATTTGGTGAGGAAATATAGAAGATTCAGGAAATTTCATGACTCGAAACTTCCTCAAATAGCCGTTTTTGCTCTAACTCCTCTCAAAATGCACCTAAGAACCTGAAATTTAGATATGTTAGTTTCCGTGACTCACTCTTTCATATGAGATCAAAAACAAAAAATTTGAGCTATTTGCCTCTTCTCCAGCCCTCCTCAAAATTTGAGTAATCCGTAATTTTGAGGTGTATCAAAAAAAACAAAATAGCACCTTTTTTGTATTTTTAAGAGGACTCTCTCACCAAATTTTGAGCGAATTTCATACGTACGCGGGGGCGTAACTCACGAGGAAAAAATAATCAATTTATTAAAAAGTTGGACATTTACCAGATGATTACAAAAGGTCTGAAACGCGAAGATTTGAAGATCTTACATTCCCCTCGACCCCCCTCCCTTCTCTCCTAAATTCAGATATTCAGATGGGCTGTGATAGCTGTTGTTTTCGAGTTGAAAACTCAAGTAATTATGAAATATCGCATTTATTAAATTCAGTGTTGTTTTTTTCTTGTTAATATGTTCAAAACATGTCATTTCTCGTAATCTTCACCCTTCCCCTCCTCCTACAACTTCGTAATTTGAGGTAAATTTCGAGTTGAAAAAAATTAATTTTTATAGATATTTTCAATTGAAATTTTTTTCATTTGTGAATGTTCAAAATGTTTAATTTCATCTCGCCATCCTTTTTTTTTAATTTTTAATTTTTTGAAATTTTTTTTAATTGGAAGGAGGGTTCAAATAATTTGGTGAAAAATTCTCTTCAATTTATATGGCGGAGAAATGAACATTTATCTTCACCCCCCTCACCTCACAGTCATACTTTCGTATAAGAAAGTTATCTGTGGCCAAAAATCATAATTTGTACTTGTTTTTGAATCAACACAAAATTCTCTTTAATCATCACTTCTTTCACGTACATTCATACAGTATTTTTTCGTAGAAGGGAGAGGAGCGAATATCATTAAAGAAACGAATAGGTAAATTAACTATATATTTTTGAATTGTTTGTGGAATTTTATCGTTCGTGATAAGATAGTATTTCACTTTTTGCCCTGCATTCTGATAATAATGAAATTCCTACGAGCTGATTTTTCTGAGAAAAATTTATGATGAAAAATATTCGAAAAATTACCGCGTTGAATTTTGTTTCTCTTCACCCCTATCATATACATATTTCGGTACAGATTGCTCATCGGATAAAATAATAATGGTAATTTTTGTGCAGCTAAAACCTCCGATGATTCGAAAAAATGAATTTTTATACTTCAAGAGTCGTAAAAATTCGACGATAAAATTCGATGTATCATCGAGAGCTATTATGAATTGTCTTGTTATCTAATTCCGACCGAATCCGCATCATGCCGGTAAAAATAACGCGATTTTATTGACTTCGTATTTACGACGATTCGCTCGCGGACGTCATCGGTGGCTAAATTCTGGCTCGAAAATTCGAAAATAAGCACCGGAGTTCTGGTGAAGAAAAATAGATCAATTAGAAAGTAAAACGCGTCACTACGGGGCGAGCGTAATTCGAAAAAATTCTCGCGCACTGGCGTACATCATAGCGCGCGATAACCATCGACGTGTAAGTTGGCAAAAACATCGTACGATTCGATCTTACTTGTGTTTTTTTCACTCTCATCGTGCGTTTTTAATCGCCCTATCCGCATCCAGAATGTCACAGCTCATTAAAAGCGTATAACCTATAAACGCGCGAATATTTTTAATAAATAAAAAACAAAAATCGCTCTACGTTGATGGCTTTGTGCGTGTATAAGGAAGTAGAATAATATTTGTCGGATAGTTGTTATTCTCGAATCTCGAGATTACGCATCCGTTGCGTGCTATGTTTTGAAAACGTTGGGCCGGCTATGGCGAAATATTGGCGCGTTCTCGATTCCACAATGTGGTCTGAGACTGGTTAATAAATTATACATTATACGTCAATCTGGGAGCACGTTAAGAAAAATATTTTTAAGGAGTAATAAAACATGGCGTATACTTTGTTACACTCGGTGACAATTTTTTACGATCTTCGAGCTTCGCGTATACCTCTACAATATACAAGGCGAGCACTAATGAAACGACCAACGATGAGGAAAAAACAACGCAAAAAGAAAAAACAATATTCGCCTGCTTCCAGACGTTTATGACTCATTTAATGAAATTTAACCGTGAAAACTTGCAACTAGTACCTTTTACGAACACGTAATAAATTTTATTTAATTTTAATTTAAATATTTTTCGACGAGCTGTTTATTATAAGCAAACGTTAGCGGTCAGGGATTCGTAAAATTCGTTGCTAATGTAGCAGACTTTTTATCTTAGAATGGATAAAGTTTATCAAAGTTCGATACTTTTTAAAGCCGTTTACGACACTTATTTTTTTTATTTATATTCATATTTAGAGGGTGCCTGAGGTGTGGGAGGGGTCATGAGTGGGAGCCCGGAAACATCATAATTTCGTGAAAAAATAAATCGCGAACACAAACAAATCCAAGTTTCATTTCACATGAAAAAACGTAAGCAGCCACGCAACATTACTGGAGCTGAGTTTTTAGCTGGGGCTTGTGCAGGTTTGCAAATATCGTTGTACTAGAGGCTCCTCAAATTATGCTCAAATTTTTATGATCCGTCATTTTGGATCCATTTTAACCAAAATTGAAGTGGTCATCAATTGACTCTACAGTCTACATACAAAGTTTAACCTTTTTAGGTCGATTTGGTGAGGAAATATGGAAAAATTTTTTCATATGACTCCATAATAAAAAATGATTGAACATTCATATAACACCATCACATTTAGAGGTCGATAACCTCTCCTTCACCCCTCCAGTATTATGAGTGAAGGTGAATTTGTGATTAGTATATATTTTATCCACAATAATCATATGAGTTCATATTAATTAAATTTTTTATATTATAAGGTTCCTCAAGCTCTGCTCAAATTTTTATGATCTGCCATTTTGGATTCACTTTTACCTAAATTCAAGGGGTCGTATCCTAGTCACCAATTAAACCTATATATAAAGTTTGACCTCTCTAGGTCGATTTGGTGAGGTGATATGGAAGACTAAATGAAATATCCTGTAGCAATTTCCCCTCCAAAAGCTGTTTTCTGCTTCAACTCCCCTCCAAAATTACTTAGGAAGCTACAATCAGAATAAAATACTCACTTGGGCTCATTTTATCATTTGACACCATGATGAAAAATTTTCGATTTTTCGTATATCCCCACCACATTTAGAGATCGATAATCCCTTCTTCACCCCTCCAGTATCATGTGTGAAAGTGAATTTGTGATACGGTGTATATTTCATCTCCAATAATCATATGAGTTCATATAAATTAAATTTTTTCATATTTGAGACTCTTCAAGTTCTACTCAAATTTTGATAATCCGCCATTTTGGATCCATTTGTATCTAAATTTGAAAGATCATGTTCTAGTCATTAGCCAACCCTACATACAAAGTTTGACATTTCTAGGTCGATTAGGTGAAGAGATATGGAAGATTCATGAAATTCCCTGTAGTAATTTCCCCTCCAAAAGATGTTTTTTGCCCAACTCTCCTCCAAATTTACTTGGGAAGCTGAAATTAAGGAAGTTTAGTCACTTGGATCCATTTTGTCATATGTCTTCACAATAGAAAATTTTCAACTTCTGGTGTTTTCCCACCACATTTTGAGGTCGATAATCCCTCCTCTTCCCCTCCCACATTATGTATGGAGGTGAATTAGGGATATAGTATACATCTTATCACCAATAATCATATTACTTCATATTAATTCCATTTTTACCAATTTGAGGCTCCTCAAGCTCTACTCAAGTTTTGTTAATCCGCCATTTTGTATCCATTTTGACCAAAATTCAAGAGCTCATATTCTGACCACCAATTAACCCCACACACAATGTTTGATGTTTCTAGGTTGATGTGGTGAGGAGATATGGAAGATTCATGAAATTTCATGACCCGAAACTTCCTCAAAAATCTCTTTGCTCTAACTCTTCTCAAAATGCACTTAGGAAGCTGGAATTTAGATATGTTGGCGTCCGTGACTCACTCTTTCATATGAGATCACAAACAAAAAATTTGAGCTATTTGCCTCTTCTCCAGCCCCCTTCAAAATTTGAGTGATCCGCCATTTTGAAGTGGATCGAAAAAACAAATAAGTACCTTTTTTAGTATTTCTAAAAAAATTCTCTCACCAAATTTTGAGTGAATTTCACGAATACCCGCCGGCACTACGGGTGAGGAAAAATAATATATTATAATATATAATAACAAAAAGTTGGAGATTCGCCAGATTATTACAAATGGCCTGAAACGCAAAGATATGAAGAGCCCATCCCCCCCACCCTCTTTACGAAATCCTGTAGGCTGTAATAGCTGTCATTTTAAAGTTGAAAACTCATAGGCCAATGCATTTAGACATAAAATACACCAAAGGTCGGAAAAATTCCCATCAAAGCGATTTTTGGTATGGTTGTTAGGAACACCATTCTAAACAACATACTAAAAGTCCTGACCCCTAGGTGTGGAGCGTATCCCCCCAGGGGGGAAAATGTCCCCCCAAAATCAGTTTTTGGTCCCTATCCCCTCTGCATTTGGTCGTAGCGCAAAAAGGTTTCAATAAAATTTATTCTCCTTTCAATTCCCTATAAAATGAGCCATAAACCATTTTTCAAGGAAGAACGAGTGTGGAGCTATGGCTTCCTAAAGATGAGTGGTTTGGAGGTATGTTATGAAAAGTCGCTATAAAAAAGTATTACGATTATTATAAATTGTTTTAATGGTTATATATTATATTGAAGCCTAAGATAATTTTCCCTGACAAATCGAAACCACCTCCTCTTCCCCCACCACCATTATCAGAAGAACCCCCCTTCGGTATAATGAATTTGTTTTAATGACACAGCCCATTTATTCTAATTTCGACATAGAAAAATTACACCAAACATCTACGAGTTACACGTGCTTTTCGTATCCTTGTTTGGAGGGAGGGGGCGGCTTATATTACGACGCAACATTAGGCACAATATATCGCATCCTCAGTGCAATAAGGCCACATTCAAAAAAAGCATGTAAAAATTCAACAAAAAGGTACCCTTTTCCTATACTTTTTTGGAGTAAAATGAGCTAATTTAGTTTATCTGTCACACTTTTATCGATTTACATTAATTGTACCCAAAAATGTATGTAAAAAGAAGTACTTTTTTGAGATGTGGCTTTCTTGTAATTGCAATTTTTTTTGAGATGTGGCCTTATTGCACTGAGGGTACGATATGCACAGTTACATTCGCATTTTTTTTTTCTAAAAATTCATGTTTTCCATCATTACGAAGCTTCAGGTTCAAGTTCAGATCTAATTGGGTGCTACAAGCACTGGCCACTTTGGGCATTTATAGCTTATTGTGCTCCATAACTCACTATCACCTATGTATCAGGGGCCCATAGGAGTTTCGGCTGATAATAAAAGAACTAACTGTGCAGTTATCAGTTACATGAGTGGAATGGTGTCAATAAGGGTTCCCTTTTGGAGCGCCAACTTATGCAACCATACCACTTTTATTAATAGAATTATATCGTATTTCCTTTCTCAACTGCCTGATTTTAAGGCCTCAGATGGAGCACTTACAAAATCTGATGTAGCAGGACTCACAAACCCTTAAAGGCTTTTTATTCAACTTTTATGTTGATGAGCTGCCACATGTACCCGTGGTCAAGCTATGGAAAGTGATTGAAGAATGATTGGCTGTAGAAAGAATAGACAATCCAGCAACAGAGTGTGCTTTGGGACCATTAGGATAAATTATGTCATTAGAGGTGGAACTTTCCAAGGTTCAAAGCCCGCTCCCGTAACCACAGTTGCTCTGGCACATGCTGTAGTCCGGAGTTTCTAGAGATTTGAAGAAGGAATAGTTCTGGTATGGAGACATAAGAAATGATGCCAGAGCTAGCTTGGGTGCCTTGGGTTTGCCAGGCCCGTATTTGCTAGATGCGAATTCTGGAGGATCATTCCAAAGCTTACTTGCTTCTAAGGAGGAATCTAATCCTTTTTTAGTAACAGTTACTGAATATTACTAATAAAACACTTCAACATATCATCCATTGTAAACAGGCCTGAGCCTTGGGAAGATGGGCGGTTTCCCGGGCCCAAATTTTTTTCAGGGCCCACGACTTGAAGCATTGACGCTAAAAATTTGTCTTCATCTACATTTTTTTTTTAATGCTCTTATGACTTTTCCTCCCGCCGCTAATTGTAAACTAAATTCGTAAGAAACACACTTCCAACTCATCGGAAATATTCAAGGGAATAGTAGAGCTAGGTACCCTACTCGCTAGTATATAAAAAATAGAGCTTCATCATTTGACATCGTAATGCAACTGTACTTTATACCTCAAATGCGTAGTATTGTCGTGCCCCAACAATCCTCACCCTGAGCGAACGCTACAAGAAACAGTATATCGTGTCGCAATATAGGCTGCTCCCTCCCCCCAACAAGGATACGAAAAGCACGCGTGACTCGTAGATATTTGGTGTAATTTTTCTATGTCGAAATTAGAATAAATGGGCTGTGTCATTAAAACAAATTCATTATACCGAAGGGGGGTTCTTCTGATAATGGTGGTGGGGGAAGAGGAGGTGGTTTCGATTTGTCAGGGAAAATTATCTTAGGCTTCAATATAATATATAACCATTGAAACAATTTATAATAATCGTAATACTTTTTTATAGCGACTTTTCATAACATACCTCCAAACCACTCATCTTTAGGAAGCCATAGCTCCACACTCGTTCTTCCTTGAAAAATGGTTTATGGCTCATTTTATAGGGAATTGAAAGGAGAATAAATTTTATTGAAACCTTTTTGCGCTAGGGCCAAATGCGGAGGGGATAGGGGCCAAAAACTGATCTTGGGGGGACATTTTCCCACCTGGGGGGAAACGCTCCACACCTAGGGGTCAGGACTTTTAGTATGTTGTTTAGAATGGTGTTCCTAACAACCATACCAAAAATCGCTTTGATGGGAATTTTTCCGACCTCAATGTCTAAATGCATTGGCCTATCAGTTAAAAATGGAAGGAAGTTGGAGTTATGTACTACATATTTTGAGAGATTTACCACTTGACAGACACTCGTTGTGCAGATAAATGTGAGCGAAAATCGCTTAAAACTTGATCGCTGAATGTTTATGCGAATATCTAAAAATACTCCTTTAAGATTTTTCATTCGACTCGAAATAACGGGTCATTCAAATTTTCAGGGGGGTCCGAAGTGAACTCATATTTGAAATAATGTTATTTTATGTTTTCATAAGATGAAGTAAGTTGAGAGCATCAAAATATCTAAATTTCAGCTCCCTTGATGAGTATGGGGAGGAGGATGAGAGTAAAGATGAAGAGCATCTCTCTGAGAAATTTTTTATCTCATTTATTTTCTTGAATTTGTAATACATTCTCACCAAGTCCACATAGCGAGTTTTAATTTTGTAGGCAGGGATACTCAGAGGCTACAATAATAATTATGATCCTCAGAATTTGATCCAAAATAAATCTCAAATAAAACATGATAAAAATTTGAAGAAAGTTGAAAGGAGTCCTCTGAACTAAAAAATCATCTCCGATGGAGTCATAAAGTGAAGTTGAGAACACCAATGTAATAAAATTTCATCTCTCTTGTAAATGTGAGGGGAGGGGATGAACTGGAGTAAAGAAAATAGCTCAAAATTTCGTTTAGAAAATCTTCATGAAAATACTTAGAATACCTCTTTTACATTTTCAAATAAACTTAAAATGTCGGTCAACTCAAATTTTGAAAGGTGGTGAGGGGAAGGAGGGAGCTGAAGTAAAAACAACTTTTTGAGAAATTTATAAATTATTTACAACGCTGGTTACGAATGCGGGTGAGAACGAAAAACATTCAAAATTGAGTCCGGCGAATTCCTCTTTCACATTTTCGATTCGACTCAAAATGGCAGCCTACTCAAATTTTGAGGGGGGGGGGGCGGTTGAAGGGTTCCCACATCTGAAAAATTTTTTCTCATAATGTCATCGGATAAAGTAAAGTGAGAACACTAACGTATCCAAATTTTAGTTTCTTAAATTAATTAAGGGAGGGAGAATCAAGTAATAATAGTTTTTTGAGGAAGTTTTGAGTATAGAAATTTCTTTTATCCACTATATCTCCTCATCAAATCTATTTACAAAGCTCAAACTTCGCATGCAGGGTTACCTAGAGACCAGAATATGGTCTCTTGAATTTGGTTCAAAATGGATCCAAAATGGCGTATGTTCAGAATTTAAGCAAAACTTGAGGGGCCTCAAATTGCTTCAATGTATAAGTATGAGCTCATATGATTAGGTATAGGTGATAAGGAATAGAACATGTACTGAATTCAACTCCTCAGATGATGTTTGAGGTAATACGTAATTACGTCCAAGTTACCAGCTACCTTATGAAAAGGGACTGACAGCACAACACGCTACCATTAAAAACTCACCTCTACTACAATGACATACCTGCTTACGCTATTTTTCACGTGTACTCTCCCACGAGTACCGAGATAAGTGAAATTAATGAGATCTCATTCATTCGTCGTTCGCTATTTCGAGTACGTCCGATAACCGAAATAAAGCTTTGGTTGTCGTCGATCGCGTAGTTTTGAGAAAACTGTCGAGCCACGTCGAAACTACAGTCTAGGGCTTCCGGTAATAAGGCGTTCATTGTCTGTAAAGGGCTCGGAATTAAGTAGATAAAAATAACAAAGGTATTTTATTCATCGAGTTCCGGTATCGTCGCCTATACGTTTCGCAGCTACATGGGGAAATTCGAGCTGGGGCCAGATTAACGGATGGAAATTTTCATTTAGAATAAATGTACCGTAAATGGTACCTACTGCTGTGCACTGACGTCACCTACTCGTGAATTTTTTCCACCAATTTTTACCGACGGGTTATTGTTCTCGTACTCGAACGAATTGGCGAGCTTCTTTCGATATTATTTACGATAGACGAGAACGCGAAATCGAACAAGTGTTGGGAAATATTTATGGCTGTACATACATTTTGCAATTTATACTAAAACAGAAGCGCGCTTAGTCACGCGGCTTCTTCATTTAGTCGAAACAATACGGATAGGTAAACACTCATTATTAGAACGTCGAAAGTACACGTCGGCCCGCCATATGGCTCTTATGTATGCAGCGATGAACTTTTAATTAATATCGGCGCTGGTTTGAAATTTTGAAAACAAACTTAAACGGTTGTACGCCCTTGGTACGACATTTACAGCGTTTCGAACGTGATGCTTGGTATACGAACGTAATGAAGTATAAAAGAACTCATTTTAAAAATCCTATCTCGTAGTACAAGTACGTACGGAACTAATATATATTTTTATACGCAAACAAGGATGTAGGAAAACAATTCAGTACACCGATAAGATTCTATATTAATTACATCTGTTACATTGATACCGTAATCTCGATTGCTCAATATTTCAAAGAAATCTCCGAAAACGCACGCCTGCCATTCGTGTCACTGCCTATATGTATATCTGATTGGACCAATAAAAAAACAGATTTTTGCTTCTCCAAGCTGATGCAATTTTCATACGATATTTCAACTTATACACACTCGTACACTTCGTTGACGTAATTCTAATCGATGGTTATTGTATTGGCGAAAATTTTACAAGAAAAAATACTGTAGCTTCGTTAATTAAAGATGAAATTTACAACGTACGAAAGGTCAACAAAGATAATATCCAATTCCACTCCTCCGCAACGTCTGTCCAACATCGATCTTGGATCAGCTGATTACCCATCGAACACAGATAACGTAAAATCAACACAAAACAATGTTATAATATGAAATATGGAAAAAAAATTAACTACATGTGTACTACGAATATAATCGAATTTTCTTCAAAAGTTCAAGGCTACTTGGCAAAAAACAAAAACCCAGTGCAGTCTTAATTTCACAAAAGAACGAAGCGTTTGCGTTAATTGCGTTAATAATTAACGTACGTTTATTTTTGGTACACGAGAGAGCGTCGACTCGCTAAGTGAAATTGAAAGCTGCATCGATGGCATCGATTGTTGGTTTTTTTTTTGTTAAGAGTTATACTATCGTTAACCTATTTGCATCTTCAATTGAGGACGTAAGTTTTTTTCACACAAGGTTGGCATCGAGTGAATTGAAAAATCCGTTTAAACGGGTCAACGCATTTGAAAAGCCGAGAGGTTAATTTTTTCTCAGAAATAACCGAGTATTGGAAATCTAAGACTTGGAAACACGTCAATGGATACCCCACGAGAGAAACTTTTTGATTAGTATTTTCTCGAAAAAGTTACCCTTGAATTAGCGCAATTATTTGGAGATTGATTTTAAATGGTTCTAAAACCCCCCTTTCTCCCTCCTCCTTTCATCTCGAGTATTCATTTCTGTGTCTCTGACTCCAACGATGGTCAGTTGAAATACCCTGAAGTACTCAGTTGTTGTGTACTGGACACTTTGGGGCTTCTATTATTTGTATTCATATCAGGCCTCTTCTGATAAACATGGAAATTTGAAGTATCTCGTATTTACCATTCGAAAATGAATTGATTATTTTTAATATTTATCTTCTTCAAGTAATTCGAAAATTTCGCGATAAAATTTTTGAAGATGATTTTTCGTATTGCTTTTCAGCCAGTAATGAGAACATTAGTGCAGTTCGGTAGATTTTTTTGGAAGTGTGGGAGGGGGGAGGGGAGATATCAAGATTCGTGGTCATTAAAAAAGCTTTGATTTCTGCGATTTTTTTTTCAACTATTTTAGAGGTCGAAATAAAGAACATCTAATAAAAGGTATTTTAATAAGTAAACTAGAAAAATTAATGAAACGGGTTATTCAACGTTTCGGAAGGCTCAAGTACCTCTATGCCTCCCATACTCTTATCTTAGCCCATATGAGTGAGTACTGAGCATTATGTAAATTTTTAGAGTGCAACTGTAGTCATATGTGTTCTTGAGATATTCTCAAAAATGCGAAAATTTTATATTTTTCAAGCACAAAAAAATTAATTTATTGCCAATTCTTTTTTCTTCTTTTTTGAAAGAATTGAACTAAAATCTTGAGAATTTTGAAGCTCCGAAGCTCCGCTGTGTGCAGTCAGATCTCAACTTCTTTTTTCAAAACAATATCGAGTTAAGCAGTGCCGGTTTTACGATCGCTGCTGAGGGGGATGGGGGTTAAGTTCCATAAAGTCAAGTGGAAAAGATGGTATATGTTTAAATTACCAAAAAGTTGATTTAAACATCTGAAAAAAAAGAAGCTCTTGAGAGGGGTCTAGACACTCAACCCCCGCCCCCTTAAAACCATGTAGTCAAGAAAAAAAGGTCAGTACAAGCTGAACAAAAAAAAAATACACATTTTTTTAAGTTTTTTTCGCCATCCTTGGATTTTTTCTAAATGGGAACCCTTAAAAAATTTTTTTTCTAAATTAATTGATTAAGTTTTCTTAATATACTTTTTTGTTTGGGATTTTTATTTATTTATTTTTTTTTTTTCATTTCTATCAATGTTTCGCTATTTACGTTTGATTTTTGTATTTTTACAGAATTCTAGTTTTTTTTTTAAATATTGAAGATGTTTAAAAATTTATACATTTTTGGGATTATTTTCATTTATTTGGTTTATTAAATTTCTTTCCTTGATTCCCCCTCCCCCTCACCCCTCATTCTTATCACTACCTTTACTTCGGAATTCGTTAAATTTCTGAAGAATTGAATTTATGATTGGGTTTTCATTTTTTGGCATTTTTTTTAAGATTTAGAGTGCAAAATTCCTTTCTAGAATTTTAGATATACGCTCATTTTTCTTTTTTGAGCGTTTATTTTGATTTTTTGGAATTTTTCTTGTTTTGAAATTTCTTTGATTTTTATATATTGTTTTATTATTTTTGGATAGGTTTCTATTAATCAACTTTTTTCACGTTTTAAACATTTTTCAATTTTCCAGACATTTTTTTAATTTTTTAGATTTTTTTTTTTTATAAATTGACGTCATGTACAGCACTGGACTGGAGGCGTGCTTAAGTAGGGTCACATGTTTTCATTTATCGAAGAATATAACATTTTTTACATTTTTTATTTTTCTAAACAATTTTATAATTTTTGAAAAATTTTTTAAACTTTTTTGAAATTTATTCCTTTTTTTGGATTTGTTTGCATTTTTTTTTACTTTTTAAATTTCCTTTTTTGATATTCCAGTTCTTCGAATTTTTGAAGAAATTATTTTATTTTTGGGCAGCTTTTATTTCATGACATTTTTTTTTTCGTAATTATGTAGAACGCATTCCCAACTTTTTCAATTTTTTTTTTTTATTATCATTTCATATTGGTATTTCTGGAAAAATTTTTTATTTTTGGACAATTTTGTATTTACCAATTTTTCTTCGTACTTTAGTCTTTTTCTTGCTTTGCAAAATGTTTTCTGTAACGACATTTAAAAACATTTTTTTGATGTTTTCCCATTTTTTGAGCACTAGAAAAAGTATTAAGAATTTTTCATTTCAATTTTAATTTCATTTTTGAAATTTTTGAAACATTTTTTCAACGTTTGTGGTTTTCTTCTGGAACGCAAAAAATTGAATAAAAACACCCATTACATTGGACTTCTAAATTTGTAGACTTATTTTTGATAATGAAAATCCACTTAGCAAGTATAATATTTATAAAATTTTCTTCAATACTATAACATTTATTTTAAACTTGTTTTCAATAATATTATTGAATTTGAAAAATGTTTACTCCTATATAGTTGAAATTTCAATAATCACGAGAAGTCCGGATAAATAGCTTTAGTATCTATTTAAATATGCAAAAAGGTCACTTTGTAAAGGTTTTTCAAACGGTGATGAGAATGGGAAAAAGGGGATGTTATTTAAACTTCGAGAATAGCTGCTGAAAACAATTAGGTATTAATTTTATATAAGGGTATTTCGAAGAAATTATCAACTGCTTACTACCATATTTATTTTTTATATCATCAACTCCTTCCACCTGCTGAATCTTAGATAAACGTCATTTTCTCGCCTATTACACCGAGTATCAAATATAATACTTATGTTTTCGAGGTCACAGAATTCAAATACGTTGATAATGGCAAATTAGCCTTTAAAACCATCAGAAAACTGGTGAAGGTTTACTTAGTAATAAGTTTCACCTGAAATATACCCTTATATGGATCTCATTTGTAACCTCTTCGTTGTAAGTCACTCACAAAGCCTCTGAAAAAGGTAACCTAATACTCACGCCGCAGGTTATGGAAATATACACATTCTAAAGGTTGCCCGAATACGCGATTAATTCAGCCACACGGAGCCATTAGCGTTGAATTTTGTCGGTAAAAATGAAACATTATCCGAGCTAATTTCCTTTGAAGTCGACGAAATGGGGTAAACTTTAACGATTAACCGCTTCGGAGGCGAACTCGCGGGTACGCAAATTCCGCAAAGCATTCGGTCGACGATTTTCGGTAATTAAGGTCAGTTAAAACTACACCGAAATTCGATTGTAAATTAGTCGGTGATTCGGGCTTTGTGAAATTTCTCCTTTATCGAGTATAATTGGCGCTACAAACTCGGATACCCTTGGAAATTGGTACTAATACTTAATTATACCAGCAACCCTGCATCACATTATGGAAGAAAAACGTGCAATCGATAGTTGAACGAACTTTAGTCGGTTACAGATTTCGCGGCATAAATTAGATCGCAATCGAGCGCGATCGTTGGTTTACGAAACGGAGTATTTTTCATTTTCGATTACTGTAATTAATATTCAGCAACATGCGCACGACATTGTTACAAAAGGCGTTAATTAAATAGTTTAATCACACTCGAGCTCTAGGTATATAGTGTGCGTGTTGGAAATAAAATTTTCGACTCGCTCGAGGTCTCCAATCTCTAGAAGACCTGTTATTCTATATACACGTAGGACGATTTTTACCCTTTTTCTAAAAAATTGACCAGAGCTAGTTTGTAAAAAAATTACACCTCTCTAAGGTTAATATTTATTTTTTCTCGGTCTCCCTCCTTCGAGTTCTTAATAAATTTGAAAGAAAATTATTTTTGAGCAAAAAATTGTTCGGGTCTGAATGTCGTAACATTGTGTTCCCAAGGTTGAAATAAATTTACAAAATTCCAATTTCCAGTAATATTCAGGGGTTCCAAAAAATACTTGTAATATACTTAAATAACCTATTTCGCGTATTTTTCCATTGTACTGGTTATTATTTTTATATTAATAATTTATTACTATTACGTGCATGATACACGCAATTATAACTTTTATAGCACGAAATTCACGCTATCTTTAATTGTTACGTTCATGGGTTCTCAAAATATTGATTACTCGACTTCGTGAAATATGCAATTATGCTTATACGTTAAATATCCTGGGATTCAGTTTTACCAAAGCTCTCGATTATGGAGATAGCTAGCTAACTGTACCCTGAATTCAGCTGCACCAGCTAATTAATAAGTATATTTTGGATTTTCTTTCGCGTTTTTCATTCCTTTTGGCATCAGATATGAACATTAATATTGAAGATGACATGATTTTCGTATTATAAGACCTATAATTGAACGTTTCATCTAGCAACAGTGTGACTAGGAGTTCTTGAGAGGGGAAAGGAAGGAAAGAACATTGGTTTATATGTCGGTGCCCTCGTAGACATTTATGCTTCTTTCAACTCCAAAATGGTCTTTGTTCAAAAAACATCGAATTCATGAAGAACTATTAAAAATTTTTATTAATTTTTTTAGGCTGATATCCACTTTAGTGAATTCCTTAGTTCATAAAAACAGTTCTAGGGGATTTGAAAATTCAACACTCGCTCGTGTCGTGTACATAATGTTGATAAGTTATTAATTTGAAAATAAAAGTAAACATATTGGAAGTTGAAAAATACCCTTTAACTTAAGTATATTTTAGGAGTTTGAAATCCTCGAATATTTGAAAAATTGTCTCTTAAAATTTATGAAATTCAGAAGATGAATATGACCTTCGAACCAAATGAATTTCGAAGTTTTCTGAAAATAATTTTATTTTTATTTTTTTAAAAATGGATAAACGTTTAAGCCTTGAGCTCATTAAGGACATGTGAATATTTGGCATCATTTGCAAAATTCAAGTTTTTAAGTTCGTGAATTTTGAAACATAGTGAAAATAGTTCTACCCTAGGGTATAAGAAAGTCGAACTTTTTTTGTGTAAAAGTTGGGGAATAAGATGGGTCAGATTTCTGTTTTTTTTTTTTTTTTTCAAAAAGTGAAGAAGCAAGATCATAAATATAATAATTGTTAAATTGTTTTAAAAGGAAGTCATAAGAAGTTCAGCTTACAAGTCAATTTTTTGACCCACAAAAAAACGAAGTAAAAATTTTACACATTTTCAAAAAAAAAAATATTTTGGAAATTAAAATATTTTTCACATTATCAAAGTCACATGGTCTTAATTCAGGCTATTTCCGATACAAGAGGAAAAATATGGTAATTTTCAACTCGAAGGTTCCCAAAACATCATATTGCTTCAATATTATGTACTTTGTATAGATGTTTTTATCATCAGAGATCTCAGTCTTTAGGAACCCCTATGGAATGAAAATAGTGCTGTTGCGCCTTTTAAGCCCGAAGAAGCTTAAATTGAGCTCGTATTGTGCAAACAATCGATAAATTATCAGTTTGTCCTCCATTTTTGAAAAATCACCAAAACTGGTGCTTTTTGAAAATCCTATCTGATTCCAAACTCCTCACACTCATCTAACCCCTTGTCCGTGCCTCTAGCCCCGTAGCTGTACATGGCACGTAAAACAAAAAAAGTAAAAAAGTAAGTTACATAAAATTAAGAAAAAACTCGAAGTTGTAAGATTTTTGTCAATCCTTGCATCACAAAAAATGACTTTGTAAGTTGAAACAAATTTTTAATTTGACAAAATTTTTTTTGTTAAAATTTCAAGATTTTAAAAATTTTGATTTCATTTTAGGAGGTCTAAAAATTATTGTGAACTTACCCGCCCCCTTCCATTTGCATAAATAAATTTTAAAAAACATTTAAAAAAAACGAAATTTAACCAAAACATGAAAATAAATTTTCAATTGGTCAAAATTTTTTTTGTTAAAATTTTGATTTTATTTTGGGAGGTCTAAAAATTATTCTGAGCTTACCCCACCCCTCCACCCCTTCAATTGTATAAATAAATTTAGAAAATTTTTTTAAAATTATAAAAAAAAAAAAAAAACGAAATTTGTCCAGCTCTGGTGTGGAACATATTATAGGACCTTCAAAAAAACGTGAAAAAATTTTTATTTTAGAATAAATTTGTCGGTACTAAATTGATTAATTTTTTAAATTATTTAGGAGGCCTTATTTTTTTTGGGGGGGGGGGGAGCGGTCGTTTTTGACTTTGAAACATGAAAACAAATTTTCAATTAGTCAAAATTTTTTTTGTTAAAATTTTGATTTTATTTTGGGAGGTCTAAATATTATTCTGAGCTTACCCCACCCCTCCACCCCTTCAATTGTAAAAATAAATTTAGAAAAAATTTTTTAAAATTATAAAAAAAAACGAAATTTGACCAGCTCTGGTGTGGAACATATTATAGGACCTTCAAAAAAACGTGAAAGAAATTTTATTTTAGAATAAATTTGTCGGTACTAAATTGATTAATTTTTTAAATTATTTAGGCCTTATTTTTTTGGGGGGGGGAAGCGGTCGTTTTTGACTTTGAAACATGAAAACGAATTTTTAATTGGTCAAATTTTTTTTTTTGTTAAAATTTTAAGATTTTTAAAACTTTGATTTTATTTTGAGAGATCTAAAAATTATTGCGAGCTTACCCAATCCCCCTCCCCTCCCCCTCCCTAACTTGAATAAAAAAAAATAAAAAATAAATAAATAAACAAAATTCGACCAGCTCTAGTTTAGAACATATTAAAGAACCTTCAAAAAACGTGAAACATTTTTTATTTTGAAATGAATTTATCTGTACTGAATTCGTTAATTTTCTAAATTATTTAGGAGTCCCTTTTTTTTTTTTAGTTTGTTTTTGTAAAATAACTAAATCTTTTGCACTAAAAAAAGCCACTTTAAAGATCACGTGCATAATATAAATTTAATTCATGACCTTCAGGACTTGAGAGACAATATATGTTTAATTTTTACTTCACAGGGGTTCCCAAAGTATCATCACATTTATTAGCGCACTTGGAACTTTTTTTTGTGCAGGGTAAAATTCAAAAGAGAAGTAAGAGGACTCTGATTCTAGTTTATATTCAGGTACATATTTGTATATTCATGGACCGCTAAAATTTGACACCAAACAAATTTTATTGAAAACAACTGGGTATATCTTATATTCTTAATGCTTGTACTTAGTATGAGGAATAGTTCAGAAAAATTAGAAAATAAAGCCGGAAACATCTACCCTCCTCCCCCTCCATGAGTGCGTCAAAGACCACATCATTTAGACGTGTAACATCGAAATAATTCGTATTTTGGGAAACCCTGAGAAATAAGAATTGGCCATATTTTTTCTCCGTGCCCTAAATGTCTTAAATCAAGTCCACACTATGCACGTGACCTATAAATCACCTATTTATTAGTAATTTTTTCAAATACCCACACTCCACAGTCCTACATATAATCAGTTGAGATCACAAAAAAAATTCAAAACTCTCAATTTAAAAAAAAAAATTCACTAAAATTTATTTCAGCTCTCAAGAAAACATAACTTTTGAAAGCAAAAAATGTTCTTTTTAAAATTATTGAAACCTTCGACCTCATTTTGACGAGTGTTTTTATCAACTTCGAGGACTAAAATTTGTTTCATATTTTCTAGGAGTCATTTGAAAACTATTCCCCCTCACACCTTCGATCTCTGAAAAAAGCAAAATTCGACACACCCTTGCTTATACCTACGTCGGTGATATTTCATTCGGAAATTATGTTTTTGAGAGTTGAATTTTTGTCGTCTCATAGGGGCCCGATAAATACCGCTAACCGCTATGACAAATGATGCGAATTTTTATCGTCGTCTCATTCGCTAACAAGCCTAACGTTTAGTTTACATTGTAAAAAAAATGTATAAAATGATAATAACAGCCAGATGGTTTTGATGGAGGTATTGTGGCGTACTTTTTTCCTTTTCATTATTTATGAAAGCCACCGTCGTTAAAATTTTTCCATATGTCATGTCAGCCGTTTCTCGGTGGCGGTTTTCTTTTTTCGGCGAAATGTTGAATTGATGATGAGGGATAACGAAGGTATAATACCGAGTACCAAGACGTAGACAAATCGCGCAAAACTAAAATTAACGCTGATTAATATATCGTTAGGTGGGCATTAAAACGATACTCCGAAGCATCAGAGTGTATCGAAGATTCACGCGGAGAGAATACTGGCAGAAAAATGTTATATGCTTTGTGAAAAAAAACGAATAGGTGAAAAATGAGCGCACGAGCGGGGTGTACCGAGTAAGTACGAAATTCCAGCCAACCTACGATCAACTTTGATACACGGAATCGCGACGAGGAAATTTCGCGTATAGCCGATAATGACAAAAGAGTTACAAAGTAGCTCTCATTTTCATCAGGAAACTGAATTTTCTTTTATATGAAAACAAAAGGGCAAAAAAGGGTTTCCTTTTTAAACGACATATAACAACGCGAATGTAACAAACAACAAAGGAGTCAAACAATGGACGTTTAGCTTTCTTCCCTTCGCGTATAATAGAGCCCTCACTAGTCTTTGACAATATTTTCTATTCGCGAACGCTACCACAATGCTGTACCGAGCGAAAGCACGTCGCTGGTACGCGTTATCACGTGTATTATTTATTATAGAAAAAGTGGTTTCATATATCGTACTGAGTAACGTGCTGCGATAAGCCGAATGTATTTGGTAAATAAAATGCGGCGTGAAATAAACAGTCTATGATATTATTTGAATTGCTGTCTGTGTTAGTGGAACTCGCGCTTAACGTTGATTAATTTGTAATTCGATATTTCGAAACGAAATGTGCGGTTTTTAATTATTCCGCATAATATGTTCGGGCTAAAACACGACTGTTCCATCAACGAGTTTCTTTGTGGTTCACGAGCGATACGTTTCCCTGTTCATCCATAGTGGATAGTTTCAATTTAATTTTTTTTTTCTCCTCCTGATTCACGGATCAGCGAAATTATACAATACGTTGGGTTGTTTGTAATCTTCATTAATCGCTTATCAATTTCATCTTTACAGGGCCATTAAAAATCTATGTATATAACATTTACGTTGATAGTTAATCTGTTCGTTTAATATCTTGGTAATGTAATTCAATAACAGTATTCCACACTATTATAGTTTTTATGACCAGACAACATGCCTCTACTTGCGATATCATATTTTGTCTCGTTACAATACGCTGATTTAAAAGAAAAAAGCAATTATGAACATTTTTTTTGTTTACTAAATTAAAATAAAAAATTTACTACGATGATTGAGGGAAAAATGGACTCTTCGAGAAGATTAAACCATTATTTTTCGATGAAAATTAAAAATTCTAAAAATTAAGGAAATTTTATGATTTAAAAAAAAAAAATCAAAAAACGTAAGCAGCCATGCTGCATTAATGGAGCTGAATTTTTGATGCAGGCAAGACATTAGTATAGACAAAAATCAGTAATTTATTTCCATAACTGACCACCATGATTTTCTAAATAACGCCAAATGACCTAAAAACACAATTTGTAAAAAAATATTCGAAACCCCTGGGATCGTACCCCCCCCCCCGCTAAAATTGGTGAGTTGAAGGTCCTAAAAGCATCGTAGGGGTCTAAAAACTATAGCCGAAAACAAGTATTCGTATTCTGTCATGACTGTGATGCTGCATGAAATAGCTGAAACTTTGAGAATTTCATATATCAAGGTGAAACCACAGAAATTTTTAATTAAAAAAAAAAATTGAATCATATTTTATCATCTATGGTATTATCAGGTCATTTGGCAACTTTTATGTTGGTATCACATTCAGACACTATAATATGATTTCACGAACGAAAGTTTCGAGGCTCCGGGGGGAAGGCGGGGTCCGCTTTTTTCTTCAAATTTTGATAGAATCGGCATTTCGAGCTGAATCAAAAATCCCAAAGTCATATTTTTTTGTACTTTCATAGATAATTTTCCATCCACATCCACCTGAGCTACAGACGAAAAAAAAAACATAATATAATCGCAATCGATGTTGACCAATCAATTATAGAAATGGTCTCTCATTTTCCCTACTCCCTTTTTTAATCAGTTTAATTCTTCATTGATAACTCACCTAAAAAAATTTCCCATTTCAGAGAAACTTTGATAAAAAAAAGTAAGCAGCCATGCTGCATTACTAGAGCTGAGTTTTTATCTTGGGCTTATTCAGGTTTGCAAATACATTGCTAACGCTTCTATAGGTGAAGCCCACATCCAGTATCATATCTCAACCCCCCACCCTATCCCGTCCAAAACCACTTGAAATACTGAATTTAGAATATGTAGTATTCCTTGCCTGCAATAATCATATGAGCCAATATTTTTCAAATTTTAGTTATTCGAGGTTCTTCAAAGTTGACCTCGAATTTTGATGATTCCCCACTTTGGATCCATTTTGATCCAAATTCAATAGGTGATATTCTGGCCATCAGCTGACCCTATATACAAAGTTTGACCTTTGTAAATCGATTTGGTGAGGAGATATGGAAGAGTCATGAAATTTCTTATAGCAATTTCTCCTTCGAAAGCTGTTATTTGCTTTAACTCACCTTCAAATTTACTTGGGATACTAAAATCAGAATGAATTAGTCACTTGGGCTCATTTTATCGCATGTACTAAAACAAAAAATTTTCGCCCTTATATGTACCACCACCGCATTTTGAGGTCGATAATATCTTCTTCTCCCCTCCAGTATCATATATGGAAGTGAATTTGAGATATGGAATACTTCTTAACCCCAATAATGACATGAGTTCACATTAATTCCCTTTTTAGGAATTTGAGGCTCCTCAAGCTCTATTAAAATTTTGATAATTCGCCATTTTTGATCTATTTTGATTCAAATTCAAGATGTCACATCCTGATTACTAACTAACTCCACACACAAAGTTTGACCTTTCTAGGTTGATTTGGTGAGGAGATATGGAAGATTCAAGAAATTTCATGACTCGAACCTTCCTCAAAAAGCCATTATTTGATCTAACTTCCCTCCAAATGCACTCGAGAAGCTGAAATTTCGGTATGTTGGTTTCCGTGATTCACTCTTTTATATGAGATTAAAAACAAAAATTTGAGCTAATTGCCCCTTCTCCAACTCCCCTCAAAATTTGAGTGATCCGCCATTTTGAGGTGTATCGAAAATCAAAAAAAAAATAAATACACCTGCGTATTGGTACGAAGACTCTGTCACCAAATTTGTAGTCAATTTTAAGTTAAAACTCAGCTAATATTCAGTGAGTGGAAATTATGGAAAAATTGTAAATTTCATTAATCACATATTTCAAGATTAAATTTAGGTTTGAAAAACCCCAGAAAAAATTTTCCAATAATATCCTATTCACATATTTACCCATCATACCAACCACAGCTCCGCAATCAATAGTGACGTAATAGCTTATTTTTGCAACCACATATTATACGGTGAAATGTTCAAATTTAAATTCTTTTCAAAGCTCAGAATGTTGCAAATTTTTTGTAACAAATAATGGAGGAAGGTCCAACTTCTATTTCAATAGCTCGCAACACTGCTGGACTTATTTTTTCATATTCATTCTCCAATTATTGATCACATATGTTCAACAACATACTGCATCGTTACCTGGACGTGCGAGTATTATCCACATCTCACTGGTTGTCGATATCGAACAAAGGGTTGTTAGCAGCTCTATATGACTCATTGCCAATCGCCATATACGTATGCACTCCCTTGTAACAGTGGAACTGACCTTGATAATAGTGGTACAGTTAATTCATGACCTTGGCTCATATAAGCATCCATGATGTTAGTGCAAAGGCGAATATCTGCAAATTAATGAAAAATTTATCACAGTTATCAAACCTAAACCAGAGAAAATTATTTAACAAACTACAATGAAATGATTGAAGTTGGTAAGTTCTTAGAAAAATTACATAAGTATAATTTGCATTCATAGATAAGTTCATTCAGCGGTATGACTGTAAAAAAGTGAAATGCGATAAGATGATGATTTTGCTTTTCGGAATTTCGCGCGTTTATTCATAATTAGTCGGTTTATTGGAAACTCTATCTGATAAACGTGGTATGATACGTGTTACAGTGACTAATTATAATAACTGCACGTCTACACGTACGAAATTTCGATGATGAAATATCATCTATTGTTGCCCAGAAATTTGAAATTATTAGTACAGGGATATAAGGGGATGGGGTGTCTTTCAACATTTAAGTACTTGTTCTCGAACCTGAACATTTCTTTTGTTGGTATTGTTACGTTGGAATTTTGAATCAGCAGCTAGCTGTGTCGTGCTGAGTGTTTGTTGAAAACTGAATAACTTTATTTTGGCCCGAATCAATGGGTTTTTAGGTAGGAATTTGATTGTTTGATATTTTCTCATTCGTTTTTGGTGATTCGTTGACATAAGACGACAAATAACGAATTGTAGTGCCCGGGAGGTATATATTGTTGTTGATAATTTAAGGGAATAGATTAACGATTGAATATTTAAGGTGGAAAAAGATTACGCAACAGGATTCCTTTATTTTAGAAAATTTTCGCGTTATTTTCAAGCAAAGGAATCACGATCGAACGAAGAAACTATAAAAAATTTAATTAGGCTATAAAGCTTCCCTCGGCCATTATTTCTATCCCTGCAAATAACTCGCGGCCTTGAAAATTTGCGCACATGGTGCCAACGCAATTAGCATATGTCAGCCCAAAAGAATGGAAATGTTCGATAAAATTTTCATCACTAACGACGAAATCCCGTCGACAAATTGCATCATGCGAAATTTGACGACACGACCACCGCATGGGGGCAAATTTGATTCATTCGGGTTTTTTTCTATGCGTGAATGGAGAAACCTTTGAAATGATGCAATTAACATCTACTATTGACATTGAGAAACGTTATTCAGGTAGGGCATATTTTTTTTTCTCGCTGACGCCGAACAAAGTCCACAGACTGACAAATGAAAACGCGATTTTTACTCAAATTTTTTTCTCTCGACCAAATCGTGAAAATTATACTACAAAGACGAGCATAGATGTTCAAAGCGTTGTCGATTGATTGCACCCCATATAGTCGTATTTTCCCTCGTCCGTTCGTACGTTTAATAAACGTCAACAAAATAATCGTCGCCGAACATCTCGTCGAACAAAGCGCCAATCGCAGCGGGTCTTTTTTCGTAATTTAAATATCCGAAAGCGTTGCTCAAATCGGTTATTACCGCTGAATTTTTCACAGCTGGTCTCTCCCTTTTCTACATAGCGTGACCCTTTTCTATTGGAAACCCCTTTTCGTCGCTCCGCTACGCTTCTCGAGTGGTGTGGCGCGGTGTGCAGAGTGGTACGGCGCAGCGGGGAAGCGGTCCGTAGTTCGTACTGTGTTATTAGTCACGTAGGCAGTGGTAGTGCGAGCGACAGAGAAGGATAATAGTGGTGGGGAGAACCATAGAACCGGTATCTTTGTTCGTCAGCTGAGTTGTTGCATCAGAATACACGAACACGGTATACATTCTCAGTAAGCTTCTCGCCACTTTCAGTCAGCGTTTAATAGTCGATCGAGTATGTAGTATGTGTTTTGTACTTAAGCATATTGTATTCCGGCCGGCTTCCAAAATTTATTTTTCACAAAAGCCATATAATTTATAGTAGTTACTGTAATATTTTTCATACGTATTCGCTTCGTCGAAGATTTTTTTATATTTTTATATTTTTTGCGCATTGTGCCATTTTATCATTTTCTCTATCCTTATGGAAGTATTACCTTGTCCCGTTAGTGTAACTTTCACTCTGAATAACAGAAGAAGTAAGTTGATATTTCGTCTAAATATCATTTTTTTTTCTCTCTCCGGTTGTTTTATTTATTATTTTATTTTTTTCGCTTAAAAATGTTCGGTTTTAGTGTGGTGTTTTTCTTGACTTTGTTTTTTCGTTGTGTTTGTGCTTCATACTTCGATTTGCTTTTCGCGATTTTTTTTTATGAGTGACGAGATCTTCGGAATTTGTATTTTATGTCAGTTAAAAAATCAATTTTTACGGGTATACTTTTGAAAAATGTTTTACAACTGAGAAAAATAATTTTTCCGCAATATTTTTTAAAGTGATCGTTCTAAAGATTCAATTACAGTTTTTTTTTGTTGTTTTTTTGGAAGTTTCATTGTGCTTGAAGGCTTTTTACGGCTTTTATTTTTTGTGTTGAAAAATATTCATTTTTTCATTTTTAACATTTTACGTGTACTATTTCTTTATATCTAATTTTCATTTTTACAAACGAAGTATCTAATACTTCAATATTTCATTGAAAACTCAGCTAAAAAAAAAAAAAATTAACAGATAAATTTTCGCAATTTTCATTTATATACCCGAAGTATGTAATAGTTTAATTTTTCATCGGGAATTCTGTGAAAAAAAAAAAGAATTAAAACATGAATCTTATAATATCGAACAAAAAAATCGAAATGAAAATTATACCAACAATGGAATCATTAAAACGTACCGGCAAATTAAAAACTTCCCTACAGATGAAAAAATTATTTAAATCTATATTCATGATTGAATACCCAATTATAATACTCAATAGAGAAACTCTATAGTGCCGGCATCTGAAGTTCGATAAATTTCTTAAATCTATACCACTAAAAATCCGAAGTATCGAAAACATCTCCACAGCGTATCTAGGCACCGCAGCTTTTCTATTGTTTCGTGCGAAAAACATAACGAAATCCATTCCATCGACTTGTAAAATCTTCGTGGCCGATCTAACGTTACAATACGTGTTCTTGTTCTCGCGTCGATCTAGTCCACCGGGTAACCGCAGAACGTCCCCGCAGCCGTACTTCGTTTCGCTCTACAGCGACGATTCGCGTACCTATTATTTCGACTCTGTGTTGTATCGATTTTTGACGATTATTTAATTTTTTTTTCTTCGTTAAATTTTTTAATTTCTTTTGAATTTTTCAATTCGATAACTCTTAACTAATTTCTTTCCTTTTTTCTTCTCTGTTCAGGTTACTTGATGAGGGAAGATACGGCAGATTTAGATAGCACAGCCTGTCAAGCGCTGACCAGGCGTCTGGAAGAAGAGCTTAGGGCGGCGAAATCGGCCCAACTGGCTTGTGGCGAAGTTCTTCTACCAGCTGATCTCTTACCGCGAATAGCCACCGATGTGTTAAGAATGGCCGAATATGAACCTTGCGGGTTACGGTGAGTTCTCGTGGAAATTTTTCTCATCGATCGCGTTTTCAACGACGGAACATCTCGATTCTAATGAGTACTTTTGTGTTTATGTTACAGCGGTTGCACTCTCTTTATTAATTTCGAAACTGAACAAGAGTGCCGTAAAATTGGAACGATAAAATGCGATCCAAATACGGTATCGACGTTCGAATTGTTTCTCACATTAAAACAAGGATCTCGTAACTCGTGGCATTCGATGTTGCCTCAGTTCTTAAAGTAAGTTTCACCGTCATATTCTACAGTCTCATTCCGGCTTCCAAAAGGCTTCAGCTAATGCGTTATTTTTTTCTTTTTGCGTAGAAATTTTACCAAAGGTGGCACCATCATGATCAGCAGAGGTTTCACGTTAGAAAAGAAGAAACTCTACAGATCGTATCTTCCCGAATGAGAGGACAAAAATTTTCCTTTTTTTCTCCTGCATATGTGTGTATCTCGTCGAAACGCGTTTTTTTTTTACGTTTATTTTCGTTCTACGTTTTACCATTATTGAAACAACGGCCGCAGCTGTAGCAGCATCCATACACGAGAGGCAAGACTGACACGGCAGTCATCCACCAAATTGCATGAATCTTGGATACGCGTACACTCCGTTCATCGTGTCATTTCTGGTATATCTCTCCGCCTCTGTACATAATATAAAATGCGAAAGAAGCAACAAAAAAATATCTTCAATCTGTAGATATAATCTCAAAGTAGAATTTTTTTTCTTTTCATCTTATATTATAAAACGCTTTAATAGTTGTAAAAGAGAAAAAAAACTCGAATAACAACGTAGAATTTTCATATTACCTTCTCATGCTGGAAAAAATGTCGACGTTATCGGAAAATGACGCGGAATTGTTTTTCTAATTTTTCTTTTTTTTTTCTTTTTGTTTTTGATGTGATAATGAAGGCTTTGAGATTTTTGTGTTATGTGTAGATTGTTTAGTCGCCTTTGTCTTTCAGCTTATTATTTTTTTAAACCTATTTTTAAAGTTTTTGTTAGTTTTAAGTGTTCCTATGTAACGAATTAAGACGCGCGATATGTATATTTTTAATTTCGTTAAATCGGTTGTATTTTTCGACGATGGCGGTGTATTCGTGTCGTGTACGTATAATGTGCTCACGGACGAGAGCAATTCGAGCGGATATTAACGTTTTTAAATTAACACCGCCTTAAAAAATACATCACTTTTCGCGAGAATTTGTGATTTTTGGCGTTCTTACTCGGCAAGTTAACCAAAAAAAAGCGATTTTTTTCACTATCGTAAGTCATTTCGTACACGAATTTAAATCGAAAGAAAACCAAATTTTTTGTCGTGCAATATTGTTCGTGCGATAACGTACGCCCGCGAAAATTCAAGTACGTTATCGGATGACGCGACGTTTATAGAAGTACAAAATTATGTAAGTTAGGATTTAAGGTGATTCATTATTTTTTTTTTGTTTTTTCTCTTTTTTTACGTATCGCTATTTATACATATACTATATAACGGGTATACTATGTGCGTTACAATACAGTGGCATCATTGTTTTCCGGGCAAATTATACTGAGTGGTTTTACTATAAAAGCGTAGAGACGATGGAGCGCGGAAACGTGACCAGCCATAACTTTCTACATCGTACGCCACTGATTGTATTTATATATTGTGTATTATGCTTACGTGTGAGTGATTTTGATCAGTGTTTTAGTTATGTGTATATCGATCTCAGACCGTAATCTATTATGTAAACAGTATTTTATAATGTTAGTTGTGCCCAGGCGTTGGGCATTTAGATAACCATGTCCCTTAATCCTTTTCCCCTCTTGTCCCCAATTTTCTTTCTACAACATTGTTCTTATTTGTACTACCTTTTATGTTCTACGATTGTAAAGGTAACATTAAATTTTTTTGTACTATTCACGAGAGGAAAAAAAATTATACATATACTGTATTTTCTACTACATATATAATGTTACACCTTGTAAGGAATTTCATACGTTTTATAAAAAAAAAAAAAAAAAAAAAAATGTTATATAAATTCGTATATGTGAAGAAAATAATTTTGTGAGCTTTATGTGTATTAAAAATCGAAAATTTTACGATGAAAAGCCGGAGAAGTTTTGTTGTATATTTAATATAATAAAACTTTTTTGAAAATTTTATAACACGAGTTTTTATTCCGCTCACCTGTCGTCTGAGAGGTTACGAAATGGGTGCAATAGGTTCCGCGTTTGGGTCGCGTGTGTACCTGTTGATGAGTTATAGCAAGGTGCTCTACTTGCATGGACCTGCCCTGCGAAAAGAATACCAAGGAAATCTTAGTCGATATAGCACACAAAAGAAGGGTGACTAATACAAAGTAATACAAGTTAGAGGTATGAATCATCGGAGAGAAAGAATGGTACACTTGGTGTATTCGTCGAAGTGTAACATTTCGCTGCTACATTAAACTTCGTTTCCAATGTAAGTATCTTATGATGAGAGTGAAAGGTAAGCTATAAAAATTACATTTTCAGTTCGAAAAATTTATCGTATGATTTCATAACGAATAAAAAATTACATTCGGTTAGAAAAAATTGAAAATTGTCTTGCATGAGTCAAGTCTTTATCGCAGACAGGTTCAGGTATGATTGCGAATGAGAGCAGCTTTTTTCACATTATAAAAAATATCTGCTCATGAAACTCGGAAAACCGCCGATCGTTGCGGTTTGAGAATCGCGCGCGCTCGAGCATACAGGTAGGTGACGTCACGTCCGCGCGCACGCCACCGCAACGCGTGCGTTAGTTTGCTGTACAACGATACCGGTATATGAAAGCAGCCGGTATGATGGGAAATTTCTACGATATCGAATTTTTAAATACCCACGTAGTTTCGATTTACAAACGCGAATTCACAAAGAAAAATTAGCTTTTAGGTGCTTAGCCGGACACACCTTGCAGATAAAATATCTCGAATTTTCATACGTACGATTCGGCGAAGAAGAAACAAAAAAGGAGAAAATTTCGAAAACGAGATGGCTGGGAAGTAATTTTTAACCTTGACCTTGAGAAATTTTTAGTCGAATGATGCTTTTATGCTTGGCACGATGTTTCTGTATAATTGAACGGAAACGGAGCGGTTTTTTGTTATGTGGGGAGTCGGGTATGAGTGCTGGGTAAATGTGAATTTTAATTTTTTTTTTGTAAATTTTAGAACGAAATCATTTTCAAGATATTATTATTTTGAGAGTACTTAATAGAGTATTTTTAGTTTTTTTTTTTTTTTTTTTTTTTTTTTTATTCATTTATTTATTCATCGTAATTTTGGAAAAAACGAAATTCAAAAAAATTTTTTCAACTTTCCAATTATGAAAATTCTATTATTTTTCCTCATTTTTTTATTTGATTCTCGGATTTACCCACTTCATTTTTGACATTTTCATTTTAGTTTATTTGGAATTTTCTATATTTATGATCACTTTGATATTTTTTTGAATCTTTTTATTTTGAGATTTTGTTTTTTAATTTTTGAAAAAAAAAAAATTTATTTTTAGGTATACTTGTATTTTCGAAGATATTTGAAATTTTGAGATTTGAGGGCACTTCAATAACTCGAAAAGTATGAGTAGTGGGGAAAATGTATTTTTCTCATTTTAGGGTCAAGGACACCCTATTCTTTCGCTAAAAACTCAAAACCTATGAGTCGTGTGAAAAAAGTTTATATCACCAAATTTTTTGTAAATTCAATCCTCTTTATTTTCATGAAAAATTTTTTCACCTACGAACAATAGTAGCTAAGACAATAATCGGAAACATGTCACCTACCGAATTCCTCGCAAAGAAGGGACCGCGTGGGAGACATGATTTTTTACGCTCAGGCAGGGAAAGGTTCTCAACAAACCTCAAAAATAGGAACTTTTTCCCTTTCAAAATGTCGATAAGACCCTTGTCATCTCCTGGATTAATTTCTTTATTCTGATTTTTTGACATAATTTTATTCCTTATTTTTTCACAAGTTTTTTCTGTTTTTGGATATATTTTGTCACAATTTTTTTTCATTTTAGTTTCACGTGTCATATATTAACTGAAAATCATAAATGAAGAGAGGAATAGAAAGACTAAATTTTGTGAGATCATGTTTTTATAAAAATGCTAGCAGGGATTTCAAGTAACACAGATCCATTACTCATCAGATAGAAACTCTGAAAGGAGAGAGGAGAGGATGACAGGTGTTATTGAGATTTTTTTCATTTTTACACAATTTAATATTTCTTTAAAGATTTTTTACATTTTTTTTTTTTTTTGGAATAATAGGTATATTTTTAATTTTTTTATTTTTTAAAGATATTTTTTCAATTTTTCACTATTATTAATTTTTTGAATTTTTTTTTTTTCATCATATTTGAATTTTTTATATTTATTCCAATTGGAAAACGAACAATGATATGGGGGAGGGGGATGCAGGGAAGTTGGTACAGGTGGGCCCGAGTGGACCATGACCGGTCAAAATTTTTTTAGTGCATTTGCTGACCCACCCTATTACCTACAAGCCAGACTACAGAAAGATATGGCAGGTAATTATTCTGAAAGTTGTAATTTATTTTGATTCGTAAGTATATTTATATAAAAGTGAGAATTTTGTGGGCCAATCTGGGTACAACCTAAAAAAATTCTGGCTACGCCACTAAAGGGCTGGAAACGCAGAATGAGGAACGTGATAGGTTTTCCACTACAGCGAGAGGAATTTTAAAGAAGTGAGATCAATAGGGCTTATACGAAGCCTGGTAAAAGTTCGATTAATTTTTGCTTCTCTTTTCTTTCGGTTTTTTCGAAAAAGGATGCGCAAACTCTACATTATCTTCCATGTGTTTTCACAAAGTTCAAGTTGGAGCAAAATTTGTTCCTTTGTCAGTCCCCCTAACTTGACCTTCAGAACTTTGGTAGCTAAAGGCATTCAGGCTCTCATTAAAATTCGAAAATGGAACAAAATATGAGTTCCACTCCGGCTGGGATCTAAGGGCAATTTGAGATTGAACTTTCGACTCGCTACTAGGGTACCTTACACCCCTAACTCGAGACGAAGCCTTCGGGTACTATAAAATAGCCACCTATCACACCATAATCCTTATAGTGTCGAACAACGGACCTTAAAACTGGTTACTTTGGCGTAGGTTTATATAGGAAAACTACACGGTCGAGTGATACCAGGTAGGTAATTAAAATTATACCCACGAGTACGCATTAAAGCGTGCCTTGCTGCCTAAAGCATTGTTTTACAGGTATCAGCAACGTAACTAACAATAAAGCTTATCATAATGCCGCATTCATCTTTTCTTTATGGCATTCCGATAACACGACAACGCAACGCATGTATCTCTTTTAATACTCAGCCGATTCGATTTCATAGCGAATTTCTAGCCGATGAAATGTTACGTTAATACTTAATAGCATGCGCTTCTGAGTAAAACCGATAAGACTACGATACGAATACGAGAAAATTTCTACCGTAAAAATGACTCAATTTATGACATCTCTGAGAGCGGTACGAAATTAGGTTACAATTAAATCGGATCGCCATTTGCATTGATGTTTATTACTACCGCCTTTAACGTGTAATTGTTGATTTAATGGTACAGCGGTTAGCAAACGATGGACAAAAAGCGAGGCCATTTGGACATTTACGATTATTGTCCTATCGTTCGCTTTCGCTTTTAACGCTTCTGTTTAATGGATATTAAGAGAAAAAAAAAGTTCAACGTACAAACGAATAGTACCTCGTACTGTCACGCATATGTTACGTGGGAAGAGCGGAAACGACGTATGTAATGTTAATTAGTTGGAGGTAATTCGGATAAATGCCAAACCGAAAAGGTAAAAATACGCTATCGCGTTCGTACCGACATCGGTGCACAACATCTGTAAGGTTACCGGCCATCAGCACAGTTTCCATGAAGAACCTCAGCGTTTATCAAATGACCCGTAATGTCGCCCTGGTAATTAAATCACCGCGTATGAGTAAGTACAAACGCTGTGCCAGCGATATGCCATTGCCAGTAGAACCGCGTGATTCACAAGTTTTCGCTCTATCTACGTTTTTTTTCGAATTACGAATTAGCATTTCGCGGAATAAGCATTGTTTCCGAGTAATACATATAACGAAGTACCGATTACAGGGCGATACCGGAATTAGTCTTTACTCAGGGCAACTAAAATTGCATCATCTCCAAGGAAGCAATCATATTCGATTCTAAGTGACCTATACTATATCCTTAAATCGAATTAAATTTGAAATTTCACTAAATTCGAATTTTTGAAATTGAATAAATAAATTGTAATCTTCAAAATTAATTTAGAGAGCTAAAGTTTTTGAACATATTCGCTTTTGAGTCATTTCAGAATGTTTTCTTCTCCTCATTTTTGATTCTCAAAAATACCTCTAAAGCATTTTACTTTAATACATACTAAGCATTTTTGAAAATTAATTTATCAAATCGCAGAAAAGATGTCAGACACGAAGGAAAAATTCTAAGGTTTTCGATGATTTTTAACAGTTTTTGATGATTTTTGATGATTTTTGACAATTTTTGATGATTTTTTACAGTTCTTGATGATTTTTTACAATTTTTGATGATTTTGACAATTTTTGATAATTTTTTACAGTTTTTGATGATTTTTTAGAGTTTATGATTTTTGACAGTTTTGATGATTTTTGACAGTTTTTGATGATTTTTGAGGGGTAAAATTTGTGGTACCTTTAAATCTTCAAAAATAATTTTACCCTCATACCGAATTCGAACTTCTAGAGAATTTCACCATTTCGGAGATTTTACCAATTATCACACTATTCAAAAATTTTAGATCATGTCTTGTTTAAAAAACTGAAAACAGGACCTCAAAAACTAAGTAGCAAAAAATAGTTCAAAATGTCTAGCTCACGCAAAAGCATTGAAACAGAATAGGGCTTGTTGTTTTCGATGCATAATTTTATGCTTTATTCAAGAGCCCAGTTACAATTTCGATTCGAAAAACGTAAATATGTATTGAATCGACATTTTTGATTTAATTTGCGAATAACATGGAGAAAATTGCGCTTATACGCTCATAAATTCGGCAACATAAATTGTAATGCAGTCATGTCGCATTATTGGAGCTGAGTTTTTATCTTGGGCTTGTTCAAGTTTGCAAATACATTTCTAACCCTTCTATGGGTGAAGCCCACATCCAGTATCAAGTTTCAACCCCCCCCATCCCCTCCAAAACCACTTGAGATACTGAATTTAGAATATGTAGTATTTCTTGCCTGCAATAATCATATGAGCCAATATTTTTCAAATTTTAGTAATTCGAGGTTCCTCAAAGTTGACCTCGAATTTTGATGATTCCCCACTTTGGATCCATTTTAACCCAAATTCAATAGGTCATATTCTGATCATTAGCTAACCCTACATACAAAGTTTGACCTTTGAAGGTCGATTTGGTGAGGAGATATGGAAGAGTCATGAAATTTCTCATAGCAATTTCTCCTTCGAAAGCTGTTATTTGCTCTAACTCCCCTTCAAATTTACTTGGGAAGCTAAAATCAAGACAAATTTGTCACTTAAGCTCATTTTATCACATGACATTACAATAAAAAATTTTTGCCCTTTCATGTACCATCACTACATTTAGAAGTCGATAATCCCTCTTTCTCCCATCCAATATCATGCATGGAAGTGAATTTGGGACATAGTATACTTTTCATTGCTAATAATCATATGAGTTCATATTTATTAAATTTTTTCTAATTTGAGGCTCCTCAAGCTTTACTCAAATTTTGATGATCCGCCATTTTGGATACATTTTGATCCAAATTTTAGAGCTCATTCTGGTGTTCATCGAACCCCACAGACAAAGTTTGACTTTTATAGACTGATTTGGTAAGGAAGTATGAAAGATTTAAGAAAATTCATAACTCAAAACTTCCTCAAAAAACCGTTATTTGCTGTAATTCCTCCCAAAATACACTTAGGAAGCTGAAATTTGGATATATTGGTGTCCATAATTTACTCTTTCATATGAAATTAAAAACAAAAAATTTGTGGCATTTGCCCTTTCCCTAGCTACCCTCAAAATTGGAGTGATCACCCATTTTGAGTTTTATTGAAAAAACAAAAAAGCAGTTTTGTTTCATTTCTAAGTAGAGTGTCTCACCAAGTTTTGAGCGAATTTCGTGAATACCCTCCGGCGCTACGTGTGGGGGAAAATATACATAATTATACTATAAACATATGTATACCGGGTGACTACTTGATTCGAGCACCCAAACGAAAAAATTAGCTAAAAAGTCAATAAATTAAATACTTACGAGCACTTTTGATAACGAAAGTGTAAATTGAAATTTTGTATTTCATTGATAGATATTTTTAAGCATTAAATAAATTTTATTTATGTTATTTATTATTAAAAATATAATTATTCATTTCTACGAGGGAAAGATTTTTGCGTTTAGGTGCTCGAATCAAGTAGTCACGCGGTATGTATACAAAAAAGTTAGACATTCACCAGACGATTACAATAATGGTCTGAAATGCAAAGATTTGAAGACCCCACCCTCTCCCACCCCCTTCCCAAATCAGGTGAGCTTCATCAATTTTTTTTGTATCTCGCTTCAACCGCGAATACCACAAATGCAATAGTAACTAAAAAAAACTAAAGCATCATGTCTCATCTTAATACTTTACAATAACAAAAAACTTATTATACCTATTGTTTTCAAGTCAAAAACTCAGCTAAAAATCCCAAAATTTGGTAATACACAGTATTCAAGATGCTCTTTCAAATTTTTCAATCCTCATCTAAAAATATCATTATTTATTTTTTGAAAAAGTTTAGATCGAACAAAGCTTTGCCCTTTTCCTCTCGCCCCGGAAATGACTCTGGGTGGTTTGACCACGGAACCTTAATTTTTCTCGCACCCTTCCTTCACCTCATATGTACATGTAGAAAACTTTTCAGAAACAAAAATGACCTAAAATTTATCGAGTATTGCGAAAATGTATTCTTCTACCCCCCCCCCCAACCTCCATAATAAATATATGGTCAGTTTCGAATGAGAAGAACGGCACATCATTGATGAATTCATAGTTTTGAAGTTTGAACATGACACGTTTTAGCAATGCAGCGAATAATGAGTCACCGAATTAATATTTACCTATGCCTTCGTTCGCAGCCGCACTATATGGCATTACGTCATATGGCTGTACACTACGTGTATGTACGTAATTTGAAACAGAATATAATACTCGGTTTCCATCGAATCTCCTACATAAATGAGAAAAAAGTGTAAAATTTCACTTTCTCCTCAGAAGTATTGAGTAATTTAAAATTTTCTTAAATTCCACAATGTTTTATTACACTGAAAAACAAAAAAACGTAAGCAGCTATGCTGTACGTTAGAGCTAAGTTTTCAATAGAGGCATGTTCAGACTTGCAAATAATGTTGTTGATCTCTCTAAATCCACAGCTTCTTCTCCCTACAGTTCGAGCCTAAAAACTAGTCCTTATTCCCACGAGTCTATACTATGGGGGTGGGTCGATTTTCACTTTTTTTCGAAACTCGAATTGCCACGTAATTTAATTGTTGCAGAATGATTTCAATGGAACCTAAAAAAAAATTTAGCTCGCCGCATTAATATTCACCTCTCTCATAATTAGGTCAAAATTTAGAAATCAAAATTTTTTTAAAAATTAAAAAAATTATATTGTGAGCCAATTAGAATTTTGTTTATAATATCATATCACGATCGAAAATTTTGAGATTCTAGGAGCTTTTTCATCTCTCTCCAAATTTGAGTGAATTCCCATTTCAAGCTGAATCAAAAAAAAAAAATAATACCTGCAATATATTCTATTGTATTCACATAAACAGCCTTTTTTCGAAATTTGAACAACATTCATCAACATTTGTTTGAACAGTAAGAGAGAGAATGGTACATGTAGATAGATAAATACATAGCTAGATCAAGACGTGGATAACTGTTGTTTCTTCGATCGCGAGGAATGAAGAATCGATAGTTTTGCTATCTGTAGAAATCTTTTTCTATATTTCTCTACCCTAACCCATTAAAGTTTTCCAAAAATATTATACATACTAAGTAATTTTGTACTTCCTCTGTCCCCAATATACATTACCAGTGATACACCACTTCTTTCATAATTACAGCGCTCATGTGTTATAACACCAAACCATTGTTCATAGGTATACACGCTAACTCACAGTTCAATGAAATGTGAGGTCACACAAACTGACCTTTCTGCAATACTAAAAGACCTCGACTCATGCTCCGTCACGCTAATTTACAATTTAATTTTTCCGTGAGCTCACACAAATTCACATTTCGGCTACATATATAATTACATAAAATTTTACTCCATAATATTAAAACGTTAGCTAGTTCAATGAAACGTGAGATTACACAACCTCACATTCCAAGTCAAGCCTCCTCACACTAACTCACGTCCGATTACTTAATCAAAAATTAATCACACAAAATTAGGTAATTAAAAAGCAAAATTTAAAAATTGCTCACGTTATAGGGAGATCCTGGTGGATAATTTATTAACTACTACTCTTCGGGGTTGTGTAATGACGTTTGGTCGAGCGTCACACATACGTGTACAACGTTTTCGGCCCATTTATTGGACGTTCCTTTAAAGCTTTTTTTCGAGCTTCATGGAGCTTTTCGTGATTTTTTTCCCTCTCCACTGAGCGGTTTTCGCGATCTCGCTTGCACAAAAAACCTTACATCTTTTTAATATATAGATAGATGGGCTAGTAAGCATCTTTCGATGAAAATATAAAAATCGTAATGGACGTTGGCAAATGTATTACAAACGTTCTGAAACATAAAGATACCTATAAAGGCGCTCCTCCCTCTCCTCCTCTCCACCGCAAATGAAATGGCCAGTAATAGCTGTCTTTTTCAGTGAAAACTCAGTCCAAATTTTGTATTTTTCATCACTTGAACTACGACTGATTCTAATTTCTAATTAGTAGAAAGTCATTGAACTATATCCAATAATGTCACGTGATGGCTTTATAATAGACTTCTATTGGTTAATCAATGAAGTTGAAAGAGGTGTGAATTGAAATTAACGTATAGACGAGCTCCTTGAAATACTATCATGCCCAATTTTCAAAAATTAGCCTGCTCGCCCAGATAAGTGGAGTCGTTCACGCTAAACTCAACATTTCATTCGCAAATATATTCTCCTTAATTTCTCCAAAATAACCTTTAACTATAAACTATATGGACCGCACTACATGTAGGAACATCGCGATTGAATATAAGTTTCCAACGCGTAGTTCTGCGCATGCGCGAAGTCTTGTTATCATTATCAGGATTATTTCGCTACTTGCTTACAAGGATCAGAGATGTAAACGATTACTGATCGATATAATCGATTATAATTTTGAAAATAATCGCCAATAATCGATTAATTGGCCGATTAATCGTCGTGATTAATCGGCTCTTTATGATTTTTTATTGTTTTATTTTTTGGATTGCGATTTGCGAACCTATGAATGTTTTAAAAAAGTGACGTAACATTGACTTCATCCAATAGTTTTTGGGCATTTTCCGGGTATTGGCACCCGAACGCAAAGTGGCTGACATCTAGTGGCGAAAAGTGTCACTGCTCTAGGGAGACTGTATCATGTATGGGGCATGTATAATATAAACAAAGTGTTCATTTTCTTTGTGTATTTTAGAAAAATTTGCTGGCTACGTGTTTAAAGTGATTCATAAACCTTGGCCTGATTGGTGGAAACTACTGATAAAATCATACATGCCCCATAGAGCCTCACTAAAACACTAACACTAGCGCTCAAGCGGTTGTTCGGGTCCCAATCGTTACAAAACCCAAAAACAAAATAATCAGCCGATTAATCGATATACTGCTGATCATTAACGATTATTGGCATCGCGCGATTAATCATCGATTAATCGAGAATCGTGACACCTCTAACAAGGATGCAAACATCCGTGCTTATTAATAAGTAATATGGAGGGATTAAAACCATGCTCTTAGCATTACGCATCAAGGGACCGGATAGAGGGCGCTATATCAGATGTGAGTTGTACACTTGATGTACAGCAACCTCCTTTCACTAGAGGTTGGACGGAAACGAAAAGTACTCATTCAACACTCCTCTTTCTCCATTAATCTTTGACGTCACGCGGCAGACTCGAGAATGCGCCGTAACGTACAATTTTGCACTGTACTGTACACCAAGTGTACAAGTACAAGTAGAACTCATAGTTGGCGCAGCGAATTCTATCAAAACTCTGATGGAACTACACTTTTACCCCTCCATATTACTTATTCATACTCAAAGATTATCCCTTTTAAAAAAACACACAATCTTCTTTCAATTGACGCATGCGCAGAATTGCGAGTCGTGGTCGTATTTCTCATTACCTAGTTCGATCCATATAGTATACAGTCAAAGAAAATACCGCATTTTATGGCTACAGAACGTACCAATGACGAAGATTTATAATAGGTTCATCAGCTCATGACATAAACGTAATGCCAATGCTCGAAATATTCCGCGAACTCCGTTCTAATAATACAGGTAAAGTACAAACTTTATGGCAACCGTCGGTGGCACGAGTTCGTCGAAAACTCATGACCACAGGGAACTTGGCGGGTGCCGTTGTTTTCGATTTTAGGACACAGGGTGGGCTTTGACGTTTGAAATATGTCACAAACATTCGCCTCGAAAAACGATAGTTATTACTTGTCTAAATATCGCAACATCGAACCGATACGCACGTGGTTCGAAAACCCGAACCCCGTCGAGGATGAAACTAGCAAAAGGAGGAGATGGGGGGACTTGGCTTCGCGCAACTGTGTCAATATACGCGGGCCTATTCGAAGTGAAAAAAAAATTTAAAAAATACCCAACTGTCAAGTTCAAAACTACGGGCTACGCGCCAACGCGGTTGCAGTTCCAAAAAGCCACAACGCTTCCACGGACAACTAGTGCAAAGAACTTGTAAATCTGGCAATACTCCATTGCATGTTAACAATGCGTTAAGCCAGCGAGTAAGTAATTTTCACCGTTCAATTTCGATTGAATTGCGTAAAATCTAAAAATAAATTTATTTAAAAAATATACCTCAGCCGGGGAAATACCAGCAACGATTTTGCCGGCAAGTGACAACAGGTAGTGGTAATTAAACTTTATTTCTTTATGATCCAGTTTTCGAGTCCTAACTGTCGGTAATTGTTACAAATATACGGATATACCGGTACTTAATCGAACCACTATTCGTTGATAAAAAAAAAAAATACATATGAGCAAGCGTGGAAAAAGTGGAGGTAATAGTGAAACAAAAAAGTACTGAAAAACAACTCGTCCGATAAGTGTAGAAATTGTTTTCTACCTGAGCTATTATTCGTCGTTAAATTACTTTTTCGCGGCGTATTTTTTCATACTGTGTGTGTTTTTCGAAACGACAAAAAATATATACTGTCGTCCATTATGTTGTTAGTGCCCACAGGTCATTAACGAGGACATAACCACAATTCCAAATGATTAATTGTTTCGGTTATACCCGAACACGAAGTGTTGAAGGTGGCTCGAGTATTATCAATAATTTCGTTATTCTTACCAGTGGGGTCGGATAGAGCTGCCAGAATACTGGAAATATATTTGAAGCCTTGAGATCCTTTTCTAGCAATCTGAAATTATGATAATTTATTTTAGCTGGGTTTCTAGAAGACATATGCAATACCAGAACATGCTTTCGTAATCAAAACCATTTAAATATAATTTTCTAAATCGAAATACATTTCTTAATTTTCTATTTTGCGGGGGGGGGGGGGAAGGATTTTTATTTTTTATTTTTTTCAAAAACTGAAGGGTTGGTGGTAACAGTAGTAACTTGACTATATTATTTCAAAAAATAGTCATAAGAATTTTAGCCTTCTAACTCAATTTTTAAACCTTCCAAAATGAAGTGAACTTTTGAAAATTTTGAAAATTTCAAAAAAACATGTTTTCGGCCAATTAAACATTTTTTTCCTTCCAAAGTTATATTTTGCCGTACAAAGACTGAAAAAAATTTAAGTCGTAAATTTCTTTAAAATTTATGAGATGTAAACAAAATTAAAATTTTTTTAAAAAGCACCAATTTAGATAATTTTTAGAAATGAACGGCAAATGGGCAGTGCCGTAACGAAGGGTGGTCAGGGGGGTGGGGAGCGAATTACATATTTTGCCAACTCGAATATTTTTTAACAAACAAAAATATACCTAACAACTTTGGTATAAATTTGGTTGAAAACTGAAGTAAAAGCGTGTAAATCCAATAAACATATTATTTAGAAATAAAAATATAATATTTTGAAAAAAAGAAACACATTTCTTCGGTCATATAATTATTTTATATTAATTTTATCAATCATTCCCGATACCTCTAACTTGACCCTAATGAGCATTGAACACGACCACTATAACATAATGATTAGGCTGGTAAGGCTTAATTTTTCCGGGAAGTTAAAAAATCAAAAGGTAATAAATTTGACCAATAAATCCTGCTAGACCCTTTATTCTCATGATATTTCATTCATCTAACTCATTTTCGATCAATTTTAGAATCAACAGCTTATATGGATCTTGGATGAGGAGTAATTTACCAAAAAATTGTGTTATGCATTAATTATTGCAATTTATTGAAAATAATTAATTTAAGAGATCATATTCTGGTAATGAATTGACCCTACATACGAGTACAAAGTTTAACTTGGGTATGTAGATTGGTGAAGAGATATGCGAAGTTCATGGAATTTCCTGTAGTAATTTCCCCTCCAAAAAGCAATTTTATTCTAAGCCCCTCCAAATTTTCATGAGAAGCTGAAATTAGAATAAATTAATCATTTGAGCTCATTTTATCGTATAACACCTCAATAAAAAATTTTCGGTTTCTCGTGTATGCCCACCACATTTTGAAGCCGATAACCCCTCCTTTTCCCCTCCAACAAAATTTTACGTTCAATTAATGTATAAAATCCGATATATATGGAGATTAATTGGAGATATAGTATACTTCTTATCCCCAATAATGAAACGAGTTCATATTAATTACATTTTTAGCAATATGAGGCTCGTCAAGCTCTACTCAAATTTTGATAATTCGCCATTTTATATCCATTTTCACTAAAATTGAAGAGGTTATATTCTAGTCACCAATTTAACCTACATACAAAGTTTGACCTTTCTAGGTTGATTTGGTGAGGAGATATGGAAGATTTAAGAAATTTCATAACTCAAAACTACCTCAAAAATCTGTTTTTTGCTCCAACTCTCTTTCAAATGTGCTTAGAAAGCTGAAATTCAGATAAGTTGTTATCCGTGACTCACTTATTCATGTGAGGTGAAAAACAACAAAGTTGAGCTTTTCGCCCTTTTTCCAGGTCTCCTCAAAATTCGAATGATCCGTCATTTTGAGGTGTATCGAAAAAAAGAAGATTCTCTCACCAAATTCTGAGCAAATTTCATAAATACGCGGTGCGTTACTCACGAGAGAAAAAATAATCAATTTATTAAAAAGTTGGACATTCGCCAGATGATTACAAAAAGTCTGAATCGCAAAGATTTGAAGATCATACATTACCCCAACCTCTTCCCCTCCATCCTAAATTCAGATGGGCTGTGATAGCTGTTGTTTTCAAGTTGAAAACTCAAGTAATTATGAAATGTCGCATTATCCTATTTAAATTCAGTGTTGTTTTTTTCTTGTTAATATGTTCAAAAAAATTTTCCGCATCTTGTGTACCCCCACTATATTTTGAAGTCGATAACACCTCCTTCTCTCCTTCAACAACATGTATGGAGGTAAACTGCGGATATAGTATAGTTCTTATCACCGATAATCTAATGAGTTCATATTAATTACATTTTTACTAATTTGAGGCTCCTCAAGTTCCACTCAAATTTTGAAAATCCGCCATTTTGAATCCATTTCGACCCAAATTCACGTGGTCATATTCTCGTCATCAACTAACACCACACACAAAATTTGACCTTTCTAGGTTAATCTAGTGAGGAGATATGGCAGATTCAATGAATATCATGACTCAAAACTTCCTCAAAAAGTCGTTTTTTGCTCTAACTCCCCTCAAAATGTACTCACGAAGTTAAAATTAGGATATGTTGGTGTCCGTGAAACACTTTTTCATTTGAGATCAAAAATGAAAAATTTGAGCAATTCGTTCCTTTTCCAGGCCTTCCTAAACATTTGAGTGATCCGCCATTTTGAAATTTATTGAAAAAATCTAAAATGTTATTTTGCGCATTTTCAAGACGAGTCCCTCACCAAATTTTGAGCGAATTTTATGAATATCCACTGGCACTATACGTTGGGGAAAAAATGCATATACATACCAAAAAGTTGGACGTTGGCCAAATGATTACAAATGGTCTGAAACGCTGAGATTTGAAGACCCCGCTTTCCCCCTACCCCTCTTTCCAAAATCAGGTAGCCTGTAATAGCTATAGTTTTTAAGTTAAAAACTCATCTAATTAAAAAGGAATAATAAAATATTAATTAGAAATAAAAGTTAGGGGTTATTGGGAGGATATTCAAAGGAGAGCACAGTCCCATCCAAGTTCGTCAAGATAGGAAAAATTGTTAATCAACTCTCGAGCAAATAACACTTATCAGCGATCCGTTAAACAAGGTTTTCTTTATATCGCCTACGCCGATTGATAAGCTTTCGATATCGTGTGACTCGAGAGCTCGATAAACGGCGAATCATAAAAATCCGACGTGACTTCGAGAATAATACCCCAGCGTCAACTAAGTGAGTTCGGTCGACATGCTATTTCCCATATACGTACATTCGATCAATCCTAGGTCAAGGTATAAGCTGAAGTAGTTTGATAACGAACGGAGCTCGCATCGGGGCTCGTAAAACCGTTTTATAGTGTGAGGGTAGACAAACAGGCGACCATGAATTATGATCAGCTGACTCGCTCTCAGGCACCCCTCGGAGTATGCTCCCTTTTGTCGAAGGTTTATACGCAATGGTTGCTATATGCGGTAAAGGGCGATGAAATTTACGATCTTCGATTATTGGCATTATGGCGTAAAAAATCCGGCCTTTTAGGTTACGCTCTGTGGGATATATTTTGGCAACGGTGGATCTCGGTTTACCAAATATTTTCGTTTCAATTTGGCGCGTTTATAGTGCCGCATCCGAGTGCATGGTTTTTTGAATTTTGGAATCATACCAATGGAAAATTACGCGACTCTGGAGTTCTCACCATAGTCGACGGTTTTTTTCGTTTTTCGACTTGAGCCGGCCAATGATGACAGCTCGACGAATGAGATGATTAGGTAACCATATTTCAAACGATTCGTTCGTTTCTGTACTTGACGTACACGGGTCTCAGCTCTCAGTTCTGTGTTACAATTACCAAGCTCCTTTCTCTACAATCGTCTATATCCGATAAATAACGAGCTAATGGTACGAATCCGTTTCTCGCGCGAAATTTAACCTTACCAGCGTATCTTAACAGCCACGCTGGCTGAGTGCCTTAGTACCGGCGCGTTGTAAATTAACGAGAAAATAATATTCAAGTGCACAAATAGCGTTTGAATTTCAGATAAGAAGCCGCGAAAATAGGCCTTATCTTTCTTCATTCATTAACCGGCTTAGGCGCTTATCGCGTTTAAAGAATGTTTACCTCTGTTTCGCTATATATAAACTGATCTGATGTACGTCGGCGTCGTCGACGGCGCGTATTAAAAACCATTCTCATCCGAGCCTAAATACCATCAAGATACGGTGTTACCGTTCAGCCTCGGGTAATTAATGAAATTAAACTCGACGTTGATAGCGGATCACTTCAGCTGAGGCGAGTCCTTAATTTAATTTACCGCCAAGTAAAAATAATCGAGAATAAAATTAAAACCATTTCAACTCTCAACATATATACAGTATGTTCAAATGATCTTAGCTGTCTTGGCTTCTTAGTTATCTGCGTCAAAAAATGACCATCAATTATTTCCTTTTGGTTCCTTCGTTTGATGTTAAATAACAATTCAATGCTTGAATGTTACTAATTTTCATCTTCGCTGATAATTAATTTAAAGAGAATTAATCGGATATCAGTGTTACCAGGTTAACTAAAATATTTAATGAAATGGTAAAAAATATGAAAACACGAGAAAAGTAGTCGAAAATGATGGAAAAAACTAAATAATCACATTTTGATTCACTAATCTCATAAAATAATTTGAAAGAAATGAAATCAATTTAATTATTCTTGTGAGTGTAAAGAATTTTGGCTTAGAGTGTACAAGTAGATCTCTTGAACACACAGTATGGTATATATTTACGTTAATCCTACAGTCAGCTGGTACTAGACCATTAAATCTACACCATGCAAGAGCTGTTTATAGGTAAAAAACAGTTTTCCCACTATATCTCCTCAGGTGTTATTCGTAGGGCAAAAATACCTCATTTCAATTTTGTTGTACACTGAATTCTCTACAACTTTCATATGAACACTTTTTTGCTACAACCAATAGGTGAGGAATTAGAATGGATTGAAATTTAGTACTTTAAGGGCTCCATCATAAATTATTCAGTTATGCTATGTGGCATCTAACATGCGAATGAAAAATTCATATATGATGACTTATGAGAACATACCAACCCAACCATGACCTTGTGGAGGTCTCAGCCCCCTCCTCTCTCCTGAAATATATACCTACCAAAGTATAAACATTTGTAAAAGAGTGAAATGCGGTTGATAAGATACATAATTATGTCTTCATGATGCTGATATTGATATGCCATCAAAATTGGCCACTCAACCCTCTTCAACCACCAAGAATAAATTCTGAAATAAAGACTCAAGTGCGCGCCTGTATTTTTTATGTACTGCATCTGTCACTAATACATATTTCTAATATGAAATTTTCAGATGAAGAATTGAATTATTTTTTGTATTAAAATTAAATTAAATAAAAAAAAAACTTTGAGTTTTTCATCGGGGCTTGTTTAGGTTTCCAAATCACGTTGCTAACTCCTTCATGTCTACAGGCCATACCCAATACAAATACTGAAACCCCCTACACTATCTCTCCACAAAACCACTTATTAAATTAAATTTATAATAAATATAGTATCTCTTCCCTTTGCAATAAGTATATGAACACACATTTTTCAAATTATACCTATACTTGAGGTTCCTCAAATTATTCTCAAATTTTTACGATTCGTTATTTTGGATCAATTTTGAGACAAATTCAATAATATAAAAATTAATTAATATATAAATAAATAAAAGTAAAAATAAAATTTAAAAATTAATATTAATAATAATTAAAAATCACATTATATTAAAAATTAAATTGATAAAAAAAAATTAATTTTATATTTAAATAATTATAAATTATAATTGAAAAAATAAAAAAATGAATAATATTAATTTTAAATTGATTAAATAAAAGATAAAAAATAAAATAAAAAATTTTATCAATAAAATTTAAATAGATAATATTTATTCAATTTAATTTTTTAATAATTTTTATTATTCAATAATGATAAGGAAAAATATTTAATTTTATTAAAATTAAATTAAAATTAATAATTATTATTATTCAAACATATGTTTCTTATATTTTTGATTTATTAAATTCTAATAATATATATTAAATTAATTTAAATAATATACCTACTCTTTATATTAAAATCTTTTCCATGACCTTGGTCATCAACTGACCTTATATACAAAATTTGACCTCTCTAGGTCAATTTGATGAAGAGGTATGCAAGATTCATGAAATTTCCTGTAGTAATTTCCCCTCCAAAATCCAATTTTGCTTTAACCCCTCTCCAAATTTATTTGAGGAACTAAAATCGGAATATGTTAGTCACTTAAGCGACAGCAAAACATTTTTGCCCCTTCATGTAACCACAGCATATTTTGAAGTCGATAACCCCTCCTTCTTCCCTTCAATATCAGATGTGAAGGTAAATTCGTAATGTAGTATGGTTCTTAATCCCAGTAATCACATGAGCTCATAATAATTACATTTTTACTAATTTGAGGCTCCTCAAGCTCTACTCAAAATTTGATAATCGGCCATTTTGGATCCATTTTGACCCAAATTCAAGAGGTCAAATTCTGGTCATGAATTAACTCCACACACAAAGCTTGACCCTTCTAAGTGCATTTGGTGAGAAGATATGAAAGATTCAAGGAATTTCATCACTTGAAACTTCCTCAAAAAATCGTTTTTTGCTCTAAACCCCCTCAAAATTGACTTACGAAGTTGATATTTGGGTATGCTGGTGTCCGTGACTCATTCTTTCATATGAGATCAAAAACGAAAAATTCGAGTCATTTGCCCTTTCTCCGGCTTCTTTCAAAATTTCAATGATCCACCATTTTGAGATATTTCGAAAAAACAAAAAAGCAAATTTATTTGCATTTTTAAGAAGAACTTCTCACCAACTTTTTAGCGAATTTCATGGATATGCGTAGTTCTACGGGCGGGGAAAACTAAAATATATACCGTGCGTCCAAATGATTGGAGTACAATCAGCGAAAAAAACTCTTTTCCAATTATTTAAAATTGCTTTTTTCAAATGCAAAGAAATTGTAATGCAGTTGAAGTGAGTTTATCAGCCTTAAAATACTTTAAAGTAATTTTAAAAATAATTTATGACTTGGAAATTGTTGTTTTACTCTTATTATGTTTTCAACAAACTGAGATTTTTGCGCTGATTGTACCTGAATCACTTTGACACACGGTATATTCCAAAAAGTTGGAGGTTGTCAGATGGCAAAGTTTTGAAGAGCCCATCCGACCCTGACCACCCCTTCCCAAATCAGGTAAGCTGTAATAGCTGCTGTTTTCAAGTTAAAAAAAACATTTTAAACAAATAAACTAAACTAAAAAAAAAGAAAATGAAAAATTTTTGGTAAAAAATTTTTTTTAAACTTGCATTAATTCGACTATTTTTTTTTTTTTTGTCATGTATTAATAAATCTTTTATCTCAGAGATATAATTTATGTTATGTCCTCAACCCCAGTTCTAATTAATTAGGTACCAACCCCCTTCAAAAATGGGATATTTAGATCTATCATCCACGAGAAAAAAATCAATTTTGATATAGTTTCATAAAGCTAAGACATCATAGATGATAATTATATTTTTTGTTCCACTCTGTTCTAGTTCACTAAGGTACCAGCCCCCTTTAAAGATTCGACATCATTATAATTATATAACCTGTTCTAGTTCACTAAGGTACCAGCCCCCTTTAAAGATTCGACATCATTATAATTATATAACCTAAAAAAAAAAAAAAAAACAAACAAAAAACAAAAAAGAAAGAAATTGAATTTAGACATACGTGAGGTCTTTTAGTTCACTGTTTGTAGAATTACCCCTGACAATTACCCAAAAATCATCATCATAACGATTATCTCCTGAACAAACTCATCGTCTAGAATACCTCAAGAAGCTATTCAGATAAGATGTCATATAAGTATAGGTGAAAGTGACAACGTATACGTGACTGAAGCGGCGTATCAGACAATTTTTATTGCTTGAATTTCAATCAAATTCGGGCGTTGTGTTTCCGCTTTGTGTTACCGGCGTCGCGGCCCCTACTTCTGTATGAGACTGTCGTATGATGCGCAGACCGCACAAGCGCATCCAGCTTCGTCGGTAAACAACTTATTTTTCCTCATGATTTATTCATAAATCGAATTTAAATTTAAAATATTGGCATTTGTTGAATTTCTGACGCACAAATTTTTTTCTTCGGTGGCCAATGGCTACGTGAGAGGCGGATCGTCGGTGTGGTTTACCACAAAAGGATAATATAACCTTTAGTTGAATGGTAAGGTTATCTATGGATCGCTCGGTTAACTCTTTGGAATATTTTTCATGAGGTGCGATTTTCAGGAAAAGTTTCAAAATTAAGAAAATAAATAAATAAATGACTTTATTAATTATTGTATTTCAAGTTTTTTTTTCTTTAAACAATTCAAGTAAATAATTACCATGATTTAATAGCATGCCAATTAAAAATGCGAGAATGAATTACATAAAAAAAGAGAAAAACTTGAACACTTTTTAGATTTAAAAAAAAATACTCATTGAGTACTTCATTCTTCGGTAATGATAAAAGCATCACTATATTCATCCATTCGTACTACCCTTTATTTATAAAACTTGATAAGTTGGAAAAAATCAATTTTTTACACTAGGTCCCTTTGTTCGGACATAGCCACATATTTGTTTAAATTAACTACTTTCTTGATATTAAAAAAAAAAAGTATATCACAGGTATAATTTATAACGTAGCTTTTTTTTTCTAACTTCGTTTATAAATATTTATGTATCAAATATCAAGTATCAAAAATACATTTTCCATTCCACATTACACAGTCTAAAATCATACCATCAAATATCAAGCTGACAAAGAAATTACATCCCCCATGCATGGTGACTTTCAAACACACACATCATTTCGTACCGAAAGACACGTGAAAATACACCCCCATTCAATTAATGTCACTAACCAGAGACATACAGTCATTACCCAACGATAAACTTTTTCCCACCACACACAAGTGTTTTAGGTACTTCGAAGAGCTATTTGATTGACGTAGTTAAATTATGATTTCAAAAATCAGCAACTCATTTCTAAAATGACTGGTACCTAGAACGCACGATTAGACGTTGCGGTGAATAGACTGAAATTAGTGTACACCGAGCGTTCCCCCTTTCTATGCTTCATCGTGTAGAATATAAATCCGACTTATTAATGAGACACGAACGCGGGACTTCGTATACTCGTATATGAGGGAACGGTTTGAAAAAAAATGAATTCCAACTCCCTCGTTATTTCGTTATCGGTACTGATACAATAAAAAGTCACAATGAGGATGGAAAAGAAATTATAAATGTTCGAATGAGGTTATTCGTGTAGGTTATAATGAGTACGAGCAGTATGTAGATAAGTACCTATCGCTAAGTGAGGTATAACTATTAACCGCCTAACGAGAGGTGGTTTAGGATGATCATTTCTATGATAGATTTTCTCATTATTTCACCGTAGAATATCTGGTTGCGGTCAAAATATCAATAATACATACAGAGGCAATATTTGAGGATAGTATAAGCGACAGTATTGAACATTTTTTCTTTATCGAACATGAAATTCGCTCGCCATGTTGAGATATTTTTTTTAGTTTTTTTTATTTAAAAAAAAAAATTTGAATATTTTATTTTGATTTTTTTTCTAAATAAATTACTCTTTTTGAGAAATTTTTTCCATTTTCCTTCCTTGGAATTTTTTTTTATTTTAAACATAATCAATTTTTAGACCTTTTCATTTTGAATGAGTTTTTAATAATAATAATAAAAAAAAAAAAGAACTAAACTATTACAGCCTACCTGATTTAAGAAGGAGGGGTCGGGGGAAGGAGGAGCTTAAATATTTACGTTCCATACAATTTGTAATCGATATACATAGCATTTTTCATTACGATGTACATATATATTACATACAACCTATAATATTGAATTTAGATCAATTCATTTTATAATTTGATTTTTTATTTTAATTTTTTTTGTTAATTTACTTACTTTATTTTTTTCGATTAACATACAAAAATTAAATAATTTTTTTAAAATATATTAAATTTTATTATATTATTTAAAAATTATTTTTTTAAATGAATTTATACTATTATTTAATTTTTACCAATTACATATATACAATTATATATTATTTTAATATTAAATAATTTAGTACGAAAAGATTAATTAATTAATATTTTAAATTATTTAGATAATTACATTTGGAATTTAATTTAATTTACTTTTCCTTAAAATAAATAATTATTAATTTTTATTTATTTAAATAAGAAAATGAAATATTTAGAGGCACGAATAAATGGTATTTAAATTTTAAATATGAGGTTGGTAGCTTCAAGAAATTTAAACTGGTTTCCCATTGTTGTTGGATTGAATTTATTTAATTAAAATTTTTTTATATTGATTTTTTTTATTTATTTGAGGGTTTATAATTCAGTATTTAGTAATCCTTAGGTATCCGAAAATCATAGTAGATATGAATAGAAATTGCTATAAATTTAGGGAGTGCATTGTCTGATAAAAATTTTATAAGAACTTTTTTCAAATTTTTGATTCGACTCAAATTGGAGTTTTACTCAAATTTTGAGAGAGAATAGAGAGAGAGTAAATGCATCAATTTTTTTTTTTTGGTCTCACGTGAAAAAGCGAGTCACGGATACCAACATAGTCAAATTTTAGTCTCCCAAGTGTACTTGTGTGGGAGTTAGAATAAAAAACAGCTTTTTGAGGAAGTTTCGAGTAATGAAATTTTTTATTCTCTCATATCTTCTCACTAAATCGACCTGAAGAGATTAAACTTCTTGTATGAAGTTAGTTGAGAACCAAAATGTGACCTTTTCAATTCAGGTCAAAACGGATTCAAAATGGCGGATGATCAAATTTTGAGGAAAGCTTGAGGAGCCTCAAATAACTCAGATTAGCTAAATACGTATTCACATAATTACTAATAATGAAAAGTATGCTGTATGCCAATTTCACTTTCACACGTGATTTTGAGAGGAAAGAGGAAAGGTTATTGTCCTCAAAATGTGGTGGGGATGAACAAAATGTTGAAAACTTTCGATCATGGTGTCAGTTGATTAAATAAGTCCAAGTGATTGAGACATTTCAATTTTAGTCTCTCAAGTGAATATGGAGGGGAGCAAAAAAATAACGTTTGGAGGGGAAATCAAGGTATGAAATGTCACAAACCTTACATACCTCCTCACCAAATTTACCTAATAAGGTAAAACTTGTATGTGAGGTTAGTTAGGCACCAGAAAATGGCCCCTTGAATTTGTAACAAAATGGGTGAAGAATGCAGATGACCAAAATTTGAGATAGGCTTGAGGAGGCTCAAATGACTGAAATTTGATATTTTAGTATTTCCCTTATATTTCAAAAATTGTGATTATGATGTCACAATTGTCACATTATAGAGAAGGATGAGGAGTGTGGACATCTCCTCATTCAAAGTACACTCTTCTACGTTGAGTGTAAGGATAATTGAAACTGAAAACAAGATTATAAGAAATTTTATTTTTATTTTATTCTACAGACTATCAGAAAACATATTAGCGATAGATAGAGAAATTGTACATCCAAAGGAATACCTCGAGTGATTCTTTGAATGTTACTCTTAAGATAGAGGTTCCCCATAAGGCTTAAAATTTTGGTGCTCATTAAGAACTCCGCCCCTGTAAATTTTTTTTTCAGAATAAAAAATGTAACATTTTCTAATTTCTCATTGGCTTATTTCGACGGCCTGAAATCGATATAAGTTACCCCCTTTGCCCCTCTTTCTCGACAGCCCATCGATCAAGGTATATAATTTCAAAGGTAACAATTTTGGTATACCCTGTTAAATAATACAGTAAAGAAAAAATGAGCCCGTTGCAAATATGACGTTGGCATTTTAAACGATAAATTTCTATTTTCAACCGTCAACCTAATTTCGGTACGTTTAACTCGGTACACTCAAATGCGCGTTGCATGCACATAAAATACCACATCGAATCATAAATCAAAAGTCACTGAACTCGTTCAACTGTGCAAACTTTCAATTACTCCATTTCAAGGTAAAGAGTATGCTTCATGAAGCATCTCACTATATTTATATCATTCGGCGCACCACCGTCGCCAAAAATATGAACATTTTTTTTTCCTAATTGGCAACATTGGTTTTTTAAATTTCACATCTGGGACACGAGCGAATATGGAATAAATTTCTCCATTATAAGCGTACATAGAAAATGAACTGCTGGCGTGGTACTTATGATCGTACATCAAGAAGGCATCACTACACAGTACCTAGTACCTACATATGAACGTAGTACATAAATGCGTTCTAAATTAGTTAATCAACGCAAGGGCGATCGAACCATTGTCTCGTGGTATTGTCAAATTCCCTCATTCTTGCTCACGTATACCAATGAAATCGGCGCGCTTTATCGTCATCCTATCGTTCGAACAATAGGTTAATTATGTTTTTTTTTTAAAACGCTCTTCTTATCAGCAATACGAATAAATTTCTCGAACCGATATTCGAGGTTCTTAAAAAGCGAAAAAATAACACGACACGAATTAACAATTGTAAAGAAAAAATATAACGAACATGACGTAAATGAGTACTTATCAAAGAGAGGTTTCATCATTAACATTTCTAATTGTGGCTTATAAACACTCAACTTGGTAAACGATAAAAACACACAAGGTATTTGACAATTATCTCGAACACAATATGTGGGCGCGTGCGTTCCAGTGTAGGTATAGGTACCACGTTTCGTAAAACATATTGAAACTCCGATAAAATATTATTTTGCAACGTGCCGGAACATCGTAGCTTTATATCGAAATCGATGATCCGTTACAGTGTGAAAAAACTGCTGGCGAAACCCAGTTGAGCGCTTTTTCGCCAAAAAATACCGACAGCAAAGTACGAGGATGGATGTTACAGCGATTTGCTTCCATTAAATATTACATTCCGCCGACAACTACGAATTACCAACCTTAACGGTGTATGTACCGAGAAATTACACAAATAGGTAATTAAATAATTATACGCTTGTCGACGACCGAAAAATTTTCCAAGTTCATGTACCATCTTCGTATGTTCCGTAAACATGTAAAATATAGATTACAAACGAGAATTCAATGGTGTTGGCGAATCCGTGCGAATTCACGGAATAAGTGATTTTATAATAAATAAAATCGTGTTTCTCGGAATTTCATGCTCTTCTGTAACTCGCTCGAGCGATTTTTTACTAAAAAAGGATAACGAGATTGAGCTAGATGTGAAACCTAAACACACTATCTGTCAACTTATTCGAAAAATTATTTTTCAAAGTCAACATTCAACTTTTTAAACACAACATAGCGCTTTTGCCTTTCAACACTAATATGAGATGAGAAAAATCATAACTGAAAAATACTACGTACATCACACTACGTTAAATTTTCCTGAATGCAACAAACCTAATATTATTTTTGGACAACGCCCCCCCACCCCCCCTAAACTAGAAAAACTTTTTTGATATTCCAAGAAATATTTCGAGAAAATTTTTAAAAAAGTTAGCAGCCATGCAGCATTACTGGAGCTGAGTTTTTAACTGTGGCTTGTTCAAATCTGGAAATAGTGGTACATTCAACACCAAATCTGAAAACTCCTACTCTATCTCTTCCAAAAACCACTCAAAAAGTTTTTAGAAAAAATTTAGTATTTCTTGTCATGCAATGAGTATATGAATACACATTTTTCCAATTATAACAACTTGCGGTTTATTTTAGTTTTTCTTTGTTCAATTGCCTTTTTTTTTTTTTTTTTTTTTTTTTGACACCAGCGCAAATACGATAGGGTAAGATTTCAACACCTCCTGCTCTTTTTGTGTCTTAATGAGGTAAACAAAGTACATACTTATCTGCCTAAAAAATTAATAATCATGTTAGATAATCATGAACACACATTTTAAAAATTATAGCAACTTGAGGTTCCTCAAATTATCCTCAAATTTTTACAATCCATTATTTTAGATTATTTTTGAGCCACATTTAAGAGATAATATTCTTGTCATGAAATGACCTATATGCAATGTTCAACCCTTCTAAGTAGATTTGGTGAAGAGTTATGGAAGACTCATGAAATTTCCTAATACAGTTATTTTTCCTTCGAATGCCAATTTTGCTATAATTCCTCTTCAAGTTCATGGAAAGGAAAAATCTGGCCACTTATGCACATTTTATCATATAACGCCGCAATAAAAAATTTTCGACATCTCGTGTACCCCACCACATTTTGAGATGGATAACCCCTCTCTCTCCTCCAACATCGTGTACGGAAGTGAATCAATATAGAATACTTATTATCTCCAATAATCATATGAGATCCTATTAATTACATTTTTACTAATTTGAGGCTCCTCAAGCTCTACTAAAATTTTGACAATCCGCCGTTTTCGATCCAGTTTGACTCAAATTCAAGAGGTCAAATTCTATTCATCAGTTAATCCCACACACAAAGTTTGACGTTTCTAGGTTAATTTAGTGAGCAGATATGATAGATTCAATGAATATCATGACTCAAAACTTCCTCAAAAAATCGTTTTTTACTCTAACTCCCCTCAAAATGTACTCACGAAGTTAAAATTTGGATATGCTAGTGTCCGTGACTCACTCTTTCATATGAAATCAAAAACAAAAAATTTGAACTATTTGCCCGTTCTCCAGCCCCCCTCAAATTTTGAGTAATCCGCCATTTTGAGGTGTATCGAAAAAATTAAAAAAATTATCCGGTCATATTTCTAAGAAGAATCTCTCAGCAAGTTTTCAGCAAATTCATTGATATATATATATAGATACTCAAAAGTTAGACGTTTGCCAGATGATTACAAATTAATGGTCTGAAACGCAAAGATTTGAAGACCCCACCCAGCCTCAACTCCCCTTCGCAAATCAGGTAGGCTGTAATAGCTATCATTTTTAAGTTGATAATTCAGCTAAAAATGCATGGACAGTTTTTTAAACCCTCTCATTTTTACTCATTTTTGAAATTTTTCCTAATTATTTTTTAAACAATGTTTTTCTGTTTCTAAATTTTTTATTTTATTTTTGAAGTTTATTTAATTTTTTTACAATTCTCTTTTTTTTGTGGCACGTTTCTTATTAGGAATTAACACTCTTTCATTTTGTATTGATTTAAAATTTTCACACATATTTTGATTTTTGACATTTTTTTTTAAATTTTGGGACTGTTTTATTTTTTATTTTTTTGAATTATTATTCATTATGAGATGGATTTTTTTTTTTTTTTTTTAATTAAAGGGAGATGGATTTTAATTTTTCATATTTTAAAAATTCTGAACACTTTTCAATTTAAAATTTTTTAGCTTTGAATTTTTTTTTTTAATTTTTGGATACTTTTCAATTTATTTTCACATCAATTTCTGAATAATTTCTTCTTTAAAGATTTTTTTTTCAATTTTAGAATTATTTTTTTTAATTGTTATATTGTGAACTTTCGAGTTTTCATTTCTTTCGAATTTTAATTTTTTCATAGCTTTATCTTTTCAGATTAATTTTTTACCTGATTTTTTCTTTGTTAATTTTTGAAGGATTTTTTTCTAAAAAATATTTTTTAATTTTTAAATAATTTTTAATTTTTAAATTGTTTGACTTCCATTTTTAAATTTTTTGCTTTAATTTTTCGGAAGAGTTCGGGAGATTTAAAAAAATTTACAATTTCTAAAACAAGCAGTACTCCGTATAATAGGCTAGCTAAATAAAACGACAATTTTCAGACTTGTGTCTTTTTTTTTAAAATCTTAAAAATTTAGGATATTGGCTTTTTTTAAATATTCGTGAGTGAGAAAATCTGTTTTCTTTGCTCTTCCATCTTGGTGGTCTTGATCAAGGTGATATCGCGCTTCACTGGAATCGATTTATTAGAAAATTCATTTCCCTCCTTCCCCTCCACTCCCATCACTAATGTTACTGATTCGATTATCTCAACTGGATATTTTTTGATACTTCACCTAATTACGAATATAATATGATATTAGTATATCAATCGAATGAGCTCGCATTTCAACAAACCTTGAAACGTAAGTATGCATGGAAATTATTTCGATATCGCTCGTTAGAATTTTCAAATCTGATTATGAAATTCGCATCTAATACGGCGAACTCGGTGATAACGATCTTCTCGTTCAATCTGTTAATACTGTCAACCCTCATTACGGGAAATAATTGAATCACGGAAATTCATTCGAAAAGTCAATTCGATTACGTTATGACAAGGTTCTTTGCACCATTCAGTTCATCCTGAACTGTGATAAAATTAATGGTTTGCTAGTTCCGCTATCGTGAAACACCTTCAACTCTCGGTTACTTTTTTTTCCATCAGACTGGACTAATGTGTAAAATTTCCTTACTCGATAAAAAACTTTCGACATACCAGACGCTGTAACTTAACATAAACGAATAACAATTCGAAAAGCAGAAATGTCAAATTACTCTTCACCGGTGAATGTTTCAAGGTCTTGCATTTAAAGATACCTCTTCGAAGGCGATAACAAAGAACCACTTAAAATGATAACAATGTGTCAGCTTTTAAAAAGTTTTAATAGCGCGAGAATTTGTGGCTTGAAATTGGACCGACTGCGCCTTTGTTACACGCCACGAACGTTAGACTCGCCGTAACCATCGTCGAACCGGTTTTAAAGGATTTAAAATTCACTCAAATTACCCATATTTTTTTCTCTCACGTAATAATAGTAATTCAGCGACTATTTGAACCAGTTTCGTACTCTGTATTTAATTACATTATAAATATTCTGTCGGTTAATCGTCAGGTACGTGTTGAAGATTTGAAGGAAGTGGTATATAATTGCTTTTAAATTGGGTATTTGGAACTCTTTTGTTGGTTTTAGAGGAAAAATTTCAACCAATGATAAAATTTCGATAAACGAATGAAAGGATGGTAGATAATACGTTGTGTATCGGAGGCGAAGAAAGGTTAGTTCGCATTTCTACATAATCGAGTAACCCTACCAAGATAAACTCCTACCTTAATTCCAACGCAGCTCAATTTTCAATTCGATTTCAACCTCTTTAAGATTCGAAGGTACAAATAATGTATGCGTATGCACTTGAACATCCCAGCGTACGTTAAAAGAACCTGCATAATACGAACGAATAAAAGGGTCCAAGGTCACATCTACGGAATTCCTATATCATTTAGGAGAAGGGTAGAGCTATATGAACGTGGCCGAATACACGGATACCAGAACAATGATTGATGTACCATTTTTTAAACCCGGAGAGGGTTATCTAGACCCATATTTTGTAAACTGATATACTCCTTATTTCAACATAAAACCTTCTGACGTCGAAATGAGGCATAATCGATTTGTAGAATGTCATCAGCAGGTTGATAAAGGCTTTGTACAATTTTTTCATCGTTCAGAAATTTCAGGTTAGGATTGCCAACAGAATACCTGCATTTTAATACAAATAGGACAGATGGATCTACTGAGTGAAGGAACACGCATTTTTTGTGCATTTTAAAAACGAAAAGGCTTGGTTGAAGTGAAGTTGAGGCCACTGATATAGAGAGAAGCAAAGAGGGGAAGTTACACCTTTCCTAAATATTTTAAAAGGCTTGAAGATCTAAAGAAAAATGTCTAAGATTAAAGACAAAATGGTTGGAAACCAGGAAGTTCACAAATGTAAAAAATAAAAAAATATCTAAAAATTTGAAAATATTCGAAAAATTTAAAAATTCAAAAATCAAAATCAAAGATGTCAAAAAATTAAATAAAATTGAAATTAAAAACGAAAAAAATGTATAAAAATGGAGAAAAATTATTGAAAACCAAAAAGTTTACAAATGTAAAGAAAAAGTTCAAAAAATTAAAAATGCCCAAAAATGAATAATTTTTTTACTTATCGTTCCCAGTTCTCTTTCCTGCTGAAGGAATTTTTTTCAACACTAGTTCCATTAAAAGTCATCCTCTTTCGCATAAGATGATACCTCTTCTCTAGGATCTGAACTCATCATCCCTGTGCCTCTGGCCTTAATTGTAACACACGCCGTCTAAGAAAAAACTTTCAAAAATAAAAAAATGCCTAGAAATGAGGAAAAAAGGAATGAAAACCAGATTTCAAAAATTTCAAAAATGTTCAAAAATAATGAAAACATTCAAAAATAAAATTATGCCTAAAAATCAAAAATGTTCAAAAATAAATCAAAATTCAAAGACTTTCTTTGTTCTCACTTCTTTTTCTCCCTTCCTCCTGATGAAATTTTTTCTAAAGTCATATTGTTCTTCCCTAAAAGATGATATCTGTTCTCCATGGCCTGAACTTATCATCCCTGTGCCTCTGACCTCAATTACAACTCACTGTACTTAAGAAAAAAAGTTCAAAAAAAAAAAATCGAAAAATTTAAAAATTTTCAAAACATGAAAAATTTCAAAGAATCAAGGTCATGCACAAATTCCTCGCTCTTATCTCCTTTCTCAAACCCTCCTACCAATTGCGGTAGCTGTGATGTTCCAGTCACTGTCCACCATATTCTATTAGACTGTACTAAACATGATCAAAAGCGGTCACATATTTTCCTTCCCTCAACCCTCTACCAACTCCTTGGAACCAGCGAAGAGACATCTATCCTGTTTCGCTTTTAAAACCACTTCCCTCCTTACCCTCATTTAGTCTTCCCCATTTTCTCCGTGCCTCTGGTCTTTGTTGCAGTACATGGCACATTAATGAAGAAAAGTAAAATAAAGTAAAAACGCTCAACAAAATAAAATTATGTCTAAAAATCAAAAACGTTCATAAATGAAAAAAACGTCTAAAAATATTGAATTTTTTTCAAGTTGAAAAATTAAAGAACGATGGAAAAATATAAAAAGTTTGAAAAAAAAATTGATCAAAAATGGAAAACATCTAAAAATATAAATGTTTTTACAAATTAAAAATAAAGAAAATAATCAAAACTAAAATTACATCTAAAAATATAATAGGTCCCAAAATTGTATGAAATTCAAAAAAAAAATTTAAATATCAAATTTTTTATAAATTTAAAAATCAAATGAAGAAAGTCTAAAAAATTGAAACTGTTCAAAAATGAAATTATGGCTAAAAATCAAAAAACCCCAAAAATTATTTTAAAGTTCGAAAATAAAAGAATGGGGGTATGTTAAATATTAAAAAATTAGAAAATGCCCAAAAATTGGAATGATAAAAATTAAACCATTGAAAAATGTAAAAATTTTTTTAAAACAAATATTAAATTCAAAAATTAAAAAAAAAATCAACAAAACAAAAATGTTCAAGAAGGAATAAATATTAATGCATCGAACATATGAGCAAAATGAAATACATCTAAAAAAAAATCTAAAATTATTCGTGTCCAATAAAAAAAATATCCTATAATTAAATAAATAAATAAAATAACAGTAAAAATAACGACACACGCCACAAGAAAATATTTAAAAATCGCAGTAAAAAAAAATGAAAAAAAATAGCCTGCGTGTCCAATAATGAAAATATCCTATAATTAAATAAGTAAAAATCATTTTTATAAATTCAAAAAAATGCAACATGCTTAAAAAATTTGTTGTAAAAATAAGAAAATATCTAGAAACAAAAAAAAAAAAAAAAATAGTAAAAATAACGACACACACCATGAGAAAATATTTAAAAATCCCCGCCAAAAAAATGAAAAAAAAAATCTATATGTTGAAGAGTTCATTCTCTTTCGTGAGGGCAGAAACCTGTTGATGGATTGAAAGCCTGAGAATAAAATAATTCTATACATTAGAAAAACTCCACGAAGAAAAAAGGTTATTTAGTATTAAGAAGTTTAGTTTCGAATATTTTGTTGATCAATTGAGCATTCCGTACTTATCAAGTGTGATGAGAAGAGAATCTGAGAAACCACGAACCACGTAAGAAGAAAATTTTGCCAAAATAGCCCTCTTCTCATAATTTTTTCAGAGTCATCGTTGCAATAAAATTCCAAATTGCGGTCAATTTTTGATTTTTTATCGAGATCCGGAATAAAAAGGTAGCGGTTTTTCCACTTAAACCACATAAATTTTGTTTGAAAATTCGATTTAGTTTCAAGGAGACTTTGTGTAATACGTTAGAAAACCACCTCACTCGTGTACAATGACTCATGGTGGGTATGGCATTTTTCGATGTTTTGATATAGCTAATTTTCACCAAACACGCGAACCTGTGTTCACTGCACATGAATTATTCGGCGGATATTCGAAATAATGAAAAAATTTCTCGGACGTAATTTTAATAGAAGGTTGAATTACACGACGAGGTGCAATCTTTTCGGCATTTACAACTCGTTACATTTTCGGCAATCAAAACCGACGATCTTTGATAAGGACTGCCGACACATAAATACATTATAGTCGTATCTCGTGTAATTATAACATGAGAAGAGTCTTGATAAATACAATGGCGAACGTACAACACGTTCATATAGACACGAGCTGGTTTTGAGGGGATTCCTCATTTCCATTTTCCATATATGCATCGAGTGGCCGACTCGAGTACTTGTATAACTCGGTGGTCGCCAATATGGTGACGATGTGGTTGATAGCAAGTAAATAAAACTTCAAACGAATTTTAATATAACACCGTCGAGCAACGTGTGGCGTATACATAACGAGTCTCGTGTCATGTATAATGATAAAACCTCATCAGACGTTGAAAAACAATGTATTTTATCTACAACGATATACTTCAAATACCAATACTCGACGAGTATCGACGAACACAAAATCATAAATTTTCAATCGCAACGTATTCGTATACGAATTCCATATATTACTGCGAAATTATCGATTGAATAAACAAATCACGTAATAAGCATAATGTTTATAAACCAAATACGCACCCGAAAACGCAATTTTCATTATTATGAAAATCATCGATACATTTATGGGCCATAGCCTACTTCCAGGTTCTATTTATAAACCAGCGAATCCCTATGCCCTCTTGTCTGCCAATGCGAACAGTTCGATGCACTCCAAAGGTTCCAGGACATCTTTATCGTGGTTTTTGTTGAACCTGTATACCACCGCACCTGTAGTAACCGATACGTATTGTTCGAGAATACCAAAGACACCCAGAGCAAGGTGCCTTACCGTATCTTCGAGGGGACTCGTTTCACGAACCTTCTTACTCAACAAAGCCACCCTTATAAGAATGTTTATCCGCAGTCAACAAAAAAATACCCCAAGATTAACCCAACATTCGCGTAATCTTTTGTACCATTTACACCTGTCCGAGGGTTCGGAAAATTTTCCTTTTTCATTTTAATTTTTCTTACCGACTACTAAACGATCGCTATTAATAATGATAATTGGATGCGTAGGCTTTTATAAGTCTCTACCGGAGTATTGCCCTCCTATCCGATTCCACAGCCCTTTTTCTAGACCTAATTTTATTCTATAGGCGTGAAAACGCCGAGACCGTACAAGGAACCGGTTTGCCACTGTATTTATGTTGAAGAAGGTTTCGTTATCGTAGCGATAACGTAGTGTTCGAACCCTCGAGTGATTTCTTGACTCCGGTATTATATTAGGTTCGCCGGCGTGATTTAGTATGCGTACTAGAAGCGTTGAATCATTATATCGACGACTCGATGTCTGGTAGTGTAATATTCGTTCTGTTTTTTTTTTTTCACCGCTCTGTAAAATAGTTGGAACAGTTCTGATCGATTTAAGAGATAAAGCAAATTTTCATTCGTTTAGTCGATGAATTTAAACTTTCATGAATTTCACGATTTTATTCAGTCTTCGAAATGTCGACACCCCTCCTTCAATTATATTATTTTTGAGAGTCGACAGACACACTCTTACATGAAAATTGAAGCCCAAAAAATAACAAGTAATATTATCGAAATTAAAGAAAAAAAATGTAAGCAGCCATGCCACATTACTAGAGCTGAATTTTTAATTTTGACTAGTTCAGATTTCCACATAACGTTGCTAACCTCTTCATGCCAAAGAAGTTGAATTTAGAATTTATTGTAATATTTCTTGCTCGCAATAATCATTTGAACTCATATTTTTAAAATTTTAGTAATTTGAGACTCCTCGAGACTTCTTCAAAATGTGACAAAGCGCCATTTTGGATTATGGACAATTCATGAAATTTCCTACAGAGATGAGCTAAAGTCAGGCCACGTAGTCTGAAAATTAAAAAAAAATGAAGAGTTGTACAACTTCAAATGATCTTAAAAATCTACAACTTTTTAACAGATATTTTTTTCAATAGTAAAAATTTTAAAAATTCGGAATGTCGATAAAGTGAATGACAATTTTAAAAATTTTACGAATTCGAAAAAATGTTAAAAAATAAATTCGTTAAGATTTTGTTAGGTTTTTTTTTCAAGTTTATACAATAGTTCGCTAAAATTTAATTAAAAAAACTTGATGAATCGGAGAATTGAAAAAAATGTGAAAATTTAAAAAAATGGTTGATTAAATTTTTGAAATTTGTAATAAATTTAAAAAATAATTTTTGGAATTTGAAAAATTAATAGAATTGCTTCGGTTTATTTGCTTGGTCATGTTTGTTTTTTCAAACTTTCTTCAAATTAGAAAAGAAAATTCATTTGAAGTTATTAGACTCGTTAAATTTTTTGATTGTTGGACGTCGTTGACCGACTTCTGCCCACCTCTATATTGTGATTTCCTCTCCAAGACCCATTTTTTGCTTTAAACCTCGTCCAGATTCATTTATTAGCAGGCTACAGTATTGCAACAGTTTACTCACGTGAGCTCACTTTTTAACATGACACCAAAATCAAAAATTTTATATCTTTATTTTAAGGTCTATAATCCCTCTTTCTCACCTTCAACATCATGTGTGAAGATCAATTTGGAATATAGTATACTTCTCACCCCCCCCCCCCATGTAATTATGTGAGTCAATATGAAACACATTTTTAGTTATTTGAGGCTCCTCAAGCTCTTATCAAATTTTGGTAAACGGCCATTTTGTGTTCATTTTGAAACAAATTCAAGAGATCATATTAAAGTCCTAACCTTACACTCAAAGCTTGATCTCATGGAAGATTCATGAAATTTCATGATTCAAAACCTCATCGAAAAACCATTTTTTGCTCTAACTCCTCTCTAAATATACATAAGAGGCTAAAATTTGGATACGTAGGTGTTCTTAATTTATAATTTTTCATATGAAATCAAAAACGAAAATTTTGAGTCATTTGCTCGTTTTCCGACTCTCCTTAAAATTTGAGTGATTCGCCCATTTTGACAAGTATCGAAATTCTTTTTTATCATAAACATTCTATGATATAATATAAATATACCGCGTGTCTATTCGATTCGGGTACCCTAAAGCGCCAAAATCGCAAACATAATGTTGTTGATTTTAATCACATAAATAAGTACACTACATGAGATTTGTATAATATAATAATTCAAAGCTGAGAATTTTGAGATTTTTCACATAATTAACAAGGCAACCGAATACATAATTGAAATTATTCGCATTTAAGTGAACGGTCATTTTATTTTCATAATGTTATATGCAGCATTGCCATTACTCTTCAATGTTCACAACATCTAAAATGATTCGATTTGAGGCTGGTTAGTTTGATTCCTTTATTATTATGTACCATCCAGATTCACATTCAAATTGTTAAAGTCTATTTGGATGAGATTTTGATGATAAAAACGAAATGAAAACTGTGATAAATATGTTGAAGTTATTAAAAATGAATTAAAAAATAATATTAAAGATTTAGTTATCAGCGATTTTCGTGTTCACTTCGTTCATCCAATTGGGATCCTTCAGCGAAAGAGTCGGTACCTGGTGGTAAAACGATGAACTACTGAAAACGGGGATTTTAATAATTGATAAAGTGTCATTATTGCCGATGAATTAATAATTCTGGTACTGAATTGAATTATTCTGAATAGAATTAATTGTTTTTTGTTCAGTTGTGAAGATAAAATGAATTCCAGAGTTATTGTTACGAAATAAATGAAAAATGATTATTTTTTATGCACTTACTAACGGGCGAATATCATAAATACCATGCGAAAGAATCTCATTTATAAACCAAAATGATGGATAAGTATCAAATTGGCCAAACCCAATTCATTCATTTCATTTATTCAAATAATTTAAACATGTCACAGTGTGAGTCTACAACTGGCGGCAAAAATTCCCCGTTTTCAGAACTGATAATACCATCAAATGTAAACACGACACTAGCGCGCTACTGCTCTGAAGGGTCCCAATAGGAAATGCAGTGGAGCAGAAATGGACAAGTTCATCAATGTACAAATGTACAATTAAAAGAGGTGAGTAACGAATTGATATTATAATGCACAATTAATAAAAAATTACGTAAAACATTCTTCATTAATCAACAGTAAGAACAAAAAACAAAAATATTCAATTTCAATTTCTTATCATCTTATCAGATATCACAGCCTCATTACATCATTGTTACCAACCCATGGGAAAATCTAGCAGGAAATTTAGCGTTTAAGCGTACCCAAATCGAATAGACACCCGGTATGGTGTAAATACGAGCCTTATCGGATAAACGGTTCAAACGTTTGTAGAACATTGACAGGCGCACACTGAATTTTTATATACGAGTATTAAGGATTTCTGCAAACATTTTAAATTAATTTATCTTTCATTTCATTTTTGGAGTAACTAAAAAAAATCTATGAAAAATTGTGGCCTTCTATAAATTATTAATGATTAATAGTTTTTTAAACCGCATTAACAATTACTGGTTGGTGGTACTTATACTTGAAAAAACCAAAATATAAAATTACTAGGGACTGAAAGCATCATTATGATAACAGTTATAACGTGTTAAAAATAGTCACAAACAAAGTCACCTTTTTACACCTTTACAGTGAATTATCGCGTGTATTAAAATTACAAAAAAATAGATAATTTCCGCGTTAGTAATTTACTCGACGCTGTCAACCGCTCGGTTCGTAAAAATTAATAATATTTCACCATTCTTAACGTTTTTATCGTTGAAAATGGCGATAAAAAGAATCGCTTGGGTTGGTATTAGTCATAGCTGGTATCACCTATAGTATACAAGCCCCCATTTTTTTCGCGTGATAAATCAATAGAGCTTTTTCAGTTCAACTACACATTCATCGTCGATTACTCGTAAGCATTATCGAAGTCTTATCTCTCCAATATCCACCGATGAGGCACATCAAGATGAAATCCAAGAGACTTAAGAAACGAGCGAGAAGGTAGAAGAGAAAAAGTACACAGTATGTACTATTGTACTCGCATTGACGCGATAATTTACACGATAAAGGGTAAAGAGATTAAAAACGTTCGTAGGTTTTAGGTTGTTGCGTGTACGCGGACAATTAACGGGGCGAGTTAAACTTTCGAGCTTATTTTATTTTCAATATTAACCCGCGTTCGAGTCATGTCACGGTGGTCGTGGTTCGAATGAAAATGCGGTGTTTTACTTTTTAAATTTATATAACGAAATAAACTCGGTATTTCGAAACGACGCAATTTCCTCTTTCTTCGGTAAAACCTCGAGTGAAAATATGGTTTTCATTTCGCTACAAACGTCTTTCTTCTTTTTTCGCTCCGCAACTTAACGAGCAATCAAATTAGAACGAAAAGCTCAAGTGGAGTAGAACTCGTAAATTACGGCGACAAATTTAAAAGGGTTAAAAGGATCAAGTCGCGCAAGATCTCAACATGTACGCCCGTTAATAGCGGAATTCTCGAGTATACAAAAGCGCTTATTTTGCATAAACACAGAGCCTTGTATGACGGGTTTTTCTCAACCTCGAGTACTTCACAAGGGTAAAAATGTAAGCAGCTATGCCGCGGTAAAGGAAGTTAGTTTTACATTGCTAACCCCTTCATGTCTACAGGCCATACCCTATACCAAGTCTGGAAACCCCCACTATTTCCCTTCCAGAACCACATAGGAAGTTGAATTTAGAAAAAATTTAGTATTTCTTGCCATGCAATAATCGTATGAACATAAATATATTTCTCAAATTATAATTACTTGAGGTTCCTCAAATTATCCTCAAATTTTTACGATCCACTATTTTACATCTACATATTTTGACCTTAGTTTAAGACGTCATATTCTGGCCATCAACTAACCCTACACACAAAGATAGATCTTTCTACGTTGATTTGGTGAGGAGTGGAAGATGCACGAAATTTCCTACAGCAATTTCACCTCCAAACGCAGTTTTTTGCTCTAACACCGCTCCAAATACACTTACGAAGTGAAAATCAAAGTAGATTAGTTATTTGGATTCATTTTATCACATGACCTCACAATAACAAATTTCCGACCGCTTGTATATCCCCACTATATGTTCAAGTTAATAACCCCTCCTCCTCCTCTCCAACACAATTTATGAGAATGAATTGTGGACTTGGTATACTTCTTATCTCCAATAGTCCTAAAAGTCCATATTAATTACATTTTAACAAATTTGAGGCTCCTCAGGCTCTACTCAAATTTTGATAATCCATCATTTTGGTTCCATTTTGACCTAAATTCAAGAGGTCATATTCTGGTCATCAACAAACCCTGCATACAAAGTTTGACCTTCCTACGTTGATTTGGTGAGGAGATATGGTACATTCATGAAATTTCCTATAGCTATTTCCCATTTCAAAACACTTTTTTTGCACTATCTCTCCTCAAAATACACTTAGGAAGCTAAAATCAGAATAGATTAGTCATTAGGGCTCATTTTATCATATGGCATCAGAACAACAAATTTCCGACCTCTCGTGTACCCCCACTACATGTTCAAGTCAAAAGCTCCTCGTCCTCCCCTCCCACACCATGTATGAAGGTGGATTGTAAATATGGTATATTTCTAATTCCCGAAAATCATATAAGTTCATATTAATTACATTTTCACAAATTTGAGGTTCCTCAGGCTCTACTCAAATTTTGATAATCCGCCATTTTGGATTCATTTTTACATAAATTCAAGAGGTCATATTCTGTTCATCAACATACTCTATATACAAAGTTTGACCTTTCTATGTTGATTCGGTGAGGAGATATGAAAGATTCATGAAATTTCCTATAGTAATTTCCCCATCAAAACACTTTTTCTGCTCCAACTCTCTTCCAAATGCACTTGGGAAGCTAAAATCAGAGCAGATTAGTCTTTTGGGTTTATTTTATCATATGAAATCATAACAAATTTTCGACCTCTCGTGAACTCCCACCACATGTTGAGGTCAATGACCCTATCTCCTCCCCTCCAACAAAATTTATGAAGGTGAATTGTGGATATGATATACTTCTTATCTTCAATAATCATAAAAGTCCATATTAATTACATTTTTACTAATTTGAGGTTCCTCAGGCTCTACTCAAATTTTGATAATCCGCCATTTTGGATCCATTTTGACCTAAATTCAAGAGGTCACATTTTGGTCGCTAACTAACCCTTCATACAAAGTTTGACCTTTTTAAAACGATTTGATGAGGAGTATGAAGGATTTAAAAAATTTCATGACTCAAAACTTCCTAAAAACGCGTTCTTTGTTCCAACTCACTTTTTAATGCACTTGGGAAGCTGAAATTCGGATATGATGGTGTCCATGAGTTATTCTTTTATATGAGATCAAAAACAAAAATTCCAAACCATTTTCCCTCCCTCCAACTCCGCTCAAAATTTGAATGATCCAGCATTTTGAGGTGAATCAAAATTAAAAATGAAAATATATTTGCGTATTTATATGAAAACTATCTCAACAAATTTTCAGCTATTTTCATTCATGCCCATTGGCGCTATGCGCGAGACGAGGTGGAAATACATATACATCAAAAAGTTGAACATTTCCCATACGATTACAAATGGTCTGAAAAGCAAAGGTTTGAAGAACTCACCCTCCCCTGACCCTTCCTTCCCAAATCAGTAACACTACAATATATGTCTTTTTTACGTTAAAACCTCAGCTAAAAAGTAACGAGTATGATCTAAACTCGAGCAAATTGCCGCCCTGCATGCTTTAACATTGGAATTACAGTAATTTTTCTCAAACCACGATACTTCAACGGAGCCCATTTGGGTATCACGATTGACGTCGAATCATGCAAATAAATCTACGTTACGAATGAAATGGCGAAAAATTACCGATTGCAGATGTTCCATGATTATAGCCATTATTTTCTAGAATTTTTCGCATCTTCGCTCTTTTGCATGGCGAAAGAAAGTACCGTTTGAGATAGCAACGCGATTCCGCTTTCAAGGTAATATCAATCATCTTTCATTTGTCCTTCGCTTCGTTCCGCTAATGTATTTTATCTACAATCGCGCATCTCTTCTCAACGTATTCGCCATTAATTCGATTCATTAAGGGAAGCGAAATGGCAGCTCTGGTTTTATTTTTTCCTACCACTAGGGTCGAATGTAAATACAGCGGAGTCGACGGAAAACCCGGAGTGCCGAGTCGTAAATTCGCGCGCAAAAATAAGCCGGTCCGGGTTTTAGGTCAGGCTGTCCAATAAATTCACGCTTGGTCAATTAGATTAAGATTGGAGAAAAATTGCTTTCTATCGAAGCGACGGGCTCGACTTTATGGAATAATATTTTTTCGCCGTTCGACGTTCCAGAGAGCACTTGTCATTGGGACGCGATTTAAGGATATCATTAGGATTACTGTTGGCCTACAGTGTATGCCAAGAATAAAGGCATGATAAATGGAAGTACAATTGATAACAACCGAAAGAGCGTCTTTTCAAAAAAAGAAAAATAAGCAACGATTTCATCACGAATAGAAAGTATATTCTCAAGGTCTCTATCTAAATTCTAAATTGAGAAAAAGGATTTACAGAAAAAAGGCACCTTATAAAAGATATTCTTTTCCACGCCGGTCGAAGCCTTCGTCTCTCTTCGTCACCCATCAGTTCTTTTGATGGGTTTTTCTTTCGTCGACGCTTACAACTAAGAATACGAATTCAAAAGGAATAAAAAAAAGCCTACGAAAACTTTAATACGCTAATTAAACCGGAGTCATAAAATAACCGCAACGACGCGTATTTTTTATTCTCCGTACGAGGTCGCAGGCTATAACGCAGATTCTCGCATCTCGATGATGTTTTTTTCATCTATTCGGTTTTTTATGTATACTTATGCAATATCGAGAAGAGAGAAAAAAATGTAAGCAGTTGTGTCACATTGTTGGAGCTGAGTTTTTATTGAGGGATTATTCAGACTTGCACATAATCTTATAGAGGCATTTACACCTACATTCAGCATCGACGCTGGAAAACCTCAGTAACTTGAAAACAGGATATGCAGTAGGTACATTTTGCCCACAGAAACCATAAGAGCCCATATTTATTAAATTTCAGTTATTTGCAGTTCCTTAAGCTCTACTCAAATTTTCATCATACGCCATTGTGGCAACCACTCGAATAGAGACCTTATGAAAGTTTGGGAGATTCGCTTTCCCAAAAAAATTGTTACCACCCCTCCCACCTTCCTAAAAATTTACCAATAAATTTTTTAAATGGCTTTTTAAGGTGTAAGTTTTTTAATTTTTTTAAAAACATACGCCAGTATAAATAAATTAAAAAAAAAATAATAATAACTACACGACATTTACATGAAAATTAGATTTACTTCATTACGAAAAAAAAAACAAAAAAAAGAACAAAAAAACAAACAAACAAACAAAACAAAAAAATAAAGAAAGAAAAAATTCACAACCGTGTCTAATGAAAACTGAAAAAACAAAATAAAAAAAAAATTAATAAACATGTCATATAACAAAAAAAAAAAAATAAAAAAAAATAAAAAATAAAAAATTCACATAAACGGGTCGAATAGAAAAGAACAAAAAATGCACAAACGCTTATGTAAGAATTGATGTCCACATTATTATTTTTTGTTACATTACTATATTTTTATGCAATTTTAGTCTTTAGTCGTCCATTTCAGCCCCTTTCCTGGTGACTTCTTTGCGTAAATAAGTGGCGAAAGCCTCCTTGTCACAGCCTTGCGCCGCCACTGAAACACATGCGATACAGATATAGATTCAACCAGTAATCGTATTATTGCTTTTCACAACAGACTATTTAGGCAGCATTTAATTAAAATTTCAAAAAAAAAAGCAGTGGCGGAAAAGGAATGAAAAAGTAGTGAGGAAATTTTGACTGAAAATACATGTGCAATCAATGCACCTATTCAGGGTCGCATGGCCAGGGAATTTCAACCGGTACGAACCTAAATTGGCCCAACAGCCAACTGAAATTTTTTAATTTTATCCAATGACTAAGTGAATAAATTGTATAAAAATCAGGTACATTATGTTTTAAATAGAATTAATAAATAAAATTGCATCATAAATATATTGATTGATTTTTTTTCCTCAAAATTTAGAGTTTGAATTACTCATTCATTATTATCAATTTTTTAAAATATATATACTAAAATGATATATTTTTTAAAAATAAAATAAATAAAATTTAGACCCTCTCAAAATCCCCAAAAAATTATCACCTAAAAATTTTTTAATTTTTATAGGGGTCCAATGAATTTTTGGAGCTAAAAAATTCCAAATTTTCAAAAAGCATTTTTCTCAATTTTTGAAAATTTCGCCTTATACTACGTTTTGGAAAGTCTGAAATTTGAATTTGGGGGCTAAAATTTTCATGATATTTTTTTGAAGTAATTTTTCAACTACAAGACATCCACTTTCGAAAAAGAAGATAAATTTGGTCTACCTCACTACCTTAGTGTGGATGGAAGGCGGGGGAGGGGGTAGTAGATAGGTTATTGATATAAGGTTCGAGCTTTCTAGGTACATTTAATGAAGAGATATGGGAGATTTGTGAAATTTTTTCACTAAATTTGGATTTTCTCTAAAAATCCAGCCCCCCTCCCCTCTGTACAATTAAGTAAAATGTAACTGTTGCCAAAATTTTTTTATTTTCAGGGGAGGTCTAGTTAGACCCATCAAAATTGAAAAAAAAATGTAATTTTAAAGAAAAGATAAACAGGAACCATAAGGGAAAAATTCAAAATTCTCATTTCCTCTTATCGAAAAAAAATTGCCAGAAATTTAGGTACATATTTCACTTAATAACATTTTTCATTATTGAGTTTTTCAACGCAGGTATCGTAATGGTGGAAAAAAATCATTTTCAAATACCTATTGACTTTCAGTAGTATTTACATTTTTGATTCTTGGGCGCGATTATTCTGGTAAAATTCCATTTTTTTTTTAAATTGATAAAACTGAGACCCAAAATATAACTTTCATTCATCATGTATGCAGAGAAAAAGGCTAGTCCTATTCTATATCATTACAAATAGATTTAAATCCCAAGATATTAAGACCCCCTTTCCTTCCACCTACTTCTCCTTGCAATCAAGTAAACTTTAATAGCTATCGTTATCATCAAAAACTCGACCAAAAACTACACGCAACAACGATACTAATGCACATACATCTTGGTAAAAACTGCGCCTACGTTTCTACATAGAAAGAAAATGATAAATGAATGCGATTATGGTAATGGATGATAGACGCGAACATAATGAACGTTTTCGAATCAGAATTTAATTCGATTTTTGAAATGCCCAACGCTGCGTTACGATTAACCCTAAACATCCAGTTTCCACCGACGCGACGTATATTTTCATAGAACCAATTACGAAGATATCGTGTTATTTATATAGGTCAACGGAAAATTTATCGAATTAATTTCGAAGACCGATTGTTGTGAAGATGATGCGGTCGCTGCGGTTTGCTTTTCCTTTTTTCAGGCTTCCTTTTCGCTGTATTCTATTCAGGTTAATTGCTCTGGTTAACGTGTGAATTGCGCTTCGATATAGCTTATCGAATTGCGAAAAAGAAAAAAATCGCCATTACTTTAAATTACCTTTTTGACCCGTTCGTATTGTCTCGATAGCTCCATTCGTTACTCGTAAACGCTACGGGTCAAGTTGAAAGGCGATGTCTTCAGGTTTTATGGCGTAGATGTGGTCGTGCTGTAACTTACAGATAATCAGCTCGGTGAATCTATAGGTCGACCTGTCGGATCGCTTCTAGTTGGATGAAATTTTGATCGTTCGATGATTAAAGTGTATGTACTCGTATGTACCGGTATAATAGGTATCATAGGTTCGCTTTATACCGCGATATTCGAAGTAGTTTAATTTTTTTAATAGAATCTTTTCAGATTGTTCACAGGGTGCAATACTTTCACTGCCCTTAAGTAGCCACTCATGTGCTCAAATATGATTATATTTTTTAATTTATCTGAAATTATGAAGATATCATTCCTTCTTTTGGTGAATTTTGCTTGCAAAACAGGCTCTATTAATATCCACCATTGATTCGTGGGAGGTCACGATGAAAACTCAACGAAGAGGAATTTTTAGTACTTAATAACTCTACATTTCAAATTACTACTTTCTTGGTGTATCTAGTGAAGAATCATTTCGTACGTTTTATATAAATGTCAAAGCTCGAAAATTTCAACGAAAAAACTTCAATTGTTTTAAGTATTCTACACCTTCCTCAGAGAGGGAGATTCAAGCTACTGTCCTCGACTTGAAATACCTGTCAAATAATGTATAATGTTTCACACTTCTCCAGCCCTTCTTGAACTTGATATACCACACTCTCGTCAATAATAAGAACCTCTGTGTATAAGGCTGTGTATGGGATTATTGTGCCTTCCTATAATTTTCTTTTATGGGGAGAGGATTACGGAAGAGTCGACAAACTCTGACTCGAAATTTCTAAAAACACTTCTCATCTTTTTTAGCTTCTAAATCGCTTTCAAATTTACCTAAAATGTTATAATTTTGATGCATTGCTAAGCTTGACCATCTAAAATTACAACTTTTTTTAAGTCTTGCAGTCTCGAAATTTTTAAAATTTGTCTTACTCATACTGAAGCAAACCAAGGTCATATTCAAGATATGTCAATGGGGTAGAGGGGAGGGGGGAGTAAAAATAATTTTATGAACATACATTTCGCAAGACTATACCTGGTGTAGTTTGGTGGGTGGAGGGGGGTTTCTTTTTCATGCACAAGAAATTTATGAATATCTTTAATACATAATAAGACAACATTTTTTTTTTGTAAGGATTCATATCGATTAAAGTAGCTATAGTCATTTAATTGTGAAATCAAATTTTTTTTGTGTTTAAATTTAAGAAATCTGTTTCAGTATAAATGTAGGCAGCAACTATGTGATAACAGAGGAAATGTATGATTTAGCAATTCTTAAATCGAATGTTGCATCTAAATATTCAAGAAATTGAGCTCATTAGAGAGGTTTTGACTCTACTCTGCCTTCATTACTGCTCTGAACGAAATAGGTGAAGAAGTTATTTTTAGACATATCTTATTGTTCTCTGTATCACCAGAATTTTAGCTATTTTTGGGCAATTCTTATAAGTATGAAAAGTATGAAAATTTGGCAAGAATGAAAAAAGAAGGGCAAAGGAGTCAAATTACTCCGAAACAGTATATTTGAAAAATTTCCAGGGATTTTCAGTTTTACTTCTGATAAATTATCTACATAAATGAGACAAAAAAAAAAAAATACAAAAATTGAAAAAAATTTCAAATTGATAAAAAATATTGTGAAGATGTAAAAAAATCGAAAAATGTCTCAAAAATTTTTTTTAAATGGAGAAAAAGCATCAAAAACAAAAAATTGCTTTAAAATGAAAAAAAAAAAATAAGCAGCCATGCCGTAGTATTGGAGCTGAATTTTTAACTGGGGCTTGTTCAGGTTCAAAATAACCCCAATCCTATCCCTTCCAAAACATTTAAGAAGTTGAACTTGGAACAAATGTAGTATTTCTTGCTACGCAATAATCGTGAACACATATTTCTCAAATTCTAAGTACTTGAAGCTCCTCAAATTATCTTCAAATAGTTAAGATCCGCCATTTTGGATCCATTTTGGTACAAATTCAAGAGATCATATTCTGGCCATTAACTGACTCTACATATATAGTTTGACCTTTCTACGTTGATTTGGTGAGTAGATATAGAAGATTCGAGAAATTTCATAACTCAAAACTTCCTCAAAAAACCGTTTTTTGCTCCAACTCCTCTCAAAATGCACTTAAGGAGCTAAAATTTTGAAAAGTTGGTGTTTGTAACTTGCTCTTTCATATGAGATCAAAAACGAAAAATTTAAAGGCATTTTTCTATTCTCCAACCCTCTTCAAAATTTGAGTGATCCGCCATTTTTTATTTTATCGAGAAAACAAAATTAGTTTTGTCGCATTTTCAGGAAGAGTCTCTCACCAAGTTTTGAGCGAATTTCATGAATACCCGCCAGCATTATGCGTATGGGGAAAAATATATTTATACCAAAAAGTTGGAAATTTTCCAGATGATTACAAGCGCTTTGAAACTTGAAGATTTGAAAACTCCCTTCTCCCTCCCATCCTCTTTTCAAATCATGTAAGCTGTAATTTAGGTCAAAAACTCAGCTAAAAATTCAAAATTCAAAAGATAAATGAATCAATAATTTTCTAAAAATGAAAAATCGCCAAAAAATTTTTAAAATGTTGAAAATAAAAATGAAATAAAAAAGTAATATCAAAATTCCCAAAAAATTCAAAAATTAAACAATTATTTTACAAAAATAAAAACAATATAAAATGTTCGAAAATTTAATACCTAAACATTTTTTTTTTGATTTTAAAAATTCTAATTATAAAATTTAAAAAATCCAACGAAATAAAAAAGTAATATCAAAATTCCCAAAAAAATTCAAATAGTTATTTTACAAAAATAAAAACAATATAAAATGTTCGAAAATCTAATACTCAAATTTTTTTTTAATTTTAAAAATTCTAATTATAAAACTAAAAATATCTCAAGTTGACAAAAATACCTTAAAATTTCCTTTTACTATTTTCTTTTAAATTTTCACATTATATATTTTAATAATGGAAGATACCACCTTAAATTCATGTGTTAAAAATAGCAAATAAATCTGAAATTAATTCAGAAAACTTAATCACAAAATACATACTGAGAAAAAGTAAATACGTGACCCCTTTCACGTATCTCTGAACAGGTGAACCAAGGAAGTCCTTACCTTATACTATAAAAATTGGTTAATTGCCATCTAAACAATAATTCCAACATGTGATTCTCAATAGGTAGGTAATTAATCCTATTTTCTCTCTTCATATCATTTTTTTCATTAGTGTAATTCAAATCAGTTCATCAATCCATCCACATTGCCTATTTTATAATTTAATCAAACTTAAAAATTCCGCGACGCTTCATAAACATATCTACAAATTATCTCGATATTTGACGATTTTATCACTTTACTTCTGCATTCTTATAATAAAATAAACACTTATGAATATTAAAGAAAAATCGAGTGGGTACTGTTTTGTGAAATTTGATATGGGTTTCGGGTGATAGAAAAATGCATCGTATAAGCTCAAGTAAGTTGAAAAACTGATAATTTTAAAGAACCCTCTTTATTAAGGTTAAGTAATCTATAATGATTTGAAAAAATTCCATCACGTTTATATTCATTAGAAAATTATTTTCCGATATTTCAGTTCCAAGAGTGAACATGTTCGATATTTTTGTTTATCTGTTTTGCACTTTGATTGGTGTAATCGAACATACCTCATGCGCGGAAAATTCATCTTCACCCGTCAACACATTCATAAAATTATCAACCGATCCGGATGTCTTTGTCGATAAAACATATCTACTGGCAGAAGTAGTGAATCTTCGTATGATGGGAGGTTACATGATGACTTGTCCTCCTAAATTCGGTAAAACTACTAATCTGCACATGATGGAGGCATTTTTCGGAATAGATTGGACCAGCGAAGGAGAAATACTAAAGGGCGACAAGAACGCTGCTTCGTATTACAAGACGTTCAGTAATCTAAATGTAAACAACGATAGAAACATGATGCAAAATCATTTTGCCCAATACTTCGTCTTATATTTAGACATGAGCGAAGTGGATATAACATCATTGACCAAATACTGGTCAACGTTGAGAAAAGCTGTCACCAAGTGTATTAAAAAATATCGTTATTTTATCGAAAAACTAGCCAAAGAAGAAGATACATCCTTCACCAGAGACGAGAAACGAAAAATACAAAACTACATGATCATAATGAACAATACAAGCGACTTTCCTACAGTTAAATTCGCCATAAAAAATACAGCGTATTTGTTGACAACGTATTATCATAGGAGAGTGATGGTGTTAGTTGACCAAGCTGATACACGTTTTCAGTGGATGCTATCAGAGTCAACTGAAGACGACGAGATAATTAAAGTTGAAGAAGAGTTGATGTCTTTTTACCATTCGTTCACTAAACTAGCTCCTAGATCTGTATATTATACTTTTTTCACCTGCACCAATGAGTTTTTATCGCAAAAATTCGCCAAAACTTTAAAAGTAATTCATCAACGGAAGTTCCTAGTCAATCATGCTTTCGCCAAGTTTTGCGGCATAACTTACGACGAAATGGATTTGCTACTGGATGAAAATGGACTCATTAACGAAGAACGTAAGAATGTACTGAGATTCTTCTTCGGATACGCGGTCGGTCTCAGTAATATTTTGCTTTATAACCCACTATCTTCCACCAGTGGTTTTAAGAACCCGAGGATACTATGTGAAAGCAAAGCAACCCCGGTATGGGTGAAAAAAGTGAATCTTACGAACATCTGGTCTTGTTTACGTTACCCCGATATTCGTGAAAAAATGTCTAAATTATTGGAAAACGGTACAGTGACGTTTTCCGAAAAACCATATTTTGATGGTAATATCACCACGTTTGCGTCTTTCGTTAAGAATATACAATTCGAGAAGTGCAACAGACTCAAAGAATTTCCGCAAGATATGTTTTACAAATATTTATTCGAAAATGGATACTTGACTTGTGTTCAAAGTACACCTGAATTACTCTGTTTGCCAAATCAAGAAATTAAACTGGAAGTTCAAAGATGGATAAAAACTTTGGATTTGTTAGGTCATACTCTCACCTAAACCACTTCGTTTGGTAAATAAATACATCGAGCTGGAAGCACGAAGATGGATGAAAGCAGTGAAATGTTAGGTCAAACTTTTTTTCCACTCAGTGCAACAGTACTTAACTGATCATGAGATTTTACCAACAAATAATCAGTAACCTAGTATTATAGCGCATAGAGGTCTTTTTGTTTTTTACACAATAATAAATTTATATTCGTGTTTCAGAATTTCTTATACTTATCAAGTTTGTAGACGTTTTTCATTTATTTCCAGAAAAATAATACAATGATCGCTCTGGCTGTTCGAAAATGTTGATTTTACCTAACAGAAAAAACTTCACCCAAGCTTTCCAACAGCCATTTAAAATATTCTAGTAAGGTAATTACACCAAATTTCAAAATGATTCTAGTCGTTAGGAAACACAATATTCAACCAGTTTTTGACAACAGTAACAAAATCAAAAATATTCTAGGAAACAAAAGAGAAAGACAGACCTATGCGATGACATCTAAAAAATAAATTGAAAAAAGTACTCAAGAATTTGTATCGGATAAACAAAAAGGAACTTCAAAATAAAGTTCAAAAACCCACTATACAATGCGAAGAAAAATAGTGAAAATAAATCTGCCCCTCAGTCCGCCTCATAGCAAGCAAAGATACAATAGATTTCGATGAAAACCTCGGTTCTTTCTTTATCTTTTCTTTTTTCCCTACCACTCTCAATCTCACTCCCACTTCATTTCTTGTTCTCTTTTCACTTCTCCTTTCCTTACCTTTTCTCTCTCTCTCTCTTTTTCATTCTTCCGTATTGTAAAAGAGCTAATCATAAAATAAATCATTGTCATTGTCTTTCTTTCTCTCTCACTTCCCTTCACACTGCCCTCTTTGCCTTTTCTCTCTTTACTTCTCCTTCATTACCTCTGCTATGTGACTTCCTTTCTTTCTCACCCTCTCCCAAAAAAAGTTGGATATTAATGATAAAGATCATCTGTCGGTGGCAACTCGTGCTTATAAGAGTCTGCAAGTAGAGAGGAAGAATGTGGGTGCTGTTGAGTTTAGACGCGTGGTGGGTGAGTACACTGTGGCGGCTATTGTTGATGGATAGGAGGCAGTTGGCATTCTATGGTTCCCCTTCTCCCCTCCATTTATGTACTTTGTTATACTCATTTTGATTATTTTGTTAATTTTTGTTTTGTTTGTTTATCTATTTATTCTTTTTTTCTTTCTTTCTCTCTCAATTCCTTTCATCCTGCCGTCTTTGCTTTTTCTTTCTTCGTTTCTTCCTCCCTCCTACTATCTTACTTTTTTTCTTCTCTTCCTTTCCTGAAAAATATTTGATATTAATAATAAAAATTATCTGTCTGTCGCAACTCACGCTTATAACAGTCTATAGGTAGAGACAATAGACAATATATTTGAAAAAATACTGAAAAATGAGGGTACCGTTGCAATCTGGCGTATGATGGGTAAGTATGTGATGGCTATTTAGTCCAGTAAATGTTGAGAGAAAATGGTCGAAGTACTGCAAAAATTTCCATCAAAGATTTTTTTGGTGCATAATTAAGGAAGGCGTCCACAAACAACATACATCTACAGTGGGGCAAACCCCTCTCAAAAAATGTTTTTTTCAAATTATCTCCCCAAATATCAGTTTTAAAGGAAAAATAGTTCAGTACATTTTTGTAGCAGACTCAATTTTCTACAACTTTGTTCCCATGCAATTTTTTGTAGGTGCCATAGAAATGGCTGGGTAGAATCCTAAAGAAGAGGGGTTTTAAGGGAGATATTATAATAGCCATTAGTAGGCGATGAAAGTTGACAATATGAATTGCATGAGTGTGCACAAAGGTGTTTAATCAAAATGAAAACTTTTTCCGAATTGTGCCTCTCCCCTTGTTCTCAACTAGGTATCATACAGATTTATAAATTATCTCTGCTAATAACAGTTTAGCTAGGAAAATGTTGAGTACAATTTTGTAATTTTATGCAGTAGATTGAATTTGCTACGTACATTTTTTGTAGGTGTCATAGGTGAGGGGGATGAGGTTGATTATATTACATAATTTCCTATTTCAGATTAAAAAAAAATTTAATCAAAAAAAACTTTATTTTGAAATTTTTGACCATCTCCTTTTTCTTTGTGGTGGTGCCTACGAAGTTGATGGTTGCTCATCTTCATCTATTAGAAGTTCGTGGATTTTCTTCAATACTCGAGTGAAATGAGTATGGAGAATTTAATGAATACGAATTATATAATAACCTGTGACATATTACAGTTTTTCAGATGGGTCATCTACTACTTCTTCATCATCACTCTCTTCTAAACTTATACTAGCCAAATTCAGACAAGTTATTCCTTGGCAAGTTCCGCACACAATTGAATATTTTAGGCATGAAACATCACGCAATAACAATCAACAAGTTGGGGCAAAAAAGTTGTGATTATTACTTTTAAATAGCTTGTATGTGGAACCATATTTTCTACAACTACAAGCATTTTCTTCACATCCTTTTCTGCAGTTACATAAAATAATTTTCAGTAATGTTGGAGGGGCAGCTTGTTTAGTCGTTTCAGTGTGCTCAAGCCGTTCACTTACAAGTTGCCATTCTCATTCAGAAGTGTCTTTTCATTTCCTCTCCTAGTTTGGATTTGATGATACACTAAATCAATGAAGTTCGGCCGCATCTTCAGAGGTGACAATGATTCAATGACAAATCTATAAGGGATGAGCTCGCTGTTATGTCGAAAAAGATGGAATCCCTTTGTGGCGAAGTATCATAACGATTTGCCAGTTGAACTGAAAAATGCTAGTGTGACCTAGTTTAAAAATGCTGTCAGAGAGTATGCATAGTTTTGCTTAGATGGATGAATAATGAATATGTCTCATTCGACTCCTTTAAAGGTAGTGAATGATTCTATAAATTAAAGTTTTGACTTTATGTCAAGTTTCGTAAGTTCTATAAAACCATCTTGTAATTTTACTTTGATTGCAAGACGCTTGTAAAATTCCATACGTGATTTGGGGAACAGAATCGATACTTCTTGACTCTAAAGCCATTCTCTTGAATTTTCCTTTCTATCTCAAATGTATTGCGTAAAAAACGGAGCAGTTTTGCTGATTTCTTGATATCTACACTTGTGTATCAGGTGTTTTTATCGTTGTACAGAAACCCAAATAACTCGAATCCTTTTTGTCTTTAGACTTCGAGCAACACCTTGATTACGAATTTCGAAAGAGCTGATTAAGCACTTCACGACCTCTTATACTGAAGGGGCGAAAAGGGGGAAATGAGTAACCAAATTCACGGCAACATCGATGGTAACGGGAACTTGTAAATTACTCAGTTCGTGCTCTATGCACGCGGTCGGAATGGTAATTTGCGGATTTTTTTCTCCGAGCTTTCTACACGGCGGAGACCTTTTGCTAATACCATCACGAACACGACGCATCGCGTCTTCCATGCTGAACGGTCTCGGGAAGTCGAGACTGGAGCTTGGCTTGAGTGTACGTATTTTTTGAGAACTCCTAGTACTAATTCGTGTCTATACCGGTACGCTGTGTTGCTGGTATAAACACGTGTGAAGAACCGGTTTACGCAGGCAAGACAAAGGCCATTGTGTACGCTAGTATAGCTCACCTCTATAACCCGATCACGTATACCAGTGTATCAGCTTCTGGCGATATGCACGACTAAAGATGCTGAACTTATTATAAACCTAGTACAGCGCTGGATTGGACTGGTATATGGAGGATGAAAAGTAACAGGCCTAATTCGCCTTTAGGGCAGAACAAAAGTCATTACGATGATACGGCGTAACGTGTAGGCGTCATCGAGCCGCTTCGAGTAAATGGTGATGAAGTGTTCAATTTGTGATGAAATTTTCGCGCTGCTGCTGCCGTCAACCTATACATTACTATCGACATTGTATATTACATCATACCGCTGATAAGAGACAATTGATGATAAGCTGTTTAAACACGATTATTGGAAATAATGTTAGACGTTGGGAAAGAAAAAATTTTTATCATCCGGCTTACGCGGGCGCAGTTTGTTATTGCATCAGTCACTGTCTGAGGCGAGACATCGTGTCGACCTTTGGTTGACGTATCGCAGAAATTTTTCGCGCTACGAAAATTTTCGTATCATCTCTCGTATTGGAAAATTTAACTCGTTATATTATTCTAGGAACACAGTAACGGATGCAATTTCACGCGCTACTTGTAATTTGTCGTTAAATTATAGGTAAATTAACGTCACAAGTTCATTGTACAAAAATCGATATCCGGGCTGAGTGTTGATGGCGAAACGTCCGTAATATAAAATTTGATGGCTTTTTAATAACCGACGATGTAATTTACTCTTATTGATTCCGTAATTACTTTCCTATCAAAATCCAGCCATAAATTAATCGTCTAATATGCAATTGCAATTCACTAAATTCATCAATGAAGTATCTCATAAGCCAGTCTGGCATATCCTAATTTTCGACCGTCTCGCGGAAACACATCAACCTCTGTTATCGCATCGTCGATAACGGAAAGCAATTAAGAATTTTAAATTTCCTCAAAATTGCGGTACGTGATTAAAATCATAATCGCAAATTTATCAAACCAATTATATTAATAAAAACATGAAAAAATTTATCCCACGTTACGCCATAAACATCACGTACCATTAAATTTTACTACCTCTCGAGACAACATAAATTACATCGAACGCGAATTTTTTCTTATAAAGTTACCACAATGGTCATAAATGAGTTAAATTTTACAGCATTTTGGTTGGCAAAAGTAATAAAAGACCTTGCAATGAGCATTTTCGAAGTTAGTAAACTTATTTCTGACCCAAAAAATGCTCTATATAAAATCGTATTCATTAATTTAAGCGATGGTTAAAAAGTAATATGAAATAATAACCTTGCTTAACCGTTCATCACTACAGGCCACACCTAATACCAAGTCTGAAAACCCCTACCATCCTTTCCAAAAACACTTAAGAAGTTCAATTTGGCACAAATGTAGTATTTCTTGCCATGAAATAATCATGCGAACACATATTTCTCAAATTATAACTATTTGAGGGTCCTCAAATTATCTTCAAATTTTGTAAATCCGCCATTTTGGATTCATTTTGACTCAAATTTAAGTGGTTATATTCTGGTCACAAACTAATCCTACACACAAAGTTTGACCATTCTAGGCCGATTTGGTGATGAGATATGGAAGATTCATGAAATTTCCTACAGCAATTTCCCCTCCAAAAGCCGTTTTTTGCTCTAACTCCCCTCCAAAATCACTGAGGAAGCTAAAATCAAAATACGTTTGTCACTTGGGCTCATTTTATCATATGACACAGCAATAAAAAATTTTCGACCCCTCCTGTACCCCCACCCCCCCCCCCTCCAACATCATGTATGGAAGTGAATTCGGGATATAGTATACAACTTATCCCCAATAACCATATGAATTCATATTAATTACATTTTTACCAACTTGAGGCTCCTCAAGCTCTACTCAAAATTTTGATAATCCGCCATTTTGAATCCATTTTGATCCAAATTCAAGAGGTCATATTGTGGTCACCAACTAACCTCACACACAAAATTTGACCTCTTTAACTTGATTTGGTGGGGAGATATGGAAGATTCAAGAAATTTCATGACTCAAAACTTCCTCAAAAACCGTTTTTTGATCTAACTCCTCTCAATATGCACTTAGGAAGCTGAAATTTGGATATGTTAGTATCCGTGACTCACTCTTTCATATGAAATCAAAAACGAAAAATTTGAGCTATTTGCCCCTTCTGCAGCCCCCCTCAAAATTTGAGTGATCCGCCATTTTGAAATTTATCGAAAAAACAAAAAAACTATTTTTGCGCATTTTCAAGAAGAGTCTCTCACCAAATTTTGAGCGAATTTTATGAATACTCGCCGGCGCTACGCGTGGGGAAAAAAAAATATATATATATATGTACCAAAAAGTTGGACACTTGCCAGATGATTACAAATGGTCTGAAACGCAAAGATTTGAAGACCCCACCCTCCCCCGACCTTCCCTTCCCAAATCAGGTAGGCTGTAATAGCTATCGTTTTGTTAAAAGCTCAGCTAAAAATACACATACAGGAGACCCAAGTGAAAATATGAAAAATTTCCCAACAAAGATTTTCTTTACTACGGGAGCGGAGGCTCTGGAGGACCCAACATTTGCTTCTTCAAGTACATACCATACATGTTGGTGGTTATAAGACAATATCTTCTTTTATTTTATTTTTTATTTATTAATTTTGTTATTATTTATTAAGAGAAATCTTGGTAATGAAAACTTTATCAAGTACCTAATTTCTCCTGAATATATAAGATCTCGGCCACGCCCAATGATATAAACATATTTTTTACTAATCATAAAATGATTGAAAAAATTAAATTTTTTACGAACTTTTTGAAATCACCAGTTTGAACAATATACTACAATCTCCAAGACTGGAAAAAGCCAGAATTAGTGCAGGAGCAAAAATGATTTTAGCTCCTCCCCCGCCACTTTCAATTTTTTCCGATATTCCATTCAAATTAAAAATATATATATATACTGGGAAAAATTTTTATTAAAATGTTGTGAGAACTTTCAAGATCCGAGCTTTCGAACTTGGAAGCTTTTTCGGTTTTTTTGAAAATATCTCAAGAATGAAGGGTCGTAAAGGAAAAATGTAGAAGAACAAATACTTTGGTTCTCATATATTTTTCATAAAGCTCATAAAAAGTTGAGCATTTGAACTTGAATTTTATTTTTATTCCTATGTTACCACTTCTATACATACATCAGTTATTGTTTAAAATTATCGTCAAGTCCACTATTTGCATACCTACCTTCATATTATTTATTTCGATAAATATGGCGTTTCATAGAAAAACTGTTACACATGGAATTATCCCACATTCAATTTCTTACAAGAAAAGTTCTATTTATTTTAGATTATGATACATATAAATACCAAAAAACATAATGATTAGTCTTTTACATGATATTGATAGCCTGACACTTCTTTATATAGTTTTTTGCATTCATCTCGATGAATACAACATTTACAGGAAAAACCATCGTAAACAAAATTAATCAGTGGTTGATTCTGAACAAAAAACATTCAGTTCATTTTCCAAATAGATTGCTTCCCAAAGCCAAAAAACCCCTCATCATCTCTTAAACAAAAAAAAATATTCAAAATCATTATTTTGATACTTTTTTCGTATTTATCTCGATAAATATAACGTTTCATAGAAAAACACTTATGTAAAGAATTACTCCACATTCAATTTCCAACAAGAAAAGTCTAATCTATTTTTCGTTTGTGGTGCACCTAGGAGCCAAAAAACGAATTGAATCATCTCGTATATGATACTATGTCAGTGTGACACAGTTCTTTCCAAAGTGGTTTGCATTATCTCGGTGGATATGAGATTTACGAGAAAAATTCTCCTTTATGAAACTAAACAAATTTTTATTTTCAACAAAAAAGCTTCCGTTCATTTTTTTGATAGAGTAAATTCTGCGTTCAAAATTACTCTTGTTTTACCTGTTAACTGAACGAGAAAAATTCTTATATTTTTAGATTTCTCAACCTCGAAAGCATAACAGGTATATGTGATTTAGAGGGAAGGAGGACCGGTGAATGAAAAAGAGAGTCTAATCTTGGATTTCAGAGGTAACGTGTTCCATTACCTCTATTTGAGTTTTTAACGAGAAAAATTATACGACTGCAGGTCAGGAACAATTAGAATTAATACATCAGTGCCACACGAATTTCATTTTAAACAAAGATGATCGGTGGTGGAGGGAGAGGGGAGTAAACGAAACAATGTAAAATGAAAAAACGTATGAGAAACTAAATGAAAGGGATGGGGTAATAATACGATTTTATACGAGAGAATTCAATGGTAAAGCGTGGAATCATTTCTTTTTTACCTAATTACTTTTGTTTTTTTGCCTACTGAAAAATAAAGGAAAAAAACAGGAAGCAATTAAAGGGGTGGAAAACAATGATGAGAGTGAAGTATACTAAAGTAGTTTCATGAACGTTAAAATATAGATTTTTAGGGTTGGTGAATTCGAATTTGATTCCCTTTTTTGTTTTAATTTTCAATAATTTTTGTATACTACAATTTTAAGTTATTATATTTATTGCAAACGATGTCCATTCACTCAACACTTACTTACATTTTTCAATGAACTTTGTGTTCAAGTTAACAAGCTTGTAATCTTTCAAAGAATAATGATTTCAAATGATTAGTTATTTCATAAAATTACCCATCAAGGATTTCGTCGTAATCGTAATCAAATCTGTAATGAAGTTTATCACCAAAAAAAAAAATTAAAAAAAAATAAAATTAGGTAGATTCGAATTAATTTCGTTATTCGTCGTAATCTCAGGTTAACATGATTGAGTATTCATTTACTTTTTGAAATTGAATTTCAAATAGATGAATGGAAAAGTTGGATAATCGATAGAGGAAAAAAGAAGGTAACCTAGCTAATTCGACGATATCTGAAATTAGTTTTTTTATTAATTAAAAAAATTACACCGAAATCTGATAAAATAAACTGAAATTCCGGGAAATCGATCAATAATTTCGGACCGAATAATTAACGTTGATAAATCAAACGAACTAAAATGAAGTTGATTAATGAATAAAACCACCGCGAGTTAAACTTCTTACGAAACGAGCAGCCTGCAGAAATCAACGATTTAATGAATCGTCAACTTTGTAGAAATTTTACTTTTTCCTAATCATTCGGAGTAGCGAAGAGCACGTGCATATCGAAGTCATAAATCTCGAAAGATTTTCGAAGAAAGCTGGAAGTCACTTAATATGCCAACGTTTTGATACAAAGTTAATAAAAGTTTTAAATAAACTTTTGATTTTTCGTAGCATTTCCTCGACACGGTTGGGCGTTTACCGTGTATATACATTATTTATTACACCGTTCGAACGACGATGAAATAATTTTATATAAAATTCATTTTGTTGGCGTAGCACGCGCCGGCGAACGTGAAAAAAAAACTTTTCTCATCATAAATCAGTCGAAAATAATTGAAACAACAACAGCAATAAAATATTTCGCCAACGCGACGAGTATGGCGAAAGAATTAAAGGAAGATTTTAAATTGAAATTTCCAAAGCAGTAAAAACGTTGCACCCTATCTTTTCAAAAACGTCGACACGATTCGGGCGCTATGAAAACATTTCAAGTTTTCAAAACTTGTTAAAAGTAAATAGAAACCCCGCCGTTCCGCCGGCCGGCCCTCGATCCGCCGCAGAATGTAGAATTAGTACCTTTCGTAGTTCATCTCGCTACATATTCCCATTCCCAGTTTTAGTGCTCTTTTCCATTTAGGTCCGACAATTTATGGCATGTTTTATCCTGTAATAAACGCGTCTACTGTGGAACACGCTGAGGTACGCGGAGTGGCGAGGCGAGAGTGATCTTTTTTTTCGAACGACTACCGGATTTAACGTAGCTGTGTTTACCCTTCTCGCAGCTTTTTATCATTCTTTATGCTTTCGAGATGTTGGAAACGAATTGGTAAAAAAACGTTTTTAATAATTTCATATACCATCGAATGTCTCGTATGTTCGTGTTTGATAGTACCTACATCGTAATACCGTCGATGAATAATACCTTTATAATGGTATACCGTGTACGAGTCTGCATCAGCTCTGGCGGCCTTTAATCCATTAGAAGTGATAATTTTTTTAACACTGTTAATGCGAATGAACATTCGCTCGTTTTCCGAGCTATTCGATTGCAGCATAGGGAGCTTTTTAGCATCACGATAAAAGGTAATAAAAAAAATACGTAGGTAGGGTATTACTCGTACATCCTCTTCCCCCTTTTCTAATACGTATTGTCATTTCCCCCATCGTTTCACTCGTCTTTCTTTTTTGAATTCTTCAAAGAGCTCGTGAAAGACGTTAGTTAACATTCGATCAATAGGCGTACAGTATTTTCACATTTCACTCTACGCGATATCTCGTTGCTCATCTTTGTTATCATTTACCTAGCCGCTGATGAAATTCATCTCGACTGAGTCGTGACTTTGGTTCAATGCGTAAGCTACTTTATCATGTCGTTGAACTTCGCAGCTGCGTTGTCAACTTTGTAGAGTATCTAAATTTAATTATCTACTATGTACGTTGGTCATTCTAATTCTCAAACTGAACAACAAACGGTGGTAATATAAAACTGGTTTTGTAGATAGATGATAAGACGTGAAAATTTACAAGTAACGATATTTTTTACGTCCCAGTTTGTTTAAATTAACGCCATTTTTTAGGTATCACGTGTTGGTCGCGTTGAGGAAAGAAATAATCGTGAAATTCCGATTCAGGATGCTCAGAAACCTTGAAAACGACACCCATGACGAATTTTTATCATAATATTGAAAATTCATCCCCTCCATGAACAAATAAATAAGGAGTGGGGTGGTTTTCGAAAAATTACATCATTCGCTATTGGTATTGGAGTAAATGTTGCAGAGCCTACTTATATCAAATTCTAGAATATTTTCATTTTTGACTAAAAATAAAGCCCCTCTCCCAGGTTCAGGTTCAGGTCTAATTGGGTGGTGCAAGCGCCGTGCACTTTGGCCATTCATAGCCCATTGTGCTCCACAGCTCATTATCACCTAGGTATCAGAGACCCATATAAGTCTCAGCTGATAATAAAAGAACTACTGTGCAATTATATGAGCGAAATGGTGTCAATAAGTATCCCCTTTTGGAGTGCCAACCTGCCACATTCTAAGACTTCAGATGGAGCACTTGAAGAATGTGACGTTGCTGTGTAGTAATACGAGTGGGATGGTGTCAATAAGGGTCCCATTTTGGAGCGCCAACTTATATGTAACCATACCACTTTTATTAATAGGATTATATCCCATTTCATTTCCTACCTGCTAGATCCTAAGGCCGCAGATGGAGCACTTAAGAAATCTGACGTTGTTGTGCAGTTACATGAGTGGAATGGTGTCAATAAAGGTCACCTTTTGGAGCGCCAACTTGTAACCCTACCACTTTTATTAATATAGAATTAGATGTCATTTCCTTTCCTACCTACCACATTCTAAGACCCCAGATAGAGCACTTGAAGAATCTGACGTTGCTGTGTAGTTATACGAGTGGGATGGTGTCAATAAGGGTCCCATTTTGGAGCGCCAACTTATATGTAACCATACCACTTTTATTAATAGGATTATATCCCATTTCATTTCCTACCTGCCAGATTCTAAGGCCTCAGATGGAGCACTTGAGAAATCTGACGTTGCTATGCAGTTACATGAGTGGAATGGTGTCAATAAAGGTCACCTTTTGGAGCGCCAACTTGTAACCCTACCACTTTTATTAATATAGAATTAGATGTCATTTCCTTTCCTACCTACCACATTCTAAGACCCCAGATAGAGCACTTGAAGAATCTGACGTTGCTGTGTAGTTATACGAGTGGGATGGTGTCAATAAGGGTCCCATTTTGGAGCGCCAACTTATATGTAACCATACCACTTTTATTAATAGGATTATATCCCATTTCATTTCCTACCTGCCAGATTCTAAGGCCTCAGATGGAGCACTTGAGAAATCTGACGTTGCTATGCAGTTATATGAGTGGAATGGTGTCAATAAGGGTCACATTTTGGAGCGCCAACTTGTAACCCTACCACTCTTATTAATATAGAATTAGATCCCATTTCCTTTCCTACCTACCACATTCTAAGATCCCAGATAGAGCACTTGAAGAATCTGACGTTGCTGTGTAGTTATACGAGTGGGATGGTGTCAATAAGGGTGCCATTTTGGAGCGCCAACTTATATGTAACCATACCACTTTTATCGATAGGATTATATCCAATTTCATTTCCTACCTATCAGATCCTAAGGCCGCAGATGGAGCACTTGAGGAATCTGACGTTGCTATGCAGTTATATGAGTGGAATGGTGTCAATAAGGGTCCCATTTTGGAGCGCCAAATTATATGTAACCATACCACTTTTATCGATAGGATTATATCCAATTTCATTTCCTACCTATCAGATTCTAAGGCCGCAGATGGAGCACTTAAGGAATCTGATGTAGCAGGACTCACAAACACTTTAAGGACTTGTCTTCAACTTTTGCGTTCATGAGCTGCCACATATACCCCAGGCCAAGGTATGGAAAGTGATTGAAGAAGGATTTGTGCTAGGAAGGATAGATAATGCAATAACAGAGCGTGCTTTGGAATCAATGGGTTAAATTACGCCCATTGGAGCTGGGATTTTCCTGGGTTGCAAAGCCTGCTCCACAACTACAGTTACTCAGACACATAACTGCAGGCCGGAGTCCCTGGAGAATTGAAAAAAGAATAATTGTGGCAAGGAGAAATAAGAAATGATGCCAGAGCTGGCTAAGACGCCTCGGGTTTGCCAGATTCGTATTCTTTAGATGCGAATCCCGGAAGAGAAGCCCCCCCCACTATAATTAATTGAAGTGGCGGTGATTTTTAAATAGTGATGAAAATACATGTTACATATCGTTGTATAGGTTTTCGAAGTGGCTTTTCAAATTTTTCGTCATTTTTCACATTACGGGTATTTTTTGTGGAAATAATATGTACATCATATTTCATTTCAACAAAAAATGTATGAGTTGGGTTTATAGATGGATGGTACGACGTTGAAATTTTTGAGTATAGGTAGCAATTTCTTTACGTTCTAGTTCATTTGATAAGTCTTTATTATATCACAAGTCATTCACATTAAAAAAAGAAAAACTAAGAAGTCATGCCTCATTCCTCATTACTAAATCTGAGTTTTTAATTATGGTTCGTTCAGCTTTGCATACAACGTTTCTAAATCCTTCATGCCTATAGGTTACCCCTGTATAGAGCCTGAAAACCTCCCCTCAATCCCTTCCAAATCCACCAGAAAAGTTGAATTAAGAAAGGCAATTCCTCTTCCCAGCAAAATCACATGAACTCAAACTTATGAAATTTTAGCCATTTGAAGCACTTTATAATACCACACTTGAACCTTTTGTTCACCACTACCACATTTCGATAACAATAACCTCTCCTCTTCCCCACCAATAACATGCGTGAAACTGGGTTTGGGATATAGCATAATTCTTAATCTCAGTCACGCCATGAGTTCGTATTTATTAATTTTGAATCATGAGCCTCCTCAAGCCTGTTTCAAATTTTGACCATCCGCCATTTTAGATCCATTTCGACTCAAATTTGAGGCATCATATATTACTCTTCAACCAACTTCATATAAAAATTTTGGCCACTCTTAATCGATCTAGCGAGGAGATATGGGAAATTCAAAAAATTTCATAGATCAAAACTTCCTCAAAAACCTATTTTGCGCTCTAACTCTCTTTTAAATGCACTTAGGAAGGTAAAATTTAGAGAGTTTGGTGTCCTTCACTCACTCCTTCATATGAGACCACGAATGAAAGTTTTGAGCTATTTGCTCTCCCTCCACTTCATCTCAAAATTAGAATGAGCCACCATTTTGAGTTGGATCAAGAAAACAACATAGAAACAGTTTTGTGTACTTTCACGAAGAGGCTATCATTATATTTTTAACAATTTTCATTCATACCTGGCTGCACTACACGGGGAGGGGAAAGGGCGGGAAATTTATACACATACATATACCGTGCGACCAAATAATCCTTGCACCCCTCAGCGTGAAATTCCCTAATTCTAAACAGAATGTAAATTTTTTCATTTATTTTGATTTTTTATGTGGTAATAAAAGATAAGCACAAGCTAAAATTTAATAATGAAGTTTTAATATTTTATTTTTTCGTTATTAATTGATTTAAATCAATTTTATCAAGAATCAGTGTTACCAAATAAACTAAATTAATCAATCAAAAGTTGAATAAAATGCATAATTTTTATAAATATGGTTTAGGATGGTTGAAAAATGAAATATTTGAGTGCTTATTTATCAATTCAAAAAAAAAAAAAAAAACAACGAATGAAATTAAATTATTTTAATTTTTTTTTCAATAAGGGAATTTCGCGCTGATGGGTGCAAAGATCAGTAGGTCGCGCGGTATACCAAAAAAGTTGAACATTTGCAAACAAATGGTCTGATATGAAATGCAAAAATTTGAATATCCCCAACTCTCCTTCATACGTGACTCTGGTTGTAATAGCTATTATTTTGAATTGAAAATTCAGCTAAAAATTACTACACAATTCGAATTCAACGTATTAGAAAACAGTTATAATGATATCTAATGCTGAATTCTTATCAAATATCTAAATTCATCCCCTTTACTTGGATTAGACAAAGATGGAAAATTTTGAAAAAACGACAAATAACGTTAATTGCACCTTAATAAATATTTCTGAGGATGATATCATCAAATTTTAAAAAATTCTCTTTTTATATTTAAAATTCAACCGCTTCCCTACAAATAAGTGAAGTAGGGGGTGATCTTCAAATAATGATAAAAATACGTGTTTGACATCTTTGTATAGGTTTTCGATATCGCTCTTTTTAAATTTCCAGTAATCTTTCACATTACCCGTTCATTTGAGCGAATAGTATCATATTTCATCTGACATCCAGATTCGGATTATATTAAAACCAACGTCGGCCAAAGGTAATCTCAATATGAAATATAATACCGAATATACGTTTCACTACCAACTCTACCGTTCCACGATTACATATCGTTTAACAAACCATTCGGTCGTATTTCAATGACCACAGGATACAGGGATGGTGAATTTTTCATAAATATCACCTTAAAGCATAACCCTTTCAAGTTTGAATAATAAATCAAAGTTGTGAAGGCGCTGCATCGCCGGCCATGTTTAATATCGCGAAAGGATTATAATCACCATACAATCGGTATATAAAGTTTAAATATTAATCAACTAATCTTGCCCACTGCCCCTTCACTCGTACGCCGAACATTTCTAAATGCTTATAGAACTGTCACGAGTTCCAGTATAATTTTCTCGGCTAAGCTAGTTTTCAGATAGAGCACCACAAATGCGTTCTGACTTTTCAAGTATCCTGGTTACTATAATAATCCATTGTACGCGATGATAAGTCATTTTTTTAGCTCGTCTATTCCGTAAACCAATACTAATCACTTTAAACATCTCATGTACCATCGTATCGAATATGTAATGAACAGAATCTCCAGACTCAAGTGAAGAATCCTTAAAATCACATTGAAAACTATTATACACTTTTTATACGCCATTTTAAGTGGAATATTTTCATTATGAACAGTTTATATTTACCCACTGCAGCTTCGTTGGCTTCTTGACGATATGCAGAAATGTAGGAGATTTCCATAATCTTATTAAGGCAAATACTTTTGCTAAACGTCACACGATATGTGTTGATAATTGGTTTAGCATAAGAAGGAAATGAGATTACATCAATCCCATCCATACCAAAGCATATCTGCGAACAAAAACATCGAACGTTTTAGAAAATAGTTCGTTCGATTTAAATATGAATAGCATGCATGAGCTCAAAATCCAAATTACTGACGAAATAGGTATTTCGTGTAAACATCTTTTTAATGAGTTCTTCGAAATAAAATACCAGTAGGCTTTAATTATTAATTTATTTCTCCTTCCTTTGTTTTTCACGAAGAACTCGAATTCTTTATCGCTGACCAATGAAAACAACTTTAATTCGGTAGATAGGTTTATTTTTAATTTTTCGATTAAAGTAATGATTTTTCGCGAATACCAAATCAACTTTTAACGCGATTCGTAATACGGATCCACATTGCATCAGATTTGCTTATTTTGAAATCGATTACAACCAGTTTGATAAGCCGGATTTCAACGATGATACATCGAATCGCAGGTCGTTGAATTTACAACATTTTTGTAGCTTCATCGAACCTCTTTTTTGACACGGTACATTTTATTACCAAAGGTTCGTTCGTTTCGCAACCATCCCTATAAAAAGATCGTTTCATTTTCACCACGTATACGCGTTCGAAAAAGTAGATAGGTACAATAAAAAAGGCGATTATCCATTCTCCCTCGCTAAGGTACTCGGACCGCGATCAATACGTAGCCTCCCCCAAAAATACGTTATCTGTTATTAAAATCTCTCGCAGTAGGGACACGACAAAGTAGCGAAGAGCGTAGCGTATCTTGAAAACGGCCGTTGGTTATTTATATAATTTTTCTTCATCCGTTATCTATTGACATGTTCTATTCACTCGATCAAGAATATTATTAAAATTATACGAGGGTGAGAACACAGAACACCTACTCGTACGATCGCTTGGTAAAACGTCCATATTGCATAGTGCACACCTTAACAGTATTTAATTACACGTCGAAAAATTAAACGATTTGTTCCCATGGCTCGTTGGTTCTTTTTATATAATTCACGAATTATTAATAACAAAGGTACGTTTGTTTCCAGATGAGTATTTTTTGATAACGACCAACGCGCATTCTATACTTTATTTCAAGGCGAATTTCAGCCCGATGTGAAACGAGTATAAACAAAAATGTTTTGCGAGTACGGATTTTTATCAGCACATCTTTTCGCCTTCAATAACAAGCGAACGCGACAAGTAATTTTCTAAATTACTAAAAAGTAACGTGCAATTACTCAGTTCATTTCACGTTCTCATTTATTCGTATCGAGATACGAATACGTTGCTTCGTCATTCTATACACTTCATTAACACTGTTTTCATAATGGATACTTGTACGTTTGTAACATTTCGTTTTGAGTTGAAATTTTTTTCCCCATTTTGTTCTCGATTCGACTATGTTTATTCTTCTCAATAATGTAAGAGAGACGCATGGACAAAAATTTAATTTAATTCAAATGGATGTAATGAAAAGCTGTATTAAATTTTTTTAAATTTTCACCATGTTTAGATAATCATTTCAACGCTGGAAGAAGAAAGGGGGAAAACAGGAATTTCAAATATAGATACAGATGTTACGATGTAGTCGTTTTTCTTTTACTCGCCTCATGGTCTCCTTAAGTAGCGTTTATTTACCCCTGAGAGGTACTTCTAGCCTCTGTAGCTATACAGGGCACGAAAATAAAAAAATGAATAAATAAACAACTTATTCGATAATATAATGGTATAAAAAAATTAAGTATATTTTCATCAAAAATTCGATTTTCCTTCATCATTCATCCCCTCCTCCCCACTAAAAAAACATGTAGATTCAATTTTTGAATTCGCAACCAGCATCTTCGAAGAGTAGTGGACAAGCAGTAACCTAAAATTTCACAACCATTCGAAATTTATGGCCCAAAAGGTACATGGAAAAACCTCCTGAAAGCACCAAATACGAAAGTCATCGAAATTAATGTTGAATGTAATCTGATTCGCATATGTGAACGAATAATTGAACCAATAACATGCAATTTTGGAAAAGAATTTAGTAATTAGAATTAGGTGGTAATACACGTGATAATTGGACTTAGCTACTTCTTATAGTAAAAAATGAATCATAGAAATTACTTCGGTAATTGGGTTGAATTATGATTAACTCGTATCATCTTATAGATAACTGATCAGAACTTTTACAACTGAATCGTTCCCGAACACACTTATTACGTACAGATGTACCATTGATTGGGAATTTGTTTTGATAGAATCGTTCACGAACGACTAAATATATGAATTTTTGAATTTTCCAACAATATAATCGCTCTGCCTATCTTCAACATTTATAGTCAACCTGTTAACGTTGAGTCTCAACATTGGAGTATAAAATTATTCTCTCAAACGTTTGAACTTTCAGAACTCACTCACCTCAATAGTGTAGCCATATTAACTCAAATAAAGACAGAAGGGTGAAAAAATTAGTAATTAACAGAATTTCACATTATATGTGTACAATGGTGGCGATAATTTCCTAAAAGCACTGGAGGTGAGATACTAACCGCAGGAGGGGGATGGAACCTTGTTAAAATGGGATTTTTCGCTTCTAACTCGACGGAAAGAAGTCAAAGGATAAAGGCTCAGTTAAAAAATATTTAGTCCTAAATTTACGATCAAGCTGGTTTTTCATATTCTTTCAAAAATCAAAATTAAGGTTACAACACCACCAAAATTATATCTTATTTAATTCTTTTTTTCATCTATTTTTTTTTAGTTAAACTCCATAAGTAATTACAAATAGGAAAATTTTTACAATCATTGAACAACCGTTGATGAATTACCATTTTATATACCGGTGAGGTCGAATTGAAAAAAATTAATTGCTTCAAGGAGAGGGAGGCATCATAATATACATTTTTGATTCCTTTGACTAATAAAATCAAATTCAGTTCATTCCGTTTTTTTTTTTTTAGGTGAGTTTTTAATGAAAATAGTAGCTATTACAGTCTACCTGGTTTTGAGAAGGGGGTCGGGCAGGGTACAGTATTTGAATCATTGCGTTTCAGACCATTAGAAATCATCTATCAAATGTCCAACTTTTTGGTATACACATTTTTTTGAATAGTTGAATGGTCGATTCATCGGCGAATTGATTAAAAAAAGGATTAATTCGACCCGCAAAATAAATACATCTGTAGTTTCTCTTAAATTCATTAAAAGATCACTCTACCTGGTGAATTTAACCATTACCAGATTTCATAACCCACGTGACATTTTTCAACCACGTTACAGCCATAAAGAAAACATGAAATTTGCTCAAAAATTAGTGAGGGACTCTTCTTAAGAATGCAAAAAAAAATATATATTTAGTTTTTTCGATAAAATTCAAAATGGTGGATCACTCAAATTTTGAGGGGGATTGGAGAAGAAGCAAATAACTCAAATTTGTTGTTTTTGATTTCATATGAAAAAGTGAGTCACGGGGACTAGCATATCCAAATTTCAGCTTTATAAGTGCGTTTGGTAGGGAGTTATTGCAAAAAACAGCTTTTGAGGAAGTTTTGAGTAATGAAATTTCTAGAATCTCCCATATTTCCTCACAAAATCAATTTAGAAAAGTCAAACTTTATGTGTAGGGTTAGTTGGTGATCAGAATATGCCTCTTGAATTTGGGTCAAAATGGATTCAAAATGGCGGTTTATCAAAATTTGAGTGGAGCTTGAGGAGCCTCAAATTAGTAAGAATGTAGCTAATATGAACTCATATGACTATTGGGGATTAAATATATACAATATCTCCAATTCACCTCCATAAATGATGTTGGAGGGGAGAAGAAGGCGTTATCCGCCTGAAAAAGTAAAGGGGAGGGGGTACACACAAGGTCGGCAATTTTTTATTGCGGTGCCACACGATAAAATGAGCCAAAGTGACAAACTTATTCTGATTTTAGCTTTCCAAAAAAATTTGGAGGGGAGTTAAAACAAAAAACCGCTTATGGAAGGGAAATCACTGCAGGATATTTCATAAATCTTCCATATCACCTCATCAAATCGACCTTGGAAGGTCAAACATTGTATGTAGGGTTAGTTGGGGACTAGAATATGACTTCTTGAATTTGAGTCAAAATGGATCCAAAATGGCGGATCACCAAATTTTGAGTAGAGCTTGAGAAGCCTCAAATTAGTAAAAATATAATTAATATGTTCTCATATGATTATTGGGGATAAGAAGTGTACTATATCCACCATTCATGACCAGAATATGAGCTCTTCAATTTATGTTAAAATGGATCCAAAATGGCCGATCCTAACAATTTGAAAATAATTTGAGAAGCCTCAAGTACCTAACATTCTTATTATTCAACGCTAAGCTGTCTTTCTAACATAAAAATCACCTCACCTTCCTTCCTCATTTGCAGAAGATTAAAAAATATTAAGAAATATATCCAACCGTAGACTAGGTTTACGGATCGAATTAATTAGATAATTAGTGGTTGTTCATTATTATCACAATATACGTAACTTAAACTCCAAAAAACTGACTCAATTAAAATTTAAAAAAAAAAATTCATTCCTATCATACCTAGAGAAATAGTGAGGGTAATTTCGATAAATGATGAAGTACCCATGACATATCGTTTCCTAAGTTTTCTAAATCTAAGGCGATTTTTCACCGTAAAGATACGCTAGGGGAATTATTACGATATTTAAACTTCGTGATGGGAACTTTACAGCGTACAGCATCTTTACAAAAACAGTCACAGGTGTTGCCTAGCGCGTACATCCATTTCAAAAGATCTCTGTAGGGTATTACCAGGAACAAGGAAGCTTCTTGTGTGAGACTCATTGGATCAGGTTGACTGAAATACCAAATCAAAGGTTCTTATTCCCCAAGTGCAACATTAAGCGAGTAAATAAGCGAACCCACTTACATTCCAACTGCCTCTATCGCATGAAAAGATAGCAAAAACGAAACTCGTACGATACATCAGTCGAGTATTTGATTGCTTATTCTATTCTTCGTTCGCTGCTCATATTTGTACGAAATGCTGTATCCAAAAGGATACTTTAAGGTCAGAAAAAAATCGCTTGCGGTTTCCAATATGGTATTTCGGATCAACGACCACTTAAGCTCTTATGTATACTTTAAAATGCTCTTCGCCAGTACTCTATTCGCGTAGAATTTTTACAACCACCAACGACGGTAATACCAGTAATTCGCGAATAAATACCGAGTAAGTTTTACCCGCATAAAAATACCTTCTAATGTTCGATACGAGCGAGTATAAGTACCGAAGGAAACTTCGCTCGGGTATTCGTGTATAGAGAGATTTACAAAATATGACTTCAAAGTATTAACTCGACGATGGCAATATGTCGTGTAAATTCACCTAACCTCGTGGAAAGCTTTTCCTCATCGTCTTTCTCACTTCTCGAGCATTTTATATTAGAACGGAAAGACTGGTGACACGTACAGCGGTAGTATTTTCATCGTGTACACAAAGCACTCGAGTATTTCAATTTATTATCTTATCTCTATTTTTACAGTTTCTTTTAATTTCTCGTTCGACAGAAAAGCAAACAAGATTACGGTTCAACAGTCATCTTGAACGTACGATCTTGCGAATCGAGGGAAATATGAAGATCACAATAGGCAGTTTATACCGCAACATACGTTCGTTCTGTCGATTGTGATTATGAATTCAAAAAGCCTACTGGTCCCTATCAACATAAGTAGGCGGTGCGATCGTAAAATGTTTTTTCTTCTCTCGAGTTTTTCGGCTCGAATTTCCTTAACATCGGTAGCATATCTCTTAGATACGTTAATAAACCGTTCACCGTGAAATCATTAATAAATTATACACATAACAGCCAGTTCAGGTATATGAATATGGTAACTCGTAGGTATATACAATGTTGTTCAGACTACACCACGAAACGTCTATTTAGTAATATTATTTGCATTAGTAATTAGCGAAAGATTTCCTTTTTATCGTACCGTATGTTTATACCGGTAAACAGAGTAAATAAAGTAGATACTTATTGTTTTCAGGGCGTCGACCAGTATTATGCGAATCAGATTGTAAGCCAGATAAAGCGGACAGATTTATCGAACGAGCTTATCGCCGATCGAAAGTTGTAATTGATTTCGATAATAAATGTTAATTTAATAACCGCCATAATACTCGTGTACGCGATTCGCTAATTTATAGTTAATGAAAATTACACTCAACGTCATAATTAGGCACACATGTCGATCGCTACAACTTAGCACATCGAACATAAGCGAATTTCCATAGCGAATACATTTTCTCCAACAAGTTGAAGCCCACTAGAAGAATTATTTTATTCGGTAGGCTACGTGATAAATAGTGACAAAGTATCGGTACGTTTTTATCTCGTATTTCACAGCTCTACTGTCGTACTATACGAAAAATCCATTCAAATCGTCAGGTTCGCATACAAAATGACCAAATGAATGAGTTTTATGCGGCACCATACGCTTGGCCCAGTCGAACAATAAATCCGATGTATTTTTTATTGATATCGACGTCGCGGAAGACAGCATTGTGAACAGCTGATCGACGCTGTGAATTCGAACAGCTGACTAAAACCTAATGCCCGCAATTCCGATCGTCCTCTGTCATTAACGCGGAGCGGTTTCGCGAAATGAATTTATTTCAGCGTTAGATGTATCATATTTTCAAGGTGTACCACTCATTCGTATACATAAAGATGTAGATTAAAGTATCGGCCGATGAGTCAGAAAACACTTGTTTCGGTTAAAATAGCCACAAATGCGATATTACGACATTATTAATTTTTTAACACTTTGCCCACTCGGCTTACTCGCGAACTGAGGCCTTCGAGAGGAGATATTCCTTTATAGTCTATAATCCTGATCACTATAAATTTCACATCGTAGTGGTACCTTCCTACATAAGTACATTTTATATCGCGGTCATGTAAAATTAAATACTATCGTGCTGAAAAAATAAGATAACAGGTTCTTTATTTTTAGTTGGCCATATTTTTCTTCTATTGCTTATCTTTATGGCTGTAACGCGGTTGAAAAATATCACGTGGGTTATGAAATCGGCTAATGGTTAAATTCACGAGGTAGAGTGATCTTTTAATGGATTTAAGAGAAACTAGAGATGTATCTGTTTTGCGAGTCGAATTAATCCTTTTTTTAATCAATTCGTCGATTAATCGACCATCTAACCATTCAGTTGTAAGCAATAACAAGAAGAATATTGAGAAAATAGGTACCTGCCTATTTAAATAAGAAGTCTAATGAAAATAATTTCGAAAATTTTGCATCAAGAAGCCAAAATAATTGAAAATAATTTATTAAAAAAAAAATTCAAAATTGAACGAATCAAAAACTAATAATAATTTACCTCACTCGATATTAAAAATTGATGAAAAAAAATTTTAATAAAAAAAAATGTTAATTTTTTAACTGCTTGTAAATTTTACAACCTGTTTTTTCTTACTACCTTGAAGCTGAACGAAATCAACAAAATTGGGTAAAATAAATGCTTAGAATATTTTACCAAACCAAATTCTGAAGGGCAAAAAATTAAAATTGATACTTTGGAAATTATAAAATTCTATTTTTGGAAAGCATACATCTTATAATTAAGAAACTAAAAAATTAAAACCGGAGAGAAATAAAATTTTAATGCAAAGCTATTATGTATCAATTTATTGCCTTAGTAAGTATAGTAGCAGCTTCATAGTGTAATAAATGAATCTAAAAAAATAATAAATTGGAAATCATTTCAAATGATAGATTTGAAATTTGATACACTGCAATAGAAATTCCAATAAAAAATTGTTCAAAAATATCCTGAAATTATGAAGAGCTCCACTCCCAGAGATAGTATTGAGTCTAGGGTAAGATTTACTTTATGATGCTTGTGTATTAAGCCATTATAAAATTTTTATACTTTTGTTCTGATTATTTATGATTTTTGAACAATTTTTTGATTTTGAATTTTTTTTTTTGAAATTGAATTTTTTGAATTTAGGAGCAATTTGTTCAATAAATAAAGATTTTCTTATATGTAGATATTTTTAATTTCTCATTCATGTACATTACTCCATTCTAACTCATTTACAAATTTTTTGACATTTTAAAATTTTTAAACAATTTTTCATTTTTCATTTTTGATTAATTTTGAACATTTTTTTCCATTTTTGAACAATTTTCATTTCCACGAATTTTTCCATTTTTAGGTTTTTAACATTTTTTAACATTTCTTCATTCGTCGACATTTCCTTTTTTTTTTCCATCAATTTTGAACATTTTTTCCATTTTTGAACAATTTTCATTCCTACTAATTTTTCCATTTTTAGCTTTTTAACATTTTTTAACATTTCTTCATTTGTCGACATTTCATTTTTTTTTTGATTTTTCATCAATTTTGAACTTTTTTCATTTTTCTACAATTTTTCATTCTTAAAAATTTTTCCATTTGTAGTTTTTTTAAATTTTTGAACAATTTTTCTTTTTTGGAAATTTTTATACTTTTTCAATTTTTTTTTCTTCATAATAACCGCACTTTTTCATTTTCGAACCCTTTTTTTTTCAGATGAGTCTTAAACTAAAAAACGACAGCTAATATAGCTACATGATTTGGGAAGGGAAGGTCGGGGTAAGGTGGGGTCTTCAAATCTTTGCGTTTCAGCCCGTTTGTAATCATCTGGTAAATGCCACAACTTTTTGGTATATATTTTTATTATTACCTCCACGCGTAGTGATAGCGGGTATTTTTTAAATAGAGTTTCTTATTTGAACTTATACTCTTTTTTGAACATTTCTTAATTTTTCGAAATTTTTGAACAATTTTCAATTTTTGAACTTTATCAATTTTGAAAATTTTTTGTACTGACATTTTTTATCATTGATTTTCCGTCGTTTTTGTACAATTTTTGCTTAATTATTATTCATGATTTTTAAACAATAGAACATTTTTCCTTTCCTTTTAACTTATTTATATATTGAAATATTCGCACAATTTTTCATTTTTGAAATTTTTAGAATTTTTTTTTCAATTATGAGCATTTTTTGTTTTTTATGTTTTTTGAATTTCCAAACTTTAAAAAAATTCAATTTTACGTTTTTAAACATTTTTAACATTTTTCTATATTTTTTTAGCGCAATTTTCAAACAATTTTTGATATTTTCTTGAAAGAAAAAATTAATATTCAAACGGAGGATAATTCTAAATACTTCTCTCTCTCTCTCATTCACTCACACACACTCTTTATTTCTTTCCCTTGACAATTCTACAAATTAAATAAGAATTTAAACCATAAGTATTATTTGTTTTGTTTGTTTATTAGCTGAGTTTTTAAATGAAAAACGACAGCTATTACAACCTACTTGATTGGGGTAGGAAGGCCGGGCGAGGGTAGGGATTTCAAATCTTTGCGTTTCAGACCATTTGTTTTTTTTTTATTTTGAATTTTTTTTTCGAGATTTTTTTCTTTCTAAATTTTAAACATTTTACACTTCAGAATGAGTAAGTATATTATGTTCAAAAATTTTTAGACGAAGAAATTTTGGTCGAAACATAAATTCACAGTTTTCGACCAACGTGAAATTAAATGACGAAATTTCTAAAAAATTTGCACAATTTACTCCCACTTTTCCGTGCTTTCTACACATAATGTCGTAGACTTTTCAAGAAATCGGGAACCCAGGCACCCAGCATAATGATTAATTCCTGAATTCTACTCTTAATTAGTTATTCGGTGTAAAAATGGCTTTCGCTAGTTTCCTGAAGCTTTTCTATACCCACTCGAAAAACTAACGCGGTTATTTGGTCGTTTCATCGAATCTATTATATAATTAATGCCGTAGACGCGGACGAACCGGTCATCTAATGTTAACGGCACACCATAACTAGTATAAGTATATAGCCACGATAAATGACGGTGCGCTGGCCGCGAGCCGCGAAACTCATAAATTCACCGGATTCACGAATAAACGAGCTATAGGTGTATTTTAAAAACGATCATAATAATCAAGTCGATCGAAATCACACCATCGGGCACCTGAATCAGCCGATCACCTGGAGGCATTTTCTACTACCTAGTTTCGAAATTCACGACCTCGAAAGAACGGCGAGAAACACGACTAGAAAACTCGTACGTAGGATGTGGTATAATAAAAATTCGCTCTTATATCGCCAAATTTTTCAATTATAAATCGAGCCCATATGTCGATACCGGGGACGACCGAAGCAACATCGTATAAAAGACCTTCAATCAATAGGACGTCCCGTAGAGCTACACTATGGAAAAATTAAGCGTAGGCAGGATGCGTGTTTTAAATTTGATTATTTCGCGAACGCCTATAGCGCGTTAGAACTGGTAAACACGATGGTTAAAAAAGCAACGTGCTACTTTTTTCATATTTATCAAATCCGTTACGGTGCCGGAGAAAAGTTATATTTTGAAAATTCGCTATTACTTTTCCCTCAACTCGACTAGTAACATTTACCCGCTCCGGGGCACCGAATTAACATATCTTTGCCGTTTAAATTACTACTTATGTTTCGTAATTTGTTCCAGCTGTACAACAAGCTCGATGAAGCATCAGTAACGGATCTAAGAAAAAAAGCTCAAACGGCTAATAGGATTCTGGCTTTATACCAATGGAATAGAAAGAATTGATAAATTAATTTTCGTTGTCAAAATTCGCAGCTTCCTGAAGACCATTCCGAAGTATTTCAATCAGAATAGAAACAAAGAAAACTACCGTCGTACGTTGCATCGAATCGGTTTGCAGTGGTATAAAGACCAAGGAAAATTTCAGGTTATACAACAATAATGGCAAGATTCAACGCTGCTTGTGATCACACTCGTATTCTGCCGAAAGCTGGAATGTCCATTGCAACGTTGCAAACTTTTGCAACAAGAGTACGAACTGGCGTTACATTTTGGCGAAATTGAAGGACGATAAGGATGTTCGTGTTCTTCGAAAGTTGATGAAACAACGTGGTATACATAGCGATGATATAAGTTTAAACACCAAGTTGAGCTTTTCATGTAGAATTACCTTAAATCATTGCATTTTAGACCATTTGTAATGATCTGGCTAATGTCCAACTTTTTGGCATACATATATATTTTTTCCACAACGCAAAGCATCGGCGAGTACTCATGAAATTTGCTCAAAATTTGGGGATAGACTCTTCTTTGAAATGCGACAAAAGCACTTTTTTGTTTCTTCGATAAAATTCAAAATGGCGGATCACTCAAATTTTGAAAGGGAATGGAGGAAGGGCAAATGACTCAAATTTGTTGTCCTTGAACTCATATGAAAGAGTAAGTCACAGACACCAACATATCCAAATTTCAGCTCCCGAAGTGCATTTTGAGGAGAGTCAGAGCAAAAACCGGTTTTTTGAGGAAGATTTGAGTCGTGAAATTTCTTGAATCTTCCATATCTCCTCACCAAATTAATCTGGTAAAGTCAAACTTTGCGTGCGGGATTAGTTGGTGACCAGAATATCACCTCTTGAATTTAGATTAAAAAAAACGCAAAATGGCGGATTATCGAAATTTGGGTTGAGTTTGAGGAGCCTCAAATTAGTAATAATGTAATTATTATGAGCTCATGTGATTACTGGGAGTAAGAACCATACTACATTCCGAATTTATCTTCACATCTGATATTTGAGGGGAGAAGGAGGGGTTATCAAACTCAAAATGTGGTGTGGGTACACAAAAAATCAAAAAATTTGTTACCAAGTCATCTGATAAAATGAGCTCCAGTGACTAAATTACTCCAAATTGAGCTTCCCAAGTGAATTTGAAGAGGAGGGAGGGGGGTTACAGCAAGAAACCTCTTTACTGCAGGAAATTTCATGAATCTTCCATATCTCGTTACTAAATCGACCTAGAAAGGTCAAACCTCGTATGTAGGGTTAGTTGATGACCAGAATATAATCTTATCAATTTCGTTCAAAATGGCGGATCAAAAAAATTTGAAGATAATTTGATGAGCCTTAAGTAGTTATAATTTGAGAAATATAAGTGTTCATATGATTATTGCATGGCAAGAAATAGATACGGAAGGAGTGTTTAGACTTGGGATTGAGTGTCGCCTGTAGTCATAAAAGGTTTAGCAACATTATCTAAACCTGATCACACCTCAGTTAAAAATTCAGCTCCAGTAATGCGGCATGGCTGCTTACGTTTTTTTTATTCTGGTTTCTAACTTACTCCCACAAATAAAATTTGACTTTTCCCATTCAATTTGTGGACAAGTATATGAGAATTTGGATTACTTAAAACCTCCTCAAAAAGCTATTTTTCACTTTAACTCTCCTCCAAGTGCACTTGGGAGACCGAAATTTGGATATGTTGGTGCCATTATCTCATTCTTTTATATAAGTTAATGAACAAAAATTTCAAGCCATTTGCACTCTCTCCAACTCCTCTCAAAATCTGAGTGAATCACCATTTTGAAGTGAATCAAAAAAAACAAAAGAAGCACTTTTCTGTATCAACATAAGGAACCTTCTATTGAAATTTGAGTAATTTTTATACCTACCCATCAGCACTACGAGCGAAGGAAAAAACTAAAAGACAGGTATACGCTTGTGTGTATATATACATATCGTAATGGACATTCACCATTCAATTAGAATTTATGTACCTCTCTCAGCTATGACTTTATAAGTAATATTCACTCCCTCTCTTCGGTCACATTCACAGTTTACACTATGTAATTTACAAAGGGATAGAAATTTTCATTTTCTTGAGTAGGAATGTAATTTTCATAATCTTATTTTCAAAATTGAAACATTCATTAATTCATTCCCTAATGGAAAAAAAATCACATTAAAAATTGACAAACGAACAATTTTTTTTTTTTTGCGAAAATTTCAAATAATTTATTAAGCTTCAAACAAATGGTAGTGTTTTTTCCTATACACAGATCTTTTTTGAAAAATAAATCCAAAAGACCATTTCAATACCTCGAGAAATTTTTGCGCCTTAAAAAAGCCTGAAATTCTCACTACGTACAATACACACCAAATTCGAACTTGCGAAACCCGAGTGGTCCGTCGAGCCGGGCAAAAAGTAATCTAAAAAGGGAAAACAAATAACAGTTTATCGTAACCAATTACTCGTTGTTATTGGCTCGATACACGAACTTAGCGTTATTGTTTCGAAGAAGTTCCATATGATGAAAAACTCTAATTTCGTCATTACCCACGTTCAAACTCGCTCCACGATATCGTGAAAAATATAGCATAAAAAGCGATCGTAAATTAGAATAGATTATAATCATTTATTTTTTCTGTGCAACTTTGAAAAATCAATTGTCGGCGCTCGAAAATACCGGGTACGTTTCCACATCGTACATACAACGCAAAGTCACATTGAAAAATCAATTAACACGTTTTTTCGGCCTCCTTCGCTATCAAAATTTTAATTTATACTTCAAAAAATTAAACGCTACTTTGAAAATCCTTCATCGTGTTCGTGATTCGCCCTCAAGCCATGTACCTACGTTACAACGCGGCTGAAGCAATTAAATGGTATTTGAATACCTACATATTACGAAAAACAAGATTCTATTTGAACAAATAAGCGAAGCGTTATTAATTCGAGTCTTAAAAAAAAAAATTAACAATTGGTATTAGCATTAGCTTTTATTGAAGAAAAAAAATTATATATTTAAACGCATTCTATTACTACTTAGAAGGCTTACGTTAGCTAACTTCTTTATCGACGGAAACAATACTCACTAGGAACATTTTTCATTCATTTGTACATTGTACATGATCGTATGGGTAAAGGTATAGGCTTACCTATGCGATAATAGAAGTCTGGAATAACTAATGTAAGCATTTATTACTCTACTCGTTCGATTCTGTATACGTATACAAGTCCACTTCTTACGTACCAACCGTGGCATTAATTTTGTTTACATAATTTATAGCCGGATATTTTATATTGTCCGAAGGATGAGTTTTCGGTTTCAGGATAACAGATACGTTCCCCATATCGTATTTTATTTACAACCATCATCACGTTTTATTACATCCATACTAACCACCAAAAAAGCCTGGCACAGGAAAGGAATTTTGGCTCCTAATTAGTCCCAGCGAATAGCGACGGAGTTTTAATCGAATTTAAAAGCTTAACCTAAAAATATAGGTGCTTATACGCTTAGTTGATAAAGTTTTCATAAAACTTCATCATGTGTCCCTCGTTATAGCGAATCGAGTTGGCAGCTTAATTATCTAAGTTTACGTACTTTATCAAGAAAGCGATTTGAGCTTCGTTTATCATTTAAGCCGAGACGTAAAAGTTTTTACGCTGTCAACGTGTACTGCGATACGCTTTTCTGTAATTGGTCGTGCCTAACGTGGGCCCGTTATGCGAGATGCTTGGGCTAGCTAATCTGTAAATTAGTATGGTCAAACTATACACCCGAAGTTTGTCGTATTTGATGTATTGTAAACGACTTGACATAACTTTCGCCTTTTCCATTCATCTCGTGTGGGTCCTTCGAAGCTCTAAGTAGACGAAGCGAGGTGGTATCTTAAGCGGACATAGTTGATGGTTTTTGCTTGGGGTGAATTCGAAGCATCTTTGTGGTTTGCGAAAGTAAATCGAGGGGTGTTTAAATGTTGAAATATTGGGTAGATTTGTTTGATTCGAGGTGAACATCAGACATTTACTATTCAAAGTGATCATTCATTTGGAATTCTTTCGAAGGATTTTCGTTTTTTGTTTTCGTCGATGAAGTGAAAACACAATGTAAACTAATTCTAACGTGTAAATTTTTGAAATATTTATTTATTTGTTTAATTTGAATTGAATTATTGATCCAAAATTCAGTTTATAAATTACATATAGTAAATTAAATTTACGATAAATTTTCACAAACTAAGCCTACGAAGATCTAGTAAGAAAGCGCGGAACAATAAATGAGAGTTTTGGAGAAATTTTCGAAAGGGAAGCGAGGTACAAACTGAAAACAAAGAATGAACAATTCTAATTCTCATTTCTTGCTCACAAAAAAAACACAATTTTTTACCCATTCTCACTTTTTTTTTGTTTTTGTTGCAAAAATTATATTGAATATGAGGATTTAAGTGATACGAATGATTCAGTAATAAGAATTTTATCGCGATTTTTTTCTTGGCGGTTATAATATTTCTTAAGTTCTGAAATAAGTCAAGAGCCAAAAAGTAATAATTTTTGGGAGCTGAGGAGATAGAAGAAATTGGTTGAAGAGAATTTCGACATTCAATACAGTCTGAATCAGCCACTAACATGACGATTAATCATCTAAATTTCCTAAGTGAGGAGTGTAATTAAAGCCCCTTTTTGGCCACCTTACATGCAATTTCATGACCTTTGAATTGTCGCACATGACGCACACAATAAGAAATAGACCTTCATTTCATATGGAAATCTATATTATTTTGGGTAAGGAGGGGGAGGGTGCCAAAATCACCATTTTAAAAATCACTCTCACGAAATTAATTTTTAGATGAGTTTTTAATTCAAAGTACTAGCTACTGCAGCTTACCTGATTCGGAAAAGAGAGGATGGAGGATGGGGGTTTTCTCAGACCATTTGTAATCATACTGAAATATCCAACTTCCGATGTATATATTTTGTTTTTTCCCCATATGTAACACCAATGGATAAGGTTGATAATTGTTAAAAATTTGGTGTGAGAACCTTCATGTGAATACACGACAGTATTTTTTTTGGTGGGGGGGGGGGAATTTTCGATATATCTCAAAATGACGGATCATTCAAATTTTGAGGGAGGTTGGAAGGGGGCAAAGGACTCAACATTTTTGGTTTTGGTTGCATATGAAAGAGTGAGTCACCGATACCAACTTATGCAAATTTTAAGTGAATTTTTAAAATTTTCATATCTCTTTTATCTCTTCATCAAATCTAGTTAGAAAGGTCGAACTTCGTACGTGGAGTTGGTTGGAAATCAAAATACAGCTCTTCAAATTTCAGTCAAAACAGATCCGAAATGTCGGATGTACAAAATTTGAGGAAACCTTGAGGGAGCCTCAAATACACCATGTGATAATAGTCTCGTTTACACGTGATGTTGGATAAGAGTAGGAGAGGTTATTGGCCTCAAAACATGGTTGAGGGAAATGAAAGTTCGAAAATTCTCGATTATGAAGTCAGATAATGAAATGAACCTAATATGTTCTTTTTCCCTACGCGTAGCGCCCGCCGGTATTCACAGAATTCGCTTAAAATTCAGCGAGAGGCACTTCTTAAGGATGCAAAAAAGTAAATTTATTGTTTTTTCCCATACACCTCAAAATGACGGTTCACTCAAATTTTGAGGAGGGCTGGAGAAGAGGCAAATAGCTCAAATTTTTGGTTTTTTATTTCATATGAAAGAACGAGTCACGGACACCAACATATCCAAATTTCAGCTTCATAAATGCATTTGGAGAGAAGTTGGAGGAAAAAACTGATTTTTGAGGAAGTTTTGAGTCATGAAATTTCTAGAATCATTCATATATCCTCACCATATTAATGTAGAAAAGTCAAACTTTATATCTGGGGTTAGTTGGTGACCAGAATATGAGCTCTTGAATTTGGGTCAAAATGGACCCAAAATGCCGGATTATCAAAATTTGAGTAGAACTTGAGCAGCCTCAAATTAGTAAAAATGTAATTAATATGAACTTGTATGATTATTGGAAATAAAAAGCATACTATATCCCAAATTCACCATCACAGATAACATTGGAGGGGGAAGGAAGGGTTGTCGACCTCAAAATGTGGGGGGGGGGGAATGCACGAATGATCAAAAATTTTTCGCTGCGATATCATATGATAAAATAAGTCCAAGTGACTTACCTATTCTGACTTTTCCTTCCCAAACGGATGTGGAGGGGAATTGGAGGAACGGTTTTTGGAGGGGAAAGTAGTACAGGAAATTTCATGAATCTTCCATATCTTTCAATATGTTGTTGTGACTGATGAACTTGACAAATCAAAATGAAAATTCGTCAAAATTCGACCCAATATGATTAATGTGGAATTTTGAAAGAGGATTAATATTCTATTTTAAGGGTGAAGAATTAAAAAAATTGGATATTTGTAATGTGGTATACTAGCTCTATCTAAAAATTTAATATCTTCGCCATTCGCCTCAAAACATTTGAGGTGCAAAAAATTCACCCCTCATGCTCTGGGTTGTGCTTTTACGCGTAAAATAATATGAAATTAGAATGCAGAATGAGTAAAACTTAGAATGGGGGTAGAATAGCAAACAATTCAACAATAAGAATTCTAAAAAAAAACTCTTTTATGATCTCATATTTCATTGTTTTAAGGCAGTTCTAGGCGTCGCAATTTTATTTCACTCTACCTATCTTATGGGTAAAATGTCTGTCTATTTTACACCATGTATTCTATGGCACAACCCTGTATCAGGCCCTTATAACTCGAAAAATTGAGCACAGATTTTTGGAGAACTTAAGTCATGAGAACACTCCTCCCTGAGTTCACTTTACATAAAACACTTATTATCATCTCTCGAACTGAAGAAGTTTAGCTTCTATAGCACTTCTTAAACAACAGAGTCTAGACTAGGTATCATTTCAATTTAATAAATTTTTTAGATACTTTAAAATATGATTTCAAAATTTTCGAAATTATTATTTTTTTGATTAAGTTTATATTGAAAAAAAAAAATATGAAAAATCAAATCGTAAAAAAAAAGTTGAAAGAATTATAATTCGAAAGCTGCTATTTTTCCACGATTCTTTTCTATTTTAATATGAGGCATAGGGTCACGTAATTTGGCGTTAGCCTTCGTGACCGTAGATAGAAAAATAAGGAAAATAAACGAATCGCAGACGAACCGATATATAAAATCGTTATCTGCACTATACCCTCCTACACCCCATGAAATCCTAAAACAACCCTACAGGTAATAAAAAATTCACCGTCGGGCGTGATAAAATTGGAATTTACAAGTGGAAAAATCTGTTGAGTGGCGGGACTCGAGGGTATAGAATTTTGATTAACTCGCTCGAAAACGTGATATAATTCGTTGATAAAGCTCGTTATAGGAAGGCATTTGACGAAAAGTTTTTTATTAATTGGCGTATGACGCGGAAATCGGAATATTGGTGCGAAAATAAAACTAGGCCGGCATAAAATACCGTATTGGTATTCGAGTCACGATCGGTCAACCTGACTGAGCTTGGTTGTTTCCGAATGCGGCCGAAACTTTTCTGTGAAACGGGTGATGTTTAATTTCGATCGCGTAAGCTAGCATTTGGCGCAGGGTTTAATGATATACGTGGGTATCTTTTTAATACGTTTCCAAAACTCGGTCTAATTATACTCGCTGCGAACTAGGTATCGGTTTGTCTTAAAGAGATGAAGAATACGTGACTTCTGAGACTCGATACGCCCACAATGGTGATTCGGATCTAAGGGTTTTTTTTTTCGTTGTTGATCCTCGATATCGATCGTTTTGCATATACGAGGGAAACCGCAATAAATACAGCTGCCTGGACCAGGTAACCGTTTCGGAGATTCTTCATCGAAACTGACAGTTAGTTTCATATTACAATCTTTTGTCAAGGAGGGGAACCGGTACGGCGATCATTCGGGAAACAAATTAAATGCGAATACCATTTAGATGCTCGAATTATAAAGTGAATTTGTCAGATGGAAGTATTGCTAAACATATCTTAATGGGCGAACCATTACCGTGTATGCGGGTCGGGCGATGATGCGTATCGTGAGTGTTCGGTCGTGGTCGCCGAATCACGTGCTAGAAAACGCATGCAAAAGATAACTTATCGTTGAGCAGATTTTACGTACGCGGATTCACTTAATTGAATATATAAGCGAGGCCATTCGCTATCGAACATTTATTTTTCGAAATACTCGGTTCCAGCCGACCGATGGATTCGTAGAAGAGAGAAAGTGTTCGAAGATCGCGTGATCGATATGTAATTAAATTCGGATTTCGCTGCAGTAAAGTCTCTAGCGTTATATCACATTCGTAAAGAAGCTCGGTCGTCGGTCCCGATACACATATCAATTTCACGATATTATAGCAACTCATTTTGAACTCAGTTCCGTCGCGTATGCTTCATAAACACGAGAAATCATCGTTGGTGCGACGTGTTGTTTACATCGAGCAAACTGCAATTATCCGTCGAAATAATAGGTCTGGTTTCCTCGCCTACGAGTACTTATACAGTATAGTGTACAGGAAACAAGACAATACCTAATTTTTCGACGCTTATACCAATCAACCGGTATAATTTTCACTTTCAGACGCGCAACCAAGGGATCAAAATGAACCGACAATGCCGGCATATTGATTAGTATTCATAAGGTTTAAGGATGGGCAAAACTAGTCGCACGAATCGACTCATTATGGTATACGATTCAGCGATTTTTAATTTTTCGAAATTTGTTACAGAATCGTGGCTATCAGATGGATTTAATTTCACATGGGTGTGAAATATTCAAAATTAATAAAAATGACAATTTGAACCTTCTAAAAGCACCAGAGTTCCTGAATTCTTGTTTTTAAAAAAATTTTGCACGAAAAAATTTAAACTGAGAAAGTTTCAAAAATTCTAAAAAATATTTTAAAAAAATCTATATTCTCAACAAATTTGTAAACTCTCATGTGCAAAGTATGTAAGGTTTCCATTACGGTGCAACACAACTTAATACAGTTTCTTAAAATTCACCATCTTTGCTTCAGACTCCCACTACTTTTCTCTCTTCATGAACTTTTAGAAAATAACGTAAACTAGGCCTCATGTCTCTTCACCTTTCTTCAACTCTCAGGTATCATGCAATGAATCTACATTTGTTATTAGTACTTTTAGCCTTTTTAAATAAAAAAAGTAAGTTAAAAAATTTTAAGTATCCACAAAATTAAAACTTAAAATCCCTGTAAATGAGGAACGTAGAACAATGAAAAATTAATTTTAAAAAATCTCAAAAATAAAAAATGGCCCTTCCCCCAAGAAATTCTAAAGTGAAAAAAATATACGAAAATGAAAAAAGGGGTTGAATTATGTAGACTGCGAATTGACTATATTATAAATCTCACATGTTCCTACATTCAAACAAAATCTGAGCTTCATATTCAATCTGAAGTGACAACCTCACAATGGAACATGTCATCATTTAATGTTCAATTTTTTTTTTTTTTTTTTTTAAGAAAAAAATCAATCTTTTAAATACCTTTGTCCTCTCCTTCAACACAGTGATGAAAATAGACAGTTCAGGGTGTGGTGGGGGGTGGGGTGGGAGGTTATGTTCCACATTTCAATGATATGTATGACTACAATATTATGTACGTACACCCGATGCTCTTTCAACGTATGCAAATTACAAATATGTATACTATTTTAATGCAGCCCATGGATAAAGTGAACGAGCCAAAAAAAAGATTAAAAATAAAAAATCCAAAAATGAGATAAAATGGTAAAAAAAAATATATAAAAATAAAAGAAATGATAAAAATAGAACAAAAAGTTGAAAAGATGAAAAATGAAGAAATACTCAAAAATTAAAAAATTACTATCTAGAATGTGAAAATACTCAAAAATGAGAAAAACGTTGAGAATGGAAAATGAAGAACGAAGCAAAATCATAAATGTAAACTATGAAAAAAAAAAGTCAAACTAAAATGATAAATTTAGGAATGAAAAAAAAAAGTTGAAATAATAGATTCAGGTAAAAAAAATGAAAAATGCCCGGAAATTAAAAAATCAAAATTTTTTTTAAATGAAAAAAATTTTGAAAATGAAGCATAAACGATGAAGATAAAATAATAAAGTTTAAAATTAAAAAAAAAAAATTAAACATAAAAAAATTGAAAAATGAAATATAATAATATTCATGTAAAAATGAAAAAAAAAATGATAAAAGAGAAAAATACAGGTGAGATGATAATTTTAATAATGAAAAAATTTTCAAAAATAAAAAAAATGGAGTACGAAGTGAAACTTAGAATTTCCAATATGAAAAATAAAACCAGAATAATTAATTTAGGAACGAAAAAATGAAAAAAATTCGAATATAAGGAAATATTAGAGGAAAAAGCGAATTTTCTTTAAAAAATCAATGAAAAACAAATAAAAGGTCAAGAATAGAAAAATAAAAAATGAAATGTAAAAAATAAAAAAATATGTAACAACAAAAAAAAATAATAATGAAATGAAAATTAGAAGATGAATGATGAGTTTTACTGAGGAAAAAATGGAAGATGAAAAATAAAGTAAAAAGAGAAAAGTATCGTAATTTCAAAAAAGATGAAAAATGAAAAATATTTAAAAATGGAGAAAATGATAAAATGAAATATAAAGCTAAGATAATGAATTCAAGAGTGAAAAAATTTTCTAAAAATGATAAATTTTAAAAATGAAAAAATAAAAAATAAAACTAAAATAAAAAATTCAGGAACAAAAAAAAACAAAAAAAAGTATTTAAAAAAATTCTGAAATTGAAAAATACCATGATAAACGAAAAAATATTAAGAAAAAATATGAAAAAAAATCATTAAAAAAAATTTAATAATAAATATTTTTTTGTAGTCTGATGTATTCAGAAACTGATAACTGAATATTCCTACAGGATCAAAATATTACTTCCACATTCCCATTACCTATAATATAAGACTAAATAAACATCCAATAAATCATACTAAATCGCCAATAGCGCGACCCTCCAGCACATCCGAAAACACCGACGATCCCTGAACCGTTCATTTCCACCCACATTCAACTCGTTCACGACCGCATCCTATCGCCAAGACAAATAACACTTCAATCGTAAACTTTAATTACGAGTTGTAAACGAATGCCATTAAAACGTTAGTAAATATTTTCGAAAGGATGTACACGGCTAATGCGCCCGGAATTGGGCGATCGGCTGAAACTAGGTATTTTGAGGTAGGAGACACGCATCCTTAAATCCGTTAATAATAATTCATTAAAATGCGATTTTTGCCCGCTATAGACACCGATTCGCTATATTAGAACAATTGAAATTTATCTCTTTTATATCGTTCATCTATCGATCGTCAGATGGACGAAACCTCACGCGAATTGAATTAATAAAACGTTAGGTACGGTAGAAAAATACACCTCTCTGTACCATAATATTAACGACCACTATCGCGTTTCTATACAACCGTAATTAATACTTTACCGAAGTGTAATTAAGCGGTAATTCGGGTTAGCGAGTTGATGTTCTAGTAATTTCGCGATATTTCGCATCAGCCTTCCGTTCTAGGTAGCGGAATTGAAAGAAGTCGATGATTAAACAATGATGTATTAATAGGGGAGTAAATAGCGATTTTATAAATCACATTATTTTCGCTTCCACGAGAAAGCAGATATGAATCGATAATGACCACCCAAGGCAAATATTGGCTCAGACTCTGGAATAGATATGTTTTAGTACTTTATTGCTTAAAAGCTTCAGCGAACAGTTGTGCACCGGCCTTAAGGAAAATAAGGTTAATGATATGGCAATACGACCTCAGAAGGACGTAAAGGTTAATGATTAATTTCAATAGCATCGCTGTGATCTCTCAAGTGACACTCGACGCCAATATAAACACTCTAGTACCTTATAACAAAATTTACATATTACAATTTCCCATCAACGTACTCTCCACATTGGACTCCTACCTGTATACACAGTTATACCTATACACCTATCTATATAATACTGTCTGCTTTTAAGTATATTTTAAATATTTACACGGTGAAAATCTCATCCAAAAAAAATGATTAAATTACGTGACTCTCGAAACGCATTCTAATTTTAAACGGCTCCAAAATCCAAACCATTCGATGTCAATATAAATTAAATATTTTTCACGACCACGAGCATCGGTAACCGGTTTTTTTCAAATGTTAAAACCGCTGGAAATATATTCCACTCGCACTAAATATAAATCGAGCCACCGATCACGTGTATCTACACATGACTGAATTATTTATATTTTTTTATTAATACTATGTTATGATACAGTTGACACACACTGTTTAACCAGTACCTCGTATTCATCCGCGCACGCTGTACGAAGCGAAAATTCAAATCTATGTGGCTCTGTTTCAACATGACACACGTGCGTTATGATGAAATTACCGTGGTACGTTCTTTGTTGGAATATTTTTATTCTATTTTATTCTACAAACGCGCCAGCCATTATGTAATAAAAATCCATATTCGACGTATCGACGTCGTTCGAGCCTAAAATACTCGCATATTGTAGCATTCTAATAATCTCTTATATGGTTGTATAGATAAATGAAAAATATGCTGAATATTCCTCCATTACCTATTTATCGCAGGTACCTATTCTGAAGCCATTAAATCGGATAACCTGATTCAGGTGTTTGACCTTACAGTAGGGCACGCATTCGATATTTAGACGCCTGTGTTGGAGATTTATCGAAAATTCGAGTCCAAAACATCGCCTGTATCACATATGTAATCGGATATGTACTCTTCGTTGGGAGACTTCGAGCGAAAAATTCGTTTTCACGTTAGGTGATCGATTTCCTTTTGTAATCTTGATATGAAAACACTTTTGTACCAACGGAGGTTTGTCCTTATTTAGATTTTTTACTAGATGAAGTTTCAAGTAACCCTCTGATGGCACACATAAAAGTAATTTAAATTATAAAATAAAAATTGTGCCGAGTCACTCAAGAAATTGAAATTGTTGTTGTGCTCGCTGAAATGCAGAATTTCATTACAAAAAAATTGCATAATATCAAAATAGAAGGGGCAGCATACATAGGATAAAATAGAACAATTTTTGAAAATTTATAGCTCCTTCAATATTGAAGATAGGCAATTTGTCCTTCTATGTTTTTTTCTTGCAAATCGTTCGAATTACAACATAGCATGGTTTTATTTTCAATTTTTGCTACAAGAAAATCCAATAAATAATTTACATAAAAATTCAGAAGTAAATCTGCCCCTTCAAAAATTGATATATGCAACCAACACAGATGCCAAAATTGAAGGAATTGCGGTAACGTTCAAGTATAAAGGGTGTGCAGGGATGAGTAACCGGTTACGCCAGAGCGCAGCAAGGTTATATTACCGATGGGTCAAATTCACCCATGTGTGCCGGGTTAAAAACTGAGCTATACTAGTCAACTTGATTTATGGAGAAAGGGCTGAGTAAGTGAGAGTTCGTACTTTGATGTTTCAGGGCATTTATATTCAACTGGCCAGAGTCAAACTTATTTGTACATGAAGATTTTCTCTTTAACTCAAGAAAATCATTCAAAGTTCCGTGAAAGCATGTCCATGTTAGCATCTAAAAATATACTATTTTTAAATTTTTGATTCGATCACACGTCCAAGGAGCTTCCAAATGCTTCAAAATACTCATATGGCAAAATGAGTTGAAAACATCAACATTTACAAATTTCAGCTTCACCAATGAATACCGAGGAAAATGAAAGAAGAAACATGATTCTTTTATATTTCTTCACTAAGACATATAGGTAGGCACTAGGCACCCATTATAATTTATATTAATCATTCGCTACTGTTATTTCTCTTTTACACGAATAAAATAGCCCCACGAGGTAAGTCCGGACTGGGGCACCACATGAAAAAAATCCATGTGAGATAAGTCAGGGGCTACACAGTAGTCTTGAGTTTGAATCACAATGAAATCAAAATGTTAGATGTGTCAAAATTTCGATGAAAGCTTGAAGAAGACAATGGTTATGACTATTCGGTGGATTTTTATATAGATATCGATTCTCATCATCATTATTTTTTTTAGCTGAGTTTTTAAAATGAAAACAACAGCTATTACAGCCTACCTAATATGGGAAGGGAGGATGAAGAGGGGGAATGGTCTTCAAATTTTTTCGTTTTAGACCATTTGTAATCACCTAACGAATGTTCAACTTTTTGGTAGTTATATATGTATATTTTTCACCCACGTGTAGCGCCGGCAGATATTCATGAAATTTGCTTAAAATTTGGTGAAAGACACTTCTTAGGAAAACAACGAAAGTATTTTTTCTTTTTTTTTGATAAAATTCAAAATGGCGGATCACTCAAATTTTGAGGATGACTGGGGGATGAAAGGATACATCAAATTTTTTATTTTTCATTTCATATGAAAGAGTGAGTCACGGAAACCACCATATCCAAATTTCGCCTTTCTAAGTGCATTTTGAGGGGAATTAGACCAAAAAGCGGCTTTTTGAGGAAGTTTTGAGTTATGATGTTTTTTGAATCCTTCATATTTCCTCACCAAATCAACCTAGAAAGATCAAACATCGTGTGAGCGGTTAGTTGGAGACTAGAATATGAACTCTTGAATTTGGATCAAAATGAATCCAAAATGGCGGATCATCAAAATTTGAGTGAAGTTTGAGGAGCCTCAAATTGGTAAAAATATATTCAATAAGAACTCATATGATTCTCATGGATAAAAAGTATACTATATCATCGATTCACCAACATACATGATGTTGGAGGGGAGAAGGAGGGGTTGGCGATTTGAAAATGTGGTGGGGGTACACGAGATGTCGAAAATTTTGTATTAAATGTTGCATGATAAAACGAGCGCTAGTGAGTAACCTACTCTAATTTTAGCTTTTCAAGTACATTTGGAGGGGAGTTCATGCTGAAAACCGTTTTTGGAGGGGAAATAGCTGCAGGAAATTTCATCGATCTTCCATATTTCGTTACCAAATTGACCTAGGTGGTCAAACTTCGTGTGTAGAGTTGGTTGATGACCAGAATATGACCTCTTCACTTTTGGTCAAATTGGATCCAAAATGGTAGATCTTGACAATTAGGGGATAATTTGAGGAGCCACAAGTAGTTATAATTAATTGAGAAATATGTGTCTATATGATGGCGCATGCCCAGCGCTCGCAGGCAGCAGGGTACTAAAATTTCCCCCTCCTCTCTTGGGACAACCCCTGGGACTTGTCGTACCCACCTGGTCCACTGCCTATGCTCGGTGATGAAGGTGACTTAAATGTCCCTCGACTATCGAATTGTCAGCTCCAGTAATGCGGCATGGCTGCTTACGCTTTCATTGCTCGTAATTTTTAAAGTGAAATTTTACCATTTACGTTATAATTTTTTTTTTAAATTTATTTATACGTTTTAATCTCTCTCTGTCGAAACATAAATTATTTGCTTTAATCTTTAAATAATTTTTAATACTGTTCTCAGCTGAACGACAATAATATCAAACTGTACAACTACAACCTGACTGTTTTTGAAATTTCCTGTTTTATAGTTCTTAAAAGTTCAAAAATAATATTTTTCAACAGGAATCAAAACAATAATACCTAACACCTATTAATACTCTCTGAACACCAAGAAGGAAAGGGCAGAAAGAAAAAAGAGAATGAATCAAAAGATAACGTAACTTATTTACTGAATTCCTAACTCCATCACCTCTCCCTATACATACACCCAAGATAATTAAATTTGCAACCGTGTCATCTTACTGGATATTATCTCATTAAGTAAAACACTAAAGCCACCTTATTCGTCTTTAATTTGGCGCATTTGGCAAAATAAACCTTTCGTTGAATAAAATAATAGACCTCGAGCTTTCATATTTATCGACTACGTAATTAAAGAGGAGGTAAAACGTTAAGCTTTCCATTCAGGGTATTCGTCTGAGATACGATACAAAAGTAAACTTGTCGAGTTAGCGATATCGAAGTGTATTTAATTCTAAAACAGGCGAATTTAAATTACAGTCGAAAAACGATAAATAAACTGAATAGGTATCTGGTTACCGAAGCGAAAAAAGAAAAACGCCGAAGCAGAGTAGGGTGTGTTTTCTTAGCTTGTTTTTGGAGGTTTTTCTTCATTTCAATGCAAACGTGCGAAGTATAATTAAAATCCGCCGACGAAAGCGAACCGAGCTTTTTAATACCATTATTTCGAGCTTTCAGACTTAAACGAGTTTTCCTTTTAGTGTATTTTTCGAAACAATACATTCGCTGGTACTCGGGTTACAAAAATGGGGGCGCTTTTTCACCATTTTCTGGTTGCAAAGCGACGTTACAAAACAAAGCCACTGGTTACCGTAATGCTTCGCCGTTTGCAGCGCTAACTTTTAACGTACAAAGCAGATAAACTTCCTTATTACGAAATTTATGGGAAAACTAAAATCATAAAATAAACTCAAAACTTTCAACGCTTTTCATTAACGTGACTACGGAAAAAATTCCGCGCTGATGAATTTTCGGCGCTTGAAAAAAATCAAAGATGGCTCGGTTCAGTTCGTCGTTATGTACCGGTTTTTATTGAACGGAACTAGAAACCAGTAGCATGCGTTATTCGCGTGTTTTATTATTTTTTTTTCTCTCTAAAAATTACCAGACATTCGTTTGGAAGTATTACGCGACGTATTTAAAAATGTCCTTTTTAATACTTTGGTATTTGTAAATAGAAAGTTGTTTTATTTGTAATCAAAATACGCAGGTTTGAAATTTAATAATATAATTTACACGCTGATAGAACATTTTACGAGCGTTATTCAAAACGAAGTACGAGCAATAAAATAAAACAACCGGAAAAACACGAGTAAATAGATAAAATCGACGACTTGGCGTATAATTACAACAATACACCGTCTTAAATATACTTATTTCCATTGTTTCGCAGTTGTCAAAAACGTTTCCTCGCTTTATTCCTTTCATAAATGTAAGTCACTCAGCTCCAGCGAGTCTTTTACGTTTTGCTCAATGGTGGCGTTTTTTATACGTTATGAGTTCGACGTGTGTTGTTACCAGAGAACGTAAAGTCCTCCGAGTACTCGTTTAATTCGCTACTCTAAAGCTTTCCACGTTTTACGTAATAAACCGAGGACGTAAAAAGGTTTAGAAAATGTTACCCCACTCGTCATCCCTCATATTACGTTCGTATTACGTAAACAACAAGTGAACCGAGCGATGAACATAAATTTTCTTAAATATCTTCGTCTCCTTTCACTATAAATTCGAGACTGAATAGTTTCGCTTTAAGAAACAAACCCTCGTTTAACGTATAGAACAAAATTTCTGAGAGTAGTTTTCAATATCGTTTGTTACAGACGAATTTGGAGTTGAAATTCGAAATCAGCGATAGCGAAAAATGAGATATCGACGTGAGAGCCTTAGAAATGTATTGAAGGACTTTTCAAGATATGACAAAAAATAAAAATTACCAACACAATCATAGGATTTTTTCCACATGTTTTCCAACTTGTGAAAATCTGAACCCTTCATTATAATTAGCTGAATTTTTTTTTTATTTAAGGGATGATATTTCATCATGTGTCTGGAAAAAAAGTACTTGGCTTATTTTTAATTTTCTTCACACATTTTATCGAACAATTTACCAACTTGAAGCTGAAATTGTCAATTTACCAACTTTCGAGAGACCAAGTGGAGAAACGTCCCCTTCTTCCAATCAGGATTATGTCCCGGGTGAAAAAATTGCTGTAGGCGTGTTATATTCTTGATAAATAACCTGCCACAGCATTCATGGAATTCTCAGATGATCACACCAAAAATTTGTAGCCAACATTTATGCGAAACAGACTCCTCCATAGATGGCGCTGTATGTATGATGACGTCATTGGAGGGCTGTGAAAATCTAAATTCCAACGAAATTTATATATATATATATAGGTATGGTACGGTAAAGTCAGGCCCGATCTTGGAAATGCTACTATCCTTCCGAGACCCGGGGTCTCGCAACGTTTTCTGTGTATATTTAAACGTATATAACTTTCAGTTTTATACAAACGTTGGGAAGCCCTGGGTATGGTGCTATCTTGGGTAGACGCACCTGCGCCTGACAAGGATAGTAGTACATCTGAAGTGTATCTCATAAGAACAGTTGCATATCATTCATATACGTGAATTTTGAATTTTTCTTACTCTTCTAAAGGTTCCTAATATGCTATGTTCAAGTGGTTTCCAAAAAGCTCACGCGGGCATCTCTAGCTCTTTAAATAAGGCTGGGTCTGGGAACGTCTGTTTGATATCTACAGTCTAGGGCCTGACAAGGTTACAGGATAGTGTCATACACACATATATATACATATACATTTTTTTTTTTTTAATGAAATGGATAATATTTTTGAAAAGAAACTAAAAAAGGAATGAGCAAAAATTTGTTATCTCTTCATGGCAGGGAACCAAGAGGTTTCAAAAAGTAGAACGTTTTTGAATAGGTGGTCAAACTTCGTGTGTAGAGTTGGTTGATGACCAGAATATGACCTCTTCAATTTTGGTCAAATTGGATCCAAAATGGTAGATCTTGACAATTAGGGGATAATTTGAGGAGCCCCAAGTAGTTATAATTAATCGAGAAATATGTGTTTATATGATGGCGCATGTCCAGCGCTCGCAGGCAGCGCATTTTTGCACGTGACCTTGTGTTGCATTTTATAAATAAGTACTATCCATTTTAGATAATTATTACTTATTCAAAAAAAAAAAAAAGTTTTGTGGAAAAGTATGAGAAAAGAGTGGAACGATGATGTCACAAAAGAAAAAATTTGCATCATTTGGGAATTTTTTCCCTGAAATCCATTGCATTAAACAAACACAACAGAAAAGTCATGTATAATTTTCGTCAATTTCCAAAATCGAAAAAGCTATGACAGATTGAAAGTTTTAATCAGCTATATAATTCTACACTTTTACATCAAGTTTTTCTAAAAAATATTTATTTGAACAAGTAATATATAAAATGAGTGGTACTAGCAAAATGCAACAAAAAAAGTGACGTGCAAAAATATTTCATCTGTGAAATTTAAAGAGGTTCAAATTTATGAAACACCTTGTCTCTCTCTCCTGTGAAAAGATAACAAATTTTTTTACATTACTTTTTTGGAGCTTTTCAGCAGGGTTGCTAAAAAACCGTTTTTTTTGAAAAAAAACAAAAAACTGTTTTTTTTTGTTTTAAAACAGGTTTTCTGTTTTAAAACAAAAAACCTTCATGAAAAAAAAAACATGTTTAAAACGTTGTTTAAAACTAGTTTTAAACAGTTTTTTTCTCTCTTTCTCTCTCTTGAAGAAGAACCATTATTATTAATGTTTTACAAGTTTTAATTATTTCATTGAAGTTATTAGAAACACCTACTAACGAAAGGTCAAAATGATAAAGCATTATTAAAAATGAAAATTGAAAATTGGAAAATTGAAAATTTTGATTTTCTAGATGTTGCCTCCACAGTGAGAAAATTCTTCGTCTCTAGCGTTCTAGTTCTGGTAAACTTATTCATATATCGTATTTCTTTGGTTAAATACCGGAAATTAAAAAAAAAAACACGAGGAGAATAAAAAACATGTTTAAAACAAAAAAAAACGTTTTAAACACATTTTAAACAAAATTTTGTTTAAAATTTTGTTTTGTTTTTTTTACACGTTTAAAACACGTTTTAAACACGTGTTTTAAACATTTTTGTTTAAAACGCTCAACCCTGCTTTTCAGAAGCACTATCCGTTTCATAGATAAGATTTTCAATTTGCCTGAAATTTTGATTTTTACATCCTTCCAATGACGTCATCATGCATACAACGCCATCTATGGAGAAAAATAGAGTTTCGGATGGAGGCGTCTGATTCAGTTCCATGTTAGCTACAAGTTTGTGGTGTTCTATCTCTGGATTCCATGATTGCTGCAACAGGATAAAAAGTATTTAAAAGAATATTAGAAAGTTATTTGTGGGCTTCGTGTTTTAATTTTTTTTTTTCTGGGAGTCAAATGAAACCTTTTAGAATGAAAATCATCACAGTTGCTCCATTGAGAAAACTTTGACCAGTATGGAGGTGAAATTGCCTACTTCTCTCTCCCTTTAATCAATCACGAAGGCATACTCTTTAACAACAGTATACTCACTGTAAAACTGGTGAGAGGGAGGGTGAAGGGTAAAGAGGGTAGATTGCCTCTATAACAAAACTCCTAGTGGGGCACGGAGATCTGTATTTTAGATCTCAAAATTTTTCACAATTCTAATAAATTTAAAAAAAAATTTTCTTCGGATTTAAATGCAGTTTTTTTTTTTTACTTATGAAAGTATGAATGTTGGTGAGGATCTTCCTTGAACACAAAAAAAATAATTTTGATATATGAAGAATTCTTACCATGTTGAGGTATAGAGTATTTATAGTAACTTGTCTGGGTTCTGATTGGTCATACTTTACGCGCATAATGACCAATCTTAAGACTAGAATGTGATCAAATGTAGGTAGTTGCATTTCTACCTTCTTAAATAATATCGTTCAGTTTTCAGTGAACTACTGAAATTCGTTTGTGATTTGAATCATCAGCTGATTCGTGTTTTTATTTTACGAGTAAATCGTGGTAATTTACCACTTTCCAACTTGCTGATTGGTTGTTACACGCGTGACGTATAACAGATTAGGACATGGACCAGCTACCATAACTACTCTATGGTTGATGGACATTTTCGTTACTATTGGTTCTGGCTGACCAAGCATACTATCAAAATGAAAGGCAATGAATTTCCAATAAATTAGGTTCCATTCCTTTTTTTGATAAATCCACTAATTTTTGAACAATAGTTTTGACAAAATGAATATACTGTGCATCAAGTTATGAATCTGCGGACATCGCCATAATGGTTTATCGCAGTTAAGTTATGAGATGTTGATCCCAGGTAAGAAACATTCCTTCAAGAAAATGAAGAGTATGTAATTCGAAAAAAATTGACTGGCATCATTTTGAGGTATACTCACTTTGTTGTGAGGAGGGAGGTTTGGAGTGAGGCTGAAATTGGTGTTTTTGCAACTACAATTTTTACCATTGGTCGTAGCAGAATGAGCTTGGTATCAAAATGGATAACATTGTATGCAAACGAAAATTCATTATTTTTCAACATCTCTAATAACTTCAGTCTATGGAGGTACACTGGGCATTGCTTAGATGTGGGAGAGAGGGGAAGGTTTAAAAAGTCAATAAAAGATGTCCATATCATTTTATAGATTTTCGCTCACGCTTATTCCAAATCTGAGATAGACGATTTTTTACTAAATTGAAGACCTCAAAAGAAGGTTTAAAATAATAAAATGACTTTATTAAAGCTTCAAATTATTATCTTCTACACAATGAATTATTCAACGATACCCTACAAATACTACTTATTCTTCATTGGGCTCTCGGTAGATGATTATTTCGACACCCAATTTGGGGTATAAAAAATTTCAACACAATGCAAATAATTATGTATAGAAGTATTATAAAACATCTGATAAATTTCAATAGCCGCGCTAATTACACGTTACACGCGTCGAATTAATTATAATAATATACTCGGTACGTGTAGAGTAGGTGAGACAATAGAAGGCTTGATTTCCCTATGCCCATTTTTGATATATAAACACAGCTGAATTTAACTATACGAGTCTCGACGAGGGGAAAATCATCGAGAATTTTTTACTCGTTTCGAAAGCTCAGATTTTCTACACGTATCAATTTTATCTGTGTATGCGAATCTACTTCAGCGTCAATTACCATAGATAATGTATATTTTCCAAGTTGTTATATAATGAGACCGTGCATAAATTTAAAAGGATTTTCAAGTTTTTCATAATCTCCAATTATAAGGAGCTGATAACGTCAATGAGGATTGGTATTGAAAAAAAAAGGCGATATCATACTTCAAATAACTCGATATGTCTTTTTTTAAGGTTTACAATCAAGTGTTTCATATCTTTCGAGTACACCAGACGCGAATACTTGGCTAAAATTAACCCCTCTCGGTATGCTCATCGTTTTGGTTAGTTAGCGAGTTAGTTCGAATTAGCACATACACGTTATTGCCAATTCGAAGATCAAAGCGTGCAGCAATTACGTAATATTTGATTACTTTTCAAGTTACTTTGGACATGAGAGCGGTAACGATTGTGTTTATGCATAGTAGACAGTTAACGTTGACATGAAATAACGTGTCAAGCCGCTCCTTTCTGTTCAAAGTGTAAAAGCTCATATCGAACAAAAAGAAGTGACGCGAGTGAGTTTCTCGAATGGTTGAAATTTCTAACACCCGGGAGCTTTCAAAAATTCCATTTTAACGGTTATTAGGTTACGATAAAATCGACTAAACGATATCGAAAGATATTAAATGTTAAATTATAAATTTCATCGAAAAAGGATTTGTCCCGAGAGATTCGAAGGTGTTGTATGAAATTTCGCCAGTGTAAACGCAAAGTTATTTTAATCCCTGAGGGTTGCTATACGAAACTTTTAAACGAATTTGACGCTTCTACAACGCCGTTACCGAGTTAAGCCTTTAAAAACGCCGGAATCGCGTAAATTAGATGATTAAAATTTTCAAAGGTCAACTTTGCAAAATGTTGGAAATCCGGCATTGAGAATATCGCTTGCAGTTTATTATAGAATCTGAATTTAGCGCAACTACAAACGTTTAAATTAAATGAGGAATTTTTGTGACATTTATGATTGCCTTCCACCTCCTCACTCGCGAGACAACCTTACCAAACCCAACTTTGAGGTAAGGTCCGTAGGTCTGAAAGTTTCAAGTCTGAAGTTTCGAAGGGTGAAAAAAATAAATAATAATGCAAAAATTGTGGGAATAAATATTGAAAAAAATTGACAAAAAAATTACAAAAAAAACTTGAACCAAAAATCGATCAAAAAAATTGCCAGTTGGGTTTTTATCTGTTTTTCAATATCTGTTTATTTTTTTTTTTTCAAGACGCGTTTTTCATTATGCCCTGACTTTTTGGATGTTTTTTCAATTTTTTTTTTCAAAATTTATTTTTTGCAATTCTTGTCTGATTATTTTTTTGTGACTGATGATTTTATTTTATTCTTCTCAATTTAGCGTTATTTTTGACAGTTATGGGAGCTTGAAATTCAACATTTATAAGAAAATTACCTTAAAATGACCAATGGCTGCAACAGAGCTCATTTAATACAGGAGTTTTTTGATCTGGTACTATAGAACTGCTGCCAAAGATATCCAGAGTATGATGGACCGAATTTCGTTTTTTTTTTTTTTTTTTTTTTTTTCAAAAAGTGAAGGGACGAAATTACGAAAGTTGCTACAAGACTTAAAAAAAATCTCATAAAAATTTTAATTCTGCAAGTTAATTATTGTTAGGCTAATCTAAGATGATGTCAAGGTTGTAAACATTTTCAAAGAAAACCGAAACTTGGGGTGATTGCAAATTTTTCATGTTCTAAGCCATATTGTATTGTCTAAAGACTAAAAAAAATTTAGTTACTCATTTTTTTTTAATTCAGGAGGACAAAATCATTTCTTGATTTTTTTTTTTTTTTTTTTTTTTGATACGCCGTGTACAGCCCTGGGCTAGAGGCGATCAATTATGGTTTTAGATCAACTGGTAGAGAGTTGTGGCGTGTAGAAAGCGGAGTAGGTTTCCTATAGATTGAGGACTGTTCTTCAGGATAGACTTCATTTCGTTTTGCTGGAAGTAGGTATTTCGCTGGATGAGGAATTTCGGGCATTCTACTAGAATATGTAGGAAGGAGATAGGTGAATTGGGATTCTGCTTTTTGGCTCGATAATTTTTAATGGAAAGTAGTGCTGATAGAGAGTCAGTAAAGATTAAAAGTTTTTCGAGGAGGATTTCCTGCGAGAAAATAAGTGCTATTTTGATCGCATAGAGTTCGGCGGAGAGAATCGAAAAATGCGGAGGTAACGGGTATGGAATGGCGTGGCTATGATAGAGAATGGCGCAGCCGACACGATTTTCGTGTTTTGATGCGTCTGTGAAGATGTGATCGTATTCTGGGTATTTGCTTTTAAGGTCTAAGAACTGTTGCATGAAAATGATTTGGTTGGTATTTTTCTTAGAAAAAGTAGTCAGGGTCAAATCTATGGATGGTTGGAAAGAAGACCAGGGTGGAATGGTATTGATAACGTTGTGATGTATAGATACTGATCCGGAGAGTAAAGATGAGAGAATTGACTGTAGACTAGAAGATAGTGTTTTAATAGGAGTTAGGACGTGAAGGGGGGCTTTAAAGGTTGGATTTGCCAAGATATTCGCTATAGTTAGCGATATGATGATTTGTCTCCGTATATGTAGAGGGGGTTCAAGCGTTTCATACAGGAGACTTGGGGTAGGTGTAGAGCGGAAAGCTCCCGAAGCAATTCTGAGACTAGTGTTTTGAATGGTGTTGAGGGAATTTAAAGTAGTCGTACTCGCAAAGTTGTATAGTGGTGAGCCATAGTCTAGAATGGGTCGAATAATGGAACGGTAAATTTTTAACAACGTGGCGGTGTTGGAGCCATATTTGGTATGTGCTAGTTTTTTTAGGAGGTTCAGCTTTGAGAAACATTTACGTTTAATATCTTGGACATGAGCAGTCCATGAAAGCCTACTATCAAAGGTTAAACCAAGATATTTAACAGTATCGGAGTTAGGTATGGTAATATTGTTTAGATTTATTTGCAGGTCTCTTTGACATTTGTAGAGCTTACAGAAGTGAATTGCTGTTGATTTTGGGAAAGAGATGTTTAATCCGTTTTTTAAAGACCAGGAATGAATCTGATTGGTTGATTGTTGCGGGAGAAGTTCACCTATTCTTAGGTCTTTACATTTTATGAAAATGCATAAGTCGTCTGCAAATAAAGATTTAGAGACTAGTGAAGGAATTGACTGAGGAAGATCATTTATTGCAATATTGAATAGGGTTGGGCTAAGAACGGTGCCCTGAGGAACGCCATTATCTAAGAAATAGTTTTTAGAGAGAGAGTTGCCTATGCGAACTTGGAAGTTTCTATTACTGAGAAAATTATTTATAAAGTGAAGGATGTTGCCACGGATGTTCCATGAGTGGAGGGTTTTTAAGATTTTATACTTCCAAATAGTGTCGAATGCCTTGCTTATATCAAAGAACACTGCTAGCAGATGGTTTCTATGCTGAAAAGCTTCGTTTATACGGGAACTGATGAACATTAATTGGTGCATTGTAGATCTGGAGGTACGAAAACCGCATTGACTTGGTGTAAGCCGATGGTCCTTCTCTAATATCCACAGTAGTCGTTGATTTACAATTTTTTCAAAAATCTTGCTAGAAAAAGTAACAATTTTTTATTCCCTCCTGTCCCTTATTTTGTCTTCCCCATTTTCTACGTGTCTCTGTCCTTTGTTGCAGTACGAAGCATGTTAATGAAGAAAAGTAAAAGTAAAGTAAAAATAAACGAATTTATTTGTCGTTTGCAAATTGTGGGCTAAATTTTGAGTATTTCGGACTCGAGGGAAAATATACTAATTTTTTACCCAACAAAGCTTTCCAAAACCTTGCATCTTTGCTGAAAAATCACTTTGTACAGAAGTTTTAGCATCAAGAAACCTAGACTTTAGGGGGCCCTGTGGAACAAAAATCAGGCATATTCTGCCTTTTGAGTCTGAAAAGACCTAAATTGAGTCCATTCTGTGCACACAACCAACATCCTATTTATAGTTGATTTTTGAAAATAATCAAAATTGTTGCTTTTTGAAGAAATTTAAAAAAAGTTTAAATTTTCTGAATTTAAACAAAATTGATGGCTAATTTCTTTTCCACTCTTTGAATGACAAAATATGACTTTTTAACGAGAAAATTTTCTAATTGTCAAAAACTTCGTTTTTTTTTTTTTTTTTTAATTTCTAATGTTTAAACCTTTGACTTAATTTTTTTTTTGGTAGAAGGGGGAGGGGGTTGGTCTAAATAATGAGTTGATGTTTTAAAATTTTCATGACGTTATTTCGATGTCACCTTACAAAAACTTAAATTCAGCCTAATCTATTCCAGACCCATAAGAAAATTTACAAAAATTAATATCACCTCATAAATATAAAATATGTATTTGTTTCAACTCGATTCTATTTATATTTATATAAAAAGTGGTTATATATAAAAAATAATTTATTCAATTTCTGCATTTTTAAAAAGATTCAGAATCTCAGCAAGTAAGTAACGATATGGGAACGCCAAACCAATATATTTGGGTTCAAAATCAAAAATTTAAAAACTTAGATATCAATGCTTAATATTTATTTTATTTTTATTTTTTAATGTAACTAGTACCTCCTCGCCCCTTCGGGGCTCGCAATAAAAATTAAATGAAGAAAAAAAAGTTATTTTATCAGACAAGTATTGCTACATTCATTTCAAATTTTATTACTGAAGAACAATAAACTAAATGCAGGTAGGCTTTCAACGCAAGGGTCGTAAAATTTTGCAATGGCAAGGGTCATTAAATTTTATTACCTCGGTCCTTTTCCCAGGCTATTCACACAGCAGGGGTCCTCTGTGTTGTGAAGGTACTATAGCCTGATCCAAGACCCAGGTAATAAACAGAGAAACAATAACTCTGGCATTTCACTTTTTTGGTAAAATTTCAATTTTAATATCATAGAGTGATAATGCTGCATTTAATCTTTTCATAGCTAAACCACAAAAAAAAAATGAATAAATGTTCATTTTTAATTTTTTAAATATAGTTATGATTTTTGTTTTTATTTTTTACATCCTTGAAACAAGTTTTCTTCGGAAATTCTTCATTATGAAGAAATTTCCAAAATTGGTTACATTTTTGAATGATTTTTACAAGTGAAACAATTTTTCTTATTTAGCAATGAATTTTTTTTTTACAATAACTAGTCATTTTTTGGTAATCATCGTTATTTCTTTGCTGCTCTCCTCTCACTTTGAACACCTTTTCTTTTGTTAACTGAATCACAGCGATGAATTTTGACCCCTTTATTCCTTACATGAAGATTTTAGGTCTCAATTAGTCTCAATTTAGAAAATGGTTTTATGCCTCTTCTGACTCTTTCCCTATTGCAATCCTGTTTTCATTCTTGTAAAGAAGAAAACTTTCCAAAACAGGAAATTTAATCGCGTAAACATCTTTGTAATATTTTTTTTTAATATCAACACGGGCAAACACAACGCCGAGAAAGATAAACTCGGAATAAGAAGAAGATAAAAATGTGAAAACACCAGCGAACCTGGGCGAGTTTCTATATAAGGAAAGTTATCCAAATTTAAGCATATAAATTATAATTAGGTAAACAACGAAATTATTATAATAACGAGATACGAAGATTAAAAGAAGAGAAAAAAAAGAAAAGATAGAAGATAGAAGGATAAAGAATATCATTTTAGATTTCCTGGTTATAAAACATCGAGTAATATTTATCATCGACTCAACCTTTAAAACTATGTGTAATTAAAGAAGTCGGTTGAATTATACACGCAGAGTATTTGTGAATACTTAATCGTTAATTTGATGTAAGCGAACTATTATGAAAATGAGACCAACTGTGAATAGTGAAATGGAAACGAAAAGGGTCTTTGTTGTCCAAGCGAAATGGTTACTTGGAATGAGAAAACTTTCAAAGGGCATCTGCGATTGTTTCCAATTCAGAGGGTGTTTGTAGGGAAATATAAAATTAAGGAGGTGGTTTGAATTGAATTCGTTTCCATCAGATGGGACTATTCTAGCGATATACCTATTCATGTTTGATCAACTGTAACTCCATAATAAATGTGAGCTTAACGATCTAATTTTTGTTGCACTGGTGTTATTATCGACACCGAAGCAGAGAATGTTCAATGCGCTGACGCTGATATGACATACAGAGGCGATAATTTCTTCGCGTGTACTCACGAACGCGCAATTCAGCTGAATACAGAGGCAAACGTTGAAAGGTGTTATGTCAACGAGTCATTAGTACGTATGGTATATGGTATACGATATCGAAAAAAACGTGAAAAAATATTTCAAGAGTTTTTTTCCTGTTTTCGAGATAGCCATTATGTTTACTTTCGACCTTGTCCTCGATTATTTTCTTCAAGCACTAAATCTTCAATATATGCTTGTTTTTTAATGCTTAAATTAACACTTAACGCTTTTATTTATAGTCGAATTAACATCACTTGTTCAAATAGACGTTATTCGCAGCTATGTACTGGGTTTACTCCAAAACAAACGCGACCCAATTGGGATTAAAATCACGATATAACGTCGACGTTGCCAGGAAGCGACTTTCATTAGCGATTTTTTCTCAACCGGAGTATTCGAAAAAGATGGAATTTCTAGGGTAACGTGCAACCCTCGCTAGAGATCGTTAACCGAAAACAATTTTTCATTAATTCCGAACCCCGGTTCGATTCTCCAGCTACTAGAGTTCCCCTTTGTTTGCTGTATCCACTGGATGCTTCTGTTTATACGCCACTGACGGTTTGTTTTCTTTGACGGTTGTTGTTACGTCGATTCGTACGAGTAGATTTTTTCTTCTCGACTCGTCTCAAATAACACGAACGGACTGGCAAACTAAGATGTCGGAAAACAATTCCTTACGATGGTGGTCGTGAAGAGGACGCTGGCACTCGAGTCTTGAGTATGCCATAGGGGAGTTTCAGAAATCGAATATTTATCTAGAACCATAGAATGGTGTAGTTACGTTCAACTGATGAAGGTCTTGAGAGGTGCGGGTGCGAGTAACAGCGAGGTACAACTAATAGCAGCATTTCAAATTATCTCAATATCACAATGCACAACCCACATGCACGTATATATAAGATTTTTCCGTTGGACAGAACGCATGAGTCAATAATTAGAATAAATTCCATCAACTAAGTACATGTATTACAAGAAATATTTAAAAAAATCAGATTTGACCCAGTTAAATAATTTTTTGAGTTTTCATTGAACATTTAATTCAGCCAGTATCTGTCAAAAAAGTCGATTTTCATCAGTTGTCGCTGAAATTTGATTAATATCAAATAATAATCTTTGGATTTTGTAATCAAAAATTGAATCCAGGTGCTTTCGGTCGAAATCGCAATTTTCGAGTTATTGGGTAAATTCAAGTGATATTAAAAAACAAGTTCCTAAATTTTTGTTATAATTATTTTTTGTTTTTCACACCAGAAACTAAATCGGTTAATTTCGGGCAAAGTCGTCAATTTTCGAGTATTGTCGGTAAAATTCGGTCAACATAGGGAAACCAAGTTTTAAAACTTTTTTTATTTTTACGAATATTTATGGACTTTTTCCGTAAAAATTAAATTCATTTATTTTTGGACAAATTTGTCCATTTTCGGCAGTTGCCAACAAAACTGAAACCACTTACTTTTGTTCAAAATCGCAATTTTTGTTAGTTATTGGCTAAATTCTATTGATACTAAAAAACAAGTTTTCAAACTTTTGTCGTAATTATTTTTGATTTTTCACACTAAAAACTTAATGCGGTTACTTAGGGACAAAGTCGTCAATTTTCGAGGATTGTCGGTTAAATTCGGTTGCTTTCGGTCAGAATTGCCGATTTTCTACAGTTATAGGCAAAATTCAAATTAATAGGTACCAACAATAGAGTTTCCATAGCTCAATTGCAATATTACTTTTTAACTTTCTTACAAAAAATTTAATTCGGTTACTTTCGAACAAATTCGTCAATTTTTAATAAAATTTAGTTGGTACAGAGAAAGCAAGGTTTTCACACTTTGTTTTTGTAATTATTAATGGATTTTCTCACCTAACATCAAATTAACTTCGATGGAAGTCGCCGATTTCCGGCAATTGTCGGCAAAATTCGATTATTTACTAATTATATAGAAAACAAGTTTTCAAGTTTTCTTAAATTATCTATGAATTCTAACATTAAAAATTTAATTTAGTTACTTTCGAACAAAGTCGTCCATTTTCGAGAATAGTCGGAAAAACTCGGTTAGCGTAGAAAAAACTGAGCTATTAGATTTTGATATGATAATTATTTACGGATTTTCCCACTAAAAATCAAATTCGGTTGCTTTCGGATAAAGTCGTCAATATTCGAGAGATGTCGTTAAAATTCGGTGAACATAGGAGAAACTGAGTTTTCGCTCTTTTTTTGTAATAATTCGTATAAGTGGGGGATTTGTTACAAAAAGTTGAATTTAGGTGCTTTCGGACAACATTTCCAATTTGCATTAATTATTGACTAAATTCAACCAGTATTGAAAAAGCTGAGTTCATAAATTAAAAACAATAACTATTCGTGAATTCCTGAGGGAAAACTAAATTCGGTTGCTTTCGGACAAAATCGTAAATTTTCGACAGTTTTCGGTGAAATTCGGCCAACTTCGGGGAGATCTAGTTATCAAAGTTTTCAACAATAAATAATGAATTTTCTCTCTAAAATCTGCATTCCGATTAATTTCGGCTTAAATGGCGAATTTTTGATAATTATCGATGAGTCTTTCACATTTTTTGCAATTATTTGTTTTGTTTTGTGTATTTTTTATTCACTAAAAATCGAACTAAGTACTTCCGGTCAAAATCGATAAATTCTTAATAGTTATTCGTTTTTTTTTTTTTTAAGTGGGAAGTTTTGTAGCTCACTGAGTGTTTAGAAAATGTTATAAATTGTAATGTGTTGAAAAAAATGTTCATTCTAGTATTGCAAGAAGAAGAAATGAAACTCAAAACTCATCAATTTAAAAATATCATCTCAAGTGACCAAGTAATTGATAGGTAACGAAGAAAAAAGATACAACAGGAGAAAACGTGGAAAGTAAATATCCCATGAAAATTTCTTAAATAAGGATTTATCGAGACAGCTGGCCCAATTAATATTTCTTTTCGGAGATGCAAAAGAAACACAGTACTTGTATAATTATACGTAGATATGTAAGTCAACCCTACTGCTCATACTTGTCAACATTTATGCTGTTGATTGAAAAAGGCTATGGAAGAGGTTGGCAAGAACAGAATTGATTTTTGAGCTCTTTAAATTGCTATTAAAAAAAAGTAAAAGATTCATGGAAAATTTAATGAAGGATTATTTTTTTGAAATTTTTTCATTTTTGAGGGTTAATTTTTTGATATTGATTTTTTTTTTAGGGTAATATTTTTCACTATGACACTTCTCCATTTTCGTAAATTTTTTCTTCATTTTTTAGACGTTAGCTACTAATTTTCTTTCGACATATCCTATACTGCAGCTCAGACCATAGATGAGTAATTTTGTCGTTTTTTAAAATTTCCATCATTTTGATAACTTTTTTCACTTCGAGATGTTTCATAATTTTCGGATTTTCAATTTTTAAATATTATTTAGTGATTTTTCTGTTTCTACTATTTTTATGTTGAGATTTGTTTTAAGCTTTGAAAACATTTAAACAATAATTAAAGATCTTCAACCCCTTTTAGCTGTTTAAGAAAGTGCAATTTCAAGATAACTTGCTCCTCTGCCGTCTTCTCTTTGCTCCCTTGGGTGTATGTTTTGTAATCTTTCGCGATTTCGTTTCTAATTTCAATAAACACTCGTAATAGGAAGTTGAGTAGATATTCACATACATGGAATACAGAAGTGTTACTGACGTCATCTTATAAATCAACAGCAAATTTCAAAACTATTTCATTTCCTTCAGGCAGGCTAAGAAATAAGATTTTAAAAGCTTCGTTCCCCTTTCTCGAACTTCTTAATTTCGTAATATTAATCGAATTTCGAAATTATTCGTTCCTCTAATACAAAAACGAGGGGTTAAGATTCTAGAGCCCTTCTTATCATCTTTCTATTAGAAATATTTTTACAGTGGTTCCCAAAGTATAATGTTTAGTCATGTTTATCGATTTCAAAACACGAAGTTATCGATTAATTCGTTTTGAGTATGGATTTAAAATTTTTAAGAGTTTTGGGTAGAAATCATGAAGTACGTGAAAACTTCTATTTTCAAATTAAACATACCAGAAGGGTAGGAAAACTGGTATTCTTATTTGATAATTTTTAATTATTTTGCAGGTGGTCATAAAATAGTAATTTCATCGTATTATATTCGGATAATAAGAGAAATTGTGATCTTCACCATTTTCCAATATTTTTCTCGATGTTTACTGAAAATATAATTCTCTTTTGCCCTACATCCGACCTCGTGAATAAAACGAGTACACCCCAAAAATGACTTTGTGCCAGCGATCATTTGTAACGTCTCGCATGATCTATACAATTGCATGATTTCAATGGTATACTCGTATGGATGACTGGAGGCGTAGGTACTCCCTGACGGCTCACCTTTTCAGTTTAATTGCAGATTAGTATTAACGTCGCGTCGTACGAATGGAAAATTTCGCCAACATAATTTATTCGATTTTTTATAATACGCGAGCTTGACGTCGAGCATTCATTAAAAATAAAAACCATCAATAACCCTCACCGATACAAAGATATATCTAGATTTTTATTTTCGAAGCTTCGAGACACGCCTTGATGAATTCATCTAAATTTAGACACTAAGCGTGACTTAAATCAACGTCTGTTTCGATTACACTTTTGTATACGCTTAAGTATGAAACCAATACGCGTAAAGGTAATAATAGCGAAATAGTTTATAATAAATAGTCATTTGTTGTAATTACACGAAGGTGCTTAAACGACAACATTAATAAGAAACGACCTTGTTGCCAATCGTATACTCTACGTTGTGTTATTCAGCTATAACCTATGTCGCCAATTACTCAATATGTTATAAATGCTTATGTATAGTGTTGGCGAAAGAAAAAAAAACATCGACCATTGTATCGATATATCGAACAGGTGTTAAAGGATAATAGATTCGCTAATGGATTTTTTACATATGGGAGATAATTGCATAAGCAAAGATATCGAGAGATCTAATAACTCGATTTTCGAACTCGATGATTTGTAATATGATGAGCGAAATATCCACCTTCGGCCCCCCCACCGCCCAAATCCAATCACAAAACCTATAATCAGCTAATCGACACACGTGTGAGGGCTTATATCGCGGAAAAACAACGCCGACCAAACCACGACCAGCAGAGATGAAAGTAGGAAGAAACTATCCGAGTTATAAAGTGAATAGAGTAATTGAACGTAATGAATGTAGGATGTAGGCTAACATTTGGCATTATATCAATTTGTTTGCTTAGTCTTTTTTACTCCGCCGAGGTCAATAAACGAATTTATGGATGCTCTCAAACTGACATTTAGCTTCGAACGAGGTCTGCGATACAGCTGTCATGTTCTCCGTATATCTGTTTACGATATCTTTTAGCAATTTGGAAACGATTAATTTCGCGTCATAAACGGACGACAGGCGCCATAGTTTTCTGATACATTAATTTTATGGTACTAAAAAAGCGCACCAGAAATTCGCTCCTCAAGTCGCAATCGATCCGACAACTATAAATAATGGACAATATTCGTCGTCGCCGGAATATAGAAAATACATTTTTTTTCCACATAATTACGTATTATGTTAAGACTCGCGATTTCCTATCGGTGTTTTTTTCTGTTCGCGCATTTTCGTCGTTAGACGAATAACACTTTTGAGCTTTATGGGATGAAAAAAAACGCGCAGCGAAGGCGCCACCTAGTGCGAACTGGGCTACAATTAGTGTATAGCTTCGCCAAAATACAAAAAGAAGCTCTTTCGATGCTTTCACTCGGTATGAATAATTCTCGGGTATACTTTTACTATAATTAAAAGTCTTTCGGGAGTATTAATCGAGTCGTATGGAGTTTTCATTGAGAATAACAATAATTTTTTTTTTTCAGCATTTCACTCCGAAGTTACAATGCGATTGCATGCTTAGGATTTCGTATTGTTCATTACAATATGAAGCTGTAATCAGTTTTCATGAAGATCTATGATCGCTGAAAGTGATATATATTTTAAATTTGATTCAAGATTAATTTTTAGCTGAGTTTTCAATAAAAACGATAGCTATTACAGCCTACCAGTGGGGTGTTCAAATCTTTACGTTTCAGACCATTTGTAATTATATGGCAAATGTCGAACTTTTTAGAATAACACATTTTTGTTCCTACGAGTATTCATGAAATTCACTCAAAATTTGGTGAGAGACTCTTCTTGAAAATGACAATAAAATACTTTTTTGTTCTCTCGATATACTTCATAATGGCGGATCACTCAAATTTTGACGGGGTTGGGAGAAGGGGGAAATTTCTCAAATTTTTCATTTTTGATATCATACGAACGAGTGAGTCACGGAAACCAACATATTCGAATTTCAGCTTCCTAAGTGCATTTGGAGGGGAGTTACAGCAAAAAACAGATTTTTGAGGAAGTTTAAATCATGGAATTTCCATACCTCATCATCAAATCAATGTAGAAAGATTAAACTTCGTATGTGGAGTTAGTTGGTAACCAGAATATGGCCTCTTGAATTTGGGTCAAAATGGATCCAAAATGACGGATTATGAAAATCTGAGTATACCCTAAGGAGCCTCAAATTGGTAAAAATGTAATCAATATGAACTCATGATTATTAGGGGTTAGAAGTATACTATATCCTCAATTCTCCTTCACAAATAATATTGGAGGGGAGAAGTAGGGGCTATCCACCTCAAAATATAGGGTGAGGGGTGCATGAATGATCAAAAAGTTTTTATTGTTGTGTCATATGATAAAATATGCACAAATGACCAACTTATTCTGATTTTATCTTCCCAAGCGAATTTAGAGCGAAAAACCATTTTTGGAGGGGAAAGTGTTACAGAAAATTTCATGAATCTTCTATACGTACTCATCAAGTCGACCTAGAAAAATCAAACTCTGTACGTAGGTTTAGTTCATGACCAGAAAACGACCTCTTTAATTTTGGTTAAAAATGGATCTAAAATGGCGTATCTTAAAAATCTGAAGATAATTTGAGGAGCCTCGAGTTGCTATAATTTGAAAAATATGTATTCAAATAATTATTTCATGGCAAAAAATATTATATTTGTTCTAGATTCAACTTCTTAAGTGGTTTTAGAACGTATGGAGTAGAAATTTTCAGACTTGGTATTTTATGTGGCCTGTAGACATGAAGGAGTTAGCAATGTTATTCGCAAACATGAACAAACCCCAATTAAAAATTCCGCTCCAGTAATGCGGCATGGCCGCTTACGTTTTTTTTTTCAAATTTACAGGCGAGCTTGAAAAAACATTTGCTTCGTTCAAGAACAGTGGCGTAGCTCGGGAGGGCAGAAGGAGGAAAAATTTCCGAGCGATAAATTTTCATTTAAAATTTCATTTTAATTTAGCGCGAAAAAAGATGCTTATAAACTTATATTATTATTATTTTTTATATTCATTTTTGGAATGAGTAGAAGAAAGCAGGAGGGGGAAAGCAAAAAAAAAATAAAAAAATAAAAAAATTATCATTCATGCCTATACATGTCAAATTCTCATGCTAAGGGCTACTAAGGAGAAGTGAAGAATTCAAATTGCTCCCAAGCTAGAATATTCTACGAATGCAAGTGGATTCCAAATTTTTACAGAAAAAAAAAATCTAAAAATTAGAAACTTAAATTTTCAAAATTAAAAAAAAAAATAATAATAATAATAATAAAATATCTGACAATGAAAAAAAGGTGGGAAAATACTCCGAATATATACATAATTATATATATACTGAAAATGACAAAAAAAAAAACAAAACAAAAATTTAAAAAAGGAAAAAATTGAAAAATATTAAGATAAAATCAAAAATCGATAAAATGAAAAAAATGAGAACATTCGTTGTCCTTTTCTTTCAGGTATCATGAAACATGGCTACTTACAAAAAAAAAAAAAAAAAAAAAAAACAGAGTCAAAAATTAATGTTATCTTTCCAGTTTCAGTTTCCTGCGGTCTTGTTTGTAATTCGCAAAATTTCTAGGAAAATTGTTCATTAAATGTTCCTTCATCCCTCACTGTCCCTCACAAAATTTCCATAAACGTAAGTAAAGATTTTATCCCATTTATCGACATTTTCAACGATTTAATAAAATTGAACATGTCACGTTAACACCTAATTAGTTGTATTTTTTTTATTCCCTATTTGATGGTCCAAAAACTCATTAATGGCTGTTACGATACTCATAAACATATTTACGTAATTCATGTACCGATATTTCTGATTTTATCAAATTCAAGTATCTCGATTTCGTCTTCAATAACGACAGCGCGTATACCAAATACAAAAACGAATTATCTGTAAAATCGATCGTACCTAACGACGTGATTTTTTTTATACCATCACGTTTCGTTTGAATTCGGTGCACAAACATCTCGTAATTCGGAGGTTTACAGTAGACACTTACGCTTATAATGCTTCTCATTTATGCACCTACACGAAACGTGTTAGTTTACGAGCTAAAATGTACCAAGATGCATAATGTGCACTGTATGCAACGTAATCACCGAAGCGTTTCATTTCAGATCAGATGACAAACAAGGTAAAAAATCGATAGCAGATACGTGGTTATCGACCGACTTAATCTTTAACGAGATTAATATTTTGTAAATAAATTTTCCACTGTATCGAGTTAATTAATTTGGTCGTTTGAGTATAGCCTGCGATGCATCATTAAACGTGGGTAATAATTTTATAATTTAAAATAATCTTTTTATTTACGCTATTTCCAGTATACCAGTTGAAGCGATTGCCGCGAGTAATTAACCATGTACAAGGTTAATACGCGTTGTCGAAGTGCAACGACATCGTTGCCTAACCTACACCGGCGATATTATTTGGGCCACGTTAAACTCTCCGCCGAACGAACACGCTGGCGGAGTTTTTTCGGGTAAATTTCGTTTGTAAATTATCGATTGCTGGTGGAAATACGCGAAATAAAATAAATGGAAAAACTTGGCAGAGGAGAAAAAACGACGCTGTAAAAATAAAAAGCGAACTTTACAAACTTAGCAAAAAGAATGGAAAATGGCTATCATTTTTATAACCCAGATGTGTACGAAAGCTCGACTCCATCGTAACATGTTCTATAACAAATTTCAACGGCGCAATTGCAGACTACGTTTGCGGTTTCTACATGTACGTGATTTTTCAAAAATTAAGCCAACATTTCGTGACTGAATTCCTTCTTTTGTTAAGCCTTTAAGATTAAAAATCTTCCATCAAGCGAACACCCCTTCTTAACATATTTCGTTAATTTTGTCGCCTTTTCTGGGTTAACGAGGATTATATAATTAAAAAACAAAACAAAGAAGTCCTAGAATTAAGCGACAAATCAAGATTAAGGGCTCAGATTAGAGAAAAAAATATTCCAACCGACGAACCGAGATTTTCAAATTATGTAATTTACGCGAAAAAATTCTCTCTCGTCGTCCAAAAGGTTCGTTCAAATTATCATATTCGTCGAGGGCAAAAAACTAGGCGCATTCTTTGTCATATTTTTTCATACATGAATAGAGAAGTGAGAAGCTAAGTTTCAACAAAAAAATTACTTTACGATGTAATAAAAGTTTATGGAGGTATAAAAAGAATATAGAAAATGAGATTAGGGCGAATACAAGGAGAAGTGCTCCAAAGGAATATACGAAAATTTGGTTTTAATCTAAAAATAAAATACCAATAAAAAAGCGTAATAAATGGAGTCAAAATAGCTCATCTTCAAAATTACCAAATCGTAATCTTCAATCGGTCTTTACCCTACTATTTAGAGTATTAAAATATTTATACGTAATTTTCATGTCGATACCGGCACCGAAGACTATATTTCAGAAAAATAAAGCCTCGAGAATTAGACCAAAGATAGAATTTCTTGGGGCACTTTCAATCCCACTAAAACCATCTTCACTACGATTACGAGCGTACAATTAACGCATAAGAGCATAAAAACTTACACGATAATCGGTTAACGCGATCTCGTTCATCATACGCGTTCCTGATTGACATCATACGATCGTGTCTACGTTTAAGTAAACGACTCGAATAATTAGCGAGTACATATCTTATATAGAAAGAAAGAAGCAGCGAAAAAGAAAATGATGAACCTTATATTATAAGGGTGGTAAGAATATATTCCATTTTCAAAGCGCATAATTACCATGATTATAAAGCAGTTATACCTTAACGTTGAGAAAACCAGTTTTTGGTTCGAATGTAATAATTTTAGGTCGCGTATCGAATTAGCGCTTGGTAAATGAACGTTATTTTATTGAACTCGTATGCTATAACGTTCAACGTTTATATAAACATTAGTGTGTGTGGTTACTGGGTGTAGTATAATTTAATCGAACAACGTAATTAACATTTAAAAACCTCACCCTTTCTATTGTCAAATCCCTTCGTCCTTCGAACCAACGTCTAAGAAAAAATCGATTCTTTTTTGCTTGTTAATTAAGAAAATTTTACTATAGGATTAAATATTGTTTTCTGTTTTGCTCATTAATTTATTCGGCGATTAAGTGTTGTTTTTCTTTGAGTAGGCTTGATAACGTTAGTGCTATTTAATTAATTGGAGGCTTTTTATACTAAACTGTACTTTGGTGAAATTTCGAAAACGGTTTATACCGAGGTGCTGTGAAAATTGAAGGAAAATTGTCAACGAGCATTTGAATTGCAAATACAATATTTTCTTTTTTACCCCACGTGTAACTTTTTATGAAATACGAAGTATGTAGATTATTATTTCTCGCAAATACTCGAAAAGGACAGTGAAGAGGTTCGAGAAAAGGTGAAAGGGTCGGTCAGCGTTAACGTACGCGTGTTAAAGCTTTGGTGCAACAAAGTTGTTAATTTTCGTTCAATATTGACATGACGCTCGAAAATTGTAATATTATCGTGAAGCAAATATCCGTCGAGCGAAGTCGAGGATAGAAGCTATAAGCGTACTGTGTAAATACAGCATAGAAATTATCATGTTGTACGAATTTAGATGTATAATAACATATTGGTATTTATTGCAGGCAATAAGAATTAAAATTCTTTAATGAATTGCTTTGAGCTGAAATTATTATTATGAAACAAACTGAATTCATATTAGAGGGCAAGTGTAAGTATTGAAATGATGCAAAAATATTTACTGTGTTACGTTTCGTTCCCGTTCCTGTATCCGTTCCTGGGTCATTCCGTTACGTTCCAACTTTGGAGGTTCTGTTCCGTTACATTCCATTCTATTCTTTACCTCTCTTTCAGTTCGAGTTGATAAAGTTATGAGTTTAAGTTTCATATTTTTTTCCATTTTTTTTTTTTTTTTTTTAATGATGATAAACAATCAAATTTCAATTTTACATCAAAAAATGCATATTACACTGGACTTGCAGGGTATTAGGAACAATTTTGCCAGCATTCAAATTTCAAAAAATGAAAACAAAGTAAAATAACGGAACACTAACAAAATTAATCCGTTATGTTTCATTACGTTCAGTTCTCAAAAATTTCGTTCCGTTACTGAAATTAATAAACTGTCCGTTACGTTCTGTTATTCCGTTACCGTTATTACAGCCCTGATATTTTTGTTCTATGTTGATATCTTATCCAACACATAGGTAGCATTTATGTTGATATTTTGTAACAAAGTTGGTTATGATGAGGTATGGTATTAATATTAACATGTTGCATCAATATTGTCTCAATAAATGTCCTATCATATACTTAAAATATGAAATAAAAAACGTAATAAGATAAACTCTAACTTTTCATTAATGAAATTACACATTACAAAAACTATGTATCAATGGGTTTTTGAAAGTTTGATTTAATAATAATTATTCTGAAAAGTAAACAACACAGAATAGAGTATTTATAATGACTGGTCTGTGTTCTAATTGGTCATATGTTACGTGCGTAATGACCAATCATAACGCCAGAATGTGATAAAATGTAGGTAGTTTCATTTCTACCTTCCTAAGTAATATCGTTCAGTTTTCAGTGAACGACTAAAATTCGTTTGTGATTTGAATCATCAGCTGATTTGTGTTTTTATTTTATGAGTTGGTCGAGGCATGGTCGAGGCAGGTCGAGGTAAATTTATCACATTCCAACTTGCTGATTGGTTGTTACAGGCGTGACATATGACCAATTAGAACCTACACCAGTCATTATAAATACTCTATGCGCACTCTCGCAGCTGTAAGCGTAGACCATAATAGATCATGTTGCTAGCTGAATCAATGTCATCATATTGTATTGTTTCCGCATTGAATAAATGTTGACTTGTTAATATGTTGCATTGATGTTGCCACAATAGCATCAATGTTGCTTATATCAGAATTAAAATATTGCTCAATGTTGCAGCATGGCATTAATCTCATCATGATACTGACCATGATAACCTTTAGAATATTAGATTAATGTAGATGTGTTTCATCAATGCTCCATATTCATATTGCTCGATATTATCGTATACTCATGTATTATTGATTTTATCATGATGTCATCAATACTGAAATATTACATCAATATTGATGTGTTGCATACATTTCAACATTGCACCAACAACTCTAGAATATTAGATCAATGTTGATGTGTTGCATGTTAATTGAATGTTGAAACTTTGTATCTACATTGTAATGCTTTATTAATATGTATTTTCATTTTACATCAATGTTTACATATTGCGCAATGCTGCTATGTAGTATTAATATTGATGTGTTGTATCAAGTAAAAACAATACGTGGCATCGACACTAAAATACTGCATTATGTTAAAATATAGCATCCATGTAGATATTTCGCGTTAATGCTAATATATTACATCAATATTGATATATGACATCAGTGTTGCCATATTGCATCAATCTTGCCACAATGTGCTAATATTCAAAAAACATCAATGTTGCTATATTGCATCAATTTGGCTATGACGCACCAATATCGAAAAACATCAATGTTGATATGTGTAGCATCAGCATTAACATTTTGGAACAATGTTGATATGACGCATATACCTATGTCACCATAATGCATTTACGTTCAAGTTGACTAACAATTTTGTAAAATACTAGAAATATATTACTTTTTCTTCAGCTTTTTTATATCACTTCATGTAATATTTTTAGATACGATAGGCTAACCTCTTGGCTCGATGAAACAATAAATGAAACATGAAATATTATTTAACAAAAATAAAATATGTATTTTGAATTGCCATAAGTGCATTGTTTTATTTCTTAAGAAAAATATAAATTAAAAACAAAAGAATCACTCATTAGTTACAACCTTTTAATTACATCTGTCACCTGATAGACATATCATGATTGATTAATCCAATCAATATTTGCTTAATGACATCATCGTTATCATCTTGCATTAATGTTTAAATCGTTCAATGTTTCTATATTGCATTAATGTTGCTATGATGAATAAATCCTCGAATATTTTTAGATGAATTTATAATTAAAACCGATAGCTTTGCAGTCTACCTCGTTTAAGAAAATGATGTGGTGAAGGTTTGTAATCATAATATGAAAAATGCTATGCCTTTTGATATAATTATAGGTATATTGTTTCCATTTCTCTCCTCTTCTTGTGGTGGCAGTGTGTATAGATTAAAATTGATCAAAATCATGTACCTAAATATGCCAATTTTTTCTTCGAATTTTCAATTCAGCTCAAAATAACGTTTCACTCAAATTTTGAGAGAAACTGGAAGGAGGTCAAATACCTCAAAATTTTCTTTCATGGCCTCATATGAGAAAATGAGGTGAGGACACCAGTATATCTAAATTTCAGTTACCTAAGTGAATCTGAAAGGGAGTTAGGACAAAAAATGGTTTCTCAGAAGTTGATTTATGAAATTTCTTGAATCTTCCATAATCTCTTCACCAAATTATCTAGGTAGCACAAACTTTGTATGCAAGGTTAGTTAGGGATCAGAATACCAGCCTTCAATTTTGGTCAAAATATCGCATAGTCAACGCGTGATAAAGACTCCAGGAGCCTCAAATTAATCAAACTTGATAAATATGAACTCATATGATTACTGCTTTTCAACATTGATCAGTGTTGGCATTTTAAATCAATGTTGCCACACTGCATAGGTGTTGATAGTTGATATATGTATAGCCTTTATGTTGAAATATTGCATTTATGCTTTATTGTTGCATATAAGTATTGAAATGTTGCATTGTTGTAATCATGTTATATTAAATTTGATAAATTATATTAACGTTAATATATTTGATTAACATTGCTGCGCTGCCATTTTGTATCAGTCTTGGTACATTATAATGTAATTTTATCATGTTGAATCGCTATTGCCATAATGCCTTAATGTTGTGTTGCCATATAATATTGAAGTTGACATATTACATCAATGCCAATATATCATATGTTGTATGTACGTTGCTATCTTGCATCAATGTTGACATATTATGTTAAAGTCAATATATCGTTCAATGTTGCTATGCGGCAACAATCTATCCATCTTGTGTTATATATTTTCACAATGCCTCAATGTTAATGTTTACTATAAAGCATCAATGTTGACATATATGATTCATCAATGTTTACGTGATGTATCTATAGTGCTGTTATATCAATCCTGAACCTTGCACGAATACTGGCAAGTAATATCTACTAATACCATGCTAATACTGAAAAGTTGTATTGATGTTGATGTTATATAATTATAATATATATTACATTACTGTTGACATCTTGTTTTTAAGAACGTAGATGTCGCTTATATCAGCTTCTTCTTCAAATACCTTTGGAAAAATAATAAACAAAAATTGCAAAAATCAAAATACGGGTCAATACTCCAATAGACCACTACAGATTCGCGAATCTACCATTCGATGCAATAAAGAAGTCCTTCACATCATTCAAAGGATGTAACAGGCGACTAATTCAGATTGTTTTTATTACAACGCGGCACGCCGAAATACGTATCAATGGCTAGGCGTATCCTGGCGTATTCGTAAGGCACACCGCTCATACATTCAATCCGGGAAGGGTATTCGAAAAACAAAACTAGGCGAGATACATGATTGAGGCTGAAAAAAAAAATGAGTACGATATATTCAATTCTATTGTTCGCGTTAATTACAGACCACGACGCTGGCAAAATTATCCATTTCCAAACTCCGCCGAAACCGGTTGTTACGTCAATGACTGAAATTAACCGTTGGCCAGAAGAGTTTCCTGTTATTCGAATCTACAACAAAAGAACGGTCAACCCGTACAAAATGCTATACGGGGTCCGAAACGAGTCAATTGATCATTGACGATTTTTGTCAACTGGTACAAATTTACCTAACCTAGGTCACCGTATAAAATATATAGCACCTCTAGGTAATCGAATGACGCGACCTATATTTGCATAACACGTTATTTCTGGTCTTTTTTCGCAACAAGTTCAACGCTACTTACGAAGATAAACCTGCAAACGGTTATGCAGCCGAGTAAAATTTCTCCAATGGGTAAAATGGACTCGGCGGATAAAACGATTCATCCTTCACGCCGCCGAGGACTAATTATCGACGCGGTGTCGTTAAAGCGAGAGAAAAATACGGCAACGGATGTCATAAAAGTATGACGACACAAGCAGCTGTGCCGGTGTGGGAATCAGCTGTTTTAATTTTTTTCGCTCCGTAGCCGCAAACCGTTACCGCAAGTAGACTACTTCGGAAACGCGTCCATTACCGAACGGATCAGCTGTTTGCGACGAGCTGACGCGATCAGCTGATTTTGATGGATACCAAGTTACATCCTTAACGACAAACCGGTTAGTCGGGATTTGATTTATAACCATTTCGTAGCGTGTCTTCGTCCAACCATCGGAGATGTTTTAATTCTGCCCGACTGCGCTAAAACAACTTCCAATGTACTCGCTATACCAGCCTAGCGGGCGTTTGTGTAACTCGCACCTTCGCATGTGGAGCTTTTCTATCTTATTTGTACCAAGACTCGAGCAGCAGAGATGAACTGGCTCAGCTGAGATGGGTAAATGCTCGTTTCCAAGACTAGTTTATTGATTGGAGAAAAGAGAAGGGGGTTCAAATGTATACGATACGAGGTTCATTTATCAAACTAAAACGCTATAGAGCTTCGAGGTGACAGTGGTATCCATTTTCTTCGGCCTCGACCCTTTATTCAAAATGATCTGAAAATCAAGCCATGTTTTCGAATAAAAGACTAAATTAAACGACCGAGTTGTACCCATTGCAGCGCAACTCCAACGTGATTCTTTATCGAACGGCTTTCGTTTATTTATGTTCGGTATATACGCGAGCTTTAATTTATAACATAAAAACCATATAAAAAGTTTTCCTTTTCTTCGAGCACGAATGTTGGTAATAACGTTCTCGAGCCATCTTGACATCATATTTAGTACGAATATCTTTGGCGACGAACAATAACACAAAGAACGCGTTCGTACACTAAATTGGAAGCGAAGCACGATAAGCATAAAAATGAATACATCACGTAATACAAAGTTATGAATAAGTGAAATCCACTTTATTACATTAAATCGTAAATAACAAAAAGGGGATGGTTAAATTCAAAGTACGAAAAAATCTAATTTATAAGAAATTCGTAAAACGGTACCTTTTTTTGTTCGCGTTATACACACGAACGGGTATCGTTTTCGAATACATATCTCCCATCGGGCACGTCGGTAGGAAATCAAAATAACGACAAAGGTAACCTTTTTTCCGATCGAATTAACATGTAGAAAGGGATATTCGTTGCGGCTACCGAGTAACCGGAAACATCGAAAGCATTAAAAATTTTCCGAGGAAAAAAAATTGAACAACGTCACGCAAAATTTAAGATTATTTTTATACATCGGGGAAATATGTATAAAAAAAGGACATTGACCGGTTACACCGATTCGCCTTGTTTTGTTTATTTCGCGTGCTCGAACCCTGCGCCTAAGGTTCGTGACCAAGTAGGGGCGAGAAGCTCGTATATTACTAGCAACGAAAATTACATATTTCTGGTTTAAAATTTAAGCCAACACGGTAGCAGTAGTTTAAAATTGCTATAGAGCTCGATGCGTTTAAATAATAGCCCCTAGTACTGCCAAGTGGAAAGTTTCATAATGTCGAATCATTGTAAACAATCACACGCAACACGTATATTTCGTCCATTTTTATGCATAAGACGTAAACAAAACAAGAAGCTATTTGTATCTAGTCAAGATCTCGATGAATGATTGAAACAAATTAAGACCTCTCAGATACCCAATACGCTGGAGCTGGCTGAGAATGAAAATCTCCAGAGCCCAATACTGAATGACCGCGATGAGGGAGAAATTCTGTCAGCTTATTTTCGTCGTTTCTGGACTACAATATAATAGAAAAAAATGTAAGCAGCCATGCCGCATTACTGGAGCTGAATTTTTAATTGGGGCTCATTAAGGTTTGCAAATAATGTTGCTAGCCTCTTCATATCTATAGGCCATACCAAGAACCAAGCATACACTCCAACCGTATTTATTCCTTAACCAATTAAGAAGTTGAATTTACTAACTAATATTTCTCGTCTACAATAGTCATATACACCAATAATTTTCAAATTTTAGCAATTTTAGGCTCCTTGAGTTATTCTCAAATTTTGGGAACCACCATTTTAGATATACTTTGACCTAAAATCAAGATGCCCTATTTTGGTCATCAACTAATCTGATACACAAATTTTGACCTCTCTACATTGATTTAATGAGGAGGTATGGAAGATTCATGAAATTTCCGGCAGCAATTTTTCCTCTAAAGCAGTTTTCCTCTGATTCCCCTCCAAATTTACACGAGAAGTTAAAATCAGAATAGGTTAGTCACTTGAGCTCAATTTATCACATGACACCACAGTAAAATTTTTTCAACATCTTGTGTAACCTCCTCCTCCCACATTTTCAGGTCGATAACCCCTCCTCCTCCCCTCCAACATCATGTGTGAAAATGAATTTCGAATATAGTATTCTTCTTATTCCCAATAATTATACGAGTTCATATTAATTACATTTTTACTAATTTGAGGCTCCTCAAGCTCTACTTGAATTTTGATAACCCGTTATTTTGGATCCATTTTGACCCAAATTCAAGAGGTCATATTTTGGTCACCAACTAAACCCACATACAAAATTTAATCTTTTTAAATTGATTTGGCAAGAATATTTGAAAGATTCCAGATATTTCATGACTCAAATTTTTCTCAAAAAGCCATTTTTTTCTCCAACTCAACTCCAAATATATTTGGGAGACTTAAATTAGGATATTTTAGTGTTTGTGATTCACTCTTTCGTAAGAAATAAAAAACGGATATTTTGAGCTATTTGCCCTCTCTCCACCCCCTCTCAAAATTTGAGTGAACCGCCATTTTGAGTCGAATCGAAAAATCCAAAAAGAATCCTTTTGCGTATTCACATGAAGACTCTCTCAGCAAATTTTGAGCGATTTTCCTACATACCCACGGGCGCTATGCGAAAGGAATATATATACATACCGTACGACCTATTGAAATTTAGAGGCAAAGCGTCAAATTCCCTACACCAGAAAACGGGATAAATAAAATAAAATACTGACATCGAATTTTATTGAATTTAAATGTCAAACATTTAAAAGAAAAATTAATTCTACAAAAAAAATTCAAAAACTACGCAGTGTTGCTAAGCTAATGAACTTATAAACAAATTATTTTTTCACCTACTCGATTATGATCGAGTCATACTTGAAAATTTTTTTAAACAAAAAAAATAAAAAATAAAAATAAAATATTTTAACCAATTAATTCGTGAAGCAAATGACAAAATTTAAATTGTCAAAGGGAATTTGGTGCTTTACCTGTCTGTACTTCAATGGGTGACACAGTATGATTACATATTACTCATACCTACTAAAAATTTATCCATTTGCCAGATGATTAAAAAAGGTCTGAAACGAAAAAATTTGAAGATCACACCCTCCCTTGACCCCTTCTTCTCAAAAAAAGTAGACTGTAATAGCTATCGTTTTTAAGCTAATAACTCAACTAATAACGGTGACGGATGCGTGACAACCACGTTTTCCTATATCAAAAATACCCATACACAAAATTCTACCGTATTTAATTAATAATATATTACGTAAAGACCGTTCGCAACGATTTCCAAGCTTTAGCCAAGCGCACGACTTGTTTTTTCCTCGATGTCAAAGAACTATTAATGGTGTCGCGTAGATTTTTCATTCCAGCTGTCAAAATCAATTGGTCGCTTTGAAAGCTTCGCCTTGCCATTGTTGACCATTGTTTTTATGACGATTGTAACCATAAAAGCGATACAATTAGACCAGATAAATAAGTAATTGCTGTCATTTGTACAGGACACGAAAGTAAATCGATGTTAATATCGCCTCCACCGTGTATATTTGTTATTAGCCAGCAAGGCGGAGTATATCCTGTTTCCTGAGGCCGCCGTTCAATGCGATACCGGTGCACGGTAATACCCATCTCATTATCTATGGTCTTAAGAATCGTATTGTTGGGTATCGTCGATACTAACAAAGACTTAGTTCGGGTCACTGAATTGGGTGCAATAGGAAAATGCACAGATCCTTTTTTCTCTAGTGAGGTTTGGTTTCGATACGAAATTATCAATAATTTCATTTTCGAAACATCAGTTTTCTCCATTTGTAATAATTCGTTTTCAGATCATCAATTTTTCATAATTTGATTTCTATTATTTAATTCAGCATTTCTCTATTTCCGATTAAATACTTAATTTTCCATCATTTGATTTTTTATGGAATTGTGATTTTTTGATCGTTTCATTTTCAGTTATTGCATTTTCAATTATCTAATTTTGTTTTTTCGATATTCAGAATTCGATTTTTGATTATTGATTTTAAATTACATATTCAACAATTCCATCAATCAGTAACTAGAATTTGTCTTTCATTAATTAATGTAATCACATGAACAAGTAAATTGGAGAGATAATTTGTTCTTTCATTTTGTTTCAAATTAAATTACTTTAATTAAATTGATTTAATAAATGTACTATTCTTGATTGCCCAACAAAAGTTTATGGGATGATACTCAATAATCAAATGAAAAAAAAAAAAAAACAATTTGCTAATGATATTGATGATCTATGACGGATGTGATACACTTCCCCCTCTACCCTTTCTTCAAAGAAAGAAACATCATGCAAAATTGTAAGGAGCGTTTCTAAGGATAACGAAATCAGAAGAGTTTTGTAGTATCTACTACATTTACTTTATAATAATAATACTTTTGGCCATCGTATCAAGAATCGTTATTTCTGTTTTTGAATTTATAAGCGATAAAAATTAATTGCAAACCGTTCGAAGAATCTGTAAATCTTTCAATTTCGATAAAAATATCTGCCAATTTATAACCCACGTCTGATTTCCATACAGTGTGGATGAATCATCGTATTCAACATTTTTACCTGTTTTCATACTCACATTTCAGATCATCACGTACATGAATGAGCATCGTATGATGAATTCCAGTTTTTCAACTTTTTCTCGAAACTCAGCGAACACGTTCGTCAAGCGTGGAATTACGTTGGCGACAGCCTAATCTCGACATCTCGCTTGGCAGTCATATTGGTAGTATCAGCGATAGATACGACTTAAATGAAACGTTAAATATTGAAATTTTCGTTAAATGGATTCGGGTGTTAATTTGGCGTGAAAAAAAGTACACTAACGCGCTGTCTTTGGGCGAGAAGATAAATGAGGTTCGATTCGTGTATTTCTTCCTGCATCAGCGATGAAATGTAATTAATAAGGCGCCGTAATTTCAGGCTTCAAACGTCGATACCATGCCGATAGCGAGTCGTTTTTAATTAACTGTATTGCCAATTAGCAATTAATTAATAAAAAAGAAAAAATACTATAATATAAAATAGAAATGGGAACGCTTCGATGTTACTGCAACTAGCTACTGAGATAAAGATTGGAATATTTTTTAGCTTTTCCCCGAGAACTTAGTTGAAATGAACGTCCGATGGAATGACAATGGAAGATTGAAGACCATCATGAGGACAGAGGTGAATTTGCTTTGTAATCGAGTTACCACTGTCGGTTTATACATACTCATGGATACGAAGCTTTGAAATTTACGATCTACTCAATGACAGAAATACCCTTTAGTAAATAAGAAAATATATTTCAAAGTTACGATAAGCAAATTCTGGCGTTACGCAGTATGCGAAATACTTGTACGTTTTAATAAGTTATATGCGAATGTTAAGGCTGTATGGTGTACAGATAGGGCAATTTTTTTATTTTCTCTTTTTTTGTTGATGGTAAATCGTAAACAAAGGAAGTATAAATCATGTAAGCAACTATGTATATACATTGAAGTAACTGGGGCGCGATGCGTATAAGCTACGGTATTTTCGGTGCGTGAAAACGATATTTCTGTCAGTTCTCGTATGATTTACGGAGGCTTTTTTGTGCCCAGTCCATTCTTACGGACGGCGAATCATACAAGCCGAAAACATTTTCAAGCATAGGATGGTTGCGCATGAAAAAAAAAATTCCCTCTAGTCACGCGATTAAACGTGTACGTATGGTCATTTCGAAGGTGAACTTCCGATATAATAGGTACTTCAGTTCTAGCGCCGCGTCGTGTCGACTTGTTGAAGACATTTTCACTCGTATGAACGATGCTCGAAAAAAATCCCAACGAACGCCGGGCGAAACAGGCGGGGGAACTTTCTTGCAACTCGGCGTTTCCAGAGTACCAGCAATTAGGGCCATTCGGGTGTTTTATTGATACGAAGGGCGCGGATTATGGTCGTAGAAGCGTACCGAGAGTTTTTACGCTATGATGGTACCACGTTAAGTATCAGATCACCGCGTATACAAGTTTAACGATAACACTGCCGCAAATTTAACAAAGTTCAACTTTGCCGGTTGCCAAGTTTTCTATGGTTGCGAACTTTGCCCGCAGATTTCACATAATTTCGCTCATTTTGCTGAAATACATGCCGCAATCTTCGTAACTTTTTCGGGCTTTCCGGCGCGAAATATCCATCCGCTTGTTTGCCAGAGTGAAATCTCGCCGTGAACTTATTTATCAGCCGATTGATGAGGTAATATAATACCATGCTGAAATAGTTCTACTACTGAACCGAAAACAACTCAGTATCGAATAACTTTTTGGATAAAATAATATTAACTGAAAACTGTTTCGATGTTCTTTAACAATATTATAGAAATGGAGAAAGTCTTGAAATTGAGAAGAATTTTGAAAATAGCATTAATATTATAAAAGTATTCATCATGAACAACTGAAGTGAGAGATCAATATTCAATAATTTAGAGTAAAAAGTAATAAATTTAGGATTAAATCAACATTTCGTCAACATTGCAATAATTATTACATTAACATTACAACAAATGTCGCATCGCTATGTTATGTTCTATATGTTGTATCAACATTATATCATATGTTGTGCTCCCATTACAACACATGTTGCATCGATATTGCAACACATATTGCATTAACTCTGTGCACATATGTTGCTTCCATAGGTATTACAACATATATTGAGTTCACATTATAAGACCTATGCATTAACATTGCAACAGATGTTATGCTCACAGTACAACACATATTGCAGCAACATTGTATCATATATGTACAACACTACAATATATGTTCAATTGACATGTGAAACAAATGTTGGATCAATTATATATTTATATATACCAACATTCAAACATATGTTCGCTTAATATGTATTACACGTCAACATTACATCATATATTGTGCCAACATCACAATATATGTTATATCGACATTGCAACACATCATACATCAACAAGCACATGTTACATAAACATTACAACACATGCAGCATCAACATTGCAAAATATGCTATACCAATACAATAATGCAACACATGATACGTTAACGTTGAACATATGTTACATCAACATTGTAGGATATGTTACATCAACATTACAATACGTATTTACATTGTGTCATCGTTATAATATACGTTGCATCAATACTAAGTATAATTCGATGCTTTTCTTCAAAAACCACGTAAGTCCAAATATATAAATTTTTCAGGAACGAGTATTTTATTTCGGGTGACAGACTTACGAGGTTTCTTTTTTTTACGGATAGAAGCGCTAGTTGATGATTTGGACTTACGAGGTTTTCAAAATCGAATTATTCGATTTTTTTTTACATAAGAAACCACTTACATAAGTCCAAAATATATAAATTTTTCAGGAGAGGTACGAGTATTTTCTTTTGATGACAGACTTACGAGGTTTTTTTTTACGGATAGAAGCGCTAGTTGATGATTTGGACTTACGAGGTTTTCAAAATCGAATTCCTCGATTTTTTTTACATAAGAAACCACTTAAAAGTGAATTTTGCCCAAGTCGGACTTACGTGGTTTTTGAAGAAAAGCATCGATATGTTGCCTCACCATTTCTACATATGCCAATTCAACATTACAACAGATGTTGCATTAACATTGCAACAGACGTTGCATCAATACTGCAACAGATGTTGCATCAACATTGTATCACATATGTGAAACATTACAATGCATGTTAAATCGACATTGCAGTCAATGTTGCATCAATATTATACACTAACATTTAAACATATGGTGTGTTAACATTACACATCAACATTATATCATATAAATGTATTGTGCCAACATTACAACATATAATACATACATCAGCATTGCAACACATGATACATCAATAAACACATGTTAATATAAATATTACAACACATGTTGCATCAATATTGCAATAGATGTTATACTAATAGTGCAACACTTGATACATTGACATTGAACATATGTGACACGCTATATGAAAATCAGGCTTAGCTGTATATCGCAAATTGTTCAGGAGAGTTAAAAAACAAAAATGTTTTGTAACGGTTATCACTATTTATTTTATTTATTATTTTTTTTTTTTTCATTAAAAATTAATTATTTCATACTCGAAGAATTTATTATTTAATTTTTTCAAGCATATCATCTGATAGAGGAAGTGTTCTAGCATTAGAATTGCAAAAAAAATAACAAAATCGATTTTTTACGGCTAAGCCTGATTTTCACAGAGCGCTTCGCATATGTTGTGTCATCATTACATTATATATTGTGCTAACAGTACAACATTGACATTACAACATATGTTTAGGCAAAATTACAGCAAATATCACATCAACATTGCAAAATTTATGTTGTGCCAATAGTACAATAGATTCCATCCAAAATAGCATGAGCTACATTTTTCATGTTAAGCAAAGCAAAACACATCTCATGCTTTTTTGGACAGACTATAATACATATTTCATCAACATTGCAATATGTATATCTACGTTGCATCAACAATAAAGTATAAGTGGTCTCGTCAACAATACAACATAATTACGTTGCATCAACAATACAACATATGTTGTGTGAACATTACTACGCATACATACTATTTCATCATTGTAACAATTGTTGCGATAGTATTGAAAAAAATGTTACACAAAAGGACTGCAAAATGTTCACCATATTGCAAAAATGTTGATAATGTTACATTAATGAAGAATCAATATTGTATCAACAGCATTTCCAAAAAATCAACATTGTAACAATGCACCATCAATTTTTTATCAATTGCTGATGCATTGTTGTTGATAGAAAAATAGAAAATTGATTTCAACATATCTTCTTTCATAAAATAATTTTGAATAATAAAAAAAAAAGTAGTTTCATTGAATAAGAAGGGTAACGTTAATAAGCAACTAAATAAGAACTGGACTATTGTTTCGATATTATGTAAATGTTGTAACTATCTACATAATTATTATGTTACACATACATACTGAACCAAATATTTATGTGAACTTAAGGAGTGATTTTCACAGAGATAGAAGTTAAAGAAGCGGAATATGCAGAAAATATTACATTCCGCCTCCACTAACTTCATAACTTTTAACAATTCAGCAGAAATACTACCGAAAAATTGCCTAAGCATTGATACTTTGAAAGGCAAAAACTGAGAAGTTCAATTTCTACCCAGTTCATGTACGACGTTACATTTGCTAGTTCATATCGAAGAAAATGAGCTTCATCGCGAGTAACGCCTGAATGGCCGAAATTAGGCCCCCATTGAGCCTTCGCGATCAGGCTAATGTATTCAAGATTTGAACTCGCTACATGCAGTGAATGGTGGAGGATCGAGAGAGCGGCGTAAAGTGACAGCATTTCATCGTATATTAAAATAAATGGCGTAAATAAAAAGGAAACATCGATTTAGGCTATATGTAAGATAGATGTTGTAAGTTGTGCACCAAATCCAGGTTGGATACGTGGACAAAAACTGAAAGGCGAGTTCAATAAACTAGTTTGTGATTCTCGGCAGGCAACGTAGCCGATGCTTGTCGCTTACTTTACATATCGAGTTATAAATTTTTTACACATCGACCTAGCCGATGGAAGCGGATTTCTCGTATTTTCGAATAGTGTAATCTGATTTTACGTCGTTATTGTTTTCGTTAGTTGGCTTGGATGTCGTATGATGAGATGGTGGGGAGGAATTTGCATATAGAGTACCTAATACTGAAACCAAGTCGTATATACACACTGAGGGATTGTAGAAAACGAATTCTCGGATCAACAATGAGAAACGAAGGCATAGTGTAAAACGTTTATTCCAGCAACTTTTTTACGGCCATCGTAAATTTTTATACTTTTTTAGCATATTCTAATTTTTTCTGTACGCGCTCCCTTCCGAATTCAATTTGGTGAAGTTATCAGAATTCGACGGCGAACCAGCGAGATTGGAATTTTAGCGAGTTTTATTTTTCGCCAGCCGGATAACTATCATTTTTCACGTCGTTACCCTCGTTTTCTTAGACGAGCGAGAATTTCGCAATATCGAGGTTTTCGTGGCCCCGAATTCGGCAACAATAGAAAACGAAAACTATGTCGGCAAGAAAAAATTATCATCCGTACATATCTGAAGCTATAATAAAAATAAAGTAAAATTGGAAACGCAACTTTTCGCAACTGCTAATAAATTTAATTCTTCTCGAACGACATTGTGTGTTGGCTGGTTTTAAAAATATACTAACGCGAGTTGAATGTAAACAAGGGGATATCTGATGGCGAACAAATAATTCGCTTTCCACTTTGATGATTTTTATTCAAATAACACATAAAAAAGAACCGGACGGAGAGGAAGAAGGATAGGAAAAAATTCGAAACACAATCACGAAAATGGATCCGTGGGAGTGCAGACATAGTGGAAGGGAACATTAAAGATAAACCGGAGCTCAGCGTATCAAGGACAGTTTTGATAAACATCGGCTATACGATATTTAGGGTAAAATTTCAGGGATATCTAAAATTTTCCAATATAAAACTTTTCTATTTCACGTTCTATTGAAGCTATATTAGCAGTATGCTTTGACGAGGCCATGCCGAAATTGCAATTTTTCGAAGCGCTCGGTTCGAAAACGAACTTAATTTTTTTCCACCTCCAAGAAGTCCCCGATGATTGAATTAACATTTTCAGAGACGTGAAAATAGCTTTTTCTTTGTTTAAAAAAATTATTTTTACCTTCTCGAGGGAGAAGTGAGATTGAAAGTGTTTTCTACCAAGCCCACGTATTTTATACGGTATAGCGATAATTTAGAAATGCAAACGAGATTTTATATCCTTGAAAAGTTGATTGAAGTTTACTTTTCACAGCAGCTCGGATGAGCGCTGTCGGTCTTACATAGAGTGGAAATTTTTTAGATAGTTACGCGCGTAGGTTGAATTCAACGAGGTTTGAATTTACTTCAAAACATTCACTGAAAAAAATTAGTTCAGTGGGCACTAGTCAGGGACATAGAAAAAGTCCTTGTGACTTATCGACATCGAATTTTCACGTAAAAAGAAAAAGCGTTCAATTAGAAATTTGTTTGATAATTAATTTTTCTAAATCCAGAAATTTTTTAATTTGTCTGCCAAATGTAGAACTTTTACAAGACTTGTAGGACCTATAGGATATGTATGTAGGATTATCAGACTCACTGTATAATTACACATCTTCACCATGAATTACTCAATAGATAATCATTTATAACTTTTTGAAATATGCGAAATACTTTTTTTTAAGTGGCTATTGATTTTTTTTATACATTTTTTCAGATGACAAATGGTGATTTCGAACACAAAAAATTGAATTGTTCTTCACTCTAATTTTCAGCATTTTTCGACAAACTCGAAATGTTCAAACATCGAGCCCAACGTGAAAAATTTAAGTATTGACTTACACGATTGAGATTCCTAAGTGCATATTCAAGGTCATTTCACATTGTAATACTCTATTATACACGTTGGTATAAATGTGGATTACCTAATAATCATAATTTTTTCAAATATGTAAAATATTCTTTTCTAACCAGCTATATTAATTATTTTTTATTTTTAGACTCAACTGACGATCTTTGAATGCAAAAAAATTGAATTTTCAAAACTCGAATTTTTGGCTTTTCTCACATAAATTTGAAATATTCAATTTCCGAGCTCAATACGAAGAAATTGAAAATTAACCTGGAGGGTTGAGATTTTTCAAGACAGTTTAAAGGTCATTTCAGTTTTTTTTTAACCAACAAAATCTGTCAACCCTTGCGGATACTCAGAAAAAAAGGAATTTATTTTAAAGAAAGATGACTAGATACATGAAATGAAATTTTATCAAATTTGATAAAATTCCATAAAATTTGATAAAATTCCATAAAATTTGATAAAATTCCATAAAATTTGATCAAATCGTCTAGATGAAAAAGAATTGATCAAATTTGATTTCAAAAAAATGGTCAGATAAAATTTGATAAAATTTGATGAAATTCGATTAAATTTCACCAAATCATCTTAACATGTGAAGATCAAATTGCATCAAGTTTGATCATATTAGATCCTTTTTCATCAAATTTGATAAGTTATACCTAATTCTTGTCGGAATAACTCAAATTTAATGAAATTTGATCACATTATGCCAAATTATATCGGATCAATTCGTTGATAAAATTTGATGAAATTTCATCATATTTGATGAGTTTTAATCACATTTGATCTATTCCTTTAGCCTGAGCACATAAGTGGTCAGGCTTATGAATCAAATTTGATCAAATTCGACGAATGAAATGAAAACCCATACTTAAGTTCATAACTTATCAGGAAAAAAAGGAATAGATCAAATTTGATCAAAATTCATCAAATATGTTGAAATACGACTAGAAATTGACCAGATATAATTTGATAGAATCTGATCAATGTTGATCGTATTTCATTAAATTTGATGAAGATAAAATTCAAAAATGACCCCATGAAAAAAGGATTTGATCAAAGATCAAAAAAATGGCGAGAACTAATTTGATCCAATTTAGTTTTCACATGCTAATATAATTTGATCAAATTAGATCGAAGCTCATAAAATTTCATCAAATTATATCTGGTCAGTTTTTTCATTATTTTCTAAGCTGTATTAAATTTTTGTCTTAAAATTGAATAAACTTCAATTATCGAATTTCACTTTATTTGATAAATTTTACTCAAATTTAATCCACTCCTTTTTCCTTCAGCATCACATTTTCAACCGATGAGTACTTTTTTAAAAATTTTTATGCGTCTTGTACTGCAACAATTCATCAATTTTTTCAAAATTTAGCCATCTATTTTCAATGACGAATTTTTCAAAATTCACCGAATGATAAATTCAACAATATATTTTTTTGGGGGACAATTGATCATGTTTTTATAGAATTTAAGAATTTTTGATCGATTACTTTTTGGTAGGAATTTATTGATTTCTTAAAAATAAATAATGAATTTTACGTAAATTATTTTAATATTCAAAGTACATACTCGTAATTGTTTCAATCACTGAATTTTTTCATTTTGATTCATACATTAATTAGATATTAGATAAATATTTTTGATTTTTTCACATAAATCCAGGCCTGAGCAGGGGGAGGAGGAAGGGGGATTCCCCAGGGCCCGAGTTTTTTTTCAGGGCTCGCGACTTGAAGCATCGGGGCTAAAAATCTGCCTTCACCTCCACGACCTTTTTTTTGTTTTTTTTTCGCTCTTATGACTTTTCCTCTTATCTTGGTTACTGATTTTTTCTGCACAGCGCTGCATAAATCAATTCATATCAAACAATGAAGTTTAATAATCGAATCGATATTTAACTTAGTTCGATTTCATCACACTCTTTAAATTCAAATGACACGAAAAAGTGTTTCTTCATAATTAAAAATTGCGAAACCAGAGTTGAAGAATGTGTAAAAAAATTCCGGTAGTTGTATACTTAAAAATGTTAAAAATTTCCTTCATCAAGAAAATGAAAATGTTATGCACGTTATTAATTTTAATACAAGTCGTTACACGACTCGAGCATGCGTTTTTTGGAATAGCTGAAAAAAATTTAACCATGAAAAACGTATAAACTGCATCTCGCGAATACATTACCACCATCGTAACGTTCTAAAAATTCACGTGCATAGTGGTGGCGTTTAAGCACGGTGTCGTGGATGTACGAGTACCGACGAAAAAATGTTAATAAAAACGCTTTTATTCGCGTTTTAATTACACCGCATAAAAAGTAGGGAAAATAATGGTTTCTCAGAACGTTATTTTTTTCACATCTTACGCTCGAAAATTCTAATAGAACAATAAATTCGCGCATTTTTGTACCAAACCCATAATAACTATAAAATTTACCAACGTACTTTTTCAACGTCAGCGACGAATAACGTGATACATGCCATTTAACGCATACTACTGAATTAATATGCCATTTATTTACCATTTCTTTACGAAAGAGACGAAAAAAAAAAATTTTTACGAAACGTCGAAAGCCTACGTAAACCGGTTTGGGAAACTTTTCTTCATAACGTTGCACTCGCTTGCATTAATGAATACGGGTAAGGCGAACGCAACAGGCGTGCGAAAGCGCATCCAACCGTCACAAACAAGATTTAAATGAAATGATAATTAATGTATCAGCATAATAATCTATCGCGGTTAGATTTTCAGGCGTTAGTCGAAACGGTTTCCTAGCTGACGCTTCACCCTATAATTATCTTATCGAACTAATCATCGACAAAAGCTTCGACGGTAACGGATTAAAAATTCATATATGGGTAAACTTTCACGGGGCTAATGATAAATTAACACTAGAAGGTGATTTTATTCCTATATTTTGAAACGTCGTATACGCTGACGCGGAAAATGAGACCGATAAGAATCGCCATTTTGTTATTCACCGAGAAAATTCATCCTCGTTGGTTTACGTGAAAAATTCGCCGCCATGAATTATTCATCTAGTTCGTGTTTTTCGACAGGGTATCGATAAACGTGGTCGTTTCTTCTATTAATAGGAGGTCGAAAAATTGTCATGTTGCCGCGTATATACGCGTAGAGCACGGTAAAAAGTAATTAAGATGTTATCCAATTAACACCACAGCCTGTGCCAATGTTACCGGCCGTAAAACTAAAATATGAAATGATTTTAGCGAGCGTAGGCGCTAAGGATATTGACACGAATCACGTGCGTCAACGCACGGTCGTTTGAAAGAGGTTAAAAAGATGTTTCCGATTGTGTATGGCGAATGGGCGCGATAGAAAACGATACGATATCGGATTGGATGGTTTTCAAATTTCAATTTGCAGGCCTCCAGGGGATGCGTGAGATTTTTTAATTCCAATACGAGTTGATACCATCGAGAATTTCGCGCATAGTTAGATATTTGTCAACACAAGAGGGCTGTAATGTTCGTAAATTCAATTTCCAGTTTGAGAGACGAGACAAGAAAATTCGAATAGAATCAAGAAGCAGGTTTTCGTACTAAACTCGAGTATCTATCATATCAAAAGGAGAAAACGCTATATAAACGAGAGAGCGAGCAAATGAAGGATGAAATAAATTTCTCGATGATGTAAAATAAAAATCACTTCAAATGGCAAACAGAAACGACGAGAAATCAAGGAAGGCCTAGAAATGAAAATAATAAGAGAAAATAAATAAGAAACCAATAAGCTAATGAACAAAACTGATTAAAAATCAATTAAAATGATGAGAGAGGTAGGGCCGGGCAGAGAGTAACACAAAGGGGACAGATTGCCCTTCGGCTTTGGATTCTTAAGAAGGACTGGGATTCATATTTTAGATTTGAAAAAAGGTTCATAATTTTAATTGGTATTTTTTTTTGATTTTCATTAATTTTTTTCTTTACGTTTTCATAGAATTAAAAATTTTTTAAATGAGATCTAAGAGTTATTTTTGCCTTCGTTCTTGGAAACTGAATAATAATGAAAAAATGAAAACAGAAATTAAATAAGTTAATTAACAAAATAAGTAAATCAAAGAATTAAAGTCTAAATTAAAGCAAAAAACGTAAGCAGCTATGTTGCATTACTGGAGCTGAGTTTTTTTTATAAGAGCTTGTTCATACATGTACACAATGTTGTTTACATTTTCACAGATCACAGATCCAGTACCAAGCCTGAAAACCACCACATGGCTATTCAAAACCACTCAAGAAATTCAATGTAGGGCATGTACTACTTTTTGTCCACATAAATCGTGTGAGTTTCATATTTATCAAGTTTGAACAGTTTGAGGCTTCTCAAGACTTCTTTAAATTTTTAGAATTCGCCATTTTGGATCCATTTCGACCAAAATTCAAGGCTTCATATTCTGGTACATAATAAGCCCTACATACGATGTTTGAGCTTTCTACATCAATTAAGTGAAGATATGGAAAATTCAAGAAATTTTAAGACTATACATAATAATATTGATAAGATTAATAAAGAAAATTATTTCAATAATATTTGTACAAAAATAATATATTTTTATGGAAATGATTTTCTAATAATAATTTTAACGAAATAATTTAAAAAATTTTTTTTTTTAATAACAATACGGGGCTTCGCCCCCTGGGCTGCTCCGCAGCCCCAACTCCCTGCTCACGCTCTCGCTTCGCTCGGCCTGCTCGCTTCACTCCAGCTGTTTGCTGTCTCCTTCACTTATTTGGAGAGGGGGGGGGGCGTTTACCCAATCATTAATATTTGAATGAATAACCAAAGCATTGAGAGGGGAGGAGTAAGAAGAAAGTAAATTTTAAAAAAAGCATTGCTGCATCAGAATTTTTTGTTGCATTTTTTAAACTCCTGATATCATAAATATTTCATTTTCACATCTGCTATCATGCTCAGAAAACATTAGATTGTTCTCTATGGGTATACCTAATATGGTATAATTGATATCGAAAGTAAACACACCTAAGTCTCACTTCACCCATTAATCACAAACCAACAGCAACTTCAATTCTTTTAACGATTATAAGAAAAAAATGTTTTGATTTAACAACAGGCATAGCTTCTACATTCTGATTATTTGAATTTATACGTATAACTGGAAAACTATAAGAGGTTGAAGGGTATTGTAAGCGGCGTAAATGTTCTAAATTTTTTCCTCTTTCGATTAAGATATCAACCAACCTCGTAGCTTTTTTAGTTTCTAAAGTAAATGCAAAAAAACAAAAAAATTGCCATAAAATTGGAATTTTTATGACCCCGAATTATCAAAAAATAATTTCAATGCTTGATGGCATATCTAGAGGTGAAAAGACACTCATTTAAAAAAAATCATCAAAATCGGTCCATTGGGAGGGTCTAGCGAACAGTCCCAAGGTTTTCTTCAAAATTCTTTCAATATTTAAGATTCACAAGGGAAGGGGCCGAGGTGTGATATTCTAAATGCAGAAGAGGATTTGAGGAAAAAAGCCTAGTCCGCAAACTTCAAAAAGGCTCATAAAAAATTCGAAAAAATTGCAAAAATTATCTGTGCAAATTTTTTTTTTTTTTGCTTGTTACGACGAAATGAAGGACACAAAAATAAGAGGCGTTTATTAGGTAATTGAATCATGGGTTAAGTAAAAATTGAAAAATAACAGTGAAAAAATGTGTAGTCACCTTAAAAGATCATGGTTATTGGTTTGGCCTTGGAAACGGATTTTGATTAGGTATTCTTGCCTCAAAAAGTCAACCTCGATGATCAAAATTTAAACAAAAATTTTGGACTTTGATGCAAGTATTTTTGAGTGGAGATGCCGAACTGCCAAAATATGTTTTTCTTTTCCTTTTCCTTTCTTCGACAGGTGTAATTGAAAGGAGCCCACAAATACTTTCAGGAAGTAAAAAATTCAATTTTTCTGAAAAAATGTACTCGCAAAATTTTTTTGGGAAAAGAGCTCAAAAAATAGGAGGGGAACACAACACATTAAGGGACCTCTGCATTTGGGCTCTCATCCACTCTCATGTCTCTCTTTATAGCCCATCACCAGTAGATATGATCTTACGAAGCTTTAAATTTTACCTACTATTGCGCTCTTGTTACTGATACACTATTATTTACTCCCTAACTTCTTGTACGTTAAAGAATAATTTACATCGTCATGAAATTATTCATTTTGTTATTGTAATGAGCAAAATCACCTCATTTTTGCAACTGAACCTATTTTATCGCAAAAAATTGGGCCCCTATGAGTCCTTTGGGGCCAATTTCCCCTTAAGGCCCAGTTTGCTACCGCGGATTTCCTGACTGTTAAATCCGCCTCTGTCTAAAAATGCATTGATTTCGAGGGGGGGGGGCTATATGAATTTTTCAAGTTTTCAAATATCATATTCTTGTCATTTTTTGCTACAGCAGCTATAACTTCGAAAAACATTTAATATTCTTCATTAACAACAATTCAAGTCTTTATCGTCAAAATTTGAGTATCACACGAATACATTTCTTTAGGGGGAGAGGGGGGCTGATTTATATACAAGTACCACCAGAAATCGAGAAATATCACCATGAATCGTTATTAACATAGTATGTTAGATGTTTTGCGAAGTATACTTGCTCTAATTGAATTTGACCATTTTACCCTATTTATGGCGGTATTTGTACATAAGTGCTCCTTCCCCCCTCTCCCCCCCAAAAAAATCGATACGAAGTGTGACATTCGGATTTCGGCGCATACGGTGTAAATCATTCATAATCTTCATATTTATATGTGAAACTGCAAGATTTGATTTTTTCTTTATGACTTTTCTCCTCTGCAACTACCAGTCTGATTTCGACGAAGTTTCGTGCTCTCGTCCGAATCAACGAGTAAAAGATTTATACTGCTTATTTTCAAAATGTAGCCGATTTACCTGTTAGTTTGTTTCATATAGCAAGAAATTACAAAAATGAGATTTTTAAAAATATGAAAAATTCATAGCTCCCTTTAAACCATTTAAAGTGCCTAAATTTTTGATATGAGGTATCCTAGGCATGTACTTTCAAATGATATTTGTTTGGTTGAAAATGAAATCGGAGTATCACGCTTCGAGCCCGTCCCTTGTCGTACATCTCACATATAAAATATATGAAGATCAGTTAATTACTTGTTTTTTTTGGTTCGACCCTTATATACGAAATAATTTAAGTTTACCAGATACCTAATTTAAAAAAAAAAAATTATTAATAAAAAAAATTCACAAAAAAATGATAAACTGGAAATCATAACTGAAAGCAAACACATAATTAAAAGAAAAAGTTGCAAAGGGGGAGATATGATGCGAAACCCAGAAAAATACTAAAGGATAGAAAAAAAATAATTACTTCAAATTGGTACAAGCTGACAACTCGAAATGGAAAAAACATGTAAAGAGGGGAGGGAAGGCATAAAATCAAAACTAAAAAGATTTGGAGACTCCACCATCCCCCTCCCCCTTCCCAAATCAAGTAGGCTGTAATAGCTATCCTTTTTAAGTTAAAAACTCAGCTAAAAAAAGAGAGGAAATATACGACTACGAGGATCGAAGAAAAAATAGTTATAAGCTAAAATGAACCAATCAAATCACTCTATCGTATGAGGCACATACATACGAGTAGTTAACTATTGCTTAAAAAAAAAAAAAAAAACTAATCAAAAATTCAATTAAAAAGGCCGCAAAATCGATCGAATTTTTACCCAACCAAGTCTCATTTCGGTTCTCTCGAGCAAACCGAAGGAAAGCTAATTTCAGAGCAAAATTTGTTATTGGAATCCGGCGCTATGGAAGTCGGTTAATTCGATTATATACCTTATTGGAACCAAAATGGAAGTTGCAAGTACAGAAATAGCTTCGATTTAATACCCGTTATCGCAGCAACTATGTTGAAACAAACTCGCAGATAGCGAATTGAATAGTATGGACGGAATATTGTGTATATAGGTTAGTTAAGGAAAATGTCGGTTGTCGGAAAATATTAGCTCGATTAAAGCGTACGAGTATATTGTTCGGACTGCAGCAGCTGGGTAGCGTATTTTGATATAATGAAAAGCACTTAATAAAACAAACATGTAAATACTAATTTGCATTAGATATGGGGAAAACATAATCAGCGAGAAAGTTTTCTCGTAACGTCTTCATCCTAGCAGGGACTAAAATGTAAATATCTAAATGAAAATTTACTATATTTTACTCGTATATAGGTATCGTATAATGGGCAAATGATGAATAACGAACGTACTCGCTCGAAAGATCCCAAATCTCAAATGACTCGTGAGGGTACCAGTAGTTATAGCGTTGTAGATACACTGTATAGGAAAATTCCTCAGCCTAAGTACACGTACGCTACTTTAAAATCCGACCGATATGTATCTTCATAATAAATGACGTATAAAACGACCCCGGACAATTACTATACACTGGTGGCGTACGTATGGCCTATATGCATTAAGGCAGAAATCTGATAAACAGTGGGCAACGGGTAGGCTGAAAGAAAAACCTCATTTACTCGACCGCCATCCAATCGTGAAAAAACACCTTAGGCGGACTTTGCGAAATATTGAAACTTAATGGAAAGTTCCAACGTTGTTTTGGAAAGTTTGGCGAATTAAAATTCAATTTAGCGTTTATCATCTGCCCGTTGCTTTCGCATCGGCCGGATGTGATGGAGAGTTCGGGCATAATTTACATTATATGAGTCCTATTAAGGACATTTGGCCACGGCGTTCATCTGTTTGGCATTTATTTAGTCCGCGAGTCTTTTAAAACATTGTAGCACCGCTGCGTTCTATGTCGATGGTGCAAGATGTTCGAGGGAATTTCATCTGGCGGCCTGTGACGAAACCTCGATTAATTCAAGGAGAAGTTTTCGTTTAATTGAATTACGGTTGTAGTAAACAGCGAAGGGGGACATACGAAGTAAGCGTGTGGCTATAGAAATACGGAGGACGCATACAATGTTCAGAGGCCTGGTCTATTTTCAGCCTATGGCTTGAGTTGGCTTTCTTGTGCAGGCATTTATCGAGTGGTATACTCGTATTAGGCAATTTCAATTATGAACAATTGACATTTTGGGTAAAACTGCGTCTAACAGATATGTTCGGTATGGTTCATAAATTCATTACGAGAATGGAAAGTGTTCTGGAGCGAATGGCTTCTTTATGGTTTTGTTATTAATCGTACGCGGTAGTTAATAAGCCCTTTTTTTTGAGGGTGGGAAAAGATGGAGAGGGAAATTAAATTTACTGAAATAATTTGATGTAACGTACCACTACGTTTATTTTCTTCATTTCTAATTTTATCGAAAATAAATTCATTATTCACGCATGTCAGCAGTTTTAACAAATTAAAAAAATTCATAAAAATTATTCGAAAGGTTATAGGTGAATTCGAAACATGAATATAATAAAATTTGAAAACCTTTACTTTCTTCTTCCATCATTTTATCTTTGTTGATAAAGTTGATAGAATATCAAGAAATTTTTTTGATTGATAATAAGTTACATTGTTGATTTCCACAGTAAATATTCATACATCAAAAAAATTAGATCTGAAAGTATCGTACTAACGGAAACTGCTAAAGTCTAATTTCAAAGCTTGAAGATTGTATTCGTATAGGTATTCATCTAAAAGAAGTAGCATACTGGACATACACACTTACATCGACTGTTGGTACAATTCTTAGAGATCCTCTAAATTGATGTTAAAATTCAGCATCTGGCAGTTGGTGATCAGCAGACAGCTTTACTTCACTTGAAAGAAGATACCTGAAAAAAATTCTAGATTTCAAACGAAAAAATACCATGAATACCCACAAAATACGAATAACCACGCCATATCATGGAAGTTAAATTTTCAAGGCGAGAGGGTCATGTTCAGACTTGCAGAAAATGCTCTAAATCTATTTACAGGGCTGGGGGAATCAGAATAAGCCCAGAGATAAAAATAATTTTCAAGCCCAACTTTTCAATTTCTTTTTAAATTCAAAGAAAATTTCGAAAAAATTTCAATTAAAGTTATGAAAATTTTTTAAATCTTACACTTAGATTTTCGGGTTCTCTCAGAGAACTGGGATCGGGACAATCTACCCCTGCCCCTTCCTCTCCGCGTTCCTGTCGATTTACACTTAATACACCCAGTACCGAGGTTGGAAATGTATTATTATTCAGTCACCAGCCGCATGAGAAGTTAAATTGGGATTTTTTCAAGTTTTTCTCAAATTTTTATTCATTCAATATTTAGAGTTTATTATAATCTGAAAGAGGTGTTGTATTGAAGTTCCAGGCTGACCTTACCTACGTGAGTTTCTAGGTACATTAGTGAGATCAAGACCTAATTTTTCTTCCAAAAATCGTTATTCGCAACAACTCTCTCCAAATTTAAGGAAGTGTCCATATGCGCGCTGAAAGTCGAGCTTTCGAACTCTGAAGCTTTTTTGGTTTTTTGCAAACATTTTGGCATTGAAGGCTCGTAAAGAAAAAATGTACAGGAACAAAGTTGTAGGAAATTCAATTCTCTACAACTCTGATTCCACCAATTTTCCATGAAAGTTCGTTGAAAGTTGAGCTTTTGAACTTTTCAAAGTTATTATTTTAATATATCGAGAACGAAGATTCGGAGAGAAAAGTGAATTGTAATTGAGAGGTTACAATTTCAAGCTCTGCAACTTTGATTCTTATACATTTTTCATGAAAGCTCGTAAAAAGTTGAGCTTTTGAACTCTGAAGCTTTTTCAGTTTTTTTGCAAATATCTTGGGAACGAAATCTCATAAAGAAAAAATGTATTGGAACAAAGTTGTAGGAAATATCATTCTCTAAAACTTTGGTTCAATCCATTCTTCATGAAAGTTCATCTAAAGTTGAGCTTTTGAAGTTTTCAGAGTTATTATTTTAATATATCGATAATGAAGATTCGGAGAGAGAAGTGAATAGCAATTTAGTGCTTGCGGTTTCAAGCTCTGCAACTTTGATTCTCATGCATTTTTCATAAAAGCTCGTAAAAAGTTGAGCTTTTGAAGTGTCATGCGCACTGAAAGTCGAGCATTCGAACTTTGAAGCTTTTTCAGTTTTTTTTTTTCAAATATCTTGGGAACGAAACCTCGTAAAGAAAAAATATATTGGAACCAAGTTGTAGGAAATATCATCCCCTTACAACTTTGGTTCAATCCATTCTTTATGAAAGTTCGTTGAAAGTTAAGCTTTAAACTTGGCTTTTTTCATTTTTTTTTTTTTTATATCTCAAAAACGAAGTACCAGAGAGAAAATTAATAGCGATTCGGGTGTTGCAAATTTCAAGATCTTCAATTTTGGTTCTCATTCAATTTTCACAAAAGTTCATAGAAAGTTGAGCTTTTAAACTTTGAAGCTTTTTCAGCTTTTTGCAAATATCTCGGGTATAAAGGGCTGTGAAAAAGGATTGGAACAAAGTTGTAGAAAATTTTATTCTTTACAACTTCGGTTGCATTTATTTTTCATGAAAATTAGTCGAAAGTTGAGCTTTTGAACTTTAAAGCTTTTTTAGTTTTTTTTTTTCAATATTTCGAAAATGAAGGATCGGAGAGAAAAATCAATAACAATTCGAGCGTTGCAAATTTCAAGCTCTACAACTTTGGTTATCATTCAATCCTTACGAAAGTTCGTAGTTTTCCGGAAAAATGAACTCAAAGAGTACAATAAATGGTACGTTCTCTTCCTTATGATTTCGATGTTTTGATTCTCCGACGATAACTCGAGTAAAACATGATGGATTAACTTCAAATTTGGCAGATAGGTAGATAATATGAATCGTAAGAGTCCTGTTGTTTTTGAAGTCGATCCCACAGAAAGTTGAGCTTCCGAAAGTTAAGATTTTTTAGTTTTTTGCAAATATCTCGGAATAGAAGGGTCGTGAAGAAAAAATGTATATGAACAAAGTTGTAGAAAATTTTATTCTCTACATTTTTGGTTCTCATACATTTTCCATTAAAGCTCATAGAAAGTTAAGTTTTTGAACTTACAATTTTATTTCTATTCCTTTGTTGTCAATTCTACATTCCTATCAGTTATTGTTCAAAATTATCGTTAAGTAAACTATTTACGTATAGCCGCACCTAGTTTTTAAATTTTGGCGGTCTAAATCATTTTTATATTTTTTCAAAAAGAATCAAATTTGGTTACCTTCAAAAATGAGCGCCGAAGTGGAATTAATTCAGGCTTTTTCGTAGTAAAAAGAGAAAATTTACTCGATTTTTACCTCACAAAGCTTCCCAGAACATCACATTCTTGTTTTAAAATGATGTCATATGCATGTTTTAGCATCAAAAAACTCAGACTTTAGGAAGCCTGTGAAACAAAATTCGAGCATATTATATTTCTTGCATCCAAAAAAAACTTACAATAAGGCCACATTGTGCACACCAATAAATTACCCGTTTGTCTCTCATTTCTGAAAATAACCAAAATTAGTGCTTTTTGAAAAAACATAAAAACAGTTTAAACCTTATATGTAACTTAAAAAAAAAATCACTGAATAAAAATTCTTCAGTCTTTGGACGACAAATTATGACTCTGAAGATAAATAAATTTTCAATTGCCCAAAACTTGGTTTTTTTTTTTTGAAAATTTGAAAATGTTTACAACTTTGACTTAATTTTGGTAGGAAGGGTGAGAGAGGGGTCTCAAAATTGAATTGGGGAGTTGACATTTTTATGACTTTTTTTGAAGTCATTTAGCAACTACTGTGACATTTCTAGGTGTTTGCTTTAAATCACGAGGATTCGAATAGGTACACACATTAAATTGTAGCCAGAGTTTTTATGAAGCACTTGAGGCTCATTTGGTTTGCCAAGTATGGTGTCCAAATTATACAAATGAAGACGGACTTTATTATTTGTTTTTATGCAATGTAAATAGTGTAAAGTTCAAGTTTACTTTTCAACATTACTTTGTCCTCGTCTCTGCATCTATTTTTGTACGAAAAGTTAATTAAACTTAGGTAAAATAAACAAAAACTCGCTTATCACGAATGCAGACACAAGGTGGGTGGTGGCGAAAGCTCTACTCGTCTACTACGATGCGTAGACCCATCGTCGAGCATAAATTAGCCGCGTGATCGTAGAAAAGACCAACATTGTAGCGACGATAGGACGAGTGTTATTTCACAGTTGAAAAATCCGGCGAGTAATGTTGCCCATAAGTCATATAAATTTTTTTCCTACATAGTGAAAATATTGGCTATCGCTCAATACAACTTTGTATGTAAGCGGTACTGGGGAAAGTAAACGGTTTTTTTATTTTCATAGCTTGGTTTTTTCATTATATACGTCAAAATAAAACCACTTTACGAGACGAGCGACAACGCGTAGTTGGCACCGGTGGCCGGAGCGAAATATTCGCGAGATTCTCGGTGCGGTCTTTCGGGATAATAACCTCGGTTTATTCGTCGCTGGCGAATAATTTCGCGAGTCGCGAATTTTTCAATGCGAGAAATTAAAAAATAACGCGCAATTGCGTATTTAATGATGTAGGTCAAAAAATCGCTACATCAGAGCCAACAAGTCTGCCGAAAGTTCAGCACCGAATATCTCCTGTAGCGGGTATTTTTAGGTATTTGTGACTGAGCACATGAAAACACGGTCGCTTCGAAATTACCATTTTCGTTTCTTCTGCTCGTCCTTGGCGTATTCGCGAATAAATGTAAATTTCGTCACTGGTTTCCTTATTGGTGGACGATGCCGGGGCTTTAGAAGACACATCACGGTCGAAATAGGTAAAACGAGGAAGAAACGTACACATCATACGGGATGAATAAATATACCAAAACCGGAACATCAATTATTGCATTCGCGTTAAGTACGCCGTAACGCATCCGAACCGCATACCAGATTAACCTTAACACATTTATACCAAATCGTATTTCAAATAAACGCCATACTTGAGACAAAAGAAAAATAAACCTAATTATTAATAATCCCACGCGTTAAAAAATTATACCATATTTACATTTACAATACGCCGGTGATTATTTTAACTGACCTATAAACATAACGCGATGTTTAAACGTTTTCCCCTCTTCCTCTTCACAGACGCTCTTATCGCACGAAATATCGAGATATTTTATAAACCGTAATGACGTATTATGCGCATAAACGAGCGATTCGCGTTTACAATAATCGTTAGAGAAATTTTCATTCTATACGTTAAACGAATACACCGAAGTAGAAAGATTATAAAGTCGATTTGCGTAATTCACGTGTGCACAAAAATTATTTAGCCAGTTTGTATAATGATTTTTATTACAACCTATTTAAATTTAATTACGCTCTCGGAGACGCGAAGGGGTTATTTCATTGTTAAATTAAACTACCTATCAACCTGTACCACCTATTAACAATTTAGCGCTTAATTTCAATCGCTTTTCGCAACGCACAATTTCCTAAATACGTAGGTACTCGAACGAATGAACTTTTGTTTCGAATTCGAACAAAAAAAAAGTCGATAATGGCGCGCGTGGGTATTAAATAAACAACTCAATTTATACTTTTTTTCTCCAATCGGGTACCTATTATGAGCTTATTTAGCATTGTTGAGTTATTTGACCTTTATTATAACGAGTATGTAGGTAGCTAATTATAAGGGTATTCGTAAGCTCGTATACACCGTTAATAGGTGCAAGTGCAACAAAAAAAGCTCGTATGGAAAGTTGCAATTTTTTTTAATACTATTACATTTTATTTATGACGAGAAAAACCGCAATAATTAAAATGTTGTAAAATTAATAATCGAAAGGAGGAAGGGAGATGGTAGGGAATAAAATGAAATAAATCATGAAAGTTCAAGAATAATGATGAACACGGCGTGAGGGAGGGGTAAATAGGGCAAAGTGTCCCAAAGTATTGACATTACATAAAAACTCAGACACTGAATTTTTAATTTAAAAAGATACCCAAAAAATAAAAACAAAATTGCCCAAAAATTCAAAAATTACAAAACATCGTCACAATTATTGTTCAACATTTCTTTATGGATGCTATGTACACCTTTGTGCTTATAGGTGTTTTAATATTGAAATATACCCGAGAAAATATTTTAAAAATGAAAATCTGAGAGTGAGACATTTGAAAATTAAATAACATCCGAAAATGCAGCAATTGTCTAAAAATAATAATATAAAAATGCAAATGTATATAAATACAAGGAGAGGCTGGGCGAATGGAACAAAGTATTTTTGGTCCTATTTTTGTTGCTACTTTTTCTTTAGCTTTAGGTATATATATAATTATGATGATCCAATATGTATTTAAAAAAGCCAAAAACTCAAAAAATATTTAATAACTGAAAAAACATTTAAAATTAAAGCAACAATCAAAAAATCTAAAATTCAAGCTTTTCTGGTGTCCTTAAGCAGCTCTAACTCACCCTTGATGAGTGCCTCTATTAATCTCTGTTACTACACAAGGCACAAAAATTTGAAAAAAAGTTCAAAAACGAAGAAAATATCTAAAAATGAAAAAACATCCCTTAGAAATTTCTCGAACAAAGAAGAAGTTCAAAAAAGTAAAAAATTGCAAAAAGTTCAAAAATGAAAAATTACCTGAATGATCAAATATCTAAAAAAAGTCCCAAAATTAAGAAATATTCAAAAATTGAATAACAACCAAAATTGAAGCAATATTATCAATATAACCTTGAATTAAGAAATGAGAATTTGTTCAAAAATAAAAAAAATTAAGAAAAAATTTAAAAATAAAAAAACCCTTAATGAAAAATCTAAAAGAAAAATTTGAAATAAATGCCAAAATTTTTAAAATATTTAAAAATTTAATAGCATCCAAAATTGAAACAATCATCAGACAAAGTTTGAATTCAACAGTTAAAAACCCATAAAAAAGAAGGGAATTGTGAAAATTTCAAAAATGAAAAATTATCTAAAAATGATCAAATCTTTTAGTAATTACAAATTTTATTTCTATTATTCCTTTATTTGGAATAAAATTAATATTATGAATTTGAGGTAATCTTAATATTAATATAATTTTAATTAATCAATTTTTAGTTTTACATTTTATTTTACCTTTTATTTTATTAATTATAATTATAATTCATATTAATATTTTACATTATTTTAAATCAAATAATCCTTTAGGAAATTAATAATTATCTATAGGGGTAATTTTTTCTATTTTTTCAAGAATTATTTTTTGATTTACTTTATTAACTAATTTAATACTAAATAATAATTGATTAAAAATTAACTTTTTATACTTATTTTTATCAATTAATTTATTTAAAAAAAAAAAAAAAATACAAAAATTAAAAAATATTCAAAAATTAAATTAAATTAAAATTAAAGCAATAATTATCGAAAAATGTAAAATTAAAAAATCAAAAATAGTTTTAAAAAATTTCAAAAATTGAAAAAAAAGTAGTGTAAAAATAAGAAAACATCTATTAAAATTTTGTACAACTCTTAGGGATTTAGACCAGTGATGGAATACCTCAGGTACCCGATTAGGCCAGTTTGACGTGCCTCCAACTTTTGAGCCTCTTAATTATTTTTACACAACTATTCGTAAAAATTTTAACTATTTATGACAAAATGTAAGACTCTAGGGCTTTTTGACTTAGTCCGTACCTTTCCTCAATGATGAAGAAAGTTTTAAGTCGAACAAAAAAATTCTTAAATAAAAAAGGGAGGGAGAATGATAATGATGATGAAATAAATCAAAGGTAGAAAATGGGGAGAAGATGCAACATTTATTCACCGGAACTCAAATGATAATCAAATAGGCATAATCTGAATTCTGGCGGAAAGTGTTATTTATTAAATTGATTTTTCAAATCAATATTAAAATGAAAATTAATTTTGCGAAGAATGATTAGTTAGAGGATGAAGAATAAGGTAGAGGAGGGGATAAAATAAACTAAAGAAAAATAGAAGCAAGGGAATGAGTTCCTGAAAAATAGATTGAATAGGAATATCGATGAGAAAGGGTTAGGCAAAAAAAACGCAGTATTACACCATTTTTAATAAAAAATGTTGTGCTCTGCCTGAAATAATTACTCGCTGAATATTTATGTATACTTCCATATTATTAACAAACTTCTAGTCCCTTATTTATAATACCTAATACTTAATAGCGATTTCAATGACCCATATAAAAATTCACGAAAATCGTACACGTCCACCACGCATTCAATTCCAACATCAACCTCGTAAAACTTACGATCGAATTTATTCGCGGTTAGAAAGTTAACCATTCGAGTTTGTAAAAAAGTAAATAAAAATAAAACTGACGAATATTGCCCACTTTATTTTGAAATGTCCGGTTTTATCGTACTTCAGATCCATCTAATTGTCGTATATTTTTTTCAATATAACCGTAAGTCTTATAACAGATTAGAACTTATATAGCTAATAGACTCGTTAAACTGGTTTTATTTGTAATATTTGCAGTGTTACTTTTAAAATGGGTATTTTTATTTATGACTTTTTTTTCGCTTGGATTCAAGTTGTAATTAAAATTTAATCGATCATTTAACAGAGTTGAATATAAACAATTACTATTTTAGGTTTAACTTTTTTTGAGAAGTTTTTAATTTTCAGTAGACATTAAAATACGATTAAAACTGATCGATAGGCTGTAAATGTTTTAAGGTGATGTTTTTAGGCGTGAGATTAGGGTAGCCTTGGCAGTGGGCTAATAGTATTTATATGGCTGTTTCCTTAAATGGAATATTTAGGGCTTTTAGAACATAAGGAAACTATTATTCACAACCACCATTACCTGAAAGAAATAAAGAGTTGAAAGAGTTCCAAAAATTATTATCATTTTCGCATTTTAAAATCTCTTCTACAAAAAATCTTGATTACACGAATGGAAACTTTTAGGGCAACTGATGATGAAAAGTTGTTCTATCCTTTTAAGTAAAAATTAATTTAAAAAATTAATAAAAGTAAATAATTTAAAACAGAATTAATGAGCGTAAACAAATGATATCTCAAGGTTTTGAATTTTGCGAAACCTAAAAAAAAAAATAAAATAAAAATCGTACATAATGTTAATTTTTCAAGCTCCCCTACATATACAGCAATAGTATTTCGCTTAATATTTCAAATAAGGTAAATTCTCAATGCAAACGAGTTCAGAAAAATTTTCAAACGCGATTTCATTAACGGTCGACGTTGAGGTCTGAGGCGACTTTCAGCTGCGTATTGTTATCCATCTTCTAGTTTAACTAACACATACATATTAAACCTGTTAGCATAATTATTATTATAGAGTAGCGAAAACAGCCTTCACGGTAGTTTTTCAATTAAACAACGACGATTAATAATATGTTGTTAATTAATAATCGCCCCAACACCAGATCGGCGGCAGCGTGACGTAAAACTTAACGATAGTCTTGGGTTCTCTTCTATGAAAGGGTTTTTTCACTTATTTTCACTTTCTATTCGAAACAGTCGTCGATTCTGAAAACCTTTGTGATGGTTTCATTTGGCTGAATGGCTAATAAAGAAGAGTTATTTTGTGGCCTATGGGGATGACAAAAGGAATGGGTTTTTTATATTTACGTTTGTTTGGGAATTCGCCGGCTACAATAGCTTTTGCTTTTTTTCGTTTTTAATTAAAAATACGAAGCCGTGACTTTTATTAGCATTTTTCATTTCTTTTCTTCTATTCAACGAGCCATAAAATTCAGACAATTTTTTATACGCCTGAAGATGACTGGTGATCTTGATACGCTTGAGAGTGAGTAATGTATTGATCGTAATTCAACGTACTAGGTATGATTCTTTCAACAGTCATCTATAATCTTCTACATTTCGGTGATTTCAACGTGAAATATAAATGAGCGATAATATTTCAAAAAATTAAAAAATTAAAATTAAACGAGAATAGGTCAAATTATTCATTTATTAACCGTTTCAGTCCAGTAAATTCAACTATGAACGCCTTTTTCTAGAATTAATTTTAAACAATTGATTTTCATAAATGTGTTTCTTTATTCGTACACTTTTTTTGGGAGGGGGGAGATTTAGGAAATGCTTCATTTTTACATGTTATGAAATTTTCAAATATTTTTAAAATTTTCATTTTTCAACTTTTTTCAATTTTTCCCTTTTTTTGACATTTTTTATTTTTGAGTTCAAACGTTTTCAAGCCATTGCTTCAATTTTGCACCATTTCAAATATTTTTGAATTTTTGAAATTTATTCAATTTTTTTTTTATTCGAATGATTTTCGTTCACAAACCTTTGAACCACGAGTTGAGTGGAAGTTTCTCAGCACACTGCCCTTTGTTTTTTGATTTTATGAACCCATTTGAAAACTTTTCCTATGAACCTTCAGATGATGTAAGAAAAAAAATTGTAAAAAATTATTTTCAAGCAGTACAGCATTCGCTTTTTGATATGCACTGCCAAAGTGGCTTGTGATCAATTTTCTATAAATTTTTGGCTTATATCATCTGAAAGCTCATTGAGAAAATTCCCAGGTGGACTCAATGTACCCAAAAAAATGAATGAAAAAATTTATTTTCTTCTTCTTTTAAAGAAATACATCGGAATTTTTTTGGGAAGCAAGTGATGGTGAGTGGATAGTTTCAAAGTAATGCGAATTGGCCTAATTTTAGGCCATTTGAAAGCTCATTGAAAAAATCCCAAGTGAGCTCATTGCACCCAAAAAATGGATGAAAATTTATTTTTTCTCTCTTATTACAGAAAACCGTCTAAAAATTATTTTGAAATTTTTTTGAAGCCAGGTGAATATGAGGGACTGATTTCAAAGTAATGAGAACTAGCTTAATTTTTTAAATTATCCTACTCCAAATCTATGGCTTGCACAAAAAAATTCTTACAAAATCGATTGGAAATTTATAGCAGAATAAGATTTACTGAGCTATTTTTTCTGTAGAGTTTGCCTTAAAGAGATATTGAGCGGAAACACCTTTTTTGAAGAGGAGGAGGGGGTTCAGATCTCCTATGCTGCACTGCTAACTTATAAAAGGAGACTTTTTCAATATGTTGTTTACGAGGCTGTTTTTTAGACATTCATGAAAAAAAAATCTTTTTAAAATTATTTTTTCAAAAACGTTTAAATACTTAGAATATTATACAAATATATAAAATACTTATTATAAGTTCCAAATAAATTTAAAAAAATTCGAGTCCAATAAAAACTGAAAAAATTTACACCTAAATTTTTTCTCTTTCTAAAACAAAATATGACTGCTAGACTCAAAAAAAGTTCGAATTTTTTGAATTAAACAAAATCCAAATTCACAAATATGGGGAAGTACATAAATACTGATCTACAGAAGGCTTCTACTACCAGGATAATTATAAAATTTTTTTTATCTACTCCCATCCACCATCGATATTCGGAAAAAATTAAAAATCGATCTCTCCAATGCTTACCCCAATACCCCACCAAACAATTAAACATAATTAACCTGAATACAAACTACACTAATAACTAAACCAGCTAAAGCAAACGGTTCTTTAATTGGCGAACAATTTCAGATTCACAACTTCACTATTATTATTCCGTTCCGATACGAACACTATACGCAGAGGTTGGGTAAATTTTCGTTGATCTAGCCGGTTTTAAAATTGCTTTCTTTTTCTGTTTCGGTCGTTTGCCATGTTAAAAGCATCGTTCGCGTAATTTATTTTTATTGAAAACGAGTACGCGTCATTAAACACGAAAATTTCTGCTATCGTTTTTCTTTTATCGTTCGTAAAATTGAAGACGAAAGGAAAAAAATTAATATTTACGGAAATTATATCGTAAACGGAAACCATTAGACTTCGCCATCTCGCCGATAAGAGCTAGATTTTGCTTTTAAGCGCAAAAGATTGACATATGGCATGTTTACTTTTCGAACTAAGGTTCGCTCATGTATAGCAATTGAACGTTTAAAAGGATAAAAGATACGTACGCTTTTAACGCTTTTAACAAAGTTTTTTGGTGGGTTTTTTCTTCTCCGACAAATATTTAAACAGTTCGACTGCTAGATAAAAGGCCTCGATTGTTGAAAGTTTTCGGCGAATTTTTTTCTCTTGTTCATTATACGCGCGCACTTTCTCGTGTTGTATGGAAAAAGCCTTTAAAAGCTGTTTCGTCTCGAGTTCATCCAAGGTGAAAACTTACAAGTTTGTATCACGCGTATGCGTGAGTCGAAGTGATAAAAGATGGAAAGTTATATAAATGCGTTTCCTTAATGGATTCAGAGAGCCGCTTTAAATTCGTTACCGATATTATTCGCGGGCCAAGGATGGTCAAGGTAGGTGCAAACTTTTGTCCGATAAACAGCCAAAGAAAACATCGTAGCTCGTTTCATTTGCCGAATTATCGATGCCAAATTTCTTCGCGGATACATAGGGTCAGATTGAAAAAGTACTATTTTTTCCCAAACTGGCAAAAAATCAAATATTATCATTGCGAAAGCGTTGAAAAAATCACGCATTTTGGGTATCGATTATATTCGTTGGCATCGTTCGATCATTCGGCAATAACAGTTCAATGGGTCGAGTAGGAGTTAAAAGTACCATGTGTGTTACTATAGGAGATGCCAGATTCATAGTGAATGTTTGTAAATGGTACGCCAGCGATGGTAAAGTTTACAATTTTTATTATTTATTTTTTCAGTCATAATTACAAGTAAGTATATCAAGAATGTCATCCAGCTGCATGTACCTCTCACTTCGCTGAAACTCTGAAAATAAATTTTGAACCACATTCGTTAAAAGAAATATTAACAGATGTTCGAACTTGGAAGCCACAAAATATATATTTCAAGCTTTACACTTTGGAATGCTTAAATAGAAAATCTATAAGATGAATAGATGATCCGAAGTTAAATTAATGACTCAGAAATCGCATCGATGATCAACAATGAAATCGATAGTTGAACTGAAGGTCAGTAAGTAAATTGATAGTTAATCATCACCTGAGATGAAGCGATACTTGATAAGTGTATGTATATGAATTGTGAGTTGATAATAAAATGCGTAATCAAATTGCATATCATTAAGTAAGTTGACTTGAATGTCAGTAGCTAACGATAGTTGAAATTACCTAAAATATATATATATAAAAATTGATAGTTGAATCGACGCTCAGCGGTCAATAACTGAATGAATTATTGACAGCAAAAACGATAGATGACTAAATTAAAAAATGAGGCTCGAGTCCATAAATGAATTGATACTTGTAAGTCAGATGTATTATGAAATGAGAGTTGATAATAAAGCGCATAATCAATATTCAAATAAATAGTCACCCATTCGATTATGCAATTCATTATCAATTCACAATTCACAATACAGAGTTACCTAGAATCAATTCAAGTCTCAATTTTTATTGTTACTTAATCGATAAAAAAATTGATAAGTAGTTGAACTGAGGGTCACAAAGCAAATCATCGATAATTGATAAGTGATATAAATGTATGCATGAATTAAGAGTTTATAATATAATGCGTAATTAAATTGGTAATCAATACTCAAATAGATGGTAGAAAATTTCACAGAAAATTCATAGTTAAAATCATTAGTCGACAATAACATTGATAGTTGAATTGAGAATCAGTAAACAAATCATCAACAATCAATCATTACAATGAAAATTGATAATTGCATTGATAGTTGATAATTTAATTGATGCTTCATGGTCAATAAATGAATGGATAGATGACTAGTTAAATCGAGAATCATTAACCTAATTATCAATACTCAATCATTAAAAGAAAAATTTATAACTGAATCAATAGTCAATAATTTGATTGATACTTGGATGATCAATAATTGAATCAATCATCAGCAACAAAATCAATAGATGACAAGTTAAATCGAGAATAAGTAATCCACATAATTATCAACAATCAATCATTAAAATGAAAACTTATAATTGAATCGATAGTTAATAATTTAATTCTTGCTCAATGGTCAATAAATGAATCAATAGATAGCTAGTTAAATAGAGGATTAGCAACCTAATTATCAATAATCAATCATTAAATGAAACTTACAATTGAATCGACAGTAAGTAATCTAAATGATGCTTGATGTCCAACTGAATTAATTATCAATAGCAAAATTGATAGATGACTAGTTAAATTGATGGTCAGTAACCAAATCATCAATAATCAATCATTAAATGAAAATTCAAAATTGATGATTTTATTCGCAATGATCTTATCGAAAGTCAGTTATCAAATTGATGCTCGAAGCTCGATAATCAATAATTGAATTGCTTACATATTAATAGGTAGTAAAATGTAAAGATGACTAAAATAAAAACTGAGGCTTGAATAGATAAATGAAACGATACTATTCAAGTGTAAGTATATAAATTGAGAGAGTTGATAATGAAACGCATTAAAAGTCAACGATCAAATCAAAAATTCATAGTTAAATTAAGGGTCTGTAAACACCTCATCGATAATCAATCATTAAAATGAAAACTGATAATTAAATTACCGACAGTAAAAGTACGGGTCAATAACTGAATAAATAAAGTAGGCACTCAAAAAAACTGACAATTGTATTAATAATTGATAACTAAATCGATAGTCAATATCTGAAATGAAAAGTGATGGTTAAATCAATAATTGAAAGCAAAATAAATTGGTGGTTTGAGGATTAATCAATAAATTGATAGTCAATAAATGGAATGAATATTGATGATTGAGTCGATCATTAATACTTGATAATTATTTAACCTGATATGGCAGTAATTAAATTGATAATTCAATTTATAGTCGATAACTGAAATGAATATTGATAGTTAAACTGATACTCATAGTTAAATCCATCAACTGATAATTGAATCGACAGTTTGTACCTATCTAGGTCTATCTATTAATCAAGTTATCTATCTACCTATCTATCTATCTATCTATCTATCTATCTATCAAATTATCAACTGCTAGATAGCAATTAAATTGACAATGAAATCATCAGTTCATAACCAAATCGATAATTAAAGATTAATTGATCACTATAGGAAAAAATTAAAAAAGAACAGATTATCGATCAGTGATGTCTGAATGTAGATTCTTGAAGATCATATGAATAATGTAATTAATTCTAAAGAAAATGATTATAATTTTCAAGTAAATTTTTCTATTAAAAAACTTATGCACCTTATTCTGAATCCTTCATAAATTTCAATAAAGATATTCTAACCACAATTTCATTCCTACGCAATTATCGCAAATTTCACGACCACCATAATATCGATTTTCTGAATGCATAATTCAAGCACAAAAAACCGCTTATTGGAAAAATTTTTCAAACAAATTGGTATCACCTAGAAACGACGACCTTGACTCATTTCATAAGGTTAATTATACCAATAGTGAAAATGACGGTAATAGAACTGACAACGCTACAAATAAGTCATATACCACTGGTGTCAATGATAATTAAAAGCACTCTATGTTCAGGCATCATATGTGTATACTGTACAGCGTTTCACAAACCTCAGCGGTACGAAATTCCGAGCTTGATGAAAATTTAAGCGACCGCCACAACGCTTATCGTCATTTTTTGTCAACATGATTAAAATTTAAAACTAGACCGAATTGCGTGTTTATTTTGTAAATTTCTTTACACAACGTACATGTTATATAAATTGCGCGAGTTATTCTCAGAGGACGGAGACAGTAATCTGTCAAAACGGAGAGAGTGAAAAAACACCACATTTGTCGTCACCATTGCGGGGAAAAATTTTTATGTAAATTTTTTCGCCAGATTGCGGAGTTAATTTCAGAAAAACGTACTCAATTCGGCGTAATATTTGTGGTATATAACGCGGATTACATAATAGTAATAGGTTTTCACAAAACGCGCACACTTCCTCGACAAAACGATCATAAACAGCGATAACTAATAGCTTGATTTTTCTTGCACTACGAACCGGTTTTGCGTAAAACTATACAGAACGTCTGTTGTGAATTATATTCCAGAAGAATCGATTTTTATATTTGTTTTTGCGAGTGATATAACCCGCGACAGGGTAAATTTAGCAATTTTCTTTAGTCGTGCTCGGCTTTAGCAGCGAGCATCATTTATCCTTGTCGCTTTTCTTCGTTTCGAATTACGCTTTTCACGTGATTACCGATTCTGTTACCCAAGTACACGTGATTACCTGATATACGGGAACGCGAGCTTTTCGACGGTATTTCTAATTATGTGAACCGTGAAACACAACATGTTTGTTTGAATTTTTCATGCAGTATAGAAAGTTTAGAGAGCCTACAAATATGCTGCGGTTTAGTCGGGTTAGGAATTTGAACGAAAATGCCTAGCGAGTTTGAACGAGTGGTTGGCAGAAAGTTGTGTGGTTTAAATCATTATTTAGCTATAACCGCTCCTACGGTATCATTATTTTCTTCTGTTTTATTTTCATTTTTTGTACGCAAATTACGAAATATTTAAAAACGAAATGTTCGGTTAAAACAAAATATATATAGAATGACAATAAGTAGGTACGTATTAAAAATAAAAGGAAATCAACAAAATATTTTAAAATATGAAATCAAGTACAAATATATATTATTTAGATTCATTAGGTATTTATAAATTTTTCAACTAACCATTGTCGAAGCTATAAGGATAGAAAACATGTATTCATGATTACAGATAGTCAAGGAGCTCAGAGGGTACCAAAAAATTTAAAAATATGCCTTGAGAGGAGAAAGAAAACATGTAAGTCATTATAAAGAAAAATATAAGAAGTCAATAAAAAAAAAAAGAATAAAAGGAGAAATCATTGAAGAGCATATATTGCGAAGCCTCAGAGCCCCTCCCTCATATTAGAAGATCGATCGTTGCAAATAATTACTTTGTAACGGCATCTACAAATCAAACAATACCTCTCAACAAAAAAATTAATTCTCATCTTTCTGATCAGAACTATCCAGTTTTTAAGCCGATTGAAGAATATATAGCTCTTGTACTCGACCATCAAATTCCTTTCCTAACAAACCCACTAACAAACCCTTTCGAATACCCTCCTTGGATAGTATCGAAAATAAAAGTGAACACGCAGCTTACTAATTACCCAAAATCAAATCACCATCCAGATATCATTAAAAGGTTGCTGCAGGAACAGCTGTCACACTATCCAGGACTCATTAAATGTTTCACTGATGGATAAAAAAATCCACATCATGTAGGCTACGCTTTCTCCATAGCAGACTCATACTTTAATTTTAAAATGCCCAATTTCTCATCAATATACTCAGCAGAACTCCTGGCAATACTACATTGTCTAAAGAAAATCCACGACCAGTCAACAATAACTCATAATAAATTTATAATTCTGTCCGACTCCCTCTCATCAATCACATCACTCTCAAATCCATTTTCACAGCACCCTATTGTTTCACAAATCCTTCAGATTAACCATAGCCTACATACTAAAAATTACGAGATACTTTTTCTTTACATTCCGAGCCATATCGGTATTTCTGGAAATGAAATCATAGACCAATTGGCAAAGTCAGCAAATATTCCGACCCCTTTACCATCAGTGACACCTTCTGACTTAAAAAAGTATTTCAGAGCCATTTCCTACGCAAATTGGCAAAAAATTTGGTCAGAAAATCCCGGTACCAAACTTCACCTCCACAAAAAATCCATCCTCCCGTGGAGAAACTTAGACCAATTGAATCGACGAGAGGAAGTGGTAATTACAAGAGTTAGAATCGGTCACACCCTCGTAACCCACAAGCACCTATTTCAGGGTATCCGGGAAACCCCAACATGCCAATTTTGCCTCAACGACACGATTCGAATAAACCACCTATTATACCAATGCGTAGCCTTCCAGGAATGCCGATCATCTTATATATCTAGCCCCAACATCCCAGACGACCCAGATATTATCGATAAAATTCTGATTTTCCTACGAAGAACTCTCTTGTTCCCCGAAATCTAAATTCTCTAGTTTGGCGTAATAGCCCTGGCAGCTAAAAACGCCTTAAACACAAAAAAAAAAAAAAAAAAAAGATCTCTATGTTCATCATTTGGAACAAAAAATATGTATAAATTCTGTCTATATGAAATTTTGAAGGAGCAATGAACTTGTGAAAAATCAATTTTTTAATATTAGAAGGGAGAGAAAGTAGGTTTTTGATATATTTTTTATGTCCACAATATAGCTGACTATTATAGATTGGATTAAAAATGTCAAAAAAATTATTTCTTTTTTTTTTTTCAAATAAATATTGAAAAAATTCTTTTAAAACATTATTAAATATATGTTGAGGATATACATGAAAACATTATAAAGTTTATATAGTTTCGAGATTCCAAAGCTAGGTAAGTTTAATTCTTTCATGGATATAACCTGATTTTTTTTTTTCTGATTTCATCAACTAAATTTTGAAAAATTCATGAATATTTCTCAAAACTATTAATATTTTAGGCCTTTAGATAAAATTATGGAAATTTTTAAATTTTGATCCAAGAAAGATTTCATAAGAGTGGAGAAATTTCCTCAACTGTTTCTTTGAAATTCCTACACATTCTTGAGTTAAAAAAGGTTATTTCATTTTATATTTTCATTTGTCAAAAAACAAAACGATTTCTTGTTTCATTCGTGATTCAGTGTTTTGAGCAGTGTGAACGCAACTTAGCATGCTCAGTAGTGTTGATGAAGAGACTTTTTTTTTCAAGCTGACAAAGTTGCAGGAGCAACAATTTTTTAAATTACATTAAAAAAATATATTAGCGAAAAAATTAAAATTTTAAAATATTTTTACATTTCAGCACCTCTACTTTTTTTTGAAAACTCCAGTACAGGTGTATCGACTCAATTTAAAAAAAAAATATTGCTATAGGCAGGAAAGAAGAGGACACCATGAACCGTCTTTTTCTTCTCAAAAAATGTCTTCACGGGGTAAAAATCTTAACGTTTTGATGAAGTGTCCAAAAATGAGGAATAAAAAATGAAAAAAAATGAAAAAAATTCATACGTAAAAGAAGGAATATTTAAAAAAAGAAAAAAAAGAAAAATTTTAAAAAACTGTACAAAAATGAAAAATATCCTAAAATGAAAAAAAAATCCATGCATAAATGAAGGAATATTCAAAAAATACAACAAATACAAAAAATGTAAAAAATTTTGCATTAAAAACATTGTCCAGAAATGAAAAATGAAAAAAATCTGACCTTAATAAAATTGTCCAAAAATGAAAAATGAGAAAAATCCTAAAATGAAAAAAAAAATCCCATACCTAAATGAAGGAATATTCAAAGAAGAAAAAAAAATACAAAAAATGTAAAAAATCTGGCATTAAAAAAATTGTCCAAAAATAAAAAATGGAAAAAATCTGACCTTAAAAAAATTGTCCAAAAGTGAAAAATGAAAAAAAAAAGCTAAATGAAGGAATATTCAAAAAAAAAAAAGAAAAGAAAAAAAAATTAAGAAAATCTGGCATTAAAAAAATTGTCCAAAAATCAAAAATGAAAATATACACGACATAAACGTGCCAAAACGTGAAATAATTCGAGTAAAAAATAATATTGAGCCTGTAATGTTACTTACATCAAAACTTCATTATTCATAGAAAAAAATAATCAGTAACCAAATAATGGTCACAGTATAAAAATTCAGTGCTACCAACTGTGGTGAAAAATATAACTTTTTAAAATGTTTTCTAAATGATAAATTTGGTCTATTGTAAGAAGTTACCATAAAAATTGATTGGTATAACGCTGCACTCAAGGATAGCGGTGGCTTTTCGGCTATTCAATATGCTAACGTACGTATTTAGGTTACTTACATTTTTTTTTTAGCTGAGTTTCTAACTAAAAAACGACAGTTACTACAGCCTACCTGATTTAGGAAGGGAAGGTCGAGGGAGGGTGGGGTTTTCAAATCTTTGCGTTTCAGACCATCTGTAATCATCTTTTAAATTTTATACCACACTAAAAAAAATTCGGAGTGCGCCAATGTATTAGTAAGCTCTATTTTGCAAAAATGGTAGTAAAAAAAATTAATGAAATTTTGTTTTTAGAAAATACATAAACATCGAAATTGTGGTTTGTCCCCCCCCCCACTAATGGGAAAAACAGGACGCATACCACATTCTGTTCCTCAGGGGCAGCGTTTGAGTATGAAAGTGATTGTGTAATGTATATTACTTAAGTTGCATGAAAATATGCATAATGGATGATTTTCACCCGTGTGTACCATTTAAGCGTTAATTTATGAATTCATTTGGTACGTATTTTTAACAATTTTTTACTCGAAAAAATATTACATGATTCTCGGCCCTTTTAGTTTGTGAGTCTAAATGGTTCAAAGTAATGCTAAAATTTGAACCTACAAAAATTCGTTGAAAATCGGTATAACGTTTTGATTTTTCATCAAATAATCAAAAATTTAGATACTTTCAGCGTGAAATCAAAGCATTAAAATTGTTAGCAATTTTTTTTAATTTTTTAAAAATATTTTTTAACTCACTTCGAACCTTTTGGGAGGTGGATTTTATCAATACAAATGTTTATTGGAATTTTCAAGGCATGGAGAATGAAATTTTCAAAATATTGAACTATTCCATATTTTTTTACAAATGGAGTTTTCAAGCCATTTGGTAACTTTAGGGTCCCAATGTTTTATACTACGAAAAAAAATCGAGTCACTCTAATATTCGACGATGCTGTACCCAAATCCATAAAAATTCACCCTCACAGTAACGGTATAGCTGCTTACATTTTTTAATTTTTTTACAACACTAAACTCGAACTAATCTCATTTCGAGTTTCCTTTCAATAATTACAACGTACAGCTGATCAGTTTGAAAGAAAAGCTGAATGGTAATGAGAGCACTTCTAAACGTTGAAGTGTGCGTCTATTGTAAAGCTTTCCGAAGGGATCACCGCAGCGTTATAGTTTTCGAGGGATAAGGTATATTATAAGTGAAACTCGAGCCACCTATTGTGCGGTGAAGTTTGAAAAAATAATTTTTCACATTGCTCGTATTATGTATTTAAGTACACATCCCCTTCGTATTCCCAGTTACTCTTCCCTTAAGGGGAAGTCGGGGGAACAATGCCAGTAGTCAGGCACAGTGGCGTTTTACGTATTTTAACAAAATGGAAATGCTTACTTAAATAAGACTAGTTGAATAACAACGACAGGGGTAATTCGTGGTTCGAGTGTCCGTCAAACACATAAGGCTAAATTGTAATTAAGGTAATCGCTAGATAAATACCGATCTAGTATACGCGACCAATCCATGCAAACGCGTTCGAGAGGTTGTACATGAATACGGTGCAATAATGGTCGCTGTTAGGGACACCGCGAAGGTAAAATATGTTAAAATCGCACAATCGACGACAGTTAGACCGCAAACGTCGTGACACTAATGATTGTTACCATATTTACAATAAATCGACGTATAATTTTAAAAAGCTACTGAGGTTATCAGTGCTGGGCGCTGCGAACGGAAATGCAAGTGACAGAAATCCATTAATTTATCTACACAGAGCAGCCAACTAAAACGCCACTTCGGGGTAACAAAGCTGATCATATTTTAAAGCTAAAAAACGCCGCATCCGAGTAGACGCATTAATCTCGCATTTTATACGCTTTTCGGGACTCCAAACGAAACCGGATCCCGAAACCATAGATAACGGACATCGCGTACGTATAGCACGCACTGGCTTCATGGATATTCCAGCGCCAATCAAATGAACGCGAATTCAACGCTTGTTGCTACTCGGAAGCTGGATGGCGCGAAGATGTCAACATGAAAAACTATATAGCCAAAAACGAACGAGGACGACAGCTTTACCTTTTGTTTACGCCGTCGTATTTGCATTGTAGAGTCGCTAAAACACGCTGCCATATTTCATAAATTATACTCGAACGATAATTAAATCCCAACTTACCTGGCTAGTCGCCCAACGTGCTCTTTCAATGGATCTCGTTCGTGCAAATATTAATAACCTATTAGCACGATTGTAGGCGATTAATTTCGCAACGGCGAAAAGTCGTAAATCATAAAAAGGTGTTTTTTTACTACAGGCTAGATGACCAAAACGCGTGTAGTCGTGATAGCCCGTACAGCCAGCCAGAAAGGGGATCGAAAGGCAATTCGTTGAACATTGACGAATGTAACCGTATGTACTTCGGATGGTAATTAATGATTTATAGCTCGTTTGATAGTATCATCAGCTCGTAAATTATGCATTGTGTCATTTTTACGGGCGCAGCATAAAAATCAGACTCTATAGGAGAGTTGAAGACATCGAAGTTACATTTCTCCCATTTACATGCTCTAAGCGACGATCTCTTGAAAGTTTAAAACTTCGTAAGAATACTCGAGTAACTTTCACAATTCCAAAAGCTTAATTGCTTATCGTAAAAATGTGATTAAAATTAATTCCAATAATTAATCACCGTATTATAAAATCAAAATTCAAAAGTAGGACTTGAATCGATATTTCCTCAAGTAACATATAAACTTTTTACACAGAATGTCATGGCTATGGTATTTGATTAAATAGTCACTCAAATACCAATTCGAAATGCCATATAAAAACAGTTTCGTTTCATTCAAGTGGAAAAATAAGCCAAAATTGGATTTCAGCTATTCCTAAAATTATACAATAGAGTGAAATAAATTTTGCTTTTTTTCGAAAATTGGTGAATTTTAGCGCTTGATAGTTTCAAAATGAGTTCAAAAGTGCGCCCAAAAAAATTCAGCCCCTCAAGTTGATACTTATACCCTCCATATGAAAACTCAGGTTTTGATAGAACAACGCAGTTGGAAGGAGCACACAGAAAAAAACATCCAAATCTATATTTTCAATTGAGTAATGAATTTTTAAAGTTATACCACGATGTAAGGTAAATTAGCCATTAATACAAAGACACAGCTTTGAAAATTCAGAAATGAAAGATTTTCACGTACATTGAAAATAATTTTAGAATTTTTAAATGTTGAAAAAAAGGTAATTAACAATTTTTTCAAAATTTAGAAGATGAAATATAGTCCTTGAACACAAAAAATTTTTTCAATTTCTTAAAAATAAGTTTTTCGGAAATTTAATGATGTATCATAAAACTTTAAAATTTTGACCTAATTATGGAAGATATAAATATCAACCTAAGGGGCTAAAATTTTTTCGACATATTTTTGGAGTAATTTTGTAACTATCAAGCACTAAATTACTTCAATTTTCAAAAAAAAAATTCGTTTCATTTTACTGAACAATCGATAAATAATGAAGATTGCCGGAAAATTTTTGGGATACATAACCCTTTTCCTGCTGCAACAAAAGACTCAGATTTCGTTCAACAACACTGAAAAATCATGATGGTATTCATAATTTTAACAGTGTTTGAAAATGTCTGTACCTCTTCCACCCCCCCTCCCCCAAAAAAATAGAAACCAGTCAAGTCCAAAACCTTTAAATTTGGATTAATTGAAATTAAAAACTATATTATGGATATATGCAAGAAGATTTTTCAACATTACTCATGTGTGATGAGGAACAATAAAAGGATCTGATCGAATAACAAATTTCTCTCGTTTTTTTTTTTTTTTTTTTTTTTTGAATTAATTCTATGGGAAATTTTATAGAAATGTGTCTTCCCAATAATTTACGTTTTGGTCGATCACACCCTTTTATTATTCGCGGTCACATAAGGGTAAGCCCTTTTCCCCTCCTCCCCCTCAAAAAATATTAGTATTGAGAGACACTGAAAACCAGAAAATTCACACATACAATGATATACATTTATTTTTGAAAGTTGTCGCTCTCCCCCCACCGCCCAAAAAAATGTTACCCTAAAATTTGAATGATGATCTCAAATTTGTGTTCAGTGACATAAAAAAAAAACAGATTAGATGTCATGACAATATTTTACTACTTCTTATATGTATCTCTCCCCCCCCCCCCATTCCTTTCCCCTTTGCAAGTCATATACAGAAATAAAGAATAGCCTCGAATTTTATCATTGAGCAGCTTAAGAATGCTGAAATTCAAATATGTACATGACATTGCTTGGCCAACTTTTTAGAATTACTATCACCCCCTTCTCCTCCAAGAAATGGTCTCGATGTTCAATGACATTAAAAAACTCAGAAAATTAGGGTAAATCAAAAATCACATTTTTTCAAAAATCAACAACGTGGGGTATCCTAAGAGATGTTAAATGTCTTGAAAATGAATCGCTGAAAAAGAATTGAAATTTTGTAATACACCTCCCCTTCCCCCTCGCCAACCATAAAAGTTTCAATGTATAGATACGCGTAAGTATATTCACATTTCAAATGGGATAAAGTTTTGCAGGGATATAGAAAAAAGTACTGAAAAAGATTTTTTATACCTCTTAAATTTAAGAGATTTGGCTGAAAAAAAAAGGTAATTTCGTAGAACACAAAATCACGAATCATTTTAAAAGTTTTTAGGTTGTGCAAAAATTTCGCAACTTCCACTTATTAATTTTCAATTTGGAGTATGAAGCTATACGACAATATTTTCGAAGGGGTAGGGAGAGGCGACGATTCAAAATTAATGATGATGTTTTCAAATCACTGAAAACCTATAGATTTCAGTGTTGCCATTTCTTGAAGAGAAAAAATGATTTCTGACCCAACCTATTGCATATGTACGAATATGAAGGTATCTAAACATTTCTTCCCTCCCTTCCTCCGTCTTTTCTTCAAGTCAAGCGTCCAAAACAAAAAATATCCTCGAATTGGTGTTCAGTGACACTACAAAGAAAACATGCAGTTAATCATATGTTTGTGGTAGTATCCATCAATTTTTGAAAATCAACTTTTCCTCCCCTTCTCCCCTCCACTCATTTGGAAAAAATACCATTACGTGCAAATTGAAAATAAGTTCATAATTCGCCTCGATCGACATGCATGATCATACGTAATCAATTCACGAAAATTATTTTTCCTCCCCTCCCCTCCTCTCCCTACCCTTTCTTCTTTCCAAAAAATACATTTACCTGAAAATTGAAAATTAGTCTCGAATTCGTCTTCTCCACCATCCAAAGTTATTTAAACAAAAAACTGAAAATGAATTATCAATTTTTCAAAATTAATTATTCCTCCCTTCGTCTCTACTTCGTCCACCAAAAAATGACATTTGCCTGAAAATTGAAAATTAGTCTTGAATTCTCCTTCAACAGCATGCAAAACTATATAGTCAACATATATGATGATACATTAATTTTGAAGATTAATTTTTCCCCTTCTCTCTCCTACACTCGTTCAGAAAAGATGAATATTCGCAAATTGAGAATTAGCCTAAAATAAGTCTCATTGACGTCAAAAGATTAAATTATAATCGGTAGAGAAAAATGATAAAATAAGTTTTTGAGAATTACTCCACAATATGCAAGGAATATGGAAGTGATTGATAAGCCAAAAAATTAATTGGAACCATGAGGATGAGGGGATACCATAAAAAAATGATGAAAAATCGACATCCATACATATAGGGATTTTGAGCACGCCGTAACAAAATCTGTCACTAAATTCGAGCTCAGGTGAAAACACATTCAGCCAAACCACTCATTCCGGGGTATTACGGCGCTTTTTTGCGAACCGATGGAACACGGTGGAAAAGCATCGACATAATCTCGTAGAGTAATTCATCAATACACAAAAAAACGCTCAACGTTAATCCCGCGTCAAAAACGAAACGACCTTTGAAACGGTAAACTCTTCCATTTAATAAACTTTCGCCAACAGATTTAAGCCACGTATGAAGAGAAGTGGCAAGTGGGCACTATAACCAATAAACGGCGAAACTCGTTAATGCTTTTAAAAAAGAAGAGGATATTAGTTGTCAAATCCAATACGATATTCGGGGGAGGAAAAAATATAAAATTCAATACGATCAGATTAAGTACGATTATATAGTGGCTCGATGGTATCAGAACGTTCGGTAATTAAAATTCGAAAATATGTTTTCGTGCTAGGATTAAGTTGACAAAATTGAATTTATGATGAAAACCTTTGGCAATGTTTGAAAAAAAAAACCTCTAGCGTACTCGAATTTGTTGAACGATAAAGATGACGAAATATTCGCATTATCGTAAAACCGTAATATCGTAGCTACGAGCAGTTAAGATGGTCTGCGGTTAAACCTAAACGAGATACTCATTTTGTGTACCACAGGTAAAATAGGCATATAAGGGAAGCGGGTGGGGCGGTTAAAAAAAAATAAATAAACGCACGTTTATGAATAATGCATTCAGCGTGCGACTGACCGTATCGTAAAACATATACACAAGCGAGCACATTATAACGCTCCTACTTTAACAAGGAATTTTGCTTTTTTGATGAAATCCCGTATCACACAAATAAACGCGCAGGCGAATCGTATATGTAGGAAATGTCCTTGTTGCCGGTAAAAATTATGGTAAAAAAGACATAAAAAGAAAGAAGATAATTCAAATTTTTTGACATAAATGGTCTTTTCGTGTTACGTACGCGAGCACGAATATGTACCTACCGGTAATTACAAAACCAGTTAAATTGATGCCAGTAGAATACACAAAGTATTAATGGCAGTTTTAAAAGGATATTCTGCATTAGGTGACCGCCTCCTCGCGCTAATTTAAATACCAGCTAATGCTCGTATTCGCACTTAACAATGAAACCATTCTCAGTCGAATAAACTCGATTTATAAAAGCTTTTATTTCGAATACGAACGTAACCCTACGATTTTACGCTCCTGAAAATGGCCCGTTCATAAAGTAAATAGGATTTTAGAGGATTAAAAAAAATCGTAAGCAGCCCTGCTGCATTACTGGAGCAGGGTTTTTAACTGGAGCTTTATTGTCGAGTAAACTTTTTAACCTCAGGCCACCATGAATTATCGAGTCCAAAAGCACCATCTTATCACTACAAAAACATTCATAAAGTTTAATATAAAATTCGCAGTATTTGTCTACAACAGTTACAGGTTGGTATTTTCAAATTTCAGCTGTTTGAAATTTCCCAAACTTACCTTACATTTTGGTCATCTACTATTTTGGATCAACTTTTTATTAATTTTGACCAAAATGGGTCATACTATGGCCCCAAACTAACCCCATACACAAAGCTCTATCCCTATTGTTAATTTTGCGAAGATATTCATGTAAAAGTATGAGATCCCTGCAACCTGCGTGCATGTATACCTTTGAGTATTAATATAAATAATATGGAGAGAGAGTAATGTAGTTTCGAGTAGAAGAACTGTAGAGCGCGCAATTTGGACTAGTTGATGTACCTCTTCGACTGTGTAGTAAGATCTTAACAATGAAAAAAAAAAAAAAAAAAATTGACGAAATTTGTTGAAAAATTATCAAAAAAAAGTTTATTGGAACTCAAATAAATTCAAAGAGCACGAATCAAAAAATATAACCATTATTTTGTTACCAAGTTTATGAAGATAGCAGTATTGCCAACCTCCTATTTTCGACTAACTTGAAAGCTAATTTTGAGTCATACTTGAGTTTAAAATTTTCAAACTCAGGAGCATAGGCAACGGTGCCTTGCAAAAAAAAATTTCTTATTATTAATTATTGTCATAAATAAATTGAACTAATTTTCCATTTCACAAGTACAATTATTAGCAAAATTCAATTTCTCAAATGGGAAATTTTTTTTAATATAAATTTCAAATAAATAAAATATTGTACGAAAAAAATTATGAATTTTAATATTCAATTTATGGCAACACTGACATTTTTATAACAAAAAAATAACAACAACAATTCAAGTAATTCAAAAATTAATTTTTGCCATAAAAATGTCACTGAGAAGTGGCAACAATGATTTAAAAAAATTAAAAAATGATAATGCAAAATTTAATTTCCTAAATGCAACAATTTGCCTAACATAAATTTTAGATAAATAAAATATTGCACCAAAGAAATTACCAATTTCAATTTTTTAATTTTTGTCAACACCATAATTTTTATACAAAAAAAAATTGAGTGTAATGAAAAATTCAAATAATAAAAATTCATTGAAAAATTTTTTAATAAAAATTTTATATTAATAAAATATTGCAAAGAAGAAATCACCAATATTAATATTTAATTTTTGACAACACAGTCATTTTCATATAAAATAAATTGAGCATAATAAATAATTCAAATAACTGAAAAAATACTTTTTTCAATAAAAATATCATTGAGAAGTGGCAATAAAAATTGAATAATTACAATCAATAAATCTTCAACATAGGGAAACGAAAATACTTGAAAGTGATCTGAATAATTTATAGTCAAGTTTTTAATAAAAAAATAAGCCGCTGCAATCACTCCCCCCTCCCCCCGAGAGACTTTTTAGTCCACCTCTACTACATTTTGAGGACAATAATTCCTTCTCCATCCCTCCAAATTGGCATGTAGCATACTTCACACAACTAATAATCATAATACGAGTTTATATGTATTAATATCAAAATTGAGCCATTTCATTCTTCTCAAGCTTTTCTCAAATTTTAATCATCGCCATTTCGAATCTCTTTAGATTAAAATTCAAGGCGTCACATTAATCAAAAATTTTAGACTTTACGTATACCCCCCTCTCCCCGCCCCCGCATTTTTGAAGACAATAACCCCCTTCCTCCTCCAAAATCACGTGTAAAGCTGAAATTGACATATATCATACTTCACATGTGTAGAAATCATACGTATCCCCATTCATCATATCTGAGCTATTTGAGGCCCCTCAAGGCTTCTTCAAATTTTGGCAAACTGTTATTTGGCATTCATGCTGACCCAAATTTAAAGAGTCATATTATTATCCCTAAGCAACTCCATTAAGGAAATTTTACCTTTTTAGGTCTATTTGGTGAGGAGCAGAATCGAATAAAAGGAAGACTAGGAGGGTTCTAGCCCCGGTTCCTTCCTTATGGGACTCTTTTGGTTCACAATGTATGATTTTTGACAATGTCATTATTTGATACATTAAATTAATGTATTCAAAAGGTTATTGAAGTACACTACTTTCCCAATTTTTATTATTTGAAAAAAAATTAAAAATACAAAAAACAACTAAACAATGAAAATAGTACGTATGAGAAAAATAAATTTTCAACCTCCAGATGAATTTTATGAATACTTGATTTTGAGTCGAACAAATAAACAGAAGAGTATTTTTGTAGAATTCCAGTCTTTCACCAAATTTTCAGCGATCTTCATCCACGCACCAAAAAGTTGGATGTTTGCCATATGATTACAAATGATCTGAAAGACAATGATCTGAAATCCCCCTTTCCGAACTCTCCTTTTGAAATCAGGTAGGTTGTAATAGCTATCGTTTTAAATGACAAACTCGGCTGAAAATTTCGTAAAAAACTTTTTTGGACCATATTCAAAGCTAGACGAGTAAATTTTCACCATTTTCGCATAGTTGTTAATCAATAAAATAATAACGTTTCCGGTTTTGGCTGGCAGCCAATATTTTTATAAGATTAGAAAAAATTCAAGGCCACACATACACAAATCAGGTTGCAAATAATTTTGGCCGCGTGCTACGAACGTGCACTTGGTCGAAGCTGGCTACCGAACCAAAACATTGTATCGATTGTATACAAAGAATTTTTAAAAGTCGTTCGCAGCCATTTGCATAGTCGAACAAGCGCACGGAGGCGTATAGGCGCGGGTACGCTTGATTTATGGTTTTCCAACGCAACGGAGATAAAGTTTATTTTTTTGTTAACGAAAATGTCGAAAAGATTAATAATTTATTTTTACAGAATTAATTCCATCGTTACAGCTAATTACACAAATGAGCCGGTTGTTAATTAATTAAAAATTGGCAGCTATAGCGCGCAAAACAACATACTCATATCGTGCCAATTATTGTTTACGGTTTAATGCGCGCGCACGCCGTTGGCCGGTAATTACGATAACATGTGCATTAAGATGATTGATAATTATGTAATTGTTATACGCGGTCATTACCAGTACGAACGCGACATAAAGCATGCGACCGATCATACGAGCTTCAACAGGTAAGTCGGACTGTAGCTCGGGTCAACAGGCACGCTATCCGTGGTCAGCTTTTATAATCGAATGCAAATGGTCAGAAAATTAAAAATTCCCGCTGTTAATGCAACCTCGAGAAAGCCTCAGTCGGGGTTCCTTTACGCGAGGGTTTGATTTTTATGTGAAAGCCAGTTTTACACCCTATTTTTTCACCCTGCCTATTCGCCACACGCAGTGCTCCAATGATTTACAACCTGAGAGATATTTTCCGGCTTGTCGTAAATTTTCCGCGTTAACTTCAACTACCAACGTTTTCGAAATTAATAAAAAGCTAAAAATAACGACACGCCATTAGACGGATTTATAAGCAGGGTTGAAACTGACCACGCTGATTTAATGCTCTCTGGAGAAGAGGCGAAGGTTGACATTGAGCGTTTAACCAAAATCTTACCCGAACGGTAGCCGGTTCGGTATGTTTATGTAAATTATTACTTTGTTGCAGGCTTTTTATTTTTCGGCATCGTGTTATAGTGCGAGTATTTATAATGAATGCTGTAAGAGTATCAGATACCCGCGGGCTCCGAGGTATTCTGTATTCGTTGGACGTTCACAACGGTAGCACGAATTAAGGAAATTCAATCTTTTTTTTTGTTATTAAGAATATGAAGATCCTCAGTGTTACCAATTTCGTATTTTCGACTGACTCGAAAATTAATTTCAAGGTCATATATGAGTTTGGAACATGGACAAAGGTGTATTCGAAAAAAAATCTCTTTTACCCCAGAATCAAAACTGAATAATTTTTATAAATAATGAAAAAAATTATTTCTTATTTCACAAGCAATAATTATTCCCAAAATTCAATTTCCCAAATAGAAAAAAGTTTTCTAATGAATATTTTACATAAATAAAATATTACCCGAAAAAATATTACGAATTCAATATTTAATTTTTAGCAACACTGACATTTTAAATTTAAATTTTAGACAACATTGTCAATTTTATAACAAAAAAAAAAAAAAAAAAAAAAATGAGCATAATAAATAATTCAAAAAAATACTTTTTTCCACAAAAATATCACTGAGAAGTGACAATACTGATTTAAAAAAATTAAATAATTACAATCAATAAATCTTCAAATAATTATTTCTCATTTCGCCAACGATAATTACTAATTAAATTTTTTCTCCTAAATGGAAATTTTTTTTGATAAAAATGTTGATAGTTTAAACATAGCACCAAAGGAATAATGAACTTTAATTTTTGATAAATTAAGAAAAACAAAAAATTCAAGCGATTAAAAAATTAATTCTTTCGATAAAAATATCACTGAATAGTAATAACGCTGATTTAAAAAGCTAAAAAATTATAATAAATAAATCTTCAACATAGGGACATAAAAATACTTGAAAATTAATTGATTAATTCACAGGCGAGTTTTTGATGAAAAACTCAGCAATTGCAGCCCTCTCTCGCCAGCTCAGAAACACTGTAAACTCAATTTTCATTGGATGCTTTCCTTACCCTTCCCTTCACCTATATACATATCATCTGCATTATTGAACACTCGAAAATAAGGAAATTATAGTCAATAACTCCTATATCACAATCATGAGAATAAGGGGGGGGGGGAGCAAGGATTAGTACTATCAAATCATAGATGTATTTATGAGACATAATAGATTATTTGGGAATTATTACATAAAGTGACCTCAGTAGGATCCAAGAGAGCAAAAAGTCCGGGCTCCGTTTTTCATTTTTTTTATCCAGTGAAAATTTCCAACAAAAGAATTAAAATTTTTAGATGATCATTAACATTAAATAAAAAAAAATATTTAATTCATCAACCAATTTCTGATCAATCGGATGTATTATTATATTTACTTTAGGAGGATTAACAGGAATTATTTTCTCTAATTCAATTATTGATATTAATCTTCATGATACATATTTCGTTGTAGCCCGGGAGTGGAAGGGAAAGAGTTTTTTATGGAAATTTGGAGCCGTAAAATTCGTCAAATTTGCTCGTATACTTCTCACCAGAATCGGAGAACACTAGAATCGACTTTGAGGCAAAAATAATTGTTGGGCCCTGCTTTCCAGTCTTTTCAAATCGACCATAAATTAAAAAAAAAAATTAATAAAAATTTTCAAAGATTTTAACTGTAACTGTGAAAAATTTAAATCTTAAAATTTGGGTCTCTATTGCCCTTCCCTCTCGTAAGCCCTGATGCTGACGGTCAGTTAGAAATATAAACAAAATATTTTGAATTTAAGTCGAAATAAATACGAAATGCAGAATTACATAAATTTTGAAGGTAGCTTGAGGAGCTCAAAATTTCTCAATTTCGATAAACATGAACTCAGAATTTCTCGAATTAAAAATTTCAAATTGTTGTAATTTCTACATCTCGGATCATTTTGGAGGTAGATAAAGCGAGATTTTGGCTCTTAGCATTTTGTGTGTGTGGGGTGGAGGGAGGCTGAAAGATTTAGTCGCAATGTTAAATTTTTTATTAATATGATCTCAGGCTATAAAGTGAGTCAAGTACATCAATATATCATCATTTCAACCAAACAGAAAGGCAAAAAGGATTTTTACATGGATTCTGAATCAAAAAATTTTTTCAACTTATGCTCACTCCACATAAAATGGAATTTGAAGCTCAAGCATCATTGCATAAATTGTAAGGTGGGCAAAACAAATGCTTAATGACGAATGTCCTACATTCCTGCACAGTTCATAGAAAAAAGCTTCATTAATGCCACAGGGCTGCTTAATAGGATGCGCTTACTTAGTATTATTTTGTAAAATGTAGGAAGCGAAAGAAAATTAGTAGCCAGATGATCCCCAGAAAACGTGAAAAATTTTATTCTCAAAAGTTGATTGGAGCACTGGCCCCCAAAATGAGGTAAAAGCGAAGAGAAAGTTTTCAAAAAATTATTATTGGGTAATTTTGAATTTTTTGGAACATCCGTGATTTTTTTTTTAATTAAAAAAATCTCAATTTTCAAATTATTCTTTAAAAAAATTTTGTGTATTTAAAAAAAAGAACAATAACCTAATTTTACGAATTATTTTTTGGCAGAACAACTAAATACGTTTCATTTTGAAGCAATGAGGATATTATGAGCGCCCCTGTGATATAAAAATTGAACATATTTCGTCTTTGAAGTTTTAAAGACTAAAAATCAAGCTTATATTATGCACTTGACCTATAAACTATATTCATATATGATTTATTCTTAAAAACAAAAATTTAGTGCTTAAAAAAAATAATGAAAAAAAAAATTTAAGAGCTCTAATTTTCAAAAAATTCAAGTTCAGTCTTTGGACGACAAAATACAACTTTTGGACTCAAAAAAATTATAAATTAATACAAAATCTTTTTTTTTTTTTTTGAAAACGTGGATCTCATTTTGATAAGCCTTTTTAACAACTTTGAGAAATAATTTTTTTTTTACGCTTTCAAAGGGTCATTCAGAAACTACTTTTTCTTCACTCTTTCATCAAAGTAAAATATCTGAAATCCCACCCCCATATAGGTCACTTTCTTCTGATCGAATTTATTGAAAAACAAACGAAATATTTTTTTCAATTGCAGGCAACACTGCTGCATTTCTGATAATAAGTTTCTTTCATACATCTTTGTTTAAAAATTTAAATATTTTTCGAAAAGTCAATATTTTTTCAGGCTACAACTATTAATTACATACTGTGGGCTTGGTCAAACACCAGTTAAAATATGGAATTTTGCACTTTTAAGAACACACATTAAATCATTAAAATGTAGCTTTGAGGAACTAGCGATCTAATCGTATTTTTCAACATACAGAGAAAACTGATTTAAATAGAATCACCCAATTAATTGAAATAATGAGAAAAATTATAACAGCACTGATTTCGCTAGTGATTCAAAAAAAAAAACAACAAAGTAACCATAATCATTAAAAAAAATCATATTCAGTCGAGATTGAAATTTTTTTCGCTCATAATGAAGCAAAATTTACATATCCAAATTATATTCAACGTAATATAAGCAGACTAAATGAAGAATATTCTATATAATTATCCAAATAAAATACCTTACTTAAGATATATTCTATTTATTTATTCGTCGCGCGGGGCAATATACCTGACTAGAGACCGAGTACACTAAATGTATCCTTGAACCGAGCATTTTAATTTTAAATGATAATTCCTTGGTCGAGAGCAAGCGCCTTGAATTCGATAACATTTAAAGTCTAAATTTAATTTCGTAACATGAATAAGAAATTTTATTCACGATGGTAACCGCTAAATTGCAAATTGCCATATTCCTGGCACACAACGTCGACCTTAGTTCTTTAGTCAGCAAAAAACGTAAATTAAAAACCGCCCGATTGGTAATATTCGATAAGTCGCGTACATCGTATTCATCGCGACCTAGCTTACTCTCTTCAGCACGTAAGAGATAGTGTACATTTCTCCGAGCGATTAAAAACGTACAATTTAATCTACCGGTGGCGTGAGCTGTGAAGTGGCCAATTTTACGCAAAAATTTCATTGTTCGACGGTGACTGAACCACTGACCGATAATTACGGAGGAAAAATTTTCCAAGTTGTCATTAATTGCGTCTTAATGATCGGATAATTGCGGCGGTATATGTGCGAACTTTCAAACGACGATTTGCCACAACGAATGGATGAAACGAGGAAAAATTGTTTTTAAATTATTTAATTAATGATGTCGCTAGCAACGAGCGAATGGTAATTAACGAGTATTTTTGCACCGTATAAGAGAAGGAGGAGGGAGAGTGAGAATTTTCTTCTCTTTAGTATTAATTTCCCGGATATTTCGAGATGGAAATTTTCGCAACCAATGGGTTTAGAAAATCGAGTACTTAGATTGTGAAGGCGTTAATGGGTCAAGTCTAATAGAATCTATATTGCGGATAATTATCTGACATTTTCATCTCATCATTTGAAAATAACACATTGATGTGGCTTACCTATGGTGTAAAGATGTTATCATACGATGATCTAGAAATGACCTTTAACTCTCTCGGTCCGTGATGTAAGACAATATAAGAAAATGAAACTTGGCGATTCGTAGATGACGACGGAGCCACGGAGGGGGTACCGAAGTAACCGATTGTACGAGTTATCGTAAAATACAATGGATGGGTCGGAGGAGATGGAACACGGAATAATAGGACAAGCCCATGGTGAACATGATTGAAACGAGTTGGTCCCCGCGTTACAAAAAAAAAAAAACAAGCAGGAGGGATTGTAGTTGTAGAACCACTTCGCGAAGAAAACCTTAAGGTCGGTACGTACGATCGACAATTGACCGCTGGAGCTGTTCTCTCGCGCACACTTGGTCTCACAGTTACGCAAATTCGATGCAAAAAGGACATTCGTGTGATCACAGAGGAAGCTGAGAGGGCAAATATAATGAAATATAAGGGGGAGATATTCGTGAACTATATCCACCTTATGCTCGATGCGCTAAATGACACTAGTGTGGCCGGAGCTTAAAGGAAAAGGAATACAAGAAAACAGCAAACCATATAGGAACCGGTTTAATGGCCGTAGGCTCGAACGAGGTTTAGAACTAATTTATATACTTGTTTACATGGTGAATAATAAGTGTTAGCAATGAGGCGATCTCAATAACAGGCTTTGAAACCCATTAGAAAGCAACTTATAATAAGTTCTTTGCCCAACCCACTTCAGCTTAATCTCAAAACTCGAGTGAGTTTTTTTACCCTTTTTTTTTTTATTTATCGAAGCTGCGAGCTAAATCTTTCGCCGTGCTCATCTGTTGAAATCCAGTTTTTCTAGTGATTTTTACGCTCTTTTTGAACTAAATCAAGAGTTTTATTGCTGCAAGACGATAGTAATGTTTATTTGATCATCTGTTTGAAACGAAAAACCTGTTTCGTACCACAATACCGGACACAATATAGTAATAACGAAACCGATTGTTAATTGTAAATTGCAATTCGTCGTACTTTACGACGATGCGGTAATAAAAAGCGAAAAAATTATTTTAGGCGAGAAAATAGCTTTTACAAGCTTTCTCGATCGATCGATAATAAACGTATAATTCGTGCACGCGTCAACCATCAAAGGTGACAATCTGTATACACTTAGACGATTTAGCAACATTAGTGCAAACTGGCTGGGTCCCATTCGCTAAATCTAATTACCCTAACCGAGGAAAATCGAACAGCTATTTAAAACTGGCTTCATCAATCGCGTATTTCTGCGCTCATAAATCAGCTGTCGACGTTATCGATTTCGTTCGAACAATACGCTCGTAGTACCTATGTGGTATATACAAATTTTTGTTTTGTCATCGTTGTCTACGCGAGATGAATCTCCCTATGAAGTCGACCTTTTTTCTACGCATGATTTTCGTGTCGTTAAAAACATCAATCATTTTTCCAGCTCGAACTTCAACCAGCCGAATCGATTGGGTCGTTTTATCGGCTTGCCGGATGGGGTGAAAATTCGCCACTGTATTAGCGCCAATGATGACATTTAATCGATTAACTGTTATTCGAAAGTATACAACAGCTATTGCTAATGTTTCCAACGGTATTCCAGTGGACGAGGAAGCGAGCATTATAATTTAATTCTATTACACGACGAAGTTCGGTGTAATTACCTGCATGCGGTTATGACCTTCCTGAAGTCGTGTATATTTGCCATATTTCGGTAGTAGCTATAATCTGAAAAATTTAAATATATGAAGTCGTTAAAAATACAATTCGAATTTAGGGGCTTAATATTTGGTCTAAATTTATAAATGACTGAATTAAAAATGAATGAATTTTTTCTTTTTAATTAAAGCATCAAATAAAAATTTTCAAAATTACATTTCTTTCCCTTTCCTAATTTGGTTAATTTCAAAACTATAAATCTGGAGGAAAGATAATTTAAAATGAACGTTTTCAAAAATGTAGTATGTTGTATAATACAATGAGTCAATTTTTATTCAAAATCATTCCTACTTATTGGAGTGGGCCAAATTTCGATTTTTTAGCTGAGTTTTTAATTTGAAAAAGATAGCTATTACAGCCTACCTGATTTAGAAGGGTCTTAAAATTTTTGCGTTTCAGACCATTTGTAATCATTTGGCAAATGTGCGCCTTTTTGGTGTATATATATATATATATATGCTACTATCCTTGTCAGGCCCTGGACCGTAGATATCAAACAGACGTTCAGAGACCCGGCCTTATTTGAAGAGCTAAAGATGCTCCCGTGAGCTTTTTGGAAACCACTTGAACATAGCATATTAGGAACCTTTAGAGGGGTAAGAAAAATTCAAAATTCACGAATACAAATGATATGCAATGGTTCTTATAAGATACACTTCAGATTTACAACTATCCTTATCAGACCCAGGTGGGTCTACCCAAGATAGCACCATATCCAGGGTTTCCCAACGTTTGTATAAAATTGAAAGCTATATACGTTCAAATATACACACAAAACGTTGCGAGACCCGAAAGGGGTCTCGCAACGTCGGATCGGGTCTCGGAAGGATAGTAGCATTTCCATAAACGGGCTTACCTTTACCGGCCCGTTTTTAACGTTATGGTACCCAAATCGGGCGCCACAAGGTTTTTAAGCTAAAAACTATCAGAAAATGATCGCCTCACACCCCTGGGTCCACAGCTGAAGTTTTAGAGATGGGCACCACAATGACTATATCTACATATTAAAAATTTAACTCATTATAAATACTGAAGTTTATGGTATTAATACCTTGCGGTGCCCGATATGGAATCCTCAGAAGACACTTTCCTTGTGATGTACGGCATATGGCTGGGCACCTCATAGTTCAAAATATGCACGGGCACCACAAGATACTAAATACGTATATTCATATATAATATGTATGGTACTGTGAAGTCAGACCCGATCTTGGAAATGCTGCTGTCCTTCCGAGACCCGATCCTAAGTTGCGAGACCCAAGGTTTTGTGTGTATATCTGAGCGTATATAGCTTTCAGTTTTATACAAACTTTGGAAAGCCCTGGATATGGTGCTATCTTGGAGAGACCCACCTGGGCCTCATAAGAATAGTAATAAATCTGAAGGGTATTTCAAAGAACCTTTGCATATCATTTGTACACATGAATTTGAATTTTTCCTACCCCTCTAAAGGTTCACAATATGCTATGTTCAAGTGGTTTCCAAAAAGCTCACGCAGGCCTCTCTACCTCTTTAAATAATACCGGGTCTCGGAACGTCTTTTGGTATCTATATGGTCTAGGGACTGACAAGGATAGTAGGATACATATATATATACATATATCTATTGTCTCCCCCACGCGTAGCACCGGCGGGTATTCATGACATTCGCTCAAAACTTGAGGGGGCATGGGATTACAATCGTTCCTAAATGACCTCGATAGGATGCCACAAAATTTTTATCTCTTAAACACCCTCCCCCCCTCCTACCCAAAATGAAGTTATTTTAAAAACTCAGAAATTTTCAAAAAACCAATTTTTTTCACATCACAAAATCATTTTTATACTTCAAAAACTGAATATTTTAGCCCCTATTTTTTTTTTTTTTACATTTAGCATGCCTAAACCGTTTTTACATTTTTTTCCCAAAAAGTAATAATTTAGATTTTTTTCAAAAATGAAAGACAAATGGGTAATTTATCAATCATTTATACAATATAGGCTTAATTCAGACGATTTCTGACCTAAGAGGAAAAAATTTATGCTCGTTTTTTACCTCACAAAGCTTCCCGAAACATCACATCCTTACTTCAAAATGACTTTGTAACGGTATTTTAGCATCAAAATGCTCAAACTTTGAGAGCCCTTGTGCAACAAAAATAGAGCATATTTTGCCCCTTGAATCCGACAAAGTCTTAACTGAGCTCGTACCATGCACACGACCAATAAATATACCCATTTCTTGTTAATACAAAGAAAACAACCAAAATTGTTGTTTCGAAAAAAAAAAAAAATTATAAACATTTCAAACGTGCTAAATTTTGAAACAAAAATTTAGTCTCAATTTTTTTCAATCTTTGAATAATAAAACATGTATTGAATCGTGAAAAAGTTTTTAATAGCGCAAAACATGTTTTTTTTTGAAAATTTGAAAATTTTTACAATTTTGGCTTTATTTTGGAGGGAGGTCTATAAATTAATTTAAATGGCTGAAATTTTCATGGCATCCTTTTGAGATCATTTAGCAACTATTATGAACCAGCCCTTTTCACTCTTTCATAAAAAAATAACATTCGGTCCACCCTACTCAGAAACGTAACCAGGGGGATTACTCAGTGAGCCAGGCCCACCTGAAAAATCATCTGGCTCAGATTTGGTCCACCCAGCCAAAAACGAACAAACTGTGCGTCTGTGCTCACTGAAATTGTGTATCGTCGTGCAATTAAAAAACAACAGTTTTGGAGTATTCGTTTATTTTTTTATCCCTCCCCCTCCTCCAGTCCACACACACATACTTGAACTTGATTATTTTAGACCACCTGAAATTTTTCTGGACGTCATGTGGCCCACCTAATCATCATTTTCTGGCTATGCTGACGGACTGCTCTACCCAGCTGATTAAATTTGAATTATAAGAGGTAACATACGAGTAGTAGCTATTACCCCACTTTCCACAGCCACTAGGATATAGATACACTTCTTAAAAACGTTTTTGCATTAATTTCAGCAAATATGAGATTCACAAAAAAAAATCATATCGCACGAAATTATTCATTTTTTGGTACCTAATTTCTAATAAAAAAGGTGCAATTAATTCTTTTTGAAAAAGACATAAAGCACTGAAAATTCTTCTTTTTTAAAAAAAAAGTTGAGTAAATTTTAAAAATTATTTTTTTTCATTTTAGTTGTGAGAAATTTATTAAGACTCAGCGGAAAATTTTTCAAACTCAACTTCAACTGCATCTAGATTCTGAAAAAAATTTCACGATAGAAAAAAAAACATCGATTTATGTTCCATTACTCTATTACCTACACATACTGGACTCTAAGAGTAATTTCAAAATCCCAATTATTAATGCGAGACTATCAAAAAAAAAACTTTATGAATTTTTTTTATCACCATCCTGGGTTTAAATAAAAAAAAAAAAAATCCAAACACATTTCAATATTTTTCTCATACTATTGGCAAGGAGGGGAGGGGAAAAGATACCTCAGCGCATGCTACAGTCTTATTCGAGAACTTCTGTTGACATTACTTCCATGTTGACAACAGTCCCTTTGGCAACTAGCCTACATCTGTGGCCAAGGTGTCATCCTCAGTCTTAGCTTTAGTTTAGCTTGCTATAGACGTTCAACTCAATCACACCCCTTTTTCTAGCTTTTTGCTACAGTTGGTTGCTTCTTAGTTCAACTGTGTTCCACTAGATGAAGGATAGTAAGTTAGTACTATCAGTTTCAACTTCAGATCCATTTTGAACGAATTTAAATCGTTCTTCAAATCCACTCAACTAGATAAATATTAGCAAAATTCAGTTAATAAGAATCTTTAGCTATCATTTTGCAGCGTAAGAGTCGCTTATCTATTTTAGTTATTGACTCACTGGACTGCATTTTCCTTTAGAGAAGGTTTCAATGTCCAATTTTCAATTCGAAGTTGGAATTTTCAAATTTCTTTGGAAGTAAAACAAATATGAACTAAGATTTCGAATATCACTCTATTGAGTGCAAACCATGTGTGAAAAATCATCTAAGAATTATCAGAGATTTGAGATATCGATCCTCGACGATAAGAACTCTAGAAAAACGCCTCGACTTGATTTTCAAATGAAACGTAAAAAGATGAGAACAGATAGAGATAATGAGATACCTGAATTCTAGGCTAACTTATCGTATAATGGTGATTCAAGAGATAACACAACCTTGAACTTTTTTTAAAAATCTTTCCAAGCTCGATTGAAAAGCTGAATCTATAAACAACTGAATCGAAGGTAAGGTCGTTTCTCGTTTCTTTTCAATTCTTTATTTATTATATACGTTGTAATGCAAATTTCACGTTGTCGCGATTTACAGCCACGAATTAAAAAATTACCGAGTTTCATCGATCACGAGGCTGACCTTGTTGCGAATGAAGCAAAAAGTGCTTTCGAAAATCCACCTAACCATTCACCAAGCTTAATTTATAAATAAAAAGGTGTATTTTTCAACCAGCCTATACAACAAACAATGCTTGAAATCTACTTTCGCATGAATCCACATATTCACCATTAGCTTAATGGAATCGCTATAGTATGAAGACATTAGTGGAAAGTGGGGAACGCTTTGAAGCTTATTTAAGCCCGAATGACGAAGGGATTTATACAATTTATCCGTCATTTGAGGTGAGCTTTTTCTCGTCCGCCTCTAAAGACTATACATCTAAGATGGTTTATAGTGCATCAAAGACAATGATAAATTATTCGCGATCGGTGATTATTCTGTCGTGAACAGTTATCTGTGGCTAAGACATTAACAACATCTGACTGCCGGAGAAGTACCGTGCGTTCTGTTGTCTCTGTACACTTCTATAGCATCAGGTTGAACGAACTCTCAATGACAATAAGTCAAGAGAAGTCAAACATAACACACCGCTTTCACTATTCTCGTTCTCTTTTCTTATATTCGTTCTTACTATATAGAGTTTTATTATTTATCGATAAAGAAAAACACTCCCAGGTGGGGGGTTTAAATATCGTCGAGGGGCACTAGGCAAATTTAATCACAGTTAGAAGCTCGACAATGCTGAAAAAGCCGAAATCCACGTAACAATAGAAGACCCTAATTGGATTTCTTTCGTCGTTGGGAAAATCCGAGTAAAATCGCAAAATTTCGTAATATAATTTTCTGCAAAATAACGTCTACTCGATTCGTCGAAATAGCTTATCCTAAACCTGGTATTATTACAGTATACGCGTTTCGTGGAAATATGTCTCATCAATCAGCACATACATTCGAGCGTATCGTATTTCAATAAAAAAAAATTACAACATCTATTTACCCATATTTTCATTAATAATTGTACAGTACCGTCGAAAAATTCGGCTGTTCTATTTAACACCCAGCAAAATATACGAGTTCTTCTCGGTAATGATTATGCGTTGCGGTAATTATATATCGAGTCTTCAACGTATAATGCTGAGGCGTTTTTTTTTCTCTTCCACCGAAACCAGTATACGAACTATCATTAAAAACAACTACGATAGAAAAAAAAATCAATGAGCTATACAGCCAGTTACACCAAAGGGAGGATGGTCGAGAAAATAATCCTCCCACGATGCTCTTTCTCTTATTAAAACAACCCACCCTGATTTTAAATCACCAGCGTTTCGTTCGCCATAAATTTCCAATGATTGCTACTTTATTACAGAAAGATGAAAATTTTCAAAATCTAAATCGTTATCACGTGCTGCGCAACTGTACAGCGTACATCGAAACCAACATAGAGATTTTTTTCTAGCCACACTCGAAGTGATTAATTAATAAAAAAGATATGTTTCTGTCAACGAGTCGCGTAATTAAGACTATTCGATGTTTACTTTGTGACTCGGCAACGATACACTTTTTGACTCGTTTTAATAAATTCCTCAGACGAGAGCTAATTACCACGCCGAAATATAAATAATCGTACAAAGTGGATGCTCAAAACGATGGGCTAAGGAGACCGTAAAATTTTCAACGACCTTTTTTTTAAAAATGGAAACCCCTTTCGTACGTATAAGTACAGGATGTAGAGACGATACGAAAAACGTACAAGTTGCAACGTCATTTTGAAGTATATTTCAGTAGACTGAAGACGTTGGTTGAGGTACGTTTAGGCAAAAACCACGACCGTCATGCTTCGTGAGACCGTAATCAAAAGTTATTTGTGAAGCCAAGCAAAGTATAATTTTTACAGTTAGTTGATGCAAGATAAAAGAGTTTAGAAGCAAAACAATAAGGGCTTCTTAAACAATTTTTCAAGGTGATGATATGATTTCATCGAATTCACCAGAAATTCGAATCAGATGAATAGATTTTTTTGGGAGGGGCAAGGGCAAATGATGAGGAATAGAATATCATGACAAATAAATATTCCCAAAAATACCATATTACTTCATGGACTACAAATTTCAGTGATTTCATAATATTAGGAAAGAAATACCCATCTACTGAAATACTAACAAGACGCTGGGGCTTCGTGTTCATCAAGGAAGATCATCTTTTTTTATACCGAGCTTTCAATAAAAAATTAAGCTATCATAGATTACCAAATTTTAGAAGTGTGATCGAAGCGGAGAGACCTCATTTTTTTTTTTGAAAATCGATAATACGTAAGTTTTCAAGGAACTTATACAGTATAATTAGAAATTTTCAGCTCTCCATATCAATGTTCACTGTCCCTCAGGCTCAAAATTTAAAACTTCGAATTACGAAAACTTCAAAAGTTTTTCATCCAGACGCCATTTTTCGTCATGGAAATAATACGAAAGAAACTTTCAGCTGTTATGCTGTAGATTATTAGGGTGTTTAAAATTGTTTCATATTCCCTGGACAACCATAATATTTCACTTATTTATGAAAATGATTGATAAGTAGGGAATTGCTAGTCGGACTTCAAAAAACAAGTTGCGCCTAAATTTCATTTTATAGGGGTTTCTAATGTTCTCATATACTGCACATGATTGAAAAAAATATGCATATAAATACTTTTTTTTAGATTAGGTCGTTCTCTCTAAAAAACGAAAATTGGGCAAGATTTGTCTATCGAGTGTGATAAGGCAAAAAATCAAGACCACACTACAAGTATCAACAATAAATAATTTACTTATCAATCATTTACTTAAATATGCCAAGTATAGTAATTAAAAAAAATAAATAAAAAAACTTTGAAATTCTCTAATACATGAAATCACTAAAAAATTACTTGTAAATGCAAAAATAAGAATTTTTCGTAAATTGAATTTTTGAAATTTTTGAATTAACAAATAAAGCATAGCAAACACGGACAAAAATTTTTTGAGCATACTAATTGGGTACTTTAATAATTATTTTTATCGACGGTATCGCAGTTTACTTTCAAAGTGATACTTCATAGATGTTTTGTTACCAAATACCTCACACTTTGAGAACCACTGCAGGTTAAAAATCGGGTATATCTCGTCTACAGAGTCCTAAAGGTTTAAATTAAGCACAAAGCTCGCACATAGATCCTTAATTAAGCATTTATTTTTTATTTTTAAGCGTTCTAAATGTATATACTTTTTCAAAAAAATTTTCAAAAAATTTAGACCATTAAATTTTGAAAAAAATCGTAAATAAAATTTATTAGTATTTATATGACAAAATAAAACTTCCGTACGCAAAAAACTTTCAAAAAGCTCAAAAATACATTTTTTTAAATTTACCAACATTTTAGGGGAACTTGCAGGAAAATGTGAAAGCAGAATAATTTTGTTTTTATTGATTTTTCCTCTCCGCGTTATCATAATTGTCGTACAATTGAAAAACACAAAATTTTCAAAAATGGTTATTTTTACTCCCCCTCCTGCCACCATTTTGGGCATAATAAAAACACTTCGAAAAGTGTTTGAAGGTTTTATCTTATAGGAAACTGAACGAAGAAAATTTTTTTACTGATCTAATTTACCTCTCCTCCCACTCCTTTCAGAGCTATAAGCAAAAAACCCCTTTTTTCAGAGGTTTTTGTCCCCTCGCACATTTATACGGAGGGGTAGGGAAATCAACTTTTAGAATGTTACTTCGGAAGGCATTCTTCGCTTGCATAGTATAAATCATCTTTCCTGTAATTTTTTCTAGGTTCGAACCAAAAATGACTAGGCTATAAGTGTTATCATTGCGGGTGGTAGTTGAAAAATACACGTTTTTATTCAAACTTCATTTTTTTCAGCATGTTGCACCCCCTAAAGGGACTTCGAAAAAATTATATGTTGTACCTGAGGGTATGACGAAGTTATAAAAAAAATTCAGCAAAGGCACCCACCAAAATTTTTTAATTTTTTTTTTAAATTTTCAACGCCCCCAAAAATGAGGAAAAAATTTCAAAAAAAAATCTCAAAAAATTAACGCATGAATATACATGTACTACTCACGATCTGTGAAAATTTCAAAAATTTTCCTTCGTTCTCACTGAAAGTATTGCGAATTGAATTTTTAGCATATAATGCGCGATAATTCTGGAAGAGGTGGGAGTAGGGGGTCAAAAATTTAGCTGGAATGTTTTTAGGCCCCAAGTAACATTTGGAACCACTTTTGACCAAATTTGCGTCAAGGGCCGATTTCACCTACTTAACGGGGAGGCCTTTTTAAGATCCGCTATTTTGGATCCATTTTGACCTAAATTGAAGAGTTCCTATTCTGGTCATGAACCAATCCTACGCATGAAGTTTAACCTTTCTAGGTCAGTTTGGTGAGAAGATATGGAACATTCATGAAATATCCTGCAGTAATTTACCCTCAATAAACGGTTTTTTGCTACAACCCCCTCCAATTCACTTAGGAAGCTAAAATCAGAATAAGGTCAATCACTTGGACTCATTTTATCACATGATACACCAATAAAACATTATCGGTTTCTCGGGTGCCCCACCACATTTTGAGGTCGATAACCCTTCCTTCTCCCCTCCAACATCATATTATATGGAAGTGAATTGGGGATATTGTATATTTCTTATCCCCAATACTCATATGAGGTCATATTAATTCCATTTTTATCAATTTGAGGCTTCTCAAGCTCTACTCAAATTTTGATAATCCACCATTTTGGATCGATTTTGACCCAAATTCAAGAAACCATATTCTGGTCACCAACTAAACCCACACACAAAGTTTGATCTTGAAGATTTAAGAAATTTCATAATTTCAAACTTCCTCATAAAGCCATTTTTTTGCTTTACTCGCCTCCAAGTGCATTTAGGAAGCTGAAATTCGGATATATTGGTGTCCGTAACTCACTCTTTCATACGAGACCAAAAACAAAAAATTTGAGCGATTTCCCACTTCCGCAGTTCTCCTCAAAATTTGAGTGATCCGCCATTTTGAGGTGTATCAAAAAAACAAAAAAGTCACTTTTTTATATTTTCAAAATAACTCTCTCACCAAGTTTCGAGTGAATTTCATAAATACCTGCCGGCGCTACGAATAGGAAAAAAAATTATAATATGCCAAAAAGTTGCACATTCGTCAGATGATCACAAATTATCTGATACGCAAACATTTCAAGACTCGCCACGTCTTCCAAACCCCTTTCCAAATTAGGTAGGCTGTAATAGCCTCCATTTTTAAGTGAAAAACTCATCTAAAAATTCATACTAAGTATTTCTATTAGTCTCTTCATTTCTTCATACAATCAATTGACATTTTCATCCTTTCTCATTATTTGTTACCTATTAATTTCCTATCAAGGTTTTCATCGCATGAAAAAAATTTCCAACCCCTGATACCCACAGTTCACAGTGGAAACACTCGAGTACCTCTTCGTTTCTAAAACTTCAACAACACTCCGCGACGTTAAACAGATAAAAACTCTTTAAAAACATCACGAAGCGAGTACGCTCGAAGAAGCTGTACAACTCAACGTATTCGAGACATTCGCTGGTAAATCCTTTGAAGGATGAAAAATTGCATTAAAATGCAACAAAAGGGCGGAATGCATTAAAAAATATTGTTCGCAAATGGCACAGCGTCGTCTCCATTTATCGAGCCTTTCGAACGAAGGGGTTGGCGATACATGAATGATAACAGTGTGAGAACCAGGTATACTTTTGTGCTACTGCTATAGATACGAGATGGAAGATTAATCATGCGAATGAAGTCTTCATACGAGGATCGCTTAACTCTATAGCATTTTAATCGAACAATGCTACGGGCGATTCGTCAACGTGAAAAAATAACGCTATTGAAACGATCCGTCGAATTGCACGACATTTAGGCCATTTATCTTTAAGGTGGGTTAATTCGAAAGAAAGTGAGCGTACTGAGCTCTTTTGTCCTTGCCTAATCACACGTACTTGAGGCGGCAAGTCCAATCTCCGAATGAATAAATCAAATATAATAGCAGTTTTTTTCCCTCTTAATGACAGCCATAAAGTGAAAAAAAGTAGCCACGCTGTGGTAAAGGAAAGGCAAGACAGTAATACTGTGGGTACACCAACGGCGTTAATTTGGGCGTCGATAAATTTGCCAACTGGTTGAAACGGGTTACCTCAGGTTGATAATTATGTACGATATCGAGTCGGGGATCAAATGGCGTCCATGTGGAACCACGTGAAACCGGACCGTGAAACGTGCAAAGGCGCCAATCGATAAAGGCCCGGACGCCTGACAGGTAAGATGCTAGGCGAGCCTTTTTGTCTCGACTAAAACGTTTTCCAAGTCACGTCCGCATTTTGTTAATGCGTATACGCGTCGAGATAGACGACGGTCTGGAATTGTAAATTAGCGAGTTGTCGGACATGGTTTTAATTTTTTGTTTCTCTCGTTCGTGATTGCGTTCGCGTTGGCAAACAAAAGATTACTCGGCTTCTGGTCTTACCACGCCGGCCATATACGAACAATCGGTCAGCATGTCGTGTGTATCCCGCCGCGTGAATAATTTCCACATTTAAGATATTTGCAAACACCGAACAGGTGGTCTGATGAAATTCTCTCTCGTAATTAATACCTACTCTCGATTTTGTAAACATACTTACCGGACGGTCGTGTATGGGTGAACGCGTACCGAGTTGAGGTACACATGTTTATGGTCGAACGCTGACAGGTACTTCCGGTTTTTCACGCGTTTTTCATATCACAGCGCTTCGTCGAGGTCGACAATCACTTTATAAGACTTTGTACCTACTTAGTGTTCCCGAGGCTTTCTACAATATCCACTCGTTTGAAAAATATGAAAAATACGCACCTGCCAAATCACCTCTAATGCCATTTTAATACGAGGTTACAAAAGTCGTTGAAACGCTTAAAAAGAAGTTAAAGAATAAAAATCGCCTTTAAATACCAAAACAGGTAAAATACGTCATTTCGGAATGCTACTAATCACCGAATAATCGGCCCTTCCAAACCCACGCCTTTGAAAATGTACCCTTCACGAGAAGACTCCTTCGACTCCTTTAATTAACCTTTTACTCGTACGTGTTGTGATTAATCTTCGTTTCGAGATCGTATTGAACAAGAATAAGGCTGCAGAGTGGTATTGTTATCCGCAGCGCATAATACGGTGGCCATCTATTCTAGACCAGAAACAAAGAGTTACCTAACAGGTTTTTCGTGCCTTTGGGGGTTGCCAGCGAACGTCTGAAAGATTAATTTTTAACCATTATCTGTCCCAGTACTGACAGCGCTGGATGGAAAAAAAATAAGACCAGAAGAAAGTTCACAAGACGATCGAAAAATCCAATCTACCATATCGGATCCCAAGGTAGACCATATAACACGGTATTTCTGGTCACCGCTATTATATCATACAACTTCATAATCCACCCTGACGAGGGTTATAACCCTCTTTTTTTTCTCCCCGTTTAGCAATCCCGCAGAGCGCTTAGACAAATGGGCTGTAAATAATCGAACCAGTTCCACGGTCGTGATACTTTCCAAACACCGTGTTTTTATACGCGAACTCAAATGGTTTAGTAGAGGAGAAAAAAAGATAACATACAGTATACATAAATCAAGTGCACACAGCGCAGCGTGAAGGGTTTAAATGCAATACCCGGTAGCACTTAATGGCAGTGTTGCCAACTGCAGTAGTGAAAATCGAAAAATCAGTTGGAAAGGTACCTTTGGGGAATCATACAATGCACGAAAGCAGAGAAAACGCAAAGAGCTTTTTAAAGAAATGTTTTAATTTCAAGAAAAAAAAGTAGATCAGAATAATAATAAATAAAAGATATTTAAAAAATACAAAGCAAAAAATTTGCATTATCTTTTTTTTTTAAATACAAAGCACAAAATTTGCATTATCTTTTTTTTTAACCTATCCTGAAAAATAAAAAAATAAATTTTCGACCAATACAAAAGTAAAAAAAGAACTACTAATATTCTCTAGGTTGGTAAAATTATATCTTATGAAATATTTTAAGGAAAAACGGGTAATTACACATAAAATTATGAAGTTTCGGTACAACATCGATTATTTTTTTTCGATACCGAAGCAAAGCTACTTATCAAGTTTCACATTTTGTCGAACAACTTCGAAAATTTCGCTTATATTGAAAAAAATCAATTACCCAGAGCAAGCAGAACCTGAATAGGAGAAGACAGGAGTGATTTCTAGGGACTTAGACAGTGGTAAAAAAAGTATACATATTGTTTGGGGGAGAAGGGGGGGGCTAGGAAACAGAGATAAGAAATGAAAAACTCATAAGGTTTAGTTTATAGAGACAACGTGTTTTCTTGATTTTTTTGGGTGGGAGAAAATAAAATAAAAAATTCATCCTGGTATTCAGTATGCATATGAAGACACTTTTTTGGCTGGAGGGGGAGACTACGTTTCACATAGAACAATATTTTTTAAATTTTAAACCCATATTTTCTACAAGAAAGGACAAATGTATTTTTATATTTAGAGATTAACACACGATGATAATTAAAAACCTTTAAAATTGATGCGACTACGAATTTGTTTGGAGTATTAGTAGGAAGCGGCGAATAGGGGTGTAGAAAATAAAAATTGAAAAATGTGATGCATAAAGACAACGTATTTTCATAATTCTTTTTGTGGAGGGGGGGAGGGGGCTAGAAAACTGAAAATTGATAGCATCAAACGAATAGCGATAACGAGTTATACGATTTCGATAGGGAAAAATGTATTCAAAATATTATTCAAAGACAACGTATTTTTATGATGTTTTGGGAGGGAGGTGGGTGGCGGATGAAAACTGAAAATTGATAACATCAAACGAATAGCGACAACCAGTTGTATGATTTTGAGAAATGGAAATTTATTCAAAATATTCATCTCCAATTTTTTTGGATGACTGGGGAGGGGAAACGTAAATATTACACATACCATTCTATCCTAAGTCAACTATGGCTTTACAGTTGTACAGTTTTTTTTTTATAATAATAATAATTCATCTATTTATTTTTCATCGAGAAAAAATGAGCAGAATTCTTGATAAATGTTGAAAAAAGTGGAGAAATTGAACAATTATCAAATTTTTAATATCCAGTTGAATTTTTGGAAATATGTTTTCGTTTCGAACTTTTTTCAAGCTATTTATTTTTTGAGACTGTAAGTTTTCCACTTTTTTCCATTAATTTTTTCTTTACTGAATTCTTTTATTTTTGTACTCATTTTCAATTCCTTTAATTTTTAGGCTTTTTCAATTTTATAATTCATTTTTTTCATTATTTTTTTAAACTTTTCATTCTCCTATTTATTCATTTTTATTTGCTGAAATTTGAAAAAAATTTTGAATTTTTGATTTTCTTACATTTTTTGAACTCCGTAATTTTTCTATTTATTCAATTTTCGATTTTTAGACTTTTCATCCAAATTTTTTTTTATTGAATTTTTTTGAGTCCTTGAAAAATTTTTCATCCCGTAATTTTCTTTAATTTTTTTGACATATTCAATTTTTTTAAACTTTTTCAATTAGGTATCGATGTTTCGGACTTTTTTCAATTTTTTGAGAATATAATTTGTCAACTTTTTTGTATTGATTTTATTTGTACTGAATTTTTTCATTTTTGTATTTTCAATTTTTGTTAATTTTAGAATTATTTAATTTTTTTATTAATTTTTTTTTTATTATTATTTTTTCTTTTTTTTTAACTTTTCTAGAGGCAAAGTTTGGATTAAATTAAATTTGAGGGAGGAGATGGTTATTTTTTAGGAATGTGAAGAGCTTGACTATTGTATTTTTGTTGTTGTTTAAAATTTCTGGTAAGGTAGGTGGTATATATTATTATTTTTTTCATCTTCGTTTGCAAAAACTTGACAAAAATTTATAATTTTTGAATGTACGTACCTTTCATTTTTGGGCTCAGTTTTTTTTTTCATTTTCATTCAATTTTATATTTTCAAACTTTCATCTCAATTTCATTTTTTTAGCTTTCTGAAAAATTTTTCATCTAATTTTCTTTCATTTTTTCTGCTCTCTACAATTTTTTATTTATTTTATTTTTTTTTTATAATTTGTTATAGTGGTGTCTGTAACTTACATGGTTTTTACGCCATTCTTACGGGAAAGTCAAGTTCAGATGAGGTGGAAAAGGTTGCTTCTTTTGAGGAAGGTGAGGACGATATTAATGTACGAAAGATCCTCAGTAATGGGAGAAGAACAGTTAGGAACTTTCATTTTTTTCATTTTTCAAATTGATTTTTATTCACATTTTTTGAAAACTTTTTATTTTTTCAAGAATGTATAACGATCCCGCAAGTCCTGTAAAAATAAAGAATCCGGCTCAAAACTTGAAAGCCCTCGATATTTCTTTAAGATGAAAAAAAACATGTTTTCATCCATACCAAAAGAATATGAAGTGAAAAAAATTACATATTTTCTGTATTACCTGCTTTAAAATTAATTGCAATAACAAGTATGTAGGTTGATTTGTATTCACAAAGAATTCATTAATTTTGAGAAAAAACACTTTAAAGTTCTTGTAATATTTCTAAAACACTTTGTTTTTATCTCGATGAATTTTTTGATTTTATTCTAGTGTTCTTCTTTCCCAATCAAAAAATTAGGATCTTTGAAACCACTCAAAAAATCTATAATAACTTGACCCTTCTTTTAACAGCCAATTTTATCTAAAGCTTTAAAAATCCTTCAATGTAATCCTTAATTTGATATTCCTCTTGAGAAAAAAAAACTGATGGGCGAAGAAGGATCAGTTCGACTTAATACACACTACCGCTACTGGGTTTAACCTATATCCATAGCTCTTTAATTTCACCGAGTTCGCTTTCATTTCTACTAAAAAGCGTAAATAAGGAAAAAAAGAGAACCCCATCTAAAAAGGAATAAAGTAACGCGAAGAGTACGAGAGAATGAAAATGGCAAAAAGACTATTTTCAAGTACACATTCGACATAGCTCAAAGTCACGCACGAACGAAATAAAGAAGTTTCCAAATTGAAATGCAGTGTAAATAAGTCAGGCTGGAGCGCCGAGCAGCAATTACTCGACAAGGTGAATCCAAAGTCAAACCGTTCCATAGTAAATAATGCCTGCGCGTCGTATGCGTATACGATCAAACGAGAAGTTCTTTTTATTTATTTTACACATTAATTACGAAAAGAGTGAAAATGAGTCATCCGATATTCGCGAAGCAGGAAAAAATTATTAATTAACGCAGTCGCAAAAGAAAGGCTATCACGTAAGCGTATACGCAAAAGTTGGAAATCTTTTCGTGACCCGATTTCAATGATTTGAAATTTTGTACAATCCCTTAGGGATTCACGAATATTAGTATTTCGCGCGATAAATTCGACTCGGCGTAATTTAGAAGGAAAAAAAACGTAATTATCGCGTGTACCAGTGTTTGATTTAATATCGACGATGGGCCGGCGGCTAGCGCGTTAATTGAGGAGAATTATTCGAAATTAATGGATATTGGGAAAAGTAGGCCTGTACAACCGATGTAGCTAATTACACCGTACATGGTTCTCCAGGCTTTAGCCACCATATGCGAGCTGCCAAAAAACACATCTGTTTTAAACCGTAATATCGTACGTTTAGCGTACCCATGCGGAGATTTACTCGTGTAAGTTACAAGTGTGCCTGAGAGACTAGTGTGCATCATACGCGTAGGAAGCAATAAGGCAATACATCTTCACAAAGAAACAAGCCGTACCTCCCACCAGCTCGACCTTGGTAAATTTTTTTTTTTTTGAAATTTTACCTACCTCTCGCGTAAAATTTACTCAAAACGAAAATACCGTTACCTAAAGACCTAAAGTGATTTATACGCCATAAAAAATAATTACCAAATATACGCATTTGTTTCGAATACGGTGAAATTAGCAAACAAATTTAACACCATAAACAGCGAATTTATTGTTCGTACATTTTCGCAAGTACCGTTTCGTTTGACCGTGAAACGAGTTTAATTTCAAAATTTTGTCCTCCGTAATTTCTAAAAGTAGCTACATTGCCGGTCATGTTGAATTTTCGAGTTATTACCACCTACCTTAAGTTTTTATACAGTTTTTTGTTTTTTACAAACAAAACCTTGAAATTTTCAAGAATTATATCTTCTGCTGTATATTTTAGCAAATTCGCAGTAATATTTTACCTTATCGCCGCTCCTACATCATAACCCTATCTTACATTGATCGTTTTTTGGCTAATGGAGAGATGATATGTGCTCAGGGTTAACCTTGTGTTTGATGAAGAGACTTGAGAAGATTGTGAATATCCGTTTTTTCAATGTCGAAAGGTAAAAAAAGAAAACTGATTATAATTGTTCGTCGGAATACGAGAGGTGTTCAGATATCCAAGAATTCCCTTTTAATGACCCAATTTTAAGGGGTTTCCACATTGGATGACTTTTAATTACAGATATAACTTCATAATCAAAATCAACACCTTCGAAAACCCTACAATCGATATACATGAAGTATTATTATCAGTTTTTCAAGTTTTCCCCCCCGCACCATACTTCGACCCCAAATCTAATGAAACGCTTATTAGTGATAATTGACTGAATCACTGTCTTCGATATTTTTTTCAAGATTTAGCAACGATGAAGCTGAATATTTAAGAAAAATTATTACAAAAGGTGTTAGAAGAGGTGGGGTAAATTGAAAATGGTGATAAAATATCGTCATGCATATGGATTATAATATTTTCGGGGGTGCTGAGTTCAAATCTGACATCCATTTTGAATTATGAACTAAACTTTCAATACTAAGGAGAAAGCTTGAAAGAATATTATAGATACCTATTTTTAGCTGAGTTTTTAATTAAAAAATATAGCTATTCCAATCAACTTGATTTGGGAAGGAGAGGTCGGAAAGGGTGGGTTTTCATATTTTGCGTTTCAGGTAATTTATATAATGATACCGAAAAGTCACAACTTTTTAGCGCATATAAACCATATCCAACTGATCTTAATACCTTTGAGCGCAAAATTGGGGTGCAAAAAAATTATCTATTATTCCACTTCTTTTAGATCTTTTTCACGAGATTAAGAAACTGAATTATTGCTTAGTTTTTTGATAATTCTTAAGCATAATTCTTAGGATTAGGTATAGGCATATCTTCAAACTTTTGATGATTCTTACCCTTTGATTTGACAACACTGATAACAGATGAAATTAATTCAAATTAATGAATACAAATACAAAATTATATTTCTCAGTTTCAGAATTATTTATTATGATAAAATATAATTTAAAAAAAAAATTAACTAATTGATTGTTCTTTTTCCATGAAAGGAATAGATCGGTTCACTGGCAAAACAGCAAATTTTCTTTTATGATGCTTCAAAATACCTTCATAGAGTATTTATAATGACTGGTCTAGGTTCTAATTGGTCATATGTTACGTGCGTAATGACCAATCATAACGCTAGAATGTGATAAAATGTAGGTAGTTTCATTTCTACCTTCCTGAATAATATCGTTCACTTTTCAGGGAACGACTAAAATTCGTTTGTGATTTGAATCATCAGCTGATTTGTGTTTTTATTTTATGAGTTAGTCGAGGTAAATTTATAACATTCCAACTTGCTGATTGGTTGTTACAGGCGTGACGTATGACCAATTAGAACCTAGACCAGTCATTATAAATACTCTATATTACATCGCTGGCTATAAATGTATTGTGATTGGTTGTGAAAATTCAAAGGAGTGTTACCAACATGTTATATGTAGTTGGTTGTTGGTTAAAAAGGAATTTGGTGCTTAACCTGTATAAAGTAATATTACAGTAACAGGTCCGCTTTCTAATTTGTCATACGTCACTCTTGTAAGGACCAATCATAAGGCTAGAATGTGATAAAATGTAGGTAATTTCATTTCTACCTTCCAGAATAATATCGTTCAGTTTTTAGTGAACGACTGAAATTCGTTAGTGATTTGAATCATCAGCTGATTCATGTTTTTATTTTTAGGAGTAAGTCGAGGTAATTTACCATTTTTCAACTTGCTGATTGGTTGTTATAAGCGTGACGTACAACCAATTAGAAAGCAGACCAGTTACTATAATTATTTTATGGGGTTCAATCGGACGACCAGTGCATTAGTATGTATAAATATTTTCCCCATGAGTTGCACAGGGGAAAATGAATAAAAATCGCTGAAAATTAGGTAATAGACTAACTGTGAAAAAACACAAAATCACTAGTTTTGAATTTTCGATTCTCCTCAAAATAGCGTTCGACTCAAATTTGGAGGGTGGTTAGGAGGGGTCGCAAATTGCTTTGAACTCTTTACTTTTGGTCTCGCGTGAAAAAGCAAGTCAAGGACACCAACATATCAAAACTTCATCTACTCAAGTGCATTTTGAATGGAGTTAGAGCAAAACATATCTTTTTGAGGAAGCTATGAGTTATGAAATTTCTCGAATCTTCCATATCTCCTCACCAAATCAATCTAAAAATGTTAAACTTGGTATGTGAAGTTAGTTCGTAACCAGAATATGACACCTTGAAATAGGGTCAAAATGGATTCAAAATGGTGGATCGTCAAAATTTGAGGAAGGCTTGAGGATCCTCAAATGAATGCAAAATGAAAAATATAAGCTTACATGATATTGTGGGCAAGAGATAGTACATATCCAAAATTCAACTGCTCATGGTTTTAAGAGGGCCTATAAGGCGGAAGTTTTCAGATTCTGTATTTTTAATACCTAGAATCAAAAACAATAGAATTTTTTAATCAACTTCTTTGTTGACATCTTTCAGTATGTGAGAAATTTTAGCTTTCTTTCTCAATAGCACAGTGTTAGATCATTTCTACAATGAACGATTTTTAATTGCAAAAATAACTTCGAAATTGAAACAATACCCTCAAAAACATCAAAATTCATATACCAACAACGTAAGCAGCTATGCCGCATAACTGGAGCTGAGTTCAGGTTTGGAAATAACAGTGCTAAACCTTTAATGACTACAGGCCACACCCAATATCAAGTCTGACAACGACCCCCTATCCCTTCCTAAATTACTTGAGAGGTTGTATTTAGAACAAATGAAGAATTTCTTTCCATGCAATGATCATGTAAGTATTTCTCAAATTATAACTACTTGAGGCTACTCAAATCATTTTCAAAATGTTAAGATCCGCCATTTTGGATCTATTTTGATCCAAATTCAAGCGGTCATATTCCAGTCATCAACTAACCTTACACACAAAGTTTGATCTTTCTAGGTAGATAAGGTTTGGAAGGACGAATGAAATATCTTGCAGCAATTTTCCTTCCAAAAGCAGTTTTTTGCTCTAACTTTCCTCCAAATTCACTTGTGAAGCTATAATCAGAATAAGTTAGTCACTTGAGCTCATTTTATCATATGACACCGCAATAAAAAATTTCCGACGTTTCGTATATCCTCACCACATATTCAGGTCGATAACCCCCTCCTTCTCCCCTCCAACATCATGTGTGGAGATGAAATGTGGTTATTGTATATTTCTCATCCCCAATAACCATTTCAGTTCATATTAATTACATTATTTTCAATTTGAGGCTCCTCAAGCTCAACTCAAATTTTGATAATCTGCTATTTTGAATCCACTTTGACTCAAATTCAAGAAGCCATATTCTGGTCACCAACTAACCCCACACACAAAGTTTGACCTTTCTAGGTTAATTTGGTGGGGAGATATGGAAGATTCGAAAAATTTCATGACTCAAAACTCCCTCAAAAACTATTTTTTAATTTAATTCACCACCAAATGCACTTAGGAAGCTGAAATTTGGAAATATTGGTGTCCGTGACTAATTCTTTCATATGAAATGAAAAATGAAAAATTTGAACTATTTGTCCTTTTTCCAGCCTCCCTCAAAATTTGAGTGAACCGCCATTTTGAGGTGTATCAAAAAAACAAAAAAGTACAAATATATATACCAAAAGTTAGGCATTTGCTGGATGATTACAAATGATTCGAAACGCAAAGATTTGAGGTGTTCTCCTTTCCCCGAATCCCAACCCCTAACCAATCAGGTAGACTGTAATAGCTATCGTTTTAAAATTATAACATATTCTTATCAATCTTTTCTCTCATTCCCACTTATTGTCCACACTCCCTCCCCTAAAGTCGATTTGAAATGCTTTGCATTGGTTGAATGATTTTCCAACACTTCATCGATGTTCAAATAATTCTGAAAAAGATACCCATGTATTTCAAGAAAAATAGCTCGTAAGAGTTATAAAGAGAGGGTAGCGAGTAAAAGGAAAATAAAAAATGATGAAAAGCATCGTCATGCATATCAATTATAACATTTTCGAGTACGATAAATTCAAATCTGGCATCCATTTTAAATTATAAATGAAACTAATTCTAAGACCGAATAATTTCACCATTATATGAGAATATGGCCAACTGGCGAGCATAAAAACTTACCAAATATACTTCTTTCTCATTAGAATGTTTAATTCAAACATTGAAAGTTTTGACTGAATGTTCTGGCTGGGTGAACTTTTCTTTTTACCTTCCTCGATAAAAACATATAATTACAGCCATATTAAATGATTATAGAGGCATTATTTCTTAACGAGGACTTACAAAGTATACATTGTATACCATAGAGTTTAATGCTGGGTAATAATTCGGCATACTATACATTATTTTTCGTAATTTCAACCAATATTCTAATATACGACCGCTCACTGACCGCTTGTCTATGTCGAATGTAAATCGTGACGTATTAGTAATTAAGAAAGCTTACAAAGAAGATTAAGCTACGGTGGTCACAAGGCTGGAGGTAGGGCGATTTATGATTATACGTTAAATGAAGAGAGGCGCGATTACTTCATTAGAGTTGAATGGCGATTCGGTAATAAAAATTAACGCTTTTCAATACAGCATACGCCCTTGGAGGGTACACGCTGGACAACTGGATTGTAATTACGATGTAAACTATAACGTGGAAATTTCAAATTTTCAATTGACTCGTCATGCCCTTGTAAGCCGAAATTTAAAATGGCCTTGATTTTTTTCTCGCCAATGAAATAATCTATATACGAGATCTATATTTTCATTATCGAAATGACTCGGGTGTTTTAAAGGTGGTTTTTAAAAGCATTCGTTCCCACGTTGGTACTTTTTTGGAGTAATTTCCATGCTAGCCAACTATTCGAATGATGGAGAATACCTAGGTTACCTTTATTAATGGCTGCGTTAAGTGGGTAATTGCGAGCTTAAGTACGGTCCTAAGGTTGATATTTGGACTGATGGTTACATTATCGTGGTCGGAATAATAACGTCGAGAAAAATTATTAAGTCATTGTGTCACTTCCTCGACTAAATTAGAGGAGCGTAAAATATGCGCTAATCAGTTGACAATAAGTTATCGCTTCTAATTATATAGCTTTTCACACGAGTCCGGTGCATGGACTATGGATTGACCGAACATAATTTTTTTTTTCGCTGACTGTATGGAAAATTGAAAACACGAAGGATATCGACACCGTGAAGAATTTTACGAGTTGTACTAATTAGAAGGGGAAAACGCTTAGTGAGCTTTTCCGCAGATGCAATATATCTTCATTTGTTATTTTTATTCGAAGTATGTTCGAGCTAGAGCACCGGTGGTGTTAGATCTATCAGCCATTATAAAAGTAATTTAATTTTTTTTTACGATATAAGCCGAGCCTCGACTATAATATTTCATTTTACGAGTGTAATATTGCTAAAGCGGCCGTTTCCTTGGGGTTGAGCTTTCGCAATATTACCGTCGAACTTTTTAATAACTTGTTAAGGGTCAGTCTGAGAAACAATTCATCGATCATTCGGTAAAAGGCGAATGATAAATATTATGGTTTTTGACAAACGTGCCAGTTTAAATAAAATCGCAATTCTACGAATAACGAATGACAATATCAAACCCATTACTCATATCGTATGATGCCGTGTACAAGATGAATCTTTTTAGGTGGTGAAATGTTAACGGCCTCGGTTTGACGGTTTATATTAACGGTCGGGTGCTTTGTTGAATCAAAACCATCGGCATTTTATCCGCTATCGAGTAACACGTAATGACAGGCTAATTCTGACCCGATGAAAAGCAGCATTCATTTTGCCTTTGATTTCTCGGTATGAGGGTCTTGACCTCTTCGCTTAGATTTTCAACCAAAGAGAGAGCCGTTATACTTTATCTAGGAGTAATTCCTTAGAGAAAGTGGCGAAAAGAGGATGATTTCGTAAGCTTGATTGCTTACTTATGAAAGAAAATGGAAACTGTGTGCAGGTAAGTATGACAGGATGCATTTGAATTTTTCCAGCGATTTGAAAAATTATGCCGAGGTGTGGGAAAATTTCTCAAAATTTAATTACAATAAAAAGACAACAATATATTACTTTTACCACTTTCTACATCTAAATACAGACCAATATGTATTTTGAGATTTCAAGTATCAAAACAAGGGTAGAAGAAATTTTAAGTACATTAATTCTATTGACCATCATTTCACATGATAAAATCCAGGAATTGATATTAAATAATTTTACTCCTTCAAGTGTATTGTGTATAGAAAAATTTAGATTCAGCTTCTTACAGTTTTCGATTTTAATATTTTCGACATGATTTAGCTTGAAATTTCATAGTTCATTATTCACTTTATTTAATCTTCAAAAACAATTTAAACCCTCTCAGTCACCTTTAAAAATTGAATCATTTTTTTGGCTAAAATGAAATAGCCTAAACTTGAAATCTAATAAGTATCAAGTTTTTAGCTGAGTTCTCAACATAACAACGATAGATATTACAGACAATCTGATTTGGACGGGAAGGGCGGTAAAGGGTGAAGGGAGGTCTTCAAATCTTTGCGTTTCAGACCATTTGTAATCATTTGGAAAATGTCCAACATTTTGGTATATATGTATATTTTTTCCACCACGCGTAGCGCCGACGGGTATCCATAAAATTTGCTCAAAATTTGGTGAGGAACTTTTCTTAAAAATACGCAGAGTTGACTTTTTCGTTTTTTCGATAAATTTCAAAATGGCGGATCACTCAAATTTTGAGGAGGGCTGGAGAAGAGGCAAATAGCTAAAAAATTTTGTTTTTCATCTTATTTGAATGAGTAAGTCACGGTCACCAACATTTCTGAATTTCAACTTCCTAAATGCATTTCGAGGGAAATTAGAGCAAAAACCTGTTTTTTGAGGAAATTTTGTTTTCTGTCCCCCATGCGTAGCGTCGGATAGTATTCATGAAATTCGCTCAAAATTTGGTGAATGACTCTTCTTGAAAATACTCAAAAGCTATTTTTTTGCTTTTTCGATAAATTACAAAATGGCGGATCACTCACATTTAGAGGGAGGCTGAAGAAGGGGCAAATAGCTCAAATTTTTTGTTTTTGACCTTGTATGAAAGAGTGAGTCACGGACATTAACATATCTAAATTTCAGTTTCTTAAGTGCATTTTGAAAGGAGATAGAGCAAAAAACGACTTTTTGAGGAAGTTTTGAGTCATGGAATTTCTTGAATCTTCTATATCTTCTCACCAAATCGATCTAGAAAGGTCAAAATTCGTGTGTAGGGTTAGTTGGTAATCAGAATAAAATCTCTTGAATTTGGGCCAAAATGCATACAAAATAGCGAATTATAAAAATTTGAGTAGAGCTTGAGGAGTCTCAAATTAGTTAAAATGTAATTAATATGAACTGATATGATTATTGGAGATGATAAGTATAGTATATCTCCATTTCAGCTCCATGCATCATCTTGGAGGGGAGAAGGATATGATTATCGACCACAAAATGTGGTGGGGGAACATGAGAGGTCGAAAATTTTTTATTGCGGTGTCATATAATAAAATGAGCTCATATAACTAACCTACCCTGATTTTAACTTCCCAAATAAATTTGTAGGGAAGTTAGAGCAAAGAACGACTTTTAGAGGGGAAATTGCTGCAGGAAATTTTTTGCATTTCTTGTTCGTAAAGCTTGCCATCTATAGGTTCGTGTTTTAAGTCTTTAATTTCGTAGGTTGGAAAAGCTGCCTAATGACTTTGGTTAAACTGAAAACCTCTTCCATTAAAATTTGTTTCATACCAAGACAGCTCAGACTTTTTTGAAATTTTGAGGATCCTTTGTTTCGAAACTGTTTCGAGCCAAATTTTAATTCATCATATTCTGATACCTAATCTCCAAAAAACTTTACATATAAAGTTTGAGTTTCTTATGTAGTTTAAGTGAGCGAATATTAATGTGTAAGAAATTTCATGACTTAGAATTTCCTGAAAACATGGGTTGGCTTTAAAAAGGTTAAGCCCTCACGTAAAGTGGGCCAATTTTTGTCTTTTTTCGAAAAATAGCAGAGTAAATGGTGGAATAGGGGCCAAATAAGGTCAAAGAAAGACAGAAAAAAAATGTCAACTTTTAACAGCCCCCTTCCCCATTCAATCATCTCTCAAAATGAGCTCAATATGTTGAAATTTTGTTGTTTTAGAAAAAAAAATTAATTTCGGGTATTTTATGTTTTTTTTTTTTTTCGAGTCCAGGAATGATATTTGGTAGTTTAAAGACTGAAAAAAATTTCGAATGAAAAAATTATTCAATTTTCATGGGTTTTAAAAAAAAATTTTATTTTGCATATTTTCATCAAAAATGCTAAATTTTAGAAATATTTCCATTATATCCTGAGTGATGTAAAACTTTGTAATTCATGATTACTACTCATAATATTTCATTTGTATGGAACTCAAATAGAATAACAGAAATAAATCCCAATTATTATCTCTCAAGAGATTACCAATATATCACATATTCACTTACGAAGTACAAATTTATACTTACGAGGTGTTAGCAATACGCTTATAATTATTCATAGGTTTCACGTTGAAAAGACGTCTTTGTAAATTTTGCATCGTTGAAACCACCATGTAGATTACCCAGAAGGGAATCAATTTTCTCAAGAACCGTATTCACCCGAAGAAAACCACGCACCATCGAGCAAATTGGCAGTTGGCTTTTTAAATTGAGGGTTTTATAAGATGGCGGCGGGTATTTGAATTACAGTCATTTTTATAGCAGACACGGTTCGCATATTGATTAACCCACCATTGCCGGACGGTATCTGGCAACGTGGTCGGAAGAGAAGCTGGTCCATGGTGATGCATTTCGGCGTAACAGATAGGACAGAAGTGCAGGAAATGTCAACGCAGATTACAACGCTTTCCATTTCCTTTGGAAAAGCATTACTCGTTGGCAGATCTTTTTTCCACACAGACGACCGTTAGAAAAGGTAAGGCAAAAAACTGATAATAACAGCGAGTTCGAAATAGTAATTTAGTTACGGAAGCTATATAGTTTAAAAAGTTACGAAGGCGTAGAACATAAATAACGTTTACCGAAGTGAAATAAAATATTTACATTTTCTGCTCGGAAATAGTATGCAGAAGGCGAGGACAACGAGGTCTATTGTTTCGCATAGGGCGGGAAGCGTGATGTGGTTTGTTTTAAAATAATATAGTAAATGGTACATGAACGACCATTTCCATGGGCTTTTCAAGTCGGTCCGCGGTAATTGCGGAGCCGTTATACGTCTCATTATTCATTTATTCGTCGAGCGAAAAACAATGTGGTAAATTTCGCGACATTTTTACCAAAACCATTGAACACTGGATACATTAATTCGTAATTATTACCGAAACGAAGAGCTAGGTGATCCATTATTAGGTAGTTGGGAAGTGACGTTTTTTGACAATGTATAGCCCTACACTGTCGGCTTTTTAGACAACATGGAGAGCGGTTTCCTTACGAAGACCCGGTAACCTATAAATTGCCACCAATTAAATCTCGAACATGTACGTACACAAAGAAAACGAGTTTACTTTTCATCACATCGTCGAGCAAATCTACGGTACTTCCGTTTTACACGTACGACCGCCAAGGTGCCGTAGCGATGGTCGAGTCCACTCTTCGAATCAGTCGGTCGCGTCGAATCAGCTGTTCGCGTTCACGGTAGCTAACGTACGCTTCGGGTCATTAAATGAGCCGAGTCGATTTTCCATAATGTAGGGTTTGAAAAATAAGCGCGTTTTTGATCCGGCCACCGCATCCGAACTAGTCCAATTAATCGCCAACAAAGGCAATTTTTTAAATCAAGTACACGCCGGTTAATCTGTTCGAGTACGAAGAGACGTTGAATTAATCTCGTATGTTCTGCAGTAACCAGTTTCTATGGATTAATTTTTCCGAATTAAATTACATCCGATGTACGCGCCACCGTGTATTCATTGCGATATTAGCTCTTAGTGGTATTGACGTCATCCCATTCGCTGTACCGTATCGAAGACATGAGCGTGCAAATTGCCAACATAAACCAGATTTTGACCGTAAAGATTTTAAAATGCCGTTGTAATTGTTGACTGCTGTGAAAGTATACCTCGCTTAAGAATCGGTTTCGAATTTTTAGCAAATTTTTTCCGTAACGGTAGTTTACGGTATCGGAAGCAATCAGCGTGAATGTCAGCTGATAGACGCGGTCAACGACCAATACCGACGGATGAATTTAAATGGTGATTAATTTTTATCGTGCTGTGAACAACGATACATTATTAGATTTGATGTCCGCAGGCTAAATTAAAATTTCACTTTGGTATGCAATTATGCGTTTAAATGACTGATCAAGCCTCCCCCCCCCATCCTCGAAAAAGCATACTATTGTGATCTAAGAAACAATGATCCAATACTTGAAAAATTGAAAATTATAATTTCTGTTTTCCCTTGGACGTCAATAAAACAAAGAAAAAAACGTAAGCAGCCATGCAATATTACTGGAGCTGAGTTTTTAATTAAACTTGTTCAGGTTGACAAAGAACATTGCTAATCTTTTCATGGCTACAGACCCCACCCACCTTATTCCTTCCAAAATCACTTAAGAAGTTGAACTTGGAACAAATGTAGCATTTCTTGTCTTGCAATAATCATATGAACACACGTTTCTCGTCAAATTATTTTTAATTTTTACGATTCCCCATTTTGGATCCAATTTGGCCAAAATTAAAGAGGTCATATTCTGCTCATTAACTAATCCTACACACGAAGTTTGACCTTTCTAGATCGATTTAGTCGGGAGATATGGAAATTTCATGAAATTTCCTGCAGCAATTTTCCTTCTAAAAGTCATATTTTGCTCCAACTCCGTCCAAATTCAATTGGTCAGCTAAAATCAGAATAGGTTAGTCACTTGGATTCATTTTATCATATGACACCACAATAAACAATTCTTGGCCTCTCTTGTAGCCACACCTCAGTTTAAGATTGATAACCCCTCCTTCCCCCTCCAATATCATCTGTGAAGGTGAATTTGGGATATAGTATACTTCTTATCTCCAATAATCATATGAGTTCATATCAATCACATTTTCACTAATATGAGATTCCTCAAGCTCTACTCAAATTTTTAATATCCTCCATTTTGTATGCATATTGACTCAAATTCAACATGTCATATGCTGGTCACCAACCAATGCTACGTACAAAGTCTGACTTCTCTAGGTAAATTTGTTGAGGAGATATGGAGGATTCAAGTAATTTCATGGCTCGAAACTTCCTCAAAAAGCAGTTTTTTGCTCTACCTACATTCCAAATGCACTTAGGAAGCTGAAATTTCGTTATGGTGGTGTCAGTGACTCACTTTTTCATATGAGATAAAAAACAAAGAATTTAAGGTATTTTCCCCTTCTCCAGCCCACCTCAAAAATTGAGTGATCCGCTATTTTGAATTTTATCGAAAAAACAAAAAAGCAATTTTTTTGCATTTTCTAGAAGAATCTCTCACTAAGTTTTGAGTGATTTTCATCAATGTCCGCCAGCGCTGCGCGCGGGGAAAAAATATATACGTACCAAAACTGTTTTAATTTCCGGGCCTCTTCAGGAACCCAGTCCCAAAAAAATAACCCCTCTGCCCCTTCGTCTTCTCGGCATTGGTTACTGGTTATACATGTGCACATCAATAGAAGAAAGTAATGAAAAACTTATTAATAGATTAACTATTACAGCCCACCTGATTTGTCAAGGGGGCGGGGTAGAGTGCGATCTTCAAATCTTTGCGTTTCAGACCATTTGTAATCATCTGGCAAATGTCCAACTTACATCATAAAATTTTTCATAATTCTGAAAAAATTTTTAGATGAGTATTCAATTACAAACGATAGCTATTACAGTCCACCTGATTTGAGAAAGAGAAGTTGAGGGAGGGTTGCGATTTTCACATCTTTATGTTTCATATGACAAATGTCTAACTCGGCGGTATATTTATTTTTCACACCTTGGAGGGATAGCGGGTATGGATAAAAATAGTTGAAAATTTGGTGAGAGACTCTTTGTAGAAATGCAAAAAAAAGGTAATTCTTTATTTTTTTAATTCATCACAAAATTACGGTATACTAAAATTTTGAGAGATAGTGGAGAGAGGGCGAATAGCTCAAAATTTTCGTTTTTGGTTTCACATAAACGAGTGAGTCACGAACACCATCATATCCAAATTTCAACCTACCAGGAGCATTTGGAGGAGAACTAGAACCAGAAATGGCTTTATGAAGAAGTTTGAGTCTTGAAATTCTTTGAATCTCTCATACCTCCTCTTCAAATCAACCTAAAAAGCTTAAACTTCGTATGTAAGAAAAGCTTAGGAGCAGAATATGACCCCTAGAATTTAGGTCAAAATAGATAAAAAATGGCGAATTGTCAAAATTTAAGAAATACTTAAAGAGCCTCAAATTGCTCAAAACTGATAAATACGGACTTATATGATTTCCGAAGATAAGAATTAGGAAATTGTTACAGTAGATCAACTGAGTGTGTTGAAATAAAATTAAAATACAAAATCTGAGCCCCAACTCCATTTTCATACATGATTTTGGAGGGGAGGGGAGGAAAATGGCAGTTAAAATAGATTCAAAATGGATACTAAATAGAAAATAGTCAAAATCTGAGGCAGAATAGAGGAACCTCGAACATCTGAGATTTCGTAAATATGTATTCATGTGATTTTCGTGCGCAAGAAGTACAACTTATTTTAAATTCAACTTCTCATATACTTTTGGAGTGGATAAGTGGGGGGTTTTCAGTCTCAGCACTGGGTGTGGAAAGAAGTGCTCAACAACATTATCTATAAATCTAAATAAGCCCATATTGAAAATTCACCTCCAGTAATACAGCATGGCTGCTTACATTTCGCTTAAAAATCTATTTGAATACTTACAAGTACTTAAATTTACACTCCTTTTTTAATGAACGTTTTTGACTCCTTGCAATTAATGCAAGTCATAATGTACTACGACCCCTCCAATTCCACACATGACACCAACGAGTCCACTCACAGGACAAACATCATCAAAGAATATCGAATCGAGTTCTACTCGAGCAGAAATACAGTACAATCATACCAAACGATAGCAGACACGAAAGTGCTCGATAATTAGCTTTCATAGTCATTAAAAAACGATTAATCGTCATCCACGACCGAATATCTCCATTGTCATCGTATCAAGGTGCACCGAACGTGCGATGAAATGATGAATAGGCGATACGTGCTTAAAACGTGCGCAAATTAAGACATAATCTAGTTCCACAGGTAGCATAAGGTGATACGTAGAAGGGAGGGGAACCTAAACGCGAAACCCTTCTTTACAACACGAAGGGGAGTGAAATTGAAAACTCATTGGATCGAGAGAATAAAGGAAGAAGCGAATATTGCCAAAAATAACGTTATTACAATAATTAATCGAATGTTGAACATGACGTATAACCTTCGTCGAACTGCTATTTCTAGAGATGTGAACTGAACTCACGGAGACGGAAATGAGGATCGGCGAGCGCGGTGACGTGCGAATCTATGGCCTCTAGAGGACCGGCAATGGTTGAAAATTGGGCTCTTTCCAGCTAATGCAGTTTATGACTTATATGTATTAAGCTTTTTACAGACGTTGACATTTTACACAATTACGTTAATGCGGTGCGCTAACGTAAATAAAAACCTTCTCTGTGTACCATTGACGATATAAATACGATGATGCGTAATTTAAATGGATATGGGGTGATAAGGAAGTAACTACGGTCTGTAATTGAAGCGATCATCGATGAACGTCGAATACCAAGTCGATAGTTCGCGACCCTTTTTTGCTGGCGATGATGGAGTTCGATTGAACATCATAGGCAACAGGGAGGGGGCTGGAATTGAGCCAAATTTGAAAACGATGAAAAAAAGTACACTGGACGTATACTGAAGGTGTTCGATTCGGTTGGTTGTGCCAATTTCGAAGCAGATTCGATAAATTTTCTTTTTTCTCGCATGAGCTTAATCCGAGCATGACGAGGAAGCGGGATTCGGGTCTTAACAATCACCATAATGAATACCCACTTGATTCGTATAAAAATCGAGCAATTCGAACACGAACGTCTTCGCCGAAAGTAACGACAATCAAGCCAAATTGTCAGTTTGAGTTTTTACCATCGCGTGTCAACGCGCACAATTGAAACATCACATGCGATTCGGTAACGATAAATCTTCATTGCCGCTTTTAATTTATTTCGAATTACAATTTCACGACAATTACGGTGACCTAAGGGAGTAAAAGAAGCGGAGAAAGTTAGTCCAACGAGTCCGCGAATACGGTCGAACGCTGTCACCGTTCGTTGATGACTCGTCGGATACGTATTAACTCGCAGTTATAGAAATTTTCGGCAAAAGTATCGCCTATTTTCCATCTTTAATTACCATCTATCGTATAAGATACATCGTGACACGCTCGATGACCTCTTTATACCGTTCACGACTAATGATTGTAGCGCGTCCCACAAATACTATGGGTCACCTTGAACTTGACACGAGCCGCGTACAATTTGTGTCCACCAATTAAACTCGATTGTTACTAGTAGCACAATTTACTCCTACGCTACGTATACGTACTGCGTTCACGGTCACCCGCGATTCTAAATCTTCATCGCTTCGAGAGACGTTTAACCTGATACTATTAAAGTCGGATATCGTATGGAGGATACGGTAACGCATCGTAAGTCGTGATCGTTGTTATGGTCACGAGTAAGTTTTTTTTTCGCCTTATCACGAACGCGTTTAATAGATTCGTTGCGGAGGAAAAATTTTCTTGAACGAAAATTTAACTTTTTTCGTGTTTGACTAACGTATTTCACGGTTCGTCGAACAAATAAGACGAAGATGCTTCGTACTTGGAGTAGGTACGAATGGTACGATTGTTCGAAAGCCACGAGCGAGATAAGTGACCGCAGGTTTTATTTGGTTAATGCGACCTTGCATGATGGTGCACGATGCATAATTTTAATTGGAGTGTTAGTTTTGTTCATTAGTCGAGTCGTTAGCGATATCTATATATAATTCGTATTTATGCGCCACGACCAGAGAGCGAGGAAGTGTGAAATGAAAAACAATTCTAAAATGGAAATCGTAAAACAGTCGAGTGACTAACAATTTGGACCATAATATGAAAATATGCGAACACAATTCATGATTTCTTGAACTAGAATTACATATAAAAAAAAAAGGAACAGGAAAAAATTATTCCTTTCACCTCTTTTCCAGACCATCACTTAAAAAAAAAAAATTCGAATGCAATGAAAAATCCAAATTCTCATTATTCATAGTTACTTTCAAAATATATTACATACTTATTGTAAGATTTTCCTCAACCAAAGAATATAGGCAAGCTGCACTTCTTTCTATTTCTTACTTTCATTTTGAAAGTACATGTAAATTTCAGAAGAATAAAATTTTAATTGAAAAATAAACTAAATGCATTTAAATGGAAGTTTTGTTGCCTACTCACATTTTTAAAAGTATAAAAATTTAAAATATCTTATAAATCAAAAAATCAAAATTAATCATTCTATAATTTTAAAAAATTAAAAATTATGAATTTTTTAATAATTTTCAGGAATTTGTTAAATGTTGATTTTTGAAAAAAATTAAATACATTTTTAGACTATTATTACGGAAAAATTTTTAATTTCTTTCTTCTTTTTCTTTTTTTTTTTAACACAATCAATTCTTAGGATTATAAGCGCGATTTAGACAAATATAATAAAGAATAAAAAAGAGGATTCACCCCATTGGGTGCACCCTCGTTAACCTGAACATTCTAGCACAAGTAGACCTTGAAAGATATTTAAGCTAAATCAAGTACATGCGTTCTTTTGAGCCGTCTTGTGGTATCGCTGTTGTCGAGTAATACTAACGCCAGGTCATTCTCATGCTCATGCAACCTCAGCTGATACTTCTCGCTTCGTATTTTAATTTCTTCTCCGACGCTGGTGATCTGTAGGTACTCGTGTACTTCGTCGTTTCGGTGGAACCACCCTGCGCTAGCCACAGTCCGGAGGCACTTATTCTGGAATCTTCGGATTTTTTCTCTATTACTTTTCGAAGCAGTTCCCCACAGTTCGATTTTTAATTTCTTAAAAAATATTTTTTTGCTGAATTTTTAATAAAAACGATAACTATTACAGCGTACCTGATTTGGGAGAGGGGAAGGGGGATCAGGAGAGTGTAAGGTCTTTAAATCTTGGTGTTTCAAACCATTTGTAATCATCTGGAAAATGTCCAAATTTTTGGTATATATATACATATAATAAATGAAACTCGCACTTAACGAGACCCTTTTACCGGGTCTCGCAACGTTTTACATAGCGCAAGTTGTTTTCGAGATCTAGTACATCATTTGGACAAATTTTCAGCCAGATCTCACTCAAGTGACAATTTACGTTTTTGTATACATTTCCAAAAACATTTTAATAATACCTTTCTCTCACCAGGCGCGCTGCATTGGAAATAGTAGGCCGATATTAGCGATGATTCCTTACACGTTTTATGCTAGATTCAATTTTCTAGTCCTCCACATTGACATTTTCTTTTTTATAGAGCTTATGCAGAGTTATACTCAATTTCTAAAAAACAGATCTCATAATGAATCCATACATGACGGATCTCACAACACATCAGTAACTAAAACATAATATATATATACACACATATGTTTTCTCAATGCGTAGAGATGGCAGGTATTCATGAAATTCGCTCAAAATTTGCTGAGAGACTCTTGCTGAAAATGCGAAAAAGGTTCTTTTTTGTTTTTTTTTGATACACCTCAAAATGGCGGATTATTCAAATTTTGAGGGGCTGAAGGAGGCAAATAACTCGAAATTTTCGTTTTCGATCTCACATGAAAAAGTTAGTCACGGACACCAACATATCAAAATTTCACCTTTCCAAGTGCATTTGGCGGAGAGTTGAAGCAAAAAACTACTTTTTGAGGAAGTTTTGAGTCATGAAATTTCTTGAACCTTCCATATCATTTCACCAAATGCAGCTACAAAGATCAAACTTTGTATGTAAGGTTATTTGGTGCCCAGAATATAATCTCTTAAATTTGGGTCAAAATGAATCCAAAATGGCGGATTATCAAAATTTGAGTGAAGCTTGAGGAGCCTAAAATCAATAAAAATGTGGTCTATATGAACTAATATGATTATTGGAGGTATGAAACATACTATATCCCCAATTCACTTCCATACATGATACTGGAGGGGAGAAGGAGGGGATATCCACCTCAAAATGTGGTGATGGGACGTGACAGGTCGAATATTTTTTATTGTGATGTCGTATGATAAAATGAGCCCAAGTGACTAATTTATTCTGATTTCACCTTTTCAAGTGTATTTGGATGGGAGTTAGAGCAAAAAACCAGTTTTGGAGGGGAAATTGCGACAGGAAATTTCATGAATCTTCCATATCTCCACACCAAATCTACCTAGAAAGATCATACCTTGTATTTAGGGTCAGATGATGACCAGAATGCGACCTCATGAATTTGTGTCAATGTAGATCCAAAATGGCGGATTGTAAAAATTTGAGGATAATTTGAGGAGCTTGAAGTAGCTATAATTTGTTCCAAATGTAACTTCTCAAGTGATTTTCGAAGGACTAAGGCAGGAGTTTCTTAGTTTCAGTAATGCAGCACGGCTGCTTACGCTTTTTATTTGAATTTTCCTATATTTGACCCAAATGCAGTAAACATGAACACGTACTTACCTAGAGAGTTGAATTTTTTGAGCTTAATACTAAACTTGTTGATAGCTTTTTTATTGACCTCATATCAATTAAAAAAAAAAAGCAAAAATCTGCCACCTTAATAACTACTCCAACATGTTTAAAAGTTGGGAAGCAATTTCTTCAACTTCTACAATAGGCAGCCTCTTCAGACATTTTTTTCATTTTTTCGGTTATTCCGATTCTAGCATATTTTTTTCTGATGATTAACTCCTTCCTTTTTCTAATACTTCATTAATAGGATTGAAAAAATGGATTTTTTCCAAAGGTCAAAGTAATTCATGATTGAAATTAACTTGGTAATTCTTGAAAAAATTGTCAAAAGTTACTGTTTCAAGGGAATTTTGAAATTTGACCCAGATCAGTAATCGGATAATTTTTCCATCCAATTTGCGCGTTAAACGAAAGAATAAAATTAGCATCTCATTAACGAAACGAGTATCAACTCTTTACGATAATTTGGCGTTTTTATATTTTCATGAAATCTTGTTTACATATAAAAATGATCTACTCCTACTCAGTGCCCAAGTACAATTCATTTTACACAAGAATAATTCATACATATAGCATATAGCACTCCCTAAGTATCCATACACGAGTGTTATCGAAGGCTAACAGCGTCTAGTTTTCGTCTATTTCCCCTTTTTCATCGACACCTGTATTCGATTTGCAAGTCACTGTATAGTTATACGCGTTAACAGCGCGGCACAGTACGAGAATTAATTTATTCCGCCTGTTAGAGTCGTACGATCGGCACGCCAACGTATAAAGTCGTAAAATTTTAAGCGATTTTTACAATCAAAGGTAGGTCATAAATTGGGCGCAGTTTCGATGCGCTGGCTTTTAAAAACTGGGTGGCCGTTGTATTTACAAACAATTCGACATGTGGCCTTGAAGGTATTGATAAAGGCGTAAGTACATTTGCAGTTCGCACGTTTCGTTTTACGTAATTAAAAATGGTTTACGCGAAATTTCCGATCCTGTGTGTTGGTGCCAATTAGGTATTTTCATTTTACTAAATTCGGAGCCACATTAATGATTCATCGGGCACAGCACGACTGCGATGTGCATCACGAACACACGTGTTACCATTTTAATGACAATAATTTCATTTTATTGAACATGCGATAGCGTACATCGCGCTACCGTTTGTCGAAACCGTATTTTCGGAACATTTCTCGTAAAATTTTACTACCCACCTATAACGTTCAAAAGCGCCGCCGCTTTTTCTACTAGCAGCCTAGAGCGTCGAAATCATCATAAATGCATAAAACGAATATACGCGAAAAATTCTCGAGACGAGTCGAGTACATTTAACAAAAGACATTCTCGCCAAATCACCCTCGACCGTGTCGTATAAAAAGAGTATGAATATACGTGAGAAATAAAAAGAGATAAAAAAGAAACTCGGCTCGAATAAAAGTCAACGCGAACGAAAAAGTAAAACGGGAAAATATGACAGGAAATCTCGACATAACCGTCAACTCGACGTACCGATGCTGTAAACTGTATTTCATCCGTAAATTAGCATAGCCTAAGAAGAGAAGACAGACTTACACATAGCCCAGTCTTCTCCCTTGTAATGTCGTTTTCTATATCTTCGTATCGCGTAAATAAAATCAACCCTTCGAGTTATGTTTTTCTTCGGTTCTCTTTCTTCTTCTTTTCGTTTCGCTGTCATTCTTTTTGGGCGATTTGAAATATTTTTGGATTATAGATTCAGGTTATTATACATTTTATCGATTCATTTTCCGCTCCTACGCAAACGAATAATACAATTTTGGAGATTCGTTCGAGCGAATTTACGCCTCACTCGTAATGAAGATTCAGCTTTTTTATATGCTTAGTAATTCCTTTTCTCTCTCAATCAAATAAAACGAGGAAATTTGATAAGTGTAGTTTAAAATGGCTTGGTAAAGCTTACAATAATTTGAAGGAGCTCAGTATTACATAGCACAACCCTATAGCCTACTAATTTAACACGTTGCGTCTCATTCTCAGCAGAGCTTTGTAAATTCCAGTAAGAGAACATCATTGTGAAATATATAAAAATACCTAATAATTAGAAATAGTGTTGATAGAATACAGAATAAAATAACACTAAAAATAAGACTGTGCTATAGCTTAATACATCATCGAAGGTTATAACTTATAAAAGACAATCAAAGAAAAAAATAAAATTAAGGGATATTAATAAGAGTGGAAGAGTAAGAAGGATATAATAATGTTTATTTAAGAATTAAGACTAATAATAATGAAACTCCTTTCGATGTTAATCATACCTAATAATTCTTGATCGAATTAAAAATATTGTAGTTATAACACCAACCCCTGCTAGAGCAAATAATAATATTACAAATAGAATTAGGAGAATATAGAGAAGAGAATGAAGTAAATAGCATGCCCCTCAGAAAGGAACTCTATAACAGGTAAACAGTTACTCAGAGGCGGCCACCACTAGCTCCATATAATCGCAACTCTTCTCACTCTACCGACGACGACGCCAGCAATCTGTCGCATTAAGAGACTCTTACAAACAACAGAGGGGGTGTGCTACGAATCATCATTCTCTATTGCATAGTGAGCACAATGTGGGCTGCGTGCTCTTTCTATTGGGCTGGAGGTACTATTGTAAACAACAAAGAAGGGTGTGTTCTGCATCATCATTCTCTATAGCATAGTGAGCACATCGTGGGCTGCGTGCTCTTTCTGTTGGGCTGGAGGTACTATTGTTAAGGCGCTATAAACACAGGTATAATGGAGCGCCATCTTGGCTCGTTTTTTATCGCTTCTAAAACACTAAAAAAAAAAACACGAAAACGGTGGCTCCAGGGAAATGTTGATAATAACATTTTTTGTAGAGGATGTAAAGAGCTTTCCATTGACATATTGATCATCGAAATTTAATTTATTAATAATCTGTAATAGAGTGTAGAAAAAATTGAAATATTTTCATATGAAAATTTTCATCAAATATCAAATATTAATATACTATTGGAAAGTTCTTTACATTCTTCACAAAAATTGTCATTATCAAAAATTTCTTCAGATTCACTGTTCTCCAACAATCAGTGGAGAAAGACGAAGAATTTCCCCATTCAAAACCATGTTGTTTACATTAAGTACGAGCCAAGATGGCGGCCCCATTATAAACAACAAAGAAGGGTGTGCTCTGCATCATCATTCTCTATAGCATAGTTAGCACATCGTGGGCTGCGTGCTCTCTCTGTTAGACTGCACTGATATTCTACTCACCAAAAAACTCCACTTATGAAGGATGAGGAGATTGGCAGATTCAATAAATTTTATGATTTAAAAGCTTTTCAAAAAGCTGTTTTTGCTCTAACTCCAGTCTGCATTAACTCACGAAGCGAATTGACAGTGTCTATAAATTATTTAATCATTTCATATTATGACAAAAAATTTTGAGGCTTCGAGGTCACTTCAGTCTTACAAAGAATTTGAGCGAACTGTCATTTCAAGGTGAATCATAAGTTTAAAAAACGTAAGAAGCCATGCCGCATTACTGGATCTGATTTTTCAACTGTAACTTGTTCAGGTTGGCAAGCTGCTAAACCCTTCATCAAGCTGCACCCAGTACCAAGTCTGAAAACCATATTTTCAGGTGGATAATCGCTATTTTTCTCTCCAATATCATCTGTGCAGGTGATTTTGGGATATAGTATACTTCATATCTCCAATAACTATATAAGTTCATGTTAATGACATTTTTTCCAATTTGAGGCTCCTCAATCTCGACTCAAATTTTGATAATTCGCCATTTTGAATCCATTTTGATCCAAATTAAAGAGGTCATATTCTGGTCATCAACTAATCTTACATACAAAGTTTAAGCTTTTTAGTTAGATTTGATGAGTAGGTATGGAAGTTCAAGAAATTTTATGACTCAAAACTTACTAAAAAAAGTTGTTTTTTACTCTAACTCCCTCTCAAATACACTTAGGAAGCTGAAATTTTGATATGCTGGTGTCAGTTATTCATTCTTTCATGTGAGATCAAAAACGAAAATTTTGAGTCATTTCCCCCCCTCTTCAGACTCCCCTTAAATTTTAATGATCCACCATTTTGAAATGTATTGAAAAAACACAGAGATATCTTTTTTGCATTTTCAAGAAGAGTCTCTCAACCAAATTTTGAGCGGGTTTCATGAATACCTGCCATCGCTACGCGGGGGGAGGGGATATGTACATATAAATATCAAAAAGTTGGCACTTACAAAATGATTACAAATGGTCTGAAACCCAAGTCTCGCTCGGGTTATATTAGAATAATTTTTTTTTACACTTCCACTCAAATTCAATTTTGTACGAATTTTTAGAAATTATTTTATGCGAATCGAAGTTTGTTCTTCTTCTATCCACTTTCTAGAGGTATTTCATGTTCGTCAACAATTCGATTTGCAGATATAGGATAACATCATCGCTAGTAGAGCGCTACCTATAGGAAAAGACGAGAATTCGACTCGTTACATTGGTTTCGTATTCACCCGAGCTACAGTTGTATCGCACGGTTGATCTAATTTCCCATGACTCCCGGCATTTGACGAAATGATTAAATCGGGATACAATTTTACAATTCTTCATCATAGCTCAAGGATTTATCACTGAAAGACCAACGAATGACACACATGCCCTATACATAATCGGTAGCGAAAATAAAACCGAGTAATTAATATACGAACAATATCCGCTATTAAGACAACCATCGAAACCATCGAGCGACGGTTGATGGCGGTAGAACAACAAAAAAAAACATCGTGCTGAAATAAACTCATTAATAAAACTGCGATAACCTTGAACACAGAGTTAGATGGGGAAAAGCATGTGGCGGTGTATTTACCGTATAAATACTCGATTTGTATTCGACGTATGCACAAAGAAATGATGGTCGTCGAAACAATGCGATAAAATAATACCAATCGATTAAACAGCGTTCGTATGGTGGCTGGATTTTGAAACGAGCTTAATTATGCGAATAACCGTATGGCGCTCCGTTGACATATCCTTGATAAAAATACGGAAGTTTTTGCGTAAACGTCGGGTGAACTGTGAAGCTTACGTCCACGTGTATAGAATTTGGCAAGGCCGAGATGACCGTTGGGGAATGAGCGAGGTGGAGATGAAGCGTGTTGACATTTCAATACATACGGAGAGTATTGCGGTCGCAATCGTACCCGGTGAACTTTTTTCTACTCGATATCATTACGTGGATAATAAATCTCGTGCACGTGTACGGTGGTGTGCATTAGAACGAGTAGAGAACACCAAGACGAATGCAACGTCGCCGGTTAATTTTTCAGCGACGAGAGAAATAGCATTGTATTGTTGGCTTTTGGTAAATTTCACCGTTGGACATTGTTTACGAGCTTGAAAAATGGTTTTTATCGTCATTATGAGAGGGTATTCGTTTCGACTTAATTTTTCAATCGTAACCAAGAACATAAAATAATTACGCAACCGTCGTTTATCTCCAGCAGTGGATGGCGTTCGGAGCTTTGCTTGGTCGAGACATATAAATGGAATGAACGAAATTCATTAGCGAGTAAATCGACTCCCGAGTGATGGATATCACTCGACGATTCGTGCATTCCGAAAACCCATTGCCAACTTAGCTTTCGAAATGGTAAACATATGACCCACTTTTACCATAAATCTCGAAACCAACAATCGCATCGCCACAAACAAAAGCGCACAGCACACGTGTTTCGAACCTGCGCCACGTCTACACCGGTGCCAAAAAATATGCAGAAATTTGAAGTTCACTAAATGAAGAACATATTTGCCATACGCCCAATAAATCAGTCACGCGGATCCGCTAACCCGAGTATTGTATACAAAACGGTGTTTTCGCGAATCTGCGTTGATTGAGATTTCACGTAAGTCCATTCGTATTAAAAATCGGGTTCGAAAATACACATCGAAGGATGGTAAATAATTATAATCTACCGGCCGGCTTAAGAAACCTAAAATATTGACATTGAACTTGAAATTATATTTTAAGGTCGGCACGGTTCAATGCATCCGCTAACATCGGTGAAGAGGGTACTGTTAAAGCATCGCGTTTCATTGCCAAAAGCCTATATAATTTCTCATTTTTTTCTTAGCGAATTTTTTCTCCTCTACCAACCAGAACGCCTATTCCGCTTCCTTGGAATGGATAAGCACGTGGTTTTAATGAACAGTTTGAGCGATGAAATTATTACGGTAAAAATGTTCAATTACGGGAATATTCTGGACGAAGAAATGGCATTTCAAATTTGAAATATAGTTCGAGTAAATATTCCTACTGTGCTTTCGTTGTTTTCGTGAAGGAAAAAGCCAAGAGGTTTACAGTTTACACAAATGTTCGAGCTTGAAGAATGAAGCTTGGTATTTACTTTTATTTAATATTCCATTAATTTTAAATAAAAACGAAAACAAAGTATTTGCGTGGCAGCGATAATTTTACGCAGAAATTACACTTCTGTTGGTTTTTGAGAAATGTGTCAGAAAACTGGAAAATTAATATAAACGAATAATTTGACAGGTCTTCGAGTATAAGAGTACATACAAGCAGCTCATGGACATCGAAGTTGTGAAATATTTTTCCACTTGAATCGAAGTTCGGTCTTTTCGAAGACGCGTTCATTAGAATTAAAGAGCAGGCGTTATAATTGGTATACAGGGCCAATTGTGATTCCAGCTAGGTAAAAGTCGAAAAGTTCATATTTCATTCGTAGAATGAAAATACCCTTGAAAGATTGCTAAAAGCATGCTTCGTACGAAACAGTAACTTTCAGGTAATTAATTTCATTTGGGTGGACATGGGAGGAAGGACAATTTTGTGGTTCGAATCTTTTCTTGGGTTCTTCAAGGAATCCATTCTCGATAATACAATTTTTTTAGGTGAGTTTTCAACTCAAAACGACAGCTATTGCAGCCTACCCGATTTGTGAAGAGGTTGGAGGGAGGGGGGATGTGAAGTCTTCAAATCTGGCATTTCCATCTATTTCAAAATTCGATGAAGAACTCTTCTTAGAAATACAAAAAAGTTACATTTATGTTTTTTCGAAACACCTCAAAATGACGGATCACTCAAATTTTGAGGGGGGGGGAAGGGAGGGAGACAAAAGACTTAAAATTTTCGTTTTTGATTTCATATGATCGAGTAAATCAAGGAAATCAAAATTTCTGAATTTCAGCCCACTAAGAAAATTTGGAGCGCAGTTAAAGGGATAAAACTGCTTTTTGAGGAAGTTTTGAGGTATAAAATTTCTTGAATTTTTCATATCTAAATTAACGTAGAAAATTCAATTTTCGTGTGAGCCTACTTTGGGGTCAGAATCTGAACCCTTGAATTCGGTTCAAAATGGGTATAGAATGGCGGATTGATGAAATTTGAGGAAAACTTAGGGAACCTCAAATAACTGAAAATTTGATTAATATGGACTCATACGAGTATGATTATTGGGGATAAGAAGTATACTATATCCCAAATTCACCTCCACACATGACGTTGGAGAGGAGGAAGTAGGGTTATCACGTCAAAACGTGTTATAAAAATTTTTTATTGTGGTGTCATATATGATTATATGAGCCCAAGTGACTAATCTGCTTTGATTCTAGTTTCCAAAGTCATTTCGGAGTGTAGTTGAAGCAAAAAACAACTTCAGCATTATCAGAGATTTTGGGGCAAAGGAGCGAATCAAGGGAGAGTACCGGAAGAGGAGATTTTGCGTAAATAATAAGTTCACTGACGAACTGGGAGTTGAAATAAATTTCAATTTTTTTTCAAGGGCACTAAAATTTGGACTGAACTATATATTTTTTAAAGAGAACTTGAACTTCATTAATTTTTTTTTTTTCAAATAAAATAAAATAAACGTATCTGTGAGCTGGACACATTTTTCTCGAGCATTCAGAGAAGTTCGACTTTTTTATGTATTCTCTAAGAAAAAATCAATTCCCTAGTTTGAATTTATTTGTTGGTGTGGTGATGATGAGGGAAGCTGAAGAGAGAAACATAGATGCCAACTCTTGTGCTTTCTCACTTAATCAAAACTCAGTTCTCAATAAAAAGTTCCGAGTTCGCTGAGACGTAGGTACACATTCATGTGCCAACTCGAGCAAGCTCACTAGTGCACTTGTCTCATTTATATTTCATTTCGAGGGAATTAATTAGCAAAATGATGAAAATAATGCGGTAAGACGACGTTTGAATTTATTACTTTGTTTTTAAAGAAAAATAAATGTATATCACTATGCTCGACCATTCTACAGAATGTATATTGTGTTTTTGTGTACCATTACTATTTATCTTCCTCTATGCAATTGAAATTGTCTCTAGGCTCCGAACATGTGACCTTAGAATGGAGTATAGTGTTTTCTCAACATTCTTGAAGAGTTCGGTGACTTTCTATAATTTTAGTGATTTTATTTTTTTTAATTACGTGAAAAATGACGAGTGAAGTACTGTATTTTAAATAAACCATGGAATATTTTTAAGAAGAGGGGTAAAAGGGTGGGCTGTTGTTTGTGTTCAATTTGTACACTTTTGAGAATAATTTAAATTCGTCGGTAAAAAATTATCGTGTAACTTCAAATTATAAAAAAATGATTACTTTTATAGGTAAACAAAGGAGTGAGCTAATGAAAAAACAAATTTACATAATTGTTGGAAATACAATTAAAAATAATATAATGCTCATAAGCTATTTTTGCCTTAAAATTAGCTTTTTAAGAGGCATAGCAAAAAATAATTTTTGGTAACTTTTATCCCTTTTCCCTCCCTGGTGGGTTACGATTATCATTTATGAATGGGAACTAGTAATATGCTGTTTTATCGATCTTTTCCATCCACAAAAAAATATTTTTGATGAATAAAACATACAAATTTGCTGAAGTTACTTATGAAAGAGGAAAAGAGGGAAGGAAAAAATTAGGTCATTTCTCAATTTAAATTTAAAATGCATAAATATATTTTTGACTTCCTATTCCACATACTCATATTTTGCGAAGCGTAAAAACTAATGACATTTATAGTAGGGACAGGTTGAGGATAGGAGAGGAGTTAATCTTTTAGCTACTAAAAAATAATATTTTGCGGTTACTCGAAAATACATAGCAGCTGAAACTGCATGACTTTGACTTACAGTACACGTTGAACATACCTAAATGTAATTCAACATCAAGTTTGAAGGTCAAGTTCAAGGTCTCTTCGAAGAACCGCTATAGGTCTATTGTGTTATTAAAATTAGGGTACTTGATAAAAATAAGTAAATATATTTCATCTTGAAATGTTTCGAGAAAATTCTACGTTTATGGTAAAAATGCGCATTATTATAGAGCAATTATATATTCGTAAAAAATACAAATTAGAATGAAAGAATAATTTTACGATTCATTTTCTGAGACCGAATCGAACAAGAAGACACCAGACGTGACGAACGTTCAACTGTCGGCGTCTTTGTTTTGGTCACACTTCCTGTCACCTAGTTCCAAGAAAAGCGGAATGTCGATATAATCTACAGACATTCGTCATTACCATTATGTAGGTGATTTCGGGGTTAAGAAAAAAATTTTAATTTCTATATTTAAATGTAACTCAAGACGTGAAAATTTCCACGCAACCGACGATTTTTTTCTCGGAAGCGTTCATCACGAAAAGTATAGCTTATTGTGATCAAATTTTTCAGATATAAATCAAAAGTTTAATTTTCATAATTCAGAGAAGCCAACAAAGCGTAGAAAATAATTCACCTCCGGTACCGGTACCGACGAGTGGGTAATTTTATACCGAAGTCGAGTACGTGTTTGAAATCTGTGCATTCGTGCATTTCGCCAGCATTAAATGTTTAAGGAGGAGCTGAGAAAGAATCAAGGTCGTCTGAATGAGACAGAAGGGCACCTAGGGATTCGAGAATTCTCGATAATTATTCGCGATTAATGTATCGAACAGCAAAGGGTGAAACGTTGAGTGTATCCAATAATGCGTAAAAATATTAAACCACGATTTCGTAACGTTTGCGATATCAAATCAACGAAACGTCGGAAGCATCACGATGATGGTAATTTATTCAACGTCGAACAGAAGTTAACTCGATAAACTAGTTTCGCAATATAGCAGCGTGAATCGAAGAATAATATGCCATTTTTCTCGATACACTCGATACATTGAGATTCTATATTATCACCGCGTTCACCGGAGGAGCAAAGGGAATACACGGTGTTTTGGTAGAGCCTATTTTGGCAGGTTGTTATAATTCATTCGCTGTATAAATAGACAAGTACCAGAAGAATTATGAGAATAAAGGGAGCGTACACGAATTATTTTTCTTTTCTTCAACATGTGTTTATGCGTGTTTCTCTTCAAGAGATTATAAATAAGTTGACGGTCGAAAGGCTTTTTTCACTACATCTGTTTTACATCTTTACCCGTAACCATCGAGTATTTTTGTTTTTATCGAAAAAACGTGCGATCATCATCGAAATTACGCGATGCAAAATTATTTCGGATTTGAAGACTCGTCGATTCGTCGGTTATTTTGCAGTTAAGCTAATGAGACGATGAGACGAGATGGTAAAGTGGATTCGGAAAAATTAATTCCAGGAGTTGCTTCGAAATAAGATAAAGGAAAGTGGTACGACGTGCTTTTTCAAGACCACGTAATTAATTCTGAATCGTGTTTGCGTCAGTCTCGCACGAGCTCTTTTAGCAACCGCTAAATCAAGCGGAAGAGGCTGTATAAGCTGCCTATACAACGTTTTAGCAGGCGTACCCACGCTGTTTATTAGAATATTAAAACGTGACAAGATTGCATGTGATAGATATGGCAACACTGTGTCAAACCTTCAAAAAATAGATTTCTAAGCACATTCAGTTTCAGTGTACGTGGAACGTAGCAATGAATTTTTTACTAGTATTATAATTTTTTGAAAGCATTGCAATTTAGGACTTGGCAGTTATCATCAGCGCAGGCAAATTTTAATTATAATAATTAATTGGGAAGAAAGTTTTACGAATATAAAATTTTTGTCGATCTATGAAATATAAATTGGATTAGAGAGATGGAAAAAAGTATAATATTATTTATCCGATATTTTTTTCTAATAATTCATTTTTGAGCGGTTGGAGTTTTTAATATGTACAAAACTGGGTCGATCCTTTCAATTACTTTAAAAATTGAAAATGAATATGTAAAATAAATTGTAAAAAACTCTCGATTTTTCTCAATGAAAAAAATTCAAAATTTTTATGAATTCATCTGTCAATGTCATTTGTCGAAAAATTTAATTATATATGTTGTAGTGTTAGCTTTTTTTGATTTCAAAAAATCTAAAATGCTTTCTATTTTTTTTTTTTTTTTTTTTAAATTACAATAACTTCTAAAAATTATTGAGAAGTAAGACTTCTATCAGATCTAACTTAAAGACACACTGTGTCTAATACATATTTTATCATGCAGGGCTTTTCCAAGTGAGTAATTCTCATTTATTGATGAAAATAAAAATTAATAAAATTCTTAATACCTATAATTATGCTGATTTTTGAATTTTTAGCGAATTATGGAACACTATGTAAACCATTAAAAGCAACAGTCGTAACTCCTTCATTAATAATTTTCAAAAATATTTAAAATATTGTAATTTTACAGTGAAATAGGAAAAAATTGAAATCCTCAACAAATCAAGAAAATTGTGACTATTTTTTTTTTAATTTTTAGGCAACAAAAAAATTGTGATCCATTTGCATATTTCGTTCGCGAATGTTTTCATATCCTGAAATCGTAAATCTGCACACAATGAATTCATTCGTTAGAGATTCGATACCTTAAGGTTTCCTTTCAAGTTCAAAAAAAAAAAAAATTGGTTTATTAACGACTCAATAAAAAAAAAAAAGTAGCAAATAATCATGCATCCGTATTTAAGATTTCGTTCGCGAACGATTCGATATGCTGAAATCGAAAAATCTGTATGCTATGATTTCGTTTGCGAACGATTCAGTATTTCGAAACGTGTTTACAAAGTTCAAAAATAAGTCGTTCACGAATGATTCAATGAAGAAGAATTAGCAAATAGTCATATATTTATGTATTCAGGATTTCGTTCGCGAACGAATCGATATGCTAAAATTGAAAACCTATATACTAAGATTTCGTTCGCCGTTCGCGAACGATTCTACATGTTGAATCGAAAAATCTCTATGCTATGATTTCGTTTGCGAACGATTCAAAGAACAAGAATTAGCAAACAGTCATATAATTATGTATTCAGGATTTCGTTCGCGAACGATTCGGTATTCTGGAAACAAAAAATCATTATATTATGATTTTGTTCGTGAACGATTCGATATTATGAATCGTATTTTCAGAGTTCAAAAAATGATTAGTTCACGAACGATTCGATAATAAGTTTCAAGCTTTGACCTGAATTTAGGCATAGTAAATACAGACTGCGAAAACTGAATTTTCTGGGCATTCCACTGGCGTTCCTTGTGGATATTTTTACCAAGCCATCATTCAATTTTTGAAAACAAAGCAAAATCGATCCACCGTAGAATACACTTTAGGAAACCAAAGTAGAGAAATTAATGCTGATCGTTACCCAGATCTCTTTTAACGTTTAAAATACTCATTTACACCTTTATGATCATACGTAAACCAATGATTAGACCACCGCGTTGCGCTCAGTAGTCTCGTTGCTGCGCGTTGTCACATAATTTAAAATAATTACCTACCGGCAAGCAGTGGTAACAATAAATTATCTATTCTGACGTTAGTTTTTCGATGACTCGAATAATTTTTGGAAGTTAATTTTTTCAAGGTTCGGTCGAAAAAATAAATTAAATGATTTTTACTACTGTAAGATCACGTGAGTCATGAAAAGGAGATGAAAAAATAAGTCGATATTCTGTTAATAAAGGTTGATTTTTTCCTTTCTTCATAAAGCACGTTTTTTTTAACCAGGAACTTTTATTAAGCACTTATGGGAGTACGAATGTCCGACACCACAACACATCAAAACTTTTTCAGACGGTTTGTGGTAGATAAAGATATTTTACTGTCGAAAGACATGTAAATTTTATTTTTGAAGTATCTTTGACTTTTTTTTTTTTTTTTATATTTCTGAAGCAGTTTCTATAGTAACTAGTAACTTCATAACTCTTTTATTTACGCAATTTTTCGATATTTAAAAAAAAAATATTGCATCAATTTTTCTGTTTTCTGAGTCCATACTTATGAGTGGTGCCATTTAATTACCTGAAACAAAAAAATAAAAAAATAAAAATTATTTTAAAGCATAATTATTGAATGTCGTACATCTAAACGATTATAAATACAAGAAATTGAAGCAAATTTAATTTCCGTTAAATAATCGAACTCCTTCAAGAGTATCAGTACGCTGCTTCAAGCTTTAAATAAACATTTATACCCAACAAAAAAAAGAAAATACACAATAATTCATACTGGAGTATAAACAAAACCACATGTTATAATATTCATCTGATTAGGAAACAAGGTAAGCCACAAATACCACCAATAACGCATCGAAGAATTTTTCTAAACGATTTATTTTATCGGTGGCGACTGTACTCTGACCATTCCCACTTCGAAGGTCTAACGCAGGGGAGTTTAATAGAATACAAATAAGCGTGAAATCACCCTATCCTGGTTATACGATACAGCCATGTTCGCGTTGAAAGAAGGAAATATCAGCTTTTTGCACACACAGCAAAACCATCTACGGCTTTGTTTACCCTCGACGGTGACACGTCATAATGGAATTTTCAATGAAGAACGATAAGCTCGTCAATGTTTGGTTGAAAAGGTAGCTAGCCGCGTATTCCTAAGCGGTGAATAATTTATAAGTTATAAGGTTTCGGCTTGTAAGGAAAAAATTTCTTAATGGTAAGAAAAAAATAACTCAACTAAACAGTGGTCGGTGGTAGGGCAGCGGTAATTGAAAAATACGGTCTACTTTAATAATTCAAGATTATTCCGGCATCAGCTTCTAGTCGTCTGAACTCATCAAAACGCATTTAACACTGAAGCTTTTAAACTCGCTCCCATTTTTCTTTTTAGCTGGCTTTTGCCAACGTAAAATGTCAGTTTTGTATACGAAATAAGTTACATGAGGTGGAAATTCGGTGTAGGGTTGTTTTTGCTCGAGCGCAGAACTATATAGCGTTGTTGAAAGAGCGCAAATGTACGAAAAGGGTAAATAGAAAATATTTATCTTCTGTATTACACAATAGATAATATTGTTGATTTTATATTATTCTATAAATCAAATTTAAAAGCCGTCTAATGCGCTTCCAACAGCATGTTCACGACCACAGTGCGTTGAATGGCGTACTCGACCCTATGAATATTGTTTTCTCCGGCGAGGTATAAAAATATCCGACTCAGTGCTTTATTAAACTACGCTGATTTAGTAGTCGAGCGCCTGCGAATAAGAGGCGAAGGCTGGATGAATGCTGAATAAAAACATTATTTTTTCGAAAATAAATATAATTACGTTACTGGAATCGCTGCGACAAAAGAGAGAAGGAAATTCAATGTTCTGTTTTACTAATGAGTAGCTGAAGGGCGAAATTTCGTTTCCTTTGATAACATTGTTGAAACATATATTTATAAAACTACTTCACTATTATTATTATTTTTTTTTTAAACTGGAATCTGCGAACAAACTTTTGAGTAATGTATGCGTCATATGAGGGCACTTTTAGTTCGAGAAACAGCATTTAGAATGCTTTCGAGAAGTAACGTAAGATGATAAAATAAACTGTTTGAATAGTAGTAAATGGAGCGTAGTAGTATGTGGGTCACTTGAGGACAATCTTGATTTTTATCTCGAATTCGGGAGATAAAATTTTTTTGCATATATGTTGATTGTCCTCAAGTGTATCCGATTCCAAAAATGTGAAAAAAAATTTTTTCCAAGTTGAAAAATTTTGGTGCCTAGGGTGGGATTCGAACTCGCGTAGCGATGATCATTGAGCTGTGCGCTTACCCACTACACCATGGGTTGACATTTCGCCAAGTACAGGTGTTGCACGGTTTGCGTTCAGAATACGACTGGCACATGCTGTGTACTACACGTACTTATATAGTATTCGTGCCCCTGTAGTGTTGATGATCGCGTTCGCGCTCGATTACTGACTACTGAAGGTACTTAGTACTTGCACTTAAAATATTTTTTTGGTGATCGTAAGCATGAAATAATTAAATACATATAAATTTTTGCTTGGACTTGAAAAATTTTTTTGAATACGATGCCGCTTGGAAAGTTATGTAAGTTGATTTTTTCGACTTGATATAGATTTTCTATCTCATTTTTTTCCAAAATTCTCAATTTTCTTCTCAACATCTCATTACATTTCAAGTAATTCTAAGGATCTGGATAAATAGGGCCTTTCATAAAATTTTGAAATATTTATAGTCTTGCCTGAAAAATAATTCCAATATGATAAAATTTTCAAAAATATGTCCAAGCTTGAAAAATAACACTAATTATCTAAATAATATTTTTTTAATTTACTAGAATTTTAAAAATAATTCTTAGCTCATAAATCATTTTTTTCGACTTATTAAATTTTAGAAATTCGCCATCATTTGAAAAATACTACTAAGAAAGACGTGCGTCTTTTATGAGGTCTGAGCTTGAACTGAGGATACCTAGGTACTTCTCCTGTATTTATACTTTTTTTGGTCATTAATGACGGTAGTGGTGGGGGTAATATATTAGCTATTAAAGTAAGAAATCCAAATGTTACCTTCAAACACTTCTAAAAAAATTCAAGTCCTACGTTTTTTCGGACTTGGAAAGAATTTTACGGACAATTGAAAAAAATTTGCTACTTGTGGACACTTTCAATTTTAGAACACTCATTTAGTGGGTCTTTGATGGGTGTTTACACCTAAGATGATGGAGTAGTAGATGTTCCACTTGAGCGCACTATTGGTTTTGTGTACCCAGACAGATTTAGCATAACCTTTATTAATTTCAGAACTAAGATGATTGAAATAATAGAAAAGATCAAACTTGAAGCAATTATAAAATCTAACCAAATGCAAGTAGAAATCGAATTCTAAAATCTAAATTTCTCTTAAATGATGATTCATTTTTTTTGTTCTTTCATAAATGTTTTGAGTATTTTACATTTACTTTTTTCTCCTTTTTCATTAAAACATTATAATTCGTAGAACTGATAGTTTATGTATCCTACCCACCTCAAAAATCTATAAAAGGAGATACATTACCTACTTTCAATCAGTTCATATCGAGATGCAGTACAGTGCAGACGTGCTATCTGATGATTTTAATAAGCTCTCCAATGAAACACAGATGCAACCAGCCAAGAAATTCTGTGAATTTTCAATTTGTTCGCAATTTATTTTAAAACCAAAAAAAAGCAATTTTGAATTCAAATTCGATTGCAGAATTAAATGTAAAGTTCGATTGCATTTAAAGTTTAAGAATAAAAAATTTTGCTTTGATTACAACTCAAATAAAGGAATTAATTTGGATATGGGATTTGAAAATAGAAAATTAATTGAAAAAAATTCGCAATCGACGAATAATAACTTTGAAGCTTGGTTTCATTTTAAATCGAATCGTGAGATTGGTTTAAATCTCGGGTTCGAGAGTGAAAAACTGTCTGAAAAAAATTTGAAATCAATTAATGACAACTTTCGAGCTTTGTTTCATTATAAATCAAGCAGTGAGGTTGGTTTAGATCTCGAAGTTGAGAATAAAAAATCAATCGAAAAAGATCCAAAATCAAAAAATGATGGCTTTCGAGCTGTCATGCATTATGGGTCGAGTAGAGAGGTTGATCTAGACCTTGGGTTTGAACTTGAAAAATTGATTGCAAAAGATTTAAAATCAAAAAATGATAGCTTTCGAGCTGGCTTGCATTACGAGTCAAGCAGGAAGGTTGATCGAGATTTCGGGTTTGAAAATAAAAAACTAAATGCAAACGCTTTAAAAACAAAAAATAATAGCTTTAAAGCTGGCTTGCATTACAGGTCAAGTAGGGAAGATGATCTAGATTTAGAGTTTCAAGAGAAAATTCAAAACAAAAAACAATAACCACCGTATTGAGCTAGATTATCGATCAAGCCATGAGCTTGGGTTAGGTTTTGGATCTGACGATACAAAATACGAAATGAGAAAAATTGAATAAAATGATTTTCAAATTGCATAACATTTTTCAAGCTTTTAAGAATAAAAAATAAAAAATACATGAGTAACCAATCTTATGACTTAAAAAATATTTTAGTTTTGAAAAAATATATAAATATAAAAAATGAATATAAAAATTACAAAACATCTTTAGAAAAATATTTAAAAAAATACTATTTATGTAAGAGCAATTCCAATCATCTTAGGTTCAAACAGTCACTCGAAGACATTCTAAATCGAGCTATGGACTCAAAACCAAAGGTTCGAATACATGTTGAACTTGAGATTTTTTCAAGCAACTGAAAAATGTTTCCAAGTCCAAAAAACATAGGACATAGATTTTTTACCAGCGTTTGAAGGAAAGACTCGGATTTCTCATTCATTGACCAAAAAAAGTATAAATATAAAAGTAGTACTCGGGTATCTTCGGCATAAGCTCAGACCTCATATAAGATGAAAGCTTTCCTTAGAATTATTTTATAAGTGATAGGGAATTTAAAAAATTTATAAAGAAAGAAATAATATATTTTTGCTCTATGAATCACTTTTAAGGAGGTAGCGAATGAAAGTAAAATTATAATACTCAAAACATTTATTTAAACAATTAGAATTATTTTTTAGGCAAGACTATAGATATTTCAAAATTTTATGAAAGGCCTTAAAATTTATCCAGATCCTTAGAATTACTTGAAATGTAATGAGATATTGAGGAGAAAATTGAGAATTTTGGAAAAAAATTAGTTAGAAAATTTATATCAAGTCGAAAAAATCAACTTACATAACTTTCCAAGCGGCATCGTATTCAAAAAAATTTTTCAAGTCCAAGCAAAAACTTATATTTAATTATTTCATGCTTACGATCACCAAATAAATATTTTAAGTGCAAGTACTAAGTACCTTCAGTATTCAGTAATCTAGCGCGAACGCGATCATCAACACTACAGGGGCACGAATACTATATAAGTACGTGTAGTACACAGCATGTGCCAGTCGTATTCTGAACGCAAACCGTGCAACACCTATACTTGACGAAATGTCAACCCGTGGTGTAGTGGGTAAGCGCACGGCTCAATGATCAGCGCTACGCGAGTTCGAATCCCACCCTAGACACCAAAATTTTTCAACTTGGAAAAAATTTTTTTTCACATTTTTGGAACCGGATACACTTGAGGACTATCAACATATATGCAAAAAAATTTTATCTCCCAAATTCGAGATAAAAATCAAGATTGTCCTCAAGTGACCCACATACTACTACGCTCCATTTACTACTATTCTAACAGTTTACTCTATCATCTCATATTAGGTTTAAACAGTCCTTAAAAACACACTAAATGGGCGATTTAAAACTGAAAGAATTTTCAAGAGATACATATAATACTATAAAATTTTTAGTTTGAATAGTACTTGGATTTTGTAAATCAAAAAATATTAAAAAATACATAATGTATAAACCTTGAAAAAATAAATTTTTTTTTTCTCATTGTAAAATAAATTTATTATAAATTCTTTTATAAACAATTTTTATAATTAAAAGAAAAACTACACGAACACGTATAGTGTACTATGTGTAGAGGTCTGCGCCGGGGTAAAAATCGGCGGCGGCGGCGTATTTTTTTTTTTTACGGCGGCGGCGGCGTTTAATACGCCGCCGGCTAGCTTGGAAATGGCGGCGGCGTGGTCGGCGGCGAACAAAAAATTGAAAAAAATACCTATAAACGAACAAGAATTTTATTAATAGGTATTGCAATCACAAAAAAAAACAAACAAAAAATATTTATAACATAGAATAGAACACTGAAAAAGCATGAAAGCAACGAAAACTTGAAAACACAAATCGTCCATCAGTGTTTCCATTTCGCTAATCTAAAAATGTAATCTATTGGCCTTTTTTTTTGTATTGCGCCATCTACGCCGCCAGGAAAAAATTGGCGGCGGCGGCGGCGGCGAAGCCAGTAAATTTCATCGGCGGCGGCGGCGCGTGAAACGCCGAAAATATTGGCGGCGGCGGCGTATTTTTTCGGCGGCGCAGACCTCTAACTATGTGCGCCGCCAATCGTATTCTGAATGTAGAGCGCTTAACATGTATCGTTACCGCTGTATGATATTATGCACTCTCGTGGTCGAGTGGATACACGCATAACTCCATCACCCACACCATGCGAGTTCAAATCCCATCCCAGGCACCAAAATTTATCAAAATTTTTTTCACATTTTTGGAACCGGATACACTTGCGAACAATTAACATACATGCAAAAAAATTTTATCTCACGAATTCGTGAAAAAAATCAGGATTGTCCTCAAGTGACCCATATACTACTACACTCCATTTACTACTATTCAAACAGTTAACTTTATCATCTTACTTTGGGTTTTTACAGTTCTCGAAAACATACTAAATGGGGCTTCTTAAACTGCTAGTATGATCAAGTAGCCTATATATCACTACTTTTAGGTAAAAACATTCACTCGCGGACATACTGAAATCGAACTGACAAACTCCAAAATCAAAAAAAAATGATGAACGGTTTTTTTTTTTATATCAATACCAAAGATGAAATTTGTGGAAAAAAGAGATAGCTATGATTTCCATACCGGTGTTTTTTACACCCTGCGATGATATTTTAGTTTTGAAAGATTAACATGAATTCCAATCACCAATTTTTTTGAAATTTCAATATTTTGTAATTGGTAAATATTGACGTAAAGAAAAAATGTATATTTTTTATGGTAGTAAGAAAAAGGTATTATCTACTCTAAATTTTCAATTTTCGACAGAAAATCTAAAATCGTTTATTTCACCGCAGTAGTTCCTCTCATCGTAAAGGAAGGATTTTACATACCCACAATGCATTAAATAGTTAAAGAAAAGAAAATCAATATGAAAGAATTAGATAAAATTGTAGCAAAAATGAAACAAGTAGAGAAGTATATAGAAGTAGGTAATTACATAATTATACTTAAAATGGATGAAAACAAGTGTAACAAGAGTTGTGTATCCAACTCCCCCACACCTATGTTATAGTGGTTAGCCACCGGTAAATTAGAGGAATATTTTTAGCTTAAATTCGAAAAATAATAATTTATAAAAAAATTGACACGCTCAGTGAATTTCCACTGAAAAAAATTTCCGATAATTGAAACGCTTCGTGCAGGTTTTTCGTTGGTGTTCGCAGCACTAGGAAAATTTGATTCTACGTACTACAGCATGTTTCACTCGAGATATAAATGGAACTTCAACGAGTATCTGTACTATGTACTCAGTATACCAACATGAAGCAATAATATAAACCTATTGGCACGGCGACACGAGCTTATAAAAATTAATGTACCTATGTCATTGTTCGCATTAATAGAATACGATACTAAGGCGAACAGCGATTCCGCATTAATTCGCGTAAAAATAATTAGAGTTTGTTTCGTAAGCGCGTACAGGCAACAAGAGTACACGCGTGTATAAGAAACCTATTAAAGTAAGGAAACGACTCGAAGTTAGAATAGCGGTGCCAAGACATAATTCAATGCCAACAAAGACTCCAACAACCTTCCCCGAAGACTTCAAACTGACAGATACATATCGATAAGATTGCCATCTGAGCTCGATTACCGTTAATCGGTAATCACTATTGGATACGAAGGGTACGGTAGCAGTTCTTGTCACGAAAACAAGCTATAAATGAAAATTTTCGTACACCAGATGAGTCATTAAGGCGATGTCATATGCCATACTGTCGCACTAACTTTACCTTCGATACGACAGGTGCGCGCAGGTGCGCTGTAAATTCGCGATTGGTAAATTGTTCATTGTTATATCACGTGTATCGGTATCGGTATATGGTTACCGATGATTCACATTGTGTGATTATCGTCTGCGCCGCAATGCATTGTAAACATGTTTTTTTTTGCCTGTCGTCCCATACTCGATGTTTTTTTTTTTTTTAATCTGATTCCAACGTCGACGATAAGATTATAACCATTATAACGTTGAAATTGGGTAATTAGTAGTTGCATGTTAACGTCGAGTTCATCGTATGAATTAGCATTTTTAATAAACGACCCAACCAGCTACGGTATTGTTTGAAAGCGGTAGCGTGGGTTGTAGGGGAGGTTGCGTTTGGAAAAATTCTCCCGTACGTATTTTCATTTCCACAACAATCCGTTACCATAGAACGTAATATCCAATTAAATTAAAATCCAACATCCTTCATCCCCATACCTAATTGCATTAAATTATTCACAACTCGAGCCTTATCATTTTGAAGAATAGTTTTCGTTACGAAGGTAACCTTGTTGCGGTGAAGTCATTTAAGGAAATTAATACCGTCGAATGTATAACTCGTATGCGGCGATTTATCTTTTCCGAGATATCAATCTGTTATTTTCCAATTCATTTTTTTCTTCATAAAATTAAAAATAAAAATTACGCTGTTAGTGATTTCCTCTTGGCTTTAAACAGATAACAGATAAGCGAGTTTTCACTGTGGATGAATATCTTCACTCCGCTTACACAGATAATCTTTTTAATGGTAAGAATAAAGGTAGAAGGGGTACCCGAATGCGCCAGTTATATCGTAAATTTCTACTTCCTACGCTTTTTTTCTTCGATTACACTACAGAACTGGTATCCCGCTAAGTGTAGAATGAAGTTGATTTCAAACGTTGAAATTTATCATCGCTATTCGTCGTATTCTAAGGTGACAAGGAGCAAACATATTAAGCAATAATTACATAGTATCACTCGTCATGCGGTGGAAATAATATGAGCAGCTATGTCGTTTTGTTATGAAGTTCGAAGTCACATTTATTGTACTGTATGCTTTTTGTTACTATCAGTATTGTAGTAAGAAAGTTTTTGTCCGAGGAAATAGGTATACTGCTACTTATTTTTTGCTGCGAACTTTTAATCTTCCCCAACTCTTCTTTTACTCATTCGGAAATTTGTTCGTAGCCCATAAGTAGAAAGCACCCAGCCACCCACATTTCACACGGGAAGCATACTTTGCAGCAAAAGTGGGTATAGTCCAGTCAAATTAGGTTTATAACCGGGACAAATTGGGGGTCAAAATTTTTCTGCGGAATCTTGTAGCCAATAGTATCCATAACTACCACCAACTATTCCCCAGAAATCGCATCGTTGCTTCTCCCCCAAAATCCACATTTGTGCCCCCAAAACTTGTTTTTTGCCCATAACACACATCCTCATCTAGATACAGAAAAAAAGTCAAGTTAAAAAATGAAGCTGATAAAATTTCCCATAAAAAATATTATAACACATTTTTTGCCCAATTTGATAGAATAGCGAGAAAAGGCCCTTGAAACGTGCTACTTTCATTGCGCATAGGGCCATAGCGCGACGTTTGGTATACCTTATCGCGTTACGTTAATGTTTCATGTTCTCATCGCGCAAATGACTACTGAGGTGAACAAATTTTGGTTTTTCTCGAAAATCGATGAGGAATAGCGGATGATAGTTGTGAAATAATCTCAAAAGTATACCCAAAAACTTTAAGTTTTTCAAGTTAATATCTATACCCTGAATAATCAGGTCAAAGTTAGAAAATTTTATGATGCATCAAAAATTGTTCAAAAAAATTCATTTCCAACAATTTTTAAATTTTTTGTGTGCAAGGGCGATATTTTGCCTTCAGAATTTCAGAAAAATAATTATTTACCTATTTTTTCAATAATCAGGGGCTTTCAAACTATTTCTAATTTATATGAAAAATCCCTATTTTTCCTGTATTGTTTTGCATTATATTTTATACTACTCATAACTATACTACAAATAGATCAATTTTCTAGAAAAACCAAAATTTCTCCCATGCCAGTAGTCTATTTGCACGATGAGAACATTAAACATTAGCGTAACGTGGTAGGGTATATCAAACGTCGCGCTATGGCCCTAAGTGCAATGAAAATGGCCCGTTTCAAGAGCGTTTTCTCACGATTGTATCAACTTGAGCAGAAAATGTGTAATAATATTTTTTATTGGAAATTTGTTCAGCTTCATTTCTTCACTCGACTTTTTTTCTGTATCTAGATTAGAACGCATGTTATTGGCAAAAAACAAGTTTTGGGGGCACAAATGTGGATTTTGGGGGAGAAGCAACGATGCGATTTCTGGGGAAAAGTTAGGTGTTATTACAGACACCATTAGTTACAAATTTCCGCAGAAAAACTTTGGCCCCCAATTAGTCCCGGTTAACACGAGTTTTTGTCGCAATTTGACTGGACTAGTAGGGATATGAATCAAAGTTATAGCTTGGAAATATTTTCGGAACCACTTTTATACAATAATTACCTTCTTTCAGAGCAGTTTTGCAAGGTGTGGTGATTTCATCTTATCAGTTAGAACCTTTCTGTAACTCAACATGAAGTTGTTGCCTTGTTGATATTTTGAAAAATAAAAGTAGAGAAAATCGGAAATTCGGAACATATTTAACCTCTTCACAGCTACAACAGTAGATAATAGGTATAATACACCATACATACGTTTTACTGGAACCGTACTACATCAGCATTGCATCAGTGTGTATAATATAAACTTTTTCGCAATTTTCGATTTATATTTAGTGCTTACTATACTGCAGCGCTATCTATGGTCGTGTACATCATGTTACACGATTATACGAATCTCTTATCATTTATTAATGATTGTCGAATGACTAATAGACTATTCTATGTTTACATCGTAATTTTTTTTTATATTAGCAAATTTTCTTTACCATAAGGTTTCCTGTTTAAGCACAAACGTTTTTTAATTTTTTGCTTGCTTAAGATTTCAAATAAACTAACTTTCCCGCGAGAGTGGCGTAAAAACCGTAGTAGTTATAGACGCCACTATAACAAATTATTAAAAAAAAAAAAAAAAAAAAAAAAAAAAAAAAAAAAAAAGAAAATCATACCTTTGTATTGTAATTCAAGTTGTTCTCCACGCTGAATTCAATAAAAAATAATTTTCTTAATTCAGCACTGGGGAAGGTGCTTTAACGTTCCTTGTAAAGTGAAAGCATTAAAATACGAAGTTAAAAAAAATTAAAAGAATTATTTCGAATAGCAAATCAATAATTACTGAATAATAAATTTTTGTTAATTTTTGGAAGGATAGAAATAAAATTTAAAATAAAATGTATTGGAAAAGAAAATTGAAAATAAAGTATTTTAAGAAAAAAAATCAATAATATTGTTAAATGATACATTTTTTGAACGATATAATTAAAATTCAAAATAAGATTTATTAAAGTGAAAAAATGTAGAAAAAGTATTTCAAGAAGAAAATTATTTTTTGTTAAATTTATTTAAATAAAAAAAAAATTTAATTTCGACTTAAATTTTAAATTTAAATAAAAAGATGAAATTATCAAAGCAGTGATCATGAGTGGTGATTTTTTCAATATTTGTGTACATACCAAGTTTTATTAAAAAAAAAAAAAAGTAAAATTCGTAATTACCGGTAATTACGACGGTTTTTACCGTAAATACGTGAACGTTGATTTTATTGATTTTTCAAGACTCGGAAAATCGATTGTTGGCGATTTTTTTAATTTTCGACATTGCAATTTAGAGGCATATCTTCTATCTAGTTGATTATTCTTTCGTTCAACGTGACATTATACGTATGGTACAGTGGAGTGAAAAAAAGGTCTACCATTTTCATGAAATTTTAATATGCTGTTTACTTAGAGTTAAAATACTCCTGACCAAATTTTCAGCCCCAGTTCTCCATTTGGGGAGGAGCTAGGTGTCCTCATAGTTGTGTTATATTCGAAAAAATCACGGTGTTTCGCTATTTTGACTTCCTACAAGAGGGTTTGGGTGAAACGAGCAACACTCAAAAGATGCACTTTGAGATGCTGAATCCCACTACATCTTTATCCGGATTCGAGACCACTTTTACGTCTCTACATGGTGTTCAAAAAAGATGGTTTTTTGTAAAACTGAGTTTTTTCAATGAAAATGCGTTATTTTGAATATTTAAAAACGATTAATATAATATGTAGTTGATTTGAGTATTCTGAAGTCAAAGTGTCAAACAAGCTGAAGCAGAGTCAGCTGCACAACCCTTGAAATTCAAATGATCCAACACTCTGAATCTAACAAATAATAAGTATAATTCGGTCAAAATACCAACCAATTCAAGTATCACGAGAAGTGATTTTCACATAAATAGAAAATTCGTTCCAGACAATTTTACGACTATCGAGATAATCCATCAATAAAATATAAAATACTCGAGAATATAGATAATGGTAGAAAAAATTCTACAGCAATAAAAGAAATTGTTACATCATCCGAGATAATTTATTTACGAGTGAAAAAGAGGGGACAACAAATAACATTAAATTATTGGCCCCGAGCCTAACAAATTTAATAGGCGAATTTTCATCTTACGTAATAATTCGTATAATTTGCGAAGAACGAGTAACTTGAAAATATGTTTACCGAAATTTTCAAAGAGTAATTGATGACGCGAGAAATTTCGAGTTTGCGTTCGTTTCGAATTATCATAACATGGTGAACCTTTTACTTAGGAAAAAAGCGACGTAATGTGACGAAGCTGGAGGCAATTCGGCTAAACCAGTTTCATAGTTATACGAATAGCTCAACAAATCTGTCAGACTGAAAAATGCAGACAGATAAAAAGAGAAGCGTAGACAACTGGACATCGTAAAATTTAATCGTAAAGAAAGAATTTCTCGGGTACAAAGGGATGGGATAAATAGAAGTACGATTTTTCGAGAAAAAAGTAACCTGTATGTACATAAACCTAAAGACTTCAGTTTAAGTGGAATATTATACGACTCCAAAAAACCTACGCCATGGTGTCCGAATAGTGAATGATGGAATCGAGTTTCGACCAGTACATAATATTTTGTATAGAAGATCTTAAACCAGCTCTGTACTTATGACTGGAAAAGTAAAATGAATACGTACAGTCGTACGCTAGAATATTCGATTGTAATTAATAGGCTTATCCTTCTTGATATTTTTTCACGCGTGTTATAATGCTATGGAGTTATAAAGTTTCCAATTTATTATAATCATTAATTAAATCGCAAATCGTAAATAGCTTTTCGTAACTTGTTTGTTTAAGGTTTCCAATGGATGTTTATTTACTACACTCGTGCACCGAGTTAATGTTTCTTGTTGCCAAATAATTGAAACTTTTAGCTAACGTTAATGTAGAACGTTTTGTATCTCTGGTATACTCGCGCGAACGTTTTACAGCAGCGGAGAGAAACAACGCAGGGTTATTATTGTACAGTCGAGTTGCGAACGAACGACTGTATACGTAGTACGTACGAGTTTATTTGTGCGTTTTAACTGATAGCGCAAACAATGGACCGGGATGCTGGCTGTGTGGAGAATGTAGGCTCTTTTCAATTTTCACTTTCATTTTTGCCAAAATCCCGGATATATAGGCAGCATGAGATGGCTCGTTGGAAATGTCTATGGGTGCTTTTGAATTAGGTATTCGAAGAAATTCGTACAGAGCTTATGAATAAAGAGGAAGGAGGGGAAGCGCTTTTTGATATTGGCTTTTATTATGAGGAACACATTCAAAGATGCGCAGTGTTATTCGAGGACTAAGACCATTGTTGTTCAAAAAGAAGTCGTGGTAAATTTTTTTCCGCCATTTAATATACGAGCACGTGGTGAATCGAAAATCATTTATTTTCCAAAATTAACAACGCTAAGGTTCTAAAGGTTGCAGAATAAAAAAATTATTTTGAAACTGTCCAATATCTCGCAGTTTTCATCTCTTCTCCCACTCCTTACATTCATCTTGGAAAATGTTGATTCATAAGCATAAAATGAAATTTTTAAAATTAATATGTTCTATTGCTTCTTTTTGTATTTTTTCTTTTTTTTTTTAAATTAAATAGATATTTCATTAATGTTATCTGAAAACTTGCAGGAAATTTTAAAAAAATTATTGTTTTTTTTTTTTACACAATAGGAGCATTCGAATTGGCCATACGTTGCTGACACATAAATTAGTAATGAAAGTTCATCACATAAGAAAAGAATGCAAAAAAAATGTAAAGAAAGGAGAAGTTGAAAAATCGACAAACTAAAATACAACAAACTATTGGACTAGGAAAACATTTATAAAATAATCAAATTTCTGAAATCAGTTATGAAATTATATTATAAATTATAGCGTCAGGAACTTCTATTGAAGAAATTTTGTCACTTCTTACTGAAAATTATGAGTGAGGCTACATTAAACAAAATGTAAAAGATAAGTAATAAATTAAAAAAATTAAAAATGTAACAAAAAAAACCATGGAAAGAAATTATAATTTTTTTGGTTTTTTTGAAGCATAAAAAAATTATGGACTTTCTAAATTTTTAAAAGTAATTATTCAAAGTATTAATTATCTTAGAGTCCAAAAAATATTACGAATCAATTATAAAATCTGTTCAAAATCATGCGATATCTTGATGTTCCACGCCCCACCCCCACCTAACGACTTACTAATTTTCAATGAAACTAAATAAGGATCGTCAACATTTTTCAAAGACTTGAAATCTGCACAACAATAACATATCGATTAATTAGTCAAAAATTTGAGTATTTCAGGAGGTTAGGCAAAGCTTGAAAGTTTCAAGTGATTTAAAAAAATTCTCAAAGGCTAAAGTTTTTACATCCTACTAAGTCAGGTGGCAGAGTGGGAGGTGGGGGGGGAATCAAAGTATCGCGTGCTTTTGAATAAATTTCACGGATTAGATACGTTTCATTTTGAGAAACTACTTTCAAAAAAATTGTAAAATCTGACTAAAAAATTTTAAAATGCTTCAAAAAACCAAAAAAATTATTATTATTTTGTTTTTGTATCTTTATACTTTTTAAATAAAATTTTTTTATTTTTTTAAATTAATTACAAACATATTTTTTTGTATTGTTATTATTGTATACATATTTTTTTTGGAGAGAAAATTTCAAAATGTTTTTTATTATTTATTATTCAGTTAATTAAATTATAACATAATAAGAATAACGATTTGTTTAAAAAAAAAAAAAGAAAAAAAAAATGGAACATTTCTCGAAGGGAATATACCTAGATTGGATTCATTTTATACTATGGGGAAGAAAAAAATGAGCCTAAACAATTTTTGAATTTTCTTTCACAGAGGAAAATTTTTCAAATATGATAACAATATAATAATGAATTTAATTTTGAAAAAGTAGGTTTATGATTTTTTTCTCCATAAAAATTGTTCTGTAATTTACAGAGAGCTAAAAATAATCGCTATTAAGAAAATCCATTATAAATTCTCAACATTTAAAAAAAAAAATAGCATTTCGTTTTTTTTTTAATTTTTGAAATTAACCCAATTATTTTCAATTTTGGAAATTAATGCAATTATTTTCCATTTTTGAAATTTGTCTAATTATTCATTTCACGTAAAAAATTAAAAAATTTTATTAAAAATATATAAATAATTTTTTTTATTTGAAAAAAAATGCCCGGAATTTCAGGCATAAATCTATGCAATTTACACCTCATGTCTGCTGCATAGGTTGCCTATCTCACAAGAAAACAAAATTACACTGTTAACCATTTCGTTAACACTCACTGATTCACATGAAAATATCGATTGGGCCAAAATAAAACTTTCGAATACCTCGAAGAACGGTTGATAACGATGACAAAATACTTTCGGCTATTGCCCACTTGTCCTATTTTTAGGCAAAAATAAATGGATGAGTACAAGGGTTCGGTCGGTCATTTCAATACGACTAATCCCAGCCAGTCGTTTGTGCACAGCCGTACACCTTTATGTTAAAAACAGGAAGGAGTCGGATAGCATAAAAAGGGATATTTGACAGTTGTGCGGGTGTTTTGGAAAACATTCGAAGTATAAGGCTCGTTTACATGTCGTATAAATTACAATATCGACCAAAAGGCAGCACGTTTTGTGGGTTTAGTTGGAAATAAAAAATGCTAAATTTATCGCGTTATTTCAATCAAACGGTGAAAAACCGGCACCACATATTGGCCAATCGATAAACTGGTATGGGGTATTTAAAAAGAATGACAAAATGCAATTTATCATTTGTACCGGTACCCAAAATACTACTTAGCTCGTGTTAATTGGCCAACGAGGAAACACACGTGGGTAAATGTTTACGCGGCGAACAGAAATTAGGTGCAGAGTGATTTTTTGCGGTTCGTTTTAAATTAATATTTTCAACTGGCACAAACACCACGTGGTTGACGGTGCCCTTCGTTGTACAACTCAGTTCTAATTGAAGTCGTCTGCGAAAGCTCGTTGAAAATGGGAAAAGTGTACTTTAGAGGTACCAGACCACTCGAAACCTCTTGATGAACTTTTCGTCAAATTGAAGCACCAATCGATGACGAGTTGGAATTCACGCGAAACCAGCGTCTGGAAAAGAGCGTGTAGAGGTATTCGAAAATTCGCCACCTAAATGCTGCATTTGGTTGGCGATGGCGAATTTGAAATATGCGAAACTTGTTTTTATTCTCGGCCGTTAATTAACCGCTTGTAATGAACCGTGTGACGCGTGAAATTTTTTTCAAAATAAAAGAAATTGGGAAAAACAACTCAAAAAATACGCTGGCACATTTCCTTTGACGTCAATGTGTGAACCAGCAATAAATCTAACATCGCTTCGTGCCCGAACAATGAGCCGCAGGTAAGTACTCGTACTTCTTTTTGAATATTTATCTTTGTTCTTTCTTGTAAAATTTACTAATTATCCGGCTCGTGTCTGGTTTTACTGTTGTTTTTCTTCTCAATAATAAATCGGTACAGTTAGCGAGCGGATCTTAAATACCGATTATCGTTAAAAAGCCAATATCCTTGATTAATAATTACGCGTTGGAAGCTGGTAAACTGGGTGATGGAATTTCCTAAAGAAACGCCAAATAAATTTCATTCAATTATTTAACCTACGTTTACAAAGTAATAATACGAGTACAACAAAATATTGGTATTTACGTTTCCTAGCTTTTTTTTTTCATTTCTTTATCTATCGAGATGAAAAAAAATTTTTATTTTATATTTCAATAAAAAATAAAATTTGATACAAATTATACATTAGATTTTAACACCAAAGAGCCTAAATTTTTCGAACAAATTTCACACTTAAAACTCACATTAATCTGATGGGTGCTGGTGAAACAGGAATCGCACTTTAAAAAATACGTGTTATTGTTATTATTTCCGAATGTATTATAATTATGATGACCACTAATAGAGCGAGCAACTGGAGTCCTGGATGTAGATGCTAGACGTCGAGTATCTTCGTTATTCCTTATCTCCAACACCTTTTCCTTCGCCTCCAAGTACTGGTACTGGAAATCGCGTTCAAAAGTAGCGCAGTCTTTTTCCACGTCCGTTTTGTTACAGAATTCCATCATTTCATTCTTACATTTATTATATTCCTCGCGTATATGATCTAGCTCCTTGTCGTAGATGTCTGCGGTACCAGCCGGAAACGGTTTGGTGCCCATTTCACGGAGTTTATTGAATACCAAAGTTTTAGCGTTGATTAAAGCTTGATAGGAGACGTTCCTTTTCCCTCTGGCTGTCTCTAGTGTAGTCATGGCGATGTTGGGGATGTATGATGGATGTATGAATGGTCATGTTTACATCATATTCACGAGGAAGTTTTTTCATGTTGGTGGATTGATAAGGATAGAAGGGAGTAGAAATCGAGTTGTTTAATTTTGTAGCCGAATATTTTTCGCGATTTTTTTTGGCTCACCTTTACGAAATCCATGGGGAAGGAAAGTCCTTACATTAGAGATCATGTGACTTCACTAACACAAATACAAGTCATTATAGGGTCTTCACATTTTCACATTTCAGGTTGCTTTCAGGCAATTTGTAATCATATGGCAAGCGTAAAAGTTTTTCATATACACAAATTTCTCCTAGTACATGGTAAATCACTCAAAAATCGTTATGAGAATGATCGATGGAACATCTAAAACCATTTTTTGCTCATTCGACTCGAAATAATAGTTCCCTTCAAATTTCAAGAGTGGCTGAAGAGGGGAAAATATATCTAAATTTTCGTTCATAGTCTCGCAAGAAAGAGTGAATTGAGGACATCAACATAGCCAAATTTCATCATCTTGAGTAAATTTGGAGGGAAGTGAGAACAAATAACTGTTTTTTGAGGAAACTTTGTCATAAAATGTTTTGAATTCAAGTACGAAGCTGAACATTTGTATATAGTCCAGTCAAATTAGGTTTATAACCGGGACAAATTGGGGGCCAAAATTTTTCTGCGGAATCTTGTAGCCAATAGTATCCATAACTACCACCAACTTTTCCCCAGAGATCGCATCGTTGCTTTTCCCCAAAAATCCACATTTGTGCCCCCAAAAACTTGTTTTTTGCCCATAACACATATCCTCATCTAGATACAGAAAAAAAGTCAAGTTGAAAAATGAAGCTGATGAAATTTCCCATAAAAAATATTATTACACATTTTTTGCCCAATTTGATAGAATAGCGAGAAAAGGCCCTTGAAACGCGCTACTTTCATTGCGCATAGGGCCATAGCGCGACGTTTGATATACCTTACCGCGTTACGTTAATGTTTCATGTTCTCATCGCGCAAATGACTACTGAGGTGAACAAATTTTGGTTTTTCTCGAAAATCGATCAGGAATAGCGGTTGATAGTTGTAAAATAATCTCAAAAGTATACCCAAAAAATTTAAGTTTTTCAAGTTAATATCTATACCCTGAATAATCAGGTCAAAGTTAGAAAATTTTATGATGCATCAAAAATTGTTCAAAAAAATTTATTTTCAACAATTTTTAAATTTTTTGTGTGCAAGGGCGATATTTTGCCTTCTGAATTTCAGAAAAATAATTATTTACCTATTTTTTCAATAATCAGGGGCTTTCAAACTATTTCTAATGTATATGAAAAATCCCTATTTTTCCTGTATTGTTTTGCATTATATTTTATACTACTCATAACTATACTACAAATAGATCAATTTTCTAGAAAAACCAAAATTTCTCCCATGCCAGTAGTCTATTTGCACGATGAGAACATTAAACATTAGCGTAACGTGGTAGGGTATATCAAACGTCGCGCTATGGCCCTAAGTGCAATGAAAGTGGCCCGTTTCAAGAGCGTTTTCTCACGATTGTATCAACTTGAGCAGAAAATGTGTAATAATATTTTTTGTTGGAAATTTGTTCAGCTTCATTTCTTCACTCGACTTTTTTTCTGTATCTAGATTAGAACGCATGTTATTGGCAAAAAACAAGTTTTGGGGGCACAAATGTGGATTTTGGGGGAGAAGCAACGATGCGATTTCTGGGGAAAAGTTAGGTGTTATTACAGACACCATTAGTTACAAATTTCCGCAGAAAAACTTTGGCCCCCAATTAGTCCCGGTTAACACGTGTTTTTGTCGCAATTTGACTGGACTAATATGAAAATAGTTGTGGAACAAATCATGACCTATCGAATTTGGGTCAAAATGAATTAAAAATTAATTATAATCAAATTTTGGTGAAGAAAAGAAAACGAACGATGTCTACAAAAGATTTAATCTAGTAATAACAAATTAGAACAAAATTTCGAAAATGTACAAAGATAACAAATCACTCGCCAATTTAAAAAAAAGAAAAGCCAAAAAGTCAATGTTCAAAAATTAAAAATTATTTCAAAATTGAAAAAAAATATTCTAAAATAAAAGAATTATCAATAAAAAATTATTTTGAAATAAGAAAACATTCAAAAAAGTACAAAAACAAAAACATGTTCAAAAATGAAAAAATTAAAAAAAAACGTCCTCGGAAATGTAAGACATTATTTAAAAATGAAAAAAATCTCCCCCTCCTCCCCACAAAATCATTTTTCAAAAAGTTGAAAAATTCTGCCTTGGGTCTAATATACTAGCCCCGTGTAGTTATGATATTATAGAGGAGGGGGTGCGCAGGGTCGTAGCTATAGGTCTCTGTTATTTATCGTAGCTAGGATTTTTTTGGTGGTGCCTTAAAACGCTCACTTTAAATTTTTTGAGACAGGGGAAGGGATGAGTTGGATGAATATTACTAATTTCATGAATATAAATTACACTAATTTCAGAATGAGTAACCATAATTTTTATAATTTTAATTCCGTCTTCTAGATAACATGGAGGGCCAGCAGCTGCACCAAAAGTAATGTTAGGAGAACTATGGATCGCTCAAGCTAACCTGTAGCTACAACCCTGCACATTTCTTCCCCTACAGTCATAACTGCACAGAACTATTATTAGACCAAGGGCAGAATTTTTTCCGCTTTTTTGTGAAATTTTCTTTATTTTGGAAATTTTCCTCATTTTAAAGCACTGCGTTACATTTTCGAGCATGATTTTTCGAAACTATTTCGAATTTTTCTTATTTCAAAATAATTTTTCATTGATAATTTTTGCATTTTTGAAATTTTTTTTCAATTTTAGAATAATTTCAATTTTTGAACATTTTGCATTCTTTTTTCAATTTATGAACAATTTTTTATTTTTGAATATTTTCTACATTTGATATATTTTGTTTTTGTTTTTAGATTAAATATTTCGCAAAAGTGGTTTATTTTTTTTGGTTTTTGAATTTTTGATTATTTTTCTCAAATTTATTTTTTTTTATTCAACAATTTTGTAGTTATTCAGAAATTTTTTTATTTTTGGACTTACATAAAATTTTTCAATTTTAGTTATATTTTTTAATAAAAAAAATGCAGGATTCTCAGACATACCCATTATGTCTAGGCTCGAAAAAAACTTATTCTTTTGCTTCCAGCAATCTTCCTCCTTGTTGATACCATCACATTATTCTTCGGACATTATAAAGAATAAAGAATACTTAATTAAATTTCTTTCAATTCTGAAATAATTCTACACTATATAAAAATTTCTATCTGAAAAAATCAGTTTTACAATAATTTTTTTTTTTTGGTGGCGTTTTTAACTGCCTTGGTTATCACGCCACCTCTACGATGGTTAAATTTTAAATAGAAGGCCGCATCGTTGTAGAAGAGTCAAAATGTTATGGATATTTTGTGGGTTGTCGGTTATTTCTTGTTTGATTTTTAGTGATTTTCGAATATCGTTCAATTTTGGACACAGAAAGAGAAGGTGGTTGACAGTGGTATTTTGTTGGTGACATAGGTTGCAGATTGGTGGTGGGAGCTTATCGAAAAGGTAACAATGTGTGAGCCTAGTGTGACCAAGTCGTAGTCTGGTGATTGTTATTTCGCTTTTCCTATCTAAATGATCGAGGTGTTTCCATGGTAAAACTGATTTTTTATGGGTGAAGAGTTTGGATGTGTTTTGGTAGGACCATTCTGATTGGCATTTTTGGGTGGTAATTAATGTGAAGTAAGATTTGAGGTCTGTGGGGGTAAAAATTTGAATGGGAGAAGTATTACTAGCGGTTTTTGCGAGGTGGTCGACTTTGTCGTTACCTTCAATTTTTACATGGCTGGGAACATACACCATTTCGATTTTTTAATTTTGTGAACTTAAATATAAAATTTTAAAAAGTTTGAAGCGTTACAAAAAACACATAATTGAAAAAATGTAGATTTATTAGAATTTTTTTTCCGGTTAGTGATTACTACAAAAATGAAGAAATAGAAAAAATTATAATAAAAATGAATAATCCGTACTTAAAATTACAACTCGAATATATACTACAATGCAGGCATTCAACTACTAAAACATTAGGTAGTCCTTTCATCCAACATTCGTTTACCTTAGATCCTTCATATTTCCGCTCAATTAAGACGTCAGATAAAATAAATGAATAGGAAATGGAACAACGTAATCTGCGTTCTATACACATTCTTACTTTACAAATATGTACACATCGATAAACTAGTTAAATTTAATTCAACACATTTTCAAATTTCGATTCACGGTCGAGCACTGGGACCTGGCTTTTGTTTTATCACCGAACAACTATCGCATTTTTTAACATTTTCGCTACGAATCCAAGCCGCATTTTTAACGACCGCGTAGTTAGCGGCTGATTCTTTTCTGCATAGGAAGCAACTACCGTCAATATTGTGCTTAAGAATTTTCAATTTAGCGGCATAATATTTCTTCAGGAAACTCTCCTTATTACCTTCGTACTCGGCGAGAAGAGCTATCGGGCAAAATTTCTCAGCTGTTTTTCTATATTTGTCGTATGCGGTTTTAATGCGGACTAATTCTTGATTGTATTGGTGATATAAATTACTCCTGAATATAGCGTATTCACCACTCTCCAGCGTTTGTATTAAGCAAGTGATTTCGGATAAATCTTTGTCGATGACACGGTACATAGTTTTGTAATCGGCAACAGATAGACTCATCATTTGAATTTCGATTTCCGCGAACGCTCGATATAACGAATACTTTCACTTTAGGATATTGTAAGACTAAAAATATCTGACAAAGTATGTTGATGGCGTATAGGTGAATTGATTGAGATTAAATTGAATTTTTATCTAGTAAGATGAGATAAACAGTTATCACGGCTTGGTTAGGTATTTAAATTATTGACATTTCTGATTACTGCTAAAAATGGTATTGAATACTCATTTGAATGAATCAGCTGGCCAGCGATTCGGAGACATTAGATTTTTTATTTTCACAAACCAGACAGGGTTTGAGGAGATCGTGACAGGCGTCTATTAATGTTTTAGTTTCGTCGCAAATACTTGAAAATCCCTGGGTCGCGTCATCTTCCAGTAGATCAATGAAATGTTGATAATGGTTTTCGATAATGCGTTTACATTCTAAAAAAGAAATTTTTAGTGTATCCAGTTCGTTGTACGAATCATGCAAGAAATGAGGATCTGTCAGAGATTGTGCGCCCTCTCGTATCGATTCCTTGAAATCATGATTCATATCGGCTACGTCCTGTAGAAGCTGCATAAACCATTCGTGGGTTCCTTGAGCGTCAGGTATGGTGCTTTGATGGGTTATATGAGTGGAAAATACGCGAATTGGAGACGAAAATGATAAAATTAGAATAACGTTCAACGGAGATACCATAGCAGCAATTTACGTTTCACGTTACAACTGCGAAGATACTGAGCTCTCGTTTGATATCGATGCTTCGTTGATAAGAGTATATATACCGTGCGCGCAAATGATTACTTACACACCAGCGCAAAAATGTATTAAAACTAGTTTTTCAAAATTTAGAAAATAATATCACATGTTTTGAAATGGTCTTTTATCCCTGTTTCTAATTTAATTATGTTACAAAATTAATTAAAAATATAAATAAACCCACAATTTCCTGTTATAACATTTATTTCAAAATTGCATGAATGAGTTTTTGCACATTTTTGCGCTGGTATGTAAGTAATTACTTGCGCGCACGGTATATTATTTTTCGGTTATTTTCATACGTGCACGTTGATTTTACAAATCGTTAGTAACATCAGATAAAATAGATGAGATGTATGAACGAAAAATGTTGTTTCTTTCAACATTTAAAAATATGCGTTCATGTGTGAAGTTGAATTTTCAACTTTTTGAAATAAGTTAGAAGATTACTTCATAAAATCAGCTCAAACCTTCTTCAAACAAAAAAAAATTGAATTTCAGATTTGAATATAGCTTCTAGTCTATTCCCACAGCTTAGCGTGAAGGCAGGAACTAGCTCTACTTTATGACGTCATTAAACAATAACAAACCATTGTTTTCATAGATTCGCGTGGAACACAGTCATGTATACGTAATTTTTGTCCTATGTTGCCGAGTAATCCGTGGCCTAACGGATTGAGAGGTGGGTGTTAAGCTTAGCTGACAAGGATTCGAATCCTACCTCCGCCAAGGTTTTTTAGGGTTTTTGCTTTAGCCAGCAAAAACCCTATAGCAATCACTTTTTTTTTTTATTCTTTTCAGTCTTCTGGCACAGATCAAATAACCAAACAATTGCGCCATCTAACGGACTACCGGTAGTACCTATTAGTTTATTTTTTGTTACGCCATGCTCTTTAAACTCAGTTAAAGTTTTAGTCTTTCAAAACAAAAATCTTCTTAAAAAAGCGCAAATGTACTTTTTTAAAAAAAATTCAAAATGGCGGGTCACTCAAATTTTGAGGGATGCTGGAGAAGGGGCGAATACCTCAAATTTTTTGTTTTTGATCTCATATGAAAGAGTAAGTCATGGACAACAACATATCTAAATTTCAGCTTCCTTAGTGCATTTGGAGGAGAGTTAGAGCAAAAAACAGCTTTTTGAGGAAGTTTTGAGTCATGAAATTTCTTGAATATGCCATATCTCCTCACCAAATTAACCTACAAAGGTTAAATTTTGAGGGTAGGGTTCGTTGGTAACCAGAATGTGACCTCTTGAATTTGGGTTAAAAATGTATCCAAAATGGCGGATATCAAAATTTGAGTAGAGCTTGAGGAGCCTCAAATTGTTAAAAATGTAATTATTATGAACTTAGATGATTATTGGAGATGAAAAGTATACAATACCCCCAATTCACTTCCATACATGATGTTGGAGGAGATAAGGAGGGGGTTATTGACCCTAAAATGTGGTGAGGGTATAAGAGTGGTCGAAAATTTTTATTGTCGTGTCATATGACAAAATGAGTCCAAGTGACTAACTTATACTGATTTTAGCTTCCTAAGTGAATTTGGAGGGGAGTTAGAGTAAAAAACCGGTTTTGGAGGAGAAATGACCATAGGAAATTTCATTAATCATCAATATCTCTTCAACAAATTGGCCTACAAAGGTAAAACTTTGAGGGTAGAGTAAGTTGGTGACCAGAATATGACCTATTGAATTTGGGTCAAAATGGATCCAAAATGGCGGATCATAAGGATTTGAAGATAATTTGAGGAGCCTCAAGTTGTTCTAATTTGACAAAAATGTCAATATACGCTGCTCGAAGAACCAACTCTGTAAACTCCTCTCCACATAAGAAGTTCAATTTAGAATCTATTATAATATTTCTTTCTCACGATAATCATTTGAGCTAATATTTTTCAAATTTTTGCAACTTGAGGTTCCTGGAGCCTTTCTCAAAATTTGACCATTCGCCATTTTGATTTATTTTCATTCAAATTGAAGGAGCCATATTATGATCATTAACTAATCCTACATACAAAGTTTCACGTTTCTAGGTCGATGTGGTAAGGAGATACGATTTATGAAACCTGCTAAGGTGATTTTCCCTTCAAATTATTTCCTGCATTAACTCCCATCCAAATTCACTTGAGAGGCTGAAATTGAAATAGATTAGTCATTTGGGCTAAATTTATGATATAATGCTAAGATCAAAAATTTTCAATGTTTTGTTCATCTTCAACACAATTTGAGGTCTATAATCCCTTCTTCTCCTCTCCAACATCACATATGAAAATCATAGTTAATTCGGAATATATAATTATGTAGTATACTTCCTGACATTTTTAGTTATTTGAGGCTCCTCAAGCTCTTTTCAAAATTTTGCTGAACTGCCATTTTGGGTTAATTTCAATCCAAATTCAAAAGATTATATTCAGGTCCAAAACTAACTTCACACCCATATTTTGACCTTTTTAGGTCTATTTTGTAAGAAGATGTAGAAGATTCATGAAATTTGATAACTTAAAACTTCCTCAAAATGCAGTTTTTTGCTCTAAATTCCTTCCAAATGCACTTGAGGACTAAAATTTGGATGTTGGAGTTTTTAATTTAATTTTTCATATGAAATCAAAAACAAAAAGTTTGAGTCATTTGCTCCTTCTCCAGCTCTCTTCAAAATTTGAGTGATTCGCCATCTTGAAGTGTATCTACACTTTTTTTTTTGTCTTAAACATTCCAAGATATAACACAAATATATGGTGCAAACGTGACCTTTAACTGATTAGTGGTTTAAAACGTTTTTCGAACATTAACAGACGCACACTGAATTTATATATTATGAAGATATTGTAAAATTCACATGAGTTTACATTTACCAGATTTAAACTGTTTGAATACCTTCGATTTCTCTACATATTTTGAGAAATCCGTCATTTTGACCTGATATCAAGAAGTTATACGGTGTTATACAAATAATCATATAAGTATAGAATGTTTGAGCTTTCCAAACACATTTAATGAGGGAGTTCGCTCTATTATATCTGAAAATCAACTTCACACGTGATTTTGTAGGAGAGGAGGAGGGCATATCGTCCTCAAAATAAAGTAGGGGTAAATGAAGGGTCGAGAATGTTTCGTTATGGTTTCATACAACTCAGGGAGCTAAACTGACCAATATAAATTATTTATTCTTTGAAGGAAATGTGCAATAAAAATCTCGAAGCACTTTTCTCAGATTTTTGATTCGACTCAAAATGGGGTTTTAGTCAAATTTTGAGGTGAAATAGGTTTTATAATAAAGAACGAATGCACACATATTCTGCAGAGTAAAAGAACGCGTTTCTTCCTTTGACTATACAGTATATGGACCGCTAGAACTCCAGTTAGCGCAATGTTATGATACTCAACCAATATAAATGAATGTTGCAATTCCAAAAGTGAGTCTGCGCATGCATGAACTGATGTTCCTTACCTAAAACGCCTCCCGCTTTCGTCCCGCTTTACCTTGCCTTCCTAGCGTATAGGGAAACACGACGTTTCGAATGACACAATTAAGATGCGCAGACGCGTTTTTGGAAATGCGACTTCCATTTAGTTGCGTTATATTGGCTGACTACGTTTCTAGAGTTCGAGCGGTCCATATACTATACAGTCAAAAGTTTCTTCGACTTTTCAGGCTTATAAAAATACATAGATAGAGCTTTTTTATCTTGTATTTAATATAACCTGCCTGAAGGCGGGTTCACCGGCTGGCCTAATAGATAGATAAGTCAATACTATACAGTGACGTGAATGGAAGTTCATTTTTAATAACTCCCTTTATCTTTATCGTAAACTTTTCGATACATGTAGATTACAACCTAAATAAATATTTCACCCCTCTTTTCGATGATCAGGAAACTGAAACGATCGATAGGGAAAATTATTTTCACGAAGCACCATCTAGCACTCCTTATTTTAGAATTGTTCATGATGTGAACTGTTACACAAGTAGTGGCTCTTATTTACATTTAACAGTTTAAAAATCTGATATTACATTTTTCACAGCCGAATTCGAAGCAGTTATCGATACCCAACTGAACTAGGTACAGTAAACATTTCATTTGAATTTATTTTTACTGTAGGTATTTATTGAGAGTGGCACGAGTGGATACGAGTTATTATTTAATAGTACATAAAAAAAAAGCAATCATAAAGGAAAGGAATATACAAAAGTAAAAAATTTAAGTTGCGCTAACGCCCTGATGTACCAAATTTTTCAGAATCATTTGTTTTTAAATTTTTTTCTGTATAATTGTTGGACAAATGATAATGGTCTAGGTAATCTTTTGATTACATCAAAATTCTACATATTATTTTCTGTTGATTTTTTTCATTGACTAAAGATATATACTTTATAATTAAAGTTTAGAACGTTACCCTGTTTAAAAAAACGTACAATCTTACTTACTACTCATAATCCAACCACGATTTTTCTCGACAGCATAATCATCTGAGGGAACCAACATTTTCTTTTAAGCTTCACAAATTTCAACACACTGTAATGCATAAGCTACCCAATATCATTGTAAGCAAAAGTTCCTGTATTCGCGTTCCTATTTCCAAAGCTTTTCGATAAACTTTACGCAAGACTCTGTCCCTTAAAATTATAATTATTGTACGTAAATGGTAGTTCGATTCAATTTATGCTTAAAAAATGAATTTATGAATAGACATTTATTTAAGATTATATTTCGACGTGGAAGCCAAATTCTTGTAAATAAACTTGCATAGACAATCCCTCCATCTTTGTTGAGAAAAAAAAAAAACTATGGTACACTCTACGACGAAATAATTTGTCTTCCCTCCCCATCACCTAATCGAATTAAATCAGTGGCGTATTTCCCTATACGCTGACTACGCTTGCGCGTAGAGCGACAGGTTTTTGGGGGCAGCAAAATTTTCACTTACATTCGAAAAAAAAATTTCAATTCAAAAAAATCATTTTTGAAGTAAAATAAATTATTAACAGCACTTATTCCTTTTTATTTATGAATAACAATAATATATAAGTCATGTTCTGATGTTCTTACATTGGAGACAGTAATCAAGAACCAGGAGTCAACCAAAAATTTGTCTCCGACTCTAGCCTGATTACGGAGTCAAGGCAACATTTGACTCAGACTTCGACCCTTGACTCCGGAGTCAGGTTTAAAATTTGACCCCGACTCCAGTCATTGATTCCAGAGTCAGGTTGAACATTTGGCTCTGACGTCATTTTGACTCCGGAGTCAGGTTGAAAATTTGACGCCCACTCTAACCCCTGACACCGGAGTCACTTCGGTTTTGGAGTTTTTGTTGTGACAGTATTTTTTGTTTATTATCGTAATTGTTACGGACTAAGAGTCACCAAAAAATTTTGACTCAGATTCTGACTCTAATCCCTAACTCCGAAGCATTTCTCAAAACATGACTCGGACTCCAACTTGACTCTGGCGTCAGGTTGAACATTCAACTCCGACTCCAACTCCTGACTCCAAAGTCACTTCGGTGTTGGAGTCTTTGTTATGATGGTATTTTTTGTTTATTACCGCAATTATTATGGACTAGGACTGGGAGTCACCTAAAAATTTTGACTCAGATTCTGACTCTAATCCCTGAATCCAGAGCATTTCTTCAAACATTACTCTGACTCCACTTTGACTCTGGAAAGGAAATCTGTGAGCTCAACTCTAACTCCTACATGACTCCGGAGTCAGTTGAAAATGTGAACCCAACTCCAACCTCTAATTCCGAAATCTTGACTCCATTCTTTCCATTTTGGCAAGTAGGACTTATCTAATTGCTCAGTATCTGATGATGAAGTGGATACTGGATTGATCAAGAATCCAGTGGAATTCATTCCGAGAATCGAACTAGAATTATAAATCATTTTGACCTGACGAATAATCTCGCATTAGATAACGAATATCGAAAAACTCTTCCTTGAAAACTTGATCTCACTATATGTATTTATCTATTAGCCGAATATCAAACGCAAGCATTTCATAATTATCGCCTTTATCGGTTTCAATGAGGTAGCCTGATATCGGATTTAAGATTCTGAAAGCAGAAAGTTGATAATTTCTAACGATATGAATTTCATTTAAATTCACATTTTTCATGACACCATAAAATGCATTAGAAAATTACAAATTTTTGCTTTTTGAGTAATTTGTTTAAGGAGCTTCAAAATGGGGATAAAAAACGAAATAGCAACATTTTCACACTGGTAGCCCTAAACTACACCCTTATTTCAAGACCTGTAAGAATTGGTAAATTTTTGAATTTTGATTTATAGTTAATTTAATATAGAAAATTAGAAATGAATCGATTTGTACATTTTGTCCTAACTGTTATAAGTTGAAAAACTAAAACCCTGAAACCTAAACGAAACAGAAACCATTTCATTTTCAAAATACTATCGATAGAGTTTTTATAGAGATCCATTTTATCGTCTAGAATCGACTCACCATTATACTCGTACATATTATTATTGTGTCCAAGTGATTTGAGTACAATCACAAATAAAATTTTAGTTTATTAATAATATTATAATAAGAGTTAAACAATTTCTAAATCAAAAATTATTTTAAAAATTACTTTAATAAATTTTAAAGCTGATAAATTTATTTCAATTGCATTAAAATTTCACTGCATTTGAAAAAAGAAATTTTAAATATCTGCAAAAAAGATTTTTTCGCTAAATATCCAATTCACTTGGACACATGATATCTGGCAGATGTTTTCATTTTTTGTACAAGTAAATCTGGAAATTTCATGTTGAAGCATGTTATATTTTTTTCTTTTATTCCCAGCATCTTACTTTAAGAATACCTAGCATCCACAGTGTGGCAAATCAGCCTATTTCTTATTTTGTTTTTAATTATCGAAACTGTGCTAAAAATTCTTTCAACATCAGTTTTTGAAATAGGTGAAGCCAATATCTCGAAAACCAAGGAAGGTAAATCATTTAATGTATAATGTCTCTTTGCGTGGATATACATAAATCTATAAAAATAGAACTCGTCATTTTTTTCAGTAAGTATTCACTCAATTTACATTATAATGTACTTATAGCTATATTTTTAAAAGTGTGATAATCCCTTCTATTGTTATAGCTTATTGTGTCTCACTCTTATTTCTCATTCCTATGGCGAGTAGTAGTGTTGTTCCATCACGAACTCACGTAAGTACAGTACATCTATATATAACTTCCTACAGTACTTTTTTCCCTGTTAGGTGAATTTCTTTTACAAAACTTAACATACTTTTCTTTTGGTTCTCAGCACATCGTAGAAATTACATTCTAGGCTTTATACTTACTTTCTATTTTTAATATATTATCTCAACTTCTTTTTCAGATTACTACTACACCGGATACTGCTGTTGATGTAAGTACATATATGTATAATATTTCTACTTTCTATTATCAGTATATTATCTTAATCTCTTTTTCAGATTACTACTACACCGGATCCAATTGCTGATGTAAGTATAATATTTCTAGAGTCCAGAATAAATTTATCTCACGAGAGGTTTCAAAGTGTCGCATATCTAATATTTTTGTCTTCTAGATAAAAACATTGGTGTTTAACATGATGAAGGAGGATCCAGACGCAAAGTACCAATTGGGGGTCGCGAAAGCAGGGTTCATACTTGCCCCCAAAATAAGTGACTTACGCAAAGATAACGTAAGTCTATAGTAATTTGGTATTAGTATTAATGTGAACCTTGACGCACACTCACACACACCCCTGTGTGCAGAATACACTTTTTGGGGATGCAAAATTTCAACGACGTTTTGAGGACATTTACAACTACTCTTTCTAAAAGGTTAAGGAAGTTGCTCGTTAGTTTTATCTGACCCCTTCCAGTAGCTGAATATTTTTATTCCATCAGATTTGCGTTACGCTAACTTTTTTTCAGAAAAAATATAGCTATTACAGCCTACCTGATTTGGGAAGGGAACGTCGGGGGAAGGTGGGATCTTCAAATCTTTACGTTTCCTCCATGCGTAGCATCCGCTGGTATTCATAAAATTCGCTCAAAATTTGTTGAGAGACTCTTCTTGAAAATGCAAAGAATAACCTTTTTTGTTTCTTCGATAAATTTCAAAATGGCGGATCACTCAAATTTTGAGGGGGGCTGGAGAAGGGGCAAATAGCTCAACTTTTTTCTTTTTGGTCACATATGAAAGAGTAAGTCACCGACACTAACATATCTGAATTTCAACTTTTTAAGTGCATTTTGAAGAGTGTTAAAGGAAAAACCTGTTTTTTGAGGAAATTTTGTTTTTTGTAATTCGCTCAAAATTTGGCGAGGGACTCTCCTTGAAAATGAGCAAAAGTACTTATGCTTGATTTTTTCATCTTTACTCCTTAAGAATCAGGATTTGTCGAAGCAGTTTGAGAAGATATTTGAATTCCTTTTTTTTTCAATATTGAACCGGGAGGTTCGCCCTAACCGAGTTCTCGCTGGTGGTCACACTGACAGCACGGTTTCGCACTCTGTGCGTTACCGTCGAGTTAGAGATGTGTATAGTTAGTTATGTTAGATAAGACCATCCGTCGAGCGTGTCGGACTGGTTGTGTTCGGTTATCGTAAATGTTCACGTTTTCTGCGTTGTTAAATACATTCTTTTTGGTCGACTTCGTCAAATAATTCGCGAGCTCGCGCCTTCTGTCCGGTATCCCACCGTGCTCGCTTGTATCACAGACTTTCCTAGTGGCTTCTGTTCAAGCCAACGACCCGACTACGTGTTAATTTCACCCAGTGGAAGGTTTGTTCCACCACTTCAATATCTTCTTAGTTGTGGTAAATGGTAATCAGTTATCAAATTCACAAAATTCAATTTCATAAAATCAAAAAAGACACTGAAAAAAAAATGTAAGCAGCCATGCCGCATTACAGGAGCTAGGTTTTTAAATGGAGCTTGTTTTGATTTGGTAATAACCTCTAACCCTTCATGACTATAGGCCACACTCAATACCAAGTTTGAAAACCCCTACCGTATCGCTTCCAAAAGCACTTAAAAAGTTGAAATAATCATATGAACACATACTTCTCAAATTATAATTATTTGAGAATCCTCAAATCACCTTCAAATCTTGATGATCCGCCAATTTAGATTCATTTTGACTCAAATTGAAGAGATCATATTCTGGTCATTAACTGATCTTACACACGAAGTTTGATCTTTCGAGACCGATTTGGTGATGAGATATGAATGATTCATGAAAGTTCTTGCGGCAATTTCCCCTTCAAAAGCCGTTTTGTGTTCTAACTCCCCTCCAAAATCACTTCGACATGACAATAATAAAATTTTCAACCTCTCGTGTACCCCACCATATTTCAAGTTCGATAACCCCTTCCTCTCCCCTCCCAACATCATGTATGGAAGGGAATTGAGGATATAGTATACTTCTTATCCCCAATAATCATATGAGTTCATATTAATTACATTTTCACTAATTTGAAGCTTCTCAAGCTTTACTTAAATTTTGATAAACCACCATTTTGGATCCATTTTGATCCAAAATTCAAAAGATCATATTCTGGTCACCAACTAACCTCACCCTCAAAGTTTGACTTCTTTAGGTTTATTTGGTGAGGAGATATGGAAGATTCAAGAAGTTTTATAACTCAAAACTTTCTCAAAAATCCATGTTTTGCTCTAACTCCCCTCCAAATACATTTAGGAACCTGAAATTTGGATATGTTGGTGTCCATGACTCAATCTTTCATATGAGATCAAAAACAAAAAATTTGACGTATTTGCATCTTCTCCAGTAACCTTAAAAATTTGAGAGACACACCATTTTGAATTTATTAATGCACTTGGGAAGCTGAAATTTAGATATGATGGTGTTCGTGACTCACTCTTTCATATGAGATCAATAACAAAAAAAATTGAGGTATTCACCCCTACTTCAGCTTCCCTCAAAATTCACCATTTTGAACTTTTTCAAAGCAACAAAAAAACTCGTTTTGTTAGATTTCTAAGCAGTATCTCACCATGTTTTGAGCGAATGTCCTAAATTCCTATCCGCGCTACGCGTTGGGGAAAAAATATATGTATACCAAAAAGTTGGACATTTGCCAGATGAATACAAATAGTCTGAAACGCAAAACTTTGAAGACCCACCCTCCCCGACCTTCCACTTCCTAAATCAGGTAGGCTGTAATAGCTGTCGTTTTTTAGTTGATAACTCAGCTAAAAAACACTATTATATCCTCCTCGAACTTCCAGGGGAAGGTGAGGACCATGAGGATCCTTTAATATTTGATAGTTTTCAATTTCTGCAAAACATGACCAACTTTTGGCTCTTATGGAATGCAGGCAAATTCATCTAGAGATGAACGGTCTCAGTCAGAATTCGTTCGAGGATAGCTTAATCCAGTCGAATTGTTTGGTACTCGCATTGAAATATTGGTTAAATTATCAGAGAATCATAGGTGTCTTTCGTGATATCTTGTAACTCATCGTGCGAACATATTTTATCCGAAAGGAAAGGGCATGATGGGATAAGATAGACGAAAATGCCCCCGAGAGCTTTTCGAACGGTTTCTAGGGCAAAAGGTGGCCCACATCCAAAAAAAAATTTTGACAAAAATTTCAGGCTCCAGTTGCGCCTACTTTCGGAGATATAGGCAAAAACAAGTTTTTCGATTAAAATTTTTTTTCTCGCCATATTATGAAGGTGGAAAGTTGAAATTTTATTTATAGTATCTTGACAATAAAAGGGTTTTTCAGTAATTTTTTCAATTTTTTTCGATCAATTTTAAAAGAGTTATGCAATTTTTAAAATTTCAAACCGCCATTTCTATGGCAAGTTTTCGAGGTGCAATTATGAAAAAAATTCCATAAAATGTATCTTTTACCACCAAACATACCATAAAAATTTCAGAATTTTTGGAGTGGTGCAACATAGTCAAAAAAAATAAAAACTATTGCAGCGCGCTATAAACCAAGCGGTTCGGTACTATGCGCGCTGTAGGCCGAACGAACGTTACACGACGTTGCGTCGCCGCCTTAACAGTGCATAACAGCTTAACTGATCTTCTCGCGCTTAAAACATTACTTAGGCTTATATTTTTTCCTTTTTGGTTTACTTATAAGTGAACTCCTACAACTGATTAAATCAATTAATAGGCCTATTCCGTCTGTTTATTTGAAGAAAAAAATTCTTTCACCATAAAAATAACAAATATTAAAAAATTATGATAAAAATAATTATATTCTTATTAATATTTTTCTCCTCCTTATTATAATAAAGAGGAAGACCACTTCAGTTTGCAAAACAATCGTTACATATCATGCTTCTGTTTGCATGTAATATTATAATTGTTATGTTACCCCTTCACTATAAGAACACTAACCAAAATTTTTTGACTTTTATATATTGTGATAAATTCTAAATTCAAATAATTAATTTCGAAAATGTCGCATAATGAAAAGTGTATTAGATCTAATTTATTTTTAAAAAAATAGCGACATTTAAAAAACTATCAATTCTGAAAAAGATGCGAATAAGTTTTCAAAGATATTAGGGGAAAAAATAAATGATGGTGATATTTTGCACGATAACTGTAGAAAAATAGTTTCGAAATGTTACTCAAGCACTTGTAGTGTTTATATTCAGTGTTTCGTTTTGCTTCATCGCAAACATTTCAAAAATTAAAATCTAATGAATATATAAAATTGGATTTTTAATATTTTTTGTTTCAAGTTTTTTTTTTTTTTTTTTTTTTTACATCATAGTAATGCCAAACAAATTTTTAAAAATCGTTAAAAAGTTTTTGTTATTCTTGAAGAAATTAAGATTAAAGAATTAATTAAAGCTATAAAAAAATTTAAATATTTTAAAATTATTATAATTTATTATAAAATTGTTAAATAAAGAGAAAGAAAAATTAATGTAAAAAAAAGTTATAAAAAATACGATATTACAAAAATTACCAACCCTTAAAAATCCGAAGTCATTAGAAAACAACATAATAATACTAACAAATCAAGTCTACTTGGCGGTCAAGGGGTATAGTGCATCGCATCGCGTCGCGTGTGCGTCTGTAGCCATTTCTCAAAGCAGCTAAGATATATCTTAATTCTTTCACCATACGAATTAACTATTATTGAAAAATTATAATAAAAATATTCATATTCTATTAATAAGAATAAGTATAATTATTTTTATTATAATTATTTAATATTTGTTATTTTTATGGTGAAAGAATTTTTTTCTTCAAATAAACAAACAGAATAGGCCTATTAATTGATTTAATCAGTTGTAGGAGTTCACGTATAAGTAAACCAAAAAGGAAAAAATATAAGCTGTTATGCACTGTTAAGGCGGCGACGCAACGTCGTGTAACGTTCGTTCGGCCTACAGTGCGCATAGTACCGAACCGCTTGGTTTATAGCGCGCTGCAATAGTTTTTATTTTTTTTGACTTTGTTGCACCACTCCAAAAATTCTGAAATTTTTATGGTATGTTTGGTGGTAAAAGATACATTTTATGGAATTTTTTTCATAATTGCACCTCGAAAACTTGCCATAGAAATGGCGGTTTGAAATTTTAAAAATTGCATAACTCTTTTAAAATTGATCGAAAAAAATTGAAAAACGTAAGCAGCCATGCCGCATTACTGGAGCTGAGTTTTTAACTGGGGCTTGTTTTGATTTAGTAATAACCTTGCTTAACCGTTCATCACTACAGGCCACACCCAATACCAAGTCTGAAAACCCCTACCCTATCCTTTCCAAAAACACTTAAGAAGTTCAATTTGGCACAAATGTAGTATTTCTTGCCATGAAATAATCATGTGAACACATATTTCTCAAATTATAACTATTTGAGGGTCCTCAAATTATCTTCAAATTTTGTAAATCCGCCATTTTGGATCCATTTTGACTCAAATTTAAGTGGTTATATTCTGGTCACAAACTAATCCTACACACAAAGTTTGACCATTCTAGGCCGATTTGGTGATGAGATATGGAAGATTCATGAAATTTCCTGCAGCAATTTCCCCTCCAAAAGCCGTTTTTTGCTCTAACTCCCCTCCAAAATCACTGAGGAAGCTAAAATCAAAATACGTTTGTCACTTGGGCTCATTTTATCATATGACACAGCAATAAAAAATTTTCGACCCCTCCTGTACCCCCACCACTATTTTAGGTTGGTAACCCCGCCTTCCCCCTCCAACATCATGTATGGAAGTGAATTCGGGATATAGTATACAACTTATCCCCAATAACCATATGAATTCATATTAATTACATTTTTACCAACTTGAGGCTCCTCAAGCTCTACTCAAAATTTTGATAATCCGCCATTTTGAATCCATTTTGATCCAAATTCAAGAGGTCATATTGTGGTCACCAACTAACCTCACACACAAAATTTGACCTCTTTAACTTGATTTGGTGGGGAGATATGGAAGATTCAAGAAATTTCATGACTCAAAACTTCCTCAAAAAGCCGTTTTTTGATCTAACTCCTCTCAATATGCACTTAGAAGCTGAAATTTGGATATGTTAGTATCCGTGACTCACTCTTTCATATGAAATCAAAAACGAAAAATTTGAGCTATTTGCCCCTTCTCCAGCCCCCTCAAAATTTGAGTGATCCGCCATTTTGAGATTTATCGAAAAAACAAAAAAACTATTTTTGCGCATTTTCAAGAAGAGTCTCTCACCAAATTTTGAGCGAATTTTATGAATACTCGCCGGCGCTACGCGTGGGGGAAACAAAAAAATATATATATACCAAAAAGTTGGACATTTGCCAGATGATTACAAATGGTCTGAAACGCAAAGATTTGAAGACCCCACCCTCCCCGACCTTCCCTTCCCAAATCAGGTAGGCTGTAATAGCTATCGTTTTGTTAAAAACTCAGCTAAAAAAAAAAATTATTTTATAGAAGAAATAGCGATTAATACAAAAAAAAAAAATATACATAAGTGAAATTTTCAACCGACTTGGAAGTAATATTTATTGAACGACAGCCTCCATGAAAAACCAAGGTGTTGATACGATCCAAAGATTGAATTCCTGTATACCCAAACTTCGTATTTTGGAATGACAAAAAAACCAAGAACCGATAGTCATCCCCTTTTCGTAGGTGGCCAAAATTCTATGGTAAATTGTAGGCCATTACGCAAAACGTAGGTAAATGATATGATTTTAGAACAAAAAAAAACTTCAAGCTCGTCGTAACAAGAACGCGAAATACTTCACCAAATTTACATTAAAGAAAAATGAAATAAAATAACAATCGACATGTTATATGAAAAAGCACGTTAATTAAAGCATTAGCACGCATAAGAAATTCATGATATTATGAAAGCAAACATTCAAAATTTTAACATAATTTACAACGTTAATACATATATGAATATCATATTAAAAATAATAAGACGATCAAATCGGAAGGTAGAGTACGAACTGCCACATCAAAACATCCCAACGTTAGGCGACAGCATTAAGCAAAATCCTTATCTCTTTAGGAATGTATGGGGGAGAGATTTCATAGGTAGGTACCTATTTATAACAAATATTCGTACATTAACGTACGAAAATTGGAAAAACCTACCCTCCCCGACCCTCTCATCCCAAAATCAGGTAGGCTGTAATAGCTCTGTATAAGACACTCGTACCTAATTCAGGCAATATTTGAAATTTTCAGAAAAATTATGCAAAAGTTCTACGTATCATTGGTACCAGGTCAAAAGTTGAAGATATGGTAGAGAAACTGTACCCATTACGAAAAAACCCTAAGACAGGTGAACAGATCTATGGAAAACCTGGCTTAAGCAATTGCGATGCGATATATGAAATGCTTACTTCAAACGACATTCGATTCACCCAAGATCCATTCGTTTGTATGTTACGTCAACGGCTGATTGATAATAATGTTCCAGTGTCAGTCTTTATGAAGTTTATAAGGTGGCTATACAAACAGTTTAGCGACAAGGCTTGCCACAAAATGGCGCAATTTTCACCACCGTTACCTCGCTATGATAATGTCAAAGAAATTAAAGAAATGCTGGAATGTATTGACATCGATCAAGATGTACCAGCGCTTATCTGCGTACAGATTGTGTTGCAACCTTTAGATATGCCTTCAACTGTATCAGTTGATACAACACTAAGTACATCAGTGCTTACATCATCAAATACATCAGTCTCTGAAACACCCGATACCGCCAATGGGGAAGAGTAAGAGGGGCAAATTGCCCCGGCTTCAACTCCAGTTCATTACACGCCGATCGAAATGTACGTGCTGAGTGCGTATATTCCTATTCCATCCTCTATATCCAGTCCATTATAAATTCATCAAATGAACAGCAGCAACACGTCACACCTTTGAAAATGCAAGATATCATTAACTAAATCTGTTGCGTTAATCACAACGAACGATTAAAATAAAACAATGGACTAATTCATAAGTATTTTTATTTAATTAATAATAATATAATAAGAATTAATGTCTAATTATTTTCGCGCCGTTGTGGGTTTTCTGGAATCTGAAAAGAATTGAGAAGAAGGAAAACAAAGCACAGCATTAGTTTAAACGAAACTAAGTGAGCATTGTTAAAATAAGTAATTTAATTTCCGTTCAAACAACCTGAACTAATACCGAAGTGGAAGCGTGCGAAACTTATAGGGTGGGTAACTTATAAGGTGGATTTAGAATTTTTGAGGAAAATGGCGACGCCTGAGAGACTCTAGTTGTTATTATTACATGTTAATGTTAATTAATAAGACTACAATATTATAATAATAAATAAAACTCACTGAAGCGTTGATGGAGTCCGTCTCCATTGATGTATTGGTTTCGGTCATCTCAATAAACTTGTTAACTTAGTTATAATTATAACTTTTAAAATAATGATGGAAGTATTTGAACGCGTCTTCTTTTGCCAGAAATAGCGTCTGTATTTGGTGATGAGTAATTCCAAAGACTTGGTCAAGAAAGGTAGGTCGTAACCTATCAGTTACGAATAGATAGTGGTTTTTGTATTTTGTGGTAATTTCAGGTAATTTACCTTGGAACATGAATGGATAAAGGTTTTTTGTAACTCGTGGTATTTCTCGGTAATTTCTTTGTAATTTACGAAGTAAATTATGTAAATTACGTTTTAATTCATAGATTTCAAGTGGTGCGCTGCTTGAAGTCGAATTTTTCGACACTCCCCGCGGCCGAAGCATAGATAAAAATTTGGGGTTGGTTTTGACTAATGTGGTTTTAATTCAGGTACACTACATACTAAATATTCAAATTGCGTTACTTATTTTCAGTTTAATTTAGGTTTTTTTCTCAAGGGTTCTTCGCTTTCGTCTATTTGGTTCTCTTCAGGTAGTTCTAGTGGGTATAACTGGTTAATTGCTCGAAGAATAATTTTATTATTGGATTTTAATTGCGCTACTCGTTGGGCTTTATCTACAGTTAAAATTAGTCCTAGTTTCCAGCTTGTTCTGGGTGCAGATGGTTCTTTCACTAATACTACTTGTCCTTTTTTTGGAATAAATGGTAGGCTATTTTTCTTGGTAGGGTGGTTAACATTTTGGCGTTCTCTAAGGGAAAGTAGGTATTGGCTTTGGAAAACAGACCAGAAATTTTCTAATACTGAATACGTGTTTTTTAATGAAGAAAGTAGAGTTTCTCGGTGGGAGTCCATTTCATTTTCATTTATTTCAACCATTTCATCTACATTTGCTGTTCTTCCAGGAAGTAAGAAATGGTTGGGAGTAAGTGGTTTTAGGACTTCATCTGCAGTATAAGTGAGGGGGCGACCATTAATTATTTTTTCTATCTTTACTAAAGTGGTTACAAATTCATCATAATCTAAGTATTTGATGCGATAACATTTTTTGAGACAGATTTTTAACTAATGCGACCAGTCGTTCATATGCACCACCGTGCCATGGGGCATACTGAGGTATAAATTTCCATTTAATAACGTTATTTGATAAGTATTTGTTTAGTTCAATATTAGAGGTTTCTACTTCCTTCCCTACTAATGGTTGTACAAATACAAAATTGGTAGCGTTGTCAGATACTAAGAATTTTGGGCATCCACGGCGACCTGCAAAACGCTCTAGGGCCATTAAAAATTTGTTGGCTGATAAGTCTTTGGCTGCTTCTAAGTGGATAGCACGGGTGACTAGACATACAAAAAGAACGATATAAACTTTCACAACTTCTTTATGATCGTTTGTAATATACATTGGTCCTAAATAATCTACACCTGAATACATAAAGGGGGCATCTTTCGTTACACGTACATTAGGGAGCGGGGGCATTTGAGGAAGTTGATAACTACCTCCTTCTACTCTACGACATATAGTACATCTGTGTAATACTTGTTTTACTAATACTCGACCTTTGGGGATCCAAAAACGTTGACGAATTTTTGCTAAAGTGTATGTACATCCCATGTGCAAATTTTCACTATGTATTTTTAGGATATATAATTTGGTCAAGTGACTATTTCTTGGGAGTAAGACTGGATTTATCGTATCCCAAGGGAACGATGTGTTTTCAATACGACCTTTACAACGGATTAGGCCATGTTCATCAAGAAATAAGTTTAATTTTGGATCTGGTTGTAAATTCTTTTTCAACATGGAGATTTCATAAGATAAATATTTTTTCTGGAGTTCTAATACTAATTTTTGTTCCGCTAATCGATAGGTATATACACGTGGAATTTCATAAATGGATTTTGTAAATAATAGCATAAAACCTCTAATAACTTTAACATAAGAATCCCATTCTGAAAGTCGTTTTTCAAATTCATCAGATAGGTAGCCAATATATTTTGGAATGTTGGTCGCTAATACCACTATAGGGGTGGAGATTACTTCAGTGTTTTCAGGTGATTTTGGCCAAAGTTTCTCATGCGGAAGCCAGGAGGGTCCTTTCCACCAGAGTTCGGCTTCTTTAAGGTTGGGTATAGGCATTCCACGAGATGCAATATCTGCTGGGTTCATTTTTCCAGGTACGTGTCTAAGGGTTAAATTGGGAGTTCGTCTAATTTCTGATATTCTATTTTGAACAAATCTAGGTAAAACGTCGGACGTATTCATCCACTGCAATACAGTGGTTGCGTCAGTCCATAATGTTATACGACTTAGATTTATTGCTAAATGGTCTTTTAAGAAAGTAGAAGTTCTTTTGCCTATAACCATTGCTAAAAGTTCTAAATTTGGTATAGACATTTCTTTGATAGGGGCTACTCTAACTTTACTATAAATTAAGGTGGAGGTGTATTGTCCTAGGCTCGAATTGGCATAAGTAAGATATGCTGCGCAAGCATAAGCGTCTTTCGAAGCATCGCAAAATATATTTAAGGAAATGATACCATCTTCTGAAAAGGTCCAAATTCTACGTGGGATTTCAAAAGTACTAATATCTTTTATTTCGTGATAAAGTTTTAGCCATCTAGCAACTAGGTCTGAGGGGAGATAATCTTTCCATTTGAGTTTATTTTTCCAACATATTTGCATGAATATTTTTAGGGGTAGTATACAAGGTGAAAGTAGTCCTAAGGGGTCATAAATTGATGCTAGAAAAGATAATACACTTTCTTTAGTTGGGTTTTGAATATCGTGTTTGGGCTCAAATTTAATAGAAAGGCTGTCATTTTCTCTGTTCCATAGAATACCAAGGACAGCAATTTTTTCGCTAAAATCGGTGGTAGGCAGCGATAGAGCTTGTGCTACAGATTTATCGTTTGTTTTCCAGTCTCGTAAGTTGAAACCGGCTGAGGACAATATTCGTATTAAGGAATCGTGAACTTGGACTGCTTCTACTGCGTTTTTGACACTTACTACAAGATTATCTACATAAAATTTCTTTTTTACTAGGTTAAGGTAAATATTATCGGGCTGTTGGCTAAAAAGTGTTTGTAATACGATATTTAATAAGAAAGGTGATGCTACCACACCAAATGGTATACGGGCAAAACGTAAAAATATAAGATTATCTATTGTAACTGGCTTTGTTATATCTTTAACCCATAAAAATCTAACTGAATCTCGGTCGACTTCATTTAAACGTATTTGTAGAAAAGCAGCTTCTATATCAGAGAGTAGACCTATTTCATATAACCGAAAATTTAATAATATGCCTACTAAGTGCTCAACGAGGACTGGTCCAGGATACATAAGGTCATTTAAGCTAGGATTTTTTTCAGTTTTGGCAGAGGCGTCATATACAATACGTAATTTTTCATTTTTTAACACAGCTCTGTGAGGTAAATAGTGTATAACAGTTGCATTGGGGGAATTTTTGGGTGCGTATTCTATAATACCTTTTTTGAGCTGGTCTCTTATTATTTCGTCATATTTATATAAGTCGATTTTAGGTTTAGGGTGCATAGGGTTACGATAAAGTGGATTTAATAAGTTTTTTAATCGTGCCATGCACATTTTAAAATTGGTAGGTATTTTTGGTTTTCTGTGCTTCCAAGGCCAACGTACTACAAATCGTCCATTTTCGAAACGAGTTGTTTGTTTGAAGTTTTCTAGTACTAAATCATTTACATCTTCGGTCTCTGTTGAACGAATGCCTAAGACTTCGAGGGACCAAAGTCTACTTAATTTTCTGGGTCATTTTCTTCCTCCGAGGAAGATGTTTCAACTTGTGAGGAACACACTAAGGCTGAGGTTGATGGAGTAGGTTCGGTAAGAGGATCCCCTATTACTTCACCACAAGGTATCCATCCAAAAATAGAATCTAAAAGTACTACTCGAGGGGTTGGTAAACGCCTAACTTCATTTAAGAGAATTTCGTAATTAAGGTCACAACCTATTAGCATTTGAATAGGTTCCCAATCATCTTTAAAAATATTTGTATCAGCATAATTGAGGTGATTTGGCAGTATTCTTTCAACTATATTAGTGGGGGGTGAAGTCTCACAGGCGCCAGTTATGAAGGGGGTGGTTCTAAAAGAGAATACTTTCTCAATAGTTTTTTGTAGGTTTGTATACTAAGGTGGATTTCTCCAGAGTGTATTTGTTCAGGTGTGTTTTTCCCAAAAGTGTTAGTAGCTAAATATTGTTTGTTAGTAACTTTGTTAGATAATTTAAGTTTTTCAATCAACGAATCTTCGATATACGATAACTGACTACCAGAGTCTAATATACCTCTGACCTTAATATATTTATTGTTAGTTTTAATATAGCAAATAAAGGTCTGTAGGAACATACCTATTCTCTTTGACGGGCCATGTTTCGACGTAGATTGTTTATCCTTCGCATACTTATCTCGCTTATCCTTAAGATAGGTAGAGCAAAGTATTTTCTGGTGTCCGGGCGAGTACAATATGGGCAGGGGGCATTCTTAAGTTCGCAGTTGTTGGCTTTATGTTTGTTACTACAGCATAAAAAGCAGACTCCCAAGGAAGTCATTTTTTCGACTCGTTTTTCGCGTGTAGGGAATACACCACATTCCAATGTTTTATGAGAGGTATCACTGCAAAGTACACATTTATGGCGGGGTCGGTCTTCGTAGGGGTTCGATACGTTTAGGTTCATGAGGCTTGTAGTGGGTGCTGGTTTACTAGGCGATGAATTAAATGAACTAGAAGAGTTTTGAGCGATCAAACCTCGCTTATAATACATTTCCACGAGCTCCTCCATACTGACAGCATTATTAAGGGCATTCACTAGTTGTTTCATAGTAAAGGTTTTGTCGGTAGAGAATCCATCTAATAATTGCCATAAGCACCAACGTACTGTGTCCTTAGAAAATTTTCCGAGAATGTTTGATTTTAGATTATCTTGATCGGTATGTGAGCCAAGACTCTCTAAATTTTTTAGAATTTTTTTAATGTTGTCCAAGCAGGCCCTTTGGCCACTTGCCTCATAGTTAGGGGCCATATCGGTGAGTTCAGCATAATATACAGTCATTAATTTGCTAGGGTCACCAAAACGCTCTTTTAGGGTTTCGACAGCTGTTATATAATTTACGCCTACTGCTTCTAATCCATCGATGGTTCTGCGGGCTTCTCCTTTAAGCGCACTTTTTAAGTGTGCAAATTTCGCGGTATCATCAAAAGAGTTATTGCTATGCACTGCGATGTTGAACAGTTCCCACCAAGCTGTCCATTCCTTTAGATTACCAGAAAAAGCATTGAGGGAAATAGGCTTAATTTTCATCTGGTGAGACTGATTTTCAGTCGAACTGTCTTTAATAACTACTGTTTGTGGTACAATCGTAGCCAAAATTAAGCTCTCTTGTACCATCTCTACCTTAGCTTTTATAATTTCGAATTGAGAGGAGAGCAGTTCCTTTTGTTTCTCATCCTCCAGAAAAGCTAAATCGGTCTCGAACTGTTTCGCATCGATCGCCAGAAATGCAACTGCATTTTTAACGCCTTCGATATTACGACCTTTTAATAATTTAGATAAGTTTTCGACATCTGCCTTCAACTTCTTAATCGATTGATTTAACTCATCGGCCTGTTGAACGGAATATAAAATAAAGAATGCTATAATACTAAAAACTACCTACTTAAGTATAGACAGCTCCGGATACCTACTTAAATAGTTACTAATTTAAATTCATTATATTAATAATTGTGTTGTATAGATAAGATATCTTTCATAAGTATATAATTTTATTTTGTAAATATTTGATAAATTTTAGGTAATTTCATTTTAGGTAGGTATTTGAATCCCATGTTATACACTAATTTTACCAAAATATAAAATGGCTCGACTAATAGCTAAGTGAGGATCCTCATACATTATAAGTCCAGCCAAAGGACTCTTCCAACGATACGGTAGTTAATTTCAGTGATGGCACTACCATACCCCAACACCTAGGCAACATTACGTCACCGTCGAGCGCGACCGAAGTCTCAAATACCACCGTGACTATGGTATGCTAGTTCATCGTTTCTAGGTGTGCGAGAATTTTAGAAAACTACCCTCAAGTGGCATGTTTTCAAGTGTTCGTATACCGCTATAGCGTCGCCAATGTATACAAACATAAAATACTCCAGGTTTTCATACCTGCTGGCAGGTATTACCTATATGGAGTGTTTGATTTATGCATCATCAGACCACATATCACGACGGCCCAGCACTGCATAAATAATAAAAAACTTCACATGTTTTACCATGTATAGAAGTACGCGATATCCTAGAAAATAAGGTTTCGAATAAATAAAGTGAATTTTTTCTTCTTTATAATAATGTGGATTTGATTAATTACATAAAGCTCCCATTTAGCCGGAGACGCTGAGAAACGATTGTTGGTAAAATAAATAAATAGGTAAATTTAATCGTTTCTCGATGTCTTTTTCTCGCAAAAAGGACACCACTTTGGTTTGAAATAAGATCACTATCCCTTTGAAATTTCACCCATATAAAATTCCAAAAAGCGTTACCTCATTCTTACCCAATTATAAGGTTCAGTTCTACTTGAAAACTGAAATTTTTTGAAACGATGTATTTTCCTAGGATCATCTGTATAATGCCATACGACTCCTAAGGACCTACGACTGAAATTGCGCATAGGCATTTATCCGCAATCACCTCACTCGACACTACAAATATCGTTGGGTTTCCAAAATAAATTTATAATTCGTCTTCACGAATTTATTTTTGATTTATTTTGATTCAATTGGGATTCTTTATGGCCTAACAGTATTTCACTACACAGCCTTTTTTTTTTTTTTTAGAAATGATTAATAGATAATAAATTTTGATAAATAAATTGCTAATTGTAAAATTCATATGCATAAATTGTCAAAGTAGGGGAAAAAGTAATAAAATTAATGAACCTGAATAAAAAATAAAAATTGTTCAAAACGATCGTGACGTCAATTATGCATCCACCAATAAGATCGTTTTTTACTTGTTGGCGAATATTCATACTCAAGAAGCCAATAAAATTATTTATTTTCGTTTCCCAACAGGTGTTGGATTATTTTCACTCCGATTTCCTAATTAATAGTGTTGGGTAGATTAATTATTCATTACGATAAATAAATAAATAAAGCAGGAATAAGTAAATAAATAAACACATACGGGAATAAATCATCAATAAATACTCAAATAAATCGTTTATTTCTTCAAGCTATGCAAAGTGAATATAGTGTAATTAATTTCGTCGTATTGTTTTTTGGCTGTGTTCATTTCAAAAATTCAATGCTTCTACCCTTATACTGGTGAATGTGATCATTTAATTTGATATGTTCGAATTTAACATTCGTTTATTCTAATTTAAGTGTTTTTTCGATCCGGATCGCTAAAATTGTTTTACATTATAATGTTTATTTACCAAGTGTCGAGCTGGGTCTCATCTAAGTTATCGGATGTTCTCTGTACGAGTTTGGGAATATCGCGCTTTCGGTGCAAACCCGCATTCACAGAAACAGATCCAAAAGTATAGAAGAGATCCTTTATTGATGTTGAATTTCACGATCATGTTCACCAGGGTATTTTGCTATTTATAAATCTTGGTTGTGTGATTAATGATTATTACGTGTATGATTACGACATATTATTATACTATACTGTGCTATGGAGCTGTCTATATTTTAAAGTTAAGAGTCTCTCAAACGTATGATCAAAACCTAACGCTCTGTCTACCAAATGTGGAAAACCACGAAATTATGAGGGAGGGAAATATCGTTCGTGAATCACAACGAACGATTAAAATAAAACAATGGACTAATTCATAAGTATTTTTATTTAATTAATAATAATATAATAAGGATTAATGTCTAATTATTTTCGCGCCGTTGTGGGTTTTCTGGAATCTGAAAAGAATTGAGAAGAAGGAAAACAAAGCACAGCATTAGTTTAAACGAAACTAAGTGAGCATTGTTAAAATAAGTAATTTAATTTCCGTTCAAACAACCTGAACTAATACCGAAGTGGAAGCGTGCGAAACTTATAGGGTGGGTAACTTATAAGGTGGATTTAGAATTTTTTGAGGAAAATGGCGACGCCTGAGAGACTCTAGTTGTTATTATTACATGTTAATGTTAATTAATAAGACTACAATATTATAATAATAAATAAAACTCACTGAAGCGTTGATGGAGTCCGTCTCCATTGATGTATTGGTTTCGGTCATCTCAATAAACTTGTTAACTTGGTTATAATTATAACTTTTAAGAAAATTAATGATGGAAGTATTTGAACGCGTCTTCTTTTGCCAGAAATAGCGTCTGTATTTGGTGATGAGTAATTCCAAAGACTTGGTCAAGAAAGGTAGATCGTAACCTATGAATGGATAAAGGTTTTTTGTAACTCGTGGTATTTCTCGGTAATTTCTTTGTAATTTACGAAGTAAATTACGTAAATTACGTTTTAATTCATAGATTTCAAGTGGTGCGCCGCTTGAAGTCGAATTTTTCGACAGCGTTGCTCCTTCTCAATTTCGAATACAGGGCTGTAATAACGGATCGTGTTTCATTCCATTCTCGTTCCAGTATCCGTTCCTGAGTCATTCCGTTACGTTCCCGTTACATTACGTTCGAATTTTGCATGTCCTGTTACGTTCCGTCCCTTTTTTCAGTACGAGTTGATATAAGTTATGAGTTGGAGTCTCGTCTTTTTCTTAATTTTTTTTTTATTGATGATAGTAATAGTAAAAAATTTAAAATTTAAAAAATATTGAAAATCGAACATAAACATTTAACCTTAGAATGCTTCCCCAAAAAAATATTAGCTAACTGCTTCCCTGGGGTGCAAATGCACCCCAATTTATTATAATAGCTTAAGAACTCTTCAAAACAGAATCTTTTGCGAAACGTCTTATTCTTTTTGTGTGGTGAATAGTTTACTGTAATGAAGTCATAATAATGATGTTTGCCTATTCAAACTATTGAAGGGGGTGAGATACTGTTTGAGAAAAAAAAAAAACTGAAAATAAATATCTCGAATATGGGAGTTGTGTCAGCATGTAGAACATATCATGTATTGTACATGTAGAGGGGGTAGAGGTGAAAGAGGAAAATAATTTAAATTAAGTGTAAATTATGTGGAAAAAATCTGTTTTTTTTTTTCAATTTTCACGAAGAATAACTTTTGAAAAAACCCATCAAATACTAGTCTTCGTTCCGTACGAACCATGGCGCTTGCGTGATGGCATTGATGAGAAATTCTTCATGTGAATACACATAGGTACTTTTTTTAGATTTTCCGTCCGACTCAAAATGGCGGATCACTCAAATTTTGAGAGGGGTGTAGGAAGGACAAATGGCTCAAAATTTTTGTTTCTGATCTCATATAAAAAAGTAAGTCACGGACATCAACATATTTGAATTTCCGCTTCCTAAATGCATTTGGAAGAGAGTTAGAACAAATAACGTATTTTTTGAGGAAGTTTTGAATGAAATTTCTTAAATCTTCCATATCTCCTCACCAAATCAATTTAGAAAGGTCAAACTTTGTGTGTGAAGTTAGTTTGGCACCAGTATATGACCACTCGAATAAAAGTCAAAATCAATCCAAAATGGCGGATTATAAAAATTTGTGTAAAGCTTGAGGAGCCTCAAATAAGTAAAAACGTTATCAATATAAACTCATATGTTTATTGCTGACATGAAGTATTGTATATCCCAAATTCATATTCTCACATGATGTTGGGGGGGGGACGGGGGAGAAGGAGGGGTTATCGATCTCAAAATGTGGAAACTTTTTTCTTGTGCTGGTATCATTTGACAAAATGAGCCCAAGTGACTGAACTATTCTGTTTTCAGATTTCAGCCTCCCAAGTGAATATGGAGTGTAGTGATGAATGAGACTGTTGAGTTAAAAATAAATAAACGAGATAGGAAAAAACTTTTATTCACAATTATTAACCCGAACATACTTTGAAAAATAACTTCTTATAATTAACGTCGTATTAAATCCGCGAAGCTAACTGGTCTGACCAAAGTCAAGAGGGCCTAGGTAAGAGAACGAAAATAAACATGAAAAAATGTAGGCAAAATACGTGACCACACTGTTTCTTTTTTTAAAATTTTATTTGAATAAATAAAATGTTTAATTATTACAATTTAAGTTCGTGAATTATTTACAAGGGAAAAACGGTACCCTACAAAAAATCGAAAATGTTGATAAAATATCACGATAGCTTGACCTTGGGATGTACATTTATAACCAGCTTGGGGCAGTGAGGATCGAGCAAAAAAATTTGAATCGTTCCCATTCCCTCTTGTTTACACTTTTTGATTGTCAATTGTCATTTGGATGGCGTTAAATAAAAGACGAAAAAAATTTATCAACTTGTATAAAAGATAGAAAAATTTCTTTCGCCCTTCGCACGTTGTTTTTGTTATGATTTTAAGACATTTTATCTCGCTTAATGCGTTGTATTTATTTTTACCCATTATACCAGTAGGATGACGTTTTCATTTAGCAAACAACAATAAGGGGTGGTACCTATAATGCAATTTGTGAGATTTTTTTTCAAGCACAAATTTGTGTTATCTCAAGCTTCTATTGGTGATTCTCAAAATTAGGTACCACTCCTTCACCCTCAATGTGAAAAATATTGTCATAATGAGTTCCACGACGTAGAAAACACATATTTCGATGTACCGCATGCCCATTTACGTGAGTTTGTAGATGTTTTCCTACATCCCATCCCCTTCAAATGTGAAATTTTAAATGTGAAACTTTGTAAAAATTTGAAATATAAAAAGTCATTGTTGTTCATGAATAATGCTTGAAAGTATTTATTAAACCTACTTAAATTAAATGATGTGATTTTTATGTGAATTTCATTAAAAATACGTGATTTTTTCAAATTTTCTCCCCCTTTGACCCCCTTTGCCGAGCCTTTGGCAACACTTTAGGGCTTGCAGACCTATGTGGATTCAGCGCAAAAAATCATGTAGTTTGACACCAATTTCAACTTTTAGTATTTTCGGCCGAAAGTTCATGAAAATTGTGAACTTTAGAGCTTTCGCTTTCATCGAAGTCATTATATCGAGTTTCTAATCCTTCGCAGATGTGAAAATTTTTTCGAGAATTTAATATACTGCCGATATCTTGATCAAACAGGGAAGGAAATTCATTTCGCAACTTTTCGCCGTTGGTACTATCTCTATAAATCGTACTTGAATGTTTAATTTATCATACTTTCGGGAACCAAAGAAATTAGTTTCATTATCGACATCGTCCGCTAGTTATGTGAAGGAAATCCTAGTGACTTGACGTTGAACTACTCGTACATGATTTTTTTTCTAATATTCAACAAAATTTTAAGCCTGCCTATCTACTGAATTACAAGTGAATCATATATATTAACTCCCCATTACTCGCATATACATTACATTACATAAAGCTTTATTCGGATATACGTGATGACATATTTACAAAAATTCTTAAATTTAAACTTTAAAAAAGGTCACCCGATTCTTACATCTAAATTTAAAACGTCATCCGATGCCTGAATTACGAGCGTAGCTCTCCCTCTACCTCGCTCATTCAAGCCTATGTTGGTCTTTTCGACCAATTTTACCACCATTATAAAACTGTAAATTCAATAACTGAAGCTGAGGTTCTGCAGCGTAATTGTGGACAATTAAGTGTAATTGTACGCTCTAAGGAGATATCTGCTGAAATTAAAAAACAGCAACTAGAAATTTTTAATTTCGAGATAACAAAGGCTTAGCAATTAGTTTTTTTTTTTTTTAAATGAAATGTTCTTCAGCTGATATGATTGGTACTCCAATTGACTGAGCTCTTCCGTACTTTTCATCGCAATATTAATAATTATAGGGAAAATGAAATGAATTTTAATTCCAGTAAAATATTTTTAATTAATTATTTTTACCCAACGCATGATTATAAAGTGCATCGATAGGTAATTAATATGTTTTTACTAACAACTTATTAAAAGGAAGATTTTAATATTTTGCAGAGAGGTATTGATAAATTACATCCCCTTAATAATCATGTTTTGGGTAAAATATCATACGCCATACAGGAAAAATTGATTAGAAATGAGAATGATCGAAAACACCAAGGTGCAAGTAATCTTGGTGAAATCGATCAAAAAAACCGCATGTGAGTAATAGCGGCTATGCAAAAGAATTTTGTTGTGACCGAGTGTAAGCCTCTGTAATTACCTAGTATCTTTATTCATCGTTTTAATCATAGCTGATAGATTACGTCTGGCAATTAATAAATAATCTTTAAATTTCGCTCGAGGTTCGAGTTAAATTCTTCAGCTTCCACGCCAAAATGATCGCGTATGTCGAGATGCGGGGTTGGTACAAACGAAGAGGTTTGTGGTATAAAAGTTAGGATTTGTGGTACAAAGCAACACAAACGTCTCTTCTTTTTGGCGTACTTGGAATTCTCATCATTCAGTTTATCAACGGCGTAATTGAATTAATTTTTACTCTTTAATGTGAACGAAATGAAAATGTTTATCTATCGATAATTTATCGAATTAGGTACTTAATTATTCCAATTTGATAAGTATAAGCGAATTGAAGAAATCACGAAAGACCTTTCGTAATATTTTTTCATAATATTTCAGATTGTAAAAAGTGACAATGTAAACCAACTTCATATATCATTCTCACAGAATGTAGTACAACTATTTTTACATCTCATCGTATCAAATTATCTCCAAAATCATTTCCTCTTGTTGGAAAAAAAAATCGTAAAAATGTTACACAAGCTTGTGCAAAGACCCTACCATTGACTTCTGCATGTGAAACAAATCGACCTTTTCAACAAATGAATTATCAAATAATACTTTAAATAGATTTAATAGAACACACTATACTGTACATTTTTCACTACTGTTACGTTAGGTATCTACTTAAATTAAATGTTACACCTCATAAGTTGAAAAATGCAAACACACAAGGTCCATTTCGCTGGCTCCGCCCATTTCAAGGTGGGGTTTGAAAATAGTGTCAATCGTTTGGGCCCCCTCCACCTCTTTATTTAAAAAAAAATCTATGGGCGGGGCTGGAGAAATGCTGCCCCACCCATCAGTGGTGGGGGTAAAAAATATGTCAATCGTAGGTCCTTCGTTTGTGCACGTTTGTGCACTCATTAATTTCGTTTGCGCTCCTCTCCATTGTTACATTTTTGTAAAACTTCAAGGCGGGGCCTGGTAGCATGCTTTTCAAGGAGGGAAAATGCATTTATTCGACTGTAAAGAAAATTTTCTATGTCATTTGTTTATGCTTTACATGCAGAGGTTTTTGCACTTATTACTTTTATTTTAACCTAACCCCACCCATTTGTACTTCTTATTGATTAGTTTAATAGAACTGCTATGCCTGTTGTTGACCATTTTGAATATGTTGTTTTTGTTTCATTTTTATTTACTATATTATTGGATGTATACCTGTTGGCTCAAAGTTTTTGTTTTTCATCGTCTTCGGCTCGTGCTGCATCTGTATCGCACTCGTTGTAAACACACACTTTGCAGCCGAGTTGCGTACGCTATTTTTCACAACTGGTAACTTCTTTCTAAATAGTTCCAAACATGCTATTGATACTATTGACAAGAAGCGCGCTCTATATTTACTAAATGTAACTATGTTTATAGAGGTATATCCATTCACTTTTTTACACATGTGGTGAAAAAAACCACATTTTTAATCATTCTGTACACGCTCACTTCAGTTCGTAAAATCAATGGTGTAATGATGTACTTTAAATGTATCAGTTGTAAAAAAAAAAAAATAAGCAGCCATGCCGCATTACTGGAGCTGAGTTTTTAACTGGGGCTTGTTTTGATTTAGTAATAACCACGCTCAACCGTTCATCACTACAGGCCACACCCAATACCAAGTCTGAAAACCCCTACCCTATCCTTTCCAAAAACACTTAAGAAGTTCAATTTGACACAAATGTAGTATTTCTTGCCATGAAATAATCATGCGAACGCATATTTCTCAAATTATAACTATTTGAGGGTCCTCAAATTATCTTCAAATTTTGTAAATCCGCCATTTTGGATCCATTTTGATTCAAATTTAAGTGGTTATATTCTGGTCACAAACTAATCCTACACACAAAGTTTGACCATTCTAGGCCGATTTGGTGATGAGATATGGAAGATTCATGAAATTTCCTGCAGCAATTTCCCCTCTAAAAGCCGTTTTTTGCTCTAACTCTCCTCCAAAATCACTGAAGAAGCTAAAATCAAAATACGTTTGTCACTTGGGCTCATTTTATCATATGACACAGCAATAAAAATTTTTCGACCCCTCCTGTACCCCCACCACTATTTTAGGTTGGTAACCCCGCCTTCCCCCTCCAACATCATGTATGGAAGTGAATTCGGAATATAGTATACAACTTATCCCCAATAACCATATGAATTCATATTAATTACATTTTTACCAACTTGAGGCTCCTCAAGCTCTACTCAAAATTTTGATAATCCGCCATTTTGAATCCATTTTGATCCAAATTCAAGAGGTCATATTGTGGTCACCAACTAACCTCACACACAAAATTTGACCACTTTAACTTGATTTGGTGGGGAGATATGGAAGATTCAAGAAATTTCATGACTCAAAACTTCCTCAAAAAGCCGTTTTTTGATCTAACTCCTCTCAATATGCACTCAAGAAGCTGAAATTTGGATATGTTAGTATCCGTGACTCACTCTTTCATATGAAATCAAAAACAAAAAATTTGAGCTATTTGCCCCTTCTCCAGCCCCCCTCAAAATTTGAGTGATCCGCCATTTTGAAATTTATCGAAAAAAAAAAAACTATTTTTGCGTATTTGCAAGAAGAGTTCCTCACCGAATTTTGAGCGAATTTTATCCACACCAGCCTGCGCAAAGTGAGTGACACAAAAAACGCAATTTTCTCAAAAACCGGTTTTTGCTAACTCGCCTCAGAATGCACTTAGGAAGCTGAAATTTAAATATGTTGGTGTCCGTGACTCACTCTTTCATATGAGATCAAGAACGAAAAATTTGAGCTATTTCCCTCTTCTCCAGCCCACCTCAAAATTTGAGTGATCCGCCATTTTGAAAGTTTTCGAAAAAACAAAAAAAATACTTCTGCGCATTTTCAAGAAGAGTTCCTCACCAAATTTTGAGCGAATTTTATGAATACTCGCCGGCGCTACGCGTGGGGGAATAAAATATATATATATATATAGTGATCTATGGTCAAAGTGGCATCAGTTTGCACATTCCTCAGAAGTGCATCTAATGTCACATTAACGACACCACAATGGCGAACGGAATGTATAATATCATAGGTTTTCTTAGAAACAAATTTTTAAAATGATGCCACTTAGCTACTACGACCGTAGATCGAAAAAAATTTTTTTGTATGAAAAATAGAATATTAGTGGTAAAGTGGCATCACCCAAATAACCACACCAGTGACATCATGACACAAAGCTGAATCGATGAGCAATGTGATGGTAAAGTGGCATCGAAAAAAAGATGCCACTTTGTAAAAAAGATGCCACTTTACCTGTAGACGACGAAAAATGATGCCACTTTATCCATAGATAAATCTATATATATATATATACCAAAAAGTTGGACATTTGCCAGATGATTACAAATGGTCTGAAACGCAAAGATTTGAAGACCCCACCCTCCCCCGACCTTCCCTTCCCAAATCAGGTAGGCTGTAATAGCTATCGTTTTGTTAAAAACTCAGCTAAAAATTACTGAAAAACCCTTTTATTGTCAAGATACTATAAATAAAATTTCAACTTTCCACCTTCATAATATGGCGAGAAAAAAAATTTTAATCGAAAAACTTGTTTTTGCCTATATCTCCGAAAATAGGCGCAACTGGAGCCTGAAATTTTTGTCAAAATTTTTTTTCGATGTGGGCCACCTTTTGCCCTAGAAACCGTTCGAAAAGCTCTCGGGGGGCATTTTCGTCTATCTTATCCCATCATGCCCTTTTGTTTAATTTATGATGAAAAAATGAAACGAATTCGGTTCTTATGTTCAGAGGTAAGTTCGTAACAAACATGAATTTCTATGGAAGACTAGATTGTTACTTCTCGAGCGACAGATATACACTTCATTTTTATTTTTTCAAATGATATTTGTGTTGAGAATTGACAATGGTACGAATTTTGAAAATTTTTCGGAATTTGGTGTTGGAAGTAAGCAAAAGTAGAAACTAAGTACATGTACTTTTATACACTTTTGTATTCGTTTTATTTTTAGAAGCAGAAAAATATAGTGATACAGCAATTGAATGTATTGAATTTTATACGCACTCACATGGAAAGCTTCTCACTTCAGACAGATCCGCTCTATTATACGATTACGGGATCTTCTGCTACTTCACCTATAGTAACCATGAATAGGAATGACATTCCTAAGGAAGACATTCCCCCTAATTACCATGGGAGACTAGAGGCTGACTTTAAAAATGCTTATTTAAGGTGGTACCGCATTATTAAGAATTCCGATGATTTTCGCATCAAAGTGTTCCTTCAGGCTTTGAAAGAAGAACATCTACATGATAAAGGACCTTTAACGGATGAAGATGTCGCTAAGGCATTTGCAATCATATGGTGCACCGTGTGTAATGACATGCATTCACTGTTAGGTAATGCTAAAGGGCAAATAACTTGGAAGGATGAGAATGAGGTGGCAAATGCGTTTGCTACATTTGAAAATAATGGTTATTATGTAGATTTTGTTCGAATTTTTTTAAAAGAAACTAAATTTAAGGAATGTTTTGCTGCGAAGAAGAAGGTTGATTAATATTTTATTAGTAGTAGTTGTGGTCGTACCATATTCTGATGATGTCTATGAATCAATAAAGACTATATTCTAATCGATGTACGCTCATTGATGTTTTCTTCAAATGGACCCTTAAGAGGGGTGATTCCTTCCATTACGACACATACTTTACTTTCTTATTAAAATAATTTTTCCAATAGTATTTGAATGAGCAGAAATGAAGTATGAGTTAGATGCCTCTCATTAATTAGAAAAAACCATTAGTTACATGAATATAAAGAGTCTTTTAAATCATGAAAGTAGATATCATTTAGTTGAAATTTCAAGTCAAGAATGTTCAACACGTTCTCAAAATTCTGAATAACGACCTAGATTGTACTTTCATTTTGCGAAAATGCTCATTGAACTACCGAAAGTAGTCGTTATAATTGTTGCTTTCCGCTTTCATCAATTATTATTTTAAAAAAAAATAAAAAATTGAAATTAAGTAAGAAAATAATTACAAAAAAATTATTTGGACTAATTTGTAAATAAAATGAAAAATGTAATGTTTCAAATATTAAATCAATATGAAATCAAATTCAGTACATATAAAATTATAAATGAATGAAATATATCTTTACCAATGCACGTTTCATTACTTATGAAGTATCCAACATCCCTTAAAGGATATATTTCACATACACGGTTCTTTTTTTAGTATAACTAAGTTTTGCAGGCACTATATGTTATCTATATTGGAACCAAAATTGATAACGCTGAAAAAGTGATATTTTTGAGAGTAATATTCTTCATGAGTTTCTCATGAAAACCTTTGAAAATTTAAATAAAAGAAGATAAGACAATTCTCTCTAATTTGTTCAGAATGAAAAAATCAAATTCCAATTTATTTTTGCGTTTTTCTCGACAAATAATAAATGAATCAAAAAAACCTTCTGTGAAGTTTCTCAAATTCTTATTACAGGTATATATTTCAAATTTCAATTGAAACAGATCAGTAGTATTTGAGAATCAAAGATGTACGAAAATCGTCATTGTCAATTTAGAAGTTCTTGAAGGTAAGTAGCCTAACACAGGTTGAATATTAGGTTAGGTAGCTCTCCTACAGCTCACTGAAATGTCCCTGTTGGTGTTTAAGGGTATATTTCACATAAACGGTTCTTTTTTTAGCATAACTAAACTTCGAAGGCACTATATGTTATTTATATGGGAACCGAAATTGATAACGCTAAAAAAGTGAAATTTTTAAGAATAAAATTCTTCGTGACTTTCTTATGGAAACTTTTGAAATTATAAGCTGTGAAATATGGCTTCCTCAAAAGTCAATTTATTTTAGGGTTTTTCTCGAAAAATAATCACTTAATCAAAAAAACCTTCAGTGAAGTTTCTCAAATTCTTATTATAGGTGTATATTTCAAATTTCAAGTGAAACAGATAAGTATTATATGAGAATCAAAGATGTACGAAAATGGCCATTTGACAGGCAAACCAGTATGCAATCGTGTATTTAGAATAGACCATAAAGGATGTTGGATATTTCGTAAGTAATGAAACGTGCATTGGCCAAGATATATTTCATTGATTTATAGTTTTATATGTACTGAATTTGATTTCATATTGATTTAAAAAAAATTATAGTTATTATCAGGGCCATGAGGAAGAAGAGGGAAAAGGGGTTTGTTTCTGGTGCTGGATTTCAAAGAGGGCCCAGAATTCAAAATTTGACGTTTCTAATCAGATTCTTAACAAAACTTCAGTGAATTAAAATAAACTAAAAAATGAGGTCCGAAAGTCATTTTTTCCTAAAGGTAGGGGAGCCAAATTGTTACTGATTAATACGCATAGCAGATATAGAAAGATAGTTAGGGAAGAGGGAAGAGTCTCCAAATCCTTGCATTTCGAACCAGTTGTAGTTCATATCTAATGGGTAACTTCTTTGTATGTGTAGTTGTGTACTTACCATACATACTGAAAACATGTGCACAAATCGTTTTACATTTAGTAAAAGTGGATCATGGAATACCTAGCGGTAGCTTGACTCAAAATTGCAGTTTATTTAAATTTCGAGAGGAGCTGGAAGAATTCACAAAACCTTAACATTTTTGATTTCGTTGCTATACGATGGAGTGAGATGAGGACATGAATATATTCAAATTTCAGCTTCTCAAGTGAATTTGGAAAGTAATTAAAAAAAAGACTTTTCGAGGAAGTTTTGAGTTATAAAATTTCTCTAATTTTTCATATTTTGTACCTAAATTTACCTAAAAAAGAACAAAAATTTGAAGAAGACTAGAGGAGCTTCAGATAGCTGAAATTTGATACACAGACTCGTAACCAGGCAAAAGCTGAGTTGGCTGAGGCCCTACAGAAAAATTTGAGCTCTCAGGAAAATTTTAATTGAACATAAAAGTAACAATAACAGAAAGAAAAAGTCGAAGACCCCTTTATGATTTAATTAGCCCCCTCAAAAATCATGAATTGATTATGAGCCTGATAAATATAGGCTCATATGATAACTGGGAACAAAAAATACACTATATTCTAAGGAGCAAACGAAAAGTTAGAAATTTTCTATCATGTTTAACCAAGTTCGAATGATTTACATATTTAGATTTCACCTTCCCAAGTCGATTTCGAGACCTTTTCCAAGTGAGTCAAAATGAATCAAAAATGTTAGATGGTAAAACTTTGAGATAAACTTGAGGAGCTTCGAACGACTCGAATTTAATGAATAATAGGCACGTATGATTCTCTCGGGTAAAAAATGCTATATTTCAAATTCAAACGCCAGGGTGATTTCAAAGGGTGTAAGTATGGAGCAAAAATAATTTTCGAGTACCGTTTTCAATTTTTTTTTTAAATTTCGAAAAAATTTACCTGAAAAAAATATTCAAATTGGAGATGTAAAAATTTTTTAAATTTAAAATTTAAATTTCTGAGTTTTTTCAGAACACCGAGCCCGAGGGTAATCTGCCATGACCTTCCCTCTCACCGTTCTTAAGTAAGAATTTTCAACCTGAAAAGCATTTTGACTTTTTTTTTTTCTTAAATCGATGTGTCATTCGATGAAAAAGTGATCAAATGACCAATATTACGTTTAAAAAATTTCAACTATAAACCGGCACGGTTTTCAATGAAAAACTTTTTTTTATTCCTTAGGACGCTGAAGATGAAAAAATGCACATTTTCATATTTTTTTTGCGTCATATATACTGCAACTCTAGTCAGAAACGGATTCATTGGAGAAGGAGGAGGGGAGACCGGATTTTCTGAAATAGATTATTAGTCTGTCTAAAGAAGGTAAATAGAGACGAGATACGGTGACCATTGCTGAGAATGTCTGAGAGGTTGAAAGGTATTTCAAATCCAGAGTGGATGTTTGCATAATAAGGACAAATTATAAAAATGTGTGAAATACTTGGTGGAAATTGGCATTACTGGCATCGATGGTATTGTACGTTTCCCAAGTGTTATTCATTCAGATTGGGCTAAAAATTATGCAAAAGTACTTGAGAAACTACGACCTAAGGAAGTGTTAAGGAAACTAGTAAAAGATGAAAATTGAACATAGTTGCTTTTTTAACTTTTCAAAACAAAATCTATATTCTGTACCGTAACCAGCATTCATGAATTCCATCTTTTAATTAAGTATTTTAAAAACGCTATAAAATACTACGTTTTTCAAAAAAAAAAAAAAAGAACAGAAATTTTTAGATATTTAAAGTTTAAAAAATGTTTTTCAGTCATTGAACATAAAAATTTGACCACAATTCAAAATATGTAATATCAGACCTAAGAATACATAGGTGTTATTACACAATTTTCTATACTTACTCATTGCTGATTTTCAAAAATTATTCATAAAGCGTTGCCTCCATATATTTAAGCATTATATGTATTTTAAAAAAACGACAATATCTTATTTCTACTTCAACTCGATCAGTCTTCATAGTCAGCATTGAAGACTTGATTATAATTTTCGATAATTTTTAGGTATCCCTTTCTTCTATGTTACAGAGAAAAATATGAACATTGTGAAAGCAATGACAACAGCACCATAAACATCGTTACATTATTTTATTCGAATTAAACACACACACAAAAAAAAAGTAAAACTCATACTTAATACAATTATTTTTTAAACGTCAGCCATACTTGACTTTATTCACACATATCAAGATTATTTACAAAGATCACATGGTCTGTTTTTCAAACGAAAGTTAAGCAAATCTTTTTTATATTCGAAAAACCTATTCCTGACACTGTCTCGATGTTCCCATTCGAATCCCATTTCTAGGGCTTTTGTATCGAATATTTCAAACTTCGCCTCAATAAGCTTCAATTTTTCACTGAACAGCTGATAATAACCACACATGTGGGGTAAATAAAATGACGTCAATTCATGGGAATCCATCAACTGCTCGAATTCATCTAAATCACGTTGGATAACTGAAAGAGCTTTGCATATTACTTCTGCAGGTATAGTTTTCATATTGATAGTTGTTCATACACGTGGGTATATACGTATTTTACACAAAATTAATAAACGTTTTGAACATTGAATATGAAAAACTATTCGAGAAAATAATTCTTAAAAATTCAAGACAGTATACTAAAACACTATCCGGGTCAAAAATAAATTTCTACACAAATGAATAAAAAGTGAACTAGTTTATAAAAATCGTTATGATTAAACAAGTGATTCTACGAAACAACTGAATATGTTTCATCTTTTCTTCGCTTTAAATTAACCAAACTGATACAATAAGTAAGTGATAAGGCTAGAAATACGTGAAAATGAAAACGTATATTCTATAGAGACATGCATATACTCGTATTATGAACTAACAACAGAACGATTCGATTTTAGAAATACTTACTGCGTCTTTTTCATTTATAATTATAGTATTTAAGCCATGTGAATAGTTTTTTTATATAATAGAGGAGTGGGGGAGGGAGGTCATATGCTAATGCATATTTGCAAAATGTGTAATACTTATACTTCATTAACAATTATTCATGCCGTAATCACTAAAATCCTAGCGTTACATTTCGAATCTATATTTCTTGGGGTCTCGCTTGCATACAAATACCACCATAAATAGGGTTCTAAAAGTAGCCATAACTTAGCAAAACGTCTAATATACTCTGTTATCATCGATTTATATGTCGTAATCGACAAAATCTGAGCACTTTTTTAATGTGGGAGGGGGGGTCACTTATATACAAATACGACGATAAATCGGTTCCATGCCTGCATCGAAGACATAATTATGTAATGGATTAATCGCATTTTACTCGCATGAACATATTCATACTTAGTTGAATATGTACTTGAAAGTGCGGTGAGAGGGTTGAGACCTTCATAGAGTCATAATTAGATTGGTTTGTAGTCACAAGTTATTTATAATTATGAATTTTTCGTAGCATAATTGAATTAATTATAATGGAGAACATTAAGTACCAAATTCCAAACATCACTAACTCTTCAACTAAGAATGATAGAAAAAAATGTTTATATTAAAGTTGTAGGAAATTTAGCGCAGAACTAAGTTACATTGAGCAGAAAAAAAAAACATTTTTAGGAGTTGAACATAAGCATAGGAATTTTATAGTATGTTAATCATGAAGCGTATCTTCATATTTATGAAAAAAATCGTTGCTAAGAATTTTTATATAAACTACACTTACATCGCAAGCATCTACTGGGTTAATACTGATCAAAATTTGAAAATTGCAAAAAATCAAGTTATTGAAAATTTGAAAATTTCTAATTGTTTTCATAAATTGTTGTCCTAAATTAAAAAAAGAAAATAGTTTTCAATTTTCTTGGATATTTAGAGTAATCAGCTATTTTTTTTTTTTTTTTTGAAAAATCAGAAAACTCAAGATTTTATTTATTTTTCTAAATCAATAATACATGAATGAATTTATTTGAAAAAAAATCCAAAATTTTTAAATCATAAATTTAAATTTCTTGGTATTTTCAAAAAACTGAGCCTGGGAGCAATCTGCTTCCCTTGTCCCTTCCTCTCCCCTTCTTAAGTGTAAGGGGATTTTTTTTTCTTAAATCGATATGACATTCGACAAAATAGTGCCCAAATAACCACAATAGCAGGTTTAAAAAATGTCACCTCAACAAGTCAATATTTATTGTTGTCATATAAAGATCAATACCTATTTAAAAATTTAAAAATTTTAGTAATTAGAACCATGAAAATTTCTGAAAGTGTGGTCATAAAATGTTGTCCTGAAGCCAAAAAAATTGTTAGTCAATTTTTTTTGGATACTGGTGGTCTGCTACTCTTTTATTTATTATTTTGAAAAATCAGAAAATTCAAGATTTTATTTATTTTCTAAAATAATCAACGCATGGATAATTAAATAGGCAATACGGTACATGTTTAGGCTTGTTATGACTCTAAAGAAAAAATTACTCAATTTTCATATTTTGTACATTCTATAGGCATTATTCATTCCGTTTCAGCTTAATATATCAACGTACTTGAGAAATTACAATCCAAAGAAGAATTTAGGAACACAATGAAAGATGGAAAATTTGTTATAAGTAGATGGTTTTTTGAGTTTTAAAAAGCAAATTTTTGTTCTGTACAGTAGCCAGCATTCATGAATTTTATTTAATAATTATTCTTAATTATATATGAAATACTGCATAAAAAGAAATGAAGACATTTTCAGAACTCCTATGCTTAAGGAAAGTATGGAATAAATCTTTTAGTCATTCAAAATTAAAACGCGACCTTAGCATTTAAAACAATATCGAATTTGTTTGTTAAGCACATATAGGCGTTACTGCACAATATTATCTATAAATCGATGCACCTTAGTATTTAAGTATTACATCATGTTTAAGAAAAAATTTCATTCCTAGTTAAAACTCGATTCATCTTCATCACCAGCATGGAATGCTTCTTCCTCATTTTTTTTTTGTTTCACCACGTTAGAAAGAAATATAATTATGAACATTGTGAGAACAATGAGAACAACTCTACAAAATCGTTACACACTTTATTCGAATTAAACAAACAAAAAATGAATTCAAGTGAAACTGATAATACGTATAATAAAATTACATTTTAAAAAATTTAGCCACACTTAATCTCATAATATAAATATTTAAATTATTTACAAAGGTAACATGCTTTGTTTCTCATGCGAAAATTAAGCAAATCTTTTTTATATCCGAAAAATCTATTCCTAACATTGTCTCGATGATCCCATTTGAATCCTATTTCTAAAGCTTTTGTATCGAATATTTCAAACTTCGTTTCAATAAGTTTCAATTGTTCACTGAACAGCTGATAATAACCACACAAATGGGGTAAATAAAATGATTTCAATTTATGAAAATTCATCAATGCCTCGAATTTATCTAAATCATGATCAATAACCGAAAGAGCATTGCGTATTACTTCAACAGAGCCTTCCATGTTGATACCTGATGATATAATAGATAGGTAAATCTTCTACGTAAAATTAATACACGTCTTGTGCTTGGAATTTGAAAAACTAATTGCGAAAATAATTCTTAACGATTTAAGGTGTAATACTAGAACAAATACACAGATGATTATAAGTAAACTTGTATATAAAAATTAGTGATATTATTAAACAAGTGATATGAAAGAACTAAACATGTTTCATCTTTTCTTCGCTTTTAAATTCATCGAACTTATAGCCGGAAATACGTGAAAATGAGTTCATGTATGTTTAAAGACATGTATACACTCGTATTATAAATTAATAGTAAAACGATTCGATTTCAGTAATACTCTCTGCCATGACCTTTTTATACATTAATTTTTTACTACAAAATAAATTGATAATATTTTCGAAAGACATTTATTTTTTTTCGGTTAAAATAATAAATATGGTTTCCCTTAATACTTATACTTACACGTAAAACTAAATTTTAAAAATTAAAAAAAAAACTTTTATTTCATTTTGAAGGAATTATTTCAAAATTAACCACAAATACAGAAAACTATAGATCATCTCAATATCATACTAGCAATGATAACCAGAAAGAGTTGGAGAACTGATAGGTAACTCTGATCAGAAGAAACAGTCACATCCATATAGATACGTACCTCGTTAGGAAAGCTTAGCTTGATAAAATGGGCAAAATAAAATTTACGTACTCATCGACAATTATTCATCTTTCGCTGTTTTATCTCTGATCCAAAATTCACAGTTACGGTGATAACGCATAAAATCGAGAATTTTGGATTCTACCACGGAAATGAAATGTTTTGTGATACTTCGATCTTTCCATTGGTATCCGATAATTAAAGCCTCATTGTCATATTATTCGAATCGTTCTTTAATTAGCTGAAGTTCTGAAAGGTACATGCCAAGATAATGGCATCTATCGGCCATGAAATCACCACTTTGTTTAAGCTTGAAAGTTAGTGCGTTAAGAGCACGGATATCATCGTGAACGCTTGACAAGACTACTTCGATTATTTTACATCGATTTTCATCCATATTTACATTAATTACTGAACCGAAATGTACAACACGTCACACATATCAATCAGGTTATGGAATTATACTGCTTAAAATACATAGAATGAGGTAAAATAGCGAGCAATGTGAGTACATAGATTTTCATCGAAAAATATGCATGTACTTTCGGGTACTACTAAATGATAAGATAATAGCTCTGTACCATTTATTATATCTACGTTTAACCTGTTCGTTTTCAATGCAGGAATACTTCGCATTCAACTGATTCGTTCTATGAATTAAAAACGACTGGCATGGGGGCGCACTTATACTAGGGCTCTAGATGTCTAGAGCCCTACTTATACTGTCTGTCAAATATAGCTTGAGACTTTTTGACAGCGCAAAGTTAGGCAACAATTCATGCATGGTTACTCAAAATGTGGATTGAACTACAAAGTAGGTAAATGTGTTGTTACCTATCAACTCATCGAATTTCACTCCAAACGCCACGGATGTTAACTATAATATCTGGATATTTGGCTGATCGCAAAACGTTGCGGTAGTGGTGGCTTAAAATTTTGAATTTTAATACTGTTTAAAGCAACGTTGCGGTGGGCGTGGCTTATATTTCTATTTCAGAGCCGTTTTATTTACACGCAGCCAAATATCCAGGTATTATAGTTAACGTCCGTGGCAAACGCATTTACCATACTTTTTTGTGCTTTAGTCTTTCGACTATTTGGCCAGCATTTTCAATTTGAACACATTTTGGGAAGTAATGAAATCTTGAAAATTGTCGCGCTTTTTGCCTAACTTTGCGCTGTCAAAAAGTCTCAAGCTATATTTGACAGACAGTAGGTGTATTATCTGTTTCCTGATTTAGTTTGTCCTTTTGTCACCAACAGCGCTGGATTTGTAATTTTTACGTAATTTATGGGTAATTTGAAAACCAAGTATTTTTCAAATTTGTTTCACTAATTCCCTTTGACTATACATATATGTAAGGCGCTATAAGAACAGGTATAATGGAGCTGCCATCTTGGTTCGTTTTTTATGGCTTCTAAAACACTAAAAAAACACGAAAACGGTAGCTCCAGGGAAATGTTGATAATAACATTTTTTGTAGAGGATGTAAAGAGCTTTCCATTGACATATTGATCATTGAAATTGAATTTACTAATAATCTGTAATAAAGTGTAGAAAAAATTGAAATTTTTTCATGTGAAAATTTTCATCAAACATCAAATATTAATATACTATTGGAAAGCTCTTTACATTCTCCACAAAAATTGTCATTATCAAAATTTCTTCAGACTCGCTGTTCTCCAGCATTCAGTGGAGAAAGACGAAGAATTTCCCCATTCAAAACCATGTTGTTTAAATTAAGTATGATCCAAGATGGCGACTCCATTATACCTGTTCTTATAGCGCCTTACGTATATGGACTGCTACTGCATACATAAAAAGCCAGCGTTTAGCGCATACAACATCTAATAAGAAACTAATCGGAAAGCGCACTGCGCATGCGCTAACACTTGGGGAAAACATGTTATCAGCTGCTCAGCTCTTTAGCATTTCGAGGACTTTTTAAAGTTTTTAGAATTTTAAGTTAGATAATTGCATTTCTTTAGTGTTCGTGAGGAGTGGAAAAACCATTTCATTAATTTCGAGACATTTGATCTAAGCTTGGTAAAAAATTGCGAAGATACGATCATCTTACGTATAGAAGCGAAAAGGTTGTACAGAAGGCACGCTAATAAGCAAACCTCTGAAACATTCAGGGAGCTTTTAATTACAAAGATTATAAAAAATGTGGGACGTGTCGTCCACTTTGGCCGAAATTATATTTTTGAGGACCACCAATTATACCTAATATGTGCTATTTATAATTTATACATTACTCTTCGGCTTCATCATGAAACTACGAAAGTAGTGAAGCCGAAGAAATATATACGACAAAAAATGACCAAATTAGTCACTTTTATACATCAGTAAAATTTTCAAGTATTATGTTTTTAATCATTCCTATTTCCTATACATATCTATATTAAATTTCAACAGAATAACACCTGTACGAACTTCTTAACAACATCGTCGAAAATGAATCTATAAAATATATCAAATACAAGCACAAAGTATCGCGAAAGACAAAAGTTATTTTATTTTGTAGTATAATCTGACAAAAATGAAAAAGGGATACTTATCTAAATTCTAAACAGCTGCATAGTTCAGGAATTTTCTGAAACTTATGTTCTTGAATCATTCTCGTATCTTGTACATACTACATTGAATTTTAACAGAATAACATCAGCACGAACTTCTTGACAGCATCGCCGAAAATGAATCCGTAAGTATGTTAAATAAAATCACAAAGTATCGCGAAAGACAGAAGTCATTTTATTTTATAGTATAATTTGACAAAAATGAAAAAGGGATACTCATCTAAATTCTAAACAGCTGCATCGTTCAAGAATTTTCTAATACTTTGATATAGAAATTCCACCATTTTCAAAAATAACTGATTACAACCAAAAATAATACACTCTTCATTTTTCTTTTTATTAATTAATGAATAAAGTAATTATTTATTATTTATATATATTTTGTGCATAGGTATTATCATCATTGTATGATATTGTATTATTTCACCGATAGTGATTATTGGCGCATGCGCAGTGCCTATCCCGATTTGGCTCTTAAACATGACCGACTCGAATAACAGGCCGAACAAGTGAACTATTGGCAACATCGTAATAAACACTCAGGTGGTGGGCCCATGTGCATATGTTTACATTTGTATTAAATTATTAATTGTGTTTCCACAAGAAAGAGTCTTTCATGGATGCACGTGGGCCTACCATACATCAGCTGATATCGGTGTTGCCAACTTGTGTTGTTCGGCCTGTTATTCGAGTCGGTCATGTCTTAAATCATGGCAGAGATGTTGTATGTGCGAATATTATACTGCAAGTAGCAGTCCATATATGTATAGTCAAAGCTAATTCCAATGGCTATTGTTTATGAAAATAAATGTGTTAATTAGCATTAAGTAAACACCATGGATTACATTAAGTACATCTAATCTAATTTTTAATAAATAAATATTAATTTCAATTGTTTCGTTTTTTTATTTATTTTTTATTTTTTAAAATGGTTATGTGTTGCTGTGTGTCGGGTTGCAACAATACTAGCAAAAATACAAAAATGCATATCTTTCCGAAAGATATTGAAGTAAGTGAACAAATTATTATACATTAATTTATTTATTATAAAATATGTATTTATATGTTATATGTATGTACTGCTTACAGCGATACAATATTTGGGTCTATAAAGTGGATAGGACAAAAGATTTTCAAAAAAAAAGAACAAGAATATGTCAGGAAAGTGTACAAAGTGTGTGATGTTCATTTCAGCGAAAATCAGCGTGTTGCAGGGCCATAGCGAATAAAAATAAAACTAATTTAAAAGCGGACAGCATTCCTTCTTTGTTTTTAGGTGATATAGTAACCTATTAGGTACCCTACTTACACAATATGAAGCCTAGCCTAAACCAACTTGTGTATGAAGTATATTTAGTGAATACACTTCATACACATTTAACATTATTAATCAGCCTTAATAAGAACTGTAATGAATAATAAAGAAATTGAAAATGAAGAAATTAGCCCTCAAAATTATTCAGGTACAAATTTGAAGGACATTATAGACATTCATTTTGACTTATATGCGCCTAAGTCCTCATTTAGTCATTTCATTTCAATAGGAACTGCAGATGAAAACCTTTATGTTATTCATAATTTGGAAATGCAACAAGGAATTGGAAATGTTTTTGTTTTGGAAGATGATATAACGAGTCAAAATTGCCAAAATGCCACTGATACCTGGGGAAATGCCTAGGCAGCCTAATGGTACTATTTTCAGTGTCACAGCTAATCCATATTGGAGGTCTCAAGCTGACATAATGTATAATTTTTTCAGATCTTTGTCGAAAAATGTCTTTTCTGAAGGCTGTTGGTCCAAAAAGAAGCACAGCTGCATCCACTAGCCATAAAATTTTATAATATTGCCAAGAAAATAAAAGCTATTGGCTCGAGATTAGCAACAAAAAATATCAATTTAGGGTAGATTAAAAACATCCGAAAAAATCTTAAAGCAATTAAACTGTAAGTTTGAAAACTGCGCCTATAAACCCAACGACAAAAAATTTCCTGCTTAGTCAGATAAAGTGCCAAAATAGGAAAAAAAGGGTCAAAAATACACCATAAATGATAAAATTTTTGCACTAAGCATTTATAAGCATGGAACAAAAAATTATAGATTTTTACAAAAGACATTTTCCTTGCCTAGTAAAAAGACAAGACTGTACTTAACAGATTGCTATTTTGTACTCGCTTGAATTAGAGTATTAAAAATGTTCTACAACAGAATGTAGCCAAAATGAAAGATAAACATCGATTTTGTTGTCTAATATTTGAAGAAATATCTTATCAAGTGCAATTTGCAGCATGATATGAAGAATGACGAGATAGAAGGTTTTGTTGACAATGGTACAGAGAAATTTGCGAAGTTTGCTGATCATGTGACTACATTTATGTCATGTGGTATTCATAAAAAGTGGAAACAGCCGATTAGTTATTATTTTGTTGAAAGTGGCATAGATGCTGCGACTTTGAAACAGAGGATTGTAGAAAATATAAGATTCGCTCAAGGAATTGGACTGAAGATAGTTGCAACAGTTTGTGATCAACTAGTCATCAATATAAAATCAACCAACATGTTGAAAGATGACGTCAAGAACTGGAGTATAGGTCAATCTGATTTTTTGTAAATGGGGAAGAAATAATTCCTCTCTAAGACCCCCCTCATTTATTCAAAGGTATTAGAAATAATTTTATGGATGCTGAATATGTTACATTTGAAATTGATTCCGAATCCGTAAAGCTCACTTTACCTACCTCAATGCCTACTTCATCTTCAAATACAGTTTCATCAAAACAAAAATTCATTGCTTCATGGTCCGATATTGTGCAGCTGTATGAATTAGATAGTCATGACATGGAGTTTGTCATGCTTAACAAACTTACATTGAAACATACAGATGTGAAAAAATTAAAAAAGATGAAGGTTTCAGTAGCGGCTCAGGTTTTTTTAAACAGAGTAGCATCCATCATGAAATTTGCTGCAGGTACATACATACATTCTGTACCTAATTAATCAGTTTTAATTGCACTATATTGTCTGAAAATTAGATTTGTGATGTGTGCTTAATAATAAAAAATATTTTTGATTCATGAATCTAATTATTTTTACTGTTGATAATTTGTTGAAACCCTGGTTCTATACACCTACCTAAAAATACCCATGTAAGCAACAAATTGGGGGAATTTCTCAGCCAGGTGTTTACAACATATTGTAGCATTAGAAATGAGACACTGTACATGTCTTAATAGGTACTTTTTTAAAATTAAAAATAAGATATGCAGGTTTTATGGAAAAAACTCGACGCAGCAGGAATTGAAAAATTATGTACAAGAAACCTTAATCAAGACCCGATTGAAAATCTTTTCGGCTGTATATGTATGCAGGGGGTCCGAAACGTGAATCCAACCTGTTCGGCATTTAAAAATTCATTAAAAACAATCTTAGTGAATAATTTCATGACTGAAAATTCTCCTTTAGCGAACTGTGAAGAAGATGAATCGGAAGGCTCTCTAAATACATTGAAGGAATTCTTAATGTACAAACAGCAAAAAAATGATGACAATTTTTTCAAATACGAATTTTGTAAAGATGAGTCTTTCATCTTTTATGAACCTTCTCAAGATTTTAAAAACTCAAATAACATCTCTTGTTGGCGGCTATATTGTGAAAAAATTTTCAAAATCACTAGAGTTTGCTCAACGTGTCGAAATGAATTAGTTACTAATTCGAATAATTCAACTTCATATATCAAATTTAAGTATGTATAGGTGTTATTACACAATTTTCCAAACTTACTCATTACTAATTTTCAAAAATTAATCATAAAGCGTTGCATCTCCATATTCAAGCATTATAATTACATATTTAAAGAAAAAACTCTTTTTCAATTTGCAGAAGAAAAAACTAGTGAAGCGACAGTGAAAATAGTTCAGTTATAAAAACAGAATGAATTCGAGCCACAGTGAATAAGCGCTCAATATGAACTGATATAACCTCACAATAAATCAAGTTATTTGTGTTTGAAATTCTCAAGTGGGTACCTACTTACCGACAAAGCTATAAGAAACGATTATAATTAGTAAAAATACCTTGATTTCGGTCATCATTGAAAATAACATTTCCTTCCATAAAACATTCGTCACTCCTAATTACATCAAGAATTCGAAAAATAAAATCCAGCGACTCCGTCAAAGTAATAATTTATTCGAGAAATATCGAACCACCAAAACGTACAAATTATCGTCCAAAAGTCATAAAAATGGGTAAAACTGACTACAAAATAATTTATCCGAAGTGCGAGTACTGATAAAAATATCAAAACGGTATTTGTTGAGTTTGGTAATAGTACGACGAAGAATTTCAATGAATTAAATTTATACAGGTAATAAAGCAGCTCCATCTCCCACTCGAACACTTGTCTTTTCGTGAGAGTCAATGGGGTAGTTTCTCTCTAGCATTATTGTATTTCACCAATTTACCCATAGCTTCGAAAAATATCCTTTTGAAATCGATATCGACGTCGTTGAAGCCGGAGTGGAATAAATTACTTTCGAGAAATTCGTTTCTGCATTCGTCGTATTTGTACTTAACGCGTTGAATCTCCTTCAAGATGATATCGCATAAGCAATCCTCATTGATAGGCTCTTCGACGGCGAAATCGATATTTTTCAATTCCTGGCATAAGGCGCATAATTTAGCGACTAGTTTGTTCGCTTTGTCATCCATAGTGGAGAGTATGAGTTTATTCTTACAATTAAAATTTATCGTTTATAATATGGAGCACTTTAAACGGAATTTTCAACGCGGAAATTAACTCGATTGTTTATTATCACGGTGAGAGTTGGTGTTGATATGAATGAGAAAAATTTCAAGATTATGATTTAGTGGCCAACGATTTTAGCGCGCAAGGGTGACGTTTGAGACAAAAGTGCTATAGTTTGCAAGGTGAGTAAAATAGTATGTATCACAGGTTAGTTCACTTTGCCCTAGCCACCAAAAAATTTCTCAACAACTGATAGGTTGGCAATTAACCAGCAAGAACATTCCAATTAACCAATCATATTACGATAACTGACGTCAACATACGTGCTGATGCTATAATGGCCCTTGATCTTTGACTACATACCCATGGACCGCTCGAACTCATTGTTTAGGATAGCACAAATTTCTGTCGATATCAAGTGAACGCTCTCAGACAAAAATGCGTCTGCCCATGCGCGAGTTCAAAGTTATCAATTTTATTTCGAGTTTCGAGTATAACAAGTTCAACTGGTATCAGCTGTTCCTGTTTTTATCTTTAACTTGCGCATGCGTAGACGCATTTTGGTCTGAGAGTATTCACTTGATATCGACAGAATTTTTCTTTACAGTTCGAGCGGGCCAGGGGTATATAGTCAAAGCTCTTGATATTACCACTTTTCAGATGCTCATATTGACGCTAACAGTAAACAATGAACTTGAAAAAATAAAGTTGAAATTTCTCACTGTATCCAGAATGATGGAACCTATTAAAGGTCTACAAACTTTATCAAGAGGGTAAGCAAAGAAATCTTCACGGCTTGCAAAATATAGCTGATTGTTTTTAGCGGACTTCACTTTTCAAGCAAATCCGCTATTGCGTTCACTCAGTTTCTTAGTTAGTTAGTTTGTTTCTTTTTTTTTTCTTCGCGGTTTCGCGCATAATTCGAGTAGAAGTGATCGAATCGAAACCAAATTCGGAAGAAGGGTTGGGATAGTTGAGTTCTCTAGCTGATTACTTTTTGGACGTGAGTTGGCGTGAGGAGGCATGTGTCAAGGTTTTTTGGTTCTCGCACGATAACCTGAGTAAAAGTTGACGAATCGAGTTGAAAGCTGAGAGAAGATTGGGGTAGTGGTACTCTGAAGCTGATTAATTTTTGGGCGTGATCGGACGTGAGGTTGCGTGAGGAGGCGTGAGTTGAGGTTTTTTTTTGGTTCTCGCGCAATAACTAAGACAAAAGTTGATAGATTGAATTGAAAGATGGAAGAAGGGTAAGGTTAGTGATCATTAAAGCCAATCAATTTTTGAGCATGATGGGACATGAATTGGCGTGAGAAGGCGTGAGTTGAGCTTTTTCGTGTTCTTATGATGAGTCGGGAAAAATTGAACAGAATGATAAAAAGATGAAAGGAAGTGGTGGTAGAATAGTTTGAGAGATGATTAGTTTACCGAGCTGATCAGACGTGAATTTTGCGTGAGGAAGCATTCGTTGAGGTTTTTCCGTTCTTCCACGATAACTCGAGTAAAACTTGATGAATCGAGTTCAAAGTTGGTGGAAGGGTAAAGAAAGTGATGCTTTAGAGCTAATTAGTTTTTGTGGGTGATCAGGCGAAACGTAGCGTGAGGAGGCATGATTTGAGGTTTTTTGGTTCCCGCGTGATAGCAGGAAGGAATGGTTGAGCGTTATAAATGATCAGATATCTAATTTATCAGAACGTGAGATGATTCAATGGAAACGTGAGGTCACGGTTTTTCCTTTTGTATCAAAATTTATCAGAATGTGGTGCGGATAGCTGGAAGAGTAGAAGTTGTAGTTTTGGAATTAAGTATTTCTTGGACGGAGTGGATGTGATTTGACGTGACGTGACGGGGCTTGAGTTGAAAGCAATCGACACCAAATTGGGAGGATAAGTAGAGTACGCAGACTTTCAGCGATTATTAGTTTTTCAACTTGAGGAGGAATGATTTAACATGAGGTCACGTTTTTTTGTGAACGTTCGTTCTCTTGCTGTAACTAGAGTTAAACTAGACAGATCGACTCGAAATTTTGAGGAGTGGTAGACTGAGTATTTATTTCTGAAGTCGATTGAACATGAGGTAACGTGACGTCATGTAATTTTAATTTACAATTTAAAATATGAATTTTAAAAATGAGTATAGTCAGCCTCCGAACCGAAGAAGGAGGATAAGAAGAAGAGTTGGCCATCCTCGAAAGCATGTCGAACGTGAGGAAGTATAATTTGACGTGAGTCACGTTTTTTTGAAGAAACTGTTTGAAATATTATTGTTTTTTTAGAGCTGTTTGAAAGTAAAATGACCTGACTTCACACGATTCCAAGTTTTGGGTTATAAGAAGATAAATTACGTGAAGTCACTTCATTAAAATTCAGGATAAGTGGAGTTGGTAGAACTTTTGAATTTTATAAAAATTTTCTATTCCAGTAAAAAAAATAAGTTATTTTAATAACATTCTTTAAAACAGTATAATTAGTAAAGTTCGCTTTTAAGATACTATAGTATCTTCTAGTTTGAATTCATAATCATCCAATATCTCATAATGTACTAAAGAGTTAAGAAATTCATAATTGCAGGTCTATAGCTAACTTACTTGCATTCTTAGTTCCTTACAAACTCTCAAAAAGCACTCATTGGCCTTCTATCCCTTGGAGTATATTTTAACTTGAATATTACTTGGCGTTCAAACGAGTCCTAGAAGTTGGTATAACACATTACGCGAGTCATTTTGAAAATCACCAGCACTTAAAATTTTACGCAGGACTGCTTTTGTAATATTACCAATTAACACAGAGCACGGTGTTGAATAAATTTAGATATAATCCTGGTACATACAATTTCCTCGATACTAATTTAAAGCTGAAAATAACGTACACCGACTACTAAACCTCAACGTCGTTTTCAATCCCCTAGGAAATGCGACAAGACTTTCAAGTCCATCAATACTAGTATCTACCTTAAGCTAGAAGAAAATTAAAGCAAAAATGAAGTGAAAACACGTTGTAGAAAAGAGGCTCAGCTTATCGTTGTGGTAAATGAAGTGCATTGATAAATGAACTGGTTAAGCTCTTTTTATAGCCGAACCAATCATAATGCGATTCGCGCAAGTGCACAATTTCATAATTGACGATATTGTTTTAACATAAGCGTGGAAATGTTTAACTATAATCCTAGACGGCTCGAACTGTAGAGAAAAATTCTGTCGATATCAAGTAAACACTCTCAGACCAAACTGCATCTGCGCACGCGCGAGTTAAAGATAACAACGGGAACAGCTGATACCAGCTGAACTTCTTTACACCCGAAACTTGAAATAATATTGATAACTTTGAACTCGCGCATGCGCAAGCGCATTTTTGTCAGAGAGCGTTCACTTACATCGACAGAAATTTGTGCTATTCTAAACAATGAGTTCAAGCGGTCTAGGGGTATACCGTGCGTCCAAGTGATTCGGGTAAATCAGAGAAAAAATCTCTCTTCAAATTATTTAAAATTGATTTTTTTCAAATGCAAAAAAGTTGTAATGCAGTTGAAATGAATTTATCAGCCTTGAAATCCATTCGAAAAATTATAGATAAAAATATTGATAAAACATAATTCTGTTTATTTAAAGAGAAAATTACTAACATGGTAAAACCGTGCGACATAACATAAGTTGATAACATAATTGTGAGAATTGAAGAGATAAAAGAATAAAGATAAAAGAATTGACATGTATAGGTGCATTACATCCTTCGTAGGCATGACATCGTAAATAGGAAATATAGGTAGGTAAGCATAACAAACTTAAGGTGAGGGTAAACCTAACATCGAAAATTTTCGATTATGATTCTGTATGATGAAGTGTGCTTAAGTTACCATTATATTCAAATTTCAGGTTCTTACTAGATTTGTTGAGTAGGTATTTCAGTTGAAGTCACCACAATATCGATGGGTAGGTATATCAAAAACGTTACACCAACACCAGCACTAGGATGGTCCTTATTTTCGAAGTAGTAGTTTGGAGATGCAGGACCCCTTGATTTTGTTCCTTTTCGTTAAAAAATAGGATTCCCAAAATTTTAGCTAAAAACAAAATATTAACCCATGCCACAACGCAGCTGAAGTTATGCTTAAATTCATTTCACCTAAGGCAATTTTTAGAATAAATATTAAAGTTGTCGTTATCTTCAAAATGGAGTTTAAGGGTGCAAAACCTCCTAATGTTGTTATTTTTTACAAAAAAGTACGACTCCCAAAATTTGAGGTCGAAAAAAAAAATTAACCTGTGCCAATTTTAAAATGTACTTCCCATAGAGTAACTTTTTAAATTTGAATTTTCTTTATTAATCTCTAAATGGAACATTAAATATTATTAGTGACTCGATTTTATGAAAAACATCATTTCTCAACTTCCATGTCTCCGCATTTACCTAATTCGTCCGTCATTTCAAACCAGTGACACACACTGCACGAAAGGTCCTTTCTATCCACATTAAACGGGATCCTAAATTTACTGAACATTGATATACTGCCACTGCCTACAAATTACCTACCAGCGCTACCTCCCTGGACACATCAGCCTTTCAACATGGATAATTCATTAGCTGATCTCGGCAAAAATGTTCCTAATGTACTTATCAATGTCTCCTTCGCCGAAATGCTTAGCAGGTATCCAAACTGCAAAGTAATCTATACTGATGGCTCCAAATCGCTTTTTGGAGTTGGATGCTCAGTGGTTGATAACAACGCTTCTCCTATTCAATACTCCCTACCGACATACTTTTCTATACTCTCCGCTGAACTTTACGCTGTCGGGCTGGCTATTCAGTCTAATCGTCACTCGCGTTGTGCTAAGTATTAATTTGTACTGATTCGTTATCGTCAATCACCGCGATTTGTGCTTTCCGATCGCGTTTCCAACATCCATTTGCGAAAGAAATCATCAAGGAAATCGTAGCTCTCCCGAATGACCTCACTTTAGCCTGGATTCCGGGTCATAGGGGCTTATATGGAAATGCCCGCAACTACACAGTTCCCTACTCTGAGGATTCCAACTCCGTTGAGCGACGTAAAACACATTATCAAGAATCGATTACGTGACATATATTGCGACAGATGGTCCTAAGTTCCTTCTACTAACAAACTTAAGGCGATCAAACAACAAGCGCAGCCTTGGGCCACCTCTTCCGGCACAAATTGGAGAGAGGAAGTCGCAATTTGTCATCTTTGCATTGGTCATGCACATCTTTCACATTCCCATCTAATGAACAAGTCACCCCCAACTCAGTGTTCCCAATGTAATGAACCTATCACTGTGCATCACGTTCTCATTCAATGCCCGAAGTATCGTTTCCTTCGTCAAAAGTTCCATCTACCAGTCTCCCTCCATCTCTCCTCAAAGATGACCCTATCGTAACTAACAATCTTATCTCCTTTCTTAGATCCTCCGTCCTCCTTTCACTAATTTAACCGTTTCATTTTCCGTGCTTCTGGCCTTTGTTGTCTGTACACGGCACATAAAAAAAAAAGTAAAAAAAAGTAAGTAGTACATCTTCGAACGCGTTGAGGCACGGGTTAATGTACTTTTTTTGACCTCAGATTTTTTTGTATTATTTATTATAAAAATGATCACAATGAAGAGGTCCTGCATGAAAAATTAGGAAAAAAAATTTCACATTAGTAAATAAGGACCAACCTAATCTCCAGCAATGTAACGTTCTTTTTTATTTGGGGGAAATGTATGAAAAATTTCACTCATGTAATTAGGAATAGAATTTATGGCCTTCAACTGTATTATTCGAAGAATCACGGATATGCAAAAATATCAAAACGTGGAAAAAATAAGAACCTAAGAACTTTCATTTTGTAAGAAAGATCATAATTTCGCAATAGAAAAATAGTTACACGATAACGTTTTAAAAGAGAAAAATCAGTATCAAAAGATCTTCCCTAAACACTCATTCCTTATCTCAACTCGTACAATATCGTAAATAATTCGACAAAAAAAATACGTTAGTCAAGGTTAACGTTCACCCTCCCCCCTCATAAACTCGCATTTCCAATACCGCGCTCTCCCAACGATAGTTTTTTGGCAAACCAGAATTTCGCATCGAGTTATTTGAAATTCGATAAAATTAACGAAGTGGAAGATTATGTACGAAGGTATTTTATGACTAGAAATCTGTAGTCTTTTGTAAAAGCTTTTAAGAGACGAGCAGATTGCGAACTCGTAAACGGGATTACGTCTGCAGCTTTAAAAAGAGCAATCGGTTAAAATGTAAATTTTATTGCCAGGAATTAAATTGTATACGTCCCTTCGTTGTTGGATTTGAGTTGCACATACAAAGAGACAAAATCTGCGTTAATTCAGCTCGCTATAGGGTACAGCTGTGTGTATACGTAGGATCTCGGCGTTGCGAGATTTATTTGTCATTTACGAGCCTCGCCGCCTTTACCCGGCCGCCAAATTTCGCTCCACGTTCAGCGTTGCCGCCGATTGGTAGGTTCGCTGTAAAATTTAATTACCTCATAAAGTTAAAACGGTTCTCTTTGTGATGTTGCGGCATTTGCTACCCCTATTGAAGGTTGAAAGAGGCGAACACAGACCGACGCGTTTTCGTAACGGCGATTCGATGCTAGATCCGTTATCTGTGTAACACCTTTTCATGTTATGGTAATATTGTTGCTACTTTAATGGGTAATTTCGAGGGTTTTTAATACTTGGGCATAATTAGGTGCGTGTTTTCATTTTTCTGACCGCAACGGGCTATTCGATGGATACCTTTTTTTCTATATGAAATTCGTTAAATAGTCGTATATGTGGACTACAATATGCTCTCGAAGTCTTCGTGTCCTTGATTAGGAGAATATCATTCTATTATCGTATTTCTATGGCGAAATATGATGGACGATGGGACTAGATGCCCACTATGCTCAGATGAAGTACATGTATATCACGTTCATATATTTACTTCATGCATTTAATTTACTGATTGGAGAACTTTATTTTCGTTATGGTTATTTTCAACGCCATCAAGGTCATTCTATCAGTACTTTATCTATGGTGTTATGGTTACTTCACTTCGATGATAGAGCAGAATTTTAAACTGTCGTAGGATGTAAATGGTAACCAGTGCGAGTACTTTTCCATTTCCATCGACTAAACATATCGGTACAATTTTCCATTCAATTTACGAGTAGGCAAAAATGCTAAAGCAGCTAAAATTCTCGAGTCAATTACCACAGTCATGTACGCGAATAATGACAACCATGACAATACACAGACGTCGAAAAAAGTTTCATTTCGCACGCGTGTATTGTTCGCCATTACATAATAGAACGCTGGTACATTCGCATACGCCAATTACACCGGTCGATTTCGCTTTCAGTTTGGAGGCTATCAAGCCCAGCACCCGGATCGCGTAAGTTGCTTATCGTTTAAGGGGTGCTTTCTATGTCAGATCATTTTACCCCTATTCCTCATTTCGTACCGCCACCGGCACCGGTGTTTTTCCCTTTCAGACGTTTAACACGTATACGGCAATTTTACAACGCTTCATTTTCTTCAATTCAAATTTCATACGGTACTCGGCGCGTTCATCGTCGACCATTTGGTTGCCCGTAAATTTTCTCATACGAACGTGAAACGCCGCTGAATGAGGTTTGCCTTTATTTATAGCCTTTGCGAGGAGTGGTTTTTATCGAGAGCGTCGAGGGAACGTTGCTTGAATCGAGATGCATCTTAATTACGCGACGGTAAATAAATTTTCGAATTAACCGGTTTTGGGATTATCGCATGATACCGGGCGTTCTCGATTTTTATCATTAATGAGTAAAAATGCGCGTGCAATCGTTTGCATAATTAATAGGTATCGTGTTGAATGTTCGATGGACATTGGAGATATGAAAAACACAACATGTTCGGGCTAAGCATGAGTGAAATTATAATTTTTTTTATTCTTTTCCTGATGAACATGGGTTTCAGCATGGTCGCCGAGAGCTGTAGTTAGGCTCGAGGTACGATTAATTTAGGCATTTCATTAAGTTACTTCTATGAATAGTGTATGGGCTAGGGTTACCCGAATTATGGTTTTTTTCAAGAAGTGAAGTAGCTAGTCACAATAGTTGCTAAATGACCTCATAAGCAGATCGAAAATTTCAACTCGCCAACTTAATTTTCACACTTCTCACAGCAAAGCAAAAGTTTAAAAAAATTTTAAAATTTTCAACAAAAAAACGAATTTTTCTGAAATTAAAATTTTCAACTTGCCAAAGTCATATTTTGTTGTACAAAGATAAAAAAAATTTTAGCGGCTAAATTTTTCTTTTTTTTTCAAACTTTTGTTTATTTTCAAAAATGAACGACAAATGGGTAATTTATAAGTCCTGTACGCAGTAGGGCTTCAATTTAGGTTATTTCGGACTCCAGAGGGGAAATATGCTCAATTTTTACATCACAAAGTTTTTTAAGATATCACATTCTTGCTTTAAAATGACTTCGAATAGATGCATCAAAAAGCTCAGACTTAAGGACCCTTAGTGGAACAAAAATCAAGCATAATTTGCCTCTTGAGTCTAAAATACACTTGAGCTCATATTGTGCTCACGACCAATGCATTACCTATTTGACGTTCATTTCTTGAAAAAAATTAAATTTAGTGATTTTTGAAAAAATTTAAAGACTGTATAGAGCACTTAAATTTTAGAAAAATTAACGACTAAAATTTTTTTTAGACTTTGCGCAGCTAAATGGAATTTTGGTAGGTAAAAGTTGTTGATTTTCTAAAATTCTTATTTTTTTGAAACAAGAGGAATTTGAAATTGTGTTAAGGAGCTGAAGTTTTCATGATGTTTCTATGAAATCATTAAGGAACTATTGGCACTATCTTCCATTTGATTTTCAAAAAAAAAAAAAAAAAAAAAAAAAAAAAAACGTAATTGAGCCCACCCACCTTAAACACTCTCTAAGAAAATTGAATAAAGTTGAGAACACACTTCCAAACATTTTTCTTATTTCGGAATACATATATATATATAAAATATTCGTGGCAAACGTTGTAGGAGAGTCAAGATGTTGAGGATATTTTGTTGATCGTCGGTTATTTGGTGTTTTGCAATCTTTAGGGATTTTCGGATATCATTTAATTTTGGGCAAAAAAAGAGCAGGTGGTTGGCAGTGATATGTTCTTGGTGAGATAGGTTGCACATTGGTTGTAGCGGAAGTCTTTCGAAAAGGTAAGTATGGGTGAGTCTGGTATGGCCAAGTCGTAGTCTGGTGATTATTATTTCGTTTATTCGATCTAGAAGGCCAAAAATTTTCATTTTTCAATTATTCTTCAATTTTTAATTTTTTGAACATTTACTACTTATTTGTCAATTTTTAGATATGCTTTCCTAGAATTCAACTGATAACAGTAAGCGAATAAAAAATTGTGTAACAAAAATTCACTTTATTGCACATACATAAAATTTGCTACCTCATCCATGCTTTTTTATTAGCGAAATAAGAAACGGATAGGTTTTTTACGTTCTTAAAGCATCTTGGATGTTTACCCTTACTGATAATCAAAAACTCTTCTTTCTTACCGGTCATACTGCAGCAGCACAGCACCATAATTCGATCTTTGGCTATTTTAAATCCCTTCGTCGTTTCATTTTTGAACACGTAGGTGGTTTCAGGCAATGCTCTATAGCAAATTCTGGTTTCTTTATCGAAAATAGCGTATTAAATTATATTTTTCAATGAAAAACCTACTCAAATTGCGATAACAATAACTGATATTTTGTTTGGTTTGATCACCTTTAGACGACGTAATTCATGTGTAAATAGGACAAGGAATCGGGACCAAAGCATTTTGACAACATTATCCGAATTATAACATTAAGCTATTAATTTTTAACATTTTTTTTGTGTAAATTAAAAAAAAAAAAAAAACATTTAAAAATTTTTTAATATTCAGTCTGTTTTTCATTTTTACATGTTTTCTGGCCGCTTAAAAAGATAAATTTTTCATTAGTTCATTTTCCACCCTACCGCTCTCTCCCTTCAAAAAACAAAAATACAGAATATGAAAATTTAATGTTTATGCGTGAACAAATAAATCTAATTTTTAAAAACATGACTAGAATAATGAGCATTAAATATATATTTAATATATTTACATTACTATTTTTCACTTTATTTTTTTATTATTATTATTTTTTTTTTTTTAATGAAAGAAATTTTGAGGAGTAAGATATTTTTTCCGTTTTTGGAGCTGAGGAGATTTGTAGGACCATTGGGTCAAATATATAACTTTTACAAGGCTTGCATGACTTGGAGCACCCTTAACTTTAAACACCTTCATTTTTCTTTTATTTCCTTATTTTTTATTATTTTATTTCAGGGCTCTAAACCTAATTTATTTTTTAATTTTTTCAGAACTTTTGTTTCATTTTTCATTTTTAAGTATTCTTCAGTTAGAAAAAAAATCGAATTTTCATTTGATTTATTTCAAATTGTGAGAGTTTTTTACTTTCTCTCATTTTTGAACATACTCTTTTTCTGAACTTTATTCTTATTTTTAAACATTATTTAATTTTTAAACTATTTTTTAATTTCCATAATTTTCTTTATTTTTTCAGTACTGAACATCCTTTTCGTGTTTCAACTTTAACAATTTAAGACATTTCTTTGAGGAATTTTTTGATTTTTTTTTTTAATTTCCAGATTTCTTAAATTTTTTTCAATCTTTTAAATTTTTTGAACAATACATAAATTTCTAAACTTAATCTACTTCTCGGCCTTTTTTCATTCTTTTGCAATTTTTCTTTTTTTTGTTCACTTCTTTTCACAGTCAAGACTGTTCTGCATTTATTTTTAATTTTTGGAGACTTTTCAATCATAAAATAACTGAAATGTTTCTAAAATAATAATAATAAAACCTCAATAAACTGCTAATTTCCATTTGTGAAACATGATTGTAGTGTTCCTATTACAGTAACCCATATCCTCCAAGAATGTTTAAAATATAACATTCATAGAAACTTGTACTTTTCCAAACCCGAAATCCAATACATTTTACAAAATGATCCTACTATTATACTCCACTTACTGAATTTCCTCCATTTAACCGCCTTATACCCACTCCTGTAACCCTATTTAAACACGCCTCTAGCCCAACGCTGTACATGGCGTCAATTTATAAGAAAGAAAAAAAAAATAAATAATAATAATAATAATAATAATAATAAATAAAAATAAGACACATTTATTAAGCATTTTTAAACTCTTGGTTTCTTTTTTTTTAAATTATTTTTTTCATTTTTTAGATGCTTTTCCATTTTAGTGATTTATTTAATTTTTAATAATTTCTTCTTTAGATAAAAAAAAATTAACCTTTTTGCAAAACTAAAAATTCAATATTGCCGTGTCTACATCCCATCTTCGCCCCTTTCTCTCAGCAGCCTTCTTGAAAGCAGATTATTACCTCGATGGAATCACATCTATCCTTCTGATTAGAGCACAGATCTTGTGAAGGGAACTGTTTTCTTTTTCTTTGCAAAATACTTCGTTTCATGATTGCTAATAATATTACAAAATTATACAAACATATTTAGAATACTTACCTGTTATTCTTTGAAAAGGAAAGATGTTTTGTACATACTTGAAATACTCGATGGATAATTGAACATAAAATTCGTCGATCGTAGAAAAAATGCAAAACTAATAAAAGGAAAAATTTATTTCTATGAATTCGTCAAACCGCATAACACCAGCATAAGAGTAGCAACAATGCCAAATATGTCCATCGAAAAAATTCTAAAAGCAGTTTCCAACATGAAATTTCCATTTGGAGCTCAACTATGGTACATGCTTTTTTTAATAGACATTATTTTGACAATCATGGCGATGTTTTTTTTTGTATGGAGACAAGTGCAATTTTGCATACGAACGTAAATGAAATCCAAATGACAACCTTGGCTAGCTATTAGGGAGATAATTTAATCCGTCCACGTACACATAATGAGCAGCAAACAGGGGAGATATTCAAAAATATGAAATATTCGCCAGAGTATAAAAATTACATAATAATTTTGGAATTTGGTACGTGTAAGTCATGCGAACAGCACAATGCTACGCAGATAAAATACGTAAAATTATTGAGCATTCTTTCCAAGGTGAATTTACATACTTGATATTAACGTTAGCGAGCACGCTACCGAAAAAACGTAAATTTAATAAATTAGCCAATTATGCTTACGTTTTACGAGGAAAAGCATAACAATTTGTTCGGCCAATAAAAATAACTAACGTGACCCACATATGACAAAATAATTACATTTTCCTGCGCGCCGCAAATCATTCAAACTTCAAGCGCTGCTTTCGAATAAGAAATTTCGAGCGAGTGCCAAAATGGCATGAATTAACGTGTTCGCGAATTTTAAGTTATTAATGTTACAATTATTTTGATTGTGGGATGAAAAATTTTCATTTTTGTAATTAAACTTTAAGAAGTTGTTTTTTATTTTCAAAGTCAATGTAATTGTGATAAGTTGGGATGAAGAGATATATTTTTATGACAATGAAAAGCATCTTTGTTTAGATATCTAGAAATATTAAAGAGTGGCTGTTTTGATGTGAAAATGAAGTTTTCTTCATTATTGCAGAAAGTATTTAATTATAATCTAAAAATGTTTAAACACTCTATAATTGGGTAAAGGAGGGTTATTTTAGAATAGAAAAATCATGTGGGGAACTGAAGAAATTGTGTGATGAGATTTTTTTAAATCAATTTTTTACTTCTCAATTTTAATTTTCAAATGCATAGGTTGAACTTAAACATGATTACTACATTGTTCGTTTCAAATGTTTTAAAATTATACCGGTGCTGCTATCTTTCACCATTTATTAACATTAAATCGAGCATGGGATCCAGCCAAGACCCAGCATATCACTTTTCTTACCCAGAAACCGGTAACACATCATTTTAATCAATTTAGTTGTTCAACTGCCAAACTGCCAAACCAAATTCTAATGAAACACATGTGTAAAAATGATAATCTAAGTGTTATACATGTAAAGTTGTCAAAAAACTCAAAATCCCTGTAACCTGTATCACATACATTTATTATGCTTGTGTACCTATACCATTTTCCTAGTTTGATGGAGTTTGTAAATTAATGTATAGGCAGATGATGATTGGAAATCCTTTTTCATGCACTACATCCTTTATCATAAGTTACAATAATGAAGTGCTATGTGTATATCATAGGTGCAGAGTTACACGGATACATAAGCAAAGCACTACGTACCACGCAATAAGTATATAGTAATTGGGACTAGGTACTTGCACTGATAATCGATAACAATTGCATACACTCATTCATAGGAATAGGTTTTGCTAAGATAAACACTGCTTGCAATCAGGGAAGATTTTTCTCCAGGAAATACAATCTAATTTAGAATTAGTTGAGTGTTTTCTTTCAGTTCTTACCTGTTGATGCGACTAAGTACAGCAATACCATATAGCTCAAAATGAACAATTTTTGAAAGAGAAGCACGTCACCAAACATCAATTTTGTTCACATTCACACTGCACTTCATTAAATTTATAATTATATCAATATTTCACTATTTAATCACACAATAAACGATTCAACACTATTTTCCATAAATTTTTGGCGCCTTTCGTTGTTTTGGGTCAATGCTCGAAGACCCCTTGTTTATTTACTTTCGATTTCCGCTTGCTGCTATTGCTCGTAATCTTGAATGACAATGGCACGAAATACGAACAATTTAAATTTATTGCCAAAATTTGACTAAAAAATAGAATCCAGCTTATTGTGTTTGCAAGAAACGCAATTAATTTTGTAAATCTTTTTTGAAAATAATAATAATTTTCTCCAAAATCGATACGAAAATTAAAAAAAAATCAAAAACACGAAAATTGCAATATATCTTCTATAATATTTTTTGCTTCCATGGTGGAAATATGCGTGCATTGTTTACAACAAAAAGCCAATAAAATTTGAATTGTTATTTATTATTTTTTTGTTATGGAAAAATAAATACGATTAGACGGTAAATTGAAAAATCTTCGAAAAAAGGAAAAATTTAACTCCAAATTGTTCGATTTTCGTTTAAATTTTAGGTCCGAAACTGCTGAGGGATTAAAATTATAGAAAGTATAAACTAAGATACCTACTTGGAGACAATGGCTTCGATGAGAGAGCTATTTCCACCTTACGGTAAGAACACTGGAATTCTCCATTTATTTCTTAATTATACTTGTTAATGATAATTTACTCATTTTTGATAAACGTAAATTTGTAATTTACATTATTCTGTACATTTTATTGCATTATCCTCAGATTACAAGAAGAAACTGCAGAAAAACTTTATTAAGGAAAATATTCAAAAAGTAAAAGGTTGCAATGGGTGTTTTTTGGAAAAGAAGATGGCAAAAATTGGCAATTTAGAAAAAAAATTGATGGTATAACAATTTAATTTCTTTCAACTCGCATTCCTTGTTCCTACTAAAACGATATTATGAATGATTAGAATGAAAAAAGAATATTACCAAATAAACTTTCAACAAATGTCAATTCCAAGGCTGCATCGATAAAATGCAATGTAAAAATTGTTAAAAGAGGAAATTCACCTGGCAAGAACATATCCAACGACAATAAGAATGTGTTGAGTGATAATAATGAATGTAATTTAATTAGTCAAAGTAAGACTATCTTTTATCTAAATTTATTATTAGTACTTCAAAAGTTGACGAAACTTTTCATTAAAGGTTGTCAAACTGATGTGCTTCAAAACAATGATCACGATAATATATCAGTTAATTGTCAAACCTGTGGCCAAACTGTAAATCGTAAAAATGTTGCATTACAAACTTCAACAGAAAAAGACCAAAATTCATCAAATAAAGTAAATGAAATTTTCATGTGTTTATTATCAACTTTCATTCCATTCGACTGTTAATAGATTTGTGTTAATTTTCTAGTTCAAAAATGCCTCTCCACCTAAAGAAATTTTACAAGATAAGAAAAAAGAATGTAAAATTAAAAAGTCTTTAGATTTATCTAATTATAAGAAGGGTGAAGTTCCTAAGTAATTTCTTTTTCAATTTATTCAACTCTCAACTGCCTGTTTACTTGGCATTGATTTGTTGCATTTGTGAATTTAGATATTTGAAAGAAAGAAATGCTAAACTTGAATTGGAACAAAAAGAAAAAGCGGAACAAGAAAAATTAGCAGAATTACGTGGTTTAAAAGATCCTAAATGTCCTCCTGGTCATATGTTGATGCCTCAAGATGAATTACAAAAACAGCTTACAGAAATGAAAACAGGTATTTGCCTCGAATAATCAAGAGACAATATTTTACTATTGAAACTAATGATGCAAAATTTTTTCTATTGTAGCATTTAACGCGTTAATTAAACAGCTCAATATGATGCCAGTTAGCAGTGATTCTTATAGAGTCAAGCAGCGTAAAATCCAGATTGAAAAAGAACTAAAAGAACTAGAGGAAAAAATTGAACTTTTTAGTACTGGAAAAGTATATGTTAAAATGAGCAGTTAACGTAACCTAAATGTGAATGCATCTTCCTTCACTATTAGAAGAATTAATTATAATCACCTAATAGTATCATACAACTCAGAAGTCTTTCACCGAGAAAAGATGCTTCTAAACGCCGCAGATTAGCAAATAACATTACTTTGAATCCGTCCATTTAGAAGTGCTACGATTTAGTGCACTTCTACTAGTCATTTAGTTACCAGCTATGAAGAAAAACGAGAGGTAAAAATGAAGTACACTTCAGACTCTTAAAATGTTTGTACAATATTCACTTCCTATTTTTCTGAAATGTGGACATAATATTACCATTAATGGACCAAGATATTTGTATTTTTAATTTGTTGATGAGCGTTTTTTATCTCTCGTAAAATTATCTTAAGAAAATAAATGATTTTAATATTATTTCTAAGAAAATAAAAAATATAAAAAAAAACAACACATTTATTATAGATAATTATTAAATTCCACATCATTCAGATCCGATATTTAATTTGACCCTATGAACAAAATTACGTTTATCAAGATAAACATTATTGTTGAGAAAATGAGGTTCTTCATTTTGGTACCACGAAGTCAAATTAAATTCTGGAAATAAAATGTTCATTTCTCTTCGAAAAGAATCTGTCGAGTCTAAAATCATACGTTCATTGCAAACGAGAATATTTCATAATTTGAAAACAAATTTGTTTACCTGAGCCATGAGTGGCATTTCTAGTATCTGTAATGCCGTATTTACCCCTAATTGTATCAGGGTGAGTAAGCTGAGCTTTGGCAACTTTAGTTGGGCCCATCAACTCGCGCCATTTTGATATAGCATTATCTCGACCTAAAATTAACATTTGCGAGGACCCACTGCGAATCATTTAAGTAAATTAATGAATTCATCTTATTTGTAGATTCAGAAACGGTAAGGCAAACCTTGTCATAAGAGTAATGAGCCTGCCATAGAAAAATTTGTTCTTATGTTCTTCATAAAATGATTCCGCTACACTTGGTGACATCGGCTCAAATTTTGATCTCACTACGTAAAATCCATTGGAAATTATGATTCTTTGTATTCCCTAATTACAATTATAACGTTTAAGTTATTTCAATGGTGAATTTTTTTTTTTAGTCAATAAATACCTTTAAAACGCGAGGGACTTTGATGGCATGTGGTTTTATTAAAGCAACAGTAAGTTCTAGATGACTAGACATGGATGATTGTTTTTCACACTCTGGTCGTTGTCACATTTTCACAGCCTAATTTAAAGTTAATTCGTCATTAAATTAAGATTTCTACTTTAATAACATGAACACTAATCTAAAATTCGACAATATTTAACGGACATGTTTCAAAAATAATTCAAAAAATTAAAAAAAAATAGTATTACAGCTGATATTAAGTGATAACATTATCAACCACCGCGTTTTGGCTGAACATAGAACTAAGAGGAGAACTAGATGTAGACTGTAGATGACGAGTACCATAATATTGAATTGAGTTGAATACAGTAATTTACTCGTTATTTCTAATTTTACACTTTTTCAAAAAAGTGAAAAGGTAAGTGCTAAAAGGTAGTTCTAACTTCTAATTTAACGTAACAAAATAATTATAAATAACCATAACAATAAACATGAAGTATTATTTAATTACCTATTCTATCCACGTTTTGAATATTACAGTGAAATGATTCAATTCGTAATTTATAATAATGAAAGTATTGTAATACGACGAAAGAAATGAAATGCTTATTAAAAAGCATGAAAAGTTAATCCTTCATGGATTTAAATGACTATTTATTTTCAAAAATTTATTTTAAACACTAAGAAGAATATTAATGGAAAAACTGTAAGGGAAAAAAAACCAAAAAACTTAGTTATTATTATTATTATTATTATTATTTATTAATTATTATACACTAGGGCCAGTAGAAATGGGGCCATTCTGAATCGCAAATGAGAATCGAGGGATTCTTATTAAAAAAAATCGCTATTTTGGAAATCGGATTCCAAAGTTGGAGAAATCGCAAATATAAATTAGAAGTGAATTTTAAAAAAAGAGATACAACAAACATATTATTCGAAGAGCCCAATAATCATTTCGTTTCCATGATTGCCCCTGATTGTGCAGTGTCCTACTTCATTAATGAATGAATCAAAATTAAAAAACTCGCTGAGGAATTGGATTCTTGAGTGAGAAGAATCATATTTTTGAGAACCCGACTCAATTTTTCAAAGAATTGTGGCTTGAGAATAGGATTCTTTAAATTCGCGAATTGTCCCATCCCGGAAATACTAGAAGCTGGACTGCTGGAGTGAGTTCTACAATATTAACACATCGAGTATCGAGAAGAGGAAATTTAATTTTTAAATGTGATAGAAATTGTTCTCATTGAGTATAAAAGTTATGTCGTTGCCTATCGTCGTGTTTCAATTTTTCAGAGCGGGGATATGGTGAAGAAGGAGTCGAACTGTCGGAGAGGTGTCCCTTTTTTTTATTGCAATTATGTCGTTCACTATTGGTAGTAGGTTATAAAAATTTCATGCAAAAATAAGGACTTTACATTTCAAAAAATTAGCCTATATCCATTTTTTAAAATGGTCCTAGTTACTGATTTGTTGTCATAAGAAAAGCTTACTCTTGATCCCAAAATACTAAAAACCTTCAAAAATGCTATTTTTGAACTTAATGATATTTTACTTGTTGACGCTCTCACATGAAGATCATTATAGTTGAAGATTGAAGTGGATAAAATTTGGAGCATTTTACGACAATTATTCTTCAGTTTAATAAAATTCGTACACGTAACTAATACACCGATGTAAAATTCGCTTTAATGTTAGATAAATAGGTAGAAAGAATAAAAAATCGTGTAATTAAAATTTACCAACGCTCGCAATTATTTCCACCTATTAAATCAATCACACAATTAACATTAGATAATCGACATTATTTTAACACCTTTTTTGCCAGGTTCGAAATACCTACGTATCTAAAAAACATTGACCTACATTATAGCATAGTACTTGTATTCATGATGGAAATTTTTCGGCATTCCTGCTTTCTTTCGACGAGATAATTATGACAATGTTTGAAAGAAGCTTTGAGAGAGTTTATCAACTGCAAATATCCAAGAACGTACTCATACTAGATTCAATACATTAAGATGAAGTGACCTTCGAAAACTGCTACATGATCAAGATTAATATTCTAGGCCTAGCAGGAATACTACGAACAAAAGTAATGCGGTTAACTTCCTATTACTACCGAGTGAAATGTTTTGTTGCATAATGGGCTCGTTTTAAAAACTTAGAACATTTGCACGCAGCATCTATAACGATATTAATTACATTTTAAAACAGAGTATTTTATTTCAAAGCCAGCGACATGATGTTGAAAATATTGCCATGACTCATTAAGTTATTAGCCATGACAATGTAACTCGAATAACACAGAAATCTTTCGGGTAGGTCAATTTTTTGGGCGGTTACAGCTGATCAAATTAGCGATAGGTAAATATTATTCTATTTACTTACATAGTTACGTATCGTTAGGCTTTTAAAGTTAAGTAGGTAAACGTAGGATACACCCTTGTTATGTTAGTAGTTTTAGACTTGTTAACAGAATAGAGCTTAACTTCGTCTTAACTATATAAGCTAAGAATTAATAACAAATATTCCTCTACGAGTATATTATTGTCAACAATTAACTAACGCAGAAAATGATTATAAACAAAACTATTGTAAATAAGTTTAAAACAACGATTTATGAAAATATCAACACAATCGTAAATTAATTCCGTAAAGGGAAAAATCGTGTACAATTTATAAACAAATTGAAATAACCAGTAACGACATAGGTATTTATTTTTCTACTTCTCTAAGCGAAGGCGATGAGTAATAATAATATTGAAACATTCGATCAAGTGTAGGTGTTTGTTACGGGAATATCGACGAATCTTTAACGCTAATTAATTAGTCTCTTCCACAACTCCTACTTTTGAGGCTATAAACATTAAAACAACTGTACGTAGGTACTCAGGAACCTTACATTTTGGAATAATTGAATTAAAACCAAAAAGAGCGAGAGTAAATTAGGTTATCTTTCAGGAAGACAAAAATTAACTCAAGCTTATCACATGTGTAAAAAATATTTTTTTAAATATCATATCATGGTTGTATACATCTGGGATATACATATCTGGCGTACTTGAATATTGCAAGCATAAGGCATCTACAAACACGTAGTAAATTTTTGATTAGATACTGTGAAATAAATTATTCAGGTTGACGATTTTGGCGAAACTAATTAATGCCAGTATAGCATTTATTTTACGCCAGAGCAAATAAGAAACATAAGAAAATTTTCACTTTCAATCAGTCTTAAGTACCTATAGTTGTACAACAATAGTAGGAGAAAACATCAAAACAGAATCCCATAAACACCTCGTTGTATTACGAATGATTGCAAATGGGCACTTATTTTTATAGCCAAATATTGAAAATTATAATGAAGGTTTATGGGTTAGATGAGTTGCATTTTTTTGCCAATTAATATGTAAATTTTATATGATCGACAGCATGAAAATTAGCTACGAGGTAGCCAAGTTGGTACAAACTTACGAAATTTAACTTATATAGTAATAACAATGGGTGTGATCAAGGTGGAAATCTCATTAAGTCATTATATTCCAATAGCATGAGATCATCCCTTCATTTACAAACGCTTCGAGCTGCTGAGGAGTATATTTTGAAAAATTAATTAAAATTTTCGAAAACTTAAATCACCTATTTAATCGATTTAATTATTGACGAAGGTAAAAAATTGCTGTAAATTGCGCTCTTCGAAACTTCGTTGGTACAAAAAAAAGCGAAAAATTAACCCTTAGGACTTGAGTCCAACTAACCATCGTGTCAACATGATCTACGATCAAGGTTACTGTTGTGATCACGTGCGACTAATTGTAAACGATTTACCGTACGTCGTTGAACGTCGATTGTAAATAAGAGTAACGATCGACATTCGCATAAACAAATAATCTTTATACAAATTCGAAAGAGGGAAGAGAAGCGGAAGCGTACTGAGGGAGTCCCGTCGTTTTTCGTCGCATACACGGTCGTTCATAAAACGCATTCAAACTAGAAATATCGTTCCGCTATGATCGAGAGCAATATTCGCGCTCCTGTAACGCGCTTTTTGAATTTCCATCATGCTTGACTTCCAGTTGGAACGATTATTAGGAATTGTTACGTTGATTGTCGCCTGCCTGCTTTCTGTTCCAGCCGCCGAGCAGAATTATTTTCCCGTTTATAACTGGTAAGCGATTTTTATTATTTATTTGTTGAGTGGAGTTAGATTTAAGCGAGGTTTGATTCTATTTTAATAGTTATGTAATTGTCGAATGATTAATCAAGTGTTTCTTTTTTATTTCATTAATTTTATTCAATTGTTTCTTTTTTATTTAATTTTTAATTTAATTTTTCGCACTTGAAAATTGATTATGTTGCTTTGATTTCTTTGATCAGGTAAAGGGGAAAGGTTTGATATTAAAACATTATATTTAATTTTTTGTGATATATTCGCAGGTTTTAAAATTTTTTAATGTATTGAAAAAATAAGTTGAGAATAATATTTTTTTTTTCAAGATTTTGATAATATAATTAATGTATTTTCCACCCAAAGAATTTTGCAATAAATTGTTCATGCTTCAAAATTGATTCGATTTTATAGTTATACAATTGTTGTTGTTATTGTTTTTTCAAAATAATTTTATTAATTTTACTTGGACCTTGGTACGTGATACAATACACAAGAAATGGGTTTATTTTACATCTACTCAGTGTAATAAAATCCGATTAGGAAAAATGACTAAGTAATAACAAAAGCGTTGGTGTAGGTATGTGAGTAATAATAAAATTCATATTTAAAACATATTTTTATTTAAACTTTAAAAAATAGAAGCAATAAATAAATATTGCTCATATCATTTTAATTATACCTATGTGAATGATAGTTTCGAAATTCCTTTTTTTGCCATACTGTTCGTCTTTATTTCGAAGAATCTGAAATTATGAATTATACAAATCTTCAACGAATCGTTGTTTTTTTTTTAACTCAAGTTATTTTTAATTTTTATGAATAGTTTTTGAGCGTTGAAAATGAGTTGATTTATATTCTCTTATTTGTTCATTTTTTTAAAATTCAGGCTTGTATTATTAAAAAGGATTTTTTCTATTGTTTAATATACTGCGGATATTTATTAATAATTCTTAAATTAATTTTCAGAATTTTAAATTATGCTAATTTTTTTAGCTGTATTTTTGGAGTTGAAAAAAATTAATTTTCGATTTTTAAAGCAGAATGACATGAAATTCAAATTTCATTTCGAATGAGATCTCTTTCATTAATTTTCTATTTAATTTTTTGCACTGCAGAATTGATTATATTATTTATGATTTCTTTGGTGGTGGTGGTGGTGGGGGTAGGGGGGAGGATTTTGATACTGAAACAAGTTCAATATTTTTTTACAATACATTCAAAGGGTTTTCAAATTCCTATATGCATTAAAAATTTAATTTAAAATAATTTTTTCTTTTCACGATTTCAATAAGAAATTAGATAATTATTACATTCTTCATCGACGAATTTTGTATTCAATTGTTCATGATTCAAAACTAATTCTATTTTAGTAATTATGTAATTGTTCAATTATTTGTCAAGTATTTTGTTTTTGTTTTTTTTTTAAATAATTCCATTAATTTTATCAGAGAATTTGTACGTGATACGGTGCATATAACATTACTAATAATGATCAATGATGAATAACGGGTTTATTATAGATTTATCTAAGTCGAATAAAATCTGATTAGGAAAAATAACTCTGTACAGATGACTAGAGCGTTGATGTAGGTGACTAGATGTGTGAGTAATTATAAAATATAGATTTACATACTTTTTATTTTTTGTGCGGTAGGAGGGAATGGGGTGGATGAGAAAACCTTTGTTTAACATTTTTTTGAAATATTTTCAATTTTTCAAGCTTCTGTATGCATTACAAAAAAATAAATTACAAATGAATAAATATTTCAATAGGAAGCTACTATAAATAAAAAATAAAAAAAGTAATCCAATTAAATTTCTTATCACTTGAATTCGTATTCAATTTTTCACGCTTGAAAATTTATCATTTTATTTTTTGGTACTGATGAGGGGCGGTTCAATAAGAGATATTTCTTTCAACACTTTTTCTGATAGGGTTTTGTATGTATTCAAAAAAAGTTATGAATTAATTACGACTATAATTTTTACAATTATTGTAAAAACCAAATTTCGCATTAAATTTTTTACGCTTGAAAATTAATCATAATTATGATTTTTTGAACTTTTTAAATTTTTATAAGTAGAAAATAGAAATTAATAAATTATATGTTTTTTTAATTTACTCATAAATTAACGGATTTCTTCTTCATTGAATTTTGTATTAAATTTTTCATTATTTAAAACTGATCGTATTACTTTGGAGGAAGGGGGGGGACTGAGAAAAGGATTTGATGTTGAATGAACGTGTGTTCCAATATATTTGCTGATACATTTTACACTTTTCAAAATTCTATAGATTGAAAAGAATTACCTAATTTAAATGAATAATTCCTACTCTAAAAAAATTCAAAAACAAATTAAATATTAATTTTATTTAACTAAGTATATCGCAGATTGTATTTGAATTTTCCCACTTACACTTATTGAAAGTACCTATTCAATTTATTCAACGAAAATGATACATGGATATGTTATTATTTTTGGACTATTGGTGATTTAAAATTATTATTTTATTAAAATACGAAGTTGATTATTCAAGAAAAATTGATCAAAGTTTTTACATTATGATAAGTTTTAATTTTCGAGCGAAGTATATTATATTTTTAAAATTGAAAATTATATTTTTCTTTATTTTTACTCTAATTATTTTTTACCATCCCAAAATATTGTGGCTTACAAAAAAATACTACATTTAATTTTTTATTGTTTTTTTTTTTTTTGTCATCCCGTTTACTGTCGCTTAGACCAAATACATGTAAATAGGAAATTAATTTAGAATTTAAAAAATTTTTATAATAGTTATTAATCATAATTATTTCATTTTCTTGGAGAGGAGGTGTGTTCATGTTGAAATTTTTTAAAGCATATTTTGATACCTTGGCTTTTCAATTTTTTTAGAATTAAAAACAACATTTTTGAAAACATAAGTAAATAAAGAATTAATTGATGCTCTCCTTGAAAATTTAATCCACTCATTTCGTATCGTTGCTGGTGACGTTTTAGCATTTATGCACGAATACACATGCATTCCAAATTGGCCATCTAGAGGATTTGGCTAAGCCACAAATTATCGTGTTAAAAAATTCATTGTAAACAAACTGACTCGATTAAGCTTTCTCGTACCAAATTAATAACATGGTAAGATAATTTCGTACGCCACCAGCTACCCGACGCTTACCTCCTCACCCATCATCTCGTTTAGCATTTCAACAACTACATATACAATCTATGTGGTAGCCACTGAGATGCAATTACAACAAGATGACAGATATACGGGGAAGTGTCGCTAAGCCAAGCACCTTGATATATCTATTACACAGAAAGAAAAAACATATCTCACTCGTTTAACCGAGTTAATTACTGCCGGCTATAGTGAACAATAGCCGATTACTAAGGACAGATTATTTAAGGTCAATAAAAACTTGGAAGTTGTATGAGGGCTCGAATTTTTCGTTGATTTTCACGGGCGGGCGTTGTCGGCTCGATTAATGTGACTGATAGGTTCGAGTTCGCGTTAATTATGATGGATGGTCCTAAAGAGTACATTGTCTGATGTTTAATTGTAATGGAAAATCGATACATAATGACAAACTAAGTAAGGTCAATGTACATGACATTCGTGAGCGAGTTAATTGCAGGATTAGCGTTATCAAATTACTGCTTGTGGAGAGTTTTTACGCATAGGTGCGTGATAGAGGATTTTATTGATCCTTTGTTCGGCATTTTGTGGTGCTACAATGATCCCTATTTGCATGAGCTATATCAAAACCATCAATATTTAAATCGAATAACATGTGATGACAAATCACACGTGAGAATCCTTGAAACAAGATCATAGGTGAATGAACTGCACATCCTATGACTCCGTACATTTTCACGATTTAGCGAACAGCGTATATGAAAACAATGTTAATAATGGAAATACTGATAATCAAACAGATGAGAGTGAAGCCTGTAATAACGTGTAACAATTTAACCGCGTCTACGGTCCATCGAACACGCGGTACCGACAAAGCTTACATTGCCTTATTGAATTGAGGGTAAGCTTCTAAGTTACATAATTTCTCGGTTAAGTTTAACATCATCGAATGGCCAATTGTGGTAAAATCGAGTTGCTATTGCTGTGTTCTCATGTATCGAAGGAAAAATACCGGCTAGATAAAAGCCATTCCTATCTGCGTGCTTGGACAACGTATAAATTAAAAAAAGTTCCTTTCGTATCGCGTCCATGAATTAAACATTACGAATATCCGCGCGTTTCGTGTCATTTCGATAACACTTGACAACTTAATTAACGGCTCGATAATGTTTCATTATGGGAGGACTAATGACGATGGTCGTGGGGTATAGAAATTGAATTTATAACTATCGAGGGATCGTTTCAAAGGAATCATGATGATTTTTGGACAGTCAACGCCATCATCTCTATAATAAATTGATAATCTAATAACTTCCAATTAGGTTTTCATTGTATTACGAAGTAGTTCAACTTTTCTTGAATTTTGTGTGGCAAAATCACCAAAATAACATCGGTTTTAAAAAGTAATTGATTATATTTTCACCATGAAGAACGACAGTACTTTTTGGAACATATTTCTGAAATTGCGTCAATGTGTACTCATTAAAAAAATCAAAATCATTGCGCTAGTTGCAAAAAAATTCATTTTTACGGTGAACGAGGACTACACAACCGATTGAGTCTTCGCAGTCCTTCATTGGTAGATCCAAAGTTATATTGAAATAGAATACCAAGTTACTGCACTCCTATAAAACAAAAAGACAATGTAATTAGTTCAAAAACAATCACCAGGGGCGCGATAATCGAGAAAACACATCTCTGATTGGTGGCTGCAATAACAACCAATGATCGCTTCAGTCATATCACGCGGAAAATTCAAATTAACCAATCAAAGTTGAGACTAGATTACAGCGCTCGTATAATGAGCGACAGAGCGAGGCCCTACTCTAATTTTTTGTTTAATTTTCAGAGTGCAGCAACTTGGTATTCTATAATATAACTTTGGATAGACCGGTATTATCAAGAAATATCCACCAAGGAAGTTCTAAACCCTTTATACATTGTTTCTAACTGATTTTAACACCCCAAGCGTCAAATTCTCTTCATCTACTAAAAAATATTCCTTATTTCATTTCTTTTCATTTATTTTTACCAGATTAAGAAATTAACACATTATAATCTTTTCTTTATAACTTCCATTAATAATTTACAAGAATATGAATGCTCTCAAACTTTCAACGCTTCATTTCAGTTAATTTTGCGACACTGATTTTGGAAGAATTGAATTTAAATGATTAAATCAATCAAATAACCAGCAAAAAATTATTCAAATTGCAAAATTTGAGTTACTAAAGTCTTAAATTATTTGTTATGCCATAATGAAGTCAAATGAAATACATAAATGATATTTTTTTTCATAGAAAGGAATTTCGAGCTCGGGGCTGTTAAAATCAGTTAAACACAGCGTATTGAGGCCTAACATTAAATAAATTTTTTTAGTAGGCACAACTTGGACAATTTAAAAAATGTTTTGGTACGTTGTAGATCCCCTAAGCTGTATTTTAGGAAGAATCAGTTCTCCCTGCTTCCTCAGTTTCCCCTCAAAATCATATTTTCCATCTTTACTTTTTTTTTTTTTTTTCAAGAATGATAATGTGATTTATTGCAAGTACAAAATTTTGTTTTTTTAGATGTATTTTTGACTCCATATATTTTCATAGCTTAATTTTCAATTTAAAGCGATAGCTATAGCGTACCTGATTCGGTAAGGAAAGGTCTGAACACATATTTATCGTGATCATCAACTACCTCCACAGACAAAATTTGTTCTTTTTAAATTTTCGGATTGATCTGGTGAAAAGATATGAAAAATTCAAGAAATTTCATGCTTAAAAACTTCCTCAAAAAGAAGTTTTTGTTCTTTGATATAAAATCAAAAATGAAAAATTTAAGCAATTTGCCATTTCTACAGCCCTCTTCAAAATTTGAGTAATCCACCATTTTGAGATGTACCGAAAAAACAAAAAAGAAATATCTTTTTCGTATTTTTAAGAAGAGTCTCTCACCAGATTTTGAGTAAATTTTAAACATATAAAAAAGTTAGGCATTTGCCAGATGATCACAAATTGTCTGAAACGCAAAAATTCGAAGACCCCACTCTCCCCTGACCCTCCCTTCTCAAAATCATGTAGGTTGTAATAGCTGTCGTTTTCAAGTTAAAAACTCAGCTGAAAATAATTTCAAATATTTTAGAGACTACATATTCAGAGAAAATATAATTTCATTTTGCATAGATGAATCATAAAATATACATCAAGTAAACAATTATTGCATGTTGAGAAAAGACAAAAATAAAAACAGTGTAGAAATATAAGGTTTTTCGTGATGTCTTTCAAAAACGGGTAAAAAAAAATCCAAAACACGACGAAAAAATGTATTTTAGAAAATTTGAAAAATAAGGAAAAATATTCAAGAGCGAAAAAATGTTGAGAAAATGAACGAAAAAGGTCTAAAAGTAAATTTTTTTTTTATAATTTTTTTGATAATAGCCGCGACATAATTTTTGTCGTTGTTGCTGTTCCAAGCTACCTGCTGTCATCAACATACCAGCAAATTATTTCAATCGATTAACCTAATTATTTTTCACTTGAAGTGGCTCCCCTTAAAAAAGAAAGCGTTCGAGGCTCCAAAACATTTGTCAGAGATTTCTTTTGGAATTACACATTTACCTCCCTCCTTCCTCCTTCAGTATTGACCTGATATTGTTGCATGACAAATTCATCCTTGATATCTACCAATGGCTTTCATAATCATTTCAAAACAAAAAAAAACTGATCAGTTATTGCTAATGGTGCCTAACGAAGGATACTCTTAGAAAAATAAAAATATTAAAATATTACGTAACGCTTCGAAGTCTCTCACAGACTGGATTTGGCTCTACAAGCGTTTCATATGACCAAATCGAATTTAAAAATTTGCAAGAAAAATAACACATTCGACTAGGAAACGTCACTTCATTGCCCATTACATTACCATTGAAACAAATTGCTACTCGTAGCGGAAAATATTTATGAATTATTAATTTAAATAAAAATTCAATTTCACGATAAACAAAATAGGCATTGGCTGCAAAAAAAGATCTTTTAGTTGTCGCAATAAATAATAACATTTCCAAAACACATTTCTTCGGTATAAAAAATCAACACATCTAGAAAAAAATGGCTAGACCTTGAAACTAGATGACATAAGCGTATGAAATTAATGAATAAAATAATAATATGGAGTTCTGCCAAAGGTAACCGATGTGTAAAATATACCTGCGCGTATATCGAGCGATTTTTTATTGTAGGTGTGCAACAGTATAATGTACAAGACACCATTTATCGTTTTTAATTACTAGTCGAACATACGATCACTCGAATACTATGTTACAGGTTTCAAAGTCTATTTACACAGTTTGACGCTACGCCACGGCAAGCCAAAGTGTTAGCACCATTAAGAAGTTCACCCAAGTTTCAAAAAACATTCAAAATAATATGGAACGTACCATCATTCCAATGTCACAAATATGGTTTGAATTTTTCCGAAGTTTCGAAATGGGGTATTACGCAGAACTACGCGGATCCATTTCGAGGTGATAAAATAGCTCTCTTATACGATCCCGGTTTATATCCAGCCTTGTTGGAGACCACTGCCGAGGGTGATCTAGTCAGACGTAATGGTGGAGTACCTCAGGAGGGAAATATTACCTTGCATTTAGAAATATTCACAGACCAGATTAAAAATAAATTAATACCGGATGAAAATTTCGCAGGTTTGAAAAATAAATTAAAAAAGATAGGTGATACATTCGTGGACTTGGTATTGATTTTTGAATTTTTTAGGTGTCGCGATAATCGACTTCGAGCACTGGAGACCAGTTTGGAGTGAGAATTTCGGATCTTTGAATTCATACAGGAAGGTATCAAAGCAAATTGAGCAAGAAAGACATCCTTTTTGGTCCGGATATGAGATAGAAAGAGAGGTAAAAGGTTTAAAATTCTTTCGCAAATGTATATTTATTTACAATTTCTTTATATATATTCTTTCGAATAACAAATTATAGTAATAACGTTTTAAGATATTATTTATGAATTATTTTTAAAAAGCCATGAAAATTATTTTCAATAAACAAATATCAATATGTAGTTGAAATAAGGTGGTTCAAAACTAATATTTTTTTCGATAACTGAGATCACTGGAATGCTTAAATTTCCCAAAGAATCTGAAAATGCCAAAGGTAGAGTTAGTGATGGAAACTGAAACTGAAACTTTAATGTAATTTTTGATGAAAATTGAAAACTGGAACTAAAAAATTAAGAACTGAAACTGAAACGCAATTTGAATCAGTTTTAGTTTAATGACAAAACCTTATGCTTTTGCTTTTTTATTCTGTGTACTATTGCTGTTTAATGATGCTGAATAGCAATGATGGAAACTGAAAACTGAAACTAATAAAAAACTAAACATGAAACTTTTATAAAATTTTTGATGAAAACTGAAAACTGAAACTAAAACCTGAAATAGAAACGCAATTTAAATCAGTTTCAGTTTATTGACAAAACCTTACGCTTTCGCTCTTTTATTATGTGCACTATTGCTGTATAATGATACTCAATAGCAATGATGGAAACTGAAAACTGAAACTAATATAAAACTAAAAATGAAACTTTTATGTAATTTTTGATGGGAACTGAAAACGGAAACTAAAACTGAATATGAAACTTTTATGTAATTTTTGATGAAAATTGAAAACTGAAACTGAAATTAAAAAATTATGAGCTGAAACTAATTTTGTTTCAGTTTTCCATTACTGCGTAGTGTAAATTATAGTAACTGTTCCGTTTTCTAATTAGTCGTACGATATTTTTCATGTTTTTTTGAAGCTGAAACAGAGATAATTTGAAAATTCTTAAAAAGTAAAAATGAAATAGAATTTTCTCTCTTAAGGTTTAGTTTCAAGTAGTTGAAATCAAGCCCATAAAATTATTTTTTTTAATGAATATTTTATGCTAGTTATATTGTAAAAAATTACTCTCATTGTTTATATGTAACCATTATCTACCTATTTTTATAATTTTTTTTTTTTGTTCATTGAAATTGTTATATATTTTTTGGCCATACAAACTCTCTGTGAACAATCAATGAATGTTTATCCCTTCAAATTAACGATATACCGTCTTACCAATTATAAGTTAATTATTTTGCATGACTGCGCCGTAAATATAAGAAAAACCGGTTGTTCCGCGAATTCTAAACTTGAAGTTACGAATTACAATCCAGACATTTTAATTTTCTTGCGTTTAACACAGGCATCAAGACGATTTGAAAAAGCAGCTTGGCAATTTTTCCGGCGTACTTTGAAAACCGCTCGAAAACTGAGACCTAAGGCACTTTGGGGATATTACGGATTTCCTTTATGTTTCAACTATACTCCAAGAAACAACCGAGCTAGATGTTCAGATAACGTGATGCAAGATAATGAAAGGTATAGTATAGTGGAAGTCAGGGCTTATTTTAACGCATTTTGTCTCTTGTAAGCACGATTTTTTTCTGTTTTAATTCTAAATGCTGATGGGATTTTGCTTCAAAAATCAGAAATAATTTCTTTTGCGCTTCACGAGATTTTTACTTTCTTGCTTCAAAAAAAAAAGCCTTCTCCTTCATAAAAACCTTGCTACGCTTACCCCACCTCTAGCTACATGTCTGTGGAAGAAAAATTTCTCCCAATCTGTTCAGGCAGATGATACGCTAATTTAACTGCGCTGTGGGCCATATAGCTATAGCTAAATAACTGTACTGAAATTATAGTGGTTTTGCTATTTTGTGCAGTTGACAAATTTTTTTAGAAGTTGTGTATTGTATCATACGTATGTGATTTTCATGGATCATAATGACTGATATATTTTTTACACAGGATCAAGTGGTTGTTTGAAGAAAGTTCGGCGATATATCCATCCTTGTATTATAAAAAATATACGATGACTCAAGATACCAGAGCTCTATTCATGGAGGGTAGAATGAAAGAGGCTATGAGAGTGGCTCGTATGTCAAACAGTCCATCTCCAGTGTACCCGTATACGTGGTTGAAATATTATGACACGAAAGATTTTGTTGATGAGGTATAGTATGATTTTTTACACTCCTACTGCAAAGTATAAGGTTTTTATTTAATCCGATACGTGAAAAATATTTCACATAATTTCATTATATTATCGAATATTGTATTGGGACAAGAAAGGAATCTTGTATGATGTTATGAACGAGGAAAAGAAAATATTCTATAATTAATTAAAATGTCAAAATTTACAATTTATAAAATTATTATTTGACCTTAATAAGTACATATCAATTTATGATTAAACAATGACGAAGCATGATTCAATTATGTGGTACACAAATACTCGACACCTGAGTCCGAAATTCATCGAATACGCGGTCATTGATTGCAAAAATAAAAACAAGAGGAAAATTTTTTTAATTACCGTTTACGCACGCGAGTATAATTAACCTTGCTCGTCACGTGTTTTAATTCCGAATAAAACACCTTATCGCATTCTTTTTACAGAACGACTTAATCAACTCGTTGGTTATACCGAAAAAAGAAGGCGCATCTGGGGTAATAATATGGGGCGCCTCGAACGATGTGAATACCGAGAAAAAATGTAGATCTATGCAACATTACGTAGAAAATGTATTAGGACCAGTGACCAAGCAAATATTATCAACTCCTAAAGAACAAGTTTCGGCGATTTTGACAAATAGCGTGGATGAAAATTCAGTCATTATTGAGCCAGGTGATAATAATGTTGATTATGTATTCCATTAATGGATCAGTAGTCAATGAAACAAGAGAGGAATTTTTAAAGAATGAATTGTACGAAATGAAGCATCGAGTCCTATTTACGTACAGATTACATGGAGCATCGTGGACAAAATAAAAATACTTTTTCTACGGTGCTCGAAAAATACGCTTAATTTATTATTAACGAGTTACCATTGTAATTTATACTTATTATAAAGTGTTACAGTTGTTTTAAGAATTACCATTTTAGGAATACTTTCTCACTTGTTAGTTATTTTTTATTTTTTAACACCGCGTTACCATTCTCACTCGTTTACTATAAGGATATTTTAAGATGTCAAGAAAAAAAAATGTAAAAATATAATATGAACGTTTGGAATATTGTTTAATATAAAGATATTTAAGGTTGCTGGATACGATTTTGGCACTATTTTTCTCACTTGAATTCAAGTAATATTTCAACTTGGACTTTTCAAATTCAAAATTTTAATCATAAACATGATAATAATTCTTTTCTCAACAAAATCAATAACCCGGGTATTTCAGGGGCTTGTTCATATTTGCAAATAACGTTGCTAGTCCCTTCATATCTACAGGCTACACCCAATACCAAGTTTGAAAACCCCTGCCCTATCCCTTCCAAAACCACGAGAAAAAAAGTAGAAGTTACATTATTTTAGAACAATGTTTTATTTCTTGTCATGCAATAATAATATGAAACTTATTTTTCAAATTACAGCTACTCGAGGCTCTTCAAATTATACTCAAATTTTTACTCCATTTTGACCTAAATTAAAGAGCTGATATTCTAAGAAAAAATAAAATGTAAAACAAAAAACCTAATAATTAAAATTATATGAATATTAAAATTTCCTCAAATTTATAATATTAATTTTATTCAAATCATGCGAATTAATAACATTTAATAAAAAAATTAATTAATTATAAAATAAAGAAAAATAAGTTAACTAAAGCTTTTGAATTCATAATTCGATTATAGATAATAATCTTTTCTCTTTTAATAATTTTTTTTATTTATTTAAAATTATAATTAATAAATTAATTTTCAAAAAATTAATTATTTTTAAATAGGTCATCAAGAACATACAAAGTTTTACCTTTCTAGATAGATTTGATGACGAGATATGGAAAATTCGTGAAATTTCTGTTCCCCTTCAAAATCCGTCATTTGCTCCAACACCCCTCTAAATTCACTTGGGAAGCTAAAATCAGAATAAGTTTGTCACTTGAGCTGATTTTATCATATGACGCTGCAATAAAAAATTCTCGACCTCTATTGTACCCCCACCACATTTTGAGGTCCATAGCCCCTCTCTCTTCCCCTCCAATATCACGTGTATAGTTGAATTTAGGATATAATATTATTATTCCCATAATCATACGAGTCCATATAAATTATATTTTTATTAATTTGAGGCTCCTCAAGCTTCACTCAAATTTTGATGATCCGCCACTTTAGATCCATTTTGATCCAAATTCCAAAGGTCATATTCTGGTCGTCAACTAACTTACATACAAAGTTTGATTTTTAAAGATTGATTTGGTGAGGAGATATGGAAGATTTAAGAAATTTCAATACTGAAAACTTCCTCAAAAAGCTGTTTTTTGCTCTAACTCCCCTCCAAATACACTTACGAAACTGAAATTTAAATATATTGGTGTCGGTGATTTACTCTTTCATATGAGATCAGAAACAAAAATTTTGAGTCATTTACCTCTATTCCAGCTTCCCTCAAAATTTGAGTAATTCGCCATTTTGATCTGTATTTAAAAAACAACAAAAATCTCTTTTTTGTAGTTTTAAGAAGAGCCTTTCACCAAATTTTGAGCTGATTTTATGAAAACCCACCGGCGCTACGCGTGGGAGGAAACATATGTATATAATTACTAATGGTCTACAACGTAAACATTTGAAGAGCCCGCACCTTTCTGACCCCCCCACCCCATTCCTAAATAGGGTAGGCTGTAATAGCTATCGTTTTTATTAAGAAGTCAGCTTAAAAAAACTCAATTTTTCCGAACTTGAAATGTTTCAACTTCATTCTCTATTAATCTAGTAAATCTATACTATTATAAGAATAGTTGATGGGAAAAGAATTTGTTTTATAAGTATGTGGAGACATTTTGATTTATGAATATTAGATAGAAACTAACTCCATATCATTAATAACATTATATAAGTTCCCATTTCCAAGTGCTGAGCATAGCCTATAATGGGAGGTTGGAATTTTCCAAAAAATATTTTTTTCACTATATCTCTCCAGGGTTTGATCGTAGAACAAAATTAGTTCAGTACAATTTTGCTTTACACTAAATTTCCTAAAACATTTACGAGAAAATTTTTATGCTATAACCCATAGGTGGGAAGTTAAGGGGATAGAAATTTGGTATTTTGAAGGCTCCATTACAATTGATTAAATTATACTCTATGACATTATGTTAATATGAAAATGAAAAATATATATATGACAACTGGCGGCTTCATAACAACCCAGTCATGTCTCTATGGAGGTCTCAGCCCTATTCCTTCACCCCAAAATATATACCTACTCAAGTATGAATATTTTCATGCGAGTAAAATGCGTTTAATATTATACCTAATATTATGTAAGTATAATGTATAACACATGGCATAATATTAAATCAATTGTAATCGAGTTCCTAACACACTAAATATCAAACTCTCCACCTATGGATCGTAGCATTAAAATTTTCGTACCTATGAAAATTGTGGGAAACTTAGTATTGAGTAAAATTGCCCAACGTTATTTTTACTCTACGATCAAACCCTGAGGACATAAAGGGAAAAATATGTGTTTTGGGAGCTCACCTTCGATTTTGGGGGATATCATAGTCGTTTGTTTTTATCTGCATCGGTCAGTGTTTGTATTCTTGAATGGAAATTGCTGGTTACGTTTCGATATAATGATTAAAAATTAAAATGACGAAATAGAATGGCAGTGCCTATTTGTACATTTATTTTTAAAGCACGTATTATCGAAGCCATATTATGAAGTTAGCATGATACAGTTGGGAATGGGGACTTTTAGAGCATTGCTAGTGGAGCTAGTCTTTCCTAATTTATAAATAAAATCATTGATTGGACTCCATCATGATTGTACAGAAAGTAAAAATTGACCCACAAATCTTAAATTTTTTCAACACACTGTTGGAATTTTTTAATGAATCCAGAATATTCTCTTCTTCTCTTCCCACTATTACATTACGTAGAGCAGATGATAATGTAAGTTTCATTTTCGAAACTAAACACACATTAAACATTTACTTTTATCACGAATAATTCTGAATTTCATTGTGAGCAAATGATTACACGACTCGTTGAAATGTTAGGAATTTTTTAGGATAAAATATTTATATTTACATGATAAAAAAATTTCTGATTCGATTCATCTTTTTATCATAACCGAGTACATTTGCTTTTTTATCATCCAATTAAAATAGGATTGAATAAGACAAACCATGGATTTACTGAGATAAGTAGATTTGGCGATGCCGGAGTCATTTAATATCGATATAATAAATTGACAGTTTGACAGGTATTTGTATCTTTACTTCTTTATCTTGGTACACTATGTTTTATTTATGTTATATTTCGCTTTCGATATTAATTTTGATTTCTGTTCTTCAAGTAGTGATGGGAATATCGACCAAAAAAACATATCGATATCAATATCGATATCAGCGATACATATCGATATATATCGATATACCAATATCGATATCTACAATTTTTTGCATTTATTTACATGAACCTGTGCAATAGCAATTTAAGGTTTTCATTATCAAAAATTAAAAATTTCACTATCTAATTATTTTATTAAATCTAAAATCACGTCAAAAATACGTAGGTACAAAAAAAAAATTTGATAAAAATTAAGTCGATTTTGATGCAGATACTCCAACAATATTTCCAGCGTTTTTTTTGTTTTTTTTTTGGAATATCGATACATTTTGTGATATCGATATATATCGATATTCAAAGACATCGATATATATCGATATTACCATTTTGATATCCCATCCCTATCTTCAAGTATTAAAAACTGAAATTTTATCAATAAATAACATTTTACGTGCACGAATATAAGTATATATGTACTTTACGAGGAGAAAAATAAAGAGACTCGAAACTGTTGGCGAACGATTTTAACATGAGTCATTGGGAAGAGCTCGAAGCTATACGATCAACTAATTGCGACCAATTTGAACGCAGCCAGTTGAGTTTTTTCTTTTTAGTCATTAATATTATAGACATCAATATGCATTCTGTTAAATAAAGATATTTCACGATTAATGATTTTACATAAAACCTGCTACAAGACCGGCTGCATCGAACGTTAAAAACCAGTTGGAAATTTTTCATTGAGAAAACGTCGCAACGTGGCGACGACTATTTTTACACATCTCGTTCGTTGCGATGATGCGATGCGCGGATTTATGTTAAAAAATTACACTTTCGGAATCAGTATTGTGAGTTGGATTTGCATTTTGTCATTCTACTTTCGTCATGAGGACAATATTTATTGTAGTGAATGAGTCTATGATGTTTAAATAGAGTATGATTTCATACTGCATAAACGTATTCTCCTTTCTATTCCAACTTAGATCGCTCAAGGCTCTAATCACGTCTGTTGACCAAGCGGTAACCGCAAAACTAAAAAATTCGCCATCAGATGTAAATCATCAACTACGAGTACACCCAAAGCTGTCATTAAAATTAACGATGTCAGCGATTATAACACCGTTTCGATGATCCAGAGGTGGTCGCAATAAGAAAAAAATTCACGCGACGTTATTAAATTTTCACCATCGCAATAGAAAGAACACGTTACAAGATGACGTCATAACAGTATTCGAGGCGTTTAAATCAAACGACTGGACGGGTTTGGTAAATTTAATTAAACTATTCGCCGTAGTCGTATTTGAAAAACGATTCGACTCTAGTCGAGTGAAAAAAAAACCAGAGGAAGGGAACGTAAATCGATGCTATTTCGTGGATTCCCATTACCATGTAATAAACTACGGCGAGGGTTTAATTAGCGGGCCAACTTGTCCGAGCCTTCGAAGAGGTTTTACTCACGAGTGGTGCGAAAATATGCGCGATTTTTGTGATAGAAAAGAATTCTCATTTTTCTCATCGAACAGTCGAAATGAAAATTAAAGGTGGTATTTGACAAACCGTTAAAATAACGCCCTTGAACTTGAATCGATAAATGCGATAAATTACTGGTACTTGGTAAATGCTACCTCGGGCTTTAACAGCTTGTTAGTCAGCTCTATTTACGACTAACAACGAAATTGCGGGTTATTATGGCACCCACCATTTATGGAAAACGGAACGAAGAGAAAACTTGCCTCTGAACGAGAGTAATTTTTGTTTTACAGGTAGCCGTCTCGATCTTTTTTATTTCTTTAATTTCTTTTTTTGAAAAAATATTAATTTATAATACACGTTTAAAAAATAATATTAACTGAATAAATTCAAGTTTAAATAATCTCATTCAAAACGTTCCCAATTGTTATAGTCGCTCTCACTAATGTCTCTAATGACCTACCATCTACAGAAAGTTTAAATTATTTTATTTTTTGATTTTTTATTAAATCTTAATCGATTTTTTTTGTTATTTACATAGGTACTGTGACGGACATCATTTGTTATCAACTTTTTTTACACAGATGAAAAAAAAAATAAATGAGAGAGGAGGGGATTTATTAAAATTTATTTATTTTTAGTCATTGATTTCTTATATTTTCATATAGGTATCAATTAATTTTTTGTATTTCTATTTGTTTACGACTACAGATGCAAAGTTACCAGTAATTTAAGTAATTTACAATCCGACAAAAATGATTTTCTATATAATATATTTCATCATTCTATGCACTATACCATGGTATAAAAGCTTGTTTTGGAAATTCAAAGCATTTATAATAAAAACGTCAAAAAATGTCGAATTACTTTTATTTACTTTTATTTTTTTATATTGAACAAAATATTTGGAAAAAGAAGTACAAAGTTAAAAACTAATTAAAATCAACGTACAAATCCAATATTATAATTCTATGTATTTCAAAGGCTTCTTTTTCTGAAAATGTGTTCGAACCTAAGTAAGCAAAACCGATCGATATAAACTTGTTCACATTTGGCATTTCGTAGCGATGTTTATAGCTGTTTCGCGTGTATGTTAGGTAATTTAGGGAACTGACTTATGGTAAGTTACCTGTAAGTTACAGCATAGTTTACCACGATAACTTTCTGCGTATCTCTGTTTATGATATATACTACTATTAGCAATATCCATAGCAAACCGAATAAGCATAATCCCTTCCTGTAAATGAGAATAGTACATTACCAATTAGGCCTCATGATGCTTACATAAACTAAAAAAAAGTAGCTATAATAACTTATTACCGAATGTCATTCTAAGAATAGCTTTTAAATAAGCTGCAAAAATATATCAAATAATGTAATTCAGGAAGCATTTCTACATAGATGATGTATAATAACTACTCAATTACTTACATAGCTATATACTTTAGCCTAATTTCCATACTTATTTAATTGTGCATAATTTTTTACTATGGTGTTTTTAAATGACATCTTTTCGCATTATTCACTCAAAAAATTTGTTATGCTCGCCCTACGTTATACTTGGATTTCACCCTTACTTAGTATCAATTTATGTCGAGATTTTTACTTATCATGCATGAAATATAATTTTTGGAGGCTTTTTATTACTAAAATTATTCATAAGCTCCCACTCTATCTTGCAACATATACTGTGAGTGGATGCCCTTCTTATCACCAGATAGCTTCAGAGACTTAAAAATAATATTATTTTCGCTATTGATTTTTCATTGATTTTTTTTTGAGAAATTTCACGTTCGAAGTAGTCTAGACGAAATCCACCCAATATTTATGGTTATGGTGGAATATTATAGATTGATAAAAAAGATTCTCGGTGTTATCTGCAAAAAATATGAAAAAAAAACTAATTTTCCATGTTTTTTTCCATTATTTCATTATTTCTCGCCACTTGTTCTATCTTCTATCTTCTAGTTTTGTTTGTATCTCCCCACTTACTGCCTCTTACGTTTCAATCTGTTGTCAGCAATACATGGAAATACTCGAAATACTAAATTGCACACTCTATATTGCAGTGCAAACAACATTCACTATTTTTCTTTACCTTCAAAGATGAGATAAAAATTTTTGAATTTCTTTATTATTGAGGTGAAAAAAATCACCACCTTTGCACATGGATCTTTTCAGAAACTACAGTACGCAATCTGATGTACATCAGTGTTCATGAAGAGCTCTACACGTGTGAGATCATACTGAGTTGAAACACCCTGTATACTCATATTGTTATTGTTTTACCTACTATACTCATAAACTCAAAATGAAAATGTTTCCAGATTTATCAATCAAGATTTCTTTTGATCAAAAAGGGCCTCTACCAACAATTGGCCCTAGGCTCCCAAGTCCCTAAATCCGGCCTTTTTGGTTGACATGTATGAGTAAGGTATCTGCAAGTAATTATGCCGAAGTAGGTAAATTCGCCACCATCTTAAAAAATATATTAAATCGGTTCACGCAACCTATTACAATTTACAAACTGAAATTAGTGATTTTATAGAAATTTTCGATCAAAAAGAATAAATTTCGTGCATTTTTAATCAACTTTAAATGATGGCATAATCATCTTCATGTGTTGGCAAATACGTAATTCTTCTGGGGTTTTTTCAAACGTTTCTGGAAGAGAGAGGTTAAGGGGAGGGGAGGGGAGGGAGCTAATTTTCGTATGTACTGTAAACAGTAATGCTTGAGATATTCTTGAATTTTTTTTGCTCCTTTTCGTAAGCTTTGTAGACGCCTTCAAACTTTAAGGTATGGCTTAATTAGCTACAGTTACCTTACATAAACTAAAATACACACATTATCAAAGGTAGCAATACTCAGGGACAAAATAATACGATACAAGTCCACAGATCAAGTTCTCCTCATTTCCCCTTGGAACTTGACGGTCGTCATTAAGGAAGAAATAAGGGTTATCACGTATCTAGATACTAAGTTTTAATTTATCCAACTTTTAACTTAAGTTGCATGGGAATCGCTTCAGGACGCGCGGACACTTGTTGTAATTATTTGTTGAGTTATTGTGTATGCAAAAATATAACGTAATGGTAAGATTCTCGTATCATTTAAAATTAACGAAAACTTTAAACTCATAGTCTGCATACTTATAACAATTTTCTAATGAATAACGATCATCAAGTTCTAAGGGGAAATGAGAAGAACTTGATTTGTGGGTTTGTAATCATGTTATCATTTTGTACCTGAGTTTCATTTCTTTTTTCTTTGTTGTTCCATATACCTACACATAAGACTCGTTTTGAACTTGACGTCTTTGTTTTTCAGAAGTTTTTTTTGCAGATTTTTTATTCTATGAATGTATAATAGATAATGATAAGGAAAAAGTAATTTCATTAATTATAATTTATAACTACTGTACCACGCTAGTACGAATAGTGCACGCAGAATTGCAACGTTGCCAGATGCGCTCACTGTCGAAGCATCATTATCATTATCACTACAAGCTATTTCGAGTAATTGCGCTGTTGAAAGGCACCAATGAGGTCAAGTAGTATGGAGGGAGGGGAACCAAAGCATCACGCTAGACAACCTAACCTTAACACTCTTTGAGGTAATGAATGTAGGTTTGAAAGTTCCAAGTTTGAAGGTTTGAACGGTGGAAAAAAGAATAATGTAAAAATTTTAGGAATAAAATAATATTAAAAGAAAAAAAAATTAAAGAAAAACTTGAAAAAAAACTCGATCGAAAAATCAAAAAAAAAAAAAGAACGACCGGTGGAAGGATTCGAACCCATGCCCACATACATTCAACACCATTAGCAAACCCATACAGACACGGGTTAATTAGCAGCATATGCCAGAAATTCCGTATACATGTGTTGAATGCAAATGTAGGAAGCATAAATACGTTCATTTTAATGGTTTGCAACTTTGGAATGCCGCGTGCATTATTCGTATTAGCCTGAGGCACAGCAACGCGTGGCTGGGTCAGCTAGTGTATATATATAATTATAATATGTAATTACTAATAACGAACAAAAAGATCTTACAACAAGCGGAAACGTCAACATTCTGTACATGAATCGTTCTGGTGAGAGCTGTTGCTAAACGTAAGAGACAAATCATACATTAAAACTTCTTTGTATTCTTTACCTACTTAGTTCACGACACACCTATGTAGCCAACCATGTTTACATAGCATTGGTAGAGAGGTATCATCAATTCACTAAGGTTAGGGAGGTCCTGAATTTTTCAAAAATCTTTAACTCTCCAGAAATTTTGCTTCTTATAGACTCAAATATAGCAAAAGCTCCGCCCCATGCAGAGAAAATCCGGGCCCAGAACAGGAGAAAAAGTCACAAGAGTAAAAAAAAAAAAAAAAGTCGTGGAGATTGTAATGGGTGCGTACTTGCGCCGTTACGTTACATTACGAAACAACAACGTCCGTTCAGGGTGACATGGACGTCAGTGATGTAGTTTACTACTCACTGATTAAGTGCGCAGCAACGCGCTTACAAACTCAACGGAGGTCTAATAATGAACTATTAGCTAATAAATGATCGAAGATAAAATAGAAAAATATACGAAGTAGGGTATATTAGCACGTATATTTTAGGTATTTTTGGAACCGCTGAATAAAGGAAAAATTTACACTTTATTTTTTCTCGAAGCTGGGAAAGCAAAACACGATATTTCAACGTAAAAAATTTTTAAATAGGTTAAAAATAATTTTTTCGAATTTTCGTTTCAATTTTGCTCATTTTCAAACGTTGACCCAATTATAGGAGGGATAAATATTGACCTGGAGAATTAATTTTTTTCATTCTTTTGGAGTAATTTGGCAACGTTCAAACTAGGTCCTTGCTGGATTTGAAAAAGAAGTGAAAATTGCTCCGCTTTTGTGCGCATAGTAGCAACACTATTTACAACCAACCACCACACCACCCTACTTCACACTGTCACCTTCGCCAATGACGCCCGTACACTTGCTTTGTAAAGAAACACGTCTTCGTCTTCCCTCAAGGTCAGCTACTGTACGCTAACGTCTACTCTGCCATGTCTAACGTACTCCAAAAAAGCCATTCTTCTCCTTCTCACCTCAATAGTATGTCCCTATGATCTCATCTTCAGTGCTAACGACTTTATTCTTTCATTAATCTATATTTGAAATTTAACCCTTTAACTATGTTTGAAAGGACAGTTATGTTGATCAGTTTATCTGTTCCCTATTTCTCAAATTTCTCCAATCTCAAGAGAAAGCAATATCTGCCTTTTAAAAGAAAATTTTCATTCAAAAAAATCAAAGAAAACTGATACTTGAGTAAATACTCAATAGTGGATTTACTTATCAAGTAAACTTAGCTATAATTACCTAAAGATTTACACTAATACAGTACGAGCGTTATATTGTATTTAAGTAATAACACAAAATTTACCCTTATTGCAATTATTCCGTATCCCTTCAACAAATTGTATAATGTATGCTAATAAATTAAGAAATTGATTTAGTTCACTTTTGGCGTTGTTAGCCATGTTAGACTAAAAAATTTTTATTGATAAAATGTAACTGTTACAATAAAACGCCATAAATTATAATTTTTATAATCTATGGCGTTTTATTGTAACAGTTAAATTTTATCAATAAAAATTTTTTTTTTGTATGCTAATAACATATTAATTCGAGATATAAGTAAAAGGTTTTCAGCATTGTAAATGAAATTAAAATACCTAGCTCAAACCTATATCTAAGCTAATATCGATATGGGAAATACTGGAATACATAAAGAGGTTATGTCAACTTAGAATATACTTAAGTTATACCTGAAATCTCCTGCTTATCATTATTGTCCAGGTTTTCCACTAATCGATACAATCCCTCTGCCCATGCTACGGCAGTATACGTCACTAAAGAATTGTAACATATCAAGCATTAATTAATTAATTAATTAATTAATTATTCCAAATCCATTTATTTACCTACATTGAGATTGAGAGAAATTATTTGCGTATTCTGGAATTAATTACTCAAAAAAAGGAATTGTTCCTCAATACTAAAGGAATCACTCCCAAAATAAGTTATCGTCATTTTTTTCTTCAGTTATGGTATGTATCACCATTGTATTTCCATACCTTATAATTTCTCTTGGTGTATATGCAAGGGAATTTCTATTATGAAATTATTATTAATAGTAGAGAGTGCAGACTGGTGAGGAATCCAACTTAAAAGTTGCACAAATTATCAGTACATGTTCAAAAATTGGAAATTATAGGTATACAAAGTAATCAATGATCATTTTGTACCGTTACACCTAAATACAATATTTGGTGTAGCTGTGCGACCGTTACAAGAAATGCACCGAGCGTATAATATTCTTTCATCATTTTCTGCTTTAAAATGTGGATATCTTGGGCATTTTTTCATTGAAAACATTTCAAGATTTCATTGCTTTTAAAATAATTTCCGTGAGTAATAGAAAAAATGTTTTTCCAAAATACTGACTACCTTTCAAGTTAGAGAGAAAATATCTCAAAAATTTGAGTAAAGTAACGACATTAACGACAGGTTGTTTTTGGAAAAACCTCTGTATTTCCAACTTACACATTGCGGCGAGGCGCTTCGAATTAATAAAATAAAAAAATTTTATTTCACAAATACGAGTATATAGTTGAATTGTTAATTTTTAGTGTTAACAATGACTCGATTCATTAAAGAAAAAATATACCTGATCTGTAAATTTAGAGTCAAATTAAATATGTAAGAAATCGCAATCTTACCATTGTAATATTGGATACATCTTTTTCTGTAAGGATTGCCATTTTTATCATATTTATTAATTAAGAGCTGCGATGTTTTGAAGCAAAAATTATAAAACGCATTTTCGCTACAATCTATATTCAGACATAAATGTAAGATGAGTTATTATACTCCACTTTGAAAAAGACAATACGTATTTTCAATAGGTACCATCATCTTCTTCAATAACAGGTTCTTCAAAATCCGGAAACAAAGTTTGTGCTTCATTATCATCACCATCATTTTCAAATGCGTCAATAATGACTGATAAAATAAAATATATATATTATTAATCTCAATGCAATCTAGAAAAATTTATAAATTTTATTTCTATCTAAAGGAAATAAGATTATAGTTACTCGCCCACAGTCAAAAGTTATTACCAGACTAGAGTGAAAATCGTTGATAATTTCATATCAACTTTTTGAAACAAACTGTTTTCTAAATATTTGGAATTCCTGAATGTGATACGACTATCGAGTTTATAGACTACTGAAAGACTACCTAACTGAATAGTGTTTCCGAAGTAATATGCAATTGAATTCGCGTTCTTATTTTTTCTCTTTAGAAAGCAAACAAGCCATGTTTCACATAATATTGAAAAGTGTGGGGCGACTAAATTTAAAATTTCAACACAAGGCAACAGTTCATTTTTTAACGTGGTAGACTGGAAAAAATTGAGTGCGCCTTGCAGCGTACTAAAGACTGAGATCAGTGTGGCTTCAGAAATAATGATGAAAATTATATTATAATTCACTTCAAGGAGATATTTTGAAATCTCCATCTCGGTATCCAATTTACTTTCAATTAATACAATTTTTTCGAACTCTAGAACCTTTCGGTAGGTCGATTTTTTTTTCTTAACCACTAGAAATAAATTCTGAAGAAATTTTTAAAGAGCATAAAATTCTGAATGTATTCATTATAACAAAACAATTATCATCGATTGACTTTTTGAGATAATTCATAGTGAAGTAAAAAAATCACTTTTACGAAATTTATTCCAAAAATAAACGGACGACGATAACTTTTAGAAAAATTGAAACATTTTGCATTTCATTATCTCCAAAATGAGGCATTTGCGAGCCCCTCATTTTGACTCAAGAAATCCTTCATTCTCAACAAGACAGAAAAAGTATTTTCCACCGAACAGAAACCTAATTTTTTTATTCAAAAAATTGACGCGCCAACATTTTGGAGCACGGGCACTGCCTGTGCCTTAATCCGCCATTGATAATAGATCATAATTTTATCGTAAGAATAAGAATTTGGCGGATCACTCAAATTTTGAGGAAGGCTGGAGAAGGGGCAAATAGCTCAAATTTTTCCTTTTTGATCTCATATGAAAGAGTGAGTCACGGACACTAACATATCCAAATTTCAGCTTCCTAAGTGCATATTGAGAGGAGTTAGATCAAAAAACGGCTTTTTGAGGAAGTTTTGAGTCATAAAATTTCTTGAATCTTCCATATCTCTCCACCAAATCAAGTTAAAGAGGTCAAATTTTGTGTGTGAGGTTACTTGGTGACCAGAATATGACCTCTTGAATTTGGATCAAAATGGATTCAAAATGGCGGATTATCAAAATTTTGAGTAGAGCTTAAGGAGCCTCAAGTTGGTAAAAATGTAATTAATATGAATTCATATGGTTATTGGGGATAAGACTTCCATACATGATGTTGGAGGGGGGAAGGCGGGGTTACCAACCTAAAATAGTGGTGGGGGTACAGGAGGGGTCGAAAATTTTTTATTGCTGTGTCATATGATAAAATGAGCCCAAGTGACAAACGTATTTTGATTTTAGCTTCCTCAGTGATTTTGGAGGGGAGTTAGAGCAAAAAACGGCTTTTGGAGGGGAAATTGCTGCAGGAAATTTCATGAATCTTCCATATCTCATCACCAAATCGGCCTAGAATGGTCAAACTTTGTGTGTAGGATTAGTTTGTGACCAGAACATAACCACTTAAATTTGAGTCAAAATGGATCCAAAATGGCGGATTTACAAAATTTGAAGATAATTTGAGGACCCTCAAATAGTTATAATTTGAGAAATATGTGTTCGCATGATTATTTCATGGCAAGAAATACTACATTTGTGCCAAATTGAATTTCTTAAGTGTTTTTGGAAAGGATAGGGTAGGGGTTTTCAGACTTGGTATTGGGTGTGGCCTGTAGTGATGAACGGTTAAGCAAGGTTATTACTAAATCAAAACAAGCCCCAGTTAAAAACTCAGCTCCAGTAATGCGGCATGGATGCTTACGTTTTTTTAAATTTAAAGTCAGCTTAAAGTTCAAAATTTTTCTCGAATTTTGTTTCATTATTATTATTTGAAGTGCTTACTTTGTCAAAGTGTTTTAACAATATAAATAATTTTTGCAAAATGATTTTAAATTTATTTGAAAGTATTTTACAGTTGAGGAGGTGAAAAGCAAAATAAAGCAAAATGCATTAACTCCATTTTCACTTTTTTTGGGAAAACACAAAAACGTCCAACACAACGTTGTTGCGTTTTATAGCATTATGCAAACTTCTCCTAGAGTTTTAAGGCTTTTAAAATGACGATAGCGGACTACTGATGATAACACTGAATTCCTCGTACAATTTCAAAAAAGACAGTGATGCTAACTCGTAAAAGTGAAAATGTAGTTACTGCGTTTTGCTTTTCACCTCCTCAGTTGGTAAACGGACCCTTGTTTCATACAATTACTTTCTCGCTACTAAGCGGAAGAGTAACCTTCATGTAATTTAAGGTAATGCAAAATAGGGCTGCTTTTGATTTCATCACAATAATTTTTCTCAAAAGTTGATTTTATTTCAAAAACATCTAGCTGCCAAAAGTGCAACATATTCATTATTTAATTTAAATACCTAATATTAGGAGTGGAAAGATGAAATCCGCGTTGTTGCCGAAAGCGCAAATCTCATCTGTATTGTAATTTAACACTTAGATATACACTGGTACAGCGCTCTCTATAAAACAAACTTCAAACTGAGTTGGCCAAAAAAGTGGAAAGATGAGATCTAGGAAAAAATTGGGTAATGCATACCTGATGGTATCCTAATGCCTAAAAACTCAATATACAGGTTAAGAAAGGTAAGATCGGAAATCGAATCTAGTCTTTTCAAAATGGAGTTCACCTTTCCCCAAAATATATATTTTGGATCTCACCTTTTGGAAATATAAATTTATATGCATATATACATTTACCTTGAGCATCGAATTTTTGTTGTGGCTTTGAATCCTTTATTTCGATATTTGGTATTTGAGGTTGATCTTTGTCTTCTTTGGCCATATTAAGATTATTATTTTCTGAAACTTTAAAGTTTACTTAAAATGAGAAAAATATCATGTAAGAAAACTTACCAACAAGTATGATTCTTACTTGGTTCCTTTATTTTATTATAACTATTAAAATCTTCCTGCAATTTTATGAAATCTTTTTCGGAAGTGATTGGATCCAGCTCAGTTGCTTCCACCTTAATGGTGCATTCTTCACTTTCTTTAATATGGATCAAGATTAATCGAAGATTTTCAATTTTTAGGTACGCTTTGTGAAATAGCAGTCCATATTCTCTTAACTGTCCTTTTTTAGCTTCTTTTATTTGTTGTGGTTTGTTGTTGTATTTGATTTCGAAAACCGCTCCATAGGTGTTATTCAAGACTACTATATCAGGAGTCTTGTGCTCTTTCAAGTTTAAAAATTTATAATCTAAGAAATATGTGTAATTATATCGTTCGGCTAAATAATGCACTATATCAAAAAAAAAGAGGCCATGGAAAAACAATTCCGAACTGTGGATGAGATTCTGTATATTATAACCATCTACCATGAATGATTGAACTCTCTCCTCAAAACGGTTTAAGGAGGTTTTAGGATCGGACAGAATGCTTGCTAACATTTCGGAAGTTTCTATAACATCAAGTTCTTTAATTGCGCAAATTTGCAGCTGATCTTCGATTATCCATCTGTTTTCTCAGTTTGGTATTTTAACACACGGTTTCATTTACCTGCTTACTGTTTTTAATGTCCATGGTCCATTTTTATCTTTGTCTGTAGTAGACAGTGTCAGTATACCCATCTATAACAAATACTTCAAGAACTTCTCTTGTAAAGGATCGTTTTGCCAATATAATATACGTGCTTTGAGTATAGACAAGTCAGCATAAGTGAAACTGTTTGTACGATTATAAGAATATTCGATACATTCACCTCCTACAAGGAGTATTAATTTCTTCATTGCCCCTTTATTGTTAGGTAAAATTGCGTTGGAAAGAAATCTACATCTACTCTTTCCAAACCATGGATGAGATTGTTCAGGTTCATGTAGAAGTTCCAGACGAGAGTAGGGATTATATATAGTAACTTCCAGAAAATATGGAGTTTTATAACCATCACATATTGAGCCAATTCTGTATATAGTTGTATTATCGAACTTTGCTACATTCATTAAATCATTTGCAGTCTTGTTATCGATACCAAAAAAGGGCGTTAATTCTGGAGATAAATAATTCTTATATTCAACACGAGTTCCACTAACTCCGTCAAAACTGATAGGCAAAATACCAGTAATATACACAAATAGATACATTGTACTTTCGGGAGAAGACTCTTAGAAATTCTAGCATAAAAATTTTGTAAAGAACTTCACATTTTGGATCTATTTTTAGGACTTCTGCTTCTTTGCTGTTTAAATTATTTGGTATATAATCTTCAAGAACAACCGTTTCATATTCATCCAATAATAAAACAATTTTTCTCCCTTAGTAAGCGATATAAAGTAATATAGTTAATGTTTCTAAAGCTAGTATAGGATTTAATTGTAGAGTTCTGGCTTTCTCTCGGAAGTTACATAAATCTTCAATGTCTAGTTCCTTTTTTTGTGAACATACTACATTTAATTTTTGTTTGTGAAGTGTAGGATGACTTCAAAATTTGCATTTGTAGCTTCTCTTTATAGTATTCCGCAGTCATACCTCTTTTATATACATTAACAAAATCTATGACAACGAGATGGGGATGTAATAATAAATCGTTTGTTAGTTCTCACAAAGTTGTTAATCACAAATTCTATGAACATGCTTCGATCTATAAGCATATTTACTAAACTCAAAAATATCGTAAAATTTTCTGAATTTTTTACTTGTAAATTTTCTTCAAAAATTACACGGTTATCTTTCTTAGCACTATCTTTAATAAGGACTTGTACTTTATCATCAAATTTATTTGATGTAGTATTCAAAACGACTGTCATGTTCAACAATATAAAACCGCAAAGCAATATGATTTTTTACCGAGCACATCGCGAAAATATATGTATATTGTCACCCACGAAAAAATAAATTACAAAGCATCCAAAATAGTTCAAGGAAACGAGTAAGCGATTCGATGAATAGTAAAAAAGAAAAAGTATGCGTCACCCTACTTTTATAAGGTATTTAGCGATACATTGATGTAGGTCCATCTTCTTTAAAGGCTGCATCTTGTTCAATTAATAAGTATACTTGACACATAAACTTTTTTGAAAAATAGATGAATTTGCAAACTACAACTTAGACAAAACACTTTACACACAAGAAAGGCTATTGAAAAAATAAATACGTGATTAGATTAATATGTAGTGGCCTCAAAAATAAAAAGCTGATCTTTAAATGAAACTGTTATCAGCTTACACATATACCGAATATACTCAATATGATTAGATTTAAAAACGATAAAATAAAAATGTAATTACATTGGTTAAGTTTATTAAAAAGTTTGAATAAATTTCTTTCTAATCGAAATTTCTTATCGTAATGTAATATTTATAGTATCTAACTACATTTATCAATTTTTTAATTATCACTAATACCTTACAAAATTTATGGGAACGTAGTAGCCTTATAAGTAAGAATAGACCTCAAATCGTTTCAAAAATTGAAACGAAATGAAACGATTGAACTTTTGAAACTTTCCAATTCCTTACAAAATGTTTCATCAATGAAAGGTTTCATAATTATATAATATTTTATTATTATTTTCTCAATTTTTACGCTGTGAAGTTGTGGAAACTGATAAACTGTGAAAGTACATCCCAGTTGGGTGAAACTTCGCCTATACGTGCTCAAAGGTTGCGTTAAACAGCGATTTTTCAGGACTCGCGTCTGTAGAATCGCTGATAATTCCGTAATAAAAATTCGCTTGTAATGTCGCCTCACAAAAGTTCGTTAAACGCGACGTTTTATATTAGATAAATTTCTCTATTTTTGCTATTACAAGGTCCGCGCATATGTTCGAATACAAGCCCTTTGATTTTGTTTCCCCATTTATGAACTGGTGTGGTGTGGTTATGGGTATACCAGTGATAAGCATAATCATTTTATAATCGATTCGAATCGCGTATCACGAGTCATCTTTTGTTTTAACGATTCAAATCGAGTTGAATCGTGAACGGCCAGAATCATCAATGATAAAATGATTCGAATCAGGAATAGTAAATTATTCTCGTGATTCGTGATTCAAAACGTAATTTCACAATCATGAATAATTTTTTTCAACGTCTTATAATTAATTCGTTGCTGCCTGCTACCAGGGACGGACCATACGAGGGAGTGTGGGGGGTGTTCACCCCCTAGAGGTTTTGCGCCATCGGCAAAAGTCGCCAAATCGACATCGGTGAGCAAAATTCGACAATTTTTGTTTCACTTGTCTCAGTAACAGCGAAAATTTAACAATAAATAAATAAATAAATCAAACAAAAAGATACACGTATTTGCCTTTGACTATATAGTATATGGACCGCTCGAACTCCAGTTAGCGCAATGTTATGATATTCAGCCAATATAAATGGAGGTCGCAATTCCAAAAACGAATCTGCGCATGTATGAACTGAAGTTCCTTACCTAAAATGCCTCCTGCTTTCCTAGCATACAGGGAAACACGACGTTTCGAATGACAGAATTGTGATGCGCAGAAGCGTTTTTGGAAATGCGACCTCCATTTAGTTGTGTTATATTGGCTGATTACGTTTTTACAGTTCAAGCGGTCCATATATTATATAATCAAAGGTATTTGCGCATTATTTTGCTCACTCTGCTCGAAGCTTTTCTATTCCCTAATTTCGGCTACACTAGGAGTGCTAATGTCACCATCTGAGAAGGAGATAGATACTGAATATCGGAAATGAATTGGATTAATGAAAAATGATGTTCTATTAAAATTAATATTGTTTTAGTTCAATTACAGTTGATATTATCTTTATATATATTTTATATTTTATAATATATTAAAATCAAAATGAAATCGGTTTTGAGATGCGCGCGCATCTTGTTTCGAATAGCAGGTATAAAAGGTGTAAAGGATAGCAGGTTGTTTACAATGGTAGGTATACAAAGGTATAAAGGAGCAAACATATCCTAAAAGGAAGACAGGGATGCAAAGATCGGCTGGTCGCACGGTATAATGAAGATAACAGTAAAATTAAACACGCTGAATTTCGGAGAATAGCTCACTCATTAGTCAGTATCAACCAATATGTTCGAATTATAATCACCGTTTGAGAATACATATAATTTGTGTTTCGATTATTTGTGTTTAGCATTTGAATTCATTATAAAATTCAATAGGTACCTTTCTCCAATCGCTTTTGCACCAATATGGATCATGGTATCAGTGGATTCTTCAAATGTTTCCTTCTCCTCTTCTTCTTGTTCTTCCATTGTGAACTCTGCATCAAGAAGTATTACAGAAATTTCAACAAATAAACAAAAATTTAGGCAGCCATGCCCCATACCGGGTGTCTATTCGATTCGGGTACCCTTAAGCGGAAAATTCCCTAAAATGGCTATTCAGTTAATTCGAATAACTTTAAATACGCGCTTGGTTGCCTCGTTAATAACATGAAAAATCTCAAAATTCTTAGCTTTTAATTATTATATTTCACGAATCTCATATAGTGTACCCATTTATGTAATAATAATAATTAACAACATTATGTTAGGGACTTTAGCGCTCTAGGGTACCCGAATCGAATACACACCCGGTATTACTGAAGTCGAGTTTTTAACAGGGATTGTTCAGGTTTGAAAACAACGTTGCTAACTCCTTCATGTTTACAGGCTACACCCAATACCAAATCTAAAAACGCCCATCCTATCTCTTCGAAAAACCATTTCAGAAGTTGAATTTAGAACATAAAAAATGTAGTATTTCTTGCCATGCAGTAAGTATATGAACACACATTTTTCAAATTATAGGTACTTGAGATTCCTCAAATTATCTTCAAATCTTAACGATCCAACAGAGGTTTTCCTCTTATGCTTCATAGTTGCTAAAATTACCTTGATAGCTAAATTATCACCGAAATCAAAGTACGAGAATTATCTTCACGCTTACCCAGCCCATAATTTCAAGATACTCGTATTTTGTTTCATAATGAATTAATATGGAAGGCTCGTTATTTTGGATCCATTTGAAACATTTGAGTTTGGTACTTGGGTTACATGGGGTTCAATCGGACGCAAGGTATATCAAGTTGGACATTTGCCAGATGATTGAAAGTGGTCAGATATGTAAGGATTCAAAGGTAACATTTTCCCCCAATCCTCCCTTCTGAAATCAAGTAGGCTGTAATAGCTGTCGTTTTTGAGTTCGAAACTCAGCTAAAAATATACTTTACAGAACTCGATGGCAAACACTTGTCTCAAATATAATATGTTACCTGATTGTCCCTTATTTCCGAGTCTTCTTAAAATGACCATTATGCAAACAATTACTATCAAGAGAAGTGATATTATCAATGGTAAACTTAGCCACCATATACTGCTTCTGATATGTGATGTAAGCGATACACAACGACGGGTATAGATAGCTGAAGCATTGGCCTCCACAAGATCTGCTTCATGGCAATCTTATCCAAAAATTAAATTTAATTATTTCATTTGATAATTGGTTGTAACAAAATATAAAATATAATGGTATGAGTAGATATATAATGTATGTTTTGCGCCACCCAATAATTTCGTGAATTTTCCTTCATTTTTCAACATTCTAAAATTTCTTTATTTTTAAATTGTCCATTTTACTAATTTTTAAGAATATGTACATCATTTTTCACTTATCAAGATGCTAAAATTTCCATATTTTAAAATTGTTTATTTTATTAGTTTTTAAGAAAATATCCACTAATTTTTACGTAATGTTTCACTTAAACAGTTTCAACATTTTTACATACCTATTTTGTATCTTTCTTAAATTCCTATACTTTCAGCAAAATCTCCCCTCGGCACCATGATTTCTCATTCTTTTTTCTATTTTTTTTAGGGGTGCCGAGAGAGGATTTTTTTTTCATGGGAACCTTTTTTTCTATGTTTTTTTCTTATTTTTTCCCAACTTCTTAATATCAACACCCAATACTTGGCCAAGGTATTGAGGCATAAGGGTGTTATTTGTCGGCAGAGTCGTACGTTTATTTTGCATTGAAAAATGTAAATAAACAATATAGTTTTGTAGTTTTTTTGTAAATAATTTATAAAGTAAATGAATTTTTAATATTGCTGCATTTTTAGAGGATAAGAGAAGCTATCCGTTATAAAAAAAAACGAAAGTGATTCCTTGAAAATTCAACGTTTTGTGTGATGATGAATATAATGAAATATATGTAATTTTGTTCAATTTCTTATCAGAGTTCTGTAATTTTATTTCAGTTTGCTATGCCTTTGTTTTATATTTTCCATTTTCGTATTAATGATTAGTAATAGGAACGAGAACAACATTATTCAAGAAACAGACAATAACAGTTTTATTAAGGTAAATGAATAACAAATGCTTATATCTAAGTAGCTAGGTACTTTATGTAATTCTTCTATTTGTTTCAGTCGTTCTTTCATCTTCCTTTACTTTAGATGTTGGTTATTGTGTCGCAACCGAATAATAATACGTAGCTTCAGGTATCTTTGCACAACTTTACCTGGAGCTATTTCTTTCTCTGCAGTAGACAAGGTTTTATCTGCTTCTATGCATAACGCAGTCAGTAAACCAGGTCCACGCAGGAAATTATCGCCGTTAATACGATGAAAGATGCCGTCCAGTTTCACGCTGATGGTCAGAAACTCTTGAGTAGGAACCATCAGTCCTCCATCGCATACGTATTCGACAAAGGTACGTGGTGGATTATTTGAATAAAGATGCTCTTCAGTTACAGTAGATGACTAATTTTGTGGTACATGTAGGTGCGGATACGTAGTTTTATATTTGAAAGTTATTCACCCATACGCCCATTTATGTCCTTCCTCTTCTGTAGTGTCATATTTTGTATCATGGGTTGAAGAGGTATCATCTTGGAATGAACTTGAGCCTGAAACGGTTGGTAATGATCCCTGTAGAACATCTGCTGGTTCATCTCCTAGAATTTCGTAATCAGCATCATGTTCATCGAGTTCATAAATGTGTAAGTCAATTTCATGTTCAGCGTCGGTTATAATGGCACTGAATTTTTCACAGAAAAAGTTGAACCTGTGTTTTTTCATGGAACCGTTTATAATAGTCAGTGAATTAGGCAATGAAAGATTCTCTGGGTTTCAGTGAAAAGTTGAAATATTTTAACTTTTCAGTGAATTTCTACGGTGTCAAACATTTATTTCTTCATGTTACTCTGTTATCACTTCAAAGTAATGGGGATTTTTTGGATAGTTCTAGCCGTTCTGTGAAAATTTCATTGACACAGTCAGTGCCATTATAACCTACGCTTTCTTCTTCAGGCTCAGTACTTTCAGTTACTATTGGAATGCTATTACCAATATCTTGCTCGTTACCATCTTGGTGATTAGGAGCCAATGCGTGCAATTGGTAGTAACTCAGGAGCACAACGAAATATGAGCAACGATTCTTGTAAGTAATTTGTAAATTTAAGACGAATTTCTAACAATACTTAATTTTCATTATCACCTGTTTATTCTGTCTCGAATATTCAGGATGGAGTCCGTGCAGTCTGTCGAACTTTCGCATTCGATGAAAATCATATACTTAATATATTGCTTCCGAAATATATTTCATCTTTTCATTATCAGTTAAGAAATTGTTTTCATCCTTTGTAAGTTTTAGTCTATATGCTTTATAAATATAATTTCAAGAAAATTCACTATCACATTTTATCATAGCATGGCTAAATTATTAAATGGAAAGTATCCTCGGCGCAGAGTTCCTACCAAGTTGAGACCAGTGACTTAGGAAAATGATGTTCGTTGACTACTATGGTCGAAGTTCATTTTAAGTATTGAAATGATGTATTGTGATGATTGTGTACATTTTATCAAATTAAAAGTTTAGTTTCGTTCTGCGACTCGTCTCGGGAATATCTTTTTAGATTGCGTTCCTTTCTAGATCGGAAATCTTCACTTGGAAAAATTAGCACGTTTGTGCGATTAGTGTCCTCAAGAACTGTTGATTTCCTTTAAAAAAAGCCTGAAATACAAGTAAGTAATCACTTTGTTTTTGTTTGCACGTTTTCTGAATGTTTGTGCGCTCTAAAAAATACTAGGTAAATAGTAGAATGGTAGTACGAGTAATACTGGGTCTTAAAAAAAAAATGTTCAATACCTTGGGTGTTGATATTAAGAAGTTGGGGAAAAGAAAAAAAAAAACAGAAAAACAGGTTCCCATGAAAAAAAAATCCTCTCTTGGCACCCTTAAAAAAAATAGAAAAAATGAATGAGAAATCATGGTGCCGAGCGGGGATTTTGCTGAAACTTCTTTTATTATTTGATTTCCTAGAATTAAAAATCTTCAACTGAAGAGAAATATTATCCACTAAAAAAAAAGGAAATAAACTTAGAGTATAGGAATTTAAGAAAGATGGATACAAAATATATAAAAATGAAACTGTTTGAGTGAAACATTAAGTAAAAATTAGTGGATATTTTCTTAAAAACTAATAAAATAAACAATTTTAAAATATGGAAATTTTAGCATGTTGAAAAATGAAGGAAAATTCACGAAATTATTAGGTGGCGCAAAACATAGACATTATATATCTGATACCATAAAGTGAATTTTATAGAAAAATCTTGGAAAAATATAAAAAAATGTAGCTAAATGGATATAAGTTGGATACAAAAATTTGGAATTTTTAAAACTGTTTAAATGAAACATTAAGTGAAAAATGATGTATATATTCTTAAAAATTAGTAAAATGAACAATTTAAAAATAAAGAAATTTTAGAATGTTGAAAAATGAACGAAAATTCACGAAATTATTGGGTGCCATAGAACATGCAATACACAGCATTGGTCTATTATGTACTCTAACTAAAATAAAATTGCAGACAACCTTTCTTAGGTACATAAGCTCTAGCGTTACAGTTTTCAAAATGTTGATTTTCATATAAAGAGAGATTTTGGGTCCGTTCTTTTCGAAATTTTTATACATTTTTATAATTATTATTCCAACGCTTTTACTAAAAAAAAAATATCAATCAAAAGGAAGAAAAAATAGAGAATTTTTTTTTTTTGTTTTTATGCCCTATCCCAAATATGATCGAAAACAGTTGAAAATCTACAAGAATATTTGGGTAACTATAGTGCTAACGATGTGCTACTTATTTAAAAAAAAAATAAAATTTAACAATTTTAGATTTTATGACCCACCTTTGAATGAAATATGGGGGAGGGCGTAACGAAGCCCAAAAAATGAAAAATGGTAAAAACATAAGAAAAATGATTCATCCTCTAAAATCCATTTATCAAAAAAAAAAAAAAAAAATTCAATGCAATTTTCAAATTTAGAAGGACCCTCAAAATCTTGACTCTCCTCACCTCATTTCGGGGTTGGCAGATCCTAGTTCGAATTGTGGGTATAGACCTATTTTTCGTTAATTCGGACCGGAACTCAAAATTTCAACAAAAACGGGTCTGGTAGTTGTGGTGGTGAAAAGCCACAAAGAAAAAATGCAAAGATTAATAACAAAATAATTAAAAACCCTAAAAATATTCATTTAAAAAATTTAACAAAATAAACGAAATGTTATTCATTTCACCACAAAGGTTTTCATGAAAACCATAATTATTATAATACTTATTTTTGGAAAATATGTCAATTTATTCACATAAATCATATAACCACAAACCTCCCAAAAATAAATTACCCATCTAATACAGCACACCATAAAAAGCATATAAATAATAGTGGATTTTGTCATCCAGAAAATCAAGGAGAAGGATAGATCAGCTAAACTGTAAATGCTCTATGCATATAACTATAACGTATTTTGAAAGTGAAGAACAATTGGACTGCATTACGCAACAATGTTCTAAGTGAAATGAGGTGCCATTAACTTTAACTACATCAAGTTTCTGATGTAATGTAAATTATAACAAAGCCAGTCAATCAAACTGAACAAATTTCGCTTGTTTGTCTTTGAAATTATTTAAATAACATGAATGATTTCATTCATTACTAGTTTTTCTCATTAAAAACAAAAATAAGATCGATCAACAAGTCTATGGCGCCTCATTTCACTTAGAACATTGTTGCGTAATGCAGTCCAATTAATATAAGTAGTGGAGTCAAATTGCGACAAAAACACGTGATAATAACCAGGACTCTTAGAAACGGAACACGTTCCGTTTCGTTTCTTTTTATTTCTTCTTTCTTTTTAATTCTACTGGCAACAGTAGTTCGTATTGAAGACATCCATCAATCTTTTTTCAATTTTATCAATTTTTTTTTTTAAATTAGAAAGTAGAAACAGTAAAGTATAGTAAAATAGACCTGTACACCTCAAATGCAAAGTCTTTTGAGTCTTTTCTCTCTTCCAGCGCACGTGTGTACAAAAATTGCAATTATAGAGCCCCCTAGTTTTTTTGAAAATTGAAATAATTGAAGTTGTTATCAAGATTAAAATGTAAGGAATAAATTTCCTTTTTTGTTTATTTTTATCAACATACGCTAAAAACATAAACATTTTGTTGATCTTAAAAAAAATCGTAACTTAAAAATTACGCTCGTTATTTCAATTCCAATTTGAATAATTGTACTATGTAAGTTTATTATTTCTTGATCACTGCAAATATGTTTCTCATTTCTTCCACCAAAGGTCAGCCATTTGGCTTTCAAATCCCAATTATGAATTATGCAGGGTAGGTATAAATATCAACTTAGAAGTCTTAAGTTGTTTGGGCATACTTTTGAAGTCATTTTGCAACTATTAACCGCTATAGCAGATAGATTTTCGAGAAAAACCAATAGTATATCACAGGAGGCGAAGTGAATATTTTTTGTCTAGTGCGATTGGCTTCACTCACATTCGCACTCGACAAAAAAACATCACTTTCGCCTCCTGTATTGTAAGATATTTTTCTTTATACGTACTACGAAAATGCAATATTACTCCCGCTCGACTACCTACGAAAATGAACGATTTCAAACAAGTATTACTTTTCATCACAGTATGACGAAAAATTATTACTTTTTATCGCAGTGTTGCATTTTCTTGTGTGTATAAAGAAAAATATGTTACAACATGGTAGTCATTTGCACGATGAGAACATGCAATATTAACGTAACGTGATGGGGTATATAAAACGTCGCGCTATGGTCTTCATGAAAGTGGCGCGTTTCAAGGCCATTTTCTCGCGTTTCTATTAACTTGGGTAGATGGCAGACATGTGTAATAATATTTTTTGTTGTAAATCTGATCAGCTTCATTTTTTAATGCAACTTTTTCTCTGTTTCTAGGTTAGAAAGCGTGTTATTGGCGAAATACTAAATAGGAGGAGTTGTTACAGACATTATTGGCTACAACTTTCCGCAGAAAAACTTTGGCTTCCAATTAGTTCCGGTTACAGTGATAATGTAACTGGGGTCACTACCAGCATTTTGTGTATTTCATAAGAATTTTAGACTACGAAATCAAGAATTACCTTACGACTTGACTTTACTTTTGGTAGAATTTAGTTCAATTGTGGGGGAAGGAAATATTGATCTGGGAGGTTGGAAACTTGGAGTGTTTTTTCATTCTGTTGAACCCATTCTGCAACTATCCAACCACAAACCGAATTAATTTTTGCCCCCCCCCAAAAAAAAAAAATAAGAACAAAACAAAAAAACGGTATCTACTACATTATATGTCTTACAATGAAAAAACGAATTTTGTTAACCTACCTGGAGTGGAATAAGGTTGGGTGCATGTCAGCGCTGTTTTTATAATCGTTTTCGTAAACCAATTTTTCAACGATATACACAGGCAATAATACTGTGGTTGATTTAATCCGTGCTCCGGTTCAAAATCCAGTACCACTTCTCGCAAAGTGCAAAACTCTGCCAAATCCATAGGTGAGAACTCAGAAAAATTATTGTTTGTTAGGTCCAAAAATCTTAACGGAGCTTTGGCATTGATACGAGGTAATCTTTTCATTTTACAAGTGCTTATGTGCAATTCCTCCAACGAAATCAAATAGGAAACATCCAAAAACTGACTACGCGGGCATCCATTCATTTTAAGTACTTTCAGGCCGGTAGGGAAAACTTGAAGTGGCTCACCAACAATGTTTTGGGGGAGCAAACAGTCATAACTAATGTCCAAATATATCAATTTCGATAAAATGACATAAATACCCATTGCAGTGGTCGTGTAAGAAAATGTTTTCGAGGTGTCCAATAGTAACAAGGAATCTTTGAATTTTTCGTAAGTATTGTTCGTCCTCTTAGGTAATACACGCACACCAGATACATTCAAGCCCTACAAGAAAACTTAATTATCGTTATACGTATGCAGAACTGTGGCTAATTATTTCGCACTAACTTATGTACCTGAATGTTCGCACTCAGATTATCCGGAAGTCCTTTTAACGGTGTTAAACGAGTACAATCCATAATGGATATATTGAAGCGTGTATCGGTATACTCCGTACATGTTTCGGCATAGTCAGCTCCCTTTGATACGGAAAAAATGTTCCCTCCGAAAACAAATATTAAAAACGAGATAACATTTATTAATCTTCTTTTCGCTAGGAATATACTGAGTGTGGTGGCGGAAAGCACTGAAACAAGAATGCTTCATTTAACTCATTCAGGATTTATTGAAATTTAACGTATTCCTTCGTACTTGAAAGCATTGCCGAATATATTCGTAAAACGCATCCATAGAAGTCGGAAAACTGCCATGAAAAATCGACGGCACTTCTCCTCATGTTTTGCGAATTCTCGCCAAAGCAGAGGCACACTATAATGATATGTTGTTCAACTGAAATACGCTCGAAATTATTACAACTTTAAGGAGGAAAACTGCGACAAATTCTAAAGTTTCGAATAGTAGGTAATTTCATTTACACTGAAATGTACATTTTGCGGAGAATATCGAAAATGATACTTTAAGCTCACGATAGTCTGTTCAAAACAATTACGACCGAATCATACGCCGCAAACACGCACGTTTTGAACTTGAAACTCTGCAAGCCGAGTATTGCTGAAAACAGGTAAGTTACGCGTTCAAAGTACAAAAGCCGTTTCACACTGGATTACTGAACAAAATTAACAAATTTACATAGGTATGGTATGTGAATCTTCGAGATCGTTGCTCATTATTTTATATCATGTACGTCAATCACCTACTTCGAAAATTTCGATGCTTTTTAAAAAACTGAATTTACTTCGCTTCAATTTATAAAAAAAAAAATTAGCTGAAATTTTTTCATTCTTTGAACGATACATATTGATCATGTGCACGAACGACATGAAAGAAGTCAAATATTGCGAATGAAAGGGAGAAAAGGGGTACGAGCCCGCTATGGGATTTCTAGTCACAAGCATAAGCATTATATGTAAGTATATATCTTCAGTTATGAGGTATATAAGCGTTAAAAGATTCCTAGCATACTGAATGTGCGTATTCAATAGTTTTAAGTTAGTTTTCAAAACTCCTCCACTACTGAGTATCTACTTATAGGTCACATCCCACACAAAAAAATTGAGAATGGCATTGGCACTGATCGGAAATTGCGTAGAATAACTTTTACTGGTGTGATATTCCCTCCATAGTTGAATTCTGAACCGCCAGAGCGAAACACTGGTTTTCAGGGTGCTGTGTGGCTTTAAAAAAAGTAACTTGTGAAGAATTGTGCAGGATTTTCATTACCTATGTTCTACAGACTTCGACCTTATACTATGGACTGCTAATTCAAATGGTAGAAACTGAATCCAACAACAACAGTTAAATGCGCTGACGCATGCGTAGTTTCAGTTTCTTTACCAACTTATAGAGTTATGATTCATTGAAATAATTATTAATATACTTTCTTTATTGTAATTTTAATTATTGAGTATTATTAATGAAATTAGATCAGTAGTTGATGTTGATTTAACATTCTTATCATTGAAAATTGTCAATTTCATTTCTGAAATATCACTACGCATGCGCGAGTGCATCTATGATGTTGTTTGGTGTTCGTTTTCGTACGAACAGTAGCACTCCATAGTATATGGTCGAAGTCTACAGAATAAACTAAAATACCCTCGTACGTATAGTAATTTGTTTGAACTTAGACTAAAATTGTACTCTACTATTAAGGAACCGAACAGATCATAAGGATGCTTCGCCTTTTTTTTTTCTACATCAACTGCTTAACATGCATTGCAAAACAGAAAAAGGTGGAAAATGATAAACGCAAACGTTTGAAATTTTTCTGTAAATTTTTTCCCGCATCAATGATTTTGTAATTCTTAGCTGAGTTTTTAATTGAAAACGATAGCTATTACAGCACATCTGATTTATAAAAGAAGGGTTGGTGCCTTCTTATCTTTAGATGTGACGTCGGAGTGAAATTTTAAACCTGACTCTAGAGTCAAGTCGGAGTCAAATGTTCAACTCGACTCCAGAGTCAGGTTGAAGATTTAGCGAATTTGGAGGGGAGTTGAAGCAAAATAAAAAATAAATGCTTTTGAAGGGGAAACTACTACACACCAAATCGACCTAGAGAGATGAAACTTTGTGTGTAGGGTTAGTTGATGACCACAATATGACTTCTTTCTTTGGATTCAAAGTTCATTGGTACTTGATTACGCCTATTTCAGTTTTTACATCAACCCAACATTCATTATATTTACTTAAATTTTGATGTAGAAGTTGATAAGACGAATATCTCTTTAGCTGCTAATTAATAGTTTACAAAAATACTTTCTTTAATAATTATTCACTATTAGCAATTTGTACAGGGTGTGAGGGTGTGTGTGTGCGTGTGTCGTCGATACATACTTTAGATAATTTTCACAACTGTTCACAACCTATAGGCGCATTTTGCATATTACCGGTTGAAGACATATTATGGTATGTTTTTGGATACATGTGTCGACTCTGTTGTCCGCGCATATTTTTCCGTGTATTTTCATTTTATTCATTTATTTGTTTATTCATACATTGATTGTTGAATTATTGAAAATAAATTCTTTACTACGAACGATTTCAAATTTACAAGATATTTCGTTTTAAAATCAATTCTTTTATTAAAAAAAGAAAAGGTAATAAAATACAAAATGCTATAACTATGTATAAAAATTCATCAATATTACAATAGGTACATAACGTATATATGGACCACAGGCCTACACGTTAAAAAATTATTTATACACATTTCTCTTTAATTGTACTTTGATCACAGCATCAGGTAAATCTACATTTTTTTTGTTCTGCAATGGTTCGAGTATATTTCGCCATAACAAAATGAACAGAAAACAATAACTACAAATATTAACTGGCTTGCCAATGGAATTTGCACTTCATTATCCACTGTTGGCCTAAACTGCCGTCACAATCTCGCAGTAAAGGCGTCGTGGGATCCTTCGGACTAGGCCTGTCTAGGCATTGTTCGGTATTTATGTGTTTGATCGTCATGAGCTGTAAATTAATTGAAAAAAAAAATTAATATGACTTTATGAAGCGAATGTTTCATAGAAAAAATCTTCAATGGACTGAAACTTGATAGTAATCTTTTTTATGACATAAATTTTGATAAAAAATAAATTTAATTGGTCTGACCGTTCAAGAAACATGTCTTAGTTTAACGTAGTATACTAAAATCTATAAATCGATTTTTTTCTCGGAGAAAAGAAGGAAATTTATCATCGATTAATTACATATATAAACAATGTTTCCATCTATGGTATAGTATTGAACATTTTCCTTGATCAATAGATTTTAATTCATCTATATAAGGCATTAATAATGTAGAATTGAATAAGCACCTCTTCATCGTACACCCATGCTTGATTACCACCCATCCCATGGCAACGTATAAGATTTACCGAACCAGTCGGTGCAGCGACATCCAAACAATTATCGTTGGACATAATTTGAGCACGTTTTGTATAAGCGAAAACCTAAAAAAAAAAAAAAAAGAAATCATACGAATAAGATAAAAAGCTACACATCAACATGACAAAAAAATTATTTTACATTAATTATGGATGTTTATTATTTCGGCATTTATAAAATTGTATCTTTACACAAAGATAATACGTAGGTACACTTAATTAATATACTCATCAAATCTTACTTGGTTTCCACCCAATCCATGGCAATAACTCATTCCAACTTTTTCACCACTTTTCCTCGACAACGTATCCAAACAATTATGTGTTTCGGCATTTTTAATCGGAAATCACAGCTTAGTTGGTGAAAGGCATACTCCTCTCGAATATCACAATATAAAAACATCAATGCATACTTCTCCGAGATAATAATAATCTAATGGCATTTGAGATTCCGGATAAACGTTTTCTAAATGCCATCGAAAACTTTTACATTTCAATTGCTTTCGCAGTTCTTTTCGAGCTGTCACGTCTCCCACTTCTACGCTAGCAGCTCCTATTGAGAATAAATCGTGCCTCAGTAAAAAAATTAATCTTAAGACAAAATTTTTTATTATGTACATAAACTTGAAAGAAGAGTTAAGAAGTGTATATACAGGATGTTTCACTTTAATAGAAGTTCCTTCGTAACATATGTAGGCCTACTCATGAGACATTCATGTATGACAGTTTGCCTACTATAATTGTAGGACGGATGGAGATACAAAGGTTTGAAAAATATTTGTATATCTTGATAATAATCAATTTCAAATACTTTTATAATTACAAAAATATACGGTTGGTGCCAAAATATAAAAAAGCAAAGTAGTATTTCTGACAAAAACTATGAGCAGAGAAAGGGGATAGGTAGGGACAAAATGAAAATATATAAAAAATCGTGGGAAAAATTAGTCATTTTTTCATTTTTTTTGTCGACAAATTTTGAAAAATAATCGATTTTTTCCAGCCTTTGGAGCTACCCAAGGAACATACAACCAAAGTACTGTCTGTCAAATATAGCTTGAGACTTTTTGACAGCGCAAAGTTAGGCAAAAAGCGCGACAATTTTCACGATTTCATTACTACCCAAAATGTGTTCAAATTGAGAATGCTGATCAAATCGTCGAAATAGTAAAGCACAAAAAAAATTCTGTGAATATATTTCCTGCTAACTTCGATGAGCTAATAGGTGACAACATATTTACCTACTTTGTAATACAATCCACATTTTGAGTAACCATGTATGAATTGTTGCCTAACTTGCGCTGTTAAAAAGTCTCAAGCTATATTGGACAGACAGTATATGGTGAGTGATGAAGTGAGAGGGCTATAAAAATTTTTTACTAAACATAGGGTCAATAAAGCATTCTACAAAATTATCTGCAAAAAAAAAAAAAGATTAATATTTTTCATCATCTTTTACACATTCTCATAAATTCCCCTCCCCCTATCCCCTCCCCGCTACCATTTTTTGTCAGTAATAATAGTACATCGCATTATGCATATTTTAGGACATGACGTAGACGTTGAAATAAAAATGCTAGGAATTGGTCACTGCCAACGTACTAAAATATTTTTCAAACCTTTGTATGTCAACTCCTTCGACAACCGTGACAGGCAAAGTATTATACATCAGAGACACATGAGTAGCCCTATACGTGGTATGAAGGAGGTACCATTGTAGCGAAACACTCTGTATAGCGAAAAGAAAGAAAACGAAGATGTATTAATAACTCCAAGTCAGAAATTTACACTTAAGCTAAACAAAATGATTTCATAATCATCTTGAAATTTTGAAAATTCTTCGAGTAGTCCACCTTAAATTTAGATTTTCTTACAAGAAAAATGCCCAACGAAGATTTTTTTCGCAAATACGAAAAAACTAGTTTCACTAAAAATGAACTGAAAGTCCCTATTGTTGGATGGTAAGCGTAGCCTAGGGGGCGGGGGGAGGTGAATACTGGAATCCCTAAAAAGGATTTTTCGCTATATCTTTTTATTGTTTCATCATAGGACAAAAATGCTCAGGGTAGTTTTATTCTACACTAAATTTCCTACAACTTTCATTGGAAATTTTTTCTGCTACACTCATTGGTGAGGAGTTAGGGGTGTTTGAAACTTGGTGCCTCATGCATATTTTTCATTCGCATGTAACGTCGCATATTAGCATAATCGACTCGACTGTAATGGAGTTACTAGAGTACACAACCAACTCCCCAATAGTAAGTAGTGGCAAAAAAATGTTCAAATTAAATTTATAGAAAATTTAATGCGGAATAAAATTGCACTGAGCTATTTTCGCCTTATGATTAAACCCTGAGGAGATATAGGTGAAAAAACGTTTTTCGGGTGTTCCAATATTCCCTCTCCTCGTAGGCTACGCTTACCACTAAGGAATGGGTACTTCTAGTATGTTTTTAGCGGACTTAGTGTCTATACATTTGTGAAAAAATCTTGGCTTATCACTTTTCCTCATATGAGAAGTGGTAATTACTGCGGCTACTTATATAATTTTGAGTTCAGGGTTATTATTAAGGGAAAAAAAAAAAAACAAAGAAACGAAGATGGTGCATCACATCAATACATCAGAGCAGAACACAGTAAGTAAAGTCCAAAGTTATAATTGAACACTTAATACCTACCATAATTACGTGTCGAAGTCAGATAAAAAAAAAAGGTAAAAAATAATAATAAAAAAACATACAACTTCCCCTACAAGCATAAACCAAGTACGGATGAATACACCAAGTACTGACGAATGTGTGTATGCGATGCACGAACATGCATCGACGAATATTCGCGCTCTTTGACTTGTGTAGATTTACCGGCATTGGATGGGAGTAGCGAGTAGCGAGTAACTTGGCTCGTGAAAAAGACGAATCACCGCTACACACTACTCGTGATTCCGCAAACTTTTACTCGTTACTCGGCAAATAACGAATGTGTGGTGCCGGCTTTAACATCGGTAACAATGATGCGCGTAATACCGCTATGGAAAAGGAAGTTCGTTGGAGGAGGTGATGTGCGTTTTATTGCGCGACTTTTTATGAATTTTTGTTAATAAGGAACACGTATGTGCGACTTTATATGCGGTTTTTAAACGTATATGCGACTTTTTATGCGCCTTGAAAGCCGTGCATCAACGCGGTACGGTTTTTCAAGCGATCTCGCAGGCGGTAAATAAATAGGCACATATTAACGCGTTGGTGATTTTAAAGTCGCACCTAGTCCCATTTTGCCGCACTGCGGTTTTTAACGCGGATTCCTTGCCAATAGGGTACACATTGGAAAAAGGGTCGGATTACAGAGTTACACAGAGGATCTGATGGACAAATTAGAGTTGTTACTCTTAGAACATAAAATGGTGTGGTTAAACGACCAATAACCAACTTAATATGTTTACCTAAAGGTGACTAATATTTACAGACTACCTCAAAAAATGTAGGGAAGCAACTATGACCAAAAACGGAGACGAGGAAAATATTCTTAAAGAACAACCTGATATATAAGTATCTTTACTTAACAAGTATCAAAAATGTATAAATAAATACGTTGGCTAAACTTGTCACAATTATTTAAGGCAAAACTGAAAAAAAAAAAAAAATTATCTGGTACTAGAGATTTAGAATCTTCTTGGGTGAAGGTATTTTCACCTTTTATCCCTCTATTATGAGTGAATTCGCATCTAGCCAATGTGAAAAAAAAAATCAATTAATCCTTAACGACAGGTGAGCAGAAGCTCTTCTCATTAATGCCAATGAGAATTATGCAGTGAATATTGAATAAGCCTTCCACAAAATTAAATTGTGTCTCTGAAAAATCTTGTCGACCCAGAGTTACTACTATTAATAGAAAAATAAATAAATAAATAAAATAAACAATAAACAAATTATTGAGGTCAAGATACCTCAACGCGGGGAGAATGTTAGGTTTCATACAAATACAACAAATAAAAATGAAATAAATTACGAAAAATATTTAACCTACATTTTCTTATAAATAAATAACGCGAAATAATTAAATTAAGAATACTGTGTGGTAACTCTATGTAACGGGTAACATAAGAACTAGAATAAATTGGTAACTTAACTAATAAAAATGAAATCATAGTAAGCAGCGTGCGCAACTTATGACGCACAATTTGGTAGATTGCGTCAACGTCTGACCTAGCAGGTTGACAATTGTTAACCAGATGAGTCAGCTGACGCTGGTTTTTATGTAGTACGTACAAGTGTACAGGTAGGAGAGTAGAAAGACATTGTAATTTAAACAATATATGTATGAGTAATGCTATAAGCGTAAAGACGTGTGTTGTTCTTTTGAACATTGAAGAAACTTTGAATTTGAAATAATTAAAGATTTGGAGAGTCGAAATTATACAAGTGTATACGTTCTATTGAAGGGTACCTAATTTTTTGGGAATTTGTTTGAATGCCGGAAGGTCTTTGCTCGGTACCGTTAAAAGAGACAAAAATCGAACATTACTCTACATATGGTAAGGTCTACCTACATATGTACTTACAATGAATTTTCTTACGAAACGCTAGAAAACGTTATTCAACGTACATAGTTCACTATCATTCTAGTCTCTATGTATTAAAATCAAAATGAAATCGGTTTTGAGATGCGTGCGCATCCTTGTTTTGAATAGCAGGTATAAAAGGTATACAAAGGATAGCAGATATACAAGGGGAAAAAAAGGTTGTAAATTTTAATAAAAGCCTTGTATATGCGCAAGGGTAAACTCATAAAACTGTTTTATCCTTTCCAAAAACACTTAAGAAGTTGAATTTGGCAGAAACGTAAGTTTCTTGCCATGAAGTAATCATATGAACAGATATTTCTCAAATTATAACTATTTGAGGGTCCTTCAATTATCTTCAAATCCCTATGATCTGCCCAACTCAAATTTTGATAATCCGCCATTTTGAATCCATTTTGATCCAAATTCAAGAGCTCATATTCTGGTCACCAACTAACCTCACACACAAAGTTTGACTTCTTCAACTTGATTTGGTAGGGAGATATAGAAGATTCAACAAAATTTCATGATTCAAAACTTTCTCAAAAAGCCGTTTGTTGCTCTTCAAAATGCACCTACAGAGCTGAAATTTGGATATGTTAGTGTCCGTAACGCACTCTTTCATATGAGATCAAAAACGAAAAATTTGAGCCATTTGCCCTTTCTCCAGCCGCCCTCAAAATTTGAGTGATCCACCATTTTGAAAGTTATCGAAAAAACAAAAAAGGTTGTTCTGCGAATTTTCAAAAAAAGTCTCTCACCAAATTTTGAGCGAATTTTATGAATACCAGCTGGCGCTACACGTACGCGTAGGGGGAAAATATATGCGTACATACCAAAAAATTGGACATTTGCTAGATGATTACAAATGGTTTGAAACGCAAAGATTTGAAGACTCCACTCTCCCCCGACCTTTCCTTCCCAAATCAGGTAGGCTGTAATAGCTGTCGTTTTTTAGTTGAAAGCTCAGCTAAAAAAAATCATCAGTGAATTCAGGGTCAAATCAGATACTAAGTAAAAAAATTACAATCTTACCATAATTATAATGTTCACATGCTAGATGCTATACTAAAACCTATGTCAAGTTCATCGTAATACTCAGTTAAGAACGATGACCTTACTTGGCAAAAATTATAAAACGCGTTTTTGCCACAATCTACACATAGACAAATGAAATAAGTATGAGTTATTGAAACAGAATTTAAAAAAAAAAGACAATGCCTATGTTCAATACCTGGGTCATCGTCATATTCAGGTGAATTCAACCCATAAAATGTTGTTTTGGTCAGATTTTTAGAGTACAGGCCAAACAATTTTCTTAATAATTGTGAAAGTTGAGTTTTTCATACGAAAAGTTGAACTTTTAATCTTTAAAAGTTTTTTCGTTAGATAAATTACGTTTGATTTTTACTTTCAGGAGTTGTTGAAGTATTTTGCATATCGAGCAATGAATGCAATAGCAACATAATTCAAAAATGACACAAGTCCAAGTTGTTTAACAGAGCAGTGAGAATATCAAGAATAAGGATTGCAAAATCGTGCATATTGATGTTAGGCAAGCGCCAATGTCGTATTACTGGAACTGAATTTTTAATTGGGGTTTGTTCAGGTTAGCAAATAATGTTGCTAATCCCTTCATGTCTACAGACCACACCTAATATCAAGTTTGAAAACCACTGCCCTATCCCTTACAAAAACATTTAATAAGAAGTTGAATTAAAAATATGTATTTATTATTATTTTCTTGCATGAGATAATGGTATGAGTTCACTTTTTTAAAATTTCAGTAATTTGAGCCTTCTCAAGTATCCTCAAATTTTGACGATTAGCCATTATGGAACCATCTTGAGCCAATTTCAAGAAGTTATATTTTAGTTATCTACTAATCCTACATACGAAGTTTGGCCTCTTTAGTTCGATTTGATGGTGAAGTATGGAAGATTCGTGCAGGTTCTTAGGCTAATTTCCTCTCCAAAAGCTGTTTTTTGCTCTAAATCTGCTCCAAATTTACATGGATTGACTCAAATTCAATGTTTCATATTACGCTCTCAAATTAACTCCGCACACAAAATTTCTCTTTTCTAAATTGATTTGGTGGAGAGATATGGAAGATTCAAAAAATTTCATCACTCAAATAAACTTCCTCACAAAGTCGTTTTCTTTAACTCCGCTCTAAACGCACATGGGAAGCTGAAATTGGGATATTATGGTGTTCGCGATTAACTCTTTTATATGTTACCAAAAACAAAACATTTGAGCTATGTGTTCCTTTCCCCCTCAGCCACGCTCAAAATTTGAGTGATCGGACATTTTGAGGCGTAACGAAAATTCAAAGAAGTAGTAGGGCATTTTCCTGAAGACCCCGCCCTCCCTGAATCACTTTTTTGTAAATCAGATAGACTATACTTAATAGCTGTCGTTTTCATGTTAAGGTAAAAAAGAGGTAAAAGTGAAAGCTTGCTTATCAATCATAATTCAGTAAAGATTCATGACCGTAACTTTTTGAAATGATACTGCAAATGTATGACGTCATTGTTGAGAACTGTAATGTTGTGTTTTTTTGTTGTTCCAACAATTCTGATTGTTATGTTGTGAATGTAGAAATACTATATACTTATAAAAATTATCTCGAATTTTTGTTTACGCTTATCTGTTTTCAATACATTTATTCTTTCAGAAGTTAATAAAAACGGGAAGTATTTTTATTTTTTTACACAAAACATTTTTCCATTGAACAAACGTACTTTGTAATTTCTTTTTTGTTCTTTACAGGCCTTCAATATCTATGATCTGGCAGTGGCTGACTCTCATTTCGAACTATATTGATTTTAGAAAGTACAACTGACGACGCCATCAGTGTAGATGCGTATTAGAATATCGCGATCAGCACCTGGCTGCACTGGTATCGAAAAATGTTCAAAAATTTCTTCTTATACACTTGCAGAGGTTGAAAAAAAATTAGACAAAATTATACTGGACCAAAACATATAATTAATTGATGTAGAATAAGCAAAAATTTCATATTGAAATACCGCGATTTGTAACTTTTCAACCTCCTTGTAGCAGTTTGAGTTTTGATCCAAGAAGCCGAAAACATTTGAAAAAAAATTAATTTAAAGATAAAAAGTGATAATATCATTTATATTCAAGTATTATGAAACTTCAGATAGTTACTGTAGTAAATTAACTTGGGAACCTTCAGAATCGCCTCCTCCAAATTTAAACGAAATGTTGCCTAAGGTGTGGTACTTAAGGGTAGTATGCTACTACCGAAATCCTAGCGGCCCGTTTTGATTTCAAGCCTAGGTCGAACCACTCAAGGTTCTTAATTTCACAACGCACTAATCATCAATGAGATCCAAATTTTAACATAAAATGTTGGTCTAACATCTTTAAATTATAGTTCATATCAAGAACAATAAAAAAAGTATGGACTATTTTTGCCTATCTTTGAAAATGAAGGAGCAACAGTGATTCAAAATATAAAATTGCACCTTGAGCTTTTATTTGACCCCTTCATGTCTACACTCCACAGACCACTCCCAATACCAAGTCTTAAAAACTCTTACCCTATCAATTACAAAACCATTAAAGAAATTTAATTTAGAATAGGTATGTATTGTTATTTTCTTGCCTGCAACAATGACACGAGTTCACATTTTTTAAATTTCAGTAATATTACAGTTTTCAAACTTTCGATTTTAATATACGTAGAGAGAAGAAGCACCGCAATTTATTCTCAAATTTTTACGATCGGCCATTTTGGATTCATTTCGAACCGAATTCGAGAGGTTATATTCCAGTCATACGAAGTTTGACCTCTCTTGTTCGATTTGGTGAGAAGATATGGAAGATTCAAGAAAATTCATCACTCAAATAAACTTCCTGAAGAAGTAGTTTTTTTCTTCAACTCCGCTCTATATGCTCTTAGGAAGTTGAAATTTGGATATGATGATGTTCGCGAGTAACTCTTTCATATGATACCAAAAACGAAGAATTTCAGCTATTTGTCTCTCCTCTTTCACCTGCGCTCAAACTTTGAGCGATTCGCCATTTTCAGGTGTAACGAAAATTCAAAAAAAGAAATAGGACATTTGCTTGAAGACCCATCCTTCGCAAATCAGGCAGACTGTGATAGCCGTCGTTTTCAAATTAAAACTCAGCTGAAAAAAGGTATCGAGGTGAAATTTTGCTTATCAGTTGTGTGACTGATAATTCTTTAAAATATTGACAAAAAGTTTCTATTATTCTTCATCATATTTATAAAATACAATCTGTTCAACTAATTTCGTCACTGACTGTCGCTGAAAAATTGTTGTTGGCTAAGTCTCCAACAAAAGAAAATAGAAATTGATTTAGAATTGTTTTGATGAGTTAGATTTATTAGAAATAAATTAAAAATATCAAGACAAATTAAAATAATTCTTAAAAGTTTATAATAAAGAAAGCATTTCAAGATATGGTCAAATTGATAAAAGGTTAATTTATTAATAGAAAATCCAAACAGATAAATTGCGAGTATGCTTTATACGCTACATATTATATTACTATAATCCTTCAAGACTGCAATAATTATTGAAAAAAAACTTGGTCTCGCTCCGATCTGTAAATAATAATGGTGCAAATTATAAGCATCATTAATTACGCCTCACGATTCTTACATGTACTAAATAAGTAGGTAAGTATAAGAACTTATTACTGTGAGAGAGTGCGTAAATGTTTCCTAAATAATCTGTAAAAATTTATTAATTAATTAATGTATTTCAGGAAATATTTTTATACAAAGGATTACTATTTATTTACTTTAGCCTCATTTTCATCTTAAAATTCATTTTACTTTTCTTCAGGGCTTATTTCACAAACACGATTTTTTTTTAGTATAACTAAGCTTCGCATGTCATCTTGCATAAAAGATGAAAAAATTTCTTTCGCGCTTCGCGCATTGTTTTTGTTACAAATTTAAAACAGTTTAAGCTTTGATGCGTTGTATTTATTTTTATCCATCATACGAGTAGGATGATGTTCACCCAAAAAGTTTCTCATTTAACAAAGTTGATAGAGTAATGCGAAGTGACCACAAATTCTCAAGGACAAGGGTTCGGTAGATTCGAAATGCGTTCCTTTACCAATGTGTGAGCGATTTTTTCGGTCACCCGGCATAATTACACTCATAGAGCAGTGATGGTGGTACATGAAAGGTGGAAAATTTTTATGGCTTCGTATGATGAAATGAGCATAAGTATCTAACCTGATACGGAAATAATACTCACAAAAAAAATGAGTTTAATTTTTATTATGATTCATCAAATAATAATAATTCAATCAGCGCGTTTATCACGGTCATTAGAATGAATAATAATAATAATATGATTCAATGATTCAAAACTGTAATAAAATAATTTTTTTTTTTTTTTTTTTTCAAAAATAATAAATTGATTTCACCGCAATCATAATTTTTATTTTTTACATTTACGTTCACTTTCAATTTTTTGCAGCACACGCAATTCGTTTGTCAACGATTCATTTAAAATATTACGAGTCGTTCGCGAACCATTCATTCGAAGATGGTTTCAATTTATCTGTCATTATTGTTTTCATCTCATTAATCCCTTTATAACTTTGGAATTTCCGATGAATGCGCATTTTATTTACTACAGTGAGGAACTTTATCGATGAAAAATTGCTAAATTTTTAAAAATAAAACCTACGGTATTATTGCGGCTAGTCTTAAAAACCAACTCAAAAGTTGGTAAAATTTCATGATATTAGTTCACAGTTTTTGGTTATCAACCTCCCCCCCCCCCTCCTGAAAAATGTCCTCGATACCTTACATAGCAATAATTTAAAACAAAATGCTTGACCTTTTTGTAAGTATACCACATGAAATAGGAGGCGAGTACATATTTATAAGTATATAAAGTAGAATAACCAACAATAAACAAAAATATCATACCACAAGTACTCATTCCCTTGCCATCGACTTTTTGCTTCAAAACATCGACTAAATGCAGAGAATAAATAATACATTAAATGCACGTTTTGTATTTATTATTCTGTCTCAACCTCTCAGTATTTACATATAACAAATAACTAAAAGATACTAAATTATCTTAAAAGCGGACTTACCTGATTATCCTACCAATTTGGTGTCAATCACTTTCGACTCAATCCACGTAACGTCACGCCAACTCACATCTACTCACGTCCAAGAAACACTCATTTCCAATACTACTACGTCTACTCTTTCAACAATCCAAACCACATTTTGATAAATTTTTGATACAAAGGGAAAAACTGTGACCTCACGTTTTACACCACATCTCAAAATACATCAAATAACCGAAACTCAAGAAAATTGCTTTTTATTTGCTTTGTAAATAACAAAATACAAATTCAAATTCATTTTTTTTTTCATTGATCCTTACTAATTTTTCGCGTTCTTTTCAATGCTAAAGGCAGATTTTCTCAACGCAAATTATTTTTGGTAGTTTTTGAGATGTGGTGTTGTTGCAGTAGGAGTGCGATATGCATGAACGACTAATGCAACGTTAAAAAATCAATGCGTTTTGAAGTACAAATATCATGAGCACTTTACACAGCATCGCTTTTGCGCATGCGCAAGTGTGAACTCGTGTTTACATGATAATGATATGAAGAAATGAGAAAGAAACAGCGGGAAATGCGGGGGGGAAATTTGGGTAAAGTCATGTGAAATGTAAACAAGCTCTCTTATATTCATACTAGTAATCTATACCCATCCTTCGGACGGAGTGGTTAAGCATGTGCTTCTTTATACACAGAAAGGGGTTTTTTTTATCTTTATTGTCAACTTCTTCGATGGTAATAGTTCTTCTTTGCTTTGTTTTGCAAATTATTAAATGAAAAAAAAATTTGAAATCACGATGGTAGATTCTATCATTTCTTTGAGCAAAATTTTTACTAAAAAACGTGAGGTCACAAAAATTTACATTCCGTGCAAACTAAAAGACATGGACTCATGCCCCATCAGGCTAATTCACGGGTTAATATTGAAACGTGAGCTGTTTCAATGAAACGTGAGGTCACACAATCTCACGTTCCAAGTCCAAAATTTAAAAATTGCGCACATCATAGGGAGATCCTGGTGGACAATGTATTAACTACTCTTCGGGGTTGTGGAATGACGTTTGGTCGAGCGTCATAGATGTGTGTACAACTTCTTCGGCCCATTTACTGGACGTTTATTTAAAGCTTTTTTTCGAGCTTCATGGAGCTTTTCGTGAGTGCCCGATGCGTTAAGAACGATTTCCTCGTTCAGCCCTATCACATGAAACCACTCGCAACTTCCATCGTTGCGCGTATCTCGACTTTACCTCGGTGAAACTTTTACCCTCCTCAATTATATAGTAGATATTCACGCATGCGCAAAAGCGACGCTTTGCAACGTACTCCTGCTATCTGTTCTTCACTATTTACACCTTTCAATTAGACGTCGAGTTATCGCGCGAGAATGCAAAGAAAAAAACCAATAAAATTAATAAATTAATAAATAAAAAACTAAGAAACTGAGTGAACGCAATAGCGGATTTACTTGAAAAGTAAAGTCCGCTAAAAACCGAAGATAAGATATGCTATGAAGCCGGTTTTATCAATTGGTACCATACTAAATTCCTAAAACTTTATTCTGCCATTTGTATGGGAGAATGTGTTAATATTTCGCTTCCGGTACGTCCTGAGGACAAGTTGCTAATTTCTCATCATTTCTCTGCCTCTGGCAACTTTCTGTCTCCTGAGAACTTTTAACCGTCGTATTTTAGAAGATCTGCCCACTTTGAGTGTCAGCCTCTTTACCCACTAATTTATTCTAACAAGTGTATGAAGTAACACAAATCTCTCTTTTTTCAGAAAATTATTATTATATGATTTCACTCGATGAAATAATAACTAATAATCAAAACGAACTAAAAATATCGGAAAATTAATTTTAAAAACGTGGTCAGCGATGATATAATGTTTTATTCACATCATAAAAACTTGCATTTGGTTCAAAGATAAAAATTTTTTATTAGATTAGTAAAATTATGAAAACCACACTTGACCTAATATTTTAAATAACTAATAATTATTTCTTCACGAATATATAAATTTCGAATAACACAAAATTAGTAATAAGAAATGATAAATAACCAGTAGTAAAGACTCCCATAACCAATCCGCAACTTATGCCACCAAGAACATATCACTGTCAACCACCTCCTCTTTCTGTGTCAAAAATTGAACGATATCCGAAAATTCCTAAAAATTGAACCCCAAATAACTGACAACCAACAAAATATCCACATCTTGACTCTCTTATAACGATGCGGCTTCCTCTTTAAAATTTAACCATCGCTAGGGGTGGCGTAATTAAACAAGAACGATTAAAAATGCTACCAGAGAAGAAAAAAAAATCTCTTCGAAAATAAAATAATAAGTAAAACGTTCCTGAGACTTGGCTAAAGTCCTCAGAAGACCTTCTAAGAAGGTAAAAACTCCTCCGAGAGATGATGAAAAATTGGCATATTGTCCTCAGAACGTGCCATACATCGATGTTCACATTGTCCACAAATCTCATTAATTCAACAAGGTTATCGCGGAAGAGCATGAATTTTTTTAAATCTGTGACTTTATAGGAATTCTAATATGTCAAGTTGAATTTACATGGGGCTTCGTTCCAAACCTGGTTTTATCCAAAATCAACTTTTTTCAGGACAGACGAAAAACCGCCACAGCCAAAAGCGGTTGTTCAAAAATGTAAATATTACCATACGCACACGTACTCGCATTCAGGTTAAAAAACATCACATAAAAAATTTCCCCAAATTTCCCCACCTGGAGGGAAATATCCCTCTGTTTCATTTGGATAAAGTCCACTTTGACTCCAAGGTGATTTTTTTGTCCTAAAATCGCTGTTTAAACGCATTAATTTCGCTGTAATAATACATGAAGTTGACATACTAATGTTTATTCATGAAACGAATATAATAATTTTGCAAAATACATCGAGAAAAATGAGTATAAACGAAAAAAATGCGATTATTGTTAATATTATACAATAAATTCGGGGGGATCGTACGTCGCGTTGCATTCGGCTTTTTCCACTTTCAAAAACCACTAAATAAAATAGCAGTAGTCTACTACACCTCACTGACAACTTTTTATTACGTATTTGCCCCTTATCAGTAAACAAAAAATCACCTTGGACCCAAAGCCACCTTTATCCACTGCATAAAGCCCACTTTGACTCCAAGGGTGTACTTTGAGCGCGTTTTTCTACCGGAACGAGGCATTGCAGAACGGCGATGACCAGCTCACGTCATAGCCCGTGTCGAATACTACCAGAAACTGTACCTACTGTCTGTCAAAAATAACTTGACACTTTTTAGCAGGACAAGGATAGGCAACAATTCGTGCATGGTTACTCAAAATGTGGATTGTATTACAAAGTAGGTTAATGTTTTATTACCTATCAGTTCATCAAATTTAACTGGAAACGTATTCACCGTGCTTGTTGATGCTTTACTATATCGATTATTTGGCCAGCATTTTCAATTTGAAAACATTTTGGGAAGTAATGAAATCGTGAAAATTGTCGCGCTTTTTGCCTATCCTTGTCCTGCTAAAAAGTGTCAAGTTATTTTTGACAGACAGTAATTCATTTTGCTCAAAAATAAATAAAGCCAGGTTTGGAACCAAGCCCCTCATATATGCCTTAAACGACCGCGTTTTTTGGCAAAGTGTACATTGTACATCATCAGTAATACAAAAGACCTCAAAAACGTATGGCAAATTTCTAAGCATATTTATATACATTTGAAAATGCTGATATTTATCCGCCAAGGATGTCCATTGTGTATGTCTACTCGTGGAATGTATATTATTTTCTTTCGAAAATTGTATTAGTTTAGCGCTTGCGATGGTTGTAAAATGACCCGAGAAGTATTCCTAAAAAGTTTCAGTTCTTCAAGTTAATACTTGTATTCTCCATAATTGGGTTAAAGTTTGCAAATACGAGTGTTTTAAAAAATTTTAATTAGTTTCAGGCAATTTGAAAATTGTTTGTATTTAATCGTCATACTGTGTGTAAAAATTGACATGTGTAGAAGAAGCAGCGCTTAATAGCAATCTTATTTTTGAAGTCGATCCATTCGCTGAAAATTGATCTATCGAACTTTTTCGTTTTTTAGCAAATATTTCGGGAATGAAGGATCGTAAAGAAAAAAATGCATGGAACAATGTTGTAACTTTGGTTCTCATACATTTTCCATTAAAGCTCATAGAAAGTTGAGGTTTTGAACTGAAATTTTTTTTTATTCCTTCGTAACCACTTCTAATTACACATTAGTTATTGTTCAACATTGTTGTAAAGTCTTCGATTTATAGTCGTAGCTATAGTTCATCATTAATAAGAGATTCAAATAATATTTTTAATAGAAGTGAGAAACTTCAATTTCGCATATTTTGGCATTAAATTAGATTGTAATCATGGATTGATAATTAATTACTAGTATCTGAAATATGTTTGATTTCATCTTTTTAAAATTTCAAAAAAATACGATTGGGAATTTTCAGTTTTCGCTGGTCGTTAAAATTGGAGCTATATAAATTACCTAATATGCCTATGTAGGTATAATGTTTGTAAGGCAATTAACTGCAATTTTAAAAACAATCGAAACTGAAAATTCATGATAACATTTTTCTGTAGTGGTAAAGAGATGAAATTATACATATTATATAATGGAATAGTAATTAATTCATGTTTCTCATTTTAACTGGCCCCTTTAAACAGGTCTAAATCCTCAAGTGCGTGCCTCTATCTCAGTGGTTGTATATGGCATTGATAAATAAAAAAAAAATTAAAAAATTAATGATTATCAACCTATAAGTAAAATTTAATGTAATACCAAAATACAAAATCATCGAAAAAAATATATATTATATGTACCCAAATTTATCAAGTAAAATAAATTGGATGGTACATCTTTTTAGCTGAGTTTTTAACAAAATGATAGCTATTACAGCCTACCTGATTTGGGAAGGGAAGGTCGGGGGAGGGTGGGGTCTTCAAATCTTTGCGTTTCAGACCATTTGTAATCATCTGGCAAATGTCCAACTTTTTGGTATATATATATTTTTTTTCCCCCACGCGTAGCGCCGGCGAGTATTCATAAAATTCGCTCAAAATTTGGTGAGGAACTCTTCTTGAAAATGCGCAAAAATAGTTTTTTTGTTTTTTCGATAAATTTCAAAATGGCGGATCACTCAAATTTTGAGGGGGCTGGAGAAGGGCAAATAGCTCAAATTTTTCGTTTTTGATTTCATATGAAAGAGTGAGTCACGGATACTAACATATCCAAATTTCAGCTTCTTGAGTGCATATTGAGAGGAGTTAGATCAAAAAACGGCTTTTTGAGGAAGTTTTGAGTCATGAAATTTCTTGAATCTTCCATATCTCCCCACCAAATCAAGTTAAAGAGGTCAAATTTTGTGTGTGAGGTTAGTTGGTGACCACAATATGACCTCTTGAATTTGGATCAAAATGGATTCAAAATGGCGGATTATCAAAATTTTGAGTAGAGCTTGAGGAGCCTCAAGTTGGTAAAAATGTAATTAATATGAATTCATATGGTTATTGGGGATAAGTTGTATACTATATCCCGAATTCACTTCCATACATGATGTTGGAGGGGGAAGGCGGGGTTACCAACCTAAAATAGTGGTGGGGGTACAGGAGGGGTCGAAAATTTTTTATTGCTGTGTCATATGATAAAATGAGCCCAAGTGACAAACGTATTTTGATTTTAGCTTCCTCAGTGATTTTGGAGGGGAGTTAGAGCAAAAAACGGCTTTTGGAGGGGAAATTGCTGCAGGAAATTTCATGAATCTTCCATATCTCATCACCAAATCGGCCTAGAATGGTCAAACTTTGTGTGTAGGATTAGTTTGTGACCAGAATATAACCACTTAAATTTGAGTCAAAATGGATCCAAAATGGCGGATTTACAAAATTTGAAGATAATTTGAGGACCCTCAAATAGTTATAATTTGAGAAATATGTGTTCGCATGATTATTTCATGGCAAGAAATACTACATTTGTGCCAAATTGAACTTCTTAAGTGTTTTTGGAAAGGATAGGGTAGCGGTTTTCAGACTTGGTATTGGGTGTGGCCTGTAGTGATGAACGGTTGAGCATGGGTATTACTAAATCAAAACAAGCCCCAGTTAAAAACTCAGCTCCAGTAATGCGGCATGGTTGCTTACGTTTTTTTTTTTTAATTTAGTGACTTATTATTCATTTAATCAAGTAAATCATTTTTTCATTTTTTTCTTTTATTTATTTATTTATTTATTTATTTACTTATTTATTTAATTCATTGTATGCCACTAATTTATTTTTTTATTTACTGTAAGTATTCATTTATTTCATTAATTTATTGTAAATTATGATACAAAAAAGTACAAAAAGTTGTATAAGAAAAGTGAAGAATGGGAAAAAGTGAAAATGATAGGTATAAAAAAAGGAAAAATTCCCACAGTTCTACATAATCTAGTTACCATAAAAATTTCATGTTATCACAAACGTGAACTCAATTTATGGTCAGAAATAAAAATTGCTTCCTAAAACTTTGAACATCATCCGTTCTACAAAAAAATTTACTCTGTATTTCTATTTACTCAACCTGCCCCTATAATTTGGACTCATTTCGTTTATTTTTACTCGAATCTATAATTTTGAATTAACGTACAATATAATACCATATACATACAACTAAATTTAAACCAGTTTCGAGATTTTTTACTTCAAACTTAATTCTTCAAACATCTATGACCTTTCAAAGAAAATAATATGTAATAATCAATTTTTTGGAGCACAAAATTTTCCACCGTTAATAACGCGCCATTCGATAGGTATTCGCGAAAAACCGAAAAAATTCTAAACTTCAAAAGCTCGACTTTCAGCTCACGGATCGGCTCCAAAAATTAATCCGCTCTTAAACAAGTCTCACTTAACCTATCTTCTAAATTTCGAGTCGATTTCTCCACTTTTACTCAAGCTATCGTCGGATACGAAAATTACGTACTCAAAACTTGAAAGCTCAAAAGCCTGACTTTCTGTGAACAGATGAATTTCAAAGCTAATCAGCTCTGAAGTTCACATTACTCTACCTATCCTACAAATTTCAAGTTGATCTTTTTAGTCATCTTTAGATTATGTAAGTAAAACAAACAAACGTACAAATAAAAAGACCTATGTTCTGTAAGTCGACTAACTGCAAAACTAATCAGCTCTGAAATTCGTATATTCTATAAATTTCAAGTTGATCTGTTCATTTTCGCTTAAGTTATTGTCGGACAACGATCATTCAAGTAAAACAAATACGTATATGAACAAATAAAAAAATCTTGGCGAACATATAAGCGGAATTTAATTTCAGTAAAGTTCACCAAAAAAATGCACAAAATCTGCCCATCGACGTTTTGTAAAGAGGACCCTATATAGTTCTTACAAACGAAAACTCAAAAAAAAAAAACAATAGTGAGCTTTTAAAAGAAAAATTTCTCAAAAAAATCAAACAAAACAAGAACTCCAATGAGCTCCATAGCGGATTTACTTTTCAAGTAGTCCGTTAATAATCATGAATATTTGCACTTTTGCATAGCATTGGTTACACATATTGTATTTAAGCATTTACACAAATTACCTTCATAACATTCATCATACAAATCATCGAGAAATTTGATAATGTATTCTAAATAACATATTAATTCAGAATATAAGTAAATACGTTTCGGTATCAAAGGCAAAATTAAGAAAACTCAAACCTCCATCGAGGCCAATGTGTGATAAATACTGGATTAGATAAAGGAGATGTTGTCAATTCAGCGCATACTTAACTAACCTGAAATGGTACCTTTTTGTTTTTTGACCTTTTTATCATTCAACACGTCATCATACAATTTTTTCGCCCACGATACTGCAGTAATTACCTCTGGAAGAATGTTAAATTATGAAGCATTTAATACAAATCCAATTATCCGATGTAAGGGTATTCTCTTAGTAAAAATTATAATTAATAATAATTATATAGTAGTACAGAGTGTAGACTGATAAGGAATTCAACTAAAAAGTTACAAAAATCACTAGAATTCAAACATTAAGAATTATACATAACCATTACACATAGTAATTGTTAAGTGCTTCCACAAAAAACATTTTTCAAAGATTTAAGTACATGTAATTATATTTATTTCAAATGAAATGAAATTTACATCACAACCGGTACTGAGGTTAGATTAGGTCATCTATTGACGATTCCACGCTCACCTGAGCGCTGCAGTGGCATTTCAAATCGAGGTGATCGAATGTACATAGGTTATGGAAGGAAAATGAGTTTTTTCAATTTTTAACAAAAATAAGAGGGTTTACGTAAGATTTCGTAAGAACATGAATTAACAATATTAAAATTTCGCGTCGATTGATATAAGTTTCATTCGAATTCACGCAATAATAACGCATATGTGAACACCTGTTTTAGCATCATATAAACTTTACACAAAAAATTCTCTCAAATAAATACGATTGTACCAATTTTTAATTTCATTTCTTAGCAGAGAATTTCATCTTCTTTACAACAGGATATCGACGGATTTTGTAGCTGTAATATTCATACTGTAATTTTTATTTAAAAGTTAGAACCTCGCTTCTCGAATTTTAAACAGCTGATTATTATTGTTTATATATAGACTTAAGAATGATATTTACGATACTACTATTTTTGTAAAATTCATATTTGAAGTTGAAATCGAGTTAATGATTGACATTTTTTCAAAAAAATGAATAGAACCTTTTTATTTAAAATTCAAAATAGATTAATTTTGTACATAGGTAATCATTTTTCTCGTAAACATCATATGTATTGAGATAAATGCGAATAACTTTCAACAATAAATTAAACATACCCTATCGACATTAATTTTTCAAAAATTAATGTATAGATTTTTTGAACTTGAGGGTAATTTTTTCGGAAATTATGATCAATTGATCAGTAGTGTTAAGATATGAAATCCAAAAAGATTCTTAAAATTTTTCACAAAACCACTTTGATCATTTAAATGAATATTGTTAATTGTTGATTATAATATAACACTAAAAAAACACTAAACGATAAACAATAAACATTTGTTTCATAATTGAGAAAAGAATTTCCAACTTTTAAATAAAAATTACAGCATGAATATTACAGCTACAAAATCCGTCGATATCCTCTTGAAAAGAGGATAAAATTTTCTACTTAGAATTGAAATTAAAAATTGGTGCAATCGTACTTATTTGAGAGAATTTTTTGTGTAATTTCGTATCATGCCAAACACAGATTGAAAGAAGTGTTCACAGAAGCATCATTATTGCGTGAATTCGAGTGAAACAAACACCAATCGACGCGAAATTTTAATATCATTAATTCATGTTCTTACGAAATCTTACGTAAACCCTCTTATTTTTGTTAAAAATTGAAAAAACTCATTTTCCTTCCATAAGCCATGTACATTTCGCACCCCTACTGCAACAACACCACATCTCAAAATATGTCAAATAACCGAAACTCAAGAAAATTGCTTTTTATCTGCTTTGTAAATAACAAAATACGAATTCAATTTCATTTTTTTTTTCAATTGATCTTTACTAATTTTTCACGTTCTTTCCAATGGTAAAGGCAGATTTCAGCAACGCAAATTATTTTTGGTAGTTTTTTGAGATGTGGCGTTTTTGCAGTCGAGGATTTTTTTTTGAGATGTGGTGTTATTGCAGTAGGGGCGCGATTCGATCACCTCGATTTGTAATTCGAAGGAAATCCGCTAGAGTTCAGCCATTCCGCGTGAAATCGTCAATTTCACAAATCATGTCTTCGAACATTATTGCTCGAATATTTTGGAATCGATCTATGGAATGTGTTAATATTTTACCGTTTCGCGTTTAAAATAGCCTTGTTGACAAAGTATGTTGTAAATCATGATATCATGAGGATGTGGAATATGTCCGCTTTTCAGCTCAATTTTTAACTAAAAAACGACAGCTATTACAGCCTACCTGATTTGGGAAGGGAATGTCGGGTGAGGGTGGGGTCTTCATATCTTTGCGTTTCAGACCATTTGTAATCATCTGGCAAATGTCCAACTTTTTGGTATGTATATATATATTATATATATAAAGCTACAAGAAAAAAATAACAACAACAACACGGCCAAAAAAATGTTGTTCCAATCGCCCAGCCTCTCCTAATGGAGGGATTTCGACGAACTTTTTTTTTAAAAATCGCAAAAATTATGCAGATATGTCATCAAGCAAAAAAAATTGAAAATTTTAATTAGAGAGTTGAAAAAAATAATTTTTCCCTTTTTTATTGCATAAAACTTAACGCGTTCGTTACGCGTTGCCGTATTCCACTCCACGTCTTGCTTGGTTGTGGGCGTGGCATTTGCCGTGCCGCATTAGTTCGTCAGTTACACGACACATATCATCATTCATGTTATGTTGTTCGAAGAAGTCACATCAAATAGGCAATCCGAGCGAAGCGAGGAATGCCGCGGGGTTGGGCCGCGAAGCGGCCAGGGGGCGAAGCCCCCTAGTATATATATACAGTAGAACCCCAATTATTTGACGCCTCATTATTTGACGCTCGGATTATTTGACGCCAAAAACTTTTTCCCTTTTATTTGACGATTCTTCGTGTCATTTGACGCATGAAACCTTATCGCATTGACGAAATTCGAATACATAGATGACGCCCATACGTCCGATCACTGATTTAAAGAAAAATAATAATTTAAGGACTGATTTTGAAAAATATTGTTTCTTTTTATGTATGTACTTACCCATTTTTAAGTTTGAAAAAAATTACTCCGGTAGATATACATATGATGTGGGGGTTTTTTAAATATTTTACTTACCTTTTTCTCAATAAAAAAGCATTAAAAAAAATTCTCCGTATCATTTGACATTTCAGTTGTTTGACGGACCTCATTCCCCAATTACGTCAAATAATCGAAGTTCGACTGTACATAAAAACAATATGAACCGAGATCATTTCTATATATACACAGTTATTGCGAGATCATGAGATCCGTTTGCCGGATTTCGCAACGTTTTACAATGCGCACGTTATTTGCGAGATCCACTACACCGTATAAACAAGTTTTCAGGCGGATCTCGGTTTAGCTATGATTTACGTACGCATATATTTTGTATATTTCTTATATGTTAGGCAGCGAAAGCGAGATCCGCCCGATTTTCTACTCCCCTCTATAACACCAGCGCTGAGAGAGATCCGGCGTTGATTCAAATGGTTAGTTGGGCGTCTAATGAGCCTTAATTTTTTTTTTTTTGTTGTTCATCATCATTTTTGAAAAGCGCGAATCATACAAAATTTAAACTTTTCATTTTCATATGCTCTTTTTCTGTAAATTTTTGCACCAAAAAACTGTATTTATCATTCTAATCACAAATCTGGCGAAATTTCAAATCGGATCTCGCAATCACTGTGTATATAATGGATCTCGCAATAGTACGTTAACAACTACATATATATGTATATTTTTCCCCAACGCGTAGCGCCAGCAAGCATTTATAAAATTCGCTCAAAATTTGGTGAGAGACTCTTCTTGAAAATGTGCAGAACAAATTTTTTTGTTTTTTCCATAAATTTCAAAATGGTGGATTACTCAAATTTTGAGGGGGGCTGGAGAAGGGGCGAATGCCTCAAATTTTTTGTTTTTGATCTCATATGAAAGAGTGAGTCACAGACAATAACATATCCAAATTTCAGCTTCCTAAGTGCATATTGAGAGGAGTTAGATCAAAAAACGGCTTTTTGATAAACGTTTTGAGTCGTGAAATTTCTTGAATCTTCCATATCTCCCCACCAAATTAAGTTAAAGGGGTCAAACTTTGTGTGTGAGGTTAGTTGGTGATCAGAATATGACCTCTTGAATTTGGATCAAAATGGATGCAAAATGGCGGATTATCAAAATTTGAGTAGAGCTTGAAGAGCCTCAAGTTGGTAAAAATGTAATTAATATGAATTCATATGGTTATTCGGGATAAGATATAACAATATCCAAATTCACTTTCATACATGATGTTGGAGGGGGGAAAGCGGGGTTATCAACCTAAAATAGTGGTGGGGGTACAGGAGGGGTCGAAAATTTTTTATTGCTGTATCATATGATAAAATGAGCCCAAGCGACAAAGTTATTTTGATTTTAGCTTCCTCAGTGATTTCGGAGGGGAGTTAAAGCAAGAAACGGCTTTTGGAGGGGAAATTACTGCAGGAAATTTCATGAATTTTCCATATCTCATCGTTAAATCAGCCTAGAATGGTCAAACTTTGTGTGTAGGATTAGTTAGTGACCAAAATATGACCTCTTAAATTTTGAGTCAAAATGGATCCAAAATAGATCCAAAATGGCGTATTATCAAGATTTGAAAATAATTTGAGGACCTTCAAATAGTTATAATTTGAGAAATACGTGTTCACATGATTATTTCATGGCAGAAAATACTGCATTTGTGCCAAATTCAACATCTTAAGTGTTCTTGGAAAGGATAGGGTAGGGGTTTTCAGACTTGGTATTGGGTGTGGCCTGTAGTCATGAACGGTTAAGCAAGGTTATTACTAAAAGAAAACAAGCTGCAGCTAAACTCATCTTCAGTAATGCGACATGGCTGCTTACATTTTTTTATTTTTTACATCATAATGATATACTCATGTCATCTCTATGATATTGGGCATCATTATAACATCCTCATGATATCACATTGCTCATATCATGATTATGATGTCATGAAGATATGTTTATGACAAACTTTGTCAAGAGGGAAGGTTCCTGAGCGATACAGCGTGCACCTATACCCGAACACGCCTCCATTTTTCTACTCTAAACTTATAGGCTTGTTTTCTAAAAGGGCGCGCTATATATAATTATGTTCATTCTTCGAGGATATAACATGTTTTACTCGGACTTCCATAAGATAACAAGTAATTGGAAATTTTAGCATTGTTTTTATGCGAAGAGTAATAGAATGAGAATGCTATCACAGTTCAAATTTTTTCAATAGGTAAGTTAATTAGGAAATTTTGGCAAAGCATTTTTTAAACTGACTGCACTTTCTAGTAACCGTGTAGTATAACAAATTACCTTTAGCAATATCGCGATTTTGAATTTTTCAACGCACTTATAAAGATCCAAAAGTCATCTCGGATTCCGATGAAAATTAAATAGTCAGATTCAATGTCTCAAATCGCATCTCTCAAGTGCTACTTTGGTTTCCTCAAATTCTATAGCCCTAATTTTTTCTAAAATGATACCACTTTGAAAGCACCTAACTCCTTTTTTAAAACGTCCTCGCACACTACAAATTTATTGGCAATACTTTCAACTCGAAGTAAACAGCATATCAAAATTTCATAAAATTTAAATTAACTTTTTTTTCCTACATTTTAGAGATCAAGCTTTACTCAGGTTGGTCTAAAAATCTGGTTATCTAAGAACTATGTGTTCGATTAAACATTAGTTTTTGTTAGTTGAGATGATTCCATCTAATGTTATGTAATGAAATGTTTTTACTTCGTAACTGATAAGTAAATTATTCGCATTTAGTATTAAAAGTGATTAGATTTATGGATAAACACAAAAATGTTTATCCGTGAATTCAGAATCGAATCAGGTACGTAAAAAATCACAATCTTACCGTCTTTACTTTGGTTACATTTCCTTTTGTATGAATTGAATTGTCTGCCGTATTTATCAATCAAAAATCCCGATACATTCTTGCAAAAAGCATGAAACGCTTTTGTGCTACAACCTACATTCAGACATCAATGTAAAATGAGTTCTTATACACTTTAAAAAAGAAAATAGTTAGGTTATATTCCGTACTTCCATCATTTTCAATATCAGGAGCATTTAAACGCTCAAGAGAATCGTAATAATAGTATATTTTTCATTTCATGAGATGGTGACAATTTCACTATCTCAATGCAATCTCAAAATGAATCAAAAATTTTTAGGAATACTTAAAATTATGCTAGATAGGTAACATAATATGTAACCAACACGTCATGATAAATCATAATTTACAGTAAAAATAAAAATTACAATGTATGTGTAACGTAAGTTCACCCCAGACTTTACGAAAAGACAGTGTGTCTAGATATACCTTCACTACCATCACCTCCTGAGGCACGAGCGGATGATAAAATGAAAAATATATCATTATTACTTTCAATATGATCTTTAAGCATAAGATGAGTTATTTGTAACAGACTTTTGAAAAAAAGATAATGCGTATCGACAATACCTGGTTCATCGTCTTCACCTTCACCTTCATAAGAAGGTAAATTACTCACATCCAAATTTTTAAACGAGCGATCATCTGAAGAATCATTGTCGACTGATAAAGTGAAAAATATATCATTATTACTTTCAATATGATCTTTAAACGTAAGATGAGTTATTTGTAACAAACTTTTGAAAAAAAGATAATGCGTATTGGCAATACCTGGTTCATCGTCTTCACCTTCACCTTCATGAGAAGGTAAATTACTCACATCCAAATTTTTTAACGAGTGATCATCTGAAGAATCATTGTCGAATGATAAAATGAAAAATATATTATTATTCTCAATGTAACCTCTAAGCACTTCAAAATTCAAGTTTTTATTTAAATTATTCGGATTTTTAATTATCCGGATCACTGAATTCCCCAATTAATCCGGATAACCGAGTTTGCACTGTATTATGTTGTGCGCCTACACCATACGTCCGATAGAATACCACACAAGCAAAGCACCAACTTCTCTTTTGAAAAAAAAATCTCATGAACAATAGGAATCAGATTTTAAATTTTCATTTCTTCATTTTGTAATATTTCCAATGATAAAAAATTTCAATCATTAATTTTGTTCGTAATCGAGTAAAGTAAAAAAAAGTTGGACATTTGCCAAATGATTACAAATGGTCTGAAATGCAAAGGTTTGAAGATCCTACTCTCCCCCGACTTTCCCTTCGCAAATCAAGTGGGCTGCAATAGCTGTCGTTTTTTAGTTCAAAAAACTCAGCTAAAAATATATTTTTTTAATGATCAATCATTTTGCAATGGTCGATTTTTAAAAATTTTTTGCTGAATCAATTTTTATTTATATTTTTGGAAATCAAATGACGCTGCTGATGTTATATTTTAGCGTAGAGAATTTGGCGTTCTCCTTGTATGGGGTTTAGACCTTCACCCGAAATTTTCATTCTTCAATCTAATTGGTAAACTTTTCATCGATATTACGAAATTAGCATTAAAATATTGTATTATATGTATTATCTCGGCAAATTTTAATAGTAGGGATAGTCCTGAATAGAATTTCTTATGATGGTCAATGCTCATACAACGTTTAAAAGAAAATTTTTTCCATTTTATACAATTAATTATCTAGTTGGCAATTCTTCTTTAGTTGTAGGATGATTATTTAAATGGCATTGTTTATATCACTCTATCATTTTTGCTAAATGAGAAACTTTGGGTGAACATCATCCTACTCGTATGATGGATAAAAATATAAAGGTAAATTTTAGTATTTTATACTATTTTGTCATTTCTGCTCTCTCCTAATTTTTTTAAATTCGTAAGAAATACAACGTGCGAAGGCGAAAGAAATTTTTCAAAAAGTTGGGAAGTTGGTAATTTCAAAAGTAAGCAATTTCAAAAACTGCAATATTTTACTTTAGAGAATTCATCAGTCTTATTTTTAATACTGCTCATTAGCGCAATCAGTCAAGTTCATCAACTTTACTCTAAAACTACAAATTTACCCACTTTCCAGAAAACAAAGGGGAAGCTCCCCAATCCGCTTTTTAGTACGTGAATGAAAAATACATCATTAATCTCGAAGCAATCTCGCAATCAATCAAAAATCTTTGCGAAATATTTCCAATTTATTATGCTTGATAAAATGAGTAATTGATACATCCTAGTATATCATAATTTTATAAAATTTAAATGTAGCGTGAGTTAACACTCGACTTTAAAATACAATGTACGTACCTTGAATATTATTGTCTGTATAAGGGCATGAAAGGGTAATAAAAAGAAAACATAAATTCATTAATCACGATGCAATCTTGAAATAAATTAAAATATTTGTGAAATATTTAAAATTACGCTTGATAAAATGAGTGATCGACATCATAATAAATCATTATTTATAAGTAAGAATCTAAACTTAAATGAAACACAGTTTACGCTAGACTAAAAGAAAAGACAATGTACGTACCTCCATAACCATAGCCTGCTGAGGCACAAGAGTTTGAAAAAATTAAAAAATAAATCATTAATCTCGATGCAATCTCGAAATAAATCAAAATATTTGTGAAATATTTAAAATTATGCTTAATAAGTAATTGAAATATCATAATGGGTCATAAATTTAGAGTAAGAATAAAAATTTGAATGAAACGTGCATTTACACTCAACATTAAATAAAGACAATGCACTACGCACCTCCATTACCGTAGCCTGTTAGGACACGAAAGGTTGAAAAAAATAAAAAATAAATCATTAATCTCGATGCAATCTCGAAATAAATCTAAATACTTGTGAAATATTTAAAATTATGCTTAATAAGTAATTGAAACATCATAATGGGTCATAAATTTAGAGTAAGAATAAAAATTTGAATATAACGTGAATTTACAGTTTACACTCAAAAGAAAGACAATGTACTACGCACCTCCATTACCGTAGGCTGTTAGGACACGAAAGGTTGAAAAAAATAAAAAATAAATCATTAATCTCGATGCAATCTCGAAATAAATCAAAATATTTGTGAAATATTTAAAATTATGCTTAATAAGTAATTGAAACATCATAATGGGTCATAAATTTAGAGTAGATAAGAATAAAAATTTGAATGAAACGTGCATTTACACTCAACATTAAATAAAGACAATGCACTACGCACCTAGATTACCGTAGCCTGTTAGGACACGAAAGGTTGAAAAAAATAAAAAATAAATCATTAATCTCGATGCAATCTCGAAATAAATCAAAATATTTGTGAAATATTTAAAATTATGCTTAATAAGTAATTGAAACATCATAATGGGTCATAAATTTAGAGTAAGAATAAAAATTTGAATGAAACGTGCATTTACACTCAACATTAAATAAAGACAATGCACTACGCACCTCCATTACCGTAGCCTGTTAGGACACGAAAGGTTGAAAAAAATAAAAAATAAATCATTAATCTCGATGCAATCTCGAAATAAATCTAAATATTTGTGAAATATTTAAAATTATGCTTAATAAGTAATCGATACATCATAATGGATCATAAAGGGCAGAATTTTTTTCTTCAAATAAACAGACGGAATAGGCCTCCTATTAATTGATATAATCAGTTGTAGGAGTTCACTTATAAGTGAACCAAAAAGGAAAAAATATAAGCCTAAGTAATGTTTTAAACGCGAGAAGATCACTTAAGCTGTTATGCACTGTTAAGGCTGCGACGCAACGTCGTGTAACGTTCGTTCGGCCTACAGCGCGCATAGTACCGAACCGCTTGGTTTGTAGCGCGCTGCAATAGTTTTTATTTTTTTTTACTATGTTGCACCACTCCAAAAATTCTGAAATTTTTATGGTATGTTTGGTGGTAAAAGATACATTTTATGGAATTTTTTTCATAATTGCACCTCGAAAACTTGCCATAGAAATGGCGGTTTGAAATTTTAAAAATTGCATAACTCTTTTAAAATCGATCGAAAAAAATTGAAAAAATTACTGAAAAACCCTTTTATTGTCAAGATACTATAAACAAAATTTCAACTTTCCATCTTCATAATAAAGCGAGAAAAAAAATTTTAATCGAAAAACTTGTTTTTGCCTATATCTCCGAAAATAGGCGCAACTAGAGCCTAAAATTTTGGTCAAATTTTTTTTTTGATATAGTCCACCTTTTGCCCTAGAAACCGTTCAAAAATCTCTCGTGGGCATTTTTGACTATCTTATCCCATCACGCCCTTTATAGTAAGAATAAAAATTTGAATGTAACGTGAGTTTACACTCAACAATAAAGAAAAACAATATACTACTTACCTCCATTATTGTAGTCTGTTAGGCACGAAAGGTTGAAAAAAATAAAAAATAAATCATTAATCTCGATGCAATCTCGAAATAAATCTAAATATTTGTGAAATATTTTAAATTATTCTTAATAAGTAATTGAAATATCATAATGGGTCATAAATTTAGAGTAAGAATAAAAATTTGAATGAAACGTGCATTTACACTCAACATTAAATAAAGACAATGCACTACGCACCTCCATTACCGTAGCCTGTTAGGACACGAAAGGTTGAAAAAAATAAAAAATAAATCATTAATCTCGATGCAATCTCGAAATAAATCTAAATACTTGTGAAATATTTAAAATTATGCTTAATAAGTAATTGAAACATCATAATGGGTCATAAATTTAGAGTAAGAATAAAAATTTGAATATAACGTGAATTTACACTCAACATTAAATAAAGACAATGCACTACGCACCTAGATTACCGTAGCCTGTTAGGACACGAAAGGTTGAAAAAAATAAAAAATAAATCATTAATCTCGATGCAATCTCGAAATAAATCAAAATATTTGTGAAATATTTAAAATTATGCTTAATAAGTAATTGAAACATCATAATGGGTCATAAATTTAGAGTAAGAATAAAAATTTGAATGAAACGTGCATTTACACTCAACATTAAATAAAGACAATGCACTACGCACCTCCATTACCGTAGCCTGGTAGGACACGAAAGGTTGAAAAAAATAAAAAATAAATCATTAATCTCGATGCAATCTCGAAATAAATCTAAATATTTATGAAATATTCAAAATTATGCTTAATAAGTAATCGATACATCATAATGGATAATAAAGGGCAGAATTTTTTTCTTCAAATAAACAGACGGAATAGGCCTCCTATTAATTGATATAATCAGTTGTAGGAGTTCACTTATAAGTGAACCAAAAAGGAAAAAATATAAGCCTAAGTAATGTTTTAAACGCGAGAAGATCACTTAAGCTGTTATGCACTGTTAAGGCTGCGACGCAACGTCGTGTAACGTTCGTTCGGCCTACAGCGCGCATAGTACCGAACCGCTTGGTTTGTAGCGCGCTGCAATAGTTTTTATTTTTTTTTACTGTTGCACCACTCCAAAAATTCTGAAATTTTTATGGTATGTTTGGTGGTAAAAGATACATTTTACGGAATTTTTTTCATAATTGCACCTCGAAAACTTGCCATAGAAATGGCGGTTTGAAATTTTAAAAATTGCATAACTCTTTTAAAATCGATCGAAAAAAATTGAAAAAATTACTGAAAAACCCTTTTATTGTCAAGATACTATAAACAAAATTTCAACTTTCCATCTTCATAATAAAGCGAGAAAAAAAATTTTAATCGAAAAACTTGTTTTTGCCTATATCTCCGAAAATAGGCGCAACTAGAGCCTAAAATTTTGGTCAAATTTTTTTTTTTGATATAGTCCACCTTTTGCCCTAGAAACCGTTCAAAAATCTCTCATGGGCATTTTCGACTATCTTATCCCATCACGCCCTTTATAGTAAGAATAAAAATTTGAATGTAACGTGAGTTTACACTCAACAATAAAGAAAAACAATATACTACTTACCTCCATTATTGTAGTCTGTTAGGCACGAAAGGTTGAAAAAAATAAAAAATAAATCATTAATCTCGATGCAATCTCGAAATAAATCTAAATATTTGTGAAATATTTAAAATTATGCTTAATAAGTAATTGAAACATCATAATGGGTCATAAATTTAGAGTAAGAATAAAAATTTGAATGAAACGTGCATTTACACTCAACATTAAATAAAGACAATGCACTACTTACCTCCATTATCATAGCCTGTTAGGACACGAAAGGTTGAAAAAAATAAAAAATAAATCATTAATCTCGATGCAATCTCGAAATAAATCTAAATATTTGTGAAATATTTAAAATTATGCTTAATAAGTAATTGAAACATCATAATGGGTCATAAATTTAGAGTAAGAATAAAAATTTGAATGAAACGTGCATTTACACTCAACATTAAATAAAGACAATGCACTACGCACCTCCATTACCGTAGCCTGTTAGGACACGAAAGGTTGAAAAAAATAAAAAATAAATCATTAATCTCGATGCAATCTCGAAATAAATCTAAATATTTGTGAAATATTTAAAATTATGCTTAATAAGTAATTGAAGCATCATAATGGGTCATAAATGTAGAGTAAGAATAAAAATTAGAATGAAACGTGCATTTACACTCAACATTAAATAAAGACAATGCACTACGCACCTCCATTACCGTAGCCTGTTAGGACACGAAAGGTTGAAAAAAATAAAAAATAAATCATTAATCTCGATGCAATCTCGAAATAAATCTAAATATTTATGAAATATTTAAAATTATGCTTAATAAGTAATCGATACATCATAATGGATAATAAAGGGCAGAATTTTTTTCTTCAAATAAACAGACGGAATAGGCCTCCTATTAATTGATATAATCAGTTGTAGGAGTTCACTTATAAGTGAACCAAAAAGGAAAAAATATAAGCCTAAGTAATGTTTTAAGCGCGAGAAGATCAGTTAAGCTGTTATGCACTGTTAAGGCTGCGACGCAACGTCGTGTAACGTTCGTTCGGCCTACAGCGCGCATAGTACCGAACCGCTTGGTTTGTAGCGCGCTGCAATAGTTTTTATTTTTTTTTACTGTTGCACCACTCCAAAAATTCTGAAATTTTTATGGTATGTTTGGTGGTAAAAGATACATTTTATGGAATTTTTTTCATAATTGCACCTCGAAAACTTGCCATAGAAATGGCGGTTTGAAATTTTAAAAATTGCATAACTCTTTTAAAATTGATCGAAAAAAATTGAAAAAATTACTGAAAAACCCTTTTATTGTCAAGATACTATAAACAAAATTTCAACTTTCCACCTTCATAATAAGCGAGAAAAAAAATTTTAATCGAAAAACTTGTTTTTGCCTATATCTCCGAAAATAGGCGCAACTAGAGCCTAAAATTTTGGTCAAATTTTTTTTTTGATATAGTCCACCTTTTGCCCTAGAAACCGTTCAAAAATCTCTCGTGGGCATTTTCGACTATCTTATCCCATCACGCCCTTTATAGTAAGAATAAAAATTTGAATGTAACGTGAGTTTACACTCAACAATAAAGAAAAACAATATACTACTTACCTCCATTATTGTAGTCTGTTAGGCACGAAAGGTTGAAAAATTAAAAATAAATCATTAATCTCGATGCAATCTCGAAATAAATGAAAGTATTTGTGAAATATTTTAAATCACGCTTGATAAAATGAGTAATGGACAGGAACGTACCGAGGACATTTTTAGGGTCGCGGGAAGGGGGCGGAATTTCAAACTAATATCATGAAATTTAACCAACTTTAAAACTTTTCTTTTTTTTCTTCTTTTTTTTTATCTAAGAAAATGAGATGCTATACAATGTTGTTAGTATTTAAAAATAGCGAAATATAACATTATCATAAGCGTGGGAAGCGCGAAAAAGACAGAACCCAATACCAGCAAAGCATCAACTTCTCTTTTGAAAAAAAAATCTCATGGACAATTGAAATTCGATTTAAAATTTTAATTTCTTCATTTTGTAATATTTTTAATACGTTAATTTTGTTCCTAATCTAATGAACTAAAAAAAATATATTTTTCTTATGATCAATGATTTTGCAGACCACTCAATTTTATTTTTGAAAATTTTTAACTGAATCAACTATAAATTTATATGTTATCAAGAAACTGAGGTTTTGATTGGTGCTCGTATCGTGATCGCGATCCACTGGTCTGAACTTAAAAAAATATATTTTTCTAATGACAATGATTTTGCAACTAGCTCAAGTATGATGAAATTCCACACAGAATCGCAATGAACCAAATTCTTTAAATGAACGAAATCGCTCTTAAATTTCGGAAACAACCTCATAAATAAAGTGATAGCGCTATTTTCTTCATACAACCCCTAAAAGAAAATTCTTTCGATTTTATATAATTAATTATCAAGTTGGTGCTTGGTGGTTCTTCTTTAGTTGGAAGATGATAATTGATATGTCATTTTTCACATATTCTATCAATTTTGCTAAATGAGAAACTTTTAGGTGAAATGAACATCATCCTACTCATATGATGAATAAAAATAAATATAACGTATCAAGGCTTTCAAGGGTTAAAATGTTTTAAATTTGTAACAAAAATACCGGACGAAGCGCGAAAAAAATTTTTCCATCTTTTATACGAGGTAAGTTGGTAAACTTCCTCCACACTTGGTTAATATTGGTAAATTTTACAATTTCACACTATTTTGCCATTTTTGCACTCTCCTAATTTTTTCTAATCAATTTTCTTTTTCAATTTGTAAAAAATACAACGTGCGAAGCGCGAAAAAAATTCTTTTCAATAAGTTGGCAATATGAAAAACTGATATCTATACACAAATATGAAACCGCCAAGTTCGATTTTTTCTTTGTTATGCTTCTCCTCCCCAACTACTGATCCTATTTTGATGAAATTTTGGGTTCACGTATGAATTAACGGGTAGAAGATTTTTAAATATAATGCAAACCCCCAACCTCAAAATGGGGAAGAGGGTCAAAATTATGAATAGGGCTCTAGTAAATTTCAAAATTACATTTTTTTTTTCAATAAATCAATTTCATAGCATGAATCGATCATTTCATGTTCTTACCATTCTTTATTTTTAAGGCACCCTTACCCCTCAAATTTGACTCGAAAGTGGCAAAAGTGAAAAGAGTTGATACGAATGGAGTGAGCCATATGAAAACTAAACGATGTGAGCAAGCGATCAATGGGTGTGTGAAGGCAAAGCGCATCGCTGGCTTGCGAAGCGCTGCTGATGGTATTTTATATAAGAAAATTCATCTGTCTTATTTTTAATATCGCTCATTAGTGTAATTGGTCAAGTTTACCAACTTTACGCTACAACTCCAAGTTTATCAACTTTCCAGAAGCCAAGAGAGGAAGCTACCCTCTACCCCCTTTTGGTACGTCCATAGTAATCAATATATCATAAGAGATCAAAATTTTACAAAAAGAATAAAAATTTAAATATAACGTGAGCTTTAAAAAAGTCAATGCACGTACCTGCATAATAATACCCTGTTAGGGCACGAAAGGGTGATAAAAAGAAAAATTGTCATTAATCTCGATGCAATCTCAAAATAAATTGAAATATTTATGAAATATGTAAAATTACGCTTGATAAAATGAGTAATCGGTACATCATAATAGATCATAATTTATGAGTAGGAATAAAAATTTAAATGGGAAGTGATTTTACACTCGACATACCTGCCTCATTACCACTTCCTGGGGCACGAACGGCTGATGAAATTAAAAATATATGTATTATCACTCTCAATGCGATCTCTAAGCATTTCAAAATCCTTGTTTTGATTAAAATGGAATAAAGAAAGTTATCTACTTACTACCAATGAAAAATAACGAGACTAGAAATAAAACTGTCAATGATTTCATATTTCGTTCTTGGTAACGAAACGTTTTCACAATCTTTGAAATCCCTGAATGTGATGGACTATTAAGTTTATAGGTTTTCGAAAGACTAAGTTGTGTTTTCGATGTAATATACAGTTGGATTCGCGTTCTCATTTTTCCCCCTTCGAAAGTAAACAAGGTATGTTTCACGTAATATTGAAAGGAATAGTGACGACAAAGTTCAAAATTTCAACGGAATGTGTAAACACATGACAATAGTTCGCATTGTATCGCACATTTTCTTCGATTTCTCGACTCAACCGCCAACCTTCTTGGATCAAAACTCAGACTACTACAAGGGGCCTGAAAAGATACAAATCGTCATATTTTAAATGAAATTTTTGCTGACAATGCATCAATTATTTTTTGGCCCGGCAAGTTGACCATTTTTTTTCCAATTTCTTCGAGAGGTCGCTAAAAAATAATCAAATTACCGTGCCGAAAAATAATTGATGCAAAGTCACCCAAAAATTTCATATTCCCATACGAAAGTTTAAAAAAAAATTATGAAGTATGACAATAAAGAATCAACGTTTATTTAAAAATTAGGTCCAGTTTTCGTACTTTTATGTGAAATTCATTTTTGTAAACTAAAAGGTCATCAACATGAGCGGATTGCTTCTTTTGGAGTTTAGTGACGAACACCTATATGCACTAACATTACAGTGAAGAAATTTTAAAGTCGAGTTTCAAAAAAACATTTCCACACAGGAAAGGGCCTCCCCCATTAAGTAGGTGAGATCGGCCCTTGACGCAAATTTGGTTAAAAGTGGTTCCAAATGTTACTTGGGACCTAAAAAAATTTCACCTAAATTTTTGACCCCTTACCCCTCCTCTTCCTTCCAGAATTATCGATCTTTATATGCTAAAAATTCAATTCACGATATTTCCAGCAAGAATGAGGAAAAATTTTTGAAATTTTCACAGATTATACGTAGTATCATCATAATTGTCGTACAATTGAAAAACACAAAGTTTTCAAAAATGGTTATTCCCACCCCCTCCATTTTGAGCGTAATAAAAACACTTCGAAAAGTGTTTAAAGGTTTTATCTTATAGGAAACTGAACGAAGAAAATTTTTTTACTGATCTAATTTACCCCTCCTCCTACTCCTTTCAGATCAATAAGCAAAAAACCACTTTTTTCAGATTTTTGAAAACTTTGTGTTTTTCAATTGTAGGACAATTATGATGATACTACGTATAATCTGTGAAAATTTCAAAAATTTTTCCTCATTCTTGCTGGAAATATCGTGAATTGAATTTTTAGCATATAAAGATCGATAATTCTGGAAGGAAGAGGAGGGGTAAGGGGTCAAAAATTTAGGTGAAATTTTTTTAGGTCCCAAGTAACATTTGGAACCACTTTTAACCAAATTTGCGTCAAGGGCCGAGATCTCACCTACTTAATGAGGGAGGCCCTTTAGATGGAGAAGGCATCGATGCCTGGTAAAGTCTTCGGAAATTTCGACAGTGGGGTTCATTTTTAAAAAAATGATATGACTCGCTCGAATATCAACTTTGGCAGCTGAAAGTAAGAGGTGGTGATTTTAGGCGTAAATGTACAGAAAACAAAATTCACATTCATTTTTCATTCATTTTCACTTTTAAATATGAATAGAATCTCTGCCTTCCTATTGGCTGCACAATTCTCCTAGCCATTTCTCTATTTCATATCCCATGCACGTGTGTGCATTTACAGAGTCCACTAATAGACTTAAAATTTCATTCGCCTCAATCGTTTCATGAAACGTTCGCACGATACCCGTAATAATACGGATACGTGTGTAATGCTTAGTGTATGCCTTCTATGGGAGTGTACCTGATTTTTTGGAACTTTATTTGAACACCGGAAGGTCACGGTTTTCCTTGGTACCGTTAAAAGGAAAATAATTGAATATTATTCTACATATGGTCAGGTCTGTGTTTGTACGATGAACATACTTGCGAATCACTAGAAAACGTTATTCAACATATGTAGTTCGCTATAGTACCTTGAAAAACAACTACAAAATAGCTTTTCAGCAAGTTACAAAACAAACAACAAACCACAGCATGTGTGTAGTACGCATAACGCTTCAGCTTTTATACAAACAACGAATCATGACGCACATATTGCGCAAATAGTGCTTTGTTCATGTCAAACAAGTATGTAGTAACATTATCGTGACGAAATTTTTCAGTTGAATTTCAATAAAACGTTTCCACACGAAATTCGGCTAGGAAATTTAGGTCAAAAATGATTCAATGCCTGGCAAAGTCTTGGGGAATATCGACAGTGAGGATGGGGGTTTATTTTTCGAAAAACACTATAAAACGGTTAGACATCAACTTTGACAACTGGCCAAGTCTTCATTGAGATGATATTTCGCTCATCTAAGCTATTTTTGAAGAATTTTGAAATTCACACCCTCATTGTTGTAATATTTTTCGAAGAACTGACCTTCTATCAAAATACACGAAATTCTTCAAAAATGGGTCAAACGAGTGAATTTATCGTGCCAATAAAGAGAGCAGCCAAGGTTGATATCCATCAGTTTTGTCGATTACAGTGGCGTAGCCAAGGGGGGGGGAACTGGGGATGACCTTTCCGTTATGTATTATTAAGTTCAAACTTTTATGATTACCTTCGATACCAGAATATAAATATTTGTGTTACCAATCTTTTTATTACACATCCGCTACCTCAGTTATTACCTACACTACAAAATACGTCGTGAAAAAATACTTCCTATGTTCAAAACTCCTCCCACCCGGCAAGGCATGTCAGGCCACAGAAAATTCAACAAAAAACACCTATTTCTTGTTCAGGAGTTCTTGCCCCCCACACCTTGACAAAATCCTGGCTACGCCACTGGTCGACTATATTACCTAGTTCAAAATTTGAACATGAGTGAGGTCCATAGGTGGAACAGACTATTTTCCGGTCTTGACGCGACAACCTAATTAAATTTCAATGAATCGGCTCGAAATTCTGGGTATATGTAGAGTACTTTTTTTCTTCAAATTACCTAAATGACGTAAATCTTCGCCAAAAGACTCGGAATTTTGAGGATAGGAAAAGTACGTAACTAGGTACAGCCCTACGGTAATACCTTAAACTAGCATGCAGCAAGCAATTATTTCAAATCATTTAAGTTTTACGAAGAGATTGAAATTTCAGAAAATTTCCATTCAAATCGTTTCATATTTTGTCAACATATCGCTGTATGACCCAGTGTTGCCGTTTTCAAATCGGAAAATTTTCCGAAAATTACTTAAGCAATTTGCCGCTTCTCCAACCTCCCTCAAAGTTTGAGTGATCCGCCATTTTGAAATTTATCGAAAAAACAAAAAAAGAACTTTTGCGAATTTTTGAGAAGAGTTCCTCACCAAATTTTGAGCGAATTTCATCAACACCCGCCGGTGTTACAAGTGGGACACAATAACCAAAATTTCCTCAAAAACAGGTTTTGTTCTAACTCTCTTCAAAATACATTTAAGAAGCTGAAATTTGGATATGTCAGTGTCAGTGACTCACTCTTTCATATGAGATTAAAAACGAAAAATTAGAGCTGTTTGCTCCTTCTCCAGCTCCCCTCAAAATTTGAGTGATCCGCCATTTTGAAATTTATCGAAAAAACAAAAAAGGTTGTTCTGCTTATTTTCAAGAAGAGTCTCTCACCAAATTTTGAGCGTATTTTATGAATACTCGCCGGCGCTACGCGTGGGGGAAAAAAATATATATAGTGATCTATGGTCAAAGTGGCATCACTTTGCACATTCCTCAGAAGTGCATCTAATGTCACGTTAACGACACCACAGTGGCGAACGGAATGTATAATTTCGTAGGTTTTATTGGAAACAAATTTTCAAAATGATGCCACTTTACCTGTAAATATCAAAAAAATGAGGCTACTACGACCGTAGACCGAAAAGAATTTTTTTGTATGAAAAATAGAATATTAGTGGTAAAGTGGCATCACCTAAATACCCACACCAGTGACATCATGACACATAGCTGAATCGATGAGCAATGTGATGGTAAAGTGGCATCAAAAAAAAGATGCCACTTTACCTGTAGACGACGAAAAATGATGCCAATCATGCTTGACTCATGATTGACCTGGTGTGCTCACAGCTTATACCTGCAGAGTAGACTTAGAAAACTAAATTATATGATGTATTACCTAGCAAAGCAATTTTCTCGGAGACATTTGGCTGAAATATATATCGCACTTTTTGAATCTGTGCTTAGATATGGCATTATCCACTGGGGAAAAGCTCCTCGGTATCATCTTGTACTGCAAAAAAGAGCAGTTAGGAGCGTAGTAGGTATTAGGGCGAGGGACAGCACTGTGGAATGGTTTAAGGAATTAAAATTTTTAACTTTCGAAGAGCTGTTTATCCACAGTGCCTGTTGCGATGTACACAGAAGAAAAGAATTATTTAGTGTACAGCTTCGGCCAAGAGTAAGAAGAGGTGATATGGGGGGCACTGTTGCTACTGTACCTAGGTGGTTTAAGTTCCACTCTAGGTTGCAGGGGGCATATGCGGCCTCCATAGCCTACAATGGTCTCCCCTTTGTGCTCAAGGGGATCACCAATAGGAAGCACTTTAGTGAAGACCTTGAACTTTATTTGTTAAATAATAGAGAATATTGATTGTCTTTTGTTTATTTTATTTTTGTTTATTTGTTTATTTATTTGTTTATTTATCTATTTATTATTCATTTATTTATCTTTTTTTTTGTTGTTTGTTTGGTTTTTTTTATTGCTTTTGCTTTTTTGTTTTTGTTTCTTTTTTGCTCATTCAGCCTCGTTTTGTTTTAGTTTTTCTTTATTATTGTTCTTACCATAGGGTCTGATTTTTGTTTTGTTTAGTTTTTGATGAACCTTAGGTTTTTGCTTTGCTTTTTTTCTCTTTTCTCTTTTTCTCTTTTTTATTTCCTCTATCTTTTTTCTTTTTATGTTTCATCTTATAAGTATTATATTTAGTGAAAGTGATTCTCTCACAGCTCGCGCTAAAAGACGCACTGATGCGAGTTTTTTTTTTGTACTTATCAGATTTTAATTATGTAATTCTTCAGGCAATAAATTCATTTCATTTCATAATCATACGCACTTAACTACGATTACGATTGAACTACATCACTTTAGCGTGTACTGTGTACTAAATAGTTGCGCACTGTTCTCTTTATAATATACCCAAAACATCGAGATTTGCTCACGAACTTCCTTTTTAAAATGCGAATCACAAATCGACGTTATCAAGTATAAAGCATTACTGCAAAAAATGTGAAAAATTTTCGTCGACGAAGCTGTATTTAAAATATTGGTACAACTGAATTTCAAAGAATTTCAGCCAACGTGATTTTTGTTTGCTCCAAAAAAGAGGGAATGGGTAATTTTTTTTCAATGAAATGAGAAGCGACGAAGTTGGTTATTGCATGAATTTACACAAATTCAATGTATCATATTACGGTCCTAAATAAACTCCACACACAAAATTTGACTTTTCTAAATTGATTTGGTGGGGAGATGGAAGATTCAAAAAATTTCACCACTTATATAAATTTCCTCATGACTGTATTCGTTGTTTTTTTTAACTCCGCTCTACTCAAGAAAATGACTAGGTACTTATTAGTATTCACATTTATTAGAAATAAATTAAAAATATAACGATAAATTAAAATAATTCTTAAATTTGTAATAATGAAAACATTTCAAGATATGATAAAATTGATAAAAGATTAATTTATTAGTAGAAAATCTGAAGGAATAAAATGTGAGTAAGCATTATACAACATATGTACATATCATACTATTACTACCATCCATGCAATTAACAATAGCCGTTGAAAAGAGAGTTGGCACTGTCCCAACCTGTAAATAATAATGGACAAATTATAAGCGTTATTAGTTGAGCTTCGCGGTTCTTACATATCTATTATATAAAGCTGAAGTTTAATGTCAAAACTACCAATGATGTGATAATTTTGGTTTTGTTGTGATACTTGTGATAAGTAACACTTTTCTTCATTATCTGTGTTTTTAAGAAAATATTTCCCTTTGTTGCTTTTACTCACCAAATCAACCTAGAAAGGTTGAACTTTGTGTGTGAGGTTATTTGGTGACTAAAATATGACCTGCATTTTTAAGAATTTTTGGCAGTGTTACCCATTCGAATGTTACCTGCAAGTACTAAATAAGTAGGTAGCTATAATGATTTATTACCTTCATGGAGTGCATAACTGCTTTTTAAATATGCTGTAAAAATTCATTACATAATATATATTAGTAATTATCTCATTTTCATTTTGAAATTTATTTCACTTTTTTTAATTGATTAAATTTCTCATTCATCTATTATGATAGTATTGTTCTCAAAAGGAGGGTTCCTAGAGGAAGGGGATGGAACAGTTTTATGTTTCGGACCGAAAAAAGTCCATACTTGATATCTGTATATATAAAAATCTCGTCATGATATATGCCTGGGATAAACTACGAAACTACGTAATAATTTGGTGCAACTTAAAAGATAGGGTAGTTTTTAGGGTAGTTTTTAGGTATCTCAATTATTAACCTTAATGGCTCTTTTTTGCAAAAATTTATTTCAGTTTTAACTATTGAGCGACAACAAACGCCTGGCTCGATCAGCTAGAAGTATATATAATTATACGTATGTCGTATATGTTACTGTTAAAGTGGAATATTCAGTTAATTTCAACAATAACTAAGTAGTTATTTTCGACATTACCGTATCATTTTAGGTAATGTGGAAAATAGAAAAAAAGTATCTACTTCAACTAGTTATTGTCTACGTTACCTAGTTATTTTCTGCATTCACTAATCCATCGTAGTTAAAGTTGAAAATTGGGAAATGATCGATGCCAGGTGCATTTTCCCGGCACCCCACTTCCGAATTTGGAGATCAAATTTAGTGCATTTGTTTGCCCTACGTTTATGCAACGTTTGTGCTGCAAATCCCATCGTTTGTGCTAATCTTCTTCCCGAGGTATACCAAAACAATTTGGAGGTGCAGGGGAAACGTCCGCACCTTAGAGTAGCACAAACGAGGGGGTTTGCGAGATTGCGACAAAAGCCAGCACAAACGTAGAACAAACAAATGCACTAAATTTCATTTACAAATTCTGGAGTAGGGGTGCCGGGAAAATGCACTTATCGACGCGGATTATTTATTGCAACATGTCGTACCGTTATGGCCCTTGGAATTACATTTGTATTGTATTTTTTGGTACAATGATAGCGAATAAACCCTCGGCCATTTCCCACCTCTCGAGCAATACATCAACTTTCATTATTGCATGCGAGCTTATCAGTTCTATATATCAATAGCATTCCAATTGTACATGAATTATCATCTTGGCGATGCACGAAGAATTAAACAATTATCCGCTTTAACGGTACCTACGTCGACCGTTATTGTCGAAAATAACAAGTTAAAGTTGATATTTTCCGTTTCAACTGCCCTTCAATTGCCCATTTTGGTTAAGTTATTATCGACAGTACCTAATATTCAACTTTAACGGTAACATTTGTATTCACAGTCATTGCAAGATCACGATATCCTTTCGTAAGATCTCGAAACGTTATACAAAGCGCATGTTGTTTGCAAAATCTAGTACATACATATATCATTTGGACAAATTTTCAGCCGGATTTCACTTGAGTGATAATTTATGTATTTGTATAAATTTCCAAAAACATTTTAGTTATACCTCTCCTTCACTGGGCGCGCTACATTACAAGTAATATATCCGCAATAGTTACTGCACACGTTTTATGCGAGAAGCATTCAGGGACGTACCGAAAGGGGGGAGGGGGGAGTTCCCCCTTGGCTTTTGAAAAGTTGGTAAATTTGGAGTTTTAGTGTAAAGTTGGTAAACTTGACCACTGAATGCCTTCTTTATCAATCTCACCGGTCCAAATATCTTAAGTCTAATACTTTAAAGGACATTCTATCAGATGATCAGGCACAAATTGATAAATTATTCCTTTTTCTAAAGTCCACAGGATTAACAAGTAAAATCTAGATTGTTGCTGTGCCTCTAGCCATTGTTGCTGTACATGGCACATAAAAAAAAAAAAAAAAGAAAAAAAAAAAGAAAAGACTGTGACATCTTATTTAACATCTTATTTTCTTGGAGCAAAAAAAAAAAAAAGGTCAACACTTGGTAAAATTTCATGGTATTAGTTGGCAGTTTTTGGTTCCCCCCCCCCCAAAGAATGTCCTCGGTACGCCCCTGGAAGCATTTCTCTAGCGCTCCGCGAAATTTCAAAAATCAATCACTAAGCGTAAATTGCGGTGAAAAATGTAGTCATTCGATCTTGGTTTGACGCGCTCCCCCCCCCCACCTCTCCTTAAAAAAAAGTTATGTTTGCGCTAATGTCCATATATATACTTGAAATAGCATAATATTTGGCAGATCAACTTTTATAAGCAAAAAAATAGGAGGTGAGGTGTGGTTGGATAATTAGTTTATTTATTGAAAAATTTTTCGCAATGGGCCCTTCTAATAGCCCAGTGTGGTTATGATTATGAATCCATCCAAAGTCTGTAGAGAGAAAAAATCATGATCTTTCGAAAATTACACGATTTTTAAAACCCCTATCCTCCCCCCAAATGGTCCGTGGGTTCTGAAATTTTGCATGGGAACTTTCAATTCAAAGATAACCACCTCCTGAAATTTAATCAAAACTGAAGAACATTTTTTCTTTTTCACTCCACCCAAATACTTGCCTTAATATATATAATTATGAATAATATTATAGAGGTAGAAGATGTGTGTGACGTTTACTACATATTATATAAATACTGTAGATTTTCTTCACCACGAAATCATTGCGATACACTGTTAGCTGAAGGGGAGTAAGGGGAAGGTCTGAATGTCGCGCTACTTGTATTAGTGGTGTATTAATTTTTTTTTTAATTTTAAAATGAAAAATAAAATTATTAGCATCCGAAAGGTGAAAAAAATCGATTATATGATACGTTTTTCGCATTTGGCGGTCCACTACACTTCTAAATCTCAAAACTGAATACGTAAAGTAAATCTACATAAAAAAAACACGTTTTTAGAATACTTTAAAAAAGTGATCGTTTTTTGCTATTAAGATATTTTTTACAGTTGAAAATTTCAAATGGCTAAAACCCCATGAAACAATGAATCAAAATTGCTCAAAATTTTATCTTAGATACACCACCTTGATACCTACCTATGTCCGAAAGAACAAAACATTTCCTTCATTCTAAACGAAATGAAAAATTCGCGAAAAAACGACCATAAAATGAGTGTAGAACGGGAATGGAGGGGGGTAGGGGACCAAAACATGAAGAAAAATTTTCTCTAGTCTAGGCACACCACCTGAGGGGTATAGGAGCCAAAAAGCGCTTGAGGCCAAAATCACCCCTTATTCGGGTATACCCTTTGTAAAGCACGCTGCATGCATATTCAGATCATAAATAAAAAAGTGATGCAAAACGAATGAAAAGGGATTCACCACCAAATCAAAGTTGTCTGTTGCCTTTTCAGTTTTTACTCCCCTCACTCCCTTTTGGGCATGCACGCCAACGCAGAGTCACCAGCCCATGCCTGTACAAATTGTTGTACTGTATAGCTGCAGCGTTTCATCGCATACATAATCGTCATTTCTTAGCGATTACTGTCTCACAACTCTCGCACAAATATAGCGTGCAAACATCTTTTTCAGATGAAAAACAAAAGAGAAATAAACATGAATTTGGATTTAAATTTTTTTACTCTACACTTGACGTATAAGATGCGCGCAGATGAGCCTAATTTCTATTTTAATTTTTTTTATTTTTGGGGTATTTATAAAAAGAAAATATCTTTTCTTTTTCCTACATAAATTTAAAAAAAAAAGAAGAGGAAAAAGCGTGAATTATTGTAAAAAAAATCGTACACGCGTTCTGGTAGTCGCTGTGGCCGAGCGTTTATAAACGAGCCAACGTACACGCACGAACATCATGTTACACAACCTTACTCTGCAATCGTATTTCAAGGGCAATTTACAAATGCAATTTTTATAAATTTCAAGTTGATCTGTTCACTTTCGGTTAAGTTATAAATAGTTATAGTCAGTCAACGATAATTTGGGTAAAACAAATATGTAAACGAACAAATAACAAACTTCAGCGAACGTATAAGTGAAATTTAATTTCAGTAAAGTCCACCAAAAACACGCACAAAATCTCCCCCTCGACGTTTTTTAAAGACTATCCTACATAGTTCTTACAAACGAAAAACTCAAAAGAAAGCAATAAATGAGCTTTTAAAAAATAGCGCATTTACTTTTCAAGCAGTCCGCTAATAATTATGAAGATTTACAGATTTACAAAGCATCGGTTATATATTATTGTATTTAAACATGCACACAATTTACCATCTTCATTGCAATCATCTACCGCTTGAATAAATACTGCAATGAAATCTAAATAACATATTAATTCAAAACGCGTTTCGATATTAGACAATATTAAGAAAGCTCAAGTCTGTATTGGGGTGAATATATGGTAAATACTGGAGTAGATAAAAGATTCTGTAAATATTAACTTACCTCGAATTCGATTATAAAAATATCCCTGGGCGTAACAGTTGTACACAAACGAATACAATTGCCTCGCCCACTCTGCTGAGGAATGATTCCCTGGAAAAATGAAAAATTATGAAGCATTAATAATTCCAAATCAAATTACCTACGTAAAAGCATTTTTCCTATGAAATTATAAATAATTAATTTATGTAGTATCGAGTATAGATTGTTGAGGAATCCAATCAAAAAGTCAAAAATAATTATCAATACGAATTCAAACATTAGGAATAATACCTAATTATTATATATAGTATAACAAATGATTAACTTGAGCGATTTCGCGATATACAATTTTTCAACGCACATATAGAGATCAAGAAGTGATTTCGCATTCCGATGAAAATGGTACGGTCAGATTTAGCGTTTCAAATCGGATCTCTTGAGAGTTACTTTGGTTTCCTCAAATTCTATAGTAATTTTTTTGAAAATGATACCACTATGAGAGCCCCTAGTTCGTTTCTAAAACGTTCTTGTAGGTTAAAAATTTAGTGAGAATACTTTCAACTCAAAGCAAACAGCACAAAAAAAATTCATAAAATTTTAATGAACTTTTTTCTTTCTCAACTCTTTAGTGATCAAGTTTTGCTCAAGTTGTTCAAAAGCCTAATTACCTAAGAAAGATGTTCTCTATTAAACATTTTTGTTAGTTTAGATGACTTCATTTAACGTGTACTCGAAAAAGAATTGAATTATTCACGCTTACTATTAAAAGTAACTAAATGTTTACCCGTGAATTCAGGGTCGAATTAAATCACTAAAAAATAGCAATCTTACCGTCTCTGTATACCTCACAATTGCTTACATATGTTACCAAATTAAATGTTGAAGAGCAAAATGAATAAAACGCAAGTTTGCTACAAGCTACATTCAGACATAAATGTAAGATTAGTTATTATACTCGACTTTAAAAAAGACAATAGGTACGCAACAAGAGTTCACACCAGAGTTGTTCCGTAAATTTACTCGAGTTTTTCTACCGTAATTTTACTCGTAAAATAATGTACAAAACCCATGTAAAAAAACTCGATTTTTTACATTATTCTACACTTAAAAAAATGTAAAATAATGTAGGATAATTCGGCAAGGAATATGAAGATTCTTCATCTTCCTCACCGAATTATTATTTGTATAGTTTAACGGCTTTTTGAGGAAGTTTTGAGTCGTGAAATTTCTTGAATCTTCCCTATCTCCCCACCAAATCAAGTTAAAGAGGTCAAATTTTGTGTGTGAGGTTAGTTGGTGACCAGAATATGACCTTTTGAATTTGGATCAAAATGAATCCAAAATGGCGGATTACCAAAATTTGAGTAGAGTTTGAGAAGCCTCAAGTTGGTAAAAATGTAATTAATATGAACTCATATGGTTGTTGGGGATAAGATGTATGACAAACCTATTTTGATTTCACCTTCCTGAGTTGGAGCAAAAAATGGCTTTTGAAGGGAAAATTGCTGCAGGAAATTTCATGAATTTTCCATATCTCATGACCAAATAGGCCTAGAATGGTCAAACTTCGTGTGTAAGATTAGTTAGTGACCAGAATATGACCTCTTAAATTTGAGTCAAATTATCAAGATTTGAAGATAATTTGAGGACCCTTAAATAGTTATAATTTGAGAAATATGTGTTCACGTGATTATTTCACGGCAAGAAATGCTACATTTGGGCCAAATTCAACTTCTTAAGTGTTTTTGGAAAGGATAGGGTAGGGGTTTTCAGACTTGGTATTGGGTGTGACCTGTAGTCATGAACGGTTGAACAAGGTTATTACTAAATCAAAACAAGCTCCAGTTAAAAACTCAGCTCCAGTAATGCGGCATGGCTGCTTATGTTTTTTTTAGTTTTTTACCTACGCAGAGTTTTTCTACATTCTTCTACGTAGAATAACCCTACTAACATTACTTTACGTAATTTTACATTGACAAGAAGAAAAACTTATTCTACATGTAGAGGAACAACTCTGGTTCACACTCGACTGCATGAATAAATAATGTATGCACCTGCAGGAACGATTCCTGATCTTGAGGCATACCTTGCTGATAAAATGAAAAATATATCATTAATCTCTGTGCAATATCGAAATAAATCAAAAATTTTTGTGAAATATTTAAATTATGCTTGATAAAATAAGTAACCGATATGTTATAGCACATCATAACTTTACAGTAACAATAAAAATTGAAATGTAAGGTGTGTTCACACTCTATTATAGGAAAAGACAATGTATGTATCTACATTACCTCGAATCTCTGCGTCGTTATAAGCTGATAAAATATATATATGATTACTCTCAATGGGATCTCTAAGCACTTCAAAAGTCGTATTGTAAAAAGGCACCTACTTACCAACAATCAAAGGTAACGAGACTAGAAAAAAAATTGCCAATGATTTCATTTCAAGTTCTTGGAAACGAAATGTTATCTTAATTTTTGAAATTCGTGAATGGAAGAAACTAACAAGTTTACAGGTTTCCAAAAGACTGGCTGAGTAGTGTTTTCGAAATAATACACAGCTGAATTCCCGCTTTGATTTTTCCCCCTTCGAAAGAAAACAAACCATGTTTCACGTAATATTGAAAGTAGTAGGGACGACAAAATTCAAAATTTCAACCGAATGTGTTGACACAAGACAATAGTTCGTATTGAATCGCACATTTTCTTCGAATTCATGACTTATCAAGTTTTTTCGCATAGTAGACTAGAAAAAATTAAAAATTTTTATCAAAACATAAAAACGCTTTGCAGGGTACTAAAGAACTGAGATCACTGTGGCTTCAGAAATAGTGATGAAAACAATATAACAATTCACATCAAAGAGATAATTTGATATTTCCGTCGCTGCATCTAATCCAGTTTCAACCCAAACGGGTTTGAAAATTGTTCAAACTCTCATTCACATTATAAAACAATTTTTTCGAACTCCAACACCTTTAGGTCTATTTTTGTCCAGTAAATATAGACGTTAGTACTGCAAAAATTCCAATCAAAGATTTTTTGGAGCATAATGTAAGGAATGCGTCCACAAACAACATACTAAAAGTCCTCATGGGCAGCGCACGAACTAAATCCACAGTGGGGCAAACACCTCCTCAAAAAATGGGTTTTTCAAATTACCTCCCCAAATATAATGGGGAAAATAGTTCATTATAATTTTGTAGCAGACTCAATTTGCTACAACTTTGCTACCATACAACTTTTTTTTTTGTGCCATAGGTATGGTTAGATAAAATCCTAAAGAAGAGAGATTTTAGGGGAGGCATTATAATAGTCATTAGTAGATGATGAAAGTTAACAATATGAATTGCATGAAGTGTGCAACAAAGGTGTTAAATCAAAATAAAAACTATTTTCCAAATCGTGCTACTCCCCTCACTCTCAACCCCCTCATCATGAAGATTTCCAAATTATCTCTGTTAATAACAGTTTAGCTGGGAAAATGTGAAGTACAATTTTGTAATTTATATGCAGTATACTCAATTTGCTACAACTTTATCGTCATACGTACATTTTTTGTAGGTGCCATAGGTGAAGTGGAAGGGGGAGGGGGTTGATTATATAAGCTAATTTCCTGTTTCAGATTTTAAAAACAATTTAATTGAAAAAAATTTTATTTTGAAATTTCTGACCAGCTCCTTTTTCTTTGCGGTGGTGCCCACAAAGTTGATAGTTGCTCATCTTCAACTGTTTGAAGTCCCTGGATTTTCTTCAATACTCGAGTGAAATAAGTATGGAGAATTTAATGAATACGAAGTATAAGTATAATAACCTGTGACATATTGCAGTTTTTCAGATAGGTAATCTACTACTTCTTCATCACTCTCTTCTTAACTTATACTAGCCGAATTCAAACAAGTTATTCCTTGGTAAGTTCCACACATAACTGACCATTTTAGGCCTGCAACATCACGCAATAACAATCAACAAGTTAGGACAAAAAGTTGTGATTAGAATGTGAAACCATATTTTCTAAAACTACAAGCATTTCCTCCACATCCTTTTCTGCAGTTACATGAAATATTTTTGGGTAATGTTGAAAGGGAAGCTGGTTTAGTCATTTGAATGTGCTTGAGCCGTTCATTTACATGTTTTATACTAAGTCAAAATGATGTGAGAAACCCTATTTAGCACTAAAAAGTGCAATTTGAGTTACCGCATCTTCTCGAAACACTGCCATCCTTCTTAAATCAAAATTCAGACTGCTATAAAGGGATTGAAAAGATGCAAATCGCGATATTTCAATATTATGAAATTTTCGCCGACATTACATCAATCATTTTTTGACAGGTGATTTGACCATTTTTTTTTTCAAACTCTAGAAGTGTATTGGAAGGAAATTTTTTAACGCAGCCGCTACTAGATCACATTACTCTGATATTGTGAAATTTTCACTTTTTGAACGAATTATTTTTCCGCTTGGAAACTTCACGAAAACTTTTTTTCTTAACCACTACAAATAAATTCGGAAGGAATTTTTGAATATTTTTAGATGCCATTGCAGCCAGCTGCTGGTCGCGATATTCTAATACGCACTGTGAAAAATTCAACAATTTTGAATTACTTTTTGCTTGTTAATTCAGCCAATACTTTTCCATTCTCAGGTGTAAATTTTTAAAATGAAATTAAAATTTTTCTCTTCACACATTGCATTTGACGCCTCATTTACTACTTTGATCATTCTCTCGACAAATTGGGTATTATTTGGAAACTTCGGGATATTGTACCTGGCATAACGTATCAACACTGGTGGCGGCGTCAGGTGTTGCTTTTCAAAATTAATCATCTCAGTGTAATGATTTACTTCGAAATTAAATCCCGGAACGTGTAATTTTCGTATTCTCTAGTTGGATTCCTTTTGATTCTGAAATAGACTGAAACCACTTCTGGCGCTCGAAGTCTCAATTTTTCTCAAATTTATCAAACTTTCTCGTAATTTTGATGAAAAAATAAAAGAAATAATTTATCACGTATCAAATTATAACGCGTATTCTACCTCCCCTGAAAATTTGATTTTATTGATGATGACGGATCAAAATGTTTTTTAAATTTCTTCAAAATTATTTCTAGTGATTAAGAAAAAAGTCTTTGTAAAGTTTCCAAACGAAAAAATAATTCATTTAAAATCAGTGAATCATAATATTACAATATTGCGATGTAGTACTGGCTCCACTGGTACAGAAAATGTTCAGAAAATTTCTTCCTAATACACTTCCAGACGTTCATAAAAAAAAAATGAAATTATCAGACCAAAAAATAATTAATGCAGAGTCGACAAAAATTTTATATTCCCATACGAAGCTTAAAAAAATTATGAATTATGACAATATAGAATCAAAGTTAATTCATAAAGTATGTCCAGTTTTCGTAATGTAAAATTAATTTTTTTTTTTAACTGAAAGGTAATCAATATGTGTGAATTGCTTCTTTCGGAGTTTTATGTTGAACACCTATGTACTGACATTACAGGGATGAAATTTTACAGTCGAATAATCGAATTTCAAGAAAACATTTCCACACAGGAAATTTAGGTAGAAAATGCAACGATGCTTGGCAAAATCTTCGGAAATTTCGACTGGGGGAGTGTTTATTTTTTAAAAAAAAGCTACGACTTGCTTGGATATCAAATTTGGCCGCTACAACTAGTAGGTCCTGATTTTACACGTAGATATACAGAAAATGAAATTCACGTTCATTTTTCATTCATTTTCACTTTTAAATATGAACAGAATCTCTGGCTTCCTATTGGCTGTACAATTCTTCTTGCCATTTCTCTATCTCACATACCATGCAGTTTGTGTATTTACAGAGTCCACTGATAGACCTAACATTTCAATCGTTTCATGAAACGTTCCCATCATACCCGTAACAATATGGGTACGGGTGTAGAGTGTTTAGTGTATACCTTGTATCGGAGCGTACCTAATTTTTTAGAAGTTTGTTTGAACGCCGGTAGGTCTTTGACCTTTGTTTTCCTCAGTACCGTTTAGAGAGACAGATATCCAACATTTTTCTACATACGGTCAGATCAACCTATGTACGATGAATTTACTTGCGAAACGCTAGAAAACGTTATTCAACGTACGTAGTTCGCAATATGGTACGTTGAAAAACAACTTCAAAATAGCTTGTCAGCAAGTTAAAAAACAAACAACAAACCACAACATGCGAATGGCGCACACGACGCTTCTGCTTTTATACAAACAATGAATCACAACGCATGTATTGCGTCAATACTGCTTTGTTCATGTCAAACACGTATGTAGAACGAAATTTTTCAAGTAAAGGGCATGATGGGATAAGATAGTTAAAAATGCCCGCGAGAGATTTTTGAACGATTTCTAGGGCAAAAGGTGGACCACATCAAATAAAAATTTTGACCAAAATTTCAGGCTCTAGTCGCGCCTATTTTCGGAGATATAGGCAAAAACAAATTTTTTGATTAAAATTTTTTTTCTCGCCTTATTATGAAGGTGGAAAGTTGAAATTTTGTTTATAGTGGCTTTGGCAATAAAAGGCTTTTTCTGTAATTTTTTCAATTTTTTTTCGATCAATTTTAAAAGAATTATGCAATTTTTAAAATTTCAAACCTTCATTTGTATAGCAAGTTTTTAAGGTGCAATTATGAGAAAATTACATAAGATATATCTTTTACCACCGAACATACCATAAAAATTTCAGAATTTTTTGAGTGGTGCAACATAGTCAAAAAAAATAAAAACTATTGCAGCGCGCTATAAACCAACCGGTTCGGTACTATGCGAGCTGTAGGCTGAAGAACGTTAAGCGACATCGCGTGGCCGCCTCAACGGTACATAACAGCTTAAGGGTATATTTCACAGAGACGGTTCTTTTTTTTTAGTATAACTAAATTTCGTAGGCACTATACATTATCTATATGGGAACCAAGATTGATAACGCTAAAAAAGTGACATTTTTTAGACTAAAATTCTTCGTGAGCTTCTAATGAAAACTTTTGAAATTTGAAAATGAAGAAGATAAGACACTTCTAACGAAAAATTCAAATTCCAATTTATAAGAAACTTACAAGCTGCAAAGTATGGCCTCCTCAAAAGTCAATTTATTTTTGCGTTTTTCTCGACAAATAATCAATTAATCGAAAAAAACCTTCCATGAAGTTTCTCAAATTCTTATTATAGGTGTATATTTCAAATTTCAAGTGAAACAGATGAGTAGTATTTGAGAATCAAAGATGTACGAAAATGGTCATTTGGCAGGTAAACCAGTATGCAATCGTGTATGTAGAATAGACCCTTAACTGATTTTCTCGCACTTAAAGCATTACTCAGGCTTATATTTTCCCTTTTTGGTTTACCGATAAGTGAACTTCTACAAATGATCAAATCAATCAATAGGCCCATTCCGTCTGTTTATTTGAAGAAAAAAATTCTTTCACCATAAAAAATTACAAAAAAATATTAAAAAATTATAATAAAAATAATTATTTTTGTAATTTCGTATATTGTATGTTTGAAAACTTTTTAACGATTTTTGAAAATTTGTTTAGCATTTATGATGATAAAAAAAAAAAAACTTAAAACGAATAATATTAAAAATCCAATTCTATATATGCAGTAGATTTTAATTTTTGAAATGTTTGCGATGAAACAAAACGAAACACTGAATAAAAACACTACAAGTGCTTGAGTAACATTTCGAATGATTGTATTTCAGACAGATATTAACATTTCACGAAGAATCAGTATATTTTCACAAGAAAGTCCAGTAAACATTTTAATTTGATTTCCTGAAAACGAGCAATCACTGATTTCACTCATGATCGTGAGGATTGTGCATCTATAGCTATTTTTCCTAACAGTCCAGTTAAATCTTCCACTTCAAAAATACTGGAGTTCGGAACTATTCACAGATTAGCAATATCATCTTCATATGTAGAACCTTTTTTTTATTAAATGATGTCTACAGCAGCGGTTACCGTGTGCAATGAAGATTCTCTTTTATGTTTAGATACCTACTACTCGAGGAACCGGCTGTTATACATATTCTATAGTTTCAGTACTTTTTGTGTTCAAAAGAGAAGTAGGTTCCGAAGACTGTGATGCCGTTCGCAAACTTTGCAATTACTGATTAACTACCTAATAGCTGAAATAAAAATGAGCAATAACCAATAAGCAAGGGTACTCATTTCATTTCAGGCATTACCGTTTAACACGTGGCAAACTAACAATATCAGTGTGTTTCATCACAGATAGTTTGAATATTTAATATTGTGATGATGGACATGTTGCATGATTTTAAAATAATATGCACGTATAAAGTAAAAAATTAGAAATTATTTTAAAAAAGCACCTCATTTCCGCTCACAGAAGTTGAGAAAAAAAATTCCAAAGTTCACGTTTTACGCCACGCGCCTAAACGTATGGTTCTCGTAGAAGTACCTGGTGTGACGTCAAGAGTTTGAATCGCGCGTTGGTCTTGAGGCATTTTTAACAACTAATGCGTTCTTTTCGCGTTGATTGGGTGAAAACGCCGAAAATTACGATATGGATGACGGAAGTTTATTATTAAGGAATTTTTAAACCTTAAGATGGAATATTAATTTTTCAATTTTTCTTTATTTTCAAGCAAACATAGGGTTGCAAAAAAAGCGAAATTTTCACGTTTTAAGGAAGTCAGGGTTTTGAACGAATAATTTTAGATTTAGATGACATAAGAACTTTTTCAATACATGATGAAAAAGTGTTTTAAAAGTACCAAGTTTTATCCAGCGAAAGCTCTATTCTAGCTTTTTAAATTCTCAATAAATTTGAATTCAAAATTAGAAGAAGTGCAAAACAGTGGGTTTCAGAACTTTCAATTAACATACTTTTTTCTCTTAATTGGTCTATGGATGATTTTTACGATACGAAATATTTACATGTTAATTAATTACGAATCTTTTAAATGTACAAAATATTATTAACTATTACAAAATAAAAATAAAAAGAATGAAGTATTACAAAAATCGTACAAAATCTATTGCGACTAGCATTCAGAACAAATTATAACTTGTTAAAGTAGATGTAATACTCGACTTCATAAAATGTATCATTTTGAATGATCCGTACATTATTGATTTTTTTGGTGTGTGTATTTATGAAAATCGTTTAAAGTCTGGTGAGGTAGACTTTTCATTTTTCTTTTGATTTTCCATTTACCTTAAGTAATGGTTCACTCAGATTTTATGAGAAGCTAGAGGGGAGAAATCACTCAAAAATGTTTTTGGTAGCATCATGTAAAAAATTAAGTTGAGCACGCCAACATATCCAAACTTCAATTTTTCAAGTTGATTTGAAGGACAAAGCAAAAATAGCTTTTTAAGGAAGTTTCAAGTAATAAAATTTCTTAAATCTTCATATCTCTTCACCAAATGCATCCGAAAGTCTCAGATGGGTTTGTTCGTAAACAGAATACGAGATTTTGAAATTGAGTAGAATGAATTCAAAGTGACAGATCGTGAAGGTTGGAGTTAACATGAGCAGTAATTTGAAGAAGCTTAATCAAAAACTCAGCTCCAGTAATGTGGCATGGCTGCTTATGCTTTTCTTAAAACTTAAACAACCAATAATTAATAATATTTCCTGTGATATTTAGAGTTACTTTTCATGTTAAAAAAAAAACTACTCATGTTTCTGAATCCGGGCACCAAAAAGATTGCCGTTCACATTGATGGTATTTTCATTTTATTTTATGTACCCTCCAATTTGAACATGATTTTTAGCTGAGTTTTCAACTTGAGAATAATATGCTTATGAAAAATCATTTGAAAAAATGTTGAATTCCTCTTTTCTGAATGAGTACAAGAAAACAAGGGCTAAGGACTCCTAGAAAAAAAGGTGGCACGATATTAATTTTCCCAAAGGGAAAAATTTTCTTGTAGGCCACTACTTCCATGCATTATTTTTTAGCTGAATTTTCAACTTAAAAATGATAGCTATTTCAGCCAACCTTATTCGGGAGAAGGGGTAAGAAGAGGGCGAGGTCTTCGATCTGGCAAACGTCTAACTTTTTGGTACATACAATACATATAATATATTTTTTTAGGCCACGTGTAGCGCAGGCGGATATCCATGAAATTTGCTCAAAACTTGGAGAGAGACTCTTCTTAAAAATGCGACAAAATTACCTTTTTTGTTTTTTCGATAAAATTCAAAATGGCGGATCACTCAAATTTTGAGGGAGGCTGGAAAAGGGGTAAATAGCTCAAATTGTTCGTTTTCGATTTCATACAAGAGAGTAAGTCACAGACACTAACATATCCAAATTTCAGCTTCTTAAGTGCATTTGGAGGGGAGTTGGAGCAAAAAAACGGTTTTTTAAGGAAATTTTGAGTCATGAATTTCTAGAATCTTCTATATCTCCTCACCAAATCGACTTAGAAATGTTGAACTTTGTATGTGGAAGTGGTTGATGACCAGAATATGACGTCTTGAATTTGGATCAAAATGGATACAAAATGTCGGATTATCAAAATTCGAGTAGAGCTTGAGGAGCTTTAAATCAGTAAAAATGTAATTAATATAAGCTCATATGATTATTGGGAATAAGAAATATACTATATGCCCAATTCACTTCCATACATGATGTTGAAGGGGAAGAGAGGTTATTGAGCTGAAAATAAGGAAGAGGGTATACACGGAAGTCAAAAATTTTTTATCGCCGTGTCATAGTGACTAAGTTATTCTGATTTTGGCTCACCAAGTAAATTTGGATGGGAGTTGGAGCAAAAAATCACTTTTGAAGAGAAAATTGCTTCAAGAAGTTTCATGAATCTTCCATATCTCGTCACCAAATCGATCTAGAAAGATAAAACTTCGTGTGTAAGACTAGTTGATGCTCAGAATACAATCTCTTCAATTTGGGTCGAAATGGATTCAAAATGGTGGATCGTAAAAATTTGAAGATAATCTGAGGAACCTCAAGTAGTTATAATTTGAGAAGTACGGGTTCAAATGATTATTGCATGTCAAGAAATACTATATTTGTTCTAAATTTAATTTCTTAAGCAATTTTGGAAGGGATTGGGTAGGACCTGTAGACATGAAGGGGTTTGCAACGATATTTCCAAATCTGAACAAGCCTCAGTTAAAAACCCAGCTCCAGTACTGCGGCATAGGTGCTTACGTTTTTTTTGAACAATTTTTTCAACAATGATACATTACAAAATATAAACAGCACATATAGCAATACAGTTGGGTAGTTAAATAGGTATGCGTAATTTTTCTAGCCTTGGTTTCGGCGAATTCGTCAATTATTTTATAGAAGTTTACTTTCTAGATGATTTCTTTTTCGATGAATAAAACAGTCAAATTAATAAGCCTGTCTCTTGGTCCTGTAAAATGAATAATATTTTTTTTGCTCTGCAATGTTGAAACGAAATCTGATTTTTTTTTACTGTACATTTCGAAAATTTGGCCACCCCTGAAAGCTGTCGCTCGGAGACGAGTTACCCTCGTCCTCCTTGTTGCGTCATTGGCATATGACTTGAGAATAATGGTAAAATTATCGAAAAAATAGGTATTTCAGTTATTCAAAATAAAAAGTAACAAACGCCAGTAGATATCAGTCATTATCGACTCTACCAAAAGAAAAAGCTGGTTTATGAACTGAACTACCTAAATGTTCAAACAATGGAATGTAGTTCATAGACGATTAAGCACGGGGATAATGTACTCGGAAGCTCTGCATATTGAAAAACCGTTCGAAAACAGATTTCCAACGTGTAAGAATTACGAAGTATGGTAGATGTTTCACAGTTGGTGTATTAAACGACACTTGTTCAAATAACATGACTACGTCGAGTTGCGATTTGAACCTACAATTTGTAACGATATAAACTTCGAAACTTTAACAAAGTCGAAGAATAATGAAAAAAAAATTATGAAAAATTTCAGACCAAAAGTAATTCATTGGTCAAGTATTACCTGAGAATGTCTCGATAATATTCGCTGTTTACTTTCAATACAGTGTTATAAAAGCCAGATTGTACCTGGAATAAGGAACATACTGAAAATAGGTTTTTATTATATTGGAAGTTGGCTCGCAAATAAGAAAATTTGCTTTTCAGGAAATGGGTTCTAATAGGTACTATTACTTTTTGTAAGCATGGAGCATGGAGGCCACAAAATTAATTTAACAAAAACATTAAAATAGTTATTTGGTTTCGTTACCCAAATCACAACATTTTCGTCCACATTGATGAATTCTTCATCTCATCTTCAAGCATCTCGTTCACGATCAAAAGGAATTCCAAACTAAAACATGACTTTTCGCGATCACTTACTGACCAAAACGTCATCGACCCGGCGCCACGTTACGCGACAAAGCTGCTAAAAAAAAATTCCAATAAATTCGACACCTAAAAGGCGGTATCTCTTTACACTCCATACAGAATACAACGTTAAACGTGTGCTTGAAAAAACCGTATAAATTATTTTTTTAACGAAATAACCTCGGTTTGCCCCTCGAGCTGCCAAGTGCCGGCGCGATTTCCCATTCAATACAGACGCGTCTAAGCTCTTATCTCGCCGGTGAATCAAATCAACGAGCTGAGGTGGTACGTCGCATTGGGTGCGACCGTATATAAGTACAGATGTTATCACAGATAAAATGTTAATAATGAAACACGAACTCCAAGACCAGTTCTGAATCAGATGCCCCTCCTACCACGCGTACACATGACCATCCTGGTTACAGTATTCGCTAAAAAAAAAAAACTTTTTTATCTGAGTTTTTAATGCGATCAAGCGAAGTGCTTGCCATCTGCGAATCGAGAAGGAAGTAGCGGAGTTTTATGCAATCGCCATCAGACGCTGATTGACGAAATTTTTGCCATGTGAAATTCGGTGTGCGCGAATATCTAATTAAAAGGTTTCACTAACGTGATTAATATATTTGTTGTTGTGGTGCTTTTGTAAGTGCTTTGAGGGTTGGTATATTTTTTTTGGAATTAATTTTTTATTTTTCGATTGTTTTTTATTTTATTGAATTTCTATGCGGTCGTTTCGGTGCGTTTAATTTTTGGAGATTGCTTTGTTAGGCTTGTATACTTCGAAGTGTTTTTTTATTTAGATTTCCTTAGATTCGATTTTGTTAAATGAACAGGTGGTCGCACTTTGTACGTGATATTTGTGACTTTTCATGGTATCTTTTTATTCATACGTTAATTAAGCTATTAAACATCGTGAAATTCAATAGCATACACATTTTCTTGAAGGAGAATTATTTTAAATTAATTTATAAATCATAACTGAATTATTCAAGAAAAAAATATTTTCCCCTAAATTAATAGGAAATTTTTCAATAATTTATATTTTTTAAACAAACTTTTTGCACGACTTCACTGACTTTAAATGATTATATAGAGAAGAATTTCTTCATCTACCGTTATAAAAAAATAAGAATTTTTCTGCCCCCTTGTATCATCCATTCATCAAGATTTCCAGTTAAAATCCTCAACACAATACGTACTAAGTACTAGGTACCTACTTGTAACTGATCTTTTACACTTCCAAATAAACTCTCATTTTCAATCCTATGTCTTCATTATGTTAAAATTTCATAAACAAAAACACGCCAACATTATTTTTAAAATAATAAACCAATTAAGCGAATAATTAAAGGTTCAGAGTTCATACACTTCCATCTAATTTAACGAACGCCACAAAAGAATGTAATGCATTGTTATTAATGCAGGAGTATAATTAAAAGTTAACCTTCTCTTATCACTATATAGAAATGAATTAGAGGCGTTGCTGCATCTACGTATTGACCTATTGACTTACTAGAGCACGCGTCTAAGTGACGAATAGCCGAGAGTTGGGTGATTTTTTTAAATATGCTAAAATATTCAGCATTTATCGAAGAGTACAAATTAAAACCCAAGTTCAACTTTTCTTGAATTTTGTGTGGCAAAACCACAAAAATAACATCGGTTTTAAAAAGTAATTGATTATATTTTCACCATGAAGAACGACAGCACTTTTTGGAACATATTTCTGAAAATTGCATCAATGTGTACTCATTAAAAAAATCAAAATCATTGCCCTAGTTGCAAAAAAATTCATTTTTACGGTGAACGAGGACTACACAACCGATTCAGTCTTCGCAGTCCTTCATTGGTAGATCCAAAGTTATATAGAAATAGAATACCAAGTTACACTGCACTCCTATAAAACAAAAAGACAATGTAATTAGTTCAAAAACAATCGCCATGGGCGCGATAATCGAGAAGACACATCTCTGATTGGTGGTTGCAATAACAACCAATGATCGCTTCAGTCATATCACGCGGAAAATTGAAATTAACCAATCAAAGTTGAGACTAGATTACAGCGCTCGTATAATGAGCGACAGAGCGTTTTGTTTAATTTTCAGAGTGCAGCAACTTGGTATTCTATAATATAACTTTGGATAGACCGGTATTATCAAGAAATATCCACCAAGGAAGTTCTAAACCCTTTATACATTGTTTCTAACTGATTTTAACACCCCCAAGCGCCAAATTCTCTTCATCTACTAAAAAATATTCCTTATTTCATTTTTTTTCATTTATTTTTACCAGATTAAGAAATTAACACATTATAATCTTTTCTTTATGACTTCCATCAATAATTTACAAGAATATGAATGTTCTCAAACTTTCAACGCTTCATTTCAGTTAATTTTGCAACACTGATTTTGGAAGAATTGAATTTAAATGATTAAATCAATCAAATAACCAGCAAAAAATTATTCAAATTGCAAGATTTGAGTTACTAAAGTCTTAAATTATTTGTTATGCCATAATGAAGTCAAACAAAATGAAATACATAAATGATATTTTTTTTCATAGAAAGGAATTTCGAGCTCGCGGTTATTAAAAGCAGTTAAACACAGTGTATTGAGGCCTAACATTAAATACATTTTTTTAGCAGGCACAACTTGGACAATTTAAAAAATGTTTTGGTACGTTGTAGATCCCCTAAGTTGTATTTTACGAAGAATCAGTTCTCCCTGCTTCCTCAGTTTCCCCTCAAAATCATATTTTCCATCTTTACTTTTTTTTTTTCAAGAATGATAATGCGATCTATTGCAAGTACAAAATTTTGTTTTTTTAGATGTATTTTTGACTCCATATATTTTCATAGCTTAATTTTCAATTTAAAGCGATAGCTACAGCGTACCTGATTTGGAAAGGAAAGGTCTGAACACATATTTATCAAATTATAACTCCTTGAGGCTCCTCAAATTTTTACCATCCGCCATTTTGGATCTATTTTGATCATCAACTACCTCCACAGACAAAATTTGTTCTTTTTAAATTTTCGGATTGATCTGGTGAAAAGATATGAAAAATTCAAGAAATTTCATGCTTAAAAACTTCCTCAAAAAGAAGTTTTTGTTCTTTGATATAAAATCAAAAATGAAAAATTTAAGCAATTTGCCATTTCTACAGCCCTCTTCAAAATTTGAGTAATCCGCCATTTTGAGATGTACCGAAAAAACAAAAAATATATCTTTTTCGTATTTTTAAGAAGAATCTCTCACCAGATTTTGAGTAAATTTTGAACATATAAAAAAGTTAGGCATTTACCAGATGATCACAAATTGTCTGAAACGCAAAAATTCGAAGACCCCACTCTCCCCTGACCCTCCTTTCTCAAAATCATGTAGGTTGTAATAGCTGTCATTTTTAAGTTAAAAACTCAGCTGAAAATAATTTCAAATATTTGGAGACTACATATTCAGAGAAAATATAATTTCATTTTGCATAGATGAATCATAAAATATACATCAAGTAAACAATTATTGCATGTTGAGAAAAGATAAAAATTAAAACAGTATAGAAATATAAGGTTTTTCGTGATGTCTTTCAAAAACGGGTAAAAAATAATCCAAAACACGACGAAAAAATGTATTTTAGAAAATTTGAAAAATAAGGAAAAATATTCAAGAGCGAAAAAATGTTGAGAAAATGAACGAAAAAGGTCTAAAAATAAATTTTTATTTTTTCATAATTTTTTTGATAATAGCCGCGACATAATTTTTGTCGTTGTTGCTGTTCCAAGCTACCTGCTGTCATCAACATACCAGCAAATTGTTTCAATCGATTAACCTAATTATTTTTCACTTGAAGTGGCTCCCCTCAAAAAAGAAAGCGTTCGAAGCTCCAAAACATTTGTCAGCGATTTCTTTTAGAATCACACATTTACCTCGCTCCTTCCTCCTTCAGTATTGACCTGATGTTGTTGCATGACAAATTCATCCTTGATATCTACCTATGGCCTTATCAGGAGCGTGCTCACCGTGTAACGACTCAGGATAATATCCTGGGGCCCCGAGGAGTGGGCCCCTTTGGAGTGGGACCTCTTTTAGCGTGACAAGAAGTGTAATTAAGTCGTACAATTAGGTAGAAATAAAGGTTATACTCGTAAGATAGTAAAAAAACTTCATCAAATTTATCTTAATGCACTTAATAAATTCAATTCAACTCAACTGCTTAAGTATACTTAATATTGGTAGCAGGTACCCACTCATCGGGAAATTTTTACTTGTACTAAAAGCAGTGATGAAACTAGCAAAACTAGCGAAAATAAGGCGTTTATGGCTTTACAAATTGTTAATATGATGACCACATATGATTAGAAATCACATTTTGCAAAAACTTTTTAAATTTACAAGGCCGTATGCAATGCATATTACCGATTTCCTCAGCCTCCACAGGGGTTTGAACCCTTATAAACAGCTGAAAGAAAATGATTAAACATTCTTATAGGAATTTAGGGTAAATCAATTTGCTATAGGATTTATTTACTTGTGTCAGTTATTGTAAGCGAGCAAAGTTCAAAAAACTGAGTTAGGGGGTTCAAAGCCTCGTAGGGGGCTACGCATCACGGCTACATATGGGGAGTTTTAGTATTTTGTTCACTCTTATACTCTTGACCAACATCCCGAAAATCTGCTCGATAACCGCTAATATAAGTTTCTGAATAATCTTACACTTCAGTTTTTGAAGACAGGAAAAAAACAACCAAACTTTCTTGAAGAAAATTTAATGTAGATAATTTTTTTATTAGCCATTTTTTCGTATCTCTCCTTACGAGGAAGAAAAACACAAAAATCTATGCTCAAAAAATGATAAATCATTATACTGCTTAATGCGTCTTCTTCAAGATCTCTTCACTAACTTATGATGAATTGTAGAAAAAATGTAATGCAATATTTTTACGAGAAATTTGGTGTAGAACAATTTTGTGTGGTAAGAATTTTTTCGTATTTGGCACTGTAACCAAGAAAAATGCAAAAAACTCACTAATGTACAACAATTTAGTCATTTTACCTAATGGGCCATCTTCAAAGTCATTTTGTTGTCGAACGGTGAATGATATAGAGAAAAATGCGTTAGGCATAATTTGTAGGTAATTTGATGTAGATTAATTAATTATATATCTAATTTACTTGTATCAGTCATTGTGAGTGAAAAAATTCAAAAACTAGCTTTTGGGGGTTCTAACTCCCATAGGGGCCACACGTCACCGCTACATGAGGGGAGTTTGAGTGTGTTGTTTGTGGTATTACTCCTGACAACTATACCAAAAATTGGCGTAATAACAATTATTGCCCAAAACGACCCAAATTATATCTAGAATGCCTGGATGCAGGAACGTACTGAAAAGAGGGATGTGGGAGGGGATGAGCTCCTCCTTGGCTTCTGAAAGGTTGGTAAATTTGGAGTTTTAGCGTAAAGTTGGTGAACTTGACCACTAGCACTAATAAGTACCTAGTATCAAAAATAAGACAGATAAATATTTCCTTAAACAAAGTATTGCAGTTATTGAAATTGCCAGCTTTTGGAATTTACCAACTTGCCAATTTTTATATGAAAGTGGAAAAAATTTCTTTCGCGCTTCGCGCGTTGTATTTCTTACGATTTTAAAAAAATTTGAAGGGGGCAAAAAATTACAAAATAGCTTAAAATACTAAAATTTAATAATATTAACCATGTGTGGAAGATAATTTATCAACTTGTATAAAAGATGAAAAAATTTCTTTCGCGCTTCGCACGATGTTTTTGTTACGATTTTAAAACATTATTTTTAATTTTTAATGCGTTGTATTTATTTTTACCCATCATACCAGTAGGATGATGTTCTCAATAGAGTAATGTGAAGAATGAAATTTCGATTGTTTTTTCTTTTAGGCGTTGTACGAGCATCATAAGAAATATCATTCAGGACTACACCTATCGTTGAAATTTACCAAGATGATACATTTTTTTAAATACTAATTTCGTATTATCGATGAAAAATTGTCAATTTGCTGAAATCAAAACATTTTAACGTTAGAGCAAAAAAAAAAATTAAAAGTTGGCAACTTCTTGTTTTCTTCCCACCCCCCCCCCGGCCTGAAGAATGTCCTTAGTACGCCGCTGCTTGGATGTTGACTAACAAAAACAAAAAATTCCAAAAACAATTATTGTTTAATGAAATAATTTAATGTTAAGTAAAAATCGATGTTATACCTATCAAAATTTAAAAAATTTTAATTCTCCATATTAAAATTTTTTGCTTCTTCGGTTAGCTTTCCAATTCACTCAAAAAAATTTGAAAAATTTTAACGGGGGGGGGCCACGGACTCTTGGGGCCTCTTCAAGATATTTATCCTGGGGCCCCCAAATGGCTGAGCACGCCCTTGTGGCCTTTCATAATCATTTCAAAACAAAAAAAAAATGATCAGTTATTGCAAATGGTGCCTAACGAAGGATACTCTTAGAAAAATAAAAATATTAAAATATTACGTAACGCTTCGAAGTCTCTCACAGACTGGATTTGGCTCTACAAGCGTTTCATATGACCAAATCGAATTTAAAAATTTGCAAGAAAAATAACACATTCGACCAGGAAACGTCACTTCATTGCCCATTACATTACCATTGAAACAAATTGCTACTTGTAGCGGAAAATATTTATGAATTATTAATTTAAATAAAAATTCAATTTCACGATAAACAAAATAGGCATTGGCTGCAAAAAAAGATCTTTTAGTTGTCGCAATAAATAATAACATTTCCAAAACACATTTCTTCGGTATAAAAAATCAACACATCTAGAAAAAAATGGCTAGACCTTGAAACTAGATGACATAAGCTTATGAAATTAATGAATAAAATAATAATATGGAGTTCTGCCAAAGGTAACCGATGTGTAAAACATACCTGCGCGTATATCGAGCAATTTTTAATTGTAGGTGTGCAACAGTATAATGTACAAGACACCATTTATCGTTTTTAATTACTAGTCGAACATACGATCACTCGAATACTATGTTACAGGTTTCAAAGTCTATTTACACAGTTTGACGCTACGCCACGGCAAGCCAAAGTGTTAGCACCATTAAGAAGCTCACCCAAGTTTCAAAAAACATTCAAAATAATATGGAACGTACCATCATTCCAATGTCACAAATATGGTTTGAATTTTTCCGAAGTTTCGAAATGGGGTATTACGCAGAATTACGCGGATCCATTTCGAGGTGATAAAATAGCTCTCTTATACGATCCCGGTTTATATCCAGCCTTGTTGGAGACCACTGCCGAGGGTGATCTAGTCAGACGTAATGGTGGAGTACCTCAGGAGGGAAATATTACCTTGCATTTAGAAATATTCGCAGACCAGATTAAAAATAAATTAATACCGGATGAAAATTTCGCAGGTTTGAAAAATAAATTAGAATAGAGAGGTGATACATTCGTAGACTTGGTATTAATTTTTGAGTTTTTTAGGTGTCGCGATAATCGACTTCGAGCACTGGAGACCAGTTTGGAGTGAGAATTTCGGATCTTTGAATTCATACAGGAAGGTATCAAAGCAAATTGAGCAAGAAAGACATCCTTTTTGGTCCGGATATGAGATAGAAAGAGAGGTAAAAAGTTTAAAATTCTTTCGCAAATGTATATTTATTTATAATTTCTTTATATATATGGGTAATTCTCTGAAAATGTCCATATTTCGATGTCTTTATTTTTCTGAAAAAAAAAGTTGATATTGGGAATTTTTTTGATTGGGATAGTGAGTATATGTGTCCTTGATGTCATTTATGCCATTCGGCTCAAGTCATGTCCCCCTGGGGGGTAGGGGGACTTTTTGAAATTTTATTACCCAAGACCTAAGAACTTCTTAGGCCGTGGCTGTTGATTCTCGATTTGGTGGCTTATTGTAACTCAGACGTAAGACGTCCTAGGAACTTGAAACAAAAGGGATATCGAAGATTAGTAAGTACATATAATATTCACCTATTCAATATTCTCTTAAACTGACTGTTAGGAGCTCCTTAGTAAATTTTTGGCGAATTCTCTCAGGTCGTGGCTGGTTGGTTTTAATCTTGAGCCGTGGCGAAGTGTCTTTTTATGACCATGGCCTAAGAACTAGTGTCTTTTTTCGAGAGACAGCCATTAACACCTAAATTAATAACATCTTTGTTAGTGTATCCCCATTAAAATTGATTTAGAATGGCAAAAAGACACTAATTCCTAGGCCGTGGTCGTAAAAAAAAACACTTCGCCACGGCCTAAGATGAAAACCAACCAGCCACGGCCTAAGAGAATTCGCCAAAAATTTATTAAGGAGCTTCTAACAGTTAATTTAAGAGAATATTGAATAGGTGAATATTATATGTACTTACTAATCTTCGATATCCCTTTTGTTCCAGGTTCCTAGGACATTTGATGGCTGAGTTAGAATAAGCCACGGCCTAATACCACAAAAACCGGGAATCAACAATTTTTACGAATTTTGCTTTCCGACTGTGATAAATAAATGACATTTCACATTTCGAATGCTGGCAGTGTATTCTCATGATGTCAAGGAAGCATTGTAACCGCAAAGAAAAACGAATTATAAAATCATTGCCGCAGGAGAAGCAAACAAAAAACGCCACGGCCTAGGAGTGTATAAACCATTTACAGGTCTTTGAACCTTCCTGGAGGTCAAGCAGGGAAACTTTGGACATCATTTTGAGCGTTAACATACACACTCAACTATCCTGAGCAACTTTGCTAAGTTTTTCCTCAAAAAAATATTAATTTAATATCATTTATGTGACATTGAAAATTCAAAACGTGACCATTTACATGCCACGGCCTAAGAACTTTTGACCTTTGGGTTGGAAAAAACCCCATTTAGGGGGGGTGGAGGACAATTTCAATCGATGGGAAAGTTAGAGGAGATACTCATATAAATATAGAAAAAAAAAAAAATTCAATTGTAGCGTAATTCTTCAAAAAAAACATCGATTACAGAAATATGGACATTTTCAGAGAATTACCCATATTCTTTTGAATAATAAATTATAGTAATAACGTTCTAAGATCAATATGTAATTGAAATAAGGTGAATCAAAACTAATCTTTTTTTCGATAACTGAGATTACTGGAGTACTTAAATTTCCCAAAGAACCTGAAAATGTCAAAGGTAGAGTTAGTAATGGAAACTGAAACTTTAATGTAATTTTTGATGAAAATCGAAAACTGAAACTAAAAAATTAAAAGCTTAAACTGAAAACTGAAACTGAAACGCAATTTGAATCAGTTTCAGTTTAATGACAAAACCTTACACTTTTGCTTTTTATTCTGTGTACTATTGCTGTATAATGATACTTAATAGCGATGATGGAAACTGAAAACTGAAACTAATATAAAACTAAAAATGAAACTTTTATGTAATTTTTGATGGGAACTGAAAATTGAAACTAAAACTGAATATGAAACTTTTATGTAATTTTTGATGAAAATTGAAAACTGAATCTGAAATTAAAAAATTATGAGCTAAAACTAATTTTTGTTTCAGTTTTCCATTACTGCGTAGTGTAAATTATAGTAACTGTTCCGTTTTCTAATTAGTCGTACGATATTTTTCATGTTGTTTTGAAGCTGAAACGGAGATAATTTGAAAATTCTTAAAAAAGTAAAAATGAAATAGAATTTTCTCTCTTAAGGTCTAGTTTCAAGTAGTTGAAATCAAGCCCATAAAATTATTTTTTTTAATGAATATTTTATGCTAGTTTTATTGTAAAAAATTACTCTCATTGTTTATACGTAACCATTATGTACCTATTTTTATAATTCTTTTTTTTGTTCATTGAAATTGTTCTATATTTTTTGGCCATACAAACTCTCTGTGAACAATCAATGAATGTTTACCCCTTCAAATTAACGATATACCGTCTTACCAATTATAAGTTAATTATTTTGCATGACTGCGCCGTAAATATAAGAAAAACCGGTTGCTCCGCGAATTCTAAACTTGAAGTTATGAATTACAATCCAGACATTTTAATTTTCTTACGTTTAACACAGGCATCAAGACGATTTGAAAAAGCAGCTTGGCAATTTTTCCGGCGTACTTTGAAAACCGCTCGAAAACTGAGACCTAAGGCACTTTGGGGATATTACGGATTTCCTTTATGTTTCAACTATACTCCAAGAAACAACCGAGCTAGATGTTCAGATAACGTGATGGAAGATAATGAAAGGTATAGTATAGTGGAAGTCAGGGCTTATTTTAACGAATTTTGTCCCTTGTAAGCACGATTTTTTCTGTTTTAATTCTAAATGCTGATAGAATTTTGCTTCAAAAATCAGAAATAATTTCTTTTGCGCTTCGCAAAATTTTTACTTTCTTGCTTCAAAAAAAAAGCCTTCTCCTTCATAAAAACCTTGCTACGCTTACCCCACCTCTAGCTACATGTCTGTGGAAGAAAAATTTCTCCCAATCTGTTCAAGCAGATGATACGCTAATTTAACTGCGCTGTGGGCCATGTAGCTATAGCTAAATAACTGTACTGAAATTATAGTGGTTTTGCTATTTTGTGCAGTTGACAAATTTTTTTAGAAGTTGTGTATTGTATCATACGTATGTAATTTTCATGGATCATAATGACTGATATATTTTTTACACAGGATCAAGTGGTTGTTTGAAGAAAGTTCGGCGATATATCCATCCTTGTATTATAAAAAATATACGATGACTCAAGATACCAGAGCTCTATTCATGGAGGGTAGAATGAAAGAGGCTATGAGAGTGGCTCGTATGTCAAACAGTCCATCTCCAGTGTACCCGTATACGTGGTTGAAATATTATGACACGAAAGATTTTGTTGATGAGGTATAGTATGATTTTTTACACTCCTACTGCAAAGTATAAGGTTTTTATTTAATCCGATACATGAAAAATATTTCACATAATTTCATTATATTATCGAATATTGTATTGGGACAAGAAAGGAATCTTGTATGATGTTATGAACGAGGAAAAGAAAATATTCTATAATTAATTAAAATGTCAAAATTTACGATTTATAAAATTATTATTTGACCTTAATAAGTACATATCAATTAATGATTAAACAATGACGAAGCATGATTCAATTATGTGGTACACAAATACTCGACACCTGAGTCCGAAATTCATCGAATACGCGGTCATTGATTGCAAAAATAAAAACAAGAGGAAAATTTTTTTAATTATCGTTTACGCACGCGAGTATAATTAACCTTGCTCGTCACGTGTTTTAATTCCGAATAAAACACCTTATCGCATTCTTTTTACAGAACGACTTAATCAACTCGTTGGTTATACCGAAAAAAGAAGGCGCATCTGGGGTAATAATATGGGGCGCCTCGAACGATGTGAATACCGACAAAAAATGTAGATCTATGCAACATTACGTAGAAAATGTATTAGGACCAGTGACCAAGCAAATATTATCAACTCCTAAAGAACAAGTTTCGGCGATTTTGACAAATAGCGTGGATGAAAATTCAGTCATTATTGAGCCAGGTGATAATAATGTTGATTATGTATTCCATTAATGGATCAGTAGTCAATGAAACAAGAGAGGAATTTTTAAAGAATGAATTGTACGAAATGAAGCATCGAGTCCTATTTACGTACAGATTACATGGAGCATCGTGGACAAAATAAAAATACTTTTTCTACGGTGCTCGAAAAATACGCTTAATTTATTATTAACGAGTTACCATTGTAATTTATACTTATTATAAAGTGTTACAGTTGTTTTAAGAATTACCATTTTAGGAATACTTTCTCACTTGTTAGTTATTTTTTATTTTTTAACACCGCGTTACCATTCTCACTCGCTTACTATAAGGATATTTTAAGATGTCAAGAAAAAAAAAATGTAAAAATATAATATGAACGTTTGGAATATTGTTTAATATAAAGATATTTAAGGTTGCTGGATACGATTTTGGTACTATTTTTCTCACTTGAATTCAAGTAATATTTCAACTTGGACTTTTCAAATTCGAAATTTTAATAATAAACATGATAATAATTCTTTTCTCAACAAAATCAATAAACCGGGTATTTCAGGGGCTTGTTCATATTTGCAAACAACGTTGCTAATCCCTTCATATCTACAAGCTACACCTAATACCAAGTTTGAAAACCGCTGCCCTATCCCTTCCAAAACCACGAGAAAAAAGTATACATTACATTATTTTAGAACAATGTATTATTTCTTGTCATGCAATAATAATACGAAACTTATTTTTCAAATTACAGCTACTCGAGGCTCCTCGAATTATACTCAAATTTTTATTCCATTTTGACCTAAATTAAAGAGCTGATATTCTAAGAAAAAATAAAATGTAAAACAAAAAACCTATTAATTAAAATTATATGAATATTAAAATTTCCTCAAATTTATAATATTAATTTTATTCAAATCATATGAATTAATAAAATTTAATAAAAAAATTAATTAATTTTAAAATAAAGAAAAATAAGCTAATTAAAGCTTTTGAATTCATAATTCGATTATAGATAATAATCTTTTCTCTTTTAATATTTTTTTTTATTTATTTAAAATTATAATTAATAAATTAATTTTCAAAAAATTAATTATTTTTAAATAGGTCATCAAGAACATACAAAGTTTTACCTTTCTAGATAGATTTGATGACGAGATATGGAAAATTTGTGAAATTTCTGTTCCCCTTCAAAATCCGTTATTTGCTCCAACACCCCTCTAAATTCACTTGGGAAGCTAAAATCAGAATAAGTTTGTCACTTGAGCTGATTTTATCATATGACACTGCAATAAAAAATTCTCGACCTCTATTGTACCCCCACCACATTTTGAGGTCCATAGCCCCTCCTTCTTCCCCTCCAATATCACGTGTGTAGTTGAATTTGGGATATAATATTATTATTCCCATAATAATATGAGTCCATATAAATTATATTTTTATTAATTTGAGGCTCCTCAAGCTTCACTCAAATTTTGATGATCCGCCACTTTAGATCCATTTTGATCCAAATTCCAAAGGTCATATTCTGGTCGTCAACTAACCTTACATACAAAGTTTGATTTTTATAGATTGATTTGGTGAGGAGAGGTTGAAGATTTAAGAAATTTCAATACTGAAAACTTCCTCAAAAAGCTGTTTTTTGCTCTAACTTCCCTCCAAATACACTTACGAAGCTGAAATTTAAATATATTGTTGTCGGTGATTTACTTTTTCATATGAGATCAGAAACAAAAATTTTGAGTCATTTACCTCTATTCCAGCTTCCCTCAAAATTTGAGTAATTCGCCATTTTGATCTGTATTTAAAAAACAACAAAAATCTCTTTTTTGTAGTTTTAAGGAGAGCCTTTCACCAAATTTTGAGCTGATTTTATGAAAACCCACCGGCGCTACGCGTGGGAGGAAATATATGTATATAATTACTAATGGTCTACAACGTAAACATTTGAAGAGCCCACCTTTCTGACCCCCCCACCCCATTCCTAAATAGGGTAGGCTGTAATAGCTATCGTTTTTATTAAGAAGTCAGCTTAAAAAAACTAAATTTTTCCGAACTTGAAATGTTTTAACTTCATTCTCTATTAATCTAGTAAATCTATACCATTATAAGAATAGTTGATGGGAAAAGAATTTGTTTTATAAGTATGTGGAGACATTTTGATTTATGAATATTATATAGAAACTAACTCCATATCATTAATAACATTATATAAGTTCCCATTTCCAAGTGCTGAGCATAGCCTATAATGGGAGGTTGGAATTTTCCAAAAAATGTTTTTTTCACTATATCTCTCCAGGGTTTGATCGTAGAACAAAATTAGTTCAGTACAATTTTGCTTTACACTAAATTTCCTACAACATTAACGAGAAAATTTTTATGCTATAACCCATAGGTGGGAAGTTAAGGGGATAGAAATTTGGTATTTTGAAGGCTCCATTACAATTGATTAAATTATACTCTACACTGAGAGAAATTTATATTGTAAAAGTGACTATAAAATTATAGTAAAGTTGCCCCAGTTCGGATATATAGTAAACATCACCATACATATAGTAGTTACAGTACTACATGCATAGTAATGGAAGTATTACATATATACCAATTAAATCACCATATGTATAGTAGTTAAATTACCATACATATAGTAATTAAACTACCATACGTATAGTAATTAAACTACTATAAGTAGAGTAATGAAATTACTATATATACACTAACTAAAGTACTACACATTATAGTAAATTGAAATATTCACTATAATTTGTAGTAACAACCTATGTACTACAATCTATTCTATGTTTAACCATAGTAGATATGTATGTAAAACTTTTCATAATCAAAATAATACAAGTTTGGTATAAAAATTGCATTTAGAATTGATAAATTTTACAAAAAATCAATGCAAATGTTGCATTCTTTCTTATCAACACATTTAGATTATACTTTCATGAGATTTATCAATTTTAAATTCAATTTTTATACCAAACTTGGATTATTTCGATTATGAATATTTTTACATGTACACAAACTATGGTTTAAACTACTATAAATTGTACCATAATAGTGCTTATCAAAATTCGAAGCTATGCAATATACAAAAAAAAAAAAAAAATGATTATTAGGTACAACATGGGTACGTGAAAAACTTATATTTTGTAAAAATTGTTTACAAAAATATGCGAGTAGGTAAAAACGCAATCCTCTAATTTTTTATTAAAATATTGAAAACATTGAAAAAAAATCACATTTAGTCAAGTTATTTAAAAAAATATATGTAAGATTCAAATAAACTATGAGAGCTTTACATTTAAGAAAAAATCACATTTAGTCAAGTTATTTAAAAAAATATACGTAAAATTCAAAAACTCTTAAAACTAAAGTAAACGAAATGGAAGGAGCTTCAAGTTAAGTACTAAGGTATTGCAATATTTTGAAATGAAAATTACTTAAGTTTAAAAAAATAAAAGTACGTAACTGCTACGGTATGAGACCTTCATTTGTTGTTTTCTAAAATTAAAATTACCTAAATTATACAGTCAATAAGGAGATCATAATTAACATCTTTGAGCACATAAAAAAATTGCAAAAACACACTGGGGCAACATTTCACATTTGTACTTTTAAAAAACATTTTGAGGCATAATAATAACATAATTATATTGGTAACAAATATACTGCCGCATGTAGTTAGAACGTCCTATCTGACATTTTGAAAGTTTTGAGATAAATGCAATTTTGTGAAAATTTCTCTGCATCCTCATTTTTTAACTTAACGACCTCAAACTTTCAGTAGAGTTGTGTACCCAGTTTCTCTATTTCACAATATAAAGAAAAAAACTGCGCGAGCATAATTGTTGAATAGGGCGTTTTAAACTAGTAAAACAGGGTGAGAAGGTAGATAGGACAAAATTATTAGCCGTATTTCTACGGTTCTGTTGTAGATAGGACATTCTAACTTAGCTGAGGAGATGGGAAAAATATACAGGAACAATATTCATCAATAATAAAAAAAAAAGTGAAAATTCAGGTAGGACGTTCTAACTACGTGCGGCAGTATAAATAATTAAGGAACATAGTACACCTCATTCTAGAGCAACGCAGATCAGTGCACAAAAGTTTTCAAATACCTACTTAGATAATAAAGGAGTATGATTACTTTCAGGGTAGGCTTTTTGTATGCGTTCTCCATCGATGTCATTTTTTAATATATTGCTAATGAGAAGATCGTAAATCGAACCGCTCACGTTTTGTAACCCGTTACCGTCACCAAGCTCTAAAATAATCTAAAAATCCAACTGATTATCAGACAGATATCAGTTTAGATACGAGTAAATGCGCAAAAAATTGACTTATTATTGGTTCAATGTTGTCGTTGTTATTAATATCATTATTACCTTTCTCCATGATTAAAAAGCAAAGGACATGAACGCACAAAACAAAATCGCACTATACTGGAAATGTTGAAACGAGTTGAATATTTAGTATAACTATCATTGTCACATGATGATAAAATACTATACACTATAGCAACAAGTACTATATATGTAGTAAAAATTACTATATATTATGGTGGTATTCTTTATATAGTAAATTTAACCATACATATAGTAATTTTAATTATACAGTATTGTATTTGGAATGCCAAATAGCTGATGTACCATATTTTATAGTATAATAAATTATAAATTATAGTTAAGTATACTATACATTTTTCTCAGTGTATGACATTATGTTAATATGAAAATGAAAAATACATGTACGACAACTGGCGGCTTCATAACAACCCAATCATGACTCTATGGAGGTCTCAGCCCTATTCCTTCACCCCAAAATATATACCTACTCAAGTATGAATATTTTCATGCGAGTAAAATGCGTTTAATATTATACCTAATATTATGTAAGTATAATGTATAACACATGGCATAATATTGAATCAATTGTAATCGAGTTCCTAACGCACTAAATATCAAACTCTCCACCTATGGATCGTAGCATTAAAATTTTCGTACCTATGAAAATTGTGGGAAACTTAGTATTGAGTAAAATTGCCCAACGTTATTTTTACTCTACGATCAAACCCTGAGGACATAAAGGGAAAAATATGTGTTTTGGGAGCTCACCTTCGATTTTGGGGGATATCATAGTCGTTTGTTTTTATCTGCATCGGTCAGTGTTTGTATTCTTGAATGGAAATTGCTGGTTACGTTTCGATATAATGATTAAAAATTAAAATGACGAAATAGAATGGCAGTGCCTATTTGTACATTTATTTTTAAAGCACGTATTATCGAAGCCATATTATGATGCGTAGAGCAGATGATAATGTAAGTTTCATTTTCGAAACTAAACACGCATTAAACATTTACCTTTATCACGAATAATTCTGAATTTCATCGTGAGCAAATGATTACACGACTCGTTGAAATGTTAGGAATTTTTTAGGATTAAATATTTATATTTACATGATAAAAAAATTTCTGATTCGATTCATCTTTTTATCATAACCGAGTACATTTGCTTTTTTATCATCCAATTAAAATAGGATTGAATAAGACAAACCATGGATTTACTGAGATAAGTAGATTTGGCGATGCCGGAGTCATTTAATATCGATATAATAAATTGACAGTTTGACAGGTATTTGTATCTTTACTTCTTTATTTAGGTACACTATGTTTTATTTATGTTATATTTCGCTTTCGATATTAATTTTGATTTCTGTTCTTCAAGTATTAAAAACTGAAATTTTATCAATAAATAACATTTTACGTGCACGAATATAAGTATATATGTACTTTACGAGGAGAAAAATAAAGAGACTCAAACTGTTGGCGAACGATTTTAACATGAGTCATTGGGAAGAGCTCGAAGCTATACGATCAACTAATTGCGACCAATTTGAACGCAGCCAGTTGAGTTTTTTCTTTTTAGTCATTAATATTATAGACATCAATATGCATTCTGTTGAATAAAGATATTTCACAATTAATGATTTTACATAAAACCTGCTACAAGACCGGCTGCATCGAACGTTAAAAACCAGTTGGAAATTTTTCATTGAGAAAACGTCGTAACGTGGCGACGACTATTTTTACACATCTCGTTCGTTGCGATGATGCGATGCGCGGATTTATGTTAAAAAATTACACTTTCGGAATCAGTATTGTGAGTTGGATTTGCATTTTGTCATTCTACTTTCGTCATGAGGGGAACATTTATTGTAGTAAATGAGTCTAGGATGTTTAAATAGAGTATGATTTCATACTGCATAAACGTATTCTCTTTTCTATTCCAACTTAGATCGCTCAAGGCTCTAATCACGTCTGTTCCCTCGCAGAAAAACACTACTAGGCAACTATTAGTAAAACTTCACTAATAGTTTTTTCGTCCAATAGTTTACTTTTAGTTTGTTCATTACTAGTGCACTAAAAGTAATACTAGAAGTGTATTAATAGTATTACAAATAGTACACTATTGGTAACTATTACTGAAAGTTCACTAATAGTTTTTTCGTCCAATAGTTTACTTTTAGTTTGTTCACTACTAGTGCACTACAAGTAATACTACAAATGTATTAATAGTATTACAAATAGTACACTATAGGTAACTATTAGTGAAAGTACTCTAATAGTGAACAACCATAAAACTAAAAGTAAACTATTGGACCAAAAAACTGTTAGTGAAGTTTCACTAATACTAACAGTAGTACTCTTCTACGAGAGTGTTATTTTCATATATCATAGAGTTGTTATGGACTTCCTTATATATTATCTAGCGCGTCACTTTATCAGCGAGAAGCGTTGGAAAACTTAATCCAAGTAAAAATTAATTAAAAATAGGGTTAAACAAAGTAGAAAAGGGCTTAAAATGTGCATGGAAACTTCAGCTACAAATTTTGTATAATTCCGTGCCCCAAAAATAAAACTATATTACATTAATTTCTTTTAAAATACCGAAACTATTCGACATAGTTTGAAAATCGACTAGATAGGGATATTAGTAGTGTTTTATGACCACTACTAATAGTGCCACTACTACTATCAACGCTTTTAGTGATACTATTAGGGATATTAGTGGTGTTTTATGATAACTACTACTACTTTCAATACTTTTAGTACTACTATTAGTGATACTGGTAGTGTTTCGTTGTTACTACTACAGCGCTATTTATAAAGTTTCATCTTCACTTCTAGTCACACTATTCATTCATGAATTGTACTATTAGTTCAATAGTAATACGAATAGTAAAACTATTAGTTTTTCCAAAAACCAATAGTGTTTTTCTGCGAGGGTTGACCAAGTGGTAACCGCAAAACTAAAAAATTCGCCATCAGATGTAAATCATCAACTACGAGTACACCCAAAGCTGTCATTAAAATTAACGATGTCAGCGATTATAACACCGTTTCGATGATCCAGAGGTGGTCGCAATAAGAAAAAAATTCACGCGACGTTATTAAATTTTCACCATCGCAATAGAAAGAACACGTTACAAGATGACGTCATAACAGTATTCGAGGCGTTTAAATCAAACGACTGGACGGGTTTGGTAAATTTAATTAAACTATTCGCCGTAGTCGTATTTGAAAAACGATTCGACTCTAGTCGAGTGAAAAAAAAACCAGAGGAAGGGAACGTAAATCGATGCTATTTCGTGGATTCCCATTACCATGTAATAAACTACGGCGAGGGTTTAATTAGCGGGCCAACTTGTCCGAGCCTTCGAAGAGGTTTTACTCACGAGTGGTGCGAAAATATGCGCGATTTTTGTGCTAGAAAAGAATTCTCATTTTTCTCATCGAACAGTCGAAATGAAAATTAAAGGTGGTATTTGACAAACCGTTAAAATAACGCCCTTGAACTTGAATCGATAAATGCGATAAATTACTGGTACTTGGTAAATGCTACCTCAGGCGTTAACAGCTTGTTAGTCAGCTCTATTGACGACTAACAGCGAAATTGCGGGTTATTATTATGGCACCCACCATTTATGGAAAACGGAACGAAGAGAAAACTTGCCTCTAAACGAGAGTAATTTTCGTTTTACAGGTAGCCGTGTTTAATTTTTTATGCGCGAATGAACGAATCAACGAACATCTAGGATCAAGGAATGAGGCAGCATATTATCTGTTCTCATGGCAAGGAAGAGCCATAACTCATACAGAGATAAAATTAATTCGTAGGCCATCCTTTTGAATTTTTCCTACGATTCTAATGAAAATTTGAGAGAAGAAACAATTCCAACTGTGGAATGCTTTAAAACAAAATTTGAATCTTTATGCTCTGATGCAATCTGTCCATTTTGCTCTTCCTCTCCTCTACCCTCGAAGAAGCTCGCCCATTAGGTACGCATTCTCAGCGCTCGCAAAAACCAATAGAACAATATGTTAGATGTCTAAGATGCTTATTTCTTGAATTTCTTCAACTCCAATTTTGAGAATATATCGTATAAAAATGGACATTAAAATGTAGTTTCAAATTAAGTACCTTTATTTCTAATTTTTACAGTACAGGCTAATAAAATTTTCTGAATAGTTGTGAAAATTGAATTTTTCATATGAAATGTTGAACTTTCAATATTTAAAAGTTTTCTCTTGAGACAAATTACGTTTGATTTTCGCATTTCAGGAGTTGTTGAAGTATTATACTTATCGAACACTGAATATTATAGGAACGACTCAAGAAATGTCGATTTTTTACACATTGCTTTCTCACTTTCGCGGTAGTGACCAGACATGGACTGTTGAGATTAATTAAAATAAAGTTGATGTATAATTGCACTTTTATTATTCATTTAAACCATGAGATACAAAAACAAACTGATTCCAAATCTAATAACAGAAAACATTTAATCTGATAGTAGAAAAACGATGGATCTTCTCGAAAAACTTCTAAAACAGTGTAACAACATGTATAAAATAAAAAATAAAAACATTTGTACTCAGTTCTGAAACTTAATTTTACTCTTCAGGCACAACTGCGAGTTGCTCAACAAACATGATTTTTCCAAATTAATTTGGTAAGGAGATGTGGAAGATTCATGAAATTTCACCACTAAAATAAAATTCCTCAAGAAGTCGTTATCTTTTTTTAATTCCGTTTTAAATGCACTTGTGAAGCTGAACTTTGCACATAATGGTGTACGCGACTAAATCTTTCATATGATACCAAAAACGAAAAATTTGAGTGATCCAACATAGTGAGGCATAAAACAGTAGTATGGCATTCGCCTGAAAACCCTGCCTTCACCGAATTCCTCCTTTATATATCAGGTAGAATGTAATACCAGCTGTTATTTTTAAATTCAAAACTCAGCTAAAAAAAGGTATCAAAATAAAATTTTGCTTTTAAAGTATACAACTGATTATTCTTTGAAGTACTGAAGAAATTTCTATAATTCTGTTATGAACAAAATAGAAAGCATGATAGGTCATGGATAAGTAAAAACAAAATTGCGTAACTATACCACTAGAACGTAAACATATAAAATAGAAGACAAATGCAAACGTTAGATAGGTTAGTGCCAAAATAAAAACAATAAAAATTCAATAACCCAATTGGACAAGCCCAACGATTGCGTTATCAAAACAAAATTATAGAAAAAAGTCAATCGCCACATTTGTGCCGAGAGAGAAAACAAAAATACAAATCCTAAGAAATGAAAGTTAGTCTTAGCGTCTACACGCCTAAATATTTAGTAATCCTCTCAAAACATTTCGTGGAAAATTAGCCGAAAAGGCGCTGGGAAAATTAATGATCTCATCGAACCATGATGAAAATTAAACACTCTTACCCGAAAGGGAAATGGCCCTTTCCAAATATGTACATTGTGCTCATTAAAACCCTTTGAATATGATCAAATCCCAACAGTAATTAACCTGATGTAAATTCAGTACTCAGTTGTTAATACATTATTGAGCCATTTTTACTCAGCACAGTCTAAGTGTTGCTTCCATTCAGATATAGTAGCTAGATAGTTGATTTAATATTCCGTCAGTGATATAAGCGAAAATCGAGCAGAAAGTTCTGTTAGTGCCTCCGCGATGATTCTTTATAGTGGTTCCGAGATACTTTGTACATCAATAGTTTCTAATTTGAATAAGTGAAATGTATACGGATTTCCCTCGTCAAATAAACCAAATTAATATAATTTTTGTGTATTGTTGTTTTCGAACAACCTCACGTTATCGTCGAAAAATTCAATAACAAATTCTGATCATATTTACGAAATAACCCCTGTTCAACCAGTTTCGTCACCGACTGTCGCTGAAAAATTGTAATTAGACAAGTCTGTAAGAAAAGAAAATAGAAATTGATTTAAAATTGTTTTGACCAGAACTCTCAAGAAAATGACTAGGTACCATTAGTATTTAGATTTATTAGAAATAAATTAAAAATAATTATACAGATAAATTAAAATAATTCTTAAATTTATAATAATGAACGCATTCCAAGATGTGATAAAACATAAAAGATTAATTTATTAGGAGAAAATTTGAAGAATAAAATATGCGTATGCATTATACTTATTTTATCACTACTATTATTGCTATTAACAATATTTGGTTATGAAGTCAGTTGGACCTGTAAATAATAATAATGATGCAAAATATAAGCATTATTACGCTATACGATTTTTACATATTATGCTAAACTAGCAGTTTCGGTTCTTATTTCAAAAGTTGGCCATTTTTTTTTTAAACCGATCGAACACACTTGTTATTTTGATTTTTTTAAAATTAAAATTCATAATGGAAAAACAAAGTGCATGGGGAACACATTGAAAAAAAAATCGCCAAATGTATACCCTTTTTAACGGTTTTGAGTATATCGACGTGAGTATTGAAGACCGAACATGCTTATCTCGTGTAACTCGCGCTTGGCGAAATGCGAACGCTTATTTTTGAAAAAAAGTAGCATTTAACGATTTTTGATTTTACAATGCTACTTTTGAGTCAAATTTGAGGGGTAAGGGTGTCCTAAAAATGAAAAATGGCAAGATTATAAAAAATGGATTCATACTCTAAAATCTATTTACTAGAAAAAAAAATTTAATTTTGAAATTTAGAATAGCTCCATTTAAAATGTTGACCCTCCCTCCCATTTTGGGATTGGGGGTTTGGATTATAGTTAAAATCTTCTGCATGTTAATTCGGTAGGTAAATCAAAATTTCGAAAAAGTTGGACCAAGAGTTGCGGAGGAGAAGAATCACAAAAAAAATCAAACCATGCAGATTCATATAATATACATATAAAATATCATAATATAATAGAACATATAACACAGAAGAAGATAGAAGAAGATAGATAGAAAGAAGATATAGATATATATATAATACAAGAAGGTGGCTATAACAGCTTATTACCAAAATCCAATTCTTCATAAGTCAACGATAAATAATCTGTAAAAATTCATTAAGCAATGTATTTCCGGAAATATTTTAACACAAAAGACGCCTACTTATTTACTTTAGCCTCATTTCCATTTTGAAATTTATTTTGCTTGATTTTACTTTTTTTAATTAGCTGAATTTTTCATTCGACACCTATCACTATGGTGCTTTTTTCAAAAAGAAGGTTCGGAGAAGTCCATAAAGTACTGTCTATGCTGCAGACTGCATACATATCAGTGCATTGCACTGTGGTCACGGTATACGTAGACCGTATATTAGAGTGGCAATGAAAAATTAAAATTCGAATTTGAAGTGTGGCACCCCCTAAAAATTTTCATTTTACTACAACATTATGATTTCCAAAATTTCAAGTTGATAGGTTAATATTAACACGTGGCGCAGAGTCGTTAAAGTTGAGTAGATATATAATATCTTTACTATGGTTGTCCAATAGGGTGGGTCGATTTTCACTTTTTTTGGAAAATTAAGAATGTACCTAGTTCAATGGTTGCAAAATGATCCCAATAGAACGTAAAAAAAATTTCAGCCCTCTAGGTCAATATTTACCCCTCCCATAATTGAGTCAAAGTTTGTAAATAAGCAAATTTTTTCAAAAAATTTCAAAAAATGTTGTTAGACCTAATTAAGTTTTTTTTTGCGTTTAAACATCATGTTTTGCCTTCCCAACTTCGAAAAAAAATTAAAATGCCAATTTTTCCTCCATCCAGGGGTTCCAAAAATACCTAAAATATGTGCTAAAATACCTTATTTTACCTGTTTTTCCATTTTATTTAATATCATTTATTAGCTCTTAATAATTAATTGATATTGTGTAAAAGATAGTAGCTGAGTACAATTATGTGGTATTCCTCAGTATTTAAGCTCAGACAATACATATATTGGTTCATTTTTACAATTTGAAAAGTACCCAAAATAGCCAATAACTTAGCTCTATTTTATACTTATTCTTACAACATAATTTTGAATGACGAATATAGCGCAGCTCTTTACTGTTACATCAACTACGAATTTTCAAATACTCATTTATATACGTAGGTATATTTAAATTATCCAACGTCTAGCCGTAGACGTGCATCAGTCATATGCGTTGAGCTGCTTAACAGCTGATGTTCGCCCCCACTCTGTCACAGTAGGAAGTAAATCTCGTTTGAAATCGCGACAGGTTAGATTTTCTTACATTTTTAAATCCTTTTTACACCAAATATTCATTCCGCTACAAACCGTTTCCTTATTTTCATTCCTAGATGATGCCATCTTTCGAATTTAAGAAAGATTTCAAAATTTGAATAATTCGGTAAGTTCTTGCCTATTACCCGGCTGGCCGGAGGAACTCGATGCACAGCCACCTCCGCGTGGTGAGTTCTGTATAAAGCAAAGAGCTGTGCAATTATTTGCCAATTGAATCATTGAATATTGTAAGTATGAGTATTAAGTAACTCTTAGCTAGGTAGAAATGGTAAATTGTAATTACTCATACAATGACCATTTTGGAGACCCCTTATTGTGAAAATGAACCAATATATGTATTGTCTGAGCTTAAATACTGAGGAATACCACATAATTGTACTCAGCTACTATCTTTTACACAATATCAATTAATTATTAAGAGCTAATAAATGATATTAAATAAAATGGAAAAACAGGTAAAATAAGGTATTTTAGCACATATTTTAGGTATTTTTGGAACCCCTGGATGAAGGAAAAATTGGCATTTTAATTTTTTTTCGAAGTTGGGAAGGCAAAACATGATGTTTAAACGCAAAAAAAAACTTAATTAGGTCTAACAAAATTTTTTGAAATTTTTTGAAAAAATTTGCTTATTTACAAACTTTGACTCAATTATGGGAGGGGTAAATATTGACCTAGAGGGCTGAAATTTTTTTTACATTCTATTGGGATCATTTTGCAACCATTGAACTAGGTACATTCTTAATTTTCCAAAAAAAGTGAAAATCGACCCACCCTATTGTCCAACCTTATAGAAGGGAAATTTTTTTTTTCATTTTTTCGGAGTTCTCACTCCCTACATTTTTTTCTTTATGCTTCTACATTACGCGAAAAAAATTTCAGCCCTCTCGGATGAGGGGAACACGTGGCACAGAGGAGGCTAAAGTTTCCCCCTTTTCATGTAAAATTATCTAAACGCCTTCCAACTCCTTATCTATGGGAAAAAGAGGTGGTATGAAGAGGACCAAAAGTGTTAGTCGTGTCTTGAGGATTCCATACATGTCATTGATACCTTCGAACCTTAATTAGGGGCCGAGTTAGGCAAAAAAACGAAGCAAAGTATCAAAATGTAGGTAAAATACACCAACAAAAAAATACATGATTTTTTTTTTTCATTTTCGCGAACTTTCCTCGTAGATAATTATATTTAATCCTCGAGAAGACCACGAGAGTCAATTACACCCCTCATAAGTTTGAAAAATATCAAAGTGCCTAAATTATAATTTTAAAAATATTTGCATTTTTGTACGTTTTATTAGTTACATAAAATCTAGAGAAATATGAATCTAAAACCTTGACATTTTCTCGGGGGCATTTTCCACTATCCCCATCATGCCCTTTGTTGATTTTTGAAATTTTTGTGCTACTTTCTACCAATCTTAAGTGGTTAAAAAATGTTCTCGAAGAAAAAAGAGATAAGAATAGAAATTTTTTATTTAACTTCATACAATTGAATAATATGTTTTTAAAAAATACAATATTGGAATTCACAGTCCTTAAATTGTAATTTTGTTCTTCCTCCTTTCCTATTTGGGAGAAAGAGTTCAAATTTGGCTTTAAGAACCATCTACGCGGTAATTGAAACTCTGTATTAAAAATTTTAGCAAAAATTGCCAGATAGTTTTTGAAGAGTTTCCAAACAGAGAAAAATAAAATTTCAAATGCACCGATCAACAAAAAAATTTAAATCACCATAAAGGGAAAATATCAAAATTTTGTTTTTTTTCAGCCTCTTCCCCAAATTTGATTCGAAAAGTTTGAAAATCTAATGCACGAAATGATGTGGATCAAAGGGTGTTTTTCTTATATTTTATGAAAAGTGAAATTTAAATATTTTTTAAATTTTTACACTATTTTGTCATCAGATTTGAAGTGTAGAAGTTTCTCAGAGGAGAAAGAAGATGAAACACAAAAAATGTTATTTACTATCAAAGAATTCAGTAATGTTTTCAAAAAAACAATTTTGAAATTTGGGAACTCTCCATCCAACATTTTGTTCCTCCTCCACCCATTTTTGGGTTTGGATTTCGAATTTGGCCTAAACACCAATTACGCGGGACTCAGAACTCGAATTCAAAATTTCAGCTAAAATCGTTGAATAGTTTTCAGAAACATCCGCGATAAAAAAAAAGCAAACCTACGGATTACCTATCATAATTATGTATTATATAGATTTGTAATTCTAGATTTATTATATTATGAATTTTTATAATAACTTCATTTTTAGGTCATTCCTTAATTTGAACTGAAATATCTTATTGAGGAATAATAGTCATTACGAATAATATATCTATCATTCCTTCAAATGAAATGAATACGAGACTTGCTGAGATTTGTACAAATTCGTGTGGAGCTTCATCGCGTCAGCGGAGTGTTCCGGATTCTGGGGACCTGGTTCCAGTGTGATGAAGGGGCCTTTTTCGTTGCAGGGGCCCCTTCCAAAAAACGTAAAAATTGTTTTTAGTACCACGCGAGAACCCCCACGGGGGGATACTATTCCATTTATGTATTTTTTGTATGCAAACTTCTAAACCATTGTAATTAATATTTATTAAATAGAAGGTTATAGGGAACATTAAGTGCTCAGTGGTGAAAATATACAGCTACAAGTCTTATCTTTTAGAATTATGGGTCGTGCCCTTTTCACATTTTTTTGAAAAATTAGGATCATTCATTTATTTTGAATTTTCGATTCAACGATTCAAGAAATAAAGGGCATGATGGGATAAGATAGTTGAAAATGCCCCCGAGAGCTTTTCGAACGGTTTGTAGAGCAAAAGGTGGACCACATCAAAAAAAAGTCTTGACCAAAATTTCAGGCTCCAGTTTCGCCTATTTTCGGAGATATAGGCAAAAACAAGTTTTTCGATTAAAATTTTTTTTCTCGCCTTATTATAAGGATGGAAAGCTGAAATTTTATTTATAGTATCATGACAATAAAAGGTTTTTTCAGTAATTTTTTCAATTTTTTCGATCAATTTTAAAAGAGTTATGCAATTTTTAAAATTTCAAACTTCCCTTTCTATGGCATGTTTTCGAGGTGCAATTATGAAAAAATTACATAAAATGTATCTTTTACCACCATACATACCATAAAAATTCCAGAATTTTTGGAGTGATGCAACATAATCAAAAAAAATAAATAAAAACTATTGCAGCGCGCTATAAACCAAGCGGTTCAGTACTATGCACGCTGTAGGCCTAACGAACGTTACGCGACGTTGCGTCGCCGCCTTAACGGGTGCATAACAGCTTAACTGATCTCGCATTTAAAACATTACTTAGGCTTATATTTTTTTTCCTTTTTGGTTTACTTATAAGTAAACTTCTACAAATGATCAAATCAATCAATAGGCCTATTCCGTCTGTTTATTTGAAGAAGAAAATTCTTTCATCATAAAAAATAACAAATATTAAAAAATTATAATAAAAATAATTATATTCTTATTTATTATAATAAGAAAGAGAAATTGATAAGAATATGATTATTTTGATTATAATTTTTTATTATTAGTTAATTTGTATGGTGAAAGAATTAAGATATATCAGAGCTGCTTTGAAAAATGACTACAGATGCATACGCAACGCGATGCGATGCACTATACCCCTTGAGCGCCAAGTACACTTGATTTGTAAGCATTATTATGTTGTTTTCTAATGACTTCGGCTGGTTGGTAATTTTTGTAATTTCGTATTTTTAAAAACTTTTTAACGATTTTTAGAAAGGGCCTCCCCCATTAAGTAGGTAAAATCGGCCCTTGACGCAAATTTGGTCAAACGTGGTTCCAAATGTTACTTTGAACCTAAAAACATTCCAGCTAAATTTTTGACCCCCTACCCCCCATCCTTTCCAGAATTATCGCGCATTATATGCTAAAAATTCAATTCGCGATATTTCAAGTAAGAACGGAGGAAAATTTTTGAAATTTTCACAGATCATACGTAGTACATGTATGTTCGTAAGATAATTTTTTGAGATTTTTTTTACATTTTTTCCTCATTTTTGAGGGGTTGAAAATTTCAAAAAAAAATTTCAAAAAATTTTGGGGGTGCCTTTGCTGAATTTTTTTTCATAACTTCGTCATACCCTTAGGTACAACATATAATTTTTTCAAAGTCCCTTTAGGGGGTGCAACATGCTGAAAAAAAATGAAGTTTGAATAAAAACGCGTATTTTTCAATTACCGCCCGCAACGATAACGCTTATAGCCCAGTCATTTTTGGTTCGGACCTAGAAAAAATTACAGGAAAGATGATTTATACCATACATGCGAAGAATGCCTTCCTAAGTAACATTCTAAAAGTTTCATCCCCTAAACCTCCGGCTAAATGTGCGAGAGAACAAAAACCTCTGAAAAAAGTGGGTTTTTTCACTCATAGCTCTGAAAGGAGTAGGAGGAGGGGTAAATTAGATTAGTAAAAAAATGTTCTTCGTTTAGTTTCCTATAAGATAAAACCTTCAAAGAGGGATGGGGGTAATAATAACCATTTTTGAAAATTTTGTGTTATTCAATTGTACGACAATTATGATGATGCGAAGAGGAAAAAATCAATAAAAACAAAATTATTATACACTGGATTCTCAATAAAAATAAGTACTGATGTTTCTCGCTAAGCTTCTAAATGGGCCCAAAATATGAAAGTACAATAGTAATCATCTCCATATCTTTTATACTTTGGGTATAATGTGAATTCATAAAAATGGAGAAAGATGATTTTCACTGCATGTCATACCTTCTATAAGATGAAATCATTTCGGTATTCACATAGCACCCTTATTGCGCACAAACTGGTTGGGAGAGAGGGGTTTAATGTTATAATTTTAAAATATTTTCTTTGTTTTTAATTATATGTTAATAATGTCTGTTCAGAAAGGAGAATTTAACAAAATCAAAATCATTCTACATATTCTTTATATAGCTAAGGGCTCCCCTTCTTTCCTATGCCCAATGGAGGGTAAATGCACAAAACTTAACATTTTACACACTTTAAGCGAAGTACGTATATTATAGTACAATGAATAAATATCGATAATTTTCCTTTCCGAACAGACATTATTATCATACAATTAAAAAACAATGAAATTAATTTAAAATTATAACATTAAACCTCTCTCTCCCACCCAATTTGTGCGCAATAAGGGTACTTGGTGAATACCCAAATCACTTCATCTCATAGAGGGCATGATATGTGATGTGGAATAAGAAAATAAGGTTAAGGGCAAAAATCACTTTTTTGAGAAATTAGGCTTAAAGCCTGACTGCGTACCTATTTGTTGGTGAGAATTTCCTTACATTTTTTCGTGTAATACTGAACGCATACCTCGTATCTTCATGGAACTCGATGGAAAATAAAATAAAAAATTTTATGTACTTTTTTGCTTCTTAACAGGATTTTTTTCTTAACCTCATTTTTTTGATTTCACTGTTACCGTAATCTCATTTTGTCATTTCAGAAAGGCCGTTTGCTATAAAAAAAGTGTTTTCTTCAAATCGTGTTTTTAAGTGTGATGCATGTTTCCTGGCGGTCTAAAACTATTTCCAATCGTTTTTTGTGACCAAAAGTATCCAAAGCCACCATTAACTCAAAAACGAGTTTCCTGCCCTTAACCTCATTCCCTTATTTCACATCACATATGAAATGAAAATCATCTTTTTATGAATACACATTATACCCAAAGTATAAAAGATATGGAGATGATTACTATTGTACTTCCATATTTTGGGTCCATTTAGAAGCTTAGCGAAAAACATCAGTAGTTACTTATTTTTATTGAGAATCCAGTGTATAATAATTTTGTTTTTATTGATTTTTTCCTCTCCGCATCATCATAATTGTCGTACAATTGAATAACACAAAATTTTCAAAAATGGTTATTATTACCCCCATCCCTCTTTGAAGGTTTTATCTTATAGGAAACTAAACGAAGAACATTTTTTTACTAATCTAATTTACCCCTCCTCCTACTCCTTTCAGAGCTATGAGTGAAAAAACCCACTTTTTTCAGAGGTTTTTGTTCTCTCGCACATTTAGCCGGAGGTTTAGGGGATGAAACTTTTAGAATGTTACTTAGGAAGGCATTCTTCGCATGTATGGTATAAATCATCTTTCCTGTAATTTTTTCTAGGTTCGAACCAAAAATGACTGGGCTATAAGCGTTATCGTTGCGGGCGGTAATTGAAAAATACGCGTTTTTATTCAAACTTCATTTTTTTTCAGCATGTTGCACCCCCTAAAGGGACTTTGAAAAAATTATATGTTGTACCTAAGGGTATGACGAAGCTATGAAAAAAAAATTCAGCAAAGGCACCCCCAAAATTTTTTGAAATTTTTTTTTGAAATTTTCAACCCCTCAAAAATGAGGAAAAAATGTAAAAAAAATCTCAAAAAATTATCTTACGAACATACATGTACTACGTATGATCTGTGAAAATTTCAAAAATTTTCCTCCGTTCTTACTTGAAATATCGCGAATTGAATTTTTAGCATATAATGCGCGATAATTCTGGAAAGGATGGGGGTAGGGGGTCAAAAATTTAGCTGGAATGTTTTTAGGTTCAAAGTAACATTTGGAACCACGTTTGACCAAATTTGCGTCAAGGGCCGATTTTACCTACTTAATGGGGGAGGCCTTTGTTTAAGAAATTAATAAAAATAATATTAAAATTTTTAATAAAAAATATAAAGAAATATATATATATAATATAATAACAATTTCATATCTAAATTATTATGATGTGAAAAAAAAAAAAAAAACTTGAAACAAAAAATATTGAAAATCCAACTTCATATATTCATTAGATTTTAATTTTTGAAATGTTTGCGATGAAGCAAAACGAAACACTGAATATAAACACTACAAGTGCTTGAGTAACATTTCCAAACTATCTTTCTACAGTTATAACGCAAAATACCACCATAATCTACTTTTTTCCCTATAATATCTTTGAAAACCTATTCGCATCTTTTTCAGAATTGATAGTTTTTTAAATGTCGCTATTTTTTTTAAAAATAAATTACATCTAATACACTTTTCATTACGCGACATTTTCGAAATTAATTATTTGAATTTAGAGTTTATCGCAATACATAAAAGTCAAAAAATTTTGGTTAGTGTTCTTATAGTGAAGTGGTTAACATAACAATTATAATATTACATGCAAACGGAAGCATAATATGTAACGATTGTTTTGCAAATTGAAGTGGTCTTCCTCGCTATTATAATAAGGAGGGGAAAAATATCAATAAGAATATAATTATTTCTATTATAATTTTTTAATATTTGTTATTTTTATGATAAAATAATTTTTTTCTTCAAATAAACAGACGGAATAGGCCTGTTGATTGATTTGATCATTTGTAGAAGTTTACTTATAAGTACCTAAACCAAAAAGGAAAAAATATAAACCTAAGTCAAAGTGGATTGAGCTATAACAGGTTAAACCATTCCGGCTGGCCACCAAGAAATTTTAATAAATTTCTTTTCGTTCTCCTAGCCACAAGAGTCTGAGAACAACAATCTATGAAAATGAAAAATATTTGGTTCTAAATGACGTCAATATGAGCAGCTAAATGTACATGTGGACTTACAACTTTTGCGGTGTAAGAGGGGAGATCGAAATTTTATCAAAGTTCGTTCGGCCTACAGCGCGCATAGTACCGAACCACTTGGTTTATAGCGCGCTGCAATAATTTTTTTTTTTTGACTATGTTGCACCACTCCAAAAATTCTGGGATTTTTATGGTATGTATGGTGGTAAAAGATACATTTTATGTAATTTATTCATAATTGCACCTCGAAAACTTGCCATAGAAAGGGAAATTTGAAATTTTAAAAATTGCATAACTCTTTTAAAATTGATCGAAAAAATTGAAAAAATTACTGAAAAAACTCTTCATTGTCAAGATACTATAAATAAAATTTCAACTTTCCATCCTGCTACACACTATGCGTGATGCGCGATTTTTGATTCGCGAATCACCTGCAAAATGCGAATTTGACGCAAAGCACACATAGTGTGTAGAGTAAAATTCACGCTGTTTCGCATTAAAAAAACTGATGTGTAGAGGGCGATTAGTGGTAATTCGCGAATCATCAATTCTTTCACGAATCCCTCATGATTCACGAAACGCGCATCGCAGATCACGCATCACGCATAGTGTGTAGCTGGCTTTATAATAAGGCGAGAAAAAAAATTTTAATCGAAAAACTTGTTTTTGCCTATGTCTCCGAAAATAGGCGATACTGGAGCCTGAAATTTTGGTCAAAACTTTTTTTTGATGTGGCCCACTTTTTGCTTTAGCGCATTTTCGACTATCTCATGCCATCATGACCTTTATTTCATTTTTATAAATTCAGTAGGTACTAGACAAGTAGTAATACAAGTATCAGGGACGTATGAAGAACATTATTCAACGGGGGTAGAAAATCAAAATTTGCCGACTAGTATCATGAAATTTTACCAACTTTTGACCTGTTTTTTTTTCTTTTGCTCGGAGAAAATTAGAGCTTCAGAAATAGCTGTGATAATATTATGGGCGTGCAAAGCGCGAAAATTGTTTTCATGTCTTTCTTGTTTTATTATGTTGTATGCCTATACTGTACTTCCGATAGAACCCCATACAAACAAAGCATTAAATTTTCTTTTGAAAAAAAAATCTCATAAGCAATGGAAATCATGTTTAAAATTTTCAGTACTTCATTTTGTAGTATTTCTAATGATAAAAAAAATTTCAATCAATAATTTTGTTTACAATCGAGTGAATTAATGATGAATTCAATTTTTGAAAATTTTTTGCTGAATCAATTTTTATTTATATTTTTGGAAATCAAATGGCACTGCTGCTATATTTTATTTGGCGTTTTGCTTGTATGGGGTTTAGTCGGTCACACGATATACGTATAACAGGAAAAAATTTTCATTCTTCAATGTTTTAATTTAAGCAAATTGGCAATTTTTCATCGATAATACGAAATTAGCAGGGTTGAGCGTTTTAAACAAAAATGTTTAAAACACGTGTTTAAAACGTGTTTTAAACGTGTAAAAAAAACAAAACGAAATTTTAAACAAAATTTTGTTTAAAATGTGTTTAAAACGTTTTTTTTTGTTTTAAACATGTTTTTTATTCTCCTCGTGTTTTTTTTTAAATTTCCGGTATTTAACCAAAGAAATACGATATATGAATAAGTTTACCAGAACTAGAACGCTAGAGACGAAGAATTTTCTCACTGCGGAGGCAACATCTAGAAAATCAAAATTTTCAATTTTTCAATTTTCATTTTTAATAATGCTTTATCATTTTGACCTTTCGTTAGTAGGTGTTTCTAATAACTTCAATGAAATAATTAAAACTTGTAAAACATTAATAATAATGGTTAATTAAAACTTGTAAAACATTAATAATAATGGTTCTTCTTCAAGAGAGAGAAAGAGAGAAAAAAACTGTTTAAAACTAGTTTTAAACAACGTTTTAAACATGTTTTTTTTTTCATGAAGGTTTTTTGTTTTAAAACAGAAAACCTGTTTTAAAACAAAAAAAAACAGTTTTTTGTTTTTTTTCAAAAAAAACGGTTTTTTAGCAACCCTGGAAATTAGCATTTAAAAAAATATATATATTATCTTGGCAAATTTCAACGACAGGGGTAGTTCTGAATGATATTTCTTATGATGCTTGTACAACGCCTGGAAGAAATTTCTTCGATTTTATATAAATAATTATCAAGTTGGTAGTTCTTCTTTAGTTGTATGATAATAATCAAAATCCCATTCATTCTTCCCGTTACTCTATCAATTTTGCTAAATGAAAAACTTTTGGGTGAACATTATCCTACTCGTATGATGGGTAAAAATGATGGCGTATAAAGTATTAAGATATGAGATTTTTTTGTAATGTATATGTAGCATAGGTACTAATAGTAATTAGTAACTATAAGTAGATGCAAAATACTTGAATATAGTTTCATATTTATGGGTAAGATTTTTTCTTTTAATATTCCACCTAAGTTATAGGTTTCAAAATTATCATCGGGGCTCCGCCAATACGGGGCCCCTTGGTAAAAGTGGGGCCTGGTTCCGCTGCACTTAATTTACATAAGGAAGCAAGCCTCTAATGATAAACAATAGATGTCTCTTGTTGAAGGTATTGGCAACACCGCAAGGTCAGACAACGATAGTAGAAAACCTGTAGTGTGTCTCGCAACATACGTTTCATACCTGGTGACTACTTGATTCGAGCACCGAAGCGAAAAAATTAGCTAAAAGGTGAAAAAATTCAAAACAAATATGTATTTTTGACAACGAAAGTATGAATTAAAATTTTGCGTTTCATTGATAAACGCTTTTATGCATTAAATAAATATTATTTATAGTATTTATTGTTGCTATCATCATTCAAATACATAATTCATTTCTATCAGGGAAAGATTTTTGCGCTTGGGGTGCTCGAATCAAGTAGTCACCCGGTATATGCTGTGTCTCGCATAATATGAACCATATCTGCAATACCGTTTATTTTTGAGTTTTCCCTACCCCTTTAAGGTTCCGGTAAATTGTGGCAATTAGTGCTTACCAAAAAGCTGACATATACTCTTCTAACTTTTTAAATAAGGCCCGATCTCGGGACGTCTATATGGTATCCAGGGTCTGACAAGGATAGCGGAATTTGCATATTTTGGGATCTACATATGTGTGCGATAGACTTATAAAAAGGATATTTCAGCGTATAATCTTATGGAAAAGAAAGGTGAGTAGTAAAATAATGTAATTTTAGTTAGAAGTGTTGCATACATTTTCCCTATATGTATGATTAGTAAGAAGGGTGATAATTGTTTAAATTAGGGTAGATGTTTTTCTTGCTAATTTTTCGTTTTATTTCCTTACATGACTCATCACAGTAGATTTTATAAGAAAGTTGAGCATGTACACATATCAACTAGAATAATTTCCAACAATGAACAAAAAGATCTTACCACAAGTACTATATCCGCTGCTGTTTACATCTTTCAAAGCGTTGGCTAAATGCAGGAGAAGAATAACACATTAAAAGAATGCATTATATTCTTATAAAAAATAAAAACTATAGATAAGATACATAAACACAGATAACATATTCATGTATACCTTATATAATAGATGGGCCACTCATACTTTTTTATTGGAACAAAATATAATTTATTCGCGGCTCATCTTAAGAAGTGATGGACAACACTATATCGATCGTACTATCGTAAAACCAGATAGTTTCGATACTTCTCATTTTTTTCGAGTCTTATGGTCGAAGTTTAGCGCTCATGCTTCAGTTGGATCGCCTTCATAATGGTTCATTAGTTTTCCTTATAAGTTACATAATATCGTGAAGGGACGAGAATATTCTTTGAGTCATGAAGAGAAAATTCTTATATATTCTTATGGCGTATTGTATATCAAAATACGTGTAAAAATTAGCAGATCATAGCAAAAATACTCAAACAAAAAATTGTGATGAGTGGAGTCTGAGTAGTGAATTAGCTGAGATTATGCTGAAAAATGCAGGAATACTCTAAAATATTCTCGCAAAAAGATTATTCGCGCATTTTTCCATTACTCATGAACACCTGCAGCACTACGCGTGGGGGAAATATACATATTATATAATATATATATATATATATATAGATATTCGCCGCAATCTTAGCGGGCGTCATGGTATATTTACGGTTGATCTTAACGGGCATACAATCTTATATATATAGATATAATTTTAGTCATAGTGGTGCCCGTTTCAAGCATACGAAGTCATTGTGGTGCCCGTTTCTATATATACACAGTTATTGCGAGATCATGAGATCCGTTTGCCGGATCTCGCAACGTTTTATATAGCGCACGTTATTTGTGAGATCCACTACATCGTATAGACAAGTTTTCAGCCGGATCTCGGTTTAGCTATGATTTACGTACGGATATATTTTGTATGTTTCTTATATGTTCGACAGTGAAAGCGAGATCCGTCCAATTTTCTGCTCGCCTCTATAGCAACAGCGCAGAGAGAGATCCGGCGTTGATTCAAATGGTTACTTGGGCGTCTAATGTGCCTTTATTTTTTTTGTTGTTTATCAACATTTTTGAACAGCGCGCATCATACATAATTTAAACTTTTCATTTTCATATGCTCTTTTTTTGAAAATTTTTGCACCAAAAAGCTGTATTTATCATTCTGATCAGAAATCTGGCAAAATCTCAAATCGGATCTCGCAATCACTGTGTATGTAATGGATCTCGCAATAATACATTAACAACTATATATATACCTATATGTACCTATGATTTCAATTTCCAAGATGACAAATTCTAATTTGCCTCCGTATTAAATATTATTGATAGATAACTTTTCAACATAAATCTGTGCCTAGCGGTCAGAAATGGGAATCATTATTCTCCAAAACATCTTTTACTTTCGTGATATACTCGGAAACAACTTGAAACAGCATAACGCTGTCTAGTGAAACCATCATGTAAACTAGATACATGTAATTTATGTAGAGGGGTTGAAATTACCTCTAGCTGAAGAATTGCTTATGACCCTATGAGCATGCAGCTTAGTTAATTAACGCTATATACACAGCGATGCCAAATTGCCTCTGAAATCGAAGGTACTTTGGCAACGCGATACATATAGGGTTAGTTAACTAGATTGCATGCTCATATGGTTGTAGGCAATTCTCCAGCTGGAGCTAATTTCGATCCCTCTACGTAAATTATATACATCTAGTTTACATAATGGTTTCATCAGACAGCGTCATCATCGAAAACATTTATATGAAAACTTTCAATTTGCTTGCAAGTATATCAAGAAAATAAAAGATGTTTTCAAGAACATAATGGTTTCTATTTCTGACCGCTATGCACAGATGTATGTTGAAAAGTTATCTACCTTTAATATTTAATACGGAAGCAAATTAGAATTTTTCATATGAATATGGGAAACAAATTGTTCCATTAGGTGTATCGCATGCAAATTGAAATCATAGGCCCAACTGATTTCTATATGTTTTATAAGTTTATCCGACTGACGTGTCATAACTTTCTTTTTTTCAAATCGATCGTCATTACACATTTCACATTTAAACAGCAGCAGGAAAAACCAAAATTTGTCGTCCCTGAAATGTTGCCACCATCGGCAGCTGCCCTCTCTGCCCATGCCTAAATTCAGCGCTGATAGTTCCTATCAATAATCTTAAGCACAAACGCATGGTATTTTCGTCGTTTTCCCCTTTTCCTCTCGTTTCAACTTACAAATGGTTTCTATTTTTCTATTTCATTCAAGGCGGTGTTTCGGAAAATAAATATGTAAATGTGGAAAAGTTGATTTTAAAATGAAGAAATGAAAAGGTTGGACAAATAAATGCGAAATGCCCCCAAACAAAGTCTTTAAAACAACATATTATAATTTTAAATCATTTTATTGGGTTATTTTTAAGAAAAATACAACAAAATAATTTAAAATTGTAATATTTTGTTTTAGAGACTGTTTGAGGGCACTTAGCATTTATTTGTCCAATTTTTTCATATCTTCATCTTAAAATCAACTTTTTCGTATTTAATACCTACTTATTTTCTGAAGCACAGCCTTAACCAGCCAATAATCTGCTTGTTAAATGATCATATACCATTTCCCGAATATTAAAAATTCCATTATTTCATGTTGTAAGTAGTTACTTTAATTATTAGGTAATGGAACATGAAATAACTAATTAGATATTTACAAAAAAAAATGCAAAGAAAAACTCAACAAACTCTTCAAGTTTTTATCAATAACTAAATGTAAATAAGAAAATATTAAATTTTCGTCCATCATATTACTACCTATTCGAATTTTTTCAAAACCACATACTGTGCGTCCAAGTGATGCGGGTACAATCAGCAAAAAAAACTCTTGCAATTGTCTCTCTATCTTTAAAAAAAAGTTTTGGTGTTTTCGCAGTTGAGATATCGGTCAAGTGGTAGTGTTTATAAACAGAATATTTTTCATTAGTAGTAGTGAGGTTGGACCCCTGCTGGGTGAGTAGGCTGAAAATAGGACGGAAAATTTTATAACTTATGATTTGGTGAAATTTTACGATTCTTATGGTGAAAGTTCACCTGTATTTGATAAAATTTTATAACCCTTGTGGTGGAAGTTCATCCGCATTTGGTTCATCACCAAAGGCAGTTTCACCACAAAGGGTTTCTTCTTCCATTAGAAAACAAATTAACCAAAAGCAGGTAAACTTTAACAAGGATCATAAAATTTTACAACCGCAAAGGTCATAAAATTTTATTACCTCCGTCCTATTTTGAGTCTATTTGCATAGCCATAGCCGGGGTCCTTTGTGTGATGAAGGTACTATAGCGGTAAGTGATGATTATGGTTTTTTTTTTATTGCCCACATAAGGTTGTAAATGACCGATTTACCCAAGACTTTCCAGAGAGGATAGAGGAACAATTACTCCGGCATTATGGATCTTATCGTAACATTGCTTTGTGTACACTCCTTACAAAACCGTTATTTTCAGTCAAGTTCAGTTATTCAATCATATGTTGATTTTTATTAAATTGTTATTTATATCAAGTTATGTTAACCAATCAACAGGTGTTATAATTTATTCTGAAACCAACAACCAGCAAGAAGGTAAGAATTTTTGTATTTTTATAATTTCAGGCAATATTTTATTTTTATATATACATTTCAGTCAATTGTTTATTTTACACGCTGAATTTAAAGATTTCATAATGTAGAAGAAATATCCATTTGAAATTGATTTCAGCTTCGAAATTTTTTTCGTGAATTTATAACATCTGTTGATTGGTTAACATAACTTGATATAAATAACAAATTAATAAAAATCAACACATAATTGAATAACTGAACTTGACTGAAAATAACGGTTTTGTAAGGAGTGTACACAAAGCAATGTTACGATAAAGATCCATAATGCCGGAGTAATTGTTCCTCTCTCCTCCCTGGAAAGTCTTCATGCGAGCCCCGAAGGGGCGAGGAAGCAATCCGAGCGAAGCGAAGATTGCCAGGGGGTTGGGCCACGAAGCAGCCAAGGCGGAACCCCTAGTTTTTGAAAATTTATTTTTTCAAATGCAAAGAAATTGCAACGCAGTTGAAGTTAATTTATCAACCTTAAAATTCATTAAAGTAATTTTAAAAATAATTTCTGATTCACAAATTGTAGTTTAACTCTTATTATGTTATCAACAAACTGAGATTTTTGTGCTGATTGTACTTGAATCACTTGGATGCAGTGTTGGAAACCCATTTCAAAGAAAATTCCAACATCCCCTACAAAAATCCCCACCTCATATTTCAGCGAAATTTAGGTCATTTTTGGACATTTCATGTTTTTCACTTTTAGTCATTAATTCATTATTCAACGCATATTAATTGAGTTTATTTTAATTATTGTATGAGAAATCTATAAAATTAACCAAATAAACAATAAAATGAAAAATAAATCTTTATTTGGATTTTAAAATATAAAAGTAATTTATACACATTAAAAAACCAAGAACCTTGACAACATGATTGGAAATTTTAGAATAACGTGAATATGGAAATTTCAAAATACAGATTGTACTTTGAACAATGGAATTCAGAGTTGGAACTTTAATTTATTTTCGTTTGATTGATTTTTTGGCTTATTACCTAAGTTAAATTTAATAATTGAAAAAATAAATAGTTCAAGAATTTGGATTCAATTATGAATTTTTAATTTTATTTCTGTAGGATGAAGTTGATAAGTTAAAAATTGAAAAAATATTAAAAAATTCCCGTTTTGTCGGGAAAATACCAATTTTCTTAAAATTCCCACCAAAATTCCCCTTACATTGATGAAGGATAAAAAATCCCATCGTGGTAATAAATACTTCGGTTACAACATATTGTAAAGTATACATATTTACCTTCGCCCTAAATTAATGCATCAAATCGATAATGAAGCGAAGATTGCCAGGGGTTGGGCCACGAAGCAGCCAAGGCGGAACCCTAGTTTTTGAAAATTTATTTTTTCAAATGCAAAGAAATTGCAACGCAGTTGAAGTTAATTTATCAACCTTAAAATTCATTAAAGTAATTTTAAAAATAATTTCTGATTCACAAATTGTAGTTTAACTCTTATTATGTTATCAACAAACTGAGATTTTTGTGCTGATTGTACTTGAATCACTTGGATGCAGTGTTGGAAACCCATTTCAAAGAAAATTCCAACATCCCCTACAAAAATCCCCACCTCATATTTCAGCGAAATTTAGGTCAATTTTTGGACATTTCATGTTTTTCACTTTTAGTCATTAATTCATTATTCAACGCATATTAATTGAGTTTATTTTAATTATTGTATGAGAAATCTATAAAATTAACCAAATAAACAATAAAATGAAAAATAAATCTTTATTTGGATTTTAAAATATAAAAGTAATTTATACACATTAAAAAACCAAGAACCTTGAACAACATGATTATGGAAATTTTAGAATAACGTGAATATGGAAATTTCAAAATACAGATTGTACTTTGAACAATGGAATTCAGAGTTGGAACTTTAATTTATTTTCGTTTGATTGATTTTTTGGCTTATTACCTAAGTTAAATTTCACAATAATTGAAAAAAATAAATAGTTCAAGAATTTGGATTCAATTATGAATTTTTAATTTTATTTCTGTAGGAATGAAGTTGATAAGTTAAAAATTGAAGAAAATATTAAAAAAATTCCCGTTTTGTCGGGAAAATACCCAATTTTCTTAAAATTCCCACCAAAATTCCCCTTACATTGATGAAGGATAAAAAATCCCCAATCGTGGTAATAAATACCTTCGGTTTACAACACTATTGTATTTAAGTATTTACATAATTTACCTTCGCCACATAGAATTATATGTTCAATCAAATCGATAATGAAGTCTAAATAACATATTAATTCAGAAGATGAGTAAACACGTTTTGGTATTAGAGGCAATATTAAGAGAGCTCAAGCCTGCATCGAGGTCAATATATGATGGTAAATACTAGAATAGAAGCGTATACTTAACTAACCTCCAATATTATTTTTAGTATCATAAGGGAGTGTATAGTTCGTCACAAAACTGTACAACTCCACCGCCCACGCTGCTGAGGAATAACTCCCTGGAAGAATATTAAATTAGCCTATGAAGCATTAATTATTCCAAATCCAATAAGCTATGTAAAGATATTTGTTTTATGTAGTATAGAGTGTAGAACTGCAAATTGGTAAGGATTTAGCCAAAAAGTTGAAAAAAAATCATCAATACGAATTCAAACATTAGGAATTATACATTATTATACGTAGTACATTATAACAAATTATTTTAGCGTTTTCGCGATTTGCAATTTTTCAACCCACTTACAAAAATCTAAAAGCGATCTCGGTTTCCGATGAAAATGATATACTCAAATTCAGCGTCTCAAATCGCATCTCTTAGCGATACTTTAGTTTCCTCAAATTCTATATTAATTTATTAATTTTTTCGATAATGATAACACTCTGATAAATCCTAGCTCCTTTCTAAAACGTCTTTGTAGGCTAAAAATTTAGTGAGAATATTTTTTTAACTCGAAAGTAAATAGCATATCATAATTTCATAAAATTTAATGAACTCTCTTTTCTTTCCTTACGTTTTAATGATCAAGTTTTTCTCAAGTTGTTTAAGAGCTTAATTATCTAAGAAGGATGTTCTCGATTAAACATTTTTGTTAGTTAAGATGATTTTATTTAATGTGTACCCGAAAAAAAGATCTACCTAATAAAAAGTTTTCACTTTTCAACTGATAGATCATATTACTTGCATTTAGAATTAAAACTGACTCGAAGGCTAGGCAAACAAAAAAATATTCATCTCTGAATTTAATGTCGAATCAGAATACGTAAATATCACAATCTTACCGTGTAGATATCCGCTACATTCCGTTGTATAAGTTAGGTACCCAGATGTTTTATTACAAAAATTATAAAACTCTTTTTTGCTACATTCTATAATCGAACATAAATGTAAAATGATATGTTATACACGACATTAAAAAATGCAATAGGTATACGTATGTTTCATATCTACTTAAATTAAGAACTTTGAAAATCAGAAAGCTCTAAACCTACAAAAAATTTCAATCAACATCTGATGAATATCATTAATCTCGACGCAATCTCGAAATATATCAAAAATATTTGCGAAATATTTAATACGTATTATGCATGATAAAATGAGTAATGTTTTACAAATTGAAGTGGTCTTCCTCACTATTATAATAAGGAGGAGAAAAATATTAATAAGAATATAATTATTTTTACTGTAATTTTTTAATATTGCTTGTTTTTATGGTGAAATAATTTTTTTCTTCAAATAAACAGACGAATAGGCCTATTGATTGATCATTTGTAGGAGTTCACTTATAAGTAAATCAAAAAGGAAAAAATATTAGCCTAAGTAATGTTTTAAACGTGAGAAGATCAGTTAAGCTGTTATGCACCGTTAAGGCGCAGCGCAACGTCGCGTAACGTTCGTTCGGCCTACAGCGCGCATAGTACCGAACCGCTTGGTTTATAGCACGCTGCAATAGTTTCTATTTTTTTGACTATGTTGCACCACTCCAAAAATTCTGAAATCTTTTATGGTATGTTTAGTGGTAAAGGATACATTTTATGTAATTTTTTCATAATTGCACCTCGAAAACTTGCCGTAGAAATGGAGGTTTGAAATTTTAAAAACTGCATAGCTCTTTTAAAATTGATCGAAAAAAATTGAAAAAATTACTGAAAAAACCTTTTATTGTCAAGGTACTATAAATAAAATTCCAACTTTCCACCTTTATAATAAGGAGAGAAAAAAAATTCTAATCGAAAAACTTGTTTTTGCCTATATCTCCGAAAACAGCCGCAAATGGAGCCTGAAATTTTTGTTAAAATTTTTTTTTTAATGTGGCCCACCTTTTGCCCTATAAACAGTTCGAAAAGCTCTCGTGGGCATTCTCGACTAATCTCGAAATAAATTAAAATATTTGTGACATATATTTAGAAGTATGCTTCAAAAGTGAGTAATGGATACATCATAATAGATCATAATTTTACAGTAAGAATCAAAATATAAATGTAACGAGAGTTTACAGTCAATTTAAAAAAAAGACAATGTACGTACCTTGATCACTATCGTCTGTTAGTGCGCGAAAAGGTAATAAAAAGAAAAACATAGGTATCGTTAATCTCGATGCAATGTCGAAATAAATTAAAATATTTGTGACATATATTTAGAAGTATGCTTCAAAAGTGAGTAATGGATACATCATAATAGATCATAAATTTAGAGTAAGGATAAAAATTTGAATGAAACGTGAATTTACACTCAACATTAAATAAAGACAATGTACTACGCACCTCCATTATTGTAGCCTGTTGATTATTTGAATTTAGAATTCATCACAATTATATGAAAGTCAAAAAATTTTGGTTAGTGTTCTTATAGTAAAGGGTTAACACAACAATTATAATATTACATGCAACAGAAGCATGAATGTAACGATTGTTTTACAAATTGAAGTGGTCTACTCACTATTATAATAAGGAGGAGAAAAATATTAATAAGAATATAATTATTTTACTGTAATTTTTTAATATTGCTTTTTTTATGGTGAAATAATTTTTTTCTTCAAATAAACAGACGAATAGGCCTATTGATTGATCATTTGTAGAGAAGATCAGTTAAGCTGTTATGCACCGTTAAGGCGCAGCGCAACGTCGCGTGTAACGTTCGTTCGGCCTACAGCGCGCATAGTACCGAACCGCTTGGTTTATAGCGCGCTGCAATAGTTTTATTTTTTTTGACTATGTTGCACCACTCCAAAATTCTGAAATTTTTATGGTATGTTTGGTGGTAAAAGATACATTTTATGAATTTTTTCATAATTGCACCTCGAAAACTTGCCATAGAAATGGAGGTTTGAAATTTTAAAAATTGCATAACTCTTTTAAAATTGATCGAAAAAAATTGAAAAAATTACTGAAAAACCTTTTATTGTCAAGTACTATAAATAAAATTTCAACTTTCCACCTTTATAATAAGGAGAGAAAAAAAATTTAATCGAAAAACTTGTTTTTGCCTATATCTCCGAAAATAGCGCAACTGGAGCCTGAAATTTTTGTAAAATTTTTTTTTCGATGTGGCCCACCTTTTGCCCTATAAACCGTTCGAAAAGCTCTCGGGGGCATTCTCGACTAATCTCGAAATAAATTAAAATATTTGTGACATATATTTAGAAGTATGCTTCAAAAGTGAGTAATGGATACATCATAATAGATCATAATTTTACAGTAAGAATCAAAATATAAATGTAACGAGAGTTTACAGTCAATTTAAAAAAAAGACAATGTACGTACCTTGATCACTATCGTCTGTTAGTGCGCGAAACGTGAGTTTACACTAGACTTTAAAAAAAGACAATGAACGTACCTTCCTCACTACCACCTTCTGACACTGTAACACATGATAAAATGAAAAATATAGTATTATTAATCTTGATGAAGGTAAAGCAACCGATACATCATAACAAATCATAATTATGCAGGAACAAAATAAAATTGTATTTTTAAAAACTTTTTAACGATTTTTAAAAATTTTTAATTTGTTTAGCATTACTATGATGTAAAAAAAAAAAAAATGAAACAAAAAATATTAAAAATTCCAATTTCATATATTCATCAGATTTTAATTTTTGAAATGTTTGCAAATGTTTGCGATGACGCAAAACGAAACACTGAACATAACACTACAAGTGCTTGAGTAACATTTTGAAACTATCTTTCTCCAGTTATCGTGCAAAATATCACCATCGTCTACTTTTTCCCCATATATCATTGAAAACTTATTCGTATCTTTTTCAGAATTGATAGTTTTTTAAATGTCGCTATTCATTTTAAAATAAATTACATCTAATACATGTTTCATTATACGACATTTTCGAAATTGATTATTTGAATTTAGAATTCATCACAATTATATGAAAGTCAAAAAATTTTGGTTAGTGTTCTTATAGTAAAGGGGTTAACACAACAATTATAATATTACATGCAAACAGAAGCATGATATGTAACGATTGTTTTACAAATTGAAGTGGTCTTACTCACTATTATAATAAGGAGGAGAAAAATATTAATAAGAATATAATTATTTTTACTGTAATTTTTTAATATTGCTTGTTTTTTGGTGAAATAATTTTTTTTTCAAATAAACAGACGAATAGGCCTATTGATTGATCATTTGTAGGAGTTCACTTATAAGTAAATCAAAAAGGAAAAAATATTAGCCTAAGTAATGTTTTAAACGTGAGAAGATCAGTTAAGCTGTTATGCACCGTTAAGGCGCAGCGCAACGTCGCGTAACGTTGTTCGGCCTACAGCGCGCATAGTACCGAACCGCTTGTTTATAGCACGCTGCAATAGTTTCTATTTTTTTGACTATGTTGCACCACTCCAAAAATTCTGAAATTTTTATGGTAATGTTTAGTGGTAAAGGATACATTTTATGTAATTTTTTCATAATTGCACCTCGAAAACTTGCCGTAGAAATGGAGGTTTGAAATTTTAAAAAACTGCATAGCTCTTTTAAATTGATCGAAAAAAATTGAAAAAATTACTGAAAAAACCTTTTATTGTCAAGGTACTATAAATAAAATTCCAACTTTCCACCTTTATAATAAGGAGAGAAAAAAATTCTAATCGAAAAACTTGTTTTGCCTATATCTCCGAAAACAGCCGCAAATGGAGCCTGAAATTTTTGTTAAAATTTTTTTTTTTAATGTGGCCCACCTTTTGCCCTATAAACCGTTCGAAAAGCTCTCGGGGGCATTCTCGACTAATCTCGAAATAAATTAAAATATTTGTGACATATATTTAGAAGTATGCTTCAAAAGTGAGTAATGGATATATAATAGATCATAATTTTACAGTAAGAATCAAAATATAAATGTAACGAGAGTTTACAGTCAATTTAAAAAAAAGACAATGTACGTACCTTGATCACTATCGTCTGTTAGTGCGCGAAAAGGTAATAAAAAGAAAAACATAGGTATCGTTAATCTCGATGCAATGTCGAAATAAATTAAAATATTTGTGACATATATTTAGAAGTATGCTTCAAAAGTGAGTAATGGATACATCATAATGGGTCATAAATTTAGAGTAAGAATAAAAATTTGAATGAAACGTGAATTTACACTCAACATTAAATAAAGACAATGTACTACGCACCTCCATTATTGTAGCCTGTTAGGACACGAAAGGTTGAAAAAGTAAAAAATAAATCATTAATCTCGATGCAATCTCGAAATAAATCAAAATATTTGTGAAATATTTAAAATTATGGTTAATAAGTAATTGAAACATAATAATGGGTCATAAATTTAGAATAAAAATAAAAATTTGAATGAAACGTGAATTTACACTCAACATTAAATAAAGACAATGTACGTACCTTGATAACCATAGCCTGTTAGGGCACGAAAGGTTGAAAAAATTAAAAATTATCATTAATCTCCATGCAATCTCGAAATAAATTAAAATATTTGTGACATATATTTAGAAGTATGCTTCAAACGTGAGTAATGGATACATCATAATAGATCATAATTTTACAGTAAGAATCGAAATTTAAATGTAACGAGAGTTTACAGTCAATTTAAAAAAAAGACAATGTACGTACCTTGATAACCATAGCCTGTTAGGGCACGAAAACGTTAAAAAAGAAAAATATATTATTACTCTCTATGCAATCTCGACATACATCAAAACTTTTTGTGAAATATTTAAAATTATGCTTGATAGAGTGAGTAATTGATACATCATACTAGATCGTAATTTTACAGTAAGGATATAAATTGAGGCCTCCTGCTGCAAAAGTAACTATCTCCACTTCTGACAGAAATTGAGTTATACTTTCTTATAGTTTTTTCAACGCTGTATCGATTGGAAATGTTATTTTTTTCCCAAAATCATTTATTTTCCAGCAATAACCCTTCAAAAACAAGCTTCTGGGGAAAGTTACTATCTTCCAAATTTACCCACTTTCCAGAAGGCAAGTTGAGAAGCTCAAGCTGCCTCCCCATTGCTTTGGTACGTAAATGAAAAGTATATCTTATTTTGAAAAACTTTCGGCAAAAAAACACTGCTTTTAAGTTCACAAAAAATTTGCATAACGCGTTTTCAGCCAAAACAGCCGTCTTCAGTGCGAAGATACAACTATTGTAGTATAGTCAGTCGCACTACAGACGGCTGTTTTGGCCGAAAACGCGTTATGATAATTTTTTGTGAACTCAATAGCAGTGTTTTTGTGTCAAAAGATTTTTAAAATGAAATATTAAAAAAAAAAAAAACACGAAAGAAAAATTTTTTTAAAAGAAAAATATATCACTAATTGCGATGCAATCTCGAAATTAATCAAATATTTTTGTCAAACATTTACAATTTATTATGCTTGATAAAATGACTAATTGATATATCCTAGCAGATCATAATTTTAATTAAAGCCTATTGGGGCACGAAAGTTTGAAAAAATTAAAAATATATTATTACTCTCAATGCAATCTCGTCATACATCAAAAATTTTTGTGAAATATATAAAATTATGCTTGATAACGTCATAATAGATCATAATTCTACAGTAAGAATCAAAATTTAAATGTAACGATTGCTTACACTCGACTTAAAAAAAAGACAATGTACGTACCACCGTTACCAGGAATAATTAAGGCACAAATATATCAATGCTCTCAATGTAACTTCCAAGTACTACAAAATTCTTATGTTTATTAAAATGGAATAAAAAAGTTACCTACTTACCAACAATCAAAAGTAATGAGATTAGAAAGAAAACTGTCAATGATTTCATTTTAAGTTCTTGAAAACGAAATGTTTTCTCAATTGAAATTCTTGAATGCAAGAAACTAACAAGTTTATGGGTTTCCAAAAGACTGACTGAGCAGTGTTTTTGAAATAATTCACAGCTGAATTCGCGTTTTCGTTTTTCCCCCTTCGAAAGCAAACAAGCAATATTTCACGTAATACTGAAAAGCCGGCTACACACTATGCGTGATGCGTGATCTGCGATGCGCGTTTCGTGATTCATGAGGGATTCGGGAAAAAATTGATGATTTGCGAACCAACACGAATCGTCCTCTACAAGCCGGCTACACACTATGCGTGATGCGTGATCTACGATGCGCGTTTCGTGATTCATGAGGGATTCGGGAAAAAATTGATGATTTGCGAACCAACACAAATCGTCCTCTACACACTATTCGTATTTCGTTGAAAGATTTGCGTTTCATTGCCATTCGCAAATCATTGATGAAAAACTAAATATTCGCGTGTAACGGTCGGTTTCGGTGTGAAATCGCCCGTATATAGAGCGGGCGGTTTTACACTGAACGCGTTGTCGCATAGGCGGGGGGTGGGTAATAACAGCAAGCGACGACGTACGATCGGTAAGAGGCCAATACACGACGCCATAGGAGATGTAGTGCGTCGTGAATATGGCAGAGCTTTAGCAAGCTTTCAGGTACCGTCTGGTCGCGGTATAGGGCACGTTTGGACGGTGCGACATACGCAGCGACTGGATGTACGACCGACCACAGCACACAAAGCAGTCACTCTCGATATGTACGACGACTCAAGAAGAGCGTCGATTTTTTTCTTTGTCATGTTGTTGTCGTTACACGACAAATTTATATTAATGTAAATTTTCGCTTAATTATTTTATTTATTTTAAGAGCAATTTTTGTTCGTGTCCAGTGACACATTTCACTTATATTTTTTCGAATTTATTCTTTTTTTTCTCGCGATTACCTGACGTAGGACGTACAAGAACGTCGCGTCAGTTCGTTTATTTTGTTTGGACACGTAGTCCTAATTTATTGTGCAATCAAAGTTCAAATAAAGATCTTTGAAAAAGGTGAACTGCCGTGTTACAAGTTTTTCTTTCCTGGGCGACGGACTCTTTCCTCAGGCCGCAGAGTGTCGTCGGTGACGACTGCGCACCCTACTCCGGTATCGTAACATTCTAGTCTAATAGTGCATGTATTTTCTATTGTTTAAGTCTTCTTCGGTAGTTAAATGTTTTTAATGATCGTTGTAATGTCCTGCGCCTCCGGGCACTGAAGCATTACGCTAGGATGGGTGTCGCCCCTTTCCCCCAACCTTAAAGTGGTGTGGTGTGGGGAGGCGGCGCCAACTGTTTCTTTAATACACACGCATGTTTTGCGTCCTTCGCAGAGGTCTTTGCCCAGGGATTATTCACCCCTTTGGGCAACAGGCGCTGCTAGGGGGGCTATAAGCTTAATGGCGGTGGCGCCGCTTCCCTACGCGATTTTGGTGTCACACCGTGGACATCGAATTCCGGTGATTTCGGTGGCCACGGTGCGTTGAGTGGCTGTCGGGGTGATGACTCGCTCTCACTCCGGCAGCATATCGCAACCACTCGCTACATAAAAATTGGGGGCTCGTCCGGGATATGAATTTCGTAATTTTATTGTTTTAAAAAAAAAAAGAAAGGTAAAATTCTGAAAAAAAGGATGCCTAATACGAGTACATTACGTATATATTGAACTAATAAATAAAACAGCTGTTTTTGAGATAATATTGATACAGTCATAACACATATGTAGTGTGATGAGATAATGTTATTCTTATGCGGTGGAACGCTACGGAGAGTGATATGGAGATAGGACGGCTACATAGCGTGGTCGCCTTATCTGCCTCACATTTAACAATGGAATTTGTGATTTTTTCAATTTTAACTCTATTTTATTTTTGTCGCTGTGCGAGTATATTTTATTGAATTTTCGGTGTTATACGCCGCTGTGATTTTGTGCTATTTATTTGTTATATCCTAGCCGTATATTTATATTTTTCTTGTTCTCTTGTGCGTGGCGTGATCGGTCGTGGGGTGGGGTTGCCTCTACGTGTCTGGTCATTTCCATGATAGTGGAACTCGATATATCGGACACACATTTCGTGTACAGTCCTCCTTTCGGGCGTCGCGCAGTCATGCCTAACGAAAATTTGATTATAACAGGGCAGGGAGTTGGTGATAATGCCCTCATAGAGAGATTAAAAACTCAGGAGCTTAGTCCTACTTCTCGTACCATTATGAACATGCTCGACGCCACTGATCTTGATGAGTTTAGTCGAGGCATGTTCATCGAAAATTTAATGTTGAGAAATCGATCTCAGTTGGATGTGGAGGAGGAATCCCAAAATGTGAGGGATTCTCAGCAGTGTCGATGTGGCATGCCTCAGCCCTGTCCTTCGGGCAAAGGGTGTAGAATGTTGAGCTGTGAGTGTGGCATGGATCCGCCGTGTCTCCCGCCACGTGGGTGTTGGATGATATGTGACCGACAGCGGGAGGTAAGGGAGAGTGGTGTGGGTATAACTCAGGCTGACCTCACCACTATTCTTACAGGAGCCTCTAGTGCCGCTGCCCGAAAAAACTTGAAAAATCTTCCCGTATACGACCGCAATAATAAATGGCACCCTCACCAGTTTGCGCGTCTTTTTGAAAACGCGGTGCGAGTACGTGGGTTGGGGGAGGTTGAAAAACTTGACGCCTTTATTGGAGCGGTAAAGATTCAAAATCCCTCATGGCTGAGAAGGTATCCGGAGTGCAGGGATTACGAAGCACTAAGAGAGACTTTTCTCGATATATTTTGGTCAGAGTTAGCCCAACTTGAGGTGCACGACCATTGGACCCAACTTTCGTTTGCACAGACCCCACTCAGCGAGATTATCGATCAAATCGAGTTATGGGAGGACACCTTAGCTGAGATGACGGCTTATACCTTCGATAGACGAAAATTGGTACATATCGTTAAGCGGAAGCTGCCTCATGATATGATGAGCTTCGTCCAGTACCAGGACTTATCAACCATGGAGGGTCTCAAATTAGGAATAGCGAAACATATCCGAAATATAATGGGAGATATCACGGTTGATGGTGCGAGGTTTGCTCCGGTCTCTGCCACTGCTGGCGCGGTATCGGTTGTTCCGTCGGTGGTGCACCCAAGCTCTACGAGAGCGGTTCTAGGTAGTGTTTTTGGCTCAGAGGGGGGTCGGAATAGCGAAGGGGCGTCTTATCGTCAAAGTGGGAGGTGGGACATGGACCACTGTGGTGGGCAGGATGCCGGAGGACGGCCTGATGATGACAGTGGGGGAGGGGTGAGTTTTCGTAGATGTGGTGGCCGAGATGGTGGTGTAATCGGCTATAATGAAGGTGTAGATGTGAATCGAACTCAGAATAGTAACAGTAATTTTCGCAATGGTTCTCTTCATAATGGCCGTGGGCGAGCCCGTGGAGCAAACAATGGTGGCTGTCGTCCGGGGAATTTTGGAGATAGCTATCATTCTTATGATCGAGATGGACCAGGGGATGGGGGTTCTAGTGGTGGTGTATGTAGTTGGATAAACAATGCCGGGAATAGTACTTCTGGTGCCTCCTCTCGTGCAACATCTGATTCCGTTAGTGGTGGTTCGAGTTGCGTTCCATCTGGGGGGCAACCTAGGCAACACAGCGATGGAGGGGATAACAGACGAAAGGAAGACCTTACCCAGCTTTGTATGGTGCGTCACGCTTCTGCAGGTGGGGGTCTAGGGGGAAATCAGGGTTCTTCTGATGTCTATGCAGTGCTGGAGGAGCCCAGTGCTGTCTCCAACACACCATTAGGCGAAGTGGTGGATATAGGAAGGTCGGGCAATAGAGATACTCAGATGAGACCTCCTCGAGATTTGGTCATCTCGAGTGTGTCACCTGGGATGGGAATTCATCCGGCTGTTTCTATATCACAGGGCACACTAAATGGAGGGGGAACTAAGGATATAGAAAATTTAGCACCGATTATTGTCCTGCGTAATCCTACTCGGTTGTCGGATAGGGAGATTTCTCAGGTTGTGAGTCGTCCTCCACCTGGGTTTGTTAACCCAAGTAGGTGCACCACTTTCTTCGCAACTAAACCGATTGAAAATCCTGTAAAAACTGTGAGTTTTGAGGAGTTGGTAAGTGTAGGTTTTGAGTCTGTCAGTATGATGAGGCCTCGTCTGCCACCGGGAATAGAGGTGCGTCCACTAATAAGCACGTATATAAGTGCCACACACGATGATATCGTAAATGGTCATTTGCTAGATCAGAGCATCATTGAGTCGAAGAGTGTCTCGAAGGTAGTTGAGAGTATGTGTGAGGAAAGACAATTAGCTGAGGAAGTTCGTGAGGTAACAGATTCAGATGGGGAAGAGTCAAGTGTAGTGATTGTAACCGAGGCGATAATTCATACTCGAGAAAATAAGATGGAACCAGGGGAGATGGAGGAGCCCTCACAAACAGTATCATGTATATCAGAGGCAAATAAAAGTGTTTCGATTTCACCTCCTCTCCAAGTGGTGAATATTGGTACTGTATGGCCTCTCGATCTCATTGATGGGATGATAAGGGCTAACAGAGAGTCGAATGATGTTGTGTGTTCTAGTGTAGGGGAATTGGAGGAGGACATTCATCCCAATAAGTGGATAAGAAAACGGAAAAAACGACGACGAATAAGGTCACTTAGAAAACCTATACCATATGTACCAACAGATGGGGTGGTGCATACTCTACCAACCTCATTTAGTTCAAAAATTACGATAGAAACACAAAAAGTAATCCGTACCTCAACTAACGGGGACGAAATAGAAAACCTTGACACACATCTCTCACCTGTGGTACATTCAAATATTGAGAGGAAAACTAATACTATGTACTATATACTTATGGACGGCACCTTTTCTGCCTCGATTAAGTTACGAGGTTATGGATTCCCTGTGAGTGATTCCTCTATGGTTGCTGGGGGGTGCATATACTCCAAGTTCTGCACTTCTACCGCGACCGATTTAGAGAAAATCATTTCTGAATATGCGCTACACAGGTTGGTATCTGCCTTAGGGGTGGGTCTATGTAGGTTGTTATCGCTTGCTTATGTGGTCTTCCTCCTGGATTTTTGGTGTTTTATGTTTATTGCACTAAGCTCGGGATTCCTAGTTCTAAAGAGGTCAGAGATGTACTGTCCATGTTGGGCTCTGGAATAGTATATTGGAAACTTGAATTTGCTTCGATCATTTATAGGCACTGTAAATAGTAAACTAATTGGGCTGGGAATAGCTATAATATATGTATGTATCTGAATTTTTGTTGGTATTTTTCTCTTTGGGATGTTTTTACTGCGAGTGTGGCCTCTGGAGGGATATTAACTGTTGAACTTTAGACTGGTTCTATCAGGTTCGCGTCGGGTAGAGGTACTCAAGAATTAGAGCTACCTCGGCCTGGCCCTTTGCGACTGAGGGATCGGTTTGAGTGAAATAGAAGGAGGGAGATGTGAACATTACTATGAGATCTGCTCCATATAGAGGCCTAAGTGGGGTTATGTGGGAATGTAAAGGCTGTTGATGGACCGTTATTATTGTTGAGCTGCTCTCGAGAGCTCAACCCTTGGATTGGGCTCTCGCGACCAGCTCAAGGGGGGAAATGTAACGGTCGGTTTCGGTGTGAAATCGCCCGTATATAGAGCGGGCGGTTTTACACTGAACGCGTTGTCGCATAGGCGGGGGGTGGGTAATAACAGCAAGCGACGACGTACGATCGGTAAGAGGCCAATACACGACGCCATAGGAGATGTAGTGCGTCGTGAATATGGCAGAGCTTTAGCAAGCTTTCAGGTACCGTCTGGTCGCGGTATAGGGCACGTTTGGACGGTGCGACATACGCAGCGACTGGATGTACGACCGACCACAGCACACAAAGCAGTCACTCTCGATATGTACGACGACTCAAGAAGAGCGTCGATTTTTTTCTTTGTCATGTTGTTGTCGTTACACGACAAATTTATATTAATGTAAATTTTCGCTTAATTATTTTATTTATTTTAAGAGCAATTTTTGTTCGTGTCCAGTGACACATTTCACTTATATTTTTTCGAATTTATTCTTTTTTTTCTCGCGATTACCTGACGTAGGACGTACAAGAACGTCGCGTCAGTTCGTTTATTTTGTTTGGACACGTAGTCCTAATTTATTGTGCAATCAAAGTTCAAATAAAGATCTTTGAAAAAGGTGAACTGCCGTGTTACAAGTTTTTCTTTCCTGGGCGACGGACTCTTTCCTCAGGCCGCAGAGTGTCGTCGGTGACGACTGCGCACCCTACTCCGGTATCGTAACATTCTAGTCTAATAGTGCATGTATTTTCTATTGTTTAAGTCTTCTTCGGTAGTTAAATGTTTTTAATGATCGTTGTAATGTCCTGCGCCTCCGGGCACTGAAGCATTACGCTAGGATGGGTGTCGCCCCTTTCCCCCAACCTTAAAGTGGTGTGGTGTGGGGAGGCGGCGCCAGCTGTTTCTTTAATACACACGCATGTTTTGCGTCCTTCGCAGAGGTCTTTGCCCAGGGATTATTCACCCCTTTGGGCAACAGGCGCTGCTAGGGGGGCTATAAGCTTAATGGCGATGGCGCCGCTTCCCTACGCGATTTTGGTGTCACACCGTGGACATCGAATTCCGGTGATTTCGGTGGCCACGGTGCGTTGAGTGGGCTGTCGGGGTGATGACTCGCTCTCACTCCGGCAGCATATCGCAACCACTCGCTACACGCGCATAAGTAAATTACGAAATCAACGTATGTGCTGAGTTAAGCTGAGAATTGCGTAGATTTGAAGAATTATGCGCGCATAGTGTGTAGCCATATATAGTGACAAGTTGGAACACGAAACGCGCAACGCGAAACCCTTTGATGATTCGTCAAAAGACCGACAAGCCGATGGGTTGGTCGCGCATCACGCATCGCGAAAAAACCGATTCGCGAATCAGTTTTTTTAATGCGAAACAGCGTGAATTTTACTCTACACACTATGCGTGTTTTGCGTCAAATTCCCGTTTCGCGGGTGATTCGCGAATCAAAAATCGCGCATCACGCATAGTGTGTAGCCGGCTAAAGGAGTAGTGAAGACAAAATTAAAAATTTCAACGGAATGTGTTGACACAAGGCAATAGTTCGTATGTTATCGCACATTTTCTTAGAATTCACGACTTAACAAGTTTTTTCGCATGGTAGACTAGAAAAATTTGAACATTTTTATCAAAACTCGAGTAGTCGAACGTGCTTCGCAGGGTCTAAAGAATTAGGATCACTGTGGTTTTAGAAATAGTGATGTAAACCGTATGACAATTCACGTCGAGGATATACTTAATTTCAAATTTCCGTTTTGGTATCTAATCCAATTTCAGCCGAAACGATTCTGAAAATTCTTCAAGCTCTCATTCATCTCCAAAAAACAATTTTTTCGAACGCCAGCGACCATTTAGACACAAATACTATTCGTGCATACATAAGCTGTAAAATTTTGAGAACGCAAAATGATACCTACCCAAAATTAGTCGCATAAAAAAGATAGAATTACACAAATATAAAGTAGCATATTGTCAGAGACGAAACTGGTGGTTTTTATTAAGGTATTGAGCCTAATAAATTTGCTGACCTACATGTACATACATAAGTACATATAGGAAAATTTTGTCAACTAAGTAAATTCAAAATCTGAACTTAAGTCGGGTTAGTTTACGGAACTGAATTCCTGTACGAACCTTAAAAAAACTTTTTGAACGATGATAACAAAGAATCATTAACGGATATCAAAAACATATGTCCAGTTTTCGTACTTTCGTTTGAAATTCAATTTTTTTAAACTGAGGGGCGATCATCATGTATTGATTGTTTCTTTCGGAATGCAATATTTTGGGAGTTCATTTGAACGCCGGTAGATCTTAATAATTCTCCTTATTGTTGCAGAGAGAGACACAATCGAACATTACTCTAATAGGGTTAGATTTACGTGTGTTGTATGTGGCTAGGAAATTCAGGTAGGAAATGCGTCGATGCCTGGCATAGTCATAGAGAATTTCGACAGTGGGGATGGGGGTTTATTTTTCGAAAAATAATACGACTTGTTTGGAGATCAAATTTGATAACTAGCTAACCTTTCATTGAGATGATATATCACTCATCTGACCCATTTTTGAAGAATTTTATTTTTCGAAGAATTAACCCTCCATCAAAATACTGGTACGGTGGTCTACCATCACATTTGCTACTGTCTTAATTCAACTCGGGATTACGTCCTCTTCCTTCAAATTACGCAAATGAGGTAAATCTTCACCGATAGGCTCGAAATTTTGTGGAATGGGTGGAGTAGTTAGGTATTAGTTAGGTACCAGAGCCCTGCATCAATACTGTTCGCGGGTAAACAGGTATACCCGTTACTAGCATGCAGTAAGTAATGATTTCAAATCATTTAAGTTTCATGAAGCGATCGAAATTTCAAAAAATTTTCATTCAAATCGTTTCATCGTTTCATATTTTGCCACCATTATAAAAAAATAAAATTATAAAAATAAAAATTTATACTTTATTATAAAATTATCTTTATAATAATAAAAAAATAATAATTAAAATTTTTCTTAATTATTAATTAAATTAATATAAAATTAATTAATATTAAATGAATAAATTTTCTTTACTAAAAAATTATTATAAATAATATTTTTATATTATATAAAAATTAATTTATTAAATTTTAATATTTTGAATTAATTTAAATTTCGCTGTATGACTATTTTGATCATGACTGACACAAATGGATCCATGTGGGCGTGGCCATTAGTTTTTCAATCTTGCGCTTAGGGAAGGAAAGTTTGACGTCAGAGGACACATGATTTCACTAATACAAACACAATATATCATTTGATCACGAATGAAAAAAGGGAAAAGTGATACTTTACAAACATGGCACTTTTTCCCTCTTTCGTTGTTATCAGCGATCAGTCTGTATCTGTAATCATATAATGAGTTGTATTTGTGTTAGTGAAGTGACGTGATCTCGCTATTTTTTCCTCTGTACTTTATCAGACATGTAATATGACTGGCTCATTTTGCGAGCACGTGAACACACAATTTAGTTTTTAAAAGGTGGCCAGTAGTTACGTTGTTAGGCGTGTTCAGCACCATATTCAACTCATTTGCAGCTCTAGGCACTAAATATTTTGCCGCTTTACAAAAATTAAATAAATAACACACCATTACATCACATGTAAAGAAGTAGGTATAATTATATTTCAAAATTTGTATAATGGGTAAAATATGAAGTAGGAAAGTAGGCTACTCATACATTTATTAATATGAAAATATCCCATAGGTATAATTAAAATGTTTTTTGCGAGACTTTTGGACGCAAAATCATTAATTAGTTCGTTATAATCTACTTTTTTTGGTAATTTGTGATTCTATATACGATAACGCTAGAGAATTTAACTTAAAATTACTTACAGAATTCTTAAAGTAATTTTTTACCCGTTTAAGAACGGAAAAATTTCTTCCTCTAGTGCAATTTGATACGGGAATGCTTAGAAAAATTATTAGGGAAATTAATAAATTTGGAAATATAAGTTCAATGTTGGAAGTTAATATTTTCCAACATCTTGGTGCAAGATTTTGCCGCCCCACAAATTTTGCCGCTCTACGCCAGAGCCTAGTTGGTCTATAGGTAAATTCGAGTACATCCTGATATGATATGTAAATATACAGAAAACGAAATTCACGCTCATTTTTCAAAATCTCTGGCTTCCTATTGCCTACACAAGTCCTTGCCATCTATTTATCTCATATATCATGCACGTATGTGTGCACTTACAGAGTCCAGTAATAGACCTGAAATTTCAATCGCTTCAATCGTTATCGGCGTGTACCTAATTTTTTGGGAGTTTATTTGAACGCCGGAAGGTCTTTGTTCTTCTTGGTACAGTTAAGAGAGACAAAAATCGAACATTATTCTGCAAATAGTCTGCTCTACTTATGTACGATAAATTCACTTACGAAACGCTAGAAAACATTATTCAACGGTATAGTTCGCTGTTTCGAATAGCAGATATATAAAAGGAAAAAAAGGTGATAAATTTTAATAAAAGCTTTACACATGGGCAAGGGTAAAGTTGTGAAATTGTTTAGAATGGCAGGTATACGAAGGTATGGAAGGGCGAGCCATCTCTCCATCTCATATACCATGCAGGTGTGTACATTTTCATAGTCTACTAAAATGAACCTAAAATTTCAATCGTTTAGTGAAACGTTTGCACCACATCCGTAACAAGACGGGTACGGGTGAATAGTGCTTAGTCTATACCCACCTACTCGTACGTGTAGGCACGGATACAACCGAGTATACTCGGTTATGCTCGGTTATATGCAAACACACTGTCAAACCTCTTGCCTCTGTGAGCCCACTGGCCAAGTACAGAAAATTAAATATCTCGGAATCATGCTTGACTCAAGACTGACCTGGTGTGCTCACAGCTTATACCTGCAGAGTAGACTTAGAAAACTAAATTATATGATGTATTACCTAGCAAAGCAATTTTCTCGGATACATTTGGCTAAAATATATATCGTACTTTTTCAATCTGTGCTTAGGTATGGCATTATCCATTGGGGAAAAGCTCTTCGGTATCATCTTGTACTGCAAAAAAGAGCAGTTAGGAGCGTAGTAGGTATTAGGGCGAAGGACAGCACTGTGAAATGGTTTAAGGAATTAAAATTTTTAACTTTCGAAGAGCTGTTTATCCACAGTGCCTGTTGCGATGTACACAGAAGAAAAGAATTATTTAGTGTACAGCTTCGGCCAAGAGTAAGAAAAGGTGATATGGGGGGCACTGTTGCTACTGTACTTAGGTGGTTTACGTTCCACTTTAGGTTGCAGGGGGCATATGCGGCCTCCATAGCCTACACTGGTCTCCCCTTTGTGCTCAAGGGGATCACCAATAGGAAGTGCTTTAGTAAAGACCTTGAACTTTTTTTTTGTTCATTTGTTTATTTATTTGTTTATTTATTTATTTATTATTCATTTATTTATCTATTTTTTTTTGTTGTTTGTTTGTTTTTTTTTAATTGCTTTTGCTTTTTTGTTTTTGTTACTTTTTTGCTCATTCAGCCTCGTTTTGTTTTAGTTTTTCTTTATTGTTGTTCTTACCATAGGGTCTGATTTTTGTTTTGTTTAGTTTTTGATGTATTTTAGGTTTTTGCTTTGCTTTTTTTCTCTTTTCTCTCTTTCTCTTTTTTATTTCCTCTATCTTTTTTCTTTTTATGTTTCACCTTGTAAGTATTATATTTAGTGAAGGTGATCCTCTCACCGTTCGCGCTAAAAGACGCACTGATGCGAGTTTTTTTTTGTACTTATCAGATTTTAATTATGTAATTCTTCAGGCAATAAATTCATTTCATTTCATAATCGTACGCACTTAACTACAACTACGATTGAACTCCATTACTTTAGTGTGTACTGTGTACTAAATAGTTGCGCACTGTTCTCTTTATAATATACCCAAAACATCGAGATTTACTCACGAACTTCCTTTTTAAAATGCGAATTACAAATCGACGTTATCAAGTATAAAACATTACTGCAAAAAATGTGAAAAATTTTTCTCCACGAAGCTGTATTTAAAATATTGGTACAATTGAATTTCAAAGAATTTCAGCCAACGTGATTTTTGTTCGCTCCAAAAAAGAGGGAATGGATAATTTTTTTTCAATGAAATGAGAAGTGACGAAGTTGGGTATTGCATGAATTTACACAAAGTCAATGTATCATATTATGGTCCTAAATAAACTCCACACACAAAATTTGACGTTTCTAAATTGATTTGGTGGGGAGATGGAAGATTCAAAAAATTTCACCACTTATATAAATTTCCTCATGTTGTATTCGTTGTTTTTTTAACTCCGCTCTAAATGCACTTGAGAGGTTGAAAATTCAAAAATAGTATTAAGGCATTTTTTTGAAGACCCCACCCTCCTCGAATTACTTATTCTTTCGTATATCAAGTAGACTGTGATGGCTATGGTTTTCGTTGAAAACTCAGTTAAAAAAAGAGGTATCGAAGTTGAATTAAAGTTTGCTTATCAATTATATGGCTGATAATTCTTCAAAATATCAAGAGAAATTTCCATAATTCTTAATTATATTTACAAAACATAATCTGATGAACTAGTTTCGTCATTAATTGTCGCTGAAAAATTATTATTGACCAATTCTCCAAAAAAAGAAAAACAGAAATTGTTTAAGAATTGTTGTGATGAGTACTCTCAAGAAAATGACTAGGTACTTATTAGTATTTACATTTATTAGAAATAAATTAAAAATATAACGATAAATTAAAATAATTCTTAAATTTGTAATAATGAAAACATTTCAAGATATGATAAAATTGATAAAAGATTAATTTATTAGTAGAAAATCTGAAGGAATAAAATGTGAGTAAGCATTATACAACATATGTACACATCATACTATTACTACCATCCATGCAATTAACAATAGCCGTTGAAAAAAGAGTTGGCCCTGTCCCCATCTGTAAATAATAATGGACAAATTATAAGCGTTTTATTAGTTGAGCTTCGCGGTTCTTACATATCTATTATATAAAGCTGAAGTTTAATTCTTTATCACGGGTAAACGTCAAAACTACCAATGCTGTGATAATTTTGGTTTTGTTGTGATACTTGTGATAAGTAACACTTTTCTTCATTATCTGTGTTTTTAAGAAAATATTTCCCTTTGTTGCTTTTACTCACCAAATCAACCTAGAAAGGTTGAACTTTGTGTGTGAGGTTATTTGGTGACTAAAATATGACCTGCATTTTTAAGAATTCTTGGCAGTGTTACCCATTCGAATGTTACCTGCAAGTACTAAATAAGTAGGTAGCTATAATGATTTATTACTTGTATGGAGTGCATAACTGCTTTTTAAATATACTGTAAAAATTCATTACATAATATATATCAGTAAATATCTCATTTTCATTTTAAAATTCATTTCACTTTTTTTAATTAGCTAAATTTTTCATTCGTCTATTACGACGATAGTATTTTTTTCAAAATGGGGTTCCTAGAGGAAGTGGGTGGAATAGTTTTATGTTTCAGACCGAAAAAAGTCCATATTTCATATTTGTATAGATAAAAAACTCGTGTCACGAAATATGTCTGGGATAAGCTATGAAATTAATAATCTTGTGCAACTTAAAAGATGGGGTAGTTTTTAGGTATCTCAATTATTAACCTTAATGGCTCTTTTTGGCAAAAATTTATTTAATCAATTTTAACTATTGAGCCACAACAACGCGTGGCTCGGTCAGATAGAAGTATATATAATTACTAGGGCTAGGATTTATATGCGCTTAAAATTCGATTATATGCGCATTAAATATGCGCTAAAAATGATGTAAATATGCGAATATATGCGCTATAAAAGTATAAATATGCAAGTATATGCGCTATAAAAGTGCAGCATGTGGCATATCAAAATAAAGGTATTTTCAATCTGTAACTGAAACTGAAGTGAATAAACGAGAAAAATACGCGAGTTCAGATTTATTCGAAAATTAAACATTAGAATAACATCCAATAACGAGATGTTCTTTAAGATTTTCAATTAAAAATGATTTCCTGTTGTCCCTAAGCACACTTTTCAAAGTGCTGAATGGACAAACAAACGTCGTTCACTTTCGTTCCTTGATAAAGTTGATAATCAGATCTGCCAAATGAACGAAAAATTTCTCATTCGTTCAGATGACATCACGACATGAGTTCATTTTTTTTATCAAAAAAATCGATTTTTTTCTCGAAATTTCGCGTTTTTGCATTAATTTTCGTGATTTTTTTGTAAATATGCGCTAACCAGCCAAATATGCGCTAAATATGCGCTATAAAGCTACTTTTTGATGAAAATATGCAAATATATGCATTTAAACCCTAAATATGCGCGTATATGCGCTAAAAAATTTCACCATTCTTCTTCAAAATGTATGAATCGCAATAGAAACGGCGATATGCGGTAATTAGTATAGCCAAAACAGATATGCGTTTGCATATAAATCCTAGCCCTAATAATTACACATATATGTTACCGTTAAAGTGGAATATTCAGTTAATTTCAACAATAACTAGTTATTTTCGACATTACCGTATCGTTTTAGGTAATATGGAAAATGGAAAAAAAGCATCTACTTCAACAAGTTATTGTCTACATTACCTAGTTATTTTCTGCATTCACTAATCCATCGTAGTTAAAATTGAAAATTAGAAACATTGAATTTCCAAAAAAAGGAGATGATCGATGCCAGGTGCATTTCCCCAACTCCCCATTTCGGAATTTGTAAATAAAATTTAGTGCATTTGTTTGTGCTACGTTTGTGCTGCAAACCCCGTTGTTTGTGCTACTCTTCTTCCCGAGATATACCGAAAGGCGAAAACAATTTAAGAGTGCTATGGAAACGTTTGCACCCCCACCTCCGCTGATGGTGTTGAAACATGGCGCAATCTTTTGTGCTACGTTTGTGCTGCAAACCCCATCGTTTTTGAAACTCTTCTTCCCGATGTATACCAAAAACAATTTGGAGGTGCTGAGGAAACATCCGCACCCTAGAGTAGCACAAAAGAAGGGGTTTACGAGATTGTGATACAAACCAGCACAAACGTAACACAAACAAATGCACAAATTTCCTTTACAAATTCCAGAGTGGGGGTGTCGGGAAAATGTACCTATCGACGCCGATGTCGTACCGTTGTGGCCCTTGGAATTACATAAGATCGTATTTTTAACACAAAGGCAACGCCTTATATTGTATCTTTTTGGTACAATGACAACGAATAAACCCTTGACCATTGCCCACCTCTCGAGCAGTACATCAACTTTCATTATTACATGCGAGCTTATCAGTTGTATATATACATAGCATTCCAATTTTACATGAATTATCATCTTGGCGATGCACGAAGAATTAAACAATTATCCACTTTAACGGTAGCTACAGCTACAGTCTAGGGTGGAACGAATTTTGGTTTTTTTCGAAAATCGATGACCCTTAGGCAAAAAAAGTTGTCAAATGGTCATAAAAGAATGCTCAAAAAATTTCAACCTTCTAGGTTAATATTTACCTTCCCCATATTGGGGTCAAAGTTTTGAAATTTTTATGTTTTATTCGTTATTTCGAAAAAATTATTTTTATGCCAAATAATTTTGGTTTCGAGATATTCTTTTTGTATTGCCATCCTAAAATCATAAAAAAATTATTTATACAATTTTTTTCAATTTTTAGGGGTTCTAAAAATATTTTTATAGTTTGCTATATTCGTTGAATTTCGCCCATTTACAAAAAAATCTAGACCTTTTTTCAAGTATATCGTGTGGAATAGAACGTGAGCAGATATTCGTAAGTATATCAACTAAAATAATTTCCAACAATGAACAAAAAGATCATACCACAAGTACTATTGTTGTTGTCGTCAATAATGAACAAAGCAGAGACTAAATGCAGGAAATAAATAACATATCAAAAGTACGCACAATATTATTGTAAGAAATAATAAATAAGTAGTAGTAATAAGAAATTCCTTTCAAAATAAAATAGGTAATATATAAAACGTTCGTGGAACTTGGCCAAATTTTTCAGAGCGATAATGAAAAATTAGCATACGTAATATCCTCAGAGCGTATCATACATCGATGCTCACAAATCTCATCCATTCAAAAAGACTATAGCGGGAGATCTTAAACTTTTCAAAAATCTGTAACTTTAGAGGAATTTTGCACATCACTTAAAAGATCGTGTTTGCTGACATGGGGTACAACCAGCAATGATATAAAAGACCTCTAAATCGTATGACAAATTTTTAAGCAATTGTTTATGTATATTTGAAAATGCTAATGTTTGTCCGCTGAGAATGTCTATTGTAGACTCGTTCCGTACATTTTTACCAGGGTTGGCCAAACCTTTTGGACCAGGTCGGGGACAACCATGTGTAGCGACCCACATGAAGGAACTGTAAAATCCCCTTTCCAAAAAAAAAAAAAAATGAAAAATTGTCAAATATGCGATTCAGTACTTGATACTTTTAGATAATAAAAAATAACAACTACATGACTTTGAGGATATAATTTTTTTATTGCAAGATGTAAACAAACGTAAAATAAAATACGATTTTTTAAATTAAAAATAAGTAGGTGGCCTGTGTAATGAAAAAGAGTGTTAATTAGGAAAATGAGAATAATATAAATGAAAATTTTAAGTGATTTTGCGAGATTTTTTAATATTTTTAGAATTACACTTGTTATATTTTTGGTGTCACGGCCCCTGGAACGAATACCAGCCGCCAGCCCAACGGGGTTTCTCCGGTTTCCCGGTGGGTTCCGCCAAGCCTGATTTTTACTCAAATTATTTTCGAACATCACATAATTTTGGATTAACGTAAACTACTACTGAATTTAAACCAGTTACGAGATTTCTAACTTCAAACTCATTTTCTCGAAAAACTAGATGAATTTTCAAGAAAAAGTTCTAATAATCAACCTTATAGACCATAAAATTCCCAACAAACGGTTTGCTATCCATTTTCATCAATGATACACCATTTGCGAGATAGGTATTCCCGAAAAAATTCTAAACTCCAAAAGCTCGACTTCCAGCGCACGGATCGACTACAAAAAGTAATCAGCTCTTACGCAACTTATCTTCCAAATTTCGAGTCGATGCTTTCACTTTTACTCAAGTTATAGTGGGACAAAAAAATTACGAGTTCAAAACTTGAAACCTAGAAAGCCTTTATGTTGAACACCTATGTACTGACATTACAGGGATGAAATTTTACAGTCGAATAATCAAATTTCAAGAAAACATTTCCACACAGGAAATTTAGGTAGAAAATGCAACGATGCTTGGCAAAATCTTCGGAAATTTCGACTGGGGGAGTGTTTATTTTTTAAAAAAAAGCTACGACTTGCTTGGATATCAAATTTGGCAGCTACAACTAGTAGGTCCTGATTTTACACGTAGATATATAGAAAATGAAATTCACGTTCATTTTTCATTCATTTTCACTTTTAAATATGAACAGAATCTCTGGCTTCCTATTGGCTGTACAATTCTTCTTGCCATTTCTCTATCTCACATACCATGCACGTTTGTGTATTTACAGAGTCCACTGATAGACCTAACATTTCAATCGTTTCATGAAACGTTCCCATCATACCCGTAACAATACGGGTACGGGTGTACAGTGTTTAGTGTATACCTTGTATCGGAGCGTACCTAATTTTTTAGAAGTTTGTTTGAACGCCGGTAGGTCTTTGACCTTTGTTCTCCTCAGTACCTTTTAGAGAGACAGATATCTAACATTTTTCTACATACGGTCAGATCAACCTATGTACGATGAATTTACTTGCGAAACGCTAGAAAACGTTATTCAACGTACGTAGTTCGCAATATGGTACGTTGAAAAACAACTTCAAAAACAACAAACCACGACATGCGGGTGGCGCACACGACGCTTCTGCTTTTATACAAACAATGAATCACAACGCATGTATTGCGCCAATACTGCTTTGTTCATGTCAAACACGTATGTAGAACGAAATTTTTCAAGTAAAGGGCATGATGGGATAAGATAGTTGAAAATGCCCACGAGAGATTTTTGAACGGTTTCTAGGGCAAAAGGTGGACCATATCAAAAAAAAAATTTTGACCAAAATTTTAGGCTCTAGTTGCGCCTATTTTCGGAGATATAGGCAAAAACAAGTTTTTCGATTAAAATTTTTTTTCTCGCTTTATTATGAAGGTGGAAAGTTGAAATTTTGTTTATAGTGGCTTTGGCAATAAAAGGCTTTTTCTGTAATTTTTTCAATTTTTTTTCGATCAATTTTAAAAGAATTATGCAATTTTTAAAATTTCAAACCTTCATTTCTATAGCAAGTTTTTAAGGTGCAATTATGAGAAAATTACATAAAATGTATCTTTTACCACCGAACATACCATAAAAATTTCAGAATTTTTTGAGTGGTGTAACATAGTCAAAAAAAATAAAAACTATTGCAGCGCGCTATAAAGCAAGCGGTTCGGTACTATGCGCGCTGTAGGCTGAAGAACGTTAAGCGACATCGCGTCGCCGCCTCAACGGTACATAACAGCTTAAGGGTATATTTCACAGAGACGGTTCTTTTTTTTTAGCATAACTAAATTTCGTAGGCACTATACATTATCTATATGGGAACCAAGATTGATAACGCTAAAAAAGTGGCATTTTTTAGACTAAAATTCTTCGTAAGTTTCTAATGAAAACTTTTGAAATTTGAAAATGAAGAAGATAAGACACTTCTAACGAAAAATTCAAATTCCAATTTATTAGGAACTTACAAGCTGCGAAGTATGGCTTCCTCAAAAGTCATTTATTTTTGCGTTTTTCTCGACAAATAATCAATTAATCAAAAAAACCTTCCATGAAGTTTCTCAAATTCTTATTATAGGTGTATATTTCAAATTTCAAGTGAAACAGATGAGTAGTATTTGAGAATCAAAGATGTACGAAAATGGTCATTTGGCAGGTAAACCAGTATGCAATAGCGTAAGTAGAATAGACCCTTAACTGATTTTCTTGCACTTAAAGCATTACTCAGGCTTATATTTTTTCCTTTTTGGTTTACCGATAAGTGAACTTCTACAAATGATCAAATCAATCAATAGGCCTATTCCGCCTGTTTATTTGAAGAAAAAAATTCTTTCACCATAAAAAATTACAAAAAAATATTAAAAAATTATAATAAAAATAATTATTTTTGTAATTTCGTATATTGTATGTTTGAAAACTTTTTAACGATTTTTGAAAATTTGTTCAGCATTTATGATGATGAAAAAAAAAACTCAAAACGAATAATATTAAAAATCCAATTCTATATATGCAGTAGATTTTAATTTTTGAAATGTTTGCGATGAAACAAAACGAAACACTGAATAAAAACACTACAAGTGCTTGAGTAACATTTCGAATGGTTATATTTCAGACAGATATTAACATTTTACGAAGAATCAGTATATTTTCACAAGAAAGTCCAGTAAACATTTTAATTTGATTTTCTAAAAACGAGCAATCACCGATTTCATTCATAATCGTGAGGATTGTGCATCTATGGCTATTTTTCCTAACAGCCCAGTTAAATCTTCCACTTCAAAAATACTGGAGTTCGGAACTATTCACAGATTAGCAATATCATCTTCATATGTAGAACCTTTTTTTTATTAAATTATGTCTACAGCAGCGGTTACCGTGTGGAATGAAGATTCTCTTTTTAATAAATACCTACTTTCGTGTTTCACAAGGAGCAGAAACAATTCCAGTAAGTGACGGAGCTTCACAAATGCAGCAGTGTTTATGTGTAGATACCTACTACTCGAGGAAACGGCTGTTATACATATTCTATAGTTTCAGTACTTTTTGTGTTCAAAAGAGAAGTAGGTTCCAAAGACTGTGATGCCATTCGCAAACTTTGCAATTACTGATTAACTACCTAATACCTGAAATAAAAATGAGCAATGACTTTTCGCGATCACTTACTGACCAAAACGTCATCGACCCGGCGCCACGTTACGCGACAAAGCTGCTAAAAAAAATTCCAATAAATTCAACACCTAAAAGGCGGTATCTCTTTACACTCCATACAGAATACAACGTTAAAAGTGTGCTTGAAAAAACCGTATAAATTATTTTTTTAACGAAATAACCTCGGTTTGCCCCTCGAGCTGCCAAGTGCCGGCGCGGTTTCCCATTCAATACAGACGCGTCTAAGCTCTTATCTCGCCGGTGAATCAAATCAACGAGCTGAGGTGGTACGTCGTATTGGGTGCGACCGTATATAAGTACAGATGTTATCACAGATAAAATGTTAATAATGAAACACGAACTCCAAGACCAGTTCTGAATCAGATGCCCCTCCTACCACGCGTACACATGACCATCCTGGTTACAGTATTCGCTAAAAAAAAAAAAAAAACTTTTTTATCTGAGTTTTTAATGCGATCAAGCGAAGTGCTTGCCATCTGCGAATCGAGAAGGAAGTAGCGGAGTTTTATGCGATCGCCATCAGACGCTGATTGACGAAATTTTTGCCATGTGAAATTCGGTGTTCGCGAATATCTAATTAAAAGGTTTCACTAACGTGATTAATATATTTGTTGTTGTGGTGCTTTTGTGAGTGCTTTGAGGGTTGGTATATTTTTTTTGGAATTGATTTTTTATTTTTCGATTGTTTTTTATTTCATTGAATTTCTATGCGGTCGTTTCGGTGCGTTTAATTTTTGGAGATTGCTTTGTTAGGCTTGTATACTTTGAAGTGTTTTTTTATTCAGATTTCCTTAGATTCGATTTTATTAAATGAACAGGTGGTCGCACTTTGTACGTGATATTTGTGACTTTTCATGGTATCTTTTTATTCATACGTTAATTAAGCTATTAAACATCGTGAAATTCAATAGCATATACATTTTTTTGAAGGAGAATTATTTTAAATTAATTTATAAATCATAACTAAATTATTCAAGAAAAAAATATTTTCCCCTAAATTAATAGGAAATTTTTCAATAATTTATATTTTTTTAATGAACTTTTTGCACGACTTCACTGACTTTAAATGATTATATAGAGAAGAATTTCTTCATCTACCGTTATAAAAAAATAAGAATTTATCTGCCCCCTTGTATCATCCATTCATCAAGATTTCCAGTTAAAATCCTCAACACTATAGGTACTAAGTACCAGGTACCTACTTGTAACTGATCTTTTACACTTCCAAATAAACTCTCATTTTCAATCCTATGTCTTAATTATGTTAAAATTTCATAAACAAAAACACGCCAACATTATTTTTAAAATAATAAACCAATTAAGCGAATAATTAAAGGTTCAGAGTTCATACACTTCCATCTAATTTAACGAACGCCACAAAAGAATGTAATGCATTGTTATTAATACAGGAGTATAATTAAAAGTTAACCTTCTCTTATCACTGTATAGGAAATGAATTAGAGGCGTTGCTGCATCTACGTATTGACTTACTAGAGCACGCGTCTAAGTGACGAATAGCCGAGAGTTGGGTGATTTTTTTAAATATGCTAAAATATTCAGCATTTATCGAAGAGTACAAATTAAAACCCAACGCGCACCTCAATCTACAACCCACAGCTATACGTGTCTAGTCCTCGGGGCAAACATTTGGTTTACCTATAACAATTTTCAAATCAGTTTAAATGTTAACTTTTACACGGACTCGACCTTTAATCGGGTCATTCTTAGAGTAGAGAGTGAACAGTTATTCTGGCAGAATTTAAGGAAAATTGCATACCAGGAGGGGGAGGGGTTGATAGAAAATAGTGATTTTAACTCATTCGTTGAATGCGTGAAAAGATAATGATATAGGTTTTTAAAGAAAATTCGCAAGTGATCAGCCTATTCCATAAATTTAAATATTTAACATAAGAAAACATAAGTAAGAAAAAAATTATAAAAATAAATAGCATTATTAATTTTGAATCTAATCGCTAGAGTAACTTTCCATTTTCATCAAGTATCAGATTTAAATTGAAAAAAAAAAAACGTAAATAAAAATATTACAAATAAAATTTAAAAATAGCATAAATAAGGAATACTCGAAGAAAAATGTTGAACAATTTTTATTCACCTTCAAAATTTGAACATATTTTTGTCAAGCCTACCAAAAGACTAACTTATATTTTTATTTCTTTTTAACGTTTCGTGCACACGAAACTAAAGGCACGATACGCAGATATCATTCAAATTTTTTTTTGAATTTTGGGTTTACCATTTCGCCCTTTTTTGGTAACCTCAGTGATCTAAACAGATGAAGGATTTTCAAAAGTTCTACAACCATATGTGCGCATCTATCTAGCGAATAGTTCATTGATATACTCCTTTCAAGTCGAGCTCAAATTAATGTCAAATAGATACCTACTAATATTTTTTTAATTATTGAAAAATATTGATATCTGTTGTCATCTATTTGACATTAATTCAAGCTTTTAACTTGATAAAATATCTATAAGCTGTTCATAAAACATGTATAAACTCAAAATTGTATTTTTTGTAAATCTATTTGCCATGCACGAATACAAATAGGTCGATTATTTCTCAACGATGATGTGCACATAAGGAATGCATGTTTAATATTATTAATTGAAAAAAAAAATTATCTAAAATAAATGTAAAAAAATGAATCAATTAAAAAAAAAAATAATTAAATTTAAAAAATTAATAATAAAAAAAAATAATAAAAATATTACCTAATAAAAAAAATAAATTATTGATTAAAAAAAAAAAAAAAATTAATAATTAAATTGGATTCAAAATGTTAAAAGTTCAATTCAATTAAAACTTAGGTGAACGGATTTAGCAAAAGTGCATCAGTATAGCGAATACTTGAAAAAAATTTGATTGATTTTATTCTGCTCCAAAATACAAATGTACTCATAAAATGCAGCAATATCTTTCAATTTGTTTTTTTTTTATTTTTATCTTGTAACATTTTAGCTTTTTTACCCCCCCCCCCTCTTTCTTCTTTTCTGTGATCTTCATAGATTAAATGAATGAAATATTATCAAGAAGGATTATGCATATCATAATTCAATTAATTAAAAAATAAATTCAATTCAAAATTCAAAAAATGAATGTAAGCAGATTCAGAATAACATTCTTATAACAAATAGATGAGAAAAATGTTATTGATTTAATTCTGCGCCAAAATTCCAATATAACTACTCTTGCTAAATGCAGCAAAATATTTTTTTAATTTTATTTAATTTTTACCTCATTTTGTTGTTGCTACTTCTTTCCCCTATCCCCCCTACTATGATATTTATATTTTAAACAAGTGGAAGATTAAAGATACTTACACACGTATCTATCTATTTAAATAATTTTGAAAATATATTGGTCAATTCAGAATTTAAAAATATACCTAAATGAGATTAAATTAAAATACCAATAAATACCCGATTCCGACATTTAATTAAATAAATAATAAATGCCATAAAAGAATCCTTCATAATTTTATTGATCTTTTCCTCATTTCGAACATGGCTGCAGTAAACTTCGTCATTCTACCAATAAAAAGTAGCTCCAACAATTTCCACTTTCGCCCGAAATTCTTACTTCCTCAGAAACAATTACTCGTCAAGATTCGCTTATTTTTTTCCACCATTACTGGCCAAATAGAAAAAGGGCAAAAAAGCAAAAGAGCCGCCTGAAAACGGGTTTAAATTCGGTCAATCGAGTCACGATTGAATTATATTGCATTAAAGTATCGGGTCAAGCGAGTCATCCGCCGCATCGTTTAACTAATGACCGTTTGTTTTATAGGGGGAAAAAATAAAAGAGAAGAAACATAATATCTACTTTTCTAATAGTCTTCGTCGTAATAACTAGTTTCGTTATAAGGAATTAGATTGTCTGAGAATATGTGAAAATTGGAGCGATTTTTGCCGGTTTGTCGAATCACTTTTTTTGTGTGTGAATGTTTGACGCGGTGTTAATTAATTCTTTGTCCGTATTAAGGCATCCGAAGAGGTTGTATAATTAATTCGAAGATTAGGAAGTGATTTGAATCCCGCAGAGTTGTTCGCGTGTAGGGATTGAGTTTCAGGTATGAGAGTTAGTTGGAAAATGTTTGGAGGATGTTTGAATTATATATTATAGATATATATATTTTTTTAATTTGAATTATTAAATTATATTTCCATTTAGAATGATTTGAAGAAAATTTAGAAGAGTTCACATTTGGAATATAAAATTAATAAATATCAATTTTGAAAATAAAATGAATGTAGGAATCATTACATAAGAGAAATATTTTCAAATCGAACAAAAATGAAAATAAAAATAGTCGTACCTATCCAATGAGAAGCCATATCAATGATGAAAAAACTTCGTAGTAGTCTTCCTACCTTCGAAATTTTTCGTATAGATACATATATCAAAATTTTAATTTCTCGAAATGTCGCGATGCATCGGAAACGCAAATAAACAAAAGGGGCCTCTTTAAGGTCTGCTATAGGTTTTAAAAATCTGGTTTTTGTTTACTTGTTCCTGCATATATGAACACGATGAGACACTAGGTCAGGCCCAACATGCGGTTGGCCTTCATACTAATATCATCGTAACCACATTAATGTTCTATTTTGTCTTAACTCTTTATCTATATACGTTGAATGGAATAGAAGAGAGAGAAAAAAGAAACAGCATACTTATCGAAATATATTTTAGCGCTTTTTAACCATCCATAAAAAAGACGATTAATCAAAAGACGCGAATGCATGAAAGAAGAAATGATAGATAGATGCAACTCACAACCAGCGTTAATAATCTAATAACACGATAGAACTTGTTGGTTATTCAAATTGCATACTCTCGGTTAATCCATTAATGCATTTTAAGTACCTCGAATGGATTTTATTCGTTGAAAATACCGTTATGGAATTAGCATTGAATGTGTTAAAACAGCATCCGATTCAGATTGCGCAATTTTCAAGATGGTAAATTTGTTGCAGCTTGCAGGTGAACATCGGTGAGCGGAGAACTACAAGAAGATGAATTATATTGCGAATTTGATATTTATGGTGGCAATAGTTGCGCGTACCAGTTACGGTAATTTTTCATCGAAGCCGCAAAATCGAGAACATAAGGTGAGCAAAAGAGTCTGATAATTTGTAGGGCTGATGCCATTTGCATAACGATGATGTATGGTAGATAATTTTCTTATTGAGGGAGAAAATTAGCTGTGGAATAAATAATCTTAATGATAAATGATAAAAATTAGCACTTACTTGGAAGTAATAGCGAGACAGTTGTAACCATTGAATATAAATCACCGCAGGATGATAGTTGTCAGAATGTACACTCGATTCGCACGTGTTGTTTGGAAGAAAAAATAGGTGATAAATGATCTTAACTGAATTTCAGATTCATAATATAGTGCTATACCCGGATAAGCACTCTTGGTGTAAAACCACAGCTATTGTTCAAGTTGTTGGACATCCAGGATGCAGTTCCGTGAAAATGGATAACAATGTTTGTGTTGGAGCTTGTTTCAGCTACATTGTACCGAGAACTGTACCAGATACTCCGGGAGATGTTTCACCATATTGCGATTCTTGCCAACCAGGACACACGACGTGGAAAAAGGTATGATGATCGATTTTTTCGTTGAAAAATACACGAAGAGTTACTACTTTTTTGTAATGCGGTGCCCTAGTCTGGACTCACTGGTTGGGCCATTTTATTTACATAAAAGATAAATGATTCTACAGTAATGAATAATTAATATAACTTACAATGAGTGCTTATAGAGATCTCTTAGCATATAAGATGAGAGATATTTTTTGTGTGTTAATGGTCAAGTAGTAGAATAAAAAAAATAATAGTAGAACTATATAATGATACCTACCGTCGTAAAAGATCTACTTATACCTATCTTAAGAGTGGAATGCACCGCCAAGGGTTTGGACCTATAGAAAAACTAGGCTTTTCTATCTTAAACACACTCTGGATGGTACAATTTTATCCAATCACATCCTTTATTAGTAGCTCATTATGTTCCAAAACCTATTTAATAACTGCATCGCAGTGTTATAAGCTGAATGATGTTTTTTCAAGGGACTCTTTCCAAGAATTCATTTGATACATCCGCTCACTCTTTAGGTACATGATCAAAAAAATATCAAGCTAAATTTAAACAAGCAATAAGACCAGACAATGCAAAAAATAAGTCAGTACTTGTGAACTCCTTGCTCTCTACTTCTAGAAAAGTACTTGCTTTTTTATTGTACTATGGAGAAATGTACTACAACACATTGATGATGTACTTCTTTGTCCAACTTATATTGTCTACATTTACAATTACTGGTTACTACTCGCTGGATATGGAGATATTTGTTCAGTTTACAAAGACTATATAATATTCTTCCTGTTCATGTCATGAATTTGATCCTTACATTTTCTGAATGTGTTTTATAACTAATTTTAAAGAACTGTTACACATATACATGTCACCAAGGTATGGAGAAGAATCATAGACCTATCATACACGCGCTGCTAATTCAAAGATGTTTTAATGAGGCAAAAATTAAAGAAGGTACCCGGTGTATTTACATTGTTTTTTCGTATGGCGTGTCTGTGTACATACAATGGTTGCTACTTTGATTACATAATGTGAACCAAGCCACGTATGTGACCCAGAGGTCCAACATAACCAAAATAATAAGCCCAGTAGCTCCTCTCACCCTTACCAAGTGCAAAGCACAGTCTGTTGTTAAGCTACTCGCGCATGCACATCAAGCTTGTACCGGCTTATTTTTCGATGAAATTCTCCAACAACGTTGGTCCGGTCCATTCTGTTCCATTTATGTAATAATGATTACATCTTACTTGAAGTTTCACCTTTAGTATTCAGTAGTACTTGAAGTTTTTTTTTTTATAAGGGATACTATACGTTGTTCTATTTTCAATCATTATTATCATATATGATAAGGTAATTTCTTAACAAATATAGCATCATTATAGGAATGAATCCAGGGTGCTACATCAGCCTGTGAGCCAGATTTGGTCATAAATAATTCTTACATTGCACTAATAACTGTATAAAAAATTGTAAAAATGTCTAGCAGGGGGTTTCTATATAATGCGATGGTATTCCAGCACTTGAGGTAGTCTATCATTGAAACTCCTGAACATAGATAACTGATTTTATTTCATAGGTGACTTTAGAATGTACCGAAGGCAATTACAAGAATCAAAACTTAACGAAATACGTGGAATACATACACGATTGTAATTGTGGAACTTGCAAAGATCAATTAGCTCAAAAATTACCTTCCGAAGAAGATTTAGAAGCTGATGATTTGGACGCAGGCTTAATCAGCGATACATTCAACGTCACGCTCGATGGGGTATCTTGGCAATCAAACGGGTCGAGTAATTTCAATCGTTCAGGATTGGAAATGTAAGCAAGGCATTAATAAGTATTAATAAATTGATAGAGAAATTTATAAATTTTATATTCGATATTTTAATAACAAAGTGATTTTTTCTGCACATCATAGACTTTCAAGTTTACTGAAAAAGCTGAGTAACGAAGACGAGAACATTTTAGAAAATACCGAAGTCAAAGGTTTACACAAAAATGTATGGAAGAAACTTTTACAAAAAATAGAATCAGTCGATGGTTCCCTCGATCCCAACGTCCTTCCGCAAGTAGTAAAATCAGTAAGTATTCGTATATTAAAATTTCAATTCCTACTTTTGTAACCCGACAATTCTGAAGTGAGGACTCACACCAATTGTATAGTTAAACTCTGAACAATACATGGTCAAAAACTATTATTTATGGTCTATGAATATTTCTACCAGCTTTATTTAAAATTATAATGAATGATAAATGATATTTCGTCACCACGTGCTCTTACAACAATGGCTGCTCTTACAATGTTGCCAACAGACCTCAATTTCCATGTTTAGCATGTATTAAAGGAGTACCCTGGAATATAGACTGAGCACAACTTAGAAATTCCCGAATTCCCCATAAATCAACTGACATGATAGACCCATGTGTTTATCTATAATCAGTTCCATTAAATGAAAGCCCTGACTACAATATAAGAAAATGTCCTTAACCAAAAGGATGTCTTAAACATCTGCATTCAGGGATGTACCGAAAGGGGGGAGGGGGGAGCTTCCCCCCTTGGCTTTTGGAAAGTTGGTAAATTTGAAGTTTTAGCGTAAAGTTGGTAAACTTGGCCAATTGGGCAGTATTATTACAGCTATTTTTAAATGTTTTGAAGACTAACAAGACTGTGACATACATCGTATTTAACATCTTATTTTCGTGGAGCAAAAAAAAAAAAAAAAGGTCGACAGTTGGTAAAATTGTAAAATTACTTGGCAATTTTTGGTTTTCTCCCCCCACCCTGAAGAATGTCCTGGGTACGCCCCTGTTTGCATTGCTACGTTTTAAAAGATATTCTATCGGTTTGTAGTTAAATTTCTAGTCGAATGCAATGGATTGTAAATTACATAGTGCTTCAGTCTCAAGAGTATGTTTTTTACTTGACAACAATTATGACCTATTATGTCAGCTGTTATAAAGCTGCGTACAGTCCACTTGTTTTATTTGTAACATAAGTAGGTCCTGCTTTCATTATATCTATTCAATAACAGTATAATCTTTTTTCAGGTAGAAGAAGAGCTTAAAATTAAATTCAACTATAAACGCCTAAAACAAGCGCTACTTAAATTGAAAAAGTACCAAGATATCACAAAAAAGAATAGTAAAACCGACGATGTCATCAATGTACCCCAATTACTACAACCTCCAAGTATGAACAAGGAAATTCCTAGCAAACCAGTAGAAATATTGGATTTGAAATCGACGGTAAATTAAAAATAATTTGTATCAAATTTCATCTACATACTTCGGTTCTATCATTTTTTTACTAATCAGAAAATCTATCCTAACGATTTCAGACGTTACCCACCAATGATTCAAATGTGATTAGATCCGGCTTATACGGAAAACCATCACCCAAATTGCCAACATTCGGATCAGGAAATGGAACTGCATCTGTTATAGTAGATGTCCCTTCCCAATTTTTGACACCAGCAACAGGTGGTTCAGAGATCAGTTACCGAGATAATTTAGAGGGAAACAATCACAAAATAGATAAAAAAGATAAGCTATTAAATAATTAATTATCTGTGCTTATGTAATTGAGAAATACTTAGTTAATGTGTAATATAATTTTGTATAAGTGAGCTGATCAATGAACAACTGTAAATTATTTGATTATTGTTTAAATAGGTACTTAATTCATTTTTATTTCACAATCAACATTGTTTACCATCGAACAATTTAAATATATTATGTTGTTTTCAAGACTTGATTTGTGATATTTTGCTGTGAATATTTATAAATTTCGTGTAAATAAATTTTATACCACATTCCCAATTTTTTTTTCATTTAAATTTATGACTGAAATGTTGAAATCTTAAGTTTAGCAAATACAAATAGAAAGCAAGTTCATCAGATGAAAGTTTTAAGGGCGGACTTGTTCAAAAGCATTGGGTGTTCCCTGTTAGGTCGATTTATAAGTCCACTTAGATTGGGTCCGAAAAATTCCAATTTTGGAAAAATAATCACAAGAAAAAACTAAAATGATCCAGGAGCAGGAAACCCAACAGCGCGATAGTCCGTCCACCTGAGTCTAGAGAAAATTGGGCTTTTAATTTTATTCATTCTTTGATGTCTAAATGTGACGAATGGAAGTACGCATACTGTACATAGCAGATTAAAGATTTATTAGCGCTTCATCATGAAAATTACATACTTGACAGCAACATGAGCAACATTCACTTGATATCTTCATTTTATTATCGACAAATTTACACACGATCACTTTCTCTGACACGAATTTCAAACGGAAGATTAAATTCACATTCCACGAGAACTATGGTTCATTTGTTACTATTCTCACATAACACATTACACAATATTAAAAATAAATCGAAGTGAAAATTGAAAATTAACTAATAAGACGTTATTTTCATTTTACAATTTTACATTATTTTATTTTCAAAAAATAAAAGTAGGTACATCCGCAACACCTATTCAACGCTGATAAGGATTGATGCTAGCCGAAATTCTCACGTAATAATTCCGTAAAGTAAAAAGTAATTTCCAAAATTCTCACTTCTTAAAGTTGACGCGTGTTTTCTCCGGGTTTTATCGTGAAATTGTCAATTTTTTTAATAAATTTTGACTTAAATCACCGACTTAATCATGGGTAAGTACTTAATTACACATAATATTTATCAATCATTTATTATTTTTCCTTTAATCGAACAATTTCCTCCGATATGATAGTATTAACCACGTTTTCATCTTACAGGAAAACCGAAGGGAATTCGTACTGCTCGTAAACACGTTAACCATCGTCGTGAACAGCGATGGGCCGATAAAGATTACAAAAAAGCTCATTTGGGAACTCGCTGGAAAGCTAATCCTTTCGGTGGTGCTTCTCACGCTAAAGGAATCGTATTAGAAAAAGTGTAAGTGGTTATCGTATATCTAATGTAACTTACGATTACAGTACTAATTCTCGCATTCTTTTTTAGTGGTGTTGAAGCCAAACAACCCAACTCCGCTATTCGTAAATGTGTAAGAGTACAATTAATTAAGAACGGTAAAAAAATTACCGCTTTCGTACCTCGGGATGGTTGTTTAAATTATATCGAAGAAAATGACGAAGTATTAGTCGCCGGATTCGGACGTAAAGGTCACGCCGTCGGTGATATTCCAGGTTTGTTACGGCTTTAAATGAACTAATATGAATAGATTGTTGGATTTGAATTCTAATTCTATATTGTTTTCTTAGGCGTACGTTTCAAAGTCGTGAAAGTAGCTAATGTGTCCTTGTTAGCTTTATATAAAGAAAAGAAAGAAAGACCAAGATCATAAAATATTGTAATATTTTTTATTTAATAAATGTTTTTTTAAACGGAACTCTTGAAGTTATTGCGATTGTAGAAATTGTTTTTTTATACCTTACAGTATGTTTGTGTGCTTTCGGTGCTATTTTTACGTTCCTTGTAATGATACATTTTTTCATCTTTTAATTCGAAAAGTATTTCATGAAAAATTGAAAATTCGAGCAGATACCAAATAGCAAAATTCATTTATTGTTAAAATTGTGTTATGAACACATACATCCTCTTAGAAAAATAAAAGTATAAAAAATTTTCAATACAATCGTATTAATATAACTTATGTACATAATATGTATAACATACAATAACGAAATTAAATGCATTATTCTCATAATGCGATATAAATTATCTACTAAAAAATGTCGCATCGTTAAACGATGCCGATAGTAAAATACTAGTAATTTTAAATATAAAATGTTTATAAGTCCAATTTAAAATCACTAGTAAGTGACTAAATTTTCGAAGAACAAAAACAAATTCAATAAATACTTAAATGTACTATGTACAATTTCATGTTCACGAAGTATCACAATTTGAAGGTAAACAATAAAGATGTTCATTAACAATCAACAATACGTACAATCAGCGATATCACGCAACAAGCACCAGTATTCGATATAACTCGGTAAAAAAAATAACATTCAAGTAACAATTACGCTTATTTCGGTAACAGGAACGATAAGATAGAGACCATCTCTTCAGGTTGTAAACTCGTTCGACCAAATTGATTCATTTACTATACTAGGAAAAATCAGTCTATAATACCACAGCTTAAATTAACCTCATTCGCGAGTCATGGTTTTGACGAAAACATGGATAAAATAGCGGCGCAAATTTTCTGCGGATTCGTTTCATTGGGATAATAACGCATAGCAGCGTCTACTTGTTCCTCGGGGAATATAGACGCCAAATGATAATGTAGCTTGCGTCTGCTTTCTTCGATGTTAGACGACATCATAGGATAATTATGAACGGCCGCTGCTTGTTGAACCGGTGACCACACAGGACCGGTGTTGAATCCGGTAACGCACGATGGAATCGACAGATTAAGTTGAGGATCGGAATTGCTACCGTGAGCACATTCGTTTGAAACGGTATATGGCGGGTTGGCTGGTGGCGCTGACGATATTCTAGTCACGTTCGAATGAGCACTTAGATAATTCGCATCTTGATAACTGTAATGGCGGGAGGCTGGCATATGATGGGATTCAGGGGAAGTGAGTTGCCTTTGCATATGGTATATTCTAGGATCGCAGGTAGGATTAATTGAAAGTTCACGTTGCAATTTACGATGCAAATTCACCGATGGACTGGCTTCCACGGTTCTATTATTGGTCGGTAGATAGGCTTGAGGAGGGATATCTGATTGGTTCATAGGTACAGCACCCATCGGATACATCATTCTGTAGTTATACGGTTGTTGAGAATGTGCCATTACATGAGAGGACGATACGCCTCCGGTACTGGCACAACTTCGAGAACAACACGAGTCCATGTTTTCAGCTATGCAACTGGTTTTAGTATCGGAATCGGTTTTACAATTAAAAGTCGTGGATTTCGTACGAAACAGCGGTTGCTTACGAGCGGCAGGCATTTGATTGTGGTGAGGCTGCGGTTCATCCGATACAGATGATTGTAGCGGTAAACTCAACGATTTGCCTTTTAGTTTTTTTCCTGAAAAATTCGTCGGTAATTATTTAACGAAATTTTCTCTTGGCTGAAATAAAACTTTGGATTATAAAAACCTACCAGAGCTACCATCTTGATTTCTAGCTAGTAACTGTTTTTGGGCATTTTCAAACAGTCTTTCGGTTATGGATTTTTGGGGACCTAGGCCTCGTTCTGGATGACTGTATTTACATTTATTACCGTAAGTGCACTTCTTGCCATATGGGCAGGTTTCGCCTTTACGATAAGTTGGCATTTTTAGAAAATTATCTAACGTTGGTCCGGATCTTCCTAATGGATCATCAGGAGGCATAAATCTATAAGAAGATAGAAATTCAATTAAAAAAAATTATCAACATTAAAAAACAAAAAAAAAAATGGAGTAAACCATTTTTACTTCAATTAAATATTTTCAAGTCACATTAACTGCTCATAGGCTATTGTAACTTTTTATTGGTCATGTTAAACATATAAAAATCCGTGATGCTTAAAAATTTCAAAATAATGAGAAGTTTTGCGTCTTTCAAAATGTTCATGCATTTTTTGGTTTATTCTCGAAATCGGACAAGATTCATTTTGTATCGGAATTCTGATTAAACATTTAAAAACACAGTCCCTTAAGATGGTTATAATTATGTTAAAGTGTCTGTAACATTTACGATAATTTATACAAGAGTTCTTGAATAGTTACTCAAGTAAAATATAAATGATTTTTTATTGATTTTTTTTTTATATAAAAATATGTTTATAATTTTTTTCTTCAAAATAAAAAAATTCTTTTGCTGAAAAATACGCATTTAAAATAATTTTTCATACCAAAGATATTTTCTCAACATTTTTTTGAAAAAAAAAAATTACATAAATATTGGTAATAATGTACAAATTTTTTTTGATTTTATTGATTTTAATAGTTGCTTTTATAACTACTGGAGGTTTTAGAACGTACTGAAAATATTATAATTTTTTTTATTAATTAATTTATTAATTAATTTATTTATTTATTTATTTACTTATTTATTTATTTATTATTTTACTATTTTATTCATCTTATGATACACATCTAATTTAGTTTTTTTTAACAGATAATATTAGTTTATCAGAACAGTTTTCATTTGGGGCCATATCCATTAGATCAGCCAACATCATACGAGAAAAATTATTTATTTTTTTTTAATTTAAGAGAATTTTCATTACTATAAAATATTTCATGCATTTTTTTTTTTTTTTTTTTTCAAGAAAAAGATAAAACTTTTTTTATATTAAAAATTTCTTTGTTCAAAATATAACGTTTGCAATTTTTATTTAAAAAAATAGTACAGGCAAATGAGCATCTAAATAAATATAATTGCTAATAAGCTGATTTTTGGATCATCTTTGTATGATAATTCCACTAACAAAATACTAAAATATACGCCCCCCAGAGGTGGAGTCAACCCCCGGAGGGGCCTAAATCCACACCAAGAAGTGGTTTAAAAGAGCCAGGATTTTTTTATAGATTTCTTATCGAATAAACTATTCACTCATCCTAGAAAATTCGATTCAAGGACACACATGAAAATTAATTGGTAAGGGGTTCGAATACATTTTTTTTTTTAGATCAAATTTTTCTATTTTCAATACTTCCCAAATTGTTATTAAATATAATAAAAAATACTTTTTGGCTATAAAAATATGAATAAATAATATTTTTTGGAAAATAAGTACAATAATGTAGTTGTTAGCAAGTAAATAAAATTATTCTAATATTAAAATGATCCCACCTCCCCCGCCCTTAGGCGTAATATTCCAAACTTGATTTTTTGCAGATAAGCATAACTCCAAAGTTCCCCAATGAACGTTTTTTTTTTATTTGGAAGGTATTCACTTTCCATAATCAGATTAAATTTTCGAAGATAAGTAAAAATAGTTTATTTGATAAGAAATCCATCGTAGAATCTTTTTTACAGCACTTTTTTGAATGGAGGCTCCCTTACGGAGATAGAAGTCAAAAAATTTTTGGTAAATAAGATGAATTATCTGCAACAACCCTTTTTGAGTAATCTATACATATATTTCAGCATGTTGTTATTGGAATCATCACACACAAATAATCCAAAAATCAGCGTATTGGTGATTATTTACGGATACGATTCTTTTTAGAGCTTTAATGCCGGTAAAAAAATTTATATGCAATAAAATCACCTTTTTTTCTAAGAAATACACGTTTGTCTTAAAATTTCTAGATTTTTTTCCTTTTTTTCTTTCTTTTTCATTTTTTTTTTCAATACTGAAATTTTTCACTCGAAAATATCCGATTTAAAATTTTTTTATTACAACATTATATTTTTTTATTGACCAACTTTTTTTTTATTCGAAAATTTATTACTTTTTTCTCAACGAAATTTCATTTTTTTTTTCCTTCAAATTTCTGAGTGATTAGAAAAAGTCATATGTCATTTGTGATTTTTTTACATATGTCAATTTTTTTTGATGACAGAAAAAAATTGTGCAATATTTTTTTCATAATATACTCAATCAGTCATGAATCATAAAAAAAAATAATAATAATAATAATGAAATAAGAAAATATAATTATAATACATTTATATTATAAGTAACAAACGTTTTAACAGCACCTGGAATTTTTTTTATGTTCATGACTCACGAAATAAATTCCAAAAAAAAGGAATAATCCTACCATAAACTTGAAAATTATTCAATTCATTGTAAAAATTATAGTAGGTTAAATTTTTTGTAATTGTTTTCCAGAGTGTTTTTTAAAACATGGAGACCAGAGGCGCACTAATAAGATGAGTTTGGCCTATAGGAAGTAAATCAAAAATATCATATACATTTTCTTTTTTAGTTTATAAATCCAAATACATTTTTGGGCAATTTTGTTTTGATTTAAGAGCAATGACATGAACATAAAAACATGATAGGAAAACTAAATTTGAAAAAAAAAAAAATTACCCAAATAACAGAAATACTGACCTGTCATTAACAAAAGAATACATCAAAATTCGTTCCTCGATGACTTTTCGAAATTCTGGGCATTCTTGAATCAGATCTCTATAATTATCGTTGGATACAACCACTCCATCATTTTCAGCTGCTAATTTTAAAATATATCGGTCATCGTAACAAACCATCCTCTTTCCACGAATCTCTCTGGATGGCGTAAACACCAGTAGTCTTTCTCTTTCTAATTCATATAAAATTTCTTGATCTACAGTAAAAAAAAAAAAAAAAAATATTAATAGAAATATCCAACGAATTTATAAAATTGAATATTGCGAGTGCGCCATCTTTTTAAAATTTCTGTCACGATTATGTGAAATTAATCGAATAAATTCGATGCTGCAGGCCTTGAGAATATTGGCGCCGGTCACACAAACAGTGGATTAGAAATCTGGGCCGGTAAGTGGTTAGAATTTTCATTAGTGGTTTTGATATTTTTGAGAATCGTAACCAAATCGTCAACATTTTGGACTTTGGGCGTTAATAAGGGAGTTCGTAAGTAGGATGGAATTTTATCGATGGTAATTTTTAGGCAGGAGGTTTCACCACCAAAGGGCGAAGAATAACTGTTATGTAGAAACTACAGAGTTGAACAGGATGGAAAAAATATGTATCGGATCTACTATTATGGTGAATAGGTTAAAATAATTAATACTCACCAATGACGAGATTATCGGCACGAGGTGCTTCTTTTCGCCATTTTGGTACAAAAACTGTGATATCATTGTGTCCTCGAGTTCGAAACCAGTCTACGCAAATTTTGATACCTCTACACGAGAACGCCTCTTTATTACCATGGCTGTGAAATGGGGAAAAAAATTATTTCAGGAGGCCTTTCATTTGATATATTTTGCTTGAAGTTGGTAAGGTAGATGCTTACCTCATGGCTACATTACTACCATCGATGACAATGGGTCTCAATTTATTACTATCCGGATAGGACGGTTCGGCTAGGTCTTCGACGCTGTCGAAGCTTTCGTTATCGCTTTTTAATTTCGAGCGTAATTGCTGATGAGCTCCTAATTTTATCAATTCCTGTATAAAAGAAAATGGAGTACTTAATATATCGCCATTTCGTACGATAAATGATCGAAGCGAATCGTATCACAACTCACCGCCAGTAGTTCATTCTGCTCTGGATTCGGGCCGAGTTTCTGCAAGGCTGCTTGAACTAATTTTTCCGTATATCCCAATTTCAACGCGAACTCGACCCGTGATTGATAAGCCGAATCATCGGTATTGGCAGTGGCTGGAACAGTCGACTGAACGGATGTGGACACGTATTCGGAAAACTCCTGGCCCAAAGTATCGGACACCGTACGACTAACATCGTCGTGTCCGTGCGTCTGTTCTTCGCTACCATCGTAATCGGAATCATAACTCGAATCTTCGCCGGTCCCTAACGAATAGCTGGTACTCCCGGAGGTACTAAATTTCGACGTCTTTTCCTCCTCCGATTCCAAATCATCGCACAACGAGTTCACGTAATTCTGAAGACAAAAAGATATCACCATTGTAGCGCCCGAAGAAGACAGTACACCAACGATATGTAGATTTTCAATTAAAAGGCTCCCAGCGTATCCGCATAAGCCGGACTTTTCGTATCCGTTACCCCTTCCACGTGACCAAAAAGCCCACTCCGCGTTACATCCGTCACCTAAAATTCGACCGCGCGTTAAGCGCCAAACGCCAAGGTAACTTTCGAAACCTACGAACGCGGAGGAAGACGGAGAGAAATCCAAAGCACATCCGTTTTGAAAGCGAGCCGTTCAACGAGCTCCCGAAACAGTAGAGTACGCGGACCAACGTCGACGGCTTTCTCCGCGCTGTCCTCGCCACCATGCCAGAGAAAACGAAAGTGAATCGCGTCCGAGGTAACAGACTGTATCCAAAATTATTACGAAATCAGCCTTATTAAACCTCATCAGCGCCATCGAATCGACACGCTGAAAGTTGCGAGGCGACAAAAGCGTGCCAAATTCGCGACTGAGATGATACCCTTTTAAAAATGGCGCCATTCGCGAGTCGCTTTCGCGTATTTAAGTAGATTCGAAGAAATCATCTAATGGGTAACATCCGCCCGAACGTATTGCCTTTCACCGTTCGATGATTTTTCGTAATTTGCATTCGTTTTAACGGTCGTACACGCGTGGTTTATATGTCGCCAGTTAATCGACCGGAAAATCTTTCCATTTCATTTGGACCAATCGCGTTATACTCTTTTTAAGGAAATGATAAGCGAAAACGTCATTTGGTTTTTCATTCGATATTGTTATCTGGTGACGTATGAAAAGGTAAGGAGGTGAAGGAAAATCTTTCACATATTCAAGGAACATTTTCACATATGAATGCATAAACCGAACGATACATTTTAACGAAGTCCTCAGTCAGTTCAAAATTTGTTTAGAAATTGAATAATTTATATATACTGATTTTTTCAACTGAACTTATTAGATTTATGGTAAGCAATATTGTGAGAAAGAACCCGAGAACGAGAACTAAAAGAAAACAACTAAAAAATTTACACATTCTTATTCTTCAAATGTAATACTAAATCATAGAAAACAAGCGACATCTAGGGTGTTATGCCCCAACTGAATAAGTCGAAAATCATATTTTCTCAAGAAACCAATCACAAGTTTCAATTCTACATTGGCGCTTATGGGAGCCCATTCTTACATTTCAATTTTACGACTTTGAATTTGATTTTTCTTTTTCTGATTATTGAACATAACAACAAATAAACTAGAAGATTCAAGTCAACTTATTTGGTCAAGGCATATCACACTAGAAATTTGCATCCATAATTGAACCTGTTTCTATTTTTCATTCTTGAAGTCCTTTTTTACTGAAATTATCATTGAGTTCAACTCATATTTCATTTAATTTCGGAAAAACTACATAAAAATAACAACGAGCGAGAACAAAAAATTTCCTGTTTTTTTTTCTCTTTTTTGAAAAGCGATTAAAAAAAGAGATCTGGAATTTAATAAATCTGAAAAACGAAGAACAGAACAAGGATGCTTTCATCATAATAAATCGAGAGAACAAGAACTGAGAACAAAAACGAAACAAAACTCATTTTCACAACCCTGATAGCAAGGTATCTTTTCAATCCTTGTAATAGACAAGAAAGCCAATACATATATTAATTATACAATATGCATTGCAAATATACTCATTTCATTGAAACATGTCAAGTTATCAAATTATAATTTGAAAAACTTCGAGACAAGGTAAACTATATCCAAAGGTCTGAGTTCGAACACTATCCTAATGTAAGTGGAAAATCAATCTCTCTTCAATTTTTGATGCCATTTGAATTTTTTTGAGATTCAGCTCAAATTTTATCGCTGATATTAGAACATTCTTAACACAAAATCATTCAAATATCCAACTCTCAAGATAGAAAACTAATAGTTTTCTTTGTAATTTGAACGTTACTTTGTTTATGAACCAATGAATAAATTTTAGGCCCAATTTGGGCGCCACATTTTTTCAATTTGAGGAGTAGAGATCTCAAGCCCTAGTTTGGGTGCCATATTTTCTACAATGCGAAAACATGTTTCAGGTCCCAGTTTGGGCACCATATTTTTTCCCACCAAGAAGATAAACTTCATGTCCCAGTTTGGGTGCCATTTTCTCCGTAATCTGAAGAATATGTTTCGGGCCCCAGTTTAGGCGCCATATTCCTTTTAATTCAGAGAGTAGATCTAAGGTTGCAATTTGAGCACTAATTTTTTTTTCAATTTAGAGAATATATCTTGGAGCCCAGTTTAGCAGTATTATGAAACACGCGTCATCAGTTCGGGTTTCAGTTTTAGTTGGGTACTCCAAAATTTAATTTTTTTGATACGATTATGGTTTTAGGTATTGAAAATTTAATTTTTTTGGGTTGCGGGTTTTGTGAAGTTACAAAGAAAAGTTTTTGTTCAGGTTTTTGCTAGTTAACGGGTTTTTTCAGGGTTTTCCTGATATTAATTGTTATGATCTGTGATCTGCTAACTTGTAACCTGAGAATTTCAGACCTAGAGATAAGTAATGTAACTTTCGTGATCTTTTTCTTCACACGCATCATGTTAGCCTTAGCTCGACATGAACACACTGAATAAAATGTCATATGTATTAATTATTTGGCGGTATATTGTATGTATTATGATAATTGGTAAGATAAAATAAATAAATAATCACTCTGCAAGTTGTATACATATCTTCCTATAAATTTTACAATTTTCTACCGTATTTTAGGTAATTTCACATTTTTAGCAATTGCTATAAGTCATACAGATTTGCTTTTTTTTTTCTTCTTCTTCAAAAAAACCCAAGGAAGAGGAGGAAAATTTGCTGACGAGATCAACTTTTCGCCTGTGAAAATACTATCGATTTTTTACTTGGAATTCGAGAACTCACTTTGAAAAAACAAAAAAACAAAAACAAAATCAAAAAAAAACTAAAAAACTACTAACAAGTAAGGTTTTGATACGTTGGTCTTTTAGCGATTAAATTATTTGGATTTGGTTCAGTTTTGAAAGGTTGAGCATCATCATTTCTGTTCTACTTGGATTCATTATATCCAAAAAAGATTCGGCGTTTTCAGGTTTTGGTTATTGTTTGATTATAAGTTCCACAACTCTGTAGTTTGGACGCCAAATTTTATCGAACTACATATGAGTCTCAAGTCCTAGGCGCCACTTTCAATCAAGGAAGTTGTAGGCCTCAAGTCCCAGTTTAGGTGCCATATTTTTATAACTTGGAGGATATGTCTAAGAACACAATTTGGGCACCAAATTTTATCAAATTGGAGAACGTAAGTCCTTAGATCTTAGTTAGAACGCCACATCTTTCTTTTCATCTACGGAGTAGATCTGCAGCCCCAGTTTGAGTGTCATACTTTTTTCCATTTAGAGAATAGATCTCACAGATCAGCAGGCTCCACATTTTATCAAAATGGAGGCTGAGTTTTTGCAGGTAATATTTTGAAAAAATATAGCATCAAAACTAGGACCGAGATTCTTCTCTATTATGATAAATATGGCACCCAAACTCGGGCTTGCGACTTACTTGTCTCAGCACAAAGATATGAAACCCAAATTAGGATCTTCTTTTATTAAATAAGACGATAGAGTGTGATGTAAAATCTCACGTTTTATTGGCGATGAGCTTAATACCACAAGTACACACGCTCAAGTAAGCGCTTGCTTACATTTCTAAACGAATGATAGATCAAAAATTTAACAGAGGTTTTTACAGCATCTCAAAAACAGCGAGTGTAATGATAATTGTTGTAGGGACTAAGATTTTAGGAAATTTAGTCTTCTATAATCTTTGTCCTTATAACAACTATCATAACAATAATCCCTTTTATGATATGTTACTAAAAAGAAAATCTTTCTATAAGGATCAATGATGAATTTATGATCTGTCGTCTTCCCACACATGTAAACAAGCTATTACATAAGATGTAGAATATCAATTTTCAAAGTTTGAAGAAAAGCTTGGTAACATTTTTACGAAATAAGTCTCTGTAGTTACATTTATTTTCACATTAGGAACATTTTCACTGAACTATCTACATTTTATCGGGAAGAAGTGAAATTGAAAAATTGCGAATATTCGTCAGACTTTCGATACATTAAATCCAGATTAGAACGACTCATTTTCGCGGTTAAAAAGGTTACTAATTTAATTTATAAAGTGACAATCCACAAATAAAACCCCAATTTGAATACAGAATATTTGAGATGAACTTCAAGACATAACTATGAATTCTAGATACAAGTTTACTTTTATTATTCCACAACTAGATTCAATTTATAAGCTTGAAGAGCCAAAGGAACGTGATTTTTTATAATTTATATCCTTCGTTATTTTCTCAGTATCATGGCAATTGATAAAAATTCAACGTGAAAATTTATTAAATACTCACACCTCGTTTAATGAGGCATTACTTCATTCACTGTACAAAATGTGGGATAAGATGATAAGGTAAGAGACACGTTCAAGATCCACTTCGACTTGCGATCACAAGAATGATGATCAGTGGTTCGAGTAAATCTCAACGTTACGCAGTACATGTTATGTCATGGAATGAAACCCCGAAACAAACATTGATCACACTGGACAAAAGACATTTTCCACAATACACGAAGCAAGTTTTACGCGATACAACGAACACCGCATTTCCACTGAAAATCGAATACATTTCGCGCCACTACATCACTTTCGAGTACTTACCAAATTCACGCATTGAGTAGCCATATCATCAAATAGGAGGCAACGAAATTGTAAAATTGAACTCACACTCGCAGCTTCTGTGGACGGCACTGTATCCGGAACTATTTAAAACGAAACATCCGGGTCCACGAGCTCGAGTCACATGCTACACGACGTTCCGTCCGACCATACGAACGCGACTACACGATACCATCTTCGTTCTTCGTCGGCCGTCATACAATATGGTAAAATTACACGCAATAGGAGCGGGGTGTACGCGTCACGACAGTCGAACCTCCGCGAATGGCTCAGACAACAGGTTTGTTGACCATTGCGCGCGCATCGAAAGAGGTTGTATCCGGCTCCGGGTTGCAGTCAGTTACCTCGATAAATGTCGCACTAATTGGAAAACCGTTTTAGGTTTCTCTTTCTCTATACCATCGATTCCGATTCGCCGTAAAAAATATATTCCGCGAGTTTCGCGTCGCTTCAAAACAAAAGTCGAGCTAACGGCTTTTTCAAATGGCTTAAACATTGCGCCCATAACAAGGTTGACGTTTCCGTCGTAATTCAGCGTAAACGTGGAAACATCGATGAAGCCTTCAGTATAGTTATTTTTAAAGTAGCTTTTTCGCAATATAATTTACATTTACTCTACTACCCCAGAGGATGACCCGTTTCTGACGCATCCTCTATATCTGAATTAGCACGGTTCTTCGACATTCCGCGTTCACTCATCTTCGCCGCGGACCTAATTAAAAATGCTCGTCCATACTTCCGCGTGTTTCGCGCCACACGCCTTCGTATCGCGTTTATCAATCAAAACGTCGACTAGGTAAGCAATTCATATCTATGTTGCAAACGCTCATCGCGCTGCGATGTTACCGAACATTTTATAACGGGTTTTCAGGCGTCACGGATCGCCCTTGACAATGCATACACGCGCAGCATGTATGGAAGAAATTGGCGAGAATAATTGCCGCGTCTTTTATTATTATTTTCTTATTTTTTTCCATCTCTCTCTACGGCTTAAACCTTCTTTCGTGTTTTCTTCTTCCACTAACTGGGATCTGGTTTGGACGAGTTCTTTTTCCAAGTTATGTTCTCGTGTATTCGCCATTTCCATGAAGATCGGTGATAGCGATGAAGTCACTAGTGCTGGGTTCGCGGAAAAGCTTTAGAGTTCACCCACATTATTTATGGATGATTTTATGTGGAATCGATATGTTACAATATTTCAATTCCAAAACTGTTCGAATTCAAGATGAACTGGAGATGGAATGGAAGAGATTACCCAATACTATTTTTTAATACTTCCATCCAACTTGGGCATTGATGTAGCGAAACTGACTTAGTCAAAAATCAGATTAAGTCATATGTAATGGAACAGATCAAACTTAGGTAAAAGAATTATAGTACTGGAGCTGAAAAACTTCTTGCTCGTTCAATTTGCAGCGGTACTGTTTACAATGTTGTAGTTTCCAGTGATTAGATAGGATTCATTTCTTTGCAATACACGTCAATGAGCTTTTATAAATTGGAGTAATACCTTCATCGAAGTTGAGAAAATTCATTTACTGCCAATGAAGTATCCAAAAGTAAGAACTATCATCGTCATGCAGGAGCACCAGTGACTACTAATTCTTAGCAATTTCACTAAGAAGGGATAGTTTTCATGATGACCATAACTGTGTTTCAAAGCTAGGTAGAAATTTTTAACAGTTTACCTTTGACTACTTTACTTAAGTCTAGAAAGGAATGAGAAGGATCGATGTTTATAGAAAAGGAAATATGGGCACAATTCTACATTACTTTTTATGGGAGAATTTTTTTGGGTTTTGAGTATTCTCGAAGAAAGAAAACTGGAGGAAAAATCTAATCATCAAAAAATTTTTAGAGCATATATTTTTTTATTTGAAATGTTGCAAAAATTTTTGAACTTGGTTATTTTATTACACAATAAATCATATGGGAAGTGAAAATGTACTCAAACCTTACATAAAAAACTTGAAATTTGAAAAAAAAATAATTTCCATAAAATATCAATTATTGTGACTCTAGAACCCTAGATAACAAAAGGTACCTAGACATCCAAAAATTGATTTTCAGTTTTTTGTCGTTTCAGGTAGTTGAACACATGCTTTTTCATAAAATATCATCAGAATAAAAAAAATTTAAAAACTACACCATGAAGTCACCATCTTGCTCAACATGTTATATACATTATGAACGAATCATAATCTTTTTTTTGGTCTCCTGTAAAATTAGTCTTTGGACGCTTAGGTACCTTTTCTTATCCAGGGTCACAATTGATCTTAGCTTTTTGGCACTTAAATACTATCAAAAAGTAAAATTAAAAAATGGAAACTTGGTTTACCTATAATAATGTTACTTCTGTAAATCTTACACTATTTTTATAAGAAGTGTACATTTTTTCCACTACTTTTTTTCAAAAAATTGATTTTTTTTCAACGTGTGCTCCATAAAGCATATTTTGATATTTCAAAATGACTAATGTTTTCTTCATTTAATATACTTTTTTCAGTATTTCTCCTCACTTATTCAACTTCACTGCCAACAACTTTTTTAAAAGTTATTCTATACTAAATACTCTACGTTTTAACGCCAAAAGCATATTATCTTCATATATTTTGGATAAAGAAATGAAAATATTCAAATTTACTTACTATGTGGTAAAAGTGAAAACATTTTTTCTTCAAACTTTTGTATCTCTGCTCCTTCAGCAAATAGAGGAGGCAAATTATTTATACGAGTGTCACATGGAATACTGAACACTCTATACATATCTGAACTTTCCAGAGACTTATAGAAGAGCACTTTTGTAATGAAAATAATACTTATTATTTTTGGATTGTTACAAAATGGAGGAAAACTGAGAGGTTTTCGTCTTTAAAGAAAGAAAGCTGGTATCTTTCCATTTTGAAAAAAATCAGGGATTTTCACTCGTTTGAATAATTAATAGATAGTTAAACGTATTTAAAATCCATGTATGAACTTCAGTTTCCATGGCACCCAAACTGGGGCCTGAAACAAATTTTTTCGTTGGAGAAAAATTTGGCGCCCAAACTGGGGCTCTCAACCTATTCATTATTCAGGAGAAAATTTGCACCCAACCTGGGACCCGAAACTTTTTCAATTACTTTTAGATTGCAAGATTTGAAATGACTTATTATAAACAGGCTACAAGATATAAATATTTTCATTGCAATTCTCTAATTTATTTGTATTAACAAAATATCGACTGAAAACAATTTTATTAAATTACTATCATATTTATTCCTATAATACTGACACGACAGCTATGAGTAATAAATCCCACATTGAACTGAGAAAAAAACAAAAACGATTTTATACAAGCAGAGTTCCCTAATGGGCTATGTTTCAGAATGAAATTGAATAACTAAATTGCCTTCGAAGTAATATTAACAAAATAAAAGGGTTTTTAAATTACAATTCCCAACAATTGCGAAGAGTATCAAGGGGTTTTTCAGCTAAAATTAAATTTCGCACTTTCGCTACCATGAAGGTTTATAAACGATATCAATTATAGGAGGAAAACTGTAAACGCCGATTAATTTCACGCAAACACGTCATAGGGGTCAGCATGAGCGTGTTGAAAATGCAAATCGAATAACAGGGAAAAACGCGCTTCCAGCACCATTGACGTCATAGACGAACTCGTTACCTCAAAACGCTCCGTATAAATTAGAATGAGATTTGATGTACGTGCCGAAAATCGATCGTTGTACTTAATAAAATAGTATTTTTTTAAACTAAAAAACTTTAAACGATCGGCGAAGGTTGACGCGGAGAAATGCTCACGAGAACCTGGAGACTGTATCAGTTTGATAAAGTGCACTGTTAATGACCACGACCTCGTTCGTACGAACCGGAGATGGCCCAATAATAATAATCAGCGATAGCAAAAAGTGGTCTGGTCGTTGACAAAAATCGTGTTGGATTAAAAAAAAAGAAAATTTGTCGTCGTCGTATTGGAAATTTTTTTTAAAATTCAAGTACAGAAAAACATTATAACAGTGCGAATAATAAATATATACTTCGAGTTACATACGAAATTAAATTTACATTTTAAATTTCTTCCAACTCACCGAATTATATAACGTATATGTTCTATAAAATCATCGTTCGTTTATACGGGTTTTTACTACATAGCAAAAACCTCTTCTCGAGGTCAAGGAGTCAAACTCTTGTCAATGAGTATTAGAGGTATAGGTAACGTTACATAACATGTAATTGGCACATTGTAAATGCAAGTCGTCTCGTATATAAGCACGATTTTTTAACCAACCATCAAAATCCAAAATTAACGACATCCGGTAGTTTTTGAACAAAATTTAACAGGTTTATTAGCCTACCCGGATTTAGCATGCAATTCAATTCAGTCGAATACACAAATATAAGATGGTGACCTCGGTGATGTTAGCAATTCTCCTATAGTAACATCAGGGCCATTGACGTATTCGGCCACGGAAGCTGTCATTATGCCCTCTCGACTTTACCATCCCCCTTCATTCGGCACGCCAGACGGTTTAGAAATGAAAAGTTAATTTCAAGTGCGACGTGCGAGTGACCAACATTGGTTCGTTTATTTTGTTAGGTCAATTCAAGTACAATTCCGGGTTCATTTTTTGTGACTAATCAAGATACGAAGAGCATTATTATAAGATATTTCAGATTTACTCGAGCGGAGATGTGGGCTATTTTTATTTCTATTGTCCAGCTCAGAGAGAAGATGACGGGCGTTGAATATAGTAATGAAGTATTCATGGATAAAATGATAAGAAAAGTGAATTGAAGAAAATTGTAGACATTTTTTTCGTTACATCAAATAACCACTTTGCACATTACTTTTTGTGGCATTCTTAGGATATTTCGTACTTAAAATACAATCGAATATTTGCAATACAGAATCGATGTAACTAGTGCCCTATCGCCTCAAATTTAAACAGTCTCCATAAAAGAAACATTCCAGTCTGAATATACACAACAACACCTCCCACTTGTGCAAGTATTCTTTTTTACTCTATATATTGTATAAATCTCAATGTAGAATCTTTGCCTTCAATAATTCCTACAAATATGAAGTTACATCAAAGTCCTAGGATCAAAACACACGAAAACTATCAACTACAAGTCAAGAAATCAATACGAAATTCTTACTTGCAACTCGAGAATCCCATAGCTCGAATTATCATCGTTAAATTTGATCCTAAAATACACTTCGTCATCATCCGCATTTTCTACTTCATGTAATTTCACGGTAGATAAGATTTTATCTGTATTAGCAAGACTTTTCAGCTGATTAGCATATTTACTTCTGACTCGAATCGTATTATTCGAACCTTCTTCCATATTTTCGGAGGATAACCTCCATGAAAAAGTAAACTTTCACATTACTACAATTTATACAATACGAACAGATTAACTCCGATGTAAAACATATTCGTTGAATTCCTTCTGTTACACTAACAAAAGCGATTAATAACTTTCACACTTTCACTATCAGTTGTATTGAAAAAATAATAATAGGAGTACACTTTTCTATCACTCACTGGCGAATTTATACATACGCATCTATAGGGAACAACTTATTCTGACGTAATTCCACCGTACGCATGCGCTCGAGCTTCGTGCATACGAAGATTCGAACTGTGAAGTTTAATATTTGATAATTTGATTTTGAACTGACGATACACCGGTTCTGAACTTTTTACGTTTTGACTTCAGGTATTTTTCATGGTGAAATTTTCTATTGAAAAAACTCTTGAGATCAAGTTAAGGAATGTACGTATGAGTATGACCACCCAAGGTAAAAAGTCGTAAGTAGGTACTTAGAGCAAGTTGTTCTCAATAGGCACTCGTATAAAATCTGAAATTACGCGTTCATACTAAAAGACATAGCACACTCAATTGCATAGAAGTGCATACAAAGTAATTATGAATTACGAAGAATGAATGAAATGAAACATTTTGTGCTTCCATTTTTTCATATACTATATAACTTGGGATGCAATAAAACACCATTGCTTACTTCTTTCGGTTTTGAATAATATTCATATTACTCTGTATGCGCTTGAATGTAGCATATCTTTTGTCTTTCAGTCTGAATTCGTAATTTACTCGTATTTACAAATACGTAATTAACGGTCTGCGTTCGATTGCTGTTGATAACAACTTGGATAATTTTTGATAAAACGATAAAAGAGATATAAAATATGAGAGTAAAGTTTTCGATAAAGAATTTATTTTTTCAATTTGTTATTGCTCCCATTCGATGAAATTGAATGCGAAATTTTCGATCAAATCTTTTTTATAAATTTAGGGTTTAAACTCGCGGAAATGAGAAGTGTTTCACTACTTTGTTGCAGAACCCTTGAAGCATTTCTTAGAGGGCAAAAATGGACCCCTAATTATTTAAACCGACGTTTTTATCCAGGTATATCATATATAATCAGTTTATATTACTTCATGCAAACTCCATTAATAATATACTTCATATTTATAGCTCCTCCAAAAAGATTTTATCGCAAAGCTAACATTTTATGCAATGATAATAACATTTACGAGATTACCCTTGATCAGAGAAAGCTGAAAACACCTTCAGGGAATGTACTTAAGTTGGATAATGAGCCATTAGCTTTAGCTATTGCTGCAGAATGGGATTCGCAAAAAGAAGTCATGAATAGGAGCGCTATGCATTTAGTAAGCATTAATTTCTTTAAACGTTCGCAAGGTTGTAGTTTTATGTGTCATTCAACTGTTTACAAATTACAGACGGCTTTATGCAATACGTGTATAGATAATCCATGCCATTTAACCAAAGAAGAATTAGTATCGAAGCTATTATGTTTTCTTGATACAGATGCTATCCTGTATCATTCCGAAGTGAGTCTTGAAAATTATAAAAATAAGGTGCAATGTCTTGTGAACATTCATATTTATAAATACTATAACCGTAGGAGGAAAACGAATTATATAGAGTTCAAGTCAAGGAATGGGAGCCAATTATTGCTTGGTTCAATGAGCGATTTAATGTCGATATCAAGCCTCTTCGAGATTTCTCATCCTCGTTTCATGACGATCAGACGAAAGAAAAATTAAATCGTCACTTAACTTCATTCAGTTTCCCCTGTTTGCAAGGTATGAGAAAAATTTGACTCATTTTCAAATTTATTATTTATGACTTAATTTTCATTTACGCAGGAATTGCGTTTGCCGTTGAAAGTCTTAAATCCTTAATTTTAACGTTATGTTGTATCGATCGAAGAATCACCGTTGAAGAAGCGGTGAAACTTTCCAGATTAGAAGAAGAATTTCAGGTATCTTTTTTTCATTATGATTTTGTAGTTCTTGTTCTATAGATGTAATATTTTACATTTCATGGTTTCAGACTGAAAAATGGGGTCGAGTGGAATGGAGCCATGATCTAAATATGGTAGATTTACAGTCGAGAGTAGCAGCAGCAATAATGTTTGTTCACTTAAATCTAGAATCATCGAAAACAAAATCTAAATAACATTTATTAAAAATTTATTCGTGGTGTTATGATTTTATGCATCAACACAAATTGCTCATTTATGGCACATAACGATTAATACTGCAAGAAATATAAACATAAAATTAGAGTATAATGGACATCACAGATTAAAAACAAAAATAAATATCAACATAATATACACGGTAGGCCGACAAAGTCTTCAAATAATATTAGGAACACAAGTTATAGATTAATATATCAGAATTTGGATTAAAATCACAGCATATTTTTATAATTTAAAAAAAACTAAAAAATGAGCATCATAGTTCGTCGTTATTCTTCTTCACTCTGTTTCCTGGAAATGATTCTTGTTCCAGGACGTGTTTTGCGGCCTGTTCGACTAGTTTTAAAAATTCGTCAACGTCAAACTTATAATTTGTAAATTTGGCGTGAGCTACTTTTTCGGCATGATTCTGGAAAAAAATGAAATAGATGAAGGAACATCAAATGAGGAGAAATGTATGGTTGTTGTTTAACTCACTTGATCTTGAGGGTACAGTTTTTGTTGGTCCTGCCAAGTTACATACTTTACTCCTCGTAATCTTGCTAAATCATGATAGCAATTAGGATCTTCACAATTATACCTGAAAATTAATTTTGGAAACGTAATAAAAATTTTGTTGCGATCATACTGTACAAAATTTAGAAACTGTACTTACAATTCAAAAACAGCTGCCCAATCAGGCAAAAATAATAAATGCGTGAGTCCTGCTCCATGTATACTGATGAATACGTCAGTATTGTGAACAATTTTTAATTGATCCTTAAAGGAATAGTTTCGATCGAACACTACCTAAAAAACATAAATTCAATAGTGATTTTTTTCAACAAAAAAAAAAAGAAAAAAAAAGGTGTATATATTCGTCAGATAAATTTCAATAGAAAAACTGAACATACTCGATTAACATCGTAACTAGTATTTGCACTAAGAGCGTGCAAAAGTTGTCTTTCATTCAATACTTTTCTATACATAGTATCTCGAGATAAAAAGGTAACTTTTATTCTTTTATTATGTCGAGCATAAGTAGGAATTTTCAGTCTATGTAAAATGAACTGAGAAAATGCATGGAATAATCCGCTTCGTTCACATCCGGCAATCTGAAATAAAAATTATTCTTAAAAATAACGATAGAGAAAATTCAGTTTTTCCCCTTCACTGATCTTGGATAACGTACTAATGGAGTATTATAATATAATCCGAAAATCATCCTGGGCAAAAGTGGAAATACAACATTTTTGAAACACACAGACTGACCAGCGAATGTTTTTAAATCCCAAATTGGGTACTTTGTGAAAGCCTCAAATGTAGAACTGAAGGCCGATTGATATGTATATGATTCCCAAATAAGGATGCGAATATCTCTAGAGAACGTATCCGGGTGCGTTGAATTCACATGCAAAGAGGCGTACAAATTGAAAAAGTCGCAGAAATGATGATACATATTCACAGCTAAAACAGAACATAATCATTTTCATACAAAAAATTATAAATTTTCCCAAGCATCAATATTAAAAAACTGACTAGCATCTATTTTCATAATAAACGTGGGCTGTTCTATTACAACGTCACAGTCGTTTGGCAACGGACGCCTACGTAACGCGGTAAAAGGTTTTAATTCTGGACCCCATGATTGTAATGGGCTTAAATGATCACATTGTTCGAGTAATCTGGACTGTTTAAAGCTATCGACAAAACAAAACACCCATTACAAATAACTACAAGAGTTGGATTTCACGCTGTATGATTCCTACTTGCAAAATCCTCCTATTTCTCCATCCGTTAATACATCCATTTTATAGCGAATTGGTTCTTTCCTGGTGGCTAATCTAGTAAAATTAATGAAAATATTACGACCTCTGCAGAAACGAAGATGATTTGAACATTCAAGAGAAGAATCATCCTAAAATATAAATAAACGTTTGAATAAATGTCGCGAATCTTGTTCATACTCTAGTTAATTATGCACCTTGAAGGATGGCTCGCACATCATCATAATTTCATTACGCTGGTCTCTCACGAAACCGAAATCTCCTTGGTTATAAAATGTGTTGACTTGTTCTTTTCTAGATTGAACCCAACCATTATGGTGACCCGAACACACCGGTCGAAGATATGAACTGCTTGGATCACAGTCCAATTCATATCCCCAACATGCTTTAGAAGTTTTGCTCCGCTACAACAAGATGTAAGTATAGTGATAGAATGTTATATTACAATCCAAACAAGAATTTAGTTGGAAACTTACACATAATTCGTAATTTGGATTCTCCTTGCAATACTCTTCAAGTACATTTTCGTAAGCATTGAAATAATAGGGAAGATGTGTCGAGGGTAGATTCAAATCATCTATTTTATCACAGTGAATACAACTTATAAAATATAATAAAGAAAAAGCCTTAAAAATATGATTTGTCATTTTTATTTCACTATTCTAAAAATATTACAAAATTCAAATTTTTGAAAAAAAAATAAACACGCGAAACACCATGGAGATTAAGGTGCTCTTTACACGTAAATACATAAGTATCATGTTTCACGCAGTTCATACTTCATCTATGTAAAACAAAAAGTTGAGGAAAATATGAGGCATTGTCCAAGACCAAGAAATTGATCGCGGTATCAAGTGATATGCGATGATGAGATAGCTGAAAATTTTGCCTTTTGTTTTTTAAAATTCGTAATCGTAATATTATAAAATAAGGGAATAATTAATAATTTCTGAAGATTTAAAATTTCCTTCTCTTGTACTGTAAAACGCTAAAGATGCCGGATTTCCTGGGTGATGATATGAGAAAAACCAAAAAAACAGACGATACAGAGAAGGAAGAAAAGGAGATAAAAAGTAAGCAAGAAATCATTATACTTTTTAAAAATTTCTCTACTTGAAATGTACTTATTTTTTTATTTAAATTAATGATTATGTTTATTTTGTAGCGTTGGATGAAGCGGATATTGCTTTATTGAAAACCTACGTGAGTAGCTGAACTCTTTTTCTATTATGTGAGGCTCTGGATGAAAATAATACATGATTGTGTTTCATTTTGTACAGGGACAAGGCCAGTATACTAAAATTATTAAAGTCGTTGAAGAAGATATACAAAATGTGATTAAACGCGTGAATGAGCTGACTGGCATCAAAGAGTCTGATACTGGTTTAGCTCCACCAGCATTGTGGGATTTAACTGCTGATAAACAAACTCTTCAAAATGAACAACCACTACAGGTAACACTTGTCGATGAATGTGTCAATATTTTTTCAATCATAAACTACATTATGACTTTACTTTTAGGTGGCTCGTTGTACAAAAATCATAAACGCTGATTCCGACGATCCAAAGTATATTATCAATGTAAAACAGTTCGCCAAGTTTGTTGTAGACCTTGCTGATTCCGTGGCACCTACTGATATCGAAGAAGGAATGCGAGTTGGGTATGAAAAACTGCTGTTATTGGCGATTTTTATTTCGAATGAAATTTACACTTTTTCGTTTTATATTCTAGAGTCGATCGTAATAAATATCAAATTCACATTCCATTGCCACCGAAAATAGATCCAACTGTGACAATGATGCAAGTGGAAGAAAAGCCAGATGTTACGTATTCCGATGTCGGAGGTTGTAAAGAACAAATTGAAAAACTGCGAGAAGTTGTAGAAACTCCTCTACTTCACGTAAGATTTTCATATCTCTTTAATTTTTGGAGTTTTTTCTCTTTTTACTAAATGTTCGTCCAATTTAGCCGGAAAAATTTGTAAACTTGGGTATCGAACCCCCTAAAGGTGTATTATTATTTGGCCCCCCTGGTACTGGAAAAACTCTTTGCGCCAGAGCTGTAGCCAATAGAACGGATGCCTGTTTCATTCGAGTGATTGGTTCAGAACTTGTTCAGAAATACGTCGGCGAGGCACGTAATATTATGAAATTTTCTTTCTCAGTTGTTGATGAAATATTATTGAAGATTTACATTTTTTTAGGGTGCTCGTATGGTTAGAGAATTATTCGAAATGGCTCGCAGCAAAAAAGCTTGTTTAATATTTTTCGATGAAATCGATGCCATCGGTGGAGCTAGATTTGACGATGGTGCTGGTGGTGATAACGAAGTTCAAAGAACTATGTTAGAATTAATCAACCAACTGGATGGTTTTGATCCGCGTGGAAATATCAAGGTAGCTGACTTGAGTACTGTTTTTCAAAAATTATTCGAATACGGTACGTAATGCTGAATTTTTCTGTTCACTAATATTTTCAGGTATTAATGGCAACCAACAGGCCAGATACTTTAGATCCCGCTCTAATGAGACCAGGTCGTTTAGATCGTAAAGTAGAATTTGGTTTACCTGATCTAGAAGGTAGAACACATATATTCAAAATCCACGCTAGAGCTATGAGTGTAGAAAGAGACATTCGATTTGAGTTATTAGCTCGATTGTGCCCCAATAGTACCGGTATGTTAAATCTTCGCAATTAATTACGCAATTTTCGATTTCGACTCTAAAAATATTTCATCTCTAGGAGCTGAAATCCGTTCAGTATGTACTGAAGCTGGAATGTTCGCAATCCGTGCCAGAAGGAAAGTAGCCACCGAAAAAGATTTCTTAGAGGCTGTTAATAAAGTTATTAAATCGTATGCTAAGTTCTCCGCTACTCCTCGCTACATGACTTACAATTAGTCCTTACAAATCTGTTTATTAACTGAAACGCATTTTTTTGTTTTTCTATCCTCAAAATGCTTCAGGAATTAAGAAGAATTTTTAATTCCTTATATTAGTCGATAATTGAACTTATGTTTTCCACTCGATTATGTATGAGAGGTATGTGAATAAATAGGTGTTTTCTATTCGGTTGAAACAGAAAAAAAAGAACAGGGCAACGATTTTTAATTGATTTTCAAATTTTTCTACAAATAATGTGTGTAAAAAAAATAATAAATTTCTACTCGTGTTATCTTCCTTCTCTTTCTGAGTTTTCTTCGTTCAATAAAAAGGCTGGTTTAAAATACATTAGGCCATTTTCGTCGATGAACCTCAGCTTAGGATTTACCGATGTATTTTGTTGGTGACCCAAAGATGTGTATCTGCAATAACATAAACTTTAGCGTGACAGAATTCATAGTCGCATAATAAAATGAAAATAATTACCCTTGATTGTACAATGTGCAGTAAGGTATATTTGCACATCTTATAAAATTCCAAATATCAGTATAATTCCAGTAGAGTATAGGAAAAATTCTCATCAATTTAGGCCAGTCTCCGTCAGTTTCCTGCAAATAATCAAGTATGTGCACAATAAATGTATACTCGAAACATGAAAATTATGTCAAAGAATTACCTCCATCGACTTCAAATGTCCACTCTTTGGATCGTTACTACGTAATCCAAGAAAACACGCAGATCTATTAGGTTCGCCTTCTAGAAATGATGACAACGCTTCTTTCATTGGAGTGGATAATATGATCAAATTAACATTATAACTGCAAACATTTATGGTATTTGAGGAATGATGGATATTCATTGAAAAAAAAAAAAAAATTGTCAACATCAAAGGAAATACCTGTCTTTAATTTGGTCGATGAATTGATCAAGCTCAGGAAATGAGTATTTATCTTTAAAGTACACTAAAGTTAAAGGATGCTTGATGTTATTGTATAGACAATAGCAATAAACCAAATTGAAGAGTACAGTGCAATCTTTACCGCCATTAAACCCAACAAACGTTTCATGGACGGAAAATAACGAAAAAGCTTTGCTTATTATCTGAATAAACAAAGAATAAAAAAAAAACAAAAGTAAATGCATAGCCATAAATATATTCTCTCGAATTTATTGTAATTACAAACAGAATAAAAAAAGGAAAGAGTAACTCTTCATTAATTACAAATAGTATAAAATTTGTGGCAAAAAAAAGCATAACTGCTCACACAATATCAACCGTCACTCATTATTCTGCATTTCCTAGACCATGTTAAGTTGTTTTAAAAAAGTATTTAAATCGGTATTAAGAACATTTTCCATTTTATTTTTGATAGCGATCATATCATCATATCTGCGCTCCATTTCTGAAAAATTATCGGGAGACATTTTGTATTCCTTCAGTACATCCAAGGCATCAATCAACTGAGAGTATCTATTGAAAAATTCTTCCTCGTTTGAAATATTGTATAGTTTAGCAATTGATTCAATCATTTCGTTGAAATCTTTAATACGTTCATAATCCAAAGTTGGCTGGAACGACTTTCTTGGAGAGGACACTTGAGGACTAAAGGAATCCTTTCTCACTTTCTTCAAGACAGGGTTATGTGATCGAGGAGTATCGCAAAGATTGAAGTTATTTTCAACTGTAATCGAATCATTACTACGACTGACCTCGCCGGAACTTAGTTGTTTGATATTTTGTATAGCTTGCGGCACGTTTTCGATAAATTCTGTCATTTTTGAATACACGTCGATGTTACCAGTTTGTAATAAAGCATGTTCTTTCATTAGTTTCTGCATCATATCATCCCTGAATTTTTTCAACTTTCTTTGTCCTAATTCTTTCTTTATTTTACGATACTCTTGCAGCAAATGAATGGTGCGATATCGACTATCCGTTTTTCCGAAGTGTTCCAGAATACTGTCATTGTTAGACATTTCAATGAAATAAAATATCATGGAACACCACACGAAGAATTTGAATGAGATCAACTTTAAAACAAGCTTACTTGGAAAAAACTCAAAGTCTATTCTCTATTTTTTTTTACATGATTTATAATGTAAAATTTAATTAAAGTTACTTCATAAAATATAACGAATTAATCATTAATTGATAAAAATTTTGTATTTTTGATAACTTTGGCGCTATTTTTAAAAGGGGATTGTTTTTTATTGTTTGGTGAATCAAATGATTCTGATTGGTTTTATTTTTTATTACATCATCATTCTTTTCCTTTTTGGGGTTTTTGCTTTAGCCAGTAGCCAGCAAAATTACTTTTTTCAGCATTTTTGATTTTTTTTTCTCGTAAATTTCAAGTTCAACGAAATTTTTTGTTTTAATATTATGAAGTTAATGAACAACTGATTTCATTTAATATACATTGAGAAGTATTCGTTTCAAATTAATTATGGTGGAAGGATATTTCATAAGGGAACGACCAGATAATACTGAATTAAAACTGAATAGTGAAAAATTTGTTAAAAGTTAGACATTATAACTCGATAGTGAAAATTTTTCGGTAACTTTGACCTAATGGTAATTAAAATAAATAAAAAATGATACGTACCTCGAAAGACTCTCGTATTTTCTTAGATAAATGAGTATCCATTAACGATAGACGATGAATAAATTCAAAATCTGGTAACCTGGGCAAAATATAAATCACCCACGATGTTGGAATTCTCATTAATAACTCTTTCTCAGCAGCCAAACAATCTTCCAGAGAAGTAGACTCGATGGTAATTTTATTCTCGTACTTCTCACCGTCGGTAGTACGAGGATAAGAACCGAAACTCACAACCTTTTCGTACTGTTTCGAAAGTTGAGTCAAGATATCAACGATTTTAATTTCATCCACGCTTAAATAAATGGCACGAAAAAAAAATTGAACTTCGTTATTCTTGAAATGTTGTTCCTTTAAACCTTCAAAACATCGTTGCAGATAAATAGGTATTCCTGGAAAGTTATAAACATTAAATGTCTTCACGATAGGAAATGTTTTCATTCCTCGTTCCAGAGGTTGGTCCAATTTCGAATATATCACTTCAGCGCACTGAGGAATCGTAACAAGTCTCGAGCCTTCACTATGATCTCCCTTGATGTACCAGTGAAAAAACTGCTTCAGTCCTTCATCACATATTAATGTAGTATCAAAAGCAGTGGCAACAGCTTCATATGTGACATCGTCATGTGTCGGTCCGACTCCTCCAGTTGTAACTACGATATCATAAAGTTTAGAAAATAGTTTGACCTCTTCAGCAATTATTTTCAAGTCATCGGGAATGGTGGAGATTTTATGAACCTTAATCCCTAAAGCATGAAATCTTTTACATAGAAAGGTGGAATTTGTGTCAGTTACTTTGCCACTGAGAATTTCGTCCCCAATGATTATAATACCAGCATTTTTACTCATATTTTAACGTTGAAATCGCGCAAAACATATAAACTATAATTATACTGAATTATTCGGATTTAGTAACAATAAGTGTTATTCATTTGAGAGGAATTTTTATGAAATACGGTCAAGTTTCAATTTTCAACATAGATAAGCTAAAAAATGATAAGGTTGAAATCAGCTGATAACTAGAATCACCTGTTCATCATCTCTTTTGTATTTTCTCTAGAAAAAGTCTACATGAACTTCTGGGTTCTGGGAAAAAATCAAAGTTAATCCTTGCTCAAATATTATTTCTTTATTTCCTCCGCCAAATTCTTTGCGGAGAAAACAAATGAAAAACTTGACATATATATTTTCAATTTTCAGTTTATTTAGGTAAGGATATTCAATTCAAATAATACACTGGATCAAGGTAAAGTGAAAAATTGATAAAGTTTTGGTTGCAAAAAGGTTCAAAGAGGGGATACGGAAGTAATATCCAGCAGCCTGTTCCGCTGAATGAACAGACGTAGAAAAGTTGAAATTGTAATTTTTCTTGATAATTCATTTCATGTTTCACGCCAATTTTTTAATTTTATGAATCAAATTTTTCTTTGGTAATAATTTTTATTGCCCTACTTGTATCTGACGAATGACGAACTTTGTCGAAAGATATTAAAATCTTGATTACTTTGGGGAAAATGGCTGTAAGTATTCGCCTCACATTTCAAATTCAACCTTGATAGAAGGCTCAATATTCTCATTTCCTTTCAAAACTATGAACGTTTTTTCAGGGAGAAGGTGCATCGGGAAGTAAGACTTCTCGAAACGTGTATTGTCGATATGTTATGATCTTTTTGGTATTCATTCGACAGTGCTACGATGCTCTTTGCGATTTCATTTTCGGATTAATTTATAGTTCTACAGAGATAAAAAAAATACCTCCACCCAGTAACAAGCTTGTTCTAGAAAGTGCCTCTTCTTTAGCAGAAAAAATTCGAAAACAAGAAGTAAGAAATGATGTTTTTCGAAGAAAAAATGAAAAATATTACCAAATCTCTATTCATTTTTTCTCTCAGGTAACTTCAGAAGCTGTTGTGGAAGCGTTCATCCAACGTATAAAAGAAGTGAATGATATAGTTAATGCGGTCGTACAAGATAGATTTGAAAGAGCTTTAGAAGATGCGAAAGCAGTTGATCGCTTGATTAAATCATCATCTAGTTCTTCAGAGGAACTAAAAACCAAAAAACCTTTGTTGGGGGTTCCATTCACTTCTAAAGAAAGTGTTGCTGCTGAAGGTGATAATGGCTGAGAACATGCTGTGGGAGATGGAATGAAAATTGCTAAATACATTTTCATTATTATAGGAATGTATTGGTCCTGTGGAATACTATCTAGAAAAGGTGTTGTCGCGAACGAAGATGCTGATATTGTGAAACGAATGAAAAGCGCTGGAGCTATTTTAATCGGTGTAACCAATATTCCCGAGTTGAATTTATGGATTGAATCTAGAAATTACGTTTATGGGCAAACTAATAACCCATACAATACGAATAGAATTGCTGGTGGTTCTTCTGGTGGAGAAGTAATTTTTTTTAAATCATTTTATCTTGAGAATATTTCCATTATTTATCGAAATAAATATTTTAGGCTTGCATAGTGTCTTGTTGCGGATCGCCAATTGGTTTAGGAACTGATATTGGAGGATCTGCTAGATTGCCTGCCTATTTCTGCGGCGTTTATGGGCATAAATTAAGTGGTGGTAAGATACGTAAAAGGAATTTATCCTAATTTATATTTGGTATTGACATTTGCTTGAAATATTAAATCACAAATTACAGGTCTAGTTAATACTAAAGGCATGTCATTCAGAGATGGTCTTGAAAAGGATACGATGGTAGCTGCTGGTAGTTTAACCAGACATGCGGCTGATTTGAAAACACTTAATTTGGCTATAGTATTACCAGAAAAGATTCCCCTTTTGAAACTTGACACTAATGTAAATTTTTATTTTGTTAGATTTACCGACATTTTATTCGTGCAAAATAGTTAATATTTGTATTTCTTATTTACCAGGTTGATCCTAAAACGATTCACTATTTTTATGTGGAACAACCTGGTGACAGGCTATCCAGTCCTATCGGGTCAGAATGTTGTAACGCTTTGTTGAAAGTCATTAGTCTGATTAAAGATAAACAAGATTCAGCAAATCCTCCTGTGAAAGTAAAATATTTAAAATCACCTTAGTTGCATATGACTGAATTCTCGACAAAAATCGATATCGATTTTCAAAGCTCATCATAGATAGATGACCATTCGAGATGAATCGAAAGAAATGTATTCCTTTTACACCATTTTAGATGGACCGATTCCACGGGAAAACGTATTCATTTCATCTTATGAGTTTTAAGACGATATGTGTAACTGTGCTTCATTTCTATCAATTTTTGAAAAACACTATTTCTCGGTAGCTGTTGTGATGAATTTCGAGAAATTTTTTGGCATTGATTTTTGTTGAATTGTTATGATTTGTTGTCATACATGTGGAAAAAAATAGCTGAGTTCTAATAAATTTCAAGTTATAAGATAAAGCGTACAAAGCTAAAATTATTTAATTATATTTATCTTTTCGTGATTCACTTTTCAGTACCAGTTCAAAAAATTAAAAATTGAAATAAGGATTAAAAAAGTCGAGGGCGTTGAAGATTATTGACACAAATACATTATTTTAGTATATTAGTATGAATAAAGATAATTCCAATAAATACCTATTGGTGAAAAATTCACGAAATAAAATGATATGCTAATTTTTTTTCAAGGTTCACTTCTCCGGATTCAAATATTCCTATAAATTATGGAAGTACTGGATGTCCAAAGAACTTCAAAACTTCTCTCGTGATTTAGGCAACCAACAGGTATGATGTAGCTATACAAAGAATTAGAATTTTATTCATTTGTATAGTATTGATTAACATTCATTTGTACCAGGAAACAAAAACCGCATTTATCGAATTTCCGAAAAAACTACTCGGTCTCAGTGACCACACATTGGCCGCCATTTTGAAGCTGATTGATCTTCATTTACCACTTCCTAATGCTTCATGGGCGGAAGAAGAAACTGAAAATTTACGAAATAAAATCATCGTAAGTATTTCAAAAACAGCGGAGTAATCTATGAAAACGCTACAACTAAAATTAATCGTAATTTTGTGCAGGAAAAGCTCGGTGATAATGGAGTACTTCTATTCCCCTCGTATCCATCTACAGCTCCATACCATTACTTACCATTTCTAAGACCGTTCAATTTCTCAACTTGGGCTATATTTAATGTACTAAAATTTCCAGTTACTCAAGTTCCAGTAGGTTTAAGTAATGAAGGATTACCGCTAGGTATTCAAGTGGTTGCTGGACCGCTTCAAGATAGATTGTGTTTTGCGGCTTCTGAATATATTGAAAGCTTAACTGGTGGTTGGGTACCACCGTTTCAGAGTTCTTAATCAAATATTCTTAGTTTAATATTTTACCTAGTATTCTAATTTATGAAGTGCACTTATCGTCACATTTTAAAAAGTGCTTATCGATAATGAATCGTACTCATACGAGTAGATGACATTTATTGAAATGAATATGTAATTACCAGTGGATCTAAATTTTATGAATACTTGATTATTTTCTTTTTTTTAATTGTTGGTGTGATCGTGTAATTTATTCATATTTTTTGTTGATTTAGTTTTGTTAATTGGTATAGGGTAAAATTCGGATATTTCTATTTTTACTGTGATTTAAACACTTAATAAACCAAAATTCGTTTTGTATTCGTTATTTTCTTATCGATGGGAAATGGGAATACGACGTTAATGGCGAATAATTTATTGGCATCGCTACATTTTGAGTTAGGAAAAAGAGAAAGGTTTCTGACCTCACCTCATCCAATTCTGTCTCCCACCCCATCCCTTCTAAAGTATCGATCTAATACCAAAGAAGTACTACTAAAAAAAATTGAAAATGACAAATAGGGGGAATTCTTCAAGGTTATTCGGCAATTTTTCTTTCCTGAAATCTCATTGGTCTATTTCAACCAATCAACATTCGTGGATGTTCATACTGTGAAAATCCGCCGTTCAGAAAGCCAATTGTTACACTAAATTGACGATGGATGAAGAGCGGTAAGCGAAGCGCAGAACGATAACGAAATTTTCAACTTTATTACGCTAGAATAGTACATAAAATCTATATCTAAAGCTCGTTTGGGTTCAACTCTCTTGTGTCTCTTGAAGTGTGAAATTTTGAATATTTCGATATTCTCTTCGAGTGCGTTCACCACAGTGGTTGTACCTTCTACCGCTAGATACTCGAATGTTTTATAATTTCATGTATATCGAAATAAGGAATAATTTTTGTTGCTAACAAAATGACGAGTAATGAAGATCCGGTGCAGTTTTTCGAAGGAGCTGAGAAATTATTGGAGATTTGGTTCACCGGTAGCGATGAAAATTGCGATGGTGACCTGAGAAAGATACCTAGGTAAGTGTTGCATTATACATTTCAAAGGTGTGAAATCACTTTTTTAATTTTTTCATGTGTTCAATTTTTGCAGGCAAAAGTTGGAAAGTATGTTGAAATTAGTGCATTGCGAAGTGATAAGTTTCTCTAGCAACGAATACATCGATGCATACGTACTAAGGTAAGCTAGCAATTTATTTTCAAGTTCAAATATCGAAATGACTAATTTTCTAAGTACTTTGGTTTTTCAAGAAAAATTCGCAGAACATTTTGAGATATTATGTAATTGCCTTTTTTATCTTATCTCGAATTATGACGGTTCCGGTAAACTTTATTCTCGCATTGCGGCCGAATACAAATTATCATTCTTCGAATATTTAATTAAAAATCTCAAACTTTCGTATAACACTGTTGCCGCTTTAGTTATTTTTAACTCTTAATTGTTCACGGTTCATTACACTTATCGTTATAATGAAGGTGATTACCTCCATTGGTGCCCATGTATATCTGCCTGTACGAGGTTGGTCGGTAAAACACCATTATCTATTGCTCGCCTCGTTTTACCTATTCGCTTGAATGAATACGATTCCACCGCCACCGAGAGTCCGAGAATGACCCATTGGAAAAAATTTGTGCTCGTAAAATTCCCCATAATGCGCGAGCGCGTTGCAATTTTCATCGATCGAGATATTTTTTTCAAAGGACATCGTGATGAATAAACAACCGAAATGTTTAATTACTTCAGAATTCTAAATTGAAATCTAGCCAAAGTGACGTATCCACTTGATCGTGACCGACAAGTGTAATTATCGTCAATCAGCGATAGTAAAAGTGAACGTGAAAAAATTCGTATTTTTCATTCTTTTTTACCTCTTCACGAGAAATTCTATCATAAACCGAGGCTGAAAAAATGCCAACATTTAGTTTTGCCAAATTTAGACGAAAAGTTCGTTCATAAAATCAACCTTATGGTTTATCTTGTTTATAGCCAAAACCATTAAGTTACGCATGTTTGGCAAAATTACCCTTTCTTTGGAAGTCGCGATTCGAACAATTTGACAAGTACTTCGATCCCAAGGTCTTGTTAAATGGTGATTTTTTGTGATATCTCGTGACACGAAAAAAATAACGTTGTTCGGCATAAAGAACGCAAAAATAGTCGAAAATATTTTTCATTTATTTTTACTACTTGGAAATGTCTGAATAGATTGTTGATTTTCAGTCGAAAAATTTAATATTTTTGCCACCCGTGAATACTGAATACTCGTTGGTGAATGAAATGAAATACCATAGCTTAATATTCTCTTTTAGGTTATCATATCGGTCACCTCTCGTACGATCGATTTTCCACCCTATGGTCGGATTTACGGTAGGTACTTTTATATTTATTTTTCCGGTATTCCTATCGAATATATAGATCGAAAGTCGATTCGTGTTGAATTTGTTTACGTTACTTTAATAGATCTCGAACCGAAGTCGAATTCCAAATGCTTTGATAATCATAATGATGCGATAATCCAATACGAAACTTATTCGAAAGCATAGCAATGAGGAAATTCTGTAATTTTAAATTCATTCTGAAACGAACTCGCTGCTAGTTTCTCCGAGTGGAAAATTTTACGTGAAACAATGTTCGATGCCGAAAAGAAATAATAACCTATCTATTTTCCCAGCGGGAGAATGGCCAAAATTAATTATATCGTGTTGTATAGAAGGCTTGGGAAAAAAATTCTGAAATTCATCGCCTCCGGTAGAGATCGACAGACACGTTCTGATCGTTAAACATTAATTAAGTATGAAGTCCATTTTATTACGCATTTTAAAATATTGTTTCGCTATCGGCAGTACTCGTTCATGTTTGGAATAAATTTTCTTTTATTATTCGACTATACGTGTCGTAACGTGCGATGAGCTTTTAAGCTGTGTTGGGAATTTTTCGCGTGAAAAAAAGGCTTTGAATTTTACCTGATCTTGTGATTCTTCCTCTCTAAAATTAACGTATAGATAGGGTGATTCAGAATGAACGGGTAATGCTGCTCGAGATTAATAAAAAAGGTCATATGCGTGTATGACCTGTGTGTTCATAGTAAAATGATAAGCACGCTCGAAATGTACTGTAGTGTAATAAAAATTATATTTTCTCGAAATATCATTACGAAATATTGTTGCATTCCTTATTTCCATAGAAGAAGGCTATATAAAATTTTTGACTATCTGAGGTGTTGAAGGGGCTGTAAAGTTTGACAAATTCAAAATTCTCATCAGCTCCGTCAATATCAAAGATAGGCAAAAGTTACACGTAAACTTATTTCTCTTGAATATTAATTTATAAAAAGGAATTTGAACAAAAGTGCCAAAGAAAGATTAATTCTCCTTCCGTCGTTCTTAGTACTCGTCTGTTTTGTATTTATAACGAAGAAAGTAAAGTTTAATTTTTACCTATCTAGGATATCGAAGGGCCTGTGAAGATTTTCAGGTAGTAAAACCTCGTAGCTCCTGCAATATACCAGATAGGCCAAAATTATAATTATATGAACTTTTCTATTTTAAATATTATGAACAACAACAATCAGCAATCAAATTACAAAAAAAAAAAAATTCCCTTTCCATTATTCTTAGTATGCGCATCTGCTACATATACATGGACTGCTAATCCTTATGGCAAACTTTGAAACGTGAACTTTAAAAATAAAGTATAAAGTGGTATATTATTCTGTATAAGTATTAGCTTGAATGATCCTAAACAATCAGTCAAATGCGAGTATTTAATCTGCGCATGCGCAGTTACGATTTGGATTCATATTTTCGTGTTCCAAATTAAGTTCATATTTGCTGTGGAATGCAGTCCATATACACATATATAAAGTCTATGGGTACACCTGATCATTGTAGACAGTGCTGGTCATTTCTGATTTTGTGTGATTTGATTGTAGGTAATTTTCATATTCATTATTTCCAAAAACAAAGTTCATATGCAGTTTTTGCCTATTTAGAGTATTGAAGGCAGTATGAAATTTTCATTTTTGAAACTGAATAGCCCCTTCAGTATTCGAGGTGGGCAAAAATTTTAGATGAAATTTTTTGTTTTAAGTATAGTGTACGAGAATAATCTGTTATCAAGTGACCAAAAAAAAAAAAAACATCTCTCCTGAATACTTTTGCTTCTTCGTACACATTTTAGTACACATGGTCATGGAGTTGTTATAGTAACTGGTCTGGGTTCTGATTGGTCATATGTTACGCGCGTAATGACCAATCATAAGGCTAGAATGTGATAAAATGTAGGTAGTTTCATTTCTACCTTCCTAAATAATATCGTTCAGTTTTCAGTGAACGACAAAAATTCGTTTGTGATTTGAATCATCAGCTGATTTGTGTTTTTATTTTAAGAGTTAGTCGAGGTAAATTTACCACATTCCAACTTGCTGATTGGTTGTTACAGGCGTGACGTATGACCGATTAGAACATAGACCAGTCATTATAAATACTCTTATTAGTCGAGGTAATTTTCCACATTCCAACTTGCTGATTGGTTGTTACACGCGTGACGTATGACCAATTAGAACATAGACCAGTCATTATAAATACTCTGTTATAAACATTGTTGACTAGGAATGGGGAAATAAATTCCTGATTTTGAATGGTTTGATCGCAGATTGTTTTTGTATTCATTATTTACAAAAAGAAAGTAATTTTTGCCTACCCATGATATTGAAGGAGGTATAAAAAATTATAATTTTTCGAAACTGAATAGCTCCTTCAGTATTTCAAGTCGGCAAAAATTCTGTATTATTTTCTTATCCTGTCACAAGTCATAACGATCATGAAAGAGAAAATCACCGGTAAGTGTATGATGTGAAGTTGAAGTTAGTGCATATAATAGATGACAAATAATTGCCCCTCCTCAAACCCCTCTTTTCAGTAGGTAGTTCCATATGCAGTGCAAAAAAAAGAAGGTATTTTGAAAATGTTTGTCATGTACATCATAGTAATTAAGAAAAGGAATAAAAAAAGTTTGATGAAATTTTTGCCTATTCATAAAATTGAAGGAACTACGTTTAATTTTATTCCATCGCTGCTTCGTCAACTTAGCAGATGAATAAAAAATTTATGGATTTTTTTGATTCTTCTCTTCGAATGATACTCTCATTACATGACAGAAAGTTTGAAAAAGTGTAACTTTTTTTCACTAATGTTCCCATACAGTATGACGTCATTGGAAAAAATAGCGTTCTTTGATAATATGACGTCACTGGAGAAAATTTGTTTTTTTGAAGTTATTCGTGTCGTTGCATGTATGTACTGATTGATAAGAGGAATGAAAATATTTTCAAAAAAATTTTTACCTATATCTTTAAAATTGAAGGAGCTATAGGAATTTGAAAGTTTCATTTCGACTATAGATCCTTCTATTTTGCAGGTAGACAAAAATTTTGTAGAAATGTTGTTTCTCTTATTAGTTACTACATTAGCGTAGCTAGGCAATTTCTGAAGGAAGGAAGGGAGGGGGTGATAAAAGTTGATGATGACCTCGTGATCTTCCATATTCCTCTCAACTTCAGAAATGCTCTTTAGTAAAAAAAAAAAGAAAAAATGAAACTTGATGTAAAATATTATTTTAATCAATGATAAATTGATTCAAAACAGTTATTCATTTTTTTCATTTATATATCTACCTTAGACTTTGGTAACTTCATTAGTACAGAATAAAAAGCTTGGGAGGAGAAATTCAAATCTAACACCCATGAATTACTATCTATAGATTTGAGAAAATTATTCGAAGAACCCATTTTTTTTCACTTTATATGGAACCAAGTAAGAGAGAAAAATGATTTCCCCTTATATCGCCTTTGGAACATCTTAAATATCATGGTTGACTATGAAGTGGTAAATTAATTTCTGTTCTTGAATGATTTGATTGCAGATCGTTTTTATGCTCATTTTTGCAACAAAAAAAAAATCATAAGTAATTTTTTTTCTTTTTTTTTATAATATTGAAGGAGTTATGAAAATTCTCATTTTTTGAGACTTCATAGCTCATTCACTGTATCAGGTAGGCAAAAATTTTCTGTAACTTCATTTCATGAAAATAGCGATTATAATAATATTTCCTAATTATATTACCAAAAAACTGAACAAATTTCATTCTCAACATTTTTTTTGGTACATTTCATGTTGGCGTATTTCCTACGATAAACCGTTAGGTCTTATATCTACATGACCTTTTTTTATTTTCCTCGACGAGTACTATACAGTACGCGGTGGCGGAATACTGACAATGTATACTGAATTACTCTCTATATCTTATTGACGTGATCGTAATGTTTGACGTACGAGGCTCGATGGACTCGTCTTATCGACGTATTTAGCAGATATTTCGATAAATTTTCTGCGAATAGAAAATAACGACGTCTACGCTAAAACATCAGTTAAAGTAATTCGAAAACGAAGGCGCGTAGTAGCAACTATATAAGAACGAAAAGCTCGTAGCCTAGAGCCAATCCGGTGTCTAATTACTCAATACCACGAATCTGTCGGAAATCATGTACTCTTAATTCTGCGAATAAACCGAATATCTATAGGGCTATTGCAAATACCTATTGCGACGCTCGGAGGTACCGTTTTACCTGATTCTGCGAAGCTTATATCGGCGTAAAATCGGAACGGAAACACCGAAAAGGAAATAACATTGACATTTGTTGAAAAACAAGCGATCAGCGGTTTTTTTTTTAGGCGTGCAATTGCCAGGTACTTGTACACTTATGCTGTAAGGTTTTATACCAATGACAATGGTAAACAGCCGTGGCCTAGTCTATATAAAGTTCATTACATTCAGAGATAAATGCCGCTTATCTGAATTCTCGAATATTCATTATTAAATATTTTCAACGAGGTATAATCGTTAAAACATGAACTTATCAATTTAATGCCATGTATTGGTAAAGCTGGTATATCGGTGTATTATGTAATGCATCTAAATATACAGTACTTATTCGTGTAGGGTCGGAGATGATAAAAAGCTTTCGACTGGAATTCATAGCAATATCATATCGCTAAAGGTTATCGCGTACAAAGCATTACGGTGGCGTGATCGAACACTATGGGTGGCCATTTGTTACAGGCCATTAGTCGTTCAAAGTAGTAGAGAAAATATAGCTTTTTATCCCTTGGAAAGGTGCAAAAGCCGACCCAGTGGCCTTATTCGCGAACAGTGGAAAGAATACACAATGGTATACTGGGCGTTATACGATGATGGGTTTGCTTCAGCTTCATTACTCGTTACTCGTTAGTACTCGCTGGTCGTTAGGTCACGAATAATAATCGTTTATGAAGGCATTACAAGTATGAGTGAAGTGGCAAGTGTTCTGATATTCCATTTCCCCTCCTATTTTTCCTCCTTTAACGTATAAATACTGAAACATTTATTTTCTTAATTAAGATTTCCGGGTTTCAATATAGCTCATTAAATTTTATCTCGATAAAATTGGTAATGAAGTTGAAAAAAAAAAATTAAGAAATTTTATTTTAGCATTTCTTTGCAAAAAGTCGTTTTTACTGATTCCTGTTTTATTAGAAAATTTTTTTAAATCTGAAAAACCGTTTGCAAGTGTGCGATTACTTCCTATACAATTATTTTGGCATGAAAAAATTGTCAAATAAAAATATTGCCTATCAACCATATGGAAGGAGTCGTTTGAATATTGAAAAAAAGTTTTAAAAGTAGAAGAAGAATACAGAGTAATTATAGTAATCGGTACGTTTTCTGATTGGTGGTACGTCACGCATGTAACAACCAATCAACAAGTCGGAAAGTGATTAATTACCTCAGCTTACTCGTAAAAATATAAAAACATGAATCACCTGATGAATCAAATCACAAACGAATTCATTCGTTCACTGAGAACTGAACGATATTAGAAAGGTAGAAATGAAATTACCTAGATTTTATCACATTCTAGTCTTATGATTGGTCGTTAAGCGCGTGACGTATGACCAATCAGAAAGCGAACCAATTACTATAATTACTATATGGAAATTTGGAAAGCTTTTTACCTATTTGAGCTATTAAATGGGGTATAGGGCATCAAATCAACGGAAGATGAAGTGTCCAACTGCCACGTCTAACGCTCTTGGGTAAAATCATTACATAAACTTGCTTTCTGTAAGTGAAAAGTTTTTCTTTTTTTCTAATGAAAAGTAATAGCTTGAGAAATTTTGCAAGTAGAGATGTATGCATTCTGTTCGTGATCATTTTCGTTATTTCATTTCGATATTTATTTATGCCATTTTCTGTGGTTTAATATAACTAATAAATATAGCAAAAAAAACTCAATATGTATATGTTCGCGTGACCATCTAGAAATGTTTTTTCTTCGATTCGATTCAAAATGACGTTCATTCACATTTCAAGATGAGCTGGAAGAACCTCAAAAAAAATTAAAAATTTGAATATATTTTTTATGTAATGAAATTCGTCAAAGATCCCATATTAGATTTTTTAAATTGAAAAAAACTGTATAAAACATTCCAGATGATATTAAAAATTCAATTATGAAAGAAAGAAAAAAATAAAATAAAATATTGAAGGAATAGAAAAAATGATTTCATTTCGAATATCTTGAATATATCAAAATAAAAATAAATAAAAATATCAATACATATAAATATTATTGAGTTAAATAATACGCTAATTATTATGTATAAAAATATTATACTACATCTCAAAATTTCAACACCTTAAATGGAGTTCAAGACTAGCTGAGGAAAAAAACTAACGTATTTTTGAAGAAATTTTGAGCCCACTAAAGTCTGAAGTCATGTTTCTCTTCATTTAATGTGTGATGGAGACTCAGAATTCCTAGATCGTAATTTTTCAATATTTTATCCTGAGCACCTGACCCTCCCCCCCCCCACTAAAAGCATTTTTCTTCATGCTAAAAAAAAATTGTTTGAGCTTCACTAGTAATTTTATCAACTGCAGCGTATAATTCTTAGCTAAGTTTTTTTTTTTTTTTTTTTTTTTTTTTTTTTGGAAAACAATTGCTATTATAGTTTACCTGATTTATAATGGGTTGAAGAATAGTGGCAGTGGGAGGGAGAGGGATCTATTTAGATTTTTTCGTTTAAGAACCTTGGCAAGCATATGCGAAAAGCGTTCAACTTTTTGATACGTATTTGTATATGAAAATTTTATGAACCATTGATCGTGGAAATACCCATAATTTTTTTTACCATTTCACTCAAATTTTGAGAGAGTATAAGGCTGTCCAAATAGGTTTGGTTGGCAAAATGAACCAAAGGAGCTCGTAATAAAAAAAGAAAATTGAAAAAAAAAAATTTTCATGGGTCCGAGAGGCTTGTAGACGAGGCGGCCCTGCCTCTGAACATCTTCGTTGGTGATCTTATTAGAAAAAGTAAGTGAAGAACACCAATATCAACTTCATGAGTGAATTCGGAAGCGAGTTGAAGCAAAAAATGCTTCCATAACGCCTCTCGAAATGAATGTAGGAAGGCCGAATTTCGTATTTAAGTTTAGTTGGGGACTAGAATATGACTCCTTGAATTTAGGTCGAAATGATTCCAAAATGGCATTTGAAAAAAGCTTGAGGAGGCTCAGATGGGCTTAAAATTGGTAAATATAGACTCATAGTCATATGATAATTGCAGGGATAAGAAGTATGGTATATCTCAAATTCTCTTTTACACATAATTTTGTAAGAAAGGTGGAGGGAGAATTGTCTTTAAAATGTGGTAAGGGAGAACTAATGGTCGAAAATTCTCGGTCATGATTTCATATGATAGGGTATACCTGAATGGCGAATACATTCGAATTTCAGCTTCCCGAGTGGATTTAGTAAGAAGTTGGAGAAAAAATGGAGGCAATTTCATGAATTCTTTTCATCTCCTCATCAAACATACTTGAAAAGCTGAAACGTTGTGCGTGAGATTAGTTACAGACCAGAATATGATCCTTTGAATTTTGGTCATAATGGTTCCAAAATGGCCGATTCTCAAAATTTAAGGAAGGCTTGAGGAGTCTCAAATAGCTCAAACTGGGTTAATATAAATTCGTATGATTATTTCCAATAACAAGTATGCTATATGATATCCCAAATTCACCTTCACATGTGATGTTAGAGGGGAGAAGGAGGAGGTATTGTTCTCAAAATGTGGTAGGGGAGAACAAGAAATCGATAATTTTCGATTATGGTTTTATATGATACAGTAAACCTGAATGACCAATGCATTCAAATTTTAGTTCGCTAAATGGGTTTTGAAGGAAGCTAGAGAGAGAAGGAGTGTTTTGGTGGGGGAATCACCTCAGGAAATTCCATGGATTTTTCTTATTTCCTTACCAAATGTACTCAAAAAGTTGAAACCTTGTACGTGAGATTAGTTATGGACCACAATATGATCCCTTGAATCATGGTCAAAATCATTTGAGGAGGTCTTGGGGAGGAGCTTCAAATAGTTATCTTATATGGTGAGAGTAGGTATTATATATCATACATTAAAAGTTTTAGTTGTTTTTGGAAAACATGGCCGGGGTTTTGGACTCGTTACTGAGTGTATCTATGTGAACTTAGGTACCAAACTATAAAAAATGAGTAGAGAAGACGCCATATTGATTCAGAAATATTATCATATTTTCAAAAATTCTACCAGATAAAATCGTATAATTTGAGAACATTTTTTTTTTAATTTTTATACATTTCAAAAATATTCTGCTTTTGATTATATGAATGTTTTTTTTTTTTTTTCATTTCCTTTTACATTCAATTTTTTAGGAATTTTTGAAGATTATTTTTCTATGAACCAATGTGGATTCTTCCTTTACTCTCTTTTTATGGGTACCTAAATGTGGACATGAAGAGGTTAACTCTACTATTTGCAAACCTGAACTAGCCTCAATTAAAAACTCAGCTCCAGTAGGGCGACATGGCTGCTTACATTTTTTTAAATACGGTTTAGTAATCTACTTCGGTCCTACGTCTTTCTACAAAAAATGTGTTTCGCTTCTATTCTTAGATTTTAGTCTAGAGACGATGATTTTACTTGATAACCTATGGTCTTCCGCAGTTAATTCCATTGTGTAATAAATCGTAAGCAAATGTTGGCCAAATGTTTTTATCTATTTTCTAAACATTCAATTTCCTATCACCAATAAATAGGTACAGTATTATGTATTGGAAATCTTATGGCATAAATATTTTAGAAAATTTCTTTGAATTTTTACAATTGTAGTTGATATTTTTTTCTTTGTGTCGGACGACTAAATTATACTTGCGAACTCTAGACGCAGTCTCATTGAAGTACGTACATAATTATTATCAATAAAATTTTCAAATAATCAAATCACTTATACCATTTTTTGAAATTCATCAAACTATTTTTTTCAAGAGCAAACGATAAGGAACGCTTCAAGTTGATTTTATTCTAGAAATAAAATTTTAATGTGTTCCTTTTTCAAAAAATGCAACCCTCAGAGCACAAAAAATCGAAGAATGAAAAATTCCTGCAAAAATTATGCGATTATGGAAAGCTCGACTTTCGAAATTTATGATAGTATTTTTCAAATCGCGAATTTTTTTCGTTTCCGCCATTCGCGAAAACAAATCGTTGAAACGTCGAAAGTACTTCTACAAAACCTTCAGGCGACATCCATTCCACCTTCAGCTCTCAACTTCACCGATGAGCCGTCAAGTGGCGTCGTTGGATGCGCAGTGGTAGAGGGTTAAATATCGACATACCTTTCGAAGGTTTTGCATCTGAAGGATGCTGTTCGAATCGACGATGGATTCTGTGGCAAAGGTATAGGCGAATTTTTTCAAACATTAACCCGGGTACGTACCCGCGCGACTCTCGAGCCGGCCAAGAAAATCAATATTGGTAAGGTCGCGCTCCTTATACAATGGTTGTTCGGGTCGACTCTCATTGGTGGTTTTATAATGGGAATTTTTTTCCCCCTCCCACTTAAAAATTATCCTCATTTGTTAGAATTATAATTGCGAACGAAAAAAGAGTACTTTTTCTGTGGTCGGTAGCCGTAGCGTGGTATTCATGCGTGTTGGTTTTTCTTTTGACATGTTTCAGCGAAAGTAGCATGTTCGTAACGCAGAGGAGGTTTATACTGAAAACCTGTGGCACCACCACCCCTTTGCAATGCGTTAAATTGCTATTGATTTTGGTACAGCATTATTCGGGGTTTCATCGAGTCGAGGTTTGTATAAATTCTTTTTTCTAATGGAGTTAGCTGATGGATGAGACACGCGGGTGACTCGTGTGCCGCCTCGTCACGTATTCAAAAACGTTACGAGGTAAATGAATAGGGCGAATAGAGTATATTTTTGTTTTATATGATGTATATTTTTTCCTGTAACGAAATCAACTCGTATATGGCCGCCTCATAGAGCGCGGATCCAGTATACGAAGTTGTTTCGAAATTATTTGAAGAAAAAAAAAAACTACTGGAAATGTATTATTTTCATAATTTACTTATATTATTATATTGATTCGTCGGCACTAGGCCAATTACACCGATCTCGGAATTGCTTTGAAGATAAAGCCTTTTGGAAATAAGAAAGAAAAGATTGCAAGTTGGCCGTTAAAAACTGAGTATTGAGAATGTATTTATGTAATTTTTTTTTCTTTATTTTAGCTTAATACGCTTTTTTTATCATTATTTTTTTCGAATAAGTCTTCGCAGCACCGGTAAGGGTATAACTGGTTGTTTCAGCTTTTGATGGTTCGTTGGGAATTTTTTTTTACATTTAATTTGACCATACGATGTCTCAATGTTACACACGTAATTAAACGGAAACCTGTTTTTTTTTCTTTTATTCTACGAGTAGCCGACAATGCGGTCGGCTGATTGTGGAAATAACCAGATCGAAATTATAACCCTCGGTGTGTGCGTAAACTAACTCAAAAGCGATTCGGTTACGAAATTTTCTCCGTATTGTGAATAGATGAAAGAGAATGGTGGCGAGAAGGGAAGAGGTAATTGGTGAAATTGTGAGATTTATTGTGCTAATTGGAAGTACTGGTATGAAACGGATTTCATTTTTCGAACTAACGTAGGGTTTCCAATTGAAAGGTGGAATTGTGGTGACGAAATTTTCTCATCGATCGGGCTCAACGTAAATGGCAAATATGATGATGCGAGGGGCCTTTGCGAGGATATAGATTACGTGTTAATGGTTGCATATCGGTATGGTGGAAGGAGTGAATTGGATTATTCCAAGGGAGGAATGAAGTGGATTTTTTTTTCGGCGAAAAAATGTCTGCGTTTTTTTTTTTTTTTTTTTCATGAAATCGTTGCATTTTTTTTTTAGTCCTTATTAAGGTACGTTTTATATTTATTGCGAAGTTATTAGATGAAAATATTTCTTTTGGGCTCGAAAGAAACCTTAAAAAAATTCCAGTTGAATATATTTACTTGAATTTTTTTTGTAAATTTTTATTTATTTAAGTTTTTTTTTTTTTATTCTAGATTTCCGTGAATTTTATAATTTTTTTCGAATTGATTAAGTAAGCGTATGAATTATTTTAAAAGTTTTTACTTGTGACGACTTTACCTGATAATTTTGAAAAAAGCATAAATTTAAAAAAATTTTGAACCAATTTCTTTTTACCCAGTTTGAAAATTTTTCACAATTAGAAGTTATACCTCGTGACCTTGGAAAAAGAAATCATAAGCACATCACTGGAGCTGAATTTTTGAAAGAAGCATACAGCATTCAGATAATATTAGTAATCTCTTTATACTCACATCTAGAACGATAGTTGAAAATCACTTACTATCCCCTCCAAAATTATCTGAACAGTCGGATACCTATGCAATATGTATATGTTGAATTCATTACTCTCCCTCCCCTCCTCCCATCCGTCATCCTATGTATCTAGTCATCTACACTCATTAAATCTGAGCTATTCAAGATTTCTCAAATCTACGTTCATCCGCCATTTTGGGTGAATTTACATTAAAATTTGTAAACTCATATCGTAATCCCTAGTGCTATCTAATTTCACGCATGAAATTTAAGCTTTCCGAGTACATTCGATGAGGAAATGAGGACGAATAAAAAAAAATGTCACCACCAAATCTCCCCTCTAAAAACAATTTTTTGCTTCAACTCCCCTCCAGCTGTACGTAGTTGGCTGAAAAATGTATATTTTGAGCTCACTCTATATGGAACTATTATTGATCAATTTCGACTGTTATATTATCCCTCCTGCAGTTTTGAGGACTATATGCCTTCCTTAACCCTCTTCACCCTTCTGGCTTAATGTATCGGGTTTAATTCGAGGTATAGTATAGTTTTTTGCCCAAGTTATACGATGTGAGTCCATATTTTTTTTAAATTTGAATTATCTGAAACTTTTTAAGCCTTGCTCAAAATTTGACAATCCGCCATTTTGAACGATTTTTGATTTAAATTCAGGAAGTCGTATTGTAGTCCTCATATAAACTTACAAATGAAGTTTGAGGCTTCTGAATGGATTTGGTGACGAGGTATGGAGCATTAACGAAATTCCGAAAATCATTTTTTTGCTCAAATTTTCGTCCAAATTCACTTGAGAAGATGGAACTTTTGATATATTAGTGTCCTTTAGTCACTCTATCATGTAATATCATGGTTGAAAATTTTTGGGTTTCTGAGGTCCCTTCCAGCTCCCGCTCAAAATTTGAGTAAATCGTCATTTTGAGTCAAACCAAGAATTTGCAAAAAGTATGTTCCACAAGATATTCGAATGAACAATCTTTTACTAAATTTTGGGCAACATTTGCCATGCCTCTTAAAAAAGTCTGAAATGTTACGATATGAAGTCTACCCCCTTCCCCTTTCCCGAAAACTCCTTTTCTTATAAGGTGAGTTGTAATAGCTACGCTTTCTAGTGAAAACTCAGCTGAAGAAAATTACTGTTCGATTTTAGTTATATAAATTTATAATTTATAAAGAAAATTAATTATAATATTAAATTAGTAATTTTTTTTCTACCGAAATAATGAGTGATAATTTTCTATTTAAAAAAAATAATAATAATAATAAATTTAAATATTTAGAAAAAATGTAATTCAATAATTTTTATAAAAATATTTACAAGTTATTTGAAAATCATTGTGTTTTACTCCTTTCGGTAAATTACCAGTGAATGAATAATCCACCGAATAAAAACTTTTGCTCTTCGAGACTCGAATCAAACACTCTGTGTCCTTTTTTAATCTTTCGAGCCTTTCCAAATAACGCATATTTATTATTAAAAATGCTTAATAATTAGTTTTTTATGCGAGAATTATTTCATAATTTGTATTGAATATTAAAACATGGAAATTACAGTGACTTTCAGTTTTCATGAATGAATATAATTTTAAGGCGAAATTGTTTTTTAGATTTCTTTCAAGCCCAAAACATATTTTTTGCGTGGGGGGAGGTGGAGGAGTCGGGGTGTTGAGCTCGTGAAAAAGTCGAAATCGACCTTGTACTCATGTCACCGGTAAAACAAATGATAAGACTGTTTGAAAAGACTTTGAAGCTTCATAGACTTATTTTTAGGAGCGAATAGAAAGTTGAAAGGATGGCAAAGTAATATACATATTAATGAAATTTTCTAATCGACGATTCTAACGATTATTTCGTATTTACGAACTTTCAGAAAGTGTTTTACTCGAGGAAGAATTTCAAAAAGCCACATTTCCAGCAAAACTTGTACAAAGATTTTAAACAAGAAGTGGCATTTTTGGATACCTGTTTCAAAAACAGTAAGTATCGAAGTTATCGTCAAGCTGGCCATTTTGTTAGCTCATTTGGTGACGCGATAATGATATTTTTGGTTCGTTCTGTTGGTACAGCGGGAATAGGGTATTGTATGGATAACGGAGACGATCGATGGTACTTGTATACGTTGCATTCGAAAGAAATTTCAAATTTTAATCGCAACGAGCCCATCGAAGAACCAGATCAGACTATCGAAATACTGATGTCCGATTTGGACGAAAAGACGATGAATAATTTCAGAAAAGATAAATTCTTCACGGCCGCCGAAGCGACTAAAGTAAGCTTCGTTTGTATTTTTCGCAATTGTTTCGTTCGTATTTGGGTTTATTGGTAATGAAACGTAGCCTTGTTTTGATTGACATTTGTGCTGAATTTACAAGGTGTATGCATCATCTATGCGAACAGTTGCATAACGTGTTGATAATTAGAAAATGATTATTATTATTTTTTTCGCAGCATTGCGGAATCGACAAATTAATACCATTCATGGAAATCGACGATTATTTATTCGATCCGTGTGGATACTCGATGAATGGAATTCTGCAAAATGTGAGTATAACGTGAAACTGATTACTCATCGCGCGATGATGTCGTTATTCGCACGATGATTCGCGAAGCTGACTTCGCTTGCACTGCTTGCACGCGTTAACAAACAAGCACACGAGTTAGGAGGCGTAAACAAAGAAGATAATTATGTGAAATTCGTCTTATAAACGAGATTTTTTTCATTTACACGCGTGCGTACGCCTAGCTCTCGAGTCTATTTACTTTTCACGTGTCGCAGCGTTGACAAGAAAATGCGCATGTTGGTATCGTAATTGAAAAAAATTTTCCGTGTGATTACGGTGGCAAATGAGAAGGCGAAAATATTTACCAAACCTCGACATGTTTTGAATAGTTAGCTTCACTTATTTGTTTTCGCTAGTTTAATATTTACCAATATCGCTAACGGTGGTTGTCGTTTATAGGGGTCTTACATGACTATTCATATTACTCCAGAACCGGAATATTCGTACGTTAGTTTCGAAACCAATGTCCCTCTGTCTTCGTACGAAGAGCTGATTAGGCGAGTAGTGAAAACATTCCAGCCGGGAAAATTTATCGTCACATTATTCGCAAATAGGGTAAATTGAAGTTACTCGATTTTCGATGAAATATATTTGTTTGGAGAAAAATTAAAAAAAAAAAATTATTTCATTGTTTACAGAAATCAGTCGCTTCTAATTCGCCAAACGAACTGAAGAACTTATCGAAAATCGGCGATGAATGGCGTCAATTAAGTAGCGATTTGTGCAACCTGAGTAACTACGATATGAGCGTTGCATTTTACTCTAAATTTCCGAGCTGAGGGTCATGGAAGGCCCGGGGTTTCCTCGCGGTGGGAACCCGGCGCCCTAGCAGCGCACGCCGTAGCATTAGTTTATTTAATAATAGTTTTTCACGTTTATTCGCCATTACTCCGGTATATTATTATGTATCTTTATTATTAACGTTATTTATTCAGAAATTCGCTTTGTTTCTTACTCTGCACTATATACTACTGCACAACGCGACACCATCGCATCATTTCGCGTGGCGATGGTTGAGAATATCTTGAACGAATGATGGTAATAACGCGGCTTCGAAAATTGAATTTTTTTCATTTGCCTGTTCTATAGGAGTACTCGTTTTATGAAACGAAGAATATGTTTGTTTTTAGTTTTTTTTATCTTTTCTACCTATGAGGGTGTGAAGCAATTTTATTTGGTGTCGTATGTAACGCGATGATGATTTGGTCAAAGTATGATGTACGTGGAGATGGAACGGCGGAGATTTTACATCTAAATATTGTGTATCGTGGAATATATATGTTGAAGACAAACTCGTTGTTTTTATTTCATTGTTTTATTATTATTAAGTTTGAGATTGGTTTTATACTTACGCAGGAACGCTTGTTTTAAAATTTCAAAATACTGCCGCACCTTAGAAATTCTTTCGTTGTATTTGTTTTGTCGTGTTAACGGCTGTTTATTATTTTACCAAATGATCTGTACTTCTACGTATAATACATACTTAATAAAATATTGAAATTTGGTTTTGTTTCATGATTTCACATTTTATTTACTACTGGTTTGGTCTGAGTAATAATCAATGATGAGTATCATTCTTTTAGCTGTGCAGGAGTTCTCCTTCATTGTTTTCATGAGTTAAAATTGAATACTGCTTAATATGTTGTGGTAAGTGAAAGTATGTAATAATATCGATTGGGTATTTCTAATTCATTTGAAACCCCACCCCCAAACGAACATTTTTTAAAATTCATTTTGCTATGATTTTGATTGCTGCCTATCCTTCACACTGTGTAAATTACTAGTGATATAATTAAAAAAAAAAAAAGAAATTAATATTGGTGAAGACTCCAGGAGTTAATAAAAAAAGAATGGGTGAAGAGCGGTATTGAGACTGATATTACGCTTTCTTTTCTTGAAAAAAGTGGGAGATGGAAATGAACTATACGATATTTTTCATGAGATTATCTACTGTCCATCACTACTACGATCAAGATTAGGAATATTTTGAGTGAGAAAAGAACGTGAATAAAAATATACCTATGTATAAGTATTGTTTCACTCATTGTTTTTAACGTTGTTTTATTTCTCAAGTAAGGAAATGGCGAGAATGATGGTGAGAGTTAAGGGAGTTGAGGCCTTGAGATAAAACTAAACTTGAACATCTGACCATCTGTTGAGGTGCCGAGACTTTTAGGGCTCTAGCCGAGACTGGACCCGGACACGAAAAAAAAAAAAAGTAAAATAGGATAACTTAGAAATACCTATCAAACTTAAAAAGTGCTGAATATGTCTACCATTGCCATAAACCAAAAAAATTTAAACGATAACAATTAAAAAAAAAAAATTCAAATAATCCTTAAAAATCAGAAATTTTTTTCAGAAATTGAATGAATTTTATGTATAAGTTGTATTAACGTAGCTACTAATTTAAATGATAATCTTTGATTTATAACTTCACCAACAATTTTTTATAAATCACCATCATGTTGCCTCACAGATTACTTCTCAACAAAGTTATCAAAAACACGAAAATAATCAGAAACACCAGCAATCTAGTCCAGGAATCGAAAGAAAAATGGGAAATATTATGCGGCGTTTGCCTAGAACGTAAACCAGTCATAAGTAGGACAATGAATAAGTTAGAAACATCGTTTATGAACATGCTTAAAGAAATGGAGCTAGAAAATAGTATGAAATCTGACCACGAAATGCGGCACGAAGCCGATCTACGAAGAGCCAAGGAATTAGCCAAGGGTAAAGTATCTACCGACAACGCAGACCAGTCTTTGATGCAAACTGCCTTGGAATTTGAAGACAATTGCAAAAAAGAACTTGCCGAGTTTACTCCGGCACCGAGAATAACACCAGCTGACGAGAAAAATGATGTGAAATCAACGGAAAGGAAATTAGATCAGCATTTACTGTACATTATTAACACAAAAATAGGTAATGAACCAGTATGGATTGTTCCTCATGACAATGTGAAAGAAAATGAAAATTTGAAGACAGCTGCTGAAAGAATTATTAGGGAGAAATGCGGTGAAACGGTAAAAGCCAAGTTAATAAGTAGTGCTCCTTGCGGATTTTACAAATATAGATATCCTAATCCTGTTAAAGAAAAATTGAATGCTACCGGAGCTAAAATATTTTTCATGAAAGCTCAATATCTGGGCGGTAATGTTGAAGAAAACAAAGTTCAAAATTATAATTGGGCTACCAGAAATGAGCTTCAGGATAGATTCGTTAATAAATATTATAATTCTGTTAGAGCTTTTTTGATGGATGATGAACCTGTAGATATCGAATAAAATGTTTTAATAATTTGTAATAAATGTTATGTTGTGTTACTTATTTTCTGTCATAAACAACTGAAATTCCATATGAATTTCAGAGAAGTTTTTCTTTCGCAACAGCTCAACTTTTTGTGCCTTTGTTCTGGGCAGCACTGAAAGTTGAACATTCATATCAAAGTTTTTTTGCGGGAAATGTGAGATGGTTTTGGAGAGATCTCTGCTTAAATCTCCTTAAAATTGAAGATATACTTCGTTCTGAATAAATTTGCTTGCTCATTTTTAAATTTCTTAATCATTCATTTGGAATTTCAAACACTATTGTGGTGATTTGTTTTTTGAACTTTAGTTGAGAAAAGTGAGTCGAAAATTTTGTTGTACCTACGTGCTATCACATACCGGATGTTATAAAATAGTTATTCGATTACTTCAAAAATTTAAATTAAGTTGTAAATTTTTAATTAGCATCGTTCATCATAATTATGTTCCTAGCTGATGGTCTTCGCCAAAAAACCACTTTTATGTGAGTAAGTTGTCCAACATCACCTGTTGACTCAGTTACTAGTCATTTTCATTTATCACAATGCCAGTATTGGAGAGCGTATTGAGAGATTGTATATCGAACATTCAGTCCGCCAAAGCTACAGAAAGAAAAGTGAGCTACTTTTGAATCGAAAACTCTCATCATGCTCAACCATAATGCGTTTTACTGTTATATTTCAACAGAAAGGAATCGAAAGTCTGAAGGAATATTTACAACAAGAAGATGTCATTAGAATTATCAACAAACATTCCGATGATTGCAGTAACTCTTCTTTATGTTGGAACTCGATTTTTCAATCATGCCATAATGTTTTACTTCAAGTAACACAGCAAAAAATTTTCTATTTTGAATTCAATTCGATTCCAACAACCGCTTCACGATACATTTATGTTATAGGCTGCTGATAAAATTTACAAAGATGATAAGTTGAAATCTCGTCCAACTTTGGAGAACTCCAAAAAAATGTGTGGCTCTTTGGTCACAACTGTTGTCAGCAAAGCAAATTCGAGTAAAAAATTTAGATCTTGAAAATTTTTGCAATTTTATTTAGCATAAAATTTATACCAACTTCTTCTTTAGACGTTCAGTATTTAGACTGCAACACTGTGATTAAAGCATCACTTCAGGTCTTGGAGAGTAATGTGTACAAAAATATCGTTGGTGATCGTTACGTTAAAATTCTGAACGAGTTTGTTTTTCCATCTCGTAAATGCTGGGGAAAAATAAAATTGGAGTTTTGGAATGGTATAAAATTTTTAAATTCAGCATACTTAGAAATTTATTAGAAATTACCATAATTCCTTGAATTTATTTGTTTCAGACTTGTATTTAGTGTCTTTAAAATTATACGAAGAACCACTGCATGACTGTAAAGCTTCTGATGTTATATCAATGCTTAATGTAATTATTCGATATGGCTGCGAATGCTCATCATTAGCAATACTTGTTAAGAAAAGGTAAATTCTACCATATTCTGGTTTCTCATTTCCATGCGATGACAATACTTTTTATTTTTTTTTGCAGAATTTTTGGATTTTTGAAAAAAATAACTAATGGTGCGTGGAAAGAAAATGATAATTTTCAAGTGAAAGTTCTCAGCTTATTAATCACTGTTTGTGAAAAAGTGCGTATAAAATTAATTTTAAAAAAATTGATGATTGCAAAATATTAATGCTCTATATTTTTAGTTACAAAAAGAATGCAGAAAAGCAGTTTGTAAATTCGGAGAAGAAGTTCTCCAGTCGGTACTAAATATGTATCAAATGAAAATTGGTGTTAATGAGAAAAAAGTGAGAGCGTTATTCCACTTTGTGATGTCATCCTTTCTCTATTTCATTGTAAATATTTTTTGTAGATAATGTTGTTCCACTTTTTACTGATCATCGTGGAAGCACATCACCCGAACGGAGTCGAAGAGAATTCATCCTCCGCTTACGCTCATGACTGGAGTAATTGGAAGAAAGGATTGCAGAGAATAAACTGCTTAGCGGCCACTGAAATTAATAACACATTGAAACATGAAAAATCTGGCACCCTTTGTCCAAATTTTATAAATCTCATGGTCCATGTTTACAAGCAAGTATGTTTAAACGTTCAAAATTCACTAATACTGGCTTACAGTATTATAATAAAATTGACAAATATTTTTTTTAGATATTTTATTCTTGCGGTAATTCATTAGACGTGACTGTCGGTCGTAACTTTCTCGACGAATCAGCTCTTCTTGATTATAGCACCACTAAAAAAATGCGTATTACTAGCGGATTACCCGATCTGATAGAACGTCTACAAGATATTCGTAATTTCTCTGACATGTGGCCTTGGTTCGACTTGGAGAATTTGAAAAAATAAATGAAAATAATTTGATTAATTTTTTGAGCTAATATTTGGCGTGAATTCCAGGTTATGTATTTTACACGAGCTCCTTCAAAGATATCCTGAATTAGTGAACGAATCTGATTACATGATGTTGTTGAAAAACATATCAAAATTCCTATCGACTTCTAAAGAATCTCTAGTCACTGACTACCTTTGCAAGTATGTAAATTTATTAATCGCTTTGACATGAATATGAGGCAACATTTAATGCGTAATGGAATGAATTTTTTTAGATGTTGCATTCCTTTGATTGATATAAGAAAAAATCTAAATCTAGACGACAATGATCTTCTCATCGAAGAAACCATTTTAGAATCAATCGGTCAAACTGTGCTCCGGTAATTTACCTTTCTGCAATTAGATGTAATCGTAAAACCATTCGAACTAATTTTAATAATTTTTTCAGCACAATTGGCTTAAATCAAAGCATTCAATGGAGTCATAGTTTACTTCAGCATATGTTGAAGCATCTGTGGAAACCGTCTATGGGTCATACCGTATTAAAATTATACCTATCCGGTGTAATACGACTATCGGATCATAGCATTATGACTGTATATCTTTTACGACTACGAATCTCTTTTCCTATTTCACTTTTAGAAATTTCGGTAAAATATCGATTACGAGAAAAATATGCTTGTAGAGAAAAAAAAAATTTATTAAGATTTTTTCAGGTGTCATCTTCGCTGTTGAGGTGGATGTTTCCCGAAGAACAAACGAATGATTATATATTGAAATGCAATTTGGAGCTATATGCGCATATGTTGATATTATTGTGTTTGAAAAATAACGTTAAAAGCGAATATGTTGAAGTGGAACCTTTGCAGTTGAATTTAAACCATGAAAAGGGGATCCCAGCTGGGCAGATTTTTGCATTAACGTCATATGAGTCTGATTTATTTTTAAAAGATGAGCTTGTTGGAAAAGAATCTCCTCGAGGTAAAATTTAAATTAAAAAAATCAAGCAGCCATGCCGCATTACTGGAGCTGAGTTTTTAATTAGGTACTTGGGAGGTTAGAATTTGTATATGTTGGTGCCCGTGACTCTCTCTTTCATATGAGATCGAAAACGAAAATTTTAAAACACTTTGCCTGCCCTTCAGCCCTTCTCAAAATTTTAAGTAATCCGCCATTTTGAGGCATATGGAAAAAAACAAAAAAGTACATTTTTCGCATTTCCAAAAACAGACTCTTTACTAAATTATGACAAGGTATACCAGAAAGTTGGACATTTCCCATATGATACATATGATATGAAATACAAAGATATGAAATCTGCTCTCACCTCTCTACTTCAAATCAAGTACCCTGTGATAACTATCGTTATAAATTAAAAACTCAGCTAAAAAATACAGTAAGTGGTTAGCTTAGATTGCTCAAAAATGAATGTTGAATTTTTTTTTTTCATAATCTTAAAATATTCGTATTATATTAAAAAATTATACACAAATTTCATTATCTAAAATGTATAATGCGATTTCTTATAAATTAAAAAAGAGATTAAAATGAAAAAAAAAAATGAAAAATATATTGAAAAATGAACATTGAATTATATTTTAATACATTTTTCATTTTTGTTTTTTCATTTTTCATATTGACAAATTATACCAAATAAATCCTGAGATTTCTCTTCAATTTTTTTTTTTTTTAAATTAATTTTTCAATAACTAATCAAGTTTTTAATTTTTTATTAATTTTGGCATTACATGAAATTCCATTTTTTTGATTCATTTCCTTAGATACAATTTTTATCGATGAAAATGAATAATATTAGAGATTATGAACTTGAAATTTAATAAAAGTGAAATTTGAATCACTCCAGTGGTTATATGTATAATATGGCAATAAAAATGAGCATTTTTTTGTTTAGAAACCAATACCACTAGCAGTGTTCTTAACGAAGAATCTCTCGAACAGCTGATTCACTTTTTAGAAGACTTATATGCTTCTGTGTCGGAGAATTGTCGTAAATTGGATGATAAAATTGAAGCATTTCGTTACCTCAGCAATCTAAATTTATTATTTTTGCATATACAAAAATTTCAAAATTATTATCACATCCAAGGGACCTCAAAGTACGTCTATAAAAATTTTAAGATAATTAAAATGTCTGAAATTAATAAATTGACATTTTTCTAGGTTAAAAACTCTTTCTTACGATTTAACCGAGCGATTGGTGGCAATAAGCGAAAAAATATTGGGCGCAAAGAATTTACAGCCCAAACTAGAATTTTTCGCTTATTTGTCAGAATTCTTCAAACAGTTGGGAATATTACCTTTGGATATCGTCGATTTTATATTAAAAGAATTTTTCGAATCGCTGAAATTCATTTTTCAAATAATCGAAGATAAAGATAGGAAGACCGGTAATGAATAAATATATTTAATTTAAAGAACTTCCAGTGAGAATATATTGATTTTTGATTTCTGTGTCCAGCTAGCCAAGAAGATATTGATGCAGAAATGGTTGTTGAAAATGGTAAGAATAAAGAGAATATTTTTGAAGAGGATTTGTTTAAAAATTGTTTGATATATATATATATTTTTTTTTTTACAGATAGCAATGTTTCTCTATTCAGCACCGAATTACTTTCACAAAAAGATAAACTGAAAGTGGAAGCTTGCAAAGTTCTTGTATATTATTCCTATAACCATGGTACGAATGAACTCTATTTTCTTCTAGATTTAATTATTTTGTCATCGATTGGCGTACTTTGTACTCACTGTAATGTTGGATATTGTTATAGAACGTGTGCACGATATCCAAAACAAAGTGTTTGTTTCATGTTTAGAAACAGTATGTGAATTACGAGCAGATTTATCGCCTTTGTGTTTATTACAAACGGTAAGATGAAGGGAAGAATATGTAAATGGTTGAATTTTCATTGACGTAAGTTGAATTTTACAGGCTGCTATAACCATTGACACTGCTCTCAAGATGAAAAACGTCGACTCGAATATTTTAGACACAGTTACAAGGATATTACAAGCCCTTTGTGAGCTAGGCGAATGGTATATGATCGAAGAATCAGCTGTGGTTATTTTGAATTTTATTCAAAGTGAGCAAAATCGTATTAGACATGGAATATTTGTAACTGAGTTTTTATTGAAAAATTAAACTGCTCTAGCCTTCCTGATTTGTGGAGGAATTGGAAGAAGAGCATTATTTTATATCCTTATATTACATTGATTGGCTGATGTCCAGTGGAGTGTATAAGTAAAAATTAGACGCAAAAACGAATAGCACCAATGAATTTGTTTTTGAAAATTACATAAAAAAAAAAAAAAAACAGCCAGATTCCGAACCATCAACGAGTGTATTGAATTTGTTTTTTTTTTTCTCCTAAAGAGTGAAAAGCATAAGGAAAAAGTGGTTGCAGAATGACTTTAATTCCAGTCCTCTACATTGAGTAGAGACTTGCCAAATGAGGTCAGAATTCTTGAAAATTTTAAATTGGGAAAAATTTTTTTGTGATTTGAAATTTGTTGGGGTTCAAGTCACATTTCGTTATTAAAAGAAAAAAACTTTTAGTCGCAATTTTTTTCAATTTAAGGGTTCACGGTTATTAATGTTCTTTGATAAAGTATTAAGTTTTGTTTATTTTTTAAAAATAACTCGCATGGGCTCAAAAACACGAATTATTTCGTGATTAAATTTCTCAATGATTCCATTTTGTAAGTGTAGTTTATGTGGTGATATATTAGGAATCCCTGTTCCTGTGAAAATAAAATCAACTATATTTTATATTCTGTGTCCTGAAATCTCAAATAAAGCTCTTTTTATGAACGATATCATACATTACATTTTTATTTTTCATTTTTTATAATACACAGAATTTAATGTTTTAGAAATAAAAATAAAGAATACTTGAAACTCAATAACATTAAAGCGTGAGATATTTTTTTAGTCTTCAGACAAATAAATTTCAAATCATGTAAAAATCAATTTTATACATTTTTCAATTTTTAGGAAGTCTGACCTTATTTTGATAGGTACTCCTGGGTGCTTCCTTCAACTTTGTAAAAAGATTCTTTTCAGATTTTCTGATGGTTATTTGACGACTAATGTTCGTTTATTTCTTCCACCCCCCCCCCCCCCCCCAAATGCAATTCAATCTACCCCAACGTCAGATTTATGCAAATACTTCAAAATCTGAGGAAAGTTTAGGATGTCTCAAATGGTTTAAATCTATTGAGTAACAACTTTCATAATTACTGAGACCAAACATTACGATATAAATGCTTTTTATCATCTCCACTCAGGTTAGTGTAGTGTATTACCAATCATTTTTGATTTTTTTTTTTCAATATGACCACCTGTTCTCGAATTAATATTTTTCCATCCTGACCAAATTCTTCAAATTAACTTTACTTTATTGTTTGTTTATTTCTAAATAATTTTTAATACCGATTTATTGAATTGAAATAAATTCTATCTTCAATGAAAATTCCACAGTGGCGGGGAAGGAGGACTGGTATTACTTGTGCGCTTGAACTTTCACAAATTAAAAACTCAGCTCTATTTATGTGGTGTAGCTACTTCTTCTTTTTTTATTTCTTCATTAATAGCTGAAATTTTCTAGGAGGCATATATCGTGTCGGCGAATTGGTAGATAAAAGCTCGTGGCAGAATTTGGAAATTTTAGTCAGCGGTATAGAAAAGGCTACACCTACGCACGGGCCTAGTGCTGTAACCGAAGTAGTACGATGTTTTGGATTATTCGTCATGGTAGTGAAATTTTTTGCTGCATTTTAAAGCGTATCATTTAAGAACGTTATTTATGAATCACTATGCGTAGGTTGGTGGATTCAATAAGTATCAAGATAGTGAAAGTGTATACGAAATTTTCGAAAAATTATTGCTATATTTGAAACATGAATTTCATGAAGTGAGTTCGTCTACGTTAAAATTGCACATGCTTAAACTGAGTAATCTAATATAAGACTTCTGTCTTAGGTTCGCTTGATAGCGACGCGTTACATTTCGGAGATATTCAAGTTGATTGATTTGTCGTATAAAAATGGACAACCTGCAATCGATAGGAATAGGGTATTTTCCGCATTTAAGGATGTGCTCTTTAGTGTATTTTATGTAGAGGTCAGCATTCTTTTTTTTTTCTTTTTTTTTTTTTAATAACTGAGTAATAACTGAGTATAAGCGACTTCACTTGATATATTTTCTAGGATGAATTAACTGATGAAGAAATTGACGAAAATGTCAACAGACCAATGACAGTTTTATACTCTTTAGCGAGTGCGATTTGTTACAGCCAAATCGTCAGACGAGAAGCATTACTCTTGCTTTTTCACATCACTCATGAAAAACGTTTGAACGGAGGTGTGTGAATGATCTCACTTCAAATCATTTAGTACTTTCATTGCTAGGATTTTCTTCATCCACGATAATTTTATGTTACAGTTTTATCGTACAAAATTTTGAAATTAATACACAACAAATTGAAATTACTCAACGTTACAAATTTCATAAAAAATAATTCATTGTACCTGCTTTGGAATTGGTTCAAAAAATATAACACTTTTGAGGTACCGATTTCTTCAAATCTAGAGTAGAAAACTAAACCACTTCTAACTTGTTGAATTTTATTTAACAGAATTTCCCATTTCAAATCCTCAATTATAAACTTGATGTGGAATTCTACGATACATTTTTAGAAGATATTATTCCAGTGTTATTGTTCTACGGCAAAAAAGAATCTGTTTCTGAAATCGCCAGAAAGCTCGATTTAGGAGACAATGCTGTCTCACAGGTACCGCATTGGAAATCGCGAAAATTGAAGTTAAATGCGAATTACATTTTGTTTAATTTTTAAGAGATGTTTTTCGGAAGTAATGGCTTTGCTGTTGCGTAAAATCATCGAAACGCCATGTTCTTCTGATGATGGAGTAAACGAAAAAGTCATTCATACTTATTTAGAAAATTCAGTTGGATCGGAAAAATTCAAAGACTTGATGATTGAGAAATTACCTGATGTATTAGTCTCTTTATTTCGTAGTTTACATGATCCCAATTTCGAAATACCGCCTCGAAGTATTTTACCTTCGCCTGCTCCATTTCGTGCCGATGAAAGGCTACTGTTGGAAATGATTGATTATTTACAGGTTTATTATGAGTTATTACTGGATTACAATACAAAGGTGTATTTATGTGTTGAGATTTTTATTCATTTTTTTTGCAGTCCACCACCGAGCAACCGGATTCGCCTTTAATCGCGTTTATCACTTGTCAGTACCAAGACCATAGTCAGAAGATTTTTCAACAGTTATATATCGACGTTGTGAATTCTTCAACACCAGAAATAAGGTTTTTTTAAATTCAAAAATGATAATTGTTACCCTTGTGAAGTTGGAAACATTTATGTGATGATGGATATTTATTTTTTATTTTTACAGATTAGAATCGTTTCAGAAATACGTATTGTTTTGCCAGCTTTTGCTACCTTATTACGACGATTTACTTAAATATCATTCGGTGGCTTTTATTACCAGAACAGTCGTATTAAATTTAGTACATTTTGTTTCGAGTGACTCTGATCATTTGATTATGTCTGTATCGTCGTTACGATTTTTCAAAAAATTTACCTCTATGTGGTTATCTAGTGAAGCGAATAAGAGCATTGTCGTTTCTGTGTTTAATGATCTCCTCAGTACAATTGTTGATAAATTGGTGTCAATAGCTTCGGAGGATAATGATTTAGGTTAGCGTAGTATATTACCAATTATTTTTGATTTTTTTTTTCAATATGACCAACTGTTCTTGAATTAATATTTATCCTTCTCGACAAAATTCTTCAGATTAACTTTATTTTATTTTTTAGCTGAGTTTTTAACAAAACGATAGCTATTACAGCCTACCTGATTTGGGAAGGGAAGGTCGGGGGAGGGTGGGGTCTTCAAATCTTTGCGTTTCAGACCATTTGTAATCATCTGGCAAATGTCCAACTTTTTGGTATATATATATATATTTTTTTTTTTCCCCACGCGTAGCGCCGGCGAGTATTCATAAAATTCGCTCAAAATTTGGTGAGGAACTCTTCTTGAAAATGCGCAGAAGTATTTTTTTTTGTTTTTTCGAAAACTTTCAAAATGGCGGATCACTCAAATTTTGAGAGGGGCTGGAGAAGAGGCAAATAGCTCAAATTTTTCGTTTTTGATCTCATATGAAAGAGTGAGTCACGGACACCAACATATTTAAATTTCAGCTTCCTAAGTGCATTTTGAGGCGAGTTAGCAAAAACCTGTTTTTGAGAAATTGCGTTTTTTGTGTCACTCGCTTGCGCAGGCGGGTGTGGATAAAATTCGCTCAAAATTCGGTGAGGAACTCTTCTTGCAAATACGCAAAAATAGTTTTTTTGTTTTTTCGATAAATTTCAAAATGGCGGATCACTCAAATTTTGAGGGGGCTGGAGAAGGGGCAAATAGCTCAAATTTTTCGTTTTTGATTTCATATGAAAGAGTGAGTCACGGATACTAACATATCCAAATTTCAGCTTCTTGAGTGCATATTGAGAGGAGTTAGATCAAAAAACGGCTTTTTGAGGAAGTTTTGAGTCATGAAATTTCTTGAATCTTCCATATCTCCCCACCAAATCAAGTTAAAGAGGTCAAATTTTGTGTGTGAGGTTAGTTGGTGACCACAATATGACCTCTTGAATTTGGATCAAAATGGATTCAAAATGGCGGATTATCAAAATTTTGAGTAGAGCTTGAGGAGCCTCAAGTTGGTAAAAATGTAATTAATATGAATTCATATGGTTATTGGGGATAAGTTGTATACTATATCCCGAATTCACTTCCATACATGATGTTGGAGGGGGGAAGGCGGGGTTACCAACCTAAAATAGTGGTGGGGGTACAGGAGGGGTCGAAAATTTTTTATTGCTGTGTCATATGATAAAATGAGCCCAAGTGACAAACGTATTTTGATTTTAGCTTCTCAGTGATTTTGGAGGGGAGTTAGAGCAAAAAACGGCTTTTGGAGGGGAAATTGCTGCAGGAAATTTCATGAATCTTCCATATCTCATCACCAAATCGGCCTAGAATGGTCAAACTTTGTGTGTAGGATTAGTTTGTGACCAGAATATAACCACTTAAATTTGAGTCAAAATGGATCCAAAATGGCGGATTTACAAAATTTGAAGATAATTTGAGGACCCTCAAATAGTTATAATTTGAGAAATATGCGTTCGCATGATTATTTCATGGCAAGAAATACTACATTTGTGTCAAATTGAACTTCTTAAGTGTTTTTGGAAAGGATAGGGTAGGGGTTTTCAGACTTGGTATTGGGTGTGGCCTGTAGTGATGAACAGTTGAGCGTGGTTATTACTAAATCAAAAGAAGCCCCAGTTAAAAACTCAGCTCCAGTAATGCGGCATGGCTGCTTACGTTTTTTTTTGTTCATTTCGAAATAATTTTTAATACCGATTCATTGAATTAAAATAAATTCTATTTTCATTGAAAATTCTAATGATGTGAAATGAAATTTAGAATAATTTTTTTCGTTTAAATAACTAAAAAGATACAAGTTTTCATTGCTTCACATAAATCAAACGAAGTTCATATTAATTCCATTATTTGTTCATTTAAAATGGAACTATTTTTTGACTCAAGTCCTAGTTTATTGCCAAGAAGAAAAACGAAACTTTCACTCATAACGTATGTATTTGTATAGGCAAAGAAGCGTTATCTTTATTGAACTATTTGCTCAACGATAAAGGCGAATGTTTAGTCAAAGGTATCCAAGACTTGGAACCTTTTCCAGATTTACCACAATTCGAATCAGTGAATATGTTTTACATTCAAATCCAAGATACGCAAATTGACGATATGACGCTGATAAACGACTGTAAAAAATTTATCAAAGTGGAAGAAACAACTGCTTATTCGACTTGCCGTGTAGAAAGTTTGAAATTTTTGAGAAAGAAGGTACCTACTTGAAAAGAATATGTTTTGTAATTTAAAAAAATTCAAGTTTCATTTTTAAATTAAGATTCTTGGTTATTTTAGTTATCGGAGAATAAGTACGAAATTGGTCGAATGATAAAGGAACTGCATTTGAAACGAGGGTTTTCAGAAAACTGCGTTGATAGTGTACCTCATAGGTTGATTTGTTCTCTGTTGCAACTAATAAATTCGAGAGATAAGAAGGTGAGTAAAAGCGTTTTATTTTTAATTGAAACTTTCACGTGCGAAGTAATGTAGATTTGTTTATAACGAAAGTTGTTAGTCCCGTTGTGTCATTTAGTCAAAGTGAGGATTGTATAAAAATTGACGTTTCTTCAGCATCAATTTTTTTTTTTTTTCTTTAAATGAGAAGGTAAGCTTAGGTGAAATTTGATAACATTTTCTCTACCTTCACAAAGAAAAAAAATAAAATAAAATCACACGATAATATTATATCATAATTATTTAATCAAATATACTTGGTACTATTAATAAATGTTTATTATATCGCATACAAAAATTATATCTAATTGTATGAAAAATTATCTATAAAAATGGATACAGCACATAGGTAATATAACTGAGCTTGAGCAAATGTTTTTAAGACGTGTTGCCATAAAAGTAAGAGTCACTAAACATTCCTATTTGTAAGTCTTCGTTTTCCTTGAAATCCATATTTTCCTCTCCTTGACCATTTACAACTTCCGTTTGACTTCCTCCGATTGAGATATTACGCGGAAATGTATTTTTAACCAGAGTGTGTATCCACTTCTTTTGAATTTCGTTTTCTCTTTTCAAGTTATTGATTTCTTTTTGAATAGAAGGGATAATTTGTTCATATTGAATGATTTTATCGGCTTGTCGAAGCATAATTTCTTCGCACCTATCAAGAATTTCTTTCATGGCTGTGGTCTCCTCTATCAATTGTTCCATTTCTGCCCTCAGTGAAGTAATCTCATTGTTATGCGCATTTAGTGTACTCCTGATAGAGTTAATTCGTCTGGCCAACATAGACTTGAATAATCTAATCAGTTGTTGGGAAATAGTGCCAGCTGTCAAAATATCAAATGGAACTGCCATATCTGCAAGTCAAATAGAATTACTAAATTATTAGTATTTTAATTCAAAAATTTATATAAAATTTTCTGAATTCTCAAATAGTGAGCCTAAATGACCTCATTTTGTTTTATGTGATCAGCTTATTGACTAAAAGAAATCTAAACTGTAGCCATCTCAGTATAATAAGAATAGTCTGCAAATATTATTAATGGGAAAGGGCTTCTTAAATTTTTAGATTTTTTAGTTTATACTTCGACACTTCACATTATTTTCCAACATATTCATATATTTAGCAAAACCATGTTTCTTCCACTAGTTTTCTTAATTCTTATTAAATAAGCTTGCTCATCTTCTACACTTTGTGTCAATTCAATTGAATTTTATAACCCTTACATTAATACTTTACTATGTTGTGTCGTTTTGATCTAACTCAATAATAATGATGAATAGATGAACAAGTTATTGAAAACCTAGAAGAAAAAACTAAAAAAAAAAAAAAAAAACATAATTATTTACCTACCTAGTTGATTTTGAAATCACTGTTATAAGATTCGTAAATTTTCCACACCTGAAATCGCACAACAATATACCCATAAATTATTTTAATGTTATAAATGTATTTTATGTATATATTACAAAAAATTTATTCGTATACTGCATTTTTTTAAATATAAACTTCGATAAGCATGGAAATTCCCACTCTATATAAATTGTGGTAAGTGTGTGGTAAGGATTATTTATATATATTTCCTTACAGAAACTTGATTCATATTGAGTTCATGTTAGATTAAGTTGGAAAAATGACTTTATCCCTATCAACTTGTATGAGAATATGAAGGTGAAGGTTCAATTCAATTTTAACCTCGCCTAATTTCATTTTGAATGTAAATCAAAAAAATTTTATTAGGTAGGTGTTATAGTAATTCGATACCTATAAGACACGATTTCTAATATATAATAGGTGTTGCAATAATTTGGCATAAGACTCGATCGGCGTATATAATAGATGTTGTAGCAGTTCGACATAAGGCTCGATCGCTGGTAAAGAAAATGATGCAAGAATATAGCTCATGACTGGAGCACTGTAACTAGGCGACCACCAAAAATTAGATAATAAGACTAGACTTCAGAAAATTCAAAAATAACCGATTTGAATTTGCCTATTCTTTTTGAATCAATTATTAATCAATTTCACCAAAATTAAAAAATATTTAACCATAAATGATGTTCATCTTGAAAGCGATTAAAAAAAAAAAAACACTTTGGATTCAGCCATTTAGAATGTAGGTAATTTGGAAAAACTCACCGTTTTCTCAACGCTGTTCAATATTCTTACCGAAAGTGATGATTTTTATTGCCTGTTGATCAAAAAGTATTTCAGTAAATTATATCTTTACTGAAAATTAATTTTAAGAGCTTTATAACACAACTCAGTTAACATGAAGAACAAAACGGAACTAGTTGTTCGCAGTATTCTCATTTGTGTATCTAAAGGAATGAACCAACATGGATAAAAATAAGCATCCAATGAAAATACGTCACAGTACAAACTACAAAAGAAGGGGGAATTAAGAGAGGATAGAATACATGAAATAAACTGACCTTGAGCGAGGAAAGGAAAGGACGCAGCTATGAACTGGTAGCGAGAATATCGCGCAACCACGAGTTAACTACGTACATTTGGCGCCAATTTTCTCACCAAAATATCACCACCACAATGATAATCAGCCTGCCAATGCAATAAAGCACCAGTGTACTTTTGAAACAATGTTAGCGAACTATGTAGTGGTATCAACGTTATATGCTGTACATATCTTTCCTACTCCTTACTTCCAAGACACGAGAGGCGTAAACCATTAAGGTTATTTATTATCAAGGCGGTGCTTCGGGACAGTATTTTTCTCAGAAGTAACGCAATTAAATGATTTAAAATTATAATATATTATTTTAGAGACTTTGTTTCAACAGATTTAGCATTTATTTTTCCAATTTTTTCATTTCTTTATTTTAAAATCAATTTTATTACATTTACCTACTTATTTTGCGAAGCACCGCCTTAACTAAATTGAAATGTGTATTCAGTGAACGTCCTATCTCTTATGTACGTAGTATGTAATGCGTACAATACGTTAATTCTGTTAGGGACACTTTTAATTCTGTTGGGTACACTTTTACCGAATTCTCATTGTACGTTTAACATGAGAGACACCGGAGTTTCAAAAGAAGGTTCATGTGATCTTGTTGGGTTACTGTCGTGAAAATTTAATATTTCAATAGGGTTACTCAATCTTGTATTGAAAAATATATATGAATGTATACAATTGTACACGTATAAATAATGCATCAACTTACATATAATGAAATTCACTTTTTATAATTTTACTAGCAATTTTGTGTGTATGCCAAGTTCAACAAATAATTTAAACAATTTATTTTGGGAGAAAATTTACCTAGGTATAGTTGTAGGTACTAAGTACGCGGTGTATCTATGTTCCATATGCAGTATGCGCTCATCGCCGATTTAAAAATTATCCTTCCTCGAATTTTCATTTCCGATGATAATTTTTTTTCCTTTTGAAATCTCTAAAATAGGTATTATTGTTGTATTCCTCTTTCAGTAAAAAATTAAGGAATCACCTATTACTTCAGTTTGTTGCCTTAGGTATGTGTATTTCAACTCAGTGGTGTTACCATAGAATATACATTGTATACTCATATACTCCCAAAAAATTCTCAAAATGCAACGTATATGCCATATACTCTCAAATTTTCAATCCTCAAACTGGTACAGTGCTATGACTTGAAGATCATAATGATTCAAATTAAAAGTATTTTTTGTAAACGTTTTTAAATGAAAATTTTCATTTCTGTCCATTTTTTGATTATTTATGTGATTATTGCTAATGACATAATACGAGTAATTTCTGGATTATTTTCAATTTCATATTCCATGAAAAATAAAGTGGTGATGGATTCATAATTCAATTTTTCATATGCTTGCTTCGTTTCAAATATACATTAATTCAGTTCATAGTCTCAGAAAAAATTATGGGAACACCAGCTCTGTGCGTATGGTTAACTGTGTTACTGTTTGTAACGAAAAATTTCGATTTGTCTCGAAAATAGTCTTTAGAAAAATCTAATTTTAAGAAGAAATTTTGTATTGATTTTTCGAAACTATATAATTATCACGTATCAAATGGATGAAAAATTACTATGCGTAAGAAGAAAAAAAAATACTTTTTTTTTTGAAATTCATTAATAATTTGTTTGCTTGATAAAAGTTCGGTTTCAAATTTTTCACTCACTTTTTCTAACAAAGTATCAAATAGGGCTTATGAAAAGTCTTGACTGAACGTGCCTTCTTGAGTAGTGTAACCCACCACAATCAACCAAGTTATGGAATTTTTATTTATTTATTTATTTTTTCAATATTTCAAATCCGTATGTTGAGAAATTACAATAATGGAAATTTTATAGATTTGTTTATCGGAAAATTTCAGTTAAAATTTTATAATTATTACTCTTGAAAAATTTCATTTCAGTATTTTTTCAATTGAAATACCTATAATAGTGCGGATGTTCATTGCTTATTAATATGGCATTATCTGATGTATGATTCCAATTTTAAATTTTCTAATTTATCCGAAAACTTGTTATATCACTTGTATGAAATATAGGAACCTATTACCTCAATCTTTATTTTCTTAAATATCGTCCATGATTTTTCATATTTTTGACGTACTCGTGAATTATGAACTGCACTGCTAACTGCATTTATAGATTTCTTTCTTTCACACTTCATATAAAAAGAATGCGCATTCCGTTATCAATGTATTCTGTTAGAAATTATTTTCAAGTTCAATATAATTTGGAATTCTCAAATGCATGTTATAAATAATTATAATCATGAATTTTACCTAACAAAGCTTCTCAAAACATCACATTCTAGCTTCAAAATGACTTCGCTGATGTTTTAGCATTAAAAAGCTCAGACTTTAGGAACACTTGTGGAGCGAAAATGCAGGTAGTGATATACTACTCGTAACATTGAATCAACCGACTGTGTTATCGACATTGGTCATCATTTGGGTACGAAGGAAGGGATAGGTGTTTAGTAAAATATGTGAAAACCAAAATTTGAAGTTTTTTGGACATTTTGCCCCTCAATTAAAGGGTGAAGGCTCATCAAGATTATCATAAAAAAAATGTACTTATATCAACCCTCACAAAAAAATCCTTGAGTAATACGTGATTGATTGCAAAAATTTCTCAATTTCTAAATCATCTCTTATTTCATAGGTCAGTTATGAAGCTGCCTGTTGCTTAGGCGAAATTGGTTTGATCGATTTGAATACATTAGCTTTACAACCGAATTGCGACGTTTACGAGGTGAAGTCCGTAGCCGAAATTTTGGTCACAACTAAATTAATAAAAATGTTAATCGGTTGTGTGGTGGAAAAAGAAGTAGATGTTATTAAAACTGCTTCGAAAGCATTATACGCTACATTAGCATCCACTGAAGGGTACACAGTGGCAAGAGGTACATAAAATGAAAAATTTTAGGTTCTAGAAAAATTAAAAAGGAAAAATTTTAAACTTTTTGATGCTTACAGATAAGCTTGAAAAAATGGAAAAATTATTTATACTTCCTTACATACCGTCTACTAAGCCGACACAAAGTAACCTATGGGATTCTTTCGATGCATTCAAGTTTAAAGAAACGATGGAAAACACCTGCATATGGACACCTACTGATGCCATTCCGTTCAACATGTGGATTGTAAATTTAGTCTGTTCGATCCTAAACGCATTCAGAAACCAGTGTTATCTACACGTTGTCCAAGAAATATGTCGAATTAAAGTAAACGTCTTTTTTCGATGGTGATGTTGATTTTACGAAAATTACATCATTTTGTCGAAACTTATAGGTCAGTTTTGCCGAAGAATTGTTCAAATATTTGATAAATTTATTGTTAAAAAGCAATTTCGAAGATGTAAAGAATATCGTCAGCGAACGAATTAATCAGTTTTTTAAAAACCATTTTACCTCTACTAGCAACGAAATTTACACTGATAGTTATACATCGTCGCATTCGTCGAGTAAGTAATAAGGAAGAAATAGCGACGAATTTATTGAAGAAAAAAAATTACAAATTAATTATTTTCGTTTTTTTTTCTTGTAGAAAATCTTGTCCCTGAAATTCACTCCAATAAAATGGCTGTTAAATGCTTCCTAGATGTCGTACATTTTGTCAGATTGAAACAAAAGAATCCTGATACGTTTAGAGAAAATATAGTCCAGTAAATCTAGATTTTATGGAAAAAATTCATAATTTTTTTTTTTTCATAAATATGTAAAAACATACCAAAAGCCATCATTCTTAGGTGGCGTTTGTATCCTAAAAGCAGGTTCCAACCCCTCAAGAAAATTGGGTTTCCGCTGTATCTCCTCAAGGTTTAATCGTATGACAAAAATTTCAATGCAGTTTTGTTCTTCGCTAAGTTTCCCACAACTTTCGCATAAACATATTTTTTCTGCGACCCGTAGGTGGAGAGTTGGAGCTATTTGAAATTTTATACTTTGGGGCTCCATTATAATCATTGATTCAACCATGTTTTATTTGACATTATATGATGTATATACGAATGAAATATTCATAAAATGATCTGTGGTTACATAGAAACCAAATCATGACTTATGGAGGTCTTTTGCATGAAAATATTTGTACTTAGATAGGTATGTATTTGAAAGGGAGGGGAGGGGCTGAGACCTCCATAGAGTTAATATTGGCTTGCTATGTAGTTGCAAGCCATTTTATATGCATATTTAATTCCTATATGCAATATGAAATATCATAATAAAATAAATTTTAATGGAGCCCCTGAAGTACTAAATTTCAAACAACCCTAACTCCTCATCTTTGCGTCGTAGAAAAAAAATGTTTATATAAAAATTGTAGGAAATTTAGTATAGAACAAAACTGCATTGAACTAATTTTACCCTACAATCAAACCTCGAGGAGATATGATGAAATTCCCATTTTTTGAGGGTTTGCAAACCCCTATAGGATAGGCACATAATCTAAGAATAAAAAGTTTTAGTATGTTGTTAGTAGAAGTAGTCTCTACATATTTATGAAAAAAAAATTGTATTGGGAATTTCTCTCGTAACCGACCTTTATATGGCATTGATTTACTTACTGAAGTAATTAAGTTTATTCAAAAAAAAATCACAAATAACCTTATTATTTTATTTTTTTAATAGGAATGATTTAAAATTTAACTACCTTCACGTAGCAAAAGCGGCGCAGTATTGCTCTTTATACTTTACATCGGTTTTATACGCCGAGTTCTGGATTAATTCCCAAATTCAGTAAGTATCTAAAGGTGTACTTGCTGTGACTGGGAGATAATGTATTCATACTTATTTTTATGTTATTTTTATCACAGAAATTCAGACATCGACAACGACGGAAACGTATTATCAGCTTTAGAGAAAATCGGTCTCAAACTACCGGACGACAAAAACGAATTATTGAATATATTACGCGAGGTATACTCGTAAAAAATAAATCTTCATTAGTCGTCGATAATAGGAAAAATAAAACAAGCTTTAAAGTCCTAATTATTTCAGGCATTTTCCAAAATCGGCGATTCGGACGCATTGTATGGATGCGGATCGTCGCTATTACTTCAACCGGAAACCAGAATTTTACATTATGTGCAAACGGAGAACTGGACTAGAGTTATGGAATCTTGTGATACTCAGCTTAATTGTGGATTAATATCGTATTCGACGGTGAATAGTGAGTCGAGCATGTGATGATTAATAATAAAACGCAACGCCCTCCGATAATTGACCGTGATAACGTTATAAGCACAGTGTTGACATTTTTTTGTAGTCTCGTATCTATCGCTTCGTTACGAATATTAATTAATTATCAGCTAATAAGAGATACTAAACAAAATAGAAGAACAGATAAAATATCGTATTATCTTAGCACATATTTTAGGTATTTTTTGAACTCCTGGATGGAGGAAAAATTAGCATTTTATTTTTTTTTTCGAAATTGTTAAGGCAAAACATGATGCTTAAACGTAAAAAAATTAAATTAGATCTAGCATAATTTTTTCAATGGACATAGAGGATGAGAATGGCGAATCTGGCCCGGAGCTCAATTTCGATGAAAATGGATGGTAGTTAGGTACCCTTTAGGAACTTCCATAACCAAAGTTTCAGTACCCTCGCCCCTCTCATTTTTGAGAAATTAATTTTTAATTGAAAAACTAATTCGAATTTTTCTTTCAAGCAATAGTATGCTGTCCTGTTCGAAAGGAGGTTTCTTGTAAAAAATCAGTAACACCTCAGAATGATTTTATCCCCACCAAAGACTGTTTTTTGACTTAATTTAATTTTTTTTACCATGATAACGCTTTGGCACCATTATGGAATCGATCGGCCGAAGAAAAACATCAAAATACGGCTCGAACGAAAGCGTATAGCGTGTAGATGCGCAGGTTTTACAAAAAAAGTTGAAGAAGTTCGTAGAAAGCTCAAAAATTGAACTTTTGTGAAATTTGTAAATCAAGTCGAATGAAAAGGGAATGGGTTCAAAATGTGTGGAAACGAAATCCGAGCAACTTTTATCCTTACATGTACTCGCGAAAGTTCATCCTGAAAGCCCAAATGCTCAAAATATGAACTTTCGTGAATTTTATAAATCGCGTACCGCCCGGAGAAAAACATCGAAGTACGGCTCGAACGAAAGCGTATAGCGTGTAGATGCGCAGGTTTTTAAAAAAAGTTGAAAAAGTTCGTAGAAAGCTCAAATTTCCAATAAACGTCTTTTATAATTCATTTCATCGATGCATTACTTATTGCGCGCACTGGGTACCCTAATATTCGTTAAAAAATTTGCTTCGAATATTCGATTCGCTTTGAATATTTGAATCACTTCTATATTCGAATTTTCGAATCACTTCGAAAATTCAATTCGGTTCGAATAATCCCTTCATAAACATAAGTTTATTTTTTAATAGGTAATCATTAATCAGTTTAAGAAGGCTTCATATTACACACAAGAAGTTACGTAGGTAGATGCGACATTTTTGTTTCGTCTTATTCTATTATTTCCCGTATTCTACCACGTTTCGCTCACCTCTACCCTTCCTTTGAGGAATGCATTGTTGTCTTCGTCCCATCAGCTCTGCCTAGAGCAAAAAAAACTCAGGTCTATTCAACGAATGTAAGGAAAGAAACGAAAACGAAACAAAGAGAATAATAGCTTGACTGATTTTCGTCATCGTTGCAATCTTGGTGTTTTCATTTTGAGTTTATGTTTAATGCAATCAATATGGCGCCTTCAGCGGTTTGGAAGTATATTAAGAAAATTAATGAAGAAAAGGCCCAGTATACGTTATGCGAATTGGAAATGTAGTATCATGGCAGCACTACTTCATTGAAAATCCATTTGTCTAGAATTCATTATAGCCACATTGACTTAGACAACAACGAAAATGAATTTAAAATTTCAACAATTACATCTTTTGTAAAAAATTATAAAAATTCTGCAATTTTCATTTCAAACGGATATCACTCATATTTTGAAGAATTTGTATTGGAATATTCGATTGTTTTGCGTATTCGAATTTCTATCGAAGCTTCGAATATTTGATTTGATATCGAATTTCAAAATGGCTTATATTCGAATATTATTCGAATCAAATAATTTTTCAGGAATAAATGTTCGATTTTCTGTTTCAGAGTTACACCATTATCAAAAAACTATATTCTGCTCTAACTCCCTTCAAAATACGCTTGCGAAGCTCAAATTCGGTTATGTTGGTGTCCATAGCTCACTCTTTCATATTTATCAAAAACAAAAAAATTGAACTATTTGCTTTTTCTCCAGCCTCCCTCCAAGTTTGAGTGATCCCTAACCTTGAAATTTAGTGATATGAAAAATAGTTTACAGCCTATTCTTAGACGTACTAAATATATACACAAAGACAAAATCTCATAAGAATGGGTCAAGCCGTTTCGGAGCAGTTTTGTTACAATCATTGTGACACGAAAATTTTATATATTAGAAGAAGATTAAGATTACAAGTCAGCCATTAATGGTATAAAAAATTCAACAAATTATTATTACATAGCTTTCGAGCTGCTCTTTTTAATTTTCCAAGCTTTATCTCAATCCGAGCACTAGAAGTATATTTTCCATTTTTTGAAAAAGCTTCCTCCTTTACTCCAGAAACGACACTTTTGATCGGTTTGGAGTTTGAACCTACAACTTTAATTTTTTATTACCCCAGTAGATACATCATGTATGTCTTGACGCCCTCTGACGCACTGGTAATAAAGCCGAAGATTTCCCACTTTTTCACAGTAATATAATATAACCGATGATTTCCTCTGACACATCGGTAAAACAGCCAAAGAAAATCTTAGCACACTCCTAATTTTTTCAATTTTTAGGTCATATTTTACCTTTTTTTTTTAAAAAACCTAAATTTCCAACACACCCTCAGATTTCTTGATGCAGTCTTGATTTTTTCAATTTTTAGACCATTTTTAAAAACTTCATTTTTCGTTGTCAAATTTTATTTTCCATTTTTACTCTAATATCTTCCATTTTTAGACAACATCTACCATTTGTTTAGTCAAAATCTTCAAGATAAATCTCCCTTCGTTTCCAAAATACGATAGTAAAAAGCCGAAGAAATTCCTGGCGCACTCTGGCGCACCTCAGATTTTTCAATTTTTTAGGTCGTATTTTATCACTTTTTTAAAAAAACTAAATTTTCAACACATTCTCAAATTTCTCATTTTTTAGTCAAAATCCCTCATTTTTCTTCAAATTAAGTTGAGTTGATTTTTCTGGCGCACTCTAGCGAACCTCTAGATTTTCCAAGTTTTCAGGTCATATCCAGAATATTTTGATGAAGAAAAAATTCTAAAAATGAAAGATGATCAGAAAATTGGATATCCTTTTGAAGTAGATTTGAAATATTCTAAAGAATTACATGATAAACACTCAAATCTACCTTATTGCCCTGAGAATGTAATCTGTGATACGGTTGCTTCGCAACCTGATATCGTAGAGCAATATACCCAATTATCAAAATTATTTACAACATTATACAATAAAAAGAAATATGTTCTTCATTATTTAAATCTTAAGCAAGCTTTGGAAGCTGGATTAAAATTAGAAAAAATTCATAGAGTTATAAAATTTGATCAATCTGAATGGATGAAAGTATAAATTGAAAAAAAATACAAAATTGAGACAAGAAGTTAAGAATGATTTTGAAAAAAATTTCTTTAAATTGATGAATAACTCTGTTTTTGGACGAACAATGATGAATGTTAGAAAACATGTAGATATTAAATTAATTTCTGAAGGTAATAAATATATAAAATATGTTTCAAAACCAAATTTTGAGAAGTCAACATTCTTTGGTAAAGATCTTGCAGCTGTACACATGAGGAGAACTATGATAAAATTTAATCAACCAATTTATGTCGGAGTAGGTATTTTAGATATTTCAAAAACATTAATGTATGACTTTTATTATAGATTAAAAGAAAGATATGGAGACAAAATAAAATTATTATATACTGATACGGATTCCCTGATTATATCTATGAAGACTAAGGACTTCTATGATGATATGAAAGAAATAATTGATGAATTTGATACTTCAGATTATAAGAAAGATAATATTTATGGGTTACCACAAATTATTCGCATAAAGGAAACACCAGATTCACAAAATAAATTCTTAATTATCACCGATTCTTTATCGTCATTAACCGCGATGACTAAAATCTTCCCCGAACACGAAATAATTCTTTACATTCAGTCCGTAGCACACCAACTAAGACTTCAAAAGTCCACATAATTTTCCTCTTTGCTCCGAGTCATATAGGCATAATTGGTAACGATATTGTTGACCAGATGGCTAAGTCAGCTAGAGATACCCCCATAAATCAAATACAAATCCCTTCCGACTTCAAGTCTTTCCTAAGTCATCAAATCTATCTCCGCTGGCAAACCGAATGGTCTCATCTCTCCACCAAACTACACCAACATAAAAAATCTATTACACCGTGGAAGTACCTCGACCACCTGAACCGAAAGGAGAAAGTAGCCATTACTAGACTCCGGATCGGGTATCTTACGCCACAATAACAAGTTCTTTTTGTCAAGTCAGAATCTATGTCTAAAAATGCATGTAACTGCGTGCCTAAAGGACCCTTTTTTCTATAGGTTAGGATGGTGAATTTACGAATCCAGTTCTAAAAGCTACACCCTCTATATGTATATGCTTGCTTATTGCTCATTCATGTTACTGATCGCCCTTTTCGATATCTAACTGACATATTTATTTTATAGATCTATCTGCGGCTGTCGGCTTGGCAGGCTTTACCTATCTTCAGAACCAGTATCTATCGTCGTTAACTAATTTAAACTCAACGCTGAAAGATGCATTTTACGAAAGCGGTTGGAAATTAGCGAAATGGGATTTATCGGAGCCAAGCGACGACGAAAAAATATTCGGTTACTATCAATACGCTGCGTTGAAAGATATACAACAGAAAAATATCCAGGGTGCTAAGACGAACGTAGAACAGGCTAGGAATTTGATCATCCCTATTTTAGCGAGAACTGGCCTCGAATCGACTAAAAATATATATCACGCTTTATCCAAACTACAGTGTTTACAGGTTAGGACGGTAATATTATGGTTTTCGCGAGCTCATTACACTACGAATAATTTTATTATGACGATCGATCATTAGGATATCGAAGAATGCTTGAAAAATTCCAATGTAGCCGATTTATTGGATACATGGAGTGACCAAGATGAGCTAAACGAACGGCTTAGTTTTAAATACAAAGAGACTATATTAAACCAACGCATTCGTATTATCGAATTAGAAAACGAAACGTCGTGCGATTTTATTTTAAAGACTGCGAAATTAGCTCGCAAAGAGAATAATTTCAACTACGCCGATTCCTGTTTGTCTTTGATTAAACACAAGAATGCGCCGATTTCAAATTTTTTTCAAATGAAATTGAATCTAGAAGAAGCTAAAATACTGTGGAGTAGGAAAGAAACGCATGTGGCTAGGTACAATTGTTGTAATTTACGAATGCTCAGCGAAAAATCCACTGATACGTTTAACGACGTCATTTTCCAACTTTTCAGGTATATGCTGAAGAATTTATTGAATTTCGCTGACTTAAAGGATAACAAATCGTTTCATTCGAAATTACTCAGAATATATGGTAGTTGGTTGTCTGAAATTAATTTAGAAAATGCAGATACTATATTTAGCGAGTATTTCATACCGGTTAGTATCTATATGCACTTTACTCGTTGACCGTATAATTCCGAGGAAAATCTGCTTGTTATGTATTTTTAATACCTATTGAAGGCATTGAACAATGCGAACACAAAATGAAATTAATCAAAGAAGTAATTTGCTCGTTTGTGAATTTACCAATGATAAATTTTAATTTCAAAAGACTGGCGTGACGAATTCACTTATTGTGATGATAATTAATATTAAGGCTGTAAGTACAAAGTGATAGGAAGTGAATGTTGTTCAACTGATAGCGAACAAAAAATGTTGATAGCGAAGGAATGGTTTGGTGTGTTTTACTCCATTTCTTATCTCCCTCTTCCTTCAATTACGAAGCGATATGAAGTTGAGGTTATTCATCTAACTATGAAAAATAATTTTGTAATTCGACGAAACGATTTGGTATGATTTTTTTTCCCGCTGCAAAATTGATGAAAAAATCTAAGAACAAATAGGTGATATTCCGATAAAAAAATGCCTCAGATATCGAAATCTGGTGGTAAACACCCAATGAAGAGCAAATTAATAAAAATTTGCTAATAACGTTCCAATCGAACGAATTAATAATGTTTTCAAATTATATATTATAATATAATGATTTCAAGAGTTCTTTGAGACCGCTGCGAAGAGAAAAGAGATCTTGAAGGGAGGAACCACAATAGAATCGCAGTTTTCTTTGTATAATATTATGTGTCTTATATGTTCAAGTTTTAATTTGAAATCGCCCATTCTGATCTAATAATAGCATAAACTTTCACTGTTTATGGTCCTTAGGGTTGTTACAGTGGCGCCCACGGATGTGATGCGGGGGTGCGGATACACTAGGGACCTTTCAGCATGCGAGGCCCCAAATTTTATTTTTGAATATATGAAAATTGAATGAATAAAATATCTTTTCAAAGTATATATGAATATTGTAGCGACATTTCAATTCCAATTGAGTTCAATGAGAATATAAGAAGAGTTTATAACTTGATCGTGCACAGATTTGTTGTCAGATACCCATATTTACTTATTGGTTATTTGTGTTATGCTGCAAAGTGTTCAGTACATTCTGAAATTCGCGAAATGTGGGAGTAATAAATGTGCATTAGAGGACTCACCAAAAAGAGGCAAAGACAAGGGCCAACTTGTTTCACTAGATAATTTTCAAGCTTTATATAAGAACATCTCAGTTCTAGATGCGAAATTTTGGTCTATAATAATTGATTTTTTTTTTAAATTGTGAAAGTATGTTTTCGAGGAACTTGCGAATTGATTTTTGAAAAAAATCGTTTTTCGTAGATTTTAAAGGTTTTTATTGCTTCAAAATTTTTGAAATCACTTTCCCAAAACATTTTTAAAATTCGTTTATCAAAAAATAGTTTTATTTTCTGGTAGAAAAAACTTCGAGGTAGTGTCACGTGATTTTTCAAATGTGAGTGAGAATCGTTTTAAACACTAGCCAGATATTTTGAAGTTTCCCTATCCTCTCTCTTTTTCTGGTTCATTATTTTAATAATTTACCTTTTTTTTTAAAAAAATATGTGAAGTTTGAGGGAGAAGCAATGGTGCGATTTTTGGCGAAAAATTAGAGGTCGTTACGGACACTATTAGTTAAAAGTTTCCTCGGAAAAATTTTGGCACCCAATTAGTCTAGATTATAATCATAATATGACTAGAGTATTACTACTTCAACTTCGCCATCTTTATCTCGAAGTTTATTTATTCTTATTGCGAAATCCTCATTCAGAAGTTCGCCACAAATGTCCAATAGTAACTCGCCTTCATTCCCAAGGTTCATTTTCTGTTTATTTTATTTTTTATTTTTTTGGTCCTTGCTGATTTCGCGATAGTGTATATTAGTATTAGGAGCAACTTTGTAGCTGCCTACTCCCTAACTGGTGTACGAAAAAAATTATAAGACCCTTTTTTTGTAGAAAACTTAATGAGAAACATTTTATTACCATACTACTTTCCTCTAAAATGTATGGTTCGCCAAAAAAAATGCAAAAACTGATATTAGGGTGCGCTTTTGTTACACATATCATTTGTTTAACCAACTTCCATCCCAGTTTGGGTGGTTGAAAATATTATCATGTTTTATCTTAGAATATGAGCTAATTACAAAAAAAAATTCAGTCTTGTACCCTCCTCAAAAAATTTTCAAAAAATTTTTTGAAAATTTCAAAGCCCTAAAAATTCAAGAAAATATGAATCGAAAAATTTGAAAAAATTTCCACAAATGTACCTAAGATATAGTGTCCATCAACAGTGGAAATTTCAAAATTTTTCTTCCATCTGATTCAGAGTAAAAAAATATTGAATTTTTGATACATGGGGGCGATTGCTCAGGAAGGTTAAGGCGTTAAAAATTTTTTGGGGAGTTTTTTCATCGAGGACAACATTTAGGACGACTTGTGACCGAATTTGGGTCAAGGCTCGTTTTCACTATCTTATGAGAAGAGACCCTTTCAAATTCTTTCATAAAAAGAGTACAGCAGAAAATTTAATGATGTTGAAAGTGACGTGATGAACTAAGTTGATAAAACAAGCTTGTATTAAAAATTTTTACACTCAGTGGAAATTTGTAAGACTTTTTTTTTTAAATTGGGACCCTTTGGACAAAAATTTGGTGGCCCTTCATAAGTTTTGCATCCCTACTTTTCAAACCTCTGAGTGCCACTGGGGTTGTTAAACTCTCATTTTTTTTGAATTTCAAGTTCATAATCTTTAATATTATTCATTTTCTTTTTAAATTGTATTTCTAAAATTAAGTTGAAAAAAACAAATTTGGAGATAGGGCTTCGGGATTGAAAAATCAGCATTTCATTTAATGTAAAAATTACACTCAAAATAAAAAACTCATTTAATAAAAGAAAAATTAGTTTATTATAGGAAATGAAAACAATTTTGGAATGCATTTAGCAGGTGTAATTTGTCAGTCTGAAATATAAAAAAATAATTATAATTTTTGCCACCATTTAAATTTTTTTTTCCTCCTGAAAATTTGCATAAGGTGTTTTTTAATGTAGAAGAAACATTTTTAGAAATTACGAACAAAAAAAAACAACGAAAATTTTCAAGTGTATTTTTGAACCACCATAATGGTTCTATTCAATTTTTTTTTTCCAATGACACGTGAATGTTGAGAAAAAGCGATCTAATATTTGGCAATATTTAATCATTATGCATTAAAAATTAAAAATTTTAATCATAGAATTGAATGAAATTTATTTTTTCATAAATCCTATTGGGCATACCTATTTACGAAGTGCACGAAAAAATGCTTGATCTATTAATTTTATCACGATCACTTAAGTATTGCTGCATGTTATGTAACAACGTTAATCATCGAATCGAACTTGCGGATTTGTTGAAAAAACAAAATGGCCGTTCTGCTATATATGTATGCATAAAATTCTGTCCCAGGGGCGTACCGAAGAACTTCTTCAGGGGGGGGGGGGAGAAAACCAAAAATTGCCAACTAATAACACGAAATTTTACCAACTGTTGACCTTTTTTTTTTTTTTTGCTCCACAAAACAATATGATGCGCAGTAGTCTTCAAAAAATTTAAATACTGCGCAAGTGGTCAAATTTACCAACTTTACGCTAAAACTCCAAATTTACCAACTTTCCAAAAGCCAAGGGGGGAAGCTCCCCCTCCCCCCTTTCGGTACGTCCCTGTTCTGTCCCATCGATTTCACGTCCATTCGAAGAAAAAACGTATAGGAACAATAACATGTTGAACAAGTTGCCACTATATCGTAGTGAATTTGTACCTTGCATTGCATCATGTTTTAAAAATGTCCATTCGAACACCTGCATTCCACTCGTCGATGCCTTTACATCAAGAAAAAAAGAGGAACTTATTGTGCGCTGTGGATATTGCTTTTGGTAGTTGTAAGAAATTGGAATGTCGTATATCAACCCTCAATTTATCCAGTAAAGGGGAAACATGTTCACAAAGCCACATGACGTACCGTTTTTTTTAGACGACTTTTCGGGAAGAGTAAATAGGGTGGAAAGAATACCGTCACCGTTATGGTGAAGGGTTGTTTTTTATTCAACAGGTTAAATGTGACGAAGTTAGTTTTAAAATAAAGAAATGAAAAATTGAAGAAATAAATACTTGGCCATCTGAAACGATGCGTTTGAAGTAATACGTTAAAAAATTTTAATATGATTTCGTTGCAGCAGCGAAATGATTTGAAATTTCAAAATTTTATTTCAGAGATTTTGCTTTGTTGCTTCGCATTTATTTTTATTTTTTCATTTTCTTATTGTGCTGAGATCAAAGTGTAGTACATACATTTCGGGAACAGATAATGGGTTTTTAATGCTAATGAAGTAATAAAAAAGGACCTTGGAAAAGATTAGGTTCTATAGTTCGACCTTGAAGTATGGAATTGGTGGTGTTTGATGCTTGTCTGTGTGCTTATAAAAGTATCGTTAATGGCATGGTTGTAGTGCGAATATTGTGCCAAAAAGAAGCCCAAGAAAAAAGGAATTTTTGGTAGAATTTGATAGGAGAGAGAAATAAGGGATGTACGTATTTCGTGGTTGAGATGAAGTTCTGAGGATGTAACATGTGACCTTGAGTCAGTAGTTACCGGATTTAAGGTGGTTTATGTGTTTGTATCAAGTATCTGGTACTTGAGGGCATAACATTAGATAGAAGCCTGGACGCAAACGTAGGAAATACAGGTAGTCATTTTGGTAACCAACTGCATACTTTTCTTACGTCTAGAGTATAACCAACTTGTAACAAAAAATTAAGCCGAAATCACAAAGGGCATTTTTTAATTGAATTAATTCAGCATGGTCCAACAAGGTCTTGTGCTTGCAAATACTCGGTTTTTTCTCTTTTTTTGTACTTCACAGTTCCTTGATATTTTCAGGCAACTTCTAAAATCACCGACCACGCTTCCGAAAATCACAAAGAAAGAAAAAGTCGCCTGAAGACTTTCAAATGCGTAGCCGAATTCGCAGACTCGCAATACCAACAAATATCCAAGTACATTAGATCGGACGATTTTCAAAGACAACAACAAAGTGTAAAAGATGCAAAAATGCAATCGGACGCTCTCGGTGGGCAATCAATCGACGTACGCAGAACGAAGAATTTACTCGCTAATCAAAGCAAAATAGACGATTTATTAGTCACCGAAATCAGAGATAAACAAAATCGTTATTTATTATTAGCAATGGAGTGAGATAATACGATAATATATGAAGTTCTTAAAAATATTTTATTCCAGAGGAGAAAATTTAATATATTTTTTTAATAATTCAGGTCTTATTTACGATTGCTGACTGATAGCGAAGAAGAAGAGTTACGAATGTTTAGAGTAATCTCATTATGGTTGGAGAATAAGAAACACGGAGAGTTGAATTTATTAGTTAGGAAAATGATACCTGATGTTCCTTCGTATAAGTTCATCTCTGTGTTACCGCAGCTCATAGCTCATATTACACGTAATTGGGCCGAGGGTTATGGGCATACGCTGAATAAAGTTATAGGTGATTTTTTGTTCATTTTATTTGTTTTAGGGTAACATATTGCGGCGAGATTTTTAATGCAAAAATTATTTAATAATTTTTAGAGAAATGTGCCCTACAACATCCTCATCATACTTTACCACTGATACTCTCTTTGGCTAAATATCTAAAAGATGATGCATATAGTGAAAATAAAAGTGCCGGAAAAGTTACAAAAGAGGTACCTATTGAATCTAGGAAACGTTTAATGTAACCACGTACTGCCCGCTTTATCAAATTATAATTGGAAAATATTTATCTTTACTCTAGGAAAGAGTTTTAGCTGCCTGTGAATACATTAAAAGATTCTCTCAAAATGACACTATAGGAGAAATAGTCTCACAAATGGAAGCCGTATCGGATGCTTACATCGAACTCGCGTACTTCAGTATTGGCAAACAAGCAGCTTGTGGCGAATGTATAAATAAAAATTATATTTTAACGGAATTATCATAAGTTTATAAATATTTTAAGGTGTTTTATATTCTAATATGATTTTTATTTCTTCTAGTTTTCAATATACTTTCGAATTTGGCGATTGGTAAATTACAAAATGTCGATAAAGCGTTGTGTCCTACGATTACGTTACCAGTCAGCAAAACGGCGCAGTACCGTAACATTATTGGTACAAAGAAATATTTTATCTTGTATTTAAATTTTTCCACAACGTGTACGATACGTATGAAATATATTTCGATATTTATTTCAGGTATAGAGAGAATCGAATCGAAATTTATGGCTGTAGGTGGAATCAACGCTCCGAAAAAAATTAACTGTTTATGTACCGATGGTATAACAAGACCTCAATTGGTGAAGGTATTGTCGTGATGGACAAAATAACGTATTCCGGAAACATAATAGCGATGTTTTATATTTTTTTTATCGACTAATGGACTGTTACCTATGAAAAATTATTAGGGAAATATGTAGAATGGACGATGTGAACTTATTTGTAATGAAAAAAAAAACAAGTTATTTGATTGGCATTCGTTTAAAATGTCGACAATTTATGGATCCAACGAGATTGTTGAAGAAAGGTGTGAACTGCTTATCGAAAGGCTACGTATTGTAAGACCTAAGCGGAGGGGGAGGAGGGTTCCTCCAAGGCCCGCGACCTAATGCATTAGCGCTAGAAATCTGCCTTTACTTCAACGACCATTTTTTTTTGCTTTTATGACTTTCCCTCCTGTCCTGAGCCCGGATTTTCTCTGCAAGGCACTGTCTGTTGTCAGCATCAGTGTGTAGAAATTTCGGCGAAAACATAATTTTTTTTTTTAATATTATTTGACATTAGAAAAATAAATAAAACAAGAATTTTACTGAAATATTAATTCTAATTAGAATAAATTTTAAACTTGGAAAATGAAAAAATTAACAAAAATAAAAAGTGTCTGAAAAAGTTGAAAAAATTGTATTTTTAATTTTTATCGTGATTTTTGTTATCTGTTGATGAAAAAAAATCCATTTGTTTTGGTAGATTTTCATATTTTTATCAATTTGTAAATTTAATCAGCACAAAAATTTTTGGAAATGAATCGATGGCTGAAGTAAAAATGAATTTTTTCTGTGATGAGTGCCGAGGATACCTTATTATTATTAATTTTTCTTACTTGCGGGAGAAAAGCGTTACTTTACCTCCCGCTCGCTAATCGCTCGGGTCTCAAACGAGCGCTTTTCTCCCGCATTTAGGAAAAATTTCGTTCACAACTCGGGAGAAAAATTGATTCTAGACTCCCTAGTTGTGAAATATACTATTCCACTCGCGGAACTGAGCAGTCGTATAAATTGTAAAATAATTATCGAAATAACATAAATATTTTTTTACAAATAAAACATTTTAAAAAAAAAGGTATAATTATACTTGTATCTTCATGGTATTACATGCAAACATGAAAAGTGTTTGATCAAAAACAAGAGCGTATTAATCGAGAAAAATTATTCTTCAATCAGTTACTATTTTCTACAAAATCAGTTAATGTAGTGAATTAAAAATTAGTTCGCTACGACATTCACATACCGGAATTAATTATTTTACTCCTATGGTGTATCGTATTATTTAAACCGCTGATAAATACCGAATTTTGTATCTATACTGTTACGAAATTGAAATTACAGGGGCGTGATGATATCAGACAAGATGCAGTCATGCAACAAGTGTTCACAATAATGAATAAATTGCTTTCTCAGAGTAAAAATACCTCCAAACGTAAACTCCAAATACGTACCTATAAGGTCGCTATTAATACCTATCGTCTACTAAACGTGTAGTCTAATTAATTTTTAAAATACATTTTTTCGATTATTTAGGTCATACCTTTATCTCAGAGAAGTGGTATTTTGGAATGGTGTACGAATACCATATCCTTTAGCGATTATTTAGCTTATAAAAATGAAGCTAATCCTGGTGCTCATAGACTATATCGTCCTCAAGATTTAACAACCGTTAAGGCCAGACAGAGGATAGATGTAAGAATTTGGTATATTTTTTTTAATAACCAATTTCAATTTTAGGTGCTGAAATTATTAAATATCTTTATATAAATGTACTTTTTTTTCTGTTAATTTTTTTTTTATGAACATGAGATTAAGTTTTTATTGAGGAGATTAATTTTTTTTTTTTAATTCATAGTCTGTCAGAGACAGAAGTGACGATGAAAAGTTGAAAGCATACAAAACAGTTTGCAAAAATTTAAAACCAGTTTTTCGATATTTCTTCCTGGAAAAATATCCATCACCGACGAAATGGTTCGAAAGAAAATTAGCCTATATACATAGGTACTGACCTTTAAATAAGTGGTGTGGAGGTTAATGAATTATTTTCCTGTATTAAATTGGTTACATTTACGTAGTGTCGCTGTTACTTCAATCGTTGGTTATATAATTGGTCTTGGCGATAGACATGTACAGAATATGCTGATTGATATAGAAACTGCGGAAGTCATTCATATAGATTTCGGTACACTTGTGTTAATTTTATTGCATTATCAACCAGTATAATTGTGTTAATGGATTTCTAATGAATATGAAATTAAACAGGTATAGCTTTTGATCAAGGATTATTGTTGAATTTCCCAGAACGTATTCCGTTTCGGTTAACACGTGATATAGAAGATGGAATGGGGGCATTTTCTATTGACGGAATTTTTCGCAGGTATGCTTTCGTACTGACAGAAATTACTTATGAGATATGTAAACTAGTCGTAAATTTATTCATTAAAATCTTTTTCATTCAGATGCTGCGAGCAAACGTTAGCGGTATTACGTCAAAATAAAAATATTATTCAAACTACCATCGAAGTGTTCCTATACGATCCATTGTATCAGTGGACTGTTACTCCGGAGAAGAAAGCTACTATTCAGAGTTCCTCTCGTAAAAGTAGTGAACAACCTATGCCAGGTATGATTTCGTTTTACGAAATCTGACATTTTTAATTGAGTTTTTCATAGAAATCGTACTTATTGCAACCTACCTGATTTGAATAAGACTTGTTGTGGGGAAGAAATTCATAAATTTGCATTTCAGACCATTTTTAGTTGATTGACTTATGTCTATTTACCTCCTCCTGCCAACTTGGTAACCTATAAAAGGATGTGTATAAAAATCGCTCCCAATTGGCTCAAAGGTTGTTTTTTGTGAATATTTTATTATTTCGATTGGAAACAGTGGTTCACTTTGAATAGACTCAAAACCTCAAAATATTCAATCATCGTGTCATATGATTGAATAAAACGAGCAAGCTAGAATAGCTAAATTTTAAGTGTTAACTTGGAAGAGAGTTGGAGCAAAAAAAAGGCCTATTGAGGATGTTTTGAAACATGAATATTTAATACCAAGGAAAAAGGAATGCATCATAATTCACCAAATATGACAAAATTTCATAAAATTTTATCGACAAATTGACCAGATACGATTTGATATAATCTTAATTTAAAATTGATGAAATTTGGTATATTCTCACAAAAATTAGATACGAAGTTATTTTGATGAAATAAGATCCAACTTGGTTGAATCTCATCTAAAATGTTATGGATTTCATGATCTTATTCAATCGAATTTCATCAAATTTAATCTTCATACTACTATCATAATTTCATGACATTAGATCGAATTTTGTCAAATTTGATAAAATGTTATCATATTATATCTGGTAATTTTTTTGATCAAATTTGAAAAATTCTTTTTTCCTAGGCATTGACTCCCTTGATTAATATGCTCAAGGAGTACAACACATCTCAAACTGAACTTTCCTAGTGGTTTTGGGGGGAATAAGGAAAAGTTTCCAGCCTCGGCCATAGGTGTAGGTTCAAGTCCCCCACCCTCCATCTAAACTTAGTTTCGGTAATATGGCATGCCTGCTTACTTTTTTTTTTTTGTCCCCAGTGGCTGAAGTAAACGTCACAGCTCCTCGAGCATTGGCCGGTGTGATATCGAAACTCCAAGGATTAGACGAAGGTACTTACACCACAATTGAGGGACAAGTAAACAGACTGATTCAGCAAGCCAAAGACCCCTATAATCTTTGTAGATTGTATTGCGGTTGGCAAGCATATTTGTGATTTAATTTAATACTCTTTAGTTTTATGTCGCGAGTCGTTTTTTTGTATCCTATATAAATTTATTCTTCGTTCAAGTTGAGCATCTTTTTAAAAAATATAATCATAAAGAGAATGTTTTATTTGACGAAACTTTTCGTAGTGCCAGGGTATTGCTCCTAACGTTAGAATAAACGTTCGTAATATCTTTCAACACATATCAGCGATAACATTTAAATAAAAAAATTATCATGGAAAATAATACTATTCAACAAATGATCGATATTTCGCATTAAAAGAAAACATCACATAAATCGTACACAAAAGAAGGAAAAAATAAAAAATAAAAATCATCACAATTAACATAAATTATGAAAACTCATCAGACTAGGGATGAAAGTTACAGGAACTTTAGGGAGCTTTCCGTTTCTCGACTTCAACAGCAGCAACCTGTTCGCTACATCCTCCTAATGTAAACATCTTGGGTACATCAGGACCATAATAAAGTTTTGCGTTATTGCCTAAAGCTTCATATTTCTTAAGCTCCAAATATTTAGGCGTGAGGAGTACTTCGTTGGCTTCGGCTTGTTTTTGGATGTGATAAAATTGCGCATCTGCGCGACTCTTCTCGGCAGCTAAATGAATAGAATCTGTAAAACATAATGAAAGGAATTTAATGAGAATTTTCCTTTCATATTTTTAAAATCCTCGATAAAATTTAAACGTACCTTCGATTTCGGCAATTCTCTGAAGCGAAATTTTTTCCATGATTTTTTGATCGAATTGAATTTTAGCGATTTGAGCTTCTTTTTCGGCCTCAATAATGGCTTTCTTACGTTCGGTTTCGGCATCTTTTTCAACTACTTTTTGGTGTTGAGTGGCGATTAGAAGTTTGGTTTTTTCACCTTCCCTGAGATTTGAAAAATCAATGAATTTGTGATACGATGATAATGGTGTTTAAAAATTATGGAAAATGGGGCTTACATTAATTCGTAATTTTTACGAATAGTTTCGGGTATTTTCGGCTTGGTTACTCGAACTGCTTGGATTTTCAATCCAGGAGCCATCTCATTTAAATCTCGTTGTAAAGCGTTTTTCAAATTTTCGTCGATTTGGTCAAATAAGTCAATGTAAACCTGAAAAAAAAAATTTATACACATAAGAAGAATTGAATTATGATTTAATATTTATATTAGAAGAGATGCTACCTCTTGTAAATTATGAACACTACAAAATTGATTTAATTCATGATGGACTTTGTTGAAAATTAAAGTTTTGTCATAGTCGGCTGTATAATTTCGAACGATATCGTGAACGCTATCGATATTTAATATATTTACAACTTCGATACGATCGAAATAAATCATTACACCTCCGCTGGTTCCACATGGTACATTTTTAACTTCGTCTGTTTGCAAGGTAACCTGTAACCGAAATGGTTTAGAGAGAATTCTACTTTCAGGATGCAACTGTCGACAAATAGAATATCTACCTGTACTGGCCTAAATGTAGTAATTAACGGTATCATCATATGGAACCCTGGGAGACTGATTTCCGATAAAAGAGCACCTCCCTAGAACATGAAATGTAATTAATGAATTCATAATTATGGTTTTAAAGTGAAGAAACAGATACTCACCCTGTAGTAAACCCCTACATGTCCTTCTTCTATCTTGTGTATACCCAAGTTCGTGAATAACACCATGCCGATTAGGGCAATTAAAACTGTACAGATGGTATCCATAGGGCTTTTCTTGCATTCAATAAGTGAAGCTAATGATCACAGGAGTACATGAATTGATCGTGTACTAAAATCGTGTGTAACTGAAAGACCTACGGCATAAACATGGCATTACCTTCATATATCGTTACCAGTGTATTGACGTATAGCTTTATGGCTCGTTAAAAATTAATACTTCATTATTTGCTTCGGAAATACATATTTGCCGACTATTGATAGTGTCGTTTGAAATTTTTCTTCACTTTCGGAAAAATAATCCAAAGTTCAAGGTAAGTTTAAGTGTGCAAGGTATTGAATTCTTAAGAGAAAAAGGTAAAATGGAAAGGTGTTAGGCGTACAAAGATACCAATACGCCATCTTGGGATTATTACAAAAAATGATAAAAACGTATGCCGCGGTGTGCCGGTATAGGTATTTGTAATAATATTGTTACAATAGTGTAAAAGATCCAGATCGTTACATCTATTGAGTCTTGAACAGAGATGTTAACCGTAACCATAACCATAACCCATATCCTGAAAAAACCCGATCATTTCAGTAATTAACCATCATTAACCCACTCTTTTCTGAAATATATGTACCTAACCCAAACCCATAACCCAAACCACAGCATTCCTCATTCATAACCAGAACCCATAACCAGGGTTGCTAAAAAACAAAAAACGGTTTTTTATTGTTTAAAAACACATTTTTCGTTTTAAAACAAAAAACCTCCATGAAAAAAAGAACGCGTTTAAAACATTGTTTAAAACTAGTTTTAAACAATTTTAAATCGTTTTTTTTTTTTTTTTTTTTTTTAGCATTTAACTATTCTAAATTTATAATGTTTATGCTCCTCAGCGTAACTTCATAATTGAATAAGAAAAAATTAAGAACCATAATTATTTAATTTTCACTTGAGCCCTAAGCACTACGAGGTACGAGCATGCAGAATTCAGCAAGCAATTCCCATTCGTTTAATAATATTATCGTCTAACCCCTGTCGTGAGTTTTGACTAAATTCAAATAAGTCAGCTTATTCCATTCCATAAAAATTAAATTCAAAATTTCACATTTAGCTAGCCATTATACCCTTGATGACCTTGACTTTTCAAGTTCTCAAAAGTTCAAAACATTTGAGAATGGAAATTTGAAAAAAAATTTGAAATCTAGAAGATGCCTTCACAGCCTAGTAGGTAGAAAATTCTTCATGATTAACGTTTACTTGTATTTCTTTGGTTAAATACAGTAAATTTAAAGAAAAAATGAGGAAAATAAAAAACATGTTTAAAACAAAAAAAACGTTTTAAACACATTTTGAACAGAATTTTGTTTTAAATTTCATTTTGTTTTTTTTAGTGTTTAAAACGTGTTTTAAACATTTTAGTTTAAAACGCTCAACCCTGCCCATAACGTGAAATTTTTTTTCTTTTTTTCGGGTTTTTAAGGGTTTTCTCAGCTTTCCATTTTTAGTATTTTTTTGGTCATTGTAAGCCCTTCTGTGTGTAAATCACCCGTAATAAGTAATTTAATATTTCAATTATTTTCGATTCTTGTTATTATTAGCTGTTAGCTTATATTTCGTTTTTTGTATTCTTTGTAATTTTTTTTTTTTTTTTTTGAGGGTTAACCAGTGAACAAAAAGTTATAATTTTATTAATTATTTTACTGATTCATTGTTGAATTGATTAAAGAATTATTTTCTACTCATAAATTATATTCAAAGCAAAATGTCATCTGCCAGGCTGCCAACCCAGTAGATACCCACCACCCAGTACCCATTTCAAATTCAAAATGAAAAACTTGTGAGAAATTGAAAAGAACAATAGTATTGATAGGTATATTAAATTGAGGAATGAGGATCAATGATTTATAATTTCTTTTTTTTTTTTTAATTACCAATTTATGAAATATTTAAATTATAAAATTCATTCACTTTTCAGTACCTATTTTTCATTTCCACCAATTGTAAGCTGCATAAAGATACAGCATACAGGCATACAGATCTCTTTGTTGAGGCGAATTGGTACAATAGTCAATAATTTTCTGAATTTTCTTGCGATGCTAGTTACAGTTACAGTAACTTTGACATTTGGCTTCCCTAAACATGGCCTGAAGGCTGAAAAAATAAAAAAAACTGGAGGGGGACGTGTTGAAAATTGGAAAGAAAAGAAAACCCGAAACCATAACCCGTAACCCGAAAAATAATTTCCGTTTAATCATAACCCATAACTACCCGATCCATGATAAAATAGTAACCGTAACGCGAACCCATAACCCGAAAAATAAAAAAGCATAACCCTAACCCGTAACCATAACCCGAAAAGAAAAAAAACCTGTTCGGGTTAACATCTCTGGTCTTGAAAATAAAAGAGTCCTTATTGCCGACTTTTTACGGGTTTATATAATTTATTTGAAGCTACCACTTAAAAAATGAAAACAATGTAAAATAACGGAACACTAACAAAATTGATCCGTTACGTTCAGTTCTCAAAAAATTTCATTCCGTTACGTTACGTTCCGTTATTCCATTACGTTCCGTTACCGTTATTACAGCCCTGGATAAATGCTTGAATTGAAGGAGCATACTGAATTTCAGGTATTTTCATGAACATTAGAACATCATATCTTATGATTTTCGTACCCATGCACGGTACGATACGAGAGGACAGTTCGTTTTTATCGTTAGTAAAGCGAACGACAACTGTGTTGAGCGATTTTCGCGAAAATAGGTCCTACCTATCTTGCGCGTATTATGTGCTTTTAAATGCGTTTTATATTAAACTATTTTTGAATTTATATTCGATGACGAAAATTATCGTTATTGTAATTTTCGATAGAGTTTTTTTTTTTTTTTTTCGGGTTTCGCGAATGATGTAGAAAACTAATTTTGATCGCGTTTGTATTATTTGAACATCAAGAACTATGTATTTTGTTATTGGTTGCTGCTCATGGGCATGCTCACCGTGTAACGACTCAGGATAATATCCTGGGGCCCCGAGGAGTGGGTCCCTTTGGAGTGGGGCCTCTTTTAGCATGACAAGAAGTATAATTAAGTTGTACAATTCGGTAGAAATAAAGGTTATACTCGTAAAATAGTAAAAAAACTTCATCAAATTTATCTTTATGCACTATTAAATTTAATTCAACTCAACTGCTTAAGTATACTTAATATTGGTAGCAGGTACCCACTAATCGGGAAATTTTTATTTGTACTAAAAGCAGTGATGAAACTAGCAAAACTAGCGAAAATAAGGCGTTTATGGCTTTACAAATTTTTAATATGATGACCACATATGATTAGAAATTACATTTTCCAAAAACTTTTTAAATTTACAAGGCCACATGCAATGCATATTACCAATTTCCTCAGCCTCCACAGGGGTTTGAACCCTTATAAACAGCTGAAAGAAAATGATAAAACATTCTTATAGGAATTTAGGGTAAATCAATTTGCTATAGGATTTATTTACTTGTGTCAGTTATTGTAAGCTAGCAAAGTTCAAAAAACTGAGTTAGGGGGTTCAAAGCCTCGTAGAGGGCTACGCATCACGGCTACATATGGGGAGTTTTAGAATTTTGTTCACTCTTATACTCTTGACCAACATCCCGAAAATCTGCTCGATAACCGCTAATATAAGTTTCTGAATAATCTTAAACTTCAAACTTTCTTGAAGAAAATTTAATGTAGATAATTTTTTTATTAACCATTTTTTCATATCTCTCCTTACAAGGAAGAAAAACACAAAAATCTATGCTCAAAAAATGATAAATCATTATTCTGCTTAATGGGTCTTCTTTAAGATCTCTTTACTAACTTATAATGAATTGTAGACAAAATGTAATGCAATATTTTTACGAGTTTGGTGTAGAATAATTTTGTGTAGTAAGAATTTTTTCGTATTTGGCACTATAACCAAGAAAAATGCAAAAAACTCACTAATGTACAACAATTGAGTCATTTTACGTCAGAGGCGTACCGAGGACATTCTTCGGGGTGGGGGGGAGAAAACCAAAAATTGCCAACTAATTCCATGAAATTTCACCAACTGTTGACCTTTTTTTTTGCTCTGCGAAAATAAGATGTCATAGTCTTGTTAGTCTTCAAAAAATGTAAAAATAGCTGTAATAATACTGCGCAAGTGGTCAAATTTACCAACTTTACGCTAAAACTCCAAATTTACCAACTTTCCAAAAGCCAAGGGGGAAGCTCCCCCTCCCCTCCTTTCGGTATGTCCCTGTTTTACCTAATGGGTCATCTTCAAAGTCATTTTGTTGTCGAACGGTGAATCATATAGAGAAAAATGCGTTAGGCATAATGTGTTGGTAATTTGATGTAGATTAGTTTAATTATATATCTAATTTACTTGTATCAGTCATTGTGAGTGAAAAAATTCAAAAACTAGCTTTATTTCTTACGATTTAAAAAAAAAAATTAAAGGGGCAAAAAATTACAAAATAGCTTAAAATACTAAAATTTACCAATATTAACCATGTGTGGAAGAAAATTTATCAACTTGTATAAAAGATGAAAAAATTTGTTACGATTTTAAAACATTATTTTTAATTTTTAATGCGTTGTATTTATTTTCACCCATCATACCAGTAGGATGATGTTCTCAATAGAGTAATGTGAAGAATGACATTTCGATTGTTTTTTCTTTTAGGCGTTGTACGAGCATCATAAGAAATATCTTTCAGGACTGGTTATCGTTGAAATTTACCAAGATGATACATTTTTTTAAATACTAATTTCGTATTATTGATGAAAAACTGCCAATTTGCTGAAATTAAAACATTTTAACGTAAGAGCAAAAAAAAAAAAATTAAAAGTTGGCAACTTCTGGTTTTCTTCCCCCCCCCCCTGAAGAATGTCCTTAGTACCACGCTGCTTGGATGTTGACTAACAAAAACAAAAAATTCTAAAAACAATTATTCTTTAATGAAATAATTTAATGTTAAGTAAAAATAGATGTTATACCCAGTGTTGTAGGAACAAACCCAAGAACGAGAACGAAGAACAACAAGAACAGAAAATTTTCATTGTTCCTGAGGAACAGAACCAAGAACGAGAACATAAAACTGATATGTATGAAGAACAAAGAACAGAACGAGAACAGAATATTTTCAAACTGAAAGATCAAAGAACGAAACGAGAACCAACTAATGTAAAATGCTGAGGAACGAGAACAAAAACAAGAACGGATGTAATTTCGGGTTGTTCTTCGTTCTTTTGAAAGTTAATGATTCATCACAAAATTAATAGATATCATGAGGGGAAAGAGAAAATAAAAAACTTCCAAGAGCGGACAAATGCTGCGTATACCCATATAAATCCTTTTTTTTTAATTTATTTATTAATTAGCTTCAATTAATTAATTTTCAATTTCAATAACAACATAAACTGTAAACACGTTATCAAAAAAAAAAAAAGAACAAAAGAAAAAGTTGAAGAACGAGAACAGAACGAAGAACGAACAAGAACGAGACACGAGACCATAAAGGATTGAAAGAACAAAGAACAGAATGAGAACAACATTGTAAAGAATTAAAAGAACGAAGAACGGAACGAGAACAGTTAAAACATAGAGAATAAGAACGAGTTAGGAACAGGATCAAATGACTGGGTCTTTCCAGGAACAAGAACAGGAACAAGAACAGACATATGTTCGTTCCTACAACACTGGTTATACCTATCAAAATTTAAAAAATTTTAATTCTCCATATTAAAATTTTTTGCTTCTTCGGTTAGCTTTCCAATTCACTCAAAAAAAGTTGAAAAACTTTAACGAAGGGGGGGGGCACGGACTCTTGGGGCCTCTTCAAGGTATTTATCCTGAGGCCCCTAAATGACTAAGCACGCCCCTGTTGCTGCTGTATGAACCTCAACTGCGATTCATGGAACGTACTATATAATTGAGATACATAACCTACATTTTATATTAATATATTTGTTACAGTAGATAGGGAAAATAGGTCTTGGCTTATAGGGAGTTTCTTATACATTTTCATTAATTAAACAATCAAAATTTATTGTCGTTCTTATCTTTGGTGCTTAGCACTATACATAATGTAATTTCCTGTTCAGCTCACCAACAATGGTGAGTGAGGCCGTACGTGAGGGTTTGACCTCACGGTGCGTGTACCCGCCCCAAAATACACCTAGGTGGCTATTATGTGGCCCTATGCCACAATATTAATGGTTTTATTTTTTACGATATTTCTTTCGGAAGTAATGCGGAAACTGTAATAAATAAAAGACATATTGATGCTTGCAAACTGTATATTTCAATAAATAATTATTATAAATTCCCACCACCATAAAGTATTTGATACAATATTATGTATTAAATTAATATAAAACTAAATAAAACATCGTCGCAATGACGAGATGTATTATTATTACAAAAATTGTAATATACTTATTTCTATATTAATAATAATTATAAATTCCCACCACCACAGAGTACTTGATATACTCAATATTATAATAATAAATTGTTATCTATTTATAATATTTTAAATAAAGCTATAATTGAAACATCGTCGCAATGAGGTATACAATCAAAAAAATTGTAAAGATTTTAAATTTATGAGGATTTTCATCCTCTTTAAAATACGAAAATCTTATTTTATTGTTAGCCATTACGCTATTCAAATGCGGAGAAAAAAATGAAAATACTAAACATTGATTCGTATTCTAATTTACCACCAAAAAAATAAGAAGGGAAGATCTAGCAATAATGAATATGATGAATTCAGCAAAAACTTTTTTTTTCAATTAGGTACAAAGATAAAATAAATGTATTTCACTAACAAAAATTACCGAAAAAAAATTCAGTACTAAATACCTTACACTACAACGATTTCATTAAAATACATAGTAAGAATAGAAAAATTTAATAATTTACATGAAAATTACGCTCTAACTTGTTATGTTCTTTTCATACCAAGTAAATATAACGGTGGAAAAATTGGCGCTCCATCAATTTCTACATCCAACGCTATTTCCTTCAAGTTAGCCACCCATTCATAAAGTTTTCCTAAAATAAAGGAATAAAATTGACAATAGCATGAGAAGAAAACAATTCAAGTAAGTAGCTCAAGTATTGTTGAAGTAAGATTACTTATACTCACCTCCCAAAGGCACGTATTTTTGTACACATTTCGCTGAAGAAATGCGAAAAAGTAGGTAAAACAATATTCCATTCTTATTGAATACTTCAAAATATTAACTGGATAATACTTATGATAATATAAAATGATATTGAAATTACTTACGTTCAGTTACGGTTAGATATTTTTGAAAAGCAGCTATTCATATGCATATAAAAGAATAAAATTTAACTATCAGTCTAGTTAAATAAGTGAGGAATTCCCAATTTGAAATAATACTTGATGTAAAAGAATTTTATTTATGGTCATTTAGTAATCATTAATGTACCTGCTATTTCTTTTCTTTGCTCTATAGATTTATTAATTATATTGTCTCGAGCAATAACCCCCATACTGTGAGCCGTGGACTGGACGCAAATAGTAACAACATTAGTAACGATCTATAAAAATCAATTATTCGCTTTAAAAATTAATCGTATGGTGTTGGCAAACACCTATACCTACAGTTAAAATTAACGAAAATTTATTAAATAATGAATTTTAAATGAATACTTCACATGGGATTAGTCAATAGTCATAAATCTCATCCTCTTTATTATAACTATCATCAGTTAAGTGTGTACTTTACGACAGTTTACAACATTGATCTCTTAGCCATAATCTGTAGAGTATCATCGACGGTCTATAAAAACGAGGACTCACTTATCCCACATGTAGAACCTAATGCATTACTTTTAGCAATAACTAAAATCCTCCGCAACCATATGTAACCTCAAATTAAACGATCAGAACATATGATGGTCCACACCTTAAGAATATTGTAAATGATCTTCCATAGGGAACTAACATGGACCAAACATACGGACGAACTTGCAACAAAATGCAACCAAGTCTTAAATGTACGAAAAATGATTTCATATCTGAACTAGGAAGCCAATCATAAGATGTTAGAAATGCATTACAAGTCATTAATTCGTTCGAAAATGGACTACGGATCGATCATTATATATGATATGTACAGCCATACAGGTATATAGGTGTGGTCTATAGTAATGTTTCAGATTTTCAGAAATTTTCACTATCTTATAGGGGCAGACCCTTTCCATGGTGGGGGTTTCACTGTAGCCGGTTTTGAGAATTTTATTTCTATTTGAAATGACACAGTGTAATGAAATTCATGGTAAACCACTAGTCCTCAGACGTACTAGCAGCAAGAGATAATCGCATGAAAATTGCAATAAAATCTATTTGTGCACGATCTCAGTAGAAATGATCTATGATCACATACATATTTGCAATCAAGAGAGGCTTTCCCTTCATAATTCCGTTGAGTTTGATTAGTCCTCACCAAGTCCACAAAAACAATGTTGTTTAAAATTCCACCTCTCTATTGTGCCAAATAAAATATTCAAAACGGTCTTTTTTGAGATTTCGCAGATCGTATTTACACTTTCCCAGCTTATTTTGTTTGGTCACTAAAAAATTTCAGTAGATGAATAGTTGAACACTTTCATGTCTGCGGATTGCAGAGTAGAGGAGCTGAGGACTAATGTTAAATGTTGCATTAAATAATTTGGTATTCTATTCAATCATGACTCACCATACCCTCGTACTTTTTCAGACCTGTAAAATAAGTACGTAGATATAGTTATCAAATTAACAATGTCTCTACGAAAAATTTGAAATTAGAATTAATTAATTCGGGATGTACGAGGACTTACGTTTAAAATACTTAATTCAAAAGTTAAGTTTCTAATCAACTTATTTACTCACTATTCGTAATTGCTTCACTCACACTTATTTTCTGACTAACACTAAATATTACACTTTATATGTGAAGTCAGTAGGGAAGAAGTGTTTATATTATGTACTCACAATCGTTGTACTGTTCTGTCAACTTGGTCGTTGTTACTCTATCGAATCCCTTCAAAAGTGTCTTGAAAGGGTCTACAAAATCTGAGTCTAGAAAAAGTTGAAAAAAAATTTTTTATTAAATTTCAGCTTGTTTATTTTGATAATACTCATGCCGATTGAATAAGAGGTATCTAGTTTTTTATGTTCCTTGTATGGTCATTTTCTATAGTTCCTACTTTCATCTATATAAACAGTTTTAGGTATATCATTAAATGAATTCTCACCGACATCGACAGCACTAATCGGCTCGATTGTTCCTGTAACATGAAATTTCATAAGTTACAAAAAGCTATTGAATCGAAATTATTTTATATCTGTTGAAAAGCATCAGGTTTGAATTTTCAAAATTATTTTGTAAGAATTTAACTTCATTTACCTAAAATCGCAAAAAGACCTAAAATCGCGACGAATTTCGACATATTGTGACTATCTATATTACGTATCTACTAACCGTAGGCTAGCTACGAAACGACGAAAAGCTACAAGATAGAAGAGAAAATATCAAGTACGCGAGACAACGTTGGTCACAAGAATATGGGAAAATGGACGAATATCGGTTCTATATATTTGGTAAAAATTCGTCGATTTTCGATAGCAAAAATTTTCCCTAGACACCACTGTTTCACGTTTTGTTTATTCAGATACGATATATCACGACTAATGGCAATAAAATCGACGTTTGAAAAGAATGAAAAGTAAATTTTGGGGGAACATGTGGCGTAGCTTACGAGCCTATGTAAAGAGAAACAGCGAAGAGAACCAGTTATCGCATATGTTCATGCGAGGTACGCGATGTGTGTTGAATCGCGAAATTTGCATAGTAAGTGTAGGCAGAAAGAAGGTAATGGTTTGGAAAATTTTTCGTCGCGAAAAACTGCAAAGGATGCTATGCGAGGAAACCGGTTGGTTTCATCAATGGTGCGAACTTGGAAATGTCAATGATTATATTTAATATAGGATTTTCGATTATCTCGTTAATTTAGAGAGACACGAGTTCTTGGAATGTTAAATAATTTACCAAACTGTAAGCTTTTCTAGATGTAATTTGATAGCTAAGTATTATATAGGTTTCTTTTTGTGAAAATGGTAAATCTTATAATTAAGTCTGTTCGCACATTACTAGTCAACTAGAAGGTCCAGTTTTTTATTATTTATTTACTGCTAAAATTGGGATGAAACTATCAGATTTTCTCTGCCAGCGTAACAAGTTAAGAACACAGAAGTTTGTGCAATGATATATGATGTCAAATTATGATTATAACCGGGTTTAATAATTGAGGGTCAAAGTTTTTCTGCGGAAAATTGTAGCCAACACTCATATAGTGTCTGTAACAACTCCTAACTTTTCCCCAAAAATCGTACCGTTGCTTTCCCTCAAAATCCACATTTGTGCCTCCAAAACCAGTTTTTGTTTCATCGTCTATATCTATCTGGAGAATTATGTGGAAGCGAAATTCGTTATTTCTACGGTATTTTGTTCATTTTCAACTATACTTTTTAAAGGTTTATTCTTCCTGTGGATTGTACTGAGAGCTAATCGCACCCCTACTGCAACAACACCACATCTCAAAACCCGTCAAATAACCGAAATTCAAGAAAATTGCTTTTTATATGCTTTGTAAATAAAGAAATACGAACTCAAATTCATTTTTCTTTCATTGACCCTTACTAATTTTTCACGTTCTTTCCAATGGTAAAGGCAGATTTTCGCGACGCAAATTATTTTTGGTAGTTTTTTGAGATGTGGTGTTTTTGCAGTCGAAAATTTTTTTTTGAGATGTGGTGTTGTTGTAGTAGGTGTGCGTAATGTCTTATCTACTTTATTTGATAAACAAATTACGAAAATTCAAAATTGACCTAATCTACATATTAAGTAGGTATTTCTGATTTTCTGGGACGGGGACACAGGAAGTGAGAACATAACGCTTTCTCTTTTTTATCTTTAATAAATAATAAGTATAGTATAATAATTTCAAAATGGTGTATTGCTATACCTACGTTAATTGACCATCTACGCTCTCTATTGTGTTTTAATAGAACTCTCCACTGCTCTTACCGCTCTTACCAACCTAAATCTTTTTAGAATCTTGGATTCTGCAACATTGCGGAGTGCGGTCAACGTTGAGCGCAGCTGATGAGCTGAGTTTTGAATGAAATCATGAAATGATAAAACTTTGATTTAAAAACGTAAAAATTATTCGCAATGTTTCGCGTTTAAAACGAAGTTTTTTTAGCAAATTAACCTGTTCCCAAAATCATCGAAAGAATATCGTCAAACGGTAACCTCAGAATATTTACAATGGCCCGTAACAAAAAGAAACAACGTTTTGCTGAAGATAAAGAAAAAATTATCTCCAACGATAACATGGAAGAAGACGTCCCAGATGAAGTTCACGATCGTCTTCTAGAATCCATCAAACAATTCCACGGCAAACCCAAGTAAATTCTCCATCTGTCTGCGTACTTTCACCATGCATTATTTTTCATGCGAATTTTTTTTACAGGATTTTACCAGCAACTCGAAATGAGCCGGCTGCCGAAGTATCGGAATTCAACTTGACATCTAGTACAAGCAATGATGGAAAAAATCCTGGATTCCGTGAGAAAGATTTAATCCAAGCGATCAAAAAGAAACAGCCGAAAATCGCTCGTAAATTAGAAGCAGTGAAGAAACCACAAACGCTACCTAAGCCATTAGAGGGTGTTTATGAGAAAAAAGTGCGATTCGCTTTTCATCTACCAATGTCAAGCTACTTATATATTTTTAATCACTGGTACATTTTATAGGTGCAACGAGAAGTAGGTTTTGATAATGTTAAAAAGCAGTTGAGCAGATGGAGCGATGTGGTGAAAAACAACAGATTAGCCGACCAATTGAAATTTCCACTTAAAAGTGATAAACTTCTAGTTTACGATCATACTACCGACGATTTATTTTCCTCATTACCGGTAATTTTTCCCTCGTTATTTGGTAACCATATATATGATTTCATAATTGAGATTTTACGCTTTATTTTTCCAATCAATTTGATTTCAGAATCCAACGCCTTTAGAGAAACAATTAGCTGAAGTATTGAATTCAAGTAAAATCGCCAAAGAACACGAAGAAAAGGTAATTTTAAAGAACAATGTACGCGTACGAATTCAATACGTATTTCTAAATCACCTTTATTTCGTAGTTGGGTAAAAGTAAATTCCGTCTAACGCTGAAAGAAATGATCGAAAAGCGTAAACTATATGCTAAAGCTAAAGTCCAAGCATCTTATAAAATCGCCAAAGCTTGGCGTCAGAATAAAATAAAAAGCAAAAAGTCAGTATACCATTGCGCCATCTCTAATCATTATTCTTTTTATTTTTACTAATCTAATCCATGTATCAGATATCATCGTATTTTGAGACGCGAAAAAACTAAACAACAAATGAAAGACTTCGACGTTCTTCAAAAAACAGATCCAGATGCGGCGCTTAAACAATTAGAAACATTAGAAAAAAGTCGAGCCGAGGAGAGAGCTACACTCAGACACAGAAACACAGGAAAATGGGCCAAAAATCAAATTATCAAGGCCACATATAACAAAGAGGTAAGGCAGTAAGTCCCTGAAACACAAAGATAATTAGTTATCATGGGCTTGTACAGAGTTCTTAGGGCTCTAAATATTTGAAGGAGTTTTAATATTGAGTATTTTCATTTTTATATTAATTAATACTAAATTATGTTTATCTCGAAAAATTAATTTTCTCGTAAAGATGAGTAATTTTTTTAAATTGCGGGATTTATTATAGTGATTAATAATAACATTAAATGAAGTATTATAATATGCTTAATAATTAGACTGAATTTATTAAATTTAATAAAAATTTATATTTCAAAATTAATTAAATTTAAAGTAAAAAATTTATTCGTCAATATTTCGTTGCTTGTGCTGTTCTCAAAAACCGGTTGATTAGGGGGAAGGGTAAAATATATATTATGGCTTATCTCAGTTATATCAACCTAGTACTAAAATATAACCTTGAAATCACTGCAAGACAAATTCACTCATCGTATGAAAATTCATTAATCGATATATTTACCTGTCTGTTTCAGAGTCGTATCGCCATTTCCGAACAGCTACAGAAAAATCGCGAACTCACTCAAAAAAAACATATCGAAGAAAGCGATACAGAATCAGAAATTCTCGAAGATGACAATGACACCATCGTACCTACTAAAGACGCTAATAACCCTTGGATCGCCGGTACCGACGAATACGCCCAATTTGTCACTTCTTATAAAAAATACTGGGAAGAAAAATCGCCTCTTGAGAACGACCAAAAATCCCAACAAGGGGCCCAAAAATCCCTCAAAGATGACGAAAAATTCGACGATAATTTCGTCGAAAGTAATACCGTCACCGAAACGCCTCTTTGTACTGAACCAGAGGCTTCGATCGATGACGATAACGATCAGAAGCAAGCGAAAAAACGAAAGAGTTCGAAAAAAAATAAAAAATCGTCTAAAAAGACGAAAGTAGTAGCCGAAATCGTAAACAGTAGCGGATCCTGGACGGTGTTCGAAAATACGTCGGAACCAGACGAACAATCTAACGAGCAAGAAGATAGTAAAAGTAAAACCAACTTGAAGTCCGTTCCTTTGAAAAAACCCGATAAAAAAGTTCATTTCGCTGATAAACAAAATGAACCAAAACGTGAAATTGTCACCGATCAGGATATCATAGAACTAAGTAAAGCGTTTGGAAAAGACCAACCCGTGGTGGAAGAACCTAAGACGAGCAATTTGAACGAAAACATCGATCCTAACAAATATTTAAAGGTGACTGCCAAACGTTTGGCTACCGAAGTACCGGAAATTATTACCGCCGGAGATGAAGGTATCGATGACGAAGATGAAGATTTACAGCATCGTATGACCATTAGTGAGGCGTTCGCTGATGACGATGTGATTGCTGAATTCGAGTACGAAATTTATTTGCGTTTGTATCAGTGTGAGCAGTTGAGATTTTTTTTCTCGTGTCTTTTGATTTTGCTTGATTTTTTTACAGTTCATCTTGTCCCGAAGTGGGTACGGTATTGTTTTAAGCAGGTTAAATCACTTTATCTGGTAATCAGGAAATTTTTACATAAATGAATTATGGTTTATTGCTAGAGCTAGTATGGTAGTGGCTTTATCAGGGATGTAGCTACAATGGGTCTGAGTAGACTGTGGCCCACCCAACATTTTTTTGGTGCATCTGGCTCATCCTATTAGTGGTTATGCTAAGGAAAAAATTCCCAGTATCTCATTGGAGTTGAGACCCCCCTCACTGGGGCTCCTTTCTGATAACTTAAAATTATAATAATTTGAATTGAGGAAATGAATTTAATAGGAATAGAAGCAATAGCTCTTATTGCACCACTCATCCACGATATCTATACATGGCTATTAAATTAAAAATTTCAGGTAACAGTACTGCTGGTAAGTATTATCTCACATTTGGGAGCATTGGCTGAACTAATATCAAATTTTGTAACTGTGGCACATATGCTAATTTTAATATATAAAATAATACTACCCGATCTATGCTCTTTATGAGCATCAGTAAAAAAGTTATAACCAGTCAGAGCATAACTGAAGCCTCACTAGTACATATCGATGCTTTTCTTCAAAAACCACGTAAGTCCGACTTTTGGCAAAATTCACTTTTAAGTGGTTTCTTATGTAAAAAAATCGAGGAATTCGATTTTTAAAACCTCGTAAGTCCAAATCATCAACTAGCGCTTCTATCCGTAAAAAAAAACCTCGTAAGTCTGTCATCAAAAGAAAAATACTCGTTCCTGAAAAATTTATATATTTGGACTTACGTGGTTTTTGAAGAAAAGCATCGATATTCAAACCTCTGATAATGAAATAAAATCAGAGTTGACATCAAGAGTGTCTAAAAACAGTAGGAATACATCAAAGTTGGGCAAATTGATCTAATATTGAAGGAAAGGACATTAAGTGAATTTAGCATTTATATAAACATAAATAAAATAAGATTAATCTTAAGCATCAACAGCAAACAGCAAGTAGGTACAGGCGAGAACAGCGTTGGCGATCAGAAATGATTTTGTTATGGGCCGTGTTTTATTGTTCCAGGAAAAAACCTAAAACCGACCAGTTTTGTTCTAGACCAGAAAAATATTTATTTTGTTCTGGTTCGGTTTCGGTCCAAGCCAGAGTTTTCGGACTGATTCAGTTTTAGACCAATCCCGATTTTTTCCAGCTCGGAGCCTCTGATATGAAAAAATAGGAAAATGATGAAAATATTATGCACAAATCAATACTGATTTTTTTTTCAGATAAAATTTTAAGGTTGATTATAGTCGGTTATGAATGAAGAACTTAGAATATCCCATTATTTATCAAAAATAAATAAATAACAACAACAACGAAAAAATTGAAATTGGAAGTCGGTTATAAAACCAAAAATGTACAATTTAATTAAATTTCTACTTGAGCATATTACACAAGATACAAACTTACAGGCTGCAAGGTACAATATATGTATACATATAAAGTGGTGTATACTGTGCAAAGCTTCAAAGCTTGCCTGTTCAATTCTAAGAAGAAAAAAAAAAAAGTGAGCTTGGTTCGAAATGGTCCGTTATTTTTATTTCGGTCCAGTTTCAGTTCCAGCCCATGGAAATTTTATTTCAGTCCAGTTTTGTTCTATGGAACGAATAAACTTCCGTTCCGAATCTTGTACCAAGCCGCTGGAATATGACGATTTTTAGTGGTTCTTGTTTCGGACCATACCATAATAAGCTCCCTAACCAGTTCTGTAAATTAATTTCAAAACGATTGCCATTATTACGTTTACAGGCATAAATATTTCCATAATGGTCTAAGCGCTATCATAACCTACTTTCTTCAGCTTGAGAGCCTCTTGAAAAATTAATGTTGCGAGCTTAGTTAGATGCTCCCTATAAAACACCTTAGTGAATCCATCACCACCAAAAGCCCAAGAGGTAAGTCTCTTGGACTGTTTCCTTACCAAACCTACTCACGAACTTGATAATGAAAGGCTTATTATCATTCTTTAAAGGCAGCCTATAAGCTGCTTGAATATCAAAAGGTTGAAGACTGAAGTTGAATATCATGTTTCTTACTTTCTTATACGCATTAAGCGTTACAGTAATTGGATCTTTATTTTTACTTAGAGGTGGGAGGCCATTGACAACAACGCTGTCGCGCCTACTGTACCTATCAGCTGCCTTTTGTATAATAGAAAAAAATCAAATCTAAAAATATTCTAAAAAAAACCTGCAATGAAGACAAAAAAATAATAATGTATGAGTTATAAATTTTGAACAAAAAGAAAGAAGTTTTTAATATGAAAAGCTGCTGTATTCTGTACGTTGAAAAAAGGTACACAAAAAAAAATAACAATTTCAATAGCATAGTTTTTCAAAATATAATATAAAATTATCTAAAAGTAAAAAATTTCAAGTATTTATGCGAATCATAAAAAAAAGAACAAAATGATTAAAAAAGAAAAGCACTATGAAGAAAATGAACGCAAATTTTAAAAAAAAATGCTTGCATGAAAAAGTTCAAAAAAAAATAATAATGTCCTAAAAAGTCTGCAATAATAGTTAAAAATATACGTATCTAATATTGAAAAAAATCTTGAATGAAATTGAGAATTAATAATTACGTGAATTAAATATTAAAAAAAAAAAAAAAATTATCCAGTATAAAAAAATCCAGCGAACAAATGTGAAAGAAATATAAGAATATTCAAGAGTAAAAAGTATTGATCAAGTTGAAAATAGTTTTTCTTTAAAGTATAAAGCTCGAAGTCAAAACATTTTATTGAAAAAAAAATTTTTCAGTAAAATTAGGAAGAGTAAAAAATTGTTACATATTCGAAAAGAATTGAAAAACTGTAGAAATCCATTAGTCACGAATGTCTTCTAAAAAAAATTATCATTTAGAATTTCTATTACTCCTCTGCCCCCTCTCACCAAGCTCTCATTAAAGTTACTAGCGTTTATATAGGAATTTGCATGATATTGATTTAAATACTCAAGATCTTCTCAAATTGGTACAAAATAAATGTCGCGTTGAAAAATGTTATTAATATTAGACAGTATATCAAAAGATTATGTTTTCTTTTTTGAAATTTCTTAGGAATTTAGGTATGCCTTACACTCCCTAAATATCGTAGGTATCAATTTTTGAGGTACCAAAAAAAAAAACAAGTGATGTTTTCCCTAGCCTTTTTCCCAAATTTTTTAATTTCAGCGAAAATACTTTTCAAGATGTGAAAATGTTCTATGTATACTAAAAGTTCTGACTCTCAGTTTTCCAAAATTTCATGAGTTTGCTGAAATAATTCTTTACCATGTATTATCGAAATTGGAGAGTCGGGACGAAATTGAGCAAAATGAAAAGACATGAGATTAACGTGGAACGACTCATATTATCGTTACAATTTTATTTGTGATTTATAAGCGTAATTTTTTCGCCAGGGAAGAGAAACAACAAGCTATCGACGAATCGCAACCCAAAGAAGTAGATTTATCGTTACCCGGTTGGGGATCTTGGACTAGTAGCTCGATTCAAAGTAGAGAAGCGAGAAAACCTAAACGTAAAAGGCTCAATAAACGATTACTGTTCAGAGTTCCTAAAGCACCTCCTCGTAAAGACGCCAACAAAGGCCACGTTATCATTAACGAAGAAAAGAACGATAAAATAAAGGAACACATGGTATTTTTTTTATCACATTTGTCGTGTACGTGTTTCATTCAACATCGTAGTAAATCTATTGGATTTTTCCACAGGTTAACGAACTACCTTTCCCCTTTACATCGGTGAAAGATTACGAAGCCAGTATCAGAGCGCCGATCGGACGTACATGGTTACCGGAGACCGCGCATCAAAAATTAATCGCGCCCCCAGTGGTTACTAAGTTGGGTACTATTATCGAGCCGATGGACGAAGGTGAATTATTGAATCGCGAAGAATTCAAAGAAGCTTAATAGCTTATTCGTGATATTAATTCGATTTTAAAATATTCCTTAGAATGGATCATTTCGTAGTACATCTACTTTTTTTTTTCAATTCGATGGTGATCGGAAATCGTCGTTAAATTATTGCATGAAGTAATTTTCGATTCGCGTTTGATAACTTAATCGTATATGTAAATCATCAATATTTTGTTACTGTCATCAAACTGTGATTAGTTATGGGTATTGTGTTTGTCCTAAATATGTTTTCGAATCGTTTATGTAAATTTAAATTATAACCTTTTTTAATGTTTTATTCGCGTTTGATTTATTCTATATGAAAGGTGAATGTAATCTTGATAAAATTCTTTCGAAAGCAGCTTCACGAACAGAACAAAATTTTCACTCTACCTCAATGATGTACATATATTTAGTTCATAAAATAAGGTGTTTTTTGCAATTTTTATTTTTTTCAACCATGTTGTACTGATTTCTGAAACCTGAAAGAAAAAAAATAGGTAATATCTAACCACATTATGAAACTAAAAAAATTCTAGCCAGGGCTTCTCCCCCCCCCCATCACTAAAAAAATTCTCATATATACTTCTACATATACCGTGCATCCGATTAATTGGGGTACACCCAGTTTAAGAAATTATTTAATAATTCTACTATTTCTTGAAATGGGTGTACACGAATTAAATAGAAGCACGGCATAGGACCCATAATCTGTGAAAATTTCAAAAAGTTTCATCTACGCCATTCGAAGGTATAACGTAGTAAAATTTCTGTATAGAGAGCGCGATAGTTCTGGAAGGGTTGGTGGTGAGGGTCGAATTTTATCGAGGTGGTTTCGCATCAAAAGCAACATTTTAGATTACTTTCCATCAAATTTGGGTCATAGCCCGTTGTCACTACTTTATTAAGAAAAATCTGTTATAAAAATTTTGTCGGATAGTGTTAATAAAAGCTGCAAAAATATTATTTCAGCTTTCAATTCGCCTCCCATAAGACTTACATACAGTGCCTGCTAAGTTTACTAATACCAAAGAAGAACCCTTCAAAACGAAACTACTTGAAATATAGGTATAATTCAAGTTCGTTCATCTAAATATGCAATCCATATAATCAATAATGCCATCAGCTAAATCATCAACAAGTAATATCATCAAGCATTAAACTCTTCCTTATTACAATAATGCAATAAAACACGAAAATTACTAATGATAGTATATTTAATGATACATAAAATTTAACCGATAGAAATAAAAATTCGGTAAAATTCATTAGAGGGTAATTTAGTTTAAAATCGAACTTCAAATAATTCTATGTTTCAACGAGGCAGCATGGTTGGAATTAAGGCCCATTTTCGCCTTATACTTTCATATCATTCATACTGAAAACTTTTCAGCGCATATAAGTAACACTCATTTTTACGTAAGAGAAATGTTATACAAGACATTCATAAATACATATAAAACGATTCGACGTCAATTTAACTTGATATCGAGATGACTGGGCTTTGTTTATCTGAAACAAGAAAGAAATAAATCCGTTGATAAACCGCAATAGAGAATATGAAGAAGATAATATATTAAAATAACCTTAATAAAGTTGCATCCAGTTGAGATAATTGAGGTAATGCTAACTTCACTTTTCTTCGGTAATCTGCCGTTTGCGCCAAAGGATTGTGCTCCAGGTATAAAGTATCTAGGTTTTTATTACCCGCAAGAATATCTACGTCTTTCCACGAACTGATATCATTATTGTTGAGCTACAGTGAAAAATAAGATAATTAAATAAGACGAAACAGAGGTATTTAAACATCACTAGCAGATAAAACATACCCATAAATCTTGCAACTCTATTAAATAACTCAGGTCGGGAATACTCGTGATTTTATTATACGCCAAATCTAATGTAGTCAATTTCGTGTTCTTTTCCACACCTTCTATGGCGGTGATTCCATTTTCTGATAAGTACAGCTCTTCCAGATTTACGAGAGCTGAGAGATTTTCTATTTTCGTTAATCGATTCGCCTATGTAAAACACATGTATGAATAAATCAACTTAATGAGTAATGAACTCGCATGAAAAATTGAAAAAAAAATTAAACCTGAATACTGAGAGCTGTGAGGTTGGTCAATGTATCTAAATTCTCAATTTTAGTAATTTTATTTTTTCCAAAGTATAATTTGGTCAAGTTGGTCAACATTTCTATGTTCTCGATTTTCTGAAAGTAAAATAAATTACAATTTGAAACAGAAAAAAGAAATGGTCAAAGGAATTATAAAATCAACCTACTCTAATTCTATTATCACCCAATTCCAGTAATTCCAGATTTTTTAACGCGTTCAAATTCTCGATTTTCGATATTTTGTTGGCACTGAGGAAAAGTTTCTTCAGATTGACCAATTTATCGAGACCTCTAATTTCGGTAATCCGATTGAATGCTAAATCCAATATCCTAATCGAGCAAAAATTCATTGGCATTAATATCGGCTCCGCGAACACGTTGAAAATGTTGATTAAATACTCACTCAAGATTGACCAGCTCATCTAGATTTTCAATTTTAGTTATCTGATTATCGTACAATTCCAATTCGACTAAGTTAGTCAGAGACTCCAAATTTTCGATTTTTTTGATCAAATTCCATCGAAAATATAACCTCTGAATGTTGGTCAATTCGGAGAGATTTTCCAATTTAGTGATTCTGCAATGGTTGAAATTCAATTCCTATAAAATTAGAATTATTGATTAAATACAAATTACATCGCAGGATATTTCAAAGTATCGTATTCGGCTTACAAACAAACCTCAGCATCGATATCGCTGATTAAAATTTCACCCGGCTCTTCCTCAGTTTTTTCGCCACCTAAATAACAATAATTAGAATACACGTACTAATGGCAACGGTATGAGAATAAAATTTATTTACCAGCATTAACATCCTCTGAAGCCACAGGTGATGAATTCATTTCAGCTTCCTTTCGTGTTTCATTCTCATCTGCGCACAATTACAATAAATGAACAAGGAAAACGTAACATTCGAGCGTAACTGAACAATACTTACTTTTTTCATCATTGAGTTCTGATGACTCAACAGGTTTTTCATCGCCAACGTCTGCAATCATAGAAAAAGTTCATTAATCTTTGCTAAATATCAAGTTAGTAATTAATTAACTCTTGAACAATACAAAAATAAGCGCGAATATCGAAATCAAATCAAGTAGTATTCGGCAACGATTTAAAGAATAAGTTGAGAATATACCGCTGGTTTGACAATAGGGAACGTAATTGTCTGTGATGGGTGTTATTTATTAACATTTTAAATAAACCTATTATCAAGTAAATTACCGCATATTTATCTTTTCATTCTTCTGAAATTTCAATGCAAGCATAATAGGGTGTAATTGTGCGCGTTTTTATTAGATGAAGTTAAGCTTATACTCACTGGTTTGTGGATTTTGTTCCATTATGTATCATAAATTTGTTCGTAGAGAGGTGAAACTTCATGCACAATTGATTCTTTTGCAATGTGGATGTAAAATTTTCATGAATAGATGAAATTTGAACGGTCAAACTTTATCTAGAAGAAAATAATTTATTATGTTTACAAATCACGACTATAGAGGTTCTAAACCGAATGGAGAGAACATAGAGTGAAATATACGATGCCTACTTTTATAATTGAAGGCAGTATTTTACCTACATGGATTTACAATACGCCATATTGGGCGTATTAATTTAAATGGTTAAAAATTAAAGATTTTATTATTTTAAATATTATTTTATCATTTATTTTTTTCTCTATTTCACACGAACACATTGTATTATATTTTCGCAGCCTCTTGCAAAGTATCGAGTTCGATAATTTTCTTAGTTTCTATTTCACATGCAGATAATATGTAATTGATCTAAAAATGTTGGAAATGTTTAGGAGTTTAGGACTCCAAAATTCACATTTTCTTATAGTTTTTTCATTTTTTTTATCCATTCATGTGTTTGAACACAATTATATAAAAAATAAACGCGCTTTGATAGGCAAAGGACCCAAAGGTAAGTCAATAAAATATTGTACAAAAATCCTTACACAATTCGCATACCTCTCCTAATGAACTGATTGTGATTAATTAGTTTAAAAGGTTCCATTAGAATTATTATTGTTGAGATTAATTGATCTGCATCACAAGTACTATGCCATAATCTTATACCGGGTGACGGAAATGACGGAATGACTACTTATTTGAGAACCCCAAGCGCAAAAATTTTCATCCTTTCCTTCATAGCAATATAATTGTATATTTGAATGATATTAGCAAGAATAAAAGGCATAAATAAAATTTATTCAATACAATAACGCTGTGTTTATCAATGAAATGTAAGCTTTTAAATTATGCTTACGTTGTCAAAAATACACATATCATTTATCGACATAATTATATAATGAATTTATTCCTTTTTTAGCTACCTAATTTTGTCGCTTAGGTGCTCGAATCAAGTAGTCGTCACATAGGTATATTATTATGTTAAAAGAATGTATATGAAAATCTTCACACAGTTCCTGCCTCTCCCAAAGCACCGTTTTATTAGTTTTTTTTTTTGCAAAACGTTCCATTTCAGCATTAAAAATAAATAAAAAAACGTCTTTTGGAATTGAAGAAAGCAACCTCAGGGAATATTGCACGAAGAAATGGCGAACGTGCGATCATTAAATTGTGATGATTGATATTGTGAAAAAACTGTGACATCGGGCATCATTTGAAATTTTCATTATTATGAGAATAATTTTTAATTTTTTAAAGAGAAATAAAAAATAAAAAATTCGCAAAGTATAGTGGATGCGGATGGTATCATAAAAAGATCAATTTACTTTGATATTGAATAATTACGCATACGCCTTTACCAACATGTTTGAAATAATACCATTCAAATCAAAACTTCAAAAGTTCACAAAAAATTCAAAAATAAAATATTGACGAGAAGAGGAACTGGAATGGTCACAATTTCGTATCTGATAAATAACTAAGATGGTGGATGCGTTGACCTGTCTTTATAATTATAGGGTCTCTACGGGTCTCTGTTTATTTTTCTGTCGCAATTTTTTGATAATATTTATTTTTTTGATAATAATTTTATTCCATTTCATATTTTCCTATAGTGCTTGCCGTATATCATATGTTTACTGATACTTTTATGTTAAAATTTCAATTGAAATACGTTTATTTTGAGTTTTACATTCTACTCTGCTCTAATAAAAAATTATATGTGGATTCATGTTAAAATGTAATGTAACCAATGTAAGGCAATAGTGATCAATCAACACAAATTGAAAATTCGAATAGGTAAATTTCTACATCTCTTATTCCCCTAGAAATCACATCTTTGTTAATTTTGCATTATTTGTTAAGTTGGAAGGATTTGAACTGAAAGGAGTGCATTATGATGGTTATTTAATTTAATCTATCTGTTGATGTACACAAGAATTGAAGGAGGTAAGGTATATCAAATTGAGAATATTATAGCCTTTAAGCCTGAGCATTTATCTCTTCTCTTCGACCCTTGAACTATTCTTGAACCTCAGTCGATTGCGTTTTTCTCGGTAACAATTGAAAACACTTGTAGTACCTATTTCTATTACTCCGCATAAAAAAAAAAATGTAATAATTTTTCCCTTCGAAGCCTTAGTAATTGCCTTGAAATCTTTTTCAGAACCAAAACCATGGAATCACTACCACCCTATTTCGATGAATGGCCATTAAAATACTCCGATGTAATTGAAAATGGTCTGATGAAATATAACGGCGCTTTCTGTCTACCTTCTTTACAGTACATATCGTCTGTTCATTTAGTAATTCATTTCTGGCGCAAACATCTGAAAGATTTTAAATACCAATTGACTTGGAATCAAGTATGCCGATTAGGTAATAAAATAATCAGAGAATTGGACGACATCATAAAACCAAAATGTCTTCGAAGTAGTTTCGCCCATCTCGTCATACTCATTGGCCAAGAGATATGCGATTGGGTGAAATTTTACGATTATTATGTTTTCAAAAAGCAAAAAAATAAGAAATGCATTGCCGTCAAATACGTCGATAAAATTGTCTGGTCACCTCGTGGCTCGATCAATCATTTAAAAACTGCCAAAGCCATGATGAGTGTGAGGAAATCTTTACTATACAAAGGTTGTTGTATATTATGCGATGATTGTGCTAACTCGGATGAAAATCTCATCGGGTATCCGGTGTTCGAGTGGAAATTCGATATGTCCACCGATGATGAGCAAAATCGTGCGCAGTACCCTTTACATTATTTTTGGGAAGCTTTTATGCACCGAAGCGAAGAAGAATTCAAGAAAATACAATGTATGTATTGTTTCGAACTCGAAGTTTCGCGTTTCTTAAGGGATACGCCAGGTAGTGAATACGATATAAATGTCATTATGAATTTACCAACTGAACTTACTATCGTTTATTCGTGCTATATTTTGTCCAAGTTGGATGAATCTCAACAACATACGTTGATGGTGTATGGTACCTTCTTTGATGTTATACTGCCTCAATTTTTAATGGAACCTATGTACTTGGATTATTTTCTACCAGTTTTATATTTCGTCAAAAACGTGATCCCGGATGACAACGTTTGCCAGTTATTATTCGATCTAAATTATCTAATAGCTGATCACTATTGCGATGCGACCAAAGGTTATACCTACTTGTACGAAAAATATGTGTTCATTTTCAAAGAAGTGTGGTATATTTTACCCGAATATGTAAAAGATTACGTTCTATCTTTCAGAATCAAAGTGTTCGATTGGCTTTGGCAATACAATTCCGTATCAATGTTATGCACTTATTTCGCTCATAGTCGACCTATTGTCAAAAGTATGTTCTTATTTAGCCCACAAGCGTTGAATTTTTGCGTTAACCTCATTAAATGCGGCGAATGGGAGGTGTTCGAAGAACATATATGCCCTGTCTTTTTCAACGGCCAAGACGAAGAAACAATTTCATTAAAACGCGAATTCGTTCATGAAACGAATGATTTATTTTGGTATTTCATTAGGCATAAGTTATGGAATGATCTTAATAGATTTTTCAATTGGTGTTACGAAGACGAAACTGAAAGAACGCAGGAAAAGAGAATGTTATTAAGGGATGTGTTTATTTACGAAGTGAATGATTTCAGATTTACGTCGAAAATGTATTATAAAACTAGATATCAAAGTAATTCGAATTCGAACGGTGTGACCGATTTTACCCGCTACGATGACCTTCTCCGATGGTGTTTTCGGACGAGAAAAGAAATCGTTGAGTTTAAACAAACCGAGCTCTGCAAGACTCCTAATTTCATCGATATCATACGCGATATGATTAAACGAAAAAGACTAGACATTATCGAACAGTTTTTATCGTGGTGTTTCTCTAATAACAAACGTTTAATTAAAGAATATAAGGAAAATTTCGGAAACGAGTTAACTGCTTTGGAGGAACATACTTGTGAAGCGTCGCATCCTAAACGCAGAAGGTTACGGTAAAATGTGTTCTTGCGTACTACCTTGCGTCCTATTAATGAGAGCTGGAAGCGTGAACGTATGTGAAATTGAAGACTTGGAATTAATTTTTATATGATGAAATTTGAACGCTATTGAATACTTAAATGGGTAGAACGCATTGTGTAATCGAATTGATGTACCAACTGTGATGTTTTTCGAGTTACGATTTACGATTTTAAACTTTAGTTTTTAGTTAAGTTTTTGTATTGTTTGAAGTATTTTGTTTTCTTGTTTCATGTTTCTTTTATATCTTTAAGTACCCTTTAGTTCCTCGTGATTTAAAATTAAAACATTGGATATTTTATTAATTGTTTGTTTTTTTTTAATAAATTTTTATGGAACACTTTTTTGTGTTTTTTTTATTCACTTGATTCAGAAGAGTCCAATATCTCTTGCCATATATCGCTCGTTTAATATGAGAAAGTCAGAACTCAAAAATCCATGTTCATCAGTATTAGAGGAACTTAAATTTTGTTTCATGAGATTGTTAACACTAATCAATCTAAATTTTTTTCTGTTTTCATTTGCAATAACTCCTCGAGACAGTTATGTTTTAAAATCAGTATTATTCGTATCATTTCTGATGCATAACTTAAAATTCGCTAATTTTGAGATTTGACATTCGCGTATTCAACGAGCAATATAAGAGTAGTGTAGGAGAAAAATTCGCGACATCGATTTTTTAAAATAAATAAAATATGTGGAGACTACCCTGCTAACAATGTACTAAAAGGGTGAATGTTCCTATTCCTGGATGGAATGCGCATCTCTTAAGGTGGATTAGAACCTAAAAAAACGGATTTTCTGTGTTGAATTCAGTTCCTGACAATTCCCATGCCTTCTCCTGGGTCCTGAGCTCTTGACTACGATTTGAAAGTGGACAAAGAAATGGTACTTCAGAACCATAGTGTCGTTTCGATCTCGAAACCGGTACAACTTCATGTTTTGGCTAATGAGAAAATTTGAAATCTGTATAAAATCCATTTTTCAATTCTGATTTGAATATTGAGGTACCTAATTTACGTTATTTATTTTATTTAACGAGAAAGCTTTGAAGTTCTTGAAAAGAAAAAGAGTATTTAGAAGAGATAAACTCAACAAAATATGTAAGTATGTTACATTTTGATTCTTATCTACTAGATGAATTATTAAGCATGAATTATCTGTATGGTAGAATAATAGAAATAATAAACACGATGAGGTATTCAAATGAAAATTTATGGCGCCGTTGCTATAAAGGTATTTTGTAAGGAAAAGGAACTACTGTCTGTCAAAAATAACTTGACACTTTTTAGCAGGACAAGGATAGGCAACAATTCGTGCATGGTTACTCAAAATGTGGATTGTATTACAAAGTAGGTTAATGTTTTATTACCTATCAGTTCATCGAATTTAACTGGAAACGTATTCACCGTGCTTGTTTGTGCTTTACTATTTCGACTATTTGGCCAGCATTTTCAATTTGAAAACATTTTGGGAAGTAATGAAATCGTGAAAATTGTCGCGCTTTTTGCCTATCCTTGTCCTGCTAAAAAGTGTCAAGTTATTTTTGACAGACAGTACCTTCTCATTAAAAAAATCATTTAATAAAAACAACTATTCATGAAATTAATAATAAGTAGAAGCAGAAACAACGAGTGTTTTATTCTTTTTCCTAGTCTCCTCGCAAACTGTACCATCAACTAGGTTTTTCACATCTACGGAAAATATTCTAAAATTGATCTCATCCTTGTTAAATCCTTTCTTCGTCAAAAATGGCATCTTATTACTCATAAACCACAATTTATCATCGCTTCCACCTCTTAAATCTATTACGAAAACCAAAGACGTGTCGTTTTTAATCACGATATCATTTGTAGCGTCGGAAAATTCGCGAGGGAATTTTCTAGAATTCCAACACCCTATAGCGTTCTTATTGATAATGTTGTAAAATAAAATTTCACTGCTTGGATGAAAATACGAAGTATAAGATTGCGAATCTTTGCCTTTATCTCCGAGTACTTTGAATTCTTCGTGTACTACGATTGGGGAATCCCGCAGCACTTGGGTGGACACATAAAATATATTGTTTGAAGCACCAGGATGGAAGAACAAGTCTTTGTATCCATTGGGCTTCTTATTGGACAATGTTAACCCAATTATACCCAGAGGTAAGTGGTATTTAATATCGTTTATGTGGAAATTCGTCGATAATGGGTCGTAAGAAAAGAAAGGATGTGATATGCGCCTAGAATTGTTATCTTTTAAGCTATATACTACTAATCCAGCACCTCTTGAGTCAGCAATGTAGGCAAAAGCATTATTACAATTATTTGAATCTACGTCAACAATAATGTTAGTGAAACTGGAGTCATGAACGGTGTCTTTGGTCAAGTTATATTTCTGTATAGTGTCTGTCTTTAGGTTTATTATGATTAACATAGGATGTGGTGAGATATCTGATTCTGGTGAGTCGTCAACTGACCACAGGCGCTCGCATTGGTCGACGTTCAGGTGATGGAGGGATTTTAAAGTACCTGTTTGTAAATTGTTGTCGTTCCAGCTCGGGTACGGTATCAGTAGCGGAGATTTTTCTGATGTATCTGTAACCATACATTTAGGTTCTTAAAGATCATGTGTTTATGGTTAGAGGATTAGAATTTCTTTAGTACTGACGGTTTCCCAAAGCTCGTAGCAGGAGTAGGTATTCTAAGATGCGACCGAATCAGTCTTTAGGCTAAATAACGGTCCAATAATTCATATACTACTCTGCTCACCCTTCTTTGTCATATGTTTTAAACCAATGAAGTATTCAGACGCTGAACATGTGTTAAGTACCTATTTGACATTATTACAGTAATACTTACTTAAATTGATGTAATTTAATGTAGAAGGTATTCCTGGCTTATATCTGGGTATGCTCACAAATACCTTATCCTTCCATACTTCTAACCCACTGGGGATACAGTTTTCAAATATATATTGATTAGTTTTAATAGCTTCCTGGCGACTTCCCGGACTTTCGAATTGGAAATCGATTACATTCCAGTGATAAAGTTCTGTCAGCTCTTTGCTCACGGCCGAAAAAATTAAACTCGAAAATATAAAGATATTTATTCTATAAGAAAAAAAATAAATAAGTAAATTTTATATTAGAAATGTAATTATTACCAGAAAAAATGAAAAACAAAATTAATTGTAACTAACCTAACAACAAAATGCATATTTTGAATGAAAAAAAATACTCGACCGTTTTTTATGTTGTGTTAACTTGAACGGTTAATGTACAAACTCTTATTGTTTACTGTTAATTATCGAGTTGAATGATACGTTTGAATCATACCTCGATAATTACTCGATAAATAATTTTGCATTTGTAGATGTACATTGTACACCACATAAAAACCAATATCATGTATTTCTCTATCATGCTATCAGTGCCCTTTAGAACTCGCAACCTCCCACTCACATGCTATTCAATCAAATAACTAGTTGGTATCGCATTTGGTGTTTTTGATCAACTGTTTTATAGGCGCTGTAAAAACTCTATACTTGATATTCTTCGATTTGGCTTCTTCATTATTGCCATAAAGCAGAATTGGAAGTCTATTGCTGATGGTCCACAGATTACCATTCTTATCAACCTTAACGTCGCTGGAGTACACCATGGTTTGGTCATCAGCAGCCACTATATCCATATTAAGTCCCATATTCGGTGATTTCCTCGTGTTCCAGCATCCGATGCCATTTTTGCTTACCAACGAATAGAACAGAACTCCCGATTTTTCGTCATAAGCTGTTGCAGAAGCTTGATAAGTAGCATTTCTTGTCGCAATGATTTTAACTTGATCTTGCAGTCTGGCGTTTGGATCCCTCAGTAGCTTCGTATCGACAGTGAATTCGTGTAAACCTGACATTGGATGCAAATAGGCCTTCCTGTTACCACTTTTATTCAGCTCGCTGAGAGCAAAACCAAATAAACCATCGTCCCATTGAAATCTCAATTCGCCTATTTTATAATCCATTTGGAAAGGATCTGGGAAAAAGTATGAGTGCGTTTTGATCCATGATCTATCATCTTTCAGAGAATATACTAGTAGGTCGTTGGAATCAGGGTTTATAGCGTATGCATATGCGTCATCGCAAGAACCTCTGATATCTGGCACTACATTTATGAACGAGGGGAAGCAAATATATCTGGTGGAGTTTAAGTGGTGCGATTTTATTAGAGTATTTGTGTTCAAGTTGAAGATAAGGATACGAGGAGCCTGAATACGATTTACAGTTCCATCGGAACCTGTTACTGAACCAGTATCGAAGGTCCAGAGTCTGTCGCAAGTGTCAGCATTGGTACGATATGTCGAGGTTATGTGATTAACGAGTGGTTCATTGGAGTACCAGTCGGGGTAAGGAATTAATAAAGGTGTGCTTTCTTTGCGATCTGTAAATAAAAATATCTTTTCAAACGCCTTTTAATGTTTGAAAAGGTTTTAAGATGTTTTTGTAAAAATACATAAGTATGTAATCAAATTGTTAAAAAGCATGGATGGATAAAAATATTCAAAACACCTCAAAGAGCTTTTCAAAAGACTCCCGAGGCGATAAGTAGATTAAATTTTTAGGCCTCAACTACGTCGATTTTCAGACCTATATAGGTAAGAATGTTTCATTTAAGTATTTATTTTAATTTGTTTTTTACACCTAAAGAAGTTGAAAAGTTCATATTATATATATACATTTTTTTACAGTGGAGAGGAGCAAAATGCTTACAAAAAATGCATACAGTTATTCTATTTCATCTCCAAACATTTCATAAAAATTTCAATATTCTAAGGAAAAGCTTTCGGATACCATTTCCACTTTTTTATCTAGCCTCATATTTTTAATGATTTTTTTTGTGATCACAATTTCTTAGTAACGCTCGTGTAGCATAATGTACTTAAGTTATTATGATACAGTGAATTCCTTAACTTTGACAGCGCTCCAACTTAGTTCATTTTCTACTTATGTTGTTTCAAAGGGGAAGGGAATGAAAAATATTTCTGTCCTCAAAATTTATTTAAGATCAAATATCTGCTGCCAAAATAAGTGATTTTTCGCGTTCAGAATTTGCGTTTTCTATAGACTGAAAAAAATTATAGACTTCAATTTTTTCACATTTTAAGGAATCTAAATGGGTTTTTCATTTTGTTTGAAAAGCTAAATAAATTCAGGTTATTAGTCAGTCTTGTGTATTATGGACTTATGTTGAGTTTTGTATGAATCTGAAGATACAATATGGCCAACTTTTACCTTAGGAGAGTGATTAACTATGCTTTGGGAACACTTCTGAATTATAAATCGTTACCTTTCATTTCTTTAAAATGCTTCAATTTATAAATCATTACAATTTTGATTTTCAAAACTAACCTATGATTATATTTTGGAGTGAAATTATTGAACAGCGACCTTGACTGTTAATCGTAAGTCTGCAGTTTATTAATGAAGCATAAAAAAACGAAAATGAATTAAACTTACCCGAGTCAAAGTAATTCAACGTAGCCGGTACCCCTGGATTCCTCCTTGGAATCGTAACGAATACTTTATTTTTCCACACCTCTACTCCAAAAGGAATATTATTCTCTGGAATGAACTGGCGGCTCTCCAATGCCTTTTGTCTTGCAGACTCATTTTCGAAATTGAAATTAATATGCACCCAGCGATATCTTTCTTCTAACTTATTTAGCCCACAGCCCTTTTGTATTAGATAAAGAGCCGTCAAAAATATTAAAATTAAGTTCATTGGGTTTAACATTTCGTTTATACTTGGCAAACAGATAAGAAAATTACACTATCACATCAACAAAACAACATTTAGATAATGTTGAACACAAATGAGCCAGGCGTTGATAAATATTTCGGAGAAGTGGCATAAATATTCATGTAATTTATTTTCATTTTAATCTAACATGTTTAACCGGCTGGATAAAAACCTAACCGTTGAGGTGGTCTTTGCTCCTGTATACAAATTTTATTAAAGGTTTTGCAGCAAAATTGGCAGAATTCCCATTTTCCTTGATTACTATCTTGATACGTATCATTATTTCATTACTTATTTCCTTTGATTTCGAGTTAAGGCAAACACTCGTGCTATATAGGGGTGCTCCGTCTCGAGGTAACCACAAAAGCATAATGACTTGACTTGTATAAAATTTGAAGTAGAATATTTTTGCTCTTAATTATTTTTGCGGTAGAAAGTACTCTTCTCGAGATATTGGCAGAATTATTTTTTGAGTGGTTTCAACACCACCAAAAAAAAAAAAAAAAGCGGTACTACTCAAATGTTGCGACTTCTTTCTGGAGATCAGAGTATCACTCTCGACATTTTAAGACCATTTCCAGCTTATTGGCAAAAATTTCTAACTTGTCTGCGCTACTGTAGGTATGTGACGTATTGTTTAATAGGTTTATATCTTGGGATGCTCACATCTTTTCCTTTCATATTTTCAAAAGTAGTGGTACCACGCCGGTGGGTGGGACCTCTGTATTAGTTGGAATCATGATGTACTTTTTTAATCACAAGTTTGCGCTAAAATTGGAATATTTATCGAAGGTAGCAAACGTAAAGAGATTGCTTTCGCATTCCTAAACCATTAAGAAACTCTAAAATTATTTTACTTTACAAATCCATCAACTTTATCAATGATCCGACTGGATATAGACCATTATATTTGTACCAAAGTTATATCTAGATACAAACTTACTGCACTCCCTTAAGACTTTAAGAGCAATGTATTTAGTTCAGAAATGATCGTTAGGCTCGCCACGATCCACGAGACACATCTCTGATTGTTGGCTGAAGTAACAGCCAATGATCATTTCAACCATATCTCGAGGGGAATTCAAAACAACCAATCAAAGTTGAGGTTCGTTGCTAGTAGATCGCAGCACTCGTATAGTGAGCAAATGACCCTACTCCGATTTTTTGTACATTTTTCAGACTGCAGTAACTTAGTATCTATGTAATTTTGGTTCATACTCACAACTTTCTCAAAAATTATAGAAAAATTAAGTTCTGAAAAGATCAATAAGGAGTTCGAGTTGAATGAATCACTACCATCTTTGGATCAATGTGGCTTCTGCTCAGAACGTTTTACTCATTCTGATTTATCACAGGACACTACAAGCAATTGAAAAAAGGCTTAGAAGAAGAGGTAGGACGGGGGGAGTTATTCTACTAATTCTCAACTATCCGGATTCTCCAAGTGATAATCTATCGCATTCCTGTAATGTTCTGCCATCTTTTTGCTCGCAGTTGAAAAAATTGAATTCTCAAATAAGTATATACAAATATTTATTTTATAACAAAAAAATTATATGTATAGGTGAATTTTATAATGAGAATGTACATAATGTATAAAAAATGAAAGTAATAAATAGGTCATGGATTTACTGACAAATGCATATTTTTTTCCAAAAGCGCTAATGATAAAAAATGGGGCATTCATGACATCCTGATTCCAAAAATATAAAGTATAAGTACCTATTTTAAATATGTTGGTGAAATAGTTGTGCTTTCGACAGCACTAGTGTATTTCAACGCTGCATAATTTTAATGAAGTATTTTAGGTTTGAAACTAATCATTGAAAATCCAAAAAAATTCATTCTTAACATCCTGTAATTTTATTTTGAAAAATTAAAAAAAAAAAGTCACTTCTCTTCCTGAAAATAAATAGGTATGTACTTCATCATTTGTATTTGATTTTTTTTGCGAGTATAATTAATCAAATCGGTTTGATAATTTTTGCGTTCTTAGGAAATTCATTATAAGGTCGTTTTATGGCATATTTTTACTTTTTTATGAGCGTAATTGTAAAATACAAAGTATACTTCACGCTTATCAGTGCATATTTTCAAGGTTTTTAGCACATATAAACCTGGGTCCTAAAAATAAATTACACAACTAACCTAATCATGAAATACATATTTCGAAAAAAATTATATACAATGTTAATTCCCTGGATAATTATAGGATTGAAAGATAGCTCGATCCTTCCCTGATAAATAATTTCGCTTGTAAGTACACACGTACCTATAATCCAATGACATATCTCATATCTCACGATATCCATCGCTATTAATGGCCGTTAGAACTCGCAACCTCCCACTCATACTTTTTTCGACCAAAATAATCGACTGGTATCGCAGTTGGTGTTTTTGATCAACTGCTTTACCGACCCTGTAAAAATCCTATACTTGACCTCCTCTGATTTAGCTTCATCACTACGATAAAGTAAAATAGGAAGTCTATTACTAATGGCCCACAGATTACCATTTCTATCAACCTTAACGTCGCTGGAGTACACCAAGGCGTGGTCATCAGCAGCCACTACATCCATATCAGGTCCCATATTCGGTGATTTCCTCGTATTCCAGCATCCAATACCATTTTTGCCTACTAAAGAGTAAAACAGTACTCCGGATTTTTCGTCATACGCGCTTGCAGCCGCTTGATAAGTGGCATTTCTAGAAGCTATGATTTTAACGTTATCTTGCAGCGTGGCGTTCGGATCTCTTAGTAATTCCGTATCCACTGCGAATTCGTATAAGTTAGACATTGGGTGTACGTAGGCTTTTCTGTTGCCGTTTTTATTTAGCTCACTAAGAGCGAAACCGAATAACCCGTCTTCCCATTGGAATTTCAAGTCACCTATTTTATAATCCATTTGGAAAGGATCGGGGAAGAAGTAAGCGTGCGTTTTACTCCATGACTTATCTTCGCTGAGAGAATACACGAGTAATTCGTTCGATACTGGATTCACAGAGTACGCATAAGCGTCCTCACAAGAATCTCTAATATCTGGGTATATATTAGTAAATGTAGGATTGCAATTGTGGCTGGTAGAGTTTAGGTGATGTGATTTTATCAAAGTATCTGTGTGCAGATCGAAGATGAGGATACGCGGAGACTGGATACGACTTCCTTTGCCTTCGAAATCGACCACAGAACCAGTATCGATAGTCCATAGTCTGTCGCAGATATCAGTATTAGTGCGATATGTGGAGGTAATTTGGTCAACAGTTACTCTATTAGAGTCCCAGTTGGGATAGGGTATTAGTAGAGGGGAGTTTTCATTGGCATCTGAAATAAAAAAAACATTTTTTAAATAAGTTTGATAAGTATATCATACAGTAAGTGGTGAATGTTTATGCTGTATTATATATTATCATCAATCTGATCAGATTTATTATTTGCATATTGAGAAAATGCAGGCACTTCATTTACTTATATTTTTGCCTAAATGTTGAAAGTATCTACAGTACATATAACTATTCTGCTCGTTTTTAGGAAATTATGCAACTTTTTAAATACGTATTTAAATTTATGTAGCTTATTGGAAATATCGTGTGCTTTTTTGTTTGTTCTTGATTTCATTATCATTTTTATTAGTTGAGAAACTAATTTTTAGTTTTTTGTATTATCATAAATTATATTAACCATATCTAGATAATCAATACCATATAAAAATTAATCATAAATGAAAAATTAAAAACATCAAGCAAAAGTAGTTTTACGCTTCTAATGTAGATAGCGTTTACAATATTACATTTGATTACATTGGTGTATCAAAGGAGTTGGTCAGATGTTTTACCTCGAAAAAACTCAGACAAATTAATTATATTTTTCTTGTTGAGTCCGAAAACTATGACGTATTCGCTAACCGCCTGCTACCCGCTTACCCACTAAATTGAAGTATTGCAGGGTGAGGACAAATATATTGAAGCGCTATCTTTGAACAAGCTGGTTAACTACTTATTTCTGGCTACATAAAATTATACGCGATAAACGTTTACACGACAGTGGGCTACCTAGGTATGGTTTATATTTCTATGATATTGCATAATTTACTTAATTTTTAGTTACATGCTTTCTGTTCAAATTTTAATATAAAAAAATAAAAAAATAGAACAAAAACAGCATCATTAAAGCATAATGTTAAGAAAATTGATAATAATATAGTTATGGGTTTGTTCCACATTTTGAGATAGCTACATACATTTTCGAAGTGTATCTGAGATTTTTTTTTTCTAATGGGACTAAAATAATTTATTTTGGTTAAAAGCAACGCTTCTTACGGGAAAATGATTGAATAAGAATTTTAGAGGAATTTTATACTTATGATAAAACATGAGTGTACCTACCGTATAAATTTTAAGTACTGTTTTTATTAGGTATTATTATTGTTATTATTAATTATTATTATCATTATTTTTTTTCTAATTAAAACCAGCCATCAACAAGCTAAAACTAATTAAACCAGCTACGGGGCTCTGGGCCACCTCACTCCGCAAATCTAGGCGCGAAGAGGTAGCGTTATGTCGTCTTAGAATCGGACATACTAATCTTACGCACTCCTACCTGATTAATAAATCACCTCCTCCAACTTGTCCCACCTGCAATACAGTAATCTCAGTCCATCGTATCCTCATCCAATGCCCTAAATATCGTTCCCTCCGTGAGAAACATACCCTCCCTGACAGCGTTAAGAGAATTTTTGTGAGTTTGTTGAAAGTAATAACATTAACACTGCCATTTGTTTTCTAAATTTATTTTTAATTTTTCAAAACTTGATTCGTTTTTTATCGAGTTCTTGATGAAGAATACTATTTTCAGAACTTTTAATTAATTATTTAAAAGAAAAAAATTTGAATTTTATTTAAGAAATTGATTTATGTCAATATTTTATTAAATTTCTCTAAAGAGGACGATTTCTGAATTTCTGAATAAAATTCAAAATTTAAAATGCGATTTTTTCTCGGATTTTTTTTGTATTTTTCTTCAAAACATTTTTTATTAGATCCCATGAAAGCTGAGAAGTTATTTTTTAAATTTTTTCATTTATTTATTTTTATTTTTAGTTGAACATGCCATATAAGAACCACACAAAAAAATACTCCTATTCATAAACCAACAGAATTTTTATTCATAATTATTTTTTGTAAATAGTTAAAACTAAATACCTTGGAGTAAAATCATGAAGAAAGAAAAAAAAATCTAAAATCACCAAGAAATAAATGAAATTTTTCTTCAAAGTTCAATTATGAGTATACCACTTTATAGATTTTCTTACGATGGTTTTTTTTTTTTTTGATAAAAAAAACGCAAGTTTATAACTATTTATAGTTGAAACACAGGGGTAACGAAAGTAAATCAGACTTACTTAGGTCAACGTAATTCAACGTAGCCGGTACCCCTGGATTCCTCCTCGGAATTGTAACGAATACTTTATTTTTCCACACCTCTACTCCAAAAGGAATATTGTTCTCCGGAATAAACTGGCGGCTCTCTAAAGCCTCTTGCCTTACAGTTTCATTTTCAAAATTAAAATCAATATGCACCCAATGATATTTTTCTTCAAATTTATGAGTATTCAGCCCGCAACAATTATGTGTTAGAAAAAATAACGATAAAAATATTACAATGAAGTTCATGTCTAACATGTCGTTTATACTTGACAAACAGATGACAAAGTTACACTATTACGTTAAAAGACTCTCATTTAGATGATATCGAACGCAAATGAGTCGACGTTGGGAGATATTCGAACAAACTGACACAAATACATAATTTTTCATTCGTATCTGACGTGAAGTTCGACCGGAAGGATAAAAACCTAGCCGCTGGGGTTTGTCTGCTTCCGAAAACGGAAATCGTTTGAAACAGGTGCGTGAAGGACAATCGAATAAATCGAGATAATCTCATCTAATGTTGGATGTTACGAGTATAAATAGTCTTGACACGTGTTAATCATATTGGAGGTTCAACAGTAAAATATGGAATTTCCGAATTTTCTTCATCATTTTGTCGATAGCGTTATTATTTTGATAATTGTTTCCTTCGAAATGAAGATTAGGCAAATCCTCATACTATACATATAATTAAGTTTTTGCATTTAAATGAAAAAGTAAAAGCAAATGATCCTTCAAAAATTGGAATAGGCAAATATTTTATCATTTCTGTCAATTTCATCTCCGCATTAGGCATTGCGTAAAAATAATGATTCTTTTGCTCAAGAACAACTAGTGAGGGGGAAAAAGGTGGGACCCTCGGTTGTTAGGATCTATTAGGTCATTGAAAAAATGTAAATATATTTATCTCGCTGTAGAGTATAAAATTTATTAAATTTTATCCATCTCTATCTCCCCTTTCTCCCCGGCCCTTGAATTTTCTGTCTAGCTCTACTTCGCTTCAAACATAAAATTTTTCAATGTTCGTCATTCATATTTTTGTTGATAAAAATAATTCAATTTAAATTTCTACAATACATTTATGAAGAATATTTATTTCTAATTCAACAAAAAAGAGTGAAGGTTCTTGGTCATAATAGTTGCTAAATGACCTCAAAAGGATTACAAAAGTTTTAAATAAGGTCAAAGTTCTCAAAAAATTGAAACTTACAAAAAATTTTTATTTTATCATTTAAAAACTGAAAAAAATTCAAGTCGCCAATTTTTTTTTTTTAAATTTCAGGAGTGTTAAGCGTAAATGTTTTCTTTACTTTATTATTACATTTTTTTTTACAAAAACACCAATTTTGCCTATTTGTACAAATGAATAATGAAAGGGTAATTTACTCTGGTCATGTATACAGCATAAGTGGCTTTTTAGGACCCCATAGGAGAAATATGCTTGATTTTTACTTCATAATTACATTCTTCCTTAGATTATATCGATCAGATGTTTTACCTCGAAAAAACTCATACAAATTGATTATACTTTTCTTGTTTAGTCCGAAAGCTAAACTAAGCTTATACTTTGGGTAAAATTAATAAAGCAGCCATTTGCCGTTCATTTTTTAAAATAATCAAAATTCATGTTTTTCCAAAAAAAAAATTGAAAAACATTTTAGATCGCTTAAATTGTAAAAAAACTGTTAACTAAAATTTTTTCAGCTCTTGGACAATGAGATATGACTTCAAAGTACAAAAAAAATTTAAAATGCCCGAAAAAATTTTCTGAAAATTTTGAAATTTTTGGTATTATTTTGAGGGTACTAAAAATTAAGTTGTAGTGCTAACATTTTCATGACTTCTTTTTGAGGTCAAATAGCAACTACTACGGCCCAACCTCTTACTTATCGAGAAAAACTAAAATTTAACTCACTCTAGTAGTTGCCTATATTGCTTGTACCAGAATCAGGTTAATGTTGAGATATTCACTAGTAGTAAAATTAACCACAAACCTTACTTTTCCAACAACAAGAATGACCCAGACAGATATTTTAAAATGTATTGCATAACTTACAAATAAAAAGAAAGCTTGATGATCTCTTGATTTCTCGAGTTAATTAATTAATTGTATAGAGGAAACAGCCTTTTAATTTTAAATAGTGTGTAAATAGCAGAGGTGAAGAAGTCGAATTTTGTTTAACAGTAAATTCTTGTTTTGTACTTTGGTACTTTGAAACCAGTAATTACAGAAATTCACTGTCACTGTCACTGTCAAATCGGTGACGACTGTGTTTATTTTTCTTTTAGTTAGAATAGTGCAAGACTCAAATCTCGCATTCTCATATGAATGACCGTGTAGCTGACCTCATCACCTCATCACGTCAGCACGTGTCATACAATGTTAACAATAAAATAGACAGTGACGGAAATTTTTTTTTGCTTCGAAAATAATATTCAGTTGCTAAAGAACAAACAAGTTTTAAAAGAAACACAATTATAATATTTAATGTTGTGTGAAAAGACTGAAAATAAAATTGTCTCGTAGGAGATACCTGCTTAAGATTTGAAAACTAACGTATCAAATTATTAGTAAGCGTTGAAAACTAAATTTTTCTACTCTCTGTTGCCGAATACTGTTCACTACAGTTGTGAAACAGTGTACTAAAAGTAAGGCGAAAAATGAACCCATGGAAGCACTAAGTTGAAATATGGTACGTCTTCAACTTTATCAGAGTGGTGGATAATGGTTGAGATTTGTTCCCATGAGTGAATACTTTTAGGTTACCTCAAGGACATTAATTGTTTTGACGGAAGAGTTCTCAGAGATGAAAATTATGCAATAAGATTTTCTGGTGCTCAAACTCTCGTATAACCATTCGAAAAATAAGATTTTTGGCAGTGATCTGAGTTAGAATGATACTTATCCATTTTCCAAATAAAATGCTTCCATATAGCAAAAAATCAAAATTTAGCCGCTTGGATTTGGGCATAGATAAAGCGTACCTAAATAAACAACCGCCATTTAAAAATTTATTACTCATTGAATAGTAGTTTTACACCTTTAATATATGTAGATAACTTTTACCACATTACATCTGATTACGTTGGTGTACAAAAGGAAAAAGTAATGACTCTGGCATATTCGCTACCCACCTGCTACCAACTAATCCATCAAGTTGAATTGTTGTGAGGTGAGGAAAAATATATTGTAGCGCTATCTCTGAACAACTTTTGTAACTAACTCATTTTTGGCTCCTCTTCAACAAAATTACGAGTGATAACTTTTTAGATGGCGGTAAAATATGTATGTATGTTTAATCTACTATTTGGATCAAAATGATTTCAAAATGTCCAATGGACAAAATTTTAGGAGTTGGTAATATTCTTTTTTATATCTTTTTTTTCTTATCCTTTTTTAGTTTGGATATTTAAATTAAAGTCAAGGTTTTTTTATATTAATTTATTTGATTAAATTAAATAATTGGTGAAAGCGTGAGGAGCATAAAATATCTCAAATTTGAGAAATGTAGTCTTTTATGATGACTGAAGACAAAAAATATTCAGTTCATTTTTTTTTCACAGTTCGTAGGTTCGTTCTCTTTAAAATGTGATATGGGTTGACGAAAAGACGATTTTTTAGATTGCGCATTCACACAACTTGATACTGGGTGTATATGTAAGGAGATTAACAGCATCATTTGCAAATTAGAACATATCCCATTGAAAACTCACTTCTGGAAATATGTTTTGAGTACTTATATACATTTTATTTTTGTTACTTTTTGAATGAATATTATGTCTCGAAGAGAGAAATACACCTCATGTACTGAGTCCGAAATAATGTCAACAATAAAAAAGACAATAGCGGAAATTTCTTTATTCACAAATAATACTTACCTACAAAGGACGAAACAATTGTAAAAACAAAACATAACAATAATATCTGAATGTCATACGAAAGCACTAAAGATACGACTGTATCATAGAAACTTGATACCTGCAAACTATCATACGAAATTACAATGCAAATCAAACACATGGTTCCTGAATACCCAAATATTTTAGATACAGATGTGAAACGTATTTATTGGAGAAAATAAATCTCTAATAAAATCCTCGTACCTACTTAATGTATTCGAATGTTCATCGGAATCAGAAAATTATTTTTTCGCACGATTTCATTTTAAGTAAACTAGATAAATTCTAAATCTAAATTTTCTACCAACATTATTGCATACATACGATGTATAATTTTGTTTTGTTTAAAAAATAATTCGACATAAATGTCCTTGTGTTTTGATCTGTCCAGTCTCACATTTCTAGTTTTTGTGGGAGCTAGCTCAGATTTATTGATTTGCTGCCCTCAAGCTATTAAATTCAGTTAGTCGCCTTGTCATGTACTCAGTTTTATGTATATTTTCGTTACTGATCAAACGCCCTCCCACTTCGCTTCAATGAATACCTACTTTAGGGGTTTAAAGAACAAACTTTGATTCAATGCTCGATAAATTTTAAATTATGATTTTTTCTGGTGGTTATTAGAACAAAGAAAACAAAAATCAGAAATTCACATGTATTTCCTCGACTTGTAGAGCGTAGATTACTAAATTTATTACATAGATTAATCATACGTAGATAACACACCACCATATAAAAATTTATCACTCATAATTTTGTTGAAAACTTTGACTATACATATATGGACTGCTACCACACATGTAAAAAATTACAGTTTGGCACATACAACATCTGTGATTTTCAATAAGAGCTAAATCGGGATTCACGATGCGCATGCGTCAATACTTGAAAAAATATGCTATCAGCCAATCAGCGGCTCAGCGGACTTATCACAAATCATTTTTTACAGTGGGAACCAATGGGAACACTGCAAATCCCGATTTGCCTCTTACCATGTTGTATGTGCCGATTTACACTGCAAGTAGCAGTCCATATATGTATAGTCAAAGGTTGAAAAGGAGCCAGAAATGAGTTAGTTATGGAATTCGTTTAGAGATAGCGCTTCAACATATCATTACTCACCCCGCAATGAAGTTCGCAACAATTCAATTCAGTGGGTAAATGGGTAGCAAACGGGTAGCGAAAACGTTACAATGTAATCAGACGTAACATTGTACACGCTATCTATATTAAAAATGTAAAAATACTTCTGCTTAATGCCTGTAATTCCTCACGTGTCATGAGTGATAAATTTTTATATAGCGTTTGGTTATTTAGGTAGGTCGTAGGTATAATTCTTTATTCATGTTTTAAAATATTGCGAATAAAATTTTCTTGATGAAAAAAAAATTGTTCAGATATCTATGGATTTTTTTTCATAATTAAAAATGATGGAAAAAAGTACCTAAAAAATTGTAAAATTATTTAAAATTTTGAAAAATCCGAAACATTATAAACTTATCTAAAAAAACAAAAAAAAATCTATTCAATTCAGAGGCGATTTGAAAAAAAAAAACTTTTTTCTGACACATCTAAAATGTAAAATACACAGTTAATGAATTTTGAAATAAAATTATAAAAATTTAAATTAAAAAAAAAGTAAATATCAATTTTTCTTTATCAACATCTTTTAATCAGGAAAAAAAACATTTTTCTTAGGCTTGAAAAAAACATTTATTAAAAAAACGACAAAAAATCAAAAAATAAAATGTTTTAAAAAAAAAAAACTAAAAAAGTTTGAAAAATGTAATTTTCATTTTTTCATAATGTTTTTGATAATGACTTCGTTAATCTTGTCGTCTAAGACTGCAGCCTATGTTATCTATGTTACAATTCATGGTATGCGATTGAAATTGACTAAAAATACTTCGAGTAAGTGAACTACATTATATGCTAACTTCTACCAATTTAAACTACTTCATCTTTGAACATACACTAATTACGCAGCATAAACTATTACATGCTAATGCTTTAGCAAATACTTTATTACATCAAAATGCAAACTACTAATACTCATTCATTGTCTAAAACCGAAATAACATGAACTTTTTTTTAGAATGAATAGAATTAGTGATAGGAATTGACTGGTGAAATATTCGGCAGTGAAAAAAAAAACACAAGCCATGACAAGGGATGTTCAATGTAAGAAAAATGGGACCTATAATTTCGTAATAAAATCATAAAAATTGATTGATGAAAAAATTTGTCGATCCAGAGAGAGAACACGAATACAAAACGTAGGTACCTACATTACCACACACCGTCGCTCACACCCTGATCTACTGAATAAATGATACTAGCTACTTATACTTAGTAGAAACCAACTGATAGCTTACGATGATCTATGTTCGCAAACAGTCCCTTTGATAGCTTCTGCCACCGGAGCGCTAAAAATTCTGAAATTAACATCGTTGTAGTCCAAATGGTCGTACCAAAAATTGATCAGTCTATCAGTCAGAACCCATAAAACTCCTTTTTTATCCACCTTCAAATCGTTAGGATAATTCATGGTTATGTTATCACTGGCTACGATGCCCAATGTTCTGGACGAATATTCTGTGTTCTTGGAATTCCAGCATCCGACAGCATTTTTGCTTATTAATGTGAAAAATAAGACGCTCGATGGCTCGTGGAATGAGCACCCAGTGGAATGACCGTGATCGCCTCGGTCGCCTAGTTCTTTATACGCGTGGTAGTTGGTGGAAGCGATAGTTTCGTTTTGAATGATTTCGGTGGACACAGCGAATTGTTTGGTGCCGGATACTGCGTGGAAATAGAGCATTTTGTGGCAACATTCGTCAATTCCACCAGATAAGGCTAATCCAAAAACACCATCTCTCCATTGAAAGTTGATACCTCCTGAAAAAATTTGTTTTTGAAAAACTTCTTGTGGATACGTACGATTGCTTTGATATAGGTACAGCTTACCAATATTATAGTCTCCTTTCGTTGGTTCGAAATAAAAAAAGCTGTGAGTAACTCTCCAGATTCTATTAGTTGCTAAATGGTACACAGCTATAGCGTAAGATCCAATGTCTGCCATATAAGCGTAGGTATTTTCGCAGCTATCTTTTACATCAGATATAATGTTAGCGAAGAAAGTTGTCTGCTTCACTACATCCTGAGGTATCGTGAACTCCAACAGGAGCTGGTCGTTTTTTAAATCATAAACAACGATTTTCGGCATGTATACCATATCAGGTTTCACAAGAATATTCACGAGTCCTGTATCGAGCATCCACAAACGATCGCAAATATCAACGTGCATACGAAATACCGAGGCTAATTTACCGACTCCATTGTTTTCGCGATAATTCTGAGCTTCCCAGTTGGGATAAGGTTTCAGTTTCGGTGATTTTCCGGTGGTCGCTGCAAATAAATAAGGAAGTTGATATGTTCGAAGATTAACGCGATGATTCGAGGTTTTAATTTTCAGCTTAAAATCCAATAAAAATAACAAAACAATAATAAACAATCTCGTAAAAAACTTGAAATATTTATTGATGTTTGTAAGCTTCTGCATTTTGAAAACATGAAGGAACAGGGATGGACAATAGTTTAAAAATTCAGTTTTGATCCCTATTCCTACAATGAGCTGATAAAACCTATTTAAAGGGGTATTTTTCTTTTTAATTGATAAAAAACAATGTGTTCGAAGCTGGGCACAATTTTGCCTAGCACAGGGCATTTCTATTATTTTTACAATATTATAGTGTGTAAATATAATGCTCAACATAAGATACTTGAATTTATATAGAATATACTGATTTCTTGAAACTTGAAAAATTGTTTGCTTTTTTAGAGTAGGCTTTCTTTGGTTTTTGATATTTTCGTTTTTTCTTTTTTTAAATGTTTTCTGAACTTTTCAAAAGTTTTAAAATTATTTTTATCATTTTTTAATTTTTTTTATTAATTAACGTGCCATTTACAGCAACTTGGCTATAGGCACGAGATCGGTTGGGATTAGAGTAGTGGAAAAAGGCCGGCTTCTTCAATAAATTAAAAAAGTAGAGAAACAGTCACTTCGTTATCTACGAGAAGGTTAGGAAGAGTTGTAGGAAGTAAATTTGCAACGTAAAGAGATGTATTGAGGGCAATCCTGTAGAATATGGCTCACAGATAGTGGAAGTGTGCACTGGTCGCACGATGGTGGTAGGGTACGTGAAAGCAGGTAAGAATGAGTGAGATGAGTGTGACCTATGCTGAGTCTACACAGAAGGACCTCCTCTCTTCTAGAATCAGGCATTGAAGTGCGCCAGGAAAACGTATCTGCTTTAACATATCGCAGTTTATTAGGCGTAGGAGTACGTGACCAGATGTTGAACCATTTTTCTGAAACTTTATGTTTGATCAAGGTTTTGAAGTCTGCGATTGGTGTTGATACATTGGGGAAAGGAAAATTGGTGGAAGCTTGCTTTGCTGCAGCATCTGCATGTTCATTTCCAGTTATGCCTCTGTGTGCAGGCACCCATGCAAACTGTATTTGATTGGAGGTCCTTACAAGGAGAGTGTCAATCTCCAATTGTAATTTTTACAAATGTTCCAAAGTTTTAAAAATTTATGAAGTGATTTTTTTTTTTTTTTATTAGAATAAAATTTCAGAAATTCCAAACATTAGAAAATGATTTTCTTTTTCATTGGTTGTTTTTAAACATTTAAAAAATAATCTTCAATTTTTTTACTTTCTCCTATCAGCATTGAATCAATCCAAGATATGAAAAACCTTTTCATCAAAATCAAACTTTCAAATTGGCGAAATATTTGGACAACAAAATCTCAAAACAAACTTTTAAAACATAAAAAATTTATAAAACCCTGAAAAAATTTATCTTAGTTGAACCACGCAGAAGAAATAATAATAACTAGACTCCGAATTGGACACACTAAATTTACCCATAACCACCTCTTTCATCAAGCCCCTAAACTCACATACGATGTCGAACAAGTCTCAGTTCCACATCTCCTTTTTGAACGCCCTGACCTTAAACAAATCCACAACATTCTGAAAATCTAACAACAAACTCATACGTTCTGGACAACCCAGTCGAAATGATGAAATCGTATCCCTCATAGCCGGTGACTACTTGATTCGAGCACACCAAGCGCAAACATCTTTCTCTCATAGAAATAAATTACATATTTGAATGATATTAAGAACAATAAATGGCATAAATAATATTTATTTAATGCTTAAAAGTGTTTATCAATGAAATACACAATTTCAATTTATACTTTCATTGTCAAAAATACATATATGTTTTGAATTTATTCAATTTTTAGCTAATTTTTTCGCTCGGGTGCTCGAATCAAGTAGTCACCTGTATACAAAATAAAATATAACAACCAAATCTAAATGAAATCCTCGACATTGGGCGTAAAAATTCTGGCAATTATACAAGCCCAATACAATAAAATGGAGAGAAAAAGTTTTCACAATCTGTAAAAATTTGCAGAATAATTCTTTAGATTTTGTTTTTGCTAAAAATATTGTGAGATTGAAAATACATATTACGAATGTTGAATTCTTTTATGCTACGAAACTCAAGTTTTATAGAGTTTTTCGAAGTTTATAAATTTCAGAAATTATTTTTTATCAATTTCTTTTTTGTTTTTTGAAAGATTTCAGAAGTTCTGAAAATTCAAAAAATCATGTTTAGAATTTATTTTCTTATGAATTTTAAATTTTTTATACAATGAACTTTTTAAACAATTTATAAGGGTTTTAAAAATTTTGAGAATTGATTCTTTTCAATTTTGTTTTTTTTTTTCAAGAATTCAAAACTATTTTTTCTTAATTTATTATAAATATTGCCAGGTTCTTAAAATTATGAATACTTACTGGATGTTTTAATCATTTGAATTTAAAAAAAGATTTAGCTACTGTATAAATTTCAAAAAGAAAACGGATGAGTTTTCAAGGGTTTTTGGACAAGTTTTTGAAGGGTCTAAAATCCAAAATATGATTAGAAGAGTTTAAGAATAATAAATGTTGAATTTTATATTCAACGAATATTTTGAACAATTTATAGAGTTTCTAAAAATCTTTATAATTAATTTTCATCATTATATATATTTTTTTTCAAGTTCAGGGTCATCGAGAGCGAAGTCGGGCCACGAGGCAAAATGAATTTACGCCCTTGTGATTTTTTCCACGAATGCTACTATTTCATTCGGCGTGTTAATGTGCTGAGACCAGGCCATTTGAAAAGCGCCGAGCCTGGGGTAATTTGCCCCCCTTGCCCCCCTCTCGCCAGCCCTGTTAAAGTTTCCAAAGGGGCTGAAAATCCTAAACATCATTTTTAGAATTCATTTCTCTCTTTTTTTTTATAGTTTCAGGTGCCGTGAACTACCACTAGGGCCAGAGGCACGGGTGGAGTAAGCTATTAGATTCTGTTGAAAAAGTTAAGACTTTCTAAGGAAGTGTATGAGGGGAACAAGAATGACAGGGTTGCCATTAAAAATTTATGCCAACCTATATAGATAGTTGAGAATATTTCTGTAGTATATGAGACTTAGACATTCTAATAGGAGGTGAATGGCTGTAGGATGTGAGTGACAATTAGTGTAAGTGGGAGGAGGCTGGCGATTCAAAAGGTGGCTATGGGTAAAAGCAGTGTGGCCTATGCGGAGACGTGAAATTACTACATTTGATCTTCTAGAAGTATGGTGTAAGAGGGACCAAGGAACTGTAGTATCGCGTATGGCTCGAAGTTTGTTGGAACTGGGGATGCTTGCCCATCGTGCTGCCACGATTCTTTCACTGCTCTTTTAATATGAGTTTTTAGGTCGAAAGTTGACACGGGAATGTCTGCTGAAAATGGTAGAAGAGTATAGGCTTCTTTAGCGGCTGCGTCCGCTAGATCATTCCCATGTAAGTTTACATGGGAAGGAAGCCATGCAAAGGTAATATTCCTATGGTTCAAGCTTAATTGAACGATGTTTTTGGCAAATGGGTGTTGTTGGTGGTTGGTGTAGTAGCGTAGAGCATGAAGTGAATTGAGTGAATCAGTTAGTATGAGGTATAAATGGTTTGAATTCTCTGCTGTTATGTTCTTTATAGCTAGGTATATTGCAAAGAGTTCGGTAGATAGGATGGAGAAGTACGGAAGAACTGAGTAGCGAAGAAGTGTATCATTTTCAATTGCAATGCCAAAACCTGCGCCCCTTAAGGTTTTGGAGACGTCGGTGAAGATCTTGCGATACTCTGAGTACTTGGAAAGAAGGTATTGAAATTCAGTTTTCCAAATATTGAGAGGCGTATTTGTTTTCAGAAATTGAGTGAGGTAGAGGTCGATTTTTAGCTGAATATTAGACCACGGTGGGCATGCAGCGGGAGTAGAGTGGCAGACTTGTGGTGGATAAAGGTTCAAGGAGTTGAAAGCAAGAATTGTCCTAGTATCTAAACGGTGAGAAGTAGGTATTCGAAGGTTTTAATAATAATATGGATTCAATTTTTCATTTAATAAAATTTTCAAACATTTCATTGAGATTTTAAAAATTTGTGTAATTTATTTTTATTCGGGGTGCAAGTGAGAATTTTCTTTATTTCTATTTGCGAGTCTGGGATTATTATATAAAAAAAAAAAAAAAAAAAAATTGAAAAGAAAATATACGTATGAATAAAGACTTTTAAAGATGTTGAGAATTTTTATAATTGATATTATTATTTTTTTTTATGTTTTCAAAGGGTTTAAAAATTTAAAAAAAATTAATACATTATTTTACGAGCCCTTAAACCCACGTACCAATTTTGTAATTTAGAACCTATTATTACCTATCACCTTCTCTCTCACTGCCCAATTCTGAAATCAAATAGACTTGACCTCAACATCTCGTGTGATATAAGAAGTTGAAAAAACCAACCTATCAAAATTTCCGATAAAACCAAAACTATTATTAGTTTAAATATTAGATTAGATATTTGAAAAATCTACTTCCCAGGAAAACCTTTATCTTCACTCTGTGCCACTGAAAACCTATCCAGCAATAACGTAATTTGCGAATTCATAGTTGGACGATTATTCAAATGTTTCTCAAACATTCGTTCCCATAAATTAATATTCTTATTCTTGAACAATATAATACTATTCACCTCATGCGCATGATTCTCCATCTTGATGATAGTTTAAATTATTTAATTAAATGTCTAATCGTTTAAAATAATTATAACGTGAAAGGTTATGCATTAAAATTTACACGATTTTATTATTTTCGCGAGAAACCAGTTTTTTTCTGAACGATTAACAATTCATGTCCGTCGGCTGTCTCGCCCCTTGTGATTCATAATACAAAGAAGAAAAAAACTAAATTACCATCTAAATCGATGTATGTAACCGTTGCAGCTACACCATCTTTCCATGCTGGCAGAGTGACGAATAATTTATTCTTCCATGCCTCAACTCCTAATGGCAGATTATTCTCGGGTATAAATTTACCACTTTTAATCGCCTCACTGCGGGCATTATCGCTTGGATATTCAAAATCTACTATTTTCCAACTAAAACGTTCCTTTAGCCTGGTATTCTGACTGTTGGTCAAACCGATAAGGCTGAATAATGTTATCACTACGAATCTGTCCATTAACGACATCACTACCTGTGCGTGAAAAGGACATTAAAATTTTCAATTTTTTCTTCTTCTTCGCTATAATATTTATTACATGCGAATTTATGGGCTAATTAGTATCATATTTCATCTAATAACTGGTTTTTAAATACAAAGATGAAATCAAGGCGTGGGAGCCTTATCAGTTTCATACCATTTATCAATCTCATATTCTCACAAATGGGGTTTTGCTGTAAATGACATCAAGTTCTTTATTTTATTGTTGTCTTTTTCACCTTCAGTTCGTATCAAAAGCTATTTTTTTCGTTCTTTTTTCATTTTTATGAATTAGTAGGTACCTATTTTAAGAAAGTTTTACACTCACTCTATAAGAACCTAGTTCAACGAAGTCTTATATAAATTATGAATTGTCAGGGAGGGGCTTGAAATGAAAATAAAGATTTTTTGTCGTAACGAAAATATAGTAAAAATTCCGAAAATTAAATAAAATTTTGTATTGAAAAATTAATTCTATAATTTAACCCAAATGATGTTGGCTGAGTAAATTCACTAATTTGCATTATATTTTTTAATTTTTCATCCTATATAATGGAGATGTATTACACTAAATAGCTCGAGCCTCTTTTTCAGGTGGCCTATCATAGAGATAAATTCCCATAGAACTTACTTACAAAATTTTACGACATATGTTCGAAATTGTTCAGTCAGGGATCCAGATTACAACAGCATACGATGAATTTTCAAAGTGGTGAAAAATCCTATTGCCTGTAGTAATTCAATCACAGTGCTCTTAATGATAATTAAATTATTTTTGATTAAATTGTACAGTTGAAAAAAATTTAGAACGAAAATAAAGAACACAAGTTTAATTGATACCTAATAAATCTCAAGTCTTTTAAAATTAGTCATTTCATTTTAGGACTGAAGATAGCCGTTAATTTCCAAAACATTTAATTTTTTAGGTAGGTATTTTTTGTAAAAATAGGAATGTCTAAGTAAAGACGTATAAAGTAATTATGTATTTTTTCAAAATTTCAATATCTGGTTTGGTATCAAAGTGGTTTGACCTATAACAGGTTACACCATTTGAGATCACGTGAAAAATTTCAACTGTATTTTTTCAAGCGTATTGTTTACTGATGACGTCATTATGAGCAACTGTGAGTTGATAATATCAACAGCCAATAAGGCATCAGTCTTAATGAGTATTGATTCTTACACCGCAAAAGTGATGAGTCAACATGTGCATTTAGCTGCTCATATTGACGTCATCCAGAACCAAATATTTTTCATTTTCATTGGTTGTTGTTCTCAGACTCTTGTGACTGGGAGAACAGATAGAAATTTATTAAAATTTCTTGGTGGCCAGCTGGAGTGGTTTAACCTGTTATAGGTCAAACCACTTTGGTTTGGTATTAGGTGTAACTGATGCTCATATGATATAAATTTAAAAAGAAAAAGAAATTGTAGATTTTCCTCATCTTTATAGTTTTTTAAATATTGATTATTATTATTTGTTTCATTCTTTTCAATAGTAAAAATTTAGGATCTACTAACTTGCCTACTCGCTAAATTTAGATATGAAGCAACTCGTTTTCTTTGTCTCTGCATTTCTTCGACCACATACTATGGACTGCTAATGGTCGTACAGAAACGAACACCAAAATGAAGCAAACAATAACAACATCATAGATGCGCTCGCGCATGCGTAGTGATACATATTTCAGGAATGAAAATGAAAACGTGTCGAAATTTTCAATGATAAGAATGTTGAATCAACATTAAACTACTGATTTAATTTCATTAATAATACTCAATAATTTAAATTACATTAAAGAAAGCGTGTTTTACATTTTTTGTCCCCTCTTCTATCTATATGGAAAGATTCTGATTCGTTGACCAGAGTGACGTCAAACGTTGTTCCAAAAATGAACCAATCATGTTTGATAATTTTTTTTCTATTTTACGGAAGTATAAAAACTATAAATCAGAGAAAAATAATTAAAATATCGCGATTTGAAAATTAAAATTCTGAAAGTGAACGTATTTTTGGGAAAATTAATTCAATAAAACTCATTATCGTTTTCGCTTGAATTTCCTTTTCTCGCTATCCCCACTAGTCATCATTCCATCAGGCCAGCATTTTCGAATGTACATAGATCCAAATTGATTTTTACTGAGTCTCGAGAAAAAGAAGTAACCTGCACACGTTGCGCTTGTATGGGGCATGTATAATGTAAACAAAGCGTTCGTTTTCTTTGTGTATTTAGAAAAATTTGCTGGCTAAGTGTTTAAAGTGATTTATAAACCTTGGTCTGACTGGTGGAAACTACCAGGGTTGTAGGAACAAACCCAAGAACGAGAACGAAGAACAACAAGAACAGAGAATTTTCATTGTTCCTGAGGAACAGAACCAAGAACGAGAACATAAAACTGATAGGTATGAAGAACAAAGAACAGAACGAGAACAGAACAGAATATTTCCAAACTGAAAGATCGAAGAACGAAACGAGAACCAACTAATTTAAAGTGTTGAAGAAGGGGAACAAAAACAAGAACGGATATAATTTTGGGTTGTTCTTCGTTCTTTTGAAAGTTCATGATTTGTCATGAAATTAATAGATATCATGAGGGGAAAGAGAAAAAAAATCATTTTTTTTCATTAATCAACCTCAATTAATTAATTTTCAATTTCAACAACAACATAAACCGTAAACACGTTGTCAAAAAAAAAAGAAAGAAAAAAGAAAAAAGAAAAAGTTGAAGTTTGAAGAACGAGAACCGAACAAGAACGAGACCATAAAGAATTTAAAGAACGAAGAACGGAACGAGAACAAGATTGTAAAGAATTGAAAGAACGAAGAACTGAACGAGAACAATTGAAACATTGAGAATAAGAACGAGTCAGGAACAGAATCAAATGACTGGGTCTTTCTAGGAACGAGAACAGGAACAAGAACAGACATATGTTTGTTCCTACAACACTGGAAACTACTGATAAAATCATACATGCCCCATAATGCCATATAGCCTCGTTAGAACACTAGCGCTCAAGCGGTTGTTCGGGTCCCAATATTATTCCATTAAATTATAACTTTACGAAACTGCTTTAAAAATCCTCTATTTTGATACCCATGGGAATATTTTTGCATATTTCCCTTTTTTAGGGAATATTTAGTGCATATTTTACCTCTTTTTAGCGCATAAAATATGCGCATATTTCACTGTTTTTAGCGCATATTCTGCCTTGCCCTGGTTATACATTTCGGGTTGTCCTATAACTTAAGGCCAACTTAACCCTTCTGCTTCCGTTTTTGGTCTTTTTACTGCCCAAAAAGACTTTTTTCATCGAATCAAAATTTGAAAGACATCGTTTCGCATCAACGTCCCTTTGTTGGTTTCGCATCTCAAAATTGTTACTCTCAACATTTCAGATGTCTACATAATGGTACCTAGGTCATTTATATGTGTATGAGGTACGAAATTTCGGCTGTCTAGGCCTACAAAGCCTGTTGCTCTAAAACGTCAAGATATTCGACCCCCAACGCTCCTTGCTTCTGAAAAAAATACAAATGAGACGGAAAATTTATTTTATTTGCAAATAAAACTTATCTAAAAAAAAGACGAGACAAGCATGAAAAGGAAACATAATAATATTAATAAAATCTCAGTTACCATATAATTAAAACATTAAAGATACTTCATCACAGATAAACTGATGGCTGAAAACTAAAGTGCAAAATTGCTATTTAAAGTGTCCATATAAATGATTCGTGAACATCTAAATGCTTTATTTATTCTACTGACAGAAATGCTCAAGTGGGACCATTTTTCACGTTAACTAATCTCTTGCCAAACTTTTTTTGGTAAACTGCGGGAGGAAACCAGATTAGCCTGGAAAAATGATCTCACAACTAGGAACTGCCTTTTCGTCAGTATGGTAGGTCAGTTCTATTCGACGTTTAAAATGTTTGAAATTAAGTGTCGAAGAATACGTAATAAATTTCTCACCTTCGTATCTGTCGTATTCAAATGACCACCAAGGTAGAGTTGGACTGCATTACGCAACAATGTTCTAAGTGAAATGAGGCGCCATAAACTTTAACTACATCAAGTTTCTGATGTAATGTAAATTATAACAAAGCCAGTCAATCAAACTGAACAAATTTCGCTTGTTTGTCTTTGAAATTATTTAAATAACATGAATGATTTCATTCATTACTAGTTTTTCTCATTAAAAACAAAAATAAGATCGATCAACAAGTCTATGGCGCCTCATTTCACTTAGAACATTGTTGCGTAATGCAGTCCAGTTCTAGACTAAATTAAACAAAAATCTAAATTCTATATTCACATTTTCGAGTAACTTATGATAAAAAAAATTTTGATTCGCTTAAAAAATAATAAGCATTACGCCCTTGCATTCGGATCCCCTCAGCCTTATATTCTCCACTCCTCGTGGCTCGCTCACTTTTGAAAATCGCCAATGCGTTGTAACGCCGAACCATTGAATTATGAAGGTCAGTTCATGTGTCTAAGTAGAACAACAGCTAGAAATACGATGATACTGATGGCAGCAAGTCTGGAACTTTATTCAGAGAAGATGGATTCCGTCAAATTTGTGTCCAATAATGAAAATTTGTTAGCTTTTGAGATCAAGCGAAACGTGGAGTTAGTAGGACACGTTAGAATTGTAAACGAAGCTAGTGCAATGGACGAGAACACGAGTGAGTTAAAACAATAACACGACAATCACGGTGATTACTTAATAACCTGTAACCTTGAGTTAGAATGCTTCCGTTTCAGGTATCGTCGAGTTGACGAAATTTAATCGACTATTTTAAATGTGGGGATTAATTTGAAGTTAATTTTCATTCGGAAAAAACTACAAGAAAATTGTGTAGCCTCCATCAACCAATGGGGTGGAAGCGATTTTGTCACTATCGTGTTAGTCGATAAGCGAATGCGATCTTGTAGAATGACTAAAAGTAGGAAGTAATTGATCGGTTGATCGAGTAAGAGGAATTATAGCGTAGGAGAAAATTCGACGATAAATTCGACGATAGCCAAGGACAAAAGTGACATATAAGTATTATTACAAGGGGCGTATACTGGGCTTGATGATTTGCTAATAAAATTATAAAAAAATTCGTTAATTCAAAAAACACTAATACATTCACCATTAATTACACACAAGCATACTAAGGAAAAGCGAAAAGTATAAAAATTTGCTAATAGCTTACGATGAACTCTTTTCGCAGACTGTTCCTTTGATAGCTTCTTCAACCGGAGCGCTAAAAATTCTGAAGTTGACTTCATTAAAGTTCAACTGACCGAACCAAAAGTTTGGTAGTTTATCAGTTAAAACCCACAAAACGCCTTTCTTGTCCACCTTCAAGTCGTTGGGGAAAATCATGGTGGTATTGTCAGTGGCTACGATTCCATTGGTATGAGGCGAGTATTCTTTGTTTTTGGAATTCCAGCACCCGACTCCATTTTTGTTCAGTAGAGTGTAAAATAGAACGCCACTTTGTTCATGGAAAGAGGATCCGGAGGATTGCGAGCTTGGACCACGATTACCTAATTCTTTGTACGCGTGGTAGCTATTGGAAGCGATGGTTTCGTTTTGAATGATTTCAGTGGATACGACGAATTCTTTGGTGCTAGACATCGGATGGAAGTAGAGGTTTCGATGGCGAGAGGATGTAAGACCGGATAAGGCAACTCCGAAAATACCATCGGTCCATTGGAAGTTGAATCCTCCTTTAGAAGAATATTTGCAATTTAAATTGTATTCGTGTGATATTTAATTATTATATTGTAATTTTTAGCAAGGACTTAGAGTCGACAAAAACTGGACTCTGATTTGCCTTTGGAGTTACTTTTTGAAGTTTCATTCTGAATGTATTTTTCGACGTTGAAACAGTACCAGCATACTCACATTAAACTCTAACTTCAACTATGATCAGTTCTCATATTTGACCCAAGCTTGATCTCTTAACTCTAGAGTAATGTTCAAAATCCACTCTAACTTCACCAGAAACTGTGGAAATAAAATTAGAGGTGGAAACGGAGGGAGAAGGTACCCGAGGGTATACGTATTTGGATTTAAAATTGGAGGTATATCTTGAAGATGGATGCCTAAATGGTGCCAAGAACTCCGTGGAAGGAGGTAGCGTCAGAGGACAGTTCAGGAGGGAACATCGATTCGTTTCTATGAAACTTTATAGTGTTGTGTGGCCAGATGTCAGATGTGACCTGAAGGTAAATACGATTCATCAGCCCACAAAGAAAGCATAGCTGGAGGTGGAGGTAGGAGGTAACCTCTATAGATATGTATTTGGACTTCGAGCTGGAAGTATCTCATGGAATTGAATACTTGAAGAGAATCCAAGGCCTTCGGAGGTGAAAGAACTTTAAAAAAATTGGAAATAGAGGCATTTCTAACCTTCAGGTATGATCCTATAAGTGGAGGTGGAGGACTTGAACTCTTCTTTCGCGGTCCCTGAACCTTAACTGTTGGCTTCGAAGCATCAGATTTCATCTCATTTCAACTCTGAACTTCGAGTGCGGAAATTTCTCTTGAATATTCCATTTTCACACTTCATAACCTGACTCCGGAGTAATTTTCAAAAGTCATACTGACTTTATCTCTTGGTCTCAACAAAAGTTCTCAAACTCCACTCTACGCTTGACTTCGGTGCAGTTCTCATTTTTGACTCCCACTCTACGGCTTTTGACTCAAAAACAGTTCTCAAACTATACTTCAACCATACCTCTTGATTTCAAAGCATTCTCAAACTACTCCCCAGTCTTTAATTTTGAAGCAATTCTTAAACTCGAATCCAACTGCATTCTTGATTTTGGATGAATTTTTAAACTTGCTTTATTATTTGAAGTCAAACAGCAACAAACGCAAGAAAAAAAGAATTGCGAGCAAATTTGATTAAAAAAATTTGCAGGTATAATTTGATGAAATTTGATCTAATTTGATTATATCATACAAATAGCATTCCATAAAAAAAAAGGATTAGATCAAATATCAAATTTCATTTTAAAAATTCATTAATTCAATCAGAACATATAATTTGTGAAACTTGATCTGATCGATTTGATCAAATTATAATATTTTGCGTTATTTTTTATGAAGTTTGATTAAACCAAATAAATTAAAAATTTGATAAAATTTCATCTAATTTGATCAAATGATGGTAGTATGTAAAGATCTTCGATTAAATTCAATAAACTTGCATCATATAAAATCCAATACCTTTTAGATCAAATTTGATCAGATTAGACCCTATTTGTTAACATTACAATAAATTTTTGTCGGAATGCATCAAATTTCATCAAATTTGATCAGATTACGTCAAATTAATCATGTCAATTTGATATAATCTTATCAAAGTTGATAAAAATTTGTCATATTCCGATAACAAGTAAAGATATAAAGCTATCAAATAGGATCTAATCGGATCAAATTTTATCCAGTTTTATGATTTTGATCAAATTTGTTCTTTACGTACTACCTAATATCATTTGATCAAATTAAATCGAACGTCAATAAATTTGATAACATTTCTTCACTTTATCCAATTTTATTAATTTATTTTTTCTTGGAATTTTTGTCAGAATATACCGCATCAACTTTGATTAATCATGTTTGATCAACACGCATCAAAATTTATACTTTGTTCCTTTTTTCTTAAGAATGCAATTTGGGAATTGATTTGGATTCATTTCAACTCCATAACACCAGAGCAACTCTAGGTTCTTGCTTTTCTTATTTTTTAATTACTCACCAATATTATAGTCCCCTTGAGTCGGATCAAAGTGGAAATAGTGATGGGTTACTCTCCATGCTCTATTGGTGGCTAAACTGTAAACAATCAGAGCATTCGAACCCAAATCCGGTACATAAGCGTAAGTATTTTCACAGCTACCAGCTACATCGGCTATGATGTTACCCAGGAAAGAATTGTCTTTCAGTAAATCTTTAGAGAGAGGGTATTCGAATAATAGTTGATCGTTGGTTAAATTATAAGCTTGAATTTTCGGCCCATACAACACTTCCGCTTGTCCGAGGAGATTTACGATTCCCGTATCGAGTAACCACAAACGATCGCAGACATCGACGTTCAACCGAAACACCGAAGCTATTTTACCAGCTCCATTGTTTTCGCGGTAATTCTGAGCTTCCCAATTCGGATAAGGTTTCAATTTGGGAGATTTTTCGGTAGTCGCTGAAACAAAATATCGAAGCGAAGGTGTTCAAAGAATCAAGCTGAAGTGCAAGGCTTTATATTTTAAGCTCATGAAGCAATTACGATCATGGGTTATTAATTACATATTGCATGGGATTTCCTAACAGACACGACGCTGAACAATACCGCTAAACCTATCACATGGTAATCGTGTTTAACCGCTTCTCGTTGACCCTGAATGATAAAAACGATAATAAAACGTGTGTAACGGTATGATAAGTTGAACATTGTATTAGTACTCTTTTTATGGAATAGGTCGTCTATTACTTCTCCTTTGCGTGTTGAGGTTACAGTTAAATAGCGAATCGTTTGTTACGATTATGACGTTAAAAAGCTCCGCATCAGAATTCACATGGTTTTATTATATTTACGAAGAAACTAGTTTTTTCACAAAGAGTTCACGAGTCGTGTCTGTCGGCTAATACCCATTACTCCTTTTGTGATTCATCGAATAAAAAACCCAAATTACCATCTAAATCGATGTACGTAACCGTAGCAGCTACACCATCTTTCCATGCTGGCAGAGTGACGAATAATTTATTCCTCCAGGCTTCCAGTCCTAAAGGCAGATTATTCTCGGCTATAAATTTGCCACTCTGCAAAGCTTCTGTACGAGCAGCTTCATTGGGGAAATCGAAATCTATCGTTTTCCAACATTATATTTACGAAGAAACTAGTTTTTTCACAAAGAGTTCACGAGTCGTGTCTGTCGGCTAATACCCATTACTCCTTTTGTGATTCATCGAATAAAAAACCCAAATTACCATCTAAATCGATGTACGTAACCGTAGCAGCTACACCATCTTTCCATGCTGGCAGAGTGACGAATAATTTATTCCTCCAGGCTTCCAGTCCTAAAGGCAGATTATTCTCGGCTATAAATTTGCCACTCTGCAAAGCTTCTGTACGAGCAGCTTCATTGGGGAAATCGAAATCTATCGTTTTCCAACTGAAACGCTCCTTCAGTTTGGTATTCTGGCAGCTAGCTAAAGCGATGAAGCCAAATAACGCTACTACTACAAGTTTGTCTAGTAACATCATTTTTACCTGTATGTAAAAGAACAGAAGGCATTTATCACTATGTTTACTTTTTGACATTGCGTTCAATGTTATTCTTCAGATGCAATTTTTTATACTTTCGTATTTAATTCTCGTTCTTAATTAGGTACTTAAAAGTTGAAGTTTATTGATTTTTACAAAATCAGCAAGTAGCTGCCTCATCATTCCTCTACTTATATTTTTAAAATGTTTTTATTTATAAGTACTCACGCTCTATTTTATTCATTCCTTCATAAATCGAATGGTTTTGTAAAAATTAAGAAACTTTTCTGCTCACCTATTTTCAGATGAGTAGATATAGAGCTGTACATACTCACGTAAAAACTTCGTTTTTTAGCTGAGTTTTTAACAAAACGATAGCTATTACAGCCTACCTGATTTGGGAAGGGAAGGGAGGGGGAGGGTGGGGTCTTCAAATCTTTGCGTTTCAGACCATTTGTAATCATCAGGCAAATGTCCAACTTTTTGGTATATATATATTTTTTTTTCCCCCACGCGTAGCGCCGGCGAGTATTCATAAAATTCGCTCAAAAATTGGTGAGAAACTCTTCTTGAAAATGCGCAGAAGTGTTTTTTTTGTTTTTTCGAAAACTTTCAAAATGGCGGATCACTCAAATTTTGAGGGGGCTGGAGAAGAGGCAAATAGCTCAAATTTTTCGTTTTTGATCTCATATGAAAGAGTGAGTCACGGACACCAACATATTTAAATTTCAGCTTCCTAAGTGCATTTTGAGGCGAGTTAGCAAAAACCTGTTTTTGAGAAATTGCGTTTTTTGTGTCACTCACTTGCGCAGGCGGGTGTGGATAAAATTCGCTCAAAATTCGGTGAGGAACTCTTCTTGCAAATACGCAAAAATAGTTTTTTTGTTTTTTCGATAAATTTCAAAATGGCGGATCACTCAAATTTTGAGGGGGCTGGAGAAGGGGCAAATAGCTCAAATTTTTCGTTTTTGATTTCATATGAAAGAGTGAGTCACGGATACTAACATATCCAAATTTCAGCTTCTTGAGTGCATATTGAGAGGAGTTAGATCAAAAAACGGCTTTTTGAGGAAGTTTTGAGTCATGAAATTTTTTGAATCTTCCATATCTCCCCACCAAATCAAGTTAAAGAGGTCAAATTTTGTGTGTGAGGTTAGTTGGTGACCACAATATGACCTCTTGAATTTGGATCAAAATGGATTCAAAATGGCGGATTATCAAAATTTTGAGTAGAGCTTGAGGAGCCTCTAGTTGGTAAAAATGTAATTAATTGCTGCAGGAAATTTCATGAATCTTCCATATCTCATCACCAAACCGGCCTAGAATGGTCAAACTTTGTGTGTAGGATTAGTTTGTGACCAGAATATAACCACTTAAATTTGAGTCAAAATGGATCCAAAATGGCGGATTTACAAAATTTGAAGATAATTTGAGGATCCTCAAATAGTTATAATTTGAGAAATATGTGTTCGCATGATTATTTCATGGCAAGAAATACTACATTTGTGCCAAATTGAACTTCTTAAGTGTTTTTGGAAAGGATAGGGTAGGGGTTTTCAGACTTGGTATTGCGTGTGGCCTGTAGTGATGAACGGTTGAGCATGGTTATTACTAAATCAAAACAAGCCCCAGTTAAAAACTCAGCTCCAGTAATGCGGCATGGCTGCTTACGTTTTTGTTTTTTTTTTCGTGGCGTTTTTAACTGCTTTGGTTACTACGCCACCTCTAGGATGGTTAGATTTTGAAGAGGAGGCCGCATCGTTGTAGAAGAGTCAAAATGTTGTGGATATTTTGTGGTTTGTCACTTATTTCTTGTTTGAATTTTAGGGATTTTCGAATATCGTTCAATTTTGGACACAGAAAGAGAAGGTGGCTGAAAAAATTTTCAATCGTCAATTTCTTGAAAATTCAGGGATTCTAACGTTTTTTCAAGTTTTTTGAAGACGCATTAAATATTGTATATTTTCAAAAATGAATAATGAATAGGTAATTTTTAGGTCACGTGCATAATGAACTTAATATGAGGTCTTCAGAATTCAATGGATAAAATGTGCCCTAATTTTATCTCCCATGTGTTTCCAAAGTATATAGTATGCTTCAAAATGACACCACTTTGATGTTTTACTACAAACCCCTGCAAGATAGAAATGGGAAATAATTGGTCTCCGAGTCGTAATGACTGCAAATTTTAATTCTGTATTATGCACATGACCTATAAATTACCTGATTTATTACTGACTTTTTTCATTACACAAAATTGTAGATAATTTTTCATAACAAAATTTTAAAAGGTCAAGACTCCTAGTTGAGCCACAATTTTTTTTTATTGGCAAAATAATATTTCAAATATTATATCAATTCTAAATCGAATTATAAACCTACGAATAAATAAAAAAATTAATATAAAAAAAACTAATATTAAATAAAAAATTAAATTAAATTAAATATAAAGTAAAAATTATTATTTAAATTATACCTAAATATTCTATTAAAAATAAAATTAAAAAATGCAATTATTTCAAATTCTCAAACTTTTGAGAACATTAACCTTATTAAATCAGGTGCTTCCATCAAGTTCGAGGACTTAAATTTGTTTAAGTTTTGTAGTCGGTAGGCAGGGGTGGGGTTCCTTCGCCTCTGACATTTTTCAGAAGAAAAACAAAATTTTGACCATTTTATTATTCTTGACTCAATATCTCAAGCTATTATAGGTAACTACATAAACATATATGGTTTCTTTAAAATCTAAATTACAATTACATGCAATATTAGAAGAAAAAGTTGATAAAATTTAATTAAAAAAATGATCTGCAACAGTGGCGTATTTAAGGGGGGGGGTGCAGGGAGTTGGACCCCCTTGGCGATTTAAAAAATAGTATTTTTGCCATATAGAAATAAGGAACAACGAAAATGTAATATGCAAATAATCAATAGTAATAAAATCGCAAAATTTTGAGCCTACCTAAACAATTTTTATGTTTGAAAATTTTGTTGGACCCCCCCCCCTTGACCATCAGTCTGGATACGCCACTGATCTGCAATAATTCACTGAAATTCGATTCAATTTTAAGCAACTAATGTAAGTAGGTAAGGCAGATCAATTTTGATGAAATTCGATAAGTCGCATCAAAAATGAAATCCTTTTGGATGATTTTTGGGCAGATTATTGTAACCTATATTCTATCAAATATGTATCAAATGTTATCAAATTTGAGCAATTTTAGTCAGATTATATCGATGATGAAATATCATCAAATTTTATTTGATTGGATGAATTTTGATCAAATTTGACCCATCTCTTTTTTCCTGGAATTTTTTTCTAATCCCTTAAAAGAAGTAAAAAAAAAACCGGCTAAATATAATTTCGTCAAATTTCATGAAATTCTATTCAACTTGATTAAAATAATATGAGCATGAGTAGATCAAATTTGATCAAATTCGAAAAAATTGAATCAAATGAAATCAAATATCTACAGTTTGGATAAAATTTAATCACATATAAGATACCAATTCATCAAATGTAATAACTTAATTTATATTTATTTTTTGTCGAAAGATACGATATTTCATTAAGATGGATCAAATTTGATCACATCATATCAAATTATAATATTTGGTCATTTTATTGATATCTAAAATTTTATCAAACTTCATCAGATTTGATCAAATTGATCCATTGGTTTTACATGAAATATTGTCTGATTGGATCGAAATGACTAGATCAAATTTCATATGAAAATGTAACAAAGTATAGTTAGAAAACAAAATTTGTCATCATGCACTGCATAAATTTGACCAAATTTGATACGTTTATGTCAAATTTTTGACAGATTATCAAATTTTATTACATTTCATTGAATTTGATCATAATTATTACATTTATTATTATGAAATCATTTTGTTCGAATTTCATTTGATTCGATGAATTTTGATCAAATTTCATTCCTTCCTGTTGAACGTAATGTGATCAAATAGGATGTAATGTAAGTATATTCAGTTAATCACATCCAACTCAAATGGTATTAGATTACATTTGATCCAATTTGATCAACTTTAATCCATGTCTACTTGCATGATTTGATGAAAGTAGATCAAATATAATTTCATAAATTCTTTTTTTCATCAAAAATTTTACAAAATCCTGCAATAATTACCTACTGTAATCACGTACTCGAAAGGAAGGCTAGGAACTCGGACCCCCAAAAGCTCAGAAAAATTTATAAGTTTCAAATTTCGAACGATGTATTCGGCAGAAGACTAAAAATGAAGTATCGTGTTTTCAGAGAGCCCCCCTTCCCCTCTAGGAAACATACCTCGCTAATTGTTTGTAAGTTTCGGTAATATTAAGCAATATAAAAAAAAAATTTACTTAGGGTGTTTAATAATAATTATTTTAAAAAACAAAATAGTAGTAACTTGGCAAAAATAGTAATGAACTGAATGAAATAAAGTACGTTTAATCAGTTTTGGTCAAAGAAATAATCGAATACGTATGTAATGAAATTAAGTTAAATTTAATGAAACAAGATTTAATCTGATCCATTTAATTAAATGTAAGACATACTGTACGTATGAGTTTCATTTATTCCAACTTAATGAAAATTGATGTATATCTTTATTTTATGCGATATTGAATCAAAATTGATTCACCTTGATAGGTCTAGATTATTTTTATCCAAGTGGATGGCCCTTTGACAGTATTTTCTTTTTGATTTTTTGAAAACCTTTTCATTCATGAAATTAATTTTTAGATTTTTTTCGTTTTTAGACCACTTGTTATTTAATTTTTGAATGTTTTTCAATCAAAAAAAAAAAAAAAAAATAGTTAAATAGATCAAATTTAAATTTAAATGATTTTTTTGTATGGAAAAACGTTGTACTTGATACATGATATATGATGCACAATTCAAGTTACAAGTTTACAAAAAATTACCTATCAGACTATTTAAAATTCTCTATACTTTCAACTTTGAAGACAAAACAAAAATTTGAAATTTTGATTTTTGGATCTTCAATTTTTTGTTTATGCGGTAGAGGTACTCAAAAATATAATTTTATGCACAGGTGCTACATTGAACTTGGGTCTCAGTTAATAAGTATACTGTCTGGTGTAGGGCTAATGATCTTAGAATCTTTTCAAGTGTCTAATTGTAACTATATCTATCGCAATTTGCATATTCTAATTATAAGATGAAACACATTGATATTGGTAGGTATTTTTTTAGATAGATATCTATGCTATGCTACATTGTTATTTGCCAATAATGAGAATTGTAAGATTATCTAATAAATTTAATATTAACCTATAACGTTGAAACTGAAGTGAAGGATTACACATAGGTAGAGGTACATCAAAAACTGACCTGTTATTTCCTGTTTTTAAATTTCAAAGAAAGCTGAGAAAAAATATAGGAAAAAAATTGTGATATAAAATTAAAGTAAGTATCTACAACTGAATTATTTTCAGACTGATGTGAAGGGAATTCAAAAGCGAAGCTATAGCTCACCGAACATGTAATATTGTGTAAATAAGATAAGAGTCTTAATTTTCAATTCTGATGTTAATTAAGTATTTAACCGGATTAACATTATCTCCAATTCACCTCTGTACTATGTAGTTCTTAATATACACTATACTAGCTTCAATATACCCGAAAATGCTCGAGATATTATTCCTTGATCATGAAAAGAGCAAACAAGAAATTTCTCACTAACAAATAGCTTCCCAATCCCCGTACAAATTCGTAATAACTTTTCATTGAAAAGTTTCAATCATCATTTAATATATCGCACGACAGAAAAAGTTAATACCAAATCAATTCTCGAAAAAAATTATCATAATTACGAGCATAAATAATATAGGAAGTATCGTACAAAATCTTACCTTGATAGATCACACAAGTCTCCGCAGAAGGATAACCACAGACCGAATATACGAACTGATGGACGTGAATGGCGAACTCGAGCGTCCACCACGAGTTGTTTTTGTTTTCCACTTCACGACGATAATTCGCGAGCAGACTAACGCTTAGGCGCGGATTAAATGCCGCGTAAACTGGGACCATATAAATGTATCGCTCCCGGCGCTATTGTGAGATGACCAAGGTCGTCTTTTAACCTGGAATTACGACTTCCTGCAATAGTACGCCTCCTCCCCGCCAATATTGGCGTCACGCTGGACCTGCATGAAATTATCTTAAAATAGTTACCAAAAATGTTTTTTCTCCGGAATCAAATTAATAGGTGTTTAACTCGGCTGCCTACGTCGTGATACGTCATACGTAAAAAACGCGGTTTCTAGTTAAACATTCGTAATGGGAAAATTGATTTTCATTGTGTACGGAGATACATCATTCGTATTTTTCGTAGGAATTTTTTTTCATTGTATCGAAATTATTTCTTGTTATAAGTTTAGAACATGATAAGCCCAGAGTGATGAGTAAAAGGGAAGAGCTACGGGTATCCATTTATCTGTGAGCGATTAAAGACTCATGTAGTTTGTTGGTATTGATCAATATTCCTACATTTATTAGAGATACATTGAAAAGCAACTATAACGTTGTAATTATCTGCTGTATAGCCCATGTATGAATATAGCCACATAGTCGTATGAAACCTATAATTCCATCGTTAAAAAGTTCATATTTCTACAAAGATAAGTTACCCGTGAATTTATCTTATATACTCAACATAAATATTCTAAAATTAACCGTACATAATTCTTATCATCTTGGACTTGATATTATTCATTATCGTTCTCTAATGATATTTATTATTTACTCCCAATTTCTGTTTACTATACAACATAAAATGCTGAATAGTGATGCCAAGAATTCTTCCAATCAAAGCTCCCTTTATCTCTGACGTAATTACAAAATAAGTCGAACTCGAATGAAAGTACACCCACTACCACATAAATTTTATCGTTACATGAAACACATTAAGATTCAGAAAAAACTATTATCCATTTATCACGAGCGATTTCCCGTTACGACGATCAGATGTAACTAGAGAATGGGACCAAACTAACAATTATTTATTTGCAAATTTCACGCTAATTTTACGCTGAATGATTCCTCGTTAGTCGGAAAATTATCATTAATTTTGTAACGATAGCTCATTGTTGGTGAATTTTCATCAATTTCATTTGTAATTTTCTTTTAAAAATTTTAATTAATTTTACCCTAAACCAGGTGAAGGATTTGTGATGAAAGACTTTTTTTGGGACAGAGAACAGAATAAACTTTTAGACCTTGTTTTATTGTGTACGAAGACAAAAATAGTATACATCACCATAAGTAGAATTTCATTGGATTCATGACTATGAGTGTAGATAAAAGGAGTTATTAGTTTTCTTTCAAATCCTTAGATGTTCATTTTTACGATAAAGTGTTAAATTAATTTACTAATAGATCGTTTATTGGGAGTACTATTCCCATTCCGATAATCGTTTACACGCTAATCCCAGCTCATGTACTTAATTGAACGATGTTACCAACATAATAAGCAGTTCGTATTTCATAGCGCGTATTTAATAATGACGAAATAATTGGCGAGAGCTGAACGTATAGCATATAGTAAAATTAAAACGGCGGCGATCTCAATGTTGGACTACTTTTTTGGTACAATATGTACATTTGATCGTTTTAATTCGTGTCATAAGCGATATTATAGCACGACTCTGTAGTCAAGGTTATTCACTATCATTCATTAACTTTCACTTTCAATAGTCAGCTGTTTCAGTGACATCGTTCGTTACGCTTTAATTTACATATTCCAGTGGTGGGTGGTTGGTGGAAATGCAGAGATAATTTGGAGGATGAATATGATTTTTTTTTTAGAGCGTTGCAAGAATTATTTCGCTTTGGTTTTGTGAAATGTTGGTAGTTTGTTGATGAGGAAAAAGAGGAGCAAAAATTTTACTTTCATTTACACATCGCACGAAATTAATTTGATCTTTGATTTTCATTTTTGATTATTAAGAATTCCATGTTGAGGTTTTAATTAACATTTTTAGCTGAGTTTTTAACAAAACGATAGCTATTACAGCCTACCTGATTTGGGAAGGGAAGGTCGGGGGAGGGTGGGGTCTTCAAATCTTTGCGTTTCAGACCATTTGTAATCATCTGGCAAATATCCAACTTTTTGGTATATATATATATTTTTCTTTCCCCCACGCGTAGCGCCGGCGAGTATTCATAAAATTCGCTCAAAATTTGGTGAGAACTCTTCTTGAAAATGCGCAAAATTTTTTTTGTTTTTTCGATAAATTTCAAAATGGCGGATCACTCAAATTTTGAGGGGGCTGGAGAAGGGCAAATAGCTCAAATTTTTCGTTTTTGATTTCATATGAAAGAGTGAGTCACGGATACTAACATATCCAAATTTCAGCTTCTTGAGTGCATATTGAGAGGAGTTAGATCAAAAAACGGCTTTTTGAGGAAGTTTTGAGTCATGAAATTTCTTGAATCTTCCATATCTCCCCACCAAATCAAGTTAAAGAGGTCAAATTTTGTGTGTGAGGTTAGTTGGTGACCACAATATGACCTCTTGAATTTGGATCAAAATGGATTCAAAATGGCGGATTATCAAAATTTTGAGTAGAGCTTGAGGAGCCTCAAGTTGGTAAAAATGTAATTAATATGAATTCATATGGTTATTGGGGATAAGTTGTATACTATATCCCGAATTCACTTCCATACATGATGTTGGAGGGGGAAGGCGGGGTTACAACCTAAAATAGTGGTGGGGGTACAGGAGGGGTCGAAAATTTTTTATTGCTGTGTCATATGATAAAATGAGCCCAAGTGACAAACGTATTTTGATTTTAGCTTCCTCAGTGATTTTGGAGGGGAGTTAGAGCAAAAAACGGCTTTTGGAGGGGAAATTGCTGCAGGAAATTTCATGAATCTTCCATATCTCATCACCAAATCGGCCTAGAATGGTCAAACTTTGTGTGTAGGATTAGTTTGTGACCAGAATATAACCACTTAAATTTGAGTCAAAATGGATCCAAAATGGCGGATTTACAAAATTTGAAGATAATTTGAGGATCCTCAAATAGTTATAATTTGAGAAATATGTGTTCGCATAATTATTTCATGGCAAGAAATACTACATTTGTGCCAAATTGAACTTTTTAAGTGTTTTTGGAAAGGATAGGGTAGGGGTTTTCAGACTTGGTATTGGTTGTGGCCTGTAGTGATGAACGGTTGAGCATGATTATTACTAAATCAAAACAAGCCCCAGTTAAAAACTCAGCTCCAGTAATGCGGCATGGCTGCTTACGGTTTTTTTTTTTTTTTTTTGTAATATTACCCAATTATAATTACTTGTGATTTTGTTTATTAAACTTTTATAGGAGTATTATGATTATTAGTTTATTAATGTTTTTAAATTTTGATATCAAGTCTGCAATAACCTAGTTTTTCCTTCATAAAAACTTAACTATTCAGTATACCTAATTTGGATGGAAAAAGCAGGTTAGGGACATTTTGTAATCTTACATTTCAAAATATTTGTAGCTGTAGTTGATTCGCTTACGTTTAGCTTTTATGAACCACAAGGCCAAGACTGTCATAAGGATATATCACTGAGAGTGATTTTAAAATATTTTTTCAGAATATATATCGAAGTTATATAGAATACCGAGTTATTGTGTTCAGTGTACTCCCATAAGAACAATGTAATTAGTTCAAAAACTATCGTCAGATGCGCAACAGTCGAGAAGACACATCTCTGATTGGTGGCTGAAATAACAACCAGTGATCGGTTCAGTCATAATGCGCGGGAAATTCAAAATAACCAATCAGAGTTGAGACTAGATCACAGCGCTCGTATGGTGAGCAGTTGGTACTATTCTGATTTTTTGTTTAATTTTCATTCAGAGTGCAGTGACTTGGTATTGTTTACTTTCAACTTTGATATACATTTTGCTTAAAACTGCAGCCACTGTAATCAGGAAGCAAATCAGGAAGGAGAGGGTAGAGAGAGCAAATTACTCCATGCCTGATTTTTTGAAAGGGTCCGGAGATCCGAATTTTAGGTTTTAAAACTTGTTAAAATTCTTATTTGAAGTCTTTTTTTCTAAATTTAATTCTTTTTTTTTTCAAATTTCAATAAGATTAAAAAAAAAAAAACTAATTTAGAATAAAATTATGAAAATACTTAAAATCCAATATTCAGATTTTCGGGCCCTCTCGGAATCCAGAATCCAAGAACTATCTGCTTCTTTTCCTTCTCCCTCTCTCTGACTTTGCTGACTACGAGCCTTTGGCAGCCTTAATGCAACAGAGAGTCAACTTAAAAAAAAGTGTAAACAGCTATGCCACATTATCGGGGCTAAAGTTTTAAATTGAGGTTTAGTACCGAAGCTGAAAACCACACGCCTATCCCTTCCATAGCAAACTAAGAATTGAATTTAGGATACGCAGTATTTTGCTCTTAAGAATCAAATGAGCTCATATTTATCAAATTTCAACCATGTGAGGTTCTATAAGCCTTTTTAAAATTTACAAAGGGCCTCCCTCATTAAGTAGGTAAAATCGGCCCTTGACGCAAATTTGGTCAAAAATGGTTCCAAATGTTACTTTGGACTTAAAAACATTCCAGCTAAATTTTTGACCCCCTACCCCACCCCTTCAAGAATTATCGCGCATTATATGCTAAAAATTCAATTCGCGATATTTCCAGTTAGAACGGAGGAAAATATTTGAAATTTTCACAGATCATACGTAGTACATGTATGTTCGTACGATAATTTTTTGAGATTTTTTTTGGAATTTTTTCCTCATTTTTGAGGGGTTAAAAATTTCAAAAAAAAATTTCAAAAAATTTTGCGGGTGCGTTCGCTGATTTTTTTTCATAACTTCGTCATACCCTTAGGTACTACATATAATTTTTTCGAAGTCCCTTTAGGGGGTGCAACATGCTGAAAAAAAAATGAAGTTTGAATAAAAACGCGTATTTTTCAACTACCGCCCGCAACATTACTTGTACTTCCATATTTTGGGCCCATTTAGGTGCTTAGCGAGAAGCATCAGCACTTATTTTTATTGGAAATCCAGTGTATAATAATTTTGTTTTTATTGATTTTTCCTCTCCGCATCATCATAATTGTCATACAATTGAAGAACACAAAATTTTCAAAAATGGTTATTATTACCCCCACCTCTCTTTGAAGGTTTTATTTTATAGGAAACTGAACAAAGAAAATTTTTTTACTAATCTAATTTACCCCTCCTCCTTTCAGAGCTATAAGGAAAAAACCCACTTTTTTCAGAGGTTTTTGTCCTCTCGCACATTTAGCCGGAGGGGTAGGGGATGAAACTTTTAGAATGTTACTTAGGAAGGCATTCTTCGCATGTATGGTATAAATCATCTTTCCTGTAATTTTTTCTAGGTTCGAACCAAAAATGACTGGGCTATAAGTGTTATCGTTGCGGGCAATAGTTGAAAAATACGCGTTTTTATTTAAACTTAATTTTTTTTCAGCACGTTGCACCCCCTAAAGGGACTTCGAAAAAATTATATGTTGTACCTAAGGGTATGACGAAGTTATGAAAAAAAATCAGCGAAGACACCCCCCAAAATTTTTTGGAATTTTTTTTTGAAATTTTCAACCCCCCCAAAAATGAGGAAAAAATTTCAAAAAAATCTCAAAAAATTATCGTACGAACATACATGTACTACGCATGATCTGTGAAAATTTCAAATATTTTCCTTCGTTCTTACTGGAAATATCGCGAATTGAATTTTTAGCATATAATGCGCGATAATTGTGGAAGGGGTGAGGGTAGGGGGTTAAAAATTTAGCTGGAATGTTTTTAGGTCCAAAGTAACATTTGGAACCACTTTTGACCAAATTTGCGTCAAGGGCCGATTTTACCTACTTAATGGGGGAGGCCCTTTTCTACTTTGGATTTGGACCCAAATCCAAGAAGTCATGTTTTAGTCCTTAATACGGTTTGAGCCTTGTAGGTCGATTTGGTGAGAATAAGTATTTAGAAGATTCGATGAATTTCATGACTCAAAACCTCCTCAAGGAGCTGTTTTTGCTTCAACTTCCCTCTGTACATTCACTTAGGAACCTGAAATTTGGATGTTGATATCCTTGAGTCACATTCTTATATGAAACTACTAACGAACATTTCTACGTATTTGCACTCATGCCTCTACTTCCTTATAAAATTCGTTCAATAAATTAGCAAATTCTGAGACTTTGAGAAGAAGCCAAATATTCCTTTTTGAAACTTTTTTTATTTTTATGGGACTCTCCCAACTGTGAAGTTTCGAAGATTAATGCTTCCACCCTTGGTCTCTCCTTGAATCTACGTCTAAAATGGTGGAACATAGATCTGAACTTTTGCATTCCTTGTATCGTACTCGGTCCCATTTTTGGAATGTCAGTATCTTTGTATGACCTTTTTTACGTTGTGAGATCAGTTTTAGGCCTTGGATTACGTAGTTCACATGTTTGTGCGGATTTTTGCCCAAATCTACATGCATGCCTGTTCAGCATCACATAGGCAAATCTTCGTACTTGACATCTCATTTCGCAGTTAAAGCAAGCATTTAAGACCCTGTCGATTCGCTGCAATTTTAAGAGAAGAACCTTGCTAAACCAATAAAGCACATATTATGTACCATATGAAAGACCAAGATTAGACCCCAAAATATCCTGATTTCAGCTTCATAAATGAATTTGTGGAAGCAAAAAATGGTTTTTGATGAGATTCTAGTCATAAAATTCATTTTTTAATTAAAATAAAAACAAAATGGGGAATGGTTGAAATTTTCACGATAGCTTGAAAAGCTTCAAATAGCTCAAATTTGATAAATACGAACTCGTATGATTACTGGGACGCACCACAAATTTAACATCATCCGAGATTCAAGGAATATTTGAGATGTCTCAAATACGCAGCTCACGTTGATGAGTACGGACTAATACGATTACCAGGTTGGGGGAAAGGAGCTCAGTACTAAGTGTGGGTGTGAAGACATTAACAGAATCATTACAACTCTGAATATGTGGTACTTGAAAACTTATCAGTTATGTGAAAAGATTGCTTGATATTCGTTTTTTTTCTTAAGGAGAGAGGATGGGGGAAGATTACATCAGTTTTTGAGTTTTTTAATTTTGAATTTCTCACCATAATTTTGTGATCAATTTTTCGACAAAATTTTTTTATAAGGCGTTAGCAGAATCATTTATGTCTGAACATGTGCTACTTGACAACTCATCTTCAGTAATGTAGCATAGCTGCTTCTCATCTTTTTTTTTGGGGGTGGGGGGGATGTTATCAGTGGTTAAATTTATTAATGTTGACTATCATAATTTTGTGCCCAATTACTTCGTGAAATTCCTTCACAACAAATTCCCAATTCTTCGAAAACAATTTAAAATGTATAAATTGATTTGTATCTACCATTCCAAATAAAATAATTATGTCAACATAAAACGTAATTAGATTCTATTAAAATAAATGAAGAATAAATATACATGAACGCCGCAAGGCGAAAAGTATTACAATGTTTTTTACAAATTAAAATCTAGTATTGCTATCCATTATTTATTACATTCTAGACGCTGGAAACCATCTATAAAATATCAATAATTTCAAAACAGGTTCCACATTTCATTCGACTCCTGCGCAAATATCGAAATAGCAAAATTTCAAAAACGCCGAAAAAGAAATTACGATATCGTAATACTGGAATGTGACCGAATCGTCGCTGATAAAATCTTCAACTTTAGTTGAAGATTTAATCGACGGGCGATGAAAAATAATTATTACAATTAAAATACGAAATAATGATAAATGTTTTACGGTATTATGAAAGCTAAAAATGAACAATTAAAAATTCACAAGACACACATAATTTCATTTAAAAATTTATAATGAAGCAGAATTAAAAACAAGGTAACAGGTAAATGATACACGGACTCATAATAGCTAACGTAACTATGTACTAATATGATTGCTGCTTTTACGCCTTAGCTCCGGTTGGTTTTGAAGGGTTTGTGGTACTTTGCTCTTTCTCCAACTGCTTACCTAAGTATTCCCTGAAAACAGACAATTTATATTTTTAATCGAAATTTCATTTTAATGAAAAATCAAAGATGAAAATTTCTTACCAGTTGTGAACCATTAATTTTTGAACAGCGAGTAAAGCTTCGTAACGTACGTTAGGATCATCGTGGGATAAATGTTGCATCACTAATTGTTTTCCACCGAGTTGCTCGATAACGCTGTAAAAAAAAACAAGGTGTGGTAGGTGGTAAACGTAATTAACACGAATGAGGTTCTAATGAGAATACAAGCTCACTGTTTTCCTCTTGGGTAATGACGAACGTATTCTCCAATATCGTAACTAGCGACGCTTAAAACTTCCGGGTCTTGACTGGTTTCTAGTAAGTGTACCAGCATTCTCAACAATTCGTAATTTTTCTCGTTCAATCTGCTGGCATTTTCGCGCCAAAATTGCGCCGAACGGTGCACAGGGCTCCATTCTAAACGTCCAGATTTTACTTCGGTTGCGTATTCGTCGAATGAACTGAAATTCGAAATTATAATTGGAGAAATTCCATTTTAGAAGTTCACAGATTAGATGATGGAACGAAGGATACCTTAGATCTTGAACAGAAGCTTCTAGTTTTTCTTTCAAGTATTGTACATCCTCGACGATATCTTCGTCGTCGAATTTACGTTGCTCAAGAATATTCAACTGTTTCAGTACCTTTACTTGTACCATAGCTATACAGTGCTCTTTGGCAACGCTACTGTCTTCTGGTTTTTCGATTAAGTTCTGTACAATAAAATCGTGTTATTTTCAGTTATTTTTTGATTTGATAAAAAATATGATATGAAACTATAATTACTCTAAAAACAGCCAAAATAATTCTGGTAACTTTTTCTTTCACAGAATCGCTGAGTATATCGGCTAGCATGGGGATAACGCCGAATCTACGAGAAAATAATACAGGTTTTTAACGAGCAATTATTACAACACAGCGGAACCATTGAGATGTACTCACTTATTCATTCTCTCAGCTAAACGCGGATTAAAGGTAAGAACCCATATGCAAAAAATCAATTGATACTGAATTTGGAAATTAACCCTGCCTTCGAGAACTTTTAATAATGTAGATAATCCGTCTACGTTGATGAATTCAATACGATACGCATCAATACGTAGCATCATCTGAAGGCATCTGGCTACAGACTGCATGTACTCGTTATTCTGTAATCAATGATAATCCATGATATCTCGAGAACATAAATTGCAAATTAAATTTTAAAGACTGAAATTCACCTTGAGCAAAAGTTGATCTTTTAACCAAGTAAGATAGAAATGTAAATCAGCTTTTTCCACAACCTCGGGAGACCAACAGGCGATTTTGGCGATTATTCTGGACGACATATTGATGATAAATCCGTCCGAACCGTTTAATAAATTCAGAAATTGGCCGCAAACTGGTTCTTTTTTCTTGACAGCATAGTCGCGAAATATTTCAACTCGAGAACGATCTTCCTGCGATAAAATGTTATAAATTATCGTACATCATGGACAGTGGTTGCTTCGAAAGTTCAACTCACTTGTAGCATATCGTCGATTAATACCAAAACATACTGAATGGTTAAATCTTTGGAAACGTGCTCCAACAAGCTAAGAAAAGTTTTGGCCGCTTGATTTCGATTCTCATTGAGTAAAGTTGTTCGACCAGCTGCGTCGGTGCTGTCGTAAGCCATGATGAAATTATAATCATCCTTAGTAATCATCTGCGACCTGAAATACGATCGAGAGTAAATACATCGCTAGTAGGCTCCTTTAATATTACATACATTGAGAATAAACTTACTGTTCGTAAGATTGCCAATTCGGTCTCTGAGTACGAATCTCAGAAACTTGTTGTTGAAGCACGCTTGTGGCGGCCAACATATCTGTAATATCACAGAAAATTTAGTTTTACTTCCCTACGTCAAACAACGATCGTAAACGTCGGAATGAATTAAATTTTGTAGAAAATATCACATTTTTACAATCAACGACCTTTAGCCTGAGTTGATTATTTCATTATCATCGGTGCGAGATAATACCTATGCATTCTTTCGTATTATTAAGAAAGGGAAGATGGACTTTAAATGGTTGCCGAAGGGATTATGAGTTAGTTGTAGTAAGCAATTTGGAAATTGGAAAAAAATTGCCAATAAGTGTTTCGGGGTTGATTGCGATGTGTGATAAGGAAAAAGGCGTTGTTCTTTTCAATAGATGTTTCAGAGGCGAAGTTCATTTTAATTGTTGTTGGACCAAGAATACACTCGATTATAAAGTTGGTGATATATTTTGCAAGCTAAGCGGATAAAGTTAATTCGAAATTTTTTTTTCGAATAATGGTTACGCCCATCACCATTTTCTCGCGTAGAAACCAACTTACCGATATTTTCTTCCGGTAAATTCGGTAATATTTCCTTCATTGTCATATTTGAATTAAAATCTCTTTAAAATAAAATAATATTCACTTTATAAGGTAAAATTAATTTTTTTAATAGTAAAAATTAGTTATCAATGTTCGCCCTAAAACATTTTTTTATACGAGATTTGGCGCAGACTGTGATTGGTCGGAATGCAACTGTAGGTAAAATATTACAAACCTATATTACGAGGGGCATTTATCTGATATGAGTAATTTCACTGGTAATTACGTGTATTTTACTTATCACATTCATGATCCCTATTATAGGTTGTTAGGCAGGATACTTTTTCTTTTCCGCTATACCTACTTTCAATTAGTGATTTCCCTATTTTGCCATATCTTAAATTTCTTAAAAAATAATAATTATTAATAATTATTAAAATACCTATTATCATTCGGCACTCTATTCAATATCATTTTGCATAGTAATTGCATGGTCACCAAATGCAATGATGAATAAAAAATTATATCGTAATCTAAACTTGCGGCTTCGATGCTTTGTTATGAGCAGGGAATAGGTATCTATGTTATCTATGGTTGTGTCTAGTTCATGAACTTATTCATTTCAGTTCATCTTCCAAAAAAATGGAATAATTCACTTCGGTTCTGATCTCTTCATTTGGAAAGATCCTGAAGTTCAGTCTAAAGTCCTTCATCTAAGTTGAACTCAAATCATCGTTTACCCAAATTTCTTCAAAAAGTTAATTTATGTTTTTGCCTGGACTCCAGCGAGGCTAAATTCGTATGTAATGATATTTTGAAGTTGGCGAAATTAAAATTGGAAAAGAGAATCAAGATGTAAACAAAATCGAAACTCCAAATGAATTCAACTTCAATTTATCAGAGCTCAATTCATTTTTATTCTTAAGAATTACAAGTTTAAGTTTGGCTCAATAAAATCCCAAGTTCACGAACCAAACGACTGTATAATATGAAGTTCGCAGAATTAGCTCGAACTTGGCAAATTCTTGGTCGTAAACAAACAGACAAAAGATCGATATCACAAATTTATATAATATTTATAATAATTATTATAATTAGCTGCAAAAACAACAATGATGAAAACAATTCACTATCATTATTTAAAAGAATGACTCGAATTCAACTCCAATACAAAAAAAATATCTGATCATACGAACCAAGCAGCTGTTGCTACTAAGCAATACACTAAAATAAAACTAAATTGTATACAAAGTAAACAAATTACAATTTACATAAAAGCACATTCCCTTAACATCTAAAAAGCGTTTTATTATAAAGTTAAGTACTATTTTATGATAAGTATTATTGCATTTGAAAAGCATTTTACACGAGATCATGGATAATTTCGTCCATTTGTTTGATACAAAATAAGTTTTTAAAAAATTTAAAAAATTACATTAGGTAAATTATAATAGTTTATTCTCCGTAGAAAGATGTTCAAAATTCGTGAAAGTTATAGTTTAGCCAACTGAGTAGATGAACTTTGAACGTAAGCTTCAATACCGTCCCGAATCACCGGAGAAATTGAGGGCATTGAAACCGCCATATTTACGTTGTTATCGTGTTTGCACGCCGTTGGAGGAGGTTTATTTTCTTCTTTCAACTCGATATGATTCACATTATTAACTTTTGATGAATTATTCACTTCATATTCTTCTTTTTTGTCTAAAGAGTCGTCGGATACGAATCTGCAGAAAAAACCATAGGCCTATAATTTCTCATTATTTTCAACACGAAAAAAACATTAGTTTCATTAGGACTTACACGTGATGAAAACTTAGGTCAGGAACAGTATGATTGTCACCGTTTCCATGAACTTTTATCTGATGCCTGATCAGATAACTATCTTTAGTAAAAGTGCGGCCGCAGGGGCATTCATAAGCCAATGAGGTAGAATGCGATCTCATATGCAGAACGTATTGGCTCCTTGAATTGAAAGGTATTTTACATTTCTCGCATGATAATGGTTTTTCGAATATGTGAGTCCACCTAGAAAAAAACCTCAGGTTACATAATAGCACTCCCATAACTTCATTAATTTCACACCGAATAATACCTATGCGCATCCACGTAACTCTTCACCGCAAACTTTTTATCACAGATGTCGCAAGAGTATGGTCGCTCTCCGGTATGTGCTCTTTTATGTATATTCAAGCTACTTTTCTGAGTAAACCGCTTCAAACAGACACTACATTGAAACGGACGTTCACCGGTATGGGTTCTCATGTGAACCTATATGTATTCAAAAAAGATAATCAATACTGCTGATAAGAATTACTTCAACTAACTCGTCACCACATACCTCTAGATACGGTTTCCGGCAAAAACTAACATCGCACATCGGACAATGATACGGTTTATGTCCAGAATGTTGTTTCATATGAACATAATACGACGACGTTGAAGATAACACCCTTCCACAGATATAACAAGAATGCGTCTTATATTCATTGCCGGATTTCTTTGTACTTCTAGTCGAAGTAGCCGGTTGCGGTGGTGGAGTTTCAGCAACACTTTTACTACTCATGGTAGCTTTCTCTTCCAAATTGAATAAAGGAATCTGTCAAAACATTATAGATCGAATAAATACATACTTCAGGGCACCGATAAACGCCACACAGCGATTACTCACTTCAGGTTTCAATTCATATTGCCTATCCAAATGTTGAGTTAGGAATTCCATCGAACGATATGTATTTAAAGAAGCAAATCCTAAGGGCATCTGAAGAATGGAATTTTGAAAATGAGACTCCATTTTCTCAAGACGCTTTACAACAGCCTGTCAATATTAGTGAAAGTGAAATCAAGCGCGAAATTTAAGGAAACATATTTTTTTTAAATAAAATCTCCAACATGCTGTGAAACAGCTGAACATTCAATTACGCGAATTAAGTTTGATATCAAAACAAAAATTGAACTCGTATCAAACAAAAATTGACTATACGAAACACACATACCTTCGACAAACATGTTACATATTGTTCTGCCGATTTTCATGCTTAGTTGTTTCAGTTCATTATGCAAGTCATATGTATAGGTATAATAAACGTGATGGAAAATTAGCGGTTGAAGGAGCAGAATAAGTAGCTCTGTAAATGCGTCGATGGACCGTTCGTTATCTTAATTTTTCGAGTTTTATTTCGATTAAACTTTCTTCGATTGAAAAATATTTAAAACATTTATTCACCTAATACATTAAAATCGAAAACAATGAAGATGAAATTTATAATCAATTACTTGGATTGGATTTGGAGGAAATTGGATTAATGGGCGGGGAAAGGGATGGTTGCGATTGGATCGGGGAAATGCACTGATAGCAAAAGAATTAGAAAACCGCGAACTCATTTCGAAATCTACAAAAATTACCGAGGTATTTATCGGTTATTACGAAATCGATTATCATTCAATAATACATTAAAACAATAGGTATTATTATTTTAAAATTATTAGAGCGTCATCTTTGTAGTTTAAATAATTTTTTTTATTCCTCTACCTTATTTCTTTATTTGATCTATTTTAGTAGATTTTGATAATATTAAGGCGTATACTTGAATCCGTAACTCTACAAAATGGAAAACAAAGAGAAAATTTAGAAAATTTCACTTTTTATTTTAGAAAATACAGCAAGGGTAATTTCGCTAATTTTATTTCAACAAAGTTAATTAAATAAAAATATATAATAAGAGAACAAGAAAATGTGACTAAGCGCAACAATATGAATAAATAAATGAAGTATCTCATCATGGGCTATCATCTTCTTCGTTTTTTTCATCTTGTTCCGTTGGCTTTATAATAGGAAAAAATATAACTTCCTATGACAAAAAAATAATATTGAAAAAATTACAATACAAATTATTTTATTAATGCTATTTTACCACTAGGCAAAGGCAACTAAGTCACATACTTTAATATTATTTGAATCACTTAAAAGCATAACAAGTCGATCGATTCCGATACCCCATCCAGCTGTCGGTGGTAAGCCGTATTCCAAAGCGGTACAATAATTTTTATCAATCGGTTGAGCTTCATCATCACCAGCATGTTTATCCTGAATGCAAAATACAACAATTAAATTTTGAAGCATGTAAGATTTAATTCAATAAATCGTTAACAAACTTTGGCTTGCTGTTTGAAACATTGGAGCTGCACTACAGGATCATTTAATTCGGTGTATGCGTTACATATTTCTCGTTTCATGATAAATAACTCGAAACGTTCCGTTAAACCGCTATTAGAACGATGCCACTTGGCCAACGGAGACATTATTTGGGGGTAATCACAGATGAACGTTGGATTTATGCAGTTTTCAACGATAAAGACGTCCACTATCTTAAGACAAAATTTATGGTTAGAGAAATGTAGGAAAAATCACATTATAAATAGTTTCATATATTACTTTATCTAATAATCTTGAAGAAGTGTGAGGTAGAGCACAAGGTACATTATGTTTTTGGCATATGTCTTTGAGGAATTGATTGGCTTCAGGAGTATCCAAATCCGAAGCGTTTGGAAATTTAACATTTAATATTTCTTCTAAAGTTGGTAACATTTCAATTCGTTTAAATGGTGGTGTAAAATCAATTACTACTGATTCATTGTTTAATCTACTGCCAGGGTGGTAGACCATTTCATAAGAACCGTGGATATCCTTGACCATGCCTTCGAAACAGATATTATTTAATAATGAGAGATTTTCCGATTTTAAAAGAAAATTCAAACAAAATTTTACCAGAAATAAGGTCTTCTGTGATTGTCAAGAGATCATTGTAATCAGCATAAGCCATGTAAAATTCACATGTTGTGAATTCAGGATTGTGATTAGCGTCGACTCCTTCGTTTCGAAATTGGCGGCCAATTTCATATAGTTTACTGATACCGCCGATGATTAACATCTGAATAAATACAAAATTAGTCGTACAAATTTTAAATTATGAACAGTTCGTGATATGGCAAGTTATATGTACTTTGTGATATAATTCCGGCGATACTCTCAAAAATAAATCGCTATGCAATTCATTATGATGAGTAATAAAAGGTTTCGCAGAAGCTCCGCCTATGGATGGACTCATTATCGGTGTTTCTATTTCCAAAAATCCTTTGGAATCTAAATACTTACGAATATACGAAATGATGCGAGATCGCATAATAAATTTTCCAAGTGTTTCATGGTTCAACATTAAATCTAAATATCTCTGAAGGTATCTAGGTTTCTGTGCATCACAAATTCAGTCAAATCAATAATTAATGATACATCCTAGAGTGGAGTGAATAATGCTTACATTTTCTTCTATACCATGGTACTGATTGGGTAAGCCATGAAGACACGGCGCCAAAAGAGTAATATTTTTCGGTATTATCGATAATTCACCAACTTTCGTTTTAGCAGGCATGCCCTCGACTCCAATAACATCACCTCTTCGTAAAAACTCAACATTCCATTGGAATGCGTCCGGAGAAGAGTGTAATTTGAATTCAGTCATAACTTGAAGTTTTACACCGTCGCTTTGTATATCGTAAAATACGAGCTTCTTCGAAGCGTACCTAATAGCAATGATGCGACCTAGGTATCATGATTTTATCAACATAGACAACCAACTAATTCGAAACTAAACTCTTATGCTTACCAGATACAGATACATTGTCATCTAAGAGCCTTTGACCGTGTTCTAAATGTTGGTATTTCATAATAAATTCTTGTAATGTATGCGATACATTAAATTTATGCGGGTATGGGTTTCTTCCTTGATTTTTCCATTCAGATACGAGTATTTGACGCCTTTCATAATATTCCTGTAAATATTGAAAAATATTTGAAGATCGATCTATTTCCTTTCGAGTTCATTTCGGTTTCTTACATGGGGTTTCAGTTGTTCGATGGAGTCCCGAGATGTGTTCGAAGATTTTTTGTTTTGTTCTTCGATTTTAACATTTTCATGACTGCTAAAATTAAATTTAAAACAAAGAAAAGTAAATGAAATATCTTTGAACTATGATCAGCTGGAAATAAAGCAATGCTTACCATAAAGGTAAGTACTGCGAAAGAAATCTTGAAATTTTGCAGTGTGCCAGTGTACGCGCCTCGTGAAGTTGTGAAATATTTCTGATTACTTTGTACATTATTTTCATCCAAAATTATGAAATATTATATCAATGCATTCATATCCCGGCAAAAACTAGTAGTTTAGAAAATCTTGGCGGGAAATTACCGTTTCCAAAGAAGATATTTCATTATCGTACTTTAATATTGAAAATTTGACTACATGTATATTTAAAGAAATAAAAATGAAAAATTAATTAAAAGAATGAATAGTGAAAAACTGAGGAAAATAAATTAGTTATCAATATAAATTTCAAAAAATAAAAAATATTTCAAAAAAAATAATTTTTCCAAATCTACATTTTTTTTAGCTTCTCATCTTTGAATTCGCGCCAAAGAATGAAACACACAGGTTAGCCAACTTCCAAGCCCAACAGCTCCCAACACGTAAAAAAATCAGTTGGTCGAAGTATCTATGCGCAATGTAGAATCTGTGCATTATAAAAAACAAATTTTTGATTATGGTTATCGATTATGAAAAATTTTTAAAAAGTTATAATTAACGCGCGATATTTCTTTTACTTTTATTAATTATGTTTCATTTTAAACATAAAAGAACATTCGAACATTTCTTACTATATTTTTAATTCGATATTCCAAGTATCACGAATTTAAAATACAAGATGGACATTAATCAAACACAGACAGGTAATACAAATTTTACATTATTGTTTTGACGTAAAATAATTTTGCATAGAAAAATATCAACTTCAAATCTACCCAAAGTGATATCTGAAGAAATCAAAATATACTTGCCTTCTAGCCTCGGAACTCTTGATTTTTTCTCACCATTTCAGTCATTGTTTTGTTCATCAGAAATCTGTTATAAGCATATTCATATTGTTAGATGAAAGGTATTTATCCGTACATTTGATAATATTTTGCAGGACGTGAAATGGGTACCCCAATGCCCACTTCTGCTGACGCTTGTTTGAGCATCGTGCACAGTTTGATGTGTCATAGGCAAGGCTGGGAAACCGAAGGATTTGCCAAAAGAGCTATCGAAAGTTTGGTGAAAAAGTTAAAAGAAAAACGTGACGAATTAGATAGCTTGATAATGGCCGTAACTACGAGTGGAAGCCACCACACGAAATGTGTTACCATACAAAGAACACTTGATGGGAGATTACAGGTTAATATTGCCCATCATTCCTCAACCACTGAACTTTACGTTTAAAACATTCTCAAACGTATTTTCATATCTAGGTGGCGGGTAAGAAAGGATTCCCTCATGTGATCTACGCGAAAATCTGGCGATGGCCGGATCTACATAAAAATGAACTTAAACATCTTAAATTTTGCCAATATGCTTTTGATTTGAAACAAGATTCAGTTTGTGTTAATCCTTATCACTACGAACGTGTAGTTTCTCCCGGAATTGGTATTGTATTGTTTTCAAAAAGTAATACAATGTATTTCCTTTTTCTTAATAATCATTGTTTTCTCAGATTTTAGCGGGTTAAGTCTAAGTCAAACGGGAACACCGTCTCAGGATGCCATGAACTCGTCCCAACCCGTTGGTGGTAAATGCATTTTGTATAATTTTAATACATGATTTAAATAATTCGTGTATGGTAATGAATTTTATTTTTCGCAGATTTCAGCGGTTTAAGTTTAAGTCAAGCGGGAACACCACCTCAAGATGCCATCACTTCTCAACCTGTCGGTGGTAAGTGATTTAGAATTTCGTGTTATTCGACAGCATTTCATTAGTGATTTTCACACCTTAATTAGGCATCCCTTGCATGCGTATTTTTTCAACGAAATATTTTCATTTCGCAGTATGCTTGATTGCTGCTTAAAAGACTTTTTATTTCTGTTGTGCATTTTTGGCTTTTTTGGCTTGCAATTAGTACCCATAAAGTTTAACATGTTCTCTGTTTCAGTGAAGAGTTTTTTGTCTCTAACAGAGATTCATAAATATTTACTAATTGTCTTATACATTTTATACAAATTATTAAAATTCCAATAGCCATTAAGTCAATTGTATACATGGATTCGTTTCAAAAACTCGTAAACGAATTCGCGCATTAACTTATTTACGCATTTTTGTAGTCGAAAATGTACCACCACAACTACCACAACTACCTCAAGGACCGGTATCTCCTCCTATCTTAACTCCTAATCATAGCCATAAGAATGGATTCCCCGCTACGGTTGATAATACCGCGCACGCTGTATCGCAAGTTAACTGGAGGCCTCGCATGATGCCAAGCCAACCAAATTATGGTGCGTTTGAGCGCTATGACCAGTAGTATATTATATTATATTTTATTTCGAACGAAGGAATTTATATATCAATTTAAAACCGCCTTGAAAAAATCAATTAGTCGACACAATGTCAAATTAATAGCTTATCATTCCAGATGAGAAAATCTTCCTAATTTTGCTATAAAATTAAAAATGATTTTTAGAGTAATATGAGATTGGCTTGTTTGTTCATGATTTGAAAATAAGCATAATTGATATGTACCAAAAAGTGTCTGAAAAGATTGCATTCTTTTTTATTATAACCTACCTACCTACCTGTTGATGGTTAAGAAGATGGACAACTTTGAAATACAATGAAAAAATATCATAAAGAAATATTTGCATTAAAAAAAAAAAGGTGGAATATTTCATGTTCCTTAACTTCTTCGAAGTAGTTTTTTTATAACATTTTTGCAGATTTGCAAATTTAGTAGGAGCTATAAATTTAAAAAAATGGTTAATTCTCGTGATTCCTTCAATATCACAGTTGGGCAAAAAATTTATACGAATTTTGTGCTCTAATTAGTAAGTATTGAATACAACGACAATTTATGAAGAAATTATTAAATAACACAAATTTATTTCCTTTTTCATGGTCTACCTAGACTGAATAGTGAATATACTATAGAATATAAAAGGAAAATTATTTTCTTTTATTTGTGATTTTATTGTGGATAGTTATTGTACTTATTATTTTCAACAAAAAAAGTTCTTAAACAATTCTGCCTATCTATCATATTGAAGGGGTTGTGCGAGATTTCACTTTTTGAATCTTCATAGATCCTTCAGAATTGCAGGTAGGCAAAAATTTTAAAGGACTTTCACAAAAAAAAATTCCATGGTCCATCCAAACTAGGTATGGTACTTACACTAAAAAATATGTAGGGAGAAAAATAAATGGTTATCTTATTTGAGCATACCTATCATAGTGAAGGGGCTATGCGAGCTTTCAGTTTTTAAATTCTCATAGCTCCTTAATTTCGCTGAAAGGCAAAAATTTTAAAGCACGTTTCCTGCTCTCGTAATAATTACAATTTTTTTTTCATGATCTGTCTAAACTAGGCATATCAAAAAATATATGAAGGTAATGGTTTTCGTTTCTTGGAGATATGATTGCGGATTATTATTGTATTTATTATTTTCATCGAAAAACTTCTTATACAGTTTTGCCTATCTGTCATATTGAAGGGGTTGGGAGAATTTTCAAATTTTAAAACCTCATAGCTCCTTCAATATTATAGATAGGCAAAAATGAAGCTTGATCTTTTTTGATGCAAACAATAAGTACAACAATAATGCGTTATGAAATGTTGGAAGAACTAGGATTCATTTTCATCTCCATGGTCTTAGATTACTTGGTGTACCCAAGTACGATAGAAAGGGAGAGTAGAAATGACGTATTTCATTGCTTATTGTCAGATTGTTTCGTACTCTTTATTCACAAATTACACCACAAAATTTTCGTTTCAAATTTTGCCCATCTTTGATATTGCAGGGGCTAGGAGAATTTTTAATTTTTGAAACTTCATAGTTCCTTTATTATCATAGATATGCAAAAATTAAACATAATCTTTTTTGTCGTGAATTATCAATCCATGAACGATCCGCTTTGAAATCAGCGAAAAACTATGGTTTGTTCCCCCCCCCCCCCACCCCTCTATAGTCTACGATCGCTAGATGTACATTGTACACAGAGAAAGGGAGCGGGAAAATAACATTTTTTCGACTGTGGTAATTTGATTGCTGATTATGATTGTCTCGTATTCATTATTTACAGTAAAAAATTACGTGTCAAAATTTTGCCTATGTGCGATATTGAAGGTGCTGGGGAGAATTTTTCGTTTTTGAAACCTTATAGTTCCTTCATTATCTTAGATAGGCAAAAATTAAACATGATCTTTTTTGTTGTCAATTATGAGTACATGAATAATCCGCTTTGAAATCATCAAATAAGTGAGATTTGTTTCCCCCTCCATAGTCTATGATCACTGGATGTACACAAGTACCTATGATAGGAGAGGGAAAATAACGTTTTTTTGTCTGTGGTAATTTGATTGCCGTTTGTTGAATTGTCTCGTATTCATTATTTGCAACAAAAAATTCAATGTTGAAATTTTGCCTGTCTACGATATTGAAGGGGTTGGGAGAATTTTTAGTTTTTTGAAACCTCATAATTCCTTCAATATAGTAGACGGGTATTCATTATTTATGACAAAAAATTTAATTTCAAAGATTTGCCTATCTGTGGGATTGAAGGGGCTGAAAGAGTTTTCGATTTTTGAAACTGTATTGCTCCTACAATTTTACAGTATGGCAAAATTCATGTACAATCTTTTTAATGAAAATAAAAAAAATACACCAATATACTGCCATTTTAATCTCATGCAACACGCCCCCTCCCACAACCATCAACAAAATAATGCATTCTGAACCTTTTTAATGTACTTCAACTATGCCTATTTTCCTATCATGATCAGAGAGACCATATCTCTTACAACAATTGCCCTATTAGTAGTTTGTCTAAAGGAGTAATTGTACTGTGTACTTCTCCGCCTTCCCCTTCCCCCTCATCTTCATGAAAATAACAAATATTCAAAAATTTCGCCATTTTCTGAAAACGCCTTTCTTAATCTTGTATCTTATTTTTGCCACTTAGTTTATTTTTATTTATTTTTCATTTTATTATTTTCAACCGTAAAATTATTAGCTTATTTTTATTTGCGAATTTCAGCCAAAAATTATAGTCACTAAGCTTGAAGAATTTTTGTGATACACCAATGAAGGCGTTGTTTGTGTTGTAGTTTAAGCACTCTATTTAGTCGCAGTAGAATTAAAGTCTTTTGATTTTTTACATTTATCACTCGAAATGGAAACCCGTGCTTAAATATAAATTAAAAACATGCGTTCGAAACCATAGTAAACAAAATGGCGACGTGATTTTTTACTATTCGAGATTCCATCTGGTTTGGCGATTTTTACGACGGTGAGTCGCTGAAGCGTGAAAATACGTTTTTCAGCGACTTCAAAGGATTCATATCGGGTTTCTAGTTTGAGTTCACGAGTAGAATTTCAGACATAATATACAGAGAGAGAGTGTGGGGTTGGCATCTCGGAATACGCGATCACGAATTAATCGCACATATCTACGAATTTCTAGTTAACGGGGCGCAGACATCAGCACCGGTTTCGCCATCGGCCAGCGTCACGCAGAACGGTTTCGCGGCGACCATAAACGCTACTCCGACTTCGCCTTCTAACCATTCTCCGTCCAGCCAGCAAGGAACTACGATTCCTCAACGTAACTGGACCGGTAGCAGCACCTTATTGTATACTCGTCCGATGCAGCCGAATCAATCTAATTATTGTACGTTTACCAGCGGTAGACTCAGTGAAAAATATTTTTTTGAAATTTCACCATATCGGAGAATTATATTGTTTTATGTTTACGCTGGTTCGCAGGGACCCATAATATACCTCAAGATGTGAACGGTGGCGGTTTGATATCGAATCAACCTCCACCGGAGTATTGGTGCTCTATCGCGTATTTTGAATTGGACACTCAAGTCGGTGAGACCTTCAAGGTCCCTAGTTCGTTACCGAACGTCATCGTTGACGGTTATGTAGATCCATCCGGAGGCAATAGATTTTGTTTGGGCGCTTTGAGTAACGTTCATCGAACTGAACAAAGCGAGAAAGCGCGGTAAGTCGTTCTGTTATAAGTTTTAGATGTATTTAAATTGCTGACCTGTCGCGAGTATTTCATGAAGTTTTAGTCGACGTGAATTTTCGTCATGAACAACTAAGGTTTTGGATTTGTTTTGAACAGTGTTGCATCGCTCATAGAATTGTGAAATTTTTATGCCATGTTTGCAGATAAAATATATATTTTACGTGAACAAACGAATATTTCGCGGTTATGACTCGAAAGCTTCGTATATAAAAGGTCGTTTGAGAATTTCAAATGTATACCACAATTTGAGCAATCATTCAAAACACCTTGAAAAATTTCTGTTGATTCCTTCTATTTCTTAGAATATAATATTGGAAAAAAATTAAATTTTTCAACTCACCTAGATAGCGGTGAAAAAATAAAATTTAAAAAAATTTATTGTCTATATTTTCCAAAGTAGGTATACTTTAGGCTCGAAAATGTAGCCAACATTTTTCTCGATTAAAACCATCTTTTAGACTATAAATCGTTCGAAGAGCTCTCAGAGTCTATTTTGACCTGTTTATCCAGTTACGGACATTTTTTTTTTGCGGGAATTTCTTCTACCACACACGACACTGCTTGGTTGGGAACTGCTTGTGGCATTACTCCCACCCAAGTGGGGACACCTTGCCGAACAACCTTCATCTCCCCCGGGTTTTCTTCAGGTGGGTGTGCGCCCCCACTCAAGTTCCACCACATTGGAAGTTCAGCCGTCGCTTCATCCTTTCCTTCTGGTACCATACTTCTCGCTGGTGGGTTTCAGCGCCAATTGCTATCTTCGGCTTTATCTGCGTTATACGCTCTTCTCGAGTGTATGATGATCCCTAACCGTAACCCCGTACCGCATCTCCCCTCCTTTCGGAGGATCCGACATCAGCAACAATAGCATTACTGGGATGAGCGTCTGCGGCGTAAACCCGTCCGTATTTAATGCCAGGAATACCAACAGTTTATTGCGCTGGGGACCATGTCGGACATCTGAACTGAGTGTGCCCAGCATCACCGGCTTCCTGAGCACAGTGTGTACATATTGGGCTAGGTGCCGTCTTGATATCGAACAAGAAGTCATTGAAGCACCCATGCCCACTGAGGACTTGTGTAAGGTGGAAATCCAGGTCCCTATGACTCCGGTTGCACCAAAGGTCCTGGCCCACCTCTGATGCTTGCTTCCTTGTGTTTCTAGTTGGTTCTACCTAGTGACCAGGCGTCAATGACGCACTCATCCATAGTTGCCTCTTCGCAACACGAATTTCCCTAGGTGGCGGCGTCGATTCTTTCGAACTCTGCAGGGCCCTCCTCGATCGGGCAACCAGATCAAGAGCTAGTGCAGCCGCCAGTGCTAGCGCGACTCCTAGCAAGATGTTACAGTACCCTGTTATCATACGTAATGCAGCGCGTCTCTGGACTCTGAGCAGGGTACGCTAACGGTTCTGGGTCTCCATGGCATTTCCCCATACTGGCGCTCCATACATAAAGATCGAATTCACCACGCTGGTAAGCAGTCTTCTTCGTGGCTCCTTCGGCACTCCTAGATTTAGCATCAGCCTCCCTAGGTTCCTGGCAACTCGCTCGGCTTTCTCTCACGCCTGACTCAAGTGGTGGGTGAACGTTACCAACCTGTCCACTTGTACTCCCAGGTACTTTATTGCTCTGACAGGCTCTACCTCCTAGCCTCGGATCCGAATGTGCAAGGTGGATAAGCTGCGCTTCCGCGTGCACACCATCACCTGGGTTTTATGGACAGCGAGCTCCAGCTGTCTTATGCTTCGTTCATCATCCCCTCGAGTTCTTCTGACGTATGCCACTTGCCAGTGAGGAGGGTGTCATCTGCAGAGCCGATGATTTGGACATCTTTCGGCATCACTTCTCGGAGCAGCCCGTCACACTCACATCAGGTTTCACAGAGTCGGCTCCAACACTAAACCCTAGGAGACTCCATAGCCAAGTTTATGCTCTTCGGAGCCCTCTTCTGACTCATAGGCGATGATCCTATCCTGCAGATAATCGCGCACCATCCTTACGATATATTTTTTTCATGAATATTTGGCGACTGACTCCCGGAACGATGTACTAAGTGCCCACATGAATAGGAGATCAACATTGCAGAGGGATGAGGCAGGTATAAATCCTCTACAAAATTGTATTTTTCGGTCATGTCCTCAGAAGTTGCTTCTGTGATTATAATAATCCTATTCCATTTTGTCCTTCTCCGAATTTTCCACCATTTGTATATGATTTTGACTGTAATTCAAGGGCTCGCATTCCAGCCCCAAAATAACCCAACACTCGAAATTTGACCTCTCTGTATTAATTCGATGAGGAGATATGGCACATTTAAGAAAATTCATGATTCCAAACTTCCTAAAAAAAAATGTTTTTTTTTTCGTTTTAACTCTTCTACAAATACACTTTAGAAGTTGAAATTTGAAGATGTATGTGTCCGAAGATTCATGAAATTCCTGTAGTCATTTTCCACCCAAAAGCTTTCTTTCTCCACCCCGCCCCTCGCCCCCTCCAAATTCACTAGAAGCTGAAATGAGCATGAGTGAGTCTTTTGAACTCATTTTGTCATATGACACCACAATAAAAAATTTTGGGCTCTTCGTGTATCCTCACCATATTTCAAAATTGATAAGCCCTCCTCCTCCTCTCACATTATGTGCGAAAGTAAATTTGTGATATAATATACGGCTTATTACTATTAATCATATGAGTCTATATTGATCTTATTTTTCGTCATTTGAGGCTCGTCAAGCTCTCCTCAAATTTTGGCAATCCGCCATTTTGTATCCACTTCGATCTAATGTAAAGGCTAATATTATGGTCCTAATAGTCAACGCGACACACAAGGTAGAATCATTCTAGGTCAATTTGGTGAGGAGATACGAAAGATTCAAGAAATTTCGTAACTCAGAACTTCCTCAAAAAGCTATTTCTTGCTCCAATTTCACTCCAAGTGTCCTCGGGAGACTGAAATTTGAATACGTTGGTGTACTTAACTGACTTTTTCGTATGAAATCGAAAACAAAAATTCTGATTTTTTGCCTCCCCTCCACTCTCACCGGTCCTACTCAAAATTTAAATAAAGCCTAATTTTAAGTCGAATCGAAAATCAAAGTAGGACTTTTACTATATGGTTACAAATGGTCTGAAATGCAAAGATATGAAATAACCCCCTCCCCGCCCTCTCCTTCCAAATTAGGTAGGCTGTAATAGCTATCATTTTTATTGAAAACACAGTTTAAAAAAATTTCGTACTGAGATTCTTTCACGAATATCCAGTTCCAGGGGTTTAGGGGGTTATTGGCAATACGCTGAGAGATCGGCATAAATAGGAACAGAGTTTATGCAGGGCTGCAAAGCCAAAAAAATATTGGTTTCGGTTCCGGTTCTGGTTCTGGTTCTCAAATATTGGTTCTGGTTCCGGTTCTACAACTTCAGTTTTGATTCTGCTCCTGGTTTTATGATATCGGTTCCGGTTCCGGTTCTTATCGGTTCCAAAAAAAAACACGTGTGACCTATCAAAATACTCCATTTTTCAAACCTAATCAGGCGGAAGTATTGAAACAAAAACTTGACAAATAATATTATTGAAAAATGGTTATGTAAATAATTGTAATGAAAATACTCCATTTTCCAAACATAATCAGGGTGAAGGAAGTATTGAAATCAAAACTTGAAAAATAATATTATTGAAAAATGGTTATGTAAATTGCAATGAATAAGTGTAAATTCATAATAGTATATTATGAAACCAGAGAAATAATGTGATTTTTGACGAATTTTGAGGTTTATTTGCCGGGCGAAGCGAGGGAAATAAGGAAATAACTCAAAATCTTAATATTATTATCCTAATACGAATCAAATAATAAATATTCTTATTAAATCATGCTTTAAACACTATCACAGAATTTTGCATTGTACGCAGATGGACGATTTTACAGATTATAATTTAAAGGTTGGACCAATATACCTATAGGTAGAAAACACAGCTATTGGCAATGGCAGAGTATGCGACTCTTCTAGAACCAGAAACACTACATTTTCATATCGGTTCTGGTTCCGGTTCAGGTTCTGTAGTAAAAATTTGGTTCCGGTTCTGGTTCCAGTTCCGGTTCCAAAATTTTATCGGTTTTATCGGTTCTTGGTTCCGGTTCCAATCGGTTTTGCAGCCCTGAGTTTATGATGAATCGTTAAAAAAGGAAATGAAATATTAATACGATAGGCAATTCCTGTAACACCCATGTATGATGTTTTGCCTTCTCCACTTCCCGAAGGCGCTGAAATATGATATTTAAGTATATTATATATTTTTAAACTTGATGATGATCCATTTGGAGAATTTAAATTTTTTCGTATCATTTTATAAATGTATTCCTTCAAGTATTTTTTAGTTTTTATTAATTCGTTTTCAAAAGTATAAGCATCAAAATATGGGGAGAAGGGAAAGGGGATAGGAGTTAAAATTTAGGGGGTAGCTGGGTGACACCCCCACCCATTGGAGATTCGCATCTACATTAGTGCTAACAATAATAATAACATTTTTCTCACTTGAAAGAAAATTTCACTTTTTATCATTTTGGAAAAATTGTTCGATAAATATTTTTAAATTTTAAAGACACAAAAATATAACATTTAGCGGGAAAAAAATTTTGTATGAAAATTTTTGTTTTTGAATTTTTTTTTTTAATTTAAAATTTTTATAAACTTCTTTAGTTGCCACAAGTTAGCCTTCTTTTTTTTATATTTAGAGTACTACTTTGTGGTAAAATTTGTCCATTCTTTCATGATGACTGTGGCAGGCAGAAGATCAGGAATGAAAATATTAATTAAAATACATATATAGAGGTCTGCGCCGGGGTAAAAATCGGCGGCGGCGGCGTATTTTTTTTTTTTTTACGGCGGCGGCGGCGTGGTCGGCGGCGAACAAAAAATTGAAAAAAATTGAAAAAAACACCTATAAACGAACAAGAATTTTAGTAATAGGTATTGCAATCACCAAAAAAAACAAACAAAAAATATATATAACATAGAATAGAACACTGAAAAAGCATGAAAGCAACGAAAACTTGAAAACACAAATCGTCCATCAGTGTTTCCATTTCGCTAATCTAAAAATGTAATCTATTGGCCTTTTTTTTTGTATTGCGCCATCTACGCCGCCAGGAAAAAATTGGCGGCGGCGGTGAAGCCAGTAAATTTCATCGGCGGCGGCGGCGCGTGAAACGCCGAAAATATTGGCGGCGGCGGCGTATTTTTTCGGCGGCGCAGACCTCTATACATATAATACTTTTTTATGATATCAATATTAAAATAATAAATAAAAATAAATCGTTCGAATAAATATATTTTTCTCATTCAGGTTACACATCGGTAAAGGCGTAAGATTGGATTTACGCGGCGAAGGTGATGTATGGCTGTGCTGCCTGAGTGATCATTCGGTCTTCGTGCAGTCGTACTATTTAGACAGAGAAGCCGGACGAGCTCCCGGTGACGCTGTACACAAAATATACCCGGCAGCTAATATTAAGGTACGCCTTAAAAATGCTTATGTTATTCGAATAAAAAACTACACTACACTCGCTCATTCGATTGTTCAGGTTTTCGATTTAAGACAATGTTACCGACAAATGCAACAACAAGCCATAACCGCCCAAGCAGCGGCCGTTGCTCAAGCGGCCGCTGTCTCCGGCCAAATTCCCGGCGCTCCTAGCGTCGGTGGTATTGCCGCTACTTCTTACAGTGAGTATCGAATGTTTATAAATTTTTAAATATTCTATATTTTTCGCAATCTTCAAAATGAGGAAAATTTTCGAAATCTTATTTCACAGGTAATACTTCGGTCAGCGTGGATGATCTTAGGAGGCAGTGTATACTTCGGTTAAGCTTCGTCAAAGGCTGGGGACCTGATTACCCCAGATCCAGCATTAAATACACCCCTTGTTGGATAGAAGTGAGCGAATGCTTTTGAAGTGTTGAATTTTCGATTTTCGTTTTAATTTTACGATGTATTAATTATCTGGACTTTTTTCATTCGCAGGTTCATTTACACAGAGCGTTGCAGATATTGGACGAAGTTTTACACGCTGTACCCATCGACGGTACCAGAGCCATTTAAACGTATCGAGGTGCGAGATACATCGCGATCGTACGCAACGAACAAGACGCCCTATTATGTTTTAATTAAAATTGACTTTCTTATTATTTTATTTTTTCGTTTTATTTAATATTGGTAAATTTTTTAATTCCTGTTTATTTACCTTTTCTTTTTGTGAGTTTTTTTACGCCATTAAGCCTGCCTTGTTTTTTGTTTGTTTGTTTGTGTTTCTCTGTTTTTAAAATTACGCTCTTATACGCGTAAGTGTGTAGTTCCCGACGCAAATATTCAGGACTTCTGTAATGGTTCGAGTTATCTTTCGATTCCATTGATACGAGGGACATAATATTCCCTTTAGGTGTATACTCGTATTTTATTTTGACAGCTTTTTTTTTATATTATATATTTTTTTAAATTATATTTTAATAGCCCGAGGGTGAGAAAATACCGAGTAGTATTTTTTAGGTATTAATTTAGAATTTACGCGAGTTTTTTTTTTTTTTCGATAATTATTATTTTTAAATTTAATAAATGTTTGTTGACATTTTTGTGTAACATGGATTTATTATGTAAGTGTATTTTTGTTGCTACTCATGTTATTTTTATCCTCGGTCGTGCGTGTACAAAATCGCTGTGCGATTTTTTTCGATAAAGTGTAACGATCGGTTATGATATCGTAGATCGATGTGATGAGATTTAGGAGAGTACGTTTTGCTCACCATTTTTAATTAAGCCTGCGAAACTATGACATGAATCGTAATGTGTGAATTTTTTCTCTCTCTTCTTTTATTTTTTTGTTATTACATAAAACTATTTTATTTTCTTTCGTAATGTAATACTATGTGTATTATAAATTTTGTTACGCGAGTTACTGGAAATGTATAAATTTTTATTAAAGTTGCTTTTTTTAGTTTACAAATTTTTTTTTTGTGGCTGAGGAATGATCTGGCAGAGTTTCGGATTCTATTCATTTTTTCTTGGGTTCTGCCCAACATGGCCCAACCCTTTCACTATATACTATATGGACCACACTACATGTAGGAAACTAGGAACATCTGGTTAAACATAAATTTGCAACGCTCAATTCTGCGCATGTGCGAGGTCTTGTTATCAGGATTATTTTGCTACTTGTTTACACGGATGTAAATCTCTGTGCTTGTCTATAATCCCCTTTGACTATACATATATGGACTGCTACTTGCAGTGTAAATCGGCACATACAACATGTTAAGAGGCAAATCGGGATTTGCAGTATTCCCATTGGTTCCCACTGTAAAAAATGATTTGTGATAAGTCCGCTGAGCCGCTGATTGGCTGATAGCATATTTTTTCAAGTATTGACGCATGCGCATTGTGAATCCCGATTTAGCTCTTATTGAAAATCACAGATGTTGTATGTGCCAAACTGTAATTTTTTACATGTGTGGTAGCAGTCCATATATGTATAGTCAAAGATAATCCCTTTTAACTCTTGAAGGGTGACATGTCATCAACATACACAAAGGTTGGCGTCTAAAGGGATTCCACGCAAATGAAATTGTGATTGGTAGCATGCTAAAATAGGTTGACCATGCCATAAAAATGAATAAATTGTCAATTTGGAAGTTCTTGAAAGTAAATAGCTTAATACAGGTTGAATATTAGGTTGGATAGTTCTCTTCCAGCTCACTGAATAATAAGTTTCCTTGCGGTCATATACCGTGAGTTCGAGTGATTCGGGTATAATCAGCGAAAAAATCTCTATTGCAATTGTTTAAAATTGTTTTTTTTAAATGCAAAGTAATCGTAATGTAACAGAAATGAGTTTATCAGTCTTAGAATTCATTAAATTAATTTTAAAAGTAATTTCTGACTTAGAAATTGTTGTTTAACTTTTATTATGTAATCAACAAACTGAGATTTTTGCGCTTATTGTACTCGAATCACTTGGACGCACGGTATATCTTTTTCAGATTTTTTTCTTTATTTTATTATGTAAATAATTAATCGGGTATTATGGTCGATTTCCTGTTTAATCAGGTATGGGTGATTCCCTGAATTGTATAATTTTCTTATATTGCCTGAATTTTCTAAATTTCATTAGATTAGCTAAATTTTCTCAATTTTCATTGCATCTTTTTGTATCCAAAAAATTGAAAATTACGTGGTAAGCGTAAAAATTAGTATACCCCTCGATGTTTGCCAAAATTACATCACATTTAAAGGGGAAAAAACGATGGAGCGATCTAACAGCTGAACGGAAGAATTTGAAAATGCTCGCAGGGGAAACTTATTAAACAATGTTCCCGATGAATATATCAATGCCAACGGAAGGTCTCAGAATATGATAATCATATGTCTGAAGATGATGAATTGGCTTTGGAGCAGAGCATCGATGATGACCACGACGAAATAAACTAACCTAATTTGCAGTCTATTATTATGCTGCCAATTTTGCGACATCCTGAATTCCTGATACTAAAACTGTGCAGGCAAGACCTCATGCGCTAAGATCATCCCACGATAAAGGCACTTTTGAATGCCTATTTATCAAAATAATGATGGTACTCCCAGGAGTAAATTTTAAGATTCATGATAGTTTTTAAGCGATTTATAGAGTATTTATAATGACTGGTCTAGGTTCTAATTGGTCATATGTTACGTGCGTAATGACCAATCATAACGCTAGAATGTGATAAAATGTAGGTAGTTTCATTTCTACCTTCCTAAATAATATCGTTCAGTTTTCAGTGAACGACTAAAATTCGTTTGTGATTTGAATCATCAGCTGATTTGTGTTTTTATTTTACTTCGACCATATACTATGGACTGCTAATGGTCGTACAGAAACGAATACCAAAGTGAAGCAAACAATAACAACATCATAGATGTGCTCGCGCATGCGTAGTGATATTTCAGGAATGAAAATGAAAACGCATCGAAATTTTCAATGATAAGAATGTTAAATCAACATCAAACTACTGATTTAATTTCATTAATAATACTCAATAATTTAAATTACATTAAAGAAAGCACATTAATAATTACTTCAGTGAAACTACGCATGCGTCAGCGCATCTAACTACTGTTGTTGTTGGATTCAGTTTCTACCATTTGAATTAGCAATCCATAGTATATGGTCGCAGTTATTTTATGAGTAGTCGAGGTAAATTTATAACATTCCAACTTGCTGATTGGTTGTTACAGGCGTGACGTATGACCAATTAGAACCTAGACCAGTCATTATAAATACTCTATAGTGGCAGTTTAGGTGAAATCTCAAGTTGACAGCACTGGTATTATTGGAATAGTTTCGATTTCAGTGTAGGAATTCTTTAGATTGACAAAGAAAACATAACACAATCTGGCAACGCTAAGTGGCATTTCAGGGAATCCCTCAGCATGCCACCCTTCAAGGGTTAAATAACATACACAATCTTTTATCAACTGACGCATGCGCAAAATTGGGTATCGGAAATTCATGTTCAACCGTTCTATGGTCGTATTTCTCATTACCTAGTTTGATCCATACAGTATATACTATATAGTCAAAGGTCCAATCCTGGTATTCAGTTCATATAATTGAAATCGTTCAATGCAGTATACTCTTAATTCCCTTATTTCAAATAAAATATACAGTAGGCATGTAACAAAGTCCATTGACCATTAATCAACGAATTGAAATGAAATATAAAACATGTATTTATAACAATAAATTTGGTTTTACACAAAATACACAACTGAACACAAATTACATAGCTTAGCTATATACAAAAATTGAACTACCAGAAATTACAAAACAATATCAACAACAATAACACTATACACGTTGTCATGAGCTTAACCTATACTCAATAACTTATTCATTCGTGATTAAAAATTAATCTTAAATCAGTCTCAATGTAAGAAAAAAAGTACATCTTTGATTACACCCTCGCTTTCCGTCGTAAATATCACGCCGATCACTGGCTGGGCGACTTCAAACCGCTCATGTGTAACTGTAATTCGCTATTCGTCCATGTATTGTCGTTATTTATCGAGTAACTGTATTGCAACTGACTATTATCCTTATCTGTTTTATATTGCAGAGTATTCTGATTAGAGGGTGGATTAACGCTATACCGCATTCCGATGGGTCCAGCGTGTCGGCCTCGTTTCACCGAATGCGTGTAGTCTTTGGTGCCGCGTCGTCTAAGCGTGAAATCTCTCTCGCCGGTCGCTTGGTACTGTTTCTTCCACTGAACCCAGCAATGTCTGTAGATCGGATCAACCGGACCCCAGTTTCGCGTCGGTTTCGTCGAGCTGGCGAATTTCTGCGTAAAAACAGGCGCGCTTCGGTGAATAAATGAAACTACCGAGGTTTAAAACTTCGATACATCGATTCTTACTTGACTCAAGTTGTAGTCCACTTGCGAAAACACCTGCCACATTCCCATTCCAATTATGATGACCCACGCGAGAACGTAGATCACCCAACCGATGATACTTAACGTCATCGAGTTGGAATCACTGTACATTCCTTCATTGGGTGAACCAGCGAACCAAGACCAAACTTCAACAACCTAGTGAAATTGTTCTCAATTAAAATTCAATCTTCCTATCACCATTCAACGAGACAGTCTAACACTTATACAGAAACTTACCGTGAGTATAAAAGGCGCTAAAAACCATAATGATTTCCAAACAACATTCAACTTATATCCGAGGACAAATTCAAAATCATTAGCCAATGCTTCTAGACCATAGAACCACACAAATGCAACCACTTCCAAAATAGTCGTAGTCACGATTAATTTCCCAGCGACATATTGGTCGAATAATCGAATCATACTGAAGTTTTCCTGAAATTAATTTCCTTTTAATTTCCACCATTCATCACTTCAACATGCATAAGTATAATCACTCACTGGTAATAGACAACAACATCCGGCAGCGAAACAAACGCTACATACAATTAATGAAATTCGCCACCATTTCCATTTGCTTTTCGTTTCGACAGTAATGCCCACTATTATAGTGTACATGAGGCATATCTACGACGAAGAAATCATAATTAAAGGCAATTTATTTCATATACCTATTTTCCACTCCTTCAAAACATTATACCTACCATGCTCGTAAATCCGGCTAGAATGATTAGCAAATACGCCATGAAGGCCCACACCTGAGAGAATCTGCCGTGACGATTTGACATCACGTCGTATATTAGAGTAGGTAAAAATAATTCCTGAGTTTGTGGCGAGCGTAAGGCGCTAACGGAGGTTGATAATTCGTCCATCCACATGTACACCACGCATACGAAGCTAACGCCGACGGCCACATTTACCAGCATGTAAAATACCGATGTCCTGTCCAAATAGATAGCGAGTTCGTAAATCTATTTTTACTACGATATTTAAAATACATAGTTTAAGATATAGTCCACGAGCTTTTGCCGATTCTATCGACATTTCGAGAAGAGGAAATTTTCATGTTCATATGTTGTTACAACTTATATTTGAAATTCTTAATATTTAGAGAAATTAGGTAATTTTCGGAGAATTTCAATTGAATTTACAAAATTGATGATGATTGGATAAATAATGAGAAAAATAAAAAAATCTTAATTTATATTGTTAAAACGGAGTATCAACGCGGTTTTTTCGAAATTAGAACTCGAACAGGACCAAAACAATTTTTAAACAAGAACCGAAACCTTACTTGGACATAGAACGAAAAGCACAAACTCTGACCCAGAACCAAAACCAAAACCGTTCCAGTTTTTTAGCCCTGGATACAGTCATGCCAAAGTTACATAAAATACTAATTTACTGCACTTTCATAAGTCGACCAAAACAATTCTAAACCAGAACCGAAACGCAAACTCGGTTCCAGAACCAAAACCAAAACCGTTCCAGTTTTTTAGCCCTGGGTAATGGGTATAGTCATGTCAAAGTTGCATAAAATACCAATTTACTGCACTTAAGTCAAACAAAATAATTTAAAACCAGAACCAAAACCACAAACTCTGACCCAGAACCAAAACCAAAACTGTTTCAGTTTTGTAGCCCTGGGTGTAATACATCAAAGTTGCATACAATACCAATTTACTGCACTTTCATAAGTTGGGCATTACAACTCATATAATTGCGTACAGGCCACATCCAACACCAAGTCTGGAAACCTTTACCTTATCCCATCCAAAACTACTTAAGAAGTTGAATTTAGAACAAATGTAATATTTCTTGCCATGCAATAATCGTATGAATACATATTTCTCAAATTGTAACAACTTGAGGCTCTTCAAATTATCTTCAAATTTTTACGATCCGCCATTTCGGATCCATTTTGACCTAAATTGAAAAGTTCATATTCTGGTCATCAGCTAACCCTACACATTAAGTTTGACCTTTCTAGGTCGATTTGGTGAGAAGATATGGACGATTTATGAAATTTCCTGCAGTAATTTCCCCCTCCAAAAGTGGTTTTTGCTTTAACTCCCTTCCAAATTCACTTGGGAAGCTACAATCAGAATAGGATAGTCACTTGAGCTCATTTTAAAATATGACACGGCAATACAAAATTTTCGATCTTTCGTGTACCCCCAGTACATTCTGAGATCAATAACCCCTCCTTCTCCCCTTCCAACAACATGTATGGAGGTGAATTTGGGTTATTGTATACTTCTCATCACCAATAATCATGTGAATTTATATTAATTGCATTTTTACAAATTTGAGGCTCCTCAAGCTCTACTCAAATTTTGACAATCCGCCATTTTGTATCCATTTTGACCTAAATTCAAGAGGTCATATTCTGGTCACCAACTAATCTCACATACAAAGTTTGATTTTTGTAGATTGATTTAGTGAGGATATGTGGAAGATCCGGAAATTTCATAACTCAAAACTTCCTCAAATAACCGTTTTTTACTCTAACTTCCTTCAAAATGCACTTAACAAGTTGAAATTTTGATATTATGGTATCCGTGACTCACTCTTTCGTATGAGTTCAAAAACAAAAAAATTAAGCCATTTGCCCTATCTCCAGCCTCTCTCAAAATTTGAGTAATCCGCCATTTTGAGGTGTATTTTTTTTTTCATTTTCAAAAAGAGTCTCACAACAAGTTTTGAGCGAATTTCACAAATATTCGCCAGCGGTATGCGTGAAGAAAAAAATGTACCAACATGTACATTTGCCAGATGATCACAAATGGTCTAAAACGCAATGATTTAAAGACTCCACCCTCCCCCTACTCCTCATTCTGAAATCACATAGGCTGCAATAGCTGTTGTTTTCAAATTGAAACTCATCTAAAAAATACTTCCAAAAATCGTTGTGATGAAATTATATAAAATTACAACACATACGATATGGATCAAAGATGGCGTATTTCCATACCAAAGTTACAGTGCCTTACCACAACCTGAACGGAAACAGGAAAACCCCGGAACCAAAATAATTTTGAAACCATTCGAAGCCAGAACCAAAACTAGAACTAAAACCACCAACTTGAACCCGGAACTAAAACCAAAACTGTTCCAGTTTTTGTAATTCTAGTTTTGACGTCACTATCTGGCAATTCGGTATGGCCACATCAAAGTTGTATACGATATTAAACTACATCTCCATAAGAGCAATGTAATCATTTATCAAATTAACATAAATGATATTAAAAAAAAACAAAAGCAAACCAAAAATATTTTATATCATTTCAGTTTTGGTTTTGGTTTCGTTATTTACATTGTTTCGTTTTTGGTTCTGGTTTTGTTCTGGGTTATCAGTTCATGATCATTCATCGTTTCGGTTTCGGTTCCATTCCAACACCTTTGTTTTGCAGTGTACGTATAATAACTGAAATCATCGCAAGGTTCGCTGCGATCTACCACAAACATCTTTGATTGGTGGCTGAAATAACAACCATTGATTGAGCTATATCCTGTGACGAATTCAAAACAACCAATCAGAGTTGAGACTTGTATCTAGTAGATAGCAGCACTCGTATAGTGAGCTATTCTTCAGAGAGCAGTAACTTGGTATTCTATATAACTTTGAGCCACGTGCGTTTCCAACGGGGATATTTTTGATGCTTTATAATAAAGGTTCGGTTTATCGATTGTGATTTTCCACATTCGATTTATAATTTTTTTCTCACAATTTATGCAAAAAAAAAGTGTTCAGACTCCATATGAAAAAAATTTATGAAATTTTAATGTTTTAGATAATAGTAAAAATACCCCAGTATGATTTATTTCACGAAGAATTCATCGAGAACTCACCAAAATGGATTATTTTTCGGATACAACCTGCCAGCGCACGTCGTTATATTACCTAATCCTATGTGACTGGAAAAGAAAAACTGTATCAATGCCGCGTACCATATCTACAAATATAATAAACCAATTAATATCATCTTCTTTTACTATTGACATACTGCTTGATAGAACTTACATCGAACGAAAGCAATGACTCCCAATTAATCTTGGCTAAACGCTGAATACCGCTAGTATTCCTCTGAATACCTTCGGTCAGCAACGTAATACCAATAAACAGAGCAGTAGGGATTATAATACATGAGGACAGGCGAAAAGAATTGGCACTTTTGAATATACTGAAAAGCAACAAAAAAAAAATCATCAAACAGATAAATCACCATATTACACACGTATCACCAATTCCTTCAACCATATACGCTTAATCTGGCCTTCCAAATAATACAGTCAATAGTGACGTAATAAAATAATCTACACGCTTCCATATACGAGTATACGTAAACGCATAAGTAACGCGGAAATTCTTCATTTCCTCTCTTCAACTCACCATAACAATATTAACATCCAAACTATCAATAACAGGCATATCTCCACTCCGAACCAAGCCGCTTCATCACCGCCGCTATAAGCTGATGTAACATTTCTGCAAAAAACAAAATTAATTACTCTCGTAAAACGATCGAACAACTGATTCCGATAATTGATCGCATTTATCTCAATTACAGTGATCAAATTAGCAGACGTATTTGGTACACTTGGTACTCACTTGAAGCACAGCTTATTAATCGCATCCGTTTGAAATGTCGGATCGACCTATGAAAATCAAAAATAGATTAATAAATCTGAGGACGCAAATAACCGTATATTTTGTTCGCTTCAAGATCACTCTTAATGATATACCCACATAGCTGGAAAATCTTGGTAACAATTTCGTAATGCATTGCGACGTTGGTAACGGTTGGTACAGGCTCCATATCGAATAAAATACCGAATTAACCATAACGATGGGATAATATAAACATAATATCGTACATGAAAGTAATTTTACAACACCGACACCTGCGAAAATAAAGCACACCAACGTTTATATAAACATACTAGCCGAGCTATAAGCCCGTAACAATTTTCTAAGGTCAATTTACAAGCGAATTTCGACAATGGGTTTTTTAAAGGTAGTTTCAATAGTGGTTTTGTTGAAATAATAATAATAAAAACAAAATAATAATAAAAATTCTAGATGTAAGTTAATTTTAAGAAAAAACGCAACCAGCCATACCGCATTATTAGAGCTGAATTTTTAATTGGGACTTACGCACTGCACATTTGGACACGCTGTAATTTTTTTGCGAATTTTTATAGCCACAAATCTTACAATTTCGATCTACGTGTTAATGGGCCAGGTTGGGTCCATCTGAAAAGCATAGGGCCCGGAGGCAATTTGTCCCTCTCAACCCCCCTCTCCAAACTAACTCTACAGACAAAGTTTGACGTTTCTACGTTGATGTGGTGAGGAGATATGGAAGATTCATGAAATTTCCAGAAAAATTATTTTCGCTTCAGCTCCTCTCCAAATTCACTTAGGAAGCTAGAATCACAATATAGTAGTCATTTTGGTTCATTTTATTCTATGACATCGCAATAAAAAATTTTCGTCAATTTATGTACCCCCACCACATACCTATTGAGGTTGATAACCCCTCCTTCTCCTCTCCAACAACATGAATGTAGGTGAATTCGGATTTTTGTATACGTCTCATTTCCAGTAATCATATGTATTCATATTAATTGCATTTTTACAAATTTGAGGCCCCTCAAGCTCTACTCAAAATTTGATAATCCGCCATTTTGGATCCATTTTGACCCAAATTCTGGTGGTCATGTTTTGGTCACCAACGAACTCTACACACAAAGTTTGACTTTTCTAAGTTCATTTGGAGAGGAGATATGGAAGATTCGAGAAATTTCATGACTCAAAACTTTCTCAAAATTCCTTTTTTATGCTTCAACTCCCCTCCAAATGCACTTCGGAAGCTGAAATTTGGACATGTTGGTGCCCATGATTGACTCTTTCAAATGAGATCAAAAACAAAAAATTTGAGGCATTAGCTCCTTCTCCAACACCCCTCAAAATTTGAGAGATTCGCCATTTTGAATTTTTTCAAAAAAAGAAAAAAGTACTTTTGTCGTATTTGTATGAAGAGTCTCTCACCGAAATTTGAGCGAATTTTATTGATACCCGCCGGCGCTACGCGTGGGCCACAAAAAACAAAATTTCCTCAAAAAACCTGTTTTTGCTCCAAGTTCCCTCAAAATGCACTTGAGAAGCTGAAATTTAGACATATTAGTGTTCGTGATTCACTTTTTTATATCAGATCGAAAACAAAAATTTTGAACTATTTGCCCCTTCTCCAACCTCCCTCAAAATTTGAGTGATCCGCCATTTTGAATTTTTTCGAGAAAAAAAAAAACGATTTTGTTAGTTTTCTAAGAATAGTTTTTACCGAGTTTTGAGCGAATTTCATGAATACTCGTCTGCGTCACGTGTGAGCTAAAAGACTTCAACTTCCTCAAAAAACTATTTTGCTCCGCTATTTTAAATCCATTTTGATCCAGATTCAAGAGGTCATATTCTGGTCACCAATCAATTCTACACACAAAGTTTTGACTCTTCTAAGTTGATTTGGTGAGCAGATATGGAAGATTCGAGAAATTTCATGACTCAAAACTTCCTCAGAAAGCTGTTTTTTGCTCTAACTCCTCTCAAAATACATCTAGGAAGCTCAAATTAGGATACGCTGGTGTCCATGATTCACTCTTTCATATGAGATCAAAAACAAAAATTTTGAGCTATTTACCACGTCTCCAGCCTCCCTCTTAATTTGAGTGATCTGCCATTTTGAATTTTTTCAAAAAAACAAAAAAAGCACTTGGTAAAATTTCTATGAAGAGTCTTTCACCACGTTTCGAGCGAATTTCATGAATACCCACCTGCGTTACGTATGGGCTAAAAAAAATATATTCCATATGTATATATACCGTGCGCGCAATTGATTTATTACACACCAGCACAAAAATTTCCAACAGCTAATTTATATGATTCAAAAATAACTTGAAACTGTTGGTTTATTTATGCTTACAATTATTTTTATAATATAATTTGATAAGAAATTGAAATAAACGACAATTCTGTATACTTTTAATTTTGATTTCAAAATCATGTAACACGAGTTTTGGCGAATTTTCACGTTGATGTGTAAGTTATCCATTGTGCCCACGGTATATACCAAAAAGTTAGACATTTGCTAGATGATATTACAAATGGTCTGAAACGTAAAGATTTGAAGACCACACCCTCCCAAACCCTCATTTCCCAAATCAGGTAGGCTGTAATAACTATGGTTTTTAAGTTGAAAATTCAGCTAAAAATAAAGACATTTCATAATGGATATTGACCACATAGTCTGAAAGACAAGACCATGAGATCTTTCCCTCCCCTCTTCACCAAATCCAGATTCTAATAGCTTATTTTTTAATTAAAAAACTCACCTAAAAATAAATCTTCAATAAATGAAAAAACACGTTAAAATGAAAATTCAATTAAAAAAATCAATTTCGATAATTACGGTCCAGAACGAAGCTTTTATTTATCGCAGATGACCAACAACAACTAGAATAAGTCTAAAGAAGACAATCTTCGATCTCGATTAAAATTAAATTACATATATACAATGAAACGTTGGAATCGCCGGAGGCTAATTTCTTATTTGTTGATTAAGGAAGAGGGGTTAACGTATGGAATAGAATTGCGTATATCCACTTCCACTTAGTACTCACCTTTGAATAATGGCACAGCACGCCACAGTTTCGTGGTCCCTTGTTGGCAAAATTGTCCTAAGGTGATTTCTAAAAAGGTCAAAGGTATCCCTAAGACTATGGCGATACATATGTAAGCTATGAGAAATGTGCCTAAAACAAAACAAAAACAAAAAAAAACAACATGACAAACAATACGTCAAATACGAACATACGATCGTATACGCTACATTAACATCTAATCGTTGCAACACTTATGCAACATGTCATCTGAATTCGCGCCCACCGAGTGCCAATTGGCTGTCTCGCATCTAATTCTCAACCACCGGGTGATCCTTTCGACATCCTGAAATCGCGCTATTATCTACGCAGCGGCGTGAAAGTAATGGAAAACTCGCCGCTTAATTACTTCCCGTTCGTCGTGACTACGGTTAAAATAAGCGAAACCCCTGGTCGCCATACGTACCGCCTCCGTGCAGAAAAACAGTACCAGGAAGTCGAAATATATTTCCAAGACTAGCGGTTAATGAAATCGTCATAAAAAGGGTGCCAATTATCGGGAAGCATTTCGTGCCGCAGAATCTCAGCTGTAACAGAGTAAAGAAGGAAAAAAAAAACATCGTCAAAACATTTCGTAATTTTACGCTTCGTACTCATCGACACGCGCCATTCGTTTACTCGTGCACGTAGGTTTTTTTCGCGCTATTGAAATTTTATTTACGACTAGCGCGCCTCTGTGCGTTTATGATTTGGTGGGCGCACCGACTCCGAGCGCCAGACGTGTACCTCCCTGTTCCCTGTCGTACGACGGTGACATTTCCCTAATGTTCGTCTCGTCGCGATTACAGTTACATACCCAGCTATCGTTGCCCCCTCCGCCCTTTAGGCAGTCGTGCCTACGCTTATACGCTTCGATATTTGCATTTCTCCCTTCTTCCTCCCTCCCTCGTGAACGCGTTGAAAACAAAGGAACAGAGACGAATAGATGATCGCTTTGGGACTCGAATTAGAATCCAGTTCGAGCTCGATTCTATTGTGCGAATTTTTTTGCTAGATGTTGATGACCTCGTTTTTTCAAATAATGTAAATACATACGTATGACAAATAAAAAACACAAAAAAAATTAAAAAAAAGTATTTGTGTAATGATAATATAAAAACTATCACAAAAAGAAAATAAATAATACCTAATACAAAAAAATGTATGACCAACCATCATAAAAAAAAATATATATATATATATAGATTTATCTATGGATAAAGTGGCATCATTTTTCGTCGTCTACAGGTAAAGTGGCATCTTTTTTACAAAGTGGCATCTTTTGTTTGATGCCACTTTACCATCACATTGCTCATCGATTCAGCTTTGTGTCATGACGTCACTGGTGTAGTTATTTGGGTGATGCCACTTTACCACTAATATTCTATTTTTCATACAAAAAATTTTTTTCGGTCTACGGTCGTAGTAGCCTCATTTTTTTGATGTTTACAGGTAAAGTGGCATCATTTTAAAAATTTGTTTCCAAGAAAACCTATGAAATTATACATTCCGTTCGCCATTGTGGTGTTGTTAACGTGACATTAGATGCACTTCTGAGGAATGTGCAAAGTGATGCCACTTTGACCATAGATCACTATATATATATATGGTGATCTATGGTCAAAGTGGCATCACTTTGCACATTCCTCAGAAGTGCATCTAATGTCACGTTAACGACACCACAATGGCGAACGGAATGTATAATTTCATAGGTTTTCTTGGAAACAAATTTTTAAAATGATGCCACTTTACCTGTAAACATCAAAAAAATGAGGCTACTACGACCGTAGACCGAAAAAAATTTTTTGTATGAAAAATAGAATATTAGTGGTAAAGTGGCATCACCCAAATAACTACACCAGTGACGTCATGACACAAAGCTGAATCGATGAGCAATGTGATGGTAAAGTGGCATCAAACAAAAGATGCCACTTTGTAAAAAAGATGCCACTTTACCTGTAGACGACGAAAAATGATGCCACTTTATCCATAGATAAATCTATATATATATATTGATAAGAAAATATATCAGAGCTAAATTCAACAAAGAAAAATGCCTAATACACTACAAGAATAAAGTAAGTAGTAATGCCCTATATTACAGGAGCTCAGCTTTTAATTGGGATTTGTTTACATTTACAACAAGATTATATTGCGAAGCAATGTTTTCAAGCCTATCGAGTCCAAAATATCTGCCCAAAAAGTAAACTTGAAATATGTATTATTTTTTGTCCACAAAAATTACAAAAGCTAATATTTTTCAATTTTTAGCTGTTTGTGACTTTTCAAGCTCAACTTAAACATTGACCATCTGCCATTTTGGATCGATGTTGACTCAAATTCATGGTCATAAATTATGGTTCCAAAGTAACCTTACATACAAAATAATTCCCCTATAGGTCACTTTAACGAGGCAATAGATGAGATTCGTGACATTTCTGGCTGTGATTTACCTACCAAAGGCTGTTTTTTGCTTCAACTCCCCTCCATATCAACTTGGAGGGCTAACATTGAAATATCTCAGTCAACTAGGCTCACTTTGTTATCAGACAATATAATCCAAAATTTCCAATCTTTCATTACCCCACCAAATTTTGAGGGTAATAACCCCTCCCCTCAAGAATCATGTGTGAAGCTGAAATTGGCATACAACATGCGTCTCACACAGTAGTAGTCGTATGAGTTCACTTTTATAAAATCTAAGCTATCTGCGACCCCTCAAGACGTCCTCAAATATTGCTCATGCCCTATTTGGGATCCATTTTGATGCAAATTTGAGGAGTTATATTCTTGTCCCTAACTAACTCCACATACGATTTTTCATCTTTCTATGTAGATATAATGAGAAGCTATGAGAGATTCAAGAAATTTCATTACTTAAACTTCCGCAATAAAACAGTTTTTTATTCAGCTTCTCTTCAAACGCACTTCGGAAGGTGAAATCGAAAAAAGTTTGTCAATCGGGCTCATTTCATTATATGACATCATAATAAAAAATTTTTGATTTCTTTTAAACCCCCCACCGCATTTTGAGGTCGATAACCCCTCCTTTTCCCCTCCAACAGCATGCATGGAGGCGATTCTGGAATATATTATACTTCTTATCGCCATATTTGAGGCCCCTCAAGCTCTACTCAAATTCTGATAATCCGCCATTTTGGATTGATTTTGAGCTAAATTCAAGGGTTCACATTCCGATGCTAAACTAATTCAACACAAAAAGTTTGACTTTTCTAGATTGATTTGGTGAGAAGATATGATAGATTTAAGAAAGTTCATGACTCAAAACTTCCTCAAAAAAACATTTTCCGCTTTAATTCTCCTCCAATTGCACTAAGGAAGCTGAAATTTGGAAACGTACGTGTCCGTGACTCGCTTTTTCATTTGACATCAAAAATGAAAATTTTAAATCATTTGCTTTGCCTTCAGGCACTCTCAAAATTTGAGTGATCCGCTATTTTGAGTTGTATCGAAAAAATAAAAAAGTACCTTTTCGCATTCTTATTAAGAGTCTTTCTCTAAATTTTGGGCAATTTTTTTTGGACTTCTGTTGGATGATCTGAAACGCAAAGATTTGAAGACCCCACCTTCCGACCCAATCTCTCACCAAATCAAGTAGGCCTCAATAGCTATCGTCTTTAGCTGAGTTTTTAATAAAGACGATAGCTATTGCAGACTACCTGATTCCAGAGAGGGGGTTGGAAGAGGAAGTGGTCTTCAAATCTTGGCGTTTCAAACCATTTTTAATCATCTGGCAAATGTTTAACATTTTGATAAATGTAACTATTTTTCCTCTCCCCTCTCTACTCATAGCGCTGGCAGGTATTCATGAAATTCGCTCAAAATTTGGTGAAAGACTGGTCTTGAAAATGAGAAAAATCATCTTTTCCGCATTTTCGATACATCTCAAAATGGCGGATCACTCAAATTTTAAGGGGAGCTGGAGTAAAGGCAAGCGGCTTAAATTTTTTGTTTTTGATCTCGGATGAAAGAGTGAGTCACGGATACCAGCATAACTTAATTTCAGCTTCCTAATCACATTCAGAGGTGAGTTAGAGCAAACAATGGCTTTTTGAGGAAGTTTTGAGTCATGAAATTTCTTGAATCTTTCATATCTCCTCACCAAATCAACTTATAAAAGTCAAACTTTGTGTGTAGAGTTCGTTGGTGACCAAAACATGACCACCAGAATTTCGGTCAAAATTGATACAAAATGGCGGATCATCAAAATCTGAGTAGAGCTTGAGGAGGCTCAAATAAATAAAAATGTATTCTACGTAAACTCATATAATTATTGGTGATAAGAAGTATACTGTATCCCCAATTCACCTTCACAAGTGATATAGGAGGGGAGAAGGAGAGGGGTAAATGAAAGGTCGATTTTTTTTGTTGTGATGTCATTGTAAAATAAAATGAGCCCAAGTGACTCACCAATTCTGATTTTAGCTTTCCAAGTGAATGTGGAGGAGAGTTACAGCAAAAACAGTTTTTGGAGGGATAAATGTTAACGGAAAGTTCATGTATCTTCCATATCTCCTCACCAAATCGACCTAGAAAGGTCAAACCCTAACTGATCATAAAAATTTTCAAGATGATTTGAGGAGTCTCGAGGACAATTTGACAAACATGAGCAAGACTTGAGTGGTTTTGGAAAAGATAGGGTAGAAGTTATCAGACTTTGTATTGGATGTGACTTGTACCCATGAAGGGGTAATCGACGTTATTTGTAAACCTGAACAAACCCCAAACAGAAACTTAGCTCCAGTTATGCGTCATGGCTGATAAGTTTTTTTATTTATTTATTGAAAACAGCTAAAAATTGAACATTTGCCATTTATTTAATCACAAATGGCCAAAAGAGCAAATACATAATATAAGTTGCAATGACCACAACACCTTAAATTGTACGATTTAATTTTTAAACGAACATAAAATATCTAATAACCTCCTTCAGTCAACCTGTACGCTTGATATCGCGGTCTACACTTCGATAACCACATACTTGATATCAACTTCCTAGCAAACAATAAGAAGCACGTTAACGAGTCCTCATACGCTGACCACCAATGGTAATGATATAATTATCGTCTCGAGACATTTCCGAACACAGTCGTCCTTAATTTCGCATTCCAAGGTTTCACCGAGACAATTTCCATAGATAACGTTGACCAAAATAAAAAAAAAACAAAATCGCGAACAATACAAAATGCACCGTCGCGCCCATCTTCACGCAAGTAGTTCATCGTATTGTATCTTCATAAAGGTCACCTCGTCGAGAACCCTATCGACAACGATGTTAGCGGCATCGAACGTCAATTAGACTACACTTGTTAATGGTCGCAGCACGTATAGGCGAAACGTCGTCGATACTAATTGCATCGCGACATCGGTACATCACCTTGAAATAATTTTCGTCACAACCATTACCGGTGCAAGGTGAGCGTACTCGATCGACCTATAATCGCACCACTCGGAGACCGTCGTTTGTACGCTGTACACGATGCAAAAGTACGGTTCACGACGCGTGCCTTGCACACCCTGCGAATACGCATTGCATAATCCAGTCCAGCTGATGAGATCGACGTTGTCCAATCGCACGTGTCACTTGTCATTCGTACCGTTTCATGCGTTATGCGCCGGAAAGTACATTTACATAATCGACGCGTATTTCCAGACCAAATCTGGTTCGAATTCGAAACCACAATCGATAGTCGAAACGTAACAGCAGCACAATGCAAATACTAACGCAATCGCATCGGCGTCGATTGTCGATCGGTGTAAAAATAGGTAACGGCCATAGGAAGTATCTCGGTACACCGTATCGATGGTCATTACGTATTACGACGCCGTTACGAAAGGTTATCGATTTCCTCGGCCAGTTCGTTGGCTCCTCGTATCATCCTTTGTGAGTCGAATTCGACCAACATCGTTAACCATACCGAATGCGTCGTTTGCATGAGGAAAAAAACCACGCCATCGAACACATGGAAAGCGAAACTCCAATATGCATAACTAGTTGATCGTCGCAACTTTCCATTCAACCGTAAACTCATTAGGACGTATAAAAGTAGATATGTCGCCGAAACTAGTATCGCAGCTATCGCGCTCCAAAACCATACGCGACTTATATCCGTTATATAGAAATTCTATTACGAATGTCAAATTTCGCCCCGTTACGTGTATTATTAATTACCAAACAAGGTATTCTCGCCGCACGCGGTCTTCTATTTGATCAGCGCTTCCGACCAGACGCTCGGTCGCGTACGCGGAGAAACTAGCCATCACGCCGGACACCTTGACCGGCCGCAGCGTGAGCGAAGACCGTGACCACTTTGTTTCTCCAATCATGCGTTCTCTTCGCTGGACCGATGTCGCGTGAAAAATCGATTTCGATTGATGAAAATTTTCGAAATGAACTCGTTACGGATACCGAGCCGCTAATACATTTGCGTAGCGGCCGGTCACCGACAGGGTATCGACAACGGAGCATATTTCACGTACCGCGACCGTCGCGCAGCCGGCGCAGTTTGTTTTCGTGAACTTGGGCGAAGCGATTGGCGCCATTGTTTCATCGCTAAAGTACTCTAGTGATCATTGCTTTTATTTTCCTCCACCTCAAAGAGATAACGAATCAGTATGATTGCGAAATTCGAAAATTTGGGAAATCAGTTCTTGGACTATAAAATTTTATAACATCTGAAGAAAATTTCAAAATTCAGAATTTCCTTAAACCTGGATATCGATGTTCAAGAATTCATAAAAATTTTTGGTCACTTCAAACGTTCCAAATATCTCTTAATTTCTATAAATTTTGGGTTTGTTTGGAAAATCTCAATTGGCTTGAAATTAAAAAGTGAGCAAAATTCGAAAACTCTAAAGTTCTTGAAATGTAATTATTTTTAAAATCCAGCGTAACGCACATCTCTAGCTCATAGACTGTACAAGGCGCATTACTGAAAAAAAAAAAAAAAAAAAGGAAAATTCGAAAAATCCGAAGTTCTAAAAATCTAATACTTAATAAAACATGAAAAATCGAAAAACTGAAAAAAAAATTTCAAAAACCAGAATTTTCTTAAACCTAAAAAGCCGTAATCAGGAATTCCAAAAAAAAAAAAAAAAAATGAAACTTCTAATGCTACAAATATCTCTAAATTTCTGGAAATTTGAGTTCTGTCTGAAAAATCATAATTTCATCTTGAAATAAAAAAATAAGGAAAATTCGAAAACTCCAAAGTTCTTGAAGTCTAATTATTTATAAAATATGAAAAAATCAAATGACCGAAAAAAATTTCGAAAATCAAAATTTTATAGAACCTAGAAGTCGATACCTAGTCGTGAATTTCAAAAAAAATTTGGAAACTTCTAAAGCTCCAAATATATGTAAACTTTTAGCAGTTCAAATTTTGTCTGGAAAATCTTAATCTCTCGAAATTAAAAAATAAGGAAACTTCGAAAACTTTAAAGTTTTTTAAATTCAATAATTTCTAAAATATGAGAAATCAAAACACTGAAAAAATTTTAAAAATCAGAATTTTCTTGAACTTGGAAATCCATAATTTCTAGAAATTTAAGTTCTGTCGGAAAAGTCATAATTTATCTTGAAATTAAAAAATAAGAAAAATCCAAAAACTCCAAGGTTCTTAAAACCTAATAATTGATGATCGAACATTCCCAGTTCTAATAAACTTTGTGCTAAATGCGATACCATAGTTCTTGTCCTCTGTTATCCGCCACTTCTGGAAGAACAAACGTAGTAATTCCACGCCTTGGAATAGATCACACTGCTGTTACCCATAGTCACCTTTTAAATCCCGCCCCCCCATCCACTTGCTAAGAATGTCACTCAGCCCTTACTGCTACTCACCTCTTATTAGAATGTCAATATCTCACACAATTCAGAAACATTCTCAACCACCTATCTACATTGGCACGAATTCTTAATAGCGACCCCACCACTTTTCTCCCTATTATAAACTCCTTTAAAAAGTCTTATCTTTTTGACTGAATCTAATAGCCTACTCCGCCCATGTTTTGGCCCTAGCAGAAGTCCACGGTACACTAAACCAAATAAAATAAAATTAAATAACTGAAAGAAATTTCAAAAATCAGGATTTTCTTGAACCAGGAAATCGATATTCAGGAATTTCCAAATATTTGTAAATTTCTAGTAATTTTATTTTTATCAGGAAAATCTTAATATTTTGAAATTAAAAAATAAGGAATATTCAAAAAATCCTAAGTTCTTGGAAGTAAATATATAAAATAATTATGATAAATCAAAACTGAAAAAATTTCAAAAATCAGAATTTTTTTAAAACTAGAAATCTTTTATACTCAGGAATTTCAAAAAAGAAAAATGGAAAATTCACAATGCTCCAAAAATATGTAAATTTCTAGAAATTCGAATTTAGTCTAAGAAATCTTAATAACTTTAAATTCGAAAATTATGCAAGATTGAAACGGAAGAGTCAAGTTAGATTTGGGAAAGGGGGTGAAATTGTCGAAGGTAGAAAAGAAGTTGTGCTATTGTAGGTTCATCATCTTAGAGAAGGTCAATAATTCTATGAGCATATGTTGAACGAATATAAAGACAAATTTGGAAGCTAATAATTTATAAAATTTGAAACTATCGAGATGATGAACCTACAACAGCCAAGCTCTTTCTCTTCCTCAGAAAAACTCACTTTCTCTCTCAAATCTAACTTAACTCGACTCTTCCATGCCTTTCGTCTTTGTAGCAGTACACAGCACATAAATGGATGTAAGATATAAATAAACAAGAAAGCTGGAAAAAATTTCAAAAATCAGAATTTTCTTCAACATAGAAATCTCTTACACACAGGAATTTCTAAACAAAATTTGAAAACTTGCAATACTTCAAAAATTCAGAATTTTCAAGACATCTGATCATAAAATCTTAAGAACTTGGAATTCAAGAATTACAGAATTCAGAAAAATTTTAGAAATTGACAAATACTTATTATTTTATGAAGTTTTCAACAAATCTGTAAACTGTAGAAATTATTAGAACACAAGATCTAGAAGAGCAAAAATTTCTAAATAGAAAAAAACCGTTGAAATTTCAAAAAGATTATGTTTGAAATAAAACTCAAATTTTAATGAATCTGGTTCACCTTTTTCTAGTATATAAGGTAAGCCGAAATCAATATCTCTCTAAAATATTGCTCATCACAACTTCCCAGCGTTAAAATAATAGCTCCATCAAAAATGGCACCCAGCATGGGGCCTATTATTTTTTACTACAATCACTATAAAAAGTTGATTCATCAAAAATTTCAATAAGATCATATTTCAAAGAAAGCTTAAAATTTTACTAATGTAGTTCACTTTTTTGTAGCATTCAAGCTGAAATTAAAATGAAATCATCTACATAAAATATCCTTTGTCATATCTCCCCAGCTTAGAGTAATAGTTCCATCAAAAATGGCACCCAGCATGGGGCCTATTGTTTTTCATTACATTCACTATACAAATTCAATTCACCACTTCACCCTCCAGTCTAGTCATGTTTCTCGTCATAAAATCTCTACATCTTACGTATCATTACGATATTACGCCACAAACGTCGAGCCGGTTAATCTACTCTCCTAGGCTGGTTAAAAGTGAGATAGTCTTCGGACCGAGTTATACTGCAATTGTGTAATTAAAAACACGTTGCTCGGTCTAGTCTGCATCAAGATTTGTATGTAAAGCATGTGTAATTTGTACGAAATGAACTGTTCCGATGATCATGTGTAAATAGTGATACGAGCGTAGTATACATTAGTAAACGATGCGCGCAAAACACACATATAACCTGTCGTATACATACGGTCGCTCGTATTCGTGTGTTCGAGCTGTACATTATCGCAATACACGATTACACTAATTACACCAGTTATCATGCCCCGCTACCTTCACCATCGTACGTACGTTGTCGTTCACCTAGTTTTTATCGCGGCCTTGGCAACACAGTTTATCAAAACTGGCGACGTTTTCCCATACGAAGGGGTATTTTTTGGCTTGGGCGCCTGACGATGAAGCGATTTGACGCGCTAGCTGCTGAGTTCAAGGTTGGCATCGGTTACGGTTTTTGTGGCCGGTAACTTTCGTTTTTAATCCGAATTACCGCCTAATGAAATCGCTGTGGATTGGCTACACGAAGACGATCATGTTCAGGTTATTTTATCCATCGAAAGCGACATCGAAGTCCATCAATGTATACTTGAACTTGAAGCTCTGTACAGCCAAACCATGGTATGATAGTTGAAGAAATATAAATGATGATCGTTACAGTGTTGCCGACCATTGGTATCCGGCACCTATAATTGATTAAGCGTGCTACTAGTTCGCCTTTCGTGCGAGGTGATGCGGAGGAGACGAGCAAACGGAAATTTTCCTTTTTCCGTCATCACCTTCATAGTCCGCTGATTACGCTATTAACGACTCGCGCCTGGTCAAATAGCTACTCGGTAAACAGGGCGTTTGGAACTCTCGCACGGTTTCTATAATTAATATTATTTCTGATCCAGTCGCAATGACGCAATTCCATCTTCGAGTATATGGAAATACCGACGGTGCTGGCTAATCGCTGTTTTAACGCGATTCATCGTTTGGATACTCGAATAACCAGTTTACTCGAGGTTCGCTGAATCGTATCGGAGCTCAGAGGTGAATAGAAAATACGATCGGATCTTCATTCACCACTCGAAATATCCGCATCACAATTTCATACGTGCTTGTGACCAATCTACCATGGCTCGAGAATATTCCATATCGTTTTTCATCGATTCGCCCGAAATATGCTCCTCCGTTGACCTTTTCAGTTACTATGTTTTCGATACACGCGACCGAGCTTCCACTATCGGCATGATTGATTTTGTACGTTGACCCCTTACTCATACACTGATGAAAAATTCACGACATTATAATCGATCCGGATGAAAGAGCAACGGTTTATTCAATATTTATGACTGATGACTAACCAAAACATTTTCATAATGTTTTAGCAAAGCTTTAAAAAAAAATGTCAACTAACATTTTCCAATTTGTTCGCCAATTTTACTATTTGAAACTATGTACAGTGGTTCATATTCTTCGAATGTATCATTTACGTGAGTTTCCCACATTCTATGATGACGACCCGCGTTATTCTCATCGCTGAGAACATTATTAGCTGAATTTTCAATAAAATAGGATAGCTATTACAACCTACCTAATTAGGGAAGGAGTGCAAGGAGGAGGATGGAGTCCTCATATTTTCGGGTTTCAGGTCATTTGTAATCATATGACAAATGTTCAACTTTAAGGCATACCTACATTCTTTTTCTTCTCTTTTTCAGGATACTGGGCTTGTACGGATTTGTATGCCCAGCGTGAATGGGTTGAAGGGAATGTGGAGTCTATATTATGTTGCGAAGCTCAAGTTGTTTCTAAAGGAGAAGGATTTTTTTCATTTCAATCCTCGAGTCTGGGATCACTGTAGTATCTTCGAGATTATCGAGGTTAAATCCTTCAGGTTTCAGAATTAAACAGTAGAAGAGAAGGTGCAGGTTGGTAATACATTCTGAATCACAGAATTGGTGCATAGGTTTGGGGGCTTGTAAATAAACATGACTATGGGTAGGTTGATTCACCTCGTAATGGTGGTTCACTCAAATTTTGATAAGGGGCGGAGAGGAGGTAAATATCTCGACATTTTTGAATTCGGTCTCATATGGAAGAGTAAGTCATGGGCACGAGCATGTGAAAATGTCAGCCTCTTAAATGCATCTGAAGTGGATTTACACCAAAAAACAGCGTTTTGAAGAGGTTTTGAGTCACGATTTTTTTTTAATCTGCCATATTATGAAAACTGAAATTTTGTAAGTGAGTTAGTTTGAGACCAGAATACGAGCACTGGAATTGAGGTCAAAATAGATTCAAAATGGCCATCATCAACATCTGAGAAAAGTTTGATGATCCTTTTATCGCTCAAACTTCATAAATGTGGACTCATATGACTTTTGAGAATGAAAATTGTACTATTTATGCAAAATACACGTTCATACATGATACTGGGTGGGAAGGGGGAGGAGGAGAAATTGTCCTATAAATTTGGTCGGGTAAACTGAAATTTAAAAATTTCTTAATGAGGTGTCATACATTGAAGTGAACCCAACTTAGCCTTATCCACATCCACCTTCATACGTAATGTTGCAGAGGAGGAGGGATTATTGTCCTTGAAACGTGGTGGGGATAAAAAAAGTTGGAAAATTTTTTATCAAGATGTCATACTTAAGGTTTAAAAATATTTTAAAAAATATTAAAAATATTGAAAAAAACTTTTAAATATTAAAAAAAAAAAAATTTAATATTAATTTTATTTTTATTTTTCAAAAAAAAAATTGTTTAAAAAAAAGAAAAAAATTAAAAATATAAAAAAATAAGCTAATTAAAGCTATTGAATTCATAATTCAATTAAAGATAAAAATCTTTTTTCTTTTTATAAATTATGAAAGTCTAATACTTCTTTTTTGTATATCGTAAAGTTTGGTTACTGTCCAAAAATTATTGATATTTGTAAGCTGGATTTTTATCTTCTTTCCAACTTGCTTGGTACTGAATATCACATCAACTACTTTCTGTATCTCTTAAACAATATTGAGGTAGTCATCATATTGGTGCAGGAAATATTGGTGGAATTTTTGATAATTCGGAGGTTTCAGCTTTTCTTCGTTGATAAAAGCCAGCTCAGCCTTCCTTCAATTTCAAATTAATTTTCAACGATTACTGGTGTTGATTTAGTCTGCTGCGCTATTTCCGGCTTGTTGGAGTCCTTCTGTTCAACTATTTTCCATTTTTTTCTCTTTCTTTATTTTTACTGAGTTCTTTTCCTGTCACGAGGACATCTTTCAATTATTGTATTACCAATTCTTTTTTCCACCCATGGTGCTAACTTCGAGGGAAATTCATTATTTGCGAAAAGCCGTTGACAGTAGCAATGTTAGACATCAAATGGAACGATAAGAACGATCTTTAACTTTTTGGAAACGTCGAAGAAACTATATTTCGATAATGAATTTCTCAGCGACATTTATTGATAAAGTGATACACACGCACTTGAAACTTTGAAACGATTATAACGATTATATGACACTAAAGTGAGTTTATGATTAGCGTATCCCTATTGTAGTCTCATTGTAGGCAAGGAGTATTGCATAGGTGTTACATACAGACGTGAAGAGCAAACTTACCAAGCCCCAATTCAGAACTCAGCTCTAGTAAAGCGACATGGCTGCTTACTTTTTTTTTCAGTATTGTCCACATCCTAACCATTGTCATTCGCAACTAGCCATTCGGTGCGAAAAATAGACAGCTCCGTTTTTTCTACTCATCACAACCGCATCTCATGCGTTGGTAATTGTGTCAAAACGCCGATAAAAAAAAATACGCTCTAAATCACGTACGCGTACACTACGATGCGTATATAATCCGACGAACGAGGCTGCCAGAGCTTTTTCGTCTATAGGCAACTGGGCAAATGAGAAGTGTCACGGTGAAGGTGCGGATCTTTTCTTATACACAGTACATACGTGAATCGATGCTGAATTGTACCTATGAGACGGACATTTCCACCAGGTACTTAGTGTAATGAGGTCACAAATATGACACCAATAGAAATCGTCACTGGATTTCGAACACCAATGGGTTATTCGAAAAATTAGAAACATATTACGTATTGACATTGATTTTCAGCATGTTTTCGACATAGACTTGTCTGCTACTGGGATATGTAATATTACTAATTCACCAAGTTATGTGTTTTCTTTTATTCTCTTACATTACAATTTGATTTTTTTGAGTAAATTACTTTTTTTTTTTTTTTTTTTTTGAAAATGTAACCATAATATACATATTTAGGGTTATTTTCGAATTTCATTCACGTCTTCAAAACTTCCAGTACTAGAGGCAAAATCGTTGATTTGGCAACACTGAAATAAGTAGAATCAGTTGCCAACTACAATATAATTCCTCAATATTGGGTCAAAATAGATTTAAAATAGCAGATATCTCAGAGTTTCAGAGAAGTTTAAGGAGTTTCAAACATTTCAAAAAAGTGTACGAACATAACAAAACAAAAATTTTTGGAAAGTCTAAAAACAAAATAAAAATAGTTTGAAATGGAAAAATTCCAAACAAAAAACCATGAGAAAAAAATTCAAGAGGAAATGTTCAAAAATGGAATTAATAATGCTTCAAAATGAAAAAAAAATCAAAATCAAGAGGCTAAGAATCGAGAAAAAAAACTACGTACGAATAAAGAAGAAGTTCAAAAATAAGAAATAATGTGAACCCCCTGCCCCTCCCCTACAACACAAAAATAATATAAACAAGAATGCGAAAAGATCAAAAAATTCAAAAATGAAACCTTAATAATGTCTTGAAACGAAAAAAAAAACTCCAACAAAGAACGACAAGTCCCAAGATAAAAACTAAAAATTAAAAACAAAACAATAAAAAAATGTTTTAAAAATATTCAACAAAAAATCAAACAAATAGAGACATCATGAAAAAAATCAAAAAAGGTTCAAAAATGTTCGAAAATAGAATTGACAATGTTTCAAAATGAAAAAAATTGCTGAAAATAAATACGAAAAATGAAAAGCAAAAAGCTAAATAGCAAAAAAAAAATCAATTGAAAAAAATCAAAAATGAGAAAAAGTGTAAATAAAGAATAGTTTAGAAATGAGAAAAAATTTCAATAACTAAAAAAGAAATGAAAAACTTAAGCAGCCATGTTGTATTATTGGAGCTGAGTTTTTCATTTGGGCTGGTTCAGGTTTGCAAATAACTAACCCCTTCATGTCTACAGGCCACACCCAGTAGCAAGTCTGAAAACCCCAACTCTATCGGTATTTAGAATAAATGTAAAATTATTTTATCAGTCCATATTAATTACATTTTTACTAATCAGAAGGTTCTCAAGCTCTCCTCAAACTTTAATATCGCGTCATTTTGGATTCACTTTGATTCCAATTCAAGGAGTTATACTATGGTGCCAAACTAACCACCACACACAAAGCTTGAACTCTCCAGATTGATTTGATGAGGAGGAGTAGAAGACTGGAGAAATTTCATGACTCAAAATTTTCTCAGATAGCAATTTTTTTCTCTAACTCCCTTTCAAATGCACTTAGAAAGCTTGAATTTACATGCGTTGCTCTCCCTGCCTCACTCTTTCATACGAGATCAGAAAGAAAAATTTAGAGCTATTTGCCTCCCTCCAGCCCTCCTCAAAACTTGAGTAATACGTCATTTTGAGGTGTATCGAAAAAACAAAAAAGCTTTTTCGGTCATATCTTCAGAAAGAGTCTCTCGTCAAATTTTGAGAAATTTTCATAAATGCCCATCGGCGCTATGCGTTGAACTTTTGCCAGATGATTACAAATGGTCTGAAACGCGAAGGTTTGAAACCCCCCCTCCCTCACTCTTTACCAAATCAGATAGGCTGCAATAGCTATCGTTTTATATTAAAAACTCAGCTAAAAATGAACAGAAATGCGAATTAAATCAAAAAAGTTCAAAAATGAAATCTTACTAATGCTTTAAAAAATAAAATCCCAAAAATATTAAAAACAAAAAAATGTCAAAAATTTTCGAAAAATATTAAAATCCTAAATATTTTGTAGGATTTTTGTTTGTAAGTGAGAGAACTCAGCTCTAGTAATGCAGTATGGCTTCTCACACGTTTTTTTCTCCTAAACAAAATCGCTGTCATTTTGAACTATACAGTAGCTTGCAGAACTTTTTTTAATATTTGTAAATCACTCGATGAAATGTAAAGCTTTTATAGGACTTGCAGTATTGTTAGACAACCTGTTTTATGACCCAACTTTCAACACATTACGTGATTCGGCTCACAGTGGCGTAGCCATGAATTTTTTTTAAAGATAGTTTCATGGAGAACAGTCTTCAAAATGAATCTAAGAACTGCCCCCCACCACCCCATATGTATACATTTTTTATACATCTGGAGAACAACATTTTTTCATTCGTAAAAAAACAACTATCTACTTCAAATCTACTTACGTCAAAAATATTCAATTTTCAATAAAAAAAAATTTTTCCTAAATATAAAAAAATTTTATATATAATTTTTTTTTCTTTATAATTATATTAATTTTAAATTTAATTATAAATAAAAATTTAAACATTAAATTATCTTGACTCAATTGAATGTGGATTTAATAATTTAAATAATAAACAGTGATATAAAAAAATGAAGAATCTCAATTTCAAATTTTTCTTGAAATACAAAAAAAAAATCGACGTTTTAAATTTTTTGGCAAGTTCAAAGATGCAAATGTGACCCTCAAAAGTCCTCAAAAAATGAACTGTCAAATTTATTAAAATTCAAAATCTAAATATGTTCCCAAACACAAATAAATTTCAATTTCAGAGAATTTAGAAAAGTAATGATTTTTCAGACTGGGAATCCCTACAACACAAGTTGATGTTATTTCATCAATGTGAAATTTTCTGGAAGTTGATTCGAAGGCCATATGAATTTTGCATGTTTTATTTCGTATCGTTAAAGAAAAGTGGAATATAATTTTCCAAGTTGTATTCTATAGGTACTCTGATTCATCGCAAATTTATTTATAATGCCTTATATAACTATTTTATTCATAATTTAAAATTTAAATTAGGAAATTATTGAGTTCTCGGATTTGTTTGGATTGATCGAATAAATAATAAAAAAAATCCGAAATTTAGAAACTTTGGTAGTGTGTCTAGATCCCTAAAACCTCCTGAGATAGCTTAAAATTTCCTAAAATGTATTCCCACGAAATAGCATGTAGATTTCAAAAATTATAACTGTCATGATATTGTCATTTATCAAGAACTAGAAAGCTGAATTAACTCTTCAATTTTTATTTATTTTTTATTTATTTTTTTTTATTTTAATAATTCACTTCAAATTGATTCTAAAATTTTTTTATAAGCTCAAATGGAGAAACTCTGCACAACAGACTTATCCGATTCTCAAAAGCATTCCTGCCTCGCCTCTCGATTACGCTCGAAATGTCCATATCCAGGCCAAGTTTTCTCCACACAAACCCATTTGTTTGCCGTTTCGGTCCGAAAATAAGCCTATTTAAAAACATCGAATTTTCACGCTCCCGTAATAACAGCAATATGAAAATTTACACGTCGTCAATTAGGTACACCGAAACACGTCATTATAACCGAGTAATAACCATTTGCGATTTACAATCGTACATATGAAAAAATATCATGAAAAAAAAATGCGCTCGGCGTAATTCAGTATAATGGCCCATCGCAGCGTGTAATTTCACCCAAACTGCCCATGGTGATAATTCAGAAGCAGCCGGATAAAAAACCAAGTAAACATTTCGCTTTATAAATCAGCTATAAGCGCAGGTACATAATTGGATTTAACGCGTTGATTGGAGGAACGCGGTTGGCACATCCTTGGATCAGCAACGACCTTGGAACCGGTTAACCGCGTGCCTCTGCTTTTCGAGATGGAAAAAAAATCACCAGTAGGTAATCGCTGTTATTTGGCGAAAAAAAAACTCTCGTCGAGATTCGTTCGGTGTTTTCTTACGTTCGATAGGGTCAACCGAACTACATAATGAAGAAGACGGTAATCTACCATCTATTATATTCGAATTGGTCTTTCGGTCGTCTTATTTTTACATAACGGTTTGCAAACCGCATTCGGTCCGTGTACACTGTACAGAGTATATTTCGAATCCGTTAGCTCACTATACAAAGACATTGTTCGCGCACCAAAATGTGACCATCGTCTTCTCAGTCATTCGAAGAATGTACAATGTAAGTCGACATATTCGCGCATACATCCCACATCTGCTTATTCAACACCTCGTGTAAATAACCTTGACCTAAGCCGCTGTCCAAAAATTCGATGTCGAAATCGAGCATAATTAAATCTTCGAATTTTGCAAATCTTCCACTGCAGTAAATCAACGAATGGCAATATGTCATACAAGTGCTTCATTTTTATCACCTGACGTAACACTCGAACTCGTTTGTTTACCCATCGAAATCCGATGACATCATTAAACGCGCCAGGAATTTCATTGTATTATAGATAAATCACCTACGGCTGTACGTCTTCGTATTCATCCAGACGTTCCCTATACGCGATTAATCCTCTTTTTTTGATTCCACCACCCTTCCCCATCACCATTCCAGTGGATCGCCGTTATAGGCGAGCTAGTCACCCGTAACTCATCGTATTCGTTTTCTCTTCGCCATAAATATGGTATCCTGACGTGAGATCTAATTACTTTGCTAATGAGCCAGTTATAGAATCGATTATAGCCATATTGACAGCCACCACAACCGATACCGTTAACTGGTTTTCATTTCTTAGCATCAGGTAATTATTATAGAACGATGGTTTATGCCTGGTGACGCGTTCGTCGATATAATTGCTTCGTAGTAAGAGGTACGAGGGCCTACTTCATACTTGTGCTATACTTAGACTTACACGCTGTGACTGTAACGGAAATATGTCTCATTTTAAATAAATTGTTTTGTCCCTCATAAAGTATCGAATTTTAAGGCAATTTTACACTAAGGTAGAGAAATGGTGTCCATCAATTAAGATGAAATGAAGCTATGAAATTGTGGCGGCAACTGAAGTAAAAAAAAAATTTGAATAATTTGAGCTTCGAACAGAACAACAGACTCGCTATTTCCATATTATTAAACATTGAAGTTTTTCTTCAATTTCGATTAACATGCATGAAATGGAGGGGCAGACAAAATTCCGACAGAAATGATCTGGACGTTTAAAATCTTGATAGAGTAGAAAAGTGATGAATATGGTGGACACATAAGAATACAATTTATTAAATAAAAATACTCGTATGCATTGTAAACGATGAAATATATGAAAATATACATATGCGTGTATGATCTCAAAACATATAGCAGGTGTATACAATATACATATTTATGAAAAGGTCAGAGTGTCAGACGATAGTATTCGTAGAGTTTGTTTTCAATTTTTACAACTAAAATTGTTGAAAATAAAATATTGCAAAAACATTCTTCAATATTGAAAAATAAATAAATAAATAAATAAAAAATGGATATTGAAAATTTTTTAGCGGAATTTTTTTCTTCCATTGAAAAACTTCAAGAAAAAAATTAATTACAAAGAAAAAAAAAATAAATAAAAAATTTCAAAAATGGTAACTTGCCAAAAAAAATATGAAAAATATTTAAGAATGAATTATGAAAATCTTTTGTGAATGAAGAAAAACATTTTTTTTTTCAAATTGAAAAATTTTAGCATTTTGAAGAAAAAGCTGAAAAATGATATGCAGCAAAAATTAAAATTAAAAAAATTTAAAAAATGAATCTTAAAATTGTTTACAAGGAAAAACATTCAAAAATAATAAAAAACAACTCGAGTACATTGAAGAGAAAAATTGAAAAATTAATTACCAAAAAATAAAAAACAGAAAATTTGAAAAATTAACTCTTTTTTTTGGAACTGTACCGTGTACAGCAGCGAGGCTAGATGTACGGGCTTTTATTGTCTTTTGTTCCCGCTAAAGTAACTGGAACAGACCTGAGGAGATTATGAAATAGATGCGAGTGCGGATTATCGTTTCGTTGTCCTGGAGAAGGGGTGGCAGTGAATCAGGCAAGTTTAATCGCTATCTTGTCAAGTGAAATTTGGTGCACTGTATGAGAAGATGGTGGACAGAAAATTGTACATTACATCGGTCGCAGAAGGGAGCTGGTTCGCGTGAGAGGAGGTAAGAGTGGGTCAAGTGACTGTGTCCAATTCTCAGTCTACATAAAAGAACTTCTTCCTTCCTCTTTTTGCATAAAGAAGTGTTCCAGAGTTTAGTATCTGATTTGATCGGCCTGAGTTTATTGGAAGGTGGAACATGCGACCAGATGTTTGACCATTTCATGGCTACTCTATTTTTGAACGTAACTTTGAAGTCTTCAATAGGTAGTGGTATATGAGGAAAAGGCAGGCAGAGGGAGGCTTCTTTAGCTGCGGAGTCGGCATGTTCATTTCCCGAAATACCTTTATGCGCTGGAATCTAAGCAAAGGTGATTTCGTGGGGAGTTTGAGATAAAAGTTGGATTATCTCTTTAGCCAGGGGGTGTTGGTGCCTGTCTTTGAACTTTGTTAAGCATTTCATTGCCGATAGGGAATCTGAGCAGATTAGAATTTGTGAGTACTCGTGTATGGCAGTCTCTAAGCAAAGCTTAATCGCAAATAACTCTGCAGAAAATATAGAAAATGTGGGTGGTAGGGAGAAGCGAAGGGTGTTAAAATGTTGAATAGAGCTATATACGGCGCATCCTGTGCCTAGGTCAGTTTTTGAGCCGTCGGTGAAGAAGGTAGTGCGTGCGGGGTATTCTGAGAGTAACTCCTAAAATGATGGAAGTATATTACACTTTTAGGGGTATATTTCGTCAAATCAGTTAGAGTCAGATCAATATTTATACGAAGCTCAGACCAGGGTGGTAAGGAGGGTAAGGGGTGGACTAATATGGGCCATAAAGGTAGGTTTAAAGAGGTGAGGATGTTTTCTGAGTAACGTTTAAAAAAGAATTCTGAAGCCGCAGGAAATATGTTAAAGACAGAATGTGAGGGAAGGTTAGGTAGACCTTTGAGGTGTCCCCAGAAGGAGGCAATGAGATATTCCCTTCTTAGGTTCAACGGTAATTCTCCGGACTCACAGAGGAGGCTGAGGACTGGAGAAGTTCGAAAGGCACCAGTTATTAAGCGGATAGCTGTGTGATGAATAATGTTGAGCTTGTTGAGGACATGAGATTTTGCTGAGGAATATACAACGGCGCTGTAGTCACATTTAGAGCGAATTATTGCATAGTAGATGCGTAATAAGGTTGCTAGGTCTGCGCCGTATGAAGTGTGTGAGTTTTTTCAGAAGGTTCATTTTTTTAGAGCATGATGCTTTGATTCATCGATATGGTGGTTCCACGTCACTTTTTGGTCGAATATTAAGCCTAGATGTTTGACTTTATCTGAGATGGGGAGGGGGGATCGGTGAATATGTAGGTTAAGCGAATGTTCGTAATTTCGGATGCGGCAAAAGTGAATTGCCGTGGATTTAGTTTTTGAGAATTGAATGCAATTTTCTGAGGTCCATTTAGGCAGTTTAGTATTTGAATCTTGCAAGATTTCCTGGCCTAAAGTGACATCAGCATAGGAGAGGAAAATTATAAAGTCGTCAGCGAAGAGAGCTGTATAGATTATAAGTTGTCAGCCACCATTCTTGACGAAATATTGGTATATAAATACATCATATGTTTCAAATCTAAATATAGAAAAAGCATAATGGTGCCATTTTTGGCACCAGGTTGTTTTTCTTAGTAGAAATGTATGGTGGTGCCGTTTTTGGCACTCGGTTGTTTTTTACAGGTTGTCAGCCAAGGGGTAAAGGAATAATGGGCTGTGTAAATGGCCAAAGTGCATGGTGTTTGCATCACCCAGTAGAACCTATACCCCTAATTTCCAAAATTTCAATTGCTACAATTTCGACTGTTGGAATATCAGCCATCTCCTCTGAAACGAACTCGCTTCCTATTGCGATGTGTTAGCTCTAACCGAAGATAAATTACAATTCCTTCCTTCTAAAAATGCACTCTGCGATAAATACATAATAAAAACGTACTTCTTCAACTGCAGATTTCTCTTCAATTTCAGCCATTCTTTTCGTCACCTGCGTTGGCTCAATAAGGCGTGAAAATTCGTAACACTCGCACGCTAGTTGCCAGCGTATTATCATCACACATGTCTAAAAACCGGAACACCGTATTTCCACGGCTTGTAGCTAGGTTATTTATACGTAAACACTCGCATAGACTTCCCGAAACGACTAATCCGACTAGTTTATCAGTTTCGCGAATACTTGAAATTTTTTCGCCGCGCGTTCGAGCCATAACAATATTTAATCTGCAATCGACCAAGATATCGCTCCATTTGATACAAACAGGTACGTAATACGCTACCGAACCCTTTGAAATCATCGTTTCGTGTCGATCGTCACGATTACGATGACTAAAACGATTACGCATGGAACTCGAGAGGATCGCGCCCAACTCGGATTAATTAACGTAAACAGAGTAATAAAAAATTAACGTCGAATATTCGCGCCCGTTGTTTTCGCTTCTAATTTCTGGAACGCCAAATTGCTATTATAAAATCACAGAATCACCGGCCGGCTAGCTCTTATCTAACGGATTCCTATTTAATTAGCTATGCCAGCTCGAAGATTACATAATTAGCAGGAACCTACCGATGTTCGGTGTCCAATCGAGATGAAAATTTCGACGAAATTCACTACGTCAATACATGCGAAACGTAATCTTCATCAGAATATCTATAATTTATTCGATTAACGAGTTTTTCTTCAAATCGAACACAGTCGAGAATTTTTTTCCTTTCTTATTCTCGTCGTATATTCGTACTTGACGGCGGTATCGCAAGGTTACGCCGAGTTGTGTACAAATTTAATATACCTGCCGTTATTTCGTTTTTTTTTTCGCAGCTATAAGCGTTGTCGAATTCGCGATGATCTCTGTTCACGTGATAAGTGTGAAAAATTTATATTTCTTGATTCTCGAGTTTGAAATATTTTTGCATCATTCTTCTGAGATTTTTTTCAACTTCCGAAGCACTGGTGCTATGAACTCACATTCACGATGAGCTACTCTTCATGAGCGATTGGAGTGGTGTTTTTTTTTCTATTCATTTTATAGATGTGACATTTCAGGGGCGTATCCGAGATCTGGAACATCCATAAGGCTTGAAAAAATTTTAACATTTTTTTCTATCACAAATTATATTTCTGTTGAAGTACGATTTGGAAAAAAAAATCAATAATCTTCACTCAAATGGTAAGAAAAGATGCCACACTCCCTCGCCCCTCAATATTTTTCACCTACGTCATTACGAGGTAGTAGATCTAAATATCTTTAAACACTCTTCTCCTTCCACGCCCCCCCGCCCCAAGAAAAAATTCTAGACTACGCCGTTATTCTTTCTTTTCAAATGTATAAACAGCTAAAGACAATTTTGCAAGAAACCTCATTTCAACATACCCGGCATTTCCTGAATTTTTTTACCTTCCTGATGATTAATTTCACACTAAATGAATTTTATACCTCTGAACTAATGAAATTTGAATTCCTGCTTTAGATTTTACGTTCTTTTGTATTTCACTCATTTGGAAATTCTTCACAAATCAGTTTAGAACTGCGGCGAACCCCTTTAGCCGATGAGGAGTTATCTTTTAAAAAGACAAAAATATCCCCTTCAAATGACCAAAATATACCATTTCCAGTTGTGAAAATTGTTGCAATATTAAATGATACTACCTTAGATTACAAGTTTATGTCTTCCCCTTAATGCCGAGTGGTAGGTAATTGGGTGGGTCGAATTTTTTTTTATTTATTTTTTTATTTTTTTTTTATTTTTTTTTCAGAAAATGATAGGGATTAGGTCAGAACAGTTGTTAAATAATCTCAAAAAGATGTCATTAAATTTTTATCTACATAGCTTAATTTTTAGAACCCACCCCCTCCGCCACCAGAGTCACTGTTTTATAATAGATATAAATAGAACTAACATTTACTTATTTTTTTTTTTTTACATAAGAATAATTCAAATATAATGATTTACATTCTAACGCATGAATGCATCCACCATAATCATATTTTTGGATTTTTTTCAAGGACCTTTCCTAATAAGATAGTGAAAAGAGATTATCACCCAAATTTGATCAAAAGTGACCAAAAATATTGATTTTAATGCAAAACCACCTCAAAAGAATTTGTGAGCCCCTCCCCTCCCCTTCACGAATTATCGTCCTCCTATGTTGAAAATTCAATACTCTATATCATCGGAGAGAATGTTTAAAACATTTTGAAATTTTCACAGATTATAGATTCTGTAAGTATAGAAGTAGATACAAGAATTTTTTCAAAAAAAAATAAATATTTTTTTTTACGAACTAAAATACACATCATTAGCTGAGAGCGGAAAAAAGGTACTACGATTTTCATAAACTTTCAATATATTATTTACTTATTTGTTGAAATACTTCCGACTAAATTTTCAGCTCCAACTGACCATTAGGGGAGTTGGATTTGGAGTTTCATTTAGCATCTTTTCAGGGTTGCATTCCTCAAACAGTTTTTTTTAAAGGGGGATAGGTGGCATAAAGTGAAGAAAAAATCGAGATTTTTTCAGAAATGGCACTACTTTGAGGACTTCTAGCTCTCGCCCCTCTCGCAACATCATCTGTTGGGGCTGAACATTTAGTCAGAATCATTTCACACAAAGTAAAGAGAACATTGTAATTACGTGAAAATTGACCTCTTCTTATCTCTTTACACTAATGATGTATATTTTAGTTCGTGAAAAAACGTGTTTTTTTTTCTGTTTTTATTTTTTAGTGGACTCAATTTTCAAGTAAAATGCACTTACGAGTTCACTGTTTTTTTTTTTTTTTTTTTGTCAAATTTCAGTTCTCCAAGAATAACTCGAGTAAAAATTGTAAATCGAGCTTTCGAATTTAAAGGTTTTTTAGTTTTTTGCAAATATCTCGTAAATAAAGGGTCGTAAAGAAAGAATATATGGGAACAAAATTGTAGGAAATTTCATTCTCTACAACTTTGGTTTTATACATTTTTCATGAAAGTTCGTCGAAAGTTGAGTTTTTAAACTTTGAAGCTTTTTTAATTGTTTTTTCTTTCATATCTCGATAACGAAGCGTCGAAGAGAAAAATGAATAGCATTATATCACTGCAAATTTCAAGCTCTACAACTTTAGTTCTCATACAATTTTCACGAAAGCGCATAGTTTTGCTGAAAAATTAGCTTAAAGTAAAGAGTCCAATAATCAGTACATTTTGTTCTCTGAAAGTTCGATGTTTTCATTCTCCGACGATAACTCGAGTAATACATGATGGATTGACTCCAAATTTGGCAGGTAGATAGATAGTATGAAGGTCAAAAGTCCCATTGCTTTTGAAGTCAATTCCTTCATTAAAAGTGGAGCTTTCGCACTTCCAAGATTTTTCAGTTGTTTGCAAATATCTCAGGAATGAAGCGTCGCGAAGAAAAATGCATAGGAACAAAGCAGTAAGAAATTTTATTTTCTACAACTTTGGTTCTCATACATTTTCCATTAAAACTCATAGAAAATCGAACTTTTGAACTTTGAATTTGATTTTTATTCCTCTGATGCACATCAGTGATTGTTCAACATCATCGTTAAGTCCACTGTTTACAAATAGTGGTACCTAATTTTCAACTACGTTACACTTATTTTTAAAACACGAAAAAAATATGCAACACCTAACCACATTACAAAAGTAAAAAAAAAAATCTAGCCAGGGCTCGTCCCCCCCCCCAATTTTTTTTGATTCTAGCCAGGGCTCGTCTCCCCAATTTTTTTCATATTTTCAATATGTGAAAAAATGATTGAAATTTGAACCCTTTTTTACCTCAAAAAATTTTCATACCTACTTCCATACCTATAGGATCTATAATTTATGAAAATTTCAAAATGATTCATTTCCTTCATCCGAAGATATAGAGTACTGAATTTTCATCATAGAGGGCGATAATTCTAGAAGACGTAGGACGTCGACCAAAAATTTTTTTTTTTTGGTTTTGCCTAGAAATCAACATTTTTTGTCATTTTCAACCCTCGAAGTATTCTGAAAGAGTAATAAATAAACTTTAAAATGTGCTGTCGCTATTTCCTCAACTTTCCTTTGGACCAGGGCTGGTAAGCAAGGATTAATGATTTTTTTAAATATTTGTTCTGGTTTCGCTCACCAGCCCTGCTCTGGACTATGGTTAAATTAAATTTATTAGCAGTACGTTTCAACCCTTTTTTTTTTTATTAGGTTCTTTCGTCTTTATACTTATCCGCATTACACGCGTTTGTTCAGATTAGTAATTCTTAGGTATATAATTAACTGTTGCATATGACTTCTTATTTCAAACTTCACTTTCTTTGGTAATTCAAAATTTCTGATTTCTTGATATTCGACGTTTTTTTCATCACACTAAAAGCTTGAACATTCACAACACATCGTTGAATTAAGCAGTGAACATGGAACTTCGCTGCGTCAATAAGGAGTGTACGATGAATTTTTGACCACCAGTACCAACTTTCTAAAGTTCATTGTTTTTCAGATCTAGCAACAACGCCCATGGCCTTATGAGGGGCATGGCCTTATTTGGGTCACATAGTTTATTCCATAGGATTATCGAAGAGATACATTTTGAGGTAATATATGTAACTAAGTGAAATTTATTTAATAAAAAAAAAAAATAAAAAAAATAAAAAAATAATGATAATAATAATATGCAACTACGGTATAACATCTAACTAAAAAAAAATTGCTTAATTTTTATAACAACATCACCACTATAGGCGCATTGTTGTATGTTGCCCGAGTACGTTAATTTACATAATAATACAACTCATATTACTTACCTTTCGTCGTATATTTCACTCTCATAAGAGGGCAATCTCATGATAAGAATTTACTTATCACAAAAATTGAGAGATCATGAGGCTTCAATTCTAATGACCATTCGCGAACATCAAATGTACAAGGGAATGTCCTACGAAAATTTCCCAAGAACTATGAGCTTTCAACTCTACTTACCACCTTCTCCTCTATCATAAACATCTTTATAAAATTCTAGTCTATTTGGAATACACTTCGAGGCTCTACGACCCTAACTTCATTCACATACGAAGGCTCATACTGTGGGAACTTCCAGTCGATGCGTGTACGGTCGACCTTGCACTAGAAACGAAATTTCACACGACTACGTCTTTTATTATCTAATTCGATTCTTCGTTTAGCACACGGAACGCGTTATCAATTACATAATCTAAACCCAGATTTGAGAACTGAGGAAAAGACACGATGCCAAACCTACGGCACATTAGCACAGAGCACGTCGCTAGTCGGTCACAAATGAATCCAGCTTACCTTAAAACTAGACGAAGTCTCCGAAGCGATGAGCTTCGTGGTGGACCCCATTGGGGTGACATTCAGCACAGAAGACCCGTGCGGGCCACCGGCACCGCTGTATCGAAACTCGGTCCCCGTCGTATCGGCGCTCGTATAACTCAACGCGTCACTCAACGAACTAATGAACAACTGTAGCGGCAACGGCGATTTCGTCGTACTATAGTCGTCGTCGCACGTCGTATCGTTCAACGTCGTAGTCGCCGCAGCCATCCCCTCCGACGGCGTCCTCTGCTTATCACAATCATCGCCGATTGGCCGAATCGAACCGTAGTACGTGTTCTCGCCGACCGCTACCTCGGAAGCTATCACTTTGGCCGTCGTCTCTGGCTGGCGAATCGCCGATACGCTTCCGTATAGCTGTAACAAAAGTAACGTCAAAATAGCGTGAAAAAAATGTACGCGATTTCGGCCGTAATTACGTCGACGCGAACGTGCGCCGAATATCGATTCGATGCAAAAAAGGCCGCACGACCAACCGGATTACCGTCTTTTGCGCCAAATCGCCGGTTAATTGTAAGCGGCGATTTGATGATACGCCGCACTATCGTAATTCGGGTAATTATGCACGCGGCCGTCGCCCTAATGGGGTTATTCAGTTGACCGACGACACGAGTAGGTCTCGCCGTCGTGTCCAGATTATTATTTTTTACGATGACCGGAAAAATGAACGATTTTTTGGCACTCGAACGGTGACAAGAGAAATGAACGATATTGATTTTATGACACTATTAATAAAAATAATAACCATTGTTTCCTATTCAATTTAACCTAAAAACAAAAATTTAAAAACAAGGCCATCGTGTATGTTATATGACATTTTATGATTTAAGGAACTGAAAAAAAAAGTTAATAGTATACAAAATTAGCATTCGAAAAATTAATTAACTAATGTTCAAGAAATAGCTTTTAGGAAATTTACTAAACAAAAAAAATCACAAAAAAAATTATTAAAAAAAAGCGAATTAATTTAAAAACTTTAACACTCTTTGAACAATCGATTGCAAATAATCGATCTTCAAAAACTCAATCTCGAAGAAATCGATAATCAAAAAGTGTAACAGAAGAAATGGTTTCCTAAAGTTATTGAACGATGGAAAAAAAAATGATCTCGCAAAAATCTATTTCAAATGAAATAATATAAAAAATCGATGTTAAAAAAAAACAATCGATACTTCAAAAATGCATTCCAAAATAAATTCTTTTGAAAAATCGATAATTGACCGAAGTTAAACTTACTCAATATACTCGATAAAATAATATCAACGTGATCGATTATCGAAAAATATATTGACAGAAAACAGCATAAAAATTATGTTCACATACGATATAATGAAGGTGAAGGTAGAAATTCCATAATAAGAAAATTGTTTTTCAAAAGCGTAAAAAAAATCGATTCAAAAGTTGACTGATTCACAAACACTCGATGATGAAAAATCGAATTTTCAAAAATCGATAATTTTTTTGTGTGGCCACCCAGTCCGGACATGCTTGGTAGGGGTATGCCAGGAAAATAATCTCAGTGTTTTTGTAAAAATCGACATTAGATAATTCAATTTCAGGATAATGAGAAAATTTTTTTTTAAATATGGAAATTACGAAGATTCGATTTAAACGCGGATAAATTCACCATTACTCGAGAGCATGAAAAATCCATAATTAAAAAGAATCTCAATTTTTTGCATAAAAATCGATATTACATCGATTTTCAAATGAGAATTAAATATATCGAAGATTCGGATTAAATGTTGATTGACATTAAACTGATAGCAGAAAATCGATAAATGAAAACAAAATTGGTGATGATTCGATTTCAAGATGAAAAAATAAATAAATAAAAAATGAATAAATAAAATGGATAGTGAAGAATCGATACTAAAATTTATTGATTATATAATTCGACTTTTCCAAAAAACTGAGTATTGTTTAACCTTTTTTTTTTTTATACAAAAATAGGCATTAAATAATTAGATTTCAACATAATCAGCTAATTAGAAAAAAAAATTAAAAAAAAGTAATGTAGATTTGATTTAAAAGTAGATTGAATCATTAATACTCAATATAAAAATTGATTATTGAAAAAATCGATACTAGATAATTCGATTTCAAGAATAAGTAAATTAAAAAAATCAATTAATCAATTAAATAATGAAGAACCGCCACTAAAATTTATTGATTCGAAAATACGTAATTGTGAAAGATCGATTTTTGCAAAAATCGATAATTGAAAAAATCGATATTAGATAATTCGATTTAAAGATGAAAGAATAAGCAAATAAAAAAAATTAATCAAATAAATAGATAACGAAGAAGCGACACTAAAATTCATTGATTCGATAATACATAATTGTGAAAAATCGATTTATGCAAAAATCGATAATTGAAAAGAATCAATATTAGATAATTCGATTTCAAGATGAAAGAATAAGTAAATAAAAAAAAATTAATTTAATTAATTAAATAGATAATAAAGAATCGACACTAAAATTCATCGATTTTATAATACATGATGGTAAAAGATCGATTTTTTCAAAAATCGATTACTGAAAAATTCTCATTTTTAGCAATAAATATCCACATTAGATAATTCTACTTCACGATAATCACGTAATTAGGAAAAAAATTTGAAATAAAGTAATGAATATTATATGTAAATGTTGATTCATTGATTATATTCTATGGTAAAAAAATCTATAAGAAATCGACATTAGAAGATTTGATTTCAAGATGATTAGATAAATATATATTAAAAAATAAAAAATTAATAAACAAATAAATAAGTAAATAAATAAATAAATAAATGAATAAATAAATAAATAAATAAATAAATAAATAAATAAAATATAAATAATAAACATCTGATAAAAAAATTGATTGATTCCTTAATACCTGATAATCAAGAATTGATGATTGAAAAAAAATTTCAATTTTTTGTATGAAAATCGACATTTTATAATTCGATTTCAACTTAAAAAATAGCAATAATGATGATTGAATAATTCAAAAGTTGATTAATTTACTGATAATCGATAGTAAAAAATCGATAATTGAAAAACCCAGGTTTTTACATAAAAATCGACATAACAAAAGTCGATTTCAAGATAATCGGATGATTTCAAAAACAAAAAAAAAAAAATTAAAAAACAATAATATTGATAATCAAATTAATAATCAGGCAATCCATTTCCTTAACTACAACACAAAAATTATATCTACCATGAAATCGATACTGAAACATTGTTTTTAAAAGAATGGATGACTCAAAAATCGATTTCAGGAGAATTCCTTTTGAACGATCAATAATCGAAAGATATTTAACGCATAAAGTACTTATCAGTTGATGTCAAAAAATCGATATATTTCCTAAAAATCAACAATCGATGCTTATCGATTTAGAAAAAGTTATTTGCCGAAAAGAATTTAAAAAGAAATTAATTAGAAATGAAAATAACTCATCACAAAAATTTATTCATGAAAAAAAAAAAATTGAAAAAAATCATAATGAAAGAAAATCAAGAATGAAAAAAATGATCCAATAAATAACTTCAAAAATTAAAAAAAATCAACACTAGGAAACAGAGAGAATAATCATCGCAAAACCAATTATATAAAGAAAATCAGGAATTGAAAATATGCTGAAAAAAAATTAAAAAATTGAAAACATAAAAATTAATGCTAGAAAATTCATTGTAACAATACAAATCTGTGACTGCGAAAATCATTCTTGAAAAAATAAATTCAATCAATTATTGTTGAAAAAATTATTTAAAATTAAAATAACTCTTATAAAAAAACTAATAAAGCAAAATAATATTACTTTCGAAAATTCCTTCCAATTAAAAAAGAAAAAAAAAAAAATGAAAAAATAATTTCTACGAAAAAATAAATTGACTAACTTTTCCACCAGAAATAAGACTGCAACCAGCATTAAATATTGATTTTATAATTTACATCGAAACTAACGAAATTTCTACCACCACTGAAAGCGTCCTTACATCGCTTTTCGGTACTCAAAGGGTTACCAAACAGAAAAAACATAAAAGATAATTCCAATTGTTTCCTTCGTAGCAACTCGAATGCGTGAATTTACTCAACAAATGATTGTTTCGTTTTCTCGTCTCGCAATAATTCCGCGATAACAATACTTCGTAAATTACATTTTTCTTCAAATTTCGTATCGATAAAAATTTCGATTTCAAATAATCGTCAAAACGAAACGAAAATAACAACGGGCGATAAAAACTCGTCAACAATACCATTCCTCTTTTCCCCACCACAAGGTCACCACGATCGTTTGAAAATCCTTCGACTCGTTCCACCGGCTCATTTTCCATCGCTGCATCAATCGCGATTAAAGAAAACTCGCGCATCGAGAACGTTCGAACCATCGAGCGTATTTTCAGACCAGTAGTCAGTCACGTAGTTGATTGTATCGAGTTGTTTTGGTCCGCGTAAGCGAGCCGGTCAGGTATCAACGCGGGATAAAAATAAATCGACGCGACGGCCAGCAAAGCGTGTTTAATTATTATCGGAAAAGTATAAAAGATAAAGCTATCAACTCTTTGTAACACCCGTACCTGTAACCATCGTTTACTTCAATTTACTCGTATTTCAAACGTATAATTTATTCGAAGACACGCGCTCTGCGCTTGTTGGATGTTGAAATGTTTATGAATTTCCGATACATGAGCGCGCACGTAACCGGGTCGTGGTATCGGGTGTATTCTTCAGGGCGGAGATACCAGAGTGATGAGGAAAATAAACACATTAGTATTTACTTTGTCTTCGAGTGTTTTTCTATAATACGAGTAGAACAAAATCAAAGACGCGAGTTTTTTTTTTCAACCAAATGATCTCAACATTCGTAGATGACTACAACAAACAACTTTTTTATGCAATCACACACCCAATATTTTTTCAAACCAATAACCCAAGTGGATATGAATGGGGAGAAAAATAGCTCAACATTTTCTCAGAGAATTTACACGTCAGAGGGCTCAAGGGGCAACAAAATATCAACATTTTTAATTATCGTCTCATAATTATGATAAAGTGAATCTACCGACACTAACATAACCAAATTTCAATCTGTTAAGTGAATTTGGAAGAGAGTTAGAGAAAAAAAGGTAAGCAGCCATGCCGTATTACTAGAGCTGAGTTCATACTTGGAGCTTGTTAATATTTGAATGTAATATCATTAAGTTAACTTCTCAATCCAACAGGCCACATCCATTAACGAGTTTACAAACCTCACATTATCCCTCTCAAAAACCAAAAAAATTTGTTTTGAAATACCTATGTAGTATTTCTTATTTACAACAATTACAGAAATCTCAAGCTCACCTCAGATTTTGATCATTTTGGATAGATTTTGATTCAAATTCACAGGTTCATATTATGGCCCAGAACTAACTCCACATACAAAGTTTTATCGCTCTAGATCCATTTGATGACGGGATAGGGGAGATTTATGAAATTCTTCACAGTGATTTCCCCTCCAAAAGCACTTTTCCGCCTTAACCCCCCTCCATGTAATATCTTTGTCAATTTGGCTCACTTCATCACCTGACATCATAATATAGTTTCGAAGTTTTCCTCATCCACCCCTACATTTTGGGAACAATAATCTCTCCTTCTCCCCTCCAAAATCATGTGTGGAGCTGAGCCTGGTATACAGCATCCTTCTTATAACTAGTAATCATATGATTACAAATATAAAGAAATCTAAGCAATTTGAAGGCTCCTCAAGGCTTCCTCAAATTTTGGCCGTCGGCCATTTTGGATCCATTTTGACCCAAATTTGAGTGGTCATATTCTAGTCTACAACTAACTTCTCATATGAAATTTGACTTCTCCAGGTCGATTTGGTAAGAAGTTACGGGAGATTGAAGAGATAATGTAATTTTGACTTAAATTAAAAATTATACTCAAAAAAGAACCAACTCCTGTCTGCTCCATCTGTAACATACCTCTCTCTGTATAACATCTTCTTATTCACTGCAGCACATATCAAGCGTATCGTCACTTAATTAACCATCCTACTGAACAGTCACAAATACTATGCGACAACACTACAAAATCCGTCTCCCTTCTCCTATTTCTGAAACAAACTAACCTCCTAAACCGCATTTAATCCATTATACTTACCGCGCCTCTGGCCTAGGCGGCAATACCCGGCACGTAAAGCTTAAGAAGTAAGTAAAATAAATATTTAAATTTTCCCAATAAGGTAAAATTTCAAGCTTTCAACTTATAAACGAATATTAATACATATTTTATCTTACTTATATATAATAGTTTATTAAAACGTTATTGTTTTTAATGTAAAATATTTCTTAAAGAAATATGAGAAATATTAATCTTATTTTTTCAAAATAATATTATTTAATTTAATTATCTTTAAAAACATATAAATATAATAAAATTAATAAAATTAATTTCAATAAAATAAAAATTTATAAAATTAAAATGATAAATTAAATATTCAATAAATATTCAATAAATATTCAATAAAAATTAAATAATAATATTCAATTCAATTAATCAAAATTTTATTTAAAAATCAAAATAACCTAATAAATAATTCAATAATAAATATACCACAAAATAGAACATTTTCCATAATTATAATTACGAATGACCCGAAATGCAAAGATATGCAATGTCCTTCCCCCCCCCCTCTTCCTCCTAAATCAAGTAGCCTGTAATAACTATCACTATAAATTAAAAATTCAGTTAAAACAGAAAGACAGTGTAAAATCAGAAAAAAAACCGCTCAACCCCCATTTATTATTACAAATATCTGAACAAAAATTTTTTTTCATTAGTTTTTTTTTTTTCAGAATATTCGATATTTATGATCAAGAATTAGCCTTTTTAAACACAATTATGTAATTAGAAATTCATGAAATTCATTAATCGTCGAAAAAATGACATTTCAAAACCACTGCCTTCAAACTTTTGAGTATACTATGTCAATAAAAGCAATACATCGTTCAGCGCTAGTGTCGAACCTCTTATCACTAGCTGAAAGACAGATAATGAAGGTTACCCAGAATTTGCTAAAATCTTAATTTAGAATATATTGTATTCATTAAAATTAATGTAAACATTTGTGACCCGCTTCATAAAAATTGGGCTTAACCATAAAAAATCGATTTTGTATTTTAATACTGGAAACCTTCCTCCGCCAGATGGTGTGCATGAAAAAATTTTAGAAAATTCTTCGAGGGTGAAATATTCAGTTTTAATTTAAAAAAAAAAAGTGATAAAAGTTACGAAACATTTTCGTTTTTTGGCTTTCCTGAACAATTTGCGATTTACTTCTAAACCTGATTTTCATAGAGCGCTCGCATATTATTTTCCTTTTATAAAATGAGAGTTAAATCAAAAAAACGCATTTAAGCCATAAAATTTTAATAAATTTCATATAAGATCTTTCCAATATTCTCTCAAATTTTTCTTTCATTATCAGTCGATAGCAGCGATCCTGGCGGATACACGGTCTGCATTTTCTTGATAACCGATTATTGTCATTTTTTTGAATTTGGATCACTCTAGTTCCAACTATATGTAGTTCGACAGGTGATATTTTTGTAATGAGTTACCTAACTAGTACACTTTTCCTAAAATTTTGCCCACCAATATTGATGCGTCACGTCTCAGAACATTTCGTTTAAGACCTACAACGCATCCTAATTCCAACTTCTCAAATACATTTTAGAAGCACTGAAATTGGTGATAGAGCGATCATGAAATAAAAAATTCAGCCTCAATAATGCCACATGGATGATCAGCTATTTACGTTTCCTCGAAAAAACTGGATTTTTTTACACCCAACAAAGGCACAACGTTAGGCATATATACGTACGTATAATGACCTCTCAAATTCCAAATATATTCTTTATTCCTAAATATAAAATTCAATATCACTCCCGGCGCCTATATCGACGCTTTCGCAACTATATAAACATTGAGGTTATTTAAGTTGCCTATCTAGATCCGGCAGGAATAACGCGACACCAGTACACGAAGCATTATCATCGCGTACTACAACGTTGTTTACACACAACCGGTCTCTGTTCACCTCCGATGGCACTTCCGACCATCTATTGTCGCCGGCCAACATCCTGGACATCATCGAACCACGACCCCGGTTGCGTTTAATTATTCACCTCTAATTCTATCGATACGAACGTACGATGTACCGTTTAACACGATAGTACGAATATGCGGGCGGGCGCGAGGCACGCATTTCCGTTTTGGCCATAGGAAGTTCTATGCGCTCGTAGCTTTTTCACGTTCACACTGGAAGTTGCAGTTCAATAATTGGATGTAAAATTGAACCCTACGTATTACGTACCAAGCACTATGTACTGTTGTAATTACAAAATAATCAGTACCGAGAGTAATAAAAAATAAATACTCAACGGATTGACCCAATTATTAAAAAAAAACTTCAACGTTCGATATTTAATTATAATACTATGGGCTCGATCGATCGTAAATTTTCTAAAACATAAATTTCCACCATAAAATACTCTTTGTTGGTTACTTTCAAACCAGGTTACATGATGAGGCCACGAGCCACTCGAGATTAAAATACCAACTGGACGAGTTCTCCGATGTGCGGCCCAGGCGAGCTGCGATTACAAAAAAATTCGCTCATCGCAAGGTTAACTGTGGCTCCCATTTGTGATTAAATACCTCGTAAAATATGCCTTAAAAAAGACGCATCGTTCGAATATCATTCTCGTCATCTAGACGTACAGCTAACCTAATTACAGCATTGTTCTCAGGACACCGTTTGCTCGTCCGAGTCTTTCGGCAAGCTTACCATTCGTCTGCATTTTTACACGCTATGACGCTCGTTGACACAGCTGCGCGTGACGTCGAATTGCGCCAGCGAGGATTATAAAAAGCTCGCTACGACGTAAATGAATTACGAGTATTGCCATAATGGTTCGGTGGAGACGACTACGTGGTTTCTGCATTGGACACACTGTCGCTTTCGCGCCTTTCCGCTTCGACTGGCAGGTAATTAACAAGTAATACTCGGAAGGCGTGTTTTCATCGCAGCTCTTCTGGCAGTCCTGCGAAATCTTTTGGGAGTTCCGTCAGACTAGCATGTTAGTTGTCACCTATCGTCAGTTCACAGATGATCACTCATAGGTCTAATCTCAGAAGTTCGAAGAAGTTCCAGCGTTGGTTCGAAGTAGATGCAAGCAGGGCTAGTTTTACCTCATTCATTGGGCTGTTCTAAGCATTATACTTCGATGCTTTTTTAGCTAAAATGATGACTGTTCCTATCATAGACAGCGTTGTAGTTAGGTTGCATGAATGGACAGAGGGTGAGGTATTTTTAGCTGAATTTTTAATTTGAAAACGATAACTTGTAACATGATACGGGTGTTGAATTTAATATTTAATACTTAATATAAAAAACGTGAAAACTATTTGAGAAAAGTTGTACATCTAAACTAATCATTCAAAACCAATAGGCAACGAAGAACATCTCGTGGAGGTTGTGTGAAACAATTTATTGCTGATAGACAAAACTTTATCCTATCTTCCTCCACGTACCAAAAAAAAAAAAACCTAAAAATCATGTAAGTGATAATTACTCTAGACATGTATAATGTAAATATTTCTAATGTTTGTTAAAGAACTCACCCTAATGACTCGGTAAATGGTAATCTAAGTGCAATGATATGCAACAAGTTGAGTAATTGAATATAAAAAAACGATTTCTCTGGCAAAAGCTAAAGGGCAAAAAAATTTAAAAACTAAGGCGCAAATAAGCCAAAAGAAAAAGATTAAAAAAACCTACAGAGCACAAGGTAAAACTTGTAGTAGATGTGAAAACTTGAAAAAAGAGGATAAATCACTTACAATAACACATCAAGTGTTCAAGCGACCTCTTGAATTCATTGCGATGTACGAGCTCGCGCATCAGCACGATCAGTATTTTTATACCCGTTCAATCTGAACCAAACCTAACTTGCTTCAAAAGTTCGAAACTTTTCATGGGTATCGGACATGAGCGATCTCGCTCGCATACCACAACAGACGAAAAATCGGCGTTTATTGACCATTACAAACTATTACAGACTACATAATTTGTGAAGGGGAGTTTCTTGAAAATGCAAAAAAATGACTCACTGGTTTTTTTGATACACCTCAAAATGATGAATCACTCAAATTTTGAAGGAGGCTGGAAAAAGGGATCTCATATGAAAAGGTGAATCACACACATCAACATATACAAATTTCAGCTTCCCAAGTGCATTTGAAGGCATATTAGAACAAAACATGGCTTTTGGAAGGGAAATTATACTAATTACTACACAGAACATTTCATGAATGTTCCATAATTATCTTCTCACCAAATTAATCTAGAAAGATCAAACTTTGTGTTTAAGATTAGTTGGCAACCAGAATATGAATCGTTGAATTTGGCTCAAAATGAATTCAAAATGGCGGATTATGAAAAACTGAGTAGAGCTTGAGGAACACAAATTGGTAAAAATGTAACTGATATGAACTCTTATGATTATTAGCGATAAGAAGTATACTATATCCTAAGTTCATCTTCACACATAATGTTGGAGGAAAGAAGGAGGAGTTATGGGCCTCAAAATGTGGCAGCGAGATGTCAAAAATATTTTATTGAGGTATCACATGATAAAATGAATTCAAGTGACTAATCTATTCTGATTTTTCCTTCTCAACTGAATTTAGACTAGAGTTGGAGCAAAATCTGCTTTTGGAGGAGAAATTACCATATAGAACATTTTATGAATGTTCCATATCTCCTCACCAAATCGACCTAAAAAGGTCAAACTCTGTATGTGGAGTTAGTTAATGACCAGAATATGGCCTTTTAAATTTTGGTCAATATGGATCCAAAATGGCGAATTATCAAAATTTGAGGATAATTCAAGGTGCTTTTAGCTATTATTTGGAAAATATGTGTTCATATACTTATGGTATGGTAAGAAATACGACATTTGCTCTAAATTCAATTTCTAAAGTATTTTGGTATGGGATAAGGTTGGGGTTTTCAGACTTGGTACTGTGTGGGGTCTTTGGATATGAAGGTGTTGGCAACGTCATTCGTAAATCTGAACAAGCCCCAATTAAAACTTCAGCTCCAGTAAAGTGGATGTCTGCTTATGGTTTTAATTTTTTGAAAAAATATTACTGAGGAATCGCTAATTGGAGAATCCAGTAACTAAAATCAAAGAAACTGCTCACCTCTGCCATTAGATAATATTATCTGTTATCACATACATAACTTTATACACAGTATCTGAGTAACCTTAGTATACCCTAAGCTACAATGGTAGGAATTTATTCCATTGGTTCCAAAGCACACTCTGTTGCTATGTTATCTATCCTTCTTTTAACAAATCCTTCTTCAACCACTTTCCATACCGTAGCCACAGGCATATATGTGGCACCTCATCAACACAAAGTTGAAGAAAAACCCGTCTAGAGCTTGTGAGTCCTGCTGCGTCGGATTCCTCTAGTGCTTCATCTGGAATCTTAGAATCTAATAGGTAGGAGATGGAGTGGAATGTAATCCTACTAATGAAAGTTGTGTAGTTACATGTAAGTTAGCGCTCCAAAAAGAGGCCTTTATTGACACCATTAGACTCATGTAGCTGCACAGCAGTTCTTGTATTATTAGCTGAGGCTCCTATAAACCTCTGATACCTAGGTGATGATGAGTTGTAGGCTATAAATGGCCAAAGTGCAAGGTGCTTGTACCACCCAAATACACCAGAACCTGGCAATCATATGATTTCATTCCTTTTGTTGTATTCTCACACGATGTTGAATAATTCGACTATTTTCTTATTTATTATTCTTTCCTTAGAATTCTTCTTGTTTTTGCTTGACTTTACTGAAAGTAATTCCACTTATGCATTCACTAAGTTTTTTTTTTGTTTTTTAGTGAGCTTCGTTGAAAATGAATTCAATAATGCGTTCACCAACGTTTTTTTTTTCTTGTTTCTATGCATTACTTACCTTATCGTTGTCGGACGATTATTTGAATTAAAGTGAACAGATGAAATTGAAGTGTAGAGGATATATAGAGTAAGGTGATTTTCAAAGATGATAGTTCTTAGAGTTAATTCCTTCACAATCGAGTTTTTGTGCTTTCATATTTTGAAGATGTTATTTTCATGTTAGATGATAACTTGGGTAAAAGTGAAAGGTTAGACTTGAAATTTGGAGAATTAGCACAGTAAAGTGAGCTTGAAAGCTGATTGGTTTTTGGAGTGAATAAGCGCACTTTAAGTCGAGTTTTTAGCGGTTTTTTGCGAATATCACGCGAATGTCACATCATAGGAGAAAACAGACAGCAAATAGTTTGTGGGAAATTTCATGTTCTATGAGCTTGATCATTACAAATTTTTCTTATTAGTTGATGGTTTTTTGTGAAAATGAGTTTGAAGCAAAAAGTTTTGGAACTTTTTTTTTGTTCCCCAATCTGAACTTCTTCGGTAAGGCAAATTTATTAGTAAATATTGAGATATAATACAATATTATATGCCCATAAGTGTTTCAAGACAGGAGTGGCTGGGAAGGGACAGAGGGAGGCTTTTCATCTTCAGGTTTCTTAACACTCCCTCTGCCCCCACTTCCCCACCCTTGCCCCAGGACACCCATGGCATATAGGTGGAAAACATGAAATAATAAAATTACTGGTTCATATTTAATAGTATTGCATGTTCGTCCAAAATGATGGATGTTTGACCATGAGTAAAAAATAATATGGAGATTCAGAGCTAATTTGTTTGTTGGAGCCCAAGCATTTCTTTAATTTTTTGATTTAAAAAATTTTTTAAAACATTAATCCATTTTTTTAATCTTTGGACATTTTTTGATTTTTTCAGTGGGTATGACATAATTTTCATAGATTTTTAAATTTGTTTATTGAACATTCCCTAATTCTACGATACAACAAAAATTTGAGTTTTCTGCCTCTGCTGAGACAAACGTTATCTACTTTATCCCTGTCTTGATGACTCCGGCTGTCATTAAAATTCTCACATCTTGCCAACAATCGTGGTAGCACTCTGGTATCATCTTCGCAGATTACTATAATTACTATTCGTGTTTTCGTCGTCGACGATAAAATATTCACTTCACGCCAACATTAACGAATTTGATTTTCTTAAAACGAATGAAAACAAAAGGAAGTAGTACAATTCTGGTTTTACATTCTTAGCAAGGTTATCGCATTTTAAATAATACCAACTTGATTATCCTGTTCAGTGAATTAAAAAAACTTGAGACACAACTCGGTAATTAACAATTATGCTGCTAAAGTACGCCGTAAAAAAACCAACGCTGACGTGCTTTACCTATGACTGCGCGAAATTTCCGCGACCTCTGTTTAGAAAAAATTTCAAAGCGCCGAAATTTCAAAACCTCATTCAAATATAATTTCGCGGAAAGAAATATAATCGGGTTATTGTAATATTTTGAACATTATAAGCGACCATGACGCGTAAAATTCGCTTGATTGCTACGAATCAACGTTCTTCATTTAGCACGGTGCGGTATTAGTTTTTCAAAAATTTACATAATCATGTCCGACGATATAACAAAAAAAAACATATTTCCTCAAGATTTGAAATTTCTAGAAATCGTCGCTTCCAGCGAAAATACTTTTTTGTTGACATTTACGAGTTCATAATTCATACACGTTGCCAAGATGGGCTCTCACTTGAGGTCGTTTTTTGGGTAATTAATTTCACGTCGCGGAAGAATTCTCATTGTGTTGGTCAGTTAGGTCGAAATTACTTTCCGTCGTCGAGTGATTAAAATTCTTTCGCGATTTCTATTACTTCTGATAAGCTTGAGTGTTAATCGAATCGTGATTTATCTACGATACATTCGAGTGTGAAGTACGATAAATGAGGAAATTATTTATTTCGATTCCAAGTAAAAACAATAGAAACACATATGAATTCAATTCATACTAGATAGCAGGAATAATCGAAGCATCGGACGTTCAACTATTGATACACGTACATTATCATCGATTAAGGATGATTTCTGATACGACACGTGGATCGATCGAGATTTATAAAAGTATCATAGTCTCGTAGATATTCGTGAGATGGCGGCAAAATTATGTAAAAACACGATACTTACAAAAGCAGAGAAATCAGCGTATCTTTCCATGATTTATCCCATAATCACTACACTGTAATTAAATACTACACACCGCGAACACACCGGTAATAATTGTTTCGATTCGAACACGAAATACTTTACGAGTCGCCGCGTAATTTACAACTGATAAAAAAACGCGCATTCGAATGAAAACAAGGATCAGGGACGCCACAGCCTACAGGTACGACGAGTAAACAGCTGTTAGTGACGTCACTGGCGTTATGTCAAACGCGCGGGGGGGATGCGTAATGTGTACGCACGTTTAATTGTTTAGGAAGCTTTCACAGTGCTGCTGCCATCGTTGGAGCAGGAGAAAATGTTTAATTTATTCATTTTAATTTCCTAATTAAAATAATTTCAGTGTTTAGTTTTCAATTCGTCAATTATCAATAAATTTTTCCGACGCAGAACTCCGCTCCACAAAGTAGGCAATTGTTGGTAGGTAAAAAAGACCAAAAAAGGGTTTCTTCCATGGTATTTCATTTTTTCATTCAACATTTCTCCCTCCAAGTGGGTACTGAACGGCTTAAACATTAATCAGAAGAATTTTACTTCTTTTAATCGTGCTTTTCGTGCAAACCGATATTCTACCCGGTGCCAAATGTTTTTAAATTGGCAACCGTTCGTTGATTTTCAAACAAAAAAAAATAGCCTTGTTATACTGATAACATCATCTGTCAAGTGAAGTACATACGTATTATCGCGTCTTCCAGCTTCACTACCTATACGAAATTTCAACTCATTTCGTTCAGTTGTTAAAAGTTTAAAAATCCTGCATAAATGAAATTTCTAATCTCAAATCATTTTTATTAGTTAACCATGAAGTATATAGCTTTTCTTCGAAATATTTGTAGTTTTTGTTCAGAATTACCTTTATTAAATTGAATATATTCTTGTGATTATAATTTCATAAAATTTAATTTTATTATTCAATTGATAAAATGTTCTGAAATTGAATTTGGTTGCAGCAAGCCTACAGCAACGAATCAGTAACACTTAACAAAGGCATAAAAAATAAAAGAAAAAAAATGTTCTTCGTTCTTGAGATTGACATGAAAGGAATCATGATTCATTTTTATTTCGTTCTTTTAATTTAGCTTTGTTAAACTTCTTCGTTCCTACTTTTGTTTCTTCAAAATTACAATCTTGTTCTCTGAAAAAATTATTTCCTTATTCATGTGTTCTAATTGTTTTTCTATTCTCACAGCATACGTCTTTGCTCACATCAATGCTTCTGGAAGAAATGCTTTCTCCAAAATCCCATTCTTGCAATTTTTTTATCCATCTATTAATTCATCATTACTTACACCATTCCTGGGGTAAAGAATTAAAAATCTTCCAGACACCGATAAACCACATGGACTTCCGATCCAGGCATTTGAAGTTTGATTTGAAGGATGAATAAAAATTTTTTGAATTGCATTTAATTCTGTATTTTTTGGCTTGAATGATTTTACTTTAGAATCAGTTAAATGTGGGTATTCGATCCGGTATGAGGGTGAATGCGCTTTTAATTCATATTTTAAGTTTTAGTGATTAATTTTTACGGAATTAATTTTCAAAATTTCCTTCATAACATCACAGAGATAAGTAGTCTGCTAGCTAATACGTATACATAGGTAAGTTCAATGAAATAAAATCTTCAAAACAGGTGTCCAACTACTAATAAAAAATTATTTAAATTAAAAATACCTCCATTATAGGTATTCTACCGCAGTTGACCAACTAAATTCATACCTTAACCTTATTAGTTAACGTTATGAAAATAATATAATCACGTTTTATAATTGCAGCCTAAGCCTCTCCCTATACTTTTATCAATCATGAAATCCCATACTGCTACATAATCGAAGTTGTTTGGGAAGAATCACCCGTTCGACAATAACGCACAATCTAACATTCTCCAATTATTAAATAATCTTTTTAAATACCATATCTGATTACTAATCTTTACACAGTTCATAATAAAAACGATTACTTTTTCCTCGCTTCACTCACAGACCTTGAATAATTCACGATTTCGTGTAGTCGCGAACGCGATGAATTTCACGGACATATCTCATCCGAAAAGTGACAATACCAGTGGTATACGTGCACAGTTGAATACGCTTTGAACGTGCAATTAACCGACAAAATTTACGGATATTATAATTCACGGTCCGGATGAACCTTATATGTTAACCAGCAAGCACAAGGTGCATTAATTTTTTTATACTCATGAACAATATGCATGACAGCGAATTGCATTTCGTTCTTTCGTATAATAGCTCATCTCTACGTTTCTATTGGGTAATGAATTTTTACTCACTAATTTTCCGGTCTGAAACAAATATTAAGGCATTACATATGGTAAGTTCAATTTTAATACATCGAGAGAGACCAATAAGTATAGTATCTATTTATCGTCAAAGTTGGTAAAAGAAAACACTCAACTTTGGCATCGCCTTTCAACTTTCAATACTTATAAACTTACTGATGGAATAATCACTGGCTATCGAATAATTTATTGGTAAACAAATGTATATTCGAAGATGTAAGTGTAATCATGTATCTTCACTTTTTTATCATTACGCGTAAATTTAAAATACTAAATTAAATTTACCCGGAAATTCCACGTAAACATGGTATTGGAAGTTGAGGACATCGTAATACAGAAACTGACCGAAGAAGGAAATCGAGCTTTTTTTCAAGGTACATAAAACATCATTCTATACCTAAAAAACCAAACTCTAAATCTTTACCCATCTCGTTCAACACAGAACAAACCAGAACTAGCTCACGTCCAAGCGACTTCCACAAAGAATGTCTTCTGACGTTAGAAGAAATCGATACGTTAATCGACAAATGCACAGATATTGTGATGAGTCAGCCGATGCTTCTCGAGCTCTATCCACCAGTAAATATATGCGGTAATTATAAACCATACGAACACCAATGATCTCAATCTAGATGATCGACTGCTGTAAAATACGCTTGGCAAGCATTTCACAGAGTATCCTACTCAGTATTAATCATCTGTCTGTGTTCGAAGGTGACATTCACGGTCAATTTTTAGACTTATTGTGGGTATTCGAATGCGGTAAATTTCCGCCAGCTGCTAATTACTTGTTTTTGGGCGATTTCGTCGACAGAGGTACATACTCCATAGAAACCACATGCCTGTTGATGTCCTATAAGGTCAAGTATCCGAATAGATTTTTCATGCTACGCGGAAACCACGAAAGTAACCCGGTTAACGAAATTTATGGTTTTTTTGTCGAATGTAAGAAATTTTTTCACCTATTTTCGTTCATCCAGTTAAAATGTCAATTCATATCGTGTACTGTTCACAGGCGCTACTAGATTTAATAAAAATTTGTGGCACCATTTTAACGAATTCTTCGACTGTTTACCATGCGCAGCGGTTGTCGGCGATAAGATATTTTGCGTACATGGAGGTTTAAGTCCAAATTTAAAAAATTTAGATCAAATACGTAAAATCCCACGTCCTATTACAACACCTGTAAATGGCTTGTTGTGTGATTTAGTTTGGGCTGATCCCGATAGAGTGTGTATAATATTCATCAACATGATAGCAAACTTGTTATTATCGCGCTGTTTCGAGTGCTCTAATTTAGCCAGTTTTCAGGCACCAAGTGGATGGAATGATAATACAGCCAGAGCAATTTCTTATAGATTTGGAAGCGATGTCATTATCGAATTCCTCAAACGAATGAAAATGAGTCTGATCGTTAGAGCTCATGAGGTAATATCACGTTGTTATCGTTGTACTTACATAGTTACATTAATATATTTCTTAAGTTTTAATGTTACGTAAGGGTGAACTATTTTACATTTTTAGCGTTTCGTCAGGGTGTAGAACTCCCCAAAACAAACGAATAAAGTCGTGACATCATGCGTACACATATTCTGCATCCGTTCGAACCACATAGAGTATTTATAATGACTGGTCTATGTTGTAATTGGTCATACGTCACGCCTGTAACAACCAATCAGCAAGTTGGAATGTGATAAATTTACCTCGACTAACTCGCAAATGGACTACATTACGCAACGATGTTCTAAGTGAAATGAGGCGCCATAGACTTGTTGATCGATCTTATTTTTGTTTTTAATGAGAAAAACTGGTAATGAATAAAATCATTCATGTTATTTAAATAATTTCAAAGACAAACAAGCCAAATTTGTTCAGTTTGATTGACTGGCTTTGTTATAATTTACATTACATCAGAAACTTGATGTAGTTGAAGTTTATGGCGCCTCATTTCACTTAGAACATTGTTGCGTAATGCAGTCCAAATAAAAGCACAAATTAGCTGATGATTCAAATCACAAACGAGTTTTAGTCGTTCACTGAAAACTGAACGATATTATTTAGGAAGGTAGAAATGAAACTACCTACATTTTATCATATTCTAACGTTATGATTGGTCATTACGCGCGTAACATATGACCAATTAGAACATAGACCAGTCATTATAAATACTCGATTAGAAGGGAATTTGTATGGGGTTCGATTAGATGCATGGTATAACTCGTCTGTTCATAATAAATAAAAAGATGACAGGATGACTGCATGGTACATATTGCACCCCTACTGCAACAACACCACATCTCAAAATACGTCTAGTAACCAAAACTCAAGAAATTTGCTTTTTATTTGCTTTGTAAATAACGAAATACGAATTCAAATTTTTTTTTTTTTCATTGATCGTTACTAATTTTTCACGTTCTTTCCAATGGTAAAGGCAGATTTTCGTAACGCAAATTATTTTTGGTAGTTTTTTGAGATGTGGTGTTGTTGCAGTAGGGGTGCGATATGATGATATGAAACATGAAGTATACCCAGAGATGGACACAAATCCTTTCAGGAATGAGTGCACTCCTGATTTCAGCCAGAACTCCTGAAATCCTTTTGCACATCTTTTTTTCTGTGAAAATTTTCTATTGAATGTTGCCTAAATTTTCTGCTGCAAAAAGTAAATGCTTGCGAATATTGACTGAATCTACGTCTACACTTTAACTATAAATCGAAATAAGTATCTAGGTACCTCACTTAAAAGTAAAAAAAAAAAAAAAAAAAAAAAAAACATTTCAGTTCATTTTAAATGTGTAGTTATTGGTGAAAAATGAACTAAACATTGAAATGTATCTGTATGACATGATCCAAATCCAAATGCACATATTAATTATTTTCAAAAATATGCTTTTTTACTTTTTGAAAAAAAAATACTGCTCCCCCACTCCAATAATGAATTGAATAAATAATATTTTTACCCCTAATTAAAAATAATGATTTTTTCAAACAGATGAAAACAAGAGGAAAGAAAAGTCTGAAATTAGACCCCACCCTCCCCGGACCCCTCCTTTCCAAATCAGATAGGCTGGAATAACTGTGATTTTTTAAATTAAAAACTCAGCTTAGAAAAGTTTTTATAATTTACATTATGTATACTCCATTCAAATATTTTTATAGTTGTTATAATCATGCCAGATGTCATGTACTTCTTTTCATTCTCTCCTCTCCTACAAACACACAAAAAAGAAGCCAAAACTCCAGGAGTGAGAGAGAAATGTTATTTAACCCTCTTTTTTTGGAAAATGAGTGAAAGTGAGAGTGCACTCTTAGAATAATAAAATGAAGGGGGGTAGTGAAGTCATGTCTTTCTTTTGGTGCCTTGCCCCCACAATTTCCGAAGAAAAGTAAATTCGGCGCAAGGTTTATCGACCTATAAATCTCTATAACAGGTTACACCATTTTGAGATTGAATAGAGTATTTATAATGACTGATCTATGTTCTAATTGGTCATACGTCACGCGTGTAATAACCAATCAGCAAGTTGGAATGTGGTAAATTTACTTCGACCGACTCGTACAATAAAAACACAAATCAGCTCATGATTCAAATCAAAAACGAATTTCAGTCGTTCACTGAACACTGAAAGATATTATTCAGGAAGGTAGAAATGAAATTACCAACATTTTATCACATTCTAGCCTTATGATTGGTCATTACGCGCATAACATATGACCAATCAGAACCCAGACCAGTTACTATAACAACTCTATAAAAAATTGTTACTTTATTTTTTCAAGCGCGTTGTTTACTGGTGATGTCAATATGAGAAATTATGGGGTGATAATATCAACAGGCAATAGGAATCAGTGTTAACGAGAATTGAAAATTTCGTTCAGCCCTCTTACATCTCAAAAGCGATAGCTGTTACCGTGAAGGCTTAGCTGCTTATATTGATGTTACTCAGAACTAAATATCTCCCATTTTCATTGGTAATGTTCTCAGACTCTTTATGACGAGGAGAACCAAAAAAAAAATCAAATTTATTGATGCCAGCCGAAATGGTTCAACCTGTTATAGGTCAATAAATTTTGAATTCGGCGTACCTTACTGTGTTCGTGATATTTTTTGTTCTCTCGAGTACTACACACTGTCTACATTATAATAAATACTAAAAATTTAAATGAAATAGGTACCTACTTAATCCTGATATACCACCATTTTTTTTTTTGCAATTTGAATTTTGTACAGGTAATGAGAAGGGGTTACGAATTAATGGCCAAAAATCACCTAATAACAGTATTTTCTGCTCCAAATTATACCGGAGTTTTCGCCAATGATGGAGCAATACTAAACGTCAATGAGCATATGGAATGCACAATTATACTTTTGAATGTAAGTGCTTTGCAATACACCTATAAAAATTTACCCATACACAGGAACTATGAGTTTTTTTCCATCCAACTCATGGATACTCATTCATGTATCACTATTAATATTATGTTTTTATTGCGATAGTATAAACAAAAAAAAGAAAAAGCTCCGAAATCAGCCAGATGTGAATGGCATAACGATATACTCAAACATCGTCACGATTAATCATATTGGTTTGAGTTTTAGATAACTCATGAAGATTAACGCTCCACTACATCACCGATCTGTTTGTTAACAGATAACAAAATGCGTACTTTCAAGTTTTAACGTACATTTTCGGATATTTTTTATATTCTTTTTTTTTACCCTTTCTTATTTTAAACTTTTTTTCCATAATGTATTTTTTTTTTGTTTACAAATTTGTTTTACAAACTTTTTATCTTCTCATGTCGCTCAATTGTTTTTCTCCTTATGTAATCCTGAATTGAAAACTCACTAAGATGTAAATAAATCTTCATCACTGGCTTGATACTTGCGCGCGAAAAGCATTTCTATAAAAAAATATTCGTTAGTCTTTCACTATATATTTTTCTTCTAACGTAAAATTCAACATTGTTTTTAAACATCGTATTTCTTAAATGTAAATAACAAACACATCGAAACATTCAATACAAACAAAAAATTAAATACAATGAATTTTAAAAAAATAACGATTTCCAACACAATCAATTCAATCTATGTATCACATTTTTATAATAAAGCACGCAGTAGTATTTGTAATATTCGCTATTATTAAAAAAAAAATAAATAAAAAATTTATCGTCAGCTTTAACGGGGGAGAAAAATCCTAAAATGGTGTACTGAAGATCTTAATCTTGTTAACTCAAATTTCATAAATAAACGCCAAAGTAGAGCCGCGAAATATTGAGCAAAATAAATCGCTACAAGCGAAGCAACACTCGTCCAACTTTGATATGTGTTTTCGCTTTGATTTTTGTTTTTACTTAAATAGCATTTATCAACGAAATCTGAGTATCATAAAATGCTATAATTTTGGTAACAAATTACTAAACAATTACTAAAATTAAATGCGACATTACAGTCACAAAAAAGAGCGTTTTTTTGGTAACGCATTAGGTACCGGTATTTGCACTTTAACAATATATAAAGTCGAAAAATTTGGTACATCGAATAAAAATATTTTTTCAACATCCTGCCTTTGATTTGGTGTTTAAAATAATAATTTTTGGAATCTAAGATTGTCGCGTTATGCATCTATATATACTGCAGGAACAACTGTAATTTACCATGATTATTTTAATGCGAAAAAACTCAGCAACTGATAACTAAAGGTACGCTTTGAGCGAATTTGTGATTTTTTTGTGCGAATCTGAGCAACGGAAATGAGTTCGAAAGTTGATTTTTCATAGCTACCATATCAAAAAAGAAGCAAAATTTATTCACCGGGAAGTACGAAAATTTGGCATTGATATTCTTTGTAATTATAGATACGAAAATTACCTACATAACGCATGCATCTTATTTGCGTAAACAGGATGCTAAAATAGAATTTTTTTAACTAGTGTAAATCTGTAACAGCCATATGTACAAATATTCATCAATGACCAACAATTTTCAACATATACAATGTTTACAATGAATTAAAAATAATTATTATAATAAAGAAAAATAATTATTTTAAAATCTTAGGCCATTAAAAATTTATAGGTACGTATTAAAATTCTTTTTTATATTCTAATTTTTTAATTTTATTCAAAAACGAAAAGGAAAAAAACCGTAATAATTAAATAAAAATCCTACAAAATGTCGCCTCCACCGATACGTGCGTTTTGGAAATAATTTCCTACGCAGATTCTAAAATGCTTCCCCATTCGTAAATGGTGGCCGAAAAACTATCGTCAAGCTCATATTCGAACCTTAATTAAACTTATAACGACTAAATTAGATAATTAGAAAAAAACCACACACGTATATGGAAATAGGTCGTATAGCCGAACTTCCTTCGAGGACTATTAATCGCTATCATCGCTAATTAGATTTTATCGAATTGCGTAAATTACTGGAATTGCGTTTCAGATTGGAAATAAATTGGGTTCTATAGCTTCTTTGGTTTAAATTTTTTACATAAGTTTTAAAAACTTTTTTTTTTTGTTGCAAAATGATCGAATTCATTTATCTGACAACGAATTTTCTCCTTTTTTTGTAGACTAGGTATCTTGGAAATAAAATATAAAATTTTCTAATGAAGCTGAGAATGGTTTTAAATTATACGAGGAGTAATCTCCTAACCTACTGAAAAAAAAATGAAATTTCACCAGCGAATCCTTGGAGGAAGAGGAAGGTTATGCGCTTCAAAATAAGTTCTTCATTTATAAAAATGATTCTACGTTGAGATAATTTACTCGCATTTCTACTCTAATCGCTTTTTTAAACTTCATTTATTTATTTTTTATTTTTTCACTAAACTTGATGAAGATTTCAAAGAGTTCACTGCCAATAGGAGCTGAGATAAGGAGGATTGGAAAATATTCTCTTCATCTTGTAATGATTATCATTGAAAATTTTCATTTCGTTATCCAAGGCAAATGAAAATAATGTGTTATTTTTTCCAAAATGTAAAACATGCAAAACATTAGTTGAGGGGTGAAGGAGGGAAGAAATACTGACAAACGTGTAAAAAACTATGGGAGAAGTCATTAATATTTTCATATGTTTTGAAAATACCTTGGCAAAACATTCTACTGCTTCCACTACAAAAAAATGTTTACGGGCCAACATGACCACGCCCTTTTCAATCTAGACGAGATGACAAAAAAATAGGTTCAATGGAAAAGCAATCTTCAACAAAAAATAAAATAAACGTTTTTCCAAGTTACATACTAGAAATTATTCATAAAAAATCATTAATTTTCATCTATTTATTTACATTTTCGTCATCGTCCACCTAATTTCTTCACTGGCATAAATTTTTTGTCAGTCATATTAAATTGCATTTTTTACCTATATTTTCTCCAAACAGCCTATTTTAATCTGTTTTGGTTGATCGAATGAAAATCTTCAAAGTTAATCATTACCTTGCGGATGAAATATATTTTTTAAATGTTTGTATCTTGGCCCCTTCAACAAGTGAAGTAGGCAAACCATTATACATGAGTATTGCATGAATAGCCTACGTGTCATGTCATACAGGAATTCATTGATATAATACACCCAGCATCATCCAGCATATTGAAAACACAGATGGGTAATTTTTTTCCTACTTATTCGAAAACCACTTTGTTTCTGCTTTGGTCTTTTGATTTCGTTCAAGTTAATTTGTTCTATTTCGTTGTGTTCGGGTTTATTTGTTCAAAATATAATTTTGTTCTGTTTTGATTATCGTTCATTAAGAACTGAAATTTTAGTGTTCCGAATCGTTCATAATGTTCTGTTCCGTTCATGTTCACCATCTCTGCTTGAACGTTCAAGTTTCAACCCACTATTGGCTAATGAAAAATTAATTCAAAATAGAAATATGAAAATTTGCTTAGTTACGCATTTACGCTAATCTTCATAAAAATCAAAAGTTCGAGTAGTTTTGATGATGTCATCACTTCATGCCTATGTCATCGTGAACCATGAAAAAAAAGGAAACACCGTGATATTGCGATTCATGAAAAGAAACAAAAAATTGTTTTGCTCAGTTCAGCTCACCTTAGTCCGTATTTCTGTTCATTAGTTTCAAGAATATACCTTTGTATTTCAATTTACTTTCTGTTTAACCAACGTAGGTACACGTTTGAATTTTACCTGTGCTGAGGTGCAACCAGTGCAAGGGGCGCACCCTACAGAAAAAAATCATAGACACTTTTAGGCTCATTATGTACCCAAGTGGAGATAGACCTTTTCGTTAACCCTGCTATGGTCGCATGTCAATTTTAACGTAGATAGTCGCATTATGAGGGAATCCCTCAGTTGTTACATATTTAGCCGCATTATGAGGGAATCCCTCATTTGTTACGTATTTAGTCGCATTATGAGGGAATCGCTCAGTTGTTACATATTTAGTCGCATTATGAGGGAATCCCTCAGTTGTTGCATATTTAGTCGCATTATGAGGGAATCCCTCAGTTGTTGCATATTTAGTCGCATTATGAGGGAATCCCTTAGTTGTTACATATTTGGTCATATTGTGAGGGAATCCCTTAATTTTATAAATTTTATTGTTTTATACAATATCGTGCTTGGACACTTGGGCTGTAAAAATATTGACAAGCAAATATCTTATAATAATATTATATTCTGAATGCGTGGGGTTACGCTTAAGTATATCTGCAGTGAAATTAAGGTGTAGATAATTATTCATTTTTTACCTACCTATAAAGTAATTGATTTTCATTAATATTATTCATAAATTAAGGGGAATAAGTACCTCTTTAAGGGGAACCCAAAGAGAAAAAAAATGAAAATTTTGCTTAGCATTTCGAACTCGTTAAGTATATCCTATTGTAACCGTCTCAAAATCGTCATTCGATCAAAAATGTTTGAAAGTGAAGTGCGGAGGAGCTACAAGATTTCTCGAGCGGATCAGAAACCTGCTTCGAAGATTCGGTAACCCCATGCATTCAGATATAATATTATTATAAGATATTTGCTTGTCAATATTTTTACAGCTTAAGTGCCCAAGCACGATATTATATAAAACAATGAAATTTATAAAGTTAAGGGATTCCCTCACAATACGACCGAATATGTAACAACTAAGGGATTCCCTCATAATGCGACTAAATATGCAACAACTGAGGGATTCCCTCATAATGCGACTAAATATGCAACAACTGAGGGATTCCCTCATAATGCGACCATAGCTGGGTTAATGTAAAGTGAGGAGAAGGAGTCGCAGTTAATTTTAGAAAACCTTTTTACAAGATGAAAACGAAAAGAATTTATTGTACGTTACGAAGAATATAATATTTTCATGATAATACTTTCTCTTTCATGATATTACCATTCTGGAGTATATTCAGCACATTGATAAATGAACACCTGGATAAATTCTTTGTTCAACCAACTTATAGGTACAGAACTGAATTCAGAATATTGTACTAGTGTGGAATATTCACTATTTTGAGAATTGAATATCTGGATAACTTTAATCACTAAATTGTATCAAATTTTCCTTTTATTTGAATGTTACAGAATTGAAGCAGGAATCATTGTTTTCAGCTGTTCACGCCAGTGTTGTAGGAACAAACCAAGAACGAGAACGAAAAACCACAAGAACGGAGAATTTTCATTGTTCCTGAGGAACAGGACCAAGAACGAGAACATAAAAGTGTTATCCTTTTATTTGAATGTTACAGAATTGAAGCAGGAATCATTGTTTTCAGCTGTTCACGCCAGTGTTGTAGGAACAAACCAAGAACGAGAACGAAAAACCACAAGAACGGAGAATTTTCATTGTTCCTGAGGAACAGGACCAAGAACGAGAACATAAAAGTGTTATATCTAAAGAATAAAGAGCAGAACGAGAACAGAATACTTTCAAACTGAAAGATCAAAGAACAAAACGAGAACCAACTATGAGCAATGTTGAGGCACAAAAACAAGAACAAGAACGATGTAATTTTTTGTTGTTCTTCGTTTTTTTGAAAGTTCATGATTTATTATAAAATTAATAGATACCATGAGGGGAAAGAGAAAATAAGAAACTTATACTTGAAAGCGGGCAAGTGCTATATATACCCATATAAGTGATTTTTTTTAATTATTAGCTTCAATTAATTGATTTCCAATTTCAACAACAACATTAACTGTAAACATGTTATCAAAAAAAAAAAAGAAAGTAAGAAAAAAGAAAGAAAGAAAGAACAAAAGAAAAATTAAAGAACGAGAACAGAACGAAGAACGAACAAGAACGAGACCATAAAATAATTGAATTCGAACAAAGAATTGAGAACATTGTAAAGAAAAGAATAAAGAGAACAACAGTTTGTTAAAGAATAAGAACGAGTCAGGAACAATCAAATGACTGTGTCTTTCCAGGAACGAGAACAGGAACAAGAACAGACCTATGTTCGTTTCTACAACACTGGTTCACGCATCATTAAAATCATCTGTAATCCAGGAAGATATGAAAGAATTGATAATCAAGACCAACGAAAAAATCAATTCCTTTAACAGTCTTGATTAATACACTCTTTTCGAATTTTTAAGAAGAAAAGTTGATCTTAAAAAGTTGATGATGAACGAAATCTCATCTTCCAATTTCATAGATGATTCCTTCTCCAATACTGTAATCAAAATTATTTGTAAGACATACTGAAAATGTTTCTGAATGCGGAGAGTTTTTTAAATCTGGTTTACGAGTATTTATTATGAGGGTTCGTGTAGTAGCGCAGATAAAAGAAATTATGTAAGAGAGAGAAAAAAATTACAGTGTATTTATTATACATTGGAAAGAGAGAAAAATATGAAGCGTGTCTACACTGTAAACCGTTCACCCGAGATGTTTTTCATCAACTTGCCTTGACTTGAAGAAAAATGGGTGATTTTAACTAAAAAATGAGAAATCTGAGTGAGTTGGAAAATTTAGGTTTTAAAAAAAATAGTAAAATATGACTTAAAAATTGAAAAAATTGAGTTCATCAGGATTTTCTTCGGCTAGGTACAATACCGATGTGTCAGGAGGAATCTTTGGTTGTATTACCGTGAAAAGTGGAAATCTTCGGTTTTTTTACCAGTGCACTAGCATATGAAAGAAACCTAACTTGAAGAAAAAAATGGGAGATTTCGAATGAAATCCCCAGTGTGTACAGATTTACACACTTGAAAATTTTGTTTTCGAATAAAGGAAACCAATAGGGAATATTCTTGTTTAACTCGTTGAAATTTATTCGCAATGGAATTCCAGAGCATGGCCTGCAATACCCTGAATCACGGCTCACTTGGAAAATCCGTCTTAAAAAATCAGAAAAATCAAGACTTCACCAGGATATATTAGAAACTTTCAGAGTTAAAAAACCGTTTGAAATTTTGAAAAAACATAAATAATTTATTAAAATTTGAAGAAAAACAAGTACAAAATTTTGAAGATTTCATGACCTTGGTTGATGAGAATTGCGAGAAAAATAGGTCATTTTTCTCCTGAAAACGAATGAATTTACTCTTAAAAGCACTAAAAAAACTAAAAAAGTTTAAAATAAAATACGATAAATTCTATTGGATATGCTATTGATTAGCGATTTCTGCCTGAAAATAGGTGAATATTTAATTTTAAAAATTACTTTCTTAGCTGCACGCTTATGCGCCTTGTAAAACAGTAGGAAAAGCAATGAAAAAAAGTGCTTCTTGGTAGATAAATGAAGGATATTTCTGCTTGGGATTTTTTGAAAATTTTAGAATTGTGATTTTAGTTATGATTTTGGCAGGGCTCTTAGAAACTCATTTCCAGTTCAAAATTATGTTTCATTTTGTTTCATTTCTCATGTGTCAATCAAATCGTTTCGTTTCGTGCGTTTTTTTTTTTTTTTTTTTTTTTTTAATTCTTCCTTCAACAATTTTATTACCTCTGTAGTAGTTTGTATTCAAACTTACCTCAATCTTTTTTCAATTTTATTAATTTTATTTTTGATTTAGAAAGTTGAAACAGTAAAGTAGTTAAGTACATCTCAAATCTAAAAGTCTTTTCTCTCTTCTAGCACACGTGTGAACAAAAATCACAATTTTACAAAATCCGATAATCGATCTGCAGAAAAAGAAAACGAGAAAAGTATGCTTTAATCATCAGTCTTTAACGATAATGGTAAAATACAGGACCAAAAAAATGAAATAATGATAATTTTTTGCATCTCTGTGAAGAAACGAAACACTTTCAAAATTTGATTCGTTTTGTTGTCGTTGCGGTTTCGTTTCCATTTGCAAAAAAAAAAAAAAAAACGCCGTAGCATTCCGTTACTTCGTTTCCGTTTCGTTCCGTTATTTTGTTTCCGTTTCGTTTCCTTGTTTGAGCTCTGGATTTTGGGCATATTTTAATGAATTGTCCAGGCGTCTTTGGTCTACCGTAGTACTACTAATATTTCTTCTGTTCTGTTCTAATTTATTCGTTCAAAATGTAATTTTGTTCTATTCTGTTAGTCGTTCATCATGAACCAAGATTTTAGAGTTCTGAATCGTTCATAATGTTCTCTTCCATTCATGTTCACCAGTCCCGTTGTGAAGATCATTGACTTTTTTAAAAAGATTAGGAGATTAATTTTTACGCATCGAAACTATTTCCAGCTCTTTGGCAATTTATTCTAATATCATTTTCAAAAATCTTATTTCTGTGAAAAATAAATAAAAAATTGAATAAAATAAATATAGATTTACCGTCTTTTTATCATCTCAATCACTCTAGAAAACAAAACAAACGTCTTCACATCATCATTCAGTAATTTAAAATTTCGCCCAACACTGCCATAAATAAACAACCTCGAGTGAAAAAACCTCATTTATTAGGAAATTTTATGCTCTGAATTTGCAACCAGTTGAAAAAAATTCCATTTCATCGCAACAATGAATCAGAGTCTATAATTTGACAGAATGTGCAAATGAAAACAAGCAATCATCTCGCATAGATGTATCAAAGATGGAAATTTCCCGAAAAGCAACGACATTGAAATTTTCACGTCGCTTTCTCGGTTATTTTCCTCAGTGAAACAAACTGCGGTTATCGTTCGATGAACCCAACTGATGACCTTGGCAAATGCCCATTTTGTTTATTCGGATAATAAAAATTCTTTATTGATACAGAAAAAAAACCTAACTGATGACATTTTCGGAAAAAATTCGACAGCAGGAAATTCGGCTAATAATGAGTTGTTAATTAACACCCCTCGCTGTTCCAAAATAACCTTATGAGAACATACGATTTAAAATTTCAATTAACAAATCTCCATAAATTATTAGAGTATTACGTAGGCACTTTCACAATATACTGTGCTGCAAAAAATATCACCTAAACTTTCAATCTGGTTAAAAATGCGACGAGGGAACTGATAAGTAATAAAAAAAAAAATGAACTTATATGTACAAATGTAAATATTACATACTTTACTACCACTGGACGTGGCACAGTCAACGAGAAACCCCGTACATCGAAAACGCAACAAAGGAAAAAAAGGACATTAAAAAATCGCTCAACTGCGTTTTTTTTCATGTATAAATCCGATTCTTTCGCTTTAGGAACATGAAAAACACGATCAGCGCAGTTGTTCGTATATATACGCATGAACACCTTGTTATAAATAAATTAATCGTAACAACCTGCCATTCGCACCTATATTATCCAAACCATAACCTGCCCATCGGTACACATAGGAACGCTTGAGAATTTTCGAATTCGCAAAATTGACTGGGAATATTTTTAATTTACTATAAATTTGAAGCGACGACCCAATTAAAAATAATTTTTAATCGCTAATTAGTACAAAAATTCTTTTCAACCCTGAGGTTCTACAAAAGGTTATTCACGATAATTGACTATATGTATTGGATTCATAAAATGATATATTGCTACAAAATTTTTCTCTATAACGGAAATCGAAGAAGGGGGGCCGAGATCTGCAGAGTAATACGCATCCCTAGAGCTACAAAAAAATTTTCAAACCATCAGTCTCTACTTATAGGAAATTACAGGTTAAGCTTAATTAATACGAATCTAATATCGTAAGTTTGTTCGGTTTTCAACGCTTCGTTCGTGATTGAAATCCACGTATATAAATATTTTAAATATAATCGAATTTATTTCATTCGAATACCGACTTTTACGGAATTTATTCTTACGTTATTTTCATCATAAAAAAAAAAAAACATCGACGAGTAAAATTACAAATTGAGAACACCGAACAAATTAACACAGGTATGTACAGAATTTCTAAAAATGGCGCGGATGCGAGAAAATACGTACGTAGTAGCGGTGAGAAGATCATTCTCACACCGAAAAATAATGTCCAGGGTAACTTTGAGGATTTTCCTCATTTGTCTTTGACAATAATCCTGGAATTCCAAAAACGTATCGATTAGTGACCACGCTTAAAGGTACGTGATTTTCGGGTAGGCGTGCGAACGAGTGTATGTGGAGTACGATCGAGTGCCGCGATGTGTAGTGTGAAGCGAGACGAAAATATAAACACAAGACAACACAAACAGAAGAGCGAGAGCGCAAACAATGAAGGAAAGTATTTTAAAAATGACTTGTCATAAATGGTCACTTGGCGGACATTTTATTCCGGTATGAGCTTACCGTTGACTTGATTCTTAGCTTTTCCTTCGTTCTGACTGAGTTTAGCCACTACCTCCTTTTTAAGCTTACATTCCACTTTATCGCCGGGCGTAGTCTTCGATTCTTCTTCTTGCTGATCGAGTAAAGGTTGCTCCAGCCATTCGCGTTTCGTCTCCGGATCGGCTGGACCCCAGCTGTCGCGGGCTTGGGTTGATTTGATGATTTTCTAGAAATCATATTTAAACGATCAACTTCAACGGTTCCAAGGGAGAAGTGGGTGACCGTCAGGCCCGGATTGAGGCTTAGGGAACATTGGTAGCTTCGTAGAACGATAAATTTTATTTTTATATTTTTTTCGATAATGAAAACTAAACGAGTAATTTTTTTCAGTATTTTTATTACGAAAATAAATTGGTATTACTATTGTTTCCCTTCAAGCCAAACGATGTGAGAAAAAATGTGTGAAAATCAGTAAGCCAAAAAATTACCCAACACAAACATCAAAAAAATGAAGAATAGCTATCAAAAAAAAAATGTAAAAAATTAAAACAAAATAAAAAATAAAAATGTACCATAATGAATAGAAAATTATTTAAAAATGAAAAAAATTCCTGAAAATGAATGAAAAAAAAAAGTAAGCAGCCATGCCACATAACTGGAGCCGAGTTTTTACTTGGAGCTTGTTCAGGTTTGCAAATAACGTTGCTAACTCCGTCATGTTATCCTTAAATTTTCACGATCCGCCATTCTGGTTTCATTTTGACTAAAATTTAAGAGGTTATATTTCGGTCATCATCTAACCCTACATACAAAGTTTGACCTCTTCCAGGACAATTTTGTAAGGTGATATGAAAGATTCGTGAAATTTTCTGTAGCCATTTCCCCTCCAAAAACCGTTTTTGCTCCAACTCTCCTCCAAATTCACATGGGAAACCAAAATGAACATTAGTCACTTTGTCTCATTTTATCATATGACATCACAATAAAAAATGTTTGACCTTTCGTCTCCACATTTTCAGGTCGATAACTCCTCCTCCTCCCGTCCAACATCATGTATGTGGGTGAATTGGGGATATATTATACTTCTTATTCTCAATAATCATATGAGTTCATATTTATCACATTTTTACTAATTTGAAGCTTTTCGAGCTCTAGTCAAATTTTGATGATCCGCTATTTTGGATCCATTTTGACTCAAGTTCAAGAGGTCATATTCTGGTCATCAACTAAGCCTTCATACAAAGTTTGACCTTTCTAGATCCATTTGGTGAGGAGATATGAATGATTCAAGAAATTTCATGACTGAAAAGATCCTCAACAAGCTGTTTTTTGCTCTAACTCTCCTCCAAATGCACTTTGGAGGCTAGAATTAGAATATGTTAGTGTCAGGAATTCACTCTTTCATAAGAAATCAAAAACAAAAATTTTGACCTATTTTCCCCTTCTCTAGCCACCGTCAAAATTTGAGTAATCCGCCATTTTGAGGTGTACCGAAAAAAACCTTTTTTTGCATTTTTAAGAAGAGTTTCTCATCAAATTTTGTGCCAATTTCATGAATACCCACCATAGCTACGAAAATTTGAAGCCCCTCCCTCCTCTGACCTTTCCCCTTCCCGAATCAGGTAGACTGTAATAGCTATCGTTCTAATTAACAACTCAGCAAAAAAGGAGATTTTTCAAGTTTTTTGTGAATAAATTTAGAAATTTCCTCATCAAAATGAAATAAATTAAAAGAAATTGAAAATAAAAAATATTTATAAAATATTCAAAAAAATTAAATATCACGAAAAATGAAAATAAATTTGAAGAAATAATGTTGCAAAATCGGACAAACTGGTAAAAACGAAAAAGGGTACAATTAAATCAGTCTGTCCATTAATGCAAGATATATTCAAATGAATAAATTTCAAAATGATGAAAATGTTCAAGATGAAAAAATTCTAAATATTACAAATCAAAACGAACAATCTTAAGTTATCATGTAACATTTAAAATCAAGATTGTATCTTTTTTATCACCATGAAAATGTAATGTCGTGTAATTATTCGTCGCAAATGGCCCAGGCTGCCGAGCGACAAAAAATAAAGTTATTTAAAAAAAAAACAAAAAAACCATCAAAATAGATGCGTTCAAGACTGCAAAATATATGTCTCAATATTTCAAGTAAAAAAAATGTCAAAAAATGAAAATAAGTTCAGAATTTAAATATTAAAAAAATTTTAAAACAAGCAAAAGGTCTAAAATGAAAATATGTTCAAGTTGGAATAATAAAAAAAAAGAATAATAATGATAATAAAAATAAAATAAATAAATAAACAAACAAACAAACAATCAAATAAATAAATAAACAAACAAACAAACAAGTAACCAACCAACTAACCAACAAACAAGTAAAAATGTATAAATTTATAAAATTAAAAAAAAAAAGAGGTAAAAAGCATCATCTGTTGATAGAAGAAAAATGTTAATTGACCAAAATTCGAAATTTTCATTAATATAACAAAACTTAATAACTTTTCAATTTAAAAAATAATGAAAAAGACATAAAAAATATACTCGACGAAATGAAAAAAAGTTCTACAATATTATAACAAAAAATGAAAACTCAAAAATTTGCGGTCTGTGTGAGAAAGGGGAGGGAGGGGGGTAGGAGACGAAGTGGAGCAAAAATGCTATTTCATCCTCAAACTTATTGTCTACAGGGACAAAAAGCTTCAATCCGGGCTTGCAAATCGTACATTACCTCTTTCCAAGTAGCTCCGTCTTGTCTAATAATGCTGATTATAGCCCACAGGGGGATTTGTAAAATAGACAGCATACTCAAACCCCATCCTAGAATATCGGCCCATTCCGGATAGTCGTAATTTTTGTACTTCAGCGGCATAAAATCGATCAGCGAATAAATGAAGATAGCCTACGAACAATAAAGTTGACATAATAAAATACATGGTAATACGAAAAATTACCTAGCACGCCATTCGATTCGGGTGATTTGGGAACCTCGTTACGAATCTTCGTTAGGCGCATTTGCTTAACAACGAAGAATGAGCTTAAGATCTAGTTCAACTCAAAGTTTAGTATTAAAATCGCGCACAACTTCCCAGTCAACGAGATCACCGCATTCCAATCTAAGTACGGCTTTAACAGTCACCGAATTCCAGGTTAGAGTAACCGACAGTCCTAGTTCCACTTATAAGACCTCCAAAAGCACCTTATCTGAACTCAGCTTACCGGGTAGTTCTTCGTCGGTGTTTCGTCAACAATCTAGCGAGAGTGTACATTCGCAATGCGAGAGTAAAAATGACTCCGAAACTACTCTCGTTTCTGTACCTGATGATCAAGTCTGCGTCGTAACTACGATAGAGACGCCGATCGACCGAGAACTGATATTTCCCTCGGACCAGGAAGAACCTCGCTGCAGTGAAGAGCAATCGAATAATTTATCAGTAGAATACGAAAAACCTGTCGTCCCCATGGCTACCTGTATCAGTTTCGACTTGACAAACGATAAAGTAAAAATGCGACGTCAAGTTGAACCAGAACAAACTTCTTCGGTTGAAATGAACGAAGCCGAAGTAACCACTGTGACACCGCCGGACACAAATGTTACCTCGGATAAGAGCGAAGTTTCCGAAAACTTCAGAATAACCAAGAGCACAGTCAAAGAATCAAAGTATAAATTAACCGATAAGGTTATGAAAAAGATTAAACAAACCAACCCCATAATCTCTGGTCGTATAATCGACCACTATTATAGATACGGTAAACCACCGTTTAGGAATTTCGGCGTCACCAGGGACCCGAAAAGTTGCAGATACTAATGTCCGACACATTGCATACATTATGACTATAATATTCGCCTCTAATTTACTACATAATTTACTCACCGATAAAATCACCGGAGCGCAGAAGCCCCACGTTATCCTCCAGTACCATCCGGGTACAAAGCCCAACATGAATTTCAGATCACGACACAACCTATTTATACCTATCGACAAAAATCATCGCATTAACTACCCAGTTGCTGTAGTCGGAAACCTAATTGTACTCTACACTCACCATAAACCCACGATATAAATATACATTCGGCGATTGCAATCACCAATACCGCGATACCGCCGCCGTAAACATCCATCAATGTGAGCACGTAATTACCGCCCTGAAAGCAAGAAGTAAACGCTCGTAAAAATTCGTCGCAAGCACGCAACACCTTAATGACATGAATTCTTCCACAATAAATTTTTCGCAGCGTCAACCGGCTCTGAAAAGGAAATAAATCAAAAATATCTTACGTTGGTAACGCAGGTCAAACCGATTCCATACGATATCATCGCCGTGAATATACAAAAAGCCAATTTATTTTTACGAAGAAACGTAAATTCGTCCGACAAACTGGTCAGTACATTTTCCAACAGCGCAAACTATAAGTTGAACATTTTAATCTCATTATTCGTCGTGATTATTTTTAGATTTTATTCCATAATTATATTATATTATATTTATATATAATTTAATATTCCTTTTTATAATCGTAGATAGGCAACATCAAGTACATCGACGTTGTTACAGCAGTATAATCACTCATTACTCGTGTTAATACAGGAGTCAACAGAATGTCCGCCGAATTTTTATATTACTTCTTTCATAATTGTGTTGGGAAATCCGTCTATTATTGCTTTGAAAAATATGTATTTAATCTATCTATTTTTAAAGAAATAATCAACTGGTATTTTGAAATAATACAATCGCTTATTTTTTTCAAAATTCTCACAAAAGATATTTTGAACAAAATATTTAATTGATAAGTTTACATGGCATTTGATCAACCGATATTTTCTTTTTTAATATTTGAGCAAATTGATAAGCCATTATTGTCAAGTCTATTAATCGATTTTCTAAATAAAATAATCTAAAACAATTTTTCAAAAAATCATTCAATTCAAATTAACTTTTCGTCAAGTAAATGATTATTAAATAATCAACTTTACAAAAGTAATAATTAATTATTCAAAATAAAATAATCATTGAAAAAATATATATACTATGAATATTGAATACTAGTTTTACAAAATTTTAATACCAGACTATCTAATTTGAAATATTTCATTATTTGACTCAAATTGTTTCAAATAATTTATCAATCAATCTGTTAAAAATTTCTGAATAAAAAGTTCAAAAAGTATTTGATATTATCGATTGATTTCAAAATAATCCACCAATCGATTTTGAAAAGTAGATAGGTAATTTTCATCGATTTCAAAAAAAAGATAGTTATTCATTTACTAATTCTTCAAGTTTTTGTGAAATAGGATAGCCGATTTCCTTTATATAACTACGTACCTAACCGATTACTCATATATTTCTTCAAAAAGAATTTATCAATTGATTTATTTAGAAACAACTCATTAATCGATTTTTCAAATAAATGTCAAATGATAAATTTGTAATTTTAATCAATTAAAAAAAAATAATTGATAACCCCTCCCTCTCCCTTCCCCTCGTCATGTATTGAAGTGAATTGGAGATATAGTATACTTCTTATTCCCAATAATCATATGAGTTCATACTAATTACATTTTCACAAATTTGAGGCTCTTCAAGCTATACTCAAATTTTGATAAACCGCCATTTTGGATCCATTTTGACCCAAATTCAAGAGGTCATACTTTGGTCACCAACTAACCTCACCCTCAAAGTTTGACCTTTCTAAGTTTAGTTGGTGAGGAGATATGGAAGATTCGAGAAATTTCATGACTCAAAACTTTTTCAAAAATCCGTTTTTTGCTTTAACTCCCCTCCAAATGCACTTGGAAAGCTGAAATTTAGGTATGTTGGTGTCCATAAATCACTCTTTCATATGAGATCAAAAACAAAAAAAATGAGGTATTTGCCTCTACTCCAGCTCCCCTCAAAATTTGAGTGATCCGCCATTTTGAATTTTTTCGAAAAAACAAAAAACCTCTTTTTGTTAGATTTTTAAGTGAAGTCTCTCACCAAGTTTTGAGCGAATTTCATGAATTCCCGCCCGCGCTATGCTGGGGAAAAAATATATATATGTATGCCACTATCCTTGTCAAGCCCTGGACCGTAGATATCAAACAGACGTTCCGAGACCCGGCCTTATTTAAAGAGGTAGATATGCCAGCGTGAGATTTTTGGAAACCACTTGAACATAGCAAAATTAGGAACCTTTAGAGGGGTAAGAAAAATGCAAAATTCACGTATACAAATGATATGCAACGGTTCTTATGAGATACACTTCAGATGTACTACTATCCTTGTCAGGCCCAGGTGGGTCTACTCAAGATAACACCATATCCAGGGCTTCCCAACGTTTGTTGGGTCTCGCAACGTAGGATCGTGTTTCGGAAGGACAGTAGCATTTCCAAAATCGGGCCTGACTTTACCATAGCATACCTATATAATTATATATATACCAAAAAGTTAAACATTTGCCAGATGATTACAAGTGGTCTGAAACGCAAAGATATGAAGAGCCCACCCTCCCCCGACCTTCCCTTTCCAAATTAGGTAGGCTGTTATAGCTGTCGTTTTTTAATTGAGAAAAAAAAACTCAAGTTTATGGGCTCTGATAATGAGTTGAAAACTATAGATATACAAATCTTTCAAAGTACGTTTCCCGTGTAAAAATATTCTTACCTCGCTATCGAGACCCAATATGAACAACATCAAGAAAAACAGCACCGACCATAGCTGCGGAAATGGAAGACGCAACAACGCTTCCGGGTACGCTACAAATGCTAACCCGGGCCCTTCTTTAACAACATCGGGCACTTTTACTCCTAAATCATGAGCCATCGCGCCTAATATTGAAAAGGTCACAATACCCGATATCATACTAGTAATAGTATCCATAACACTGACCACTAAGGCATCTCTGTGAAACATCATTTCATGAATTTCACAATTATTCATCAAAAGTCAACTGAGATGGCAGATCGAAAGGCATAACTTACCTATAAACATTATTCCTAAAATCGTTATAACTACTATACATGATTAGACCACCCATAGACACACTCAACGAAAAGAACATCTGGCCTGCAGCAGCTTGCCAAACCTACAAAAAAAAATTAGTACATAAAATTTCCAATCTAGACGGCACTTTCATACGATAAATTGAAAATTGAAAAAAAAATCAACCTACTTGAATATTTAATAATTTTGGCCAATCTGGATACAAGAAATATATAACTCCATCCATGGCGCCTTCTTGCATCAATCCGGTAACCAATAACGTAAACAGAATACAATACGGGAAGGTAGCCGCGAAATAAACAACCTAAAATGAATACATTCCATTAACTCTTTAAAATGCTGAAAACCAGTCAAACATGGCAAATATTATAATTGAAATACCCGTCCTTATAATTGATGCAGCTTTACCTTCTCATTAACTTATTACGAACTTACCAACATTACCAATTAAGGGTAAAACTTTTGGTGAGAAATTTTAATCGTTACAAAGGGTGCGGAAAAAACACTCGTTCTGTAACGACTTCCAACTTCTATTACGCCATGCTTTTCTGCACTTAATCATCAGTAACATTCGCTCGATGGAAATTTCGCCGGTCGCGACTCGTAAAAATTAACATATCAAATGAAATCCGCGGGCTGGTTTTCTCACAAGCATTGCTACTATCGTCAATTACGTCACTACACGAAATTACAAAACCACTGAACGAAAAGTACGCTTTTAGATATTAGTATACTTACTTTGCCCGAAGTCTTTATTCCTTTCACCAAACACAGAACTACAATTATCCAGGAGATCAATAAACACATCGCCAGGTCGAATTTTATCGTTCCCATTTCTTCGATACCGGATGATAAATTTAGTACACGTTTTCTGCGAAAGAAAAAACAAAATAAAAAATATGGAAAAATCTAAGCATCCAGGCAGCGTTATAGGATCTGAATTTAGATGAATAATTGGGGTTTGTTCAGACTTGCAAACAATGTTATTAATCTCTTTATACATATGTACGTGCAGTACCGAGGCTCAAAATCCCCACCTATTCCCTAGTAAAAACATCACAGAAGTGAACTGCTTATCGCATTTGCTCATAGGAATCACATGGGCCCATACTCATCTCAAAAATTGCAGATCTTTTGTTTACCCCAGTTCAGCTTTTTTAATTTTTTACCATTTGCTATTTTGGATTCATTTTGACTCAAAATCAAGAAATATAGAAGATTCAAGAAGTTTATGCATTAAAAATTCTTCAAATAATGTTTATCTATTCCAGAAGCCTAAATTTACATATTGCACTCTTTATCTGGAAAACAGACAATTGTTCACTGCGACATTTCTTCACCATCAGAAAAGTAATTACTCATACGTTGTAAATAGGCCCGATAATAATTTATTGCTACACAATCGCTCACCACAATGTTCATATGCTTTTGATTGCTTTATCATTTATTCGCCATATTAATAATACCTAAAATTTATTCGCTTAGTACTGCTATTCAAGGAAATATAGCGAGTAAATATCATGGCAATCTATTGTTGGGCTTGTACACAACGTCTAAATAATTAGTTTTAATACAGCGAACAATGGCGAACAAATGATGTAGCGATCATTCTTCATAGCGAATATATGATGCCTTCCATATAACGAATAAATAACGTAGCAAGCAATTGCTGTAGTGAACTATAGTTGGAGTAAACAATAATGATTTAGCAATCGTTCTTCGTAGCGAATATATGACGCCCTTCATATAACAAAGAAATGATGTAGCAAATAACTGTTGTAGTGAACAATAGTTGTAGTAAACAATAATGATATAGCGATCATTCTTCGTAGCGAATATAATATGACGTTCTCTATATAATGAACAAATGCGGTAGCGAGCAACTGATGTAGTGAACAATAGTTGTAGCAAACAATAATGATGCAACGATCAATAGTTATTTATTCGCTACAACATTTGTTCACCTCGTTATTTGTTCTCTACAACATTTGTTAGTTATTCAAATGACGTCATCAAATAAATTAGAATAACTAACAAGATTTGAAAAACAATAGTTGAACAAATTTTTAGCAACTTCAATTCACATCTATTGATGCTAAAACATGAGGAGAAGATTCATATATGGAACACAAAACAAAATGAAAGTTGAACAATTTCCAAATTTATCAAGAATAATTTATGAAGACAACCTACCCTTACCATTCTTTCTCAAACATGATATAGATCGCTTTTATTCAAAACGCAGGCGAAAATCTTGACAACATGGCATACTTTTGCCTTAAAATATATGATAATTTATTGTTCGGAATGTGTAGAAATTTTTTATTGAAGATGAAAGAAAATCTTGACTGGTAAAACATGGCGTTGATTATACATTAAAATTTTACTCACATAAGTTCAATGAAAAAAAAAAAATCGTCGAAGAATACTACATTGTTTAACCAAATAATTCTTTGTAGCTTACATCACATTCGAATTTTTTCCAACTTATGCTCATAACGGATTTATAATGAAAAATAGGAAATTAAATACCTATTATCGTAAATCAAGGCGAACATGAATAAAAAGTTGCATAATCTGTTCGCCACAAGTATACATCTTTTACCGCTTTATCCAACATAATAACATGAAATGCTCGTACATTCGAATTCCTTTTGACATAAATACCACGTTATCGATTCGCACATACGTCGAGATAATACGTAACCTTCGAATTATTATTTCGCTTATTCTGAATTTCCAATTTCCATCTCTTTCAATATCTAACAACTCGCTGATTCGACCAAAAAGAACAATAAGCGCAAAAATCAAAATATAGACTACTTACTCCCAATATTGTAGACTGGCAGTTTCTTTATTTGAATTATTGTTATTGATGAAAGCATCAAAAGTAACGTTGGAGCTCGAGCCGTTCGCCTGCAAAAGGTTAACGAAATTACTTAATACCTTTATGCCGTTCGTTTTACGATTACATTTAAACATTACTACGTGTAGCAATTTACGTATAAAATATGCTAATTCTGTTAGCTTTAGTCTATTAAAATTCATCAGAACGATTTTAGTAATATTCAAAGATCCTATTCAATGTTTGAACAATTTATCGATATAATAAGCAAAACTACCCTTTCGTTTGAAAACTTTTTTTCGAAGTAATGTTTAAAATGGAAAAATACCATTTTTTTCATTTTAATATCTCACTATGATCAATTCTAACACTATGAAAATTTATCTAAGTCTTAACTATTATAAGAACGATAATTGCGCTTGGAGATGAAGTTTCAAAGCAATTTAAAGTCTCAAACAAAAAATAAATATTTAATTTTAAATTATATAGGTATACCTACTACTCAGGTACATTTTTCAAATAGCTACATTTATCACAAATAGCGTAGTTAAAAAGTTCGACGCCCTATTGTAAACAGAAATGTCCTTTATTAAAATGTTTACCCTTCCTGTCCCAAAAATAGACTTTAATATACCAAGGTTATTGGAACAGAGGGCAAGATAGACAGATTGCTATATAACTGATCATTCTTAGCTTCAGATATCCTACACTTTAACTTGAGAAAAAAATGTTGAGCTGTGAAAAAATTTTCAAAAACTCGGAATAAGTTCAAAATTTATAGGATAAGCAACTGCTCAGACGTATACAAAAAAAGATATGTAAAAATGTTCAAGAATTAAAAATCATGTTAAAATTAAACGAATAAAATTAAGAAAAATAGAATATTCAAAAAGGAATAAAATATTCAAAATTAAAGAAAAATGTCGAAAAATTGAAAAAAAATTTCAACGAAATATGTTCAATAAGTTGAAAAAAAAACCAATAATGATCTTTATATGGATCAATATTTATTCCACTTGGTATTTATTGCGTAATTTAACCTGTATCTCTGTCGTTCTGGATCATTTCATTTAGATAAATACAATCGCAACAATTTTACATCTTACAGTTTAGAGATTTTCCCAGATAGCCACTAAGGCATGATCCCCTATTTTTCAAATATATTATTCATTTTGAAATTAATGCGATATCATAGGCCATCTAATATTTGCAGATGTATCTATATTTCCAATTATAAATTTTATGCTGCAGTTTTGCACTTCAATATATATATTTTTTTTTTGATTTACAATACTTACCTTATCTGCTGATGTCATAGATCGAACATAACATGTAGACATGTTAGCCCATTCAGGATCGCAAATACTCCACGGTACGATGCTGCTAACGGAGGCGACCATATAATAAATAGTATACGACATAATTACGTTGTAGTAAATACAAACGATCAGCGAGACGGTTACCATAGCGACGCCAACTCCTGTCGATAAACACATAATCCCGAATAGTACATAATCGCATCTTACCATCCAAAGAATTACGCAGCGTAACGTTTATAAAAATTATGAAATTGTACCAATTAAATGGTAAGATGTACACGCTAGATCGATACATATGTATTTATAGGTGTACCCGTGGTATTCCTTCGTATTTTTGGACGCTACACACATTCAGGTTATTAAACCAATGAAATCGATTAAATTAAATTTCATCCGTCACCTTCAGATGTAAAAATATACTATATAGAACTTGATATTTAATTAATAAAATATGAGAAAAACACCCATTCACTGGTGCAACGTAGCTGATTAATTATTAAATCTACCATCCGAATCAGGCTTTCTAACGGTCGCGTGTTTAAAATTAAAACTGAAAAAGTAAATAAGCGTATTAAATGCGGAAAATATACGCGCTTCGAGAAAGCTATTATTTATTTTCAATTTCTTAACCATATTACATACACCCAAACCCCCGTTCAACGTTTTATCCATATGAAACGATTTACCTACTACGCGTGTTATCGAACAATAACCTGGCCTTGGTAAATATACTGCCACGCATCGTACAATTTTTTTTTTTCAAGTTTTTGGAATACGTATTACCTTTTTATATTTATGGGTTACGAAGATAAAATACGCACGCATATATTTCCATGATAAGCTAGCAAAATATTGTTGCGTATTTTGTTAAAATGATTTCTTTTTTTACACACATTGCATGGTTTAACGATTCATCCTGGTGGAGAAGAATCTGTTTATGCATACGAGTGAAAAATATTGTATCTGCTTCAACAATTGCATGCACGTACAAATGTATAGCTGAGGGAATGTACAAATGTACACGTGTCATACTGAACGCTAATACATATGCACATGTGTCACACTGAATGCTGGTATATATGCACACGTGTTACACTGAACGTATGTATATATGCACACGTGTCATACTGAACGCTAATACATATGCACACGTGTCTTACTGAACGTTGGTATGTATGCACACGTGTCATATTGAACGCTTGTATATATCCATACGTGTCACACTGAACGCTTCTATATATGTACACGTGTTACACTGAACACTTAAATATATGAACGCGTGTCTATGGAAATTCCTACATGCCTGCAGATACGCACACGCATCACTCTAAACACCTGTATGTATTCGCACGCATGGAGCTGAATATCTGCACATGCATCCACAGATACCTAATCAAAATCATAATGTCCAATTATTTAATGATAATTTTTTTGTATGAACCAAAAGAAGTGGAATTTCAAGAGTTTAAAAATTTAATTTTTGAAAATACTGTGCACATGTCAATATACACGGTATCTAACTGATTTCAAGAATTCCAAGGGCCTAATTCTCTTCATTCACAAAAAAGTATTCGTTATTTCGTTTCTTTTCATTTATTTTTATGGGATTAAGAAATTAAGGCAATATTTGTCATAATTTACAGGAATACAAATGTTTTTAAATTTTCAGCGTTTCATTTCAGTCAATTTTGCAACACTGATTTTGAAGAAATAAATTTAAATCAATCAAACAACCAGTAAAAAATTATTTAAATCATAGAATTTGAGTTACTAAAATCTTAAATTATTTATTATACTACAATGAAGTCAAACAAAATGAAATATGTGATATTTTTTTTTCATGAAAGGGGATTTCGCACTCGATGGTGTTGAAATCAGTTAGACACAGCGTACAGTTCATCCAAAATAGCATGAGCTATATTTTGTATATTACGCAAAATAAAACACAGCTTATGCTTTTTTGGACGCACTATAAAAATTTTCGATAGCTGGGATTTCCCACTATTCACCAAGGAAGATCTCGACAATTCCTTTTTTGATTATCAACTATCACAATGCGATAATAATCCCAACCACTATCCAGAAAGATCTCTTGTTACGGTATAGCAAAGCATAATACCTGTTATCTGCCACAACAATTGATTTCGTTATCGCCCATCCGTCCACTGAATCCTTATACTTCGACAATTGCAGTTAATAAAGACGTAATTTTGCCCGACTGTCTTCGTCCAAGAAGAATAAAAAAAAAAATGAAATTTTTTTAATTGAAATAATTTCCGCCTATCAATAGTGAAACATTAGCAGCAGTCCATAGTTGTTGTTATGTATAAGGTCGAAGGCTCTTTCACACGTATTCATATAAGAAAAATTTTGTGAAGAATTTTTTCTAAGAATGACTTAAAATTGTTTACATTCAAGATTTATTGTAGACCATTTGAAAGTTATGCTTTATGTTATGAAAACTTTCAAAAATTTTAGGATTTTCCTAAAACAAAAAAAAAAAATTAGGCAATTTACTTTTCGCAAATTGAAAAAGTAAATAAGCTTTTTAGTCATACAATGACTTTAGAAATTCGAAAAATTGAAAAACTGTAATTTTCTCAAATTTTAGAAAATTAAGCAAATTGTTAAATTACATCAAACGAAAGATTATTTCAGGGAATTGAAAATTTTCTAGAAATTAGAAAGATATAAAAAATTCGTGAAATTAGAGGAATTTTTTATTTATATTTTGATACGATACATTTTTTTTCAAAGGACTTCTACTTACTTTTCAAAATTGAAAAAAAAAACTAAATACATAGGAATGGTAACATAATGAATTACAATCGCTTACCTTGTGCTATAGGGCAACAGTTCCATAATGCTAATGGTCCAACGCCACCGAACTGTCCAATTGCCAATTCCAAGAAGTACATTGGCTTTCCTGCCAACGCTAGCATGATCAAATAAGGAATAAGAAAAGCCCCTGAAACAAAGGTAAAAACCATATCAGCAATATTCGCGTGATTTCGCTAGATTACTATTTCCTTATACTCAAATTCACAAGTAAAAATCTCCTTGGGGATTAAATCGTCTAATTTAATAAAACCAGAAAATATTGTAAAGCGCTTAGATAATCTTTTCAGACATCAAAAATTCTATTATAGGTACCGCTCCGGTATAATATAATTTTAAAACGCACCATACACAAAGTATTCAGTATGAGTGAAAAGTTACCTTTTTCTTTTCTTTCAAAAGAATGAACGAATCGAAGAAATCAGTTCAAGGCTTTAGAGAAGTTGGCGACAGAACTAGGCAGGGAAAAAACAACCGAAAATCGAATCATTCGACTTTCTGTATAATCGAGAATCGAGAAAAATTAAAAATTCGCATTTTCACCTCTCGACGATATAGCTTTTCCAACTGTACCGTTACATTACCTCCATAAATATTCGCTTTAACGGCACCCGGAGTACGAAAGTTGCGGCGAAATTACAGAAATGGGCAATAAATAAGACTTAGATGTAGCGAAACTGAAAAAAGGGAAATACGACGCGAATGCGCGCCGATTCGAAAGCGAAAAAAACCTCTTCGGCGATATTTTCGCGCATTCTTTAACAGGTACAAATGAACGAGTGTTTAAACTTCCCGGCGCGTAGATATGGTTGCTTTTGTATACACGCCTTCGTTGTTTAAAACATCTCTACCGTATATTTTTGATGCTTACTTACCCGCAGAGCAAAATTCAGAGTTTCGCAAGCAAGCGAAATATCTAGCTTTCATAGCATATCTAAATCGAACTGGACGCCTATTTAATATTCCACTCTTATTACTATCTCTCCTGGGATCGACTTGCTTTGCGAAAAGTTCAGCTAAAAAACTTTTCCATCCAGAATCAGCCTTTAACACGCCGACTCATTGAAAATTTAAAAGTACCTACCATGTGAATTACAGTGCTACGTTTTTTTCACCAGTAAAACCGGTAAATTAAGCGACAACTTTTCTATCTCCAAGTCGTCATCGCTATCGTTTGGGATTTGCGAATGAACTCATTGTTAAATGTCGTCGAATTTCATCCTTTATTGATTCGAAGATACTAGGTGAACGTGAACACGTCGAATACGATGTTACGTTTACAAAACAACTATTATTACTTCTACGTAAACCCTCCAATCGAAACTTTCATATAAATACGAGATAACTTTGTATACGATTAGAAAAAAAATTTCACGCATTTCATACATCATTTTCTAAATCTTCTTTCCCACCACATCCCCAAAGCATGGTTGTACACCTACAGTATTAACAATCTAACTCAGTCATGCCAGGCGTCTCTCTGCGATGTAAGCTTATTTTCACTTTTTTGCAAAATCCTTTAATCCTATAAGGAACCTACACCAAATTTACCAGCTTGTCGAAGCTTATCTTCTACGGCAATTTCGGTATTTCCTAAAGCTCGAATGAAATAAACGTTTGAAAAAAATTCTACACGATTCCTAACAAACTGAATTTCAACTATAACTACTAAATTTTCGAGGTAGTTTCTTCAATTTGAATACCTATTTTGTTGAACTCGACGGAGCGTATATTTTGTTGCGAGCTTCAATAAGCTTCCAAATAATTTCATGCTTCGGAAATTCATGCAAAAGTTGAGAGAGAAAAAATTCGTCATGAAGACACGAATTGTGGATGATATTTCTTTCATTTCGAGTTACCATAATTATGATAATGCTTCGCCAAGTTGATTTTTTCCAATTGTCTTTAGATCTTTCGATATTTTCTACATCTGTTTGAGTCATACATGAATGTCGTGATTAGGGTGCTGAAAATAATTTTCAGTAAATGAATGTAGCCTCTTGCGAAAAATTTTCTCAAGGTTTAGTACCGAACTCAATGAAGTTTACTAAAAAGAAACTACATAATACTTAGAAACCTCAGATTCTCACATATGTATAATATACAAATTTTTCGTTAGACAAATTTAAAAAAAAAAATACAGAATGAAAACGAACGCCGATGGACATCAATATTTCTTTGTCTATTTTATACAACGAAAATGGGAACGTTATGACATTATATTACATCTTACTGTTGTATGTGAGAAGCCATGAGAGGTATATAAGAAACCCGCGGTCATGTAAGTAAGTACCCATGTGCAGTATGAAAGACGAGTATGTGAGGTAAATGAAAACGAAAGCAAGCATTAGGAGGTTGTACAATGTACAATGTACATAATACATTTTATATGATTGGGTATGTAGATATGTGACCAGGTGGGGGGGAAAAAAGTATGTAAGCGGGTATGATCATTAGATATGTGAACTGTGAAAAGTTGAAAACTAAAAGAAGTACGCAAGGAGTTGAAATCACTAAACGAGAAAAAAAATCTAAGCAGCCATGCCGCATTACTAGAGCTGAGTTTCTGATTAGGGCTTGTTCAGGTTTGCAAATAACATTGCCAACTCCTTCATGCCTGTAGTATTTCTTGCCATGCAATTGGGACCCGAACAACCGCTTGAGCGCTAGTGTTCTAGCGAGGCTCTATGGACCATGTATAATTTTATCAGTAGTTTCCACCAATCAGACCAAGGTTTATAAATCACTTTAAACACGTGGCCAGCAAATTTTCCTAAATACACAAAGAAAATGAACGCTTTATTTACATTATACATGCCCCATACAGCCTCGTTAGAGCAGTTACGCTTTTCGCCACTAGATGTCAGTCACTTTGCGTTCGGGTCCCAATAATGACATAAACGTATATTTTTTAAATTATAAGTACTTGAGGCTCCCCAACCTCTACTCATCGCCATTTTGGATCCATTTTGACCGAAATCCAAGAGCTCATATTTTAATCACCAACTAACCCCGCATATGAAGTTTGACTGTTCTAAGTTGATTTGGTAAGGAGATACGAAAGATTCATGAAATTTCCTGTAGTTTCCCTCCAAAAACGTTTCTGAACTAACTCCCTTCCAAATTCACTTAAGAAACTAAAATCAGAATATATTAATCAATTGGACTTGTTTTATCATAAATGATACCACGATAAAAAATTTTTGACCACTCGTGTACCCCCACCACATTTTTAAGTTGGCACCCTTCTACCTCCTCCTCCTCTCACCAATCATGTATGAAAGAGAATTGGGGATATAGTATGATTATTACTCCTAATCATGATATGAGTTCATATTGATTGCATTTTCACTAATTTGAGGCTCCTCAAACTCTACTCAAGTTTTGATAATCCACCATTTTGGATTCATTTTGATCCAAATTCAAGAGGTCATATTTTGGTCATCAACTAGTTCCACATACAAAGTTAGACTTTTCTAGGTTAATTTAGCGAGGAAATATAAAGATTCAAGAAATTTAATGACTCAAAACTTCCTCAAAAAGCTATTTTTTGCTCTAACTCCTTTTCGAATGCACTTGAGAAGCTAAAATTAGGATTTGTTGGGGTACGCAACTCACTCTTTCATGAAAAATCAAAAATAAAAAAATTGAGCTATTTGGTCCTTCTCTAGCCCTCCTCAAAGTGTATCGAAAAAACAAAAAAGTAATTTTTCGCATTTTCAAGAAAAGTTTCTCACAAAGTGTTGAGCGAATTTCACGAATACCTTCGGCGCTGCTCGTAAGGGAAAATATATGCAGGGTGTTCCATTTTGGGCGAACCACCCACAAATGACAGATAGGTCAACTCAAGTTACATACATGTGTCATGGTTTGCCTGCCTAAAAATCGGAAGGGACCGAGATATGCCAGCTTGAAAAGAAAAGAAATTTGCTCACCAGGCGAAGATTAGAGAATACAGATTTCTTTTCAACGAATGAAAAATGCAATTTTTTTTTAATTCAATACCATAGGGGGAAAAATCAAATAATAAATCATTCACGAATAATAATTCACTTTTTCATCAAATATGTAAATATTAGTGATTCTCAATTTTCAGTTCACAGAAGAAAACAAAAGGAAAGCTGATGAGTCATTCGATCGTATACAAACGTTAATTGGATCCAAATCGAAATCCGTATTGAATTGCGATTCGAATGGTGAAGATCGTGCAAAATGGTTTGTGACTAGGTAAACACGAAACATGTTAATTAACTGTTAAGTTTTAAGCGATCGCGATTACTTTGCGGCTTGCTTTGGCATGTGAGGTATGCAATGCAGTTTTTCTGGTGTAAAAATGGTGAGTGTAGGGGAGCTAGATGAAAAGATATGAGGAAATTAGTACCGAAAAACATGCGAAAAAAGAACGATTTTTTCAATTTTTTGTAAATAACTTTTGAAATTGTCCTATCAAGACCCCTTTTTAAAAATTTCTTATTGATGAGAAATGTGTCCCCTACAAAATGTGGTGAGTTGAAACTAACCGCGCTTCCTTATTATTAAGAGTTTGTGTAATAAAAATTTTCAAAATTAATTTTTTGAAAGAAAAAGTGAAAAAAATTAAATTTTTCGGATTTTTTTCTCATTATCAAATATCTAGGGGGTACTCACCTACTGTATTTTATAAGGCACACGTTTCTCATCAATAAGAAAATTTTAAAAAGGGGTCTTGATAGGACAATTTCAAAAGTTATTTACAAAAAATTGAAAAAATCGTCCTTTTTTCGCATGTTTTTCGGTACTAATTTCCTCATATCTCTTCATCTAGCTCCCCTATACTCACCATTTTTACACCAGAAAAACTTCATTGCATACCTCACATGCCAAAGCAAGCCGCAAAGTTTTATCGTTTATAGATCGTGAGATATAAATTTTTCTATTTCATGATCACTGTGAGCAATTTTTTTTTTTCAAGCTGGCATATATCGGCCCCTTCCGATTTTTAGGCAGGCAAACCATGATACATGAATGTACCTTGAGTTGATCTATTTGCCATTTGCGGGTAGCGCGCCCGAAACGGAACACCCTATATACATACACCAAAAAGTTGGAAATTGGCTAGATGATAACAAAATCATATGAAACACATAATTTGAACACCCTCTCCACCCGCGAACCCCGTTTCTAAAATTAGGTAGGGGTTAATAACTGTCGTTCCCATGAAAATTCAGGTAATAAGTTGAAAACTCAACTAAAAAGAATGAAAAAAAAAAAGGAACAATAAGCGCAAAATGATAAAAAATGTCAAATGATCAAAATAAACAACACAAAAATATGACAAAGTAAAGATAATAAAGATAAAATTACAAAAAATAATAAATGACAAAAAAGAAACACAAAAACAAATCAAAGAAGTTATAAAAATAAGTAATAAAAAAAAGTAACAAAAATAAAAAATAGCTAATGAAAATAGCTAAAAAGCGAAAGGAAACAATAAAAAGGTAAAACGTCATGAAAAATGTTAAAAATGATATTATGATGACTAATTATATTTTTAATATAATTTTCCGGGATCAGATTCAGATCGTAATTCGTACAACAAACAGCAAAATAGAGACAAAAAATCTTACTAAAAGTTATCCTCATAGCTCTATTTGAAAATTTTAGGTTGATACAGCATTTGATTAAACTATTGAAGTAATGCTTTTCATATATATGGTATCATAAATTTACAACATGATTCCACCAATAAATTTGCAAGTTTTAAAATTTGAAAGTTTTAAATGATATAAAAACAATCATGTAATAAGTTTTTTGCTTCGAAATTTGAGGGATATCAGAACGAGTTTTTTTTTAATGTGTTTAGTAGCATACATCTAAATGTGTATTTATATAGGTAATACGCTTTGTTTGGTCGATCGAATATGCTAGCACAGAATAGGCTTTCGAATGAATTTCCAAAGTTGAATTTCCATTTAAAAAGCCCGTCTGCTCACTCAGACTAGTTGGCAAATGTGAATCCATCTCCAGTTCACCTGCCCACGGAAATTTCCTACACCCAACTGGCCGTCGAAATTACAATCCATAGATCAATCTTGTGTCATACGACTCCACGACGTGGTGTTTTTAGGAATTACCTTGTTTCTATAGGTACGATAGAAGAAAAAGGAAATAAAGGTTTTCACGCCGAATTCCCCTTTTAATAACACGACTCGCAGTAATCTTTTTTCTCATCACTTTTAACTTCTTCGAATTCCTGAAGACGAAGTTTTGACGAATGCTTTTTCTATTTCACTGCGCATCCTAGTTCACCACTCGCGAGTCGAATATTATATTCGCAAAAATTCGAATAACTTTAATACTTGCGAGCATCGTGAATTCTACGACTTTGCTTTCACGTACGGCTATTCATTCCACCGGTGGGTATTTCGCAGGTGACGAAAATATCAAAGTCATAGAAATACGTCAGAGCGCGGCTAATACGCGTGTAGCTGTTGACACGTACGAACGCTCCTTTTCCGAATGTAATTTGTTGGTAAACTCGTTATAGGATGTTTTGAAGCTTTTCATGTTGCGCAAAATTACGCTACGATGAAACCAAGTATAATGTTAACTCGAGTATCTTAATACTTCTCACCAATTTGGTTTCGCCTTCATCAGTGAATGAAAATTTTACCATACTCTTTCGCCATGAAGTCACCAAGTTTTGAATTTCAAACCGCATAAACCGTCGAAAGCTACCATGTTCCCCTACAGTATCGGATTACCTTGCACTTCCATACTCGTTAGGCATACAGAAGGAAAAAGTTACACAGCAGGCTTTTTTACACCAATATGGCTGACTCGACCGAGCGTAAAATATCCAACTTTCTCACTCCTCGATTCATTTAACAAAAATCCAAATCGTCTGACGCCGTTCCTTCACAATTATAATGAAAAACTTACCAACAAGTTTCCACTCGCGTACTCTCCTTTATACGTACTAATAATGGAAGCCAAACTTATTTCGTCGCCTGACTTTAAACCAGAATATAAAAAAAAAACACGCAGATATGCTACATTACTGCAGCTGAGTTTTTAATGGAGGCATGCTTCGACTAGCAGATAACGCTGGTGATTCTTACACGCCATGCCCAAGGGATCTTAGTACATACAAGCGTCAAATTCACTACATCAAAAACAAATTACATTTATTTTATTTCCTTCCATTCCCTTACGAAGTGGAAGGAAACTCACGATTTTTCATCTTTCCAATTTTTAATAAATCATTTCAGTATAACTGCCTACATCGATTTTTGAACAAATCTGTTCAAATAAAATGGTAACAGGAAATAGAAGGAAAAAAATGTAGAATTAGCTTATTTGAATTAGTAATCAAATATTTGACTGGAAACTCCTCCTATTCCCTCCAACGTGAGTATTAAGATGAATCAAAAAGCAGTTTTTGTGAGTCTTGAAATATATGCGTTTAGACGTAAAAACTCAATAAAAAGTAAAAAAACCAAAATCAGTAAATAATAAAGGTTCCTCCTCCCCATTGAAGATTCAAAACACGATGTCTTTTAAAATTTTACGCCGAAGTACAAAAAGTTATTAAACTCATTTAAAAGTTCAAGAACGACCTATATCTTGAAGTTCAACTCCCCCTCTTACCGGTAAAAGTTCCAAGAAGCGTAATTCCCAAAAATTTATTTCACAGATTCTTTTTTTTCAGCATAATGACATTTTTGAGACAAAATTTTTTTGTAAATTTCAGATGAAAAATTTTTTAATTCGAAAATAAAGAAGATGAGACACCTTTCTAAAGGTATACTTAAAATTTCAAGTGAAACAGATTTTGACAATGAAAGTTGTACAAAAATGGTCATTTGGCAGGCAAACCAGTATGCAATCGTGAATGTAAAACACAGCAGAAAATATGTATATATCATAAGAAGGCTTCTCCATCTAACTCAGAATTATGTGACTATACAGGATGTGCGGAAGTAGATGACAAAGGGAGTGAGGGCAAATATAGTATATTAGCCTTACGATGTTTGTATACCCCTACAAAACTTTAGAATGGAATAGCGAGGAATATAATCCATATTACATAATATTTCTCCAGCAGTATTTATATGAAAAAATATTTAGGCATAAAATTTGAGTTGTTTGGGGCTCCCCAAGCTTTTCTAAAATTTTTGAGAAACGCCATTTTGAATTATTTTTGACCCGAATTCAAGAGGTCGTATTCTGGTTTCGAACTAACCCCACATACGATGTTTGACCTTTGTAGATTGACTTGGTGAGTACACATGCATGATTCGTGAAATTCCCTACAGTAATTTCCTCTCCAAAAGCACGTTGCTCTCGCTTCCCTCAAAATTCACTTGAGAAGTTAAATTAGAATAGGTTAGTCACTTGCGCTCATTTTATTATGTAACATCACAATAAAAAATTTTCTACCTTTCTTGCACTCCCACCACATTTTGAAGTCGATTACCCCTCCTTCTCCCCTCCAATATAATGTGTGAAGATGAATTCGAGATATAGTATAATTCTTATTCCTAATCATCATATGAGTTTACATTAATTACATTTTAGCTACTTTGAGGCTCCTCAAGCTCTACTCAAATTTTGATAATCCGCCATTTTGGAACCATTCTGACCCAAATTTAAGAGGTCATATTCTGGTTATCAACTGAACCTACATACAGAGTTTGACTTTTCCAGGTCGATTTGATGAGGAGATATGGAAGATTTAAGAACTTTAATGACTCCAAACTTCCTCAAAAAACATTTTTTTGCTCTAATTTCCTGCCTAATTCACTTGGGAAACTAACATATGGATAAGTTAGTCACTTGGGCTTATTTTACCATATGACACCGCAACAAAACATTTTCCAACTTTTGTGTACCCCCACCACATTTTGTGGTTGGATATCCCTCCTTCCCCAGTTCAACATCATGTATGGAAATGAACTGAAGAGGATGTATATGCACTCGTCATCCAAAATTACCATGTGAGTTCATATTAATTACATTTTTACAAATTTGAGGCTCCTCAAGCTCTACTCAAATTTTGATAATCTACCATTTTGGATCCATTTTGACTCAAATTCAAGAGATCATATTCTGGTCACCACCCAACTTCACACACGAATGTTGACCTTTCTGGGTTGATTTGGTGAGGAGATATGGAAGATTCAAGAAATTTCATAACTCAGAACTTCCTCAAAAAGCTATTTTTTACTCTAACTCCCCTTCAAATGCATTCGAGAAGCTAAAATTGCGATATATTAGTGTCCTTAATTCACGCTTTCATAACAAATCTAAAACAAAAATTTTGAATTACTTGTCTCCTCTCCAATTCCTCTCAAAATTTGAGTCATCCGCCATTTTGAGGTTTATCAAAAAAACAAAAAAGGTAATTTTTTTTCATTTTCAAGAGGAGTCCCTCAACAAATTTTGAGCGGATTTTATGAATACCCGCCGGTGCTACTCAAAATGTGGTGGGAGTGCATGAAAGGTTGAAAATTTTTTATGACGATGTCATATGATAAAATGAGCGCAAGTAGATTGACTTGGTGAGTAGACAATTATGTGATTCATGAAATTCCCTACAGTAATTTTCCGTCAAAAAATCTATTTTTGGCTCCAACTCCCTTCAAAATTCACTTGAAAAGATAACATTAAAATAGGTTAGTCATTTGCGCTCGTTTAATCATATGACATCACAATAAAAAATTTTCGACCTTTACTGCACTCCCACCACATTTTGAGGTAGATTACCCCTCCTTCGCCTCTCCAAGAAATAAATGTGTAAATATCAAAAAGTAGGACATTTGCCAGATCATTAAGACAAATGGTATGAAACGTAAAATTAAAAAACCCTTTCCCAAATCAGGTAGGTCATAATAGCTATCGTTCTTCACTTAAAAACTCAGCTAAAAACTCACATTGAGTACAACAAAATGACAGTTTGGAAGTCAAAGAAACGGAGACCACCTCTGTCCCTAAGACAATTTTCTCAAATCAAACACCCTGTGATAGTTATAATTTTTATTGAAAACTCAGCTAACAAACATCGAACTCGTCGAGCTTTACAATACGCGCGCTGCTTTCGATGAACCAGCACAATCATTTAATAGATCTTTAACAACCATTTAATCCTAGCGAGTCTGGAGCGGAGTAATTTTTTTTCTAGTCGCATCATTATAATGGTATAAACGCGGGTTAACCTAATTTTTAAATTTTCGGGCCAACGATTTTTTTGTACGGGATTAAAATATTAACTCAATTTAACCTTGAAATTTGTTTCTTTCATCGCCACATTTTTGCGTATATTCTCATCGACCACTGCCAGTCTGCCACCGGGGGCAATGTAAATGTCGAATTTATATCCTTTTGTCGCCAGACTGAAAGAGGCAAGGAAGTACAAAAATAACTACGTTGCGTATGCATGAAATTAAACGCCCCTTTATCAAATAGAATATGTGAAATATGATACATCCGTGTGTACAGCCCACGCTGTAACGTTCGAAAGGATTCCATTACAATAACTTGCCATTTTGCTGAAACAAAAAGCCAACCAAGTTCCCCATTCTGTGTACATTGCGAGCTGCAATGAGTCATTATAAATTCTCACGCCAATCTAGAATTTGCCGGAAATCCAGTAATAACTTGGCGAATACAAGTACCATCGCAAATCGCAATATTTTATTCCGCTTGTGTAATTAAAATAATAAATCTTGACGCCATTTCTATATTACAACCCATAACAACGCTAATAATCTAATGTAATAACAAGAGGTAGAAAATTTTCTTTAATATCGCGAAAACTTTCCAAATTACCCACTCGAGCGTGGTATAATGCATTCGTCGCATATTTACCGAGGCCAATTTCTCGACACAAGGGCGACCTTCGCATCAAAATGTCTTTTTGTCTTTAGTGCCCGATTTGTCGCGAAAAAAAAAGGGTTACCTGAAGAGATTTCCTCGACGATGACGTACTTAGAAAAATTTTTATCAACTTGTACACATCGGTGTAATACGAAAACGAATCAATCATCGAAATTAAATTTACTGTACGACTAAAAGTTGAAACTTGGTAGAGAATTTTTTTCCATACCGATACGTTTCTTTTTTGACATAATTCTTGATGTAGGTTCGTTCATTATGGCTCGGATATTTAGTAGATTGAACGACTTCTTTCCACCGAGCTATGTATAAATCTTACAAAATACGGCCAACTACTTGGTTGCGATATATCGCGTTACGTTGCGCAGTATAGTATACGACAAAAGCCATTAAAATTTCCCGCTTTCGTAGGTGATTAATTTTCCTATAAGCGTTTGTTTGTGTCGCGAGTCTTGCGGTTTGTACGTATAAAAACGCTATTGAAGTCGTGACGAGGTTTTTTGTCGCGTCAACTTTATCCATACCCGTTTTAAATTGGTTCGTAGTCCGGATTCCGATGTCGCACCTTTTAATTAATACACAGGATGTTTCGTAATTAACGCGTTGGATTCGCGAAAATGAGAAATTATTTTTAATTTTCTCTCATTTTAGTCCCTTTCTTCGAGCATTTTACTATGGTATCATATAGTACGTACTTGTGATTAGCGACGAAAAGTCTTATAAAAAAGTTTCGCCTGCTCGTGAAAAGATGAAGCGAACTCTGTAACTCTTTGGAATTGAGAGATAAGTAATTTGAGCAAATCAACGTTATTATTTCACTACCTAAGAATAAAATTTTATTCCCAGTGAGGTTACGGCATGCTTTACGAGTTTTAGTTGAGTTTTTCATTCGAAACGATAACTATCACAGCCCACGTGATTTGAGAAATTGGAGCTCGGGAAAGAAGGGATTCCATGGATTCCCCTTTTAGGCCATCTGCAATCGTATAATAAATGCTCAACTTCTTTACATAGGCATATTTTTCACAACGGGCGTCCACGGGTATGAATGAAAATTGCTGAAAATTTGGTGAGAGACTATTTGTTGAACTTCTTAGAACCAATTTTTTGCTGAGTTTTTAACTTAAGAACGATAGATAACAGCCTAAATGATTTGGGAAGGGTGGAGTCTTCAAATCTTCTAGTTTCAGACCATTTGTAATCATCTCGCAAAAGTTCTACTTATTGATGTTATAAACTTTTTTACGCCACAAATAGCGCCGACGAGTATTCATGAAATTTGCTCAAAATTTGTTGAGAAACTGTTCTTAAAAATTCGAAAAAAGTAATTTTTGTTTTTTTCGATGTACTTCAAAATAGCTGATGAGTCAAATTTTGTGGGAGGCTGGAGAAGGGTAAAAAGCTCAAATTTTTTGTTTTTGATTTTTTATGAAAGAGTGATTTACGGACATTGACACATCCCAGTTTCAGCTTCCCAAGTGCATTTGGAGAGGAATTAGAGCAAAAAACAGCTTTTTGAGGAAATTATGAATTCATGAAATTTCTGAATTCTCCAAAGTTTCAAACTGTCATTTTGTTATACTAAAAGGGCAAAAGTCTAAATTCTTAGCTGAGTTTTTAACTTGAAAACCATAGCTATTATAACATGCCTGATTCGGGAAGGGGTTTTCAAAGTTGGCATTTCATACCATTTGTCTTAATCATCTGGCAAATGTCCTACTTTTTGGTATATACAAACTTTTTTCTCATACAAGTAGCACCGGCGAGTATTCATAAAATTCGCTCAAAATTTATTGAGAGACTCTCCTTAAGAATGCAAAAAATTAATTTTCTTGTTTTTTCGTTGCAACTCAAAATGGCGGATGACTCAAATTTTGAGAGAAGTTGAAGAAGAGGCGAGTAATTCAAAATTTTTGTTTTTGATTTTTATGAAAGATTGAGTTACGGACACTAACACATCCCAATTTCAGCTTAGGGGAGTTGGAGTAAAAAACAGCTTTTTGAGGAAGTTCTGAGTTATGAAATTTCTTGATTCATCCATATCTCCTCACCAAATCAACCTAGAAAGGTGAACATTAGTGTGTGAAGTAGGGTGGTGACCAGAATATGATATCTTGAATTTGAGTCAAAATGGATCCAAAATGGTAGATTATCAAAATTTGAGTAGAGCTTGAGGAGCCTCAAATTTGTTAAAATGTAATATTAATATGAATTCATATAATTATTGGAGATGAAAAGTATACAATATCTTCAATTCATTTCCATACATGATGTTGGAGGGCTGAAGGAGTGGTCATCGACGTCAAAACGCGATAAAGGTGCATGAAAGGTTGAAAATTTTTCATTGTGACGTCATATGATAAAATGAGTGCAAGTGATTAACTTATTCTGATTTCAGCTTCAGTGAATTTGGAGAGGAGTTGGAGCAAAAAATGATTTTTTGAGGGGAAACTGCTATATGAAATTTCTTGAATCTCCCATATCTCCTCACCAAATCGACCTAAAAAGGTCAAAATTTGTGTGTAAAGTTATTTAGTAGTTAGAATGTGAGTTCTTGAATTTAGGTCAAAATGGGTTCAAAATGGCGTATTATCAAAATTTGAGTAGAGTTTGAGCATCCTCAAATTTGTAAAAATGTAATCGATATGAACTCACATGATAATTTGGGATGAGAAGTATGCAATATTTTCAATTCATTTCCATACATAATATTAGAGGGGAGAAGGAGGTATATCCAACCCCAAAATGTGGTGGTGGTACACGAAGGTTGGAAAATTTTTTATTGTAGTGTCATATGATAAAATGAGCGCAAATGACTAACTTATTCTCATTGTAACTTCCCAAGTGAATTTGGAGGGGAGTTGGGGCAAAAAACTGTTTCATTAACTTTTAGAAGGGGAAATTCCTATAGAAAATTTCATGAATCTTCCATATCTCCCTGAATATAACCTCTTAAATTGGGTTAAAATAATGATCAAAATTTGAGAATAATTTGAGGAGCCTATCTCCCATATCTCTTCATCAAATCGATCTAGAAAGGTCAGCTTTCGTATGTGGAGCTGGTTAGAGAGTAAAATATGACCTTTCAAATTTGAATGGAAATAAATCTAAAATTATGGATGGCCACGGTTTGAGGAGCCTTTTAAGAGTTCAGATTTGATGAATGTGAACTCACATGATTACTAGTAATGAGAAGCATGTTGTGTGCCATTTTCAACTCCACACGTGATTTTCAGCGCCCTGCAGAGAAAATCCGGGCCCAGGACAGGAGAAAAAGTCATAAGAGCAAAAAAAAAAAAAAAGGTCGTGGAGTTGAAGACAGATTGTTAGCGCCAATTGGTTAAGTCGCTGGCCTCAGTGAGCGCTAAAAAAACAGGCCAGGGGAAAATCCTCCATTTTCCTCTCTCTCTGCTCAAGCCTGGTGATTTTGAATAGGATCAGGATATTGTCCTCAATTTTTTGCGGGATGGGGGGGAGAGGGAGTGGGGATTAGTCGAAAAGTCGACAATTTTTTATTATGACGGTGAATGATAAATGAGCTGAACTGACCAACATATTTCACTTTTGGCCTCTTAAGTTGGTATGGAGGGGAGATGAAGTGAAAAACAGCTTTTGAAAAAGGCATCTCGGTAAAAAATTTCATAAACTTCCCGTATATTTTCCAAAAAAAAAAAAAAACAATTTGAATTTGTAATGAAATTCATTTTTATTAAATAGATTAAAAGGGGAAGCACCTTTCAGCTTGATCACAACAAAATTTTATTCACAATTTTGAATGCATTTTCAGGAGTTCTTAAGTTACAATACATATAAATGATTGCTGGATGGAGAGAGGAGTGGGGTGTAGTTGGGGCTTAAAAATTATTCTAAAAGGAAGAAAAATTTTAGCGTCATCAAAAACAATATTTTCCGCGCAATCTACGAGTACGACCCTCTTCACAGTGCTTCCAAAAGGAGGCACAGATTTTTATGCGCATCGAAAACTTGGTAATATCCGATTCACATCTATGAGGCTTACGATTTCATACTATAGTTGATTCATTCATCTATTCCTACTTCAGATATCGAAGGGCAATAAAGGATTAATAATTGAATATATCGTTGCTTCATCATTAATTCAAAGCAACTCGATGGCTCTGAAAAATGTTGTCATCTACAATACTACCAGCTGAACTCAGCATTAATGTTATAACTGAAGATGAATTTTCCAAAGAAAACAACATAATACTGAACGCTCAGAACTCCTCTAAACAGCTCAGCCTTGCAAACTGTCCTACATTCGAATAAATTAAATTGCCGTAATCGTAATACGAAGGCGTAATACGAGGTTTTAACAACACCCTATATTACGAAGCTGAAAAAAGCCAGCCATGTGGAAAGTAAACATCTGCATATTTCTGATCAATACCTATGCTATCGTGTCGAACGCGAATACATCTCGTATCGTGAAAAAAATTCAATCTATTTGACCGATATTGATTTCATATAAAATTCATACTCAATGGAAGCGTAACGCTAACTTAATTCAAATTAACAACGTTTTACGCGTGAAATTAATTCATACGTACAATGGCGGACGGTGACTAATTGAGTAAAAATCAACCAGAGATGCTTCCATACGATGGATTTTAACGCGAATATGCCATTTTCGAAGACTCGACACGTTGACACTTTTACCACAACCGAGAGCTGTTCATCTTCGGTATAATGCTGTAACTTCATAGGGAACTTTTAACGACTGAATGTCAACCAGGAGGTGCTTTTAATTAAAAACTCTTTACCTATTTACGATTCTTTGTGAAACGATGTTCGTTTTTTTTCTCTCAAACGTGTCCTTCGACGTTGCCGGAAGGGGACTATACCTAACGAGTATAATAAGCGTGTCAAAAAAAAGTAACGCCACAAAAAAGGGTAAAATATTTACGTAGATGGTAAAATCATCGAAACGCTTCGTCATTTGTGTTTTGATTCTAAAATCGCATTAATGTGCTTAGTATCATCATGATGAAATGTTCGTTATTGTTAATCATTATTTACGCCAGTTACTTCGCGTTGTGTAAGGATCCCAAGATAGACGTGAGTACTGAATTCGGTTTAGTTACATATAAAATGAACCATAATTATTTCCCTAAAAATGCACCCACAGTAAAAAAAAAAAGAATTATTTACTAAAATAATTGCACGAATACTTCATCCACTTTTAACATCGTAACAACTTTCTCTACGAGTATTTCGCGTTAAGCTCCATCCATTTTATATTTTAACACACAGCGTTTCACTACAATTGCAGAATCTGTCTTTAAATAAATGCACCCTTTTCGTTTCCGCCATGGAATTTCCGGACCGACGGAAATGACTTTACAAATACACACATAGCGTAGCTCGTACGATCTCCCAGTTCACCCTCGACGATAAATTTACGTTAGACTCGCCTCGAGACGAAGCCAAGAAAAATTTCTTCGCAATGGTTTACGAATTCGTGATATTAAAAATAACTTTGCCGAATATAAGAAAGCACACATCCATATTAATTTACGTTTTGCAAATGTCTCGGGTCTCGCGTCCAAAGCATCGTTAGTGAGCCCCAAAATGTCACGCGTTCTATCCTTCGTGACTGCTTTACCAGCACAGTGAAGGTCGAAAGTCGAGCGTAATATATGCGAACCCTCGCAAAAACTCAATATTCGTCGCATTAAACTACAATAGGAAACAACCACCGACAATATATCGTTGAAAACGACTACGACAACGCAACTTCGCAAATCGGTATTCGATTTCATCCCATAATAAGGCCGGAAAAAAATCAACGTGGAGTTGAAATTTCAATAAAATTAACGTATCACTTTCGATATTTCGCAGGTTGAATTGCTTCCTGAAGCTGTACAAGGGGAGCGTAAAAAAGTACAGATATTTTGGTCCATTATGTATGAAGTCTGTCGCACTTTCTGTATATGGAAAAAATTCTGCTCGTCTTTTTGTCAACTCTTCAATCCGGAAGACGAACCGGATTTCGATATGGATTTTTTTCGATCCACCAAGACTTCCAGACAGACGTTATGGCTCTATGATACAGCTTCTAAAATTTGCGAACAAGATTTAGTTTGCGTGGAGAAATGCCTTAAAATGGAACTGGACGGAGCCGATTACGGAGAAACTCTTCGATCTAAAGAGACCACCGAGGAGGTTTTTCAAATATTATACGACTTGGCGAAGAAATATTTCACCAAGTGCGCTGAACTGAATGATAAGCCTGTGCAAAATGTGGAGCTGATGACCGTCGATGATTTTTGCAACGAGATCACTTTTGGATGGAGCACATATACGGAACAGTGTGTTAATTCTTTAACGTCCGAATGATTTTGTGAATTTTGATAATTCTGTAACCTTTCATATTTTTTTCTTTTTTCATTTTTCAATTAATATGCCCAGTAATGAAAATTATTCTTTAGCAGGCAAGTTTTATTCATTTTTAAATACTTATTAATTTTTCAATAAAAATTTTCTTTTCATTTTTTTTTTCATTCACAACAGTTTCTTTAATTTTTTGTTATTGTTTGTGATATAAGTCTTAAATTGAAAATTTGATAAATTTTCCACACATTGCCTTAGTTCAATATTTGCTTTAAATTTCAGGAGAAATTGATTAGGCAGTCTGTATAACATACCTATGTGCTACGAATCGGCGAATTTTGTTTTGCTCCATTTTAAACATTAGGAATTTAATGGAACAATTTTAGTTCAATGTTGAAAGCATTATTCCGAATAACTGTATTAATAATTAATTCGATAATAATTCTATTCAAAAACGATCCAAAATATATCTAAAGACAGAATGCTCAAAGTAATTATATGTGAAACGGAGCATTATTATAATTTACCTAATTATACTTTTTATCAAATACTTGATCGATGGCACAATGTCAATGATTATTTAATTCAATTTAATTTATTTCAAGAGATAGAATATACTTGATTAATTACAAACAACACTGCTCGATCAACGTCCTCCCAATGCCTAATGGCGAGGAGAAAAAATTAGTGATTTAAAATACTATATGGAGTATACATTATGATTTGCTTGATTATACTCCTTATCGAACTTTTGTTTGATAGACAATTTGTTAGAATGTTACTGATTATGCATAAAAGCACGAGTAATTCAAAATGCTTAACAGAATTTCATAATTTGCCTAATTATACTAGCGTACTTTAAATTAGCAAACTGATAACTTGGTAGAATAAAGTAGTACTCCTCATAGATTTCTTCATCGTTTATCATTAGATTAATTACTTGATAGAATATCATTAATTACAACAAAAAGGATGAAAATTTCAGCGAAATACCAATAGAATATAATAATTTTTTCAAATAAACTCTTATATAATCCTTGATTAGTAGATAGATAACTTGTCAGAATGTTATTGATTACGCTAGAAACGATGAATACTTCGAGATACCCAACAGAATACTATAATTTGCCTAATTATACGATTATCGAGTGCTTGATTGAATGATCAATAATTTGGTGGAATGTCATTGCTAATACTAAAAATGATGTGTAATTCAAAATATCTAACAGAGAATTACAATTTGCCAAATTATGATCCTATAAACTTATTGATTGGTAGATTGATAACTTGGTAGATTACCACTGATTATACGATAAAAAATGAGTAATTCAAAGTACTTAACAATGCCTATATATATTATACGTGTAATCTGCGCAATTAAGGGTGCCTAATTATGATCCTATAGACTTATTGATTGGTAGATTGATAACTTGGTAGATTACCACTGATTATATTATAAAAAGTGAGTAATTAGTACTTAACAACGCCTACATATATTATACGTGTAATCTGCCTAATGGGTACTTTTCATTTATAGCATTCGTGATTAATAGATTAATAACTTGGTAGATTGTCATTGATTATACCAGAAAGTACGAATAATTTAAAATGCCTAACCAAGTACTATAATTTGCTTAATTATACTCCTACCAGTATAGACTTTTAAATGGGTATATTGATAACTTGGTAGAATGCCATTTATCATACCAGAAAGAATAAGTAATTTAAAATACTTAATTGAGTATTATGATTTGCCTAATTAAGTGTACTTTTTATAGCATTCTTGATTGGTAGATTGATAACTTGGTAGGATGCCATTAATTATACCAGAAAGAATAAGTAATTTAAAATACTTAATTGAGTATTATCATTTGCCTAATCAAGTGTACTTCTTATAGCATTCTTGATTGGTAGATTGATAACTTGGTAGAATGCCATCGATTGCGTGAAAAATGATAAGCAATTTAAAATACCTAAGTGAGAGCACGAGTATTATAATTTGCCAAATCATATGCTTATGGATTTCTTGATCGGTAGATTGATAACGCGGTAGAATGCCATTTATCATATCAGAAAGAATAAGTAATTTAAAATACTTAATTGAGTATTATCATTTGCCTAATCAAGTACACTTCTTATAGCATTCTTGATTGGTAGATTGATAACTTGGCAGAATGCCATTAATTATACCAGAAAGAGTAAGTAATTTAAAATACTTAATTGAGTATTATCATTTGCCTAATCAAGTGTATTCTTATAGCATTCTTGATTGATAGATTGATAACTTGGTAGGATACCATCGATTGCGTGAAAAATAATAAGCAATTTAAAATACCTAAGTGAGAGCACGAGTATTATAATTTGCCTAATCATTTGCTTACGAATTTCTTGATCGGTAGATTGATAACTTGGTAGAATGCCATTGATTATACCAGAAAGAATGAGTAATTCGAAGTATTTAGCCGAGTATTATAATGGCGAATATACTCCTACAGATTAATTGATCAGTAGATTGGTAATTTGGTAGAATGCTATTGATTATACAAGAAAAGGTGAGTCATTTAGCCAAATAACTAATAGAATATTATATTTTGCCTAATTATACTCCTCACAGATCTCTTCATCAGTCTTGATAAATCGGCAGGAATAAAACGGGTAATTCAAGTTACCTAATTGCATTTGTAATCAAAACTTGATGATATGTGGTAACTAATCATACTGTAGTACTACAAGCATCCTGTCTACGTATTATTTTCCATGAAATTTTTCTTCTCATTTTAATGTACAAGTTCGAGTAACTGTCTGTAAGCAGTTTCAAAGCAAGAAACAACTACGTATTTATTTGACACCTGACTTGTCTTCAACCGTTGACGCGTTATACTTATAATAAATTCAACGTCTTCTAAGGTCGATGAGTTCGCAGAAAATTACCTTACATACATGCTGATACTTGAATGTGATGTAACTTATTCATGAATCAAATTCACCGCATTCACGTATCGCAAGCGTCATTAAATTTAATCGTAAGGGCGATACATTTTGCATTTACGTCTGTAAAACAGTTAACACCGTTTTCCTGTCATTTGGCATAAGAAGTTGAGTGCTCGGAGATCTCGAGGGTTTCTCGCGCTACTCACCGTGAATGTTTTTTAATTAAAATTCATCTAGAAATTTGCGTTCAAGTTAACTAATCGCTATAAAACACAGTTGTGATCACTGGAGTATAATTTTTCCCATAACTCCGTTGAACCAATATGCGAAATTTATTGAGAAATGAAAGCTCGTAAAAGTTTTCACCGTATTGTAATTTTGGCTGCATTTTAGATCAAAAAGGGTCCTTTTATTGGCGAATAAGCGAAACGAAAACAAAAAAAGGATAGAGAATTTTGCTTTCGTTTCCGAGTTCCCTGGTGCTCGTAAAACTCCAATTAAAAGTACTAAAAGAGCATATCGTGGTATCTGAAAATGAATCACATCGATAAGTCGTTAGTTGAAATCCACTCAAAGGTTTTAATATCGATTTGTTCTCGAAATAATTATCGTTTAGAGTCAATGTCGCCATAATCTTGTTACTCGGATGATTGGGATTCGCGCGAGTGGATTAATCGAGTTTGCAAGTAGGAAAGTTTCTTTATTAATTTTACGTTTAAGTTCCTTTACTTCTTTTTCGTCGAGTTTCTTCGTTAATTAGTACGCGAAATGTAGTTTATCTTGTTGAAAACTTGAAAATGTGTAACTCTCGCCATTTTCAAGGGGCATTTTGTTAATCTGCTTTTTATATCAATACTTTCGATACGAAAAATTATCGAAGAAAGAGGCATTTAAACGTAACGTTCGTTCAAGAATCTTTCATTTCAGCCAATGGCCAATAGGCAAAGATGAACTTGAAAGGTTGTAAACTAAATCACATAGATAAAACTTACCTCCTCCGTTTTTATAGGCCAAATACGGAAACCGCCACACATTGCCGATGCCGACAGACAGTCCGACACAGGATAGCAGGAACTCCCATCGATTCCCCCAGCTACCTCGTTCGGCGACCGCCGCCAACGACGGACGCCTGATAGCGGCGTCGATGGACCGTTCGAAGTTCGATTCCCGTCTGGCTACAATATGGGCCGAGAACCGTCGATGATAGCGATCCCGATCGAATGAATAATGTCGTTCGCGTTCGCGCAACGAGCCGCCTCTGGGTGGTGAGATGAATTTTCCGGCACCCTCTGCAAAACGCCAAGATTAATGATATTAGCGCCAAAACGCACCGAACCGAATAATTAATTACACGCAACAAAAGAATCCATTCGCTAAACCAGTGCAATACTAAAAAAAACCCTATAGCGCCACCTTTCCACCGTATAAATTTTGCCAGTCGTGGCGTGCACTTGATACTACAAAAGGGTTAAGGGTAGGGGCGCAGAAACGGGTCGAAATGAAGACGCGTCCAAGGTAACCGAACCACCCATCTACCCCTTTTATCTAAACCATACAGTATACAAAACGTGTTACACAAGCACACGCACCTTTAATTCGTTCCTTAGATTTCAACTCGCGTATGGGTATTTGCTATCGCGCTGTGCGTTCGTATTTACCCGTAAAATCGCCAAACACGCGCTCTCCACAAACGGTTTTAATTAAAGTCGCCCGGCTTCTATACGGTACCGAAAGTCAGCCTGTTTATTAGATTTATTTAAATATTACATACGTATACGCGAATTCACTCCCAGCTACGATACACGCGAGCTCGATGCTCCAAAACAAAATACACCGATAAATTATCACTCTCGTCTGACGTCGCACAATTAAAACGCAATTTGCGACGCTTTGTAATTATCACTGTCTGCATTCGAATGTGTAAAAAAATGCTTGTGAGCGTAGTAAATTTTAAATAATTTAACACACTTCCACATTTATATTCGAAACGAATCGATAATTCAAGTAAATGCCGCCATTTCGAAACGTAATTTTTTTGCTGTTTAATTTAAGTATGCATCTATAACATAAAATTATTCACCAATATTAGCAGAAGTTCAAGTAATGACTACGTTAATATTAACATAGATTAACCACACCAAGATATTCTACCGCCATTTAAAAATTTATCACTCATGGGAAATTAAAAACATCGATCGAAAGTAGTTTTACACTTTGAATATAGATAGCGTTTACAATATTGCATCTGATTACATTGGTGATGAAAAGGAGGGGGAATGACATTGATGTATTCACTACCCGCCTACCCACTAACTAAATTGAATTGTTGCGGGATGGTGGCAACATATGTAGTTTTGTTGAAGCGCCATCTTTGACCGAGCTCTATAACTAATTTATTTCTGGCTCCTCTTCAACAAAATTATGAGCGATAAATTTTTATAATATGATGGCCCATCTGAGCATCCCCCATCACACTTCAACAAATTACAAAGGCTTTCACGCATACGTACAGGTCGATTTTCACGATAACAGTTCTTTTACTTCAATATCAAGTAGGTATACACTGTGTTTAACTGATTTTAACACCCCAAGCGCCAAATTCCCTTCATCTACAAAAAAAAGTATTCATTATTTCATTTCTTTTCATTTCTTTTAACGGGATTTAGAAATTAACACATAAATACATTTACAAGATAATGAATGTTTTTAAACTTTCAACGTTTCATTCCAGTCAATTTTGCAACACTGATTTTGGAAGAAATGAATTCAAATCAATCAAGTAAACAGTAAACAATTATTTAAAGCATAAAATTTGAGCTACCAAAGTCTTAGATAATTCATTATGCCATAACGAAATCAAACAAAATGAAATAAGTGATATTTTTTATATGAAAGGGAATTTCGCGCTCGGGTGTGTTAAAATCAGTTAGACACACCCAATATGATAACGGTCTATGACTTAATAGTATATTACTATACCATGCGACCAAGTGATCTTCGCACCCCTCAACGTGAAATTCCCTACTTCTAAGCAGAATGCACATTTATTCATTTCTTTTGGTTTTTTAAATGACAGTAAATGATAAAAACGATCATAATATTTAATAAGAAATTTTTAACGTTTAATTTTTTCATTATCAATTGATTTCAATCAATTTTATGAAGAATCATTGTTACCAAATAAACTAAATTAATCAACGAAAGTTGAATAAAGTACATAATTTTGATAAGTATCATTTGGAATGATTTGAAAATGAAATAACTAATTGAGTTTTTATTTCTTAATCCAACAAGAAACAATGAGAGAAATTGAATTATTTAAAATTTTTCATTTTCAATGCGAGAATTTGGTGCTGAAGGGTACAAAGATGAGTTGGTCGCATAGTATAGGAAGTGAAAGTGAACCTTTTCTTATCGAGTGCGAATGTTCACTCTCACCTCCTACATTGTAAGATAAACGCCCTTTTGAATTGGAGCATAGATTAATTATTATTAGATGAGCCACTGTATCATAAAAATTTATCACTCATAATTTTGTTGTAGAGGAGCCAGAAATAAATTAGTTAAGGAGCTCGTGTAAAGATGGCGCTTCGATTAATCAACATCTCAATTGCATTTGGTTATTGAACGTTTCACAAGTAGAATTTATCATTGCAAAGTATAGACTACAGCCACATATTTCAACATACGTAACATCATCTTCCCTTTTTCATGGTGAAGAAAGTATTGTAGAAGAGAACTAATAGCTGCAACATCATGATGGGTAGAGAGCAACTCCATTAATGAAAATGTTTTTCTACAAACATTTGTTATTTTGCCATTACCCCCACAAATCAGTTTAGTCATTCCCCCCTCCTTTTCATCACCAATGTAATAAGATGTAGTATTGTAAACGCTATCTATATTCAAAGTGTAAAACTACTTCTTACGTTCTCATGAGTGATAAATTCTTGTAAGGCGGTCGCTTATTGATGTATGGATGTAGGGTTAATCGATGATCTGAATCAAAATAAATCTATAAAAGAACCAAAATGATGGATCATCAAACGCCTTGAGAAGTCTCAAATTAACTTCTCACGAGTTTCTAGCCTCGATACTGAATATGGTTTGCAAACATGGAGAAAATGATGAAATGATCTAATATATATTGTCATGTTACATATACCTAACACGATGTTTCTAATTTCATACACTCTCAATACTGAAAGAAATCATGAAAAATTTAAAGAATAAGAATTATTTTAGAAATCATTCTACACGAAACAAATAAATTTTCAAACGTTCCAAAAATTGTACTTACATGAAAATATGCAAACAAAATAACGCCGAATTTTTCCAAAAAGCATTGATTTTTACCTACCATTGCGAATTTTTTGAAATACTTTTAATACCAGCATAAGCAACTTTCACAATACCTATCCTGTTGACAAAGCATGTCGTAAATTATGAAATCATGGGATGTCGAATATGCCCGCTTTTTTACATCATAATGATATACTCATGACATCACATTGCCCATATCACGATTATGATATCATAAAGATATGTATATGACAAACTTTGTCAAGAGCGTATTTCCTCTGTACTCAGTCAACACTCAAGGATGCCTTTTAAGAACACCTCGTATAGGTAATAATCCTACCAGTAACATTTAAGCTCATTGTTCTCGCATTTCTTAACCCTTACGTACGCTAGTGTAAATCCATTCGCACTCGTTTTTTCTTTCTCTAAAAAAAAAAGATGCCAGAAAAATGCGCCAGTAACGCAGCTTTACAGCGTGGTGAACAATATACAGGAAAACGATAGCCACGGAAGCGTAAACGTGGTAGTTAAAGGTTGGAAAAATGTAAAAGCTCTCGCAAAAGTTATATAGCCTCGAGGCTCGAGTAAATCTCAATTCCATTTAAAAGTCGTCAGATTCGTTTACACCTGCGTTTAACGAAGAGATCGCGTGATAAAGAGTATAACCGGGGTTTATTTAAATTTCACGTCATTTTACGCTCGTCAAGAGGGGTTGTCGTGTGACCCATAATGTGCGAGCCCTTTACCAATTAATTTTTACCGCCGCTTAAAAACTTAAACTTTCGGTTTGCGGTTAGAAAATATGATTGTTTTATAATTCTCGATTTTTAATCGATTATTTCGGCGTTAATTTAAATCGTTTCGGTCAGGTTTCAATTAATATGCAAATACGGGACTAAATATCGAAGGCGTATTTTAAATTTTAAATTTACATTTTCAAAAGCAATTTTCTGCAAGCCTCAAACAGCCGGTATATCTATATACTCTAGTACATCTCAACTATTGAACCTTATCAGATGAAATAACCAATTCTAATGGATAACAGAACTTCGTTGATTTCCTCTAGAGAACGCGTAAATGCAAAAGCCTCGAGGATACCAAACTATCCCATTAGGAAATTCAGCAACCAGTGTTTCAACATCTCTAAACGAATGAGATGAACAAAATGTACATAAACGCTGGACCCTTCAACAGTAAACTTTTATCAGATTAATCAAACGAGATGACTTCTTTCTTAAATCCTCCAACATGGTGAAAAAAATTTTTATACTTTGGCTTTTCACGGAAAGTAATTAACTTCGTATAGGAGACACCATGTAATACTCCAGGCGAATCCATTATGCAAATGTAATTTGGACAAATGTCGTTATAACGTTTCTCTTCGTCGTCGACTTACACGCTCTTCTATAAATGACTTCTAACAAATGGCTTTCTCACGTTACGGCACCATCTCCAACATTCTTCTATACTGGGGACCAACGCGGGGATTACACTTCGTCGCAGACACCTTTAATCTCCTGTGTACGCGCGACATTCGTAGATTCGCGAAAGCCCTATTTTCTAAATGCGTACCGATGTTGTTTCAGTGAGCCGTGAAAATGCGCCTCTCTTTTCCTCAAGTTGACGATTTTCAGTTATAACCTCCTTATAGAAGCTGACAACGCGCTTAGACCTACATAATGGTAATTATTTCGAGATGCTTTTTGTCTCGCCGAGAAAATTCACTCGTTTTAATGACTCCCTCGAAGACCAGCTATTGGGTATTAATGGAGTTAGTTTCGAAAGGCCTGAGGGCTTGCAACGTACTATTATATTTTTAGCTGAGTTTTTAACAAAACGATAGCTATTACAGCCTACCTGATTTGGGAAGGGAAGGTCGGGGGAGGGTGGGGTCTTCAAATCTTTGCGTTTCAGACCATTTGTAATCATCTGGTAAATGTCCAACTTTTTGGTATATATATATATATATATATTTTTTTCCCCCACGCGTAGCGCCGGCGAGTATTCATAAAATTCGCTCAAAATTTGGTGAGGAACTCTTCTTGAAAATGCGCAGAAGTATTTTTTTTGTTTTTTCGAAAACTTTCAAAATGGCGGATCACTCAAATTTTGAGGGGGGCTGGAGAAGAGGGAAATAGCTCAAATTTTTCGTTTTGATCTCATATGAAAGAGTGAGTCACGGACACCAACATATTTAAATTTCAGCTTCCTAAGTGCATTCTGAGGCGAGTTAGCAAAAACCGGTTTTTGAGAAAATTGCGTTTTTTGTGTCACTCACTTTGCGCAGGCGGTGTGGATAAAATTCGCTCAAAATTCGGTGAGGAACTCTTCTTGCAAATACGCAAAAATAGTTTTTTTTTTTTTCGATAAATTTCAAAATGGCGGATCACTCAAATTTTGAGGGGGGCTGGAGAAGGGGCAAATAGCTCAAATTTTTGTTTTTGATTTCATATGAAAGAGTGAGTCACGGATACTAACATATCCAAATTTCAGCTTCTTGAGTGCATATTGAGAGGAGTTAGATCAAAAAACGGCTTTTTGAGGAAGTTTTGAGTTTCCATATCTCCCCACCAAATCAAGTTAAAGTGGTCAAATTTTGTGTGTGAGGTTAGTTGGTGACCACAATATGACCTCTTAAATTTGGATCAAAATGGATTCAAAATGGCGGATTATCAAAATTTTGAGTAGAGCTTGAGGAGCCTCAAGTTGGTAAAAATGTAATTAATATGAATTCATATGGTTATTGGGGATAAGTTGTATACTATATCCCGAATTCACTTCCATACATGATGTTGGAGGGGGAAGGCGGGGTTACCAACCTAAAATAGTGGTGGGGTACAGGAGGGGTCGAAAATTTTTTATTGCTGTGTCATATGATAAAATGAGCCCAAGTGACAAACGTATTTTGATTTTAGCTTCTCAGTGATTTTGGAGGGGAGTTAGAGCAAAAAACGGCTTTTGGAGGGGAAATTGCTGCAGGAAATTTCATGAATCTTCCATATCTCATCACCAAATCGGCCTAGAATGGTCAAACTTTGTGTGTAGGATTAGTTTGTGACCAGAATATAACCACTTAAATTTGAGTCAAAATGGATCCAAAATGGCGGATTTACAAAATTTGAAGATAATTTGAGGACCCTCAAATAGTTATAATTTGAGAAATATATGTTCGCATGATTATTTCATGGCAAGAAATACTACATTTGTGTCAAATTGAACTTCTTAAGTGTTTTTGGAAAGGATAGGGTAGGGGTTTTCAGACTTGGTATTAGGTGTGGCCTGTAGTGATGAATGGTTGAGCGTGGTTATTACTAAATCAAAACAAGCCCCAGTTAAAAACTCAGCTCCAGTAATGCGGCATGGCTGCTTACGTTTTTTTTTATTATAATTTCTTTTTTTAGCAGTTTTTAATAAAAATGATAATTACTGTAGTCCATCTGATTAGGAAAGGAGAGGTTCAGACAGAACAATTCATAATTATATTTACGTTTTAGATCACTATTGCAGTAAATTGCCTAATATCCCATTTTTACATGTACCTATATAATATCTATAAGTAAGTATATGTTCTGTTATCAATATATAAGCTCTCTCAAATTTTGGTGAGAAGATATCGATATAAATGCAAAAATTTTCATTTAATTTTTTGATACGACTCAAAATAGCGTTTCAGCCAACTTCGAGTGAGGTTGAAGGGACTCAAAAAGCCTCACTATTTTCTATGCAGGCCTTATGACGAGAGTGAGTCAAGGGCATAGTCCTGTTCAACGAACTGGAGACTTCTTATTGGAGCATGTTTATGTGAAATAACAAATTAATGTAGTCTAATAAGAGCCTTTAGGTGGTTGGGACAACAATATGTACAAATATCTACTCCAAGTGAATTTAAAGCAAAGGTATGCTTTTTGAGATATGAAATTTCTGGAACTTTATATATCTCCAAGGTGTCCCAATAGCGTATTCATTGTAGTCCCTGAGAACTTTCACAAATTCGTAAGGAAAATTAATATACATATCAAGTACTCTCAGAGTTTCATTTTGGTTGAATTATTTAAGAATTTGTTCCGATAGTCTATCAATTAAGAAAACGTTATTAGAAGAGAAAAGTTTTCTCTTTTCAACTTTTCAATGCTGCAAACCTCATTTCTCCATCTTACTTGAATGAAAAGTTATAAGCATTTAAATTCTTAAAAATGATAGGAATGGAATTTTGAATAAACCTACGTTCTCATTACACTTATTCGATAATTCAAATGTTCATAATTTTTCATCTATGTAAGATTGAGAGATGAGATTTGCTGCATTGAAAAGAAATTTTAGAAGAAAATTTGATGTAATAAGTCTAGCGTACCCTTTACAAAAACAGCACCCTATAAAATGAAGCTCAGGGGAAAATATGGTTTTGAATTCGCCATTTTGATAAAATTTTATCACAAATTTTGCCGGCCGAAATTTCTCGAGTACCAAAATAAAAATTCAAATTTCAACAGATTTCACGCAAAAAATGCCAACGGTAACGCAACTCTAGTTGGTTATTCATCCAGTCGCGTTTTAAAAAATATATCGTCGAGATCAAAAAGCGGCAAACTAATTTAGCCGGCTTGTATTTCGCGCGTTGAATTAATTCGCCCAAAAATGTAGATTTTAGGGCTCGTACAAATTTTCCAGCATAACAATGCAAAAATCTTGTTAACTTTGACGAATCGTTATCTTCAGTGTACACAGTTTAACCCTCGGTGATAATTCAATTTATTATTTTCTCAACGTCTCAACTTTCTGCTCTTTGGGGAAATATCTCCGTTTTTCCTCTCCTTTCACTTTTCGGCATTTCTAAATCAATAATGTGAAAATTTTACACGCGTGGACCGCATATCATGGTAATTCGATACTTTTTACGAACCATAAGCGCCGGCTAAATTTATCGACGAGATTTGTACGCGAATAAATAAATAACGAGCGTAAATTTACGACGCTTTTAAAAATTTTATAGGCGCTTAAATGTATTCCTCTGTATTACCTTTAAATTCGGAGTCACTTTCGGTCTTGGTGAAAAAAACACATTTCTGTGAACATCGCCTCGAATCGACCAAACATGGTGTATTTCGCCGGCCACGATAATGAAATGGTTTTGCGGATTCGAAACGCCTTGTACTTCATACATAAACGTGTTTCGGTATTGACTTTAATTTCGCTCTCATGCGGCGCGAAAAAGTTACCCATTTCAGTGGTCTTCGTCGCTGCGTGTAGCCAGCTAATCGATTCTTTTGGCTTATTTGTGGCGTATTCGGTTTAAAAATGACGTCTTTGATTCTCGCCTTGTATATAGAAGTTGGCCATTTCTCATGTTACTGGAGTTTTGTGAAGTCAAAATCACCTCTCATAACAATTAGTTTGGTAATATCCACATAAGCAGCAATCCGTTCATACTTAAGAAGTTGAATTTAGATAAATGTAGTATTCCTTGCCATACAATAATCATATGAACACATATTGTTAAAATTATCGCTACTTAAAGCTCCTCAAATTATCCTCAAATTTTGAAAAAAATAACATCAAACTCCCCACGCACGTAAAATCTATCCTTCAATCGAGTCAAAAAAAGGGCGATGTACCTCGAAACTCGATAAAAACCAATAATAAATCACAGAGTATCCAACCAAAGCAAGTCCCATTAATAGACTAAATATAATATAATCATACGCAATGTATAAGTGCACCTCATTTTTTATGCTATCCTCATAATTGCAAATAATCTATTATATAATCGAACAGCACGATAAACTTATTTAAACAATGTATTAGGCTAAAGTAATTCATTGTAAATCCCAATCTCGCAAATCACAGGTGGCTACATTGGAAATTTCATTGTCATTCAATGATTGCCAATAGAGCTGTCAACATTGGCTAATAAACAATACCGATAGCGTGAGAATGTGTTGAGTAGTATACCGATTTAGGCGTATTTATAACTACTTTGCGTGTTTCGTGTATGTAAAATTAATATCAAATGCTTCATCGAGTAGCGGGTCTTAATGATATTTCGATAATGGACACTGAAATATGGAATATGGAAATCATCATTGAATTTTTTCCAATGACCTAAAAACTAAAGTAACACGAAGGTATCCGTTCCATCAAATGAAATAATTTACGCGATCGGTATGAAAATTTGATCACATAAATTGAGCAACTTTGATTAATGCAACAAAAATGCTATTTCAGTAGATGATATGAGTCGTGTAAAAAATTCCAGCATTGATATCAAATAAATTTCATACATAAATGCTATTTTTATACATGATATGAAGGGAATACAGAACTCCAGCATTAATGTCAAATAAATTGCATACATAAACGCCGCAAAAATACAATTTTATTGCATGATATGAGTCATATGAAAATTTCTAGCACTAATGTCAAATAAATTGCATAGACAAATGCCGTATAAACGCTATTTTTATACATGATATGAATCAAACACAGAACTCCAGCATTGATGTCAAATAAACTGCATATTCAAATGCCGTAAAAATGCTATTTTTATACATGATATGAATCAAACACAGAACTCCAGCATTGATGTCAAATAAATTGCATATTCAAATGCCGTAAAAATGCTATTTTTATACGTGATATGAATCAAACACAGAACTCCAGTATTGATGTCAAATAAACTGCATATTCAAATGCCGTAAAAATGCTATTTTTATACATGATATGAATCAAACACAGAACTCCAGCATTGATGTCAAATAAATTGCATATTCAAATGCCGTAAAAATGCTATTTTTATACGTGATATGAATCAAACACAGAACTCCAGTATTGATGTCAAATAAATTGCATATACAAACGCCGTAAAAATACAATTTCAATGCACGATATGAGTCATATGAAAAGTTCCAGCGCTAATGTCAAATAAATTGCATATGCAAATGCCGTAAAAACGCTATTTTTATACATGATATGAATCAAACACAGAACTGCAGTACTGATGTTAAAAATGTAATTGCATACACAATCGACAGAAAAAACGCTATCTCCATGCATGATAAGAGATGAATGAAGAGTTTCATCAGTAACTAAGATAAAAATAATTTTTTTCTTCATAACTTTGAAGAATTGTAAGATGATTTTGTTATTGTCAGTAATGTTGAAGAAGAGCCCAAATTTTGAAGAAATATCGAAATTTGAACAACAAAGTTGAATGCTAAAGGACAAAGGTGCAGTTTTCCATTTTCATTTCTCAAAATGAAGATGATATTCATCAAAAGTGCTAAAAATTTTTGAGTGAAATATTGAGGTAAGATAAAGTATGGCTACATAATAAAAATGAGTGTTCAATTTTAAACAACCACCTACAACCCTAGGACATTACTTTATTGTTTCGAATTTACGTATATTTTCCATCTTATAACTTTATTAAAGACACTCCAGCAAAGTTTTCATGCTTTTTCCTCGCAACACCATATCATAAAAAATTATCGTTTCGGTATAGAGAAAATGCATCGAGAAAGTGCGCATCGAAGTGTATTAATTACAGTTGGAAGTTTGAAAAATTACCGAAGCTCGAATCGATAACGAGCTAACACAAAACTCGAAACGTTGATTGTTCAGGGATCAAGAAAAGAATACCATTGTAACTATGTCAAGCAAATCGAATTCACGCCGCCAACCCCCATTATCTCGCGTCCTCTGCCCTGGATAAGCAAAACCATAGGCATTGTAAATTAAGAAAATCGATATTTCTCCGAATGCACGTGCTGCGGGTGGAAATTTTTCAGCTCCGTTTTAAACGTTACTCGGCCCAAGTCGCAACGAATCGAGTAATTAGAAAAGGAAATTTAACTGCGAGGTCTCTGGGTGGATGTTAATATTTAAGTACAACGATCCCTGTATAAAACCGTCGCGATTATTTCTGAAATATTAACCTTATCCGCAAATTACGAGCCATTATGGAAGCACGCTCGGCGAGTTGTTTTCCAAAACAAAACAAGACGGACAATTTAACTGTAAATGGAAATTTACCAGGATTCAACCCAATCCTCGGTTAAATGTACTGCATTCCTTGTGTGATAACCACTGAAAGTGAAAAATTTTCATAAGTTTTTCACTAGTGATATTAAATAAGATGCTGGCGGGTGACAAGGGTAAAAAACAATTGAATTTTGAGGCTCCAATTTCACCTAAAACAGACACATACCAGAAAATTCTTCTCCTTTCTTTTTTGAACTCAGTGACAAAATATGAGGAAAGAAGTCGTAAGTAGCAATGCTGCATTGGTAGAGCTGAATTTTTAATGAGAGCTTGCTAACATTTTTGAATGAATGAATGAATGAAATATGTATTTGAGAAAAAACATTTGAATCTATACAAACGCTCCTTTAACGTTCCCGCTATTCCCATCGGCAAGCGGGGGATCGGATTCATAAATACTTGAATTAACATTCACATTCCACACCCCAGATCTTACCCCTCCTTTTACAGAACCTTTTTCAGGCCTTTTTTCAAGTAATTAAAGTTGAAAGAGAGGAGGACAGCCTGCGGAAAAGAATTGAAAATTTTTGGCCCTAAACTACAAAACTTTAAGCCTGCCTTAATTCATTCCATTTAGACCTCGAACTATTTATTTGTGCCAAACTCTCTCAAGCTTTCTACGAATTCTTTCTCTTCCTTTCCAACATCACGGTAAAGTAATCATATGAGTTCACATTTTTAAAATTTGAGCTTTTTGAGAGTTCTCAAGCCTTTTTGAAATTCCAATCATACGCTATTTTGTATCTATACCTTGACTCAAATTCAAAGAGTCATATTCTGGTCTTCAACTAATCCTATATATAATTTTATGGCTCAAACCTTCTCAAGAAACCGTTTTTTTGGTGTACTTTCCCTCTAAATGCTCTTAAGAAATTAAAATTTAGACATGTTGGTGTCCTTGAGTCACTCTTTCATATGAGACCATGAATCCATGAACGAAAATACTGAGCTATCTGCCTCTCACCCCGCCACCTTTCTAAGAGGAGACGATAGACCATGTGCTTTGACACTGTCTCTCTTTCACAGAAAAGAGTAGCGAATATGTGTTCAAAGTCAGGGTACATGAAATCTCAAACACATAGTCTTTTTCAGCACTTGCTGGTCTAATCAACTTCTCAAATTCAAAAGGATATAACTTCAATGGTGATTGTTGAGCTAGGGTCATTTAGGTTGGCACTCGAAAAGAGAGCTTTTAATGGCACTACACTGAACTCATATGACTTCAGTAATTATATCAGCTGGTCTCCTCCGGGACCATCGATAACAAACTAATGATGAATTGTGGGGCACAATCAGGGGCGTAACTAAGGGGGGATGGGGGGGGGAGCTTCCTCCCCAGGTGTTTTGAAAAGTTGGGAAATTTATAATTGTTAAATTTTTTTTGGGAAAATAAGAACTCGAATAAATTCGAACTGATGCCAACTTATATCATGTATAGCGCATAACCAGGGACGTAGCCTTTTTGGCTTTTGGAAAGTTGGTAAATTTGGAGTTTTAGCGTAAAGTTGGTAAACTTGACCACTTGCGCAATATTATTACAACAGCTATTTTTAAATTTTTTGAAGGCTAAAAAAAAAAAAAAAAAAAAGGTCAACAGTTGGTAAAATTTCACGGTGTTAGTTGGCAATTTTTGGTTTTCTCCCCCCCTGAAGAATGTCCTCGGTACGCCCCTGGGCACAATGGACTATATTATAATTAATCATGCATATAGAGTTAAATTATTAAACAAAACAATTATTATTATTAATAACTATAATTGTTGAAATAATATTAATTGATCTAAAAATTGAGAAAAGGCCATTTGAATGTAAAGGAAAAATAATAAAATTTAAAGTCGTAAAATTTTGATTAATTAAAGGTGTACTACTCAGTTTAAACTGAAACTTAACCCCCTCCACTCACAAAATTTTAGTGAACTGCCATTTTAGCTGGAATAAAAAAAAACAACAACAACAACATAAAAAGAAGTTTTGCGTATTTCCAAGAAAAGTCTCCCATAAGTTTGAATTTTCAGTGATTTTTATCCATAACTACCAACGAAATCATTGGAGATACATATCGCACCTTAAAAATGATAGTGTTTCTAGAATTTTTTTTTTTGAAGTAACAATACTATCATTTTCAGGGTGCGATAAATAAAAGAGATGTGCATTTATCACATACTTGCCTTTCCTCTGACTTCTTTTTCACGCATCAAATGGGCTACAATAGCTATACAGTTTTCATTATGACTTCAGTTAAGAATCAACATAAGTAACCCTAAGCTAATTTCATTAATCAATAAAACTTTTCGTGTAAGCTAGTAAGCTATCCAAACGCCTTTAAATGTGTAACTGTTGTTTGATTTTTATGCAAAATAACCTTAGTGACGCAGTTGTTGTCAATATAATAACACGAAAATGAAATAAATTTATCAACAAACGGTTACCAATTTAAAGGCATCTGTGTAAGCCAACGGTTTACACGAAAAGCCCAATACGAAATTTTCTTAGATTCTGGTAACAAATTTTTTAATCATTGAAAAACCATTTCTACTTAGGAATATGTTTTAATAGCGGTGTGATATAAACGCCATTATTTTTGAAAAAGTAAACTCGTGTAAATTTTCATGTCGAATCTCAATGTATTATAACTGTAATCAAATCGAAATTAAAAAACATAACAATAAAGTGAGGCAGTAAAAATTAGAATCCAATAATAAGACTTTCCAGAGTTTAGTAGTGTTCGCTTTAATTGATATTTATGTACAGAATAAAGACAAACTTTAGATACCGAAAATTATTATAGGAATAAATTACATTTGAATTATTAGAGTTAAAGTTTATCCATACGAAAAAATTATTCTCCCAAAAAAGAAGGTCCTCTGGTGTACATCCTAATTATAGATACCTTTCAATTTCAATCTAAATAATTAACCAGTTAAAAAAAAATTTTCGAATTTCACACGAAAAAAAATCACGCTATTCGTATTCGGGATTTCGGGTAAAAACTCAAAACTCTTACATCGGAAAGAAAATTTAATTTCGTTTTCGTACTAAACGTCTCATCTAATTACACCCTTAACAAAGCTCGAAGAAGAGTGTCTAAACTGCTCGTTTATCGAGTACATTCCCCCAATTTTCATTAGAGCAATAAAGTTTCGACAGGTTTACCAATCATTAGGTTAGTTGGCTTAATTCTTCTAAATATCGTTAGAATTAGTTGAAATATCACGGTAATGGTAACGTTTACACAGCGTCAATCAAATACCGAGCAAAATATTTCGACGTGTGAACACGACGTAGGTAAATACCTCGTGAACACCTTTCATTTCTCGACGGATTATAGAAAAACACACATTATGAGCAAAATTCTCTCGGTCGTGATACCACGAAGAGAAAAACACCGCAAAAGTGGAAACTTTTACACCCTTGGTGTTAAATTACAAGGCGGTTTGGCGCGCACAGCTTCATTCTAACCCGTAAGAAACTTTCGAAGCATTTACGAATGGGTAATTCTCAAAGTGAAGAATCTTCCTGAAAGAACGAGTTCGTGGACCGACGACGAAGCGAAAAAAAATGTCGAGAGCTCCTTTCATCGTGCTACTTGAAAAGCAATGTAATTCTTTAGATCAATAGCGTAAAATTCGAAGACGACGGAAAAATGTATTGAAATTATCGTCGTCGATGAATCGGTCAAATTAGAAGCATTTTTTGTAAAATTAAAATGAACTTTTTCGAAAACCGCACGAGAGCGATTTTCTCCAACGAGAATCATTCGCTTTTTATAATTCAAACTAAATATATCGATTTGGCGAGGGCGAAGGAAGTTTATGAATGGGCGACAGCATCCGTAGAGTATTTCGTCTTTGAAGGGCACCATCTGCTCGACCAGAAATTTATACGTTTCGAAATCGATAAATTGATTTTTATACCATTCGATGGAGGATTCTAATATTTCTAATTATTCGTACCGGTAAAAAATATTTATGAATGGGAGACACTTATTTTCCACTTCACGCTATCCCTTTCGACGACTGATAAAATTGCACGTCTCCGAGTAAAGCCGCTGATAATACCCGATAGTAGAAGTACATTACTCACCTCTCGAGTGTAACGGTATATCCTCCGGTCTGCTTCTTCTAATTGACATCGCGAACGGTCTTTGCATCACTTAAATCATGATCGCGATTAAACCGAGGAGGGATTTGGTTTCAATCACTATCTCAAACACGAGACGACTCATTCATTACGTCATATATGAACTATACGTGGTAGCACCGTTTACGCGCACTGACAGACCATTCAGCTCCCGTGTAACGTCTTCTGCTCGACGGCTCGAGAGAGCTACCCGCGCGACTCCTGGGCGTCGAACTGAAGCGCATGCCTACTGTCCCCTTTTTCCCAAGCTGAAACCAATAAAAGGGTAACTGGTGAATTTTTTCTTCTATTTTTCATCCTTTAAAAAATATATATACTATGTTTCCAATGAAATAAAAAATGTGCAATTTTTACGCTTCTCCTAGAGTAACATTTATAACGTCTCGCCGCCTCTACCCTTCAAATTAACCCCTCACTTTTTTTTTTACGTGGAAATTCCAAAACGTTGCTCGTCTCGCTTCTTTTTCTCTGGTGATACTTAAACTTTGTTCGAGGATGATTTTTTTTTCAATGGGCATTTTTTTATTGTTCTTAATGATAAAAATTTCTATCGAGAAGAAAGACATATTTATATATTATGAGGCCATATATTTCAATCATGTTTCATTTTAATTTCCCTAGACAATAGAATTTTATTTTACTTAGAAAATAATTATGCTTGAGGTGTTGAGGTTACAACAATGTCGTAACTTTGAAACACACTAAGCTCTAACATTATCGCAACACTTCTATAATTACGTAAAAACGATATCGAAAAATGTGTAATGTAGGTACCGCCACAAATTCATCATATATCATTTGAAAACAACAGACTAATAAAAATGTCATTATTGGAGCTCAGATAACAATTGCCAAATGTTTCTATTTTTTTTATGCTTGTAAAGCTCTACATGCAACCCTTGAGCATTAATGTTGAATAAACTGACATACAAATGTAAAAAAAATACTACTAAGAACAACATGGAATGAAGTGCCTGCACAAGTGCCTGAAAAATATTTTTCAAGCATTTGATAAATTTTATCAAACCTCGTATACCAAATTTCAGCATCAATGTTGAATAAATTGCATACGCAAACGTTGTAAGTCGTTTAACTGATTTTTTCTCACGTTAGATCACAGTCCAGTAAATATAGACATTAGTACTGCAAAAATTCCCATCAAAAATTTTTTTGGTGCATAATGTAAAGAATGTATCCACAAACAACATACTAAAAGTCCCCATGGGTAGCGCGCCAGCTAAATCCACAGTGAGGCAAACCTCGTCTCAAAAAATGGTTTTTTCAAATTATCTCCCCAAATATCAATTTTAGCGGGAAAATAGATCAGTACAATTTTGTAGCAGACTCAATTTTCTACAATTTTGCTCCCATACAATTTTTTGTAGGTGCCATAGGTACGGCTGGGGAGAATCCTAAAGAAGAGGGGTTTTAGGGCAGACATTATAATAGCCATTAGTAGGCGATGAAAGTTGACAAAATGAATTGCATCGAGGTGTTTAATCAAAATAAAAACTTTACTTCCAAATTGTGCCCCTCCCCTTGTTCTCAAGCCCCTCATTATACAGCTTTCCAAATTATCTCTGCTAATAAGAGTTTAGCTGAGAGAATGTTAACTACAAGTTTGTAATTTGTATGCAGCAGACTGAATTCGCTACAACTTTGTCGTCATACGTACATTTTTTGTAGATGCCATAGGTGAGGTGGGGGAGGGGGTTGATTATATTACATAATTTCCTGTTTCCGATTTAAAAATAAAATTTAATCGAAAAAAATTTTATTTTGAAATTTTTTATCATTTCTTTTTTCTCTGCGGTGGTGCCGACGACGTTCATGGTTGCTAATCTTTATCTGTTGGAAGTTCCTAGATTTTCTTCAATACTCGAGTGAAATGAGTATGGAGAATTTAATGAATATGAATTACATAATAACCTGCGACATATTGCAGTTTTTCAGATTGGTCATCTACTACTTCTTCGTCACTCCCTTCTAAATTTATACTAGCTGAATTCAAACAAGCTATTCCTCGGCAAGTTCCGCACACAGGTTTTTATTTTAATTAAACACCTTTGTGCACACTCGATGCAATCCATATTGTCAACTTTCATCGCCTACTATAATGGCTATTATAATGTCTGCCCTAAAACCCCTCTTCTTTAGGATTCTCCCCAGCCGTACCTATGGCACCTACAAAAAATTGTATGGGAGCAAAATTGTAGAAAATTGAGTCTGCTACAAAATTGTACTGATCTACTTTCCAGCTAAAATTGATATTTGCGGAGATAATTTGAAAAAAACATTTTTTGAGAGGAGGTTTGCCCCACTGTGGATTTAGCTCGCGCGCTACTAAGCCAAAACACAAAGTTTGACCTCGTTAGGTTAATTTGGTGAGAAGATATGGAAGATTCAAGAAATATCACGACTTAAAACTTTCTCAAAAAGCTGTTTTTTGCTCCAACTGCTCTTAAATGTATTTATTACGAAGCTTAAATTAGGATATGATTGTGTTCACAACTTACTTTCTCATATGAGACAACGAGCAAATATTCTGAGTAATTTGCCCACGCCCCCAACCTCCCCTCAAAATATGAAAGATTCGCCATTTTGAGGTGTATTGAAAATCCAAAAAAAGTATTTATGGGTAATTCACATAAATACTTTCTCAACAAATTATGAGCTATTTTCATCCATACCAGCCGGCACTATGCACAAAGGAAAAAATTTGTATATGAATACCAAAAAGTTGGACATTTGTCATATTATTATAAATGTTCTGAAACGCAATGATCTGAAGAACGCACCCTCCACCAACACCTCCTTCTCAAATCAGGTAGGTTGTAATAGTTATGGTTTTCAAGTTAAAAACTCAACAAAAAGTTTTGTCATTAATGCCTTTCAAAATAGCAAAAAAAAAGAAATATTTACAGTATCCCTCCCACCACCTCAAAAGTACCTAAATTCTCAATTTTGAAGGCAAAGTAGAGTGAAAAGGTTGAAAATCTCCAAAATCAATTTGTACCAGAATTCAACGAGAACACACTTTGCTAATTATCTTCGTTAAAATTCGTAAACATTGTTTTCCCTTGAACTCAACACCAAAACTTCGAAATTTTTCAAGGCATTGAATTTTCAACTTTTTATATATCACTCAGCGAGAAGAGCAAAATTATTATTTTAATTTCAAATAACATCGCATGCAGTGAAAATATAATTTTTCTACTTCTTATTATTTCGCAACAAGTGAGTAATAAACAAAGTTTTCAGCTCTCAAGTGATTATGTAAGTATTTCAAAAGCAGCAATGGGATACAGGAGAACTGAGTTTTCCAAAAAAATCAATGCACAATTTGCTGCGCAAAAAATTCATTTAACTAATAAATGAAAAACGTTGGGTAATACAATGAAATAAATGAACGTAATAATTGGTAAATTACGAACAGATACTAATTTAACAACTGCATACTTTCATATTTACTAGACTCATTTTTCAACTACAATGATTTCAGTTCTTCAAATAAAAGGAGCACATTTTCATAGAAAAATTACTGTTCGAAAAACGATGGCATATTGAAACAATTTAAAATCTATTGCCAGCGAGCATTAATGACGTGAAATGTTACGCAATACAATAAAATCTATAAACGTAGGTATAACTGGTAAATTACGAATAAATGTTGATTGAACAATTGCTCTAATACGATCATATTTACTCACATACCTAACTCACTTTTCAGCTGCGTACTGATTTCAATTTTACATATAAAACGAGGAGAATTTTCATGAAAAAATTACTATGTTTAACAACGATTGATACAAGTTTTAAAATGTATTCTAAAATTTCGTTAATTTTTCTTTTCGTGTTGCTTAGCATAATTCATGGCAAAGCCAAAGAAAATGCTCCTCCTACTGAAGACGTAAAGAATTTTGGACCAGATAGGTATTGCATACTGGAGTACGGAGGTTTAACCAATCAAACCAGGCTAGTTGAGTTTTATCCAACTGCCAAATTTTGGGGAGTAGCAAAAATTGCGGTGAGTATTGATAGTGAAGTCGCAGTTAACATCAAATGTCTGTTTATGCTAATACGCATATTTTCTTTAAAGGATTACACACTTGTACAATTCCACTCCACAATTCTTAATGGTGAAAGTATAACATTGACTCCAGAATGTGGTAAAGTTGCCTACGCTGCAGCGGTTCTATACCCTTCACAATGTTATGAACAAAGGGTCAAGTATGTACATATCTTCAAGAAAATCCAATTGTTTACGACAGTGGCGTAGCCAAGAATTCTTTTTGAGAACGAGTTTTATGGAGAAAAGTCTTTGAGTTGAATCTGAGCGCAGCCTTAATTTTTTCACATTGAAGGGAGAGAGAAAAATATTTTTCACAATTTTAAACGCATGCTTATTAACTACAATGTTAGTTACGTCAAAAATTTGCCCCCATTACAATCTACCGTCCAAGAGGAAGTCTAGTTCAACTCAAAAATGGAAATGAATTTTTTTATAAATAATACATCATTCAATACCATGCGCAAACGACGGATTTCTTTGAAATTTCTAAAACAACTGATGAATCAAAAATCCTAATTTTTTAGCCTACCTAACATTCTGATACTCGAAAATAAAAAATAAATAAAAAGTCAAATTTATTCAATTCAAACATCATTTTTGTAATTTATATGAAAATGAAAATTTTTTGTTTTGAAGAGTTTCGGAAAATACTTGGCCTTTTAATTTTCCATAATTTCGAATTACAATGGAAGATGAATGATTAACTTACTTACATTATTGATCAGATGAAAGAAAATCAAATTGTAATGTTCTTCACAGTGATCAAATTTTTAAAAGAATTGACTGGGTAATCCTCTTTTTGTATTGCCATTCATGTATCTAAATATGGCCTCAAATACAAACAAATTTTATTTCTTAAAATTTGAAAAATCCAACAATTTTCCAGGCTAAACACCACTTCAACGCTTGCTGACTTTACTTCCTTCGAATGATTAGTGATACGTAAAAAATTTTGTACATATTTTTTTTCTTTTTGAATTTTTATAATTGCTTTAATCTAAACTCAAAATTAGAAATTATTCAGCTTTTGGATTAGTTTGAGTCAATCGAATAAAAAAAGTTGGAAATTTAAGACTTCGGGGCTGTGGACACCAAGCTGTTCTTCCCTGGCTACCCCACTGGTTCACATGTGGAAATAAGTATATGTAGGACAAAATTCATTATTATAGTGATGCCACCCTGAATGACAAAAATCAGCAACACAGATACGCAGTGAACGTTATTGCTGAAGTGACTCCTGATGGGAAACCATCAGTCAAAGTAGCTTGTAGTCTGTTTGTGGCGACCGAGGAGTTATCACATTCAGGAAACGAAACACCAACCGAAACAGAGTTAGCAACGTTGGTTGGTGGGTATCGAAGTGCTGGTTTTCCTGATACTTATGTAAACCCCATTGCCGCGTGGACAACTGTACCAGATCCTCCAGATGAAGAAAAATAATCGGAATATGCATTGAATAATTTTACATCATATTTGTATCTTGACATAGATTCAATTTTCATATTTTTTTTCGAATTAAGTTTACGCGAATATATAGTTTTTTGTTTCTGTTTTGAACATTACAAACTGAAGAATTAATAAAAAATTATTGAAGTTTAAGATATACAATAATGTTTTCTTTTTCTCTATCCTCATTGGCAATTGTAACTTTAAAATTTTCTATAAATACTCAGCTATAAGATGTAATAAACACAGTAGTCGATTAGTCTTATATATTATAACATTATATCAACCAAACACCTGCCTATTTATTTCTTTCCCTTCACAAATCGCGACAGCGAACCTTAATATATTAGCAAACATACGCCTTCGCTGTCGTACGACTGTTCGCGGCAGCCCTTGCCATCGTACATTTGCTTAAGTTTTTATGAAAACTTCTAATTATAGGCTAAATTTATCGATCAAAGAAATTTCATTTCAAAAAGTTACCTTTTTCAACTGTTGGCAGGAGTGAATTTTTATTCATCCTCTAACTCTGAACAGTGAACACATAACATGAAACTGTTTGAATTTGTTTATCGAATACTATTTTTTTTTATTTACTAATTAACACCTATCGCCCAAAATTATAATTTAAAAACAATTTTTAAGTTTTAACATGTGTAGTATTCTAGGGTTAATACTGTATCGGGAAAAAAGCAACCTCCGCCCAGACCGCATATTTCCAAACTGTACCCCAAACTGGCCATGGTATCATTTTTTTATAAAAAAATCTCTTGAGGTAAGAATGTACGAAAAGGATCAGTTAAGGTGAGGAATGTAGCTTTTAGGTATGTATTGTGGTAAAATTTTTCTATAAAAAAAAAACATCTCTTGAGGTGAGGAATGTATGAAAAGAATGAATGCATTGAGGTAAGGACTTCACAAGAAAAAAAAAAGATAAAAAATTGTAGAAAAATTCATAAAAATCAATATCTGCGACGGATTCGAACCACGGGACTATGTAACACACAGTTTGACAGTGCTGAAACCACTCTACCACGGCGGTCGGTTGGCCGAATCGCGATGGAAAGAATATTCAAATGCACAAAGTAAGCAATGTACACACATGAATATTGTTATCAGGCCATATAATTTGACCTTGACCAGTTTGGGGGTACAGTTTGGAAATATGCGCCCTGACCTCGTCCTCAGCGACGAAGCTACTATAGTGCCGACCAAAGTGGTTTGACCTATAACAGGTTACACCATTTCAGATCACGTGAAAAATTTCAACTTTATTTTTTGAAGTGCATTGTTTACTGATGACGTCAATATGAGCAACTGTGAGTTGATGATATCAACAGCCAATAAGGCATCAGTCTTAATGAGTATTGATAAAATTTCGATTTCCCCTCTTACACCGCAAAAGTGATGAGTCCATGTGTAATTGTGTACATTTAGCTGCTCACATTGACGTCATTCAGAACCAAATATTTTTCATTTTCACTGGTTGTTGTTCTCAGACTTTTCCCTATGTGCACATTTCTATGGCAAATAGATATACAAAAAACACCGTTTTGGGCTTATACATGTCATATGAATATCTTATCGACATACTTTTGAGTTGAGCTTCAATTAATGTCAAATAGATATTGAAATTTTTCATTAATTAGAAAAAGATATTGATGTCTATTGACATCTATTTGACATTAATTCAAACTCAACTTGAAAGTATATCTATAAGATATTCATAAGACATGTATTAGCTCAAAATGGTGTTTTTCGTCTACTTATCTGCTATGTAAGAACAGAAACAGGATATCCATCAGCCAAAGTGTGCACATAGGGTTGTGGCTGGGAGAACCAATAGAAATTTTTTTAAATTTCTTGGTGACCAGCCACCATCTGTTATAGTTCAAACCACTTTGAGTGCCAACCACGAAACTTGAGACTTGTGATAAGTGCTATGTTGTCACATTTAGCAGTGACAAGTAGTGTTATGAGAAGTTGATTGCCATATATTTTTTAATGAAATTGATGTTGGAAGTGCAAATTCATCGGAATGCATGATCAGCTGATACGTTTTTCAGGAAATGTGGCAACATAGTTGATCTTGGATGAAAAATTTCATTGTTTGTTTACAGATTGCAATTCTCAAGTTTCGTGGTCGGCACTATAGGTCGTTGGCGATTGACGATTCCACGCTGCAGTCGCATTTTAAATCAAAGTGATATAATGTGTATGGCTTACGGAAGGAAAATGAGTTTTTTCAATTTTTAACAAAAACTAGTGCTTCCTCGCCCCTTTGGGGCTCGCAATAAAAATTAAATATAGAAAAAAAAAGTTGTTTTATCAGACAAGTACTGCTACATTGCAAACTGCGCAACCCAATTTATTCTTACTTGTTACCCCCACCATGAGTTCTTCCTTTCAGAATGGGCTCGCCCCTTTACGCCTTTGTATACACGCTATTTTAAACAATTTTACAAGATAGTGAAAACGGCCCTTGACCCAAATTCGGTCACAAGTGGTCCTAAATGTTGCCCTCGATGAAAAAACTCCCCAAAAAAATTTTTGACCCCCCACTCCCACCCCTTCCTGAGAAATCGACTCCCATATGTGGAAAATTCAATATTTTTTAACTCTGGATGGGATGGATGAAAAATTTTGAAAATTTCAGTATTGATAGGCATTATATAAGTACATTTGTGGAAATTTTTTCAAATTTTTCGATTCATATTTTCTTGAATTTTTTAGGCTTTGAAATTTTCAAAAAATTGTAAAAATTTTTTTTGAGGGGGGTACATAGCTGAATTTTTTTCCATAATTAGCCCGTACTCTAAGGTACAACATGATAATATTTTCAACCCCCCGAAGGGGGGTGGAAGTTGGTCAAAAAAAATGAAATGTGTAACAAGAACGCATCCTAAATTCACTTTTTTGCATTTTTTTTGCGAACAACGCGTTTTAGAGAAAAAGTAGTGAAGTAATAAAATGTTTTTCATTAAATTCTCTATAAGAAAGGGTTTTATAATTTTTTTCGTATACCCATTAGGGGAAAAGATAGGGGACTACAAAGTTACTCCTAATACTAATGATTATTATGTATTACACTATCGCAAAATCAGTAAGGACTAAACAAAAAAAAATAAATAAAAATAAAAAAAATAAAAAATAAATAGAAAATGAAAATCGGGAATGAAGGCGAGTTACTTTACGACTATTGTGGCAATCTTCTGATTGAGGATTTCACAATGAGAATAAATAAAATTCGACATAATGATGATGAAGTTAAAGTAGTACCTATAATAAGTCCAGTCATATTACGATTACAATCGAGACTAATTGGGGGCCGACGTTTTTCTAAGGAAGCTTGTAGCCAATAGTGTCCGTAACAACACCGCTTTTCCCCCAAAATCCACATTTGTGCCCCCAAAACTAGTTTTTCGCAAATAACACGCGTCCTAATCTAGATGCAGAGAAAAAGTCCAGTTAATTCATGTTCTCACATAATTTTACATAAACACTCTCATTTTCGTTAAAAATTCAAAAAACTCATTTTCCTTCCATTAGCCATGCACATTTGATCACCTTGGCTTGCAACTCAAAGAAAATCCGCTAGAGTTCAGCCACTTCGCGTGGACTCGTCAATTGTTGACGTGGTGGTTTCCTTCAAGAACCGGTACTCAGCCTTCGCAACAAACCGCAAGGAGCGCATCTACCATTAGTTGAATAAATAAATACGTAGATATTAGTTGTTGAGAAGGAAAACTATTACGTAAGTGTTTAAAACCACACAAATTTAAAATATAGTAATACAATAGAACCTCCTTTATTTGACGCCAAAAACTTTTTCCCTATTATTTGACGATTCTCCGCGTTATTTGAAGGACGAAACCTTGATTTAGTGTTCAAACAGATCGGAAATATAAAACAACGTCAGATAACTGATTTTTAAAAAAATAATTTGAGAACTGATTTTTGAAATAATTTTCTCTTTTTATGTATCTACTTACCTATTTTCAAGTTAAAAAAAAATTACTTTGGTAGATATGCATATAATGTGGGGGTTTTTAAAATACATATTTTACTTACCTTTTTCCCAATAAAAAAGCATTTAAAAAATTCTCCGCATCATTTGACATTTCAGTTATTTGACGGACCTCATTCCTGAATTACGTCAAATAATCGAAGTTCGACTGTAATAACTGGATCAAAACTATTAACATGTAACCATATAACTGTAACCAAAACGAAAATGCTTCATATTTTAAGTGCTTAACCATAACTGAAACGAACATCCTTCCTTCCCATAACTGCTGAACAATATCCAAACTAAATTGTCATGTAAGTCGTAAGCAATTAGACTATAACTAATAAAAATGTCATAATAACTGTAACCATAACCTTGACGAAAATCTAAATTGATTCACTTATAAACTAATAAAATATGTTATTATTAAAGCTTAGATAACAGTTGGCAAATGTCTGCTTTTTTTTGTGATTATCAAGTTCAATATACAACCCATCAGCATTAATGTGGAATAAATTGTACATACAAATGTAAAAAAAATACCATTAAGAACAATGCGAAATAAAGTGCCCACACAAGTGCCAGGAAAAATATTCTTTAATCATTTCATAAATTTCATCAAACCTTATATACCAAATTTCAGCATCAATGTTGAATAAATTGCATACACAAACGCTGTAAGTCGCTCGATAAATTTTATAGGAACCACGAGTTTGATCATTATTTTCTTAGATCAGATTTACACAATACGTTCGTTTTTGTTCGAATTTTAGATTTAAGTTTCATTTAATAGGAAGAAGGTTTTTACACTAAACTAGTATCCTTAACCTTAAAATGGGGTGTATGAGAAGTTTTATTTCCTGAAAAACGTGTTTTAAAATTCAATTTTAATTATGCCCGCTATTCACAAAACGCAACCAATAATATGTGTGAAAGAACCTTAAAAAACGTTGAGCAGCTATGCCGCATCACTGGAGCTCAGTTTTCAACTGGGGCCTGTTCTGGTTTGTAATAACGTTGCTAAACCCATCACGACTATAGGCCACACTCGATCAAGTCTGAAAACCCCTACACTATCCCTTCCAAAACCACTTATGAAGTTGAATTTGGAACAAGCGTAGTATTTTTTGCCATGAAATAATCATGATATTATGAACACATATTTCTCAAATTATAACTATTTGAGGCTCCTTAAATTATTTCCAAATCCTTGACCTTTCTAGGCCGATTTATGAAATTTCCTACCGCAATTTCTCCTTCAAAAGCCGTTTTTTGCTCTAACTCTCCTCAAAATTCACTTCGGAAGCTAAAATCAGAAAAAGGTAGTCACTTGGACTCATTTTATCATAAAAATAGAAAATTTTCGTCCTCTAGTGTACCTCCACCACATTTCAAGTTCGATAACCCTCTCCCTTCCAAGATCATGTATGGTGGTGAATTGGGGATATAGTATACTTCTTACCTCCAATAATCATATGAGTTTATGTTAATTACATTTTTATCAACTTGAGGCTTCTCAAGCTATACTCAAACTTTGATAATCCACCATTTTGGATTCATAACGTGTCACATTATGTTCCCAAACTAATCAACACACAAAGTATTACATCAAATTAAAGCTTTAATCAAATCTAAAACTGAAACAAAGATACTCGCCGAGAAGAGAAAAAATATACCGATTTCAGTTTCAAAATGCCATGTACTTCATGACATTACATGCAGTGAACTTATAATTTTTCTATACTATATGATTTCGCTGCTGGTGGCTAATAATCAAAGTTTTCAGTTCTTAAGTGATCAAGTATTACAAAAGCAGTTATGGGATAGAGGAGAACTGAGTATTCCAACAACTCAATGTACAATATACTGCGCAAAAAATTCATTTAGCTCAAGGCGTGTTCTAACATGCAGCTCCGCACATTTTGTGCAGCTCCAAAAAAAAAATTATGCCGTTCTAAAAATTTGAACATTCAATGAAAAAAATCTTACAAAATTACCTAAGTTGATAATATAGCCTATCAAAATTGCAACAAATAATTTTTTTTCTCCACTTCTTTTCCAAGTTAAGAATTAATCGTCTCTTCATCTCCCATATTCGCATCCTCGAGCAGTAAAAAGTAAAAAATTTCTCAATGGAACTATGTTTGTGCAGCTCTAAAATTTTCTTAGAGTACACCCTGATTTAGCTAATAAACATGTATACGTACGTCATAGGTCGTACATCAGCATATTGAAATCTACATATTTTGTCAGTGAAAATTAATGGCGAAAAGTGTTGAGCAATTCAATGAAATTAATGAATGTAATAATTGGTAAATTACGAACAGATGTTGGTTGAACAACTGCTTTATTACGCTCATAATCACTTGACTAGTTTTTCAGCTGCATTGACTTTAGTTTTCCATACGAAACGAGGACATTTTCATTAACAAATTACTGCGCGAAACAACGATTGATTAGAGTTTTAGAATTTATCTTAAATTTCATTAATATTCCTTTTTTGCTTTCCATTATAATTTATGGCAAGGCCAAAGAGAATGCTCCATCTACAGACGAAACGAATTTTGGAAAATATAAGTATCGTTTGCTGGAGTACGGATGTTATGTTAATAGAACAGCCCTACTATGTGACTACTGACTACCCAGACTTGGACCCCAAAATTAATGACCTATAACAAGTTAAACCATTCCGGCTGATCACCAAGAAATTTTAATAAATTTTTATTGGTTCTTCTAAGCACAAGAGTGTAACAACAACAACCAATGAAAATGAGAAATATTTGGTTCTCTGGTTCTGAATGACGTCAATATGAGTAGCTAACTATACACTTGGACTTATCACTTTTGCGGTGTAAGAGGGGAGATGGAAATTTTACCAATACTCATCTGGAATGACTAATGCCTTATTGGCTGTTGATATTATCAACTGACAGTTGATCATATTGACGTCATCAGAAAGAAATGCACTTGAAAAAATAAAGTTGAAATTTTTCAGGCGATCTCAAATGGTGTAACCTGCTATAGGTAGATATTATGGAGTAGCAAAAATAGTCGAGAGTATAGGTAGTTAAGTCACAGTTCATGATCAAATGTCCATAGAGGAAGGTTCAGCTGCCTACACTTCAGCTTATCTCGTGCCTTTGAAATCTTTCAATGAAAAGTTCCAGTATGTATATTTATGGTGGACCAAAGAAAAAAACATATCTTGGATTTCGACCAAATTTTGTGAGGAACAAGCAAAAAATGATTCGAAATTATTGAAATTTTCATATTCGTATCAGAATATTGCGACGAACAGCTAGCTGCAACGGTATTGAAAAATTTTCGAGAATTCTTATACAGAATTTCTGGTGGTTAAGGAAAAAAATCTTCTTGAAGTTTCCAGACGAAAAAATAGTTCACTCAAAGCCACGCTACTACTGGTTGCACTGGTACAGAATATTTTCAAAAAATTTTTCCTAACACGTTTCTAAGAGGTTGAAAAAAATTGGTCGAATTACCGAACCAAAAAACAATTGATGATGAGTTGATAAAAAGTTCATAATATTGAAATACGCGGACTAGTTTCGGTGCAATACAATTTTGTAATTTGTATGCAGTAGACTGAATTTGCTACAACTTTGTCGTCATATGTACATTTTTTGTAGATGCCATAGGTGAGGTGTGGAGGGAGGTTGATTATATTACATAATTTCCTGTTTAAGATTTTTTAAAAATTTAATCGAAAAAAATTTTATTTCGAAATTTTTGACAATCTCCTTTTTCTTTGTGGTGGTGCCTACGACGCTCATGGTTGCTAATCTTCATCTGTTGAAAGTTCCTAGATTTTCTTTAATACTCGAGTGGAATGAGTATGGAGAATTTATTGAATATGAAGTATAAGCATGATAACCTGTGACATATTGCAGTTTTTCAGATGGGTCATCTACTTCTTCGTTACTCTCTTCTAAACTTACACTAGCCGAATTCAGACAAGTTATTCCTTGGCAAGTTCCGTACACAAGTTTTTATTTTGATCAAACACCTTTGTGCACACTCGATGCAATTCATATTGTCAATTTTCATCGTCTACCAATGGCTATTATAATGTCTCCCCTAAAACCCCTCTCCTTTAAAATTCTTCCCAGCCGTACCTATGACACTTACAAAAAATTGTATGGGAGCAAAGTTGTAGAAAATTGAGTCTGCTACAAAATTGTACTGACCTATTTTCCCGCTAAAATTGATATTTGGGGAAATAATTTGAAAAAACCATTTTTCGAGAGGAGGTTTGCCCCACTGTGGATTTAGCTCGTGCGCCACCCATAGGGACTTTTAGTATGTTGTTTGTGGACGCATTCCTTACATTATGCACCAAAAAAATTTTTGATGGGAATTTTTGCAGTACTTCGACCATTTACCTCTAGATTTACTGGACTACGAGAGGCTAGTCTGACTGAGAATTACCTAAACTACATCGGCAGCTTAGAAACTGAACCAGACCGATCATGCAATAAAGATTAATCGGAATATGCATTAAATAATTTTTCATACTTGCGGGAGGAAAGTGCTACTTTACCTCCCGCTTGCTAATCGCTTTGCTCTCAAACGAGCGCTTTTCTCACGCATTTAGGAAAAATCTCGTTCATTACTCGGGAGAAAAATTGATTCTAGACTGGTGTGACTTATCACCCTCGCTTGCTCGCGTAACAAACCTCACACTCGTCAAGAATCACTTTTACCTCCCTAGTTGTGAAATATACTAATACATCGCATTTGTATCTTGACATAAATACCATTTCCACTTTTTTTAAATTAAGTTTGCGCGAATACCGTATTTTGTTCCTGTTTAATAAATTGCGAATTAATAAAAAATTATTGAAGTTTTACTCTCGAAAAAATTATATAACTTACAACATTGTAGCACACGAGGCGTTTCATCCCGCGATATTGCTTTTGTATTTCTGTAAATTCAAATTTAGTTTTGTCGTCAAATATATTCCAGTGTTGATGGCTTTGCTCCAGTGCACCCATACCCCACAGTTGGTTCATTTTCCTCTCTACACCATTACTCACCAAAATGATCTAACAGCAAATTTAATCACAAACTCGCAAGTAAATAAATTTTTTTCACGATTAATAAGGCAGTTTTTCTCTTGACTCAACAACAGGCATAGCCTCCATAACCATTTGTTTGAAATAAAATAATTACTAGTGTTGCGTCGTAGAGGACATAATGTAGAATAGACATACATTTCACGCGTAAAATATAAAGAGTAAAATTGAACTGTAACTCACAGAATGTGTGGAATATATAGAATAGGTAGCATAAGCGAAGAATCGCTTTAAAATAACGAAATACGATATCATAAATGAGCTTTTTTTGGATGTTTATTGGTGAATTTTATGCTATTCTACGGCCATTCTACATTTTACTTATTCCACATTCTACTTTCATTTCATACCTGACGTAGAATAAATTATTATAGGCTTAGAAGCACAACTCTGGACCGAGATCTCAAGGATACAATACCACATTCTACACCATCATGTGACTCGATGAATCATCGAATGGAGGAAGATTTTTTGCACTCATTTCTTTCTCTCCAATTAAATTAGTAGTATATTTCACAACTAGGGAGGTAAAAGTGATTCTTGACGAGTGTGAGGTTTGTTACCTGAGCAAAGCGAGGGTGATAAGTCACACCAGTCTAGAATCAATTTTTCTCCCGAGTAGTGAACGAAATTTTTCCTAAATGCGTGAGAAAAGCGCTCGTTTGAGATCCGAGCGATTAGTGAGCGGGAAGTAAAGTAGCGCTTTCCTCCCGCAAGTATGAAAAATTTTATGATTACATCCAATTGAAGTTTTAATGAAATCAAAAATTGAAACAAAGATACTCGCTGAGAAAAGCAAAAATATTATACTTTAATTTCAAAATGCCATGTACCTTATAACATGGCATGCAGTGAAAATATAATTTTTCTAAATCTCATCATTTCTCTTCAAGTGAGTAATAAACAAAGTTTTCAGCTCGCAAGTACTTAGATATGTACTTCAAAAGCAGCCATGGGATACAGGAGAACTGAGTATTGAAACAAATTAACGTATAATTTGCTGCGTAAAAAATTCATTTACCTAATAAGTAAGTACATGCGTAAGTACATCAGCATACTGAAATCTATCATGTCAGAGAGAATTAATGACAAAAAATGTTGGGCAATGCAATAAAATCAATCAACGCAATAACTGGTAAATTACAAACAGATGTTGGTTGAACAACTGCTTTCCTACACTCACAATTACTTGACTCATTTTTCAGCAGCATTGATTTCAGTTTTCCGTACGAAGCGAGGACATTTTCATTAAAAATTACTGTGCGAAACAACCATATTGATTCGAGTTTTAAAATGTATCCAAAAATTTCATTAATCTTCTTTTTCGCTTTGGTCATCATAATTCATGGCAAGGACAAAGAAAATGCTAAAGAAAATGCTAATAATAATGCTGCTCCATGTACAGACGAAACGAATTTTGGAAAAGATAGGTATTGTATGCTGGAGTACGGACGTTATGCTAATAAAACCGCCCTACTTTGCGACTACCCAGGTGCTACATATTATGGAGTAGCAAAAGTACTCGTGAGTATTGCTAGTCAAGTCACAGTTCACGATCAAATGTGCGTTCATCTACATATACAAATTTTATTTACAGAATTACAAATTCGTCAACTTCTTTTCTACATTCCTCAACGAAGCGGATGCAACAATGATTCCAGAGGAAGGTGAAACCGCCTACGCTTCAGCTTATCTTATGCCTTTGATATATTTCAAGGATAAACTCGAGTATGTACTGTATATTTAGGAAAATGCAATCCAATTAAATTCTTCACAACAGTAGTGGAGCCAGAATTTTTTTTTTGTTTTTTTTTGGGGGGTATGGTGAGTGGGTAAATGCAGAAAGGTCTTTGAAATTAATATGAGCTTCACCTCAATTTTTTTACATTATAAATTATTTTTTTATTATAAGTTCAAAAGTTAAAATTTCATTTTATTCATTGAATTTATTTTATTATTTTCAATGGATTAGAAATTTACAATTTTATAATTTTAAAATTGGTTTATTTTTATAATTTAAATTATTTTCAATTAAGATGAGAGAACAACATTTCTCACAATTATTTCAAACGCATAAATACTGATAATAAATTTTTTCATTTGTAAAAAACCAAGTATCAACTACGAAGTTAGTTATATCAAAAATTCGTCTTCATTAAAACATACTGTCCAAGAAAATGTCTGCTTTACTTCATGAATGAAAATTCATTTTATAAAATTAATACATAATTAAATTTTTTTGTCAATTTCTAATACAGCAATATGAGAAAATAAATAATCAAAAATCGTAAGTTTTTTTTACCTTTAATTCTGACCTTCAAAAACAAAACAACAAAACTAAACGCCTAAATTTATTAAAAGTCGGAACATAGTTTAATCAGTTTATGCAAAAATGGAAATTTTTCTGTTTTCAAAGATTTCAGAAAACATTTTTGAATTTTCATTTTCGATGATTTTGAATTGCAATAAATGATGAATGATTAATTATCAAATTCAAATGTTCTTTACAATGATGAAAATTTTGAAAGAATCAACAGGCTAATTCTTTTTTTCACACCCTTTAAGGATCTAATATGACCTCAAATACAAACAAATTTAAATATCTTCGGATTTGAAAAATCTAATAATTTTTCAGGCTAGAAAACACTTCAACACGCGTTGACTTTATTTCATTCCAGGGACATTTTCTAAAAATTAATTTGAACGTCAGAATTCTGTTCTGTTTTGTATCGTAAAAAAAAGTGGAACTTAATTTTTATGTTGCATTCTATAGGATCATTGATTCATCAAAAATTAATTTATAATATTACCTATATAAAAAATTTTGGACAATTTTTTTTTTGAATTTTTACAATTGTTTTAATCAAAATTGAAAATTTGATTTAAAAAATGATTAAGCTCTCTGATTTGTTTGGGTTGATTAAATAAATAAAAAGTCGGAAATTCAAAGGCTTTGGGGACTGTAAACACCAAATCCTTCTCGCTTGGCTACACCAATAGTTTCCGATTATAATATGTAGTACATAATTCATTATTACAGAGCAGACCCTGGTTACACCACTGGGTCACCATGATGCTCATGTATGGAAATGTGTATAGCATATAATTTGTAATTGCAGATACGATACCGTGACTGAGGATGGAAGGCAGTCGAGACGCTATGTGAAGGTCGATGCCGAAGTAACTCTTAAGCAGAAAACGCTCACCGTAGAATGTAACTTGGATGTAGCAAACACTAAGCCACAAAACTTGGATGTTTTATCAGATAATTCAAAACCATTTGAAAGTGATATAAGTTGGTTGAAGGAAGTATATCGACAGGCTGATATGCCTGAAGAGTACCTAAACTACATTGGCAGCTTGGAAACCAAACCAGATCCACCATCCAATAAAGATTAATTGGAATATGTATTAAATAATTTTACAACGTATTTTATCTTGACATAGATTCCATTTTCATTTATTTTTTTATAAATTAAGTGTACATGAATACAGCTTTTTGTTTTTGTTTCGTACATACGAATATTAAAGAATTAATAAAAAATTATTGAAGTTTTACTTCCGAATAGGTTATATAACATATCTACAATATTTATAACACACCAGGTTTTTCCTCCTTTGTCATTTTCTACGTTTTCACCGTGCAATATTGCTTTCGTATTTCTGTAGATTTAACAGCATCAAGTCATTTAGCATTATCGTGAAATATTCCGTTCCTGTGCTCCCACACCCTATACCTAGTTTTTCCTCTTCAAAAATATTGCAATATTAGGTACGGTGTTTTTCCTTTTTTTCATACCTCGCGATGGCATCATTGAAACACGAACTTATGATTTTGAAGATCAGCGTAAATGCGTAATTAATAATTATGTTTATTTTCATGTTTCTGATTGTTTATTAAGTAAATGTTTTCATTCTTTCTCAATGTTTCTATATGTTTCTTAACAACAATAAACGAACCCAAAGAGAACAAAATAGAACAGAACAAAATGAAATGGAACAGAACAGAACAAAACCGAACAAAACAAAACAGAACAAAATAGAACAAATTAAGTTGAACGAAACCAGAACAGAATGATAAAATTGATATTCACTTGAACAAGAAAACAGAATGGAATAAAACAATCGTTTTGTTTACCAGCCCTGATCTACATAATTATCTATAAATGAACATTGAATATACAAATGCCATAAAGATAAGAAATTAATTGGGTAATTCTCTGAAAATGTCCATATTTCTGTAATCGATGTTTTTTTTGAAGAATTACGCTACAATTTAATTTTTTTTTTCTATATTTATATGAGTATCTCCTCTAACTTTCCCATCGATTGAAATTGTCCTCCACCCCCCTAAATGGGTTTTTTTTCAACCCAAAGGTCAAAAGTTCCAAGGCCGTGGCATGTTAATGGTCACGTTTTGAATTTTCAATGTCACATAAATGATATTAAATTAATATTTTTTTGAGGAAAAACTTGGCAAAGTTGCTCAGGATAGTTGAGTGTGTATGTTAACGCTCAAAATGATGTCCAAACCAAAGTTTCCCTGCTTGACCTCCAGGAAGGTTCAAAGACCTGTAAATGGTTTATACACTCCTAGGCCGTGGCGTTTTTTGTTTGCTTCTCCTGCGGCAATGATTTTATAATTCGTTTTTCTTTGCGGTTACAATGCTTCCTTGACATCATGAGAATACACTGCCAGCATTCGAAATGTGAAATGTCATTTATTTATCACAGTCGGAAAGCAAAATTCGTAAAAATTGTTGATTCCCGGTTTTTGTGGTATTAGGCCGTGGCTTATTCTAACTCAGCCATCAAATGTCCTAGGAACCTGGAACAAAAGGGATATCGAAGATTAGTAAGTACATATAATATTCACCTATTCAATATTCTCTTAAATTAACTGTTAGAAGCTCCTTAATAAATTTTTGGCGAATTCTCTTAGGCCGTGGCTGGTTGGTTTTCATCTTAGGCCGTGGCGAAGTGTTTTTTTTTACGACCACGGCCTAGGAATTAGTGTCTTTTTGCCATTCTAAATCAATTTTAATGGGGATACACTAACAAAGATGTTATTAATTTAGGTGTTAATGGCTGTCTCTCGAAAAAAGACACTAGTTCTTAGGCCATGGTCATAAAAAGACACTTCGCCACGGCTCAAGATTAAAACCAACCAGCCACGACCTGAGAGAATTCGCCAAAAATTTACTAAGGAGCTCCTAACAGTCAATTTAAGAGAATATTGAATAGGTGAATATTATATGTACTTACTAATCTTCGATATCCCTTTTGTTTTAAGTTCCTAGGACATCTTACGGCTGAGTTATAATAAGCCACAAAATCGAGAATCAACAGCCACGGCCTAAGAAGTTCTTAGGTTGTGGGTAATAAAATTTCAAAAAGTCCCCCTACCCCCCAGTGAGACATGACTTGAGCCGAATGGCATAAATGACATCAAGGACACATATACTCACTATCCCAATCAAAAAAATTCCCAATATCTACTTTTTTTTTCAGAAAAATAAAGACATCGAAATATGGACATTTTCAGAGAATTACCCAATTATTACATTTTATACACATCGAACCGCGGTATATTTGAAATAGCAGCAAATTCCATATCATGATATTTCAAAATAATTTCACATTACATCACTAGCTATAGATGAACTGCCAACATGTAATATCTATTTGGTTGTTGATTGAAAGGGAATTTGGCGCTTTACCGGCATGAGGTTCAATCGGACACAGGGTATAAATAACACATTATTTAACTTATCTACCATTTTAAATAAGAACATATTTTTGAGATTAGAACGCTATAACAATCCTTTGCATTCATAGTTCTGAACTTTATCATTGATTTCGTATAAATACCGTAAGCGATATATCATTGAAAAACCGCCCCAAACAGCATTTAATCCATTCCACCATTTTCTGCATGAATACCGACTCGAAGCAAAATATAAACCTTTTGGAAATTTATAGGTAACAACGAACGTCGAGAGGACATCAATTCAAACGAAACTTTATCCAACTTTTAATATAATTACAAATAGTTTCCAACATCAGGTCAACTAATTAGATGAAAAATTTCATTTAGATTTCCCCCGACGAATCATCGTCAGAGTTAACTCGGCAATTTTTATTTATCACAACTGGTTTGTTATCGCTTGGGAAATCCATGAAAATTCTATTCATAGGAAATGTTTACATGGTAAATATACTTAAACCAAAGCACCTAAGCAAATTGTATCATAGATTTGACTCGTTGATTTCCACATATTTGTCGATGTTCGAAGATTCGTCCACTTTTCCACTTTTGCGAGTGCAAAAGCGGTTCGAATGAGATTTGTATTAATGTAAGTAACAATAAATTGAACGTTTCATTTTCTCTACTCTCGACCTTCATGTAAAATTTAAATTCTTATTGCCCATTGATCAACTAACGCCAAATTATTTTACAGTGGAACATATGTCTAAGATTGCCCTGAACCAAAAATAATGCACAATATCGTGTAGCCAAAATGGCCATGATGAATCAAAATGTACGTCGTCAGCTGTTTCCACTAATCTATTACAGCTGTACGCCCGTACCTTCCGCAAATAAAAACACTGCACTTACCATCTCTGAAGCAACCTTGGTGAAGTCACTGAAGTATCATCGTGAAGTTGAAATTAAATACGTTACTCATCACGATATGATTGTGTTGTAGATAATTATATGAGCAAGTACAAAATCAGGTTTACCAACCGCTTCTTACAATACGTTATGCGTTTAGAAAAGTTTTCCTTTTTTTTTTTTTTTTTTTTAGGGGATTTTGCTTTAGCTAGCAAAAACCCGTTATACCATTTACATTTTCGAAGCATGTATGTATGTTGAATCAAAATGAAAACCTGCACAATATGCTGCAAAACAAATCAGAATCGAAACTCTTGCAATGAAATAAGAACTCGAGGTGCTCATACACTAGAACTAATTCGTATTAACATAATCGGTAAGCTCATTCCATCAATTTATGATGAACGTTTCGTCGTTTGTTTTCTCGATGATTTCTCGCATTATGTGATAACGTGGGCGATTGCAAATAAGTCTAATACTGCTCAAAAATTCGTGGAATTTGTTCATCTTGCGACAGCGAAATTTAATTCAAAAGTGGCTCGAATTCGCTGTGACAACACGCGAGAATTTCCAATGAGTCTAATGAGAAAATTTTGCAATGAAAATGGGATCGAAATTCAACGTTTAGAACTTTATGTTCATCAACATAATGACATCGCAGAAAGGTATAACCGTTCCTTAATGGAAAAAAACGCGAGCCCTTCTATACCAAGCCGAAATGCAGTTGAATTAGTATCGCGCTGGTACTAAAGAGCCGAACCAGGTTTTCCACTACGATTCATCTTCGTAACGATACTGTGGAAAAAACAATTTCGTTGCATCGTTGGCGTAAGCCTCATCACTTCGTCTAGAAAAATAAGCGACCGACTGCGAGATAAGAAATTTTAATTAAAAACATTTACACGCTAATGGCGCTCCCAAATTCTGCTTTATGAGGCGTTTGTATATTTTTTCCACCGCTTGCGCTCTTATCGTTGCAAGTCTCTTCGCGCTGATAGATTCGCCAGCGTTTTCAGCTTACCTGCTGCAACCGTATAAATTATCCTTTTAAACGGTCCGTTAATTTGTTTCCGTTTGAATTTTTCAAACCGCGTTTGAATCGTCGTATATACGTGTAATCGTGTTTCCTCTATATGTGCACTAGTTTACACAGTTTCTCCATAGTATGCATGTCCCTTAGGTAGATGTGTGGTTGTGACCTCCTGTGGATTCCATGAATACGAAATTTCGTTTTAATTAAAACGCAACGAGTTTTTTGGGTCACTGTGGGCGAACTACGAAATTTAGTTATTACCTTTTTGCAGTCTGTGAGAGCACTTTTTGTCATAATAATTTTTTTGCTTTCAAATGAAGCACTCCACTCGTCTACAGGACATCGTGAAAAAAGACGCTATGACCACATGATATCACGTGACTTGCGAAATGTCATTGTACAAATCGCAGTCGCACGTATCGAGCTCGCCAACGTCACACTCGTTTCTCGAATACTTTTACGTTCGATATGCACGAATTCAAGATTCGAACGAACAAAAATATCTTCATTTTCCACCACCTAGCGAGACACGTTTAAATAACGTACAACAGAAACCAAAGGTACACGTGTTTTCCTTATCGTTTGCGCTCTTTGATATAACAACGCAGCGTCGACCCAAATCACCGTATCACGCAACCGCTAACGTAAAACTTCCCACGTTCACGATCCATTTCACCTTTGCAAAATTCGCCCTCTCCCGAAAAATCCCCCCAGAGTGTCGAAATCTCCAACCTTCGAGCACATGTTTACCCCGCGACAAATCAACATTACGCGAACAAACACAATCCGACCAAATCTCGAAAACCAACCAGACCGATAATCAATTAAATTACGAAAAACCGCGCAAATTCCCACTCCCCTCTCCACCATGCAACTTCCTCCTTTAAATGGTTATTAAATTTCCATGAATGTAGTCGCCTTAAAAAAAGACACGCTTTTCTTCTTTCTCCGTTATGACGTAGACCGTCGCCACCTCCGATTTTTCTATCATCTTTCGCCCACGCGTGTTCCGCACCGTTTTCCCTAGTCCGTTGTCTAAAACGTAGGTACGGCGGCTTAACGACCTTGCCTTTAGTTTCACCCTTACTAAACGAATAGAAATTTACTTTTATCGGTTAAATTTACGATTACGTTAATTTTACCATTTAGTTCACTTTTTGCGGGCGATTTTCTTTCATCGTAAGTTTTGAAAAGGTGGCAAAATAGTAATGCACAAAAAATAAACTCACGAAAGCCTTAAACTGAAATATGTAATGTTCCTAATACAGAGATGGACAGCGAATCGATTCAAATGAAAGTCGAAGAGTCGTGAATCGTAAATCGATTTCTTTCAATGAATCGTAAGATTCGAAACTCGATCCGCGTGCCTTTGCTCTTGCTGAAACTGAAAGTTGAAACTGAAGCAACCAATCACCCAGCTTCATTTTTTGTTTTCAAGTGTTCAGATTTCAAAGTTCAAAGCTTCAAAGTTCAAATCATGTTCAAACAGTGTAAAACAGATAATCAGCAACAACAGTTTGTTGAGAGTTCATATCCAATTATTCGATACTAAAAAAAAAAATAAGAGATTGCGAATCAATTCGTAGATTTGTTTAAATGAGTTGGAATCGTAAATTGCGAAGTGATTCGTAGAAAACTCAATCGAATCGTGAATTGTGAACAAATTCGTCCATCACTGCACCAATACTAAGTGTAGTCAATAGAATGTGAAATGTTTTCAAGGGATCAACATTTGGTTCCATAAATACTTTCTGGTGGCAATAATGAGGACATTGGTTTATTCGATAAAGAGTATCTTAAAGATGAAAATTATATTACCCCCATAACCTTATACTTGATCGATGAGGAACCAGTTCCCTTGAGATTTGACATGAAGACATAAATTATTTAAAAGAAAAAAAGAAGTAATTTCGATATAATTTTGTAGATACAATGATATCAGAGATGGTAATTCATTATTTGCTTCACCCTGCCTTTGTTCTTTGAGGTACAAGTGGCCTTCAAAGATTTAAAGTAACGCGTACCATTGTTAAAAAACAAAATAAACACTCCATCTTGACGAAGTTTTTGATGGAGGAAAGAACGAAGAAATGCAATTTTTAATTTCATCCTTCCTCAATAACGTACCTGCTTCTTTGGAAGATTTTCAAAAAAGTTATTATAAACAAGAAACCAGAAAAAATTTTAGAGAGGTATAGTAAATTTTTTCGAGAAAATAACATATCCTTTCGAATGTAAATATATACCATCAGTGAGAGTAAAGCTGAAGGATGGAATCTTGAAAGGATAGGATTGGGGTGGATCTCAAATATTTAATGGGGCAAAGATAACAGAAAAATCTATACATAGGTATACATAATATATAGTTTTGTACGCTGTTGCATCTGATATGGATTTTATTAAATTGTCGCATTCGAAGTTGACGTTCTTGCACCCGTTACGGATGCTGTAATAAGGTTTTTTTTATGGAAGTACGCTAGAATGGTTGGTAACAGCGTCTAGAGTGCGCAGGAGAATTTTACTTATGCATTTTAATGGACTTCAATACCATAAATAACTGTTTCTTACTAATAGAAAGCATTGCTGATCGAAAAAATGTTGCCTACATTTGATACTACACAATACACATATACTTCCATACTATTGTTGTTTGAGCCTTCAAACAACTTTTACAGAACTTATATAAATTCGTATATGTTGCACCCAAACTGGTCTTTAACATACATTACTGCATCCTTTTTCATATGTAAAAATATAGGCATTCAAATAGGTGGGTGTAACAACTATCACTATTTATATACTGGATACAACAATAAGTACTTTTAAAGACCCGGGTGCAACAAAGTATTATAATTCGGTATACATAAACAATTTCAGACAATATCATTGCTAATACATAATGTATATTATTATAACGCTTTTGCCGACTCTCCCCCTCCTTCAAATTATGACTTTGTGATAATTTAGTGAAAAGGAAATCGTTAATAACTTTTCTAGTTTGTTCTTTCTCTCTAATTATCATGTGTCCCTTTCTTAATTGGCTAAGAAAGCTGTGTAAGAGGACACTCAAATATATATATATTTGTTAATTTAATTTTTTTTTGTATTTCAACCAGTTCAATTTTTCGAATTAAAAATTTGTTAATTATGAGATCACACATTCGAATGGAACAATTCTGTTCAATTCAAAAACCATCAAAAAAAAAAAAAGAAAAAGAAATACAACACGGAAATTATTTTTCAGAGTAAAACACGTGCGTTATAACAGAGTATGTGGTATGGTTGTATCTTTACTCATGAACGGGGGCCACGCTAGACGAAAGGAAACAATATGAAACTATCTTTGCTAGCTTTATGCAACGAGCCGATTGATACGGAGTTCTCATTTTTTTTTCACTTTGAAAGTGTTGGTATCAATGAGGTTGGGGTAACTTATAATATCTTAAATATTTTGCTTCTGATATACCCATGATTCTGCTACGAAAAACTATGACAAGATGAAGTTTTTTTTTGTCTCTTAACAAGGATGTACATCATCTTAAATATTTGAAGGAGGCTAGTACCTCAGTGAACAAAGGCGAGGGAAACAAATAATATAATTGTCATCTCTGACATCTTGGATCTACCGAGCTATGTCATGCATTTTTGTTTTTTCTTATTCATAATATGTCCAGATGTCGAATCTTTGGAAGGGGCTGGTACATTAGCGATATCATCTTTCACATCCTGAGTCCACAAAACTATGTGAAAATTTAATTCAAAATTTTCATCTCTGAGATACTTTTAATCGAAAAAACCGATGTCCCCACTACCACAAGAGAGTACTTACGGGACCAATTTTGACCCTTTAAAAGTTTCCTCCCTTTGATCACATTTCGTGTTGAGGACATTACGTATTCCAGTTTAAAGTTTCCAAAAGTTTATTTTTCATGAATAACTTTTCTTCCACATTTGATTTAAAAAACTTTTTTTGTTCCACAGAAAGTAGACTAATTTAATCTAGTATCAAATTTGAAAAAAAAAAGTCTAATTCAATTTATTGGTAACGTTGAAAAAAAAAATTAACAAAAAATCATCAATAAAAAAAAAGTTATAAAAATATTTGAATAAGCCAATAAAAAAGAACTAACATATTTGTAAATAATTAATGTGTAATACATCTTACGTGTTATAGCGTGATTAAAATAACCTGTCTTATGACTTGAATCCTTTTTGTTTTGAGCAATGAAAAATATAAACTCTTATTTTCACGGCAGCGAAAAAAAAATCAAGTCTCTTTAGATGTAATTTCGAGTTCGAGAAGTTACATAAATAAAAATAACTCCTTTCAGCGACAGCTGAATTTTCGATAGGAAAAAATCATTCCGACGATATAATTTTTTTTATTCAAAATTAATATTATCAGTCCTTGATATCAACTTGAAATACGCAATTCGGAAACCCCACGATGAAAAACTTCCACACTGCGAATTTATTTCTAACAACAAAAGAAAGATTGCCATATCGTAGGAGCAAAAAATACTTCAAAAGTGAAGAACATCCTCTTACGTACAAATAATAATACTATCGAGAAAGAAATAGAGACTAAAAAAAATCACTCAAAACGCCAGGTACCCTTAAAGCATCACCAGACACAGGCAGACGACCCAATGACTATAAGAAAACAGCCTACTGCCTGAGTAACGGTTCCGGTACCATTTTATCACGAGTAGCGAAATAAGATTCACGTTCTTTATCCGGGTACTTGGTGGGTAATATAGGTGAATGTAAATTCACCTTGGCCGCGTACCTAATGCCGGCGATCTCCACTTCGTAGACGCCGGACAGCACGTATTCATTGGTGACAGTAAGCGGCCTTTTATTAGAATCGAGATTTTGAATAAAACCTACACAAACCTGCAACGTAGAAAAAAGTGTTGTTAGAGGTGATAAAATTTTATATTCATTTATATTTATTTTACTCGCCTGTTTCTTAAACGTGAACCCGTAACTTGTGGTTGTAACCGCGCCGACGTATTTATCGTCTCTGTAAATTGGTTCGTTACCCCAACACCAAGGATCTATTTCGGCATCGTGATCGTTTAATATCAACTGCACGTACATACGTCTCACGCCTTCTTCGCGTTGCCTCAACAGTGCGTTTTTACCGATGAAATCCATTCCTTTCTGCGATCATTCGAATATATGATTAACAATATAAAATTACTTTCGTAGCTATTTAATTTAGATTTAATTATTCGAATAATGAAATTTTTATTTTTTTCGAACTAATTGAATAAAACAATTATGTAGGTTTTTTCCATAATTTATAAGCTTTCAATGTTCATTAACATTCCCAATATTATATTAAAAAAAAAAAGTCATGAATGAATATTAAAAATTTATTTCGATCACAAAATATCTCATCAGTTCGCTGGAACACTTACGTCAAATTTCACACGCCACGATCTACCACATTCTAATGGAGTGGTTGTGGTATCCAAATCTTGCCCCCAAAATGCGTAAAACTTTTCCACTCTTAAGGCTTTCATAGCATAGTAGCCGGCGTGTTCGATACCATACTTCTTTCCGGCTTCGAGTAAGCAGGTATACACATGCAAAGCAAACTAAAATTTGATATCATCGAATTCAAATATTTTCAAAGTCATATAAAATACACGAGAGATCTAAGCCCTTCACTCACTTCATTTGGAATATATAAAACGTATCCCAATTCACCAGTGTGCGTGATGTTCATAGTTCGGATTCCATTCGCTAGTCCGACGTCAATTTCCTAAAAAATAAAACAATTATAATAATAAATACAAAAAAAAATGTCTATCATTAAAAAAAATAGGTAAATTAGTAAATAAACAAAATTTTTTAAATTTCAATTTTTATGCAAATAAATATCGAAAATATACGAATAAAAATATAGGAATTTTTATTACGTGAACAGTCAAAACTAAAATGCGAAAAAAATGATAAAAAACTGTTCAGTTAGAACAATAATGTTTCCCAACATCTCAAATTTATGAGTAAAAACTTTAAAAATATCCGAACATCCTTCAGTCTGCAAGAAACAATTATTTCAGACGAGCCAAACAAAATATAAAAGCTACACTGGCGAAACATTCCTACAAATAAATAAATAAATAAAAACCAAAACCTACCACCACCAACAACAACAACAACAACAGCAGCAACAGTAATTACATTAATAACAGCCAGAAAAAAAATTTAGAATAAATGTTAGAAAATCATCTTAAAGAGATGAAAAACAAAAATTTGAATAATTAAATAACATTTAATATTATTAAACAAAAAAAAAGAAAAAAAAGAAAGCAACAATATTATATTCTGCGTACAAACTCAATCAAAAATAAACGCAAAAAATTATACCTAAATAAAAAAATTATTTCTTTTCACAAAAAAAAGAACTAAGCAAAAAATTGTGTTCGGCAACACCTAGAACATTTTCATCGACTGTCCCAAATTCAACTCCCCTTTCTTCCAACCTCAGTTGCAAACCTTCTCATAAAAAAAGTTGCAATAATTTTTAGTTTGAGAAATCCAATAAAATTATTCTAAATAAAATTACAGCAACAGAGTAATTTTACTTTTCATTTTTTTAAATAAAGCAGAGATGAGTACGAATCATCTATGATTAAAGTAATCTCAAAATTTTTTATAGTTGAAAAAAGTTACAATTATTTTCTGCCTAACAAATCAATAAAAATGAAATGTTGGAAATTTATGCTAAATAAAAATCCTAAAAACCACAAAAAAATAAGATAAAAAAAAAGAAAAAAATGAATGTTGTTGATAATCAAAACAAAGTTACCGTAATTCTTTGTGTAAAAAATGAATCAAAATTAGACGAAAAAAATTTTTAAAAATCCTGGGAGCCTAGAAAAAAATATTATGTTAAAAACAAAATAAGAATGATAAAGGAATCTTAAATTTTTGATTATCAAAAAAAAAAAATACTGTTATTTTCCGTAAAAGAAATCAGTTGAAATTAAATGCGATAAAATTACGTCGAACAAAACCTTAAAATTCAAAAGTATAAACATAATGTTATTCCTATTTCGTTTTCTTTCTTAATTATCAACAATGGAATATAAAAAAATTTCAAATCCAATTTTCAATAAGAGAAAGGAAGCTACAATTTCCAACAGTAAATTCTCTAAAAATATAAGTACTGCAAATATAAATACCAGGAAAAAAAGAATTGATCTAAATTTACCAAATTTAGTACATTGCGACAAAAATTAGATATAAAGTAATTAAATTTGATGAAACAAGATCTAATATGGCCATATTTGATCCAAAATATATTGGATTTCATTTTACGCAATTTTATCGAATTTGATCAAATTCGATCTTCACACGCTATCATCATTTGGTCATATTAAATGGAATTTCATCAAACTGGATAAAATTATATGAGATCATTTTTCGATAAACTTTGATCAATTCTTTATTTTCTATGAAGGTACAACCAAACATTCGTACTTAAGATTATCCAGTTATTCACCTTATGCGTAAAAAATGGAAACGATTTCGGGCTAAGATCAGTTTCCGTCAGCTCTGCCAATAACTTTCTCGAAAACGGACCCACCACACAAATGGCCGTAAACATAGAAGTTACATCTGAATAATTCACAGATCCATCCTTTGGTAAATGTTTTTCCAACCAAGCCTTACATCTTGTTTGTTGAATTGTCGGCGAGATCATCATATATCTAAGTAATAATTCCACCCAAAAATAAAAACCTATTTTCGACAAAACTGTTCGCAAAACTATTCAAAAATACCAACAGGTTTTCCGTTATTCTGACTAGACTGCAATCGTTTTCATAACCACCGCGTTCGTTTTGAAGACCAGTATGTATTATACTACCAATAGGAACATCTACGTCGTTTGAACACAAGTATTGCAGAGAATCTACCACTTCTCTACCTTTGGACTGAAAATAAATTACACTAATACAAGAACCGTTGGGAATAAGAAAAATTATTTCCTATAGGTTATCGCACCCATAAATCTATTTTCGTATACGATGAATAGTCTATTAATCCAACGGCTTCTCGGCAAGCCGTGTATTCTTCGTTTACACGCTCGAACCAAAATGGCTTACTAAACGTGTGCTGCATTTCTTTGACTTCGGCTAAATTATGTTCAGTTTCTGTGATATTAAAAAAAAAAAAGAAGTTGATAAAAATTGATTTTTTTTTTCACTTGGCGATTCTGTAATTATGTACTAGTATTTACCTGATAAACTTTTATCGAACCAATTCGGCCTCTCATAACCCATCACCTGACCAAATACAGCACCGGCTTCTTTCAGTTTAGGATAAATAGGAGACATACGAAGATTTCTACCAGTTTTGAATTCAAAATTAGGATAAGGAATCGCATAGTGTAACCCTAAATGGAAAATTATTTTTGATGATTAATTAAACATTAAAAAATAATATTTTTTTAATCCCACTAACCTGGTACTTCTTTTACTCGATCTCGTAAAAATTTCAAATTATTATGTAACGCTAAAAATCTACTGATTTCTAGCTCGTACCAGTCATCATAAGGAGCGCCGTACACGATCCAGTCTACTATAGTCTTACCGGTGCCACCGGCTGCGGAAATTCCAACAGTCTTCATACCAGCTGCGACGTAGTAATTTTGTACCTAAAATATAATTTTTCATCATCGACTTTGAATTAAATTAAAATAAGCAGACATGTTGCATCACAGGAGGTGACTTTTAATAGGGACTTGTTCAGGTTTACAAATGATGTTGCTAATCGCTTCATATCAAGTCTCCAGGACACACCTAGTACCAAATCTGAAAATCCCTACCCTATGTACCACTACCATATTTTGAAGTCAATATTAACTCCTCTCCCACATCATATGAGTCCATATTAATCATATTTTTAGTTATTTAAGATTCCTCAAGCTCACCTTAAATTTAAGCAATCCACCATTTTGGATCCATTTTGCCTCAAACTTCAAGGGCCATATTCTGATTTCGAAGTAACCCCACATACGAAGTTTGATTTCTTACATTGATTTTGGTATTAAGGAAATTTTGTGACTCAAAACCTCCTCAAAAAGCTCTTTCATGATTCAACTTCCCTCAAATCCACTTAGGAGGTTGGAATTAGGACATGTTGTTGTTGTTGACTCATACTTTCAAATGACACCAAAAACGAAAATATTTGCTGCCTCTCCAGCCTCCTTCAAAATTTGAGTGACCCCTCCATTTCGAGATGCATCCAATAAACAGAAAAGTACTTCTTTTGAATTTCTAAGAAGATCCGCTCAAAAAATTTTCCTCCATTTTTATGAATACCCTCAGGCGGTACGCTTGGAGGGGGGGGGAGGGGAGGAAAAAATATAAATACCAAAAAGTTGGACATCTGTCAGATGATTACAAATTGTCTAAAACACAAAATTTGAACATCGCACCTCCCCCGACCATTCTTCTCAAATCAGATATGCTGAAATAGCCATCGTTATAAAGTTGAAAACTGAGCTTAAAAAAATGTTATTTAGAATATATGAAACTGATATGTACTTCCGGAGCTTCCCCTATGATCCATTTTCCATCTGGTGAAAACGTTTCGGGGCTGTTGATCAACTGGTCAAGTTCAGCTTGCCCCAAAGATGGAATTTCGATTTAATAACTGCTCGAATAGAACGTAAAAGTGGTCCCAATCTTCTTCCACCTTAAGAGCTTGAGAGTGTTCTGAACATATGATTTCAAAATTGTTACTTTTGAATATTTAAATTCGAAAATTACACTAAAAGAAAAAAAAAAGTAGAAACCAGGAACTATTCCATCATCAAAAAGTGGTTTAGCTTCAGGTTCATATCCACCAGCAAATATACATCCGTTATATTCTCTAAAATAAACGTATCCGTCTTGATCTCTAACCACTAAAAATTAATATATATATTAATCTTTTTTTTTTTCGTACACAAACAGACAAATAAATAAATAGTAAAATTCATCCATACCAGGCAGGAGAGGATCCAAGCCAGGTATCGGTTTAGTAATCAGGTGATAATGTTCCACAGGATGAACTGGTACTTTAACTTTGGGCTCACTGAGCTGTCCGATTTTACGAGCCCATATACCGCCGCAGTTGACAAAATAGTCGCACTCTATGGCTCCTTTGGTACTCTCTATAGCACGAACACGTCCATTTCTACTGAATACTTGTCGTAGAGAACAATCTTCAAATATTTTAACTCCTTGAAAAATCAATAAAATAGTAAGAAAAAATATTTTTCATTATCAAAAGACTGATAAATTACTACGAATCATTCACCTTTACTTTTGGCGATATCTAATAAACTCATGCAAATTTTATATGGATCAGCTGTACCATCTTTGGGTATCCATAAACCTCCTTTAATATCTTTCACGTCTATAATAGGGCATATTTTTTCGATCTGTTGAGGATTCACTAATTCGCATTCGATGTCCCACGATCTAGTTTCAAAACAGTTCTTACCATTGCTTCATATTTATAATAAATGAACAAATGAAATATACCAACTCGGCTTGAGATTTCATCCTTTTGAAAACATTCATTCGATCGGAAGTCCTAGCTATGCTCAAACTGCCACACTGCTTCCACCCGATATCGTGCCCTTTGGCGATTAAATCTTGGTATAAATTAAACGTGGCTTGGCAAAGTTTAACTTGAGGATACGACGATTTGAACGTACTGACTAACCCGGATGAATGCCATGTCATTCCTCCACCGAGTCTTTAAATCGACAAACACGTTAATACAATTTTAATTCGATTACCATAAACTACATTACAAGAGCCATCCTTACTTTCCTTGCTCCAGGACAATTGTCTGAGGACCCCATCCTACTTCGGCCAAATGATATGCTACCGAAGCGCCCATAACGCCGCCGCCGCAAATAACCACTTTGGTTTTCTTCGGCAATCTGAGATCGCCGGATTCATCGTAATCCATGTCATTCCTCCACCGAGTCTTTAAATCGACAAACACGTTAATACAATTTTAATTCGATTACCATAAACTACATTACAAGAGCCATCCTTACTTTCCTTGCTCCAGGACAATTGTCTGAGGACCCCATCCTACTTCGGCCAAATGATATGCTACCGAAGCGCCCATAACGCCGCCGCCGCAAATAACCACTTTGGTTTTCTTCGGCAATCTGAGATCGCCGGATTCATCGTAATAGTCGTACGAAACACAGCGTACCGATGAAGCGGATTTTTTCAAATTTAAAATACCTCGAATACGATGCACCGTATAAACATTCATTTTACTTCTTTCCCACGACGACGCTCAAAATCTGAAAATGTCGCGAAAGAGTTGTCACGCACTTTGGCATAGTTATGCGATCGTGAAATCTAATTTTAGACGATATTCGCGACATGCGAACTTACTGTATGCATCTTGATCATCGTCGAGTGGATCGGAGAGCGTTTAGTTTTGTTTGCGCGGCTTTACGAAGTTAACTCGGAAAATTGATTCGATTTTCAGCAATAATCATTAACATAAATTTAATTACATTGGTCAAATATTAGTAAAATTCAAATTTCTCCGTTGCACCGCTCTTATCACATTTTCTTGTTTTCAATTCCTGATAAAAAAGAAATAACATTGTTTACATTGATAATACATGCTGTTCCAGTTCGTGGACATTGTTAGACACACATTCAAGTTTCATGTTTTTAGTTTTTTTTTTAATTTTATAAATTTACAGTCTTCAATTTTGAGAAAAAAGATTCAATATTTCAAAAACGAAGTCCAAAACTGATGCGAATCTTGAAGCTTCACTAGAATATATTTTGAAAAGTTGATGAGAGTATAACATGAAGTGAATACAGAATACATAAAAATAATACTCATTCATTATGATGTTAAATCTGAAGATAGTGAAGCATGAAAAAAATTTTACAAATACATTCATAACCACCTTCAATTCATTCAGAATTGTTATTTTCTTAAAAATACAATTCAAATGATAGTGAATGTAACAGACAAATATATTCTTGAAAAAACATCTAAAGAAATCACTCGTCGATATTTTTTAAACAATATCAAGCTAAAATAGCAACACCTTTCAACTCATAGAATGATTTAATAACCAATTCACGATTCATCAGTCAATTTCAAAATTAATACATTTATATATTCTTAGTTTTCAAAAGAAACTCTCTAAATGAACCGTCAATGGATCACTATGATATGGTACATCATTACAACATCCTCATAAATAATATCATATTCGTTTAATATAACAGTTTCCTTATATTATATCAGACCATTTCAATGGCATAACTTTTCAGGCTATGATTTCTTTTCTTTTTTTTCAGTAAATCATGTTCGAAAAATTCTAAATTCAATTTGAGACAAAGAAAAATTAAACTAAATTCAGTTAATTTTCATGTTGCTCCACTTTGAGCTAACCAAAACAAAAACTACATATTTTTGTACGTGAAACTTTTACATCAAGAGCGCATTTTGATCGAAATAACCAAAGTTTTAGTTTTTTCAACTTTCATTATCAAAGAAGAATTATTTCATGAATATGGAGTCTGTCAACCTACAAAGGACAATAAATATATAAACAGAAGAAGCAAAAATGATTACATAAAAAAAAAAAAAAAAACATGAAAAAAATGGACATACTATGTTTTGCAGCTATACTCCATCGATTTTTAGCTTATTGCGTAAAATCTATTATGATAATTACTTAGGTATCAGTGGTCAGTCTGGCCAGGTTACATGTTGGGGATTTTCGATTGGTTCGAACCCAAATGGACTTAACAACACATTGACATTTTTTTCAAAATACCAAGATAACGATCAAAAAATCAAATTTTACTTAAAAGAAATGACTAACATAACATCATATGGCATCACCTGCACCCATATCAGGCGGATTTTTTTTTTTCAAATTTACGCATCAGATTATTCATTTAATATCATTCATTATTAAAAATATACTAACTAAACTGGTGTTTTTTCTTAAAAAAAAAAAAAAAAAAAAAAAAACATTTAAAGTAACTAAATTTTGAAAATTACGACTATTTTTTCTGGTCTTTAAGTGATCAAGTATGATATTGAGACTAAAATGTCGGAATTTAAAAAACTACTTTTATTATTATTATTTTTAAAACTATTCCATTATTCCCATTTTGGAAAATTTTCAAGTTGAATTTAAAGGCTAAGATTTTCATCATAAGGTCATTTATCAATTATTGGTCACCCTACTTCACTTTTCGAAGAAGGTAAAATTCGTCCTACCCTAGAATAATTGCAGCGAAGTGAGATGATGGGGTCTAGGGTAATGAATAGTGGTAAATAAGGATTCAGTTTGTACATAGCGTTAGTTGGTGACCAGAGGCGTATTAACCATAAGGCAGACTAGGCAACGTCTAGACTGTAAACATTTTAGGGGTGCATTCAAAAATCATACTTTGTTTAATAAAAATTATAAATCTTAAAAAAAAATAATAATAAAAAGAACGAATCAGAATCAGATTAAATAATCTAAAAAAAGTTGAAAATTCAAAAAAAAAGTATTTCTCATACACTTTACAATGGAATAAATAATAATCATCTTGCGTATGAATTTTGCCAAATTTTCTCCCCCTCCCTGCTTCTATGCAAATTTCCGGATTACTCAAACTTTAGGGGGTGGGTGGCATGATTATTGGGGATAAGAAGCATACAATATCACCAATTCACCTTCATACATGATGTTGGAGGAGAAAGGGAGGGGTTATCGACCTGAACGTGTGGTGGAGGTACACGAAACAGAAAATCGTTATTGTAGTGTCATATGATAAAATGAGCCCAAGTGACTGATCTATTTTTATTTTAGCTCCTTGTATGCATTTGGAAGGGAGTTAAGACAAAAAACTTCTTTCAGAAGGGAAATAACTGCAGGAAATTTCACGAATCTTCCATACCTCCTCACCAAATCGACCTAGAAAAGTGAATCTCAGTATGTAGCATTAGTTGATGATCAGAATATAACCTCTTCAATGTGGGTGAAAATGGACCAAAAGTGGTGGATCTAAAAAATTTGAAGTTAATTTGAGGAGCCTCAATAAATGGTCATTATTTGAGAAATGTGTGTTCATATGATTATTGCATGGCAAGCAATACTACATTTGTTCTAAATTCAACTTCTTAAGTGGTTTTGGAAGGATAGGATTAAGGTTTTCAGACATGGTATTGTGTGTGACCTGTAATCATGAAGGGGTTAGCATTTGTAAACCTGAACAAGTCATAGTTAAAAACTCAGCTCCAGTAATGTGGCATGACTGCTTACTTTTTTTTTGAACTTTCAAATATTCTATTTGATTTTTATCTACACCTGAAGGGAGGTTATTTTTTAAAGACTCACTAAAAAAAGACTTCCATTGCTATATGGAAATGTGGACATACAAGCTCTCAGTTAGGAAATGCAAACTCATACGAAAATCATGAATTTCAAAAAAAGTTTCCAGTTTGGTCTATTGATCACTAATAATCATCAATTGGTTGGTTTTCTGCGTAAAATCCAATTTTCTGTATTGCTTCAAGTTTATGAACCAACAACCTACCTACCATAGCTAATAAGTATTCACATTCACACTCGAAAAAAGTAATCCCCACCATCTGATGTATTGTGGGTAGAATATTTTTATCGCCGCAGGCATCGTCTATGTTACCTTATCGCTTGTTCGTAAATACATTCTTGCTTTACGGAATTTTCAGTGAGAAAAAAACTGGACCGCAAGCTATTGCGAGTTTTTAATCACGTACACAGGTTAACTTACACTTAAAGCGTAGTTCCTCGATGTCTAATTATCCTGCAACAGAAAATAGATTTTTCTTCGATTAGATAAGTATATTAAAAAATTTAAAAGCAATCCACATCGAAGGTAATTTTTAATTCGTCACTTCGCGTGTAATTGTTGATACATTATAAGGCGATTCGCTCATTTACATTTTTAAGTACCTATATATGGCTAGTATAATAACTCTGTATTATAACTACATCCGTGCGAAGAAATACTGATATTTATCGTTATACTGGGTATCACAGCTTTGGAAAAAAATCACCTTTCGACACCACCAGTCAACACAAATCTAGCCCCTCCTTCATTATAAAATAATACCCGCGTAATCTCGACATGGCCTTTCGAAATTAATACACTATAACCATTAAAAACATGTCCTAATAAAACGCATCCTCCGTTAAGTCGATTACAAAAAAATACGATTACACAATTGAATTCCTAATCCAAATCCGTTATTTACAATTTCCCAACATCGTAACAATGAAAGCAGCTCTCCGCTCATCCGAAAGTCGAAAAAAACCCGAGACGAAATCCCACAAGAAGCAAGACAGAGATAACAGACCGGCGGAGGGAGGTAAAAAAGAAGATGAGAATAACAGAGACGCAACAATATCTGAAATAAAAATCTAATATTTCTTAAGGAAACAAGTTAAAACGGCCGCCGGCGTTCGAAGATGAAAATCATAAACTTGCCGATGTACCCTGGGGCGCACCGCAAAACTTATTATAAGAACTGGATGGCCTAAACTGAAAACAACTGTACGATGGCATGGTGCGCGGTTGGAATGAGAGCCCGCAGGTGCAGCGCCTTATTCGAGGACGATTGTCGCTGATGGCGCTATCCGGTGTCGACTGCTGGCGTCCACAAGAAGCCACCGCGCGATGATGTTCACAAATCCTTCTAGTATATCGCGATTAGAAAAAATATATACCAGTGTATGAAATCCAATACTTCGTATGAAAGTTGTTTTCGACTATCGCCTGGCGTAACGTTTTTTTTTTGATTATATGCCTAAATTGTTGTCGCGCCATCGGCAACGACGATGGCAAATTACGCTATACGACAATTTTCAAATTATTCGCGTATTTCTTTCGATACCTCGCTAACATATTTCCCCCCCTACACGTTACATTTACCTAAATCATTCGCCTATCACGTATACCATCCCGCTGGGCAATATTTCCAGCGCTTACAACCCAACCATGACGATCGTTGAACCGATCCTCGTCATTTAGATCATTCGAGAGACGACATTTCCAAAAATGGCTTATCTTCTATATCTGCTCGTGTCCTTGAACATTATCCAGTGCCCAGGAAATCATTACCAATCATCGAAGGTTCCGGGTACCACACCATCGCTCTTCGCATCGCCTGTCCGCGTATTGAAACAATGTTCCAAAATACACACGACTCGAATAAATTACCAACAACCTGACAAGCCCTTTCGCAACGTAAATCCAATATAATCGAATTCGATTAACGTTAAATAAAGACTTAAAAAATTATCCTCGTCATAATTCATTTTTGGTAAAACAAAAAAAAAAAAAAAAAAAAGAAAAGCGCCAACTTCGTATAGATATCTCGCGTCTTCTGCGTTTGATTTATTCGCGCTAACAAAATGAAAACCCGAAACAAACATAAATAACGACGCGTATAGCATTTGAACATAATGCGATGTTTAAGTTGGCATAATTTTACCTTATGGAAATATTAGAAAGGATGAGTCGTGTATAACAACGCGCCAGTCCGCAGAGAAGGGTGTATAAGATTAAGTAGGTGGTAAGACTATCGTCTGCCCACGGGACTCGATGGAAAAAAAAACACAAAAAAAAAATGACAAGAAGTTAAATAAGAAGAATTTACATTAGCGAAGAATAAAAATGCAAAAAGCAACACCAACCGACATTCCGCGTGGACAGAAGAGAAAAAAAACAATATCAGAGGTGTCCGATGAAATCGTTTTCCAACATAAACGCTTCTCGTATTTTAAAATATTATATCAATTTACCACTCCACATGCTGGCTAATTTAGCCAAAATCGTATAAGAACGGCTCGATGAAGTTACAGCGTCTAAGTAGGCTTTAAATAGACGAACGAAGAGAAAAATCCCCCCCGAAATATTATCGGAAATACGTGTAATAACAATAATGGACCGGGCGTGACGGTCCAGTCAGCTGTGCCCTCAGGAAGGCCAACGAGTTTCGTAAGCCTGCTGGGCTTTTGTGGGCTGTCTTTGGCATAAGATTTGAAATCATTGTAATCCTTAATTTAGCGTTTCATTAATGCGCACGTCAATTTAATGAATATAAATAATTTAAAACTCGTACCATACCGTTAAATTGGATGCGTTCTTCGATCCGGCATGGAGAAAATCGTATTAAGGAACTTTTTTCATCTTTCTTTTTAATTTTTGACGTATTTCATATTCGAGTGCGTAGTTGGTCGCGAATATTTGGTCGTTGTGATGCACGTTAATCGAGTGTGGGTATTTTACCTATTTTGGCGAACAACCAGTACAATAAACTGTACAAGACTGTTGGGCGATTTTATTAATAGTATTGGTAGTATGTATTATACATGATTCTGAGACACATTTATTTCCATGGATCTCCAACCGAATTTATTTCATCTTTTATCTATTGAACAACCAATAAAAACAATTTCAGTTTCCTAACTATATTTATTAGATTTTTGTCCCTTCAACAATCGATTAAAAGTTTTATCAGTTCATTACCCAGGAAAAAACAAGAAGCAATTTCAACGACATTGGTACTCATTTTTCAGTAGATTCAAAGCCAATATTTTCATCTAAAACTGCTCTTACATGAGCATTTTCAACGAAGATTCAACGTCAATATTTTCACTTTTTTCAACTATTTTTGATGACCTAAATTTTATAAAAAAATTCAACTAAGATTCAACCCTTGAAAAAAAAGAACTCTTTGTACAAATCTCTATCTGCAAAAGTGGAATATAAATAGCCTATATTTTTAATGCATCATTATATTAGAAAAAAAGAAAGTGTTCTTCACTTTTAAGGAATTAAAATTGAAAAAAAAAATATCATAATCATCTTAAATAGAAGAATAAACGATTTCGAAGAAAGTGTTTACAATATTTCATTTGTAATCATTACTATCCGACTTAATTAAAATGGTGAATAATAAAACAGTAATTCCTTACAAAAACAAAACAAATATATATCGAAAGAAAAAACCATTTTATGAATTGTGTAAAGACTGAAAAAGTACAAAAAATCATGGCTGTGAAAAAGGACATTCTACCAGATGATTAGGCACAAATTGATAAACTATTCCTTTTTCTAAAGTCCACAGGATTAACAAGTAAAATCTAGATTGTTGCTGTACATGGCTTATTTTGATTTCTCGACGATATATCAGATTAGAATTTATTTCAATCCCTCAATCACTAAATCAACTGCAATTTTCTTGAAATATACATACCTCTTCCATAGCTATGATAGCTTCATTTATACTTCTGAATACAACTCAGACTATCCAAAGTTGAACATTATTCATTTGTACTTCATCTACTTCGATGTCAAAGACGAACTAACAAAAAAAAAATTTGAAAAAAAATTTTAATTTCGTGCTTTTCAGCATGTGTCTAAAAAGTAGAAAGAATCAATACAAGTTACTTTCCGAATATCTTTCTCGGTAGCATGAAAAGGAACATTCCTTAAATGAAGTACACGAAAATCAACAAACATGTTTTCTAAAAAAAATAAATAAATACAATAAAAAATAAAATTCATGTTTACATCATACATTCGTTCCTTTCCACGCCAAATCATTTTTTCATTTTTCATTCCCAATTTATGATATTTTTTCCATGATCTTGTAATATTTTACTAAATTTTTTCATTAATTTCTCTTGATTATTATACCTTACTAATTCTGCACTTATTTCATCAGAATAGAAACAAAAACAATTTGTAACATGTTTACGAATATATTTTGTTGTCTTTGTTATTTGTTTTTTAATTTTTTTCAATAAGCATTCAAAATTTAAAGTTAAGGTATAAGGATGATATCGTTCAGCGCCAAATGAATAGTATTTCCTAATATTATTTCTATTACATGACATTCGAATATTTTGTTTACCTTCAACACAATTTTCAATATGAGTGTTGTAATCGGATGCTGAGTGAAATTTTCTATGACATTTCATACAAATATTCACATGATTAGTGTATTTGTGAATTTCGAGTTATATATCCAAGAGTCGTTTAGCGAATTCTGGCATAGGTCTCGGATTGTTAGTACATAGCATATCTTTTTATACAATACATATGTTTGTATACAAATTTTAACAATGTGAGACTATCGGGTCTCAGATGGTTAGTAGCACGTCTGAAATGGGTCTCGGATTACCGCTCCATATCTTTTGTTTAACTCAATTCAAGATTTTCTTCATCCCTCCAAGTTTCCTAAAAAAGATATATTTCAGTGATTTCAAAAATGCTAACTTCTATTACTCTACCTCTTTACATAAGAGTGGGTCTCGGATAGATAGCACAGTACAAATATATATATATATATAAAATAATTATATATTATTTTTCCCCACGCGTAGCGCCGTTGGGTATTCATAAAATTTTCTCAAAACTTGGTGAAAAAGTTTTCTTAGAAATGTAAAAAAATTACTTTTATGTTTTTTCGAAAAAATTCAAAATGGCGGATCACTCAAATTTTGAGGAGGCATGGAGAAAGGATAAATTTGATCAAATTTTTTGTTATTGATCTCATATGAAAGAATGAGTCAAGGACACCAACATAGCTAAATTTCAGCCCACTAAATGCATTTTGAGGGGAGTTAGAGCAAAAACCACTTTTTTGAGGAAGTTTTAAGTTATGCAATTTCTCGAATCTTCTATATCTCCTCACTAAATCAACCTAGAAAGGTCAAACTTTGTATGTAGGGTTAGTTGGTGACCAGCATATGACTTCTCGAATTTGTTTCAAAATGGGTTCAAAACGGCGAATCATCAAAATTTGAGTAGAGCTTGAGGAGCTTCAAATTACTAAAAATGTAATTAATATAAACTCATATGATTATTGAGTATGAGAACTATATTATATCCACAATTTACTTTCATACATAATGTTGGAAAAAAGGAGGAGGAGTTATCGACCTGAAAACTTGGTGGGGTACATTATTTGAAGGTAGAAAATTGTTTATTGTGGCTTCACATGATAAAATGAGCCCAAGAGCCTAACTTATTGTGATTTTAGCTTTCCATCTATATCTACTAGGAGTGGTACCAGATCCGATGGTGTAATCAAAAAGGGATATGGTAGACCATGGGCACCGAAATAGGAGTGAATATCTATTCAAAGTTGGGACGGGTAAGGGCTCAAACAAAGAATCTTTTCCAGCTCTAGTTGGCTTGATTGACTTCTTAAATTCAATAGGATATAATCTTGATGATGATGGTTGAGCTAAATTCATATAAGTTGGTGCTCCAAAAAAGGACCAGTGACGACACTGCTCCACTCATATAATTGCGAAGCAGTTACTACATCAGATGGACTCCTATAGGGCCTCCTGATACTAAGGTAATCATGAGTTATGGGGCACAATGGGCCATAAATGCCAAAGTGCATGGTGTTTGCATCAAGTTGAACCTGAATCCAAAAACTAATTTGGAGGAGCTTTTAGTGGGGAAATTGCTACTGGAAATGGAGCTAGAAACATCAAATTTTGTATGTAGTCAGTTGATGACCAAAATATGACCCCTCGAATTTCGGATTCAAAATGACGGATTATAAAAATTTATTTAAAAAATAAATGTTCATATGATCATTTCATCACAAGAAATACTACATTCGTTCTAAACTTAAATTTGTAAGTGGTTTTAGGAAGGATAAAGTAGGAGTTTTCAGACTTAGTAGCCCATAGACATGAATGGTAACGTTATTAACAAGCCCCAGTTAAAAATTCAGCTCCAGCAATGCGGCATGGCTACTTACGTTTGTTTTTTTTTTTATTCAATCATACGATGCTAATTTATTCTTTTTTAAGGGGGGTTTTCAGATTTTTTTACTACCCTTACTGTCTAACAATTTTTGCTATATTGTGAAGATTCTTCTACTCTTGTCTCCCTTCGACTTTTTTCATTAATTTTCTTCACTTTTCATCATTTGTTGCTATTCTATATCCTTTCATTTTATTTGTCGTTTTACTATGCCTTCAAAGATTTGTTTTCACGTTCAGTCGTTCAAGTTGAAAAAGTTATTTTCAATATATTCGATGATTTCAGTAATACTAGTACCAATAGTATGTAACAAATTCTCTCGAAATGTTCGTCAACCCTGACAAATTTATCCATGTGTACTATCGAAACCCATACAAATTTACCCACATCAAAATTTATCAAATTCTTCTCTTCCATATTTACAAATCTCCTTCATTTACCTCAACAGCAGCGGGATATCGCCGCGTAAAGCGCCGAGCTATAGTTGCAAAATATGTAAATGAAGTAAAACCATATCGGTTTCCTTTTGCTACGTTATTCGAGGTGGTATCTCGTCTTGTATACTCGTTGTAAAAAAAAATTAATCACCTCACGGCGACGCTTAGGTACGGTTTATTTTTATACTTAAACTCAAAAGAACAAATTTCCTTTCCGTGCTTTGTGAAAATATCCCAGCATCGCTTTTTTTTCTCATTCGAGCTCGATAGCAAATTTCATCAGAAAGTTAAATTGTTCCATACTCCTATAGGTATTCAGAAGCTAGCAATCAATTTAACTTTAAGCGAGTTCGTTCGCATTTTATTTCCATTAATAAAAACACGCCAACAATTTTTACCCTTCCAGTTGAAATTTATCGCAACTCGAACGAAACCATCGAGTAGCATACTCGTTCTGACGGGAACAACTTTTACCGGTATTACTTTTTGTACATTTTGTAAATATTCGGCATTTGACGACGCTACGTGGTGACTTTCTCGTCGCGCATGTAAATAGACTTGTTGAATACCGAAGATGGTTAATTTATTCGATACCTCGCCAAATATCACGACCGAGAATTTCGCGCCGCTCGTTCCACATATGGCGACGATTTTTAATTATTTTCGTTCGCCAGTAGAGGTTATTTTTTGCATTTAATAACGTCGTTCGTGGAAAGAGTAATGCTCAGACTCGCGAAATAATAAGCTTCCTTCTTTTTCGACGTAGCCGGGCGTGCGGCTCGCATCGTTGACGTAGCTTGTTAGGACGATATTACGTATTCACGGCGTTGTACCTTTGAGAAAAAGAGGCTTCGTTAAGAGCGCCGCCGTCGATTCGACGAAGGAGTAGCGTTGTTAAATTCGAGGGTTTTTGGTCGATAGCCTACGGCTATCTGGAGGTGTAAAGTGGTTTCGTATTCAACCATCAAAAGCATTCCACATTCGTGGCCTTTGAACCGGTAATAACGTCATTACTGTTCTTATAGGCGTATTTGCATTTACATCCTCCTGCCAACGGTTCTGCTGCTTTATTCGATGTACGAGCTCGGTGAATTATTTTCAATTCTTTATGGCTACTCTGTGCCTGTTCACCCTCGATCGACACCTTTGTGAGTTTTTCTCGCCCAGCTTCGGTCTTTCCGGTGGCCTAATTAAATTACCCGATCATAAAACGAATGGGTTTCACAAAGTCGGTGATTTATGACATCCGAAGAATTTCATCGACGAAACGTAAACTTGTGAAATATTTCGATCATCGTATATTTACGACCATATGTATCACTGATGGCAGTCAGCAGATTCCTATCGATAGACTCGACTCACGGTATTCCAAATCACCATCGTAAGTTGTGCACCGTCGTAAAATTTCGTCGTCTCGTCACCATACCACGCATAATTCGTCGGCTGAGAAAACCCATTAAACTAAATCGATAACCTACGTTTTCCATCGCCGCATAAAAACCGACGACCAAACGGCAACAGCGTTCGCAATGAAAAAATAAAAAAAGAATTTACCCCCGAGCTGAAAACGTTATTAGCCCGAGGCATACACAGCCGCGCCTTTCCCCCCCGTTCGCGCCAACGTTGCAACGCCAATAGACCATACAACAACAAACCTCATCATCTTCCAAACCACTCAAATATCGTCCAGTCGCCGCAGTTGGTTTTCTAACGTCGTTGCGCCACATTGTCGTCGTCGTGTTTACGTTACGCGTCGCGAAATTTATACGTGCGTTTTTAATCACGTGTTCGCGTATCCCCCGTTAATTTTCGTACACTTTATAAATTATAATAAAGTTGATTTTTTTTCTCTATAATTTTCCAAATAGAATTTTCATTTCATTTTCGCGCCCCGTGTGTTCATTCCATTGGCAAAATTTTTCCCTACGATATTTTACGTTTACCAATTGCCGTGGTTGAAAATCAAATAGCCACGCTGGAGCCTACTTGTCAGAAAAGGTAATTCGAATGTACAAATTTAACCTTAACGACAGCCTTAAGGTTTATCATTTATAACTCCATACCTTACCGCGATTGAGATTTATTCGCTCGATAATTATTCGCGTACAGTGTAGGTTTTTAAATACCACTATAAAGCTCATAACAGACGCGTTTTAACGAGCTCGATAATTAATAAATTTTTCAACAATCCTCTAGGCCTCGTAAATACCACTCGCCTAATTATCGTGTAAATGTAAGCAGACGGTTTTAGGATCGTGGACATAGAAGATTTCGAATCGTCTACATACCACGATGAATTTAGCTGTTTGGAGTTATTCTCAAATTACATATAGAAAATCTTACGAAATTTATTCTTTTAATTAATCGATTAGAATGAAGTATATCTATTTTTTCTCTTTTTAGCTCGTATCTAATATTAAATTTCACACATGAACAGGCCACACCGTTCGTAAGAGTTGGTAAATTCATCCTTTAATTAGTCCACCGAAATGGTGATGATTACGTCATAACGAAACGAGAAGGTTTTTATTTTTCACATTTTATTATCCGCGAGAAATGTCGAAATGAGTATAAAATCGAAAGAAGAAGCTGCAACAAGTGATTTGCACCATTAAATGATTACTGTAATTTTAACATGTAAGATATTCGAAATAAAAAAAAATATATATATTAATTTTAATCCAATCATCATGTGTGCTTCTAATAGTATTTCCATCGTTTTTTCAAATATTTAATAATACATAGAATTATTCACTATAGTTATTTAATTAAAATTTATTCACGAACTAATACGTTATATTGAGTTGAACTTCTTGATAAAAAAAAGCATTTAAATAAAGGTATATTAAAAATCATTAAGTAGAAATATGAAATTATCAATTAATTAAAATTGAATGCCTAAATAAATAAAAATAAATATTCCACCATTTCGACAATGCATTTTGTGGTTGAATATATAATGTAATGAAAACAAAACTTCAAACAAAAAAAGTTAATATGATATTTTAGTTTTCCTTTCTTTTCTTTCTTTTTTTTTATTATTATTATATTTTTATCTATTTATTCATTTATTTATTTTTTAATGAAAACACTAAATTTAAGTTACATTCCAGAATTTTTGAGATGATATTAACTGAAAAGGGCTCAAGAGATTGGCTTAACTATGGGCCTGCATTTTGTCGTAAATATCTCAAATATTTGTACGTATTTTTAAAAAGAAACTATAACTCAAAGAATTACTACGTTCATTTCAATTTTAATCAAACATTTTACAAAAATCTATCATTCGTTTGGAAGCATTTGCAGCTTCACACATACAAAAAAAAACATCATAAATGAAATAAAAAAATATCGATCCAACTTTTTTAAAAAATTGAATTATTTGTAAATTTTTTTATTTATATAATCTTAATTATTTTTACTATTTAAAAAACATATCTTGGCACTTATAGTACCTTTTAGCCTCTCAGACATCCTTACCAACACTCACCATATCATGTCCCTTTTCGCCTTCCTTAGACAGACTAAACTGTTCCAGAAAATCTAGACCATGTTTTCCAGCAAATGTGCCTCAGGCCTGAGTTGCAGTATACGCATAATAAAAAAAAGAACAAAAATGTCTCGATTTAAAAATTGAAAAAAATGTCAATTCTATTTTTAATTCGAAATTCTCGTATAATATATAATTTATTAAAAATTACAATAATGTATTTTTTTTTTTTTTTAACTCAAATCTACATACATATATGAAACCGCAAAGTTTGGTTTTTTCTTTGTTATACTTCTCCTTTGCAACTACTGGTCCGATTTTGACGAAATTTTGGTTTCCCATCGAATATTCAATATTAAGTTGTAATTTCATTATAATTATTGCAAGAATGAACTACTCGTATTTCTTTGAAATCATATGGGAATGTAACAATTAGAAAAAAAAAACTTTAGAACAATAAAAAATTTTCATTTCGTTTTTAATTCAAAATTTAACAAAAATTGGTAATTTATTTCAAATTAACGCGGAAAAAAGCTATAATTATCTTCAAATGATAAAATTTTTTCTAGTTATTTGTGATTCAGAGTTCCATAAAAACCAATAATTTATTTTAAATTATTTTCATGTTCATTTTCGAAAGCAGCAACAACAAAAATGTTTTAAAAAAAGATCGATTTTCTTGAAATTATTGTTTTTATTTTTTTTCGAAAAACAACAGTTGATCTCCAATGAAAATTAAAGAATTGAAAAAAAAATTGTATTAATTCTTGAAAAAATTTATTTCAAAATAACTAACAAATCCTCTCAGACAATCCTAATCACGTGAAAAAACTACTCTTGCTCTTGAACTTCACCGGTCTAGTTTCCCGCATTTAAACCAACTTCAGAAACGTGTGCCTCTAGCCCCTGTGGTTGTACACGGCACGTAAATTACATAAAATGAATAAAAATTAACTTAAAAGCAAAACACAGCCCATCAGTGTGCTTTTATATTTAGAGAGATGAGAGGATAAAATTGCACGAGCAGTTTATGAGTGCAGTTTCCAATGAAGAATGTTCTTCATTTAATTTTTCTTAATAATGAATAAATATCTATACCGTGTGTCCAAGTGATTCGGGTACATTCTGCGAAAAAATCTCTTTACCAAATACTTGAAATTGGTTTTTTCAAATGCAAAGAAATTGTAATGCTGTTGAAATGAATTTATCAGCCTTAAAATTCATTAAAGTAATTTTAAAAATGTTTCTAATTTAGAAATATTAGTTTAACTTTTATTATGTTATCAGCGAACTGAGATTTTTGCGCTGATTGTACTCGAATTACTTGGACGCTCGGTATTTTGAATTGTAATAAGTATTAAAAATTAAAGGAAAATGGAAAAATTAAGACTGAACGCAATAAATTAATTAGAAATTACTGGAGAATTGTTAATAGGTTCATCGTTCTGTCATTTGAACCTCTAGTCTAAAAATTATGATAGTTATAACGTGAATATTTTTCCAACTTTTAAAATAATTCCACACCTATGTGTTTCCGAATCAACGAAATTTTGCATGGTTGCTTTTACGTCCAATCATATTTTGTCATGATAAGGGAAGGGGAGGGGATAGGAAAGGTAGCAGACCTATTTTATTATGTCTGATTATTTTATTTTTTTACATTGCTTTCTTTCTATTCATAATGTAATTTATTCATAATGTAATCACAATTACATGTAACAATCTTACAGAGGTTAAATTTTTAAAATTAATTTTTTTTTTCACTTGTCATTTATAGAAACTTGGGTAGAGGCACGAGATCGGTTGAGGTTAGAGAAGTGGAAAAAGGCCGGCTTCTTCAATAAATTGAAGTAATTTTATTTGAATGTAAAATTTATCTTTGAGCACATTTAAGATATAGAAGTAATAATAAACCTTACTTTAAAAATTTATTGCTAAAAAAAAAAAATTCAAAAATAAATGAAGAATTATTCATTTAAAACAATTTTTTGTTTCAAAGCATTAATCGTGATTATTAATGATAATTTTTCGAGTCAAAGATTTGAATAAAATGAAGCTTTTAAAATAAAATATCAAGTCAAAAATAAATAGATTAAAAAAAATTTTAAAATATAATAATAAATTAAATACAATAAAAAAAATTATTAATTTTTTTATAAATTTAATTTTTGTTTAAATTTTTAATTTAATTAATTTTAATATATATATTTATTAAAAATTATTAATTCAATTTTCAACAAAAAAAGTATCAGTTTAAATTTTTTTTCCAATGAACAATAAATCCCCACAAAAAAAATTAATTACTTTGAAAATTAATTTTATTTTCAAAACATTCAAATATTATTATTATATTAACAAAATTTCAATACACAGCTTGTATAAATAACACAATAAATTATTTCAAATATTTCAAATAAGTATGCCCAATTGTCTATCAGAAAATGCACTTTCAACTCATTAAATTTTTTTTTTTTTTTTGTGTAATCAATCAATTAAGAACAAAAATTGTTATTATACCGAATAATAAAATATCTACCTTAAAAAATTATCTCGGTATCATCAGTAATAAGCCTAATACAAAATTAAAAAAAAAAAAATTAAAAATCAATTTCATCGACCTTGATATTGCGCAATCCCCTCCCCATCTAAAAAATTTCATTTACGAATCAATTTCCGGCGAAGGCAAAGAATACTACGCTAAAAACGCAATTTAAATTTCAAATCTTCATTCAGACATTATTAAAACTTCAAAGTTGACGAAAGTTACAACATGATGGCGAAATTAATTCCCTACGACTTCGCCACAGGTACCCAGACGCGGTATTTGTATAAGCATGTCTCGTATATTTTGAAAATTTGAAAATTATTAGGGTTTTTCTCAAAACACAGGGCTCGGGTCGCGGCTCCATTCACAAATAACGCCGACGGCCATCAACAAGGGTAGACGCGGTTACAGAGGGAGGCGTCGTAGCGAATATTATTAAAACACGAAGAAGCCTCTATACAATTTTCGATTTGTACAAGGAGTTTAATCCTTTTACCTCAAGGCCTCTACAACCACGAACGCCGAACTGAAAAGAAACTTTCGTAGTGGGAAAAAAAAACCAGCCCCCTGAAAAAAATGACATTTTCTTTATCACTTAAAAATACACCCTCGAGGTTATTAAAAGAAAACCGTTACGGCCGATTTTTCAATTTCGTTTCACCGAATGACCAAAAAAAAAAAAAACTCGCACGGAAGAAGACAGATTTCTATGAAAAAATTCGTGTAAACGTCGACCTTTTAACCTCGTGAAAATGTACGCGTTTATCGATAATTTGTATTATTGAAGATGAGACCACAGAGCCGGTATAAACAGATTCCAGCGCAGTATCCATTAGCGTTAACGGATTTTTGAGCGAAAGCGTCGACTTCGTGTCACGATCTTCGAATATGTCAATTCGACCGGTGAATCGTTTGGGCTTACGAGTGTATTTTCGTGCCTCGTTCCTTGTCGTTATCAAGTAGGACGCGAGACTTTACCACGAATGAAAATTCGTCAATACAGCGTTCACATTTGTGTAATAAATACCCGAACAGTGACGACCAAATGGTATTGAAACAACTGAAGACGTTGAAATTTTTCTTATTTCTCGCCTCTTCCATTATTTGTCTATACCATAATGAAAGACTCGAACGACTCTAGCTCCAAGGTAGAAAGCGCCGTATTGCTATCGCATCCGCACAAATGTGGTATTCTTCATTTTACACATAAATAATGACATCGCTTTCCTGTTAAACCATAATAATGGCACTAGCCTCCGGTATTTACCGGGGGGGGCTAGCGTCGAGTGTCTAATTAATGAATTACCTCTCTATCTTGCATACGAGCATACGATGATGATAGTTTACTACGTATTGAAATCGCGTTCGATGAGAGTCCGTGAAGCTATGTATTTATCTATTTAGCTACACGACCTACGATAGAAATCTATCTGCTTGACGAGTGCTTGCGTAATTTCGCCGATATGAGCAAACTACACTCGGTTTGGACCATTCGTATCCGCCATCGACGTAAATTTTGAGTGGAATGTTTTGTGTACGAAATTTTCTCATCTTTTTGGAATATTGGTTCAAAATTCATTCTTTTAAGTTGAGATGAGTATAATGTGAAAATGGAAAGATACTCCCTACAAAACTACATTAAAATCAATACGCTTTGAGTAATGTGCAAATAAAAATAAAATGTAAATACAGTAAAACCTCGATTATTTGTCACCCCATTATTTGATGTTCACATTATTTGACGGCCAAATTTTTCCTCTCATTATTTGACACCTCGATTATTTGACAAATTTCGCATTATTCAACGAATGATGTAGCACATTAAGCGTTGAAATGAATTCGCGATGGATAAAAAAATTAATTTTATATTTAAATAGTTATAAATTATGATTGAAAAAATAAAAAAATAAATTATATTAATTTTAAATTGATTGAATAGTAAGTAAAAAAAAAAAATATATAAAGGAATTTTATTAATAAAATTTAAATAAATAATATTAATTCAGTCAAGTTTTTTAATAATTTTTATTCTTCAATAATGATAAGGTGTACATAATAAAAAAATTAATTTATTTTATTTAATTAATAAAATTATTTTTAAATTCTGTTAAAATTTAATTTTTTAATATCTTGATTTAATATAAAATTAAATATAAAATGAAATAATTTAAAAAAAAAATTAAATTAATTATAATGATATATAAAAATAAATTAAAAATATTCATCTCAAAAAAAATTTCTTCCACCAAACAAGTGCCAATTACAGACTTTTCATAAAAGTAACTGTTTAAAAAAAAATCTAATATGTATTTTTAAGCGCTTTACCATACACGCGTGTTTTTTAATTTTACACATTCATTTATTTATTTCGTAAAAAAAAATAATTCCCTCACTTTATGTGTCATTTCACTTATTTGACGGACCTCATTCCCTAATCGAGATTCAAATGTAATCAGTTCAACGGTTCCGTAACTTGCCACCAAGCGCTATGGTCAATCGTGGAATTGTTGAAAGGCCAGTTATATGATAAACAATTGAGCATTTGCAAATTGAAGTCTCTTTTCCTCTTTGTTTAACATCAAAAATTCAAAAAAAGTCTGAAGAAAGTCTGGGATTTTTATAAAAAAAAAAATCTTATAGAGTAATTGTAGTAACTGGCGCGCTTTCTGATTGGTCATACGTCACGCGTGTCACGACCAATCATAAGGCTGGAATGTGATAAAATCTAGGTAGCTGCATTTCTACCTTCCTAAATAATATCGTTCAGTTTTCAGTGAACGATTGAAATTCGTTTGTGATTTGAATCGTAGGCTGATTCATGTTTTTATTTTACGAGTAAATGGAGGTAAATCACCATTTTAAAACTCGATAGTTGGTTGTTACATGCGTGACGCACAATCAATCAGAAAGCGGACCAGTTAGTATAACTAAGCTATAACTTGTTAATTTTTATCATGAGTAATACATCATGTTCTCATTACTCTCGCATAGTGATTAGAGGATAAGGGTATATTTCACATATACAGTTTTTTTTTTTTTAGTATAACCAAACTTTGCAGGCACTGAAGGTTATTGTTATGGGAGCCAGAATTTATAACAACATTTGAGGAATTTTTTAGCTGAATTTTTAATAAAAATAATAACTATTACCGCCCATCTGATTTTGTAAAGGGCGTCATGAAAGGAGAGGAGGGGTCTTCAAATCTTAGCGTTTACGTATATGGTCTCTCTTCACGCGTAGCGTCAGCGGGTTTCCATGAAAATGGTTAAAAATTTGGTGAAAGACTTTTCCTGAAAATGTAAAAAGTATATTTTTGTTTTTTTAATTCACACAGTGAATTACTCAAATTTTGAGAGGGGCTGGAGAAAGGGCCAATAGCTCAAAATTTTCGTTTTTAATCTCATATGAAAAATTGAGTCTTTAATACTAACATACCCAAATTTCAGTTTTCTAAATGCATTTGGAATGGAGTTAGAGGAAAAAACGTTTTTTTTTGAGGAAGTTTTAAGTCACGAAATTTCTTGAATCTTCCATATTTCCTCACCAAATTAATTTAGAAAGATGAAATTTTGTACGTACTGTTAGTCGGTGACCAAAATATGAGCTCTTGAATTTGGGTCAAAATGGATGCAAAATGACGTATTATCAAAATTTGAGTAGAGCTTGAGGAGCCTGAAAGTAGTAGAAATCTAATTAATATGAACTTACATGATTATTGGAGAGAAGAAGACACAATATGCCAAATTCACTTCCACAGATAATGTTGGAGGGGAGAAAGAGGGGTATCGACCTAAAAATGTGAGGGGGGTACACGAGTGAATGAAAATTTCTTCTTGTGGTGTAATATGATAAAATGAATTCAAATGACTCATCTATCTTGATTTCAGCTTCCTAAGCGCATTTGAAGGGGATTAGAGCGAAACACCTCTTTTGGAGGGAAAATTTCTGCAGGAAATTTCATGAATCTTCCATATCTCTTCACCAAATCGACCTAAAAATGTCAAACTTCGTGGGTGCGGTTAGTCGATAACTAGGATATGACCTCTTCTATTTAGGTCAAAATGCTTGTAAAATGATGGATTATTAAAATTGGACGATAACTCGAGGAGCCTCAAGTTGTTATAATTTGAGACATACTAAGTGTTTTTGGAAGGTATAGGGTTGAGGTTTTTAGCTTTGTGATATTGGATGTGGCCTGTAGATATGCAGGGTTAGCGATGTTATTTGTAAACTTAAACAAGCCCCAGTTAAAAACTCAGCTCCAGTAATGCGACATGGCTGCTTATATTTTTTTTATATATTACGCGTTATTAATTTTTGGCTTTGTCAATTATTTATTTGTTAATTTTTTATACATTGTTGCACTCATTATAGTTACATAGTTTGCATTTAGACACTGAAGATCTAGTATAGTCGTTCGTCTTTGAAATAAAATACATACAAGTTAAGATCACAAATTTAAACAAAAAATAGAATTAAAAATAAGTAATTAAAGATTAATAGAAAACGTACTTCTATGAAGTAAAAAATTTCAATTTTCTAATTTTTACACCCCACCTAAAAACTGGAATAACAGGTAACAGGCTGAAAAATATGTTAGGAACTTGATATCACATGTTTACATAAGAAAAGCTGAAAAACTGAATATCGATTCTTACTTGGTGAATTGATCACTCTATCGTGCGTTATCACAGATTTCTTGACTTTTTGAACTTTTTTTTTTCATTTGGCTTCGAACGTAAAAATGATTTGATAAAATAGCTAGAAATGCTGAAATATGCCAAAATATGCGGTAAAAAGTATCTTACGTAATAACCTGTTATTTTCCCAAAAATCGATACCAGGTATGGATGATATCGATATTCAATAATATCAAAAAAATATGTGTCGATACAAGAATATTGATATAATCGATACATCAATATCAATATAATCGGTACATCAATATCGATATAATCGATACACCAATATCGATATAATCGATACACCAATATCGATATAATCGATACACCAATATCGATATAATCGATACACCAATATCGATATAATCGATACACCAATATCGATATAATCGATACATCAATATCGATATAATCGATACATCAGTATCAAAACGGATTCATTTTGAAATATGCAAAAATATGGCTAAAAAATATTATTCATGTATATGACATCATGTAAGTCTAAAACGTAACGACTAATGATATTTATCTTCATTATAAATAATCTAACGACTCCGGAAAAAATATGCAATTGCATAAAAATCCGCGAATACCATTAATCATTATAATTATACAACTAATTCGATAAATCTAAATAAAATAAAAATAAAGCATAAAATAAAATTCTCCCTCATAATTCAAACGTGCAATCAATTCAAAAACGAATCATACAACCAAATTAACTAAAACCATTAATAAAATAAAATTTCAATTTAATCCATAGTTGAAATTTCACCACTATCTTATCAAACACCCAAACCATTCATCGTCATTACTTACATCGACAGTTGTAGTTTGGTTACGAGCCAAATAATAATCGACGGCGAATACTCGCACCCAGCGAAAGGCACTTAGAGCCGATAACCAATCCGTGTTCACACAGCAACGATTAATCAGATAGTCAATTTTCCTAAATACACATTTCAACTACCCCCCTCCACGGTGCATTAAATCGCCCAATAAGTTGGTTAATTTTTAATTTATTGTCTTTTCGTCTAGACCATTCGCTGTGAGCGCATTTGACCGCTATGCCGATATACATTAATTACAATAACTCGCTCCTATAACGTTCATTTGAAAAAATCGAGTTCGTATTTACAGCATTTATCTGTTCCGCAACGCGCTATCTTGTATCGGCGTGCTGTATAAGCCGGCCAACCAATTAATGGCGTTTATTTAAGTTTTAATAAAGACATACGTGGGCTCAGGCTTGAACGCGCTAATGAATGCTATAGATATTAATTATCACCTGATGAAGTAGGAGTGTTAAAATGTCAGATCAATTTAGGGCTTCTCATCATAGTAGCTGCGATTTTCACGATCATCGATGAAACCTTTTGTTGACGAAATTATGCGATGGTAAAATACGATAATTGATTATTTGTTACAATATAAACACGACAACGGACACGTTATAATTTGCATGGCTTACTCGATACAACGGATAGGATAATTACAACAACGCGAACCGCGTGTAATTATTATATCAACCATTTAGACTCCATTTAGGCATCACTGTCGTTCGCAATCCGTGGCGAGCGTGTTTTATAATCGATGACTGCGCGCTCCATTTGATTAAGGTTTTATATTTATGAAAGCTCATTGACTACGGTGCCGGTGTCTCCGCACCGTAGTGGCCCTTTTGTTTAATCTCGACTCAGCTTTAGACGCGATTAGCCGGTAATTTTTTCCATTTCTTTCGTCACCACGCGTCGCCTCTCGTATATGTTTTATTTATAACCTTTGTTCGCGGCACAATATGTATAATACGAGTCATTACACAACCGATGATTATCAGACGTGCGCTTCTACCTACCGCGAGCATCGAAATGGGAATTAAGAAAATCATACGTCGGTGAAAATTTCAACTAGGTCACGGCTCGTTACCCGCCGGCCACATCGCATCCTAATCGCTCGATTAGGCTATTTCGGCGAACGTCATCCAGCACAGGCGCCTCCGTTATGCAAATCCACTTCTACTTTCTCTGGAAGTGGCGAAAAAGTCGAAAAAACATGGCCCTCCGACGAAGGTCGCCAAACGGCCTCACGTTAATTCCACCCATACCGGGGAAGTGATGGAACGAGTTTGAGCGGCGCGAACGCCACGTTCTCGTCGATTTATAGGCTCGCAAATACGCGTCTTCGTTCTCGAAGATCGTGTAAACCACGAGGTCACGGGAACAATTTGTTGCTCTTCTTCGCTCATTTTAGACTCGGGGCTACTTATACTACGTAACCCATCTCCGGTAGGAATCACGTTAAGTCGTTACAGCTCGAGATATCCAGATAGAGTCCGCCAATTGTGTACTCATTGTATCCGCGTATCTTCACTATGCGCTCTTCAGTTTGCACGATCCAGTATTTTCGAATCGTCCGATCGACAGGACGATTGAATTATCGTTTCGGTGCGCTGTATCGCGATACGTTCTCGTGAGTCGTTCGACGTGGTTTATCCGCGATACGGTGTGACCGAATGAAGCTCTATATTCCACCATTGTCAGTCCGCCCGTTATTAGTAAGGAGGCAAATTTCGTCGAAATTTCATCATCTTTTTACTTTTAAGCTATGCTATCGAAGCTTCGAAATTTTCACCAGTCAAACTTGATCATTAAGACAGAAAGAAAATCAGATGAACAGATGACAATACGAAGTTTCTAATGATTTTGCAAAATGGAAACCGGTCGTTTTTTAACCAACTCTGTCATCACTTTTCAAAGCATTTAAGGAGCTATAGGTAACCCACCCCCACCTCTTTATAAAATCAAACATGAAATATTACGGAGTGTAACCCTAGAACAATCAAACGAAAGTAAGATGGATACTAACAAAATGTTAATTTTCGAATTGAAAAGTATAATATTTTTCAACTCATTTATTAAGGAAGATACAAAAAAGAGATAATTATTCACTTTTGACTTGAAATCATCGCTTTTCATGACTTTCATCAGCAATAAAAAAAAAAACAACTTCATCACCTCTTAATTGCTTTCATCATCTGAGAGATTCCGAAAATTTTACCATACAGCTACCTTGGGGAGTCTAATAATCCTGTGAATTAAGAAAAAATGCATACGCTGTACACTTCATTAATATCGTTGAATTTTCATCTAGAGTCCTATAAGTATATTTGTGATATGAGGGGGAGGGGGGGAGTTTTGGATGATGCGAAGAGGAGGGAATACAAAGATGCTAAGATAACGAAAACTTCGTTATTACGAAAATTTTCGAACAAAAAGAATGAAAATATTTACGGATACCCTAACTGAACTTCTCACGATCGATCATATAGCTAATCATCATCGTGATCATCACGATCATCATAATTGGCTTCAGTACAGAAGGAAGACGAGAGTGAGTAAAATTTGGGAACCGCAACCAAGAATTTCCCGGTACTTATTTCTTGAAAAAGATCGAAATATCAGATAATCGGAAATCTACTATATTAAAAAATTAATATTAATTGTATGTGAATTTTTTGAGTATTTGATAATGTTTTCTAGTAAACGGCCAAATGAGAATTTTCTATAAGGAATGAAAAAAAAAAAAAAAAAAAAATGAAAATAATAATGAAATATTATGCATTCTAACTGATTCTATCTTTCGATGATTTTTCATTTAAAAAAATTCTTTCTCATTTTTGAACAGGTTTTTTTTATGCAGAAAAGTTTCCATGGAGTTTGGGCTTTTTTAAATTTCATAAACTTTTTTGAAACAACATTTATCAATTTTTGAACAGTCTTCTTAAATGTAGAAATTTGAAATTTACAAATGCTTCGACAATGTTATATAAATCATTAAAAAAAAAAATCGTAAGCAGCCATACCGCATTACTAGAAGTGAGTTTCCAATTTGGGCTTGTTCAGGTTTGAAAATTTCTTCATGTCTACACGCCACGCCCAGGACCAAGTCTGAACATCCCTACTCGTTGAATTTAGAATATATGCAGTATTTTTTTACCATGCAATAACCATATGAACCCATGTTTTTCAAATTCTAGCAGCTTGTGGCTCCTCAAATCATGCTCAAATTTTTATAATGCGCCATTTTGAATGCATTTCGACTCAAATTTATGAGGTCATATTTTATTTATCAACTAACCCTACATAAAAAGTTTGACCTTTTAGGTCGATTTGTTGTGCGATAAGAGATAAGGAAAATTTATGAAATTTCCTATTGCGTTTTTTGCTCCAACAGCCCCTCCAAACTCACTTGAGAAACTAAAATAAAAATCACTACGTTACTTGGCCTCATTCTATCATCTGACATCACAATGAAAAATTTTTGACCTCTCATGTACTTCTACCTGGAGGTCGATAACCCCTCCTTCTACCCTCCAACATCATGTATGGAGGTGAATTGAAGTATACTATAGTTCTTATCCCCAATAATCATATGAGTTCATAATAATTACATTTTTACTGATTTGAGGCTCCTCAAATTCTACGCAAATTTTAATAATCCGCCATTTTGCATCCATTTTGACCAAAATTCAAGAGGTCATATTCTGGTCACCAACTAACCTTACATACAAAGGTTGACCTCTGTAAATCGATATGGTGAGGAGATAGTGAAAATTTCAAGAAATTTCATGACTTAAAACCAGTGTTGTAGGAACACACCCAAGAACAAGAACGAAGAACAACAAGAACGGAGAATTTTCATTGTTTCTGAGGAACAAGACCAAGAACGAGAACATAAAAGTGATATATTTGAAGAACAAAGAACAGAACGAGAACAGAATATTTTCAAACTGAAAGATCGAAGAACGAAACGAGAACTAACTAATGTACAATGTTGTGATACGAGAACAAGAACAAGAACCATGTAATTTTTGGTTGTTTTTCAAGTTCATGATTTATCATAAAATTAATAGATATCATGAGGGGAAAGAGAAAATAAGAAAATTATAAAAGTGGGCAAGTGCTATGTGTACCCATATAAGTAATTTTTTTAAATTATTAGCTTAATTAATTTTCAATTTCAACAACATAAACTGTAAACAAGTTATCAATAAAAAAAAAAAAGAAAAAAGAAAGAAAGAAAGAAAGAAAGAAAGAACAAAAAAAAAAATTAAAGAATAAGAACAGAACGAAGAACGAACAAGAACGAGACCATAAATGATTGAAAGAACGAAGAACAGAACGAGAACAAGACTGAAAGAATTAAAAGAACGAAGGACGGAACGAGTACAGTTGAAACATTGGGAATAAGAAGGAGTCAGGAACAGAATCAAATGACTGGGTTTTTCCAGGAACGAGAACAGGACGAAGAACGGACAAGAACGAGACCATAAATGATTGAAAGAACGAAGAACAGAACGAGAACAAGATTGAAAGAATTGAAAGAACGAAGGATGGAACGAGTACAGTTGAAACATTGAGAATAAGAACGAGTGAAGAACAGGATCAAATGACTGGGTCTTTCCAGGAACAAGAACAGACATATGTTCGTTCCTACAACACTACTCAAAACTTCCTCCAAAACCTGTTTTTTACTCCAACTCTCTGCCTAATATACTTAGAAAGCTGAAATTTGCGTATTTTGGTGTTTGTGACTCACTTTTTCATATGATTACAAATGAAAAGTGTGAGCTATTGCCCTTCCTCCAGCCCCTCTAAAAACTTGAGTAATTCGCCATTTTGAGGCTAATCGTAAAAGCAAAAAAGTGCCTTTTTCGCATTTTCAAGAGTCTCTCAACAAATTTTGAGCAATTTTCATGAATACCCGCTGGCGCTAAGCATGATGAATAAGTACGAGTATATACACCTGAAATTGGACATTTGCCACATGATTAAAAATGGTATGAATCCTAAAGATTTGAAGACTCCCTTCGCCCTCAAGGACAAGAGTCTGTATTACTTAAGCGAGATTCTAACTGATTTGAATTTCAGTAGAGAGCGACAAACATAATGCTGCAGATACTAGAATCGGCTGTTCACTTCTCCAGTTTAACACTTGTAACTTATTGAATACTCTATAAAGTGAACAAAATATTATATGTATTACGTCTAAATATTCAAATAAAAACAAAATGATGAAAGATCAGAAAAATAGTACAAATATAATATACGAAGCGTTCGTCTTTATAAAAACGGCATCATCAGGGGAATGAAACGCATTAGAAGTGAGGCAGGTAAATAAACATGAACGATTTCATTGTGTGAAACATAGTAACTCAACATAATATGATGATGTGGTTTTGTCATTTACTACGTTTTTCCATGTACTCTCGTTTTATGAATTTCAATAGTACTGAATGCCTATTGCTTTCCTTGATCCCCTCTCCCCCAAATTCATCATCGAAATATGTAAAGTTCTCTCGAGTATCTTCGAATTCGTAACACTTCTTTCGACATTTTACAGCAAGACGAAACTTGAAATTTATCATCCAAACGACCCTTCTCTTTCTTCACCATTTCCCATCTTCAAAGTACTCGTCGTCTGACCCGCTGCTTTCCGCGTTCACCCTAAATTCCGCCTTTCGTGGAGCGTTTCGACACCGCTACACCGTCGAAGATTATATAGAAACCAGGAAGAGTCATGAACTCGGTACGTGCCTTATTTACGATTCGCGTACCGCGGAGAAATTACTAATTATACGACAGATGGCCTCGAGACTCTACTATACCGGAGCGAAGTAAAAATTGCAATTACAAAAGTCGACCATTTTTGTTGATAAAACGTTACGTTAGCCGCCAACACATTAAGAACTAATTAGAAAGATATCACGTTAATTGCTGCAGTCTCGTCTTGGCAAAATTAAGAAGAAACTGCCGCCTCTAATGAAACCTGCGAGCGTAAAAACGATTCGAATTTTCGCACCGTTTTACCTTCCGACGTGACGGAGCCGTCGAAAAAGGTTGAAGAATAAATTTACCAGCCTCCGTTTTTCTCATTAATATTAACTAGATAAGTAATTTCTAGGTTAACGATATTTAGTTCATACGTATTCGAGAGTGAAATTGAAAATAAATTGACTGTCGTCGTTTTTCGCGCAATATCGATCCGCCAATCGGTTACCTAGTGGAAAAAATCGCTTACCGAGCTTCTCCTACATTATACAAAACCGTGCATCAACTAGCACTACGTTTTATGCTCGCTTATTGGTTGCCTGATGGCATCGTGTCTAATAGACAATACGCGTCGCCTGGCCGAGAAAAATTTCTCATAAACGTGTAACGGTATCTGCGTATAGGACGATTCATTTGTCGATGGAGAAATAATTTCGCGATTCAGATCGAACGCGTGATCTACCATCGCATTAATGTATTTCAAATTCTTTTGTGTGTACGAATTGGCCGTAAAACGAGATTACCAGCAGTCGTATAGATATGGTTTTTGAACGTGTTCATATATCTCTATACGTGAGACAATTCTTGCCAGATGAGTTTCCCTTACCGTTACCGGGCTCCGTTCGTTTATTACGTGCGTACAAGATAATAATGAAAATACCGAAGGTACATTCGCATCGGCTGGCTCGGTGATATATCTGGACGAAATTGCCGTTCGTCCGGTCATCGTCGACACGTACATCGCAGCTAGATTATTAGACCCGGTGCCAATGTATCATTATACAGTCGTACCTTATGGATGCGATTCATCGGAGCCGATCGTAATTACACGCAAATTACACCTCACGTAGAGTAAAATGAATACGTATTAGATGCAAGCTGAATGTTATTTGAAATTAACATTTTTTCGGCGACGCGCGCAGCGAGCTTGATTGTCATTCTAGGTAGACAAAATTCGAATATGTAACTTTTTTACTTTTAAGTAAACATAATCTATGTTTTCGAGCCGATGAATTTGAATTTGATATTATTTTCTGTATTCTACTCCTTAAGCTTTCTTGGGTCGCAAGTGTTATCTGGTCGCACTAGAGGAGAAAACCTCCGCAAAATGTTCTACAGGTTGCATCCATGGAGGAAACCTCGGCAAAGCACAAACCCTTTGCTGGTCGGACCAGTGGAGGAAATCTCCGCAAAGATAGTGTTGTACCCTTTAACTATACACTGTATGTACTGTTCGATGTGCAGAAAACTTGTGTACCAAAGTAATTAATTAACGTTATTCCATAAATTAATGCATCTGGGCATACTCAACTACTATTAATGTTGAAGCTGTGTTAGTGAACTCGGACCTCTGCGGGAACAGAAGAGAATAGATGGGAGAAAATAGACCTAGGTAGTCCATATCATATTGGCAGAAATTCTAACCATGTTTTAATATCTTAAGGTGGTAACAACAACATCCATGAAACTTCAAGTTGAAACATTTTGAGTTGTTACTGATATATTTAAGCTAAATGGATATCCTATTAAAGTTGAAACAGGTTAAGAGAGATATTGGGACTTCCAAGCAAAGTGGCTAATTTCTGCTGGGAGAAATTAGAAACACATTTGGAGTGATCAAGGAATTAACTTATATATAATTATATACAAATTGTAAATGAAATAATTGCGAGCGTAATTTTTAAGTTCAGGTTTTTTTTTAAGAAAAACGAAATGTTTATGTCTTTATCATGTAGCTAGACGTTTTCTCCACATTTCACTATAAAATTCATTTTTTTTTCTCTGAAAAATGAGAATTATGTCATTTAAAAAAAAAAGGGAAAATGAGGATTTTCAAGATGATGAAAGCTTAATGAATAAAAACAGCTGAAATTATTTTTGAAATTCAATCCGTTATAAAGCCTGGAAAATTTCAATTCAAAATGAGAATCATTATTCGAGTTTCGTTTTTTTTTTTTTTGACGCCTTGTACAGCGCTGGGCTAGAGGCATATTTAAGTAGAGTTACAGGAGTGGGTATAAAGCGGTTGTGTGAAGGAAATTCAGTAAGTGGAGTATACTAATGGGATCATTCTGTAAAATGTATTGGATTTCGGGTTTGGGAAAATACAAGTTTCTATGAATTTTATATTTTGAACATTCTTGGAGGATATGTGTTACTGTAATAGGAGCATTACATGTTTCACAGATGGGAATGGGCAGTCTATTGAGGAGGTAGCTGTGGGTGAGGAGAGAATGTCCAGTGTGGATTCGGGTTGGGATGACTTGGTCTCTGCGAGACAATTGAGTAGGATATTTCCAGGGTTCTATTACAGTATGGATTGTTTTTAGTTTGTTGGATAAAGGAATTTGTCTCCAAAAATCTGAGAATAGGTGATTTGCATATATTTTAATGGCAGATTTTTCGAATAGCCCAAAACTTTTAATTTTTGAAAAATTGGACTTTACATGAAAAAGTTATTTATTCATTTCACAGCCTTTCCACATTTTTGAGGTTTTGAAGGTACTGATTTCAAATTTTGCATTATTCTTTTCTTGTTTTCCTCTTTTTTGGGACCATGAACACTTTACAGCCTCTTTAGAGTGCTTTTTAATTTGAAGGGGTACTACGATGAGTTGGACACAGTATAAATCTCAAAAACAACTCAAAAACGTTGAGGTTCACCTTCAGACGTGTCAGCCATCTGCACCTTACTGTTAAGAGAATAACTCGAGAACACTACATGGAGAAATTCTAAAAAAATTCGCCAACAATCACCACAACCGTACCAACTAATTGAATTCTTTACTCCTTCTCCCTCATACATGATTTTTGAACAAAAAATTATTAGACGAAGACGAAATTAAGTATTGAAAGCAGTTTTGAAATTAGAGACACCAGACTACTGAAAGTAAACGTGAATTTTTAAAAACTTAATTTGGAGAAAGATGACCTAATGAAGTTGAGGTAACAGAGGAATCAAAAAATGAGGTTAAGAAAAAAATCCTGTTCAGAAGCAGAAAGTACACAAACTTTTTTATTTTCAACCAAATTTCATGAAGGTACGAGGTATATGTTCAGTGTCACACGAAAAAATGTACATAAAAAAATTCCCCTCAAAAAATTTGTAGTCTAACTTTAAACCTAATTCCCAGAAAAGTGATTAACCTCATTTCCTTACTGCATATTACATATGGAACTGAAATAGGTCTATGAAGAAGGACTTTGTACACAACACTACGTCGCCACTTTTAGGGCGCAAACAAGCACTAGTTTTGTAGGTAACAATAATAAATAAAATATAATTTGCTCTCGTGCCTCTAGCCATTGTTGCTGTTCTTACATAGCACGTAAAAAAAAAATTACAAAAAAAAAAAAACAAAAACAAAAAAAATTTTCACATAAATATCATGACTTGTAAAAAAAAGAAAACATCGTTAAACGATTTATTATTAATGTATCTTAATGTAAAAATATCTATTTGTTACCACTAAATCATCAGTGATTCACCACTGGTTTTCGCGTCAGCGAGATAGCTAGAGCGAAGAGGTTGTGTTACTCAGCCCTCTCCCATGATCACTATGGTTAAGTAATGGTTCAAACGACTTTGGTTTCTGATAGAAGAGTACACAATTTTTGCGTGCCTTTTCAGCAAGAAAATCGAAACTCGCTTTTTGGACTTTTGTCCACCTAGAATCGCGATCGGCCCCACTGTGCGACGTGGCAAGCTTCCTGATGATTCTAAATTTTACCCAAGGTCGGCTGGTTGCGGACACTTTTCGCCAAACCGCTATAGATCAAGATATCGTTAGCCAAAGGCGCCCGATCTCACCTTCGAGCCGGATACGAGGCCCTCCATAAATGGCGAACGTGTAAGGGCTTCCGTATCCCTAAATCGTAGCCAGTTACCCGCACTTCTCGTTACTGTAGCATTTCTCTCGACTTAAACGTTTTATTAGCGGGGGTCGTAAATTAATTATCACCCGGTTTACAGCTTCCACGGTATTCCGAACATATTTGTATTAACATTCGACCGAAACCGGTTCGCAGCATCGGTGATTTCGATAAAGGTGAAGGTTTACCATTTCTACATATTTGTTTATCGCGCCACCATACGTTTCCGAAGAAGTTCAATTGACGAGTTAAACCCGCTACTTATTTCGCCCGGCCGTAAGTGTCACGAATTTAATTTACAACCGTTGGTATAGAGCGCAATTTATCGAATCCGAATGGCCACGATGTCCCCGGACTTTATAATTCATTACTCAGCCAATTAAACGCGTCGCGGCCAGAAGTCACGAAAATTACACCTCACGATCGTCATGACACAGCCTACCCGTAAGTACCGAGTTACAGATGGATGATTAGAATTCCATTGTACCGTAACGACCGCACATCATCCACGATGAGGGATGTAACCAAAGAATTGAGCTATCCTTCGTGCCAGACGCCTACGTCTTCGAAAATCTCACCGCACCCTCCTCAGTTCCGTTTAAAAAGTAATTAAAGTAAATGCAAATACGCAGGCTGAAAATCAAAAGCCCATTCGGCGTGGTTGATAAAATTTTTTCTTATTTAAGTTCACAAAGAAATCCGTACCTCGTATAAAACTCGTATACAATGTAAATAACATCGCGCCACGATTCGTCGTTAGAATTAAAATTACTCTCCGACGGCAATCGTTTCGTCGCAATTGGCGGCTTAAAAATAACGCGAAACGAGACAAATTTAAAGATAACTTATTTCGCCGTCGGAAACGCGACCGGATTAATTTCTTTGAACAATTTTTTCCCTTCCCCCGTTATTTCGCCTAGGCGGTAACCACGACGATCGGACCGAAAAACTTCGGGTGTTTGCGGTTATGGTGTTCGGATTTGGCGGCGACGCCGCGCCTAGTAGGAATTTAAGCGCTATTACGGTTAATTAATATTTTCTCAACTTCCATTAGGTTAATGCGATCGTTTGGGAAGTAAAATGATTGTTTAATTCTTACGAAATGTATTCGTTAGCTAGATTGGAATACAAAACAAACAAAAAACAAAACATTTGTTTTTTCATAACTTCGAATTGTGAGCTCAATCCAACACACGAATTTATTTCTTTTAATGAAAGATTAATAAATGATATAAATTTTATCGCTCATTACATGATTAAAAAAAAAAAAAAACAAGAAAAATGGTACAAAGAAATAAAACAAGGTACCTGCATACTGAGGTGAGCCGAATTTTAGTTTCCCTCAAAAAGCGAAGAAGGATGGTCAAAATAATTTGTCAAATGACTTTAAAAGGACATCATAAAAACTTCAGATCCCTAACTCGATTTTTACACTCGCCATTGCCGAAAAAAAGTAATTCAAAGTTTTAAACACTTTGAAATTTACAACAACAAAAAATCGAATAATCAAAATTTTTCATCTTCCCAAGTCACATTTTGTCATCCAAAGGCTGAAAAAATTTTAGCTATCAATTTTTTTTTAATTTAGCAGGTCTAAACAATTTTAAAAATTATTACAAAAAAAAAACACACAAATTTTAGTCATTTTTAAAAATGAACAAAGCTTTCCAAAACACCACATTCTTGCTTTAAAATGAGTTCTTATAGATGTTTTAGCATGAAAAAACTCAGACTTTACGAACCTATGAGAAATAAAAATCGAATATATTGTGCCTAATAAGCTTAAAATAGCTACACGACCAATAAATTACACTTTGTCGTTCATTTAAATTAAAAAACAAAATTGGGGTTTTTTGAAAAACAGTTTTAAAACGTTCAAGATAACCAAAATTTGACAAAATGGCGGATAACATTTTTTTACTTTTTGTTTAACAAAATTGACTGTGGAAAGTAATAAAATTTTATCTCTCAAAAATTTTATTTCAATTTCAAAATGATTAAGACAATGACTTCATTTTGGGTGATTTAAAAATTAAGTTGGTGAGCTAAAATTTTTATGGCGTCGTTTTGAGGTTATTTAGGAACTATTGCGAGCGATTTAAAAAAACAAAAAAACAAAAACATATTTGGCCCACCTTACCTCATAAATAACTGGTTTATGGTTAATTCATTAATAATTTATGAACATATTTTTCATTTGTTTAATAATTTATTCATTTTTTTAAAATATTCATCACAATTTTTTTTTAAATTTTGTTTTTCATCATCTTGATGTCTTTATTTCTCCCTTATTTTTCATTCAAGAAGTTTTGATAATTTTTAGCTAAGTTTTTTATTCAGAAACGACATCTATTATTGCCTACCTGATTTGGGAAGGAGTGGTCGGAGTAGGGTGCGGTCTTCAAATTTTTGCATTTCAGACCATTTATTATATCATTTATCATTTTTTTTTTACCATTATTTTTTTCAAACAATTTGTAATCATTACTGATTTGAACTCATATCTGTCGTATTTTTTTAATTTGGGAGAGGATTGAGAGGGACAGTGTACTTTGTATTGATATTTCTCATTTTCTTCCTATATTTATGAAAGAGATTTCACTTTTCTTTTTTCAAATGAGGCGTTTTCATCATCTTAGGTTTTTATTTATATTTTTTTTATGATTTATGATTTTTTTTTTGGGCTTTTTATTATTTCGTTAGCCTTTTCGGTTTCTTTTAAGCATTAATATTTCTTCAGAATCATTTCTCGAATTTTGCAAATTTAAATTCATGCATCATTTCCATATGGTTTCATTCGGTCTGATTTTTTGAAAGAGGGAGAGGGGGGAAGTTTAAAGAGGATAGCGTATTTCATAAAAATTCTTGCAAATTTCTTTTCTGTTTATTAAAAGATGCAATGATTTTCCTTTTTTCAGATTTCACTTCTTCATTATTCCATTTTTTTTGGCATTTTCCATATTTTTCTTTTTCTAGTAATTTTAATTGTATTTATTTTTTCATTGCTTGATTCCTTGATTTATTTGAGATTTTTTCGATGATTGTTTAGTTTTATTAATACACAGATATTCTTTGAAACTCTTAGCATTTCTCTCATAAGTTTCTAATAATTTTGATATTCTTTCAACATCTTTTTTGCAATTTTTTTTTCAATTCATTTTTTCAAAAAAATTCAAATGTTTTTTTATCTTAAATTTTATCATTCTTAACTTTTTTTATTCATCTTTGTTCTTATGGCTCTCGATTTTTCTTAAAAAATTCTCATTTAAGCAGCATGTATATTCAACTTTTTTTTTTCAGTTTCTAGTTTAAAACTCTCTCATACTAAATGATAAATTTGATCATAAATAAAAAGTAAGCAAGTAATTGTAGACATTTCCTAACAAATTAATATAGTTGATTTACTTCAAGTTTAAATCTCAGCTTACAATTGCATCACGGTTAGAACAAAGTCAAATGAGCTGAAATTAGTTTTAAAAATTATAGTTTACTCAAATTATTACACTTCAATTAATTAAAACTATAATTTAATTTTCAAATTTTTCTCCTAAAAATTAGGAATAACAAAGTGGCCTGAAGTACTTGTTTATATTCACCTTATTTTTACTCTTTCGCCTAAAGGTATGTTCATCTTACACTTGAAGAGCTATTTTGGAAAGGACATCGTATAGTTGAGAAGGACTGCATTATCTATGCTTTCATAAGTCTATAGGCAAGGTAAACGAATACAACCTGACCTCTCCATATTTCACCAAACCTTACACTTTACAATTACATTATCATCAATTAGTACTTTACCACTCGTCGCGTCGTGTCATCACGACCAATTCCTTATGAGAAAAAAAAGGTTGAAAAATGAAAAGCACTAAGGAAATCCACTCTTAAAAAAACTCTAGTCAATGAAAAGGCGAAGATTGGTCTGGTCTCATTCGTATGTGGGCGTAGAAAAAAGTGGCGAATAAAACGATATCTGCGAATCCGTATGTACCGAAAGAAACGTTCGGGAATAGGGAAAAGAGAAACTCCGAAAATAAGTCTGGCCTCAGGTAAACGAAGAATGTAGCTTCGTTTTATATTAATTTCCGTATGTTAGCTAGCGGCTAATCCAAACAAAATTTTCCGCTGCAGTTAATTATAAAGTCGTTGTTACCAGCGTCTCCTGCGGGCGCTCCCTCGCTCGTTCCACCCTCGTATCATATTTTACCGCACTCTTCTCGCGCTTCACTCTTTTCCCGCGCGTTTCGCTCTTTATTCGAACCGAAAGTCTCTCTGATTTATTAAAAACTAACTTTTACACTTCCCGCTCGTCCCCTAGGCGTTTTCCGCTCTCATGCAAAACACGTGGCCTATACGATATCGCATTTTGTAAACTTTAAATTGAGATTGGTTAATATTTTCCATCAATTTCGCAATACTACGAGCGGCGCGTAAATTTATACGGTGCCGGTGAGCTTATCATAATACGCGCGTGCTCGCTGTTCGTACACGTATGTATTAAAAGTTCGACGTCGAATCGCTTAATATTTTTTACTGCTGTCGTACGCGATTGCGGTCTAAATTAATGGCTTTTTAACCAGCTCCGACGATCTGAGCTTGTACGCCCAACTAGTTGATGAATTTTCGACCAGAACTCCTCGAATATGCGAATGAACATTCATGTCAATCCCTCCATTGTACTTGGATTCTACGTCGCATATTGAGACTGATCGTAATTCCAGATAGACAAAAGCCTAAAAATCGAGTACAATATTCTCATCGAGAATGTATTCGAAGATACCATACAACTCTTCTCTAACGTGAGGGAAAAAACAGTCAGCAGCCATGTGTAAAGTACGTAGAGACTTGCAAATAATGCTGCAATGTCTATACACCCACATCCAATGCTGAGGCTGGAAACCTCTTGGAGTGAACCACATTACTTGTTCCTAGTACGAGTCTATTCGAATTTCAGCAATATGAAGCTTGTTAAACCTTCGACAAATTTTGCCCACAGGCAATTTTGTACCATTTTGACCTAAATTCAAGTGTTGAGAGTCAGCTCTCAACTAATTCAAAGCTCGAGCTTCACAAATATTTGAAAATGTTACCCACAAAGAGAAGGTACATTTCCAACCTTTCATTTACCCTCGTTACATTTCGAAAACAATAACCCTTCTCCTTTCTGCAACATTACTTGCGCAGGCGAATTAAAGATTTAATGTATTTATTATCCCCAGTAATTATAAAAGTCTAGTAAATTCATGAAGTATCAAATTTGAGCCTTTTTAGGCTTCTCACTTCTTCCTCAGATTTTAACCATCCGCCATTATGAATCCATTTTGAGCGAAAATTGAAGTCGGCATATTCTGGCTTCCAAGTAGCCCCAGATGCAAAGCTGGAGTGTTCTAGGTAGATTTGGTGAAGATATGTAAGAACATTCAGGAAATTCATAACTCAAAATTTCAAAAACTCTATAAAAAAAAACGTCTTTTACTTCGAATTCCCTCCAAATTTACTTAGGAACTTGAAGTTTGGATATGTTTGTGTTCCCATTTCACTTCATCAAGTGAGACCAAAATCAAATTTTTCAAGGGTTTGAGAGTTGCTCCAGCTCCACTCGAAATATGAACGAACCTATATGTTGAATCGAATCAAAAATTTGTAACGAGAACATCTACCTAGATCTTGGCAAGAATCACATGAGAACCGCTTCTGACAAATCTTGAGCAATTCTCGCTAACACTCCACTGTACCATGAAATAGGGGGAAAATGTAAAAAAAGTTGAACATTCGGAATTGGACTATAAATGGTATAGAATGTGAAGATATGAAGACTCCCCCTCCACCCCGGATCCCTTTCTAAATTAGGTAAGCTGTGATAGTTAACCTTTTTATCACAAACTGTACTCATAAAAGATTCAAGAACAATACGCAGGCTGGGGAGGGGATGAGAAAGGAACAAGGGGTCTGATTGATCCTTACAGAGTTGCTAAGAGGGCTTAGAAATCTGAATTTAAGATTGCAAAAGCCTTTAGATTTGAGTACCCGACCCAAAAGTAAAGGGAAATAAGTCAATAAAGCGATGATGATGAATAACAAAAATCTCTTCTCTAATTTTTTTTTTTTTAATTTTCATTGGATTCAAGAAAGAATTGAAAATGGGGATCTGAAAATTATTTTATCTCTAGTAACTCAACTACTGCTCCGATGCCTTCATTCTAAATAGCTTGTAAGCGCAAAAATGGTGATACCTTATTCATAACTTAGGGGGTATCAATCCACTCTTTGATAGAAATGATGTATTTCCAAAAATACATCATTTCAACTATCAATTCATAGCGATCTCCCCCCCCCTTACCGTTTATTTATTATATTCGTTTTGAATACTTTAGCGTTTCATGGTATTTGTTGTCCAAAAAAAACCTGAATGGTACAAACAAAATCTTGATACAGCATTATTTAGAAAATACGGCTTTACCGAGTGATCGACCTATTTATGTATCAGCAATATAAAATGTGATTTCCAATGATATTCTTTGAAAATTAGTGTTCTCCCACAAGAATATCGAAATCTCTTACCATTTTATCACATTCTTATGATTCAGCTCTTCAAGAAGGCTTGAAACCAAAACACAGGAAAATTAATTTCAGAGGAACAATTTGAAACATGCTTTTGAGAACATCAAGCTTTAAGTTCGATTTAATATTTGAATCCATATTTTTTTGATGTGATTAACTTGTTTCCTTGTAAACCAACTTAGTTTTTGCACTTCCTGAGAGGCTGAATGGTAAAATTGATTTCATATTCAAATTTAACCAGCTAAAAAAGATTTAATTGGATATAAATGTTCAATTTGGTTGCACGAAGCTCTATTTTCCAAAATTTCAATTCTTGACCCCAGAACACAGCACTTTGTCTCAGAGCAGTGACAAGAGTCCAATTTTGCGGATGAATCCGAAGAGATTGAGTATAATGGTTTCATCGTTCTGAGGAGCTGAGATAGGGCATTCGGAAGACTGAGGAAACGATGAAGGGAAGAAAATCTGGGACATTCCTGGAGAAGTTCAAAGACTGAGAGATTAGTGTCACAGTGGTTGTAGGTAGGTGGTAGTTAACGAGACAGTAGATAAGAGTAGGTCATGTGAGAGTAACCAATTCTTAATCTACATAGAACTTCTTCTCTCCTATTTTTATGGGAAGGGGTTCGCCAGAGAAAGGTACCATTCTTTATTAGATTAACTTTGTTTGTGAAAGAAATATTTGACCAAATGTTTGACCGTTTACCTGAAATTTTGTTTTTGAATGCAGTTTGAAGTCTGAGACAGGTGTTGGGATATTCGGTACGGGAAAGTACTGCGAAGACTCTTTGGTTGCAGCGTCAGCGTATTCATTTCCTTGGATGCCTGCATGGGCAGGTACCGAGGCTAAGGTGATTTCATTAGAAGCTTAATAAAGGAGGGTCCTTATTTTTCTGCCCAGGGGGTGTTGTTTTCTTTAAATTACGAAAAAAATGCTGTTTTCGATGCCTCAGTGTTGCGTATTGCCTACAACGTACCTGAAAACTTGATGGCTACATTTGTACACAAATGCTGTGAACTTGTGAACTAAGGTTAAAATTACTGGAAGAGGGAAATCCGAAAAATGACCCCAAATTCCAATTAATGACTTGAAAAACATGAGCTAGGTTTATTTAAAGATGAAAAAGTTCTATATGAGGCTTCTGTTCACTTAGAATCACAAACAGCCGCACTGAACGTTGTCCAAATCCACTTTCCTCCGACGTCGTTAAAAATTGCGACAGCACTCCTCCGCAATGGCCGCGCTCCATGGTTTACGACGCCGCAATAAACACATGTAATACCCGCGGAATACCAACGGTCGTAAAAATAAAACCGCTAATTTAACGACGCTTCGAACATCCATCGCGAATGATCGCCGCGTGGCCGAGTCATCGGAGATGATAATCTGGCAACGTGCGGGGAAAAAACCACTCGCATAGATTCTCTCGCAACGATAAGTAATTTACATTGTAAATGAAGATGCCTCGAAATTACGTAAAACGTGCAGCTCGGACACGCGTGCAGAAATCATATTTTCAAACTTTCTAAAATTAAAACTGACGACTTGATAAGGTGACACAGTTTCGTCGAATCGATATCCGATATAGACGAACCAGTTACATTTTTTTGCGGATTTTATTAATTTTTCACCAACCCGTATGCCATTTAACAACTCAGCTGCTCGGCATCGTTGTTCGATTTAAAAGCTTCTCGAATTCAGTTCAGCTACGAGCAACTGGTTGCTGTGACCTTTGATCGTTGCTGCGAATAGTCCTCGGCGAATGGAATCTCGATCGGTTCACGTACGGACCTGGGTCTGCTTGTGTTACCATTTCGGGCGCGTGTTACCAACGCCGTAGCATTCCAGCGGCGAAAATTAAAAATTAATCGCTTCCCCGCGCGCTCCCGGTAACGGCTGTACGCGAATCGTAAACGTATAAGTCGAACTGGGCGATAGTCTTGGGTGGTGTCACGCGGCGAAAAACCCGCCGAGTAATGGTCAGGTGTAGGATTCGCGATCTAATTGTGTCGAAATGTTTTACCTTGTGCGTGCCACCGTCTCTGGCGCGTGCTGTCATTTTATTACATTAAATGCGGATCACAAAGTATTACGATAGATTTCTCTTCGATAAGCTTTCTCACTTTTCTTTATGAGATTTGCGAATGCGGTAAATTCGGATGTCGTAAGAATGGGTATAATTCGAGGATACTACGAGTATATATCATGAATCACAATACGTGGAAGTTATCAAATGTTTCGAATTATCAAGATTTTTCAAGTACTCAATTTTCTCTGAAAATTCGACAAGTTCAGGAAATTCTTAGATTTTGGAAATTCCCAGATTCCCGAAGATTCTGGAAATTCATATAAATAACGGAACTACCAAGTTTTTAACAGCTTTGTGATCTTCATTCCATTTAGCGATCAAATTTTCCTACTTTATGTCTCCTTTTTTTTTAGTTACATTTCCTAATATTTGAAATTCCTAAATATTTTCCTAAATGTTTCAAAATTCAATTACTTCTCCTTCTTTTAATAGTAATTTCCCAACTCTAAGAATTACTAATTTTATTCGAATTTTTCTTGAAATTTTATCATTTTAATTACTTATAAATGTTACAAACTAGCCAGTTTTTGAAAATGTCGAATTTCTTGAATTATCAGAAATTTTTAGAATAAATTTTATCAATTTGCATTTTCCTTCTTTTGGCTGAAGTTATAAAAACATTGAAATTCCTGCGTATTTACAAGAATATATCAAATTTTAGAAATTCATAATTTACAAATTTTCGAATATTTTGTTGAATTTCAAATATTAAAATCCTAAGAGATGATGAATCCACCTCCATTAATTTTATAAAATTCAACACTCCGCTTCCTTCAATTATAGTTCTCCCATACTGATCACGTGCCTCTATAGCCACTTGGCTGTACACGGCGCGGTAATTGAGTAAAAAATCTTTGATTTAAAAAATTTTGTAATCTTGGAAATTTTATAAAAATTTTTAAAACATTTTACAGATTTCAAAAATTTATGAGGTTACTGAGGGAATTTTTGAAAAATTCAAAATTCCAGAATTCTGGATTGCCTAATTAGGAAACTACTCCAATTCCATGTCTTGCTATTCCTAAAATTTCAAATTTTAGATTCTTAAAAATTTCATAAACATTTCAAAGCTAATAAAAATTAAAAGATTTCAAAAGTTTATGATATTCCAGAGAAAAATTTTAGAAAAATCAGAATTTTGAGAATTCGCAAAAATTATGGAAATTTCAGGATTTTAGACTACTTAATTAGGAATCTACTTCAATTCCATGTCTGGCGATTCCTAAAATTTCGAATTACAAAAATCCTAAATTCTCACAAATTTTGTAAAAATTTTGAATCTGATGAAAGTTTTAATTTTAGAAAAATCAAGAATTTTGAGAATTCGTAAAAACTATGGAAATTCCAGAATTCTAGACTATTTAATTGGGAAACTATTCCAATGCCATGTCTTGCAATTCCTAAAAATTTTGAGAAATTCAAAAAATAAATGAATGTATTCCTTCTATAAAATTTTTTAGAAACATTAACTTCAAAATCTCTTCAATTTTTATATTCTTTTCAAAAATTTTTGAATTTTCTAAATTTTTGTGCTCTCTGGGATTTTTAGCATTTTCCCAATTGCATACTGGAAATTTTTCAAGTTTTCGAAAGCCTTCAAAAAATTCGCAACACTTCAATCATTACACTCAGGAAAACTGTGTTAAAGAAAACACTATTTTCTCACCTCTTCTATTGTCAGAATGGAATCATAAAATGATAAGAAATCAATTTTCAATATCAGAATATTCGATATTCAGATGCATGCATCATTCCCACGAGATTGCAAACTACCTCGAGGCCTACCAAGCCGCTATTTAGTTTGCTATTTACGTACACGTATCCATCTATCACGAAAATTTCGCCTTGTACATACATATATGCCTAATTGCCCGATATACGTGACATGCATTATTAACAAACTGTTCGTTGATAGTCGAAGATCTGATGTACTATCTGCTAGTCTACGATTCAACCTTTTTCTATAATTTGAATAACTGGTACGCGCCTCAAACGAGATATATGATTGATGAACAATTCGACGTAGAAATTGGTACTATTATTATCACGTGAACACCAAAATAACGATTTATTTTCAGGCGACGAGTTTTATCGAACCAGAAAACGTTATTTTTCGCTCGGCGAAAGTCTCTCATGAAATATTACTCGAAAAGAAAAAAATTCTCGGCTAGCCCAGAAATTAAGAAATTATTGGTATATAGAGGCGCGATTGAATAAATAAAGCTATTACGCCTTCGACAATATGCCAAGTCCCAGATACGCCCCTATACGAGCGTGGTCGGTGCGTGTATTTAATTGAATCACGACCCGAGTCTTCTTTTCTAAACGCTCTCATTACATTGACGGTGATGAAAATCCGATTCATAAGTACGTCGACCCTCTGTAATGCCAGTGATGACAATACCATCCTCGTATCTAGACTACGGTACCATGAATGCCAGTGTGAACCATGATTCACTGAATACGCTTCCACTTATAACCATTTCGAGGTTCATTTCGTACGCGACACTACGACGCGATTATTAAAATACCAACGTATACGAAAAATGTCCGTATCGCAGACGCGAAATCCGGAGCATAGCTCAATCCAGAGCATGATACGAGCATCTCTATGTACCAATATCTCTGGCATAAAATCAGTATATTCTATACTCGGCGCCCTAAAGAAATCACGACCTTTGATGGTTCGTTCTCACGAGCCGCAACTAGGTAATTCGTTCCCACGTACGAAACCCATAGATGATGGCTGGAAGCCATCGCGTTATGCGTCTGTTGGATGCCCAAGGGCTTTATGTTGCTTCGATTTCGTTTTTTTCTCCTCTTCTGCTTTCGTCAGATGCGGCGGAAATTTTTTCCGAGATATTTCACCGAGGCTCATGGTGTTTGCCCACCCCTCTTCACGGCACGAAAACTGATATGGTACAGCGGAGATATGAAATTAAGGCAGTAATTTCCAGCACGAGTATTTATCGTCGATTTTGTCAATTGGTTCGCCAATTCGAGGAAAGGTTAAGAGATAAGATGCATCTATTGTAATAACTTTAATCAAACTTGAATGAAAGGAGAAAATCACCGTAAGCAGCCATGCCCCGTAACTGGAGCTGAGTTTATGATGAGGGCTTCTTTAGACTAGTGATGTTGATAAGCGCTTCATGTGCACACCCAGTACCAAAGCTGGAAATCTCAGCTTATTCAATTCAAAAATTATTCAAGTTGATTTTATGATATGTGGTACTTCTAGTTCAAAGTAATTATTTGAGCTCATGTTCATCAAAATCCATTCCTTGAGGTTTCTCAAGCTTTCTTCAAATTTCACCGTGAGCTATTTTGGATCCATTTTGACCTAAATGTCAGGAATGAGGCATGATATTCTTAGCGGTGTAGTAGAGTTGGGCACAGCCCAGAACAAAAGAATTTTAAATCCAAAATCTAGGTGAAAAATAAAGATAATGAAAAAAAAAAAAAAAAACAGAAAATGATTCTCAATTTCGAAACGTTTAATTATAAAATTAGAAATTATTCTATAATAAATCACATGAGTACATGAACTTGCAACCTGAACACTAATCATCGGATCGCTTAAGATGAAAATAGAAATAAAATTAAACTTAGTTTAGATTAATTTGACATAATTAATGCAGTATAAAAAAGTGAAACACGTAACTAAGAAGTAAGAGGATATGAACTCCTAAAGAACTAACAAATGAATGCAGTGCAAAGAGTGTCTGTGTTATTACTAAATTAGCCTGTAATGGTATTTAGCTAACATTTTTTTTTATAAAATGGAAAACCCCTCAATATCTGCAGGCTCACAATATGGGGTCATAAAAAACATACTAATTTCTTCGTGGCCTAACATACCTCTAAATATTCACTGGCTTGATATACCGCGCGTCTAAGTGATTTGGGTTCAATCAGCGAACAAATCTCATTTCCAGTCATTTAAAAATGATTTTTTAAAATTTCAAAATGAATTCATCAGCCTCAACATTCATTAAAGTAATTTAAAAAATCATTTCTGATTTAGAAATTGCAATTTAACTTTTATTATGTTATCAAAAAACTGCTGTCGAACTCAAATCACTCCGGTGCTGGGTATAGGGAACATGGAAGTTATGAAATCTTTTATAAAATTTGTATACTTGCACTATAGGCGCCGGGGGTTAGTTATAAAACAACTATTTAAATAGTTAATTTGTACAAACCATAAGATTTTTATTTAAATCGTTTGTTGGGGGAGAGGGGAAGGAAGGGTTATGAAACCTTTTTATAGGGGCTAAATTTCATTGCACAGAATATAGGTTTACTCTCCAGAGGGTCATGAAACATCAATTTCTCACCTTTTCTTCTTTTAGTTATGAATTTCGACATTTTCCATACTTCCAGAAAATTTTTTTTTATGTCATTTTTTTCCTAAATAAGGAGACCTATTGACTGGTGCGAAAATTGAACCGCTATACCTCTTTTCAAGATTGAGATATTCGAGCTGATAAATTTACGATATTGTCTACTGAATTTATACACACCAAAAATGATATCACGGAAGTACATAAGTTTCTTTTTTCTTGGTACATTAAAATTAAATTTTAAATCAAATTTTGCTGCCTATTAGAATTTGCAGATTAGAAACATTTCCCCCTTCCTCCCCCTCCTCAGCTTGGCTAATGCATATTCTGATACTTTATTAAGCTTAAATACAAAGTTTGAGCAGTTTAGATGATCTTAACGAAAAGATGTAAATAATTTATGAAATTACCTAGCTTGCTTATCACGAAGCAGTTCTCGACTCTACTCTAAATCTACTTGAAAGCTTAATTCGGGAGAATAACCCCTCCCCCCTCAAACATTATAATTATGAGTAGTTGAATTAATAATGTAGGATGCATCTTATTTCCAGTAATCATACAAGTCTAGTGAGTCCATATGTATGAAATTTATTCTGATCATTCCCTATTTTGAACACGTGTAGATCTGAAATTCATGTTCTCATATTCTGGTCTCGAATAAACCGACATGCAAAGTTTAAACTTTTTAGGTGTGCTTGGTGAGTACATAATTATGGAAGATTCAAAAAATTCGCTACTCAAAAATTCTGCAAAAAAATGGGTTTTGCTCTAAAATTTCTCTAAATTAATTGAGGAACTAGAACTTTGGATATAGCTGTCTCTTTATCTTCATACATCATACGACATCAAGATCAAACACTTCAAGTTTTTTAGAGTTGCTTCAGCTACACGCAAAATTTGAGAACCATCATTATACTTCGAATCAAAAATCCAAAAATATTACCTCTATATGTTCACAAGAAGAACCTCCAATCAAATTATGCGCGATGTTCATCACACCTTTCTGTGCTACGAAGTGTAGAAAAAATATAATATGAACAACGCTGGGAATTTGCCATACAGCTACAAATGGTCTAAAATGCGAAGATATAAAAAACCTCTTCTTGAATCAGTAGGCTGTAATAGCTATCGTTTCCATCAAAAACTCGCCCCGAAAAAACGCTCATCACTCCTTAGATGGCCAGAAATCACAAAACGTGATCGAGCTTATGTAACATTAGAAGAATACCTCCTCGATAGCTCCACAAGGCGGACATATGGTCGTGGAAACTGGAAAGTTGAAATCATTGTTATGTGGTCACAACTCGTACCACCCGAACGGACGCGGTCGCTCGAAAACTCGTTAACATCTTCCGGCCTTATCTATGATCTGGTTCGCCAGTTGACAAGTTCGCGTACGTGTTTATTTAAATTTTTGGAGACTAGCCGAATAGCCGGGTTTGCCAATTCGATGAAATATTGAACCCGCGATTAAGATGTAGGCGTCCTATCGGTATACAAGACACGCCCCGAAATGGGTTCGGTTGTCCCCAAACGTTTTCACGATTTATCGTCCGTGTAAAGTGATCGTCGTGTGGGTGCTTGGTATTCTTAAGTTTCCGCAGACGGACCCAAAAGCCTATCGAATCTGTCCGATTCGTCGACCGAGAGTCCAGACGGTCCTGAATTTGCTGTCTCTGCGTCCTCTCTTTTTCCACGTACTAATATGGAAGTCGTTAAAACGAACGCTGTCACGAACGTGTACTACGCGCTTAACACGCGTTTAAAATCGCCGCCGCGTTTTATCTGCTCGCCGTACGAAATAAAGGTGACATTTTACTACTTCCAATACGCTCCGCCAGCGCGCCGCCGACGACATACAACCAATTAGTGGAATGTCTTTGTTGACAGCATTTACACATTTTACTGTCACATTGTTCGCATTATTGGCCGAGCCGTATCTATATAAATTGTCGCCGTATCTCTTCTCAAGCTCATGTATTACATCGCGTCGCGCTTACGTATATTTAAGAAAGTCAATAAACATAACTCTCAGATACGAAAGAAGCGCAGCCAAGGAAAAAACTATCGCCGCCGTAATAAAGTGCCTCGCGAAATAATTACATTAGCGGATAATAGTTCTAGATAAATATTTAACTAGTTTTACGACCCCGTCCGAACGGTGTTTCTTTTTGAAAAGGCGAAAATTTTTCTACCTTTAATTACGCGCATAAAATATGATTATAAAAACGAACGCGGCATGCGGGCGTTAGCTCCATTAAAATAATCGTTCGGCTACCATTTTAAATGGATGCGCAATCTAGACTCGCATAGATATAGTTCGCGATGTCGTCCAAAATATAGCGTTGCATTCGACCCAGACGTATCAGCATGCTCTGCTAATGACAGTCGGTGCAACCTATAAGTGAAAATTTTAGACAAGAAAATTAACATCGTTTCGACGCCCACAACACAGACGCGAGCGGATGCATACGAATGTTTCTATTATTTAGAAAATATCTCAGATGCGTCGAAAACTTCCGAAAGCTGTATGCTCGACGACGTAAAACGTCAAAATTTTACTCAACTCAACAAAAACTTTTAATGAAGTTCTACTCGCACAGAAATTATTTCATTGGAGTCGATAGCGGCTACACCACACGCGGAAGGTAAAACGCCTTTTAACGACCGCAGCCCCCTTCGCTTCCTTTTACTGACGAGTCGAGAAGTTCCTGCGCTAAAATTATCGCCGTCTGCCTTCTGTCTTATATGAATATGACATGATGGATGATTTTGTGCCAGAATACTTCAACGTGCTTCAAGCAGAGTTTCAAACTCATATTTCCAATTATTCAATATGTTTTTTTTTTTTTTTTTTTTTTTTTTTTGGTGGTGGCGGAGGGGAGAACAAATAAATGAAAAACTGTACGTGAATAAATTGATTTTTTTTAGATTGATATAAATGAAGGAACAAATTTTTTAGAAAATAATTTTAGTGGGCAAAGAAATTCCACCAACATCAATAGTGTAATATTATTATCATTTAGAAAGTTTTTTTGGGGACGAAATTGTATGTTAATACAAAAGTTATGAAGAAAATTCTGTAAACAACTATGTCACCTACTTTGAAAAAAAAAAACCTACAAGATTCCAAAAATATTTTAACATCAGATGCATTAAAAAAAGTAAATCATCTATGAATTAATTTTTTTCACAAATAAAAAGATCTCCTCACCTAATTCTCATAGTTTCTTCCCATTTTTTTGTTTTGGTGACGTTTTTAACTGCTCTGGTGATCATGCCATTTCTGGGACGATTATATTTTAAATAGGAGGCCGGAACGTTATAGGAGAGTCGAGATGTATATTTATAATCTCAGGAAAAGAGGATTTGATCAAATTTGATTAAAAAGACGACCAGATATAATTTGATCAAATTTGGTCAAATTATATCGTCTCATCTTTTTGATCGAATTTGATAAAGTTTGATCAGATTTGATCAAATGATGCATTTTTTTTGACAAAATTTCATCAAAATTCAAATTTGATCGATTCCTTTGCAAATAATATATTGACATTACTTTACCCCTAATCTTTCTCTTTAAAAACTAATCAACTCTTATTAACTGCTTATTTGAATATTTCAAGTGTTAACTTTAAGTAGATAAATTGTTTCTGCACCACCTGGTTTATTTTACGCCAACCCTCACTTTTTCAGCTTTCAAGAAAATCACAAAATTCCCCAAATTTTCATATTCAGTTTTTAATCAATTTAAAACAAAGTATCCATCTTTTTCCCTCATTTTTTCATTTCAACATGTTTCAAAAATTCTAGATTTTTGTATCCAACTTGTATCCATTTAGCTACATTTTCTTATACTTTTCCAAGATTATTCTACAAGGCCAAGGTAAGGATGAACCTGAAGTTAGCTTGCAAGATGATCTTCGGCTTGGTTACAGGCTAGGGGAATTTACACGGTGCAAGTATCATAGACATTAAGGAAATAAAGCCGTTATCTTCAAACTATGACATGGATCATAATGTCAACCCTGTCGGGGGTACCACTAATATTCATAAAGAAGGTGGAACGATGAAACACTCACCAGGGGGAAAGTGAGGGAAAAAAATTTTTCATAGTGAAACACTTTTTTCTTTTTGTGAGTCAAGCTTACGTTGTGCCTAAAATACGATGAGGTCACCTCATACAGCACTTCAAGACGTACTTACGAATAAATTTTGAGAAACTTTCTACGCATAGGACGGGAGAGGGAAATTTTCAAAAATTGTACCTTACACGAATAAGGTGATCCTCTAACATTTTTTATTTTTTGCCAAGTTATGCTATCATAATAATTACCCGTATATCCATTTAATAAGTACAAACATCGCGTAGACAAAGTAAAAACCTGGGTACAAACTAAAGACAAAAAATAAGAATTTTAGAACCAGCCAAAATATTTTTTTCAAGAAAAAGAACGATACTGAATTGTTTCAAATGGAAAAATCAAACAGAATACCTAAGAAACAAAACTGCAATTATCAAATTTTTACGAATAAGGATACCTAGTTTCAGGTTTTTTCTTTTCATATAAACAATCTAAACATCTGTCGTATTCTTTCATATCCAAAGCATCCATAGATTCGCCGTACATATTGAATAATTCTTACCATCTCGAAGATGTATTCTCTCTCCATTACCACTGCAGCAACGTGACAGAAGAAACCAATATCGACTTTTTCTTCTACCAATCGTTTTAGCAAAGCTCGATTGATGGGAATCTCAAATTTAGGATTGCGCTCAGATAGTAAATATAACCATTTATATTTAATAATCTGAATTTTCTTCTTTTTTTGATCCGAAATCGATTGAATGATTTTATGTTCATTGGCATTTAAATTATATACCTCCAAATCATTTTCTCTCTCTACGAACTCCAATCTGGCCTTTGCGACTGCAGGTGATTTGATACGAGATAATTCACCTTTCAAATTTTCCTAAAATATAACATTGCAATCCCTTCATTAACAGCTAGAAAAGTATAGTGGTATAAATAGTGATCCTGATCTTTGAAGCTATTCTATCCCTTAATTTGAAACTGTACAATAATAGAACGATCATTGATTAATAAGGTGCTCAGATCGCGCTCGCCTCGTCAAAACGCAGTATTAAGCTATACCATCAGATGCGAGGCGAGTATATTAGCGATACTAGGCGAGTCACAGTTTTTCTGAATATTTTTCTTCATGATCAATATGAGAATATTCTTTCATCCCAAGAAACTCGAAACGTGAAAAAAAAAAAAAGAAAGAAAAACCGAGAGAGAATCGAAGCTGAGATTCATTCTGTGTGATATTAAATATAATGCATGATGATAAGTTACTTCACTTAGACCCAATTTGATGAAAAAAAAATTCAACTTTGATAAAAAAAATATAAAATCTCACCAGTTTGGTACAAAGCTCTCCTATTTGCTGGTGCAAGTTGTAAATTTCATTTTTATTCTTCTCATATAAAGACTTGTAATCAATCTAGAATGGAAAAAACATTCAAATTTTAATAAGAGAACACTGATTTATGATTTTCCTAATATAAGAACATAAATGAATGATAGTTTCTTCGTACAACAAGGTATTTTAGCTTACGCTCATCAACAGCAGGAGTACATGTAAATTTGTTAACACAAACATGAAACAACATAGAATCCATCCCAAATATAGAAAGTAATAATAAAAGAATAAAAAATCAAAACACATATTTGAATTTTCATCAGCAGATGACCCTTTCATGGAATAGTACCTCACTGAGCGAATATATATACTTGATTTTTTTTCATCAACCAATGAACTTTTCAAGGAATACCGAACAGAGCCTACAAAATGATAGAATATTTAGTGCGAGAATTTTCCCCATCAAGTAGCCAAATTAGAATTAAAATGATCTTACTAATAGTAGATTTAACGAAAGGTGAATGCATATAAGAATATCTCAATTTATACATAGTGTATCCTGTAAAACACGAATTACATGAGATTCCATCATTGATATCACAAAATGTTGATTAAATACTGGAGTATAATATGCAATGCTTACTCAATCAAGAAATGCCAGATAACATCTTGAATTAATTTAATTAAATTTAGTTAAATTAAAGATTAAATTACTAAAATACTGTAACTGATCACACCAAAATTCTGTAAAAGTCTGAAACAAAATGTTGACAAGAAAGCTCGGTTAGGAATTATTTTTTGTCTTTGGCTTAGCGTTAACAAGAGACCCCGAAAGGAAGGGGCAAAGAAAGGAACTTGTAACCAAAACATATTCTAAATTACTATACGTATTTAATCTTTTCAAAACAAGATAAAACCAACAACAATAAAAATAAAAACAAATAAATGGAAAAAAAAACTTCCAAAAATTGATAAAATATCAAAAACTAGTAAATTGAAACTATGTTCAAAAATGTGAAAAGAGCAAAGAAGTCAAAAAAAAATATACAAAAAATGGCTTGATATAATAAAATGATCACAACTTGAAAATTTCACAAAAAAATAAATATTCAATGGATGAGAGAGGGGAAAAAATATAAAAATGTTTGAAAAATTGCTCTACTCTTCCACATAATTATTTCTATAATTTTATTAATTTTTAATGTTATTTCATTTATTTTTTTTTTTTATTATCGTTTTTTTCTATTTCTCATTTCAAGAAAACGTTTACGAAAAACAAAATTCCATGCGTTTGGTCTTAAAATCATTTCAGTTCATGATATTAATTCTCATTAGCTTAAGTCATGACTCATGAGTATTGACCATTAGGCTCTCAACGAACTAATTTTTATCAACGAATGCATTCCAACATGAATGATAAATTAAAAAAAAAAAAAAATCGAAATAACTTAAACATCAGAACATTGAACTCGTGCATCAGTGGGAAGAAAAATATAGCTTGACCATACTAAGGGTTAGCGAATAACATAGTACGAATGAATTTTTGAATATCTGTGTTTTTGCTTCCTCTTTCCCACCTCTTGTAACTCGTGAATGAAATAAAGCTTTCGAAACTGCAAAATCTCAGTCATCCGTTAATGTTAAATGATTAAAATTCAAAATATTCCAATAGCCTGACCAAAATGAACCGCATCGAATCACCGTTCAGTTGAAATCACCCTCCGGCGATCTCATTCGCGTCGCATTTACGTGAAAGTCTCGCTGAAAATCGTACTTGACGTAAGAAATTACCAACATCGACGACGTAAATCACTCGCCACAATAGTCTCGCGGCTGAGACGCTTTAAAAAGCTGAAATGTCGGTACGACGCTAATTTAAAAGCGTCATATTCGTCTCTCGGTATCGAGATTAGAATACAGTTGTAAATTACGACTCGCATTAACCTTTAAAAAGAGACCCTTAAGTACAATAAACAGCCAGAAGGAGCGCCACAATTCCATCGTATTTACAATACACTTTAGAAGACGTTTCGCCTTTTATTTATGTATGGTAATGTTTCTACAATATAACCAACGTTTTTAGGAATTAATAGCTCTCCGAATGAGTGTTCATCACATTTGAAATGATATCACCAACAATTACGCGTCAATGCTGCTCTTCGAGGTGCGCCTTTTCGAAATGACACATGACACCATATATATACAGTAATCGATGGACTACCATCATACCACACACTGTTTCAGTATTCCGTTTAATACGATAGGGTGCACGGGTCTCAATGAGTCTAGACAGTAGACACCGAATTACACCGAACTGCCGAGAGAGTAACGCCAGCAACTAGAACGACGAGCATTTGAATAGGACGGCGTGTAGTTCATTTTGAAAACCTACTTAAAATAACTACTTCACTATAATGTATTCTGTAAGTAGGGAATTTATGAGTTTAGCCATAAACCTACGTAAAATTCGTAGCGATTTCTCGACAATTCGACTATATTTTAACGCATCCCACGTCGACTATTTAGAGCATTTTTTCCATAGCCAAAAAGTTTTCCACCATGAATTTTCATAATACCGTTTGTTCACACCTTGACATGATTCTCGCCATAATAAACCTACTGATGCTCTTGTAAAGTTGTATTACATATACATATAAATAGTAAACCCACGCCAAACAACTCGCTACTCATTGTTTACTTCAGGTAGCCGTTTAACTGACGTCTTTTAATATTAAAGAACCCATCTTCGTGATTACGGTTTTTTTTCTCTTATTCTTCTCTCATTCATACGTCAACCGGTACATTTCTCACAAGAAACGCATCATCTTTTCGTTCGACGAACAAGAAAACCTTATCGTGAATACGGAGCAAAGTATAGAAAAAAGAAAAGTGTTAACAGATCGTCTATAATAAGGTTCTATTCAAAAATAATAACAGTACGTAATTCAGTGTTACCAACGTTTACACAATGACATACAACGAACAAACGTATAAGCTTCTTTTCATACGAGTAATGAATGAAATTGTAGACTGAATTATGCCATTATCGCGGACGCTTATCGAATGTATTTTCTGGACGCGAGTTAACGACCTGTAATTTACTTCCATATGGGACGTTGAACTTTGTGTGAAAATCCGTTTCCTATTTCAATTCGCACATTGAGAAAAACTTAACGGTTACTTTATTGATAATCGAAACGCACCTCAAGATATCTGATGATGAAAAAGTGCAACTCAGATTCTGTTACGCTAGTTTGAGTGTCCCTATGCGATAGATCCTCCTTCTATTTCTTCTATGCTCCGCCCACTACATTAGAAGTTGAGCTGCGAACAGCCGGTTTTAAGGGGGGAGGGGGGAAATAAGGTGTCTAACTCCCCAAGAGGTTCTTTTTTCCTTTTTTTTAGATGTTTAAACAAACTTTTTGATAATTTAAACAATTTACCATCTTTTTCACTTGACTTTATGGAACTAAAACCCACCCCCTCAAGCAGCGATCCTAAAACCGGCACTGGTGCTGCATCATATAGGGGAATATGGCTCAATAAACGGAAGAATTCAAGTAATATAAGCTGAATACGTTATTGTAGGGCGTGGTCAGAAGTGGGAAGAGGCGGAGTATATTACTGAAAGAGGTATATACAATCGACAGAGAAAGGCAAAGAAGCTAATTAGCCTTAGCCATGACTTTTAATAGCGTTAACTATGGGCATACCAGAGATTGTAAATAATAAGAATAAAAAATAAATCCAACCAAGAAAAATTATTGAAAATGGAAAGGAATTGAAATGATTGTCAAAAATTTAAAAAAACAAAAAGGTAAATATTGAAATAATGCGAAACATCACAAAAAAGTGAAAAATTTCGTGTTCTCTAAAGAGGAGTGAATACAATAGCGGGCTTGTTTGAAAAGTAAAGTCTACCAAAAAGTGAATTATAATAATAATAATACAAGAAATTTGAAAAAATGCATAAAACTGAAAAACCGAAGTTATTGAAAAATCCAAAATAATGTTCAAAATTAATAATGATAAAAAAAGATAATAATGAAAAGAAAAAAAAAGAGAAGGTGGAAAAAATTTCTAAAAATTAAAATGTTCATAAAACGAGACAATAAGTGTAAAAATTCCGTGTTCTATAAAGAGAAAAAAGTGAATAAAAATATAAGAAATTTGAAAAAATGCATAAAACTGAAATCACTGTAAAATTTAAAATATTGCACAAAATTATAATGTTAAAAAAAAAAAAATAATAATAATAATAAAACATAACAGAAAAATTGGAAAAAAATCAAGAAAATTAAAAAAAAAACACGCAAAATGAGAGCAATATCTAAAAATGAAGTAAAAAATAAAGAAAGACTGTAAAACAAAGAAATTTCAAAAACTTAACACAGGGAAAACGTCCAAAAATGTCCAAGAATAAAAAAAATTAAATAAGGGAAATTTCCGAAACTCCAAAAGTCGTTTGAAAAAATAAAAAACTGTTTAAAATAAGAAATCTTCAAAGAGTAAAAAATAGAAAAGAAAAAAAAATGGAAAATAAAAACTTCCTAAATATTAATTAAAATACCAGAAATCCCTCTCCTTCACCGTAACCCCAAATATCCCTGAAAACTGTCAAAAAATTTTTTCTTTCCCAACAAATGTTCCTCTGGCAAGAGTTGTTGTACATGACATGATAAAAAAAAAATCTTGAAAAATAAGAAAATGTTTTCAAAAATTGAATAAAAAATATTTTAAAATGCAAAAGAAATGAAATCTTTGCAAAATCCAACAATTGTAATATCATGCTAAAAAATGAAAAAGGATAAAACATGAAAGAAAATAGGAAAATAATTTTTACTGTATATTGGATAATTTTAAAAAAATGTGATTGTGTTAATTTGAACTTGGAAGTACAGATCAGCAAATAAAACATTCCATTTTGAAACTTCGAAATTATCCCCTTCTTACGCCCAATCATCCAACATGACTACTAAATTTTCCAAGTCTCTGAAGCTCAATGTAAGATCAATTCCGATTCTCAATAAAATCTGAAGCAAATGCCATAAAATGTTGACCCTGAACGTCTGAATAGAATTTTCAGTTTATTAGGCGAATTCTAAGAAACTCAGTGTTAATGTTAGCGAAGCATACAACTAAGCGATATTTTTTGAGCCTCATATACCTCCCTTTTGACCTACGTCGTTCGAATATGAAATCGACACGCGATATGACTTAGTACGTTTAAATCTTCACGCTTGGCAGGCGAAAACAAAAAACTTGAACCACATTTGGCAACTATAAAACCGGATAGAATGCGATTTTTAAAATATTAGCGCTCGTAAAATCCCATATAAATCATTTTTCCTGTCCGTCGATACCGTTATTACGGCCATCTTGTTTCATGTACTGCTATTGTAGAAAGTAGACGTGTTTACAAAATAATCGAAATTCTAATTTCCTCTATGTTACGCTTTGTTTCAGGTAAAACGCTGAAAATGTTACAATCGATAAGTGGGTGAGTGCGATGATATAAATTAGAAAAACACCAAAATCCAACGACACTGATTCAATAAGAAACCCCGTAAGGTTGCGAATTTATCGTCGGTTTTGCGAAATGTGGTGTCGGAAAATCGTAAATTTCAAACTTTACGTGACCGATTTGGCGGCCACACTGGCAGCAGACATTATAGAATTTTTCGCACACCGTAACCAGACAATGTTAATCGTTGCAAGTCGTAAAAAATTATTTACAACGTTGTTCGACGTTAATTCATGCGCTAGAAACGCGTACAGGGGCGAGGGAAAGATATGAAACTCTATAACCTAGACACTATTAAGTGAAGTCATTTTTAGCTATTACTAGTTGAAAAATCAATTTCTACGCAAGCAACGGAGAGAAAGGGGAGTTAGCTTTCGAATACGAAAAATTCACGCTGATACTCTCATCCGAACAAAGACATCGTACAGACGATTACTTTCCCATTTAGATACAGTTATCAATTGTATACGCGCGTGATAAGAGCGTCAAATTAACAAAAGCTCGTTTATATGGAAAACGAGACGAGAATGCTTTGCAGCGCGGTACCCGATTGAAAGATGCTCGTCTGGAATAAAGACAACACGAATCTAATGTATTCACTCGTATACAAACGGATTAGGTACCAGTGAGATCACACTAAATGTTTTCGCTCGTCTGTGCCCGTCCATCAACTAGGTGACAGCTTAGGCCGGAATAAATTTCGGTGTTACCACCGTCGTTTCAGATTCCTATCAGTTAACGACATCGTCTTTTTCATGCTGTCGTCCGATCGTCTGGCATTGTAAACAATCGCCTTCGTCGTCCCAAAGGTTACCCCGATTAAATTAACAATTTCATTATTATTCTAATGTGCGAAGCGTGAATCGCTTATCTTCCAAATGCATCGAGCCTCGTGCTCTGTGTCTCGTCAGGACCATGTGGGGCTGATTCTGTGTACCAGCTCTTTCCAAAAAAACCATTGTATTGACGGTAACGTGAGATGGGTCGTGAGGGCTCTTTTCGCTCAATTTACTGATATTTGGGAGTATAGCAGGATTCGACTTGATTCCTACTCGGGCGTTCAGTTCTCCACTGAAAATGACGATTGCGACTCTCTTATCACCCCAATTCACTGAGGTGTACCAAAGTAACTACGTCAGAGATCACGTGACTTCAGTAACACAAACAACTCATCATATACTTTTTTAGACTGATAACTTGAACAAGTACTTTTCGCGCAAAATAACAATGGTGTGTAGAGGATAATATCGCATTTCACTGTTTCATGAAAAAACTATAATATTTAGAGTAAGAATTGACTGAACCTCTTCTTTCGATCTCATCATCATCTACATAATGGGAAAATAATTTCAATAATTTCTTCAATATTTTCTATACACTCATCATATGAACTCAAGAAAGTCAAAAATTCTAGAAGTAGCTACCGTGAAAGCGCAGAATAACAGGAAGAACTTTAGACTCAACATGAATGCTCTCCTTGAGCTAGTCCTAAGATGGCTTCATTATCTAGAAGAAAAAGTGATGCAGTTTGTAGTGTGCCATTTCCACTTTTATAAAAAAGTTATGAATGACAGAAATTTCCAATACTACTCTGCTGTTCATTATATAAATTTTAAATTTGACAAAAGCAATATGTAAACATTGACTAAACCATTAAAATTTTTTAATAAAATTATTAAAATCATTCCAAATCTTACTTCCATATATACAGGGTATTTCATCTCAATCTGAGTTCCTTTATATCACAAGTAAGGCTATTCATATGATAATCATGAATGATAGTTTGTCACCAATATTTGCTGAAGGGGTTGAGATACAAGAATTGAATTTTTTTTTGTACTCTTACGATCAATTTCAAAATTTTCATTTTGTTATTTAAGACAGACAGAGGCACGCTGTTTACGCCAGAATGTAGTGTATATAATGTAGAACTACTGACAAAGATTTGGTCTCAGTGGAAAGAGTAGGTGAGGAATTATAATGAAAAAAAGTGGAAAAAACTTAATACAGCGAAAATTCTATTCAGAAGGATTATCACTTCATGGCATCTGCTTCGAATTTTATTGGGAGTCGAAACTAATCCTTCATTGGGCTTCAAAGACTTTGAAAATTTAGCATTCTGTATGTTGGATCTTTTAAGTTTGCCGAGAGAATAGATTGGACACAGGAAAGGCATGATTTTGAAATTTCAAAATGAAATGTTCTATTTGCTTATCTGTGCTTCCAAGAAAAAATTAACACAGTCGCATTTTTGTATACTATCCAATATGAAGTAAAAATTATTTTTGTACTTTCTTTCATGTTTCATTCTTTTTCATTTTTAAACATAATATTACATTTGTTGGATTTTGCAAAGATTTTATTTCTTTTGCATTTTAAATTTTTTTGTTATTTCATTTTTGAAAGCATTTTCTCATTTTATGAGATTCTTTCTTTATTGTGGCATGTACCGCAATTCTGACCAGTGGCACATTTGTTAGAGAAGGAGGACGCTTTTGACAGTTTTCAGTGATTTTTTGGTGTTACGGAGAGGAGGAGGGATTTCTGCTAATTTCATTATTATTTCGGAAGTTTTCCCCATTTTTTATTCTTTTCTTTTCCATTTTTCATTTCTTAAAGACTTTTTATTTTTTTCAAACGATTTTTTGAAGTTTTGAATATTTTCTCATATTTAATTTTTTTTTATTTTTCGACATTTTTGTACGTTTTTCTTTTTGTTGATTTTTTCAATTTTTTTGTTTTCTAGTCCTTCATTGCATTTTCATTTTCCTTTTTTCAGTCATGCTAAGATATTTTGTCTTATTTCGTGAACATTTTATTTTTCAGAAATTTTTTACAATTTTGCTGTTTTGTTTTTTTATTATTATTTTTTCTATCATTATTAATTCAAGACATTATTTTAAATTTTTCAGTACTTTCAGTTTTTCAGTTTTCTGCATTTTTTTTAAAGGGCATGATGGGATAAGCTAGTCGAAAATGCCCCCGAGAGCTTTTCGAACGGTTTCTAGGGCAAAAGGTGGCCCACATCGAAAAAAAATTTTGACAAAAATTTCAGGCTCCAGTTGCGCCTATTTTCGGAGATATAGGCAAAAACAAGTTTTTCGATTAAAATTTTTTTTCTCGTCATATTATTAAGGTGGAAAGTTGAAATTTTATTTATAGTATCTTGACAATAAAAGGGTTTTTCAGTAATTTTTTCAATTTTTTTCGATCAATTTTAAAAGAGTTATGCAATTTTTAAAATTTCAAACCGCCATTTCTATGGCAAGTTTTCGAGGTGCAATTATGAAAAAAATTCCATAAAATGTATCTTTTACCACCAAACATACCATAAAAATTTCAGAATTTTTGGAGTGGTGCAACATAGTCAAAAAAAATAAAAACTATTGCAGCGCGCTATAAACCAAGCGGTTCGGTACTATGCGCGCTGTAGGCCGAACGAACGTTACACGACGTTGCGTCGCCGCCTTAACAGTGCATAACAGCTTAACTGATCTTCTCGCGCTTAAAACATTACTTAGGCTTATATTTTTTCCTTTTTGGTTTACTTATAAGTGAACTCCTACAACTGATTAAATCAATTAATAGGCCTATTCCGTTTGTTTATTTGAAGAAAAAAATTCTTTCACCATAAAAATAACAAATATTAAAAAATTATAATAAAAATAATTATACTTATTCTTATTAATAGAATATGATTATTTTTATTATAATTTTTTAATAATCGTTAATTTGTATGGTGAAAGAATTAAGATATATCTTAGCTGCTTTGAGAAATGGCTACAGATGCACACGCGACGCGATGCGATGCACTATACCCCTTGACCGCCAAGTACACTTGATTTGTTAGTATTATTATGTTGTTTTCTAATGACTTCGGATTTTTAAGGGTTGGTAATTTTTGTAATTTCGTATTTTTTATAACTTTTTTTTACATTAATTTTTCTTTCTCTTTATTTAACAATTTTATAATAAATTATAATAATTTTAAAATATTTAAATTAAATTTTTTTATAGCTTTAATTAATTCTTTAATCTTAATTTCTTCAAGAATAACAAAAACTTTTTAACGATTTTTAAAAATTTGTTTGGCATTACTATGATGTAAAAAAAAAAAAAAAAAAAAACTTGAAACAAAAAATATTAAAAATCCAATTTTATATATTCATTAGATTTTAATTTTTGAAATGTTTGCGATGAAGCAAAACGAAACACTGAATATAAACACTACAAGTGCTTGAGTAACATTTCGAAACTATTTTTCTACAGTTATCGTGCAAAATATCACCATCATTTATTTTTTCCCCTAATATCTTTGAAAACTTATTCGCATCTTTTTCAGAATTGATAGTTTTTTAAATGTCGCTATTTTTTTAAAAATAAATTAGATCTAATACACTTTTCATTATGCGACATTTTCGAAATTAATTATTTGAATTTAGAATTTATCACAATATATAAAAGTCAAAAAATTTTGGTTAGTGTTCTTATAGTGAAGGGGTAACATAACAATTATAATATTACATGCAAACAGAAGCATGATATGTAACGATTGTTTTGCAAACTGAAGTGGTCTTCCTCTTTATTATAATAAGGAGGAGAAAAATATTAATAAGAATATAATTATTTTTATCATAATTTTTTAATATTTGTTATTTTTATGGTGAAAGAATTTTTTTCTTCAAATAAACAACGGAATAGGCCTATTAATTGATTTAATCAGTTGTAGGAGTTCACTTATAAGTAAACCAAAAAGGAAAAAATATAAGCCTAAGTAATGTTTTAAGCGCGAGAAGATCAGTTAAGCTGTTATGCACTGTTAAGGCGGCGACGCAACGTCGTGTAACGTTCGTTCGGCCTACAGCGCGCATAGTACCGAACCGCTTGGTTTATAGCGCGCTGCAATAGTTTTTATTTTTTTTGACTATGTTGCACCACTCCAAAAATTCTGAAATTTTTATGGTATGTTTGGTGGTAAAAGATACATTTTATGGAATTTTTTTCATAATTGCACCTCGAAAACTTGCCATAGAAATGGCGGTTTGAAATTTTAAAAATTGCATAACTCTTTTAAAATTGATCGAAAAAAATTGAAAAAATTACTGAAAAACCCTTTTATTGTCAAGATACTATAAATAAAATTTCAACTTTCCACCTTAATAATATGACGAGAAAAAAAATTTTAATCGAAAAACTTGTTTTTGCCTATATCTCCGAAAATAGGCGCAACTGGAGCCTGAAATTTTTGTCAAAATTTTTTTTCGATGTGGGCCACCTTTTGCCCTAGAAACCGTTCGAAAAGCTCTCGGGGGCATTTTCGACTATCTTATCCCACCATGCCCTTTCTTATATTTTGGTTTTCTTTTTTTTTTTTTTTTTTTTTTTTGAGAACACGGAATTTTTACACTTTTTTCAATTAATTTAGAATCATATCAGTATGAAAATCACTCCCAATTTGCAACTATGAAAATGTACCAAACTACTGAAATCGATGCTAAAGTTTTTCATAATCAACTGCTGTCACGTTGATCCCATACTAAACCCCACAATCTATCACCTGGCTCAACTCAACGGTCTCATCCAATCTCACAAAACGGCTGGAAGTTCGTCGACCAACGAAAATCGTGCGCTCGTGAATGAATATACGTCGAGAAACTCGCATCTCATTCCCCATTCATGCACGCTTCGAAACTGGAGCAATTTCGACGAATAATTTATCAACGACTCGGCGGCTACGACCGAGCACGTGCTAATGGCTGAAATAATACGTTACGATGAACTGATTTGCTATGCGTTATGACAAGTTAATGAATGGTGGTTATACTAATAGACCGTCGGATCTATATTCACCGTTCTCGCGTGAACAAGACATGCGAGCCTCCGCCGATCTATTATTAACAAAATACACACATGAACGCCACTGCGGACTCCCAGTGCCTACACAATGTAACCGAGTGGAATTAGAACAATCAAGGCGACACGAATTTTACGCCGAATAAGCTACCGTCGTTCAATATGGAATTATCGATGGATAAATTAGACACAGAATAAGAAAATAATACTCGCAACACGGACGATTAACCGCCGCCACGTAGGATGTTGTAGGTGTCGGTTCGTGCGGTGTGTGGGCCAAACCCACCCGCTGCCTCTACAGACTTCGCGGGGGAACTGATTTTTGCCTTAAGCGGTAACCAGTGTAGTATCATCTGCCAGACGATTCGAAATAGAAGAAAAAATAGAAAAAAAACGTCATCTTCGATGGCGCGATAAACAGGAAACAGAAAGTGTACTATGTTTTCATCGTCCTCCGTGTATCATATTAATTCCAACGCCTGCGGATTCGAATTAGAATATCGCCTCTGGGGAGTGAGTAAGCCAAGAAAAACGCTCAATTTAATAATAACGTTGGCACTTCTATACTAGTTCTGCATTGTGATACACGAATTTGCATCTAAGTACATGTATTTTCCTTTGGGTTTTTTCTTCCTTTTATTTTTTTCCCTCTCTCGATTCTTAATTTCGAGAAATCGATAATAATAAAAAAGCGAGTTATGGTGGCCGACGGCGTTTCAATACGGTACCACCTTTCGTGTTAGCCTTGTTTTCAAACATCAGATTATACCTCGAAGTATCAGCATAGGTATGAGCATTAGAACTGACATTAATAAGTTCGTCGTGGATTCCCACCGTAAACCCATTATCATCGGTTGTGTCCTCATTCGAAAATCGTCCTGAAACTAATATAGTCATTATGAAATCAGGTATAGCTATCCATTGAGTGCGAGTAAAGATTTCGATGACGATTTGGAGATCTATTTCAGACTCGAGTGATCAGTCTCGTTTACAGATTTCAATCATTTCAATAGGTATGCGTGATAATGGCTTTTCGACTTACACGAAAATGTGTTAATCATTATGTCAGAATTTCTGAGCAAGGAAGACAGAGAAACTAATCTATTTCAGAATTGTCTAAAAATTTTAGAGCTTGAGAAAAATTATAAAAATTATTATTTTCAGCAAAACTTAATTTTTCAATAACAAAAATTGGTTTACAAAAATTAATTTTTAATTGAAAATCTATTTACTCGTTGAAATATATTTTTTGATTTTTTGATACTTGAGTAGCTCAGGAAAGATCTAGCAGGCTCTACTGCCAAGCAGGGTGAACTATTATACCGATTTGCAACATCCCCTCTCTTTTTTCAGATCTAAGACTTTACTTTAACGCATCTATTCGGATAACTTAGCAACCCTAATGGTGCAACATCACTCTCACCAATAAACTCCGATCTATACAAGGCTCAACCACTCCTTTATCTTCCTTTTTTGCACTTGACCACAGAGAGCAGGTTGTCTTCTTCAAACTACGTATTGTTCACTAAAGTGGGCCGAATTTTGATTTTTTCAAAAAGCGAAAGAAGGATGATCGTAATAGTTGCTAAATAACCTCAAAAGGACGTCATAAAAATTTCAGCTCCCTGGCTCAATTTTAGACCACATCCAGAATGAACCTGAAGTTTTGAAAATTTTCAAAAAAATAACTTTTGGGCAATTGAAATTTTTTTCCCTTCCTTAGTCATATTTCGTCTCCTAAAGAGTGAAACAATTTAAGCAGTAATTTTTCAAAGTTTAGCCGTTCTAGAGCCTTTTAATTTTTTTTCAAGAAACACCAATTTTAGTTATTTTCAAATATGAAGGACAAATGGATATTTATTGGTCGTGTGTACTATGGGCCCAATGTAGGCTTTTCGGATTCACGAAGAGACGCCAAATATGCTCGATTTTTGTTACACAGGAGTTTTTAAAGTTCAAGCTTTTCCATACTAAAAGAAGGTAAAAATCAAGCGTATTTTCCCTCTTAAATCCGAAATAGTCTAAATCAAGTCTATACTGTACCTACGACCAATCCCTTATTCCTGAAAATGATCAAAATTGGTGGTTTAAAAAAAATATATATATATTTATTTAAATCCACTAAACTAAAAAAAATACTAACTAAAATTTTTTTAATCTCTTAGACGGCATAATATGACTTTGGAGGGGGAAAAACATTTTTAAAACTTCAACTTTTTTAGGAGGAGGGGGAGGGAGAGGGTCTTAAGATAGAGTTGGAAAGCTGAAATTTAAGAAGCCATTTTGAAGTCATTTAGTCACTGTCACTATAGTGAACACTGAACATCTACCCTTCACTTAAAAAAAAAAAAAAAAAAAAAAAAATGAAATTGCTTTCACCCTATTTTTAACTCATTTTCCTTCCGACCAACTTTCAACAATTTGAAGCCTCCTTTGTGTATCTAACTCATCCTTCCATCTGGCCAAGACTTCCATGTATATCGCAAGCAACTCCTACACTCCTACTTCACAAATACTTTTCCTAAATAAATTTGAAAAAATGAGTTGTTCTTTTTTTTAATTTAATCCAAAGTCTCATACGTATTGCTGGCATACTTGATTGCAAATGATATACTGAACACATATCAAAAAATTATTTTGAAAAAAATTGCATTAATAAGTATTTAAAAAAATTCCTTTTCCGTGCCTCTGGCTTTCGTTGTCTGTACACGCTACGTAAGCAAAAAAGTAAAGTAAAAAATAATGAAAATAAAATGATGAATACATATTTTTTAAATAGAAAATAAATCACTTTCTTCTATATAAAAATCATTTCTCATTTTTTTAGAAAACAAAATTTCAATAACAAAATTATATGTGGAAAAAAATCTGAAAAAAATTATTAGAAAAAAAAAATTAGTAGATGGAACAAATCACGATGAAAAAAAAATACTTCACTAAACAAATATTCATCAAAAAATTTGTTTTTAATAGGTACTCTATGTAAAATCTTTTTTTCTTCAATGAAAATAATTAGAAAACCAAATCAAGTCGAATCCTCTCGACTAAACTGTTTTCAACTTTCATTAAATCCTATCGTCATGATTCCACGTAATGATGAATTTAAGATTAAAAAAGCCATTCGAACGGAGCCAAAGGTTGATAACACGACACCTACGTTAGATCTCCATCATCATTAAATCGATAATATACCCATCCAGGTATCCCGCACCATAAGTCACAGCGCCGGCGCGCCTCGACAACGTACCGCAAGAATAATGTTACCAGCTATAAAACTGTCCCATAAATCGGGCGCGTAAACCGATTACAAAATAAAACAGCGTAGCGCCCGAGCTCGTACATCGAAATTTCGATATCTCTGTCCAACTTCGATCGTTAATACAACAAAATCGTGGCCTACGAGCGCTCTTATCGGGCACACTAGGCAGCCCTTTCGATGAACGATTTACGCGTATCGCGTTAAAAGGTTTTATTGTCTCGCGATGGAGGGAGAAAAATCGCCTTCAACTGGTAGCATAATCGAATCGATAAATTACCCGACGATTTTTTAATAATCGCGACGCGGGCACGCGCGCCACCATAAAGTAGGTATAGATTGAAAAACACACATAAAACAGAAGCGTATTATCACGTTTTAAAAGCCACTTGCCGGACAGAAGCCATAAACATATCGTGAAAATAATAATAGGTTATGTAGACCGATGTTAATACACACGTATAGAAGTGTATATCGATACATCGGCGTTGGCTATATCAATATAATGTATCGATACAGCTACGGAGCTGGAGCTGTTAATACGCGACCGGCGTGTGTGTTTGTCTATATCTGTACGCGTTCGGCCGCTAATGCCGTCGATAAATATATACCTATTGATTCGCGATCGTGTGTGCACGAGCATGTTCGCGTATACTTAAGTGGATGTATCCGTTTAAAATAATAAATCGACTATTTATACATTAGCAACAATATACCATAATCGATAATATAATTCATCAGGCGGCGCGGGTAATTGTGACCGCGCGTAGCGCCTACTACATTTTACAAGGTGTTCGTAAAATAATCGCCTACTTGTTCTCGTTCCCTTCGATTGTAGCGGAGGTTTTTTTTTTAATAATGTAGCCGAATCTGTTACTCTTGTTCAAGTAATATATTCATACGTGAATTACACATGATATAAATCAATCCAGTTCACTCTTGAATCGATTAGAGCACATCTTCAATTGCACAAATATGAAACATTCGATATAACTGAGGCACTATTGAAATATTCAAAGGACTTCTTTAAACTCTAACCCGCCATAGGTAGTATGGAACCAGGATTGGAGACTAGTACCAACATATAGCTTAGCTCGCGAGTAGTTACCTGCGCCTAGTCTCAGTCCTCTTATGTGTTCATTGTATGCAACTATTTGTACATGGAAGTACAACATATAATATTTTTTTAAATTTAAATGAAACCACTGATTTAAGTATCTATGATGATAGAAAAAAAAATTGCTAGAAAATTGGTGGTATACACTTTTTGCCTATCTTCATTTTTGAAGGAGCTACGATGATTTAAAATTTTTCCAAAATTCCATTTTTTAAAATTTGATTGAAATCCTTCATTCAAGTAGGTACCTAGGATGGTAGAAAAAATGCATTAAAAATTGTAGTAAACACTTTTTGCCTATATTCATTTTTGAAGGGGCTAACAATAATTTCAAATTTTCCTATGATTTTTTTTTCTAATGTGACTGAAATCAAGGAAAAATCAAAATTCAAATATGTACGTTTTGCTTATCTTCAGAATTGAAGGTGTTTCAGCAATTCCTATCACTACACGGATTCGGTACTAGTTTAATTTTCCATCTTTATATTTTAATTTTTAGTGAAAAAATTGTTATATGTAGGTTTTACAATAGCTTTGATTTATTTCTCATTCAATCCTCAGCCCTTCTTCGAAATATCTAATCATGAATAATAAAAAATCATGGGGAAATTTGAAATTATTATATCCCCTTCAAAAATGAAGATAGGCAAAAAGTGTTAACTACAATTTTCAATGCATTTTTTCTATCATCCTAGGTACCTACTTGAATGAACGATTTCAATCAAATTTTAAAAAATGGAATTTTGGAAAAATTTTAAATCATCGTAGCTCTTTCAAGAATAAAGATAGGCAAAAAGTGTATACCACAAATTTTTTTGCAATTTTTTTTTTATCATCATAGATACTTAAATCAGTAGTTTCATTTAAATTTTAAAAAGTATTATATGTTGTACTTCCATGTACAAATAGTTCCATACGATGAACACATAAGGGGACTAAGACTAGGTGCAAGTAACTACTCGCGAGCTAAGCTATATGTTGGTACTAGTCTCCAATCCTGGTTCCAAACTACCTATGGCGGGTTTGATAACATTGTAAATTAATTATGAAAATTCATAAGATAATTAAATACACTACCAATATGAATGAAGGCAATTTAAAGATAAAATTAACAGTTTTTTAAAATGAAAGCGGACATTCCTAGAATGACTTTGGAAACTCCTGAAATAATTCACGGCATTTTTCAAATAATTGAAAATCATTTCTTAAACGAACCTACTACGAACGTTCTAGAATAATTCAGGAAATTCGCAAAATAACTGGGAATAATTTAAACTGATATGAAAAATCTTACTAGCAATAGGAATCAGGTTTAAAATTTTCATTACTTAAGTTTGTAATATTTCTAATGATAAAAAAAAATTCAATCATTAATTTTGTTCATAATCTAGCGAATTAAATATATATCTTTTTAATGATCATTCATTTTGCATCATCATTCAATTTTTGAAAATTTTTTCTGAATCAATTTTTATTTATATTTTAAGAAATCAAATGGCACCGATACTGTATTTTATTTGCTCCATATTTTAGTGAAGGAAATTTGGCGTTTTACTTGTATGGGATGTGGCATTGGTGACCCGGGCACCCTAATATTTTAAAACTTTCCACTGTATGATCAAAAATACGTATAGCAAAAATTATCTTTAGAAATATATATCTTATCGTATTCCTCTTTGTAAAATCAAAGCATGTTTTCGCAAAGCCCATCTGAGACAATCTACATATACGCGTTATAGAGTTGTTATAGTAACTGGTCTGGGTTCTGATTGGTCGTATGTTACGCGCGTAATGACCAATCATAAGGCTAGAATGTGATAAAATGTAGGTAGTTTCATTTCTACCTTCCTAAATAATATCGTTCAGTTTTCAGTGAACGACTGAAATTCGTTTGTGATTTGAATCATCAGCTGATTTGTGTTTTTATTTTACGAGTTAGTCAAGGTAATTTACCACATTCCAACTTGCTGATTGGGTGTTACACGCGTAACGTATGACCAATTAGAACATAGACCATTCATTATAAATACTCTATATGTAGTTGTACGGTGAAGGTAATCTCATTAAAACCTCGTCCATTTTTGTAGCTTTCACGTTACAAACATAATAAATAGGTTTTTACCTATCAACATTCTGTTCGAAATACTTCGCCAATGAGTATGATAGTATTTTCGCTTTTCATGAACAATTGAACAATGTAAACTCGAAAGATTGCGTAATGTTTAAAATACTGTTCTGTATATAATTATTATATGCGCGTGTGCTCCTATAGAAGAAGACTTGACCATTCAAATTGTTCAAGTGGACGATTCCAAATGAAATAATCAAAGATAAGTAGTTTTAGGTCTAATAGGTGTCTGGCTTGATAGGCACCTTTTGTGTTGTTTTTCATTCGTTAAACTGATTTCATTAAAATCGATCGCCAACATCTCATAATTATTAGAAACTTTTTTAGAATAATTGAAGACATTCCAAGAATACTTAAATGACATTCTAAGCATATGAGAGGAGATCCTAAAATAATAAAATACGTTTTAGATTAATTGGTAATATTTCAAAAATAACTAGACTACTGAAATAATAATAATATAGGATACCTTGAAATTACAGATAGTGTTGTAATGGTAATTGGTGACATTTCTAGAATAATTAAACAACGTTTTTGAAATACCTACAAGAGGGTACTCGAAAATAACTGAAAATGTTTTTAAATTAATTGGAGATATTCAACACTAACTAGATGACATATTCAAATGATAAGACATTTTAGAATTACTGAAAACTTTCTTAGAATTACTGGGGGTCATTCTAAGAATAATTAAATGACATTCTAATCATATATCCTAGAATAATGCAAAACGTTTTAAATTAATCGGTAATATTCCAAAAGTAACTAGACAACACTAAAATAATATTACGTAGGATACCTTGAAATTACAGATAACGTCCATGTGTTAATTGGGGACGTTCTAAAAAAGATTCTTGGAATATAAGAGTAAATTGTTGAATAATTGAAGGTATTTAAAATTGATTGATAACATTCCAAAGAGAAGAAAACGAGATGATTTAGGTAATAAAGGACCATCTCGCTTGATTGAAAACTTTCGTATAATAATTGGAGACATTCTAAGAATTATTAAATTACATTTTTTAGATAACAAAGAATGTTCTAGAATAATTTAAGGCATTCTATAAAACAAAAATGTGAAATCTTCAATAGCTGTGTCCTGCCCACCCTACTATACGGCTCACAAACTTGGTCTTTGACAAGAAAACAAGAAAAGAAACTAAAAACCACACAAAACGCAATAGAACGATCAATACTAAACATAAAAATACGGGACAAAATAAAACTAACGAAAATTAAAAGACTACTAAATCAGAACAAAGATGCAATTACAAGTTACAAACAAAACAAATGGAACTGGACAGGACATATAAGTAGATTGAAAGATGATCGTTGGACTTACAAATTAACTTTTTGGTATTTAACGGGTACAAGGAAAAGGGGAAAACAACGGACTAGGTGGAGCGACGACTTTAAGAAACTACTAGAACATAACAATTACCAAAGGGTTGCCCAAGACCGATGCGAGTGGAGCCGATTGGGGGAGGCTTTTGCCCTTTGTAGGGCCTTATAGAGTGTTTTATAAATTTTAGTTTTTAGCTGAGTTTTTAACAAAACGATAGCTATTACAGCCTACCTGATTTGGGAAGGGAAGGTCGGGGGAGGGTGGGGTCTTCAAATCTTTGCGTTTCAGACCATTTGTAATCATCTGGCAAATGTCCAACTTTTTGGTATATATATATTTTTTTTTCCCCACGCGTAGCGCCGGCGAGTATTCATAAAATTCGCTCAAAATTTGGTGAGGGACCCTTCTTGAAAATGCGCAAAAATAGTTTTTTTGTTTTTACGATAAATTTCAAAATGGCGGATCACTCAAATTTTGAGGGGGGCTGGAGAAGGGGCAAATAGCTCAAATTTTTCGTTTTTGATTTCATATGAAAGAGTGAGTCACGGATACTAACATATCCAAATTTCAGCTTCTAAGTGCATATTGAGAGGAGTTAGATCAAAAAACGGCTTTTTGAGGAAGTTTTGAGTCATGAAATTTCTTGAATCTTCCATATCTCCCCACCAAATCAAGTTAAAGAGGTCAAATTTTGTGTGTGAGGTTAGTTGGTGACCACAATATGACCTCTTGAATTTGGATCAAAATGGATTCAAAATGGCGGATTATCAAAATTTTGAGTAGAGCTTGAGGAGCCTCAAGTTGGTAAAAATGTAATTAATATGAATTCATATGGTTATTGGGGATAAGTTGTATACTATATCCCGAATTCACTTCCATACATGATGTTGGAGGGGGAAGGCGGGGTTATCAACCTAAAATAGTGGTGGGGGTACAGGAGGGGTCGAAAATTTTTTATTGCTGTGTCATATGATAAAATGAGCCCAAGTGACAAACGTATTTTGATTTTAGCTTCCTCAGTGATTTTGGAGGGGAGTTAGAGCAAAAAACGGCTTTTGGAGGGGAAATTGCTGCAGGAAATTTCATGAATCTTCCATATCTCATCACCAAATCGGCCTAGAATGGTCAAACTTTGTGTGTAGGATTAGTTTGTGACCAGAATATAACCGCTTAAATTTGAGTCAAAATGGATCCAAAATGGCGGATTTACAAAATTTGAAGATAATTTGAGGACCCTCAAATAGTTATAATTTGAGAAATATGTGTTCGCATGATTAATTCATAGCAAAAAATACTACATTTGTGCCAAATTGAACTTCTTAAGTGTTTTTGGAAAGGATAGGGTGGGGGTTTTCAGACTTGGTATTGGGTGTGGCCTGTAGTGATGAACGGTTAAGCAAGGTTATTACTAAATCAAAACAAGCCCCATTTAAAAACTCAGCTCCAGTAATGCGGCATGGCTGCTTACGTTTTTTTTTCTTTTGCAACTTTTTTTCTTTGAACATTTTTTTTCTCTGTAATAAAGCTATATTGATTGATTGATTGATTGATTTTTTTCAATATGAGAAAATTACCACAGAAGCACTCAGAAACTGAAAAAATTAATTATTTCAACAAAATGACTGATGATATTTCGAAAACAATCATGGTCATTCCTCATTAAATTAGCGACATCGCAATCAATCAAAGACAATCTCGAACCAAGAAGGGGCACCTTAAAAAAAATTGGATACTCTCAACTGCGTTCTAGGGATATTTCAAGCAGAACAAAGACGTTAATTCAATTGTGATCGATATTACAGTAGTGTTTTCATCTCGGCTATAATTTTCATACAAAAAGTTCATTTATCAGTTTCATTTTCGTACCTTAGAAAAATATTGTACCTTCTCGATCCTCAGTCCATTCTAATATTCCATTGTCGCTTTCGTGACGGAATGCGAAAACAATCGAAAACTCACCCTTCCACACGTCCTGATATTTCTATTAAAACGTTCGACAGAAAAAAAAACCGCGCGCACAACCAGCAGGAGGGATGTCGACTCGTACGAAAGCGTTTAAAACTTTATCACGCGATAATCGCGATTATAAATTATTAATTTACAGCTCGCGTTTTTACACCAGTCACCCACCTCCGTATAACGGCAAATATTAATTATTTCGCGTGTTTTTTAATAAACGACGCGACCGGCCTGTCTATCGTGCGGCGATGATGAAAAATCTTTAAATGGTAATTACTTTCGCGTCGATAGATTTAACGGGTTTTACGAGTAGATCGGAAACGGCGGCGAACGCGCGTGAACTACAGAATTAAGGCTTGTTTGCGCTCGCGCTAATTACGATAAATGATTAAATTACATGTTAGCGCGTATGTGTAAGAATAGGCGTGAACTGTGCCTTATAGTGTCGAAGCTTCGAGGTTCGATATTACATAATGTAAAAAGGATGGGCGACCGTTTGGGTAAACAGAACCGCCTGTTGCTGGCATTTATAGCCGACATTGTCGATGAAAGTGAAACGAATCATTGGTGATGTTGAACCACAATGGTACTTGGATTGAGATTCTTGACAGTCAGGAAATGATCGGTGTTTGGGAGCGATAATCCATATGTCTTGACAGCCTTGAGATCACTTGTCCATTAAAGCTTTTTGTGAGGTCGTTGCTGACACCATTCGCTACTTCCAGCTATACGCCGGTAGCTACCCGCGGGTTTTGGGAATATTTTGTTTGACGAATGAGAATAATGTCGCCGGCGAGTTCGGTAACGATAACCTTGACGATTGACAACAGTTTTACCTTCCTTATCCGCAGGTACAACGTAGTATAATGATCCTCGAAGACAAATACAATATTAGAACAATACCTTCGTCACATGTTGCCACAAGTGAAAGGAAATCAAGCGTTATTTCGATCCCAACGCGCAAAAGGTACGCGTGGTAATTAAAACGAGGCCAAATCCAGGCGTATTTCACGTCAAATGCCCGTTCGGCAACTCTTCGGGCGAGTTCGCTTTCTCGCGATTCCGAGATCGATGTAATTTTTGGGCCACAGACAAGAATAGCGATCCATGTCACGCCGAGCAGCGGTCGAGGATCGCGCGTGGGACATTAACGTATCATCGGTCGCCGTTTTAATCGTAATAACGCGCCACAGATACGAACCAGCCTCGAGGGCGCATGTTAATGGCTCATGTCTAGTTCAGCTCACCTTTAACCCCGTGGGAAAGCGTTTTTTGTAACGCCCACGCGCTCCTAGGAGGCAGCGCGCGCACCGATCACTTGGCGCGATTAATGCGACCATCGCGTACGATTTATAAGGTTCGCGGCAACCCGGCACTGTCGGTGATCTGCGAACGTGCCACATGAATAATTTTTTCGCTAATTTAAATTATACTGTTCGTTGACACGCCGCAACGACCATCGTATGTGAACGCGGATTATGTTGTCGCGCTCAGATCTTATCGTCGTCCGGTTCTCGGTACGATATGGTCGCGTCGCAACCGGTCCATCGGCCAGAAATTGTAACAGTGTCGGCTCGCGCCGGTGTACCGCGAGCGGCAACACATTAGTCCGATATATTCGCGTCCACTCGACCAAAACATGAGAAAACGTCGACAACTCCAGACTCGGATGATTTATTTAAAGCGTATTGTGGCGGCAAAAATCGTGCCACATGAGGGCACGATTTCGCCGCCGCCACTCTCCGCTCATCCGTTCTTACGTAAAACACCCCGTCGAGAGTTAACACGCCGCTACAATAAAACGACGCGCATCTGTAATACGAAAAAGCGCTAACAATTAATTAGGCCACGTTCGCTCCACATAACGGTACTAAATAATGTTTATCGAAAAATTCATCGGCCGAACATCAACACGCTGGTTATGGCGACTTGTACGCGACTCGGAGGACGCAGGATACAGAAGCTCGCGTCACTATACGGTGTCAAATACGCGATAGAGAAACCTTGTTACGCCCGTAGATACGACCGGTAATTCGATACTCGCGCAGCCCGACCAGCCGACGTAATAATTAAATAGCTATGTCAATTTCAAGTCGGATTAGATTCTCGGTCGAATCGATCATGTGTAAAACAAACACCGGAAATTGTGTTTCATAATTACATTAGAACCAGCATCGCCGCCGTCGATGAAATTAATACGCTGCAATTGTATCGCCACCGCGTACGCATCCTTCGCGTTTGAAATCAATTAGCGTACGCGTCAATGAACAAATATCACTCGGCCTTGCTGAACGGTTGTCTAATTTTCGTTCAACGCGAACATTCGGCGATACCTTTAGCGTACGAGTCGCTGTGGTTTGTGGAATAATCTGCAGTTGGTGTATCTCTGCTGAAAATAATTCCTTTACCATGTTTCCCGAGACAAGTTTCCATTGTTCAGCCTCAGGACACGCCTCCGTGAATAGTAGGTTTAGCTTAAGAAATATTTTTTTATTTTTCATTATGAATCGGACGCCCACCCCACCCACCCCCACACTCAAAAAATTCATACATTTCTCCTATAGAGAGAAGTAGGGTAAATTCATCAATAACATAGACATCCTGTAAGTTTTTTTCCATAATAAGCTAATTGGGATACGAATATGCTAAAACATTCTCCTTACCTTTTTACCTTTTAAAACACCTCTTAGAATGCTTAGTTTTCGAGTAAAAGTATGTTAAATTTTGTGAACAAAAAAAAAATCATCAAGTTCTTATTCCTTAATAAAAAAAAATCAAATTCCATCAGTCATTTTTTCATAAACTTTTTATGTATTTTGATTGGCCAGTAAGTGTATCAAACTATTCCATGAATAATAAACTATCCAGAGAAATATTAAAAATACATAGTAGCCATGCCGCATTACAAGAACTGTTTTTAAACTGGAGCATGTTTAATTGTTTATATTTAGGCAATCTTATTGTTACTGGTGTTTACCGGTCAGTTAATTAATAATACGGTAATGTAGAATAGATGGTTTTATTAATTGTTGAGTATGGAGTCTAGTGAGCGTAAAGCGCTTAACGACAATAACCAAACGTACTTAACTACCGAATGGTCAGATCCTTATGTAGTACCTCGCTCACCATTTTATATGCGATACGCAGTTGGGGGTCGAAGCACTACATTAACAAGTAAACTTTTCAAGCCTATAGACCACATCCTCTTGTCGTGATTTCCACTTCAAATCCCGTTCTTTACTTCAACTTCAATGAACCACAATTTTGAGGTGAATCAAAAAAAAAAAAAAAAAAAAAAAAAAAAAAAACGTAAGCAGCCATGCCGCATTACTGGAGCTGAGTTTTTAACTGGAGCTTGTTTTGATTTAGTAATAACCTTGCTTAACCATTCATGACTACAGGCCACACCCAGTGTTTCCAGGTTTATCATGGTTGAAGTCGCAAGTTTCGACGACTCAACTCGCCCAAATCGCCCAAACTTACAAATAAACCCTGACAGGGGCGTAACTAGGGGAGGGGGGCATGGGGGGAGCTTTCCCCCATGTGTTTTGAAAAGTTGGGAAATTTATAATTGTTCAACGCTGAAATTGGGAACTTGAATTTCTTTTGGAAAAATAAGAACTCGAATAAATTCGAACTGATGCCAACTTATATCATGTATAGCGCACAGCCAGGGACGTAGCCCCCTTGGCTTTTGGAAAGTTGGTAAATTTGGAGTTTTAGCGTAGTTGGTAAACTTGACCACTTGCCCAGTATTATTGCAACAGATATTTTTAAATTTTTTGAAGACTAAAAAAAAAAAATAAAAGGTTGTTGGTAAAATTTCATGGTATTAGTTGGCAATTTTTGGTTTTCTCCCCCCCCCCTGAAGAATGTCCTCGGTACGCCCCTGAACCTAAGCGATTTCTACGATCATCTAAATTTGAATTGAACGATGGGAAATCCAGTTCTTTGGAGTTATTAATAATTGATGATTCATTGATTCGTACAAAACTCACAAAAACAAAAAATGTCTAAAAATGAAACTGGCCAGAAGAGTGATATTGAATGAATTTGTTATATATTTTGGCATAGTAAGAAGTCGCCCAATTTGCGAGTAGTCACCATTCCATATTTTCGATCGCAAAAATCATGTTGGAAGTCGCCCATTTTGGGAAAAATCGCCCAACCTGGCAACACTGGCCACACCCAATACCAAGTCTAAAAACCCCTACCCTATCCTTTCCAAAAACACTTAAGAAGTTGAATTTGGCCCAAATGTAGTATTTCTTGCCATGACATAATCATGTGAACACATATTTCTCAAATTATAACCATTTGAGGGTCCTCAAATTATCTTCAAATCTTGATAATCCGCCATTTTGGATCCATTTTGACTCCAATTTAAAAGGTCATATTTGGTCAGTAACTAATGCTACCCACGAAGTTTGACCATTCTAGGCCGATTTGGTGATGAGATATGGAAGATTCATGAAATTTCCTGCCATAATTTCCCCTCCAAAAGCCATTTCTTGCTCCAACTCCTCTCCAAATCACTGAGGAAGCTAAAATCAAAATAGGTTTATCACTTGAGCTCATTTTATCATGTGACACAGCAATGAAAAATTTTCGACCCCTCCTGTACCTCCACCACTATTTTAGGCTAATAACCCCGCCTTTCCCCCTCCAACATCATGTATGGAAGTGAATTGGGATATAGTATACAACTTATCCCCAATAACCATATGAATTCATATTAATTACATTTTTACCAACTTGAGGCTCCTCAAGCTCTACTCAAAATTTTGATAATCCGCCATTTTGGATCCATTTTGATCCAAATTCAAGAGGTCATATTCTGGTCACCAACTAACCTCACACACAAAATTTGATCTCTTCAACTTGATTTGGTTGGGAGATATGGAAGATTCAAGAAATTTCATGACTCAAAACTTCCTCAAAAAGCCATTTTTTGATTTAACTCCTCTCAATATGCACTTAGGAAGCTGAAATTAGGATATGTTAGTATCCGTGACTCACTCTTTCATATGAGATCAAAAACGAAAAATTTGAGCTATTTACCCCTTCCCCAGCTTCCCTCAAAATTTTAGTGATCCGTCATTTTGAAATTTTTCGAAAAAACAAAAAAAATACTTTTGCGCATTTTCAAGACGAGTTCCCACCGAATTTTGAGCGAATTTTATCCACACCCGTTTGCGCAAGGGGAGTGACACAAAAAACGAAATTTCCTCGAAAACAGGTTTTTGCTTTAACTCTCCTCAAAATACACTTAGAAAGCTGAAATTTGGATACGTTGGTGTCCGTGACTCATTCTTTCATACGAGATCAAAAACGAAAAATTTGAGCTATTTGCCCCTTCTTCAGCTCTCCTCAAAAGTTGAGTGATCCGCCATTTTGAAATTTATCGAAAAAACAAAAAAGGTTGTTCTTCGCATTTTCAAGAAGGGTCTCTCACCAAATTTTGAGCGACTTCTATGAATACCCACCAGCGCTACGCGAGGGCTAAAAATATATACCAAAAAATTGGACATTTGCCAGATGATTACAAATGGTCTGAAACGTAAAGATTTGAAGACGCCACCCTCCCCCGACCTTCCCTTCCCAAATGAGGTAGGCTGTAACAGCTGTCGTTTTTGGGTTAAACACTAAGCTAAAAAATTAGTTTTGCAGAATTCTACAAAGAGTCTCTTACTAATTCAAGTTTTTAAAAATTTTTTCCAGTAAATTGCACACTCGCTATATAGTTACAATTGACCTGAAACATAAAAATATGAAATACCCCTTCCCCAACCTATGTGCTTGTAATTTTTTGCAGATTCGTGACTATTAGTCCAACTCCACTCCACACTTTTTTCAAACAAAATATCGTTTTTCTCCAGAAATCCACCGTCATCTGCTACCATCGTGAAAAGGTGTTCACGCCAAAATTACATCAACGTTAATTTCCTAATATACCGAATCAATAAACGTCTGGGTCATCAGAACGGTTGTTTTGATAAACGCGACCTCAGGTCATGCCGATTTCACATTCACCTGTTTAAATGGTAGCTGACATTAAAAGCTTTTTTCACCTTTCCCCACAACACAGGAGAAGAGGTTCGTTGAAACGGAAAATTTGAGAGTTGATTTTTACATCGGAGAGTGTTTTTTTCGCTATCGAATTTGAAAACACCCGCGGGCTACTTAAGCGTTACTATTCGGGTTGATTGTACATGTATCGAGGTAGCGCTCGAGGGCGAAAATGGCGTTGCTCGTATTCCTTTTGATTATAATGCCAGCGCGGACCTACATAACATTATTGAAATAGCCAAAGCAAACACATACACCGGTAGGACCTCCTACCTCTGTTACTCATCCGAACCACCACTGTAATTATACTTTACCGATGGATACAACGTGCTGTACCATATAGGATACGCGCGTATGAATTTATACATGACCACCGCGTCAATATATGTATGGATATGCCCGATGCCGAAGGCTAATATGCCTAGTCTTCTATTACGTTGTACTCGGTTTTGATGTAATTCCATCGTTCATCCTCAATGACAGTATTTATTATTCGCTTTCTTCGCGAGTTTACCGATTTATGTATCAGACGAAGATTGGAAGCTTTAACGTTTGGCCCGCGGATATGCGATGTTATCTGACGAATGAAAATACCCCATGAACAAACATGTACCCACTACCCAGTTCTAATTTTCCAGCGTATCGCGAAAAAACAGAATACTTTCAAGCGCGACGTAGCGCGGTACATTAACACGGGTTTAATCGCGGTATTTACGACTACTTGAGAGATAGTCAACATGAGCATAAATATTGTCCGTAACAGGTCTGTCTTTTTTTATCGATAACTCAATTACACCGTGGAAGACGAGAACCGCATTTTAATGGAGTCCGCAGAGGTGGCGGTGGCACGTGAAAACGGTAACTGGAGCTTTGTTTCTGCCAGCACCCAACGCGTTACATGTAAATTTCTGTAATCGCCAGCGAGCTTATGATGACTTAGCTTCTATACCTGATAATTAAACTGGTTAGCTGCCCAGATTTAAAACCAAGGCGTACACGCGGTGATAGATCATCGAGGTACGCCGATCGTATCCATTTACCATTAATTGCTGATGACAATTGATCATGTATGAGAATACAGTGGCGAAAGGATGATTGTAAATAAGGTCTGTTTCTGCGCTCACCTACTGTGAATTCACGTAGTCCCGAAGTTCTAATACATGACGTTGTAGATGAGAAACAAAATCTCATATTGTGGCAAAATTGCTACTTCTAGATAAAGGATACCTATGAGAGTAGATATCGCACCCTCAGTGCAATAAGGCTTAATCTCAAAAAAAAAAAATTGCAATTACAAGAAGGCCACATCTCAAAAAAGTAGTTCTTTTCACATACATTTTCGGGTAAAATTAATGTAAATCGGTAAAACTGTAACAGATACACTAAATCAGCTCATTTTACTCCAAAAAAGTGTAGGAAAAGGGTACCTTTTTGTTGAATTTTTACATGTTTTTTTTTTGAGATGTGGCCTTATTGCACTAAGGGTGCGATATATAATCTATGTTTTAGCGCACTCAAGGTTTTCTTCATTTTTTACTAAATTTTCCACACTCCGCAGAATTAAAAAAATCCCTATTTTTCCGGAAGTAAATATTTTCTCATTCTTAGAAGAAAAATAGGCCATTTCCTCGTAATTTTTTAAACCATGGACCATGTCCTATATACTGTATATCATATTTAGATTTTTTTTTATTTATAAATAATGGAATTAGAAAAAATAAAGGAAATGATGATCAGTTTTGATTTCATAAAAAAACCAGTATCTGAATTTATAAGAAAACATAATGTGTCCGATTCTTTTGTGCGAAAAAAATTGAAACTATGGAATATTCCTCATGCGACAAAAAAGAGAAACGTACTTACTCCTAGAATTAGTTTAGGTCAATTTTTTTTATCAAATAAAGTCAATCAAGGCATCGACTTCTTCAATATCCAATTTTTTGAAAAAATCTTTCAGAATTTCGGAATAAAATAATTTTGTTCATTTGTTCAAAGGTAGCATAAAGCAAATATAGAAAAGTAAAACCCATCTTTACCTTTATTCTCCATGATCGGAACCAAAGTGGTAGAGCATTCGATCGTAGATCTAACCTAAGACACAGAAAAAGCAGTTCATAAAATTCGGCCGTGTTTCTATATCATATTTTACGAAATAAAATACGGGATTCTGAATTATTCAACAAGATAAAAATTACTACATCAAGAATAAATTCTAGAAGTAATAGGTTATTCTAGGTTTCTAATTCTTTTTTAGCTGAGTTTTTAACAAAACGATAGCTATTACAGCCTACCTGATTTGGGAAGGGAAGGTCGGGGGAGGGTGGGGTCTTCAAATCTTTGCTTTTCAGACCATTTGTAATCATCTGGCAAATGTCCAACTTTTTGGTATATATATTTTTTTCCCCCACGCGTAGCGCCGGCGAGTATTCATAAAATTCGCTAAAAATTTGGTGAGGGACTCTTCTTGAAAATGCGCAAAAATAGTTTTTTTGTTTTTTCGATAAATTTCAAAATGGCGGATCACTCAAATTTTGAGGGGGCTGGAGAAGGGGCAAATAGCTCAAATTTTTCGTTTTTGATTTCATATGAAAGAGTGAGTCACGGATACTAACATATCCAAATTTCAGCTTCTTGAGTGCATATTGAGAGGAGTTAGATCAAAAAACGGCTTTTTGAGGAAGTTTTGAGTCATGAAATTTCTTGAATCTTCCATATCTCCCACCAAATCAAGTTAAAGAGGTCAAATTTTGTGTGTGAGGTTAGTTGGTGACCACAATATGACCTCTTGAATTTGGATCAAAATGGATTCAAAATGGCGGATTATCAAAATTTTGAGTAGAGCTTGAGGAGCCTCAAGTTGGTAAAAATGTAATTAATATGAATTCATATGGTTATTGGGGATAAGTTGTATACTATATCCCGAATTCACTTCCATACATGATGTTGGAGGGGGAAGGCGGGGTTATCAACCTAAAATAGTGGTGGGGGTACAGGAGGGTCGAAAATTTTTTATTGCTGTGTCATATGATAAAATGAGCCCAAGTGACAAACGTATTTTGATTTTAGCTTCCTCAGTGATTTTGGAGGGGAGTTAGAGCAAAAAACGGCTTTTGGAGGGGAAATTGCTGCAGGAAATTTCATGAATCTTCCATATCTCATCACCAAATCGGCCTAGAATGGTCAAACTTTGTGTGTAGGATTAGTTTGTGACCAGAATATAACCTTAAATTTGAGTCAAAATGGATCCAAAATGGCGGATTATCAAGATTTGAAGATAATTTGAGGACCCTCAAATAGTTATAATTTGAGAAATATGTGTTCACATGATTATTTCATGGCAAGAAATACTACATTTGTGCCAAATTCAACTTCTTAAGTGTTTTTGGAAAGGATGATAGGGGTTTTCAGACTTGGTATTGGGTGTGGCCTGTAGTGATGAACCGTTAAGCAAGGTTATTACTAAATCAAAACACGCCCCAGTTAAAAACTCAGCTCCAGTAATGCGGCATGGCTGCTTACGTTTTTTTTTTTTTTTTTGCTGGTTCAGGTTTTAATCTGAATTTTTTCGGCTTTTGGCCACCTACACTGCGAAAAAGCACGATTTTCAGTTTTCCAAAAATGATCAATCGCCTCCTCTCCATTCACCAGAATAAGTCGATGATTGAAATAATTCTCCTTTTTTGATGTTTTGATGCATCCTCGATCATTTTAGAACATTAAAAAAAATAGTTTTTGAACAATGGTTACAAAAACGATTTTAAGTTGCAACTTCGACAGCTGCTTCGTCACAAATTAGAGGTTCCTACGTAAAATGAAGATCCCACCCTGATTAAAAGCATCATATCGTACAACTTCTAAACCATACAGTTCATCAGTACTTGGGTCTAAAAATGGCCCTCACCCTCCTCACCTCAACGTGTCCAATTACTCTGCGCAGTTCAACGAACACTCGCACGGGTACCCGAATTACGTAGCCGGCTACGGAATGCGGGCATTGTCGGACGATCAATTACGAATCACTCGAACGCGGCTAATCTAGTACCGAGGCGATTTCAAATTACCCAAGCAGCGTTGAAAAATTAACTACTGTCATGATAAATTGGCCGAACATTCGGGCCCCCGAAAAAAAAACAACGCTCGATAAATATGCCACAGCCTCCATTAACGTACGTCGAAGAATCATTTAAACGAAGTTTTTTCATTACCTTGGCTCGTCTCGCCTCTCGCGGGCTCGGTCGCGCGGAATTAAAGAATCGAAGTCGCTGACGGCCATATAACGTATTTCGAGTGGGCTTCTATTTTTAAAGCGTACCGGGCCTAGAAAAAAGCCGAGAAGCTTTCTTAATTATAAAATAAACGCCAAATTAAATAATAAATGTAATTTAAATTTCGCTCCGGGCCCGTAGACCAGTTTGCGGCCGCATGTCAGAGCCCAGCGATGAGGGCTACTGGAAATTTGACGGATCATTAAGGCGCTGGTATGAAGGGCTTCCGGTTCTTGTATTGCCATTAGTCGACGCTGCCGGCCATCGGTTGTAAATTTCGTTCGCATGGTAACGCGCCACCGCGAGTGGATGGCCTTCGATGCCGCAGTCGCGCGCACCCTATTCCGGTTACAACGCTAATCCCCTCGAGGCTCTTTGGTCTTCTGGATGCGCGACATATACGAAATTTTTTCGCCTCTATCGCTTCTTCGCCGGGGTTGTACGACGAGCCACCGTAAACGTTATTAGCCAGCGAGCTCCGTCCGCGTCATTAATTATAAAAACAAAACGGCTGACCTACCGGTTCGTGACTGGTTTGAATTGGTGATTTGTAAAGCAAATAACTCAATTACTCCACATCTCCTTTATGACTCTTTTATACGTTCGCGTTTATGTCTCTCTAAAAGCTTTCGATGAGCGAAAGAGCCCGAGTCGCGTTTCCCTTTGACGCGGACGTTTGCGAGAGCTCGAATCGCGGCCTGATACATCAAAAGTTTTCGCGCGTGTACCGAAAAATCATTTCAGTATTTAATTACTATTTACATAATAACGGTATAAGAAGGCGCGATGTGGCGCGCGTTTTAGGCGACTTTTTCGTCGTTTTTTGATATTTTCTGCTCGTTTTAATTTCAAAGTAAATCTATTAGCATATTTTAAGATTTTAATTTCGTTTCCATTACATCTTTCTAACAGCTATTGAAGTTGCATGAAATTAACGTTTAAAAAGCCCCGCCGGCGTAACAACCACAGAATTTTCAAACGTGATTAAAAAGCCTGCGTAAACTTTCAAAACACCCAAACTTTTATGACTCGTTTGTATACACAAGCTCGACGTAAATATGCATTTGTTGTTTGATTTTGACCCAGCACCGTCCAACCTCTCCGAGAACCTTCTTCATACCGTACTATCGACAAATCCGAGGCGATATTGAAATCGCCAAGGGCTACAAATAAGATGGCATGTGCTATAGCGTTATTCTACCCTATGGCCTAAATTTATGGACTCTTTTACACGTGAAAATAGTGAATTTTTTAAATTTACAATGATCTACCATCGCTGAGTTCCTTTCAACTGGAACAGAAATCACATATGTGTCAGTGACGTACATCTAATTCCTCTATGAAATTTCCGAGAGCCCATCATTCCACGATTTCTTAACTTTCATCTACGTATTTTGATGCTAAAAAGAACAAGTTCCAAGATGGAAGCAAAAATTGAAGGGAAGAAAAAACCACGAAAATGGTCAGGTCGATTATTACATTTTCCAACAGATACTGAATTTGAATAAAACACTGACTTTGAATATAAATGAATAGATCGACTTCTCAACTTCACAAAAATATTACCAAAGAAAGAAATTCAGAAAATTAGTGAATCGTCTTGGATATAGATGATGTTCCTAAAACTAAAATCAAAAAACTTTTTAAAAACAAAATGAAGGATTAATATGATCTGAATCTTTTCACATCCCTTCCTCCACCACTTTACTCTAATCATCCTCTCAAAGAAATTGTTGATCATTTATTTTTTATTATTGAAATCTTGAATCAAATTTTGTTCATCTACTGGCAAATTTTGGGGTAAGATTCTGATACATATTCAATAAACCTTACATACACTAGCTTCACCTCAGCAAGAACATTTGAAAAAAAAAGATTGAGCATTATAGATACGCTTGGTAAAAACATATGGGTTCATAAAATTTTTTGGTGAGCAAAAGTTCGAAAATATTACAGCTATATATTGGCAAGAAGAATCTACAATTCAATTCTGAGCGATTTTTATTCACACTTTGGTGCCATGAAGTGTGAAAAAAAATGTAAAGAAAAAAGTGGGCAGAGGTCAATCCACTACCTATATTATATGCTCTGAAATGTAAAGATATTAAGTTCTTTTTCCCTCCGAACTCTCTTTTCAAAATCCTACACAAAAATATACATAAACAAAAAATATCGGTAAAGTAAAAAAATGTCAAAAAAGTCTAAAATGAAAAATGAAATGAAATAATTGTCATTTATTAGCAAAAAAAAAGCTTCAAAAAATGTTCGAAGATAAGAAGTTATAAGAAATGAAATAAAAATGTATAAAATGAAATTATCGCAAAAGTAAAAAATATCCGAAAAAGAAGGTTGAAAAGAAAAAATAACTAAAAATGAGAAGAATGTAAAAATATAAATTCAACAAAGAAAGCATACGAAAAATATTTTCAAAAAATGAAAACATTGATATCCAAAATGCATGAAAATGTGAAAAAAACTATTGAAAAAATAAACAAAAATTCAGAAAATGTCCAAAGATTAGAACTTTCTAGAAATGAAAAAAAAAAAATATATATATATATATATTAAAAATCACAAAACAAGAGCACATTTAAAAAGAAAAATAAAGACATTAAATGAATTCCGCACTTGCACAATTCTGTGCACAGTGGTGGGGGTAACAAATGTAAATAGTCCGAAGGAAACGTATATATTACAATGAATAAAAAATTTAATTAAATTCAGCAACAAAAAAAAGATACGCAAAAAAATCCAAAAATTTAAAAATCATCCAAAAATTTAAAAACAACTAGTTATGTTATAAACGACACTCTGAACAATTTTTTTTTTAAATTATAATAAACAAAAAATGAAAAATCTGAGCAAAAAATAATTGAAAATTGAAAAATTAACATTCAAACATGAAAAAAAAATAAATTGGAAAATGTCCAATGATTAAATTCTTAAGAAATGAAAAAAAAAAAATCAAATGAAATAATAACCAACAATCAAAAAACAATGAGAGTAAATTAGAGTAAATTTAAAAAGAAAAAAATTCTGGCCTAGGCGGCAGTACACGGCGCGTAAAACTTAAGAAGTAAGAAGTAAGTAAAAAGAAAAATAAATGCCAAAAGTTGGTCCTACAAAAAAAAGTTCGAAAATTCAAAAAGCGTACAAAAAATCAAAAAGAAGGAAAAATTCAATATTTATGAACCACGCTCCAATAATAAAAAAATATCTGAAAATAAAAAAAATGCACATTCAAAAATTTCTACATGCAGCACATGGCACGTTAAGGGAAAAAAGTAAAAGTAAGAAGAAAATGTTGGAAACGAAATCTGAGAAATGAATAAAAAACATTCAAAATTTGGACCTACTCGTAGATTTGCTCAATTATTGATGAATATTTCTTGTGATAAAGCACATCCAATCTGTTTTTCAGTGGGACTTCAAATTTAGTTTTCCCAAGTTTATTTCTTTGCTTAAAACATTCTTCCATTCTTACATAACCTCTACTTGGCCCTTGATGGTCAACCGATGCTTGACTGCATCCATCGTCCTTTCTTAATGAATTTGCTTAGCATGTATGTTTTCATTTTAGTCTCTAAACGCGAACTTGAGTTTTTTTGTCTTGCCATGTACTACCACTAAGGCCAAAGGAGGAATTAATTTTAGATTTAGATTCTTGGAAAAAGGTTTATTTTTTTAAACAAAGCTACAAGTAAGGATAAGGTAAATTTCATCTTCTCTTAATAAAAATAGGAAAATTAAACGATCTGTCCGAAGGTCCAAAATTCATTCCTTCTCTATTGCCTTCTTTGTGCACAACTTCATGGAAACTATAGGGAAATACGTTTAATGCAAACAATCACCGCGAATGCCAGATAATATGAAAATAATGCGTTCAATCAATTACATCGATCACTAACTGCATCTCTTCACGACATTTGCTCGTGTTTTGTCCTATAGCATATCGCAACTATATACAAATTTTAATACGCTTCCTAATAAGATCAACGATTCTGCCTCCCTTCTACGTTGAATATAGGCCGAGAAACGAGGCATCGATGTCGTTTCGTGATTCCATCAAACACGACTGGACACGAAACGAAATACTTCTCCCAGCGCGATCGCTTTTTTCCCAGTACCTATGTTTTTTATCTCTCAATCGATTCATCCGGATGAAAATTTTTATCATCTGTAGATTATCGATATAGAAAAACCTCATCGATCGATGCCCTATCAGTGGTATGCACTTTCCAGTTATCTCGCGACGTTACGAAACAAAAGCCAACCGATGTCGTTTGACAAAAACACAAGAATAACTTTTAATCGAAATGCATAAAACGTTGTTATATGCAAATGAAATAAATAAATTACCGTAACAATAGCTATGACAAGTAATTATTCGTTTCATTAGTCATGACGTACGTATACGAGTCGAGAACAGCTTCCAGAGTATACCTACTCGATGGCAACGTACCGGTGAATGTGGCGAAAAGATGTTGAACTTTTACCACAGAGGTTGAAGAAGAGACTCGTCGATGATTTGAAATTTTCCGAACAAACCGTTCGGCGTGTTCAGCTGGTCATTGAGAAGCGCCAGATCTGGCATTAAAAACGAATTAGTCACGAAGTCGATTCGGTAGCTTTTGTATATTTGGAATCACTGGCCGTGAAACGCGTTCGTATAGCTCAGGCCGACTAGATATGGGAGAAAGGTAACGAAACACCTATACTCATATTTCAGACGCTACGGTAGCGGTTTACTTTCATTATGTGGCCGATACAAAACACCCATCTTTCTGTTATTACGCTCGCCATAGTAGATGTAGCCATTGTAAATGGAAGATAACAAACACCATCTCGCGTAATATCCCAACTACCGTAATTTTTTTTCCTTACCGTGTTATTATTCTAACGAAGCCCAGGTATTTATAAATCAATTATTCGGTCGACTCGATTAGGCGTCTCGTCCTCCACGTCGTCGATAATCGATACTCTTTGGTAAATCTGTCAATCACCTATGAACGGTGAATGACGAGACTCGATATTTATACCGTTCGGGCGTGATAGCGTAAATCAAGCGTTCGACATTTGCCAAGGCTCGCGTTCGTAACGCTTCCACGTCCACGATACGACGACGATATCGAGTATTAACAGGTGCCGCGACATTGTATACCGGCTTCTACGCATTGTGATGAATCGCGTATATAGCGTTGCACGTATTTTACCCAAGAAAAGCATCATTATAAAGAAATATTTACCGACGGAGGTCGTTTTTCTATTTACGAACGCGATCAGCGTTTTATAAATGCCATGCACGCTCCACGGCCAGTACATAAAAAGCAGTTGTCAATTACTAATTGTAAATAGTTTTTAATTGAACGTACGCGATTTAGCGTCCAGCTCACCATCCTATACTGGATCGAACGAACGTCTGTTCTTTTTTTTTTCCTTTCAGAGAAATCTATAAATATTTGTAATTTTTTCGCAGACCTCCCAGTCACTATACTACGAACCGGTATACGTACTAGTAGGTCTATATGTGGCAACCGATGCACGCCGCATTATGCATACGTATATTCCACCCCGAATGCGCCCGCTCATTAAAACACCATTTTTATTAATCCTTTCGTGTTCTGTTTAACGCAGGAGGAAGTGCGAAGTACTGCGTAGCGATGTCGACTCAAAGGAACCAAAAGACCTCACATCATCCCGAACTACCATTTATCCGGCACAAATTAAACTCAGGTAAGAACAAGGCGGTTATACCGAGCACGCGCTCGTTATACTTTTTATTTCCAAGCATGGCGTGTCAACACCTAAACGTATTCATTAACCAGCGCAACACATAATCCCTACTAAACTGATTTACACTCTTTGCCACGCTGCGAGTGGTCGTAGATCGCAGTCGACGCCTTGTCGATTAATAAAAATATTTATACCAACCATCGCGGGTACTAGTAATCCTCCCCCTCGTCCATTTTTTTTCGTCCGGCTAAAAATACATACTTATTTCTAAAACTATTCTTACATTGTACCGATACGTAGGCTTCCCTCATTTTCATCCGAGGATAAGGCCGATAAAAGAAACGGTGAGGGGAGGATATTTGCATATAATACGTGATAAATTTCTCAGCCGCGCGAGTTTTTTCTCGTATATTTTATTAACTCGGCGTCTAATATGTACGCGTATGTATCGTGTAATATGAAAATATGGACGCTGTATATTAAATTTAATTATACAGTTCGCCCGGTTAAAATCTATAGGTACATACGTATTGTCACCGGCAGGCGATAAATTTATGCCTTTCTCTGTACGTAGCGAATGTTCTCGTAAAAACTTTCTGAATATTCTCTCGAATAGAGGAGACTACAGTATACCAGGTGACTATACTTGGTTCGAACACCCCAAGCGCAAAAATCTTTCCCTCATAGAAATGAATTACATATTTCAATGATACTAGTGCCTCCTCGCCCCTTCGGGGCTCGCAATAAAAATTAAGTGAAGAAGAAAAAGTTATTTTATCAGACAAGTACTGTTACATTCCAAACTGCACAACCAAATTTATTCTTATTTGCTACACCCCCCCCCCGAGTTTTTTCTTTCAGGATGAGCTCGCCCCTTTATACGTTTGTATACCTGCCATTTTAAATAATTTTAGAACTTTACTCTTACTCTTGCCTATGTACAAAGCTTTTATTGAAATTTATCACATTTTTTTCTCCTTTGTATACCTGCTGTCCTTTATACTTTTTATATCTGCTACTCAAAACAATTTTATGACTTACCCTTGTACATGTACAAGGCTTTTATTAAAATTTACAACCTTTTTTTCCTTTGTATACGTGCTTTTCTCTATATACCTTTTATACCTGCTATTCAAAACAAGGATGCGCGCGCATCTCAAAACCGATTTCATTTTGATTTTAATATATAGAGAGATTAGCAAGAATAAATGGCATAAATAAAGTTTATTTAATGTTTAAAAGCATCTATGAGCGAAATGCTAAATTTTTTTACTTACTTCAACTGAGGCCAGAGGCACGGATGGATAATTTTTAGATTTCGGAAAGGAGTTTGCTAGATTTTAGAAAATTTAAGAGATTTGTAATTGTGGTTTGGTTATTACTAAGTAGGGATTGTATGGTAGGTGGAAGGTTAAATTGTAAGCGTTGATTTTTATAAGTTGGACAGTCTATGAGAAGGTGGTGAACTGTTAATGGGATGGAGCAAGTTTGACAGAGGGGTGGTGGGGATTTTGTAAAGAGATGAGCATGGGTAATCCTTGCATGGCCTATTCGTAGACAGCATAAGGCTATTTCTTCCTTGCGGGACGTTTCATACGTTGTGGACCAAAATTCTGTGGTGGACTTGATTGTTCGGAATTTGTTTGAGTTTGGAACTCTTTCTCAGTTTTTCAACCACTTTTGGGATAAGAGTGAATTATAATGTGTTTTTAGGTCCGTGGGTGTTGAAGGTAGGTTTGGTGTAGGTAAAAGAGTAGCAGCTTGTTTTGCTAGTTCGTCCGCTTTTTCATTTCCAATGATGCCTCTATGTGATGGAAGCCACGCGAAATTTATATATGAGGGAGGTGTCATGAGTAAAACGGAAATAATTTCCTTGGCGATAGGGTGTTGCTTGTGATCATGGTATTTTTGTAGGCATTTTAAGGCATTAAGGGAGTCGGTGAGGATTACGGATTTTTTCTCAAGGTTGTTTGCCTAGAGGACGGCTTGTTTAATAGCGTGAAGTTCAGCCGATAAGATGGAGTAAAAGCTCGGTAAAGAGATAAGAGTATCTTCTATTTTATCGCATGTAATTGCGCAACCAACATAGTTATTAAATTTCGATCCATCTGTAAAAATGTGAATATGATTTGGGTATTTGGATATAAGTTGTATGAAGGCTCCTTTGTAAATATCATTTGCGCTACTTTTGTGAATATCCAACATAGAATAATTTATATCGATAGAAAAATGTTGCAAAGGTGGTATGATTGATGGAGTTTGTTGAAACACTGGTGGTAGGTACGTATTCATGGATTTTAGCGATGTATTTGCGATGGCTAAGAAATGAAAGTTTTTCAGCAGTTCTGGATTTTCCGATAGCAAGGTGTAAGCTGGGGTATTTGGTGAGGATCCGAGATGAGCGAGAAGATCTAGTATTATGCGTTCACGACGTAGATCGAGTGACCATTCTTCACTTTCATATAATAGGCTGGTAATAGGTGAGGTTCTGGAAGCACCTACCTGTAGCTAGACGAAGCGCGGTATGATGGATAGTATTTAGTTAGTTAAGAATATTTCGCGATGCTGAAGAATAGATAGCTGCTCCGTAGTCGCATTTCGATCGGATAAGGGTTCTGTATATGTGCAGTAAGGTGGATCTATCGGCTCCAAAACTCGAATGGGATAGCATTTTTATTTTACTCTCGTTGTCAAAAATACATATATGTTTTGAATTTTTTCACCTTTAGCTAATTATTTTGTTTGGGTGCTCGAATCAAGTAGTCATCCGGTATGAAGGAAAATTTGGTATTTTCAAATAAATATTCACACGTTTTATTCGTAATATTACCGTTATTATATTGAATAGGCATATTATTAGATTGAAAGAGCTTTGGCATTTTCTGCTGAGCAAAGCAAAAAAATACATAAAAATTAATGTAAAATTTATTTGAAGGCAGTAAGAATTCGAATTAACCGATTATGGAATATTAAGATATAAATAATAAAGAATACCCAGTCCTACATTTCAGATGGGAGGGGGGAACAAGGAGGTAACCAAATTCTACAGGAGCAATGACTTTTTTTTTATATTACATTTTATATTGCATTTAAAATTTTATAGGGGTGGGGCTCAGAACCAGCTACAAAAAACACATGAATTTAAAACTCATTGGAGACTTCCCACTATCTATCTCCCCCCCCCCAACATACCATGCTTCATTACTAATTTCCCATATGCTGAATTACTGCCTAAAATATCAACAAAGCTCTACCATTCCCATATACAGTTTTTTTGTCGCAGAGCTCCCACTTGATTGCATATCTAAGTTTTAATCCTTGTTACTCATTTCCAAAAAGCGCAACCTTTTCTTAAAAATTTATAGCCTCTTCATACTTTTTCTTACATTTGGCCGCATAGCAATTTGCGACACGTGAGCCCAAAAAAAAAGAATAAAAATAATAATCAAATTAGGAAAATCAGATACAAAATATTCAAAAAAAAATAATAATAATAAAAATTATTTAGGAAACATAATTATGATTGAATTGACTTCTTAAAACGAAAATACTGAATACGATAAAAAAAAAGAAAAAAAACAATGAAAATAATTTTTTCCAGCAATTATGTAAATCAATTATACGAGTATAAATTTCAAAAATAATTTTTAAAAAATTTCCGTATTATGTTAAGTTTTATAATCGCATTAAAAATGAATTGAAACTGTGTTGTTTTTTCCTTGAAATCTAACACTCATTCAAATAGTGGTGAGAAAACTTCATTAGTCATAAATGCCATTTTAAGAAATAAATAATTTTTCAGAAAATTGTTTAAAAAAAAAAAGAAATTTCAAAATATAATTTTTTTCACACATAATCAAGCATATAAAATATAATTAATTGATGAAATGGTTTAAAGACAACGGACAGACGGTGCTAGAAAATTACATTACTTAACCATAAATAAAATAATAGAAAACTTGTAATAATTAAGATGTACAAATTTTTCGTCGCAAATGTCCATAGGTGTCGAGTGACACAAAATAAAAGGATTTAAAAAAATCGTTATAAACACGAGTATAAAATGAAAAGCGTTAAAATAGGTAAAATTTTGACCCTAATGTGCGGGAACTTTTTACTTTTATATTTTGCTTCGTAATTTTGTGTTATTATTTTTTGTTTTCATTTTTTTACGATGATGCTTCCAAGTGAAAGTGATTTTTGAACAACAAATATATATAACAATGAGAGTGACTTCACATGAAAAATGTTAGTGATTTTTTTTATTATCATTATTATTTTTTTTTTTAATAATAAAATTCCAAAACTTGAGAAATATGCTTCAAAATTTGTCTTAAATTTGCGTTCAAAAACAACAACAACAACAACAACTTGAAAATTCGAGTGAAATAGATAAAAGCATATGCATTACAATTTGTTCACATCATAAAAGAGCAAATAACGTGTAAAATGAATAAGAATATCATTTACGTACATTTTTTCAACAAACAAACAAAAAAAACTAAATAATATGATTAATTAAATGGAAAGGGTAAACTCGATCATCCAAACTAAGGACAGAAAAAAAAAACCTCTATGAAGCGGAAAAGTGAAATAACAAAATCGTTCGAAATAACAAATTGGCTTTATCTTTGGTGATTTCAATTTTAGGAAGAAAGAGGAGAGAAGACAAACACCTCTTTGGACTAGAGAGTCGAATGATTTGGTTGATAAATGCAGCAGGTATTTATTTGAAAAATGCTAATTACAGAAAAAAAAACATAATTAATTAATAATTAGATTTTGCGAGGATATAAATACTTACGTCCAGTAATTGTAAGGATGGTGAAGGTTGTCAGAATTTTATAATACCATTACATGATAATTTTCGTCGTGCGATTTAAAACACTTTTTCTTGGGTGGGGAGAGGGGAGAAGATGGGATTTCATTTTATTTTTTGTTTATTAAATTTTGTTTAAAATTATTATTTAAAGTGTTATTCACATTTTTTTATTTCTTTCCTTCGAGAATAAAAATGTCTTAGGTTTTTATTTACAATTTTAAAAATTTTTTTAATATGTATTTCAAGTTTTTGCTTGAATCGAACATATTTTTGATAACGCAATAATATTCTTCTTTCGCAAAATAACATTCAATTAAAAAAAAAATTAATAATAAATGTTGAATATGAAAAAAATTTTTTATTTTGAAAAATTTGCTTCATTTTATTACTATAGAGTAGTTATAGTAACTGGTTCGCTTTCTGATCAGCCATATGTCAATCGGTAAGTCGGAAAGTGGTAAATTACCGTCAATTACCGGTAAAATAAAAACATCAATCAGCTGATGATTCAAAGCACAAACGAATTCCAATCGTTTACTGAAAACTGAACGATATAATTTACGAAGGTAGAAATGAAATTACCTAGATTTTATCTCATTCCAACCTTATGATTGAACGATTCACACTTGACGTATGACTAATCAGAAAGCGGACCAGTTACTACAATTATTCTATGGGCATGAATTAACCATACCTAGATAGCACACCGGTATATACGAATTTATCAGCCATAAATGTTGAAAAAGAAGCCTTAAAGTTTTTTATTAATATCTATGGTGAATATTGAGTTAATGAGTTTGAAAACAGCCAATTCGAAAGAGCTTAATATTTTATACATGATTCAATCTAAAAACATTATTACCCTCAATGTGAGTCTTAAGTTATTTTAATAAAACTAATACAATTTTTAGAGCGCTCTCTACAAATAAGCTCCAATACTAAAAAAAAAAATCCCACTTATTGCTTGGTTTTTTGCAAATATCTCAAGAAAAAATATAGATAGAGAGTTTACAAGTAGCTCATTCAAAAGAGCATAAAATTTTGAATGCGTTTCATTATTAATTCAAAAAAAAAAAAAAAAAAAAACTGCCATTGATTTACATTTTTAGATAATTAGTAAAAATCGCTTTTACGAAATCAATTCCAAACGTAAATTGACTATAGTAATTTTTAGAAAAATTAAGTGAGCCATTTACAAGCCCTCTATCTCGAATTGTTTCCAAAGTATTAGCAAAAAACGATTGCAGCTCAATTTTAGAGTGAAAAATTTAACGTAAGGTTGGCTATCTATGTATGGTTCATCTGTGCTATAGACTATAAAAAGGTACTAATGTACATTTTCCAATCATGGTTCAGTACATTAATTGGCTCAGTTATTTCTTAGTTAAACTAATAAATAAAATTGGCACCACTGATTTTATTAAAATTAAACTTCCACGAATCATACTAATTGCAAAAAATTTAATTTCTTTACAGCACGTCACCGGCTACTTCGCCAACGATGTCTACAAATTCGTCATCACCCACTCCATCGATACCACCACCGACGTTAAGCTACAACCATAAAATCACCGGCATCCCTTGCGTGGCGGCAGCATCCAAGTACACAGCTCCAGTACACATAGACGTCGGCGGAACCATATACACATCGTCATTAGAAACGCTTACCAAGTACGTAGCAGGCGAACCCTTTCCATTTCGAGACCGGAGAAAGACACCAAACGTCAATACGATCGTTTAATTTATTCGTTCGACGCGAAAATAAAATATCGCAACCAACGTTCCCCTTAATGAATATAATTTACGATATCGACGAACGGAAAATTAACCGCGTTCTCGAGGTAATTTTTCTGCGCGCGTTCATGAAACAGCCGGCGGCTAAATTTGGAAATAATTTCGTAAAAGCTCGACATTTTTTAATTCGCCTCAACGGATAAAAAAGAGACGATGGCGGGAGAGAGAGAGAAAAAAAGGTACGTTACGTAAATGGCTCGTGTATTCGGGCGTTTTTCTCGATCAGTTCCAGTTCCGTGTTGGCACGACGACGCGGAGACGATTATCGGAGCTTTCCAAACTTATCGCTCGGCCAATGTTTATTTCGCTTTGGGTTACCACGATCGTATAAACTTTTACATACTAATCAACTTTTACGAGGGAACGCGCTAATAACAGACGTAGCGTTGTCGATGCTCGTACAGCCGAATGGTTTCGCGATCGTGTTTGACAGTTTTGTTATATAAACAAAGCGTGAAGACCTTATGAGAACTGGGAAATTCTCATGGTTCGAGAATATTTCGCCGTTTCTCACCTTGAAATCGATCACGATCGGTGTCGAATTATAGCGCCGCGGTTCCTGCACGAGGATTCTTCCGAAATATAAGATGCGCCGGTGCCTTCGGGCTTCGTAACATTTTTTTCGTGTTCGCGACCCGCGCGTACAAATTACCAAGACGATCGTGATCCATCGGCGTACCGTATTACCACGTGGCTCGGTGCCATATTCAATCATCGCGAATCTCGTATCCGGCTTATAATAACATCGGTCGCGTTGACTTTCGTGTCTTTGCCCAATCCTCGTATCCATCGTAGAGCCAAAATAACCCGCGGTCCCGAACTCCAGTCTCACCAAATACCGAGTATACCGAAAAAAAAAAGAGTCATCCCACATTCAACAAATATGCAAGGGTGGCCGGATTTCTATCTCCATGGGAACGTTGAGATATGTGTTTTAAGTATAGAAGTTTTCACACGCCTGAACGAACCTAGCCATTGGCTACGTTTAAATCACATAGGTTTCATCTCGTCGTGGCCGGTCCGCTCTTTTTCCAAGACTCCATATCGTACCGTATGGAATTTCGTCGGCCTGCAGGGGTCTTCGGAAGGAAACCTTTTTTGGAATTAGCCGAGCGCCATATTTATTTATACGAGGTAAAAACATCCTGGTTCGAGGAAATTCTTCGTCTTGTTTTCATATCGTTTGTTGAAGCGAATCTACTGATTGAAAATCTTTCCTCTTTTTATTTCGACGAATATTTATTTTCTCGACAAGCCGACGTATTAAGATAACTTTTCCAGGCTCACAATACGCACACCATCAGTTTCGTAGCCCGTCCGAGATTACTGACCCCGGATTTCGGCGCGTGCACGTACAAAAAAAAATCCACCTCAGGATACAGATGTCGACTCCTCGCGGCCGTACATAAATCCAGTTCGCCGGTGTATTTCGAAAGAATTTATGATTGCACGTTATGAACTGGCTACGGCCGTTACGCTCCGAGGGTAAGATACGATCTAACGAGGGTTGCCTATACTCCTGCAAGCCCGACGTTCTTCGGCATTTCGGAAATTTTGTCGCATTCCACGACGGAAATGTAAAACGCGCCGGTTCCATCGAAAGCTCGGTCCGTGTTTTAATGTTAATCAATGTTACCATATTAACCTGCGAATAGTTCCAGGGGACGGGTTCGAAATGAATAAGCACGTTAATTTTTATACGATGATTGTAATTGCCGAGACTTGCTCTCGAAACGCCCGCAGCCTGTGTGTTCGAACCCCCTCGAGTGTATCTCGAATTGCCGTGTACGTGGTACTGGTAATGTCGGCGATGTCGAGGCGCTCGCAGGGTTTCTCAGATCGTGAACATTTCACCTTTGACTTCTTCGCAGAGGTACCATGTGGTTGCATCTTTCACCGGTGTCGTATGACACGTACTTAACCACTGAGACTAAATAAGCCGTTGAAACCGATCGTTCAGCTTCTTCATGTACGACGAAACTTCCATATTTTTTCACTTCGTAGATTCATCGTTCAGTTTATTTTCATTTTTTTTTTAAACTGAGTTTTGAATAGAAATAGCTATGCATATCCCACCTAATATGAGAAAGGGATCTTTATAGTTTTACTTTTCAGACCATTTGTACTCATACAGCAATGGCAAAGGTTTAACTTTCATTCATATTTTCTTCCAACTTCGTAACGTGAACGTGTGTGTACGAACATCGCTTAAAATTTGGTCACTATTTGTTTCTGTGTAGAACCAGAAGAATCTATCCCAAATTTTTGGCCAGAGTCGAAATTACGAATCTCTCAAAAGTTTAGAAAAACCGAAAGAACCTCCAAAAACATACGATAGGGTAAATCAATGACACCAATCTTAGTTTTGTTGCTTAGTCGACTTGGGTATTGATGATATTATAAATGTTTAGCTGAGTTTTTATCTCAAAAACGATAGTTATTACAGCCTACCTGATTTGGGAAGGGAAGGTCGTGGGAGGGGGGGTCTTCAAATCTTTGCGTTTCAGACCATTTGTAATCATCTGGCAAATGTCCAACTTTTTGGTATATATATATTTTTTTCCCCCACGCGTAGCGCCGGCGAGTATTCATAAAATTCGCTCAAAATTTGGTGAGGAACTCTTCTTGAAAATGCGCAGAAGTGTTTTTTTGTTTTTTTCGAAAAATTTCAAAATGGCGGATCACTCAAATTTTGAGGGGGCTGGAGAAGAGGCAAATAGCTCAAATTTTTCGTTTTTGATTTCATATGAAAGAGTGAGTCACGGATACTAACATATCCAAATTTCAGCTTCCTAAGTGCATATTGAGAGGAGTTAGATCAAAAAACGGCTTTTTGAGGAAGTTTTGAGTCATGAAATTTCTTGAATCTTCCATATCTCCCCACCAAATCAAGTTAAAGAGGTCAAATTTTGTGTGTGAGGTTAGTTGGTGACCACAATATGACCTCTTGAATTTGGATCAAAATGGATTCAAAATGGCGGATTATCAAAATTTTGAGTAGAGCTTGAGGAGCCTCAAGTTGGTAAAAATGTAATTAATATGAATTCATATGGTTATTGGGGATAAGTTGTATACTATATCCCGAATTCACTTCCATACATGATGTTGGAGGGGGAAGGCGGGGTTATCAACCTAAAATAGTGGTGGGGGTACAGGAGGGTCGAAAATTTTTTATTGCTGTGTCATATGATAAAATGAGCCCAAGTGACAAACGTATTTTGATTTTAGCTTCCTCAGTGATTTTGGAGGGGAGTTAGAGCAAAAAACGGCTTTTGGAGGGGAAATTGCTGCAGGAAATTTCATGAATCTTCCATATCTCATCACCAAATCGGCCTAGAATGGTCAAACTTTGTGTGTAGGATTAGTTTGTGACCAGAATATAACCTCTTAAATTTGAGTCAAAATGGATCCAAAATGGCGGATTATCAAGATTTGAAGATAATTTGAGGACCCTCAAATAGTTATAATTTGAGAAATATGTGTTCACATGATTATTTCATGGAAGAAATACTACATTTGTGCCAAATTCAACTTCTTAAATGTTTTTGGAAAGGATAGGGTAGGGGTTTTCAGACTTGGTATTGGGTGTGGCCTGTAGTCATGAACGGTTAAGCAAGGTTATTAGTAAATCAAAACAAGCTCCAATTAAAAACTCAGCTCCAGTAATGCGGCATGGCTGCTTACGTTTTTTTTTTTGTTTTTTCGATAAATTTCAAAATGGCGGATCACTCAAATTATAAGGGAGGCTGAAGAAGGAGTAAATAGCGCAAATTTTTTGTTTTTGACCTCATATGAAAGAGTGGGTCACCGACATCAACATACCCAATTTTTAGCTTCCCAAGTGCATTTGGAGGAGAGTTAAAGCAAAAAACGCCTTTTTGAGAAAGTTTTGAGTCATGAAATTTCTTGAATCTTCCATATCTCCTCACCAAATCAATAGAGATTGATTGGTGACCATAATACGACCTCTCGAATTTGGTTCAAAATGGATTCAAAATGGCAGATAATCAAAATTTGAGTAGAGGTTAACGTGCCTTAAGTTGGTAAAAATGTGATTAATATGAACTCATATGATTATTGCGGATATGAAGTATACTATATCCCAAATTCACTTTCACACATGATATTGGAAGGAAGAAGGAGGGGTCATCTTGAACAAGCTCCAGTTCCAAACTAAGCTCCAGTAATACAGCATGACTGCTTACTTTTTTTTTTATGAATGATAACTCCATATTCGCAGAGTCGTTTAATTTTACTAAGAACTTGGTACTATATGAAAAGCTAGATACCCAGCCACACCCTTAGTCTTACCTTATATCGATCATTTAACAGCATACGATTTTATCTATTTTAAGTAAAATATTTTCCGAATTTCAAGGAGGCTTTAGAAGCCTCAAATCAAATCAAGTGAAACCTAAAGTCGTAAGCCCGATGTAAATGATACCAAAGAGAATTGTAAGAACTCTCTTCAAAATTCCCAGATACAAGAGTTTGAGAGAAACATTTGAAGCCGAAAACTTATTCGCGTTCCTCTCTCTTTATATCCATAATATTTGTATTATATATGCTTCATTTGGGATTTAATTACCTAAGCTCATGAAATTTTTCATATTTCAACACCGCCCTCTCTCCTTGAAAAAAAAAAGATGAAAATTTTGTTTTTATGCACCAAGCAAACAAACCCACGTACATTTCTATACATAGAACTTTTATAGGACTTGTAGGACCATCAAGACATCCCAAATGGGTATGGGTCACATGATTTCCATAGACAAGAAGTACTACATATCTTAAACTTGACTTCCTAAGCTTTTTCTGCGGAGATAGCTAGAACAAGCTTCCATTAAAAACTTAACTGGAGCAGAATTGTTACTTAAGTATTTTTAATTCATTTTATCTGTTTAACATTCCCATTTTCATCAATTTCGATGTACCTATTTGGCAAAAAAAAAAAATAACTGCGATGAAATGAGAAAAAATAATGCATTCTTTTCCTACTTGAAAGCTGTGGTTGATCGTTCGGTATTTTGCATTGAATAGAATTAAGAAACAAAATATAATAAATAAATAAAAAAAATGAATATCTTTCATTTCATAAATTATTCAGCTGTCGCTATGAATTTGTTTCCTTCAAATAGCACCGTTAACATCATCGCCAATCTACAATTTCGCGCCATCGACCAAGCACCTGTGAAACACACGGATATCCAGATCCACAGAATTTCGAATCACGCTGAGAAACCCTACCGAAAACAACTTTTATTAATAGTCTAGTCGAGCCGGCGGCCGTTGTCTGAGACGTCACATACTGCTTAACACCTAACAGCCAATAACGTTCTCGTATTGGCGCCCGGAGCGGGACACGAAATTGTCTTCCATAAGAGCTCGCGCGCTAAACGTTCAACCGCAACTCACCTCAAACTAATAACCTTAATTTATCCTCGATTAATAAAGTTTTACGCTATTTTTCATAATAAATAGTCGACGCGAGCTAATTTTACCGCGTTCCGCAACTTAACCGAAATGAATTGCAAAAAGTCAACACGTACTACGACGCGGTTACAAATGGCATAACGGTTCGCCCGATGTCAAACTTTCGTAACGTACGTGCCATCGAAACGCCAAACTCAAAAACTAACATTAGCGTTCGAGTACCATTCGACGATTCGGGCGTTTACGTCGTTACTGCGTGTAGTGTGCAACCGTGCAACCTGTATCGCGTATTCGGGAGACTTTCCTTTTTAGGCATAGACGTGATATAAAGCATCTCGTTTTTTCTCTCTCTTTTTCTAAGTAGTTTTGTAGACATAATCCTGTTTTAGGCTTCATCTAAATACTCGGTTTCACAGATTGAGCCATCTTCCTGATGACATTATAGTCATTAATTCAATTAATACAAGTTGCACAAGTTGATAATTCACCAATTCGATATTTTTGGAGTTTTATTGAGCATTTCATCTAATACGAGTACCATAAGTTGTTAATTTTCCATTCGATATTTTTGGAGTTTTATTGAACATTTCATCTAATGCAAATCATCAAGGTCCTTGTTGGGACGCCAAATAATATACCGGGGCAAGATATTGAAATGAAATCAATTTTAACTTAAAAATGATTGAAGAGCAAGTTCTGTTAATTTTTTTAGAAATATTCGACAGAGGTTCTAGGTCTTCCAGGTAGCTCAATACTGTGATTTAAATGAATACTTCCAAAATTAAACTCTAAAAGTTGGATAACTGAGCATTCTACTTGTCTGGTATAGGAACAATTTCTATCAAAACAAATAATTATCAGTAATACCAAAACACATCTGCGCATGCCCAGATTACATTGCTAATAACAATATTACTTTTTACCAAGCTTTCAACTTTTAACACATCTCAACACCAAGTTTTCGTAGTGTTTATTATCTGATATCGTGATAAGCAGAACTCGCGCATGCCCTGATGAGTTCTGATCTTACCAGTGTTCGTTACTTCGGCAGAAATCTTTTCCACCCAACATCAAATGCATATCAATGCACTCAAAGGTTCATATACACAAAGTCGATGATTTCACTCTCCTCCCCCTCCCCCTCATGGACACATTCTTGTCTACTTTTTATTTAAATGAATTTTTTGAAGAAGTAATTACAAGATGTGCTCGAGGTGACAAAAGATGTCATAAAAATTTCGATAATTTAACTAGTTACTCTTTTAAAAAAGTTAAATAGGCATGGCAAGGATATGAGAAATTAACATCAACTATTGATAACAAATTAAGGTCAGTTTTGCGATCAAGTGGAGAAGTGAGATGATGAGACACTTTTCAAAGCATAGGATGGCAGGATAGTGACTAATGAAAAATCATGGTCATGGATAGTGGCGGATCTAAGGATTGAGGCCTAGTTGGTAAAATGAACAAAAGGGCCCATTAAAAATTAAGAAACTTTTTTTTTCAAACACCATGGCATCACAATTTTAGGTAACGTGAAATACACCATATACCAATTACCAACCGACTTTTGCATCGTGTTATTGCTATATACTAGACGTACACTTTTTGTAGATGAAGAAATTACCTACATCGTTTAGTACATCATTTTTTTATGAATATCTAGATCTACTCAAGAACTGTTTATATTTTTATCTGAGTTTTTTTGCAAACCAATCAGTCTGCATGATAAGGAGTAAAATTAAATCATAAACATTTTGTCACCAGAAAATGAGCTCTCATGAGACCCTGAATGCCTATTTCCTTCGGTGACTAGTTGGCTACTGTCCTTTTGTTAAGTGTTAGATCCACCACAATTTATTGATATTGATTATGAGAGTATCGAGAGCACCGATTTTTAATTTGCTATCAACTAAACACGTTTCATTAAAAAATACATCTTTTGGTTTATGAATTTGACCTTTGATGTCCACTTCACCCCACCTCGATGTGGGGGGGGATACTGGATTTAGGCACTCATTATACACATATCGACGATTGTACAAAAGTAAAAAAAAAACGTAAGCAGCCATGCCGCATTACTGGAGCTGAGTTTTTAACTGGAGCTTATTTTGATTTACTAATAACCTTGCTTAACCGTTCATCACTGCAGGCCACACCCAATACCAAGTCTGAAAACCCCTATCATTCTTTCCAAAAACACTTGAGAAGTTGAATTTGGCACAAATGTAGTATTTCTTGCCATGAAATAATCATGCGAACACATATTTCTCAAATTATAACTATTTGAGGGTCCTCAAATTATCTTCAAATCTTGATAATCCGCCATTTTGGATCCATTTTGACTCAAATTTAAGTGGTTATATTCTGGTCACAAACTAATCCTACACACAAAGTTTGACCATTCTAGGCCGATTTGGTGATGAGATATGGAAGATTCATGAAATTTCCTGCAGCAATTTCCCCTCCAAAATCACTGAGGAAGCTAAAATCAAAATACGTTTGTCACTTGGGCTCATTTTATCATATGACACAGCAATAAAAAATTTTCGACCCCTCCTGTACCCCCACCACTATTTTAGGTTGATAACCCCGCCTTCCCCCTCCAACATCATGTATGGAAGTGAATTCGGGATATAGTATACAACTTATCCCCAATAACCATATGAATTCATATTAATTACATTTTTACCAACTTGAGGCTCCTCAAGCTCTACTCAAAATTTTGATAATCCGCCATTTTGATCCATTTTGATCCAAATTCAAGAGGTCATATTGTGGTCACCAACTAACCTCACACACAAAATTTGACCTCTTTAACTTGATTTGGTGGGGAGATATGGAAGATTCAAGAAATTTCATGACTCAAAACTTCCTCAAAAAGCCGTTTTTTGATCTAACTCCTCTCAATATGCACTTAGAAGCTGAAATTTGGATATGTTAGTATCCGTGACTCACTCTTTCATATGAAATCAAAAACGAAAAATTTGAGCTATTTGCCTTCTCCAGCCCCCTCAAAATTTGAGTGATCCGCCATTTTGAAATTTATCGAAAAAACAAAAAAACTATTTTTGCGTATTTTCAAGAAGAGTTCCTCACCGAATTTTGAGCGAATTTTATCCACACCCGCCTGCGCAAGGCGAGTGACACAAAAAACGAATTTCCTCAAAAACAGGTTTTTGCTAACTCTCCTCAAAATGCACTTAGGAAGCTGAAATTTAAATATGTTGGTGTCCGTGACTCACTCTTTCATATGAGATCAAAAACGAAAAATTTGAGCTATTTGCCTCTTCTCCAGCCCCCCTCAAAATTTGAGTGATCCGCCATTTTGAAATTTTTCGAAAAAACAAAAAAAGCACTTCTGCGCATTTTCAAGAAGAGTTCCTCACCAAGTTTTGAGCGAATTTTATGAATACTCGCCGGCGCTACGCGTGGGGGAAAAAATATATATATACCAAAAAGTTGGACATTTGCCAGATGATTACAAATGGTCTGAAACGCAAAGATTTGAAGACCACACCCTCCCCCGACCTTCCCTTCCCAAATCAGGTAGGCTGTAATAGCTATCGTTTTTATTAAAAACTCAGCTAAAAAAATAGGATTGAAATACGTAACGTTCCTCTCATTTGCGTAAGTAGCATGAATAAACTGATTGTCTCTATGTTATACACATTATCGCCGTCTACTCGAGTACGCTCCATCCCAAAATATTGGAAAACCCCAGCATTGGTACTTTAAAGCTACACGCCATTTGTAGGACATGCTATTATTAGTACCATTCGTTGTTTTACGTAATTCGGTAGTAATGAATTTGCTCGATCTTTCACAGGTATCCAGACTCCCGTCTCGCGAAACTATTCAATGGCAGTATTCCGATAGTGTTGGATTCGTTGAAACAACACTATTTCATAGACAGAGACGGCAGCATGTTCAAACACATACTGAATTTCATGCGAAACTCCAGGCTCCTAATACCGGAAAATTTCGCCGATCTTGATCTCCTGCTGGAAGAAGCACGTTATTTCGATATCACTCGTAAGTATCCACTCGAACGTAATTTATTCGATTTACTCCTTTATCGTAGCGTCGTTTCATGCTCGACGACCGTACTATATTTCAGCGCATTATATCGACATTTAAACCGAAAATGATCCGTATAAAAGAGCGTGGCGAAAGGTCGGACGAGCTCTCGTACGAAGACCTCGTTAAAGACAAACACTCGCATTTCCGTTACCACGATAGCGGTGTAAAAACTTAAAAAGCTTCGACGCGTGGGTTCAAAGAATTTCATAAAAGTAAAAAAAAAAAGTCTGAATAAAAACCCGCGTCGAATGAGTTACACCGTAGTATCCCGCGTTTCGCTGCGAGTAAACTGGAAAACTCATTTTAATAGTTAAGCATCAAGGTAGAAATGTAAGAGCGTATACGACCCTCTCGCTTACCGCCGCGTATCTTCAACGTGGAGGACGAAACACTAACAAATAACCGACGGCAATTTCGAGATGATTCAAGGAGTAGATTGCTGGCCGGCGGCGTTTCTCGTTTCTTTTCTTTATTCTCTCATTTTTTTCCGTTCCGCGCCGGCACTCCGGCATATCGTACGACGAGGGGGCAAACAGTCGTATAGAATTTGAAAGGATTAACGCCATCAGGCATGCGGTACCGCGTCCTATGGGGCCATTTTGTAATCAGCCAGCCGCAGCTCGTGCGCACCTGCTCTACGTTCTATACCGAATTCCGAGCTCTCATTTGTTTTTCATATTTTATACGCTCGCGACGAAAATATCTTCGCCAAATGAAATCGCGGATTTTCACTTTTTCTCTATCTCGGCGTACCTCGGGCCTCCCGTTCCCGCTGTTCGCGCTTCACCCGATGAGGTAATGCTTAACGACGTTTCGGCCTTTCTTTGACTGTACGACGAATTTTAATAAATGATTTTTCGTCGACTTTCGCGTTTAATTAAAATTAACCGACGCCTCGACGCCTTTCTATTGCTTTTACAAATCGACACGTTTTAACGCCTCGTACAACATTTCAAACGCTCCGTAGCCCACCTAAGCCCATCTCCGCCACCCTCCACACAATATCTCAATACGCGCACGCCGAAATACCCCTCGTCGTATTAAACAACGCGTAAAAGTACCCGAGATGTAGCAATCGCATAAATCTACGCATCAGCGACCCGCGGCGAATTAGCGTTTTCTATCCTTGAATACGGTCCGGAATTTACATCATAATACCACGTTCCGGCCAAACAGATCCATTCTCGTGATGAACGTTTTGCCGAAATGGGCGAAAATCTGGTCGCGTTTGCACGTGAATTCTATTTTCTACACAATACATCCCCGATTTTCCGTGAAATCCGCTTTCAAAAACGCTGCGTGGATGTTGGTAAACAGGTTTCGTGGTAACCTTGCGCGCGCACGCCTCCGGTTAATTTCCAATAACGTATTTTTCCAAATGACTAATTGGTAATAATCATGATTTCTTTTAACGCGTCGCTAATTTTTGCGCCTCTCTCGTTTCCATAAGTGGACGACGATTTGCATTTCGAGGTACGCGACCATTGATCATTTTGGTCGTCCGTCATTGCGCCGTTAAACGAACGTGATTGCCGGGTGCGATTTAATTAGCTAATTCGTATAATTATACGTGTACCTGGCAGGGGTACCTTGGAGTATTATGACTCGACGTGTACGAACAATATCGACGGTAATCAGTCATTTGAGGTCGTGGTGTTCTCGTTCGACGTTTCGTCGATGGGTAGAGTTACGAAAAGAAGTGAATGTGCACTACGAAAAATTCGTTAATTTATAGACAATTGGAGAATTATAGAGTCTAATAGCTAATAGAATTCGAAGAAAAATTCTCATATTTCTTCAGATTAAACATTTTTTTTTAATTCAGAACATTTTAAAGCATGGTAGAGGGTAATGGTTGAAAAAAAATGGAAGACAAGTTGTGACACTTTCTTCAGATTCAGTTTCCTGAGTTTTTAATAAAAATGACTCTGATCTGGGAAGGGGAGGGTCTTCAAATCTTTACGCTTTGAACCATTTGTAATCATCTGATAAATGTCCAACTTTTTGGTATACATATATATTTCTCCTCACACGTAGCACTGGCGGGTATTCGTGAAAGTCGCTCAGAATTAGGTGAGAGATTCTTCTTGAAAGTGCAAAAAAGGTACTTTTTCGTTTTTTTGATACACTTCAAAATGGCGAATCACTCAAACTTTGAGAATGGGTGGAGAAGGAGAAAATGGCTCAAAATTTTTGTTTTTATCTCATATGAAAGGATGAGTCACCGACAGCAACACAGCCAAATTTCAGCTTCCTAAGTGCATTTGGAGGAGAGCTGGAGCAAAAAGCTGCTTTTTGAGGAAGTTTCAAATCATAAGATTTCTTGAATCTTCCCTACCTCCTCACCAAATCAATCTAGAAAGGTCAAACTGTGTATGTGGAATTAGTTGATGACCATAATATAGCCTTTTGAATTTGGTTCAAAATGGATCCAAAATGGTGGATCATCAAAATTTAAGTAGAGCTTGAGGAGCCTCAAATTAGTAAAAATGAAATTAAGATGAACTCATATGATTATTAGTAGTAAAAATTATACTATATGCCAACTTCACTTTCACACATGATATTAGAGAGGAGAAAGAGAGGAGTTAACGACTTCAAAATGTGGTGGGGTACATGAAGGGTCGAAAATTTTTTATTGTGATGTCATTTGATATATTGAGCCCGAAATACTAACCTATTCTGATTTTAGCTTCGCACGTGAATTTAGAGGGGAATTAGAGCAAAAAAATGGACTTTTGAAGGGGAAATTACAATAAGAAATTTCATCATTTTTTCATTCCTCATCACCAAACTGACATAGAAAATTCAGACATCGTATGTGTGATCGGTTAATTAGGCCAGAATATGAGTTCTTAAATCTGGGTCAAAATGGACACGAAATGGGACATTTTTAAAATTTGAGAATAATTAAAAAGCCTCAAGTAGTTATAATTTGAGGAATAATAGTTTATATGATTATTGTATCGTAAGAAACACTACATTCATTCCAAATTTAACTTCTCAAATGATTTTGAAAGAGACAGAGTGGTAGTTTTTAGACTTTGTGTTGGGTATGGCCTGTAGCAAGGTTGAAACGAATCCACCTAAAATTGGATTCGAATCCGAATCCACAAATCACTGCATTTTTTTGGATTCGAATAGGATTCGAATAAATCCAACGTTTTCGTGATTCGAATCCAAGTTCGAATCCACGAATCCATCATTTTCTCGGAAAATGGTAAAAAAAAGAGCAAAAAATGACTTATACCTAGTACCTACCACTGTACTAAAGTTTCAATTTTAAAAACGACTAAAATAAACTCTGAAAAAATGAATTTTTTCCGAATATTTAATTGCTTGTTGCTTCAGTAAGTTCAATAAGTAATAATGATTTTTACAGTTGCTGTTAGGTAGATATTTTTATTCCAACTTCAAAATTTTTTCAGTTAGGTAGATATTTTTATTCCACTTCAAAATTTTATTCAATTTTGGGATTGAAAAAATATCTCATTGTACCTATATTTCTGATTTTTATTTATAAATGATTTGAAATTTGATGATCTAAATAATGAATGTTCTAGTTGGACCCATCACGTTTTCGAATATTCGAAATTTCAAATGAATGATTCGCAAAGCCAAAGATAATTTTTTTTTAAATAATAGTAACGCCAGTAACGGAAATAAAAACAATACAATGAACGAATCCGTCGAATCCATCAAAACAATTCGAATCTGTTTATGAATCCGAACAGTTTTTTTGGATTCGAATCATAATACGAATCCATTATCTTTTAGTGGATTCGAATCCTTTACAACCTTGGTTTGTAGACGCGAAGGGTTTAGTAATGTTATTTGCAAACTTGAACAATCCCAAATTAAAAACTCAGCTCCAGCAATGCGGCATGGCTGCTTACATTTCTTTAATTTATTATTATTTTTCTTTTTTGAGAAAATTTTTTTGGAAAGTTATACAATATACAAGTTGGGAAAAAATAATATTCATGATGTAACTATTAATAAAGTGGGTCATATTTTAGTTTTTATTCAAAATAAAGGTTTGGAGTCACATTACTTGGTAAATAAGCTAAAAAGTACGTTATAAGAATTTCAGCCCCTTGACTCAATTTTTACACACACTAAAATCAAATCAAAATGTGTTCAGAGTTTTCTAATTTTTTAAAATACAAATATTCGGTCAATTAAAAATTTTTCACGCTTTAAAATCATATTTTATCATCATAAGGCTGAAAAAATTTTTGCCTCTATTTTTTTTTTAATTTAGGTGGTTTAAACCTATTTCATTTTTTTGAAAAAAGCGATAATTTTGGCCATTTTCAAAAATGAACACTTCGTGTGCACAAAAAAGACCCAATTCAGGCTATTTCGGACACAAGAGACAACGTATGCTCGATTTTTTTTCATAGGGGTTCCGAAAGGCTGAGCTGCTTACTACTGAAACATTATACGAAGTCATTTTGAAGCAAGAATGTGATGTTTCAAAAGACTTTGTGAGGTAAAAATGCAGCATATTTTCGCTCTTGAATTCGAAATATTGTAAATTAAGCCTATAATGCTCACACGAACAATGAATTACCCATTTGTCGTTCATTTTTGAAAAAAATCAATATTTTTACTTATTGAAAAAAATATGAAAGTGCTACAATGCTACATACTTCCTAAATGTAAGAAAGGTGCAAACATTTTTTTCAGTTTTTGACGACTAAATACGACTTTATGAATGTGAAAAATTTTCAATTGACCAAAAAGAATTTTTGGAAATTTCTAAATTTTGACTCTATATTATTTAACAGCTCTAATGCTCGGATTTTTTTGATGGCGGGAGGTGGAGGCGTTTCCTCGAAACATCGCAATAAATTGGATATTTCGAGTCAATAATGAAGCAATAAATTAATTCCATCATTGGAAACTTCAACCCAACTATTGTCATCTACAGTAACAATTTTCTTGCAGCTATGTGCCGACAACTAGAACAAATGAAAAAAGAGCGCCAACGACCCTCATCCAAGTTATACAATCGGGGCAGCAACGGCGGAATGGATGGTACCAGGACTTTGCAGAATTGCGCGTTGAACGAGCAAGAAAGCTACGAATGTCTTGCCATGCACGTCTGCCCGGATCTCGGCGAACGTCTGATGCTCTCCGGGGACCGATGCCTGGTCGAGGAAGTATTCCCGGAAACTAATCAAGCCCTTATGGACGCTCGTTCTAGCGTCGCTTGGAATCAACACGACGCCGCACATGTGATCCGGTTCCCGTTGAATGGATATTGTAAATTGAATTCCGTGCAGGCCATTACCAGGCTACTCAATGCCGGATTCAGAATAGCCGCTAGTAGCGGCGGCGGCGTCGAAGGGCAGCAATTTTCCGAGTATCTTTTCATCAGGAAGGCTTTATCGGTGACTTGAGTTCGTCTATACGTTACGTCGCCATCGTTGTCAATGCAACCAAAATTACTTAGTTGAAAATTTAGTCATTATTTCACGTTAATATGTGTTATGCTTACGCGTTATTATTATTGTTTTTTTTTTTTTTTTTTTAATATTTTTTAGTTTCTCCTTCTCATATTTTTTTTTTTTACTCTGATTATTATAGTTGGGTATACACATGTACATTCACTCGAGTGTACTTAGGCAAAAGGCTACGGTGCATTTATGGACTATTAAACTTTATATGAACCGATAAAAAGATCACGAGTATAGTATCCTTATTGGATAAGCGCATTTAGTTTATACGTTCTCCTTTTTAATTTAATAAATAAGCCTATTCATCGTTATGTACTTTAGTACACAAATTGGTATACTGCAGTTCAAAGAACTGAACTACCGCAATAAAAGTAAACGGTATATCTTCGCATACGTAAACCTTTATACTACTTTAATTGTTCTTTTTTTTTTCTAAGAATTTTCAATGACCTTGTAATTTTTTTATAAAAAGAATTACTCAGTCACGTGCATATGTAAATACTTGTATATACTGGATTTTGAATGTTTCATTTGTCTAATTTTAGTTGTTTAATTTATTTGTTCTCTTTGTACATTTAAAAAAAATATAATTTCCTTGTAAATGGCCCCATTTGAAAAAAATACCTCGACGTTTTCTATTCCATTAATAGGTAATGTCCGAACACGTACACGCAGTTTGATCGCGCGCATCGCCGCCGGGCGACATTATTAACTTATTTATGATGGAAAAAATTTCGTTTTAAATTTCTCGCATTTATTACCGGCTATTTAAACACCACCCACGCGTACACGGGTTCGTCTTTATAGGCGAACAATTTTTAAGACAATCGTTTCTAGGATTCAGCTCGTTACGCTGCGGGCGATCAGCATCAATAGTCAAAAACCATCGATGGAACCTTCTCAATACTCGTACCTGAATACCATGGCATCGAGTTTCGGTTGTTTATCACATTTTAACGCGTACTTGGTCCGTGTTAACGGAGTATTCTGGCACTGACGGGCATTGCGATGACGTCAATGAAATGAAAAATACCGCGGGTTATTAATGCGATCGAAACGCCACCGAGTTTGACATATTTTTAATCCCGTCTCGATGCGGTTAATTTACAATGCAGAAAAATCAAGAATCGCTGACCTGCTATAGGCTGTGTAATGAAAGGAGAAGGAAGTAACTATAGAATTAAGTTTTAGTATTATAGGCATCAGGGCACACCAGTATGGTAGGACTAAAATGGTGATGAGGCTTTTTTCTTCACAATCAAAAAATTACAACGAAGAACGGAATAATAATCAGTAAAATTCTACTCATTTTCAAATTCTAATCTAAGTGATTTTCAATGACTATATTAAAAGTAATTATGACGAATTGACACCTTCTTTCGACTAAAAAACAGGAAATATGAATTAAGAATTAATTTCATTATTGCGAGTTACCCGCGGTAGTGTCAGAGGCGAAGCGGTGGGGGAAAATAAGGAGAATAAATTAATAACCCCCAGTCACGGTTCATTCGGAAATTTCTGATAAATTCGGCAAAATTTCAGACATTGAATAGTATTTTTTTTTTTTTTTTTTTTTTTGAAAAGAATTTACATCTTGGAAAACAACGATAAAAATGAAATTCTCCTAACTGAAAAAATTTTAATACATTATAGTAAAAATTTGCAAACCATAAGAATTTTCTTGAATATAAATGTAATTGAAAAAAAAAACATGATTTTTGCTGTCATAATTTTTGGATAGCGAAAAAAAAAACCAAGAAAATAATTCTGCATTTTGGAAAATAGCTAATTCTTATGCATTAATAAACTCTCTAGATAGTGTTTGGAATATATAACGTCGGCTAGGAGCGAAAAGGTTCCTCGTGCAAATATGAAAAATTTATAGGAGAGCAAAATTAAAATTTATACTACTTTTTTCTACCAGTACTTTCTAGTTTTGTAGTGTTGGCTGGTAACATTTGAAACTTTAATTTATTCAAGTTCAATGTTACCAACTTGGCAAACCTAAAAAACCAAAGGAAGAACCTTTTCGCATTGACTAAATTGAAGATGGGAAAAGAGAAACACTTTATCATTTTTTTGGGATTTTGGATGTTTATAATCATTTGGCTATAAAAAGCAAAGTTGCACTGAAAAAAGCTCAAATTACCTTTCTAACAATACGAATATCTCAAAATAAGAAAAAAGATCACGAGGAACCTTTTCGCCACAATTTTTTGAAGGGGATATAAATTTGAAAGTTTACAAAATTCCTAAAGGGGTAATATGGCCTTTTTATGATAGAGTAGGGCCCATGATAATTAGATGCGCAAAGTGAGCTGATAAAAAATGTGCATTTTTTGGTTAAGCATATGTAATGGCATCCACGTTACACATATGTGTCTAAATTTAATTGCTGTAGCCTTATTAGGGAATGGGTTACGAATGTTTGAAAAAAAGTGGGGCATCTCTTCCATACTTAATTTACATGTGATGGAATAAACTTTAAAAGAATTATACAGAAATGGCTCATTACAAAAAAAAAAAAAAAAAAAAAAAAAAAAAAAAATTGGAAATAGGTGAAAAATGTTTTTCCTTAATATTAATTATTTTATTGTTTTTTTATGAAAAAAAAAAATTATTCGGCATTCTTGTGTCTGATTCCCCCCCTTCCCCCCAAAAAAATTATAATAGCAACGCTTCTGGGTAGTATGGTGAGAAGAGTAGGTAATAAAAATGACTCAGCTTATCACTTATCAATACTTATAGTATAAAAGCTCACTTTAAAGTTGTTCATGTATGTACTATAAAAGTACTGCAGGCGAATTAGAGCACAAAATAAAAATTAGTCGGCTTTTCATACAGCATAGAAGCTCACCTAACGTTGTAATGTGCCATGAAAGTTCTACAGGCGAACTGAATCACGATGATGTACAATTACCTATGACATAATCGCCGATAGAGTGATTCTTTTTTATTCCATCTATCATTGAATCATCTATTGAGAACACTGCAACAAATGAAAAATACCTAAATCAATTTTCGAAAAAAGTAAGTAAACCAGGATAGTATATTTGTATAGTCATTCAAGATAAGTCAAAAATTAATTTTTTATTGGTTAACTGGCAATTTAACTAAAGTTGAGTCAAGTTCATTATATTTGGGTAAAAACATTTTTTATTTGGAAAAAGTTTTGTTGAGATGATCACTAAAGATGTAAATTACAGACCAGTTAAGTTTTATTTTATATATTTCATTTTTGAGGAAAAAAATTAAAGATTACTCCACGTCAAATTCATGCGGAAAAATTTTGATTCAAATTCAATTTAATTAATTTTTTATTTTAAAAAAATGAAGTTTTTTTGTTGTTAAATTTATTATGGAAACATTCAAGGTCATTTCAATTTTACTGGAGAAATATTTCAAATCGAGTTCAGATGATTCACGAAAATTTTCATTTCAGTTCCATTTTATTTCATTCTTAATTTCAGAAAAAAATTACAGCTTACTTAAATAAATCAAGAAAAATTTAGCAATTTTTTGGAGTCAAGTTCATTCAGAAAAAATTTCAAGTTCACTTCATTTTCGATTTGAGAAAAGTTTCGATTCAGTTTCAATTCACCTAATAGTTGATTTTCAATTTTTTTGTTTTTGAAATCAAAATTTTTCAATGCTAAGTTCATTCAGGAAAAATTTCATTCAATTCCATTTCATAAAAATTTTTGAAATTATGTATTTAATTTTAAATTTACCTAACCAAAAAAAAATCAATTTCAATTCATTTTTTGCTTAAAAAATTTTTTATGATTATAAACGATCAAAAATGAAGTTTCAAAATCATGCAGGAAAAATTTCAAGATTTTTTGGAGTCAAATTCATTCAGGAAGAATTTCAAATTAGTTTGTTTTTATTTTTGAGAAAAATTTAATGCACAAAAAGTTTAAATGGAGTCAATTTTTAATTTAAAAAGAAAATCAAGATCATCTGGTGTCAACTTCATTTTTGAAAAATTTCAAGTTCAGTTCGTTTTTTTACTCGAGAAAAATTTCAAATCGATTGCATTTTAGTTGACTTAGTGTTTAAATACATCGAGTTATTTAGTGTTGGGTTCATTCAGAAAAAATTTCAAGTTCTTTTTTCACTTGAAAAAATTTCGATTCTATTTCATTTCGGTAAAATTTTAATTCAAGAAAAAATTTCAAGATTATTCGGAATCTATTTCACTGAAAAAAAAAAAAAAAAAAAAAAAATAGAGTTCGGTTCAGATCATTCCACTCAGGAAAAAATGATTTGTTTCAGTTAAAAAGCATTGTTTAAGTTTACGAATTAATATATATGAAAAATTAATTTCATATGTCAACTTCGATCATCCCTGATGAAGAGTTGTAAAGTATAATTTGTAAACCTAAATTGAAATTCAACCGCCATATCATTAGCAACGATACAGTAACTCCAACAAATAAAGAAGAAACTCAATACGAGGCACTTACATCAATGAAACATCCTACGAATACTTACCTAGCCACCAAATCCACTCGATAAGCAGTTGACAGACTTAGTCTATAATAAACTACAGATACACCCAATCGAGTGAAATGATACCTCGTGACCTCGATGATGGAAACATTCGCACGGGTTTTTATTAAAAATTAATCCAGCAATCTTTCATCACAAGTCAAACGACACACAATCCATCATACTCATGTAATACCATATAACGACGGACGGCATATACTTACACGGTAGGTCTACGTAAGTACTGTAGTAAACAAATATTTTTAATAATGACAGCGTGAATAAAAACCGCAACACAGTCGCCATTAACATAATGTCGCTATACAGATAGTAAGAGCATTATTTCCTTTAAATTCGTTAAGACGTTTATTGACTACTGGTTTTTTTCTACTCCTCTACGACCGCAATAATTGATATGTACTTCGCATACAACTCATCATATCGGTATCATTGTGAAGAATGTACACACCACGTCGTATGTTGACAAGAATGCGACATTTCCTATTCAGGATAAAAAGCTAATAGTAAACGGCACGCTAATTGGTATCATGTTAACTCGCGCCATTGTACTAGCGATTGTATTGGCATTATGGAGCATTTATCGACGACCATGTGGAAATATCACAAATGCTACGAGCATCAAACGATGATCATGTAGCTAGCACGAGTTTACTCAGCTATATGCAGCGAACCATTTACATAAAAACGCGAACCAGCGATGCATTCGTAGAATACGTAAGTTGTCGAGACTTCTGCACTTCTGCGGAACACCATTACGTGAAGAAACGCGCATTACGGCGATTTTTCAACCGGAGTGTGGATTTTTCTTGAATCAACTCCGCGTTACTTTTCAACTTCGATAAGGTTCATTTGAAAAGCAACTTGATTTGAAAACTTCTTCGACAGAGTACGCGTATCGCGAAGAAGAAATTAAAAATTTATAATAAATTATCGTACCGTTCTGAAGGGAATTAGAAGAGACAGCGAGTGATAATCGTTACCCCTGCGGCCGTTTCCTACGTTAAAATACACGAAGGACGAAAGAACCTAAAATTTTCATCGTACAAAGCTCGTTCAATTGCCGCAGGATTCAAAAAAGAGAAACCGGGCCTAGATGAAGTTTCATTCCCCAGGCGTAGTTATTTGCCTTTCGCGCCGTGAATTCGAATTTCGTTTCTCGCCTGCAGGCCGTTTCCTCGATGACTGCGTCACTGTGGATCGCCTCCAGGTGTCAATTGATTCCCCGCTATATAGAAATTCCACTCGTTCCCATGGTTACCGAAATAGCCTTTAGCTTTTTCACCCTCGTTCTTCATTTTCGTCGTAATATGTTGCCGACTTTTAAACTGCCCCGTCTAACTCTTTGGAAAATATTTTTTCAAAACTTTAACGAGACATGAACGACGGAGTGGTTCAAACAGTGTCTAATTTAAATTTCGGTGTCTCGTTATCGGCCGCATCGTCGCAACGCACCAGAAGCGAGACCATTCGTACGTATTTTACATTCGATTACCGCCAGCTGCTGTGTTCAAAGCTTGCAGATATGCTGACGATTTTCTTCGATGGATTATTGCGTGATATTAGCGCACACGTAGAAGCCAAACACAATGATACACATACATAATACAGATACCATACAGTATACTTGATTGCTATACAGACCTTCAGAAGATTGGCGGCGGAAATGTTCAAAAATCACAATACAATCATTCGAACAAATGAAGAAAAAAAGAATATCAAAACATTTCACTCGAAAGTCGAAACTGTAAGGTGATTAGGTGGTTGTTCACCTCATCTGTTTCAAATAAGAGAGGACATCAGACATCATTAATAGATTCACAAAATTAAGCAAAGTTAAGCGAAGGAATGAGCCATTGAGACGTGTTGAAATTGAATAGTGTTTTTGTTGTATAGTGTGAATAATCATGTAACATGATGTCATGCTTTTCTTATTTGAAGCAAATGGACACGAACAGACATGCTACATTCGTGTGTACCACGTGTCTAACTGTCTACAGTAATAATAATCGCTGATGGGAAAATTGAAAATTTTTCTTTTATAAATTCATGCCACAAAATTTTTAATAGATGTAAAGATTACTATTTATTAAAACTCTGATGGGGTTCGAAATTTACTTGTTTTCGTCAAATTGAAAAATTTTGCTATTCTCGAATGAATGTGCAATTGCTCAGCAATGATCAAGTCATGTACAAGTTCATTTGTAAACAGAATTTTGATCATTGATTGTTTAGTTGACAACTTGGTATTGGCTATTGACATTTTTATAACTAGAATCGAACTTGGAGCTTTTCTTAAGTAATATTAACAAATGAAACTACTGAAAAGGGCAGTAGACAAGGGGAATGAGTTCAATTTCTTGACTATTTAAATGTTAAATCGTATAATTCTTCTGTAAATATCAAACGTCTTGTAAATTTATACAAAAATAGATTTCATGAAATCAAAAAAAAGTTGTATTTTTTATATTAAATTAATTGATTATTAGACTCTAATTGCTATGAATCTTTGCAGAAAAAAAAAAAATGTTTCATATTTTTCAAATATGTCTTGAAGTACGTTAAAAAAATCTCCCCCTCCTCCCTGGTCATTACCATGGCTGTTTACCCGCAAAGCATGTTCTGAAAATAATTTATCAAAGTTCTTGACATTTTTTTTAAAATACGAACTGAGCTCACAATGTTTTTCTATGTGAAAAATGAACTCAGGAGAAATTTTATGGGAATGAAATAAAATGAACTTGAAATTTTCAGAAGTGAACGGAAATTAACTTTGGTAATTGATAGTATAGTCAGCAAATTCGACATTCTTTGAGTTCCATTTTACATTTGTCTCCATATGTAATATTGAAATTTCTCTGAATAAAATTAAAAATGGAACTAAACTGCATCATTAAACGTTTTGTTCGCGAACCTGTCTTCACACATTTTTGTTTGAAGTGAACTTGACACTTTTTCTAATGCATAATAACCTCAGTCAACGGAAGTTGACTTTTTTTTTGAATGAACCGAACATAAAGCGTTTTCCAACACTGAACCAGAACTTAAAAATTGGTTTTTAGATTCATCAACATCTCATAATATACATCAAATAATATTCATTATAAACTCCATATTCTACGTGATATTTGGATACCTAAATGATGAGGTTATAATTGGTAACATTACAAAGCCACATGATGTACATTCAGGTTAAATCCGAGAAATGGGAACTTCAGATTTTCACTCAAATGAATCAGAATCTCTTATAAACTGAATTACTTTGTTCTCCGTGTTGCAAATGAACTGAATTAAACCACCAAGAGCATTGTACTATTACACTATTTGCTCGTTTGAAATCAACGTACATATTCAAAAATACCCAGCCAATGTTTCTCGAATTACTTCAAATCCAAGAGTATTACTCTTGATTTTATAACCATCGTATATCTTACAAAGATACTTTCGAACACACACATCTTCTCTCGTTGCATATCGAATATTGAAATAAAACATTGCAAGAACAAACAAATCGATAAATTTATTATACTTAACAATCATCTATTCATAACAATGTACTGACTACAAAGTTAATCCAAACTTAAAACTTTAAAAAGAATTACACGATACAATATCTGTATATTTACAAAAAAAAAAGATCAAACTATACAAAAACACGTTATTTACCGCTTTAAAAATCATTATTTATACAGTAAAAACATACGACGCGTAAGTATAGATGTAAAAGCCGAAACAGGCTCGTGAAAATATAAAAAAAAGCTCGTTTCAAAAGTACAAAAACTTGATCAGTTCATCTCCACTATTCGAACCACGCTGATAACCACCTTACCATAGTCTTGTACCGTAGATTTCTTTCCCACAAAAAAAGAAAACCGTTCGCGTATAATTAAAAACAAAAATAATCAATGTAAAACTTAAAAACGAAAGTTTGTACTATTTCTAAGACTTACACGATAACCACAATATCGTGGCGGTAGTTGAAAAAATATATTTCCAAATTAAATTATAACAAAGAAAGAAAAAAAAAAGCTTTATTAAAATGCAAAAACTTTTATAAAATTCGGAGAATCAGATTTTCAATCATACCAACTGATTGTCCAATGCTGGCTTAAAAAAAAAATAAATAAGTAAAAAGTTAAATACACATCTAAAAACAACATACGTAATTGTAGGTAATAAGATATAACCGATTATTTTCTCCTCAGATATATCATCTACTCACACGTAAAACAGAAAAAATTTCTAAAATCGAAATGAAAAAATTTTCATCACCAATAATAATTTTAAGCGCACGAACAGTTATTCAAACAGAAAAAAGCGACTTGGAAAATATCAAAACAAAATGGTAAAATGAAAGAAAAAAAAATAATGATAAAAACATAAGAATTGATAAAACAGTCAAAATAGTAATATACATTTATAACACATTTTACAGTAATTTTCGCGGCACCTAAATCCACCTTTTTCCATTGTAATTATGTAGGTGCATGTAACTCGCACTCTCAAGGCATACTATACATGCATGTTTTCCACGGAAACAAAAAAGGTTATCGTTCTCATCGTTATTATACAAATGCTTTATAATAAGAAAAATAAATATTTAAAAAAAAATGGTTATTACAATAAAAATGACTTAATATAACACAAATTTAATCGTTCATATTTTCATAGATATTTTTTCTTCATTAACTTAAATGATCCCTCGCACGTGTCATTGGAAAGAAAAATAAATTAAATAAGGCACTTACATACAACATACATATGTGATAACCTTGTTTTCGCAATTTTATCACTTTTCTCTAGAAATTTAAACGTTACAAGACTTTCCGGCCTATGCAAAATACGATACGATTCCAAAAAATATGCTCGTTACTCTATTACACGACGATGAATTTTACATCATTTCCAAAATACAAATATTCTTTGTTCGTATAGGTTTACCAAACCAAACTCGAAGAAAAAAAAATCAATTATACCCACACTCGAAACAAGTGTTGTACTAAGTTGCATAAAACGCAACAAAAGAAAACCTCCATAAAAACCTAAACCAACAAAAAATATGCCGCACCTACGCTTCTCAATCTTTTCTACTTTTCAGCTGATACAGTCAACCAATGAAATAACGATTATAAAAGAATTTCGTCGTAATTTTCAACTAAGACTGAAAAAAAATCATCTTCGCTGACGTAGCAAACCATCTGTAAACGATAACCTCATTTCGAGGTAATACAATCGCAATAAATATCGACAACACACACGTGCAGATGAATTCTCATTTCAAATACGATCTATACAGAAACGGACTCCTATTGATATGCTTCTCTTTTTCCATAACGAATAAAAAGTCGCGAACGGTAACACGTTTCAGGCGTGGCCTACTTGTTAGCTAGAGAGAGAGAGAAAAAAAAACGTAAAAATTCGTTGGCTTAATCGACATTTTTTTTTTAATCGTGGGAAAACATTATCCATACGTACCGATAATCTAGAGCTACCGGAACTCAAGCTGGGAGAGCCAGTAAAATTCTGTAACAAAAACGAGAAAAAATTAGAGCATGTGGAATTCAGTATAAAGTGTGTTTGCATATCACGACTCCGTTACTAAGCAGACAAGCTCGTTTTCTGTTTCATACTTTTAACAGATATTTCGGTGGTATTTTAAACTTTACCATCAATTTTATTGCACGTTACATACTAATAGTTTTTTATAATTCTTTAACCTTATTAATACATGAAAAAATTGCAGCTTTCTAGATTAATGCTAATACACTCCACACACCATGATAGAGTCGAATTTTCAAAAATGTATCATTTTCAACTAATTAAAAATATATATAATTTTACGTATTTGAAGGTCTTTATATTAAATGCCGGGCACTGTACAAAATTTTTATATACAGATTTTTTCAGTATTCAGGATTCAAAGATATCTACAATTGGCATGATGTGTAATAATGTTTCTCATTTGTTTGTGTGTTTTTTTTTTTTCAAGTTATACGCGATTTTATTTTCAAGTTAATAACACTATTCAACGATTGACTTTTTGGTTCAAATATTATATGAACACTAATACAAATAACAAATATTCAACTGAGGCAAAAAAAAAGGAAACGCTCAATTTTGAAGAGTTGCGATCCTTCAAGAAATAAAAACCGCATAACACAATGTAATATTAAAAAAAAAAAAAATTCGATAGCACTTTGCAATAGAGATGAAAAAATAAAAACGAAAAGATAATTAATGAATTTCAGCACTTTTTTGTGACATTCTAGATATACAGTATGAGCCGGAGAAATTAAAATTGAAATAGAGAAAATGAAAAATTGATATAAAAAAACTTATATTCCTTTTTTTTTCTAAAAATTGAAGTAGAACCAAAAGAATTGCATAACTTCCAAGTTCAACACAAAAATTCCAGCCTTCAAAATGAGATCTTTTAGTTGTAGGAGGAGTGGATATTTTCAAGTGTTCGCAATGAAATAAAATATGTTGGAAATTTAAAAATGACCAAAACCGAAAATTTTCAAAATAAATTAAAAAAAAAAAATTTAGAGACAGATTCACAGTCTATTAGACTCAGCCTTTACTTGAATAAGTGATGAAAAACTTGGATACTGAAATATTTCTAAAAACATAATACTAAATACTTCAGGTCACAAAAAGTCAAGCTGAACATTAAAAATAATAATTTTTTTTCCATCTGTCCATAAATTTGTCTCCATTTTTCAACTCCTACTGAAGTCAGAGTCAAGTATCAATTATAAATTTGAGCTTCAGAGCATTTTAGAGCCCAGAAATGTAGAGAAAAATCAGTTAAAATTTTTTTCGTCTTTACACGACAAATAATAACTTCTCGAAGCAAGAAACTTACGACATTGAATTAAAAATATAAAATTTTCATGATTTTTTTTCAAGATTATCAAGTATAAACCGTCACCCACTTCTTTCATGTCGTTACATGTATGCTTGAAAAAATTGCAAGAAACATAATATGTCAAACTTCGAAAATATCCCGCTCCCCCTCAGAAAGTTAAAATAGATTTCAGCCATTTCTTTTCCAAATATCACTTGTTCTGATCTGAATACAATAAATGCGTTTTCAGTCGACTTTTCTGTTTTTGCACCGAAAAAAAAAAATTAAATGCTCATCAAATTGACCATAAATCAACAAAAAAAATATTTTAATATCACAGTGCATGATTCATGATTTCATTTTTACTTCTGCTGTCGTCACTCCAATCCGAGTAGCTAGAGTATACATACATATTTATTTAGTTCTAAATTTTTTTTCCCACTTAGCAAACGATATCATATCAAGGTATAATCATGAAACTCGAGCTTTCTGCGTTTGGAAGATACAACATACCTTCAAACCAAAAGATAATAAAATGCTTCAAAATAATTTTTTCAACCTAATTGAAAAATATATCAATTTTCAAAAATTGACTCGCATCATTGGTAAGGCGTACAAACATTAACATAAATGATCGACATTTTTTACACACTAATGGCATCGTTTTACAGTGATCAAGCATTTAGCTTCATTGGTTTTTAAAATTAAGTAAAATTCCTTATAGCCTCACGAGTCGGTTTTTCTTTCATACAAAAAAATAATAATACGTATGAAAGGTAAAATTTCTACAAATAATGAAATAATTTCACTTCTCAACGAATTCGAAACTCGAGTCATTTATTTCGTGCAAACATAACTTCTATAGCAAGCAGCACCTGAAATCTTATAATGCCTGTATCCTAGCTTAGTTACGACGCGGTGGGTAGTTTACCCAAGTGTAAATGCTCCTTCACAACTCCGATAACTTATCAATTTTTAATTGCAATCGTTCGTACTTTCTACCGGAATCGACGAATTTTAGGTACTCCTGACGAAATCTAATCTATTTCATCATCGTTGGCGAGGTAGAAAAAAAAACCAAGATAGACGCATTACGCTCGTCAAACATTACAACAATATGGCGTACGATAACGTATCGTCGTTTCGTTCAACCTCTCATATCTCGACTTTCGTAGATAACACGTGGACCAGATAAAAACGGGTAATAGTCGAGATCTTCACCGTGCACGAAGAAGGTTCGTACAAATATTTAAGAAAGAGACGAAAAACGCGTTCACCGAAGCAAATATTTAATAAACCTACGAAAGAACTCTGGCCGTCGTTTTCTAATTTGATCTTTTTACGCGGTCCGATGGCTTGTAGAGCGGTCATATTCGCCTCTCGTTGCCGCAATTCTTCCATTTCGGCTCTTTGCAACTGAAATTAAAAAAAAAAAAATCGATAAATAAACACGACTCTATTAATGATTCGATTAGGTATACACGAACGATTAATTACTTCTTTGGCTTTGGCTTTCAGTTTAACTTGCTCGGGATCCTCGGATTTCGATCTGCTTTTGGCGGCTCGCAGTAACAATTCTCGTTCCATTTCGTCGTGACGTTTACGCTCCACTTTATCCAATTCTTCTAGGCATCTTAATTGACCTCGAATATCGTGACTAATTTCGTAATTCTTGTCAGCCTGAATACGCACGTGATGGGTTAATTTTTCACCAATTATTCGCTCGATCAGAGGCATATAGGCTACCACCTACCTTATTAAAATCGACCCTATGTTCGGCTATCACATTTAACTTTTCTAAAATATTTTTTAAACGCTCTTGGGCAGCGTGAGATACTAACGCCACCACATCGGAACTTGGTTCATCCAATCCGTGTTTGGCGGCTACAACATATACGATTCGATTAAACCCGACAAACCACGCAAGGCTCCTTAAGGCACTCCTAATGGCTTACCGATTTCGATAATTCTCATCGTCAACGGATGAGTATGCAGAAAAGTTTCGTCTTTACACGACCTGATCTGCGTGCCGACGAACTCAGAAGGGCCTAATATTCTCTGCGTTTCTTCGGCCAAATTCACACCAGCCATAGCAGCCACATCGTTCACATCATCATCGCCCCTAAGAAAATGTGTTTAATTAAAATCCCATCCAACACGCGTTGTACATTTTTCAACGCACACTTACACATATCCGCCGGCCAAAGCTGTGACCGAAGTAGCAGCCGCGGCCGCCGCCGCTGCAGCAGTGGCCACCGATTTCTTCTCTTTATCTTTAGCGGCGGTTTTCACCTGACTGGACGACTGCTGTTTGCCGGTGCCCCCTAACATGGGCGATTTCGATATGAAGTTGTTCTTGGTCATAACCGCGGCCCCCTTCTGCGTCACCGAATTCGTGGTAATCGCTCGGATGGCGGTCGTAGCGGTGGTCGTTTTGGCCGGTACCGTTTTCATGATCGTTTGATGACGTATCGGCGTCGTAAATCTGACCGCGCCTGCGGCGACCGTCGCGTTCGTCGACGGTACCAAGGTGACGGTGGAGGTTGTGCTGGTCGAATCGTTGAGCAACGTCGAGCCACCCGATACCGGTAACGGAGATTGTATGCGCACAGCGGTCGCCACCGTCGGTAGGTTTTGAGAATTCACCACTTTCATGCCGGCAACGTTTCCGGCCGCTACGTTGGCCGTTGCGGCTACCCGGACGGGTTGCTGAAAACGTAAACGAAGGTATGAGCGTACGGTATGCTATCACTCGGGGCCGAAGCTAATGGTGGGTGTTAGAGTGAGGGGAATAGAGTAAGGTTAGAATACCTCGCATGAGGTCAGTTTTTCAAATAATTAAATGCCGTTGAATCGTATAATTTTTCTATAATGATATTTGTCGTATAAATCTATACCGAAATCGTTTTTCATACTTGCGGGAGGAAAGCGCTACTTCAACTCCTGCTCGCTAATCGCTCGGGTCTTAAACGAGCGCTTTTCTCTCGCATTTAGGAAAAATTTCGTTCACTGCTCGGGAGAAAAAGTAATTCTAGACTCGGGTGACAAATCTCATACTCGTCAAAAATCACTTTTACCTCCCTAGTTGTGAAATACAACTATTTTTTTTTTCAAATTAATTTTAAAAAACCTACAAAATTGAATTTACTCTTATCACAAAGACACTTTTTTCATATCCTAAAAGCAGCGCAATATGTCGTAAAAATATGAATTTGAAAATATTTCAAAATATGTCCTAACGTTCCAAATATGTCATAATTGGAGATGGGATTTTTATGCTTTTACATATATTTTTTGGTTGATTGCCGGTAGGAATATTTACAATATCTTCGCGTATCATAAAAATTTCGAGTAAAATGAGCCCAATTCCTGTGAGCATATTTTGATATATTTTGAGCATATTAAAAAAAAATTATTTTCTTAAATTATTGAAAAAGAATTATTTTTGTTTGAAATTTTAATTTAATTAAATTTAATATAATACATATTTAATTAAAAATTATAAATGAAAAATATTACTTTATAAAACCAGGCAAGAAAAAATGGAAATACCTCAAATGCTACTAAATGTAAATTAAACAGCTTGACCAAGAAAACTGTTAAAGAACAATTACCCCTATTTAATTTTTTACATCATTTTTCGCAAAATACTCAAAAATCCACTTTTTCAAAAATAAAAAAAAAATTAAAAAATTGACTTTTTGCTAAAATCTGCTTTTAGGAGAAAGAAAATCGATATTTTTTGTGTGATTTTTTTTTTCTTTGCAATTATTCCTCTAGATGACGACGATGAAAACATGTACGCTTCGTTTGTTTCGCAAAGAAATAATGTTTCAAAAATTCGATTTTTTAAAATATTTTTCGAATAAATGAAGTCTTCGTTTTGATTCAGTCGCACTAGTGTTCTCCTTCAAAACGCCCAAATTTTGATACAAATACTGCCCCTCTTTTATCAAACATATTTTGTAATATTTTCAGATTTTTAGGAATATTTTTGACATATTTTAAACTGCGAAAAATGTAAGATATGATTTTTATGACATAAAAATCATATCCCTGGTCATAATATATCGCAACAATATTAATATCAAAATGCAGGATATTTTAAGAAGATTTGCATGTTACTAATTTTGCAAAAAAAAAAAAAAAAAAAAAAAAAAACGAGAAAAATTTTCAATCATTTTTTAGATAGATAGATATAATTTATTTGTTACTATATAGCGTCGTTACACTGCCTTCAAAAAAATAAATAAATAAGTAAATAGTTTATAGAGATCAGATGCATTTTTAAATCACTTGAACTCAGCTTAACAAGTTCATAACGCAACACAGGCAAGTCCATGAGTGTTTCATACTCTTGTATCATCGAAGATACGTAAAATGTATCCACATGTCAAAATAAACCCTTCACAATCCACGAAACTAGCATCAGGATATGCGGAAAATTCAGCAATAGCGCCAAAGTGTTCGTTAAAACATCGCCTGTACTTGTGATAAATATTTTGTGCTCTCTGAAAGATATCTCAACGTCATGTGAAACGATATCGAGCAATTTCCGATGGAGTCGTTCTTTTTTCAACGATGGTCACGGTGAATACCTCAAGTACAGATTTTGTTTAAAAAGCAGCGCCACACAAAGGGACCAATTGCGATTGTATAGCTAGACAAAAATCGAATATGAAAACTGTTCATCTTTATATGAGCGTATCTTATGTTTTGCGGTCGTTGAATTCTAATTTGAAATCAGTAGCAGGAAAAAGCCCCTCAAAAAGCCCCCAAAACCCAACATTTCATGAAATTGGACTTAGCATGGCCAAAATGACCATTTCATATCATAGTATATGTATGTTTTTGAGGTAATTGAATTTGAAATCAGTTTATAAATTTCACCCTTCCAAAAGCTGCGAAAAATTTATTGGCCTTCGCAGGGCAACTTGACCATTTACGTAAACACATGTTTTTGAGGGGACTGAATTTAAATTCGAAATGAGTTTATGTATTAAGCCTCTCCATAACCCAAACCCTCTATTTTCGGAAAACTGGGCTTCGGATGGCAAATTTCATCATTCATATCACATTCTAAGTTTTTGAGGTCGCTGAATTTAAATTTGAAATCAATTCTCAAATTCATCCCCTCAAAAAAGACCCAAAATGCCAAATTTTAACTTAAATGTCAGCTCAATTTTCTACTTTAGTCTCTCTGAGGGTCTCAAAGATCAAATTATGAAAATTCAAGTTCAATCGTTATAACATAACACTACACACCATGCGCCTTATGATTTGTGAATTTGAAATTCAGGGTATTTAAAGCATTTTTTTATTGAAAAATCAGTACCTACTTTTTCGCTACATTTTTACTAATTTCTCAGAAGCCTCTCAACTCGACCCCATCCCATCAACCATCCTCCCTCCCCTACAAAATGCAAAAAAATCAACGAGGTCAAATTCATCTCAGAAAAAATTTCAAATTAGGAGAAAATCTGTACTTTTAATCAAAATTATTAAAAAAAAAAAATGAACGAATTACATCCTTATGAAAAAGAAAAGATATTAAGAATGGAGTTATAACTTTAAAAAGGAGTGAACAATTTTTTGTAATTTTTTCAAAAATAATGAAATATTTCGCGTCTTTAGGGTTTTTTCATTGTTTCGCTACTCCTTGAGATGCTGAACAGATTCAATACTTTTCCACTACTTTCACTCCCCATTTTTAAAATCATTACTTTTTCACTACTTTCACTACCTGTTACGAGTAGATACCCTGAAATTATTCTTTAAACTATGCTATTCAAATTTATGAATGTTGAACTAGTTTCAAAAACATTCAATTCTAGAGTGTAATGCCTCGACGAAATAAGTCAAAAATCTTAGATTCTCAGGAAACCAATCATGAGTTTGAATTTTACATTCACGCTCATGGGAACCCATCCTTCTATTTCTATTTTGTGACTTTGCATTTACTTTTTTCGGATTTTTCGGCATAACAAGAAAACTACAACATTCACAGAATCAGAAAATATAGGAATTTCAAAATTGGCATAAGTCGACTTATTGCACTTCCACACGAGAAACAACTACCAACCAAGGAAAATCATTTAATTTTATTAAACAATATTGATAAAAAAAAAATTTTAATATTAATTTTTTTTTATAACAATTAAAAAAAATTAAATTAATGGCCAAAATGTCCAAATAGGAATTCTGTTCAGTATTTTTGTTTACTCTTTATGATCGTTATCAGTGATTCAAATTGTCGTTCGCCTTTTTTTTTTTTTTTTTTCAACAAAAATCAAATGGAGTGTAATTAAAATATTCGACACTTCATTTCTTTCATTACGAAAAAGTATTGTTTTTCTGTATCACACATACAAATACAACAACATTTTTCGACTTTTTGCGCAAACGTTCACGCTTTAGGTTGCTCTTTCATGTAGGTAGGTTTATAGAGGAGAGTCACTAGTTGTACAATTTTTACAAGTTGTCAGTTAGTTTTCATGTAGGAGTCGACATATGCGCTAAAGCTTTATTTTAGTTCAACAGAGGAGGAATACTTCGATTTTACGATTTTTGTCTAGCTACAATCGCAATGGACTCCACTGTACACTATTTTTAAAATCACTTCTGAATCTAAGGCACATTGTAATTTCTGTACAGCTGCGATAGTAATTATGGAACTTTCGACTTCATCGACGAACATTGAAAAGCCAAAAATAATGTTGGCAATTTTGTTGTTGTTGATATTTCAGTACTTATTGATAAAAAACGAAAATTGTCCTAAAAAGATCAAATCGGGTGAAATATTCCCAAATGTGTCATAAACAGCATGAAAATATTCGTTTCAATTAAATTAAATCGAATAATTCCGGGATCTAATTTTATCAGGTGTAAATGTAATCAAATCTGATCTTCATAAGCGAAGCTAAGTTTTTTCATCTGAGTAAACTTATTAGTAGAAATCGGTCATATTTTGCTTCTTTGGCCCTAAAGAGTTTAAATCATGCATGTATTATCTGTGCACGCAATCAATAAATTATTTATTAAAATGTATCGACTTTAGATTTTGCTGCAAAATATGTCAAATTGTATCAATTCAGTTGGTTCAAATTACTGCAAATTTTATGAATTGCGAAGACATGGTGGATATTCTCCATCAAGATGAGTAGAAATCAATATGCAAAACATTGAAAAAAAAAAACTTGCCCTACTTATTGAAATTCACAAAAAAGTTTTCCACTTCCTTGAGTTACATATTGAAGTGTATTCGTAAATCTCTTGGATATTCAAGAAATTTATGCCCGTGAAAAAAATTAACCCCCTACCCAAATACACTGGCGGCAGACCAGCAAAACGTAACCAAAAAAAAGTATCGAAACCATTCCCACTGATACATGCTGGCTATGGCTGTGATTCCAACACAACACAAATATCATGTCTCTTACCGTAATTATTCTATGTTGAATATTTTGCTGCGGGCGCGTAGCAGTTGCTAAGGAGGTTTGTGGTATCATTCGTAACTGTTGCATAGAACCAATCTGAAGAGGTCTGACTTGATTATTCTGCAATTACAATATACCAATGAAAACTACCGGCCATATTACCCACGAGTAATTTATAATGCTAGCCATTTACTTGTAGTTGAGCCTGAACTACACTCGATGGGGCTAGAACAACAGTGGCCGGAGACTGCGTCGGAGCTGGTGGCGGTCTGATGCCTTCTATGGTTAATTCTTTGGCCACCATGGCAGCCCGCAGTAATGGTAAACTTTTCTATATCGATAAACATTCCCATTAATACGATACGATCAAATAGGATTGAAAATTCGAACAAAAATTAGCTCACTTTTAAAAAGCCTATTAAACATGGTTGCGGAGAAGCGTTTAATAATTTTTCCAAACGATCACAGAATTCTTCTGGTTCAACCTTAGAATCTATAAGCTCTTGAATAAGAGTTCTAACATTTCTTTCCACAGCCTTAGGTTCTCTGCTAGATAATTCTAACAAATTTGTTAGAAATCTGCGACATTTCTCCTTTGTATTATCGTTATTTCTTTGGGCAGGCTACATGCAGAATAATAGATTAGCGAAAAAAGTTACAAGATAGGGAACTCGGTTGAATTGATACTTACAGTTCCAGCAGCCTGAACTTGATTTTGCGATGGAACAGCCTGGACAGTTTGAACGGTTGAGGACGGTGTTACACTGGTTGGTACGCACTACGAAGTAAATACGAAGGTTAAATATAGCCAATGCCTAGGGCTGTTACGTGAAATACTCAACTCACCACTGGAACAGTTTGTAACCTAAAGCCTCCGGCAGGGATAGCAGTAGTGGTAGAATTTTGGCCAACGGAAGTACCAGGAGTTTGTGGAGGGCCGACTCGTAACAGTTGAAATTGGCCATTTTCAGTTTTCAACAATAAAGTACTTCCTTGAGCGCCTTGCAATGACTGCAATGCTTGAAGCGTAATTTGCTGTAATTATAATACAATGGTCATTAGGCATATAAGTAAATGAATGTTAATCGTTGATCACATGCGAATAAATGATAGAAACACACGTGATAATGCATTATAATGATATTTCGAGCAAATCAAACACATAACACAACCGTTCGATAGTGATGATAAACACATAATAGTGTTTCACATGTCAAACACAATGAAGTGGGGGGTAATGTGTTTTTTACACCACATCGGTATATATTACATCATTATTATAAAATTAAGATTAATACTCACCCCCGGTTGCCCAGGTCTCGTATTGATCATTTGAGGAACCATCAAACGCGGCGTCACATTTCTATTATTCCCTTGCTGCGTCGGAGCGCGCAAAGTATTGATATTCACTAATTGCACATTTGATAAAATAGCTTGCGGCGTTGTGCCCGCAATAGTTTGAGCACCGCTGGCAGTTGTGGTTCGGGCAAGGGTCACAGCCGTATTCAGCTGAGGCCCCGCTAGCGAAATCGCAGTAGTCATTTGTGTAGGTACCGACGAGGACTGAACGTTATTGCACGTACTGGATTTTATTATAACTGCAGTTCCTGAGGATTTATTCTGTTCAGTTGCAACAGGTGAAATTGTATGATAATTATTACTAGGTCGAATGAAAGTTTGTGTAACCATACCTTGTACGTTGGAATTGGACACATTCAAAGCGGTATTCGATGGTAGTGAAGCGACGTTCAAATTTCCATTAAGTAACGATCCGACGTTTTGTATAGGATTTGTAACCCTAGTAGCGCCTACCACGTTAGTATTAGACTGATTTGTAGTATAAACAGTTTTCAACCCATCCTGTGTTTTTCCAAGGTTGGCTGTACTAGATTGCACTATACTTGGTATTTGGTTGATAAAACTAGAACTTGACACTACGCCTTGTATGCTAGAGTTTGTAAGAGTTTGTGAAATATTACCGATCTGATGACTGCTGCTAGTGATACCTTTGTTTGGTTCCGAATTCAAAATAATATTCATGGTATCTGATCGACCGTTGGCGGGCCCATGTTTCTGAGCGGACGCTGGACTTCCGTTTGATATGCCACTTTGCAAATGATTTTGATTAACGGTGTTCGATGATACTTGTTGAGAAGAAACGATTGATGAAGGGGCCCCAAGCTGATTTTCCAATGACCCAACAATAGCACTTACCGCCGATTCGTCTACATCTGTACTGAGAGCTTCTTCCAGAAACTTGGCTGACGACGCCATTTTCTGACTAATTCGTCAGCCACCTTCCATTGCGCATGCGTTAAAAAAATAACGTCACCCCCAAAGAGAAACAAAAATGCGTTATCAAACAAAACAACTCGACGTCAACAAGTACCGCCATTTATGAATGCCTGGTTTTTTCTTCGTCGATTTTGTTTCAATGCTTCGTGTTTTGAGGAAAAAATAAATAAAAATGATTGAAATTTAATTTTTAAATAAATTCAGCGAGAAATAACAAGCGTATAAAATTTTAAGGTTCATAGAAATGACTAAAAAGGTATTTGGAAAAAAGACATTCTACGAAAAACGCATTTGAAAACTATAAAAATAGTGTTAACTATTAATTTTCACGAATTTTAGTTAAAACCTTCATTAATATTTAAGAGTTATTACTTATTAGCTTTTCAAATCATCCCATATTATTGCGGGATTATGTTCAATTTTATTAAGGCGGCGCTTCGGAAAACAAGTAGGTAAATGTGATAAAATTGATTTTAAAATAAAAAAAAAATGAAAAAATTGGAAAAATAAATGCTAAATGCCTTCAAACAAAGTCTCTAAAACAATATATTATAATTTCAAATCATTTCGTTGTTATTTTTGAGAAAAACACTGACAATGAAAATTATATCTTATTTTCATTGGCAGTATTTTTCTCAAAAATAACAACAAAATGATTTGAAATTATAATATACTGTTTTAGAGACTTTGTTTGAGGGCATTTAGCATTTATTTTTCCAATTTTTTCATTTCTTTATTAAAAAAAACAAATTTTTCGCATTTACCAACTTATTTTCCGAAGCACCGCCTTAATCGAAAGGAACACCAGGAACACCCTTCTTCATTTCTTAAAGACCTTCTTCAGTTTCTTGCAGAGATTGTGAATTGAACATAAAGTATTACAGTATTAGATTTATTTTTGAGTTTCAAGTTACATTTGGATACAAACTGGGATGATGTAAATCGTAGGCTGTACATTACGCAAAATTGTTATTCCAAATGAAACTTTTCATTTAAAAACATGTTTTATCGATTCTTCGATATTTTAATGCAACCTTCAACCGATAAATAAGACTAAAACAAATCATAAAACATTTACAATAAAGTAACATTTATTACAATAATAATGATCACTAGAGGACCTAGATGCACAAGCAATTCAATCTTCTTTCATCAATTCTTTTTGTTTATCATCTCTTATTTTCTCAGCTTGTGAAGTATACTGATGAGCCATAGCCAAAATCTAAAATTGTTAATTCATTAGGAAGAAGTCAAGATTAACAAGGTTCACATGCGATAATATTTCTTATTGCTTAACAAAAATACTAACTTGTTCTTTTATAATAAGGACTTTATCCACTGATAATCCCGCGCCTTTTTTATCTTCCACTTTATTAACATACTGATTCTGTATATGTCTAATATTATCTTTACATTTATTAAATAAAGTTTTAGCGCCTTTCACTAAATTTTCTCTATGTTCACGTGTTACCCTGAAATATAAATTTTTATTTACCAACAGATGTTATAAAATTGATCATAAGCGATTTCAGATCACTATAACGCACTTTGGAATCGGAATAATTATCGTTGTTCCATCTTGTTGTGGGTGTAAATTCATACCACTATTGTTAAGAACATCAAGCACCGTTGGAATAGTCTGAGGAAATGAGGAGAAATTCAACACCAACATTTTGGGATTTTTTCTGTTTATTTGCGCTAAATCTTGAATTGTATACTTGTCACCTTCAAATTCAAGAGGTAAGGTTTCAATAGTACCTGAAAAAATAAATAATACGTTAAAAATCAAAATTTATGATGGAAAAGAATGAAATTAATCACGAACCAGCTGCTGATCTCAAAGACACTTGTTTGATATACTGCTCTTTTAGCTCATCAACTGCTCTCTGTAAGTCGTTTTTGAATTTATCGACATTGATGGCTTCCGCCATAATATCTTCTCTAATTTGAACTTTTTTATCTGAAAATAACGTATCGGTAGAAACGCTTCATTCATACTACCGAATTGATTGTACCTATATAATACCTTTATTTTTCACTCGATCTTTGCCTTTCGGGTAGTTTCTACATTGAATAAAAAACGTTGATGGTAATTCCTGTACAATAGGTAAGGCAGTTCTTCCATGAGTGCACAATGTGGTAAATGTTCTACTCGAAATTCGTACATCGTGACTAGATAATCTATATACTTTCGACAGAGATCTCATACACCGCAGAATTGTTGGGGAGTACATGACTGTTTCAAAAATGAAATTAACTTATCACCGGGTTTCTTTGATAATTACTGATTGACAAGCGATTTCAACATGAGAGAAATTCTAGTAAATTTAAAAGAATAAAAAGTACAAAATGACAGTAAGTAAAAAAGAAACAAACAGCAAATTCCAAATAGCGTAAAAATTTAATCGACCGGCACGAGTTTCCATGTTTTTAAAATTTTCTTATCACAAAAAAAAATTATAAATAATTGCACGCATTACGCATGCGCAGAAAGGTGGGTAAAAGTTGTTTGATTTGTGTTTGATTCTGTTCGTGTTTTTTCACGTCTCATCCTCTTTCTTGGTAAAAATTACCACCTAAGTTGGAGTCAAAGTGAGTCATTTCGAGGAATTGATTACCACTACTAAAATCAAGTAATATTCGCTTCTTTCAATTACTCGCATATTCCTTCAAAATTACTAAAATCAAGTCACCCTTTGTAATTTTCCGCCGATTTTTTCAGATGGAAGTCAAACACTATGCCGAAGGTAAGTCAAAATAACAATTCATCACTGAATCTACGTAGTTTTTCACTTCACTTGCTTTATTTCAGGTTCCAGCCAGCCCAGCTTAGAACCAGAAAAAACGTATTTATATAGTATGCGATACTGTCCTTTCGCTCAACGAGCTCATCTATGCCTGAATGCCAAAGGAGTATCGTAAGTATAAACTTCAGTCTTTATCTTCATAGAAAGATTAACCATATTAATCCGAATAACCATACTTTACAACAGATATCAACCAATTTTTATTAATTTGGCTTCAAAACCAAAATGGTACTTGGACATATTTCCTGCCGGTGTGGTTCCACTTCTTTTCTACAAAAATGAATTCATCAGCGAAAGTTTAATAGTAGCCGATTTTGTAAACGAAGAGTTCCCTGGTGTTTCTTTATATCCCAAAGACCCAATTAAAAAAGCCAAAGATAGGATTTTCGTTGAAAAATTCAGCTCAGTAAGTTAAACTAATAATCGGTGTCATTATAACTCGTTTAGAGTAATCTTAACGTAAAATATTTTTATTAGTTCTTCGGACCATTTCGTAAACTTGCCATGGTAGAATATGATTCGGAATCTTTCAACAGTTTGCTCAATATCTTAAAAGAAAAAGAAAACGAATTATCGACCAGAGGAACGAAATTTTTCGGAGGTAATATCTCTTAACAATCAGATGACGTGTATCAAAAACATCTTCACGATTCACATACTGGTTTTTTATTTGTCTTAAGGCGACGCGCCACTCATGGTTGATTACATGATTTGGCCTTGGTTTGAAAGATTAGACGCGCTTGCTATTATATATGGATCGTTGGCTGAAATCCCATACGAAAAATATCCAAAATTGGTGAGTATTTTGCGTTCATAATTATTTACGATGAAAAATTTATGTATGTGTTGAATTATGTTTATTACGCAGGGAGAGTGGATATCTTTGATGAAGTCTAATGAAGCTGTCAAGAAACATTTTGCATCGGCTGAACAGCATGCTCAACATTTTGTATTGAGGAAGAAAAATGATCCAGATGCTTTTGATTTCAACTCTAAGAAATGAAATAATTTTTTACCAATGTTTTGAAACAACAATCAGTATTTTTTTAAATGCTTAGTTTTATTTCATTTTCGATGTGATACCTAACAGAAGTAATTTATTTATACTTCATATTTTAAAAGATTTTTAAACTCAAATATATGTACATTATGCTAATTGATATAGATTTCTTATTCTATATTTTTGGGTAGCCCAAATTTTAGAAAAATTGAAATTCTTATGTGTCCATCGCCCAAATTTGTCCCAAATGCATCTACATTCAGCTATAAAAATTAGAGAAATCACATATTTCAGAGGACATAAAATTTTTCATTTTGGTAGTAGATTTATTAAAAAACTCCATCGGAAAAACTTGACTACAAAAATTGATAAGTATTAATGTTTTGAAGAATTTGAAAGAATAATTGTAGCTTCATAAGCTGAGTTAAAGCTTATGCTATGATGAAATAAAGAAATTAGAAAAAAAAAAGTTTTTTCAGATCTTAATAAAAAAAAAAAAATTAAAAAAACTTCATTTGTCTCATTTAATTACAGTTTGTAAAATAAACATTAAACACGGCTCTAGCCCAGTGCTGTACACTGCGTCAATTTATAAAAAAAAATAATAATAATAATAAAAAATAAAAGAAAATTAGAATTTACCTATTCCATTTACTTGTAGCTGCAACTTTTTATTTTTTATTATTTGGTTCTTAAAAATTTCATTATCTTATCAGCATGTTATCATGTATATATTAATATGTATCATGTACACCGTTACACACACAGGAAAAAAGCCCCATTGAGGTTTGAACCACCTAATCTCCCTATATTTACATCATTGCTGGGCACACAAAGTTTAGTCTATAAATATCAGGAAATTATTTTTCCTACGATTGAAAAATATAAACATTTTTGTATGTAGTTACTCGGAATCTTCGTAAATATTAGAAACATAGTAAAGAAATATGAATGAATTACTTATTTATTCTAAGTTTTTCTTTCCCGAGGGCTGGGAGGAGGGGTATAAATAATGACTTCTTTCCATTTTTTACTAAAATAATTCTTTGTTATTTTTTGCTAAAGAAATTCATTTTTTTTTCGTTAATTATTATTCAGTTCTTAATTGAATTACAGAAAGAGCAATATGTTTTCAGGTTCTTCAAAACATGAATAAGAATTTTTTTTCTCACCATTTTCCTCCTTTTTCCATCGAAAATGAGTTATAATATTTTTTACCAGTTTTACCAATTAAAATGAAAATTTGAGATCTTTCGATGCATTATGGGTAGGTACCACATTCGATTTAGCTGATATTTTTTAGGTTTAATGCGAGGGTATGTGGAGACAAGCATGGATGTTGACACCTTCGTTTTTCAGACCTTCTAAAAATTGTAACGAGCTTATAATTGCGTACTTTATGCTTCAGATTTTAATTATATATTCTTTATGATCTCTGTTGAAAAATGTAATAGTTTTAAAATGAAAAATTCCAACTGAATTGGTACTCGAATTGAAGAAAGAACACATCACTGGCTAAACACATCGTTTATATGCATTTTGAGTTTTACTCGAAGCTATAAAGTGAATTTCCTATAAACATTTGATCGGCTGTAAGTAGCTGCTGTAAATTTGGCTCGACGTAATGCGTCTCAAATGTGTTTTCCATTTTTACGACATCGTCCAAGTAAATTTAAAACCGATGAAATAAATTTAAAAGGTGCAAATGTTATTTTAATACCTTGCCATCTCGAGTTCGCTTACATCGTCTGGACTTGTAGTAAACAGAGGCTTTTTATTGTTTACTTTTAATTGAAAGCGATAAAAAATACGTACACAACGTTTAATGATTAACCACCGGTAGTTAAAATTTTAACATTATCAAAACTTTGCGGCGAACTGTAACCAAAGAAGAAACAACGGGCTATCCTCGTGGGTGAGATAAAAGTTAAACCACACAAACGCGGCAGGTTCGAAATATGTCGAAAGTTTCAAACCCTTAATAAAGTATTAAATGAGAAACGGGGTTATTTAAAAGTTACCTAAAGATTAAAATTAACCGAATAAAAAACCCAGTTCAGGTTTCTCTACGAGTAAAACTTTCAATTAAAAATCGTCCCTTACGATGAATTTTTTCGAAGACTTTGTTCCACTCATTTTGACAGAGTTTGTTTAAAATTCTCTTAAGGCTTAATAACCGAATCTGCGTATGTGGAAGAAAGATATAAACCGACAAAGAGTTTTTTTTTTTGGAGGGGAGGGGGGGGGAACAACGGCATAGTTCGTGAATATTTAACGTAATGAATTAGGTACTTAGGGAGCTTTTTAGACTTTGTATGTATTCTGGACATTTAAATATTTATAATCGCGCGTCGGAAAAAACGACGACAGAAAATGCCATATTAAAGTTGTAAAATATTTTATGCTCTTCGTTATCTTTCAGCTTTGTTTTACTTTTTCTCTCGACTTGATTTTCTTTTCATTTATTTTTAACTAGTTCATCGCGCTTGTATAGTTTACGTTGGGTTTAAATTAATTTCACGCTTCTTTACGGTTTTGTTTTCAGTCTTCACCCTAGTAGATTGTTCTTTTCTTTTTTTCTTTTTTCTCTTTAGATTTTGATGCAATCGCATTCCTTGATAACAAGTCATTTCCATACATGCATTTTTTTATAACGAGAAAAAAAATTTAATTTACTCAAGAATTAATTTTAAATGGTGAAGATTAAATGTTGAAAGCATTTTCATAACTCGCTTGAGTAAGTTGAATTTTGAACGAGATTAAAAATGTCACATTACAAGAGCTGAGCTTTTAATGGAGACATATTTAAACTTAAAGACAATGCTGTTGATTTCTGCTCTAGTTCAACATCCAGTATTGAGGCGTGAAACCCCTTTTATTCATCAGCTTAATTTCGCTGACCCCCTCCCCCCTCTCAAGTTAAAGTTAGGAGCTGAAATTAACCACATCGACTCTAAAACCACTTGAGAAGTTGGATTTCGGATAGATTACACTTCTTGCCTACTATCGGTCATGTGAATCTATATTCTTTTGGTATGAACTATTTCAAAGACGTTTCAAGTATTGCTAAAATCATAAACATTTATTCTCCATTTTGGGTACATTTCGACTTGAAATAATGGGACTATAACATAATGCCAATACTAAAATAATTTTACAAATGAAATTTGAACTTTCTTAATAAATTTTGAGAGGATATAAATATATTGGATACTCAAGTGATTTCATGTTCAAATAAAACAGCAAATTTCACCTCGATTTTTCAACAAAATTACTTAAAAAAAAAATTAATAAACATTAAACGTGGTTTTGGGGATAAGGAGGCATTCTATGTAAATCATGCGTGGAATATTTCTTTTCGGAAATTTTATGTAGATTCATTTTGAAAATAACCATTTTTTACCCAGACGCCATATTTAAGCAGAAAGCCTCGAAAAACTGACATTGGGGATGGTTCCACGCACTCCTGAGCTTAGCTCACCTCGCAGTGATGCGGACTTTTAGTATGTAGTTTAGGATGGTATTCTACATTTGAAAAAAAAATCCCCTTTGATGGGAATTTTCCCCGTACCAAATGTCTAATTCGCTTGGCCTTCATATGACGCTACAATAAAAAATTTTCGACCTCTCGTGTACCCCACTATATTTTCAAGTCGATAATTACATCTCCTCCTTCCCTTCTACATAATGTCTGAAGTTGAACTGGAACTATACTATACTTCTTATTGCAAATAATCATGTGAGTTCATATTAATAACATTTTTATCAACTTGAGGCTCCTCAAGCTCTACTCAAATTTAGATAATTCGTCAATTTGGATTCATTTTGATCCAAATTCAAGAGGTCATATTTTGGTAATCAACTAACTCTACGTACAAAGATTGGCCTTTCAAGGTTGATTTGGTGAGTAGATATGGAACATTCAAGAAATTTCATAATTCAAAAACTTCCTCAAAAGCTTTTTTCTGCTCTAACTCCCTTTCTAATCCATTTAGGAAGCTGAAATTTGGATATGTTAGTGTCCTTGACTCACTCTTTTATATGAGATCAAAAGCAAAAATTTCGAGCCATTTTCCTCTTTTACAACGCATCTCAAAATTTGAAAAATCCGCCATTTTGAGGTATAACGAAAAAACAAAAAAAGTTCCTCTATTGCATTTCTAAGAAGAGTATCTCACTAAGGTTTGAGCGAATTTTATGAATATCCGCCGGAGCTACACATGGGGGAAAAAGAAAAAAAAATAGACACACACCAAAACGTTGTACATTTGCCAGAGGTTTGAAGGCCTCACCCTTCCCTGACCTTCATTCCCAAATCAAGTATACTGTAATAGCTGACGTTTTCAAGTTAAAAACTCAGCTATTAGTTAGTCATGCTATTTCACTATATACACTGCTTCCTAGTGATTTGGATTTGACTAGTGCGAAATTCCCATTTTTCGTTGATTCTAAAATATAAAGTTGGTACCCATCATTGCAATAAAATTACATTATTTATAATCATCATGTGTAGGTAGGTATTAATGCTACAGTTCGACCGCTTTTAGTTCAGAATGTAAAAATTTTCAATTTTTTTTGTTTTCATGAAAAATCAAAAATTTTTACCCCAGCTAGGAAGTCCATACCTTCCACAATGTGTGCAGGATATATTTATAGTTGAAAAAAAATTTTCAAGAAGGATCTTGATATTGCAATTTCAAAAGTAATTCACAAAAAATTGAAAAATTGAAAAATTTATTAATTTTTCACAATGTTTTTTTCCTTTTTTTTATATATTTATCTCCATACCTTCAACCTTCTCTGCATTCGTCATATTTTTGTCAATAAAGCTACATTGTATATACTTCAGATGTAGACACTAACTCCACATTCCTCTCATTCGTAGTTCACGAGATATGAATTTTTAAATTTGAATAATTTTTTCAACATTGCATATCTCAGCCCCTTCGAGTTTTTGGGAAGGCAGACCACCATACATGTATGCAACTTAAGTTGCTGCGTTTGTGGTTTGAGGGTGATTAGCCCGAAATGGAATACCCTCTATACACTAAGAAGAAAACAAAAAGGATCGAATAAGGTCAGTAGAATACTCGTATTGAGAGTAAAGAAAAAATGGGATGCGACCATCTAAACTTCCCACGTGGGATAAAATCATACCGAAAGTAGATCTTTCCAGTTAGTGTAGCGCGAGCAAAGGAAAATTCCACAATATTTATATCAAAAAAAAAGTTAATTTAATTTAATTTGTTTCATTATTAATCTACATATATTTTACTCATTGGCTAATTTATCACATTTTAGAAATGTATTAAATAATACAAAGTTTCATTAGTAATTCGATGATGGAAAGCGAACAGCAAAAATGATAATTAACTTTTATTAAATGCAAATAACTCTTTTCACTACGTTAACAACAAAAATACAACTCGACGCAAAAATTACCAAGAGAATTAACCTACGTTTAATTTCGTTTAATAATTTTTAGGCTTATAAATATTCATGTAAAATTTAACCATCTTGTATTTACATCCGACCACGCCATCGCGCCTCTATAATGAACGGCAAAAAGCGTCAAAAATTCTACACCATTGATAACCGTCAATTTTCACGCAATCGTGCGCCACTGTTAAATTGAAAAAGCGCACAACGTCGTGTCCATTCATCAAGCCGTCCTTTGGGAATTTTTACACATAACGCAAAAAACCTCGTAAGTTGCCGCGTTTCGAAAGCCCCAAAGACTTACTAATTCTTATCTAAATCGTTACCGGTAAATGTTCTTTTGTATTCTTTTGCCACAGAAGTAAAAATGAACCTCGTAATATGAACCAAGGTAGACGTTTAATTCACCAAAGCTCTTGCCATAGTTCCATATAGGCAAACCGAAAAGGCGGGGTATTTAATTTACGCCAGACTTGGATATCGTCTTCAGAAGGAAAGCGCGATAGAGTACAGGTAAAATAGGTATCGAACAGCGGTTTTATAATTTGCAGCGATCGCGACGAGTGAGAATTACCGATAAGGCGAAAGTTGTTTAATTTTATGAAAACGAGGGGACGTAACTCAGCTCAGTTGTGTACACAATGTGTTCGTAGTTAAATGCCGTGATATTTCCGACCGAAAGCGACATTTAGGGAGTATTTTCATTTTCTAAGATGCAAAGGTTACGCTGGTTATATGGTATATTTCGCCGGAATGTCGCCTTCGCGCTATATAATTAACAAACCTTTGTTATCGTTTTACCTTCTTCGTGCCAGATTCTTAATAGTGTAAACATTTAAGATCCGATGGTGTTTTCTACCTCGTTTATAGAATGCTTACGAAAACGCCGCGCTGTGTTTTTCTTGCCACGCTGCCGTCCGGTTTACGGTGAAAATTTTCTCCTCTTGTTGGAGGATCTAAAAAATTAACTGTATGATAATTTAGAAAGTTCTTCAATCGTTGCATTTTACCCATTAGGTATACGAGCTTCTGAATGACATTTATTACTAAATAACTTGTATAAATAGTTTTTAATCTATCAAAGAACATAGACTAAAAAAAAGAAAATGCATTACCATTTTTCTTAATGTGACCGAATTCTAAAAACTGTAACCTCATTTTAGCAATCATTTTATATTAATAAATTCAAAATATTAAAGTTTAATTTGATATTAATTTTTTATATGATATAAAATTATAATTTAATAGCATATTACGCAACAAGGGAATTATGTGCTAGATTATAAACGAGTATGGAAAGTACAGCATGAGCCGTAGAACTGTAGAAGTCAACTTGTCTCTATTCACAGCATTACACTCAAGTTGTCTCCAAACATTGAAAAAGGGGTCAACTTGTCTGCATTCACAGCATTTCACTTAAGTTGTCTCCATATACACAATTTTCACTCAAATTGTCTTCAAACGTTGAAAAAGAACTCAACATGTTACCATACACAGCATTACAGTCGAGTTATCTCCAAACATTGAAAAAAAAAAACATAAGCAGCCATGCCGCATTACTGGAGCTGAGTTATTAACAAGGGCTTGTTCAGATTTACAATTAACATTGTCAACCTCTTCATGTCTATAGGCCACGCCCAATACCATTGTTAAGATCAGCCATTTTGCATCCATTTTGACCCAAATTGAAAAGGTCGTATTCTGATCATCAACTAATCCTACACACGAAGTTTGACCTTTCCAGGTTAATTTGATGAAGAGATATAGAAGTTTCATGAAATTTCCTACAGCAATGGGGACGTTGCACTTTTTGTAAAAAAATTGTACATGTGGAGAAAAAAATTAGAAATCGAATGGAAAAAACCGCATTCCATTTGATCCCATAGAACTTGAGAAAAAAAATTTCAAAGTTTGCGTTTTACGGCGCGCCGTTGTTACGTCATACGTTAGAACTGCGCGTCGCTCTTATGGAGATTAACACGGAGAAGCGTTTTCTCTTGTTTATTGCGCCTAAAGAGCGTGATTTACGTTATAGGTGATAAGGACATTTTTTTTAGAGTAAATTATGAGCTTTCTGATCGTATAATATTTTTTTTCAATTTAATGAATTGGAAGCAAGATACGGCTTCGGTAGGTTGAAAGTAAAATTAGTTTTCATTAAGGGGGTTCAGTTTTTGCAAAACATGGAAAGAAGGAGGGGTAGGGGAAAAATTCTTGATATTCCATTAGAAGGGATATGAAATGTACTTCATTTTCTTCAGCGCAAGCACCATTCTAGCTTTTCTCCTTCCATAGATATATTAATGCGAAGTTTAAAAAAAGTGAAAAAACACGAAATCTCCCGTTTTTCTAATTTTAGACTGAAATATTTAAAAAACTAAAAAGGCTACAACAATGTTTTCATAGAACGAAATATAGTATTAATAAAGGACTTTTTAATACCGTATTCAGATTAATTCCAAGTATTTTTATACGTGAGCTAAAACCAATGAAAGTGGCGCCAGGAGTAGAAATACGTAAAAAGTAATGTTGTTGAAAAAGATGATTTTTGATTTTCAAATGCACTTGAGAAGCTGAAATGAAGGAAGGTTAATCGCTTGGACTTATTTTATTATATGACACCACAATAAAAAAAATTTCGAACCCCTCCTCCTCCCCTTAACATCATGTATGTAGGTGAATTGGGGATATATTACATGTACTTCTTATCCCCAATAATCATATGAGTTCATGTTAATTACATTTTTACAAATTTCCGGCTCCTCAATCTCTACTCAAATTTTGATGACCCGCCATTTTGAATCTATTTTGATCCGAATCCTAGAGGTCATATTCTAGTCACCAACTAACCCTAAATACAAAGTTTGACTTCTCTAGATCGATTTGGTGAGAAGATACAGAAAATTCAAGAAATTTCATGACTAAAAACTTCCTCAAAAAACCGGTTTTCACTCCAACTTCCCTTTTAATCCACTTAGGAAGTTGAAATTTGCATATGTTGGTGTCCTTGACTCACTCTTTTATATGAAATCAAAATCAAAAATTTTGAGTAATTTGCCCCTTCTCCAGCCTCCCTCAAAATTTGAGTGATCTGCCATTTTGGATTTTTTCGAAAAAATAAAAAAGCAGTTTTGTTAAATCTCTAAGAAGAGTCTCTCACCAAGTTTTAAACGAATTTCATTAGTACCCGCCGGTGCTACTCGTGGGGAAAAATATACATTCACACATAAAAGTTGCACATATAACAGATGATTACAAATGGTCTGAAACGCAAGGTTTTAAGACCCCATCCTTGCCTGACCCACCTTACCGAATCAGCTAGGCTGCGATCAGTGCCGGTTATACGAATAGGATCGCTGCTGGGGGGAGGGGGTTCAGAAGTTTGTTTAAACACCTAAAAAAAAAAACGAAAGAAACTCTTGAGGGGTTAGACACACACACCCCCCCCCTTAAAACCGGCTATAGCTGCGATAGCTATATACCTATCGTTTTTATTAAAAATTCATGGAAATTTTCCTAATGAGGCATTGTAATGATATATGCAATTTCAAAGAAATTTTGACTGATGATCAAATTCCAAGAATCAGACCTCACCATGTTCCCAACTTTTATAAGCCTATTGGGATCCTTCAGCGAAAGAGTCGACTGAAAACGGTAATTTCAATTAATTGATAACGTATCATTATTGGTAATGAATTAATAATTCTGGTACTGAACTGAATTATTATTTTAAATATAATTAATTGTTTTTTCTTCAATTGTAACGATAAATTGAATTCCAATGTTATTGTTACAGAAGTAATTGATTATTTCATGCACTTCACTAACAACGATTGATACATTTATCGTGAATATCATAAATACAAAATACTAGACGAAAAAATCTCATTTATTAACCAAAATGATGAATAAGTATTAAATTAGCCAAACCCAATTCATTCATTTCATTTATTTGATTTATTTTCAAATAATTTAAACATTTCACTCTGTGAGTCTACAACTGGCGGCTAAAATTCCTCGTTTTCAGAACTACTAACACCATTTGCATATAAACACGACACTAGCGCGCCACTGCTCTGAAGGGTTTTAATATCTATTTCAGTATTTAGGCGAGTTATTTGGATTCTTACAATATAGTATCTCGTTCCAAACTTCATACCATTTATATATAAAATACACACGCTATATTTCCCAAGACAACATTCGAAACAACTATTTCCACCGATTTTCTGAAATTGAAACAAATAAACAAATTCAATATAGTTAAGTATAATCTTCAACTCCAACTTTTACTGATTAAACCGGTCATCACACCGTTGCCAAATTTCGATGAAACGAAAAAGTAAATACGTCGAATATTACATCCCTCGCAGACAGGAAATATCGCAACGAAACGCCACCGATATTTTTATAAATCTAAAAACCCACGAACTTTATGAATTTCCATCGAAAGCTTGTCATGTTTGCAAATACACGTCAAAACGGTAGAACACCTTGGTAAAAATTGAGTTCGCAATATACACAGCGAGTAAACGCGAAACGCAGCGTATCAATCCCTTGAGAGCGTACGTTCATCGGTAGCGCTCAAAATGACACGCTTAGCGAAGACGTACCCCTTCACGTTGCTTCGTTATTAAACGACCACGAGGAGCGACGTTATCAAAATTCTGGTTCGTCTAAAGTACTTTATTGGTCACTCGAGTAAGGTTTTCTATCTCTTAGTTTATTCCTTTTAGGATGGAGATATCAATAAAACGACGAAGGGGTGCCCTCCAACCCACCATGCAACGAATTCTCCTGTCCGTCGTAATATTATTTTACACTTATGACTCTAAGTGAATACAGAGAACCATCTGGGCCAGTGGCTGGTTATCGATCAACTAATACGTCATTGTCTTCGCTAATACCGGATGACAAATCGGTACCAGCGAAAAGGAACCAGGCACCGAAATCAGGTAAAACAGAACCTAGATGCAGTCGCACCCGAAGTAATAATTTCAATTCAAGAAGAATTTAAAATTCACCGGCGACCATATTTTACCTATTTCAAATTACCGGTGACATTTATAACGGCGCTTTTTAGCATTTTATTTATTTTTATAGCGCCTAGATGCCATATTCACACCCTACTTTCGGTGTAACCGCCGCGTACCTTTTATACGTTCGGTGCGCGCGACAAATATATGAATATTTATGGTGTTTTACGCGGTTTAATTTCATTAGCCATTCGCCCCCGTCTAAAGGATCAATTGGAAATTTTCCACCGTCGTGTGTACAACGAAATGCACTACGGATTTTTACCACCATTAAGATGAAGTCACGATGACCCATGAACTATACGGTATCGGGATTCAGGTGGTTATGAAATTTAATACGACATCTACACCGTGGTATTCGGCCCAACACAAAGTACCAAAGTAGAATCGTTAGGGTCGGCTCGGTGTATGAAAAGTGTATTTCACTACGCCCCAGCGTCCGCACTTAATCCTCGATGGACTTAAAATTTAAGTCGTTGTAGACACCGACCAACGTACCTTACGCTAATTACCCACGTGAAAGAGTAACGAGCCAACCTCCAATGTACAAAAATACCAACCAACCATCGAGCTTTATTCGATTACAAATGTAATAATCTTCGGATCAATCATTTAGCTGGCGGATATACGGAATAAAGAGATTGTTTTTAAGCTATTAAATTACATTTTCACCGAGTTAACCTGCTTCGAATGAAATTTTAACCGCTCCTTGCCACGTTTGTATGGAAATGAAAACTTTTATAATTAGGACCCTCGAGGGATCAAATTCAATTATAAACAGCAAAGGAAATGCGATATGATATGTATTATTCTCGTTATTGTGCGCTAATGATGTATATTACGTTACGCAATATCTCTAGGTATATTCGCTTATTTCTTTGTGCGCCATGGATTCGGCTATATCTTACGTCTCGAGTTTTACGAAAGCTTAAGAAAACCGCGAAATGTTTTTAGTTGATGAAATAATTTACACACGTCGTTTCCCGCCATGTATACGATGGATTCGATACGTGGGTATGCTATTTTACGCATGATGTGGGGGATCATTATGCGTAAAAATAGATTAAGTTGAAACGATTTAGAATGTTAGCGAGGGAGAATTATGTTTCACCCTTTTCGAACTGGAGTAGATAAATTTTTTTGTTTTGTTTTGAAGTAGTATCCCTAATTCTTAGCACAATTTAAATTTAAATTTAATGCCTACCTACTGAATTAAAAAAAAAAAAAAAAAAAACGCAAGCCGCCATATCGAATTACTGAGTTTGTAACTGGGGTTGTTCCAGTTTGCATACAACGTTGCTAATCCCTTCATGTCTACAGGCCACATCCAGCAATACAAAGTCTGAAAACATTTACCCTATCCCTTCCAAAACCAGTTAACCCACCATAGGTAGTATGGAACCAGGATTGGAGACTAGTACCAACATATAGCTTAGCTCGCGAGTAGTTACTTGCGCCTAGTCTCAGTCCACCTTATGTGCTCATCGTATGCAACTATTTGTACATGGAAGTATAACATATAATATTTTTTTAAATTTAAATGAAACTACTGATTCAAGTACCTATGATGATTGAAAAAAAAATTGCAAAAAAATTTGTGCTATACACTTTTTGCCTATCTTCATTTTTGAAGGAGCTACAATGACTTGAAATTTTTCCAAAATTCCATTTTTTTAAATTTGGTTAAAATCGTTCATTCAAGTAGGTACCTACTACCTAGGATGGTGGAAAAAATCCATTAAAAATTATAGTAAACACTTTTTGCCTATCTTCATTTTTGAAGAGGCTAACAATAATTTCAAATTTCCCCATTTTTTTTTTTAATGCAACTGAAATCAGGGAAAAATTAAAATTTAAATATGTACATTATGCTTATCTTCAGAATTGAAGGTGTTTCAGAAATTTCTATCGCTACACGGATTCGGTACTAGTTTTATTTTCCATCTTTATATTTTAATTTTGAGTGAAAAAATTGTAATATGTAGGTTTTACAATGGCTTTGATCCTGTCTATTATTTCTCATTCAATCCTCAGCCCTTCTTCGAAATATCTAATCATGAGTAATAAAAAATCATGTGGAAATTTGAAATTATTGTAGCCCCTTCAAAAATGAAGATAGGCAAAAAGTGATTACTATAATTTTTAATGCATTTTTTCTATCCTCCTAGGTACCTACTTGAATGAACGATTTTAATCAAATTTTAAAAAATGGAATTTTGGAAAATTTTTAAATCATTGTAGTTCCTTCAAAAATGAAGATAGGCAAAAAGTGTATGCCACAAATTTTTTTGCAATTTTTTTTTTCAATCATCATAGATACTTAAATCAGTAGTTTCATTTAAATTAAAAAAAAATTTTATATGTTATACTTCCATGTACAAATAGTTGCATACGATGAACACATAAGGGGACTGAGACTAGGCGCACGTTACTACTCGCGAGCTAAGTTATATGTTGGTACTAGTCTCCAATCCTGGTTCCATACTACCTATGGCGGGTTAAGAAGTTGAATTTACCAGCGACCAGTCAGATATGTAAGTCGCCGATCTGCTTAAATGGTTGCCTATATGGAAGTACCTCAGGCACCTACCTACACGCCATATAATTTTATCTGATACGGGCCTAGATTTTTTGTAGCGGTGTTGCCAATGTGAAAAATTAAGTAATGAGAAAACAAAAAATTCACGATTTTGAAAAAATTCGCTGGACAGTGGATAGAGATTGATTAAATAAGTAAAAACTGTTATATGCACAAATTGCCTAACTTGAGATTTTAAGGGGCAGTTATACAAAAAAATGTCAAAAAAAAACTGTTCAAAGAATCTTATTCAGCTCTTTGAAATGAACGCAAATGGTACTCTGCAAAAATCGCGTATCTTGAGAATTGAAGGTGCAGTGTGTGTGTATATCATTGGGTGAACAAGTGTATATTAAAAATTTTTGAAAATAAAAGAATTCTTATTTCATTATTTTTAATATTTTGAATCGTTTATCAATTTCCTATCATTTTTTATCGGTAATACCTGCTTCAGGGTACCTACCCATCAAAATTATTCACCTCCACACTTTCATATTCTTTAAAACGTGAAAGTAGATAAGGACTAGGGATGAATTTTTTCATCATCCCTTCAAGTTTAACGGCAGATGATGATATGAGTACTAGCCAATCGACATGGAAAAATCACAAAATATGTTCTCATAATACATACATATAATCTACGTCATTTTAGTACTCTCTCTTTCAGAGAAAAGTATGTCTTTTCGAATCACAAGTTTTATGGAAGAAAAGTGAAAATTTCTTTTCTAGGACAAAAAAATAAACTGATACTGGCGTTGTTTTACCAAAGTTTGCTAAATGGCAACACTGTTTGTTTTAAAAAAATGAAAATGAATGAAATTAAACTGTTACATATCTTACGAGACTCAGCTGAAAAAGTGCTCCTGTTCATAAACTCGCGCAGTTACATCCCTCGCCAACGGGTCGCACTGTAACTATGCATTTGTTCATAATCACGCACTTTTTTAGCCTCGTTACGCAATATACTATTTCTAAATTTTGATCAATTTATGATGACATGTGGGAACGAACATTTTGAATAAATATGTCGTTAGTATTTACTTCATTTTTTTTTTGTATATTGTACTGTAATACCCAAAGAAAATAGTAATCCACACACCGCCTTCATTTCTTAAGATACATGATTTTTGCAAAGTACCATTTTTGCTCATCACGAAGAGTAAAATACGATTTCTGGGAACAAATTTTTTTTTAATGATTTTTCGGATAACTGCCTCTTCAAATCTCAAGTTAGGCAATTTGTGCATACCGGGTGACTACTTGATTCGAGCAACCAAGCGAAAAAATTAGCTAAAAGGTGAAAAAATTCAAAACATATATACATTTTTGACAACAAAAGTATAAATTAAAATTTTGCATTTCGTTGATAGACACTTTTAAGCATTAAATTAATTTTATTTATGCCATTTATTCAGTTACCCGGTATAACAGTTTTTACTTATTTAATCAACCTCTAACCAAAGCCCACCATATTTTTCCAAAATCCTAAAATTTTTGTTTTTTCATAACTATTAATTTTTGCCATATGGTGGACACTGGTTAGAGGTTGATTAAATAAGTAAAAACTGTTATATGCACAAATTGCCTAGCTTGCGATTTGAAGGGGCAGTTATACGAAAAATCATTAAAAAAAAATTGTTCCCAGAAATCAAATTGCTACAAATAAACTAGGCCCATATCAGACGAAATTTATACGGCGTGAAGGTAGGCGCCTGAGGTGCCTCAATATAGGCAACCATTCAAGCAGATCGACGACTTACATATCTGACCGGTCCCTCGTTAGAAAAAATGTGGTATTTCTTACCATGCAATAATCAAATGAACACATATTTCTCAAATTATGACAACTTGAGGTTGCTCAAAACATTCTTAAATTTTTACGATCCACCATTTTGGATCCATTTCAACCCAAATTTAAGAGGTCATATTCTGGTCATAAACTAACCCTACATCCGAAGTTTGACTTTTGTAGGTTGATTTGATGAGGAGATATGGAAGATTCATGAAATTACCTGCAGCAGTTTCCCCTCTAAAAGATGTTTTTTGCTCTTACTCCCCTCCAAATTCATTTGGGAACCTAAAATCGGAAGAAGTTAATTACACAAGCTCATCTTACCGTATGACACTGCAACAAAAAATTTTCGACCTCTGATGAACCTCCACCACATTTTGAGGTCGATAACTCCTGCTTTTCCCCTCCAATATTATGTGTGAAGGTGAATTGGAGATATAGTATACTTTTAATTCGCTATAATTGTATGAGTTCATGCTAATTACATTTTCACTAATTTGAGACTCCTCAAGCTCTACTCAAATGTTGATAACCCGCTATCTTGGTTCCATTTTGACCCAAATACACCAGATCATAATCTGGTCATCACAGCTAACCCCACACACGAAGTTTGACCTTTCTAGATCGATTTGGTAAGGAGATATAAAAAATTCAAGAAATTTCATGACTCAAAATTTCCTCAAAAAGCCTTTTTTTGCTTTAATTCCTCTCAAAATACACTTAGGAAGCTGAAATTTGGATATTATGTTAGTATCCATGACACACTCTTTCATATGAGATCGAAAATAAAAAATTTTAGCTATTTGCTCCTTCTCCAGCTCTCCTCAAAATTTCAGTGATCAGTCATTTTGAAATTTATCGAAAAAAAAAGTACTTTTGCGCATTTTCAACAAGAGTCCCTCACCAAATTTTGAGCGAATTTTATGAATATCAGCCGGCATTATACGTGGGAAAAAAATACATACCAAAAAGTTGGGCATTTGCCAGATGATTACGAATGTTCTGAAATGCAATGATTTGAAGAGCCCACCCATCCCCGACCTCCCCTTCCCAAATTAGGTAGGCTGTAATAGCTATTGTTTTCAAGTTGAAAACTCAGCAAAAAAATTGTGAGTAGGTATGAATGCTGCATAACTAAGATAAGTTTCTAATGAGTGAGTGCTCAGACTTCAAAGTAATGGTGTTAATGCTTTTTACACCATCACCTAGTATCCTGTGGTAGATCCAAGGATTAAGACCTAGTAGTACGCAATATAGACAAAAGAACCCATGAAAAATTATAAGATCTTTTTTAGCTGAGTTTTTAATAAAGACGATAGCTATTACAGCCTACCTGATTTGGAAAAGAAGGTTGGGAGAGGGTGGGGTCTACAAATTTTTACATTTCAGACAATTTGTAATCATTTATCAAATGTCCAACTTTTTTGTCTACATCATTATGAATTCATGATATGGATGGATATTGACTGACATAAAATATCTTTCACTGACCACAACCATTTTTTTTTAAATATTTATTATTAAAAATATTAATATAATTTGTGTAAATTTAATAATTAAAAATAATATAATTATTTATTGTAGTTTTATTATTTTTTATTATTGATTAATTGCGATTATAACTGAATTAAATCGGATTCCATTTGATTTTATTGAAAGAAAATCAGAATTATAGTATCTGGGTTTAATATTGATTTAGATCAAACTCCTATTTTTCCAATACTCATTAATGAACTATAAGGGTAAGGTCATTTTGCAAGCGTAACGACTATGGAGCAATGAAAGTGCTTTAAAAGAACTTCAGTACGTAAAAAAAAAAATAAGAAATAAAATCATACAAAGAAGCTCACAAAATAATTATTATTCGTCAAAAAAAAATCATTTTTAGTCAATTTGATTTTTTTATGTCCAAAAGTTACACTTTGTCATATCAAAGTTAAAAAAAATTTCCCCTGCCAAATTTTTTCAAAATTCAGTGAGTATTGATTCGTTTTCATTTTTTTTTTTTTTTTTTTTTAAGAACAAATTCCTTACGTATTTTTCGAAATGTACATAATTATAATAAACGTCATCTATGGGTGCTGCATGTACAGTATGAGATTGATATGAGCACTTTGGAACTGAAAACTTGACATAGAACTCCAATGAGTTAAAAATCGGGCATATCGCCAGTCTTGAAGATCTCAAATTAAGTTCAAACTAATTATATGACCAATAAATTATCAAATTTCAATTCATTCTTGTGAATGCATAAATCTTGCGCATTTTCAAAAATAAAAAATGAAAAAATGTACATACAAAAAAAAAATTGAAAGGTATTTTTGAATATAAAAAATTTTTAATTATTCAAAAAACAATTTTATGGAAATTTTCATATTTGTGGAAAGTGGGGAAAGGGGACTAGGTAACTCTAAAACATTTACTAAGGCCTAATCCACTTTATTTCTCGGTGCTCGTTTTTCTGTCAGTTCGGCCTTCTTATGAGCCAATCAGCCAAAGTTCTTTAAAAAGTTTTTTTTTTCAATTTAATTCTCCTTCAAATTAAATTGTAATGCGTTGGTATCAGAGAAGCCCACAGGGGCGTGGAGGTAGGACATTTGCCTCCTTATTTGAGGATGGGTCCTCTATATAGTGCTCGGAAGTCATGAAGCAATTTTTTAATGTAAAGTTTGTAATAAAATTGGAGTATGGGATGACCAACGCAAGAGGGTCCCTGTCCTAAGAAGTGAATGGAAAATTCTATTAATCTTGCCTCCGTTTTTCAAAAATTTTTAGCTCTCGATGGTCTCTTTAGCAATCTCCTAATTTGAATGAATCGCCATTTTGAGTCAAATAAAAAATCTGAAAAAAACACTTTCAAAGATACAAACATCTTACTAAATTTCCCTCTTCCCTGCTTCTCTGCCTCAATATGGTAGACCAAAATAACATTAGTTCTTCATGATAAAAACTCAAATAATAACTTCTTTTCTCAAGTAAGAAAGAAACTAAGAAGTTATTTTTTTATATAAAAAATCATAAATCTCAATACTTCAATTAAAAAATAAAAATGATATTAAAGGCCAATTAGCATAGATTAAAAGGTTCATGTATGGTGTATGAATGAAAGATAAATTACTTTAGCTTTCAAACGAACTTTCAAAGAACTTCATACATGCTGCGAAGGACTTTGATTTTTGTAATTTTGGAATCTTTCTTCGAAACTCTAAAAACTTGCAGTTTTCAATATAATTATGTAGATTTGAATTCTTCTTGCATTTGAATTTCATATTCAGCTCCTGATCGGAGAACATAAAATATGATGATACGCAACACAAAACAAATTATTCTGGACACTTAACGTACGCACATTAGCTTTAATTTGAAACAACTTTTCTCTGATTTTCCAACAAAAATCAAAGCACAAGCTTGAAAAAATATTAAAACTCCTTTAGGCTAAATTTAGGTTAGAAAAAATCGTTTGTTATCACAAACTAATATTAATCGTGGTTTAAAAAAATATAGCTTAATTTTGAGTATTAAGCAAGAAAATCTACGAAATAATTATTTTAAGGTTTTTCAATCGTATCACAAATGGAAAAAAATGATTCAACGAAATTCCAACAAATCGTCGAAAACCATTCACATTTCCGTTCTTCTTATTCGTAACGACAAAATTTCCAAAATTTTGATTTCCAGTAAAACGAAATTTTCACCAACGCCGGCCGAAAGTATCCGAAGCGTACGACGAAAAATACCGAAGTATAAAATGATAAGCTCGCCAATTTGTTCCTGTAACTTTAATTGGGGGCGGTGCTTTTTCTATAACCGCGAATCGAGAGCGTTTTACCTTTGAAAGCCGACAGTACGTTTATTGCTGCTTGGCACGATAGAGGTTCGTTATTTCGTTCTAATCGAGAGTATTTTTACGTCGTAGAAATTAGAAATTATATTTTTTGCGATCGGGTGAGTGTTTATTACTTAATTAGGCTTTTATAGATGATGCTTTCGGATGAAATAATTTTCCGAAATTAGCGACTGCGGATTTAAACATTTTTTTTTTCAATTTAATTTCCACATTCTTATCAATACTTCGAATTAATATTTCATATGAAAGTTACTCAACGTGCGTGAAATATTTTTAACGCAGATTACGTAACGTGTCCAGTAGATTCTAAGTGCATTGTGAACTTGTATATTACATTAATTGCACGCCACGATTCAACGCCGTTATCTCTTTGTATTGTAAATTCGCTAACACCGCATCGTGTATAGAAACCGAATGACATTATCTGATCAAACAAAACACACGCATAATGTACACATGTGGCGTGAAGCCAACACTACTAGCGTGAATTATCGCTGGCAATTTTACCTAATAAACCTCCCATTAAATTAATTGCGATAATTATAGCGGAAATTTGTGAGAATTTTCACGCCTTGAATTTTTACATCCAAATATTCAAGTACCTACGCGAAGTAACGGTGTGCAACGATGTAGGCAAACTGGACTTTTAGTCTTTTAATATATTTAATTAAAATAAATTAGGCGAGTAAGCACGGTTACTTGCATATAAAGGTAAAGGTCGAAATTAAATGGGGTCGCCATATAGCTCTTATACCACGATTCGAAAAGAAAAATCATTACTTGACGTTGACGAAGTCATATCTGTGGAAATCAATTTTTAAAATTTTATTTAGTGATGAAATTCAATTTTCCAATGCCTCAAATTAGAGATCAATATGAATTTTTTAAACCTTCAAAATCGCCATATAAGGGAGACCTAAGTGCTAATAAAGTAAGTGTACAGTGTACGCACATCATAAAAATACTTTTATTGTTGGATTGAATGTCTCCAAATACGTATTATACGATACCCCACAGATCATACTTATAATGCCAAATTTTATTACAAAATGGGTATAGAAAAAGAGAAAGTACTATTCTTCAGTTTGATTTTTATAAATGGAATCGAAGAAGTACATATAAAATCCTTCGATCAAGAAGGAATAATATATTTCTCGACTCTTTTATAACTTATCAATTCAGTTTAAAATTCTAAGTACCATCTATATGCTTTACTAACGAATCAAAAAATATTCCACAAAAAGAAGAACTAAACGAATAATTTGAAATTGAAGGATAAATTTGAATCAAATGAAAATTCAATAATAATTGCACTTATTCGACTGAATTTTATTTTTATAATTTTTTATTCAGTTATAATGAATGGAATAAATGAGTATTGAATTATTGTAAATAAAATGTTTCAGGTATCGAATTTTAAAAAATCTGCGATTTGAATCAAATTGAAGAAAATTCTAGAAATTAGAGTAAAAAGATTTAGTTACGCTGGATAAATATAATTCTTTTAAAACTAATCCTTACGTGAATAAAACAAAAAAATTTTAATATGCCCTAGAAGTTTGTTTTAATTTTCTGGAAATTCTTCAAGTACAGCTAAGCAAGCATTGCTTTTCATTTTTTTTTTTTTTTTTAATAATTTGTTATAGTGGCGTCTATAACTACTATGGTTTTCACGTCACTCTCACGGGAAAGTTAGTTCAGATGAGGTGGAAAAGGTTGCTTTTTTGAGGAAGGTGAGGACTGTGAGGATATACGAAAAATCGTCAGTAATGGGGGTAGGACAGTTAGGAACTTTCAAGGAGTACCGAATATCTCGAAAGGAAGGGCACTCATGGAGTAAATGTACAATGGATGTGGGGGAGTTATCGCAAAACTGGCATTTGGGAGGTTCACGAATACCTGAAAAGAGATGGCTGTGTGTGACTTTAAGAGAATTTATATTTGAGCAATTTAAATTTTTTTACATTCAACGACCCAAATATATACAAGTATATATTTTGTGATTATTATTATTATTTTTTTTTTTGAAAAAGTTTTACAACAAATTTATTTGAAAATGATAATTATATCAAGCGGATTATTTGAGAATAAAATGAACAATACGAAATTTAATTTTATGTACGTGTGACTCAGGAAATATACCATTACGCAATTTTTACTTTTCAAGATACCTCGATATGATCCGTATAATATTAATATCCAGAAAAATCTATCTATGCTCTCTAAAAGTACGATACGTATTTTTGGGAACCCTTGAAAGGTGAAAATTGGACGTAAATTGCCTCTTTTTGCGTTCTGAAAGGCTAGAATCAAGTCAATCAAGATTTGAAGTTTGAGGCTAGCCTCATCATTTCCACGATTCGTGTTTTTATTGCCTCTTATCCCCAAACGTCAAATTTTGAATAGAATAAATGCAATATTTTTTTGAGCAATGAATAAAGTGATTCTTTTTTCAAAAATCATTTTATTCATTGCTCAAAAAAATATTGCATTTATTCCATTTAAAATTTGACGTTTTTCTAAGCCAAGATTTTTTTCTTGAAAATAATTAGTAAGTAAACCTTTGCAACTTAAAGAGTCCAGAACAAAGAGGCAAGGGTACCAGCCTCAAAGCCCTTAATCTGGGCCAATATATTCATTAACAAGGACTAGAAGAAACAACGGAAAATTTCATGTATTATGGTATTTTTGAAGAAAACGAAGAAATCGTTCATTTTTTAGAGCTGTATATATGTATATTTAAAAAAAAAAAATCGAATCTAAAATTTTACACGATTTTTCTATCTCGAAATATGGTAGGGAGCTAGGGACACACACAAAAATTATTCAAGATTCTTTTTTTTTTTTCTTTTGAAATTAACATCATTTTTTTAAACATTAAGATCGAGTATGAGGTTGAAATTTTTTATGAAATCGATTAAAGCAGGACACTATTGTTCACTTGTCAGTAGTCACTTCCTCATTTTTAAAACATTTGAAAATTGATCTATTTCACGGAGCACAGTGCTGAGGGTAAAGAAGTCCTAGCCGAGTGTTAGTACAATCGTTTACATCAATATCCAATTCTCTATTCGTTCTTGAAGTTTGAGACGATATATGTGTAATTCTATGGTATAAGCAAATGTGTATGATTACTTACTTGGCAGATCTTCATGAATTGTTTTTCGTCCACAGAATTGAATTTCTCGGTGGATAATCATCCTTACATAGTACATATATTCCTTACCTAGAAATAAAAAAAGTAAATATGCTTCTGAGAAAAATGATGAATATTATATAAAAATTTTTAAATTTAAAATCCTCCAAAAAATTTATTTCCTGAATATGAAAATTCTCAAATTGAGGGTCCATAATTCTTCAGTAATTTTTTTTTAATAATTTTAAATTAATTCTTTAGATTGCGAAGAAATATTTAATAATTCAAAAAATTAATTTTTAAATATTTTTTAATTTTTAATTTTTAAGAAATATGTAAAGATTTAACATAAATCAGGATGAATTAAAATTCAGTATTCAAATTGAATACTAAGTTGAACTGAATTTCATGATTTTTCCAAAATTGAATTAGACAAAGGAAGAGTAGTTACGAGATGATTGTCAAAAAGCGTTTAAAAAATTTCAATTCCCAAAGTTGATGAAAACACATCACAAAATAAGGTCAATTCAAAATAGAAACAAAATTTATTCTAGAATTTTTTCGAAATTTATGAGATTTAAACCATTTTTTAGTTTTTTGAAATGTATCAAATTTTTTATGTACGGATAATTTAAAACTCGAATGCGTAATATGAGCTTGCTTTGAACCATTTAGACCAAAAAGAGAAAATATACCCAATTTCAACCTTTCTTCAAAATGATACATTTTGATGTTTTTTCATAACAAATCTTATATTTTGGCAACAGTCTGGAAAAATTTGTTGAATTTTGTTTCCCAAGTCCCATAGGACTTCAAATCAAAACCTAAAATCTTACGTTCAATTAATATATAAAACCCAACTCCAATACATATGAATAAAATAATTAAACAATATTTCATTTATTAAATGAAAATTATAAACTTTTAAAATTAATTTAATAAAATATAAAATAATATTTAATAAATAAATAAATTTTTTTAAATATTATTTATTTATAAAATATAAATTTAATTAAATTCTAAATTTTTTTTTTGTGTTTAAGGCGTTTTTAGCTGCCAGGGCTATTACGCCAAACTAGAGAATTTAGATTTCGGAAAACAAGAGAGTTCTTCGTAGGAAAATCAGAATTTTATCGATAATATCTGGGTCGTCTGGGATGTTGGGGCTAGATATATAAGATGATCGGCATTCCTGGAAGGCTACGCATTGGTATAATAGGTGGTTTATTCGAATGGTGTCGTTGAGGCAAAATTGGCATGTTGGGGTTTCCCGGATACCCTGAAATAGGTGCTTGTGGGTTACGAGGGTGTGACCGATTCTAACTCTCGTAATTACCACTTCCTCTCGTCGATTTAATTGGTCTAAGTTTCTCCACGGGAGGATGGATTTTTTGTGGAGGTGAAGTTTGGTACCGGGATTTTCTGACCAAATTTTTTGCCAATTTGCGTAGGAAATGGCTCTGAAATACTTTTTTACGTCAGAGGGTGTCACTGATGGTAAAGGAGTCGGAATATTTGCTGACTTTGCCAATTGATCTATGATTTCATTTCCAGAAATACCGATATGGCTCGGAATGTAAAGAAAAAGTATCTCGTAATTTTTAGTATGTAGGCTATGGTTAATCTGAAGGATTTGTGAAACAATAGGGTGCTGTGAAAATGGATTTGAGAGTGATGTGATTGATGAGAGGGAGTCGGACAGAATTATAAATTTATTTTGAGATATTGTTGACTGGTCGTGGATTTTCTTTCAATTATTTAAATAATATTAAAATATTAATAAATCCTTTCGTACTAAATTAATAAATTTATTAATGATAAAATCCAAACTCAAAAATTTCATGATTTTACGATCAAAATTACAATTTGAAAAAAAAAAACAACCAATCGAAAATATTTTCTTTATACGTTAATGGAGAAAATGTAAAACTTTCTCAAAGATATTTTCAAAATTACATTTCCGTCAAAAACAACCTTCCTCAAAAGAAGCAACCTTTTCCACCTTAAAAACCATGGCAGTTATACAGATCCCACTATAACAAACTAATAAAAAAAAAAGTCTACGTAGTAATGTACTGACGTATCGTTGAATGTTTGTATTTAAATTCTTAAGTGCGTTTCTCTCGTGAATTTCATTAGGCTTTACAGCGGCGTTGCCAAATTTCAGTATTCTGACTTATACAAACTCTACCTTAAACGTAATCCATCTCCTAACTGAATGCACGTCTTTCAATAGCCAACGACAAAACTCACAAATATCTAATGCAGTTATTCCAGACAATAAAGAGACCATTGATCACGTCACTTCCTTCCTAAGGTCATCCAAACTATTTTCCAAAGTATAGTTCCACGTAGGGCGTAATAACGAATGCAGTTACAAACGCCCAATAAAAAAAAAAGTGGACTATGACCAAGCTCACATATATGATATACTTTTAAAAATCCAAAAAATTTGATGCCTTTTCAAAAAAATGGATAAAGTATAGAAATCCTTAAATTTTTGAAATTTTGGCGAATAAAAATTTTTTTACTCAAAATATAACTTTTAAAGATGAAAAAATTTCCAATTTCCCAAACATTGATTTTTTTTATTTTTTTATTTTATTTTTAAATTGGGCCTCATTTTGGTCGGTGTTCTCTTCCTATTTTTATACATATTTTTTTAATACTGGCATCTTTAATTACTAGAGCTATTGCGCTAGTATAGCTTTTATATTTTGTTTAAAAGTTTTGAAGGCTTCATTCACATTAACTCTAAAGAATGAAAATTTATTCTTCCACCTTCTTCATCATTTGAAAAAAAAAAATTCAACCCACCCCATTGAAAACACATTTTGTAAAAATATTAGTCTTCAGTTCCTCTGATCGAATAATTATAAATTTTAAATAACTGAAAATTCCTGCGATGGAGATTTGGAAGTCGAAACACTCCTTTTGAAAAGGAATATTTTTTGAGAACCAGTGAAGTTGAGGATACACCATTCGGTTCACACAAATGAACGAATAACTAAATAAGGTATAATGGACATGTTAAAGTATAGGAAAGGTATGTTGGAACATAATGAAATTGAAAAATTATCAAAAACAGGGTTAAATTAATACGTACCCATTATAATTAAAATATTAGCTAGTGGAAATCGAAAAAAATTCTTATTATAACAACAAGAACTGAATCATGAAAATCGAAAAAAATATTACAAGTCATAATAAACCCTCGAATTGACTTTTTTTCTGTTTAGAAAATTCGAAAAAATTCTTTTCGATAGGTATGAGGCATAATGGTCCGAGTGAAGAGATCCTACAACTTCTGTCGAAAAATTTTCCAAAGTCCACTCTTCTCTCATGCCTCTCAGTTGGACCCCATTATAGCTCAGGTGTTTTAATGTTGTATAAATTTCATTTCAATTTTTTTTTTAATACTATTATATTATATTGGATGTGTATAACTGCCAAGACTTTTACGTTCAATGTAGATGGGTTAGAGGGAGTGAGGAGTGTATACTTAGTACATATAAGGTTGCGTACCTGAAGTTGATTTATAAAGAGGAGAATTTTTTGTATTTCTATCTACAAGTGTGAGATTATTGGAGTATCGAATAACATTCATTTGTGATTCACTTGAAGTGCCTACTTCCTGCTCTCGTATCCGGGTACACGTTCGAGAAACACTCTCATTTATTTCTTATTTGGCTCCCTAATATGCTGTGTAAAAAAGTGACTCAATAAAACCTAGCTTCCAAATATCCTACAGTTGATAATATAGAGTTTTGATTTTTGATATGAAATTATAATTTTTGATCGACGAAAAGGGGAAATTAGTTTTCAGCTATACCTATAGTTGCTTTTATATATAATACTCGAAAAATCACATTTTTGTCTTCATGTTCATCGTAATTCTACTCACCATGAATAAATAATTCATTATATTTCAATCGAGTATACACAAAGGCGCCAAGTATATTAGAAAAAGGACACGAAGGAAAACCCACTTATGAAAGTCGAAATGATCATCTCGCAATTGAAATATCTCAGACGTTCGTTCATTCGTGTTGACCATAAATTACCACAATGTACGCGGAAAATAGCGCGAATAAAATTATAATAAGAATTTGAACAAAATTCACTCTCATTATGATACGAACAGACCAACATATTAATTTAGAAGCATTTCAATATGGTATGTACATATCCGAACGTAATATATTTTTTGATAACTGCAAAAGTGAAAATTTAATTCCAACGCGAAAGAGAACGATCCGTACTCGTATAGGTTGGGCGGGTGTAAAACAGCAAAGAATAATTACGACTGGGTCGAGAATTTTAATATTGTCGGAGTTTGGATTCCGGAGGGCAAATTTATTACTACGCGCCCGCGGCAAATTCCACAGAGTATCTTCTTCTTTCCCTTTAACAATTCGTTGTCGGGTCTCGGCTTGAGTTGTATTTGAACGCAATATTGTCACAAGCGAAATAAACGATTTTAAGTATTAAAAACTAGCACAGTACCGATTGAGTACCATCGTATTGCATTTGCTAGTCATACAATCGTATAATCAGCATTTATAGGGCATCTCGGTTGTGTGTGCACGCGAACCGGTAATTATTCCAATAAGGTGTCAGGACGTTTAAGAATACCGTGAGTATCAGTCGTAAATTTCGTTCGTATTTGACGTTCCAGCCGAGCGAAGCCTCGAGAGACTCTGGAAACGAACTGGCTAAAATGTACAGGTAAGGTTACGTTTTTGGATCATATATCAACGCAGAAGAGTTAAAAACAAGCCGATCTTTATCTACAGCTTTTCTTCCAGCAAACCGAAAGCTTTAAATTTATTCGTATTTGGTAACTGAGTCGAGCTAAACGTTCCCCTCGTTCGGACCGTTCATACTACACGTGAACCGAGTTCAACGGTACGAATGGATTTAGACTTAGTTCGTTTGTTTTTTTAAAAATGCATAAGAACACTTTAACCTATTATTGCCGGACTTTAATCTTCTTCGTAGAATCCGACATTTTTTTTTTTTCAACGCGAGAATAAATTAAAATTAAAACGAGAAATATCTCGAAAAAAGCAGCCTTTTTTTATTACAATTTACGCTGCAAGTCCTACACTCTTATACTTCTCCAGTAAATCCTTTCGAATGGTGAAATTGGTAACTAAAATTTCGTACAAGGCGGTATTTTTTGCCTCACCGACACCTCAAAAACCACCGAAAGCATAAATAACGTTTTTAGCGCAGATAACGCACCGTAGGTATACCATATTCCCATGTGGGGCTACAATAATACGCATTTTCGCATATGAGCGCTTATTATCTGCATTCTAGAGCTCCGCCACCACCAGCCAATTAATACGAGCGCACGTTGCCAATTATACGCGAAACGCGAAAAATGTCTCGCCAACCTTCCCGAACAAAGGACGACGCTGATTTAGTCGACGCTGGAAAGTTGAAACGCGATGAAACGGGCCCGGAATTGTTTACACTGTTAATTCACACCAATGCTTTGTGTTTTGGTTGCGATTACATAGACAAAAATTACTTTCTATTCAAAGGTAATTTAGATAAACGTAACGTTATTGGCGATTATTTGCTGAACAAATGCTTTCGTGTGATTTTTACACGTATATGCCGAGTGATTAGGGTTTATCGGTTCATGTAGGAGTTGAAGTAGGCAATTTATTTGATACAAGTGTGCGAAAAAAGATTTGAAGTTTTTCAGCAGGGAATCAGTGTTCGGTTTAACTCCTAATTTGTAGATGAACTGAATCATAATTTTCGATTTAAAAGAATAAGGCTTTTTATAAGGTTAGTGAAAGTGATTAAAAAAAAAAAGTAGCAAAATTGTTTTCTTGCGTTAGAATAAATTATAAAGATAAAAGCAAAATATACTCTGTTTCAATTGAAAAAAAAAACTATCAGATTTGAAAGGAGGATTGTGAATTTTTATTTTTATATGTTCAGGAGGTTTTCAATTTTCAGGCAGTTTTGGAATAGTATTTCAGTTTTAGTTATTTTTTTGATTTTTTTTTTTACCATACTTTCATTGAATTTCAATTTTTTTTTTTTCATTTTTAAAAAACTTTTTCACCTTGATAAATACTTTGATATTATTTTCAAACGTGTATGGAAATAGATTAGGGTTTACAGGAATGATTAAAGGGTAGAAGTAGGCAACTTGTCCAATAAAAGAATGAAAAATGACTTGAAATTCTTCAACAGGCATGAAAGGTTAATTCAATTCGCAATTTCTGAAGAAATCGAGTTGAAAGTGTTTATTCAATTGAAGGAGTTTCCTTTTTCATTTCTCTAGTCCCTTTATAGACCCGGATGCAATAAAGTACTGTAGCTAGGTATATATGTTTATGTATGTAGAATTTCTGTTTGGTGAAAGTGATGTCAAAAATAACAAAATTTATTTTATTTTATTTTTTTTTAAATTTAGAATAAATTCAAAAATTAAAAAAAATATACGGGTTTCTTTCTTTATTGAAAAAAAAAAAAAAAAAATGAAAAAATGAAAAAAAATCAATATCTATCAGATTTTATACGCAAAATGTGAATTTGAGATTTTAAGTTTTTATTTCATACTTATTTTTTCTTTTTTTAGGGGTTTTACATGTCTTTCATTTTTTGGAAGGTTTTCCATACTATTTTCTTTTTTTTAAATTTTTTTTACACATAAATCATGTACTTTTGTTGTTTAAGAACGAATTAGAAAAAAAAGAAAATGAAGTAAATTCCATTCTGCTTCAAATTTTGTAAGCAGTAGAAAAACTTAGGTTAAAAAGAGAAATTAATATAAAATTTTAAAGGATTACAAATTTTTGACACATCTTATTGAATTTTTTTTTATACATTTTATAGAAATATTTTTACTTTGAGATATTTTTTTTATAAAACTTTTTTCATCATGGGAATTTTTTTATTTTGTAATAATTTTCCATTTTTAAATATTTACCTATTTTTAAATATTTTTTCATTTCTGCATTTTTTAAAAACACTTTTCTTAATTTTTAGACATTTTTCGGAATTTTGAAAATTTTTTCCAAATTTGAACATTATTTTATCGTTTCTTACTTTACTTTACTTTCTTCCATTTTCGTGCCATGTACTGCTACTGAGGCCAGAGGCAAGGATAGATGGATGCTTAAATTTGGGAGAGAAGTTTGGCAGATTTTAGGCAGTTGAACAGATTGGTAATTATAGTCTGATTATGAATAAAGAGAAATTGAACAAGATTGTAAAGTAAAGAAAAAAATAAAATAATAATAAAAATAAAGGCTATCCTAGAAATTATAAATAATTCAATCAATCCAAACAACCAACATACCGGACAACCCAGACGAATTAAAAAAAATCCTATCCTTCATACACAAAATAAAATATAAAAACCAAATATAAATTAAACTCTCTACACTGGGCGTAACAATCCTGGCAATTATACACGCCCAGTATAATAAAAAGGAAAAAAAATTACTAATAAAAAATAAATAAAACAACAACAACAACAACATCCATAAAACCATACCAAAACCTATCAAAAATATACGTAATTCTACAAAAATAGGTAATAATATATTTTTTTTTGAATAACAAAAATTAAGATTAAAAAAATTGAGCAATATTTCTGTGTAATTATACTCGTTAAAAATATTTTTTTTAACTTTTTTTTTAAATAATTTGTTATAGCGGCGTTTGTAACTACCCTGGTTTTTAGGCCAATCTCCCGAAAAAGTTACTTTGAAATCATTATTTCACAAAAACTTTACAATTAAGCTTTCTAAAGCTTACTGAAAAATCTTTTAAAAAAGGAAATCGTGAATGCTAAATCTGTTACAACTTTAGGATTTTTGAATTTGTTACATCAAGGATACAAAAAAAACCTTGATAGGTAATTTTATGCTCATAGATGTTAAATCTCTCAACTGTTTGAGTTTGAGGAAAGGCGGAAAAAAGATGTAACACACTATACAGATATTGACTTTACCATAGACATAGATACGAGGCCAAGTCCCCTTGAATTAGTCCCCTCTCCCCCCCCAAAAAAGAAAGAACAATACTGCTTGCATGTAAAGAAATACGTTACCTGCAAAGTGGTTTGACCTATAACAGGTTACACTATTTGAGATCACGTGAAAATTTTCAACTTTATTTTTTCAAGTGTATTGTTTACTGATGACGTCAATATGAGCAACTGTGAGTTGATAATATCAACAGCCCAAAAGGCATCAGTCTTAATGAGTAATGATAAAATTTCGATCTCCCCTCTTACACCGCAAAAGTGATGAGCCCACGTATACATTTAGCTGCTCATATTGACGTCATTCAGACCAAATATTTTTTATTTTCATTGGTTGTTATTCTCAAACTCTTGTGGCTGGGAGGACCAATAGAAATGTATTAAAATTTCTTGGTAGCCAGCCGTAATGGTTTAACTTGTTATAGGTCAAACCACTTTGCGTTACCTGAGCTATTTTCTCGCAAAAGATATTAAATACAAAAAAATTAATAATGCCATTTTCTTCAGAGTAATGAAGTGATAATGGTTTTACTCCCCTGCCCCACCCGTAACCAACAAATAAACTCATTATCTCTGTCCATGGACTTGTATACTCAATGTATCAATTCCTTCGAATGCTTGAAAATTAAAAAAAAAATACTATTAATATAAAATCCCCAGTTACTGGTCTAGATCTAATGTCTAATATTAAAAAATGATTAAACCGAATATATGTAGAAAAACGAAAACCCATATTAAGTATGCAGAAGAAGTTAAAATCACACAGATACAAAATATCGATCCGTAATTTTGAGCAACCCTCGAATACATGATCATGCGACAAATTTATTAGGGCGAAGGCAAAAGCAAAAACAACATGTTAGCGCCCCTTTAGGTTATTCGCAATGTTAAAGGGTGTTAAAGCGAATTGGCAGATAAGTGTAATGCAATTATTTCCAAAATAATTATTGCCTTAGGTCGTATTATTCGTGCGTATCAGTGACAATTCAGTAGTTGATTCGGTACCTCGTATTTTATACGTTAGATACTACTGCCGGGGTGCGCATACTGTAAATTGAATATTAAATATTCAATATTCCGAATTGTTGATTCGAGTTCGGTATTTCTATTTATTTTCGTTAGCGTATTGTATTATATTAAGCTGGACTCGTGTGATAAATAGTCATTTATGCGAAATCGCCTCGGCTATTGTACGGATTTGGATGTATAATAGGGCAGGATATGCGATACTCGATGCATATACACTATACAGAGATGTACAAAATTAAAACGAATTATTTTCGGATTTATCGCGTACTTAAACCGTTCCAACTATCAACCCCTTTAGCGGCCATATTAACAGGTACCTAATATTGAAATACGAGATCATCGTTGCGTACACAATTCCACTGCGTAGTCGGCGTGCGAATCTGAAAATATTTTTCGATAAGCTTCCTATTATATTTAGCCATCTTGGGAGCAGATTTGACCAGAGCATAGTCCGTTTTGGAAAACGAAAATTCGCCATACCGCGCCTAGCGTAGCTCCGCGAAACAAAAGCGATTTGCGAAATACCAAGGAATAGGAAGAATTCGAATTATCAGAGATTGTTAATGCGGTTCTTCTTGGAATTTTCATCCGACGCTTTTACGCTCCGCGTTCGTCCCGCGTTTTTCGAAATTAGGGCGTTAAGCAATTCGGTGCGAAACGCGGATTCGTATTGCGTTCTAACAATTATCCGTTGCTTTAATACAACGTTTTGTAATATCGTCCCGAAGTGTTAATACTTAAACGAGTCGCGCTATTAGGGCCAAAAATATCGTAAAAAGGTGAATTTTCCGAAGCGAGGTCTTTTAATCTATACTCGGCTGATTTAATTACTCGTTTGACGTGTTTCGCGTTCGATGTCGCGACGAAATAGAATTATAGCGATGTGAAATTTAATACTAGGTAAATAATCTAGCGATTCATTTGAGAGTAAAGTGATTTCTAGGTCTCCCTATCTTAATGTCTTACTGTTAGGGATGAAATTACATTAAATTTTCATCATTCCAATTTTTCAATTCAAAATTAAACTTTTTAAAAAAATATACACTCATGTCTTTTGGTTTGAAATCAAAGACGATGTTTTAAATCAAAATTAAAATAAAGGCCTAAGCAGCAATGCTGTGTGACCAGAACTAAATTTTTTCTCATGATTTTCCTGACCACATATCATAGACATGCAAGTTCTAGACTGCAACGTACAGAGAGAATATCAGAAAAATTAAAGCAATTCTCGATCTACGCTTAATCAAAATTCTTACACTGATTTTTTTACCACTAGTAGGAATCAAATTAAACTATCTATTTCAATAAAAAGTACTTCCTGCAAATACCATCTTTCTCATTTCCCATACAGCTAATTCATCTGTTCATTATACCAGCTAAAAATAAAAGCAAATGAAAAATTCGCAAACCTAAAACGGTTGAGATGAATGATAATTGTGTGATATTATGATATTTTGACATTATAATTCTCATTATCATAGATTACCTATATCTAGATAGCCCACCACCATTTAAAAATTAATCCCTCATTAGAAATTGAAAACATAGAGCAAAAATAGTTCTACACTTATAATAAAGATAGCGTTTACCACCATTATATCTGAGTACATTGGTACACAAAAACTAACAAACACTAACAAAAGGAGAGAGAAATGACAATAACTTGTTCGCTACCCGCTTACTATCTGTTTGTTCTCCAAGTTGAATCGTTCCGGAGCGAGGGAAACCATCACATCTGAGTACAAGTACGCAAAAGCTAACAAAAGGAGAAGGGAATGGCAATGATGCGTTTGCTACCCGTCTACTACCAGTCTGTCTTGTCATTCCTGGGCGAGGAAAAATACGTTGAAACGCTATCTATGAACAAATTCTGCAACTTATTCATTTCTGGCTCCTTTTCAACAAAATTATGGGTCATACATTTTTTAGTGTTGTGCGGTATCCGGGTACTTGGTATTTGGATTTTTTTGTTTACATAAATCCGGATATCCGGATATTGAAACCGGATATCTATAATAATGATAACAGACAGAAAATAATAATTTTAGGCATTATAATATGATACTTTATTCGGGTAGTTGATCGATTAAGTAGGTATCAAATTTTCAAATTTCAATAGGTTGTTACTACTCAGCGAAAATGTAGTAGGCCTATGTTCAAAAATAACGATTTTTAGTTAAAGGTTGATGTCATTAGAAAGAGATTTTCAGGCTCTTTCGCTGGGTATTATTCAAATTTATTAAAAAATACCCTTCCAGTTGGTCGATAAATTCAAATTGTCGAGAATACAATCATATAGCGCTCCTAGCATTTCTTTAAAAAACTATACATGGTTTTATCCGGATACTCGGATTCAAAAATATGCGAAACAAGTACCCGGTTTATATCCGGATACACAAGTACTTCGGTAACTCTAACATTTTTATATGGCAATAGACTGTCCAAGTATAGTTGATTGGTTGATCTATGATTACAACCAACCTGAAATTGGAGATGCTCAAAAATTTAATGAATGTTTGAAACGCTTCAAACAGCTCAAATTTGATGATTAATTATTTACATGATCACTAATACCAGCTTCTGAATTCATTTCTGACTCTTTTTCAACAAAATTATGAGAGATGAATTTTTATATGATGTTTTGCTATCTAGATATAATTAATTTATGCTCGTATAGTTATAAAAGAGAATCTGAAGTTGTTCTATACTTAATTCGCCTTTTTTTCACCCTTTTAATTCATTACACTTGCTAATAAGGTTCTAGCATATAACCTAGAATCTTTTTATTCATCCAAAATATATCTCGTTGGTTTACATGTATTTTTAATCTTATTTATAGTAGGTAAACGTTTCAGTTTAAAGCCAGTTCTTCACAAAAAAATTCTTTTTAAGCTTAAAAAATGTATTACTTTATTTTTGTTTCTAATATCAATTTTTGTAGTTATTTCAAATAAGTGATTATAAGAAATTATCAGAAATTTTCTCATTAAAAAAATTGACTAATGCGTAAAATTTACAAAATACAGAATTACTAGGTATCAATGTTTCTTATTTTTAAGGGAATTGTAGAATTGTTTACCTATTTATCTTGTTTTTTCATGTTCTATGTGCTGCAGTACATGTCAAGAGGCACGGAGAGAGCATGAGAGATTTAGTTATATATATATATGTTTTTAAAAAAGAGGATGACATTTTTCATAGGCTTAGATTGATCAAAAAATTTGAAAGGCTTCTTATCTTCCGGCCACATCTGACTTCTTTTATATTTGTCTAACATTGGAGGGTGATAACGAAAGTATCTAAGAAAAATAATTTATTACATGTGTAATTATATTCGCGTAAAAAAAAAAATTGGATGAACTTACTGATTAATTTAGAGTGTTGCCGTCTCCCATGTCATCTTTCTATCTTCATCCATGACGTTTTGGAGTTCCGGAAGCTGATAGAAAGCATTTACGATGAGAATGAAAGTCTTGGCCATCTTAGGATGTAAGATGGAAATGCTGAAAGGACTGAGGACTTTGACATAATTGTAGAATGTTTGAGATTTGACAAAAAGTAAGTGAATGTGGTTGAATGTAGAATTGCTAACGAGAAGTCCGGTGAGGAAAACCAGTCATATGAAAAAAGTGTAAGTTAGCAAATGGGGAAATTAAGATTAAACGAAGTTTGTTGGTAAGTAGAATATCAAAAATTAGATGTAGAGGCAATGGTTCGCCCGATTGATAAAAATAAATTTTTGTGGAAAACAAAAAGAAAGAAGGAAATGATTAACAGGTATTTCAGTTCGAAAAATATTAATTTCTGAGAAAAACGGTATCTTAATGAAACAATTTCTGGAATTTAAAAAAATCTGAAATAAGAAATATGAATGTTTTCCGATTCAAAATCCTCAAATTTTTCAAATAAGCAAGAAAAAGCATACTTATTTTTTAAGATAATATCATAGATCATAGATCAACCATACTGAGGTAGCTTATTCCCCTGTAAAAATTTATGAGTCATAATTTTGTTGAAAAAGACCCAGAAATGAATTAGTTACGGAGTTGTTCATAGATAGCGTTTCAACGTATTCTTCCTCACCCAAGAATGATTTAACTAGAAGACAAATAGGACAAACAGGTAGTAGGCGGGTAGCGAATATGTCAATGTAATCAGGTGTAATATGGTAAATGCTATCTATACTAAAAGTATGAAACTACTTTTGCTCAATGTTTTCAATTTTTCATCAGCGATAAATTTTTATATAGCGCTGGGCTCTCCACGTATGGTTAATCCAAGGTTAATCTATGATATTAGATGAACCATTTTTTTAGTCGGAAATTTTTTAAAAAAAGTTACATACTTTCCATAATTCAAATAATGTATATTTTTGTAATTTTTTTTTTTTGGGGGGGGGGAAATATTTTATAAATATTATATAAAAAATTTATTAACACATAAAATTCAATAATAAATAATCATAAAAAAATAAATGACTAAAATTTTATTTTGAAAAAATTGAATTTATCAAAAAATATGCTTAAATGAAATTTAATAAAATTGAAAAAAAAAATTAATAATTAAAAATAAAAAAAAAAATCAACTAAACTAAATATAATTAATCATTTAATTATATATAAATAATTCCTTCAACTTCATACCAATTTTAAGAAATCGCATTGTTTTTTTTTCTCGACCAAAGTAAAACTAGTTTAGCACAGTCACTTGCATTCCCTTCCTCAAAGAACTAACTTCGTTGGATTATTTCACCTGATTTAGTCGTTACAATTGTCTCGTATAATGCTACGTCGCTTTCCCGCGTGAATAATTAATTCATTACCCTTTTCATTTTCACCTTTTTAACACGTACCTAACGAAGTGATAGAACTGGTGTCCAGCAAACTAGTGATTTGTGAATGGGGACGCCGGAGTAGTTTTTCGGCGTGTAGTTTTCGCTTCGGGTTCTGAATATTGCGCCGGTCGCGTCGCGATGCGGTTAGAAAAACAGCGTAAAGCACTCAAGGTTCGTTAATTGTGCAGAATTTTCGTTTCAAGCGAACACTGAAAAGGGGCACTGTTGCTGCGAGGTTTACTCGAATAGTATCGACGTACAGGGTTTTTTCTTAGAATAGGTATTTTTTGTGATACCAGCTTTGTGATGTGGTTCGCTTTATGATACATGTTGATTACAAGTAACCGCTATGTGGCGAACTCAAAGAGGCAACAGATAACGGATCGAATCTGGGTAATGGATTTGGGCGATGAGTCCTAATCGGTGGTGAAAACAGCCCAATCGAAAACGAGAAACGTGTTAACTCGGAAAACCTCTTTGGAGGATGGTGTTAAAAACACATCCACTTGGGTGCATCTTCTCGGTAATAGCCTTTTAAAGGCCTATAACGAATTTGAAATAATGCGCGGATACGTTGAAATGCGACGTTAGGGCAGAAGGTATGACCTTCGTAATAGAAAAAAATAGCTTTTGTCGAGTCTTGTATTTTCTGTCTTCTTTTTTCAAAAAGTTTAATCGATTTTAGAATATTCCATTTCATGGTAGTTTTCGCAGTTTTTTTTCTCTTTAAAAGCACTTTAAAAGTTTCATTCTTTTATGCATTTCGCTCGTACGTGAAATTGGTTTTCGGTTTTCTGGGTAGTTTGTCGTGTTAAGGAAGAATTTATTGGCTGGATGCGTTTGGCCGGAGGATGTAATTTTTTGACACGTGTAGGCTGAGGAAAAAATCGGTACAGCGCACATGTTACGTGAAACTGAAGCGATACTCGAGTAAATCTAACAGAAATAAGTTACATCGTTATCTGGTGTTAAGTTAATGAGGCTAGATTAATAAAGTTACAAGAATCATGTATCTAGTAAAACTTTCGCATAAAATAGGAAGCGTTGTAAGTCTGAAGTCGCAACCAGCCGAACTAAAGGTACGAAACTTGGCGACAGATGTACAACCCAACCAACGCCAGGGAAAACGTTAACATATATTATATTTCAAGGCAAACCAAAGTAAAACAACCGCGAAGGGTATTCCCGACGTCGTGCAAGACGCAGATAATTCCCAGTCAACGCCTTCTTCACGCCACAGCGCGTATACGCAATTACATTGACTCAGGGTTTTAGGTGTTTTCCGATGAATAACAATTCCCCCTTTACCCCACTTCACGTATCGGTCACGATTACGCAAACTGCAATACCACCCCGACACCCAGGAAGCACTAACAATAAATTTGACCGTAGATTACGACCGATGGAAAATTATTTAAAAAAAAGTTTCCAACATATTTTTACGAACAAACGCTTATCTGCGGAAAACGCGAAAGTTAACAATCTGTTGTGTATTTTTCCCCCTCTTAATTTTTTTTTCTTCGACTTTTCAAGTTAATAACGGGGAGAGCGGTGTCTTCTGTCGCTTGTTTAGGGTAATTTACGAGTTTCCGTTAATTAGTTTAAATGTTATTAAATAGTTTGCGGGCAATTAAGTCTTGTTAATTTCCTTCTTCTTTTCTTTGGCGCTTTTTTTTTGCGCTAATTACAGAGAGTAAAGATACGAAAAAATTTTACGGGTGTAAATTCTAAGATAAAGGGAATTGTGTTTTTCAAAATTTGAATAATTGTTTTCTGAAAATATTTATTTCATGAAGATACCGATGAAATACGTACATTCGAAAAATAATCGCATCATTTACTTCATCTTCACCCTCACGCTCAGCCATTTATTTTTGGACAACCACCATCATTTTGCAGATCATATCAAGTTGCTCTATTTACTTACTAACCACATAGGTACTCTAGCTCCACGACTTTCAATTTCATCACAGTGAGCTCTTCTATTCCTCTTCATGCAGGGAAATACCCTTAAAGAATCTTTGAAATTTCAGAAATGTCATCTTATTCCTTAAAAACAAAACTAGAACAAAAATTGATAGGAAGGTGTTTTTATTTTGAAAAACAATAACAATAACAAACAACAACATCACCACAAATACAAAAAATTAAACAAGTTCTAATTTTAAAAAAGGATTATTTTCATTCTCTAATTTACATCTTTTTAAATTGATTTTTTTTTTTTCAAAAATCATACATAAACAAATGAGTAATGATAAATTTTAAAAATATAAATAATGTATTCAATCATTTTGAAAATTTTTAAATTTGCAACAAAATATTATTACTTTTATAAATGTTAAAAAAAAAAAAAAAAAAAAAAAAAAATAGGTAAAGAGCATCAATCTACGACTTTTCTTCCTGACATACAACATTGAACTGACGTTTATTCAACATTCCAAACACGACTAAATCAGGGGTAGCCAGGTATTCAAAATGAAATTTTGCTGAGCATATAATAAAGTGAAATTACAATGTTATTAGAATTAACTATCATTATTATTAGTTGAGAGAAATAACAATTTCAAGTACGGTATTTCATTAAAACAGTGTAGCCAACTACACTGTCGCGCACTTGGCGATCATTTTTGAACTAATTACATTGCTCTTATGGGAGAGCAGTAATTTGGTATTCTATATAACTTTGGGGAAGTACCTATCTAAGCAACATAGCATACTAGCTAGTGGTCTTGTTTGGCAGTAATGAACCTTTAATTAACATAATGCGCATGTGCAAACATACTTTCCCTCTGATGGCATTTTGAACTTATGTATGGTTGAAGCTTTTGACTAAACATATGAGACACGATTCATTTTCAATTTAAAATATCAAATATAATTACAATCAGGATTGCCAAGATCGAGAACTTACATCCTCGCCAAATCAATTTCTTTATTGTTATCAACTTGCCCTTCTAAGACAATCTTTTGATATACTTGTAGGATGAAAAACTTTTGATAAGAATTAATTTTCCGCTCCAATATTCCATTAATAACGCATAGCATTTCAATTTATTTTTTAAAAAGTACCAGGTAAATCTAATGATATTATTAAGTAATAAGCACACCATCCAGGCGTATTACAACCGGCACAGAGGAAGGTACTGAAGCGAAATGAACTGATATGAAAAGTCACTGATAACAAGCGTAGGTACTACGGTTACAATCGCATTTATTTTGTATTTGCATTGTTAAACGTTGACGCCATTATCTGTACAGTATACGCGCGACACCGTGTACCGTCGATGTTATTGTTATTATTGTTCGCAAATGGAAAATGTCGTTGCGAATTTCACCGTAGAATAAATCGAGAAGGAAGTTGCGATACTAATATCACTTCGTATGCGTTAACCTTTCGAACCTACCAGGCTAAGGAATCCATCCCAGTCTATCAGGGTGTATAATTAAAAGGTATACTCGTAGTTATTCTTGACCATCCGTAGCTTGATTGGAAATTGGTCGCGGACCGCAACATAATTGATAGATAAGGTCGGTCGCAGCAGCCGGGCCAAACAATAGGCCCATTAAGCTTACTCGTTGAACAACTAATTTTCACTAATATCCTCCATTGTGAGACTGTAAATTCATTCCAGCGTGTTAACGCGGCAATTGTGTTTTAAAATTTTGTCTCACAGAACCACCAAGTCTTGGATATTCATCGTGGAGTGCCAGACTGTGTCGGTGATGTCGATTTCCCATATAAACAAAATCATTTTCGAGTGATTATTTTTTACACTTTAGTCGCGCCGTGTCGCTTCCGGCTTATAATGGAGTCGAGTGTGCCTCGGCGTTCGCATGTAGCGTCGTTTTACAAAAGTTCATCGGTAGGGCTTCTTTTTAAAGGTTGAGCAAGGGGTAGTGGTTAATAACATCTCGCTTTATTACGAACTATAAACGAAACGAGTTTTAATAAAATTATAGCGTAATATACGTCACCTGGAAATTAGTTTCGTCGCAAATATATTTTCGTCGTTATATGCGAAAGTGACAGAAATGTGCGAATGTGTTGTTTTAAGAATTGCTTTTTATATGTAAAATTTTTTTACCAGTAGAATTATTCAAGACTTCAGCTATCATTACGCGGAGTTTCTAGAGAGGAAGTTTTTTTTGAAAAGTTTCAACAAAGAGATTAACAATATATGAGCCCAACTTATAGGTACAATGAGAAGGAAGGGGAAACAGAAATGTTACTAAGAGTTAAAATTTTTCAAAAGTATCACAAAATCTTATAATTATTACAAAAATTGAACGATAAATATCAAAAAATCAAAATGTGAGCAACCATGCAGAATTATAAAGCCGAATTAAAATCTGAATCTTCAAGCTAAATTCAGAAAAAATTTCCCGAAGCCGAAACTAAATTCTTTATATCATCAGAAGTCAAATCTAGGGCCTACTCCAACTAAACAGGGCTACACAGGATCAGTTTCACTTGTGGTAGGTTCTGAGAAGTTAGATTTGAAATGTTCTTGCTTTTCAAAGTGAACAACGATTATATAAGACTATACCTTGAAATAATTATACAGAATTACAGATATGAACCGATTTATCAATGCTAAACAAGCGGCCTAAGATTTTCCTAGGTAAATGGCTGAGTAGATATATTAATTGAGAAGTTATGCGCATACGCCAACGTCCAATAATTCAGAGCCCAGCTGTCCAGGGTTATAAAACTAAAAAATAGAACTTCCGATTCTACTAATAGTTTAGAATTTTCTATTTCATCCTTAGATTCAGCTTCAGCTTCTGATTCAGCTTTTAAAAACTTTTGGCCTAATCTGGCTCACGGATTTAGCTTCAACTTGAAAATTATCAAATTAATTTGGCTTTAAATTTCGTAGATTAATTTTTCACTTTATTTACCCTTTACGAATTATTCGCTCTTCTACTCTTAAATATTAAAATTACTTCGTTGGTTGAAATGGAATGCCCTAAACTTAAAATCTAATATGTTCAAGGTTTGCTTCTTTATTTTCTGAAACGAACATAGCCAAATTCGAAGCCGAATCTAGCAGCCAAAAATTCGATTGATTTCGGTTTGAAGATTCAGATTCAACTTTGCAGCTCAGCTAGACTGCTAGAGCCCATAGAGTAATTATAGTAACTAGTCCGGGTTCTGATTTATCATAGAGCTAGAATGTGATAAAATCTAGGTAGTTTCATTTCTGCTTTCCTAAATCATATCATTCAGTTTTCAGTGAAAGACTGAAATTCGTTTGTGATTTAAATCGACATTTGATTCATGTTTTTATTTTACGAGTAAGTCGAAGTAATTTACCACTTACCAACTTTCTGATTGGTTGTTACACGAGTGACGTATGACCAATTAGAATATGGACCAGTTACTATAACTACTCTATACTGCTGTTCAGTCTTGTCAGTTGGGCGATCTGAGATGGTTAAATGGCTCGTAAAAATCGCCTTTGGTGCTTGAGCGCAAGTAGCGCCAGTCGTGTGATTTCAAATTTTTGGGTGTTTTTATCTCTATTAGACAACACTGTGAACCGAAAAAATATTGTTCCGTTTGTTACTTTTTTATTCACCATTTCTAATGGTTTCTAATTTAGAAGTTACTGTTTCCCAAATATTATTAAGGAATAAGTTTTATATTTTTGAGACTAAGTTGATTAAACGTTGATAATAAATAATACTTCAATGTTTTAATCGCAGTTCTTAAAAACTTATTAGTGGTATGTCGATGTCGTGTCCATAAAAAAGAGGTCTTGAAGTTGGTAATAAATATTGGGCGACTTCGCGTTGACGATTTCATCAGTAAAAAAAATGGCAACAATGCCGCTGTTTACGAAAGGCTACAGTGAAAGTGGGCGTTCATCATCAGTTCTGTAGTTACTCTACTGTGAGGACATATGATATGATGTATACAACACGACTGATTTACTACTTTTAAGGAAGTTCATTCATTCATACCAGTATATCTACTTGGCATAATGTTCGATCAACAACTAATGGAGATAAATCGGTCCATATTTTTATAATCAAAGGCCCATATTGACTGAATCTGAGCTATTAAGACTCTTTCATTAACACCTTGAATTTTTTGATTTACTTCTCAAGTCCCTACGGGGTAAACATTCTCAATCATACGAGTTAAAGCTGGGTCTTCCAGAGTTAAGGCGGCTTTTACACTGCGCAACCTCCTACAGTTGAGGCGGCTTTTACACAGAGCAAAAAAAATCAATTTCATGGAAATGGTTATAGTGTAAAAAATGTAAATATAGGCATGTTTTGTATGCTATAAGAAAATTACCTATCTCAAATTTTTTCTCGAAGAATATTGATAAAATTTCATCAAGCTAATAAAGGTACGGAAATTGAAGATATAGAGTAAGAGGGCTCAGAATCTTCGCCTATGTACCTACAACTTTTTTCATTCATTTACATTCTATTGTCTGTAATTTGACGAGAACAGCAATCCTTCATTTATAATAGATGACGAGATAAAGAATCCCAAAATAAATCATTATACCATACTAGAATAATATACCGTGCATCCATGTGATTCGGGTACAATCAGCGCAAAAATCTCAGTTTATTGATAACATGTTATGAGTTAAAGCACAGTTTCTAAATCAGAAATTATTTTTAAAATTATTGCAATGAATTTTAAGGCTGATAAATTAATTTCAACTGCATTACAATATTTCTTTGCATCTGAAAACATTAATTTCAAATAATTGGAAAAGAGATTATCTCGCTAATTGTACCCAAATTACACGGATATTTGGACGAACGGTATTTCAAAAGCTTCATTTTTGACCCCTTCAAAATTTAGCGTAGGCAGACCACTATACATTAATGTCTTATGAGTTCCCCCATTTGTTGTATGAAGGGAGTTTCATCTTGACAGAACACACTCTATGTAAAAGTTGTACATTTTCTATAGTATGAATGCAAATATTCTACAATGGTTAGATTATGGAGATTCTTTTCCTGACCTCTACTTCGAAAACACGGAGACAGTGATATATTTTATTTTCATTAAAAATTTGAGTTAAAAAGTCGAAAAAAAAAATTTTAAACGTTTAAACTGGAACATGGAAGAGCTTAAACTCATTCCTATCCTTGGTTGAATGCCTAGACGTTGCTTTCGGACTCTCCATGGACCAGATGATACAAAAAGACCAGGCTTAGTTTGCTATCTCATTTTATGCGCTTAAACCAAAATGAAATCTTTTCCTCTTCTCCACCCAAGTTATAAAAAATTAATATACAAGAGAAAAGTTTGCCTAAAAGATAACCTGGTTGGAAATGAAGTTAGTAGGTAATTAATGCGTTTTAAATGACATCAGATCTGGCCATAGTCTTACGATGAATTAGTACCATGAACTTTTAGTCGGCTAGGTAAAACAAGAGAACGGTTTCGTCGGACAGTAATGTAATTTTGATAACTTAGTGCTGTTTTAAAGGGTTGATTACATATAGCTCGGCGACATTTCCGCGAAACGTAACAACACACCGGCACGCAGATGGAACCGAAATTTCTCCCTGGAGAAATCACACGGTCATCCGAGCCGACTGACCTTTACAAAATATGCGCCTTTATAATTGAATTATAATTCTCGTTTATGGCTGTCACGTATCGTTTATCGTGATCGATATTCTCGCGAATTTTCGATATTTAATGCGGTGTAATTTTGGGACGTGATCCGAGGGCATCGGAATGGCTCGTCTCGACGTTCGAATAAAAATGATGAAGCGTTTGGGCGACTAACTGCGCAACACCGGGGTATGAATAACGATTACGCCAGCTATGGCGAACGTTTAACGTGGTAAATTGGAAACTAGGGTGACATCGCGTACTAGCGTGAATTCCATACGAAGAAGAACAATTACGAAGGAGGGAAACTGCTGGCGAGAAGAAAGAAAAACTCCAATAAAAAAAGCCTCGTAAGCACTTGTACTGTGACGAGCTACCTTCTCGTGAATTAGTTACGGAAGAAAGACAAGTTAATTAATTCCAGTAATTAGAAGCGTACCGGGAACAGGGCTACGGGTCGGCCTGTCCGATCCAGAAAACGGCAATCAAGCGACGACGGAACAAACTTAATCGCTTTTCTATTTTCGGCATCTCCCGAATGCCCTCACGCCGATTTCACTTTTCAACCTTAACCCTCCCGTATCTACCTCGCGGCATTTAAAAGCTTCTCTTCTTGCGTCTTATTTGTTCTTTTCTTTTGTCATTTATTTAGAATGTATTTATTATTCCGTTATTTCGCACCGGAGCAGAAAGTTCCCCGACGAACGCCCGGCCGCAATGCGAGAATCACAATCTCTGGAGGATTTCTTTTGTAAAATGTAGAAATTCGCGCCATTCCTAATTCCAATCTTTTTTGTTGTTCTTCTTTTTCCCCATTAATATTTGATTTCCCGTTTGCGCGTTTAAAATCCATTAGCTTTTCGCTTATTTGTTGCTATACCCCTTTAAATGTACGTACTATTTTTGCCTTCTTCTTTTTTTGACGAACGCAACTTTCATTTGATCTATGAATATTTCAAAGTATTTATCGTATAAGTGCTTTCGAATGTTGAGTTTCATCTGTGCCAAGTGCCGAAGTTTCGTTGAAGATGGACTAAATTTTTTAATTATCTTACGATTGTCGAGATTTTCACGGGGTAGGATTATATCAACGTGTTGCGTTGAATTTTGATTGTTCTAAAATTATCAAAGGAACTACAAGTGGTCGTGAAAGGATTCTAATCAGTAAACATGAAAGTTAAATACAATATTTTAATTGAAATTAATTAAATAATTTTTTATATTAAAATTATACATAAATTAAACTCTAGAAAAAAAATTATTAATAAATTTTATAAATAAATTTTTCAGGTTTTATTAATTTTTATTTTTATTAAAAATTATTGAAAAAAAATCATTTATAATATGATTCAATTTTTACTTATATCTTAAGTTCTTTTTAATCTTGCTGGCTCGCTTCCTTTATTTTGTTCCCTCAAGCGTTCTGTTTCTTTACTAATTTTGTTGTTTATTTCGTTCTGTATCCAATAATGTGTAATTTTTCTTTCTTCCTTCCCCTCGTTCATTTACTTTTTTTCGATTCTTTCAATACTTCCTTTTCAAAGCTATTTTTTTCAGCTGCTTTCCATTTTATTTTTAGCATTTTTATTTACTTGTTTACTCGATTAATTTACATGCCCTGTCTGCTGCTATGGCCAAAGGTACGGTAAGGTGACTACTGATTAGATTTGAGGGAAGATGCCTGTGAGTCTGGGGAACTTCATGAGATTTGTCAGAGATGTTTCTTTTACATTTTTTGAATTTTTTTTCTTCTTTTTCTAAAGACATGAAAATTTTTTATAAAATTTTTTCCAATTTTTAATACCAGTATTTCGCAACCTCTCTTAAATTCACATACTGTTCTACAGACCATGCTTGGTTGAGGAGGTACTGATTACATTTATATTGCTTTGTATGGCGTAGACACTAGACAGCCAGGGCCGAAAAAAAGAAGAGGCAGAGGGTCAGACTGTACCCAACTTCAGGGCCTTGAGACAGAAGGGAAATTTAAATTTTAGGTATTAAAACATTTCGCAATATTTTATTAAATTTTTTTCCTAAATTTTTATTGTATTTGAAAAAGAAAGCTCGACAATAATTTTGCCTCTCACAATTTTAATAATTTTTTTAAATCAATTTTTCCCCAAATTTTTTATTAAATGCCTCGGTGTCAATTTTGCCTCTCTCTGGTCCTGTAAAAAGCGCCTTCTTTTCGTTCATCCTGTCCTAACCAAGTGTTACTTTGCAGATAGCGAATTATCCACACGAACTTAACACATCATGGGAGAGGTTTTAAAAATTATTTTCAGATCATGTTTTTCAGGTGTTCAGTTACGGTAGTGGGGGTGAGATGAGAGTAATGGAAGAGAGTTTCTTTAAGGGACATCAATTTTTCAAATGAACAAAAATTTTATGAATGCGCCTTAGGACATAATTTCAGATGTAATTTTTTTTGCAATGATTCTTAGTGTCTTAATAACTGGAGTAGTCATAATCAAGTATAAGTTGTGAAAAATGTTATATTTTTTATTTAAAAAATTTTTTGAATTGTTAGAACTTTAATTTTTGGGCATTTTTTTTAATTTTAGAACAGCGATAATAAAAACATTCCATCATCGTCATTTTTTAGTTTCATTTTAATTTATTTATTTTTATTATTTTTATTTTTTATAATTTTTTTATTATAATTTTTCTTATATTGGTGTCTTTAATTACTACGACTATTATACCAGTGTAGCCTTAAATTTTCGATAATTAAAAAAAAAAAATTGAACAAAAAAATTCCTTTCATTTAGGAAATTTTTCTTTGATATTTTACAATTTTTGAAAATATTTCTTTAAATTTTTAAACATTTTTTTATTAGACTATAAGTACGCATTTTTATTTATGCGCCGTGTACAGCATATAAACTGAAGACTCATACATATGAGGTTGAAGTGGGGAAAGAGTGTGTTACAAGGGAGGAACAAGAGTCTTGTACAATGCGCTCGTCATTATTATGTTTTTTAGTTTTTGGACTTACAAAAAAAAATTATTTTTTATTATCTTTATTTTATTTTTTGCCTTTATGCGCCGTTACAGCATATAAACTAAACTCATAATATGAGGTTGAAGTGGGAAAGATTTTACAAGGGAAACAAAGTCTTGTACAATGCGCTCGTCATTATTATGTTTTTTAGTTTTTGGACTTACAAAAAAAAATTATTTTTTATTATTTTTATTTTATTTTTTGCAACCACTATGGTTACTACGACATTTCTGCGTTAGAAACTACATGAGAGGAAACAAGCCACAATTTATGGTTTTAGATATTTTCTAAAATTTAGGAACTTGGAAAAAATATTTGTTCCATTCATGAGATAATTTTTTCAACTTCTAGCAATTTTTTATATTTTTTGACTTTTTAATAAAATTTTTAAATCTTTAATTTTGTTTTTATTAATATAGATATTTTTATTGTTATTGTAAGGCCGGGAAGGGGAAGGGAAGGAGAAAACTGGCATTTGACAATTTTTTGAATTTTGGTCATAGACTGTACGATATTTTCGAACATTTTAACGTTTAAAAAAATTTCTTTTATTTATAAAGTCATATAATTTTTGGACATTTTCTGAACATCAGCATACTAATATATCGAGATCGATTTTACTGGTTACTAAAATGAAAATAAATTATTAAAACGAATAATTTTCAACTTTGAAAAAATAGATAAAAATGCGATAAAAACTGCCAATAAATTTGATTAAAAATTATTACAAAATATATACATTTTTATACACATTTACGATGAAAAATTTGCACTTCTAAAATTTTTTGTTCGATGCAGTTAACGACGTTTGCAATCATGACCGTAACCCTAGCGAACTAAATTTCTCATATTTTGAACAGTACATGTATGTACAACACATTCATGTCCTCATACACTAGTATTGACTATCGTCGATTTCGTATTCACTTGTTGAAATTTGAAAGTAGGTATGCATACAAGTTGTATTTTGTCAAGTTATCATATAATATATTTAGTATCGCAAAAAACCTCAATATTCCTGGCATTTTTGAATTGATAAAAAAAGGGTAAGAAGAAAGAAGAAAATATAAAAACAAAAAATGGAATAAAAAACGATTAAAAACAACAATATAGTGAAATGGAAATAAAGCAGATACACGTCCTACAATGCGTATGAGAAATATTTGTCGACTAGTACAATAAAATGCTCGTGATGGGTTTAATATCTTTTCCCCAATATGAATAAAAATTCTTCGTATTTCTTTAATAAGAACACGAATGTAAACAGTTTTCCATAGCTGGGAACAAGCTGGTAGAAAAAATTTAATATACGGTTGGGGTTTTTCTCGCTATAGTCTTTTCCTCGGGGACGTGGTCCCGTCTATAGGAAATTTTTATTTGTTTTTCGAACTTGGAAGGCGTGATGAATGTGTCGCGATATGACATCCTCGGAATAATTTAATTGCGTTTCGGCTCAGCGCGATGTTTCAACACCCAGACGCGTGAGTTTCGAAAAGGCTAAAGGTATAGGGTGCATAACGCCAACGTGAATCCTAGTTCGGCTATTTTTCATATCAAGTGTAACCAAAATTTCAATCTGTACCACTTTATTTGATTTATTAAATACGCTCGGATGACGCTTATGGTGGAAATACGACGACGCTATTATCTGGGTCATTTGCTCGTTATTTACGTCCAAATAATTCACGTCGAGTCGCGTTCTACACGATTATTTATCGTAAACATATGTACTTTCGTGACCTCAGTTAACGTTTAATAGATTATCGTAGCGAAAATTTCACGCGTCGCAATTAATCGACTTACCTGCGTCTAAATTTTTCGCCCTATGGTACCCGCGTGATATTTTTAAGTCGCATTCATTGTTCGCTTTCCTCCCTCGATTACTAATTGATTAACAAAATTCGCAGCTATCTTTCTTTTTTAAGTTTCAAGTCTGTTCCTCCTTTTTTCCCCCATCTTTTTTCAAACGTTTTCCTACTAAATTACGAAACTTTTCCATTACAAAGCGCGCCGTTTAAAGGCGAATGTGTTTAATCCATTAAGGTGGAATACGTTTAAAGCGCCGCAAAACCAAAAATGTCTCGCACTTATGGACGAATTCCTCGTTGATGTACCTGGAAGCGAGTTTACGATGTTGCATTTTAATGTCCTTTTGAATTGGAAATGGGCTCGTTCTCTGCAGCAATTTAAATTACACGAGTATGACGACTATGATTTTAAATCTGAACAAATACGAGCGAATAAAAAAAAATACAAAAAATATAAAAAATGAATAAATAAAATGATTATAAAAAATTTTTCCCTAAAAAAATATCAAAACGTTTTAGATGGAAAATTTTGGTCTATAAAAATTCATTTTTTTTCTATTAGTATTAGGAGCAACTTTGTAGCCCCCTATCTCCTTTCCTAACAGTTGTACGAAAAAAATTTTAAGAACCTTTTTTATAGAAAATTTAATGAAGAACATTTTATTACTGCACTACTTTTTCTCTAAAACGCATCGTTCGCAAAAAAAATGCAAAAAACTGATTTTAGAGGGCGAATATCCATAAATGTACCTATATCGGGTGACTACTTGATTCCAGCACCCCAAGCACAAAAATTTTTCCCTCGTAGAAACTAATTATATTTTTAACGATGTTAGCAATAATAAATGGCATAAATCAAATTTATTTAAAGCTTAAAAAGTCTATCAATGAAATGCAAAATTTTAATTCATATTTTCGTTGTCAAAAGTGCACGTAAGTATTTAATTTATACACTTTTTAGCTGATTTTTTCGATTGGGTGCTCGAATCAAGTAGTCACCCGGTATAGTGTCAACCAACAGTGAAAATTTCAAAATTTTTCAACCATCCGATTCAGAGTAAAAAAATATTGAATTTTCGACATATGGAGGGCGATTGCTCAGGAAGGGTGGGGATGGGGGTCAAAAATTTTTTTGGGAAGTTTTTTCATCAAGAACAACATTTAGGACGAATTGTGACCGAATTTGGGTCAAGGGCCGTTTTCAATTTCTCATCAGGAGAGACCCTTTCGAATTCTTTCATAAAAAAAGTAGTACTGCAAACAATTTAATGATATTGAAAGTGACATGATGGACTAGGTTGAGAAAACAAACCTGTAGAAGTTTTTTACACTCAGTAGAAATTTTTAAGTCTTTTTTAAAATTTCAAAGCTCTGGGCACCGCTGAGACTAATGAATCAAATCTAAAGTAAACATTGGACGCATAGCCAATTTTAAGGTGAGAGGGAATTAGATGTCTAACCCCCCCCCTCCGAGTTTCTATTTTTTTTTTAGGGTTTAAATCAACTTTTTGGTAATTTAAACAATTTACTATCTTTCCCACTTGACTTTATGGAACTGAACCTCCTCACAAGCAGCGATCCTAAAACCAGAGCTGCATTACAGCAATGGTCAGGGTGATTAAAGACGACTCCAGTATGATTAAAGAAGCAAAAAAAACTACATATGGTGATTATAGCTCCACCACGTTTGAGTGGTGTTAAATTTTTTCATAGAGTGTAATACGTAGATTTGAGAGAACTGGTGATAATTTTGTGAAATTAAGTTTTCTAGTTAGAAAAATAAATAATTAAAAATGAGGAAGAGAAGCGCAAAATGAAATGAAAATTTGTGTAATTAAAAAAAATATATATGTACATATAAAAATATGTAAATATAACTGATCAAAATAAAATAAAATGAAGGCTTGAACTAATTTTGGGGCAGATCACTGGACGACTACTGCTCATCTTAAATTGACTTCAATATCTAGAACATAAAAATATAATCGCACCTGAGTACGGGCACAAATATCGCATGCCATACAACAGATACAATTATTATACACATAAGCACAGCGATCTTCTCTTTGCCCCAGCCGCAGCTGGTGACAACATATACTCTCTTTTTACATTGACTTGATAGTGTTGGCCCTAAAGCTCAGTGGCGGCAAATCTCTATATGCTATCCAAAGGATCCGACAAAGTGCCTGTACATGAGGCGGATTCACATCTTCGCTGAGGTAGGATAACATCTACGCTCCCATAGTAAAATCCTGGTGTTCTCGCAAGAACACCCGCCAACAAGAGAATATTAAAAGCAAAAGTAGTGTACTCAATGAGTTGAACTCGCCTAAATAAAGTAGCAAACTCGTATTGACACAACGCAAGAGATGAAATAAACAGGAGACAACGGAACACATCTTATGCAAGGTACACAGAAAATCAAGTTAACGTGCTGTTGACTTTGCCAATGCATATGAAGGGAACTTTTCACCCTGACGTGCGCGCATTCGTCAAACCAGTCATGTAGAGAGGTAAAAGTGGAAAAAGGAGAAAGTAAGCCTGAAGCGAACTGCGTTCACACATACAAAAAAAAGTACTGTCCGAGGGTACTTTAATTTCTCTTACAATTCCAATTTGGTTTAAATCATCTGGGATATGTTTAAGAGAAGGACTGATACCGCTCAAGAAGTGGGTGAAGTGAGGATATGAAAGGCGTTTAATAAGATTGAATTGCAAAAAGGACAAATGTAAATTTTTCAGCTTCCATTGTAAAGGTGTTAATGAGTTATTTTTGTTCATCCTAACAGAGTCTTTATGATGATATTATTTCAGTTCGGTCTAGTTGTGAAAGATTTTTTTAAGGAAGACGGACTTTTTATGAGAAAGAAGTTTACTGTTGAGTTGGCTGCATCACGAACTTTGCTATTTTTTGCATTTAAATTTTAGAGGACTTGAATAGGTGCGGTGGAAAGTGGGCATGACTTATAAGAAAATTCTGCGAGGTTATCAACAATACATTCCCTAGAGTTTCAACGTGTCTAGGAGTATATAAATTGTATAGTCATGCAGAAAAATTCGCAATAATGTGTAAATAGGCAGAAAAATCGATTTTTTTAGAAAGATGAAGAACTCAGAGCTTGAACAGATTATTACTTGATCACATTTAAAATAATGAATATTTGAGCTGACGTGAAGAAGACAGTGTAAAAATCCTTCAAAAATCGGTGTAAATTTTCAAAATAGTCTTCTTACAATGGCAAACAGATATAAAAAACAAGAGTTCGTAAGTATTTACGCGCCCAGTTCTCATTCGATAGAAATTTTCCAACGGTCCTTCGGCTAATCAGTCAAGAAGTTGGATTGCGGTTTTCATTTGGAAGGACAATATATCTATCGTTGCCAAGCGTTGTAGTAGCAAAACGCCACTCGGATATTAGAACGGACAATGCTACAGGTTAATACATCTTTTTCGGTGCGGGGTTCGGTTGAAAAGAAAATGAATAAAATATTTGGAAAGTTTCTGTTCGTATAACGACCCAAAGCGTTATTTTTCTCCTTCCCTATGCTATCAACACGAGTATAGTCGACGTTCGTTTAATAATTCATCACTTCTCTCGGTGATGATTGGCGGTTTATTTATTTAGGTATTATTTCTGTATTTTTAGATTCGGCGCGCTAGAAAGGCGACGGATTTATTACATGTCCCAGTGAAGAAAAACGCAACCCATCCGTCAACATGAAGATGAGCAAAGTAGGAAACCAGACGAATTCGCAAGATCCGCAGGCAGTCAATTCTCGAATATTCGTAGGCAATTTGAACACCTTCCAATGTAGTAAAACAGACGTCGAAAGAATGTTCCAAAGATATGGCAGATTAGCAGGTAAAATTTTATTTCATAAAACTGTTATATCAGGGCATGGTTTCGGTGTGGGAATCGAAACACATGAAGTCAGAAACATCCGAAAACGAGAGGGATGCTTCGACGCGAACATTTTCTGGACAAATGTATTCAAATTCGTATTTATTGCTTGGTTCCCCGCTCTAAATGTAAATTCCTGCAATTTCCATATTTCCGTTGCAACTTCTCACGCTACGGCAATTCCGAATTGTAATAAAAACCCACCAGGTTATGGTGTCGGCGAGATTAAAATTTATACCATCGGCGTACGTATATTTAAACGTATAAAATTTCTTGGATTATATTATGAAGGCTGAAGAGCGAACATGTCAATAAACGCGATTATATCGGTAATACAGTTACGTATTTTTTTGGCTTCCACTTCTATTTTTTATCGTTCGGTTCAACGTGATCGGGGCGCGACGAAAAAATTCATCGGAAAGTGTCAAATTATGTCGAGAATGTGTTATATTTTTAAGCAACATCTGCGACAAATCCGACCACATAGTCGACCTAGTGCGTACCACGCTATGGACATTCGACTCGGTGCCAAGAGTTTGACGGAAATTTACTACCTAGAGAGTTTCAGATTGACCTTAGGTAATGTTTTTTAATTTATTTATTTATGGTGTACGCGGTGTCGATGATGGATTTTTGTAATGAGGCTTTTCGAGTTGAAACGTGACGAAAGATTGCCAGAAACAAAATGACAGTTTTAGATTTTTTTTTATTGATCGTTCAGACTTGGCGAATTTAGATTCTTGATTTAGAAGGATGGTGATTTTGCTGACGCAAATCCTTGTTCTGAAGCTATATCAAAACCGTGTTTTTACACAAGAACGACTCACCACTTGTCGTTCTAAGAATTAAGATATTAGTGATTAGTCACTTTTTTTGTAGTTGAATATTTTCCGATAAGTCTCTATAGACACTGTAGTCTCTGGATGTATGTAAAAGGCAAGAAAATAAAAAAAATCAACATTTTGGTGCTTCGAATTTCTTTGATTTAAAGAAAAGAATAAAATATATGTATTAAAAAATATGTTTTCAGATCTTTTGCAACAATGGTACGTTTTGTATTCATAATATTTTTTAATATTCATTTTTCGCTGAGTTGTTAATAAAACCTATAGCTATTACAGTCTACCTGATTTTGAAATGGGAAGTTTGGGAAGGGGGAGGTCTTCAAATCGTTGTGTTTCAGACCCTTTGTAATCATCTGGGAAAAGTCCAACTCTTCGATAATTATATTTCCCCCCATGCGTAGCGCCTGGGGCTTTTCACGAAATTCACTCAAAATATGGTAAAAGGCTTTTCTTAATAATGCAAAGAAAATAACTTTGTAGCTTTTCCGATACACCTCAAAATGACCGGTTACTTAAACTTCGAGAGGGGCTGGGGAAGGGGAAAATGACTCAAAATTTTCATTTTTCATCTCATATGAAAATTTTTTATTGTGGTGGGTGTCATATGATAAAGTGAACTCAAGTGATCAACCTGTTTTGATTTTAGCTTTCAAAACGAATTAGGAGGGGAGTTGGAGCAAAAAATCGCTAATAGAGGGGAAGTTGCTGTAGGGAATTTCATGAAACTTCCATATCTCGTCACCAAATCGACCTGCCAAGGTCGAACTTCGTGGGCAGGTTTAGTTGATGACTAGAATACGACCTCTTTACTTTGGGTCAAAATGGCGGATCATAAAGATTTAAAGATAATTTGAGAAGCCTCAAGTAGTTATATAATTTGAGAAATATGTACATATTTGTATGATTATTGCATCCGGCAAAAAATACTACATTTCTTCAAAATTCAACTTCTCAAGTGTTTTTGAAAGGGAAAGAGAAGGGGGTTTCAGATTTGGTATTGGGTGTGTCCTGTAGATATGAATTGGGTGGCAACCATATATTCAAATCCGAACAAGTCCCAGTTAAAAACTCAGCTCCAGTAATACGGCAGGGCTGCTCACATTTTTCTAACATTGAAGCCTAGAAATTATTTTAAGATGTGATTAGGCATGCGTGAGTTAGTTATTTTTTAAAAAAGGGGAGGGAAGGGGGAGGGTAAGATCTTAAGAAGTTGCCGACAAAAAAATTGTTTATCAATAAAATGCTAAAAAAAAATGTTTGTAATTTGATGTTTGATAGATACATACATAGTTATAGACGCCACTATAACAAATTATAAAAAAAATTGATTTATCTCTATCAAGTACCTATATTTTTATTTTTTCAATTTCAAATTTTGTCCATTTATTTATATTTTTTCCCAGTTTACTTTATCCACAATCTCTTTTCCAACTTCTCACCACAACACATCCGATAACTTTTCATTTGCCATAGAATTTAAAAATTTTATTAAAAAAAAATTGACTTTTCACAAAAAATCATTATTTGAGATTTAAAATTATTTTCTTGGAGTTTTCTTTAAAATGTAACATCGATACAGAAATGTTTAGGATCTCAATTCTCTATTCAATGTTTATATTTCACTAGCAAAGCTAATTAAAAAAATTACTTTGGTCTAAATAATTATTTCGACCGACGAAACAAAGATAACGTCAACTTCTACCCAAACAAGAGGCAGCGAAAACGTAGTTTGTCATAAAAGAGCAATTAACGTGGTCTCAAGTACCAATTACGCGAGAAGTTGTGGTCATAAAAAAGGAAGTTGTTAGAAATAACACGAGTAAGACAAAAAAATTATGTTCGAAGTTCATTTTATTACACGGCAGAAGAGAGAAACAACAAAATTAATGAAAATATGGAGTACGTAGGTATTTTGTAAAAGCTTAAATAAGCATGTATCAAGCGACCTTTCTAGAATAAAGAAAATTAATCTCACTTGTGTAAAACAATTATATATTTTAACAAATTAATTAGATTACAACTTGTACAAAATGTCGATATAAAAATAAATACCATGACCATCGTATAACACTCGAATCGTCTTTGGCCGAAAGTCTATAAGAACTGATTGGTGCTTTAGGGGAGTTTACTTGAAGGCTTGAATACCAGTGATAGATCTTCCCAACACCAAAGTATGAATATCGTGGGTACCTTCGTAAGTATTCACAGCTTCTAAATTCAAGACATGCCTGATCACATGATATTCGTCAGCGATACCGTTACCTCCCAGCATATCTCTGGCGGTTCTAGCTATTTCCAAAGCTTTACCGCAATTATTCCTTTTAATTAGGGAGATCATTTCGGGCGTGAGTAACCCTTCATCTTTCAATCTACCCACTTTCACTGCGGCCAAGTACCCTAAGGAAATTTCGGTCATCATATCGGCCATTTTCTTTTGAGGGAGTTGATTAGCAGCTAATGGTCTACCAAACTGAACTCTATCGATTAAATATTGACGAGAAGTCTCCAGACAGAACTGAGCAGCTCCAGTTACCCCAAAAGCAATGGTATACCTAGCGTTATTCAAGCACCCAAAAGCGCTTTTCAGTCCTTCAGCTAAAGGTAATTTGTTTGCCTCTGGTATTTCGCAACCATCCATCATAACCATCCCTGTGGTATTAGCTCGTAGTGCAAACTTGCCTACGATTTTATTGACTTCTAAACCTTTGGTACCTTTATCTACCAAAAATCCTCGCACTTTACCGTCTTCGCATTTGGCCCATATGAGAAATACATCAGCAATAGGAGCGTTGGTGATCCACGTTTTGCTGCCATTCAAAGTATACGTTTTCTTATCCGCATTATATACGGCTTTAGTTTGCATACCTGAAACATAAGCATTCGTATGAAGCAAAAAATGAGAACTTACTTCATACCAAGCGCACGACTGAGTTAATTCACACTCACGTACCTGCCGGATCGCTACCCGCATTCGGCTCCGTTAACCCAAAGGAACCGATTAATTCGCCTTTCGCCATTTTAGGTAGATACTTCTGCCTTTGTTCTTCGCTACCGAGCTCGTAAATAGGTTGCATGACTAGAGAGCTTTGTACACTCATCGCCGAACGGTACGCGCTATCGATGTATTCGATTTCACGAGCGATTAATCCATACGCCACAGACGAGACGCCCGGAAATCCGAATCCTTTTAGGGTGCAACCGTATGCACCCAGGTCGCCTAATTCGTTCATAATAGCTCGGTCGAATGATTCGTTTCGATGTGAAAGTAATATTCTAGGTTTCAGTTTTTCCGCGCAAAACGCACGGAACGTGTCGCGTAGGGATATTTCGTCATCGGTTAGCTCGGACTCTACGTTCAAGGGATCTTCCCATTGGAACTGGGCTGCTAGCAGGCGACTAGATTGGGAAAATTTCCGACGTGTAATACACCTCGTGTGGTGGACGTCAATGAGATTTTTGAGGAAACGGAATTTCGATAGTAACATCCTTCTGGTTTATACCTGTAATGCAAATGTTGTTTTAAATTGAGAAAAAATATTTTTTGAGAAATCAAGTTTTAACAGCCAATTTGATTTTAGTGAGGGGTTGAGGAAGAGAGAATTTCATAGCTCCAGTTTTCAAAACATTTCATATTGATTAGTGCACAGAGACATGGACAGAAATCTCCCTTTGAGAAGAAGAGAAAATGATAAATTAATATACAATAGTTTATTCTTCGACTTATGATAAAAAATTTGCCTGTGCTAAAAGTGGTAGTCTATAGATAAGCCTTTTGAATATCCAAAATACATAGAAATATTTTTACACCAACTCGATATGATGCTTCACTAAAACTTTAAGTGGAAGAGTAATGTTCTGAAAACACTCAAATTTTACTACAATGATACTCACTAAAAAAGTGAGTCAAGGGCATCAATATTTGAAAATTTCAGCCTCCTCAATGAAATTAAAAGTAAGTTGAAGCGAAGTACAGATTTTTTTAAAACGCCATTTTACTTCGACAAATTAACCTAGCAAGCTCAAACATCGTATGTAGGGGCAGTTTAGAATTACAATATGACAATTCAAGTTACATAAAATATATTAATAAAATTTAATGTAATAAAATTTATCAATAATATTAAATAAAAATAATTTAAATGATAAATATAAAAAAATTTTATAATAAAAAAATTATAAATTTCCAATGTATTAAAAATTATTAATGGCAGACATTTACCCCAAATATAGATCTTTCCTTAACAAAATTCACAAAAACCTCAACAAACCCGATTATACTCAAACAAAACTTTCTGTTCCTATTAGAAAAATACACAAATTTCAATCATATATATACAGATGGTTCTAAAACTACTTATAACACAGGATGCGCGATTATCCATGATAGTACGCACATACCCATACCTCTTCCATCATACTACTCCATTGTTTCCTCAGAATTATATGCAATCAAAACAGCAATCAGCTACGTCAATGACTTTTCCCTACATCATACAGTTATATTCACAGATTCTCTTTCATCCCTACTAGCCATCCAAAATCACAGATAACAAACACATCCTATAGTACAGGAAATTACTTCATCTCTACTTTCCTTTCAACCAATAAAAACAGTTATCTTATGCTGGATTCCATCCCACTCACAAATAGAAGGTAATGAGTTAGCTGATTGCATTGCCAAACAATCTTACCTCCACCACCCAATCGCAGATATAGATATCCCTCTGAAAGATTTGAAAACCTATGCCAAATCCTTACTATCCGAAGAATTTCAGTCATACTGGTCAAATGTCCCAAATTCAAACAAACTCAAAAGTATTAAACCTACCATAAACATCTGGAAAACTTCTCTGCAACATAGCCGTCGATATGCATCCATTCTTACTCATCTCCGTACAGGCCACTCCCTCATAACTCACCAACACCTCCTTGCCAAGCAGCCACCTCCTATATGTACCTCCTGTAATGTTTCTCATAACTGTCTCACATATCCTTACTGAATGCCTTCTTTATCAATCTCACCGGTTGAAATATCTTAAGTCTAATACTTTAAAGGACATTCTATCAGATGATTAGGCACAAATTGATGAATTATTCCTTTTTCTAAAGTCCACAGGATTAACAAGTAAAATCTAGATTGTTGCTGTGCCTCTAGCCATTGTTGCTGTACATGGCACGTAAAAAAAAAAAAAAAAAAAAATTATTATAAAAATAAAAAAAATAATAAAATTTTTAATTTTAAACTTATAATAAAAAATAAATTTAGTTGGTACTTCAGTAGTGAATAAAAAAATTTGACCAAAGGATTCAAATTTTTCTAGAGGGGCTCAGCTTCCTTAGTCCCTTTGGCTAGGGACCTGGAAAACTTTCAATTAGTTCAAATTTGATAAATGGACTCGTATGGTAACCAGGGTTAAAAAATGTAACACAGCCGAAATTAAATCACCCCAACTCTTTTAAAGGGCTTATGGACAGTGTATGGTTTCAAAATTTGGCGAGGATGTACAAAAAGCTGAATTTTTTTAGTCATGGTTAATGGTTATACATGAAAAATTTCGATTGCGTAATTGTACTTAAAAAGAAATTGAAGCTAAAAAAAAGTAAGCAGCTATATCGCATTACTAGAGCTGAATTTTTGATAAGGGTGTTTTCAAATGAAGGGCCCCCTTCTTCCCCCAACTTCTTCAAAAATTAGGCAGGTTGAATTAGCCATTGTTTTTATTAAAACGTCGTCAAAAAAGAATTTTATAGGGTGATTTAGCAGTTATGATTTATGATATTTCTTGCATCCTTTATTTTTCTCTTCAGTTAATTTGCTCAAGAAGATCAAACATCATCTATTGAATTAGTTTAGAATCACGATATGAGCTTTTAAGTTTGAATTAACATGGAACAAATTGGGCGTGTCTAAAAATTCAAGGAAAGCTTGAAACTCTCAACTACATTAACAGTGTTGAATACCAACTCATATGGTTACTAGATGAGGATCAAGAACTATACCATATTCGAAATGAACCATCCTCAGTTGTTTTGAAGGGAGATATCAGAGGTTTAAGGCTGTAAAATCTTTTAAGAGTAAAAAAGGTTGAATATTTTTTTTAATAATGTTTGCATGTGAAATAATAAGATGAAACGTTAATGGAAAAAAGTAAAAAGTAAAGTAAATAATAAGATGGAAATATTACAAAAAAAATTTGAATTTCCTGATTGAATTTTGAAGTAAGGAATGAGGGGGAGATTTGAGTGAAAAAATGTTTTTGGTTGGGGGGGGGCAAGTTAGATATTTCTAGAATCATAGTATATGTATGTATCTTCCGACATGTATTTCGAGGCTTCGATTTCTTACAAACAGACAGTTAGAGACCACGATATGACTCCTGAACGTTGATCAAAATACACTCGAAATGGCAGATTCTTAAAAATTTTAGTGAAGGTTGAGGAGCCTCAAATAGCTCAAATTTAATGAGTAAAGATTTGTATAATCACTGAAATAAATAGTTTTCGACATTATATTTTTTTGTAATAATTTTAAAAGTGATCAAAAAATTGTGGAATTTTCAAATATTATAACGAAGTGACTTTTTGGAGAGGGGGTTAAATTTTTATGTAAGAAAAAATGAAGTTGAATTTTTTTAAATAAATTTTCACAGAAATCTTTAAATTAAAAAGACGTCATTTTTCTCTGATTTTAAATAAAATAGAAAAAAAAAATATATGGAACAGAATAAAAAAATATTATTTCATATTACACAATTCAAAAAGGAAGGAATGGAACTTGAAAAAAAAATCTGAAAAACTTCTATTTAAGTGGAAGAGAAAAAAAAATTAGAAATTAAAAAAATGAAATTCAATACATAAAATAGTTAAAATTCAAAATTAATAAAAATGGTCACTAGAAAAAAAAATCCGTAATTTTTTAACTCATATAATTATGTATTATATGTGGAATAAATTGCTGCAATTTATTTGTACTAAGACAGCATAATAATTTTAATTTTAATTGAATAATAGAATAAATGAATAAACAAAAGATAATCTTTGTTTAATTTTTATTTAAAATTTAATTTTTAATTTAAAAAAATTAATAATAAAAATTAAAAAGACCCTAAAAATTTTATTGTAGGTATAACATAATTTTTTTGAGGTAATAAATTTATCACTCCTTTCTCTCTATCACTACAATGATATGCCTATGCATTCCACTTACTTTTTTATCAGGAACGATTAATTTTTCATTTTATTCTTACTTCATTGGATGTTATAAATATCAAGATACACATTACTATTTGATACTTAGTGTATTATTGTGTAAAGGAAATTTGAAAACGATTTCCTTCTCTGTTGAATTCGAAAAAAAGGACGCATGACAATCATAGGAGTTTCTACATTAATAATACATATTTTAAAAAAAAGCTCGTCGATTATTATGTTGGTTTCTTTGATAATCTATCGTAAAGTCAAATTACAAATACGTATTTGAATGTACTACATACATACTTACAAAGAGTTTAGTGTATTCCAAGGTTCTTTGAAATACTGTTCTGACATTAAACACAGTTTCACTGGCTTCGTTCGACAAAACACATCACATCTAACACAAATGTAGTGAACGCGAATTAAAAATCTCTCGAATATTAACTATTACCTCAACAAACAAATAAATCAACACGAAGACGGCGTTAAATTTCGAAAAATTTCTATAATCTCTTAACCTTATCATTATCAAAACAAGCTTATCAATTCATTCGAATAAATAACAGTTGGGAGAAACGCGCATGCGCTTCGTGGATTAGCAGCGACACTGTCAGTGTGACGTCACTAGATTACGCATCAGCTGTTTCATTCCTTCTTACGTGTCTGCTGCATGCTGCTTCGGTGTATGTTATCTTCTTTGCGTTTAACCGTTAATACATATTTTGTAACCTCGAGTTACTACTTGAAACCGTGATAAATTTAGGAACTGGGGTAAGCAAAATGGCATCGTATCGTGACAAAATCGGAATCACAAATGCCTTTAATTCTTGACGATGAATACGTGAAATGGCGAATACAGAATACAATAAATCTTCATTAATCTAAAGACTAGTAAACGACGAGGACGAAAAAGCGCCTGGGCGACGTAATTATTGTTGTTTATTTAAAGTTCGAACGGGTGTTAGGAATGTTAACGATATAATTTAACGTTACGCGTTAAATTCCAGATCGTTATTAATCATCTAGACTATTATTAAGTCGACGTCGGAGCGCTGGACAAGCTGGACAATCGGAGTACTGCTGTTTGTGTAGTCTTTAACCATATTCCTCCGTAGTAATTAATTACGCGCGACAGCTGCAGCCGCAACAATCAAATACGTCTGTTAGGCTTTACGTTGAGGGCGCCTTTTATGTTGTGAAATTCTGCGAATCGCTGTAATGAAGTCTTTTATGTCGCGAATAGCCGATGTGATGTTGATGGAGTTTATTATCTATCAAATTATTGCATATAAGATACCGATACATACGCCATCGGAAGCGAATATAGTGTTCCATCAAGCCACGAAAACAAGTGGAGTACTTGGCTGGTGAAATTTTCGCACCAAACCTTCGGACTTGTCAGTTACGACCACACCGAACCACCTTGTACCATGGAATATCAACTAAACGTGGCTTTTGTTTTCACTTTTTTCTTTTGACATTCCTTTGCTGTCAAGAACACTGCCATAGCAATCTTTCCAGTATCAAGATTAAAAATACAAAAAAAAAAATCGCATATACTCTTTTGTGAAAAAAAAAGATATTCAAAGCTTTACAAAAATAAAAATTATATCGAAAAGTTCGTTCGCTAACTCTCTACACTTTGCACGGGACGTGTATCTGCGAGCGAAAAGCGAAACCGTATTTTCGTATGGACGGCGTAATTTTCTTTTCTCATTTTCGCCCACCGCTTTTCCCGCAGCCTTCTAGACTATAGAACATTCCGAGGGGTAAGTGTAAAAGCACTAAAACGCAAGAAAATTCCGATAAAATCCATCATCTCGTAGAAAAGGGTGAAATCGTCGTTTATGAGATAATTCGTGACGGAATTCCCACCCTCTTATTCGTCCTGCTTACGCAATTGTACCGAAATTTATTAATGGCGATGTATTTTTAAAGAACTGAAAAATTTAACAAGAGCGCCATTTTTTTGCCAATAATTTTTCGACGAGAAGGGATTTTTTTTATTAAATAATATTTTTCTTTTTAATAATAGCCCAAGGCGTGTGGAATTTTAAATATTTTACTATTATTTTGCGGCTGTTGGAGTACATGGGGTTTAAATGAGGATTTATGAATAAGACAGATTTTTTAATTATTGAAATATTCAATGTTTATTTTCTTTTTTTTTTTTCTTTTTTTAGATACATTTGAAAACAAATCATTTTTACCAAGATTTTACTTTTTTACTTACTTACTTTTACTTTTTTCCATTAACGTGTCATGTACTGCGTCTAGGCCAGAGGCACGGGAGAGGAAAATTTAAATTAAAATTTAAACAGTTTGATGAGAGTTTTATTCACACAAAATTGTAATCAATTTATTATCAATTGTGAAGTTTCATTCACCTTCATATCACCTGGTTTGAAATCATAATGTGAATTATAATAAATGTGTAATTTCATCTCATCCAATTATAAATTTTAAATTCTTATTATCAATAAAAATTTACTTCTTTATTGCTTGAAAGGAGTTCTAAAATTTTTCATTTATAAAATGCCTCAAAAATACCATATTTGGGATTGCTAGATTTTTTTATACAAGAAATCAACGATACCAAAAAATAATTTAGAATTAATGATTCTCTGCCCTACTTCCTGCCACTGAGAATTCTTTCACAGAGTATGAAAATCGAATACAAAATTCAAAATATTTATTCAAAAAAGTAATTATCAAAAATTCGCAACTTTCGATATAAAAAAAAATCAAATACTAAATTCAAGAATTCATACTCATAAAAAAATAATTTTTTCGAATTTTGCTAGAAAAATTTTCGAATCATGATTTTTTTTCAATTTTGAAATCTATAACTGTACGAGTTGTGGGCTGAATTTTTTACATTAGCTTTTCCATGAAGAATATTTCAGTTGAAAAAATTTAAAAATATCGATTATCTCTCGAAATTTAAAGAACATTAAGTTTATGTTAAAAAAATTCTGTAATTTCTTTTTCAATTCTTTCCTTTCTTCTTCTCCCTTCCCCATTAAAAAATGGAATATATTTATGAAAAACTCTTGAAATCCACATGATCAAATTTTAATGATTTTGCAGAAGTGTGTAGTGAAAGTTCAATGAAACCATAATTATCAAATGTTTTCATGTAGACCGTATCCAATTTGAGAAGAAAAAAAAATCTAGGAAGAAAAAACTTCAATTCAAAGTAAATGAAGCCTATTAATATTGATTTTAAGCCTATAACAATAAGGTTAGACAAGTATGATTTGAGAAAATGGCACAATATCATGAAACCTATTTACAATTTTTGCGAGCCTCATCTAGGCGCCATTTAATAAACACCACGCAAAGTATACCCCACCGTACGTCAAGATTTATGGCACTATTATTCGTTGCATCATCATCTATTATTCATAAGTATTAGTATCTCTTACAGGTCATTGGGGCATTCGAAACAGAACCTAAAGAATTTGCAACAAATGTAAAAGATACCCCCTTCCCCACAACCCTCAGGTATTTAACGGGTGCTAGATTCATTTCAGTCCATACTATTAGGAAACATTCCTTAAACATCAAAGTCATTTCATTTAGGAAATCTGGGGTTTGTTGTTCTGAGTATCTGGGACTTATCATATCATTTTCCATGTATCACACCTATTGGTGCAAGAATGTTGTGGGACTACAAAAAATGCCCAAATCAATGCAAGACTTCCTTCCTTTCATTTAATTTCTGAAAAAATTAATTCTACAATGTTCCCCATTCACAACTTCAATTACAATAAAATCAGCTCCCAAAACTTATACAAAACATAAAAATCATACCATTTGTAGCATCTGGATTTTATTATACCAATCATTTTGAACATTGATAAGACTTTTTGCGCTAATTGGCGCAAAAATGATGGAAGATTCTGACTTTAAAAACAGGCCCAAATCAATGAATGAGATCAGAGTTAACTTAGTTTTGAGCAAACATCAAAGACATACCATTTGGGACATGTAGCTACACACATATTATTTTTCCCTTAGAATCAATCGACTCCTTGCACCAATTGACAAGGATGAAGGTCCAAATCAATGAAGAAAATTTGTGTTGATATCGTTTCCATCACATGTCAACTATTAGCAAATATCGAAAACATATTCATTAGGACATCTGGGTTTTGTAAATCAAAATACCTGGACTTCATCGAATCATTTCCTCTCAAAATTAAACAGCCTCTGAAAAACCCTGTACTGATTTGGACCTTTTTTTATATTGATGCTAGAAGTCTGATGGTGTTGTGAGTAATAACTCATTCCAACAATCCCAGATATTTAGTCTGACAAATCTGCGATGCTCCAAATGGTATGTTTTGGATATTTACTGAAAGTTTTTATATAGTCGAAACTAAGTCAACTCTGATCCTCTCTCATACTTTGGACATTTTTTCTGAATCTAAATCTTGCATCATTCTCATGCCAATTGGTACGAGAAGTGAGATCAATATTGAAACAAAATAATTTTTTCAAATCCCAGATATTCAGTTTGGCAAAACCCAGATGTTCCAAATGGTATGTCCTTGATGTTTGCTCAAAACCAAGTTGAATCTGATCTCCTACATTCATTTGGACCTCCTTTTATGATAAAAATTTACATCATTTTTTTGCCGATTGGTGCAATAAGTCTTATTAATGTTTAGAAAAATATAGTATGACAAAACCCAGATTCAGCAAGTGGTATGTTTTTGATGTTTCCCATAAGTTACCATGTAACTATAATCAAGTTAACTCTGACCCGTTTCACTAATTTTTACCATCTTTTATGGCTGAAATCTTGCATCAAGGTTGAGGCAGTTGGAGCTAGAGGTTTGGATAATTTTGAGGGAAATGGTTTGTCAAGTCTAATATAATTGTAGTTTAACAAAACCTAGATGTTCCAAATGGTATGCCTTTGATGTTTGCACAAAACCAAGCCAAATCTGATCTACATACATTTGGAACATCTTTTATAATCAAAATCTTGAATCATTTTACTCGGTTACGCGGTTCATTTAGAACGTTCGCGAAATTTAACTTCCGCAATGTGCTTGCGTATACGTCGTCGAGCCGAGTACCAGAAAAAATAAACGCTATTCCCGTTGGCTGATTTTCTGTTTTTGATTTCAGCTCCGCTACCGTCTTTTTTTCTGGTGGGAATACTGAATTTCATACGCTTCATCGTGCAAGGTTTTTTTTCGTTGTTTGACCGAATAAACGTCGGATTGGATGAAAGGTCGGTGCACCGATGATGGGAAAATCGACGAATGTTAATGAATTCGAATACCGCGCTTTCATTAATTATTTTTTAAAACCATCCCCTCTTCTCGCCAATTCTTTTTCAACGTGAAAGCTTATACCGTTGTTTTGACCGTGCACAGAGGCGCCTTTTTTTCGCTTTCTTTGAATACCACGCAGAAGAAAAAACCCTTCAGATGCGGTTTCGCTATTCATTATAAGAAATAGAAATTATTCGAAACCGCTAATTTACTGCCAGTAATTCTGTATGGTAGAACGTGGCCGCACCTAACCCCTTATTTAAGCTAGCTCGACGCGTACGCTATACGATTTCACGTTCCCCTTGAATACGTCGTGTAAGCGGTGGAAATACGAGCTGCTATCTTGTCTGATGTAGGCAACAGTTCGGTTATGATTTTCACACCGTGTAGTTCGCAAATACGAATTCAACGAGATAGGCATCTTCGTTGTATTGTGTCATCGCAGCGTAGTCTGAACCGATGTGATAATTTTTCCCCATTAAGTTACGTATGTGAAGGGTGCCAGGGAGTTCATAAGTGATATTTGGCGGCGTAAATCTTTTATTATGACCGCAGCCTAGTGCCTGTAATTTATGTCGTGTAAACGACTGAAGAAAAGGTCGATATTCGATACTAATTTTCATGTCGTATTTTTTGAGGTATCCTCGACTCATAAAATACATTTTTTTTGATGTTTTAGTAGATAAAGATTTTCTTAATACTCATAAATAATTTTTTTTTCAAGTTAAAAATTGAAGAAATTCGAAATTTTCCGAAGAAATAAAACGAACAGATTTTAAATCGAATTTCTAACAATCCAACAGGGCATCGACTCGGAATCTAAACAATCGACTAGTCTACGACTTCTTTCGTCTTGTTTAAAATGCGAACAAAATTATTTCTCGAATTCCGAGAGAATCAGCTTTTCTCGTTCCCCGTTTAAAGCATTAATTACAATAAAATCGGCTCCCGTTGTATTAAAATGTTTAATTAAAGGACTAATTAACGTTTCCGTTCATCTACAAATATTTCATCGGGGTGTAAAGTTGTTCTGTACAAGAAGCACGAATATAAAAAGCATGGTACATGGTAAAATTTATTTCTATCCAATTTCGAGATTTCTTTCGGACGACGTGTTCAATCTTGTATTTCTCCTGGGACTAGAATTAAATCATCATTTCGATGAGTTCGATATTCGGTTGAAAATACTTTTAGCGCCTTACAAAATAAATAATTTATTACCCGTTTGATAGCCTATTATCATAACCAAACACGACGACAGTGTGTAAATTACAATCGAACATATAGGTAAAACTCGATGGGAATTAATTTTGGTAAAATAAGGGATGATTTTAATCAACGGAGTTTGCCATTCGTGCATATTAGGCGCTTACGCTCGTTAAACGAAGTCACGAAAATAATGTCGAGTATAGAGGAGCAACTTATCGAAATACTTTGTACCAGCTTCGTCGCACCAATGAGAACCAATTTAATGTTAGCGTATTACGCGAGTTATGAAAATTAACCATCGCATGATACACCAGGTACTGTGAATTATAGCATTTGTTTTTAACCCGACGACATCCGTGTCGAGTTGTACCATCTTGTACACGGTGTTACACGAACGGGCTGCTTTTGGGGCGGCGGTCGTTACGCTTTGGTTAATTGCGTACGGAGGATTTGGGTGTAGGATTTTATTCTTTATTCGGGATTACTGTGATAGATAATTCAGAGAAGGTGTTAGACAGAGAAAGTGATTTGGCGGTTTATTCCAATTTGATAAATTTACATCGCGAAATCATAGAAGCGCAAAAAAGTTGAAACTACACAGGGTAAAATAACGGAAGCAGAGAAGTTGTGTGATTGATTGGTTGTTGCCCAATATTCAGCATCGCTACTTGGGAAATTATAAATAAACGATTGTTTGATCAAAATATTGGCCATTCGTTACAATAAGGAAATGTAGAACAAATTATGAGCTAGATCAGTATCGAAAATAAATGTCCTATTTGGAATAAAAATTATATAAATTGAAGAGCTTTCGAAATTAAACATCAAATAAATTAATAAAAATAACAAATAATATTTGAAAAAAAAACTTTCCTGAATTTAAAAATAATAATAAAAATAATAATAATGATTAAAAAGTTGATTTCAACTTGAAAAAAAAAATACCCAAAACAAAAATTTACGAAAAACTGATTTGTGTAGGCGTAGACTTACAGGTAATGTTATTTGCTTTACTCCACTCCCAAGTGACTAGGACCTTTACAAACATTTGAAAAGTCGAAATTAAGGAATAACAACGATTGGTCTTGGTGATCATATAAATAATTAATCATCAAAATTGAGCTATTTGAATCTTTTCAAACATTCATTAAATTTTTGAACATCCCATTTCAGGTTGGTTTTAATCATAGATCAACCAATCAACTATACTTAGATAGCCTATTGTCATATAAAAATTTATGACTCATAATTTTGTTGAAAAGAAGCCCTAAATGAATTAGTTATGGAGTTTGCTCAGAGATAGCGCTTCAACATATTTTTTCTCACTACATAACGATTAAACTTGAAGGACAAACACGTAACAGGCAGGTAGCGAATACGTCATTGTCATTTCCCTCTCCTTTTGTACATCAGTGTAATCAGATGTAATGTGGTAAGCGCTATCTATATTAAAACTGTAAAACTATGTAGTTTTGCTCATTGTTTTTTAATTTCTTGCGAGTGATAAATTTTTGTATTGCGATGGACTCTCTAGATATGGTTGATCGATGACAAGCTTAATTTACATTATAAGGAAAAATTACGAGAAAAATTGATAATTAGATTTATAGAAAACGCAAACTCGTAAATGGAAGTTTTTAATTAAACAAAAACGAAAAGCAACATTTTGTTGTCGTCGACAGCATCATCAGGCACAGTGATCATGAAAATTTATGTTGAAATAAATTTCTTAAATTAAAAAAAAAAAAAAATTAATTTCAATGAATCATTATAAAAATTTTTTCATCTTCTTAAATCATATCTTGAAATGCATTATTAAATTTCTGGTACCTAAATTTAAAAAATTTATGCCCCTTAAAAAAATCCCCTACTTCCATTATCTTGTTAGTACATCTGCAAAACGTAAGCTCTGAAAATAATTCTTAAATCCTTTCTCATAGATATATGTTGGCTACGGCCTTGAGCGATGGCTAATCAGTTTCCAATAGTCTGAAACACGGGCGTTAACTATAATATCTGGATATTTGGCTGATCGCAAAACATTGCAGCGGTGGAGGCTTATAATTTTGAATTTTAATGCTGTTTAAAGCAACGTTGCGGTGGGCGTGGCTTATATTTCTATTTCAGAGCCATTTCATTTACACGTGGCTAAATATCCAGATATAATAGTTAACGTCCGTGGTCTGAAAGCCGAAACGAACCTCTTCTCTATGCCTTCTTTTTTCATTTCATAGACTTTCAAGGCTGACATTATCATCAAAAACTTCCTGAAAATATATGATTGTTTCCTATGTGAAGAATTTTCCAAAAATTAGGACTAAAGGTTTCTGAGTTGATTCATTTTAATTGTTGATGAAATGTGATGGATCTAGGCAACTTTATTTTTCAAAATTTACACAAAATATCATTTTCGAATTTCTTAAAGCAGACTGAGATTTAACCATCATTTAAGTCCATGAAGAAAAATTAATAGAAAAATATCAGAAGTATAATGAAACGCATTAACTTTTTTTTATTAAATTAAAAATTAAAAATTAAAAATTAAAAATAAATGATTCAAATATAATGTAATAGAAATTTGTAAAATTTTAAAACTAGAAAAAAAATTATGCATGAAAGAAAAAATGAATAACAAACAAAATTTCATTAAAGTTAAATTTTAAAAAATCGTTGAAAATATCATGCGTTCTGTTATGATCCCTCAATTTAATTAAAACCCGAGTCCAAAGAAAACTTGTATTTAATGCATTTTATTATAAGAAATTAACGAGACTTAACATAAAATAGTATGAAATAGCATGAACCCATTTAAGGGTACTCACGTGGCTTGATGTCGATACACGATGCGATAATTAAAATAAAATAAAAAGAAACACAACACAAACTTAAAAAGTATTTACTTTATATACTCTTCGTAAGAAGTTAAAACGTATTCTCTTCATGAGAAGTTAAAACGAATTCTCTTCATGAGAAGTTAAAACGAATTCTCTTCATGACAAGTTAAAATGTATTCTCTTCATGAGAAGTTGAAATGTATTCTCTTCATGAGAAGTTAAAATGTATTCTGTCTATTGTAAGTTTGAGATTTGCTTTTATATATGATTTTGGACGTAGGGTTCAATCGGTTTACGTACATCGTGAAATAGCCGAAGAGTGGTAATACTTAGTTTTGATATTTCCCAGAGCCGAAAAATAATATTTAGTATGTGAGAATTAACAAGGGTTAGGTCCGAAAATGAAGAAAGGGCGCGACACTTGACGCGACGGCTCGATTAATTTATATTTATGGGTTGACGTTTTTTGATAATTATTGCCCGCGAAAAAATAATAAGTGCCCAGACAGTGTTGATAGGGAATAACCAAAAGGGGTTAACAGAGGAAAAAGAATACAAGGATGCGTGATATTTAGCAGTTCTAATAAAAGTAAAAAGTAAAAAAGTGCAATAAATTGAAAAAAAAAATAAGTAACTTAATTTATAAAATTAAATTTATTCAGTATAATTTTCAAAAAAGCCTAAAATAATAGGTAAAGAAATCGAGATTAAATTTGAAAAGTAAAAAAATCATAGGAATCATTTTCTTAAAGAACAAACTTGACCTTCGCAGTTTCGCATCCAGTAGATTCTAAATACCGTATTCTTAATTCTGTGACTTTTCATTGACTAATTTCAGGCTGCGTAAAACACGCCGCATCTATTCGTCAAGTTTCAAAAAGCTATTCCGAATTAGCCAGACGCATTAATCCTTTGACTGCGAGAAAATACACGTTTAACATCATAATACGAGAAACACCGCGACCTACACCACAACATAACTTAATTCTATTAGGATCTTAACCTAGGCAATTTGGTATTCATTTTCAGCCCTCAGCTCACAGAATGTCTAATCTCGTACACCTTTGAACAGTCAACGTGTGTGTTCATGACGGCACCACATCAAACACGTCACCCTTCGACTCGACCTTTTAACGTAATTACCTGAATCAGCTATACTCCGATCATAAGTACGTTTTACAACTGACCGTGTGCATTGTGCCGAATTCAAGAGGGTAAAAAAAAGGGCTACAGTAACAAGAATAAAGATCATTTTATGGCGTTTTCGCGCGAGTTATGGAGAAAGAAACGTGATGTTGACGGTTCCGCACCCTCTACCCGGTGACATTTTTATATCGGTAGCTTTCGCCAAATCTCAAGAGCATTCCCATGTTTTTTCTTTTATATTCAATTTCACTCATACGTGATTTCTTTACGTGTAGAAATAAATAACAAATTACCAGCCCTAATGGAGCTTTGATATAAGACTTGAATTACTCGCTAAGTATTCATTTAGTATACGGTATTATCTGTATAGCCGGAGGTTGGCTGGATAAAAAGGAAACAGCTACTTATAACTTTATCAACTGTTGCACGACGAGGGAAATTTTTTTCGCACTTGGAGCAGCTCAAGAGAGAAGATTACATTGAAAACATCGTAATACTAAATTGACATTGAAAATCAAATCAAGCCAACTTTTTTTAAAGAAACTTTGAAATTTTAGAGTAAAAAAAAAAAACACTATATAAGAATGCGGGCACGGTGTATACGCGCTTCTTGACATAGCCTCGAGGGAAATCTTACAAACAAGGCATAAAAGACCTATTTATGCGAAAATGAGGCAGAAGACCAAGAAGGGTTATGGTGACGGGGGGCTGTCGTGTAAAACGTAAGAAAATTGTATCTACACTGCCACAATAAAGCAACGAGTTTTCTATAAAAGTGAAAAAAAAAAATGAACGCGAATAGTGCAATAGTTGTTATAGACGGAGGAGAAGTGTATGAATAAAGGAAACCTGATTTTCCTAACTTAAATTAGTTTATGTTTTTCCGTACCTACCTCCTTTTGTGTACTTTTTTCGTCTTCGATATCTACTCGAGTCTATTAAAGTCTTCTCTGGGCGAAAAGTTTATAATTTGGTTTTCCCCACTCTTCTGTCCGACATGAGGGTTTTTAAGAACGAAAAAAAAAAAAAACTTCGCCTAATGTAATTTTAAATATAGTTTAAGAAAAAAGATTAACGAGAATTTCATCTTTAAACGAGATCGCTTCTATCGTTGATTTTTCAGCTTTTTTCGTCTTTCGTAATTTTATTTACGAACTAGCCTGACAGGCTGAATGCTCTATTCGGCGGCACAACCTTCTACATCGCAAATACTTATCCAGCCGAACAAAGGACGCGACGTTTGAATCGATTAAACGCATTGTTAAAAGAAAATACCCTAGCTTCTTCAATATGAATACATCCAATTACCTTCGAGTATTTAAGGCGGACACTCGAACGGATTTCGTGAATTTAATATCTATAAATGGCGCCTTAGTCGCGGAAAAAAGGATTTTTCCAAAATCACGCGCAGCACTGAGAGTGCTCCGTAGGGGAAGGTGTGAAGGTTGCATTTGACAGCTCTAGCAACTTTATTTACAACTTAACACTTTAACTATTCCGTTGAATATGTTTAACTCGTTACAGATTTTCGTCTAGTGAAAGGCTTTTCTTATCTTTACTTCGACGATATGGTTAATTTATCATTTAGTTGTTGCTGTTTTGACGCGTTACATGCGCCCAAGAAAGGTTTCAACGTAATCGTTCGAATTAACATAATGACGAAATGAATACGACCAACGTTCGTGGAGGCTTAATTGTTCGAGACGAATGAATGGAATTCTTGAAAATTCTCTAGTTCTAGAGAAAACGAATTTTCAAATTTTTAGCTTCTGATTCGCGCAAAAATACAACTCGATTTTGTTATAAATTTTAAATAATTTTTTCTCAACCATCACAAAGGCAACAATCGTCACATTTTCCAAAGGCGAGTAATTTTTTTCAAAAAGCTCGCAAGCTGATCTGAAAAAAAAATCGACAGAAAATGTCCCCGAGAAATCGTTCTTTAAAGCTCACAATAAATCCATCTCGTCGTAAAGGGGAGTTTTTTTTTTCTACAATTTTTGAACCCGTGGAATTTTTTCAGCTACAAAGAATGGTTTTTGTTTTTTGTATACACAGTTTTGAATTTTGGTGTTTTTGAAAGATATAAATGATCATTTCAGATGTGAATTTGGTCGCTGAACCGAAACCTCATCAGATTGGTAGGAAAAGACCAAATTTGGGCAAAACAGGAAACGATTGGTGAGTTTTACCGTACCTGTTTCTCGCCATGCACAAACGTTGTTGTTGTTTTTTTTGTTCGTTTTTTTTCTTACGTACATATATTTTGTTTTTATACATAATCATATTATGCGCACGCATTTGTAGATTTTTTAACGGCTATATTATTTATTATTTTGTGTTTTTTTTTTTTTGATTATATTGTGAATAATTTTTTGTTGTTTTTGTATTTTTTGTTGTTCGAATTCGGAGATGGGTGAGGATTTTTGCCCTTTTTGGCCAATTGGTCGAGTTATTTTTGAGAAATATTTTGATGTAATTTTTTGTGTCATGATTGTTTTGTAAGCCAAGAAATGAGAAGAAGTGGAACACATGAAAGGAAAATTAAAACATGTTTTTTTAGTAATTTGATAAAATATACTTGGATAATATCCAAACAATCGATATACAACACGATATAATTATTCGCAATACCTCTGTATCTTACCTCACGTATTCCTTTTGATTAACCTAAAATATAGGTATATATTACAATAATTAAAAAAAACAATAAGAAAACATCAGCATAGAACTTTATATGAATTTTAAAAACCATAAAAATAAAATGAAAAAGTTGCAAATTAAAATACATTGCCACCTCTTGTCTGCAAAGAATGAAACATCGATAAGTAAAATTATCATTAAGTGATGACAATATTAATTTAATATTTGTTTATAAGGTTTTAAATACATATTTTTTGAAATAATTTAAAAAAAGACAATTCAATATCTACTTTTTACATCCAATCAAACATTCCGTACCAGCAAATGCCAAATTCGAAAATATATATAGATATTATATAATTATGTACTTTTTTTTTACTATAAAATTTTTTGTTGAAGACTAATTTTTTAAAAAAAATATTAATTTTTGTATTTAATCAACCATCTCACAGCAAGGACAGAACACGACAACAGACATGAGAGAGCTTTCGACATTATTACTTCATTCAACTTTGTCAGATTATTAGGCTCTGCACCCTAATTCCAAGAAAAAAAAAATTTCTTACGCAAAACCACATAAGTTTATAGATCAACCGAAATTAGATTGCCTGTAGCCATAAAAAAAATAATCAATCATAATTTTCTTGAAAAGGAGCCACAAATGAATTAGTTACGAAGTTTGTTCAGAGATAGCGTTACAACATATTTTTCCTCACCCCACAACGATTAAACTAGAAGGACAAGCAGCTAACAGGCATGTAGCGAATATGTCATTTTCATTCCTCTCCCTTTTGTACATCAATGTAATCAGATGTAAGGTGGTGAACGCTATCTATATTAAAACTGTAAAACTACTTTTGTTCAACATTTTTAATTTTTCATGAGTGATATGTTTTTATACTGGTGTGGGCTAATCTAGGTATAGTTAATCTACGACAAGGTTAATTTAAAATTTTTTCTCTTTTTCCCCTCAAAATATAAATGTTTAAGAAATGAAAAGTATTTTTTCATACTTGCGGGAGGAAAGCGCTACTTTACCTCCCGCTCGCTAATCACTCGGGTCTCAAACGAGCGCTTTTCTCCCGCATTTAGGAAAAATTTTGTTCACTACTCGGGAGAAAAAGTGATTCTAGACTAGTGTGACTTATCACACGCGCTTTGCTCGGATGACAAACCTCACACTCGTTAAGAATTACTTTTACTTCCCTTGTTGGGAGATATGTATACTATTTTTTTATGATTTTTAAACGTTTACTTTTTGATTATATCATTTTTTTTTCAAACTTTATAACAAATATTTTCATTATTTATGATGAATTTCAGCCTTAATGATAAACAATCACTTCACGTTTTACCGCCTTCACTAATAAGTTTAGAGCTCTCAACGTCCTTCAAGGAAAACATACTTCGTCTGCCCCCTGGGCTCTACGCTACTTCCCGCTTTTCACATATCATCTAGAACGTCATACTCTAACAAAAACAGGCTTCGTCTGTTTACCCTATAAGTTATCGCATTCTACTTCTTTCATGTGTATTCGGACCCAGCAGTAAACTTGGAGCGCTAGTGTGCGGCCAATAAGAACGTTTGTTTACATTCATAACAGGACATTTTTTATCAGTAACATATTTCGTTTGAAAATTTGATGCTGTTTCGTGCGATTTTGCCGATTTTTGTAGAAATTATTTAATGATGTATTCAGTAATGCCACATTTCGTGTTTTATTTTTAATTTTGAGAACTTGTGATGAACGATGTCGGTTAAAAGTAAACCAATTATGGTTTGAAGAGGTTGTCCAGATGCAGGATTATTACTTCTTTTTTTGACATCTTGCTCACAAAGTTGTAAAAAAATTTCACTAATTAATGAACAATTTCATTGGAAATCGCACGAAACAGTTTTAAAATTTCGAACAAAATATGTTACTGATAAAAAAGCTCTGTTTAGAATGTAAACAAACGTTTTTATTGGTCGTTACACTAGCGCTCCAAGTTTACTGCTGCGTCAGAATAGCGCTTCAGTAATCTTCTTGCGAACTATTCGCTTGCAATAAACATATGGGATATTAAACATATGTCGATGTTAAAAATTAAAAAAAAAGTAGATAAATATTAAAAAAAGCTCTAGATCTAATTACTTCAGGTATTTATAATTTTTTACATAAATCTAAAATTACTTACCCCTTTGAAGTTTGAACTATGCATGATGTATAAACGTAAAAATAAGATATGTCAATGGGCTACTGTCGATGAATGCCAGAATTCCATGATGTTACTGAATTGATGTATTCTCACTGATCTCATCCCCCCTTCTCAATTCAAAAATTGAAGAAGTACAAAATGGTACATATCAAATGACGTATCATTTTCATATGACATTATTATTTTGAACTCGAGTCTATTATTACTCACTATCTAGGGACACCTCTACTTCCTTTCTTCCACCAAGTGTGAAATATGAGAAATGGATATAATTCGTTGATATTTAGCATGGACTACCAAGTTTTGTGCCGTTAGAAAAAAAATCTACTAATGTAAACTTGAATTTTGCCTTTTTTTTCCGACTAATTTCAATTGGTACTTTCGTATTGAATACAAAATTTTTCTAGGAGACCTCCAACTTTTTTATAAGAAACTCAGCCCCCAGCCTCTTTTTGGCTACGGACCTGCTGAGTTGAAATTCGATATCATTTTTCACGATGAAAATTATTTTCGATTGCCTTCATAATATGAGGCTTAAATATACTTTTATATTATTAAAATCCGAAGTAAATTAAATTTTGCTTTGAGAAAAAGCAATCGTTATGGAGAAATAACCAATAGCGAATTACTTAAAGAGGTTAAAAACTAAATTCGAAGAATTTCAAAGGTTGAAATATAAAAGGGTAATTAAACTCATAGTACGATGATAGAGTTTACGGCTCGTTCGTCGTTTACGAATATACCCCTCGTCAGTGTTTTCTACTGCTGAAATGCGTTGTCGTACCCTAATAGTGTTTTTAATTTAGCTTACGTCTCGAACTTACCGTGTTTTCATTGAATTAAAGACGACGAAATTTAAAAGCCCTCTTAAGCTTGTACGTTGACATTACAACAGTCCTTAGGTTTCATAATATCCATCATTTATAGTTGTTAATTGCCCATAGCGAGGTGAATTTTCGCAATTGATTTCATCGAATAGGGTTATACTTTATAATTGCCACAAAAAGAGTCCCCTCGTGTTTTACAAACGTGGCAAGTGAAATTTTTATCATTTCAACAACTCGATTGAAATATTACAACGCTGTAATATTTATCGCGGTCATTAAAAACGTGTACCTATTAGAAAGAATCGAGGGGAATTCGCGTGTATACGGATGTGAAAAATTACACCGAATTTGTAATCCTAAATGAACCTCCGGACAGAAATTAGCTCGGCGATGGCGATTCGCGCGTTGGTTATTTGTTATTTAGAAATGAAAAAATAACCGAGTTAACATTTTTACGCGGATTGAATGAAGCTTAATTGAATTTACAGAGTCGTAGGTTACGGGGCATTATTATGGTTGCCGTATTTTGGTAATTTCCCTTGAGTTTCTTACGTACCTATACGCTGCGCTATTACTCTACACACACGCGAAGCACGGTAACTTATTAGAACCGACCATAAGGTTACCGCGCTCTACTAATATTTACGATTGGAAATAAAAACTTAATTATCGGTGAGGCCTTTTTCTAGGCCCGACGGTGATTAGGTTTTTTCGGACGGTGGTGACTGGTGATGGGAGTTATGAGGTTAATGAAAACTTTATCGTAGGGTTGTAAGTTGATCCCTTATTTCATACTTGACTTGGAGAGTAAAGTTTACAACGTCATCGGGAATTTCCGGCGTTAGAGATTAATCGTAATTGAAAACAACAGTTGTGTAATTTATAAAAATTATGAGATCATATAAAAATGACGATGAGCGTTTCCGCGTAACTTCAGTTGATTAGAATCTACGCAAACATGAAAATTCAAAAAGACGTTATGTTTTTAAAATTAATCTCTCCATCATGGACATTAATGCGCCTAATGGCGAGTTGCGAAACTATCGAAATGATTATTTATAAACTTCTTGAGCGGTTTTGGAAGGAATAGGGTGGGGGTTTCAGACTTAGTATTGGGTATGGTCTGAAGACATGAAGCGGCTAGCAACGTTATTTGTAAACAGGAAGAAGCCCCAATTAAAAATACAGCTACAATAATGTGGTATTCGATTTTGAATAAAACGTATGGACATTATGGAAAAGTACATATACACTACACTTAAATACAGTTACGACGAGATTATAAAATTTACTACAATGATCTATTCAAAATTTCATTGAAATAAATACTTTTTGAGTAATATACTAATGAATTTACAATACGTTATATGGTAATAAAATATAAATAATAATTTCAACGGTTCTGCAACTCACTTCTTAGCGCTGTAGTTCATCATAGAGACACTAATAAACATCTATTAATATGTAAAATGTAAAATTGATTTTTGATTTAAAAATCTAATGTACAAATATTTGTGAAATGAAAAAGTTCAGTCATTTTCAGATTGGCGCCCAACTTGGGACAAAATTTACTTTTTACTTCATTTGGCAACCAACCTGGGGCAATAACCATTTGTGAATCGCAACCCAACATACTTATTTGTTGTTGAAATGAAGCTAATGTTGGGACTATTATCAGCTATGATATAGCTTCCGACATGGGGCAAAATTTACACTTGGCAACCAACCTTGGACAATTACCATTTGTGAATTACAACTCACTGTATTCGTTTTTGAGAAAGCATTTGTGTTGGGACTGCAATTAGCAATGATGTGGCGCCTAACATGGGGCAAAATTTACTCATTACTTGGCCACCAACATGGGGAAATAATTGTTTGTGAATTGAAATCTGATATAAGTATAAGTATGATGGCACTCATCGTGGACTAGGGGCGAAGAATAATTATTCAAAAAAGTGATCTTTTTGAATGAAAAAGGAGACTGGATTTAGACATTTTCTTAGAGCTAAAACTATTGATTAAATGATGCCCATAGTGTGGTTGTTATTAATTATATGGCGCCCAACTTATGACAACGCATAATCAACAAAAAATATTGATATTTTGATAATGAACAAAGTAAGCTAGATTGAACAGTTTCATAAGGTAAGAATTGTTGACAAGTGATGCCAAATGTGCGAATATAACGGGTCATAATGTGGCACATAACATGGTAGAAATAATAATTTGAAAGATTGAATGTTTTAAAAATGAGAAAGCAAACTGAATTAAAAATATTTAATAGACAAGAATCAAAGTAATCATTCAAGAACAATTTAATTTCAAAAATTAATATATAAATCAGAATCGAGGAAATGTCATGATATTTTTCTAAATTCCAAAGGTTCCTTGAATTTCTTGAAAGGGAATATAGTGGAATTTCAACAACAATGAAAATTTATTAGATAAGAAAATCTAATGATAGTTTATTTTATATCTCTAATAACTACTAAAACGACTTCGTTTTTTGTTTCAGGGACTACTTTTATGACAGGTACGTATCATAAAAATATGTAATAATTTGTTAAACCTCGAACTGTTCACCATTCGTTTGTGGGTTTTACCTTTCAATTAGAATAGAAAAATCATCTTCTATCTCAGTACATTCGAATACAACTCTTTACTTGGTTCGCGAAAAAAACACCCCTCTATAACGCATGGAACTGACATACGCGGCAAAATATAGGCAAACATAGCCAAAAAATGCGTTCCATGTACTTCGCATTTGGCATTAAAGAAAGAAACCTTGCCCCGAGTCGCGATAGATGTTTTAGGTAACGATACTTTTTTCTTCGTTAAGTTTTTAAATAAAACGGATAAAAATCTTACGGATAATCGGGCGTTAGTGAAAAACTAATTGTCATTGATGGATGGCGGCGCGTGCATTTAGGCAACACCCATCGTAACTTGTGGAAGATTAACGACGTCACCGTCAGCATTCGACAAACTACCAAACATCACGCTATCTATTTTAACATACACCAATTACATTATGATGGTTGTTCGGGTATAGGTAGCTTGGCACGATAAGACTAGGGTAAATCCGTCTTGCAGAAAACTTTTCGACAACGCCGCCAACTAGACGAAAAGAAAATAATCGACTAAAGTAAAATGGAAATGAAACCAGAGGTGGGAGTTAATTTGCGACACGACAAAACATGTCAGCGGGTGCCTAATAAAAAACTTCACGCTTATGAAAAGCGACTGAAAAGAAATGGAAATTGGTTAAGCGGCTTAAATTAAGTTAAACCGAGCGAAAAGCTCCGAGAGGTCGATGAGAAGGTACTAACGCCACACAATATGAGCAACAAGTACTCTTCGAATAGCTCGCACCAACATTTTGACACAACGCACCGGATACGCGGTAAGAGGACAACTATACGATACTTATGTCGATGACATTTCTTAAGTACAAACGGATGAACGTCATAAGCCACCGCCACCCTGTTACGATCATTCCAGCAATTGTTATCAGTCTATGCGCAGTGGTTCTTAAAGCGCTGACGGTATTTTTTACCTGAGTTTGTAACTTATAAATGATACCTATTGCAGCCAACCTGATTTGGAAAGGATGATATTGGTGAGGAGGAAGATAGGTTATTAACCTCAAAATGTGTTGGGATACACGAGAAATCGAGATTTTTTTATTGGGATAATATATGACAAAATGAGCCCAGGTGACTATCCTATTCTGATTTTAGCTTCCCAAGTGAATCAGTAGGCAAATTACCTATATACATGAAGGAGTAAGTAATATAATTTGCAAATCTGAAGAAAATACAGTTAAAAACTTTGTTCCAGCAATGCGACATGGCTGCTTACTTTTTTTTTTCTCCGTCGTCTCCACGTTACAAGACGAAGGCTATAGCCAGTACCGAATGTTCACCATTGCACGATGAAGACTTGAAGAAAAAGCACTCTGGTAATCTTATTAAATATACAAACGAGCTACATCAAGATGAACGTCATTCGTTAACGGTGCAAGTATCTGATAAATTTACCCGACAACAAAGGTTCTTTTTTTTGTCGTTAGCCCAAAGAACGCGGATTATCAAAACAGGATTAATTAATGGATGAGGGTTTGTTCTTTCGCAGGTTTTCCCAGCCTTCTTACCCTTCTAAGATCGTTTCAAAGAAACTTGAAACCGCCCCCAACTCATTCTCACTTAGACCTCGGATTAAAAAATTTTCACGCATATGGATATAATTAATTTATTATTTAAAAAGAACAAAAACCTCGAACGGTCGTTGAAAAATTTTGCATTAAAATCCAACAATTGAAAAAAAATCAACAAAGGCCAGAAATTATCTTTCGGATAATTCGAGTATTCGTACCATCGACCAAGAGGATTATCTATTACAATGGTCTAAAGAATGAATTTTCGGCCTTTTTTTGTACTCCTTTCCTCCTTCTCGTCCTGCTGATACTCCACCAGAGGACACTCTTCTCAACAATAGCTAGAAAATTACTCAACGCTGTTTACCGTTATAATTGAATGGCAAAAATGGCGAATAATGATTGACATTTCATTAGATCGGATGTCGATTGGAGGGCGTTCGCGTCTCGACGTTTCGAACACAAAAAGATTCATTTCGCGGAAATCGCATTATCATCGATTCGGTTGGAATAGTTTAGGCTTATTTTGACACGGTTAACCCTTTTTCATTTGGCAAGACGTTTTCTGCTGTTTTCGATTTTAATCTTATTACTCGCCTAATTAAGTGTCTGTTTAGTACGAAAGGAGGTTCTCGCTTTGTTCGATGTTTCTCATCGGCGTTTCGAGTATTCGTAAATTTATCGTATTCGGAAAACTTAACGTTAACGTGTATACTCTAGAAGGGGAATAGAAAATGTTGACTCGCGTTAAGTTTTCGATAGATAGTATCAAGAGCGAATGAAAAGGCCCCTTCCTTTTTCGATGTACGGAAACCGCATTTTGCATCTCGTATAGTCCACGGAAAATGGCGCGAAGGGGAGCATACGCGTCTGTTTCGCAGGAAGCCATCGAAGCCGATATTATCTGACTTTTGAATGACGTGTTTAGCGTTACGCGATTTTCAAACATGTTTCGGCTTTATTTAAACTTTTACCTTCTACGCCACTAACGTACGAGATGGAATATGTATCATGAATTATTCCCTATTCAAGTACAGGCAACACAGAGCATCTACATTTTCGCATGTTTCATTTTTCAATAAGGAAAAAAAATTAGAACACATACCCACCACAGGTTGCCTAACCTTTTTTTAAGGCGATTTCAAAAATTCAAACTGCCAAAAAATTCCGTATTATACCCATACACAAATTCGAACTCGTAATTTCTATAATTTCCATGCTAACCGTTAAGTTTTAAATGCTCCTTATATTCCACGTGATTTGTTTTATTAACGGAAAAAGAATCTTTCTTCGGCAACTTTTTCCACTCGTTTACGCGCTTCTTTTTTTCGCCTCCCTGCCTCGTCTTCTTTCGCGCCACGCCGTATTCGCTTATCGCAGACCAATTATTTCGCAGTTCGCTTCTGCATTGGTTTCAACAAATTCGACATCATGAAGATTAATGAGCTTTTATTACCACCAGTTAAAGGTTATTAATTTCCCGCCGAGACTGGGCGTCTATTTTCGTCCACTTTTTTCCTTCCTTTCGCATTTTTTTATCGATTCCAGAATCGAAATTAGTTTAAAAATCGAAATTAACGTCGGTGTCGGGGGTATTTCAGTTTTATTGGTTTTTTGTCGTTGATAAGAGCATTGATTTTAGACTTTTTCCGCGTCTAAAGAGAATATTTTTCGAAACTCTTTGCATTGTATGTGTTGCTTTCTGCTGTTATTTACTCGATAAAACGGGTGCAGATATTTTATTCGGGAAAAATCAATTTATTATTTACAAGTCTATTCGTTGGTTATTTCGATAAGGCCAGGGGGCGCTATAAATAAAGATCTGATACAGACATAGACTTGCATAAATTCTTACACTAGCAAAAATTAATGTTTACCCATTTATTTATTTCACTCCTTATGCCTACTCACATCTCCCCTCCACCACCTCCTCTTTAGTAATTAAAACAAATTTCAATTAAAATTTATTCAAACCTTTCAGAAATTTATTTAAATATAATTAAAAATGGGAAAAACACGATCCGACGAATTTTATCAAACATCGTGAACAAACATCCTGACTCTTCATTTTTAAAAAAACGGAGTGTTCTGGAAACGTACAACAGTTTATGAAATAAATAAATGTTGGCCCCAAAGATGCTCATAATGAATGTTATTTGTCTTGTCTACAATGGAAGGAACATAATTTTATTTGCTCAACTTCAATGTATGTAAATAACATTTTTTACTCGCCTCATTGCATACTACTTAATGGCAAAGTTTGACTGGTCACTCCCGGAACACCTTGTATAATTTTTCTTAGCTGAGCTTTCAACTTAAAATTGATAGCTATTAAGCTTACCTGATTTTGGAAGGGCGTCGAGAGGGGAGGTAGGGTCTTCAAATCCCTGTGTTTTAGACCATTTGTAATCATCTGCCAAATGTCCAACTTTTTGATGTATATTATATATTTTCCCCTACGCATAGGGCCAGCGAGTATTTATGAAATTCGCTCAAAATTTGGTGGGAGACTCTTCTTAGATATACGGCAAAACTACGTTTTTGTTTTTTCGATACATCTCAAAATGACGAATCACTCAAATTTTGAGGCAGACTGGAGAAGGGGCAAATGACTAAAATTTTTAGTTTTTGATCTTATATGAAAGAATGAGTCACGGACATCAATATACCCAAATTTTACTTTAATAAATTTATTCTGAGAAAAGTTGGAGCATAAAATGGTTTTTGAGGAAGTTTTGAGTCATGAAATTTCATGAATCTTTTATAAGCCCTCACCAAATCAATGTACAAAGGTCAAACTTTGTGTGTGGGGTTGGTTAGTGGCCAGAATATGACCTCTTGAATTTGAGTCAAAATGAATCTGAAATAGCGCATCATCAAAATTTGAGTAGAACTTGAGGAGCCTCAAATTTGTAAAAATGTAATTAATATGAACTCATATAATTATTAGAAATGAAAATTAAACAATAACCCCAGTTCACCTGCATACATGATATTGTAGGGGAAAAGGAGTTTTTTTTTTCAATTTATAATAAATTTTAATTTCATATTTATGTAAATAAATTTTTTTAAATAATGAAACATTTTTCCTATTAATTTTTATTTTATCAGAATTAATATTTTTTATAACTATTTTTGTATTAATTTTTATTATTTATATTAAATTAAAATAACTTAAAAATTGACGACTTATTCGACCCATTCAAACAACGCATTAATAATACCCTCGATAAAACCCAACCCAGCGTAGTGTAACACGAAGGCGAAAAAATGCATTTACCAAGCCACGACGAAGATTTATCTCGACAGAAAGAACAAACTCAATAACACCCTAATAGAGGTGCGTTGAAACAAAAGTTAAAAGTTGTGTTTTGAAGCGTGTGCTCTCGGCACAACGTCATAATAAAGCTGCGATTCAAATTTGACAAATAAGGAAACGTAGTTGTATTGTCATGTTTCCTTTTTACAGTTTACTTATTCGATTTATTCTTCATTCATTTCGCCGGCGTGCCAAAGATGAACGAAAATATTGAAGGTACCATGACGCGTTGAAATTCAATTTACCACGCTAGCCCGAGTAGGGCGTTCAAATATCGAATGTAATGTACTTCAGACTGTGATCAAAAAGATATTCACAAAGAGTAATTTTTTCCGCCTCGTATTAATATCTATGGTGGTAGAAAAAACTCCGTCTAGTTAAATGGAGAGAAGCTAATAGTATTCAAATAACTCCTTACATCATTACGTTAACCGAGCGTATCGTATCTGACGGCACGCACGGAAAGAGGAATTTTTTTTTGTAACGTTCGGGTGAACGAAAAATAGAATAAATTCTTTGTGAGAATTTTTACAAAAGATGAAATGAAATGATGAACTGAATTCCGAGCGGTATTCTTTCATTGGTGGATAGGGCTATACGTTTTTTACGATTTTATTTTTAATAAATGAATTCGAAGAGCGCTTTCTCGCTTTTTAGCTTGAAAACGATAGCTATTACAGCTATTGGTTGGATTTTGTGCATCATAATCAAGAATATTCTCAGAACCTGTCATTTTTTCAGTCTAGGCTATCGACACCTGGAGCTTTGAAGTTTAGAAAGATGGCAACTAAGGTAGATACATACAATATACCTACAAGAACATCACGTTTATTTAAAAGAAAATCAAAATATCTATCATGTTTCTTTTCCCTTTGTGGAAGTGGGGACCCAAAAAATGTAATTCGAAAGTGTTTCGCTACCTATAATTATTTTGCTGAATCTAAAAATTAAACAGTTGCGGTCACTATAGATGCAATTTTTACAGTAGAAGTCACTTTTCTTTGTTGAATGACGATTTGAATCTCTAAAACAAGAACTACGTTCTATTGAGATTTCTTGGAATTTTTTACAATCATCATTATCATCATGTTACACTAATATATAATCATTTTTAGATTTGAATAAATTATTGGTAATTGTGTTTGATTTTTCCTTAAAATTTTCTTGGAAAACATTCTTCTCTTTTTTTCGATAAAATTCAAAATTATGAAGGTAAAGATGATGAAAAACATCAACTAATAAAACTGTTTGGAGAAGGGAAAATTCGTTCCTTTTTATAACATTTCGTTCAAGTCTGCACAATCGTCTACGAATATAATAAACTTTTCCTCAGAACAAGCATTTTGCTGTTTGGCATGATGTACAGGAAATGAGTACAGCATTACAAATGATTTATAAGCAGCTCCAGAATAAGCTGGTGATTTTTTTTTTTTTCGTTTTCAATATATGCTTCCAATTGTACTCTGTAAGACGAGTATTTTGATATGTCATATGTCATACTTTCTTATAACTTCATCTCTTCCCTCAGTAAGAGAATATTCCCAGTACTAGAAAATTTTCTCGACTATGCTTTCGTGAGGATATTCTATGCCAGCTAATTTAGAAATGGAACAATAGGAGGAGTATGGGATCACCAAATCTTTGTGTTTCAGACTATTTGTAATCATATGGGAAACTTTCAACTTTTTGGTATACATACTGTGTGACCGACTGAATCCCATATAAGCAAAGCGTCAAATTTCCTTACACTAAAATGTAGTATAAATTAAATATAACAGCATTGTCATTTGATTCTCAAAAATAAAAATGAAAATTGATTCAGCAAAAAATTTTCAAAAACTGAGCAGTGATGCAAAATAATTGATCATTAAAAAAAAATTGATTTTTTTGAATTCTGTCGATTATGAACAAAATTAATGACTGAAATTTTTTCATCATTAGAAATACAAAAAAATGCAGAAATGAACATTTTTTTTAACCCTGATTCCTATTGATCGTGAGAATTTTTTTTAAGAAAGGGAATTTAGCGCTTTGCTTGTTGGGATTTTATCGAACACACGACATATTTTCCGCTTCGCGCATAGCGCCGTCGGGTATGCATAAACATCCTTCAAAACTTTTTGAGACAGTTTTCATATAAACAGGCAAAAGTAGTTCTTTCGGATTTTCTATACACTTCGAAATGATGGACTACTCAAATTTTGAAGGGGATGAAGGAAGGGGGGGGGTAAGGAATATTTTCAACATTTTCGTTTTTGGTCTCATGTAAAAAAAATTGTATAACGGACAGGAATATATCTAAATTTAGTTTCCTAACTGCATTTGAAAATTGAAATAAGAGTTGGAGCATAAAACAGCTTTCTGAGGAACTTTTGAGTCATGATATTTCTTGAATCTTCCATATCTCCTAACCAAATCAGCCTAGAGAAATCATACTTTGTGTGTGGAATAAATGTTAGATCAGAAAATGACATTTCAAATTTGAATCAAAGTATATTCAAAATGGCGAATTATCAAAATTTGAGGGGAGCTTGAGGAACCTCAAATGACTAAAAACATGACTAATATAAATTCATATGATTAACGGGGGTGAGAAGCATGCTATATTTCAAATTCATTTTCACCCATAATTTCGGATGGGAGAAGGAGAGGTAATCTACCAAAAAGTATGGTGGGTGTACACGAGTGGTTAAAAAAAATTTTCTCGTGTCGTCATACGATAAAATGAGCCAAAGTGACTAATCTATTTCGATTTTAGTTTCCCAAATGAATTCGGAGGGAGTTAGAGGAAAAAATTGCTTTTTTAGGGGAAACTACTACAAGAAATTTTATGAATTCTGCATATCTCCTCATCAGAATTGATCTACAGCCACAATACGATCTCATGAATATGAATCAAAATTTGGGCATAATTTGATTTGAAAAATATGTACTCATGTGATTACTGCTGACAAGACATACCTAAATTTCACTTCATAAGTGGTTTTGGAAGGGATAAGGTAGAGGAGGCTTCAGGCTTGGAACTGCGTGTGGCTTGTACACATGAATAGATTAGCAACATTATTTGCATACCTAAACAAGCCACAATTTAAAACTCTTAGGCCTTTCAATTGATAATTTGGAATGTTGATCTGTTATTCTTCGGGTACTGAAGTTGTGGCTAATGATTAATAATTCTCTGCGAGTAATTCTACGTCAATCTCTTCTCTCGCGACCATAAAAGAAGCGAAAATAAACTTCGACTTCGCTGCTGCGGTGAAATTCGGCGAAACTTTGGTTTACGGAGGAATTCGCTGTTACAATAAACACCATCTAGGTTGCGACGAACAAACCGGCAGGTTTTTTTCGTTCGGTTTTTGACGTTTATTACAGTTTCGCGTGTCACTCAAAATCAACGCCGGCGCGTTTTATTAGATTACGTTAAAGGTGGCAGTTGGAAAAAGATAATATTATGTACTTGACAAGATCGGGACTCGCCTACTTTTTATTAACTCGACACTGTTGGTGGCTGGTTGCACGAAGCTAAATAAATCATACATATTTATAACTTATTTAGAGCTGTTAGCGGCGCAGGATTTAGCCCGGCAATCCGTCATGCTTCGGACAAGCGGCACCGTAGTTTCGCAAGACTTAACAATGGAAATTTCCCTTCCAACGGGCCAAACAAGACGCGACATTATTTTTTAAAAAGGGGATAATTGTTTTCTTTTCGAGTCGCTATCTTAAAAACGATCGGCCAGATAAGTCTTTTAACATCGTTATTTGTCATCGTAATTTCTGTCGCCTTTTTCACGCGCGACAAATTTCGCAATTTTTCTACATGCAGCCTACGTTTTGGAGAACAGTTCGAGCGTCGAAAGGGGCTTTTTTCGATGAATAATTTTCGTTGTTTTTTTCTTTCTCTATAGCTATTATGCGTCCGTTTTTCCATCGTTACGAGTTCCTCATCCGCCGTCTTCGAAACGAGCCCGTCTAATGTTAACCAATCCCGCGAGACCGCAGATTATAGCCCAACTGCCGCATAAACAATCGCCGACGCTGACCCATCAACAGCAACCGCAGCAACAGCAACAGATACAGCAACCGAACCATCTGCAGGAGGAATTACCGTACATTATTTCGCAGCTCAAAACTTACAGTAAGTTCACGTACCCGCGGGTGTTGTAGCGCCCTTTATGAAAACTTTACGCTATTTCGAATTTAATGCGGTACGCTTTCGCCGTGTCGTTTACCAAATATTCAAATCCTTTGGTGATAATTTTTGGCTGGGTTAACCGTCTCCTATTTAGATTAATGGTATTTTTCGCGCCGCGCGCCATGGTAATGAAAACGTGTTAATAAAATTGCCTATGCGATAGTATTTGCGGCGTTCATTGATATGTTAATAAAATTGCCTATGCGTTGTGTATTTCAGGCGTATTCACAAGAGTTAATAAAATTGCCTATTTTTTCCTTATTTGTAGAATTAAAAGTGAAATGTATATTACATTATCAGATTTAAATTTTAATGAAGACTTCAGAAATTTAAATGAAATAATTAGGAATTTATAATAATCAGAAATTAAAATTTAGGGAAAATTATAAACATGAAAAAGCACATAGAAATAGAAATCAATGCAAAATTGCAAAATTGCAAAAAAAAATAAAATAAAATAACAGAACTAAAGAATATAGTATAACTTGAAAAACTGAAGAAAAAAATCAATAAAACGAAGTTAACATGTGAGAAAAAATTAAAATAATTAAAAATTATAAATTTAATAAAAATTTTAAAAAGTAATGATTGAAAAATACCAAAAAAAGAAAAATACCAGATGCTCTCCAACTACACGCTATGAATCGACTTTACTACCTATGAACTGAAAACAATGCACAAAGTTACATAGATACCAAGTTACTACACTCCCATAGGAGCAATTGTATTTAGTTCAAAAATGAAAGCTAGGTGCGCGACAATCTAGAAAGCACATCTCTGATTGGTGACTGAAATAACAACCAATGATAAGTTCAACTATATCTCGCGGAGAATTCAAAACAACTAATCAGAGTTGAGATTCTTGTCTATTGGATCGCAGCGCTCATATAGTGAGCAAATGATCGTACTCCGATTTTTTGTTTATTTTTCGGAGTGCAGTAACCTGGTATCTTTATTCAGATGGAGCAGGGTATTGGCGCGCTAGTGTCGCTTCTGTTTATCAACATTCTACAAAAGTGATAATGTGCACGCTTCTAAATATCAAATCGTTCGCAAACGAAATTTCAGATATAGATAAATGTTTTATCGTAAATTTTCTACATTGAATCATTCTTGAACGACTCGATTTATAAATACAAATACATGATTCATTGTTAATTCTTTTTCATTGTGTCATTCGTGAACGATTTATTAATAAAATGTTGAGAGCACTTTTTCAAATATCGAATCGTTTGCGAACGAAATTACGAATATAGATACATGTTTCACCGTAAATTCTTCTGTATTGAATCATTCTTGAATGACTCAATCTATAAATTTTGAAACCATTTTTGGAACATTGAAAGCTATGTTCATGATACTGAATCGTTCACGAACAAATTAATTGTATACAGATTTGTAATTACAGGATCTAAAATCGCTCGTAAATGGGTTTTGAAAAATTGCAAATCTTTTTTAATGAAATCGTTAATGAACGAGTCATTCTTTGAATTGCTAAAGCTCTTCTGGAAATCTTGCAGATTTTTTTTACCTTGAATTCATTTTTCAAATAAAGAGCAAGCATAGGATGATTAACTTCCCTTCCATAATGAGGTGATATTAATTTCACGTCAAACCATTACCAAAAAATATCTTAAATTGTTCTCATTAAGAGCTCAATTTTTAGTGCACAGATCCACTTCAAAATTTAATCAGCTAACCTTATATTCTAATTTCCATGAAAATTTCGTATCATTCTACCAGTGTTAACTCAAGTTATAGTTGGACTTTATAATTGCCTTCTGAAAACTTTGAACTTCGAAAGCTCGACACACGATAAATGTGAGTATTTTAAAAACTAATCAGTTCTGAGGCTTTTTTTGTTTTACCTATTCCGTAAATTTGGAATTAATCGGTTAACTATTCGAATGATGGTCGGACATCAATAATTTCAAACAAACAAAAAAGAAAACAAAAACAAAAAAACTCGAGTGAATACGTTAGTGGATTTTGCTTAAAAGTTGAAACTGAAAAAAAACATGAAACTTGTACAAAAATTGAAAGAAACCAAAAGTAAAAAAAAATATATATGAGCTTGAAGAATAGAAAAAAAATAATTTTTAATAAAAAATTAGAACATGAAAAATAAAATTGTTAAAAAAAAAAAGAAATTGAATTAGGAAAGCAATAAGAACTTAAAAATACAAACTCAACGAGAAATAAACAAATATTAACATGGTAGACACTGTAGGTACTTGTCTATTTTGCTATACTTGCCCATTTGATTTCCAACAAGACTGACTATTTGTCCGTCAGAAATTTCGAACATCTTTACAAATAATTAAAAATAATAAAATGTTGTTGATTATAAACTTCAAAAAAACTAAAATTATTTAATGAAATCTATAGCTTACGCCGACTAAATTAGTACTAGAAATAAATATAGTAACATTTACCAAAAAAAAAAAAAAAAAATTAAAAATCAACTCAGCTAAAATGTAATGACAACAATTTAAGAATGATTTACCAAAAATCTGAAGAAAAACTTGGAAAAGAATTATTGCTTAATTTTTTTTTTAACCTAAATGGAAAAAGTTGAGATTTATGAAAAAAATTAAACATTTTAATGAAAGAAAAAAATTGAAAATTAACGCTTTAAACCCATTTTAAATATAAATTCACAGGTAATCCAGATATCCTGATATGTGGTAACTGTCGCGAATTATTTTCCGAACTCGAAGAACTGCTCCAGCATAAAAAGAATTATTGCAAATTGAGATTCACTTGTAAATGTAATAACGTTGCCTTGGCCAACTTCAATGACAGTACGTAACTCAAATCATTAATCGAAGACGAACATTTCGAAATCATCTATTTAAAAATCATTTATCTTCATCAGAAAACGGCATCGAAGATAAGATTTCCTTATTATGCGTCGAATGCAAAGATTCGTTTGAAAGCGCGTGGGATCTAATCGTACACGTTCAAGCCGCCCACATGATGAATGTCTACGAACTGGGTACTCCTAAGTCAAAAAATGATCAACTCTCGCCCCAATCTAACGAACACCCGGTCGAGAATGGAGTAAGTAAATAAATGTTATGCTATATTACTATCAGTAGGCATATTCGGAGAGTGAAAAAAAGTATGAAAAATACGCTACGAAGCGGACGTCTTCCGATAAGGTACGAGTTATCAATCAAAAATAAGGTGCAGTCGGGCATACGGTCGTATTAATGACCTTGTCTTCGGCGCGGTAAAAGGGTCGAAAAAAGTTAAGGGTGATGGTACCTAGTATTGATATTTAACATGCTACAGGGTGTGGTTTAAAAGTCAAACTTCCGTCAATTATTTGAGAATATTTTTCTTGCATGACGTAGTACACAGATACACGCATCACCACCTTTTTCCCAATCCCTAAGACTACATGTACATTGCTTTATGTCCATTAATTAAAAATTCATCGTAAACAGGATATAAATTAATTTCTATTTCGGCGAAGCGAGTTTTCCGGCTTAATTGATTTAACGCGGGTATTTTCCTTCATCATCGTGTTTCACCACTAGGTTATAGGTGGAAAAAATAATAGGTTCCTATTTTACTACCTGATAATACAAATATTTGATTTTCAGTTTTCAGAAAACAAATCGGAAAATGAGAAAACTAATTCAGATACAGATGTTCAATCGCCAGGAAATGTAAATCAAGGAAATGTAAGTGTACTATCAATACCCACCTATAAATACTTTCATAGTATGGTGTCAACCTGAAATCTATTTAATGAAGGCTACTTTCATTTTCATTACAGAATCAAACGATGAGGAATTTAGGAAACTGTTTTATGCTAAGCGATAAATCTGTTGTTTATACAACAGTAACAAGCGAAGCCCAGTGAAATATTTTTTCCTTCTTAGATTAGTTACAAACGTTGAACGTTATTGTTATTATTATTGATTTTTTTTACTTTTAAAATTTGATAATTGTACATAAATATGCTTTTTTTAATTGTATGTATCACACTCTCATCATCAATTATATTGCACTCAATTTCGTGCACCTGAATAAATTTTCAGTCATGTTTGGTGTTCATTTTTTGATATTATGTGTGTTTCCTTTCATATATGCATGTAATATTATTTTGAAACTTCAACGTTACTAAAGTACACATACTTATATTATGAAGAGTTTGAGAACTTACCTGAAAATATTTCGGTACTTTAGCAAGAACAGATGTTTGTTTCCTCCAAGAGTTTTTATGTCCTGTAATCAAATCAAACATTCGTTAATCATATGATTTTGTAGGTTCAAAAATCTTTGAAAACTAGTTCTTTCACTTTCATGTTTCATAAAATTAAGTACAGTATACCTATCTAATTTTCAATTTCCGGTCATTTGGATAGAGTATCTCAATAGGTATTAGAAATAATTAGGTATTCAATGAATATAATATAATTTGATTAATATAGTACAATGTACGCAAAACATTTTTATTTGTTAGTAAATTAAGTCATGAAACATATAAAATAGGGTCCACTTCGACACATAACACAAAATTTATCATAGGTATTATTCTTGGAAAAAATTTTAGGTCCACGCAAAATTCTGCAAAATTTAAAAAAATTTTAAATAAACGATTTGACACGTCTTGTGATGGCTTCCGCCTAGTGATTTTATATTTTCTTGTTCATCACGATTAGTTCATATTTTCAACAGTAGAGGCGCTAACTACAAATTTTCTGATTCGAGAAAGTAAAACTAAAGTAAAACAAGGCCTTTTATACAGAATATAACACTAGGGTACATAACACTTCTCAAGTGATAACAGGTTTTTTCAAATTTCTTTTTTGTAGGGAATTGTGATAAAACATTTCAATCATACTATTATTATTTAATTAATTAACTGCTACTTCATAAAATTAAAAAAAATGGTAGAATCAGCCATCAAAGACTATACCAAGTATTTGAAAACAGATACTCAAGCTGAGGTAAAAATATCCATCTTTGGATTTTTTAACCCTATCATTCATAAAGACTAAATTCCGCTCAAAATTTTACTTTTTTCACAGGTAAACACAGTCGAAGAGACTATTGAAAATATGCTAATGCGTCTCGAAGAATACAAAGGAACTTTGGAAATGGTTTGTCATCACATTTTTCTCGTGAAATTCCATAAACACTTGAAACTCCTTTCTATATTCTTTTACAGATATGCTCCGAAAGAAAAGATGTGGAAACAGCGTATAAAAACATAATACAATTAAAATCCGATATCGCCAAACTAGCTTATCGAATAGACGGCATGGAGATGTTTATAAGCCGTGTTCATCAGGATATGAACACGTTGGAAAATCAATTAATCGAAGCGGAACAAGATTACCCGGATAGACCTGAAAATACTTTGAAAAGTTTATTCAAACCGATATTTTCCGTCAGTTGGATTGCTTAAATTTATGTAAATATTTTTAATTCGATGCAAAGCAATAATTCGATGTTATTTTGTAGAAAATTTCACCGGAACTGGCTCAAGAGGCTGTCAGCGTTGGAATGTCTAATGCTACAATGTCGTCTTACGAAAAAGTAGAAATAATCAATACAGATGAACTGTTTAAAGTAACGGAAGACTGATCGTATTTTTCACCGGAGATGAGAAACATTGAACTTCCAAGTGTTATTATGACACTGATTTATTTTCCAGTACGAACGTATACGAATAAAATTCATGTTCGCCTTCACACAGTTACCAATAATTGTGCCTTATTGATAAATAACATCTATTTTGCAAACTTGTACGAATTTGCCGACTGATTTGTTTATAATATTTATATTAATGTCGCCATTAAATTATGAAATAATTAAAATGTAACGGAAAGTTTAAAATATGTTTGTAATTTTTATATTATTTGGCAATAAATGCCTATACATTTTACAATTTATTTTCAATATCTTATTTAAGGAATGGTGAGGATGTGAGTGAGTATTTTAACGATGACGAAATTGAATTATGGTGACACCATGGTTTATTACTCAATTGATTTTTCGTCTCTAAGGTATAAGTAGATATTACAACAAAATATTTTACGATAACGGTTTCATTTAAAATGAAATTCGCATATTTGTGTTTCAAATTCCAAACATACATTATTTCTTTTGCCTTCATAATCGCGCATATTCTACTAGTTGTGGATTTTCAATTTCTTTGCTGGTACATCTCATCATACCTCTTTGATTGACGGGTTATGATTTCAAACCTTAATAACAATTACTTAAAACAACTATGTCATTGTGCTTCCATCCTTGTTTACACTACAATTACGAGAAAATGAAGTGCATTTTTTCATAACTATCCAACACTACGAAATAGTTAATAACCCGCTGCTTTATGAAATTACGTAGGAAATCATTCCATTTCCGGTAATAATTACGAACATAAAGACGCAAATCCTCTCAACCTTTGCAACAAAAAGAATACCTAATTACTACGAAAAACTATTCATAAATTACATTAAGGACGCATCGTACAGCCTAACTATGAATCTACGATTTTTCTTCTGCAATTAATAATGTCTACAAGAAATCGCACTTTCACTGACATAACGAGAACATTATTTTAACAGGTTTCTACCAGTTTTTATTGGCTACTCGATTCCTATTACTAAACGGCGATGGGTACATGTTTTGTATGATATGTTGTTATGTAAATTTGTATCGTTTGATAATTTATTATTGAATGGGCAAGACCGCGCTTGGACAGGTCAAGCCACATTGCAAACATTGCATTATTCATTTGGAAGCCTCGCATAACTATCAGAATTAAAATGGAGTTTCCTATACTTCAAATGACACTGGACAATAGGGTGAATGATTTGCTTATCATGACGAAGGGTTTTTTGAAAACTGCATAATCATCGGAACTTACATCATCTGGGAGGCATTCTCATTTCAGAATGAAATTGAAAATGAAATTTCGGTCATAAAAAGCAAATAATGAGCTACCACCACACCTATACCTGCTTTTGGAAATTTTTAATGAGAAACAACAATTTATTAGCATATTATAGTCGAGTACCTAAATTGAAATTTGAAGGTTGAAAAGGACCATTTTGGAAACAATTTTCAACAGTAATTTTCTACAAATGTGGAGGTAGCCTCACAAACACGTTCTCAATATTAATCAAGAATGTAGATCAACGATGGAGATGCCCAATCAGCCACAAACGAATTTTCTAGCCCATATCTTCAGGGGTTGACAACGCTATAAAAATAGCCTAGTAAAATTTTATTGCGCTCCAAATTTCCTACAGATTTTGTATGAAGAAATTTTTTGTGCGAGCCATGTGTGCATCAGAGTTTGAATATTTGAATCTGAGGACCCAGAAACGGCGAAAATGAAACCATTTCCGACTTGGATTCCAGGTAGGAACATAAAAACGACTCCAAATCCAATTCCAGGTTTTGTCATCCGTCATACTCTGAATCCAAATTTGAAATGAGTCAAAATTTCGACTCCGACTCCAGCTTCAGATCAAAATATAACCTTAGTTCTGACGTTTGATTCTAGATGTCATCAAAATGTCAGGCTCTCACTCTGAACAAAAACATCAACAACTTTTTCGACTCTCATCTTCGAACGTGCTCAGGGTTCTTCAGCTTTATAGAAATTATAACCTATAGATAGCATAGATACTATTTATTGTTACATTTTATTACTTCTATAATTTTTATTTTTTATTAAAACTACTCAGTTACAGTGACCTGAAATCAAAACATTTTAGAGCTGCGGACAGATGACCAAATTCTGTTCGGCTCGATTTCAAAAATACTGTAATATTATTTAGTAAGGAAACATAAGGAAAAATTTATTTCCTACATTCCTTAATAATTTGTTACTGAAAAAGATAGAGCAACTCTTGAAAGGATAGAGTTTGGATTCTACCCTTCAACCGTCCACCTTTTGTCCCTCTCCAAGTGCAATACTCTACAGCAATCAACGGAGGCTTTTTGTTCTTATCTTTTTTTAAGCTATTCGCAAGACGAAAATATTCTTAAAAAAGTTTCTATTAGTGAAGAATTCTTAACTCAAATATTATTCCAAATTTAATGGACTAACAAGTTAACTTAAGGCTTTTTTAGTAACCTTAGGGGCTTAGGCTTAGCTTACATTTCCGCACCTAAATAACACAACGATGACAATGCATTTATAAATGTTAGATTAATTTAAACTTGGAAAAAAATCTATGAAAATTAAATTACCTACTTACACAGATTTATGTTCATCGTGATTAACACGCGAACCATTATCATTTAACGACCTCGTAACTTTGAACTACTGGAAGCCTCATTTTCAATCCCATATTATGCTACATTTTATATGCACTTAATTTTCATCATTAAACGTACTCGTTTATTAAAACAGCAACCAAAGATTACGAAAGAAATCAAATGCATATTATTATCTTAAAGCTGGCGAAAGCTAAAACCACCTATTGACTATTCCAATTAGCTACCATCTACAACAATAATGCAAGAGCAAACAAAAACGAGACAGGAAATCAGTCGATTAACAGATACATCCTATGCATATATCAACACCATGAAAGCATATGCTGTTAATTTTCTAAAAAAATTTAACACTAGTTACATAACGATCGCATCTGAATACCACTAGAATCGTCTACCTTTCACGTTCAAGGTTTTCAAGCTGTTAGAATTTTCCAATTGACAAAATGCCAAAATATTCAACACCAAAACCAGATTAGACGGCTCAAAAAGCGTGCGTTTTGTTCGCCATTGGTTTCAATCATCGACGATGGGAAAAGGAAAGGTCGAAAAAAACGCACCAAGATAATTAGCCGATTGCATGACCCATTTAAACGTTTAATTTAATTGAAATAATTAAACATAGCGCGCGTACAATGATCACTATACAAATAAGCGATTAACTCTGCAGAACCCAAGCAGGTTCGTTTTACCGGTTCGTATTTCTCGGCTTTAATACATCGAATAACGAATATGAAGAATAAGTAATACACTGGTTTTAATTGCCATTGTTTACAATAATTAGACATTTTTCGTTGTCCATAGGATACGAATAATATCGACTTATCGAGGTTACCTTTTTAATTTTTCGATATAGAGGTTCTTGAAGTACACATCGGTATATAGTTTACTTTGTTTCCATTCGAGGACTCCGCGTCGCTTTATGGTTTTGTAATTTTCTCCACACGTTGTCGAAGGTTATGAGAGATATACATAATTATAATAAATTATAAGATATTTACTATTTTAATAATTTCGCGCAACGAGTTCGTCAATCGTTCGTAATTTTCTAGCGACTGGTTATGATAATGGATTTATTTACTTTTACTACAATACGAATCGTAGGATTGATTTGAAAGATATTTGATTCTAAAAATAATAATGATGTTTTTAAGTGGAAGGGGTGGGGGAAGGCGAGATCTTAAAATCTTTGTATTTCAGACCATTTGTAATCATCTGACAAATGTCCATCTTGTAAGTAGGTACATATATATAATACTATGCAGATTCATGTACCTATATATTAAGATACACTTTTGACCACTATTTCTTAAGTTATCTTTCCCACTTGACTTTATGGAACTGAAACCCCACCGCGATCCTAAAACCAGCACTGGTAAAAATACTGGAAAAATGCACAAATACTTCTTGTGGATATACATTTACAGAACAATGCACCATTAATATTACACCATTATAGTATGTTAATCAAAAAATAAATCCCATACAAGACTTAGTTAAATTTTCATTAAGTTCTAATACCAGTAATGAACATTTGTGCAAGAAATGCAAACATATACGCAAAATAAAATTGAATATATGGTCGTTGTAATAGATAATGTGAAAAATAAAATGAATGCAGCATAATAGGAGTATCAAGTACAGCAATTACAATCAATAATATTAGGTTTAGATACCAATTAAATTCAGCAATATTTAGAAGAAACCAAATGAACTAAGGACCGCCAGATGAACATATCTTTTAGGTAACTGAAGTCTCAAAAAACAAAAAAAAAAGTCATAAACCACATCAACGTCGTCTTCATTATTAATGAAATAAATATATGAACTTACTTTGAATATGTTTAATTCATCGTACCAAATTTCGGATATATTTTTATATATCTCTTTCATTTTATCGTTACTATGAAATAAAAAAAAATGCTCTTTAATTTACCAAATTTAAAGAAAATCGTCACTAAACTTGCTGTATTTCATATTTTTTTTTTCTAATGTGGTAGGATTTGGTTACTGCTAGCAGGGGCGAAACTAAGGTAATATATTGGGGAGTGGAATACCCTTAATTTTGCCGACTCAGTAGAGTTCAAATGATAGTTTTTAACGACTCAGTTTTTTATATTACATCACTGCAATTGGCAATTTATTGAGTAGCTATTTGAGTGCAATGGAAAAAACAATAAAGCGAGAATAATAATACCTATTTATCCCATCACAAATTAACGATTACATCGATTTTTTTAAAAGATTCATTAAAATAACAATCGAATAGATATGTAGCTCAATTTAAAAGATGAAAACTGAACAGTTCTTGTTTTCAAAAGCTACCAGTAGGCCTATAAAGTTGATTTTATCACATTTAATGATATGTTTTTGGAACCATTTCAGTTTTAGCCATTTTTCAACATGGCCTACCCGTGTGAAAAATTTGAAACAATTCCATGTGGTTCGGGGGTCAAAGGGACATCTAAAAATATCGATTTCATAATTGTGCCTAAGCGTTATCAAGGTAAAATAAATAAAGTTGAAAAACGGGTTTTAGTGAGGTAAAATCATTTTGGGGGTTTTGATTTTTTCCAAGAGAATTCCTATGAAACAGTACAACATACAAAATTTTCAATAAAATCAGTCAACTACATATTGCGTAAAAGAAAAATTCGAATTGGTTTGTTAATTAAAAATTGAATCCTCAAAAACGAGGGGGGCGGTGGTCTGAAACTTTGGCAATAGAAGTTTCTAAAGGGTACTTATCATCGAAATTGGGCTCCGGGCCAGATTCACCATTCTTATCCTCTTATGCCCTTAACGACCTGATTATGTAGAAGGAATCGAACGATATTTTAAGAAGCTGAGTTTGGAAAAATTGACCTGTCCACGAATGTGTAGAGTGCTTTGAAAATAGGATAGATATTCGAAAAAATACATTGGCTCTTATGGGAGCATTTTCATTTTTCACGTTTTACAAAAAAATAAAGGAATTTTTTGAAATTTTAGTTATGTAATTACTTATAGAGAATTTTATGCTCTTTCCAACAATGTATTTTTGACAGCTGTAGCATTTATATTTGCAAAAATATTCAATTTTAAAAAACTGCGCTTTTGATAAACATCAACTGTTTACATTTTAAAAGCAGTTTTTCTTGATAACCTAATTATTCTCTGCAGCAATGTTTACATAAACGTCACGAGTGTTGAAGAATAATTTTTTCTTTGTTCAAATGTAAATGATAATTTCATAATATTTTTGCAAATATAAACGCTGCAGCGGTCAAAAATACATTATTGAAAAGAGCATAAAATTCTCTATAAATAGTTACATAACTAAAATTTCAAAAAATCTCTTTGTTTTTGCGTAAAACGTATTAAAAAATTAAAATACTCCCATAAGAGACAATGTATTTTTTTAAACGTTATCCTATTTTCAACAGTTCCGACATTCGCCACCAGATGTCAGCCACTTCGAATGGACAAGTCAATTAGAAGAAATAAAATGTTTTCTACTTGATAAATTAGGGATAATTCGGCATTGTATTGTCGGCAAAATTATTAAGTCGACAACGACGAACAAGTCTAAAACTCCGAATATCTTAATCATTAGTTGAGTTTTTAACTTAAAAACGATAGCTATTACAGCCTACCTCATTTGGGAAGGGAAGGTCGGGGCAGGGTGGGGTCTTCAAATCTTTGCGTTTCAGACCATTTGTAATCATCTGGCAAATGTCAAACTTTTTGGTATATATATTTTTTTTCCCCACGCGTAGCGCCGGCGAGTATTCATAAAATTCGCTCAAAATTTGGAGAGGAACTCTTCTTGAAAATACGCAGAAGTGCTTTTTTTGTTTTTTCGAAAAATTTCAAAATGGCGGATCACTCAAATTTTGAGGGGGCTGGAGAAGGGGCAAATAGCTTAAATTTTTTGTTTTTGATCTCATATGAAAGAGTGAGTCACGGAAACCAACATACCTGAATTTCAGCTTTCTAAATGCATTTTGAGGAGAGTTGAAGCAAAAACCTGTTTTTGAGGAAATTTCGTTTTTTGTGTCACTCGTCTTGCGCAGGCGGGTTGGATAAAATTCGCTCAAAATTCGGTGAGGAACTCTTCTTGAAAATACGCAAAAACAATTTTTTTGTTTTTTCGATAAATTTCAAAATGGCGGATCACTCAAATTTTGAGGGGCTGGAGAAGGGGCAAATAGCTCAAATTTTTGTTTTTGATTTCATATGAAAGAGTGAGTCACGGATACTAACATATCCAAATTTCAGCTTCCTAAGTGCATATTGAGAGGAGTTAGATCAAAAAACGGCTTTTTGAGGAAGTTTTGAGTCATGAAATTTCTTGAATCTTCCATATCTCCCACCAAATCAAGTTAAAGAGGTCAAATTTTGTGTGTGAGGTTAGTTGGTGACCAGAATATGACCTCTTGAATTTGGATCAAAATGGATTCAAAATGGCGGATTTTCAAAATTTTGAGTAGAGCTTGAGGAGCCTCAAGTCGGTAAAAATGTAATTAATATGAATTCATATGGTTATTGAGGATAAGTTGTATACTATATCCCCAATTCACTTCCATACATAATGTTGGAGGGAGAAAGGCGGGGTTATCAACCTAAAATAGTGGTGGAGGTACAGGAGGGGTGGAAAATTTTTTTATTGCTGTGTCATATGACAAAATGAGCCCAAGTGACAAAAGTATTTTGATTTTAGCTTCCTCAGTGATTTTGGAGGGGAAATTGTGGCAGGAAATTTCATGAATCTTCCATATCTCATCACCAAATCGGCCTAGAATGGTCAAACTTTGTGTGTAGGATTAGTTTGTGACCAGAATATGACCTCTTAAATTTGAGTCAAAATGGATCCAAAATGGCGGATTATCAAGATTTGAAGATAATTTGAGGACCCTCAAATAGTTATAATTTGAGAAATATGTGTTCACATGATTATTTCATGGCAAGAAATACTACATTTGTGCCAAATTCAACTTCTTAAGTGTTTTTGGAAAGGATAGGGTAGGGGTTTTCAGACTTGGTATTGGGTGTGGCCTGTAGTCATGAACGGTTAAGCAAAGTTATTAGTAAATCAAAACAAGCTCCAGTTAAAAACTCAGCTCCAGTAATGCGGCATGGCTGTTTACATTTTTTTGGTTTATTTTTGTCTTATTTTTCGGAGCTTAGATGTTGAAATTGCCGACAAAAATAATCAAATTTGCCGAATTTTTCGTCGGCGAAAATATTGGGAGGGGTATTTTGACCTCCAATACCACTTAGTTTTGCCCCTGACTGCTAGGGCAGCCGAACTGTACGGGATATCGTTTTTTGCAATGGAATCGCGATCTTCTATTGCTTGCGCTAGTTTTGCGGAAGCCTGAAAGAAAGCAATACCGTAGGTCCAAGTGATTCGGGCACAATCAGCGCAAAAATCTCAGTTTGTTGATAACATGATAAGAGTTCAACTACAATTTCTGAATAAGAAATCATTTTTAAAATTACTTCAATGAATTCTAAGGTTGATAAATTCATTTCAACTGCATTACGATTTCTTTGCATTTGAAAAAATCAATTTTAAGTAATTTTAAAAGAGATTTTTTCGCTGATTGTACCCGAGTCGCTTGGAGGCACGGTATTATGATAGTTATATGTATTTTATAAACTTCAAGTAGTAATGTTTAATAGATGGATTGTGTGCATTACTTACTCTAAACAGTCCTGAATGGTGGTCCCGTGTTCTTTTCATAATTTGATGTAATGAAAAACGTACCTACGAAAAATAAATATATTATAATTTTTTTGCATCATATGTATGTTATCGCAATCGCAGAATGTTATATGATAAAGAACTTCGAAATTATCCACTGAAGCAGTGAGCAATAATTACCATTCTAACACCTTGGACGAAAATTTTCCCTCGTAGAATCCCAATTGACAAAATCAGTATTTTATTTTGCTAGCAATAAGCTAGGAAGCTCAGCTAGCATATTGCCAACTTTTTTCAACCTTGTAGTAATTCCAGCTTTAAGTCGTTTATTAGGTACTAGCGATTCATCAACTTTCCCCAAGCTTATAAAATAATTCGCTTTTCCTTTCATTCCTTTTTTTTATTTTTGTTTTTTAAAATTATTTTAAAAAGTGTATCCCATTTTAATTTTTTGATGTAATATTGATTGATTTTAAAGTATATTGTTTAGGTAAGAAGTGTTCATTTTCAGCTCACATACTCACCTACTTTCCACTGCATATAGGATATAGGAAAGATGAAGATCACATAAGATATGCATGTGGGTACTGGTCAGTTACAACTATTACCATGCTTGATGGAGTGTTGAGAAATTTAGAAAAAATAAATAAAAAATCCATCTTCCTCTCATCAGTCATCGAAATGTTCATTTTGAACAGGACAAAAACATACTTAAATTACCACAACGTAAATCAGTGTTGATAATCGACCATGGGACAACTCAACTCCACATCCTCTTCATTCTGAAGACCCAACCAAGGAAGAATGAAGATGATGAAAAGCGTCAAAAACCTTCACGAAAAAATGAATACGACGTCTCGGCGCATTTTAATGGATACGCCGTAGTAGGGGCATTAACTTCAGAACCTGCTCGTTGTCCAGTGTTACCAGTTACCGTGACTCGATCCTGTCACTTAAGTACCGTCACCTGTTCACTTCTTGGTTATCTTCGTTCGTATTTCAATCCACGTTTTATATCGCAAGAGTTTGGACGTCGCGAGCCCGGTTACCGATTAACCCGTTCGTGGTGCTCGCGAGTTAATTTCGCGTTTAATTTTTTGCTCGTGTGTAGTGAATGTTTGGTTTCCTTGTGTCTAGGTGAGCTGTTCTGTGAGTGTGACATTTAAGGCGATCGTTCGTGCATTCGGATAAATTCGAAGGTAGGTTGGAAAATCGATTTGTTTATTTTCATCGGTTTCGAAAGCGATGTCAACGTTATGGAGATTCTGTGGCCTGGTTACGAGCTGCAGATTATCGAACGTGATATAACTTGTTAAGCTGTAACATCTTGAAATTTACACGTTCGATTTTAACTACGTGTGCAACGTGCATGCATATTGAAGAAAACTGTAGTAAGAGATCGACAGTTGCAATAGTCACAAAATCTTCATTTTTCTTGAGCCCACTTTTGAGGAATGCGATTCCCAGTGTTGGGCTAAAATACTGAAAAATACAGAGGGAATCTTTATCAACATTCATCATCTCTTAAGCCATTCCATGATCGCTTCACTGACAAAAAGATTGGTGGGAGCGGGACCATCTTTTGCTACAACAGTAAGGGCAGGGTTAGTCATTGATTAAATAAATTGGATATTACGACCGTGATCTTCATTCTAGTATCACTTGGGATATAATGCTCGAGAGCTTACACTTGCTTCCAAAAACATGATTATTTTTCAGAGTCAAAAACAATAGCACGTAAGACCGAACAAAGAAAATACAAACTCGGTAGAAGAGGAGAAATGATAGTAAACAAAATTTCATCAACTTATTAGATTTCAATTTTTAATGCCATAAACATATTCATATTGTTCTTAAGAACTTTAATGAGCTCTAGAAAATAATCCAAAGCAAGGGAAAAGCCTCTGCTCACCTTGATTTGATCTGACTTCAGGAGTGTAAATACAAAGCGAAATTTTGAACATATGAATCAATAAATTGAAAATTTTATTTCGCCCAAAAATCAAAGCTACTTGGCTTATTCCATTAAAACACTACAAAAGAGAAATTTTCCATTCCTCATTTTACTTCCACTTTATTCGTTCTTAACAAATTTTAATGGATCCAAATAAATGAATTAAAACTCTTTGGGCATGCTACTGTCAAAAATTCAGCTTCTGAAGTCAATTCGAGGAGGGCAGAGGGAAGTTCAAATTTCGAAACAAAGGGTAAGCAAAAAAAAACTAAAAAATCATTTTATAGTCCAAACTACTTGGAACTAAGATCTTTTCATAAAGAAGCCTTCCCAAATCACGGAAATAAGCTTAATCGGCCAAAAATACCTTCAAAATCAACAAAACTTATTTTATTATAATTTTTATTATCAAGTAAGCATATTCATGTTTTTCCAAGGGCCCATATGTTTTAGAAAAAAGTCTAGCCTCCGGGAGAAAGCTATGCTCCCCTTTGATTCCACGTGATTTCAGTAGTGTAAACACAGCCAACACAGAAACGAATCCTGAATATGGAAATCATTAAACTGAGAAATGTATTTGCCTCAAAAACTAGTACATAGTTCATTCCATTAAGCACAGTACTGAGGAGAATATTTCGATACTTCATCTTAGTTTTATCTCATAAGTGTTGCATTTTAAATGTAAAGTGAAATGAGTAAAAGACTATTCTGACATCTCACCATCAAAAATTCAATCTCTGAAGTGATTTTGAGGAGGGCAGAGGAGACTTCAAAAGAAAAATAACTTTCGAGTCGAGAAGTTTTCTAAGTAAGAAAAAAGAAATTGTAAAAACCAAATAAGTACTAGAAATAAAGAAAAAAATAAAAAAATAATTTTAAGCTCTAAACTGTTTGAAAATTCAATATATTTACAAGGAAGTCCCCCCTCTCCTCCCACAAACTCTAAAAATATGCTCAATCGATGAAAGAATGTGCCTCAAGGATCTACTTTTCGAAAAAATTCCAAACTTTAACGGAACAAATATGGCGTATTGTATCATCTTTTTTTTCAGAGCTCTAATCTCATTGATTAAACAGCAATTTCATCTCATAAAAGAGAATCACGATTGTTTTACGCGAATTTTGAAGAAAAAAGACGAAATTAGTGGAGGACCTTTTGAACATCTCGCTGTAAAAATTTCACCAACCGAAGTCAATTTAGATAGTATATAGGAGAGTTCAAAGTTCAAAAAAGTTCAAAAGCCAAGTTAAAAAATTTTATTAGAAATCTAACTTGTGGGGAAACACAATATTTCTATAAAGAAGCTCTCTCAAAATCAGAAGAAATGCTCAATTGGTCCAAAATTGGCCTGATTGATGAGGGGGAATGGAGCAACAAACAATACAATGAATGAAGGATGGCGAATTATCATACCTGCGGTCAGGGCCGCAGAAAAAAAAAGTGGGCCTGAGCAGGGACGTACCGAAAAGGGGAAGGGGGAGCTTCCCCCCCTTGGCTTTTTGAAAGTTGGTAAACTTGACCACTTGCGCAGTATTATTACAGCTATTTTTAAATTTTTTGAAGACCAACAAGACTGTGACATCGTATCTATTTAACATCTTATTTTCGTGGAGCAAAAAAAAAAAAAAAAAAAGGTCAACAGTTGGCAAAATTTCATGGTATTAGTTGGCAATTTTTGGTTTTCTCCCCCCCCTGAAGAAAGTCCTCGGTACGCCCCTGGGCCTAAGGTAAGTATGAGAAGATAGAGTCCCTATGTGAGCAGGGGGTGGAGGTGCGGGTCTCCGAAATTTTTTTTTAATAACATTTAAAAATCAATTAATAGGAATTTTGGAATACTTTCATTAGCAATAATGAATGTTCAATTTTTATTGAGGATACATTCAATATTATTGTTTGTATTTTTCATCTTTTGTGAAAGTTCTGCGGGCAAGCGCATTAAAAAGGGCTTTTTTCCTTTTCCTTTTTTTTCTAGGACTTTCTAGGGTCCCAGGTTAAATTCCCAGACCGGATAAAATGTCCCCTTTGCTCCCCTCTCTTTGGCCCTGTGCGCAGTTATAGTAGCCATACCTCAAATTGATTGGCTAAAGCTAACAGTCATCTTCTTGTCTAACCAAAAAGAAGTATAATGGTTAAATTTCTAAGAACATGCTTTTTAGATAAAATATTCCCACTCCTTCCCAAGAATGAACTAGTTTTCGAATTTCGTTCGAATTATGAATTAAAATAGTTGAAATACTGCATAAATGTGTAATATAGTAGTTTATGGCTATAATGTTTCTAACTTTCGAAGAAAAAATAAATAAAAAATGTTTCATGATAAGAAAAAAAGATTTGAAGACCCCAACCTCCCCCGACCCCCCTTTCCCAAATCAGGTAGGCTGTAATAGCTGTCATTTTTTAGTTAAAACTCAGCTAAAAATAACCTAAAATTAGTCAAGTTTAATTGGTCAAAAGCTAGTAAAAAAAATCAACACTGACTGGCTAGCCTATAGCTAAGGCTAAAGGTGGAAAAATTCATCGCCTAAAAGCCACAAGCTTAGTAAAGCAAAGTATTCTTGTTATCAGACTCGATGAAAGAGAGTAACAGAGGGGTAAAGATGCCCTCTGAATCAACTTTTTAGAAGGGCCTGGAAACTCGTATATTTTGGATCTAAAAATCTTCACAATTTTAATTGTTTTTTTTTTCATTCGATTTCTTACAAATTTTATTGGATTTAAAAAACAAATTGAAAAATCGATCCAAAAATTATTCTTGCTCTGGTGATAATTCTGGCACTCTGGTCTTGTCTGTCAAAAAATTTTTCTTTCACTTTTAGAGTTTTGTTTTTGAGCAATTACCAGAATAATATGGAGGAAATATAATTATCATTTACTCATTACATAATTATAAAAGTAAACATAAACATTCAAATACAATTTTACTTTCATGGTAATGACCTTAGAGCTATACAGACAATCCATAAATAGATGTTTAATTGATTTGACAAAATGTAAATTGAAATATAGCATTTTCCAGAGGCCATTGTATGTAAATTACTCGTCGAAGTTCATGAGAAGAAAAAATTCTTCATCGTGACTATTAAATGAAAAATTAAAATACTCCATCAACTCATCAACTTCATGGACTGGTGTTACTGATGTTTATATTAAAAAAGATTCGACAAATCCTAATCGTGTTTTGAACTCCCCTACAGTGATGTGAATGGCAACAATGTATGTTACTTGGTACCTAAATCATTGCGTTGTAAACCTTCATTTATGCCTATAATTAAACGAACGAGCAAAATGAGCACGTATCTCACATATTTACCGCTTATTTCTCAATCACGTGAATCATCGTAGAAGCGAGTTTCGTACATCCAGGCGTTTGTGTAATAGATAAGGAATCGGAATTCTCGCATTAAACTTTCACATAATACAGTACCTATTAGTAACGGCGTTAGTAAATTTCCTTACACCGTTGTCAATATGTTGCCCATCTCTTCACACTTTAGAAATTTTATCAGATGCTAGTGTGACAATAATGACAGATTGTAGATAAGTATACGAAAACTTGCGAAACCGAAACATAAAAAATCACACTTCTAGAGATTATCTACAATCTGCACGCAACCCCGAACAAGTGAGACCGGTGATAAAGACATTAGCACTTGGATGCTAGCGAACCGAGCTGCGAATGAAATTAACGAACCGGCGAAATTTTCTCTTTTTAATTATTCAGTCTGATTTTTCTTTTGCATCGTCGAACTGCTCCAACGTATCGCGTATAGCGGTAACATTAGGAGATAAGTGTGCCAGTTTATTTTTCACAAATGAGAAAAATATGCTCGCCATTCGATTAGTACAAATGCATATCGAACCGGTTCGCCGAATGAAATTTATCGTCAAATCGACCTCTTTAGACGAACTGGTGCAAGAGCGTTCGCGCATTTAGGTCATTCGGCAATTTTCGCATATTTCCGCGGAAATGGACAGTATTTTGGAGCTCACTGGTTATACCTGTACACCCGTTTTCACTTATTCGTGACGTTAACTAACCGATTAATAAGCGACCTGCGTGTAATATTATGTAATCGAAGTATACTACGTATCATCCTATATCGTTTATCGTTGGATTTTTTTTATTACGCTCGATGCAGTACACGAGATATTTTATGACTCTATGAACCGTTTCATGCGAAGAACCAAACATCGATTCAGGATTAACCCGATAAATTTTCCACTTCGATTTTTTTCTGCTATCGTGCGGACTCGCTTATAAGATCGCGATTCTTGTAACCACAAATTGCATTTAGAGACGAAATTTCTGTATAAATACGCGAATATGTAGCCAAATGGTGAATTTATGCAATCACAATGCTCGAAGCGGTTTAGTTTTAGGTCGTGAAACTTCAGGAGAATAACTGGTTCAGTGTCTGGAACTTGTTTGTTTAGATTTAGGTATATTTCCAACGTAGAGAGTACGATAAGGAAACAGAGACGTACTGAAGGGGAGAAAGGGGCGGAGTTTGTCCTTTGGTTTCTCGAAATTTAATGAATTAAGTTCAAGCTGATAAATAGTGGGATAAAATTAAACATAAGCCCATTAACTTTTTTTTCGGTAATTTTTACAAGTTGCAAAATGGTATAATTTAGTTGGTAATTCGTCTTCCTTTGCCTTTCTTTTAAAAAGTCCCAAGGTACGTATCTATAAGCGAGTGAGGAGATGATATTTTTAATTCTCAGACTCTCAAGTCTTCACTGAGTTTTAAGAACAAATTAAAGGAAACCTTGGATGAACAATTGTCTTTATTCTCCGATTCAGTGATCTAAAATATTCAAGAAACGATACCCCACATTCTTATTAAAAATAAAAGCGGTGGAAGAGCTTAAATCGCAAAAGAAAAATATGACAGTATCTAAAATATGGGAATGAACATAGGGTCAAAAAATATTTTAAAATTTAATGCCAAAGAAATCATAATAGTTTGGTGAGAGAGGAGGGTTGCAGGAAAAAATATTTGAAATCTCCCATTATGAGTTATCAAAATATAATGATATTTGCTAAGAAGATCAAAAATCACTATAAAATGGGATTTTAGATTAATTTAACCTAATCACAGTAAAAGGATTGAAGGCTTTTACCAGGGCTGTATCCAGAAATAGGAAAATTTAGCGGCCCACCGAGAAATCACATTTTAATGGCCCACAATTTTTTCTCTCATTTCTCAAACTATGAATTCATAGAATTTTTTTTTTTTTTATCAAAGTTTGGAAATTAAAGTGGCCCAATTTTTACCTCAATCGGCCTAAAGCTTCTTCGCGGCTCACCGAGATTTTCTCGGTGATTCGCCTGCTGTATCCGAGCCTGGCCTTTACTCTAGTCATAAATATCTTTATGAGATTCCAAGTTGAATTTGAAATAAAGACAATCATAACTCCTAACCGAAACAATCCAGAAAAGTAAAAATTTACATGTGGAATATGATGGAGAGCGAAATATAATGTCTTGAATTTATACAAAAATGAGTCCAAAATGAAGTATAGTCAATATTAGAAGAAAGCTGAAGAATCTCAAATAATTCGAATTTGACGGATATGACTCATATGATTGAAGGGATCAAGAAGTATACCATTTCTCAAATTTACACTCTATAGATGCAACACAACTGCCTCATTTAAGAACGAAAAGAGGGAACTAGGTGTCTTCATACGGTACCTTTCAAACAACTTATAGGTGAGGGTGAGGAGGAGGGCGGTTCAAAAATAAAATCTTAACCCTAAAAAAACAAAAACATCAATTGTCGATTTTATTGAAATTCGGAATGTCACTTTATCAATTATGAAACAAACAGAAAATTTTCCTCTTTTCAAGCTTTTTAGAATTTGCATTTTTATTTTCGTTCTGCATGAAAATAATTCTTGGTAAAAGATTGTTTATGTGAATATATATTGTATGGAGATACCTTCTTCAAATTTTCAACTCGACTGGAAATAAAAATCAACTCAAATTTCGAGATAAGTTAGAATGACCATTTGACCATCGAGGTCTGAAAATATTGGATTGCGTTCTTACACGATATGGTGAGATAGGACCACTTTCATACCTAAATTTCAATCTCTCAAACAAAGATGTAACCAAGGGAGAGGGGATTTGGTATCAGAACCCTTTCATGCGCACAGTATCTTAAATATTCAAATATTTAAATCGTATAATTCCACTACAATAACAGTCGCCGTGAAATCGTATAATAAAATAAACTGTTTAAATTAAAAAAAAAAAAAAAAATTAAAATAAATTGTTCATCATTAATTGAACATGTGTCTATGAACAACATAATTGCTTTGTATCATAAGCAAAAAAAATGTTTTATCTTTTCAAATTATGTACTTAAATATGAATCCTTGGTCCATTAAAAAAAAACTTTGGAAAATAACCCCCCTCCGCCTTTCAACGACGTCTGTAAGCTTCAAAATGTGTGCTCCACGCAGTTTCCCATGCCTTCTCCCAAGTGAAATTAATGAAAAGTTAGAACGAAAAAGCTTTTTGAGAATTACCAAGTTTTTAAATTTCTTAAAACCTTCATACCTCTTTAACAAAATCGATCCAGAAAAAATGAGTTCAAAATGGCGTATAGTCAATACTTGAAAAAAGCTTGATGATTATCAAATAGATCAAATTTGATAAATATGACCTCATATGATCAGAATTAACGGAGACAAGAAGTATACAATATCTTAAATTCACTCTCGTAGGAGTTGTTAGAATAGACAAGGAAAGATTAACGTCCTCAAAATTTAGAGGAAGAGGGTAGAGAACTCGAGAATCTAAATTTTATAATTAAAAAAATGTTTACAATTCCAATTGAATTTTTTTGAAATTTCAGAATTTCATTAAAAAAAAAATAATTGAAAAGGGTAACCAGAAAATTATTTATGGCACGCGACTAATTCTGGCTCTTCTCAAACATAAAATCGAAAATTTTTAGCTGCGGTAGTCTAAACTAGAGTAAGTTTAAATTATTAATATATAAGTATTTCACCACCATTGATGAAGTTAGAAGGGAGTTGGAAGAAAAAAGAGACCTTTAGGATGGAAATTGGATAATGAAATTTCTTGAATTTTTCATCTCCTAAAAATTTCATACCTACGTTCAAAATTTGAAAAAATTTTAGAAAGCCTGAGTTCAAATGTTCAAAATTTGAAATAATTTTTAGGAACCTGGAAGTGGTTCAAATATCAAAATTTCACTCCTTTTAATGCTTCGTTGATTGTTATATTTTTTTCTAGTTCACGATCTAAGCTCCTCCCCCTACCCTTTTGCAATTAAATAATGGTAAAATTGACGTTAACGCATAGTCACGTAGGGTATGGTAAAAAACGAACAAAATAAAAATAATAACGAATAAATTCTAAACTCTTCAATCCAATGATATTCGTGTAAGTACGGTCGTATCAAGTCAAACTAGAAATGATTAGATTGCAAAAATCATTGAATCTTGCAGCATTCTCACACAGATCAGATCTCTTCACCAAAACTAAAAAAAAATAGGTAAAAATCCAGTTTGAACTTGACATGTAGGACAAACCGCAGCCTAAATCCTGCAATGCCTAATGAACTTGTACCATTTACCACGCGTGGAAATTGCGAAATATTGTGATGGGCACAAATCCCATGTTCAACATCGTACAAAAATCATATAGGTACAGCGAAGTACCCAATCATAAAATGCTTACGTTAATAGCTTAAGGTCAATATTTGAACGCTAGCAAAAAATACAAAGGGAGGGGTGCACACGTAACCATCGTCGGCTCGGTATCATTGCTATTAGCGCTGGTAAGAAAAAAACCTGCTCTAACGAAATCATTCGAAAAAAGAGAAAGTACCTAGGTGTTTCCACGTGTTTCTAGTTCGCGCACGCCGAAACCACCTCATGCGGCTTACCACATAGTTAAAAAATATTGCGAAATGACGTCACAGAGATTTTCGAAGGACCGAGACAATTTCGTGAATTTAATTATAAGATTCGCTGGTAATGGTTTACGAGATGGGTTTTGAAAATTAGCGCTAAATATACCCGCTATAAGCTTATTTTTTCACGTTTTACTCATCTACTTCCGTCCGAGTGTCTTCCGCAATGAGTTAGCATTGACGTCAAGCAAGATTAAGAGGATTTTATAGAAGTGATGGAAAATTTTCGGTCATCTATTTGTCAGGGCATTAACCGAAATAATGTTTCATTGTTTTCATCAGGCTGTGATTCGGATAATAAGTGATAATTGTTACAACAATTATGGTAATAATCGTTAACAAATTAATTAACGTGTGGAAAATTTCAATTGGTATTTTTCATCTTTTACCGCTTATTAATGCTAATCAGCGATAAAAATAATTGAAAAATACGCATTTTTACGTTGCATTCTACATGTAAAATCTTCATAATTATATGTAACTCATAAACACTAAGTAAGGAAAAAAATGATAAGAATAGAAGTCGAAAAAAATTCTTAGAAACGTAAGCAGCCATACCGCATCAAGGATGCCGGGTTTTTAATTGATGATTGTTCACGTTTGCAAATAATGTTGCTAAGCCCTTCATGCCTACAGGCCACACACAGTACCGAATGTGAAAAACCTCATCCTATCCCTTTCAAAAGCACCCATTAAGAAGTCGACTTTAGGATATGTGTAGTTTATGTTTGCCCACAGTAATGATATATATGAGCCCACTTTTTTTTTACTTTCAATAAGTTAAAGCTGCTCGAGCTATCTTCAAATTTTTATGATCTGTCATTTTACATGTATGTTGACTCAAGTTTGAGGGGTCATATTCCGGTTGCTAACTAAACCTAAATACAAAATTTGACCTTCTCAGGTCGATTTGGTGAAAAGATATGGGCATTTCATAAAATTTCCTATAGTGATTTTTCCTCCAAAAGCGATTTTTTGCTCCATCTCGCCTCCAAATTCACTTAAGGAGGTTAAAATTGGAATATATTAATCATAAATGATGCAGAACAGGTTGTCTAGAGTAGAAAGTCAATTCTTAAAATGAAATAATGAATGACATTATACGAAATAATATAGAAAATAATGTAAGCAGCCATGTCATGTTACTGGAGCTGAGTTTTCAATTGTGGCTTGTCCAGATTCGCAGATAACGATGTTAAACTCTTCAAGGCCATAATACTTACCTAGTACCGAGTCTGAAAATCACCACTTATCGCTGTTAAATTTAGGATATGTAGTACTTCTTGCCCATAACAATCACATGAGCTCATATTAATCAACTTTTAGCTGTATGAGGATCCTGAACTATTCATCAGAGAATTCGTCATTTTGGATCCATTTTGATCCAAATTCAAAGGATCACATTCTGCTTAAAACTAAGCCCACATATAAAGTTTCAGGTATCAAAGTACATTTGATGATGAGATAAGAACGATCCATGAAATTTCCTATCATGATTTCTCTTTTCTCCCCTTGCTGTAACTCCCCTCCAATTTCATTTGGGAAGCTAGAATTCACATGTAATATCCTCTTGGGCTCAATTTATCATATGATGCTATAATTAGAAATGTCTGACCTTTCGTTTATCTCGCCATATTTAGGAGGATGATAACCCCTCTTCCTCCTCCTCCCTCTTTTCATGATGTATAATGGTACATTTGACATATACAGTGATTTTCATTATCAAAAATTATATGAGACCGTGTTTACACACTTCAAAGTATTTAAGGCTACTTAAGTATTTCTCAAATTTTGAAGAGATGCCATTGTGGATCCATTTTGATCAAAATTCAAGGGATCATATTCTGATTCCTGATTATTCCACATACAAAGTTTGGCTTTTATATTTCGATTTGGTGAAGAAATATGGGAGATTTAAAAAATTTTATAGCTCAGAACTCTTTGAAAAACCCATTTTTGGCTTTAAATCCACTTCACATGTACTTGGGAGGCTGAAATTGGAATATGTTGGTACCCGTGACTTACTATTTCAAGTGAGAACAAAAAAAAAATTCGAAAATTTTGTATTCCCCAACTCCACTCAGAATTTGAAAGAACCACTATTTTGAGGGCCTGTGCTACAGGAAGGAGAAAGAATATCAAAAAGTTCGACATTACCGTGTCATTACAAATGACAATGAAATGTTAACTTATGAAGGCCCCATCCTCCCCGATCTCTCCTTTCCAAATCAGGTAGGCTGCAATAGCTATAGTTTTTAATTAAAAATTCAGCTAATCAACAAAAGTTGTATATTTATCAAACAACCTGAAAACATTTCATCTAATCGCCAAAATGATTTCATATTTGAATTCACGGTATTCGAAACCCTAATAATCGATATCCATCATCATTTTTTATCACTAAATTACCCCACTCAACTTCTCCTCACTGGGATAACCTCCCTAATGGGTGAGTGAGGAGCTATTCGAGTAGATGATAAAAATCATGATGTATATCGATTATCAGGTTTTTGATGATGCTGAGTACGAATCTACAATGTATTTTGAGATTGAAATCGATGTAAGTGAGGAAATCCTCAATTTAAGGATAAGATGAACTGTTGTGAGCAAAATGTTTCTGTATTAAACGCCATATTGGAGAAAGGAACTACAAATTCGCATTTTTCAGTGATATTTTCCTGAACTAATACACAACTCGTATAAGAGAAACTAGAGAAGTCTCCTAGAACAACCAGCTCACAACTTAATGAGCCTTATCGGCGACAATAGTGCAAAAAACAAACTGCATTACATCTATTACCTAATACTTTCCAATTTCGTGCCCGTCGGCAATTTCATCACATAAATGCGAAAAATACCGCCACTTAGCAAGCACGAAATTGTGAACTCTGTGACGAATGGATTGATTTCCATATTGTAACAAATGATGAATGAGACGATTCGGTGTATTAATGTAATCGCGTAACCTATACAATGTTACCATACAGCGTACACGATAATTGTGACTTGTGCCGGCACGCTACGTTATCAATGAATGTGGACGACGACGCTGCGGTTATTACACGCCGCGATACCATCGATTCTATAGATTGTATAACGTTATCCGTTATCGTACGCTTAAATAACTGGTCGAGCGCGGTATAAGACGCGCGTGCTCGTTCGACTCTTTTCGGCCGATTGAGTGAAAGTTGTTGAGCGGCGTGGAGACAGGATGTGTTGACCAGGTAACCTTGCCCCAGTCTTTGAGATCTTTATTATCCTCCTTTGTAAATCCATTAACGGTTTTACGCGTGTAATATATCTGCGAGATATATCGCGCCGATGTAATCCTGCAGAATAGAAACACTCATCGGGTGTACTTCATGATTTATGGCCGCTGTAGAAACGCGTCTCTCGGCGTAGCTTGGGAATAACGCTGCGAAATTGATATAGAAATTGAATGTAACGCGAATCGCGCATTTATTGTAACCGGTTGATGATGCGAACGCGGGAATATCTTCAACATGATCGTTTTTGCCGAGCGTTGTATCACTAGACAGACATCGTTCGATGTTCTTCCTATTCCTTAAATTGGGAAAGTATTAACATGAGATCGAATTTCATGATAGCACTTGTTGATAAATCCTCAGTTCGAGCATGATTTCGAAAGAAATTTCGTAATAGTGTTTTCGAGGAAATCAGTTTAGAAAATGAAAGCGACGTGACATTAGTTTATCACGGATTGTCATCAGCGCCGATGGTTAATGAGCTCTTTCATTCAGGATCGTTAATTCGATGTCTTACTGGCACAAAGGTTCCACTAGTAATTTATTATGTCAACTTAGATAGATCTTACACAACCGCATATTTTCTGCTTTAAGTTATTCTGTAATGACAGGGTGGACAACTTACGCAGAAAAAATGTAGTAGGGATGTCAAATTATTTCAAATTGATTATGTTCAACAATAGAAAAAGGTAAGCAGCCATGCCGCATTACTCGAGCTGAGTTTACAACTGTGGCTTCTTCAGGTTTACGAATAACATTGCTAACCTCTTCATATCTATAGTACAACGCCCAATACCAAGTCTAAAAACCCTAACCCTATCCCTTCCAAAACCACTCAAGAAGTTAAATTCAGAACAAACATATATTTCTGGTCATGAAATATTATATGATCACTTATTTCTCAAATTAAAACTACTTGAGGCTTTTCAAATTATATTCAGATCGTTAAGATCCGCCATTTTGGATTCATCTTGACAAAAATCAAAGAGGTCATATTCTAGTCATCAACTAACCTTACACACGAATTTTGACCCTTCTAGATCGATTTGATGACGAGATATGGAAGTTTCATGAAATTTCCTGCAGCAATTTCCACTTCAAAAGCCGTTTTTTGCTCTAACCTTCCTCCAAATGCACTTGGGAAGCTAAAATTAGAATAAGTTAGCCACATGGACTCATTTTACCATATGACACCACAATAAAACAATTTTGACATCTCGTGTACCCCCATCACATTTTGATGTCGATAACCCCTCCTTCTCTTTTCCAACACCATGTACGGAAGTGAATTGGTGATATAGCATATTTTTTATCCCCAATAATGATATGAGTTCATATTAGTTAAATTTTTGCTAATTTAAAATTCCTCAATCTCTACTTAAGTTTTGATGATCCATTATGTTGGATCTATTTTGATACGAATTGGAGAGGTTATATTCTGGTTACCAACTAACCCTACAGACAAAGTTTGATTTTTCTACGTTGATTTGGTGAAGAGATATGGATAATTTAAGAAATTTCATAATTTAAAATTTCCTCAAAAAGCCATTTTTTGCTCTAACTCCTCTCAAAATGCACTTGGAAAAGTGAAAGTTGGCTATGTTAGTGTCCGTAACTCACTCTTTCATGTAAGATTAAAAACCAAAATTTGAAGTATTCACCCTTTCTTCAGCCCTCCTCAAAACTTGAGTGATCCGCCATTTTGAATTTTATCGAAAAAAGAAAAAAGCAGTTTTGTCACATTTTTGAGAAGAGTCTCTCACCAAGTTTTGAGGGAATTTTATGAATTCCCGCTGGCGCTATGCGTTGCAGAAAAATACACCGGGTGATTACATGATTCGAGCACTCCGAGTGTAAAAATTAAAAATCTTTCCCTCATAGAAATGAATAATATAGGTATTTGAATGATATTAACAAGAATAAATGGCATAAATAAAATTAATTCAATGCTTAAAGGCGTCTATCAATGAAATGCAAAATTTTAATTCATATTTTTGTTGTAAAAAATACACATAATTATGCGTTGAATTTATTCACCTTTCGCTAATTCTATCACCTGGGTGTTCGAATCAAGTTGTCATCCGGTATGCATACCAAAAAGTTGTACATTTCCCAGATGATTACAAATGGTCTGAAACGCAAAGATTTGAAGACCCCATTCTCCACCGACTTTACTTAAATTTTGACTAATCACCATAAAATCATTATAAATCATCCATTGAGTCCATATTCATCAAATTCGTTTAAACTTTAAAGTTACTCAGAATACTAAATTGCTGCACTCCCATAAGAGCAATGTAATTAATTCAAAAACGATCACCAGGTGCGCGACAATCGAGAAGGTACATCTCTGATTGGTGGCTGAAATAACAACCAATGATAGCGTCGGCCATATCAAGCGGAAAATTCAAAATAAGTAATAACCTATCAAAATTGACACTAGATCACAGCGCTTGTATAGTGAGAAAATGATCCTACTCTCATTTTTTATTTATTTCAAATTGCAGTAACTTGGTATTCATTCCATTTAACTTTGATGAGTTATTTGGAACTTTTCAAGCTTTTTCTAAAATTTTGACCATTTCCCATGTTGGTTCCATTTTGACCCAAATTTAAGAAATTATTTTGGGGTTTCAAAATTTATTTGATATTTTGAAATAATAACAAATAATATCTTCTTATAGTACTATTATCTATCATCTAAATTTGGTGTTGTTGCATTATAGAGCAGTTATATGGTAACTGCTCCATGTTCTAATCGGTCATACGTCACGCATGTAACAACCAATCAGCAATTTGGAAAGTCGTAAATTACCACAACTTACTCGTAAAATAAAAACACGAATCAGCTGATGATTCAAATCACAAACGAAATTCAGTCGTTCACTGAAAACTAAACGATATTATTTAGGAAGGTAGAAATGAAACTAACTACATTTTATTACATCCCAGACCAGTTACTATAACTACTCTATACAGTTGATATTACTATCACTTATATCAGTTTTCCCATAAACGACACAAAAAAAATGAAAATACCCGAAAACGTTCGGGCACGGGTACGGAGCCTTGTATGAAACATCACTTTTATATCCTGATCTATCAAGTTATTCCTCAGTGATTCTAACAACAACATGAGATCAGACCTGATCTATTTCTTACGCGAATACATTTCTCGAGTAAAATAACCACAAGTTAAAGAATTTGAAAAAATATGTTTCAATGCTAACACTCGACAAAAATAAAGACAAGCGCTGGAACCTCATTGTCTGCGAGATTACTTCAGTCCTTGAAAATGTTTACGAGCGTCGTAAATGTTTCTACAATGAATGAATGAGGAATTTACGAAACCTAATTGGTTAGATGAAAGATTTACGATTGATTCGCCAACAGAAAGTGCAGACTCCAAAATCTGTGCGACGAAAACGACCTCTGGTGGCGTTGAACGAGAGAAGCTTTCGGGTTAAACTTGGAGTAGCGCTAATTGACCTCGAATGTTTTTTCGCGTGCTAATTAATCACGCTATTTGTCGTCTAGAGGAAAAAACTCTTTTAATTAGTTACAGTTCGCAAAATCGTCGCCGGCGGCGTTGACGAGTTTCTAATTTTTGATCTTCAGTCTTCGGTCAAAATGCATCGTTATGTAATAAATTTTTAAATTTCTCTAACAATTCAGTCAAATTATCTACGATTAGATAATAAGAAAATTGATGAAGATTTTCGATACTTTCTCCTTCGCCATTTACGTTATACCTACTCACGCTGGCATATCGGATATGCTTATGTAATCACGCGTTCATATAACGTTACTCGTTTGAATCGTGTGTACGGGCTCGCATTATACATATGCACACGCGATTTTGGAATGGTTTTTTTTTTTGTTTTAGTCTTTATTTTATATAATATAGCGCTGTTTAATTATAATGCCTCGAATGACCTTGTATACGTGTTGGTGATTTAATGGAAAAATGATGAGTCGTATTTTTAATCCATAGGAAATGCGTAGTGGGTTATATTAATAATATTTCGATGTAATACCGTTTTTCCTTGCAACTCGATATAGGGCACGTAAAGAGTAACAGTTACAAGCTTTGTCACTAAATAAGAACTTGCTTGGTGAACTTCCTGGTGGTAGTGTAAGATCCGGGTACAGACGCTATCGTTTCTTCGCAGGTACTTGAAAACTACGAAACATTTTTTTACACCATTTCGACTAGTTGGTGTCACACGTGACACTTGTACTAATAATTGAGAATGATCATAAGGTCAAGGTTGTCATTCAGTACCGACGTATTAAAAACGAGATTTTTCTTTCTTATTTATAATTCAAGGCTTCTTCTTCCATTCCTTGAATATGAGTTTTTACTCGAAGGATTCGTTGACCTTTTTTCTTTTTTTTTCATTTTAATAAAAACCATCGGACTGGTTTCTTTCAGTTTTCGAGCGATAATGCTTTAAAAGTGTGTAATTTAAATGATTTTTTTCCAGGTTCACCATGACGGTGGCCAAAACGATGCCAGAATTTTTCAAAGGCCAGAAGATCTTCATAACCGGTGCTTCTGGTCTTATGGGCAAAGTCCTCATATGGAAGTTATTGTACAGCTGTCCGGATATCGATACCATCTATGTTTTGCTCAGACCGAAACATGGTAAACCAGTTGAAACGCGACTGGAAGAGATGATGAAAACTCGGGTAAGTTAACATTCCGCCTTCTTTGGTTCGTCAGTACAGGAAAATATAAGTCAGCGATTACTTAATTGAAAAAAAACGTAAACAGTCATGCTGCGTTACTTTAGTAGGGAATTAAATAGGGGATCATTCAGACAGGTAAATAAGAATGTTATTTTTCTCACACCCGCACGCAATACCAGAGATGAAAACCTTCGCCCATTCCCTTCAAAAACATTTGGAAGTTGAATTTAGGATGTGTATAGTACTTCTTACCTCCAGAGATCATACGAACCAATGTTCACTATATTAGAGCAATATAAGATCACTGGGATCATTTTAGATCTCTTTCGACGTATTTGGAAAATCATACGTTAGTCCTAAACAGACCTAACGCATAAAATTTGAAAATTTCATTAAAACTCTGTTTTTTGTTCCAACTTTCCTCCCAATTTATTGAGTAGACTAAAATTTACTGACATTAAATCACTAATATTTTTTGCATAATTGATTTAAATTACCAATACACAAGTGAATTTACAGAAAAATCAAAAAAATTTATTTCGATTATGATATCAAATCACCAGAAAAATGTCCTTTTGCCAAAAATTGTTAAAAATTCAAAATATTTTATTTTTTCAAAAATTTTAGATTCGCTGTAATTTCCAGTATTCATACGCGTAATTACAGTAAATTACCAGTAAAATTTAAAATCTACTAAAAAAACAAACGTTCTAAAATTTTTGATAGATTTCCCCTGCTCTCAGATCAGATGTACCTGAAATTTTCATTTACTGATACTTAACAATAAAATAACACCAATAGACAATAACTACAACAAAGAAATGACCATTCAAAAAACGAATGTAATTTTTATCAAGATTATTTGAAATCACGAGAAAAAAAAAAGTTTATAAAAGTAATGAAGTAAATCTGAAGGTGTAAAATTTTGTTTTCATTTTTTTCACCAACATCAGAGCACCTGCTGTAAGGAAGGAGTAAAAAGGTGATTTGGCGCAGAATATCAGTAGAAAAGTTTCAATATTTGAAAATGTCCAAAAATTATAAATGTTTCAAAAAAAAATTCAAAGTCTAAAATTTGCAAAAATATTTAAAACTACAGAAATGTCCAAAATTTAAAAAAAAAATATCAAAAATTCAAAAAATATCAACAAATTAAAAATTAAAAAAAAAATTGAAAACAGTTTCAAAAATGAAAAAAGGTTATCAAAGACCGTTGTCCGTAATTGCGAGTAAAAAGAAATGACAAAAAGTGCAAAAAAAATTTTTTCATATCTGAAAATAATAAAAATGTTTAAAAGTATTTTTTTAAATGAAAAAAGTTCTAACCCTTAAAAAAAATTGAAAAATTGAAAAAAATCCCAAAAAAACCGGAAAAATGGTACCAGAAATAAAAACATCAAAAAACGAAAAAAATGTCCAAAAATTTAAAATGGGGAAAAAAATGAAAAGCGATTCTCCAGCATAAAAAAAAAATTATCAAACATAAACATGTCTGTAGCTGTGAGTGAAAAGTGCAAAACATGTTTTTTTTTCAGTTTTCAAAATGTCCAAAACTTACAAAAAATTATCCAGAATAATGAATGTTTGAAAAAATAAAAATAAACTAGAAACTTTGAAAAAACATAATAAAAAAATCCTATAAGAAATAAAAAAATGGAACCAGAAATAAAAATATCTGAAAATAAAAAAATTACCAAAAATTAAACAAACAAAAAAGAAAAAAAATGAAAAACTTTCCAAAAACGAAAAAAAACAAACAAACAGAAATTCATGTCGGTAGATTTGAGTGAAAAAAATACCAAATCTGTCATTTTTTTTTCAAAATGTCCAGCTTAAATAATAAATGTTTAAAAAAATAAATAGAAGTTCAAAACTTAAAAAAAATAATAATAATAAAAAAATAAAAAATACATAAAAATCGAAAAAATGTCATCAAAAATGAAAGTATGCCCAAAAATGAAGAAATTATCCAAAAATTAATAATAATTCTTCCAAAATGAAAAAAAGTTTAAGAAACCCAGAAAGATCCAGAAATGTGGGCAGCGTTTGAAAAATAAATTCATTTAAGAAAAAAAGATACCTACATATTACACATGTAAACTTCAAATTCAGCGCTACTCTGCTTCCAAATAGCTCTTCGTAGTTCTACAAATAATAATGCTCCCTTCTGATTGGAATAATTTCAAAAAATAAAACAAATACCAACACATTCGTCTCCTTGTTACGCAACATTACCATGATATAGTGTACTGAAAAACAAGAAACACCTAAAAATCGTGACTTCTGCGCCTCAAAAAATCGCAAACATATTTCTTCCGCAGAACCGTCAACGAGTTAAAATACGATTTTCGACTCGAAAATACGACACAATACGTCGAGGAATCGGACACACGTCGAAATAAAACGTCCGCTTCGGCCTCGAGCATTCTCATTAATTTATTATAAGTTCAGGGGAAAATAAGTAGAGTAATTGAGTAATTAAATCGTACGAACGATTACATTGTCATCGTTCGGTTTTAGCGTAGAGGTTTGATTTAAGAGTTAATTTTATTATTTACTTCCATTGTTCGGCGACATAACGCGTTTAATTAATCTATAAATCGTCTTTATTTTCAGATTTTCAACAAATTTTGGAACGAAAATCCCAAGCTTTTACAAAAAGTAGTCGCGGTAACTGGAGACGTTGGAAACGTAGATTTAGGCTTATCGCCGGAATCGAAGAAAAAACTATTGAACGAAGTAAACATCGTGTTTCACGTTGCTGCTACGTTGAAGCTGGACGCGAATTTAAAAGACGCTGTTAATATGAATACCGAAGGAACCTGGAGGCTTTTGACGTTGGCCTGCGAAATGAAAAATCTCGTTGTATGAGGCTTTTTAATTTATTCGATGTACCTATCATTTCAATTAGATTACTTGAAAGCGATATGTGGATAATTTATATCGATAATTTATTTATAAAAATTTATTGTAAAACAAAATGCATTTTAATCGATGTAATTTTGCCTTTTTCGCAGGCATTTGTTCATACATCTACGGCGTATTGCCATTGTGATATACCAATTATGGAGGAACGAGTTTATAAGCCTCCAGAAGATCCTCATAATGTGATGAATCTGGTGCACTGGATGGATCGCGATTTATTACACGAGATCACCGACAAGTACATGCCTCGAGTACACATTAAATAACATTAAGTATAAAAATAAATTCAATCAATGGTATTTTAAACTTTCGCAGAGTCATCAGTCCTCACCCCAATACCTACACTTATAGCAAAAGATTGGCGGAAAAGTTAGTAGCCGATTTTTACCCCAAGTTACCAGTAGCTATTGCAAGACCTTCAATTGGTTAGAATTTTGTTCACAATAATAAAATTAGTAACAAAAATAAACCAATATTCATTAACGTATCTTTATTCGAATACACATTTCAGTGATTCCCAGTTGGCAAGAACCGCTTCCCGGTTGGGTGGATAATTTGAACGGACCTGTTGGAATTATGATCGGAGCCGGGAAAGGTGTAATCAGGACCATGTTGTGTAACGCCGACTACAATGCTGAAGTTATACCCGTCGATTTGGCCATCAATGGACTCCTAGCTATAGCGTGGAAAACGGGCACAACAAAACCAGAAGAAAGGTGATTAACGAATCCAGTAAAAGTGAATCGAGAACTAATCATATTTTCTATATCGATTATTTTTTTCACAGACCATCGGAAATACCAGTGTACAATTTGACACAAAGCGACATGAATCCGATGACTTGGGGTGAAGTAGTAGAAAGAGGCAAACAACTAGCCCACCAATACCCATTCGAAATGACCTTATGGTATCCAGGAGGTAATATCAGAAGCAGTATTTTGATGCATAACATTATAGTCATATTATTCCACTGGATACCAGCCTACTTCATCGATTTCATTATGCTGATCATTGGACAAAAACGATTGTAAGTTGTATTAAAAATATATTCAAATCTCGTGATTCTAAGCAGTAGCGGATCTAAGAAAAAAAAGACCAAGTGATAAAAATGATTTGGAATCCCAAAAATAATTTTTAATGGGTGAGTTGGGGGAAAATAGGAAAAATTTTAAATTACAATTTATTCATTTTTAATATCTCTTGCAACTTTTTTCGAAGCAAAAATCTCGATGAAGTCTGAAAAAAAATGTTGAAGAACAGAAGGTTTTTAGTTCTCACATAATTCATACTGAATCCACCACTGACTCTACGATCTCAAACTGATGATAATAATCGAATTTCGTATTTACAGCATGGTACGTGTGCAACAAAAAATCCACGATGGTTTAAGAGTACTACAATACTTCACCACGCACCAGTGGAAGTTCCGAAACACAAAGCTACTGGCGTTACGTGAAACGATGAGTGAGTCGGATAAACGAGAGTTTTCGTTGGCCATGGAAACCGTCGATCCTGAATCATACATGATCGATTGTATCCTCGGTGCCAGGCATTACTGCCTTAAAGAAGATCCAGCCAGTATACCAAAGTGTAGAAGAAATATTAGAATGTACGTAACGAAAGCACTATAAGTAACATGGGTTTGGAAATACGCTATTTTTGGTTACTAGGTTATCAATTGTGAGATTTTCAGATTGGCCTCATCATATAAAATTACTTTTTTTGCACGTAAGATTTTCATGCTTTGAGTATTAATCAAAATAATTTCGTTAATTTACACCGAAATAAAACTTTTACATTATTATCACAAGTAAGGCATCTGTCTTACTTCTCTTCTCGTAATATTGATAACAAAGATGGCGTATTCCATACCTGGGTTACAGATGCCCTAACGTAACCTAGTTTAAGTAACCTCGCTATGTTGAATTCGAAATGCTAAAATTTTATCATAATTATTTTTTTAATTCGCAGATTATACTATGTCGATCGAATAGCCACAATTATGTTCTACCTATTTTGCGCCTGGTTCATCATCAGGTCTACGGAATTAGTTATGAGAATATTTGATATTCAAAAACCATCGTACATGTTTCAAAATCTAAACACATCCAGCTGAGAATACCACTCCTGTTTTACCTATAATATGAATTTTTAACCATTTTTTTCGATGTTTTTTCCTTCTCTTTTTTTTTAACTACCTGCGTTTTTATGTATAAATTATATTTTAATACATAAAAATTTATTTTATACGATTTGGTGTACATTTTTCCATAGATAAGATCATCTAATTATAATGAAATACGAAATAGAATCACAAAAAATTTTAATTTAAGCGATATTCTGAAAGTCATCCGAATCAATCATAAAAATTTATAGAATATAAAATGATATGTAACATTTCGTATGTTGGTAGCAGCCACATTTCGAAAGAATTAAGTATAACTCGGTGCACAAACGCGAAATTTCATTTGGACACGAATATTATATTCAACATAAATTAAGGTGCTAAAAAAAACAATAATAAAAACACTGCAGCCCCTCTGACCCGAAGGAAGGCTAGGTCACAAAAGTTTTGGCATGTTCAGTAAATTATAAAAGCCACAGAGAACTAACGTTCGTTACTCGGTGAACATTTGACAGGATGTAAATAGCTCAGGCGATAGCACCAGCCAAAGCCGACGCTATCTCAAGCGCTGGGTTTTTTCAAGATTCCACATTATGTATAGGCAGATTTAATATCATATGCACTGTGTCTAACTGATCTTAGTATCCCATTAAATCAGAAAGTACTTTTATTTGAAATTTAATTTAAACTTCTCGACATTGAATGTAGAAATTATTTGGTATTGAAATATTAAACTGATTTCTTACTAAATTTTTCTAATACTTATATTCTTCAGTTTTTAGAAAAAAGTTATTTCTAGCAGAATTGCAAACTGTGGGGATGCTAGAATCAGTTAGATACAGCGTATAGGTATAATAGTGTTCGTTACAGATATTAAGGTTAAAAAATTAAACAAAAACTAAACGATGTTTATTTTTTTTTTTAATTTTGTATACTTAAATTTATTCAAAAACATAAAATTATAATAATAACAACAACAGTAATACTTAATAAAATAATAATGAAAATCGAGAACTCCTATGAATTCTCAGGGCTGTTGAGAGGGAGGGTTAAGAAGCAGAAGTAACTCATCATTCTGATTTTTTTTTTTAATTAGTAATAAGATAAATTTCAATGATAAAAAAATATCTCTAGCAGTTAGAGAAGTCCAAACAGAATATAAAATGTGTTCAAAAATTTTTTTCATTTTCATTCGACTTTTCTCTTATAATTTGGAGGAGCTATATTTAGGAAAATGCATTGAGACCTAAAAGTTATGTCTGTGACCTTCTAATCATTTTCTCAGCAATAGTTTTTACCCTGTGCCCTACGTATTTACGCGCCATGTACAGCTATTATGCCTAGAGGCACATCGATGTGTTGATTTTAAGTAAGTGTGTAAAGCTGGGTCCTATGTAGAAAGGCTAATAGATTATCGATTCGGCGAGGATCGTTTGCCAGAATTAGGTCTTATATTAAAATTATTTAATTGATTAGGAATACAATCGATTTTAATATTTATTGAAGGAATCGTTCATGAATGAATTACATCTATTGAAGTTAAAATTAATTGAATTGGAAAATTAAATGGGATAATTATTCTGTATCTTTGGTTATGATATTTTGGGCAGGTGGTCAAAAATGTTACATAAATAGGTATTCTTTTTTTATTCTTTTTTTTTTTTTTTGAAGAAAATATGTCCCACACAAAAAATATGATATGAACATTTTTTCATTTATACTTTTGTAAATGTTACGCAATAATGTCCAAATTCAAATATCCTTGTTGGGGGGCGGGAGGTCCGTTACTTAGGGAGAAGAGATTGCAATTTAATAAAATAAAAAAATACAATTTTTCTAACAGGGTATCAATAAAAGTGAGCAACGCCACTTGGAGCTATAGGTAACTGGGTCTAAGAGAGAAATGATTTTTGAGTCATTCCAAGCATTGTGTTGTAAGTTACAGCATGTTACAGTTTTTAAACAAAAAAAAAATAAATAGAAATTTAATTTAAAAAAATAATAATAAAAAAATCAAAAAGACACTTTTAAAATAAATTTTATTTTTAAAATAAATTTACAGTTTTGAAGATAGTTTTACCTATGAATAATTTTTAATTTATGACATCATGTTGTACTCTTTTCTTTTTCTAATTTTTGAGAATTTGTTCTTCATTAAAGTGTTTACTTTTCAACATTTTCCTATTTTTTCAATCATGAAAATTTCTATATATTTAATGATTCTTCCATAACTTGATTTCGCTGCATTTTTACAAAATAATTCCTATATTTTTATCGTCAATTTATTTATTTTTTATTTTTGGATACTGTATAATATTATGGTGGCGTTTAATTAATCATTGAGCAGAATATATTTAAAATTTAATTTATCTTTAAATTATGTTTTTAATAATCAAACAAAAATAATTTTGCCGAAATAAATATGGTGGAAAAATTAAATAAAAAAAAAAACAGCCATGCTGCATTACTACAGCTGAGTTTTTGACTGGGGCTTGTTCGAGTTTGGAAATAACCTTACTAATCACTTCATGACTACGAGCCACACCTACTAACATGTCTGAAAATCCTAACCTATCCCTCTCAAATCTTTACGATTCGTTATTTTGGATCTATTCTCAGCTAAATTTAAGAGGTCATATTTTGGTCACAGACTGACCCTACATAAAGAGTTTGACATTTTTAGGTCGATTTGGTGAGGAAATATGAAAGATTCATGAAATTTCCTACAGAGTAATATTTCTCCTCTAAAAGCCGATTTTGCTCCAACACTTCTCCAAATTCACTTGGGAGGGAAAAATCAAAATAAGCTGGTCACATGTGCCAATTTTATCATATGACTTCGCAATAAAAAATTTTTGACTTTTTCTGTAGAATCATCATATTTTGAGGTCGGTAACTCCTTCTTCTTCCCTTCAATATTATCTGTGAAGGTGAATTTTGTGATATAATATATTTCTTATACCCAATAATTATATGAGCTCATATTAATTACATTTTTACTAATTTGAGGCTTCTCAAGTTCCACTCAATTTTTGATAATCCACCATTCTGGATATATTTTGGTGCAAATTCAAGAAAATTTGATCTTTGTAAATTGATTTGATGAGAATATATGAAAGATTCAAGAAATTTAATGACTCAAAACTTCCTCAAAAAACCATTTTTTCTCTAACTCCTCTCAAAATGCACTTAGGAAGCTGAAATTTGCATATGTTGGTATCAGTAACTCACTCCTTAATGTGAGATCAAAAACAAAAAATTTGAGCTATTTGCCTTTTCTACAGTTTCCCTTAAAATTGGAGTGATCCGCCATTTTGAATGTTATCAAGAAAAAAAATAAAGCTCGTTTTTTGTATTTTTAAGAAGAGTTTCTCACCGAATTTTGAACAAATTTCATGAATACCCAACGCCACTACGCGTGGGAAAAAATATACAATATACCAAAAAGTTGGACATTTGCCAGATGATAACAAATGATCTGAAACACAAAGATTTGAAGACTCCACCCAACCCCGACCCTCCATTTCCAAATCATGTAGGCTGTAATAGCGGTTGTTTTAAAGGTAAAAACTTAACTAAAAATTTTTATCAAAAAATAATTTTAGACTGAACACAAATCTCTCAACAGTCACGCGAAATATGATATGAAATTTTTGTAAGTGAAAAATAAGCTCATCAATACGAATAGTTCATATTTAAATGACATTTGTATTTTTTGACATTATTTCCAGAAAATTAATTTTCTTCACCAACGTAATAATCTTTCCTGCACTCGACATGTCTCGTTTAACTAAAAAAAAAGAAAAAAAAAATGTAAGTATACGAAAATCTACATGCATTCATTCCCCTTAAAAAAATATGTAGTAGACAACCAAACCTACTCTCCTACAGACGATACACCGTAAAAATATAAAACCGGTTTCGTACTGGTCCGTTAACTATATATAACTACGAGTGGAAGCGGTGTTATTAAACTGATTTTTTTTCGGATTCCTTTCATATTAAAGATGCCATTCAAGGCGTATTTTTTTAGAATAAAAGGGTCAAAAAATCGCCTAACGAAAATTTCCATTAAGTACAAAAATACCCAATTATCATCGAATGGAAGAACACAAAAACAATTGTAATCATCTTCATTTCTTCTCTAGGTGGGATTAATTACGGCAATTTCATTGGCATTTCGAAAATAATACTTGAAATAGAACTTTAAAATAAATCGTTAATAAATTTTCGTAATTAAAATAACACTTTGTTCAAGTCTCCCGCACGAGTATCCAATATTGTAACATGTCAAGGTTCTAATTTTTTATTCACAGAGTAAAAAATTTATCGACAAAAAATTATAACATAACGGAAATTGCAAGCAATTACTTTTTTTCACGAGATAATAATATACCACTAAACGAGGTATTATAATGAAGTAGTATTCACCTACTGAATCATACAAACCGTTTGAATTTTTTACACGCGATAAAAAAATTTATTAAACTCAAAATTCAAGTCGCAACTGGTACAAACTCCGCGTGAAATTTACAATCTTCCTACGAAAGAGTTTTCAAATTACCTTTAATTTCGAACGAATTATCCGATGATTAAACAAATTTTTAACGAATTAAGTAATTTGATTGTTCCAAGTGACGGATCGAATAAGCGAATCACGATGTACAAGGACGATGCTTTTGATGAATTATATTCGAAGAAGAAAAATCTTCGTGAAGTTAAAAGGTGACGCGTCAAGTACAAAAGAACACGAATGAAGTATTAGAGCTGACTAGTACCACTATGTATTCATCGACCACGGTGATCACTCTTGTCCAATGAATCAAAATGTAAACCAAAAATCATCATTTGACGATGCATTATGGTTTGCTAGGAATATGCAAAGAAAAGAAATCAACGGAAAATTACCATAATAATGCACGAGTAAACAACAGATGCCTAAGGTACGTATGCCTTAATGGGTACAATTCCGATTATTTTCTACCACTTGTAAACAAATTACAATAATTAGTTTTCTATATGTGGAATAGTTATCAATGAAATAAATCCAGAAATACTTCGCAATTTTTAATTCAATACATAAATATAAATCTCGCGAAATTGTTCGCGAACTTGGTAAATTTCATGTCTTTAAGTTGGATAAAAGATGCTGAGGCATTACTCAGTAGGTAGAAACATGAGCATCAAGAAATAAAGGAAATAATGATGTCGATACATGTTTCTGAATTAAATCCATATTCCAAAAATATGAAAATTTGGAAAAATTGTTTACTTTTGTTTTTTTTTCACATTTAGAGTAATGTGTTTCTTCATCGAAATATGGAAATAAAAAAATTAGCCTCTTAAAATTACTTTTGAAATTAAAAATGAGGGGCGTTTTAACAGAATTTTAATACCTCAAACCTAGTTGAAAAAATTATCTAAATTTTAAAACATGTTTAAACACGTATGATATGATTTTGTTCGACGTCTTTCTTTGAAAATAAGGGTCTACAAAGCTATTTGAAATTTTCAAAATCAAGTCATATTTTAGGTGACAAAATATTGGTAAAATATTCATCGTGTACGCCCCCCCCCCACACACAAAATTTCAAGTAAATTACACGAATGTAGCTGGAAATAGAATTTTTATCATGTAAATCACATTTTTTTAGGTACCAACCTCCGGAGTGCGATATAAAAATCAATCACTAACTAAAACATCGTATTTTTCCGATACTTATGGAAAATACCATGAAAAACGAAATTACAGCCAATCGTATGTTCACCATGCTTAGCTTAAAACACTTTGAAAGATTTCATCATCTTTTTAATTTTCAAGAAAATCTCCAAATACAATGTATTTTCAAAACTGAATAATAAATGGATAGTTTGAGGGTTTTACGCCTTGGCAAATCGAATATGTCCTATTTTTACTACACAGAGGTTCCAAAACTGAGTGATTTGGTGGTAAGAGTAGAACATGAAATGATGCGCTCATATTTTCGAAACAAGTTCTGATATTTAGGAAGTCAAATTCATATGTACCTAATATGAACACGCACAGTGCACAATAAAGTATGGTCATAATAATTGCTAAATAATCTCGAAATGCCCTAATAAAAATTTCAGCTACCTGTTAAATCAATTTTTAGACATTCCCAAGGTCAAGTCAAAATTCAAAAAATTTTTAGATTTTCAAAAAAAAAAAAAAAAACGAATTTTCAGACAATTAAAAATGTTTTACCTTAAAGTCATATTTTTTCGTCCAAAGAGTGAAAAAAAAATTAACAGCTAATTTTTTCAAAATTCTTGATTTCTGAACCGTTTTTAAATTTTTTTCAAAAAGTATCCATGAACGATAAGTGATTAATTTGATGATTTTGGGTACTGTATGGTTGTAATTTAGTCTATTTCGGATCCAAGAGGCTAAACATGCTTGATTCTTTCCTCATAAAGTTTCCCAAAATCTACACTTCTTGCTTTAAAATGATTTAGTATAGATGTTTTAGTATGTAAAAGCTCAGACTTTAAAAACCCTTGTGGAACAAAAATCGAGCATATTTTATAACATGAATTCAAAAAACTGTAAATTAAGACCATACTGTGCTTACGACCAATAAATTACGAATTTGTCACCCATTTTTGAAATAATCAAAATAGGTGATTTAAAAAAAAAAAATTAGAAATAGTTCAGAATTCTTGAATTTTGAAAAATTCAACAGCTAAAATTTTCAGAGGAGTTTTTAACTTAAAAAGGATAGCTTTACAGCCTACCTGTTTGGGAAGGAGGGTGGAAGGGAGGGTGCGGTGTTCAAATGTTGGCGTTTCAGACCATTTGTAATCATCTGGCAAATGTCCAACTTTTTCGTATTATATACATAATTATCTATATTTTCCACCATGCGAAGCGCGGGGGGGTATTCATGAAATTCGCTCAAAATTTGGTGAGAGACTCTACTTGAAAATGCAAAAAAATTATTTTTTTGTTTTGTCAATAAAATTCAAAATGACGAATCGCACAAATTTTGAGGAGGACTGCAGAAGGGGCTAATACGTCAAATTTTTTGTTTTTGGTCTCATATGAAAGAATGAGTCACGGACACCAACACATGCAAATTTTAGCTTCCTAAGTGCATTTGAAGGGGAGTTAGACCAGAAAACAAGTTTTTGAGTATGTTTCAAGTCATAGAGTTTCTTGAATCTTCCATACCTCCTCACCAAATCGATCTAGAAAAGTCAAATTTTGTGTGTAGGGTTAAATTGAGACCAGAATATGACCTCTTGAATTTAGGTCAAAATGGATACAAAATGGAAGATAATCAAAATTTAAGTATAGCTTGAGGAATCTCAAATTAGTGAAAATATGATTAATAATAGCTCATACGATTATTGGAGATAAGAAGTATGCTATATCACAAATTCACCTTCCCATATGATATTGGAAGGAAGGAGGGGTTATCGACCTCAAAATGTAGCGAGGGTACACGTGAGATCCAAATTTTTTTAATGTTGTGTCATATGATAAAAATCAGTCTAAGTGACTAACCTATTTCAATGTTAGCTTCTCAAGTGCATTAACAGGGAAGTTGGAGCAAAAAACCTACATATCTCGTCACCAAATGACCTATTTATCAAACTTCAATTTTAAAACTTCAACATCATTTTGGGGATTGAAAAATTGAGTTAAGAAGTTGAAATTTTTACGACATCCTTTTCAGGTAATTTAGCCACTATTACAGCCAACCTCTTTAATTTTATAAAAAACTGAAATTCAGCTCACTCTCGAGCACATGACTTAAAAGATTATACGTATATATTACACATTTATTAATAATTCATGGAAGTACACAAGATTAATACTTTTTCACAAAAAAACAAAAACAAGTCAAAACCCTCAAAATTTTGAAAAAGTTGATGGATAAAATTTTTCAAGTTTTTAATCGATAAAATGTAAATTTTGGGCGCAAAAAAATTCAAATCCTCCAAGAATATTTATTTTGATATTTTCAAATTTTTGAAAAACTTCGACCTGATTTTTTTCATGTTTTCTGAAGGTCATTTGGCAACAACTTTTCCTTCACCCTCTTCACTTCTCGAAACCAATAGCACAAATTTCAGTATACCCTATTATGGGTATTTCATAATCAACGATTCAGTACATAAGTAAGGCGTGGTCTATAAGTTAATTTCCCGATTTGTATGAAATGTAACGACTGACGTAGAATAAAAGAAACGTAGGAGGTTAACTCACTTTTTGGCTACACATATGATTTTTTTTTTCAAAAAAATTCGAAGGTGTGACAATTTTGTCACGAAATTTCCATGTTATGATTTCAAATATTCATAAAACACATTGCAATAAATTTTCTCTAGCATGTGGTCTTTTTTGTTGAAAACTTTTTTCTCATCTTTAATTTCCTCGAAATTTGACAATTGAAGAAATATGAGATTAGCAGCTAAGAGGCGGTGTAATTGTGTATTCACATGCGATTACTGTGTCGAATGTAATAAAGCAAATATTTACTGGGAATTCATGACCATGATCATTCATTATTACTTCATATTTCATTAGTGAGCTTCTGTGTCAATTCTCATACGTACTATGTATTCGAGTTTTATTCATAAATTTAGAAAATAGTTCACCATCTGAATAATGTAGTTGAAATCATATATGAAATTCTTTGAAATTCTTTTAGAGACCTTTTTATCCCTTGTGTAATATTCATACCCTCTATCTCAGTTTACAGATGATAGAAACATAGTTTACAGATAAAAAAGTAGAATACATTTAGTGAGTGATAGATACAAATTTTTATTGCTTTACCTTCTATGAAATTAATTTAAATTTAAATTATCACTATTTTAAGTTTCTAGAAAGAGACTTCAGAGGCCCTCAACTCCAAGGTTTCCCCAGAAATTTTCCGCGATCATTATACTTGAGTGAATTAAGTATTATTTTTCTTATGGAAGGATAAAGAGAAAGGGGTGAAGTGAGCACTTCCATAACTTTCAACTAGGTATTTTCTTGTTCGCCTACTTGATAGCTGCTGCTGACTTTTTGACACGTTACAATATTGATTACTCATAAATTTTTCGTTCGTTCGGTCCACTCGACATGTGAGAGTAGGACAAACCAATATAATAGCACTTTGAGTGACTATAATTGACGTCATTACAATAAATATCGCGAATATATCATTATAAATTTACAAGGTTATTACCAGTTTTTCAAATGCCAATTAAAATGTTGTAATCTTTTTATTGAGTTTTAATTGAATTCTAAAATGTATAAGCACTTATGCGAAATCTGAAAGAAAATTTTAACAGAAAACAGATTTGAAACTGGTTTGGCAAAAAATTCACGCGAATTAGATTTAGCTTATTGGGGGAAAAAAAATTGTGATATCGAAAAAAAATTATCATCATTCATTAAAATATAGGGAAGCAGAGATATAAGAGCGAGTATGAAGTTTTGAATTTAGAAGAAAATTTCAAAAAAGGGGGAAAAGGTTACGCCAGTTTACCTAAAACAAGCTCAAATTTAGCCTTGCGGACCCTAATTCAATAAACAAACCGACCAAATTCACCTATTCGGCGCAACGACGGAGAGTTGAAAATTGCCTTTTTCAAATAACAAGAAAACCGGCTTAATAAATCAATACGTACGATAATTACAAATACAGGTAAATAAGACGTTAAAAACCATATTCAGTGGAAGTGTTTATTGTTAATGGATGTTTAATTATCAACTCAACGCATTCGGTTCCAGTTTAGTCGTATTATAGACGATCGTGAAAAACCTTTTTCCGACAACCAGTTCGACTTTACGAAAACGCTCGCCATATTAGACGACCAGTTTTTCTCCGCCGAACGTTTCGTAAAGGTAAGAACGCTTTCAAGGAGATTTATTTTAATCGAACGTACCGAAAAATAGCAGCACTTAGAGCACGTGCATCGTCGCGTCCGTATGCCAAGTATAGGTTCAGTTTCACGCATCATTTATGTGCATTTTTCGTTGAAAATCGGGTGATCGCGGATACCACAGGCAGTTCTTGATTTCGCATAAAAATTAGGTAAGTGATCGAGTATATTTTTATTATAAGAAATATTTTTTTAACGTAAATACAAAAGGTGTATATTTCAGCTTATTTAGCATTAGCTACGAAAGTATAATTTCGTTACTTAAATTAATTATTCGAAAAAATAAAATGGACTTTCCTAGTAATGTAAAATCCAACTATTCAATATTGACAGTGAAATCTGCAATGTTCATTTCAAAATTAAATAAAAGATGAAACGGTGCCATAATGGAGGAGAGGCAAAAAAGGCAATTGGTTTTATGCCTGAGCATTTCAAAAGTGCTTCAAGATACAAAATTTTCGTGTTTGAAAAAAAAGAAAGTCCAAAAATAGCAAGAAATTTGAAAAATGGAAAAAGTTCAAAAATGGAAAAAAAGTCTAAAAGGAAAAAAATGCTCAAAATCTTAAAGGACTTTAATTTGAAAAAAAAAGTAAAAAGAGTCTGAAAACAGGGAAGGATACTAAGTTAAAGACATTAAAAGGACAAAAATATATGAACATGAAAAAAAAAAATGTCAATTTTGCTTTCATTATTTGAGAACATTAAGAACAAAAAAGTCAAAAGTCATATAATGAACTTTTTTTTAAATTTGTTTTTATTTACTTATACTGGCATCTTCAATTACCAAGACTATTACTCCAGTTTGATGTTTAAATTTTGTTCACAGTAGCTTTGTCTTTTTAAAGAATTAAGAATTTTATCTATAAGTTTAGGATCATCTGTTATGGCACTTATGGCTGTCTCTTTTAGTTACAGGAAGGAGCAAATATTTTTACAGTGCTCGCTACGAAAAAGAAGACGTTGGCAATTTAAAGGACAACTATTATAAAATAAACATATAGGTATTTCTTTAATACCGAGATAAAGGTGGTTATGTGTAATTTTGGTATGACCTACATACAGTTGGATTATGATTACTGTTTGTTTTCGGTCCATAGTCATTTGGTTTTTCGAGGAGAAAAGTAATTTTTCATGTTGAAAAAGGGTTGTTTAATGAATTTCGAGTCCATGAATTTTGCCAAGGTGACAAATAATTTTTTTTATGTAATTTTTACAAAGGGTTTAATACCGATTCTGAAGCAAATAAAAAGTCTGTTTCTCTGTAGTCGATTTTACTGCGTATTAACGTTCTATTAATAATATAAATATTAAGGAGTAATTTCAAATTTACTCGTATCTTTTAATGAATTTCAGAACGAAATTAACAGTACTTAAAATCATATTGAAATAATTAAAAATAAAAATAGAATACACAGTGTGCCTAAGTGGTCTTGGCATTTCCGCAGTTCGTAGCCAATTTGATTTTTTTTTTAGCTAAGTTTTCAACTTAAAAACAATAGCTATTACAGCCTACCTGATTTCAGAAGGGATGATTGTGGGAGGGTGGAGTCTTAAAATCTTTTCGTTTTAGACCATTTGTTATCATATGACAAATGTCCAACTTTTTAGTATTATTTACTCACCTACGCGTAACGACGGCGCGTCTTCATAAAATTCGCTTAAAATTTAGTGAGGGACTCTTCTGAAAAATGTAACAAAACTACTTTTTTGTTTTTTCGATAAAATTCAAAATGGCGGATCACTCAAATTTTGAGGGAGGTTGGAGAAGAGGCAAATGGCTCAATTTTTTTGTTTTTAATCTCATATAAAAGAATGCATCATGGACACCAACATACCCAAATTTCAGCTTCCCAAATGCATTTTGAAAGGAGTTGGAGCAAAAAACGGTTTTTTGAGGAAGTTTTGAGTCATGAAATTTCTTGAATCTTCTATATTTCCTCACCAAATCAATCTAGAAAAATCGAACTTTGTGTGTGAGATAAATTAGTTTGACCTCCATTCCTCTTCTTTCTGAAAAACCGTCTGAACACATTTTTTCAAGGCTGGCAATCATAATAAAACCAAGTAACGTTCAAAAATTATGAAAATCAATCTTATGTTTACAAACGAAGAACTTCGATTTTACATCCGTACAAATGGATGTGTATCTGTTCATTAAGAACAAAAGTAATAAATTAAGAAAACTATAATCTCCTGCTTAGTAAACTCGACATCTCAGATACTTCGTCACCTATTTAAAACGAGACCAGACGAGATGTAAATTTATTTCCAAATCCATCGAGGCATTGCGACTAAAAACACTTTATACACGTGTTCGTAACACATACTTAACGTGTACACTGTACACATATCATATACAGTATGAAATAGTAGGCTACAGTTTAAGTACGCTTATACGTACTTTCCAGTGTTCTGCATAACACTACGATGATTAACAAGTTTTCCAACCGTTTAGAATACGACGACATCGAGCTTAATGATAATGTATACATATAATTCGAAACAGAATTTAAGAAAATATAAAACGTGTTTTTAATGTAACTAGATAATTACTCCAGAAGTATAACCTTGCGAAAAATGCATTAGTGAATGACAAGAGTATAGACGACAGGCATAACCATCGTAATACAACATATTAAACGTCTCGTTAATACATTTTCATTAATTTGATAAGAAAAAGGTGTATTGGTCCTCTCGAAAGTCTATAATATTACGATTTGTTCCACACCAAAATAGACTAATATATCTCGATGTTACATCTAAATCCAATAATAAACAAGTTCCAACACTTCGAATAGTAATTAATGATAAATTACCAACGATCAACTACATTGTACACGATTTAAGAAGTCATTTTCAAAATTATCGCGCGCTAAGCGATCGTGTTGTGTCATTAAATTACCTCAAGTAGGCAGCAAATTAGTGTACTAATTATAGTACTGTGAAATATTTTTCTTCGTCAATAAACACCATTCAAATATTTTGAGTTTGAAAAAAAAAATCAAGTTTGATGCCATGAGATAGAACAAAAAAAATGTCTTGCTCGGTAACCATAGGAGATAAAAAAGAATTTTTCGAATATAATTAATAAATGCCGTAACAACGAGTACGAAGAAATTCCTGGTTTTTCCCGAGCATAGTTCCGATATGCAAAATAGAATCAGATGAAAAAGGAGCAAGTCGTTATTTCTAATACTACGTTTGAAGTCACAACCTTGAAACAACATATATAATAAATTATTTGAAGCATGACAATTTATCCGAAATTTCCGGGAATAATGTGAACAGGCTATGAAATAGGTTTATTGTACCTCACTAACAAACCAACCATGCGCATGAGGTTAAGCAAAAATAAGCATATGCAAACCAAAAGTTTTAAACTATCTTATGAAATAATTCTGGAGAAAATTCCCTTTTACGTGTCATCATGTCTAGAGGAGTTGTCAATGAAATCTCTTGCTCACAAGGAAACTACTCAGATTTCAATGGGACACATTTTGTTGAAATCGAAATTTTGAAATAAGCAGCCATTGATTCTTCAAAGGAAGAAAATAAATTATTTGGCTAACATAAACTTTTCTGGTACAGAGTCAGAATAATATTTTCATTAATATAAAAAATATACTTCCTCAATGAGTATAGTGCGGTACCAAATTAAGCAAAGATGTCACATAATAGGATGTGCGAGACCATTATGATCGTATAGTCTCATAAATTACCTATTACAGAGACCATTCTGAGTAAAAAAATGCGTAACTCGTACCTATGAAGGGGGGTGGGGGGCTATTGGGACCATACTCCTTCAAACAAGATAATAATGAATCATTCGATAAATGATTTTATTAATTGATTTTATTCTCTTTTCATCGTTAGAAAAAGGTACCGCTTTTGGTGCTCTTATTTTTCAATTTTCATCGATGTTCTCTCTTTGGGTGCTTGTTTTCAATTTTTGGTCACGTTTTCAATTATTTGTGTACATTTTAATATTTTTTCGTCATTATTGTCGTTTCTGCTCAGTTTGCCATTTTTGCTTGCAGAATGATTTCATCAGTTTTGGTGTTTATTTTCGGTCATTTGTTACTTTTTGATCAGTTCTTTTTTTTTACCATGTTACTATTTTCGTAATTTTTTATGTCTAATTTTTTTTTCATGTTTAGCTCTTTAGTTTTATTTGCCAACCATATTTAATTTTAATTTTCGGGTTTAGGGGTTTTCATAATTTTTTTACCTGTGGATTTCAATGGGGCAAATTCTGTTGGAAATGAAAGCCACATTTGGCCATATACCGAAACATGAAAAAGACTTGGACATAAAAAATGACGGAAATAATGACATGGTAAACAAAAAAAAGCAGTGCTGGTTTTAGGATTGCTGCTTGGGGGAGGTGGTTTCGATTCCATAAAGTCAAGTGGTAAGAACAATGAACTGTTTAAAATTACAAAAAATTGATATGTAACGAAAAAGTCTTGGTGTTATTTTCGCTCATTATATGTTTAAATGAAAAAACACATGAAAAAAAAACTGTTGGGGTTAGACACCCAATGACTCAAACCTCACCAACCCTAAAACGACTATGAAAGGAACTGATCAAAAAGTAGAAAATAACCGAAAACACGCCCCTAGCCACGTTGGCATCCCCGGAAATGAACTGGTCGATAACCTTGCAAAAGAGGCAACAGTCATATCCCCTCTCCTTATTTTCTCACCCCAAGACATTAAAAATTTCTTTCGTGACCTCTTAAAAAAGTCATGGTCATCATCTTGGACCCAAATTCCATCCAAGCTTTCCTTCCATAAAAAATCAATAGCTTCTTGGAAAACTCTGACGTCATTAAACAGACGAGAACAAGTAGTCATAACCAGAGTTCGAATAGGTCATACAAAAGTCACACACAGCCATCTCTTTTCAGGTATTCGTGAACCTCCTAACTGTCAGTTTTGCGATAACTTCCCCCATATCCATCGTACATTTACTCCATGAGTGCCCCTCTTTTCGAGATATTCGGTACTCCTTGAAAGTTCCTAACTGTCCTACCCCCATTACTGATGACCTTTCGTACATCCTCACAGTCCTCACCTTCCTCAAAAGAAGTAACCTTTTCCACCTCATCTAAACTAACTTTCCCGCGAGAGTGGCGTAAAAACCGGAGTAGTTATAGACGCCACTATAACAAATTATTAAAAAAAAAAAAAAAAAAACACCAAAACTGACCTAAATCATCCTACCAGCAAAAATGAATATCTGAGCAGAAACGACAATAATTATGAAAAAATCTGAAAATTTATAAAAATAATTGAAAACACGAGCAAAAATTGAAAAACAAGCTCCCAAAGAGAGAAAACTGGTGGAAATTGAAAAATATGAAGAAATATGAAAAACTGACCAATGCGAACATTAATTGAGAAAAATTACAAAAAAAAAGACAAAAAGTAACAAAACTCACAAAAGTTCCAAAAATTCATCAACGAGCAAACCGCTGAATGGAAATTAAGAAAACACGAATCAGACAGAAAAACAATACCAAACGAAACATCATTAAGAACAACGTTAATTCACTAATAAGTCACTAGAAACTGATAAATGATGAAAAATGCTTAAAACTAACGAACATCATTAAAAATATCAAAAATTTACCAACAAGCAACCAAAAAAGAAATGTAAAAAAAAAAAACAGAAAAAAAGTAATGTCAAAAATTCACCAAAAAATTACAAATGATAAATAATAATGTCATCAAAACTAGCAAAAATCATAATAAAATATCAAAATTAAAAAAAAAATGACCAATACTAAGCAAAAAAATGATGAAAAAAAATTTTAAAGAAGTCAAACATTCACTAAATACGTGAGTAATAAGTAAAAATTCAAAAAACACAAATCATAGAAAAAAGGGTCATCAAAAGAGACAAAAATCATAAAAAATATCATTAATTGACCAACGAGTCACTGGAAGCTGATAATGACAAAAAATAAGAAGCAATTACTGAATAAATTAAAAAAAAAAATGGCCAGACAGAAAAGCGATATTAATACACGCAAAAACCATTAAAAATGTCATTAAGCGTTAAAAAAAAACTTTAACACTAATAATGTCAAAATTACTAAAAAGTTATAAATGACAAATAATAAAGACGTAAAAAAAAGCAAAAAATAAAATAAAACATCAAAACTCGAAAAAAAGTGATTAATAATAAAAAACTGATGAAACAACAAAATCATTTACAAAAGTTAAAAATTGGCTCACTGGCTACAAAAGCACCATTGACTATGAATAACAAAAAATAACCGAAACAAATATGAACAACAGAAACGAAGTGAAAAACAACCAACGATAAAAAGCAATGAAAACGGATAAAAGTCATCAAAAATATCAAAAATCAATTTTAAAATGTTCATTTTGATTAAAAATGACAAAAACTAATAAAAACTGACAAAAATTAGATGATGACTAAGAAATGACAAAAAGTAATTGAAAAGTGACTGATGACGAAAAATGATGAAAATTTATAAAAATCATAAAAAATAGCAAAAATTGACCAAAAATTAAGCTTCAACTGGAAAATGATAAAAATCAACAAAAATTATAATACCAAGTTATCGAAAACGGTCAAATGGATAAAAATTATTAATCAACCAAAAATTAATTTTTAAAGAAGAAAAAAATGTACAATGATTATTTTTTTTTTACTTCTTTTTTTTTATTGGGCGTTTGTAACTGTATTGGTTATTACGCTCTGCGTGGAACTATACTTTAGAAAACAGTTTGGAAGATCTTAGGAAGTAGATGACGTGATCGATGGTCTCTATATTGTCTGGAATGACTGCATTGGATATTTGTGAGTTTTGTCGTTGGCTATTGAAAGATGAAAAGTAATATTGGCAAAGAATGTTTAAAAACAAAAAAAAAGAGAGAAAAAATGTATGAAAACGACCCACGAACAAATTACAAAAAATATAAAAATATCGAACGATGAAAATACGTTAGCAGATAAAATGGAACAAATGCTATTAACAAAATTGCAAAAAAAAAAATTCCATGGGCCAGTATCTAATACTTAAAACTCTAAATTTAAAAGAGAACAAACTAAAAAGATACCGTTGGAAACTTGAAACATACATTTCAAATTTCGCAATAACCAACCAATGTGCTTTTGGTTCATAACATACGACAGTTTAAAGTAGGTACATAAAGTTTACATAAATAAGTACAAACAAGAGAGACGCGACCATAGAGAGACTTGCAGTTTCATCATCGTTCGAATTCCTCAACGTCACGAAGTTTGGATAAATATTGTCATTTCTATTACATAGTATTTCCTGTCGATAAACTAACATTAGCGTTTAAAGTAGGAGAATGTGGGTTGAGTTTTTCATGTAACTTTTTATCATTCACGAAGTATGCCAATTTCTTGTCACTTACACGATGCCAATTTTCACATCGCCAGTCAAATCCGCAACTGAAATCTATTCCAAAACTAGAGAGGTATTTTTTTACGATTAAACGGACGAAAATCCAAGGCTACTTTCCATCTGAAAATCTCCACGCGACGAGTTCTTACAATTCCAAAAGAACACCACACGCTTCTGGATGGCTAATTAATATTTCATTTAGTAATAGGATTTCGTCACCGGCAACGGCTTTTATTATTCCGAGTATAGAATCGAGCGATTACATAACTCCTTTAAAATCACGTCTAGAGAGCGAAAACAATATTTTTATTCCCACAGGGTATAAGTCGTTTATAATGGTCCGATATTATTCGGACAATGAATAGATGGCAACGAGGTAGAAAGAAGATCATGATTATGCAATCACGTGCGTCGGTATCAACGGCATTCCACTTATAATGCGTTATAATGAGCCGCAATGTTGCATCTAGGGCTTGTCCATTTTACTAATTTAAATACCACCTCTCTACCATATAATATTTCAACCAGCAAGAGATTTTCGATGTTCTCGAGAGGGTAATTAGCCTTTCTTTCGCTTTCTTCGAATACCCTTGAAATAAGCAACCGCATAAGGTGTGCCGAAAAGTATATCTATATTGGATCTCCGTGGCTATCACGTAAATCCCAAATTGTCCGGTTATTTGGATGTAATTCCGCCACCTGTTATTAAACGCTTATTTGAAGCGAGGAGGGCAGATTCCACTTCCATCAGCGTTTTTGATTTCATACGGTGTTCGCTTACGCTGCCAGCGACCTTCTGCCTTCTGTATAGCTGTTTACCAAAACCAGACCGCACTAATGGTCTCTCGGGTTTTTCACTTGTTAGTATTTCCGAACGCGCGCCCGTATAAATGTACAATCCGCTAACGTACTTCCTCTAGTTTCCTTCTAACACGTCGAAGCGGTGATATGATTGTAATACATTGTGTGATGAGGTTCGGTAATGATGGTGTTTTTTAGTACGAATAATTATCGGTTCTTTTTTTACATTTGAAAAAAAACAAAAACTTTTGAGTTCGCGTTGATTTTTATTTTAGTGATTTTTTTTTTTGAGCAACAAGTAAGATTTTTTTAAATAAAAAGTTCAACTTGTTTTTTGATTTTCAATTTTTTTTCTTCGAAGTAATAGTGGAGAACCTTGTGAGACCATTTTTATTATTGATTACTTTCAATTTTATGTCTGTTGTTCGAAAATTTCTAAAAATTTGACCAATAGTTAACTATTCGTTTGAAAAATTGTTTAAAACTTTTTTAACATGATATTACTCAAGGCCGGAGGAGAGAGGGCTAGAGGAGGCAGAGTGCCCCGAACCCGTATTCATAAAGAGAAGTAGAGTTCTAAATTTAAGGTTTTTAAACGTCACAATTGTAATTAACTTTTTTACAAATTTTCATTCTTATTAATTGATTAAAAATTGAATAGCGAGGTCTGAAAATTATTTATAGCTAATGGTCAATCGCAGCTCTCACCAGCCGTGATGTTTCTCATTCCTACGTTAATCCAATGAGAGCTGACAAGGATGTTGAAGTGCAATTGCACTAGGATTCCCCTGCATCCATGTTCTTTACTCTTTTCAACCCTAAGATCTTACACATGTTGCAATTATCAAGACTGGTTTTAAGCTCCAACGAGTCCTCAGACAGCGGAAGAAGCACCACGTAACCCCTGATATCTCGAGGAAAGATGCGGTGCCTTTAAATCTCTTGTCTAACATTTTGCATATTTGCGATTCTGAAGGGGTAGCATATATAATTTTATCATTATTTTCATTTCTTATAAATTTTCTATTTTTCATGTTCGATTGATGGTTCTATTTTTTTGAAGATGTATTCAATGTGGTGATCTTTTCGGCACTGGATTGTATTAACAAAACAAATTTTTGTTTTTTGTTTTTTTTTTTTGTAATTTCTTTAGCAATTAATTAATAAAGAAATCCTTTATTTCCTCCAATTTGGAAATTTAACCTTCTATTGTTCTCATGATGAACTACATAACTTTTTGCATTGATAAAAGTGAAAGAATGAACCACCCCACATGTACATATAGTCCAGTCAAATTGCAACAAAAAAACAAGCGATGATCAGGAGTAATTAGAGTCCAAAGATTTTCTGCAGGAAGTGGTACCCTGTGATGTCCACAAAAATTGCCAACTTTTCCGTAAAAAATTACGCTGTTGCTTCTCCCCCAAAAATCCACATTTTTGCCCCGAAACCAGTTTTCAGCCAATAACGCGCGTTCTAATCTAGATACAGAAAAAAAGTCAAATTAAGAAATGAAGCTGATCAGATTTCTAACAAAAAATATTATTATCAATTTTTTGCCCAAGTTTATAAAATTGTGAAAAACAACCTTGAGAGGCGCCTATTTTATGCACCAATGAAAATTCAAAATTTAATGTTACCTTTTTTATACTCCTAAAGAGATGTGAAATGAAACATATTTTTTACATAATAGCAATTGATTATCAACTTATGATTACATCAAATATAATGGAAAATTTACAGGAAATGGGAGTTTTTCACATGTATTGGAAATAGCTTGAAAGTTCCTGAATATTGAAAAAATAAGTAAATAATTATTTTTCTGAAGTTCAGAAGGCCAAATATCGCCCTTGGGCACAAAAAATTTTCAAATTTTCGAATACTAATTTTTTTGAAAATTTTTTGAAGCATCATAAAATTTTCAAACTTCGACTCAATTACGCAAGGCATAAATATCAATTTGGAGGACTCAAATTTTTTGGGCATATTTTTGGGGTCATTTTTCAGCTATCAACCGCTATACCAGATCGATTTTCAAAAAAGAAAAAAATTCCTTCCACCCTAGATGAAGACAGTATATCAAACCTCAAGCTACGGCTATGTGCAACGAAAGTGGCGCGTTTCGAGGTTGTTTTCTCGTGATTCTATCAATTTGGGCAAAAAATGTGTAATAATATTTTTTGTTAGAAATTCAATCAGCTTTATTTTTTATTTAGACTTTTTTACTGTATCTAGAATAAGACGCGTGTTATTAGCGAAGAACTGATTTTTGGGGCAAAAAATGTTTTGCGAAAAATTGAGGGTTGTTAAGGACATTATTGGCTACCACTTTCCGTAGAAAAACCTTGACCCCAACTAGTTCCGGTTATATAATCATACTTCGACTAGACGGGTATGTGAATTTAACATGAAATGATTTCATGAAGACGAGTAGTGTTGTAAGATTAAATACACTTATTCGTGAAAATTTCAATAATCTGTGATAAAATATAAACCCATCGGCTGAACTAGCACCTTGGGCCCTTTTCAGCCAGTTCGCATCTGCTTTAGTGTTTATTTCATTGCGAAAATTTCGCTTTTTGATTTAAATTTTGTAGAAACCTTCAAGTTCCTTCACCGACTAGTGACTGACCGTGTGTTATTGAATTCTCGTCTAATTTCAGTAAATCATGTCGCAAGAAAGCGAGATCGTAAAATTCTACACCGGTAAAAAAGTATTAATCACTGGAGTATCAGGATTCATTGGTAAAGTATTATTATGGAAATTACTACACAGTTGCCCTTCCATCGATACAATATACATTCTTATCAGATCGAAGAAAGGACAAAATATTAATTCGAGAGCCGAAAAAATATTCAAATTTCCGGTGAGTGAACACAGTAACATTTTTTTTTTCTGACGCTAGCTCGTAACTTCAACTAAAGCTCAGAATTTTTAATTACCACTGCCGACTCGATAGTATGAAAAATAATGTAGGAAATATAGAGCGACGAGGTTAATCAACAATGGTCACTAATGAATAGTTCCGATGAAAAAAGTTGTCATCGTCGGTATATTCAACGAAAAATAGGTTATTATTAGTTGTTCTTCTGCGAAACAATTTATGGGCGGCGGAAATTCGATATTTTCTTTCGCCAGCCTTACCGGTAGTTACCATTAAGATCGACACGTGAAAAATCAACACTGTAATTTGGTTAAAATATTCCTTCATAAACACCGATAAGACAAGCATGATTGCGTTGAAGTTCAAGGCCAAATTGTACTATACCATATCATAACAATGCAAACTTTCTGCGGTATATTTCCATTTCGAAAAAAATGCTCTACAAGACGGCCTTGAATAACGAGACAAAAATTTTCCAATTCCAGATTTACAATAATTTTCGAAATGAAAATCCAAAAATATTCGAAAAAGTCACCGTCATCGCCGGTGACATCAGCGCCGAAGGCCTAGACCTATCGGAAAAAGATAGACAAAAATTAATCGACGAGGTGAACGTCGTATTCCATATAGCGGCAGTTCTTAACATGGATGCTGACTTGAAGAGTGCTGTGAATACAAACTGCACCGGCACATTAAGGTTACTCCATCTCTGCACCGAAATGAAGAATTTGAAAGTACGTACTTCCTGGTTTATGCTCTTCGTGTGGTTGTAGGGCTTGATTAATGTTACGATACTTTCTTAGGCATTTTTACACACTTCAACCACCTACTGCTACTGTGATAAAGATAGAACGCGCGAAGAAGTATTTCCACCAATGGAAGATCCGTATGATATAATGCATTTGGTCACGTGGGTTTACTCGGATTTAGCAAATATTATTACCCCGAGGTAATTCACCGCTTCCGTCAATGACCTGGGCTAACAGTGACAGTGGTTTGAATGATTCATTTCTTTGTACTTGCTTTCAGTTTAATTAAACCACATCCCAACACGTACACGTATACTAAACGACTCGCTGAAAAAGTCGTATCAGATTTTCATTCCAAATTACCTATTGCGATTGTGCGACCTTCCATAGGTAAGTAACGGTTCTTAGGATAGCAAATTGGCCAACGAGTCATAGGTAAATATTGATTGGATTCTTTTCAAGAAATGAAATTTTAGGACAACAGTTGATTCGGTAGAGCAGGGGAAGGGAGGTTATATGATACGAGTAAATTACACTCATATTGAATATTTAAAAACTGAGCTGAAAATTTTGATGAAAGGAAAATTTAGCTGAAGTGCACAATTGAACTTGAAACAAAATTAATTTTTTAGTCATCCATACGGAATGTTTTTCGTGAATCTTCTTTTTTAGCTGAATTTTTAATATGACAAAGGACGAATCTTTGCTTATATATATAGTTATGTACTAGTATATGTATATGTACACATAAATAGATGAAAAGCGCTCAAATTTAGTGAGAGACTCTTCATGATAATATGCAAAAAAAGGTTTTAATTGATTTTTGATTCACTTCAAAATGACTATTCACTCAAATTTTGAAAGGGGCTGGAGAGGAGGAAAATGCTTCAACATTTTTGTTTATGTTCTCATACGTAAAAATGAGCCAAATACAGTAAAATTTACAAATTTGAGCTTATTGAGTAAGTTTGGAGGGGGGTACCACAAAATAGCTTTTTGAGGAGTTTCTTGAGTTATAAAATTTCCTGAATCTTCCATATTCCCTTACCAAATCAACCTTTTTTTTTCGCGATTGCTCTACCACTCCCAACACTACCTGCCTAGAAACTGCTTGGGGCATTACTTCCAGGCAGGCAAGGGCACCTTGGCAACTAACCTAGATCCTCAGGCGGGCAAATGCCTCCGCGCTCGTTTCATCACATCGAAAGTTTGGCTGTGACATCATCCTTTTCTTCTGGTATTGCTATTATTGGCCATATATGTGCGGTGCGCATATCTTTTCGGGTGGGTAGTGGTTTCCAACCTATATCCCGCGCCGCCTCTCTCCTGCTTTTAGAGGCCTTTCGGTCTCTTGTAACCTACTCAGCCCGCAGGTGGATTGTAGGTCATACAACCTCTAGGTCCTACTCATATCTGCGTCATCCCACAAAAGGTTAAGCCTTGTATATGTACTTAGATGAAGATCAGAATATGACGTGAATCCAAAATGGAGGATGGTAAAAATTTGAGGAAGACTTGAGGAGCCTCAAACAGCTCAGATTTAATGAATATGAGGTCACGTGATTTTTGCGGGCAACAAGTATTACATATCCTAAATTCAGTTCCTTCCTTTTTGGAAAAGATAAATGGAGATTTTCACACAAGTGCTGAGTGTGGTCTGACGACCTATAGGCATGAAGAGAGTAATAATATTATCTGCACTTATGAACAAACCTGAACTGAAAATTCCACTCTAATAATGCAGCATAACTGCTTCCTTCGAGAGGAAAAAAATGCATTAATTGAAATGTTTGCATCATTATCGCACTTTTGGCATTTTTGTGGACAACTAGGAATTTTTGAAATCTTCTGCACAGTCTATTCGCAAAGCAACTTGTCTCATTTGTATCCCTTCGTCTCTATTGTCTTATGCACAATGGTAGCAGGTCAAGAAGTCTATACCAAGTAGAATTTCTTAAGTTACAATAAGATTCATTAATTGACCAACCCATATTCTAATGATTTCAGTAATTCCTAGCATAAAAGAACCTTTGCCCGGATGGGTAGACAGTCTAAACGGTCCTACAGGTCTCCTAATCGCTGGGGGTAAAGGTGTTATGCGTTCTATGCTTTGCGACGGCGACACGGTAGCGGATGTAGTAGCAGTAGATGTTGTAGCCAATAGTTTGATAGCCGTAGGATGGAAAATAGCTACTGAGCCAGAGTATGTAGTCATGTTTTTCTTATACTCACTTGCCAGTATCTTATATTCTCTAACTTCAATGAATTTCCAGATCAAAAACACTACCAGTTTTTAATGTCACGTCTACAGAAATGGAACCTGTACTTTGGAAGGATGTAGTCGACATGGGTAGAGAAGCTATCGAGAAATATCCTTTCGAAAAAGTACTCTGGTACCCGAGCGGTGGCTTGAGCTCTAATGAATTCATCCATATACTTATATCATTTGTATTTCAATGGATTCCTGCGTACTTTATCGATTTTGTTATGACATTGATCGGCCAACCACGTTTGTAATTATTATTTTTTATTTTTTCGCTTATTTACGCCATTACGTCGAGGAAACGGGTTTTATTGTTATTATTATAAGATTAATTAATCGACGTTTATATTTAGGCTAATGTATATTTTTACAAACGACAAATCATTAATGTAGGTACCCTCGAGTGACTTTTCGTTAGGTTGACATTCACGTTGAGAACTTGTCTAGAGTGATAATTCTTCGAGAATAGATTTTTGAGCACTAATACCAACAAAAAAAGGCACTCGACCTTGAGCGCTTGATTATCCATCATTCCAATCTAATTATAATACAATAAGAAAACAATTTGTTCGTTTTGATAAATTGGTGAGTAATATTTTCTGTGTGTCGTTTTGCAGCATGGTCAACGTGCAGAGGAAGATTTCTCAAGGTCAGAAAGTTCTGCAGTATTTTACAACTCGCGAATGGAATTTCGATACGAATAACATTATCAAGTTGAAAGAAACGATGAGCGATACAGACAAAGATCTGTTTCCAGTAACGATGAAAGCCTTTAAAGATCGCTCCGCTTATATGGATAACGCGATTAAAGTCGCGCGCCATTATATTCTGAAGGAGGATCCGGCATCGATACCGCAATGCAAGAAGAAAATGAGAATGTGAGTATGCTCGAGGGTTTAATCGAATCATGCGATAGAAGTTGGTATAATCGATACACCTGTACTTGTTTTATCATCGGTTTCTAGAATTTCTCAGGTCATGTTTATTACAAGTATTACCACGTTGCTTTGTTTGTATCAACCATGTGGTTTGTTGTTGGTTCAACATCCTGAGTTGTTCTTTTTAATTATCTTGTTTGGCTGTTTAAATCACAAAATGAAGGAAACTTATTTTTAGTCGATCAGATCTAATTGGAGAAGCAAGGACTTCAACTTAAGTGGTCCTTTGGATTGTGTATTGTAATCTTTAAGACTTATGATCATTTAAACTAAAATGATCATAAAGCTTTCTTCAACACCGTTCAGATTTTCTTGATTCTCTAAATGGATTCTCTTTTGTAACCAGTCTTATATGTCATCTGATGCTTACACGTAACTCTAAAGTATCAAGTGCCAAAATTGATAACTCACAATATGAGCTCTGCATGTTTCATTTATTTTCTTCTATATTCACTGATGAAGTGAACCCCACATAGGATGATTAAGATACTAAGATACATCTTCGTTCATAATACTGTCCCGCAATCATGCGATTCTTGCATGGAACAATATAAAGCTGATATTATCTACATAAATTTTGTAAACGTTTCGCAGATTCTTCAGCAACGCAACATATTCGTCATTCGTAGAACAAATAACACGCCACCTCCTATTTAATTTTCGTGTTACGAAACATCACATGAATAGTTATCGACGTTCGTCGAACGCGAAAGCGAGATAATCTTTAGCAAACAAATTTCATCGCATAATTGCATCCGTGGTTCGAGCAATTATAATAAAGTCGTGTGAAAACCTATCTCAACATCTTGATGTAAACAAAAGCCTAGCCAGGAAACTGACGAAATATCATATTAAATCGTTCACGCAGTCTCATTAGGCATTGGCTGGGTGAAACCGAAATACGTTATATTGCTCACTAAACTAGTTACCATTATTTTCATGACCGAGTAGACCTATTTTAATTACACCACGATGACCACATGGTATTAAAAGCCCAGCCTTAATATGAGTTCGCATTTGCGACATAACTGTAATTTCACTAAATCGAGTTGAAAAACATTTTTCATTACAGATTGTATATTGTGGATTGCTTCGCACGTTATGTCGCTATTTTACTAGCGTTTTGGTTTATGGTACAAATTTTCGCCAAGTTTGCAGTATACTACGGATTGAATGAATAAATTTTCAATATCGTCACCTTTTACATTTACCAACAAGCAACAAGACGAGAAAATGTAGATAATAAATCAATCATCTGTGTACCTCGTTTCCAATCGTCTTTAAATGTTGAATAACAAGTATGGATGTTTCTTTTCTACGGCGTATCTGAAAACCTATACTTTATTCATCTCGAACCGATAGCTTTTTTTCTAATTAAATGTGTATTACGATGATGTTTTGAGGTTTTCAACTTCTTAGCTTCGGTTTCAAGATCTGTATTTATTCGTAACATTCGCTACTATCATATGTAATTGTAATTAGCGATAACTTTCTTAATTGTTGATAGAATATATTTATTATTTTGTAAATCTTTTATTTTATTCATCATCAAAATTAGCTTCTGGCCTATGGCTAATACAAAATTAAAATATTTGTTCATAAAACTAAATTTAATGATAGCACAATATTCTCCACTTATTGGTTGATTAGGCAACTATTTCAACTTGAAAATTCACCTTTCATAATTGCTTGCTTCTCGTTGATTTTCTTCTACATGCAAATAGGATGTTGTAAATCATAATACTCTTTTTAAACTGAGTTTCCAATAACAAAGAGAATTATGATATTCTACTTCATTTCTTTTTATGCCCCAAGTTGGGCACCATAAAAGGCCCTTCCTTTACGTTTATTATCAAAATATATTCAAAATCGAAAATATTACATTATTTGAATAAGAACTAGAACTGATAATTGATAATTTGACAACTTACAAGATTCCGATAATAAATTACAGATATCAGTCTAAAAAGTTAAGATTTCCAACAAGAAAAAAAACCTGAGTTGATAGCAAATTAGCTAATACTTACTCCAAATATTCAAAATTTTGATGATCTCGTTATTTCAATTTTGTAATTCCAATAGTCTAATTGAATGATTCCATTTCAGAGCGAGAAAGAAAAACCAAAAATATGTTTCGTTCTCAAATATTTCAGCTACTTGTTTTCATTGCAATTTGGTTTTTTAATTATTTTTTGTCCTTCATTTCATCCTTTTCGTGTTCTTTTGAGATTTTTGATTCTTTAATTTCAGTTTTTGTTCTTGCTGAAAATACGGTTTCCATCTAATTTTCGTTTTTCTGCTCAGCCTTCACTGATCCCACTTCTCAACAAACTGTAAATATACAGAACACTCTTCAAGCATTTCCATGAGAAAAGCCCTGTTGAATAATAAATCAATGCTGAAGACTGAAAATTAGAATGAGAGGAGATTCAAGTCGCTCTAGAAACTTCTTGAAAGAATATCTAAAATTACAAATTTTCTCCAGGTAAAAATACACATTAAAAGTTTCTTAACTACTTATACAAAGAATTACACCTTTCAAAAGAATTATTTTGAACGAATAGAAAATGACTTAAAAACGTTGATATCCTTTAGTACTTTTAAATTATTGTTCTTAAAATCAGATTTAAGTAAAACTCTTCAAAAAAAATTATTTTTTGAAATCAGTTTTCCCAATCCTACTATACACAGGTGCCAGAATATGCAACACATAAGACACTACCAGTCAATGCGTGTACCTATCTTGTTTCTTTACTCCAGTCTCAAATCGATAGGTGTACTGTAATGACTTTTACTTTTAATATTATACTTAATATCTAAGATTTAAATTCAAAAGTGATGGATTGCCACAGTATTGTACGATTTTCGAAATAAAACCACAGCTTTAAAATAAAAAACCTCTAAAAATCTGTAAAGTTGAAAAAATGATCCTAAAATATCACACCAGGTTTAAACCATTGAAAAATAGCAGAGAAATTTATTCGGTAAAAAAGATGACAGAAAGAAAAAAATCATAAAAAACCATCATAAATTCATTAAAATGAGGAAAACTCAAAGGTAAAAAAATTAAAAGTATTCTTCTTCACATGTTTGTACTTTCAACCAATCATCAATCACAAACTGAAAAAAAAAAATTAAAATTATTGTAGATAAATATGCCAAAAATTATGAAAAATACTGTAAAAACTCCAAAATACCTGAAAAAATACTCATACTAAAGTGATAACCCTGAAAAGCTAGTACAACCAATGATAGCTAAATATGACTAAACCAACGAAATTTTCCCACATCATGCGTCCGAAATTTCCAAGATTCGCAAGAAAACTGCTGATCTGGTGAAACTGTGACACCAGAACTATACTCTATAATACAACAATTTTGCAAAAAATTAAATGAAAAAATTAATGTTTAATGAACATACAATAAGTATATTATAATTTATACGGCATAAAGATATGAAATTTTCTCACCTCTCTTATGTAAAATTTGGTATTCAATACGATTCAATTGTTCATTTCACTTGATCAAATTTTTGAGTGGTATTTGATAACGTTGTTTATGAATTTTTTCAATAATAAATGGTAATGTATAGACTAACTCCAATTAGAGAAAATATAATGAGATTTTCAAAATTTTATGGTATTGATAGTCAAAAAAATCAACAAATTAAAAGTAAATTAGTAATTTAATTATAAATAACGCTAGATGTTAGATTAATTTTTGTTTCTTGATTTTCAACTTTTTAAAGAACAAACAGGTAATGCTAGCTTCAAAAAGCTGTCAATTTACATAGGCATACAAGTTTGACAACGAGAAGATTCATCATTGAGTTTTTTTTTTTTAATCTTTAATATTTAATAAACACATTGTAAATCAAAGTTGTCACAAAACATAAACAACGCTACTCCATATCAATATCGAATATGTAAAGAGAAATAAAATCCCAATCAAATTGACCATACATTACACTTGGATTTACACATGTGCCATGTTTATCATGATGAATTGATAACATAGTACGTGTTGGAGATCACGCAATAGTTGAAACACGCTTAAGGCTTCACTTCCAACTGGCAAGCAACGACCTAAAACCAAAATATAAATATGTCAACACTTCAAATCTCCGCCGCACAATAGAAGAACGCGATTGTCTGGAGAATAACGCAATCATACCTGAATTACGTGTTTGATCGCGTAATCAAGACACCAAATAAGTACTTACTTCTTCTACTTCTCCATTAACTAAATATTGATAATCCAATTGTAATGAATATGAAATCTACCGACATCACCGCGTTAGAGACCACATCCTTTCACTTCCATCAACTTCTCCCAACCAATGTACACTTCCGTCTTCGTAGAATCTGCTATGGTAATCCGAAAATGCCGATGAAAAATTAGCCAAGTGTTACATTACACGGCTAATCATCAGTAAAATTAAATTTCAACCTTTTCTATTGTTTGCGGCCTATTACGATCTCGTCTAATGCCATTTCTTTCCCTACTACAGTGGTATATACAGCGGTGTTAAAAAATACATTCGACACATCGTGTAACATGTAGGTAACAAACAGATGATAAATAACGGTTAGTGACCGTAACTTAGTGTGAAATTTCGCTCTGTCTGTGTTAAAACCCGGTAGTTCGATATCATTTGCATTTTCCTCGATGACATAATAATGAAAGCTGTCTTCTAGCCGCCAATTTATATGAGTAGAAGGATCGCGGTTGATATACATTGCCAAGGTCACCGGCGACATTAAGGTGAAGGACGGAAATGTTTTCAATCGTAGGGTAGAAGAACATCATTCGCATCGCACCGACAAACTAGAGAGAGTAGTTTGCACGCGACTTCGTTAGCAGGCTGTTAAACTTATACTTGATGATAGATTGCGACTATATCTGATATCGGTGAGTATTACTTTTCTTTTTTTTTTTTAATTTCTTTTTTATTTTTTTACTTTTTCCAGTTAGAAGTATATAAACCTTAAATATTTATGCGTACCGTATATCTCTTTTTCTAAATTTGAATTTCGGTAAGTACGATGTAGGATGAATGTAATTCATGCAAGGACTACGACTTTCTTTTCGTTTTTAGAATCGAATTATTCAAGGTGAATAACATTATTTATAAATAATGTGCATTAGATGAAAATTCCGGATATGTTTCTAAACAGTTATTGATTAAGTAAACTCTGAATTCATTTTCATTTTAATAAAAGCGGGCTAATAGATTAATACGTTCTGTCTGTGCTATAATTGTGATCGTAAATTATCCACGAAGGTTACAAAAAATGCGTTGGTACATGTAAATTATTTTTAATGCTCCGTAAGAGACGAGGATGGCACCCAACAAGGGGCTAAATACACCTAATGCAGTTGTGGATTATTTAAACATGCGTAATATACAAATAGATCAGGGGCCAAATATTCATGATGCAGGTACTTGCACATCATATCTGGCATACAATAAGGGACCTATGGATACTCTTAACAGAATAATCATTGCGTAATCACTATAAAATTTACTCTAATAATGTGTAAGGAAGCCGCGTAACATGAAAATTTTACCAAATTATTAAGGAAGAAAACTGTTTCATTAGGCATTTCCGAAAATTAAACTTGGAAAATTATGGTCTTTTCCATCTAACTAGCAGTCTAACCAAATTCATTTAAATTGGTGTCCGTTTGTTGATTTACATTAAAATACCATTATTATTATGACAACATATACTGAAATAGAATAGTGTGGTGTCGATGTATTTTGAATGAAAATCAACAAATGGGTTGTCAATTCAGACGCACTAGATGCCCTACTGAATATTCATCATATTCACAAGGTGTATAACTGAAAATTTATAAAATTATTAACTCTAAAAGAATTCTAATCATGGAAAGAAGACTTTAAAAATTCAAGGCTCAGATTGGTACGGCCCGAAATTACTTATTCAAGCCTTACTTTTGATGAGGAGCACTTCAAAACCAACGAGCACTTTTAAAAGTAGTGAGCGGAAAAATCCTACTTCACTGAATAATCGTCATCTTAGTACTTATAGATTTATTTCAGCACTCAACAAGGAGCCAAACATGCGTAATCCACATGCAGATTATGTCTGGCACCCAGCAAGGGGCAAAACATGCGTAATCCACATGCAGATTATTTTTGGCGCCCAACAAGGGGCGTATTATGCATATTGTACTTGTAGTACACATTTGGGCACCTAACAAGGGGCAAACCACATATAATCTACATGTAAATAATTTTTGGGGCCTTACAAAGGACAAAACACATGTTTCCATAATTAAAAATTGAAGAGCTTATGATGTCAAAAAATGAAAAATTTGTAATATTTCATTAATCATAAAAGAGACTTTATCCTTGCTGGTTAATTGGTTCACTTCAATAAGATCAACTCACCCAATATGGAAATCATAATTTGCGCTTCTCTGTTTATAAATTCTTGAGTCAAGTGTGGGCGAGTATTATCATAAATGAGAAGTTTTCTCGATAATTTCTCCAGCATTTCTTTCGATTTGTTTGGTATGAATTTTTAAGGGTCTGTTGATATCTGTCAACAGGGCCATACACCAAACATTACAAGGGTGGATTTGGATGGGGGTTCGTTTTGGTGCACAAGTAGCGGATAACACTACGCACTTCGCAATTTACAGTACGTCGTAAGAGTACCTCCATAGTTGTTAGACCATCAGAAAAACTTTGTACATTAATAGTCATTGCAAGGGAAAGTTGGTCATACGTCAAAGGATCATATATTCGTGAGAACAATATTACCTAAAAACATAGCAAAAAGCCAACACGTTAGTTTATGTACCGAAGCTAAGTACACATGTACGTTTATTCTCCCGCGCCTTCGGAAGAGACACGATACATAGAAATTTTTCGTAGATATGTTTAAACAAACAACTTTCATTTAAACAACATAACGCCGAGTCGAAAATTATACGTATTTGCAAATCGCATTTTCTAACTAATGAATCAGCGGTGCGGTGCAGCACCGCTGATATATTCAGAACGATTAGAAATCTTACATCTATTCATATACAGTACACGCTCGAAAAAATCTCAACGAATTAATCGCACTTGAGTCAATAATCAATTTTATTAATTAGAAAGCATATTAGCCATGGAAGAAGGCAGTCTTATCGCTGAATTTTATGCTGGTAAAACGGTCTTAATTACCGGAGCAACCGGTTTAATTGGAAAAGTTTTGATATGGAAGCTACTGCACAGTTGCCCGGACGTCGATAAGATATACATTTTAGTGCGGCCCAAACGCGGAAAAGAAGTCCATCAACGAGTCGAACAGATATTACAAGTGCCGGTGAATACTCAATCGATTTCTTTGAACTAATCTAATTTACATTATGGACAATGATCCTAAACCTTGACGATTTACATATCTTGTAAAAGTAAACCGTTCGTTTGACAACAAAATCACAGTTGAGAGAGAACTTTCACTATTAAAAAGTAATATAAAAAAACTGTACGGACTCTAATTTAGTGTGTGAAACCGTTCGAGCGTGAGAGATGCACGTATTTTGCGATGCAAAAGACAAAAAACGCGTACTACACAGGAAGTGGAGTAAAAAATATTATGAAAATGATCGAAAATAACTATGCACCTATTCGAATTTCCTAAAAGGAAAAACCTTCTTTGACAAATCACACATTTCCGTTTCAAACATTGTCATTATTTGGTATGAGGAAGAAAACACGGTAATCATTGTTAATTACGTTTTGATGAGACTAATTAATACGATTTAGTATGCAGGTTATGTGCACTAACTTACATGTGTTATTGGACCAATCTTCTGGTCATGTTATCTTCAAGGTTAAACAAAAATTACAACGCGTTCGACCATTCGTCAACGAATGCGATCATTGTCCTACGTTAACAATTCACAAACACCCATTTACATAGAACTACTATCGCGTGATTTATGCAGATATTCAATAATTTCAAAAATGACAACCCCCGAGCACTTGAAAAAGTTATTGGAATCGAAGGCGATATTGGCGAAAAGAATTTAGGATTATCGGCTGCAAGCGAACAAAAATTAATGAAAGAAGTGCAAATAGTATTTCACATCGCCGCTATGTTGAAATTAGACGCAAGTGTGAAAGATGCGGTCATCATGAATGTAGAAGGAACGCTAACGTTGTTGAACTTAGCTATTAAGATGGAAAAACTAGAAGTAAGTTGTTGACAAAAGAAAGATTTGAAGATTAAGCTCATTTCATCAATGTGAGATACTCATTATGTAGGCATTTGTTCATACTTCCACTGCGTATTGTCATTGTGATATACCTGTGATGGAAGAAAAAATCTATCCGTTACCGGAGAGTCCCTATGATGTGATTAACCTAGTTCACTGGATGAAACCAGAAATATTAGATTCAATTACTCAGAAGTGCGTGAAATTTCGTAGTATTCAAATCCCAATTGGTATAAAGTGATTTGCGATTTCATTTCATAACTTTCTTACAGATTGATAAAACCACATCCAAACACATATACTTATACTAAAAGATTGGCAGAAAAAGTCGTCGCAGATTTTCATCCGAAGTTACCAGTAACAATAGGCAGGCCTTCTATAGGTAATTACTTCATTATAATCAGATAATATATACATTAATAATGAACCTTTTTGGTCCACGCGCAATTAATACAGTGTTTCTTTCGCATTAGTTATTCCAGCTTGGGAAGAACCCATTCCCGGCTGGGTCGATAATCTCAATGGTCCGACCGGATTAATGATCGGAGCTGGTAAAGGAGTAATCAGAACAATGTTAGCTGATCCAGAATATATAGCTGATGTAAATCCAGTAGATGTAGTTTGTAATGGGCTTATCGCAGCGTCTTGGAAGACCGCCACTGAATCACCCAGGTACGAAGATAAAGATATATCTACAACTGCATTAAACGTGGATTCATATGTGAGAAAAATTCTTCGTTATCAGTTTATCACGATTGCTTTCTATAGGAAATCTAATTATTATTCGCTCACGATGACGCATAACATTAAAGAAGCTATCTGGTGTCATAATCGAACTGGTTATTTATAGCACCCAACGCTTCTCAATGTATGGATATAGTTAATTCACTTTCGTTATTCTTAATGAATACGGTAGGATCGTTACACTTGCATTTTAGATACAGCAATGGTGCATTGCTTGGAATAAATTATTTTAATCAGTCGAATACTTATACCGTAGGTGAACTTACCTGGTCTATCATGATATTTCTTCTTCAGTTGCGCGAGAATAAGCCAACATTTCTTTTCCCGTATTATTAACTACTCACTTCGGTAATGATCGCATACCACGTTCATATCATCGGCATCTTGCGGTCATTAATTATTTTTTTAATGATTGCATTCTCTTTATTACTGTTATTAGTGAACCACGGTTAACTATTTCTATGAAAAAACTATGGGGGAAAAAAGAACCTGTAAAATGAGAAAATACTGAAAGCGAAACACATTTTATCACGTGAAATAAGAAAATGCTTTAAATGATAGCATCCATGGTGATCGCGAACAGTTGACTCAGTCAGCTCTTGAATGCAGTGATTGGAAATTATGCGCGCGCACCTAAAAAAATTGATAACCGGAAGCGAGCCGAATAAAGGCTGAATACAACTAGTGATCCGGCATGATCCGTATTGTATAAACAAGTCAGAGATGAAGGGAAGAAACGGTCCAAATTAAGAATCGTTTTTCTAGGTTTAGGCTCTGTTTCTTTCAGGAATAACATAAGGTGTTCACTTACAAGAAAATTATGCTGTGTGTCCAAGTGATTTTTGCACCCTCGCAATTAGCGACCAAATCTAGAACTCTTTTTTCTTCAATAGTTTACCATGAAAGTTGTATATTAAAGAATTGAACTATAGGTTAATATTTCAAAACTAAAGTAATTTTGTATTTAAACCCAAGAATTTTGCATTAGGTTTAAAAAAAAAGTAATCTTCAATTCAACCGCAAACTGTGGGGATGCCAAGATCACTTGGTCACGGTAGGCGTTATTTCGACTGTACTTCAGCCTATGATCATTACAGTGCATTAAGACTAAAAAATCACAACTGAAAACATAGTTTCACAAAAATTCAGAGTAGCGAAGAATAATAGAAATAACAGATGTAGATAAAAATCCATGACCGATCCAATAAGTGAAGAAATCACGTAATTTTAAATTTATAAAGGCTCGTTTCATTATTATTTCTTAGCAATTGCTTGATTATTCAGTTCAGGTTGTACTTATTTGATTAAAGCACAGATGAAAGGAAAAATTGTTTAAATAAGAGGAATGGAAAAAATTCAGCGTGTTTAAAATTGAAATTTTTTGTTTTGAATGTAACCTTTTGGATCACAGATTACATCGCTTAAGGTGATAATCGACAAAAAAAACACCTAGCCTCATGTATGTAACAGAATATAACTATCTAATCTATGAATCATAGTATTATAAAGGATACGAAGTCCGAAAAAAGAATTACTCATTAACAAGGACTAATTTCTACGAAAAAAAAACATATTTTTCTATTGAAATCATTATTGCGCAATCAGAGTTTTCTTTACTATTTACGAAACTTGGAAGAAAATGAGAGTCGCATAGGGTAACTAAACCTCATTTCATTCTGTTATATACCTAATTCCAATATCACAAATATCGAGGCTTTACAGGTTCTTTTCATCAGATTTTAAAATTTGAGTGAAGCTTCATTTATACATGATTAAGAAAATTCTGATGAGCATTTCAATAAATTTTGAATAACTTCCGTGCACGCCATGGAATGTTCATATGGGTATATGTATATAAATATATCCTACTCATGCTCGCATAGAATCAGTACAGAAGTCTATCCCACATCGGAGTGCTAATGAAATTGAAATAAAAATAATTTTTTTCAATCTATGCTTACTGGTATTTTATGCCTTCAATACTCGAATTAGGCAAATTGTTATACACAAAAGCCCGAGTATACACCTACCTACCTGCCGTACATATACTGTAACGGACATAGTCCAATTAATTTCAAATGAAAGAAAACCTGAAAATATGATACCTTCCTCCCGATTCCTCTTTCCAAATGATGTAGGTAGCAATACTTTACTTTTTCATGGAAAACTCACTTAATAATTACGTATATCTACAATACAGAGCATAGATTATATTAATTGCATGTCTGCCTTTTTGAAAAAATGTTTATTAGGTTCCTTTCTCCATAACATATAAACTAAATTCTAATGCTTGTATAATTATTATGATACATAGTACTGCTAAATTGCAATTTCATTACATTGAAAGTATTCATGATAAATTGTGATTTAAAAGCATTAGTCGTACTTGCTAATTTCAACTTAATTAATCTTATAAATTAAACTAGCACACGAACTGACCGGTTTTTTTCTATGTACACTTTTTCATTTCACCATTTTTTTCTTATCATTTACTAAAAATGAAAGTAAGTTTCAATATATATGGTACCTCTACCTATTACGTATACCTTCACGTACAATACGTTACAGACCGAAAGAAATACCAGTATACAACTTGACTCAAGCTGAAATAGAACCAGTTAAATGGCAAGAAGTTATAGATCTCGGAAAAGAAGTAATTGCAGAATATCCATTCGAAATAGTCTTATGGTATCCAGGAGGTGGATTCCATAAAAATGAATTACAGCATACCATGATAGCTCTGCTGTTTCACTGGCTTCCGGCATACTTCATCGATTTTATGATGTTTTTACTGGGGAGAAAACGATTGTACGAATGATTCCATGTATTTTATTTTAAATTACCTACCTTTTTTCGAAATTTATTTGATATTATTGTATTATTTTCAGCCTAGTAAATGCTCAAAAGAAAATTTACCACGGACAAAAATTGCTACAATACTTCACCACTAGGGAGTGGGTATTTGCTAAGGATAATCTTTTCAAACTAAGAGATTCCTTATCTCCTAAGGATAAACAAACGTTTAAATTGACGGTGAAAAATTTGAATCGACAAAAATTCATGATCAATGCTACACTAGTGACCAGGCACTATTTGGTTAAAGATGATCCAAGGAGCATTCCAAGATGCAAGACTAGGATGAAAATGTAATTTTTTTTCTCAATTTATACCAAATAAGTATAAAAGATACCCGAAGAAGGAAAACTTCTTATTGTTAAATATTTTTTTTTACAGTTTGTATGTTATCGATCGGGTGACAAGATTGATGTTTTTCGTCCTTATTGCTTGGATGATACAGAGAATATTTAACATAAATTTTTTGAACTGATGATTATTGTTAATTTATTTATTTAAATTGTTTTAAAATATAATATATTAATCTATAAGAAGATGTGCTTTATTTCAGAATAAAATTCGAAGATTTAAGATTTAAAATGATGTAGGTACTACCTTATACCTATTTATTATTCATCGTTTGTTCAGAGAATATCATTCCAATTATGTATCCAATAGTACTGTTTAAATCTTGTTGTGTGTGAAATCAAAACGCATTTCATTAATACATAAATGTATAGAATATAATATGTAGGTATAATGAATACAAATAAGTATACTACATTTGAAACTGGCTATGTCTCGTTCATTTTGTAAGTATAGGTATATTGCATTTTAATTATTAGAATCACCAGAAGAGAGAAAAAAAATGTTCAAGTGACAAAAAACTACTTAATTGGTTACCTAAATGTGATAATTTGAAGTCTAATAAAAAAAAAAAAAAAAAACGAATTTATTGCATTTTTTCAATAATTACCTATTATTATTTTGTTTTATCTAAAGATTACTCTAAATGTTCGAAGAGTGACCAATAGTGATGTAAATTTTAAGTAAACGTGGTTAGAAAGTTGGAAAATACCTATCTTTTACGAACACTTTAATCTCAGGGGCCCTAGGTCCCCAGGTTATAATCTGGGTTTTACTTCATTCTCATGTTGGACAACTTGGACAGACTCCGGGGAGCTATAGGGGTACAGTGCTTATTTTTATCATGCGAAAAAACACTAAAATTTCGAAAAATTATTGGCTTTCACTTGCAAAAGTTGGAAAATAGACCAAATTGAAATGTACCGAAGTGATCAAAAGTGGTTGTTTTATCTTCAAAATAATACAATTTTTAAAATAATTTCCAGTATAAATGGCTGACAAAAAAGAAGGTAGACGTCAAGCTAGGAAAAGAAAAAGAGAATTTTACAAGTAAAAAATATTCCTTAATGACTAAGTATCCATAAATTATCAAAGTATAATATTTCAATTCGTTTGTAAATTTAATTTTCAGAAAAGTTTGTATCATTCTAGCCATTCAGTTGACTGTGGTTACAGTGATCATGTGTCATATATTTTTTGAAAAGCTTAAGCGTCGCGTCGCCGATAATTTTGCTATATATGTGACATCATTAATCTTATTTGTATCTACAACAGTATTTATAATATTCTGCACTAGTGTAACGGAAAAGTATCCTTACAATTATGTGTTCATCAGTTCACTTACGATCATTACAGCATTTTGGTGCTCCTGCATATGTGCCAAGTACCCGAAAATATTGGTGAATATACTCGTAAATGCTCCTGATTATCGGAGTAACGAAAATACGATTTAAAATTTGTTATTAATTTTTAGGTCCTGTTATCCTTTTTCATTGCTGTAGCTACGTGTAGTGTGTTGGTTACTTACGCTATCAAAACGCGAAATGATTTCACAGGTTATATGGGATTATTATTGATTGCCACATTGATCGCTCTTCTACTTTGCATTCTTTTTTTCCTTGCGCCTTCTTCTCAATTAAAATGGACTATTTTAGTTGGTTCTGTAATTTTAACTGCCGCATATTTAGTCGTTGATGTGCAAATGATAGAAGGAGGACGCCACAAATACAAGCTGACGCCTCCAAATAATCACGTTTTAGCTGCTAGCTTATTATTTGTGGATGTAATTTATGTTTTCATTTATTTTGTAATGATGATTGGGGATATTCCTATTAGTTCACCAAAACCGGTGAAGCACAAGTCCGAAGGTCATCACTGAATTAACAGGAATCGAACTCTGGTAGTTCTTTGAAAGAAATTGTCAATTATGTAGGTATAGAGATGGACATTTTTCATGAAAAGTGATCTTGTGAAATAAAAAGTGAGATTTTGGCTAGAAAGTGTGAAAAGAGCTCTGCGAGTATCTTTAAAGTAGAAGGGAGGGCACTAATGTAAATAACTACACAGAAATCTGAAAAAAAGGTAATTATCATAAAATGTGCTGTAATAAATAATGAAACAATAGAAGTGTCTAACGCCGACTTGGCTAAGTGAGATAGTAGACGATTCTCAACTTACACAAGCCCAAATCAGCCCAATGGCCAAACAAAATTTTTATTCTATAGCTCTAAGATGATGAGCTCAATGGTCAAACAGGGTCTAGGAGATGGAAGGGCAAAGGGGCAGATTGTCCCACAGACCCGGGTTTTTAAGAGAAGTCCCAAAGATTCACATTTTAGATTTAAAATCATTCAGAATATTAATTAAATTTTTTTCATCAATCACCTATTATCATTTTTTCCGAGTTTTGATTTTTAAAAAGTTGAAAAATGGTCTAAAAATTATTTTTGCTCTGAAGCCAATTCTGGCTCTCTCTTCGGCTCTGCAGCCAAATGAATTTTTTTAATTTGTATTTTTTTTTCAAGTAGTAAGCTAATCATAAAAAAAAAATATAACAATTCCAAATGGTACACTGGAAGTGTTTAAGCTAAGATAAAAATGAGCAAGTCTATTTTTTCTGGTCTTCTATCAGTTCTTCAAAATTAACATGATGATTAATTTGATTTTTTTTTTAATTACAAATTTTTGTACATGCTTGAAAATGAACATTTTTTTTCACATTTCACAATTTTTTAAAGTGTTTTTATATCTTAGGTACTTAGGTACTAGTTATTTGCTTATTTGATTTGCAAACGATAAAAAATGGTTTTTAAAAATTTTGAATCAAAAAATTATTTTTTTATTTTGTCCTTCATCCATGTGCTAGTGTTACAAATTGTAATCAGCGAAATAAAAAAAAAAAAAAAAACACTAATGCTATGTCGCATGACTCTTTTGATGATTGAAAAGTATCTTTTCACATACGAACTTTTCATTCTTATTTTTCATGAACTGGAAAGTGAAATTTAACTTTTCATTTTTCACTCGCCCATCACTAATTTGGTCTTTTTGATTACTAAACTTTTCATTTTATTTTTATCGTTTTGAAGTAAGTATTTTAGAACTTCTAATATTTTCACAACGAATACTTCATCACTTTCTAGCCAAATACTGACTAGTTTCCCTTAGTCTACCTATCATTAAAGAGGTTCAAAAAATTTACCAATTTCATATCTAATTTTCAATAATTTTCTTTATTTTTTTTTGCTTTCAATCAAAAAAAAAACAACAACAAAGATATTTATGCATAATGTATATAATTACATAATTTATTTAATCATAAGCATATAAGTGTATTTCATTACAATGTATATTCGCATCCAAACACTTTGCTAATACTTATTTTATACGCATTAACAGATTTTGTTGCTAATAAGTAGGGAGCGCATTTCTATGTGCTTAAAATTGAATAATATGCGCTAAAAATCGTAAATATGCCTACATATGTTTTCATCAAAATATGCGGAAAATATTACCACTTGAAACCAAGGGTTCATGGGTATCGTTTGAAAGGGTTGGAAAAGCTGTGCTCGTTTTCAACATTTATCCTAAATTTTGAGAGAAACTGATTCACTGCCATACAATAAATGTAAAATTTTTTAATCTGAAGAATTTTTATTGTAAAGTAAAATTATAAAAATTGAACAACAAATGCGAATTCGTAGGTTTGAATTCAATAAACGTGAAAACTTTTCAATTCGATGAACTTCTATTATAAAACTGAATAACAATTTAGCACCGTAAATTCGTAACCAAAAAATTACGACGATAATCGGTCAAAATCCGCGTAAATAGCACAAATACGCGACTAAAAATGAAAAATTATGGAAAATATGGGGAATTTATCAAAATATGTGTTAAAAATGGTCAAAATATGAAAGAACATGTCTTTACACACAAAATATGCGAAAACAGGTTTGGGTCATTCCCTTTGAAATGATGTAAAGCGAAAAAGTACATTGAATACATGGATTCAACTTCAACAGAGAAAAATATATCATTTCATAGAAATCCGCTCCTTACAATATCTCACAAACTATTTTAATATTGAAAAGTGATATTTCACTTCTCATTTTTCACTCCCCTAATCCCTGCTCGGAGATACTACATTTTTTGGAGGTATGTAGCGGAGGTGGAGATACTTGAAAAATTTCTGAGGTAACAAGGCGGAAGTTGAGTTACCCCACCTTGGCAGTCTCTGCTTTTTAATGGTGTTACCGTACATCGTTACGGCTCCCGGGCATTTTTCCGAGTCCTCTTTCCCTAATGACCATTTTCCCGAATAACTGCTTTCTAAATAAAATTGTCGCAAATATATTTTTTCATAAACGTCTATTTTCCGAGTATCATTTTTCGAATACGTTTTTACAGAATATTCATTTTCTAATACCTATTTCCAGAATACCTATTTCTCGAATGCGAAAATTTCTATGGTAAATGTATAAATGTATCTAATAATGGCAGTGATTCATCGAAGACACATCGTAAGTACCTAAAGAACTGTAAGTAATGACTAATGACTGAAATTGTTTGAATTACGCATCAGAGATGATACAAATAATATTGATTTTGAAACATATACTCACTAGAAGAGCTATTACAAATGAAAACAGAAAACAGATTAATTTAGTGACCCAACAAAAATTGAACTTCCTCTAATACTGATAAATATGGGTTCTTGAGATTTATGACGTCCTCGTATTTAACGAGCGATATACGGCTAGATACACTGGACTATTCTGAATCAAGTTAATAAAAAAATCGCAAAAAAGTGTTCTATGAAAATGCGTTCCATTGAAAAAAAAAAACAAACAAACAATTAATAAAATAACGAATGTTATAATTTTAAGCCACGAGGAACTGAAAGGTACTTAAGAATATAAGAAAAAAAAACATGAGACAAGAACGCAAAATACTTCAGACAATACAAAACCTTCAACTAAAAACTAAAGATTAAAATTGTAAATCGTAACTCCAACTACATCACAGTATGTGCATCAATTCTATATGAACGACTGTTCTATTCATATAAGTACTCAGTAGGGTTCAAATTTCATCGTATAAAAATTAATCAATTCCAAGTCTTCAATTTCACATACGCTCAGGCTTCGAGCTCTCATTAATAGGACGCAAGGAAGTAGACAAGATCACATTTCACCTCAACCTTCTACGTTTACGATTCGACGCAATGTATTTCTCCAAAGCAGTCAACTGGTTTCCGAAATTTTCCTTATATTCTTTAATTAAACTTTTATTATTAGAAAAACACCACGATAAAAACATATCGATAACGTCGAGTCTTTCTAGTTCAATCATTTCGCGTATAAAACCAGTGAATTCGGAAGTGTTACAGAGTTCGGTTTGTTTAAAGTCAACGATTTCTTTTCTAGTCCGAAAACACCATTGGAGAACGTCGTCGTAGCACGTAAAATCGGGCACACCGTCCAAATTCGGGTTATAAGCACGTCCACGATAAATTTTCGACGTAAACATGAAATGATTAACTTCTTGAAGAAACACGTCCTTTATTAACATTTTCTTTAGCTCTGTTCGTACGGTTTCGTCTTTGTAACACCAGCTGAAAAATCTATTTAAATCCTTCCATAACTTTTGCTTGATGAAATACCAAAATAAATGTTTCATTTCATGAACGAATTTGCGTTTTAATAAAATCGTTTCTTCGTCCTGGCCGTTAAAAAAAACAGGGCATACATATTGTTCGAACATCTTCCATTCGCCGTTCTCGATGAGCTCTTCGCAAAAACTCGACGCTTCTGAATTAAATAAAAGCATTCTTTTGAAACTGAGTCGACTGTGAGCTAAAAACGTGCCTAACATTGATATGGAATCACGTTGCCAAAGCCAATCGAATTCATAAGATAAAATGTAATCTTTCTCATCTTCGGGTAAAAAAGACCACAATTCTTTGAAAATGAACATGTACTTTTCGTAAAAGTACTTATGATCGTCGCTCCCTATTGATAGATGTAGATAGAATAATAATGGGCGAACAAAGTCTTTCATAGTGATGATGTTTTTCAGGAAATATAAAACTGGTAGGAAATAATCCAAGTATGAAGGTTTATTCATAAATTCATTTATAACGTTGTAGCAGAAGGCACCATTCTTCATCCACGTATATAGTTGAGATTTGTCCAACTTGGAAAGAAAAAAGCATACATAATCGATAGTTAAATCGCATAGTAAACAATAAATATCCTTTTTGTATTCACTAACCGGGATATCCCTTAAGAAACGCGAAACTTCATGTTCAAAACAATACATACACTGCATTTTCTTAAATTCCTCTTCGCTTCGGTGCATATACTTTTCCCAAAAATCTTGTTGCCTACGATTTAGGTTACCATCGTTGAAAAAGTAATCCATCCGTCTCCACTTCAAAGCTGGATACCCGATGAGATTTACATCGGAGTTGGCGCAAGCATCGCATAATAAACAACAACCTTTGTGTGGTAACAATTTCGTCACACTCATCATGGCTTTGGCAGTTTCTAAATGATTGATGGAGCCACGAGGTGACCACACAATTTTATCAACGTATTTGCCGGCAATGCCTTTGTTATTGTATTGTGTTTTGAAAATATAATCGTAAAATGTCACCCAGTCGCATATCTCTTTGCCGATGAGTAAGACGAGATGAGAGATATTACCTCGAAGACATTTCGGTTTTATGATGTCGTCCAATTTTCTGACTACTTCATTACCTAATTGGCATACTTCATAACAAGTCGTTTCAGTCAATTGGTACTGAAAATGTTTCAGGTATTCAAAATCCTTCATGTGTTCGCACCAGAAATGAACTACTAAACGAACAGACGATATGTATTGTAAAGAAGGTAGACAAAAATTGCCGAATTTCATTACACCATTTTCTATTATATCATTGTACTTTATTGGCCATTCTTTGAAATTCGGTAGTGATTCCATAGTTTTGATTCTGAAAAAAAAAATTCAACGCAATTATTAACGCTTCGAAGGGAAGAATTATTACAGCTTTTCTATGGGATTAATAGAAGTTTTCAATTTTTACAGAGAAAAACACATTCGCCTGAGATTTAGGAGTAGTTCAAGAGTCGAACAGATAAGTGCATTCACAAGGCTCACGAAGAGCAATGAATTGTAAGTACATATTTATATACCTTACCTCCTTCAATTCTTAATAACCATCATAATGCTTCGACCAAATACTATGGACTGCTAAGTGCTATGGTGCTAATGGTCGTACTAGAGTACCTGTAGAGACCTGTAGGGCTGTAGGTACCTTAGGTCGTACCTTTGACTATATTATATTATACTAGATGGACGGATGGACCGAGTTACGTGTAGGAAAACTGCGGTGAAACATTACATGCATCAGAGTCGGAACACTCGTTGCAACTTTATATCTTGCGCATGCCTGAAGTCCTTTGTCACATTCATGTTATTCTGATTTTAAGCAGTACTATCGATGTCCCCTTGCCGCACTATTAGCGGGAAATAAATTTGCGCATGCGCATTTTGAATTTAGTCACGAGTGTTCTGAGAAAATCTGTGTAATGCTTTGACTATATAGTATATAGGTATAGTCAAAGCATTACACAGATTTTCTCAGAACACTCGTGACTAAATTCTAAATGCGCATGCGCAAATTTATTTCGCGCTAATAGTGCGGCAAGGGGACATCGATAGTACAACTGCTTAAAATCAGAATAACATGAATGTGATAAAGGACTTCAGGCATGCGCAAGATATAAAGTTGCAACGAGTGTTCTGACTCTGATGCATGTAATGTTTCACCGCAATTTTCCTACATGTAACTCGGTCCATCTAGTATATAGTCAAAGGTCCATCTAGTATAGGTATAGTCAAAGAGTCAAACGGTCGAACGTCGAAGTCATAATGCATTTCCTTTCACAGCGTCGGTTTCAAATTTCAATGTGTACTGTACTACTGTGATCCAGTGATCCAAGATCCAGTTCATTTTTTATGAAGACCGTGGCAACACTGCTTCAACTACAATTTTGCTCAGATTTGCTTATTCTTGTGATACCTGCTAAAACAATTTGGTAGAAAAAGGATTTCCATTCTCAGAATGCATTCTATTTTTTCCTTCATCGTTTTCAGTTTTTCTTTTTCTGACATTCTGACGTTTGTTTTAAAATTCTGTAATATGGCGGAATTATTAAAACTTAAAAACTCATCTAAATACTAAAATCCAGCTTAAAAAGATCTTGTATCAACGTAGTTGTCATAACAATTGATTTAGTCAAGTTTTGTATTGCAATGTGTTAATTTGTTAGTTGTAGTTGTAGTCAGTTGTCTTACCATCTTCGTAATTTTGTAACCACATTGGCTGTGCATTCCCCGTCAACAATTTTTTATGTTTAATAATTATACGTAGATTTATTCGAAACTTTATTCAAGAATGGGGTAAGTTTTAATTTGATTTTTTTTTATCTTTGCTTCACATTGAATGATAAGCTCCGTTGAAAGTTTTACACAACTTGCCAACGTTTTAAGTTCTAGTTCTGATTCCGATGTTACGGAAGTGGAGGAAGATAAAGTAGTGAAAAAAGATCGCGATCATAAAAAAAAGAAAAAGAAACATAAGCATCATAAGCATAAAAAACATTCTTCCAAACATGAAAAGTGAGCTTGCAATCTGAACGTTACACGTACACGTATTCTTTTCTTACTATCATTCGCATTTACAGAAAACATAAGAAACATAAACGTCATAAAAGTAACGACAATGAAATTTGCCAAGATGAACCCGAAACACGAGATCCACCGTTAGCAGTTCCAGTCGAATTGAAAAATACCAACGCGCCTACAGTGAATGGTAATTCTTTCAAAAATGTTGTCATCAACATCGACGAAAATACTTCGGAATCGGAAGTTGAAATTAAAGAAAAAGATTCCGATTGCGAAATAAACGTCGAAGTTTTGGAAGACGAAATGAATCTAGAAGATTTAATGAAACAAAAGGTTAGTTTGAAATTCTAATTAAATTTCCTTTATTGCGACACCATAACTGATGAGTTCATTTATAGGCTTTGCTGCAAGCTAGACTGGGCGCTTACGGTTCCGATTCTGAAGACGATCCGAAAATAGTCACTATTAATTTACTCGACGATAAAGAATCCAACATAGAGCCTAAAAAAAGAAAGAGAAGCAGGTAAGTTTAATTTTATACGTTTTCTGCCATAATTATAACGCGTGTAAATCAAATGCAAATCCCTCAGGAGTATCGATAAACTAGACAAATCGGAGGTTAAACCTAAAAATCGAGAGAAAGACAAAAAACGAACGACTTCAGAAGATCGCAAATTAAAACGATTGAAAGATTCGTCCCCGCATCACGACAACGACCGAAGAAAACGAGAACTATCCGATTCCCGAGTCAAAGAAGAGCATCGTAAACGTATCCACGATACTCACCCCAGAGACGGATCATCGCTAAGACGAAGTCGAAGCCCAGGTACAATTTTATTACATTTTTATCATCCTCTGGCTTCTCTTCTCTTATTGATTTTGTTTTTTAGAAACCTCAAGAGATCGTTACCGAGAATCAGAACCCCGTCCTAGAGATCGTGACAAAGAAAATCGTAAACTAAAAGATGATAGATTCCGTGAACCGAGTAGATCTAGGGAGAAAAGTAGGGATAGGTATAAAGATAAAGTCAAACCTATAGATAGATACGACGATAAGTACAAATACCAGTCCAAAGATAGACGTCAAGACGAAGACCGAAACAGGGATAAAGAGAATCGTAAAGGTCGAGATGACCGTTACAGAGAAGATTTAAGGCGAGACATCGACAGAAGCAGATATCGTGATATGCGTGATCGCGATTTTGATCGAGAACGAGATCGCAGAGATAGAGACAGACCTAATGATTGGTCGCGCAACAGAAGAAGATCCAGGAGTCGTAGTCGAGATAGATATCATAAAGATAAAAGTGGCAAAGACATTTTCAAAGATAGCTTCTCCGAAGGACTCAAACATGAACTTTCCTCTTCGTCGGATGAAGAGTAGGTGTAATTCAGTATTAATTAGGTTATTTGCATGGATTAATTCCAAAGAGATGGTATAATTTCTTTGGCCAGACACCGTGCTAAATTGACGCGATTTTAAATTATTTATGAATTTAATTTAAATATTGAATTTATTCGTTCACAATCGCTACATACGTTCGCTCAACTGAATACAATACATAAAGTTTTAAACGCATGGATTTTTCCAGAAATTGTTTCATTTGAATGATTTCTCAGCCAAGCCATGCGAAAGTAATGGGTAGAATGTTTCGTGAACTACCATCTTGTGGTTTTTCTTTCGGAATATTTTATCGTACATTCTCATGTTTCGTGCAATTTAGCTTTTTTGTCATTGAATTCATAACATATTATTCGATATATTTACAGCCTAGCTGATCTGAATATAGATGTGGAAGAAGAAAACGAAGAAGAAATCATCAACAAGCGTAGAAAACAAAGGGAAGAATTGATGAAGGTGTGTAAAATTAATTGGAGGCCTAAGCCTCCCTAATAAGAAAAAAAGTCTCTACTTCTCGAAGGACTTTATTAGCTTGCACTTTTATTGTTTACAAACATATTCGTAAATTATAACACTTGATGAAGTATTCAATATTCTTCATCAGTTATATAATCATAATTATGTTAATTAAAAGAATTTGTAGAAAACCTTTACACATTTCGCCTGCTTTTTCTAATCAACTGATTTTGATGATTTCAAAAAGTTCCATTTCGTGTAGACATGGAATCTAGGAAAAAAATGAGGATTTTAATATTTAGGGCCCAAAAAATCAAATTTTTGTAGTTTGTTACTGAGTAACAGTTACTTCACTATACCCACTATCCACGTATTGCTCAATAAACAAAAAAAAAAAAATGGATATTATCAGAGAGTCTAACACCCTTATGGAACATTAAATATACTTTGAAAGAAAGTAAAAAAAAAAAAAAAAAAAAAAAAAAAAAAAAAAAAAACGTAAACAGCCATGCTACATTATTGGAGCTGAGTTTTTAACTAGGATTCGTTTACATTCAAAGGTAATATTGTGAAGTAAACTTGTCGACCCTAAGTCCTCGTCTATTATTACCAAGTCCAATCCTCCCCGCCCCCCTGAAAAGTGAAACCATCCAAAAAATTAAATTTGATAAATGAACACATTTTGTCTACTAGAATTCTTACTTTTTTTATGTTTGAAACTTCTTAAGCTTACCTCAAATTTTTGCTATACGTTATATTGCATCCATTTTTGATAGATTTTGACCCTGATTAGAAGGGTCATTTTCCTATCTCTTAACTAACCTCACATACAAAATTTGATCTTTTTACATAAATTTCGTACGTAGATGTTGGAGATATAATTATGAAATTTTGTACAGTGATCTGTCCTCCGAAAGCATCTCTTTGCTCCATCTCCTCTCCATATCAGTTAAGTGTGGGGTCTTCAAATCTTTGCGGTTCAGACTTCTTGTAATCATTTGCCAAATGTCCAACTATCGCTTAAATTTTTCGTTATTCATCTCACATGAAAGAGTGAGTTACGAACACCAACATATCCAAATCTGAGCTTCCTAATGGTATTTTGAGGGGAGATGGAACAAAAACGGTTTTTTGAGGAAGTTTTGAGTTATAAAATTTCTTGAATCTTTAATATCTGTTCATCAAATCAACCTAGAAAAGTGAAGCTTTGTGTGTGGGGATAGTTGGTGGCCTGAATATGACCCCTTGAATTTGGATCAAAATGGATTCAAAATGGCGGATTATCAAAATTTGAGTAAAGGTTGACAAACCTCAAATTTGTAAAAATGTGATTAAGATGAACTGATATGATTGTTTGGGATGAGAAGTATACAATATCTTCAACTCATTTCCATGCTTGATATGGGAGGTGAGAAGGAGGGGTTAACGACTTCATAATGTGGTGTGGGTACTGGGTACACGAAAGTCGAAAATTTTTTATCGCTGTGTTATGTGATAAAATGAGTCAAAGTGGCTAACTTATTCTGATTTTACATTTCCAAGTCAATTTGGAGTGGTGCTAGATCAAAGAACGTCTTTTTGAGGATGTTTCGTGTCATGAAATTTCTGAAATCTTCCATATATCGTCAACAAATCAATGCAGAAAGATCGAACTTTGTATATGGGGTTAGCTGATGAGCGAGATATGATATCTTGAATTTGGATCAAAATGGATCCAAAATGGCGGATTATAAAAATTTGAGTAGAGCTTGAGGAACGTCAAATTATTAAAAATGCAATTAGTATAAATTCATATTACTATTGTCGATAAGACGTATACTATATCCCTAATTCACCTCCATACATGATGTTGGAGGGGAGAAGGAGGGGTTATCCACCTTAAAATGTGGTGGGGGCACACGAGATGTCCAAAATTTTTTATTGCGGTGTAATATTATAAAATGAGCTCATGTGATTTATCTATTCCTATTTTAGTATCCCAAAAGAATTTGAAGGGGAGTTAGAGCAAAAAAAACTTTTACGAGTAGAAAGGAAATTGTTGCAGGAAATTTCATGAATATTCCGTATCTCCTCACTAAATTGACCTACAAAGGTCAAACTTGGTATGTAGGGTTAGTTCATAACCAGAACATGATCTCTTGAATGTGGGTCAAAATGGATCCAAAATGGCGGATCATGAAAATATGAGGAATATTTAAGGAGCCTCAAGTAGTCATAATTTGAGAAATATATGTTCATATGATTATTGCATAGTAAGAAATACCACATTTGTTCCAAATTCAACTTGTTGAGTGGTTTTGGAATAGATAGGGTAGGGGAGTTTTCAGACTTGGTATTGGGTATGGCCTGTAGTCATGAAGGGTTTAGTAAAGTTATTTCCAAATGTGAACAAGCCCCAGTTAAAAACTCAGCTCTAATGGTTTTTTTTTCATATGTATGACGAGATAAATTTTTTTTTATAGAAATTAGTCGGAAGCAAAACGGTAGATCCACCACCTACAGCAACCACCGACTCTACGCCGATTACCATCAACGACGAGAGTGGTAAAGAGGAAAACGGTCGTATTTCGGACTCGAAAGATAACGCCTCTACACCATCCTCTAAAACGAAACGAAAATCTCGTTTCGATTGCGAACCAGAGGCAGCGGCTTCAAAACGTAAAGACGATAAATGCGATATGTTCGCCGAAACCGATACATTCGGTACGAACGTAAATGTAAGTGTATTTACATTACTACGTGTACGTAGAGTTACGCAACACGTGTCCCATTTTGAACTAAAACGATGGTGTACCACAGAGCCCGAGTGTAATATCTAAGACCGGCATGGCGCCCGAAAATCCAGCCCTCACTGATAACTGGGACGACGCCGAAGGTTATTACAGAGTGCGAATCGGCGAAATAATGGATAACCGATATGTAACCTATGGTTACACCGGACAGGGAGTGTTCTCGAACGTAATCAGAGCCCGAGACAGCGCTCGCGGTAATCAAGACGTGGCTATCAAGATTATACGTAATAACGAAGTGATGTGAGTATATTATGTTCGATGGTTAAATAAAAGAAATTAAATTATCGTTATTTCACGACGACGTCGATTCTCATAATGGTACAGTGCAGGCGCGTATTTTAATACGTATCTTTTTATTGATTTAATTTTTATTTGTGGATTTGAAATTTAATTGGAATATGCTCTTGTTAAGATGGTCGTCAGCCAGCGGACGTTTATCAATGACCGGTGAGGCGGCGATCGCTCACTGGATACCGATAGTTGTAATTTTAATGCGTTCTCTGTTTGTGTGTGTACTTACACTTAGTGGTATGTATTGACCTGCGTACGTTTTATCATTTATCTATACTAAGTATATAGTTATATTGATGAATTATTGATGTCATTGAACCGGATTGTATGGTTTCCAGGTATGGTAGCTTACAAATGGCAGGGTATTGTTGCACGATGATTCACTGTCTACTTCAGTCGTGTAAGCAATGAGTATTTATAAATAAGCATTTTTTTTTCGTATTATTTTTTTTTTTTTTCATTCGTTGTCGATGTTGTTTTCGTGGTCTTATTTATTTTTCGTATCGGAGTACAGGTAAATGATTTACGAAGAATGATAAAAATATGCGGGTCAATGCAGCATTTCGTGTACAGCTGGCTATAGATTAATTTAACCATAAGTTTAGAATATTTTACAATATTGTTTTATACGTCGAGTTAAACTTTTACGTTTACTGGTGACCCATGTGTAGGCACAAAACTGGACTAAAGGAAGCCGAGATGTTGAGAACGCTTAATGAAGCCGATCCTGATGATAAATTCCATTGTTTAAGGTTATTCCGTAGTTTCTTCCATAAGCAACATTTGTGCTTGGTGTTCGAGCCCTTGAGTATGAATTTACGCGAAGTACGTATTCTCGAGTGAAACGAATGGAGTTAAAATTGGTCACTTTCACTACTCCGATGTTTTTTTTTCAGGTATTAAAAAAATACGGTAAAGACGTCGGACTTCACGTGAAAGCTGTACGATCGTATAGTCAGCAGTTATTCTTAGCGTTGAAGTTATTAAAAAAATGTAGCATTTTACACGCCGATATCAAACCGGATAATATTCTCGTGAGTTCGGTGTTTGTTATTTTCGAAGGGATAGTTACACTCAGAAATTTTATTTCATCATTTTTCAACGTAGGTAAATGAAAGTAAACTAGTATTGAAATTATGCGATTTCGGATCCGCTTCTCATGTAAGAGAGAACGAGAAAACGCCTTATTTAGTAAGCAGATTTTATCGAGCTCCGGAAGTCAGTAAGTATTTGATTTGTGTACCGGAGGAGTGTATCGACGACGGATTTGGCTCCTACATGACGGTTTGTTTACAACCATATACAAGGTGTGTAACAGACCGTGTTAGTTATGAAAGTCATGAAAAAGTCATAATTTTATCTCAATTTAAAAAATTAAAAAATCGAAAAAAAACAACAAATATTCAAAAATTATTATATTTTTAGGTTTGAAATTTTTTTCGGGCACTCTGTTATAAAATACTGATTTTCGGGAGGCGGAGAGTTGGTAGTAGAATGATATATTGATCGAGAAAAGGTCATACAAAAAGTCACGCAAAAGTCTTCATTTTGAAAAATGAGAATTTGTGAGACATCCTGATATATGACGTCATTATTTTAACTTGAAGTTACTCCAGTAGTTGTTCACATTTTCTGAATAATTTTGCACCTTTACAGCTGTTCCTATAATTTGTTTTTCAAGTGTAATGACATTTTTTCTACATTTTTCTGTGCGCATCGATGACATTATTTTATTCATTGAGAATTTTGTTTCTATTAAATTAAAAATACAAGTATTATCGACTGCATGCAGAATTGAAGTCCAATTAATCAGCTGATTGAATTGTTTTTAGCTGAATTTCTTAATAAAAACAATAGATGTTACTGTCTACCTAATTGAAGAACAGGGGGTAGGGGGAGGGTGGGGTTTTCAAATCTTTGCGTTTCAAACCATTTCAAATCATGTGGCAAATGTTTAACTTTTTGGTATGCCTATATATTTTTCCCTCACGCGTTGCGCTGAAGGGTATGGATGGAAATGGCTCAAAATTTGGTGAGAGACTATTCTTAAAAATGTGAAAAAAGTACTTTTTTACTTTTTCGATACACTTGAAAATGGCGAATTACTCAAATTTTGAGGGAGGCTGAAAGCGGGGAAAATATCTCAACATTTTCGTTTTTGATTTCATATCAAAGAGTGGTTCAAGGACATCAACATATCCAAATTTCTCCTTCCTAAGTGCATTTGAAAAGGCGTTAGAGCAAAAAACGACTTTTTGAGGAAGTTTTGAGTCATGAAATTTCTTAAATCTTCTATATCTCCTCACCAAATTAATCTAAAGAAGTGAAACTTCGTGTGTAAGGTAAATTTGACGCCAGAATATGAGCCTTTGAATTTAATTCAAAATCAGTCCTAAATGCCCGACTATCAGAATTTGAGGAGAGCTTGAGGAGACTCAAATCAGGAAAAATGTGGTCAATATAAACTCATATGATTATTGGGAATAAGAAGTATGCTATGTATCAAATTTACCTTTGCATGATATGTTGGAGGGGAGAAGGAAGAGTTACCAACCTTGAAATGTGGTGAAGGTACACAAGAGGTGGAACATTTTTAATTGTTGTATTATATGATAAAAGGAGCTCCAGCCCCAATTAAAAATTCAGCTCCATTAATGCAGCATGGCTGCTTGCATTTTTTAAATTTAAAAAATGAACTTCCTAACAAAGAGAGAAAGATACGAAAAATTCTAATTTAATTTTGAAAAATGTGTGTCAAATATGTAATATCATCGTTCATAATAAAATACAGCTTGGTGCAGATTTTGATTAAATTCTTGATTTGTGAAATTATCTTCCACTTGATGTGGAATCTACACCAGTAGCAAGCATTGCTGAAAATTTCATCGATTCACTGAAAGTAATTCTCAGTTCTTTCATGTCCCAAAGTACTCTGAAAAAAGAAATGAAGTTGAAACTAAAAACGCTTCTTGGGCTTAATTTAACTCATGGTGTTCTTGTCGATGAAGAAATGGTCATAATGCGCCATTTAGATTCATGTTTAATCAGTGGTGGCGGGATGGGGGTAGCATGGTAGGTTAAAGATATTATTTCTACCACCCAAATTATGTCGGATTTCAATTTTATGGTGAAAAATGCCGAACTGATTAAATGCTAACTCATCATTAAGGCAATACAATTTCTTTTCTTTAATAAGGGAATTAGTATGTAAATTTTGTTGTTGTGGATGTTAATTCCGAAAAAATAGTTACATAGCAAAAAATGCCTCTTTCTGATGAAGAAATCAACCTCCTCCTTCTCTCCCAAAAAAATGAAGGAAGTATGTTATCTTTATACAAGTAAGAATATCCTAGTTAATATTGACTTTTTTTTCTCATTTTCTGTTCCCCTCCTACTCCCTCTCCTCCTCCTCCTCCCGCTCCAAAAAAACTTCTTCCGCTACCGATGTATTTGGCTTCATATAATTAAAAAATGAAACACAAAACAGAACCATATCTTCATCCGAACAACATAACCAAACAATCTTTATTTGGTACCAGTAAGAAAAAAAATCACAAGATAGCAGTATGCCCAAAATACATTCCTCTGCTACTCAGAGCTTCATTCGGGAAACCTTAAGTGTAAGGACTGATGAAATCATCAACATTAATGATGAATTCAACCGCATCCCTATTAAATTTGTTGTTGAATAAAATTTTTGTACTTACGTGTTACGTTTCGTATTATTTATAATATTTTCTTCGAAATTATAAATTTTTCTCGATTCATCTTCATATCGAAATGGAACTAAGTGAAAAACAAAGAATGTACCTTCACAAAGTAAACTCTTATGATTATCTTTAATTTTCAAAGTTATTAAAAATTGGAAGAATACTTCTAGTTTTGATTTATTTGTTCATCGAATAAAGTTGAAACCATCAAACCAAAATATGTAACACTAGAAAAAAAATATAATTTTTTGGATAATTTATTAAGTTTTTATTCTTCTAAACTTATCAGTAGTTTTGTAAATGAATTAATGATAGAGAGGATTAAAGAATAATATCATTTATACGATTCTCAACAGTCCACCATGTTGGAACCGAATCTGTCGTCGATTCGTTACGTCTTGAACTCGTGCTAGCGAATAGATTAAACGTAAATAAATAAAAATTCCGATTCAATTTCATCTTCGCAGTTTTGGGAATTCCTTATGATTTTGGTATCGATATGTGGTCGGCTGGATGTACCGTCTATGAGCTATACACTGGCAGAATCATGTTCCCCGGTAAAACTAATAATCAGGTGAGTTTGGAATTTTCTTTTGGTGACTTGAATGAGTTTGAAACACCTACTAGAATTTCGATGGAATTTAACGATGGTATTTGAATAGATGTTGAAGCTGTTTATGGACTTGAAAGGTAAATTCCCAAACAAGGTGATCAGAAAAAGCGCTTATAGAGATCAACATTTCGATGGAAATTGTAATTATTTGTATCACGAGGTTGACAGGGTCACTGAAAGAGTAAGTATCGATTATTGTATGCACGAGTATTGAACGATGTTAATTTTTAGTTTTTCAGTTGGAACGAACTAAGCAATTATAGCTCGCCTGATTTAAGAAAGACAGGTTTGGTGTAAAAGTACTAAGACATAAATATGGGCGAAATCAACCTCTGTAATAGTTCTTAGTGTTACATTCTCGCACATAATTCTATATAAACGATTAACTAAGATTTCTTTTGTAATTGACTCAATTGAGGCTACAGTATGCTTTCTATTTGTATGATTTTTTTTTCAAATATTTCAACATTTTTGCTTTTTTACTAAATAATTTTTGAAAATTATAGAAGAGCACGTATTCTCTTTTATAATGGTTGAAAATTTTTTATCGATTGGTTTGAGATTAGTGATGAAATTTGGAATGAGAGTATTATTATGACTCCTGCTTCCAAGAAAACATTCTTCGAAGAAGTCAATAATTCAAATATTTCAATATATATTTTTTTTTTTTACAAAATAATTTTTGAAAATTATAGTAGGAGAAGAGCACGTATTTTCTTTTATAATGGTTAAAAATTCTTTATCGATTGGCTTGAGAATTGGTGATGAAAGTTTGAGAATTCAAGGGTATTATTATGACTCCTGCTTCCAAAAAAATATTTTTCGAAGAAGTCAACAATTCAACTATTCAGTCTAAATCAGTAAAAAAATTTTCATTGAAAAAATTAATATTTTGAATTTTCAATTAATTCCTAAAAAAAATTTTACCGTTATTTTCTTCAATATCAGGGAAGTGTTGGATTACATAAAAGTTAAAATAAATCATTTTAACTAGTTTTATGGATGCTCAGAGCTAAATACTACATAATGTGCTTTGAAGTTCGAGACCTAATAAGTCCGATAATGAATGAAGTATCCAGCATAATAATAATAATAATAATAAATTGAAGAGCTTCAAATTGCTCAGATTTCATGTATGTGCTTTATATAATTAGGGACAACATAAACTCCGATAAATTTCCATTCAACTTACCATATGCGTCGTAATGTTTACTGAGTATGGTGTGAAGGGGTAATAGCAACACTTGCTCTCATTAATGGCCCAGCTTTTGTAATTGAGCTCGGCTTCGTGTGTTTTTTTCTTTTCGTATTGGTGAAAATGCTGTGATAATTTTTAAATGGATCATATGAGTGATATTTTTCATCACTATTATTATTTTCAATTTGCAGGAAAAAACCGTAGTAATGTCAACCATTAGCGCAACACGCGATCTGCACGCGGAATTAGTTGGTAATCAACGTTTACCGGAAGATCAGGCGAAAAAAGTAAACCAGTTGAAAGATTTGTTGGAGAAAATTTTAACGCTAGATGCTACGAAACGTATCGCCATTAATCAAGCCCTGATGCATCCATTTATCGTGGAAAAGATATAAATAGAATGATGATTTGTATTTAATGTAAAATATTTTTGTCGTATTATGTAATTTATTTATTATATATTTCATATTTATTTACGGCATTTTGTTTTTGGTTTGCTTTCTTGGTATAGTTAAAATCGTTAGGGTACGGTTCTCGATGGATTCGAAGAAAAGGAATGTGTGTGGAAAGAATTTATAAATATTTATTGGAGGTACGTATTGTAGAAAGATTTATTTAAATGAAAACAAATTTGTTAACAACGCGTTGTTCATTAGAATAAATAAATTCTATGACTACGTATAAATATATAGAGAAGTATTTATATATATATATGATACAGAAAATACTTATTTAAACAATAGAATGATAAGCATTATCGCGAAAATGCCATTTAAATTGAACGACCCGAAAGAGGAATCGATGGATGAAATCTACAAGGGTATTTTTTTTTACGGTGGCGCAAAAAATCAACGACATCTCGCGACGATACGAGAGCATCTTTATTTGATGGTTAAAAACCGTGTGTACATTATGCAGTGCAATGGTATGGAGTGCGCGTATAGTACAGTACGTGTGTTTAACAAAGAGAAAGAAAAGCAAAGGAAATTTCATCTATACGTTTAGGTTATTAAAAAGTAACCTTTTTTACGCTTTTGCTGCTGCTAACTTTTTTCGAAGATTTGAACGAATCGCTGGAGTCTAGAAAAGGATCTTCGCCAGCGATGAGTGATTTCAAATTGGAGATTCGTTTTTCGCGAGCCAATCCTTTTTGCGTAACCGCGTCGATTTCACTTTCGAGGTCGGCGAGTCGTGCGCGCGATTGTCGAGCTCTGGCTGTGGCTGATAGTTCGGCAGCGTCACTCATGGGTGATTCGCGTAAGGCCGTCCATCTGGTGAAATTTGGATCTTCGTCGAATAAAGAGGGTACTTTGACGGTGCGTTTTTTGAGAATTTCTTCTTCGAGCGAATTATGAAATTTGCCGTTGACGCCTACGGTGTCTAGGATTTTCTCGGTGAGATTTAATCTGTAAGAATGAGCGCGTGTTATTCTGGATGTTTTAGTGTCGTAAATACGTGAGTGTTGTGAGTGTGAATGTGTAAGTTTAAGGTAAGGATGTCGAACTGTGGGTAGAATTTACGCGAAATATGGGAGAATTCGAGGTTGAAAAATTAATTCAAATGAATTGCCGCGAGACGTATGTTTAGTTAGGAAAATAACTTCGTTAACGTAGCAGTTTGGAAACGTTCCAGGTGGTGTATTCACTATAGATATTTTTTTGTCGGTTGTTTTCATGAAATTAAATTTTGTATGTAGAGGTTTCCTGTGTAATGGATAGAATTTTTAAATTATTAATGACCTCTTGGTACTACTAAGAAGTCTGAATTTGATTTGATGTTTTGAGAAAATTCAATTTTTTGCCTTTGCGATATTGGTATTGCCACGATAATTTATGTTGTCAGGGATTTTCCTTGATTTTTCTCGCTTGTAATATTGAGATTCTAGTATGAACGCACCTTTTTCAGCAGTTTCATTCATGGATCGCATTTTACTCTTGAAATCATTTATTCTACATTTACGCGTAAAGTAATGTAGAATGTGTAAAGAATGTCCAATAAACGTAAAGTGAAAGCGAAAATCGGAAATTTTAATATAAGTTAGTCGATAAGAATATTTCTTACTTCCGATTTCATGTGGTGTGTAATATTAAAAATGAGAAAAAATCCTCAATTTAGAACATTTTAATTTTAATTTTTTTTATTGGTGTTTAATTTTATTCTCCTCTTTTTCTGCGTTGAATATGATATTTCTCTATATCCGATAGAAAAAAAAATGTTGAATAAAACGTGCGGAGGACAAAAAGTAAATACTGACATAAGTATAGCATTGATTAATAATCAAATAGGTTAAGTCGTTAATTCATTATTCATTCATATTCCATTTAATTACCTCTCTCTCAAATCTTTGGCTCATGAAGCAATATTTTTATTTTCAAAAGAAATTGTTTATACCTATTTTCTTTACTTACTAGTTACTACATATTTCTTCCATATTTGCTTTCGGTATGGAGTCGCCTTGAGAATTAAGATGAGACTATTCATATTTTATTATGATGAAAATATCATTTTTTGTGTTATTTCAATCCTGAATAAGAGGCGATGGAAACAATTAATAATAATATCTACAATTTGCATCGAGCATCTCTTGAAAAATAATGAAACAAAGACAAAAGTACGTTTAATACTGTCTTTATGTCTCGTATTATCGAATCTATCAGATTCATGAAGTATAGTGTGTACATGCCCTGAAAATGTTCGTCCAATAGATTCGCTTGCTAAGTTGTGCTTATGTTATTCATTTTCACCGAATTAACAGATTTCAAATTACATAAATTAATTTTCGCAAAGGAAAGTAATTTAATTTGTTGAATAATGGTTTGTGTATCTATGTTTTGAAATAGTGATTTAAGTAAATTGAATAGGTGATATGAGCTCACTTTGTAAACGCTGTCGGAATTGGTAGGTAATCATGCATAGAAGAATTAAGTATTGCTTTGGCTTTATAATCTCTTAGCAATCATAGTAACGATATCATCTGAAAAGGTGCGTTCACTATGCAAAGTTTCTATCTACGTGTTTTTATTTGAAAACGCAGAATTTTACTAATACTAATGATACTAAGATGTTAGCAAAAATGCACTTCAAGAACCTAAATGATATAAACGAAAATCTAAGTCATGCGATTAATATCAATGGAACAATTAAATGTATTAAGAATGTATTTATTCGGCAAAATGCACATGTTTCTTAGCAAAAACCAACCTTTTATGTTTTGGTAAACCATTTAAAATGCTAGTCGGTGGTGATAATTCTTCTTCAACTGAAGCGGCTTTAGCTGCTCTCAGTACTTTCAATTTTTTCATCGAGCTTACAATCTCGTCTTCCAAATCATTTTCTAAGGAACGCGATTCACCGTTTAACCTACTTCTGCGTTCGGATAAAGATTCGTAATCGCTACTGGTGGAAAACGGAGATGAACGACGTGGCAGTGGGAAGTCGTCGTCGTCTTTGATTCTGCTAGTGAATGTCGGCGTACTAAAAGATGCTGATGGTAGAGAACTTGTACCGGAGTATTTGCGATCCAATTGATCTACCATCGGTTTATAGTATCTTTCACCTGCATTGTAATTACAATCGTATACTCTGGTACGGGGACGGCTTAGGAGCGTGCGTTTTTCTGACATGGCTGCGAACATACGATAAAATATTGGATGAGAATGATAAGATGTTGATGAGAGTAGATTTTTATTTTGTCGATTTTGCTTTTGTTGTAATGGGCGATATTGAGGCATTTCTAAATACATCATGCTTCAGTACCGCAATAAGAATTCTTCACGTACCATAGTTAAGAAGTTCGTTTGTCGAAGGATAACGCATCGAATTCAACCTGTCTATTAAAGAACGACAATCTTGTACATTGACATTCATGGTTTTCCTAAATGTTCAACAAAAATTTCGAATTGCCTCGAATTTCGACCAAAGAAACGTTATTTTCAACGTGAACGTAAGGCGCGTCATAATAACGAAATGTCGTTGGCACGAAATGCAAAGGATTTCGAAAATATAAACGCATCGTACATTTGTTGAACCTTGGAAGTTTCACTTCACACATTACCAACATGCGATCCGTTGATAAACACTATTCACACCTTTTTTCGCCAGCGAATTGTTTTCGTACATACGTCAGGGTAACGTGTTGGCGGCTAAAACCGAAACACATTGGCGACACCGAATGACATCACGTTGACGTAACCTCGATCCATTGTTGCCAATTTGACAAAAATCGAAACATCAGAATACGATGATTTGACATTCCTTAGGTAAAAATCTGTTGTATGTAATTGAAGCGGTGAGGATGAATTTCTATGTAATTGTTCTCCGTCGCTGTCGTAAATTTATGAGAAAAGACGCTGCCTCATCATGGTCTTAAACAGGTGTAAAATGGGTGACAGCCAAAGTTCTAGTTATTTAAAATTAATTCACTATTCATTCAAGGACGCATACGACAAGATGTATTCTTAAAAAAAAAAAAAAAATGAAAGTTGGAATTGTTTTGCCAAAGAGTTCATTTTTTGTTTTTTTTTTTATCGAACTAATACAAACGTAGAAGTATTCGAGCTGAAGGTCATCGAATATCGATTGATCGACCTAATCGACCTTTGATCGATTTGCATATTATGGAAGGCAAACACAGCAACCTTCTTAGCAAGGCGATCTAATTATAAAAAGTGTAATATTATTTTGGCATAACACCCTTACCGTAGAACCAAATAATCGCGTAATCTTTACGTTGTACGTACCTGCGATTTATATTCTCTCGAGGGAAGTAAATTCACGTCTTGGTAGTTCGCAAAATTAATAATGAACGACGAGGAAAAGCACACGCACAAAATGAATTCAGGGGGAAAACCGCCACAAAGTATTACCCACAAAATTTTCTACTATAATCTATGAAATTCGTATACGTAATTCGCGATATTATGACGTCGTGCTGCCATCGGAAAAAAACGAAAACTCTTCTACTATTATCTTACACAGTTTTTAATATAAGTTCATCCCCACTTCATTCCAAATTCTATTTCAGACCATCCAGCTTGCCCATCGCAATTCTAGATGCGGACTTGCGACCCACATTAAAATAACCATCATATTCACGCGCGTACTAGGCGAGCATTTCACACGTTTCGAACCAAGTGTGAATCGCGTTCGAAAATCATCGTTTTGGAGCACAACGAAATTAACCGTTTTATGTTTTAAGTATCAGTCTTTTTATTTATATTGATTCTTTTTAAATTTAGAGTTGATGTAGCTTTTCTTTTCTTGAAAAATGCGTACATATTCGTAATCAAATGTTGATATTTTGCTCAATAGTGCAGTGTTCTGCCGAAGCTGCGTTGAATTGTTTTAATTTTTAACATAGGCAACATGTTTGTTGACAATGTTTGAAGAATTTCCTCGTGTACATTTCTTTTCATCACAATTTTTATATTTTATAGAATAAGCTGATTGTCTTATTGCGGACTACAGCAAAAAATTTATGCATTACTAGCTTTGGTATACAGGTATACCCCTTTATTCCTCCCTCCTGCTAAGAAAAATCCTACTATTGTGCTCTAAGAAAGAAACTGTAATTAAATAGATGAAACATTGAACATTATCATTTGTTTTCTCTTTGATGTTACAAACGAGAAAGAGGAAGAAAAATGTAGGCAGCCATACCGCATTGCTGTAGCTGAGTTTTTAATAAGTATACTTTTTTTTTAGCCCACAGGTAGCGATGGGCAATATTGATGGTTTTTTAATATCGATATTTTCGACGTTGAAAAACTCGGACCATCGATACACATCTATGGTTAATCATTTACCATCGATACTATCGATATGATATCGATACTAGCGTAACACCACTTGAAAGGCTAATCTTGCTATCTAATGTAAGGGGGCTGAAGGGAGAATAACAAAAATTCCAAACATTGTTATTTTGTTAATATTGTTTCGTTCAAGTTTCTTTTCTTTATTAAAAAATTTGAAAAATAAACAATAACTCTATAAATCTATAGCAATATAATATTCATCTCCATTGAAAAAATAAATAAATAAAAAATTTTCAATATTTGCAAAACTAACAAACTTAAACTTGAGGTTTATAAATGTAAGTATTCGCAGAATCTTTGCCTGAAGGCAATTTCTTCTGGTTGTGATGATGTATCCAGTGGTACTAAACATTCTCGCTGCAGGGACCCTGCTACTGGGAGTACAATGTATTTTCTTCATTATGTTATAAATTCCGAATAGTTATCTATTTTTCACACCAAAACCTAATGGTACTAAAATCTTCAGTCTCCGAAATACAAACGCAACTTTGCTACAGGTATGAGTTAATGATAAGTTGAGCTTATAATTTCAACTTCACACTGGAGGTTGAGGGTGTTGTCAAAATGGACTCATCTATCGCGATCTAAAAAAGAAAGAAGCTAATTTTTATGTCCAACATTCCCCCTTGTATGTGTTGCTGATGCAATTGAAGTTGATGGAGCATAATGAACATGGGAAAAACCAAAAAATAAATGTGATTAATTAAGTTGAGAACAGTCTGAAGCGTATGTAGGAAATCTCAGTTTACTGTTGGAGAATTTTGCGATGAAAAGGATATGTTGATTTCTGTAACTCACGTTTTCATACGAGGTCAAAAACGAAAATTTTAAGCTATTTTGATCGCCTCTTTAAATTTAAGTGAACAGCATTTTGAACCCTATTGGGGGAAAATTCGCCCATTAATACGCTAATAAATTCGTCGGCGTAAAGAAGAGACTTTCCCCCTTACATTTTTCGCCAATAAATTCGCCCATTTAAACGCTCATAATTTCGCCGTCGCAGTCGCTGATAATATTGAGTAGTGAACGCGCATGAAATATCGCTCATTTTTTCGCTGAACGGATTTTTAGGCGTTTTTTCGAAAATACACCTATTATATCCCTCAAAAAGTCGCGAAATAATTCGCCTAAAAGTTCGCCGTTTATTTTGTCTCATAGAATTTTAAGGATTTTTTGTGATGCATAATTTACAGAATGAGCTTAATATAGAATTTCATCATTCAAAAACCCTTAACTACAATGCAGTACATTTGCATGCTACATTTACATTTTTATTAAATGATAAAGTTATAAAAAACTTTTTAGCTGAGTTTTTAATTTTGTATCATGTAAACATATTGCATTGTAATTACACATATTTGAGTGCGATGAATTATTTTTTAATAAACTCATCCCATAAATGCAGCATAAAAAAGGCTTAAATGGTGAAGATTGGTTAGCATTTGATAATACTTTATTGAATAGAATGAAATTAATACTTACTTAGCTGACCTTTTTAGCTGAGTTTTTAACAAAACGATAGCTATTACAGCCTACCTAATTTGGGAAGGGAAGGTCGGGGGAGGGTGGGGTCTTCAAATCTTTGCGTTTCAGACCATTTGTAATCATCTGGCAAATGTCCAACTTTTTGGTATATATATATAGATTTATCTATGGATAAAGTGGCATCATTTTTCGTCGTCTACAGGTAAAGTGGCATCTTTTTTACAAAGTGGCATCTTTTTTTTGATGCCACTTTACCATCACATTGCTCATCGATTCAGCTATGTGTCATGACGTCACTGGTGTGATTATTAGGGTGATGCCACTTTACCACTAATATTCTATTTTTCATACAAAAAAATTTTTTTCGGTCTACGGTCGTTGTAGCCTCATTTTTTTGATGTTTACAGGTAAAGTGGCATCATTTTAAAAATTTGTTTCTAAGAAAACCTATGATATTATACATTCCGTTCGCCATTGTGGTGTCGTTAATGTGACATTAGATGCACTTCTGAGGAATGTGCAAACTGATGCCACTTTGACCATAGATCACTATATATATATATATATATATATATATATTTTCCCCCACGCGTAGCGCCGGCGAGTATTCATAAAATTCGCTCAAAATTTGGTGAGGAACTCTTCTTGAAAATGCGCAGAAGTATTTTTTTTGTTTTTTCGAAAACTTTCAAAATGGCGGATCACTCAAATTTTGAGGGGGCTGGAGAAGAGGGAAATAGCTCAAATTTTTCGTTCTTGATCTCATATGAAAGAGTGAGTCACGGACACCAACATATTTAAATTTCAGCTTCCTAAGTGCATTTGAGGCGAGTTAGCAAAAACCGGTTTTTGAGAAAATTGCGTTTTTTGTGTCACTCACTTTGCGCAGGCGGTGTGGATAAAATTCGCTCAAAATTCGGTGAGGAACTCTTCTTGCAAATACGCAAAAATAGTTTTTTTGTTTTTTCGATAAATTTCAAAATGGCGGATCACTCAAATTTTGAGGGGGCTGGAGAAGGGGCAAATAGCTCAAATTTTTGTTTTTGATTTCATATGAAAGAGTGAGTCACGGATACTAACATATCCAAATTTCAGCTTCTAAGTGCATATTGAGAGGAGTTAGATCAAAAAACGGCTTTTTGAGGAAGTTTTGAGTCATGAAATTTCTTGAATCTTCCATATCTCCCCACCAAATCAAGTTAAAGAGGTCAAATTTTGTGTGTGAGGTTAGTTGGTGACCACAATATGACCTCTTGAATTTGGATCAAAATGGATTCAAAATGGCGGATTATCAAAATTTTGAGTAGAGCTTGAGGAGCCTCAAGTTGGTAAAAATGTAATTAATATGAATTCATATGGTTATTGGGATAAGTTGTATACTATATCCCGAATTCACTTCCATACATGATGTTGGAGGGGGAAGGCGGGGTTATCAACCTAAAATAGTGGTGGGGGTACAGGAGGGGTCGAAAATTTTTTATTGCTGTGTCATATGATAAAATGAGCCCAAGTGACAAACGTATTTTGATTTTAGCTTCTCAGTGATTTTGGAGGGGAGTTAGAGCAAAAAACGGCTTTTGGAGGGGAAATTGCTGCAGGAAATTTCATGAATCTTCCATATCTCATCACCAAATCGGCCTAGAATGGTCAAACTTTGTGTGTAGGATTAGTTTGTGACCAGAATATAACCACTTAAATTTGAGTCAAAATGGATCCAAAATGGCGGATTTACAAAATTTGAAGATAATTTGAGGACCCTCAAATAGTTATAATTTGAGAAATATGCGTTCGCATGATTATTTCATGGCAAGAAATACTACATTTGTGTCAAATTGAACTTCTTAAGTGTTTTTGGAAAGGATAGGGTAGGGGTTTTCAGACTTGGTATTGGGTGTGGCCTGTAGTGATGAACGGTTGAGCGTGGTTATTACTAAATCAAAACAAGCCCCAGTTAAAAACTCAGCTCCAGTAATGCGGCATGGCTGCTTACGTTTTTTAATGAATTTGTGTAAATACGTGCATGAATGAAAAATGCAAACTAGATCGCGACATTTCATCAAAAAATAAAAATGAATTGTAAATCAAATTAGTTTTACTTCTCTCATCAGGCTAGATCAAGACGTTGTTACCGATTTCACTTTTTGTTCATGAAAAAAGGATAAATACAAAAAAAAAAACTTTAGAGAATATTTTTCCCACGTTTATTGTTATAATTACCTACCCTTCTTTGAAAAATTTCAATTACCTTACTACTTAGAAAGCACAATTAAATATAATTATGATGAACTGAAAAAACTTAATTTTTTCATTATTTAAACCTTTGCTATACATTCTGGAATTTGCTTTCGGCCTTAAATAAAGAAATCTCATCCAATCGTCCAAAATTGAGTCTAAACCCTCTCCACATCTCCTGAAAATCACATTCTATTGCATTCCTTCATAAAAAAACATCTTATCCCTTGTAATAAAAAAGCAGATTTTTGTGCTACATTATCAACCTACGTCTATGATCTTAATTGATCGCCTTTATGATACCCCTATAGCATTTTGGCTGCTGTTTATAGCCATGAAAAAAATAATAACACACAATATCAAAGTATAAAGTATATTAAGTTGGTTATACAATTATGCATCTATAATTATATAATTATTACTTCCACTTTAAAATTTTTCGAATGAGATCTCACCTAAAAAGTAAAATTAGATCAATGTTTGTGCATATTCAAAAATCCACATAATTATGCTGAGCTTACGTAATGTTGTTTCTTCGTTGGTTTCAGCACTCTTATTAGCATCTTCTTTCTTGTTTGAATTATTTAAATCTGCTTCTTCTTCTGGTTCCTCAACTGCTAGCTTATTTTTCTTAATTTTCAATGCCAAGTCATGATGGTATTTCAGCCACGTGCTCACCGTTTTACGAACATCATTTGCATATTTCTCCTCATTTGGAAATCTTTCTTTAATGAAATCTGTTTCAAACATGAATAAAATGCATGAAGTTATTATGCAAACAGATATGTAGCTTATGCTTCAAATTTACAAGATAAACACACACCTATTATTAACAAATATAATGCAAAATTTCATTAAGTATTAATTTTGTTTTCCCCATGATGTCTTCCTTGGGCCAGCTACATTTCCTCATCAATTTCACCTACACAATCAGGATAGTGAAAATAATAATTACAAAAAGAGTAATGATTTTAAAAAGGAAATGAACAATTTCATGAACACAATACCTGTATACCCCCTTAAATTAGAGCAAATGAGGAGCCAAGAATCAACAAAACTCTATTCGGTTTTTTTTTTATATATATATATCTTCAGGGATTCTCATTCAATATTGGAGTAGGTTTATAACCAACAATAAAATACCTCACAAATTATTTTATGTTCAATGAATTTACATAGTAAAATGTGAGTTTTGATTACTTTTAAACATTGTTTATAAGTTTATAATGACGAATATGCTAGACTGTACACCTTGAAATATTCAATGAGAATCTACCATGAAATTTTTTTTTGGCATAGAGTTAATTCTCAGATCCTCAAATAACTAATCATATTTTTTCAATTTTTAATCATTCCATTATGTGGTACCCGAATACACATTTTTTAGAAAAGGGGTTACATTTTTGAACTAATATTAGCGCAAAACGCAGTACATGCATTATGAAGTACACTGTGCTCAACGGATTTTTGCACTGCATACTACACAATTTTCGTTAATTTTTTTCACTCTTGAGTACGAGTAGAGGTAGGAAAATGTGTGCCACCAGCATAATAAATGATATTCACATTCAAAATACTTTGGTTCTTAGCTGTCCACCAAGGTTTCCTTTGTTTTAAAAAAACCTACCATCGCCTCAATATCATATTTTTTAGAAAAGCAAAATGCGACTGGAATGCCATTTCCAAATTCGTCGATGACAAGTGAAAATAACTGAATTTTATAAGCATTCAAACCATGAGTTCTATCGATTAAGAATTTTACATTCACCAAGATTCTGAAACATTTCTTTTTGAAAATCTGTTTGTAAAATTAACAAAATTTCCATCACCTGACTCACCATTGTCATAATGCAACACTAGATTATCTAGTCTTCTCTTCAACTTTTCAATTAAATTATCGACACTAATTGCATCATTCGAATGTGTCCTTGTTCTATAGGTTATACCATGATCTCTTGCAATGTTTCTCGAATCTTGTAATTCAACAAACTAGATTCGTTTAGATTTATCACCAGTGTTTTCTTCTCTTATATCGGTCAAAATCCTTTGAAATGGTACTCCAATATGCAGTTTCCCTGACAAAATCAATGAAATAAAAACAATTACAATTTTGGACATATTACCTATAAGCTACAGTACACCAATGCAATAATTGAATCGGTCATTTTAAAAACGCCGTAAGTCCGAAACTACGAATTTTGCTAGATTAACGAAAAACTGTCTACCGCAGAATCATGAATGTTACGATGAAATCCATGGTTACCACTAAAAAGAGCGTAAAAAAATACCCCTTCCTAGCAAATTTTTTTTTCTAGTGCACTGGCAACACTGCTAAAATTCAAACCGAAGTTCGTGAAATTACGGGGTTTTACAAATGACTACTATTTTCTGACGTTTTTGTGGGTTTTTTCGTTTTTTAGATTGAAAATATGCTGGAAAAATTTTATTTAAGTTTTTAGAAATGAAATAGACAATTAATTGAACGATTTAATTGCGAAAAAAGAACAAAAAATTCAACCACCTTATGAATATTTGTAGAAAAAAGATTTTTTTGAAAACATACATTTTATTGCTTAGGAAATAATATTCTAAACCTCTTCGCGATTGACCACGAGCTAGATTACATTCAATACAACATTATTCCTCGCCAGAATCTGAGTTGGAGCGTGTAGGTCCTTCGCATAATGTGGTATAATACGGCATAAATCTATGTGGAATGTACTGAAGTAATTTCAACAAGTCGTTTCGTTTTTTTACTTGCATTGGAAGTCCATTCAGATACTGAGGATACGCTTGAGAGGTTGGCCAACTGCGTAACGGAAGAAAGAGAGAAACAAACTAAGAAACTGAGTGAACGCAATAGCAGACTTTACTTACGTCCGATAACGTCCAAAAACTGATCAGCCTACCCCAACCCTTCCTCAGAATTTGGTTTTGATTCCATCACTTCTACTTTAGTTTTCGTGGGCGCAAAGAAAAAAAAATAAAGAAAGAGAGAAACAAACTAAGAAACTGAGTGAACGCAATAGCAGATTTACTTGAAAAGTAAAGTCTGCTAAAAAGAAAACATATCGTTTAGAAGAAAAAATAAGAATAAAATCAAATCTTATCTTTTCCCCAATGTTAAAATATTTTGCGAGTTGAAAATCTGAAACGTAAGTAATATAAAGCTATAAATGAACACAATTTATATAAAATTAAAGAACTACAAAAATTGTAAAACCTAAATTATTAGAAGAACCTGAAATTCCAACTCCCAACACTATATGAATAATAATGAATTCAATATATTCAAGAGGGGAATAATAGATACCTACTTGTAATTTCAGTTGCAATGAAAGTTTCTATTATGTTTATTTTATTATATTGTCCAGTACAGTTGTATGCTTTGAAAATTTCGTCTCCATATAATATTTCGTTGAGCATAAGGTTGATTTTTTGTTTGATATTAGTGCCTTTTGCACTGCTATACAGCAATAACTTTCCCTATAAATTGATGAAAATTTGTATATTCCTCATCCTCAGTTATCCGAAGTGCAATTTCATCCAACATTTTAATTGAATTGATTGGGAGGTCAAGCGTATTCCTCCACGATGTGAATTTTTTAGTGAGAGTATTTTCAGACTGAGCATAAATTTGGAATCTTTAAAATATGGGATATACATATGCTTCAGAAGTCGTTATCTTCGTTAGCGATGAAATCTTCTTTATAGCATCTAGTTGCAGTAAGTTCTAGGAAACTGATTCTGCGTTCATGGTATTCACCAAATGTGGTGCATCGGAAGCAACTGGAGTATCCAGTGTGCCCTTTAGCATTAAAAATGAAGGATTTTGCTGGAGCGTCGGCAATAATTTTCTCTACTTGAAATTCATAAGATTTACCTTTTACTGTAATTCTATTTTCACATAATTTGGTTACCTCTGTGAGAAGTCTAACATGAAAATATTAGCACTGGATGGCTTCCCATCACCAAAAAATATAGCAATCATAAATACTTTTTTGTTAATTTTGCCTAAAATTGGCCAAAAATTTTTACTGCTGCTTTCTGTGATAAGCAATCCATCAATGTTTATTGAAAGTTTTAAAATCTTCAAAGTTTCATCAAAGAATGCGGAAGGATTTTTGTTTAAAATATTTTGAATGCCAAAATAATGATAGGTGCCCGCACAGACTTGTTGAACAATAAAATTTTTTTGATATTTGGCTGCATTCACTACTGTTCTAATATCTGAATGTAAATTTTGAATTTCTTCTGATGAAGCATTTCGAAAAATTCTTAGAATTTCATTACCCGCAGCTCTGGTCAATTTGAAGCGAATGTATAAATCAGTAATTTGAGACCAAAGCGTATATGGGTTGTCTAAAATAACAAATGATTTAGTCTTTTCAATATCTACCCTCAACGTAGAACTAAGCTGTGTAGACTTCCGATTATCTAGTATTTCAATTAACCAAAATTTCCAATTTAAATGTTGTTTGCTGTAAGGTGAGTGTCTTATTATTATCACTAAGGCTAAGATTTATATGCAAATGCTTATCTGAATGTGCTATGGCAGATATTACCACATAACGTTTCTTTTGCTATTCATGCTTTTAATTTTTTTTGCTTATTTGCCCATAAAAGCTTATAAATGTCTATTTTTAGTAAAAAATGGACTATAAACGCTTTTTTAGAGGTTATTTAGGTCGTTTACGCAAATTTGAACAAAAAATCGACATAAAAACTCAAACTTTCATTATGTGATTAAAAAAAAAATTGACTTATTAGTCTGAAGTTTTTTTCTATCTATTTGTTGTTATTCATAAGATGATATCTAACATCAATGAATTTTAACATGTTACGTTTAAAAGAATTGTTGCAATAAACAATTTTTGATATTTTTCTCATTTAAATAAATTCAATTTAAAATTTAATTTAATAAAATTTTTGCATTTTGGTTGAAATATACCTGTATTTTGATATGCTGTATGATGCATTTTTAAACCGCTTATTTTCGCTTTTTTGGCCATTCTAACTGCTTTTTTTAAGCGCTTATAACGTTTTTTTTTTTGGTTTTTTTAGCGCATATAAATCCTAGCCCTAACTATCACTATATCAACATTAAGGCTATGCATAACTTTTCAATATCATTTTTCATAAAAGTAAAACATGTATTTCACATTTTAGGCAGAAAATTTCAAAAAAATTTAACTAGTATCCTTGAAAAATAAGTATTCCCCATAATGGTATAAATTGTTGAAATAATTGACCTATAAATATTGCTAACCATAACAGTAATTAATGCCTGAGCTATTTTTAGAGGTTCGAGCGAAGATTTCTTTCCCTTCTCGATAGGGCAAAATACTGAAACATAGTGAAATAATTTATCAGGGGGTATTCATTTTAATCACTCATTATAATGAACGAAAACTTACACATTGTTATAAAATACATGATTAAGGTTGCTTATGATGGCGCTCATAACATTCAGATCATTCGATGAAGCTGTACACCCCGGAGTAAAATTAAGAATATCATTCTTGTTCATTGTGATTTCAAAGCTTCCCTTTATTACCTAAAACCAACATATACTTTTACATTAAGAATAAGAAAAAATAAATCTGTTCGAATAAGAAACTTCTATATTTATTAATAATTAATTGTATAAAAACGTGAAGAGAAAAACTCTCAATTCAAACTCTAAATAACGAGTAATTAAAAATGATAATCTAACGAATATCACTGATTTTCAAAGATATATCCCCGCATATACCTACTTATATCAAAAGTTTACGCGATTACTCGTGAACAACTTTCAAATTGGTTTTTCCACTTTATAAACTTTCAGCATAAAGTTTAACCGAACTTTAGAAACGAATTTCAAATAAGCTGGGGAATTGTTAGAAACTTCAAACCATCAGCATAGCAATTAAACCAATAACGTACTGTTTCCAATTGCTTAGACCTTTTTAGCAGTCAAAAATGTAGCTGAAATAATTGAATAATTTATTCCGTAGAGAAGTACCATCGAACTATATTTAATGGACATACGGGTGAATGTTAATGGTAGGCTGGTTGAATGTTTCCCTTCACGTATATGCAGAAACATACTGTCAATTACATTATTTAATGGAAGTGCGCGTAGATTTTAGTAGGTAGCCCCTTTGGAATTTCTTTTACTTCCTACTTTATCATAATTACATTCACATTGTACTCATTTTGGAGCTACAAAAAGCAAACAATTTTTATATACTTTATCTATTAATGAATCAGAAAATTTTTTACAAGTATCTCTCTATACATTAATATCAAAATGAAATCTGTTTTAAGATGCGCCTTCTTTCTATTTTTGTAAATAACGTTTCCAAAAGTTTTTGATCTTCTTTTGGAATGTCAAGGGAAGGCAGTCTATCGAACATGAAAGCTTTTGGTGTAGCTAGGCTAACAGCTAGAACAGGGACATGACTAATTCAGATATGTTCAACATTACATTGTTTTCACTCGAGCAAAGTTTGCACAGCACTTTTGCAAACTACTTTCGCAGCTGGGATGTATCGGTATTGACGACTAGAAAGTAATTTCTTGATCGAAGATCGTCGTTTTTCTTTAACTAAACGCAGCATTTTCTTCTGCTTTATTGATTCATTTTTCATTATTTTCTGCGAATTCATTAAGCTTCATAGTCATGGGTTGTCTCTCTTCATTTGGAAATTTCTTATCAAAAATTGAAAAAAGAACCAATATGTTAACTCAGTACTATAATGCAAACCATAAATTTTGAATAAAAGAAATATTATTGTTGTTCATCTTCACAATAATGAGATGCTACAGTAAAATCAATGATGAGCGATGCTAATGGTAATAATGCATTAAAGTCACCTAATAGATCTATATCATACTCATAAGCTTCAGCACACATTATTAAATTGAAAAACTGAAGAAAGTAAACAGGGAAAGCAAAAAATGTAAACAATAAATAAACAACACATCATAAGATTATTATACCACAGAAGTTATCACCAACTTATAGCCAATATAAGTACACACATTGGAAAACATTGATTCAACTTTTTTAAGTTTTAAGTTGAAGGAATAAGTTCACCTCATACATCTGGTATAAATCCTCTTTAAGATAGCTGTTTGTTAAGTGCTAAATGGGGTGGAGTATGTGTTTATAAAAGAAGCTTTTGTATGCTTCAATAAATGAGAAAGTTCGAAAAGTATCTATGCAACTAGTTGAAATCAAAATCAAAATCACTAGAAAATTCTTCAAAAAAATAACTTTTTTATCAATTTTAAACTGTTATTTATTTTATATTTTTTATTTATTCATTTTTTTTTTCAAATGCAATAAGATTTGTGCAAAGTGGATTTACTAGGTATTATAAATGATTTTGAAACTGTTATTCATTTTATATTTTTGTACTTGTTTGTATATTCTTATATAATAAGACTGTATGAAAATAAAAGTTTTTATTTGATGTAAAATATATATCTTCCATTCAGTCTCCTCCGTCTGCCCTTTTCATCTTCATAAAATCAACGAACCCTCTCTCATTACACTACTTGGAGCTTATGGGTTAGATAGCTCATTTTTGCACTGCTTTGATTTCCCTTGCTTGCAGTGTTAAGGTTAAATTTTAAATACAGCAGCTGCCTATCAATAAAAAAGTACAAATTCTTGTTTTATAAAAACTACCTATGCTGATATTTTGGACTGTTGAGCGCGGGAAATGTTATCAGTGCCAAAATGAGCAACCTTAGCCTTTTTTTTGCAGGAATTTCTTCTCCCGCGCACGATACTACTTAGTTGAGAGCTGCTTGTGGCATTACTTCCAACTAAGTAGGAGCACCTTGGCGACCAACCTATATCTCCCCCGAAGTTTATGGAAAATGAGTGGTACGATAGGCTGTGGTCAAATTTTAAAGTTGAAAATTAGCGTTTCAAACATGTTTTAAATATTCACCAACCCTGGTCAGCTCTCAGCCTATACCTACACTTGAACTATGGTCTACTCAAGCTGAAAAAAAAAAAGAAAGGAAAACAAGATCCTGGCATGCTACACCGAAGTAGCATTATGCTCATGGAAATCTGAATCAAAAGTCTTTTTGTAAACTTCACCGGATTTTATATTTTTATTACAATAAAGTAATAATGTTTTAGATGCGTTAAAATTGGTTTTTTTCGAAAAGTAAGGAGGCTTAGTGAAAAATTGTTGTGAAATGATCTCAAAAAGATATAAAAATTTCAGCCCTCAAGTTCAATTTTTACCATTGCCAAAATAGGCCCAAAGTTTTGAACTTTTTTGGAAATCGAAAAATTTAAAAATTGCGTAATTTGCACTATTAATAAGCTGAAACATTTTTCAATGGGTAAAAAAACATGAAAAAAAAATTTGACGACTATATTTACACATTCAGTGGTTCCCAACTAATTTACAGCATCACTGAAATAATGCGAAAATCGTTTGATATTGATGCAATTATGGAGTTATGTATAACATTAGGTATCCCAACTTAAACGAGTAATTACATTACTTATATTAAAATTCTTATAGCTATATGCAATCCAGAACTCACTGCACGGAGGTGGCTGCGCTCGAGTTACTCCAGACCAGCTGGGTAAAAGTTTATACTTACGAAATAAGGAGCACAATTAAATTTTGTAATCTTTTAAGCATTTTAAATTCTTACCCGAAAAAATACAAAAAGCTCGAATTCTCTCTCGTAACTTTAAATTTTTGACGCAAAACATTACTCAGATTTGATTACCTGGGACTCCAGAAATATATCGTTTCCTCCACTTTCACATAATCTCTTGAAAAGAAATTTGAAGTAGAAAATTACTCTTGTCATACCCAAAATGTGGAAAGACTTATACGAGAGGTATCAAATGCATCTGCAGCTGTTTGTGGAGAGGCGTGAAGACACGGTTTTATTAAAGTTCGGCTGAAGTCCCGTGAGATAATGAAATTTTCTCTTCTTAGGACACCATTGTTAGAATTCTTATTCAAATTACTTATCTAAGCATTAAATAAATTTTATAGAAGATGCCAATTTTTGAGTCTAAAAAAGATTACAAAATTTAATTGTGCTCCTTATTTCGTAGTATAAACTTTTACGTAGCTGGTCTAGAGTAACTCGAGCGCAGCCACCTCCATGCAGTGAGTTCTGGATTGCATATAGCTATAAGAATTTTAATATAAGTAATGTAATTACTCGTTTAAGTTGGGATACCTAATGTTATACATAACACCATAACTGCATCAATATCAAACGATTTTCGCATTATTTCAGTGATGCTGTAAATTAGTTAGGAACCACTGAATGGTAAATAGTCGTCAAATTTTTTTTTCATGTTTTTTTACCCATTAAAAAATATTTCAGCTTATTAATAGTGCAAATTACGCAATTTTTAAATTTTTCGAAGTAAAATAAATGTGTTATGGCTGGCAACTAGCGTGAACAAGAGAACCTAGAACCAATGCGACCAAAGTAGCCTAGATAGAATTCGAACCTATGAAAGCATTGGTTACTAATGGGACCATTTTTCGAGGCTAACGACCCTGAGATAAGTGAATTTAGATTCACAATGGGCAGATATTTTTACAAAACTACTGCTAATTGTGAGGCACACAGCTTTCTTTGTTAATTTCAGATTTATTTGCAGAAGAGGAAGAAGAGATGCTCAAAATCTAAGAAGTCAGTTTTAATAAAATGTGGTGCGATAAACAAATAGCTACTATACATTCTATTATCATACTTATGGTGAACAAGGAGAAGTGTTGGATTACTTATGATAACACCGCCTAATGTAACACGAGATGAATAGAGTTTATAACATGAGAACGAAAATGATTAAAATAGGCATTAAGCCCCTTCGTGTATTTTTAATATTTTATTTTCATTTAACTATTGTTTCCAAAAGATACAAAAAAGAACTTATATTGTGTATGAAAGCAAAAAAAAAAACTTAGAATTGTTTTCAACCGTTTTTCTAATGATAATGAAAAACAAAAAGCAAACCTCTTACAATATAAGTTACTAATTTTAGTAAGGTATATTAGCTCATTTCACTGATGAGAATACTTAAATTTATCTTCAGTGTAATGACCTATGTGAACCTTATCAGTTATAGGTCTAATTCTAATAACTTTAATTCTAAGAGAGCCTACCTATTACTGGTATTCTTCATCATTATTTTAAGAAAGCTATTGAAAAGATTACATAACTATTATACTACGTAGTAACTACATCTCTGAGTTCTACATACCAAGTACCTGCATAAGTTTTTCTCACTTATATACACAACCAAATTCTCATTTACTTTATCCCCAAAGGTAATGTTCCAGAAATAAAAAAAGTATATCAGCACAACTGTTTTTGTTAATCAATAGCACGATGGTTAAGTCGCACCAGATATCTTCATCAGCACCTTCATACTTACGTATTACAGCAATGTTTTACGAATGTTTTACTGTGCCCCATAAATGTTATGAAACAAAAACACAAAAACTTCACCGACCAGAACACAAAAACTTCACCGAACAGATATGTATCGCACGAAAGTCACAACACAAACTAAGCTTGAAACTAAATGTCGACTTATATTTATAATAAAATAACAAGTTTCCATCAGCCAATCGCAGAGCACCATTTTTAGAAGTAATCTGATTGGTCCTAGGTTTTGTTGCAATCTATACTTATATGACTTGTTACCTGTGGAAAAGATCAGTTCAACGTTGAACTGTGTAGAGTATGCTTGTAGGTAGGTTTATGCTAATGTTAAGTAGTCTTTGGGATCGTGGTTGTGTCTTGTTGGTTGTCTGGTGAGCTGGTCTAGGTAGGTTCTGTGTTGAGGTTTGTTTGTTGGATAGGGTTCAGTTTAGGTAGTCTGTAGTTTTTAGTTTTATGTTTAATTTAATTTATTACATAGGTAGGTAGTATTATAAATATAATATAAGTTATATATAAGGCAAGTGAACGAGGTGTGAGAAGTGAGATATGAGGAGAGAGATGCGAGGTGAGAGATGTGTGTAGAGAATGAGGTGTGTGGTGAATTAGGCGTGTGGTGAATTAGGCGTGTGAGGAATTAGGCGTGTGGGGAATTAGGCGTGTGGGGAATTAGGCGTGTGAGGAATGAGGCGTGTGAGGCGTGAGTAGGGATGGGGAATGGGGGTGGTTCCACTTCTTATCTAATCCTATATGAGAATTCTCTAGCTCTCGTTGTGTGCGTGAAATGTATTTTGATGGGGGACTGTACATTTGTAACCTCGTCGGTCTGTTGATCGCTCTTCGCAGGGTTCTTTGAACTTCGTGAGACGTTAGAGAGAGGTGAAGATTACACGAAGCCATTGGGGTGCGTTTCTTGTACATAAGGGGTAGCTATCCTTCCTTATCTATAAGGAACTAACTCCTCGCCTTGGCTTACGAGCTGAAAAGAGGGCACGGGCTGGGCCAGTCGAGGGCAGTTCTCGGTGGCGCTCAACCGTGAGTGAGGTTTGGAAAAAAAATGGATGATAAAAAAAAAAAAAAAAAAAAAAACATAATAGAAATTCTCGTTTCTTTGGTAAATAAAAAATAAATCATAAAATAAATCATAAGAAATCAAAACAGGCACAAAAAGGATTGAATAATGAAATTGAATGTAATGATATATTTTCATAACACTATGAAGAAGAAATTTTTCTCTCTCTCATCCCTTTTTATTTGATCTTGTTGAACAAAATTAAAGGCGTAACTCTGCGAAACTTTGGTAAAATGCAACAATAAAAGATGTAAATTGCGATTCATTCATCGAACACAGTCTACTCCTTTGAACTCGAGCGTGCTTGCGAAGCGTCGCGTATTCGCGATCATTAGTATACCTCTCGATATTCCTTATAAATAAGTTATAAGTACTTTTTGCCAACACAGCAGCTAAATTCCACCATAGATGAAGGAGCTAACATCGTCTATCGCGTTGCGCGATTACCCAATCTCACGTCAATAATGGGTGTACAATCGTCATATGAATACAAACACTGAAAGCCTTTCCACTCCGCTCGTTTCCATAAGAAACGCGCAAAGTGAGTGAGAAAAAATCCCGAACTGCCTCCTCCAGATGCTGCTTAAAATATTGTATGTAGGGGTAGCGCAATGTGTACTTTATGTCTCGAGTTTTCTCTTTTCTCAAGAGCATCTCAAGAGTGCTGTTTATTTACATTTTGATAAGAAGCTTTTGAACGAATTCGTACATTTTGGCGACCATTCCTATTTATGAATTTTCAGAGCGGAGTCAGATTACAAAAAACGAGGTTCACCAATTTGAACAAAAATGGCCAATCTTAGATCGTTGTTTCTTAGTGAATTTACAATTTTTTTCGATTTATTTTTTCTTAACATTTTTTAGCACAAAACGGACACGAGTATGGTTCAGATTTTTAATAAATTATTTCTATGTTGAGTAATGATTAATGCTTAAGTATAGATCACCTGATACCTTTCAGTTCAACTATTCATACATTAAAAATAAAGGTATAAGTACATATTACTTTGAAATATCTCGAATATGCCATCTTCATAAAGGATCATTTGTTAAAATATAACAAGCCAGGATCAATATTATATCCATAATTATGATTCAAACGAACCTTTTTTCATCAAAAATGTAAACAAAGAGCATCCTCTCAACTCGAACAGAGTATAATAACATCAATAGCGTATAAATTGGAGAATGCTAAACCTATACACCACAACATTTACACTCACTACCGCATTCCACTAAAATTACACAACTCTAGATTTGAAATACCCAATAAAAATATGAAATTTCACAAGTCGACGTAACAATCGAAGACGATAAATCGAAAAACAATTTCGCATACCACACGGGGCAACGAGGGAATAGAACAATTCAAACGTCTATAGTAAGAAGGGAGCAACGTAATCGAAGAATTGGCTTCATTCGCATATCTTGCATCCGGCATTTAGTTCTTTCATAAAACGAATCTCGAAATTTATCGCCTAAATGTAAACGTTGGCTTGGCAAATGTTATTAAAATTTTTTAATAAAAATCAACCGGTCGAATCTACTCGTCACTTTTACTGGAGTTGACAGTGCGTGAACGTAGTGCTCGGTTGTTCTTTACCAAATATTATTTTTAATTCATTCGCCATTTTTTCGTTAAAGAAATGGATCCAGACGCAGCCGATTGGTTTATGGATGATACTCCAGCTGAAGAGACCACTGTATCTAGTGAACCTAAAGTCAGCTCAGCAAACGCAGACAGCGGTCGACCTACTCCATCAATCCCAACCGGGCCACCGGTTCCTAATCCTTATTCCCATTTAGTAAGTACTTCATCATCGTTTTTGTTTTAGTATTTCAATTTGCCTGAGTATTCATAGTGGTGTTTCGTTTCCAGTTAGAACCACCTTCTAAAAAAAGAGAATATACTCATTGGGCTAGAAATAAACACCTTCAGTATAAATATTTGACAGATTACTCGCATGTTTATTACGACGATTATGTCGACTACATGGATAAGAGATTGCGAGGAATTAAACGCGATGTACCCAGACCACAAGAATGGGCTGAACGTGTCCTGAGACTGTATGCTGGTAATAGAGTGCTACCAGTGTCACGAACAGATGTAGAATATTGGTACACCACGAAGAATGATGTTAAGCCTATGTATTCTATTTTTCATCCTGTTCATTCGAAAGATTATTACGATCGTCAATATAAGAGTATTTTGTGCTAGACTCATGAACCACTGGTGAGGTAAATTTAATTTATATTCTTTAGTTATCTTGATATCATAAGCAACTAAAATAATTTTCATTTTTTTAGCCTTTCAAGTCTGTTCACTCGTTCAATATAGATTCCTGGACATATTAAACATGTGAAAAGGAACTCTGAAAATAATGTATAATGTTAGTGCGTTTCGTAATCTATCATTACTCTCGTTTTTTGTTTTGTGTGTGTTTTTTTTTTTAAACCGGAATTAATAAATGAATATCATCGATCTTATATGTTTTTTATACTCTTTATTTCTCTTGTTTTCGTTTTTTAATTTTGATACTACTTCGAAACTGACATCATTTTAAAAACTGCACATACCCACGCTCACACTCAAATCATATCTTTTATCTTATTACACCGTTGGCAGAAATTTTTATTACATTAACTTATTCAAAAGGTTAATGATAATTAAGTGCACAATACACAATAAATAGATGTCAACGCTGTTTCATGGTACAAAGTACAAGAAAGTATCACAATAATAGATTACATTTGGCAACGATTATAAATGGCAACTGTCCTACTTCCCGTTGATCCGTGTCAGATGCGCCAACCTAATCATGCCAATTAATGAAAACTGATCGTTATTCAGAGGAATTTCCTTTCGATTTCGATTTGAATGAAATATTAAATCAAATTGTCAACTTTTTGCCACAGATTTTACTTAAATAAAGTTTGAAAGTTCTTTAAATTTAAAATTTTACAAAACATTCATCTTCTATGAACTGAAATAATACACGTACATAATGCGTTGTAATTATGCGTTACCTATATTGGTTTTGTTTCCCAACGAGACTCTCTGCGTCGTTCTGATTTCCTACTGAAATTACCAATATTCCGTGTCAAAAATTGCATCTGGTGGTGGATTCGATTTTTCTCTATTATTGAATATTGAAAGCCTCGAGTTTTCACCATAAACAATACATGCAACATCTCATTCCTTCAAATCGTTTAACTTTTGATGCGAAAATGCTTCGATTTTTATCAGGAGAATAGAAATGATAGTGAGGTTTCGCTTTTTACGAATTACGAGTTTGTAATACATATATTCGTCGATGAGATTCTGATGTAATATTTTTTTAGTTTATAAATGACGAGAAACTTGGAGCTATTCCGTGACTTATATGCAATTTTTGAAATAGGTTCAATATTTAAAAACTTACAAACAGTTCATTGCCGAAGCATTGATTATTGATATTAAAGAAATTTTTTCTAGAGATGCAGAGACGTAAATAGTCAGTTCTCGTGTGGGGGATGGAGAGGAGAAATTACCATTCGAATGCTATTACAATAATATAAATTAAGGGTCTATTTTACATACATGGTTCTTTCTAGCTGACGATGAGTTTTTAACTTGAAAACGATAGCTGTTATAGCCTACCTGATTTGAGAATGAAGGGAGGGTCGGGGGAGGATGTAGTCTTCAAATCATTGCGTTTCCGACCATTTGTGATCAACTGATCATCTGGCAAATGTCCAACATTTTGGTATATATATTTTTTCCCTTCCTCGTAGCACCAGGGGGGGGGGGGTATTTATGATATTCGCTCAAAACTTGGTGAAAGACTGTTCTTAAAAATGCGACAAAACTACTTTTTTGTTTTTTCGATAAAATTCAAAATGACGGATCACTCAAATTTTGAGAGAGGCTGGAGAAGAGGCAAATCGCTCAAATTTTTCGGTTTTGATTTCATATCAAAGAGTGAGTCACGGACACCAACATAACCAAATTTCAGCTTCTCAAGTGCATTTTGAGAGGAGTTGGAGCAAAAACCGATTTTTTGAGGAAGGTTTGAGTCATGAAATTTCTTGAATCTTCCATATCTCCTCACCAAATCCACATAGAAAGCTAAAAATATCATATTACCTCTTGAATTTGCATCAAAATGGATTCAAAATGGCGTATTATCAAAATCTGAGTAGAGATTCAGGAGCCTCGAATTAATAAAAATATTAATAATACGAACTCATATGAGTATTGGGGATAAGAAGTATACTATATCCTCAATTCATCTCCATACATGATGTTGGAAGGGAGAAGGAGGGGTTATCGACCTCAAATGTGGTGGGGGTACAAGGTAGGAAATACATCGCTGAAAGCCAAAACGAAATATCATTAGGATTTTCCAAACTAGATTTTGTTTACTCTCATTCTTTTTTGATTTACAATATTACAGAAACAAACACGACCAAACATGCTATCTGTTATCAGAAAGAAGTAATATATTTTTTTTTTTAACAATAACTATTAATTTCAGTTCACTCATAAAATTAAAATCTATTTCTTATCTCATTCCGGATAATTATTATCATCTTATTATTTTGTTTTAATAACATTTTAGGAAACCAATAAAATTAAAAATTTTTTTTGGCTTTTGGCTTGCGCAACTGGCACAATGTAGCTCATACTACAAGCAAATCAGTATGCAATCGTGTAATAGACCATTAAAATAATTATGTATTCATACTAGCTGACCCTCCTTAAATTTTTAGCGGTGTTGTAGGAACGAACATACTTCTGTTCTTGTTCCTGGAGAGACCCAATTATTAGAACCTGTTCTTGACTCGTTCTTATTTTCAATGCTTCAACTGCTTCGACCATTCAACGATTTGTATTTAGTGGAAAATGACACCTCTTTCATTGTTGTAGCCAATTCTCAAGTCATTACTACAGCATTTTTGTAATTTGCAAAATATGTCAGTAAGATTGCATACCACTTCAAATAAGGCAAATGTTATTTATCACCAATTTTGAAAAAATAGATAATTTGAATTATGAATAATTTTAGACAATGCGATTGTGTCAAAGTTAGTATTAATTTTTACTAAATAGATTACGCTGATTTCGAATATGTTATAAGATTCAACCAGTCACCTTACCTTGTTCCACAAAAATGGTTATTCATGAAAAAACATGTTTATCTCAGCAAAAATCATTGTTTCTGTGAAACTGACCTCAGAAAAGGATTTCTCACATCCAAAAACATATATCTAGACACTTTGCGCGACAAAATCTGACACAAAATTTTTCTCCCAAAAAAACGAAGAAGCCTATAAGTCGTGGATTTTTCGAAATTTCGACAATTCCAAAAAAATCGAGATAGGTGTCGTTTTCAACTAATTCGAGGTCGCTGATTCCAAATATGACGATATTTTACGGCGCTACCCACTCCTTGCTGGAGAAATCGCGATTTTTTCCAAAAAATGTAGTTTTATAGAAGATGGAGGAGAGAGTGATAAAAAATATCATCATATTCGGAATCAGCGACCCCAAATTAGTCGAAAACGACACCTATCTCGAATTTTTTGGAATCTTCTAAATTTCGAAAAATTCACGACCTATAGGCTTCTTCTTTTTTTGACGAAAAAAAATTTTCATCAGATTTTGTCGCGCAATGTACCTAGAATGGGGTTTTCGGACCCGAGGAATTCATTTCTGCAATTATTTTTTCTGAATGATGTGTTTACGCCGAGATATTCCTAATTTTGTAATGTAATTGCGATTTGAGCGGTTGGGAAAGAGGGGTGGTGAAATCCGTCATCTGATTCGGAATTAGAAATTGCTAATAAGCTACAATCGACATCTCCATAATTATTCTAACCAAAACCCAACAAATTTCGTAGACACATTGAGATTTTCCCAACATGTTAGTAAGGTTGCATATTACCCAATATAAGGCGTAAAATATTCTTCATGAATTCAGAAGAAATGAGCAATTTCCAACTTAGCAACCAATTTTGATTAAGACTAGAATTAATTTACGCTGAATCGAGAATTCTGATTTCAAATATATAATCAGATTCTACCACCTACCTCTTTAAACTCCTCAAAATGACATATTTGAGAAAAATCGTGTATTTCTACTCAAACGTATTCATCAACATCTCTACTTGTTGAATAAGTTGCACATCAGATATTTCAAGATATCTTCTTCTATCGAATGATAATTAAAAAATTTACCATCAATACATAAATTGTGAAGGGTTCGAGATAAACATTTTATATCCTGAAATTTCAGCCTTTCTCTGATGTACTATCCGGTAGCAATTTCAAAGTTTGAATACGTTCAAATCTTACCAGCTACCAAATCATCACCTCTGCTTCAACCACCATACACCTCATCAATTAATATTCCAATTTATAACCGCACGAAAATAAGATAATAAAATAATTTTATTAAATTTTCAAATAAAACAATTAAAATAGAACAAGAATTCAAACTGAAATAGAATGAAATGTAAAATATGTCACGAACATGAAATATAAACATTATTTTTTACAACAGGTAAACAAAAAATAAAATAAAGAATAAATTTAATAATGCGAATACTCATCTTAAAAAGATATTCTTGCGCACTTTACGTTTCCAAAAAAAAAAATCTACTATTGGCAACCTATATACGAGAAACTAAAAAATGTTCGCGAGAAACGCGTAATAGAATGCGAGTGAATTTAAAAGGCTGCAAGCGTAGATATAAAAGAGGAAAAGTCAAACTCCTTTGAAAATTGATAAAATCACAAATCTACAATACAAAAAAAAAAATAATTACTTAAAATATAAGGTCTCTGGTACTTGAGTTCTTGGTGTTTCGAGGAAAACTCGGATTTTTAAAGAGAAAAATTTACCATTCTAAAGCTGATGTTTGGAAAATGAACAAAATTTATGACACGTTTGCGGTTGCCAATACCCCACTATACATATATCGATAACTTAACGATAAATTTGTTAATGAAGGCACAGCCAATTTTTACACGAATAAATAACAATATTTCCATTAATCTATTAGAACGTTTAAGTACTCTTCGAATTTTATTCGGGTATTCTTTATTATATTTAGCTTCTTTTTTGAGGAAATACTCGTATTTTAATTCAATACCAGATGTCCGTTAGAGGACTAGACTTATAATCAAGTTATTCTACCGCAGATAATTGTCATTTTGCCTACACGTTGAAGAACAATAAACATTTAATAATAATTATACATACTTTTTCTTTATATATGAGATCATCCTTAAAAAATAAAATTGCTAAACTCGAACGATAAAGAAGACAATTTTGTGAATTTTTTTCTCTCGTCAGTACCATTCGGCGTCACTTCATAATATCATGATTAACATATAGCCTTTAAACGTTGTATATATTTCATACAAATATGCGTTATCATATTGAACGAAGAAAAAATATAATAAAAAATAACTTTTAAATTATTGTTCTTTAGAACACAAAAAATGAAAAAAAAAATAAAATAAAAATACCGTTCAACTCTGGAGAGCGCGAATTATAAAAATAAAGGAGAAAAAGGAAATACAGAAGACTAAAAGTAAATGTGATGATTAATAGAAAATGACAAAAAAGCGTCCATATTATTTAACATATCAAATTAGCTTAAAGAGAGAATAACCAGAGGGCGAAGAGGAGAAAAAAGAACGCAAATTTCAAAAATATCAATAAAAATATAAACCTCGCGAGGAGATATGGTAAACATTTTGTGCTAAAAATTTTCAACATATAGAATGGAAAATCCGATACAATAGGGGAGCCTTTATAATCATTTAATTTGTACTCGTGTGTGTAATTTAATATAAATCAAAAATGCTCGAATGGCTAAATGTATAATGACAGAGGCGACGGATTCGCAGACTTTTATCACAATAACCAAACATTCTCGATAATGGGGATAGAAGAGGCGACGAGGACAATCCACACGATCCCATGAAATCGCGCGCCTTTGACACATATGCTTTGTAAATCTCGCGAATCCGTGTGTGTGATCGTGTATTTTTTTTTTTAATTTAAATTACGAATTAATATTTAACTTAATAAAGTAAGAAAATGGTAAAATTAATTACGAATACTGAATTTTTCAAAAACATTTTTTGTGTTCACTGAGCTTGCGGATCGCACTGTAGTAACCTGACGATGGACGGGTCGCTTTTCGCGCCTTCGATGAATTCGTCTAACGATAACTTGCCGTCTTGATTTTTATCCATTTGACGGAATATTTTATCGGTTCTCTTCTCGGGCGTCGATTCGTCCTCTGGCATTTTCATCACCGATCCGACCATTTTATAAATAGCCTAGCCGCAGAAACGTATTAAAATTCAATTCGAATAGGTAAACATCGAGTAAAAATATGTATTCGACTCACCGTGACGATTTCCAACATTTCTTGTCTCGATATGTACCCGTTGCCGTCCAGATCGTACATGCTAAAAGCCCATTTTAATTTTTGTTCGAGTTTTCCTCGCGAGGTAACTGATAAGGCGCATAAAAATTCTCTAAAATCTATAGTGCCGTCTCCGTTCGCGTCGAATGTTCGGAATACGTGCTCGGCAAACTGATAACAAGATATATCGAGTTTAAAAGCTGCCATTACGTTTCTTCGGTCGTGTCGGAAATAATAATTCTAGAATTACGTTTACCTTAGAAGCGTCACCGTATGGGAAGAAATTTCCATATATTTTCTTAAATTCGTCCACGCTCAAATGACCGCTTGGACAATCCTTCAAAAATCCTCTGTACCAGTCTTGGATCTCTGCATCTGTCAACGAAACAAAAAAAAAACATATTTAAAACTCCAACGCTGCGAACAGACGACATTTCTATATGAATGGTTAATAACGACTGACGCTTGCGAGCGTAGTATCAGTGTTGCCAAAAAAAAGAAACTTAGGTAGTTATGCAACATTACTGAGGTTAGGTTTTTAATTAAGGACTGTTCAAGTTGGTGAATAACATTGCTAAACCCTTCATGTCTATAGGCAAAAGTCACACACCAGTACCAAGTCTGAAAATTCCCACCTATCTTTTCAAAATCACTTGGGAAGTTGAATTTAGAATAAATGTTGCATTTTTTACCATGTAATAGTGATATGAACTTATACTTTTCAAATTTTAACAACACGATGCTCCTCAAATTATCTTCTAATGGTCAAGGTCTGCCATTTTGGATCAATTTTGACCAAAATTGAAGAGGTCATACCCTCCGAAAGCGGTTTTTCGCTCTAACTCCCCTCCAAAGTCACTTGGGAAGCTAAAATCGAAATAGGTTAGTTACGTAGGCTCATATTATCATATGACACCACGATAAAAAATTTTCTACCACTCGTACACTCATGCAGCGATGTGCACACTCCTGAAAAATTTGTGTGCACTCTCACTCCCACTTATTTCATCATGTAAGGAGTGCATTTTCACTCCCACTCTTTTTCTAAGAGGAGTGTACCAATTTGCACTCCTCACTTCTTTTTCTTCAAGGGCTAGTGAGCCGCCAATGTATCATTGCCATCAACAGCTGAATCAGATATAGCAGTATTTTCTTTTTAGAAAAAGAAATCGAAAGGTATTTAAAGATTAAATATTAGATCTAACATCACAAAAAAATATCATGAGCTACGATTGCAGAAAATGAATAAAATTTCATTTCATCCACATATTTTAATCTTTTGTTGAAATTTCTAGGTTACATCAGAATTGCAGCGACTAGGAGAGTAGTCGAGTAAAATGACAAATTATTGCCATACATTCTCAACATTTTTGGAAGAATCAAAGTGGTCATTGTTGTGGAGCTGATTGCACGAATAGTATGGAGGTGGAAATGAGTGATGATGAGGGAATAGATGATCCTGAACCAAGTTGAAACAAATATTTCAAAGTATATCTGTAGTTTTTTTTATTCCATAATGTAAATCTGTAGAAGGATTTCTAACGGAGGGAGGAGAAAGGGGAGGGGGAATCATTAGGAAAAATTACTTATTCATCTTCATCACCTACCTAGGTCACTTGATGATAGATATGAACACATGTGAATAAATTTTTCCAAAATTAATGTATTTTGGGCCCTCCATTTTGGGCCCTTTTATGACTTTTGGGAAAAGTTTTCCATGTACCTTATAGAAAATTAAACGGGTACTATTTTTCAATATTAACAATTTTTGCGTAGGACGCACCGTATAGAAGATATAAACAAAGAACTGATTTTCGAAAGGGAATTCTAAAAATTGGTATATTTTGACCTCCCCATTTTGGGCTTTCTAATGACTTTTTGAGAAAACTGTCTCACTCATTCTGTAGGAAATTTAATGGGGAACATTTTTTGATATAACTTATTTTGACGTAGAACCCTTATTTTCGGAGATATTAGCAAAAAATAGTTGAAAAACTGTTTTTTGCGGGGTTTTAGCCCCCTCCAGGGGTTAGCTCACCACCTACGGGTGACAACTTTTTATACCTTGTTAAGGACACCATTCTACACATATAATGTGAAATTCAGCTCACTACCATTTTTTTCCAGGTTCGGTCAAAAAATGAGCTAATTTCCCTGTACTATAGCGCGCCACTGCTCTGAAGGGTCCCAATTGGGTTTTATTAACCAATAAAGAACGATGATTTTAATGCAAATGTTGTAACCTGTCTTTACACTCATCTAAACTGAGGAGTTGAACAAAATGTAAAATTTGAAGCAAACGTTAAATTCCTTGAAAGATGGAATAATAAACTTTTTCAATGGAAATGGATGAAGGTTCTCTGGTGTGAGCCCTGCTGTGTCGCATTTCTTGATTGCTTCATCTGTGGTCTAAGAATCTGGCAGGTATGAGATGGAATGGTATGTTATCCCAATAATGAAACTTATATAGTGACATATATAAGTTGGTGCTCCTAAAAGGGACCTTAAAGGACACCACTTGACTCATTCAACTGTACTGCAATTCTTGTATTATCAGCTGAGACTTCTATGGTCTCCTGATACCTAGATGATGGTGAGTTATGGGGCACAATGAGCTATAAATGGCTAAAGTGCACGGTGCTTGCACCACTCAATTAGAGTTGAACCTAAACCTGAACCTTGATGGGTCCATCTATAAGTGTTTCAAAGTATCATCTAATCAAAAATTTGAGGAAAATACTTTCATAGATAATGAACAACTGAGTACTGATGAAAGAATTTCACGAACATCTGCTAGCACTACCAGTACTTCTTAACGATGTAACGCTCTTTTTCTAGAGTTAAATCATCATCCAAAGGTTGGGACCTTTTGTCCAAACGTATATATGTTGTTATGTATGATGTCAACATCAGCTTTTATCATTACTTTTAAGTTTATTTAGCTTTCTTGTTGGTAGCATAGATGAATGCCTATTCCTCTCCTAATATTCAAAAATTAACATTAAAATTTAAAAAAAATCATTCAAAACTACTTTTAAAGAAATGAATTAAACTAACAACGTGGTTTCAATTTACAAACAACCATTAAAACCAATTTCTAATAGCTATTTAAAAAGTAGGACGATACAGCGATATCAACTAGGACTAAAAAGGTTTTTGAAACATCAATACAACTTATATTCAAACACTATTGAATTTTATCTTTTAAGCAAGAAAATCTAATCTACATTTGTTGATAATTTTTTCGCCTAATATTATCGTTTTGATTACTTCTACGATTGGATTAAATTATATTTATTAAATAATGTTATCAACGAATGCGAGTCAGATTAGTATTACTAGAGCAAGAGCAATCTAAATTGTTACAATGATGTAAGACAATTGTGAAGCAGAATACGAAGAAGACCACGCAAAATGCAGGTACAATTACTTATTTATCACCACTAATGCGTATTAGCTGACCAAAATAGATCCAACCTAACAATCATACAGCAAAATCTCGATAAATATCACTCCAATTACACTAAACAACAAATCTAAAATAACGATTAGCACACAGATTCGTACATGAAGCAGATACAGACATCCACAGCAAAATGCAAACCAGCGCTTATGCTTTACTATTTATGATAGCGTCTTTCACTGGTTCATCCAGCAGAGTCATTCCATCCATCACCCGTGGCCCAGACACCAGACACTTTGCCTTAATGATAAAAACCACATTCCGCCATTTCCCTCGAAGAATCGCCTCTGACGCCAGCAACTTCACTTATCTGGTAACTTATAGCGATTTGTTTTTCGACAAGACCTTAATCCTCAATGAACTATTTAAAGCTCGTCACAAAACAATAGGAATAGAATTACCGCGAAAATGGGGTAAAAGCGTTATTCTACACATGATAAAAACATTCTTGGAAATCCAAGTTGACCACACCAATACTCGTGTGCCACACGAAGAGTCTTCCAATTACGCCTTATTCAAAGAAGCCATCATCCACGAACCGAACGGCCAAGTGCAGAAATTCGAGGAGCATTTTCTTGTCACTAGAAAATACCCGAAATATCTTGAATCTCATTGCGCCCAATTCCCAGTCATATTTTTAGAATTCAAACCGATAAAGGTAACGTCCGAAAACCGCATGTACGAAGAAGTAGCCGCTTGTATCAGCGAAGCGTACAAAAGACACCATTATATCGTCGATATTTTAAATGGAACTGCCAAACAATGGCCAGTGGCTCTAGAGATACAACGCGAAGAAGGTCAGAATTATTTAGAATACTATCGCAAATTTTCCGAACGCCAAGCCAACACCACCGAATTAACTGATAGCTTATTCTTGCTCACTAAAATGCTGCACAGAGTTTATAACAAAACTGTGTTCGTTTTAATCGACGATTACGATGTTGTACTGAACTACGTCGAGCCGAGTCCTCAACAAGTACGCAATCATGTATTGAAATTTTTGCAACGATTCTACGCCACTTTACTCAGCCATTCGTTCAATGACAATCCTTATTTAGAGAAGGCAATCATGATAGGTACTTTTCGAATGGAGAAACTACTCCCTCAACTGGACAAATTCACACTGTACAAGGGTAGCAGCACCGTTATCTTCAGATTAGCGGGCTTTACCGTAACCGAAGTAAATACACTATTTAGTTATTTAGAAATACCCAAAAAAATCGAAAACAAAGCAAAAGACTGGTACGGCGGATACAAAAAAAATTTCGGCGATTTAACCAACCTGCTGAGCCCCGGTTCAGTCGCCAATTTCGTAAACACCAGGAAAATCCAAAACCACCGTCTCCCCCCGGATAACTTCTTCGTGCGGAATCTACTCAAAAACGAACGCATGCGAACCTTTATGATGGGCATGCTGGACAGTAAATTATTAGAATTCCAATACAAAGCGGTCACCTACGAAGACCTGGTTTTATTCCAACAGATCATCTATCGTCCCCACAAGCATCTAAGAATCTACATGAAAACCTACCATCAGGTCTACGGCTATCTCATGGACTCCGGGTACTTCAAATTATACGATAACTTACAAAACTACGGATACTGCGTCGTACTGGCCAACGAAGAAATCCGTAACGAAATATTAACCGAAATGTTGGACTTCTACGCGCCCATTTACAACATCTCGATGAACCAACTGGAAAACGCCGTCCACAGCTTAGCCCATTTCGTCAACAGCGACGACAGACAATCGAAAAATCTCACCGATACTTTGCAACCTCTGATAGGCGGATCGAGAAGTCAAATCGCTCGTTTGGTCATTCATCTCTTGGTTTCCAAGATCACAATGTCGTACGACCTACGATGCAAAGAAATCAGCCACGATGTGGCCGATATAAAGCCCAATGGCATCTTATACTCGAACGAATACGGCGCTGTTATTCACGTCGCTCTAAATTCTACTTCCATCGAGGATGCCATGCTAGAAGCCAGACAATTCGAAGATGAGGTTAAGGTTATCAAGAGCGTTAAAAACGTCAAATTCATCACCATCAATGTACCATCCACCGGAGCACTGGATATTCGCGCCGAAACTCACCTAGTAGATACACCGTATTAAGAGTACAAGAAAGACTGAATTCCCCCTCGCCATATTCATTTGGCCTCGTTGAATGGGTCCCTGGAATACTGGAGAATGTTCGAACTAGTCAATCTTTCATTCATAATTACTATCTCTGGATTTCTATACCTGATCAGAGGCAGAGATAATTGACGAATAAAAGTCTAATATAATGCAATGATACTGAGATATGCGAACAGAGTTATTATAATAAGGTATATTTTTTCCGGTCATTATGTGAAATGGAAGACAAAATAACGCATTTTTTCTAAAGAATATCTTCATCATACATTTATTCGTTTTTCCATCCCTTACAACGACGTAGTGTCAATTTTAAGAAAATATGCTCAAGATAAGAAGTGTTGAAAGAAATCTCTCGCATTAATGAAGCTACCTCTCAATAGTCTCCCATAGATAAAGATGAGTGAATGAATACCCAAATAATGATACTTATTATTAACGAACATTTATTTAGACTAATATAAAAATAAATGTCACATTACTAAAAAAAAAATATATATTTGTTGATTACTCACAACGTTTCCTCTGATTTTAACAGACATCTTCAGGTAAATGATGCGAAAAATAAAAAAGTTCGCAATACTTGGCGAAAAATGTGGGATACATCGAAAAAAGTGCGTCATATTAAAAAGATGATACATTATGAAGTAACTACCAATTCCCAATAGGGCTCTAAGTCCTCAATATCGTTGATATAATTTACAGGATGGGTATGTAAAAATATGATATTATAATTGATGGAATTTTTTTTTAAACTATTACATCAGCGATGTATCACTTGGAGTAAAAATGCAAATAACACCGCGTCCAAATGAGCCAACGATAAGGTATATACTTGATAATTATATAAAATGACGACTTATTGTATGAATCAACTAGGTGGTTATTTTATGCATAAAAATTTTATTTATGCTCTCGCATTAAAACACGTCTTTTTATACATAAAATAATTAGTCGTTATATAAACCAGTTGGTCATTTTATGAAAAAATCTCACATATATATCACACGCCAACGCTTCTGTGTAATATATAGGCATATGAAATGACTAGTCATTATATAAATCAACTAGGTAGTTATTGGGTGAAAAAATTTCATTTATGCACTCACATTAAAATACGTCTGTTTATACATGAAATAACTAGTCATTATATAAACCAGCCAGTCATCTATGTAAAAAATCTCACACATATATTCACACAACAACGCTTCTGTACACCTATAAAATGACTAGGTATAATATAAATCCACTAGGCAGTTATTTGTGTAAAAAATCCAGTTTATGCTTTTACATTAAAATATGCCAGTTTTTACAAAAAATAACTAGGCATTATATAAACAAGCTAGTCATTCTATGTAAAAAATCTCACATACCTAGCTATTCACACTAAAACGCTTCTATATATGTATAAAGTAACTAGTTAATATATGAACCAACTAGTACTTTCACGTAAAAAATTGCACTAATAATGAAATTATGATTTTTTCATCCCTAATATGCTGCATTACTGGAGCTTGTTCAGATTTTCAAATAACATTGCTGACCTCTTCATGTCTACATACCATGCTCAATTTTATTGTCAAGATACGCCACTTTCTATCCATTTGACCTAAATTGAAGAGATCATATTCTGATCATCAATGCTAACCCTACACACGAAATTTGACCATTCTAGGTCAATTTAGTGAAGAAATATGGAAGATCCATGAAATTTTCTGCAGCAATTTCCCCTCCAGAAGTCGTTTTTTTGCTCCAAATCCCCTCCAAATGCATTTGGGAAGCTGAAATGAAGGAAGGTTAGTCACGTGGTCTCATTTTGCATATGACCCCACAATAAAAAATTTTCGACATTTTTATACCCCCACCACATTTTAAAGTCGATAACCGCTTCTTCTCGCCTTCAACATAACGTATGGAGATGAACTGAGGATATAATATATTTCTTATCTCCAATAATCATATGAGTTCATATTATTGATATTTTCACTAATTTGAGGCTCCTCAATCTCTACCAAATTTTGATAATCCGCCATTTTGAATCCATTTTGATCCAAATTCAAGAGATTATATTCTGGTCACCAACTACCCTCACATACTAAGTTTGACCTTAGTAGGTTCATTTGGTGAGTAGATATGCAATATTCAAGAAATTTCATGACTCAAAACTTCCTCAAAAAACCAGTTTTTGCTTCAATTCCCCTCAAAATGCACTTAGGAAGCTGAAATTTGGAAATGTTGGTGTCCGTGAATCACTATCTTATATGAAATCAAAAACAAAAAATTTGAGGGATTTGCCCCTTTTCTAGTCTATCTCAAAATTTGAGTGATCCACCATTTTGAATTTTTTCGAAAAAACAAAAAAAACAATTTTGTCGCATTCATAAGAAGAGTCTCTCACCAAATTTTGACCGAATTTCACAAATATCTGCTATCGCTATGGGTGAGGGGAAAAAATATATAATTATAACAAAAAGTTAGTCATTTGCCGGCTGATTACAAATAATCTGGAACGCAAAGATTTGAAGACCCTACCTTATCTTCCCCAATCAGGTAGGCTGTAACAGCTATCATTTTTATGATAAAAACCAAGCTAAAAATTTAAAAGTTTAATTTTTAATAAAACACTGAAATTCGTTTGATCCCTATTGGCAAGGAATCCGCACATAATTCCGTATATCGCTTAAAAATCCTCATATAAAACCGCATATCGCGGTAAATAACGCCTCAAAATCCGCAGCAGTAAAAAAATAAACGCGGATTTTGTAGCGTTAATGCTTTCAAAATCGCGGCAAATACCGCACTCTTTCTATCCGCACTTTTTTCCGCACAAAATAACGCTGCGGGAACGCGGTTAAAACCGCGCAAAAAACTGCTGCGTACGTACGCAGCAGTTTTTTGCGCGGTTTTAACCGCGTTCCCGCAGCGTTATTTTGTGCGGAAAAAAGTGCGGATAGAAAGAGTGCGGTATTTGCCGCGATTTTGAAAGCATGTACCTGAATACGCTAGCCTATTGGCAAGGATCCGCACATAATTCCGCATATCGTTTAAAATTCCTCGTATAAAACCGTATGTCGCGGTAAATAACGCTTCAAAATCCGCAGCAGTGCAAAAATAAACGCGGATTTTGATACTTGTGAAGTTTTAGGGAGAATTGTACAACTTAATTTATAAATAAAAGTGACGGGAAATATGTACATAAAAATTAAATTAATTAATTTTATTAAATGATAAAATCTGTTTTAAATTTTAATATAATTTTAATTAAATGATTTTTAATTTAATTATAATTAATTATAATCACTGCCAAAAAATATGAAGCCTCACTTAACAAAATTTTATTGATAAATGTTTCCCATTTCCCTCTAAAATTTTGTTTGAGGGTTCAAAAAGAATTCTAAAATTACAACTCTCAAACAGTAAAAAAATAAAAATTAAAATTCAGAATGTCTTTTTGTATGAATTTTTTATGCAAAAACTAAACTTTTACCATTTTCATCCATTTTAGGAAATACTTGCTTTTTGATTTTAATAATTTATTATTGTAGTGAAGTGAAACATATGAAATGATTTGATAATTTTTATTATTTATAAGATGAAATAAAACGAAATTTGAATGTTATACCTACTTATACCATGCGTCCAAGTGATTCGTCGGGTACAATCAGCAAAAAAATCTCTTTTCCAATTATTTGGAATTACTTTTTTTAAATGCAAAGAAATTGTAATGCAGTTAAAATGAATTTATCAGCCTTGAAATTCATTAAAGTAATTTTTAAAATAATTTCTACTTTAGAAATTTGTAGTTTAACTCTTATTATGTTATCAACAAACTAAGATTACTGAGATTTTTGCGCTGATTGTACCCGAATCACTTGGACGCACAGTATAAGAACACTCAATACGAAAATAAATTTAAATATTTAATTCCAAAAAAGTAGCATGTCATTCATTCATGTTTAAAAAAAATTTTAGTATTTTTAAAAAAAAAAATTATAGAAAATGATGAAACGGATACATTCAATGAACTTTTCATGGTCTTTGTATAATAAATTAGGAGTTTAAAAATTGTTTTAAATCATTTCAAGAAAAAATAACATTTACAATTTTTTTGTATAAAAAAAGTTTAAAAATTATGCTACATCAATATTATAATTTTGTATACATAAATATTCATGTACGTAATAAGTTTTTCAAATTTATTGAGTGCATTAGGTTTTCATCATTTTCTACGATTTTTTTATTAAAAAATTTCAAAATTGTTGAAAACAGTGAAAATAATGTAAACCACAGTCTGGTGTTTATGCAACATTTGATAACAATAATTGTTCAAAAAAAATTATTATTATTATTATTGTGAAAAATTTAAATAATATGAGCAGCAATACAATATTCTTATAAAATATTACAGAAAATATTTATTGAAAAAAAAAAAAAAAAAAAAAAAATTTGAATGGCAACGGGGCTCGATTGGCTGCCTCACGCATAAATAGGCTTTATTTCCCTAATTTGCTATCTTCCAGGATGGCGCACTCCACTAATTCACGGATCAAGTACACATCTGCATCAGGAGAGGTTCAGAAGCGGATTTTGAAGCGGAATTAGAAGCGTACTCAGTGTAACATAGGTAACAATGATGCGCGTAACACCGCATGGAAAAGGAAGTTCGTTGGAGATGATGCGCGTTTTATTGCGCGACTTTTGATGAATTTTTGTTAATAAGGAACACGTATGTGCGACTTTATATGCGGTTTTTAAACGTATATGCGACTTTTAATGCGGCTTTAAAGCCGTGCATCAACGCGGTACGGTTTTTCAAGTGATCTCGCATGCGGTAAATAAATACGCACATATTAACGCGTTGGCGATTTTAAAGTCGCACCTAGTCCCATTTTGCCGCGCTGCGGTTTTTAACGCGGATTCCTTGCCAATAGGGATTCGAATCACCAGCTGATTCATGTTTTTATTTACAAGTTGAGGTAATTTATCACTTTCCCACTTGCTGATTGGTTGTTATACGCGTGACATGTGACTAATCAGAAAACGGACTAATAACTAGCACGCGACTAAGTGATGTTCACATCCCTCAGCGTGAAATTCCTGATTTCCAAACAAAATGTACATTTTTTCATTTCTTTTGGTTTTTTATACAATAGAAAATGATAAAAATGATCATAGTATTTACTGATAAATTTTCAACATCTTATTCATTTATTCATTATTAATTGATTTCAGTCAATGTTACCAAGAATCAGTGTTCCCAAGTAAAGTAAAGCAATTAATCAAAAATTGAATAAAGTACATGATAAGTATGGTTCAGAATGCTTAGAAAAGGAAATATTTTTTAACCCAACAAAAACCAAGGAGAGAGATTAAACTACTTGATTGTGTTTTTCAATGAAAGACTTTAACGTTGAGGGTGTGCAAAGATCAGTTAGTTGCACTGTACGTTAATGTTGAATTAATATAATTATTCACATCATATTCAAAAAAACTAATTTATAAACAGAAATCATGAATTATGTTTTCATTTACACTTTAATTCGAAGATATGTTTCCATATCTTGATAAGTAGGTAAGTTTAGTGTCATTTATGGATCTCGTCGAAAAATATGATGCAAAATTAACACTGAAATCACGTTCCTTAGGATAATAGCGTTTATTACTTCATGAAATATAACAACACACATCCATTACGAAATTTAATAAACTGCTAGCGGTTTCTAAACATTCATGCTAAGAAAGGTTGTTAATAAAATTTCAGAAAATGTTGAATCCATTCGCAAAGTACATTTAGTCATTATTACAGGTAGGGAGTTACCTACTTTTCATATGTGTTTTTTTCTCGAAACAATATTCTTCGCAAAACTCCTTCATTATACACATAATACTCTTACAATTTATAAAGTTTTGAATTCACGCAAATTAAAATGAAAAACAACAACACCACCACCACCACCACCACCATTACTCGTTAACATCAAGTCGTCAAAAACCTTGTTGTCGTTACGTTAAACCAACAATAACTCGTGTTAGGTGTTACGTGTAAGTTATACTGCACCTGTGAATTCAGTGTTTGCTTTCAGGTCTTCTAAAACTTCTGGCTTTAATTTACTATTCTGCTTCCCCATCCTACTGTCGATATTTCAAGACGTAGTAATTCACCAACTGATACATACGTCTATGTAAAACATTCACAACTGTAACAAAATCCAAAAAACAAAAAAATTACAACTTTGTCCTGCTAGATAGAATATTGAAATTTGTACTGCCGCATTTATATCTTTGTTTGGTTCGTATGAATATCAAAATCGACTAATAATCGTATGTTTTAACAATAATTTTATTTTTACTAAAAATTATACAAAAATCACTACACTTAGAAAGATGAATATATTATAATAACAGGGTTCGCTATGTATAAGAGAATAAAACAGAATTTCAATCTACCTATAATCTTTCGTCTCTTTCTTTGGAAATTTATACAACACAATGTGCACGTGTACATGAACCTTTCAATTCACCACTTAAGCGTTCGAAATGAAACCCATCGGTTGAAAAAAAATTTCCAATACCAGATATGTAAAATATATTTACATTTTAAAGATACCGAAATCAAAACCGAAAAAAAAAAACACTCCAGTAAACCGATATTCTCGAACTGGAATATTAAAAAACGTGGCACGCGGGTAAAAACTACATACAGAAATGCAGCGATGAATATCATTCAAAACCAACTCGCACAACGGAATTAATAAAAGTAAAAAAATGATACTTAAAAAAAAAAGAAACCAAAAAAGTACTTAATATATCTTACGACTAAAGAAAAAAAAAATGATTGTGGTTTTAACGATACTTAACGTCGTACATATCGTAACAACGTACACGTACTGACGCACTTTAAACCGAAAAATAACAAATTCCCTTTCAAGCTATATTGAGTTTCATCGCTGGTTTTGATTTTTTTCCCTTTCCCTTCTTTCCTTCCATCATTCGATAATAACGTCATTGCGTAATAAAATGGTCCCGAATTTGTAAATTTCGTCTTTTCTTCAACCCACACAACCTAAAAACTCGCTTTGGGTAGATTTTGATTTTCAGCACAGCGTATATAATATTAATGGTAATAATATAATAATTTCATATATACGTGTAGAAGTAGATAATTATAAATAAGGGTAAAGTAAAATAAAATACACAGTCAAAACATAGACTAGAATCAAATTTTGGTAAAACCATAAGTGATAAATGAGAAGAGATATATAACTTAATCGTAATAATTCAAGATAAGTGCTGAAAAATGACGTAAAAAACAAGCCCTTATCAAAGGAATTGCCATATACAAAATGAAAAATAAATTAAAGTAGAAAAAGATGAAAATAATACCCTTAAGATACTCCGCTACGTTTTTCCATAAATTAAAAGTAATATTACGTGTGTGTGTCTACTCGTAATGGATAATATTTCGCTTAAATTTATGTGCAAAATAACAAGGCTATTATAATACACATACCACCGGTACATACCGTGTATGCAATTGAATGGTTAACATCAAGCACAAATTCTTAACCTGCAATTAAAACCCACAGGTTGGCTACACTTTAGAGATCTTTCACACATGAAATCAGTGCAGCCATATGATAAGTTATGAAAACTGCGCGAAAATGAGAATTTTTACGCCAAGTGTTAACGAATCAACTGCATGTCATAGACTAAATACACCATAGAGTAATTACAGTAACCAATCCACTTTCTGATTAGTCATACGTCACGTATATAACAACCAATCGGCGAGTCGGAAAGTGGTAAATTACCTCGACTTACTCGTAAAATGAAAACATCAATTAGTTGATGATTCAAATCACAAACGAATTTCAGTCGTTCATTAAAAACTGAACGACATTATTTAGAAAGGTAGAAATGAAATTACCTAGATTTTATCATATTCTAGCTTTATGCTTGGTCGTTACGTGCGTGACGTATGACCAATCAGAAAGTGGACCAGGTTACTATCATTACTCTATAAACTGATAACTGATACATCAAACGTGAAGATTAGATTCATATTGGGGCGGTTGAACATGATTTCTGCGCATGCACGTACAAGAATGTTGATTAATAAATTGAATTTTAAATGCTAGATAAGCTTATATAACCAAGGCTGTAAAACCAGAAGGCTTGTGGTTAAAATCAAGTTATTAGTGACAGGGTGTGAGTATGAATCCTTCATACGACTGCGAAACTAGATCGATTCTGGTTCTCGTTTTCTCCTCCAAAAAATATAAATATAGTTAAGTTGGCTTTCATACACATACGAATGAACCTACATTCCTGAAAATTTGAACACCTTGAATTATGAGAATTAACTTATTGAATAAAAATAAAACGGATAGGTCCCTCTATCATTTATTTCGCTTCCTACTTTTTTGTGAGAGGGGGTATAAAAGCCATTTATAGTTATTATTGCTATTCTAATTCCTATATTATTGAATGAAAAATACAAAACTTCCCAATGCAATACTTTCATAAAGCATTTTCAATTTGTTGAACTATGTAGTTAATGGTGAAACATTTATAGGACTTGTACGACTGTAATACCAAGAGCAGAGATAGTAAGGTCATTTTTTGGTGGTGCGGAGGTAGGGGGCTGAACCTTCATCTATTAAAGAAATTTTTCAAAAAAGGAAACTAATATTATATATTTGGAGTTAATTTGGAAATAGATTATCCAAATATTTTAATAAATTTAATAGATATTAAATCCATTTCATACCATTTGAAAAAGTTGATACTGGATTCACTTGATAGAAATTAGTTGAGCAGCAAATTTTTACACAGATCATTGATAAAGTAAACCTACAGGTTTCTTTTTTTTTTTGCGAGAATCGAAAAAGCTAGAAGAAATATAAATTTTCCCAAGAGAGCTTGAAATAAAAAAATGTACATGGAATAATTATTCATTATACGAACACGAAGTAAATTTTTATGTGGGGGGGAGGAGGAGGAGGAGGAGAAGGGAGTATGAGTAGATGCAGAAATAAATGACTCATATTTTTCAAGAGTACGTTCTTCACTAAAATTATGAGACTGCAAATTTATTAGATTCTCACATTAATTCATCACTCATGTTTGCAGTCAACAATAATCATCCGAATGACGTTTCAAGAAAGCCAAATAGAACTTCAAAATTTGAAAAACCGAAACCACAACTTTGGTTGTAGTTTGAAAAATGTTTTGGATTGGTTCCGCATTCGGGTGTCCTTTTCCTCGGCTATGGTTCGAATCCCAGAAGTGATAATTTTGTGTTGTGAGTTTTCCAGGTTCTGGGTTCTGGTTAGCAGCCTTGGATATAACACTTCCTAATGTTGGGATGTTTAGAATTTTCTTATTGCATTAACATTCTTGCGCATAAGTAGAATCCAATTTCGCCTTCCCCGATCCGACTTATGTTCATTTTCTAGTATTAACTGGAGTTAAGGTTGTCTCAAAACACCGCCATATTTTTCATTATGAATTTTACACATGGATAAGTAATGCGCAAAACCAGTTTTATTTGTAGCATATCATATTCATCCGTATAGGCTACCTATTTAATCTATGTCAGATACACGATATCGAAATGAATTAACTCGACAACAGCACGATTTTCCCACCCTCAAAACATCCTTCACGTGCCAATTTACCCTCATAAATGTAACACGAAAGAAAAAAAAAATAGTACAATATTGAGCCAATGTTACAATTACATAAATTCCTACACATTCGTCAGTTACCCTAGTAATACCGAATGGTAAACGTTAAACTGATATTAAAGAATTTAATTCATTATCATTTCCCGCGCATACTAATCTACGCTTCGTTTTGTAATGCCCGAGTATAATATCAACGCCATTACATATCGATCTTGGTTCGTTACAAATTCGCTGTACTCCTGCGATAACAAGTATCCCATCGACGAGATTTAAACCGCATAATTCCCGTTTTATTTACGTATTCATCGTACATTTACATAATTTTCATAGTTATTATCGAACCACAGCTCCGATATCGTCAACTTGACTCCTTCAATATATAGCACCGAAAGCACGTTTCATAGTATACCGTGACATTACACAACACAGCGTAGCTTTTCCATTTGTTACTACTAATAGTACATCGTCGCAATGAAAGCCAATACCATGCACAGGTCAAGTATTCTTTGCTTTTCGGTCGAATCAAAGAAACATATTTCGACCTTACCTCATCTACCATAGACACTGTATATGCTTACTCTTCTCTAATGTACGGACTTTGTTTCCTTTGTGCGTGTACATAATACATATAACAAAAAAGAAGGAAAAAAATGCAATAATATCTAAATACAGAAAAAGGGAATAATAAAAACAAGAACGAAACAACTATGAATATAACGCGATTAACATCATACATATAATAACATTTATAATAAACGAAGCGGGCCAAACTTAATAAGATCATGATAACAGAGTTTTATACGAGTGCTGTGAATTTGTGCGATTACAAAGATATATTTTCGTACTTATCTTTCGAATTAATTATTACATCACCTAACTATACAGCAGGCGATTTTGTCTCTTCGAATTAATAAAATTATCAACGTCGTCGACAATCAGCTTAATAGTACTTTAATAAGACTTCTTCAATTCACTCGAATCGAGTGACACAACGATTTTGTAAAAGAAATTAGAAAAATTGGAAGATACGTTTTCTTAATTCTCTTCGAATTTACGTTTAGAAATAATTGCAAAGCCAAGTTCGCAATAATATTTTCGAAAGTTTATTTCTAACGTGTTTCAAGAAACGATGATTAATCGAAAAAAAAGCTAAGGTAAGTAACATATTAAAATACCTAAGTAAAAATGAAAAATCAACTGATGATAATCGATTATCGAAATCGTTTTTGTTGAAGAAACAGTGTTACCAACGATAAAAATTAAAAATGTAAGAAGAAAAAATAGGTAAAAAAGTAGGAAATGAAAAGATACATGAATTTTTTTCTTCCATTTTATTGGCAATTAGTGACTTTTGTTGCTAAAAATAGGTTTTATTTCTTCGAATAAATACTTAAATATGAAAATTATACAAGAAACTTCAACTTCAAGCATCCAGTTGTTTAAACCTCGGATAATTTTTCCGATGGAAATATTTTCTACCAAATCTTTTCGCAAGAACGATAATTAAACTTGGCGAAAATTCGCTCATTCGAAATGAAATGTACTCGAATCTAGTTGTTTCATCTTTTTAAACGAACAAATAATTAATTTCAACTCGACGAAACAATCGACTACTGAATTTTATCAATGTCATCGCCGAAAACAATCGGATAATTACATCGAATCTATGATCTAAAAGCCAAGCGAATTCATAACCTTGTAACAACTATAGAAAACCGGGAAAGAATGACAAACAGAAGAGAGAAAAGAAAAACAACGAACGAAATAAACAGCGAAAAATCGAAAAAAACATTAAAAACAATTAACGATAACTATGAAGTCGGTACATAGATGCAGCGAAGAATTTTTCATTGCTGATAAAACGACAAGGCAATAGAATTTCGATGCGATTAAGGTGCCAACATCTTAGATAATTCTTCGTCTTGAAGGCAACCCTTTAAGAATTCGTCTTGAGTCAACTGGCCGTCGTTGTTTTCGTCCATTTTGGCGAATATATTTTTCGCTCTTTCTTCGGCAGAATCAGCTGGTCGATTAGACGAGCAGGCGCCCAACATATCGTATATTGCCTGCGAACAAAACACACGCGAACAATTAAAAAAGTACGAATTTACGCGCTCGTTTGTCACACGAGACACAACCAGACCTCGGCACGTAGACGTTGTAATTTCTATATGGCACTCGTAAACGTATGAAATAACGTACGAATTCGTTACACCGTGAAGAGCTACTTTTTCTCCATATTTTTCGCGCGTTCCTCTGAGCGCCGCAATTAAAATATAATGCCCTCGTTCGTGCGTATACACGTATTTTCCTAAACGTACGATATGTGTACGAAAACAAACGCGGCGAGAATACCTCACCGACGAGTTCCGTTTTTTATACCATTCGCCTAACGAACTTCTTCCTTCGGGGTAGATAAATTTCACGTACGATTCGCGTCTTTGCAAAACAACTTTCATTAAATTCGCGAAAGGTAATTTACAAAGAGACATATTTATTTTACGAGTGAAGCTCGATCATTATAAAACAACGCCGAGCCACCGCACACAGTATACACACAAACGTTATATCTACAACTTCGTTAAACTACCTTTTTACCCCCTATACGTATGCGATATACGAGTCCACATAAAGGGAAAAAATTACGCAATTAATTTTTCCTAAATAAATACCGCTCGTGTACCGACATCATCGGACGTTTTTCGAACCGGCGCGAACACCTAAATAACCCAGGTTACCACGTATACGCAATTTATCCGCGTAAAATTGCTTTCAGCTTTCCCTGGACCGACTAACGAAACCGTTGAAAATTATATCGGAGGTGTACGCCACCTCAAATCGTCCGCATCGCGTTCCCCAGAAATTGGGGTAATTTATCTCGGATAAGGCGTATATTAACCGGCCATATCTCTTCTTCTCTTCATAATACTGGTTATATTTTTATCTCTCGTCACTACACTATTCTCAAAAACCAGCCATATATCTTCAACAGTACTTCACCGGCACACGGTACGTCGGTACGCGCTTTCGTTCGAGTGTTATTGTGTCGAATGTTTTGGACCCCGCAGCGCCCTAATTGAAGGGCTCGCTTAAGCGAAGCCATCTTGTATATCCCTACGGGTATGTTTTAGCCGGCGTTCTATCTCTTTTATTCATTTCTCGTTCGCCGAGGTTCGTTACTTCGAGTTTAATTCTAACAAAATAAAAAAAAAATATTTTTATTATAAAAAATTTACCAAGTGGAAAAAATTTTAGTGCGATGAAAATTAAACTCCTAAAATTGCGTAGGTGATTTTCTCGCGAAGATTAACATTTCTAAGCCATCGCGAGGCTTTTCGCGAATGTCTCTCGATGGGAGAGGGATGCTTCTACAACAAAAACAGCGTTCAATGAAAATAATACGCTACTTTCCATTTTACTACTTTTAGATCCGCATATTTTTTCCTTATAGTTAACATACAGCTTCAAAACAGCAATTCTGACTTCTTTTTTTTGAAAAATTTGGGAAAGTACGAAAGAAAGTGAGCGCCAAATTACACTGAAATAACGTGAAAAAAAATTTATTTTTCAATGTTAACGGAAACACTGGTTAAAATGAGGGTTGAGTTTTTAAAAAATTAAATTTTGACCCAAAAAAAAAAAAAATAGGAGTAATTTGAAATCATGTTACCAACAAAAATTACGCATTATCATCCGAAAATAAGGAAATTTTTAAGCTGTTAATTTTTTTAGAATTTCTTTCTTTTTTTTAATTGAGTTTTTAATAAAAACGATAGCTATCACAGCCTAACTGATTTTTGAAGGGAGGGAGGGGTCTTCAAATCTTTGCGTTTCAGATCGTTTGCAATCATGTGGCAAATATCCAATTTTTTGGTGTGTATAGATATACATACATATACATACCTAATTACAATACTTTCGTGCACCCTGATCCTTTAATGCTATTTTTGCACCCTGGTTTTCAAGTGTACTTCTTGCACCCGATATATAAATAGTGTCAGTTGTTGCCTTCACTTATACAAATACCTAAATTATTACATCCGAGAAAGAGTGCAACAATATACGAATCTATATACACGCTCATATAGGCAGTTTAAAGTTTCGAATAATAACTACATAGAAAGGAATAATTACAAATGCTATGTGTATAGGTGCAGTGAAATATTTATACATTATCGCACTAGACGTAAAATTAGCACCAACCACTCTAATGTAATTCCGTGAGAAAACATTCTTGCACCCGTTGCGGGTGCAAAAACGTCAACTTCGGCTGGACAATGCATTTGAAAGATCACCTCGGGTGCAATAACGTACAAAACTACACCTACATATATATACACATATATTTTTCCCCACGCGTAGCCCGGGGGGTATTTATGAAATTCGTTCAAAATTTGGAAAGAGACTCTTCTTGAAAATTCGAAAAAAATGTTCTTTTATTTTTTCGATACATTTCAAAATGGCGGATAACTCAAATTTTGAGGGGGCTGGAGAAGAGGCAAATCGCTCAAATTTTTCGTTTTCATCTCATATGAAACAGTGAGTTACGGACACCAACATATCCAAATCTGAGCTTCTTAAAAGTATTTTGAGGGAAACTGGAGCAAAAAAAAGCTTTTTGAAGAAGTTTTGAGTCATGAGATTTCTTGAATCTTCCATATCTCCTCACCACATCAACTTGGAAAGGTCAAAATTTGTGTATGGAGTTAGATGGTGACCAGAATATGGCCTCTTGAATTTTGATCAAAATGAATCCAAAATGATGGATTATCAAATTTGAGTAGAGCTTGAAGAGCCTTAAATCAGTGCAAATGTGATTCATATGAACTCATATGGTTATTAGGGATAAGAAGTATATTCTATCTCCATTTAACCTCCATACATGATATTGGAGGGGAGAAGGAGGGGTTATCCAACTTGAAAAGTGGTGGGGGTACACAAGAAGTTGAAAATTTTTTATTGCGGTGTCATATAATAAAATGAGTCTGAGTGACTAATTTATTCTGATTTTAGTTTCCCAAGTGAATTGGGAAGGGAGTTGAAGCAAAAAATCGCTTTTGGGGGAGGAAATTGCCGCAGGAAATTTCATGAATCACCCACATCTTGTCCTTAAATCGTCCTAGAGAGGCCAAACTTCGTGTTAAAGATTAGTTAATGACACTTTTGGTCAAAATGGTTCCAAAATGGCGGGTCATTAGAATCTGAAAATAATTTGAGGATTTTCAAATAGTTATAATTTGAGAAATATGTGTTCATATAATTATTTCATTGAAAGAAATACTACGTTTGTTCCAGTGGTTTCAGAAGGGGTAGGGTAGGGGTTTTCAGACTTGGTATCGGGTGTGGTTTATAGTCATGAAGGGATTAGCAATGTTATTACCAAGCCAGAACAAGCAACAGTTAAAAACTTGGCCCCAGTAATGCGGCATGGCGGCTTACGTTTTTTTTGTTTGTTTTTTTTTTGGTTCACTTAAAAGTGGCGATTCACTCAAATTTTCAGAGGTGTTGGAGCAGGAGAAAACAGTTTAAAATTTCCTTTTTTTGGTCTTATTTTAGCCTTCTGAGTTTATACAGAGGGACGAACTTTTCCGATTCTTGTAGACAAAAAATACTACATCAAATTGACTTTTTTGAGTGTTTTTGGAAGAGATAGGGCAAGGGTTTTGGACTGGATATTTAACAATATCACCTGCAAAAGTTAACAAACCTTAATTAAAAATTGTTTATTTTCATTTTTTATTTTTTTAATATCGCTCAAACAATAAATATAATTATTTTTAATTCAGCAATAAAATACGAAAAAAAAATGAATTGAATTATATTTCAAAATATGATTTTAATTCAATTCAAATTTAATTCAATATTTCGATATACAATTTTTTTCAGCAGAAGAAAACCCATGCTTTTTTCCTTTCATTATATAAACTCCTCTACGAGCATACTGGGGCAGAAAACAAGCACCGTTGACCCAAATTCCACGTCAAAAGCTTCGAAATCGCCTATTCAAATTTACAACTCCATTAATCACTCGAAAAATTTTCCGACTTCTGCGTGAGATTTTACCACAAGAACCCCTAAACCACAGTCTTTCTTTTTCGTTTTTCGAACAGCTTAGGTATTCGAAAAAGCTCTTACACAAAAAAAAATCCTCACAAAAAACCTCGGCGACGAAAGTTTAATACGTGAAACCGCATTCGTATTAATTTTCCGCCATAAACATTAATATAAAAGTTTAAATACACGCTTTATAATTTTTACGAGCGCGCAAAAAGTTCCAACCGCCGAATAGGGGCGAAGAAGAGTGAAAAAAAAATTCAAATATAAACTCCTTAAAATGTCATATATTTTAAGAAAGTCATTATTCAGAGTTTCCTCTTCTCTTTTTTAATTCTTTCAAAAGCTGTTAAAATAACAGTGCCGCGAAAAGAAAACCAAGCGAAAAAAAACTACGAGCGGGATAAAAGCGAGGCGCAAAAAAAAAATGAAGACTCGAATTCTTTCGAAACAAAAAGAAACTCGTAGCTATTAATTATTTATGAGGAAAAATTGAAATTTAACGAGAAAATGAAAGAATATAGATACGGAATAAATTTCGAAGCATAGCGCCGGATGCAACCCGCCACGGATGCGGGGTAATGATAAAGATCCATTAAGTAATACGGATGCCGACTTTCGTTCTTATTACTTTATAATAAAGCATCCGAGGCGAAAGGTCGATTTCTAGCGGGGTAATTTTTTTAAATATTAATTCCCGAATACTGCGTAACTGTATAAATGGATTCCGGACGACGAAGGCGTTCCCATATGATTCAACGTCGTTGATAGTTTACTCGTTAAAATTTTAAAAGCTCTAGCTAACCGTAACGAAAAGCTTTAAATTAATGATGTCACTACCGCTCGCGGAGTCTCGTTTACGTCACAGTGCGACTACGCCTTCGTCGCATCGGATATTCTACGACGCCGACAACGGCGCGTAAACTACGCTACCTGCTCATTAAATATGCGACCTTACGAGCAGTACGAAATGAACTCCAGCGTTGTTCCCACCAATCAAACAAGCCAGTTAATTTCGTTGCCGACAAGATACGGCACGAAAATCTACGAAATCCCAACGATGCTTTTTTTTAGCCGAGTTTTTCGCGAACATTTAAGGCTAATACAACCTATATAGTTTGGATTCGATGGGGTGGCGACGAGCAGGGGACACCATATCTTTACGTTTCAGAACACTGGTAGTTTATTGTCCAATCTCCTTTACGATATGTACATAATAATTATATTAACATTATGCACATAATTACTCGATGGAAAATTTCAAATTCAAACTGTTTTATAAATTATTTTTAATCATGAAATTTTCTCCACACATAATATACATTTTTTTAAATTTTTGATATAAATTTTTTAACGATAATTTATAAATCACACTCATTATTGAAATTTATACTGTGATAAATAATATAATTATCTTCTTTACTTTTTTGCAACATGATTTTTTAATAGTTTCAAAAACTTATTATAAGAATTTATAATCGAATAAAGTAAGTATTAAAATAAATATGGAGAGAAGGAATTGGAGGGATGATGGGGGATTTGGGACGGGTGATTGGATTCTTATGAATTGTGATTATTTATTTTGTTCACTACATACATTAGGGTGAAGTGAAAAAAAAAACATATCTTAGATTTTGACCAAATTTGGTGAGGTGGTTTACTTTAAGTGGGAGACTATTCAAAAAAATGTTGAGTCCCTTAGGTGAAAGAGGAGGGAAGCTAGAGACCCTCAAAGTGCATCTCCTTTTGAAACAAAAAAACGCCTTTTTTGTGTTTTTTTAGCCAGTCAAAATGGTGTGAGAAACTGTATTTTTAGCACCTAAAAGATGAAATTTGAGTTTCTGCATTATCCTGGACCATCGCAATCCTTCTTGAATCAAAATTCAGAATGTTACAAGGGGGTCGAATAGCTGCAGATTGCGATATTTCAATATTATGAAATTTTCGCCTACTCGACACCCATTATTTTTGGGCCCGGTAGCTTGACCAATTTTTTTCCAACCTCTAGAAGCGTTGAAATAAAAACGACAGCTATTACAGCCTTTCTGATTTGGGAAAAGAATTATAGAAATTACTTTTTTTGTTTTTTGGTGTGTATAGATATATATATACACATAGTCACATACATACCTAATCACAATACTTCGTTGCGCCCTGGTTTTTTAATGCTATTTTTGCACCCTGGTTTTCAAATGTACTTCTTGCAGCCGATATATAAATAGGGATAGTTGTTGCCTTCACTTATACCGTGCGTCCCATTGATCTTCGACCCCCTCAGCACAAAAATCTATCACGAGTAGCTTTAATAAAAGTATTTTTGATTCGCTGCGTGGTATCACATACTAAAACGCGGAGATCTTGACGGATCTAAAATGCTCCTATTTAAGCTACTGGAGATTTTTGCGATTAGGGGTGGAAGATCAATGGAACGCACGGTATAAATACCTATATTATTACACCCGAGGAAGGGTGTAACAATATACGAATTTATATAGCAGTTTAAAGCTTCGAATAATAACTAGAAAGGAATAATTACAAATGCTATGTGTATAGGTCCAGTGAAATATACACATTATCGCAATAGATGTAAAATTACCACCAACCACTCTAGCGTAATTCCGTGAGAAAACGCTACAGCACCCGCAACGGGTGCAATAACGTCAACTTCGGCTGAACAATGCACTTGAAAGACCATCTCGGGTGCAATAACGTACAAAACTACACCTACATATATATACACATATATTTTTCCCCACGCGTAGCCCGGCGGGTATTCATGAAATTCGTTCAAAATTTGGAAAGAGACTCTTCTTGAAAATTGGAAAAAAAAGTTCTTTAATTTTTTCGATATATCTCAAAATGGCGGATAACTCAAATTTTGAGGGGGGCTGGAGAAGAGGCAAATCGCTCAAATTTTTCGTTTTTTATCTCACATGAAAAAGTGAGTAACGGAAACTAACGTATCCAAATTTGAGCTTCCTAAAGGTATTTTAAGGGGAGTTAGAGCGAAAAACAACTTTATGAGGAAGTTTTGCGTCATGAAATTTCTTGAATCTTTCATATATTCTCACCAGATCAACTTAGAAAAATTTCACTTTGTGTGGGGGATTAGTTGATGATCAGAATATGACCTCTTGAATTCGGATCAAAATGGATCCAAAATGGAGGATTATAAAAATTTGAGTAGAGCTTGAGGAGACTTAAATTAGTAAAAATGTAATTAATATGATGTCATATGATTACTGGGGATAAAAAGTACATTTTATCCCCAATTCATCTCCATACATGATGTTGGAGGAGAGGAGGACGGGTTATCAACCTGAAAAAGTAGGGAGGAGGGGTACACGAGCGGTCGAAAATTTTTTATTAATGAGCCCAAGTGACTAATATAATTATTCTGATTTTAGCTTCTCAAGTGAATTTAGAAGTGAGTTGGAACAAAAAATGACTTTTTTTTTGTGGGGGGGGGGATTGCTGCAGGAAATTTCGTGACTCTATTATATGTATCTCGTCACCAAATCGACCTAGAAAGGTCAAACTTCGCGTGTAGGATTAGTTGATGACCAGAATATGACCTCTTCAATTTGGATCGAAATGGATCCTAAATGACGGATCATAAAAATTTTTAAGATAATTTGAAAAATGAATGTGTTCATATGATTATTGCGTGGCAAGAAATGCCAAATTTGTTCACAAATCTCAGTTAAAAACTCAGCTCCAGTAATGCGACGTGGCTACTTATATTTATTTTTAAGTCAAATGAATATACTCACAAAATTCTAATTTCATAGGTAAGATCAATTTGAAGCTACAATATGACTTTTTAAACTCAAGTTGAAATATCCCCAAAATATTAGACAAACAAAGATTTGAGGAACACTTGAATAACCCCCAGATATCTCTAATTTATTGAGTAATGTACACATAATAGGATTACTGACGGACAAATTTCGCAATATATCTAAAATACAACTGATGAACAGAGATTTCCGTCTTACTGGGTATGATTGTAAAGCCTGCGAGGACATTACCAATATCATCTACAATCCTGGATATGCTTTCATTAAAAACTCAGCTCTACTACTGTAGCTCGGCTGCTTACATTTTCTCGTTATTTCTCGCCTGCCGAGCTTTCTATTCACTCTTCGTCCGTTTTTCATACTACATCCGCACAATACCGACCGCGATCGATAACTCGTTACAAAAACGGAAATTTTTTCGCCCTGAACTCGTCTGCCGACCATCAGACCTCCATCACAGACCGTTATATCTGCCGGACGCGTCCGATGTGCTATTTTAAATAATGAAACGAACCGAGCGCCGTTTTAATTAGCTCTACGGTTTGAGCAACTTCGACTAAAAAGCCTTTTTCGCTGACTTGTCTCTTCGCCTCGGCCACAGTACCGAAATCTCTTTATTTTTCTTTCTCCAACTTTATACACGTCGAAATTACCAAATTATTAGAAAAGTTTGACGCGTCCCCTCCAATACAGCATTAGACGATATTAGTTCGCCAGTTGCGTCGTTCCAATTTATACAAGGCCCAAGGAAAACTCCCAACACCGCAGCAACAGTAGATACTTGCTTTTCCCGCCAAACAAAATAATTCCACTCTGATTTTCGTCGTTCGTCGGTTTCTTCCTCGAAAAGCTTACGAATTATCTTCGCTTCGTACATCCTCCTCGTAATTTTAATTTAGAACGCTTCGCCGATGCTTTTGATCGAAACCTTCTTATAACCTCTTCCATTCCTCCTTTCACCACGAGTAGGCAAAAAATTAATTTATATAAAGTGGTTTTCAATTTCATCCGTTGAGTCGAAATACGAAAAAAAAAAAATTCTTAAGGCGATGAAAATATTAACGGTCGAATGAATCCGAGAATTAATTTACCAATTACAGCGAGCTCGAGGGTTAAAAAATTGCTCTTTGATATAAAACGAAAAGGAATATTTCCACTATAGGCGATTTGCGTTTTTAATTTAAATACTTACTTTCATAAGACCCCATTCGAAAACGATTTTATTAATTGAAAATCTAATTCTTTTCTTTCTTTTAAATATACATTTTGTATTCGAGGATTTTTTTCCAACCCTTATCGCTTTCATCGTAGGAATTTCAATGTATTTTGAAAATGCGGAGTCGTTTTCGCGTGTACATTTTTTTTTTTTTTTTGAATTAATGAACGATTGTGATAGTCTCAATGAAAATAAAAAAGAAACCTTTTGCTTTTAAAATAAAATCCTATTCTCGATGTCAATGAATACAAACGTTTTTCCCCAATGATGGAAAAAAAGAAGGAAATAAAGGAAAGAAAAAAAAATCAAAATTCTCGTAGAGTAAAAAAAGCTGACTATAAAATTTGAAAACAAAATCATAAATTCATTGAAAACAAATTTTATTCAATATGAAAAATATTGAAACCAATTTTTCAAGTTAATAAAATGAACCTCTTATTGTCTCATCTACATACAATACAGCGGATCCATTAGTGATCTAAATTTCTAATATGTTTGTCACTTGGGCTTACTTTATCATAAATGAAATCACAATTAAACATTTTCACCTCTAGTTTACTCCACCGTATTTAGAGAACAATAAACCCTCTCTTTACCCTCCAAAATCACAAGTGAAAATCGATTTGGAAAATCGTTCACAACTCGTCTTCAAAAATCCTACGAGACCATATTTATGAAGTATGACACATAAGTAGTGTTCAAGTGATCCAGGTATCCTGGAGCACCGAATTCTCTTCTTTCAAAAACGACTTTCCGTTATTTCATCTCTTTCGGTTTCTTTTAACCAGATCAAGAAATTATATTATTAATTTGTTTTTAAATAATTTCCTGTAATAATTTTTAATGCTACTTAGGCGTTTTTTAAAATTTTTAACGATTCTTTTTAATTAATATGGCGACACTGATTTAGATTAATGAATTCGAATGAATTAATGAGATACAAAATTAAGGCTTCTCCAGTTATGAATGAGTTATTACTGAGCGATAAAATGAAAGAAAATTAAATAAATTGATAGTTTTTTTTAAGGGAAAAATTCGTCTTTAGGGGTACTAAGATCAACTGGACACAATATATGGGGACTCCAGGTACGAATTACCGAATTACAGGGGGACTAGGAGGCTTTAGCCACGGGCCCCATAGTTCGAGGTTCAATTGCTTCACAATGTATGATTTTTGACAATGGCATCACTTGATGCACTAAAATAATTATGCATAAAATGTAATTGAAGTACATTACCTCCCTCATCTTATTTTATCAAAAAAAAAAAAAAAAAAAAACAGGTAGTCTGCAAAAACTGTGAACATTACATAAAGGACTTGAATAGATTAAAATTTAAAATATATATTCAGAGCCTCTCAACAGATTTCTTAGTACTTAATTTTGAAGAGCAAAAATTCTCAGGAGGTCAGGAAGAACCAGAAATTTTTCAAGAAAAATATGAACAACAAATATTTTCATGTTCCACGCGTATGATTTTTGGAGAAAAAAATTGCACGCTTCGTGCTATAAGTTTGAAAATTTTAAATTGAAAAACAACAGCAAGAATTTTTATTAAAAAAAAAAAAAAAAAAAATTGTAACTTTTCAACAACAATCAGCAACTGATGAGAAAATGTGGAGGAGTTGGAGAAGTTATGGTACAAAAATTGTGAAGGCATGAAATTGTCAGTAACCCTAACTTAATTGGTTCTGGTTCCGGTTCTGCAGTAAAAATTTTTAATTTCAAGATATTGGTTCTGGTTCCAAAATTTTTTCGGTTTTACCAGTTCTTGGTTCCGGTTTAGTTCTGGTTCCAATTGGTTTTGCAGCACTGCAGTAAAGTGCAAAATTGTACGTTACGGCGCGTTTTCAGGTCGGTCGCGTGACGTCAGAGATTAGTATGGAAAGAGGAGTATTGAATGAATACTTTCCGTTTCATCCGACCTCTAGTAAAGGGACGTTGCTGTACATCAAGTGTACAACTCGCATCTGATATAGCGCCTTCTATCAGGTCCCTTGATACGCAATGATAAGATTATGGCTTTTATCCCTTCATATTACTTATTAATACTCAAAGGGCGACACTTTTGCATAAGGCATTCATAAGGTATAAAAGTTGAAGTTGATTACGTCTTTTGCCTAGGAGTAACGTTATCTTATTTATATTTATACATATTTGATTGGCCCCTTCACAGCCTTTATAGGCCAATTACGAGGGGGCACTTTGCAGATACATGCAATAAAAAATTTTACCAATATCACAATCTTAATTCTAAACTTAAATTAAGTCCCAATCCCTCCCTTCCAGTGCCTGCATCACCCCCAACCCAAAGGCAGCCCTCCCCATCCCAAAAACATCAATATTTTTATTATCAATAATTTTATTGAGAAGGAGAATAATTCTCTTGAATGGAGAGACCGAATTTTTTAGTTTTTTAAAATTTTTCACCCAAAAGGTTTTATGTTTTCGAGAAGTGAGTCTTGGAATAATAATTTTTATTTCATTCATTAAGCCTGAGTCTGTGATTCTACTGTGATGCGAAGTATAAACTGAGGTATTCATTTCGTTGTTCCAACTTCTTATCTACTACGTTTAGGTATTATGTCTATGCGTTCTGTCCAGCATAAATAAGCCTTAAGTTGGGTATAAAATGAATGAAGAGGTTTTCCAGCAAGTTTGAAACTTGACTCGTGAAAAATTTTTTAGTAAAATTGAAACATGAGAGCTAAAAATAAGAGTTTTAGTTGAACTAACACAGAATCACGGATTAACTCATGATAATTTTTTAAATTACCACCAAACTGAATGTGCTACCGCCTTCTCACAATACCCAGCATTTTCAAAAATCACAGTAAAAAAATTACCATTCGAGAATTTTCCACAAGCGAATACATGATCGGATGTTTCGCCCTTTTCATCCGATAATTTCATATATACTCGGTAGAACCCTACGGAGTTAAATTTCTCACGCACAAAAACACGCGTTTGAACATACTTATCAAAGCGTTGGTCAAAACTTCAATCGAAATCACGTACTAAACAAGAGGTCAGGTTTTATTCACAGTGACAATTCGACATTAATACGTGTCATAAAATACCATTCAGTCAACTGAGCTAATGTCATCGAGTGACACATTCGAATGTGGTATTTGATATTAATAAATTCTGCTGACTCACTTGAACGATTTTGGTCATTTCTTGAATATCTATAACGCCATTACCATCCACATCGTACATTCTGAATGCCCATTTTAATTTTTCCTCCGGCGTACCAGACGACGTTACATCTATCGCCAATAAAAATTCCTGAAAAAAAAAATGATCAAAACTATTCATAAATTCATGTCGTAAAAACTTCCTCATGCGTTCACAGTATATAGCTTCATACGTAGAAAATCACTGATCACCTACATTCGAGTTTCCTCCTAACCCCATATTAGAATGAATAAAAAATAATAGAGGTTAATTTTTCCGTGACTGTACCCATTACGCCAGCTTTTCCATACATTCGAGCCATTAGCAATTTAAAAAACAACAACAACACCGCCTTTAGAAATTCATGGCGACACCAGCGTACCGTCGTATTCGTGTATGCTGGCACTTAATCAAAAATCCCTTATAGATTTCCGAATTTTTCCCCCATATGGTTCAGCGTACAGCCAGTTAAATCGTTCGTTTCCAATTAAATTACCAAATTAACCGTTGTAACGGTAAAGCGGCCTTATACCAGGCTTCCAATTAAATTTACAAGCCTAAGCAAGTTCTCCTATTAAAGTGGAAAATTATTCCTTTCCTTGTACCGATAAGCCGTCGTTGCTGTTTCGCTCCATTTTAATTTGTACACGTGGTGCTGTAACCACCTTTCTATAATCTCGTCGACCTCAATGCGCAATATCGTTTTCGACGTTTAACGCGAAAGAAAGAAAAAACGAAGGAAAAAACCGAAAACGCCCTTTTATATGGAAACAAAATGGGTATTATAATTTTGAAATTTTTTTCCCCGTTATAATGCTCGGCCGAGATGTAATTTTTAACCCACGAATTTTACGCTTCGATAGCGCCTTTTCATTTCGTCCGTTTAAGCGACGTGGATTAAATGAGAAAAAATTCAAAACTCGTAATCGTAACTTCATTAATGCGAAAAAATTCTTTTTTCAAGGATTTTTCGTTCACCAATCTCGCCCACCGAAACCTTCGGGAAAGGAACACGACGCCGTGAGGTCATTTACCTGTCTCGACCAGCGTCGCCGCTCAATCAGACGTTATTTTATTATCATTATCGTTCGGGATGCTGGGTGATACGAGATGACTTAGCTTTATCCAACGGATACAGAAATTAACGCCATAATACGTTGTGAGATGTGGGCAAATCGAATGCCGAGTATTTCGCGAATTTTGTTAGAATCCCCAGCGAATTTCAAAAGAAAAGGGGGAACGGAGCAAAAAACGCTGTAATCCAAATAACGTCATTTGATATATTAATCTTTAAATTCATCTATTGTACGTAGATTCTACCATCAAGCTTCATGAGTTCTTGCCTTCACTTTTAGAGAGCATAAAAGCATTTGTAGTGCTCCACGCCAGCTACTCGTAGATAAAGTGTTGCATAGATTACTACATAAGGTTAAATCAATTCTTTACGAATGAACAACCCAAACTTGTTAGCCATAGCTAAGATGTATTAATGGTAATCGAAACCTCGGATGCCCGCCAGACATCGATATCCTATTTGGTCCATTTTAACGATAGATCGTTTCTTTCGTATGTTATTCGTTTTGTGCTTAATTCTACCGCGTAAGTATGACATACTTATCCTAGTGATATATTCCGTATCAATTTCATTCATCAGTTCAAATTTAGTACTTCTTTTTCAATTCATATGCTATGAATTTGAACACTTTTCAAAAGTAAATCAGGAAATATCATTCTGGTCTACCTTCTGTGACCATGTCCGTTCACCTCACGTTTTGAAAAAGTGTTTGAAAAGTAATGCATGGAAAATGAACTAGCGAAAGCCCTGAATCAAAATACCTGAAGTCCCCAACCCAAACTTTTTTTTCAAAATTTTACAACTTTGGAAGCTCTTTGCTCTCCTCCAAAAAGTCACCAAGGAGCATGCTCAAACTTCGGTGTAAGCACTTTCGAACCAAAGTGCACATTGCACAACATATTAAAATTTCACCGCAATTGAAAAACTTTTTTTTCTTCACTCCACCTCAAGAAATAAGTTTGGTTGTTTTCTTGCCCTATTTTTTTTTTCGTCAAACCTTTACTAGTTAATATTGTTAACGACAATGAAATTTTTGTGGCGAAGTCTACCAGAAGGCAAGCGGCCATCTTCCGCACTACAAACGAGTATCATGGTTAATTATAAGCGAAGCAGGATTACAGTATTGTGACAAATAAAAAGTGAGTAGAGCAAATAATAACAAGAACAAACAAACAAACAAACAAAAACAGATAAACATAAATTAATTAATTAAATAAAAAATAATATAAGTGGTCATGCAGTAAACTAAGATAATAAACAAAAAAGAAAGGAAAAAAAACAAAAAAGAAAAATAAAACAAAACAAAGCAAAGAAAATAAATAAAATAAACAATAGGTATTATATCATGCAGTGACTGGGTACTGGGGAGACCGGCCCTCACTAGTACTGCCTTAAAATTTACTGGGACTTACGGTTCGGATACTTGGAAAGGGTTGTTTTCTCACCCTGTAGTGTATCTTATGCATAAAATCGATAAGACTTTTTGTAGGCAATTGAAAGTACAATCAATCTGTAAATAACTTCTTTTCTCGTAAACTTCGTATTTACAGAGATAAACGCGAAAATTATACCTAAATTAACATATTGAGTAACGAAGTTCAAACAACGAACCGTTCAGAGTCTTTTTTGGCTTTGGGAAGCATTTCTGCAAAAAAATGGTTATAACAGTTTTTGTTCAAAATTAAAAATTAATTAATTTTGTCAGTAATCATTTTTTTTGCAAATGCCATTTTTACTGAGATATATCCAAAAAACTTATTTTAGGAGAGGTTTTATCGTTATATGAGTTCATACTTTAAACTAAACGAAACGAAATTTTACTACGTTATTTAGGATAGGGTTCTTAATCCCCAAAAATTGCATTTTTCTGGTCATTTTCATTGAAAAATCACGTTCACTTCACATCATTTAAAGAGGCTGGTACCTAATGGAGCAATGTACGATTTTCTTTTCTGAGATACTCTTTATCAAAAAAGTCGTTATCTCAAGACCATCAAGAAATATTTATGGGGTAAAATTTTGATCATATGGGAGCCTTTCAAACGCTTTACTGAGTACACTTTGGGTTGAGGACATCATATTTTGATTTAGAGCTTCCATGAGTCCATTTTCTTATGCTTTACTTTATTGCCACATTTTCAAAACTAAACAGAATAAAAATTGGCCACAGAAAGTAGACTACGTATTTCAACAGTCAAGCCATGAAGTACGTATACAGGATGTTTTTTTTTATTAATTCATTTCTTCATATCACTGATTACACTACAATAAAATGTGTAGGTACAATCGCAGATATTCTGTCTTTGCGAGTTGTCGAGCGATGGAAGGGCAAAGGGATAAACTCTAAATGATAAGAAGTAGGCAAAAATGAAAAAAAAATCCAGAACGAATACAATATTGAAAAGAAAAAATTGCGAGCAAAATTTAATGTTATTTTTTGGTAAATATATAATGGATTACAAACAAATGATCTAAGATTTAATTAGAAATTTCAATCACAAATAAAATTCAACATCAATCAGAATACTCAGCAATAACACAATACATCCTTCAGGAGGAATAAGAGAAAGGAACTCTCTCTTCGTACAATCAGTATTAGATATTGCGCCATTACGCATTCATACCTCCTTCCCCAATCTACGACCCCTACCCCCTGTTTGTTCTGTACATCTCTACGAACTCTGCAACATATCCGTCTGAAATGCCTACAATACAACCACCGCAGACCATAACTTACCCCACCACAATTTATTAACGACCTACGCGCAGATAAATAAACTACAATATATTTCTTTTCACCTACATTACCCTACTTTGACCTCCGCTAGCAGATGTAATTTACTACTGTCGCGTGCCTCTAGCCTTTGTAGCTGTACAAGGCACGCAAATTGAAAAAATATACATAAAAGCGAAGTTCGAACTTGAAATTTAAAAATGAAACAAAAAATACAAATTACAATTTTCCCCACCTCTTTTTTCCCTTTTTTAAAAAAAATAGTCTTCACATTTTGGGAAAGAGCTTCAAAGCAGAACAACTGCTCCAAAGAAAATATACGTAAAAACAGAAAAAAAAACAAAAAGACGAAACTAACAAGAACAAGAAATTTGTCTTTAAATAAATGAAATATTAACGTAAGCAGTCATACAGCATTATTGGAGCTGAATTTCTAATAGGAGCTGTATCAAATTAGCAGATAACGTTGTAGAATTCTCCATGTTCACATTCAGTACAGAGTTTGAAAACCATCCATCCTTTCCAAAGGAAACTAAAAAGTTCAATTTATAATACGCAGAATGTATTGAACACAAGATCCACATGAGCCTATATTTATCAAATTTCAATTATTCAAGGCTCCTCGAATCTTCCCTAAATTTTTATATCACATTCTGGTCTGTAACTAACGTCACATATAACGTTCTACCTTGCTCTAATTCGATTCCGTGATGATATAAGGACTGTTCATGATATTTTCTCGTTATTAATCTTCTCTCTAAAAGTTGTTTTTTGCTCTAACTCCGTTCAAAATTCACTTAGGAAGCTGAAATTTGAATATGTTTGTTACTTGGGCTCGTCTAGTCACAAGACGCCATAATCGAAAATTAATTTCAACCCTTCGTTTACCTCCTCACCTTTTAGGAAAAATTACATACTTTGCTACTACTTCAAACGTCACATGTGAAGGTGAACTTTGCATAATTTATTATTCTTCTTATCTCTAGTAATTATACGTGTATGAGAGCATATTTATCAAGTCCGAGCAACTTAAAAAATTATAATTATTTATCAAAAAAGAAAAAATAATAAATAAAAAAAAATCAATTTAATAATTGAAATGAAATGAAATGAATTTATTGCCTTAAGAATTACACAATTAAAACCTGATACAAAAAACTACTAATTAAAATAAAAAAATGAAATGTAAATGTTTTACTAACCACCATTTTGGACCCAGTTTCACCCGAATTCAAAGAGTCATATTTTGGTCATCAACTGATCCTACATACAAATTTTGACATGTGTAGGTTGATTTGTAAAGAGATAGGAAATATTCAAAAAATTTAATCACTTAGTACTTAAAATTTAGAGAATCTGGTATCCTTGATTCAATCTTTTACATGAGATTACGAACAAAAGTTTTGAGCTGTTTACCTCTCTTTCATCCCCTTTCAAAATTTGAGTGATCTGCCATTTTGAAGCGAATCAAAAATTTGAAAAAAATTATTTCGGGTTATTTCCACAGAGAATCTCTCACCAAATTTCCAAATTTACAGTGATTTTCACTCCTCAACATCTCTTTTATTTTTCATGACTGTAGATGGGAGGAGGGAGGAATGATTTATACTTAAAAAATTAAATTAAAAAAAATTTTTTTAGCATTAGAAAAATTTAAATATTGTAAAAATACGTTGTTAAAAATATAAACATAAGTGAAATACAGTATTGAAAAAAATCGGTAGAAGTTGATAAATTTTTTTGCTATCATGAATATCGAAAAAATAAAATAAATGAACGAAATAAAAATTTTAGTTGCGTCGAGAAATCTATTTATTTATTTATTTATTTATTTATTTATTTATTTACTTTTTGGTTAAGAAATGCACAAAAAATCTTTAAATCGTAGTAAATGACTTCTTCTAACAGCTTTCGACAACCATACCATCATTTTGGATTGAACATTTGGGGGAAATAAACGCGACGCCGACAGAATACAATCGATGTTCATTTACAGTACACGTAGACACATCGAAGACACTTCAAATCGACATTAATAACGTAAATTGTAATATTTCAAAGGTATTCAATCCGAGAGGTGGACGATTCAAACACGAGATGACATCGCTATGTCAATTCCACCCATTGTAATTCGCATACACGACACGAACGTACATACTCGTACGTCATGATAAATCATCACCAAACTAGGTTAATTAAGCTTCACCGAGTTCTATTGATTTAAAACGAATTCGTTCAAGATACCGCGCTCCAACGTCACCGTGAATACGTCGAACAGAATCCGCATTTAATCTCTTTCCAATCCCGCTGAAAAAATAACTCGTGGGGGAAATTCGCGGAGGATTCAAACATCGAGAGAGTTTTTTGCGCTCATTCAATCCTTCCTTAGGTCGAGCCGCGATTGCGGTTTATAGTCGACAGGATTACACTGTTCGTCGTATAAATAATGAAGTGTCAAGGCTTTTTAACTGTGGACACAATTTCCACAAGCCGACCCGTCTTATTCATCATCGCGGCTGTACCGTAGATGTGTATTAATTATCGTCGCCCTTGTCGACGTCCCAACGTTGCTAATTTCCTTATCCCTGCGATAATCTTTATGCAACAGTTCGTCGCCTTTAATTGAGATTTCGATGTAACCAAAACCTAGGACATTTTTATTGCCATTTTCAAACTCGTTAACGGATTCATTTCGAACATCACGACGAAAGGGGGAGGGGGCTATAGTGCGTCACAAAAACCCTATATATGCGACCTACATCGAAACCAATTACGACCGAACTATACCAGGCTTTTAGGCGCCATTAACTCGGGTCAACCAATTATAATTAAAAATGGATATTTTATCGACGCGTTTCGCCTCCATCTAGTTCGCAATTCGCATACGTGGTTTTTCGCCGTATAACATATATCGTTGCTAGTGCTATTCTGTAGTGCTGCTCTTTAAAGCCGTACGAAAATTCGCCGACGAAATTGAATTTTCGCCGGCTCGTCCTTGCCAGTTTTCATTTAGTAATCGACGAAATCAATTAAGGCGCGCCGCCGTGAAAAAAGAGGCAGGTGCGGCGCCATGTTTCGCAACTAACCACGAACGTGACAATTTCGGGTGTTTTGGTTCGACGTGAACAACGAGGGTGATTCGTCGTCGACGAGTAATTTGCGTCATGAATGACACTAGCGAAAGATGGTACGGAATGGCCACTTTCAGGTACGTCGGGTGTATTTTTAGATGAATTTTTAACGTAAAAACGATATCTATTACAGCCTACCTGATTCGGGAAACGATGGTTGGGGAGGGTGTGATCTTCAAATCTTTGCATTTCACGCCATTTGTAATCATCTGACAAATGCCCAACTTTTTCGTACATATATTTATATATTTTACACACGGAGGTATGGCGTCGAATACATATGAAAATCGCTCAAAATTTAGTGAGATACTCTTCTTTGATATGTGAAAAAGGCACACATTCATAAAAGTTGTTTTACTTGAAGAAAAAAAAATGAAAAAACAGGGTACCTAATAGAGTGGGTTCGTTTTTTTTTTTTTTTGGTTTTTTCAAAATTATGAGGAGGGGAGCAAAAGACTCAAATTTTTGGTTTTTCATCTCACATGAAAGAGTAAATTACGGACACCAACATATGTAAATTTCAGCTTCCCAAATAAATTAGGAGGGGAGTTAGAGCAAGTCATTCTTTGAGCAAGTTTTGAGTCATGAATTTCTTGAATCTTCCACATCTCCTCGATAAATCAACATAAAAAAAGGCAAAATTTGTGTGTAAGCTTAGTTTGGGACCCAAATATGAGCACTTGAATTTGAGTCAAAATTAATCCAAAATGGCAAATTATCAAAATTTGAGGAAATCTTGAGGAGCCTCAAGCAACTAAAAATATGATTATTAAGGACTCATAACTTTGAAGGAAATTGGAAAAACCCTAAAAGCACCAAATCTTTGATTAAAACCAAATATGATGGACTGAAGGAACACCAGTATGTCCTAATTTGAGCCTCATAAGCGCATGGGGTTAGATGGATGCAAGATGATAGATTCTTGAAAAGTAGAGATTAATTAAATTAATCAGTTAAGACTCATATGATTACTGAGACCAAGAACTACATCACAACTCAAATTAAAATTCCCAGTAACTTTTAGAAGTATTAAGGAATTGTGCAATATAAAAAATCAGTTCCAGTAATGCGGGTTTGCTACTTAATTTTTTTTTGTTTTTGTTCAAAAATTCGATATAGTACAGTCTTAATTTTAAAAATATTCACTTTCTTATGATCGGAATTCACAACCTTGCGAATCAATTAATGGCGACGGCCTCTTTCAAATTCACCCACTTGCATCAATTAACCTCATAATGAAAAGATCACCTGCGTTCTGAAGTCAAAATTTGTTACGTGCTTTATTACAGCGAAGTAGATAAAACCAAATGTCATCGCGAAAGTCATAAACGTAGAGAAAAGTTTAAAATAATTAGCCCTCGTTAATTTCTTTCAATTTGTTACGGTTATGCTGTCGTCTCAACTTCGAGGCGACAGTTTCGGAGGTATGCTGTTTCGGTTCGCTTCTCCAATCGATTTCGTCATTATACATTTCCAACTTTTTGGTATTCACCTTGGGCGTCGCTTCGGATCGCTTTTGTTGCGAATAATGATACCTCAGTTGGCTGGCTCTGGTGGTATTCAGCAGGTCGGGTTCGATGATATCCATGGCCGTGGGCTCTTTCATATACATACGATTCCGTTTATACTGATTAACCTGCGGTGTTCTTCTGGAAGTATATCGCGGAGATGGTGGAACCTGTTGAATGAAAGATTCGTCGAATCTGGGTGGCGGAGCGCTAATGGCGCCTGTTACTTGCAGAAGCTCTGGATGATACGTAACCATGTTGGTATTCGGGTTATATGCCAACGAGATGGGGGTACTCAGTCTAAATGGTCTCTGAGGTTGTACGGTGATGCGACTCATCAACGCATCTCGATCACGTTCACTCATCGTTGGAGGTCGTTCGGCCCAATCGGTGAAGGTTTTTTGATAACAACACCTCGGAGGACATCGTGGAGCGCAGGGTAATGGACACCTCGGAGCCATCGGAGCATTACCTCCCGGAGGACATCCTGTGTAACCGCCGGGTGGTGGACACCCAGGACCTCCGGCCGACTGGAACTGCTGATTAGGAGCGAACTGCTGCATGAATGGAGGGTTACCATACTGACCTTGAGGCATTTGTTGCATCTGTTGCATTGGCTGCATTTGTTGCATCTGTGGCATCTGTTGCATTGGCTGCATTTGGGCCTGCTGCATCATACTAGCGCAAGCTGGATTACACGATGGATTACAGTTAGGGTTGAATCTCATTGTTGTAAACGGATCTCCTGGTTCTGCAGTAGCACCGGTGCTGGCCATCGGCATGCCAAGTCCACCCATTCCTTGCGGCCCTCCTAAACCTGGTCCGCCAGGACATGAGTTATTTCCTTGCGGCATACCACCGCCGAATCCACCATCGAAGCCACCTGGTCCTCCAGCAACTCCCGGATGTCCTCCCATACCGTTATTTTCAACCGGACGTAAGAACTTGCACGTCCACTGCTGCATGTTATATTGAGGTGGCACGTTCGGATCCGGGTTCTCACATTTCTCGCAGTAACAAACACTTTTCTCACATAATTCTACGGGCGCGCAGTTCTGCATAGGTTGATAACTTGGCGGAGGGTTGTTGTAGTCCGGTGCTCTCGGGTATATTTCGGGGCATTGACTCCCACCGAGTCCGCCTTGTCGATAACCGCCGCTGATGGATGGATTACAGGGATCCGAAGCTACAGCTGCGCATCCATTAGCACCACCATTGCCGCACGCGGCTTGACTCATGCCTCGTACAGCTGAGGCGGGTGGAATGCAAGCGCTCAATGGTTGCCCGCACGATGGTAATTTTTGCGTCGGAGGGCATGGAGGTAAATTCAGAGCTGGAGCGCATGGAGGACAGTTGTACGCTGGACAGGCGTTCGCATTTCTCGGCTGCATATTAATATTAGTTCGCGGAGCCGCTGTCGTCGGTAATTCTTGCACTGCCGGTGCCTTCAACGGTTTCTCTTCCTTTTCCGTCTTCAAAGAGCGTTCCTCTTTGCCTTCCTTTCCGGCCTTTTTCTTTTTGGGCGTACTACCTCCCGATTTAGCCGACGATTTCCGACGTTTTGGCTTCTTTACCGCTTGGATAACTGGAGGATCCGTAGAATCTCTAGGATCTTTAACGTCTCGGCACTTGGGATTCGCATTAAATGACTTTTGCTTATTATACATATGCCACTGATTCATTGGCGCTGGCATTTCGGAGACAGCTTGAGGAAATATCGGATGGAATTGCATTCCCGTTGGAGGTGGCGGAGCTGCTGGAGCTACTTCGTGGTACTGTCGCCCGCCATTCCTGTGGTGATCGTCGCCCAAAGTAGAGCTCGATCTCGAATCCCCATCCGATTCATCGCTCGTACTGCCGTTATCGTCTTCGTGTTTACTCTTAGCAAAATTTTTAACAAAATTTGGTATCAATGAAAAATACGTGTTGCCTTGATTATAATCAGCATTTTGTTCTACTTTTGAATTCTCATTGACATGATCAGCGGCTACCGTTTGATCTTGGTTTTTCACAGATTTATGGTGCTTCCTGTCATTAGAGTCATTTCTATCATTCCCTTGTTGCGTGCCTTGGTTCACCGAAGAAGTAACCGCAGGCTCGACGTTCATCGAGCATTCTTCAGAACTTTTAGACATAAATAAGTATGGTTCGCATTACCGGCGCCGTATTCCGAATAAATTTCCTTAGCAAATTTTCGAAATACGCTCGTTCTTTCCAGTCAAGATATTCTTTGAAAAATTCAGCATTTGTGTGCGTATTCCCATAGCTACGAAAAAGATCTACTCAGTTTTTCTTTCAACTTCCTTATATTCTTCTATTTGATTATTTAAAAACAAATCTTCCAAATCTACAGCGCATACTTCGCGCTTTCTTTAATATTAAAATCGCAAAAAATACGATAAATTCGACGCCATAAAGAACCAACAAACATTTCCCATAAAACATAAAAAGCACTTTTACATTCTACTGTGAAAAACATCGTGATGCGGACGTTCGCAACATACAACACTATTTTTATCTCAAAGGTTAGCGAAATTCAATCAAGCTGTAAAGTTTTCCAGAAAACCTTCGTTTTTTACAGCGTATGTACGGGCGAGCGAAAAAAGTTATTTTATTCAAGGACTCGGGTGATCGACGAACACTACTATTCCTTTTTTCTCTTCTTTTATTTCCATCGATACTACAAAGAAGTGGAAATTTACTCCAAATAAAAAGAAATCAAAGAAATTCCTTCAGTGAAAATACGTATATTTATAGTCGTTGGTTTTCAACAATAGATTTCTTTCAAATTCCAATTCCAAATTGACAGTTGTACCCATGGCGGGAAAATAAATAATCGAATGAAGTAGCGCGCGCCATAGTACACTCTTGAGTAACACTATAACTATAATAAACTTCCGATGAATGGTATTGCTTCCACATATCTCACAACGTATACAAGTTCAATTAGATATTTGCTATCAAGGGTCACTGTGTTTTCAAACTGAATGAAATACTGGTTCAAGCTCCTCCTTTTCTATTATACACCGATTATCGTTAGGTTGTACTTAATGTAGCGATATTCCAATTTAAACACTGCGTTTACCGAATGAATTGGCAGTTTAAGCCACTCCCTTTTTATTGTTCTTTAACACCTCCTTCAGTTGAATAGATGATGTTATGAGTGTTTTCACTAATGCGACGTCCTAACCGAATGAAATGACCAAATCGATCACCGCTTTTCGAAATACCGGTTTGAACCACGCCCTTTTCATTGTTCTCCAACATCTCATTCGGTTGAATAGATGAAGTTAGCAGTGTTTTCACAAATGTGACATCCTAACCGAATGAAATGACCAAATCGATCACCGCTTTTCGAAAAACCGGTTTGAAACGCGCCCTTTTCATTGTTCTCCAACATCTCATTCGGTTGAATAGATGAAGTTACGAGTGTTTTCACTAATGCGACGTCCTAACCAAATGAAATGACCAAATCGATCACCGCTTTTCGAAATACAGGTTTGAACCACGCCTTTTTTATTGTTCTCCAACATCTCATTCAGTTGAATAGATGAAGTTAGCAGTGTTTTCACAAATGTGACGTTCTAACCGAATGAAATGATTTCTCTATCACCCCTTTTATTTTTATTCGCCGATAAATTGCTTATATTGCCCAACTGTATGGAAATGACGAGCTGTGTTTTCGTTTCTCTGTATTGAATATCGCAAAGTTTTTCCAAATGAATAACAATGATAAATTAATCATGGATAAATGATTCGTAACTTCTTCCAGACTATGTTTCTTCATTTTATTTCTCGTCAATACATAGATTATTCAATGGAATAGATGATAACATAACTAAGACCCAAAATACGCGTTACCTCCATCTCACGCTATTTACTTTCCTTTCAATACGCTCCATTTAAAACTTGAAGACAACCATAATGATGAAACGTGAAAACGACGACGACACGTGTAAGCCCCCATAAAACGGCGTCTATATTAAACATTTGTCCGAAAAAAGGATAACCGAGCGTGTCCCGCATTCTAAATGATCACGCTTCACGATCACATCACGTAACATCGCACACGCGTTTCCGTCTCCACACCATGGAGTAAAATAAACCCCGCAATATGGTCGCAAAATACGTTGCCGAGTGAAAATCCATAAATTTCTAAGCGTAACAGGCGACACTGCAGATAGTTTTTCCCTCATTTCCAGATAGTTTAATGTTTTCCTCCGCCAACTCTAAATTAGTTCTTTCAACCCTATCTTTTCCATAATGCCCGTACCGCCGCACAATGGTACAGCGTACACTTTTTTGCTGGTTTCGCCCTTTATAATGCGCCAACGCGGTGTTACGTTGGAAACTTTTATCCTGTTAGTTCCTCGCGACTTAATACACGTTCGGATTCTGTGCTCTTTAAACTTTTATTATATCGCCGTACCGTAAAAAGCTACAGTACGCCGACGTTTAAAGCGAACATAACGTTTAGTTTTTTTCTATGTTTTCGAATCTTTTATGGTGGCGATTCTTTTTCCACATTTTTTTTTCTCTCCGGCGCGGCGTAAAAGTTATTTCTGCGAAAGAAAACGCTAGCGCGAAGAAATGGGTTTATTTTTTTCATTTATTTTTCCACTACCCCGCCACCCTTATTCCTTCGCTAACGTCGTATTTTATGCCTCTCTCGTATTTTCGTATTTCTCTAGCGAGCATTTATTTCGGTCAGTTAGCGCGAATCGTCTCTCAACGGTGTAGTTTTCCGCGTCTTCGTACCGCAACCCTACTTTCATCCTACGTCAATGTGCGGCCCGCGAATTAAAATGGATCGCGCGTATACTCGAGGCGAAAATATAATTTTAAAGTATTCTTTTTTAATTACAACTTTCTCGTCATCATTTTTTCCTTTTTTTCTTTATCCCTCGCTTAGGCACTGGTAAACACGTAAGTCAGTTATGAACAATTTACGCTTCCCCTATTTCGAAATACGGTATGCGCGGGATTTACACCGACGAGCGCCGTTAGCTTATCAACGCAGGTTTAACACTTGGTCGAATTTAAATTCGCTACTTGACGAATTTTAGCCGCTCCGTTGAACTTTGTTTAGTTGTATAAACCTTCGAACGGCGCAACGAATAATTTAAACGTGACTAAGTTCTTCGTTTTCGAGTCTACCATGTTGTTTTAATTAAATCTTACGACGAATAAATGAGAAACACGCGGCCGAATATCGTACGCACAAAACTTACTTTAAAATCTATATAACCGTTTTTATCCATGTCGAAAGTTCGGAAGACGTGATCACAAAATTCTTCGGCGTTTCCGCTAGGGAAAAACATCTTGTACATATCGACAAATTTGGCAGGCGTTAACCTCCCGTTCGGGCAGTCTTGCTGAAATCAAACAAAAACGTAAGTGTCAGAAAAATACCTTCAAACAATACGCATACAAATGACACTGTTTTCGAGAGAGAAGGAGATGATCTTTCCATTTTTTTACATGTTTTTTTTTTTCATTTTTGAATATCTTTTTCATTTTTATATTATATTTGTTGGAATTACTTTTCGTATTTTTTTTTTCAACATACTTTTTTTTTTCATTCTTAAGCTATTTCTATAATTTCTGAATTATTTTCCCTGGAATATTTTTTTTTCTTTTTGCGTGAACTTTCCAGCAATATTTTCTTCACATTGATTTTCTTAATTAATTTTTTATCCGTTTTTGGACATTTTTTATTCATTTTTAAATTAGTTTTTGAAAATAATTTTGCTGTTCTTTTTCATATTTTCATTTTTTACACAATTTTTTTGTGACCATCGCATACACACAAGCAACTCAAAATTCTGTTAGAAAATTTTTACGAGAAGATACAAGGATTTTTTTCAGATTTTTGTTTCAACTCATAATTATATTTCACTCAAACTTGAGCTGTGCTAAACAGGCTCTCAAAGTCTCAATGTCATATGATAGAGTGAAACGAGGCCACCTACATCGGGGTATCTAACGAATTTTTTTTGTTGAAAGATCACTGTTTTTTTCACTACTTTTTTACTAATTTTTCAAAAACCTCTCAACTCGAACCCCCCCCCCCCAATTAAAAAAGAAAAAAAATCAACGAAGTCAAATTTATCATAAAAAATTTCGAGTATGAACTTCAGGCCGCCAGACTAAACCGACGTCATACATTACCACAGTGCTATCAATTCATAAAAAATTGCTAGTCTTTCATCAAAAATGAACAATTTTTTGCAATTTTTTCAAAGATAGTAAAATATTTCGCATCTTCGGTTTTTTCATTTTTTCACCACTTTTACTTGAAATTTTGACTGTATCCACTAATTTTTCACTACTTTCACTATGTTAGATACCCTGTGTATCTCCAAATTTCAGCTTTCTAAGCGAATACAGAAGGGGATAGAATAAAACGCTTTTAGAAGGGAAACTAAGCCTAAAAATTTCTAGAATCGTTCATATCACATAACCAAAGTTATAGAGATAGCTCAAATTTTCTATGTGAAATTAGTTCAAGTCACTAATATGACCTCTGAAAGTTAATGTCGAAAGGGGTACAAAATACCAAATGAATCGAAATTTAGGTAATATTTCAGGGACTTCAAATGGTTCAAATTTAACGAGTAAAGACTCATATAATTCCTATAGACTAAAAGTACCATATACCCTAAATTCATCTTCTTGGATGTTTTCTTAAAGGATAGGTAAAGTTTTCTACTCTCTATAGTGGGTATGTGTGTCATGAAGCAAAAACATCATACGTTGTAAGTCTAAATAGATCTCTAAAAGACATAGTTGCATAATCCGGAATACCTACTGCCATTTTCCCTATCATTTTCAATCTATTTTAAGAACACGTTTTATCTAATTTTTTTTTCATATTCTGACATTTTTTGCTGATTTTTGGATTATTCTTCTGAAATAATATACATATTTTTTTTTACAAAAGAAATTCTAAAAAACCACGACTTTCGAACAACCGACAGAAATGTCAAGTTTCCAGAAAGTTAGCAAAGAATTCCCCTTAAAATTCGAAGCTCCAAATTTGAAATTAATCTAAAAGTTCACCCACCCACCTACGGCAACCAGCAAGATACACCACTGGCTTAAAACTGAGTAACAGGTGATATAGCGTGTTACCCGAAAACTTTTCGTTTCCACGATACCATATAAGATTGAAGCGATACAATTCGACTATTTAGCCTTGTCACCATCACCTATACGGAAAAAAGGCCCCCCTTCGACGTAAGTACGATGCAACCAACTTCCTCATTCTGTTTTGCCACCCAAAACCGCGCTTGTTTTATCGATTAGCGACTGAGACGGGTATAGTTAACCTCGTTTTCCTTTTTTTTCTGCCTTTCTCTCTCGTTCCTTCCTTTCTATTTTATTCCCTAAATGAGTTTTCTTCGCGTTTCCCGGCATTTACGCTTCAATGACGTGATAGGCGATGTATGTGGTTCATTTTTCCGAAAAACTCAACCTACGAGCGCTCGGATTTAGTTTGTTCACATTTCTTTACCTTGCTAACGCTTCAATGCGGACGTTCGTCGCGCAATTGTATACAGAAATGGAAATTCTGACAGAAAAAAAGGAAAGAAAGGAAGATAGATATAAGCTACGAGTGTTTTCTGGAATACAATCCGCAGCCGCTGATGGATCTATCTTCTATACGCGCACAGTGTACATTATACGGTATATTCGAAATAGCTTTTGGCGCCGTTTCAATACCCATTTAGACAACTTATTCGACATTAGTGCGGTATAATTTGCGGATCACCACTACGAGGGGTGGTATTTTAATAAATAATGTTTCACGGAATGAAACGGTCTTTATGACATCGTCAGCATTTCGTACGTATAACCGTAATTTATAATGGTCCGTCACAATAACCCATCGATTAGATCTAATAACAACGAAAAAGGTAAGAAGCCATGCCCGCATAACAAGCTAAATTTTCATATGGGGCTTATTTACATTATTTAGTTGGAAAAGTTGTCGAATAAATTTTTCAAGCCCACATGCCACATCCATTACCGAGTTAAGAACCCAACATTGCATGTATCTACTTACATATTCTATTTATTCTCAAGATTAGCTGTGTGCTGTTTAGAAAATGTCGGCAAAAATGAAGAATTTCCTTCTAATTAAGAATCGCTTAGAATTAACGAACCAGAAGTTGAGTTAGTTTCTGAATTTCATTACAAATTCTCAGATCATATTCTGGTTACCAACTAACTACACACACCTAAGTTTGACCTTTCTAGGTTGAAAAATTTCAAATTTGACAATCTTTTGAAGAATGTACCTATTAGAAGTGATCTCTTTTGTATGATAAAGTACTTCATAGGGTTTTTGTTTCTCAAATTTTTACTATCCATCATTTTGGATGCATTTTGACCACATTTATGAGATCATAGCATACGAAGTTTAACCTTTGAAGGTCGAATTGGTGGGAAGATATGGAAGATTCATGAAATTTCCGACAATTTCCCCTCTAAAAGTTGTTTCTTGCTCCAACTCCCCTCAAAATTCATTTGGGAATCTAAAATCAAAATAGCTTAGTCACATGAGCTCATTTCATCATATGACACCGCAATAAAAAATTTTCAACTTCTCATGTACCCCCACCACATTTTGAGGTCGATATCCACTCTTTCTTCCCTCCAATATTATGTGTGAAGGTGAATGTGAGATATAGTATACTTTTTAACCCCAATAGTCGTATGACGTTATATTACTTACATTTTCACTAATTTGAGGCTCCCAAGCTATACTCAAAGTTTGATAATCCGCCATTTTGTATCCAATTTGACCCAAATTCAAAAGTTCATATTCTAATTACCAACTAACCACAAACACCAAGTTTGACTTTTCTAGTTTGATTTGGTGAGGAGATATAAAAGATTCAAGAAATTTCATAACTCAAAACTTCCTTAAAAAGCTGTTTTTGTTCTAACTTCTCTAAAAATGCACTTAGGAAGCTGAAATTTAGATATGTTGGTGTCCGTGACTCTTTCTTTCACATGAGATCAAAAACGAAGAATTTGAGCTATTTGCCCCTTCTTCAGCCTCCCTCAAAATTCGAGTGATCCGCCATTTTGAAATTTAACAAAAAACCAAAAAAAGTACTTTTGCGCATTTTCAAGAGGAGTCTTTCATCAAGTTTTGAATGAGGTTCATAAATACTCGCCAGCGTTACTCGTGAGACCTCACCCGACCTTTCCTTTCCTTCCTTTTCCTTCCCTTCCCAAATCTGGTAGGCTGTAATGGCTATCATTTTCAAATTAAAAACTCAACTAAAAAACCTTACCTAGTATTTTCCAAAACCAACCAAAAATCAGAATAGATTAGTCACTAAGGTTCATTTTATTACATACGTATAACACATAAGAACAAATTTTCCATCTTTCATTTATCCGCACCAAATTAAAGGAAAGGATAATTAATTGAACAAACTTTTAAATAATTTCAATTTAATTACTTTCAATTAATATTTCATCATTAAATTTATTTATTAAAATATAAATATTTATATAATAGCTTTAAAAGAACCGGAATCCCTTTTCTCCCCTCTAAAATCACTTGAAAATGAAATTGGCATATAACACACTTCGCATTACTAGTAATCATATCAACACAAATTCATAAAATTTGAGTCATTTAAGCCTCCTCAAGCCTTTCTCAAATTTTAACCATCCACCATTTTGCATTCATTTTGAACCATGTTTGAAGAGTCATAATCTGCTCTCTAAATAACTCCACATACGATGTTTGATCTTCGCACGTGTAAATAATGAGGAGATATAGAAGATATAAGAAACTTCCTAATTCATAACTTCCCCAAAAATCTGCTTTTACTTCAACTTCTTTCTGTATGTATTTGAGAGGCTGTAATTTGGTAATGTTGGTGTTCTCACTTAACTCTTTCATATGAGACTTAAAACGAAATGTTGAGACATTTGCCTTCCCTTCCCCCCAACAAAATTTAAATAAACCTTCACGTAATTTTGAGGATAATCGAAAAAAAATATATTCGGGCCGGGCATGGGTGTGGCGCGATAGTGTTGTTTTACTTGAAAAGGTGAAACTGATCAAAATTTAACATTAGTTTGAATAGAAGCGTTTTTGTTTTTTAAATTTTCTGAGAAAACTGTACGGTTTAAAGAAAAATTCATCATAGCTTAATTTTTAGAGGATAAAATTTCCTATTCAATGATATAAATATTGTCATGTTTTCATCACCAGTAACGATAAAAATTTGAAAAAATGAGTTATCACAGCGGCACATTACTTACTCCATATAGCAAATAACGATAATATATGAATACTGAATAAAAATCTCCATTGCACAATTCATTTAAACACAACCCGAGCGGACTTATTACAGAACAAGGGTTAAATGATGAGTGAATAGTCGACTTTAAATGATTAAACTACAATAAACAAATAATTTCTGTTGTTATCGGAGATAAAGATATAACAATGTTTATATCTTTGGAAAGGAAATTTTATCATCTAAAAAAAAAGTTATTATGAAATTTCCTCTGAATGTCTTTATTTTCTCGTAAAATTGGAAAAACAAAATTTCTTCCATTTAAATCAATGTTAAATTTTATTCATTTTCACTTTTTCAGAGGTTCCACTAAACTCCACTACAGGCCAACTCTTACGATGCCCGGCCCGAATCGCGAAATTCCATAAGAGTTTTTCACGAAGTGGCCAATAATTTTCAATGTGCGTGGAAAAAAAATCTACACATACCAGAAAGTAGTACATTTGTCATATGATCACAAATATTCCCTCTACCCCGAACACTCTTTCCTTAATCAAATAGGCTATAAAAGCTATCGTTTTTGATTAAAAACTCGCCTAAAAAAAGGAAACTGCGAATGTTGACGAGCTCGATTCTCAAAATTCTCCTCAATAATGCCATACCTGATTGCATTACTTTGGTAAAAAATTTCATAACAGGAGATTTTACGTTTCGAGCGAAATTACCGAAATACCAGCTTCTCGATAATCTTATCGAATTTCGTGGATTCAAATTTGGCGGCAATTTTGAGCCACGGCTAATTGGAAACAATTCCATAAGACCGAGCTAACTTCTATCCATATGGCTGGGTTTACCGATACCAATTTCCAGATTTCGTCCGTTAAGAAGGTTTACGCAAGCACCCAAAGTGTTGCTAAGCTTCGGTAATACTTTCGTCTAAACTTCTATATAATTTTAATCTCTTTCGGAATAAGGCTACATAGGAAGGCATTTTCCGAACAAAAACACCCCCTTCTCCCCGCAATCTTGCTTTCGTTATTTTTAAGCTAATTAAGTAATTAATCACGACGTTAAAATCATCCTTTTATAAAGATCTTGGCACCCTTCAGTCATTTGGTTGTTCACCGCAACGAACCCCATTTAAGCGACAATTACCAGCGAGAGCATCGTGTTGGAAGGCTATATGGACTGGAAACCATTTAGCAGGTTTTCCACGCAGCAAACTACGCAGCATCGGATTTCCAACGAGTCTTCGTGTCATCTTAATTTCTGTTCGTATTATATAAATCGCCCATCTTTGGATCACCTCCAACAGATGAAAACGAGTGAAATCTTTTTTATCGTTCGACCTTTCGAGGGAGAGGTTTTTCTAGCGTGACATTTTCTTGTAACGAACACTTCAACAGGGCCAAAAAAAACATCGGTATTTTGTCCCTCGCAAGGGCAGCCGCTTTCGAGCAAAAAAATCCGAATTTCTGGCGCACGCAGAAATCACGGGGGAGCCCATTCGTCGAATTAATTACGCCCACGACTCGGCGTATCGGTAACCAGCACGAGCGATAAAAACGAGATTATCTCTTCACCACTTAATCGAACCAGAGCCGCGTTAAATTCACGCACAGGTATATTTCAACCATCTGTCAAAAGCCCGTTTCATCTGAAACAGGCGAAGTTTACTTTACCCCTTCCACGATGAAATTAGTTTACTCGTTGCTCGTAACGGATAACTCGATTTCGTTCTCTTATATAGATACCATCAGCGGCAGAAATCACATAAAAAGGGTTTATCGCTTAGGAGCCAATCGCAGTGGAAATTAATTTTTCCCTCATCCCGAGTCGATACCGAGAGCGCTGTCGTCGCCAAATTCAAAAAACATGTAAACGTCAAATTTTCCTGAAATTACCATCGTTTAATTAATAAAAGCCGCGTTAACGCTTCAACTGCTGCGACGCGTTCACAGAAGCGAGCTGATTAAATTAGCCGATTTTTTCAATTCCCTCCCCCCGTCCCTTCGTCCCAGCACTAATGAAGGCGCCGACTAAAAGCGCGACGATCGTTATTTCCAACATTTTCTTCGCGAAAAAGGATTAAAGAGAGTTTTAAAAGGCCGAATAAATTAAGCGAAAACTCGCTTCTAATACTATTTTCATCAAATCACTCTCCTCGCATTCGTTCTTCGAAATTTCGAGCTGAGCAAGACATACGAGAAATTTAACACGAGTTGAAAATGACCGAAGTACATTTAACAAAAGAAAGAAAAAAAAACCAAATAACAGGTTATCGTATAGTTCACCAGAAGCTTTTTCGGTTCAGCTGGACAAATGCTGGGTCTATCTGTATTCCGCATTTAAAGCATTTTTGACACCTGCCTCTTTACCCATTTCACAACGAAATAATGTCGCTTCGTCGTTTCAACTGTCATCGAAAATGTCACAAACATTATATTCGTCATTTTGCCCATAAAACATATACACGAGAGTCGCGCACCACTTCAACTCGTAGCATGAGGCGAGTTTACCTTCAGCGAAAATACTACGCTAACACCGGCCCTTTCAACCTTTCAAGCAATCATAAATCAGAATATTCAACGAATTTCCAAAATGAGGGTTCGATTTGAAAATTTTTTTGGCAAGATATTAGCGTCCACCTTCGTTATTTCAATAGCACGTATTTACGCTTTCATTTTGTCATTTCATATAATTTTCTTTTACGTTATTTCTTTACCTTTTTATACGATTTTAGAAGCGAATTCCCGAAGATGGGTTTTTCTACGTTGATAAGAAGTCCCCAAAATTTTTAATACTGCGTTACCTTAAAACAGAGTTAGGCATATTTGAATATCCGTATATTGCTGAATATAATTAATGTATTCATTCCGTGAATACTCCCATTCATTAAGACTCTATAGAATATAGGTATACTGAGGAGCTTCCATTACGGTGTCTAGCTTTGCATTCATGCACATAACTCTGTACGAATTTCTGTTGAACTTATTAGCATAATTTTTAACATTATATTTTTATGATATGTTCACTCAAAACAGAATAATGAATAATCCAGTCGTCGTGTCTATATTATTTTCTTCAACGTATTTTCATTTTTATTTCCAATTTTTGCTAATTTGAACACTGAACTGAATGGTTAAATTTTCAACTCCTCCATGTGATTTTTTCGGGGTAGAGAGACGAGAGAAAAAATATCACACTTGAATTTTAAAATTTCAAAACCAATTTCTGAGTCAAATACGACGAAGAATAGACGCCCTTTTCTTTTTCTACAAATTAAAAAATTTCTAAAAATAAAAAAAGCAAGCAATATTGGAATTTCAAATTTATCGGTATTACGGATACAAAATGAGGTATTTGGCAGCACCAATTTTATTTTACATCATTTTATAGACATCGTCCACCCCCTCCAACTATACAGAATTTACGTTTTTTTCGATGACAATCTCGAATCCGACAATCATTTTTTAAACAGAGCTTTCCCCAAGCTTTCTTCTGAAATTAATGAAAAATCACACATCAACGGACTCGAGCACAATTAGGGTAACTAACAAAAAACATATCACATAGAACTGTGTTATAAACATTTTACAAAATTTGCACCAATCACGGTAAAAATGGAATAAATTTTTTACACGAGTTGCTGTTAATATTTGCAAGACACTGATACAAAAAATTTTTAAATCGGTCCACTCAGAAAAGAGACATAAATTATTTAGTTTTTGGATCCATCTTTCACCCCCCCCCCCCCCGGAAGAGTCAAGTGTCTAAAGGGTCTCTCCTGATAAGATAGTGAAAACGGTCCTTGACCCATATTCGGTCACAAGTAGTCCTAAATGTTACTCTCGATGAAAAAAACTCCCCAAAAAAATTTTTGACCCCCCACCCCCACCACTTCCTGAGAAATCGACTCCCATATGTCGAAATTCAATATTTTTTAACTCTGAATGGAATGGATGAAAAATTTTGAAAATTTCACTATTGATAGGCATTATATAAGTACATTTGCGGAAATTTTTTCAAATTTTTCGATTCATATTTTCTCGAATTTTTTAGGCTTTGAAATTTTCAAAAAATTGTAAAAATTTTTTTTGAGGGGGTACATGGCTGAATTTTTTTCCATAATTAGCTCATACTCTAAGGTACAACATAATATTTTCAACCCGGGTGGAAGTTGGTCAAAAAAAATGAAATGTGTAACAAGAACACCTCCTAAATTCACTTTTTCGCATTTTTTTTGCGAACAACGCGTTTTAGAGAAAAAGTAGTAAAGTAATAAAATGTTTCTCATTAAATTCTCTATAAGAAAGGGTCTTATAATTTTTTTCGTATACCCATTAGGGGAGAAGATAGGGGACTACGAAGTTACTCCTAATACTAATAATTATTATGTATTACACTATCGCAAAATCAGTAAGGACTAAACAAGAAGAAAAAAATAAAAAAATAAAAAATAAATATAAAATGAACATTGGGAATGAAGGCGAGTTATTTTTCGACTATTGTGGCAAACTTCTGATTGAGGATTTCACAATGAGAATAAATAAAATTCGACATAATGATGATGAAGTTGAAGTAATACCTACAATAGTCCAGTCATATTACAATTACAATCGAGACTAATTGGGGGCCGAAGTTTTTCTGAGGAAACTTGTAGCCAATAGTGTCCGTAACAACACCTAACTTTCCCCCAAAAATCGCGCCATTGCTTTTCCCCCAAAATCCACATTTGTGCCCCCAAAACTAGTTTTTCGCAAACAACACGCGTTCTAATCTAGATACAGAGAAAAAGTCCAGTTAAAAAATTATGCTGATCAGATTTCCAACAAAAAATAGTAATACGCAATTTTCGCCCAAACTAATAGAATCGCGAGAAAACGCACTTGAAACCCTCCACTTACTCTGCACATAGGCTCATAGCGCGATGTTTGATATAAACCACAGTGTTATGATAATGTTTTATGTTCTCATCGTGCCAATGGCTACAAGGGGGGGGGGGGGAGGGACGAAAATCTATCACATTCGATACTACTCATGAGTTGATAATTAATTACTATCATATCATAATTATTTTAAAACTATCAAGCGGTATACCAGATCAATTTTTGCGAAAAAACAAAATTTATTCTACGTAGGGTCAAAATCAATTCAAAATGGCGGATTATCAAAATTTGAGTAGAGTTTGAGTAGTCTTAAATAGGTGAAAATGCATCAATACGAACTCATATGATTATTGGGAATATGAAGTATACTACATTTCAAAGTCACCGCCACACATGATACTGGAGGGGAGGAGTGGTATCGACCTCAAAATGTGGTCGAAAATTTTTTACTGTGGGGTCAACGTCATAAATGATAAAATGAGCCCAAATGGCTAACCTACAACTTCTCATTTTTGCTTTCTAAATGAATTTAGAGGGAAGTTGAAGCAAAAAATAGCTTATGGGGGGGGGGAGATTGCTGCAGCAAATTCAATCATTCTTCTATATCTCCTTATCAAATCGAGCTAATAAGGTCAAACTTTGTACATGACGTTTGCAGATGAGTGATGACCAAAATATGACCTCTTCAATTTGGGTCAAAAAGGATCCAAAATGGCAGATCGTCAAAATTTAAGGGTAACTTGAGGAGCCCTAAGTTGCTATAATATGAGAAATATGGGCACATAATATGATTACTGCATGGCAAGAAATACACTAGCTGTTTCCTTTTTTTTTTTCGGGCGCAAGGTAGCTATGGTAAAAATTTGTCTCTAAAGTAATTAAATTTAAAACTGATTTAATATCATAAATATTAATGCTTAAATTTTTTTTTTTGTTTTTTGTGTCTTCGCCTCTCCAACGCGTTGATATTACATATTAAAACCGTTTCGTAAGTAGTGTGAAGACCTCTGTACAGTACTGATTTTCGATAAGCATTCTATAAAAATCGATTACATATGTAGTAGACAAATTAGTATCATCAATTGAAAAACTCATCAAAAACATAATGAGATTAAAATTATTATATTAATGAATACCAGCGACTGATAAAATATTCAATTACTGAATTATTCTAATTGCGCTTCGAGTTCATTTCTTGAACATGTTTTCACCATGGCAACGATGTATATTTTAATTTTTTGTTTCGCATTCAATATTATAATGTTCGCAAATTGATGACAAATAAGTGAATGCAATGAGCAGCTTATTGAAAAAAAAAAAAAAAAAAAAAAAAAAAAACACGAAAGAGGAAAAGCTGAAGGAAGTGCGCATCATTATATATCCTAGAGTCATTTCCCATTAAGAATACACTCTAATAATGATTGAAAATGTACATATTTTTTTATAGTCTAGGGAAATGCTACAATTTGGCGAATCAACAAAACGTATTACTAAATAAACATTCAGGTAAAGTACTCAGGAGCGTAATGACTCTAAATAAACACAAGATTTTTAGGATTCATTTTTAGCCCTTTGGGTATTCAGAAAGATAGAACGAAATTAACCGTTCTTGAAAATCTCCGAAAACCTCGTAATCGGAAAGATAAAGCGACTGACTTGAAAGAGCTGTTCCATTTAATGCATAAAACGAAAGCTTGATTTAAATGTAACTTATATGTCAATATTATCTCAGGAAAAAAATTTTTAAGAAAGATTCAACTTGGCTTTTTCAGTTATACACTACAAAGTAGAAACTAAGACAGAACTAAATTAATACACACCATAAGGACTCAACCATGATGCTAAAAAATGTAACGTAGAAGAAAATTTTTCATCATGATGAATACATCAGATTAACCTAGACAAGGAATAAGTATCGCTATCTGCGAAAATCTTCATCGAATCTACCCGTCAAAATCGCATTTCAAATTATCGTAATGAAAACGAAAAATAATTTTCCGCCGAATTCGACTCATTCATCACGTACGTGCTCGGGTCTCAAACGTACCATCCATCCGCTAATACATTTATCCACGGCCATAAACGTCGATCACTCAGCGTATCAAAAATTCATCTCTGCGGCCGTAAAATTCGGCCAAGAATTACCGCCTAATACCGAAACCACTATCAATAAAATACTCGACCGCTTCACCATAAAACCCACCAACCCGCAACTATTTCATTACACCCATAAAACCAGCACGTGGAGCGACGTCACCGGCATTCGAGTCCTTTAAAAATCTCGCCGATAATTAAACCTCAAAAACCCAACGAAGTCGAAGCCAGTTCGATATTTAGAAACAGCCTCGTTCAATTTATCAAGTAGCGCGCCAAGACGGCCACCAAAATGGCGAAAAAAAACCTCGAGGTAATTTATTAAAAAGAAATATAATCCCGGAGTACCTTTTCACTTTACAAAAGCTTACGATTCATCATCTACTCGGCCTGACGAGCGAGGAAAAAAGTTCAGCGGTATTCGTAAATTCGTCGAATACGACCATTAATCCTCGTATCTTTTGGCTACGTGTATACGAAAAAGGAGAAAAAGAAAAAAAAGAAGCCTCTATCATTTATACGCGAGATCATCGACGTTCGCCCCAGCATTCGGAGTCTATAAAGTATATTAAAAGAAATACGACGGCAAAAAATAATCCCCTTGAAATGGCACGTAGATATGGAATTTTTCCCGTTAGCATTCAGATATACATAAATACGTGTAGTTTAAAAGCCATCATTTTCGCTTACTTTGAATCCTTTGTACCATTCTTTAATTGTGCTTTCGTCGTAACGAGTATGAGACTTTAGAAAGTCCATATCTTCTTTCGATAGTTTGTCTTTGCTTCCAAAACACCCCATTCCTGTAAAAAAAAAAAAAATTAATTAAAAAAAAAATAAAACTTTTTATAAGAATACATTTTTTTTCAAACACAAAAAAATAAAAAATAATATTTTCGATAAAAAAATGTACGTTCAAAGTAGAAAATTTTTTAAACAAAAATTAATAATCAATTTTTTTTTTCAGGTAAAAATAAATTTTTTCTCGAAATAAAAATAAGACTCGAGTAAGTTATTTATGCATGATGTTTCAGAACATATTTTCTGTTTAGTACGACGAACAGAAAAATACTTTCAAAAGACTAGGATGAAAAGCATGAATTCATACTTAGCATCGACGTCTATTTACTTACAAAATATGGAAAGGCTACGAAAAATTGCTTTCAATTTTTTTTTTCTGAATGAAAACGGAACGTTTCTAAAAATTGAAATTCGTGTTGCATAGTGAAAAAAATTTATCGGAAACGCTTGAATTTTTCGAAATAAAATATGAATAAATAAAATAATAAAAGGCTTAAGAATAAAAAAGAAATTACACACAATAAGTACTTTGAAAAATGGATTGATGAATAAACCTAAATCTTATCGGAATACCCATACAGTCAATATTTTCAAACACAGGCTCGTCAATGTCAACTTCGACGCCATCGTTAATAGGTTATCAGTTTAAATTTCACTATTTCATTATCATCGGTATGATTACATTGTTAACGTTTAAATTACGGTTAACCACTTGAGTCAATTATAACGAATATAGAACGCAGCACACCTACACTGTCGAAAACTTTAAACACTATTATGATTCGAGAAGTTTCATAACACAAAGGACACGGACTTAATTCACTCTGAATACCAGGGTCGAGTCAACATTTCATCAATTATACACACTCCCAAAGAAGACTGCAACATCTGCGCAAGAGGCTTTGAAAAAAAAAATCCTCGAAATACCAAAGTACCTATAGTTTGGTTTCAACCTGTCTCATTATATCCAAAAATCAAAATTCGAATATACTAAGCGATTAAACCGAACTAACTGTACATAAAATTTGTAATGACGTCATATCACTTTCCGGTGTTATTTTACGATATAAAATTAAAACTATAATAATAACGCTCGCATAACCGCTTACTACTAGACCACGTGTCGCCACCGCTGTTAAGAACCAATTAAAAAATAACAAAAATATTCTAATTAATAATTCGCTGTAACCAGAATTAAAGTTTTCGGAGTTCAACGAGATTGGGAAAATTTTCAAGTTTTTTTTTTTTCTTTTGCTTTATTGCAGTTCGAGTGTATACTTATTATCATTTTTAGAAGTGAAAGTTGGATGAAAATTTTTTTTTTCAAAACAAATATGACAAAAATTCGAAAAAATTTTCCATAGTTTTAAGACCTTGTAAATCATCATATGTTGTAATCGAGGAATTTTAAAACTATTCATTGCTCACTTTATGCATAAAACGTTAAAATACCTAGATATGCGCACACACCACTTCCTAAAATTTCACTTCTAGGTCTATAAACGTTGTAAAACGAAACTGACTATAAAATATTTTCAAACATTGCCAAGAGGTCTGTATGATGAAACCTTGTGTTTTGTGACCCTAAAGAGATAAGCAAATTAAAAAAAAAATAATAATGAAATTTTTCAACGAGCTTTGTGTTCCTAGTTTACTACTAATTGTAATGGTCATAATTCAAAAATGTTATTTTATATTTCTCTGGAATGTGTTCAAGAGCCAAGTAGTAAAATTTTACGAAGTAAAGTACATATTTTAATGACATAAAAATACCGAAATTTCCCCATAAAAACAACAAATAAATTCATACGGTAAAAATGATGTAGATATGTACAATGCAGAACTATCACCAAAAATTCAGATTTTCGGAAAACAAACCATAACATCAAATTTCTTAATGAACAATAAAAAAGAAATTTCGTTTTTGAATTTGCCCTCGCCTGTAGGTGGGAGATGGAAAGGGGGAGATTTTCCAAACCTCGAGAAATGATATTTATCGAGCAGTGTGCGGTGTTAAATCAATTTTATAGCCATTTATATGTAAATAGGGGTTTTTTGATGATGCATTCACATATGTGCATTTGTTTTCAGTACTGAAAACCCTATAAAGAAGCTCATATGCTAACTACTACAACTTCACTAATACGAGTTGAATTGTGAGATGAAGACTTCCCTTATGGAGTGTCAACTTAAACGACTCTAGCTCAACTATCATTACCAGAATTATATCCTTTCGAATTTAAGAAGTTAATTACACCAGTCAGCGCTGGGTTGCTAAATGATCGCAAAAGATCATACAAATTTTAGCCCTAACTCAATTTATTAACTCTTCAAAATGAAGTCAAAATTGTAAAAATTTTCAAATTTTCCAAAAAAAAAAATTCAGACTGTGTAATGCGTAAAATTGTATACAGTTTTTCCATGTATATAGATGTAGGTGAAAAACTGGGTATTTGCGGGATTCCCATAAATATCACTTGAGCGATAAGGAGCGAAGCGAACGTTTGGCGATTGCCTTCTAGACAACACTGCGTTCGTTTTACTTTTTTTTTTTTTGCAATTTGCTACGTTATAATTTTAATCATTTTGTTCATTAATACCTTTCACTACTTTATGTGGAATACTTCGCTATTTGATCCAAATTCGGAGAGCTAAATAATTTTTTCTATAATACTCGAGTGCTTTGAGAGTTTCTGTGTCGTCACCTGATGGATACCGAAGCGCTTCGGTAATTCAGATGATAAAGTCATCTCTTCAAGTCAACATTCGAGTAACTATCGTTTTGTGTATCATATTTTATTCAAGAATAGTCGAGGTAAATGCGTTCAATTCTAGGTTTTGTTGATGATTTTTTTGGATTAATTTGTTGCGTAATTACCGTGAAAATTCCCGGTAATTTATCGCAAATTTTGTGGAAAGCGTAGATCATTTGCGTCTACGCTTAAGTTACGCATTACAACAGTAGGAAAGTTTTTACCCACAAAGTCATATTTTGTCATCCACAAACCTGAAAAAATTAGTGCCAACAATTTTTTCAAAATTTAGGAAGTCTAAACGGTTTTAAAATTTTTCTCAAAAAGCAGCAAGTTTGTCTCTTTTCAAAAATGAACGAAAACATGCCTGAGCAGAGGGAGGAAGGGGGAGGAGGGTTTCCCTCATGCCTGAGCAGAGGGAGGGAGGGGAAGGGGGGTTTCCCTCAGACCCGAGCTTTTTTCCGGTGCCCGCTGAGGGCTTGCGACTCGACACAGAGGCGCTAAAAATTATTCTTTACCTCCACGACTTTTTTTTTCTGTCCAGGGCCCGGATTTTCTCTGCACGGCGATGAAGACAAATATGCATTTTATTACTCGTATGCACATTGAAGGATCAACTTAGGTTTTTCCAGACGTGACAGGCAAAATATGCTACATTTTACAAAAACATTTTGAAACAAGAATGCGATTTTTTGGGAAGTTTTGTGAGCCAAAAATCGAGTATATTTTCCTTTTTTACAAGGAAATACAACAACCAAAATTGTTGTTTTTTGAAAAAATTTCAAACATTACACGCCTCCCATATTTTGAAAAAATTGTCTTCAGGCAACAAAATATGACTTAAGAACATGAGAAATTTTCAATTGTCCAAAATTTGGTTTAATAGAAAATTTCAACATTTTTAAAGCTTTGATTATATTTTAATGGCAGTGGTTACAAATTGAGTTGGAGGGCTGAAATTTGTACGAGGTTCTTTTGAAGTCATTCAGCGACTATTGTGATCCCACTCACTTTTTGGGTAAAAAAAACTTAATTCTTCTTACTCTAGTATAAATTAACTTGCTTTTCAATAAAGATTTTAATTTTTGAGAAGTGCTTCTCAAAAGTCACAGAGTCAATGAGTCATTTTAATCATAATGAATTTACATGCGATTCTTACTAGATGACATGCGAATTAATATAAAATTTAAAAATATTATTTTTACATTTAGGAACTTTTTAGAGGGTTGATGGGGCTGTCTCAACCCAAATTCTGAAATTCTTGAATCCACAACCATCCTACTGTACGCGTATGATTACTCACAATACAATTCCACTTTTAAAACATCACGCTGATACCATTATAATGAAGAACCTCGTCTTTCCACGCAATTAAAAAGACACAGGCTCGACAATCCCATCGTAAATCCGACGGCGTAAAATTAATAGCCATGTGATTTGCATAACGTCGTTTGTCTACCGGGTATGAAGCGAACGCACGAGTCTGCTACGCAGTCTCGACATTCGTATTGCGCAAGAAAACTAGTCCCATCGTCTACCGTTCTATTTGCGCTTCAATAAAATCCCATCTTACGTATGCGACGCGAGTACACGACGCGCCTACGATTGCATATCGTCCACAGAAGACTGACAAAATCTGACGACGAATTTGCTGCGAGGTCGCAAATATTCACCGAGGAAAAAATTTTCCGCCTATCGATCGTTCGACGGCGTGAAAAGTATGCGATCGGCGTGGCACCACATTCCCACGCATTTTAAAAGGTTAAAACCGCGTACACCAGTCGCCGCTATTCGCTCGCGATGACGAGACCAAAAATCGATATTAGTGTCCTCGCCATCGCGTCGACAGCTTTGCGAAATCACACCACGTCCAGTTACCTTAGCGTTTTGCCAAACATCGAAATCCCTCGTTGCTTGGTGTAACGTACGAGTTGCTTTTTAATGAATCGATTGTTCGTTAATCCGCCACTCACCCGTATCCACTGACTTTGCGAACGTGCTAATCAACAAGTACATGTCGAAGGTTTTATATTATGTAGCCTTAGGATGTAGTCGTGAATACGATCACCAATGAGCCCTTAATTACTTGTCGCTACATTATAATAATATTAAAAGATGTCGAAAGCGGAGCATTAGGGGAAATGGGTTATACTCACAGATATTACACCACTGATATAGCAGTTCCACGAGAAATTCTTAGGCGAGTTATTAATAAAAAATGATGACTATCACAACCTACTTGATTTGTGAAGGAGAGCTGACTTCATGTAGAACGCTAGAACTGTTCTAACATATTCGGCTGATTTTACTCTGTTATATTTGTCTGTATACTATATGTAGACTGAAATTGTTATTCTTGTTTTTATCAACATTCTTCATCGTTCTGAATTTTTAATGCTTAGTAAAACACAATATGGTGGAACTGGAAGCGCTACAATTGATGAGGTAATCAAAGATGAAATTCCAACAAAACCGATGGAAGAATGTGTTTGAAGTTTCTTAAGTAAAGATCCAGTAAATGTGTATCAAGCTAAACAGAGAGATGATTGGCCAAAGTGGAAAGAAGCCATGGAGAAAAGAGTTGAAAGTCATGAATATAAATGAAGTGTGGGATTTTGTAGAAAGACCTGAAGATATCGAGGTTTTATCTACAAAATAGGTAGTCAAAAAGAAAGAATGTGGCTTAAGGCGCGTCCACACGAAGATGAACAGCTTCGTTCAGCCTGGATGATCAGCCTGGGATGAATGTAGTATGGACGTTTGGATGATCAGCCTCGTTGAGCTGAACGAAGCTGATCAGCCTGTCATTCTCGATCGACTTGATGTCGGTCTGTTCAAAGGATGGATGAATAGTGTGGACGCGACTGCATCATCCATAATGTACCGATTCCTTCTGTCGATGGCAAAAAGCTAAATAAGTGTGGACGTCGACAGATGATCATCCAAAGCTGATTAGCCTAGACTGATCATCCAAGCTGAACAAGCTGATCATCTTACGTGTGGACGGACCTTTATATAAAGCTCGTCTTGTAGCAAGTAGATGCGAGTCAGAGAGACTTTGATTGTAATGAAATTTATTCGCCAGTAGCTAAAATGGAAACAGTAAGTAGGTTGTCATCGATTTGTTGTGAACGTAGATTGTCTATTCGCCAATTAGATATCAATAATGCTTTTCTATATGGTATTTTGAATGAAAAGGAAAACATATTTAAAAAATTTCCTGAAGAATGTGTTTTATATGAGTATAGAAGAGAGCTGAAAAAGGTCTCTATATCGCACACTTGGTTCAATAAGGCCACATCTCAAAAAAAACATGTAAAATTTCAACAAAAAGGTAACCTTTTCTTATAATTTTTTGGAGTAAAATGAGCTAATTTAGCGTATCTATCACAGTTTTACCGATTTACATCAATTTTACCCAAAAATATAAGCAAAAAGAAGTACTTTTTGAGATGTGGCCTTCTTAAAATTGCAATTTTTTTTTTTTGAGATGTGGCCTTATTCAGCCAAGTGTGCGATATGGTTTACGATAGGCACCCAAGTGCTGGAACAAACGCATAAATAAATTTGTATGGGAAAATGATTTATAAAGTGTGAAACTGATCCATGTCTGTACTTCTCGAAAGTCTTGGTATCCATATACCTATGTATGGTGGAATAAATGGCAAATTTCAAATAAAAATAGCATGCAATGCTGGCTTTTTGAACGATAGCGTAGGTATAAAGGACGAACCAAGGCAAGGAATAACTCACATTTTAGAGTACTATGTGTTGGACAACGTAGATTGTACGCATCCGCATAGTTTTATGCGAGATCTGTTTTTAAAATGGGGTACCTCATCGAATGAAAACACTTAAGCCTAATACACGATTTGTATACGGAGAACGAAATATCTACTAAATACATTTCGTCGACGTTAGAGGTATTCAAGACGATGTTACTTAAAGCACAACTAGAGCCAGAACATATTTTGAACGAAGCGCAAATAATAGACTATGAATTCAAACTCACATTAAGAAAAGAAACCTTTCGCGTATTCAGGATGGTAGTGCATATATCCATAAGCAAAGATGGGGCAATTAGACGATGCCCAATTAATACAGTCATCAGTTCAGGTTTTATTGAAAACGAAACATTTCTTCGCGTTGGCGATATAGGAAGTGATACTTATGAACAAAACATGGCTTGTGCCCAGCGAATTGGAAAACTTTTGGAAGTCTACAAAAGAAGAGAGTGATCAAACGCGGTGGTTTGTGTGGCGATTTACGCTGATCTGCTAATGAACACATTGGAAGAACTGATCAAGGAAAAATTTGAGCATTCTACATGCCAAGAAGCTGATGACTGATGAGTTTTCGCTTAAAAAGGAAAACAAAACATGACTATTGTGGTATGAGTAGAATGGCCATATCGCGTAATCTCTCTGGCTGATGCAATTGTCTCTTCATATGCAAATCGAGCTCACACGTGCAATATCGCGCAATGATATTAAAAATGATATCATGGTCGTCGGACTCTTTGGTATCTAAAGATAAATACTTTTAACTAAACATTCGATAAAACCCTGTCAAGTACTTGTCATCTTGTCAGTATAATTTTTCGATGTGCCAATTTATCCTAAATTATTACCTTTCAAAATTGCGAATTTATTATTTTGTCGGCATCGGCGCCGGACACTCATAATGCACGTGCAAGCTCACATATGGCTCACTACACCCACAACTTTTAATATAAAATAGCCTGTTCCCAAGCACAGCCATCTCAGTTTTATCTTGACTTCGGTCAGACTAGTTAGCTTCGCGGATTTAATACGTTAGATATTAAGAAGTTATTTTTCAAAGTTTGTTCGGCTTAATAATTGTGGAATAAAAGTACATTTTATTAAATCTCGTTTGATTATTTTTTTAACTCAAGAGTCTCATACATCACTATATACTGTTGTCGAAAAACACGAGTTTTCGACCTAATTCCGTGTCCAAAAGGGCCTACGGAATTAGCACGCATTCGAGACCCCCTACCTCGCCTACCTACCCAATTTGAATTTCGCGGTTCCTCGCGCTTTTCGCAGGTACAGCTGGCCGCGAGAGAAAATCCCTTTGTTTAAACGAGATTAAACTCGTCAATTCTAATTTAGTCTCTTTTTCACCTTCTACGACACCTCGAATATTATTTTTGGAATATCTCAATATGGATTTCGACAAGGAAGTAAAAACTACGGTGAGTAATTTTACGTTTCGTTTTCTACTTCGTGGTCGGCCGCTTCACTCAATTATCTTTCTTTTTATTACGATTTTCGCCATCTCTCTTCCCGTAAAAATTCAGTAATAAATTAATTAGTTAACTACACTTAATCGCATATTAGAATTCAATAAGTAATTGAATTCTAATCTGCTCTCTCTTTTCGTTTTGTTTCAGATTCCCGATCATCTACAGAACAATAGTAACTACGTATATTAAACTTAATACAACCAACTATGTTCTTATCCAATAAATTCTTTCTCAATTTGAATTATTCGTAGTTATTTGATATATGTTTTAGGTCCTCGCCTATCCCCCCCCCCGTGTCGCGAAAATATCCCTCTAGATAGGAGTCTAAAAAATCTCTACTCGCTTCCACTTTTTTAGTCACTTTCGCGACAACTGTAGAACCATAAGCCAACGAAAAAAAATTGAGAGTATTTATAGAACTAGATTCCTTCTTAAAGGACGCGAATTGGGAGCATAAATATTTTTCGATTTTGCAGTACTTTATGGAAAGTGAATACAACGATATCTGGATCAATTACTTGAGGAAGGCATTCTATACGATCAGAGTGTACGCTTCTATACAAGAAAATGATATAATGCTGACTACTGCAAAGCCTTGTTTTGCGTACAAATTAATTTAATGAGCCACGGCTGTAACAACATTCGGGATTTAGTGCGTTCGTTATTTGCATTCATGAACATGATAGGGCGTAAATTTGGTGGCTCAAATCTTCTAAGAGTTTAGCAGATTCTATGAAAATAACGAAATCGTCAAGAACAAAATACGTGAATTACATTGCGTTTCATAAGCATCACAAAATCAGAATGATGAAGAATGTTAATAAAGACAAGAATAACAATTTCAATTTACATAATAGTGAACAGCCGAATATAATAATGTAAAATCAGCCGAACATGTTAGAACAGTTCTATCAGACATGAATGTCTTTGACTACATACTATATGGACCGCACTACATGCAAGAACATCGCGGTAGAATATAAATTTCCGACGCGCAATTCTGCGCATGCGCGAAGTCTGGCTATCACACGATTGTTTCGCTACTTGTTTACACGGATGTAAACATCGGTGCTTGTGTATTATTAGGGTTTTTGCTTTAGCCAGCAAAAACCCTATAGCAATCACTTTTTTTTTTTCAGTCTTCTGGCATAGATCAAATAACCAAACAATTGCGCCATCTAACGGACTACCGGTAGTACCTACATAACTAAATAATTGAGTTACCTAATAATTAATTGTATAATCATCAAGTCAACATTCTCGATTACTAAAATAGATATTGATCTTGGAAATTTCTACACAAGTAACAAAATAAATAATTAAAAAATTTTATATCAATAATTTATAAATAAATAAGTATATATTACTATGGATGATACTAATCAAAAAACACGAGAATATTATGCATTAAATAAAGAGAAAATCAAAAAAAAAAAGCTTATGAACATTATTGGGAAAATAGAGAAACGTATCTGATAAATAAAGGAGAAAGAAATCAGAAATATTATCAAGCGAATAAAGAGAAAAGTAAAGCATATTATCAAGCGAATAGAGAGAAAAGTGAAACATATTATCAAGCGAATAAAGAAAAAAGGTCCCTCCGTTATCTTTAGTTCATAAGGAACTAGTGTTCCCTGATATTCCACCACAGTTAGAGAAATTAACTACATTAGAAGAACGATTTTTAGCTTTAAGAATTGCGTTTATTCAAATAATGTCAGCTTATGTTGATAGTCAAATGAAATCAACGGGTAGAATAGTTAATATACCATCGAATCCTGAATGTAGTATACAAGAATTACCACGAAATTATGATAATTTAGGTATAATCATGGTTAAATTAAAAAAACGTAAAACATATAAATGGAATGAAATTGTATCTACTATTCGAGTTGGTGTTATTATAGATGCTGCTAAATGGCTAAAAAATTCTGAGATCTATCGTAATTCGTAAAGAGAACGTGAAAATTAATTTTGATTCTTTTAATAAAATTATTACAGATACAAGTAACAAACTTATGGAAGATTGTAATTATGATTCCGATATTGATTCTGTATATAGTTTAGTTTTGTCAGATATATCAGATTCTAACGAAAATGATTTTAATTCTTCTCATGATATTTCCGAAGCACCGCCTTAATGTTATCCTATTTTCAACGGTTCCAATATTTCCCACCAGATGTCAGACACTCCGAACGGAGAAGCTATATACTTATTTTATGAAATACATAGCATTATAGCAAAAACCCTATTGCTAGGTCCAGCGGACCTTGTTCCTTTTACAAACACACAGAATCTTCCATCAATTGACGCATGCGCAGAATCGAGCGTCAGAAATTTATGTTCAACCGTTCTGTGGTCGTATTTCTCATTACCCAGTTCAGTCCATATAGTATATAGTCAAAGATGAAGATGTTAGCAATATAACCTGAACAAGCTTCAGTTAAAAACTCAGCTACAGTAATGCGGCATAGCTGCTTACGTTTTTATTTTGATTTAATACAAAACAGTAGTTTACATAAATTTTGAGCATTTGAAGTGTGAGGATGTAATACTATAATTGAATAACCATTTCTATAAGTCACTTTTCTACAAGAATGAAGAATTTTCCAACAATTATAAATCACATGAAATAATTTTAGAATGATTAAAAATAAGTGTGTGATCTTATAAAACTTTCTACATAGTATTTGTTGGGAACTAATATATGACTCTTTGAATTTGTCTTAAAATAAATTCTAAAATGACTACAATTCGATACATGGGCGCTCACGTAATTCCTATGAAGAATAAGTAATATTTATACCCTGAATTCAACTTTTCAAGTGGTTTTGAAAAAAGATATACCCACCTGATACCTATTTAAATGTATATTCTTCAATTTTTTCTAAAAGATATTTCAAGTCGCACAACATGTTGCTCAAAACTAGATGCAAATCAAGTCCTTCATTATCAACGCAAAAAAAAAAAAACCTGCTACCTTATTTCTCGCTTAAATAACTTCTATTTCACAGCAAACAATTTCCAATCGAAGGACTTGGAATTTTTGCGCCCAATGCACCGCATTTTTTCCATCTCAAAACTTTTCCATTCGACCACCGCTCCATTTCCGTTCCATCGACCATCAGTTATTTCACGCCGCGTTCCGATAACTGGTACATTTTTATACAGTGAACTCAATGAACTGAAATATAACTTTTGCGAAATATTGTCGTCGAAGCTTACCTATAGTAATGGAATATTTCTTGCTCGAACTTTTTACGATAGTGATGCGCTACGAAGACGCCCACATCGTTTAAATTCCTCACTTTTAGGTGTGATCATGCAGACCGCTGTATGATATTTATGTGTAATGTACAGTTGTTACATTTATAAAAGTAAGCTCTTCTTTCATTTATAAGTAGGAAATTAACGTCTGACTGTTTACTGGAGTGTTCGGGGGCGTGTTGATAATTTCGTGTAAGTATTTATGTATTTTTATACTTAAATTTTGTTTGTCTTTTTTTCAGGCTTCAGAAAACTTAGCATAGCGTATCGAGAAAAGAGACTCTATCGCTGAAAGATCAATTACACTACAGCCATTAGGTTATGTACTATAATGTGCCGTACTTCATCAGAGAGTAGTACCAATGGATAAGTTTCACTCGACTGATACATCATTAGCGTGTTTTAATGTGTGAGTACGTAAACACCTATTTTACCATCAAGATTAAAAATCTCAATTTCCTTTGAATATCGTCATGAAGATACATCAAAATTCCAGATAATTTCTCATCTTGAAAGAGTCGAGACTCGTAAAACTTTTCAAGACCGGATTAATCTATCCTCAAAAAATGATAAACCGTCATACTACTTAATGCGTCTTCCTCAAGATCTCTCAACTAACTAATGACGAGTGGGAGAAAAAATGCAATGCGATATTTTTGCGAGAAATTCGGTGTAGAATAATTTTTCAAGTACATATTAATTTTTTCATATTTGACACCACCACGAAGAAATATGAAAAAAATTTACTAATGTAGAACATCTGGGTCATTCTACTCAACGGGTCATTTTCAAAGTTGTTTTGTTAATGAATGGTAAATGACAGAAAAAAATGCGTTAAACATAATTTGTAGGAATTTTTTAATTTACTATGTACATAATTTACTCGTGTCGGTGATTGTAAGCAAAAAAAAAACCCTCAAAAAAATGGTTTTGGGAAGAGGTTCAAACCCAGATAGGGAGTCACGCGTTATCTCTACATATGGAGAGTTTTAGTATCCCTACAACTATACCAAAAATCAGCGTGATAACAATTATTTCTTAAAACGAGCCAAATTATTTCTAGAATTTTTAGAGTATTTTGAAAGTCTTGAAATCTAGATTTTTTCAAGATAAGAAACTGTATCATATTTCAGGATGTTTCAAGACTAATTTCAAGAGAAAATAGAGATTGTTGGTATGGTTTTTCTACCAACTTTTGGGGTTATACATACAAGTAAGGTTTTCAGAGTTTTGAATTCTCGAGATCTTCATTCAAGAATCTCGACGAATGCGAAAGAATATGATTACTCTTCTTTATTAAATACATCATAAGTAAAAAGCTGGTTCTTTCGACTGAGGAATACAACTATCAGAAGTGGATTCCAGATACCATTTATAGCGCGTTTAGAGAAGGTGCGAGAATCAGAAGTGATCATGTCATTACATGTTAAACAAGAACACACTCGATGTCATTATAAATCAATTCAATGGAACTGTAAAGCGAATTTTGAGTTTTACGACGACTCGTCATTTCGAAAATATCTTCTAGAACTTTTCGAACATCTCAGACGATAGATAAAATCTCTTAAAGTAGCATCATCGTAGCTCAACGACAGACAATAAATTTCTACGTCTCGTAAACTCTGAAGAAACTTCCGCTCCAACACTTCCACGCTACAGTAACCTATCGCATCTACGATTAAGAACCAGGAATTAATTAAACCCATGAACGCTTTCGTCGACAAAAAATAAGTCGTGGCATCGAACGTCATTTAAAGCGAGTCCCCGTCGTACTTCATAACAGAAGCGTCAAACAGAAAGCCATTTGAAACACCCTCTTCGTCGTTCGCCTTTACATCAAAATCCTAATACGACCTCGTAATAAACGATTAACAACGTTAAACGTTGTTCTAACGTCGTAAATTACGCCATTAACTATAGGACCAAGTTTATACTCGAATTAACATTACCACCTTAGTTTCGCCTTCCAAAGCATAAACCTTCGTCTCGAAGACTCTAGTATCGCCTAATTATTCCATTAAGAGCGTCCAATAAAGGACGCATTTTTTCCACACCTTTCGAATTAGAAAAATCGATGGTAGTCGAACGAGACGCGAATTATTAATTTCATAAAGGTAAATAAACCGCACGCAACGACTGTAAAGAGAATTCGACATCGGGTTGGTAATTTATCTTCTTCGCTATTTACCTTCACACTCCGTTACAGGGTGTAAACGCTTCGTCACCATGTAGAGATTTTGATATAATACGGTTAAGCATATTTTTACGAACCTTTCGTTCATTTGAATTTCATTACGATACGATTGCCAAATATTAAAATTCTCTTACTCGCCATATCGACTTTTCGCCAAACCCGATCGACGTAAAAGACGTCACCTTCATGCGCTGCAACACATAAGAAACACAAATGCGAAAAAAAAAAATACCCACACGACCAAAGAAAATAACTTCGACACTACGAAATTCGAAATGTACGAGTAATACTTGGAATGAGTTCTCCGATTCTACGTCCCTTCTACACAGTTAGGCTGCGGCTTTTCCTCGTCTTTTCCTTTTTTATTCCATTCCCCTCTTGTCCAAGCGGATTTATCCGCATAGTCGAGAAATGCAAGCTGTAACGCCATCGGGAATGAGGATTTTTCCTTCACGGCCTTATTTTTAGCCCTTATTTCACTTCGAGCCAATGGTTTTTTTCGTTTTCCATTATGTACGAAGGTTTGAAGCATTATAGCTGCCGGGGGTCGCGTTAACTTGAAAAAGAAAATCAACTTTATAAGATGAAATTTCGTAATTCATTGCGCAAGCAATACCAATAATTTCAGTATCTTGATTTCCGAATGTATATTAGAATAAGAATGTAATAAGTAATGTAATGTAATGAATTTATTGCATTAAGAATACAAAATTAGAATCTGGGTACAAATAATCCGCATCAGCGCGCCTTTTGGTGCGAGCGGTGCGGGGATCACCTTCACTACATATAATACTTATAATCTAGGAAAATGAAACATAAAAAGAAAAAGGAGAGAGAAAATGAAAAAGAGAGAGAAAAAAGAGAGAAAAAGCAAACACCTAAGGCATATCAAAAACTCAACAAAAATCAGAAGCTACAGCAGGAACAATAATAAAGAAAAACTAAAACAGAACGAGGCTGAATGCATAAAAAAGAAACAAAAACACAAAAAAGCAAAAACAATAAAAAAAAACAGACAAAAATTAATAAAATAAACAAAAGACAATCAATGCTGCCTATTATTTAACAAATAAAGTTTAAGGTCTTTACTAAAGCGCTTCCTATTGCTGATCCCCCTGAGCACATAGGGGAGACTGTTGTAGGCAATGGAGGCCGCATATGCCCCCTGCAATCTAGAGTGGAACTTAAACCACCTAGGTAAAGTAGCAACAGCGCCCCCATATCACCTCTTCTTACTATTGGCCGGAGCTGTACACTAAATAATTCTTTTCCCCTGTGTACACAGCAATAGGCACTGTGGATAAACAGCTCTTCCAAAATTAAAAATTTTCATTCCTTAAACCATTCCATAGTGCTATCCCTTGCCTTAATACCTTTTATGCTTTTAACTACTCTTTTTTGCAGTACACAATCGGATCTAGATGATACCGAGGAGCTTTTCCTCAGTGGATAATGTCATACTTAAGCACAGAGTCAAAAAGTGCGATATATATTAGCCAAATGTCTCCGAGAAAATTGCTGTGCTAGGTAATACACCATATAATTCAGTTTTCTAAGTCTACTCTGCAGGTATAAGCTGTGAGCACACCAGGTCAATCTTAAGTCAAGCATGATTCCGAGATATTTAATTTCCTGTACTTGGCCAATGGGCTCACAGAGGCAAGAAGCTTGACAATCTGTCCTAATATGAAGTATGATTTTATTCCCCAAGTTCAAAATGTTTTTATAGCCAAAACTCATCAATTTTGTTTTACTGAGATTTGGGAGGAGACGATGACTGTAAAACCAGCTGGATAATACTATCATATCCTCATTCATTAGTCTAATCAACGCCTCCTCATCCTCCGCATTATATACCAATGAGGTATTATCGGCGAAGGAGTATAAGGATCCCCAAACATTTCGCTGGAGCAACGCCTGTACGAAAATGTTATGATACTTAAAAAAACAAAACGTAAGCAGCTAAACTAGAAGGTTCGCTCTCGCCGCGACATGCTTGGCGACACTGAGTGAGATAACACGATACAATGGTATAACCTAGTTCTTTGTTTTTGACGATACTATAAAACTAGTTTAGATTCAAAAAGAGCTTTTCAGCAAGTACCAAAAGAAAACTGCAAAAAATGCTGCTGTATACCGTAAGTTCAATAAAACATACCGGGTGACTACTTGATTCGAGCCCCACCCAGCGCAAAAATCTTTCTCTAATAGAAATAAATTACATATTTGAATGATGTTAAGAACAATAAATGGCATAAATAATATTTATTTAATGCTTAAAAGTGTTTATCAATGAAATAAAAAATTTTAATTTATACTTTCATTGTCAAAAATACATATATGTTTTGAATTTATTAGCTAATTTTTTCGCTTGGGTGCTCGAATCAAGTAGTCACCCGGTATAAAGAAAAGAAACTCAAACTTCTGAAGTTATGTGTAGAAAGAGTATATTAATATAAGAGTTCTATTTTTTGTTGTTTTTATATCGTTATTTGTCGTTGAAAATAAATAAAATGCTATTTTAATTTTTTTTTATTTTTTATTATAGTAGTTGAGGGGTTTGTAGTGAAACATAACACTTGGGCTATATAAACTAAAATGAGTTAGATGTTGCCTCATATTGAGAAAAAAAATCCCTACAACCCTATGAAGTCAGAAATTTTCGAGTTGAAAATAAAAAATATCACTTTTCTGACATTAACTCCCAAATAGAGCATTTGAACGCAAGATGAGTGCTTTGTTCCAAAATATACTACCAAAAATATTACCATGGTTACAATTTCACCAGATTCAAGGGGTTGTGTTTTAGATCACCAGTCTGAAAATCGTGTGTTGATCCTACACTTGTCTGTCAAATTTTCATAAATGAGTTGAATAAAAACATATGATATGAACTGGAGTCACGATGAGAAAAAAAAAAGAAGCATAATGCCCCTCCAAATGAAGGAATTACTCGAACGATGTACAGGACAAGGGTATCCAGTAATTTTTCAAAATGGAAATTCATCACATCTTCAACTCAACATAAGCCTCAATTAACGAAGACCAAATCACGTCGCAGTTGCCGGGGAATCAATAGCTCGAAGAAAGTGCGAATCAATCAAAGAAAGAAGAAAAATTTATGGAAGAAAAAATCGGCTGGACAGGTTTCTTCATCAAATTTTGAAACATTTTCTGAAGCCATAGGATAAAATTCCCCTCTCAACCCTCACACTTTCTACTGATACCAGCAGAACAGACAAAAAAGTAAAAAAAAAAAAATCATCGCCTATTCAACACCCTGAAAGTGCAGATTTTCACATATTTGAAATTCTACATTAACAAATAAAGAAACTATGAACTTAACCCATAAGTTGCAGTTCCAATAACAATCAAAATGTTAGTAAAGAAAGTCATCAAAAACCCATTCCACTTCGGAATCGCCGAAAAAAGTAACGACCCGAATTTTCCTACCGCTACTCGTTTATAGCTTCCTAAAAAGTGCGCGATTGGTTTAACATTGCGCCCAGACGAACCTGGCGCAAAGCTCGAAATTAGCTGTTGCGTGAAAACATCGACTCGATTCCGCCAACTACGCCAAAAAAGCGAACTACATTCTCCTTTCTTCGTTCTTCTCCAAGTTCTCCTACACACCATTGAAAATCAATTTCCAAACTCGGCAAAACTTCGTTATACCTTTTTACTTTTCTTCATCCCGTATAAAACGCTATATCGACGTTGTTGCTTATATGTATCAAAATGCGCCCACCCATCGTTCTATTTCCAGACGCGGAAAATGCCGAACACATATTTACCTATGATCCCTTCCGTTCGTGCGAGTAGGTAAATCAAACTATGATGCGTCGCGTCGTGTTCGCTGTATATACGTGCAAAAAAAACCAATGACCTTTTTATACTGTTTTCGCCTTTTAATCGATAATTGTGACATAATATTACGATACGATTGGGTATCGTAGACGTTATTACCACAGCTTCGAAATTTCTTTCACCTTTTTTTTTTTTTCAAACCAACGAATTCCATGTATAGTTGAAAAAACCCATAGCATTCCGAAGCTATCGAACTTTTTTTTTTTACGTAAATCGATACCCGAATACGCACTTCTTTCGGAACGCGTACGTAGTAAACAAAAAGGATAATGGGAAATATTTCGATTATTTCAATACGGCATTGTGTTATGTGTTCGTTACGAAAACACGAAGGTTAACAATTTTTTATTGTTTTTTTCCCTTTTTTGTCGTTCGACTTGCTAGAGTAGTTATTTTATAAAATCGAAAAGTTTCGTAATCCGTTTACGATACCAAAGTCAAGAATGAAATAAGTATTTACTTTGACTTCATGCTTTTTCTTTATTTTTCTTTCGAGATCAACAAGTCATTTTTTTTAGTAACAATAATACGATGGAAGATGGCATTTCGATTCTAATATCATACATGGTAAAGTAATTCACTGAAATAAGGTTGATAAAAAAATTCTCATCATATTTTTTAAGCAGAGCTTTTAGTTCAGTAAATTTAGAATTTAAATAGCATTTTTTTTATGAATGTCGATGAAACAGTATTATCAAGACACGCCAAATTCCCTATTGATAAATGAAGAACGTGACCCGTAATACGGTTTTGAACTTTATTTCTACCTATTTCTTCATAAGTTGACTGCGCGTAAAAATCTTAGTATAATTTTATTCTGCTTAAAATTTATGATCGATTTTGCAAGAAAAAATGTATTGTACGAGTAACAAATGGGAGGTGAGGAAGTTGAAAAATTGGCTCAATTCACATTACTTTAAAGACACCAAAAAAAAAAAAAAAAAAAAAACGAAATATTTATCAAACCATTGTCCTTATGGCACAATTTTGGTACCAGGAATTTTTTTAAAAATGATTATTTTAAGAGGTTATGATCTCTAAAAGCAATTTTTAACAATTTTTTTAGTCACATTATTTGAAATTTCGTAAAAACAGCTTTCAAGTAAGCTTAAAAAATCGGTGATTGAACTATTTGGCGTCAAGTTTGGGATAAAATTCGTTGAAAAACATATTTTGAGTTTACATATGAAACATAAATTTGGTTCTAACTTGTACCCATTGTACACAAAAAATATGAGTGGGGGTAAAAAACTTAATTTTTTTCCTTCTCCCTGTACTGCTATGGTTTACTGATGGCAGCCTAGATTTTTTTAGGTTATAGCAACACCGGGATTAGTTGGGAGAAAAAAGTCTAGATGTTTAGAATAGGTTTTGCAAAAATTTCCAAGATTCAAACTGATTAAATAAAAGGTAAAAATGAGGTATTTCATTATTTATTCATTGTAACCACAAAATTTATGTATTAACAAAAAAACAAACAAACCAAAAAAGTAGAAAAATAGCCAATACTTGGAATACTCCATTGTTAGTACTGGCTCACTGCAAAGACTAAACGTCTATATTTGTTCTTTTGGGTCCAGACATTTTTTCGGGTATAGCAAACTTTATCTAAATGTAGCAAATTTTTTCCACTTGCAGTGAGCTGTTTTTTTTTGTTACATATGCTATACAAAGGATGCCACTGCTACTATACTCTACTTTTACAAAAAAAAAAAAAAAAAAAAAAAAACTCCCATGGGTAGATATTATAACTGGTGAAGTCTAGGCACTCCGCTTATGTTTGTGAGGTCACGAGTGTATCCTCAGAGTTAACTAAATAGAAAGGATTGTATGATAATTAAAAATTTGTCATAAGCTAAAAAGACCAGTTTTTCACTACTTAATGCAGAAACGACGGGAAAATTTGAGTTTATTATCTAAATGACCTTTCTAGTTATGCTTAAGCGCGGAAATAATTTTTACACAAGAGTGAAAAATTTCGGTGTCACTAAAGAGTAGAATAAGGTACATATACGCTGCTGATTTCTCATTCCAGGGGGGGTGTGGGATTTGATAAAAGATTTTTAAATTGACAAAACAAGTTATGTCACTTCAAGTCTCTCAAAAGTTTTCAACACCAGTGTATATGATTGTTATACATATATAACATGGATGGATATACGCTTCGTTTAAAGCAATGCCATGAAAAAGTGCTAAATTTTTCTACTTGAAAACTGAAAATAGTGAGATCTTTTTGTAAGACATCGTCAAAAAAAAAGACCTTACTTGTTATTTGGAAGTATGTGTATTAAGACCTCAGTTGAACTCATCACTATTTTTTAACATAACATAGCTACCGGAAATCTTTTACACTGGCCCAAGTCAAACATTAAATTCTGCACATTAACCTCCGCCACTCCTCGGTTCCCACTTGCTTCTCTCACTCGCAGAGAACAAATGATCCTCACCATACTCACATTCTCTTTCACCATATTACAAAATTTTTCATATCAAAAATATAAATTATTCATTTTTAAACTTTGAACGCCATTAAAAATTTCAACCGCTTTCTCATCGAAATTCGTATTCTCTCTTTTCACAAGCGTAACACGATCGATTTCATTCTCACCCCCAGGGTCAGCGAATCGAGCGACTGCAATTACACCGTCGTTCGAAACATACACCTTATTTGCGAGACCGTTTAATGGTACCGAAACACGAGCTCGGTTTTAGCTATCGCATCGTTAAACTCGTTGTTAAAACTTTTCCAAACTTTCAACTTGAATATTTGTATATGCAGGTAGGATACGTTTGCACGAACCAACCGCCTCTGTGGACGCTTTGTAATACGAGTCCATGCAATTTCAACGAATTAGTTCAACTACGAAATTTGCTGAAAAACTAGAAAATCTGGATGCGGGGAAAATAAAGAGTCATACTTATTCTAATGGATATCATGCAACAATGTTCAATAAAATATGAAATTTTCTTTTTGAAATCTGTTTTTGCATTTTCTCTTCAATTTACAAAGAAAATATAATGCATGAATTATAAAAGAATAAAATTATTATTGTAATATTGAACAACGATACAAAAAAAAAAAATACGTATAGGAACATCCAACATTTTTTTTTTCTAAGGTGAAGGGGTATTAATTAAGCTTAGCATGGCTACCCTGATGTCTGTTAACACTTTTATTTTGGAAGAGTTTTCCTTCAATTATGTTTGCAAATAGTTCGACTTCCCATCTCTTTTTTTGTGGATAATTTTACGTTCATTGAAATACATATATGTAAACAGTATTGTTATGTTCCTTGAAATAAAAGGAGGCATTTAATTTGATTGCGATCTTGTATAACGAGATAGAAGATATCGGTACGTTAACAGGTAAGAAAAATGTTCAACTAAAAATTTATAATGATCTTCCATTGTGGACAAAGAAATGCAAGCTGATACATAAATTGCTATATACAATGACATATAATGAAGCTCAATTCCTGACGAGTGAATTTTTAATATATTGGGAAACGTGAAAATGGAAAATAATAATTTGCAGAATTCACTTCAACAGACTTAGAACCATAATATGATGAAAATAATTATAAACATTGGTCAAATCATCAATAAAATCCCAAATTCTTTCGATCACTTACCTATTGCGTTCTAATTTCAACAACTATAAAATAACGAGCTTAAACCAATTCAGATATAAAACAGTCGTGCAGTCGAATACAATATCATAACGTGACCATTTTATGGAATCACTTTGTCCACAGAGGAATTAAAAGAAAACTAGATAAACCGACGCACTGGCACGACAGAAAAAAAAATTTTCACCAAGCACTCATCTCGTGAACTTATTGAATTCACGACTCCGGCACCTTATATTCACCAAACCACCTAGTACCACTGAATTGTAATCACCACCGAAAACAATCGTTCGATTCGCAAAAATCAAAACCCGCTCGAGTTTTCGACAGTAACTCTCGCATACACTGGCGAACGTTCGCGTTTCAGAGACGCGAAAACCAAACACTTTGTCGCAGCAACGAAATCCCACACCACAAAACGCTTTGCGCGGACCAAGTGAAACGGCCGTCCAAACTTACTGCACAATATACGAGCTCGATACCGGGGAGTTGACTCTACACGCAGTGTTACCCCAATCGATAATAAATAATGAATTAGGCAAATACTGAACGTCGCGGTACATCGTCGCCGCTACGCGGTATGTTTATTAAAACCGCGCGCGCTCTATCGCTTTAATTCTACTTTCGACATATTTTTCTTCCCTTCGTTACTTATGAAAATTTGCCCTCAATAGAATTTTAAAGCCCAAAAGATGAAAACATCGAAGTGAAAAAATTCGCCTATTATATACACCATCCACCCCTCTCCCCTTTATACATTATAAATTGTCCGAATAGACTATGTCGCTGCGACACGATAATGTATAAGTCTAGGCCAGCTAATAAATATTCATGACGGGAGTCCGAAACAGAAAAAAAAGGGAATTCGTAGTTGCGTGGACTTAATACTTCTAAATTGCTACCTTCGATATTGATGCTATTCTACGTTTACGAATTAGCGTGCTGTAATCGCGATCATCACGCGGTATTAAGTTATGAAAAATTTGTGTAATCGAGAGGTCTGATAAGAAACACCCTTCCATACAAACTTCGAAAGATATTTACCAGCTACAACAAATTTTCCTATTTATTCCATCGGTAACACTGTGCATATTCCCAACTTTCAAGCCATCCTGCTGTGGTGCTATACGCGTTCAACACTGCCAACATGCAACGATATAAGGGCGCAAGCTCTACGTAAGGTGGATCACGAAGGGAAGGGAAAACGTGTATGCTTAATCTTTTACTACACCGAGAGGGTTACTGAAATAATATTTCTTCTTTGTTCTTTATTAATCACGCCAACACAAACGTAATATACCCTTTGCCATATACCTGGTAGCTGACTGCCACACACGCCTACAACAGCCCGATGTGTACCTTTAAATGCAAATTTACACCTATAAAGACTTCGTTTTTTCGCCTTCCTTTTTTCCCTTCTTTTTATCGTGTTTTTAGTTCATATAAACTACTAGAATTGTGAATTTGTGATTTCAGAGTTCAAGGAAATGAAAATTCTAGAAGACAATCACTTTCATTTAGAGAGGTGAATACATACACTCAATGATGGACACGCTCTAATTTCAATAATTAGTGGCAGGATAATCCAGGAGGTAACGGGAGTGGTAACATACCGATGGCCATAAAGGAAACTGCGCAGATTGCCAGTATAACAATTTCATGATAATTATTGTCGATATGATCGTGGTAGCCATTGAGGTAGTAATTGGAGGAGTAGATTGGGGAATAGTAGATTCCTGAACCAACGTTAGGCTGGAGGAGCTGCCCAGAGTTCGTGGGCAAAATTTCCAAAAATTCATTCATGGGAACGGTGCTACGAATTAGGTACATATGTTATTCAATTTTGTTCCATTTACTTTTTGCGTTATTCTGCTATGTTTTATCTTATTGCAGACAAGTATAGGATTTGAGGTTTTTATCATAATGTAGGCGATGTTTTCGCTAATTCTCAACTCCGTATTGTAGCTGAGGAGCAGTCTTTCTGATTTTTAGAGGAAAGCCGTATTTTTGCTGTCGAGAGTTTCTTTCGATTTATGTATCTGTGATATTCACCTCAGAATTTTGTTCAATTATTTCACTTTATACTTTCTTGTAATTTTAGTAATTATTGTATCCTAAGATGGTAGTTAGATTAATAGTTATTGATTTGTGAGGGCACAGAGCCTTTTTTTTTTTTTTTTTTTTTTTTATCAGTGATATGATGCCGATCATTTTATAGTCAACCGTTATTAGCTAATCGAAGATAACAAAATTACACAGACAACTACTACCGAAGAATATATCACCACAATTTTTCTATAGAATGTTACGAGTGGTAGATGACTCGAATAAAGGCGATGATATGTTAGACATATTACAATTGATGTTATGATATATTGCCTGTCCTAAGTGATGAAAGGGCGGAACTATAAAATTTGGAAAAATGTTTTTTTCATCTTGATGATATGCAACTTCGAAAATTTGCCTTATCATGTTCCCGTTGCCAAAATATACGGAATACGGTGTAGCATTACTGAATGAAAAAAATAGCAAAATTAGGTGTAGGTAGGGTAATATAAGGGATGAAGATACAAGTACATATTGCAAAACACGATGATTTTTTGCTAATAAAAATTATGTTCCTTATAAAATGTGGAAGTGGGCTCCATCCAGATAGTTTTGGTGTAGAGATAACAAATGTTTGCTCCTGCCCGACGCTAAACCAAAAATTACTATTGGATGTGGAAGAGCCTTAAGCATTACAAACTCGTGAATATTGTTTTTTTTCGATTAATCCCCTCCATTAACTATTACAGGGCTCAAGGATTTCACAACTCCCCTAAATAGAAAATTATTCGAAACAATTAAAAAATCGAACACTCGCCAGATGATTACAAACAGTATGGAACGCAAACATTCGTAGGCCGCACCCTTCCCCGACTCTCCCTTCCCAGATCAGGTAGGCTATAATAGCTACTGTTATTATGTTAAAAACTCATCTAAAAAACAAATGGAAAAGGAAGTCGATGACATTGAATACATAGTATACAACAATCTCTAAAAATTGCTTTAACGATGGTACTATTAGGAAAAGTGATACAGAAAACGTTAACGCAAATTAGTAGATAAAAGCGAAGATCGGTACGGCCCTTAGTTTAGCTCCTACCTACTCAGCACTCTGAGAGTAAAATTTTTTTACCTACTTCTTGTCAGAGGACAATCGAATTTAAAGGTGACCATTTATTGGCCACCTTTAAATTCGCCGCCACTATTGGCTCCAAGCGGTCTGGCTTTTCTGTCGGGGAATTTCTCATCTTCCACGCCATTTTTTATTGATTCCAAGTTTTCTTATTTTATGGTCAGTACCTCGGATGGCCAGAAATGGTAACGAAGAAACGTGTAATTTATCAGTAAGTTTTATATTCGGAATTTAGAATTCACGTAATTTTTTTTTATGTTTTTTTTTTTTTTACTCTTAATGATCGAACCCGACATGAATGCCTTTCCGCTTCCGCCGCTCCGAATCGTCACATTGTGACAAAATTTGAGTCTGTCCCCTTACCTGATCGTTATTTTTTTTTTAATAATTTTTTTTTTTAATTCGTTTATTTTTTTGTGAACTTATTTAATTTGCATTTTTTGATGCAAATTAATTTCCCCCCTTTTTTAATTTCAGGTCAGCGGAACGGCGGAGCTGGTAACGTGAATAGAAATTCGAACTCCGACGCTAATGCGTCTTCTTCTTCTTCTTCAAAATAGAAACTTAATTATTAATTTATTTTATATTATACATTTCTTTGTACCTTTTTTTTTGAAAAAAGTTAATATCGAAAAAATACATAATCTTTTTTTTTGATATTCGAATTTTTCCTTTTATTTTCAATTATGCCTTTTCTGTAGCGCTCGTGTGTCACTTTTAATCGACCACGAGCCCTACAGACAGTCGCTTTCCACTGCGCTTAAGTCTAGGTTTATTCTTCCTCCTTCCCCGGTCGTATTTTGTCCCACTTCATCATTCTGTGCAGTTTTTCCCGACCTATCATGAGAACACCAAAAAACCTCAATTCACGCCTTCTCATGCCCATCATGCATTGGCTTTAATGGCCTAAAACCTTACCTTTTTTCCATCTTTCAATTCTATCTACGAAATTTTATCATAGTTATTGAGCGAGAACGAAGAAACCTTAAGTCACCCTTCCTCACATCCGATCACATCCACAAACTAATCAGCTCTAAGGCACCACTGTCCACACTTGAAAAGTAAAGTCCGTTAAAAAAGAATATGAAGTCATAAGTATTCTCTTTCAAATAAGTCCATTACGAATACTTATAAGACCTTAAGTTTGAAGAGGTTAACAATAATATCAGCAAGTCTCAGCTTCACCAAGCATGGCCACATGCAGTTTTTTCATCGATTTTTTTTTATGACAACACCCAGAATAAAACAGTGAATTCATTATGCTAATGGTAGTCAATCGCACGAGTCAATTATACATTTATTTTATTATGGGTAAAAATGCAGAAAGAAAAAATTAAAATGCAACGTGGAAATTGAAAATCATTAAAAAATTCTCATCAGTTAAGAATTTGGAAGAAGGTTGAGATCATTCTCATCATAAACCATACACATTCTACCTGAGTGCTTTATATCTAGACTTTTCTGAAAAACATTGCATCCTATACTGACAAAAGTGACAAAAAGTTAGAAGACGAGGTATTCGTACTCTTGCGTAGGTAAGGAACATGCTGCGTTGTGAAGAATTTGCTGTAACGTCTCGACTCTCCACGAAATTTGATATTCAGGTAACGTGAAAATTTACCCGCCGACGCGCCCAAACAATAACGAATCCCTCGACGGGGTTATTTTTTTGGTAAACAACGTATGTGGAAATCGATTCGCCTAAAGGGAACGTACGCGAAGATTTCACCGCGGATTTTCACCACTCTGTGTTTCGCATATACGTGCAACCTGATACTCAATTACCAGCCATTTGTTTTTCTACAAATCGCGCACGCTAAACCACGGCAAAGAAGCCCGAGCGGTGCTGGTACGCGCTCAACAGTTGAAATGTATACGAGTGTGCAACAGATTTACGTGATGGCCCGAATACGTGGCCAGGTTAACCTTAAATCTCGCGCGTACTGACCGCTACATCGAATTTCCAAGGATCAAAATGAAACGACGTTTCTGAAAATTTACCACTTCAATTATAGAATACTGGTCCACCCAGCTAATACCACAAAATTAATCTAATGCAGAAGATGACGGCTGCAAATGTTTAGATTCAGAAAAATTCATTTCTAGATAATGCGAATAGAATAGTCAAGAGTAATCTTTCAGATTAGCCGTTGCAAAACTATGAAACTAATATTTCAATCTGAAAACCTTATTACCCTCCCTTTCATCTACCTACTCATATTTTTGATACAGTATACTCCAAAACATTATTATTATTAACATCATTATTATTACCACAACCCCAATTATGTCTACTAAATCACTAGAATGAAGTATAAGTCCATGAATTCGGCTCAAAATGGATTCATAATGGCGAATCATCAAATTTTAGGAGAACTAATAAATATATGCTCATGTAGTTCCTAGTTTCCTGTGAGTAGGAGTACCATACATCATGACTTCAACATCTCAAGTGCTTTTGGAAGGAAACACTGCCTTATGGACCGACCTGAACAGATGAAGGAGGCATAATACAAAACCATCTAGATGGATCTACGCGATACTTTCCAACAGACAATGTCACCGTATCAACAACTGTTGGAGAAAATACTACTCCTAAATTTTCGGTTTATAAATAATAAATTGAGGAGGAAAAACGCATAAACACGCAAGTTCCACATTCTTACTTCTTAGAAATTCTCACACATAACTGACGATTGAAGAGATGGAAGGGTAGGTGGGATATGCTACACGACATGAAGTTACAATACCACGCGATAAGGAAGTTCAGCAATCGAACTATTGTGAAGTTACCACAAAAGCTAATCAAAGTCAACTTTTTGCATTTCCTCTCCCTTCGCCAACTCGATAACGCGTTCCATTATCACAAAACGCCTTGTAAAAGGGTTTAAACGGCACGATCGAAACTCGAGCATAGCTATTAAACATCTTCAACAATTTTGACAGCTCGGCGCCAACACCGACTCCGTAACTTTTACATACATCCCTTCGATGGTATTAAAACAGCTTTCTCCAAATGCTTTTATAATGCCAAATAATTAACGCACTTATGCGAAGTCGACCCGTGTTTACAAATAATATTAATTTCAAGTATAGCCGTACAATGTTGCTATTAATATGTTGGAAGTATCGATCGTGTTTGCCCGCACCATAAACAACATATACTACCATCGACCGTTTACCAGAATTAAGTATACAGCGTAAATGATGGATGGACGTTATACACTCGAAGCTCCAAAATAAATTCCAACCCTGTAACCGTTATTCCTTCTCGTCACAAACTTTGAATCCCGGTTCGGCCGTATTGGTCGTGGTCGCTTGAACGGATTTTTTTCCAATTTGAAAGTTTTCAGAGACTACGATGTACTTCGTCAATTTAGCGGCAGCTCGATCTCCCTTGATACGATACAACAGTACAAAGATGGATTGCCATACGGCGCTATTTCGTGAAAATAGAAGGTCCCTTTGAATTTTGCTCGCCATTATGTGTTTTCCTTTTTTATTAGTTGAGTTTTTAACAAAAACGATAACTATTACAGCCTACATGATTTGAGAATGGAGGGGGGAGGGTGTCAAGGGACGGTGAGATCTTCTAATCGTTGCTTTTCAGACCATTTGTAATCATCTGGGAAATATATATTTTTAGCCCACACGTACATATGATGTGAACACGCAGAGAAATTTTTTTTTTGATTCGCCTCAAGATGGCATTCGATTCATATTTTGAAAAGGGGTATAGGAGGAGCGAATGTCTGAAAAATTTTATTTATGGTCTCATATGAAAGGATAGGATGAGTCTAGGACACTAACATACTCAAATTTTAGCTTCCTAAGTGCTCAAAACTTGGTGAAAGGCTTTTCTCAAAAATGCGATGAAAGTACTTTTTTTTTTGATAAATTCAAAATGACGGATTATTCGAATTTTGAGCAGGGCTCGAGGGGAGCAAATGACTCAAAATTTTTGTTTTTGATCTCATATCACGGACACCAACATATCCAAAATACAGCTTCCTAAGCGCATTTGAAGGGGAGTTAGAGCAAAAAACAACCTTTTGAGGAAGTTTTGAGTCATGAAATTTCTAGAATCTTCCATATCTCTTCACCAAATCGACCTAGTGTGGTAATGGCAACTGGGGTTTCCAAGTTTCATGAATTTAACTCTTCGAACTCCAATCTTTGCTCGGTATAATGGGTATGCAACCTTCTAAATTGTACTTTCCCATTCTCTCGACGCTGCATACTTATGAAAAAAGATAAGCTTATTTTTAAAGCTAACAATGTTCCTTCCTACATCGACCAAGTGAAACCAACTTTTTGTCTAATTTACGAATCGGTATGAATCACATCGTTTATATTAGTCGCGATCGTTGTATTTACATTTTTTTTTAGATGTATATCTTCAAGAAAGTCGATGTGATGTATTCTGTTCTTGTGACTTACTTCTTAAGGGATTTTGGAAGGGATAGGGTAAGGGTTTTCAAACTTGGTATTCGGTATGGCCTGCAGACATGAAGGGATTAGCAACGCTACATGTGAACCTGAAAAGCCCTATCATAAACTCAGCTCCAGTTATATGGCATGGCTGCTTACGTTTTTTCCTTTTTCCTTTTTTTTTCAACCCTAAAGATGTCCACTTTATTAATAAGCGCATTTTTAAACAATAGAGAATTTCGTTGATAAACTTTTGAGATAGTTCTTTTTCAACGTTTTTTTTTTTTTACAAATTTTTTGAAACAATTCCCTTTATGAAGCATTCTGAAAATTTTTTCAACATTTAAAAAATTGAAAAGTACAGAAAACTGAATATCCGCCATAGAATTATGAATGATCTGACTTCAAAAAGTAATGATTTGAAGATCCTTCCTTCCCCACCAACCTCTTCTTCACAAATCAAATAGATCGCAATAGCTACAGTTTAGATGAAACATTACCAAACGAATATATTGTTAATAATTATCTTTCATAATTGAAATTCCTAATCTACCAAAAAAACAAAATCAAAATTCAGAATTTTTTGTTGAAAAATTTGAGAATTCTCGATTCCATTTCACGAAAACTCCTCTCATTCTAAAAGTCCACAAAAAAAAAAAAATACCAAACAGCGACCAAAAAAACGAGATTATACCAAGCCTTTCGTCATCTTTCCCGACGCCATCTCCCATCAAAACACAGTCCGAAAACCCAATTAACAAAAGGCGCCCGCCATCCGGCTAAAATATCTCTAATATCGTTACTTTCTCTGCGCTAACTTCTTCGCTCGATTCTCAAGCCGGAAATGGAATTTTCTCCTTAGCTTAAAAATCTCTCATTCCCACACCGCGGTACTTAAACCTACTACATTAAGAAAACCATTCACGAACTCGAAACGGATTCCCTTGGAGATCTGAAATGAAAAAGCTCTCCGATATTTCGCTTTCATTACGCGTACCGTACGCAAATATTGAATCTGCCAGATAAGAAAATCCCGTAGATAATAATTTTCAATACCAAAATACCAGCATACTCCCTTCTCCATTTATCTCTTTTAAACAGACTCGAACGGCGTAATTTTCGTATCCTGGATTTCTTCGCCGCGTCTCGATAATCGGAATTATTAAAATTCGCCGCTGAAAATAGCGAACGATTCGAACGATGTAAAGGGCGGGTTTTATATTTCTTATATCCACTTCGCCGACATTTTATATGATATCGACGTCCGTGTATAGGTATACGAATGGCAAATCTATTTTAGCCCAGGTTTTCAAATTTTCCATTAAGGGATGAAAATTTTCTCGACGTTACTTCTCCGCACCGACCACTACAGGTAATTCTTTAATAGTAAATTTACATCTTCCCACGATTTTCTTCTCGTTTTATACCTCGAAAATATCAATTTATCAGACAAATATTTTTCTACATAATTCTAGTAATAGATTTTTAATTATATCTAAAAATAATATCAGTAAGCGAATTAACAACCGTCGCATTTTTTTTCCTTCCGTCATACAGCACAACACCGTGCGACTTTTGTAATAACGAGAATCGTTGCCAAGTGAAGTGTTAACAATGTGCTATCTTTCATAATCGCCGGCGACATAGCTCGCGTTTTTTTTTTTTTTTTCGTTAATTTGTATTTAATGAATGCGCGCGTGCCACCATTTGACCGTGAATAGTTTTACGACTTATTATTTCAGTTAAAACTGAGTACGACGACAGTAAAGAAGAATTCTGCATCATTATAAATGATTCCACTCCAATGTAATTCAATTAAGAATTATTGAGTAATTTGGAAATAGCGAATTTAGATGTTTTAACACTGTTAGATATTTGTGAGAGTTCTAGTGAACGATATGTCACGAGTTTTATCGATGATAGATTTTATCCAGAACATATCATGAATGTACCAATAGCGATATAGTGAAGAAATTTTTCTAATTTCTTCGTATCCCGATCTCTAAAGTCCTAATAAATGCTATTAAATAATAATAGCAGAAAACAAAAGCGATGACTATAAAATTCAAGTATTGTAAATAAGCTAAAATGTTATTCAAATTAGTTCATACCTAATCCATCCTCCAGCATAAACACGAAAGCAAAAATACCCTTATCATCACAGTCATTCTCTAAGAGAAACTTCTTCGAGAAAACAGTCACGCTTTCCTAACTACCTGAAGGCATCATGCTGAAGCTCAAGTTTTAACCCGTAATAACAAAGATCATATAATCAAACACGGGTCCAACTTGACATTCAGCTCCTATTCAATGCACAACTAATTCAAACGTATTGTTCGCGAAATTCGCTACCTACCATACGCAATTATACACCCGTTGTTGAGTTGTCGATGAATTTTTATTTATTCGGCTTACACTCTCCGTAAGAGATAAAATACTTTTCAAAAGTACACGAAAATAAGTCTCGTTAACGCTTTCCAGCTTCCACGCTCAGTTTTAAAAACTTTCCAATAAACGGAGTTTGATAAATTTATAAATTTATCTCAAACGACATTCGAAACTACATGGAGACAGAAACTTCCCAAATGTTCGTAATTCCTACAACTCTTTTACAACGAACTTCTTTTCTTTATTGAAAAGATCGTAGAGAGAAAAAAAATTAAAACAAGTACTGCCGTGTAGAGCCTAAAAGTTCGATATAAAACATTTAGTTCTCGTCAAAAAAAAAAATCACCATTCCATCTTCACGGTAGAAATAACGTACAAAGGAGGAAAAGGAAACATGACCTTTTTCTTTTGAGCTCATAAACGAGCTAGTTTTATATCTATTTTTCCCCTTTCTTTTTTTCAAAAGCAAATCAGTGGCTCGTTTACACGGATTTAGATTAACAGAATAAATAATTTTTTTCTCGGAACTTTAGCCAAGGATAAGTTTTGTTCACCCCCATTTGCTCCCAATTAAGACCTATATTAAATCCCCTGCAATGCTACGTTGGTCGTTAAAAAGGCGCCAAATTTCTGTCTATTACGCTGAAACACTGAACATTTTTTTCGATACTTACGGAATATTTTATAAACGTAAGATTAATTTTCATCATTTTTGCAAAGGTTTTAAATGTTCATCATCGTTAAATGCCAACTAGGAGGTTTTTACTCCGCACTCATCATTTCGTATTGGAAGCCCTATATTGAAACCCAAAGCCACATCCAAATTTTGTGGCTTAGTGTTGATGCTACATAAACGTTTTGATTGTACAACATAAAGACCGAATGTGATATCAAAGATCTTCTATCATCTTCTCATCGACATGACATGATGGTGCATCGACTGATGACGATTCTGCGCTCGAACTTAATCCAGCGTCTATATTGAATTTCGTGCTTATAATGAATTTGCTTTATTGACAAATTTCACTCTATTGGTAAATTTTTCAGAGGACAAATTCCGCGCAACTATCAAGTTCTTTTCTTACTATGTCGCCAACACAAGTGCTATTCCTTCCATTTCAATTTTCAAGACAAAAGCCAGAGGTATGGTTTCAGCAAATGGAAGTAATGTTCACCCGACTATCTAGTGAAAGTCCTCATTAGGCCATAAAAAGTTGTAGGGGAGCAAAATACCCTCGAACTCTGATACCATATGGGAAAATATAAGAATCTTATAACAGTGACTTCAAAATCAATTAGAAAGTGGAAACAACTACACAAAATACTTCGTATATAATTCTTGCGTAAGGTTTCTAAATTTCTCATAAAGGAAGCTAACTTATTAACTAAGGTCATCCTTCGAACCCTTTTGATGGCCTATATTATAACATATATTCCTATATTTTTATTTTAGAAAATTACCAAATAACATCGCAACAATGATTACTAATACATAAATATCAACACCACAAAATTATTTTTTCAGTAAATAATAGACTAACTTTTTTTCAATGGCATATTACATTAAATGTAGTTTTAAAATAGTTCCCTTTTGATAATTTTATATTTTGTATAACACCACTTTTTTTCTTTTTTGGATCATGTAATAAGATTTAAGATGATAGGTTATTTTTATATCAATACAAAGAAACATTATGTTTTTAATATTTTGTGTAGAGATATACTTTTGATAAATGTAGAATTGGTTGGTCAATGACGAACCACTTGATCAATCACTTATGTTACTCTCATATCGCAGAAAAAAATTTCAAGACAAAAGCCAGAGGTATGGTTTTAGCAAATGGAAGTAATGTTCACCCGACTATCTAGTGAAAGTCCTCATTAGGCCATAAAAAGTTGTAGGGGAGCAAAATACCCTCGAACTCTGATACCATATGGGAAAATATAAGAATCTTATAACAGTGACTTCAAAATCAATTAGAAAGTGGAAACAACTACACAAAATACTTCGTATATAATTCTTGCGTAAGGTTTCTAAATTTCTCATAAAGGAAGCTAACTTATTAACTAAGGTCATCCTTCGAACCCTTTTGATGGCCTATATTATAACATATATTCCTATATTTTTATTTTAGAAAATTACCAAATAACATCGCAACAATGATTACTAATACATAAATATCAACACCACAAAATTATTTTTTCAGTAAATAATAGACTAACTTTTTTTCAATGGCATATTACATTAAATGTAGTTTTAAAATAGTTCCCTTTTGATAATTTTATATTTTGTATAACACCATTTTTTTTCTTTTTTGGATCAAGTAATAAGATTTAAGATGATAGGTTATTTTTATATCAATATAAAGAAACACTATGTTTTTAATATTTTGTGTAGAGATATACTTTTGATAAATGTGGAATTACTTGGTCAATGACGAACCACTTGATCAATCACCTACGTTACTCTCATATCGCAGAAAAAATTTCTTCACATGTAATCGTTATAACGCAGTTTTTTCGTAAAAGAAAAATTTTACAGCAATCCCAAGTGCTGCATCCACATCTCAATATGTGATGACTCACCACCTCGCCCTTCTTTTAGCCCGCCATAGGTAGTATGGAACCAGGATTGGAGACTAGTACCAACATATAGCTTAGCTCGCGAGTAGTTACTTGCGCCTAGTCTCAGTCCCCTTATGTGTTCATCGTATGCAACTATTTATACATGGAAGTACAACAGATAATATTTTTTAAAATTTAAATGAAACCACTGATTTAAGTATCTATGATGATAGAAAAAAAAATTGCAAAAAATTTGTGGCATACACTTTTTGTCTATCTTCATTCTTGAAGGAGCTACGATGATTTAAAATTTTTCCAAAATTCTATTTGTTAAAATTTAATTGAAATCGTTCATTTAAGTAGGTACCTAGGATGGTAGAAAAAATGCATTAAAAATTTTAGCAAACACTTTTTGCCTATCTTCATTTTTGAAGGGGCTAACAATAATTTCAAATTTCCCCATGATTTTTTTTTCTAATGTGACTGAAATCATGGAAAAATTAAAATTCAAATATGTACGTTTTGCTTATCTTCAGAATTGAAGGTGTTTCAGCAATTCCTATCACTACACGGATTCGGTACTACTTTAATTTTCCATCTTTACATTTTAATTTTTCGAGAAAAAATTGTTATATGTAGGTTTTACAATGGCTTTGATTCTGTCTATTATTTCTCTTCAATCCTCAGCCCTTCTTCGAAATATCTAATCGTGAATAATAAAAAATCATGGGGAAATTTGAAATTATTATGGCCCCTTCAAAAATGAAGATAGGCAAAAAGTGTTAACTACAATTGTTTATGCATTTTTTCTACCATCCGAGGTACCTACTTGAATGAACGATTTCAATCAAATTTTAAAAAAAAGAATTTTGGAAAAATTTTAAATCATCGTAGCTCCTTCAAGAATGAAGATAGGCAAAAAGTGTATACCACAAATTTTTTGCAATTTTTTTTTCTACCATCATAGATACTTAAATCAGTAGTTTCATTTAAATTTTAAAATATATTATATGTTGTACTTCCACGTACAAATAGATGCATACGATGAGAACATAAGGGGACTGAGACTTGGCGCAAGTAACTACTAGCAAGCTAAGCTATATGTTGGTACTAGTCTCCAATCCTGGTTTCAAACTACCTATGGCGGGTTAATATCATCGTTTTTTCCTGAAACCAGTTCTCTTTAATCTTATTACGACTCAACTACCGAATACGGCTACTACTTTCCGAGTTTTCAGTTTTCTGTATGCCAATACTCAAAATATACATACACGCGTTCCATCTTTTTTCATTTATAAAATTACACCACATAAGACTACGCTTAAAATTTTCGTTAAATCATCATTATTTCAGTCTGATTCATGCTCATAAAAATATATCATCGAATGAAAATGTTTCATTAATTAGTTCTACTGAGAATACGATATTTAGCTATTTGCAAACATTAAAATCATCACACTCCCATCGTCGACGTAACAAAAGAACGAGCATGATTTCGTATCGCCTTGATAAACTATTATGAGCAATTTCCTCGCCTCTCATTTTTAGCGTCGGTTCCTTTTCACTTCAGCGTATATAAATTTATATCGCGTTTGAAAGCTGTCAAGAAAAATCTCCGACTATAGCTTTTAAATAATATTCCCTTAACATGTACCTCCTTCCTTTCCTATTCGCATATAGACGTATACACCAACCTAACCCGTTTCCCGGTTCTGGCGTGAGCTTTTCAACCTTTTTCTAATACATGAGCCTATATACGGAGTTATACTGTTGTGTACGACGAACGCGTATTGTGAAAGTTTGTCGACAATAAACGCATTAGCCCTGGATTACCCTTCCTCGCCCTTAAAGGTCTCATACGCATATCGTATATGCTGTGATCTGTGCGAGTCAAATACAATGGGGCAGAAGTTTTTTTTTTCAAGAATAGTTTTTGAAAAAATTTTAATAATAAAATTTATGACCTAAATTACCGTATTTATACTTTCTTATCATTCATCCTTCTGGAGATAAATGTACCTTCTAGATTTTCATAGCATGACTGAAGTTTTTTTACAAATTTTATCAAAATTCTATTTTTCACTTTAATTCTGCTCAAACTAAATCCAAAACGTGGAAATTTTGATACGTTAGTATTCTTGACTTTCTCATTGCACCCCTTCACCTCCCACTAAAATCTGAGTAAAACTACAATTTGATTAGAATCAAAAATCTAAAAATAGTACTTCTAGATTTTCATGAAATAATGTCTTCATCAAATATCAGCGATTTCTACGCATACCTGCAATATCTTTCCAGTGACTGACTTCGTTTAAAAAATTACTCAATATAGAGTAGCGGTGGACAAGTTGAGGCATGGGGGTCAGATGACTATTGCGCTTTTCTCGTAAATGAACTAATTTATTGCAACCAAAAGCCCTTGTTGACCCTGAAATAAAAAGTTATCTCCAAAACCTTAGCTGAATTCATGTCAAATAAATTTGAAATAGAATACACTCAACACAAACTTGAAATTAAAAAAAAAGTGATGATACTAACAACACCATAAATTATTCCATGTCGGAAGCGGAAGACGATGCAACTCCGAAAAGTGATGATATTAACATAACCACAAATTATTCGGGTGGTTCAATAAGTTCCGGAAGCTGTTACAACAATACTATCGTAACTAAATTTCATTCAATGTTATCCCAACTTAATTTGTAAGATAATTAGTATATCGATAAGTCGTCTCATTATTTACTTAAGAGTATTTAAGATTATTTTTGAGTTACGGAATTTAGACTTAGATAAGAAAAACTGTTGTTACAACAATATCATCGTAACTAAATTTCAACATTATCTTAACGTAATTTGTTGGCTATTTCAATGTTATCGTAACTTAATTTGTATATCGATAATTCGTCTCATTATTTATTTAAGATTATAAGGAACCCAGACTTAGATAAGAAAAACTGTAATGCTTAAGTCAAAATCATCAGTTAGTCAGTCTAAATAAACATTTCGTATGAGACGGTTCTCTTGACTTTTTCCTTTAGAGTAACAAAGCGAGGAGGATGATTTGAACTCATCATATTCAATATTATTCAAAGATGTATTAGACCCCGCCACAGAAGGAAGTAAATATTTAGAATATAAAGCTTGACTGTTACTTGGTTTGTCCACAAGTGAACAGTAATCAAGGGGTGTGGAATTTGCAAAAACAGTTCGTAGTGATTATTAATGAAAATTCACTTTTTTGTACGGACATTAACAACCGACGAAATTCGAGCGTTAAAGGAATATTTCAATTTGAGGATGAAGTACGGAAGTGATTTCACAAAAAGGAACTTACGAAGCATATTCACAAAAATGAGTCCACGATTTGGAGAGATAACTGGCATGTCAAAACGTCGGAAATTCTTGATAATTCTTCATAATTTAAGAAGAAAATAAAAAACTATGGTAGAAAATAATTTAAAATTACAAGCTAAACCTAAATGTTGTTACATTCAAGCAATTTACCACAAACTAGGAAAATTCTTTATTTATAATCTTGAGAACTTATTTACTGAAAAAGATACATCACTCAATAAAAAAATTTACTACCTTTGTAAAGTTTCGGGTTTAGATAACGATTTATGGAAATTCCTGAATATTTTTGAACTATGTAGTAAAGCCAATAACTGGAAAGACCAACAAGAAATGAAATATTTCACAATGTATTTTACCGACCTCGCTCTTCAAGTTTACCAAAATTTAACACCAACCTCAACAACATGGTGAAGCGGCCAGAACTGCCACCGGTCGTAACTTTTCGTATCATGATATTGCCCAAACTGGTCGCGTGATGAGCGCAAGCGAAATAATACGTTTTATGCGCCGAAGTAGTTGACAGAGTCTACGCACAGTATTTGGTTTTGGATGTACGCGTCGCGTCGTTGACATGAAATCGTGGCATCAGAAATGCGTATAGTGTTTGTCGCGTTTTATTTATTGAATGTGTTTTTATTTAGAGGTTAGCGATTCAAATCAAATAAAGCGGTTTTAAGTGCGGAATTTACTTATTGTTTTTTTATCACAACATCGATTCGCACCACATCGAAACACCCCGTTCTTGTTGTCGCCATCGTTTCGTCTTCGTCCCTACGCCATTCCATTCGTAGGGATCGAATTCCATGAATCACTCCGAACAATCTTGGATCCTTAGGTAAGGATCGTGAGGCGGTGGAAAGTGTAACCTAGGACAAAGCAGCAAGCCAGCGTAAGTAGCTCAGCAGCAAGCCAGCGTAAGTAGCTTGATATAAGAGGAGAGAGATTTCTCGCCACCCCACCAATTCAATGGGAGCAACTGAAAACTTAATTTCTATCAGTTTTTAATGAAAACGAAAATCTAAGGAGAAAGTGAATTAGCCCTTGAATATATTAATAGTGTACTGCACTTATCGAGGTAAACAAATGTAAAGATATTTTAAAAGGTATAAAACTCGAAATTCCTGAATCGATTAATATGTGTGATGATACAAAAATACGATTGTGGAGAGCAATTACTGTGACATAAGATTTCAATACTGCAACCGAATACTCTCATACAGAACTTCATCTCAACGTCTCGGAAGGCTGATATTAAAACTTTCTCAATCAATTTTTCTCATTGATTCTTACTTTTCATACCATGGCGACGAGAATTCCACTTAATCGTACTTCACCACCATCCTTCGGAAGCTTTTATTATTACCACGTCCATCTGCGAAAGGTTCAACTTTAATGGACCTTCGACCTGTCGGTTGTCATTTCCTCGCTTTCTTTATACTTAGCTGTCTCATAAAAGCGAACACGGAAATTCAGTTTCCCCGTTAGAGGGGCGCGAATTTTCCGGTTGTTTAAATAATTCTTAAGTAATGGTCGGCCATTTTTATCAATATCCGAGTTGTTAGTAGGAAAGGCGCGAAATAGTTCACCGGTTACTTTTCATCACTATTATTGTTGACTGGCTTTGGTAATGTCGGTGGGATTTGCAATAAAATTTTACATTTTTTAGAAACGCCTGACCAAAATCTTAAGAACTGTTTGAAACTTCTCGTATCATATTAGCCAGAATGAGAAGTGAGCGGAGAAAAAAACAAACAGAAAATGATAAATCACCAAAAGTTTCGTCTCTCATATAGAAACTGACTTAACCTTGTATAGCTTTGGTGATACCACTGCAATACTCCAATACACTCGATGCGATGAAAATGACACCGATCGATATGAGAACTAATTCGCTTTATTTTAAAAAGATTATCAATACCGCATAGAACGACAATCGAATTAATTTACACCTAAACCTCATCTAATCGCCATCATCCGACTAACTAGCGAGAAAATCACGGCTAAAAAATCCCTACGCTTCGATTACACCGAATGCGGAAAAAAACACGCAATCCGTAACCCGCATTACACGATTTGGAGGGAAAAAAACACCGCGACGACAAATTAGTCGTCCTTTCGACTCCAAATGAAAAAACCAAACATCCCGAATAAAACCTGCCGCTTTTTTAAATTTAAATTTCATTCGGATAAAATGAAAAATAACCTTTCCATCGGTAACAAATAAAGCGCGTAACCGTGAATTCGTTAGCGTTCCCGGTATCGTCGAAAACGCCGCACAAATAATGGCTATTCGATGTTTTCCAAACGGCATAAAATTTCAACTCAGCGGTATATGTATATTCGGCGTCGCAAAAAATAATGCATTTCATTAACGTACCTCATAAATGTCAACTCTCATTAGCATTTTAATTATAGCGTGCAGTTTAGCCTCCGTGTCCTACAACGTCGGAGAGCCTTTTTTTTTTTGTTAAATGTACTTAGCGCCTATCCTTATTTTTTTCCTCTTTCGTTGTAGAAACTGCGGCAGGAAAAAGTACTTGATATTTGACCCGACGTCGTCGACAGAAACTCGTCCAAAAGAAATGTCATGAACGACGAAAAAACGCTGCGAACAAATATAACTCGCTCGTAGAACCACCAATCCAATTTACAAGCAAGATGCGGTTTTCCCTATATACAAGGTGCTCAAACATTGACCAGAAAATCGATGAGTAGGACAATAACCCCTCATCATCCTCCCCCCAAGCATACATGTAATCGTAGATTTGCGGCATGGTATATTTCTTATACTCAAAAATCATATAAATTTATATTCATCAAGTTTGAGCTATTTGGAGGTCTTCAAGCCTTTTTTAAATTTTTATCATTCCTAATTTTAAGATTAATTTCGACTCAAATTCAAGCGGTCATACTCAGGACCCCGACCAACGTCACTTACAAAGACTAGCTTTTCTAGATCGATTTTTTGAATAAATATGGAACATTCTGCAATACATTCCACGACGCTTTCTCAAACAGTAATTTTTTCCTGTAACTCCCCTTCATAATTATTCAGGAACCCAAAATTTAGATACGTTAGTGTCCATAACGCACTCATATGAGTCTATGAACGAACATTTTGAGGAGTCGACCTTTTTGCCAGATCGACTTTTTGATAAGAACCAAAAATTAAAATGAAAACCTTTTTTGCCTATTCACATGAAATTATGAAATTTTGAGCCCTCCCACAAAAAATACGTATATAATATATATATAAACAATAAAGTTGAACAATTTGCATAGGATCACAAATAGGCTAAATACAATGATATGAAGACATCTCCCCTCTCCACCTTTCCTTTCCTTTCCTTTCCAAATGAAGTAGGTTATAATAGCCGGCAGCTTTAATTAAAACCTTGATTTATGAACAAATGATATTTGCTTCAATTTTAAAAGCACGCTAGATGCGCATATAATTCTTTTTTCGTCCTTACCGAGTTCTATTGTTACCCATAGATTTTAGTTTCAAGTTAGGACACCCTATATATTCGAATACGCTTTGTGCATTCCAATTTAATTAATTAGCGAAGCGCAATGCGCACTGAAAATAAATAACACGAAGAAAGCGAGTTGCATTTCAATTTTTATTATTTTTCTGCAGACCTGCGGTGAATACATCACAGCACGCAGTACACTAACATAGCTATGGACCGCGCCCTCAGCTAGGCGCCAAATAATGTAACCCAATTACCCGCACTAGCCCGATGCACGAACGGTCCAAAATATGTTGTCGATAACTTCTTTTTCGTACCTTTGGGAATAATGCAGCTCACTGGTAGATTTAAACAGATATAATTTTTTTTCTTCCTTTATTGTTCTTCTTTTCAATTTCGAAATTATAATGAAAATAATATTTAACATAGTTCAAGTTTCATTACCCTCATACTAAGGTTTAACGCAACTATTCCTTATCTGTTTCAAGTATTAATAAGTTCAGGCCAAAGTAATCAATCCAAAGAGACTATGCAAGTCATAAAAAGAGGAGTAAGATTAGATCATTCTTATTTATCACAAGGTAAAACACAACATTCCGCTCACCACTAAGAAATTGAAAACCACCTCACGAAAACCACTCCATAACGACAAGAAATTAGCTCCTGTACCAAGCTCTTGTGGTGGTCATTTGAGCTCTCCAAGACAGGGGTTACCAGAACAGCCAAACATAGTTCAAAGCCTCGTTCAAAATCTTAGCCCGACAACTCCCTATCTCTCAGCCTCTATCAAATTGATCCTACGTCGTTAGGGCCATATCCTTACACCACAGGTTATCATATCTATGAAATAATCAAACTATTCTACGCGCCGAGTGTTACCAAGGTGTTGTCGATCATATGCATACAGAAGACATTTACGATTATAAAAAAACTTCGAAATCCGTAATTGCATCGTTATACATATATTGGAAATTAAGCGTGACTGATTACTTTGCCACATACACTTAGTTTTAATATGTTTTGATTTTATAAGTGAAGTATAACCGATTAAATGTCATTATCGCAAAAATTTTTAATATAAATACTGCACTTTTTTACTTTATATTCATATCAAAGAAATGTCTTCTGTCTCTAGTACCAACACTATTGTTTTTAACTTGAAATAGACAAGAATTTTCTTCACAAGTTGAGTAAACTGAGTGGTGGTAATTTACCACCATTCACATCTATAACTAAATTAACATATTTATACCCAGTTTTAAAAGTCGGGCTCCAACCTGGAACGAGCTCAGCTTCACAACGGGCAAACTTGGATGCGATTCGCAAAATCTTGACCAACTTAGAAGCTATTAAGACTAATGTGGACCAAGAGTACCTAAAAGCCCTCATATTGAGGAAATTCGATAGGGAAACTTTGGTTGCCACGTTATCCCAATTAGTAACCACACCTAGCGAGAAGTTCTCAGTCGAAAAAGCGCGAAAAATTATTACAGACTACAAACATTTTGGGTTCGGAGATTAATGTAGAGGTGTTACCTCTCGATAATCTCTGGATTCTTGAAAACCTAGGAATAAAATCTTCTGAGTTAGAAGAGAACGACGATTTTGTTCTAAAAAATTTTCGAAGCGTTGTACGATTCGAAAATAATCGATTTATTGTGAGTTGGCCTTGGAAACAAGAGAACCCTCACATACAATCGAATTTTCGAATGTGCATGGCGCGTTTAAAATCGCTGATTGCACGTTCTACATCACATCTACTTAATGAATATGATAACTTGCTGAAGGATCAATTATCTCAAGGCATTATCGAGCAGGCACCGAAAACCACACATTTTTTAACACACTATTTACCTCATCGCATGCCAAAGAATAGATGGTAAGTTTTTGTTTTATTTTACTAACATTTTTTTCAGTAATATAAGTTTTAACAATTTTACTGTTCTTTTTTTTTCAGGAACATTTCGTACTAATCTGCCTGGGAGAGTGGAGAAATTTCTCCTTGAAAAACCGGAAAACTTCGAAAATTTCGAGAAGCACGTAAAAAATGTACGTTTAGACGCTCTTTGTTAAGCAAAGGAGGGTTATACTGTAGCTATTGTGTCTTTTCCAGAGAGTCGGAAAACTGCTTAAGTAACTCAACGATTGGGTAACAGTTATAATATTAAGTTGTAGAAATGATAATAATTGTTGTTTATCAATAAAATGTTTTCTACATTAATTTTTGTGTTTTTCTTATTTTTATCTAATTTTTCAACTAAAAAAAAAAAAAAAAAAAAAAAAAGCTTTTCTATGGAATATGGTACGGTTCCATAGTGACGCTCTTACTACTCATAAATTATCATCTAAATATTACACCACAATCTCATTGACGAGCATTATGCATTACAAATTCGTAATTCGTAAAAAGCGAAACCTCACAGTCATTTCTACTTTGCTGATTCGCATCAAAAGTTGAACGATTTGTAGGAATGAGGTGTTACAACTGGTGTTGGAGGCAACTATGCTAATGTACGCTCTTTTAACGTAAGTAAATAATTCGGCCATCATCAGTATAGTGGAAGCTGTCAAAAGGTAAAAGTATCGCCAAAATGCGATTATGAATGATACATCGCAAGTTTCAACTACTTTTTTTTTTTTTTTTTTTTTTTTTTTGATGCGTGCTTTATGGTACAGTATATTAACAAGAAGACTTTTTAATAAAAACAAAAATAATAATAAAGAAACTTAGAAAGTATGATTTCATAGAGATAATAAACTCCCTGAAGTCTGGAGCTTTGAAATATGATATAAACATTGTTCAGAATTCAAAAAGAAATTCTTGAAATTATTCAATTTTCAATTTTTAATTTCTTATTCATTTTTTGTTTTATCATTTATTATTTTCAAAATTTCAAATTGCCAACTTCTTCCATAACGGAGGGAATATTCTTTTTATTCACATTTCATAATACCTCTTCTTCTACTTTCAATATTCTGCTAAATTCTTCTCTAATATCCAAAAATTATGAATAAGTAAATAATCAAGAAATGTAGCACTCACTTCTCAAATTACATAATTTTTTCAAATTTTGTAGCTCTTCTAACTTTTTTTTTTTTTTGTTAATAAACAAATGAAAAATTTTAATATTTTTTCCATATTTTTTTACTCATCTATTTTCAGATTTTTTCGGGTAATCTTGCATAATTTTTCAATGTAAACTTCATTTTCAATTTTTTCCCATTTTTTTTTTTTTTCAATTTGATATAGAAATTTCTCTGCACACAATGCTGAGCCGGAGTCTGTTTCATAAGTGGAACGCTTGGATCGGTAATGCCATGAGCAAATAAGCTCGAGATCTATTCGTGACATCATCAACTACGCACATTCCATCCACGACAACCATCATAGCGTATTCACATGGCCAATAAATCAACAACCCCTTTTACCAAAATAGATAAATTAGTGTAAAATATTTAAACACCTACGAGAGAAATTAAAACCAGAGAGAAGAAAATTACGTTTCCTTTTCTGTTCATCTCCGTGCCCGCCTTGACGACTCTGAATTCGTTATCAAGGATGATGATCTTTCGCGAGTGATTTCAAATATATTGCTCGCTTTGATTGTAGGTCGTGCTAGCATAATTACCCTTGACCTAGTCATCCCTTTGAGGTAACCGGTTCGTCGAGTCAGCGCATTAGCTACTCAAAATATGCAAGCAACTTCGGCTGATCGATGGAAATTGCGAATCATTCGCAGGTCGAACAATTCTTCCACCAATCCGCTACTTCCCTACAACCTAGCAACGTATTGGAGGCTTTGATACGGCGTTACGCAGTATTCACGACTCTTTTGCCGCAACGAGCTCATTTGACGTACACAGCTTCAATTTGAATTTCCCTTTGATATGCAAATTGATAATTTTTAGTCGACGTGTAATTTCACGCCGCTTTTATAATTGTCAAAAGTGAGAAAAAAAAAATGTTCCCACCTTTGACTCGGCTACGTGTACTCAGCGATGGAATGCTATGAAGATTGATGCGGTTACACGTATGCAAAAAGACCAACACGTCGTAACGTTACTTGTAAGTCGAGCGAAGGAACGTAAAATACGTCTCATCGACAAGCGCCCATACACGAGAACACTTTCAAACCTCGGTAAAAGCCGAGGTATCGTTCAAAAGCTCTATAATATTTTACAACATCGAGCATCTTATACGCGTATCCATAAAGTTTATTAACTCTATGGCTTCGCTCTCTCCGTTTCGAGTAATAATTCATCTATACATCCGTAATCGCAACAAAGATCATCCAGACGACTCAAAACGAGCGCTAAAGACGGGCGCGGAAATTACATTCGTCTCGGGTGCTTGAATACGGGCGCCTACAAGACCCCACCTTGTTTCCCCAAAACGTTTAACCATTCGCCAAATTCGTAAACTGTACCTCCGCACACGACCAGCAACTGGTACTCGTCTATTGTCTCGTACAGCAACTTGCAAATCACTCCCTGGCTCTCGGTCACCTCAGTACCGCGATCCGAATGATGCGCTTTTCTATTCTCCACTGCGAAACGGTGGTTGTAAAAAATCACGCTCCTCCGGCTCAGCTCAATTCGAGAACGCATAAAAAGCTCAAAACATCGTACCGCGCGGTATACTGTATAGGTACAACCATGTTTCGAGTGTTTCGGCGGATCGATAGCCTCACGTTCGTATATGCCGCACCGCGTCTAAAATGCTAGCAGTAGTTTTGAATGATAACCCCCTATTTAACGTTCAAAGATCAGCTTCCACTTCCTGGTTTTTACGCCGTTGCCGCCCAATACATGTATTTTACAACGCGACTGAGGTTGCGGACAATTTTTTTTCTCTTCTATAGGGTTTTTTAATGCCTAAGTTAACCTGATACACAGAACAGTAAGGTAAATCAAAAGTTTTTTTTCTTGATGGAAAAGGAAGAGACACAGAGAAGGACGAAAAATATCAACTCATAAGTGGTTTCTCAAATTTCAGCGATTTTTTTCCTTTTTTTTTTTTCAAAGACAAATAAAATATTTATTTCTTATTTGATTCGAAAATCTAAATCTTTTATAGCAATGACTCACTTTAATACTGTGATAACCCATCACTATCCAACATTATATTTTTTATATATTTCTGAAGCGGTAGGAACTGCCAACCTGCACTATTCGCGTTATAAGTACGGGCAACACTGTGTGGCGATAACCGAATGCTACGATCCGACCTATCTGAGTATGAAGTTGCAAAGGAGGTTTGGTAGAGACGAGTTCCGTTGAAGTACTTATTAGGAAATGTTAGAATTGAGCTACCTACTTACCAATGTATTACTTGTGTGTTGTACTTTAAATTGTTACAAGTGAAATATGAAACCCTGCGGTTTTATAGAAAAGTATCGTTAATTTGTGGTTTAATACACTAAACGTTTGCTCATGGTGTTTTATTCCTTCTCACTAAAAGAGTCACTCAAAACAAACCGCGAACTTTTCTGGAAGATCGGAGTTCTTGGGTTGACGCTAAATACCTCCAGAGGCGTAAGTAAAATCTACAAGATCAACAAGATCGTAAGTAGAAATACGAAACCCCCGACAACCGATTCAGTTTAATCAATCAAGTCATCTTCCAACATAATTTATGTAAAACAGATTTACTTCTAGCTCAACTTTTGATCTATTCAAAGATGCTTCTTTTCTCGTCATTTTAAACGAACTACTTGATACCTCTATCACTATGATCACAACTTTGACAACCAGGGGTGCTAATCGAAACAACTAAAGTGTAAGCAAAAACGGTAACCGCTACCAATAATTAATCATGTGTTTTAGTGATGAGCAATTAACCGTAATCACAAACCCAAATAAAAGTTTTATCACGAAACTGTAACTGAGTCAAATCATCTGAAAAGGAATCGGTGATCCATAACTCGAAACCGAAATAATTTGTTTCGGTTTCGGTTTTTTAAATTGCCCAGGCCATACTGCCGAATACTTGAAAGAAGTGATTTTGAAGAAACTGCAAAAGTTTGGTATCAAAGAAAAAAACGTAAGCAGCCATGCCGCATTACTGGAGCTGAGTTTCTAACTGGGGCTTGTTTTGATTTAGTAATAACCTTGCTTAACCGTTCATCACTACAGGCCACACCCAATACCAAGTCTGAAAACCCCTACCCTATCCTTTCCAAAAACACTTAAGAAATTCAATTTGGCACAAATGTAGTATTTCTTGCCATGAAATAATCATGCGAATACATATTTCTCAAATTATAACTATTTGAGGGTCCTCAAATTATCTTCAAATTTTGTAAATCCGCCATTTTGAACCCATTTTGACTCAAATTTAAGTGGTTATGTTCTGGTCACAAACTAATCCTACACACAAAGTTTGACCATTCTAGGCCGATTTGGTGATGAGATATGGAAGATTCATGAAATTTCCTGCAGCAATTTCCCCTCCAAAAGCCGTTTTTTGCTCTAACTCCCCTCCAAAATCACTGAGGAAGCTAAAATCAAAATACGTTTGTCACTTGGGCTCATTTTATCATATGACACAGCAATAAAAAATTTTCGACCCCTCCTGTACCCCCACCACTATTTTAGGTTGGTAACCCCGCCTTCCCCCTCCAACATCATGTATGGAAGTGAATTCGGGATATAGTATACAACTTATCCCCAATAACCATATGAATTCATATTAATTACATTTTTACCAACTTGAGGCTCCTCAAGCTCTACTCAAAATTTTGATAATCCGCCATTTTGAATCCATTTTGATCCAAATTCAAGAGGTCATATTGTGGTCACCAACTAACCTCACACACAAAATTTGACCTCTTTAACTTGATTTGGTGGGGAGATATGGAAGATTCAAGAAATTTCATGACTCAAAACTTCCTCAAAAAGCCGTTTTTTGATCTAACTCCTCTCAATATGCACTCAAGAAGCTGAAATTTGGATATGTTAGTATCCGTGACTCACTCTTTGATATGAAATCAAAAACGAAAAATTTGAGCTATTTGCCCCTTCTCCAGCCTCCCTCAAAATTTGAGTCATCCGCCATTTTGAAATTTATCGAAAAAACAAAAAAACTATTTTTGCGCATTTTCAAGAAGAGTCTCTCACCAAATTTTGAGCGAATTTTATGAATACTCGCCGGCGCTACGCGTGGGGAAAAAATATATATATATACCAAAAAGTTGGACATTTGCCAGATGATTACAAATGGCCTGAAACGCAAAGATTTGAAGACCCCACCCTCCCCCGACCTTCCCTTCCCAAATCAGGTAGGCTGTAATAGCTATCGTTTTGTTAAAAACTCAGCTAAAAATATATATGCGGTAACAACTGACAACGGTGCTAATTTATCGAAACTGCTCAAGATTACAGAAGCGAAAGCAACCGAAGTGAAGAAAATGAAGAAAAGGATGAGCCAGAGCTCGAAGATTCCAGTTTTAGTGTATTGAAGTCGATAACGAAAAAGAAGTTGAAATTTTGATGGCCCAAACTTTGGTAAAATTGATAAAATTTGGCAGGATTCAAATGAAGTTCAAAGTAAAAATTTACATTTTTAAGTATTTTTGAAAGAAAAATAGATGACTTTCCAAGTTATTAAATTTATTGCTATATTTTACCCATTTTTTAAATTTTTATGTTATAGGTATCAGATGTGCGGCTCATACCTTACAACTTGCCATTCAAGACGCGTTAAATTCTAATTCTGTAAGTCACAAAATGGCTCTCCTTGATAAAATTAGAAGAACTGTTAAAAAATTGCGAACTCCAGTACTTTCATTCATACTAAAATCGTTTTCAAAACTCAACCAATTCTTGAAAATGCAACAAGGTAACATCTTCATTTTTAATGATTGTAGATGAATAACTTGTTCAATTTTTTTTTCATTCATTTTGTTGAGTTTTTTCATTTTTAATTATAAGTATGGGTGGGCATTGCTTTTTTTTGAAAAACATCTTCGTATTCATGAGGATAGAATTGATGAAGACTACAAATAAATCTTGCTTATCTATGGTCAAAAAATAGTAAATTACCTAAAACAATGAGCTAATAATTGGATTTATAAATTGGAATATACAATTAAGTACGAATATTTACTTTCTGTAATATTATTTTCAGTATTTTGTAATTTTGTGTAACTCTAATTCACTAATTGTATGTGATTATTGGTTATCACTCATCAGCTTACTTATCATGCGTTCCTCATTATTGACAAATGACAAGTTCACATTTTAGATTAAAAAATTGAAAAAAAATATGAGAAAAAAACTGTTTGCACTAACCATAATCTGAGAGCTAAAACCGTAACTACAAACCCAAAACTGCTTTTTGTGAATCTCGAAACCCAAACTGATCCATAACCAAAAATTTTCAGGTTTAACTATAACCCGAAACCGAAACTAGAAAATAAAGGTTTAGCACCCCTGTTACAACATTTAAATTCACTATTTAACTCTTCATTTACGATTTTCAAAAATTTTATAATTAATTTCACAACATTTCTGCACCATACATAGACTTTCTGTAGTAGATAATACCGTATTCTTATAAATTGGGAACAAAATGGCGGATGGGTATACCTACTTTGTTATAGTGCCCTAGTGAGAAAACGTTCATTTTTACCTCTGAACTGTGTTTTTGGTCATATTTGCCAAAGTTCTACGAAACATGTCCGTTATTAAAACCACAGCAGAAATCACGAAGTTTACGAACGTTTTGGACATGTTTATAGCGACGATTAGACTGTATTCGACTACGAAAGCTTCGCAGAAACCTCCCTAAAATCAACAGCTTGCTTAGGAATGCCAAAAAAATCGAATGTAGGCTTTTTCAAGACATTATTTCGGATCAGTGGAAGTCCAAGATTCGTTCGTTCGAAACAACACTCGATTCAAGCTGTTGAAACCCAATGTGCCGAAGTTGACCACTTGAAAGCCGAAATCCATTATAAAGATACTATAGATGGAAATTTTGGTCTTCTCAATCATTAAGATATAATAGACAGGATTTTTCGTATTTTTCCTTACGAAGATATTATCGACATTAAATTGTCAAGATACGTACTAACGAAGGTTTATAACATCACCAAGTCCATGATATTTTTCCATGAATTCTTTTTCTTTATATCTATTCTGACATAACACTATTAACCTATCTCCTCGCATTAACCGAAAACCCCGAGCATGAGTACGCTGCTTAATAACACATAAACACCATCCAACATTGCCGTATATCCGCCTCATTTAACGCGTGTGTTTCTTCCCCCGCTTGAATTTCTTACACTATTTAGACACGGGCGTTCCCATTTTTCACGTTCAATAATACCATCGTCGAGCGTTCCGTCTCATTACGAGAGAGAAAAAAAAAAGGCAGGCGAAAAACGCGCCAACGCCGTTCGGCGATGGTAAAAGAAAAACCTACATTTACGCTATTACCCGAGGTCGTAATCTTAACGATTCCCAACATTCGTACAGGCGGAAAAAAATTACACTTACACCATCGCATAAGCTCCGCCGACCTTTTCATCCTATAAAAACGTCCGAATGGTCGTAAAAAATGGCGCTAATTCTAGCTTCGAACGAAAACAAAAACTGGTTGCAAATACGCGTTCCACGATACCAAAAACTTAATCCTATTACTTTCGTACCGAAAGATAATAACGAATTCGATGGAACAACCGATATAACGTTCTAACGGCGCTATTATTAGGCGAACCGAAGCTAAGGTGGTAATGGCTCGTTACCAATAATCTCGCGACCCGAAAAGGATTAATATTTTACCAAATAACAAACGTACATATTCGCTAACGCTCGATCGCATTCGCCTTCATGTTTAATCGGCTTTCTTCACGCGACGAAACTTCCTTCGTGTAAACATCTCTCAGATCCTATCGTCTCGTGTTCGCGAATTCTTTCCGTCACGATTGTATAGAGAGAGAAAATTGAAATTTCCAAATTATGATACCTTTGAAGCTTACCGTTCCATCGAGCTTCGCCCGAAATTCTTTAAAAAATTAATTTCTTAATGGACTTATTTTTAAGCTCGCTACCACCATTATTGCTTTCTTTTCTTGCGTACACATATTTTTCAACTGTAGCATAGCCTTAACGTGTTCATATGTTACATGACTCGAGCGAAATTAAATATGCTTACATTAAAAATCAAATTACCAATGTTATCAATTTTTTCAACATCATAATTTTTTCCAAATTTTTTTTTTTTCAGATCTACTAGTGCCTTCTCGCCCCTTCGGGGCTCGCAATAAAAATTAAGTGAAGAAGAAAAAGTTATTTTATCAGACAAGTACTGCTACATTCCAAACTGCACAACCCAATTTATTCTTATTTGTTACACCCCCCCCCCCCCTGAGTTCTTCCTTTCAGGATGGGCTCGTCCTTTTATACCTTTGTATACCTGCCATTTTAAACAATTTTACAACTTTACTCTTACTCTTGCCTATGTACAAAGCTTTTATTGAAATTTATCACATTTTTTTCTCCTGCTTTATATACCTGCTATCCTTTATACTTTTTATACCTGCTACTCAAAACAATTTTATGACTTACCCTTGGGCATGTACAAGACTTTTATTAAAATTTACAACCTTTTTTTCCTTTGTATACAGGCTATCTTCTATATACCTTTTATACCTGCTATTCAAAACAAGGATGCGCGCGCATCTCAAAACCGATTTCATTTTGATTTTAATATATAGAGAGATACCAGGCACGCATGCCTGAAAATTGTGAAAAAATTTTCTTGACTATATAATATGAAATAAATGAAAGGAGAAAAAAAATTAAATCCTGGGTCCTTATTTTTTTATCATTAATTTTTATTCATTTTTTTGTAATTAAATTTTAATGATTTTTTTAGAATTATATTTTATTATGATGATTTTATCAATTCTTCAACATCATAATTTTTTCCAAAAATTTTTCTCAGATCGATATCAAGTACGTATGCCTGACAATGCGAAACTAATATTTCTCACTACCCACGAGGCAAATCAAAGAGAAGCCGAAAGGGAGCGTATTCAGATGGAAGGAAAAAATGGCTAGAAAAAAAAATTAAATCTCGACGCTACATTCACAAATGAAGTGTAAGCTCTTTGCCAAGTTTTACTGAAGTATCATCTTTACCATATTTTCATACTTGAGTATTCAGAGGGTTTAGTTTAATCGTGATGTTTTCTTGCTGCACTTGTCGTAGTCAGAGATGGGCCGCTCAACGTTCATGAGCGGTCACTCACAATAATTTTTCATCAAGCGGAGCGCGAGCAGAAAAATAAATCTCATAAGCGCAGCAGGAGTGAGTTATACTACTTTCATTTTTTTGTTATATTCCATTATTTTGTTAGGCATCTGGGATACCGTTAATATATATTTTTTGTATTCATACTTGGTTGTAAAATTATTACCATGCAGGGACGTACCGAAAGGGGGGGGGGAGCTTCCCCTCCTTGGCTTTTGGAAAGTTGGTAAATTTGGAGTTTTAGCGTAAAGTTGGTAAATTTGATCACTTGCGCAGTATTTAAATTTTTATCGTATTTTTTCGTGGAGCAAAAAAAAAAAGGTCAACAGTCGGTAAAATTTCATGGTATTAGTTGGCAATTTTTGGTTTTCTCCCCCCCTGTTACCATGTCAAATATATTCGATATTTGTTTATCATTGTTATTATTATTATCATCGGAGTAGCATCACTCCCTAGTGTTTGGCTTCCTGTTGTGACCCGTTACCGATTTTGGGCCTAATTTTTGTTTTAAGCAGTTGGGTTAGTGTTCATGTGTCGAAGTATTTTGCCTCGAATTAAGATATTAACTGCGCAGCGAGTTGATCCATGAAAAATTTTCGGTCATTTATTGGCAGGAAGACTAAAAAAGGAAAACGAAAGAAAGGAAAGGGAAAAAGAACTTTTACTTAAATTAAGATATAAAATTCTAAGTAGGTAATATCAATAGGATTTGTTCATTTTTTTTTTTTGGATGAGTTTTCAACCCAAAAACGAGAGCTATTACAGCCTACATCATTTGTGAAAGGAGGGTGATTGAGGTGTACGGTTTTCAAATCATTGCGCTTCAGACCATATTTTGTTATCATATGGCACGTATATTTTTTCCTGAATTTTTTTTTTGTTCATAAATCAAATAAACAAGAGATAAAATATTTCAAATTATGAGCATACAAATTCAGACATTTTTTTTTTTGCTTGAAGTAAAATGACTTAATCTCATCTTCCTTCTTTAATCAAAACAGACATGCGTGGAAATTGTCCAATATACGAAATCAACGAAAAATGCATAATACGAGAACATGACTATTGATTTTTTCTTCACTTTTGAAATGCAAACCCTATCATTAAAATTTCGAAAATGAAATCCCCTCCCCTCTATACTCTGGCAAAAATTCTACAACGATGAAAATAATTCGACGATTATACATTTTTGATAGAATAAAGCCACGTCGTATCCAGTTACTCGATGATATATCGCGAAAAACGCCACCGACATCGACGATTTAATTTATCATCATCGCATACGAATCATCAAGTTGTTGATACATTATACGGTGTTGATTAATTACACTGTGCAGTGGAAATGGCTAAACGATACGTTTCAATAGATAAAACCAAAAACAACGTACGTGCTACTTTTTAGTTTGAAAAATTACGTGAAATTTAAGTAGAGAAAAAAAATGTACACTATATACCCACATCACCACGCTCAAAAAATATTCCCGCCTTCAAATATTTTCTACTCTCCTATCCAGAAACATCTTCGCATAACTATAACCCACGGCCACCAGTAGCCCAGATATTGGATCAATATCGACGTAAACGCGTTCTAACATCGCTAAATGAAAAAAAAATCATGTTTTTGTTTAGCACAATTCGACGCCAGAGCGCGACTAGATATGGCAGCTTTTCAAGTCGACGCGTATAGAGAGCGTTATAGAATACTAGTAGAATGTTCGTGGTTTGTATAACTGCAATTTTAAATTTTAATATAATGAAGTATCCATAAAATCAACGCAATGTCTTAATGCTATGCTACGGCTAACGTAATTACCAGAATTTTTGCATACCTTTTGAGGTAATTTTAGAATCGAGATACTTCGAAAAATAGGACAAGAAAATGAATTAGATTCTGATATTCATCTAAAAACTCCTGAGCAAGAATTTTTCACATATTCCTGAATAACTATTCATTACTTCTTTATCCTGGCACAAATGTGTAACCAACTAATCATTTTTTACCATCCTATACATGAACAAGTACCTTCCACCAACAAACTCAAATACATCAGAGATGATGTGAACCCTCGAAATTTCTACAAAGAGATTACCCGTCGAGAAGATGTCCTCTTCACTCGTTTACGAATAGGTCACTCGCGTCTCACTCATTCCTATTTGCTGGACAAAAAACCCTCACCTATATGCGATACCTGTGACACCCCGATTACTATACACCACCTCATTTTTCAATGTCCAAAGTACTCTGACGAAAGGTCTTCAATCCTTACATCCACCATTCCCAAAGACACCCTATCTGATGATTTTAACAACATAAAAAATCTTTCAAATTTCCTAACCAAAACCAATCTTCGATCCCTACTATAAACCACAAATTGAACGCCTCTAGCCGCAGTTGCTGTACATGGCGTTGATAAAAAAAAAAAAAAAAAAAAAAAAAAAAAAAAAAACAATATACTATTGTGTTAACTTATAGCTGCTTCATTGAAATGCACCAGATTTATGGTGATACTTGTACATAAATACTCTCCCCTCCCCTCTCAAAAAAAAAAATTTATACCAATATGACACTTGAGATTTTGGGTATTACAACATAAACCATTAATGAAGGAGTATACTAGGTAATTTTCAAAATTATAGCCCTTTTTTTTCTCATTAAAAATGTACCCGATTTACGTAATATTCAGCAGTATATGAAAATGACATTAGCAGCAGCCCCCCCCCCTTCTACTATACAAAGAGACTATTTGTAGGGCTTAAATTAATATTGGTAATGAACGCAAAAGATTATTTATACTGGTAAATCAACTGAATCGCTCACACATGTTTGTTGTTTTGCTTTATGACAAAACATGACAAAATAAGATATTTTAAAATTTTGAAAATTCATAGCTGCCCTCAAGTCATTCGAAGAGGCTGAAATTTTGGATATGAAGTACTACAGGTATGCACATTCGAATAATATTTATAATATGGTGATGTATTTTAATTAAGCGTTGGTAATAATTCGAATTAATTTCCTAGAGTTCGTATCGAAGCATATCTTTCATTCATTTATCATGATTTAATTTTATTACTCATTTTCAGTTGTGCTCGTGAAGAACAGAATTCCCGCAAATACGAAACTGAAAGATGTTTTTAATTTTTATTTAATTCCATTTCGATTTTAATATATAGAGAGATTTGTTATGTATTATGTTATACTGGTTTATGCACTTCTAACAAGATAATGATACACTTTGGACTTATGTTTGTTGGATGTTGGTTCGTTTGTTTCGTTGTTCCTTTTTTTTTTAATACCGAAAGAATGCACCAGCAAGCATGAATTTCAAAATTTGATCAACTGAAGAAATTTTATCAAAAAGATTAGCACATATAATTTGACCAAACCTAATGAGATATGATCAAATTTGATGAAATTTGATAAAAGTTCGCTGATCAGATTTAATCGAATTATATCTGCTCATCTTTTTGATCGAATCCTTTTCTCTTGAGATAGACTTCTGATAAGGATTGTGATAATAATTCAAACTTTAAATGGAAGAATAACTTATTTCAGGTATCACTGAACATTCCACATTAGATTTATGTCCATTATCGAATGAATCGATCTCATAAATTTTCAGACTGCCAATGCTATTCATCTACTCAATAATGGCCCGATGCTAGACTACTCTTTCATCGTAAGCCGCAAAACGAATTCCTAAAAATTTTCATTTGGTCGCTACCAGCGCGAGAAAAATTCTCTGAACAATGTGCGAAAGCTCACACAACGCATCGTATTTATGTTTCGGTGCGCAACGAAGCGTACCGAAATTCAACGTTGGCCGCCATTCAAAATTCGTCTACACGACGGAGACGTCGTTGCGGTATAATTCACGTTTATACGGCGGCGAAACTTATAGTTAACGCGAAGATGTATATACCAATAAAGATTTCAATGTGTACTCCCACCGCATCCCCATTCTTTATAATGGTTTACGCTATTAACATGAAAGCAAATACTTAGCGCCATTAAATGATGCACCGTATCCACCATCTCTTCTCCATCATAGTACGATATAAAACACGGAACGTTATAGGTACGGCGCGGCGGCGAATTACTTCGTAACGAAACGTTTCTGATTCTTCGCCGTAAAAAGAACCGATTACTTTGGTATTTTCATTCGAGCAGAATGGAAAACGTACGTATATTTGTCGTATTCTTGTCCATAAGTGATACCAAGACTTACTATAACGGAAAAATTGTAAATAAATGCGATCTCTAGAGACGTGGAAATAGAATTTTCCGCCATTTCCAATTCAAGGCTTGTTTCGTACAACTCACTTTAATTATGAAATTCTGCGCCTACGATTCGTAAAAAAAAAAAAAAAACAAGAAGGTAGTTGGTTATCTCTCCCACGAATGACGAGCTCGTCGAAGACGAACGTCCTCACGCCCTGTGAACACTTAAGGGAACGCACCGCAGAACCATTTTCGTACCATCCGTTTCATTCCGTTCCAAACGTTCTCATCTCAAGCTCTGCTCCTAGGTCCTCCAGGTAAGGTAGTTCTGGCATGTTAATAATATTTGTGGTTTTAGGAGTCGCCAAGGGCTGCCTCGTCAACTCCACGCGACGAAAGGTGGCAATTAGAAACGTGCAGCATGCCCGAACTTGGTGATAATGAAGAAAATGGATTGGGAAGCGAGACCATTAAAAGGATCGGGATTCAGTTGTTTAGATGAACGAATGGTGGAACAAGTTACAATGGTTTCGACTATGAAGTGTCTCAGGGAAGCAGTCGAAAGTTTAGCAAAACCGAGCTAAGATATATGTTTGGAAGCATTGCAGGAGCTGATACGAGAAGTAAAAAGAAAAAAAGACTCGCTCTGCATCTACAACTTCGACCATACATTATGAACTGCTAATTCAAATGGTAGAAACGGAATCCATTAACAGTAGTTAGATGCGCTGACACATGCGTAGTTTCAGTTTTCTTATCAACTTATACAGTCATGATTCACTAAAATAATTACTAATATACTTTCTTCAAGGTAATTTTAATTATTGAGTAATATTAATGAAATTAAATCAGTGTCATGGAATAAGGTTTGGGTGTTAGTGACCAAAAAATTATATTTTTTCGGATTATGTATAAAAAAGTCTCAACAGTTCAAAAATTGCAATTTAAAAAAAAATTCAACATCAAAACTTTAAACGCGTTTTCCTCAAAAAAGTGATTTTGGTCACTAACACCCAAACCTTATTCCATGACGCAAATATCGATTTAACATTCTCATTATAGAAAATTTCGATGCATTTTTATTTTCATTCCTGAAATATCACTACGCATGCGCGAGCGCATCTGTGATGTTATTGTTTGCTTCACTTTGGTGTTCGTTTCTGTATGACCATTAGCAATCCATAGTATATGGTCGAAGATCTACAAGGCCAGTTACAGTGCCTGTGGAAAAAATGCAATCAGAAGAAAAGAGAGAGAAACAAGGCCAGTTATAGTACCAGAAGTAGAAATGCATCCAGTTGCCAAGTCAAATGGAGCCACAGGACAAGTCATTGATATTTAAAAATGAATTTCCCACATAAATTCGCCATACTAAGTAATCGTCTAACATGTCGAGCATTTGTTAAGCGAATTTCACCAGTTTTCTTATGAAGATGTTTTTGTTTAAATTCGTGAAATTTTCCGATTTTAAAATTTTGTCCTATGATGAACTCCTCTCATTTGAGAGCATAAGGGTATGCACTCCCTCTTCTATAATGTACGTAACTCAACCTGGCTTTCGGGTATCACCTTTGGGTTTTCTAAATCAGAGGCTTGGTTAAAATCAAACGCCATTATGTACGTGTGAAACAAGTCCAGTCAAAGTCTAAACTCCATTTCACACGTAAATTTTATAGGTGTGATTTTCACCCTCTGCCTTTTTATACTGCTACGATTATTTTCATCACTTGAAATGTCTCACAGCTCCTTCGGAATTGTCACCGCACCAGCACCATGCTCAATAACTCATAGAGCTTATAATCAACATCGAACTAGAACACCTCGTAGGGTTGCAAAAATTAAGTAGAGAAAAAGGCGGAGTCAAAATTAATTGAGAAGAGCAATTTAATCATTGAAGAAATCGACAAGGCAGATCGTCTCGTCAATAACGTGAAAAAAATATTTTTGAAAGTTCCATCTCGAGTACAATGTCTAAAGGAAAAGTATCCGAAGCTAGCAGTTCCGCCAAAGTCCATTATTACGAGATGGGTACCTCGTTAGGTGCCAATGAATACTTTACTGCCCATTGGGATGAGATTCGTGACATTGTCCCAAAATTAGATGATGATTCGTTGGCTATTTCCAGAGCTAAAAAGTGATTCAACAACGATGATGTTCTGCAACAATTCTATCAGATTGCGCAGTTTTCCACTTTAACAGAAGCCATTACAAAATTACAAAACACCAAACGTTCAGTGAAGGAAACCGTAAAAATTTGGGATGAAGCTGTCGCGAGTGTTACATTAACAGATTTTACCTCCATCAAGAACAAAATGAATGATGTTGCTTCGAAAAATATTGGTCTCAAAATGGCGAAATTGATCGATTTAGGTGACGCTAAAGGTTTGAAAAAATTCAAACAGTTTTCAGAAGTCAATTCGCAACAACTCTCATCGTTCAAATACGCTCCGCTAGTTTCCGTCGATGTAGAGCGAAGTTTTAGCACCTATAAAAACATCCTAGATGACCACCGTCGCAATTCCAAAATCGAAATTTTTCCATTTTTAGAGCATATTTATCCGTTCCCTGGTCATAAGTTCCATAAAAGTTAGACACACATTTGTGCAAAATTTGAGGGGGTTATGATGATTAACAAGACAGGTATAATTTTTTTTCTATTTTTTGCTGTTGAAGTGGCCACCACTAGGTCAGATACCTTATTCGAAGAATTCCCGAAAAATCGAGTTTTTTTGTAAATGTTGAATACATGGGTATCGTTAATCTAATTATATTAATTGTATTAAATATTGAAATGGTTGGTTGTTATTTTATTAATTACTTACATTATAAAGTTGAGGATTAATATTATAAGCTCAATTTTCATGTTGTAATATTTATGACACTGAATAATAATTTTAAATAGTCTAGTCGACGAATTGAATTTTATAACAATGCCTTAATTCATATGCTATCGATTTTGGGAAGTAATTACTCGATAAAAAATGCTTCGCCCTCGTACTAAGTATTTGCCTGTTGTAGAGAGTCTTATTACAATGGTACCATAAAAAAAACTTCGTCGAATAAAATTATTACTAGGAGGAAGGAGCAGAGGTGGGCGGATAATAATAAAATAAATAACCTACGATAAGCTGGCTGTAGGTACCTGTGTAAAAAGTAGTTTTAAAATTGTAAAGTTTATGTATGGAAAGCTCGCGGGTAGTATATAAGAAACATAAGAACTTGGTACGTTTCGACTCTACGAGCAGTAATTAGAATATAAAACTCGGGTAAAATTTTATTTTCCTTGAAAATTTATCGTTATCATCGGGTCGTTAAAAAGAGGGAAAACGCGCTTAGGAAATCGTACCGTTGCGTTCGTCCTTGCAAATTTTTCTATCGGAGGTGATCGAGTTTCTACATATAATGTCGAGGTCATCTCGATGAACTGATTTTTTATTTCGTTCTTTTTTCTTATAGAAGTATATTACACTTAAAGTTTGGTGGTTTATGTGCTTATAGTATGTCCGCTCGTAACTATAGCATTTAGAAGAGGTTGCAGCGTCGCGTTTGCCATTTGCATGAGTTGCAATGTGTTTACATATTTCATGCGTATAAATTTCAGAAACATATGAACTATTTACGATTTGTTGCAAACGTTATTTTGTTAAGTTGTTATTCGATTACAGAAAGATAATAATTTACGAGTTAATCGATTTTCGCAGAATCATTAAAAAAGAAATATAGGCTAATTCTATCAATCAGAAGTCAAATCGAGCGTCTAGAATTGATTTTTGGTGCAAAAAACTCGTAGGCTGATAGAAATGTTATAAAACACAAACGTGGCTTACAATATTTCACTTAGTTATAATCATCGAATGTTAAATGATCTGAACATGCGTATCAGCAATACCGGTCTAACCATAGAAGAATTTTGTTATGCAATTGGAATCATTTACAGTGATTTTTCAGATAGAGTGACCCATAGAGTGGCATTGTCGAAAAAAATTAAATTCTTAATAATTCAAGGTTATTATAATATGCCATACTTAGTCGCTACGGTTCTATCACCCCCCTCCCCATTACATCTCCGCATTTTGACAAAGGCTTTTGAATACAAATCAACTCACACTTTCGAACCACACAATACCCCCCCCCCACAGCATTTGCCTTCCCTTCCCTTATATACCACCTAGCTCTCAACAATACTTCTACGAATACAAACCCATATTACTTGGTCCACTCCTACAGAAAACCATTCCAGAAATGAACAGCTTCTTCAGCTATTCAGTATAATTTCTTGATTTTTAAATCGATAGTGGTACCATCAAACCCGGTAAAGAAAAGTAATTTTCCAATAAAAATACTCGAATATGAAAAATCTCACAAAAAGTTATACAGTAATGAAGTAACCATGTAACACGTGTTCAACTTAATTAAAGAGTTATAAATTGTGCTATGCGTTATTTATAAAATAAAACTGAAAAATCTAAGCGCGATTTTATAGATATCAAACATACATGAAATATCATCAGTAACACGCGTCGACTGAGGGAGAAAAAAATGTGTCTTAGAATCAGGTATAATACAAACAACCAATATCCAAATAATGTCACTGCTAAAGAAAGTTGCGATACTAATGAGGCAGCTTCAATCACCAAAATTCCTTACTCATTGTAAAATTTCCAACATGCTCCGCGCTTTAATTAATTTCGTTACGAAAATTCAGTATCACTTTGCAACGTTTCAATTATCCGATATTCTTGTCAATTCGACTCCGCACGTAAGTTCGTCGTACATAAACGCGTTAGCCGATAATTAAAAACTTTCGTGACCGAAAGCCAAATGTTAATTTTCCCGCGTTTATTCGTAAACTTTATGCTACCATATATGGGTAAACTTGGCGTAATAAATTTTCTGAACGAGGAAAAAATTCACACCCTTTACCTCTTGCTTTCATTCTTCTTTCTATTCTACTTCATAAGATAAAAATATTCCAAAAAAAGGTCAATAGTTCAAATACGAATACTTTCTAGAAACAACTCGCGATTGGTAACAATCCCTGAAATCAGAAGTCAAAACCAACCCAACGCCTCTTCAATTTCACCCACTGAAGCAATTACAAATTTACACAGTTTCTTCTTTTTTCGCAAGCTATTCCCTATACCCAAAAATAGTAAAAAACACTGTTACTCCCACAAAAAGAGAGTTGGCTAACTTTTTCGTAACAAAAATCATATCGATTTGACACAAAATATTCGCATATTGTTCAGTTATGAGCTAGTTTGAATGACTCTTTAAAATAAATAAGTCAATAAATCACCATTAGTAGTACGAGCGTCACCATGGAACCGCTTTACAGATAACAATAAAATGGACAAGAATTTTCTTCACAAGTTTTGGGGAAATATACCCAGTTTTAAAAGTCGTTAAACGAGAAAATACGAACGAGACTCAAAACTACTCCAGAATTATTCTGTTATGCCAAAGAATAGATGGTAAGTTTTTGTTTTATTTTACTAACATTTTTTCAATAATATGGTGTAGTGCGTAAAATAGCCATATATTTGATTTAGATACACCTAGAGCTGGAGTTTTTACGTTAAATAGATAAATTGAATATTTCGATAACATGGAAGGGGATTGTTGTCAGCGAAGGTGTACATGGTACTGGTAGAGGCAGTTCGGCTAATATCTCTCATTACGTTACATACACCGAGAAAAATGTTTTCGATTATATAGCAATCATTACCATATATTTAGCAGTCATTCTTACAAAATATAAAGAATTTAGAATTTGGTACATTTTTAGTACTGATTCCACAACTTTTAGCATTGAGTGACATAAAATTTAACAGCAATTACTTTAAAGAATAGTCCCTATGCATAGAGCATTTAATACGTTGTTATATAAGATCTTTTACTTTACATGTAGTGAAATAGAAAAATTTCAAACTAAAAACGATCATGATGGGCTTGACAACAACGATGTAAGCCCTATATTGTTTGCAACATTTAACGAATCGGCCTTAGTATTAGTCGAAAATGAATTAGGTAATTGAATAAGTTTCACATATATAATATAATTATTTTCGCTTCTGTATATAAAGATTAGACGTCTATTACTGTTTAAGTTATGTACATATGTTGCGTATTAATATATACATTTCCTTTCACAGTTTTCGGTATATCTCCAAATTACAATCAATATTATTTAATAATTACCCTTTTTCTTTTTTTTTTTTTTTTTGTGTAAGGCAATACGGGCAATGGCAGTAAGGGGGGTTGTTCGCAATAATGACAATAATCAAAATACCTAATTAGGAACAAACTTTATTTCATTGATAGTCAATTTTTTTTTAATTTTTTTTTTTTTTTGTTTAAAGCTAATAAGGTCAATGATGGTATAGGAGGTGTTCCTAATAACGATAATAATGGAAATGTAAATTATCCTAACGTCGAAAAAAGCCAACAGTTGGCATTGGGAATTGACGCAGATGAAATAGGTATGTGAAAATATATCATTTATGTTTGAATAATATAATGTTTCATAATTACTTTTGAGATATACATTACGAATACATAATTTATTAATTCGTATTGACTTGTGATTGTTGGTCGATGTGGTAATCGATCACGTATATTTTGTATTTTTCAAATTTCTTACTAACAAGTTATTGAATGGTCGATTGCTTAGTCGACTAAAAATACTTTGTGATATTTTTCCATTTGGTCAACTCCCATGTACTTGTTCTATAATTTTCACAAATACATAACTAGAGGTAATTTCAATATGAATCATTTCTTCCTTTTTGCGTTATTTTTTTCTACAGATAATGACAATTGACAATGAAGGTGGTGTCGAGGATATTTCGAAAAATACCCGAAATCAAAATATAATCGATTACAACTTGGCCGATATTAGCATTTCATCCATAGGATTACGTAGACCAGCACAATCAACACCTAGGGCCACACGTAATTTTTCAAAAACTATGTTATGATATATGAGTTCAAAAAATGTTTTTTTAATATTATATTTTTTCCAGCATACAACAGATATTCACGAAACAGAATAAAGAAAACAACAATAAACATCGAGCAATCCAATTTACTTGACGAATCGCTCATGCTTGTTCCAAAAAATGACAATTTGAATAACGCCACGCTATCTCTAATATCTACCCACCATAGGCAACAATTTAATATTTGCGTTATTGTGTACGGCTCAACAATTAACGAAACTCAACTAAAAGATTTCCCAAAACACCGCTTTTTACAAGCGACTTTTTAGAACACGAATTTAAATACAATCATCAGAGAGATTCCTAATTCATGTTTTGGTCTTATGTATTCAAATGAATTATCGCAACAAGGTATTGTTATGTTATTAATAATGTGAAAAGGAACATAATGCTTAAATTAATTTTCATTTTCCTAGGTACTTACTATATAAATGTTTATAACTTCGAGTCCCAAATACGCCCCTCAGATTTCTTTACATCGCTTGCGCCGATTTTGCAAAGAGAGAAACCAATGGCCATTTGTACATTAAAAAATCTACGTGTAGCAACAAAAAATTTAAGTGCTTATGCGGATGACGTTAAGTAGGTGTAATCTCATTAGTTAGAAGAAGTTTTAGTTTCACTTTTAATTAATTTTAAATTTTTTTTCTTTTTTTAGAACGAACTTTCCATATAATATGCTATCTGAGCGTATGCGGATTCAAGATTTTTTAATAAAAAATATTCATCATCCTATTACCCCATTCAACAGATTATCAATGAATGATTTCCGGACATACAAAGCTATTCCATTGATGCATAAAGAATTTTTGGCGAAAACCAAATTGACTATTAAAGTCATAAATACGCATAATATTAGTTACACCCCTGAACTGTCACGCTTACTCACATGCATAAGCTCAGGAGCAGGTACATTAAATTATCAATCCTCCTGTCCAAATGGTATCGAACGTTTGCTGGACATGTTATTTCCCAATTTGAATCATGTATTATTCATCATGGAAAACAAGAACTACGATGAATATATTGAAAATTACCATCGCGTAATCGCTATTTATTGCAATATGACCCAAAATGAAATTTCGAAACAATTTGTACAAAGAAAAGGGAAATATTTTAAGAAGTTGTATTGTTGTTTTATAGAATGGGAGTTAAACGCTATACATATAAACGAAAATTTTTTGCAAAAGGTAAGGGGTATTAAACTAGATATAACTGCGAATATTGAATAATTGTTATAAGTTTACGTGCACTATCTTTTTTTTATGTTCTATCATTCATTATAAAAAATTACGCGTTTATGATTTGTTGTATTACATTCATATGTACTCCCAAAATGTTTGTTATCTCGTTTTATTCCTAATAAATGGTCTAAATAAACAAAAATTGTAATTGATTACATAACAACCATACATTGAAAACTGTTATATTGGTAATTGCATTTCCCTATAAAAAAGTAGGAAATGAGCAAATCTTGGTTAGCGGAAAATTGTTCGACCACTTTAATTATATCAAGAAGTGCTTAAAAGGTGATTTAATTCTTTCTAAAAAAGGGACAAAAGGAAGCGATTGTGGGGTTTTTCAGATAATGAAGTGATTCAGCAGGAGGAATGGCTGAGAACTAACATTTCGCCGAAAGAAAATGTTTTCGAATATTGGGAAAAAACATTCCAGTATAGAAGAAATATTCTATTGAACGATAAGCAACCCAACTTTCCAATTTTTTGGGTTCAAAGGTGCTATAATAAATTGAATATATGGTATTGAGTAATCAATTTTGTAAAAAATTAACTATAAATTAATTCTTGAATATCTTGTAAAAAATTGTAAATTAATAAAAATTGCTGTTGTTCAATATATATATTATCTGATATCTACCTGTTGCTTTATTTAAAGATAATCATTCCCTTATAGCTCATATTGCTTACTGCTACATTATAAAGCACCTATTACTTCAGAATTTAACAACGATTTCCTCACCAATAATACACTCATTACTTGAAACATCTAGTAACGAGTGCTGATCAGTATGGTATCTAATATAATGCACTAAAACAGTTCTTACTATTTTGATGGAGTCAAGATAACTAAAATGTGAAGTAATGATTTCATTCTTATATAGGAACCATTACTATATTGCTTGAGTTTATATTCGAAAAGTTGTATGGCAATGGTTACCATATGAAATAATGCATTTTACTTCAAGAAATATACGAGCGATTGCAGATACATTAAAACAGAGATTCTAATTTCATATAGGTACCATTCCTATATTGCTTTAGTGCTATACAATACCGTGCACCATGGTACCATGTAACGAATACAATACACACAGCGTATTACGAGCTAGAATTTTATAGGAATGGCTTCTATAATTTTCTCACGTCCAAAATTTGCTATATTTTTGTGGCAATGATTGCTATATTTTTTCTCTCGGTGTACGTTGATTTATTCATTTTATTATTCAATATGTTTGCATTTATAGTCATGCATTTTTCATGTTATTTTTGCTCTTTGCACATTTGTTTGTCTTCTTACATTTCTTACCTTAATTAAAAAGCCAAATCGTTATTCAAAATACGTTCGTGTGATATCGAATATTGTTGAATTTTGTAAATGAAGCCACTAATAGACGCGCCAGTCATCCTTAATTTTTCATGCGGAGTTCGTTAACTTTGGTAGATAGATCACGGAATACGATTATAAAAAGTTGTTGAAGCCAGTACTTATTGAAGAGGTAGAGCCGTATGCAAGAACATTACTTAAGATTCACACCATACTTACGATTTTACCTAAGTATTTTTTGTATGCAAGAACAATACTTAACTTCCTTAAGTATAGAAATGCAAGAAAAATTCTTGAGTACTCGTTTTAGTGTACTTAAGCATGATTTAAGGCATCTTAAGATAATTTTAACCACTATTTCTGTTTTAAACGTGTGCGAGATAAGTTTGTTTGAGCGTGTTGTGCAAGGTTTTTTTAGTGTTGAGTGAGTTTTGTGAGTTTAAAAAACATCAATTTTATATTTTTATTCAGCATTTATCGCCTTTCTTTCGCCCACTAGTTTCAGGTTTGGTAGTTCATAGCATGGACGGAGAAGATCTGCAGCAGCTACAAGAATTAAGGGAACTGAAGGAACTGTGTACTCGCCATCCTCGACTTCACAAAGTGATGCGCGATTATTCTAATCCCACGGAGGCTCTCCATTCTGATGAATTCAAGCAGCGCTATAGGTAAATACTATACTTTATTTTATAAAATTGTAAAATGTGTTATTATGTTATTATTATGAATTTAGATTCTTCCCCGGTATTGTCCTTCATTGGATCCTTCCTCTGATCTTAGCTGGTTTACAAAAGCCAGATAACCGTGGATTGCCAGTTCCACCTCTGTTACAGCTCCTGACTGTATTATGGTACTATGGAAGCGGAAGTTTTCAGGTTTTTAACTTTATATTTCAAAATTTTATAGAGATTTTATATTATATTAATCGTTTATTATAATTGTTTTATTTTATTTTTCAGATCATCTGCGCCGATATGCATCACTTACATCAGAGTACAGTGAGCCACATAATAAAACTAGTTTCGAATTGTCTGATTCACCATCTAGATGATGTAGTTTGCTTTCCTCAAGGCAGAGAAATAGCGAGGACGATTTATAGCTTTCGTTTGATTGCAGGGTTCCCCTTTGTGAGTAGGTGCATTAATTGCACCCATATTTACATCAATTATTTTTCATTAAATCGTTTGGTTTGTGGAATAGACGTTTCCGTTGCCTAACAATGGTAATGGAAACGGATCTAGGAAACACTATAACCACCATATTGGCTACTAGTGTGCTCTACAATCTAGCGATCCTTCAAAGCGATAGTGCAGAGGTGTTTCTAGATGTGCAGCCATCCGATCACCCTTTCACCAAACGAGGAAAAGGAAGAAAAATCAAAGAGAGATTCATCCAGAAGTATATAAAATAATAATTGGTGATTTTTATTTATTATTTTTTTTTTCAATTTAATATTTTTTACTACAAATTTCTTTCATTTTCAGATACTTCAGGTGAAAGGACCAAGACCTGGAGTTCCAACACTCCTAGTCTTCATTTGGTATAACAGTAACGCCTAAATACTAATATTTCAAAAAATAGATTTTTTATTCTTAAAAACAATAAAATCTGCCCAGAAAATTATTACCATACGGTTGTACCATTTAAATGGTGTACGTGTACCATAGAATGAACAGTCATAAATGAGGGTATTTTTGAATTTCTTCTTCTTTTATTAAAAAAATTTTATATTACCCTTCCTGCTATGGTATACGCTGTATACCATTGAATGAATGGTCGTAAATAAGGGCATTCCTTCACTTTTTTTTTTAATAAAAAAAAAATTTATATTTATGATCCTTGTTACTATGGTATACCAGTGGCTTCCATTCTATGTAACTATCAACCTCTCCAAATTTTGAAGATCAGTAATCAGGTAACTTATATATAATATAAGACATTTTAATTTCATAAAATAATAGAGCATTTTATTAATATTTATTTTCTTCACAAAATGGAATTAACTCCTCGTCATGATCTACGGATTGAAAAGAGGGCATACGCAGGGCCAAAGGGGCAGTTCCTTTAGCGCTCAAGTATGAAATATATATTATAAAAAACTTTAATAAAGTGAGTGTTGCAATATAAGTGTAGTGTAATATCATTTATCATTCAAGTTCTTTTGTGTTTTTGATGTTTGCGTCGCTTCATTTTTGCGAAATGAGTACGAATTCTTTTGAAGTTGTATTTGAGGGAGAAGAAGTGTTGAAGCACGATGAAAAAATTGTCCTCAAAGAACAAAGCAGTGAGTTGTTTTTTACTTTCTTCAACCATTTTTTATCTTTGTTCACTTCTACCTTCAGAAAGCAACACACTCTCAAAAATGGCATGAAATGATTCTACAACATCCAAATACGTCGTTTTCGACATTATGTTGCGAAAAAAAATCAAATTTTTACATAGTGTCTTTTTTGATGTATGTTGCAGCATAAGGGTTAAGATTCCAAAGAAATTTAGAATGCTTCTTTTGCTTTGTTTTTTTCAACTGGAAAATTATTTTTAGCAGGATATTCAGAGGAGGAAGGTACTGAAGGTGGTAAATTGAAACTGAATATCGATCTTTCGAGCATGTGAGCATGAAAGTTTTGTTGTTAGAAAAGGATGGTTAAATGGCATCTAATAACTCATATACCATATCAACCAAATGTTAATGTGGGAAATTCGTCAACAACCACAGAGGGAGAGCCTGAAGTAAGTTAGTTGTTATTTAGTATATCGCACCCCTACTACAACAACACCACATCTCAAAATACGTCAAATAACCGAAACTAAAGAAAATTGCTTTTTTCTTGCTTTGTAAGTAACGAAATACGAATTCAAATTCATTTTTTTTTTCATTGATCCTCACTAATTTTTCACGTTCTTTCCGATGGTAAAGGCAGATTTTCACAACGCAAATTATTTTTGGTAGTTTTTTTGAGATGTGGTGTTTTTGCGATTTTTTTTGAGATGTGGTGTTATTGCAGTAGGGGCGCGATATATCATCTACAGCAAGTGAAATGACTTAATGAATATTTCAAAAATTTTTAGCAAGAAAATAAACATAAATGGAGCGATGCTCAAACAAATTTACTATTTGAACGGTATGCCATTCTTTATGCGTTAATCCCAAGTAGGGAAATAAGGAATAAGAATGAAATGTGGAGAAGAATAAAAGAAGATTTTGAGGATTTCGGCTATTCTTTATCAGCATTGCAGATAGAGAATCGCGGGAAAACTCTTTATAGAAAGTATCTCAGCACCAATGCTCATAATAAGAGGACAGGAGTGGGCAGAAAAGAATTTCGCTGACAAAAGTATCGGGCTGTTATTGTGTTGATATGCGTGATATGCAAAGTTTGGATTTTCATTGCTATTTCTCTGGAGGTGATTAGTTTTGAAGTGGAAAAAAGCTGTGTATTTTGAAATTGTGTAATCGTAAAATTCGTGTTATCCTTTATAATTTGCGCTCATTTCGAGTTGTAGTTAGCCAACCCTCTTTTTGTGGGAGTAACATGGTTTTTTACTATTTTTGGGTATAGAAAATAGCTTACGAAAAAAGAAGAAACTGTGTAAATTTGTAACTGGTTTGGTGGGGAAATTGAAGAGGCGTTGGGTTGGTTTTGACTTCTGATTTCAGGGATGTAGTTACTTTAGTTGCATGCTGGGTGGTTTTTATATTGCAACGAAAATATCTTTAAATTCATTCATTATCAAAACTTGAAACCTTACCTTAAAAAAGAAAAAATGGCCGAAATTGAAGAATACTACATTGATAATCCTGAAAATAACAGCGAAGATGACGACGATGAGAATTACGAAGTTGAAACCGATGATACTCAGTCTGAAACATCATTGGAGGATGAGGATGAGGAAAGACTAAGCCCTCCATCAAGAAGGACGCGTGGTCGTGGAAGAGCGTGGTCGCGATCCCAAAAAGCCGCACCATGAGGCAGATCGCGAGGAGGTCGAGAGGAGTCAGGCAACGATAACGAGTATATCGGACAAGATGGTACCATTTGGCAAAAACAGCCAATCCTATCAAGTGTTGTGGATGTAGCGCCAACAGTTACAATGCACCTTCCAACTCCAACAGTCAAGGGTAGAGGCGGAAATACCGTGGTTTCGTCATGGGGCTTAATGTTCGACTACGAAATGTTGAGATTAATAACAAAGTACACAAATATAAAAATGGCCAACATCAGAGGAAACTACAACCGACCATGTGATGCAAGAGACACCGAAGAAATTGAAATGAGAGCAGTTAAAATGAACAAACTTAGATTACTTCTTATTTTTAATAATTATCTCATCATTATCTTTAATTTCTCTTGGTGCATCTCTTCCATTCAATCCAATTTCTTTTTTCTTTTCGATAATATATTTTCCATTTACAATGAGATTTATCAATGTTAATATATCCATCTTCAATATTGAATTCAGAAAAACAAAGTCCTAAATTTTCAGTAAATTCTGCAATACTATTAGCCTTAGTCTTACCAAAATTCATTGGGGTTACAACAATTTGATTTTTCAAGTCAATTATTTTTTTATTTTTCAATTGCATAAATTCTACTTGTGTTTTACCTGAAATGACGTTTCTTCAAGAGGAATTGCGTCACCTAAGGGCCATAAAGCAAACGCGAGTCAACGTTTTATTGAACTTTTATTAAACAGGTCTGAGTTACATACGATACATTATCCGACTGACTTAAAAACATACGCGCGTTACAGATTGTACGAGATATTATACCATGATATAATGACAGTGATTTTGCTTATAGGGCGCGCTCACGCGTCGAGAATGATAACAACAATAATACCGCATCAGGCAACGACGGCGGGCCGAAGCGATACCGCTTCATTGCCCCGGTGCGACAGCGAAATCGAAGTCGCGGCGTTAAAAAAGAGCGAGGGCCAGGAGGTGCCTGCCCCTTCTGCGGGGAATCAGCCCATTTATAAATAAATAATATTATGACTACTGCTAAGTTTATAAGTATTGTAAACACCGAACAGAGTAAACAAAGTTAATTTATAATTAAAATAAAGAGAAACTTTAAATACCATCATAGAAAAAGTAATGAAAATATCATGGAGACCCAATTCCAGAGGTGGCTGAGGTATCGCTGGAGTCCTCCTTCTGAGACCTCCCTATTGGGAGGTCTTTGATGAACTTTCTGATGATTCTGTTGTGTAGTGTATATTTGTTTAATTTATGATTGCAGTAGAATACCTCATCTGAAATTTTTCTCATGAAGTCATGGAATGCAGTAGTTGGCTCCTATTTTTTCGTATTGTGGATTAACTGCTCGACCATTTCGCGTTTCTGCCGCTGGGAGATGTTTTCCTCTGGATAACGCATTGGCGGAATTATGGATATCACCTTTTTTGAGGCGGCATCATAGAAATTTTTTAATCTGGTCTATAGCGTTTCTAGTGATATTTTCGAGTTTTGAATTTCTGAGTCGGCAATGCTGATGAGCATCGGTTCTTTATGAGACCCCACTGCCTCCGCAAGTTCGTAGAGCAACATAGCCGGAGCAATGCCCACCACCGAATCCAGTATCTCCGATAGCTGATGTTTTCCAGCGTACAAGAATACAGCATCTCTGACAACCGCATACATTAAACCATCTCCCATTATTCTGTGTCCACGCTCCGTTTCCACCACATATGAACCGTTATTAAGCTTTATAAGGCATATTTTGTTCTTGTAGGCTGTGGCCCTGTATTTCACCACTTTGCTTTTCAATTTCTTTATCTGCCTGTTACGAGCTTCGATTGACTGTTCTAATTCTTGAATTCTATGTGTTCTAGACATTGTTCTAATTAAGATATTGTTCTAAGTGTAAAAAAAAACAAAAGTTGTTGATGGGAAACGTAAAAAAGAGAGAAGAAGGAAAAAAAACAGCAAAACACAATGACTGGAAGCAACTGAGAGCTATGCCAATGACAGAATATAAATGCCGCAGCAACAAGAATAGAAGTATAGATCATTCACTATGTAGTGTTAAGATTCGACTTGTTGAAGTAGGTATTGAATAAATGAATTTATCGATTGATATTGTTGCAGGTGCATTGATCGCATGAAGAGATTACAGCAACATCTAGGTGTTTCACGATGGGCTTATACGTTGTTTCTTAAATGTGTATTAGATAAGTATCTGTTCTCTATTTTACCTTTAAATCGATACCTAATCATGTATTGAAAAAGTTTGACACGATACCTTGTGAGTTGTTTTTTTTTTTTTCAGGTTCGCAATTTCTTGAAGATGTGAAGGTATTCCGCATCATCGATGAATCTGGGGTTTTTCATGACGACACTAAATAATATTCCACCTACAGATTTAGGTGTTTTTGAGCCAGGGATTAATGGCGATTCTAAAATACTTATTTTCTGAGCCTCTAAACAGAGAAGCCGAAGTCTAGTTTCACCTATTCGGTTAGCGATTTCCATCAGTAACTGTATATTTGATTCACCAATGGAATGGGCAATTTGGTTGATGGTATTGCTGTTCATTTGATGTTGGTGTGTCCGTATGGATAATATTTTTTCCATGTTTGGCTTATGACGTTTTATAAGAATAATTTCCTCAATCTCTCTCTTATGCCTCTTATATTCACTGATTTTTTTTTTTGTATGGCATTAATTTAATATCGATGGGTTCCTGTATGGATTTATCAGTGAGTGTTCCCAATTGCTGTCCCATGTCAGTCAATTTTTGTTTTAAAGGTTGAGGATTCAGAGTTGATATAAGACGCGGGTCATTTTCTAAGTCCTGTAATTGTTTCCTCGTTAGATACAATGTCATCTGTCGTACGTTGACAATTTTTGTGTCATTTGTTTTATCCGGATCAAAGTGACGAACAGCATAGCAGTTTTTTGTAATTTTTTTCTCAATGATATATGGGCCAATTCTTTTAGGGTATAACTTTTTTATTACCATTTTTTCGGCAGATGACTGTTCATGTGTAGTGAGTAGTACAATGTCGCTAATGCTAATATTCGAATTTTCATTGTATTTTGCATTAAATTTTGCCTCATCATTTATGTTTTTTAAGGTTTGGTGCATGTAAACATATGATTCAATGATATCTCTTTTCGTCATGTCATTCACGTCAAGTTCGAGCAGCAGCTGAATGTGATCGCCATAGAGGGATTTTTTCGCCAATTTATCAGCAAGTACGTTTGCATAGTCATATGCGTGGCCATACTCGTGGTGAAGCAGAAATTTATCGAACTCACGAATGATCTCTGTAATCTCCATAAACAATGGTTTATGTTTAATCTCCTTTTTCCAGTTAGTCCTTACCCATGTTTCCATGTGACCATTTATAGCATCTGTGACATATTTTGAGTCAGTATATATTTTTATGTTTTTAAATCCAGCACGCTTGGCTAGTTTTGCTGCTTCTTTGAGTGCCATTATTTCAGCTAGGTTATTTGTGGTTTTGAATCGTGGATCACATTATTTGACTGACATTTATAGGTGATTCAGGACGAAAGCATATACCTATACCGGCCACCGCATCTTCAGCACCATTATTGCGGCATGCCCCATCAACTGTGATTCTGACATCGCCATCGAGGTCAATTAGAAAATTATTTTCATTACCGAGTTCTTCTTCAGTAATGTCACAAATAGCTTTTGATTTTGGCTGTAATTGTTCTAGTTTTGTTCTAGCCTTGCCCCAGATGTACGCATAGTTTGTGGGATGGACCCGCATTACTCCACTTCCCGGATGTTCTATGATTTCGATGCCATATATCTCATTAGGAGTAAGCTTGCAGTCTGTGGGGGTGGCATTTATGGTTTCCTGGATATCTTTTATCAACATATGCCAATTTTCATGGGAATAGTCTGGGTCATGATGATCTATTCTGTTGTAACCTATGCGCAGGAGAGTAGCAATTTCGCGCATGGATCGCTCAACGGATGATGCCTGTGGGTTGTATGGTGATGTAAAAGTGATCGTGATATTTTTCTTTTTCCCATACTCCAACCACGTATTATTAGTAAATTGAGGACCATTGTCCGTAACGATTCTTTTGCATTTTCTATTATTTTTTTCTAAGTGTTCTTTTACAATGTCAATTATGATGACGCACTCATCCGCACTCATGGAGGTAATCAACCCCATCCCTAAAAAGTATAGTAGGTAGGAAGGGCAGTAGTGTACCATCTTTTAATTTTTTATGCACTACTTGTTCTATAATTTCGTAATTTTGGCATATTTTGTCATTTTTTTGTTCTACTTTTGTTCTTATTTTATTTAGATTTAGATCTTGTTGCTGCCAGGTGTGTAGATTTTGAAGGGCTTCCTCAAGCTGAGTGGAGAGTGGTGGAGATTCAATTTTATTGACCAATGAGTATTCCACGTTATAAAATGTAAGTTCGTCCGGCCTAAATTGGTTCAGCGAATTTCTGGTAGGTTTAATATCATAAACAAGATTAAAGGAATTTAGCCTAGTCACCCAATAAGCTGCTTTTTTATGTACTTGTGCTAATTCTGCAAACTTAGACTCGATTGCTTTTAATGACTGTTTAACGTGAATTCTTTTTCCATGTAGCCATATTTCTAATTTTTTTAAAGCTGTAGTTATTGCAATCATTTCCTTTTCGATTATCGTGCAGTTTTTCTCATGTTTTTCTAGGGTTTTGCTGAGATGTAAATTGATTGCTGGACCACTGTGGGGATCAATCTGATATATAACGGCATCTGTGGAATTTTCATTTATTTCTGTTTCAAGGTAAAAATCGAGATCATCAGCAGGTTTCTTTAATTCAAATTGTTTAGTGTACTCCTGTTCCAAATTTTTAAAGGCAGCAATTTGTTCTGTACCCCAGTGGAAGGGTTTGTTTTTTTGAGTGAGGGCAGTTATGGGCTCTATAAGTTTCTGATACTTGGGAATAAATTTTCTATACAGGTTTACCATGCCCAGTAGTCGTCTAACCTGACGAATGATCGTTAGATGAATTTCACAGATTATTTTATGGGTATTTTTCTGCTTAAAATCATAAAATTTCTCGATTTTGGAGTTTTGTTTAAACATTGTGCCCTATCCGAGAACGTACCCAAGATGATCAATTTTGTCTGCGAATAATATGATTTTTTCAGGATTTAGTGTCATGCCAGCCAAGTATATTTTTTCAATAATCGTGCGAATACAGTCTATATGCTGAGTAAAATTGCTATCCTGAATCAAGACATCATCAACATATTTAGTAATAATTGTGTTGGGGCTTTTTGGTTCAACGTTTACTACTTTGTTTATTATTTTGATAAATTCAGCTGAGGCGGTCTTAAGGCCATAAGGAATGCGAGTGTATTCAAATGTCGCACCTTCTACTTCTATACCCAAATATTTTTGGCTTTCAGGATCTACTGGAAGTTGCCAAAAACCATTCCGAAAATCAAGAGCAGTATGCCAGCGAGAATTGTGACCCATAGTGATGATGCGTTCCAAGTATGGTGGCTCTGTATGATCATCTTTAAGTCGAGTATTTAGCGTTTTTGGGTTCATACAAAGACGTATTTCACCGCTTTTTTTAACTCTGGGCAGTGATGCGTTTATATATTCTGTACTAGATGGTACTATAATATTTTGATCGATCATACCCGGAATCACTTGATCAATGGCAATTTTCATTTTGTTGGTAGGTCTAAAATTGGGTTCGCTCTATGGAGTATAGTATTCATTTTTGAATATGATCACATTCCTCTGGCATTAACGTCGTCAATAATCTCGCGTTTGATCCACCAAATCGGAAATTTTTTCCATCTATTGTGAGTTTCAGTTGGTATACTTCTTACGATTTTACGAAAATTTTCTGCATAATGAATATATTTTTATTACAGTGTCGATGCGCTCCTAAAGGGGAAAATTTCTCGGGGTAGGCCTCCAATGCATTCAGTATTGGTAATTTAAAAGAGGCGTTTCGATAGTTACGAACTCGAGTCCTATTGAAGATTACTTTTATGTATTTAAGGGAAGCTTATTTACGTTTTTTGTTGATGATCTCTACCTACCTCGTAGCTGGCGATGTAATTATTATTTGCTGTGTGCATCGTATTCTTGTTCATGACAAGGTGTGAAACCTGTCGATCTGATTATTTGGTGCCATTATCCATCGACCAATCAGTTGATATTTTGAATTTGATTTCATTTTCATATTTTACTTGCCTACTGAAGTAATATTTTACTTTCTAGTTTTTTGTATCTGCTGTTTTCGAATTTATGAAAACTCAATTATGTTTCAGAATCGTATTCATTCTTGTTTTTATCAATAAAGTTAAGCATAAATGAATTTGCTTTTCCATTATTGAGATTCGAACTGACTGAAATTAGTCGATTTTCGTTGTTATTCTTCTTAAATGTTTTAGGAATTTAGAAAAAGCAATAATATTCACGAATGATCGACATTTATATTACTGTAAAGTATTTCATCTCGAGTGTCAATGGCTAAGGATAACGAATAATAATTTTCTACAGTCTTGTCAAGTCCTATGAAAAAATAATGAAGCAGTGTCGACAACTTACAAATCCTAACAAAATGAAACAGAAATTTATCATAAGTAGTCATACTGACGGTTGACCTTCGCTGAATGACTATGTGTTTTCCCTCTTTCCAACTGCGCATTAAAATTGGCTCAACATAGCTACAGTAAACAACATTTCTCTCGAGTTAGCTCTTAATGAATGAAAATCTCTAGTTGAAATTTTCACTGATGCGACTCAAAATGATGAAAAATGTATTGAATTAGAATCAGGTAAGTTGTCTCTTCCAAAAATGAATAATACTAATAAAATAATAAAATTTGTAACTAAAAATTTAATTTCGAAGTCTCGTTCGTCGAAGAAATTGTACGGTGAAGACCTTCATAAATATTTATTATCGTTAGTGATTCGTTATGAGCCACGTACTAATTTCTTTCTTAAAAATTCTGAAAATAATTTTGATATGTTGATAGAATTTCTTCAAAGAGAAAGGTTAGAAAATTTTGATGTACAGTACGAAGAGATTATTCTCCAATTACTGTTGATACGGATACGTTCTCAATAAAGTTTTTCATCTGTATAGAGTGAAACTTATTAAGAAAGAAGTCAATGCATCTTTTTCTAATTTTGTTGAAGATAATTTCGGAATTTCCGATCATCAAGCTTAAAAATTGAGACGTATTGGTGAGCTTTGGTACACCTATAAGCCACTCAAAAATCTAGGAATATCTTTTGAAGAATTTTATCAACGAATAAACGAAATTAAATCTTTGATGCATACTCATTTTAATATAGCCGCTTATTGGAGAAGCGATGAAGATGATAATTTCACTTCTGAGCTTTCCAATATTATTAAAATTGAATAAATAAATGAATAAATATATAATATAAAATTAAAACTGAATCAATAAAATTAAATTAAAAATAATCCTGTTCGTCATGTTGAACCTTTAATGTAAGCCTTGGTACGTCCCAACTCGTACATGAGAAACAGAGAGGGAAGGCCGCATGATGAATCCGTTGCTCGAAAAAATTGCTGACTAATGGAAGTAAGACTTCTGGTACGTCATAGTTGACTCGAAAAATGCTGACTAATGGAAGTAGACTTCTGGTACGTCATATCAGTAACCGAATAAATAAATAAATAAATTTACGTATTGTGTTTATTTCTTGAGTATGTTGTGTGGAGTTGTCATACCAGACTCCAAAAATGGGTGAAATTTTTCTTGATGAGTGGAAAACGAGAAGTATACCTCTTGCCCTACTTGAACTAGAGAAGTGAGAGATGAATCAAAATATTTGGAAAAATGTTCTTTTATTCCATAGAGGAAACTATGGAAATTCAAGGTGCTTGCTGTTAATTCCATTCTAATTTCAACTCAATCAAATAAAATCTAGAGAAATCATTTTTTCATTAAAAAAAAAAAAATTAAATCATTTAATTTTGAAATTCTTAAATAACAAACTCCAAGCTTCATCTTTTCAATAACCCAAACAATTATGCATTTCCTTCCAATTAAACAAATACCATTTACTGTTAGATCCTTCTACTTATTTCATATTTTATTGTAAAAGATGATCATTATTTCAGTGAGTGGCTGCTGTTGGCAATTTACATTACCTATATGGTTGGGAAATGTGAGTACTGTTTTTCCACTTCAATTAAAAAATCTCTTTATCCTTATAATTTATCTTCTTTTTATACCCGGAGATTTCTTCCAGGATGCGACCTTGAGGATTCCTCCATGATGCGACCTGGAGGATTCCTCCATGATGCGAGTAAATCCCTAAGCTAGTAATGCAGGGTTATACAGCCCTACCACAAATCCATAAAGATTTCTTAACGAAGAAAGAGTGGAATATCAAAATGACAAATGAGAGTGGTTCAGTTTTGCCATACGATGTTTCAAGAGTATGTAAATCCTTGCGTACAGGAGCACGCAATTTATATTATCAAATACGATTTCGAATTAAGCACATATGGCGGTGAATAAAATTCCATTCATCTATTCGCAGAAACACCTTACTCGAAATTCATCTTTCCTCACCAGTTTTTGTTTCGACTGGTCGAAACACGTCGCTTCGTGCAGTGAGTTGGTCGGAAAAATTAATAAAACTCCGATGGAATATACATTCGAGAAATAAAATCGATTTTCGAGCACGTTCCAAGACGACTACAACTACACCGCGTTTTATATAAACGTCGACTCGTCGGCGATAATTAAATTTACCATTATAAACGCCTCGTCCTACCGCACACATGAATATACCGAACACAGGGCGTGGGGTATACGTATAATAAATTTTATTAATGAATTAAAAAGCCTTTTCCATTTCCCATATCTACGTAATATGCGCGCCAAAAAAATAGCTAAATTCAACTACAGCTAACGCTTTACGCGAGCCGATTTCCACGTTTCAAACGTCTTCCAAGTTCGAACGCTCTACGACGAAAATTAAATTCGTATCCGATACGTTTTGCGACCCATCTCATTTTTACCTTCGTGACGCGATTATCAAAATGAAAAGAAAAAAGAGGGGGCGGGGAATTCCGCCGTAGCACCTGCTCTACACATTTACGGAATTACAACTGAGATACTTTATACACGCCATTCAAGCGCCGACCAAACCGATTGTTCGATTTAATCCGGAGACGACCGAAAACACACCCTAGGAACGGGGACGCATTTCTTGACGTAAGCATTCTGCGGTAAAGGCAACGACAGCAGCGCTGATCCAGCATATTTTACTGACGGGTAAATTAGAAGAAAGTCTACCGCCGAAATCCGCGTATAGGCGGAAATTAATACGTGCCCGACCTATCCATAGCGACGAATGAAGTAAGGAACGACGATACCGATAGAATACAAAGCAAATACGTTTACTGCGTTCGAATCGCGATAATAAGTAAATAAAGGCCGACTGCACAGTATATCGTTACGGATTACGCCATTACACAGCCGCGGTATACGTTCGTCGTAGCTTCGATGACGCCAAAGATTGCGTTTAATTTCGGTAATTACAGGTGGGCTTCTGGCGCGACGCAAATAGTGATCATATAAATTTTATCGCGTACGTAAACGACGCCATAATGTTATCATCGAATCACTCTAACTGATTGAAATAGATTGTCGTCGATATACAAAGCAATCGTCATACCATCGGAATCACCAATCACAAACATTGTAACGTTAGCAACATTATGTTATCCACTTATCAACTGTGTGCGTGTCGTGCTATTACAAAAAATATCGTCATACAGTTTTGGAATTTGTGGAGCTGGAGGAGCCCTTAGTTGGTAAAAATGTAATTAATATGAACTCATATGAATATTGAGGATAAGAAATATACTGCATCCCCAATTCATCTGCATAAATGGTGTTGGGAGGGGAGAGCAGAGGCGGCAACTATAGTATTGCCCTAAAGCTCGGGCAAGATATGAGCTATTTTGAGCAAGACATAAAATTTTCTCCATGTACTGCTCGGCAATATAAGAAATAATCAATAAATACCGCAAGCTCAGGACTAGAAAGTAAAAACCTTCGAAGGCAGCAGATGTGGTCGAGTTTTAAAAAATATATACTGTTGAGTAAAATCACTTTGCTTTGCCAACTACTTTTAACTGTCCCGGCTACTACTTGCACTACTGAGAAATCTTTTTCAACTTTAAGACGTACTAAAACCTATCTACGATCCACATTGCGCGCCAATAGATTTATCCACGTAGCAGTATTACATGTAAATCACGATTATCTGGGCCAGATTAACAAAGACGAATTACTAAGTGAAAGGATATTAACCCCTCAATAGTCGCACCCTGGTCACTTCGACCGTGTATAGTAAATAAGTCGCGCCCTGGTCATTTAGACCGTAGTCGCACCCTGGTCACTTCGACCGTGTATAGTAAATAAGTTGCGGCCTGGTCATTTCTACTATATGCTAGGTAACTACTTGTCCCCAGCGCCCAAGTGACAAAATTAGTCAAATAAAACAATTTAACTACTGCTATTTTTTTTCAAAATGAGATTTTATTCATGAAAAAAATTAGCTAGAATAAAGTTTTGCAAAAAAATTTCTGTCTTCTACTTCTCAATTGTCTTTCTCAATGTTGGAACAGCATTATCAGTCAAGTGTATATAAGATAAACCATTAGAACCTACAACCAAAAAAATCGGTCGAAATGACCTGGGTGCGACTATAGTTGTATTATTCAACTTTGGTCGCGCCCTGGTCATTTCCACCGATCGGTCGAAAAGACCAGGGCGCGACTGAAATTATATTATTCAACTTTATTAAATGGCCCCCTCCCTTCAGCGTCATCACATTTTTATAAATTTTCTACACTGATGGAGGCCAAACAAATTTTTGGGCGAGACACGAGAAAATTACAAGTTGCCGGCCCTGGGGGAGAGGGAGGGGTTATCGAACTTGAAATGTGGTGCGGGTACACGAGGGGTCGAAAATTGTTTATTACTGAAACCCAAATGACCAACTTATTCTGATTTTAGCTTCCCAAGTGAATTATGAGGGGAATTAGAGTAAAAAACGGCTTTTGGAGGGGAAATTGCAACAGGAAATTTCATGAATTATCCATTATCTCATCACCAAATCGGCCTAAAAAGGTAAAACTTCGTGTGTAAGATTAGTTAATGACCAAAATATGACCTCTTCAATTTGAGTCAAAATGGATCTAAAATGGTGGATCATCAAGATTTGAAGATAATTTGAGCATCTTCAAAAGTTATATTTTAGAAGTGTGTGTTCATATGATTATTTCATGGAGAAAAAATACTACGTTTGTTCTGAATTCAACTTCTCAAGTGGTTTTAGAAGGGGTAGGGTAGGAGTTTTCAGACTTGGTATTGTGTTGCGGCGTTGCATACGGGGTGCGTTGCAGGCGCAGGGTGTATGAGGGTTGTGTAGATGTATTTTTGGTTGCATACTTGATTGTTTGTAGGCGAATATGAGCGGTATGAGATCAAGGGGGGAAGGAGGGAGGAAAAGAAAGATTGCTAGTCAGACGTGCGTAGGTTGATTGACAGTTGGTTGAACAATGCGGGAGAAAAGTATGAATACACTAGAATAGGTATGGGACTAATAATGCAGGAGGGAATATATGAATAAGGACGAATAGCTGACAAGAGGTTAAACGGAATGAGAGTGGATAAAAAAAGAAGAAATAGATTCAAATTGGGTATGCTACTAATTATAATGAGGGAGAATGTTCTAGAAGTTTTAAATAGTCTAAGAAAAATAATACGTTTCCTAGAAAACTAATATTAAAAGCATATATTATTGTTGGACTTTTAAAAACTAACTATATTCAGAGATTTCTTTTGGAGGGATCTATAGAACAATATGTGATCCCATTAGTAATACGGATAAAATACGTTTTTTCTTAGAAAGTAGAGAAATTTGGAAACACTTATATTATTATTGGGCTTTTAAAAAACTAACTATATTCAGAGATTTCTTTTAGAAGGCTCTACAGAACAATATGAGACCATTATACCAATAGGTATAAATGCATTTTTTCTTGGAAAGCAGAGAAATAGTAAACTATAGGTTTTTTATTGAAAAATGGAGAATTTTGATAGGTTGAAAAAAAACTGATTATACTAGGGGGATGAAAGTAGAAATGTTCTAAAGATAGTTGAAAAATATATAAGGGATTTTTCGCCAACCAGAAACCAGTTGATTTTTGGCAGTCATCTTGCGCGCCTCTTGAATTTTTAAGAAATATTTTGTGTTTGTTACTTATATAGTGTTGTCTTGGTGTTCGCGTTTTCGAAGTGTTTATTTTTTACAATTTTTTGGAGTAACTTTATGTTTAATTGTCATGTTTTTAAAAAATAACTGTTTTCAAGTAATTTTTTCAAAGTGACTTTTTATATTATTTGTTTTTTATGTACGTGATTTTTATTCGTATAATTCATTTTTAAAATGTTCGAGTTAAAAACAACGAAATAGAACCGTATTTATGCGAATTTAGCAGATATAATTGAATATTTCGCGGAAAATAATGAACCAATGGTGATAGATGAACCTGAGAACAAACTACAAGAGAAGAACCGAAGCCAGGTATATATACATATTTTTATATCTATATATTATCTGTATGTACTTTTTAAAAAAATCGTGTCCTGCACTCCCTTGAATTTTTTGTTTTTTTGTTTTTCTGAATAGGATTAATGGATCTACCTCCTGAATTAATTGGATTAATTTTAAAATATTCACCAGACTCCTCTATTTACATCTTAGCGGAGACTCATGAAAAATTTTGCGATATAGTCATTAATAAGTATAAGAATATGTGGAGTCTAGATTACCCCAATAAATATAATTACCTAAAAAATGAATTGGAATATTTACAAAAAAGAGTTTTCCGAAAATATTTGAAAGCGTACATTGTGGGGAACCAATTTGTAAAAATACCATTAGCCCTAACATTCAAACTTCCTTTTAAAGAAAATTTTGATAATTTCATAAAAAACTGGATCATTACGATTAAGCAATTCAATAAGATTAATAAAAAACTTGGGGTTGAAAAAGTCACCATGTATAAGTTTTATAAACTTGTCATGGTGTACGTGAAAGAGGCTAGGCTAGAAAATAAGAGCCCTCAAGCATTCATAAAACGATATGAAAGGTGGCGCACACAACGCCTTAGAAAATATAAGCAACCAAACTGTCCAGTTAAAGTATGGAGAACAACGTGTTGGGCATGATTTTTGATTTCAATATTTTCTTTTCACAGGACCTTCGCATATTAGGAATGAAGATTACTACGATGTTATTTCTACCAATACACGACAAATAAAAAAGTTCAACTCAGATTGTAATCAAATATTTTTAAAATTGAGAATTCCGCAAGAAAATGTAAATTTCAACGACTATTTAAGAAACGTCTTTAACAAAATGATTAACCAATTTATAAATAATGACACTCCATCTTTGCGCGATAAAGTAGGCATGACATTTAAAAACCAAACTATAATTAATCCCATTTATTTATCACTCCGATCCCCTGCACAGATTTCAGCCGACGCTATATTAGATCAATTTGAACGTATAGTACAAAGTAATCAAACTATTAATATTCAGGAACCGCTAGAGGTGAACATAACAAAAGTAAAAATGCCTGAAGGAAATAAACCACCTCGACGAAAATTAGATCTGACCAATTTCCACACTTACTGTAAATCTAAGAAATCATTTATTACCATTGAAAACCCAAATGATAATTTGTGTCTCCCAAGAGCGCTAGTTGTTGGGATAGCCTTGGCCCATAAGGATGACAATGAAGTTACAAAACGGCAGTTTAAAGCTTTATCAAGAAAAGATTATCGTATGATGGAACAAAAGAAAGAGGCTATAAAATTGTGCAGAGCAGCTGGCGTCAATATCAATACGATTGGTGGAGGTATTGAGGCGTTACAAAAATTTCAGGCCTACCTATCTGACTATAAGATTGTAGTTTTCGATGGTGCGGATAGAAGAGGTCATATCAAAATCTATAAAGGCAACCAGACAAGTACATCCAATAAGCACACTGATTTAATCCTTCATGAGGGTCACTATAACGTTATAAAATCAGTAAAAGGAGCTTTCGGGTATGAGTTTTTCTGTCGTGCATAATTTTACCTTTTGTTAGATGCAATAAATGATTAAATTATTTATGAATTCATGAATTTTTATTATATTTTTAGTTATTGTATTTAGCATTACTTCTGTTTTTTTAGCTTGCTCAAGGTATTGTAGGTATGATTTTTAATTTGTTTTCCATTTTTTATCTATAAGTGAACTTACCACATAACAAAATGTTACTTTGTTTTAACAAATTACCTTATTCCTTTATAAATAATTGAAATTGAAATAAATGTTCGCTTTTTTAAAAAAGTTAATTCATTTCAACGCGTTCGAGTTATCAAAGTTAAAACTGAAATTTATAAACTCCGTGCCTAAATTTTTGACTTAGCATCCTTTTAGCATCTTTACTTAGCATCCATTCAACATTTTAGCATCCTATATTTGGCGCAATTTTCAATTTTTTTTAAATTTCAAACTGCATAGGAAAAATGAGCGATGGAATATAACATGATAATTAGGAATAATGTAGAATGCGGCTGATGAGAAAATTTGCGACGATATAAATAGGTAAGTATGATGGAAAATTGAGGTGATGCGAATAAGCGAGTACAAATTACTGGAAATCAATGCGACGAAATATTTGTGTATTTATAGCATATTGGTACATGTGTAAATATGGTAAACGCCATGTTGGAAACGGGGGTTTTCTTTGTCTAAACTACAAAGTGAAAAATACATCGTTACCTCCACACACACGACCGCAAAAGTATACGAACATTTTTAATAAGCCCTCAATTACACCTCGCGAAGGTAACGAGTTTCCGGACATAAACATCTCTTTGTGGCGACGTTTTCGCAAGACCGACCTTTACAAAAGGTTGACGTTCGTCGAAAATAATTGAACGCAGCGCGTAATAGCTTGGTCACCTCTTCACCTGGGGGTGCGCCAGTTCAAGGGGACGAAAAATTAATCTACCTTTACTCTCGTCATCTACTCATTCCATTACAATCCGTGTAGTTAATTTACGAGCAAAACGCGTTCAAATTTTAAATTCACCTACAATCGGCCGACGTTATTCGCGCAACAAGTCTTCCTTCAATGCCGGCGAATCGCTGAAATGTCATTTTCTAATTACCTCCGAAACAATCACAACGCGCTCGTTAATCTTTGCCTCTATAAAATCGTGGATTGTGTTTCCCAAACGAAAAATAATTTTTCACTCCAACTTTCTTCCTCTGACGCCAGTTTGCAGAAGGTCTGAATATCAAGTGTAATATTATCAATACGGAAAAAAACACAAAAAATCTGTATCCAAAAACGAATTCAAGATCACCGTGCCACTCTCATTCAACATACTGAAACTTTATTCGTTCAAAAATTATTCATACTAGATCATTTGTGATCATATGGCAAATATCGTATACTTTACCAATAGTTATGTTATTATCTTTACGTAATGTTGCGTACAAAAATCTTTCGTAGTTACCTAGATCAAAGTTAACTTTGCTATCATCATCACATATACTTCTCCATGTTCGTATGCAGGAAATGTGCAATGTATTAGATGTAATTTTTTTTTTTTTAAATAGCGACATTTAAAAACTACCAATTCTGAAACAGATGCGAATAAGTTTTCAAAGATATTAGGGGAAAAAGTAGATCATGGTGATATTTTGCACGATAACTGTAGAAAGATAGTTTCGAAATGTTACTCAAGCACTTGTAGTGTTCATATTCAGTGTTTCGTTTTGCTTAATCGCAAACATTTCAAAAATTAAAATCTAATGAATATATGAAATTGGATTTTTAATATTTTTTGTTTCAAGTTTTTTTTTTTTTTTTTTTTTGCTAGACAAATTTTTAAAAATCGTTAAAACCTTTTTAAACATACGAAATTACAAATTTACCAACCCCTGAAAATCGGAAGTCATTAGAAAACAACATAATAATACTTACAAATCGAGTGTCCTTGGCGCTAAAGGGGTATAGCGCATCTCATTGCGTCACGTGTGCATCTGTAGTCATTTTTCAAAGCAGCTCAGATATATCTTAATTCTTTCACTATACAAATTAACGAATATTAAAAAATTTTAATCAAATAATTATATTACTTTCAATTTCTCCTTTTTATTATAATAATGAGGAAGACTAAATTAAGGAGGTCTTCCTTGCTATTATAATAAGGAGGAGAAAAATATTATTACGAATATAATTATTTTTATTATAATTTTTTAATATTTGTTGGTTTTACGGTGAAAGAATTTTTTTCTTCAAATAAACAGACGGAATAGGCCTATTGATTGATTTGATCATTTGTAGAAGTTCACTTATAAGTAAACCAAAAAGGAAAAAATATGAGCCTAAGTAATGTTTTAAGCGCGAGAAGATCAGTTAAGCTGTTATGCACCGTTGAGGCGGCGACGCAACGTTGCGTACGTTCGTTCGGCCTACAGCGCGCATAGTGCGGAGCCGCTTAGTTTATAGCGCGCTGCAATAGTTTTTTTTTTTTTGACTATGTTGCACCACTCCAAAAATTCTGAAATTTTTATGGTATGTTTGGTGGTAAAAGATATATTTTACAAGTGTACCATAATAAGATACTCAACCGGCTGGCTTTTTATCATGTTTATAAGTATCACAGAGCACTAATTTGTTACTACCAAGGCGAAAAGGATCCGGATAAATGGCTACAGGATACAAATACATATCTGAATTCATTCCTGTTGCTTGCCCTGTAGAACTTCCATCATAATTCCAGATGGGTAGTTCTATAAACAAAATTCAAAAACGTGAGAATATTTTATGTAGTACGTACTATATAGCTGGCAAATTACACGGCACGTTCCAGTGAAATGTTTACGATATCAGTATCAAACAATATAACGACGTGATAAAAGTTTAACATACACTATAAAGTAAGTTGGACTTTGGATTAATTTATCTTGACTTCTATACAAAAATTAAACTCGTAAAATTAGCCATGAATTTTATTTGAAATTTGATTCTCTTTTTAATGTTATATTAAAGGAGTCCATGTGATCCTTCTTTCCCAGGTTACAACTCTTTTTATTCAAGATATTTGAATATGACAGTTTGAAATCTGTTATCACTGCATGTGAAAAAAAATAGATAATCGGGTTTTGGACTTAGGACTTTTTTTTGATTTTTCGGGTATTTTTTTCTTGCAGCTTTATAATATAGATGTAATTTTTTCATAATTGCACCTCGAAAATTTGCCATAGAAATGGAGGTTTGAAATTTTTAAAATTGCATAACTCTTTTAAAATTGATGGAAAAAAATTGAAAAAATTACTGAAAAAACCTCTTATTGTCAAAATACTATAAATAAAATTTCAACTTTCCACCTTTATAATAAAGCGAGATGTTATATCCTACTACCTATTTACTTACTACCTATCTAGTTATATCCTACTACCTATTTAATTATACCCTACTTATCTTATATTCTGTTTTATGCTCGAATTACATTTTATTAGACTCATATAATCTCTACGTCACATCCTGTTTTTAATTATATTTTATCACTTATTTCGTCACATCCTGTTTTTGTTTTTTATTATATTTCTTTTTATCACTAATTACGTCACATCCTGTTTTTGTTCTTAACTATACTTCTTATCACTTATTACATCACATCCTGTTTTTAAAATTGAAAGCTTCCTTTGTTTTAGTTTTATATAAATTAAGATGTAGTGGGCGTAGAAGAGTTAGTTAGTTTTTTGTAGCAGTTCTAAGCAGTAGTTCTAGTTACAGTTTAAGTATAAAATGTGAATTGTTTTTAAAAAGTAATAAAGAGTTTAAACTGCTTCGTGTGTTTTCGTGATTCGTAACAGAGAAAAAAAATTTTAATCGAAAAACTTGTTTTTGCCTATATCTCCGAAAATAGGCGCAACTGGAGCCTGAAATTTTGGTCAAAGTTTTTTTTTGATGTGGTCCACCTTTTGCCCTAGAAACCGTTCGAAAAGCTCTCGGGGGCATTTTCGACTATCTTATCCCATCATGCCCTTCAGCTTTTTTTTTATTATTCAAATTTTTAACTAGAATCTAGTTTAGTAAACTATTTAGTAGTACTTAGGAGCTATAATTAACAAATATCGAGGAATTTTGTACGCTTTAATCTCCAACTAACATTATTAGTAAAGAGCGTCTTCGCCATTTGACTTCGATGAAATTAAAGTCGACTTTTGTGACTAGACACAAATCTATGTATCTCCTCTTCCACAGTTCTCAATCTGAAATTTTTTCTGATACATTCAAAAATTTTTTAAATCATTCATATTATTTAAATGATGTGTGTGGGGTCATATATAATACATAGTAACTCGACTATTCCTGTAAAAAAAAAAAAAAAAAAAAAAAAAAAGGATTGATGGTAATTCGACGTCTAGACCCGTTGGATTACCATCTATTCGTAAAATTTAAAGAAATTATTGCAGGGGGTCGTTTTCAGGAGGACGATATGCTCCACTCGAACGTTATTAAATGCCTATACAACTTGGACACAAATTGCTACAAAAGCAGAATAGAAAAATTAGTGTCTCCTAGGAACAAATGCATAAATCGAAATGTTAATTATGTTGAAAAATGAAGAAAGATTTTCTCTTTAATTTAAATAAATTTTTTTACACGTAAAATGGACAAGACTTGTTGAACCGACCTCTTAAGAAGTATGCTATATCCCCATATTCACCTTCACACAAATATTGGAGAAAAGAAGGAGTGGTTATCGACCTCAAAATGTGGTGGGGGTACCCAAGAGATCGAATATTTTTTATTCGTGTGCCATGGCCCTAGGAAAAAGGCCAATTATCGACGGCGTAATGTGTTTAGAAAAAAATGAAAAATCTTTGCTGCGAATTTTTCCAATAAACGATCATAATAAAAAAATACTATCATTGTTACAATTTCATTTCCACAAAATATTTCTTTTTTTAAGGCAGAAAATAACGAAACTTTATTCGTGAAAATACATTCAAATATTTATTCGGCGCTTTTTTACCAAACGCCGACGGCGCTTTTCCAGTTGGCAAATATTTTTGCGACATGCGGAACACGGTGCCCCGTATCTGTAAATATTTTTGTTAATTTTCAACCAGAATAAACGCGGGTTTTCGAATTCGCGGGCGTGCGAACGTTGTTCGTTATTGTTATTTTCGATACGATAAATTCGTCGACGATGTAAGCGCGCTTACCGTTTGCGATGAAATTAGCTTTTCAACCAAAAAGAAAGCGTGAATTTCGGACGCCTCGTTATGTTCGCAATATTAATCCTATTAACGCGTTCGATTCGTTCGAATCATCGCAGGCGATGGAATTACTCCACCTATACCGATAATCGTCCTAATACAAACTGCGCAAAGTACACGGGAATCGAACAGCATCGCTATTATTTTGTTTATAAACATTCAGGACACATAACCTCAATTTGACGGGTTCGCTTTCGAGAAAATTTCGCAAATTAGGTTTAGTTTCAGCAATGGGATGGGGTGAGCACCATACTCGGCTCAAAATTTATGTCCTCAACTGGCCCATTGATATGAAATCATTATTAAAACTTTTTGAATCATGGAGCCCCCCTCACACATCCTCTCAAAATTCAAGTAAAACTTTACTTTGAGTCGAATCGAAAATTTGAAAAAAAGTTCTGAAATCTTCACTACACAATGTATTCGTCAAATTTTCAGCGATTTCCATACATGTCAACCACGTTTTTCTAGAAGCATAACTAAACTCCATTCACATAGTAACAAGAAGAAGGTGATCGACCACAAATGGTCATAACGTGAATATATCAGGTTCCCTCTCCTCCTTACTGACACCAATCCTTCCCAAATTATGTCAGCTGCAATAGCTTAAATTCTCATGAACACTTCGGCTAACAAGTCCTGTGACAAGACACGAATACGTACGGATATGCGTGAAAACAGCTGTTCCAAAAGTTTTAGATCTAAACACCCGTGACTCAGAACGGATCGAACATTTCAACAAAACGGATATAACATCAATTTCGAAGATTCGATACACGATACATCGAAACATCGATGCTCTTATTATTCCTACCAACGCAAAAGTAAAAATAAAAATCGTGGGAGTTATCGGGCGTCGCATCGTACCCTTTCGAACCTCCTAATCGAAAATTAATTTTTTTTGCACCGCCAAACGCTTTACCTCGCGTAATCCTCGATTTAGTTACCCTGGCGGGAATTAAGCTGAACTCGATTCGGTGTTTTCGTTCGCACGCGTTTACGTGCTAAGATTATAGCGAGCGTTGAAGAGGCGCGCATGCGCGCTAAATTTGCATGATACGAATAGCGTACATGGACAACGCTCGCGAACAACGAGCTCGTGGAGTAATTTAAAATTTCAAATTGTTCATTCTATAGGATGGCCGAAATGAAGATTCGATGTTACGAAGAAAAATAAATTCACAGCGAGTCAAAATGTTGAAATTATTTTTAAAAATTTGAATCACCTTCAATACAATTACATTAGATTTATTATAACCGTACTGGTTCGTGACGTTGTACTACTTAATGACACTTTGATATTCAACCATGAATATCAACGTAATTACACGTTCAAAGTGGAAAGAAGTATTTCTCTGTGAAATTTTTAGCACATTTTGTTCAGCAAATTGTAACCATTTCATCTGTGAAATTCTATATCCTGCTTGAGAAAAATCCTTACCATGCAATGATCATACGAACACATATTTCTCAAATTATGACTACTTGAGGCTGCTCATATCATCCTTAAATTTTTACGATCCGCCATTTTGGATCCATTTTGACCCACATTTAAGAGATCATATTCTGGTCACGAACTAACTGTACACACCAATTTTGACATTTGTTGGTCGATTTGTTGAAGCAATATGGAAGATAGATGAAATTTCCTGCAGCAATTTCCCCTCTAAAAGTCGTTTCTCGCTCTAAATCCCCTCCAAATTCATTTGGGAAGCTAATCAGAATAGGCTATTCGCATGAGCTTATTTTCCTATATGACACCCTGAAAAAAAAATTTTACCCTCTCGCGTACCCCCCACCACATTTTGAGGTAAATAACCCCTCCTCCTTCTCTCCAATATCATGTGTGAAGGTAAATTTGAGATATAGTATACTTGTCATCCCCAATAATCCTGTGAGTTTAAATTAACTACATTTTCACTAATTTGAGGACCTACAAGCTCTACTCAAATCTTGATAATCCGTCATTTTGAATCCATTTTGACACAAATTCAAGAGGTCATATTCTGGTCACCAACTAACCCTACATACGAAGTTTGACCTTTCTAGGTCGATTTGGTGAGAATACATACAAAACTGAAAAAATTTCATGACTCAAAACTTCCTCAAAGAGCTGTTTTTCGCTCTAACTCCTCTCAAAATGCACTTAGGAAGCTGAAATTTCGATATGTTAGTGTCCGTAACTCACTCTATTTGTCCTTCATCCAGTGCCCCTCAAAATTTAAGTGATTCGCAATTTTGAAATTTATCGAAAAAACTCTGCGCATTTTCAAGTCCCTCACCAAATTTTGAGAAAATTCTATGAGTACCCAACGGCGCTACGCGTGGGTGAAAAAATATATATCAAAAAGTTGGACATTTGCCAGATGATTATAAATGGTCTGAAACACAAACATTTATAGACCCCACCCTCCCCCACCAACTTTTCAAATCAGATAGGCTGCAATAGCCGTCGTTTTCAAGTTAATAACTCATCTAAAAAGTATGAAACATAATTCAATTTCATATTTTTCAGTCAATTACCAATTATACGCATTATTGGCAACAATTTTAAGATAGAATTCATCAACGTGGTATAATAATCGCAAATTTCAAGGCGAAAAACGAAATGATTACATTAAAGAAAGCATAAAATAATTTTGACGACAAGTGAACCTTTGGAACCTACGATGATTTTACGCTTTTAATGTAGAAACAATTAAATAGCGTGGGCCTTGAAACCTATAGGTTAAGTTAACTTTGTGGATTTCAACTTACGAAGCACCACTTTAAGAAAGCTGCAGCGTATCAATGTCCACAGATGATACATGAGGAAATGTAATACCCGTGCAAGCAACAGTCCACGATGGTAGACATCACTCGAAATATAAAACATTTGTTTACATTTGTTTACACAACATTCATCGATGATCCGTTTCTTATGACGTCAATAGATAATAAAACAGTCGAGTGTGTTTTCTTTGTTTTTTTTTGTTGTTGTTTTTCAAACGCCGCCAACAAACTGAAAGAAGTTCAAGTCACGTGGTACTATCTACTTTTTTTTTCGTCGATTTTGAACGAGAGAAAAATTATCGAGAGTGGTTCAATAAAAAATAAATTAATCTTAAAGAATTATTCAAAACATAACATGATGCATAACGATAGCGAAACAAAAATCAATCTGCCATAAATAATTATTCGAAACATAATATCAAGTATGTGAAACAAAAAAAAAATGAATTAATTACAAATAATTTTTTTAAGAATATTATTAGTTGTTTTTGAAAAGTTATTTTTGTGAACAGTTCTTGAAACAATGAAAAAAATATAAGATTATTAGAACAAATTTATTTTAAACGCAAAAAAAAAAAAAAAAATACTTTGGAATATCTTGTACTAGGCACAGCTTACTATGATATTTTGACCTGCATGGGGATCACATGTCACGAATTCTTGTTGGGAATTTTAGTATCTTATTCTTGGAATAAAAATCCACGCGATAACAATTATTTATCGCAACCACCTAAAATATATCTCCACTGTCTCAAGTACAACATCTGGACTATCTAATGATCGATATGAATCTAGCAACGAAATGAAGAACATAATTATGATGGTGAACTGGTGGTCAACAATCATACCCACACAAGTTATCAATTTTTCTCACCTTCGGGTTTCAAAACAGCCGCACTGAACTTTGAAAATTTAGACATTTACGCCCATTATTACACAGCTAACAGACGCGTATCCGTCGTAAAACGCTCTACGTTAATTATTTGGATATTTTTTTATCCCATTTTGCGGCACGTACCTTTGGGAAAATTTCGCGTGCGCGAATATGATTAAAGAGGGCGAGTTTCGTTTCGATGTTTTATGAAAAATGAAAAAAGAAAATAATTAATTATTTCAAACAATTCTTTTTTTTTCACATTCGTCAAAATTAAAAAAAAAAACAGTTTTTATTCGAAAATCAAACAATGAAAATCGCCTAAAAATTCCTTATTCTACACAAGAATGTCTTTCAGGATGTAAGAGATACGCTTAAAATTATGAAAAAATGCATAGAGTTACCTGGAAAATATTTCTCTACAGAAAAGTGAGGCATTGAAACGAGTGGTATTATGATGTCATTTTATTAGCATAATTTTTTCATTAGCTTATTTTTTGTTAACCTTTTTCAAATAAATAATAAACATTCAATACATATTCATTACAAATTTTTTTTTTTTAAACAACAAAAATTAACAAGGAAATGACGCCGCTGTGGCTCTCAGCATGTCAGGCAGGGGCGTGCTCACCGTGTAACGACTCAGGATAATATCCTGGGGCCCCTAGGAGTGGGCCCCTTTGGAGTGGGGCCTCTTTTAGCATGACAAGAAGTGTAATTAAGTCGTACAGTTCGGTAGAAATAAAGGTTATAAAATAGTAAAAACACATCATCAAATTTATCTTTATGCACTTATTAAATTCAATTCAACTCAACTGCTTAAGTATACTTAATATTGGTAGCAGCATAGATGAAACATACATAGATAGCCCACCGTACGTTAAATTTTTATCACTCAAAAACTGAGCTGGAATCATTTTTTGCTGATATCTTGGAAACAATTCAAGATACAGGGCTTGCAAATGACTTATTTTAAAGAGATTGGAATAGAGAATCATTTAACATATCCAAATTTCAGCTTCTTGAGTGCATATTGAGAGGAGTTAGATCAAAAAACGGCTTTTTGAGGAAGTTTTGAGTCATGAAATTTCTTGAATCTTCCACATCTCCCCACCAAATCAAGTTAAAGTGATCAAATTTTGTGTGTGAGGTTAGTTGGTGACCGCAATATGACCTCTTGAATTTGGATCAAAATGGATTCAAAATGGCGGGTTATCAAAATTTTGAGTAGAGCTTGAGGAGCCTCAAGTTGGTAAAAATGTAATTAATATGAATTCATATGGTTATTGGGGATAAGTTGTATACTATATCCCGAGTTCACTTCCATACATGATGTTGGAGGGGGGAAGGCGGGGTTACTAACCTAAAATAGTGGTGGGGGTATAGGAGTGGTCGAGAATTTTTTATTGCTGTGTCATATGATAAAATGAGCCCAAGTGACAAACGTATTTTGATTTTAGCTTCTTCAGTGATTTTGGAGGGAGTCCTTCACTTTTTGTATAAGGTTTAGCCTCTAGTAAGAGACTAAAGTTCCTTGAATATCCCAATATTCTTTGAAATTATGTAAATTCAATTGGCTGTTGTTTCCATGCCATTTAATAATTCCAATCCCAAACCATCTGGAAATTATTCTTGTTATCAGTTTAACAAAATCAATGATCAGTGATTCATTCTTCATCGTTCTATAATTTCGTGCTGAAATTCGAAGAATATCAAACAAATATATCATTTACCGTTTTTCACAAAGTTTGAATTACGTATATTTGAACCTACTTTCGCTTTGAAGATAAACAAGGTAAAATGTGTATTCCTCAATAGGTTGTACAGTAGACTTCCGCTTATCCGGACAGCCATATTATCCGAACGAAAAAAAATTCTTCTTATTAACCATATTCTTCGATTACCAGAACAAAATCCGTATTATACGACCAGAAAAATTTTCGAGTTGAGAAAAATTTTCAAGTTCAGAAAAATTTTTGAGTTGAAAAAAATTTGAGTTAAAAAAAAATTTGAGTTAAAGAAAATTTCCAAGTCCTACAAGGGACTTGGAAAAATTTCACATAAGTACCAAAAATGAAAATGATTTGAACAATTATTGGCTATCAACTTGATCTCTGTTTATGTTATCTGTTAAAACTTGCAAAACTCTCATAAATGTGATAGCGTTTCATTGTGTCAAATTTATGATTTCTTGTGCGTTTTAATTGTGCGTTAATTATTGAACTTTCTGTAAAATAAACTGATATTGTTGTTCAAGCGTTTCATTGTGTCAAATTTATGATTTCTTGTGCGTTTTAATTGTGCGTTAATCATTGAACTTTCTGTAAAATAAACTGATATTGTTGTTCAAGCGTTTCATTGTGTCAAATTTATAATTTCTTGTGCGTTTTAATTGTGCGTTAATTACCTATTGAATTTTTTTGTAAAATAAAGTGATATTGTTGTTAAACTAAGGTAAGACTACCCAAATTACCTAGTAGTGCCGTCAGGTATGCTTATAAATCATTAGTAGATTCAATTTGGTACAATGTACATATGTAAAAGTCGATTAATTATTATCATCTTATATTATGAATCACTTCAAGTTTTCAATATTATAATTTTGCAAAATCATATTTTTCATGTAGGTATTTCAAAAGCTTTTAGGAAATGATTAAATTTTCTGCAAATTTTTGAATTTTATTCCGGTTAATGGACGGTGACGGTTTATCCCTTACATTTATGTTTGGTGTTGTGAATATTTGCCGAACCTATCCAAAAATTCCTTCAGTTTTTTCAAGTATTTTCCTTTTTTTTTTTTTTTTTTTGATTTTGATGTATCTGCTTTGCATGTGTGATGAGTGAAATGAGAGAATCGTTAGACGTGCTCATTTCATCATGATACATCGAGCAGTTTCTAACGATATACCTCCAATTTTTGTTGACAACAAAATGGTAAAACGACAGTTGGATGAATATTTGAAAAATTTGGTAGCAAAATTGATGTTCCTGAATATAGTATACTTTCCTATCAGCTGTTGGAATTTCTTTTAAATACATTGTTTGGTTTCTTTCACATATGTTCGTACTTATTTCGGTTCAAAATGTTCGAGAATGCGTTTCTTCCCTTTCATTTAAACTTTTTTCCCGCGTTTTTATGCTTTTTAATCATCTTTCAAGTTTATTCGCGCTCTACATTGAGTTGCTTGACGTTCTTTTATGTTCATTAAAGGAAATGGCATCATCTTTTGAGTAAGTTTATACATAATATCCAATCACTGACAACAAAATGGTAAAGTGGATGGATTGCTATTTGTAGTTGCATTTCAAATAATTATGTAGTTTGTGTAGTGCTTTCTCTGAGTGTAGGTGGATAGCGCATACCATAGGTATTATAATCAAACTCATTTGATTCTCAGAATTAAATAACGCGTTCCCTTTTTCAGTGATTGTGAATAGGCAACGCAACTGATTCTATCCTTGACAGATCAGCACGCCGCCTAACACTCTACCGATGATAAACGGTCGAGCTGGATTGTAATCAAAGAGCATGATGGGATAAGATAGTAGAAAATGCCCCCGAGAGCTTTTCGAACGGTTCCTAGGGCAAAAAGTGTATCATATCAAGAAAAAATTTTGACGAAAAATTTTAGGTTCCAGTTGCGCTTATTTTCTGAGATATAGGCAAAAACAAGTTTTTTGATTAAAAGTTTTTTTCTCGCCTTATTATAAAGGTGGGAAGTTGAAATTTTGTTTATAGTGTCTCGACAATAAAAGGCTTTTTCAGTAATTTTTTCAATTTTTTTTCAATCAATTTTAAAAAAGTTGGGCAATTTTTAAAATTTCAAACCGCCATTTCTATAGCAAGTTTCCCGACAAACACACCGGATACGAATCGCATACGAATCGAATACCATTTTAGTATTTCTAGCATGCGAATCGAATGTGAAGTTCGCTGCTAATATACAGCGAAAATGTCCGCGTTTTTAGCATTTGTAGCGTTTAATAATCTTACTTTTCACATCCTTTTCGCATGCGAAACCAATACTTATGTAAGCGTGTTATTAGAGTGCGATTCGAATGCGAACGGCGCATACGAACTTTGCACTCTTATAGCATGAGTTTCGTCTTCTATTTAAATAATACTCAATAAAATTAAATTATTACAACGCCTATCGAAATTTTTTGTAGATATCTAGATTTTAATATTGTTTTAGTACCATTTTCAACATTTTTTTAGTTTAATATTTCCAAACGCTTTTATTCATAAATATACGAAAAAATAAGTTGAAAGTGGTAATAAAAAACAATGTTAAAATATGGATACTTAGAAAAAATCTCAATACGCACTCTAATAATTTAATTTTAATAATATTAAAAATGAAAATCTCGTGATTAAAACAGAAGGGGAAAAAGGAAGAAAAAATTTCGCGTCATGGATACTGAATTCAGCAGCTACCACGCTATATCAACAGAACTCCGATAAAAATTTGTAACAGTGAAATCCAAATCTCAAACCAATTCATAAGTTGAAAATAACTGGACATTCTTCCTCAAATTCACTCTTTTTTTAAATTCTTCAAATTCTTTATTCCGTAATCGACGTTTTTGTCGATTCGTTTTCAATATAAAATTAAAATTTAACGTATTGAAATTTAAAAAAAAATACACCTGATGCAACACTTTTCAGACTGACTCTTAATAAATTTGTCAGGTGAAATTTCAAGAGCTAATTCGCTCCTGCAACGGTATGTTGATAAATTAAAAATAGAAATGAGAGAAATAAAATCTCGCCCTTATGTCACTTTACCAATAAAATGAAAAAAGGTTCAACCGCGAATCCTAATCGTTCAACTCAGTGTTTCCAGAAGTACGGAAAAATCAGTATTTGTACGCATTTTTACAATGTACGGTTTTAGTATATGGAAATTTGTACAGATTTTTTAAAAATACGAATTTTTGTATCATTTTTTAGAAAATGTACGGATTATTTCAAAATTTTTCCTTTCCTCACCCAAAAAAATAATTTTGCCAATACACATAAATGCACATTGGTGCTTAGCAGCCTGAAAATGTCAAGCCGAAATTCTAAAAGTAAAAAATAAAATTTTCATGCGTGATGTGCAAGCATGAATGATCGATGTGATTGGTGCAAGTGTGAGTTGTCGCTGCGATTACTTCTATACTTTTGCTCTTTAAAGTGTACTTTCTTCTTAGAATAAACAAACTTGTCATTAAAAATAATATTAATAATAATCATCAGAATAAACGTTTGGCAAACTATGATAAGTAAATATTATTAGGAATCAGAAGCTGTAAATTGCAGTCAATCGGCACAATTTTTTTACCCTATCACTATGTTTAGGCATATATATATCATCAGACTGTATCACATTTCAAGAAGTACATCAATTAGAATCAAAATCCCATTCTGAAGACAAAAACCATATAACTGAAACATTTAAACCAAAAATGAAACGAATGCGTATACTTTTAAGCTCAGAGTCAGAACCAACACCAGAAAGAAGTACGATATCGAAAAAACCAAAAGCTGTAATCAATCTTGAAAAAAAGAAAAAATTACCATTAAGAGAAAAAAAAAGAAACGACGCGAACGAGAATGTGAGGTGAGCATTTTATTCATAGAATCTGAGTATCTGAAAATTATTTTATTTAATTTCGATAATTTACTGTATGTTCATATTCGATGAATGTGATTGTTAAAGCAAAACAAAATAAAGAAACATCTTCAATTTTGAAACAAACCTACTTCGAAAAGTCCTAAAGAGAAAACGGGCCTGTTACGGTAACAAAAGTTCTAGAAAGAAATTACTTGATAGTAGCCTTATAAAAATGATATCTACACACAGCAGTTTTAATATAGTAGAGAATAGAGAATTTCAAAACGTTGTTCACGACCCAGACGAACGGCATGCAATCCCTTCGAGAAACCCAGTTTCCAAGCCAATATTGAATGCATTATACCTCAAACTGGACAAAAAACTAAAAAACATCTTAAATTCTACCAAAGGGTATTGATATTTTCAATCTACGAACGACAAATTTGTGACTTGGGAGGAGGAGGAATTTTCAATAAGTACGTGATAGAGTATACCCTCTTCTACAGAATGATCCGAAAAACCATTTTATAGCAGTTTATTTGAATTATTGACATTTTTGTGCTTATTTCGACTACACTATCATTTTCATTTAACCCTAAAACGACCAGGTGGGGTTTTGACCAGGTGTGTGGTATATGTATACCACAAAACATTACAACTATATGGAAAGCACAAGTCAATTAAAACCAGGTGGGGTATACGTATACCCCAATCATTTAAGACCAGGTAGAGTATACAGTGCGTCCAAGTGATTCAGGTACAATAAGAGCAAAAATCCCAGTTTGTTGATAACATAATAACAGTTAAAGAACAATTTCTAAATCAGAAATGATTTTTAAAATGATTTCAATGAATTCTAAGACTGATAAACTCAAAAAATAGAATATTTGCTGTTTGGATTTATTTGTATTACCTTACAATTTTAAATACAGTTTATGATATTAGGCAGGTACTTACTATTGTGTCTTCGTATTTAAAAAAAAAAAAAAAAAAAAAAGGCAAATCAGTTTACATTCTGTTTTCCTTAGTAGGCAAATTTTAGTGTTTCTGTCTACCTTCTCAACTGAAGGGGCATTTTCAGATGGAAATTCCAAATGATTTTTTTTTTTAATTTTCAAAAAAATCTGTTTTGTGTCGAATTTTAGGGTAAAATTTGCAAAAGAAAATGACGAAGTTCATATTTTTGTATTTTCATCAAAATAAATTATCGAGGAGTAAACTGATTGGACATTTTAGATAATATTTAATTTTGATGAATTTTCTGAAACTTTTGTTCATGTTATCAGTGATCAAGTATAAGTTTAGTAGATATGGTTGGCTTTTTTTTTTTCAGAAAGGAAGGAGCAGGGTCCATAGATTTTAAATAACCTCTAAAGAATATCATAAAAATTTTAGCACTACAACTCAATTTTCAGATACTCCTGAAATCAAATCATGGTTTTTCAGAATTTTTGAAAATTAAAAAAAAAAAAAAATTGGACAATTATTTTTCCAACAAAGACAAAATCTTTTCAAACAATCACTCAGATACATCCAAACTGGGCTCCCTTCTTTAAATATAAAATAGCTCAATAAATTTATCTTACACGCCTCTAGCCCTGGGCTGTACATAGCGCAGAAAAAAATAAAACGTTTTCTCCTTCCAAAACTATATTTTGTCACCCAAAGACTGAAAACAATTTTTAGTTTTTTTTTTTTGTTTTTTTTTTTTAATTTACCAATCTAAACCATCTTGGATTTTTTTCAAAAGCAACAGTTTTCATTATTTTCAAAAATGAACGTTTTATGGATAATTCATTCATCGTGTGCACTACATAGGCTTGAGTTGGGCAATTTCAAACTCAAAAAGGAAAATATACTCAATTTTTAACTCACAAAGCTTTTCGAAACATCACATTCTTGTTTCAAAATTACTTCGTATAGATGTTTCAGCATCAAAAAGCTAACTTCAGCACATTTTACTTCCTATATTCCAGAAAGTCTATTTTTACCCTCAAGAGGTTCGAAATTTAGTAAATGCCCAATAAATACATATTTTGAGTGCAGCTGGGAAGTAAAAATTTAGCATAATAAGTACATTTATTCAGTCCAATAGAAAAAAATCTTGCTCATTCCATACATGTTGGCAATACAATAAACAATTTTCGATCTTTAAATAGTGAAAAATAACTCCTGCTCTTAAAAAATTAAATTTCAAAAATTATTTTTTCCAATAATTCTAAGACTGATAAACTCATTTCAACTGCATTACAATTACTTTGCATTTGAAAAAAAAAATTTTAAATAATTGCAATAGAGATTTTTTCACTGATTGTACCCGAATCACTTGGACGCACGGTATGTATACTCCAAAAACCAAAGAAGAGTTATAAAAAATGTAGAAAACCTTAAACACACATTTAGTATAATATAACTTTAAAAATAATTTCAAAAAAGTTCTGAGTTTTTTTTTCTAAATAAATTTTTTAAAACATTTTCGTATAAGATTTTTTATTCTTTTGTTATAGGTATTTAGTTTTTCAAATGAGTTTTGGGAAGAGAAATATTAAAATTTATTTTGGATACTTCGTAATTTTGAGAATAAATTTTTATAATTATATTTAACAGTTATCGTAACATCTAAAATAAATTTCGCGACAATGCTCGCCACAAATCGCCACACCACAACGGTAACAAAAGACGATTGCTTTACGATCCCTGGAACGAGGGCAGAAGTAACATCTTTCTTTTGGCTTTCCGCATCTCGTGGGCGCTTGCTGAGGCGAAGGCTCCAATGGTAAACGCAGGTATGACCGGATTTTCAATTTGATCGAACGCTGAATCCTTGGATTGGCCAGTCTTTCCAAAAGGTATGGCTTTACCAATCGTTCGCATAACGTCTTTAAAAATTCAAGTCTATTCATTTCGCCGCCGTAACTTCGGGATGACATAAGCATTAACTGCAGCAATATCCAACAGGCCAAAAAAACATCTCATAGTCCAGCGACGTGTCTTTCGATCTGTTCATTTAGCTGCGATCAGTTGATTTATGGTATGGACTCCGGATTTAGTGGAATTATAAAAATTTATTATTTCCGGTTTCCCATCACTCGCCAATCGTCCATCTCTATGGGCTGTCGACAGCAGCAGAACCGCAAATGATTAAATAAAACTGAAGTGTAAAAGACTACAAAAAATAAAATATGCTCAGTTATTCAATATGATCGATATACCAGTACAGAATTTCTATAATCCCGCATAACTACTTATTACATCTTAAGAAACGAATTAACGATGGCAAATCCTCAGCCTTTACCAAGAGTAATCCTATTTGACGAAGAGTCGCAATCCGCTTCGGACTCAGAAGATGACCAGATGGATGAAATCTTACCAAACGTAATAATTAGCTAGAATGAGCAACCTATTGACTCCGAAGATGACGACGGTGATGATCGCGATGATCCGAGGCAAGCAGCACGGTCACCATGACGAAGTCCCGATCGGATGGTACTCGGTAGGGATAATAACACGGCATGGACTTTACAACCACAGCAAAATATGAATACTCCCCCAATAATCGGCCGATTACATCGCGCAACTGGGGAAGTCGCGAATCTGTTAGATCCACTGGAGATATTCAACCACTTCTTCACTATCGAGATGGTTGGCTTAATTTTACGACACATCAACAATAGAATCATCGAAGAACGCGGCGTAAGAGCAGAAGATTACCAAACGAAGGCTTTAACAGCAATGAACTATTTGCTCTGCTGGGTCTGCTGTATTTTAGCGGGTTCATGAAAAATTCATTCGTGAAGGTAAATCTTTTTTCGAGCGATAGTTGTTTTTGTAGGTAGAAGAACTCTGGAGTGAACAGGTAAGACCAGCAATTTTCCACGCGACGTCGAGTGCCAACAGATTTAAATTTTTATTACGAAAACTTAGATTCGACGACGAACATATGTGGGAAAATCGAGTACCGAACGATCGCTTCACGCTTTTTTGGGAAATTTGGGATCTCTACAACAATACCAACGCAATTATTCGCCAAGTTCCTATATGACAATAGATGAAACTGTCCTGAGCTATTGTGGTCGTTGCAGTTTTCGCGTGTATATGCCGAATAAGTCACAAAGGTATGGTTTGAAAATATTTGCTTTGGCAGACGCAAGGACGAGCTACTTCTATAATGGATTTCCCTACGCCAATCCAGAGGTGCAACAGCGAAATGGACTGACTATTCCAACTCAGCAAGTTTTGCGGTTAATACCACCAATCGTCAATACAAATAAGACTGTAACTTTGGACAATTATTTCTGTTCCATGGAACTGGCCAACGCATTGAACGATTAAGGTATTAGTATGATTGGCACATTGAAGAAAAACAAACGAGAAATTCAACTACGCATGCTTCGAGCTCGCCGTCAAGATATTCTCTATTCGAGATTCGTGTACCAGCAAGATGGAGTGCTTATGTCCTACGTTCCACACTACAAGAAAGCGGTTCTGCTGCTGTCGACAGCCCATAGAGATGGACGATTGGCGAGTGATGGGAAACCGGAAATAATAAATTTTTATAATTCCACTAAATCCGGAGTCCATACCATAAATCAACTGATCGCAGCTAAATGAACAGATCGAAAGACACGTCGCTGGACTATGAGATGTTTTTTTGGCTTGTTGAATATTGCTGCAGTTAATGCTTATGTCATCCATCGAAGTTACGGCGGCGAAATGAATAGACTTGACGTTTTAAAGACGTTATGCGAACGATTGGTAAAGCCATACCTTTTGGAAAACTGGCCAATCCAAGGATTCAGCGTTCGATCAAATTGAAAATCCGGTCATACCTGCGTTTACAATCGCCTCAACAAGCGCCCGCGAGGTGCGGAAAGCCAAAAGAAAGATGTTACTTCTGCCCTCGTTCCAGGGATCGTAAAGCAATCGTCTTTTGTTACCGTTGTGGTGTGGCGATTTGTGGCGAGCATTGTCGCGAAATTTATTTTAGATGTTACGATAACTGTTAAAAATAATTATAAAAATTTATTCTCAAAATTACAAAGTATCAGAAATAAATTTTAATATTTCTCTTCCCAAAACTTATTTGAAAAACTAAATACCTATAACAAAAGAATAAAAAATCTTGTACGAAAATGTTTTAAAAAATTTATTTACAAAAAAAAACTCGGAACTTTTTTGAAATTATTTTTAAAGTTATATTATACTAAATGTGTGTTTAAGGTTTTCTACATTTTTTATAACTCTTCTTTGGTTTTTGGAGTATACATACCGTGCGTGATGTGGCTGAAAGAGGTATAGTCCTCATTACGAACTTCAACTCTATTATAGTAAAAATTGAGGAGCAACGCCAGTTTCTTTTACAAGTGGTAGAAGAGCACAGAAAACTTATAAAGAAGCCTACCAAAAAAAATTTTTTAGACGTATACGAATAGTTTTTTTTTTTTTTGATAAGATATATTGTAGTGTGAAATAGCTATTTTATTTGATTTATTGAATAAAAAAAAAAAATTGAAAAAATTGAAAAAAAATTTTTTTTTGAATTTTCTGAAATCTAATTATTTTGATCCTCTTGCGGCACCCCTAAATCTTGGACTTCGGGGCTGAAATTTTTTGAAGAATATTTTTTCACCAACGTGAACAAAATTAGAGGGTGTCCTAAATAAAATTTGAAAGTTTTGATTTATGACGCACCCTAATAAACAGGTGTACCGCTTCGTCCTCATCAAGATCTTTAAAATGATACCCATATTGTTTTTCCATATTTCGACCATATTTTAAAAAAAAAAAAAAGCATAAAACACATTTTTTAGCCCATATTATATGGCATATTTTACGATTTTTAGACCATATAAATCCGAGATTTGCCTATAACAAAAGAATAAAAAAAAAACTCAATTTTTTTGAAATTATTTTGTAAAATTCTATAATAGGCATAACCCAGAGTACAAAATATTTATCTGCGATTTACAAGTTTCAGTTTTTGAGGTATACATATACCCTACCTGGTCTTAAACGATTGGGGTATACGTATACCCTACCTGGTCTTTTTCGTCTTATTGTGTAACAAGGTCGTTTGAGGGTTAAGCAAAAACTCGACTCGAATCGTTTTCCAGAAGCATCTACCCTCCGCCACTTTTCGCGATACATACGAAGACGAAATAGTCATTCGCACGAAGCCAAGCGTACATACTACATACAGCACCGCAAAAATCTCAAATCGCGGGCGCGTCTTTTGGGTTCGCCGATTCGTACGCAACGAAAAAAGGTCAAGAGGTGTGTCACCGTTACGTACATTACGCTACCGCTGTTTACACGTACATTAAACTGGGATTTTTCGGCCACGCGGGTAAACGAACTCCACCCAGCGAGCCTTCGTTTTGTACATAATTATGCAAATTTCGACACCGAACAATCGATTTTCTCGAGCGATATTTTTCATCGAAAAAGGCAAAAAATTTTCGTGACCCCGGATACAGGAGGAAGAGGGAACGAAAAAATATGTATTCAATTCGTGGCGCGACTCGACGTCACGTTCGAGCGTGTCGTTTATTTACACGCGCGTAAACGCGTATTCTCATTTTTCGCCGCCACCGTTATAGCTCACAGTGCCGAAATACCAACGCACGCGATCTCTTCGATTGATGAAGAAATTCATTTAAAGCGGCGCTTCGAAAAAAAAAAAAATGATGTAAAGTCGTAATTCTTCGAAAATCTCGCACGAACGAAATACGTATTTTTAGTCGAATTTTCGATAAAATATATCGCTATTTCAGTCCGCCAGAGTGAGCAGCGAGTCGAGAAGAAGAGGCTTCGGAAACGATATCATTTTAGCTCTAGCGGTACCATCGGCAAAAACTACACACGCAGAGGTACGGTCAAAAACTCACGATATATTTACTGCCATCAAATGGATTTTAATTTTGAAGAGGCATATGCCTAGGCAGCAGGTTTAGGATAGCCATTCGGCCGTGAATGGTTTTGGGCGTTTTAAATTACATTAAAAATAATTAATACAGTTGACTATTATGAAATACGACGCTTATTTATAAAAAGAAAAAACAAGAATATCTTTAATTGCGAATTTGATAGGTTGCAACCAAGAAAAAATCGAAAACTCGACTTATCTGAATACCAGTTATTCGTGAAAATGAATTACAACCCATTCTCTAATACCAATAAATTCCATCATAATCCAATTATTCCAACGTGCTCCGAGAACACAGTATAAAAATTCCAACCTATCTACCAATACATCATGGTATAAGGATTCAAGTCTGTAGCATTTCAACACGAGTGCTGAATAAACTGCGTATACAGAAAATGAAAGACACGTAGAAGGTACGACAAGTACGTAGGTTATAGAGAGGGTGCATTTGCACCTAACATTTCACTCGAAAGTGGCATAGTAAAATCAAAAATCGTTAATTTCAATTTTTTCAAACATAAGTAGCACTTGTATTCACCAAAGTATTCGCGTAGATTTTCAACGATTTTCGACTATATTTGGGGGAGAAGCTGAAGAAAAACCAAAATTTCTATATTTTTTCTTCCTTTTATTATTATTATTATTAATTTATTATTTTTTTTGTAAATAAAAGCGTTGAAAATAACAACAATCTAAATTCGACAGCAAGTCCCCTAGGCCCACAAGGGTGGGTGTCCCTGCCCCAGTGACGATGGCTTACGCTGCCATGCTGGATCAGGGCCTCACTCTGGGCCCCTCCCTATGTCCCAAACGAGTCACCACTCGACTCCGCGGTCTGCAATGGAGGACCCCAGCGCGTAAGCGCTGTCCTTGACGCTGTTAACCTCCAACCCTTACCCTATCTGTACTTCGAACTTGAGATCGTGTTATTTAGAATAAGTATACATAGATAAAGATAATAAGTAAAACTATCTTGAGAAACTAATTTCCATATCTATTTTAAGTTAATCTTAATTATTTACACTTTACCAACCTTTGATATTATGATCAGAATTTGGACTTATCTTCAGTTATAATTAAGATATCCTATGCTAATCCGTAGTTAAAAATAAGCAAACCCTTATTTCAATACTATCTTATCATATATTTTACATATTACTATCATATCATGATTTCTACACGTAACTTTAACCGATATACTTATCTAAAAGCTACGATATAAATAATACTAAGAGAATCATGGCGAGTCAGTATAACTAGTGAGACCACGGTTTCAAGTTGATGTTTTTCTTAAAATAAAAATTCCGTTTCTAATTTTTCGCGTAACGATAACAATCGCACGCCTGCCATTACATGACAACGCGAATGAACGAAACCCACGGGGTGAAAGGCGCGAGATCGGAGGTTGCGAGGTGGTGGATTCTGGGGGGGGGGGGGAGGAACAGAGGGTATTTTGACATGATTTTACGACCTAATGCTGGATATATGAACCCAAATGAACTGACTGGTATTTGGGATATCCAATAATAGCAACTATTAATGACTGGAATTATAGACTACTCAAACTAGGCGATGGCTAGTTTGGTTTCAATGACTTATCGACTAACGAAAGGTGATAAAGCTTATAGCTCAAAGCCTGGACTAAATATTAACGACGAATATTGAATTAATATTAAATGGAATACTTGGACTATTCATTTTTCCGAAAATTTCGCCAATTATCGTACTATACAACTAATCCACCTTCAATAAATAAAGCTGGAGAAGCAACTGTGACCGACATACGTGCATTAAAATACCGCCCAAATGGTAAAATTCAATTCAAGTTAAACCACTCCGGCGAATGGAAGGACTTGAGTGCGGCTGAACGAAAGAGAATTTCAGGAAAAACATCTACCAATTTCTGTAATGAAGATTTGCCAAATTTGTTTCCATCGAGACGACCAATACAGAAGAAAAAATTCGATCATTTGCAAGAATTAAAAGCAGTACTTCCGGCAGATACACACGCATTTTATGATTCGATTCCTTATTCCACCTGAATGCTTTAATAAAAGTTTTCAACTTTTCTTCTTTCATAAGTACTTATTTTAAGATTCGATTACTTATTTTAACTGAATGTTTTTTCAATAAATAAAACGTTTTCAACTTTTTTTCTGATATTATTTGTTTCTTTTTTCAAGTACGGAAGTACTGATTAAAATAACAAACCTCGTAAGTCCAAATTGTAATGATTTCCAAACGTATAAATGACATGAAGATAGACGATTGAACTCGAGAAAGTAATTATTAAAAATCTATTCAAATGAATTTTTTAATCAGATTTTTCTTCCTCCTGCAAAATTTTGTTTTTTGGACTTACGTGGTTTTAGAATGCGCACAATGACTGTTCAAATCATTTCTTAACGATGCAACGCATAGCCGGATCAATTTTCAAAAAAAGTATCTCGTATGTAACACCATCAACAACATCATCAATAAATCTCACCCTATCGGCAAAAGTGTAAGACGAAAGTGCACGAATTAGAAACGAATCGTCACGATAAATCAAAAAGCCGCTAAAATATCTTGCAAACATAGGTTAGAATCATTACAGTTTCTTCGCAAAACTTGACGACAAACTATACTAGGCGAAATTTTAATCCTATTTGTGAAGAATTCGCATCATTATTAAATGTCCAATTACTGCTACACTAATAGAAAAGAATTTTCGTCAAGAATCAATTTCATTTTTATACACACATAGTAGATATTTTTTAATGCTACGAAACATGACGAATTTTGTAAAGAATCGTTTCCTTTTTTATATCCGGGTAGTAGGTGTTTTTTTAACGCTACGAAACGCAATGAATTTCGCCAAGAATCTGTTCTTCTTTTTATAGGGATTGAAACTTATTCTGTGCGCCCTCAACATCTGACATGCGCAATATAGCGTTGACCGTCCCTTTAGCGCACTCTCCTTCATTCTTCCTTCCGTCATAGGTGTGTATCTACGCGTTATCGTTTTTCTTATGCTTCTTTTCTTTTCTGCTTTCCTTTCGTTCGTGGTGGCAAGAAATTCTTCGACTGGTATCGTGTCCCTTTAACCTTGTGCTGCGTTGTTTTTCCAGAACTCGCGTGCCTCGTGTTGTCGTGTTATTATGTAGTAACTCTTGTACGTAATTAAAACATATTTGTCGTGTTAGTATTTCTTGTAAAGTTATTATGTCATTTGACGAAGAACCAACAGGTACCCATAAAAACTGCAAATCGTGTATGGAGCGACTGTATTATTTTTATCGTAAAAATTTGAAACAACTGAAGATAGAAGAAGCAGAAGTAAGTGAGATGCATCGAATTATATCGCTTAATGTTGCAGTATAAGTTTTTGCATTCGTTCTTCTTATAGAAATTAAAATTTAAAAAAGAAAACGAACATTTCCTCTCGAGTTCTTAAAAATTCAAATTGTTTGGCAAAAATCAAAGAATGTTGAAGTTTTTATCCTTTTTCTACATCATAATTTTAAATTTTCGTCGTAGTTAATTATGTCGTCGTCCGAATCTGAAGATAATACAGAGACTGATGATAATAGGCTAGCAGCATTGCAAATGATATTGAAACCGAAATAATGAAAGATAATAATATATGATACACGTAACATAAAATAATTTTGTTTTATCAAACGAATCATTATTTACCCCTTTTCAGGTATTTCATTCTATCCTTCATAGAACTTTTAGTTTTATGATTTTGATTTTAAGTTGCAAAAGATTATAATATGTCCAAATTTTGCTTGAAAGTTCTCATTAATATGAAATCAGCATTCATATTAATAGGAAGATTCAAGCAAAATACCGTGCGCGCAAGTAATTACTTACACACCAGCGCAAAAATGTTCCAAAACTTATTCATGCAATTTTGAAATAAATGTTATAACAGCAAATAGAGGGTTTATTTATATTTTTAATTAATTCAGTAACATAAATAAATTAGAAACGGGATAAAACACCATTACAAAACTTGTGATATTATTTTCTAAATTTTGAAAAACTAATCTGAATACATTTTTGCGCTGGTGTGTAAGTAATCATTTGCGCGCACGGTATACATAATTATACTGCTTTTTGCAATCAGGTAACATGCTGCAAAAAGTAGTATGTCCAGATTTTGCTTAAAGCATTCCATTAATGTGAGTGCTGACTTCACATTAATGAGAAGGTACAAGCAAAAATTGGACATTTATGACCTTTTGCAAATATACCAACGTTATTTGAAATGATTATTTTACAATGATACCTTATATGATTATAATATTTATAAGATAAGATGAAATAATAATGAAATATATACGATAAATATTAGAATATGAAATGGTTTTTCAATACTTCAATAATTAATGAATCTTGACTGATTCTTAAATCTAAATTGAAAACTTAACTATAATAATCAATAATGATTTAAAACATACTTTAGAATCCATTTTTCCATTAATTGGAATGGACAATTTCTACGGTTTTGTCTATTTGCCTATTGGGAGCGCGCACGCTCGATAGGAGCGCTGCAATCGATTTCTGAAACGATAATCAAATCGTCGTATTTACATTAATTTATAAAGGAGGCTCTCGGTTTTTTAATTATTACGCGAAAACAGCGTATTTTACAGTTTTTTTCATAGAACGTTTTTTGAAGATGATGAAAATAGCTTTCTAACAAGCCTAAAAAAGTTTATTTTTAATCACTGGTTCAATGGAAACAAACTGCTCAATGAAGTGTTGGAATAATAATAATTCACCAACTTGTTAGAAGTTGATATTTTTTAATTGTCTTCATATGATAGACATATCGGAAGTCGTGAATTACATTGGAAAGGAGGCGCAACGGCCTTATAGGAAGGGAAGTGCGTTGTTTAATTTTTAACTTACTCAAATCCGGAGATTGAATTCGCTGCAGATTCATCGCCACCGAATCTAGCAATATACGTAATTTTTCACGAGTTTGACACCGATATAGGTAGAATAAAAATAAATAAAACCCATGTAAAATTGCAACTGCAAGTCAACCTTCCACATTTCTATTTCCACTAATTATTATCTAATCTAATATCTACCCGCCAAAATGTGAACATTTTTGGATTACTGGATAGCTGATTTCATCCTCTACAATTTATGTCCTCACAAAAATTACCATAAATACCATACTTTTCAAGTAAAAACCTTTTTTAAATTTATTTGCCATATAATGCCCTAATGTATTTTAGGTTTGATCATCGTTTCGTGCAGTTCTCGAAACCGCCGCTAGGTGTCAGCCACTTTGATGCGCAGTCCCAATATCTCCTCTATTTTGCCACATAAAAAATAGGTATGAACTATGAAATAAGTAGGTGAATTCACAATTTATGACGAAATTCGAATAATTTCGTCAAATCTCTTTTTGTCAATAGTAGGCAAGGCGTTTTTTCATCGTTTTTAGTCAAAATTTCCTGCTACAATTGATTTATACATTTCGTCTCCTTTTTTCAACGAAAAACTTGTTAATAAGCAGAGCACCTTGTAGCTGGTAGTAGACGAAATTAGTGAAGAGTGAGTGATAAAAATGTCTTTCATTTTCGACACGAAATCGTAGCAGAAAACTTCTAATAGCGACAAAAAAACGCGGCTTTTGATTCTTTTTCGTCAATAATTTGCCAAAAGGGCAGCTCGTACAAACTATAAAAATTCGCCTCCAATAAGAGAGCACGGCTGCTTACGTTTTTATTTTCATTATTCACCTTTCCTTCCGCCATTTCAAACGTGAAACTAGAGCGCATTTATAAGCGTACGATTCGGATAGTCGTCGTTGACTCGGAAAGTACGCGATTATGGGCTTTTTAACCGGAATATTTATAATGGGATCACATACGTACGAAGCATCTACCACTATAAAGCGTGTAATCGACGAACCAAGTACAAATCGTACACACATATTTCATCGATACGCCGAACAACTCTCTCGTGTACTCGCAGAGAAACCGATGATAAATATATAACCCGAGTAAACACGATAAATTCACCTATCGACATGATTTATCGGTCCGCTTACTCATAGCGATACGAATACGTTTTGAAATAGTTTAAATTTATAAGACGAAAATTTTCCTGAAAAGCTGTGACGGTTTTGGCGCGAGCGATAACGTTCGCAAGGACATTGCGCTAGAAGAAGGATTTCCGAAGTTTTTTTCCCCTTCGAGTTAAGTGAAAAAAGAAACGATCTCAGAAACGCATTACCGAACGACGTGAATAAAATCCGACCGAAACTTCGGTCCATACACTCGATCTTTACCACACATCTTACTGCTAGATAAATTATTCGATATTTTTTCACAAGGGATTCGAAATTGGATAAAAATGATTTACTATCCATATTAGTTGTTCTAGAAACTTCAGAAATTACAACTCGTGAAACAATCGATTTATGAAATCGAAATTGAAAACAATAGTTCCAACAGATCGACACTCTGTGCCACTTTGGTTGGAAAACTGAAGGTTATTTCAATGGAAGCAAATAACGAAGCTTTTGTACAAGAAAACGAGAGTCTGCGAGAAGATCTGACATTTTAATCTTTTTCTTCATATTTGGGATCTTCGTCCCAATCATCTATGGTTCAGTTCGAATTATTGCCAACGTGAATGCGTTCATTTTTTTTCGTGAATTTCTACAACACTGGCGTAGGCATATATACGTCAATCATACACGATTATTGTCGATCCGTGACGAAGTACTCGCAATACACTTATGTATTTATTTCGAAGCAGGTTTCAAAAATTGAAAAAATAGCTGCTTTCGTTTCATCTTCACAATCAAAGATTCAAAATTCTCAAAAGTTATTCAAAACAAATTAATGTTGACATATTTGAATTGTTGGCGAAATATTACCCCGCGTCCATAGGTCGGATGCCAATTACGTGAAAATACTCAAAAATTATTCCGAGCTCAAAATTCTAAAAAATGCTCAACAATTTTTTAGGTGCACATTGAGTTTTTGGAAAAATTGCACCCCATAAATATTATAATATAATAAAATCTGATTTTTATTTCAACATTGTGATTTCCAATTAGATTCCCATTTATAATTCGAGTATAATATAATAATTATATATTATGTTACCATTGAATTTCAATCGCATATTTCGTCCCATAAGAAACATATTTACGAATGTGAGGCTGACTCAACCCCCCTTACCCTCTTGACTATGACCTTGTCACCTATTATGAAACTTAATAGCATAAACTTTGTTGTTTATGATGCCACAATGAGAAATGTACCCTCTTCAAGTACAAAAACCCTGAGATGATTTTCGAAACAGAAAACCTTCATATAAAATAGTAATGGCGATGTAGTATTATAGTATAAGTCAAGCCAATGCAAATGTGATTATTTTGATAATCGATCAATTTTGCGAAAGTGAAGAGGTGTTGTTTATTTTCGAAAATTTTTAAATCCATTTCTTCGTACTCTCGCGTTCAAGGTAAATCCACGTGCTTTTTACGAATGAAAGATATTTTAACGATGCAATAGTATGTATGATAGGGTGGGTGGAATTGACTTTTTTTTTCAAATGTGAAGGCATCTGGCTTTTAACAGTAGCCAATGTGCTAAAAATTTCATCTTTTCAAACTTGAGAGAAACTTCCCGCAAAAGTGAAAAGTTTTTAAACATTAAAAAAAAAATATTTTTTAGTAGATTTGAATTTTTTATGTACTCGGAAAATTCATTTTGTCTTATATGGACTAAAAAAATTCATATAGTAATATTTGTAAGCCAAATGAATACTAAAAATTGAGTATAATTTTATATTGCAGTCCTAAAGACATGAAACCAATATTAGAAATAGTTTTGAGTCTCTAAATATAGAAAAAATTGGTAAATAATTATTTCTCTGAAGTTCGGAAGATGAAATATGGCCCTTGACCACAAAAATTTTCAAATTTACCCAATAATCAATTTTTTTGAAAATTTTTCTATTATTTCTCTGAAATTAGGAAGATGAAAAAATATGGGCTTTGGGCACAAAAATTTCAAATTTACCTAAATAATTTTTTTTGAAAATTTTTCCAAGAATCAGAATTTGAACCAATTATGGAGGTTATAAATAATTATGTATCAACTTAGGGAGGTTAAATTTTTTGACCATAAATTTACTGTCATTTTACAAATATCGAGCTTTAAAGCAGATCGATTTTTGAAGAAAAAAAAAATCGTTCCATTCTAATTTATACGTACATACATATTTCCAACACAAGAGTATAATCTAAAAAAGATTTTTTGTAGGACGGTCAGTCATCGTAGATAATTTGTCCTGTAGTAAATTTCTCTTAGTCAAGCTTTCACATGCATAGAGTACGAAACGCAACAAGGCTGAATTTATTAAATTTGTTGACTTTTCTTACGCTCCGAAATAAATAAAAGAAGAAAAAAATCAAAATTGCAGTCAGCTTAATGGAAATGTCGCCGTACAGTAAATATTAAAAATGTTTGCGAATAAATTTAAACCCTTACGATCTGTACAATAAAGCTCTCCTGCTGTTCGTTGTAAAATATTTTATATGTAATTTAACACTAACGTAGCGAATACAGTAGCACAAAAAAAGCCATTTCGTTGGTCGATGAAACAGCGTGAGAGAGCGGACGAGTTTTGGCTAAAAAATTATTCATATCGTGAACCGAAATTCAACATTATTTCTCTGCGTATTAACCATGATTAGTCAACACTAATGAAACTAATTCGTTGACCAATTGTTTTCAGGTCGTTATCCCGGTGTTATGAATAAACACCATACTAGAGATTATATCATTTCTATTGTTTGAATCGATGGGGAGAAGTGTGAGTAAAAATTTGAGAAAAAAATAACAGCGAAATATGAAAACTTGAATATACTTTCGTTTTTCACCATTAACATATTATAACTTCATATTTTTTTTTTTGCAGAGCGAAGATGTAGAAGAAGAATTTAGGTAAATATTGGTAGATTTGACAACTGTATATATCTTGATTCTTATTCATTCATAGATTTTCGAATACTCGTAGGTTAGAAATTACTGATACCATCGTGAAATTGACTGAATATCCAAAAAGTGATTACCTAAGTATAATTCAAATTGAGTAGAAAATTATGAAGTCATCAACTTTTTTTCAGATTATTCGGTAGAAAGTAACTGGTTTGGTTTTTCATAACTTCGAAACATCATTTTCAACGATTCAACTGTAACATAGTACTACAACCCCTTCAAAGATGTACAGCATACACTGCTCGAATACGGTAGCAGTAAGGAAAAAAAATTAAAAAACCCGCAACTCGATGAAATAAACACTGAAACTAAAAGAAAAGTAATATGTTTCCTCCTCATTGGTTATGACCACTTAACCACGCTCACAAGATTAAACGTTTGAGGTAAAAGCTGCACTCCATTAATTATGCAAAACTCTGTAGTGGCCATTGAAAATACATATGAGACTGCTTTTATCATTACACGAGTAAACTATGAGGGAAGCTGTAATTTAACGATGAAAGAAAATGTATGTATTATTAATAGATAATTATATTGAATAAAATTAAGTATTTTACCTGTTAACGAGGAATAGATAACAATTAATCTCAAGGATGGACCGATGCATGGTGCTGCTTTCCAGGATGAGAAAAAGCTCCAAGTTCAACGATGACGCGGATGCAAATCTTATACGTTAATATTCACACGTATTAAATATTAAAATTAAATACATAAATAGTAAAGCTGTAATCAAATATTCTGCGGAATGAATTCCAAATAGAATACTTGATCACATTACAATACCACATATTACAAGAACCTTCCTAAAAACATTTAACCAAACCAAAGATATAAATGCAGAAATAAACCAGAAAGCATTAAACCACTGCTTTCTATTGATAAAATGATAACTTTACCCATTAATAGAAGACAGACCCCATGAAGAAGTTTGGCGAGTTCTGATCTCTCGAAAAACACCAACGAAACGAACGACAAAAATTTAACTTGGCACACACAGACACGATCAACGATTGATAGAACAACGCGAATTTAATTTAAAGCTTCAACTTTCAAATCGCAGAATCTAACTACAATACGCCACATAAAAATGTCAGTTATAATCCAAGATAATACATGCACTTTTGTTATACACTGTCAGAAATCAGCAACGAAAATAATGAGCGAAAACGTGAAAATGATAATGAAGTAAATAGTAAAAAGCGACCTCTATATAAAGTAAAGGATAACTATATTCTACATGAAAACTTTACATTATTATATTTCGGAATTTTTTTTCGGAGGAAAAATAAAATAGAAGTGCAGGTACATTTTTTTTCAAAAATTTAATGAATTCCGCTTTTTAAATTACAAAATTTATTGAAAAATTAGGAAATCTAATTGAAAAAAATTAGAAATGTATTCGTTCTGTAACGTCTGTAACATTATTTTTGAAATTTAAAAGCCCAAAAAAAACACTGTTGTTTCTTCAAAAACTCAGAAAATTTCTCTTGATTTCACCAATTTGGGAAACTTTTGAAATTATTGTATTCATTATCATAAAATTTAATTATTTTTGAGTATTTTTGTAATAATTATTTTTTTAAATTACAAAATCGATGAATCATATAAAATTTTAGACATTTTATGAAAACACATATCGCAACATGAAAATTTGTTCAGCTGCAAAATCAAAATTCTAGTGGTAACACTGTTTACCATAATCATATTGTTCAACTATCGAATTACAATTACAGTTTTTCAATCAATTTTCATTCCAAATTTTCAATTACCAAAATGTGGTGTTGAGTTAATTGATCTTGACAATTATAAATATCCTAATTTATGCATAAATTCTTATGGTGCTTAATTAAATTGCAATTCAAGTTACTAACCATTTACTTATGAGTGGATAAGAGTATTGAAAATACTTATTTCTCATCAATTCATCATAATTCAATTATATCATTTCACTTTCTTGCTAGTCCTCAGTCGTTGTTTTCCACGATAAATTTATTGAATATTTTCATAAACATGGATCATGATCTTGACAGGTATATGAACGCAGCCCTCGATTTAACTAAAGAAGTTGGGCAGGTAATAATGAATTTAAAACAATTTAGCACTCAGGTGACATTTCTATCCTTAATGGAAATTTTATATTCATAGATAATCCGCAGTAAAATTTGGAGCGAAAAACAGTCAATAGTTACGAAAGAGCATAAACATGATTTCGTCACCGAAACCGATCAAGAAGTAGAGAAGCTGCTGATCACTGGATTAAGTTCTCAATTTCCTGATCACAAGTAAAAAACTTGAAATGTTATCCTTGTTTTGAATTTCGTATATTTATAAAAAATATTTTTATCGCAGATTCATCGGAGAAGAAACCGTGTCATCAGGAGTTCAAGCAGTATTCACCGATGACCCAACATGGATTATAGATCCGGTTGATGGTACGATGAATTTTGTGCATGGTTACCCTAATGTTTGTGTATCTATTGGATTGACCATCAAAAAAGAATTAGCTCTTGGAATTATTTACGTACCAGTACCAGATTTAATGTTCACTGCGATCAAAGGGAGAGGAGCTTTTTTAAATGAGAAGCCTATTCATGTGTCCAATGCGAAAGGTATTAGAGAAAATGTTTATTACAACTTTAAGCAACTTTATTATATTGATCCCTTTATCTTTTAATAATTTAGATTTGAAAGACACCCTTCTTATTCTCGAATTTGCTGGTGCTGCTGCTAATGATGAACGTAGAAAAAATTATTTAAAATATGCCCAGACATTTTTACCACTTGTTCACGGGTACGATTTATTTTAATTGGAATTTCAACAATATTTCGATTAGATATAATTGCCATTTATTTTGCAGAGTTAGATCAGCTGGCTCCGCAGCTTACAATATGTCTATGGTGGCATTAGGTGCGGCTGGGTGTTACTTCGAAATAGGAATCCATGCCTGGGATTATGCCGCTGGTACTATTATTGTGAGGGAAGCCGGTGGTGTTGTTATGGATACTACTGGTATACTTGTTTCCATTTCACTTGAATTAATTCGTGTAATAGTTTAATAATACTTTAGTTTTTTTTAGGTGATAAACTGGACTTGATGAATAGAAGGATGCTGTGTGCTTCATCGCAAGAATTGGCCAAGCAAGTTGTACCATACATTGTACAGTCCTGTCCACCTCGAGATGCGGCATGAAAAACCCGCATTCATTATGATATTGAATTCAACAATTGAATTACCAACGTATTAAATCACTCAATATGAAAAAAACTGTACCCGGTGGTATACAACTCCCTCCTTCATTCGTGGAGACGAAATTGTTCTAGTCGAAAATTTCAGGCGTTGTTTAGAAAATTATCTAAATTGTGTGTTTTTGATTATTATTGTATTTATTTCTTTGATTTGTTATTGAATGATTGGTCTTAACATTTGAATTCATGTTATTTTATTATAATATAAATGTTTTTTTTTATATTGTGTTGAGAATTGAATAAAAAGTAATTAGTGCAACTTAATTTATGAATTGTTTAATCTGGGTAAATAAGATGAAACACTTTATCATTCTATAGTATAATAATAAGCGAAGTCTAGTGCTAAGATTTTATTTCTAAATTTTGCAATTGAAATCCCAAAATTGTAGTTTAGATGAGTATTACTACACGTTTTGAAGATACATTCTTGAAGATTAATCATTGTGTAAATTTAACATTGTGTAATTTTAAAATTACATCATTTGGTATTCATCCAATGAAAAAAATTCAACAACATCAATTATACTTGGTCATTAAAAATGAAGAAATTATTCAAATTTTTTGAGGTTTTTTTTTCTATGGATTCAATTAAACGATGTTTTAACAATAAGGAAATTTGGGAGTACCATCGAGCAAATGAAATTTTTCTCATATTTCAAAATGAGTCTCAATACCCTATGATAATTGAGCGATGACTCGTTATCTTTCCATGATAGTTGATCACCATACCATGAGCTTCAGTAATTATATATGAATGTTTGAATAGACTTTTTATCTCATTTTCCTATAGTAGGTAGGTAAGTCAAGTTACTTGCCAAACTGCCTTTGAAGTAATTTGGTTACATTTTGCGCTCTTTGTTACTGTTTGCTGCATTTTTTATACATCTGTTCCTATTTTGTACTTTTCTTAGCCTGTGTAAATACTCATTCTTACATGCTCTTAAGCTAGCAATCTTATTTGAACCATAGACTTAAATGTAAGTGACACCTAATGAAGTGTAAATTTTGAAGTCCTCACTTGTAATGACGATATTATCCTCCGTTAGTACGATGAGCAAAAAAGAGATTTATAAGTTCAAATTTTTTGGTCGACGATCTCGGAAGGCCTACCTAGTACCTAAGCACCAGAAAAATTTCCTAGCAGATACGTTACCGAGTCATTTTATGTTTTTATCACGCACGAGGGCATATTGATCAGAATACGTTGGATAAAAAAAAAAAAACGTAAGCAGCCATGCCGCATTACTGGAGCTGAGTTTTTAACTGGGGCTTCTTTTGATTTAGTAATAACCACGCTCAACTGTTCATCACTACAGGCCACACCCAATACCAAGTCTGAAAACCCCTACCCTATCCTTTCCAAAAACACTTAAGAAGTTCAATTTGACACAAATGTATTATTTCTTGCCATGAAATAATCATGCGAACGCATATTTCTCAAATTATAACTATTTGAGGGTGCTCAAATTATCTTCAAATTTTGTAAATCCGCCATTTTGGATCCATTTTGACTCAAATTTAAGTGGTTATATTCTGGTCACAAACTAATCCTACACACAAAGTTTGACCATTCTAGGCCGATTTGGTGATGAGATATGGAAGATTCATGAAATTTCCTGCAGCAATTTCCCCTCCAAAAGCCGTTTTTTGCTCTAACTCCCCTCCAAAATCACTGAGAAGCTAAAATCAAAATACGTTTGTCACTTGGGCTCATTTTATCATATGACACAGCAATAAAAAATTTTCGACCCCTCCTGTACCCCCACCACTATTTTAGGTTGGTAACCCCGCCTTCCCCCTCCAACATCATGTATGGAAGTGAATTCGGGATATAGTATACAACTTATCCCCAATAACCATATGAATTCATATTAATTACATTTTTACCAACTTGAGGCTCCTCAAGCTCTACTCAAAATTTTGATAATCCGCCATTTTGAATCCATTTTGATCCAAATTCAAGAGGTCATATTGTGGTCACCAACTAACCTCACACACAAAATTTGACCACTTTAACTTGATTTGGTGGGGAGATATGGAAGATTCAAGAAATTTCATGACTCAAAACTTCCTCAAAAAGCCGTTTTTTGATCTAACTCCTCTCAATATGCACTCAAGAAGCTGAAATTTGGATATGTTAGTATCCGTGACTCACTCTTTCATATGAAATCAAAAACAAAAAATTTGAGCTATTTGCCCTTCTCCAGCCCCCTCAAAATTTGAGTGATCCGCCATTTTGAAATTTATCGAAAAAAAAAAAAACTATTTTTGCGTATTTGCAAGAAGAGTTCCTCACCGAATTTTGAGCGAATTTTATCCACACCAGCCTGCGCAAAGTGAGTGACACAAAAAACGCAATTTTCTCAAAAACCGGTTTTTGCTAACTCGCCTCAGAATGCACTTAGGAAGCTGAAATTTAAATATGTTGGTGTCCGTGACTCACTCTTTCATATGAGATCAAGAACGAAAAATTTGAGCTATTTCCCTCTTCTCCAGCCCCCTCAAAATTTGAGTGATCCGCCATTTTGAAAGTTTTCGAAAAAACAAAAAAAAGGGTTCTGCGCATTTTCAAGAAGAGTTCCTCACCAAATTTTGAGCGAATTTTATGAATACTCGCCAGCGCTACGCGTGGGGGAAAAAAATATATATATATATATAGTGATCTATGGTCAAAGTGGCATCAGTTTGCACATTCCTCAGAAGTGCATCTAATGTCACATTAACGACACCACAATGGCGAACGGAATGTATAATATCATAGGTTTTCTTAGAAACAAATTTTTAAAATGATGCCACTTTACCTGTAAACATCAAAAAAATGAGGCTACTACGACCGTAGACCGAAAAAAATTTTTTGTATGAAAAATAGAATATTAGTGGTAAAGTGGCATCACCCAAATAACCACACCAGTGACGTCATGACACAAAGCTGAATCGATGAGCAATGTGATGGTAAAGTGGCATCAAAAAAAAGATGCCACTTTACCTGTAGACGACGAAAAATGATGCCACTTTATCCATAGATAAATCTATATATATATATATATATATATATATATATACCAAAAAGTTGGACATTTGCCAGATGATTACAAATGGTCTGAAACGCAAAGATTTGAAGACCCCACCCTCCCCCGACCTTCCCTTCCCAAATCAGGTAGGCTGTAATAGCTATCGTTTTGTTAAAAACTCAGCTAAAAAAACTTTTTTTCGTAAAATTGACAACGCAAGCGCTATAAATTGTACGAAATCATTAATTATAAAAACATCAACCTCTTGTGTCGTCTTCTACCATATTTCTTTCAAATACACTGTTGAAGTTGCATTTGGAATATCTTATAATCTTTGATTCCATTGTAATAAAATCCTTTCAAATTCATAAAAGGAGCTGTAGTTTCGTTATGGTGTGTCCTGAAGTCGTGATGGCCGCAAAGTCCCGTACAGAAAAATGCAATTGGTAAATGGTGTTTAAAGTCATAAAATTAACACAATCAGTTATACAGCAAATAAAGATATTTTTTCATTAAGGAAACACTATCCGTGAAATAATTTTAGGTATCACCCATCACCCAATATTCTAATATCCCACTCTTCCCCTACCCAATACTTTTTTATTAAAAATAATGAGGTTGGTGTAGTTTTTAACTGCTGGTAAGGATCTGAAAATATTCTTTACGAAAAAAAATTTCAAAAATGTCCTAATTAATTTTAGAAAATTCTAAATGATGAAATCCTGCAAACATATTTAATTCATATGTGAGTACTTGAGTATTTACCAAAATTACTAATTTACCAGCGCTCAACTGTTGTAAGTCAATATAATTCCGCATAAATCACTCTAATACCAATATTTACGTAAGAATAGATAAATATGCATAGCGGTTAGTGAACGATAATTATGAGTGTAGCTAATTAAACTCCGCTGATAATTGCAGTAGAATGTTTGAATTGATCACTATGATTAATTACATTGAACAATTTGTTCGACAGATTTGTAGCATTTAAAAAGTTCAATTCTTTATTACCTACATGCTTTGATTTGAGCATAAATAATGTTAATGATGAATCAATAAGGATGGGAATAATTAATGCATACATGAATGTAGGTAACTATTATCTAATAAAAACTAGATATCATATTAGAGACGACAAACTTAGCAATAAAATCCATAAAATGAGTGCATATTCTTATGCAAACACACCCACAGATTACCTACTTCTCATTCAACCAATTCCACTCGCTCAACCAGAATATGCATAGACTTGATTTGCAACAAAATAGGTAAATAGTCGAACAGAACTAATTAATCGCGTTTATACTAAATCTACTGCGTCCCGATATAGCGTGACATCATTTGCTAATTCGTTGTAAAACCAGTAAGGTGCGGGGGTGCCATTACCACAGCGAAGCGGGTGAAGCAATGAAAACTACAGACAGCGGTCCATGAACCAACTTCATCGGTTTTTACTTAGCGTAGACAACAATCCAGTTGCAGCGTCGCGGTGTTTGCCTGTTTGGTAATTCTAACGACTTCAGTATCAGATTGTCTTTCACCTTGGTGGTACTAGTGTTTCATCGTGTAGTAAGTTCCAGGTGAATGTGTACGCGAAACCATCATCGAGTTTGTTCAAAAGTTACATGTGTTGCGTTTGAAATGTAATGGTTGTTGTGAATGTGTATGAAATTTCAGTTCGATTTAAAAATTATGCGCGTTAGTGGTGTGCGGTTTTTACCTGCTTTGATTTGTGCATAAAAATGTTATAGTGCGTGTTATGCCGATAAGCTATGTTCATGGTGGTCTCGAAATTAAGACCTGAGAGAAATTTGCTAATTGGGTTTACCTTTGGATGGTGCATTCTATTATGGATACATAATGTTTCGTGTCAGGGTGAGTAATTACAGATATTTCAACTAATGACATATTTTGTAAACTTGAAGCTTCCAAGACGACTAATGAGGAAAAACTTTCTTCTATGGATTTACCTAATCCTCGTGTTCATATATGAAATGGCAGCAACCTCTGTGTTCTCTTTGCTTGGATGCTCGAGCAACATGTGTTAACTTGAAGCGTTGGAGAGGTCAATGAGGAAAAATTTATTTCATGGATTCATTTCATCCTTGTGTCTTCAATGCAATGACAGCAACTGCTGTTGTCTTTATCTGGATACTCGAGCAACCCCTGTTGACTTGAAGCTGTGTGTTAGACAAAAATGGAAAAATTTTCTCAAATTGATTTATGCATTAATTCTCATGTTTCTATGCTGTGCCACAACTTCTTTGGTAGTAGTAGATACATATCTCAAACATCACAGCATGGAGAGCAATGCTATAAAAATAAACATTTATTCCTACATTCTGGTCATTTTACCATTAATTCAAATTTTGTCGATGGAATTGATAAGAGCAAGTTTTGAAATAATTAGATTAAGCCAGACCAAGTATGTGCACTTAATAACGTTTTCAAAAAAAATCTAAAGAAAATTCCAATAAATTTGGGTAGATACTTGAAATCTCAACATGGCAACATCTATAATTTCTTTGATAATTTCTACTGAAATTTCATATTCAGTTTTTGAAAGGGTGCAAGTGGCGCTAATATTAAATAAATTTTGGGTACACATTTGAAAATTTTGAGGAACATGAATAGGTAGTCTCCCAAATCAAATGATGAACCTTGAAAAATAAATTATGGTTCTACGAAAATATGCAATATCAGGTAAACAATGTTGAGCTCTCTCCGATTAAATGGAACGGAATTTGCCTGCATTGGAGTTAGGACTAATATAAACTCATTCGTATCAAATTCTTTCCGAAGAATGATGAAATGCTTGTATTTACGATTTCATTTTATGACAATCAAGAATGTCTGATATAGATGAACGATGTTTTTAAAATGTCACCGAAAGTTTGAATGATAATACTTGACATTTTCAAGAGCACTTGTATTGGTGATAGGTACATACTTACATCTCATGATCATATGTAAGACTGTAAAGTAAGAAATTTTGGGGAATAAGCATGTCGAACACATTCCGTGTGACTCGTGTGTATGAGCACCACATTGGGAATACAAGTTTCATATAGATTGGCAACAGCATTAAAGGAACGATCATCAATTCACATTGATGAACGAAACCACTAAATGTGAACAATTTACATTCGAAAAACAAAACAAAAAACTTGAACGTGTCCATCACCGATTTAAAGTTTTGCAGCTACTGCTTTTTAGTTGGGACAGGAGATGGTAAGTCCGAACTTCTAAACTCATGTTATCGATTTTTCAATACCACCACCCACCCTCTCGCTACGACACTATGAATACTACATATCAAAAGATGCTGACCCTGCAAATGAGCCTGCATAAAATGAACTATATCTACAAAAGATGTAATATCTTGAATACCACAATAGATACCGTGTTCCATCAACTAACTAGATTTCATAATTCCCATCATTATTGCAAAATTCCCAAAGAAATACGATGAGCATAATTTCAAATGCTTCCGAAACACTAGAAAAAGTGAATTAATGATTACCATGTGCCGTTACCTCTTTAACTCCATTAGCACCCCAAATTATCTACTCATAAATGAGCAACAAGCATTACCTACTTCAGCACGGGCAGTGAAAGCGATAATTTTTCAGAGAGCGGTAGCGCTTCGTAATTAATTACCTTATACAATGGTACCTCCGGTAAAAGATTCAATACATTCATTAAACGTCGAGATTTGCGATTTATATAAGTTATCGTCATTATAAATCACTCGGGAAAAAGTTTTAAAATGGTTGGTAGTATTAATCGAGTAGGTAACACTCTTCATCGGACTTACCATTTTTGTAACATTTACTACTACGTTAGCGTGGCAGATTGTACAAAAGGTATAAGCACCAAGATTGTTACAACATTTAAATCCTAATTGAGCGTCGATTGACCATTCTCGATCATTAGTTTCGCTAGACAGACAGAGCTATTCCGTTACTGGATCAGATTTGCTAATTTCAGTAAGTATTTTGCAGCAGATGGAAAATTGGCGGAGTTTTCTAGCCAGAGTTGAAGAACAGCGTATCAGTGGCGGATGTAAGGCGTTTATGAGGAATTAAAACAATCTGGTATTTTCTAAGCTTACCATTTACCAGCCCTTTGGCCCACACTCGTGATGAAGTATTGGTAATTTTTACATCTAAAAAAGTGAAGAGAAGGACTGCAGTGTGATTTTTGCCGGTTTTTTAACTGATGATGTTAACAAAAAACTAAACCATTATAGTTTACCTGATTTGGGATGGAGAAATCAAGAGAGCAGGCATTTTATCTTATCGTTTTAAGCCATTTCTAGTTGATTGGTCGCTGTCCATTGTGATACACCTGCATCCGATTGAATCCCATACAGGCAAAGCACTAAATTCCCTACCAATCAACAACCAACTACATATAACATGTTGGTAACGCTGATTTCTATTTTCATAATTGATCACAATGCATTTTATGGTTAGTGATGTAACATGAAATCATTTTAAAGTGTCATAAAAGAGAATTTGCTGCTTAATTTAATATAATTATAGGTATCTCAATAAACAGTGTAGATATTCTTGAAAATCTCTCAAATTTTATTAAGTAAATGTTCACAGAAATCTTGAAAAATACTTTTCTCGGATTTTTGATTCGACTCATCAAAATCACAGTTTTTTTAAATTATTGTGGACTAGAAGAACATCTAAAGCCTCACTATTTTAGCTTATGTGTGACATGAATTATGATACATTATAATAATATCACTATTATACCTATCAAAATTTTTGCTTCGAAGTGAGCTTGGTGAAGAGTTAGAGTAAAAAAATGACTTTAAAAAAAAGTTTTAAATCATGAACTTTATTTATTCTTGTATGTTCTTTTGCCGAATCGATGCACAAAGCTAGAATCTTGTGTGTAGGGTTAGTTAAGAACTAGAACATGAGGCATTAAATCTGACTCAAAATGAATGCAAAATAACGTATTGTTAGAATTTAAGAACAGCTTAAGGAGTTTCGAATGATTTAAGTAAATATGAATTCACTCGGTTATTGGGACCCAGGAGTGTAATATATCCTAAATAGAGAAAAAGAACGATTAGTCGATTATCATCTAAAATATGTTTTAGGATAAACAAAAGTATGACCTAACGAGCTCAGATTACAAACTCATTCAAATATTAGTCACTCAAGTGAGTTTGAAAAGGTGTTGTTTGGAAATTTGGCACTGCTTAGATGGTCTTGATCCTTGGTAAAATCTTCAATTCAGAGTGTAATAAATATGGGTGTGGTAATGTTAGATGTCCATGTTGCAAATTTCTGCAGAGAAATAGTGCTTGCAGAAAGCCAATATACCACAAAAGGGACTATAGATCACCTTAGTAATCCTGAAAAAACAAACAGATACTATGAAGTAAAATGACTCTTAGGTGGGAAATTGTTAAAATAACTCACTTATTATTATTAATTTTTAAAAATATTCTAAATTGATGTTTTTCATAAAAATTAAATTAAAAAAAATTTGAATCTTCAAAGTGTGAAAAATTAATGGCTACAGTTTTCAAGGGACCAATTGTAGGTAGAGTAATTATGGTTATCGGTCCATTTTCTGTAGTACGACATGTATAACAACTGATTAGCAAGTCGGACAGTGGTAAATTACCTCAACTTACTTGTAAAATAAAAACACGAATCAGCTGGTAATTCAAATCACAAACACATTTCAGTCGTTCATTGAAAACTGAACGATATTATTTAGGAAGGTAGAAATGATATAACCTAGATTTTATCACATTCTAGCTTTATGATTGGTCGTTACGTGTGTGACGTATGACCAGTCAAAAAACAGACCGGTTATTATAACTACTCCCTAACTTCTACACCTTGAAAAATTTCAAATTTTCCGAAACAAATTTTTTTTTTCATTTTCAAAAATTTACCTTACTTAATTTCGAAGAGTTTTTAATTTCTGTTTTTATTAATTTTTTAATTCACCCTTACACCGTATACACCCGTTTAAGGAATATGTTTTTCAGGCACTCGAAGGCTTTTCCTTAGATTACCAATTGGAGTTGGAGATCATCGCGAAATTTCGAACACGCGAATCGAAACACGACTAAATACCAGCGAATTCGTAAACCATAACGGAAATAATTGTTACGTCACAAGTTATGACGCTAATTTATAACGAGATAATATTTCATTAACTCGCCGAGGTTAATAAATTTTTATACATAACTCGTCGACAATTATCACGAAGTGTGAAGAATTTGGTTACACATATTCGCGGCCCAATTGCACGCCGAGTGATTGTTTCTCATTTATGGTCTTTGTTTCGACGTTAAACCGATCTGATTTCTCTTTCGATTGTTAACTCTTCAAGTGCGTTTACAGCTTTTGACCAGAGCAATGCGTGAGAAATGATCTCCATTGTATATTAATTCCAAGGCAAAACTTCATACTTTTTTTCTCTTATTTGACGTAATTTGCATATTTTCGTTTACCTGATAATTAAAATTATTTTCGTTTACAACTTTTCCGTTATTATGTCAAAGTTGATACTCAGCGTCTATTCAGAGGCACCGGCTGGCTTGCTACGGAATGAAGTATTTCGTAACTCGGTAATTATTATAAAAGCGGTTTCGCAAAAAATAGTTCCAATTAAAACCTTTCAACAATAGAAAGACAATTTTAAGGTTATCATTAATACATATGTGACTTATTCAAAGTTTAAGTGTGTCGAATAGTTCACACGGGTACAAAAGCGACAATTAGTATAGCACGTGCGACAATTTATGTGAGGGTTATTCGAACGTTAACTCTAGGAAGGTGGACATTGGTAGATGACCAATATTAAGAGTGTACTTGAAGCCCCTAAGGATATGGGGCATGGCTGTGTATACTGTACATCCTCTTAGATCTTTTATCAAGATGATCGAATTATTCGGCAAATAAATTGATATACTTACACGATTAGGTGTGTTATAAGAATAATAATAAATAAAGGCTTTCCTCTGGTGTATAAGAAAGTAATATACTCCATTCAGAGGTTAAATTAACAACAATCCGTGCGTAAAGTGCTAACAGTATTTTGGGCTAATAGAAGAATGGAGATGATTGACGAAGAAGCCATCACGTGGTAAGAGCATATACGTATTTTTATGATTTAACATTAAATCTTCATTAATAGGATACACGTCATATCTTCAAATAGACATATCCTCAAATGAAAGAGCTTTCTGGCGTTTCCTGCGAGACAGCAGTTTTCTAAATGAAGTACCTATTCAGCATCCGAAACGATCATATTGTTCGTTCGCTTGGATTCATGTACTTCCGAAACGTACACAATATCGTAAGTCGAGCTAACGTTTACGTTTTTGACACATGATCGTTGAATCTTCAATGTTTGAAGATCTGCTTCCTCATTGTGGCGCAGAGGTATTCACGTACACGACGACGTGCTTAATATCAATAAAATTGCAATAGCGACCCGAAAACGTGTCTGAATTTTTACCCAGCGTTGGATACAAAGACATATTCGGCGAGATGATAAAATTCAACAATAGGTGTTTTTTTACGCCTAAAGAAGATGTTGTGATATTGATGAAATATTTCCATTTCATGTACTACCATGAGATGCGAAAAAATCGAAGTCGTGAACGAACAGAAGATGGCAGTGGCTTGTCAACTTCTTGATCTAATTATAAACGCTGAAGAGGACGATAACGCGTACTAGTTCGCTAATTTGAAGGCGTTGGTTTGAATAGAAACCTTGTCATATCTCGAGTGTTTTGTGCCTGTTGTGCTAATTGTTCGAGTGAGACTAAATTACAAGTGCCAGATGTACCTGTTAAAGGTCTTGTACTCGTTTATTTACTACTGATGCTAATGTAAGCGAGCTTCGATGTTTATGAGGGGGAGTAAACAGTGGAATAGTGGAGTAAGGGAATTTCCTAGCTTTGGAATATTAAGTATGGAATATATACAAGGAAAAGCCTGTACTTGATCAAAAAATGTATGCTTTTTCACAGCTGATTTTTTAATACTTTTGATGGCACAATTTAAAGACCTACTTCGTAATAATATTAATTTAATATTGGTGTTCGTAAAATCAATCATTTTTATTAATTTTCAATTCTCAAGAATTTGAGTCTTAATAAGTCCATCTTTAATATGGAATTGAGATGAGTTTCCCATGTGAAGAGAAATGCTGTGGCACCAGGTCTCATACTCTTGTAACCTAAGCTTCTCATCATTAATATTTATTATTAAAAATATTAATTTAATTGTTTTAAGATTAATCATTAAAAATAATATAATATTATTTATTTTAGACATATTATTTTTTATTATTGATTAGTATTAAATCGAATTCCATTTGATTTTTTTGAAAGGGAACCAGAGTTAGTATATGTTTTAATACTGAATTTAGATCGATTCATTTTATAATTTTGTTTTTAATTGAGAATATTTAAATATAATTTATATAATATTTTTTACTTTATTTTTTTTTTATTAATCTAAATTTATTTAGTGACCTGGGTGAATTTAAAATTTAAAAAAAAATGGTCAAAAAAGGAACCCTGAATAAATTCTAAAAGGATTTGTTGTGAGCTAAATTGAAAATGCTGAAACAATTTTTTGGAAAAAATGTAGAATTTTAATTACCAAGCTGCTTAAAAAAAAATCAAATATTAACTTTTTTAGAAGGGTAAACATGAAAAAAATTGTATACATTCGAGTCTAAAGCCATACCTAAATTATTAATTGACAAATTTTTCAGGGTGCCAGATGTTCAAAATTTTACTTACATTTCAAACTTTTCGAAAAATTAATGTTTAATACTTATATGCCATGTCATATAATTTCATTAAAGAATGAGTAAATCAGTGAAGATAATAATTCGAGAGTAAAAAATAAAAAATAAGAATTTTGAATTTTGATCCACAATGCCAAACTCCTAGAGCCTGAAATTCTGATATATTTTGAACATTTTTTGTGAAAATTTTACACGTAGGGTCATGAAAGGAATTTTTTCTCATTTATTTTCGAAATAATTTAAAGAAAATTTTTTGCCCCTAATTTAGAAGTTGTGAAAATGTTTGAAATGTTGGCAAAGTATTATAATTTTTGATCAAATTTTTCAAATCATCATACAATTTACAAAATTGTAATTACACTTCCTGTTTCTTTTGCCTCAGCTGAGTGGTTTTTCTAGGCGAGTAAATTGATTAAAATCACGTATTCGTTCGACAATAGCGATAGAATGACTATACGAGACACATGTTAGGTTATTGTTGAAAAGCCATGATGCCGGCAAAGAAATAAAGGAAGAGTACAATTGACATGCTGGCGCCATGGAGCAATATTTTTGAGAAAAATTTCAATACATTCTGCAGGTCGGCAGCTAGTGTATTTGGAGTGGAGTTGATTTTTTATTTAAGGTATGCTTTTTTAGTGTACAAAAAAGTTATGAATTTACTTCAATATATAATTTAATGAAGATGAAACATTTTTTTTTTTTGTTATGATTCATAAGCAATTAAGAGTATGTTTTATACTGTCTTATAAGTCAATTAATTATTAACAATTTAATTTTGAATTTTTTTAATTTACGAGTAAGTAATCTATTTCTGTATGAATTTACACAACGACTGTTAGCTTATGAGAGTGGTTCTGACACCCAACCCCTCCTCATGTGGCTTCAGTTCTACTTCTAGTAAAATATTCTATTTTTCCAAAGGAGTTCATCCCGAAATCTGTCCTTTGAAATCGAATAAGCCTATGTTTTCCCGAAATACTAAGGTAGAATATCAAAATAATTTTCATTACACAATATCTTGAGTCATTCTCAATAATTTTAGGAAATTAAAAAAATTAATTTTGCAAAAGTGGTTCCAAAAATGTTTTCAAGTTGCAACTTCGACACCTCCTCAGTCCTCACCCACAAATTAGAAAGTTTCACGCAAAATGACTTATTGGGGGAACCATATACCTAACAGGTACAAAAAGTATGAAAAATTCAGAAAAAATGCAAAATTCAGGAGTTGAATGTAAGAGTACGAAAACGGAAAATTCGAAACTTTAAGAGATTTATAGCTGGTGATGAGTCGCAAAAGTTCCTTAATTGATTAAAATTGTTCTTCATTGATTATTATGTATTTGTTCTTGAATTAAATTGAAAAATTGTATTTTTCTTGGTTTTGGAGAGGGGGCGAAAGTGATATAAATTTTATAGCTCGAAAAAAAATTTCAAGGTTTGAAAAAATTAGGAAAATGCTCGAAAATTTGGCTTTTCATTTGATAGATACTGTAGCGCTCGTATATGGAAGTAAGGAGGGCATGGAGGGCTGAGCACGCAAAAATTTTTTCATGTTCATGTAAAAAATTTTTTTCATGAGTCATTTCTCACTAAAGGCCTGTAAAGACAAGAAAGAAAAATTTCTCAATTTTTTTCTCAATGAACCAAAATTTAGCCCCCTCCCCCTCTCCCATTATGAACTCGCTATCTCCGCTTATGTATAATTATACTAAAATCACTTGGCTTTAAGCCATTGGTTTTAGTATATGCACGAGCAGAAAATAATATCGAGTTCATAATTAGGAATGGTGGGGGGGGGGGAAAGGGGTAAAACTTGCTTTCTTGAGAAAAACATTAAAAATGTTCTCAATTTTTTTCTTCGTCGATTCTTACTGAAAAATGTTGGTGGACTGAAAAAAGATCCTTATTTACCATCCTCTTGTATGTATTAATATTAATTACCATGAAAAACAATTTATTTTGTGTACATATATGAAGAAGACACTATAACAAAGGATTTACTTCACCAGGCTGGCAGTCCGGCTTCCAGAGCTCCGAGCAAGTCTCTATTATTAAAAAATGGACTCAAAAGGAGCATTTTAGGTCAACTTTTTATTCGTAAATTTTAATGATGCGATGAAAAAAAAAAGAATTTATGGAACCAATAATAGAAAGCACTTTATCATCATCGTCGAAAGAGGAAAAATTGAAATGAAAATTTCATTCAATATTTTCCGAGGAAATACTTTCAAATAGACTGGTAGAGATAATCTTCCATTTGAAAATCATTAATCCGACGTTCCAACTTCGAAGCGGTCACTCGAATTTCCACAAACGTGGTAAACAACACGTCGATGATACGAACGCCTTTAAAGACGTCTGCGTTCGAATTAATGTATCTCATTAAACAGTAGTTCGCTTTCCAATTGAGTTTATTTAACAGGATATACGTTAACGCTGTTAAAGAAGCCATGTGAAACAAGGCAGCGGAAGTTGAAACGAATTTGTTTATTCTCTATTATCAAATTTCCTGCGTACATATGTCTACGTCTTAGTGCGCGCTCCGGGTATTAAATAAGGACCGTAATTAAAAACGTACCAAACTGGTTTCGATGTTCGCGTATGTTTTTATCGAGATGTATAACGGTAGAATGTACGCACATAGAGATGCATTTGGCAAAATTTCATCGACCAAGTTGGAAATTGGTCAAGGATTTTCACATACTCGAATGGGGAAATAATTATGCTTTAATCGGCGGAAAAATAAATTTGTCTGTATGACTGTTAACATAGGTTTCCAAAACCTTGAGATTATTCTAACGCGAAGAATTAAATATAACTGAGATATTTAAGAAAAAGGCGTAGCCAGAAGATTTTTCCAGTACATTTAACATGCACCATTACGGTAGTATTACGTATATGTTGCATTTATAGTAGCGTTTTATTAGTTAATGATTTTCTAAGGTTGAAGGCGAATATAAAAAATGGTGAATGTTGGAGCTGCCACCGAAGCTAGATCACCTTGGATGAGAGTCTGAAATCGGACGTTTTGTGAATCCGAACGTGAACCGGTTCCAACATTAAATTTATTTTTAATGCAGATGATAATTGTATAATTACAATTTCAGATGTATCCAGTTGTAGAAATTATAGCAAGGTGAATAAATGCTGCGAGCAGTGATAGTATCAATTGCTCCGATAACGATGACCACTGTAATCAGCTTATAATCAGATTAACTATGGTTGTTACGTCAGTACACATTTTTTTTTTACCTTTAATTCTTCGTAGTTTTTTGTACTCGTAAGTTACGCTGATTCGAGCGAGTCACCGCCTACGTAAATTTTCAGTGGTATTAGTTGATGGATGTTGGAGTCACGTTGATTCGCTGAGATCAAACAGTGATACGTGTTTTCCTTAGTTTTTCAACAGATTAATGATAAAGAAGATGTTAACGACGGTTAGATAGCATGTATAAAGTTTAGGGAAATGTTACATCTGTATCGTTATCGCGGTATATCGCCAGTGAGGAAAATATTTTCAAGATGTCAACGACATTGTTCATCGATATCAAACTATGCCTTTATTGTTTAATAGCCCATATGTCTATTATGAGTAAATAGTTGCTAGTTCACCAAGGAGTCACCTGAAGCGCTGTGCAGTCCTGAAAAATAATTGGTGTAGAATGATTTATTTTTTTTTATTTATTTTTTTTTTTTGTTTATTTTTGTTTGAGTGGTGTTTTTAACTGCCAGGGTTTTTACACCACTATATCGGAAGGATTTCTAAATGAGGGTGAAGAGTTTGGTTCGTCTTAGGAATTCGAGGATAGTTTGTATTGCCTGAAAATCGTCAGATATGGGTGTGGGGTCGTTTTTGATGTTTAGGGTTATTCGGATGGCACTGAAGGTTGTGCACTGGTGCAAAATGTGGGTGACAGTCAGTGGCAGCGTCTGACAGAAGGGGCATATAGGTGTTTCACGAATGCCAGCGAAAAGGTGTTGATGAGTTAATCTCGTGTGTCCTAAGCGGATTCGCGTGATCGCGATCTCCTCTTTTCTATTTAGAGAGGACAGATGTTTCCACCGAGAGATTGTCTTCTTGTGAAAGGATAATTTCGTGCAGCTTTGTGACCACTCTGACTGCCAAGTGGAGTTAGCTAGTTGGTAGAAAAGGGCCCTCGAATCCTATTATTATTATTATTATTATTATTATTTATTTTTATTATTATTATTTTTTTCAGAAAAAACAGAATTTAAAAAATTACCCGGAAAATGATTTTAAAAATTAATTTATTAAGAAAGTAATCATACCTGTAGATTTGAAAAAAAAAAGTAAGAAGCCATGCCGCAGTATTAGAGCTGAGTTTTTTAATTGAGACTCGTTTATATTTTGTAGATAGTGTTGTTGAACTTTACATGCCCATCGGACACACCTATTACTGAATTCGAAAACTGCCACCTATCCTTTCCAAAACCAACTAAAAAATGTAGTTCTGAATTTATAATATTTCTTGTCCGTCGTAAAAGTTCATATTTTTCACATTTTAACCACATCTTTGAAGCTCCTCAAGCCGACTCAAATTTTGACTATCCGCCATTTCCTACCTGAATTCAATGAGTCATGTTCTAGTCCCCAGATAACCTTACATGTAAAGTTTGATCTGTCTACATTAATTTAGTGAGGAGATGTGGACCATTCATGAAATTTCCTGTTGAATGATTTCCCCTCTTGAAGCAGTTTTTCGCTCTACCTCCATTCCAAATTACTTTAGAAAGCTGGTTCGCTCTACCTCCATTCCAAATTACTCTAGAAAGCTGGAATTAGAAAATTTTAGTTACTCTGGCTAATTTTTTCATATATCATAAACAAAAAATTTCAACCTTTTTTTTACCATACCACATTCTGAGAACAATCGGTCCACCCCCTCTCCCCTTCAACATCATGATTGTGTAAAGGTGAATTTTGGATATAATGTATAATTTTCTTTTTTTAGTGGTATAAGTCCATATTTATCAAGTTTGACATATTCGAGATTTTGAATATTTGTCATTTTAATCCAAATTCAAAAGGTTACATTCTAGTTCCTAGCTAACCTCACGTATCAAGTTTAACTTTTCTAGAATAATTAGGTGGGAAGATATGGCAGGATTCAAAAAATTTTATGACTCAAAAACCTTTGCTAATAAATGACTAGAAACAATAAGTTATATTAAATTCATTAAGAAGATTTAGAGGAATCAAAAACAAACTGTTGTGATTATGGAGTAATGCTGTTCAAAGTGGAGATATAAATCTACTAATTTGTATTGCACTTTAATGACTCTATCATAAACTCTGCTAGTAGGTATATTCAGTTAGGTACCTGGTTTTATGAGAAAATTGCCTGATAACACTTGGATTTCAGTATTTAAATTAATAAAGTTATTGGAAAATTTTTTCTCATTGATATCGTATTTGGAATTTTTGGATAAATATCGAATATGTGAATAAAATTGATTATTTAGATGAAAATCGTAACTTATGAGGTAATAAAAAAATCCAGCTGGTTCCTAAAAATGCTGATACCAGTGAAAGGGCATATCATCTATTTTTCTCCGTCAATTTTGTACTTTAAAATGATACATTTTTTTTTTTTTTCAAGAAAACTATGCAAGCTTACCGATTGTATTTATGAAACTATAAAGTATTTCACTGGAATTACATATCTATTCGAGTCATCGATGCGAAAACAATGATAGAATTTAGCACGCATGATTTTACCAGCTACGTATTGTTTTATTTTGGTAGCGAAGAGAGGTTATATAAGACGATGTATAATCTGTATACCTACCTGATACTCTTACATTATTGTAAGATGGCGTAGATTCGTGGAACTGTGACGTTATGTAAAATCATATAGTCTTGATGCTTGAAAACCACATATGTTTGTAATTGATGGAAATTTTGTTGTGGAAATTTGTATGCTTGTTTATGTGTGAGTGGGTAACAGGTAGATGTACTGCTAGCTTTCCTGTAAGGTCAGTGATATAGACGTGATGATTCAATATGCTGCGTTTCTTCTGTATAGTTGGAAATAATGAATAAGGAAAATGATAGTGTATTTTCAAGATAAAACCTAAACAGAAAGAGACGGAGGGTTCCTCTCAACCTCTAAAGATTTAGAATTATTCTAGGGCATATTACAGAGCTTGAAAATAGTGTTTCATTTCATTCAACTATCATAACGGATTATAAAACAAAATAGGAGACATTTGTAATTATACATCACGATGTCACTGTCAATGCGAATCATCAAACACTGAATGGATAGTAGGTACTACAAACTCTCACTATATTACCGCTATGAGTGACTGAATATACTTGTAACCTCGCAGGTGCCTTCGGGGAAAATAGTGATACCTACCATGTAAAACAAATGTATTTGTCGTCCTTTCAACATACCAACATATGTAAAAACCGTGTTTCACATTACACGGTAATCGTCATCGTAGTAATTGGTCTTGAGTCCAATATTTTTTAGCTATTTGCTTAATTAGCTCTGCGATGTCTAATATCAAGCTTGACCGTATCAATTGATGTCGCAAAAGAATCAGTAAAATACGAATCAATTAGTTTATTATTTTTTGCTTTGACTTTACAGTTCAATAATGTTCAACACCATGTCATTCATATGATTTTCATTTTCATTTTACTAACAACTCGTTTACATTTTTTGGTGTCTGGAGTGATATCGTGAAAGAAACTTAGATGTGAAGCTTACAACAGGAAATATTATAGCGAATAATTTTTCTATAGTATTCTTAGTGATCTGGGAATTCGTTACAGAGAGATTTTTCCGAAAAAATTTACAGGCTACTTTTAACATATCGGGTCCCATATCCTGATGTTAGCTTCTCAGACCATTTTTCAAGAGAGTTAGAGATAGAAACAGATTTTTAAAAATGGGTATTTTGAGTCATGAAATTTCTCGAATCTTCCCTTTCTCTTCAAATCAACTTGAGTAGCTAAAACTTGATATAGCTGAACACCAAGAAGCAAAAAGTCACTTTAAAAATCTGAATAAGGAATCTGAAGAGTACTTCTTGAACTGGACAGAAAAAGGTGAAAATGTCTCTCGAAATTCTAATAGGCTGCGGTAAGTAAGCTGACCGAATGTCTTCGTCTTCTAAGAGTGTTAATGACTTTACTTGTACATGGTATAAAATTTCTAGAAAAGGAAATGATAGCAGATCACATAATGTGATACTGTTGTTTTTTAAAGGAAGAAATAGTTAATTTTTTATCCTCACTCATCCCCTCCAAATACTCTTAAAAGGCTGAAATTTGAGTACGTTTTTGTCCTTCACGTACTTTTTCATATGAAATAAAAAAAAAAGTTGGAAGAATCTATGTTTCCTTCAGTCCCCTCCAAATTTGTAAAACGCGTCATTTTGAGGTTATTCAAAAAAACAAAACAAAAAATATATACTTTTTTGTATTCACATGAACAGCCTTTCATTAAAATTTGAGCAAGTTTTCGGCCATAACAACCAGAAATTTTCGACATCTCTTGTATATCCACAACATTTTGAGGTCGATAACCCCTCCTTCTCCTTTCTAACTCCGTGTATGGAGGTGAATTAAGGATATAGTATACTTCTTATCATCAATAATCATATGAATTGATATTAATCACATTTTTACCAATTTGAGGCTCCTCAAGTTTCACTCAAATTTTGATAATCCGCCATTTTGATTGAAATTAAAGAGGTCATATTTTGGTCACCGACTAACCCTACACACAAAATTTGATCTTTATATATATATAGAGATAAGTCACTAACAATCCGAGATCCGTGCAAAAATTCGTCAAACGGCTCCTAGGTATGCAACGCAAAGAAATGACCTCTAATATGGTAAAACAATTCCGAGACCCGAAACGAACCTTGGATTGTCAAAATGGGTCTCGGATTGTTATTACCGTTCAACATTGGGACTGCCTTTACTGTTGTAGATCTATATATATATACAGTGTTGTACATCATTGCACCCGAATTTGATGTTCTTGTACCCGTTGCGGGTGCACAAACCGGTCTTTAACATACATTATTGCACCCTTATTCGGATCCATATAGATGGGTGCAACAAGTACACTCAAAGACCAGGATGCAAGAAGGTATTGTAATGAAGTATATATACATATATATTGTAATGAGCATTATCGGCCAATCAATTAAAAATGACCAATCTTTCCCAAATCAGGTATACTGTAATATCTATCTTTTTTTTAGCTAAAAATTCAGCTAACAATTACAAGAAACGAAAAGAATGATAAAATTGTGATTGCTGTCCCTTCAAAATTGCCGGTATGCAAAATATTGGCCAAAATATTTGAAGTTGCTATGTCTTTTTTCTAGATAGCAGGACCTCTTCCATTGTGTAAGATCTCGTTGGAGGTTGAAGTTGAAAATCACTTATGAGACAATGGTCACACATGTGGTGTTGTGAGGTTAATTCATGATCCTTACGTAGATCTTGATAGTATTCAAAAATAAATGAACCTAACTACTGAAAGGACTTCTTGATGGAAATAATTTCGCCAAGCAAACCGAACAGTTCAGTTTGATAGCGATTTGTTGACCTTATTTGTCAATACCTAGTACCTACATAAGTTCTCATTCTATACATCCAATTTCTCGCACTGACCACTTTACGCCTAAACGAAGTAGCGACTGATAAAGCACACAATACTCCTTTCGTATTATTCATCACCTGGCTAAGCTGCTTATAATGAATTCAAATACGCACGAATATCCGCTATCTACTCTCTTCTATATGGAAATTGTTTACTCACTCGAGCAACTATAACATTTATCATAGCGTCTATGAACACTGAGACGTGCCAGCGATCTGATACCATCAGTGGGAGCGGCCCTATCGCCAAACCAGTTGAAAAATTCGCGGCCAACGATGGCCGAATATTCGCGCTGTATAAAATCGATGTGGACTAATTAGAAGATGGTAAATAAAAACGGAGTCGCGTCGTCGCTATTGTCCGTTAGAAGGTATGGGCGTTGTTGACTTGGCGTGTTTTTGCGCGCATTGGGTCATCGACTATGTGAAAGTTGCTCACGATTAACGATATTGTGTTCGAAAGAAAATACTCGGGCTTTCTTTGTCTCCGTACTACGTATGCGGACGGTGGCCAAATAGTAGTGGAAAATACGCCACGTGCTGGTTGGTAAATCATAAATGATTCTGAACTATCACTTGTTGAAGCGTCGGTGTTTAAATTGGATGTATGAGATGACGATAATATCGATGGTAATAAAATGACGAAGCACATGTTGCCAATACGATGACGTTGGTATGGTTATTCAAATGCGAAGAAACAGGTTTAATGGTTTAAATAACGTTGTCATCGTCGAATGGATTTTTTTCCCTATCGTATCGAAAAACTCGCAGTGTTTGAAGAATTCGCGAAATGCAACAATATCTTAATTTATAAGGTCATCCATCATAGCCAAGTTTCACTTGTTACGTAATACGTGCGCGATTTTATTGCGCTAAAATATCATTCTCCAAAGTCCATATTTTAGCACCGATTCATCAACCCAAACGATCACTTTTTGGTCTTCACTGCAACAATAATAATCTATCAGCGTGATATAAACAGTAGGTGGTATCCATAGCGGCCGAGTAGGATCGAGAATACATAAGTAAAGCATTTACGTATACTTTTGTGTATAAAGATACCCGCGGCTCCGCAATCTGACCATGAAATTATTTTAACCTGTTCCGTAGGTGTACGCTAGTTTTCTTCGAAGCGCGTGGTTTTTTCCTGCGTTCGTCGGCGAGAAAAATCGAGATGGAATTTTACACGCTTTTCATAGGTATAGGCGCGTGCCCAAATCGTTTTAACGGTACGACTGAAATTTTGCGTACGTGTTGACGATATAGCGTGGTAATCGTGGCCACGTAATCCGTTAAATTTAATTATTCTTTGATTTATCGCGCCGAATGTATGGAAAGTCGACGACCAAGTCCGAATTATGAAATCGTTTTCATCGTTGGAGAAAAAAATGGTAATTTCGTAAAACCTGTCGTTTCCATCTTCCTCGATTTAACGAGGCAAATTACACTACACAGTACAATTTCCATTCGTTAAAATCTTAATGAGATAATTATACAATAAGCCGAATATTTCGACGTTTAAGTAACATGCTCGAGAACTTCGCAACGCGGCGGTGAATGGACATTTGGCGCCCACTAAGCGACGCAGCAAGAATTTACGTTGGTGAAAAATGTACTTAGTCATTATAGTGGTTGTTGGCGAATGTACCGGTGGCATAGTCCAATCACCATTTTGTTTATTATTGTCGTATCCTAGTCCTCAAACTAGTCTGGTCTTATGGAATGTTGGTTCCAGTTGCAAATCTAAACCTTTGAGAATATATGTTTGTAAACCTACATTAGACCAAGCAAATTAGAAATGTGTTGGGACATGTCCCATGGAAGGTTTTTTTTTGAAAAATGTTCAAGATGTTTTGAAGAAGCTCAGAAAAAATCCCATCTCATATCCCTTGCGTTTCGCTTCCTATTATACGAGTTGATCGAAGTTCATAAATATCAGTTTTTAGGATTTTCCTCGCGATTAGTGCATTTTGACGGAAAAATAGTCCAGTTAAAAAATATTCTACGTTGGATTTCCTATAATAATAGTTCTTACCAATTTTCCTGCTAGTGCAATAGAAAAGGAGTTAGAGGGGGGTATAAGTATACATCTCCAAGTACAAAGTTTAGGAAATTTGTTTATATCGGGTAGCCCTCAGAAAAAATTTCAGAGCCCAAAAAACCTCCTTTGGGGAATGGGAGGAGAAGTCAACTTGATTAGTTTTAGTTAAATAGATTTTCATCACGAGTTGTGCATGCAGGTATATACAAATAAAAATTGTAGAAATGGTATATTAGGTTATAGGTGTTCTAGTACTTCTTCCCCCACTGAAAGAGGTATTCTGCATTTTAAAATTACTTTTTGAGGGCTAGAGAAAAGAGAAGTATACAATGATCGCAACATTACATGTATATATAGAGATACATAATTTATTTATATTACCTTTTTAACTCTTCCCCTATTACACATTTACAAAAATTTGTAAGGACTATTCTTATAGGAAATTTAACTACATTTTTTTTTTTAACTGAACTATTTCTTCCTTAAAATACACCATTCGCGAAAGAAATCTTAATGACTAATTTTTGATGGCTTTGACCTACCATAGAAGACGAAGTGCGCGAGCAGAGGTCAGAATTTTACTGAGCTTGTTCAGAACGACTTCTTGAACCTTTTTCAGAGTAAGAAAATAAAAACTTTAATGGGAGTTATGTTTTGATAGACCATTTTTCAATCTTAATTTTCTTGGGCTACGTGCAAATATTGTATTTCTTTTCGTCCAGAGTTCTTATCGTTTTTATTGTGAAATTTGTATTGATAAGGATTCTTGAACTTGGGATTTACAAATAACGTATTCAGATAGATAATTGTTTATGTGGCCATATCATATTTTTTCTCCTTAATAGATATTTATTTATTGATTAAAAATTTTTTGATGCAATTTTATCGTACCGACGATATTATTTAGTGAAACCTGAAACGTTTTATTGCCACAAAATGAACATGCATTTGTATAGTATGAAAGAATTTTACCACTAAAATGTTACGTAATCGAAAATCATTAAAGTATATTATCAGTCAACAATTTTATCAAGTTAACTGTTGAATGCTCCGTCGAGCGAAAAAATTATTTCAAATGTACTGAGCGAGTAATGACGATATGGGCAATATGAAAAAAATTATTACTTGTGATTTAATAACTAGGCCAACGTTCGATGATGTAAAAAATCAACTTTTGAATCGTTATTGCCAAAGTTATCATGATGAAAATGGCAATAAAAAATTTGATCATAAGATGATACTGATGCTAAAGAAATATACTATTTTTGAAGTATGGATTATACGGTTATCAAAGCGCCGAGAAGGAGGATTAAAGGGCAGAATTTCAAGGTCCTAGGTAGCTGTAAGCAAAATTTTTTCAACAATTAAATTTTATTCCATATGATATAAATATTTATTATTTATTTTTTCATCTGCTGTAATGAGCTCTTAAAGCAAGTCTAGACTTGAAGAAAACCTCTCTCTAGTTGGGCCGAGGTGAGTTCTTCCTTGCCTAAATATTTTAATAAGAACCGAAGCTCCTCAATTTTTACTTAAGAAAGACGTATACCTGTGAAAAAGTTTACCAAAGTGGAAAATTGAAAAATGTGAAAATGAAGGAAGTCCTGAAATGAAAAAAAAAAATTGAAAAACTAAGAAGTACTTTTTCAAAAACGAAAAATAATGATAAATTTTAACATGCTAAAAAAAAAACAAGAAAATGTCTAAAAATGGCAAACTCTATTTTTTTGGTAAAATCTTTCACTAAGCAAAAAACTGCTAAAATTTTGAAAAAACAACTAAAAATGTCCAAAATGAACATAATAAAAAGTCCAAAAATTTTTTAAACATAAAAAACATTGAAAAATTAAAAATTTTTGTGCCTGAAACATTTTGAAATAAGTAGAAAAAAAATGAAATACGTGCAGAAATTAAAAACCGCATAAAAATGGGAAATATTTCTAAAAATAAATGAGTTTGTAATGAGAAGTTAGAAAAAAAAAAATTACGAAACGTATGTACAAAAATAAGTCATTTGATATGAAAATGTTTAAAAATAAAAATTGATCAAAAATATTAAAAAAAAATGTTAATCAATATCCAAAAAAACATGTCAACTACGTATTTATTAAACATTCATTGCAAATTTACGAAGAAAATTTCGTAAAATTAATTAAAAAAATCACCAAATATGATTAATAAAAGTAGTGTTGCTCTGGTCGCAATCATAGTTATCGTTAGGAAATAGTTTATAATAGTTTGAAAAGCTCATACTTTAAACACTGCTCTACACATATTAAAATCAAATAAAAAATACTAAATGAAAGAATCTTTAGTGTTTGTGCAGGAGTAAATGTCTTTTGTTTTTTCAAAGCCTGAATAATATTTACATTTGGCTAAAAATGTATGTATTTTTATTTATTAAAATTAATTTTTTCTTCAATTTGATGTCCAAAAATTAATGTATATATTTTTTTAATAAGTTCTTGTTCTTAAAATGATTTTTGATTTCAGTTATTTTGATTTTGAATTTTTTTAAATTTTAGAACATTTTTTTGCATTAACATTGTTCACACTTTTATATAAATATGAAAAATATATATTATTTATTGAGAAAAAAATCCAAAATCATTTTTTCAGCTTGAATATACGCATTTTTATGCATTAAGATGAAAATTATTTTGTTGTAAAAAATTTAATAAATTAGTTTTTTAGGAGTGTAAAATAAATAAATTCAAAAATAAAGATACTAGGTATTACCGCAAATGAATCTACTTATAGCAGTTAGCTTGTAATTTACGTGAAAAATACATTTTCAATTTTAAAAAATCAAAATGAAAAAAAAAATACCAAAAAATATGGCAATACCCAAAAATCACTTACATACGCGAAATGATGAAAAAAATCAAAAAAAAAATCTCAAAAAATGTCGACGAGGATGGGATTCGAACCCACGCGTGCATTGCACATTGGATTAGCAGTCCAACGCCTTAACCACTCGGCCACCTCGTCGTTGGAGTCTACTGCGCCATATTCGAAGTGTTAATGCAACGTACGAACGTCGCGACCATTTTCCATAGAAAGTGGCTTGTTTCAAGGTTAATTTCACCGCTGAAATTAATTTTAACGCGAAATCTCCATTTATACGACTTGTATTTACTTTATTAACCCTTTCAAACAATTTCTTGTTCGACATTCAGAACACGTTGGCGTTTTTATTTGCGCCTCTACTCGCAAGTAAAGGTATAGTTTGTTTTACGACCGTTAAGATGACTTTTTTGAGTATTTTTTGTTCAATTACATTAACAAATTGTTGGTGGAAAGTTATTATTACATTTTAAACAATTTATGAAGCGTAAAAATAATACGATAAATGTTGGGGAAACTCGCACGTAAATAGATATTACATTGTGAGCGTTGAAATAAAAGACTAAGGCTCGATGTGGATTGTAAACTCTCGTGTTTTCTCATTTGCTCATACATGTGTTATCGTTTGTACTTACATGACGAAATGTTGCTTATAGTAAACTGTAAATTTCTCATAAATTTTCTCAATTGTTTATATGGCTATGACGAGAATGTGAAAATGTTGTTTGAGAAATATCTACCGTGGAACTTCTGTGATCAAGTTCAACCTATACTGTATACCAATGAAGGGTTATTACAGGTACCTATTTTACGAGTATATGAGAAGGGCGAAGGTACTTCCCTTTCACTATTCGTTGATTATGCGAGACTGCGACAAACCACATTTGTTTTTTTACACGTATTGAGAATTGTATCGTGGAGCAAAATATATGAAAAAAATGTAAGAAACTCTCTCGATATCATTTATTGTGATCACGCGAAACAGCGGGTTTTTTTCTGTAGTTCGGTAACATACCTTAATACCGCAAGCCTACTTATTTTTTATCGTGTTCGATCATTCAACAAATATTTACTCTCAGCAATCTGATAAAACGCGGTACACACAGTTCCGTCAATACCGATCTACTTAACGGTTAGGTACCTGTACAAATTGGCGTACGGAGTCGCGTGAAAATGATGCGACATTTTCGGCGACAAATCTTATTATCGTTCATTAACTGATATTCATACTGTACGCAAGTCGTTAAGTCCGTGTCCACATTCAGAATCAAAACGCTTGGCTGGTCCGGACAATAAACGATGTCGTAATAAGAGTAAATACATAGCGCCGTAATAGCATCTAAGAATAAGATGGAGTAAAAAAAACAAATAGTCGTAGGTAATATTTCACGGGGTATTAGTAAGGAAATGGGTCAGTTAACGGATAGCACTGTGTGTTATCCGATCGCAGTATCGCAGTACAATGTGTCGTCCAAGTAATTAGAAGCGTATCGGGAAAATATATCGATGCTCAGTGAAAGTAGGTGAAGCATTGTGTGCACTTAGGTGGGCATTTGTTTTCAGAAATATCCTCTAATTATCGCCATTACCTATCGAGTTTTAGATAAAAATTATGCAAATTCTACGTACCAATGTGAATTTGTATCTATACCTTTTCTTTCACTTTCACGTAAGACCTATGGTTAACGTCGCTGCGAGCTATCTTGAAATCGAAATGCCAGCTAATTTAGAATAGGAGAACTTTCGCTTTTAGAATTACCCGGTGTTCGCGTTTTGACACGTTGATAAAGGTCTAGGAATTTAGCACTGTCGCTTATAATATTCTCTAGTTTGATAAATATATCAAACAGATGATTGGTATGATACATAGATGCAACAGCTGTTGATATTAAGTATAGTTGATAAGGTACGAATAAGTACCTGAAATTGATTTGCAGTTTAAAGACGATTTCTAATAATGTCTTTATGAAGATAAAAATTACCAAATCTGAGTTAAATTCTCTAAAGATAGGTACCTATATCTTCAAATTTGAAAATTTATAAAAAACAACTTGCAAAAAATGAAAATGTTTTATTATAATGGCACGTTATTTTAGTTTGAAACTTTCTCATTTTTTATTTGCCTTCATGAGATTATTTAATTTTTCAGCATCACTAAGAAAGTAAGTAAGAAATTTTCTCCTTGTTCATAAATTGAAATAAAAATTGATAGAATAGATTTTGAAGTACATCATTTTGCCGATCTGATAATCGAGAAAAATTATCAGTGACCTTCATTATTAAATAGTAATCTCTTACTATTTTAATGCAGTAAACACCAGTAAAAAATATTTAATCGTTTTTTCATTTTAATATCGATAGAGCGAAAAAGATTTTTAGTTCTTTTCGATAGAATTTTCTTAGAACCGATTATTACTTTTACTTTTGGAAATTTTTCTAATTTTAATTTTTTTTAATACTCCATAAAATATTTTTTCAATTGTGGATAGTTTTTTTTCATATTTGAAATGTATTTTTTTTTCAAATAATTATTTCATTAAGATAATTACATATTTATTTTTGAACTTTTTTTTCTTCAATATTATTTAAAAGTATTTTTTATTCCTCAATATTTTTTACTCATTAATGCACTTTTTTAATTTTCATGTATTTTTTCACCTGTGAAACGTATTTGAAAAAATTTTTTTACGATTTTTTATATTTCAAAATAGCATTTTTCATTTTCATTTTTGTTTTTTTGTATATGCCACTTTTTTACATGTGCTTACCTGGACGTTTCAATTTTTAACATTTTTGACGACTTTTTTGTCTTTTTAAAATTAAATGACATTCTTCAATAATTCATTCCCTTTTTTAATTAGTTATATTTTTTACTTTTTGTTATTTCTTTTGTTTTTTTTTTAACATTCCTTTTTATTTCTCTGAAAAACTTATTAATTTGAATTATTCTCAATTCTTTGAACATTTTTTAATTTGAAATATTCAGTGATTTTTTGAAAGACTTTTTTTTATTATTATGAATGAATTTTACTGTAGGAAATGTTTCATTTATTTAAATTTTAGAAAGTTTTACCATTTTTTAAAGGACATTTTTTATTTATGGACTTTTTCATTTTTTAATACTTGAATGTCATTTTAATTTATTTTTTACTTTTTGAACAATTTCTTTTCTACTTTTCTCTTCGTCTTTTCATGTGTGTACAAAATGATAATTGTAATCAGACCCCCCCCCTCCCCTAGGCATTGGTAGGCCCTCATTTATGTATCGATAATAATTCTGAAAAAATAATTTTTATTTTGAAATATTAAAACTATTTTTTGTAAGACTTTTTTCTTTTTTTACGAATAAACATTTCTTGCTCTAGGAATTTTTTTTAATTTTCTAGTAATGACTTTTTTTCTCAGTTTTATTTGATTTAATTTGTTTTTAATTGATTCAGTTTTTTTGTGCCTCGTTCAGGCTATGGGTTAGAGACGCGTGCGCGTGATATGTTAAAGAGACTAAAGTTGGGAAACAAGTAAGTTATGACGGATGAATGAATGTGTCTTGTACAGTTTGCTCATCATCTCCCAGAATCTGGGGTTGGGAAAGGCATAAAGAGGGCAGTCTCGGAAAAAATGTGCCACTGTTATTTGAATGTTCTATGTTCGCAGATTGGCGGTGGATTGCGTGACATGAGGTGAGAATGGGTCAGATTGGTGAGGCCAATTCGAAGTCCACAGAATTTTTGATCATAATTATATATTTCTTTATGTTTCATTATAATTTTTTTTTAATGAACCAACCTGGGTATCTTGATTGATTTTTTTTTTTCATTTATTATTTTTATCTCTTTATTTTTTCAACATTATTAGCATTTTATTTTCATTATCATGGACCATTTTTTATTTTTGGAGCTTTTTATTTATTTCATTTTTTTATTTAATTAATGAAAATTTTTTTGGAGTAAATTTTTTATTTTTAACTTTTTTTAAATTTTGACTTTATATTCATATTTTCAAAGGTTTCTCTATTTTTTTGAATATTTCTCACTTTGCAATGTTGATTTCTTTTTTGAAGTCATTTTTAATTTTTTGATATATTTTCAACTTTATAATATTTATATTAATTTTCAACTTTTTTTCGAATAACATTTTTTTTTAGTTTTAGACTTTCGGAAAATATTCATTAATTTTTTTGTACATTTCTTGTTTTAAAACATTTGTGCCTTTCCTCCTCTTTCCCTTCAAATTTTGCTCTATTATTGGTTTTTGGACATTTTTAATTTTCTTTTTTTCGAAAGCATAAATTTTGATGACCCTCCCCTTTTTTAGACGATCAAGCTCGGTAATAATTTGCCAATCTGGCCCCATCTCTCAATACACTATAGCTAGATATCAAGTCTACCATCTTGTTTTTATTTATTAATGGGAAAGAAATGCTGGGTAAATTATGGGTTAGTAAACCCAGCTTTAATTTTTCTGAGCATTGATATTAAGTCCTTTGTTAATTTCGTTTTGTGCTAAAAAGAGAGGGAAATTTTATGCTCAAGTTTCTATGTGTCAACAATACATGGAAAAATGTGTAATGAATTTGAAAAAATAAAAACTCTCGTTCCGGTTATTGATAGATTTCAGATACCTATTTAATAATTTTAAATAATTGTTGGGCATATATTGCCCTCAATTCTTGATATCACAGCTCTTGAAATCTTGAACATGTTGATCCTATTTTCTGTTGCGATTACCTCTCTGCCCTTAATAATTCAGACATATACCAGACAAGTATATCCTTCTGTTGAAGAGCTCTACATCCGCATATTTTCACGTTCTGCCAAATAAATTTATCGTAGATTACATATGCACTTTGGTTCCATGATACAGTTATATCGGCCATCTCAGACACCTATAGCCAAAAATAAATAATAATATCGACGATTATACAATATCTAAACCACACTAGATAAGCCGACGATGCTGATCCGTTATAGTAATAAATATTGAGCACAGGCGAATATTCACGACATGCATCGAACGTACATATCCTTTTGGCTCGGTATCGTATTACGTGAAAAGTAAAAGGAATCGTTTTCATGAATAGTGTACGATTCGTACATACGATTATGTACACGCTCGCTGCTCAGTTCCGCTGCGCTGAATATATCCACGTCACGACGAAGCGAAAGAGGAGAAAAAAAAACTCGAGCTGTGATGCAATGTCATTTACATTCGACGATGGGTCTTTTGTAATCTGGTGGAGATAGCTCGATACGGTTTATTGATTTTGGCAGCGTTAATTAACGAGTGTTGGATAAACGCGCATCATTTGGTTTAAAATTCCGTCAATTGTATAATTACTCGAAGGCAGGTATATCAAGTTCAACGATGAGTTGACACTCGGCAGGTTCTCGCAGTGCTTGGATTTGGGATTTTATACGCCAGGATCCTGATCGGTGTAATTAATCGGATTTCGGAGGATAATTGTTTTGTGAAAATCATGATACTTTTTATTCGTCGAAAATATATTTACGAGATAATACACACATGATGGATCGTAAATACAGGTTTTATTGTGTATGGAACCTCTCATCATCGCCTTCTTATAACTTTATCGGTATGAAAACGAAACGAGGTTAAATAGAAATTATTGTGAGAAAATTCGCGTCCCAGTGCAAAGAGGTGGCCACACGATTTTCAGACGATCGTGAAACGAGCACAGGTATACCCTTGTTTATAGCGTTTACGTGTCCAATTAAACCTGCGTATGAAAATTGGCGGTTACGTATATTCGTTATACGGTGGTATACCAGATGAAGGCATTTATACTCGTACTCTACCAATAACCGCAGGCCAGTGAGCAGAAATTATTTGTGTAACAATAATCGTCCTTGTTTATATGAAATCATATACCGTGTTGCAGAGATACCTGTGCAGATATTGCTGGTAACGTCGTGCGCGTTTATTTTGATTTTCTCGTGTTCGCCTTTAAATACCGAATAATGATATAATATTCGATATTATAAAAGCATCCTTGAAAGTAAGTCACGACGCTAAATGGACGTCGTTAAAAATTGAATAAACTCGTTGTCTCGTACAATCGTCGTATTTACTCTTTGTACTAAAACACCTGTTACTTTTGGTAATTACATAAACCGCAGCGGAGACGCGAGCTCCCTCACCATGGAAATTTCAACCATAAAAAATATCTTCGATAAAACGGAAAGTAGAGAATGAACGCTTTATGGGTAATTTATTCGTCGTATCGCGATTGCGAAGAATGGAAAAAATATAATGTACACGAAAATTTATATAGGTAATGGCTTTTAAGAAACAGCGGGGTATCCAAATATTGGGCAAATACGGCCATATTAACATGTTGTACTCGATGACAGGTATTTTTTTACGCGAGCTGGGTATGACTTGAATACGGTATTAATTTTTTTTCTACCAAATAGCTGTGCGGTATTTTTCTCGCGGAGTGATACTTTGTGGTACTTTAAATATTAGTAAGTAATTAAATAATTATACAGACGAAAACATGATGCAGTGTAAAATGTACATTTTGTTTTTTCCTAAATGTTCATTCTCGATGTCTTAAAAATTACGAAAATTATTTAAATATGATATGCCAAGATATATGCATGGAAACAAACATTGTAGAACAAATTTTTTATTTTCTACATATAACCAGCGTATCTCCCTTTGGAAAAATTTCAACATTCGATTTTCTTATAAATCAAAGCATATACGTCAATACGTCAATTTGAAATAAATAATGTTACAGTAATATGTAATCTCTGAACTTCTTAAAATCCATCTCATTAGAGCAGCGGTAAGTACAGTATTGTGAAGAGTACTGAATAGGGATGGCTGAATTTCGTTTTTTTTTTTTTTCAAAAAGTGGAAGAGATGGCCTCTCAATAGTAGCTAGAAGATCCTGAAATGACGTCATAAAAATTTCAATCTCCATAACTCAATTTTTAGATGTCCCAAAATTAAGTCAACATTTCAAAAATGTTCAAAAAAGAATTTTTGGGCTATTAAAAATTTCTTAGTGTTCAGAGTTATATTTTTTTCGTATAATGGCTAATAAATTTTAGATGTATTTTTTTTTAGCAGATTTCTTAATAAAAACGATAGCTATTACAGCCTGCGTAATTTAAGAAGGAGGAGTCGGAGAGGGGTGTAGTCTTTAAATCTTTGCCAATAAGATCATCTGTAATCATCTGGCAAATGTCTAACGGATGTGTAATTTGTTTTTGAAAAAAAGTAAAATTTATCGATTTTTTATTTTACGATTTCACTTTCAAGTCAAATTTGAGGCATTAGGGTGCCCCAAAAATTAAAAATGGTAAGATCATAAAAAATTTAATTCATACTCTGAAATCCATTTATTAAAAAAAAAATCGTAATTTTGTAATTTAAAAGAGCCCTATTCAAAATTGTGACCCTCCTCCCCTCCATTTTTGGGTTCAGATTGTAATTAAAAATCTTCTACACGTTAATTCGCATGGGATACCAAAATGGAGACAAAACCTGACCAGTAGTTGTGGCGTATAAGAGTCACAAAGAAAAAATTAAACCATGGAGATTCATATATGTACAACCATATAGATTCCGCCAAGCGTAGTGTCGGCGAGTACTGATAAAAATTGCTCAAAATTTGGTGAAAGACTCTTCTTTAAAATTCAAAAAAGTTGTTTATTTGTTTTTTTGATGCACCTCAAAAATGACGAATCACTAAAATTTTGAGGGTGGTTGGAGGAAGGGCAAATAGCTTGAAATTTTTGTTTTTGTTCTTATGTAAAGAAGTGAGTCATGGATACCAACATATACGAATTTCAGCTTTTCAAGTGTATTTGGAGGGGAGTTGGAGCGAAAAACGATTTTTAAGATAGTTATAAGTCATCAAATTTCTTTAATCTTTCTTATCACCTTATCAGATCATCCTAAAATGGTTATACTTCGTGTGTAGGTTCAGTTTAAGACTATGCATGACTTATTGAATTTAGATCAAAATTAATTCAAAATGGCGGATTCTAATAACTTGAGGAGAGCTTGAGGAGTCTTAAATAACTAAGCATGCGATCAATATGGGCTCACATGATTATTCTGGATAAGAAGTATACTATATTTCAAATTCATCTCTTCACGTGATTGTTGAAGGGGAGAAAGGAAGGGTAGGAGGAGGTATTCAACTTCAAAATGTAGTAGGAGTGCATGAAAAGTCAACAAATTCTTATTGTTATGTCATACGATAAAATTAGCCCGATTCCAAATCGACCTAGGTTTGGTCATGGTTATAGTTGATGACCAGAATATGATCTATCGAATTTAGATCAAAGTGAATCCAAAATCGGCAATCGTAAAAATTTGAGGATAACTTGAGGAACCTACCATCGCTAAAATTTAAAAGATAGGCTTATGTGATTATGGCAGGTAAGAAATACTACCTGTGTGTTCTAGATTTAACTTTTTAAGTGGTTTTAGAAGGGAGAAGGTAGGAATTTTTAAATTTGGTACTATAGGTGTGGCCTGTAGACATATAGGGGTAAGCAATGTTATTTGCAAAGCCATTATTAAAAACTCAGCTCCAGTACTGCGGCATGGATGCTTACGTTTTTTATTAATTTAGGAGATTCAAAACCATTCAATTTTTTTTATAGTACCAATTTCGCTCATTTTCAAAAATTTTTAATTTATTGGTCGTGTGGATACAACATAATTTTCATTGTAGTAATTATGCAGAGCTCATTTAACGAATTTGAGCAATTTCAGACCCCTCAACTATACGTCATTTTGAATCGAGTTTGATTCAAAGTCAAGGGGTCATTCATGTTCAACTTTGAGCATTGAAGTTCAAAAGTAGGTTGACCCAAAAATCGGTTTTATTTACATATTTTCTATAATCATGAATATAAAATATTTATAATTTAACGAATTAGATCGAATTATATTTTATTTGCATTGAAAGAAAGTTTACTAGAATTTGAGTAAGATAAAAAATATGTAATATTAAAAAAAAAGCAATAAAAAAAAACACCAAAATTTCATGATACAGATATTTAAATATTTAATTTTTTTAACATTTGGAGTCCTAAGTTCTCATCAGCATCTTCAAAATCATGTTAAAACTGGTGAATATATTTTCAAAATCGTATCTAGTCGCTAAGGCATAGAGTATTCGATAATTCTCGAATTATGAAAAAAACTTTATTTGCTTTGTGATATAAAAATTATAGCCTGAAATCGCTTACTTCAACCTTCCCACTCGTCTTCTCATAAGTAATGAAAACAAGTACGCAAATTTTAACAGGTTAGCAATACCTAAAACCGCAGCCATATAAAATCAAGAACGAAAGATTTTTATCATTTTATGGCTCAATGTTTCATTATGAGGAAATACCCGAAGAGTAAAAAAATTTGCGATACGGTCTATAAGCGGGATTTTGCGTGACTCTAGCCCTCTCCCTTTTTTGCTTACTAATAGGCCTCATGCATACTCGAATAAAAAGAAAAACACCACGTATAAATCTTATCAAAATTTCTGAGCTAATTAGCTAGTGAAAAAAACGCGACGTAAGAGCGTTGATAATTTTTAAACACGTTAATACGTTACGTAAAAGCTTAGCGGCATCGATGTTAATCTGAGCACGATTACATTTGCTATATTTGTAAACACATACGTCAAAGGTTTACGAGAAGTATGAAACTTTTTTTGAGGTTTAAAATTCGTGGCTTTTAATACGAGAATTATAGACTTGAGAGGTTGAGAACATCGTGACATCTATGACGTAATTTCTTAATGCTCGTTCAGTCCTCGAGCGATTTAAGGATTAGTACAGTCAGACGTTTTTTTTTTTTCATCACGATAAGAAAATTCTCTAATTAGACTTGGTAAATACGAAAATGAATATTTTCCTTTCACCTAGTGATGACGACAGTGCGTTTTCATGGTTCAGGATCTTTGGGTTTGACTTAAATTCCATGCTTATGACTTGTACGCGGTAGCGAAAAATTCTAAATAAGGAAGTGAAATCATTACCACAGAACATCGTGTTTGGCCACGTACGAGTAATTAGTTTGTTTGATTATTGGCATCGGTGATAAGAAATCGTGACAAGAGGATGTCGTGATTAGTGGTACTAATGAAGAAAAATTATATTGACGAATCTAAAGTTTACGAGCGACGAGGCAACCGTGAACGAGTAGATTGGAGTAAGCCGACGACGACGAATTGCCTTTTATGAATTTTACTACTTAGTTCGGTATTTATGTTGGAATAATTGGAATCGGAGAGAATTTATAATACCTACGTTGAAATACTTTCGTCATTATTTTCTCCATCCGAATGTGAAAAAAAGAAACTCGAAATTACGACGATTTTTCGGTGCATAGGTATACCTTTAATCCGTTTACCAAAGCTATGGTGATACAGATTTCTCATAGAAAGTAAATAAAAATCATTCGATATCTCCGCAATATTGGAATTCCATCGGATGGATTTTTCGTTACAATGTAAACCACAAAAAAATTTAATCTTTTGCTTTCTCTGAGTTCACCATACCGCAAACGATTTTGCAAAAAAATTTCAAACTTTCTTGATGTAAGCTGTACCACCATCTTCGATTCTGTGACACCTTACGCTATACGCTCTGAGAAGCAAATCGCGTAATCCATTTTTATAAATGATAATTAAATCGTTGAAGCGTGTCCGGCGTGAATATGCAAGCTGCAACCCTTACTTTTACGCTTCGTAGTAATTTTCTTATTTCGATAGGCAACGCCGACAAAAGAAAACGTGCGTTTGTGACGATTTCCGTCCAACGTGCTACGACGCTGACGCAATCATCGAGTCGACGCGACGTTTTAATACGACCCATTTATCTGTTAATTAGTAATTAGGTACGGTTCGTCGATAATGGTTTTTCGGTATCATGTGTGCTAAATACAAATGCATTTATTGCAATCACTCTATCGCTGTTTAAAGGAAAGATGGTGAGTGGAATAATTTCGATGACTTGTGACATTTTGAAATTCTGTTTAGCCCTCTCAAGTTTAAAGATAGCTGATTAATTATGGCATTTATTGTACTTACTGAGCTCGGACATAAGGTATTTTTCGAAATTTTTTCATAATTTTTCATAATTTTATCTTAATGACTAATCATTTGAAAAAAATTAATTTTTTTAAATGTTCGAAATTATTTAAAAAATTTTTATACTCATCTGGTGATGAAAAATGTTGAAAAAATTGTAGCACGAGAAGTTCACTCGCTAAAATACTATATCTTCAAAATTTTTATATATCCAAATTTTTATTACACCTTTGCTCTCTTTTATGGAGAAATATGAATTGTGTACGTACATGCCACTTTTTCTCTTCCCCCTGTGAGTAAAAATCATATCTTCAGAAAATTTCTCATTGAACTTATAAATTCCTTCACGTTGGAAAAGAAATGAGGTCATCATCGCCATCTATGGGAAAAAGTGAATACTAAGTAATCCACCACTTCTTCCATGATACAGATCTATATATAGGTCTATTGGTGGTTTATGAAAACTAGTAATTTTTGGTAATCAAATGGTTTACGCATGTCTTTTAAATCTTAAAGAACCTCAGGTAGAGCTGCAAACATTAAATAAGGTTCACAGGAACCATAAAACTATGAAAACATTACGATAGCTATTTGCATTTGAGTAGATTCCTGAACCATAGCGCTATACAAAAGATAACTCTGATCTTATCTCAGAGTTAGACCTAAAATTTGATTCCATCTTTGACTTTTGATCTTATACTCTAGAATCATGTTTGGTATTCGATTCGGACCTATGACCCTGGAGTCATGTTTGAAATTTCACTTAGATTTTTAACTCCGGAATCAATTTGGAAAATTGACTTGGACTCCAAGTTGACCCAGACTGTAATCTTCGACTTTGGAGTTTTTGGTGAAATTTGACACAGACTCCATTTTGACTTTAGAGTCCTAAGTAAGTGCCACGTGGAAAAATGCTTCAAAGTTGAACTAGAAAAGACTCCAGTCAGAAGGAAGTCGGAGTCAAAATTTCCTCGCGTTAAAAGTTGCCACGAAAACGTAGTCAGAGTTTGGCCAACTCCGATTCCTTATTTTTTATCGTCCATTAGTTACGGGCTGAAGATGAGGCAATTTCGTTTTCAACTTTTTAATACTTTAATTTCCAATTTTACTCCTGTTTATTTCTAAAATTGTTGGAATTTGATTCCAGCTCTGGAATCAAAAAATAACTCCGGAATCGCAGAGTTACGTAGAGCCTTCAGGTTCACTTCAGAGTCAAAGGTGGGAGTCAAATTTCAAATGTGACTGCAAGGTTAAAGGTCGGAGTTGAAATTAATATATGACTCTGGGTTCAAAGGTTGGAGTCTATTGTTAAATATGACTCCTAGGTCAAAAGCAGGAGTCAAATTTCAAACATCATTCAAGGGTCAAACATCGGAGTCAAATTTCAAATATGATTGCAAGGTCAAGAGTTTGTAGTCAAATTTCAAACATTGTACTAAGGTTAAAGGTCAGAGTTGAAATTAATATATGACTCTGGGGTCAAAGGTCGGAGTCTATTTTTAAATATGACTCCAAGGTCAAAAGTAGGAGTCAAATTTCAAACATCATTCAAGGGTCGAATATCGGAGTCAAATTTCAAGCATTATCCTAGAGTTAAAGGTCGGAGTTGAATTCAGTATATGGCTCTAGGGTCAAAGGTCGAAATCGAATTTCTATCACTATTCCAAGTTTAAAAGTCAAGGTCGGAATCAAATTTTAGGTCCAACTCTAGGGTCAGATCAGAGGCTGCGTCATATTTTTTGTTGACTCTCAATCCTTGAATATTTATTAGTAAAATGAATAGAATTTTTCAATCGAAAGTAGAGTGGTTTTGTTCGTGTTTATTTTTCCTATTACTTTCGTATGAACTGAGAGAAATACCAAAAACACATCTTTGAAAGGATATCACTCTCCTTGGAGATCATAGGCGAGTTAAACTGCAGAAAAGCTTTACTGTTCTATTCATCATGATACTTTGGATGAATTTACAAAAAATTGAATTGTTCGGTCTTCATCTTCTTTAGTGGTTTGAGGTGGAGGGGCTTTGCTGAATTCTCATTGCTGAGATACTTTGTATCTACAAAAACTAATTTTCTCATAGCCCCTGAAAAATGCTTATGGAGTCAAATTTGATCTTTTAAATTAAAGAGCTACTTCTCCCATATCGATCACACTTGGAGTTTAGGAACGATAACGTAGCGTTTTTCAAATAAGATTTTCATGAGTTCATTTCTCGAGCATTACTTTTCACCCTCACTGAATGGGGAAAGTTCATTATTCTTATGATTTTTAGATCACAAAGGGCTCATTTTGCCATCTATCAGATTTATTATCAATTGAAAATATCAATTTTATATTCTTATTTGATTTCAGATGCGGGCAAAACACAGTGCGGAAGTCCAGCCGTACCGGTGAACGCACGCGTAACCATTTCGTCCGATACACCGGTGCCAGGTTCTACAGCGACTTACGCGTGCGACGATGGCTACGAATTATTCGGGTAAATATAGTCGCCTTCTAAATACACAAAAAGCTTTTTACAATTTCAACACAAATAATTTTATCAACCATGCACTCAGATCTAGAAATAATTATTCAACAGTCACGCCGACCAGTAGGTATAATTAGAGTATTGAGAGACTCAACGTGGTGTTTTTTTTTGCACAAGTCGCCTAGGGCATCGTCTCCGCGCGTGCATTGTTTCCGCGTATATGTGCTTATGAAATGACGCGGCGCATGATCGCCGATGTTTTGTGTACCGTTGGAAACTAGTTCTTTCAAAATGTAACGTATAAATGTGCATCCATTGAGACGTTGCGAATTACGTAAGGCAGTTTCGTGTACGGAAACAAGGGTGGTGGTGCGCGGCGCCTGGAATCGCGGTGGAAAGTATGGATCGCAATTTGTCGTCGCTGATTATATTTACACGTATGCCCGAACAGTTTTTTCTTACGTTTTACGTAAACGCGCGTTTACGTAATTAAGTTTGGTTAATTAAACACGACGTTACGGAAGCAACGACGCGTTATGAGAAAGGTGGAAATTGACCGACAGTTCCGCCATACGGGCGAATCGAGAGTTGCAGAAAATTAACTACATCAAGGTCTAGTACGAAAGGACTATGAGGTGAACCACGCAACCACGCCTGTACAGCAAGGTTTAGCCAACTTGGCTTGTCCGTACATGTTGGTTAAATAGGTAAACAAAACGTGGAGCGGTGATTTAAAATGTAATTAGATGTAGATTTTCGGCTACTACAAGGTCACAGGGAATCCAATGGAAGTCTTTTGTTTAATGAGCAACCGAATATTTTTTTTCTGCTTTTTCATCGCTCGGAAAATATATCATAAGACTCGACGGTGTTTCGGCATTCGTCCAAGTTCGCTTGGTGCAGGTATACGCGGAAACACGTAGTTGAACTGGAGACACATGTATTCGTAGTTTAAATTTTAATGCCGATTATATCGGAATGTTTTTAATCAACCATTATTTGCAGGTCAGATACGGCTGTGTGTTTGGCGAATGGACTGTGGAGCGGAGAACTACCTTTCTGCGGTAAGTTGGGTATTGTTTGGACTGGCCTTGCCAACGATTAGCGCTGACCGTTAAGCGTTCGTAGTCGTAATCACCTCACCTTTTGGATTAGAAACGAAAATCTTATGCGATAAAATATACGTAATGAATTAATACGCATCGGTCATATACGTGGTAACGCAACAATGACTGTCGAATGTATAGCAGCTTGTGCTGGTGTCGTACTACTAACACGTAGAAATTCGACTTCATTGATTTTTAGTTTAATTCGAAGAACACGAGAGCTGTTACAGCCTTGTATCAACGTGTTAGGAAACAGCTGCCTCATTCTGTATACAGCCAAGACCTAATGTGAGCTTCTGAAAAGAAGTAATATAATTCTGTGTCCATTACCACATGTGTAATTATGGATATACTCAATTTTCAACTCCCTAGTTAGATTTAGAATAGAATTAAAATATTTAGGTAGTTCATTAACGATTGCAGAAGGACTCTTCAAGGCAGGGTGAAGAAAGAGAAATTGTTGACTCAATATACCATTTTTGTCAACTTGTAAAAATTCCCACCGCCTTTCTTATAATTTTGATTTATAAGGGTCTCTACTCAACATCATATATTGTATAAATTATTTTATAAAAAAAAAGAAAGTAAGCAGCCATGCCGCATTACTTGAGCCGAGTTTTTCATTGAGGCTTGTCCAGGTTTGAAAATAACGTTGTTAACCTCTTCATGACTACGGACCACACTTAATACCAAGTCTTGAAACCCTAACCCTATCCCTTCCAAAAACACTTGAGAAGTTAAATTTCGAACAAATAATATAGTATTTCTTGCCATGCAGTAATCATACTTATGAACCTTTGACTGTACACCCCTGGACCGCTCGAACTGTAAAGAAAAATTCTGTCGATATCGAGTGAACACTCTCAGACAAAAATGCGTCTGCGCATGCGCGAGTTGAAGATAACAACAGGAACGCTGATACCAGTTGAACTTGTTATGTAAAAGGACGTTGTTGCTATACTCAAAACGCAAAATAATATTGATAATTTTGAACTCGCGCATGCGCAGACGCATTTTGGTCTGAGAACGTTCACTTGATATCGACAGAAATTTGTGCTATTCTGAACAATGAGTTCGAGCGGTCCAGGGGTATATAGTCAAAGTTATGAGCACATATTTCTCAAATTATAACTACTTGAGGCTCCTCAAATTATCTTTGAAATTTTTACGATCCGCCATTTTGGATCTATTTTGACCTAAATTGAAGAGGTTATATTCTGGTCATCAATTAACCGTACAGGCGAAGTTTGACGTTTTTGTGTCGATTTACTGAGGATATAATTATGGAAGATTCATGAAAATCCTTCTAGCAATTTCTCCTCCAAGGTTTCTTGCTCTTCCTCCCCTCCAATTTGCCTTCTAAAAAGTGAAAAATTGTCCATTTCTAATTCTCTAAAAATTTAGGAAGCCTTCACGTCGTTGATTTTTTTTCAAAGTACTAAATTTCGATTTAAAAAAATGAAAAATGAATGGGTAATTTATGGGTCACGTGCATAGTACATATTATAAGTTTATCATTTGGACACAATGAATATTTTCATATTATAAATCAGAGTAAGTCAGTCATTTGAGCTTATTTTATCACATGACAACGCAATAAAAAATTTCCGACCTTTTGTATACCTCACCACATTTTTAAGTTTATAAAGCCTTCTTTTCCCCTCCAACATCATGTCGATACTTTAAAGCACAGACATGCTATGTCCAAATCTCGCTTGAGCCCTCTCGTAAATGTGAAGAGAACGTTTCACATTAATAAGAAAGTTTAACAAAATCTGGACATGGAACATTTGTGCAGACTCAACTATGAAAAGAAATATATGTAGTACCAAGTTCAGATTGTGTAAAAATTTGAATTTTTTTTGTAATATAATGTCGAAAACGACATATTTGGATATTTTCAAATCATTATATGTCCTTTTTGACATTATGTTGTCAATTTCTTTTTTTTTTTTGAACAAGTATGTCCTTTCTGACATCATGTTGTGTGTAATGTGTCGCTTTGTGAGGGTTAAGCACGATTTGGACATAGCATCTCTGTGCTGTGAAGTATCGATGTATGGAGGTGAATTGTAGTTATTGTATACTTTTCATTTTCAATAATTATATGAGTTCATATTAATTATATTTTTACTAATTTGAGGCTCCTTAAGCTCTACTCAAATTTTGATAATACGCCATTTTGGATCCATTTTGGTCAAAATTCAAGAGCTCATATTCTGGTCATCAACTAACGATACATACTAAAGCGTAGGTTATAATGGCACTGACTGTGTCAATGAAATTTTCACGGAATGGCTAGAACTATCCAAAAAATCCCCATTACTTTGAAGTGATAACAGAGTAACATGAAGAAACAAATTTTTGACACCGTAGAAATTCACTGAAAAGTTGAAATATTTCAACTTTTCACTGAAACCCAGAGAATCTTTCATTGCCTAATTCACTGACTATTATTAACGGTTCCATAAAAAAACACAGGTTCAACTTTTTCTGTGAAAAATTCAGTGCCATTATAACCGACGCTTAAGTTTCATCTTTCTAGGTCGATTTGGCGACGAGATATGAAAGATTCAAGGAATTTCATGACTCAAAACTTTCTCAAAAAGTTGTTTTCTTCTCTAACTCCCTTTCAAATGCACTTGGGAAGCTGAAATTCAGTTATGTTGGTATCCATGACTCACTCTTTCGTAAGAAATTAAAAACAAAAAATTTGAGCCATTTGTCCTTCCTCCAGCTCTCCTCAAAATTTGAGTGGTTCGCCATTTTGAAGTGTATCGAAAAAACAAAAAAATAGTATTATTGCGTTTTTAAGAAGAGTTTCTCACCAAGTTCTGAGCGAATTTTAATGGGGAACAAAAATACATGTAAGTATATACCAAAAATTGGACATTTGCCAGGATCTCAAGACCCCACCTTCCCCACCCCTCTTAAATCGGCTTGGCTGTAATACCTATCGACTTGAAGTTAAAAACTCAGCAAAAAAAATGTTACCTGGCTTATTAGCTGTTTTCAATAAAATTACAAACGATAGCTATGAATTAATTTTTTTTTTCATTTAATCTTATTAATCACCTAAAAATTCTTATTTAATGTGATATTCAAAATTATTAATATTAAAGAACGTAAAAGAAGTCAAAAAACTAAGATTATTTAATCGTGGAAATATTTAATCAGATGATGAAATTATCAAAGGTAATGTATAAAACGAAGTAATCAACAGCCCATTTCATTTCGGAAGGAGAAGTCAGGAAGAGAGGAAATTTCTTTGCTTTTCAGGACATTTGTAATCATATAGTGAATGTTCAACTTTTTGGTACAACATGACAGTAGATTTAAAATTAAATGATAAAAATTAGTTTATTAGTTTATATTATGATTTTATTTTTTTTACTATGGAAATATAAATTGATAAATTTTAAAATAAAATTATTTATTTTCTTTTCTTTTTGTATCATGATTATTGATTAAATAAAAATAAAATTTAAAAAGTTTAATTAATTCAAAATATTAAATTTAATATTATTAATTTTTATATAATATGAAAATATTCATTGTGCCCAAATGATAAACTTATGATATGTACTATGCACGTGACCCATAAATTACCCATTCATTTTTCATTTTTTTAAATCGAAATTTAGTACTTTGAAAAAAAAATAACGACGTGAAGGCTTCCTCAATTTTTAGAGAATTAGAAATGGACAATTTTTCACTTTTTAGAAGGCAAAATACTATTTCTAAACACCCAAGAAATTAAAATTATTGTCTTTAAAAAAAACATGCACAATTTTTTACAGCATGCAAAAAAAAATTGAAAATTTTGCATTTTTGAAAACTTCCATTTTATTTGACAGTTGTTTCCATTAAATTCACGGGCTAAAATTTCTTTATATTTTCTGAAGTTTAGTTGACAACTTCTTATCCCTCATCCCTTCCATTTTCTAAAAAAGAAAAAAAACTCAAAAATCCACAATTTTAGCTCCATTATCCCGCCTGTTTCTGAACGAACTACTATTTCATGTGAAAAATGAAACGAATTTTTTTTTGCAAGGAAAATGCAATATGTTTAATTTAACCAATTTTTTGGTATGATGTGGGTGAAATTGAAAGGGTAAGGAGGTGAGAATTCTACTAGAGATTAATACTCCTTCTCCCATTGTCGTAGATAATGGGGGGAGGGGTGCAAATTTAGATGGTTGAAATTCCCATTGTCGTTGACAATATGTAGAATGGAATGAAGTTTGTGAAAAATTGTCGAAGAAAAAAAAGAAACACTTATTTTATTCTATAAATTTATTCTTTCAGGTATACGTCTTATTTGTTTCATTTTCCAATTTTTATCAATTCATTTCCAAAAGTAGGGGGCCAAAATTTAGGGAGGGACATAAGAATCAAAATTTAAGGAGTCAAATGAATGAATCTCCTTCCATTGTGGATTTGTATCTATACCACCACGTTCTCCCTTCTCCTTACCCTTATTTTACACTTGTGTCCTTTTCCATTTCAATTTATGATTTTTAACGACAGTGATCTTTCGTAATTACAAAACTGGGTTTTTCAATTATATTTTTGACCACTAGGTGGCATATATTTTGTTGAAGTTATAGATGAGTGTGCTGCAGTTGAAATTGGGGTTTCGCTAAATTCGTAGTGGTTTGCAGTTATAATTACAACGGATTTTCGAAGATGTTTTTCATGAAATCATCTTTTCATACCCTTTCAGTTATGACCATGATGAGGTATAGGTCGAAGATATGAAAAATAGTGAAGGTGAAAGTGCAAACGAAATCTAAACTCGAACGTCTACTTATTATATTTTATTATATCGCACACGACGGTTGCGGAATTTGATGCGGTGTGAAATTTCAATCGTATTTCGTTGCGGTATACGTACACCAGTTCGACTGTTGCATCCGTTTAATGGATTTCGCACGACTCGGCCACTCGAGAAGTGCACCCTGTCGCGCGTACTTCCTACGAAAAAATATTGTTAACGTAGAGTCGTAGACCGATGATATTTGTCACACTTTCCGATCTCGGGCGCGGCTTGTGGCAATTAGTTCCATCGCCTTGCACAACGCCGCGTTGCGACCGTACTTATTACGTGATCTGGAAAGCGAACTAATTTTCATACATTTCAGGTACAAACGTGGCGATCCGAAGGCCAGCCAATCAATCATCGACGGTCCGCGGCGGCGCCGCGACAAACGCCAATGATGGCGAAAAAACCACCGTACACGATGGCAAAAGGTGTACGGAAACCATGAAGGAATCGTCGCCCTGGTGGCAGGTCGATTTATTGAGGCCATATCCTATACGAGTCGTCAGAGTTACCACTAGAGGATGTTGCGGTAAGAATTTCAAAAACTCTTCCGATTTCTGGTCAACTCGTAAGACCGTATTGAATCAACTTGTCGCCTTTTTAATTACCACGCCGGAGTAATTAACGGCAATAACGAGATTCCATTCGAGTATAATAACCTGGACACCGACGCCGCTACGTTTTGCGGAAGAGGCCGAAATGTGTCGTTTTACGCCATTCGCCCACTATCCCATGTGACCTTCTAGAATATCGACTGTATGTAAATTCGTACCGCGTGCCTCGTGCGACTTGGAAGATGGCACGAAGACGGTCAACAATGCTACACTCTTTTTCAATCTGTACCGACTAACATACTTACATCGATGAACCTTCACCTATGCCCTTAACACGAGATTTTGTTTGTTTCGCAGGACATCAGCCATTACAAGATTTGGAAATTAGGGTAGGCAATAGTAGCTCGGAGATGCAACGGAATCCATTGTGTACTTGGTTCCCAGGCACTGTCGGTGAGTTTCGTTGTCTTATCGATTAGATGGATTCGAATTAATTTGCATAAATGTACCGTTAGATGAACGATTCTCCTCTTTTTTTCGTGTGAGAGAGACTAATATGATCGCATTTTTACAGAGGACGGTGTGACTAAAGCGTTCACTTGCGCTCGAACCTTAATTGGACAACATGTGTTTATACAACTGGTTGGAATCGAAGGCTCCTTATCGCTTTGTGAAGTCGAAGTGTTCACCACTGATGGTACGTGTCCTTGATAAGTGGAAATTGAATGAGCGGTGTAGTTAGGATAACGCTATGTTATTAGGCAATAGATATGAAAGCCTAGTAAAGAGGTTTGCCTATCTTTTTAAATTCAGGATAAATCATTTCATAATGGTTTTCGATTTCGGAAATATTTAAAATTCATATTGATGTATTCACTCTTTTCTCTCTCAGTCTTATCATATTTTCCCCTAATAAAAAAAATTATAGGGTACAAAGATTAATACAAATGTCTATTATCTCAGAAAATAAAAATTCAAAAGACACAAAATATAATTTTGAAATTAAATTATTGATAATAATTTTAGAAATTAATACGAAACATTAAAAACAGTAAAATTATAAGTATACGATCATATTAAAAAAAATTAAATTTATAATTAAATTTTTAATAAAAAAAAATTATTAGTGAAATGAAATTTTTTATTGATGATTTATAAATAAAATTTTTTATTTAATTATTAAACTAGAATTAGATATTCTATTATAATAATAATAAACTTTTAATTTAATTATTAAATATAATATTTATTAAAGTTATTAAATTTGGCAGTAATAATTTTTCACGAGGAATTTATTAATTAATTAGATAATGCACAATAATAAATATTTAATTTATTTTTGTATATCATTATAATTAATTTATTTTTTTTTAATTATTGTACCTAATAAGTTTACACATTTTATAGCTTAAAAATTTTCAATATTATGAACGATACCCTTTTTTCAAGTGTTGTCTATAGTTTTAAAATTTTAAAAATAACCGGAGATCCTAAATTTTGATTTAAAATAATATAATAAAATATTCAAAAATGAAAAAAACGCATGAATTTTTTTTTTCTCTTGGTCTAATGTATGTACATAATACAAGTCCTGTAAAAGTTCTACATTACACTGAAGAGTCATGCTTTTTCTCTCTATATATTAAAATCAAAATGAAATCGGTTTTGAGATGCGCGCGCATCCCTGTTTTGAATAGCGAGTATAAAAGTGGTATAAAGGATAGGACGTATACAAAGGAAAAAAGGTTGTAAATTTTAATAAAAGCCTTGTACATGCACAAGGGTAAGTCATAAAATTGTTTTGAGTAGCAGGTGTAAAAAGTATAAAGGATAGCAGGTACACAAAAGGAAAAAAGGTGATAAATTTCAATAAAAGCTTTGTACATAGGCAAGAGTAAGGGTAAAGTAGTAAAATTGTTTAAAATGGCAGGTATACAAAGGCATAAAGGGGCGAGCCCATCCTGAAAGGAAGAACTCTTGGTGGGGGTAACAAATAAGAATAAATTGGGTTGTGCAGTTTGGAATGTAACCGTATTTGTCTAATAAGAAAACTTTTTTTCTTCATTTAATTTTTATTGCGAGCCCCGAAGGGGCGAGGAGGCACTAGTTTATTTAAAAATAAAAAATTATATTTTTTTACACAGCTCAGAGATACGAAGGGAAAAAAATTATATATTATTTAGAATTCATTATTCAAGTTATTCATGTTTAAAAAAAAAAAATGCAAATTTATTTTATTTTTACATAAAAACAAACTTTTCCTTTCCTTTACTGTTTTGTGGGGAAGGGTTTGAACTAGTAAGGAAATCATTTTAAAGTTTCTGAAGAGGTCCTGTAAGAGTCTTACCTTATGTTTAACAATTTCTTCTGTAGGCGCTGAAAATCCAAAAATCTAAAAATTGAAAATTTCGATCTAAATACTATAGTGTCAAAAAAATTCTTCAAAAATCAGAGAAAGTGTTCATAATAAATGAAAATATTATTTTAAAATCAAAAATTATTCAAAAATGTTAAAAAAGGCTCTAATATCAACAACTTTCTATCATAGGAAAAAAAAAAAAAATACTATGATAATGAAAAATAAAAACAACTAATTTTAAAATTGACGAAGATCGTAAAAATTTTAAAATTTTAAAATTGAGAATTTAATCTAAATTATTATAAATTATCAATAAAATTCACCAAAAAAGCGAATTCGAAAAAATTAAAATCAGAATATATGCAAAAAATAAAAAACTGTCAAAAATGAAAAAATTTCATAAATAATTATGTATAAAGTTTAATGAAGGGATATTTTTGATAAAAAATAGGTATGGAAAATCATAAAATATTTGAAAACTAAATATTAACAAGAAAGAAAAAAGTAGCTAAAAATGTTCAAAAGTTGAAAGATTATAGAAAACGTGAAAGTGTTCAAAAATTTATAATAATTTTTTTTATATATAAAATAAAAGCTTTATACTGAATGTTTACAAACACATTATTCAAAAATAAAAAATTCAAAAATTGAAAAAACATGAAGTGAAAAACTTTTAAAAATAAAAAATTGTTCGCTACAACAAAATATTGAGTAATGCCCAGGATATTCAAAAACAAAAAAAGAAAAATGTCTAATAAATGATAAGTGTTCATTTTTCATTTTTTTCTAATTTTCACAATAATATATTCTATGCGATCAACATCCAAGCATTCCTGCCCAGGGCGTAATCTTTACTCTTCGCAGTCTCTGTCTGCGTATCTAGGGCCAATACATAGGTATCTCTTGGAATTCTTTGATTTCATTCCTCTCCTTTCCTTACAAGGAACCGAAAGAGAATTTAATAAAGTGATATATTAATTTAGACAATCCATCATGTGAATATACAGTACATGATTTCAACAAGAATAACTTGTTCGTTGTAAAATAATTTCAACCGTTGTGTAAATGCGTATCCAGGTTATTAAGCCCTTAAATTCTTACGAGTCTTATAAATTATCCGGACGATTACAGCGTTACAGTTTCTTTCGTAAGTAGTGGCAACTTCCATACGTAATTCGATTCATATACGTGGTGCTATCTTTAATTTACATTTTTCAAATATTTCGTTGACGATAAAGAAACCCGAAGACTATAAAATCACCGTCGGGAACGTGCGCAATGCACGTCCGACCACCGAATAATAAAGAATAAACGCGAATAATTTGATAATACCGAGCTATTGTCGGATTTCGTATACAATAGAAATAGCCATGTACGAAAATCCATTCATAGCACGTAACCTAGCGCGACGCGGTTAATTGATTAAATTTTCGTATAAATTTGAAAATCATATTCACGAGCCCATATAATGGAATTAATGAGAGGCTTATTAACAGATCGCTAATTTCTCGCAGTCGAAGAAATCGAGGAAGGGATAAATTGATAAATGACAAATAAACCGTGACAGGCTCTGATGAGCGAGGTGTGGGGAAAAGTGAACGCAATGCATTTAAATAATGGTCTTCAATTACTCGAATGGCGTTTATTTTTAATCTTTTTGTGAATATTTAACCAGGAAAGTTGGGAATTTGCGGCTTAAAGATGTTAAACGGTGTAATTAAGGAGCGTATTTCTCGCAGACAGTACCTTTTGGTAAAAGTGAAACGTATAAATTTTAATGACCGGGACGCATTTATTGTTGGTGTATGTTCATTAATCACGTGTGGCTATGGAGATTTCAATGATTAATGAAGACACTTTCGCGTTACACAAATGTAGAACGCTAGGTAATAGGTTATGTACGATTTGGTCAATGTGTGTTTTATTATGACGCAGAATTCACTAATGACCGGTGCGCGGCTGGGCTTTCGAATGATGTGGAGATCACGTCTTTTAATAGAATATGTTACGAATTCAATGTCGGCAAAGGAGGCTCGTATGATGAGGCCAGATCTAGATGTCAGAAAAATAAGGGCGATTTGGTGCACGGATTCAAAGGAGCCACAACCTCTTTTATTATTGGCGAGCTTGAGCGTAGAAAGGAAAAGATGAAAACTCAATTGGTTTGGATTGGTGCTCAAAAAGAACCCGGTCTCTCCTCCAGGACGTGGAAATGGGTCGATGGTAAAGACGATATTCAGTTTTTGTTATTATCATTGTTATCTTTTTGCAAATTACTTATTGTATTTAATATTATTCATTTCTTTAATACCTGATTCTTTTTTTAAATAATTTGTCTATTAACAAAAAAATTCATATTAAAAATAAATAAAGGTTTAATCATAATTTTGATTTTTAAATTTTAATTATTTTTCCAACTTCTTTTTCTATTTTCAATAATTATTAAATTTTTTTGCATTTCTCAATGGTTGCATGCTATAAAAACGATTTCTCATAATGATTTTCTTTTTAAAATTTATTTAATTTTCCAGAAATTATTTGTTTGAAGAATTTTTTTAAGGTGTATTTTTTTAAACTAATTTTTACGATTTGTAAAATTTATTAACTTGATTTTATTTCACAAGAATTATTTGTATAAAAAAAAATATGTATGTAGTAATTAATGTGTAAAAAATTATTTTGAAAAATTATTCAAAATTTAATAGTAACAATTTTTTAAATAGTTTATTTTTTTAAATTTTGTATTTCTTATTTAATTTACGAACTCTATCAAAATTTATTTGTTTCAAAAAAAAGAAATGTAGTAATTAAAAATGTCATAAAAATTACTAAAAAATTTATTTAGAAATAATTTTCCTGAGGCTGCATTTAAAATAAAATGAATTTCAAACGTGAAAATTATTTCTTATTTCTTATGCGGTAGTTTTTGTTTTTAAACATTTATTTATTTTTCATAGTGGATTTATTTTGATTTTTTGTTTTTTTACTTTTTCATATTTAAATTAATTTTTTTCAAAAAATAATAGATAACAAGTCATAATTTTTTATTAAATTTATTATTATTTTTATATAGGTGAAATCATAGGCAAACCATCATGGGGAAAAGACCAACCAAATAACTATAACGGCGAACAAAACTGCGTTGTCCTTGATGGTGGCAGGAATTGGTTATGGAACGACGTGGGATGTAACTTAGATTATTTATTATGGATTTGTCAACATAGTAAGCCATTGCATTTTATCATCTCTTTGAATATTTATGTAATACATAGCATACATGTCCCAACTCTCAAGTATTGATATAACTGTCTAAACCTTACTATTCCAAAAATTTTAATTCTTCTTAAATTCAATCCATAACTATAGCTCATCGTAATAACCTTTAGATAATATTATATACCTTGCTCGGAATTTTTTTCGAAAAGGATTTTAAGGAGGAATGTATTTGAAATAAATCTAAGCCTCCCCTCCCAAATGTAAGCTTGTGGTGGTAATAAATTTTTCAATTTGTAAAAAAAAAAAAAAACTAAATACGTGTTGCAAAAAAATTGTGTAAAAGACACCTGGGTAAATTACATAGTAATTTCCAATACTAGCTCCCACTAACTTGCGTTGTATATGTCAACGGAGTGGGGGACATGAAACGCACCTATAAATACTAGTACGATCACACGAACTGAGCAGTTGTTGTAGTGAACTTTGAGTTGATCAAGGGTTCTGTTTAGTACTAATTACAAATTTAATTATATCGAAAATTATTTGTCCCTATTAATCTATTAGAACTTATACTGCCCAGAATAAAATCTAGTTTAGCGTAAAAGTGAAAACTAATTTATAAGTTTATGAAAATATATCATAATAACTGAAATATGCTTCGCAAACGACAGAAAAAATGAAGAACCCAGAATCGCGACAGTCTCTTGAAAAAGAAAAAAAAAAGAGTTCTGACGATTTCAATGTTTTTGAGGTTTCAAAGATGAAATTCTAACCCTTCAAAAAAAGAAATTAGCTGCTAATTTTATTTAAATTTAGAATATCTTGTTAGCAATTTATGTGAAAATGATTTACATTTTGATTTTTGATGATTTATTTTGCATTGAGAGGTGGGTGATGAATTTACATTATTGATGAAATGAAAAAAAAAATGAAATTAGGGTGATATCCATGCTTATAAAATAAGGAGCTAACTATGATACGAAACGCAACAAATTCCAATTTCTGAATATTCGGAAAATTAATAATTTTTCAGTCTATTTCATTAGCTTGGTAATCTCAATAGCACAGCATCCCTTGCACTAATGAAATCCTTTCAGACTCAGCAATTCTTTTATCTCTCTTCTGTTTAATTCATTGTAGAGAACAAATTGTAGAAATTTTTTAGCCAATTCCAATGTAAGAATCTTATCTGTTAACCTGTTTTCACATCCTTTAAGCCTTCCATCCTGCGTGTACTCACCTAAAATTTTTTTTCATAGAATGAATCCCAAAAACTTCTCTTCAGCAGTACTGGCATATGCAAGTACAAAAAAATATAAATATTGAAGATATTTGTATAATTTTCAGAACCCGCTTCTTGTGGAAGCGCCGACAAAAAAGCCAATACCACAATAATCGGTAATGATAAAAGCGTCGGTGCTATTATAGAATACAAATGCCCCACGGATTACGTTATTGTTGGCGATAAAAATAGAACATGTACTAAAGAAGGATTTTGGTCCGGCCAGGCACCCACGTGCACCTGTGAGTTTCCTTCTAACACGCACATCGTAGTTTTAGAAATAGCGTGCACTGTCTGATTGAAAATATTTATTTTAGACGTGAATTGTGGAACATTACGAGGAATAGAAAACGGCGATATTATAATGGTAGATGGTAGAACAACGTACAATGCTAAAGCTTTATATAAATGCCATCAAAATTATACTCTCATTGGTGAAGACACGAGGGTCTGTAATGAAGCTGGAATTTGGTCTGGTCAACAGCCTCAGTGTTTGTGTACGTAGCATTCATTTAGTCCTTGTCCCATCTTTCAGATATATAGAAACTTATTTTTACATTCTCTCATATTTCAGATGACTGGTGCCCAGAACCACCACAAGTTCAAGGCGGTATTGTTACCACGACTGGCAAACGTACCGGTTCCAAAGCTGTCTATAAATGCCATACTGGTTACATATTATTCGGTCATCAAGAGCTCACGTGCGATGTTGGTGGTGAATGGTCAGGTAAAGCACCAACTTGTCGATACGTCGATTGTGGTGCTCCACCGATTATCGATAATGGCCATTTTAATTTGATCAACGGAACTACCACTTTTGGAAGTATCGTCGAGTATACTTGTAACGAAGATTATTGGCTAGAACCCCAAAATCATAGACGTCAGATGTGCTTAAGAGAAGGCAAATGGTCGGCAGAAGCTCCAAGTTGTGAATGTAAGTGGGTCATTGAAGTAGGAAAAAAATGAACGAGCGTATTAATAGCATTCAAATATTTACAGTGATAACGTGTGGAGAACCTGACGTACCACCTGGTGGATATGTCGTTGGGTACGATTTCAATATTCATTCGAAAATTGAATTCCACTGCGAACCTGGGTATATGCTAATTGGACAGAGTATGCTCGAGTGCAATTCCCAAGGCGAATGGAACGCGAATCCTCCAACTTGTCAATGTAAGAGGTCGAAAAATTGCGAAATCATTTTAATCTAATAAATAGAAACACTAATTCATCTTATTTTTATAGATGTCGATTGCGGTAAATTGTCTCCATTATTATATGGCTCCATTAATTACCTAAATGGAACCACTCATCTTGACTCGGAGATCATGTACACGTGTACTCGTAACTATAGACTTGTTGGATCTCCGGTGAGGAAATGTTTGGAAACTCAAATGTGGAGTGGAAGCGCAGCTCGATGCGAAGGTAGGGATATTTCATGACTTGATATGTCAATTTGTTGTAAAAAAAAATGTAAAAAAACTTTAAGGAAAAGTAAATTAAATGTATAAAAATAATTTAATATATATATTTTTTTGAATAATTTGTAGTATATGCCGTTTATAGCATATATACCCTTTCAGAACACCTTACTAATACTTTTTAATCATGGATTGTGTACATTGGAATATTTTTCACTTTCATTTCAAACACTGTATTCAATTAATGGCGTATTTTCACAGAAATTCGATGCCCCGAACCAGTCATTCCTGAACATAGCATCATATCTGTAACTGGAAACGATCGCGTATATGGAAGAACTTTAATCCGTACATCTAACGATGCCTCCAGTGTAACAACTTACAAAATTGGAGCTCTAGTGAAATACAGATGCGAAAGAGGGTACAAAATTCTCGGAGACCCATTGAGCACGTGTGAAGATAACGGTCAATGGAGCGGAGAAATACCGCATTGTATTTGTAAGTAATATTCGTAATTATGTCGATCATGTTAATTCGAAAATCTTTATATCGATACATTTTAATGATGGGAAAATTTTCAAACCACAGATGTCGATTGTGGAATACCCGAAGACCTGGAACATGGTCAGTTCACTTTGGTGTCAAATGTCACCTATTACGGTGCGGCAGTTCTATACGAATGCGATCCTAATTACGAATTAGATGGTCACGCGCGAAGGTTATGCTTAGAAAATGGCACATGGAGCTCCGAAGCGCCTTCGTGTAAAGGTAAAATTATTCGATTGGAAGATTCGTCACATATATTCACGTTTGAACGAATGTGGTTTCATATTTGATTTTTTTTCATTCTGACACGTACAGAGGTATTATGCAGTGAACCGGAAACCGGTGACGGTATGTCAGTGAAGGTTTATAAATACAGTGTCGGCGGTATAGCTCAATATTCTTGCGCCAAAGGATTGTATATGGAAGGGAATGCGAGCCGGGAGTGTCTGGGTAAAGGCACATGGAGCGGTAGAAGTCCAGTTTGTAAACGTAAGTTTCATGAACCGTAACCAATTGTTGGTAAATAATGTGGAAATCGATATCTAATTAGCTGTCTCTCGTTACAGCAATTGTTTGCGATTACCCTCCACCTATTGAAAATGGACGGGTTATTGTTGTCAATAAATCGACGACTTATAATAGCGCCGTTGAATATCACTGTATTCCGCGCTATCAGCGAATCGGACCGTACTTACGGAAATGCATGGATAACGGTTTATGGTCTGGAGAAGAACCTAAATGCGAGCGTAAGTATAAATAAAAATCTCCACTTTTAATTTCGAGCGAAGCGTTAAATTTTATTTATTTTTTTGCAGTGGTGAAGGCAGATGGCAGAGAAAGCCAAACAGTCAGTTTCGTGATCAGTATCGGAATTGGAGCCATTCTATTTCTTTTATTCTTACTCGGTGTCATTTATTTGAAATTGTAATGATTTATCTTCTTTTTTTTTTCTCCAATATTCTTTCCATTAATATGAATTTTTGTACCTCAGGAAAAAACCTAAACCCGTTAAAAACACGGAAAATGTCCAAGGAGCTAATAAAAAAGAAGAAGAAGGCGCGGCAGCTATGTCCTATGCTAGTCTCAGCGACGGTAATGCCAGTAACATTTACGAGCATATACCGGGAAGCGAAGAAAGTATGTATGACTCCCCTTACGAGGGTTTAAGCCATTATGAACCTTCTCCTCTTTCTGGACGTAGTGGTGCCGCCACCGTTACCATTAATGGTGTTGCTGTACGTTAATCGCGCCTTCCATTCGTTTACCTATTTAATTGTTAATTGTATTGGATCTCTCCGTAAATGTATTATGTGTAAATAATTTTCCGCGTGCGAAAATATTTAATTTATTTGTTATTGGAGCGAGTTCCCACGACGAAATTTATGTTTTATTCATCGCGTTCCTTAATATACACGTAGTTTATATTAAGAGAGTAGTTCCTTCGGATCGAAATTCGTATGCGCTCATTTTCATATTCTACATTGAGCATCTTTTATTGCAAACAAACTTTTTAATTGGAGGTTTTTTCGACATTTTGCAATGAAATTTTATCACAAATATGTATATGACTAGTCTTTCCTTGATTTATAACAATATGATAAATGTGATAGTTGTAGATGAACAACTGTAATTATTTTGTTTTCAATTTTTCTTTTTTTTTCAATTTATTTTTTAATGGTGTACATAGGTATTGATTAAGCCAGTTTTTAATTTTTTATGAAATGTGATATTTGTATGGAAATTATTAAATTGAATGTTGAAAATGTTGTTTTTATAATATTATCTACTTATTTGTAATTTTTTTTCGATCAAATCGAAAATAAATCTTAAAACTTGCTCGATCTAGTTTTTTTCGTTGTCAAATTCAGCTCATTTGGGTGATCATTTGAATCGATGTCTATGCATTCCTGCGTTTATTGAAAGTGGCTAATAACATCACATGTATTTTCATCAAATGAATAAACGCTGAATGACAAGAACAGTTATGGATCTTCGACCATGTACTATGGACTGCTAATGGTAGTACAGAAACCATTGACAGAAACGAACACCAAAGTGAAGCAAAAAATAACAACATCATAGATGCGCTGGCGCATGCGTAGTGATATTTCAGGAATGAAAATGAAAACGCATCAAAATTTTCAATGATAATGTTAAATAAACATCAACTATTGATTTAATTTCATTAGTAATGCTCAATAATTAAAATTAGATTAAAGAAAGCATAATTAATAATTATTTCAGTGAATCATGACTGTATAAATTGATAAGGAAACTGAAACTACGCATGTGCCAGCGCATCTAAATATTGCTGTTGGATTCAGTTTCTACCATTGAAATTAGCAGTTCATAGTATAGGTATGGTCGAAGTTATGAATACACCTGTTTGAAATATTTGGTCAAATAATATCTTTATTACGTGCATGGGTAAGTATAGTGTGATTTTGGACATTTTATCTTAATTGATTCTCTAACTAGCTCCAAGTGTCTCGTTTCTTCGATAAATATGTGCTTTGATCGTAAATACATAGATGAGCAATCCAATGGGTATTTTCCAACAAGATATAAGTATACCGCTTAAGGCGGTGCTTCCGAAAATAAGTTGGTGAATGCGAAAAAGTTGTTTTTTAAGTAAGAAAATGAAAAAATTGTAAAAATAAATGCTAAATGCCTTCAAACAAAGTCTCTAAAACAATATATTATAATTTCAAATTATTTCGTTGCGTTATTTTTGAGAAAAACACTGCCAATGAAAATAGGATATAATTTTCATTGGCAGTGTTTTTCTCAAAAATAACGCAACGAAATAATTTGAAATTATAATATATTGTTTTAGAGACTTTGTTTGAAGGCATTTAGCATTTATTTTTTCAATTTTTTCATTTCTTTATTTTAAAATGAACTTTTTCGATATTACCTACTTATTTTCCGAAGCACCACCTTAAGAGAAGAAAGAAAATAATTTTCATTATAATATCACTATAACAAGAAAAAAAAGTTATTCAAAAGTCGATTCAACAATGCAAGCGCCTCTTTATTAAAAATTGAGTGTATGTTTCCACATATTGTAAATAGGTACCCGACTAAATATGAAAGCTTAAAAATGATAAAACACAAAGCTGACGCGCACTTTTTCACATCGTTAGGCTAATTACGGAAAGAATGAAATGCAATTGAAACGATGTTTGAAATACGTACACCTATATTCAATAATATTATGGTTGCAAATGACCTAAATTTATGACGTTCTTCCAGTTACCATATATAGCGATGTTATTTGTGCTACCTTATAAGTAAAAAATTACAGAGGGAATGTATTTCAATGGAACCTTTCAAGGAAACAGAGAACTCGAATGAGTGTATCAGGTTTGAAAATATTTTATAATTTTCACTTCTAAACAGAAAATTTTGAATTTTAGTAAAATTATGATTATAATAAAATAAATTTCCAAAAAAAGTAATTTCTCATTTGCCTATTTGTTTTCCCCAAAAGTGTTTTCATCTTTCCAAACCTAAAATTTATCGCTTTTTTCGTATTCACATTTCACTTTTTTTTAACAAAACTTTCTGAAAATTAGTACTGCTTTGTATTCGTTCGAAAAGCTTGCAAGAAGCTTATCATTTACTTATGTTTGCCCTTTCGAAACAAAAAATTAAAAATTTCAAGGACGAACTAGGCAGTTAAAAAATCATTCAAACGGCAACACTGTTTCACCAGCAAGAAGTTTGTCAACGTTGCTCTGTGTGTGTACTATGTACTTTGTGTTTCATAAATTCAACGTTACTTCGATTAGTCATAATTAAACATTAGTGATTGATAAATGGTGTGGTGAAATTTTTCCAACTCACCATTCTTTCGAATTTCTCCAAAAAGCTACCAACTAGTGTGGTTCATTCTTCTGAAACATTCCATCACCAGGCGAAATCGTGGATCATAACAAGAGGTAATACTTAAATAATCATCCTAATCAACGTATTCATTGATAAATTAGGGCGTTAATTCCAAACGTCTATTTTTTGTTGTAGTATTATGTCTAATCGTAAGGCTGCCGGACGCCGAGGCAACACAAAGAAGAGAGCCCAACGGGCTACTTCTAATGTGTTCGCCATGTTCGATCAGGCGCAAATTCAAGAGTTTAAAGAAGCTTTCAACATGATAGACCAAAATCGCGATGGATTTATTGATAAAGAAGACCTGCACGATATGCTAGCTTCTTTAGGTATACATAATCTTCACTCGTGTAGTTTTGATGATGACGAGCTTGTCTAACATTTGGGTTCTATTTTCAGGCAAAAATCCCACCGATGATTATTTAGAAGGAATGATGAACGAAGCCCCTGGACCAATTAATTTTACCATGTTTTTAACGTTATTTGGTGAACGATTACAAGGAACCGATCCCGAAGACGTAATTAAAAACGCATTTGCTTGCTTTGATGAAGATAATACCGGATACATTAACGAAGAACGATTACGAGAATTGCTCATTTCCATGGGCGATCGATTCACCGATGAAGATGTAAGATCAATCATTAACATTTCGTTATTCATTTTACGTTCGTAGAAATGATTATTCATCTTTTTTCTAGGTCGATGAAATGTTCAGAGAAGCTCCAATTAAAAACGGTATGTTCGATTACGTCGAATTCACTCGTATTCTGAAGCACGGAGCCAAAGATAAAGATGAGCAATAGTTGTTGTAAAAATATGTGTTGTTAAATATGGTAATCGTTTGCTGGAGCATTTTAACTTACCAGTATTTATTTATTTCGTACTTATTTGAATTTTTAATTTTAATACAATTTTTATACTTGTAATTTTATCTATATTTTTTGTATTAAATATACCACGTAACCACACCTTGTATTTATTATGATTTTGAGTTAAACTCTTTATCTTTCGAATATCATATATTTTTTTTACTCTCAATGTGATGATTTTAAATCAGATGCAATGAATTTTTGTTTCTCGATTTTCCTAAAAAATGAAATAATGTATTTATTTAAATTTAAGAATCAATATTACATTTTTGTGCTTTTTACATTTTATACTTTTTGTAGCAACAGTTTGTAATTCCTGACGTTTGATTTGTGGGGGACAAGGTTAGAAGAGTTACTCTACAGCTTCTAAAAAGTTTCAAAATATAACGAATTTACGTTTTACAAAATTGTTCAACATACTAAATATCCTCCAATATGAAGTTTACGAGTAGGTAATTAATTGTAAACGTCTCAATTATGTGAAAAAATTCGAAAAAAAATTGAAATAAATAAAATTCTCGATTATTTATTTCATGTAAAATTATATACAAGCGTAGAGAACAAAACATAATATTTTATGACTCTTTCAACAAAAAAATTATTTCTTCCTTCCACCTCTTTCTTTAAGTTGTAGTTGTAGCACTGTAGCTGGAGTGATATTATAGTAAGCCAATGAATTAGCATCTTTCAAGAATAAACCCTGAAAACATCGATACAAACTTAAAAACGTGAAATGAAGGGACAACCTAGTGATTTTTTTTGACACAGCATTCGTCACTTACTTCCCAATTCAATTTCTGCTTTCCAGTTGGCATATTTGTCAACTTATGAATTTCAGTTTTGATTACCGCAATCGAATCCGTCAAGGGTACTGTTAACTCGAGCACTTGGCCGTTGAGTTTCCATTCGGTTTTTTCAGGCATGTTAGGCAAAACCACTTTAAATTTGACAGGACCCTATAACGATAAATAACTTGTATAGAATTTCTTTTTCGTCGAATAAGGAAGGATTAAAATAACCAAATTACTTACCTGGTTTTTAGCCAAGAACGAATACTCAGGTTCTAAGGATTCTTCGGTTCTTGGTTTCTTCACCATTAGTTCATCTTCAGGCTTATCTAATCCATGCTTCATTCCCGGCTACAATACAAGTTAAAATATTTCTTGCAATCAATGGATTTCAAACAACACAAAAAACAGAACAAAAACCAAAAAAAACGTACTACCGTTTTCAATTAAAAAGTCAGCTCCAAAAAATGAAATTCAAAAAACCTACCTGAACAGGAGCCGGAGCCATAGGTTGCTGTGGCATATAACCCTGTGGCATTTGAGGCATAGCATTACCACCCGCCATCATTTGGAAGGATTGTTGAGGTACTAAAATTGAACCTTATTTTAATCTTCTCTATATCAATCTTTTTATACCTAGAAGTTCATCAACTTACCATATTCGCCCATTAATGGAGGTCTAGCCTGCATTTGGGGTACCGTAGTACCAGGGATTAACATAACCGGAGCCGCTGGAGTAGGTAAAATACCTGGTGGTGGTGGAAGAGGTGCTCTATTTTGAGGGGGCATCGGTGGAGCGGAAGTCATAACTGGTGGTTTTGGTGTTGGTGGTGGTCCAACACCTACGTTACTACTAAGTGAAGCCTTAGAAGGCGGAGGTATCGGGTTGGTTACTGGGGCTTTAGTAATATAGGCTTCACTGACAACCGGTTTCGGACCAATTTTCTCTTTCTCTTCATCCGGTAGTAAACCTTTAACTTTGTGGATTTGATGAATTTGATCCTCGATTGTGATATTAGCTCGGGCTGCTCGGGTCGCTGCTTCTACGCTAGAAGTGTGGCCATCCCATGTAATCTGAAATGAAATAGCGTGATAGGAGGAAGATTTCATGGGTATTAAAACGTATTTCGTGTTTCATTTTACCTTATCGTCTTTCCTGACATCTTCTTCGCCGATTTTTTTACCGATTGCTGTTTCTTCGTCACCGACACCGAAAATATCGGTACGTCTTTCTGCCAGTTGTTTCAAACTTGCTTCGATAGCGGTACCTGAAATGAAATGAATTAAAGGATAAATTTTCATGAAATTAAGAACATGAAAAAAAAAAACTCGAGTCGCCATGCCGCACAACTAAGGCTGAGTTTTTGAAAATAAAAAAAATTGAAGTCTAACCAGGAGCGAAAACAGATTCTTGATTCATTTTATCTTGCATATGCTTGTCACGTTGTTCAACCCATCTCGGATCAAGCAAACCGATACGCATATGTTCTTGGACTTTATTAGCAGGAATTTTAGTACCAGTTAAAGGTGATATAAGTTCGTCAGTCATCTGAGACTTGGCTTGTTTAGTCGCTGTAAAATTAAAATTAAATAAATTAAATAACTGCACGATGAAAATTTTCTTCTAATAACACAATAGGCCTACCTTGTTTAGGATCATAACCCTTTTTCACGATTACTCTATCAGGAGCAGGTGGGAGAGGAGGTACTGGTGCAGCTGTACCTCCAAACTGTTTTTTATCGAAAGGCAACGGAGGTATACTGATTCCGCTATCTTCTTCTTCACTCTCACTGGAAGATTCTTCTTCCATGTCTTCAACATTGGTGTTATCTTTTCCTTCGACTCTTTTGGTGACTTCTTCTTCACCTTCGCTTTCTTCGCTGCTTTCGTTTCTTTGCCCAGTTCTGTCTATCATTTCATCATCGCTACCAATTTGCATTTCATTTTCGTCAATACCGTCATCATCGTCGGCATTTTTCTTCGATGTATGTCGATCCTGCATTAGAACTCTGGCACCTACTTCTTCCGGAGTAGTAGGCGGAGGGAAATTACCAATTTCTCCCATTTGGTAGTCCACGGTTTCTACTACCACAAAATCGTGCCAATCGATTTGAGCGTATGCAACTGAAAAATTAATTACGAATTAAAATAATCAGAAAAATCAAAGCGTAAATTCGGAGAGAAATTTACTTCTTTCTTTTTCTATTATCATTTCTTCTTTTCTTTTTTGTGCTTCTTGATGACGTTGCCAGTCCGCTCGATATTTCACCTGATCCAATACAACTTGCGGATTGGTACTTTCTTCGCGCAATTTGTTGATCAGATCTTTTGGAGGAATTAATACCTAAGAGTAAAAAATATCATTAGCAATACTAATTACTAAGTAACTATGTTTTCGTTTTATTTTAGCGACCTTAGTGTATTGTTCCAACAACTTGGTGAAATACTGGAACAAACTGTGTTGCGGTCTTAAAAAATCAAATTGGTAATTTCTTTGCTCTTTGTTCATCAGCGTTGTGAGAAAGTTACGTCCGTTACGAGCCACAAATTGTGCAGTTAATTTCACTATATCTCTAAAATACAAAGACCCCCAAAATAACTGATATTTGGCCTCCACATTTATATTAAAAAAAATAATAATAACCAAATAATATTACAAGTCAAGAGCTGAAATACTAGGAGGATCAGCGATGAATTCAAATTCCGGTGGTGGATCTTTGGGTATAAAAGGCTGTTCAATAATTTGAGCTTTCGACAGAAGTTCTTGCTGTTTCGAATGAGTCGATGAAGGTATACTCTTCTGAACTTCAGCTCCACTTAAACTCACTTCTTGTCCTAAACGAAAACAAAGTCAAATTTTTCATTACGAGTACTGTAACGCAATAAGGTAAAAAATACCAAAAATAAAATTACCTCGCCCTTCTCTGAATTCCTTAACTTTATGCTGATAGTAAGCATTATAAGGGTCTCCGGCATTAAGAAAACTGAACTTGGCATTACCCAGTTCATTTTGTTTAATTCTAGATTCAAATTCCGGTCCATTTCTAGCGACGAAACTAGCAGTTTTATCAACGATATCTGTTCAATATTAAGGAATTTACCTAATAACACGAAAACAGCTATTTGATGTATATATAACATGTAAGTGTGAAGTGTTACAAATTAGTTTCGCTATAAGAGATTTTCAATAAAGGATACTTCTATACTCTGGAGGCGGATAGATAATTCCAATGACTGGAAGCGTCGCCGGAGCTGTTGATTCTTTGGGGGCAGTTTCGGTGTTATTTTCAGTAGCCACTAAAGATGGCATTTTGTGTTATATATTAACGAACTTCGTAAAAGTGAAATAATTAATCAAAATTAACGCGATAAGCCACCATGACGATTCTTTTAGAAAAAAGAATATTCAATATTTTTCTTAATTCTTCATATTGCTTTCATTTTAATTAATTTCAACCATAAACAATTTCTTTTTGACTTGCAAGGTATAGAATTTACAAAAATTTCATTATTTTATTTATTCGAAAAATTATCGTTTCGATAAAATATACTTGACTGGATCACACTGCCTACTGCGTATTGTTTTGTTTTTTGGCTTTTTTATTCTATGCATCATTTTATAATTTACACTTGGCGCGATCCAGTTTTACCAAACTTTGTACATTTTTCATGAAAGGAAATTTTTCGTTCCTTTCTGAAAACGTGTTCGGTGACAAAGGCCGGAGAAATTATGACCAAACTATCAAGAATTTTTCATTAGAATAAAATTATGAACTACGAAACTAACTTATCGAGTAATGGAGTCCGTCTTACAAGCTTTCATAAGTTCAAAAACGACGGATAGAGTATTTTCTAGCGTTTCTTATTTGGGAATGGCTACGTCATTCATGTAAGATTGCCCGACAATATCTCTCATTTTTACGAATTTTCGCTTTATTCGAATAATCAGAAATGGTTTTCAGTTATTCATATGACGTATGACATTAGACATTATTCTTTCGATCTTTCCATTGTTCGCGTTATGTCGCTGTGTTTTGTACATTGAGGTTGCTAGTGTAATTAACGAGTGTTTAAAATAATGCTGAGTGTTTTTGTGTATAATTGAGTTTTTCGTGAGCCATAGTACAATCGTAAGATAACAATGCATACATTTTGTAAATAATTATTTATAAGTTTCGAAAGTACTGTAATTACATCAATCCCGATGTTGAGCGTAAATATTTTCGAATATCGTTATTACATCACGAATAGAAAAGTTTTGTGCGGAAGTACTTGTTGGATTTTTAAGAAAGCTTCAAAAGTCTTTGAAGCTTTCGAAGCCGCATTCATGGAACTATGAACCTAGATTCACTGTCAATTGCTTTATCACAAATAAGTTACCTTGTTGCAACTTTGTCAAAGCGTAATTATAACACTTGTGTACAAGAACTCTCGGAAGTAAGTGGCCGTGTTTGATAAACATACAATGTTTACATATTTCGCTGGAAATATGCTGAGAATATTCAATTTTATTTACAGTTAATATCATGTCACGGGTTCGAGGCTGATCGACATCTACTGCGTTGCTTGTTCTCGGAAATCGACTTCAACTCTGATGCCATCAGAACACCGAATAGCAAAGATTTTCAACAGATACAGTTGCTAACGCAAGAGTGTTCGGTTCTATTAGGAAAACCAGCGCTGGTCTCGGTGCTGTGTTTTGCTGTGGATAGAGCTTTGCAACAAGAAAATGTAATCTATCAATTTCTAATCGTTCAAACCTTAACGCTTTACAACCCGCCATTAACGCACTCCATAGGTCACCGAATTAAATTGGTTTATCATTTTTGTTATTTAGTTCGTAAAGAACCCGAGTCAGTTATTAACTGTATTTAGTAAAATAGTGAAACTCACACCCGTTCAAGAAGTAGTATTCGGTTTAGCTTTACTTCATTCGTCACATCAAGAAATAGCCGATTCCGCTTTACAATTTGTCAAACAAAAATTTCCGTTATTAATTAAAAACTATATCGGAGAAAGTACGAATATCGTTACATTATTTAAATAAACCTTTGTTTTTCGATTTAGTATAACGTTGCGAAATTATTTTTATCACGTCAAGGTTCAAAACTACAAGAAGGAGGATTACACGACGCTACGCCTCAAGTTCTTCATTTCATTCTAACCTACTTGTTTAGCACCAGAGATTTATTCGGTACGTACGAATGATAGGCCTATCGCGTGTTATTCACCTTCAACATTCACCTCATCGTCCATTTTCAGGCATCACTTCTGAATCGAAGGAACTCTTTTTAAACAGCTTGAGGAGAGATTTCCCTCGTGAACTCGTTCCCGTTGTATTATCGCCTCTTTTATACCCGAGTTTAGATTTCGATCTACAAATCGATAAAATGACGCAAGAATCTACAGCCATGACTAATAATATGGTGAGTTTGATTGAAGTGTGTGTGTGTTTTTTTTCACTACTTCGAAGTAGCGCCTCTACGATTTCAATTTTTGTATTTAGATCGACGACTCGTTACCAAATCTCATCATGGAGATGGGATATAATTTCTGCATCACGTTGGAGGAAGGTCGTCAGAACATGAATAGTTTACATCTTAGGGATTTAACTCCAACCGTAGTGGCGCGTATTGTGATAATGATGGTGAGAACGCACACTGGCTTAGATGATCTCGCCTTCTGGACCTCATCTGATGGTAATAAAGAGAAAACAACTTCCGAGAATCAGTCTTCTTGCAATACCTGGAATGTCGAAGTGTTCATTCAGTTATTAAAAGAATTTGTGAGTAATTGAGAAAATTCTAAATGTATTCTAAGAATTTAGTTATCATATGCTGTATCTATTCGTGCGTACCTAAAAATTTTTTTTGTATAATTGATGAAAAAAATAAGAAATTACTCGTAAAAAAACTTATACGTCATTTTTGGAGTGAAATGAAAATTTAAAAAAAAAAATATTGATTTAGAAATGTAATTCATTTTGAAACAATGAAATGAAAATGGTATTAAAAAAATTAAAATTTGGATAAAAAACATCTTTTTTATCAGTTTATGAAATTATAAGAGGTTAATATTGAATTTAAAGATGATAAAATTCAAAAAGAAAAAAAAAGTTTTACTTAAATAAAAATGAGCAAAAATTTGAATTAAAAAATAATGAGAATTTAAATTGGAAAAAAGTAAATTTTATTTTAAAATGAAAATAAAATGATAAAATTGAAAAAAAATTGAAAATTTTGAAAATTAAAATATTAATAATAGAAAAAATTGAAGTTCATTTTTGTTATAAAACTAGCCTTTCAATGAATCAATTTTGAAATTATGAAATTAATGTATTTGTGAAATATTATTTTAAAAAAATTAAAAGATTACGAAAATTCAATGTATAAAATTGATTTTTTTTCAAACCCAAAAATTGTAAAAAAAAAAATAGAAATTGAATTTAAAAAAAAATTATCAAAAATTGAAATTGAATAAAAGAAATGAATTATGGTTCATTTTCGGTATAAAATTGAGCTCTAAAAAAATTAATTTTGAATTGAAATTCATTTAATACTTATGGAATGAAAATATTTGTGAAATAAAACGGTTTAAAAAATTAGAGAAAGCGTCAAAAATTGTTGTTGTTTTTCAAATAAATTTTATTGAATGAAAATTAATTTTAAAGATTCTAGAAAATCATTTGAAAAAAAAAATTAAATTGACCTTGGAAAGAACAGGATTGTTGTTGTTTTTGAAATGAATTTTATTGAATGAAAATCATGTAATTTTAAAAATTCTAAAAAATCATTTGAAAAAAAAAAGTTGAAATTGGAAAAAAGAACAGAATTGTTGTTGTTGTTTTTTTAAATTAAATTTTATTGAATGAAAATTAAATTCTAAAAAAACATTTGAAAATGAAAATTTTATTGATACTTTAAAAACGAACAGAATTGTTGTTATTGTTGTTGTTTCTCAGTGTTTTTTTTTTTTTTTTGTTTTTTAATGAAAATCGAATTCAAAGAGATTGAAAGATTGAAAAATTATTGATGAAAAAAATAAAAGAATAAACTGAGAAGAGATGATTTGTACATGGCCGGTTAATGGAAAAAAGTAAAGAAGAAAAAAAAAATTGAAATGTGGTAGCTCACCCTCACAATGGTGTAAAAACATACTTATGTGATTTGTAAAAGTTACTATAATCAAATTGAAAAAATTATAATAATAACTGTCAGAATTTGCATAAGAAATTGAGAGTAAATTTTGAAAAAGTTCAAGTTGAATTTAAATAAAATGAAATTTAAGAATGAGATTATAAATAACAATAATAATTTAAAAAAAAAAAAGAAACATTTTGCCTAAAAAATAATAAATTTGAAAAAAATTGAATTTTTTAAATAAAAATACATAATATTTAAAAAAAAATTGATCAAAATTGGATTTAGAAAAAGAAGCAAAATAAAAAAAATTAAAATTCTAATTAAGGTAGTTAAATTTAAATCAAAATTATGATGGAAATAAAATCGAAAAAAGTTTGATATGAAAGTGAAAATTAATTTTTTTAAATTGCATTGTAGAGCCCAAACACATCGTGGTTAGAGGTAATTCGCGAACTAGACGGCGGAGAATTGATGCTGAAAGACAGACAAGGTCTTAATTTGCTGATGAACGCGCTGAAATTAGGATTACAAACGCAAGGATGCCCGCCGGACCGATTTCCGGTCGATTTATTCTACAGGCATTGGAAACATCCCGAGTCGCAGGTACACAATAGAATCTCTCCCTAATCTCGTAATTCCAATGAATCGTACTAATCTGAATTCTCGTTACAGTACACTCTAATTAATCAAATACTTAAAAACTCCGATATCTTTTGTTTCGCCGACTACAACTTTCATCCCGTATTAACGGACATGTTGAAAACACCGCCGCCCGAAAACGATAACAAAGAAATCGCTTCATGGTAAACAAAGCGCGACGCTACGTCAGTATATTTATTTTAACGTTATCGCGTATTGACATTTGGATTGTTTGCCCGACAGGCGGTCCCTAGACTTGATCGAATTACTGATGCATTTAGCTGATCGAGGTTTAGTTGGGCAAATTCAAGAAATACTCAAATTCCCCATACAACATTGCCCGGATATATTGATCCTAGCTTTATTACAAATCAATCAGCCTATGACGTTGTTCAGGCAAGAATTATTATCGAGTTTGATACCGATTTTTTTAGCCAATCATGCCAATTCGACTGTGATTTTGCATCACGTTTGGCATACTCAGGTAAGCATCGGCTTGGTGAGATGTTATTGATGCGTGAGATCTAGACATTATAAAGAATATATTTTTTATCGTAGAATATCACCATCAAGCAGCTACTTATACAGTGTATGGCCGATTGGTACATGAGAGGAGAAAGCGACCAGTCCAGGTTATCTAGGATTTTGGATATTGCTCATGATCTCAAGGTTAATATCATCTTTAATTCTTACGCTCTGAAGGAAAACAAATTTTTATTTTATTTTTTTTATTTTAATTTTTTTTTTTTGCAGGCGTTGTCGTCGTTGCTTAACTCGCAATCGCTACAATTCGCCATCGATTTAGCTTGCTTGGCTTCGAGACGAGAATACCTGAAACTAGAAAAATGGTTATCGGACAAAATTCGAGATCAGGGCGAAATGTTCGTGTCGGCTCTTATCAAATTTTTACAGGTATTGTTGACGCGTAGTTTCGCCGTATTTATTCGATTAGGCCGTCGAGTGTATTTAAACATCGGTGATTAGATAAGCATGTACTAGCAGATTTATCGTCAAGTACGCGAATCTTGAGATAAGTTAATTTCCCCGAAAGAAGATCTCGTTCGATATGTATAACTATCGATTTTTTTTTTATCAACGATTGTTTTATTCATGAAGAATTTCGGGTGGTAATTTTAGTCGTTGATTGGTAGGTATAAAAGATTTGAAATTATGATTCTCTTCTCTAAAAAACTTACTTTTTTATGAAAAGTTGATGTTTTGAAAAATTCAGCATTTTTGAATCTCGTTGTATCTTGCAGTCGCTAAGTGCAGAAAAATCATTTTCTTCAATTTTTCGTAGATTGATTTTTATTTTGAAATAGCAATATTTCACATTTTTTTTAAAGTTGTAAAGAAGGGAAATTGTGTGCCTCCACGTAATTCTTTGTAGATATTTGTACATTATTGCCTTTTTTCACTTCATCGAGCATTTTTTGGTTGTTTTTGCTGAAGAAGTACATATCATTAATATTTTGTCTATTAGTATGTTAGTGTTCCATGTCAAGATGGTGTAAATTTTTTTTTCATGTATGATTTCTTCATTTAATAATTTGTTGTAATTACCAGCGAAATTACTATTGATGAACCCCATCTGTGCGTATTGGTTGTATGAGCAGGGGGGGGGGAGATCGCTAGTATTATTCATGTCAAAGAGGGAAAAAATATGAAATTGAATAAAAATTGCAAATAAAATAAATAAAAATTCTAGAAAAAAGACCAAATTAGCAAAAAAAAATTGAGACGGAGAAAGTAGGCCAATGCATTTAGACATGAAATACACCAAAGGTCGGAAAAATTCCCATCAAAGCGATTTTTGGTATGGTTGTTAGGAACACCATTCTAAACAATATACTAAAAGTCCTGACCCCTAGGTGTGGAGCGTATCCCCCCAGAGGGGAAAATGTCCCCCAAAATCAGTTTTTGGCCCCTATCCCCTCTGCATTTGGTCGTAGCGCAAAAAGTTTTCAATAAAATTTATTCTCCTTTTAATTCCCTATAAAATGAGCCATAAACCATTTTTCAAGGAAGAACGAGTGTGGAGCTATGGCTTTCTAAAGATGAGTGGTTTGGAGGTGTGTTATGAAAAGTCGCTATAAAAAACGTATTACGATTATTATAAATTGTTTTAATGGTTATATATTATATTGAAGCCTAAGATAATTTTCCCTGACAAATCGAAACCACCCTCCTCTTCCCCCACCACCATTATCAGAAGAACCCCCTTCCGTATAATGAATTTGTTTTAATGACACAGCCCATTTATTCTAATTTCGACATAGAAAAATTACACAAACATCTACGAGTCACGTGCTTTTCGTATCCTTGTTTGGAGGAGGGGGCGGCTTATATTACGACGCAACATTAGGCACAATATATCGCATCCTCAGTGCAATAAGGCCACATCTCAAAAAAAGCATGTAAAAATTCAACAAAAAGGTACCCTTTTCCTATACTTTTTTGGAGTAAAATGAGCTAATTTAGTTTATCTGTCACACTTTTATCGATTTACATTAATTGTACCCAAAAATGTATGTAAAAAGAAGTACTTTTTTGAGATGTGGCTTTCTTGTAATTGCAATTTTTTTTGAGATGTGGCCTTATTGCACTGAGGGTACGATATGCACAGTTACATTCGCATTTTTTTTTTCTAAAAATTCATGTTTTCCATCATTACGAAGCTTCAGGTTCAGGTTCAGATCTAATTGAGTGCTACAAGCACTGGCCACTTTGGGCATTTATAGCTTATTGTGCTCCATAACTCACTATCACCTATGTATCAGAGGCCCATAGGAGTTTCGGTTGATAATAAAAGAACTAACTGTGCAGTTATCAGTTACATGAATGGAATGGTGTCAATAAGGGTTCCCTTTTGGAGCGCCAACTTATGCAACCATACCACTTTTATTAATAGAATTATATCGTATTTCCTTTCTCAACTGCCTGATTTTAAGGCCTCAGATGGAGCACTTACAAAATCTGATGTAGCAGGACTCACAAACCCATAAAGGCTTTTTATTCAACTTTTATGTTGATGAGCTGCCACATGTACCCGTGGTCAAGCTATGGAAAGTGACTGTAGAAAGAATACACAATCCAGCAACAGAGTGTGCTTTGGGACCATTAGGATAAATTATGTCATTAGAGGTGGAACTTTCCAAGGTTGCAAAGCCCGCTCCCGTAACCACAGTTGCTCTGGCACATGCTGTAGTCCGGAGTTTCTGGAGATTTGAAGAAGGAATAGTTCTGGTATGGAGACATAAGAAATGATGCCAGAGCTAGCTTGGGTGCCTTGGGTTTGCCAGGCCCGTATTTGCTAGATGCGAATTCCGGAGGATCATTCCAAAGCTTACTTGCTTCTAAGGAGGAATCTAATCCTTTTTTAGTAACAGTTACTGAATATTACTAATAAAACACTTCAACATATCATCCATTGTGAACAGGCCTGAGCCTTGGCAAGATGGGCGGTTTCCCGGGCCCAAACTTTTTTCAGGGCCCACGACTTGAGGCATTGACGCTAAAAATTTGTCTTCATCTACATTTTTTTTTTATGCTCTTATGATTTTTCCTCCCGCCGCTGATTGTAAACTAAATTCGTAAGAAACACACTTCCAACTCATCGGAAATATTCAAGGGAATAGTAGAGCTAGGTACCCTACTCGCTAGTATATAAAAAATAGAGCTTCATCATTTGACATCGTAATGCAACTATACTTTATACCTCAAATGCGTAGTATTGTCGTGCCCCAACAATCCTCACCCTGAGCGAACGCTACAAGAAACAGTATTATCGTGTCGCAATATAGGCTACTCCCCCCCCCAACAAGGATACGAAAAGCACGCGTGACTTGTAGATATTTGGTGTAATTTTTCTATGTCGAAATTAGAATAAATTGGCTGTGTCATTAAAACAAATTCATTATACGGAAGGGGGGTTCTTCTGATAATGGTGGTGGGGGAAGAGGAGGGTGGTTTCGATTTGTCAGGGAAAATTATCTTAGGCTTCAATATAATATATAACCATTAAAACAATTTATAATAATCGTAATACTTTTTTATAGCGACTTTTCATAACATACCTCCAAACCACTCATCTTTAGGAAGCCATAGCTCCACACTCGTTCTTCCTTGAAAAATGGTTTATGGCTCATTTTATAGGGAATTGAAAGGAGAATAAATTTTATTGAAACCTTTTTGCGCTACGACCAAATGCAGAGGGGATAGGGGCCAAAAACTGATTTTGGGGGGACATTTTCCCCTCTGGGGGGATAAGCTCCACACTTAGGGGTCAGGACTTTTAGTATGTTGTTTGGAATGGTGTTCTTAACAACCATACCAAAAATCGCTTTGATGGGAATTTTTCCGACCTCAATGTCTAAATGCATTGGCCTAAAGTGATGAAATAAAAAGCAAAGGAAACAGAAATGTCGCAAATGACCATTGATGTCGAGCGACACTAAATAAAAGGATTAAAAAAAAATAACACGAAACGAGGTAAACCTTCGCTTAAAAAATGAAAAAGGCAGCTGTAGTTGTAAGACTTGACAGGATTGCCTTTAAGTCTCTTCCAAAGAGTTATTATTTTTAATCTCCTTTTGCACTTGAGGAGATTATTGTAGATGGTACGAGCAGTATATGCCCCTTGTATCCTAAATGGATACTTATTACACCTAGGTGCAGAAAAAATACGCAAAAACATGAAGGATTTTTTATGCTTTCATTTTCTGTCGAATTTAATTATGCAACAAGGTCTTTAAAAATTATTTCAAAAATTCGAAATTCTCGTACGCTGTAATATTTCCACGTTGTGAGTGATGAAAAAAAGGTCTAAGAGGTGGTATTGTAGGAGGAATTCGAGGCAAAAAATCGTTATCTCTATTTCTTACGTCATTACCAAAACGTGTATGTTCCAATGGACAACAAATTAAAACATTCATATATTTTTCACTTCAAACGATGAATTATCTCCATCGTCGATGGGTCGCTTTTCTAGGGATAGAAAAATCGATAGTAATGACGTAATTCACAATTCAGCCGTAAAATTTTACATTTTTTCGACAGCTCAATTTTCCAGGTTGTTAGAACTAGAAGATTGACTAACGTATGCCTTTATCGCTGACTTTGATAATTTTTCCAATGAATTGAACATTTTTATCGTTTTTTTTTTTTTCTTCTGAAAATCGTCCTTCCCCTACGCCTATCATTGTGGAAAATTATGCGCAAGAAGAAAATTCATGCGCATATATGAATAAGTGAACCCCATTCTTTTTATGTAGGAAACCAGGAAACTAAATTTTCTCCTTCCACCGCCCATAGGCGATTATGAGGGTCTGGATCACATTACCATAGAGTTGCAGCACGCATAGATGCAAAACAAACGCATGAGATAGAACCCCCTTCATTTCCCATAGGTACACCCATATGCATTACAAAAAGAAATAATTATTGAATTGTGTTTGTTCATTTTTCGGAATGTACTTGAGAATTAAAGCAAAAAATTCTATATAAAGTTTTTGCCTAACTGCAAAATTGAAGGAGTTATATCATTTTGAAAACTTTGATTGATTAGCCTATTTACAAAATTGAAGGAGTTTTAATCCATCAAAAATTTTAGTTTCATGTCTCTTCAAATTTTATGAGGGGGGGGGGGAGAAATTGCCCATTTCACTTTTGAAACTAAAATCAGATTGAGTTGGTCACTAGAAGATCATTTTCATCATATGACACAACAATAAAACATTTTCAACCTCTCGTGTAACTCACCACATTTTGAAGTCGATAACCCCTTTCTCCCCTACCAACACCATGTGTGGAGGTAGATTTGAAATATGTCTTATACCTAATAATCATATAAGTTCGTATTAAGTGCATGTTTACTAATTTGAGGCTCCTCAAACTCTACTCAAATTTTGATAATCCGCTATTTTGGATCCATTTTGACTGAAATTCAAGGGATCGTATTCTGGTCACCCACTAATCCCATATACGAAATTTGACCTTTATAGGTTGATTTGTTGAGGAAATATGGAAGATTCAAGAAATTTCATGACTCAAAATATCCTCAAAAAATCTGTTATTGCTCTAATTTCTCTCCAAACGCCGTCTGAAATTTGCGTATGTTGGTGTCCATGACTCACTCTTTCATATGAGATTAAAAACGAAAATTTTGAGTTGCCCCCCCCCTTCGCCCCCGCTCAAAATTTTGGCGATCTGTCATTTTGAGGTTTATCGAAAAAACACAATAAAGTGCCTGTTTAGCATGTCTAAGAGGAGCCTTTTATAAAATTTTCAGCGATTTTCATGTGTACTATCAAAAAATTGGACATTTGTCTAATGCATATTATTTTGCAAATGGTTTGAAAAGCATTCCTCGTTCCCAATTTCGGTAGGTTGTAATAGATGTGGTTTTTAAATTGAAAACTCGATAAAAAAAATCTTATAATTTTCCACACTTTTTTTTGTACTTATTTCGCAATATTTCTCCACCCACTTCTTCTACATTTTTCATTTATAATTAATTATATTATTACATCACATCTTTTACGCATGGAGGCGAACTGTACATGCCTATTAACATTTGGTTATAAGTGAATTTTCAAAGTATATTGTTATCGTAGGCATTTTCTTTAAGCGATATATCTCAGCTCCTTCCATATTTTGAGTAGGCAAATTTCATTTCTTCGCAAATAACTTGCTATTCACAATACAAAACGAACAAAACTTTTCCATAAATTCCCTGTATATGTATATTGTGCTAATGAAGATCGATCAGTAGTGTTAGGCGATTAATAATCGATTAATCGAAAAATCGGAAGAATCGATAAATCGATTATTATAAGTAATCGATTATTTTATGAAATAATCGATTAATCGGCCAATTTTCAGTTTTTACGTTTTTTTTTTCAATAATGCTTCGATATTTCTGAAAAAAAAAAATTATTAAAAAATAATAATTTTGTGAAGACATTTCAATAATCCGATGAAATCGTCTCTCATCGCATACCTTAAATATGCTTGTTTTTTCTAAATAAGAATTGCGACGTGGTATAACTACTGTCATTTTACAATAAATGATTTTGTTTGTATAAATAATTTGAATGAATTATTTTATTTTTGTAATTAATTCGAATAAATATATATATATTTTTTTTCATTATAATTGAATATAGCATTAAAAAAAAAAATGGGTATTTTCAAATCCAAGATTTATTTCAACTCAAATTTTTTCTATTTAAATTTTTCTCAAAATTTACTTCTAGCCAAAAATTTTTCTCAGTATTTTTTCAACCAAAAATCTTTACAGTTATGTTTCAAGTTTGAATGCTTTTTTCTAAATTATTTTCGATTATATTTATTTTTTCAAAAAGTCATTTTTTAACTCCACAATTTTATTGAAAAAATTTCAAAGTTGGTAAGAAATTGAAGAAAAAATTTCTAGGTTGATAAAAATTGGATGAAGCGTAAAATTGAAAAAACATCTGAAGAAATTTTGGCGCAAAAAATTTCTAATGCTGAAAAATCTATAAAAAAAATTCAAAATAGATATAAAAATGTTATGAAAAATTTTTGGATTGTAAAAAATTGCGAGGAAAAATTTCAAGAGATTGAAAAAATCCATAGAAAAAATTTGAATTAATGTAAATTTTTATTTTATCCTCTGTTCACTCGTGTTTCGTAAAGGTTGTAACTACAGCGTGTAGACAATGTAAAAAAAAATCGATTAATCGATTATTTCAATAATCTAGATCCGATTAATCGAGTATTGGAATAATCTAAATTCGATTAATCGATTACTCAAATAATCGATTATTCCCAACACTATCGATCGGTCAACTAGAAGCACTCAACCCCCCTCTCGCACCCCAACTTTCTATTCACGTAAGCTGTAATACCTGTCATCAGAAAAAAACAACAACAACTCTACCGTAACATTTCTCGAGCCTGTACGACGTACGTCTTGGCTGGTTACTCGAGCGAATGAAACGGTACTTCGGAGAGGGTAACATTATCAGCACGAAGTACGAACGCGACAGTGGCTGGGTATGGGAATTGTGCGAAAATCATTATCGCATTTCGTCAATCAGGCTGGTACATGCTTAATCTAGGTTTTCGCGTTCGTATAACAACAAACTAGCGTTTCGAAGAACGGAGAATTCTTTTTCGCTTTTTCCATTAATCGAATTTTGGCGAGGAAGAGTGATCGAGTGGAGAAGTAGTTGTACGAAATCGTATTCGTAGTGTGATTTTTTATGCTCTCGAAGAGCTCTATTTAAGGTATTGGTTTGTTTTGTGGTTCGTAGCGACGTGTGAATCAATTGGGCGGCGGATCGTTCGTGAAAGATGAAGCGCACCCGAAAGCGGTGCAGTTACCGCAGGAGACCATCGCTACTATGTTGACGTGCTTGCAGTCGTGCGCCGGGTAAGTAAACGGCTCGTATAGGTTGGGTATTTTCGGTGGCTAGATTAACGCGAAGCTTACCATGTTCCGCAGTAACGTAACGCAAGAGGTATCCGACGGCATCGTGTCGTTGATAACGAACTGCAATCTGTTGATGAATAAATCGCGACCAGCGCCACCCGGAGTGATACGTACCCATCGTAATATCGATCCTTCGTCTTTCAACCCGAGCCAGATATTTTCGACGGCCACAGGAGCGCCGGTGAATCCGGCGGCGCCGGTCGATCAGCTCACTAATTTGGGTACGAGTTTGGCGAATTTGAACTTAACGTCGGCTCCGCAGACCAGCAATTCGTTTAATTTACCAGGTAGGTGTGGGGAACGATAGGAGGGATTTTTAGCTCGGCGATTTATCATCGGTACTGATCTGTGATTAGCTACTTTAGGTCCATTGGTATCGACACCCGGATCTCCGTCTAGATTGATTAGCCTGTCGCAGAATACGGGCGCGTTTCCTTTACTGTCTCAGTTAAGCGGTGCGGTCGGATCGCAAGTCAGTCACGGACCGTCATTGGTGGCCAACAGCGTGGTGGCTGTGAATACCCTGAATCGTATGGTTCCGCAGAGCAGCACCATAGATAAAAGTAGATTAGGTGGGTATCATTGTTATCGTGTAAGGATACGTTGGATTTTCATAAGAGGCGTATTTGGGCAAAGAGGAAGAAATTAGGCGAATATTTAATTTCAGGCGAGACCAATCCGGCCGCTTCGAATCCGGGCGATTTGAACTGCCAGGTTTCCAAGGAAATCGAAGACGAGGCTAATAGCTATTTTCAACGTATCTATAATCATCCGCCGCATCCTACTTTGTCTATAGACGAGATTTTAGATTTGCTGAAGAAGTTCCAGGATTCGCCTAATAAACGCGAAAGAGTGAGTATCGTGGTGGACGAGTGTTTTTTTCGCTAATTTAACTGTAACACGATGTTCACGTTGGTTGTATTGTTGCAGGAGGTTTACAGCTGTATGATACGTAATCTATTCGAAGAGTATAAATTTTTCCCGCAATATCCTGATAAGGAATTACACATAACTGCTCAGCTGTTCGGTGGTATTCTATCCCATGGACTCGTTCCGTAAGTCGATCGCAGATTGGATGTTATGTGTATTCTTAAATGGTATATCTCCGGAAACGGAAATAAATGTGGTATTGTGTATATGGGAAGGAATTCGTCGATAAATTTTTTTTTATTGATGTCGAAATAAATTGCGTGAAAATTAATTAGTCGACTCGCACTGAATATGTAATTGTTTCGTGGTAGTATAATTTCATCAGAGTTGATAAGGTTATTCCGAAATCGAAATGTTGATAATTTCATTTTGTAAATTGATCCATCATGAATTAACTCACAAATGATATTGTACTTGCGGGTTGGACTTTTTTTTTTTTTTTTTTTTTGAAAATGGTGGAATAAGGCTAACAGTAATTAACAAATAAACCTTGGGAAAAAAAAAAAGTCAGTGATTATGCATGATAGCCCATCTTTGAAAATATTAAAAATTATTTTGAAAAAAAAAAAAACATACCAATTCGGGCAAAATTCATGGACTCTAATGTTGAATAACTAACTTCAGGGATTGCAACTGAATCGAGAAAAAAATTATTTGTTAAAAACGCATTCAAGTTTAGATCATGAAAAAACAACCATTATCAAATTTATCAAGGCGCAAAAGAAACACCTCTCTGCCCTCTTCGTGATTAATCTCTTAGAAGTTCCCAGTACCTTCTGTTTTTTCGTGAAAAATTCAAAACCAATGGAAAAGAGCTTTTATCTAAAAAAAAAAAAAAAAAAAACAGGCATCGACTCTGAAGCAGACTTGTTGAGCAAAATGATTGATTTCTTAAAAGAGTCAAGAGTAATAAAACAAATCTAAAGTAAACACCGACGAAATAGTCTACGTAATTACGGACACCAGTGTAAACAAGTAGAAAAAAATTGATTTTTTAATAATTTAAATTATTCACCTTCAAATATTACATTGTGTTGTGTCAAGCCCGAAAAAAAAAATTAATGTGTATTTGCTAATTTTTTTAACATTTGGAGTTCTAAAGCGTTTTGGAAAAACCAACAAATTCTAAGTAAGGGCTTATTCGAAAAAAAAATAGATAATGGATAGGTTACGTGTATAGTATTGTATTGATTTGAGATTTTTAGAATTCAGGAACGAAATATTGCGCGATTTTTAACTCACATGGGTTCCCATAGTCTTGGTGAAACCTTTATTAATATGTTATTTTGAAGTAAAGTTGCGATACTTTGGAAACCCATGTATGGTAAAAATCATGCATATTTTATTCTTGCTTCATGAAGAGTTTAAATTTAAGCTCTTATGAAGAACCTAATCTATAAATTCTTCGTTTATGGTTTACTTTTTACGACTTGAAATTTGGGGTTTTTCAACGAAAAAAAATTCAAAACAAGAAATTTTTGAAAAAATTAGCGACTAAATTTTTTTTGTCTAATATTTCGCAACAGTATTATTTTCAAATACGAAAAAATTTCAAATTGCCTGAAATTCAATTATTTGACAATTTTGAATGTTTCGAATTCATTTTGGTGGGTACTTGAATTTTTTTTCGCTTTTTGTGATGGTAACTTTGGTGTTTCAAAAAAACAGGAATTCGGCTCATATTCTGGATGTCCTGGTGTATAATTACGTGTACCTTCATCCTCTCCTCCCCCTCCCCCAAGACTTCGAATTATTGAGTATTTATAAAATTAATTAAAATTGTGAAAAAATGGATCACAGAAATAATCGAATATTTAATGTTGTCATAATTTTTACCGCAATTTGAGCGCTTTCGAGATAAATCAAAATTCGAATTTTATTTGTCAGAATTTCTAAAATTGTATTCTCTGAATTTGAGGTTTTTTTTTCTACTGGCGTCTTTTATTACTAGGACTAATGCGTCTTTATGTCAATTTTTGACCTGATTTAATTACTCTAAAATGTATTTCAACTCATTTTAGTTGTGATTAATTTTGGAATAATGTAATTGATCTAAAAAAAAAAAAAAAAATGAAAACTCAAATCTCATCACATTCAGCGGTTTTTACAGATCCTTGTGATTAGTAAAAAAAAAAAAAGTTGAAATTTACTAAAATAAGTCTGAAAATTGCAGAACGAAAAATTCTCCATCGTTTGTTATTTTTCTATTATTTTTGGTACAAAGAAAAAGCTAATTAACCTAATTGTATAAGAGACTATTTCGAGGTTAAAAAAACTACTCACAGTCCTAAAATTGTGAATTCTAAATCATTCTGTTTTAGTCCATTGTAGTACTATAGTATGTTCAAAATAAGAAACGCAACCCCCATAACAAAGCAATTTTGGAGGCTACTGTAGTCAAGAGAAAAGGCGAGAAAAGATGTTCAACATTAGCACCCACACTGAGCGTTCATATTATTTGTATTGAAATAACTATTTGAAATCAGTTTTTGATTTTCACTTTAGCACAAACTGTAACGAGATACAACATGATTATAAGTGAGGAAAGCCATTGTCAGTGTTACCAGGTTTATCGTGGTTGAAGTCGCAGGTTTCGTCGACTCAACTCGCCCAAATCGCCCAAACCTATAAATAGACTCTGAGCGATTTCTACGATCACCTAAATGAGAATTAAACGATGGGAAATCCAGTTCTTCGGAGTTATTAATAATTGATGATTCATTGATTCGTACAAAAATCATGAAAACAAAAAAATGTCTAAAAATGAAACTGGTTAGAAGGATGATATTGAATGAATTTCTAATACGTTCTGGCATAGTAAGAAATCGCCCAATTTGCGAGTAGTCGCCATTCCATATTTTCGATCGCAAAAATCATGTTGGAAGTCGCCCATTTTGGGAAAAATCGCCCAACCTGGTAACACTGGGCCCATTGTAGCAAATTAAGGCAGTACTTCTTTGCTCCTGACGTTTCCATTTGTGTACCTATTAGTTCTCTAAAACTCTATTCTATTTAGAAAAAGTACATTAAAAGAAAAAGCGAAAAAAATAATTAGTAATCATGAGGAAAAAAATGAAATTCTCATTTCTTTTACGACAATTCTTAGCGTAATTTAAATCCCTAAATTTTTTCAACTAATACAGAATTTTTAGAATGTAGTATATGCGAAATTTAGAGTACCTAATTGAATTTAAACAACAACAACAATTTGATACCAAGTAATAAAACTTTTCTTCCATTATTGAGTTTTTTTTGCATAATTTAATTACTCTCGAAGAATTTCGAAATTCCGTTTTTTCGACGAGGCTGGTATTCATTTTAAGAGTCTAGAATCGTTAGCGGGCTCATCCATGTGTTAAATAATTATATTGAATCGCCAAAAAAGTGAAATAAGAAATTCATTTGAACTTCGTTGTTAAAAGAAAAAGAATGAGGGTTGAAGAAAGAAATGTTAACAAAATAACGCAATTTGTTTCTTATATACATTGAACACTGTATATTGCAGTGACGTGTGTAGAAGCTCGGTGCTCTCCTTAAGCTGAATACATTAAGCTTTGAATTTTTAATATGACGTAAATTGAAGTTTTTTAAATTACGAAAAAAAAATTAATGAATGAATACATTAGAAAAAATTGACCATCCAAATTATTCTCTGTTATTTGGAATAAATTTTTTTTGAAATATTCATTTGCACGTGAATAATTAATAAATGAGAATAAAATGAAATAAACGAATGTGGTTAAACCTAGTTTAATTTTTGAACAAATAATCGGCGAATTAAAATAAATAATTGTTGAAAAAAAGTATAAATAATGAATACGATGAAAAAATTCGAGTAAAAGTAATTACTAATTTTAAAAAATATTTCTCAAATGATATAAAATTAATTTACTATTTTTCCTCATTACAGGCAAGGTTCGCTGTACGGAATTGGCATACGCTACATCGTGGACGCTTTGCGAAAATCGTCGAACAGTAAAATGTTCGCGTTCGGCATCGCCGCTCTAGATCAGTTTAAATTTCGCTTGAAAGAAGTACCCAAGTTGTGCGAATACGTAATGAGTTTGCCAAATTTCTCGGAATTTCCTCCGCATCTAGTCGAGGTAAGTAATCGATAAAAACGATCGAGTTAGTTTCAATAAATTACCGCTAAAATTAAATAACTGAGATGAAAAATTCGTATAAACTGAAATGGAAAAATAACCTGTAGAAATATTCGGCCAGTAGTAAAAAACATGGGCGCGTAAACGCGAACGATTGCGAATGGGAAGCACGTTTTTGCGAAATAAATAGGATTTTTGTTGTTTTTTTTTTTTCGCTCTCGCTCTTCATGATAATGCGTGGTCGGGAGAATTTCGAAATCATAATGATTTTCGGTACTTATAGTATAGAATGTGATAAAAAATTTTCTCGTATCAAAATTGAAACATTAAGTTGACGAATATATAATATATATTTTTGAAACGAAGACCAAGGAGGAAAAAAAAAAGAAAAAGAATTATATCGCGTCGAAATACATAAAAAAATGAACACGCGTCTCGAGTGATGAATTTATCGGTATCGTGCCGGATCAGTTGGTAAAATGATTTCACTACTGTATATATTTAAATTCCAGCTAATCGAGTACGGTGTACAAGGTATAGATCCGCCATCTAAAACCGCTCAAGGCGCGAGTAATGTTGTCTCCATGCTGAACAATTCAGCGACGGCAACGGGCTCGACGTCGTTTAAGACCATCACGATGACTAGTGCAGGATCGGCGAACGCGTCGCCGGTGGCTAAGCTGGGCACTCCTACTAGGGTGAGTTGTACTTACGTGATAAATGTAATAATGAGAGACTTCATTATGAGTGATATTTTCTTCGTTCTATAGCCATCGATAGCGAATGCGACGAATATCGATACGCTGTTGGTTGCCACGGAGAAGGACGAAAAAATGATCATACCTCCGGAAAGTTTACAGGATAAAATCGCGTTCACGTTTAATAACCTGAGTCAGATGAATTTAACAGTTAAAGTAAGTGAATAGATCATTCTAAATGTCGATATGAGTTATTAGTTCTTTTTTTTTTTTTTTTTTTTTTTTTTTTTTCGTAATCATTTACGTATTTATTTTCAGTGCGAAGAATTAAGAGACTTAATACGAGAAGAACATTATGTATGGCTAGCTCAGTATTTGGTGATGAAAAGAGCCAGCATCGAACAAAATTTTCACGGATTGTATTCGAATTTTTTGGACTGTTTGAAAATCAAGGAATTCTTTAAATTAATATTAGCCGAGACCTATCGTAATATTAAAGTAAATATACGCGGTGTTTTTTCTCGCTCACTTGTAAGTACAGCCAAGCAACGGATGAATTTATGGCGACATTTTTCAGGTGCTATTACGTAGCGACAAATCAATAGCAAATTTTTCGGATCGTACGTTGCTGAAAAATTTAGGCCATTGGTTGGGTATGATGACGTTAGCCAAGAATAAACCGATTTTAATGGACGATTTGGATATAAAAATGTTACTATTGGAGGCTCATTCGAAAGGGCAGCACGAGATGCTGTATGTTGTACCATTTGTAGCCAAGATACTCGAATCCTGCGCCAAAAGTAGGGTAAGCGTTTTTAGCGATGAGTTCATCGTCGATACGAAATATTAATTTTTACCAATAAAAATGCTAGATCGTTTGGTGTAATTAATTTTGCACTGGTGACATTCCCACTTGCCTTGTTTTTGTTGAAAAATGTCTGTTTTTGTTTTTAATGGCATCATATGGTAAATAGGGTCTGACTTCTTCGTTAAATATTCGGCTGATTTGAGACTTTCTCCTCGTCGAACTTGGTAATAATGAGGTGTTACTTGTGAAAGATGATTTTTTTTCGTCTTCATTCATATAAAACAGGTGATGCTATTACTTTAATTCAAGTGTTGAAATTTAATTTTCAATCTTCTCCATGTTAAGATCTTCAGGTAGCTATGAGCATGACCTAATTTTAATTTTTTATTGTAATTTTTTCCTTTTTGTTCAATTTTTTATGCAATAAAATTGGTAAAAATTGAAAACTGAGATGAAAAAAAAAAGACAAAATTGAAAAATTAGAAAGTTCATAACGATAAAAAAAATAAAAATCATGTTTAAAAGTGATACTTGAAACAAAAATTGAAAAAAAAAAACTTTAAGTGATGAAGAAATGCTGGAATTAAAATAATAAAAATATGAAAAATTATGCTTGTTACGAAAAAAAAATAAAAAATGAGAAAAATCGATAATTCTGAAATTGATGAAATTGATAATGAAAGAATATAATTATGCAAAAAAAAAAAGAAAAAAATATAAAATTGTCGATGAAAAAATATATTAAAAATTCACAAAGAAAAATTGAAAAATTGAAAATTGATACTTAATTCAAATAAACTAAAGAATGAAGAAAATCGATATTTTGAAGAAAAAAAATTTTGAAAATTTGAAAATCAATGCTTGATATAAAAAAAAAATGATGAAAATCGATAGTTTGAAAAAAATCCGAAATTTTTAAGTACAAAATTTTATTGATAATGATGTAATGCATTCAAAAAAGTGGAAAAATTGAAAATTGGTAATGAAAAAGTGTATTTTATAAAAAAACTCAAAATTGTGAAAATAAATTGAGAATGAAAAAATTAGTTGAAAAATTTTAAAATGAAAAAGTTTAGGTACATGCAAATGAGTGCAAAAATTAAAAATCCATAATTTGAAAAAAGAAAAAAAAAACAGTTGAAAAAGAATAAAGTAGTCCAAACCCGTCGAGCGATGTAAAATAAATAGATTCAGTGAAAAAGGTAAATAATGAATATCAATACATGCAAAATAATTGAAAAAATAAAAGACCTAAAAATTAAATGCACACAAAAATTTAAAAAAAAAGGAAAAATATTCAAAAAAAAATTGAATGTGATTATGTAAAAGTATGTATGTAATACATAAAAAAAGACCTTCAGTAGGTAGATTAGTGCAATGAATTTACCAAAAAAAAATGAAAAACCGATGAACAGAAAAAATTTCAAAATTGATAATCTGAAAAGAAATATTGAAAAATATAAAAATTATGTGCCTGAAAGAAAAAAAAAATCATACGAAAAACATAAAATATATATAATTTATAATTTAAACTCTTCACCCATAAAAAATCAGTTACACCATGGAAACACCTTGACCATTTAGATCGGAAAAGCGAAATAACAATCACCAGACTAGGACTTGGTCACACTAGGCTCACACATAGTTACCTTTTCGAAAAGCTCCCACCACCAATATGCAACTTATGTCATCAACAAAATACCACTGTCAACCACCTTCTCTTTCTGTGTCCAAAATTGAACGATATTCGAAAATCACTAAAAAATCAAACAAGAAATAACCGACAACCCACAAAATATCCATAACATTAAGACTTTTACAACGTTGCGGCCTTCTATTTAAAATTTAACCATCCTAGAGGTAGCGTGATAACCAAGGCAGTTAAAAACGCCACCAAAAAAAAAAAATTATAGAAAATTTGAAGAAGTATCTATATAAAAATTTTTCTAAAAAAAAATTGAAAAAAGTAATTATTTTTGTAAAAATGAAATAACTTCATTTTTTTCATTTTTTGATGTATCGTAATATTTTTGAATTTTGTGGCGACAAAAAGTATTGTAAGTTTTACTCGTACCAAATTAACCTCAGTTCATTTTTTTTTTGATTGTTGAAACCAAATTCAATTATTTTTATGAAAATTGATGTATTTTTGATTATTTTATTTTATTTTTTTCTTTGCAAAAAAAAGTTATTGTTCGAATAAACTCGAATCCTTCAGAACTTTGACTTTGTGCCTCTTTAGGCTTTTTGGCTACATCAGCAGGATACGACACGGTAAAAAATCATCAGAAATGGAAAAATATCTAAAAAAAGAAATGGTTTCATTTTGTTTTTGTTTTTTTAATAATTATAAAATCGCACCAGAAAACATGAAACTAACGAACTAGCCGAGAAGATGATCATTGAGTGCTTGGTGTTGTTGGTGTTACTAGAGGGAGCAGAAGATTAGGTCCCTAAAGATAAAACATGGCCATGTGTTTTTTTCCCCCGAGGAAAAAAATATCCGGCCGCCAAATGGGAATATGATGGAAGTGAAAAATTGCGAATTTGTTAGGTTGAAATTTTTCGCACGCAAGAAAATGGAAATACTATTTTTTTTTCTTCATCGAGTTTGTAGTGATATGTGGCGAATTTTAGAGCGAATAATTTTAGTATTATGGTGGCCCGAAGGTGACGCTGATAAGCGAATGATTTAATCGTCGCCGCGATTAATCGAATGATGTTTGGTTGAGCAGGTGTTCAAGCCGCCGAACCCTTGGACGACTTCTGTGATGTGCATATTGGCCGAAATCCACCAAGAGCCGGATTTGAAATTGAATTTGAAATTCGAGATCGAAGTGTTGTGTAAAAATCTACAAATCGATTTGGGGGTTAGTACTATTCGACGAGTATACGCAGACCTATGCGTGATGATTTTTAATGTGCTTATGTTTGACGCAGAAATTAAGACCGACTAGGTATTTGAAAGAGAGTGATATGTTGAAATACATGGAACCGCAATTATCGTCGAACATAAGCAAGAAAACGCAACAACAACAAACGCAGCAACAACAACAACATTCGTCGTCACCTCTACCAATGCCAGCTCCGACATCTCAGCCGCCTCCGTCATCGGCCCAAGTAACCAATGGTGAGTGAGGGGAATTGGAACGGTAATTTTTGTTTCTCTATTTGCCAATAACGCGAGTTTTAAAGTTTCAGCGGCTGTGTTCACGTCGATGGTATCCACGCCATCTGTATCGTTACCACCGTCGTTTAGCTCGAATGTGATATCGTCTGTATCGGAGGAAGTAGTGCCACAGCAGTTGTCTGGCGTTGGGTTACCGCCGGCGTTGGCCAATTCCACACCAACTCCGCCGATGATGCCACCTCCTCCGGTTATCACACCGGAACCGAAATTCAATTTGGTTACGTTCAATGTACCTAATATACCGGCGTTGGGGGCTTTGCTACAAGTCAATAATCAGGTAATAATTAATGAGAAATGTATCGAAGAATCACATCCAAAACTTTATATATTTCATTTTAACATATTCGCCAAATTTTCACGCAGTTACCGCTATTCCAAGCGCATCCGCAATTGAAACAATGCATCAAACCGGCATTCGAAAGAGCCATTCAAGAATGGCTGGGACCGATTGTCGAAAGATCGGTGAAAATCGCCGTAAACACGTCCGAACAAACTGTGAAAAAGGTGAGACTTTTGGTTAAGCAAGTGACTTCGATACTCGAGAATAAGGAATTTATTTGTACTCTTGTTTCGTAGGATTTTGCTTTAGATCCAGATGAATCCCGAGTCCGAGCAGCAGCTCACTATATGGTGAGAAATTTGGCTGCTGGAATGGCTATGATCACGTGTCGCGAACAAATAATCAATTCTTTTACGCAGAATTTGAAGAGTACATTTTTGAGTGTCATATTGGTAGGTTTTTGTAGACGAGATGAAATAATTTCATATGTAAGATCTTGAAATATATGTCCAGATCGTGAATTTAGGAACGGTTTCTCCGAGTATGAATTTAAGCCTGATAGGCTTTAATTAATTTCGTAATCTGTCATTTTGATGATAGTAGAAATATTTCATTTAAAAATGAAAAAAAAAATGAAAGAAAAAATGGGAAAAAGGTAATAGTGGTGTGATTTACCAGTTCTTCAGAATTTTTTTTTTTTTTTTTTTTAATGAATTTATTTTAGATTGTTCGACAACTAGGGCCATTTACTACCGGTAAATTTATACATACATGCATTTTAATTTTACAAACAATTTAAACTTCCTCTTTAATTACGCTACTGCTGGGTAAAATGATTTCATCGCATAAAATATAGAAATTATTGTAAATTGAATATTAATATTTTTTACTAATATTTGTAATAGATTTTATTCCACTCTCTCTTTCCTTCCTCCTCCCTTCCCACAAAAAAAATGGATGTAAAAAGTAATATTTTTTTAATGTCGTTGAGTAAATTTTCATTTTTTTTTTTTGCATTTATGTGAAAATAATAAATTTCCATAATGATTTTTTTCAATTTTTATTTATATTGAAAAAAAAAATTAATTGATAAAAATTAATAAATAAACAATAAAAAGGAAATTGAATGCTTATGATAAAAAAAAAAAATGAAACATTCTGAATAGTTTTCATTCATCGTCTCCGAAAATGAAAAAGCAGTATTTTAGACATTTAATTTTGTTTGCCTGCGAATAAATTGAAAAAAAAAAATGTAGAATTGATGCGAGACCATTTTCCGTTTGATATTTTCTCTTTGCGATTTTACGTACCTCACTCCTATCTCATGCCTCCTTCATCTAGGAAAAAAAAAAAAAAAAAAACAAGGAAAAACCAACGGCAATGAAAATATTGAAGTATTAAGTTTGATGTGAGATGATGTTCATTGTTGATATATATTATGAAAAATTTCTAATATTTAAATTATTCATTTTTTAACTTCTCAAAAAAATTTTAAATAAGATTCACCATCATCTTTTTGCTAACGCTGGTGATATCCCGGTCTGTATTCTGTACTTTCTGTAGGATAGTTCCTTTGACTGTTCAACGCATCGTCACCAGTACCCATACTCCTCATTATTACGTACTCGGCGATTTTCTTGAAACTCTCCTGCTTCTTCTTTGAAATCTAGCGCCCATCTGAACAGTAGCGTAAAAACCTCAACCTCTCTTCATATAAAATTAAATGAAAAAGTGAAATAAATGAATAAGTTATATTATTGATGCCAATTTCACTATATTGGTTCAGTAAATCTAGACCTTTCTTAGAGAAAAAATTTCAAATCAGGTTATTTTATCTCATAAGTATGTAAAGACTAGTTCAGTTGACAACATGCGAGAAGACCTGATTTCTAAATAATGAACTTAGTGTTGGGGGGGAGGGGGGCGGTTGGAACGTTCCAAAAAAAGTGTTTTTCTCTGTATCTTCCCTGGGTTTGATTGTAGGTCAAAAATAGCTCATTGCAGTTTTGTTTTGCTCTAAATTTCCTATAATTTTTTTTTGAAAATTTTTTTTCTACGGCCTATTCGCGAAGAGTTGGGGGGGAGTTGAAATTTGGTAAGATTCGATTACGCTATGTGTGGTTGAATATGCGAATGACGACTACTTGTGACTACATACAAACTAATTTACGACTCTGTGGAATTCTTTACCCACTCCCCTTACTTTCAAATACGTACCTTCCGAAGTATGAATATTTTCGTGCGAGTGAAATGCGTTTAATGTGCTGTATGATTGTGCATAACACCTTTCAACTTCATACCAACTTTGTAAAGTCCCAGCCTTCTCTCCCCACTCACATGTACAACTACACACTTACGTGGAGGATGAGCTGATGATGTGGAGTATTTTAAACTTAGTATCACGATCTACGCAATTACATTCCAAGACAATACACAAATATCGTTTGAGCGAATCGAGAATGTATTGGATACACTAATTCGAGACTGATTCGAGTAAAATATTTGTACATTCTCGTTTCTATAAAAAGGAAGTCTATTCGCAATTGTTCAAAAAAAAACCGTAAGCAGCCATGCCGCATTACTGGAGCTGAGTTTTTAATCGGGGTTTGTTCAGGGTTGCAGATATCGTTGCTAACCTTTTTTTTTTTTTAATGAAGCTGAAATTTAGATATGTTTGTGTCCGTAACCGACTCTTTCATGTGAGATCAAAAACGAAAAATTTGAGCTCTTTGCCCCTTTGACACCCCCCTCTCCTCAAAATTTGAGTGATCTGCCATTTAGAGGTGTATCGAAAAATCAACAAAAAATTTCCCCGTATTTTTAAGAAAAGCCTCTCACCAAATTTTGAGCGAATTTCGTGAATACCCATCAGCGTTACACGTGACGAAAAAATATACATATACCTTGGATGTTTACCAGATGATTACCAACGATCTGAAACGCAAAGATTTGAAGACTCCGCCCCTCCCCGACCCCCTTCCCAAATTAAGTAGACTGTAATACTTATCGTTTTTAAGTTGAAAACTCAATTAAAAAAAAAAAAAAAACAAATTGTGGGGTTTCCTTATCAACGTTCACCACTTAAGAATGGGACTTTTAGTATGAACTAGTTATATTTATGAAGAAGAATTTTTTCTTGGAATTTTTCCTACATGCGATCCTTGTAATTATGGTGTAGATTAACTAGACCGCTAAAAAAAAATTAAATAAAATTGAGTATAGAGTGAATGAGATAAATGACTAAAGAAGCTAAGAATAATGAAAATGAATTCCTGTGGTAATTGTTATCAAGTGAAGAACTAGACAGTGAACGCTCAGCCTGTATTCATAATTTTTTTTTCATTTGTCGCCAATAATGTTTTGAGAAAAAAGATTGAAATACGAACAGTGTTAACAAAAATTTTTATCTTTTACCCATTCTTTTTTGCCGTGTCATATCCTGCAGCTGTGGCCAGAGGCGTGGGCCTGATATTGTTTAGATTTTTGGTAGGAGATTAGTTTTTTGGAGAAAAGAGATTAACGAGAGGATATTCTCCAGCACTTCTGGGAGAGTAGAGTGCTTGGAAATTGAAGGACATTATGGATGTTAACATAGTTTAGACAGGTGGTGAGAATTTTTCACAATGAACAAAAAATAAAAAATACATTGAAATTTCTCAAACCGACGCATTTTTCGAGAATGGATTTAAGAACATTAAGACTTGTCAAATTTTGAAGAAAAAAAAAATGGCTGAAATTTCATTCCGATGTTTTCGAATAATTTAATGAGACGAAATTGTAAAATAATTAGTTGTCTTTATAATATTAGGTATCTCTAATTTCGGTGTCTATTATAAGACACTTTATCGAAATAAATGTTGAAAAAGATCCCTCAAAACGTTTTTCTTTTCATTTTATTACACAGAATCCTACAGCCCAGCAAAAAGAAATGGTCGAACAGGCGGTGACCGCTTGCGTCAACGATAATATGGATCTGGCGTGCGCGTTCGTTCAGAAAACCACGGTCGACAAGGCAGTGGTGGAAATCGACAGGCATCTATTCTCGGTAAGCGACTAGATTTTCGCGCACCAAGAACACCGCGGTGGAAGCTCGATGGCTGGTCGACTGTAAACGCGTTTATTATTTCGCAGGAATACGAAAGGCGTAAAAACGCCCGCAACGAAGGACGCAGGTATTGCGACAGCGGCGTTCTAACGTACCAAGCGGAAAGAATGCCGGAACAAGTTCGCCTGAAAGTTGGCGGAGTTACGCCGCAACAGATGGCCGTGTATGAAGAATTCGCTCGTAATATACCCGGCTTCCAGCCAATGACTGATAAAGAAGCGGCCATGTGTACGCCGAAAAGCGTAAGTCGATGGAAATTGTTGGTGGGTTTTTATTCGCGATCGTTACGTTAACGAAAGATGATCTTTCAGTATGGCGGAACATCGGACGAAATGGGTGTCGTTTACGATAAGATCACCAACGATTTGGAAATGTACTTGCAAACGATGATGAACCAAAATGTAATGGGAGCGTCGTTATCGAATTGCCAGATGAATATCAACATCACCTCCTTAATCGATTCCTTATCCATACACAGACGTACGAGAGATCCTTCGACGGCAGCGGCTGTCATACAAAAGGTGAATTTCGGCGGATTCGTCGAGTCGAGTATTAATGATAGTGAATGGTTTCTAATCGATTTTATTCGTAGGCTGTGGAAGGTTTGCTCGACTGCATGAATCAAGACGATCCGGAATTATCGGTTCGTTATCGCGATTTTTATTTGAGAATTTTGAAAGTATTCCAAGATCCCAGATCGATGGGCACCCAATGGACCAATAAACAGGTTACGAAGTGAGTACGATTGAGGTCGCATTTTTCCAACGCGAAAAAAAGGAATTTACTAATTTTTACTTCGATTTAGAGCGTTGATCGAATGCCGAGAAGAGTATCGTTATAATACCGAAGTAGTGGATTTGTTGATTCGCTCGCATTTAATTAATTTACCCATGTTCGACGCTCATCTAGCCCATTCCATGGAGAACGGTATGAACTTCGTGGCGGTTGGATTCGCCATGCAAATCGTACAACATTATTTAGTCGAAGAGCGTAATCCGTCGTTGGTTACCGAACAAGATTTGGGCTGTTGTATCGAAACGCTGATGAGGATTGCGGCGCATTCGCGTAATCCACCAGATGGGTAGGTGTAATTGTGGAGATAGAATTCAAAGCTAGATTGACCGAATGGAGGAAATAGATTTTGTTGATTTAATTTTGTAATTTCCTTTTTTTTTTTTTTTTGTTTTTTTAATGATAATATTTTTTGAATTAGGAAGTTTTTATTTAAGAGTTTTTTTTTTGAAAAAATTTATTTTTAATTCATGAGAAAAATTCTTTAAACACGTGTTAATGTTTTCAAGTTTTTTTTTTTTTGGAATTAGAAAGTTTTTATTTAAAAAAGGAAATTTTTTTGTTGAAAAAATTTTCTTTTGAATTCATGAAAAAAAGTAATTCTATAAAAAAATTCTTCAAATACCTATTAATGTTTTTAAGTTTTGTTTTTTTTTTTTTTTTTTTTTTGCAAATGAAAAAATATTATTTGGAATTAGGAAGTTTTTTATTTAAAAAGAGATTATTTTTTTTTGTTTGAAAAAATTTTCTTTTTAATTCATGAAAAAAGATGATTCTAGAAAAAAAATTCTTCTAACACTTGTTAATGTTTTTAATTTTTTTTTTTTTTAATTTGAAGAAAAAAATTTATGGAAATAAAATTCAATTATGGGCATCTTACTTTAAAAGAAATCATCTTATAAAAAAAAAATATTACCAAAAACTGTTGATCTTGAAAAAAAAGAATTGATTTAAAAAATGTGTAATTTATGTTCATTGAGGTTTTTTTCATTGATTCTCTATTTTTGACTTGCAGATCCCTAAAATTGTCCAAAACACCAAAAAAATATCCCCGAAACTTGTGCATTCGATTGCTTAATTTTAATCCGTGTGGAAGGGGAGGGATGCCTTCAATTTAAATGATATTATATATGATAAGCTCGAAAACGATATTCTCGCTTATCGCTGAAAATGTTAGATTCAGGAGTAACAACTTGGACAATTATATTTGTTTCTAAAAAAAAAAAAATCAAAAATTTCTCTCTTCCTTCACTCGTACATCAACCCTAATAAGGCGCAGTAGATGCCTTTTTTGCCATATCACGATAAATATCATTATTATCTTTTATTATATAGACGTTTATTCGACTGTGTAGGTTAATGGTGGGTGGGGGAAGAAGGGATTGTTGTAATTTTTTTTATTGCATAAGTTACGATATTTGACGTTCAACTCTATAGCTGATTTTTTTCGTGCAGTACCTGAAAATGTGGTTTTTCTGCTGTATTATTGAAATAGAGCAATCCCCTTCCCCCTTTGCGATATGCATCGTAACTAATCGGACTTGAATTTTGTGGATCTTATTTTTACGTGAAACAATTTTAGGAGTCTGTGAACTGAAAATTGAGAATCACTAATATTTGCATATTTGATGAAAAAGTGAATTATTATTCGTGAATGATTTATTATTTGATTTTTCCCCCTATGGTATTGAATTTAAAAAAAAATTGCATCTTTCATTCGTTGAACAGAAATCTGTATTCTTTAATCTTCGCCTGGTGACTATCCCTGTTAATTTTCGCTGATCAGTTGGATTAGCGTGATTAATATTTTGATTTTGTTTTACCTCACAGATTGGTAAATTTGATCGATTTCCTACGCATGAGTCACGACAGCAATAATTTAACGATGGAGAGAACACCTCTAGGAGCTACGGCGTACATTCACTCAGGAATATTGCAAGTCAAAGTGAGTATTGAATGGATGAAAATCATTGAGTTGTAATGACATATTCGATTGCTCGTGGTGGAAGAGTGAAGAAGGATGAAATGATTATTTTATAGTTGAATATTAAATGGGCATTTTATCGGTTGTATGAACAGTTGGATTTTATTCCATAAGATTTCATGGAGTTTCGTATTCTTGTTTCAAAATTATATGGTTTGGATATTTTGCCAAAATTTAAAAAAAAAACTGACTTTGGCCCTGTCTGAATTCATTGCCGGAACTATACACAAATAAGATAATTTTCTCCTTTGTTTCGATAGGCTAGAGAGTGCGACGATCCTCCTGGATTGTTCGAGAAAACCGAATACCTGTTGAGAGAGTGGGTGAACATTTACCAGACGACGGCTTCCAGTAAAGATCCGGGCAAAGCTTTCAGTTTATTCGTGCATCAAATGAACGTGCACGGTATCTTGAAGACGGATGATTTAATAACGCGATTTTTCCGTTTGAGCACGCAAATGGTGGTGGAATTGTGCTACAGATTGCTACCGGATCCGGCCACCTTCAGTAATAACCGTATGAAAGTCTTTCAAACGCTGGATGCTTATGTTAAGTTGATAGCGTTACTGGTGAAGCATTCCGGCGATACGCAAAACGTTACCACTAAACTGAATTTGCTCAATAAGGTTTTAGGTAAGTGTGATTTTTAACCAGGTCTTTAATGATATTGGTAGTTGATTTTATTTATATTAGGTGAAGTTAGTGTTTAATTTTCTATTTATGCATTTTTTTTGTTTTTAATTTAAATTTATATCGATGTGTATGTTGATCGATGAGGGTGTGTTTCTTTATGAAGGAAGAATTGTCTTCATTTCTCATATCTTCAAGTTTCATTCTGTTCATTTCGAAATTAGACGAAGTCAGAATTCTCTTCATGTCTCATATCTTCAAGTCCCATTTTATTCATTTCGAAATTAGACGAGGTCTAGAAACCTTGCAAATCGTTGATTACGATTTTGACTTTTAGTAATGTGATGAAAAATACAAGACCTTTGAAATTTGAATAATCAATTAAATAAAAAAAAAATCTAAAATTATACAAAAAAAATAATTTTATGAGTAATAATAATAATAAAAATATGATAAAATATAAATTTATAAAATTATTATTAAAAAAAAATATATAAAAAAAAATCTGATCGCCAAGATTTCACCTGCTAAAGTTGATATAGAAACTAGAGAGTAGGAGTCGCTATTGGCAAAAATATTCAGAATCATAATTTAAAAAAAAAAAAAAAAAAAAAAAACCTATAACGCAAAAGGAAGTCAATTCAAACATCTTCATCAGAAAACACTCCAAAAAAAGCTGAATCTAATAGAGGTTCCAAGAGTAGGCAGAAAAGTAATTTTTTGAAAAAAAAAAAAATACTAAATTTACAAACTGAAACTCGCTAGACTCCTCACTTTAACTATATTTAACCCATCTAACTTATTTTCGGGCGATTTTGAAATTAGCATTTCATATAGTTATTTCATTTCCGGGGGGGGGGGGAGGAGATTTTTATTGCAGTGAAGAAATGTTTTTTTTTTATGATTTTACATCCGTCTTCCCCTCAAAAGAAAAGTCGAAATGCATAACAGATCAAAAATTGGAATCATTATCTCCGAAAATCTTGGCATAAACAATTTTGAAACATTGATTGACTCGGTGGTACGTGTCAACTTGCATATTTTCAAAAGGTTTCTCGTGTATTAGTGTTATTGTCAAGTTCACTAGTGTGTAACGAGGAAAGCCTCTTCTGCTTCTTTTCTTCTCCCCTTCAAGTTGGATAAATCCTGAACATTTTTCCATGAATAAAAAGAAATAAAAAATGAATAATATCTAGCTTATAAAATGAGGAAAAAAAAAAGCATTTCAAACAACATTATCAGTGTTACCGTTGTTATCAAATAAGAGTCGACAGAATTTGGAAATTCATTAGAAAAAATTCGAAAATTATTGCTATAAAAATATAATATGATTATATTTTTTTTATTTTGAGGATATACTCTTCGTTTACATTTTGACAAGAAGAGGTTCGTTTTGGATGTCAACTTCAATCGGTTATTTCTCTCTGAAAACCCGATATAATTTATTCCTATCGGTTTTATTTATTTATTTATCTTTAAAGAAAAACCTACTTTTGAGATATTTTCGAATATTTCCTCGTTATTTTGGATCGCTAATTAAATAGATTATTTTTTGGTTATTATGAAAAATTTGTAGTTAAGCAACCTTCGCTATTTATTGAAATTTTGATTTACTTGATTTTTGATATTCATAATTTTCAAAATGTAGAAATAGTTTTTTATTTTATTTATTTTTTAAAATTTTAATTCAAATTTTCAATAATGGTACCATGAAGAATTCTTTTTGGAGCAGCCATCCCTACTGGAAACAAGATGAGACCTCTTAGGCCCTCATGAGCCTTACTAATAATTCCTCCCTCCCCCTCCCACCATATACACAATTTTTTTACGTCGTGAGAAAAACATTTTTTCACAATTACAAACGCATAATCCGTAATGAAAAATTGATAAATTTGTAAAAAAAAAAAAAAAAAACGGAATAGGTACCTTCTACAAATTTTACTATCAAAAATTTGCCTCCATTAAAATCTACTTCTCAGGAGGAGGTCTGGTTTATCCCAGAAATGAAAATTGATAAGTTTATAAAAATGTATTTATCATTTAATGATACACATACATCTCTAATACAGTTGTGTGAAAAAACGAAGAACCCAGACTCGTAAGCTCTTCTTGAAATCGGAAAAATGATGATAATAAAAAAACGAGGTTTCGATGATTTCGATTTTTTTGGTGGTTTCTAAGTCAACATTCTAACTCTCACATAAGGGAGGGGGCGGGAGAATTAACTGTCAGTTTCGTTATGAAAATTTTCCAATGATTGATTTACATTATTATCGTGATGAAAGAACATGAAATTAGGATGTTTTTCACACTGATGAAATTTTTGAAAAAATTGACAGCACTTTTTTTTCAATTGACGATCTAAATGTGACCATACGCAAACAAATTTCAATTTCTAAAATTTGAGAAAACTAACAATTTTCCAGACCGAAAATCGTTTTAACAGGTATTCATTTTATTTCTGTAGGGCGAAATTGTCTGCAAGTTGATTTGGAAGCCAAAAAAGCTCTGCTTTATTTCGTATCGTTGGGAAAAGTGGAATGTAATTTTCAAGTTGCATTATAGGTCCTTTTTTATTCATCATGAATTTATTAATAATTTATGTGAGGCGCGAAATAAATTTTTTACAATTTTTCAATAAAATTCCAAAATTTAAATCGAGATATTATTGTGGACTAGCGATTTGTTTGGACTAATTGAAAATAGTTAATTTGAAATTTAGGGAGTTTTGAGGATCCCAATTTCTTCCCCCCACCCCACCCCAATGCTATTAGAGACGTTTTTTTTGGCATCATTTCAATGGGAGATGCTTATGCCGAAAACGAGATTTGTCATTTCTCGTCTCGTGTGTTAGTAACCGAAACACTATTCGAGGAAGAGGGAAGTGTCGATAGACTGCAAATATTACTCATTAAAAAAAAAGTAAAAAAATATTATGTTTGTATTTGATTTTTTTTTATAAAAAAAAAAAAAAAAAAATGAAAACATATTTATTCATTACTTGTTTGGGAATTACAGGTATAGTAGCGGGCGTCTTACTACAAGATCATGACAACCATCAAACGGAATTCCACCAGTTACCGTACCATCGAATTTTCTCGATGTTATTTTTGGAATTGAATTCGTCGGACCAGGTGCTGGAGAACATCAACTTCCCGATATTACAGGCTTTCTCGCACACCTTACATATCCTGCGACCGTGCAAATGTCCAGGTTTCTGTTTCGCGTGGCTGGAGATAATCTCGCATCGTGTATTCTTGGGTCGCGTGCTGGCCTTAACCTCGCACCAAAAAGGCTGGAGTATGTACGCGCAACTATTGGTCGACCTGTTCAAGTACCTGGCGCCGTTCTTACGTAACACGAATTTAACGAAAGCGGTCACCGCTATGTACAAAGGCACGTTAAAGGTGCTGCTGGTGTTACTGCACGACTTCCCGGAATTCCTGTGCGACTATCATTACGGTTTCTGCGACGTGATACCGCCGAATTGCATACAAATGCGTAATCTCATATTGGCGGCGTTTCCGCGTAACATGAGGCTACCTGATCCGTTTACGCCTAATCTGAAGGTGGATATGTTGGCGGAAATTTCGCAAGCTCCGCGTATTCTGCCGACGTACGCGGCTCTCATACAGCCGGCGTCGTTTCGTAAAGATTTGGATAACTATTTGAAAGCTCGCGCACCGGTAACGTTTCTGTCCGAGTTGAGGACGAATTTGCAAACGTCGACGGAGCCGAACGTCAAATACAATATTCCGCTCTTGAATGCGCTCGTGTTGTACGTTGGCGCGCAAGCCATCAATCATATTAGGAATAAAGGACAGTCGCCGAATATGTCGACGATCGCGCATTCCGCCCATATGGATATATTTCAGAATTTATCGGTCGATTTGGACACCGAAGGCAGATACTTGTTTTTGAACGCGATCGCCAATCAGTTAAGGTATCCGAATAGTCATACGCATTATTTCAGTTGCACGCTGTTGTATCTGTTCGCCGAAGCGAACTCCGAATGTATACAAGAGCAGATCACCAGAGTGCTGTTGGAACGTATCGTGGTGAATCGACCGCATCCGTGGGGATTGCTCATTACCTTCATCGAATTAATCAAGAATCCTATTTATCGATTTTGGTCTCACGAATTCGTTCATTGCGCGGCCGAAATCGAAAAGTAAGAGCATTTTGCACGATATTATGTCAAGGCGTACTATATGTTTATATTATAAGATGATTTGAACGAACTGAGGCGGTGTTGATGATCATTCCGGATCTGTATACACGAAAAGTTGTAATGATGGCGAACGAATTTTGACTAATTACGTTGAAAATTTCCAGTTTTACGTATTTTTTCTTAGTGAAATTTCAGTTCTATTCTGATTTCTTTTTAGCCGAGTTTTCAATAAAAACAATAACTATTACAGCCTACCAAATATGAGAAGTGGGGTCGGGGGAGGATGTGGTCATCAAATAGTTGCCTATCAGACTATTTGTAATCATCTGTCTAATGTTAGACTTTTTTATGTAAAACTTGTGGAGAAACTTTTAAAAAGTACTTTTTTTTCACTGCACCTCAAAATGGCGAATCACTCAAATTTTGAGTTTGGATGAAGGGGCGAGGGGAGGGGCAAACAGCTAAAAATTTTCCTTTTTGATATCATATAAAAGAGTTGAGTCACGGACACCAACATATCTGAATTTCAGTTTCCTAAGTGCATTTTGAGGGGAGATAAGAGTGAAAAATGGCTTTTCAAGGATGTTTTGAGTCGTGAAATTTCTTGAATCTTCTATATCTCTTCACCAAATCAACTTAGAAGGGTCAAACTTCGTGTGTAGGGGTAGTTGATGACCAAAATATGAGTTCTTCAATTTGGGTCAGAATGGATGCAATATGGCGGAATACCAAAATTTGAGTAGAGCTTGAGAATCCTCAAGTTAGTTAAAATGTAATATGAATTCGTGTGATCATTGGGGATGAGAAGTAAACAATAACCTCAATTCACCTCCATACATAATGTTGGAGGGGAGACGGAGGGGTTATCGACCTGAAAATATGGTGGGGTATGCCAGATGTCGAAAATTTTTTATTGCGGTATCATGTCGAAAATTTTTTTTTGCGGTATCATATGATGAAATGAGCCCAAGTGACTAACCTGTTCTAATTTTAGCTTCCCGAATGCATTTGGAGGGGAGTTAAAGCAAAAATCCTCTTTTTGAGAAAGTTTTGTGTTATTAAATTTCTTGAATCTTCCATATCTCCTCACCAAATCAACGTAGAAAAGTCAAACTTCGTATGCAATTTTAGTTGATAACCAGAATACTACCTCTTGAATTTGGGCCAAAATGGATCCAAAATGGCGGAATATCAAAATTTGAGTAGAGCTTGAGGAGCCTCAAATTACTAAAAATGTAATTAATATGAACTCGTGTGATTATTGGAGATGAGAATAACCCCAGTTCATCCCCATACGTGATGTTAGAGGGGAGAGGGAGGGGTTATCGACCTGAAAATATGGTGGAGTACGCCAGGTGTCGAAAATTTTTTATTGCGGTGTCATCAGATAAAATGAGACCTAGTGACTAACCTATTCTAATTTTAGTTTTCCAAATGAATTAGGAGGGGAGTTACAACAAAAAACCGCTTTTGGAGGGGAAATTTGGAAATTGCTGCGAGAAATTTCACGAATCTTCCATGTCTCGTCACCAAATCGACCTAGAAAGGTCAAACTTCGTGTATAGAGTTAGTCGATGATCAAAATATAACCTCTTCAATTTGGATCAAAATAGATTCAAAATGGCGAATCGCAAAAATTTGAACATTAATTTGAGGAGCCTCAAATAGTTATTTACAAACGTGAACAAGTCGCAGTAAAAACTCGGCTCTAGTAATGTGGCATGGCTGCTTACGTTTTTTTTCTTCTTCGCGTAACGCTGGCTAGTATGAAATTCGCTCAAAATTTGGTGAAAGACTCTTCTTAAAAACGATAAAAATATACTTTTTTATTTTCTCGATACCCCTCAAAATGGCGGATTGCTAAAATTTTAGGGAAGCTTGAAGAGGGGAGAGGGGCAAACAGCTCAAAATTTTCGTTTGATCTCGTATGAAAGAATGAGTCACGGACACCAACATACCTGAATTTCAGCTTCCTGAGTGCATTTGGAAGGGAATTTTAACAAAAAAAAAAATGTTTTTTTGGGGAAGTTCATGGTGTCTACTCGCCGGAAAAAGTACGAAATTACGAAAAAGGTACGAAATTTGAAAATGACCCAAAAAAGTACGAAAATCCGTTCAAAGTGTACGAAATTTCAGAAGTAATTATGTTTTTTTTTATAATGAAGAAGAAAAAAGCAAAATTTGAAAGAAAAAACCATGCTTGAAAAATTTTCAGTCATGGATTCTTATACTGAAGAAAAGTTATTCGATAAAGTGACGAAATTTTATTTTTCGGATTTGGTAGACATCATGAAGTTTCAAGTCATGAAATTTCGCGAATTCCCCACCGAATCGACCTAGGAAAGTCGAACTTCGTATGTGCATTTCACTGGTGACTAAAATGTAAGCTCTTGAATTAGGATCAAAATGGATCCAAAATGTGGGATTTTCAAAATTTAAGAGAAGCTTGAGGTGCTTCAAATTGATAAAAAGGCGATTTATCCGAATTCATAATTACGATTATTTGAGATAAGAAGCATTATATATCCCGAATTCACCTCTCTCGTCGGGTTAAGAATGAAAGAAAATCAATAAACATTAGGTCAAAAATATCGATTTTTTTGTCGAATTAATACGAAATGACCAATGTTGTAATTTTGCTAATGCGTAAATTAATGTTTTTTTTTTGTATTTTCGCAGATTATTCGAATCCGTCGCTCGATCGTGTATGGTACCTCCGCACTTGGTTCACGGATCAGCGCCATCGGATAGCGACTGATGTTTTCGTAACAAAATAATACCATGATTGTAAATAGACCTTTTTTTTGTCTCAATTTCTATTTTTATATCGCAATTTTTTTGTTTCTTTTTTAAAAATAAATGTACGCGTAAAAGTGAAACTTGTAAAAATATTGTAACCTTCGAATTTTCGGCGAAACGAAGTATATGCGGAAAGGACGATGATTTTTCTTTATGATTTTTTTTTTAATGCGTTCATTTTTTCCTTTTTTTTGTTTGTTGGATATATACGAAGATACGCGAACTGTTGTGAAGTTTATTTTAAATTAAATCGTGAATTACGCAAAATATAAATTTTATTACATAATTTTTTTTTAACTTTGTACATAATTTACGTTAAGTAAAGTTTGTTTTATGATTTCATTTTGCATCATTGATGTATTTTCTTTTGCGTTTTTTTTCTCTTAATTTTAAGGTCAATAACTGTATGGGATGTATAATTAAAGATATAATTTTGTAAGAATGATTCATCGGCTAATATAAAAATGCTTATTAATAATTTATATGTTTTTTTGCATTATGGAGAAATTACTATTTTTTTAAATATAGAACGAACATGTGTCTCCCTGTATAAGAATCCTGAAGAGAAACTAATCGCAGAAATGAATTCTTCATAACGAAAGTCAATCATTTTCATAAAAAAAAAACGTCGATTTTAACGATCTCTGAGAAATAGAGAAGAGTAATTTTCAACTGATTTAGGTCGCTGATTGCAAAATGTTATTTTTGTTTTTTGAGATCCTCCATGTTTTACTCTAAAACAAATTTTTTAAAATTAAAATTACAATGATTATATGATATCAATGAAAAAGGACATCGACATTTTTTTGTAATCGTCAAAATTTCGAAAAATCTACAATTCTCTCTCACAAAATTTTGAGCAAATTACATGTGAATTCATTTTTACTATAATTTTCAATTTTTCATAACCTTTTTTTCAAACTGATTTCTGAATATGTTATAAGTTCATTCATCTGACTATCATACTTTTTTTTTTAAATCGTCATAATATATTTGACATTTAAACTAGAAGATACTAGAGTGTCTTAAGAGCGGACTTTACTAATTATACTATTTTAAAGAATGTTATCAGAAATTTTTTTTTTACCAGAATAAAATTTTTTTATATAATTCAAAAGTTCTACCATCTCCACTTATCCTAAATTTCATCAAGTATCATACAAAACATGACCTCACGTAATTTATCTTCTTATAACCAAAAACTTGGAATCGTGTGAGGTCAGGTCATTTTACGTTCAAACAGCTCTAAAAAACAATATATTTCAGACAGTACTTATTTTTAAAATTCATATTTTAAAATTTAAATTATAAATTGAAATTACATTATGTCACGTTACCTCATGCTCATTCGACTTCAAAAATAAATCAATTCTAGAGACCTACTCAATCTACCACTCCTTAAAATTTCGAATCGATCTGTCAAGAGAAAACCTTGACACACGCCTCCTCAAGCCAAGTTACGTCCGATCACGTCCAAAAACTAATCAGCTCGGGAATTCAACTACCCCAACCCTTCCTTCGAATTTGGTTTCGATTCGATCACTTCTACTCAAGTTATCGCGCGAGAACGCGAAGAAAAAAAAATAAAGAAAGAAAGAAGCAAACAAACTAAGAAACTGAGTGAACGCAATAGCGGATTTACTTGAAAATTAAAGTCCGCTAAAAACAGCCGGAAAAACAAAAATTTGCCGCCCCCTGATATTTTGCCGCCATAGGCAGCTGCCCTCTCTGCCCATGCCTAAATACGCCTCTGAGTGTAATTTAGAATCCCCTTTTGGAGCGCCAACTTACACAAATCTTACTCACCTATCGTTATCAAGATTATATCCTACTGAATTTAAAAAGTTAATTAGACCAGTCAGCTCTGTGAAAGCTCAACTAAATCATAAAGAAAAATAAATATTTAAATTACTAATTTATTAAAGATAGGTAAATTCAAATTATTTAAAAAAAATTAATGACAATAGATTCGTTAAATCTCTCAATCGATTTAAAAATATAACTATGATTCGTGTTTAAACCTTCATCCATTCTGATTTTGGACAAATATTTCCTCCTCTCTTCTATTAAGTAGATGCAGTAAAAGTGCACATGGTCTACCATCTCCTCTTCCAATCCAGGCAATGTACAGTTGAGATTCATTACCACTCCTAGATGTTTATTTAGCTTACATCGGCCTGCTAGAACTTGTAAAACTATTTTAAGCTTGTTTTTGTCTATTGCAACAATTTGTGTAAATCCTTTGCTAAAATTTTTAAAATGCCTTCGGTTTCATTTCAGTTGCTACTTTCCACCACGCCGTATTCCGAGCGTTTGTCCAATTATCTGAAATGATTTCAAACTTACAGCGAAGGAGAGGATGGACGGTAAAAACTAGCATTAAGTTTAAAATCAGCGACTCAAAATTAGTCTGCACTTAACACCTCGTTCGGTGTTTCGCGCAATTTTAGAGGTAGGTATTTTGGAGATTTTAAAAATTCGTTAATAAAGTTGCATACCAGTCCATATAAGGCAAAAATTATTTTCCAAGTTGTTAGGTTTTTCGGAAATTCGACGATTCTAAAGAAATCAAGACATTTGTAGTCTTCTACAAATTCGAGGTAGTTGATTTCACAACTGACTTTTTTCAGCATTTTCGCTTTGCCTTTCTAAACCTCATTTTTAAGAGAAAAATCACCATTTTCATTAGCGAAATACCGCGGAGAAAAGGTTCGAAACTTCTGTAGTTTTATCAATGTAAAAAAAAAAACCTTAGATCTCACTGTCGATAATCTCATTCCATTTAATTAACAATTTATTTAATTTCAAGACCCCAGCCCCGACCTTCCCTTCCCAAATCAGGTGGACTGCAATAGCTATCGTTTTCGTGTTAAAAACTCGGCTAATGAAGTTACTACATACGAACGATTCAACTACAGAAAAATGCTTATCAAAACATCGATAAAGAATATCCAATAATGAGATAAAATACAATTACGATAAAATAACAAGAATATTCTATACAAAATAAACATTTAATCAAGATATAGAAATCAATAATGCAATCAGTTTTTAAAAATTAAAAAGTAACAATATACTTGCAATCGATATCTTCACGTACAGTGATTCTCAAAATATCATCTATCAATCAAAAAGAAAAAAAGTTTGAAAAGGAAATTTCAAGTACTAAAAAGCAACGAGAATAAAAAGACACCACTCGTTTTAATGTCTGTAGTCGTCGAATAGAAAAAAACGCCGATTTACTGCGATCAACAAAGCGTCTTAAAAATTATATCCTTGGTCCCATCGGTCTACCGTAATTACCAGGAGCTCCGTGCCCTTGGAAGTTATTTGGTACCATGCTTTGAAGAGCTTTATATGTGTTGTTGTCTTTGAGTACAGAAGGATTGGGTTGTTGAGTGGGAGGAAGTAATGTAGTCGATGATTTGTCGCCAGCTGGTTTATCGGATTGAACTAAGATACTCAATATTTTTTTTTGTAATTGCTGCGTTTTCGGATTTTGTGAATGAACGTCTATAAAGTTCAAAATTCAAATATTGAAAGTGAAGATATTAGAGTAAGTAAAAAATTCACCGTAAGTTACCTAGTTTTGCTTGTTCGCGTTTTTCTTGCAAATAGGCGATTAGTTTGTCGTATTGCATAAGAGTTAAAGGGCGGTTATCTATTAGCTGAAGTAATAGATTTTGAATAAATTCTGGATGCTTATCTCCTAAAGGAAGTCCGGCAGCTGTAATAGGTGTAGCGCCGACCGGAGGTAGAACCGGACACCTTTCTCCTTTCATATAACAGTCGAATAATTTAACTATAAGAGCAATTGCGTCGTCCAGCGGCATGTTACGATGTTCTGAAAAAACACATCGATTCTATAGCATCGCGTAAAAATTTTCCAAAATAAAGAAAACTATATATACCTTGTGTTTGGCCGTACAACACGTTGACGGTGACACTTCGTCGTTCCTCGCTTAACTGGGTTACAACTAACGCGTACAATGTTCCTCGACTCGCAATGTTGGCTAGAACTCGACCCAATGGAACTTCTTCGTTAGGGAATAATAAATCAACGCTCAAGCCGACTGTTTTCAGACGACGTTCGATGAACTCGGCGTATTCTCTACACCAAATTCAGCCCAATTACAAAATCGTACCACCTATGAACTCGCCCACAGCGAATACTTACGTAAGTGTTTTATGCGTTACGATGATTTCCACATCGTTTGTACGCGCAGCATTAGCAGTGGCCGCTGGCGGTTGCGCTGGGGGGACAAGAGGAGTCGGAGGTTTCACAGGTTCGCTCCATTTATTAGGTTCAACCGGAGCTCTGGTATTCATTCCAGTCAAAGGTGGGCGTCTAAATGAAAAATAACGTCAAATCTATTCCCTACGGTTATTAACGATTGAGTTGGTAACTTACACGTCTCTCTCAGGTGGTAACCTGCTAGGTGCATGTCCCGGTCCGAAATCTCGAGGTGGATCTTTCGGTATATCTCTATTATCCATTAAATTACCAGGTGGGCCACCGGGACCTCCACGAAAACCTCCAGGGTTTCTATTATCGAACCTACTTTGTACAAAAGAAAACCTACGTGAACAAAAATTTCACCGCTGATGATTAACATGAAAATCACTTTGCGAACCTATCATCTTTCCAAATTGGTCTCGGTCTATCTTCCATCCCTCGGTTATTCATTCTAGGTCCAAAACCCGGTCGAAAATCCGGCCTGAATCTCGGACCTTGGCCCATTCGAGCGGGAGAACGATCGCGAAAATTCATTATCCCGTAATATTCAAATTACCCTGAAAATGAAAGTAATTTGCGTAAATGATCGATATTCACCTCGATATATGCAAATGTTGCAGCCGCTAACTCCTTCGTTCGGCGTTTATGCGAACAGCAGAGTTAAAGTTGTAAATGAATAAACAATAGGAAATTTCACTCACTTGATGAATATGATGTGATCTCTTTTGAACTTCCAATGTAGTGTAGTTACTCGATCACTAGAAGTTATAATTCATCCAACTTTTGACTAAAATTTACAAGAAATGCTTGAAAAATATCAACAGAAAACTGACTACCGCAGCAAAAGACGCGTTTCATGCCGGGTGGCTGTTTTGTATTTTTTAGAATACCTATGTAAAGTTGGTGGAGGAAAAAGCCATATTGGTTCGAAAGAAGTAATGTTCAGAAATTTGTAAAAAATTCAATTTCAAAGGAAATTAAAAAAAAATTACAGAAATATAATCGGGAACAGTATATTCTTTGAATGAGCATGTCGAAAAAAGGCTGCTCTCAAATTATACAATCTCATCTCGTAAAATTTTTGGAAATTCTGGTGATTTTTTTGAACCAATATGGCGTCAGTATTTTTCTTCGTTAGGTGTGAGGAACTAAAATGTGATCTTGAAAATAATGATTTAAGGTGTTTCAATGATATACACATCATAAAGCGTATGTTGCCTCATTTATAATGATGAATTGATAATGTGTTTTTCAGTAATATTACCGTAGTTACGTGGTAATTTATCAATTGTGTTTTGATAATTATTTGTATACAAAATGAATAAAAAACAAAACAAAAAAAAAAAAGTAAATAAATGCTGTTTCGCTTGATTTCTTTCTGCGTAATAAATTTTTTGTTTAAATTTTTCGACTACTGAATAATCAAATGCGGTAATTATGAAGTACGGGTACAACTGTGCGACTCCACCGCCGAGGTTAGTTTTATTAAAATTTTACATTTTAATATTACGCAATATTTCGATCTCCATATTAATCCTAGTTTCAGCGAGTGAGCGACCTTTTATGAAAACATTTGACCGATATAGTCTCATGTTTACTTATTTTCTCTGTGTATAACAGTCAAAACTTTCGCAACCTGATGTTAAGAATTTCCTAATTAAATATGTTAATTCCTTTCGAATCCAAAAAAAAAATCCATCAATAACTTTCACGATACTGCTAAAAATTTTTAATTACTGAATTTAAAATAACAATCCAAGTGTTCCAATTAAATATGTTTATCACTTTCGAAACCTGAAAAAAATCAATCAATAAACCTCACGATACTGTTGAAAATGATTAATAGCTGAATTTTAAAAAACAAAATGAACATAATTGCAAACACTTAAAAAAATAATATATATTTTCCTCAAAAATACAAAACGAAATGGTTACAAATCTTTCAAAAACTTGCTAACACTTACACTATATAACAATTTACTTTCTAATTTAGACCAAACTTTTTCATAAACATCATACAGTTCGTTTAAGCCAGCAGATAATTTTGGTTCTTCAATAACAACGGAAGAGTGTAATTTTAAAAATAGTCCTAAATACGATACTGATAATTCAAAATGTTTTTTCTCGCGAAACATAAATTTAATCATATTTAGGAACTGTAACATAACTTCGATAGAACCACCGTTAGCTGGTGATAGAGATAAAATTTCAAAATTAACAACAGACGGACTCAAAGTTTTGATTTTATCGATGGCTTCCCGGTAATCACCATTTTCTTCAGCTTTCGAGAGCAAATTGGCGAAAGCGGTGAAACTAGTTAACTTGGATTTTAAGACATCATTTGATGATTCTTTTTGATCGTCTGGCTGCGATAAGTCGAATTCGATGTTCACCGAAGGTAGTACTGGTAAAATAAACGGAGCTTTTTGGGGCACTTTTGGAGGTTCTTTCGCTTTATTTCGCTCCCTGATGATATCGATGTTGAAGATATTCTGCCACCTACTGGCAATAGGAGTTGATTCGTCATTGGTCGATAGCGTAATTAAGTCGTTGCTTAAAGATTCCATTTCATCGTCTAAACGTATCGTCATCGATTCGTCAGTGTTGAGAGGTACGAATGAAAACATACAACGATTGGTCCATAAAACTACGCCGAGACAGTCTACGTGAGCTGTAGCTAAGTAACCGCCGGTAGGACAGAAATCAATGGAAATACAAGGTTTGTCGACGGTAAACGCATCGATACATTTGCCAGATGGGATATCCCATGTTTTGATTGTCGAGTCCATTGAAGCTGTTACTGCCCATCGAGCATCTGGACTGAGAGTTAGGTCTGTGAGTTGGCTGTTGTGGCCGGAAAATACTCTGATAATGGAACGAGAATCTGTATCGATGATGTTCACGTCGAAATTGTCCAGTGCTACAGCTAAGATTGAGCTTTCAGCGTGACTGACGAAAAATGTAATGCCGTCGTTAAGTGTGAGTTTGAAAAGATGAGGTTTCTCGGCACGTCTGAATGGCCAGTATTTGATGGTGGTGTCTCTGCTTCCTGATATGACGAATTGGTTTAAATTATTCACTATTACTCCGGTTACTGCGTTATCGTGAGCTTTAGGGGTACCGTATGAACCTCGTAAGGCACCGGATTGGATATTGTATTTATCGATATCCCCTGTACTGTATCCGATAAGTAAGAAATTTCCGCAGTGAGTCAAACATATGCTAGTAGCGCTGATTTTTTTGAATACCACGCTATTCTCTCGTTGACGTAGTTTGGCTTGAAGTTTATATTTTTTATTAAATAAGTACATTCCTAATTTACATTTATCGAACGACCACGTCGAAATAATCGGCGTGCCGTTATGAACGGCGGCTATATTATCCCATTCTTTTTCTCTGGTAGTTTCCGAAGTGAATTTTACAATCGGTGGTAAAGCGTTGGAATAAGATACCTCGTCTACTTCCTCTTGTAACTTTCGTTTCATATTATTTTTCTTATTGCGACGGTATAAAGCACGCCCTAAATTCTTATTAGCTATTTCCACGGTCGTATTAAAAGCTCTAAGATAACCATCGGATCCGGAGCTCAAAATATATTGTCCCAAACTGCCATGATATCGGATAAAAGTAGGTGGAGCGCTATGTCCTTCTCGTTTCCTTAGTAATCTCGCACCGCCATCGGGCATATCGAAAATCCACAATTTCAACGAATTATCAGGCGAAGAAGTGACCATCAGGGGTTCATTAGGAAGGAATTCCAAACCAGTAACCGAAGCATCGTGAGCATTCACCAACTGAGTGACCACTTTACGCTCTTCTAAATTCCAAAACACAACGTGTCCCGAAATACTCCCAGATGCCATCATAGGGGGTCCATCACTACGGAATGATAGACTAGTGATGCATCCCCAGTCTTGCATGAACGTCATTAACGTTTCGTCTAATTTGATATTATGTAAAATTATTTTACCACTTTGTAATCCAATACCAACTATATCCAAAGCCGGCGCTTGTTTTAGCACGGTAATAGCTGCATCCCAACCGACAAATGTGTAAATTAATTTCGACGAATTTATGTTCCATAACTGCATAGAACCTTGTTCACTTCCAAGTAGAATTTTATTTATGTAACAATTAGGATGGCACAAGGCTGTAACTCGAAATGAATCTATTGGCAGGTTCAACTCCATATAAATATCAGTCGTCTTGATATCCCAAACAGTCAATACATTTGATTCGTCTATTCCTATCAAATGAGGTCCAAATGGTAACAAAAAATGCACCGGTGTTTTCGACGAATTTAAATAAGTGTGTTTTAGTTCCACGCCTCGCCTCCATGACTGAACGATGTTACCGCTGGAGGTGAATATTAAAAATGTATCAGCAGTCAGGCAAATTATATCATCTGTGTGTTGTTGACTGACCGATAGTAAACTGAATCTGTTGCATCCCCATGTATAGAATGATTTATTCACGCATGTTACGACTAAATTTTCTTTTCTTCTTCTTATATATCTGGTAACTAATGGAACTTCGTTACTTACATAGCCGAGGGTTCTGTTGTGAACGAATATTTTACTGTTATTATCCATTTTTTATTTAAAATCACGAACAAAATGGAATAATTCACATTTTTAATTATCACCTAGCGTTTTCATTTTGAAAACACGCGTTGAAGTTATCAAAAAAACTTTGAGAGAAAAAATTACGATTTTTACAATACATGATGTAATTAAAGAAAGGCAGAAACGTTCAAACGTTCTTGAAGTGAATCGCTTACGTGATTAGTTGTGAATTCAACAATATTCGTTTACAAGTTAGGTAATTTAAAGAACATAAAACTATTAATAGTTGAAATAACTTTTTTAATTATTTTGGTTGAAATTCTCTCCATTAATTATATTTTGTTTATTTATTAATTGATAAGGTTCTCAATACATTGATTACACTCTTTAAATTTTCTAAAACTTGATAAAACCATCTTAAATCAATATTGACCTAGTTTTCACGAGGGAAGAAAGAGTAAAACGCAGCCATTTTACCTGCAATCGTGGAATGCTCTTCTGCGTATTATTTATTTACCAAATCATATGATTGACTCATTCCTCCATTCCTATATATTCTACAATTTTCATTTGTGTTCTCTTTTGAAATTAATGTTACCTGTATCAATTGTCTACTTTAATAATTTTTTGAAAATTTAAATAATACAATTTTCCAGGATGTCGGCGCCATCATCAGTATGCTCAGACGACAGTTTCGAAAAACTGGACCCGGAAGAACTTGAAGACGATGCTCAGCCTATGTATAAACCAAAGGTAAAAGAACTTGTTTATGTGTTTCACAAGGTGAACTTTAGTATCCAAAACACATTAAAAAAATTAAATTTTCCCCTAAACATGTGAATTTTGGAATTACTCCTATATTGCGTCATATTACATCATGAATTTTTTAGGTGACGTTTCACGAAGTATTCGATGTTTATCCCATGGATGCGGACATCGTTGCACGTGTCACGTTCGACGATGATTACGTGAAGTCAGATAAGGACACAGCGATCGTTGTCCCTTTAGCCTGGAAATCCGTTGATCAAGCTTTATGCGCCACTAACATCGTAGCAAATCATGTTCGATTTGATGGTAAAATCAATTATTGTATGCTGTTTGCAAACCAAATAAAGCGCTAATTAAATTTCATATTAGTCAAAGAATTACCTAAAACTGGATCCGAAGAAATATTCTACCAATTGTGTTATTGTACCGAAGACAAAATTGTAATGGGGGTTAGTATTCCATTCTTGTTTCGCGAAGTTCGCGAAGACGAATTGATTGAATTTCAAAAAGAACGTAACAACGAATTTTGGACATTCCGTAGTAGATTCGCGGTGTTGATGGACATTTATTGGGTAGGATGATTTTAGGATTTTTGAAAACATCGAAGAATGAGCGGGTAACTAATTTCTTTATTTATTTTCAGAATTATGTCATAGAAAGTCACATTAAATCTGCAATGACAGATCAACTTCCTTCGGCAGAGCTTACTGAAGTAATTTTCATCGATTTGAATATTCCATATTATAAAGGTTTGGTAATTAAATTTTCTAATCAATTTTCTAGGTGCTTGATGGTGATAAAAAAGGAAACTCACCTGAAACTGATGTTGATCGTACCTCGAGGGTTTTATTGTTTCAAGTAAATATATTTTTTAATGTCGCTGAAAAATCATAATTTGTCGAGTAACATTATTTGTGTTTTTAGATCATGAAACTTGATTTAGAAGAGATGAAAAAACAATGCGAAGAAATGAAAATGCAATACGAGGGAGAGAAAAGCAAGAACGAAGTAAAAAGGATGAATATAGTTCATAAAATATACATATAAATATTGTAGATACACTATTTAAAAAAAAAAATCATAAAAAAAATTATTCGCAAAAATAAAAAAATATTTAAATGCAAATTTTATAAATTAAAATATTCCACAATTTACTCGTTTGATTAACTAGTCGATTTTTTTCATGCTAACTCCTTGAGAAAATATTGATTTAATCGATGTTTTATTTTTTAGGAATTATTTTCGCTAATAAAAGGCTTGTTCAAACCATTCAACACGACAGACCGAAAAAATTGCATAGAAGTGATAAAAAAATTATCCGCCATGTACCCCGAAGAATCATTCGAATACAATTCGTCATACATGCGTGTGATAATAAAAATGATGAAGATGGGAGAATACGAAACAATTACCGAGAAGCAACCTAATGACGCAGAAAAAAAGAAAATCATGGTACGAATTTCGCTACGACGTATTAATATTATTTGTTGATGATATTTCACTAAAAAATTACCAATTTTTTGTTTAGCTTTTGTTGCAGTTATTACGAATTGTATTCACTGGGTGTAAATTCACTTCTTCGGTAAATCGCGATACTTGCGTAAATTTCTTACGAGAAATTGAACACCTTTTCACCGAAGAAAAAAATGACTTGGAAAGATTAATTACTATGATAAGATATGACGGTGATTTTGCCCCTAAGGATATCCAGTCGAAAGAAGAAACTCCCCAAGATGTTGTACGTTGTAATGCCCACTTCGTAGCCACCTCCAATGGTGACATTTTACTCGCTCCAGAATGCGATAAAGAAACACCTCTCAAGTCAGCTGTTGTAGGCGAAGGAGTTGGAAATAACGTACCTGATGATTGGAAAGCCGAAAAAGCTGTAAGTTTGGGAGTGGAATGCAATCTTTTTATTTTATTCATTTCTTTTGGTTTAAATATAATTTAATATTTTTATATTTCAGTCGCTCTTGGAAAAATGTTCGAAACTTGAAGATGAAATTAAAACTAAAGATGAAATTATACAAGTAAGTTGGATTATAGAATGAGGCGATTTTTTGGATTTTTTTACCATAGTGATGAAATCAGAGTAATAAATAATTTTGAAAAAAAATTGAAAAATTCATATTTTTGAGTAATCGTATTAAACTTTCTTTTTTAATTGAACACTCATGCCACGTTTATATTATTAAAATACATAGATTTTGTATTCATTTTAAAAATCGATGATAACTAGTTAAGAGAGTTGTCAAAGTACCTCGATAGTATGCTCAGAAGATATTACCCCTTAGGTCATTATTTGCTATTTTCACATTTTGCTGACGTTATAAACGTTTAAAAAAATACACGCATGATTATATATATATGTATATGTATATCGATGCTGCCATCAATCTGCCATCCAGGATATGATATAGACAACCCTCCACTGTTATTCAAAGAGCTTGAGAGACAGAAAGTTGACATTTTAGAAATCACTGAAATATAACTTTCGGGAGCCTTAAAGGGGTAGGGAAAAGCTTGAATTTAATTATGCAAAAGATGTTCGAGACTCACTTCAGAATGTCCATATGGATCAGAGACTTGAAGTGGGTCTCAGTGCAATTGCACCACATACCGGGTCTCAGATTGTTAAAATTTGCGGAGAGATATAATAAATATAATTCATTTGTAGAGTGCTCTGTGGCGTCATAACAGTATCGTAACAATACTTAATATATATGAAGATAAAGAATCATTGAGTGAAAAAATAAATAAATAAAGGTTTAAACTTTGAAAATGAAAGAAGAAAATAAATCAAGTGTAATCAATTAATCATATTGTAAGACACTGTTGCGCTGTGTAAACGCATCTACATTCAGCTATTTCCTTAGTTCCCTTTTAAAAACTTCATTAGAATTAGAAAAAAAATTGAAGAAAATACCTTGGAATTTCAAAAACACCAAAATTCGATAGGTTTAATTTTTTATGGGGATAATCCTAATAAAGTATGAGAATGTTGAAGAATGCATAATGAAGTCTTCACCTATTTCTTATCTTTAATCTTTCAAGAAAAATTTTGAATCAAGCCAAAAAAAAATTAAAACTTGTATTTCATATTATAAATTCGTTATTTTTTTATAATACCATTTTGAAAAAAAAAAAAAAATCAAAAACTGTATCGAAATACAGTCTGACTCCTTCAGAGTTTAGACCTCAAGTTACGCGAAAAGAATACCAGAAATCGATTCTTCGTCTAATAAAAGAAATTTCTCTAAAAAATTCATTTTAAACTCTTGAAAAATTGAAATATTAAAAAAAAAATCAAAAAAGGAAATGAAAAGCAATAAAAAAAATGTATTTTGACGTTCTTTAGGTAAACCAAGAATAAATGCAATTAATTATATTTTGAACTCTACTTTTTTATTTAGTCGGAGAAAATTCTTCAAACAACAACAACAACAACAGCAATAATAATAATAACAACAACAACAAAAATAATAATAATAATAATGACAATAAAAAAAATACAAAAAAATCTTGCAAAAATATAATTTAACCCCTTGAAACAGAAATGAATACAAAAAAATGAATTTGGAACGCAATTTCTTCGTCTCATGAGAACACAGAACACATTCTTAAAAAAAAAAAAAAAAAAAGGTTGGAATCAAAAAACAAAAACAAAAAAAAAATGCTGTTATTTACGAAAGATCCCCTTCAAGCCGAAAAAAAAAAATTCGGAAAAATTCTGAACCCTATTTTCTTGGTCTCATGAGAGAAAATTTTTGAAAAAAAAAGTCAAGTCCTAATTAAAATGAAACCAATAAAATGAAAAAAAAAAGAAGAAAGAAAAATGAACGTAATGTTCGTAATATGTTGTCTGCTTCCAAAATTTATCGTTTTATTCGACCAATAGCAGCAAAATTGTAAGCCATTTGGCACGTGATAGTCTCCTGTTCCTGCCTACATGTATGCAAAATTTTAGTTGGATCGTTTTTTTTTTCGTATTCTATTTTAATTTCCTACTGTAAAAGCTTCGTCGCTAATATAACCATTCGAATAATTCCGCAGGGTTTGCAAGAAAAGTTGATTAACCAAGAACAAGGAGAGGTGGAAAAAGTGATCGCAGCGACCGACGTGAGTATTTTGTAGAGTTTGAAATTTTCTTCAAGTGTTAAATATCGCTTCGGTATTTAATCGAATCTATTCGATTGCAGAAAGTACACGAAACCTACGCCAGAGAGATGAAGAAATTGGTAGCAGCTAACAAAGTAAGACGTCGAGCACCATTTGGTAAAGATACGAAATTCGAATATTCGATTAATTCGACCTCTGTTCCATTTAAGTCTATAGGCGAACTATTACGTGCGAAAGAAGAAGAACGGAAATTAATGATGGCTAGAGTGGAAATTCCCATTGTAAGTATGGAAGCCGAAATTGAAGATAAGGAGAAGATCATCGAAGTAAGTGTATTATCCCTTTAATTTGTTGGGATTTTTGAATGAAATTTAAACGTTGTTCATTTCGCAGAGTTTGAAGGAAGAAATAGCGCAACACGAGGAAACGTACGAGGTTAGTTATTCGAAGGCTCGGTAATATTTTAATCGGAACGGTTTCCGTAATGATTTCGTTCGTATTTTGTGCAGATTTTCATCAATAAGTTGGACAGCCAGATGAAGGAAATTAAAGAGTCGAATAAAAAAATGGCCGAATTGAACGAATTATTAGCGAAGAAAGATGATACGATTTCAAACTTGGAAAGACAACTTGTAAACTTCAATACTCATACTTGCGAAGCGAGCTCGTCACGAAGGGTGGTAGAATTGGAAGAAAGATTACAAGTAGGATTGGATTTTCTTTTGATACTGTGCTTTTTTTGATTGATTAATTATTGTAGATTATGATCGAATTATTTGATTTCTGTGAATAGCATTTTTATGTTTATCTATCTCCCATATTATCGACTGAACTTATTTTATCGAAAAATATGGAAAGTATCAAATTTCATTTTATTATTTATCGATATCGATGTATTGAAAAGATATCGACAGAACTACCTTAATGCTATATTGATCTTATATAGTGTAATGCTAATTGAAAATGATTAATAATATGATGACCTCATTGAATTTCCAATATCATTTCTTCGGGTTAACTCCCTATAGAGGGGAGGGGGTGTTTTTTGAAAGATGTTTTATCTTCAAACTTAAGTCCTAAAAATGAATTCGATTGCCTATTTCGATATGATTTTTTTTTTTTTTGTAGAATACAGATAACACGTTAAAATTGATTTAACAGCTGGCATAGCGATTTTTGAAAAATTTTAATCTGTAAAATATGGATTACGAATGAGTGAAAATTGGTCACCTATATATTATCCATTTATTTTTATTCATTTGTAATCAGTATTTTGCAAGTGAAGAATTTTTTAAAGTGGTCATTTCCGTTGTTGAGTCAGTTTTTTGAGAATTACTCTGGAGGGGGGAGGTGGGGAAGGAAAAGTCGTTTCGAAATTCATTTTCAAGGCGTAGATTTGAAGAAAAAATTCTTTCAAGGAGATTTTTCCGCAACAGCATTTTTAGCACCATTTCAATCCCATTTTCAAGGGTTCTCAATTGCAGTACATTCGGGTGGGGGGAGATGGTCCGAATTGACTTTGAAAGGGGTTCAGAATATCTTTTGCCTCTAGTGGCCTATATTTTTATTAAAAACAATGCTTTCTGAGCATCCTTCTCAACTTTCTCAGAGGTTGTAAAATTAATGATAGTCGAAAAAATCAAGTATCGAATTATCGAATTTTTCGATACCAGCGTAAATGTTCAATACACAGAAATTGACATTGGTTGAATATTTTTTATAAGGTGCAATTCAGCATGAATTGTCAGTGTGTAGTACTCCTTGAGATGAACAAAGAAGATCATGTACTTGTATGGTCCATCTGTTCATGGGAGACAATTGTTGATGTTTTTAAAAATAGTGTGAGTAATTTTATTTTTTATTTTATTTTTTTGTTTCCAGACCGTATATACGACTTTATGGGATGAACGCAGAGAAATGATTAAATTGCGAGACAGTTTACAAATACTTCAAGCGCAGCTTAACAGTCTGCGGGATCAGGTGAATAACTACTATAGATAGATAAGCTTTATTAATGTATCATGTAGTATGTGTTTGAATCTAAAAATGAGCCTTGGAAAATAAAGGCAATAAGGCATCGCTGAATGTTTCAGTGCTAGCTCCCCCCACTTCAGAAAAGTTGTAATTGAAAAGGTATTACTTGGTGAGTGCAGCGAAACAGTCCTTTGCAAATAAGACGAAAATCTGATGAGGTGTTTCTTGACCTTACATTATGTAGCGTGGAAAAAATTTATGCATTGTTGGAAAAATTTTTTTCAATTATAAAGCACTCGACGAGTAGATTACAGAAAGTTGTATGAAATGTTTGCCTTGGAAAACTGAAGGAGGTGTAGTGAATTGAAACTTGGTTATACTTTTTATTATCTCCTTTAAACCTACTCCAGTAGTCTTGCAATCAGATACGAGGTTACCGTCAACTGATAGCCGACACGGATGTAAAACAGACGAACCCCTTTATTCTATAGGCAGCGCTGTATGTGTGATGACGTCATTAGGGAGTTGTGAAAATTCGAATTTTAACGAAATCGAATTTCTCTTTTGTGAAATAGATAGTAATTTCTGAAAGCAACAAAAAAAGTGGTTTGCAAAAGTTGAATATCTCTGGGGGGGGGAGGGAGCTAATGGGGTTCTTAAGATTTGAACGTCTTTAAAATTTCATAAATGACTCATTTCCTCTGATAACTTTTTTGTTACATTTTCCACGTATTATCCATTTCATTTATTATTTGTCGGAAAAAATAATGTTTGGAAAAACTTGATGAAAATGTGTAAGGTGATGATGTCAGCGAAAAAAATTGCTTCTTTGAATTTTTTTGGAATCGATAATATGTAGAAAATTTAACAAAAAATCATGTAAAATTATTGCCTACCTCCAGAATTGGAGGGGCTACTGTTTTTGTATTCAGCATAGCTCCTTCAATTTTGGAAATAGGCTAAAATTCTGCATTACCTATTTTGTTGTGTTTATTGAATACTATCGACTGCTGCTAAAAAAATTTCAAAGAACAAGATTTTTTCCTGTGAGGTTATAGAAAAAAAATTGCATTGACAAGAATGTTTTTGTTCTTGAAATTATTGATGGTACTTAGAAAATACAATAAAAAAATTCACGTGGAATTTTGGTCTATTTCCAAAATTGAAGGAGCTACGTTGATTGGAAAGTTTTAATGCGCAATACCCTCTTCTATTTTGGAGGTAGGCAAAAAGTTTACATGGCTCTTTTTGTTCTCCTTTCCACGTACTGTCGATTTCAAGAAAAAAATTTCCCCAAAACAAAAGTTTTTCTTTCGTTACGTCATTGCCCCTATACTTTTTTGATTAGGTTTTTTAAGAAATATGTATATTTTTTTCAACAAATAATACAAGAAATGAATGGTACATGCAAAAGGCAACAAAAAAAGTTATGCGCAAAAATGTTCGATTCGTGAGAAATACGTTTTAATTTTTGGAAACCCTTAGCTCCAAACCTTGAAAATATTTCAAATTTTTGTGCATTACTTCTTTTGTTGCTTTGCAAAGCTACTATCCATTTCGTTTGAAAAATTTGAATTTCTTTGAAATTTGGATTTTCGCAGCCCACCAATGACGTCATCATGCATACAGCGCTATCTATGTTGATTACAAGTTTATGGTATTCTCGTATCTAGATTTTATGTCTATGGACTACTGCTCAAGTTGATTTTGAAACTAGGCAAAAATTTTATAAAATTTTAAATCGTTTCTACCTGAAAACGAAGGGTAGGCGAAAATATGACGAGAGAAAATCTTGAGTTGCATCGATTTTACTTCACTTCGGTACACTATAATTGCTGTCAATTCTTCCACATTTGAATTTTCGACCTATCTATATGGAAACTTTTTGGTTTTAATAACCGAGTTCTATCAGCTGCCGGAATATTGTTCAGTATTTGTGGAACACACTGTATAATCATATTTTGTTTCGACTTTTCCTAGCCCGCCAAAAGAACAGTATGGAAAAGAGGCGAAGCTCTGGAAAATCTTGCATTGCTGAAAGCGACTCGGGTGAATATTTATTGCAAATTGATATGTTCCACGAGTGCAGCATGTGTTCTAATACATAACCATGTTTTCACATTGTCTTTTTCTAGTCTATCATATCAGAGCCATTGCAGGTGCTTTCTGATGGGTCGAAATCTGAAGCATCAAGTTCATCGCAAAGAGAGAATAAGGTGAATATTCATTACCGATAAAAAATATAGTCTGTGCGTGTGGTTAACGTATAATCTTATTTTCCTATTACCTTGTTTTAGTCTAAAAAGGCAGCACCGTCGAAACTCGGTCTGTTTAAAGTGAGTACGATTATTTCATGATGAGTGAGAAATTTGTATTTCCTAGTGTATATTTACTCATTATTCATTTTTTGCAGAAGGTTTTAGAGGAACAGATGAAACTGGTTGACCAAAACTCTGAGGTAAAAACGTAGTAAATATTGAGAATGTAATTATAAATGAGTTTTTATTACAAATCGAGTTGCATTTGCATTGTAATCCTCTAACTTGTTGGAACGTTGTTGAAATGGAAGAGTGAATGCTTATCGTTATCAATCATAAATAACTAGAGTTTTTGCCTCTGCTTGCTTTGAGAACCATTATTTTTTTATCCAGATGAAAATATGAATCAATGAGTACACTTCATTTTCAAGATATGTTAAAACTATACGCCACTAAAATTATTTTTTGTTCCCATCTTAAAGAAAGGCTGATTGCTAATCTAGCTGCACGAAATTCGAAAAACTCGTGTTTCATTTTTATGATCGAAATTCCCCTTGAAAATATGCTGGACGCTTGCTCCGTGTGAAACAATAACTTATTTCATCCTATTAGGTATGAGAGGGGGTAAGTGACCCAACCTCCAGGTGAGAATGGTAAATTTTAACCTTGGAGCGATTTCGAGCTAATACTTGGGTAGCAGGTGGGTACTATCGGGAAACATCCTTGCTCACAGTTTCGAACCCTCTTCCTCCTCCCGCCCAATTTTTGAGGACCATTTCGAGTGAAAAATTAATGAGAATTTTTTTGCAAACTCGAATATTTCTAGCTGAGGTTGTAATGAAAACGATAGCTATTCTAGCCTTGCCGATTCTTCTTGAAATTTGAGAAAAAAATTCTACTTTTTGTTTTTTCGATATATTTCAAAATGGCCGATCACTCAAGTTTTGAGGAGGTGGTGGGGGGCTTAAATTACTCAAAGTTTTCGTTTTTATCTTATATGAAAGAGTGAGTCACGGACGCCTACGTATTCAAATTTTTGCATCTGAAGTGCATTTGGAGGAGAGTTGAAGCGAAAAACAGTTTTTTGAGGAAGTTTTCAGTCATGAAATTTCTTAATTGTTCTATTATCTACTCACCAAATCGACCTAGAAAGGTCAAAAATTGTGTGTAAGATTAGTTGGTGACCAGAATATAACCTCTGGAATTTGGACCAAAATCGATCCGAAATGGCAGATTATCAAAATTTAAGTAGAGCTTGAGGAGCTTCAAGTTGGTAGAAATGTGATTAATATGAACACAATATGATTATTGGAGATGAGAAGCAAAGTATTGATCAAATTCATCACCCCACTTGATTTTGGAGGGGAAAGTAGGGGTTATCGACCTAAAAATGTGGAAGGGGAATACAGAATACAAGAGGAGTGTAAATTTTATTATAGTGGTGTCACATGATAAAATGTGTCCTATTTGACTAACCTGTTTTGATTTTATCCTTCCGAGTGAGTTTGGAGGGGAGTTAAAGCAAAAAATGTTTTTTTTTGGAGGGGGGGGGGAAATTGCTACAGGAAATTTCATGAATCTTCGCCAAATTTCGAGATTTAGAGACCTAAAAATTCAACACTAGAATTGCAGTCAAACTCATTTGCATGTCCCTAAGATAGAGTTATGCTTGACTCTTGGGTAATAAACTTGAGGTAAAGTAGGCCTTGACTAAATTAGGTATAAAATTTAAGACCATGTGGTGTCAAAGAAAATTTTCGACTTTTTTTTTTAATGGTGATCAATGAACAGCTTATTCAAAAATTATTATTTTTCAGGGGAAGGAACAGTCAGCAGAATCTCCAGCTATGCAAGCAAGAAGGAAGCGTCTACTAGTAAGCAAATTTAATGAAATATTCTTTCGAGCTGAGTTTTTAACGAAAAATTAGGTTGCACCTTTGGTGGTAAGATGTTAGGTGCGTCAAATCATTCTGAAGAGATTATCAAAAAAAATATGAAAATATATATAAAAAAAATGTACACTCTTTTTCTCATTTTTTTTTAATTTTATTTTATAGGGTGATTCAAAACGGATGGTTTTTTATGAACTGCGTCAGTTTGATAAAATAAAACTATATTCATAGAAATTTCAGCCCTAGTAATAAATTAATCTTTTTAAAATTTTCACGATTTTTTTGATTTTACTATTTTTTTGAAATTTTTATTCTTCCCCTCCGCTCTCTCCCCGTACAGCATTATCTGCTAGTTTGAATATGCTGAAATAAAAAATCCACTTCAGGCAATGAGGCATGGCTACTTACGTTTTTTGTGTAATGTTACTCGAATCTAACCTGATTATTTCTTCCTCAGGATTGGGGTCAAGCAATTTGCCAGCTTAACCATCAAGTCGTAGTGCTGAAACGAGAAGTAATGTTTACAAATATACACATTATATGAATATAAGTAGGCACGTTATATTTCATTAACACTGGATGTTCCTTAATGTATTGTAGCTGAACTGCGAAAGGCAAAAGGTTTCGGAACTTACCAAAGAAAATGAAGATTTGAAACAACAAGCAGGGAAATTGGAAGAATCGCATTCGGTGAGTATTCACTACAGTAGATGAGGAGTTGGAACAGGTCCAATTAATCTTTGGACGAGGAAGAAAATTTTATTTATATTGTACAGCATCTCTCCCTGCATGTAAAAATTCATATTCAGATGACTGCTTGTAGTTTTCTCCAGGTCATGTTTTTGGTGGAGGGAGGGGAGAGTTGATGGATATTGAAATTGGTCGTGAATGAACGAGATTGATTTAATAATTACCGCGATAAAATTTTGTAATGATTTTAGCCGCAGTGATTTTTGTCAACTTCGTTATTATGGGTGGGGAGGAGGTGGTCAAAATATTTTTTTGATCAAATGAAGGCGACTAAATTGGGTACGAAAAGGAATGGCACAATTTTCGATGAACAAGTTACGTTTTTTGTAATTTTTTTTTTTTTTTTTTTTTTTTAAAGGTTAATTTTAAGTGGCGTCTGTAACTGCTATTGGTTTTTTACGCCACTATCCGGGAGGAATGTTAGATTCTGTGGAAGAGATGGGAGCGCTTGAGGAACTGAAGGACTTTGTGGATTAGGTTTGGGTCGTCTGTTATAGGAACGAAAGTATTGCTTATGTTTGAAGATTGGCGGAGATTACTGAAAGTTTGGCATTCGTGGAGAATATGAATGATTGTTATCGGGGAGGTTTGGCAGAAGGTGCATAGAGGGGTCTCTCGAATACCTTCGAATAGGTATTGGTGGGTAAGGTGGGTGTGTCCTATGCGGATGCGGGTAATTACGACTTCCTCTCGTCTATCGAGTTGGGAGAGATGCTTCCAAGGAGAGACATATTTTTTATGTGAAAATAATTTGGTATTACTTAAGTTCCATTGAGATTGCCACATAGATTCGGTTATTTGTGTTACGAGCGATTTTATATCTTGAGGGATTATAGGGAGGATTGGAGATGGGATGGTTGCATATCTGGCAATATGGTCAACTGTTTCGTTTCCTTGAATACCCATGTGGCTAGGAGCGTAGACGAAAACGATTTCTACATTATTAAAAGACAGATGATAAGTGGTGTGTAAAATGCTGTAAAGTAGGGGATGTGAGCAAGAGGCGTTTTGTAATGCTTTTAGCGCACTTAGTGAATCCGAAATTATAAGATATTTTAGAGGAATGTTTGTGTCTCTGGAAATTTGGATACTTGATAGGCAATGGAGTATTGCTAGGAGTTCAGCTGTGTAGATGGAGGAAGAAGGGTGAATTTTAAAATTTGCGGGGATGTCGTCTATTGTGTATGCGTATCCGACGTGATCTGGAGTTTTCGATCCATCAGTAAAGCATTTGATAAAATGTGGGTAGGAATTGATAAGTTGTAAAAAGTGCCTCTTGATTATTTCTACAGGGGTTTTTGATTTTGGATATTTTGTTAATGAAATATCGACTTTTTGTGGAATGATAATCCATGGTTCGATAGTTAGTTCAATGAATTTATTAGGTAACTGGATTTGGTAGTCGTTGTAAGTTTGCAAGAAACTTGAAATTGGTTCATAAACGGGAATTTGGGGGTTATTGATATGTTTCAACATTCGTTTTGTAATTGGGTGTGATGGATTTTGTGAAGCAGAAGATAAGTATTTGTTTGCGAGCATAAATCTTCTGAGGTCTGGAGGAATTTCATTTGCTTCGCAGTAGAGGCTCTCGATCGGAGATGATCGGAGTGCTCCTAAACATGCTCGTAGTGCTGCGTTTGAGACTACGTTTAGTATAGAATGGGTTTTCGTAGACGCTGTAAGGATAGCTGGGGCTCCATAGTCAACTTTGCTTCGAATTATGGATCGATATAAATTGAGTAGAAGTTTTCGAGGTGGATTATAAGTGGAATGGTTGATTATTTTTAATACATTTAGATTTTTTTCAAGGTCGGTTTTGAGGTTAAGCATGTGATGCTTCCAAGTCAGTTTTGAATCGAAAGTTAAGCCAAGAAATTTGACAGAATTTCGAAATTGCAATGACTTACCGTTTAGGACAAGGTCTGGGTAATCTGGAATTCTCCTTTTACGACTGAAACATATACATTGTGTTTTGGATTGGGAGAATGTAAGACCGTTATTTTCGGCCCAGGTTTGTATTTTGGTAAGAGAGGGTTGAAGTATACGTTGGGCTATTTCTGAGTCTTTACATCTTACAGATATATTGATATCGTCAGCGAAAAGTCTTAGAGTGATGGGAGGGGGCACTATATTTGATATTTCATCAATGAGGAGGATGAATAGGGTGGTGCTTAAGACTGAGCCCTGTGGGACTCCATTTTCAAGATGGTTTATTGATGAAGTGGTGTTATTTGCTCTAACTTGGAAGGTTCTGTATTCAAGAAAGTTTTTTATGAAGAAAGCCATGTGACCTTTAATGCCTATTGACTGGATTTTTTGAAGGATTTTAAATTTCCAGGCTTTATCGTAGGCTTTTTCTAGGTCAAAGAATATCGCGTAGAGGTTATTATAATTGTGAAATGCGGTAAGAATGTCTTGTTGTAAGTCAAGAAGGTGATCAGTTGTAGACCGTTTTTTCCGGAAGCCACTTTGGTGAGTACTGAGCGAATTTTTGGATTCGATATACCATTGTAGCCGCTTGCTCACCATTTTCTCAAGTAATTTGCATAGAACGCAGGTGAGGGATATTGGTCTATAACTGGTAGAAAGGTGGGGATCTTTATTTGGTTTTAGTATAGGTACGATTGTAGCGTGTCTCCATGTTGTTGGAAATGTATGGGAAGACCAAATATTGTTGTAGATATCAAGTAGCTGAGATAGGCCTTGATCTGGGAGGTTTTTAATCATAAAGGGATGAACGCTATCCGGTCCTGGTGCGGAGTTTTTAATGTAATGTTGGGTTGTTTTGGTTAATTCGTGGATGGAGAAAGGCTGGTTGTAAACTTCGTTATTTTCTGATTCAAAGGAAAGTAGCTTTGTTTCTGTTTGTATTTTAATGGCTTGGAATGTTTGAGTGTATGTGTGTGTTGCAGAAACGGTGGCAAAGTGAGTAGCGAGAGAGTTTGCGATGTCTGTGTCTGAAGTGAAAACTGTTTCATTTTGTGCCAGGAATGGGATCATTCTGGGTATATAAGAACCTTTTAAAATTCGGATTTTTTGCCACATTTCTTTTATGGAGGTATTTTGGGTTATTGAAGTAACGAATGTCACTACAAAATCGGTCTATTGCTATATTGATCTAGGAGGATGGGGGAAGGGTGTTTGGAAGTAAATTTGTTGTTTTTTCCCTGGTATTGTAGGTAGTTTAGTGGCGTATCAAAATACTGTGATTGAACTTCCTACCGGTTGAGTGAAATTAATTTTGTTTACACTTTACCTACTTGAATATTAGTCAACTACCCACAGTACCAAAAAAGAAAAGATAACTCTTTTACCTTGAATGAAGCAAGTGGTCAAAGAATTCCCTCCTTCCCCTCAAGAAATGACGCTACAAGAAAGGACGATGACGTGATTTTTTATATTCGGGGAGTTGGTCTCGACAACATCCAAAAATGAAATGCACTCCCCCTCCAAATGTCAACGGGACCCAAACTAACTCCTCATTTATAAGGGGGAGAGTTTTATAAAAAAGACGTTTCGAACGACGAGCTTCAATTTTTTTCAGGAATCCGAGGTTGCCGAATCAGAAGTCGATAAATTACGAGAAGAAATGGAGAATTTGAGAAAGGTAAATTTAACTACGTGTACGATAAGTGTAATTATTGTATGGAATTCCATTATACGTGAATTTTGTATTCGTCGCAGAACGCTCGAGATTTGGAAGAGAAAATGAAAATCATGGCTGAAGAGAAAGCAGCCGACAAACACGAATACGATGCATTACAGGCTTTGCACAAGGTGAGTAACCGAGTGTTATATTAATCGCGGTAATTACTATATGGCCGTTCGAAATATACGTATATATGCTGTTGGCAGAAAACCGTTGCCGATTTGGAGGCTAAATTGAAAGATGCCGAGCTCAATAGATCGATCGAAGAAAATGCCGCCTTCGCTAAACTGGTCGAAGAAAGAGAAGTGACGCTGGATTTGCACTCCGTGAGTATTCGAAGTGTAGTTATCGCACGTATCTTTGTACTTTCCGATTATATGTTATTATGAGATGCTTTTAATTTATTCGCAGAAAGAAGTGCTCAGTTTGGAAGCTAGATTGAAAGAAGGTGCTAAACAGTACGCTAAGTTGTACATGAAATACGAGAAATTGGCCAGATCTTCGCAGTCGTCGAATTCAAATTCGTTGACGTAATGTATTCCACCGAAGTTATCTGTTCGTTTAATTCCGCATTGAACCTTCTTCAAGTTTATATAATTAACCATATTTTATTAGGGTAATTGTTAATTTTTAAGATATTACTGATATTAGAGTTTAAGAAGAGGTCTCTTTTTTTTATCATTTTATTTTATTTTTATTGGTAATATTTAATCAGAAACCAATTTTTACGGTGTGCTCTAGTGTGAGTTGAATTATTATTAATGTACGCCATGGTGGCCATTTTCTTTTTTTTTCATGATTCGATATCGATACTCAGTTCAATGGACCTACTGATGAGTTTGTTTCAGTTAATTTCGGAGAATGCATGTATTTTCGTCCTACCTTTATTAGTTTATGGTGCGTTACTTATGAACGGAATTTTTTAGGCGCAACGAATTCCTGGATATTTAAATAAGTTATTTTTGTAATTTTTTCGTGTTATGTCTTATGTTTTAAATGAATTTCAAAGTATAATATGGAAATAAGATATATTAGAATTACATTTCTTTAATTTTGTTGAGATGTAATAAAACGAGTTTTTAAAAAATTGTAGTTATTCATTCTAGTCTACAATCGAAGAGACAAAAAGTACGTGAGAAAAAATTTTATTGAAATTTTTTGCCAACCGGAAAATTTATTTGATAAAATTTAGATAGGCTCTGGTAAACCGTAAAAAGCAGGATTTCAATATTTCAGACCTGCACAATAGAGAGCTGGAGCCCCAAAGATGAGAATTCAAACGGGGTCATGTAAAGTACCTTCCACAGATGTCAGATAGGTAATTTTTTTTTTTGTTGAGACTCTGCACAAACGGATGGTATCGCAATTTGAGTGCGGATTTTTGGCATTACCGAAATTCGAAAAAACGACCGAAAATACCTGCACAACGATGAGTTATAGCGTTAAGAAATTTTTGTGAGGTTCCCCTACTCCAAAATTTTATTCAGTAATTTTTCCTCAAAAATACCCGTATGACCTATCAAAGTACATTAAAACTTCTCGCGGAATCCGAAAATTGAGTCCATTTTACATTTCAACCCTTCAGGGCCCGGGATGGCTTCTCATCAGAAATGAAAATTTACCCGTGTGATCCATCAAATAACGTTGAAATTTGCGTACGATATGAAAATCATATCCATTCGACGTTTTAACCTTTCAAGATGGGGGAGGGAGTTTCTTGTAGGAAATGTGAACTTCTTTCAAAATCTCAAAAGTAACTTGAATTTTTTCTAAAGAAATTTATTGCCAAAAGTAACTAAACTTTTCAAAATTTTATTCGTAAAAGTAACTCACGAAATTAAAAAAATAATAAATCGTTAAAGTAAGTCGCACTTACATCTACATACGTATGTACATTAGGGTGGAGTGAAAAAAAAATGTTCTTCAATTTTGATCAAATTTCAAGAGGTAGTTTACTTTGAATTGAAAGTCCCCCATACAAAATTTCAGAACACAAGTACCATGTAGGGACCTGGGAGGAAATAGGAGTGCTCAAAGTAGGGTCATTTTCGAAAAAAAAATTAGATCACAGGAAAATTCACAAATACACTATTGCGACATTGAAGCATGATAGATATTAATATATGATTGTTTGATGGATTGTAGGGTCGGCTTACCAGTACAAACTGTCTTGGTGAATCATCCTCTTTCACCTCGGTGTTAGATGATGAGCAGAATATGACTTCGTGAATTAAGGGTACAAATCAAAATGTCGGATCGACAAAATTTGAAGAAGGCTTGAGGAGCCTCAAATTTCCAGCATTTAAAAAATGACTTACATGATATTGCATGTAAGACAAAGGTACTACACTTATTCTAAATGAACTTTTGAGTAAGTGGTTTTGTAAGAGATGATGGTTGAGATTTTCAGAATTCAGACTTTGTACTGGATGTGACATGCAGACATGAAGGGGTTTGTTAAGTTATTTGCAAATCTGAATAAGCGCCAGTTAAAAATTCAGCTCCGATAAAGTGAAATGGCTGCTTACCTTTTTTTTATACTTATTGTTGCGCAAAAGCATACCATCTCGTGTTTTGAATGATGAGGTAAAAATTTTCGAGGTTTATCAATCATCATCAAGATAAAAAAAATATTTTTAAATTTCATATCTCAGCCAATTCAGCAGTAGAAAAGGCAAATCAGTACCTATCACAGGAGTTAATAATATATATCGTATGATATGAAGAAGAGTATTCCGTATAAAATAAGATAAAACACAACTACAAATATTCATGTTTATTCAATTATTGTTTTTGAAAAAGATAAAATAAAAAGTTATAAATAATTTAGAAATTAATAAGAAATGAAAATGATACAAAATGGATATTTTAAGAAATGTGATCCGCATAATATCACAAATACATCCTAAATATATGAGAAACAGCTTCGTCGTGCAGTAACGCGCGTCCCCAAGGGGTTAAACTCTTGCCATACTCAGCGTATAAAAAAGGACCGAAAATCACTCTTCCAACTAGAAGGTCTTTTTTCAAAAATCCTCTCGTTTTTACACTTATGACGACAAAAGTGTGAAGCATCGAGTTAGATTCGATTTTCAAGTCTATTTTAAAATTGAATTTGACTTCTTGAGCTGCTGTTACGTAAGGTGAGTAAATTTCTTTAACTTTTCTTCCGCGGAAATGCTGCGTGATCTTTAAATAGCTTTTACATTTTCCTGCAAAAATAACATAAATAGATATTATGATCAATATGAAAAGAGAACAAGATCCGGTTTGGATTAGAATTGAAATAAAGGGAAGAAAGTACTACTGTTTGCTTCAAATAAAGTGGAAAGGATAAGTAAACTATTCGTGTAGAGTCATTGAAACTTCAAATTTAAGCATTAAAATGATTCAGCAAGTCCAAAGACCTATAGGATAATGGATCAGTCCATTCCTGAACGATAAAAAAATCATCTTTTGTACATAGGTATCTACCTGAGAATATAGGCAAATTGTATGCTTCTCCAATCAATATATTCATCGTTTCGTTATCTTTGCGAAAACGTAAAGTGACTTTAATGCTTCCTGCTTGGACATCCGGCTAAAGAGAGGAATGATTGCTTAAGAATAAATTCTGACAACCTTGGATTTAATACAAGGACTAGAAGATACATACGATTGATTGTCTATATAACTTCATTACGTGTGATTTTTGTTCATCGTTTAAAACATCTTCCAAGTAAAACAAAGCGTGGCCTATGGCATCGTATTTGCCTAAATATTCGGAGTCGTAGACTGAAATCCTTTTTTTTTTTTTTTTTTCAAAATAATATTAAGGATATAAAATATAATAATTCGACGCATTATTGTTACGTTTGAATAAAATTCAATGTATCTACAGCAGTTTAATAGTAACTCACCTAAGAACTTTTTTACTTGGATCCTTAAGATGGAATGTGAAACTTTCGTCGATATCTAATGTAGAATGAGCGGAAATAGCTTTGCTAAATTTTACATGTTTTTCGTGCGGCAATAATGTCAATTTCAAGACACAGTTGTAGCGAACACGATTGATACCTTTTGGAGCTAAGCCTTCGATTTTTACGAATCGAATAAAAAGCCTAAAAATGGCAGAAAAATTTGTGAAGATTCTCAGCATAGTCCAGTAAATTTATACCATACCGTGCATGCAACTGATTTATTACATATTAGCGCAAAAATTTCTCAAAACTTATTTATATAATTCTGAAATAACATTTCATCTGGAAACTGTGGATTTATTTATACTTCTAATCAGTTTTATAATATGATTTAATAAGAAATTAGAATAAAAGACAATTCTGTAGGTATACTATTAATAATAATTATTATTGATTTCAAAATCATGTAAAACGAGTTTTAATGGATTTTTGCGTTGATCTGTAAGGAAACAATTGCGCGCATGGTATAAGAATCGTTTATAAATATACCGTGCGCTCCATTGTTTCCCTACACATCAACGCAAAAATTCGCTAAAACTCGTTTTACATGATTTTGAAATCAATATTATTAATAGTATACCTACAGAAATGTCTTTTATTCTAATTTCTTATTAAATCATATTATAAAACAGATTTAAAGTATAAATCAACCCATGGTTTCAAGTTATAACATTATTTCAGAATTATATAAATCAGTTCTTAGAAGTTTCTCCGCTGATGTGTAATAAATTAATTGCACGTACAGTATAGCGACTAGCTCCACTAACAACATACTGAAAGTTCCAACTCAGAAATGGTGTGCATATTCTACAGGGTTTTTTTTTATTTATTTTGTCTCCTAGCTGGTAGAGGACCCGCGGAACCGCCATTTGGCATTACTTCAGGAACCCACTGGGTACATGGTTACATAGAACGCCTTCATCGTCAGTTAGGGGTGGGCTCTTTCTACCTCTTTTCGCATCTTTTGCTCGGATGGGAGGAATCCGGCTCCTGCTGGTTACCCATGGAGGCTCCCAACAGTAGCGTTTGCGCATCTTTTTGCTTCTAGCTCGAGTAATACCATGGCATGTGGCGCTTATCACCCAGTTTCCCTGAGGTTCAGCGTTCCTTCTTCTCCTTCTCCCCTGTTGTGGCTTTCTGCCCCTATCGCCCATTTCTCCGGCAGTGCCATTTCTTCTCAGGAAGACTGATGCCACTGTGCATGCTGCGCGAATCGCGGGTGGTAAGGTCGGTAGCCCTTGTACATCCTCCACAGCTCATATGCTGTGCTTTATGCACCGGCATCTTCTGCGCCTGCAGGGGTTAGAAGCCCTAGAAAATGGGGTTTTCGCTATATCTTTTCAGGGTTTGATCGGGAGCAAAAATAATTGAGGGCAATTTTGTTCTACACTCAATTTCCTACAACTTTTATATGAACATTTATTTACTGCAATCCATGGGCGAGGAATTAGGGATGTTTGAAATTTTTTAAATCCATTTTATTCAGATGAAAATACTCATATACTTAGATAGGTATGTATTTGGGGAAGGGAAGGGGCTGAAACCTCCATAGGGTCATGATTGGATTAGTATGTTGTCATAAATCATTTTATGTGTATTCATCATTCCCATATATAGTATCACACAGCATAGTTGAACCAATTATAATGAAGCACCTGAAGTATCAAACTTCGAACACCCCTAACTCCCTACCTACGGATCGTAAGAAAAAAATATTCTTATAAAAGTTGTAGGAAATTCAGTATAAAACAAAATTGTACTGAGCTATTTTTACCCTAGGATCAAACCGTGAGGAGATATAACGAAAACAACGTTTTTAGGGGTTCAAACCCTCTCTTCTAAAGAGGGGTACGGGCAACGCACACCATCTAGGAATGGAGACTTTATCAATGGAGCCAATTTCTACACCTTAATGAACAAGTCTTTGTTGGGAAATTTTCCCGCGAAACAATCTAGATTTAATAGACTAACAACTGGAACATAAAATGGAAACTGGGAGATTTGTGTATAGTATTAATTTCTTACTTTTTGCTATTTTTATGATAGGATGCGGAAAAATGTACAGTTCCGTTGGGTAAATCGACGAATCCTTTATCGTTGCTGAAATCCTCCATGGACTTCCAAGCTCGGTTGATGGCTTCGGATGATTTAGACAAATGTAGTGTATTATATAAGGACGTGTCTAATCCGTACTTGCGAGCTACGTCACCAGTACCTTGTTCACTGCTGTCGATTTCATCGGGGATGCAATTTACATTCTAAAGAGATTAAAAAAATTCAACTTGGAACTTACCTTCAATTAGCTATTTTGAAATTAACGATTTTATTTTATAACAGAATACAGGGCGTCCAAATGAACCTCTAAACTTACATAGAATACCAAATTACTGTACTCCCATAAGAGCAAAGTAATTAGTTCAAACATGATCACCAGGTGCGCGACAATCGAGAAGACACATCTCTGATTGGTGGCTGAAATAACAACCAATGATCGGTTCTGCCATATCAAGCGGGAAATTTAAAATAACTAACAGAGTTGTAACTAGATCACAATCATGCAATGTTCATATAGAGAATTGGCCTTATTCTGATTTTTTGTTCAATGTACAGAGTGATGTAACTTGGTATTCTGTACCAACTTCGTGAACCCCATATACAGGCAAAGAGCCAAATTCTCTTTTAATGAACAAGCAAGTCGATATAACATATTGGTAACACTGATTCCTATTTTGTAACCACCAATCACAACATATTACCGTCTTCCAAATTCAGGTAGTTGGGTCACAAAGTATTTAGAACTATCATGAAAAATAAATTTGGTAATTTGTCTGTATGGGACTCAGTTGGACGCACACATCGTAAAACTCACCAACATACTCTGCGATTTGAGCCAGGCATTGGATGTATGGGGGCTGGAGGATAAACTTTTAACTTCTCTGTCTTTCTTCAAAGACAAACCAAGATCGTCAGAGCGTCCAGCATCTTCTACATTTTCAGCCTACGTAAACTATTCTTCAATAAAAACACCAACGAGAAGAACAATGTGAATTCAAATAATTACCAACGCTGGAGATGATCCGGCCACTGTAATGGTCGGTAGAACCATCATACTGACGCTAGCCAGAGATGGAAAAGACTGCGGTTGCTTGGCGGGAGTTGTTTCGCGTTTTGTTTTCATCAACACTTTACCCCAGTGTCCTTTCTTTTTAACAACTGGACTTGCCGGAGCTTCTTCCAAGTCGCTGCCGTATTCTACATCAATCGAAAAGATTAATTGGAACTCGAAGATTTCTTTAAGAGGTACTTAAGTATTTTTGTACAAGTACCTGTATCGGCACGAGACAATCCGGGTCGACTGGACCATTTGGCCTGATTTTTTTTCAACTTTATTGGGCTTTTATCGGCCGATGACGTGGCCATTTCGTAATCGCTGTGAGCCCCGTCTTCGTCGTGAGATATCCCTCTTCCGAAACTATGTCGAGAGAAAAACAACCCCGAATATAAAATTCGAGTAATATTTACACATTATTCCTAGCACGTGTACTCGTGTAAAATTAATGATTTACCTGGAAATCGATATCTTATGGACAGTGTAAACATCTTCGGCAGGATTAGAAGGTGCTGGAGTTTCACTCACCTTATTCAAAAGATGTTTAGCGTCATTGGCTTTCTGTCCAAATCCAAAACAACAACACAACCGATAGATCATCTTGATGGCTGATGGCATTCGGTATTTCTTCAACCGATTGTTCAGATAAACATTGGACGCAAGTCGAAGAAAATTTTCTTAAGCAACGTCAGTGTCTTGGTAATCTTTCAAAACACATTCACAACACCACCGAATAGTTTGAGATTACAAATCAACAATTCTTGAGCTTTTACTTCCTTCAATGTCGACGAAATTAAACCGGAGTATAATTCACATTAGTTAATTACAGCAACAAAATAAACGGGCATTTTGCCTTCGTCATCATCGACGTGCGATTACGAATTGTGATACCTTCACGAAATTCAATTCACTGACGTGAAACATTAAACGGTCGTCGAAATATTCAAACTTGAGTACTTGACAAAGGAGAAAACAAAGCAGATGTTAAATTCAACTGTGTCAATAAAATACGAAACCGCGTTTCGTGTTTATTTTCGTGTACTCAACCCACATTGGTTTATCAAATTGTAATTACATATTCGAAGAAAATACATCGTGCGTATTCCCTCATTACTGAGACTTATACATATTCAAATTTTTTCACCTCGCTTTGATAAACCTCTATCGTACGCTCGAGTACGAATTATTACAAAGCACGATTTGCAGAAATGGGGGTTGGAGCGGGGAGTAAGGAAGTACAAAGTTCCATGTAAAATTCGAGAAAATATGTTCGGTCGGTTTTTCTTCAATAGAGATTACATTTTCTCACTTGACACGAGATAATGAATCGTTGCATTTCAATAAATGTTTCATAAAGTTAGCTCGAGTTTTTTTCCCTTCAGTTCCTTAATCTTTGAAGAACAAAGAACGATTATTTCGTGAACAAATATTTGTTACTCATTTACTTAATATAGAAGGGAAGAGTACGTGTACAACAGGATTTCAACTTTGGTGGAATAAAAGGGTAACGTTTTAAAGCTGTATTTTGTAACCAAGTTTGAGAAAAAAATTGATAAATTTTCCAGTCAATGCACAAAAATACAAATAAACCCCCATAAGCATTTACAAATTATTGTGATATCGTCATTGGACACTCTTCAAACACAAAAAATTAAAAAAAATGTTCCGCTCACTGTTTGTAAGAGTTAATCACTAAGGATGGGCCGAATTTCGGTTTTTTAAAGGTGAAGAGGTGGTCATAACAGTTGATAAATGATCTCAGGAGGATTTCACAAAAATTTTAGTTTACTAACTCAATTCTTACACCCACTCCTAACTTCCGAAGTCATTGTCCAAAGACAGAATAATATTTTAGACATCTTTTTTTCAAATTCAAGATATCAAAACAATTTTTTTCAAAGTATTATGATTATTTCAAAAAATGAACGACAAATGGAAAATTTACAGATTGTGTGCGAAGCGAGAGCTAAATTTAGACTTTTTCAGACTCGAAAGGAAAATATGCTAAATTTGTACCTCACAAAGCCTCCACAAAGATCGAAAAGGTAGATGTTTCAGCATCAAAAAGCTTAGACTTTAGGAACCCCTGGAGAATGAAAATCGATCACATGTTACTCATTGATTCCGAAAAAGCCTAAATTGGGCCCATACTGGGCACACGACCAATAAATTACACATTTGTTATTCATTTTCAAAAATAACCAAGATTAGTAATTTTTGAAAGAATAAAAATTAAAAACGGTTCAGATCTTCTGAATAATAAAAAAAAAAACAAGCAGCCTTGCCGCATTTTGGAGCCAAATGTCTAATTGGAGCTTATACAGATTGACGAATAATGTCGCTAACCCCTTTATGTCTATACAGGCCACACCCAGGACCAAGTCTGAAAACACCTACCCCCATCCCTTTCAAAACCTCATTTTTAGCTGAGTTTTTAACAAAACGATAGCTATTACAGCCTACCTGATTTGGGAAGGGAAGGTCGGGGGAGGGTGGGGTCTTCAAATCTTGGCGTTTCAGACCATTTGTAATCATCTGGCAAATGTCCAACTTTTTGGTGTATATGTATATTTTTTTTTTCCCCCACGCGTAGCGCCGCCGAGTATTCATAAAATTCGCTTAAAATTTGGTGAGGAACTCTTCTTGAAAATACGCAAAAACAGTTTTTTTGTTTTTTCGATAAATTTCAAAATGGCGGATCACTCAAATTTTGAGGGGGGCTGGAGAAGGGGCAAATAGCTCAAATTTTTCGTTTTTGATTTCATATGAAAGAGTGAGTCACGGATACTAACATATCCAAATTTCAGCTTCTTAAGTGCATAATGAGAGGAGTTAGATCAAAAAACGGCTTTTTGAGGAAGTTTTGAGTCATGAAATTTTTTGAATCTTCCATATCTCCTCACCAAATCAAGTTAAAGAGGTCAAATTTTGTGTGTGAGGTGAGTTGGTGACCACAATATGACCTCTTGAATTTGGATCAAAATGGATCCAAGATGGCGGATTATCAAAATTTTGAGTATAGCTTGAGGAGCCTCAAGTTGGTAGAAATGTACTTAATACGAATTCATATGGTTATTGGGGATAAGTTGTATATTATATCCCGAATTCACTTCCATACATGATGTTGGAGGGGGGGAAGGCGGGGTTATCAACCTAAAATAGTGGTGGGGGTACAGAAGGGGTCAAAAATTGTTTATTGCTGTGTCATTTAAAACGGCTTTTGGAGGGGAAATTGCTGCAGGAAATTTCATGAATCTTCCATATCTCATCACCAAATCGGCCTAGAATGGTCAAACTTTGTGTGTAGGATTAGTTTGTGACCAGAATATAACCACTTAAATTTGAGTCAAAATGGATCCAAAATGGCGGATTTACAAAATTTGAAGATAATTTGAGGACCCTCAAATAGTTATAATTTGAGAAATATGTGTTCGCATGATTATTTCATGGCAAGAAATACTACATTTGTGCCAAATTCAACTTCTTAAGTGTTTTTGGAAAGGATAGGGTAGGGGTTTTCAGACTTGGTATTGGGTGTGGCCTGTAGTGATGAACAGTTGAGCATGGTTATTACCAAATCAAAACAAGCCCCAGTTAAAAACTCAGCTCCAGTAATGCGGCATGGCTGCTTACGTTTTTTTTTATCAAATTATAGACACTCAAGGTTACTCTTCAAATTTTGGCGATCCACCATTTTGCATCAATTTTGACCCAAATTTAATAACTCGTATTCTGATCATAAAATTACCCTACATACAGAGTTTAACCTTTCTAGGTTCATTTGGTAAGATATTATGATTTATGAAATTTCCCATAGTAATTTCCCCTCCAAAAACCATTTTTTACTTCAACTCCTCTCCAAATTCACTTGAGAAGCTAAAATTAGAATGGGTTAGTCACTAGAGCTCATTTTATCACATGATACTAGAATGAAAAATTTTCGACCGTTTATGTACCCCCACCACTTTTTGAAGCCGATAACCGATCCTTCTCCCATCCAAAATCATGAATTGAAGTGAATTGAGGATATAGTACACTTCTTATCTTCCATAATCATATGAATTCATATTAATCACATTTTTACCAATTTGAGGCTCCTCAAGCTCTACTCAAATTTTGTTAATCCGCCATCTTGGATCCATTTTCACCAAAATTCAAGAAGTCATATTCTGGTTACTAACCAATTCCACACACAAAGTTTCACCTTTCTAGGTTGATTTGGTGAACAGATATGGAAGATTCAAGAAATTTCATGACTCAAAACTTCCTCAAAAATCAGTTTTCTGCTTCAACTCCCCTCAAAATGCACTTAGAAAGCTGAAATTAGGATATGTTGATGTCCGTGACTCACTCTTTCGCATGAGATCAAAAACAAAAAATTCCAGCTATTTGCCCCTTCTCTAGCCTACCTTGAAATTTGAGTAATCCTCCATTTGGAGGTGTATTGAAAAAACAAAAAAGTACTATTTTTGCATTTTTAAGAAGAGTCTCTCACTAAATTTTGAAACTTTTTTCGATTTTTTTTCTATTGAAATTAAGTAGGTTTTCTTGCAGCCCCTAAATTTTGTCGCCGTAGGCCCGAACTACTACGACTATTAGTTGACACAGCCCCTGAGTACGCGTGCGGTGGAAAGAAATATGTACACTAAAAAGTAGGTCAATTGCTATATCATTACAAATGACCCAAAACGCAAAAATTTCAAGACCACATCCTCCCCCGACCCCTCATCTCAGATCAAGTAAGCTGTAATAGCCATCATTTTCATCAAAAATTCCCCTATAATGAAAAAAGTTTGATTGCTTAAATCCCAGAACTCTACCATCTATACGCCTCTGCATAATGCTTCATCACGAAATGATACATATTTTGAGAACTCCCAATAAAGCTGCACAACTTGAATATCTGAACGCGTAATTTCACCGATCATTCCGGTGTAAACAATGGTATTTTCGAAAAAATTATAAATAATTCGTCACAAAGGTCAATTCTTTTTCTTTCTGCTCCATTGTACAGACGGACGCTTCAATAAATAAATCGTACGAAAAAATTGTTTATTACGAAACATCGAACATTTCTTACATACCAAAAAATAATATAATAAACACGTCACATATACATAAACCAATATTTCTTGAAAAAAAAAAAAAAAAAAAAAAAAACTGTAATATATTCGAACCTTTGATCTAATGAGGATAATAAATTAAGCGTACAAATCAGCTGTCATTTCATTCGACTAAAAATATACCTTTGATAACGTAAAATTTTCTCAACACAACAATAACTTTAAAAAATCACAGCTTAATATAAACTATAATGAATTCCAAACGATTAAAAATTTAATCTTTACTGATGAATTTTAATGAATTTTTTTCCAAACCAAATATGACATAATTTTATGATCATAATCTTCACAACGCTAAATTGAACGGTAAACATAAATTTATAAAATGAAAACTATAAATTTACACAAGGTAACAAAACAATAAGAGAAAAAGACACTTTTAAAGCTTTCGAATTGTAACGGCTCCAGAGAAATAAGAAGATATCGAGCCGAATACCGGCGTTGTTAATCTTCGAAAAACAAACGCCGTTTCAACATGTAAAATATATAGAAGAAATGTATAGAAAGAAAAACAACTTATAATTATGTTCACGCGTTCGAGCAATTTTAACGACGACGACGATAACAGCCTACGACGATTCTTAATACGGCGCGTAACGACTAGAAGTACGAGATGTTCCATCTCTGATACAAAATAAAAAAAAATAACAAAAATAATCTTTAATAGAAACTAAACATTGCAATATACTTAACGCGTTTTACATGTATAGACTCGCGCCATTCTCGAAAAAAAAAAAAGAAAATATCGTGGTACGAAGCTCCGATAAAGAGGAACGTCGTAGAAACAACGAACTAAATTATTCGATTGATTCACGTTCGTGTAACCATCGGAGCTCCGTGTTTCGTCGAATTTTCAGGTACTCGTGATCAAATTTTGCATTTTAAAGTCGCGTAAAATGCATTCATTTTACCCATCACAGAAATAGAAATTAATAATAAATATAACAAAGTTGACTTAATAAGAAAAATACAAAAGGAACTTTTTTTTTGGAAAAGAAGGTATTTTTTCAGCCTTTGAGAAAAATATATTAATTTATATTTAAACGAAAATAAAAAAAATAGTAATAAATCAAAATGCGTTACCGTCTATCGGAACGTCGTTCGTCCGCATAAACATTACGTGTAGCAGCGCTATAATCTTGGTATAACCTGGCGCCAAAATATGATCATTAATTTAGACACAACGGTGGCAAGAAAAACGTTGACAAATATGCCACATTACTGGAGCTGAGTTCTCGATAGGATTATTTTCAGACTTCAAGATAATATCGTCAATTTCTTAGGCATCCCCTCAACCTCCTCCCCTCCCACTAGTATAGAAGCTCTATGCACTTTTTCGCTAGTTAGATTTGAAATACGTTATATTAATTCCCCTCAGTAATCGCAGTGGTCTAAGAGTCTATACGGGTTACTTATGACCTTTCAAGTATTCCTCGAAGTTTGATTCATCCGCCATTTTTGGTCCTTTCCTTTCATCATTAAATCGTGGAATTTTAGTCTCGACTTGATCGCAATAGCGTCTTTCTTAATTTGGGATCAAGAAATATGTTGAAAAAGTCAACAAGGAACCTTTTTTTTTTTTAATTTAAGAGATCCAAAAAGTTTTAATTTTTTTCAAAATACAGCAATTTTGGTTATTTTCAAAAATAAACGACAAATGGGTAGTTTATTGGTCGTGTGCGAAATACGAGCTTAATTCAAGCCATTTTGGACTCAATTACCTTACAAAGTTTTTCAAAAAATCGCATCCTTGTTTTAAAATGATTTCGAATAGATGTTTTCGCATCCAAAAGATCAGACTTGAGCAACTTCTGTAAAATAAAAATCGAGCATATTTTGCTTCTAGAATGCAAAAAAACATAAATTCAGCCCATACTGTCCATACGACCGGTAAGTTACCCGTTTGCAATTCATTTTTAAAAATAACAAAAATTATTGATTTTTGAAAAAAATTTAAAAACATTTTGAACTTGGTAAAAAAAAAATATATATTCTCCTTGTTTACAAATTACCAAAAAATATGACGGCTAAAACTTTTTCTGCTCTCTGGAGGACAAAATGTGACTTCGGAAAATGAAATTTTTTGATTACCTTTTTTTTTTTTTTTTTTTTTTAAATTTCAATATTCTAAAACTTTGACTTCACTTTGGGATGGGGGAGAGGTCTAAAAGTAAGTGCTGAAATTTTTATGAGCTTTTTGAAGTCAATGGTAAGCCCTTAATAACGCAATTTCAAAAGTTATTGATAAAAAATAGAAAAATTTACCGAATTCACAATGTTTTTCGGTATTTACCTCAATATATCTCACCTTCAACCTCCCTTACATTCGTCATTTTTATGTCAATAAAATTACATTGCATGGTTCACATTTTGTCACTAAAGAGCACAAGATATAAATCTAAATTGAATATTTTTCTCAATATAATTTTCATTCGAACATTGCATACCTCAGCCCCTTTCAATTTTTCGGCAAGCAGACCACCACACATGTATGTAACCTGAGGTGCTGCATTTGTGGTTTGTTAATGGTGTGCTCGAAATAGAACACTCTGTATATTTATTTACATCATTTCATAATTTCTGTCGCGTTTGCTTGATTTTTTTTTGGGCAAAAAAATTAACAGAAGATTTATAGAAATGTCACATTTCCTCTGCGTTAATTTTTTCATTTGAAAAAAAAAAATGTATATATATATGTAAAATACAAATAAAACGACATCCTTTTCATACATATACAGTTATTACGAAAACACGTCGAATCTCGCAACATATTTTATAGTGTACGTTATTTGTAAAATCCAGCAGAATATATGGGCGAATTTCAGGCGGATCTCGTTTTAGGCATTATCTACATAGAAGTGCTAATATTGGAAAATTACTTTTAGTACAGTCGTTTTCTAAAAGAGTGTGCTGTCTCAAAAACAATGTATTCGCAATGAATCCAATGCATGTTTGTTTCGAGATCGAATTTTCTAGCAATAGACATTGCTGTTTTTTTTTTTAATCGTTATACTGTGTTGTACGCATTTTTAAAAAACGGATCTCATAATAACTGTATATATATGACGGATCTCGCAACTGTATATATTCATCTACATTCATATATGTATATATACTACGGTAAAGTCAGGCCCGATTTTGGAAATGGTGGTATCGTTCCCCTTGCGAGACCTAAAAGGGTCTCGTAACGTTTTATGCATATATTTGAGCGTATATAGCTTTCAGTTTTATACAAACGTTCGGAAGTCATGGATACGGTGGTATCTTAATGAGATTCACGTGAGCCTGACCAGGATAGTAATAAATCTGAAACGTGTTTCATAAGAAACGTTGCATATCATTTGTATGCGTGAATTTTGAATTTTTCTTACCCTTCTGAAGGTTCCTAAAATGCTATGTTTAAGTGGTTTCCAAAGAGATCACGCACGCATGTCTAGCTCTTTAAATAAGACCGGGTCTTGCAACGTTACTGTCCAGGGCCTGACAAGGATAGTGGTATATATGTATATTGTATATCAAGATAATGAAATATAGATGAAATAAAAATCAAAAAAATGAAAGAAAGATCAGAAAAAAAAAAACAACAACAAAAAACATAAAAAAGTAAAAAAACCTATTAATCGCATCGATAAAGTAATAATTTAAATGAAAAATCTGTACAACTCAATTAAGTTGATAAAAATAAATAAAATTATTTGAGTATTTTTAGATGTTGAATTTAAAAAAAAAAAGTTTTTATTGTCAATAATATTGAAAAAAATTCATGTATTAAAAAATGATAAGAAGTTTAATTAAAATATCTAATTTTCTCCATATTTCAACTGGGTCAGAAACGCCACATATTGTATGTATATAGTATTTACAGATTGATAAAATTTAATTTTGTTGAGACCAGACTTTCAACTAACAGTTTTAAATACACACGTGCGCGCGCCGCATTGTAAGCGCTATGTGACACCCGTTACTCAGTGGCGGATCTAAGGAAAAAGGCCCGTGCCGAATTTAGGTTTGGAGGCCCGTAAAGAAAGAAGTCGCAGTTTTTGGAGGGGGAGGGAGAGGGGGTATAAACGCAATAAATCGATTTTTTTTTAATTAGAGCTCATGGGAATTATAAAGAATAATTTAAGATAAATACATTCACCTTTTATATTTTCAATTCGGATCAAAATACTTAATTATACACATACAAAATTTTTGAAAAAAAAAAACATATACTAAAGTTTTTTTTCTACATGAACAGTCATATCAAACAATTTCTTTCTAATTTAAATGTGTTAAAAAAAAAATTTGGGACGTGTGGGAGCCTGGAATGGCAGGGTACCGAGCGGAAAGCTGCGCGTAAAAACGTGTTAAATCCGGCACTGCTGTTACTTATGCAAAGATTTATCGTCTCATGATAACAATGCAGTACACTCTATAGAGAGATTATAAAAAAATGACAAACTGACGGTGTAGAAAATCAGAGAAAAGTAGAAAGATGAGACCCTTGCTAAATTCACCTATGCATTCCTGGTAGGATGTTTGTACCAAAAAACAGGTTATACACGCGTGACCCAGGGAGATCCGAACTTACCCAAACGCATCTCTCTTTGCTTATTTTTAAAGCAAATGGATTTCACCTTGGTTAAAAAGAAAATGTATATACATATATAATTATATTAACTAAATAAAAATGCAACAGAAATGATGAAATATTGCAAAAGATAACCAAAATTATAAACTTATGGGTAATCCTTTTCATTACTTCTATAGAGCAAGCAATGTCTTTTGTTTGTGCTTGAGGTGGGAGGCGGGGAAGAAAGGAGATTATATCTTTTCCAATTATTAGAAAATGTATGTATTTTATTTATTATTATTTATGACTCCCAGGAAACATAATAGACCAAACTGATGGGAATAAACAACATTTTGACAATTTGCGATCAAATTAGTTCAAATTATCAACACTTAAAATTTAAGCTTTACAAGAGGGATTAAAGGGAAGGCTTTTGAAGGGGAATTCGATTCAAGAAATTTCATGAATCGTACATATATCTTCAACAAAAGTACCTAGAACGCTCAAACCTAATATTTATGATTTGTTGAAAACCAGAGCATGACTCTTTGAATCTGAATCAAACCTGATTCAACATAGCGGGCGGATGATGAAATATGAAGGAATCTAAAAGACCTTCAAATAGCTCAAATTTGATAAACACGGACTAATATGATTCTTGCGCGCAATAAGTATTACACATCGTAAATGACCTTTTCATATATTTTTGGAAACTATAGGTAGGTTTCTAGCCTCGTTATCGAGAACTCAGCTAAAAGTTACATCATACAAACCTTGCATCGACCGCATATTGATCCGCAGTAGCGGTAGGACCACAAGCTGCAGTAGTGTAGTCGCCATAACCGTAACTGAAACGTAAAAATTCTCAATTAATTAAAAATTCGTAATTTTTCCTCGTTATGCATAAAACTCCAACTTACCAAGTTTCATTACCATATGTGTACGAAACTACGCCACCATATTCGCTGTATGTTCTACCATCTCTGTTGAGAAATATCAAAATTAAGAATTCAAGTAAACATTACGCACTGAGAGTAAGAAGACCGAATGTGTATACTAACGCTGGGTAATGAGCAATATTAGTATTAGGAGATCGTCGACCAATTGCCTCATATTCCGTGGCTGTAGGTACTCGGCCAGTAGCACTACTGTAGACATCGCGTCTATTTGAAATTGCCGCGTAATCGGTGAATCGTTCCATCGAATTTTGACAGAAATGATCGTAATATTCCTGCTCACAATGTATCGAGTATTACGAGAATATATGTTGGATGATATAAACCCATATACGTATCTAATACTTACTCGCATATCAGGTTGAGAATATGATAGAATACGCTCCCTTACGTAAGGACCTGATGGCATAGCCTGAGCATAATATTCACGCGGATAAGCTGTTCTAGGAACACCGTGCATTGGATCTTGTAAATAATGTGCTTGACCCGGAGCCATGCTAAAATCCGCCCATAACTTATATAAATTATCATACTATATTCCGAGTGTACGAAATTAATACTGGAGTTGCATAATTATTGTCAGACATAAAATTAATGCACTTACGCGGAGGGCGACTGAGTACATTCCTTCGACCAATGACCCGATAGACCACACCTGGAATACACAAGTTTCCTCTCAATATTCATAATTTAAAATTTCGCAAATTCGGAATCGCATAAATATAATGTTATGAATGACAATAATCAACAATTATAACGTCACAAATATAGAATAAATTACTTGTAACATTGTTGGGGATTTCCCATGCCCGGTCGTTGGCGAATACGGCTCGTAGAGATCTGCACTTTGAGCTGCTGCCCTTCGAGTTCATAACCGTTCATTTCTTTCATCAAAGTGGTGAGATCAGTGGTATCAATATGCTTAAACCAAACAATTCTTGTTAATACGTTTACACGAAAGAATCACATCATACTATATGTACTTTACTTACCACGAATCCATAATTACGCACGAGATCGCATTCGGCAACACTGCCGTATTTAGAAAAAAGTGCTCTAATATCAGCAGCTTTCACATTTTCGGCGATATTACCGACAAATAGTTTGGTGGTTGTTGCTGATTGTCGTTTCTTATTTTTCGCCTCTTCGACGGTAATTGCAGATCCATTTACTACAGATCCGTTCAGGTTTCTAATGGCTTCGTATCCAGCCGAAGAATTTTCCATATGCTGGAAGAAGAGCGAGTGAATATAAAACGGGTAACATCGTTGAATTCGTTAGACAACAAATCATCTATAACACGTATCACTTACCACGAATCCGTAGTTTTTCACCACATCGCATTCGACGACTTTGCCATAGTTTTCGAACAACGGTTGAATATCTTGGACGGTAGTTTTTTCCGGAATCTTTCCGATGAATATTTTGAACGTATTACTTGAATTGAATCCTGGCATCGTGCACAACAAACATTCGTTGTAAATTCGATAATTAAACGATGTAGCGAATTTAACAATTATGACGACGTCCCATTCACTTTCTCATTTCCAAGATTCTCTTCCTTCGTAAATTTTTTACATACTACTGTTCGATTATCCAGCTGACAGCTAATCGGCGGAATTTCCAAGAAAATAATTTATTACCAAGAAAAACAGCGTAATTACCCCAAAATTTTCGGTAAAGTTGAGTAAATGCGTGAAATTTCGAGTCGGATGCGAATATCGATTATTTTAGGATTTTTTCATTTTTAGTTTCTTTTTTTTTCGAATTAAAAATGGTTGAATTAATACTAATTCGTTTTGAACATCTTTGATGATGTTGATGCTATGAAATAGTTGCAATAATCTCTAATTTTCTGAAAAAATTAAATGCCTGAAGGGTAACCTCATCGTGAAAGTTTTGCAATACGCACTTCCAAATCCCATATCTTTTTTTTTCATAGCTCCTTCAAAAAGCCAAAAACACTAAAATAGTTAAACAGCCGACGTCGTTGATGTTCACATGTGAAGTGTTTTTTGAATCGGAGGAATTCAATATTTCCACTATTTCACCGTAATTATTAAGTACAAAGTCATATCTCGTTTAAAACCAAAAAATTAAAATAGTTAAAACCGATCTGATTTCACATTCCAACAATCACTAACTCAACATCACTATTTCACCGTAATTATTAAGTACAAAGTCAGGTAATACTCGTTAATAATACACCATATAATTAAAACATATCGTGTACCATTTAATCTGCCTATTTCTCAAGCATTCCAACACATCACTAACTCAACATCACTTTACTTTCAGGGATGGCTACTACTACCAATAATATCAACAGTATAACGCTGAAGGATGTTAATCAGCATAAATTTGTTAAAGCGTTTTCCGCCTTTTTAAAAAAGTAAGTACCTCTTATTCATTTGTAAAGCTCTCTACTCAATCTAACCCTTGAAAATTCTCGCAGAACTGGCAAAATCGAAGTACCAGACTGGGTAGATTTAGTCAAAAGCGCTAAATTCAAAGAACTCGCTCCATATGACGAAGATTGGTTTTACACTCGATGCGCGGCTACCTTAAGACATATTTACTTCCGAGCACCTGTTGGTGTTGGAACTGTGACCAAAATTTTCGGCGGTAAGGTTTAACCTACATAGCACATACTCTATTCGCAACTTAGGCACCGTTCATTCATCCTTTGCTCGTTCCGCAGGACGTAAACGTAACGGTACTAGACCATCGCATTACTGCAGGAGTTCCGGAAGCGTAGCCAGGAAAACTTTACAAGCTCTCGAGAACTTGAAACTGATCGAGAAAGTACCGGAGGGTGTCGGAAGAAGACTTACCGCTCAAGGTAGACGTGACGTTGACCGTATCGCTGCGCAAGTACAACAAGCTAAAATTAAGAGACAATATCTGAAGGCCCAACAAGCTACAGGAATTAAAGTACATGTCCCTAAGCCAGCGCAATGATGCATTTCTAAGAAATAAAACATTTTTATTACACTCGTGTTTCTTCTTTTCTTCCACAAACTGTTTTAATTCATTTATCCGGACTTTTCTATTAGTTGAATAGTAATATTCATTTTTTTAAAGAAATAATTCGTAATTTTCTAGCTTTGGTCCTACATTTCACCGATGTAATCAAAAAAACATTGAAAACACAATTTGATGTCAAGCATACTTTATTACTAGTCAGTTTCTGTATAAAATGTCCAAATCTAATAATTAAAATATGGGATTTTAAAATGAAAAAAATTAAAATAGCAGATTAAATGCAATAATTAATACACTTCTATATGTACCTACTAACAAAACCATGAGCTCACACCACTCCCAATCGAACACATTTTTCAACACGAAAATTTCACTTCCACACACATACTACACATAAAATGTACACTTATGATAACACTAAAAAGGGGAAAATTATATAACGTAATGCTCGAGTTTCCCTCTTCTTATCATAATAAATTACTGCATTTATACTGTGATCGCCGTTGTACTAACATGATAACATTAACATAACGTACAACTACGTACATTAAAACGATCACTTTTATCTTTTAAATAATAAACCGTTAACTAATAAATACAAAGAAATCTGCTTCGCCGTTTCACGTCATTCTCATCTTGCCATAGGCCATCTTAATAAGGCGCGTAACGAGATGATGTTCGCGTACCATCGCTAAACATTCAAACAAACAAAGGATTGACGATTATATACGTTAATTTATCTTCTATAAATTAAGCGCATTAGATGGTAGTTCAAGAGAGTTCGTATAAACTTTACAAAAATCGAAATGACTTTACGAGTTCAGTTTCATCTTCAATACAGATCAAATAACTCAAAATGAAATGACCACCAGAATCTCGTATAAAGGGACTTTTACAACAAAAATATTCTATTCTCACGTAGGCGAGCATGAACTTTTTTTTTTCTGCTCAACTCAGCGAGTCTACTTTTTCCAACTTTTAGCAAATTACTATTCGTGTCAAATGCAACGCCTTTTGGTAAAGCCTATCATTAATGATACATTTTATTAAATCAAGCCTACGAAAAAAAGTATCAAACAGAGTGCCTGAGAATTTTGTAAAACGGAAATCCAATTTTTTTAAATATTTTCAGAAGCTTTAGGATAACCTCCAAAGTGAGATCGAACTGCAATTTTCATTTTTTTCCATACCGAACATTCTCCTTTACTTCTTCTCATACTGAAGCGAGGTGTTGATATGATCTCTTCTTGAGTATTGTTAACAACCTTACAGACTCGGATTTTAAGCTCTTTGTGTTATAAACAAAAACAAGCCAGTAAGTGGGTTTTCGTAATTTTTTGTTTCACTGTTTATATTCGTAGTTATTATCATTCAACATTTTCATTCGCAACATATTTCTGTCCAAATACTCAAGGTATGGAGGTCAACCAAGTAAACAATTTTTGGAAGAGGAGTATGGTCTACCCCTGGCATTTCTTTAATTACACCAATGCGTCATACAACGTTACTACTTGATTCGAGCACACAAGTAACAAAATTAGCTAAAAGGCGAATAAATTCATTACATACAGGTATTTTTGACAACGAAAGTATAATTTAAAATTTCGCATTTCATTGATAGACGCTTTTAGGCATTAAATAAATTTCATTTTCATACTTGCGGGAGGAAAGCGCTACTTTACCTCCCGCTCGCTAATCGCTCGTGTCTCAAACGAGCGCTTTTCTCCCGCATTTAAGAAAAATTTCGTTCATAACTAGAGAGGTAAAAGTGATTCTTGACGAGTATGAGGTTTGTTACCCGAGCAAAGCGGGGGTGATAAGTCACACACTCGTCAAGAATCACTTTTACCTCCCTAGTTGTGAAATATACTATTATACCATTTATTCTAGGTAATATCATTCAAATATATAATTTATTTCAATGAAAGAAAGATTTTTGCGCTTGAGAGTGCTCGAATGAAACAGTCACCATGTATACTCGATCCATAATTTATTTAGAATTATACACAAAAACTGAAGGAATATCTTGATATGAAATCCAATATTTCAAAAATCGAAATCAATATTTACACCATCTAAGAAATGGAATTCAGAGTAACGTATCGATAATACCTACGATGTACCTGATGCAATCAACAATACGTTTAGAGTCCCCTTAAAAATAGCGTAGGTAAATATAGTACTTTCATTGATTTCAGAAATCAGAACTAAATTAAAAATAATTCGAGAACTACTGGAAAATAAAAAATCGAGCATAATGCCTTTCCTGAATCATTTGAGCGGAAATTAATTATTAAACCTGGATTAAACATCATTAAAATAAGAGAAAAAGAGCACTGTAATTTTTGGCCGATTGTTACGTATCACTACATGATAGAAAAACTTCATTTTTTCACCTTCTTTAAAGAATATTACGAGAATATTTTAATGAATAATATTACACCACATCGTGCAAATACTTTTCATCGACAAGTATTATTTTCCATCTTTTACTAATGAAATGATGAATAATTTTATATTATATTGGCCTCTTCTAATTCATCTCACATTAGTGATGGAAACTATCGATAGTATCCTTGATGAAGAATATCACTATCGATAGTATGAAAAAGCACTATCGATACTTTCAAAATAGAAAAAATTACCATTAAGAAAAATAAATAAATAAATAACTTCATACGTGATTATCACATCTCGTAAGTTCTTACACTTTTTACATAACAGAAAATTTTCAAAGAGCATGAATAAAAATTTTAAAAAAGCAAAAAATGGTTCAATTTTATTTTTCGCCAGTGCGTCTTCAACCGTTGATATTTCATTTTCATTTTTCAGCTTGGTAAGCATGAGCCAAGCTATTTACTGAGACTATCGAAACTATCAGTAAAAATACAAAAACAGTATCGATAGCAAAATTATCGATATTTTTTCAGAAGCTATCGACACTACCGATAGTTTCAATCATCCAGTTCTAATAAATAATACTTGGCAAAAATCGATTGCAATAGGGTTTTGTTTCACAAAAACCCTAAAAAAAAGAAACACGCTGTATCCTAGCTGTTTTCTGGATATACAATACGCAACTTGTATCGTCCCACCTAAAGAGGAGTTGAAACGGGGGGGGGGGAGAGATAGGCAGATTTTAATATGTGATAAGGTGCACTTTCCTTCGTAGAACAAATCAAAAGAAAACCTTTCACAGAAATTTCTTTGATTTAATGATGTTTTTCATCTATTCCTGCGCACTAATTCGTGAAAATATAAAATCATTTTTAATTTATTAGGCAGATGTTTTTCTATTTTCAAGATGCCTGGACTACCATCTGCCATATTATATACTCACCGAGCACCATCCGAACGTCGAGTTGAGTACTCATCGTAAACGTGTCTGCTGTAAGAAAAAGAAACACTATGTGTTATTAACAGTTCACCGTGAAAAAAAAAAAAGAAAAAAAAAAAACATGCGCGCGTAAGTCATAACTCATAAGATTAAAGAGGTTAAATAAATATATACCTTCTATCATCGTACGGGTCCAACGAACGAGCATATTCATCGTACGCAGATCGGCTGCTCCTATACATCATAAAATCGCATTAATAAAAACCATTCGTTAAAATTCCATACCTCATGCTTTCTTCGAAATTACAAAAAAAAAAAAATGGGTTAAAAAAAGCAATACATAAACAATACACCAAAATTTCCCATCATCAACTCCGGAACACTGATTCACAATCGATTCATTCGGTCCGTACGATCGTGGTACTTACTTCGTCGACGACAACCTAAATCGTGACACCGGCGAAAGGATATTTCACGATGCGACACATAACCGGATCACGATGAGCGAACGCAATTCGCGAAACACCAACATCCGATGATAATCCTACAACAGCGATCTCGTTCAAGCCGACAAAAATCCTGTCGCGTCGCGTACCCACACCCGTACCCCACACTTTCGTCGATGTCGCCGAAACGCGAATCCGCCATACAGGATTTTTGCCGACCTCGTTCGAATGCGATCGCGGTAGCACTGAGCGCCGGAGTTCGCAGAACCGAACTCAACACAACCGATACGATTCACTTGCTCGTACTCGCAACCTCACATTACACCGTCGCATGCAAGCAAAATAATTCTTACGTGTATTTGGAAGGCGAGCGACGGCTGAACATGTCGTACTCGGAATCCCGCGACGATGCCAATCGAGAGGCAACACCGGGCGGCGGAGGCGGCGGCATTAAATCGCGTCTCGATGATAACCGGCTGTACTCGCGTTCGTCGTCGTAACGATCGACCGATCTTTCGAAACGGTCAAGATACCGATCGTAAAACTCCTACAACAAATATACCGTTTAGCCGGATACGACAAATCCGTTATGACATCACTTGCAACATCGATGTTGTCGCAAAGTAGTAAAAAAACAAACAAACAAACAGAGATGAAAAACATCTACAATCTATGTTTAGAAAAGAAAAAAAAAAAAAAAGTGAAAAAACAGCTATAAAATAAACAATGATCGAGCGTCCGATAAACATTTTCGGCGTCGTATTCGCAGCGAATAGTAGTTCAAGAGAACGCGTCGTCGTTGACCGACCAAGCATCACGCGTAGCGACGAACACAGCGATTGATCACGACAAAAACGTGGCTACAATTCGATTAGGTACACGTAATACGCGGGTCATTTCCGTATCAATTGTTTGTCACCTCTTGTTCTCGCATTTCGTATCTTTTTTTCCAAGCGTTAGCTTTGCTCCAGAGATATGGAAACCAATATCAATTCCTCGAGCATCCCACAGACGAAAGCAGACGAACTACCTAATTTTTGGCGTTTTCCAATTTTCATAAAATACGACCAACCACTGACTTTTGTAGAAAGCGAAATAATTCACTTTGAAAAGACTGATTTTCATACTTCAGTTATTGCCCAACTAAAGGAGTCTGAATGACCAATAAAATCATCGAAAATCGAAATTCAAGCTTTTCGCACGAAAACCTCAACTACTTTCATCGTTTAAAAAAATATGAATCTCCAAAAAATTTCAAAAAAAAAAATTATCATAATAAAAATTAAAATAATAATAATAAAAATAATAATAACGAATTTGCTAACGCGTTATTTTGAAAATAAAGGCATATCCTTCAGAGGGGGGAGGGGGCGCCTCCAAATTTTGTGTGACATTCTACATATTATTTTATAGGTACTATCTGGATACTCTGCGTTACACTGATGGTGCTTGATGGTTAAAAAAAAAATTAAATACATGCTTTTAGAATTCTTTAGCCTTACGAGAAAATAAATTTCAAAAGTTTATTTTTAGCGTTTTTCTCAGATTGAAAATTATTCGAAAAAAATTCAAAATTCACTAAAAAAATATAAAGTTTGAAAATTGTGGAATCAAATGACTCATTTTTTCTCTGCTCAATATTTCTCAATTACCTATTAATTAATTAAATTGTAGATTTGATACCTTCATCTAGTCCTTTTCAAAACGATAGGTCACATGTTCGGGAAAATTACAGCATATTTTTCGTTTTCAGGGAACACATAATAGGAAGAGCGTATTTCCTTTTTTTTCAAGGGAATATTATATGCGCATATTTCACCTATTTTCAGAGTATAGAAATACCGAGCTCTATAGTGATCACCATCAACTGCATAGACAGAAATTTCTCTTAGCGGAGGTTCAAACTTTCAACTCGAATTCAATATTTTTGCCGAAGTGAGGGGAGACATTTTATGAGACAGGATAACAGCGTTAACATGAATAATATAACTGCTTACCTATCACGTTGTCGCTTCTTCATTTGTTGCTAAACACGTAATTATAATTCAAAAAAATTGCATTTTTTGCTAAGCTAATAGGGAGGAGGGGAGGTTATGACCCCTGAACCCCTCTCTCGGCTACGCTATTGATTACCATAGTTATCATGCTTGAATGGGTTGTCAACTCATGATAACGAAATTTTAAATAATTCAAATGCCAGTATAGGGGGAAATGGAAGAGTGATGATGGACGAGGGATTAAAAATAAATTCGTAATTCGAACCAGAACTGTTGAATACGCAATATAACCATGCTACGCTACGTAAAAGAAAACAAACTCTACTACTCCCATAATTTTATTGCACGAGTACTTTCGAGCACAGGGTGCGTGGCGTATTGCAGATATAGTGGTTAGGAATGGGGTATGAATTGAGAGACTACTCCTGCTCTCATATTCCACTTCACTCTTAACCACTATACACTTAAAATGAACTACGCACTTTCGCCTCATTAATCGTTCGAAAAGCTTTCAAAGCCTATTTGGACCTAGTTACTCAACCATGCCCATTTGTTACTTTTTTTTTGTACTTTCCTACCTAAAACGTTAATTTTGTATCTTTTTCAGACTTTTTGTATTTTTCGTTATCTGGTAGATGCTATAAAATACTGCTAACTATGATAGGTAATTTAAACGTCGTCAATCATAATTTCAAATCAACGAGAAACGTAACTCAGCTTAAGAAAATGCGTTTTTCATCATTACTTCATTTCTAATGATTCAGGGAGGGGGTATGAAAACAGCGGACGAAGAAAAATAAGTTCATAACCGTAGATAGCTTACTTGAATTGCATGCCTGTATTTCTTTTCCATTTGTTCAAATGGGGGGGGGGGGGGGGGGGGGGAAGGAAGAGACAACTATACTCCTCAACAGGGAAAAACCGATTTTCAATAATATATTAAAATTGAAAATTCAATAAATTGTTTTATTTTAAATTTTTTTTCAAATTCATGAGTCCTGAATATTTTTCTTGATAAATGAAAATCAACGATTTTATACGAAAAGTTCAAGTAGAAATTTTTTCAATTTTTTTGGCTCTCTTGGAATCTGACCCGCGAAAAACATTCATCTGTGCGTGAATTCTTTCGCTTTTTACAAACGTCGAAAGTTACCCACGAACTGTGAAAATTGAAAAATGTCGAAAAATAAGAAGTCCTTTCCTTTTCACTGAGGCATTCGCCTAAAATAATGATGATTTATTGGTCTCTAGAGCAAAACTAATTCGTAAACGGAACGAACGAAATCGAAACACATCACGTAAAACGCCAGACTAAACTAGCACGGAATGACCCACGTACAAAAAATTCCAATAAATGCTAAACGATTCAACATCAAAAAAAGCTCCTACAACAACGCTACGTTAACTCGTGCGCCTTCACGCTGAAACAAAACCTACAACCAATTAGCACGCGTAAATTACACCCTACAGATCAAATACGTACTCTAGGATCGGCCAGCATTCCATAAGGGTTTAATATACGTTCGCGTACGAACGACGCAGACGGCGGTGGCGGCGGCGCTGGATACAACTCGCGCGACGAAAACGCCGACGTCAGCGACAAAGAAGGTACTCCTCTGGGATCGTAAGCATTAGCGTACCTAAAACAAGAATACATTTACCGTCTAGACTACCATTCGTTTGGTACGATTTTCGATACGTTATTTACTCACACAGCCGTAGCGGCGGCAGCAGTCGCTGCTGCGCTCACCGAAGCGTTCTTCGAACACTCCTTGGACCAATGACCGGTTCTACCGCATCTGCCAATCAAATAACGTGGTTATTTTCGCGAGATCCGTAATAACGAAGAAGTAGAAGAAAAAAAAAAAGGCGCTCGGACGTACTTGTAACAACGTTGCGGATCATCCATTCCCGGATGTTGTCGGACGCGACTCGTCGAGATCTGCACTTTGATCGGTTGCCCTTCGGCCATTTCGTAACTGTTCAATTCCTTCAATAACTTGGTCAAATCGTTGGTATCGATGTGCTGCGAAATCACGCCTCGAATTAAATACATTCATACACGTACGCCGAGTAGGTAAATATAACTTGCTTGAAATAAATTTTACCCATGAATTTTATTTATTTATCTGTTTATTTATCTAATATATTTATTTAATTATTTAATCGTTTATTTGTCTATCAAATCATTTAGTTACCTAAATAATTAATTATTTTATTCATTTATTTATTTGATAATAGTATATTCAATAATTCAATTATTTATATATATAAATTATTTATTTGTATTTGTCAACTTGTTTATTTATTTATTTATTTGTGTCTGTTGAAGTACTATTTTTAGCTCTAATTTTCCTACAATTCCACTTGGGAAATTAAAATTTTCATGTTTACAGGAAACTGTAATAGAAAAATGCCAACTCATCTTTCATCGCATTGAAGGACTATAACAAGCACTTTATCTGGTCTAAAATGTCTTGACAGCGTGATCAAGTTAAAATAAATCTTTCTAATTTTTCTGCCCGACTTCATTCGACTACCTCCCATTTTGTTCGAATTTATCCGATTTTATTCGATTCTGCCCGACTTTATACGATTCCACCCGACTTTACCCGATTCTGTCCGACTTTATCCGATTCTATTCGAATTTATTCGATCCCACTCGATTTTACCCGATTCTGCCCGAGCTTATACGATTTCATCCGACTTTAACCGATTTCGTCCAACTTTACCCGATTCTGGCCGACTTTATCCGATTCTATCCGATTTTATTCCATTTTGTTGGACTTCATATGATTCTATCGTACTTAATTTCACTCTGTTCAAATTCATCTGACTGCACAAGATGGAGCAAAGTTGAGTAAATTTTTCTCTCTCTCCCAAGTCAGACAATCTGTTACCTAGTAGCTGAGTTTTCCAATAAAAATTCGGATAATGACAGGAGGATGGGGTAGTTTTTCCAAGCAATTACTGAAGAGACCTACATGTTAAAAAGTTTTGAAAGCGAAGCGAAACCCGTAAATATTCAGCATTTATGTAAAATTCTTCTAAATTTTTTTTTACTCGGTCATTTTATTTATGATAATCAATTGTTTGAAAATTAATTTATTAATTACATTTTTGAGAAAAAGTAAATTAATTATTCTAGTCGGTAAATTTGTGTCGAGAAAAAATATACACATGGTAATGGATATGATATGATTTACACTCTCCCCAACCCCTTTTTTCCCAATGAAGTACATAAAATATAATAGCTTTATTTTTCATTAAAAACACAATTAAAAAAAAAAATTCGATCGCCTATATCCAAGTACTCACCACGAATCCGTAATTCCTAATAATATCGCATTCCACCACGGTACCATATTTCGAGAACAACGCCCTCACTTCGGACGCCTTAGTACGATCTGGTAAATTACCGACGAATATCTTCACCGTAGGTGTGTTGGGTCCTTTTCGACTAGTAGCCGCTTCTACCTTGATTGCCGTGTTATTAACCAACGAATTGTTTAAATTTTTTATTGCCTCGCGTCCCGATTCTTCGTCTTCCATATGCTATTCAAGGATGAAAATAACAAAATTAAAACAAATTAAAAATCCTCCTACGTCTTCCTCCAGTTCATTGTACTCGTTTACTCACCACGAAACCGAAATTTTTCACGATATCACATTCGACGACGTTACCGTATTTTTCGAATAACGGTTTCACTTCCGTAGCGCTAGTGCCGTCCGGCAAATTGCCGACGAATATTTTGAAAGTTCCAGCTTTATTAAAACCCGGCATTTTGCTTCCTTCTGTAAAACCATCGTTTCGTCGTTAAAATCTCATCGAATTTCGCACCGATCAAGATAATTCCAAGTATTCTCGCTAGGACGAGATTCAAGTTTTTCGAGTTCCCCACGAGGAACATGGGACTTGGGAGTGAGTTTACTCTGAATTAAAATTTTCTCATAATGTGTAACAATAGGTGGTAAGGGGTGGGGAAATAAACAATGGCTTTTTTACAAAATATGACTTTTCCCAATTTCATGATCAAGATAAAAGGGGAAAAGAATAATTCGATCATTATGTATACAATATAAATGCACTCTTATACACAATGACGCAGAAACTACTTTCGTAACACATAATTTAAAAATTGTTCAAATTCCAAAATCAGCTCTCTGAAAAATTAACGTAGTTTCGTTGATACACTTGTTTGATTATTTTGATATAGGCTGATGCAGGAAGGTATTACTAAGTGTACCTAACCTACGAGCCCATGGAGTTTGATATGATTAAGGGAGTGAATGAAACAGCAATTCTTCAGGAGCATAAATTTCTTCAATAGTCAAGGAAACAGATGCACCCACTCGAACCCAATTTTTATCACAGGTAGACTATATGTGCGATGACGTCATTGCTCGATTGCAAAACTTAAAATTTCATCCAAATTGAAACTGTTTTCCACAAAATGGATTGAACTTTCCAAAAGCAACGAAAAAAGCAGTGTACTAGAATTAGGTACCTATCTTCAAGAGAGAGAATTAAAGGGCTCCTAAAATTTGTACTTCTTCGAAATTTCACTAATGAAACATTTTCGAGCATAATTTTTATTTTTTTGCATTTTCATGCATTATCAATTTCATGTATCATTTGTCAAAAGAAGTATATTTTGGAAAAACTCGATGAAAAAGGCGAGACAGTGACGTCACAAAAGGAAAAATTTTCTTCTCTGAAATTTTTTTCATCTAGAAATCCAAGTATGTACTTGAGAAAAAAAGCGAAAAAGTCACGTAGCTTTTTGCAAATTTGCGAAATTGAAGGAGCAGTAGCGCATTGAAAAACTTTCAATTCAAATCTCGTTTAATTTTGGAAATTGGCCAAAATTGTATTTTATGTAAGCTTCAAATTTATAATACCCTTATGTCTAGATTCCACGACTACTGTGGTAGGGCTCGGTACCCAAAATTTCCATTTTTTCCCACCTTACGACATACTATTGCGTCTGAACTGGTTTACTAGATTTTTTTCTTCTCGTATTACATTGATAAACTAATCGAATTAATCGGCGAAAATATTTTAAAAATTTCGAAATGAGCGACCGATAACTCGACATACGTACAATTACTGCGTACGTCGTTAGTAGCTGATGGTTCGTGTTATTCTTATCAAATTTTATTGTAATTGTCAGCCATTTGATAATGACTACATGAGCTATCTAAACGTCGCGATAATTTAATAATATACGACTTGGTTAATTTAAAACGATGAAAATACATAGCTACGAAGAAAAATTTATTTCCTGTTTTGATTAAATTCGACTAGATGAAATTTGAAAAATGACACTTTTCTTGGAAGCAGTTGATATTAAAGCGTGACATATCAGACTGCAATCAACGCGCAATACCTTGATGTACCCTGTGTCCAAGTGATTCGGGTACAACTCTTCTCCAATTATTTAAAATTGATTTCTTCAAATGCGAAGAAGTTATAATGCAGTTGAAATGAATTTATCAGCTTTGAAATTCATCAAAGTAATTTTAAAAATAATTTCCAATTCAGAAATTTGTACTTCAACTCTTTTTATGTTATCAACAAATTGAGATAACTAAAACTGTTGCGCTGATTGTACCCGAATCACTTGGACGCACCGTATACATAATATACTCGTATTTCACATAATTACATTATATTACTCATATCACACAATTAAATTAAAAAAAAAAAAATCCGGTATTTTGTCTAATATAATAAAATTACAAAGAAATGAAATTTCGAACACGAGAATCGAAAATCAAACTCGAATTTAGGAGGTCAGTGAGAGGGCAATGAAAATGAAAAAATATAATTGCGGACAAGAGAATTGAAAATCAGACCTGAATTATAGATGGAACGGGTGTGCAAAGAGGCCGGTTTACCAGCAGGGTCATGACAATTCGCACGTTTATTATAGAAAAATTGATTTTTCCAAGTAATAACGAAAGTATCAGAGTTGACTCGATTTCACCATTTGATAAGTTAAAACAACGTCCATAGCTGGCGGCTCTTGTAAAACGATATTGAATTCGGTATTAGTGTCGAACTAAAAATAAATTAGTTCTTTTGGCTTTCGCATGAATTTTAACCAAGTTCCACTCCAATGAAATGATGAACATGTGTCACGAGGAGTTTCGATTTTCAACATTTTCGAGTTTTTCTTTCTAGTAGGTATTTCCGGAACTGACGAAGGTTTGAAATTATTATGGGCTTGAATGCCATATTTATATACCCAAGGGTTGAAAGAAAGTTAATGTCAATTTTCACCAAATTTGTTGAAAAATGAGCAATCTTTTTTTTTTCAGGAAAAAAAATCATTTTTCAAATTTCCCAAGTTTCCAAGAATAACGAAATATTTTTCGTTGAACAAGCACAGAATTATAGCCTAAGGGGATGCTGCTAGTCATGAGCCCTTTCCACGAGGTGAATTTCTTGAATATAAGAAATGTTATAAAATCGTATAATTTCTCTATAACAACAGTCATCGTATAAATTTATATTGAATTGTTCAAAAAAAATTTTGTACATCGATTTGTACGATTCCATTGAGTAATTTTACGGCAAAATAAGTTCACTAATTAATCATTAAATATTATATTTTTCATCTCTTTCAATCGTGAACAATAAATTGTCCGATGACACTAAATATTTCTGTTTAGTTCTCAACGCTCATATGAAACCAAAAATTCGTATTTTCTTCAATATCTACTATATTTTTCAATATTCCTATCAAAATTTTCATTACAGCTAAAATAAATAAATCATCGCTAATCAACCAATATTCGTAATAGAAAAAAATAATACTTCGTAAATTTTCATAATTTTTCCAAAAAATCACCAAAGCTGAGAATACACTCCCAAACTCATTTCGATAAATACAATTTCGCGCAAAATTCACAACACCTCATCCATCCATCGTAGAATACGCCATCCGCAAATAAATTACGCAAACGAACGCTCGATTATAATTTATTTCTCAACATCGAGAACAAATTTTCACATACTCGTTGGCAGATGTAACAAAAAATATATATATAACCGCTAAATCTAATATAACGACAGTGTTCATATACTCCCTTATTTAAATAATTCACAATAATAAGTTCGTTTTAATTACGTAAATAAAAAATAATAAAACACATACTCGCACACCCGCATATCTTCTTTCCTTCAAGTCTTAACTCAGGTACCAACAGTATCCAGTAGTCGGGTATATTCGACCGAAAAAAAGCCGAGAAAATGGAGGGATGGTGAGGGAAGTGAGAGGGGAATTACTCAGCCAATGTGCGATATACTAAGGAACATCGAAAAGTATGCTTCAATCATTTCCGAAACAAAATCGAACTTCTACAACGACCGTTCGTGAAAATATAAATGTGAATTGGAAAAAATGAGGTAGAGGGGAAAGGGTAAATTTCGCCAATAAACGAGTAGAAAAAAATTCTCTTTCGCAAGATTTGTTTTTTCTCGCAAATTCCCATCCAGAAATCGATACAAGTATTACAGCGCGATTAAAAATTCATTTAAAACCACATTCCTAAAACGCAAATAAAATAAAGCCGACTAGTACAGCAGCTGACGTCGGTCCCATCGACATATGTTAGGATGTTGCGGAGGAACTCTCGCCGAGTACAGAAAAAGATATTGTCGGCCCCTCGCTATGGTCTTATCTTGGGGGGGGGGGGGAGGGGAGGGTAGAAATATCACTTTTTCGACTGCAAAATTTTACATGATTTTCATCTTACCAAATTGTACTCTCCCTCCCACCCCCGCTAATGAATCCAAGTGGACACAAATTTTCCGCTATTTATTTTTCAACTGAGGTGTTTTTCATGTAGAAGTGCCATTTCTGAAAAGTTCGATTTTTAAATTCGGATTTTTGAGCTTGACAAATTGCACCCCTTTCCCCCTCCAATTGCGACATAAAAAATAATTTCACTCAGCTGTTCGTAAATCTTGGGCTTTTCAATTTTTAACTGAAGTGTTTTTGGCGTAGAAGTGCTAGGTGGGATTTTCACGATAACCAGAGCGCGCTGGTGTGCGTTGATATTTGGAGTAATCAAGGGATAAAATCACATAAGCTTATATAGAAACTGAAATAGTTTTCAACGGAAAATTTTTTGGAAAAACTTATAAAGAAGACTTCGTATTTAACCCACCCTAAAATAACTAATTTTGTACTTCTCTTAAAATTTGATGTTTTATAATTTTTTGAAAATTAAAATTGCAGTTGTTATAAAGATGAAAATGTAAGAAACAAATTTCCTTTTTTGTTCATTTTTCCAATTATATTTTATTTTAGAAAACATTAAAACGCTGTTTTTATTCATTAATGCTGTCTTCCTCTCAAAATCCTCATTTTCCGATTTCTTTTAAATGATATGATTTTAATTTTTGTGAAAATAAAAGAAAAAAAAAATGAATTTTAGGGTGAAATGGGGGCGGGGGAAACGCCAATTTTGAGCTTACTATATTACACCCCTCTCCCTCTTCTTATTGAGTGGTATAAAAAATTGATTCCACTCAATTGGTCTCAAATTTTATGCTTTTCATTTTCTAACTTAGGTTTTTCCCCATAAATGAGCGGACAAGAAAAACATCTTCCAAAAAAAAAGAAAAAAAATTTTTGATAGTCTTTTGTATGTATTACAGAGTCAAGGGCATCATAGGAAAAAAATGTATACCAACCAATTTTTTGTAAATGTAAATCTTTTTATTTTTGCGTAAGATTTTTTTCACCTATGATCAATAGTAGCCAAAATGATTGCACAAAATGAGACCACAGGGGGCGGCGACAACGTGACTTTTTTTTTACTCGTGAAGGGCTTCTATACAACCTCGAAAAATGAAATCCCACCTCGTAATATCGATGGTACCACGTCAGCTCCCGAACTATACATTTTCATCTCATTGAACTACCAGTCCAATCGGCATATTCAACTCGTCTTAAAAAACTCTCCGCGATCAAAAATCGCAATAAATCTCCATGCAGAAATACATCACATAATTTCACGATAAAAAATACCAAATAAATCCAAAAAAAAAAAAAACAAACAAACATAAAAGCATCGTCGACGACAACTTGTAATACAATGGCGCGAATGTGTAAATTCAAACATACAAATATAATATATAAAACTTCGAAATTTCTGAACACAAATTTTTAAAGCTTAAAATTATTTTTAAAAAAATCAATAAATACATAAATATTATGAAAAAAAAAAAAAAAAAAAAAAACGACTAAAAAACCTAAAAACGAGGGGCAAGGGACCAATAATAGTGGGATCGAGTACATAGAATAGACTACAAATTATCATGCAAAAATCACACAAAAAAAACCTCTTACTCGGAATAAATATCATTTACGATCATTCGGAAAGGGTGGGAAAAATCTAACAAAAAATTCTACATCCTCACGCCGGTCATATTCACTCCCACGTACCAAATATCAGCGACAATTTATCGCCGAAATTAAAAATGCCCACGCAGATTAAAATGATAATTGGTAAAATAACGTAAAAATCGAAATACGGGTAACTCTTTAAATAATCGTATTGTTCTTGTAATCTCGTCAGTCTGCTCTCCAGGTCTTTTTTTTCGGCTGCGATGGCACTCAGTTTCTCCCTCAAGATGACCAGGTCATCGGTTAAAAACCTTCGTAAACGATTGGACGAAGGTGTCTCCGTTGCCTTTGATACATCCGGTTCATCCGCTGGGACTCTATCGGAGATAATATGCAGCTCATCTATGGCCCGGACTAACTGCTCAGATTGGGATTTCAGGGCATCCATTTCGTCGCCTATAGCCACCATTTGTTGGCCATCGGTGATCTGCGCTAGACCGTGGTCTACTGCGTTCAATTTTTGATTAATGGCGTCGGTGAATTGGACGAAATATTTGATCAATTTAACGGTAACCTTTTGCTTCTCTTCGGCCAGCTCGTGGGCCTCGGAGAGTTGTTTTTTCAGGCTTTGCACGTCTTCGATACGTACTTCTTCTTTTTGATAGGCGTCTAGATTGTGCACGTGTTCTTGCAAGGTGCGCAGAGCGCTCTCTAGGCTTTTCAGTTGCTTCTCCGAGATGTCTAGTTTGTCTTCTTCGATGGCGCAGGATACGGTCAACGTGGTTAATTCGTCTTTGGAGAACTTCAGTATTTTTTGCAACTCCGCTACTCGTTCGTCTGTACGTTTGATGTCTCTTTGGATGACGTTGAGGAGTTTCTTTTTCTCTTGCATATCCAAAGAGTCGTTCTCTGCGGAGCATTTCTTCTCGTTCAATTCGTCCATTATGTCGACCGCTTTGAATAGCTCGAGTTCGTTTTTACGTTCGATGATTTTCGATTCGAGCTCTAGCTGCTCTTTGCAGTAGTCTTGGAGCTCGGCTATGCACTTGTTGAGGTTAGCTTCGGCGGTAACTGCGGCTCGTTCTTTTTCCAATTTTTCGCATTTCATGTCTTCCACTCGTTTACGTATGATTACCACGTTTTCGCGACACTTACGTAGAGCTTCTGTATAAATGGATATCCACGACTTGACCAAATCTATATCTGTGATTTTATCTTTGATCACCGTCGGGTCGACTAATTCGCATAATATGTCGCTGTGGTGTTTCTGTAATTCTTCGACTTGAGTTTGCAACGACATTACTTGCTTATGGGCGTAGTCGCCGTGGGTTTCTAATTCGTTAATTGTCTGCTGCAGTACTTTCTCTGTAAACGTTAGTTTCTCTATTTGAGTATAGAGGGCGGTATTTTCGTCGACGAATTTTTGCGCGTTTTCTTTACCCTTCTCTTCGGCCAGTTGTAACTTGAGCTCGAGATCTTCGATGGTTTTCTCTTGTTGGGAATTTTTCATGGCTAACTCTCGTAGCTCGTTTTGACAATTCGTCAGCAGTAACTGGGTGTTGGCGAATTCGGTTTTCACGTTCTCCAACGCTCGTTCCAAATCCTGACATTGTTGGGCTGCTGTTAACTTCTCTTCGAGAATTTTTTGGAAATATTCTTTGACCATGCCTTCGTAAGCGGTTTTGTCTTCTTGTAGAATTCGCATCTCTTCTCGTAACTTGTCTTCGGCGAATTTCTGCGAATAGCATTTCAACTGCACCTCTAACAGTTCGACTCTAGAGAGCAAGCTGTTGTTGGATATAAGAGCTTTCCAACTTAACTCGGTGCTTTCTCTCAAAGTCTTAACTAGGGTTTGTAAAGCGTGTAATTTGCCTTCGAGCATTTGTTCGCGTTGCAGAGATTCTTGTAAATACTGATTCAACTGATATAAATCTTCTAAGGTTACTTTACTGCGATCACCGGTAGCGAAAATATTTGGTAATGGTTTAGCTTCGCGGCCATTTGGCAGGAAGAGTTTTAGAGTTGCGATTACACAACCGTGGGTCACGTTACGCGAATTCTCCACTACATCGACTCCGAACTGAACGGTGTCACCGCTGAATACCTCTCTGGGGGGTGATTCTTCGCAAGATTTACTCAGGCGTTCGGTGTTAACAAAGGTGCCGTTACTGCTGCGCGTATCTTTGAGCAGGAATTTACCTTCTTCGAACCACAGTAGGGCGTGATTTCGCGACAGCACTTTGCAATCGAAGATACCATTGTTGGCGGCGGTTTTATTGTGACCGACGGAGCGACCGATTTTGATCGGTTTGTCTAGTATTAATGTGCGATCGACGAAGTTATGAGAATTCGGATGACATATTAGGTACGCTTTGGCTACCGAGTTGCTGAAGTCGCCGGCACCCGAGTGTTTAATGGTGTTTGTGTTGCTCGCGTTAACATGCGTCAGGTTCTCGATAGACGTGAGCATTATGGTGCAAAGCTGTAGCTTCACCATTCATGATTCTATACCCGCCACTATTCCGTTGATCGGACTAGATTTACATAATCATTTCTGTGGTGGTGTGTACGCAACCCGGTATTTAATTTTAACAAGATTAGCCAATCACACACACCTACAACATAACGAAAAAAATATAATTATATTTATATCTTATATACCTATTAATAATCTACCAGTATAATCGTATTAGCTACCTAACCTACGTAATACAAGTGCCAGCTCCATGTACCTATTATCAAGCGGCAAAAAATAACTCGATATCGTGTGATTGGCTAATCATTGTTTTGTGTGATGTTCACGAATTTACATTCTACCGTGCAAGGTTCACGTACACCGCGTTATTTTCCACAATTAGGGACGCTGACGAACTAACGTCGTCCATTAGACGCGAATTAATCGTCGCGAAAATGTTACAATTCTTTGATTAATTTACACGGGTCAAATTATCTCGGATAATTAAACGCGAGCAGAATTACGCCGAGTATTTGAATTGGTAGCATTTCGTATCAGAAATTTTTTCGACAAACGATAATTTCAGACAAACCGTAAATAAAGGTTGATATAAAATCACGTATAAACAAGAGGTTAATCATAGAGAAACACTAATACTACAAGAATATTTACCAACTCACTTTATAATCGTTGAGAATGAGTATCAATCGTAGATGACAATTTATCGCAGGTGAGTCAAATGGTATTCACAAGAATGACTTGAAGAGAAATAATCGACGATTATAATCTTTGGATCATCAAAACTATTAGTATAAAATAACACTTTATCGACAGCTAAAAACACGAATTCAAAATGGACGTCACACATTCAATTCAAAGCGTAATCTTGATGCGTGCGAAGAACCGAAGGAGGAATAAGTGGAGGGGGAAGTACTCAAGCGCAGTAGTGGAATGCGATTCGATTATCGATTTGGAATATTTTGGATGTGTATTACTTGGAAGAATTTGAATAGGAAACAACCAAATACATACTTTAATGATGAAATAAGTTCGTCGAAAAGTATTTTTATTCATTTATTTCTTTTTGTTCTTATAGTTTGTAAGATGATTGATTAATTCAATTATTAACTAAACATCTCAATCGATATTTCGATATTTACATTCTAGCCAAACGAATGAAGCTCGATGTGAGAAGTTCGTGAAGATTTGAATCATTTAGGTTGTGTCACTCTCGTTCTTTTCTTACGGTTTTTACTTTTTATTTTTAATTTATTTTTCAAAATTGGCTACAGTTTTTAATTTCTCACATTTTAGTATTAATTTCTTTCGCTAACATTTTATATCTTATATTTCAATGTTTCTCATATCAGAGACAAAAATTGAGGTTTTCAATCCAATTTTCTTTAAAACGATGTAGAGCAAGAAAAACTGACTGTTGAAGCAGTAGTCGAAGATATCATTTTTACATTAGATTAATTCAATATTAAATTTTAAAAGAACAATAGGAGGCAATTTTCTGCTTTAGAGAAAATAATAAAGCTTTCAGTGAAGATCCTAAAGTGCCTAAATGATTTTCATACCCCTGAGCGCCAATTCCTTTTCCACTGAAAAAAAGAATCAATTATTTCAATGCTTTTCATTCAATCTTGTTATAATAAATAATTTTTTCCTCTTTAGTTCGAAAAGTTATCTAATCCCAAGAATTCTGATTGGAAATTACAGGAAAACGAAATTTCTTCATTTCGTTAAAGAAAATGAAATAATTGGTTGCTCTTTTTCATTAAAGAGAATTTGACACTCGACGATGCGAAAATCACGTAGACAGTGTATAGTGTATTCTCGAAGATGACAACAGGACAACTAATAAATTGGAAAAATTATGAAATAATACAAAATACATAAATACTGATCTATGACTATGTCTTTCTGAATAATCATAGTAATTTAGTTTCAAATAATCTTTTCGTGATTTGATCACCTCTACTTTAATACAAATATGTGCGAAGTTGCCAATGAATATACTTTCTGTCATAAATAAATAAATAAAATAGATTGATATGTTCAACGTCGATTGTTTTGATGTTTTCTAATTTCAGTTAATCAATAAAAACTTGACATGTAAAACTAAGTATACCATAATCTCTTTTTTTTTCAGTATAACTTTATTGGGGAAACAGAAGATGAAATTTAATCTTTGATACAAAAAAACATCCGCAGTTATCAATTCATCATCATTACATCAACAAAAAAATTGAATATAACAGATAAAAATACGCTAACGAAATAAATAAAACAAAACAAACGGCTCATTTATGCGTATTATCTCGGAACCTGGAACAAGGTTAAGAGGCCAATATTTATAGATAAATAACAAGCGTTAAAAAAAGTTGATTAAATTGAAACGTAACTTTCTTTGTACTTCACCAAACAAAATATCAATAAATAAATGTGGCGCTATAAACACGAAGAGTATAAGCGCAAAAAAAACATCAATTAAATTTAACTGCTACATTCAAACAAAATTCTCAGATATTTTAATACATCGTGTTTCACAATTCATGAAGCAAGAGCTACATAAATTTAGGTACATCGATATTAAATACTAGTTACATTCGAAGCTCTTTGAATTATATACAATATACAATATAACAAATGATTAAAAAACTTTACAATGAAGTAAAAACAATTTTTATGAGACAAAAATTAATGATTTGATTGATAAGTCATTGACTATAGATATCACGGAAAAACGAGAACTTCTGTGAAATGCTAATTAAGTACACAACAATTAGAACTTTTTAAAAATAAAATTTGCAAAAGCACGATTCTGCGAACTATCGCAAAATAAAAGGAAGACGATTATTTTCAGTCAATAATAACGAGATAATATAGAAGAATCCAAAGAACAAATTCAATTTGGCTGTTGCTCGCGGTACATTTCTCATTTTTTCAGGATGCCTCAGCTGTTTTTCAATTTGAAAAGCTGAAGATAACGTTAACAATGGTAAAAGAAATGTTTTAGAACATCTAATGGAAGCTACCACAAACATGATATAAGGAGTAAAAAGTAAAAATGCGTATAAAATATGTGATGCCGTTCTACCAATGAGAATCGCTAACGTAACGATTCCTGCTCTGCGATCGCTTTCCAAATCTCTAGTGTTATTACTGTGTAAAATCGCCTCCGTATTTAATGCTAAAGGCAAAGCGTAATAAATTGGCTCCCAATTAAATTTACCGGTTTGCGAAACATACGCAAATAAAACCGAAGCTGGTCCGAAAACAATAACGAAAATTAGATCTCCAAGAGCGATGTATTTGAAACCGAAACCTCCGGTATATAAAAACGATATAGATAATCCACAGAAGAACGGAGCAGCTAAATGCTCAACTTTTGCTGGTGATAAAGCTGCCAATGAAAAAAACGTAGTTGAACCGATTAAATAAAGTATTGCTCCCAATCGAACAACTTCTTTTTCTGAAAGTATATGATCGACCAACGTTCGATCATCGCTATTTCCTCCATCGATACCTCGAACATAATCGTAATAGGTGTTTACCAGATTTCCAGCGCCATGAACACAGAGGACTGTTAGTGCTGTTAAAATCATAATTATCCAACTGAAATCTTTATCTGGATTAAGTTTAAATGCCACCGCACACCCGAGCAAAGTAGGTATCAAAGATACACTCCATGACCACGGCCGTAGAGCTATCAGATACGATGACAATTTCATAGGCTGCAATCTACTTCGTGATTCATTTTCTTTCTTTCCTTCTCCACTCTTCATATTTCAAAATGAAAATCTATTGAAAAGAGAAACATTAAACACAATCCGCTTACACTAGCATACTGAATAAATTTAAGGTACACCAACTACTAATAGCACACTATGTGAAAATTCTTATAAATGAAACTTTGATGAATTTAGAGACACATAAAAATTAACTGAGTGAATGAAAATTCATAATAATGAATAGAACTTACCAGTTTATTTTCTCAAGTTATGTTCGATAATGAATTAGAACATGTTGAAACCCACAAGAACATTGATAAAGCGAATTTTAAGTTTCAATCCTTTCTTTCTTACAGTTGTGTCTTCTATCAAATTTTTACAAGTTTCTCAGAGTTTTCATTTTTTTTATTTATTAAAATTATTTCTAAAAAAAAAAAAATTTTTTTTTTTCTCAAAAAAACAATCAAACATTTCTCACAATTTTTTGGCTTTTCAAATAAACAACGCCGATCATACATACAGTAAAAACCTACTGAAATAAAATGAACAAAAACAATTAAAAACTAAATTTTTAAAGAATCTTCCCCAAAGATTGACACCGTATCACTTTAAATTTTCTAATTATATAAAATTATTTTCAAATAAAATTTTAAAATGATTAAAAATTCATTTTGAATTATTGCCTACCTTCATCACCAATGTAATGATGTCAGCAAACCAACTGAATCGGTCGAGCCTCCATAGCTCAGTGGATAGAGCACTGGTCTTGTAAACCAGGGGTCGGGAGTTCGATCCTCCCTGGAGGCTAACAATTTTTAAAAGTATACCTTTCTCAGATCAGGGGAAATTATTCATCACGATATCATAAACCTTCTTCCATCATTTTTTGATTTTACCAAAATTCGTCAATTCTCACAAATTCGTAAAACTTGAAGAATCATCAATCATAACTTGATTCCAGTCAACTCTAATTTTGTTATCACGTTAAAACTAATTAATTTCTAAAATGGAATTTCTCAAAACTGAATCATCGAGAGACTGGTCCGTTCCCCAAACTCGAGTGAATGTTTTCGCTGAAAACGCAAAAACACTGTTAATTTTTGGAAGGAATAAAAACAATTAAAAATTACATACAAATAGGTATTCATCGACATATTATGTATGCTAGACAAAAACTGACCATGATTCTATTGATGGTATAACTACACTTGCAATGTCACTTACCCATAATTATATTCGCACGTAATACTTAGGTACCTAATGAAAATAATTGAGCATGATACATACTACGCAGTGTCCAATTCCACAAATTATAATCAAATAGAATATTAAAATCATTCCAAACCATGTTAGAAATTTTTCCAGAATTTTACACGGTTTTTATCAGGTCCATCAATAAAGATAATATCAAAACCATCGAATAACAACTGCTAATATGTGTCATCTATGTTTTTTATACAATATCTTCTGCATTTAAATGCAAACATTTTCAGGAATCATCAGTTTAATAAATCAAACGCGTGTGGTCATTGTAATTTTTTGGCTGAAATTTGAAAATGAAAAAATATTTTATAATTTTTACGAATGTACTTTTTCTACCAGTTTGGGTAAGAACTAACTTCTATAAGAACTTACTTCGTATAGTGAATTTCTTCAACATACGTAATGCACACATTTAGTCGCAGAAAGTCCAATATGCAACCAGGTTCCGCAACTTCTCTGTTGAATCAGAAACAAACAGTATTTACATGATTAATATGACAATTTCCCAGTACAATATGGAGCATCGGTTAAGCACCTACGTCAATATAACCCAAGATATTCGTTCAACAGCTGTCAGTGGCATCCTTTTACGCAAATAATTTACAAACGTTCTCAAGCAGAATGCTAAAACAATAACAGGTACTAAAATGTCAACTGTTTCATTATTTCCTTCAGATCCATGTGGTAATACATCGATGTAGGTTCGAGAAGTCAGCCTGTGAAAATTTTCAAACATGGAAATTCACTAATACTAACCTAAATGGAATCGTTTACATGAAAAATCAACTGTGGTCACCACTATTCTCACAAGTAACACCGCGCCTTGATGTTTCTTCCCCAAAGAAAGTAAGGAAAAATTGATGTGTATTTACTTATCATTGCTTACCATATTTAAATGTTTTTCACTCAAATATAGAACATATACTCAACCCATAATGCAACCATACACGCCCAGACTGCTGTATCATTTTATCCAGAAATAGTTAAATACTACTGGAAAGCTGACTGTATATTAATCGATAGAGAAGGCAAAAAAGCGGTAGTGCTGAAATTTGATTTCGCCATCTTTGAATTCGTGGAAAGGGATAGAAAACGTAAACCTTAAGACATGCATGTGGTAGAAGATACCAAACATTATTTCAGCAGTTAACTAATTAAATGAAGGTTTCTAAATTAAAAACAAATCATCATTCGACTGTTCAATGATCAAAAAATAATGTCAAATAGAATATTTCAATATTCAGCAATACCTATCTAATTTTAATCACAGGTAAAAGATATACATATACTACTGTTTTCCATTATCAAAGCACCTACGCCAATTGCTCACATGATGAAGTCATCACCGGATGTAACCATATGCATGTACGTACTGAATTCAAACTGAACTAAAATAATTTAATAATTAAATATTTATTCATTTATTGCGATATTTCAATATTCATTTCAATGTTTCCGGATATTTTTTCTTAGCTAAATAAGAAAAAATGTTCAATTCTTTGTTTTTATTTCTCGATTATTATACTGCTTCAAATGAAAAAAAAAGCAATAATTTTTTTAACCCGCCGCTACCACACATGTGATAATTGCGAGACAACAGATTTCAAGCTACCATAAGTCTTTGGATAGCGAGAGAAGCACGTCGCAACCCTTGCCATCTCTTATTTCTAGGTAATGGGATGATGCAGCGCTTCTAAATTTCTTGTCCAACATTTTGCATATTTGCGGTTCTGAAGGGGCAGCAAATACAATTTTATCATTATTTTCACTTCTCATGAATTTTTTATTGCCTGATTAATGTCTTTAATTTTTTAAAGATGTATTAAATGTGACTATTTATCTAATACTGTGGTTTAGTTTCGTCGAATTTAATACTATTAAATGAACTAGCATTATTTTTTTTGAAAAGTTGTAATTCAGTTCTACATGAGTGAGGGGCAGAAATGGTCAGAATTCTTGATTTCATGTATCTTATTCTCTAATTTACGATCCTTCGATAATTTTTACGGCTATGCATAATGAGTAGGCGGGTATATGGATATGCAAGCATCGACAGGCAACCTTGTCAACAGAGTATAATCATATTATCGCCTAGAACAATTTAGGCTCATAACCAGCCTGGCATTTGCGGGGGAGATGATCAAATTTTAGAGGGGAAGTTTGACTTCCTTATTTTTCGTTGGTATGCACTTTTGCATTGTACAGACAATTTTACGAGGGACTCAGTCCATCCCGCCCCTTTGGCTAAGAGCCTGGAATAATATCCAATAAAAATTACTGAGCATAATAATATGGCGGACATTTCAGAAATAATGATCCACTAGAACGCATCGTGTTCGAAACAGCATCAGAACTTTACGCCATTAGTAGTGATAATAATTATTAAAAACACCGAATCGTTACAGGAAACATGACACTAATTTAACAGTTCAAACGATAATTGTTGCCATACCTACATATTATTTTTAATGAGTACCCATACCCATTACCATATGATTTTAAAATTTCATTTATTGAGAATGTATGTGTAGCCTAACTTGTTCATTTTGTCACTTGGGGAATATTATTATTCAGACGAGGATATTAAATGGGAAGAAAAATGTTTGACGAATATAGATTAGCGACTGATTATGATTATTGAAAAAATAGTTAACTTATTGATATCTACCACATATTTTTCATTTTTTTTTTTTGAATTTGCAAAAAATATGAAAAAGTTTATAACGTTGTCTGTACACTTTTTTCATTAATTCTACCAACCTAACCTCTTTACTATCTCCAATTCGAGGTTAGTAACATTACATGAAATAAGCCATATCTTTAAGCTAATAGCAAATTTACGAAGCTTTGACAATCTGAGCTAATGGCAAAATTACGCAGTAAGAAAAAAATTGAAAATCATGATTTTTTCGATGAATATCCGAGAGAAGTTTGTATGTGGGCCAGAACCATGTATAACGTATATATATATATAATACTAGCATTTAATTACAAATTTGTCGACAATATAAATACAAAAAATGCTTATAGGCCTAGGTACTACTTGCGAATACTTACCGCAAAAATTAGCCGTAATTTTAATAATGGCATAACTACATATAGCTGTATTATCATCTAGATATCCATGATTATATTCTCGCCTGTTGCCTGTGACGATACTAATGAAAATAATTGAGTATAATGGTGTGACCAAAGGTGTGACGTCTAATTTCAGAAATTATATCAACTTGAACGTAAAAATTATTTTACACCTTGTTTGGAATTGTACCAAAATTTCATATAATCATCGACGATAATATCAGAAATATCGAATAGTTACAGGAACCATGACACTGCTTTCTGAAATAATACACGTTCATGTATACATACCTATATTTTAACGAATCTTCGGTTTAACCGTTTCAACTATTCTTGTTATTTTCTTTTAAATTTGAAAATGAAAAAATATTTCATTATTTTTGCCAGTGCACTGTATATATCGTTTTTGGTAAGAACCAATTATCCTAATACCTTTAACTTACTTCATATGAAGAATTTCATTGAGCTTTTCCAACATAAAGTAAGTGTACGTATTTAGGATACGCAGAAAGTCCATTACGCCCACAGATTCCGCAACTTCTCCGTTGAATCAGAAACTAATAGTATTTACATCATTAATATGACGATTTACCAACACGGCATGGAACACTGGTTATCCGCCTGTGTTAACATAACTGAAGATGTTCCAGTAAAAGCAGTCAGTACCATCATTTTACTCAAATAGTAAATAAACGTTCACTAATATGATGCCAAAATAATATACTTGATTATTGCTTAATTTTTCTTTAGATTCATGTGATAATATATCGATGTAGATTCGAGAAAGCCGCTTGCGAAAATTTTCAATCGTGGAAATTCAACACTAACCTAAATAGATTTATGAACATGAAAAATCAACTTTGGACACCAATATTAAAGGATGTAATACCGCCACTGAATTTTTCTTATCTGAAAAAAGTAAGGAAAACTTGACATTACTAGTATGGATCAAATTCATCTTTTGAGAACGTTTGCAAGTTAGAAATGGGACGAATTTTGTCTTCGAAATCTTAAACACCTGAAATGAAGGCTACATTATGTACGTGACCCATAAACTTCACATTCATTATTTATCTTTGAATGTTCCAAAATTGCTGCTATTTTAGAGCATAAATTAAAACAAAAACTAGACACATTGTATCATAATAGTGGACTTCCTTTTACGGTACAAACATAATTTAATCTGCTCTTCTTCTATACACCATTTTTCTTATATATTGTAAACTTTAGACAAACATTCATAAAAACCATAATTACCTATAGAACGTGAAATTCCCGAGTATCCTTACATAATTTTTATACCATAAAAACAATATATTTACAAAAATATCAACATATAATACGGACCGTTCGCAAGATTTTTCGAAAAACTGATATAAACTTTCAAGTTGAAAAGCTCAGCTTTCAATGCATTGATCAACTTCAAAATTTAAACAGCTTTTCTTCTATACACCTACTAATCACCATAAAAATTTCATGCAAATCAGTTCAGTCTAACGAGAGTTATCGCGTCAAAAAGGAATGTCCCTAAAATGAGCTTAAAGCTCCAAAGCTCAGCTTCCCGTGGATAGATTTGCACCAAAAACTAATCAGCTCTTGTTCTTAATGATCTACACCTACTGTAAAAATTTTGAATCGATCTGTCTAGGTAAACTGAAGAAAACGCGTCAGAAAGAAAAGGCTTCAACAAACAAACAAATAAATAAATAAACAAACCAAGACGACTGCAATAGTGGATTTCTGCATAAGCGGAAGTCCACTAATTATGACAAAAAATACTTTAGTCTTTTAATTTTACATTTATATCTTAAATCAATGTTCAGGTAGAATTAACCATAGCTTTACGCTAATAACTTGATTAACCAACTGATACAATTAATATTTCATAGACAAAGAAGTATTGTGACCATTGTCACACACTACTCACATTGGCCCACCTTCTCCGAAGAAACTTTTCCCTCCTCATTACAATTCCAGAAATTTTTCGAGACAACCTGTTGGGGTTAATCTTTTCAGCTTCTTTTTTACAACTCATCTCTTTCCGCAATTCCAGTTCTTGATACACTAATCTCATGCCTCTATAGGTTGGGCTGTACACAGCACCCAAAAAAAATTAATTTATAGATACAAATAAATAAAATATGAATAGGAGTTGTAAAATAATTTGAAATTTTTGAAAAATGTACCCCTGTTTTATGGGATGTTTCGGGTTAGTTCAAGAGCTGAAACTTTTTGTTTGTTCTTTTGTGATTCTTCAGCCGCTATTATGCTAGAACCAGGAACCTGAACTCTTTTCTAATAAGAGTGAAATTTCAGTTAATCATAAATTTTTAGTTCAATAAATATTATTTCTTTGATTCACCACGATTTTATTTTTCTACAGAACATATATTGCTCCAAAAGTGTAACCCTAAATGCCCAGAATGTTGTAGCATTTTATCCAGATATAACGAAGTACTATTGGCAAATAGACTGTTTAGTATTCGATCCTGAATGCAAAAAAGGAGTTGTGCTGAAGTTTGACTTCGCCATCATGGAGTACGTGGAAAGAGCAGATAGAAAACGAAAACAACATTGAGATCTCGGCAGTTCAGAAGTTTTGAAATCAGGATTTGGTACCTGATTGAATTAGGATTTTTAAATTAAAAGCAAAGCGTTTAGCAATTAATGTAATATCTTAGTTCAGCAATACTCGCTTAACAGTGGCGGCGCGCGGCGGAAGCTTTCTTTTACAAAGTGAGAGTAAGAAAATAAAAACACAAAATTATGTAGTATAGGTATGTATGGAGACATTGCGTTCCAATGGAGACGACGAGTATTGAAAATTTTCTTAAAATTTCAACTTCTACAGTCATAGGTACCTATCTATTGTATTCTTAAATAACTAAATAATAATAATAATAATAAAAAAAAACAATAAAAATGAAAAATATAAAGTAATAAATTATTTCTAAACTGATGAGAACAAATTATAAAAATAATTACGAACTTGATCACACTTTAATTCTCGAGAAACTTATCTATAGACCTAAGTGGAATTCTTTTTATCGAAGATTAAAAAGGAAGTGAATATAATTATGATAAAAAACTTCATTTATGGTATTAAAAACAAAAAAATTATTTTTGAAAGACGCTGACACTACTTATCAGGTGTTTATTAGCTTTCTTCGATAAACGCATATGTAACTTGTTATTTGAATTTTGTCAACTTCATGATTTATTTTGATACTGATTTAATAATTAAAACACCGTAGTTGTTTAAGTCAATTTTTTGAAATTTAATACAAATTTACAATCATTCAAATCATGCTAGAGTTCCCGCCGCTATGCTACGTTTACTTGATGTTCATTTTAAGTTTGATCTCCCGCAGTTCTGCCATCATCAAAGCACATCATCTCTGTACATGACAAGCAGTTAGCATTATGCTAATTCATTTCTTTCATTATAAGACATTTAATTATTAAGAATTTATGCATAACATGAATATTTAGTCTTTACAAAATATATACAACTTGATTCGATCGCTTTAGAAAATTTGACTAAAATGGTGATTTGTTTTCAACCTCAGTTATCAAGACTTATAATAACTGGACTCAGCGTAGTTTCGGGAGTAAACGCTCCTAAATCTGCGAAATTCTATTCAGGAAAGCCTTTTGAGGAAGCAATTATCTACTTGCTGTATTTTTGATCTCTAAAGAGCTCTCGACACGAGAATCGCCAACTAATGCGGTAAAAAATACCGAAAGATACTGATATGATTTCGTCCCATAGATCTATCCGTTTCGCTTATTAAGATTTCACCTTTTACCTCAATTTGCTTCGTTCATTGACTGTTTTTTTTTGCCTCCCATTTTTTCTCTACATTTTAAATGAGAGTAACCAATGGGGATGTTGCAAGTTTTCTGGAAAAAATATGTACGTATAGAGAAAAAAATTAGAAACTGAATAAAAAAACCGCTCTCCATTTGATCCCATAGAACTTGAAAAAAAAATTCCAACGTTTGCATTTTGCGGTGCGCGCTAACACGTAGGGTTCCCGCGGAAGCACCCGTTGTTACGTCATAACCTTGGAACGCGCGCGTTGCTCTTATAGAGATGAACATGGAGAAGCCTTTTCTCACGTTTATTGCCCCTAAACGGCGCGATTTACGTTAAAGGTGATAAGCAGGTTTTTTTTAGAGTAAACTATGAGCTTTCCGGCGGTATAATAATTTTTTCAATTTAGTGAATTTGAAGCAAGATACGGCTTCGTTAAGTTGATGATAAAATTAGTTCTCATTAAGGTGGGTTCAGTTTTTGCAAAACGTGGAAGGAAGGAGGGGTCGGGTAAAAATTGTTGATATGCCATTAGATAGGATATGAAATGCGCTTCATTTTCTTCAGTGCAAGCACCATTCTAGCTTTTCTCTTTCCATAGATATATTGATGCAAAGTTTGAAAAAAGTTGAAAAAACGCGAAATCTCGCGATTTTAAAACTTTAGACTGAAACTAAAAACGCTACAAAAATGTTTTCAGCGAACGAAATGTAGTACTTATGAAGGGATTTTTAATGCCGTATTCAAATTAATTCCAAACATTTTTATACGTGAGCTAATACCGATGAAAGAGGCGCCAGGAGTAAAAATACACAAAAAGTAAAAAATAATGTTGCTGATGAAGTTGATTTTCTGAAAATAGCATGATTTCACGTTTTTCAACTTTTTTCAAACTTTGCGATTAATAATTCAAAATTTTAGTTATGAAATTGTTATTATATTATATATTTTTTTTTTTATATTTTTTTATTAAAAATATAAATATTATTTTTTATTAATTTTTTTATTTATAAAAGAATAATAGTTTTTTTTAGATTTGTTATTTTTTATTATTGATTAGTAAGAATTATAATTGAATTAAATCGTGTTCCGTATATATATATATATATATAAATTAATTTAATCTATGGAAGGAGAAAAGCTAGAATGGTGCTTGCACTGAAGAAAATGAAGTGAATTGCATACCCTATCTAATGGCATATCAACAATTTTTACCTCACCCCTCCTTCTTTCCACGTTTTGCAAAAACTGAACCCCCTTAATGAGAACTAATTTTATCATCAACTTAACGAAGCCGTATCTTGCTTCAAATTCACTAAATTGAAAAAATTATTATACCAACGGAAAGCTCATAGTTTACTCTAAAAAAAACGTCATTATCACCTTTAACGTAAATCGCGCCGTTTAGGGGCAATAAACGTGAGAAAAGGCTTCTCCATGTTCATCTCTATAAGAGCAACGCGCGCGTTCCAAGGTTATGGCGTCACAACTAAAGGGTGCGCATCGGAGACCCGTTTTTGCTGCAAACAAAATGTAAAAAATTATTTCTCGCGACCTATTCAACCAATTTTCAAAATTTTAACGATTACGTAAGTTTTATGCTCCCGTCTTTTATTTCCATTAGGTTTCAAGTGAATTTATTTTTTATGGAACATCCCCATTCTAGAAATAAATTCAAAGGGTATAGCAAATGTAATATGTTGGATCTATTTCACAGTGGAGGTGAAAGCTTTTTTCCACAGTGAGAGAGAGAAAATATTAAGAAATCAAACATCTCTATCCCATATAAAAAAATATTAATTGTATTACTGCATATACTATTTTCCTAGATTATTTGTATGAAACTAGTATTATAAAAACTGGTAGTTCAAACTTATTATATTTATATTTGATTACTCGGTCACTTCGGAAAATTACATAAAAAGAAATTTTGACTTTTTTTTGGCAAGCATGATTATCAAGATGCATATAATTGGATTCAGGGTGGAATAGATTTTCCTTTTATAACTTCTTCTACCTCGTTGTAGATTGAGTGTAGTTTCCAAATGAGCACATATCAAGTCATTATACAAAAGGGCGGGGGAGAAGGAGAGGAGCAGAAAGGGCAGATTGTCCGTGCTCCAGGGTTCCTAAGAAAGCCCACGGATCCAAATTTTAGGTTTTGAAATTTTTTTTAATTAATTTTTTTTTTTTTTGTTGAAAAAAACATCAATTTAATATTTTTTAAATTCCAAAATATTTCATGAAAAAAAAAGATAGTTATGATTAATTTTAATGTTGGGTTTTGAAAAAAATCCAGTCAAGGCATGGTTGAACACAGTCAAATTTTCATAAAATTTGTCTTCATAATCATTATGTTAGTACTCTAGAAATAAACAAAAAATTTAAATTTTCCATCAGCTGGTTAGAGTTTGGCCTCGCCCGCCTATTCAGATCAGCTCTATGGTAGGGTACAATTCGAAGTAAATTTCACTTCAGTTCGTCAGAAAGTTACGAAGATCAACCAGCACGAAGGTGAACTTTCAGTGTTATCATAATGATCGAAAAAATCACACAAACTAAAAATTGTTGATTATTCAACAAAAGCTAAATAATAGGCTTATGCGTGTTCATCATTTGTTATAAATGTTTCGAATGTATGAGAAGACTTTCACATAGAAATACATAGATAGGTACCTACCTACCAATATTTACGATATAAATGTTAATCATGATTCTAATGATAGTGTGACTGCTGTTGCACTGTCAATCATCTACATAATTATACTCTCACATGAAACAATACCTAATAAATATAATTATATGTATCTATACTATTATAATTTATGATACTCAATTTCACATATCAAGTATGATAAACTAATGTTAAAATTATTTCATGACTCATTTAAAATTGTATCATTATTTCATACATTTTCTTTCACATTCGATATAAGTATAAGTTATCACTTATCATCTGCTGAATTTCGAATGATAAAAAACACCAACTAATACATTAATAACCTCTGCATATAGCCTACATACTTATTCCTGTTCTATCATAGTTCATAATATAGTTACCTATAACTATCATCACTCAGTATGGTCACTAGGGTGACAATGAAAAATCAATATTCGATTTCGGGGTCGCGCACCCGCTAAAAATGTTCATTTTTATGTAAAAATAATATTCCCAAAATTTCACCCCGATAGATTAATATTAACCCGTGCCGCAACGCCCTTGAATTTGTGAATAAGGGTACTCGACTTTATAGCGCGAACGCTGTGCTATCCAGCCGTTGCGCGTAACGGCGTTTTGTGCATAATCAGACCAAGTATGCGAAACGTTTTTCTATATCTTTATAGTTAATTGTTTCATGTAATTCATAATCTTCCGAAATTTTTAAGCGATGACTTGCCAGTAGGTCTGTCAAATTATTTGTAACATTAAAAATTTCCAACGATTTTATATTAACAAATCCAAACCAGTGGCATACAAATCCAGATTTCCTTTCCAGTAAATTATAGGTCGATTCGTAAAACTGATGGAGGAATTCAACGATAAGTTGAGGAAGAACGAAGCTTAGAAATAATTTCTGTTGCAAATTAGTTCGAAGTGTTTCTTTTTCCGATTTCACCTCAACTTTATGAAAGTACTTGAGTTATTAGATAAAAATATTTGATAAAATAATAACAAAACCTATTTTAAATAAGAAAACATCAGAATTTTAATAGAAATTTCGTGACTACGCTTTTTGTTTCCTTATTTTTACAAGTAGTTCAAATTTATTTTTAGTTTTAATTATGAGGAATATTAAATTATTAAGAATTTTTCAGGTGAAAGGGTGCCTCCATACATTTTTTCGCGTCTTTCGGGTAACTTGGTCAATATTTTTGAACTACTTGTAAAAATAGGGAAACAAAAAGCGTAAGTCACGAAATTTCTATTAAAATTCTGATATTTTCTTATTTAAAGTAGGTTTTGTTATTATTTTATTAAATATTTTTATCTAATAACTCAAGTACTTTCATAAAGTTGAGGTGAAATCGGAAAAAGGAATACTTCGAACTAATTTGCAACAGAAATTGTTTCTAGGCTTCGTTCTTCCTCAACTTATCGTTAAATTCCTCTATCAGTTTTACAAATCGACCTATAATTTACTGGAAATGAAATCTGGATTTGTATGCCACTGGTTTGGATTTGTTAATATAAAATCGTTGGAAATTTTTAATGTTACAAATAATTTGACAAACCTACTGGCAAGCCATCGCTTAAAAATTTCAGAAGATTATGAAGTTTTAAGTTTAATTTTTTTTTCTGATGTTAGATTTGCTTTGCAATCTTCAGAATTTTTAAAATCCAATAAAATTTTTGACATCCTCTCTTTTGTGTTGTTGGAAAGTCTATCGTCGAATAATGAGAGAACAACAGCCTCCTCGTTTAAATATCAAAGGTGAGGAATAAATTTTTTTAAACAAGCGTTCGCCATCGATTTATCATCTTCCTCAAACGATGATAGGGCACTTAAAAAATCAGTATCGCTCATTGGCACTTCACTAGCTTTCATTGCTGAACTCTATGGCCTTATGTAAATCTTGACGACGAATATCACGATACGAGTCACTGCATTTTCCCCTGGTTTTCTTAAAGGAAATTGTTTTCGAAATAAAAATAATTTAAGAAAATATAAAGCTTTTGCCATCCATTGCACTTGATGGAAACCACCTGGTTTACGAATAAAAATCTTCTCATTCGATGACTCGCCTCCTAATAAAATGATTACAAGTTGAAGAATGAGAAAAAAGTATAGCGCCTTATACACATTGTTACAATAAGCCCGAACACGCGAGATGAACTCTGTTATACACAGCGGTTAAGAAGTACGATGTTCGAACTATGGAATAAGATATTTGCGTTCACAACCTTGGAGGCGTTGCGGCACGGGTTAATATTAATTTATCGCGATGAAATTTTGGAAATATTATTTTTACATAAAAATGAACACTTTTACAGGGTGCGCGAAAAAAATTGCAGAAAAAAATTTTCTCCTATTACATTCATTGTCACCCTAATGGTCACTTTTATTTTTCTTCAGATGCATAAGTATAGGCAATAGGTACTTAATTATTTACCTATTTGCTCTATGTATAATAAAATGCATACCTAATTATTACGTATTAACTTGACTGTTAAGTCACTTTGGAAAATACGTTCTATTCTTCCAATATTCCACTATAGCGCTTTTTCCCAAGTATCGAACAATTACCTAATTATCGATTAGAAGCAGATAATTTAAATTTATTTTGATGCCGCATTAGTTTAATGACAAATCAGGGACATTTGGATAACTCGACTATGTACGCGACCTTCATCGATTTCCTATTAAGGTTAAAATCGACGAACTCGTAGGAAAAGAATGTTCTTTTGTTGTATTATTCTACATCGCTTATTTATCTTTTTACACGCATCATCTCGACAATTATAAAAGCTAGTCGCATACGCGCTAATTATTAAATATTATACCATACTTACACTTCTTATGCAGCTATTGAGAAAGCAGTGTAATTGCGTTAATGTACGAGTATCTTATAACATCTTATCCACCTAAAACATCGTACGATTAGAACTAAACACAGGTGGATTCTTCTGTCGTAATTATCTCGTCGCGGACTTGAGTTAATAAAGCATTTTCGATTGAACAGCATCCCTAATAAAGTTCTTTTTTCAACGAAGTAAACGTTTTGGTCAAATAAACAATACCGTTGAAAACATCATATAAATCAAAATTAAAGAAATAAATAGAACCACGAACGTAATGTATTAGTCGCTAAATATACCTATTTTGGTATCGCGCCAAATGCATAAGATGCGTAACCATTACAATTTAATGCCGTTTTTACAACGCTATAATGTCTGCACTATATGCAGTTTTTCGTGTTACAGTATATCTAAACGGGGGTGCTTTCGTTTTACTTTATATTTATATACGTGAAGATTTTTATCTGTGAATTTATAAAATAAATTCCATAGTACGTTTAAAACTGGAGTCCATCAAGAACATGAATTATAGCCATTTATATCGAAAGATGTTTATAGCTAAAAAATGAGTATTCCATGATGATACTTTCTTGCAACCAGAGTTGGCAAGGCATGATTATAACTGGACCGAAGAAAATTTGGTTTTTGGGGTATATTTCGTGAAATATTTATGCTGAACGAATACTCTTATTAAAATACCCAACATAAAACTAAAGAGTTCACAAACAAATGATTATTTTGGAAAACAAATATTGGCTCACATCATTCGTTCCTTTTCTCAATACTAAAATATTGTGTGAGAATTTTATTTGAGGAAAATATGTTTTCATTTGCAAATATCTTTATTTGAAAACATTTTTGCGTTTTAAAATTGTTTTGTAATATTGGGATGTTTTTTAATTTTTGACGTTTTTTCTTTCATTTTTTAACAATTTTTCATTAGTGTTACGAATTTTTAGATTTTTTTTCAACTATCTATATACTTAAGTATTAAGTAAATCTAAGTTTTTTTTTTTTTTTGTAATTTTGTAATTTTTGAACTTTCAAAAACTGTAGCTTACAAGGCATATGGTAATTGAAAACATGGGAAATCATTTTTCATTGAATTTTTCTCCATTTTTAGATCCCTATTTTTCATTTTTAGGCTTCTTCCATGTTTGAACAATATCTCATTTTTAGACAAATTTGTGGTATCTCTTTTGGACACGTATCATTTTTAGATTAATTTTTGATCACTTTCTGAATTTTTTGATATTTTTTAATTAAATTTTTTTTAACTACACAGGGTGTTGTGAGGCTTGAGCTGAAAAAAAGTAGTGTACAGCAGAAGAAAGCAAAGAGGTTTTTTATAGTAGTTTTATAATAGTAGCATAAGGGCAGGTCCGGGACACCAGGACAATTCATTGAAATATACCTTCAATCATTACTGAAACTACAACTCCAAAATTTTCATATATTTCTAAGCAGAAATATTCTTTATTTATCTTGGAAAAAACACTAATTTCCATAGTTTTTTCCTACTTTTTCCCCACTGTCTTATAAGGACACAACCGTGCAGTCGAGAGAATAATTTTTAAAATTAAATATTTACCTATTTTCTCAGACAGAACACTAAGTAAAAGCTCAGGATGATTTTGGCTTTCCAGAATGTCAGGACCCGATGCAACTTTTTTCCCCTCTTTGCTCTTCTTTTTCATGGTTCTAGCTTGCAACTTGTTGTACCACCATGTTGCCCATGTTGACGAGACCCTTAGCAAACTACTTATATTTTTTTCGAACTTTCGACAAAATTGGACATTCTATTGTTCATAATATTCAATAAAATTCCGACAAAAAATGAACTAGAATTTTCATTCAACACAACCAAAAATATCGATTAATATTTTCGCTACTTAATTTATCGTTTCGAATAAACGATAACGATACATATTTATCTTAGTTCGTTACATTCATAGGCATGACTTAAAAAAACGAAATATAATTCTTATATCACGCACCATTTCGTTTCGCATGTAAATTGTTTTATTCATTTTTTATTAATCTAGTTTCTCGTCATATTTCATCGACAACGAAATATTTCAATTTCAAAACAACAATACATTAGTTAAAGGAGCGTTTGAGTGTAGTTATTGTTATTGAAACATGAATCGGGTCTTTTCATCGGTAATTCCGAAAGGAAATTTTAATCTATACGAATGAGAGCGAATTGTATTCCGATATTCAAAGAGTTATTCAAGTTACCCCGAGTTTCCAAAATCAGCTGATAAAAAGGCTTTATGTAACACGTTTGCGACTGAACTTCGAATCGATTTTTCTAAACCTCCCAACACAAAACCCCACTCAGTGAGTTAGCATTGTTCTGCATCAGCTGGCATCTTCATTTAATAAAGCCCTATGTTTTAAATACGCCACTATTCTTTACAAAACTCTTAATAAAACGTATTTTTTTAAAAATTATTGTTACTTCCAGCTCACTTGATTCTTTATTGTAAACTGGTAGTAATAAGTGGGGCGATAAAATGTTTCAAAAATTAAGAAAATGGAAAAGCTATCTTCAAAATCATTATATACCTGCTACGAAGTTAAATTTCTATCATCGTTAAAATTATGATAACATTTGCATTCAATCTAAAATTCAATTCGACTTTCAGCTGAAAAAATATTCTCAAAAATCATCCAACCTCTACAGTATTCTGTCGCCAATTCGTTGCCAGTGCAAAATCCATGCCATTTAAATTTTTGCGTTAATTAAAAACAAAATTCATATCAAAACATAAATAACAAGTAGCAACATACTTACACTCACCCACCCCTACGCTTCTGACGTCATAAAAGTCGCAAATATTATGTAGGTCACAGTGACTAGAGCGCAGTCTCGTGTTTACTGTACTGCCATTCATACTTTTTTGTACAGCCGTTTATCGACGTCCCTCGTCCTCTTGATAAAACGCCACGCTGAGACGCAAAAAGTAAATACTAGTTTGTGCCAGTATATTGTAGCAGTGTTTCGTTATCAGTTTGAACAGCTGTGTTTTCTTCTGTTCTGTTGATTCCTCTTCTCAATTTTTGCGCTGGAAAGGAGACCGATTTAATTAATTAGTCGTTACACGTTCGCAGGTTCGTATAATTTAATATTATTGAACTTCGACGACTCGGTTATTAATGTAAAACATAGATACGAATTTTTCCTTAGTTATTGTCGTGAATACCCACAAATACATCGCATTGAATTCGTCGTTTTGCGTGAAATTTTCACGAATCGTAACTTACGTGGAAAATCGTTATCACATATTACCATAAATTTTACAAAAATATTGTACCCATTTAAAAGAATGTAGGAAAACCATCGTTACAATGTATTTAAATTTTTGAAGGGGAGTTTTAATATTATTTCAATTCGGTAGTCATTTTTATCAGTAGGTAAGTATGAACGTTTTCTTTCCTACAATGTTAGCGTTAAAATATTCATAGAATAACTAGTTCCTGTATAGAAAAACAACACGTTTTATATTTCTTTTTTAGATAAAATGTGTAGTTAATCTATGATATATTGACTAGATATTCTACGTATTGACGGTTCCCATTATTATATATTTTAACTAAAACGCTACCGTAATTCCATGTAATAACTAGATGAAGTATATATTATACAGTGTATTCGTCATTACGCGAAATAGTAAGTTATTCCATGAATTAACGAATCTTTTTTTTGATGAAATGACTAGCTGATCTATATATTAACTAGATATTCTACGTATCGACGGTTCTCATTATTATATATTTTAATTAAAACGCTACCGTAATTCTATGTAATAACTAGATGAAGTATATATTATACAATATATAATTCGTCATTGCGTGAAATGTAAGTTATTCCATGAATTAACGACTTTTTTCTTTTGATAAAATGACTAGCTGATCTATACTTATATTAGCTAGATATTCTATGTATCAACGCGGTTCTCATTATTATATATTTTAACAAAATGCTACTGTAATTCTACATATAGTAACCAGCTGCAGTATAATATATTATATTATAGAGTATAATTCGTCATTATACGAAATAGTTAGTTATTCCATGAATTAACGACTTCTTTTTTTAATGAAATGACTAGCTGATCTATATATTAACTAGATATTCTACGTATTAACGGTTCCCATTATTATACACTTTAACTAAAACGCTACCATAATTCTACATAGTAACTAGATACAGTATATATTATATAGCATATAATTCGTCATTGTACGAAATAGTTAGTTATTCTATGAATTGACGACATCTTTTTTTTATGAAATTACTATCTCATCTATATATTAACTAGATATTCTACGTATTAACGGTTCCCATTATTATACATTTTAACTAAAATGCTACCATAATTCTATATAATAACTTGATGAAGTATTTATTGGCCATTGCTTGAAATAGGTGACTAGTATTCTATGAATTAACAAATTATACTTCTGCTTACTTCAATGCTAACAATCCCACATAAATATAAATAATGAACGAAAAAATATTCTTGGAATTTTTCTGTTTAATACAATGAGAGCCAACTTATTATAATTAGAGGTAATAATGATAAGTATTAAAAATTCAAATTCAAACACTGTTTGGTACCTGATTATCACCTTGAGAATTCAATATAAGAAAAAAATTTTCATCTCATAAATTTCTACCTATACATATATATATGAATGAGAAACACTAAAAAGATAAGGCACGTATTTGATTTAAAATATTATTTTTCCTTTGAAAATATTCTAAAAATAAGCGAGCACTTTATAACTTCATGTTTAAAACTATATAAATTTGGAAGAAAGATAAAATATCCAAAAAACAGCAGAAGTTTCTTTACTGAAATGAATTCAAGTTTCAGTGACAATATTAAAGCTCCAATTTAATCGGCATTGCGTGGAAGCAAATTAGAAAGCAATTTTATTAAACTGAAAAGGGGGAAAATCTCATTATAAGATGAATATTGAAAGATGGTTTCAATCAACCCGCATAAATTGACATTAAAACGAGGAAAAAAGACAAGACTTCAAAAGCTACACTTCCTACGTGGAAACGTGAGCGTGGATATATTTTATGTAACATCGATAACTGACAAATGGCAAAAAGAAATAAAAGAAAAATGTTAATAAGTATAATACGTATAATGTATGCACTGGTAACGTCGTAACCCAGAAAGTGTCCTATTTACCTATGTAATGTACATAAATTTCATACACCAGTCAGTGACGTTGTCATAATAGCATAATATATGAACCAATGGAAGTACGATGGTACATCCAAATCCCAAATTACATCAAAGTTTAGCCACAAAAATACGATACCGAATAGTAATATACATACAAGTCAATTTTTGGTGAGAGTGTGGGGCAATTAGTGTACTACTTTATGACACATTAGGACGCCTTGTCCCAAGTGTGTACTCACTGATAAGACCGATAAACGCGATAAATTCGAGCCTTGAAACATCGATTTTGTTCATATCATAGACGCCGAGCTCACGTCATCCGGCATTTCGTAAATTCAACATGCTTTGAAAAATCGAAAAAGTGCTTTCAAGGTTCGCGCATTTTTACTGTTCATAATTTCATCAGCTGTCACGGTGTAAAGTTTACACCAGTCGCGTAATTAGTCTAACAAGGTCAATGCTACGTAATACAAATCAATTGCATTTGTGTGCTCACGTGCAACAAATATCCTATTACAACGTATAGTGAAGACAACATAATATTAGATGAATTGATGAGTTGAAGATAAAAATATAAGACTTATCATCCGAGTAATCGTTTTAGTACGCTTAGTTTAAGTACCTCGAGATTTCCTTGTAATTGTTTTCTCGGCACGTTTTTAAATTTATAGCGATACGAATGACTATTTATAGTTGATAATATTCGAGGCATTATTGTTATATAGGCCGAAGTGAATGTTTTTCGGGTGATTGTAAAATTCGATAATGGTTAAATATTGGCTCATTTTTGATGAGATTTTATTAATAAATTGTGAACTTCTCAGTTCTCGTTCGAAGTGACCCGATTGCGAAAAAAATTCTCTTTTCGTTCATCTTCACGATGAATTCTTAACTGAAATGAGTATTTAGCTTAAAAAAAAAAAAAAAAAACTAGGAAAAAAATTGTTGTAAATTTATATTCCACCTAATCGATTTCTATTTTCAGTTATTTTTTTTTATTACTATTTTTTTATATTGGCAATCAGTCAGTGCGACTCTCGAATTTTGATTAATAATTTTAAATTGAAATAAATAAATTTTATTTATAAGTCGATAATAATGAATTTATTTTTTCCAAAAAAAAAGATATCCTCATTTTGAAAAGTTATGCATCGGGTTTCTCCTTTTCAATAATTAGAGCAACTGTTGAACAAAACACGTGAGTTACTCTTACATAGTAAATAACTATATTGTGAAGATGAACAAGATATACTTTTTTTTTTGACGAATGAACTACTTTGGAAGTAGAGTAGTCATTATAGGTTATCAGTTATGGTGCAGGATTTAAATAGGTATCGATTTAGCTCTGAGTGGTGGGTATAGTACAATTTTTTCCTCTTTTATTCTTTCCTTTCTTGAAGCAAGGATTTTAAATTCCCGAGTCGCAGCGTAAAGAATATAATGGGAATACTCATTTTTATTATTTTTTTTATCCAAGCATATATACATACACCCATGCATAGATTAAACCCGCTTAAATAATATTTCAATCAAAATTATTTACATTAAAAAAAAATTAATACTTATAACGTTTTTACCTGTTACCTGTTGATTTTTACCATGCCGTATCCTGCAACTGTGGCCAGAGGCACGGGCCTAATATTGCTTAGATTTTGTGGAGGAGATTAGATTTGGTTAAGAAGGAGACAAGTAAGGAAGTATTGCCTACGCATCAAATTCAGAACATACCGAACAGCATAACCTGCAACAAATATAACGTTTTTAATGATTTAATTATTCAACATTTTTTCATATATTTTTAGTAATCAATTTTTTGTACAAAAATCATGATTAAAACTCTTTTCTTAAAATTATTATTATTTTTCATTTTTTTATGGGGCGTTTGTAATTACACAGGTTATTACGCCCAATTAAGATTTATATTTGGGAAAAAAATCTGCATGACTTTATAGTTCTTGTATTGTTAGGAATGACTGCATTAGATATTTGTGAATTTTGTCGTTGGCTTTGAAAAAAGATGCATTCGGTGAGGAGTTGGATTACGTTTAAGGTAGAGTTTTGGTAAAATTCACATAAGGTAGGCTCTGTAATTCTTTACTTTTAATTATTTTTGAAAATAAGTAAATATTTATCGACTAAAAAATTTCATTGTATTTTGCAATATTTTCAGTCTCGTAGCCAGGCAAAACGAAAGGATTCAGCTCTCTAAAAAATTTGAGCTTGTACTGGTGAAATTCTAAGCATTTATTTTTTGATGAATTTGTAATGAATATGATAGCTATTACAGCTTACTTGACTTGTGAAGGGGGGGGGGTGTCAGAGAGGTTTATCATTTGGAAAATATTCAACTTTTCAATATATTTTTTTCCCAACACCTAGTGCCGACAGATACTCATGAAATTCATTCAAAATTTGAGGAGAGACTCTTCTTAAAAATGCAAAAAAAGTACTTCTCTGTTTTTTTGATACACCTCAAAATGGCGGATCACTTAAATTTTGAGGGAGTGTGGAAAAGGTACAAAGTATTTAAAATTTTTGTTTTTGATCTCATATGAAAAAATGCGTCACGGACACCAACATACCCAAATTTCAGCTTCCTCAATGCATTTGGAGAGGAGTTAAAGCAGTAAAACCATTTTTTGAGAGAGATTGAGTCATGAAATCTCTTAAATCTCCCATATCTCCTCACCAAATTATTCTAGTAAAGTCAAATTTTGTGTGTAAAGTTAGTTAGTGACCAGAATATGACTCCTTGAATTTGAATCAAAATAGATTCAAAATGGTGGATTATTAACATTTGAGTAGAGCTTGAGGAGCCTCAAATTAGTAAAAATATAATTAATATGAACTCATTTGATTATTGGTGATAATAAGTATACAATATCCCCAATTCACCTCCATACATGATGTTGTAGGAGAAGGGGGAGGGGTAAATGTGGTTGAAGTACACCCCAGTTCGAAAATTGTTTATGGCGGGATCATATGATGAAATGAGCCCAAGTGATTAACTTATTCTGATTTTAGCTTTCCAAGTGAATTGAGGGTCATTAGAGCAAAAAACAGCTTTTGGAGGAAAAATTGCCGCAGTAAATTTCATGAATCTTCCATAAATCCACATCAAATCGACCTAGGAAGGTCAAATTTTGTGTATGGAGTTAGTTGGTGATGAGAATATAACCTCTTGAATTTGGGTCAAACTGGACCCAAAATGGCGGATCGTAAAAATTTGAGCGTAATTTGAGTAGCCTCAGATAGTTATAACTGGAAAAATATGTGCTCATATGATTATTTCATGGCAAGAAATAATACATTTTTGTTCTAAATTCAACTTCCTCAGTGGTTTTGGAAGGTAGCATTGCTTCTGGCCTGAAGACATGAAGAGGTTACCAATGTCATTTGCAAACCTGAACATTTGAACAAGTCCAAATTAAAAATTCAGCTCCAGTAAAGTGGCATGGCTGCTCATAGTTTTTTTTTGTTGGTTGGTACTGTGTTGGGTACAAAATTCTTCTAGAAGAAACTCACATTTTTCAAGAAGGCCTCAGCCCCTTCTAGCCCCCTTTTGGCAACAGGCCTGACCTGAAGTTCTAATTTTCAAGCTGCATTATGATTATAATATCATAGAGTGATTCCTAAAATTTTCGATATTTGAATCGAAAAATTACAATATAAATTTTTTCAAGTAGTTACATTAAAGATCAACTTAGAAACAGCTTAAAAAAATTATTTCACTACGTGAACATGAACAAATTTGGGTTAGTCATTTCAACAATTGAAAAAACTCATGCCTTACATATCGCACCCTTTATCGTAACTTACGAGTACATATCAGAGTGAAAAGAGAAAAGTAAACTTAACCAAAAATATACGCCATCATGGCGGTGAAAGCATAACAAGTCATCGTACGTATGACATTATAATTCCATAATTTCAGGAACACCGGGAAGTATTTGCGGTTTGAGTAAAACCCATTTTCAGTGAGATAGACTCGCTTTGTAACGATGTCACATAGTATTACGTCATACTAGTGGAATTTCCTCAAGAAAAGGATAGGTTACATTTTTTAAAATACAGGTATTATTTTATTACTGCTAGGTTTCGGTTTACCATACTACGCGTCATTTTTTAAACCAACGAAAAAAATATGCATAAATTGCGCAAATATTTAAAAATTCCGACACATGCAAACCCACAATTAATAACCACGTATTATAATGTCACCTTTTGGTACTTATATCGACCATTTAATATATCCAACTTGGTGAAAATTTCCTTCCCTATAATCAGCTGACGAATGACCTACCAAAAATTACATCTAAACCAAAATCCATTCACGCGCAAAATCCCAACAAAAACCACAGAAAGGGGGCACTGGCGGGTACCGGGAAACCCTTCGTCTGACCGTACCTTTATCCTTGACACCGTGTTCGTAAACAAAAACTAGGACATGGAGAGAAGCGAAATCTCGCTGTGTCTTGAAACATCTGCACCGTGGCACGTGTATCGGTGAAAATCTCTAACCCAAATTTCGACTCGTGCCGCCTTTATTTCAAACAAAAAAACCAAACACCAGAAAAAAATAATACGGTTCGTCGAAAACGTTCGAATTAAGTAATAAGGGATTGACCATTATCTTTGAATACGACGCCGTCGTAATTTAATTCCTATTCACGCGCCTCCGTTCGGTCTCATATTGCGTCGGAAAATTGGATAGTCACGCGAGCTCGTAATGGCGAAGAGTAGAATTATTTTTTTAAATTAATTCCGTTCTTACGTGGCCGGATTAATCTGGTAATGAAACGGATAAAATAAACTATCTGCGTGGATCAATAATAACGCCAAGTCGTCTCCGAGTTTTTCGCTTTAAATTGCATTACATTCTGGACATTCAAGACAGTCATATTTTGGGTTCCTTTGGGTAACGTAGTTATCAGGCAGATTTTCCGTATAGTTGTACAGAGTAATTTCACAAATAACGTATTAAAACCTCCGACACGTGGGTACAACACGTGGCCCCTATGAAGGTTTAAACCACGAGAAAACTAGTTTTTTAGATGTGTTTTGCTTACAATAATCGATACGAGAAAATTAGTTCTAAGAATGGATTAATCCGCCTCAAATTACGTATAAATTCTTTCCAATCTTTTTTTTCTATCCCCTGTCGTTCATCCATAACATAACTTTAAAAGTAGCTCATTTAGAAGAGTAGACTTGTAGATTAATCACTTTTTTGCATTTTTCTCGTTCCTAATGCCAGATATGAAGAAACTGTTCCTTTACAAAATTAATCGACACCTAATTTTTGAAAAAGCGTTGCATTATTTTTTTTTCAATCGTTTAGTAAATTTTAAGCAATTTCAATCCCTCTCCTACCAAGGTTACTTATGAAAACTGAGAGGTGTATGAAATAAATTCAAATGTCTTCCACCCCATAATAAACTGAAATAATACGAAAATTATTGTAAAGAAACGTATTTTGATTTTTGTAATGCAAGGGGTAAAGGTGGGCTAAGGGGCTTCAAACTCGTTAAGGAGGAAAAATAAGTTCATCATTGTATTCAGCGCTCCTAAATACCTATACAACGATATGTTACACACTGATATTATGTATTATAAGTTGTTAAGGAAATTCGAGACTGCGTAACCCGCCCCCCCCTCTTCATGAAAAAAATTAAAATAAAGATACATATTAGAGTTGAAATTCGTTTTATCATTATAAGTTGAAATAAAGCGAAAGTTATTGTAAAGAACCTATTTCTAAAGAGTCTTTCATTTTGGTAATCCAAGAGAGGAGGGGTGAGGTAAGTAGTTTCAAATATTTAAAATGGTTAAGGATGGAAGATAAATTCAGCATTATATTCAGAACTCCCAAATACCTGTATATGTCTCATACAGGGCCAGATTTAAAGGGTTCTAGGGGGCCCGAGGCGCCAGGGGGTCCACCACAAACCTACTTCAAGAGCCTCCACCAAAAAATAATTATTAAATATCAATCTAAGTACTACAAAACAATTTTGAAAATAAAAATTTCTTCAATCAACTTTTCTTGACATTTTTTCTTCTTGAAAATACATTGTTTTATTGTGCGACCAAACTAGTGTAAAAATCAAAAAATTCGTCTTCTTGAATACCTTGTATTCCTGATCTTCAAATAGAAGAAATAAATATCGAAGCTCAAGAAATAGTAAAACTATATCTAAATGATTTAGATTCATCTTTAGAAAACAAACTCATTCAAATAAGAAGTTGTATCAAGAATTATGAAAAACTAGAAAATGAGTTTTCTGAATTATTGGTATATAACTTGGAATGTGCGTTCTAAAATACAGAAGTGCTTCTGAGAATATACCTTAGTATAATGGTGATCAACTGCAGCGAAGAACGTTCGTTTTCATGATTAAAAATTATAAAAAAATAATTTCAGAACCACCATGACACAAAATTGGCTTTAAGCGCTAGCTCGTTTGAGCATTGCATCCGATATAATGAAAAGCATCGATTTTGAAGATCTTGTTAAAGATTTTGCAAATTAAAAAGCGCGTAAAGTGGCTGTTTAATTTTAGTAACTTAGTTAATATTTTTTTATATGATTATAATACAAAAATGACCTATGTTGAATATTATAATGATTTTTATATTTTTTTTATTATCAAAACATAAAGTAATTTTTTTGCATGGGATCAGTAAGGCCTCTACCAGTACTGGGACCTATAGCTCCAAATTCCTAAATACGGCTCTGGTCTTACCTTTATACTATACCCCCGCCCCAAAATAAGAGCACATATGAAAACTAATGAAGTGATGAGTGTATGATATTGATTTCAGCGATTTTTATCATGAAAAATTGAAATCAATAAAATTATTGTTAAAAATGTATTTTCACTTAATTTTTCATTTTTGCAATTTAAGGTGATTGGATAGGAGGTGGACTGAAGGAGTTCGAAACGATCAAAGTCGAAAAGTAAGGTCCAAGCTGATCATCGCGTTCGGTGCTCCCAAATATCTATAAAACGAACCCTCCCCGGCTCCTCCAGTGTGAACTGATGGTGATATTTGAACATCAAAAGTAAAACTATAATTTAAAAAAATGAGCAAAACCGTCAAAAATTCATAAATATGATACTTGAGGAACAAAATATATGATTAAAATTCAATGGTAATACGCATAACATTATTGCATACCCATCAGCGAGCATATATCAATGGGAGAGGGGTTTGAAAATCATCTCCAGAACCTCTGTTTTGCAGGTTTACAACCCGAGAAACAGGTGGAGGGTGGGGCAATTTTTTTAAGAGATATAAATTTTTGTAATGTACAGGAAAATTATGAATATACTTCACGAAGTAATGTAAGAAAATTAATAATTTTTTATAATAATTTGCAGCATTTAGAGTTGTCATAATCAATTCATTATGAAAAATTAACATTTCCTTTTTTTTTTTTTTTTTTTTCAAATTAAGAAATTTATATCGGCATAAATTCACACAACGACTGTTATCAGAAGAATTACATGATCTAACAATATTTAAATATTGAAGAGACTGAGCTTATGTGAAAGGAAGCTTCTGACTTCTAAAACACCCCCTTTGGCTAAGGCTCTGATACTCGCAATATAAAAATGAAATTAATTAAATAATTAAAATCATATTTTATTAAGTAAGTGATTTTTTTGCATGTGGATAAAATTTAATTCAAAAAATTACCTCTACCCTCCCCTCCCCTTAAAAATTACTCTCTCCTACATATTTTGATTGAGAATTTAAAATTTGTATTTTTTTAAAAATTGATTTCCTCGCCATTTAACCATTCTCCCTGCAGCCCTGCTGCAGAGTAATGGCTGTGTATTTTAATTAAAAACTCAGCTAAAAAAAAATGGTAAAATTTTTTTCAGTCTTTGGATGACAAAATATGACTTTTGAGTGTAAAAAATTCAGCTAAGTAGTTGCTTTTTTTTGAAAATTTTTTGAAAACACTGACGCTAAAAAATGATCAAAAATGTGAGTTGGAAGTTTGACATTCATGTGATTTTGTTTTGAGAGCATTTTAGCAACCACTGTGACTCCACACATTCACTTTTTGAAAGAACTCGAAATTCGTATCAACTTTAGGTTTCCAATGAAAGCTCTAAACTCTCTCAGCAGAGTTGAATTGTACTTTGAATCGTTTCAAAAGTGTTTTAGTTTCTCCGTGTAAAATTATTCACAATCAATCAATCATAAAATCATTCCTTTTTGCGTATTTGTTATTTCTACTGTATATATCGTGTAAAGGTAAACGTCACCACAATACGACCAAAATGCCAGTAACATTTCGCTATTACTTCACTGTACTCGTTCACGCGACATATGCGGATATGCATCGATCCTGCTCACGAGTATACCAACACCTGGGTGAAAATTCAACCGTACGCTGACCCCGAACCGTTATTATTAACTCGTCGCCTCCTTACCTGCCGCCTTTGAATATAACGGCTTCTTCTATTTTAGTATAGCGTATCCACAAATTACCTTAAATTTGTAGCATGTAAAGCTCCATTGGAATACATCCAAATCGGATAATTTAAATTGTTATACAGTCGACACATGAGGCCAAAAATTATTACACATTGGTGCGTTTCCATCTTACATGTCGTCTGTGTCTGATAGGTGTCCGCATGTGTGTTTATCTTCACGCAGAAAAGCTTTTGGTAATTTTTCTAGATTCGATCGATCAATTGATACATTACAATGGCGCCGAGTAATTGACGGATTGTTGATATAGAAATTAATCGACCTTCGACACGCTCCGTTCGGTTATATTTCGCGATCTTGTACTCAATTTTAACCCACTCCGTTACTAATATTTGGTTCGTTTTATGTTCCACAGATCGATATGACTACGCCAAATTTAACTCCGCAAAAGATCTCCATCAGCGCTATGCCGACAATCATGGATACGCCGCAGCACGAACAAACGCCGCCTCAAATATTATACAAAGAATCGCGAATAGAACCGGGCAAATGTAACTGGATACGGATATGGCGTTTATGTAGACTCCTGTTGCATAGTCATTGTTAGACCGTATAATGAGCGCCCTGCGCCGCTTCCTTTTAGAATAGAAGCAATATCGTAGACACCAAAAATCACCATATTTAACGTTACCTTAATTTCCAACTCTCAATTACCAACGAGTGATTTTAAAATAACCACAGCAAAAACGTGCCACCGTATCAGATTATATACTCGTAATTCCCGTGTATATTTCATTTCAATCACCAACGACACTCAATATGGGTCAACTCCTTTCGTTCGTAATAATATAATTAATCCTATCTTGTATCGATTTTCTACATTTACCTATAGTTCTTCCATTATTATTGTTGTTTATGTATACATATTATTGAAAAACTTGTTATATCAATAATCGAGTGAGAAATTATTGTTCGATTAACGTTTTATTTTACGTTCATATTATGTGTTAAATTCTGGGACTGTTTTTTCTAACTTTTTTTTTTGTTATCGAAATAGCTTCCATACACCATAGCTCACCAGCAAGTTTTTAGGAATTTCAACCTCACATTTAACCACAAGAAATTTTTTACGCTTTGAAAAAAAAAAATTAATTCTTATTTTCCAATCATCGACCATATATTAACCTGTAGGATCTCATGAATATTATTTATTTTAAGGCTTTATAAATTCAACTTTTTACAGCCTTTATTCCAAAGATTTAAAATAGTGATCATTTCAATTTAATTATTTTTTCTTTTACTTTATTCGTAATCACTGCCTTTTAATTATTTATTCGTTTTGTATAGCAAACTCGTCGTTATCGTATAAAGCTTCAAAAAAGCAGTGTTAGATATGATTTTTTTGTAGCGCCTAAACGTTATTATGGTTATTGCATTTATTTTTATTTAAAAAATTTTAAAAGGAAAGTCACGAGTGAATGAGGTGAAGTTATGTAGAAAACTCGAAGGAAAGGAATTTTTTGCCTAATTATAAGAATCTTTGATAGAATGATTTGTGTTATTTCATTTTTTTTTTTTTAATTTGTCAATTTCTTATTATCATTGTTATTATTTATTACAATCTATCTCATATGTTGTAATGCTTGTAACATGATATGTAATAAAATTAGAATAATGATGTGATTTGTCATTTTCTTCATTGGTAAGTATTGTCCTTACATACTTGACTTAGCAGCATGCATTTAATATGCACTATTTAGTCCAGTAAATGTAGATGTAAAAAAAACGTAAGCAGCCATGCCGCATTAATTGAGCTGAGTTTTTGATTGAGGGTTGTTCAGGTTTGCAAATGACATTGCTAACTCCTTCATGCCTATAGGTCACACCTAATACCAATAAGTCTGGAATTTCATGTTTTAATTACGATTTTGTTTTGTTTTTATTATTTATAATTACGTTTCTTATGTATTACACGACAATACGCGAATGGCGTCGCATTAAAGTTTCTTGAATATTATCGCTTTTTATTAAATTCGCAATGTCTAACAAGAATCATTTACCCCTATCCCCTTAATTCCCTTCCAAAATTACTTGAGAAGTTGTATTTAGAAAAACTGTAGTACACGAATTTTTCAAATCATAAGTACTTGAGGCTCTTCAAGCTCTACTCAGATTTTAATAATCCATTTTGAATCAAATTCAAGGGGTTATACTCTCATCACCAACTAAACTCACGTACGAAGTTTGACTTTTCTAGGTCGATTTGGTGAGTAGATAGTAAGATTTATGAAATTTCCAGCAGCAATTCCCCCCCTCCTTTAAAAGCTGCTTTTTGCTTTAGCTCCCCTCCAAATTCACTTGGAAAGCTGAAATTAGAATAGGTTAATCACTTGGGCTTATTTCATCATATGAAACCGCAATAAAATTTTTTCGGCTTTTCACATATCACCGCAATATTTTGAGGTTGACAATCTCTCCTTCTCCCCTCCAACAACATATATAGAGATGAACTTGAGATATAGAATACTATGATTTCGTATTAATTACATTTTTACAAATTTAGGCTCCTCAAGCTCTACTCAAATTTTGATAATCCGCCATTTTGGATTCATTTTGAGCCAAATTCAAGAGGTCAAATTCTGGTCACTAATCAATTTTAAACACAAAGTTTGACTTTTCTAGGTTGATTTGGTGAGGAGATATGGAAGATTTAAGAAATTTTATTACTCATAACTTCCTCAAAAAGCCGTTTTTTTACTCTAACCCCTCTCTAAATGCGTTTAGGAAGCCAAAGTCGAGATATGTTAGTGTCTGTGACTCACTCTTTCATATGAGTTCGAAAACAAAAAACTAGAGTTATTTGCACTTTCTCCAGCTTCCCTCAAAATTTGAGTGATACGCCATTTTGAATTTTATCGTAAAAACAAAAAAGTCTTTTTTTTATATTTTTAAGGAGAGTCTCTTCCCAAGATTTTTAGAACTTATGTTGTTTAGGGAGTGTTTTCTCAATACGCTTTATGAAGAAAATCTTCACCGAAATTTTCCTCATATCTAAATTTAATGGACTAAAACGGGTTTTTTTCCTTCACTTTTAACACTCTTTATATGGGTTTGAGAGAAATGGGATATAGAATTACATAAATGGTTGAAAAGTCCTTGAAAAGGACTACAATTTTGACAGGATAAGTCTTTCAAAATATCCATCGAGGAGAAGTGAAATGACTCTTTTTTTTTTCAAAAAAAAATCATTTTGTGCATCTAACAAGAATCATACCGGGCATGAAAAAAAATTGATTCATTGAAGTTGAAAACCGACCCTTCAAGAGTATTTTAAGCGCTCGATCATATCTCTACCATAACTTCGAGAGCCTGTATTGAAGTAATATACTGAAGTATCGCACTTTTCTCCCCTATTTGAGAACCACTGGACAAAAAAAAAATTAAAGAAATGGAAGAAAAAGGGTATACCCGAATAAGGGGTGACTTTGGCCCCAAGCGCTTTTTGGCTCCTATGCCCCTCAGGTGGTGTGCCTAGACTAGAAAAAATTTTTCGCCAAGTTTTGGACCCCTACCCCCCTCCATTCCCGTTCCACACCCATTTTATTGTCGTTTTTTCACGAATTTTTCATTTCGTTCAGAATGAAGGAAATTTTTTGTTCTTTCGAACATAAGTAGGTATCGTGGTGTTGTATCTAAGATAAAATTTTGAGCAATTTTGGTTCATTCCTTCATGGGGTTTTGGCCATTTGAAATTTTCAACTGTAACAAATACCTTAATAGCGAAAAACGACCACTTTTTTAAAGTATCCTAAAAACGTGTTTTTTTTATGTAGATTTATCTTACCTATTCAGTTTTGAGATTTAGAAATGTCGTCGACCGCCAAATGCGAAAAAGTATCATATAATCGATTTTTTATTTCCGTGAAGATTTTCTCCATAAAGCGTATTGAGGAAACACTCCCTAAACAACACAAGTTCTATAAATCTTGGGAAGAGACACTCCTTAAAAATATAAAAAAAAGACTTTATCAACCTAGAAAAGTCAAACTTTGTGTTTAAAATTGATTAGTGACCAGAATTTGACCTCTTGAATTTGGCTCAAAATGAATCCAAAATGGCGGATTATCAAAATTTGAGTAGAGCTTGAGGAGCCTAAATTTGTAAAAATGTAATTAATACGAAATCATAGTATTCTATATCTCAAGTTCATCTCTATATATGTTGTTGGAGGGGAGAAGGAGAGATTGTCAACCTCAAAATATGGCGGTGATATGTGAAAAGCCGAAAAAATTTTATTGCGGTTTCATATGATGAAATAAGCCCAAGTGATTTTTTCATCGCAAAATTTTTTCTTCAAGTTGGCTCCCATTGATAATAATAATAATAATAATAATAATAATTGAAAAAAAAAACATGAACAATCATGCTGCATAACTAGAGCCAAATTCTTTTTCTCAAAAAAAAAAACAAAAAAAAAAAAAAAAAAAAACATAAACTTCCAAGATTAGGAAAAAGGTAGGTAATGAATAATTTATATAAAATTATCGAAAATGTTTGTTTTCACTTCGCTTTATTATCTAGGAAAAGTCCACCGTAGATGTCACCATATACACGTAACTAATCTCAAACCCCTAGAACAATATTTTCACTTTACAGGTATTCAGGTAAACGGGAAGATTTTATAATTTGAATAAACCAACTTAATTAGTCTGTAAACCAACTTTGATTGAAATACAACACGAATATAATAAACTTTTAATTTAATCCACCACTGAAGTAATTTTAATTTCAAACAAAGCTTCTAAATTGAAATTAATTTTTAAATTAATCTATTTAATCTTCATTGAAAGTTTCTGACCTGGCACGAAGCAATTATGTGTGAAGCTTTTTTCCCCATCGTATGAATCCCACAAATTAAGAAGACAAATGACGACGGAATTGACATTTAGGTTAATTTATACGGATGGTGATTTGTAATAAATTAAAGTAAAGGTTACTTCATTCTTCATCGACAGCACGCGCGATTTCTAGCGAAATTTTATTTCCATTGGAGGGCATTTGCGCGCCATCTAGGAGGTGAGAAATGAATTAGAAGTGTTTTCGGAGTATCCGACTGCCAAGAGAACAATTTTGAGTGCGATTTGGTGAACGAAAATGTAATGAAGGTAGCATTAAGAATTAATATTTGAACTGAGATTCGTTGTACGATTTATTTTTAATATTCATGGTCCAAGAAATATGATTAAATTAATTAAAAATGATAATTAATTTAATTAATAAGCATTTTCAAAGCGATTCGCAAATACTGCCAACATTCAAGTCTTTGTTAACAACTGACAGTAGCCACAGAAGAAAAGAAGAATTTTCAATTTACATTCAAAAAAGAGTCGAATTATGAAATAATATGCATTTTGTTTTCAATGAATAAAAAAAAAAAAAAAAAAAATATCGAATACTTAAAACAAAATTAAAAGTTTAACATAGTTGCTAATTGAAGAATTCAGAATTAAAAATCATAAACTAGTTCTAAAGGGATGGGGCCACCCCTCCTCCTCCTCTGGCTACAATATTAACTATGTACATGGAAGAATTTTAACCCAATACGAAATATCTGATTGAATTGATGATTCAAACTCCTTAATAATGAGAACAAACAACTTAAACACCATTAATGTAATATGTGTAGTATATGAATTATTTCACAGGCGCAGATCATATAAATCACCCAATTCAAAATATTAAGAATAGGCAACTTATTTGACACAAATGTATATTTATCAACAGAAATAAAATTTTGAAGGTATAGAGTATGACTGAATATCATTTGCTATATTTTTTGAAAATTTATGGGCATTCGAATTCTTCAAGGATGCAATGTAAATGATTCTTCGACAGTTTAAAAACCTACAAAAGTTCCCCTCTCATCGCATCAACATCACGATATTAATTAATGTAAAATGATCATCCCGCGCCGGCAATACTTCTATCACATTTGGCGGTAAAGTTGCAACATTTCGAAAGTTGCGATTGGCCATCGTCATAGCAACCAGAAAGATGCTGAGACGCCAACCAATGTAAAACTTTCAGCCTCGGTAATACGTATCAGTATGTCGCGACATATCAACGATATTTACTGTATCGCCGTTCGTATCGCTGAAACTACGTATGAATGCAAGAGTGCAACCATTTTCGCCTCGACACCGACCAACAGCTATCCGAACAAGATTTACTAGAATGGGATATTAATCCGAATTTGGAAATTAAAACCACCCAAGCCGGAGTCGAAGATGTGAACAAAATTTTAACCTGCATTTCCAATGTACCCTGCAGCCGGATCCAGACACAGGCGCCGAAATATGAAACCGGTATCCGGTACGTCATTTAATATTTTTTTTCTAGGCTTTTTCAAATCTCCATTGCGTTCGCACTAGTGTTTTTTTAATTAAAAATAAACATGACCGCAGAAAGCTTAAATGCCGAATTATTATGATGGATGTTAAGACAAAGGTCTCGTCGAGCTAACACGCGAAGAGGATAATCCATCATATAAATATAATCGTCAAAGCTTTTCGTGCCAAGTAAACATTCTTCTAACGAAATAATGCGCATTACCGTCGTAATTCATCAAGCAAACGATTTTTTTACCCCTAACTGCGATGTTTTCGTTGATTTTAATTTATTATGTGTTTTTGCTTCTTTATTAATGCCAAATAAACGAGACCGGTTGATTTGATTTAATTCATTCCATTATAATAAGATACAACAGTGTTATGTGAACGCAGGCATACATAGCATAAAGCCAGGGACGGACCGAGCGGGGGGTGTAGGGGGGTGTTCACCCCCCCAGAGGTTTTGAGCAGTCGGCAAAAGTCGGCAAATCGACATTGGTGAGAAAAATTCGACAATTCCTGTTTCACTTGTCTCAGTAACAGCGAAAATTTAGCAATAAATAATTAAATCAAACAAAGAAACATATGTATTTGCGCATTGTTTTGCTTACTCTGCTCGAAGCTTTTCTATTTCCGAATTTTGTCTACGCTAGGAGTGGTAATGTCGCCATCTGAGAAGGAGATACTGAATATCGGAAATGAACGAGATTAATGAAAACTGATGTTCCATTAAAATTAATATTGTTTCAGTTCAATTTCAATTGATATTATATGGTTTAAATTTATCTCAAAATAATGCTGGAGAATTGGAAACTGGAGAAGTACTCAGTCCCTTCAGTGATAACAACTTTTTTCATTCTCAACAAAAAAAATCCTACTTAATATTTTTGGATTTTTTTTTATTGATTTTTTTTGTAATTTAAACTTATTGTTTTTCCATCATTTTAATTTTTTTTTATTGTTTTGTTTTAAATTGTTGAATATTTTATCGCCTTGGTTTCATTTTTCCTTTATTTATTCGAATCTAGTTTTTTAGTTTTTAGATTTTCATTTTTTTTTTTCGTTATACCGGGTGACTACTTGATTAGAGCACCCAACGAGACAAAATTAGCTAAAGGTGAAACAATTCAATACATTTATGTGTATTTTTGACAACAAAAGTATAATTTAAAATTTTGTATTTTATTTTACGATAGACGCTTTTAAGCATTAAATAAATTTTATTTATGTCATTTATTCTTGCTAATATCATCCAAATACATGATTTATTTCTATGAGTGTAAGATTTTTGCGCTTGGAGTGCTCCAATCAAGTAATCACCTGGTATTTTAGCAATTATCTTCAGTTCGAAACATTACTCCATTTTTGTACATTTGTTTTCATCTTATAATTTTTTCTTTTTTTCATGATATCTTTCATTGTTGCATTTTTTAGTTTTCGGAATTTTTCATTTTTAACAATATTATTGTTTAATTTTTAGACTTCCCAACTTGTTTGCTTTCTAATTTTTGGATTTTTTTTTTATTACAAAAATTTTTCTATTTTATTACGTTGTTTTGTGATATGGATTTTTTTTTAATTTATCCATTTTCCCATCAATGTTTTCTTTAATTCTTGAATTTCCTTTTTTTTTTTTTAATTTGAAAAAAATCAATTTTTAGATATTCTTTATATTTCTGGTTTTGCATTTAAAAAACATTTTTGTTCTTTTCTGATTTCTGTATTATCTTAAGAAATTACTTCGTGACTTGATAGTTTTAAAAATTCAACATCCGTTTTTATTCACCAAAATTCAAAATGATTCAGAATATCCATTTTACATTATCAAAATAATTAAACTTGTACCGTGTATCACCTTCTCAGGCAGTTCGAAAAACGACTGCACTTTGATTTTTTTAATTGCTTCTCTGTGTTCTTTAAATTCGTAGGCAAATATAAATGTGATATTACTCGTACATCAAATTACAAATCAATCAATCGTAGTCGGAAAATTGAAAATACCAGTCGGCATTTTTAGATTTTCAACCCCCCAGAGTGCCAAGGCTCGGCCCGTCTCTGCATAAAGCTATACCGTGCTTCCAACTGTTTCGGGTACAATCAGCGAAAAAATCTCTTTTCCAATTATTTAAAATTGTTTTTTTTTTTGTTTTTTTTCAAATGTAAAGAAATAATAATGCAGTTGAAATATATTTATCAACCTTAAAATTCATTAAAGTAATTTTAAAAATGATTTCTGATTTAGTTAAACCCTAATTATGTTATCAACAAGCTGAGATTTTTGCGCTGATTTTACCCGAATCACTAGAATGCACAGTATAGACTTAAATGTTAATGCGTGGAAAGAAACTCAATTTTTTTTTTTTTTTTTTTGCAAAATTTGTGAACTATTTCATCCTTAATACTTGATAAAAATTGGAAATTGAAATTAAATGAACCATAAAAATATTCAATAAATATACGTTCCTCTTTAACATGGCATAGGCAATTCTTTCAACACCAATATCAAATAATTTGCCTACTATGATTTAAATAAAATAGTATGTCCCTTTCTAATTTAGACATAGGCAGTTCATTCAACACCAATGTCAAATAATTTGCCTACTCAGATTCAAAAAGAATGCCATTTCTCTCTCTAATTTAGACATAAGCAGTCCATTCAACATTAATGTCAAATAATTTGCCTGCTCAGATATGGAAGGAATATCATAATAACCTTTCCAAAAATCTATGCAGTCGATATGTTAGTACTAGGCAACATAAACATGTTTGGCCATCTTCTCCTCACCAAAGTAATATAGTAAAGTAAAATTTTGTGTATGAGGGCGGTTTTCTTTTTAGTTGAGTTTTTAACTAAAAAACGACAGCTATTACAGCCTACCTGATTTGGTAAGATAAGGTCGGGCGAGAGTGTTCTAAATAAGCGTTTCAAATTACAACGAAATCCATTAGAAAAATAGTTCAATTTGGACTAATTCAGATTCTTTTAAATTCATAATAAATTCTAAAGAAAAAAAAAAGGGACACCACACGTTGGTTAATCGAACCTTATTAGATCATACCTAAAAGTTGAAACCACTGATCTAGCACTCATACCAAAAACACTCAAATACGAAAGGACTTTTTTACGTACTCAAATTACCAACTGAACATTAAAGTTCAACTTTGAGACCTTGAAGAATAAATGCTACAAAAATAATTTTTGGGATAGCTGTTTAGAGAAATATCAGTCACAACGTCTCCAAAAATCAGTTTTACGCGCTTTTCTTTACTTATAATAACTAGCACGAAAAAATGAGCTTCATAAGTAACACATTTATACATTAATTTACATTAAATTGTTCACTATTCCTGCAACACTCCTTTTTTTTAAAATGCCCTTTTTTAGTCTGTGAAATGATTTTGAAAATGACTCAATTAATATAATCACCTGGTCGTTTTTATACGTAGATTAATTCCTCACATTTTTATCGTTTGTAATGTGAGATGATAAAAAAGTTATTCATATACAATCTACATCGAATTTCGATAAAAAAGTTGCATTGGCTTTTCTTATGACTCATCGTTCAACTGTAAAGTACCCTTGAAAATAATTCGTTCGACGAGATATCGATCTTTTCTTCCTTAACTTTAGAATACTCGTACATTCATAGTCCAAAAAATCATTTCATATCGGTTTCATACGATACCTGATGATTTTTTTTCACTTTAATCAAAATAAAAAAGGAAATAGAACGTGATTAGATAGAGAATTCAATTTTCTAATCGAAGAGAAGAAAGTTTATCAATTCTATATCATCAGCGTGGCCATTGAAAAATACGCAAAAATTGATCATTCGTTTAAAGAACTTTATCTGTAATGAAAAAAATATGCAAAATCTTGAACAGCATATTTATAAGCTACACTATCCCTTAAGACTGCAAGGACTCATAAGTCTTCACCAATTGATAAGCAATGACCTCTTAAGGAAAGTTTAAAATACTAAAAAACTCGCGTATATTTATATCGTTCATAGTCATAGACACGATTAATGATTGAATAAGGTCTACGAAAATTTCCTGTAAGAATATTTCTATGGCCTTAATTTCAAAAATAAGTATTTGATTTTACACGAATTCTAAATAATTTGGCTGAATCAATGTTCCTTTCAAATATCGCAGAAGCTTATTAATTTAACCATTTTCCAAGGTTTTGTATCTTGGCCCTTTTTAAAATTAAAGCAGGCAAACTATGATACATGAATGTCCTATGAATAGCTCTATACCTAGCATCAAAAGAACTCGTATTGAAGCAAAACACCTTAATATTGAAAAATTTAATAATTCCGAATAAATAGAGAACTTATTTTACATAAATTTCAAAGAAATTGCCTAAATAAGTCTCGAAAAAAATAATGTGATTCGAATCATTTTTAGCTGAGTTTTTGACTAAAAATGATATTTGTCGCAGCTTACCTAATTTAGATAGAAGGGATCGACGAAGGGTGGGTTTCTCATATTCGACATAATTTTATGGATTCGGATCCTCATTTGCATGTAAAAACAGAAAAACCCTCACAGTTTCATCCTTGCTTCAGCTTACATTATAATTTAAGTGAACCACCATTTTGAGTAGAATCGAAACTTCAAAAAAAGTAGTGTTGTGTATTCTCACAAAGAACCATTCATCAAATTTTCAGCGTTTCTCATTCATACTCGCTTGCGCTAGGCTCATTTTATCATGACATCACAATGAAAAATTTTCTACTCCTTGTGTACCCACACCACATTTTGAAGTTGATAACTCCTCCTTTTCCTCTCTAACAGTCCATCATCATGTATGGAAGTGAATTGGGAATATATTATACTTTGTATTCTCAATAATCATATATGAGCTTATATTAATTACATTTTTACTAATTTAAGACTTCTCAAGCTCTACTCAAATCTTGATAATCCACCATTTTGAATCCATTTGGATTCAAATTCAAGAGTCATATTCTAGTTACTAACTAACTTCACACATAAAATTTGACTATACTAGATTGCTTTGGTGAGGAAATATGGATGATTTAAAAAATGTCATGAATTAAAGCTTCCTTAAAAACGTGTTTTATGCTCTAACTCTCCACCAAACGTACTTAGAGAGCTGAAATTTGGATACGCTAGTGTTTTTGATTCACTCTTTCATGTGAGATCAAAAACAAAATTTTTTAGTCATTTACCTTTTCCAGCTCCTTTCAAAATTTGAATGATCCGCCATTTTGAAATGTGTGGAAAAAACAAAGAAGTAACTTTTTTGCATTTTTAAGAAGAGTCTCTCATCAAATTCTGAGTGAATTTCATGCATACCCGTCGGCACTACGCATGGGGAAATATAAATAAATATACGAAATTTGACATTTGCCAGATAATTACAAATGGTAAAAAAGGAATAGATCTGAAAAGCCCCTTTCCCCAACCCTTCCTTTTTCCAAATAAGGCAGGTTGCAATAGCTGTCATTTTCAAATTAAAAACTCAGTTAAAAAGGTCCGTCAATCCAAATTACATTCCCTAAAAAATAAGGTAAGTGTACCAAAGGAGACCACCCTTAATTTTAAACCCCCCTCACGCCCCTCCAAATGCTTGGAAAATGTTGAAAATTTGGTGACAGGTACCTTGAAGCCTCTAGCTTCGAACCCCAGGTTCGATTTTTTTTCGTGAAAATCTCCTACCCCATAATGAAAAATTGAAGATGGGAGAAAGTGGCCTCATTTGGAACACGGGTATTCATGAGGCCACCCCCGAGTGCAGAATTATGTTTTATCATAAGTAAACCTATTCAAAATTGTAATTAAGTATATTTAAAAAGTAAGTACATTCTGAAAGACAAAACTGGTCGCATCGTCAAAAATTACAAGCAAAATTTACAGACAAAATTCTTCGGATTACTCATGATTTTGTAATGCTCTTCTTGGTATTCCTTACTTTTTGGAAGTCCTTTGTACAAAAGCTCCATCCGCAACTTCTTGCATAGCCTTCTGCAGATCAGTTTCTGTCCATGGAGCCATTTACCTGGGAAACTATAGCAATTTATTTATTAAACAAAGGGTAGCCTCATGAAGTACACATGTGTTGATTTTGTTTTTGGTTTGTAGATTTTGATAGGCTAGCGCAATGGAGATCACAGACATATCATTGGAAAGGTGATCAAATAAGCTTTAATTTGATATATAATATACTTACCATCGGAGAAAAATACGACTGGCAAATCTTAGTTTCGAAGCGCAAAAATTAACAAAAAACGCTTATTTTTCACATCACAAACTTCAAAACGTTATTACACATGGAAGAAAGAAATGAGCTTGACAACATTATTATCACAGATCAAGGGGGGTTATAAGTATTCATTTTTTTTTGAACTAACTGAGATATGAGAGGGTGGCCTCATTATGGTATATGGCCTGGTTTAGTACACCTACCTTACTCGATTTCAAGTTTAGACAAAAAACATAACAGACACAAAAAGACCCATTCTTTTTGGTGAATGGTACCATCTGAGACTTGTTTTATTCTGTAGACGAACTGGGAATTTTTTTTAAAGCCTAGTAAACGTATAGAGCGCGTAGTAGCGAGTATTTTGGTACCATCGGAATTTAAATAAACTCAATAGTGGACAGTCCTCAGAGCGTACCAATATCGCAAATACATAAAATGCTATATAATATGAAAGAATAGCCTAGCTGAGCGTTAATTCAAAATAAAGAATCAATTTAAAGCTCTCACGTCTCCAAATAATCCTTAATCGCTCGGCAGAATCCTAAACAAATACCTCCAATATCGTCTACCTCATCCAGTTCAATTGATTGCCATTGAAATACTCGACAATAATCCTTTGAAAACACAATACACCTCGCGCTATCTATAATTTTGTCACACAATTCGACGTAATTCGACGATGCTTTCTAATATATTTCGTGACAGCTCGATAAATACCTATCGGATGGTTTTGGTCACATATGAAAGTGACACAGACTTTCTCCAGGAAGGGTGCACGCGTGGTTGAAAAAAACGCTACTATTTTCTTATACATTAAAAGATGATACATACGAATTGCGTAATTGCTCGTATCTTCGATCACGTTATACATTGAGAATACAGCTACTTCATTTATAAGACGTTCGTCACGTTAACATTTCTGTCGGTTGGCAGCCACTGGTTCACTATACGTTCCTATTATTACGTTATACGTGCGTATGTATAATGATAACAGCGAAAGAATGCGGTCTTCTGGTTTACTTCCCTCCTCCCTTTTAATACCTTTCTCTACACATTCGATCCTTCGCATTGACCTACTAAGTAATTGCACACGCTGCGTGACTTGACGTTTATAAGATCATAATAAAACCTTATCAATCTAGGTGTCACAGAATGGTAGCGCGTGCCTGAGCTCGAGATTTGGACAAACTAAGTGAAAAAATTTCCGCCTATCTGCGTTATTTAAATTACCTGCCACATTAAAATACAGACCGACGAGACAGTCACTTTTTATCAGCGTCTGGACCATGTAGTTACCATGGAGACCGTAATAGCGCCGATTCGTGCGAAGAATCTGATATGGTTTTCGCGAAAGACATAAACTTGGCATATCTATGATTGAGGGAGAAAAAAGCAATCTCCGAGGGTTTTTACTGTTCGACTTCGATTCCACTGCTTCGCCGATATAACCGAATTTTCTCGCTCGTAACGCGTATAATCAGATAACAGAGTTAATTAATTTTGATTAGCGCTTTTCAAATCGCCTTTGACGTATCATTTAATAATAAAAAGCGAAACGTATAAAACCTTTATACAGCGAACAATCGTACAAAAAAAAACACCCTTCCCGTTACATCCGACCTGTAACAATGAATGCACCGAAGATACACCGGGGATCGTTGCAAACTGGTGGATGAGTGAACCAACTCTAATCAAACACCGAGCTGGCTACTTTGTACCCCTATTTGATAACAATATCCTCTTAATTTCCGAATAAGCGGGTATTCCATTTAATTCTGTGGTTCTCAAAACACGCCCCGAAGAAATCCTCGCGGTCATTATGAACGGTGATGAAATGTCGAAAAAACTCCACCTTTTGCCCGGCCACTGGGAGGTAATGCGATATCCTTCTAGTTTAGGAGACCCTGGTTAATGGTCAGTTTAAATGATTTACGCTTAACGCGTTACCATCGGTGAAGGGTTGCTAACAGCTGCCCATACTTAAAAAGATTTTGTTTGGAATCATTTTAATGACATGTATTCGATTCAGCATCCTACTGGTCTAAGGTGAACGCTGATGCATTCGTGTTTATGCAGAAGTTGAATGCAACTCGTCCTCTGTGTGTTTTTTTTCACCTAAAAGGCTTTCAATAGTAGAATCGCCTCTATTACTTGGTCAACTAATTATAAAAGAAGACCATTTATCATTCTAATATTTGTGTTAATATTCACGTCCGTTTGATTTATATCGGCTTCATTATTCCTCGCGAATGGATGCTGGGCTCTTCATCGCGGTAGGAGTGCATTTAATATCGTACTCGGAGGGATGAATGTCGTTACATTTTCTTTCACGAAGAATTACGAAAGTGTCGATAAATTTCGCCTTCCTTAGTTGTCGCTAATTTTATTGCAACTTGTTTCACAAAAAAATGATACGCTATCATCGTGAGAAAACAGTTTGCGAGGTGTGTAATCGTATTGCTTTACTAGAGCTCATCCAACTCTCTATACTCGTTAGAATAACGTTTGTGAAGAGACATTGGACTTCTTTTATAATACCTACTCGGCGCTGAATTCATACATTTGCAACCCCATGCTAAATCCAATTTGTTGTTTTGATAAAAAATCACATTTTTAAATCCGCAAGATCCAGTCTTCATCATAGAAGTACGAGAATAAGCTTATCTAATACATACATACACATACATATTTGTAATATAATAAATTGTAAACAATCAAAAATAAAACACAAAGTTACATGAACAATGAGGTACCTGATTATAAAATCAACGTAAATAAAATCAGAAAATTCAATCATTACTTTATGATAGCAAACTAACAAATTAACAATGAAGTCAACACAAAAATTAAAATTAAACAACCGAAACATTTGCACATTATAACCACGAGGATGTTATCAGCAGTTATCAGTACTTGCATAGATTAACAATACATAGATAGCCCACCGGTATACGTATTTGAATTTATCACTCTTCACTCGTAATCATAAATGTTGAAAGTGGAGCCAGAAAGTTTTTTATTAATATCTAGGATAAAAATTGAGTTAGAGTGTTCAGAAACAGCTCATTCGAAAGAGCTTGGCATTCTATATACATGATTCAATTTTAAAACATTTTGCAATCGATGTGATCTGGATCTGGAGTTATTTTCAGTGTTGTAGGAACGAACATAGGTCTGTTCTTGGTCCTGTTCTCGTTCCTGGAAAGAAGCAGTCATTTGATCCTGTTCCTGACTCGTTCTTATTCTCAATGTTTCAACAGTTCTCGTTCCGTTCTTCGTTCTTTTAATTCTTTACAATGTTGTTCTCGTTTTGTTCTTTGTTCTTTCAATCCTTTATGGTCTCGTTCTTGTTCGTTCTTCATTTTGTTCTCGTTGTTCAACTTTTTCTTTTGTTCTTTCTTTCTTTCTTTCTTTCTTTTTTTTGATAACGTGTTTACAGTTTATGTTGTTGTTGAAATTGAAAAAAAAATTACTTATATGGGTATATGTAGCACTTGCCAGGTTTCAAGTATAAGTTTCTTATTTTCTCTTTCCCTTCATTATATCTATTAATTTTATAATAAATCATGAACTTTCAAAAAAACGAAGAACAATAAAAAATTACATCGTTTTTGTTCTTTTTTTTATACCTCAACACTGTTCATTAGTTGGTTCTCGTTTTGTTCTTTGATCTTTCAGTTTGAAAATATTCTGTTCTCGTTCTGTTCTTTGTTCTTGAGATATATCACTTTTATATTCTCGTTCTTGGTCCTGTTCCTCAGGAACAATGAAAATTCTCCGTTCTTGTTGTTCTTCGTTCTCGTTCTTTGGTTTGTTCCTACAACACTGGTTATTTTAATAAAACTAATTCATTTTTTAGAGCGCTCTCTATGAATAAGCTCCAGTACTAAAAGTAAATTCGCCTTTCTGCTTAGTTTTTTGCAAATATTTCAAGAAAAAATATAGATGGAAAGTTTATAAGTAGCTCATTCGAAAAAGCATAAAATTCTGAATGTGTTTTACTTTAAAAAGAAATTGCGATTTATTTATTTTTTGAGATAATTCATAATAAAGCAGCTCGAGTAATGCGGCATGGCTGCTCACCTTTTTCCTTTTCTTTTTTTTTTTTGAAAAATAAAATGATTTATCGATGTTTGATTTTTTGAGAAGGGAGTGGGGGGTAAAATGGGCCTAGTGCGACAATCCTGGTTCTCACAATGTTTTCAATGCAATACTTCAATCACAACAATTGAATTTTACTTGTTTAGCAAATTTAAGAGATGAAAGTTCAAGTTTAGTCTATCGTCTGAAGTTCCCAACGCACCATATTTTTCAATTTCAAAGCTCACGAATATCGTGTTCCAGTCCTAGATAAATGTTTACCCATATTTATGCAATTCAGTTCCCACCCTTCATTCCTTCGTCTTTCAACCACAAGAAGAAATCATCAGTAGAAAAATATGGTTGTCTACACGCGTGAAAATCCTGCTACATAACACGCTACCGTTTTCATTTATTTAACAAGACACGACGCATGACCGGCTGACGTTTCATTTGTACTATTATACAACGTACAATCGTACTACCTTATACCTTTATCGCGTTTTCAACGAAATCTTACCGTAATTAATTACTCGCCTTTATCTGATACAACAAATCTTCAATCTTCGCCACAATACGTTAGTTTTCTTATTCTACTCGAAATACACATAACGTTCTACCGGCAGCTTACACGTCACTACACGGTTCTCGACCAAGGTCTTATCCGGTACTTGCGAAAAAGTTTTAATTAAACCGAACCGAAGAATTTTTTCCTACTTTTATTTCACCCATAGGAGAGATTTCGGCCGAATAGAACTTACGGACGGAATTTTTCTCCTTCCAAAGTTGCCACGATAACGTTTCATCGTTACATTCCCTTCCAACAGGTAATAAGTGACAAACTGCGAAGATGTATCAAATATTAAATCTTTTTCTCCAATGAACATTCAGGGAATGTAAAAACGGGGAAAAATTTCAATAATATCGTATCAACGAATTTTTTTCGTTTACACCGAAGAATTGGAATTCTTTCGACGATATTGAAACTAAATCGACATTTTTAGACTTTTCGACGAAATATCTAATGAACCATATGACTATCGTCGGAGCTAGAAAATATTCGAGATTTTTGCAGTAAAATAAAATACCAAGAGGACGGAGTACAGCGAGGAGAGCTAAATTCATTGACCTCAATCCAGGGCTGTATTCAGAAATAGGAGAATTTAAAGGCCCACCGAGAAATCCATTTTTAATGGCCCACTTGGTAGTAATCGGCCCAATTTTTTCTCTCATTTTTCAAATTATGAATTTATGGAATTCTTTTGTTGGCCTAAATATATTGCAGCCAACCGAGATTTTCTCGGTGACTCGCCTGCTGGATCTGGGCCTGCCTCGATCATTTCTTTCAGTCATGTGTATTGTGTCGAGTAGGAATTAAGAATAATATGTGTAAAAATACTCAGGGTCCCTGAAAGCCAAGTCGGGCCCTAGCGAAGTAAATTTGGGTCCCTTGTGATTTTTTCTTTACGAATTTATATAGCCACGAATCCTACGATTTTGATCGGTGTGTTAATTGGTCAGGCCCGGGGCATTTGCCCCTTGTCCTCTTTCCGCAGCCCTGAAAATACGTCTTCTTTAATATCCTACTCGAAATTCGCTCACCTTTAAAATGGAAACATAATTTTTGAAATAGTAAATTAAAAGTATGAAAATTAGCTTTAAGAGTTCATTAAAATATTTACAAACGAAGGCCACATTTTATGGGCTAAAAATGAAAAAAAAGTTGAATCCTAATTTTCTTCCAATGTTCAGATATTTATGTGATTTTTTTCTGAATCAAAATAATAAAAAATATATTTTGTTTTAGCACAGAGAATTCTTTTAAACGAGTAAAAATTCGAAAAAATCTTGCTGAATGTACATCTTCAGAAACAAAAAAGTCTGCGTTCTCAAGTATAGTTGTAATTTACCTTTAGCACGCGCTAGCTGTACAAGGAGAAAATTAACAGAAAATAAAATTATTGCTTCAAACAACAGCGAGTTTTGCAAATGACATCCCGAAGATAAATTTCGAGTTAAAAAATGAAAAATATTGGAAAAAGTAAGCTTCATTTTAAATAAATTTATATTTCAAACAAATTTCTGATCTATCGTAAAAAAGAAATAAACCTCCAAGGAAGCTGCAGCCAAACATAATACTACCATATTCCGTGTTCATCTCGACTGCTACACAGACTTCAATAGCCAGTGGATTGGTTAGCGATAGAAATGATCGAATTCGCGTCTCAAATTACCGCTTCAAACGATAACTCGATTTATTTTCAACTCAAGCGGATGATTTTATGTTAGACGAATCGAATACGAGGAAAATTGATGACACGGATCGGTGATTCATATTCACGGTTTTTCCGCATTTTGAAATTTCAATCATGTGATTCGAATTACCAGTCTTAATACACTCTCATTTCAGCATTAAAAAGAACTGTTAGGATTACGGATTCGAATATATATTTTTACTTTTTTTTTTTCAATGAAAGAAGAGAAGGAGGGAGGAAGCAAGTTTATCGAATTTATTCTATGATAGTGAATTAAAACATGAATCCAGAGCAGTTCTCGCTTTCAGTATTATTCTTATTCCAATTTTAAAGTTTTCATAGAGGTTTGCTCCTACCTGCCAGTTTCCCTCTACATATTTTGATCTCATTTTTCCAATTTTGGTTTCAATTTAGTTTTGTTTTAGTCCTTGTGCTACATTTTTTTTTTTTTTTTTTTAGAAAAAATAAGAGAAATGATTGAACAACTGATTGTCAGATCATCACTCCTTATCTCCTCATGCTGTTCTTTCTTACTTCTTCTCAAGTTAAACCAATTCAGGTTTTGGATACCATACTCTTGTAGTCTGATAGTATTCTTTTATGGTATTATTTTTTACTTTTCTTATTTTTTTCATGTTACATCATCACTCTCATCATTGAATTCTGAGTAGTTATAAGTTTTTGTTCATCACATTTCTTAAGAAACTTGATGTGAGAGCCGTAAGTTATCAGTGGTATCACACAGGAGTTTAAAATCTGAGTTTTAGTGTTGTTGAGAAGGATTCCTTTAATAGGCTACTAACGATAGGGTGAAAAATGGGTAATTATACCCCTCGCCCGTATGTACGTGCGAGCACAGACTAGAATTCCGTGCTAATAAGCTTCTTCATTATTTAGCCTTGCACGTATTGAACTTGCACGCCCGGTTACCTGAGCAAGGAGAGACCATGGAGTAATAAGTCAAGTATTGTAAAGATTAGTTTATTCCAGAACGCGAACAGCAAAACTGAGAAATGAATTAGGTGCACAGTATTTATATAATGGTAAATAAGCCACGCCCAACACGCAGTGCGACCACAAGGTATGCAACAAAAATAGTTGGATTGATACGCGCGTCGATACAGTTTTTTAATAGAGTATTTATAATGACTGGTCTAGGTTCTAATTGGTCATACGTCACGCCTGTAACAACCAATCAGCAAGTTGGAATGTTATAAATTTACCTCGACTAACTCATAAAATAAAAACACAAATCAGCTGATGATTCAAATCACAAACGAATTTTAGTCGTTCACTGAAAACTGAACGATATTATTTAGGAAGGTAGAAATGAAACTACCTACATTTTATCACATTCTAGCGTTATGATTGGTCATTACGCACGTAACATATGACCAATTAGAACCTAGACCAGTCATTATAAATACTCTATAATCAGAATTTTTTTCATAGTAACTGGTCCATATTCTGATCAGTCATACATTACAAGACTAGTGTAATGAGTAACGACCAATCATAAAGCTAAAATGTGATAAAATCTAGGTAGTTTCATTTCTACCTTTCTAAATAATATCGTTCAGTTTTCAGTGAACGACTGAAATTCGTTTGTGATTTGAATCATCAGCTGATTCTTTTTTTTATTTTACAAATAAGTCGAGACAATTTACCATTTTCCAACTTGCTGATTGGTTGTTACACGCGTGACGTAAGACCAATCAGAACATGGACCACTTACTATAACTAGTCTGTCCCAAGGTTCTTTTTCTGTCTTGGACTAAGGAAGCTAAAATTTGTTGAAAGTTTTGGTGTCTTCATCATACCAAAAATAATGCAAAAAAAAATGGACAACTTCTTTTTGATTTTGTCTGCGGCATTTTTAGCGTTGATTACGTATTTATAATTTCATATGGTCATGATATTGAACGAAGGCTTTGGTTTTCATTTCAATATTAATCTAAGAATCATCCATTAATTTTAAAATGATCCCAAAAACGAAGCTTTGAATCTGATAAGCAATTAATACCCAGGAAAGATACACGAAACTCGTGAAAAAGAAGAATCACCGCTCAACAGGCCATTAATTCAATCACTCCAGCTCGAATAACACACCTTGTACATATACAACGCAGAAAAACAATTCAAAACTAATAAGCGGTCATTTTTTATTATTACAAACGGCAGCAGGCACCCAGGTAGCATTATTACGTTAATTGATACCGATCTCTACAGCTTGAAATTGAAGCTTACTATTTGGCGCAGGTGCACCGAATACTACTTGTACGAGGAACTTGTTGCGGTATTTTTATTTTACTTTTTCCTCACTATAGTACCCTGAATAGTGGTAGCGTGGTGTAGTTGTACGCGCCGGTAAATATATGATATTGTTTTATTATTTAACGCGATTACATCAGCATGACGGTGTTAAGTCAAATACATGCAAATATACACACGAGAGTAAAACTCGAGCTAGTGGTACGCGTCACGTAGCCAGATAATCGTAGTACGTGAATTCATAAAAACCCATGGATAAACCGTGATATAGTAAGGCGCGAATGTGATAAATAAATAATCTTAAATTGGCGATTAAATTACCGTCATAGATTACGTTCGGTCACCGATGCAACATCTTGTATAATTTTTCTCTTCGAGTGGTGCGAAACGCGATGAATAAAATGGATACATGGCAAATGCTGTAAACTGACGTCTACCGTTATAATAGTATAAATAATATTTCCGTCATTATATCGATACGCTGCGGCATCGAAGAGGAGAAAAATCGTTCGCGTATTTCGGTCATCGTCGTATCGCAGCAATAGTATGTCAGTGACACTAAAAGTGATATCCAATGATGCGTTAACTTCCATCATCGTAACTTTTGTCCAGTAACGCACGTTCTTCCAGCTACTATAGCAGATACCGTTATTCCGTACCTATCGGAGGTTGCATTTTTTACACAATGAAGCAAAAATTAATGACCATACAGTTCCAGGTGGGCAACGAGGAGGGCGAACATGTTGGCAAAAAATAACGAAATCGATTTCATTTATTTCTCTTTCTTTTCGTCGATTTAATACGCATCCTAGCCGCATCGAGCGCGTCCAAAAATTAAACCTATCAAAAGAGAAGACATTTCGACGACACAACCTGAGTCATTTAAATGCTAATTCTTCGCGTACCCGTTCGATGATAAATGACTAGTTTTTTCTCTTTTATTCGCATTTTGGGCGAAAAAAATATTCTTTCAATACAGTTCGCCTTTCGATATAAACAGAAAGGCGTAAAAGAGGGTGCGCTATCGGTCCGTACACGAGGCACAATAAATAAAATGTTCGTCTCGGTCTAGTAAGTGTGAATCGAAATTAATACGAACAATTACTGTCACACAAAAAGTACTCCTGGGCGACCCTCCGGTTCGAGTACATACACGTACCTTAAAATGCATTTTGATACGATGCTCGGTTAACAATGAGCATATTGTTCGAACGGCCGAATGCTCCGGCTCGAGTACTCGATCATAAAGTATCTTATTTGAAAAACTAATTCAACATCGACTTCTAAAAGTAATAAAATTTTTCAAAGGTGTTTAACATTGTATCCCACTTCGTGACTATTGTATATTTGTGTTTTTTAAACATATTTTCATCTCAGCTCGCGGGCCCTTTCATAGCTGCCAGGGGTTTACAACGCGACCGCATTGTTATCGTTTTAAACGCAATTGCGTAATATTATTCGGTTTTATACGGAAAAAAGCGTTAAGCAGTCATACCACATTATTGGAGCTGAGTTTTTAACTGGGTGTGGTTCAAATTCGAATATTGATAATAAAAATGTTATTAATCTCCTCACCAGGTCCAGTAACGAGGTTTAAAGATATTATCAACCTCCTCTAGGGCTATCTAAGAAGATGAATTTAGAATATTCAGTATATCTTGCCCACTGGCATCACACAAGATCGTACCTATCTATCAAATTTTACCTATTTGAGACTTCTCAACCTTTCCTTGAATTTTGCTCAGTTGCCTTTTCGTATCCATTTCAAAAAGTCATATTCTAGTTCTTAATTTCTATTCGAAAAAAGATTTTTTCTTCCAACTCCCCTCCAAATTACACTTGAGAAGCTGATATTTATATTATATGTATATGAAATTTATATTCAATCTGTCGAAAATTTTCGTTTTTTTGTTTAAATTCACCACATTTTGCGAACAATAACCCATCTTTCCCCTTGTAACATCATTTGTGAAAGTAAATTTGGAATGCAATATACTTCTTATTTCTTTTAATTATTAGAGCTCATACTTATCAAATTTCATGTAATTTGAGGCTCTTCAAGCCTTTTTCAAATTTTGTTCAAGCGTCACACTTGAATTATTATGAATGTATTTTGACTCAAATCCAAGAAATAATATTTTAGTTCTCAAAAATCCCTACAGATTTTCAACTAGATTTCTCGAGGCGATATAAACGATTTATGAAATTACCTGACTTGATTTCCCCTCCAAAACATGATATTTTAAGCAGGCCTGTGCAGAGAGGAGAAGGGGAGATTTCTTCCAGGTCCGAGATTTTTTCAGGGCCCACGACTTGACGCATCGGCGTTAAAAATCTGCTTTACCTCCGAGATCCTTTTTTTTGCTCTCATGACTTCTCTTCCTGTCCTGAACCCGGATTTTCTCTGCATCGCGCTGATCTTAAGTAATCGAGCTCCTCAGTGCTTTCTTTAACTTTGATCATCCATCATTTTGGATCCATTTTGATAGGAGTTTTCTACATTGATTTAAAGAGGAGATATGAAAAATTCGAGAAATTTCACGACTCGAAACCAATGCTGTGGGAACGAACCCGATAACTAGAGCGAAGAACAAGAACGAAGAATTTTCATTGTTCCTGAGGAACAGAACCAAGAACGAGAACTTGAAATTAATATGTTTGAAGAACGACGAATAAAACGAGAATCGAATATTTTCAAATTGAAAGATCGAAGAGCGAAACAAGAACAAGAACGATGTGATTTTTCGTTGTTCTTCCTTCTTTTGAATGTTATGAATCCTTTGATGAACAATTCGATTTGCGTTGCATTGCTTTCGCTCAGTTTTTCATGTTTTTGCATTACACGATACTGTTGATTCCTCATGAAGCAGTTAGCATGTGATTCAGATTTCAGTCCTCTCTTTTCATTATTCAATGTTTTATTGTAAGATTTAATAAATTTCATTTGGCTAAAATGAGTAAATTAGTGAAAGATATTCTCACTATAGATTATTGTACTAATGAAAAATTTGTAATGTGAATACGAAGAAGAAATCATGCGAGGAGAAAGAGAAAAAAATTAAAAAAGTGCGTAAGTGTGATGTATACATTCATGACATGTAATTTTTTTTATTAATAAATTTTAATTAATTAACTTTCGATTTCAACATATAAATAACGTAATCAAGAATTTAAAAATATATGTACATATTAAAGAACACGAACAGAACGAAGAACGAACGAGACTGTAGAGGACTGAAAGAACGAAAAATCGAACAAGAACAGTTAGCATATCAATAATGAGAAAGTTTGAAAGAACGAGAATGAAATATTTCCTGCTTATAAGAACGAGTCAGGAACAGGAACAAGAACAGACTTATATTCTTTCCTACAGCACTGCTTACAACATAACTGTAGATTAATAATTGATAAGATACACAAAATAATGATTTGAAGGGGGACTGAAGAACGCGAAAGAACGAGAATGAAGAACAACTACAAGACTCTAGACTAAGAAAGAACGATAACGAGAACAAGAACCATCATAAAACATTTAAAGAATGAGAACAAGAACGAACATAGGTTCATTCTCACAAACTGCTCGAAACCCTATTGAAAACTGTTTTTTGCTTCAACTCCTGTCCAAATTCGACAATGCCCTGCGCTCAGTTATAGGACACCAAGAACGAAGATTAAATAATTTTTAGCATTCTTTTAAATATCATCAAAATTTAAGTAAACCGCCATTTCGAGTGAGATGAAACGAAAATTTAAAAATGGCAACTCTGAATCAGGGTTACAAATTCTCGAAATCAAAATATAGCATCATTGGCTCTGAAAAGTTGAAAACTAGCATTTTCTCTTCAAGTGTAGGGAGGGAGAACATGCGTGAAACACAACAAAGTCAGACATATTCCACACGATTACAAATGTATTTGAAACACAAAGATATGAACACCCCTTCTCAAATCAGGTAAGCTGTAATAGCTATCGATTTCAATGAAAACTCATCTAAAAATACTCGTAACAAGAACTGCCCCTGGTACCCAAATACCCAACATTTGAAACGTCGTAATTATCAGTCTCGAAAGATTATAAGTGAAAAGCTGTTCCTGTATTTCTCCCTTCCTATAAATGTCGTATAATCGTGCTAAGTAGCCGAAAACGCGAACCACATCACCCCAGGCACAATTTTACCTCCGTTCAGGGATTATAATCGTCCCATTTGTGGGTGGATTAATATCGTTAATTAGGTGACGCGGGCGGCAATTTTCGATACCTATGATTGATAGCGTTTCACTGGTGGTGGTGTTCGGCGGGCTTGTAAATTAATATGTTAAATATTTGCCGGCTCGTTTTCATTGTTCGACATCGAGATACACGTTTCGCTTTCGTAAGGGATAATTATCGCGCAGCTCGAATTCCACTTAATGATATTACGAAAACGTGCGTTCTACATGCCACACTTATCCGTACACTGGCGACGTTCTGTATCCATTAATTATCTCTTCAGTATTTACAAATTCTACCATTCATCAACGGAGACATTTTTCCTTTCAGTTTTACGTACTTTTTCGGCGGGCGAAAAATTTCATTTCTTCGCACCTTTCGAATCGTCCACATGGTGGAGCTTTTAACGCGTGCCATTGTCACACTCTTCCGACACCTATTCAGCTGGGTAGTAATTTCTACGTCGTTAATAGGGTATACCGGCAATGGAAAATGGTCGAGTTTATATACCTATTTATTTCAATATGAAAAGGCGTTTGTGTATTCCAGTTTTCTCGCACCCCCATGGCGATAATGTGTTTTTTCCTTCGTCCTGTGTATTTTGTGACAGCGAGTTTTGCGAATATTATGATGTTTTTTTGGCGGTTTCAATGAAGTGGTGTTACGAAGAAGATTCAGAGGGTGAATTTCCCCTCCGTTGATGGGTATATCTATTGAATATTGTATACGCATTGGTACTTATGAATTTAGTATGCGGTATATATAAGTTTTTTACGTCTGTATAGCCACTACTAATACGGTTATTTTATAAAGGTCGAATAGGCAATACTGACTTTGAAAAAAGCATGAGAAAATTAAATTTAAAATTTCACTGATTAGGATATGAATACGAATGTGCTATTTTGAAATTCAATATGTTATTACATAGTTTTGCAAAATGTGAGTAATCTTATTCACATAATCGTAAGAAAAAAATTAATTCTTGAACGCAATATTTTCTTTTTGCCCAAAAAGAGGGCATATCAATTCAAACTAAGAAGGTAACTGAAATTAAAAATATTGTCATATAATACAAGAGAGGCCGGACATACACACAAGTAAAACTATACTTGTTGGATGAGACCTGGATTTGAAGAAAGAAAAGCGTAATTCACAGAAGAAGAATGAGAGGAATGTTCAGAACAATGAATTAGGTTGTAGGCAGAATTTGGGCTCTTACGAAATGTTATTGTAAAGGTAACTCTCAATGGAAATTTAAAAGAACTGACAATAAATTTTCTGATATTCCTTTTTTTCAATTTTTTGTCATTTGGATGATAAGTTAAAATGAAATAAATCGTAATCATAAAAAAAATTATAAACTATTAATTAAAAAAAAAAAAAAAAACAAATGCATTTTTATTCAAAATAAAGAAATAAGGAAATAAATAGACAACAAAAATAATGAAGAAAGAAAAAAATAATAAATATGCCAAAAAGTTGCTCATTTGCCAGATAATTACAAATGAAATGTACAGGAAAAGAAGCAGGCAAGTCACTTTTTTCAAAAATGAGAAAATTATGTATTCAGGTATATAATTCCAAGTAGAATATCATGACACATCCAAATTTCTAGAATTATCAACACTGCGTCATGAAATCATGTTGAAAGATTTGCTATGCTGGGAAAGAAACAGGCAAGTCATCAAATATTGGGGAAAAAAACTGATTAGTTCCTCACGTGACTACATAGCTTTATAAGTAATCTCCTATCTCCTTTTTCAACTACTTTACACCTGTTTTTACATACGTAGTTATACTTAGTGCAAAAATCTTTATAATTATTTTTACACAGTATGGAACTTCAAAATTCATATTTTTCAAAATGTGACCCTTCAAATGGTCTGAAACGCAAACATTTGAAGACCCCACCCTATCCCGACTCGTCTCCCAAATCAGATAGGCTGTAAAACTCAAAAGCTAAATCAAAATTATTACATGGATGCACAAATAATACATGTAAAAAAAATCGGAAGTAGTGTGATAAATCAAAATAAAAAATCTTAATCATAAAATATATTCATAAAATATTAATTAAAAGGGATAGTGTTGGGCGAAATCGGAAGAATCGATTAATCGATTATTAGAAGTAATCGATTATTTCATCGATTATTTTATGAAATAATCGATTAATCGGCCAATTTTCAGTGTTCATGTTTTGTTTTTAATATTTCAATAATGCTTCGATATTTCTGAAAAAAAACTTTTTATTAAAAAATAATCATTTTGTGAAGGCATTTCAATAATACGATGAAATCGTCTCTCATCGCATACCTTAAATATGCTTGTTTTTTTTAAATAAGAATAGCGACTTAGTATAAATACTGTCATTTTTGAATGAATGATTTTGTTTTTGTAATTAATTTGAATAAATTATTTTATTTTTGTAATTAATTCAAATAAATGTTTTTTTTTTATTATAACTGAACACAGCGTAAAAATGAAATTTGGGATTTTCCAAAGTCTAAATATTTTTTTCCAACTCCAAATTTTTCCCAAAATTTTTAAATCTCCAAAATTTTTTCAACTCAAAATTTTTTTTCTGATTTTTAAAATTTTTTCTATTTAATTTTTTCTCAAAATTTATTTCGAACCAAAAATTTTTCTCAGTATTTTTTCAACCAAAAATTTTGAATACTTTTTTTCAAAATTATTTTCAATTATACTAGTGCCTCCTCGCCCCTTCGGGGCTCGCAATAAAAATTAAATGAAGAAAAAAAAGTTATTGTATCAGACAAGTACTGCTACATTACAAACTGCACAAGCCAATTTATTCTTATTTGTTACCCCCACCAAGAATTCTTCCTTTCAGGATTGGCTCCCCCTTTTATACTTTTATATACCTGCCATTTTAAACAATTTTATAATTTTACCTTTACTCTTGCCTATGTACAAAGCTTTTATTGAGGTTTATCACCTTTTTTCCCTTTTGTATACGTACTATCCTTTGTACTTTTTATACCTGCTACTCAAAACAATTTTATGACTTATCTTTGTGCATGTACAAGGCTTTTATTAAAATTTACAACTTTTCTTTCCTTTGTATACGTGCTATTTGTACTTTTTATACCTGCTACTCAAAACAATTTTATGACTTACTCTTGTGCATGTACAAGGCTTTTATTGAAATTTACAACCTTTCTTTCCTTTGTATACGTGCTATCCTTTACATACTTTTTATATCTGCTATTCAAAACAAGGATGCGCGCGCATCTCAAAACCGATTTCATTTTGATTTTAATATATAGAGAGATTTATTTTTACAAAAAGTTAATATTTATTCGAACTTTGGAAAAATTTTTAACGCCACAAAAAATTGAAGAAGAAATTTCTAGGTTGAAAAAAAGTAGAAGAAGCGTAAAATTGAAAAAACATCTGAAGAAATTTTGGGTGCAAAAAATTTCTAATGCTAAAAAATCGATAAAAAAATTCAAAATTAAATGGATATAAAAATGTTATAAAAATTTTGGATTGTAAAAAATTTCGAGGAAAAATTTCAAGAGATTGAAAAAATTTGAATTAGTGTAAGTTTTTATTTTATCGTATATTCACTCGTGTTCCGTAAACGTTGTAACTACAGAGTATAGAGAATATAAAAAAATCGATTAATCGATTAATTAATCGATTATTCCCAACACTAAAAAGGGAGCATTTATATTCGATATGAAACAAAAAAAAAAGCTAAATGAAAAATATTCATCTGTACAATGTACATGAATGATTTTACACACACACAAAAAAAAACAAAAAACAAAATACACAGTATGAGAAATAAAAATGAAATAAATAATACAAATCATAAAAAACATTTAAAAATCGTCAACTAGAAAGAAATGCCCAAACTTCAATGCAAAATTTTTTTGTGACTTGGATAAAAGCATGTTTGCGGAACAGTGTGAATTTCCTCCTCACCTCCAAAATACACTAAATAAACAATAAACAAAATACCTAAAAAATCTTGTTTTTTTAAAAACAAAAACATAATGTAACAACGCGAGCAACAAATTAAAGGACAAAATAACGGAAAAACCTCCATCGTCCATGCGGATTAACAAAATCCGATAATTAGGTATCGATGGACGAATACGCGAATGATGACAAAATCTACACAACCGAATCCGCCGTCAACCAACCAAGCGAAACGTGTACGATAATAGAAAATGACTGGTCGTCGTGACAATGACATTAAATCCGACAAGATTTAACACGCCGATAAAGTCTAAAACTAGAATTTCACATGCAATTGCAGTTGCACCCCTGGTTTGTGCAATTGTCGATGATAAAACCATCGCGATCCGATTGAATTATTGCGAAGGAGTACCTACACCGAATCCAGCTGCGTTAAGGATTAACGAGAAACCTGCTCCAAGTTCAAGCGAACCCCTACACCTCGATACGCAATAAAATCCGATATAATTACCCCAATCCCATTTACTCGACCGTACACGTCGTAATCCTGGCAAATCTAATTTAGCGAATCGCGATTTTTCGCAAATGAATACAGGAAGGAAAAAATGAATTCGCAATTTTACGAGAAAATTAAACCGACAGTCGTTCTAATCGAAATGCGTTTTTTTTTTCATCCAATCTGCTTCAATTCGAACACTAATCGTTTCATCCGCGTAGATCCATCGCTCACGGGAGCAATTTAAAACAATTAAGAGTAATATAGGTACGTATTAGCGAATGAAAATAAATAAAAAGCCCTGGTATAGAAATACGTACCGAGTCCCCGTTATGATTCCCCACTCTTCGCTCTGGATGCGGCTAGGGTAAGTTGTATACGATAATGAATGCATTGTGCCAGTTTCGCCTTCAATGCGGCTAACATGACGACGTTTGGCGTTCATCGTCTTATCACACAGTGGTCAATACATTAACGAAGTTATCATAAGTTTTGCGTATCGTCGAAAATTTCGTATTCCTAAGGTGTCGCCGGATGGCAATAATAGAGTGATATTTTTCCGTAATAGTTTCGTGACAAGGCGACCACGACCGCCGCCGGTGCGATTCCAGACATCATTGTTCTTAACGTGATAAACAAATTAGTGCGCTCGACGACGTTTTAATGGTGTGTCGCGTTTGTGGTGGTTCTTAATAATTCAAAATTCTACCTCGCAGTGTTTTCTTTACGTCAGTGCTCGAATGTGGTTCTAAACGTGTAAATTTTAACCCCGCGTACTTCCTTCCATTCCACACTTTTAAAACAATTATGTACGGATAATATCGAGGAATGTTTAAAATACAAATGTTAGAACATTTCGTTCAAACGGATCAAGCCGCTGAAACGAGGTTAGTCTCCCAAATTTTTACATCAATTTTGCGCCTCTATAACCCTTTCTTTTTCCTATACGTACGATAACTTTATGTTAATTGGGTACATATGTTAACATAATATAGCGGTAATACGTACTACCGTACTGCTATATATTCTGAGCCCATTATCGTCGCCTTTTTTCATTCTTTCTTTTTTTATACGCGTGTGCATTCGTTGAAATAGAAATTATTTATTTATTTTTGTTCCTTTACACAGGTCGTTCGGTAAGCAAATTCGATTACAGCAAACAACACCTTTTCATCTTTGTTATTTTAATACTTCGTGCCTTCGCGTCGATACTGACTTTTCATTTATGTATTAGCTATTTTACGATGGTTTGATTTTATTAACATTTTTTTTACATCTATCTATACCATTGCCAGAGCTTTTAGGTATTTTAATTCATGAATATTTTTATGATACGGTGGGGATCACTGATTTATCAACGACTAGCGTCAAAATTCGTAACTTAGACAATTTTTATTTCAGTTTTTTGAAACCAAAATTATCACGGTGATTTTTAAATTGACTACTGATACGTTTTAATAAATAATAATGATCATTAAATTAATTTCATAACTATTTAGACAACTTTAAGCTCAATTACGGAGGTAAAAATTGGTCACTTACCAATCAGTGATCTCAAAGATATACAATATTACAGAAGTAAAGAAGAGAGAGAATGCAGTCTCATTTATGTTAAGCGGATGAATTAATTTTCATTTGAGGAAATTAATTTTCTTGAAAATTATAATATGCATTCAGAATGAAATAAATTTTCAAAAAAATAAAAAATAAAAATAAACGTGTAAATTGCGAGAGGGTCTGTTAATTTCCACTAAAGTCTCACATTATTCTTTTGAAAACTGATAATAGATAGTTAAAAAAATTGAGAAATAATAAGAGCACTTTTTGAAAATTTTAGCCCTTCAGGTCAATTCTCTTTTCGGGTTGCAACACTCCACAAAACAAATTCAAGTTTTGATCATAGGGCTAAAATAGTTCAATCCCATTTTGTTCTACACTGAATTTACTATAAGTTTCACGTGAAACATTTTTTGCTACAATCTATAAGCGAGGAGTTAGGAGTGTTGTGAAATTTGGTACCTTGAGGGCTTCACTAGAATATTGATTCAGTGATCCTATGTGGCATTACATGGTAATATAAAATACGTATACGACGACTTGTGACTACATATGAACCCAATCATGATCCTTTGGAGGTTTCAACCCCCTCCCCTCACCCCAAATATATACATACCTACCTAAATACGAATTCTTTCGGTACACATATTAAGTTGATGTGTAGTTGGTACATTAAACTTACATTTGCTGTATTGGGGACAAATTGAAAATTTCTAGTGTCAGTTGAGTCTTCAGGTAATTAAAAACGATAGCTATTGCAGTAGTCTGTCTGATTTCTGAAGGATGGGTGGGGAAAGGGTGTGGTCTTCTAATCTTTGCATTTCAAATCATTTGCTTTTCAATTCAAAAAATTTAAGTTTTGAAGAATACAAAATATTTTGGATTCACGAATTATGTTTTGCTTCCAGTTCTAAAAAGATTAGCCTTAATTTTTCTGATTTTCATGTTTACATTTCTTTCTGATTTACAGTGAAATTACAATATTTGAGATATTTTTGGAAATAGTAACTTACTAAATTAATATTTTATAGAGAGCATGCATAGCATAGGAGTGATTTCACCCTTCAAACCCAAGAGGCACACATTTTACTCGACTGTCAACTTCCACGTGTTATCAAAATATTTTTCATAATTTTTTTTTTAATCATATTGAACTTTCAATTTCTCGTACCTAGCAGCGATCAATAAGAAATTAAAAAATTACCAAGTATTCAAAATATGAAAACACAAAATTCTCAAAAAATATTCTTTTTTGTGAATTTTGTATATTTATGCATTTTTTTTATTTTTTCAGTTTTTCGATAAACTCAATGAGAAACAGGAAAATGACGCTTGACTAAAAAAATTAAATGAAACATCTAATTTTATTCAATGAAATAATTTGAAAATTTTTAAAAAGTAAAAACTGAACCCAAAGTACTTTTTGAAAATTTCAGTATGAAAAAATTTTATGCACCCTGAGAACAAAAATGAAATAAGAAATAATTTATTACAGGTCTTTGGACCCGAAAATATGATTCTTGGACATAAAACAAATTTATTTTAGATGACTAAAATTTTGAGGTCACATTAGGTGCATTGCCACATCCTTCTACCTTGAGGTTCTACTCATCTTCATTTAGAAAAAAACGATTTACATCTTACCCAGCAAGCCTGTCTCAAAAAATGTTGAAAAATTAAGAAAAATGATACAGTTCATGAGAAAGATGAGCCTTATGATTACTACACTTCCCCTCCTCTTTCTTGAAAAAAATTTACGAATCTGCACCATCTTCCAAAACAAGGTGAAGTTTTTATTTATGTGTGGTATCCATATTTGCACGTTATAACGAAAACTAAAATATCTTCCTATTCCTTTCCAATATGACGATTTAGCTTTCCGAAAACATTCCCCGCGTTTAAATTACATTATAAATCTTTCACCATTAAATACTTCGAAGCAGTAGAACTTCTCGAGTGAAACCACCTTGTACCGTTCAAAACAATGTGGTCAAGATTTTACATTTTTAAAACATAACATTCATATTTATAAAGATTGTTTCCCATCTTTTTACAATAAACGGGGCAAGATTTAGAGCAAATCAGATTTGAAGCTCGTAAACTAATTTTTTGTAAAGAGGTGTAGTAACATTAGAAACATGTGATGAAAAAAATTGGAAATGTTATACATAATAAAAAAGAAGAGAACAAACGCTACCTCTCTCTCTTTGAGGCAAAATTCCGTAAATGTTTCTAGTATTTTTTGATGCATGTGTAAATACAACGGTAAGAACTGAAAAATAATCAGAAAGATCACTCGACCAGTACTGGTTAAAGTGCGATTACAGGAAAAACACGCTTACCAAATAATCATGATGATTCACGTTATGTCATGAATGATTTAATCATTCCAATATCGTTATCATTTTTTTATCTGCTCGTCACGAATGATTTCTATACGCCAGAGAAGAAATATTGCATCTGACCATGAGTTTTGTTTGTCCATTAAGATAAATATGAATAAAACTCGTTTTTATACATTACACTATAATGTTTTATAAAAATTAATTACTTGTTAATTCAAAATTAAGAGTTTCGGCGTTTCGGCTATATCAGCCATCTTCAGGCAACATTAAAACATGAGTAAATATGAAACATACCAACAAAATTCACAAGGAAACACGTAAGCATGATTAAAAATGTTGGTAGTCAAAATTGCATCGTAAATATGATCTCGCAACTAAAGATCTGTCTGATTTAATACATTATGAGAATTTAATAAATTTCCATCGTTAAACACAGTGTTGTAGGAACGAATATACATCTGTTCTTGTTCCTGTTCTCGTTCCTAGAAAGAGCCAATCATTTGATCCTGTTCTTGACTCGTTCTTATTCTCAATGCTTCGACTGTTCTCCTTCCGTTCTTCGTTCTTTCAATCATTTATGATCTCGTTCTTGTTCATTCTTCGTTTTGTTCTCGTTATTCAATTTTTTTTTGGTAACGTGTCTACTGTTTATGTTCTTAAAATTGAAACTTGATTAATGAAAGTTAGTTAATTACAAAACAAAGTTATTTACATAAGTATGCGTAGCACTTATGCGTTTTTTTTCAGTGTTTCATTTTATCTTTCGTTTCACATGATTTCTATTCATTTTATGATGAACCATGAAGTAGCAATACTATCTTGCAGAGAATTAAGATTCATACTTTTCGAGATATTATAACAAATAAAAAGTTTAAAGCTAAGAACATGGAAAATGATTATAATGGTTACATTCTATCATTGTATCATTACTATCAAAGATAGTAGAAAAATGCTGAACAGTAACGTATAATGCACAAACATGGCAGTAACGTATAATGCACAAACATGGAAAAGTGGAGAAAACCATTTTATTTTATGCAGTGCAAATCAGACAGGCTCATTAAAGGAATCGCAACTTTCAAAAGAACGAAAAAAAATTACATTGTTCTTGTTCCTCAGCATTGTACATTAGTTGATTCTCGTTTCGTTCTTCGATCTTTCAATTTGAAAATATTCTATGCTCGTTCTGCTCTTCGTTCTTCAAACATATCAGTTTTATGTTCTCGTTCTCGGCCCTGTTCCTCAGGAACAATGAAAGTTCTGCATTCTTGTTCTTCGTTCTCGTTCTTGGCGTCATTCCTACAACATTGGTTGACAAATTTTCCATCTTTAAAAACCAGTGTGTTCTTTGAGTAGTATGTTTGTTCATGATTTACGATGGGTTTTCATTTTTTTGGAAAATTTGAACAAAATCTCAGTGCCTTCCCATCGGCTAGTACGTTCCTTTGAGGCAGTCTTGTATGTCTGAAAAATATCACAACTCGAAAGAGGAAACGTAAGACTCGGTACAATAGCCACTCGACGAAGCATACCCGAACGTGACATTTCTTTTCATATCGAGCCACTTGAACCGGGAAGTTACTCGAGCCGCGAAATTTAGCTGTCGGAAATGCTCACTTTTCTTTTGATCGACGTCGCTATAGGTATCACGTGAATGCGAAGAAATAATTTACAATAATCATAACACCGTTTGAGGCAATGTACTAGGATCCAGAAGAGAGGGCGATGGTAGACAATACGCAAATGAAATACGAGTAGGAAAAAACAGACACTGGCAACGAAATATGATACTACATTCGAAACTAGTCTCTCCAATGGTAAATGGTGTTTTACGTTAAAAATGACTTTTAAAAAATGCCTTGACGAAACAATGCATGACGTTTGCTTTATAGTTTGACTTATGGTCCAAGTTCACAGACAAGACGATTTTATGACCACGATTTGTCACCGTTTACCTATATGGATAGGAGAGATTATCGTGTCCGAGGGAAATGAAAAAATCGCTGTTCGCCAATTCAAATCGTGCTTCTCTGTACGACCATTTGGAGCGGAAGCATTTAGTAAATATTGGCCGACTGCGATTTTTTAATTAACAAAAGAAACGTGAATGAACACCCACCGGTTTGCTACTTGATGCCTCTCTACATGCATATACTTGGGTGATTGGATTTTCCGCCCCTCTACGGCTCTACCGCATCGATACGATTACGAAGCCGGAAATAAAACTCGAAATCGTGATTCGCCATTGCCCCCTGTCGCGTACCTTTTCTTACGTCCGAACTTCGCCTAATACCGAAATCTTTGACAACCCTGAACACCTGCGTCAACTCGAAAGGGTAATCGTCTTTGTTTGCTTTTGAGTTATATCGAGCACCTCGAAAACGTTCCATTTAAGTTCCCGCGCGCTTCCGGCACCATATAAAAATGATAGCCGGTAGCGCTACTATACGGTAAACCGGTTATACGTCTTTGACTTGTTTTTGGTCATCTATACGACCAAACGCTGGATACATCGGGCATCAGCACCGAGGACGGAAGTAACTCTTAAGTTGTGAACTTTATAAAGCGCTCGTGGGCTCGTGGCTTTTAGATTATTGAACCGCGCCAAACAACTAGCCCCTCTTACGTTTCGGAATCGACGGATGACGGATTAATTATGACATTGACTCGTTAATGTTCTAATTACAAAGTCGTACTTCTGGTTGGTGTAGATCATGAAATCCTATTTCGCGGTTATCGAACGCCAATGAACGATGCGGTTTTCAACGATCGCGAACGTGAAATTTAATCGGTTCGAGCATGTTGACATTTTTCCCGAGTCACTTTTCTCCGCTGGTTTTGTAACAAGAGTGACCGCAATATGCGAAAGATATTCCAATATGATGAGTCATTGTTTACCAACAGACTTTCGGAAACCAAGGAAAGTCTATCCGTGTGGTTTGTTGGAAATATTTTCCAATTTTCTATTCGCATGATATTCCAAAAACTCTTTCGAAACAACAACCATATTTTTCAAATTTTCCAAGACATTATTATGACAGCTCGATTTGATTAATTATTCATATCCAGGATACTTAATATACGACATGTGCCGGGTCAATAATACATTTACATTGTACTGGTACATTAACCAAAATTAATTACATTAAATTAATTTGCCACTTTGGTTCCACATAAACATAACCGTTGGGTCGCTGTAAGTTGTCGCGCTTAGCAGATGCTTGTCTTAAAACTTCCCCAAGTATTTTTTACGCTCGTTAGCATATTCCGGCCTATTATTGTAGGATGTCTAAAATCACTCGAATGACTAAGGGTATGTCTTGGAAATCCACGATCGTTCCAGTTAATATATTTACCCCATTCAAGTTTTTCTCAATTAGTTATGGATACAAGAAAAGACAAATGACAAAATATGAACAACGCCTATAACGACCAACGAGGATGATCATATTTGCATCTGCGTGGTTATTAATTACCTGCAAGTACTCGAGGGAAAGAACAAAGACGTTGTATAAGGAGCTTTTGGGTCAGTAAAAATAGTCGTAAGGGGAATAATTACGTTAAGGATGAATTTATTCGTAACAGAGACATAAAACTTCCCTCGACTCTATTAATTATGGCTTAAACTTGAAAGAAACTTCAAAGAATTTACTGACCAGTAAGAATAACCCTAAGCGGAGTACATTTTTAGCCAAGTTTTGTAATTTGAAAGTATAGCTATCGCAGCCTACCTGATTTGAGAAGGAGTGGTTTTTTCCCACCGTTTGTAGTGACGACTGGTATGGATGAAAATTTGATGAAAGACTCCTTGTAGAATTTAGCAAAATAATTTTTTTTGTTTTGTTTTTTTAATTCGCCTCAAAATAATGCTTCACTCAAATTTTGAGAGAGGATGAAGAGGACTAATAGCTCAAAATTTACGTTTTTGATGTCATATGAATGAGTGAGTCAGACACTAACATATCCAAATTTCATCCTTCCAAACCCATATGGAAAGAAGTTATAGAAAAAACAGCTTTTTGAGGAAGTTTGAGTAATAACATTTTTAATCTTTCAAATCTCCTTACCAAATGGGCTTGGAAAAATCGAACTTCATATGTAGAGTTATTCGGAGATTAGAATTTGATCCTTTAAATTTGGGTCAAAATAGATCCAAATTGGTGGATGGCTAAAATTTAAGTAGGGCTTGAGGGGCCTCAATGGCTCCAATTTGATAAATGTAGACGCATATACTAGTAATAAAGTACGTTGTATGCTAATTTTAGCTTCACACGTGGTTTTGGAGGGGAGAAATCTTCAAATTGGTGTGGAAGTGAGAAAAAAGTCGAAAATTTTTCAATATGGTGTCAGATTATAAGATGAACCCAACTGACTAAGATACTTCATTTTAGCGGCCATAGTTAATATGGAGAAGATTTGAAGCAAAAAAAAATTTTGTGGTGGGAAATCAGCGCTAGAAATCTCATGAATCATAAAAATCTCCTCACAGAATGGAACAAAAGAGATCACACTTTGTAGAAAATGGTCCCTAAATTTGAGTCAAAATAAATGATGGATGGCGAAAATTTGAGGTAATCACTCGAAATCAGTGCAAATATTGAGTCCTCGACGACAAAAAATTGAAAACCAAAGTAAAGGCGTTTTCATTTTCAAGTTTTCAATACTTATCATTCGAGTTGCCCATCGGTAGATTTCTATTTTGAAATTTTTGAGAATTTGACTCCAACCTTGAAATCAAAACATTAATGTGGATTTAAGCTGATAGAAAAAAATGAAAAGTTGGCTTCAGCTCTGGAGTTGAAAAATGACCGTGGAATCATAGGAATTACATGGTTGAAGTCGAAGTCAAGCTTCTAGATTAACACCAGAGTCGAGTTTCCTTACTGACATCCTAGTCAAGGTTCCCGATTGACACTAGAGTCATGCTTCCAAATTGTCATTCAAGTCGAGCTTCTAGACTGACACTCAGGTTGAGCTTCCAGATTGACATCCGAGTCAAGCTTAAACTTTCTAGCTAGACATCCGGATCATGTTTCTAGATTGATATCAGAATCATGCTTTCAGATTGATAAGTGAGTTGGGCTTCTAGACTGACATCCTAGCCTAGTCAAACTTCCAGATTGACATTCGAATCAAACTTCCTGATTGACTTTAAAGTCAAAGGTTGGAGTCAAATTTTTGGTTGACTTCTGAGTCTTGATTTTGTTTCATCACTAAAGTAGAATCACCTGGTGGCAAATGCTTTGAAAACTGCTCATATTGATACTACCCATTAATTTTGTAGTTTCAAGAATCATACAAGGAGAATGGTCATGAAGCCATAATAGTCGCCAATGCATTAAGGAAACAAAGGGCTATATCCAAATGATGAGAGCAGGATTTTCTCCGTACGTTTGCAATAATGAAGGTAATAATACGTGTTTGTTTGCAGAAGCTGAAAGTTCCAAGTCTGAAAGTTCGAAGGGTGGAAAAAATAATAAATAAATAAAACCCAACCAAACCCAACTTTGAGGTAAGGAGCGTAAGTCTGTAAGTTCCAAGTATGAAAGTTCGAAGGGTGGAAAAAATAATAAATAAATAAAACCCAACCAAACCCAACTTTGAGGTAAGGAGCGTAAGTCCGTAAGTTCCAAGTATGAAAGTTCGAACGATGGAAAAAATAATAAATAAATTAAACCCAACCAAACCTAACTTTGAGGTAAGGAACGTAGGTCTGAAAGTTCCAAGTTGGTCTGAAGGTTCGAAGGGTGGAATGAAATGATAATAAAATAATGTAAAAATTGTAGGAATAAAAATAAAATAATATTAAAAAAAAAATTCAACAAAAAAAAAACGGGGAAAAAAATTGACCCGAAAATCGTTAAAAAAATTCTGATTGCTCTAAGGATCGAACTCCAGACCCTCCACACGAAAGACTACCATCATACCAGTACGCCACGGACTGCTCTGCAAACTCTCTCAAACAATCCGCATACATGTGGTGAACACTGAAGGAGAAGTACTCTTCTCTAATAAAATTATAAATATATTATAAAATCCTGCTCTCATCATTTGAATATAGCTTCGAATATTAAGGAATAGTAGTACCTATAAACGCAAAGCCACAAGCTGAACAGTCCATGAACCCGTCAACGAGTTTTCCAGAGTTTACGTGAACATTAATGGATTCTCATCACTTAACAATATCATTCGTTGATAAATTACCGCTAAATGATCCGTAAAGACAGTCATATCGAATTATTATAATTCCAACATCACCAATGTCAACCATATCCCAAACCCAGCCACCACCAGGGTCACCGAACTGCGGTAGGGTTCTAGATCTAAGACAAACGCGATCGCGACCGACTTAATGAACATCACGGTTGGCTGGTTCAGTTGATAAATAACGTTCTTCCAAGTTGGACCTTCCTTAAAAAACGCGACCGCATTGCCACACATCATTGCTTCTACAAGACAAGCCCTTTTAACGAGCGTGGTAACTATAGGCCAATAAAATAGCCATCACCGAGTTTGTTTTATTACCATCGTCGAATGTTATCGATGAATAAAATTATTCGCCAATTTGTACACGTTATTCGAAAACTTAATGAAACTACTGCTGACAAAGCCCACCATATATAAATCTTCACCCAATATTCTGATCACTACCCATATAGAGAGATCGTAAAATCCAACAAGACAAAGAATAGGTGAAACGTGATCGAACGATATTACAAAACATGCTAACGCAGGTTTTGGGTGGATATAACATAGTTCCGAGGAGGTAATTAAGTTTAATTAAAGCACTATCTAGTTCATTCTGTACTCGTACGAGTCCGTGTATATTACGAAAAAAAAAAGCACTAAGTGAATAAATGCTGCGGTTATATCTCGAGGCATAAATAAATACCCAAGTATAGCTTTTTCTCGAATCTAACTACCTATACCTTCTTTTTAAGCGTATTTATGTTATACTACCGCGGCGGCCGGGTTTCCAGCTGCGACCACGTGGGTTACTGCTGCATATACGTGTCTGCCATCAAGACGATATTTAGATTGGGATTTACTCCTACGTTACTAATTCTCGTTAACGTACGCTTTTTACTGCCCGAATATCCATAATATTAAAACCACTAATCAACTGCTCTGTCAATCTTTTTATTGTACCATCAGACACCTACTTCAAAATGGTACCGACAATTTTTTCATCAGACCGAAATAAGATGAATCAAGCCAACCCGAATAATATGGATATTAGAATGGACACGAACTCGTTCGTTAGCTAGGGTCATTGTAACACGGTAGCGTTAATTATACAACGCTATACTTTCCTTAATTAGGTGTTGTTACGCGAAAGGGCGCGCACACACATCGCACAATTCATCGGTCGCAAATTTGGAAATACAGTCTCGTTCCAGATCCGGTTACTGCGCGCATATTCCATCTCAACCGTTATAAATATGTTTAATTAAAAGTCCATTGTAAAATGGCCAGCGGAACAAATGAATCTAACGAAACAGAAAATGAAAGTATGCGGTCATTAGCGCAGCGTGATCCATGTTCGACTACTGTTTTTGCAATTTTCATTGATAAAACGCGTTTTACAAACGATGTCACACCGATACCGCCGTCCACGAAGAATGGAAGCGGGTACATGTGACGGTGTGAATGAGAAAACACGCTCGCTACATCGATTCGTCGTATTAAAAACCAATCTATTACATATAGGCATTTGCCAACGTAACGGACCCATTGAAAACTCAATAGAGCGTAACAATACATTTCCATGTATACAACGGATCGCCGTTACCGAACCCGATCAACCCTCTCGGCGTTGAACGAGAATCTTCCCGAGTCAACATCTGTTTTAGTATCGACCATCGTGTCCGAGAATCTTTCGAAACTGATTTAAAAAGGTACATCGTACACGCGTAGAAATCGGACGCTACTCGTAAAACAGTAAGCAGTTGTACATAAATTAAAATCAAGTTCACCTAATGCAGAATGTAAAAAAATCGCGCATCCGCCAGGAATGCTGTTTTGATTGATAGCCACGTGATAGTAATCGGGCAACTGACAAGTCGCGAATTTCCACAGGCTAAACAAGAGCATTAATATTTCAACGACGCCGCGTATACTGGTTTCGGTTTTTATTTTTATCGTCGCACTTCGCGGCTTCTCTCCTGTGTAGGCTTTTTTTCCATTTACTCGTTTCTTTTTCTTTCGTATTCTTTTCATTCGTTCACAATAACCGAATTCCGTTCGCGAATAAATCCGGTGAAAGTGAAGCGACATTCACCCGTACGTCTTACTTACCTGATTAGAAACGAGGGGCTAACCCACACGACCCAATATGCGGTTAGTATGCGTTAATTTTCACGCTCCACCGACACATGTTCGCTGGAGACTTCGGGGTACGTTGTCGATAATTAAGTGTCCCGTGCCAATTTCATTGCTCCTTTGACAATATTGAGAAATGTTGGGGTTAAAAAACGAATCCACCGTAGACGTCGCGGATAGTTATTAGCTTCGCTGTGTTCCATTTTACAGCACTTCGTGCTGCTGCTCTTCTTAATAATACCAGTTACGTAAGACCAGAATCATATTCAAGACACGAACATATGGTATGTGAGCTTTCATGCGCATTATGTATTTCGAATTGGGATTAATACGTAGGTACGCTTTTCATTGTTTAGGCTATTTGGTTCCCGAAAAATTACGCTAAGCGTGCATTTCGAGTTACAAACGTGTTCAGGTCTAATGCCTTCAGCGATTATACCTTTTCATTAACCATAGTCGAAGCGTTCGAGAAGTTTATATCGGTCGCAAATTTACTTAATGAATAGCTCCTCGTTCAGGAGCCCCTTTGATGGACGACTTCAGAAACACCCAAGTTCAACATATTCGATGAATGGGTACAATAAATCAGTTGAATTCGTTGAAATTTCTGCAAAAATGTCATTTTCTTTCCATTATTAACTGAACGTAATGTAGGCTAATTCAAGTTGATCAACTTTTCTCCAGCAGTGACTTGTAAAAATCATGAAGGAGAGGAGTAACGCTAGCTCTTTCCACCAACTACATTTACTGCATACAAGCCCTTAAAAATTTACTTATCATTTTAGAGAAAAATTCCACCACATAAGTAAGAAAAATACTCAAAGCTGATGAGAATATAACGAACAAAATAACTCCGTAGAAGTTTAGTCCAGATTTTAAAAAAATTAAATTACTAGACTCCGAACTGGACGCACTAAATTCACCCACAACTACCTCTTTCATAAAACCCCCAAAACCCTTATGCAAATTTTACAACAGAAAATTTCAAATATTTCCATCTTTAAAGTTGTTAAATAAAAAGTGTTTTCGCATATTCCTCACTCCCCTAAGCTTCCAACTTCCCCATTGGCAAACCACCTGATTTACCCAGTTTGAGGTATATTTCGTACACTGCAAAATGCTTCGAGAATGCAAAAAAAGGAACTTAAATATGAAAAAATGTGGGTAAGAATGAAAAATGATTTTCAAATCTAAAAATACCCTGAAAAAGCCCATTTCACTCTTTCTGTGTTCACCCTAGTCATTGAGAAATCTCTTCGAAAGGAATCCAGTAGTGTAGTGCTCCAGTAAATAAAAAATTGAAATTCTAATTTTAAGCTTTCTTTCAGCATATGTTTAAGGGTATAAATGTGAAATTTTGGTCAAGTAGGTATATACATTTCTTAAAGTTTCATCGAAAAAATGAAAAGAAAAAATTATCGAATCCTAAACCTATAATAAAGTTAGAGATCTCGAAACTCTTTACTCAATAGATATTTTAACCAGTCATTAGAGGGTGAAAGGAATTGTTTATTCAGATTTATTTATTTTCCAAAATGGCAAATTAAAAAAAATTTCATTTACCTTAATACACTGGCTATGTAACAAAATCCGCTAATGGTAAGATGTAATAACCTTCAGAATGAATGATACAAAAAAAAAAAAATGAATATTTTTGTTCCAACACCCGAACAGAATAAATTAGATTTTTTAGCAAATAACGAATGTACATCAAAAAATCACTGTTTTGAACAAACAATGAATACTAGAATAGAACATGTCATCTTTTTAAGCTCATCACAGTTACTAGACCAGAACAAATCATGTTTTTGAACAAATAATGAATATTAAAATGAACAAATCCCCTTTCTGAACAAATAACGAATACTTGAACAGAACCTATCCTCTTTTTGAACAAATAACAAACGTTAGATCAGAACAAATCATGGTTTTGAATGAATAACGAACATAAGGACAGAACGAATCACCTTTTTGAACAAATAACGAATACTAGAACAGAATAAATCACTTTTTTGAACGAATAACAAATACTATATAGTACAGAATAAATCTTTTTTTTTTTAAATAAAATAAATATCAAAACAAAACAGTTTTCTGAACAAATTACGAATATTAGAATAAAGCAAATCACGTTTTTAACGAATAATATTGATATTAGAACAGAATTAATTACCTTTTTGATCGAATAGCGAATACCAGAGCATAACAAATCACAACAGATTTTTTAAATAGAATAAATAAAAACTGTTACAAAATCAAAAATAGGATGTACAAAGTCTTTATTTTTTTACGCCACGTGTTAGCTTTTGCTATCATCACTTCATCAGATGCATACTAAGTGTACAAATGAAATACCTACTAATCGTAATTATTACCGTGTAATAATAGATCAAATGCATGTGACAAAATACTGCTATCTAGTGTCGTTTCATTCACCACTACTTCACCTGCTTTTTTATACTTAATAATCTCGATAAGTATGTTATTCACGTTAAGAAGATTTCTGTCACAATAAACTTTATTATACTCCTCTAAAATTAAGAAGTAGTATCACCAGCATTTTTATTTTCAGTTGTCACCTCTTGGAAAATTCCAAAGATATTAAGCAAAAGTCTAGATTTTCTATCAAAAGTTTACTAAAGACTTGACTTTAGGTTATAATTTCTTAAAAATTCTCAATATCTTTCAAATAACTGCCATTCTTTGCTAAATGGAATAGTTCATCTTAAAACTTATAACAATAAAAATCTCATATTTTACCACAATCGATACACATTTTAAAATAAAAATTTACATAAAAAATTCTCATCTCAAATGTAATCGTTATAATTGCTAGTAAAATTCACAGCATAAACCACAAAACCCAATATATACCACCAAACCATCAAAGCCTTTTTGGGATCTCTGCTCAGCCGAGCTACACCGCACAAAGGCACAAGGAATCCCCGAAATAACCCTATTTTCGTTTTATCTCTTCGTACCTTTTTAACGGGCGCGTGATAAATAGGCACTTTAGACGAGCTGAAAAATTAATTCACCAACTACTTTTTCGTTTCGTTCTTCTAATTTCAATGTTCGTCGCAAAAACAAGTTTACCTACGTTACGAGGATGAAAACTCAACGACTGCGACTTTTCACCGTCGCGTCCTGAAAATATAAACGCTTAAGGGAATAGGCGTTCCACGAGGTTTCTTTATTATCGCTGAAAAAGCGACGATTATTTTCCATCCGCGATATGCGAGCCGAGAACATCGTGCCAATTTAATGAAGTCATATTTTCGGGGCGCGCTTTTTTGTTTCACCAAACGATACGCTTTTCCATATGGTCACCATATCCATAGGGAGTTTTGGGATGCGAAAATTTATGCGAAGAAATTTAAATTCTATTCTATCGCTCGATTTAAAAAAGAGCTAAAAAGTTCCTCAGGTTTACTCGTAGCTCGATCTAGGTCATTTTTTGCCTTCTTCCAATCTCCGCAAAGCGATTTGTGTCCAATTATAGAAGTCCATCGAAGAAATTCATCTGCTTAGTATTATTTCATAAAACATGTCTCGTTCCGAATACTAATACTCGCAGTATGTTGCATCTGGTATCGATATAAGTACTGGCAGCGTAACTACCATCGTGAAACGTATAATATTACAACGCACTAATTTTCGAGTAGGTTAAAACATTAAAAAGCGGTAACATTACAAAGAACGTGTAAATGCAGTACGTTTGTAATATCATTTGTATTTTTTTCTTTTACTCGGTCGAAACGTCCTAGTCTCGGTGTTTTGTTAAACGCGCGGGGAACGAGAAGTGTCTTGTTTCTCTGGATAATATTACGTTAACGTTGATAAAGAATTAGGACTCGCATGAGTCGACGATGTTAAACGTATGCATCATGCACCAAATGAAAAATACTTATTTAATTGAACTGACTTGACCTTTTACATTATGGAAGAGGTTTTTAAATCGCGAATACATAGTTCATAAATTCCCATATGGTAGTTTACTCATTTTAGGAATAATTCTCGTAATCTGTAATGAAGACGTTGCGTCGACTTGATGGAAGAATGAAGACGTGTGTTGAAAAGTAATAAGAAATTGTTGTATCAGGTTTCCTCTCCAAGATCGTTCATTGATCGCGATCCATTTAAAAAGGATTTTTCATTCGTTACTCGCGTATGGCACAACAGTGACGTATCTAAAAATTTTTCAGTGAAGGCAAAAAGGTTGGGGAGAAGGAATATGAGAGCTTCTTATGCAATGATTTTTTAAGAAAATCAATTTTTTCATAACTTGAGCTTCTAAAATCTCATAAATGTTTTTTTTTCCAAAGTTAGGTTTTCATCAAATCTTATAGGCAAACTCCTCCCTACCTTCCCTGAATACAATGTTATCGTTGATTTACTCCATCATAGTATATTTGAAAGAAATGCTTGATAGTGTAAAATCCTAAAAAGTTTCCTACATCAAGGAAAGATAGAAACCTCCTTTAAATATTATAAGTTTAATTTATTCGATGCGTTCTGGCAAAAGCTATTTAGTACTTTTTAGGCTTCAATTTTGCATTTTAATGCGCGAATAAACGTGTTAGCCTATTTATTCTCAGCTCGTCTATGCTCTTTTTAAAACATGTTTGAACATCAAAGAGCTAAAACTTCTTAAATTCATGAAATACCATATTGAAATACAGCAAACAATTTTTACATAGTTAGAGACCTCGGATATGAATTATTCATATTTCGTAAGCAACTGCACAGCATGTACCTTTCGTTAACAAATTTCGGCAGTGATTTCTGACTGGCTATTCCGTAGATCATTTCATTATAAACTCATAATATTAAAAACGAGTGAAAAATTTTTTTTAAATTGCAAATTTTGTGTTCATGGAGGAAGAGATGAGAATACTTGAACTCTCCTCCCACTATGCTACAATCTTACACTGATTTTCCATTAACCAACTAAATCCGCTATACTAAAACATTTCAATGCAGGGGTTAAAACCCAAATTCTCACCACCACTGTCGAATAAGTTGCCTATGCCGTGTCTAACGGCGCAACTTCCATACTTTAGTATCCTAGTAAAATAATCGCTGACTCTGTTAAAACGTAGACTACTGCAATATTCAAACGCAGCCTTCATTAACGCTTTAACAAGCCTGTAAAGCAGCCTTGTTTTCATAATTAACTACGGGATTTATTCGCGCAAATTGAATTATCATGTCGTTCCATTACCTTTTTTTTTCTTTTTGCTCAAGAAAAATTTCTCCGTCTTATACTCGACGAGTGCGAGAAATTGCACCATATAACCAACTTTTTCCTAACAATTAGATCAGTACCATAAATACGGAATAGGTGGTTTTGTTTTAGTCCCCCTCTTTTTCAAATTTTGGGGTTGCTATTTTTTACTTTTATTTTCTGATCTTAAAATTTTCAAACATAGGAAAGAGTAATTTGCGAAGGAGTCCAAATTTTTCTAAGTTTATTTCATTTTTCATCATCTGAAAAGTGATTCAAGCAAATTTTCCAATAACATAGAAGTGAGTGTTATATGCAGAACAGTTATGAGCATAAACAGGATTGAGTCATTTTTAGCCGAGTTTTCAATGAAGACAATACTTATTACAGAATTACATGATTACTTACAGCTCACCTGATCTGGAAAGAAAAGCCTGTAGAAGGTGGACTTTTATATTTGCATTTCAGCCATTTGGCGTTGTTCTTAAATATGCAACTATATTTACTTATATATTCTTATCCCACATTTTAGCACCAAAGACTAAAGAGTGTATATGAAAATCGCTCAGATTTTGCTCAGTCTGTTTATGCGAATACCCAAAGGCATATTTTTCTAATTTTTTATACGACTTAGAATGATAATTCACTCAAATTTTGAAAAAAGATGAAGGAACCCTCAGAACTTCAAAATTGTCTTTTTTAATGGCTTATGATGAACTAGAATTAGTATGCTGACGTATCTAAATTTCAGCTTTCTTGGTGAATTTGTAGCCTTGCTTATTTTAAATAAGTTTTTGAAAGTAGATTTCATTTTTATATTTTTTTATATGTAAGCGTTGAACATATAATACCATTTTTGGTATCGGTTGTGTTGAAAATCTTTCGTTACAATATATGTATTCCATTTTTAGCACCTGTTGTCAAAACTATTTTCTTCATAATGAAATTTTGGGCATTGGTCATCCTATAAATATTTTTGTTATAACATATGCAATTTTTGGCTTACGCTATCTAGAATTTTTTCTTCACTATATAATTTTTAGCACAGGTTATCTTACAACTATTTTTGTTATAATTTGTGTCTTTCTTGGCATCTATTGTCTAGAATTTTTTTTCAATTATGTCATTTTTGACACATGTGTCTGCAAGTATTTTGTTACAGTATATTCTATTTTTCGCATTTGTTGTCTAGAATTTTTCTTTATAATGCCATTTTTGGCATATTGTCTAGAATTTTTTTTTTCGCAAAGCCATTATTGGCATATGTTGTGTTATTAGCATTATTGTTATAATACATTCTACACTGTGTTTAACTGATTTTAATACCCCAAGTGCCAAATTCTTTTCATCCACAAAAAAGTATGCGTTATTTCATTTCTGTTAATTTCTTTTTACGGGATTAAGAAATTATTGTTTCTGTATGATTTCAATCCATAATTTATAAGATTATGAATGTTTTTAAACTTTCAAGGTTTCATTCCAGTTGATTTTGTAGCACTGATTTTGAAAGAAATGAATTTAAATCAATTAAGTTACTAGTAAAAAATTATTTAAATCATACAATTTGAGTTATCCAAGTCTTAAATCATTCATTATGCCATATTCAAGTCAAACGAAATGAAACAGATGATTTTTGTTTTCATGAAAGAGAATTTCGCGCTCAAGGGTGTTAAAATCAATTAGACACAGTGTATTCTAGGCATCTGTTATTCAAGATTTTTTCGCCTGGTGCCATTTTTGGCATAGGTTGTTTTATAACTATTTTTGTTATAATTTGTGTCTTTTTTGGCATTTATTGCGAAGAATTTTTTCTTCATAATGTAATTTTAAACACAATTATGTATTCCATTTTTGACATCTTTTGTCCAGAGTTTTTTTTTATAACGGCATTTTTGGCATCTTTTGTTCAGAATTTTTTTGGCATAGTGCCATTTTTGGCATAATATGTTGTCCAAAATTTTTCTTTATAATGTCATTTTTGGCATCTATTCTCCAGAATTTTTTCTTCATTATACCATTTTTGCTATAAGTTGTATTAGAAGTTTTTCTGTTACAATATATTCTATTTTTGGCATCTGTTGTCCAGAATTTTTTCTACACAAAGGCGTTTTTAGCTAAGTTGTCTTACAAGTATTTTTGTTTCAGTTTATGTCATTTTTGGCATCTGATATCCAGAATTTTCTCCCGTAGTGTCATTCTTACCATATGTTATACAGATTTTTTTTCAGAATGCCGTTTTTGACATAAATTACCTTGCATTAATTTTTGTTGCAATATATGCCATTAGTTGTCCACGCCATTGATTCCTCGACAAACCAACTCCTAGCAGTTCATAACGTACGTGTAACTGAACCTAAATAAATAATGAAGGGGAGACATGAGTCGTTTGAATTCACTGATACCATCCTTTACCTACACCACTGAATATCATCGTCAATCTCGACGTACGAAACTGGTTCATGTAAATGAACAAATGTAACCGAGTTTGTAAGTATCTCATCCGTTTCCGAAAGAAGGAAACAGTGAAAAAAGGGTACACGATGTATCATATAGAACCGTGTTTCCGGTTCGTCACAAAGTATATTCTTCAATAGGATACCAACACCATTGAGTAATACGATAAGGTCGAACGAAATTTGAATATAACGAATAAATCGTCCCGTTAAAGCGCCGATGATCCGAGAAAAAGTATTTTTTTCGCATTTATTAAAGAACTCATCGTGATCAAACTGAAGACACAGGTAACCGGAACATTTGCCCGGGAGCTGGTTGAATTAGAAATGCTGCGCGTCCAGAACGCCCACTTTTCTTCTTTAAATTTTTATACATTATCGCGTTCCGTTGTGTACCGAGATGGTAAAAAATTTCTCGTTTCAATTTATCGTTGCGACAAAAAAGAAGGGTTGGATTGGATATACTTTTAATTGAAATTTTCGTTTGGTAACGTGCCGTAATTTATATTCTATCGTTATATCATTCCATCGCCCTTTATAAAGGCGGTACGGAAACAGGGCTTCAATTGAACGCCAACTGCGCGGATCAGGTGGACCAACGGACCGAATTGTTTTTATAGCTGGCTAATGAAGAGTCGAATGGAATTTTCACAGTTTTATAGCCTTTTTTCCCAACTCCAATTTGAAATACTCGGCGTATGATTACTTCGAAAGCGTTACCGTATACAACCTGCTAATCGAATTTTATCACCCGGTACGCTGTTTTTACGAGAGTGGCGCGCGCTTTCACCTGCATTCGGTATTTCATTATCAGTCCATCGTTCGGTATATCCGTCGCGAGTTGACCAGAAGTCAAATGCTTTAATGCCAGCGTTCCCAATTAATAATTTTTCGCTCATATAGGTCCGAGTTAATTTGCGCAAACGTACGAGTTGCTATAATAAACGACATTTTGGTAATTAATAATTTTATATAAAGCCCCATTTACGGGTCAGCTAGCTTAAAGGGGTACTCGTGGCTTTTGTTCGCTTACGTAGGGCAACGAGAGCGTAAATGAATTGTAATATACGCGAACCATTGACGTTTTAAATTAATTACCAAGTCTTGTCAATGTAAACATGTTTAGCCCGAAAAGTTCGGCGAAAGCTAGGTGCTTGATTTTCGTCATCACCTTCGGAGTAGTTGTAATCACATCTTGAAATTTGAATACCAAATTAGTTAATCAAAGGTAAATACGCGCGAAAAATTACCACATAAGCTGTTAGTTGCTGTTCGGTCGACTACTTACTGGATGATTCTATCGTTGGAATTACACAGCTCGTTCGTTTACGCAAACCAATGCTGAGTTCACCTTCGCGTACATCCATACGATGCGTCGTTAATAATTAAACTTTTTATCTTCATCAGCGAACTCGGTTTCTCGATCCCTTACGCGTATTTCTTATCATCGAAGGTCGCAACCAAACCACTTTCAATAGAAAGAAAGCGAGTAGAATTTTTCTCCTTCTAAAATATTCCGACTATTCGATCACCCATCGGTGCCGTTTACCCCGCAGTCACGAACTAATATTAATCGTAAACGCGTACCAACCAATATTCCGTTCGGATGATTTACGTAAAACGATACTTATCGTACGTTACGCGCCATACCAGTTGTGGCTTTTTTTGGAGTTTCCAATACCTCGCAGACGTATAAATTCCGTACGATGCGGAAATATTAACGTCCGTTTTGCTTTACGATTATGACCGTTCGTTGGTTTCCAAGGTGCGCTGTCGCGCACGTGTATACGCGAATATTTTTCCTCTTCGTATTTAAATCATATCACGCGAATTAACATCGTCTGTGAATATGGTAACTTGATCGGAAGCCGCGTAAAATATGAACCAATAAAATAGTTTCGTGTGTTCTCCAAACAAGCTTAAAGAGGTCCGGCAAGGACGCGATTCAAATTTAACGCCTTTAGCCAGACGAAATTAATCGGTTTTCGTTTCACCAACCTCGCCCAGATTTTTGCCCATTTTAATTGCCGCTATAAATGTCATTGATGTGCGTGCGTGTGCGGTTGTCATTCTTAAATAGCGTTGATTTTTTGAGAGGGTGTATACAATTTATGGTCGGCTGCTGGGTTCGATTGTTTGGGTGGTTGTTGTGTGAATTTTGTACATAGACTGATACGTATATGCAAGGAGCATTGATGCAGTGCTTCGGGGCTTCGGTGTTACATTTTTAATTACTCTGATATACATTTATCAAATGTCATAATAGATCTCAGTTCTTTTCCTTCCTTTTGTCACTTCAGGGTTTTTGATCTCATATGAAAAAGTGAGTTATGAACGCCTACATATCTAAATTTCAGCTTCTTAAGTGTATTTGGAGAAGAGTTGGAACAAAATATGGTTTTTTGAGGCAGTTATGAGTCATGTTAAATATTTGAGATTTAGGGTCATTTTTGATGAAAAAGTTACTCTTCAGCGTATTGTAGTTATGAAAATGACGTATTTCGTGACGAAGAATTCAAACAATACAAGACGTAGTGAAATTATGGAGATTGTGTATAACTTAGTAGTGCAGTCCGACATAGAATTCGCGAATTTAATTTGGTTTCCCAAGTTCAAAAATGACATCCTTAAAATTTAAAAAATTCAAGACAGATTTCTAAGATATTTACACTGAAAAGATGACATATATTAGAAAATTATTTTCGTTATTATGATATACAAAGTTTAGAAAATAGAATGGAGTATTCTGCATTTCTGCGCATTAAGAAATAGTATCAAAAATCCGAACTTATTAAAAAGCATGAAAATTACTACCTTGAAGGTCAAGATAAGAAACCACAGGACTTTTTGGGCTAATTGTTTCGCAAAAAGACCCTAAAAATTTTATAATTTTAAAAAATTACTGTTTTGGAGTAAATTTAATAGATAAATTTATTAAATAATTTAATTTTGTTATTTAATTACTTTAGGGATAACATGATAATTAAAATTAAAGAAACTGAAAGATTTAGTCGCATATATCAAAAGAATAATATCAATTATAAGTATAGTTACTGGAGCAGGGAATAAAGATGTGTCAGGGATGGGGAGGGCTGCCTATGGGATGAGGGTGGCATAGTTATTGGAGAAAAGGACCATTGCTCAATTTGGTTTAATTTTAATTTTAGGTTTAAGATTATCATAATAGCCAATAGGCATATTTGTGCAGGGTCCCCTGCATAATTGTCCAATGTGGCTGTTAAAGTGGACGCTTAAAAGATTTGTGAAATGAAATATTTCCCTGCCAAATCAACTTAGAAAGATCAAACGTTGTGTGTTTGGTTAGGTGGGAACGAAAATATGATAATTTGAATTTGGATTAAAATAAATCCAAAATGGCAGATTGTCATACCGAAAAATGTGGTTAATATGGACTTGTATGATAAGTGAGGTCAAGAAGTATATTCACTTTCACATATAGTGTTAAAGGAGTGAAGGGGGGTTATCCACCTCATAATGTAGTAGAGGTACATGAAAAGTCAATATTTTTTTATTGTGGTGTTATATGATAAAAAGAGCACAAGTGACTAAACTATTCCGATTTTGGTTTTTCAAGTGAATTTAGAGAGAAGTTAGTCATGAAATTTCTTGAATCTTCCATATCTCCTCAACCAATCAACCAACAGAGGTTTAATTTTGTATATAAGGTTTATTGGTGACCAGAATATAACATTAATTGAAATAGCTAATCGTCAAAATTTAAGGATAACTTAGGGAGCCTCAAATGTTAAAATTTGAAAATCATGAGCTCATATGATTATTGCAGGCAAGAAATACTTACTACATATTCTAAATTTAATTGCTCAAGTGATTTTGCAAGGAATAGAGTAACTTGGTCCTGGGTGTTGTCTGTAGACTTTAAGGAGTTGGCAACAATATTCGCACACCTGCACAAGCCCCAGTTAAAAATTCAGGTGCAGTAACGCTACATGCCCGTTTACTTTTCATCGTATAGCAACTTGCCATTCAGAAATTGATACTGATTGTTGCCTAGACCAGACCTCGAAATCTGATTTCAAGTACGTTCAATTCTCGCACGGGTCACGAGTCTCGAAGGTCTCTAAGGCTCTAGCATATACATATACACATTTACATACCGCCAAATATCCTGAGACCCAGTATATATTTATGGTACCATCTTTCCATGTTCAGTTTTGGGCTTCAAGTAGATAGTAGCACATCTGAAATGAGTCTCGAACCATTGTTCTGAAATGAAAATATTCACAACATTAAATTTATTAAAAATTATGTTAATGAATTTTTTATAACTCCCATTTATTTTTACGCAAATAAAAAATAATTTCATTATGTAGATAATTGTATAAAATTTATAATTTAGGTACTATTATCTTTTTTTAATTTTTTTATGCTGACTAGCTATGAGTGAGTGATTAATAATTTCAACAGTTTTCATTGTAAAATTGCAATTCGACAGAATTGAGAGAGAGGAGAAGTTATTTTTTATGCTGACTAGCTATGAGTGAGCGATCAATAATTTCAACAGTTTTCATTGTACAATTGCAATTCGACAGAATTGGGGGAGGGGAGAAGTATTTTTTATGCTGACTAGCTATGAGTGAGCGATCAATAATTTCAACAGTTTTCATTGTAAAATTGCAATTCGACAGAATCGGGGGAGGGGATAACTTTTTACTTCTTCAAAAATTTTTGGAGCGCAGAAATTACCTAGGCTTTTATCCTAACATGAAGTTAAGAAACGATCGATGTGATGCCAGGTTCTTTAATCATAATTCATGGGTTGGAATTCGGAGCCCCCACGCCCACGCTACGTTATGTGATCATTAGTTTCGCTCATGTCATTATCTTGAGTTTTACAAAATGAAGGGGGAAGGGGTATCTGTGAGGATTAGCCTACCATTTGCAACATGGATGCTGATGGTAAATTATGCCAACATAAGTTTATCTTTTGCTACTATCTTAAGGGGTATAAACTTGAAAAGGTTTCAGGGTAACAGTTTACAATAAGGCACTCGTGTTATGCCACCTAATCCTCATATTATGTCGCTAGCGTAGGGATAAAGGTAACGAGGGATTATGAAATAACAATAATTTTATAATTAAACGAACAGTTTCTATCTTTGACTATATACCCTTGGACCTCTCGAACTGTAAAGAAAAATTCTGTTGATATCAAGTGAACACTCTCAGACCAAAACGCGTCGGCGCATGCGCGAGTCAAAGATAACAACAGGAACAGCTGATACCAGTTGAACTTGTTATACTCGAAATTTGAAATAATATTGTTAACTTTGAACTCGCGCATGCGCAGACGCATTTTGGTCTGAGAGCGTTCACTTGATATCGACAAAAATTTGTACTATTCTAAACAATGAGTTCGAGCGGTCTAGGGGTATATAGTCAAAAGTTTCTATATTCTTTCTCGCGCGCTAACTCAACATATTAAGTTTAGTGACAACTTTTACTAACCTCGATTAGTAGAAATTAGCGATGCGTCATTTTTCTATTAGATTATCAGAGTAGAACATTTGTCGGATTTCTTAATTCCTCCATTTCCACCGAACCCAACTGAGGGCTCGTGTAATACAGAGCCATTGGTTATTGTTAAGATGAAACTTCGCGAACAAACTTGTTCAATTTACAAGCGAGCTTATCTTTATATTACACCGGTAATCCATTTAAATACTTCGCAGTATGTAACGAATACAAAGAGCGAAGAAAAACCGCTCTTCTAATGTAACCATACGGTACACCGCGAATGCATCATCGTATACGCGTAATAACTCAACCAGTCCAATTTCAAAATTTGTACAAGTCCTGCCCACCTGCGAAATTACAAATACGGTTACGAAACGTCGACGAGGTCTCCGGTCTATCGCAACAAACTTACCAGCGCCGAATTTGCGGCCTCAGCGTCGCGGAGGTATACAAATTAATTACAACTACCTGCCCCGTTGCCTACTTTTCAAATGATATATTGTCGTTGAAACGGGAAGTTTTTATTTCTCTTTTCAAATAAAGCCTGTTATATCGCGAGCGTAATTATTCTCCGAAAGACTGGTATCTAGTTGAGATCGCGGGCCCAACCTAAAAGTTCCTGTGTTGTCTCCGGGTGATGCTGCGTTCTTCCTCCGCTCGCTCCGTCCACCGGTGGATGGGTGGTGGTTTTTTTTCTTCCGTTCATCTATACGGTTCTCAACGAGACGAGTTCTCCTCGACGTGTATTCAAATTAGTTACAATTCTGCGGGTACGTTGCGTGCCACGTTCGAGAACGCGTCGTTTTAATTTAGTTCACGTGCGCCTTGTACACGTGTTTATGGACGTAAACGCCAGTGATAAGTGTGCTCGCGAATTTGAAAATTTTTCGACCCAGTTTTCGGCTATCTCGTCTGTTTTTCTCGATCGTTCCAATTATTTTCGGCGCATCGTTTACGCGTACGAGTAGAGTTTTATTGTCGATTGATTGTGATTCTTTATATTTGACATATCAATATACGCGACAGTTCGCGAAATTCGTCTCGTTGTGCTCCATAGCGGTGTTTCGTTCGCGACGTTTTTTCCATTTAACTGCTTTTTCGTTCTCGATGTGTACGCCGCTTTTCTCTATGAATTATTCATATTTCCAACGGTAATGAAATTTACTGCCGGCACGAAACGTGAATCTTATTCATTGGATAGACGACGGTAAATCGTTTTATTTTAAATAATTCGTATACGTATCTCTTAAAGCCCTCCATTTTTATAAGTTGAGGCCAATATTTCCATAATTTTACCTCTTCTATAGATCCATTGTTTGTATACTTCCGCGATAAAAATATCGAAAATTCCACTCCACACGATTAATTGCCCCATCCGCGAATCGTTTATAATAAAAATTCACGATATGGATAGCGAAGCACGTGCAAACGAGCAGCTTTACTACACCGTCGTTTGTCATCGCAGAGATTTATAAGCGATGGCGAAAAATCCGATGGTAATGAACGACTTTTGTCGGAACATTCGCATCGTATTTCTTACCGTATGAAAATTTGATAAATGGTAATGCTAATTGAACCACGCTGTAGTATGCGATAATTACGAGGTAGGTCGGACAGCGAACCCGTTAGCCCGGAGAGTTTTTACAGCTAATTCGTGTGATTTCAAAATGCCAAAGAAAATTATAAAGTGGTTCAAATCGAATACCGGTAAATAACAAAGTAGGGAAATTTATCAAACTTGTGAAATTCTTTCTGTCGTTAAATCGACGGTAAACGTCGTACTACTGGAATACATTACCATTAATAAGCATTTGTCTTTTTATTATGCGGAAAAAATTTCAGTTTTAATCATACATTATCAATTTATTATTTTTTTCGATAATTCTAAACAAAAAAAAAAAAATTATTTTTAACATCGGAATATCAAATTTTTCTTCAATAAAAATGTTAATCGCAAAGTCATCAGGTTTGGGAGAGGAAGAGAGAGGGACAAGAGGTGGTACACTGCCACCCTCCGGCCGGGTATCTGAGAGGGCTCGAAAATCTAAATTTCAGATTGAAATATGTTTAAAACACTTATTAGATTTTTTTTCCTTATTAAATTGCTTCAAAATTTTCATTAGATTTAAGAAAAAATTGAAAGCAGGCTTGTAAATAATTTAGCCTCGGGACTGACACTGACTCTCTCCGGCCCTGAACCTCATAATCATTCCTTACGTTCAGATTTACCGAGAGCTATGAATAGGACTCCATAGCACCTTTTCTTGTGATGCTTCAGTGAAACGAGTAGTTTTGATTAAAAATGATAAAATGTATATTTTGTTCAATTTCTTCCATTTTTCAGTTCAATTAGTTTCTTCTTTGAGTTTTTATTTTTTTTTTAATTTTCATTTTAGAAATTGTAAATTTTATAAAAATATTTTCCACATTTTTCATTTCTGAATGCTTTTCAATTTTTAAATATTTTTAATTCTTGGAAATCATCTCATTTCTTCAGTATTTTTATATTTTGGAATTTTTTTCGTTTTAAAAAATTTTGAAGTTTTAATTTTTTTTTAATTTTTCAATTTTAAATAAAGTTGTTCAGAATCAGTTTTTTTTTACTCATTTTAATTTTTTAATTTTTGCTATTTTTTTCATTATTGAACACTTTCATTTTTGAATAACTAAAAATTTTTCAACAATACTTTTCATCTGTAGAGTCAGTTACTTTTTCATTTTTGCACATTTTTCAAATTTTTGACATATTGTTTTTCCGTTTTTGATTTTTTCTCTTATCATTTTGAGATATTTTTGGACATTTTTTCGTTTTTTTCATTTTTTTTACGAAAATTAATTTTCAGTATTATATATTTTTAAGCAATTACTGATTTTTAGATATTTTCTTCATGTTTGAATAATAATGTATATTATATTAAAAAAAAAAAAAAAAAAATAGAGAATTTCCACGATTATGTATTTTTATAATATCCAGTACTGAGGTGAAATCATCTGTTGTTTATTTAGCTTAAGATTCAGTAATTTAGAAAATAATTTTGAACTTAGTTCGGTACTTATGCCAAATGGTGAGCAGTTCTGGGTTCCAAATTATGGTTATAATTGAACCTCAGAAATTATGAATTTATGAGTATCAATCAGTTTGTTCAACTTTCAAAAACAACATTTTTTAAAATAATTTTCGTGAATTGATTCTGACGACCAGTAATGTAATGAACGTGAAGCCAATATCGTACATTTTTGTTCATTAGTAATCCATCATACTTCCATTTCACGAAGCAATCTTACAATATTCATAGAATTAAATTTCCTTCAAACAGATTTTTCAGTTGATAAAATCGCAATTTGAAACAAAAGTATTTTTTCAGTTGACACGAGGCGTTCACACATCGATAACACTTATACAGACCCGCCTTCACATCCTCTTTCCGTTAAGAAGCCAGACTATCTTGGATCGCGTTAAAAGGCGATACGCATAATGCACAAGAACGTCGTATTAGAGAGTACTTCGGGTTAAATGGTTCTTTTTAAAAATCTGTATCTCAGCCAGAGGAACTTTGCAACGTTGAACTTAATTTGCGAATACAAGTTTATATTAACGGTTGTAAAAGGGCAGAACTTCATACAGAACGAGTTGCTGACGATATTAACCGCTTGGCGTGAATTTTTCAATTTATTGTCTAGCTGTAATTAATTCGCAGCGTAGAAAGAAAACTCATTCATTAAATTTCTTCGGGGGCCAAATATTACAATAACGCATTCTTATGCTCGCGCCAGTTCTTACAATCGAATACCCATTATCACCGTGTATTCTTTTCGTAAAGGTCAAAGACACCAGCAATGGTAACGTATTAGAAGGTATTGATGTGCGAAATTCAAACATCTCGGAAATTCGACGCTAACGAGATACGTATTTTTTTTCAAATCAATAGCGGTGCATTCGAATGAAAAAATTACACCAAGCTGGTCGTTATAGAAAAGTTGCGGTACACGATTAAAACTCATTCGTACCGACGAACACGTCGCCCTTTTTGTTCCTCATGGCGCGTTGCTGCGCTCTTCTACGCCCCTTGGAGCGGAATTGAAAAACAAAAAAGTCCCTAGTACTGGAATTTGATTAAAACGTAACGAGAAAAGGCAAATGAGGCCGCAATTTGTTCCACCAAATGAATATAATTCCGAAACATTTTTTTTTCTCATAACTAATTACTCGACGAGGACTCAAGAAATTACATATTTAAAACGTTCTTCTTTTTTTCCCTTTTTTATAGCCACGAATTCTCAAAAGAGTAATTTCAACATCGCCTAAATCCGGTGCAGAAAATTTTTCCAGCTTCGTTCTCGTTTTATGTTCAAAGATAACTCGAAACTTTTTTATGAGGTTTACATTTTTTAGCTGAGTTTTAAATAAATACGACGGCTATTTCAGCCTACTCGATTTGGATTCGAGATATCGTAAGGTTTCAGACTATTTGTAGCCATATGATAAGTATGCAATTTTTTTGATATGGATACAAATCTTTAATAATTAGCACCGATGGGTGGGCATACAACTTGCTCGTAATTTGATTAGATGATCTTCGTAAGAAAACTTCAATTCGATGTGAAATGGCAGGCCATCCAAATTTTGAGAAAAGCTGGAGGGACCTGCAAATTGTCAAAATTTTCGATTATTTTATTATACGATCGCAATTAAAATTCCTTTCAGCTCATTTTTATATTTAAAAATTACAAGTTTAAGTTCATTTCGAAGTATTTCAAGTTCATAGACTAAATTTCAAGATTTGAAGAATACTTTAGGGGCCTTGAATGGCTTAAATTTATAATTTAAAATCCATACGATTCCTGGAAGGGGGGGGGGAGATGTAGACAGCGAACAACAAGAAATGTAACATACTAACATACCCCAAATTTTACTTTTCTAGTGATGGTCATAATTTAGGGTTTCCAACCTCGATACTGATTATGAGTAACTGAGTATGAGAAGATTAACTACCTTTATTTGCGAGTCTAAACATGTTCCCATAAAGAATTCAGCTCCAATAGTGCGACATAGCTGCTTACGTTTTATTTCAAATTTTTCATCTACTTCTGACGCAATGACGCCGACGTTCGTTCTGTACAAAATCAGTACAGAAAATTAAAAACATCTTTCGACCGTTATCGCTTCGGATGTATTTTCTAAGGCGTTTGCTCTTTATCGCGATATTTCATTATTAATGATACCTTTCTAGATTATCATCGGCTTTTCGATATCCGAATATTGGGATAATACCGTAATCTTTTAACCAAACAATGTACCACACGAAAGTTCTTTTCTCGTTGTTTTAAATCTAGAACCATGAATCATTGTTGAAACTTACACGAAATCCAGACGACTTTTCACAATGAGCAGTTCAGCTACACAATGAAACATAGGTATTTTTCGAATCACCAAACAGATGTAAAGCTGAAGTGAAATACCAACGAAGTGTCCACTGTCCATTATGAAAGAGCGACAATACGTTATTCGAATACTACACGGTTAAAATGTGAAAGGAGGACAGAAAATAGTTTTGTTTCGTAGTTCTCTAAAAATTCACCAGATATATCCATCTTTTCCTTTTCTCTGTATATTGAAGAGGTTCGTAAATCTTCAGGTATAATACATTGTTAATAGGTTAAAATACTCGAATCTTCTTCACATATTAAATTCATTACTTACCTTAGATACCTTCAATACATCGTAGATGTTCTTCAAAATTAATTACTCTATGTAAATCTACCTTCATGGCTTCATGTATCATTGTATCTAATCGTTATTGAAAAATATCCGCCTGTTTTATACATCCAAAACATCACCTTCGTGTTATTCCAAATATACTTGAATCGTATTGGATATTGGATAACATTTATGGCTGAGCTTATCGAAAATGAAATTTATCCATTTGTTATTTCGAATCATAAATATCGAAAGGTTCAACCGCTAATCCCCATTAGGTAATTTAATATGATAATGACCTTGTTAAAATATATAAATAATAGTTTACAGAGGTTCATCGCGAGTTTTTCAAAGGCGGCATATGGATATAAAAAAACATAGTGGAAATATACGAACACTTTTGATTCTGCTAACACATCCAAGATTCTTTATTACTTTTCTAGTTCATGCGGCGATACGTGTGGGTGTACATTCAGAAGAGATGAAGTTTCGTGAGCGATTTCATTTCGCCATTACGAATAAACTTCTGAACAATGAATAAAACGAATCTAGAGCTGACGAAGTAATGTGTCAGTGACAGCTGTAAATTCATCTTGATAATTTTATATCAGCGAGTAAACATCGTGTAAAATGAGATGTTTGGCTTTGACTTATATCTAACACCATATCTACCTGTTGATGGTGTTTGGTTTTGGTTGAAGTCATGACTCGAATTATTTCTGTTTTTCTGACACCTTCGACCTCGATTCACGAATTTGCATTGCAGTGTTGTGATTCATAAAGGCTATTCATTATAACTGAATATTTCAAATTTCATCCTTTCGTTTCAAAAAACATATTATACATCGAATTTCATCTCAATATTAATAATTTGATTGATGGTAAGCTTTAATAGCATTTACATGTGTACATAACTATACATATTAACTACATAAGTGTCATTAATTTTTGTTTTCCAAAGTTATATAGATACCAAGTTACTGCATAACTGCCCGATGAAAAATAAACAAAAAATCCGAGTTGGGTTATTTGGTTATTTCCTCACTACCTATACGAGCGCTGCGATACATTAGACATGAATCGCAGCTCTGATTGGTTGTTTTGAATTCCCAGCGAGATATGGTTGAACAGGTTATTATTTCAGCCACCAATCAGAGATGTGCCTTGTAGACTGTCGCGCACCTGGCGATCCTTTCTGAACTAATAACATTGCTCTTATAGGAGTGCAGTAACTTGATATCTGTTATTACTATGTGTTTTCATCAGCGAATTTTGAATCTGTTATGTAATATGCATGGGCATTGGGCATCAATGGACATTAAAGATACACTGTTAACAAATCAGGACCGTAGCCAGTCGACATGGTCAGGAGGGCTAATGAAATTTTAGAGGGAGGCAAAATTTTTTTTAATATGTTTAATTTTTTTTGTGTTACGAAAATAATACAAAAAGATAGCAAAATAACCCAATGTATTATTAAGTATAGATACATATTTTATACAATTGAAAATTCAGTTCATTTGTCAAATAATAATAATATCTAGTGCATAGTTGAAAATTTTGCTAGGGTGGGCAAAACAGTTTGCTAGGGGGGGCATTGCCCCTTTTGCCCCCATCTGGCTACGGGCCCGTAACAAATGCATCACTATATCTGTTTTACAAAAATAGTCTCATGAAAAACAAATAAACTTGAAAAATTTTTATTTTATTAAATTCGATGAAGGAACTTATAGTAAAACTTGAATGTTGAAGAGCGAACAACTGAATAAGAACTAAAATGTAAAAAATAAAAAAATGAAGCAGCCGTTTTACAATATTGGAGGGGAGTTTTTAATGATGGTGGCGAGATAGGCACAATTCTTAAAATTTCCGAACATGATTGATTTAATCTTCAAAAGCCTTAACTTCTATCCAAGACTCCTAATTGGTAGGTCCTAGGTACCCAGTACTCACTACACCTAGGTGAGTACTACTAAAAAAATCTCTGATCACTTAAGATTCTTAATCCTCCCTCCTTTCAGCTATGATTCCTCAATAATCTATGAGACAGTCGCGTTTTATCTGTGCATTGTTCTGATTTTGTAATAATCTGGAAACTGTTTCTTTGATTGAATTTTTTCAACAATATTTTCATTTTTCCCTTATTTTAGCTTTTGCTTATTTTCGTTGTAGTTCAGCCGAGCTAAAATTTTAAAAATACATGTTATTAAAGGGTCAGAAAAATACCCGAAAAAGTCGATTCTGTTTTTATCCCATACCACTATCAGTTCTAAAACAAAAAAAAAAAAAACAACTTTCTACGACCTCTCCTTCCCAAAATCAGGATTGTGTACACAACATTATGTTAGAAATATCAAAAAAAAGACCCCACCCTACCCCGACCTTCCCTTCTCAAATCAAGTAGGCTGTAATAGCTGTCGTTTTTGGGTAAAAAACTCAGCTAATAATGCCTTTCGGTGATTCTGACAACCCAACACGATGAATTTACAACGTACATAATGCATCAGCAAATTAGTAAATTGCGATTATTTGGAATTAAATAAAGAATATCTTCTATATCGTTAATATTTTAGGATGGAGATTATTATTTTGAACTCTGTTATAATAGACGTTCGACCTGCTGCGGCTTCTTTTCTTTAATATTAACGCGTTTACACGGCCGATTAACGTTTATTTAAATGAATACAACCAATAAGCTCGCCACAAAAAGTGTAGCAACACCGGCGATGTACGTGTGAATAATGGGAATAACTGGTTAGATGTAAAATATGACATGATATACCACATCGCTATCGTTGTCTACATACCTCTTTTACTATTCGCTTGAATAAATTTACCGGTTTAATTAGCTCTTCTCGGTTGTCCTACGGTTTTACTCAAACTTACAAAGAATCATAATATGAAAAAACTATCACGGAGTGTACTGAAAGTTATATCCTCAGGGTTTCTGCATTGGTATGGTAATTCAATGAAACAGAAAAATCTAAAAGTATTACGGTAATTGTACACGTTAGCTTTCGCAGATTTAAGATCAGTGAATTTAATAATTAGTATTGTAATTGATGTATACTTATAATGTTCCAACCAATCATCTTTAATGTATAAAATTTTTTTTCATAGAGAACACACAAGGGCTTTCAACTGACAAATCTTTTGTACAATTTAAATGTTTTTTTGATTTAAATTTATCTCCAAATTCCACGATTAAATGTGAACTATATATAAAACCATTTTCATACATGCGGGATGAAATAGTCATTTATTACAATAATTTTCATACTCTTGAAATTCAGTACTTGGATGTTAGCTGGCGGCACCATAGTCCAGGAGAGAAAAGAGTATAATCTATAATAAATGATCCATTACACGATGACGTTTTCAGCAACAGTATCCGATACAAAGCCATAACGGGTCGCTTACAATCTTTCAGCATTTATAACATAATTGTAAATCGACTATAGAGTCGTAACTTAGACTTACAATGATATCTATAAATTATATAAAGCCTCTTGGAATGGCGGGGTCACCTGTTGAACTAGGTAACCTACATGCGTCTGTTCATTCGAGTACCACTGTCAGTAGGTTTTTTGTTTACGTTACCAGAATTAACATGTTACGTTCGCTGACAGTTTTTTAATTTCTTACCTTATTGCTCTTTTGTTGCGGCGATAAAATTTTTTTCATTTTCGTTTCCTCGTCGTCGAACGCGAACGTAATCGCTAAGTCACGGTTACCGTGGGCGTCCAATGTAGCCGCGCGAACTATGCATTTTTTTTCGGTCCGATCGCATTGTCCGGCTGAGTAAAATATTAAAATTAAGATGTTGGCGGGATTTTTAATGGGTAACGCTCGCAGGTAATTACCATGTCTGTGGAAGAAGTTTCCATTTCACTGTTGCTCTTCGACCTTGAGATCATGTCGAACCCTGTGGAGAAATATATACGTGTTACGACGGAATGAAAACGTACGTGCGTTCAAAGTGGTGTTTTTTTTTCGTCAATAATTAAATTTCTATGCTGAAATTAGGCTGTATCAACTATCAAGTTTCCTTCCTTTTGTTTCATTAAATTTATATGTAAGGTATCTTTCCTTCCATACAAAAATTTAGGGCTTCCTTCAATTCATTTTTCATGCATTACTTTTAAACCACCTCAAAACTTAAGGAGAAAGGAAATCGGTCAAAGAAAGTCGATTATATTTGTAACATAATTCAGTATGTCTAATCTTCCCAAATCCCAAGGCATCTGAGTATCGAACTTACTTGAGGAAAGAAAAAGAAAAAACATTTTTACAATTCTTATTCGAACATTTATTACATCTCGAAGCTTCCTTCTACTCATAAGCACAGAAAATAAGAAAAATATTCGATTGCTTTTGACTTTTGCCAAGAATGAGAGAGACGTAAGCCCCATCTTACTAAAATGATTAAAGTAATAACATTCTTTCGAGTTTAATTCAGTGTGTTATCTTTTCTCCTTTTTTTGTAGTGTACCTATTCGATATAAAGATAATAACTGTCTAGAGAAATATTTCATCACCAAAACTTCAAAATGAAAGGCTTTACTCTCAGTTTCGATAATTGCAATTTATTGGATGAATATTTATATTGTTTAATAATGATTCAAACCTAAAGGCAGCAATAACATGAACACTATGATCGGAAATCAATATCTTAACTTACGTAAACAATGTAATTTCACAAAATTTCATTAATAAACACGTTTCATCGAATGAAAAAGAACTAACAGGTTTCCAGATCGAATTACAGATATAAGAAAAGTTTAATGTGAGGTTAAAAGTAATCGCGTCCGATGATTATGTAAATAGACAATTCGTTCGGGTATTCATGTAGGCAATACTCGATTTGAGAACCGAACGATAATGCTACAATATTATTATCATCACTGTTTTGTTACAAAATACTCTACTGTCATCTTGAACAATACGCGATCGTTTCACATCCGAATTTCACTGTACTTAGTATACATCGTTTCCGATTTATCATCCTATTACAGGATCGTGGAAAGGGTGCGATTATGGTGAAAAAGATCTTCGAAGACATTGCTCTTGAATTTTGTGTTTATAGGAAGTTGTTCACTATTATGATGGAAAAAATTATTTTAAAACATATTAGACGGAAAGAGTTTTATTTCGATAGGAACAAAATGCCTTGGGGCGTAAATTTTTTTACATAAACACATCAAGACTGGGAGAGGGAGCGGGGGATAATATAAGATTTCAGGAAACTTGATCCCGCATGCCCTACTCATCTCCGCCTATGCTATAAACGGAAGGTCGCTGAGATTCAGAAAGTTTTTACCACTTAAGTATTTCGGAAAATTAAATTAATTCTTCATATTCATTAGGCTTTGTACTTTCTATTCTTTCGAACAAAAAAAAAAAGTACAATTTTCTAGTTTTCATACATTCCGCAATACGTTGAAAAATTTTGTAACGCTAGCATGAAACTTTCATTAAATGTGTTTACCTGTTTCGCGTTTCTTACTCATTCGATGTATTCCACGTATAATGTAGGTGAAGTAATAAAACAAAATTTTGACAGGACTACGTCATTATCTAGGTACCAACTAACGACGCAGCTGTTTCGCACTTTCGATTATCGAAATTCAAACGTTGAAATATAAAACGATAACAGGTCAGTTGAATTCAAAAATTATAGCATCACATTCCCATTAATGCGGACCTATGGGCTAGAGACGAATCTACTATCAATGTACGTCGCCATACCTAGGTCTTTGTATATCAAATTGTTATTTATGATTAGAAAACACTCCTCATTTCCATATCACTGAGGTTCAAAAATTGTTAGCATTCCAAGTATTTTTAAAGAACTATATTTCATGTAATCATTTAATAAAAAATAATAATTATTATACTTATCGATATTAATTTAAAAAATAATGATTAAAAATAAGATAATACAGACAAACCGAAAAATGAAACGAATTTAATATAAAATCCATTTTTGAATTGAAAGAATTACATCATAAAAATCATTACGCCAATCGTAAAATTTAATAAAATTAAAATGCAGTAGGTGACTGTATACATAAGACACACAGAAAAATAATACAAATTTAATATCCTTCAATGTTATTTCTAACATTTATTGTGAAATTTTTCTTTCACCTTACCACATACTCCGGATATGACACCATAAGCGAATTGCAAAAATGTAACTGCAAAGTATTTCAAAATTAATATAAGGTAATATGAAGACATATAATATGTTTATATTAATTTTAAAAATTATGCCGTATCATGCAATTTATTAATATATAATAATTCGTTTGAAAATGTTTACCTTCATCTTGAAATCCGTTAGGATGGGCTATAAAAATCAAATCATGTCAGAATAAAAGTGTCATATACTAACAGTCCTTCATCATTAATTTATTCCATAGTCAAAACAGTTGTCCATATTACTTTCAAGTATATAATACAGACTTGGAAAATTTTGCGTTATTTAGTAAGCTAAATCAGGAATTATTCTCTGTAATGCAAGTAATTTATTAATTCTTGCCCATATTCCACTTACTTTCCTTGTAAAATTTATTCAGTTCTAATTTGTAGAGTGTATCCCATATATCAATTAAGCTAACGAAACTGTATAGTGCTGGAATCCATTTATTTATATCCTCTGTATTTATAAACAAATGTACATAAACCTTAAGCATAGAGTCTACAGCGAATGGGTAAATTGAAAATGAAATTATTCAGACATACTTATGGGGGTCACCTTATTGACCCACTTATCCTCCTGTAAAATTTCAAGAAAAAAAAAATGAAGATTTATTCCATCAAAATAGAAGTAAAGAATCAAGCACAGCACCTTAAAGCACTTTTACCATCCAGTAATTTTATACAACTTGCTTTTTGGTTGAATTCAAAATCAGAGAAATAAATGACATTAATTTTAAAATAAGAATGCATTGAGTACCACAGAATTAAAACTTAGCGACTTTCAACAAATTGAAAAACGAATTTTTCATGTATGTTCATTCAATTTTTAAAGTGCTTTCACATTATGAAAATTTAATAATCATTCAAAATATTTTTCTTCTTAAAATGGAGCGTGGCAACTGCGTTCCTTTTTCAAAATTTCTTATCTGTACTAATTTTTAAATTCCAGAACTCTGTATCTGCAATAGCCTATCCTTATCACTTTCCCAAATCCTGCTAAATTTTGTTAATAACTAATTTCTTACGATCATGAATATGAAACATATTTTATTTCGAAATAGGTTTATTTAGTCAGAAAAGTGGGGAGGAGGAAACGAGAATGAGGCATCATAAAATGTGGTTTTATGATATAACTTAATTATTACCTCTTTCGTTTTTGGGAAGAGTGCAGAAGTAATGCGCAGAAAATGAACTGTAAGCGAAGTAAAATAAATATTATGTAATCATAGACATAAATATGTTTATGTATCTTTTAAAAACTACATTACATTATGTAATTTTATTAATGTACAATAATTAGTTTGAAAATCTTTACCATCATCTGCTACACCAGGATTGTTGTCAATCACTATAAAAATCAAATCGCGTCAGAATGGAAGCATTATGCATAATATGTACAGTCTGATTAACTTATAATATAAACAGTCACTCATCATTAATTTATTCCACAGTTGAAACAGTTGCCCATTTCCATTATTTTATAAAAAACGCAAAAGTATTCCCAAAATTTATATTTTAGATTTTTTTTTAATAATGTCGGTAAACAGCGAATATGATCCCCAATATGTTCAAGTACATGCTTAGAAAATTTGCGTTAAGAATTTATTCTGGTAAATCAGGAATTATACTCGATAATACAACTAACTCCTTATTAAAGCCCAGATTTCACTTACATATATTGTAATTTTTCATTAATTCTGTTGTATGAAGTTGATCCCATATCTGAATTAATTCAATGAATTTTTCTTTTGCATCAGTCCATTCTAAATACAAGCCGCAACTATAAAGTCTATACCGAATGTACAAATTGAAAATGAAATCATTTCAACTCTTACCTGTGGCGCTCAACTTTTCAATGTAAAATGCTAAAAAATTAAAAAAAAAAAAATATGAAGATCTATTCCATCAAAGTGAAATTAAAGAACGAAATACAGTACGTCCAATAACTTTCAACATCCATGACACGTATTTTATAAAATTTTCTAGTTAATCGAATTCAAAATGTGATGAAAAAATTGCATTTATTTAAAATGAAAAATGCATTTGAAATGATAACGAAGATTTTGTTTTCGTTAAATATGAAAAAGTTATCAGCTTTCCCAGATTCTTGGTTAAATTATTAGTGAACAAACTAAGCAATTACAGTGTATCCTGATTAGTAAATAATTCATCGTCGAGGAGAACTCCATATCTTTGAGTATTAGAAGTTAGAACATTCATGCTTGATTGTTCAACGTTAAAAGAAAACGAAATTATGCATGAAAATCATAGAAAACGTCAGAGGATGTTCAAGTGAATATCCAAGAATGTTTTTTTCAGAATTTTGACGCAAGAAAATCAAAATTTTTATGATTATTCCAATCATGAGAGTGATAAGAGAGCACAGATATTTTTAAATTCACCCTTCGAAATTGAGTTGGGAAGGTAAAAGGTAAAACATATTTTAATGGAATTTTCCGTCATGAAATTGCTTGAATTATTTTTATCTCATTATCAAATGCATTTTGGTACAATGTAACTGAAATTTCGTGTCTGAGGTAAATTCAGGGCTGCAATATGGGCCTTGAGTTAACATCAAAATGAATTTTTGAACCGTTATCAAAAGGAAAAAGCAATATGATTTTACGCTCAGCACATGTTAAGATTAATCAAACGCTAAGTGAATAAATAATTTGTAAAGCTAACGATTGAGAACTCAATAAATAAAAAAAAATTTTACATACTCATGATAATCGAAAAAACTAGTACTACGCGCAATTTCGACATGCTGAGAGATACCTCTTCACGGTTTGAAATTCAATATGTGAGTGTTTTCTTGAATGTTTCCACCACGTAAAATTATTCGCAATTGAATACGTAGATTCGCGTAACGCCTACGAAGTACGTACATATTTCCCACTCCTTTTAAGAATGGTAATAAAAAAACCAAAAATGTTGACAAGCTTGTGTCAATATCTAAGTAGCGAAAAACAACGTAGCAATATGGAGTTCTAAAAGACATAGTAGATGAGCAGGTAGAAATGAGGCCCGAAAGGTTTTCGAACAATTCACGAGCAAAAAGTTGGACGTACCATATGTAGAAAACATTTTCAGCTCTCATTTTTGCTCAACTATGTCTATTTTTGTAGGTATAGGCAAAAGCAATTTGTTTTTCATTTAATTTAATTTTTTCGTCATTTACAAAAGTTACAAAATTGAAGCATAAGCCGCTGGCACCAAATTTGTAATCATGTGTGGCACTACAAATCTACTATTAAGTAGATGCTTCGTAGTCACAGATTTTGTTTCTATACGAAGTTGTCAGTTATAATAAGGAAGCACTCTTTTATCCCTATGTCACTAAGATTTGAAAAGGGTTTGAAAAGATTACCAATTTCGATTCAAATTTTTTAGAAAAATATCAACTCTATCCGTGAAAAAACCTGTGATTTTATTATTTTCTAGCAACACATTATATTTCAAGTACATATATTCCATAATCATATTCAGTCTAACATCGGTATTCGATTTGCGTTGATGTCTTATCTTACTATAAAGTCATTAAGTGAGGTACGTTGAATTACCTATCGTTTTCATTAGAAACTTAGTTAGAAGGATATGACACGACTAATTCTCCTAAAAACGAGTTTATTGGATGTTAGGTTTCAAAATAATAAACTGATTCATCATTCAAAATTAGTTGAATTTTTCAACATTTATTCAAACACTTAATAACTTTAGTCACGCTAGTACATAACTCAGAATATTAATGTTCAGCTAGCAGCTAACGACTCGGCTGTCTCGAGGTCTACACTTTCGAAAATCAAAGCCTGTACTTGAATGAAAAATGAGCTAAACTTTCAAATTAAAAGATTAAAACTAACGAAAATCAGAATTAAGAATTTAGAAGCAATCATGCCTCATTTAAAGTTCAACTGAATTGCAGTGAAGCACCTGAATTCACATTTATGTAGACCTAGATAATCAGCTATGAATATACGAGGGGTATTTCAAAAGCAAGGGCGCTTTGTAGCGCCACTTCTAATAACACTAGTTCAACGAAACTTGGGCCACATGTTGTCTTGGTTTATGCAAATAGGAAAATTTCAATCCAGTATCTTTATTTGATTGTAAATATGTATACCAAAGAATGGAGTTTGTAAGAACACCGTCGTCCAACTATTGGCAAAGTGCAATTATTAAATTTTTGATCAGTGAAAATGTTTTTGGTAAAGAAATTCACGATAGAATGTATACAGTGTATGGCCAGAACAAAGTTATGAATTTCCAAACCCTTTACAAGTGGATGAAGTGGTTATAAAAGAAGTGGAGGGGCGACAATTTCGCACCTTGTCATGCGTAGTCGTTCTACCTTCTTCTGTTAACCGCTTTATTCATTTGTGAAGGGCTCGAAATTTCATAACCTTGTTCTGGCTATACACTGTATAGCATATACATTCTATCGTGAATTTTTTTACCAAAAACATTTTCACCGATCAAAAATTTAATAATTGCACCTTGCCAACAGCTGGACGATGTTGTACTTACAAACTCCATTCTTTGGTATACATAATTATATTACGAACAAATAAAGATACTGGATTGAAATTTTTTTCCGCAATTCGTATAAACCTAGACAATTTATGTGGCCCAAATTTCGTTGAACTAGTGTTGTTAGGAGAGGCGCTATAAAAATAATGCCCTTACTTTTAAAACGCCCCTCGTATGATTAGAAAACATTCTTTTATCTTTATGTCACCGAACATAAAAAATTTTTTGGTATCCAAGTATTCTTGAACAGTTATATTTCATATAATATGATCATCCGATAAAATATAAAAATAATTATACTTATTGATAGTGATTTTAAAAATATTTATTAAAAATAAGATACTATAGGTAAATCGAATAATAAAGCGAATTCAATACAAAAATTTTATATTCTTGAATAAAAAAAATTACATCATTCAAATCACTATAATAGTTAATTGAACAAAGACACATAAGTAATACATATCCTTCATCGAAGTACTTTTTTCGGCAATTGGTTTTTCACTTTATCATAAAATGATGATATGATATCAAAAGCGACACGCAAAAATTGTACTGTAGACAAATAAAATAAATATTAGATAATTCGTAGACACAAGTACATATTATGTTTACTTTTTATTTTTTTAACTATGCCACATTACGTAATTTATTAATGTATAAAAATTCGTTTAAATATAATTACTTTCTCCTGGTAATTGATCATCATTCCTCATTATGTCTATAAAAAATTAAATTATATCAGAAGAAAAGCGTAACAGAGGTAGCAACTTGGAATTTGTTCATGTCCTGCCCAATTTTTTTTTTCGAAATCCACTAGCCTAAAAAAATTTATAAAAGAGGCCGAAGGGGTGGGGAGAGGCATTCAATGATTTCAATACCAAAACATTATATGTTTAATTCAAAACAACTTGTAAAAGTAATTTGTAAAAACTCGTAGGTATACCAGGTGACTATTTGATTCGAGCACCCAAGGGAAAAAATTAGATAAAAGGTAAAAAATTCAAAATATGTAGGTATTTTTGACAACGAAAGTATAAATTAGAATTTTGCATTTCATTGATAAACGCTTTTAAGCATTAAATAAATATTATTTATGCTATTTATTCTTGCTATTTCAGAAAAACATCAACTGTACCCGTGAAAAAACCAGTGATTTTATTATTTTCTACCAACACATATATTATTTTTTTATTAAAATAATGCATAATGCTAGCATTTTTCTCATCCATTTCGCCAATTTCAGTTATTATATTTATCATTTTTTGAGCGCAAGAATTGCAGTTTGGATTTAATAAGGAAACATTATAGGCAACACAATATTTATTTTACTGTCTAAATGTTGTCGCAAACAAGTTAAAAACTGTCATATTATGTTGGGTCAATAAGTACATAATGAGGGGTTTCTGATATGTTATACATGACAATATCGCAATTTCGCGTCTTTGGTGCTCAACTGTTGTGAACTTTAGTCGTGACCATACAGTGGACAGTCTGGTTAACGTATAATATGAACAGTCACTCATCATTAAACCATTTTATGTTCGAAATAGTTATCTATATTTCCGCTATAACTTTACAAAAACTGTAAAATGCCATGAGTAACTTTTCGCTCAGTACGTTTTCAACTGAAAGGGTATTCAAAAAATTTATATTTTCATTCTTCATTAATTATAATATTGGCAAACAGCGAACATAAGAGATCTCAAAATTTGTTGATTCATGTTACAGATTAGTAAAACTTGGGGTAAATTATTTATTTAGCTGAATCACGAATCATACTCCTTAATGCAACTAATTTTTGATTTTAGTCCAGATTCTGAGGTACTTACTTTCATTGTAACTATTGAGGAGTCCAACATTGTATAGTTCATCCCACTTCATAATCAATTCGATGAATTTTGATCGTGCCTCACCCCATATTGTTTCTGTATTTATAAAAAAATTAATAGAAACCATAACCATACAGTCTATGGTGAATGTCTAAGCTGAAAATGGAATCATGTGAACACTTACCACCTGAGGTGTGCAACTTTTCATGGCGAATTTCTGTTAAATTCCAAGAAAAAAAATGCCAAGATGAATTTCATCAAAATAGAATTAAAGAATCAAGTACATCGCTTTCAATTACTTGTAACATCTATGTGCCGTATTTTATACAACTTGCTCATTAGATGAATTTAAAATTAGGAAAATAAGTAGATGGCATTTATTTTTAAATGAGTAACATATTCGAGCAATACATTACCAGAACTCTGTTACACTTTAAACAAATTGAAAAATGACATTTCATGCATTCTTTTCACTTTTTAACTTGCTTTCTCATGGTGAACATCAAAAAATGATAAATAATTTTTTCCCCTTAAAATGGCGTGTAAATTGGGCTGAATTTCAAAACTCCTTATCTGTATCAATTTTTTCGATCCGAAACTCTATATTGCAATAGCTTACTGTTATCCCTGTTCAATTGTTACTTGCTTGCCGAAATCCTGCTAAATTTTGTTAGTAGCTCATTCCTCACGATCACGAATAAGAAAAATATATAGAATTATGTTCTCGGTATATGTTCATAAAATATGATTTTGTATTAAATTTTATTTCATTTATTACTTTGTACAGTCGTATAAAATTCTTTTGGTATGATAAGAGAAGCAATGCGCGCGAACTGAGCTGTAAGCAAATCAAAATACATATTAGATGATTTGTAAGTATGTATGCAGGTAATTTATTATTGCATAAAAATTCGTTAAAAAATTTTTACTTTCTTGTGGATCACCACCAGGATTACATTGCATAACTAAGCATAAAAAATCAAATCATATCAGAAGGGAAATCTTATACACCATACAGTAAAGTTACCCAACGTATAATTTAAGAATCCCTCATCGTTAATATATTTTATGGTCAAAATACGATTTCATTATGAATTCACAAATTTCAAATACATGGTAGAGATATTTGGAAAACTTTGCGTAAATAATTTATTTAGCTAAATCAAGGATTGTATCCTTACAGTTATTGTAACTTTCCGTGAGTTTCTGATGGTAAAGTATATCCAATATTGTAAGTAATTCCTGGAATTTATGTCGTGCTACATTCCATTCATCTCCTGTATTCATTTAAAATTGGTATTTAAACAATACAGTACCAGAACTCGGTTACTTTTAACAAATTGAAAAATGACTTTCTCACGTATTTTTATTCATTTTTAACTTGCTTTCTCATGGCGAACATTAAAAAGGACAAAATTTTAATTCTCCTACTTGCGAGAGAAAAATGCTACTTTACTTCCCTCTCGCTAATCGTTCGGGTACTCAAAGGAGCGCTTTCCTCCCGCATTTAGGAAAAAATTTGTTCATTTCTCGGGAGGAAAAGTGATTCTTGACTTATGTGATTTATCACCCTTGCTTCGCTCGGACAACAAACCTCATCCTCTTCAAGAATCGCTTTTACCTTCCTCGTTGTGAAATATACTATTCCTGTAAAATGGGATGTGATAATTGAGTTGAATTCCAAAACTCCTCATCTGTACCATTTCTTCAATTCCTAAGCTTTGTATTTGTCATTCCACAAGTTCACGAATAAGAAAAATATTTTGTTTTGAAAAACAATTATTTACTCGTGGTTGGGGAAGGGGGACCATAAAGTATGATTTTATGTTAGGTCTATTTTACTTTATACACTATTTTTAATTTTCATATAAAAATGTACTAGTATACACTACACATTAGTCTCTCATCGTTAATTTATTATATGGTAAAAATACGATTCCATTATGAATTCACAAAAATTGTTCTGCCAAAAGTAACTTTTCGCTCAGTTGGTTTTTAATGCAGAGGTATTTGAAGAATTTATATTTCAATTTTTTATCAATCATAACATTCGGGCCGGGCATCGAAAGAGTTGGCACCTAGCGGATTTTAGTGGAACCTCTGAAAAGGTGAAAACTTCTTTTCCTAAGATATAAACATTGTTATATCTTCATCCCCGATAACAATAGAAATTAATTGTTTATTGTAGTATTAATCATTTAATGTCAGTGGCGTAGCGAGGGAAGGGCGAGATGGTGCACTTGCACAGGGCCCCGCGCTTTATGCAAAAAAAATTTGTTTAATGCACATCATATGAATTTTTGAAAAATATTACAAAAAAAAACTGGGGAGAAAGGTAGAACGCGTTGTTCGTTTTTATTAATCAAAATACTGTCAATACACTAAGATCATGGTGCGCCAATGTTTTGATAAAGATGAGTCATACTGTTCGAACTGTTCCTTTTCTTGTTGGTTAGTGTTTATTCCTTTGACTACCAACCAAAGTAATGTAAATTTTTCCTTGAAATTTCTCATTCAGAGTAATTTAAAAGATATTTATCCTAATGTGTATATAATTCTACGTATTATATGTACAATTCCTATTACTGAAGCCTCGTGTGAAAGGAGCTTTTCTGTTTTAAAATTAATCAAAAATTATCTGCGTTCAACCATGACTCAACAGCGGCTGTCTTCGCTGGAGCTACTTTCCATAGAAAAAAAACTAGCTGCAGCTCTAGATTATAATGATATAATTACTAGTCTGAGTGAAAAAAAGCCAGAAAAAAGTTTTGAATTTCGATTTCTGATTTCTCTGAAGGTATGTTTTTGTTTTACTTAGTAGGTAGCTAAGTACTTACTTACTTTTTTACTTTTGAAAAATAAAAGTTGTAAACTTTTTCTGATGATTTTATGTCAATATTTGAGTGAAATGATATGTTTCTCATAATCTGATGCACAAGTCAGTTGCATTAAAACCAATTAGTTAACCAAATTTTTTATGAAGTATAATCAAGAAAAAAAATTGGTTTTACTATTGAAACGATATTCTTTTTCCTAAAAATGGGTATTCAGGCATGGGAAACGTGCACATCAATTATACACCCAACTTTTTTTTTTTTTAAATAACACATTTAAATGAGGGCCCAGCAAAAACTTTGCACCGGGCCCCGCAAAAGCTAGCTACGCCACTGTTTAATGTCAACTATTCACTTATCATTTGACACTTGTTCAGTAATTAGTCTGTTGGGGTTGTGTTTAAGTGAATTGTGGAATGAAGATTTTTTATTCAGTATTCATCTGCATGGAATAGGTAATGTGCGCTGTGATAACTCTTTTTTTTTTATCGTTACTGGTGATGAAAACATAACAATATTTGTATCAGTGAATAGAGAATTTTATCCTCTAAAAATTAAGTTATGATGAATTTTTCATTAAACCCAACAGTTTTCTCAGAAAATTTAAAAAACAAAAACCTTCTCTTTTTTAAGTAAAACGACACTAGCGCGCCACACCCCTGCCCGGCCCAAATTGGCAAACAGCAAACATAAAACTTCTCAAAATTTCAAATACATGGTATAGATTTTGGAAACTGTGAGTAAATTATTTATTTACCTAAATCAAGGATTATACTAAAAACCAAAGTTGAATGACCTATAATAGATTACACCATTTGAGATCGCGTGAAAATTTTCAACTTTATTTTTTCAAGTGCATTGTTTACTGATGACGTCAATATAAGTAACTGTGGGTTGATAATAACATAATAGTAACAGCCAATAAGGGCAATAAGGCTTCAGTCATGAGTATTGATAAAATTTCTGTCTCCCCTCTCACACCTCAAAAGTGATAAGTCCACGTATACATTTAGCTGCTCATATTGATGTCATTCAGTAGTAAATATTTCTTATTTTCATATTCATTGGTTATTGTTCTCAGACTCTTGTGACTGGGAGAGCCAATAGAAATTCATTAAAATTTCTTAGCGGCCAGCCGAAATGATTTAACCTGTTATAGTTCAATCAACTTTGACTAAAAACTACTTCGTATTATGTGCTTTGAGTATTAATATAGTAATATAGAGAGATAAAAGCGTAGTTCCATCAGAGTTTTGATAGATAGCGCTGCACCAACTATGAGTTATACACTTAGTGTACAGTACAGTGCAAAATTGTACGTTATGACGCGTTTTCAGGTCCATCGCGTGACGTCAGAGATTAGTGAGGAAAGAGTAGTGTTGGATGAGTACCAATCCTCGACCATATACTATGGACTGCTAATTCAAATGGTAGAAACTGAATCCAACAACAACAGTAGTTAGATGCGCTGACGCATGCGTAGTTTCACTGAAATAATTATTAATATGCTTTCTTTAATGTAATTTTAATTATTGAGTATTATTAATGAAATTGAATCAGTAGTTTGATGTTAATTTAACATTCTTATCATTGAAAATTTCGATGCGTTTTCATTTTCATTCCTGAAATATCACTACGCATGCACGAGTGCATCTATGATGTTGTTATTGTTTGCTTCACTTTGGTGTTCGTTTCTGTACGACCATTAGCAGTCCATAGTATATGGTCGAAGGTACCAATGAGCATTTTCTGTTTCCGTCCGACCTCTAGTAAAGGGACGTTGCTGTACACCAAGTGTAAACTCGCATCTGATGTAGCGCCCTCTATCAGGTTCCTTGATGCATAATGCTAAGAGTATGGCATTTATCCCTCCATATTACGTATTAATACTCAAAGATTATGCAGGTAATTTATTAATGTATAAAAATTTTTCAAAAATGTTTACTTTTGCGTGGATGGCTAGCAGGATTTGATTTTATCTCCAAGTATAAAAAATCAAATTATGTCAGAACGGAAAAGTTGTACACTATACAGTATGGTTAACGTGTAATCTAAACAGTCACTCATCGATCATCTATTTCATAGTTGAAATATGATCCAATTATGAATTCACAAAAACTGTTATGCCATTAGTAACTTTTCGCTCAGTTAGTTTTTAATGCGAAGGTATTTAAAAAAATTTATATTCCATTTTTTTCTATTAATCATAACATTGGCAAACAGCAAACATGAAAGTTCCCAAAATTTCAAACACATGGTATAGATTTTGGAGACTGTTTGTAAATTATTTATTTAGCTAAATGAAGGTTTATGCTAAAAACTACGTCGCATTATGTAGGTAATTTATTAATGCATAAAACTTTGTTTAAAAATGTTTACCTTTTTGTGGAACGCTAGCAGAATCTGATTTTATACTGTCTATGAATAAAAAATCAAATTACGTCAGAACCGAAACGTTGTACACCATACAGTCTGGTTATGTATAATCTAAACAGTTCCCATCGGCCATCTATTTTATGGTCAAAATATGATTCCATTATGAATTCACACAAACTGTAATGCCATAAGTAACTTTTCGCTCAGTTGGTTTGAATTCAAAGATATTTAAAAAATTTATATAGCAATTTTTTATCGACCATAACATTGGAAAAAACGAACATGAGGGATTTCAATATGTGTACAGATTTGGAAAACTTCGCGTAAAATTATTTACTTAGTCAAATCAGAGATTTCACCCTGTAATGCAACTAATTCTTCATTTTAGCCCAGATTCTATACTTACTTTCATTGTAACAATGTGAGTTTTACACGATAAAGGCTATTCAATCGTGTAATTAATATCCGAAATTTATTATATTTATCGTGCCTTATTCCATTCAGGCACTGTATTTATAAAAAAATCAATGTAAACCACAACCATGAAGTCTATAATGAATGTGAAAATTAAAATGAAATCATTTAAACACTTACTTGCGTCGGTTAACTTGTAAAATGCTAAAAAATTCCGAGAAAAAAATGTGATGATTTATTCCATCAAAATAAAATTAAAGAATTGAACTTCTAACATCCATTAGGCATATTTTATGGAACCTTCTCATTAGTCAAATTCCAAATTGAAAAAAAAAATCACTTTTGCTTTAAAATGAAGAATGTACTTGAAATAATTATGAATTTTTTATTTTCTTTGAATATGAAAAAATATTCAACTTTTTCAGATTTTTGCTATAGTTATTAATGAACAAACTAAGCAGTTATAGTCTATCTTGACACAGATATTTTTAAATTTCACTTTTCGAAATGGAATCATCATCAAAAATGCATTCAAGTACTAAGTAACTTAACAAAACTACCAAAGTCTTCCACTAACTCTGCAATTTTCCACGAAACTTCAACCTCCTCCTTACCAAGTATCCACATTTCGAACACGTTTACACAGATGGATCTAAATCAAAAGATCGAACAGGCTGCTTTATTGCCCATAGAGACAAACTGTGTTTCCTTCCCCCTTCCCTCCCTCTTTTCTATTCTCCCAGCGGAACTCTATGCAATAAAACTGTCTCTAACCTACATTCAAGACTTCTCCCTCAACAATACCTTAATATTCACCGACTCCATTTTCGCAATACTCTCCATACAAAATTACCAATCCAAAAAACAACACCCAATATCCCAGCAAACAGCTGGAACTCTATCATCTATTGACATAGACCTTGTTGTATGTTGGATACCATCACACTCTAATATTCCTAAAAATGACCAAGCCGACAATTTCGCCAAGAAATCCCTACTTATGTCGCCTATCCCTAATATCCCAATTCCCTTGACAGACCTCAAAAACTCTTTTAAATCCTACATTTTTGACTCTTTTCACGACTACTGGGACCAGGTTCCTTTCTCTGATAAATCAAAATCTATACAATACTCCATCTAACCACTGAACATTCATAATATACTTTCCCGAAAAGATCAAGTAATCCTGACAAGGGTGCGTTCCGGCCAATCACTCTTAACTCACGCTCACCTTCTTAAAAAACAGCCAATACCTACCTGTGACACGTCAAACTCCCATTTCCACACTTCACCTACTAAAACGCTGCCCAAAATACCGCATCCAACGTTCTCTATATGTCCCCAACACTGAGAAAATCTTTTCAAACAGTCCCTCAGATATTATCAACCTTTTATCTTTCCTCAAATCATCCAAACTTTACTCCCTTCTCTAAATAAAATAGCTTAAAAATTTTCTCTTACGTGCCTCTACCCCTGAGCTCTACATGACGCAGAAAGGAAAAAAACACTAATATTTCGTATCTGAACTTAATTCAGGACTTATGGGCTTTGAGTGAACGTCGAAATGAATTTTCGAACTGCTACCGAAAATTAAAATAATTGATTTTACGCTCCATACAAGTTAAGATTAATCAAACGATAAGTAGGTAACTGATTTATAAAACTAACAATTATTAAGAACTTCATAAAAAGAAAATTTTACTTACCCATGATAATCGACAAAACTAGTACTACGCGCAATTTCGACATGCTTAAGAGATACTTCTTTACGTTTCGAAATTCAATATGCGAGTGTTTTCACGAATGTTCCCAAAATGTAAAATAATTCGCAACTTAAATATATTCGTATAACGTGTACGAAGTACGTATTTCCCACTCCTTTTACGAATGGTATAATAAGATAAATCAAAAATGTTGACAAGCTTGTGTCAATAAGTCAATATCTAGGTAGCGAAAAACAACGTAGCTATGTGGAGTTCTAAAAGACATAGTTGGTAAGCAGGTGGAAATGGGGTCCGAAAAGTTTTCGAATTATTCATGAGCGAAAAGTTGGACCATACGCAGAAAAAATTTTCACCACTTATTTATGCCCCAACTATGTCTATTTTCGGAGGTATAGGTAAAAACAACTTGTTTATTTATTTATTTTTATTTTTTTGTCATCTATGAAAGTTACAAAATTGAAGGATAAGTCGCTGGCACCAAATTTGTAATCACATGTGGCATTACAAATCTACTATTAAGTAGATGCTTGGTAGTCACAAATAGCGATGCTTTGTTAGTATCAACCATGACTCCCTTCTTTTATCTCCTTATTAATCCCCAGCTCCATATTTTTGTCGTCTAAATGAAAAATTGAAAAAAAAAAAACGTCTGAACGTATTTCTATAAGAATATTACTCTTAAATTTTCAACTTTTTCCATGCATATCTTCACCCCCCCCCTTTTTTTTTTGGTCAGTCGTCAAGAAATAATTATTCATAAATAGATAAAGTACGGATTTTCGGCTAAGGACTCCTTTTGATCTAAAACTTCACTTCCACCCACCATCAAAATTTTACTGACATCGTATCTACCTTTTTAGTGACAATACATGTGGGGAATGGATTAATTATGTTACATTTGTAAGCTTTCCTTATTTCTAATTTTCCATTCTCCAGAACAAAAAAATTAGTTGGATTTTTCAGCATGCAATAAGACATACCAAACATCATATTTTATTTACAGTAGTATATTACCCAGCATTTCAGCTAGCTCTACAAGATTATTCTACCTATTTCAGTACAGGAGAAGCAATAAAATTAAATTTTTGCAAGTCAACATTAATATTCAGTAGGCAGCTAACGACTTAGCCCGAGAGGAAACAACCGGGGTAATGGAGGGGATTAGTTCCTCCCAACGTGTTTGAAAAGTTGGCAAATTGACGATTTTATTTAATAGTAGGCAAATCAGCAATTTCGCATTATTATTATAGTAGTTGACTAATTTATTCTTGAATCAGTTGTTTGCATTAATAATTCATTGTAAAATAAAAAGGCCAGACGCACGCTGAAATTGAAACACTGAAGAATGAAAATTTTTTCCGCTTATGAAAAAATTTCTCGCGCGTCTTTAAAGACTAAGAAGACTGTAGGATCTCATTTCTTTGGAGCTAAAAAAAAACTAGAAGATACTAGAGTATCTTAAAAGCGGACTTTACCTATTTATTTAACTTTTTAGACAAAACTATTCAAATTGATTAATAAATCAAAAGTGGATGATTTCGTTCGGAAACAATTCATTTGAAAAGAATCTTCAACCAAACTGTTCAAATTTAATTATAAATCAGAAATCGATGATTTCGTTCGCGAACGATTCATTTGAAAAGAATCATTTCGAACGAATCGATCAAAAATAAACTTTTATTCAAAAAACCACTAAAATAATGGTTTTGTTCGCGAACGATTCTTTTGAGAAGAATCATTTTGAACGAATTGATCAATAATTAACATTCGTTCAAAAAACCACTAAAATAGTGATTTCGTTCGCGAACGATTCATTTGAAAGGAATTATTTTAAACGAATCAATCACCAATTAACAGTCAGAAATCGATGATTTCGTTCGCAAACGATTCATTTAAAAAGAATCATTTTGAAGGAAATACGAAATCCATCAAAAATTAACGTTTATTCAAAAAACCACTAGAATAATGATTTCGTTCGCGAACGATTCATTTGAAAAGAATCATTTTGAACGAATCGATCAAAAATTAACTTTTATTTGAAAAATGACTAAAATAACGATTTCGTTTGCGAATGATTCATTTGAAAACAATCATTTCGAACGAATCGATCACAAATTAACTTTTATTCGAAAAACCACTAAAATAATGATTTCGTTCGGGAATAATTTGATTAACGTCATGTCATGCAGGCTCACGTTCGATCATCTTTACACTAGATCCGTGAAAATGTACTCCACTTATCATGCAGGAACTAAAAAACCTCCACTCACGCCCCGTCACGTCAACTCACGTTCCCTCAAATCACATACTACTCACTTAGTTCTACTCTAGTTATCGCGCGAGAACAAAAAAAACCTCAACTCACGTTGTCTCACGTCTAAAAATCTCACGTGAAGCCTCCTCACGCTACCTCACGTCCAATCACCTCCAGAAAATAATCAGTTCTGAAACTTCACTAGCTCCACTCTTTTAATAAATTTCAACTCCATCAATAAAGTTCTACTCGAGCTATCACGCGAGAACTAGAAACCTCTACTCACGCCTCCTCACGCCAATTCACGTCTCATAATGCTAGAAAATTAATCAGCTTCAAAAGTCACTGCATTTACCACTCTTCCAATTTTCAATTCTCTCCATCACATTGCCCCCTAATTACCACTCGAGAACCAAAAAAACTTCAACTCACGCTTCATCACGTCACCTCACGTTTAATCATCTCCAAAAACTAATTAGTTCTGAAGCTCCACTACTCCTACCCTTCTTCCAACTTTCAATCCGATTCATCATGTTTTACACGAGTTATCGCGCAACAACTAAAAACCTCGACTCACGCCTCCTCACGCTAACTCACGTCCGATCACCTCCAAAAACTAATCAGCTCGAGAACTTAACTACCCCCACCCTTCATCCAACTTTCATTTCGATCCGTCAAGTTTTACTCAAGTTATCGCGCGACAACCAGAAAACCTTGACTCACGCCTCCTCACGCTACCTCACGTCCGATCACATCCAAAAACTAATCAGCTCGAGAACATGACTACCCTCACCCTTCCTCAAAATTTGGTTTCGATCCGATCACTTTTACTCCAGATATCGCGCGACAAAGAAAAATTTGGTGCAAGAAACAAACAAACAAAAAAATAAACATACTAAGAAACCCGAGTGAACGCAATAGCGGACATTACTTGAAAAGTAAAGTCCGCTAAAAAGATCAAAAGTTGGTAAAATTTCATGATATTAGTTGGCAATTTTTGATTTTCTACCTCCTCCCACCCCCGGAAAATGTCTTTGGTATGTCTGTGGACTTACCTGTTTCAAGCTCTAAATTTTTTTAAATCAAAGCCTGTGCATGATGTGTGAAAAATGGGATTCGCTTTCAAATTGAACGAAATAAAAACTACAAGTAATGAAAATCAGAACCAAGAATTTATAAGCAATCATGCATCAATGAAAAATCTGCTGAATTCAGTGGTAAAAGTACCAGATTCGCATTTATGTGGATTTGGATGAATCTGCTATAAATATAGGTGGCCATATCTAGGTTTTTTTCTGTAAGTATCGAATTATTGTAAGTTACGATTAAAAAACATTGGAAAACATTCCTTCATCCTTATGTTACCGAACATAAAAAATTTTTTGCAATCCAAATATTCTTAAAACAGTTATATTTCATAATTATATACATTCGATAGAAAATAAAAATAATTATATTTATTGATACTGATTTTAACAGTATTTATTAAAAATAAGATAGTACATATAGGTACCTAAATCGAATAATAAAACGAATTTAATATAAATTATATTCTTGAATTAAAAGAATTGAATCATTCAAATCATTATTATATATTTAATAAATTGAAGACACATGAGTGATACATATCCGTCATAGTTATTTTTTCGTTTTTTCTTTATTTTAATACTGGCATCTTTAATTAACAAGACTATTACGCCAGTGTAGGTTTCATATTTTGTTGAGAAGTTTTGAAAGTTTCAAGTGCAGGAGGATTTCGTCAATTAAATAAGGCTCGTCCGAAATAGTTGTCTAATAGATGCAGGGATGTCCGAATATTTTTGAAGTTTTCACACATAAATATAAGATGATGAGAAAAGGGGGGATTTATTATGAAAATAACGAGCAGGAGTCTTTTTGAAAGCATGATACAGGTATTTGGGTGTTATTTTTGTCTTGCTCAGACGTAGACAAGTTTTTATAATTTTTTGTTTTCTGTTCATTTGGGTTAAATTTTTCCACTGAGGGTTTTGGTTTTTATGAGGATGAAGTTTTGTCAATGTTGTCTAATTCCATGTGTTATGCAAAGTTTGACAAATTATATTTTTCACGTAATTTGTTTTCGACTCTACCAAAAAATTGTGATATGATAGTAGAAGCGACGCGCACAAATTGAACTGTAAGCAAATTAAAATAAATATTAGGTGATTGGTAGATGTACGTGTATTATGTTTATGTATCTTTTAAAAACTACGCCGAGTCAAGTTGTAATTTATTTATGTACAATAATTCATTTGAAAATGTTTACCTTCATCTGAATCACCAGCAGGATTTATTGTTATCGCTAAGCATAAAAAATCAAATCATATCAGAATAGAAGCATTATACACTATACAAATAATTAATAGGGAGTTTGCAAAAACTTCATAATATTGAAATATCGCGATCTGCAACTTTTCGACTCCCTTGTAGCAATAGAATTTTCATCCAATAAGGATGGCGATGGTCCGGGAAGATTCAAAAACTCAGATTGCACCATTTAAGTGCTAAAAAGGGTTTCTCACAACATTTTGATTGGCTAAGAAACATAAAAAACAGCGTTTTTTTCAAAAGGTGATGTACTTTGGGGACATCTCGTTCCCCTCCCCTTTCATCAAGGGGTCTCATAATTTTTTTGGAAGGTCTCCACTTAGAGTAAACCATCTCACCAAATTTGGTCAAAATCCAAGATATTTTTTTTTTTCGATCCACCCTATGATTTTTTTTATTGAAATAATCCATAATACTAGCATTTTTCTCGTCCATTTTGCCAATTTCAGCTATCATATTTACCATTCTTTGAGCGCAAGAATTGCAAGTTAGATTTAAAAAGTAAACATTATATAACATAATATTTATTTAGCTGTCTAAATGTTGCCGCAAATAAGTTAAAACCTGTCATATTATGTTGGGTCGAAAAGTACATAATGAGGGGTTTCTGATATTGTGAACTTATTCGTGACTATACCGGGTGACTACCTGATTCGAGCACCCGAGCGAAAAAATTAGCTAAAAGGTGAAAAAATTTTAAAAATATACGCATTTTTGACAACGAAAGTATAAATTAAAATTTTGCATTTCATTGATAAGCGCTTTTAAGCATTAAATAAATATTATTTATGACATTTATTCTTGCTAACATCATTCAAATATACAATTTATTTTTACCAGAAAAGATTTTCAACTGAAAGGGTATTCAAAAATTTTTTTTTCATTTCTCATTAATTATAATATTGGCAAACAGCGAACATAAGAGATCTCAAAATTTGTTGATTCATGTTATAGATTAGTAAAACTTGGGGTAAATTATTTATTTAGCTGAATCACGAATCATACTCCTTAATGCAACTAATTTTTGATTTTAGTCCAGGTTCTGAGGTACTTACTTTCATTGTAACTATTGAGGAGTCCAACATTGTAAAGTTCATCCCACTTCATAATCAATTCGATGAATTTTGATCGTGCCTCACCCCATATTCTTTCTGTATTTATAAAGAAATTAATAGAAACCATAATCATACAGTCTATGGTGAATGTCTAAGCTGAAAATGGAATCATGTGAACACTTACCGCTTGCTGTGTTCAACTTTTCCTTGCGAATTCCTGCAAAATCCCATAAAAATGAAATAATCAAAGAATCAAGCACAGCGTTTTCAATTATGCACTCTTAACATCTACATATATACCTTATTTTATACAACTTCCTTATTAGTTGAATTTAAAATCAGAGGAATAAATGACGTTTATTTTTAAATGAAGAATTTATTCGAGTAGTACACTACCAAAATTCGGTGACTTTCAACAAAGTGAGAAATGTTGCATTCTCATTCACTTTTCAACTTTCTTTCTCATGGTGAACGTTAAAAAACGATTAAAAAATTTTTTCCTCGTAAAATGGCATTTGATAATTGGGCTAGATTGAATTTCGAAACTCCTCATCTGTGCCACTTCTTCATTTCCAAAACTCTGCATTTGCAATTGGAACCCGAACGCAAAGTGGCTGACATCTAATGGCAAAAAGTGTTACTGCTTAAATGAAGCTGTATGGGGCATGTATAATGTAAACAATGAAAATTTTTATCATAAATTGTGTATGATTGTGTTCATTTCCTTTGCGTGTTCAGAAAAATTTACTGATTGGTGGAAACTACTGTTAAAATCATACATCCCCCATAGAGCCTCATTAGAACACTAGCGCTCAAGCGATTGTTCGGGTCCCAGCCTACTGTTACTAATGTTCAACCATTGCCTGCCAAAATCCTGCTAAATTTTGTTAATGACTCATTCCTCACGATCATGAATAAGAAAAATATTTTTGAACAATTGGTTTTCCGGTGAGTGGTAGGTATATGTGTAAAGTTTAAAAAAAGCACACAACTTACAAAATAAACAATTTTAATACGCGACGTTTCGCGTCGTAAAGACGACGCGAAACGTCGCGTATTAAAATTGTTTGTTTTGTGAGTTGTGTGCTTTTTTCAAACTTTACAAAAATATTTTGTTTTGAAAAGAATTATTTACTCTACTTGGGGTGGGGGAGGGGGATCATAAAATATGATTTTGTACTGCATTTTATTTCATTCATTACTTTTTACTCTCTTATGAAACTCTTGTGGTATGATACCGGAAGCGACTATCGCAAATCGAACTGTAAGCAAATTAAAATATATATAGGTGTTTCATAAATATGTTTAATGTATCTTTTAAAAACTACGTGACGTATTTGTTTAAAAATGTATACCTTCGGGTTTTATTTCTTCACGGAACATTTTCATGTCTATAAAAATTAAATCATGTCAGAATGAAAACGTTGTATATGTATACTATACACAGTCTAGTTAACGCATAATCTAAACAATCTTTCATCATTAATTTATTCTATGATCAAAATACGATTTCATTATGAATTCACTAATACCCTAACTTTCTGCCACGTTGGTTTTAATGTAAAAATATTTTGAAATTTTATTTTTCAATTTTTCATCAATCATAACATTGGCAAATAACAAACATGAAAGATCTCAAAATTTCAAATGCATGGAATACATATGAAAAACTTGGCGTAGATTATTTATTTAGCTAAATCAGGGATTATACTAAAACTAGGCTGCATTATATGGGTAATTTATCAATACATAAAAATTCGTTTAAAAATGTTTATCTTCTTGTGGAACGCCAGCAGGATATAATGTTATGTCAAAGTATAAAAAATCAAATCATGTCAGAATGAAAAGGTTATACACCACACAGTCTGGTTAACGTATCTTCTAAACAGTCCCTCTTTGTTAATCTTTCTATGGTAAGAATATGATTTCATTTTAAATTCACAGAAACTGTACGGCCAAATAAGTAACGTTTCACGCGAACAAATAGATGGTACAGATTTGTGAAAGTTGACGTAAAGTTATTTATTTACCAAAATCAGGTATTATACCTTGTAATGGAACCAATTCTTAATATGACCTCAAATCTATACTCACTATCATTGTATTTCTTCGTGATTTCTTCATTGTAAAAACTATCCCATAATGAAATTAATTCCTGAAACTTACGTTGTGCCTCAACCCACTTCTCCACTGTATTCATAAAGAAATGAATATAAACCATGATCATAGAGTCTATAGATTGAAAATAAAATCATTTAAACACTTACCTGCGTCGGTTAACTTGTAAACTGCTACAAAATTCCAAAAAAAAAAATGATGATTTATTCCATCAAATTAAAATTAAAGAATCAAGCACAACATGTTCAATAACTTCTAACACCTATCAGGCGCATTTTATGAACCTTTATTATCAGTCAAATTCTAAATCATAGAAAAAGACCGTTTTTGTATTAACATGAAAAATGCATCTGAAATAATTAAGAATGTTTTGTTTTCGTTGAACATGAAAACATTTTCAGATTTTCCAGATTTTTAGTATGCTTATTAATGAACGAACTAAACAGTTACAGTCTATCTGATTATAATGAACAATTCGTCGTCAAAGGGAACTCCATATCTTTGAGTATTATACCATTTTTGCGTTGGATTGTTCTACGTTCAAGAAATATAAATACCTAATTATCCATTTTTCCTTAATTGGTAACGCGAGCAGATAGGCATGAAAATCAAGGAAAATGTCAGAAGATGTTCGCGTGAATATCTAAGAAGGTTTTTTTCAGACTTTTGACACAACCTGAAATGACAGCTCATTTCAATTTCAAGGAACTCAAAAATCAAAATTTTTGTAATGTCTCAATCTTAAGGGTGATTAAAGAACACAGATATCTCTAAATTTCTCTCTTCGAAATGGAGTTGGGAAGGTAAAAAGTAAAACATATTTTAAAGGAATTTTCTGTCATGAAACTGCTTGAATTATTTTTATTTCATCATTAAACATGAATTTAAGTACTAAGTAACTAAAATTTCGTATCTGAGCTTAATTTAGGACTACAATATGGGCGTCGAATGAACGTCGAAATGAATTAATTGATTTTACGCTGCACACAAGTTAAGATTAATCAAACGATAAGTAGGTATTTGATTTATAAAACTAACAATTAAGAACTTCATAAAAAAAATTTTACTTACCCATGATAATCGACAAAGCCAGTAGTACGCGCAATTTCGACATGCTTAAGAGATACTTCTTCACGTTTCGAAATTGAATATGCGAGTGTTTTCACGAATGTTCCCGAATTGTAAAATAATTCGCAACCTAAATATATTCGTATAACGTCTACGAAGTACGTATTTCCCACTCATTTTACGAATGGTAATGAGATAAATCAAAAATTTTGACAAGCCTATGTCAATACCTAGATAGCGAAAAATAACTTGTCTACAATCCAAGAGGCAAAAAGTATGTTGGGAAAAATTTTATTGAAATTTTTTGCCATTTAGAAAATTTATTTGAAGAAATGTAGATAGGCTCTGGCAAACCCTAAAAAGCAGGATTGCAATATTTCAGGCCTGCACAACAGGGAGCTGGAGCCTCAAACAGGTGTTTTTGAGAGTGACGTCGCAACCAAAAAATTCAAACGGGGTCATGTAAGGTACTTTCCACAGATGTAAGATATGAAAATTTTTCAAGTTTGACCTATCTGCGGCCTTTCATACTTTGCTACAATTTTTTATACATTTTAATTCAAATTCAAGAGATTCTATCGTAGTTTACACCTCCCTAGCCCATTAGTAGATTGATTGGAGGCCATCTTGATCGCTTTACTAGGGAATGGTCAGAACTGTCCATCGCCAATCTCTTTGGTAGGTAGCCTATCTTGTAGTACTTGAGGAGTAAACCAACGCGCCATATTCAGTTTCTCGGAAACGAAGCGTATTTAGAGAAGCAGGGTTGCCAAATGTTGAAAATCAAAAATTCCTTGTTATTTGAAAAAATATTTCTTAATGTTAATCATTGGAAATTGTAGAACTATTTAATAAAAGTCATGTCATGTTTTCATATCGGAGGAAGAAAAGTGTACTTATAAAGGTATACCTATAATTTTGATCATTATTTACTTTTTTTTGCGGGTAAATGGTAATTTAAATTTTTCGTTTCTTTTTTATTTGTTGTTGTTCATTTGTATTTTTTTAATGTTAATTTAGATGATAAATTGAAGAAATAGTTCACTTCTATGCTTAAACAATGATGAAGTTATATATTTTACATAAAATTAAATGTGTAAATGATGATTTATATCAAGGAAATGATACACACACAATACTTTTTCACAGTTTTCCCACGCGCATTAATTTCATAATTATATGATGCCGCCCTTCTACACATTAATTGGTCTCCTCAAATGTGAAGCAGACATCGCAGTTATAAATTTATTATAGACATGTTCAACAGTTATAATCACCAAATGAACGTAAAAATAAATAATTCGTTCATCTGATGTATCAATTTTAAAAGAATGCTTAGCACATATAAATGTAAAAATATTGTTTTATCGATTGTTTAAACATAGAAGTGAATTATTTCTTTAATTTATCACCTGAATTAGCATTAAAAAAATAAAAATAAACAACAAGAAATAAAAAAGAAACGCAAAATTCAAATTACCATTTACCCGCCAAAAAAGTAAATAATGATCAAAATTATAGGTATACCTTTATAAGTACACTTTTCTTCCTCCGATATGAAAACATGACACGACTTTCTATTAAATAGTTCTACAATTTCCAATGATTAACATTAAGAAATATTTTTTTCAAATAATAAGGAATTTTTGATTTTCAACATTTGGCAACCCTGCTTCTCCAAATAAGCTTCGTTTCCGAGAAACTGAATATGGCGCGTTGGTTTACTCCTCAAGTACTACAAGATAGGCTACCTACCAAAGAAATTGGCGATGGACAGTTCTGACCATTCCCTCGTAAGTGGTTGAAAAGTTGCAGATTGACGATTTTTACATTAAGAATTTCTCAAAGATTTTGTTTTCTCGTAAATTTTTTGCCGTTTTGATAGAGTGAGGGCAATGCGTGAATATGTCTGTTATAATGAAAATTTTACAATGCAGTGTTGCCAATTCTTAACCATCGAAGTTGCCATTTTTAGTTTTACTCCGAAAATCGTTCTAAAACGGTACAAAAAAATTGAATTCTAATTTTTCTCAATTTTCGCGATACAGTGTTACTACCTTCTTTTTAAATAGATGTTATACTTCATGGATGAAGCGAGAAAAAATGAAAATACCTTTGTATTGTACGATGTAACATTTATATTTTTCGTAGAAAAAAAAAGAAGTTTCCAATTTTCGTGATACAGAGTTACCAACTTATATATTTCATTCATTCTCTCGATATTAAGTTTTCGAAATGAGATCTCCTCACGTGATAGTCATGAGCGAAAAGTTGCACCATATTGAGAAAAAATTTCATCACATTTTTGTGTCCCAACTACGCCTATTTTTGAAGATATATAGGCAAAAACAATCTTGTTTTTCATTTCATTTTTTTTCTCGTTATCTATGAAAATTACAAAATTGAAACCATTTCCACGTATACTTGACAATAGAAGACATCAATATAAATCTTTTCAATGTTTTTGAATTATTATTTGTATAGTTGTATGCTTTTGAAATTTTCAAACGACCATTTAGTTATGAAGCTTTCGAAGTACAGTTATGAAATTTCCACAAAATATGTATATTTTATTTTCAAACATACGATAAAAATTGCAGAATTGTTAGAGTAATGCAACATCGTAGAAAAAAATCAAATACCGGAGTACTTCAGCGTGATAAAAATGTGCGTTATAGAGTTTCAGTTCAACGAGCGTTGAAATATCTCACTACGCGTACGACTATTAGGGAGGATATCGATTTTTTCAAAAAAATATATGTTGTAGTCCTGATCAAGACAAAAATTTTGACACTGCTCCGAGGGAGATGTGATAATTATGAACCGAGATATAAGTTCTCAAAGTTGCGAAAATGCAACGCTCTTAAAATCGTATGATCTCGCATTGACACGCTGTATGACGTCAATTCTTTGCAATACACGAGATCGTAACATAACATCAACGTTCGCCGGTGATTGACGCGTCGACTCGCTACTTTTCGCGCCAAGACGTATAACTCGTTTTAGTTGCGCTAGAAGTTTATGCGTGGTATGTTTTTGTGGTTTAATTTTTTTAGTATTTATAATACATTATTTCGCTACTTACTTGGACATTTTCCATCCCGCTATTTACGATAAAGAAAATTCGTCGTTTTTTAAATATTGGAATAGCATTAAAAAATTCATTTCCAGCAAATTCCTACTGTCCGCTTTTAAAAACTCATATTTTTAAATTTCAACCAAAATAAAATTTTCACCCATAATAATACCCGCGAGCGATAGTTCAAAATACGTGTGAATGCTCAGTTATTAATAGACATGACGCACAGTGGGGCCGATTACGATTCTAGGTGGACAAAAGTCCAAAAAGTGACATTCGATTTTCTGGTTGAAAATGCACTCAAAAGTTGTGTACATCCCTCCTCTATAAGAAACAAAAGCCACAAGAGCCATAACTCAACCGTAGTGGTCATGGGAGGAGGATGAGTAACACAACCTCCTACCTCTTCGCTCAAAATATCCCGCTAATGCGAAAACGCTGATGTATGACTAATGATTTCGTGGTTTTAAATTCACTTTTGGGGGGGAATGATATTTTTTCATGAAAATACGTTAAATAATGAATCATTTCACGGTGTTAATTTTTTTTTACATATCATCATATTTATGTGAGAATTTTTTTATTTTCGTATTTTTTTGGTGTTTTTTACAAAACCACAGACCTCTTCAGACCTAAAAGTGGCGACGTGGTGTTGTGCACAAAGTGCTCCTTCACACGCCTGTTTTGATTTCAGTTGCGCCAACTTGCGCCGAAAGTAGGTTTTTTAGGATTTTATGTTAAAATTTAGTGTTTTTACACGAAAAATCACAGTTTTTTTTAATCACATTCTTAGCATAGGTTGTTGAATTATTTATTAATTTTTTTGTTTTTGTTTTTTTTTTTTTTTTTTTGTTTAAATAAAGGGTTTTTAACCCCCTTTGGATTTTTCTACTTTCTAAATAACCAATTTTCTCGAAACTGGAGCTTTTGGTGCTCTGAGGAGTTGAATTTCCAATATAATTTTAGCATAAATACATATGATTGAAAAATCAATAATCACTTGTTCGCTTGAAACTCTATTTTCCAAAAATTGGTGTTCTGGGGCTTTTTGAGGAGTTGAATTCCAAAAATGATTTCAAATTCAAATTTAGCAACCTCAAAAATATATTACACAATATAAATGCATTGTGCTTCTTTTGAAGCTCAGTTTTCTGAGAATTGGAGTTTTCGAGACTTTAGGGGCTTTTTGAGGGACTATATTACAAAAAAAAATTTCAGATTCGAATTCAGCGACCTCAAAAACATATAGTTCAACACGAATGAATGACTTATTTCTTTGAAGCCCGATATTTCAAAAATTTTGCTTTTTTGGGCTTTTGGGGCTTTTCAAGAAGTTGCATCACAAAAAGAATTTCAGATTCGAATTCAGCGACCTCAAAAACATATAGTTTAACACGAATGAATGACTTATTTCTTTAAAGCCCAATATTTCAAAAATTTTGCTTTTTTGGGGCTTTTGGGGCTTTTCAAGGAGTTGCATCACAAAAAGAATTTCAGATTCGAATTCAGCGACCTCAAAAACATATAATTCAATATGCATAAATAATTTATTCCCCTGAAGCCCAATTTTCCAAAAATTTGGACTTTTGGGGCTTTTTGAGGGACGGAAGGAAAAAACTAATATCAAATTCGAGTTTAGTGTCTCAAAAAACATGAGGTACGCTTATTTAAAAGTAAAAAAGTTACATTTTCGAATTTTGTCCACCTAGATTTGCAATCGGCCCCTCTGTGCGACGTTTAGCCACGTTCGTCGTTTTGCTTTGTGCCCAAGAATTGACGTCACGTCTACAGTGTGTTCCGCAAGGGTCTGATTTTTGTGACAAGAACATACAATCGTCTATAAAGATTGTTGTAAAGGATATTTTTGAAAAAAAGCTTTTGGAGTGCTTTTCTGGCATATTAGACTATATTTTGTCGAGGTTTCGAGTAAGTCAAAATATCCTTATATATTCCCTATTGCTAAAGAATTTTCGCGGTTACATATGAAACTGGTATCTTGTAAAAAAGTTTACAGACTCTCCGATGGTATTCAAAAAAAAAAAAAAGAAAAAAAAAATTAAATGAATATCATCATAAATTAATCATACATAGAAAGCCCATCATACAAAAATTATAGTTGATAAAAAATCCAAAACTCAGATCAAAAGTAGTTTCATAGTTCCATCATAGATAGCGTTAACCAGGAGTAGATGGAAGCGTGAGATGACATTGATCCATGAGCAAACCTGCCCACAAACTATATATTATGTATCATTGCATGGAGTCGTGGGGAGAGGTAAAATCTGTTGAAGCGCTATCTCTGAACTAGCTCTATCAACATAGCCTTTCTGCCTCCTTTTCTATAAATTATGAGCGATAAATTTTTGTTTAGTGTTGGACTATCTATGTATGGTTAATCTATGATATTACGTTCCGTTATGATCATTTAAAAGCAATAAAGTCGTTTTATGAATTTCTACCTACGTATTTGGTCACACAAATCTCACCCATCCTACATATTAGCAAAATTTGAACCTCCTTTATGTTCACTCTGCAATGATACACCTCCAATCTGTCTTCATCCAATATTCAAAATATATAACGCTACTAAAAAGTTCTGTTTTTCAAACACCCCCTCCTTCCTGTTACAAAATAGTTCATCAACAATATTGAGTTTTTATCAGTATGAAATCTAAAAAATATTTTCGATATCCTACAGCATCAAAGAAAATTGCTACATTTTTGAACATTCTTTCGATGTGGAGGTTTTCTTCGAACTAAGCGAGGGGGAATTGCTGCTTCCAAATTTCAATCATATTGTCCCCTAAGTAACGACATTTTTAAAGCATGCGTTATCAAAAAAATCTTCGATTTCCTGCCACATCATAGAAAAAGTCTAAATTTCCGAATAATTTTCACGACGTAGATTTTTCGTTGGAACAATACGAAAGAAAAACAACTTTGAAATTTCAAAAGTATTTTCGGTATAACCCTTCAGACGTCACATCAACAGTATGCACGCGTACACTGTTCCACAACTAAACAAACACAAATATACAGTAGGTACGCCCGTAACACGTACAGCTGAAATTCGGTACGAATCCTCGATTATTTCGTAAAATAAAAATCAAGTTCAAGTTTGTAGATACCGAAGATACGCACTAGAGAAAAAAAATGATATATTTCAAATTCCGCTCTCAACTTCAAATGCCCTTTAATCAATGAGATCGTGAATTACTTTTATTGCACGATACATATATTTGAGCTTAATTTACAAATATAAGTATGTGTCAAATGAGAAAAACACATAGGAAGCAGCAATGCACGAGATAATTAAATATGAAGGTGTGAAATTGGTATTGCAGTTTATAGAAATTCTTGGATGCAAAATTTCGTCTGGCGAGTTTTTCTAAATTTTTATCTAACTTTCTGAAGATTGAAAAAAATAATGTAAGCAACCATGTCGCGTTATTAGAGCTGAATTTTTCGTTGCATCTTCCCAGCATCCTCATCTTATACTTTTTATAAAGAAATTCTTAATTTTATACCTGCTACTCATGCTCAAAGAACTTAAGATTCTTCTTTGTTAACATGATACAGTATAACTGATGTGGAAAGTAAATACAACAACTAAGTTTCACTTCACATATTAATCACATTATCACAACATTCCCATACATAACAATGATGCTGTATTTTGCAATGCAGTGATATGAAAAAATTGTTAAAAAATTTAATATGCCGAAAAATTCCAAAGTTTTGGTTTTCACTCACCTCCTCTCTCAAATTTGAGTGAAAAATGTTGAAAATGTGTACGAATGTTAAAAATGATGTTTAGCAAAACGTGTTCCAGTTAAATTCGAGTAAAAGTTGATTTTGGAGATTTTCAACTTTTTTGCCCTACTTTGCCATCAAATTTGGATTAAGCTGGCAAACCATAAGTACATTTAGATATGATGATGGCATTGTAAATTCGTAGTAGTGAGGTTTTGTCAGCTCCAAATGAGGTGTGGACCAATTTCCGCATCAGGTTGAGTCTTTTACTGCATGTGGCTTTGAGGTGATCTAGGTGCTGCTTCCAGTTCAGTTTACCGTCAAAGTACAGCCCCACGTACTTTAGGCACTCCGCAGTAGGGAGCGAGTCTCCACTGACGTTTATTTGTAAGCTATGACCACATTTTCTAATGCGACAAAAGTGGATCGCCATTCACATACGCACATCTCTCAAAGGGCATGATGGGATAAGATAGACGAAAATGCCCCCGAGAGCTTTTCGAGCGGTTTCTAGGGCAAAAGGTGGCCCACATTGAAAAAAAATTTTGACAAAAATTTCAGGCTCCAGTTGCGCCTATTTTCGGAGATATAGGCAAAAACAAGTTTTTCGATTAAAATTTTTTTTCTCGCCATATTATGAAGGTGGAAAGTTGAAATTTTATTTATAGTATCTTGACAATAAAAGGGTTTTTCAGTAATTTTTTCAATTTTTTTCGATCAATTTTAAAAGAGTTATGCAATTTTTAAAATTTCAAACCGCCATTTCTATGAGAAGTTTTCGAGGTGCAATTATGAAAAAAATTCCATAAAATGTATCTTTTACCACCAAACATACCATAAAAATTTCAGAATTTTTGGAGTGGTGCAACATAGTCAAAAAAAATAAAAACTATTGCAGCGCGCTATAAACCAAGCGGTTCGGTACTATGCGCGCTGTAGGCCGAACGAACGTTACACGACGTTGCGTCGCCGCCTTAACAGTGCATAACAGCTTAACTGATCTTCTCGCGCTTAAAACATTACTTAGGCTTATATTTTTTCCTTTTTGGTTTACTTATAAGTGAACTCCTACAACTGATTAAATCAATTAATAGGCCTATTCCGTCTGTTTATTTGAAGAAAAAAATTCTTTCACCATAAAAATAACAAATATTAAAAAATTATAATAAAAATAATTATACTTATTCTTATTAATAGAATATGATTATTTTTATTATAATTTTTTAATAATCGTTAATTTGTATGGTGAAAGAATTAAGATATATCTTAGCTGCTTTGAGAAATGGCTACAGATGCACACGCGACGCGATGCGATGCACTATACCCCTTGACCGCCAAGTACACTTGATTTGTTAGTATTATTATGTTGTTTTCTAATGACTTCGGATTTTTAAGGGTTGGTAATTTTTGTAATTTCGTATTTTTTATAACTTTTTTTTACATTAATTTTTCTTTCTCTTTATTTAACAATTTTATAATAAATTATAATAATTTTAAAATATTTAAATTAAATTTTTTTATAGCTTTAATTAATTCTTTAATCCTAATTTCTTCAAGAATAACAAAAACTTTTTAACGATTTTTAAAAATTTGTTTGGCATTACTATGAAAAAAAAAAAAAAAAAAAAAACTTGAAACAAAAAATATTAAAAATCCAATTTTATATATTCATTAGATTTTAATTTTTGAAATGTTTGCGATGAAGCAAAACGAAACACTGAATATAAACACTACAAGTGCTTGAGTAACATTTCGAAACTATTTTTCTACAGTTATCGTGCAAAATATCACCATCATTTATTTTTTCCCCTAATATCTTTGAAAACTTATTCGCATCTTTTTCAGAATTGATAGTTTTTTAAATGTCGCTATTTTTTTAAAAATAAATTAGATCTAATACACTTTTCATTATGCGACATTTTCGAAATTAATTATTTGAATTTAGAATTTATCACAATATATAAAAGTCAAAAAATTTTGGTTAGTGTTCTTATAGTGAAGGGGTAACATAACAATTATAATATTACATGCAAACAGAAGCATGATATGTAACGATTGTTTTGCAAACTGAAGTGGTCTTCCTCTTTATTATAATAAGGAGGAGAAAAATATTAATAAGAATATAATTATTTTTATCATAATTTTTTAATATTTGTTATTTTTATGGTGAAAGAATTTTTTTCTTCAAATAAACAGACGGAATAGGCCTATTAATTGATTTAATCAGTTGTAGGAGTTCACTTATAAGTAAACCAAAAAGGAAAAAATATAAGCCTAAGTAATGTTTTAAGCGCGAGAAGATCAGTTAAGCTGTTATGCACTGTTAAGGCGGCGACGCAACGTCGTGTAACGTTCGTTCGGCCTACAGCGCGCATAGTACCGAACCGCTTGGTTTATAGCGCGCTGCAATAGTTTTTATTTTTTTTGACTATGTTGCACCACTCCAAAAATTCTGAAATTTTTATGGTATGTTTGGTGGTAAAAGATACATTTTATGGAATTTTTTTCATAATTGCACCTCGAAAACTTCTCATAGAAATGGCGGTTTGAAATTTTAAAAATTGCATAACTCTTTTAAAATTGATCGAAAAAAATTGAAAAAATTACTGAAAAACCCTTTTATTGTCAAGATACTATAAATAAAATTTCAACTTTCCACCTTCATAATATGGCGAGAAAAAAAATTTTAATCGAAAAACTTGTTTTTGCCTATATCTCCGAAAATAGGCGCAACTGGAGCCTGAAATTTTTGTCAAAATTTTTTTTCGATGTGGGCCACCTTTTGCCCTAGAAACCGCTCGAAAAGCTCTCGGGGGCATTTTCGTCTATCTTATCCCATCATGCCCTTTCCTGATTCCCTTCTTCAAATTTTGGAAAACGTTCTCCTCCACATCACATTCATGATCAAAACAGGCCTCTTCTCACAGTTATAATTCTATAGTCAAATCAGGCTTGTGCCTCTGGCCCAGTTGCAAGATACGGCACGGTAAAAATCACTAGGTAACAGTTAACATATTACGTACATAGATACCATTAAAATTTAGCATGGCGTTTAACAAATTTTTAGAAAAGGCTTTCTCTCTCTCTCTCTATGGATTTTGATGCGGTTCGGCTTGTTGAATAGCTCCTAAACCAGAATAAGACGATGCTTTGTTGGTATCAACCTGCATCCCTTCTTTTGCCTCCTCAACATCCTGATCCACAATTTTCGTCCAAATTAAAAACTGAAAAAAAATGTCTGAACTCATTTCTACATATAAGGATACTATATTTTCAAATTTGCAACGTTTTCCATGCATATCATCATCCCCACCTACCCTTTGATCGGTCATCAAGAAATAATTATTTCTGTTACAGACTCCTTCTGACTTGAAATATAATACTATCTTACTTCCACCCACCATCAAAATTAAACTGACATCGTATTGATCTTTTTAGACATTTGTCAGTTTTTCTTATTTCCACTTCTTCATCTCCAGTACAAAAAATTTGTTGAATTTTTCGGCATTTGATAAGACATAATAAACAAAAAATTTTATTCACACCTAATACGTAACCCAGCATTTGAGCTTACTCTACAAGATTATTCTACCTATTTCAGTATAGGCGAATCCAACAAGTTTACAATAATATCCAGCTGGCAGCTAATAACTTAGCTGTTTCGAGTCCTAGACTTTCGAAAATCAAATTCTGTACTTGTAAGTTGTATGAAAAATGAGCTGCACTTTCAAATTAAACGAAATAAAAACTAACAAAAATCAGAAGAAACCATGCATCAGTAAACGTTCAGCTGAATTCAGCAGTAATAGCACCAGATTCGCATTTATGTGGACCTAGATGCGAATGTGATATAAATATAGGCGGCCATATTAAAGTTCTTCTGTATCAAATTTTCAGTTACGATTAGAAAATATTCTTTCATCTTTATGTCGCCGAATATGAAAAATTGATTGCAATCTAAGTATTCTTAAAGCGTTATATTTTATATAATATACATTTGGTAAAAAAGGAAAATAAATACACTCACGGATATTAATTTTAAAAATAATGATTACAAATAAGATAGTACAGGCAAATTGGAAAATAAAGCGAACTTAATATAAAATATATTTTTGAATTAAAAGATTCATTAAAATCATTATACATATTATAAAATTTAATAAAATTAAAATCCAGTACGTACATAAAACACGAAGGTAAATGATACATATCTGATATCGTTCAATTTGGATTTATGAATTTGTAGGTATCGTACCGTTTTAGTATTTCTTCACATATTTTGGATATGGTATCAGTAGCGTAGTTCACAAATTTAGCTGTGAGCAAATCAAAACGAATATAAGGTAATACATAGATACTTATATTTATGTTCACGTGATGTCTTTCAGAAATTACGCCTTATTACGTAATTTCTTAATGAGTAATAATTCGTTTGAAAATGTTTACCTTCATTTTCAAATCCCTTTTTGCTACCAGCCTCTATGTTTATAAAAATCAAAATCATGTTAGAATGGAAGTGTTATCACTATATGCACAGTCTGGTTAACTTAAATATGAATAGTCTCGCATCATTAATTTATTCCATAGTTAAAATAGTTGTCTATTTCCATTACTTTACAAAAACTGTGAAATGCCGTGAGTAACTTTTCGCTCAGTTGGTTTTTAACATAAAGTATTCACAAAACTTATATTTTATTTTATTTTTAATTTTAATGTTGGCAAACAACCATGAAAGAATCCAAAATTTTAAAGCACATGAAACTGACTTCAAATTTTGCGTTAAATATTTATTTAGGTTAATGAGGTTATACCCTGTAATGCAACTAATTTTTTATTCTGAACTAGATTTTACATACTTTGTTTGAAATCAATCTTCAATCCTAATCCGTAGAGGTTGTCCCATGTTGTAATTAATTTAATGAATTGGGTTTGTGCAACATTCCATTCATCTGTATTTATGAACAAATAAATATAAACCCTAATTACCGAGTGTACAGCGAATAAGAAAATTGAAAATGAAATCATTCAGACAAACTTGAGGGGAGCGGATCTGTACGTAATCGAAGGTTCTGCAAAATTCCCCAAAAAAAAAGTGAAAATTTATTCCATTGAAATAGAATTAAATAATCAAGCATAGTTCGTGCAATTACTTCCATTATCAAGTAGCCATAATGTATTCGAATTTATAAGGCGAGTTCCTACAAAATCCCATAAAAATAAAATAATTAAAGAATCAAGTACAGCGTCTTCAATTATGTAATCTTAACATCCATATGCCGCATTTTATACAACTTGCTTATTAGTTGAATTTAAAATCGGAGAAATAAATGACATTTATTTAAAAATAAAAAATGTATTACAGTAGTACAGTGAGTACTTTTTAACGTGTTTTTACATGGTGAACATTAAATAATATTTTTCCTTTTAAAATGGGCGGTGACAACTGCGTTCAATTACAAAACTCCTTATTTGTATTAATTTTTTAGTTCATCGCTTTTACATGTTGCTTGCCTACTAAGATCGTGCTAAATTTTGTTAATAACTTATTTCCTACGATCATGAATAAGAAAAATATTTTTGCTTTAAAACAGTATTATTTATTCGTGGTGTGGGGGGAGGAGGTTGCGGAAGTGAGACATAATAAAATGTGGTTTTGTAATATATTTTAATTATTACTTTCATTTTTGAAAAGTTCAGAAGCGACCCACAAAAAATTACCTGTAAGCAAATTGAAATAAATATTGGTTTATACATAAACATAAATATGTTTATATTTATACCTTTTAAAAACTACACTATCTAAATTATGTAATTTATTAATGTACAATAATGCGATTGAAAACGTTTACCTTCGTTATCAGGGTTGCTTATCATGGCTATAAAAATTAAATCATGTCAGAATGGAAGCACAATACACTATACGTGCAGTCTGGTTAATTTATAATATACAGTCCCTCATCATTCATTTATTCCATAGCCAAAACAGTTATCTATTTGCATTACTTTACATAAACTGTAAAATGCGGTGAGTAAGTTTTTTCTCAGTTGTTTTTTAACGTATAAATATTCATAAAATTTTTATTTTAACTATAATGTTAGCAAACAGCGCAAATAAAAAATCACAAAATTTTCAAGTACATGTTATAGACTAGGAAAATTTTGAGTTAATTGTTTATTCACTGAAATCAGGAATAATACTCCTTAATACCACTGATTTCTTTTTAGTGTCCAGATTTTACTTACCTTTATCGTAACTTTCCTTGAGTTTTGCATTATAAAGTTTATCCCATGTAGTAATTAATTTAACGAATTCTGGTTTTGCATCATACCAACCTAAATACAAACCACAACCGTAATAGAGTCTATAGCGAATGGGCAAATTGAAAATAAAATCATTTCAACTCTTACTTTTGCCAATTGCCTTCCTAATCTTAGATGCTAAAAAATTACAAGCAAACAAAAAAAAATCAAAAGATTTATTCCATCAGAATAGAGTTAAAGAATGAAGCACAGGCATCCAATAACTTTTATAATTCATTAAGCGTATTTTATAAAAATCTGCTTATTAGTTGAATTAAAGTCACAGAAGAAAATCGCATTTATTTTAAAATGAAAAATGTATTTGAAATAATCAAGAATGTTTTGTTTTCTTCAAACATGAAAAAATTTTCATGTTTTTTAGATTTTTGATATAGTTATGAATGAATAAACTAACTGATAAGTGAACAATTCGTTGTCAAAGTAAACTCCATATCTTTAAATTTTGAAACATTTATATCCGTTGGTTCAACGTTCAAGGAATATAAATAACAATACATTTAAAGAATTAAAAAAATGTATATACCAATTTTTTATTGACCATAATATTGATGAAAACGAACATGAAGGATTTCAAAATCTCAAGTACATGGTATAGATTTGGAAAACTTTTCGTAAAGTTATTTATTTAGTCAAGTCAGAGATGAAATCCTGTAATGCAACTAATTCATGATTTTAGCCCAAATTCTATATTGTAACAATAGGTGAGTTTTACACGATAAAGACTATTCAATAATACAAGTAATATCCAAAATTTATGTTTAATATCGGGCCTTATTCTATTTAGGTACTGTACATATTTATAAAAAAAAAATCAATATAAACCACAACCATAGAGTCTACACTGAATGTGCAAATTGAAAATGAAATCATTTTAATACTTACCTCCGTCTTTCACTTGCTGCCATACTACAAAATTCCAAGAAAAAATGTGATTATTCCATTAACATAAAATTAAAGAATTAAGCTCAGCGCGTTCAATTACTTCTCACATCTATTAGGCATGTTTTATGCAATTTTCTCATTGCTTAGTCAAATTCCAAATTGGAGAAAAAAATCGCTATTGTTTTAAAATGAAGAATGTATTTGAAATAATTATCAATATTTTGTTTTCTTTGAACATGAAAAAATATTCAGCTTTTCCAGATTTTTTTTCACTATGGCTAGAGGCTCATCGATGTGATGGTTTTACATATGAGTGTAAAGCTGGGTACTGTGTAGAAAGGCCAAAAGATTATCGATTCGGCTAGGATTGTTCACCAGAATTTGGTCGATCTTTGATTATGATATTTTGGGCAGATGGTCAAGATGTGAACTATTGTAATCGGTACATTACATAAATCACAGACAGGAGTGAGCTGTCTGTTCAGGAGGTAGTCGTGGGTGAGTAAGAAGTGGCCTGTATATATGCGACTGATGGTAACTTTGTGTTTCCGGGTGAGGATTGCAGGGAGTTTTGGTGGTTCAATTGTATTACAAACGGATTTAAGTTTTTGGTGCAGGTATGAATTTTGAATTTTAAAGCATTTATGCTTGATTGTTCTACGTTCAAAGAATATAGTTGAATAATAATACGTTTAAGTTATTTAAAAAATGTGTATATCAATTTTTTATTGACCATAGCATTGACAAAAACGAACATGAAGGATTTCAAAATTTCAAGTACATAGCATAGATTTGGAAAACTTTGCTTAAAATTATTTATTTAGTCAAGTCGGAGATTATACCTAATAATGCAACTAATTCATGATTTTAGACGAAATTCTATACTTCTACTCGTACTTTCATAGTAACAATCCGTGAGTTTTACATAATAAAGGTTATTAAGTAATGTAAGTAATATCCGAAATTTATATTTATCTTGCCTTATTCTATTCAGGCATTGTATTTAAGTATAAAAAAATGAATATAAACCATCACCACAGAGTCTATACTGAATGTGCAAATTGAAAATGAAATCATTTAAACACTTACCTCCGGTGGCGTTTAACTTTTCAATGTAAAATGCTACAAAATTGCAAGAAAAAATAAGTGATGATTTATTCCATAAAAATAAAATGAAAAAGAATTAAGCTCAGCGCGTTCAGTAACTTCTAACCTAACATCCATTGTAGGAGTATTTTATGAAACTTTCTCATTAGTCAAATTCCGAATCGTAGGAAAAAATCACTTTTGTTTTAAAATGAAGGATGTGTTTTCAGTGGCGTCGAAACGGGGAGTGGGGGTAAATCGGTAAACTTTACCTCCTCCCAAAAATTTGGGGGTGTATAAAGTATTATTTCTCCCCCCTCATTTGAAAATTCATGAAAAGTACCAATCGCCGAAATCGCTATATGTGATGCCAATAAAAAAATAACCGTGTCTAAACTACATAGTTTAATTATTGAACATATCTAGGGATGGGCGAGTGATAAGTGAAATTTCTCGATAAGTTGAAATGAAAAGTCATCTGCTAAAAATCACTTTTCAATATTAAAATAGGCTGTGTGATATATCGATTAACAGTTTTTTCCGCTGGTTACAATAGTATATTTGACAATGCTGATGCCGGTATTAAGGATGTTTTCAAAAGCCCATCGCTAACTATATTGAATAAAACTGACCATCTTATTTCCCTCTTTATTTTCATCGCTTTCAGCTTTTCAACAGGAACTGCGGAGGTGGAGGCGAAGACGGAGGTAGGAGGCCCCCTGGAGGTGCCTATTTCACCCGACATGGAGGCACTTTAAGGTCTTGGGAGGTATCTCTATAGTACCTCCTGAAGTTAGGAGGTACCTGCGAAAAGCAAAAGGTACCTCCAAAAATTAAATTATAGAAAGTATTGAAAGGTAATATATGACGCGATGAGATGACGTATGAAATGTGACAAAATTAGCAAATTATTTCATTTTCATTATTAAAATGGAGATACAAAATAAAAAAATACACTGCCACGGTAGTTTTTCAGTATTAAAAATTTCTGGGGTTACGTCTCATAAGCGGCTTGCAGGAGGTACCTTCAGAGATACCATCAGATGTATCACCAGGAAGTACTACATTTTTTGGAAATAGGAGGACCGCCTCACCTGACCCCCTACAAAAGGAGTTCAGCATAAATTTTTGGAAATGGTTACCCCTCAAAAAAAAGCTTCCGACGCCACTGCGTATTTGAAATAATTATGAATGTTTTGTTATAGTTATTAATGAACAAACTAAGCAATTACAGTCTACTTATCCTGATTAGTAAACAAATTGGTCTTCTAGAGGAACTACATATCTTTGAGTAATTAGGTCATTTATGCTTGATTGTTCAACGATCAAGAAAATGAATAATTACACATTTCCCCTCAACTGGTAATACGAGCAGATAGGCATGAAAATCATAGAAAACGTCAGAGGATGTTTGAGTGAATATCTAAGAATGCTTTTTTCAGAATTTTGACACAACCTAAAATGACAGCTCATTTCAATTTCAAGGAACTCAAAATTTTTATGATGTCTCAGTCGTGAGAATGATTAAAGAACACAGATATCTCTAAATTTCTCTCTTCGAAATGGAGCTAGGAAGATAAAATGTAAAACATATTTTAAAGGAATTCTCCATCATGAAATTACTCGAGTTGGATATTTTGATTACATCATCAAAGGCATTTAGATACTAAGTGTTATGACCAAAAAGTCACGGGGGGAATATCACCACGCACTCTGCCAGCCAGGGTCACCTTACAGTGTTGATTACTCAGCACAGCGTGGCCATGGCTAGGCGGAAACAGGATGCTAACCGCATTCCTGGTCGGGTGTTATGTTTCACCGACCGACGGGTTGAGCTTCGTCAGCGAAACCGCGGTCGGTGTCACATTACACCGGTCGAACCGGTTTAGGCTCGTCAGCATTTCCGCTGGCGTGTAACACTACACCGGGTCGACGGGTGCCCTTGGACCGACCTGGGATCGGGTGGCATCACACGTGCAAGTGCTGCTGCGTCGGCGAAACGCAACCGGTGCGCGCCCGCAAGGCGTCCGGTTGAAAACGCCGTCGTCAGCAGAAACCCCCCTGCCTCTTAGGCCGCCGCCTCGCCTATCTGAGGCAAATATATATACCACCAGCGGCCACCAAAAAATCAGTTGTGTTCAGTGGAGTACAGTCCTGTATCGGGTATATCGAAATTTCAAGCTTTGTCCGGTTGTGCACCCGTTCTCTTTTTTCGCGGTAGTGTACTCTAACTCCGCGCATTTTTTCAGTTATTTGTTTGTTTAAAAGTTACAAAAGTTGTAAACAGTTATATAACAATAAAACGTTTCGCTCGCGAAAAAGATTTGTGCTTTCTCATATTCCTCCAACCGAAGAAAACACAACATAAGTAACTAAAATTTCTTAGCTAAGCTAAATTCATGACTACAACATCGACTTTGAGTTGACGCCGAAATGAATTTTCGAACTGCTGAAGGAAAAAACAATATGATTTTACGCTTAGCATATGTTAAGATTAATCTAACGCTATGTAGGAAAATAATTTCTAAAGTTAACAATTGAGAATTCAATTAAAAAAAAAAATTCATATACCCATAATCATCGAAAAAACTAGTACTACGCGCAATTTCGACATGCTAAGAGATAGTTCTATACTGTTCGAAATTCAATATGAGAGTCGTTTCATGAATGTTTCCAAAACGTAAAATTTTCGCAACTTAAATACATTCGCATAACGTCTACGAAGTACTTCCCACACCTTTTACGAATGGTAATGAAATAAATCAAAAATGTCGACAAGCTTATGTCAATATCTAGGTAGTGAAAAACAACGTAGCTGTATTGAGTTCTAAAAGGCTTGATGGGTGAGCAGGTGTAAATGGTTCCCAAAAGGTATTCCAACAATTCACGAGCCATAAGTTGGACCACATTGAAGAAAAAATTTCACCACATTTTTGCGCCCCAACTATGCCCATTTTCGGAGCTACAGGCAGAAACAATTTCGTTTTTAATATTTTCCTCACCTCATCTATGAAATTTACAAATTGAAATTATTTTCACGTATTCTTCACAATAGAAGGCATCAGTAGAATTTTTTCTATGAATGTTTTTGAATGATTGTTTAAGTAGTTATGTGCTTTTGAAATTTTCATACGCCCATTTACTTCGAAATTTTGACACAATATGTATGCATATGTCATCTTCAAACATATGAAGAAATTTCAGAATTGTTAAAGTGATGCAACATTCTTAAAAAAAACAATCTAAAACCTTATTCACGTTATAGACTGCAGTTCCATGAGTGCTGAAATATCTTACCGTACCTGCGACTATACCTCGCAAAATTTAATCTCAAAGTGCTAAAAAATTTCCATGGTGACTTGTCTCAAAACTAATAACTTCCATGGTGTTCAAAAAATTTAAATGAATATAACAACCCGTTATGATCATTTAAAAACAAAAAGTCTTTATGAATTTCTACCTGTGTGTTTCGTCATACAAATCTCACCCATTCCCACAAATAAACAAAAACTGAACCTTCTTTATGTTCCCTCTGCAGTGATAACCTTTCCATTCAGCATGTCCTCATCCAATATTCAAAATACACATCGCTACTAAAAAAAGTTCTGTCTTCTAAATATCCTCTCTGTCCATCAACAATACTGAGTTTTCATACCAAGTACCTATAAGAGATGTGAGATGAATAAATAATTAAGAATAATTCTTGGAAAAATATATGTATGCTATTTTATGAGCAATATATTATAGTGGGAAAAAATGAAAAATCTCGAAAAATCTTCGAAACCAGATATCTTTAAAAAAATTTCTAATTTCTATCAATCACAAAATACGCAAATCCCTGAAGGAATCATTGAGAGTATGAAATCAAAAAAATAACTTCGATTTCCTTCAACATCAACAAAAATCGTTACATTTCTGAATACGTGGTTTTCTTCGATCTAAGCGAAGGGAAACTGCTGCTTCAAAATTTCAATCAAATTGTCCCCATAAGTAACGACATCTTTGGAGCATGAATTATCGAAAAAAAAATCTTCAATTTCTTTCCACATCATGGAAAGAGTCTAAATGATTTTCTCGACGTACATTTTTCGTTGGAACAGTACGAAGAAAAAAACTACTTCGAAATTTCAAACCTAAGTATTATCCATATAACGCTTCAGACGTCACATCAACAATATGCATGCGAGCACTGCTCTACACCTACACAAACACAAATATAAAACAGATACGCCCGTTCATATAGCTGAAACTTTGTGCGAATTCTCGATTATTTCGTAAAATAAAAATCAAGTTCGACTTCGTAGATATATTAGATATGGACTAGAGAAAAAATTTAAAGATTTTCAAATTCCGCCCATTTACTTGAAATGCCCTTTAATCAATGAAATGGATGAAGTACTTTTGATTGAGCGATTTTTTCAGTGGCAAGGTCTGGAAGTGAACTACAGCTTCCAAAAATTGAAAATTCCAATTCACTTTTTTATATTTTCAGTGGTCTTGTGTAACGATGGTTTACTGTCTGGACGCGTCTGCATTGACTATCCTTTTATGCTTCTTTTTGAACAAGTAACAAAACTTTCGCAACGAACAAAAAATTCTAAAATTTTACGCCTCATTTTTTCTTTCAGAAATTCATTTTTTTATGAGTATATTTGAGGTAAATATGTTTCGACATTCTCTTTGTAATTTGGTGGGATGGATCTTGAGACACCAAAGATAAGTATTTACTTGCGAGCATAGAGGTTCTGAGGTTTGGAGGTAATTGCTCTCGATCGGGTATAAATGGAATGCTCCTATGCATGAGCGCAGCGCTGCGTTTAACACGACATATAAAATTGACCGGGTTTTCGTAGATGCAGAGAGGATGGCAGAGACTCCATATTCTACTATGCTTCGAATTATCGATCGATATAATTGAAGTAGAAGTTTTCGAGATAGATTGTAGGTATGATGATTGATTATTCTTAGAATGTTGAAATTTTTTCTTAGGTCTGTTTTAATGTTGAGCGTGTAGTGTTTCCAAATCAGTTGGAGCCTCCAAAGAATCAAATTTCAAGCCTCCTTAACTCCCCACATATAAGTTGTAGAAAAAAAATTTCATGTAAAAGTTGCACGAAATTTACTGTAGAAAAAAATTATAATGAGGTATTTTCGCCCTATACAATCAAACCCTGAGAAGATATAGAGAAAAACTCTAATTTTGAGGATTTCAACACCCATGTAGGCTACACTTACAGCCCAACAATTGGGACTTTTTATACGTATCTTCTTAATGGAACTAGTCTCTACATATGAATGTAAAAAATAAAGCGCCCCCCCCACCCCCATTAAGTAGGTAAAGTCGGCCCTTGATGCAAATTTGGTCAAAAGTAGTTCAAGATGTTACTTGGGACCTAAAAACATTCCACCTAAATTTTTGACCCCCTACCCCCTCCCCATCTGGAATTATCGCGCATTATATGCTAAAAATTCAATTCGCGATATTTCCAGTAAGAACGAGAGAAAATTTTTGAAATTTTTACAGATCATACGTAATACATGTATGTTCGTACGATAATTTTGTGAGATTTTTTTTGAAATTTTTTCCTCATTTTTGGTAGTTGAAAATTTCAAAAAAAATTTTTTTTAATTTCGGGGGGTGCCTTTGCTGAAGTTTTTTTCATAACTTCGTCATACCCTAAGGTACAACATATCATTTTTTCAAAGTCCCTTTAGGGGGTGCAACATGCTGAAAAAAAATGAAGTTTGAATAAAAACGCGTATTTTTCAATTACCGCCCGCAACGATAACACTTAAAGCCCAGTCATTTTTGGTTCGGGCCAAGGTTGTAAAGGATTCGAATCCATTTTCGTATTCGAAAAAATGGATTGGAATCCACTAAAAGATAATGGATTTGTATTATGATTCGAATCCAAAAAAAAATGTTTGGATTCATAAACAGATTCGAATCGTTTTGATAGATTCGACGGATTCGTTCATTGTTTCGTTTTTATTTCCGTTACTGGCGTTACTACGTATTATTTAAAAAAAAATTATGTTTGGCTTTGCGAATCATTCTTTTGAAATTTCGAATATTCGAAAACAAAATTCTGTATTGAAAGTCAAATTTTAAAAAAAGAGAGAAAAAGACGAGAGCGGGAATAGGATAAGAATAAGAATAGGATGTAGAAAATTTTGAAATTTCAATTTCGAATTATTTTACTATTTTTACTTGAGTTGAATGGTGAAATGTGAAATTTTCTTAAATGGATAATTATAGTAAACTTGTGGAGGAATCGATCGACGATCCTCCACCACCTCCTGAACCTGATCTCATTCCTCAGCCGGCTCAGCCATCAAAAAACGATGAGCTTAACCAGCCTAACGATAACGACGACGCGGAATCTGTTGGTATAAGCATGAGTTCAAAAAATAAAAGTAGTCGAAGTTCGAGTTCGAGTACAGCAACTGTAAAAATCATTATTACTTATTAAATTTACTGAAGCAACAAGCATTTAAATATTGGGAAAAAGTCGTGCCTCTAGCCACAGTTGCTGTACATGGCACGTTAAAACAAAAAAAAAAAAAAAAAAAAAAAAAATTCATTTTTTTCAGAGTTTATTTTAATCGTCTTTAAAATTGAAACTTTAGTACAGTGGTAGGTACTAGGTATAAGCCATTTTTGGCTCTTTTTTTTACCATTTCACCGAGAAAATGATGGATTTGTGGATTCAAATCCACGAATCCAACAAGTGGATTCGAACTCGGATTCGTAGATTCGAATCCACGAATCCACGAGTAGATTCGAACTTGGATTCGAATCCAAAAATACGCAGTGATTTGTGGATTCGGATTCGAATCCAATTTTAGGTGGATTCGGATTCGAATCCAATTTTAGGTGGATTCGTTTCAACCTTGGTTCGGGCCTAGAAAAAATTACAGGAAAGATGATTTATACCGTACATGCGAAGAATGCCTTCCTAAGTAACATTCTGAAAGTTGCTTCCTCTACCCCTTCGGCTAAATATGCGAGAAGACAAAAACCTCTGAAAAAAGTGATTTTTTGCTTATAGCTTTGAAAGGAGTAGGATCAAGGGTAAATTAGATTAGTAAAAAAATTTCCTTCGTTCAGTTTCCTATAAGATAAAACCTTCAAACACTTTTCGAAGTGTTTTTATTACGCCCAAAATGGCGGGGAGGGCGGTAAAAATGACCATTTTTGAAAATTTTGTGTTTTTCAATTGTACGACAATTATGATGATGGGGAGAGGAAAAATCAATAAAAACAAAATTTTTCTACACTGGATTCTCAATAAAAATAAGTGCTGATGATTCTCGCTAAGCATCAGAATGGGCCCAAAATATGGAACTACAAGTAATCATAATTTATTCATTGTACTATAATATAAGTACTTCGTTTAAAGTGTGTAAAATGTTAAGTTTTGTGCATTTACCTATAATATCGATATTGTTGTATCGATACTTATTTTCTCCATATTGGTGAATATTGATCTCTGCGATGTCTATATTATTGATATCTGATATCGATATTATTTCTCAAGTATCGACAACTCTATCCTCGACCCGGCGAATTTCAAGTATTTTAGTAATTGTTCCTTTTTTGAAAATATTTCGCTTCTCGTAACATATTAGTTGAAAAATGAAAAGCGTTAACGGGCCTCTCCTGATAACATAGTGAAAAAAGCCCTTGACCCATTTTGGTCACAAGTGGTCCTAAATGTTGCCATCGATGAAAAAACTCCAAAAATTTGTTGATCTCCACCCTACCCCTTCCGGAGAAATCGCATCCAAGTGTAGAAAATAAAATATTTCTTTAATCTGAATCGGATGGATTATAAATTTTGAAATTTTCACATATTGTGGACGCTATATAGGTACATTTGTGGAAATTTTTTCAAATTTTACGATTCATATTTTCTTTAATTTTTTGAGTTTTGAAATTTTCAAAAAATGAAAATTTTTTTCGCGGGTGTACAATTGTACATGGCTGAATTTGTTTCGAAGGTAAATGCACAAAACTTAACATTTTACACACTTTAAACGAAGTACTTATATTATAGTACAATGAATAAATTATGATTACTTGTAGTTCCATATTTTGGGCCCATTCTGATGCTTAGCGAGAATCATCAGCACTTATTTTTATTGAGAATCCAGTGTAGAAAAATTTTGTTTTTATTGATTTTTCCTCTCCCCATCATCATAATTGTCGTACAATCGAAAAACACAAAATTTTCAAAAATGGTTATTTTTACCGCCCTCCCCCGCCATTTTGGGCGTAATAAAAACACTTCGAAAAGTGTTTGAAGGTTTTATCTTATAGGAAACTGAACGAAGGAAATTTTTTTACTAATCTAATTTACCCTTGATCCTACTCCTTTCAAAGCTATAAGCAAAAAATCACTTTTTTCAGAGGTTTTTGTCTTCTCGCATATTTAGCCGAAGGGGTAGATGAAGCAACTTTCAGAATGTTACTTAGGAAGGCATTCTTCGTATGTACGGTATAAATCATCTTTCCTGTAATTTTTTCTAGGCCCGAAGCCCCGAACCAAAAATGACTGGGCTTTAAGTGTTATCGTTGCGGGCGGTAATTGAAAAATACGCGTTTTTATTCAAACTTCATTTTTTTTCAGCATGTTGCACCCCCTAAAGGGACTTTGAAAAAATTATATGTTGTACCTTAGGGTATGACGAAGTTATGAAAAAAACTTCAGCAAAGGCACCCCCCGAAATTGAAAAAAATTTTTTTTGAAATTTTCAACCCCCAAAAATGAGGAAAAAATTTCAAAAAAAATCTCACAAAATTATCGTACGAACATACATGTATTACGTATGATCTGTAAAAATTTCAAAAATTTTCCCTCGTTCTTACTGGAAATATCGCGAATTGAATTTTTAGCATATAATGCGCGATAATTCCAGATGGGGAGGGGGTAGGGGGTCAAAAATTTAGGTGGAATGTTTTTAGGTCCCAAGTAACATCTTGAACTACTTTTGACCAAATTTGCATCAAGGGCCGACTTTACCTACTTAATGGGGGAGGCCCTTTATATTTATTAAGAAATTTTCCCAACTTTTCCCTGAAGAAAGTTTGGACTACCTGGATCAAATACATATATTAATGTATAATTCGTAGATCTTATCAGGCACTTGCATAATGTAGAAAGGTCTTACTTAATATTCAATTTTATTTATTGGTTTTAAAACCAGCGCTTTTCTCTTTTGAAATTAAAGTATGATAGCTTTACAATCTCCCTAGTGCTGAAATGTTCAGTTTTCTTTGCGAAGAAAAACCCTTGCTTTTAATGTTTTCCCATTCAACGATATATCATCTCGAAATAATTAAAACTGATCGTCTTATCTCAATTACTTTTATTGTATAATTATTTCAAATACATCACATAATTAAATGATGATTTTGGCTTAAATGTAACTTCAACTAGAACAAATTATGATATAAGAATAAATAGAAACAAAAATTAATCTTTACTAAATTAAAACAATTTATTACTAATTTAGACAAAAAAAAAAAAAAAAAAAAAAACATCAACGTATTTTAAAATGTTGTCTGTTAATCGTTGAGATTCGTAAAAAAAGTGTCAATTGCTGCTGCAATGCAACGAAACAGCTGATGGGCTTCTGTAAATAATTCAAAATAACTACGCTATGAATATAAGCTATCTTGCAGATAGCATAGAACGAATTCAAAATTTAAGTATGTACTTACCACTTTCTATTTCTTTTACGTGAGATACAGTTGGGGCTTCTGCAAGTAACTATGTTATGAATATAAGCTATCTTTCAGAAAATATGGAATGAATTCAAAATTCAAATACATACCACTTTTTTTTTCTTCTTGTAGTGAAGATATACCTGGAAAACAAATCAATATGATTATGTTATGAACATAAGCTATCATTCAGAAAACATAGAACAAATTCAAAATTTTAGTACATACCATTTTCTTTTTCTTTTTGTAGCGGAGATATGCCTGAAAAACAAATCAATATACGTATTATCAATACTGATACGTGAGATATATTGAGGCTTCTATAAATAATTCGAAATAACTATGTTATGAACATAAGCCATCTTTTAGAAAACATTAATCAGATTTTAAATTCAAGTACATACTTTTTTCTTTTTCTTCTTGTACCGTAGATATGCCTGAAAAATGAATCAATATTATTATAAATACTAATATATGAGATACAACTGGACTCCCTATAAATAATTTAAAATAACTATGCTATAAATATAAGCTATATTATAGAAAGCATAGAACGAATTCATAATTCAAGTACAAACTTAGGCCACTTTCTATTTCTTTTACATGAGGTACAGTTGGGGCTTCTGTAAAGAATTCAAAGTAACTATGTTATGAATACAAGCTATCTTTCAGAGAATATGAAATGAATTCAAAATTCAAGTACATACCACTTTCTTTTTTTTGTGGCAAAGATATGCCTGAAAAACAAACGAATGTATCATCAATACTAATACATGAGATAAACTGCACTCTCTATAAATAATTTAAATGACTATATTACGAATATAAGCCATCTTTCTGGAAAATATAAAACGAATTCAAAATTTAAGTACATACCTTTTTCTTGTACTTCTCGTGGCGCAGATATGCCTGACAAACAAATCAATATTAATATCAATACTGATACATGAAATACAAATGATGATTATAGAAATCTATACAAGAATTTGAGAGGGTATATTTTCCAGATTTATTTGCACCTTTCCAACACAATGTAATAGCCTACCTAGATATAGTATAGAAGTAGGTATTCTTTTACTCACACTGTTCGTAACTTTTATTGAAATTTTTGTCATTGTTATAATCTTCACCCACGCCCATTGTAAATTCGCTTATCTTCCAGTGTACTTCATTTAAAAATGTATCATCTGTTAATCAGGCATAAAAATTTAAATTTATTAAACTAAAAAAAACATAAGTCTACAAAAATTATGTAAAAATTTCTACCATATTTTTTGCGGTTCAAAAACATAGTACTTGTTTCTATAAAGCAACGAAGCAACTGATGATCCTCTGTAAATAATTTAAAATCACTATGTTATGAATATAAGCTATCTTTCAGAAAACAGAAGGTTTTCAAAATTGAAGAACACACCAGTTTCCTTAGTTTTCCCTTTTTCTGGATGTGAAAGTGGACCTGAAAAATAAATTAATATTATCAACACTGATACATGAGATACAATTGATAAGTACAACAATCAATGTAAGAGAGTGCATATATTTGAGATTGATTTCCATTTTTCTCAAACAATGTAAGTTGGATAAACAAAGAAGTGAGTATTCTTTACTCACAGTTTTCGTAAACTATTAACGTTTTATTCACGTTATTAAACTCAGTATCCAAAAGATGAAATAATTTTTCAAACATAGTTTTTACAAAAATCAAAAAATTCTCGTCTGTAAATTAAACAGAATATAAAAAACATAAAACTCAAATGAGAAAATTCAACATTCAAACTAATAATACGTATACGTTGCATACTTCCGACTTCCCTTTCAGGATCTTGAGTAAACAAAAAAAAAGTCAATTATTATTTTACTGATTTATAAAAAATATATAAAAGGACACATCTTTATGAATTTCATACTTACTATCAGGGGCAATACCAACTGCAGTGCTCGATTCTGGAAAATCCATCAATAACCAAATATAAATTGATAAAAAAAAAATCAAATAAGTGCAACATTAAAAATCAACTTTCATTATGGATTGACTAATGACCAGGCTTGGCGGAACCCACCGGGGAACCGGAGAAACCCCGATGGGCCGGCCTCTGGTATTCGTTTTAGGGGCCGCGAGACCAAAAATATAACAAGTGTAATTCTAAAAATACTGAAAAATCTCACAAAATACACCTAAAATTTTTACTTAAAAAGAAATATCTGTACATTTCCATTTTACTAATCAGCATTGTTTTCCATTACATAGGCTACCTACTCATTTTTAATTTAAAAAAATCATTTTTTATTTACGGCTGTTTACATTTAAAGAAATAATATATTCAAAGTCATGCTGTTATTTATTCGACTATTTTTCTTTTTTCGGGGGAGGGAGGATTTTACAGTTACTTCTTGAGGGTCACTACACATGGTTTTCCCCGGGCTGATTCTGAAAGTTCCGCCAATCCTGCTAATGACTATAATTATATAGATAGCGCCGGCGAGTATTCATAAAATTAGCTCAAAATTTGGTGAGAGACTCTTTTTGAAAATCCAAAGAAATCACTTTTTTTATTTTTTCGATAAAATTCGAAATACCGGATCACTCAAATTTTGGGGGAGGCTGGAAAAAGGGCAAAGAGCTCAAATTTGTCGTTTCTGATCTCATATGAAAAAGTGAGTCACGGACACCAACATATCCAAATTTGAACTTTCTAAGTACATTTGGAGGGGAGTTGAAAGCAAAAAATGTTTTTTTTGAAGAAGTTTTGAGTCATAAAATTTCTTAAATCTTCCATACCTCATCACCAAATCAACTTAGGAAGGTTAAACTTTGTGCGTGGGGTTAATTGGTGACCAGAATATGACCTCTTGAATTTGGATCGAAATGAATCTAAAATGGTGGATTATAAAAATCTAAGTTGAGCTTGAGGAGCTCAAGTTGGTAAAAATATAATTAATGTGAACTCATATAATAAGAAGTATACTATATTCCCAATTCACCATCGACCATGTAAACATGGACGGCTTATGGAAATGTGTAAATAGTGAATAACAGATAGCAGGAGCACTTTGCAAAGCGTCGCTTTTGCGCATGCGTGAATGTATGAATTTCCGACAGCTTGTTTACATTTAACATGACTTTCCCCTTCCTCCCGCATTTCCCTCTGTTTTTATTCGGACTGTTCAGCGCTAGCATCGCCACTTCACAATAGCATACAAATGAGTGTGAAAACAGGATATGTAAAATTTTTACATTGGTTTTTATGGAGAGTTGTGTAACATTGAGTCCTAATTCCTATGAAAGTTCGCGATGAATGTGAAAATTACTTTTTGTTACGTATTCTTCAATCCTCTAACTTATGTACTCAAAATATTTCACAATTGCGGGAGGCTTCCTATCTTTTATATGAACTTTCAAAAATTATCATTTTAGATGGTGGTTAAATGGAGGAATCTTCGTATGCCGTTTTCCTTATCACTAAATAGGTGTACGATGTTCGCGCTCCAAGCAGATGCACGGTCCAAATCTCAAGTCACCACTTATCAGTATCTTGTAAACATGGGTTCACACTTGCGCATGCGCAAAAATGATGCTTTGTAAAGTGCTCCTGATATTTCTTCCTCAAAACGCATTGATTTTTTAACATTGCATTAGCCGTCCATGTATATAAGGTCGATGTAATTCACCTCCATACATGATGTTGGAGGGGAGAAGGAGGGGTTATCGAACTTAAAATGTGGTGGGGTACATAAAAGGCGAAAATTTCATATTGCGTGGTCATATGATAAAATAAGCCCAAGTAACTAACTTATTCTGATTTTAGCTTCCCAAGTGAATTTGGAGAGGAGTTTGAGCAAAAAACAGCTTTTGGTGGGGAAATTGCCATAGGAAATTTTATGAATCATCCATATCTTATCACCAAATCGGCCTAGAAAGATCAAACTTCGTGTGTAGGATTAGTTAATGACCAGAATATGACCTCCTCAATTTGGGTCAAAATGGGTCTAAAATAGCGGATCATTAGAATCTGAAGATAATTTGAAGAGCATCAAATAATTATAGAAAGAAATATGTGTTCATATGATTATTTCATGGTAAGAAATACTACGTTTGTTCCAAATTCAACTTCTTAAATGGTTTTGGAGGGGATGGGGTAGGGGTTTTCAGACTTGGTATTGGGTGTGGTCTGTAGTCATGAAGGGTTCAGCAACGTTATTACCAAAACCAGAACAAGCTCTAGTTAAAAACTCAGCTCCAGTGATTCGGTATGGCTGTTTCTTTTTTCTTTTTTTATTAATATCTAGTTAGAAATTGAGCTAGAGTGTTCGGATTTATTTCTCATTTTTCTTCTAATATCTTAAGAAAAAATATAGGTAAACGTTTACATGTAGCTCATTCGAAACAGCGTAAAATTTTGAATGTGTTTCACCATTAAAAAACAACTTTGATTGATTTACTTTTTGACATAATTCATAACGAAGTAAAAAAATCCCTTTTACGAAATTAATTCCAAAAATAAATTGACGACAGTAACTTCTGGAAAAATTAAATCATTTTACTTATTTTCAATCTCTTTAGAATGAGTCATTTGCGAGTCCTCTCTCAACCTTGAATTGTTTCCATGATGTTAACATAAAACGATTCCAGCTTAGTTTTAGAGTGATAAAAATGTAGCGTACAGGTGGCTATTTGTCTTTACTAAATTAAAGCAACTTATACTTGAATACAAAAAAAATAATATATACATATCAAGACATTTTAAAATATACTCCATTTACCCTTGAGATTAGTAATGAAAGTTTCAATTGCTGTTGCAATGCAAGATAACAGGTGAACGGCGTCTGTAATTAATTTAAAATAACTGTATTATGAATACAAGCCATCATTCAGGAAACACAACGAATTTAAAATTCAAGTACATACCATAGTTTTGGTATTTTGATAGCGAAGATGTGCCTGAAAAACAAATTAATATTACTATTAACAATATTTAAACATGAAATACACTCGATAATTGTAAAAATCTGTGTAAGAATTTGAGAGAGCATATTCTCGAGATTGATTTATACCTCTAAAACAACATAATAGCCTATCTACATATGCAATAGAAGTAAGTAGGTATTCCTTTACTCACATTTCACGTAACTTTCATTGAATCCCTTGGAATTGGAATAATAGGTATCCACTTCCACCGTAAATTGTATTACCCTCCAATTTGCTTTCTTCAAAAATGTATCGACTATAAATCAAACATATAAATTAAAATGAAAATTCACTTGACTAAAAAATCTTATATGTACCTACAAAAAATTATGTAAAAATTTCAAACCATTTTCTGTGGACTGGAAGAACAAGGTACTCATTTCTATAAAGCAACGAAACATCCGATGGTCATCTGTGAATAATTTAAAATAAGTATTTTATGCATGCAAATCTTTATTTAGAGAACAGATGAAATTCAAAATTCAACTACATACGAGTTTCATTTTTTTTTTGCGAAGATATGCCTTAAAAACAAATCAATATATTTAATATAATAATATACGCAATTGACATATTATAAAAATCAATGTAAGAATTTGAGAGAGCATATTTTCGTGATCGATTTCTACTTTTCTCAAAAAATGTAACAGTCTACCTGGATATACATAAAAGTATGTCGGTATTATTTTACTCACATTCTTTGTAACTTTCATGCATTCCATTATTTTTCTCAAAATCGTTTTTCAGACGCTCAAGTAATTCTCCAAATTTCATTTGTACAGATAACAAAAAATTCTCGTCTGTAAATTAAACAGAATATAGAAAATATGAACTCAAATAAGAAAATGAAGTATTCTAACTCATGTATACGTGACATACCTAAATCAACAGCTATTGGAAGACCTTAAGTAAACCAAATAAAAAGTTCCATTTTTCATTAATGTATAAGAAAAATATACATTTATAAGCTCGGCTATCTAAAAGAACACATATGCACGGATTTCATACTTACCTTCTGGGTTTGTATTATCAGGAGCGTAAGATACTGAAAAATTTATTGATAACCGAATACAAATTGATAAAAAAAAATCAAATGAGTGCCATATTAAAAATTAACCACATTACTTACCTACGATCATGGATAAAATCATTATTACGAACGTTATCGACATTTTTCAAGCAACGTAGACTGAAACAACGAAATTGAAAACACAACCAAATTCTCGAAATGTAGTGAACAGAAAGGCATAAATAAAGCAGCGCTGAAGCGATACGAATTATGTTTTTTGCAGTGTTCAAGTAAAAAATGATTTCGTCATTTGCGAGTTTCAACCAATCACAATCACACACCCACGTATACATGTTTATAATATTTGTGACGGCAATCAAGCGTCAATATCAAGGGAGCCCCAAGTTTCAGAATATGCGATAGAATAAACCGATAACTAATAAGTACACGGGTGAAATATATACAAATTAAAGTATACTGTACCTATTGTAAATAAATAAGGATTATATTATTGCTCAAGCAATACACTCGAATGGTCGAAGTTATGTTTCTAAACTCCAACTTAGATTATTCACATTAATCGCTTGTAGGCTTTATCTTCGATATTTGAGAATTCTCATTTTTATTTTTAAAAAAAGTCTCAAATTTGTAATATATCTGGGATATCATTTTATTTTTGCCTCATGTCCATTCTTCGAGAAGGTAGAACAGAAACAATTTTTTGAGGATTTCTGACCCTATTTCCTGGGTCGTGCTCGCCATCTATCGATATTAATGGAACTTTTTTATGTGATGAGTGGAACTAATACCTACACATTTGCGTAAAAAGATTTTGTTGGATTTTTTCCAATATATGAAAATTTTTAATTTAATATATTTTTATATAATAATTCACGCTTTATTTAAATCAATAATATTTAGGTGTATTGGGATTTTTATTTATTATAGATTTGATGTTCAAGATATTAGAAATATAGAATTAATTTTTTTATATTTACCGTATGTCTAAATTCATTGGGATAGCAAGACTTTTACAGGAAACAGAAATTAAAACTTTTTAGTTTGAATTATAGATGTACGCTTGCACTTTACTACTAACAGCGATGAATAATGACTAAAAGTATTTACACTAATCAGATTGAATTTTGATCAATAAACATCTCCTTTCATATCACTCATCATGAGTACAACAAAGTCTACCATCGAATCATTCGCTAGTCAGTATGATTCACCATGAAATATTTTTCATTGAATCGTTGTGACACCTTATTCTTCTTCAAGATATTGATTTGCTCGCCAATGTTATCATCGAATACAGAAGTATGAACAGGGAACAGAGAATACGAAAAGAGGAAGTTTTGGGAGAAATTTCAAGCCAGGTTAATGTCGTTTCCCACCACAAACAGAAGAGTATCAGCTGGCATGCGTTGAAGCAGAGTACTCCTCATCACTCCCCATCAAGCCTTCACCATACTCTAACAGTGAAGTAGCAGCCAGTATAAAATAACGAAAGGGGAGCCTCTATAGGAGGTGGGTCAAGCTGTTCTCCCCACCAAACATAACCCCACCACTTTAGTTCTATATGTTGAAGACTTGTATGCTACCTGGGTGCAGGTAGCTGATCTGCATCACTTATCCGCACCACGCTACCATCACACGGACATTGTAGAGGGGCGGGGATATGTTGAGATATGTAGTATAACTTCGGTGCATTACATTATGAGGCGTATCCTCTTTTCTTATTCTGTGCTTGATGTGAAGTGGTGGATTTTACATTTTTGGGCAGACTCAGGGGCGTACCGAGGACATTCTTCAGGGGGGGGGACCGAAAATTGCCAAAACTAATACCGTGAAATTTTACCAACTGTTGACCTTTTTTTTTTTTTTTTTTTGCTCCAAGAAAATAAGATGTTATAAATAAAATGTCACAGTCTTGTTAGTCTTCAAAAAATTTAAAAATAGTTGTAATAATACTATAAGTATGCGCGCAAAGCGCGAAAAATTTTTAGGTAATTTCCTTGTTTTATTATATGGTGAAGTTATATACATCTAACCGGAAAAAAATTTTCATTTTTTCAATGTTTTAATTTCAGCAAATTGGCAATTTTTCATCCATAATACGAAATTAGTATTGAAAAATATATATTATGTTGGCAAATTTTAACGATAGGTCTAGTCCTCATTCCTGAATGATATTTCTTATGATGCTAGTACTACGCTAAACAAAAATTCCTTCGATTTTACATGAATAATTATTAAGTTAACAATTCTGTTTTAGTTGTAGGATGACAATCGAAATGTCATTCTTCATATTACTCTATCAACTTCGCTAAATGAGAAAATCGTCCACCTCGTATGATAGGTAAAAATGAATACAACGCATTAAAGGTTAAAATGTTTTACGTAAATTCGTAATAAAAATAACGCGCGAAAAAATTTTTTTCATATTTTATACAAGATGACAAGTTAATACATTTTCTTTCACACTTGGTTAATATTGGTAAATCTCAATATTTTAAGCTATTTTGTCATTGTTTGCCTCCTCCTCCAATTTTTCTTAAATTTATAAAAAATACATTGCGCGAAGCGCGAAAGAAATTTTTTCAACTTTTATGTAAGTTGACAAGTTGGTAAGTTGGTAAATTCTAAAAGTTGGCATTTTCAAAAACTGTAATATTTAATTTAAGAAAATTCATCTGTCCTTTTTTGAATAGTGTTTACTAGCGCAAGTGGTCCACTTTACGCTAAAACTCCAAATTTACCAACTTTCCAAAAACCAAGGGGGAAGCCCCCCCCCCCCCCCCCTTTCGGTACGTCTCTGGGCAAACTATGGCTTTACCACTTTACTCGCCCTTTTCTTTTTCTTTACTCGCTGTGTACGAAGAATTTCAAATCCTATTTTATTGAATCATTCCTAAACGACTTATGCTTTGTATTTTGAAAACTCTTGTCTGTATAAAGTTACCCCAGCTATCCTAAAAATTCCAACCAAAATAAAAAAAAAGGAAATATCAAATGATTTCATTCATGCGAACTCAAGTTATCGTGGACCATAAAAATCTCAAATTTTGAAAGATCGAGTTTCACTTTGGGTATTTATCCATAAAATTTTGAATCAAACAAACAAATAACACTAGCGATCGCATAAATGGAATTTACTTTGCAGTCGAGTCCATTAAGGGTGTGCTCTTTGTTTACATTTTTGACGGAAAAAGGTTCGTTTGAACGTCAATTTAGATCCACGATTTCTTGGCGAAAAATGGATATAATTGATTGCGATTTGTTATATTTTATTCATTGATCCTTTATGAACATGGGATAATCGAGATATTTTAAAGAAATACCTTCATTTTTAATTTATGAGAGTTAAACTGAAAGATTTTAGGCAAACTTCACGTGTCAATTACTCAACATACGAATAATTTATTAAAAATCTGAATTTTACCCGTGTTCGTCTTCTTCTAAAAAAATGTAAAAAATAAAATAAATCAAAAAAAAAAAAAATTTGAAATTCACAAAGAAATAATGAATCTCAAATTGGCTGTTCTTGTTAAAATTGGTTGAAATCCATCTTTGTAATCCAACTCGGCGATTAAAATTCAGAAGTGAACGGTGTCAAAATGCACAAGTTTGTTCAAAACCTTCCTATCAAAATGTAAACAAAAAGCACCACCTTAAAATGTAAATACGAGAAAACTGCTCCTTTGCATTCTTAATATCGATGCCATAATGTTTTTAGGTAAACGTAGCATTTGGAGGTTTTCGTTTGATGTTGTTTCAACTATTAAGATTTAAAACACAACAGGGGCGTGCTCACCGTGTAACGACTCAGGATAATATCCTGGGGCCCCGAGTAGTGGGCCCCTTTGGAGTGGGGCCTCTTTTAGCGTGACAAGAAGTGTAATTAAGTCGTATAATTCGGTAGAAATAAAGGTTATACTCGTAAAATTGTTAAAAAACTTCATCAAATTTATCTTAATGCACTTAATAAATTCAGTTCAACTCAACTGCTTAAGTATACTTAACATTGGTAGCAGGTACCCACTTATCGGGAAATTTTTACTTGTACTAAAAGCAGTGATGAAACTAGCAAAACTAGCGAAAATAAGGCGTTTATGGCTTTACAAATTTTTAATATGATGACCACATATGATTAGAAATAACATTTTGCAAAAACTTTTTAAATTTACAAGGCCGTATGCAATGCATATTACCGATTTCCTCAGCCTCCACAGGGGTTTGAACCCTTATAAACAGCTGAAAGAAAATGATTGAACATTCTTATAGGAATTTAGGGTAAATCAATTTGCTATAGGATTTATTTACTTGTGTCAGTTATTGTAAGCGAGCAAAGTTCAAAAAACTGAGTTAGGGGGTTCAAAGCCTCGTAGGGGGCTACGCATCACGGCTACATATGGGGAGTTTTAGTATTTTGTTCACTCTTATACTCTTGACCAACATCCCGAAAATCTGCTCGATAACCGCTAATATGAGTTTCTGAATAATCTTACACTTCAGTTTTTGAAGACAGGAAAAAAACCACCAAACTTTCTTGAAGAAAATTTAGTATAGATAATTTTTTTATTAGCCATTTTTTCGTATCTCTCCTTGCGAGGAAGAAAAACACAAAAATCTATGCTCAAAAAATGATAAATCATTATACTGCTTAATGCGTCTTCTTCAAGATCTCTTCTCTAACTTATGATGAATTGTAGAAAAAATGTAATGCAATATTTTTACGAGAAATTTGGTGTAGAATAATTTTGTGTGTTAAGAATTTTTTTCGTATTTGGCACTGTAACCAAGAAAAATGCCAAAAACTTACTAATGTACAAAAATTTAGTCATTTTACCTAATGGGCCATCTTCAAAGTCATTTTGTTGTCGAACGGTGAATGATATAGAGAAAAATGCGTTAGGCATAATTTGTAGGTAATTTGATGTAGATTAATTAATTATATATCTAATTTACTTGTATCAGTCATTGTGAGTGAAAAAATTCAAAAACTAGCTTTTGGGGGGTTCTAACTCCCATAGGGAGCCACACGTCACCGCTACATGAGGGGAGTTTGAGTGTGTTGTTTATGGTATTACTCCTGACAACTATACCAAAAATTGGCGTAATAACAATTATTGCCCAAAACGACCCAAATTATATCTAGAATGCTTGGATGCAGGAACGTACTGAAAAGAGGGATGTGGGAGGGGATGAACTCCTCCTTGGCTTCTGAAAGGTTGATAAATTTGGAGTTTTAGCGTAAAGTTGGTGAACTTGACCACTAGCACTAATAAGTACCTAGTATCAAAAATAAGACAGATAAATATTTTCTTAAACAAAGTATTGCAGTTATTGAAATTGTCAGCTTTTGGAATTTACCAACTTGCCAATTTTTATATGAAAGTGGAAAAAATTTCTTTCGCGCTTCGCGCATTGTATTTCTTACGATTTTAAAAAAATTTGAAGGGGGTAAAAAGTTACAAAATAGCTTAAAATATTAAAATTTAACAATATTAACCATGTGTGGAAGATAATTTATCAACTTGTGTATAAAAGATGAAAAAATTTCTTTCGCGCTTCGCACAATGTTTTTGTTACGATTTTAAAACATTATTTTTAATTTTTAATGCGTTGTATTTATTTTTACCCATCATACCAGTAGGATGATGTTCTCAATAGAGTAATGTGAAGAATGACATTTCGATTGTTTTTTCTTTTAGGCGTTGTACGAGCATCATAAGAAATATCATTCAGGACTACACCTATCGTTGAAATTTACCAAGATGATACATTTTTTTAAATACTAATTTCGTATTATCGATGAAAAATTGCCAATTTGCTGAAATCAAAACATTTTAACGTTAGAGCAAAAAAAAAAATTAAAAGTTGGCAACTTCTTGTTTTCTTCCCACCCCCCCCCCCTGAAGAATGTCCTTAGTACGCCGCTGCTTGGATGTTGACTAACAAAAACAAAAAATTCCAAAAACAATTATTGTTTAATGAAATAGTGTGATGTTAAGTAAAAATCGATGTTATACCTATCAAAATTTTAAAAATTTTAATTCTCCATATTAAAATTTTTTGCTTCTTCGGTTAGCTTTCCAATTCACTCAAAAAAAAGTTGAAAAATTTTAACGGGGGGGGGCCCACAGACTCTTGGGGCCTCTTCAAGATATTTATCCTGGGGCCCCCAAATGGCTGAGCACGCCCCTGAAACACAATCAATTTCATAAACCTTCATCCTGTTGCACAAAACACCTCGTACTTATAGTGGGTGAAACGACCAGAATCGCATAAATCTGATTATCAGTGATGTTTAAATAATCACCATTCGGTCGAAACTAATCAATCGCTTATTCGATCAACAGTGGAATATCCTTCTTGAAAAAGTTATGAAGTGTTTTCGATTATCTTTATTCATTATTTTCAAACTTATCTGCTTACATAAAATTAATAAATAATATAATGCAACTTTAAATCGAAAAAAAAATGTAATTACTTAAAAATAAACTACAATTAACCAAAACAGGTATATCTAAAAAGTTATTTAAAAAAACATTTTTTCGAAAAAAGTCACTTAAAAAATAATTATAACCAGCAAAACCGCATAAAATGAACGCACACACTACGTACATATTTTAATGAGTTTCACAAATAAACAATAAGATTATAACGCGTTCATAACTATGATTTTTTCGTAAAGCTTCTTTCAGATAGGTACATAAATAAAATGGGAAGATGTTTTTAAAATATTGACGAATCAATTTTCATCCATAAAAGCTACAATTCCTTGATTAATACAACGAAGCAAGTGATGATCATCTATGAGAAATTTAAAATTTAAAAAATATAATAATCTAGTGTATTTTTAATGAAATACTGGGGGGGGGGCTACGTGAAGATCTTGAATTATTGTTACCAAACAACGAATATAAAATATTCTTATTTAAGCTACTTGAGATTTTTGCGCTGAGGGAGTCGAAGATCAATGGGACATACGGTATACGTTGTATACCTGCTATTCAAAACCAAAATGCGCGCGCATCTCAAAACCGATTTCATTTTGATTTTAATATATAGAGAGAAGAGAGATAAATGAAACGTGAATTTAAACGCTCACCTTTTTCGTTTGCTGAATAAGGGCGACTCATGCCTGAAAATGAAATAATTGTGAAAGCTGAATCGATGAATAGAAATAATAATTGAAAATGCATGTTTTCTTGATGTATTTGCATTCTTCTTTAATATTTTATATAATATACAAATGACAGCCTTTCTGTAGAGGTACGCTTTTACTTACAATCGAAGAAATCCTTAGATTGTCTGGAAGGATAGTCTGATTGTAACTTAGAAAACAGATTTTCCACGTTTGTTCTCACCATCCCCACGAATGCAATAACTGTAAATTAAATAGAACACACGAGTAGAAAAGGCATACTTATATTCAAAAAACAAAAACAAACTACATTCATACAAGTCACTCCAGGATAAATGTTTTCTGTATATTCTAAAAAAGTGAATATATCATTATTCATCGATTCGTGAAAAAAATAACATAAACGTTGTTGGTAATCTTCAATCATCAATTACTTTCTAAGTGTTCAGCGACAACAACCACACAACGCAACACATTAACAGCAGCTGTGAACACGTTCAAATAAATGCTGGGCTATTATAATATGTACATTTATATTCAACAAAGGTTTGTGGGAAATTTTCAATTAGTGAAGAAAGAAACTTCATGCATACCTGACATCCTTGGTATATCTAAACTCATGCCTAAAAAATTAAATCATAATAATAAATGTGCGGCGGCGTTGAGTCAACAAACAAACTGCCCCTCCCCTTTTGCCTCACACTTCGTGGTAGCTGGGATCTGCGGCTCTGAGAAACCCTAAAAGTAGGGTAAAAGAGTCGAGGTCCCTTGAGGCAATTTGGAAAGTGATATAAGAAACATACAAAAAAGACAGTAGGCATTTGTGGATAAGTTTTGAAAATTCTACGTTGATTAATAAACGTAAAATTTACGAGTCAAATATAGTTAAGTTATTATTTCAGCTCTTTTAGCATAGCCAGATAGATTTGAAATCTAGATCGTGGCAAAAGAACCTAAAATTCTGATTTTTTCAGATTATTCATGGAATTAATCCAAACAAATCGTAGAACTCTAATTTTTCAAATTAAATTTTGAGTTTTGATTAAAACAAAAGCAACGATTTTCTTTAGAGCTTCGTGCACTATTAATAAATTAGTGATAGATGAGAGAGCTGAAATGCAATCTGAAAAATTACATTCTACTTTTTCTCAACAGTTCAAACTAAAACACGAGTTCTTTTCGCGTTCAAATGAAATTCCAGAAAATTTCACCCCGATGAGATAAAATCAAAATTCTTTGAAAATTGTTACTATTTTCTTTTTTTTTAAATTCTCAAAAATTTTAATTTTTTAAATAGAAAAAAAAATAATATTCTAATGTTAATCTACCATCAATAATTCAAATTAATCATCTTTAACTGCCGCGGTAAATCATCAAAATGCAAATATTTTCTGAAACGCTTGAAAACAGGGAAATTTTTAGTTTCACACAACAGTAGTATATGGGTCACTTGAGGACAATCCTGATTTTCAGCTCGAATTCTCGATCTAAAAATTTTTTGCGTGTAGATTGTTTGTCCTCAAGTGCCTGGGCATGAGACTATGTAAAAAAAAAATTTGATTAAAAAAATTTTTAAATTAAAAAAAATTTTCGTGACTTAGAAGGGAATCGAACTCACGACTCTAGCATTATGACCGGCGCGCTTAGCCACTAGACCACGGGTGAATGTTAGGGTAATGGCGCTAACGATAGATGTTAAGCGGTCTGCGTTCAGAAGACGACTGGCGTGTCTGTATTGGTGAGCGTGTTTATATAGGCGTACCTGTGTGTATTTTTTTTCTAAGTTTTAATTTTTAGGGACTTTGAAATTTTTTTAGCTCTGAAAAGAGCTGTTTTATTTTGTTGTGAGGTGTATAGAAGAACTCGTATGCGTATTAATTTTTACACTACAAGTCAGCGGCATACAAGAACAAGTTGTTTCAATTTCTCCATCTGCACCGAACTTATGAGCATCATACGTGTTTGATAAATTATTTCTTATTTCATTAAATCCTGAAATCATAGGATCAGCGTCTTTATTTTCTTTATAGTACATATTTAATAAATTATCTGTCGCAGCATTGAATTCTGCTAGGACTTTTTCTTGTTTAACACATCTCTCAAAATGAAATTCAGCTCATTACCATTTTTTTCCAGGTTTGGTTAAAAAATGAGCTTATTTCCCTGTACTAATAGCATTATTTGGTCATCTAGTACATGTACTTTTATTGAAACTTTTAATCTGTTTCGAAAAATTTTGGTCATCGTGAAAAATGTAGGTATACCTAAATGCATATAATAAGGGAGTAGTATATGGGTCACTTGAGGACAATCCTGATTTTCAGCTCGAATTCTCGATCTAAAAATTTTTAGCGTGTAGATTGTTTGTCCTCAAGTGCCTGGGCATGAGAATATGTAAAAAAAAAATTGATTAAAAAAATTTTTAAATTAAAAAAATTTTCGTGACTTTAATGGGACTTGAACTCGCGACTCTAGCATTATGATCGGCGCGCTTAGCCACTAGACCACGGGTGAATGTTATGGTTGTGGCGCTAACGATAGATGTTAAGCGGTCTGCGTTCAGAAGACGACTGGCGTGTATGTATTGGTGAGCGTGTTTATATAGGCGTATACGTGAATGTGTATTTTTTTCTAAGTTTTAATTTTGGGACTTTGAAATTTTTATGTAGCTCTGAAAAGAGCTGTTTTATTTTTTTGTGAGATGTATAGAAGAACTCGTATGTGTATTAATTTTTACACTACAAGTCAGCGGCATACAAGAACAAGTTGTTTCAATTTCTCCATCTGCACCGAACTTATGAGCATCATACGTGTTTGATAAATTATTTCTTATTTCATTAAATTCTGAAATCATAGGATCAGCGTCTTTATTTTCTTTATAGTACATATTTAATAAATTATCTGCAACTGCATTGAATTCCGAAATCATAGGATCTATTTCTTTTTCACAATCTCTCAAACATGTCCAATGTATACAAAAGAAATTTATAAGAAATATTCGACCATAAGTATTACACATTTTCGTACCTATTCTCGCTTTTTTTAAAGAAAAGCATTGTTTTGGACAACAATAAGTAATATCGTCAATAATAGTAGTAAAATGAGCCATGTCTTTATAGTACAACGTCCCAAATGCAACTGACGATAATGGCCTACTGCACCTCCTTATATACTAAATATTGCCTTAAAAATATTTTATTTGAGCATGATAAAGTCTTAAAAATAATTCTAACTATCTAAATTAATTTTTGTAATATACTAAAATAATTCTATCAAAATTAATTTTTTTTTTTTGGACTTTGTATTTTTTTTTAATTAAAATAATTCTATCTAAATTAATTTTTTTTGGACTTTGTATTTTTTTTTTTTAAATTAAAATAATTGTAAGTAGCCCTGAAAAGGGCTGTTTTCAAGTAAGATAAAAATAACCGTACAGAAGATCAAAATGTCGAACATTATTGCTATCACACCAAAAGTGGAGTTGCACACGTACTGTGTTCATGTAATCAAATTTTTCAGGAGTATCAAATTTATTTTTAAGATTATCAGGAAGTGTACATGTGAGATTTTTACGTGTACGCCAAAACAGGATTTTAATTCATTATCAAAGTATTTACTTAAAGCCATAGCTCTGAAGTAAAGAGTAGTAACGTAGTCGGGTGTGACTTCCACGACATCAAAGTACACCCAAGTAGGTAGGTATTTTATTTCAATGATTGGTTTCAACTCTTCACTTTCGTCTATTATTTGTAAATCGTCGGCACCTCTGTAGATTAAGTAGGCTTTACGTTTTGGAGATAGCCAAAATTCTCGAGTGATATTGAACACATGTACAAGATGAAATGGAATTTCGCATTTAAATTCATCAGTATGAAGGATGGTTTTGAAAAGATCATATTCGAATTTGTTTATGGGATATTTCACATCGATAGGTAGGCTTTTAAAATCAATTAGCGCAGCCATGTTATCGTTATGAAGTCTCGATATCAACTGAATAGGTAGGTGAGGTGTTCCTCTTTTATATAGAAAATTTAAAACAGAGCCTCTGGGAAATGTCGTACTTTAATGTTTTCGTTCAAGTTTAATTTTTCAAACTTTTCAATAAGACTGTTTATTTCAAAGTCCTCTGTTGGGTTATACCAATTATGTTTTTTTCTTATCTTAGTACAATTATCAAATAAACTAGCTTTAAATGGAAAAATATCGTATAACTTATAACTATTATGCTTAATACTAGATTTTTCAATTTTTTTGGGCCCTATGGTTAAAGTATTGGTAATAGCTAAAATTAATTCTAATTTTTTCATATTATAATAATACTTAATTTTTAAATATCTAGCCATAACTTTTAACTCGCTTACAGTGAAATCTGTCAAGTGATGAACATATTGTTAACATCAGCCATTTTGATGTTTACTATATGAAGTCCAAAAGTGAACTAACTTATGGGCTGCGGTTGAATCGTTTATATAGATTTAAAGTTTGTATACTTTGCCAAAAGTGATTTTTTTCGTTGGTACCAAGCCATGTATGTTTCGCATTGCAATGACAAACACCAGATGCTTGGCATTTATCACATGCAATGCCATCGACTTGTACATTGCCAATACGGAAACATTTTTTGTAACAACAGTCAACCCCATTTCCACGGTAAGTGAAGTTTTCATCGTTTATACAATTTAGTTTTTCATGTAGGTTTCACACCTACAATGACACTGACCGAAAGACTTGCATTCTTACAGGCAGACCGTCACTTCATCTTCGTTTAAACGGAAACAACGTTTGAAGAACAAAATTTGGATCAAGAGGAGGTGTCTTGGATATCTTAAATTATTTTCAAACATGAACTTCTTTCATGAAGGTTTTGCATTTAGTTTTATCTTCATTTTCTTGTATACGATAACACATTCAATGCAACAGAAATTATCAGGATCTGGTTAAATTTCTACACGATTGCCATGTAAGTTTTACACCTACACCAGCACTGCCATAAGCTTGCATTTCACAAGCCATTCCATCAACTCGTCACAAACAAGGAATACAGTTATTAAGTAAGCAGGCATGTTGATTGGTTTGCGTTCAGAATGCAACTGGCGCATCAAGGCTACTACGCGTCCTTTTATAGTTTTTGCATCTATACGTTTGATGACATTTCCTACACTCGCGTATAACGCAACACTTATTACTACAACAGTAGAGTGGATCTTTATTGGAACGCGCGAAAATCCATAATCGCCAACGACACATTGTATTTTTTTTTTTAATAATACATTATACTATTTTTATTTATAGTTAAAACTTAGTTTTTTGTAATTCGTTTTTATAAAATTTACCATCAATATTTTCGTCATCATTTAAACCTTTAATGGTATAGGTGATAGGTACTGTGTAATGAACCTTGGTAATTGTGAAAATTTCAGTCGACCATTTTCGTTCGTACTTATTGCTGAATATGGCGTTTTTTGTGATTATTCGTACGCGATCACCTACTTTGAATGTAGGTTTTGGGACTTTGAAATTTTTTACCGAATATAGACGGTCGTAGATTTCTTTTTCATTTTTTCTACTGACCTGTGAAGGCGTTGTACCTATACTACGATGATGGTCTTGTTCGTTGTACTGTTGTAAAAGTGTAGGTAGAAGTGTTAACCAATTGTGGTTTTTATTCACTTCGAAATGTAATTTTAATTTTTCATTAAGTGTACGATTAAAACGCTCAACCATCGCTGCTTTCACAGTAGAAAATGTATGATACATTTTAATTTTCTGTTTTTTTAAAAACTCTAAAAATGTAGAGTTGACGAATTCTTTACCTCTATCAGCGTGTAGTAGTTCAGGTTTTCTACGTGAAGACTTTAGTATTTCAGTAAAAGCCTCAGTCACCTGTTTACCAGTTTTATCTTTTAACGGTATACTCCAAGCGTACCTACTAAAGCAGTCTATCACATTTAATATGTATTTGAAGCCTTTATTTTGTCTAGAGTAAGCGCGCATTATTAACAAATCAGCTTCCCAAATGTGATCTAAACCTTTCGTCATTATTTTACGAGTTTGAAATTTCTTGATTACTGGCCTATGTAATTCACGTGCCAAATCCATGGATTTTATTTTTTATTTTAATGTACGTACGTTTTATTAATATCATATAGAAATTTCAAACATAGGTGACCGCAAATTACTTGGCTTAATTTTTGCTCTTGTTCATAATTATAAGTAATTAGACATTTTGAGCCAAAGTACTTTAACAGTTCAGTAGGAGGTGGAACACCAAACGAGTCGTAATAGTCTACGTTGCTGCCGCATTTAAAGTAGGCAACCCAATGTGTACCTATACCTTTGTACGAGTCCAAGTTCACAATACCTGACTCATTCTTTGCAACGCGTGACGGTAGTTTATCGCGCATAAAGACTCCTCTAAAATAGGGAATTTCTAATTTTGCGGCATACCCTGCTATTTCAAGATTATTTAGCGGAGTGTCTTTTTTTTTTTTAACAATTCCGTCAACAGACCATTTCCAGCAGCGGGTGCTTTCTTATTGATATACACACCATCACCTTGTTTAGGTTTTTTATTCACGTATATACCGGCACCTTTTCGTTTTCTTGGTTTCCTTTTGGAAGTAGCTACTACACCTGTACCACGTTTTTGTTCTTCGATAGCTTTATTATGACGAATCTGCTCTTCGACCAACTTATCATTAGTACGCCATTTACTATATGCGTCGCTCAAACTTGAAATAGCTGACGCAGCAGCTGGAGCAGCAGCTATCAGGATAGGTAGTGGTAGGAAACCTCCAGACTTAATTTTTTTAAGTTGCGCTACAGAAAGTTTAATTCGACACTTTCCTTTTTTAAGATTTTGTATCTGGTAGCGCGATAGAGGTAGGTAGGTTTCATTTATTACAGAATCTTTACTGCGATGTCTGCTAACAGTTAGGTTTACAGCTTTACCTTGTTGTATAGCAGCAGAGAGTTTCGCTTGTTGATCGTCAGCTAGGGTTACCGGATATTTCGTCAGTACTCCCGCACCAAGTGCTCGTTTAGCCTTCATAGCATTGGTGGTTAACCAGGCGGCTGTTTTTTCTCCAAAACCAGCATCTTTAGCCTTTACACGTTTCCAGGCACCCTCTTGTAAAGCATAATCAGCTTGGTGACGATCTTTCAAATTATTCGATTTCGAATAAGCGATATCATGATGCATAGCAAGTTCATCTAAGGCATTCTTCGGTTTGACGCCTTTTTCTAATTTCTTAGCTAAGCGTGTACCAGGACCCAGATACTTATAACCAGGAACATGAAGTTCGAACGGTAAATTATTTATTGCATCATTCAGTAAACCTTTACCCTTAATAGGTTGAGGTATGAGTGTTTTTATTTTTTCATTTCTTTTCTGTCTGTAATCCATTTTTTTTATATTTCTTTAAATTCTTGAATTATATTCACAATTTCGTTTATTAATATAGGATTAGTATTACCAGATCTTAATTCGCCGTACAAAATGCACAACCTGTCGAGTAATTCCTCTACAGTATTCCAATACACGTATTCCACTGGCCTATTAATACTTATTTTCCGTAAACCACCCCCTTTTTTTGGTGTTTCGGAATTAATTATATCATCTTCATCTGAATTCAAACTATCAATTATAGGTTTAATTATGTTAGTATACTTGTAACCTTTACTACTCTTAAAATGTGTACTTTTTGGATCGTTATTACGTTTGTACACATTTGAACGTAAAACAATATCTTTGTAACTTTTCAAATCTGATTGAGTATAACTTTTGGGATTATCATAAACTAGTAATTGCGTTAAGCCAGGAGTAAGCTTATACGATCTACCATCATTTTTGAATGTAAATGTATAATTTTTTATTTCAACTGGTTGATTACCTATCCAATATCCATCTTCACTTTTACGAATTCCAAAAACAGCATCAGGTTTTGACTGTGCAAAATCTAAATGACCTCTTATTAGCCTAGGTGTTTCAGGTTGCAACACAGTACCTGTACTAGTCGAGGTTTTCGAAGTATTAGGCAATACCAATTTTTGTAGAGAATCTGTGATAGGTTGGTAACGTTCAACTCTGTCAGAGTGTCGAATTATTTTTCCAAACTTTATATCTTCGTATGCTTCTTGCAGAGCTTTTCCACAGTTCAAATATTCACGAACTAATTTATCCATTTTAAGTGACATATTTCACACTCTCTCCTATTTATACTTTTATACACAAGGTTGAAAACCCAAAGTAATCGTGATTTTTTCACCCCGAAAACTTATTAAATTATCATCTTGATCTACTACTCGTAAATGCAACTGATATATTTGATCGTTGTTGATAGGATAGTAGCATAGTGAAATAGGTCTTTCTATAATTTTTTCACCACTCTCACACTTTAATGGAAATTCGTATAAAGTATTATCGTTTCTTTTTAAATTATCAATATTACATTTGATGAGATTACATTTAATTTTTATAGTGTTGATTGTGAAAAGTTGAACTGGTAAATCCGAAATATTTTTCTCATTTGGTGGAAAAATATTTGAACTAAAACCAAGTGTTCGGCCTATTGAATTCGGACTGGTGAAATCAATGTACCACTTGCTTTCAATTTCAACTGTGAAAGTATTTTTATTCAGACGCATTACTGTACCACTGTTTTTAATTTTTGGATTTTCAGTAATTAATTTAAAAATTTCATTCAACTCGTACGTCCCAGTAGGTAGACTGATTATATGTTGAGAAGGTATGGTACCTTTATCAACCACTACTTCACCATTCACTTCGGTTAATTTAACATTGACGAAAATTATTGTATTATTTTTTTCCGTTATATTAGGAATATTATTATACGTAACAAAACTTTTTAAACACATTTCATATGGTCCGTTTAATTTTATACCTTCGCTATACTCTAAATTTATTTCGGACTTTGTATCGTTTACTGAAATTTGAAAAGACATTTTTTTCAAGTTTTTTTTTTTTTTTTTTTTTTTTTTCAACCTTATTTATACTTTTTTTCTAATAACCACTCTTTGTAACAGCGAGCTTTGTTCATAGCACATCGTCCATGATTTACTTTATGATTCTTACAAGGTTCTTCAATGTAATATTCAGAGGTACACCCTTCATTATCCAAGTCCAATACTATATGTTTATAATCGGTTAGATTTTTTATATATTCGGTACGTTCACTACCCTTAACGTAAATCACCATCACTTTTTCACGTAACAGTATTTTATCAAAAAAATCAAAAACTTCGTTATAAGGTACATCACCGTAATCCCATGGTAGACCGTGAATATGATTTGTCAAGTACTGTACTCGTTTTTTCATTTTTGATGGTAGAGTACAAAATGGTTGGGGTGGTTTTACAAAGAAATTACAGTCACTGTCGTAAACATCGAGTCTGACAACAGCAAATTCCTTTACAATGAATTCGTTCTGTAGGTTTTTAAACCCTTGAATATCGACAACAACAGTCATGTTTGCAACTTGGGTAGGTAGCTACACACCCAGCCTATTTATACTTTTTTTAGTGTAGCACTCTGTTATTCAACGGATTATACACAGCTTTATGATCCATAATCATAACGCAATGTATTGACGTGTTGTCTGGAATAGGTGCACGCCAATTAAACATAATTTTTATATTTATCAATGACTCTTTAATCACACTAGGCTGATGAGAGCAATCAATAACCACGATAGGATAGGATTTTAAAAATGAATTGTAGTCTACCATAGGTTCACTCTCGTCATTAGGATCATAATAAGATTGTTTAAAAGATTTAAACATTTCATACAAATTACCACATTTATTTTCAGAAATTTTCAAATTTAATCTTTCTCTAGGGTAATAAATATTATTATTGAGTAAAACTTGAACATTTTCCAAATCTAGAAAATCGAACTTTGAATTATCAATAGCCAACTTATCAAACCTATCTTTATGAAAACCTAATAAAATATATTTAGTTTTCGAATATGAAACAGGTACATCCCACGTAAATTCAGTAGCACCTCGAGGTGGTGAAATGCTTTGATACAACCAATGCCTGAAAAACATTTCGTAATTTGTACTTTTCAAAATTTCTTTTCTGACTTGAGTTTCATAAGCAATAGAAAATTTTACTTGTGGAATACGCCAAATAATTTCTTGAAGTTTTAACTTTACTTCATAATTATTCTCACGTGATTGAAAACAATCATTAGGTGCTGCTGTACTTCGATAAAATATCAGTTTTTGTGGTATACGATATAGAAATTTTTTATAATCTTCAAAAAATCCCATAATCATTGAAAATGGAATTACAATAGAAAAAAATCCTTTATCGTTTATTAAACTTGAACTATTTTCATACATATTCCAACCAGCGAGATTATTAGTTTTGTTAGGTTTAAATGAAACTAAACCCTTCATTGTGGTAGCTACACCAGGTTTTCGAATACTATCAATTTTATTATCTCCAATAAAATAATCAATACGATCGAAAATATTTAAAATTCCATTATTCACAAAATTAATTTTTTCCGAATCGATAAGCGTGACTGATTGTTGTTGTTCAGAAGTCCCAACCTTAATCACATTTATTGAACCATTAATTACCAACAAACTCTTATGAGGTTGAGTTATAATGTCTTCATTATATGCGATTATTGGGAATTCTACGCCCGCCTGATTGATATTTTCAGATATGGGTGGTTTATAATCGTAATATTCAAAACTTTCAATAATATTATCCATTTTAAATTGAATTTTACACGTATAGTGTAGCCTATTTATACTTTTTCAGTAGTTGAATAAAAAATAAAAATTGAAAGATAGGTATTTTTACCATTAATTGAAAAAAAATCAATCGTCTAATGTTGCCTATAATTGCGCGAACTGCATCTTATGTAAAATTCGCTGCGTTTGCAATATTCCGGGAAACAATAGTAAACACGAGATTGCTAATTCACACCTTTAACTAACTTTAACTACTATGACTGTTCTTATATCGTTAGATACGATGGATTTCATTTTTGTAATTGTATCATTTATTTTCGTTGGGGTGGTGGCGATAGCCACCACATTATGGTTTTACATGGTAAGTACTATTTAGTTTCCCTACTTCCTTCTTTATCTATGAATGAATGATCATTTTACTGTAACTTTTTTTCAGCGTCGTCGAAATAACGAAAACATATTCACGCCGAACATGGTATTACATCTGAACCAAAACTATCGGTAAGTAGAATAATACTTAATTATTAAATAACAATTTAACGTTCTAATCCTATTTTTATTTTCATTAGTGATATACGAGACGCGCCGCGACACCCGCTTCGCGAGTTGGCCCCGCGAAACTTATTTCACACACCGCCGGCTATACGCCGGCGCAGCGTCGTAATGTAAGTTTGCTTTTAATCTTTTTTCATTATTTTAGTTAATATCAAAATTATTCTAAAGATGTGTTTTTTTTATTTTTTCAGACGACCTGCACGTCTTCATGCGAGCACGACTGTATTCGGAAGATTAGACATATAAAAAATGTAAAAATTAATGTACCTATTGTTAATGTATTGTACTACTTTTAATCTTTCAAGGTTATGAATGTATTAATACAAATAATGTTAGACGAAATTCTTTGTTTTTTTTTTTTTATTCTTTTCTTTTTTATAATCCTCTTCCACAGGTAACAGCAATTCAAACACCCGCGAAATACGCGGTGTAAATACCGTGCGCGCATAAATGTATTAAGATCAGTTTTTCAATATTTAAAAAATAATATCACACGTTTTAAAAATATAAATAAACCCTTAATTTGCTATTATAACATTTATTTCAAAATTGCATGAATTAGTTTTGGAACATTTTTGCGCTGGTGTGTAAGTAATTACTTACGCGCACGGTATACAAGAAGCTATATTCAAATGATGAGAGCAGGATTTTATAATTGACGCAACCGGTTAACAACTAGTAACTTGTTATAACGGCCACTAGGAGTGTGGCGGTAAATAGTGATTTTTAATTTTTTTTTCAAAGTTTTCAAAAGCTTTATATAATTCAGTACGGGTACGGGATTTTGTAATTATGTACTTACCACTTTTAAAAACCACTACTGTAATATTATTCTCGCGATAAATTAAACCAGGAAATACTTCTGGTGTGAATTCGGAATATTTTTTATTCTCTTCAAAAAATGTATAAAAATTTGGTCTTTGATTTAAATTTCCACTACCTACATAGTGAACAATTTGAAAGTTTTGGAAGTTTACCGGAAATCCTAACTTCTGAATTATACGAGCACATCTTCGTGTTCCCTTCCTTGCCATTTCTTCGGTTTTTGTACCTAAACATACAATACTGCCTGAGGTGAATATGTTGACACTACACTTTGGATTTTTAAGTCTCATAGTAAGACCGTTAAAAATCTGAGGATTGTACTCAACATTAATTCCTCGAGCAGCTATATCATGTAAGTCTAACGCACAACCCAACTGAGCCGTAGCTACAATGTTTTGCACTTCAGGTAGTTGCATCATGACTGAAGGTAATCGCGTACATCTCACGTATTTATACTAAATTCGAATTGTTTTTTGTATTTACATTTTTCATTTTCAACATCTATGACCAAAAACCCATATGGTTCACGCCAACACTCTGTACACATATTTTTAAATTTTTCAAACGTTGTTACATCATTCACGTATTCAGTGAAAATTTGTCGTAAATTCACAATGTCTTGTCGAAAAAGAATCAGATAATTGAAATTTTCACGTATACCAGTTTTTTTAGGAATCTTTGTATACGCTTGACTTAGATAAAAACATGAAATATCGCGATGTCTACCACGTAGAAAAAAATTTGCAATTTTATCTTGTTTTTCAGTTAGTACGTCGTCGAAAATAACAATTGAACCTCGAGGTATAGCCTCCGGTTCAGGTAGATTTTCAACTTGTACATTATGAATTTTAATTTTTTTTCTTCTATGCCCACCTGCATTGTTGTATGCATAGACTAGTTCGTGTAAAGTTTCATATTTTTCTTGATAACTAGTTTTCGAACACAAGTATAAATTATGAAACGGTTTCACATGTACCAAAATAGTTAATAAAATATTTGATTTTCCAGAACCACTTGGTCCAAAGATACCACAACGTAGTATATCTGGAAACATGTCAACATGACGTTTTCGTTTACAAGTTGAATTATCGAAATTAATTACAGATATACCGTGTTTCAATTTTTCCATTTTTAAATAATTATTTTTTTTTTTGAAGTCTGGGGTATTTATACATTATTAATAGCCATATGGGTAGGTATCGAAATTTTGTCCTATTATTCGTTTATCGAAATCGAAAGAGTAAGTTTTACTTTGAGGGACTGTTAATAATTGTTTAGTTTTATTATCGCGAACAATATTAGTATCGTTGGTGACTACATTTTCAATTTCCCCATTTATCAATTTTTCCATGACGTCACCGTTAATTTTCATCGCGTTTTTATAATGTAAGGTGAACCCTTTAACTTTAGTGGCTTCCTTCCCATCATTGGTTTTATAATAATAAGACTTGGGACCGGTACTTAGGAATTTTGTGATGTACCCTCCACCTAACTCATCGGTCCATTCGCCAAGACAGTCCCCCGTAGGTACTGTATTCGTACCATCATCCATATAAATGATGGAATCAGTATCGCAATACAGCACCGACTTATTCAATTTAGATAACAACTCGTAAAGCCGAAGACGAGCGTTAGCAGTAGTGTACACGGCCACAAATATGTTAGTATTAAAGTTATTTTCCAAAAATTCATCTTTTATTTTATAGTTTACTTGGACCATGTTTTCGTTTATGTAAAAAATATTCAAGTCCGTTAGGGTATCATCGAGTAAAATTTTATAATATTCACAAGGGTCGGTAATGTATTTAGTTTCACCCATATTTTGTCTTTGGCCAAATTTTCCCCACAACGAGTTTAAACATAATTTAGATACCGCGCGTTTACCCGGATTTCCAACTATCTGGTTTATATTTAGATCGATACCCATTTTTTGTTTTACATCGCGAGCATATTCATCATTTGAGGGGAACGAGTGGGGACTTGTTTCCAATTTAATTTTCATAAAGTCTTTTATGTAACCCTGCCATAATTTTGTAGATTTTTCAAAGTGCCAAACTTCGTAAATTTCGCGAATTTTATACCCAATTTCGATTGCTTTATTAACTTCAACAGTCGACCAGGTACCTACGAATTCACGTTCTGAATCGCTATGTGTACAAACTGGTTGACTATTGATCGCGCATTTTAGACATAAGGGAAATAGTAATTTTTCATTTTTATTTATTTTCACTTTAACCGGAAGGAGGGGTATATACAAGTTACGCGGAGCCAAAATTTTACATTTTATAATTCCGAACCATTGGTCATCGTAAGTATCGGGACTTATAATTTTAGTAGGGTGACCGATGGGATAATTATCGTAATTCATGACCGTGGGGTATAGGGAGCATACGTCGATGTATTTAATTTTACTATTTACACCATCGCACGTACGTTTTAATTTAAACGCTTCGGTACGGCCACCGAAGAACGCGTCGCGAGGATTTAGAGGGTCGTTCAGCTGGACTTGGTTTTTCTTAGATTCCCTACACATTTTTGACTTGGCCCATTGGCATTCCCAGACTTCAGTTACACTATAGCCCGCTTTAACCAATTGATTTGTACGATCGAGAGTTTTTTGGTACAAATCACCCATATTATATTTATTTACATTATTTACAGTATTTTCATCATAGCATTTGGGACACCCATGCCAAAAACAACCATGGAACTGGTATACGGTTTTACTTCTACCGTCATAACCATCCACTTTAGCCCCAAGAATTTCAACTTCCCCTCCATTAAGAGCATGTTTAATATTAACGCGATTTTCGAAAGAGTTTAGCCACGTAATCGACGATTTAGAGTATTGGTCTTTAATTTCGGAATTTAATACCGCGATCGAATTACATTTTAAATATTTAGACCGGTATATAGCCATGCATACGCTCGGGATAGTCAAATATTGGAAGGGGTCAATGTTGGCAATTTCCAAGAAATCCTCCCTCAATTTCAAACACCCACGTCTCAAGATATCTACATCCGAATTACAATATTCGAAGAGTTCTTTTTTCAAGTCAAAGATATAATTTTCAGCCACTTTCTGATTATGCCATTCTACAAATTTTGTCCTTTCAGGCGCCTTGAAACGGTCAAAACAGTAGAACTTCTTATCAGGAATTGGGCCTACATAATTTTCATTTTCTTTGGTGTTGAATAAGTGGGGGAAATATCCTTTTTTCAATTCATCAAGTCCGAAAGTTTTAGGGAAAGCCGAAAGAGGAGATTGAACGAAATTATGACTATCTATAATTTTTAACCGGAGATTAGAAATTTCCAAAAGCATTAATTTACCTCCATTATAGATAGTGTGAGGTTTAATTGTGTTTTCGACACAATACTTCATTATAAAATGACTATCATAACCGCGAGCGTAGTGAGCGATGGCTGTATAATTTTTATGCGAATCGTTTATTAGCCACGCGCAAAATTCATCATTGGTATCGAACCGATAAACCCGACCTTCAAAATCATGTGCTACCACTAAGTTGGGAATATGTACACCAGTCTCTTGTTGGGCCTCGTAATCAAAGAAGATATATTTTTCCGAATATGTACATTTTTTATTCTCGTAATTAGAGGAGGAATTACATTTTTTACACATCCATTTACACCTACCACCTTTAGCCCCACGTTTTAACATATAGCATTTATGATCACTTATTTTTACAACTTTTTTACAATTATTACATTTTTCGTAACCACACTGATGTGTGTCATCGCGTTGAATTACTTTGTTACATACTTTACACTTGTAAAAACGCGGACATATAGTAGAAGCGTGTAACTGTAAACAGGTAGCGTTCAAGCAATACCTATTACACGCGGCACAATAAATACGTCTAATTATATCTTCGTTATGCATTTCACCGGTGCATAACATACACGATTCTTTTATAACTTTACATGTATGGCCATTTTTATTTTGATATGGCGTAAAACATTTATCACAAAAATATACAGAACCGAAAAACGTATTCATCTTGGTAATCGTATCGAAATGATTACCTTGTTTATACAAATAAATTTTAACTGCCTTCTCATCACCGCGATAAAGAAGGGAATTAAAATTTTCCGCGTTTACAATATTTATTTGAATGTCGAGTAAATTTTCCACATTTTTAAAATCTTCTAATGTGAAACCGTCGCGAGTATAAGATCCCAACCTTCGACATAACTCTTTAGCGAGCTCTTGTTGTAATTTCCTTCCCTTCCTAATATAGGTAATTTCATTTTCAGTTAAATTACGTCCGAGTATTACATTTGTATGATAGGTTAAACCTACAATTACCGCGCGAGGACCACATAAAGTGTCTTTATTATTTATTTTCACGATACATTGTTTCGTACGCGTGTCTTCAGTTAAATTAACGATTTTAGCGCGACCTTCACCACGAGGCATATTCACCGTTTGAATATGGAAAGTGCATTCGAATAAATTCACACTTTCGTCCGAAGTTAAAATTTGTAACATTTTATCCTTAATCTTTTGAACATGATTATCACATTCAAACCCGGTTGAAATAGAATAGAAAAATTTCGGATTGCTTACAATAAGATTTAATCTATCATTTTCTTTAAATTGCGTACGTTTTTTCGCGAAGTCTAACATTTCTTTCAACGCCTTAGTAATTAAATCTTCGCGATCGTTTACAGGCGGATGATTCTTTTTCAAAGTTATTTTAAAATCGTGATGACGCGTTGTAAACTTGACTAAGTGACGAGAACCTATTTCGCGAATATTTACATATTTAGTCAAGTTTAAACGTTCACGCGGTAATTCGAAATAATCATCATCGAAATTAAATATACCCCCACCAATATATAAATTATCTACATTACCATTATTATTATTATTCGAACTTAAATCTAAGTCAGTGTCTGAATCTGACGAATTATCACTATTATTATTATTATTATTATTTTCGACATTATCATTATTGTCGTCATCAGAGTCCGAGTCAGAGTCATCAGATTCGGAGTCAGAGTCATCAGATTCGGAGTCAGAGTCATCAGATTCGGAGTCTGAGTCAGATTCGGAGTCTGAGTCATCAGATTCGGAGTCTGAGTCAGATTCGGAGTCTGAGTCAGATTCGGAGTCTGAATAATCAACTAATTTAATTCTACTACTACTACTAGGGATGGTAGATGATGGTATTTCATCTTCATCATCGCTTAATTCTAAATCGCGACTTAATATACTATAAGTGGGACTTTTTCTTACATCTACACCACGACTTAAAAATAATTCTTCAAGAAAAGGGCACATCACTGTTTCTGTGGTACCACAGTCTATGTAACCCGGGTCTAAAATACTTATCATAGGTGGGGGAGGGGGTGGGGGAGGGGTTGGTGGAGGTAAAAATTCCCTATCAGGTTTCTTAGCATAAGTATCCAAGGGTAAGGGCCGAGTTGGTTTACGAATTAAAAATTCATCTAATTCATTTACCTTATTAACTAAAAATTCGTCTAATTCAGAATTATTATTATCAACTACCCAATCACTTAAATTAAAATCCTTAAAAATATCACTATCCTCACGATTAGGACTTATATTTAATTCGTTTGATAAATTATCCGCGATTTCATTAATTTCTAATTCACTTAAATTATCGTTATTATAAATTTCATTACTTAAAATATCTACTAGGTCATCACGATTAATTTCTAATTCGCGCGCGAGACGTTGAAGTTCCGGTAGAACTTCTTTATTCGATTCGATAAAATTAACTTCGCGATTAATATCTAATTCGCGCGCGAGACCTTGAAGTTCCGGTTGAACTTCTTCATGCGATTCGTTAAAATTAAATTCACTTTCGAAATCGATAATTACGTTATTGTTATCACAATCAAAATCATTTAAATCTAAATCACTCACTAACTGGGCAAGAATATCAGGTTTCCTTTCTTCTTCTTCTGGTACGATGTTCAAGTCACGGCATAATTCTTCGTATGATGGCAATTCGTTGACTGGCTGCGGTGGTTCAAATTCTGGAACAATTCCCAAGTCGGCGCATAACTCTACATACGTTGGCAGTGGATTTTCTGGCTTTGGTGGCTGGAATTCTGAAACAATATTTTCATTTACAACATTTTCATTAATTTTAACTTCACTTACCTCAGGTTCGATTCCCAAGTCTTCACATAATTCTTCATAAGTAGGTAGCGGATTCTTCGGTTTTGGTGGGCAGAACTTCCATCTATATTTTGGCAATTCTCGAACTTCTTCTTCTTTTTCCTCCTGTTTGATGTCTTCATCGCGAACCAAGTCTTCATTGAAATACGGCAATTCTTCTTCTTCGTTGTTGATCTGTTGCTGCAAGTCATTAATGTACTTACCAAGTCCTGGTTTCTGCCATTGAGTGAGCTTCCTTGATTTAGTGAATACACCTGCTTGGAAAGGAAAAATTGAAATTAATTTGAAATTATTATTATTATTATGAGTATTAATAGGAACTAAATTTAAAGCTATCATTAAATCTAATTTTTTTAATTTATAATAATATTTAATTCCACGCGCCTTAGCTATTACTCTCAAATCTTTAACAGTGTAGCTCTGAAAAGAGCTGTTTTGGTTAATTGCTTTCGGGCACATAGTCATATTAGCAGAGGTGTTGCCAGTAGACATGGTCGATAGCATCTGAGGACCACCGGCTACTGCTCCTCTATTTATAGTTTTTTGGCCGGGGGGCGTGGCCTAATTTGGCGACATACACGAGCGAGCGAGCTAGCTAACTAGCGCCTGTTATAATTCTTGGAATTGGCACGTTATGTGTTTACATTCGCGTTCGTTGATACATAGAAAGACTTAGAAAAATATTCGTGGTTTGTAATTAGATACTCGCCAGTTGCGTTAAAACATTAACACTTCTAGCGCATGATATTCGTCATCAAGTTCCCAACTCATTTCTCATATCCGAAAAATTATTCCACACTTTGTTTTTTTTTTTCACAGCCGACGACGAGTGTAACTTGATACTACGTGTACATTCTCGCGCGTTCGTTGAGACTTAGCCGTTAGTAAACGCATCGCGCGTTCATTAAGACTTGTAATTAGGTCACCAAGGCCGATAGAACGCGTGTAGTTACAGATTTTTTCCAAGTCCGAAAATATATGAATAAGTCTAAAAATACACGTACCTATTCAGATTTATTCACATATCCCTAGTTACAAATTTTTTTGAGTCCAGAAATATATGAAAAGTACAAAATGTTGATTTTTTTCAAATTCATATAGGATGAGTCAACACTTAGAAATTATTTGGTTGAAAATTTGAATTTTTTCACATACGTGTCCTATTGTCGACTGAACCGGTATCATTGTACTTGTCTGCATGTTTACATTTTTTCATTTCCTTTAATTAGCGCATCACATCGTGCGAGAGTTAGTCATTTGTAATTTGATACTTACATTAACAGTTCGAGCGCGTGTATGTAATTAGACATCAATCGCAGATTTTTTCAAAGAAAGTATGATCTTTGATTTTTTCACTATCGTGTATAGAAAAATGTTTTCAAGACTTAGAAATTATTCAAGTCCTACAGTTTGATTTTTTTCTATGTGTTAAATTAATATCACTACACGTGCTCATAGCTATAATTAGAAGCTATCAGTAGCATTGCACTTCCAATGTAATTTGAGACTTTTTGACATGATTCCGCGAATAAAATGACCGTTAAATCAGTATCATTGTACTTGTCTGGATGTTTACATTTTTCCCTTACCTATCACAACGGATACGAATGTAATTTGACCAACGGTTAAATTCCAAATGCACGTGCTAGTGTTTACATTTTTTCATCACAACGGATACGAATGTAATTAGAAACTTATTGACAGGTTCCGCGAATAAAATGACCGTTATTATTGTACTTGTCTGGATGTTTACATTTTTCACTTACCTATCACAACGGATACGAATGTAATTTGACAAACGGTTAAATTCCAAATGCACGTGCTAGTGTTTATATTTTTTCAATTACATATCTTAACGTAGCGGGAAGAAATAATTCGAGCTTAGATTTTTTCCAAGTCCCAACATTGGTTTTTTTTTCTAAGTCCAAACATTGGTTTTTTTCTAAGTCCAAACATTGGTTTTTTTTCCAAGTCCAAACATTGGTTTTTTTTCCAAGTCACACAATGTAATTTCGATTTTTTTCAAAGTCCAAAAAAAGTTACCCCCACCACTTAAAAAAAGTATAAATATAGGTGCAGTACCTAAGGATCCTCAGTATAAGCTCAGACCTCATACGAGATGGACGCATTGCTTAATAACTTCAACCAACTCGGAAGTCAGAAATATTTCCAACCATTCGAGAAATTCACTACGTTTCCCGTTGGTTCGGAATTCAATGTGCTAGCTTTCACACAACATGAATCCAAGTACGGTACAACAACTGTAGTCGTTACCGACGATTACAGATTCAATTTACCCAAAAGATTCAATGTACTTTTCGACACCAAGAAAAAAATAGAGGAATGGAATTCTAAAGAAAATCTTAAAATTAAATACGAAGGTATAGCTAGTAATAAAGCTATACTTCTAAATATCTATACAGCCTAATGTATTTAAAAAAAAAAAAATTAAAGTCCAAAAAAATATACTTACCTATAATTAAGTTTATGATGAAAAAATTTCAAAGTCTAAAAAAATATACTTACCTATAATTAAGTTTATGATGAAAAAATTTCAAAGTCCAAAAAAAAAAAAACTTGAAATCACTTGCAAAAAAAAAAAGTATAAATATAGGTGAGGGTGGTAGGGTTCCCTCAGTTATCGCTTAGACCTCATACAAGATGGACGTCTTCAAAAGCGGTAAATTAATGCAATTCGATGATTTCAAAGTTGGAACTTCATTCAACGTGAAATATTTCGTAAAGATAAAAAAACATTCACGTACTTACATATGTGCCAAAACTGATTGGTACACTATAATAATTCCTCAATCTTATCATCATTTATTTGAGGACAATGAAAAAATTAAAAAGTGGAATTCCCTTAAAAATGTCATTATAATTTATGATGGCCCGTTTTATAATACTTCAGCTTTAATCTTCTCTAAACAACCATTTTCAGAAATACCTATCATCAACCCAGTACCCACTTCAAATAATCTTAAAGTAAAAAAAAATCATTGGTATTGCTTTTAAAACATAAATTAAAACAGCTCTTTTCAGAGCTAAAAAAATTTCAAAGTCCTAAAAATTAAAACTTAGAAAAAAAATACACACAGGTACGCCTATATAAACACGCTCACCAATACAGACACGCCAGTCGTCTTCTGAACGCAGACCGCTTAACATCTATCGTTAGCGCCACAACCATAACATTCACCCGTGGTCTAGCGGCTAAGCGCGCCGACCATTAAGCTAGAGTCGTGAGTTCGATTCCCGTTAAAGTCACGAAAATTTTTTTTAATTTAAAAATTTTTTAATCTAATTTTTTTTTACATAGTCTCATGCCCAGGCACTTGAGGACAAACAATCTACACGCAAAAAATTTTTAGCTCGAGAATTCGAGCTGAAAATCAGGATTGTCCTCAAGTGACCCATATACTACTCACAACTTAAATTGATAAAAAGCCTTTTTGAATTTTAAGTAAATTGAAAGTTGATTTTTTTGGTTTTTGAGGGTCAGAATTTTATTTTTGAAATTATAAAAAAATTCGAATCATCAAAAACACATTTGATTCACGACTTATTGATCATTCAATATTTACATCCTTTAAATTTCAAAAAAATTCACAGTTTCATTTTAGTGGCTTATTTCAAAAAAAGAACTAAAAATTTTTTTAACTTTTTACTAAAAAATTTTACATCACATCTTGTGTCGAAACTAAATAGTTTTTTGGCAAATTTTCAAAAAAAACTTAATTGTTTTACTTCAACCTAGAGCCTACGAATGGAATAGAGAAATATGTAATTATTAACTTAGAAAGCTGGAGTCTTCTGAGCGCACTATCAACGCGATTTAAAAAATTATTCATGCAACCATTCGCGATGCTATTCTAGTACATACTAAGACTACTAAGAGGTATCTATGTACTAACATGCGTTGAAAACTTGTTGCAGTCCTGCTTCATGAACGCCATCTAGACTGCGAAATATCACATTTAAATACTTCGCCTCATTGGTTTCTCCTGTAATTAGATCGATTGCTCATAAAATGGCACCAAGAAAAATCATATTTTTATATACGCACCTTGGGCTTGAGAAAAATGTTTCTTTATGTCTGAAAAATTAACAAATTTGAAGACTTATTCGAGCAAGCAAATACCAAAACTATCGTACTGAACAGGAGATGACATTACGAAAATAAGTTCTTACAAGTAGACTTATTAACAGCGTAGCCAATACAATGGATAAGCACTGATTCAGTTTCTGAAAATCAAAACAGGTCTAAATAAAAACGCCATCATGCACTTTACCAAGGAATATAATGTAAACTAATTCATCAGTAGAATGAAACTGCTGCACAACTGCATATACTATAAGACGAATGTACAGTTATACACTTACTTCTTTCATTTTCATCAACACCTAAAAAATAAGAAAATTCACGAATAGGAGATATATAAATAGGTAGGTATTCAAATAAATTCATTAATGGAAATTTCAAGTCTTTAAAAATGCTTTCATCCACTGACTTCAAAATGTTTCTTTGAATCTACCATTCTTACTTATTTATTCAATTAACTGTAAAGTACCAACTCGCATAATTTCACTTACAACTATTGAAGAAATCGGCAACATTTGCATTGAATGATTTACCATATTCCTCAAATATTTGCGTCAAACCATTTTTATAGCTGTCAAAATCTGCAAATTAAACGTATTTATAGAATTGAGTTTTTCCCTTCAACCATGTTCTTCGGTGACACAATCGAAGGCTCTTCCAAGTTAAGGCATAAAGGGCATAGGAGGATAAGAATGGCGAATCAGGCGCCGAGCCCAATATTGATGAAACATGGGTGCTAGGTAGGTAGTAGGTACCCTTTAGAAACTTTCATGGATAAAGTTTCAACCCCCCCCCCGCCTCCTCGTTTTTGAGAAATTAATTTTTAATTGAAAAACCAATTCGAATTTTTCTTTCACGTAATAGTTGACCAATTTAATTGACAATTTAGTATGTTGTACTGTTCCATAGGGGGTTTCTTGGAAAAAATCAGCAACCCCCACCATGATTTTACCCGCACCAAACACCGTTTTCAACCTTATTTAATTCTTTTAACACTAATAACGGTTTGGCACAAATATGAAATTGATACTTTTAGATGCTCCCTTGACCCTCAAACGACGCGAAATTTTTTCAGATTTTTCACTCGGGTACGCCATATTGCAAAATAGCTAAAACTGATAATGGTTCACATGTTGGTATGGTCTAGGAGCCGAACCTGTCGAAAATGTGCCGAAATAACTGAAAGCTGGAACCAGTCCCAAAAGTTAGTGTATGTACCCTTACTTCGAAAATTACCGGTCTGCTGATCCGCAGCTGCTGCTTTTAAGCACAGCAAAAGCTCAAAAGTTCACAATTTTCATGAATTTTTTGCCGATTATACTGAAAGTTGAAATTGGTGTCAAGTTACAAGATTTTTTGCGCTGAATCCGAATATGTAGGTCTGCCAGCCCTAACATGCTGCCAAAGGCTCGGCAGAGGGGGTCAAGGGGGAGGTGGGGAAACTTGAAAAAATCAAGTATTTTTGATGAAATTCGCATAAAAATCGCAATTTAGTTTAAGTGGGTTTAATAAATGCTTTTAAGTATTACTCATGAACTAATGGACTTCTTAATTTCAAATTTTTACGAAATTTTACGTATTGTGGGTTGCGTTATGCAACGCGTGAAACTAAATTTTGAAATATGTTTTTTAGGAATGTCAACGTTGATATTTATTTTTCAAGAGTAGAATTTAATATTAAAATAAATATTTCAGAGATATATAGAAGAACTTTGGAGTAAAATTGAGAAATGAGATATACGTATTTTGATGAGTTGTTTCAAGATTGTAGACGAACCACTACACCAAATTTAATAATTTTTGTATCAATTTCATTGTTTTAGATTTTTTCCTCCCCACTTCAGTAATGAAAGTTACTTTCATTACAAGCTTATATTTCTTTCCGAAAGTAAAAAATCGAAAAAATCGACTGATCAAAATACGTGTATCTCATTTCTCAATTTTACTCCAAAGTTCTTCTGTATATCCTAAAATATTCATTTTAATATTAAATTTTACTCTAGAAAAATAAATATTAACGTAAAAATAACAGTTACAACCTTCTTATTTCCTAAAAAACATATTTCAAAATTCAGTTTCAGGAGTTGCATAACGCAACCCACTACCTTAAACTAAATTGCGATTTTTATGTGAATTTCATCAAAAATACGTGATTTTTTTAAGTTTCCACACCTCACCCTTGACCCCCTCTGCCGAGCCTTTGGCAGCATGTTAGGGCTGGCAGACCTACATATTCGGATTCAGCGCAAAAAATCTTGTAACTTGACACCAATTTCAACTTTCAGTATATCATGAAAATTGTGAACTTTTGAGCTTTCACTGTGCTTAAAAGCAGCAGCTGCGGATCAGCAGATTGGTAATTTTCGAAGCAAGGGTACATACACTAACTTTTGGGACCGGTTCCAGCTTTCAGTTATTTAGTGGTCGGGGGGGGGGGTAAAATCATAGTAGGGGTTGCTGATTTTTTTCAAGAGACCTCCTATGAAACAGTACAACATACTAAATTTTCAATAAAATCGGTCAGTTATTGCGTGAAAGAAAAATTCGAATTGGTTTTTCAATTAAGAATTAATTTCTCAAAAACGATGGGGCGGGGGGTTTGAAACTTTGGCCATGAAAGTTTCTAAAGGATACCTATCTACCACCCAAGTTTCATCGAAATTGGGCACCAGGCCTGATTCGCCATTCTTACCCTTCTATGGCCTTTACACATTTCATACTTACTGTCAGCACACGCTGCGAAATTCGAGGTATATGAAGCTGAAAAATAAATCACTGAATTAATATCAGCGATCGAAAGAAAAAATCGAATAGGTGCAGTAGTGAAAATTTATTTCATCACTTACCCAAGATCATGAATGCAATCATTTTAACGAACGGTGGCGACATTCTTTAAACGATGTAGATTGAAACGATGAATTCAAAAACACAACACAGTTCCTTGATAGTAGATAGGTAGAACATGAAGACAGTGAATAAAACATCGCTAGAAATGCGAATTTCGTTTTTTCAACCTTCAAGGAAAAAACTTCGTCATTTACAATTTGCAACCAATCAAAATCACACACATACGTATACAATAGTACGTAGTCAAATGTCAATATCAAGGGAGCCCAAGTTTCGGTATACGCGAAAGCGTGAATCAATCACGAACGAATAAGTAATTAGTTGAAATATATACAAATTACTAGTATACTGTATGATGAATAATGATTATGATATTTTTCAAGAATTGCACTTGGAGGAAGAAATTTTTGGAAATTTTCTCTACCAGTGCAGCTAGGGATAGATCGCAATATTCTAATATTGTGAAATTTTCATTGGCTTCGGATGTATTATTTTTTCGCCTGGAAACTTCACGAAATTTTTTTTTTCTTAAGCACTAGAAATAAATTCTTTAGGAACTTTTGAAAATTTTAGGATACCAGTGCAGCCAACTGCTGATAATAAACTACTAGAGGTTGAAGAAAAAATTGGTCAAATTACCAAGCCAAAAAATAATTGATGCAGAGTTGGCGAAAATTTCATTATATTGAAATATCGATCGGCAACTTTTCGACCCGCCTTGTAGCAGTCTGAATTTTCGTCCAATAAGGATGGCGATGGTCTAGGAAGATTCAGAAACTCAAATTGCACCTTTTAACTGGCTAAGAAACACAAAAAACAGCGTTTTTTTTCAAAAGGTAATGCACTTTGGGCACCTCCTGCTCCCCTCTCCTTTCATCTAGAAGGCTCAAAATTTTTTGGGAGGTCTCCCACTCAAAGTAAACCACCTCACCAAATTTGGTCAAAATCCAAGATATGTTTTTTTTCCAATTCACCCTAATATATTATATGCATACATATAATACGCATATGCTGCAAAAATCTAAGTCCTCTATGTTAGTATTTACTATACCACATTAACCTCAAAGTTTGAAAAATTAAGTCATTTATTGTGACGGTAGGTATTGCTTATTTACGTGATTTGATTCTTTAAAGTATCCTATAAACTATGTTGAAATGCACAGCTCTTTGCATTCACCTACTCAGAACTCACGGCTTGGAGGTCAGTGGGGTAGAACATTGGCGCCCTTTACCTTCTCAAAACATTAATTTGAAAGCTCGTCGTTGGACAAATATATTAATTTTCAAATATAATCAGTTCTCAACCCATCCTCACTTTTTTTTTCAAATTTCGAGTCAAATAGCCATATTTCGTGCTAGTTATCGTTAGAGAAAGAAATTAATACGTCGAAAATTTCACCTTTGAAGGATCGCCTCGCGATGAATGTATTTACCTATTTTATAAATTTCGAATTAATGCGTCATCGTTAACACATGTTATTGTCGGCCAAACAAATTACCCTCTCAAGACTTTGATTTCCTATTATTCGATTCATTCTGAATACTGGAACTGGTATCAATTTTCAATATGGATTATTTTGGAATATTTGGTTGAAAAAAAAAATGAAAAAAATTTTTAACAATAATTTTCCCAACGCAAAATCTCAAAAAATCTACAATTTTCATCATCATCGTGAAAAACTGGTACATTGAAATTGAATCTTTTGTGTTTGAATTTTTTCTTCGAATTACATATTCGATAGAAAACCACCAACTTCGCAATTTCATTCCCATTATCGTTAACTCGTCGTGATATCGATATGTACACGCATAGACTAAACCCACCTAAACAAACAAAAACATGTACGTCTGTAATTCAAACTTTAATGCTTACGTGTTTTCAAGTATTCGTAAAGTTTGAATTTGAACGATATCAGAAGTTAAAACTCACGATCAACAGAGAGTACAATTTACGTAAAATTTATCTCACAAAGGATGCTCATCTTTACCTACACTGGTGCATCGAATACACAACAAAAACTGTAACTTCCCTAAAACCTATCTATCAAACAACCGCAAATTATTACCAGTTCGCTCTTCTCGGTAAACACTTTAGCGACGTTAATTGACCACATAAATGACTACTTCCACCCATAAACCTACAAAAAAACCGCAACATTTGCATTCATAACAATCCTAGTGTATAAAAATGCTGTTTAAAACTTTTTCAACGCCATATACAACATATACATCAATTCACACATCTACTTAATCGTCGTGGGAATGGCAACAACAAATCGCCGTTCAAGTACCGCGAATAAATTTACGCTGTACACGTTAATATAGCCCGAACATAAAAGGGTAACAAAAGGACTCAATTAGTTGACGCGCTGACGTCATCGCGTGGAAGGAAGTAAGACCCCGGAGCGTACGATTCTTATTGTCGTGCGCTCGACGTGCTGTAATTTGACCTTAGTTTCGTATTTATGTAGATTAACACATGTCGACGGTGGCCAATCAAACGTTACCGGATACGATACAAAAACATTAATTAAGTTGTTGATATTAACATTTTCTATATGTGTTTATACGTATGCAGACTTGCGTGGATTGATGGGAATTGCAGAACCAGAGATATATTTGATTTATAAAACTCATCGCTGAAAATTTCCCCGAACTGATGAGCTTTTAAAATTAGAGAGATGGAACAGAGAGAAAATTGATGTAGGGCAATTTCAGGATTTTTTTACATGCCTCATGATTAAGCCAGTTATATAAAATGAACACTAAGGTCTAGTTATTTGAAAGAGAACCTATAAGTACGTGGGGGACTAGTGGATGATGCGAACTCCTCTCTGCTGTAGCTTCAAAGTATATAATTATCTTATCACGACCGGGTACCTGTGGTTAGAGTTTGTGACCAATCTTGATATCATTTTTCAGCTCTATGGATGGAAAGCTAACATTGGATAGATGTTGCTGAGAACAAAAATTATTGTTGCAGAGGGATCATAGATATTACTTGCTTAGCATAAAAATATTCAAACTTACATTCGTTTTTTGTTCTACAGGAATTTCTATAGTCTGATCTTTTTGATGCTAAAGCATTCATATGAAGTCATTAACAAAAATGTATGATGTTTGGGGAAGCTTTGTGAGGTAAAAATCGAAAATTTTTGTCTCTTGAGTTCGAAATAGTTATTTGTCGTTCATTTTTTAAAATAAAGAAAATTAGTGCTTTTCGAAAAAAAAATTTGAACCTGTTTAGACCTCATAAATTTAAAAAAAAATTGGCAGCTAAATTTTTTTTAGTCTTGAAAAAAAATGTATTTATAAAAGTGAAAAAAATTTTTGTTTTTTTGAAAATCCGAAAATATTTTAAACTCTAATTTCATTCTAGGAGGTGGAGGGGAACGTGATTCTGAAAATTGGATTAAAGAATTAAAATTTTTATGACCTTGTTTTGAGGTCATTTAGCATCTACTGTAACTACCTCTTCACTTTTTGAAGAAGAAAAAAAAACGATATTCGGCCCAACCTAGTATGCACTTGACCATAAATTAGGGAGCGTTTATTAATTACGAGAGGCGATTTTAGAGATTTTTTGACTCCCCCTCCCCCTTGTGAGATCTTATGAGATTTGTGTGAACTCCATCGTCTATCTTGCATTCTCATGTGAGATTTTTCAAAATGTGTGTTTTTCGTGTAAATGCGTCGAATTTATTCTAAAAAGAAAAAAAAAACTCATCAAGCATTGTTGAACATGATTTGGCCATATTTTAGTAAAAAACTATCTTTTAATTAATTTTTAATTTAATACTATTTTCTCGCAATTTCACTCTGTTTCTTGCGGAAAAAAATTTACGTGATATTTGCCGAACCCCCCCCCCTCTTTTCTCCCCAAAATAGGATTAAATGAGATTCTACTTGACCCTCTCCTCTCTTGAACGTCTCATATAATTAATGGACGCCCCTTACTCGAACATTATTAATTTTTGAAAATACATAAACTCGAAAGCTTTTCAAAAAACCCAAACAATTTTTGATAACGTTGAATTTTTCTTTATTTAAACGAGATGATATAACTTTTGAACGAACAAAGTTTCAAATCTTCCAAAAATATTTTGTATCACGTTTTTAGATTTTTAGACTTCGACCTCATCTTGACACGAGTGTTCTCATCAACTCTGGGAACTGAATTTTTTAAAACTTTTCTTAAGGTCATTTGTCAGTTACTATCTACCTAGTAGGCAGTGACCTCTATTGCAAAGTATTCTATTGATATCTCGTTCAATTTTTAGAATAATGACAATTCTTATAATTTTTTTTGAAACAATAAGACGGAATGGACTAATTTTTTTGCATAATTTTAGTTGAAAAAAAAGTGTTAATGAGAATTTCTCCTCTTTTCATTGATTTTTGAGTATGTGTTTGGCTAACTCTTAAACCCTAAGCGTTTTTTTTTTGCTCCTCAGGTATCTTTGTAACTGTTCGGCTGGACTTGTAATATTTTTCTCGTATAATGTTATCACTTATCAGTCGACGTGTATTTTCAATTGTTAATAATTTTTACTGTTTATTTCACTCTCTAAAAAATAATGTGAAATAACTACAAAAGAATTTTTTTTTTTTTCAAAAACATATTATTACTTATGTTTTCTTAGCGCACAAAATTTTGAATGATTTTTTTTATTCTTGTTTTAATTTAAGGTTAAAATATAAAATTAACATTAAATGTGTTACACTATTTTTTTTTTCAAAAATGTAATTACTATCAAATTTTTTACCATAAAAAAATTGGCTATCATTCCCCACACTCCCCCCGCCCACATTATATGATATTAACATAACATAAACTTTCAATAAATTATTGTTAAAAACAAAAATATACAAGCGAGAGAAATATACAAATCCAGTTGAACAGTTGCGAGTACACTCGAGGAGCAAAAAAAAAAAAAAACGCTTAGGGTTAAGGAATTAGTGTGGGTTTGTTGCTCTGATCGTTAGGTTGGGCAACAAGAGTTATGATGACGTCAAGTAAATAAAATAATTCTTACATCCTAAACGTAATATTCTCATGAATTGATTTTTTAGAACGTAATTGAAGAAATGCAAACTTAATGAATTGAAAAAAAATTTATGTTCATTTTTTTTCTTAAATTATTTTTTCATCCTTGGGCATTCTTAATTAAGAAGATAGTTTTTATTTTTGAACATAATAAAATTTCAAAATATTGTTTAATTTTAAACTTTTTCATGTCAATATTTTTTTTTTCTCACGATAGACGTATAATCATTTTCAACTTTTCAACTTTATTTTTCATTATTTTTGACAATTATTCAATTCTTAGACATTTGTTTAAATATGATTTTTTTAATTTAAATTTTATTATTTTTTTTTATCGTTTTTTCTCAGGTTTTCAACAGTTTTGGGTTTTTCTTAGGATATTCTTCAATTATTAGACATTCGTAAATTAAAAAAGAATTGATTTCTGTACATTGTAACTAAAATTAAAAACATAGTGTTTTTTTTTGGCTTTAAAAATAAATATGGATCTGGGAAAACTTGTTTTCATTGCCCATCTTACTCAATGACCCCTACGGTGAGGCTTTGGAAGATATTGAATCATCTGTGAATGGCCTATTACTAGGAGTACCGTCCTTTCTATTCTACAAACAATACATAGAATAAATTATGCAGATGAAAATTTTTTGTCTTTCAAAAATGAGTTACATGATGGAAGAGAGAACATTCGGAATCTAGTTTAGCAATTTATAAGTGGAAAAAAAATCAGCAAAAATTAAAAACTTGGATTTCATATTACTTTTTTCAAGTAGAAGGAGTAATTCTCGAGTATTTTTTCTCCTCGTACAACTGAATTTAGAAAGATGTACAATGAACATAAATCTTAGGCATGGGTGAAATAAAAATATTCCTTCCCTATTACTCTTCTGATTTGTATATGGAAGATTAATATTAATAATAGAAAATATAAATTAATGAATTTTTAAATAAAATTATTTATTTTATTTTATTTTTGCATCAAGATTAAATAAAAATAAATTTTAAAATTTTAAATAATTCAAAATATTAAAATTTAATATATTAATTTTTAAATAATATGAAAATATTATTAGATTTCAAAAAAAATTTTCAAACTAAATTTTTCTTGTTAGACCAAAGAAATTCGCCTGCAATAAATCAGCGCTGCCTCTTTTGAGGTAATTTTTTCCACCACAGTGAGTCGAGCTTTTTGTGAGCACTACACCAGTAATGAAATTTGTTTGAGCGTAGTTTTAAACTGATGTAAGATGCAACGAAGTTGAAAATTTTTTAATTCTAGCTTTGATGTAATCCCACGAGTATTTTATAGGTACCAACTATCTCGTGTTTGGATTAGTACATACGAATACGATAAATTAAGATAAATTCGCGACTTCAAAACTTGAGAAAAAGCTAGAAATTAAAATAGAGTAAAGTAGAATTCATAAATATTTTACTCGCGCAGAAAAAAGGACTGGGACCTAGGTACTCGATCAATTAAACGCGAAATTAAATACGGTAAAAAAACGAGAATTTAATTTTCATTCGAAATTCCCAAAACGTAAATATCGACCGTGAGAACGAAAGGAAAAAAAAGGTTACCTTCGGCTAAAACGCTTCTTATATTGACCGTAGGGCATTCGTACTATTGTACCTGGATAGGTAGCTTGGTGCATGATTCGGGTTAATTTTTGACTAAATTAATAATACGTTGAAACGAAGGTTCCCTAAGTTATTTATTATAAGGCCATCTCGTTACTGGGTATTACGAGAATCACGATTTTTCAGGAATTTCGAACTGATATTTGGTTTTTTGAACCGACAGACGCGACGGTTAGGTTTGGAATTCTGACATAGCTAAACCCAAACTAGCATCGATTTGAATGTAAAATCATGCTGGCGATTCGCACCTGCATATGAGTAAATCGCGCATACTTAGTGAACCAGTTCACTGAAATCTGGCATCATTGTAACCACGCACGATTCCGATACCACGGTAGCTCGGTGGAGTAAAAAAAAACCACGTGGAATTTCGAGAATGCTAGACAATGTGAGACGTGATAAGTATGTCACACTGTGGCATCTATACCGCATCAACGTCCAATAATCGATTACATCCGATAATACCCTCTCGTTGGCTGCTTCGTGGGAAGCTGAGAACCACGACGCGGCGTGTCAATTACCCGTGAACTAATCAACTTTATTTTCAATCTGAACTCGACGTCGACGTCGGTACACGAGTTATTAATCGTTCTACGATGAATGTAATATGGCGCGAAATTACAATTTAAACATTCTAACGTATATTTCGTCCTTTTTTTCCCCGCAGGAGACAGAAAAATGAAGGCCAATTATATTGTCAGACGCAAAGTTACGAAAGTCCAGATGCAGTTCTACATAGTGGACACGAACGATTAAAGGTAAGACGTCCGGGTTATCTACACCCGTGTCAACCACACTAACCCTTTTTTTTTTACGTTGTTTTTTACCGTATACAAAAATCGCTCGAATTGAAATTCGATAACCTTCGATCCCATATCCTTTTATTACGTGTAACCGCGGAACGCGCCGATAGTTAATTAAAAACACGTCTCAATTGCAGCTGGTTCGCCATCCATTGCCGATAAAACCGCATGTTGACATTTGAGACTAATCTTCCAGTATCATTGTAATTTCAGCGGCCGACGCGGTATAATTTGCTCGTCTAGTACATTAATACATTTCAATAATGTACCGCCGCGTTGAATCGTAAAAAATATACCTGGTTCGAATAGACCGATAACAACGGGTGAATTAGTTCGAAGATTTATTTTTAATCTTACACGTTCTCTTATAATGCAAATCAGATGGACCGATTCGACAATGGTTACATAAGCCGCTTCGTCGCCTCGCACCCTTAATCGAATTGTGTTTCGAAGTTTTTTTTTTCTCGCAAATCCCGGTTCTCCCCTGCGGTGCAATATTTTGATACGACGCGATTTATTTTTTTATATTTATATTTATTTTATTTTTCGCGTATACAAACAAAGATTATACGTTATTTTTTGCCTAGAATTCGCGATCATTTCGATTGTCTCGTGTATAATAGGTAGGCAACGAAGAAAAAATTCTGAATTGGTTTACTTATTAAAGAAATTTAATGAAAGGATGAAATCTATAAACCTTCGGGAATACGTTAATTGTAAAAAAAATAGAACAAATGTAGTATTTATTGTCATGCAATAAGTATATGAACACATATTTTTCAAACTATATCTGCTTGAGGTTACTCAAATTATTCTTAAATTTTTACAATCCGTTATTTTGAATCCATTTTGATCTAAATTCAAGAGTTCATATTCTGGTCATCAACTGACCCCACATATAAAGTTTGATATTTGTAGGTCGATTTGGTGAACCGATATGAAAGATTCATGAAATTTTCTGAAGTAATTTTCCTTCTCCCATAAATTCACTTGGGAAAGAAAAATCAGAATTGATCGATTTTTTTCCAGTGAGTGTTTATTGAATGAACAAAAAATACAAGGCTCACAACTAGTCTATTGCAAATTTTGGACCATACTGAATTACCTCTTTCGTGATTGACTATTCTCATTTTCTAACAGAGACGTTTATAGCTAACTTTGAAAATATTTTGAAGAATTTAAATGCCAGCCAAGACGAAGGAGGCAGTCATGCGTGAAATCAGTATAAACAAAAATAAAAAACAAACATCCAAAATCATCCCAAAAAATGTACCAAGCTAAAATATTTTTCCAACAAAATAAAGAAATTCTCCCGCTACCATAAGACAAGACTAAACATGTGGCTGTCGTTATTGAGTACCAAAATGACTACGAAAAAAAAAAATGTTGACGCTTAAATGACAGATACACGTAGGAAGTCATATCGTCCGATCCAATATAAAAAAAAATTGTGAATTGTGTGTCCTATGTTTTCTGTTCAAAAATCAAACTGGTTAGTCATTAGCGCTCATTTTATCACTTAACGCCACAATAAAATATTTTCGACCTCTCGTCTCGTATACCTCTACCACATTTTCAAGTCGATAAAGCCTTCCTTCCCCCTCTCCAACATCATAGATGGAGGTGAACTGGGGATATATGGTATGAGTTCATATTGATTACATTTTCACGAATTTGAGGCTCCTCAAGCTCTACTCAAATTTTGATAATCCGCCATTTTGGATCCATTTTGACCCAAATTCAAGAGGTCATATTCTTGAGAAATTAAACTTAAGGCAAAAATACTACATTGAACAGATATTTCTCAAATTATAACTACTTGGGCTCCTCAAAAAATCATCAAATTTCTACCATCCGCTATTTGGGATCCATTTTCATCAAAGTTCAAGAGATCATATTTTGCTCATCAACTAACCTTACACACGAAGTTTGATCTTTTTAGGTCGATTTGGTGACGAGATATGGAAGATTCATAAAATTTCTTGCATAGCAATTTCCCATCCAAAAGCGGTTTTTCCCTCAATTCTCTTCCAAATTCACTTGGGAAGCTAAAATTAGAATATGATAGTCACTTGAGTTCATTTTATCATATGAGATCACAACAAAAATTTTTCAACTTTTCATTTACCCCCAACCCCATTTTTGATCGATAACCCCTATTCCTCCCCTCAAACATCATGTAGGAAATTGAATTAAAGGTATTGTGCAGTTCTCATCCACAATAATCGTATGATTTCATATTAATCACATTTTTGCGAGTTTGAGGCTCCTCAAGCTCTACTCAAATTTTGATAATCCGCCATTTTGTATCCATTTTGACCCAAATTCAAGAGGTCATATTCTGGTCACTAACTAACCCCACATACAAAGTTTGATCTCTTCAAGTTGATTTGGTGAGGAGATATGGATGATTCAAGAAATTTCATGACTCGAAACTTCCTCAAAAGACATTTTTTTGCTCTAACTCCCCTCCAAATGCACTTAGAAAGCTGAAATTTGGATATGTTGGTGTACTTTACTTACTCCTTCATATGAGTTCAAAAATAAGGAATTTGAGCTTTTTGCCTCTTCTCCAGCCTCCCTCAAAATTTGAGTGATCCGCCATTTTGAGATGTATCGAAAAAACAAAAAAGTACCTTTTTCGCGTTTTTCAGTCGAGTCCATCACTAAATTTTAAACGAATTTCATGCATACCCGTCGGCGTTACGAGTGAGGTAAAATATATATATATATATATGCCACTATCCTTGTCAGACATCAGACGTTCCGAGACCCGGTCGTATTTAAAGCGCTAGAGATGCGTGCGTGAACTTTTTGGAAACCACTTAAATATAGCATTTTATGAACCTTTAGAGGAGTAAGAAAAATTCAAATCAATATAAATGATACGCAACGGTTCTTATGAGATACGCTTCAAATCTATAACTATTCTTGTCAAGCCCATCAGTGGATCTTTCAAAGATAGTACCGTATCTACGGTTTCCCAACGTTTGTATAAAACTTAAAGCTATATATGCTCAAATATACACACAAAACGTTTGGAGACTTCTTTTGGGTGTAGGATTAAGTTTCGGAACGATAGCAGTATTTCCAAGATCGGGTCTGACTTTACCGTAGCATACCAATATATCACATATATACACACCAAGAAGTTGGACATTTACCAGATTACAATAGTCTGAAATGCAAAGATTTGAAGACCCCACCCTCCCACGACAGCCCTTCCCAAATCAAGTGGGCTGTAATAGCTATCGTTAGCTAATAATTCTTGTTTCCAGTAATCATATAAGTCTATATTAATTTATCAACTTTCAGTCATTTGAGGCTCCTCAAACTTTTCTCAAATTTTAGACATCCATCATATTGTATTCATTTTGACCTGTGTTGTGAGCGATATAGGAGCTGTGCTAACACCTTTTTAAACAAGGACCTCACGTCTAAGATGTCTCAAATGTACGTAGATTACATATGCGATGAAATCAAAAACACAATATTTTCTTTTTTTACCTGCAATTATTGATATCTGAAATCCTTCATTTACTTCCCCTCTCCTCATCCCCTTCACCCCTTCATAATCACTCTTTTTCGCTTTTACTGTAATGAAAAAACAAATTACTTTGAAAATGCGTATTAAAATGTAAAAATAAGAATTAATACTTCGATAAAAATGTCACTTACACAACTTGTGCACGAGCCCTTCGATATGTGTGATAGGAAAACGAAGTTACAACGTTCGAGTGTAGACTCGTACGCGGTGAAATTGATTTTATGAATTTCATCGTTTTATTTTTCTTTTTTTGTAACGATAAAAGCGGAAACGTATTTTAAATGTGAATTTTCCGCATAGTCGTATCATATTCGTTCAACGAGAAATTTCATCGTTTCGTTTATTGAAAAAAAAAAAAAAAAAAAAAAAAGAAACGCCGTAAACGCGTATGTAGATTGTTACTAACTGATTACACGCCACGACTCGACTTCAATATAAGAAAACACCGAGGAAAAAAAGTTTGGTAACCGTTGTCACGATGTAATAAATTTTCAAAGCTTCGAGCGCGAAAGGACAGTCGAACGAGTTAATGGGTACCGGTATTGTAGACTTTTTTTTCAAACATACTTTTTTTCTATTTTAACGCTCGGGTTTACTTACTGGTATTCTCGATTCGCGTAATTATTGCAATGGTATAATCTGGTATGAGGATGGATCCTAACTGAAGGCGAGTATGGCTTCAGATAGGTGTTTGAAAGAGGTTGAGCTCGAGTTGCAAAATAAGTTTAGAAATTTGATAGTAATATTTTCTTCAATAAGGCAACAGGCTCGTATTCGAACTTTCATTTCAGGGAGAGGAGGCTAAAAGATTTTTTTACTGGAATTTTAGTACAATAGACTTTTAGATGGGAATGAATTTTTCGTTATTTTTATACATATTGCATTCAAAATTCACGAAGAATTTCAAACACTAATAGAATCTAGGAGATTAATACTTAATTTTTTAATTCAATAAATGCAGATTTTAATGAAGAAAAAACCTTGCTAGCGGTGACTAGTAAATTTTCCTTTATGTATATTTCATGTCAGTTCAAAAGAAAAACGGGATGTGCTCATAATTTCGCTGAATAGCCTTCACATGTTCCAAGAGAGTGATGATGTAAAGTTCATCTCGCCTTTTGGTTATTGACCTGTAAAGTATTTCTTGAAATTGCCATTCACTTTAATTACAGTTGTTGTTGTTTTTTTTTTATAATTAACTGGCGAGTTTATTTCAATTTTTTTCAAATTTTTATCGTAATAAATTATTATCTCTAACCAACCTCTGATAATCTGTAACTCGTGTTAGAGTTGTTTGTTAGCCCATCATATCCTCAAATTGTGCCAAGTGTATCTCATACTCACCTCCTACACTCCTCCATTCTCACAGAAATTCTTTCAAAATCCAAAAAATCTTAAAAGTATAGTGATTTTTTTCAAATTTTCATCATACCATTACATCTTCAAAATTATTTTTTGGGCTAAATTTTTTTTTGAAATTACATAATTTTTTCAATGTTCGAAAATTTAATAATAAAAAATTTATTTCAAATATTTTTAAAATTTTCAAGAGTTCTTAAAATGAAAAAATTTATCTTAAATTTAAATTAATGAAATAAATTTATTTAATAGAAAAATAAAATGGAACACAATTTAAGTAATATCTGTCTATTAATAATTAAAATCAATATCGTTTATAAATTGCAATTTCAAATTATTAGTGATATTATTAAAATGAATTTTTATATTGAAATTAAAAAGTGAATAATTAAATACCCATGATACATTTATGTTTTTATTGAATGAAGGATGTCTGTGGATTACCCCTTCCCTAAGAATTTCAGTTACGCAGTAAAACTGTGCAACAAAGGAAACGAAATCGATAATATAGAATGACCACAGTGATGGCTAAAAAATTGCTACTTTTGATGGAAAAAGCAATTTTACTCGATCGAATTTCGCACATTCTTGGCCTGAGTTACAGCCTCTTCATTTCAACCGACAGACGATTTACCCTTATGAAAAGCTTAATGCCAACTTGAAGTCCGTTAGAAATTTAGGCTCTCGTCCCTTTTTCTGTCCACCTTCGCCATAGATTAACAATTTTCCATCGAATCGAAATTTTAGAAAAAACTTTTTCATTTCTATCCAAGTATATTTTCAATCTGTTATGATGGCCACATTAACATTTATATATATATTTATGTATATATTCCTTTTTGGAAAACGAAAATATTCTTGAAAAAAGAAAGAAAAATTATAATTTTTGATAATAAGTTATAGATCACTTCATATCATATGGAAAGGAAATTCTTAAATTCACTTCATTAATTTTGAAGGTGGTGTCTTCTTTTGTCACCTTTGAATAAGTTGTTTTTTGAGTAAAACGTGCCAACCGTTTCATATGTAGTTAGTAATAAAAATAAATAAAATTTCATACTCATCTCAAGTTTTCTTCCATGTACGTCTACGTACCATGGAGGTAGAAATAATGAATTTTGGAAGTGACTGAAAAAAAAAAACATTTTTTTTTTCACATTCAAGAAATGAAATTCATTAAAAGAAATATATTGCCAGCGCATGTTGGACATAAAATTACCGTTTTCCATACCAAGTATGAAAAAATATAGCTTACTGTTTGTAGGGGGGGGGGTGGAGGTGAGGTGTCGTCTGAAATACATATAACATCCTTCAAGTAACAAATGCACATTTTTCTTTTTCTTCTTTTATTATGTAAACATAAAATATAGGAATTACTCGATGGCAAAAAATAATGGAAATGGAGAGGTGAAAAAGATGCACAAAAATATCGAAATTCAAACCAAAAAAAAATATGATCATAATTTTTCTAGGCTATCTTTATGCATAAAAACACAATTAAGACAACGGAGAGGGGGAGGGGTGGGGAGGGGGAGAATGATTGGAATCCACTTCGAGAACCTACCATTCAATTTTTTATGAGCTTTCAAAAAGCTGAAAAAACTACTGAAACTCTTCCCCCTCCACCCTTGCAATTGATTATCGGTGTCAGTTTATGGATTTGTCCCTTCTAATTTGAATTCAATTTGTCGCATTGGCTTGTAATTATACGTATTTTCTTTTTCACGACTGATCGAGCCCCCCTCTTAAAACATTATAGATACTACTGTGCTCCAAGGAACAAACTTGAATTACATACTTGATTAATTAAAAATTATTATTTTTATTTTTGAAAGTCAACAGGACAAAAGAAGAATCAAAATATTCAAAGACGTTTTTTTAACTTGCGGACAGTGGATTCTACATAAATAATAACCACAAAGCTTATTTTCGTTTAAAAAAGAAATCTCTCCAAAATCCATCTATTTTTATTTCTTTTTCAAAATAAAAATGAAAAAAAACGTCTTGAAAAAAGAGGAAGTTTTAAAAATTAAGAAAAAATTTTTAACATTATAAACATACCTAAAGAATTGAAAACGATCATTGCAAATTTTTTAGAAACCAAGATATCAAAAAAAATGAAGTTTAGTTTTGCGTAGACATAAGTGAAATGCCAAATACTTTAATTATTACATTAAAAAAAAAAAAAATCAAAAATGAAGTGTCTCTTTATTATTCAAAGAACTGAAAGAGGAAATAAGGGGGGTGGGAAGAATCCAAAAATGAAGGAAAAATGTATTTAAAAAATGGAAGGGGGATTTTCGTATTGAAAAAAAAGTGCAAGAAAAGGTCTAAAAAACTAAATCTTTATTTGTTCATAATTTTTAATGATAATCGCCTCGAAATAATTTGTCAGCCTTGGTAGTCTGTGCCTAAATCCATCGCTTATGATTCTTCGCATAATGCACTAGAATATACTCATAAATATGTACTTGTCATTCCCCTTTTTCAACACAACTGAAGCAATGCAATACTGTCACATCCTTCTTACAACTCATCGTGATAAAGGAAATAATTTTTAGAAAACGAAGAAACGCCTATTGAAAAGAAACGACGAAGAGTAAATAAAATGTGAAATATTTTCTTGATGGTTTCCTAGATAAGTAATTTTTCCGCAACTCCAAAATGTCGTGTACTTTATTTGATTTTTTTATTCGGCTTCTTATTTACCTACTTGCGTTACTTTTGTAGCAGGCGTTCGTGGTTGCTTCTCTATTTCCGTGCATCTTTCCCTTACTCGATAATAATATCGTGTCAACTTCCTGTATGCATATTTTCCCATAGTGTAACTCTGTACATGATTTTTTTTTTCGCTTAAAAATCACGTGCCCTATTTGAAATATGTTTTTACACTAGTCATTTTCGTTATTACATTACATTCTATTTGGAGCTGGTTTCAAAAATATATAATCGAATAGCTCGACGATTAAATCGATTAATTCGTTCGACGCGTTAGATTAACGTGTACGTCTGCGTTGGATAAAAAATTCGACAAAAATTATTAATTACGATCTCGATCGAGTAAAGCATAAAATTAACGAGTCTACTATGCGGTCATTTATGGGCGTTACCAGTACATCGTCCCACAAATAGTAGCCTACTTATTATGGTCTACCAAGGTATCAGAACGAGAGTGAAAAAAAGCGCTACGTACGTCCCTGTGTACGGGTCCGGTGCGAAGGTGGCTTTAAGAAAGAGCTAGGTTTTACAGCAAATTGATCGAACAAACTAGTAAAATGTAATACCTTAATCTGTACGTCGATCGTCTCCTGGTCTCATCTTCTACTAGTAGTTTTACACAACTGGTACGTGTTCGGTGCGGAATAAAATATAGCCTCGAATGTTTATTCGAGTACATTTGATTGAATAGATAAGCGAGTAACTAGTTTCTGATATTTTCACGCCTTGTAGTTTATAACACAATTGGTCGTACGTCTTTTACACGACTCTGAGGCGAAAATTCTTTCCTCTTTTCGCCTCGCTTTTTGCGTTCGCTCCTTTTCTACGCCGATCGTGTAATTTAATTATCGAAGGAAAAGCGCGATTTTAAAAACCCTCCGACCCGGTAACTTGCGATTGGCAACACATGGAAGCGGTTTTTAATTCGTGTTATTGGTAGCGCCCGCGTATTTCCACCATAATTGAGATTAGGCGCCTGAAATACGAGATTTTTGCACGAACGTAATCAACATGTCAGCCGTTTCAGTTTTTCAATAAACCTCTTCGACCGAATACAAGCGGGATTTGCTGTCATATTGGTTCGTATATCCGTACGAAAGCTGCGTGTAAGCCATCTCCCTCGTTCGCCACCGCAGCCAAGGTTTATTTGCGTGCGTACAGCTTCGCAATGGGGAAAATTAAGAAAAAAAATAAACCGATGCGAGTTTTCGGCTTTACGAGTTGCTCGTCGCAATGAAATTAACTTTCCAATTCCCGCAAGTGCGCGAAATTTCTTCTCGCCACCGATACCCACGGACCGCGAATAAAAAAACACCCGAGCTACGAATGAAACGAAAATATTGTCCTATACCGGAAAACCCGACGGAAATATTGAAAATAGTTCCTCGGCGCGTATTGCTTTTATATCGTTGTGTACCTGAGGTAAATATATTTCCAATATTTGGCCATATTTCGTATTTATTTTCGATAAAAAACTCGATTCGCGAATTTCGTCTTCAAAAATAATACTAGTCTTGTTTCCTTCAGAAATCTCCTCCTTGTATAGCGTACAGACCCGAACAAGCGTTCGAAATTGCAAAAAAAATACGCTAAAAAATAACCCATTGAAATACACTATACAGCGATTGGCGTGACTGGAGGTGATTTTTTATTAGCTCAGACTCGCGGACGTAGGAAGTTGTCGGTACACCGGAGCACGACGAATTCGCCTTTGTTTTCGAACATGCGCCTCGTAAATTATGCAATTACATTTTAATGTTGTTTTTATGTACGCAGGGTACAACGCAAGATTTATTCGAATTATTGGAGAGAGTACAATGCAGTCGACTGGATGATCAACGTTGCGTATTACCAGCTTATTTTAAGGTAACTCGTTCGTTTCAATAATTTAAGCAATGACGCCGCTCGTCGTTCGTATATGCAAATGCATCGACACGTTCGAAATATCAATGGTATTATACATAGCGTGGATATTTCCTCCTATTCTGGTTCCTGATAACGTTTGTGTATGCAACTTCATTAACATGGTGTACATAATGTACGCCTTGCTTATGCAATTCATAGACAAGCGTGTCGTATGGGTTGCATTTTTAATAAAAAATTTTTCAAGGGGACTTGAAGTTAGTGATGATATAATGCTTCATATATCACTATATTATAAATATGTAGTATAACCAAATTTATGCAGGTACCAATTTTAAATTTCATTTTAACGAAAACCCTATTCGAATCGTAAATTTTTCTTCTATTAGTAGCCAATCAGGGAACAGTGTTGAGAATATTGATGGGCAGCGAATCCATTTGTTTTCAAATCGATTCAAATGAAAGTCGACGAATCGTGAATGGATTTCTATTTTCTTTTAGTAAATTGTACGATTCGAAACTCAAACCGTCGTCTTTGCTCTTGCTGAAATTTAAACTGAACCAGCCCATCAGCAAGCTTCATTTTTAGCTGAGTTTTCAACAAAACGATAGCTATTACAGCCTACCTGATTTGGGAAGGGAAGGTCGGGGGAGGGAGGGGTCTTCAAATCTTTGCGTTTCAGACCATTTGTAATCATCTAGCAAATGTCCAACTTTTTGGTATATATATATTTTTTTTTTCTCCCCACGCGTAGCACCGGCGAGTATTCATAAAATTCGCTCAAAATTTGGTGAGAGACTCTTCTTGAAAATGCGCAAAAATACTTTTTGTTTTTTCGATAAATTTCAAAATGGCGGATCACTCAAATTTTGAGGGGGGCTGGAGAAGGGGCAAATAGCTCAAATTTTTCGTTTTTGATTTCATATGAAAGAGTGAGTCACGGATACTAACATATCCAAATTTCAGCTTCTTGAGTGCATATTGAGAGGAGTTAGATCAAAAAACGGCTTTTTGAGGAAGTTTTGAGTCATGAAATTTCTTGAATCTTCCATATCTCCCCACCAAATCAAGTTAAAGAGGTCAAATTTTGTGTGTGAGGTTAGTTGGTGACCACAATATGACCTCTTGAATTTGGATCAAAATGGATTCAAAATGGCGGATTATCAAAATTTTGAGTAGAGCTTGAGGAGCCTCAAGTTGGTAAAAATGTAATTAATATGAATTCATATGGTTATTGGGGATAAGTTGTATACTATATCCCGAATTCACTTCCATACATGATGTTGGAGGGGGAAGGCGGGGTTACCAACCTAAAATAGTGGTGGGGGTACAGGAGGGGTCGAAAATTTTTTATTGCTGTGTCATATGATAAAATGAGCCCAAGTGACAAACGTATTTTGATTTTAGCTTCCTCAGTGATTTTGGAGGGGAGTTAGAGCAAAAAACGGCTTTTGGAGGGGAAATTGCTGCAGGAAATTTCATGAATCTTCCATATCTCATCACCAAATCGGCCTAGAATGGTCAAACTTTGTGTGTAGGATTAGTTTGTGACCAGAATATAACCACTTAAATTTGAGTCAAAATGGATCCAAAATGGCGGATTTACAAAATTTGAAGATAATTTGAGGACCCTCAAATAGTTATAATTTGAGAAATATGTGTTCGCATGATTATTTCATGGCAAGAAATACTACATTTGTGCCAAATTGAATTTCTCAAGTGTTTTTGGAAAGGATAGGGTAGGGGTTTTCAGACTTGGTATTGGGTGTGGCCTGTAGTGATGAACGGTTAAGCAAGGTTATTACTAAATCAAAACAAGCCCCAGTTAAAAACTCAGCTCCAGTAATGCGGCATGGCTGCTTACGTTTTTATTTTTATTTTACCGTGTTCAGACTTCAGAGTTCAAAGCTTAAAACGAAACAAGCTCATCAGTCAGCTTCATTTTTTGTTTTCACGTGTTCAGACTTCAGAGTTAAAAGCTTCAAACCACGTTCAAACAGTGTTAAGTGTTTTGTTTTAAATTTTAATTAATGAAATATTAATAGAAAACGGTCAACTATGTTATTAAACAAAAAATCAAGTAATTCGGGTCGAGCATCAAAAGAGTTGGCCTCTAGCAGATTATAGTGGAACTTCTGAAAATGTGAAAATGAGTAAAATACAACATTGATTTAAATGGAAGCAATTTCGTTTATCCAATTTTAGGAGAAAATAAGGGCATTCAGAGGAAAATTCATTATGATGTTTTTTTTGGACGATAAAATTTCCTTTCCAAAGATATAAACATTCTTATATTTTCATCCCCTATAACAATAGAAATTAATTGTTCATTTTAGTATTAATCATTTAATGTCAACTATTCGCTCATCACTTGACACTTGTTCAATAATTAGTCTGTTAAAGTTGCGTTTAAGTGAACTATGCAATGAGGATTTTTTATTCAGTACTCATATATCATCGTTAATTCGTTATTGCTATATGGAGTAGATAATGTGTCACTGTAATAACTCATTTATTCAAATTCTTATCATTACTGGTGATGAAAACATAACAATATTTATATCATTGAATAGGAAATTTTATCCTCTAAGAATTAAGCTATGATGAATTTTTCTTTGAACCCTGCAGTTTTCTCGAAAAATTAAAAAAACGAAAACGCGTCTTTTTAAACAAAAATGTTAAATTTTGATCAGTTTCAACTTTTCAAGTAGAACAGCTTTGAAATCAATAAAAATACCGCATTCATGCGATTTGTAAGGTGGCTCTTCCTGTATTGTTGGTTGCTTTACATACATTGTAGGCATTATCAATACGTTACTTTGAATTCCATTTTCTAGATGATGTAAAATAATACTGATTTCGATTTTTGAAATGCTGTGGGTGAAAATGTCGAATGATAATAACTATGAATAATTTCAAGACAAAGTATTTTTGTGTCCCCCTCCCGGGCCTCTGAAAAATCCTTGTTATCCCACCAGTATGATGTAAAATGAAATACGTTATTCTGGTTTATGAAGATTGCAGGCAAACTAATCCTCCAAACGTTCAGATTTTTGGAGAACTTTGATCATAAATATGTACTCTTGGGAATAAAAAAAGATTTTTCAATTTTTGAACCCTTTTGGGAATCATTAGGAAACTTTTTAAGCATAATGATATTTATTTTCAAAAGCAAATAATTCGGAAAATATTTTTCCCCTCCACCTCCCTCCTCCCAGTACACCTTTATAAACAAAAAAAAAGCGAAAATCATTAAATTTCGTACCTTCCTTCGCTTCTAATCCTCATAAACTGGAACAGTCTGAACATGGTACCTTATCTTATTTCATAACTATGAATGGGAATTTATTAATTACTGCGCATTAATTACCACTAAATTTTTGACAATTTTATATGATAATAATAGGTAGATTCTCCTTTGTATTTTCAACTCAGTAGTTAAAGAAGTAGAGGGCGCTGTAAACAATAAAACAAAAAATTACAAAAACCTTCTTACCAAGTCCCCCGGACCTGGCTTGTTTAAGGTGACACTGTAAATGTTGAATTTTTCTTTCATTGTATGCGAACAACAAACTAATGAGTGAATGAATACTTCATTCCATAAAAGAAATAATCACTTCGATTAAATAACTTTGAGAATATTGTTGTAGTAATTTGGCATAAACCTCGACCAATGATGAAAACTAATAAAGTGCACAGGTTTGCCTTAGGGCTTAAGTACTTCAATCTTATACTTGAAGTAGATAAGCAAAGAAATTCCGTTTCCTTACGCATTTTACAAAAATAATAATCAACACGTAACCAGATAAGCTGATATAAATTTACTCCCATAATTGGACCTATTTTTAAATAACCCATGAATATATAGCATATCTTAGCTTCAGTATACTCGTACTTTTCTAGCAAATGTTAATGAAAGTTCTAAATTAGAAGTGAACAAAGATGACAAAATCTGTTATTTCAGAAGTCACGCGTGTTAGAAACTTTGCTTCATTAACGAACGATAGCGGCTTAATTTACGTGGTAATTTACTTACGTAGCGTGATTTTTGACAGATATTTCATAATCTAATTTTATTATCATATCTTTCACCTGCTTATTAGTGAAAACTTCTGTATTATAATTAAGTTTATTATTTGTGACGTGATTTGAATTAGTTCTGAATTTTATTTTTTCAATGAATTATAATCTCATAAATCTTACCGTGGTGAGAAAGTTGCAAATCCTTTTTAAACTTTTTTTTTTCGGTCTATTTTATGAAATCTTGGTAAAGTCTGATACCACCTTCTGTTGTCAAAAATGTTCATCATTATCAACAAGTTCATTACCTGAAATTCAAAAACAAAAAATTCATTATATAGAGTGATACCACCGGGTAATTTTCTTCAGCCGAAGAAAAAATTTTATTAAAATAATTGCTTTTCATTAAAAGTGAATCATTAAATTATTTTTTTTACTTAAGCTGAGTATTTAATTTAAAGCAATAGCAATTACAGTTTACCTAATTTGGGAGGGAAGAGGTCGGGCGGGGAGGGGGTTTCTTATCTTCGTATTTTAGTTTATTTGTAATTATATGGCAATAGTCCAATTTCATGACTTTTTTTCTCACCAACGTAATGTGAAAGGGCATGACGAAAAAATTCTAGTTAAATTCCGCAAAACCACTTTTAATTTTTATCCTATTCATCTCAAAATGGCACTTCCCTGAAATTTTGAGAGGAACTAGAGAAGGTGAAAATAGTTCAAAATTTTAGTGTTTGATCTCGTATGAAAGAGTGAGTCATGGTCACTAAAATACCTAAATTCCGTCTTTCCAAGTGCATTTTGAGAGGATTTAGAGCATAAACTGCTTTTTGGAAAGTTTTGAGTCATGAAATTTTTTTAATCTACTACATCTCCTCACCAAATGAACCTTGAATGGTCAAACTTAGTACATAGAGTTGATTAGATACTAAAATACGACTCCTCAAATTTGTGTTGCAAAGGATCCCAAGATGGCAAGTGACCAAAATTTAAGAAAGGCTTGAGCAGCGTCGAATCACTCAGATTTGACAAATGTAAACTCATATGATTACTTAAGATGAGAAGTATGTTATACGCTGATTTCAGATTCACATGCGATTTTAGAGGTGAAGAAAGGAAGGGGGTTATCATTCGTTAGATAATGAGCCCGCATAACTAAGATATTTCAGTTTTAGCCTCCTAAGGTAATATGGAGGGAAGATAAACCAAATGAAGACTTTTAGAGGGGAAATCATAGTAAGAAATTTTATAAATCTCGCATATCTCCTCAACAAATTGACCTAGGGAAGTCAAACTTTATATGTAAGGTTAGTTGAGGGTCAGAATATCACTCTTTGAATTTGAGTGAAAACGGATCAAAAATTATTAAAAATGGCGCATAGCCAAACGCAAATGGCTAAGATTTCATCATATGTGAACTTACATCATTATTAGTAATGAGAAGTGTGCTGTAGGTTAATTTCACTTTTACATGTGATTTTGAAGGGCAGGAAGAGGGGTTTTGTTCTCTGAATGTGGGGAGGATAAAGAATAGTTGAGAATTTTTTATTATAGTGTCAGATGATAAAGTGAGTCGAAATGACTAATATTTTCAATTTTAGTCATCTAAGGGAATGTGTAGAGGAAATTACAGTAAGAAATTTACCAAGTCTCACATAATTATCTCCTCACCAAATGGACCTGGAAAGCTCAATTCTCGTATTTGGGTTAGTTAGAGACCAGAAAATGAATCCTTCTTGGGTTATAATCGATAAGAATAGGATCCAAAATGAGGTAGCCTATAGCCAAGATTTGAGATAAGCTTAAGAAGCTTCAAACAGATAAAATTTGAAAAATAAATAATTTTTCAATTCTCGTGGAAAAAAAGTACTACATAATTCGAATTGAATTATTTGTGTGTTTTTAAGAGGGATAAGGTGGGTGTTTTGGACTCAGTACTGGATGTGGCCTTTGTGGTTAAGAAGTTTATGTGACAATATTACCTTCAAACATGAATCAGCCCCAATTAAAAACTCAACTCTAGATGTGGCATGGCTGCTTACTTTTTTTCCATCGTCTCACGTAACCGACGAATAGAATTGACAATCGATCCATTTCTATTATTTTATGCCATTTTCTCCACATCTAGCGATAAATTTCTCGTAAAACTCAATGTTCAGTCATCATCAACACTCGGAAACGATCTCAGAAATCACTCCAACGTCTTCCTGCCTTACAACGAGAACATTTTCGCAATATTAATAGGCTCGAAAGAGATTTGAAAAGGTTTCTCACAAAGACGTCTGGACCGGGTAATTACCAAAAATTGTTCCCTCGTGGCTACATTTTTTTCCTTGGAATGGGAGAAAAAAAGCAACATAAAGCGTCGTCGAGTTTATCCTATAAATCATCTTCGCAGACGCAGCGCAATTATAAAGCCCGCCGAGTAAATAATTCGCGCGCCCGTGTAAAATCAACAAAAACCGCCGAACTTGAAAAATGTTATTTGAGAGTTTCTCTCGAGTCGATTCCGGTGGAAACACGCGTACGCGCGAACAAATTGCTCGATTATTTGGTGCAAAAATGCGTCGGCGAGTCGACCGATGATCGTATAAAACACCGAATAAATGACCAGCTTGTTTGAGAAATCACTCTAAATAATAAAACTTTATAAAAGACTTTTTCGAAAAAGTTTATTCTTTTTTATGGCTGGCTTTTCATTCTTTTTTTCGCATCTTGCGAGTAACTTCGGACTTTAATTAAATTTCTATAAACGTTACAACCGTGGCGAATGTTTTACTTAGTTTGCGAAAACTTTTTAAACGGGCGATATGAGAATGCAATTGGATAAAATAACTTTCTAATTTCGGTACAGGAGGTGGAACTCGTTAAGGGATAAAATTTAATCTAGGTTGCGACGAGATTTCTATTTGCAGTTGGGAGGGGAAAAATTGTCGAATAAAATTACACGTATATGCGATTTACGTCACCGTATTCGAACGTCACCGCAACATCGAGCTAAGTCGCATAGAAAAGTTGAATTTGTTTGCATTTATTCACCAACAATACACACGAGGCGCGTAAAAAACCAGACATTACAGGGAGTAGGTATATTTTCGATAACGGATTTCGCTGCTTTTATCGCGTCGATAGGTACGTTTTAAAATATCAACGAGCGAATACCACGAGTACAGCGCAATTGCGAACCTTATTCGTCGTACCGTTCGTTTCTCCTAAACCATTCTAATTGAATGAAGAGAAGAAAAAAATACCGTCTATAAATTCGCAAACCCGGATTTTCTTTTTTCCTAACGCAATATCCGCCGCTAAATGGGTACGAATGCGAATACACTCCATTGTTTTCGATTATCTAAAGTAAAACGTAAAGGGTATCAAATAAACTCGTCCGTCGAGCGGCGGTTTAGGCAGCCCATTTTACCTTTAACAATTGCATACCTCCGAGCCATACTTCGGCATCAATCTACGGCACGTTTCCGCGTTTCAGGTACTTTTCTTCATTGTAGCTTTTTATAATTCACTAGGCGAACGCAAACCTTCACATATAGAACGCGCGTGGGTTATATGTTGATAGTAATAGAGTCGATAAGAAAATAAACGTATAGAATAAATGGTAATCGCAATCGGCGCACAACTGACATAGCGCTAAATAGCGAAATTTATGTTACCATGATGTATAGCTAGTTGCCTACCTTGAAAATTCAAGGAATAAAATGGGTGCTTTCTCAAGGAGGAATGATGACATTTTTTACCGTGAAATTTGCAAAGCAGCGAATTATTTTATCGTCATAAAAATAAAAACGTAAGCAGCCATGCCCCATTACTGGAGCTGAATTTTTAAATGGGGCTTGTTCAGGTTTACAAAACAATTGCTAACCCTCTCATGTCTAAAGACCACAGCCATTGCAAAGTCTAAAAACGCCAACCCAATCCCTTCCAAAACCACTTAAGAAGTTAAACTCAGAACAACAGAAATGTAATGATATGAATACACATTTCTCAAATTATAACTACATGAGGCTTCTCGAATTATCTTGATAATTTTTACCATCTACCATTTTGGATCCATATTGACCCAAATTGAAGAAGTCATATTCTGGTCATCAACTAAATGTAAACACGAAATTCGACCTTTCTAGGTCGATTTGGTGACGAAATATGGAAGATTCATGAAATTTCCTGCAGCAATTTTCCCAACCTCCTCAAAAGAAGTTTTTGGCTCTAACCCCCCTCCAAATTCACTTGGGAAGCTAAAATCAAAATAAGTTAGTCACTTGGGCTCATTTTATCATATGAGAACGCAATAACAAATTTTCAAACTCTCGTGTACCCCCACCACATCTTTAGGTCGATAATCCCTCTTTCTCCCCTTCAATATCATCTGTGAAAGTGAATTTGGGATATAGCATACTTCTTATCTCCAACAATCGTATGAGTTCGTATTTATTACATGTTTACTAATCTGAGACTCCTCAAGTTCTACTCAAATTTTGATAATCCGCCATTTTGGATCTATTTTGAGCCAAATTCAAGAGGTCATATTCTGGTTACTAACTAACTTCACACACAAAGTTTGACCTTTCTAGGTTTATTTGGTGAGGAGATATGAAAGATTCAAGAAATTTCATGACTCAAAATTTCCTCAAAAGATCGTTTTTTGCTCCAACTCCCCTCCAAGCATTTAGAAAGCTGAAGTTTGAGTACGTTGGTGTCCATGATTTACTCTTTCATATGAGTTCAAAAACAAGACATTTAAGCTACTTGTCCCTTCTCTAGCTCTCCCTCAAAATTTGAGTATCGGTCATTTTGAGATGTATCGAAAAAACAAAAAAGTACCTTTTTTTGCATTTTTAAGAGGATTCTCTCACAATATTTTGAGTGACGCTACGCGTGGAGAAAAAAGTATTATAAAATACCATAAAGTTGGGCATTTGCCAGGTGATTACAAATGGTCTGAAGCGCAAAGATTTGAAGACCCTACCTTCCCCGCCCCATCTTCCTCAAATCAGGTGGACTGTAATTGCCGTCGTTTTGAAGTTGGAAACTCGGATAAAAATATTTCTTTTATTTTTCAGCACTTTTTAAATCTTAATATCATCTTGATGTTTTTTTTTTATCACATATTTTCTTTATTTTTTTGATTATTATTCAACAATTTGAAAATGATAATATATTTGGACATGACAAGTAAATTGAGAAAAAAAAACATATTTTCACATTGGTAGAGAGTATTGAACTATTATGTAGTTCTCAAATAACTTCAGCACTTAATTTATTTAGAAAAAAAAATTGAAATCAAGCAATATTTCAAGGTAACCTCTTCCTTCTACAAAAATTATAAGGCACCCTTAAAAAATGAATTTTGAAAAATAATGAAGTAATATTCTTGAAGAAAATTCGACTCCGGAAAGATTTAAAAAAAATTATAAAAAATTTTAAGGTTGTACCTTATACTAGATAAGATGATCAAATTTTCATCATTTAGAAAAACCATAAAAAACTTGACCAATTTTCGAAAAATCTCCATCTAAAAAAATATTTTAAAAAATTAATAATGTAAGAAAATAAATAATAAAAATTACAAATATACTATTTCGAAATCGTATCTCTACCATTAATATTTTTCATGAAAAAAAAAAAAAATAATCGCAATAACATGAATAATAATAATCATAAAATAAATGGTAACTAAAATGCTGGTTGAAGCTGACTGTAATAAAATTTACTCGAAAATTTTCCCAATTAGGGTACGAAAATCTGCAATTAATCGCTTTACCACTTCACATCGTAAAAGTAAGCAAATCCGTAACGCCACCCTTTTGGGAAAAGTAAATGGCTCTATTCATGCAATATAAATTTCGTATCAGTTACTAAACATTCTATACGTTCTAAAAACCCATACGATACTTTACCATAGATAACGCGAAAGACTAATTAGCAAAAGTTTTATTCAAATCGTTGTTTAAATCGTTTCTTTCACGTAGTTTCGACGATTAATTTGATAACGTCGATATATTTTCTGGGAATACCTATTCCTGGCCATCTTTAGTAGGAATTACATAAAACTGCTATATCTAAGTGATTCGCTGGCATATTTTCTTACACGAAATAATATTTCATATTCCAACATTTCTGCCGTTTAGGTACTTATAAATAAGGTTATATCGAAGTTCGATAAGTTCATTTTGTTGTTGTTGTTGTTATTGTTGTTGAAAAGTGAACAGATGAAGGAAATTTAATTGCTAAATGACCGCCAAAAAACGTAAAAAATTTATTCTAAAAGCTGATGATAATAACTATCAAAATAAAATGAGATTTTTCTTTGCATCCTAAAGTGTTATACATATTTTTTCGCAAAAAGGATGGAAAATGTTTAATTGTAAATACTTTTTCAAAATTTAGAAAGTCTTACGTATTTTCTTATTTTTTAAAAAAGCAACAAATTTTATTCACTATCAAAAATTAACAAAAAAAATCTTAATATATAGGTCATATGCATAGTATGAGCTTGCTTTTAGGTCTTCAGTACTCAGCTACATATCTTTTACTCGACATCAAAAACTATCATTTTCATGAAATTTACAGTTTTTTGTGGTCGAAAGTTACCCTCCGTCATTTGAAGACTAAAAAATGTTCAGTCATCATTTTTTTTTTTCAAAAAGGGGTCTCGATCTTTTTTCATTAAAGAAAAAGTACCAAATTTTATGTAAAATTAGTAAAATTAATGATAAGTCGTTATTACTGGTCACAAGTAGAATGTGAATCTTGAAGATCGTTAGGATTCAGGAGACGGAATATTCCTAATTTTATCACACAGGGCTTCGTTAAAACATTTAAATGATGTTTTGAGGCAAACTTGGGAATCCCTATGAGGCCTAAATTATGCGTATTTCATTTCCAAACTGGTAAAGAGGTCATATCGAGTTTATAATATGTATGTGACCCATGAACCATCCACTTTATTTGTTTTCGAAAACGCCAACAATTTCGAACTTCTTCCAGAAATTGGAAAAAAGTTCAAATCTCCCAAATTTTGGAAAAATTGGCTATAAAAAACTTTTTCAATCTTTAAACATAACATATAGCTTCTAAACGCATATAAAAAAATAAAATTCTCAAAAAATTATTTTCATTTGAAATTTTAAAATTTTCCATCAATTTTGAGAAGCGAAATTTTTTCACGTTTCTTGAGTATAATTATTCGACTCATTTTCCTTCGTTCTCTCAATTTTTCGAAAATCCACGAAATTCACCTGTCCACCTCAGTAAGTACCAAGTAAGGTTTGCCGAAATATTTTTTAATGTGAGAATACACTTAAAATTACCGATTGTGGAGTAAGTTCTGGGTTCCAGCTAAATATTATGCGTTCAAAACTTGGTAAAATTATCGAGATAACTACTGATTATGATTACAAATATAATACCTAATTTTATACATGTACTATCCTAATTGTATCAATTTCAGTGTCGGTTTTAGGATCCTTGCTTGGGGGAGGTGGGGGGGGGGGTTCAGTTTCATACAATCAAATGGAAAAGATAGCGAATTGTTTAAAATTACTAAAAAGTTGGTATATACTAAAAAAGTGTTGGGGTTATTTCCGCTCGTTACATTTTTAATTTAAAAAAAACACCCGAAAAAAAAGCTCTTTGGAGGTTAGACACCTAATCTTTCACCCCCCTCCCCCCCCCCAAAACAGCTATGATCAATTTTAATCTGATTTCGCTCTATTCACATGTTGCATAAAATATGTTGAGATCTCCTAAATATTGGAAAAAATAATCAAATATGCTTTTTAAATGAACTTCCACATTAAAAATTTTTTTTTTCAACTTAGAAATTAGAAGCCCATTTTGGCTAACTTTAAAATTAAATATGATGAATAAAATTTTCATCACGTACCTTTGAGGTCATCTGACAACCACTGAAGGCCCTTTCTACTTGCAAAAAAAAAAATTTGGCCCATCTCGGTACCTATTCTTCATATGAAATTGCCTCGAATTCATTTGAATGGCGATTTTTCTAATATTATTCCCCTATTTGCCATGCCAGAAATGAAGGAAAAAATTTAATATCGAAATAATTCGATTTTCACTCAAAATATGACCTCTTTACCCCCCACCCCCACACACGAAGGTTTTCAATGTAACCATGAAATAGGTTATAGAGTTGTAATAGATGTGAACGCCTCGATAATTGAAATCTTTTAATGGTATGGGGGAGACGTTAGTAAAGCACTTAGCAACACCGTAAAACATTTCTTTTTTGGTCGTCGAGAAATCTTATCAGACATTTGCATCGATTGGAAGGTCGGTAATGAAAACACCATATGATCGAATTTCCTTCTTTTAATCCAACAACGTGAAAATAATTAATCGAAATTTTTGAATTCGCGTCAAAGTTGAAAGGAAAGCTTAGAATGTGGTAAATTTTAATTTAGCTTCGGTAATTTTCCATTACACCGACTACATTAGACAGGCGTAGAGTTGAAGCTCTAAAAGGGATGAATAAATGTGCTAAGATATCTCATCACCTCCGCCGAAACGATTAGTTCAAACGAAGCTGTCAAGTATGTGAATACGTTTGTAATGAAGATGTAGAACGTGGTTAATCGCCATATAAATTACCATCTTTTATAAATCCCTGTTCGACGGCCATCCGCGATAAATTGCACGTTTCGCCAACTTCAACCGGGAAGTTGTAAAATTGAAAAATTAATTACGACCAGCATCCGCAAACACCGAATGAGCCTCCGTTTCGCCGCCGACGTGAAATTTACTTTTACAGACCTTGAAATTGTGTACGGTTCTTACGTATAGCGATGCTCCCATTAATAAAAAGCTTCGTCGTAGTCGATTTTAATTTATGCGCATAACAATAGATATCTACGCGGTTTATAAAACACCTCGGGTGTTTTTTTCTGTGGCACGTTCGAGTTCGCGTATTTATCAGAAAAGACGTACTACTCGTCCTAGCCGAGTGTCGAGATGACTGATACGTTTATCGTTTACAATTCGTTTTAACGCGACCCATCTGTTGAATTTTCCTCGCGTCCTAATACTCGACGCATATGCCGAGTGTCGATCCTCAAATCTGGTCGGTAATCTTATTTCGTATGTAAGTGGATTTACGGTGCAGTATTACTCTTCATTTGCGAAACGAGATCGGCATTTGGTGAAGATATGTTTGCCTTTTTCACATCCGAAGGCATTTGTTTATGGCTCGTTTCGAAACTTTTATTACGCTCGTATCCATACGACACCTTGGAGGCTCCTACTGCGGAATTTTTTCGCATTAACGTACACCGAATTCACACCTTAGCGACACGTACGCCCGCGTATTATGGAAATTACCTTTTAAATATTTAAACGCCGTTCAATTACGTCGAAATTATATCCGGTAATTAATGATCGAGAATGGCGCGAATGTCGAAATTAATTTACCCAAATATAATTAAAGAGCTCGCGAGGCTCGTTATTAGACGCCTCCGTGCGTCGAGATGAGATTTTCACGTTACTTTTTACCTCCGTCTACCGTATTACATAACGTTTCCACAAAACCGTCAAACCATTCATTCGATACGATTGGGCGTGCTATTAAATTTTCGATTCACCTATAACGCCGAACAAGGTGAAACTTGTTTGATTTTTGAGCTAATTTAACGTCGGAAATTTATGATGCCAACTGTGTTAACTATTGTAATGCACGTCGAACGCGTATACGTATATGTAAACGCTACCCACACGAACCCAGTTTTTCGAACAACCGATTCGCGAAGGAGTATTGTAATTTCAGTGTCAAACCGGCCGACCAACGAGAACGGATCCAATTGAAATCAGTTTATTAAACGTTTTTATTGCGAAAAGGTATCCGCTAACACGTGATAAGTTCGTTATCGCGGGTCAATTGATTTTTCACGCGAGTTCAACGTATCGTCCGTTCCGACGAACTGGTGTAGTGGAAATGCGCGCTATTTCGGCACTACGATGAGACGAAGGAGTAGATCTTGTCGAAGAATATCGAACGCCTTCATCAGCGCTTTTGATCCCGAAAAGGAGAATGTAAGTTGTCTTAATTTGTCTCCGTCGAGAGCCTAACTAGTGGTATACCAATATCTAAAGATCTTTGCTTCTGTACAGTGGCTCGAAATTAACATTTATTATTGAACAAGCCGAATATAATATATCAAATGAAATTGAGTGTAAGGAATATCTCCGAAAAATAAAAAGCCACATTTCAGTTCCATCCGATTATCTGAAGATGGATTCTAAAAGATTTACTTTGACGCAGAAAAGTTTAATTTTATGAGTCCTGAAGCTTTGCATATTCATACGTGGCTTCTGGTTAACCACCATTTTGTTAACAGATAAATTGCTATTATGATTCAAAAATGAGTACGCGGTATTTTTTCTATTTTTTTTTTTTTTTTTTTTTTGTTTTTGAACAGCCAAAAAATTTTAAAATTTTAATGATTTAATGTAATTTTTTGATTGATCGCAATAATTAAAGTTACTCTTGAAAAAGTGATATTAGTAAGGTCCAGTGACGTAACAAGAAATCTTGGCAGGGGAGAAATTTATATAATACCACCAATTTTTATTTTTTGCAATGAATCCTTCACCTTCGACCCCACCATCTACTTATTCAGAACATAAACATTAATATGTATACAAAGGTGGGCAAAAGTCAGGCAACGAGGTCCAATTAACAATTAAAAAAATTAAACAGCCTATTAACTCCAAACGAATTTTCTTTTTTAATTTAAAAAAAGTTCGAAAAAGAAAACACGACCAAACAAATAGACCTAAGCAATTTTTTCATTTTTCACATTCCTAAAATTATTTTTCCAATTTTTACATATTTAAAAAATTGAAAAAAATTGATTCAACCATTATTTGAATTTTTCACATTTTTAGACATTCAAATTTCATTTTCAATTCTCCTATTCATCAAAGTTTTTTTGATTAAATTTTCGCTATAGTTACGTGAACTTGAAAAAACAATAAAATATTATTGTAATTATTCTTGAAATTTTTTCGAATTAATAAAATTGCAAAACTCGTCATTTACTTTATCGACTTTTTGAATTTCTAAAATACAGCTGAATAAAATATACATTGAAAAATTTGGTGGAAATTTTTGATATTGTTTGAAGTTGTACAATTCTTTTTTTTTTTTTTTTAATTTTCGATTACGTTGCCTAACTTTTACTTACCCCTGTATATATCATATAAGGATATAGGTTTACTTTCTCACTTTTTTATTTTATGTTCCGAGCGAGGTGTTGAACTACGAGAAAAAAAGAGGCCTGAAGAAGTTGGGAATTAGAGTAGGTTGAGGATAATAGTTTGATCACTTAGGAAGTGTAGAACAGTATTTGAGGGAGAGTATTTAGATATTAGGGGAATGTACTCAGGACATTAAGTTTGTTCTATAGTACTAAATTAAAATTAAATTTTAAATCAAAATTTGCCGTTTGGTAAATTATACCCTTTCACTCCTTTCAGCTATGCCAGTGATATACTTTCATAATATTTTACAATTTTGTAAACTGAATTTGTACATTTCTCTTTAAAACTCCGATTTATTTCATTATTTGTTTCAAATTTCATTAATTTAAAAAAAAAAAATTCGACACTGAATTTTTCAAAATTCAAAAATTAATCAAATTTTGAAAATAATTGCTAGTCCAAAATTTTGGAAATTTCTGAAATCAATCCATCTCCTAACCGAATGCACCTCTTTCAATAGCCAACGAAAAAACTCACAAATATCTAATGCAGTTATTCCAGACAATAAAGAGATTATCGATCACGTCATCTCCTCTCTAAGATTATCCGAACTGTTCTCTAAAGTATAATTCCATGTAGGACGTAATAACCACTGCAGTTACAAACGTCCAATAAATAAAAATAAAAAATAAAAAATTAATTTTTTATAACCTCCATCCTTAAAGTATTCCCAATATTTAAAAATGCTTAGGGACATTTCATAATATTATAGATTATTTTTGATACCTAATACTCATGAAATATACTTTTTTTGTGGTGAGGGGGAGAAGGGTGGGTTTAGATTCAGTTTGATGGAGCAATCAAAATATATTCAGGTCATTTATAGCCCATTGTGACGGCGGAGTGAGGTAATAGAAAATGATTTCTTCTAACGATAAATAGAAAAAAAAACTCCTTAAAAAAAGAATATGTCGATGAACCAAAAATTTTATTGAGTACATTTTTCAATTTTGAGATTTTTTTTGAATTACTGAGCTAATTTCAATTCTTTTTTTTTTCATTAATTGACGCCATGTACAGCCCTGTGGCTAGAGGTATTTTTATTTAGGATATGTTAAATTGTGGAATATAGTGAGACAGACTGTAAAAATTTAATTTGATACTACTTCAATTTCTGAATATTTCTTGATATTTTCGAAGATTTTTTAGCTTTAAAATATTTTATTAATTTTTACACTCTTACTCTTTCTTTCTTTAAAAATGAAAATTTAAGTAATACTTTCTGATTCTCTTTGACCTATCTAAAAATCACATTTTTGTCTTTCTTTTCGGTAGACTTGTTATTAAATTTTATTTATAGCTTGAATATGCTAAAGAGCACAGCGAACGTATTAAACTATTTCAATACAACCCTCCTCCCCTCCACTAAATATTTCTTAGCGTGTACCTTTTTTTTCACCTTAATCGGCTTATGTATGTGTCGCATCGTGCATTTTCGTTTTCAAGGTAGCCTAAAAAAATTCCGAATACTTAGCGATGGCTGCATGGCAAATAAGTTGCCTATCAAGTCCCTGAAACTGAAATCGCTCGAAGTATATCCGTCCGTTGAAAGTCGGTGTAGCTTTTTCGCTTTTTTGCAAATATCTCAGAAATGAAGGATCGTAAAGAAAAAATGTATATAAATAAAGTTGTAGGAAATTTCATTCTCTACAACTTTCGTCCTATTCATTTTTCATGAAAGTTCATCGAAAATTGAGCTTTTGAACTTTGAAGCTTTTCTAGTTTTTTTTTTTTTTTTTTTAATATCTCGAGAACGAAGCACCGGTGAGAAAAATGAATATCAATTAAGTGGTTGCAAATTTCAAGCTCTATAACTTTGATTCTTATGCAATTTTCACGAAAGCTCATAGTTTTCCAGAAAAATGAACTCAAAGTAAAGAGTCCAATAAGTCGTGTTTTCTTCCGTGAAAGTTCGATGTTTTCATTCTCTGACGATGATTCGAATGGTAATGATTTCAGGAATTTTAAAGAAAACATGAAATTGCTTCATTATTTTCAAAATCAATCCTTAAATATTAGTCTTCTTACTCATTTTTTAATAAATAATATATGAAATCTTGTAAAATGAAAATGAATTATATTAGGTACTGGTTATTAATTTGAACAGAGATAGCAAGTTCCATTTTCAAGCAAAAATTCCTTAAAAACAACTCTCTATCGTGGTATTTTAAGCAGGCTTTCCTGAAAAATGCACCTTCAACTTTGCCACAATTTGGAAAAATCATCGCTATTCCTGTATTAGACTTTGATTAAGCATTCTCTTCGCGAACACAAAGCTCGTCTACGTGTTCTTCGACTAGTCTCCGGCGAGTGTAAAATTCTAACGCTGCGATAAATCGCCACGTCTTCCGGCACCGTCATTTATGAATGATACGTTGGCCTTAATGGTACTCTCTCGCTGAAAAGTTAAATAATAAACAGAACGGACCATTTGTTAGGTTATTGTTACGCTGCCAAAACCGCCTTTTCTGGGCGAATAACACGAATTTTTAATGCCCATTGAATCCGGCTAGCCGTCCACCCGCTAATTAACTCGTTCTAGGTTTCATTAACGAACGAACGTGATTATTCGCGTTTTACCTACGTGTTTCTAATACGATGAACGCGGATATCGAAAATTTCGAAATTTTCTTCCTTCGTTTATTTATAGAAAATTACGTTCGAATTGTATACGTTATGATAATAAACAACGTTGAAGTAGCCAAACTGATGTTTTTGTTTTGAAAACATCTTAATGTGATTCTATGTCTATGTCGAATACATTGTTATAATAGTTCACGATACTCGCGAAGGCGAAGAAAAATACTTGATCGTAGTCGAATAACGAGGGTTCTATGACAATTCGGTATTTATAAGAGGCCGACGAAGAACTGATTTGTTGATGGTTGAATTGAAGAATGAAAATAAATAAGAAATCCAATATCATCGATACAAAGACTAATTTTCAAAAGCGCTTTTCTTAACTTCGGTTTCGAATTCCCAACGCTAAACTTCTAACCAGTACTCGACGTATCAATTTTCACTTCAACTTTTCGCACGAACAAAACCCGAAGAACTTGCGTGAATTCGTAACGTTTCTAATTTCGCCATAAAATTTCAACCGAGCTCGCCATTGTTTTCGCGAAAGAGAAAAGACAAATTAAATCGTCGAATTTCCGCTGTTCGAAGTTCGCAAATTCCCCAGATTCAGCGACGTGTAAAGAACGAATTCTAATTTCGCCAGGATGTCGCGATGTACAAAAAGAAGCGTAGAGGAAGAACCGCGAATAAGTAAACATCACGTATTTCAGTTCTGCTTAACATCGTGACCCAAAACAGCAAATATCGTGGTTCAGACTGGAATACTAAAATTACGCTCATTTTCATAATTGTCGTTCGTCATGTATCCACAAGCCATGAGTACAGTACCGTACTACGTAGCGGTATCACTATTGATCCGTTGTGATTAACGCCTCGTAAATACGATCAAATAGTCGTACCGAAACGCAGACAATATCTGCACAATTCAACCGCATCTACCCGATTCAATGTCATTGTACCGTCGAACTGGCCCAGCACGATGCGAAATCAAAAACTCTCTGTCATTCTCATCTCATTGCTCAGTCACGGAATGGCGAACACGCTTCTTACCTTTGCCTAGATTTTTACACTTGCTGGTAAACGTACCGAGGTTAAAAATAGCCTAACCGTTTCACTATTACGATTAACGGAGCGAGAATTAACCAATGAAAAAACCCTGCGAGTACCATTCAAATCTGCGAATCGTTTAGCTTTTTTCATATCGTCGAATTTACGCGGAATAGCGCGAATTTCCGCCGCATAATAAGTTACACCGCGGGTTCTCGATTTTCTTTCGATGTATTTTTTTTGTAAAAGAACGAGGTGAATTCGTAATTACGGTCTTATAATGAGGCTTCCGTCTAGTTAACAATTGGCGTCTATGTGGCTTTGTTCGTTGGCTCAGGCTCGTCATTCAGCTAACAAAATTAAGCGCTTTAAGTTCGTCAAAACTAACGCGAGCGTATTTCATTGACGGAGTGCTAATGAAAATGTAAACGTCAGAAAAAACCTGCTGGCGTTAATTCGTATTCGTAAGGAAAATAAAATGCAATATTTTGAAACAGCGTTCCGCGTACGTATAATACGTACATAAAAATAGGGGAAAACGTTCAACTACGTACTATGAGTACGTCGGTAGTGCACTCGGTAACATTCCAGAAGAAACTACGAGTGCGCAACTTTCATCTAATTACTGACGGACCAATTTTTTTTTTTGGGGGGGGGGGGGGAATCAACCAACCCTACCTAATAAATTGATACTTGATCACTGATAACATGAATAAAAATTCCGTAAAATTCATCAAAATTAAATATTATCTAAAATGTTCAATCAATTTACTCCTCGATAATTTAATTTGACGAAAATACAAAAATATGAACTAAGTCATTCTCTTTTGCAAATTGTACCCTAAAATTCGAGACAAAACAAATTTTTTTGAAAAAAAAAAAAAAAAATTATTTGGAATTTCCAGTTGAGAATGCCCCTTCAGTTGAGAAGGTAGACAAAAACACCACATGACTTTTTTCTCTTTTTATCGAGGACTTTCTCATACTAATTTTATCACTCACTTATTGGGTGATGGTGTCTTCAAATTTTAACACTCCGACTCCAGCCTTCGACTTAGTGTATGATACGTTGGTTACAAGTAGTACAAGTTGAATAAATCACATGATTACTTTGTAATTGAAATCTTATCAATAATTACATTTCACTCTCTATCCTCTCTTCTATGATATGATTTGAAAATTATGCTACTTATGAAGTAATGATGAGCTCTTTTTTCTCTTCATTCTCTGCTCCTCCCAAAGCATTGACCTCTTTCCATTCCTGCTGTAATTTGGAATTTTAGAAATTATTTGTATGATCTGTAAAAGCATTTTTGTCGATCCTACATCATACCATTAAATGCCAGAACGGCTTCAAGGGGAAGGGGGCGCGTGTGCGGCACCCGCAAAGATTGGGGAAAGTCAGTAAACCCTCAAAAAATAGAATATTTGCTGTTTGGATTTATTTGTATTAGCTTGCAATTTTAAATACAGTTTATGATATTAGGCAGGTACTTACTATTGTGTCTTCTTATTTAAAAAAAAAAAAAAAAGGCAAATCAGTTTACATTCTGTTTTCCTTAGTAGGCAAATTTTAGTGTTTTTGTCTACCTTCTCAACTGAAGGGGCATTCTCAGCTGGAAATTCCAAATGATTTTTTTTTAATTTTCAAAAAAATCTGTTTTGTGTCGAATTTTAGGGTAAAATTTGCAAAAGAAAATGACGAAGTTCATATTTTTGTATTTTCATCAAAATAAATTATCGAGGAATAAACTGATTGGACATTTTAGATAATATTTAATTTTGATGAATTTTCTGAAACTTTTGTTCATGTTATCAGTGATCACGTATAAGTTTAGTAGATATGGTTGGCTTTTTTTTTTTCAGAAAGGAAGAAGCAGGGTCCATAGATTTTGAATAACCTCTAAAGAATATCATAAAAATTTTAGCACTACAACTCAATTTTCAGATCCTCCTGAAATCAAATCATGGTTTTTCAGAATTTTTGAAAATTTAAAAAAAAAAAAAAAATTGGACAATTATTTTTCCAACAAAGACAAAATCTTTTCAAACAATCACTCAGATATCATCAACCCTTTGACTTTTATTAAGACATCCAAACTGTGCTCCCTTCTTTAAATATAAAATAGCTCAATAAATTTATCTTACACGCCTCTAGTCCTGGGCTGCACATAGCGCAGAAAAAAAATAAAACGTTTTCTCCTTCCAAAACTATATTTTGTCACCCAAAGAGTGAAAACAATTTTTAGTTTTTTTTTGTTTTTTTTTTTTAATTTACCAATCTAAACCATCTTGGATCTTTTTCAAAAGCAACAGTTTTCATTATTTTCAAAAATGAACGTCATATGAATAATTCATTCATCGTGTGCACTACATAGGCTTGAGTTAGGCAATTTCAAACTCAAAAAGGAAAATGTACTCAATTTTTAACTCACAAAGCTTTTCGAAACATCACATTCTTGTTTCAAAATTACTTCGTATAGATGTTTCAGCATCAAAAAGCTAACTTCAGCACATTTTACTTCCTATATTCCAGAAAGTCTATTTTTACCCTCAAGAGGTTCGAAATTTAGTAAATGCTCAATAAATACATATTTTGAGTGCAGCTGGGAAGTAAAAATTTAGCATAATAAGTACATTTATTCAGTCCAATAGAAAAAAATCTTGCTCATTCCATACATGTTGGCAATACAATAAACAATTTTCGATCTTTAAATAGTGAAAAATAACTCCTGCTCTTGAAAAATTAAATTTCAAAAATTATTTTTTCTAATAAAAAAAAAAAAAAACTCAAAATGTTCATAATTTGAATCTAATATTGAAAATTCAAAACGTTTCCCCATGTACTATCTATGATCGTTTGATGAAAAAATCGATGGAAAATTAATTTAAAAAATAAATTAGCAAAAAAATTAACTCGAAAGCTGGAATCTCATAAGCACACTACAATACATTTGCCTAATACCCACCATTAATTTTTAAAAAAATCATTTTATTTAACAATTCCTTCAATAAGAGATGGAAATGAACTACTTCTTACATCAGTTATTCAATGTAAGATACAAGTTGGTAAGCTAAAGAAATTTAATCTATAATTTATAATGAACGCCGAAGTCAACGACATTCTTGTTTAAAAATAATGAAAAAGGAACAAGAAATTCATTCATTTTTTAATCTGTACTGGAAATTAAAATTAAAAAATTAATTAATTTAATTTTTCTTTCATAATTTATTTATGGACTCTCATTCCAAATTTCAATGAATTTTAAAATTTCTGAAGGCAATTTTTCAAGCTGCAACACTCTTCTTTCAATCTTCTTGCGTGTATAAAATGAATTTTGTAACTTTGAAAATATTTTTGCTATCTACAAAAAAAATATTACTCTTTCCCATGGAATGGAAAAATTTTCGATTCAATGAAAATAAAAATATATTTGAATAAGTTTAAAATGAATTTAAAAAACTTTTAGCTCAAATATTTTTCCTTCGTCGAAATCGCACTCTTTTAAAACACTAATCCCGCAAACATTACATCCTAATAACCCACGATAATTCAGCGATGACTAAACACCTGTTAAAACCACTTAACAACTAATTCACCAAGGGCTTGTCGTTGTATATTGTAATCTTGAATTTAATCACATATTAGCGTTAATTTACTGGCAACTTGTCTGTTGTCAAACAAAGTTATCAATCATTTTTTGTCAACTGTTGGCCTAAACTACGGAATATTAGGAAACACGATAATTACCCGGAGCCATACAATGTTACTTAAAAAAGTAAGACTGCGATGAATTTTTATTGGTAATCTCAAGACACACTTTCACTTTCGAAAAATAAAATATTCAGATATTCTTTTTTCGTGGAGAAAAATAAAATAAAAATAAATACTTTTTAACAAAGTATTTCTTTCCAACCTCAGAACGTCTTTTTCTTTTGAAGATGACAGAACAAAACGAAGGAAAAATACGCGTCTTCGATTTGTCGCTTCGAAATCGCGTATTTCTCGGAATCACTAAGATGCACCTATACTTAAAATAATCTTTTTAAACGCAGATAACAGAGCAACACGGTTTCAAAGAAAATACTTCCTTTATTTTGTTGGAAATAAATAAACGACGACGACGGTTTAAATTATACAAACAACAATACCGCTTTTAAAAGGAAAAGACTAACGAATCTTTTCGTTTATAGTCGAATGAACGATACGCGTATAGCCAGCGGAAGCGAAGGAAATTTTTACAAAAATCGCAAATTTTGCCAATCTCTCGGTTTTAGCCTATCCTTGTATACGAAAATGAAGGCGTACGTACGTTTTAATAAATTTACGTAACGAACTTCATCGCACGTCGTAACTACACGATCTATATTTCACGGTCATCGCTGGTAACGTTGTAAAAAAATCTTCTACACAAATCTTTAATTACCAAAGCCTCGCCATCGTGGTGACCACACAGGAAGAGAAAGCTTTGTCGCTTCTTCGTATCAAAACTCTCAGTATAACATATCCGAAGCGAGATCACGTCAAAATGCGACAAAAGAGAATAAAAAATGATCTTCGATTTATTGGATGGTACGAACGTACGACGTATGAGCCGTAACCTCATCCTTCTCATTCTTATTCGAAAAAATAACGAGTTATCTCGCAGAACTCTCGTCATCTCCCCCCTTCTTGTGATCATCACGTCGTAAAAACTTATCCCAAACACCCCTACGAGAAAATACGTTTTAAACGTTAACGGTCGATGTTTACCCAACTTGTGTAATTTCAAACGTCGAGGTATTTTTCTTTTCTCGTAGCTCAGGCGTGTGGCGTCTTCGAAAATTTCTATTCGCGAAAATTATAAAACCCAAATCTGTTTCACGTGCGACTTGAATGCGGGCCCATTTTGATGAGAGGGAGTTAATAGGAGCCGAGGACGGGCTTTTTGTGTGTATCAATTATTCGTCAATAGCGATTGATCGCCAAGATTAGAAGGAACACCATTTCGAGTCGAAGATACGAATTTCTTGTCTGGTAATTTTTACGTCGTAAGGGTATCCTATATTCTTGGCGTTATATTTTTTACTACATTATCTTCTTGGATCATTCGTATTTTACGACCATTAACGTCTTCATAAATATTTCGAGTTAACGCAATTACACGCTTTTGCCAAGACCGATTAAATTAAAATAGAATTTTTCAAAAAAAAAAGGAGGAACTAAATCAACAAATTATAATTTAATGGTGACATGTACGATTAAAAAAGAAATTAATATCAGATAATAAAACGATTAACATGAAGTACACCACTGATGATTACGAAAAAAAATTATACAGAAAAAAATGAAACTAGTGAGCACCTCACTCGAGAAAGGAATAATTTTTTTGCTCAGAAATTATGGATCGTTTTTTGGTAATTTTTTTTTTCCAAACAAGAAAAATAAAAAAAATTATGAAAATTAAGAAATGATGATATGTACTTCTAAATTTTTTTGATTTCGGACATTTTTTCATTTTTTTGGATTTAAAAAAATTTTTAGACATTTTTTCTTAATGTTGAACTTTTTAATTCTGGATTTTTTATTTTTTTTAACATGAATATCATTTTTTAAAATATTTTTTACTTTTATTTTTTGACATGTTTTCAAAAGTTATACGAGAGAAAGAAAAAGGAGAAAGAAATAGAGAAAGCGAGAGAGAAAGCGAGAGCGAGAGACAAACAGATCATTTTATACATATGAAACATTTTGATATACAAAATATATAATATACGGTTCCCAATACCCTAATAAGGATGAGCTGGGAGCGACTTCTCTCTGCCCTCAATAAAAAAAACGAAAAAAAAAAAAAAAAAAACAAAATAAAATAAAATGAATGGATTTTTACCTTTCAAGAAAAATAATAAAAATTAAAAATAGTTTAATAATTTGAAGACATGAAAAATATTCAAAAACTTGGAAATTAAAAATTCAAAAAAAAAAAGAAAAAACGCCTAAAAATGAAAAACCCACTGAAAAGAGAAGATTGTTTCAAATAATAGCGTCTTAAACTTTTAAAATATCCAAAAAAAGTGGAATAAAAATGAAAACAATTTTCTAAAGAATAAAACATACAAAAATGAAAGTATTTTCAAAAATGAGAAACATTCGAGAATGAAAAAAAATCACGTATAAGAAAAAAATGTTGAGAAATAAAAAAATGTTTAAAATTAGAGACTTACGAATGAAAAAAAAGCAATAAAAAGAAAAATGAAAGAACTTTTAAAAATATTAAAATCTTTAAAAAAATTAATTAATGTTTAATAATGAAGTCACCAAAAAGCAGAAAAAAGGATAAAAATAAACACTGTTTAAAAACTGAAAATACTAAAAAAGAAAACTATTACCAAAAGATATAAGAAAGCCTAAAAATAAAAAAATTGCTCATAAAAACGTTTAAGAAAATTTAAATCAAAAAAATAAAAATATACTATCAAAAAGTAAAAAGTGAATAAAATATTAAAAAATAAAATATTAAATGAAAATAATTTAATTGAAATTATTTCAACATTTATTCCTATATTAATTATTTTAATATTTTCATTTCCTTCAATTAAAATTCTCTATTTAAATAATGAAATTAAATCTAATATGATAACAATTAAAATTATTAGAAATTAATGATTTTGTTATTATAAATAATAATTATATAAATTTTAATATCAAAATGCTAAAATAATTAGACTAAAAAGGAATAAAATCTCCAAAAAGAAAAAAATATCTGGATATTAAAATGGTTCAAAAATTTTTTTTAAACTCAACAAAAAAGGAAAAAATGTATAAATAAAAAATTTTTAAAAATTCAAAACGTTACAAATGAAAAAAAAAATCACCAAGAAGAAAAAACGTGAAGAAATGAAAATAAGGTTCAAAAATATTAAAAACTTTTACAAAAACTTCAAATATTAAGATATATTTGAAAATGAAAAATCATTAAAAAGAAAAAAAAAAATCTAAAAATAAAATTGATTCAAAATGCTTAACTGGCCTTTGTAGCAGTACATGACACGTAAGTAAGTAAGTAAGTAATTAAGTAAATAATCTAAAAAATAAAAAAAAATCATCAAAAAAAAATATATATATCTAAAAATAAAAAAAGTTTAGAAATTTGAAAATACTAAAAAACTTAGACCAAAAAAAAAGGAAAAAATCGCCAAAAAAGAAAAATAAAAAAAATGAAAAAACATTATAAATGAAAAAAAACTGCTGAAAATAAAATGTTTAAAAATGAAAAAAAAAAAAAATAGAATAATTGCCTAAAAATTTGATAATATAAAAAAGGTACAAAATCAAAATATATATATTACAGCATATGTTCAACAGTAGGAAATTATCTTGAAATGCCTGAAGATTTGTTCTAAAACTTTTTCAAATTTTATTAAAAGTATTCAATTTACATCAGTACCATCCAGATCAGATTACAACTTTCGGCCACCCTAAATATGAAATGACTTCAGCACTTTGATGAGATGTGATATCTTTTATTAAATGAACTATCTCTATCCACTATGGTAATAATGCGGCTTTAAAGAAAAAGGGTTATGACAAGAACTTCAACCAACTCGGTCCGCGTGAGAACGAAATTTTTCAACGGTCGTTACACCTTTCATGCTGGCAGAAAATACGAATGCGACGAAGAAAATAATAAAATATTTAAAAAAAAGGGGTTAACCTATCTTACATACGGCCAATGATAATAAGACGCCGATTGTTTTGATTTCCAGTATTTCTTCAATCGTACCGGAGAGAACAGCTGGTAGTGGTTGCAGCGAAGTAGGGATACGGAGAGCTCGCCATGTGGTAAAATGCAAGGCGGCCTTCACTCACCGTTTGTTGCAAGTTACTCCCTGTGCGGCATCGTCCGTTAATACTGGTAGACGTGGTTCGAGCGCGTAATTATGAATCCCTGAGTGTACGCGACCCATTTTCGTATATTATTTTGCCACTATCCGATTATACGTTTACGAATGCGTGGATTTGTATTTCGCGAGTGTGTGGTGCGGGTGTGGATTTTGTGGACTTAGTCAACGGTGCATTTCGTCCTGGCGAAAACACATTCGAAACATTCGGAAGGCGAGAGTTCTCCGTCCAATTGGGTTAATTCCATGATGGGTGTCTTACGCTGGAGAGAACGGGCGTCTCGGCATAGCGATATATTGCCCTCCAGGCAGTCGTTATCCGCTTCTTCCGATTTCACCGTCAACGTGCAGGTAAATTCGGTAAATTATGTCCTCAATGGTATTCCTCCCGGCACGTGTTTTCCCAGCTAGTAATCGACAAATAAACGTCCCAAGATTCGCGGTACGATGTCACATCTCGCCGATGCAAATTGCAAGGTTGAGTTGCGGTTGAATTTTGGTAAAGATCGTCATCATGTTTGGTTTATCTCGAATGATTCAGAGTTTCGACCGAAATTTCCACATTAATTATTCCAAATTCAACAGCTCGTCAGGTACTATCATCACCCTTTCCAATTTTCTTCATTAATTATCGCAATCACGATGCTACACCGACAACAAATATACCATTAAATCCATTGTCGAAAACTAATTAACAAATTTCACGCGTAACGCCGACGCGCCGCAAAAGTGGGTCGAATCACCGATAAATATTAATTAACGAAGATCCACTTTTCAATACGAATCCCAATCAAAATAGTGGTTATTTGGAAATCGTATTGCAACCGCATTCTGTTCCTAACCATTCATAAATCGAAGCCAAAGCGTATAAATCAGCTCTTCTTTTTTGATGTCGAAAATACCCACGAATTCGTATGAGTACGAATGGCAAACCACGTTTGACGTTCAAACTCGGCTATCGCACGATTCGGTCGACGCGGACGGTACAATCATCACGTAAATTATTGAAAACATTTCTGAAAAAAATTTACATTTGGCACGTAAACGTTAGAATTTCGTTACAGTCCGCATTTCTTTGAAAAATACAGCTGCCAACAAGTCTCTTTTCGACATCGTTTACTCCGCGGTACAACTCGATTCGTTGTACGCGAAACCAACGACCACGAGCTACGATTCGAATTTAAACTCGAACATAAATTTTACGCGCCATGTAATGGCTATTAAAACCGCATGTAATTATATTTCCATAAAATTCTCGATGTACAGAGTTACAATTAGAATGTAATAGAGGATCGTTATTAGCAATTGGGAGGCAATTCGTTTGTAATTATATTACAAACTAGCGGTTTACGCTATTTGTGTGGCTACCATTATTTTGTTAAAACAGCAAAACCAACCGAACGCTGGAAATGCAGATTCTACGACCTTGGTAACATATTTCGATACCAATGTACCATGGAGGTACATAAAATTATTTTTCGAAGTAGAGAAGGCAGTAGAATCCACTTACTTAATAATTACCAATTAAACCTATATATCATTTAGAAGCACACATTTGAAAAATAATTTTTGGAAAAAGTATGGTTGGGAATCCATTATACATATTATTTGATATTAAAAGTTTATCCTACTTTTGACTCAGAGCTTAAAAAATAAGAGGGAGTATATGGCAGCCATGTTCCTTAACGATATTTTGTACGAAAAAATTAAACACTTGAATATACTCAATGAAATGAAAATTATCACTCCAAGGACCATTTCTAGACACCACGGAACATTTTGAATGGAAATTTTCAAAAAATTAAAAAATTCAATCTCCCGTTTCAAACGAATAATATCAATAACCAGCATAATTATAGAAAAAGCGAGAGGACTCCATATCTTTGGAATAAAAAGGTCTGCTTATGGACTGTGTGATGCAACTACTTACTGGCAGAGGAAATGAGGGGCATTTGGAATCGACAGTTTCGCTTCAAAACAATTAAAAATTGTCAAAACTGACTGAGAAGGGGACATTCAAAAATGAATATTTATAAAATAAAATAAAAGTACAGAGAGAGACTATGGTTTGTTGAATGAAGAGGAAAAGAGGAAATCTAATATCGAAAATGCAAAGTCAATGAAATCCATGATCTTCAGATTTCATCTACACACTTGATACGCATAAAGTTTTTCGATTTGGTTTACTTCCACTTGTTTTATTAAAGAGCAGATGAACAGTTCTGGTGCAGGTTCAACTAGTCTGGATGGCTATTAGATGCACATCGTTTCCCAAAACCTGGCCTGAGTAGAGAGGGAGGGAAAGGAAGGGTTTCCCCGGGACCCGAGTTTTTTTTTCAGATCCCGCGACTTAACGCATCGACGCTAAAAATCTGCCTCTACCTCCACGACCTTTTTTTTTTTTTTTTGCTCTTATGACCTTTCCTACTGTCCTGGGCCCGGATTTTCTCTGCACGGCGCTGCCTAAAAATCGTCATTTTTTTGAATCACCTACCCTCACCAAATAATATAACAACTTTTATGTAGTGTTATAAGTTGAATTATTCTCTTAGAGCACTCTTTCCTAGATCCCAACTGATATGGCAGTAATTTAACCACTCTGCTGTATTAAAAAGCCGAGATAAGGGTCAGTATTTGAGATCCTTCTGAGCTAGCTTCATACTAATATGTACTTCTTTCTTCAGTTTCTTCCACTAAAAAGGTACAGCAATAATACATAATCTTCCACTTCCTCTCTCATCACACACCAACTAAACTTGAAATCCAAGACTATTCTTAGTAGGTCAAGATGTTTATTCAGCTTCTTCATGAACAATTTTCAATTGTTCCCATCTTGTTCAAAAATTTGCTTGCATTTTGCAAGTGAATTTGAAGAATTGTGCACATTCCCGAGATTAAGGTATGAAGAGCGATTGTAGAAGGATTAATTAAGAAGAAACATGAAGTAGCATCATAGTGTGTTTTGAGATCAATAGAATCACAGCTGGACTTGGCGTTTGTGGGGTCGCTGAACTCTGTTTTTGTCAATGAAGTCAATTCAACACAGATTGCAGTTTGGAGATCTTAGAAGATTTTAGAAAAGTAATTATTATGGGAAGAACTTCGAAAAAAGTGGTAAAACTAGATAAGGTTTACTGCGAAGTGCCCCTACATTTTTCCATATCTAGGATTAGGATGGTATGAAGGTTAACCTCAGTGGAAGTAGGACCTTAAGAAGTTGATGACCAGCCTACTGCTCAAGTATAGCAAGATTCAAGCGCTCCAGACAAGTTCTTCACCTCGAGTAAGTTGGATGGAAATTCAGAGAGAAGATAAGCACAAGAGTGACCCTTCTCCCCACTAAACATTTCATTAGTAGAAAGTTGAATAGGAAGGTGACATTAAACTGAGCTGAGGGGGAACTTTGGCAGACTCGTGGTCCGATCGTAAGAAAGCCCAAGAAAAGATTTAACCTAGAAGTATAGAGAATCCTCTTAAGTACCTGGAAGTAATATCGACAGCAGTTCCCAGAGGCTCAGTACAAAGCATGAGTATCTCCCCTCCTCCCCGTTTTCAGCCACAAAAAATAGTGTACGTCGGTTTTTCCAGACATGTATTCGGATCAGCTCGAGAACTTGGTACCACGATGGGAAAAATCGGGTACCAAACTAATTGCGGACCATCCCTGCCTAGTCTAGCAACTAATAATAGGATGATAGGAGGCAATGAAGTCGGTTTCTTTGGGCGAAGACAACTACCGTGCACCCAGTAGTATCAGTCATAAGCGAAGCAACTGGGGCGTAGTCCCCGTACAAGGTAGTTGTGGGATTTAGCCTACTATGAAGATAAAGCATGGATATGATCTAGGGTAGTGATAAGTGCAGAAACCTAGAAGCGGTGCGCATGGTGACCAAAAGAATGGATGAAAGCACTTGGCCAAACTTCCAGTTGTGGGAGAACCGCATGGCCCCGTGTTTTATATGATGTAGTTTCTTAGGGTAGATGTTGGTTTAGGTGCGAAGGAAGCCTCGGGTATCGGGAAGTAATGCTGAAAGCACTTCCTGGACATTCAGTGTAGCACGTGTAAAGAGAAAATCTTTCTTCCAACGCAAAGAAAAAGGTATGGAGTTGCTAGGTAGAAATCTTGGAAGAGGAACCATTGCCCTTTTGTGGCCCTCATGGATAATGCCCTTAGTTGCCACAATAATAAACATCAATAATTAATCAATTATGGTTCTGGAAGGGTGAGGGAATGCAAGATCTATTCATTAATAATCAGTTAATCACATTCACAGACTTACTTCTTTTTTTTTTTTGGAACAAAAATTTCCGATGAAAAAGCCACAAAGAAGGATCAAAAGGAGACATCAACTGATGGGTATTGGAAAGCGTACAACTCGAATTTAGCATCATTTTATAATCACATCTTCTGTTTACTTTAACTAACGTCGTGAATGTTATTGAAACACAATAAAAATAAATATTCGCGATAAAAATAAAAATAAAAATTCCTCATTCCCGTCCAAATATCTCAATCAAGCAGACAAGAAAATGAAAACTTTCGCACATCCGAGCATCTCTAAAAACAAACTACGATTCCCGTACAGACGATTTTTTACGCAACGATTATTGATTATTTATAAAAATGCACAATTTCTAAACACATTTCGTAACCTAATCTTCTACGATACCGATCTAAAGCCGCTATCACCAGTTATAGTGAAACCGTCGTCAAATGACACCATGTCTCGTTATGTTGCTGATGCAAGTGATGAAGTGCTGGCTTTTCATTTATGAGACAATATTCGGCCGGTCACGAAATTGTAAAACGGTAAATCATCATTTACGTGTTTAATTCATATCCTCATCCTGTAACGTAGATAAATTTTCAATATTTGAAGAAAAAATTGAATTTTCGCATTTAATCCTTGTCGTGTTTCCAGCAAACACGTACTTCAGCGCGGGTATCGTAAAATAATGCGTTTTCTTGAAATAACGATTTCTCTATCGATGGTGTATCTAGTATATAGCGAAGCCTCGCATGTGGTTTTTTAATTTATTTATTTATATAACGTACACGTACTATATTTCGGCTCACGTTTATCAATCGCATGAGCACCAGCGGTTAATGCCCTTCGTGTTAAGCGCAGTTTTTTCCTCTTCCTTTCTCAGTAAATCGATAAAAACAGAGCACTAATAATATTACCCAAAAATGTGAAAACTTTGACCTAGTATTTGTATAATCAAGGACTAAAAATGCTTTTTTCAAAAGGTAGATTATGTCAAGTGACTTATTTATTAGATGCAAGTCCACTGAAAAGCCTCCCTTCGAACTCGAATCTCAACGTAGCCACCCATTATTTCGGGAATGAATATGAATAAGAGGGAAAAATTTACAATACATTAAATCCTACAATCAAATGACGAAATAATAATGTTAATTTATTGCGAAACGTGTTTGTACATAAAATGATTTTAATTTTGATCTCGTGAAGGAATTCCATCACAAAAACCATGGGAAGCAATTAAGTATCCAGAGTTCACCTACATTTCGATTCTTCGTTTCACTGAAATAATCGAATTCTCACACCTGGGAACCAGCCCACCACAACCTTGCCGATGTAATAGCACGAATTAGGAAATCGTGGAGAAGCGAAATAGTAGACTCTCGAAGGCAAAATATTTTCGTTAAAAAAAAAAAGACATAAATCTGATTCCGATCAACGACTCGAATAAAACAATAAAACCAGAATGTCGCAACCATGCTTTACGCGTAAGCCATAAGCGTTAATGTTCGGCCACCGTAATGGACATAGATTTCGAAACGCTTCAGGGTAAAAATTTTCCCACGTGTCGTTTCCAGTAACAATACATCATCGAGTAGGTGTATTTTTACGCATATATTTCTAGAAGTGAAAATTATAGCTAATATATGCGCTGGAAGAAAAGCAGATGCAAGCTCTACGCTGGAGATAAGTTCCAAAAACCAGATGGCCCTTGCTCGTGTAACAGTCTAATATTTAAATAACACCTTTATTAGGCGTTCGAGTGTATACATTTGCTTTTTTATTTGTTGATTGATTTTTATTATACGTGTATTTTTTTTTTCAATAAACTAACGTCTGGACGGAGTTGTTGAAACGTCGCTTTGGTAACGTAAATAATAACTTCTTCCCCTTATTCTTTACATGTACGAGTTTCACGCATCGTACTACAAACAGTAATAGGGTGTTATTGGTACTCGAGCTCGAATAATTACTATCCAGCCTTAACCCAATCGCGGCGTGACAAGTATCGCGAAAAAATATTTTAATGGCCAACACAAGGCGAGAGTTTGAAATAACATTCTATTTCTCCGTAAGCGAAAATCTCTCTACAATGTACTAGACGATAGACTAATGGCTCTATGTAAAAAACATTTTAAACGGTTCGTTGCATTGTTTACGCCGCTTAACATTGTACACGTAGGTACGCTTCGCAATGGCGGTTTTATACTCGATTTTATTTCGCATTACTGATTCATTAAACGTTAAACTCGAACGAGTGGTATGTTTTTGAATTTGATACGAGTACTCGTCGAGCACTAGGTAACCTCGTAACTCTACGGGTCATGCTAATTTCTAGACGGCTAGTACGCGCAACATAGGTGCGTATTAACCCATCAAAAATAAATAATACTATTCTTGGAATTTTAATTGTTATTCGACGGATTGTTCACTACCTCAAACGCGCTTGTTTCACTTCCTTCGCGAAGTCTATTCGAATTATGAAAATTAAACGTACTCCGTCTTGTCAAGGTAACGATGAAATTAAATTTGCCGAAGAAGTACGTTATAAGTGGTAAAATCACTTTCTCTTTTTCTTGAACGTTATCAAGTTGAGGGATTCTCACTATATTTGATAAAATTAAGAATTCTAGGCAAACAAATATTCTAAATTAAAAACAAATAATATCTTAGGTTTAAAAGGATTATGCGTCGATTATGAATAAATTCCACACCACTAACAACACTTTGGCAGTTTGGCAACGTCGCAATCCGCACCACTTCGTTATAATCGCTTTTTAATCTCCACTACGTCAGTCAACGCATCGCGTTAACAAAGGTACCGCAGCGTAGAGGGGTGATGAAACTACGCAAGTTCGTGGTGTGGTGTGCAACGTTGCCACATAATTTGTGGTGGCGTAGAATTTTCTACAATCGACGTACGATAATGTTTAAGCTAAGCGATAGATACTTATCGAGGTTAATTCAAACCAAATATATAGAAGCTTTATTTCTAAATGATAATTTCAACTCTGAATTTGAATACCTAGTGAAGGTATTCTCGCCTATGCGGAAATTTTTAATGCGTATAAAAAGTATAAATATTTAATTACGAAAATGAATATCAATTTTTTCACCAATATAATAGAATTTGTAAGCGGTAGCGTAGGCGTATCCCAGTGTTGCCAAACAGCCGAAATTTACATCGGTAATTATATTTGGCGTGCGTGCGCGTTTATTTAATAACTGAATACTCATTTCCATTTGTAATCGTATTGCGTGGCTGAGTAAGTTTTTATTTAATATTCTGCCATATTCATAAATGCAAACGAGAATTAATAGGCGATGCCAGAGCCGTTCTACACAGACAAAATCAAATTGGAATTTATTTCTGGCGCGGTGCGCCGACAAAACATATCTCGCCACCTTCACTTATCTGGCCGTCATCTCGTCACATCTTATTGCAACGCGGTCCCGAGTTCACAGACCTTGATACATAACATATGCCTGAAAGGCGATTCGTTTTAGGAGCGAGGAAATTGAATAGGCCGAAATGAAATATCCGATTTTGGCGTACGATTGCACGCTGCGTTAGGTATTGAATGCGTTCGCGAGCCATAAATATCAGAAATGGAATAGCATTACGAAATTTTTTCATCGTATCATTCGTCGTGATACGAACAAAATTAATTCTACGCCCGTGTTCTTACAATTGCTCGATTTTTGCTCGGAATTCGTGCTCTAGTAATATTTACACAAAACGCCTTGCCGTTTAAACATAACCATTTGGAGTTTACTTTTCGCGTAGATAAATCAAGCGAATGTGACATAACTTTTTGATCGTTCGCCATTGTTTTTGAAATTTTTACGCCGCGATACCGTAGTTATATCGTAACAACGTTCGTGTTTCGGTGTGTGGTGATGATATTGAAATTTTCATCATGACCAGGGTAATCAAAATAATTATTTCGTCCTTTTTAGTATATATCTTATACCTAGCTATTCTTTAAACTTGAAAAAGTTTCCGGTTGACAAATGGAACACGGTGTAACGGTATCGTGTATTTGTTACCTGTATTGTGTGGGATGCTCGTTTAAATGGCTACGTCAACGTGTACCTTGAATGGCTTCTTAGAAAAATGTGTTTTTTTACTCCACCACGGAACCTTTAGTAATTTTTTCAGGGTTTAGCGATGATACCTCTGATGTGTTATCGATAAACGAATGGCTTCGATTTTTAATCAATTATGTTGATAAACCTCTCAGCTGCTTCGGCTATCATCAATGAATATCACGAATATATGACTGCTGAATTGTTAAACGATACATGCAGAAGTTCGTATTTAATGAAATTTGTTTAATGTTGTTTGCCAGCGATGAATTGCCGCTCGTTCAAACTACCTTTTCATTATATGTAATCATGAGGTCTTTCAACTCTCGAAGATTATATTACAGCGCACCAAATTTTTTCATGTGTTTGTTACCCGAGGGAGTTGCAGCATGTAGAGTATTATGTACATTTTAAATTACGTACAATAAGCCATTTTCTAATGGCAGCACATTCACTAAATTTTTTAATTAAATTTTTCCAAATGAAATTCTCTCACTAAATAATAATATTAAAAAAAAGAATTTAAATCCAAATATTTTGCAGAACTGATTGACCAAATATTTTTAAAAAACTCAAAAATTGCTTCTAATTTGAACATACCGCGTGACTACTTGATTCGAGCACCCAAGCGAAAAAATTAGCTAAAAGGTTAATAAATTCAAAACATATATTTATTTTTGACGATGAAAGTATAAATTAAAATTGTGTATTTCATTGATAAACACTTTTAAGCATTAAATAAATATTATTATTTATGCCATTTATTGCTCTTAATATTATTCAAATATGTAATTTATTTCTATGAGAGAAAGATTTTTGCGCTTGGTGTGCTCGAATCAAATAGTCACCCAGTATATCATTATCTCTGGTAACGACAAATAACATGAAATACATTGTATTAGAAACATTGGTTGGATCAAGGCTCTTGAGGAGGAGGGTGCGAAGGGGGACTTAGCTGGGGTTCCTATCAAAACTAAAAAAATCATATTGTCTTGAAAAAAATTTTTAAATTTGAGAAAATTCTCATCTCGAATAAAGTCGAAAATGGAAAAAAATTTGATTCCTAGACTTTTCAAGACAAGATTCAAAAATAGATTTTTTTTCAAATTTTAAGATTTTACAAAACAAAACTATAATATATCAAAATAAGGGGTAACTGATAAAGGGTTCTGAACACCACTGATTTCTAATATGAAGGCCATTTCAACATTCCACGTCATTGTTTGGTGTTTGAGGTTTTGAGAATCAAAACTACCTATTCAAGAAATAAGATGATTAACCTTGATTACAAAACATAATTTAAGAAAAGTAAAAATAATTTCAATACATGTTTCTGGGTCTAATCTTAGGTCTTAATACTTTGGGAGCTCTGACTTGGTATAGGTAATCTACATTACACCTTGAAAAAATAATCTACGTCAGATTATACGAGCCCTCTCGCTTTTGATTATTGTACTTTTAAAAGTTTGATAACATTTTGCCTCCGCTGTTTGATTATTTAGGGATCAAGGCTTTACCCTTCTCTTCTCCAAAAAGAGATATCGTAGAATTTTTTCAACAAGGCACTTTGAAAAAAAAAAAGAGCTTAAACATTAAAGAATTAGGTACTTCATCCCCCAGCCCCCTCTAGTTCCGTTTGTTAGAGTGAAAGAATTCATCATATTCCTTTTTTTCAGGAGATAATGGTGCATTTCATTCTCTTCGCATTCTTCACCTCCTTCATTCGTGTTGATATCACACTAGGATACAAAATATCTAATATCCAAACAGACAATTTGAACGACTCAGCGAACCTTTCTTGCTTAAACAAATCGAATGTACGTTTTTACTACGTGATAATTTTATTTCACCGATAAACGCGTATTCTCCCTCACAACAAAACTAAAGCGAATAGATAATGAAAACTGTTAATACTGGAATAAATTAGGATCTAAAAGACCAGAACTGAAACCCGAACACTTTTGCACTTCATCGCTTCCCCTTATACTTATAGTTATGAACCCTTTGGGACACCGCGACCGGTGGCCAACGGTAGTTGTAATAAATCACGTAGCTAGGTGGATTTCGAATTTCACATACGACCTTTTTTGCGACGCTGAAATTGGCCGGTCTCCGTTAATCGCCGCTTATGTAAACAGGAGCGCGGGAAATAGCGACGCGACGTTTTAATAAGGGGTACAAACGATGTCGTAAAAAGCCTATAAAACGTTTGAAATTTTCTTATAAACTTCTACCGCGTTCGCGTAAAACGCTATTAAAAGCGGAGTTATGTGACTGAACGATAAGTTACGTCAGGTAATAGAAAAATCAAATTATCGTGTTTTATCGCGTCGCGACCGGCGACGTTGTATATGAGAAGGTGTGAAATTGAAAAAAATAAAAGTTCGGTGGCTTCGTACGTAAGCGTTATTATTAAATTTCGGTCGCGTTCAGCAATGGACGACTTGAGGCCACGTATTCGATGCATTTTAACACCGACCGTATAATACTCGTATCGCTGCATCTGAGATCCAGCTTCTACGTCACCACAGTGGAACCGCTTTGAGTCGAATTCTTGCGAATATCGTTGGCGCACTTATCAACCTATAGAGGTATCTGGTGGAGACGTTTTGCACGCGCCACCAAGTGCATCTGGCAGCTGATACCCAATGCGGGTCTAGGGTTCGTGTTCGTTCGATTGTTTACATTCAAGGTCATCCGTGTGTCGTAATTTTTGTCATCGCCCGGGCGAACGTAGGTGACGCCACCTGGAGCGCAGGTGAGTCTCCGCCATCTGTTACACAACAAAGAGGCGACCGCTACATCGGAATTTCCATCGAGCAGGCGAAACCATCTTTTCATCGCTTTCTCGATATTTTGCATTCGCTTGGAAAGTCCTAACGGACTTGTTTTTTTTGGACGAATTTTTTATCCTTCGCGGTTTCCATATCGCGTATTTGCTAGCTGTGGTCTTTTATCTGCTAGATTGTTGGAAGGCTCTCTTACAACGAATATTTTACCTGGTTACCTGCACGCTCCGACGATTTCAGTTACCACCTGTCTCGGTGCGTAGGAATCATTAAGCCATGATATTAGGCGTAGCCGGAAACACAGTTGTGTGGTTTTCAGCTGCCACGCCATCTCCTCTTCGCGTTTTCCTATCGTTTCTGAGGGTTCGGAAACTCGACGGTGGAAAACCCGGTATACCGTGCATCCGGCGAATAGTTCAAGCACTTTGTACAACCCAGCCAATCTATTGTTATATTTGGAATTCAATGTGAAGAAATTTACAATCGGAACAGCGACTTTTTCACTCGACCTCAAATAAATTAGGATTTTAGTACATCAGTAAGGGACTTCGCAGTTGAGAAAAGTAGTTAAGCAATCGTAATGCAATGTATATCAGTTGGAAGTCAAGTTTTTCAAATGAGGAGTCATATTCTTCAAAATTTTAAGACTTCGTATATTGACGTTTGCCTTTTGTAACCCAATTTTGAGGAGTTGAATCGCAATATGAAACTGAACCTATCCAGTATCGACATATTTAATTTGTTGAACTATTAACCCTGGAAACTCACCGTGGGGTCCCTGGAACCCCAAGTTCAATTTCACCTCTCTTACAACTTGTATAAGTCCCTTTTGTAAAGTGCTACCTAGCGCTAAAAAATATTCAACATTAGGCAATTTTAAACCATCTGTGTAAAACATATTGCATAACCTGTCACACTACATGCCTTTTCAAAATTTATTTATTCATTAAAAAAATTATTTTTTCGAATATTTTTTTTTTAAAGTAATTTGCGATATCGTCTTGTGATGACGTAGACGCTCTCATTTTTTATTGATTTGAGGAATGTAAATAAGAAATTGATCGAAGTGTGGATTTTCATTAAGGTATACCGTGAATTTTTTCAATTTGCTAAGTGATAAAAAAAAATATGGAAGAGGAGAAATTAGAGAGGGAGCAGTAATATGACAAATTTTACGTTCGTTACTTCAGAAAATAAATATAAAGGTAGCATTATCAATCTAATAGAATTCAAGTTGATTTTTTACCTTGGGGTCCCAGGGACCCCACAGTGCCTAATGAAGGTGTTAAAATTCCTGTGCGTTTCCAGGTAACCTTCATGATTCTAGTTCATCTCCAAATGCTATTTTTGGCTAAATCTTCCTTTACTTCCAACTAGTAAAACTAAATTTTGTGATAGTTGTGTCCTTAATTCATTCTTTCATACGATAACTTGAATCCGAGAATTGACTCAGGTAACAAAATAAAAAGTCGAAACAGTTTTTCACCATTGTTCGGTTTTCCTACATAGTAGCGTAGCCAGGATTTCGTTCAGGGAGAAGAGGAGAGTTGGAAAAGAGACAAGTATTCTCTTTCTAACAAATTTTTCAACAGGTACCTATTTATTTACCAACTTATTTGGGTGAAACTACAAAACTGAATAACTACCTGTATAAGTATAAAAATTTTTATACAAAATCATAACAGCATCTCTCTTCTCGTATTCATATTCTTCTTCAGTAGAAAAAATCAGTTCCAACCCATCACCCCTCCCACCGGCTACACTTGGCAATGTCGTTATTTCTACAAGCTAATTGATTTTGAGTCTCGAACTTATTAATTTAAATCTCCAAAAAAAAAAGGAGAAATCTAGAGAGAGTTAACCAGGTAAATATTCAAGGGGAATACTTATAGTTCTGTAAACATACACTTTATAAAGGGGAAAATTCTCAATAACGCTTTTCTTTTCATAATACGTAGAGGCTAGCTCCAATAACAACACAGCAAAAGTTCCTGAGCGTAGCCTTCGATGGGTGGTGGGGTGGGGGAGTGTAGAACTTGCCAAGGGTCATGATTGGATTGCTGTGTAGTCACAAGTCACTATATACGCATTTTTCATTATTTTCTATAATGTCACAAAGCGTAATTGAATCAATGGTAACGAAACTCCTATATACTGAATTTTAAACCTTCCTTTAGTCCCCACCTATGGATCGTAGCCAAAAAATGTTCACGTGAAAGTTGTAGGAAATTTAATGTAGAATAAAATTTATGTGAGCTATTCTTGCTTTACGATCAAATCATGATGAGATATAACGAAAAGCATTTTTTCAGAAGGTTCCAATCCCTCTCTTCCCTATGGGCTAGGCTCACAATGCAGGAATGGGGACTTTATAGTCTCTACATATTCATGAAAGAAAAGTTTCCCTCGTAAACGATCCTTATCTGGTCTGGATTTACTGTACGATTATCCTGCGCTCCTCGATGAACAAAAAAAAAATTACTTAAAAGTATGAATGACATTAATGGGAATCTCAGGGAGATACCTAAGTCATTATGTATTATGGCTTTTCGATCACTTCATGCCTAAGGAATTCTCCACCATATTTATACCTCTATAACATCCGCATACCTCTTCAACGCGACAAATTAACCGCTTCAATCGTTCGTGACGGTGACACCCAATGATAATGCTCTTGAAAAAAAAAGAACTCTATATCTGGACGTACATGTCCAAATGGTCGAATATATTATACACGTTGTTTTACATAACATATACCAAATTAACGGTATCGCGTACGTTTCTGATTGTAGGCGAATAGAGGAACAGAAGACAAACAGCAAAGCAGTTCCAACAATGGAAGCGGAGGCGGAACAGGAACGACTTCGACGTCATCGTCTACCTCGTCCATGTCACCCAGCACTTCGCAGCATTTACTGGAAGAAGCGTTGAAATCACGGCCTCCATACCCGACCATCGTATTACCAACGCAAGGAGGCTACTGGCTCGATGGAAATGACCAATACGATACCGGTCACAATTCCATACCGAGCGCCAATTCCATTTATAGTTTTAAATTCGAGACCGACGATACGGCCAAATGTTACCGCAAATTCTTCATGGGCAAGGTACGTACTGGTAGTCGAATTCGACTCCGTCTCGAGGGCTCCATTACGTTATAACGACGCGACAATTATTTATAATGTACACGTATCGTTGCGATAACCGTCGCTTTTTTTTTCCTCGCCTGTGTACATTTTACCCACCTCCCACCGCTACCTGTCCGGTGTCGCTTTTTAACCCATCTGTGTGTATTTATCTGGTTTTAGGTTTGTTCTGCTATCATTTCGCCCACGTATATTTTTAGGTGTACGCGGCTACAGGAATTATTCGTCGAACGCGAGTTTTTGTAGAATATTTTTCAAACACGTTTGGCCACTAAATCAGCCCCGGCCATTCGGCGAATTTTTTAGGCTTGGTTGAATTTTTACGACCGAAATGGGAGAACTTTAAAACGACTCATTGCGATAATTAATAAATCACATAATCGCGTTTGTATTTAGGTGCGCCCGGTGATATTGAAATGGACACGGTTTGCGGATACCGTCGTTCTAAAATACCTATAAATGTATATTTGTCGCGAATGAATCCAAATAGCTGGTTTATAAATTACACGCACCCTTGAGAGTATTATACCAGCCGGATAATATTTTCCTCCGTGAAATACACGAGATCCCCTGCACCGCGCGTATTCCCTTTGTAAAAGCGATCGCTATTTTCTTCAGCTACCGGTGTACGTTTTAAACCTACAAAGATACCGATAATTTGGATTGCGAGTGGTTTAGCTTTCGTATTTAAATTTACATATAATGATGACTTTATACCCGCTCTTATGTACCCATACGTTCAATTTCCTCTCATCCGACTCGTGAAATCAAGTAGCGATTAATATCGAAACTGACCTCAGATCCGAGCCATTGGATCATTCTAGGTTCAACCTGTTCCTCTGCATTGTACGACGAGGAATATATGAGAAATCGAATGTGAATGACCTTCGAAATGGACCTTTGACCGTGAAAATATTTACATTTCTTCGTTTCTTTTTTGCCTCCTCTCATCTTTTCTATACACGTTGTTACACTAGATGGAATATATTAACCGCGCGTACGCAAGCATGTGGAACCTTTCTACGCGGCCAGGAAATTATCTGACCGTAAAATGTTTTGTTTTTTCGGTTTTTCTTATTACTCGACGTTTACATTAAGATTTCGTAATTATCTAACGTTCCTCGTAGGTATTCGAAGGAAGAGCATCCTGTAACAGAATCAACCAGTTGTTGGTAATTTCAAATGTACTGTTAAACTTCGAGCTCGATTCTTATCAGCTACTGTTTCAAGGTGTGTTTACATCCCATTAGAATGGTTTAAATGAAGAAGAGTAAACATTATTGGTTTTTGGTCGCTTCATCCATTGCCTTTCTGAAGCACCTTCCTCTCTATATATCTCAACGACCTCTGGATTGAGGGAGAGTAGTGCCAAAGGGAGGGTGCGATTTAAGACCATGCGAAGCGAGTTGGTGATTTTGATGTTTTTGAAAATTCTTCATTCTTTTATCCATCATGTTGTGACGTCGAAGACACTTTGACTCATTTTATCATATGACACTGCTATAAAAATTTTTTGACATCTCGTGCACCATCACCACATTTTGAGATCGATGAACCCCAGCCCCCTCCTTCTCCTCTCCAACATCATGTATGGAGGTGAATTGAGAATATAATATACTTCTTATTTTTAATAATCATACGAGTTTATATTAATTACGTTTTTACTAATTTGAGGCTCCTCAACTTCTACTAAAATTTTGATAATGCGCCATTTTAAATCCATTTTGATCCAAATTCAAGAGATCATATTTTGGTCACCAACTAACATTACACATGAAGTTTGACTCCTCTAGGTTGATTTGATGAGGAGATATGAGAAATTCAAGAAATTTCATGACTAAAAACTTCCTCAAAAATCCGTTTTTTGCTCTAACTCCCCTCCAAATACACTCGAGAGGCTGAAATTTGGATATGTTGGTGTCCGCGAATCACTCTTTCGTATGAGATCAAAAACTAAAATTCTGAGAAATTTGCCCTCTCTCTAGCCGCCCTCAAAATTTGAGTGATCCTCCATTTTGAATTTAATCGAAAAAACAAAAAAGTGTTTTTGTTGTATTTCTAAGAGTCTCTCGCCAAGTTTTGAACAAATTTCATAATACCAAAAATTTGGACATTTGCCAGATGATTACAAATGGTCTGAAAAGCAAAGATTTGAAGACCACGCCCTCCCTTTACCCACCTTTCCACATTACGTAGGCTGTAATAGCTATCGTTTTCAAGTTGAAAACTCAGCTAAAAATGAGATTAGTGTAGTTTCCAATAATTATGTATTAAAAAATTTGCGTATTTTTTTTTTAATTTTTAATTTTTAAGAGCTGGGTATGTATTATACGTTAAACAATTATTTTAATAGGATTTTTTGATTTGATTGGCTATTTACTGGATAGCAAAGACCAGTCATTAACGGCTGTACAAAGCGAAATACTAATAATTCACAGACCTCACAACTTGATAAGCAACCGAAATGGATTTTAAAATGTATAATTAACTCATTGCAATTACATCTTGAAGTACCCTAGGTTTTTGTATTGTCTTACATGTGTTTTGGCAATTTAAGGTTTGTGAAAGTTCATGATCATTTGTTTTCTTCAAATAATTTTTTGTGCCTTAAATAATATACTCATTAATTGGATCTAAATCAAGTTAGTATTCTCGGATTTTCTCATTTCGACAAATCCACCCTCCCCCTCCTTTCCATCCATTTAGTACTTTAATAATCATTCGATAAGCTGAATAAAAAATATATATATGAATATACTATAATTCTTAATTCTCAAATTTCAATTTTTCTGCCATTTTGTCGTCTCAGACTTATCTCGCATACAAAATTCAAGGTTCCCTTAGAAATGATAATTGTCACTTTTGACAACCACCTTTGAAATTTTCAACATAAAAAATCAGAAAATATAATAAAAAAAAAATGACGAAGGAGGAGCAATGATATTAATTTTAGAAATTTGGAACTTCGATCCTTAATAACCGTTTATCTCACATTATTACTTCATGTTAATGAAGCCTGCTTAAAAATTATGTTTTTTACAATTCAACAAAATTAGGATTAAGTATATCGAAACGAAAAAAAAAAAAACAAAGAATTATTTTAGAACGGCAATAGTGATTATGAAATTTATACTCTTAATTTTCCAAATCATAAAAACTGATCCGTTTGAAATTGCTGAAAAATACTAATTTTAATTCAATTAATTTTCAATTCAATAAAATCGACAATTTGTTACAAAAATCGATCAAATTTCAATTCACCCGATAGAATTAATTACACGCTTCTCAGTTTTGAAATCTAATAATACGATCTTCGAAATCTCTTCGTTAGCTGTCTTGAAAAACAATACGTTCGACCTCCCGGTCTAAACATCAGACCAAGCTTCATAATCGTTGCTGTTTTCAGTGACGCGTTAATTCCAAGGTCGATCATGTTGAAGAAGTCGTAAGGCTTAATTTTCTTGAATTATTTATCGTCGGCTGAGTTGCCCTCACTGAGAATTATCGGACTATGTATTACCGAAGTGACCTTGGAATTGTGGCACACGCGGTTAATTTTATCGTCTACGATTATGAGTTCATTTGGGCCACGAATTTTATTAGAAAAGATTAAGTACTGGATACGAAGGGTTGAAAGCGAAGGTGTTTGGGGAAAAATGTACGACCATCGAGCAGATATGATCAATGGGATGGAGCAATAAATTTATACCACTTGTTGCTTGTCGTTTTTACCACGCTCTATTCCGCCACTGAAGTAAAATTATTCGATTAATTAATTAATTTGATGTATTATACATTCCTAACAGCTATTCTGCACAGAAGAATATCAAAGTGTAAAAAAAGAAAAAACAACTCCCCACCACAACAAAAAAATGGAAAAAATAATACGAAATTGTTAAAGAAAAATAAAAGCTTGATGAATAATTTCCATTTGACCTTGAACAATTAAAGATGAAACCATTGCTGGTTCTCTTCACTTTCTGTTTACATAACCTCACATAAATTTCCACTCCCCCCCCGCCCCCAAAAAAATCGTCGAATGTATCTAAAGATCAAAAAACGAATAAAATAATCGATTACCGAAATTTTCTATCGTATTTTCACCAGCTACTCGTCGACAAAAAATGAAATTACGTCTAATAAATGCGATACACGAAATGAGAACGTTCATAATACGCTACGTTGAAAATTACGCGTTAAAAAAATTCTCATTAAAATTTAAAACTTTTATCGTCTACCGTAGGCGAGGTACGTCACTGTCTCGCGTCACCGGCGACACTCGTCATTTTCTAAACACGAAAATTCATTTTGCAAATTTTAAAACGTCACCGCGAAATACCACGACACGGAGGAAAGCAATTTGGAAAACTACCCGCAGCCTGGTGAGCTTAAGATGGGTAATTTAAAAAAAAAAAAATAAGTCTTTAACGAGCTGTCACTGAGACGCGATATTCAATTCTTATACTGTGGAAAAAAATTAATTTCAAGGTGGAAAAAATTTTTTCGTTTCGAATCTAAGTCTCCAATTACAATATTTCGCGGTACCGAAATAATCGCAAATCGTGACAACAGAATCGTCGTCGAAACGACATTCTCGTCAAAATTCCAAACATTTATACGCGCGAAAAACGAGATATTCGCCGGAACCTGCTCCAATAACGACTCCTTTTGATGGCGTTTCCTCTCTCGCTCGTCGTATCCGCGCGTACCTAATTACAACGAACTTTCTCATCATTTTCAACACAAGAACAAAGTTTTTTAATGTTCGTACCTGTATAACCGCGAAACCTTCTTAGTCATTTGTCGTGAGATTTCCACCGTTCAAAGATGAGAAAATCCCACGCGCGCTTTTTTCCATACCCATTTGCTTTCTATTGTTTCTGGTAAATGTAATTTAAATATTTCGACAAATGTTCGCGTAATAATAGAGTCGACGGCGAGCTCGGTTAACTGTACATTCGGTTATAAAGGATTTTAGATCTTACAGATTAAACCATTCGTCAGTACGTAGGAGGCGTTGAGGTACAATTTTATTGTCTGCGCCATGAACTTGGGATGCAAATGCGATTGTTTACATTTGGCTTCTCAACTCGCGAACGTGCCTGTGCGTGTTTGACGCAGTACCTGCCCTTTTCACCTCTATACTCTGTACTCTCAATCGTCTATACGAGTTTGATTTGTTAATTGGAGCGATGAAATTTCCCAACACTTCATTGAATCGCCGGATGAGTGACGAGCTTTTACGAATTTGGCCATATTTTCCAAAGAAATGAACCCAAGTCAACGTACCGTACTACCGTGGCTATTCGAACATACTTCATTGGATCATCTCCAACAATTTCTGTAACGTCGTATTTGTCTACTCTCTTAATTTTTATTTATTTTTCTGTCACGACCACGTTAACTAAAAAGGACCACTCGTCATCTCGGTATTTCTTCGCATTCGCCGCGATTATTTACCGTTGCGAATATAGGAGTTGAAAAAGTGAAATTTTATTTTCGAGCTCGCCTCATTCCAGAAGCTACGTTGTGGGATATGGAAGAATATTACCTCGATTAATTACTTCGAAAATCTTTAATTACGTGCTCTCGTAACCAGCATCCTGATCGAGTTCGTTAGTTTTCGATTTCATTATTGGATAATGTAACGACAAAAATACCGGTTTTCCCTCGTTATCGGCAATTCACCTACACACACGTTCGCGCGTCCGCCATCCTCGCCATGTATCGCGAAGGAAAGTGAATTTCGCAGATGTTTAACGAGATCCTACGTGCGTTGTACCTCGCCAAGTCGTTTTCGCATCGACGATATAATCTAAGGTCATCGGAGAGTCGGCTAAGAAAAATACTCGCCATTGTGTACTTACATGAAGTAAAAAATCACAGGATGACCCTAAAAGAGGGCTAAGATGGAATCAGCGTTGTGGCAAATACTATACGCATCCTCTCTATTCCTTCGATGAAAGTAATACTTTCAAAAACAATTTTCTGAAGTATGCTTGAATGGCACTGGAACTGGTTTCTCAACCTTGCTACAAATTTCAAAGATACATCAAACTTTTATAAAGTGTAATATTGTGTGCAGTAGATCAGTACTAATTTGCCACTAAGGACCGTGGAGGGAGGGGGAATGGGTAGATTTGGATGAACCTAATTGGCTTCCAAATCTAAATTTCCACTCAAGTTTCAAGTTTCTTTTGAGATCTTGTTTCTCCACTCCTCTCCCACACTTACTGTTGTTTCAAATAATAAATTGCAAAAATATAATTCAGCATTCCCAAGTTCTATCATAGAATCAAATTGACCTTTATTTTATTGTTAATTGGGCAAAGCATTTTTACATGGTCTCCCAAATTGGAGAAGATAGATGTAGCTCATCAAAACCTAGACTTGTATTATCAACACATTCATCAGTTTTGAGAAGCACTAGATTGTACACCTTTTTGCGTATCCTGTACATTAAGCGCACTGGCCAAGTTATTTCTGATTGTTAATATGACTAAAGAAATGTTGATGTCATGAAAACGTTGCCCAACTCTGATATTGAAGGGGCAACAACGTTTAGAAATTTGCGATCAAGCTCAAATTCAAAATAATGAATAATATAGAAAAAATGAAGAAAATTCAGAGAGTTGCTCATTAGTGACATCAAATGGACTTCGATGTAATTCAAAAATTAATCTGATTACCTGCCAAATCAATAATAAAAAATAATTACTTTTTTGAAGATAATCGAAAAAAAAAATTACAATGAAGTAATTTGAAGAGATGTGAACAACAATCTAAAAATAATAATAAAACTTTCTCTACTAAGTATGTCAGAAATGAAAAAAAAAACCTGAAAGCAGCTGTGCTGTTTTGCTGGAGCTGAATTCCTTTATGACCTGTTGAGTGTTGATGTCCTCAACAAACCCCATATGACCATATAATCAAGTATATATTTCTAATTTTTCAACCATAACCATCACATATTAAGGGATAACAATCCCTCTCCTCTATATTTCTCCCAAATTCACCGGTGAAATCGAAATTTTATAAATATAAAGTTCTTGTTAGAGAAATGATATTTGAGCAATTTGAAGTTCCTCATGCTTTTCTCATAAACTAGATTATTCTTCATTTTGATTCCATTTTCACTCATGTTGGTTTGAGCTTTCCAAGTACATTTGATGAAGACCTATGGTAGAATAAAGAAGGTTCATACCTTGAAACCTCCTCAAGAAGTCGTTGGGTGAAATTTGAATACGGTGATGTTCTTAACTCGCTCTATTATATGAATTAATAAACAAATATCTTCGATTTTTTTCAACTATTACCTATTACTCCCTCTCCTCCACAACTCTTCCAAATCTACCGGGGAAGTTGAAATATTATACAAATTTCAAGTTCTTAATTTTAGAAATATGATGAATCCATGCTCAACAAATTTTTGAATTATTAAGACTCTTTGAGTCATTCACCATTCTGGGTCTATCCTAGCTCAAACTTGTAAGGTTTCATTTTGATTACCAATTATTTTTGAACATGAAGAGAAGGCTTTCAGAACTTATTAGATTTATAATCATAAAGAAATCAACGAATTTCACAACTCAAAATCAGTTTAAAACCAGTTGTACCTCCAACTCTTCGATGAATCTAATCGAGAGCGTGGCACTGATTCAAATTGTATGATACCGAGATCAAAAAATTTGAGTTTTGTTGGCTCCATCACTACTTCAAAATGTATCAAAAATTCAAGATAAAGCATATTCCCACTCACAAAGCATCCTGTCATCAAAATTTGGGTGCTTTTTATCCATGCTAACCAGAGGTATGAAATCAATTAAAAAAAAATTATAAGTATGTGTATAATTATACGCAAAGAATACAATGTTCAACTTTACCTACCGATATTTTTAAACGTAAAGATATGAGCCTCTCTACCCTTTTGTTCATCTACTCCTAATAACACGAGTACGCTGTGATAGCTTTCATATCCATCAAAAATCCAATTAATTATACAAAAACGACTGCTTACCACTATCTAAGAAAAAATGTAGAAGCTGCTCAAAAGCCTCGACGAAAGACTGGAGAGTCCACCAAAAATGTATTGTTCAAGAATTAAAAAGGAAAAAAGTACCGATTAAAAACTAAACAGTAACTAGGCTAAATTATATAAGGAATTTTGTTAATGGAAAAGAAAATTAATTGATTAGAAGATGTACCATTTATTGGCATGCTAGAGGTATTAATAACCATCTGTAATGCGAATTATAATGGTAGCGGTGCGAGGATAATTACTATTACTATAGAACCAAAAAAAAGGAAAGAATATACGAACCAAACATAAGAAATCATTACAAAACAAAAACCGAAGAAAAAACAAAAACATAAAGAAGATGCGAAGCAGAGATAACGTCAAAGAACTAAAAAGTCAAGCTTGACCTCCAACTACATGAAATAAATTTCTTTTAGATGTTAACAAATAATGTTCCAAGTCTTTATTAAAGCGCTTACTGATCTTCTTGAGCACAGAAGAGAGATCATTGTAGGCAATGAAAGCTACATATGGCCTCTATAACCTAGAGTGGAAATTTACCCATCCAAGAACAGTGGCAACAGCATCATCTATATCATATCTTCTTACTCTTGGCCGAAGCTGGACACCAAATTCTTCTTTTCTCCTATGTATACAACAATAAGCTCTGTGCGTAAACAGATCTTCCAAAGTCAAAAATTTTAATTCATTAAACCATTCCACAGTGCTTTCCCTCGCCTTAATACCTGCGACATTTCTGACTGCTCTTTTTTGCAACATACGAATCGGATTTAGATGATGTCTAGGAGCGTAGGAATCATCGCTAAGAAAGATTATTATATCCAAGTTTTCCTACAAATTCAGTAGCGATTGCTAAAATTCAATAACCATTGCTGTTCTTGCAAAATTTATTTTTATCAATTTCAGTAGTTTGTTGAAAATTTTGGAACTATTCTGAATTAATCTCTTACACTTACCTGATCTGATATTTTCAAATCCATATGACTAAGAAAAGTTCAACATTAGCTAGGAATATGATCTATTCCATAGCATCAAGACTGTAGCAATGAGCTTCCACGATCCCTTCTCCCTTTAAATTTCAATTATTTTCAAGGATTCTAGAAGCGTATATTACCATAGTGTACTCACCTCGCAGGACATGATGTTCTTTCAATCACAACCCTTGTGTGACCCTTGCAACCGCTTCAGACAGTAGATACCCCTTTTGATGTCCTGTTGTAAAACATAAAGAAGAACCATTATTAATTCGCACCCCGAACCAGCTTCATTCAGTTCTATAATATCCGCGCTTCATAATGGCTCGGGTGACAGAACCTTGAAATTATGTTTACGAGTTTTCTTCGTTGTTCGTCGTCGCGATTATTTAACGCCGCAATACAATTATGTCCGAGATATATAATCAAGTCGCATCGTATCCGTTTCCTCGATATCATTTCTCGCTACTCCAGGAGTATCGTCGTTTATATAACATCGATTACAATTTCCTGTCTTTTTTACCCTCGAAATTGCGAAAATTTAAACGACTAGATGGGCAAAAAAAATAAAAATAATGTGTGTGCTCACACATAATGGTATCGTTGAATCGATTCTATAGGCGAGATATGTAACGTGTTTACCATTATTTTGAAACATTTGTAAAAATAAACGGAGCGAGAATCACTTGTTGCTAAATCGAATACCGAATGTTATTTGAAAAACATCTGCTATATCAATGGGTCCGCGTGTATGAGATTATTTAAATCGTCCTCCATTCGAAGTATAGTACAAGTATCTTGGTCGTTTGCGGGATACGATATGGTGTAAAGGCGTATAGAAAATGTATGGGTGCGAAAAATAGAGTATATAAGGTACACACCCAACAACGGCTCTAATTACGTTGGTAAATTAATTCTCGTTTAAACACTCGCTAAAATTGATTTATAATTTGAATTTAAATGCGTGGTTGGCGGTAAGTAAACTCACCATGAATCTCGTACATTTGCTCATGGCATTGATTTTCAAACGACCCCCGTACTAAGAGTATTTTCTTACATCCGCACTCCGCCGTATACTGAAATCGTATAAATCTCGATGCGCCATAATTTATCCACTTATCCCCGGTTACGCAACGAATAAACATGTGGTTATTAGTTTTGAATAGAAAAAAAATCTTCGGTATTAATTTTTTTTTCGTCACGTTTCAGGAACACTGTAATTTCGTTGGAAAAGATGAGAACGTAGGACCTATTTTATTAAGTATGAGAAACGAAGCTATAGGCTCGCAAGAAAACACCAGGTTATTATTACGACTTAAAACTGGTACGATGCACGAACTAGTCCCAAACACATGTTTACCAACGACACCTCATCAAATAGCCAGGGTGAGTAATTTAGTATTCTTGTATGTGTACGATTAATTACCGAAACGTTGAAACGTTCCATTTGATTAGTGTATAGTTACACGATATCGAAAAACATTCGTACATATTGAACACCATAGAGCTCCTATACATCGTATACACCCATTTATTAAACGTGTTAAAAACACATTATAACTAATGCTTACTAAGCAGACTATAGTGGATTTAAATACGCATTTGGTAACGTATAGGAGTCGGTAATATACGAAATTCGAAGTCTGCTACTTCGTAAAACCGGTAAATCAGATGAGTTTTCGTTTTATTTTTTTTTAATACATATAATTTCGCTTCTTGAGTTCCTGTGCCTTGTTAGGAAGTGAATAAGTTTACCTGTTACAAAATAGCACCTACCCATCTTCTATGAAAAGCTGTACATATATTTCTATAGCCAAGAAGATACATAGTTGAATTTGATAATGTTGATATAGCTAAGGATATTTGTACTGATCGTGAAAAAAGCAGTGACAGTTAGAGAAAATATTTCCAGATTTCAGAAATTCTCAGTTCTCCTTATAGAATTCGTGTTTTTCTACAAATTTTAATTCTTTTAAAATATTTTAGATTTTTCAAAATTGTAGCTTTGAGTCATGAAAAAATCAACGAAATTAAAATATTTGAAAATTTTTTGAAACACTAGGGAACTCCAAAGTAAAGGAGGCGGAAGCATGAAAATCCTCAAGGGGAGAGGATAAAATGTTTAACATCCACAATTTCGAAATTCCTTAAATATTTTGTCATTGCTGCGATTTTCCGAAACACCCTATTCTTAGAAATCAACAATTCTATCAGAGTTCTCGAATCCTTACTTTGAAAATTTGATGTTACAAAAAAATGCAAGATTTTGAAAATTTCAGTTCATTTTTCATGTTTGGTTCTTGTGGGGAGGGAAATTTAGAGGATTAAAATTTTTGAAATTTCCAAGATTTTTTATCATTGTACGATTTCCTAAATTATTTTATTTGCGGAAATCCTCAAGTTCTCTAAATAGCTAGATCTCCTCTTTTTAAAAGATTTTTGGAATTTCTAATTCTTTCAGAGCTCTTAAGTAGATCGAAAATTTTACATTTTAAAACATCAATCAATAATTACATATTAGAATTTCATAAATTTTTTCATCGCATTCACGATAAGTCCTCGACCAATGAAATAAAATCATGGATTTTTTATCATCATCAATCATAACCACTCACATTCAAAAGGTTAATACCACGGATCGTCGAGCCAAGATGAATTAAAATTCTTTCCATTTCTCTCAATGAACTCGTACGTTTAAATTATCCGAGTTCTCGACATCTTACATTTTGGTAAAATGAATTGGCATTTTTTAAAATAATACCTCCACCTCATTTACCCTTCGGTATCCCAAATTCTGTTAAAAAGACTGGCTCTCTGCCATTCTAAAATACCATCTCAAATACAGCATCCACACTCTGCGTACTCGCAAACGTAGGAATACACCGAATAATTTTAAAATATTCTTGCGCGTCACAGAATACGTCACTATAATAAAATCATGTAAGAAACTGCATACGCGACTATATGCAATTACCATTATATTATTTCGCTGACACTTGACAAAACGTCGCAAATCAACCATGAAGTACCTGGTGTCGCGAACATAACGCGTAAAAATAGCTCGTTCTATTCTAAAATCGCGCTAATTTCCTTGTTACAGTTTTTAAACGATCAGATAACAGTTTCTGGTCTTACGCCAGTATTATGTCAGCAAGCATCTCAAATGATAGCCAGTTACGACGAGCATGTTATTGTATCGCAATTTAAATTCGGCGTATTATACCAAAGATTCGGGCAAACCAGTGAAGAAGAATTGTTCTCCAATCAACACACCAGTCCGGCTTTTCAACAGTTTTTGAATTTATTGGGAAAGAAAATCCAGTTAAAAGATCATAAAGGGTGAGCACAACAACTAAGTTGTTTTTATTCGGAGTTCAATTGACGTCATTGAGCTCGTAAATTCTATATAGCTGAGTTGATGTATTAAAATCGCTATTGTAATTCGAATACCTTGTAATATGCTGCTATTCGCTGTACACTACAGTATGCGTAATCGAGGAGTTTCCTTTACGCCGAATTACGTAGATATTTGCGCAGCTGAATGACAAATTTTTGAAATAATTTTTAGACTAGTTGACTACGTGATTTTTCATTTTGTGTAGTTTTCAATTGCTTTTTTGTAATTTTCCATTATTTCGATGATGTGCCTGCAATAGTAAATTATTTGAAATACAGGGTGTCCAAACTTCGACCCGAAAATCATTGCTTGGTGATAGTACTTGTAAAGAACAACAAAAAATTTCATGAACCTATGTGGCCTAATGTCAACACTGAAGAGAATACGATATCTTAAATTTGAAGAAACGATAATTTTTAGAGAAAAATTTCAACTGTCTCATCTGAAAAGTTGTTTAGATGAGTTTATAATCTACATCTCCCTCGAGTTTTCCTTAGGAGAGTGTGCAAACCCGCTCAAGTTCACCACTTTGAAAGTTCAGCTATTGCTTCATCCTTCCTTCTGGCATCATACTACCCTCTGGTGGTGTCAGTGCCAATTTTTGTCATCGGCCTTATTTGGGCCGTGCGCATATCTTCACCGATGGGCTGATACCCACTACCCCCTACTTCGGGGGTGCTGTGTACCTGGGTGTTTGATTGTTGACCCATACCTTTTCGGAGTGTAGTGGTCGCCTACACCTTAGGACCCTACTTCTGTCTGCGTCATTCCACCTTACTCCAACCATGAAGTAAGGTATGTAGGGGCGCTATGCAATCAGTTCAGTGCCTCGGGCATGTGGTCCATAGGGCGTAGCCCCGCCCATGCAGCTACTCGATCCACCATATGGGGCTTAGGACTATGACACATACCCAGCTTTCTGGTTAGAGTCATTCACCATCTAACCAGGCATGCGCTACCTACGTCACATTAACAACCTACCGTGTCAAGTTGAAACGCGCATAGTAGGGGTGGCACAGGCTGCCCTACTTGCCACACAAGTCCTTACTACTACCTGGTCCCGATCTCCAGGGTTAGGATCCTTGAACTTAGTGCCACTTGTGAGACTAACCTCATCTTCCTCTATAGTGACAGCAGCTCGTCAACGCCTCTCCGCTTGGCGCTTCTGTTTGGCATCCTCCTTTCTCAGCATGACACAGTTGGAAACATCTTGCACTGCCTTCCACGACGTCAGCAACAATAGCATTACTGGGACGAGCATCTCCGGGGTAAACCCATCCTTATTTCATGCCAGGGATACCAACAGCCTATTGCGCTGGGGGTACCATTTTGGGCATCAGAACAGAATGTGCCCAGCATCTTCAGCTTCCTGAGCAAAGTGTGCACATATTAGGCTAGGTACCCTCTTGATATCAAACAAGAAGTCATTGAAGCAACCATGCCTGCTGAGGACCTGTATCGGGTGGAAATCCAAGTCCCCACGACCTCGACATACAAAGTTTGACCTTTCTAGGTCAATTTGGTTTATTATTTAGTTTTTTTTTTCTTGGTTTATAGAATTTATATTATAAAAAGTAAAAAAATATAATGCGCTCCTAAAATAATTGCTCTCTAGACGTTGCTTAGTAATCAGAACTATTAATTTAGTCTGGAAGATTGTCTTGCCAGCTGAAAAATCTTGCTGATTTGTAATACTTGAAAAGATATACGTACTTGATATTGTGCCCCTACGGCCTAATCTGAAAACAATAGAAACTACGTTAGTAATAAAATATGAAAAAATCGAATATTGAATTTTTTGAATTTTATTATTAATATAGCTCCTCCAGTTTTTAAATTAAGCCATGAGAACAATCGAACACATAATGAATTATATTTGTTTCTTCATGGTTTACAAATTTGTGAAGCTTCGATTTGAAATGAAAAATTATCATTTCTTCAATTTCATGGTGTCTTAGCCTCTTCATCGTTGTAACTAGATTACAAGTACATATATAGAAAATTTCTGTTATTCTCAGCGTATACTATTACCATGCAGTACTTCTCCAGTCGAAATTTGGACACCTTATATATGAGTACTATAAATTCATTGTGGCACCTGAATAAGTACTTCTACCAATGGAGTGCCCGTCTCGATAAACATATTAACTGAAAATCCATGTTACAGTTACCGAGGCGGTTTAGACACGCAGTTCGGCCAAACTGGCGAGGAGGCGATCTACGAAACGTTTAAAGATCGAGAAATCATGTTCCACGTCTCAACTTTGTTACCATTCACCGATAATGATCCGCAACAATTGCAAAGAAAGAGGCACATTGGTAAATGATTTAATTTTTTATTCAAAAAAAAAAAAAAAAATGAATCCCATTTATACTCAGTTACATCGTATTCTAGGCAATGACATAGTAGCCATAGTATTTCAAGAAGAAAACACGCCCTTCTCACCGGACATGATAGCTTCGCATTTCTTACACGCATTTATAGTGGTCCAAGTAATCGACCCGAATACTCCAAACACCAAGTACGTCTCATATTCTCATAATCGAGTCATCTAGCCACAACATTAACCTTTATCTTTTCCCATCCAGATACAAAGTAAACGTAACAGCCCGCGACGACGTACCGTTCTTCGGTCCAACGTTGCCGAACCCACCGACATTTCGACACGGTCCCGAATTCAAAGAGTTTTTACTGACGAAGCTGATAAACGCGGAGAACGCTTGTTACAAAGCACAGAAATTCGCCAATTTAGAGGTAAGTCGGCTAATAGAGCGTTAACCTCGTATTAGAAACGCCGATATACATCGTACACCGTATTGTTATAGCTGCGAACGCGGTCATCATTGTTGAATTCGTTGTGCGATGAGTTGCGCGATAAAACCAAAGAATTCATCGGTCACGAGAACGATTTTGAAACGAACCGTCACGATAGCGGAGGTAATCCTAGCGCCGGTAGCAGATTCATCGAAACAGTCAGGAAAGCTTTGATCGCCAAAGTACGCAATCAGAATATCAGCAATCAGCCTCAGGAAACGAACAATAACACGTTGAATTCCAGCCACAAGAAAATCAGTTCCACCTCTTTAGATACGTCCGCGCATTATGTGAGTATTTTGTACACGCTTTAATCGAACATTAGGTAATTTTCCCCACTCCCCCTTTTCTTAATTCTATAAACTTTGTAATCATCTCGTAAATGCGCCTCGCAGGGTTCGTTCACGTTGCCTAAAAGCGCTTCTGGAAGTAAGAAAAGTTCCACACCGTCTCCCGTCTCCACACCCGACATACAACCTATTCATCCAGCTCAGAGGTAAGTTCGTACGAATTTTCGTCCAAATATTTAATTAATTGGTAGTTTTCCGTCGTAAAATCTCCGTACTTAATCGATACGCTGATGTGTTTTCAGAGCCACAATATCAGAAAGCGATTCTTCATCTCTTAATAGTATAGATTTAGATGGCGCGGTAACATACGCCGACAGTGATACCGGTTTGGAGAGCATGTCCTCGGCTGAAACGCCAAACAAGCAATGTAGCCTCTGCGTGGATTCGAATAATGATAATAAAGTCGATACATTAAGACAAGAAGTTACGAGACTGAAATGCGATAAATTAGATTTACTAAGGCAAAATGTCGTAAGTATGATTAAATTCATTCGTTTTTTCCCTATGCACGAATTGATGATGTATTCCATTAAAAGAAAAAAATTGGTCAAATACGTACAAATTCAACTGTAGCCACTTTTTTTTTCTTATTTATAAAAACGCCTAAAAATGCAAAAAAAACCAAAACATGTATAATAATACTCATGTGTGCTCTTATGAGGCCCGTCCCCACTGATGTGAAGAGATATCAAAGATAAAATGAAATGAAAATTTATTCTTAATTCAATTCAACAAAAAAAAATATGAATAAGGATAAAACAATATAAAAAAAAATAAATGATAAAATAAAATATAACAAAAAAACGTTTTCTCAATTTTTGTAACAACTCCGCCCATTAGGTACTATGCACATTATTGCTAGAGTGTGATGGGAATCATTATCATGGAAAATAATAAACAATCGAAAAAAACAAAAAATCAAACAAATCGTCTCTAATTAAGACAGTAAATATTAAAAGAAGAAAACAAAAAACACCATGTAATTGAAATCATCTATCGTTAGATTCATGTCAAAATTTATTGAGCTATACAAGTTATACCATTGAGGTTGTGCTTTGGTCAATGTTAATTAATGATGTCGATATCGGCACCTGAGAGGTGATAATACCAACAACCAATAGTGCATCAATCTTAATGAGCATTGATAAAACTTCGATCATCCCTAAGTCACCCCCAGGTGGCATAGGTATGAGGAACAGGTTACACCGTTTTTTTGACGAGATTTAAAACATTTTATTTATGTCTATCATCATATGTGTCCAAAAAGAGACTCGTTATGGAATCTTCTGAATCCTTCACCCCTCTATCGATCCTCTACCCACATTGATTTTTTCTCAAAATTGAATACGTGCATTGAAGTTTCTCCCTTCTGATGTCATAACTGAGTTAAAGGTTGATGCTATTGGGTTTCATTAACCAATAAAAATCGTGAATTATATCTATTCTGGGGTCACCCCTTTCACTCTATGAAAGCAAAATGTCACTCAGAACAAATATTTCATATTTTCATTGATTGATGAGATCATGCTCTTTTTCAATGAACACAAATCATAATGTTGAAATTATTTGGTCTATCCACTTTGGGTTCATTTTACATAATTTTGGAAAACCAAACCCTCAACATACAACGTGCCTCTCGCCTAAGTGGCAGCATATGACACGTTAAACTAAATAAAAAAAAATAAAAAAATAAAAATGAATAAAAATTGTACAAAAAATTGAATTTTTTTATCAATCTATAATCTGAAAATTTTATTTTTCATTTTTTTATAAATTAAAAATTGTTTAAATGATTAATTAGAAAGTAGAAGAAATTAACAAAAACATGTAAAACCTTTTTTAGCCAAGGTTTTAATAAAAACGACAGCTATTACAGCCTATCTGATTTGGAAGGCTAGATGAGAGGAGAAAGATAATCATATTTTTCAAATTTAGATCATTTGAAGTTAAAAACCAAATTTTAAAATTTTTTCCACGTACTTTACTCCATTTCGTGTTGTTCGCATGAATATTTGAAACCACATTTTATAAATTTCCTTTCCACTTAAAATATCTGTTCACTCTAATTTCAAGAAAGATTGTAGCCCCCACCCCTTCTTTGAAATTTTAATTCTTGGTATCGTGTAATGAGTAAGGTGAGGACCGCAACATTTCAGTTTTCCAAGTAATTTTGGAAGAGAGTTAGATAGAGTCATGAAATTTCTAGAATCTTCCACATCTCGTCACCAAACCAACCCAAGGTTTACTCTTCGTACATAAAAGGAGTCAGAATGAAAAGTAATTTTAATAGAAGTCCTAAATCGTTGAAATTTGTGAATTATGGGATCATGGGCAGCATTATTGCATTCTTTTGTAGTATAAACTTTTAGTTTTTGTTTGTTTGTTTGTTTTGTTTTTTTTTTTTTTTCAATAAAGTAAATGACCATGAAAATATTCAACAATTTAAAAGATTTATTTATGAATAACCAAGTATTTCAAAAAATCGCATTGCAAAATTCATTTTTTATGTAAATATTCCCATTTTATTTTATTTATTTATTTTTAAATGCATAGCATCAAGAATAATATTAATAAATATTCAAATGCTAAACAATGGTGTTTAATAATATTTCAAACATTATATTGTTGAATCAATCTTAAACCAAATTCTAAATTTACTGATAAATAAATAAATTAATCACCAACGTAATTAAATTCTTACAGTCTGTCTCACTATATTCCACAATTTAAGATATCCTAAATAAAAACGCCTCTAGCCACAGGGCTGTACATGGCGTCAATTAAAAAAAAAAAAAAAAAAAAAAAATTAATACATTCAAAGTGGCTAAGACATCATCCCCTGCCCCATCTCTAATCAAAGTGCTATACAACATGGTGTCAAAAATGAAATAAGTAAAATCGTTATAAAACATTGCAAATTCAAGAGCAGCATAATGATGAAGAACTTGATGGAATGAGTTTAAACCTCACGTAAGCGTTGAAAAAATGTTAATATAATTTCAAAAATTGTTTCCCATTATTTTGTATATTCCTTCGTAAATATATATCTCTTCATTTCATCATAAAAATGAAAGAAAGTTTTTAAATAGTCTCGCAAAAAGAGCACTTACTTTCGCACATTTATTCGATCTAAATAATTCATCATCCTAATACTTTTTCTTACCGTTTCAGACATGTCAAAGAGAAATTAAAAGACTTCGAGAAAAAGAACTCCAACTTCAATCGGATTTAGCGGCAACCTCTAAAGAAATCCTACGACTACGTGAACTCTTGAAAGATTACAAAACTACAACTCCAAACGGATCTCCAGTATAATGTAAAATAAAAAAACTTCTCTCAAAGTACATACTATCATATGTATTGTTACGAGGGTTGAAATATAAAAAAAAAAAATGAAAAAAAATAAAACTTTACTCAAATAATGCATCCCGAAATGGAAAATTGTCTTCAATATGTTCTTGATAGTTCCTCTCGATAAAATACTATATCGTATAATCTCGAAGTTATATTTATGTCTAATTAATTTTAAGTATACATTGAATATTAATACGTACCTGTTTTCGAAGGTAGCATTCCGGCATGCATTATTTCAATAAGCATGTTTGTACAGTTTTTAGTTTTAAAAATTTTTCAAATCGATATTCTATGTCGATTAAGTACTATAACTTTCCTGCGGAGTATGAGTATTATAATTGTAAAAAAAAAAAAAAAAATGTTTATTGAAAACAGTTGCACGAGTTATTAAAAAAAAAAACCAAAGCTATGTTAAGTATTTAAAAAAATTATTTTTAAGTTTTATGTACAACGTACGAGTATGATCGCTATTGACAAACGTTTTCCGATTTTTATTTTTCAAAAAGTCAATTATAATTTAATCTTTGCATTTGTCTCTCAATAGAATCTGAATACCTACCTAGGAATAAAATCATTGCAATCAATTTATGTGTACGATTTGCTATATACAATCACAGATTTTTCTTTTCGTCCGCTTTTTTCATTTTATTTTCCTTTATTTATTTTTGATGTGCATGTTATTATAAAATTCGAAGGAATGGCGTTTTAATTTTATATTGTTGTTTAATGATTACCAAATTCTAAATTTACTGATAAATAAATAAATTAATCACCAACGTAATTAAATTCTTACAGTCTGTCTCACTATATTCCACAATTTAAGATATCCTAAATAAAAACGCCTCTAGCCACAGGGCTGTACATGGCGTCAATTAAAAAAAAAAAAAAAAAAAAAAAATTAATACATTCAAAGTGGCTAAGACATCATCCCCTGCCCCATCTCTAATCAAAGTGCTATACAACATGGTGTCAAAAATGAAATAAGTAAAATCGTTATAAAACATTGCAAATTCAAGAGCAGCATAATGATGAAGAACTTGATGGAATGAGTTTAAACCTCACGTAAGCGTTGAAAAAATGTTAATATAATTTCAAAAATTGTTTCCCATTTTGTATATTCCTTCGTAAATATATATCTCTTCATTTCATCATAAAAATGAAAGAAAGTTTTTAAATAGTCTCGCAAAAAGAGCACTTACTTTCGCACATTTATTCGATCTAAATAATTCATCATCCTAATACTTTTTCTTACCGTTTCAGACATGTCAAAGAGAAATTAAAAGACTTCGAGAAAAAGAACTCCAACTTCAATCGGATTTAGCGGCAACCTCTAAAGAAATCCTACGACTACGTGAACTCTTGAAAGATTACAAAACTACAACTCCAAACGGATCTCCAGTATAATGTAAAATAAAAAAACTTCTCTCAAAGTACATACTATCATATGTATTGTTACGAGGGTTGAAATATAAAAAAAAAAAAATGAAAAAAAATAAAACTTTACTCAAATAATGCATCCCGAAATGGAAAATTGTCTTCAATATGTTCTTGATAGTTCCTCTCGATAAAATACTATATCGTATAATCTCGAAGTTATATTTATGTCTAATTAATTTTAAGTATACATTGAATATTAATACGTACCTGTTTTCGAAGGTAGCATTCCGGCATGCATTATTTCAATAAGCATGTTTGTACAGTTTTTAGTTTTAAAAATTTTTCAAATCGATATTCTATGTCGATTAAGTACTATAACTTTCCTGCGGAGTATGAGTATTATAATTGTAAAAAAAAAAAAAAAAAATGTTTATTGAAAACAGTTGCACGAGTTATTAAAAAAAAAAACCAAAGCTATGTTAAGTATTTAAAAAAATTATTTTTAAGTTTTATGTACAACGTACGAGTATGATCGCTATTGACAAACGTTTTCCGATTTTTATTTTTCAAAAAGTCAATTATAATTTAATCTTTGCATTTGTCTCTCAATAGAATCTGAATACCTACCTAGGAATAAAATCATTGCAATCAATTTATGTGTACGATTTGCTATATACAATCACAGATTTTTCTTTTCGTCCGCTTTTTTCATCGTGAATACGTAAATTCGTGTCCTTATCGACTGTAATAATTGTATGTGATGTGCATTGTTATTCGTATAAAACGTTCGAAGGAGATTTGGGCGTTTTAATTTTATATTGTTGTTTAGATGATTACGGCGTATACATATAATATCTTGAAATTTAATATTATACGTTTTAGTAGAACTTTTAGTTTAAGCAACCGTGCATTTTTTCACTTGAAACTTAAGGTTTATTGTTATTGATTTTCTATAAAATTTTAACAGAGCTAGAATAAGAACTCATAATGCAAAACATTACTAATAAGAATTCTGTTATCTTTAAAAAAAAATCATCAAGAAAGATAGCTATTAGATACAGCTTACTTGATTTGAAAACTTGTAGGAGAGAGCTTCATATATTTTAAGAGGAAGTGGAGATGAGGTAAATAGCTCGAAATTTTCTTTCATAATTTCACATGAAAAAGGGAGTAAAGAATCCCAACATATCCAAATTTCAGCTTGTAAAATGATTTTGGAGGAGAGTTAGAGCAAAAAGAGGCTTTTTGAGGAGGTTTTGAATCATGAAATTTTTTGAATCTCCCATTTCATCACACCACTTGCTGGAAAAAAACAGACTACGAAATCTTGAATCATGGTCAAAATGGATCCAAAATAATGGATGGTCAAAATTTAAGAAAGGCGCAAAGAAGCGTCAAACATGTCAGACTCGATACATATGAATTCATATGAATATTGGGGACAAGATGTCGCGACGAGTGATTCCAGAGTAAAAGAAAACAACAATGTTGTCGTGGGACGAATTCCTTTTATCGCACTAATATTTATATTAAAAAAATTAAAAACTTAAAAAATTATAGCACATTAAGTTGGTTCTTGTAAAAGTCGACCTCCACAACGTGGTGGTTTACTTGCAAAAATAATTCTTTAGCACTTAAGTGTCTGGCGTGCATTCACTGTCTTAACTGCGAACCTTTGAGTAATAGTGAAGTTGGTGCACTGAGTTCGTTTTTAATTAGGTTAAGATTTTTGCATAATTTTACGCACACAGCAGCAAAATGGGAAAAAGGTTTTCCACATTGGTAGTTCGACTGTACGAACAAAAAAGAATAGAAAGTAGTTTATTCATTGGGTCATTCGCGATACTTGACAACGACGTCCATTGAGCTTATAAGTGCGTTGCGGCGCACTTAATCAGTGAGTAGTAAACTACGTCACTGACGTCGAGTCGCACGCAATGGACGTTGTCGTTTCGTTATTCCATTTCCCAAATTCACCTTAACAGGTAGTGTTAGAGTGGAGGTAGAGGGGTTATTGTCCTCAAAATGTGATGGCAATAAACCGAAGACACTTTTCAATTATAGTTTCATGCGACATAATAAGCCTAAATAAGTAATATGTTCAACGCTCAGCTTACTTAATGGGTTTGAAGAGGAGTTGAAAAGAAAAATAGCTTTTAGAGGGGCAATCACTTCATAGTGAATTTCATGAATCACCTATCTCTTCAAGAAATCGACCTACAAAGGTCAAACCTCGCATACAACTTTAGCCTGGAACTAGAATATGATCCCTTGAATTTGGATCAAAATGGATTCAAAATAGAGAATGGTCGAAATTTGAGAAAGGCTAGAGCATCCTCAAATAGCTGAAATTTAGTAAATATAATTGGCTCAAGTGCTCCAGTGATTCGCATAGCAAAGATGTACTATATATTTCAAGTTCAACTTCTCAAGTGGTTTTGGAGGGGATAAGAAAGGTTTTCAGTCTCAGTTTGTAGTGTTATGTTCTGACTGTTATAAAATATTTTTTGTAACCTAAAATGCATTTTTTAGGAAGAACCCACAAGTGAAAATGTCACATAGCAAATCTTAATCTGTTATGGCAAATTACTCAACTTTCAAGCCAAAAATAGGAAAAAAAAATTATGACTATAAGCATATGAAAAAGTATACATAAAAACATTATGAATCTACAAGTGGACAACGACATTGACTACCCAGATATTCAAAGCCAATCATTTTTTAAACTCATTTTTCAATCTACTTCTTAATTGTTCTACACCCCAAAAGAATCGCTGTTTTACAAAGTTCATGCATAGTGCATCGTACAAGTACCAGATACGTTTGAAGTTATTTTCTTTAAAAAAAAATTAAGTCAGCTCTTTTGAAATTAGCTCAATTTAATGAACACGCCATGGCGTGAAAACGTTTCGACGTCAGTTATCTTTATAAGGCAAAAAAAACTACACATGCGATTTTTTTATCCTCTTTAATTTTCATATTCGACATAAGAATCCTGATTAAGGAACAGATTCGATTAAGCACTTCAATACAATTAAAACTGGAAACAGGTGAACTGCAAAATATAACGAAATCTATCATTTTATAATAACATTCAAGACAAAAACAAATCAACGAATTGATAGGGTATGCTTGGATTATCTGCATATTGTTGCATTAATTAAGTCTGTAGGTACCTATAACGCATCCACTATAATTGGTCTATCAATGTAAGCCCAATACCATACAGGACTAGAGCACAGACTTCTTTTAATTTTCGAAAGTATGGTTGTACGGTATACAAATCAAATTAGCAAGATGGAATACGTGCGTAAGAAAAATTCAACGAATGTGGTAAGTGATACAGTTTTTCTACTTTAACATAGACTGAACGAAATCACAAACTGAGACAAACTGAAGAAAGGGTGCGTGTTGAGTTATTTTTTATATTTTAAAAACTATAGCATGAATTTAAAGCAATCACACGATATCGTGACAAACTTTGCTTTACGCAAACGTACCAGGTAATGTCTCCGATGTCGCATTACCACGGTTTCATTCAGCTATATAGTTAGAATCATAACATAGGTACCTAATGGTATCTTTTCACATTTTGTAATAAAATTGTATGAAATTAGATAAGCATGGACTCGTCGGAGGTGGATGCTAGATTAGATTTCATCGGTACTTATGTGCAGAAGGCTTTGAAACTGAAATCTGAAAAATGGGCAAGATTGCTTTCCGTTACAGAGTATCGGACTATGATCACAGATTTTTTAGAAAAAAGAGACGTGCTGATTTTAATAATCTCTCAGGTAATGAAAGTACATTTCTTATCATTTTCTGATTCAGTTATTCATTTCGAGTAAAATAATAGAGAGATTCTAAACGAAAAAATTAATAAAAATTTAAAAATATACGTAGCCATGCCGCATTAATGGAGCTGAATTTTCAAGTTGAATATATTCAGATTACAGCATATAAGGCTATATTTACTTAGATAATTTCATTAATGATATAATTCCTTACTCATTATATCTGAGCGATTTAAGACTCCACAAGATATCTTCCTATTTTGAGCCAATTCTTACTGAAACTTTAGGCTTGTGGTCCCAAACTGTCTTTACAAAAGAAATTTGAGCTTCCTATGCGAATTTGATGATGAGATATAGAGGTTCAAGAAGTTTCATAATTTGAATCGTTTCTTCCTCTACCCATTTTTGGCTCTATCTTTTCTTCAAACCATCTTTTTTTTTTGTTTACTCTCCGTGCAAGTTATACTGTTTGTCTGGAAACTACTGGCTATGGACTCCATGATGTTCAGCTTACTTCTCCATCATGGCTTCTCTGAAGCAGGGAATCGATTCAGCCTAATTTCACTTCGATGGAACTTTGGCTGAACGACTTTTCTTTTTTAATACACTTCAGAATCTACTTAGGAGACTGAATTTTTATACGATGGTACTTTGTGCTCTCCTTGTCGTATTATTTCCAACTTTTCATCAGAAACCTATCCTTACTGCATTCAAAACCATACTCGAATACTGGCATAAGGTCTAAACCCTTTTGTGTACAAATCAAAAAGTAAGCATCCATGCCGCATTATTGGAGCTGAGTTTTTAATTGAGGAACGTTCAAGTTTGCAAATACAAGCCACATCTAGTACCAAGTCTGAAAACCCCCATTCTATTCCTTCTAAAACCTCCAAGAACTTCAATTTAGGATAGGGAGTACTTCTTGACCACAATAATCATTTGACACCACATTTTTCAAATTTCAGCGATTTGAAGCTCTTCATGTCTTTCCTAAATTTTGACCATCCGCCATTTTGCATCAATTTTTTTCCTAATTCAATAAGTCATATGTTGGTTGTCAACTAACCCCACACACAAAGTATCATCTTTTTAGATCAGTTTGGTAAGGCGATGAGACCATTCGTGAAATATTCTGCCCTGATTCTCTCTCCGAAAGCCGTTCCATCTAATCCTCTTCAAGTTCACTCGAAAGGCTGAAATATATATTAGTAATTTCGGATCTATGACAACACAGCTGAAAAATTCCATTCTAAAGATAATAACTTCTCCTCCTCCTTTTCAACATCATGTATGAAGTTGGATTTAGCATGTAGTATAATTCTTACGCTCAGAAGTCATATGAGTTGATATTTATCAAGTTTGAGCTATATGAAGCTCTTTAAGCGTTACTCAAATTTTAATGTTTCGCCATGTTGGATAAATGTTGACCCAAATTCAAGAGCTCATATTCTGATCTCGAACTAACCTCACATACAAAACAAGTCATGAGCTATGCGCTCATTACAAGAGGGTTTCGCATTAGTAGGGATAGTATATCAAAATAGTAATTATCGATATAATATATTGATATCACAACATGATATCGATATTTCAAAAAAAAAAAAAACACTCTGCCATATTGTTTCTTAAGGTGGTTCTACACGTATTGTTGATTGCATTCTGGGAATAGCAGGCATAATTAGAACTGAATTTTAAAACATGTTTTTTTAGAAAATAAAACTACATTATTGGATATGTAATTATTGATTTTTATTTTTCAAGAGTAGAATATCATGTTAAAATAATTACCTCCTCCTATTTATTTTAAATAATGAGAAATTAGTAGGTATAAGTAAAAAGTGAGGTACTGGTATGTTGTTTATTATTTACTCCTGGCGCAAATATTATACCTTGATTTGAAAAAAGACATGTTACATCATCAGCAAATTTTTCGTTATAAGGTTCATCAAAAGTTGAATTAATATTCTCATTGTCAATTTCATCTTCAAATGTACAAGCATCAGAAATATCTATCAAAAAACTGTCAAGATCATCGCATTCCATTGAATCATCAAACTCTGATTCCCAATCATTAAAAAATGCGTTATTAGCATCAATTACTATTTCCTCTAAATCATCAAAGTTTATTGATATATTTTCAGCACGAAATACTTCAGAATTTTGCAAAACTTTAGCCGCTTGTTTAATAGCTTCGACTCTAATAGTAGATACAATTTCATTACGTTTATCAGATTTTCGCTTTTTCAGTTTAATCATAATAACTCTAAATCTTTGTAGTTTCTTGGTAATACATGTAAACTATCTTCTGGATTAGTTGGTACATTAACAATTCTACCAGTTGATTTCAATTGTTGATCTACATGTGAAGAAGTTATTTGAATAAAACCAATACGAGGTGCTAAAAACCGTTCTTCTAATCGTGTTAATTGTAATAATTCTGGTGGAATGTTTGGAAATACTAATTCTGTGTGAACCAAAGATAATGGAGAAATTTTATTTTTTAATAAATGAAATTTGCAAAATCGTTTGTAATTCGTAAATCGTTTAATTGTAATTTGTAAATTGCTTATTGTGATTCGTAAATTGCCTTTTTTTTGCTTAATTACTATACTATCTTTATTTTTCACTTTACAACAGAACAAGAATATTAATTAGCTATCAGCCCACCATTAAGTTACAAATCTGTAAATAAAATGATTTAGAACACGATTTTGAATTCTATATTATAATTCCCATCTATAACATAAATTAAATCACAACTCTACAAATAATAACTCTGAAAATAACTTCATAAGTAATCAGCTGTTTCAAATTCGAAAAGCGAGTTTCCAACTTTTAAATAGCGCATTACTTAGCATCTACTAATAGGCACCTTCATTATTCACCTATCAAATCTAAAAAAATGTTCGATGAAACTGAAAATGTATTTTAAAAACAACCACAAATATTAGTCGTTTAAGTAAACTGTAAAACAAAATATAAACTTATTTACTGTTTAATACACATACATGTATCACCAAAAAATTCATTAAAGAACAAAAAAACAAAAAATATCTATTCCCATTACTTAAAATACTCTTATTTGGTTACAATACTCAAATGTTCTCTGATTGGTGGGTTGATGAAAAACCTGGTGAATGCAATAGGGTTTCGCTCCGCTCTGCGAGCGAAACCCTAATTAGACTTTTCTGATTTGTTGAAGAAATATGAAATTCAAGAAACTTCATATTCAAAACCTTAAAAAGTTATTTTTTGGGCAACTTCTCCAAATGTACTTCGAAGGCTCAAATTTGGATACGTTGGTGTCCTTCACTAACTCCTTCATATGATATAAGTCAAAACTTGGAAGAAGAAAAATACATATTGTATAAAAAAATGGACATAAGTCGATCAACTACAAATGGCCTGAAGTGTAAATATATGAAGTCCTCCTCTTTGACTCCTCTTCACTAAATGGATTGGACTGTAATAGCCTAATTTTTATTATAAACTCAGCTAAAAAAATTATATACTTACAATTTGATATGAGCTTGGTCACATTTTTTTCCACTAGAGAAATTCATCGCAACATCTTCAATAATAAATAGTCAATTTCGCTGTATTTTATAGAACGCTGCTGTACAACTTGTGGCTTCTAATAATTTCCCAGTATGCTTAAAAAATAAAGGCGCATACTTTGTCAAAAAAGTAAGATGTGCTATCACCAAAGAGAATATAAATCATATGGTTATATTCGGCGATATGGCAACCAAACCTATCGAGCAACTCGCCAGCATAGTTGATGAAGTAAGTCAAGTCAACTTCTCAGCTCACTCTTCGCCACCATTTCTATCATTAGATTTACATAATTTATTCCCAAGGTGTTCGTTCCATTACTTTCGAATTCGACGAATCAGAACTCTTGGGCTAAACCTGTAACGTTGGATTTAAAGCAGCACATTCATGGTTTAAAAAACACTGTGCACCAAGTCAAAGGCGAAGTAAGTGGTCAAACCATTTTACCCATGCCAGAAGGACTCGTCAAAGGCAGCACAGACAGCAGCGAAGGAAAGTAAGTCTTGTACTTCATTTTGCGAGAATAGAGTAGCCAAATCAAAGTTAAATGTTTCTTTCCTTAAAGCGATTCTTCTGAAGATATAGATTTACAACTTAAAGGTTCCATAGAGGAAACTATTATTCAATGGTTCGCTCTCATCACTAATATTCTATCTGAAGATCCATCCTCTTCCTTCGCTAATTCGCAACATCCCACCGCATGGGCAGGTCAGTTTTTCAACGATTTAGTGTATACTTTTATTCATGTAAACTATAATCTAAAAACCTTTATTCTTTTCAATGCAGAAATTCAATATTGGGATAAGAGACTGACTAATTTGAAAAATATTAATCAACAGCTACAAAATGTTAAGGTGCATACGATGATTAAAATAATGGAGATCACAAATAGCGCGTATTATCCTGGTTTTAAAAGTGTATACGACAACGTACAATCTGGTTAGTCATCTTCATCTATTCCAATATCATTGAAATTCTTCAAGACTGCTAGAGCAAATCTTTTCTATATTTTGCATTTTTTGATTTAAAGCTTTAGAAGAGGCAGAAAATGTTACTTTGTACTTGAAGCCTCTGAGAAAACATTTCTTGCAATTAGAAGAAATAGATTTCGCTGAAATTATACCTTGCATTAAACCTCTCATGCATGTCATTTGTCTTGTATGGTCTCAATGTAAATTTTATTGTAATTCAGCGCGAATTATCACTCTGTTGAGACAAATTTGTAATTTGTTCATAAATCAGGTGAATAATTTGTTATTCGGATTAGCAAATTTTCAGTAGAGAATTACGAACTAACATTACTTCTAGGCTAAACGTTACCTCGATCCTTCTTCAATATTCCAAAGCGATGTTGATGAAGCCAAGCAAAGAATCCAGTGGTGTCTGAATGTGTTTAAAGTATTGAGGTAGATTGTTATAATATTATTATAGTATTATTTCATTGTGTTATAACTCCATATTTGCATTTGCGAATTCATCTGCTACTAGAAATGTTTACGAAGAAAACGCCAATACATTGGAAATGTTTTTCAAAGATCGACCTCCAGTTTTATGGACTTTCGACTCTAATGTGATATTTTCCAGAACTCAAGTTTTCATCGACAGATTATGTACCATACAAGTGATTGAAATTTTATTATGTAAATTTTATTACATTGGATATTTTCATGAAAAGACATTTGTTTCGTAGTGGTTCTTCGACACAGTTAAAGAGTTCACTAAACTGGAAAGAATAGAAATCGGTGGTCTCAAAGGTCGTACTTTGGGTGCTCGTATCACTAGTATATATCGCGAATTTAATGAAAATTTCACATTATTCTCCACTCGAACGTACGACGTACTGGATCCGGAAGATTCGAATTTTCCAAATGATTATAAACAGTTTCAAAAACACATTGGTAATCTCGATCGTAAATTAGCATCTGTGCTGTGTCAAGCTTTCGATGAATGTTATAATTTGGACGCCATTTTTAAAGTATACTTTCAACTTATCAAAAATACTTTCACTTACCTCGTTTCAAATAGAGATAATTAATTCAACGTTGTATAGTTAATAGACATTATCGGATCTGTGATGGAACGACCTCACGTAAGGGAAGAATTACAAAAGAAATATCACAGAATATACGAGTTGTTGGAAGAAGAATTAAAAGTTTCCATTGTAAGATTTAATAATCATTTTGTAAATACCATTTCATCTGGTCTTCGATGGTAATACTCATTGAAATGTACTTCAGGAAATTTATAACATGATCATAGATTCAAAATCCAAGAACTTGTACCTACCGTTGGAAAAACACTTACCACCTGTTGCTACTGCTCTAAACGCTTCTAATTCTTTAAGACAACGAATCACCGTACAGATGAATAATTTCAAAAATTATAATCCTTCGTAAATGAGATTTTAATACTTTTTAAACACTAAAAAAAACATTTTCGTGAAATTTTCATTCCTAATTACAGGCTGGCGAAAACCAAGAGAGGTTTAGACATACTCGAAGGTTTCAACAAAATTATAGCGAATTTGGACGAATATGAAAATAAACTTCATTTAGAATGGAAACTAAATGTACCTCATGAATGCGAGAAGTACTTACAGAATTCGTTGTTGAGTCGAGATCGTAAAAATACTCAGATAGCGTTGAACTTCCATTACAGAGTAATGTACCTAATTCCATAACGTTAAGGTTGAAATACGAAACCCAAGACATAATAAGTGATATCAGTTCAGAAATATGATGAAGAATATGCACTTACTTCAGTTCAAGGCGGTTGGTTACTTTCAAAATTCATTTTTAAGAACAATGGAATCACAATAATTATCATGATAGAACACTTCACCACAAATTAAAAGTACCGATAAACGATTCGCGAAAAAGAAAAGCGACATCGATCACAAGTTCACAAGAACCGAGTCCGCGAATACCGAAAATTAAATATGCCAAACCTAAAATAAGTATGAACAATAAACTGAATAAATTCACAAACCGAACCACGAAAAATTTCACAAAACTGTTGGTTGTTTCTCCACGTTTCATTTGAGCGATAACAATACGGAACGAAGGAAATGACGAAAAATAATTATTTTGAAATTGAAAGTGACCAAGCCTAAACAGATGAGAGATGAGACAGCCAGTGCGCATGCGCACTATACACCAATGATACCTTCCGCTTTTCAGTTTTAATTTTTTTTTACTTTTTGTTCTTTTTTTAATTTTTTTATAATATTAATCTTTATTATGTTACTTTAATTACGAAATGAATTCTTTTCAGCTTAAATTAGCTTTATCAGAAATTCGTTACCTACAATTATTTGGTAAAGAAGATATTCCACAAGAAGCCGTTGATTTATACCTTCAAGAAGAGACATTTAGAAAATACATTACTTCTTTAACAATGATGATTAAAAGGTTCAATACGGATATTATTAAATTTATCCATTATTAGAAAAAAACGAATTTATAAAATCTCACCTTGACATTTACAAAATTAGAAACTATATCTTTTTTCAGTTATAACAAGGTTAGAAATTATTGCACAGCGGTAGAATTCGAACTCGTAAAACCTGAGTTGGAAAATATTGATAAACTCATTGATCTTGGAGAACATGAATTAACATGGAAATCACCCAGTAATTATAGCATTTAAATAAAAATTATACACTCGAGTAAATCAGGAATATTCATGAGCTATTTTCGCAGATTTGCTTGAATACGTCGACAGTTTATATCAACTTGTCGAAAATTTGAGAATCCGTATCCAAAACTCGCAAGCTAATGTGAAAACGATACAAAACATATTACATTCTTGGTGTAAAATACCAGTACTAGAGAGAAAGGATCACAAAAAAGATACCATGCTCGATTTGGATGGAAGAATGGAAAAATTTAAAAAAAGGTTCTTACATAAAAATACAATTTCTGCAGTCCTCTACATTATTTAGTCATAAATGAATGTACTCAAATATATAATTCATTTTTTTTCAATAAAGGTATTCGATTGTATCGAAAACTGGAACTGACATACACAGAATTTTGGACGAAAATTGCACAACATTTTGCATGCAAGATAAAAAAACTTGCAAAGAATGGCTCAGTTATAAACAATACATCGATGTTTTCGTATCCGATGCAATGTTATCGGCTGTAGGATGCAGGTTAGCATTTTCATTAACATTTTTCTTTTTTTTAATTAGTTTCTAATTATAAATATCTTGACTAATTTTCACAAAATTATTTAAAATCAATAATACACTTGTATTCATAGTTTAATATACATTGCTGAAAATATGGACCCATTAAACGTATATCCACCTTTATTCGAAGCCAAATTAGAACTTCATATTCCTGACGTTATGTTCACTCCATCTCTAGAAACAAATGTAGAGGGTAATTTTGTTAGTCTTGTAGAAAGTATTATTGAAGATGTTATTCACATGACTACTTTAATACCAAGAATATACGCTGAAAGTAATCAGCCAGATTATTCGGTAGGTTTAGTCATAATCAATATTAAAAAAAAAAATTATAGGTAATGCGAAAACTAATCTAGCATCAATTTTTTTCAGCAAGATGTTAATGAAAATGTAGACATAATTTCGGTGAAAGATGACATTATGCATTTTTTGAGTGTAGTGATTAAACAAGTACTCAAGTTTATCTTGAATATTATAGCTTTCATAATTTTTTTTTTTTTTTGCATATAGGATAGGTACCTACTACCTACCTATACGTATGAGTAGGTGTATGTGAATACAAATAATATTTTTTTTTTTAAAACTTGAATTTTTCTCTAGGCTAAGGAATTCAGCTTGAAATTTGAATCATATTCATATCTGTGGCTTGATGATCGTGAAATGTATATGCAGCAGTTTCTCACTTATGGTCGGCAACTAACTGGTGAAGAATTCGATTTGATTTTAATCGATGATGCCAGCGCCCCTCAACCCACAGCTCCTGAAATCGAACAATTTAGAGAACAAGTCAGATAATATATGATTATAATAAATGTTTTTTATTAGAATTATGATTCATATCGGTTAATACGTATGTTGTTTTTTTTTTTTTTTCAATATTACTTCAGATAGATAATTTCGAAAATATTTATAGCGAAGTACAACTCATAGAAAATGTTAAGGTATTCAACAACTGGTTTCAAGTGGACGTACAACCCTTCAAGCAATCTTTGCTAAATATCATTTGTAAATGGAGCCAGATGTTTAAGCAACATTTGGTTGAACATGTCACAAACAGGTGTTACATTTTCACCTATCTCGTGCTTTAAATTCGAACCTAATCGGTTATTGAAAAAATACATACGTTTGCAACATGCATACAACTAATGACAATAAAATTTGCAGCCTCACAGATTTAGCAAATTTTATACGCGAAGCCGACGAAGGCATGTTGCAACCTGTAGAGGAAGGGAACTACGATGCCCTGGTTAATGTAATGGCTTATTTAATGAACGTCAAAGAACGACAAGAACTTACCGACGAAATGTTTGAACCATTAAAAGAGACTATTCAGTTATTAAAATATTATGATCAAGATCTTTCCGAAGAAGTCAACGTATTATTACAAGTAAACAATCACTCCATAGTGTGAAAATAAGAAGTTTTAGAACTCGTTACTTTTATTTATTTATTTTTTATTTTATTTTAGGAATTACCTGAACAATGGAACAACACGAAAAAAATAGCCGTGAATGTAAAACAACTAGTAGCTCCATTACAAGCGGCTGAAGTATTAAACATTAGAAGAAAAATTACCATTTTTGATAACCGACAAACATTTTTAAGAGACAGATTCAAAAAAGCATCTTTTTTCAAGTTAGTATTTCATTCCAAAAACTAGCATTTACTGGCATAAGTATCATTATTTTAAATTATTTACTTAAGGTACGATTGTCCCCACCCTTACGATATTATACAAGAATTCCACGACGAATTAGCCAAATATGAAAGTGAAATGGAAAAGATTCAAGCTTCAGCTTCCTTATTTGAGGTTAATATGCCAGAATTCAAGCAACTTAAGCAGTCTCGTCGTGAATTAAGAATGCTCAAGGTACGAATAAATTCTGCATTGATAAATCGTTTCATCAATGAATACGTGGACATTTAGTTCTTCTTTCCAGCAACTTTGGGACTACGTTCATCTCGTTAACAACTACATAGAAAACTGGAAGAAAACACCATGGCGAAAAGTCGACGTCGAAACCATGGACATCGAGTGTAAAAAATTTGCCAAAGAAATCAGAGGTATTGCCATCAAACCAATGAGTTTAACTCAGCTTTTGAATAAAGTCGAACCAAATTTTATATCGTTCAAATCCATATGCAGCTCTAGACAAAGAGATGAGATCTTGGGAGGCTTATACAGTCCTTGAGAGGACAGTGAAGAATATGCTTACTTCCCTAAAAGCTGTTAGTGAGTTGCAAAATCCTGCAATCCGAGAAAGGCATTGGCAACAGCTTATGAAATCGACGAAAGTAATTTTCTTTAATCACTGTAAAAATAATAATTATTTTAATGTTTCTATGATTTGTCTTAAAAATCTATCAAGTTTTTATGAAAATTCGGAAGTTAAATTTCGCAGGCATAAATCGGTTAATTTTAATTTGTAATTTAATCACAAGCATAAATAAACACTGGACAACTGAGGATTACCTCAAATAATAAAAATAAACCTATTGAATGATTAAATAAAATTTTTTCATAAATAAATAAAAAAACTATTAACTAAAAATCCTTCTATAATAAAACCTTAATTGTTTGCAGAGTTTAGCAGAAAATACGACAATTTCTGTAAGTACGTCTAGTAGGTGGTATAGTAGGTAAAAAATAATTAGCCTTCTGTGTATGTGATTTGCGATGTAAATATAGATATTAGAGGTATAATAGAGGTACATGTAAATGGGTAAATTACTCGTAGATGTTAAATTTATGAAGTAATAATTTTTAACAATATTAGTTGGTACCTACCTATATTTGTAGATGACTATTAGATAGAATAAGTGTATTTAACAAATATCTGCACATAGTAGCAATAGGATCACTAATGAAATTCAAAAACCTTGAATTTGCCCTTTCATTCATTAATATATGATTCTCCAAGGTACAATTTATCATGGACCAAAACACAACTTTAGCCGAGCTATTGGCATTGAATTTACACGAATGCGAAGAAGAAGTGAAAAACATAGTGGACAAAGCCGTCAAAGAAATGTCAATGGAGAAAATCCTTCGCGAATTAGATAGCACCTGGTCACGCATGGAGTTCCAAAAAGAAATCAATCCGAGAACAAATTACGTACTATTGAGAGCCAGCGAAGAATTAATCGAAACGCTGGAAGAAAATCAGGTCTCAAGAAATGTCTCAACTACAAGAATAGATTTTTCAATACACTTCCTCAACGATATTATTTACTTGTTTAGGTTCAATTACAAAATTTAATTACTTCGAAATTCGTGGCACATTTTCTCAACGAAGTGTCCGAGTGGCAGCGCACCTTAAGCGTTGCTGATCAAGTGATCACCATTTGGTTCGAAGTACAAAGAACTTGGTTACACTTGGAATCAATTTTCATGAGCTCCGAGGATATCAAGAAACAACTTCCAGAAGATTCGGCTCGTTTTTTCAGAATTGATGAGGAATTCAAAGTACCTTGATAGATAATACAAAAAAATACAATTTTAATTCTGTAAAAAAATAATCAATAGGTACCGACTTATTCAACTATATTTCTACAGATGCTCATGGAAGATATGACAAAAACATTAAACGTCGTAGAGGCAACAAATAAGCCAAATTTAATAAATACTTTGACAGATTTGCAAAAAGAATTAACCATGTGTGAAAAAGCGCTGGCTGAATATTTGGAAACAAAAAGGCTCGCATTCCCAAGATTTTACTTCGTATCTTCGGCCGACTTGTTGGATATTTTATCAAACGGAAATAATCCGGAATTGGTCACAAGGTTAGTTCAATTTTTTTATAACATTCCAAAAGCAGAAAATCATTTTTATAATATTTTTTCAGACATCTAATAAAACTTTTCGACTCAATGGCATCTTTGAAATTTTCCCAAGAAGAAGGTAAAAATAAATACGCGATCGGAATGTACGCGAAAGACGGCGAATACGTGGAATTCAATCATATATGCGATTGCTGTGGCCCAGTGAGTTACTGTGGAGCTATCTTCTCGGGATAATTAATATTTTTCATTTTCAAGTAGCGCTACCTACTCCATTCATTCGTTTAAAAATATAAAGATGGCGTTCCCTGGGTTGTAATTTTAGGTTGAAATTTGGTTAAGTAATTTGCAAAATATTATGCAATCTACGATAAGGCATTATATAGCTGAAGGTACCGCAAGTTACGAAGAGAAGCCTAGAGAGCAATGGTTATTCGATTATCCTGCTCAAGCATCCTTATGTGGTACTCAGATTTGGTGGACTACTGAAGTGAACATGGCTTTTGCTAGACTTGAAGAAGGATATGAGAATGCTTTAAAAGACTATCAGAAAAAACAAGTAGAATTTCATAACACTTTCCATACGGTATATCCTTACCCATCTAAAAGAGGTAGGTCAACTGATATGTGCTCTTTTAGATTTCCCAATTGAATACTTTGATTTCACTACTGTTGGGGGAGTTGACTAAACAAGATCGTCAAAAAATAATGACCATTTGTACAATTGATGTTCACTCGAGGGATGTGGTGGCAAGATTGATTCAATCAAAAATCGAAAGCTCGTCTGCATTTCAATGGCAGTCACAACTAAGACACAGGTTACATATATTTTCATTTCGGAAATAATTAATATGCCTCAAACATAAAATAAATTATATTTTATTATCAGATGGGATGATCATGAAAAGGATTGTTTTGCTAATATTTGTGACGCACAGTTTCGCTATACTCATGAGTATTTAGGAAATACTCCAAGATTAGTCATAACGCCATTGACAGATCGATGCTACATCACTTTAACTCAGGTATATTTCCTTGTAAAGCTTATTTTTGCATGAAAAATTTTCTGATTCCATTTTTCCTCCAGTCTTTGCATTTAGTTATGGGTGGAGGTCCAGCAGGTCCCGCTGGTACTGGTAAAACAGAGACTACCAAAGATTTAGGAAGAGCTCTTGGGCGAATGGTATATGTATTTAATTGCTCAGAACAAATGGACTACAAAGTATAAAAAATTACACTACATAATAAATCAGTGATGTCATACTACAATTCTCATAAATTTAAATATCATTTATAGAGCTGCGGAAATATTTACAAAGGTCTAGCTCAAACAGGAGCGTGGGGTTGTTTCGATGAATTTAACAGAATTTCTGTAGAAGTTTTATCTGTCGTAGCAGTTCAAGTTAAATCTGTTCAAGTACTAAAAAATTGCTCCATTTTTTGCATTAAAAAAAATTCTCATAGATATGGTGAAATATTATCCTATTTCCCATAAATAGGACGCCATAAAAGCAAAACAGGAGAAATTCAACTTCATGGGCGAAACAATACCTTTAGATCCAACAGTCGGAATATTTATCACTATGAACCCTGGTTACGCAGGAAGAACCGAACTGCCAGAGAATTTAAAAGCTCTATTCAGGTATTTTCCTTATATTCATCTCACGTAAGGTACTGAGGACTCGATAAATATTGTTATTTCGAACATAGACCTTGTGCCATGGTTGTGCCAGATTTCGAGCTCATTTGCGAAATTATGTTAGTAGCAGAAGGTTTTCAAGAAGCTAAAGTCTTAGCAAGGAAGTTCATCACCCTCTATACACTATGTAAAGAACTCTTATCAAAACAAGACCATTATGACTGGGGACTCAGAGCAATAAAATCCGTACTCGTGGTTGCTGGTTCACTAAAAGTACCGAGTTAAATCACTTTCTCACATCAGCTTTTAAGTATTGATTTCTAAAAATGTAATAAATTTACAGAGAGGAGATCCTGGTCGTCCCGAGGAAGAAGTTTTAATGAGAACTCTGCGAGATTTCAATATCCCTAAAATTGTAACCGATGACGTACCAGTTTTTATGGGTCTCATCGGTGACCTTTTCCCAGCGTTAGATGTTCCGCGAAAACGGGACCAAGAATTTGAAAAAATGGTGAAACAAGCTGCACTAGATTTACATCTTCAACCAGAAGAGAATTTTGTTTTAAAAGTCGTTCAACTCGAAGAAATTCTGGAAGTACGTCATTCGGTGTTTATCGTCGGTAATGCGGGAACTGGCAAAACTCAAGTTTGGAAAACTCTTTTTAAAACTTATCAAAATATGAAAAGGAAACCTATATACAATGATCTCAATCCTAAAGCTGTCACGAACGACGAGCTCTTCGGAATTATCAACCCAGCTACCAGGGAGTGGAAAGATGGTATTTAGTTTTAACATACACGGCGGATTGTGTATGCAATTTTATCAACATTTTTTTATCACTCGTTGATACTGCAAGATCAATACATCCATGTTGATAAAATTGCATACTCGAAACACCGTAAATAAATGATGATTTTTAGGTTTGTTTTCGGTGTTGATGAGGGAACAAGCTAATTTAACCACTGATAACCCGAAATGGATAGTTTTGGATGGTGATATTGATCCTATGTGGATTGAGTCTTTAAATACAGTCATGGATGATAATAAAGTAATTAGAGTTGGTCATATTTTAACGCAAAGAAATTTAATACATTTATACACACTACGTTAAAAGAGTTCCTTATTGGGGAATAGGTACTTACTCTAGCGAGTAATGAAAGAATAGCATTGACTCCATCTATGAGACTTATATTCGAAGTATCAAACTTAAGTACAGCAACTCCAGCCACAGTATCTAGAGCAGGAATTCTTTACATTAATCCTCAAGATTTGGGTTGGAACCCGTAAGTGAACTTGACTTGAATTATTTTACATAAAGTTGTACGTCTTTCTCTAATAAAATAATATATTAGGTACGTAACTAGCTGGTTAGAAACAAGGGAACAACAATCAGAAAAAACCAATCTGGTTATACTTTTCGATAAATACATCCCTTCTTGTATGGAAAACACACGAAATAGATTTAAGAAAATTACGCCCGTGGCTGATATTTCTCATATTCAAACTTTATGCTATTTATTGGACTGTTTGTTAATTCCATCGAATGTTGCTCCGGATTGTTCTAAAGAATTATATGAGATGTATTTTTCATTTGCTTGTGTGTGGGCATTTGGTGCTGCCATGTTTCAAGATCAAGTAATCAAATTACTCGATAAATCTAAATTTGAAAGCGGAATTGTGTATTTTAAAATTGATGATTGTAGGTTATTGATTATCGGGTAGAATTTTCAAAGTGGTGGATGTCGGAGTTCAAGACTATTAAATATCCAGCTCAAGGAACGGTATTCGATTATTACATCGATCCCGAAACAAAACAGTTTGCTCCATGGAATGAAAAAATACCTAAATTTGAACTAGATCCTGATATACCATTACAAGTGAGTAAATTGAGTATTAGCCTATAAAAATATTGAAGAAAAAAATAGTATTAAATAATTTAACTTAAAAATAATTATTGTAAATTTATTTGGTACATAATTTCATATCACTTGAATTATAATTAGATTAAAAAAATTTAATATTGAAAAAAATTAAAATTAAATAAAATTTATTAAGATGAATGAAAATGAAGTTATCAAAATTTTCGGAATTTTTAGGCTGTAGTCGTCCACACTCCTGAATCTATTAAGGTACGATATTTCGTCGACTTATTGATGGAGCATAAGCATCCAGTAATGTTAGTTGGGCCTGCTGGAAGCGGTAAAACCGTACTCATGACTGAGAAACTAGCTAATATGAATGAAAATTATGCCATCACCACTGTACCGTTTAATTTTTACACTAGCTCTGGTAAAAATAAATCTTCCAACCTGCCACAATAGTTATGGAATTCAAAAATGAGTGCACTAAAAACATATAGCTCCACTTTTCTCCATTTGTAGCGCTGTATAAGTATGTGATGATGTCACAGGTGGATTGTTAAAATTCAAATTTGAGGAAATTGATTTTTTTTCAATGAAATGGATAAAACTTTTTAATGTTTATGCACTGTGACCCATTCAATTTTAGAAGTAGGAAAAAATTTTATGTAACCATTTTAGTTGTCTTTTCCACGTACTATGGATTTTAAGAAAAAAAAAAAAAAAAAAAAAAAAAAAAAAAAAAATAGATATAACGCGAATTTTTTTTTTTGGTGTCAATATTCTACACTTTTATTAATTTTTTGCAGGAAATATTTTTTTCATTTGTTTTTTTTTGAACAAATGCTACAGATTAATTATTTACAATAACAGGTCCGCCTTCTAATGAAGATAGAAATGAAATTAGGTACCTAGATTTCATCACATTCTACCCTTATGATTGGTCATTACACGCGTGACGTATGACCAATTAGAAAGCGAACCAGTTATTACACATAATATTACTCTACCTATGTGAAATGGATAGTACATGCAAAATGCAACAAAAAAGTTGAATGTAAAAAAGCTCCATTCGTGAAATTTCGAAGATGTTAAAATTTTTGGCGTAACTTTTTTATTGCTTTCAAAACGTACTATCTATTTCTTTGAAAAAATTTCAGTTTTACTCAAATTTGAATTTTCACATTTCCTCCAATGACGTCATCGTACATATAGTACTACCCATAAATAAAAGTGAGGCTTCCAGTGGGTGTTTGTTTCACATATATGTTGACTACAAGATGATACTCTCATCGCTGAATCCCATGAGTGCTGTGACAGGCTGAAGCAATAAATAGCAATGAAATTATGATTGACTCTCGTTTGTTGATTTTTTTTTGTTTAGAGATGTTACAAAAAATGTTGGAGAAAAAATTAGAAAAGAAAGCTGGACGTAATTATGGTCCACCTGGGAATAAAACTTTGATATATTTCATCGATGATATGAATATGCCAGAGGTAAATGTCTTCATCACTTTCAACATAGTGTTGAGTTCTACTCAAATACTTTGGTTTATCGCAGGTGGATTGTTACGGTACTGTACAACCACACACATTAATTCGTCAACACCTGGATTATGGGCATTGGTACGATAGGTCAAAACTTTCACTAAAGGATATCCAAAATTGCCAATATGTCTCTTGCATGAATCCAACGGCTGGAAGTTTCACTATTAACCCTAGATTGTTGCGTCATTTTTGCGTATTTGCCGTTAGGTACCTTATAGATGAACTAAATTTAAATGAACATTTTATAACCCCAGAAAACAAAGCTTAAAAATCATACTTTTTCAGCTTTCCTGGAATAGAATCGCTGACGATGATTTATCAATCAATTTTAAGTCAGCATTTTTCCAATACAGACTATCGAATACCATATGCTGTGGGTAGATTATGTAAATGTGTAGTTGATGCTTCTGTTGCTCTGCATAATAAAGTGTCTTCGGTATTTTTGCCTACTGCGTCGAAATTTCATTACATGTTTAATCTCAGAGATCTTTCGAATGTTTTTCAAGTAAATATAAGAGCATTGTCGTCTTAGATGCTCTGTTCAAAATGATTTTTATACATATGGTTATTTTATAGGGCCTTTTATTTAGCACTGGGGATTGTTTAACATCTCAGGTTGATTTAATGAGACTTTGGATGCATGAAACTCATCGCGTTTATGGCGATAAACTCGTAGACGATAAAGATATTGATAATTTCACCAAATTACAATTGGATGCATTAAAGAAAAATTTCGAAGTATTTCCAAAATCCTTCAAAAAAAACACGAAGTTTAGAAACAAATTTTATTTTAAATTGTTTATATCTAATAGGAGGTTGAAGAAAGCTCACTGTTCGAAAAGCCCAACATATACTGTCATTTCGGCCAAGGCTTTGGTGAACCCAAGTACATGCCTGTTACCAAGTGGTCGACTATAAGTCAGCTTCTTCAAGAAGCTTTAACATCATATAACGATTTAGTAGCTGGCATGAATTTAGTATTATTTGAAGATGCTATGATGCACATTTGCAGGTAATTCCTGACCAGTCGTTACATAAAGACTTTACTCATGCTTGAGCTAATAATAAATTGATATTTTTTCGAACAGAATCAATAGGATTCTAGAATCACCTCGAGGCAGCTGCCTCTTAGTAGGGGTCGGGGGTAGTGGTAAACAATCATTAGCACGATTGGCTGCTTTCATTTCAAGTTTGGAAGTTGCACAAATTCAATTACGAAAGGGATATGGTTTGGTGGACTTGAAGGTAAACAAGTTCCTATTGTAAGAGAAAAACGTTGAAATAATTTCAAACATGGAACTTATATCACAGATGGAGTTGTCCAATTTATATTTAAAAGCAGGATTGAAAAATGTCGGCATTATGTTTCTCATCACTGATGCCCAAATCCCCGACGAAACATTTTTAGTGTTAATCAATGATCTATTGGCCTCAGGGGAAATTACCGATTTATTTCCCGACGACGAAGTAGAAAATATTATCGCTAGCGTACGAAATGAGGTACTTATAACAGGAAGATTTTTACCAAAAATTTTTATTCTTCATATAAACAAATATTTTGAATGCCCATCATACAGGTTAAAGGAGCCGGGATTTTAGATACACGAGAAAACTGCTGGAAGTTTTTCATAGATCGTGCCAGAAGGCAGCTGAAAGTTGTATTGTGTTTTTCTCCAGTTGGCTCAACGCTTCGTATCCGGTCACGTAAATTTCCAGCTTTAATTAACTGCACCTCTATTGTGTGGTTTCACGAATGGCCTCAAGAAGCTCTTATTTCCGTGTCTGTCAAATTTTTACAAGAATTGGATGTTCTTCCCGTAAATACCTACTTGAACGTTTCCTATTCAAATTTCATCAATTGTTATTATCACTTGATAATTTCTTTAGGTCGAGTATCGAGAATCTGTAGCTAAATTCATGGCTCACGTGCATTCGCAAGTGAATGCTATATCTCGTACTTATCTTCATAATGAAAAACGATTCAACTATACCACCCCAAAATCATTTCTCGAACAAATATGTTTGTATTCTAAGCTTTTGAGAATGAAATTTACGGAGCTTTCGAAAAAAATTGAAAGACTCGAAAATGGGTTAGATAAACTAAAGAAGACAGCTGCACAGGTACAGTAGATTGAATCATTAATTTCTTATTTACATCAGATTTGCGATGAAATTGATTGGAGCGGAAGGGAAATTAGGCGTTTTTTCCGGACTCCGTATGGGTGGGTTGTGGCACAGGTACTACAGAGGATAAGAATTGGGATGTGATTACTGATTACCGAAATTGGGAAGAAAGCTTTAATAATTTTTATTGAAGGAACAGAGATTTATATTTTATTTTCTATTTTCCTTTCTTTTCGTTATATTACACTCATCTCAAGTTATTTAGTAAGTACCTTACGGCTTCTTAATTGACCAGTATAGCTGCGTGAGGATGTACTCAAACGTTGTAAAATAAATAAATATTCAATTAAATGTAGGTAGATGATTTAAAAGCCAAATTAGCCATACAAGAAATTGAATTAAAAGCCAAAAACGATGCGGCAGATGCGCTTATCGAAATCGTAGGCATTGAAACTGAAAAGGTATCAAAAGAAAAAGGTTTAGGTAGGTCAAATTTCCCATTTTTGGTATATTTTTTCCTAAAAATCGATCAAAAACGATAATGCTTTCCATTAAAGCCGATGAAGAAGAAAAGAAAGTACAAACAATTGCAGAAGAGGTTCAAAAGAAACAACAAGATTGCGAAGAAGACTTGGTAAAAGCTGAACCTGCATTGATAGCAGCTCAAGTACGTTATATTGAGAGTATTTTCTTCTATTCGGATATTTCGGAAAAAGCATACCCATTCTTTTACGATTTTAGGAAGCTCTAAATACGTTGAATAAAGCTAATTTAACAGAACTAAAGTCATTCGGATCTCCTCCTGGAGCTGTGACCAATGTAACAGCTGCTGTAATGGTTTTACTAGCTCCAAATGGTAAAATACCCAAAGACAGGAGTTGGAAGGCTGCCAAAGTATAATTGATAATTTCTTTAATTCGTAGACCGTATTTATAAACTAATTTTGAAAAAAAAAATCGCTGAAAAATATTCACTTGTTGTAGATTATGATGGCTAAAGTGGACGCATTTTTGGATGCCCTGATTAATTATGACAAAGAGAATATTCATCCGGAAATTATCAAAGCCATTCAACCATACTTAAACGATGTAGAGTTCGAACCAGAATTTGTTCGCAGCAAATCAGCAGCTGCTGCTGGTAATTTTCAATTTATCAAGCACTTGAAAGGTTTGAAATGTGTTAGAACAAATAAATAAAAGAATTTTATAGGATTATGTGCCTGGGTAATAAATATAATCAAATTTTATGAAGTCTACTGCGATGTTGAACCTAAACGTAAGGCACTAGCTCAAGCGAATGCAGATCTTGCTCAAGCTGAAGACAAACTATCAGTTATCAAAAAGAAAGTTGCTGTAAGTATCATAAATTTCTATGGGGCAGCATTTTGATTACGTATTTTATTCCAAAAACAATTCCGAAAAATTTCCAATAGTCTTTAGAGGAGCAACTAGCAAAATTAACCGCTGATTTTGAGCAAGCGACGAAAGAAAAAATGAAATGCCAAGAAGAAGCCGATGCTACTACGCAAAAAATACAACTTGCTAATAGGCTCGTTGGAGGTTTAGGATCAGAAAATGTACGATGGACGGAAGCAGTAGCAAGGTAAAGAGAAAATATTTTCATGTTTAAAAAATACTTTCTAGATGCCTGTACATATTTCTTATTTCGTTATTACATGAATTGACCATTATGTTATTTTGTTTCCAATAGTTATATGCAACAAGGTACAACTTTACCTGGAGATATACTGCTCATCACTGCATTCATTTCATATGCAGGTTGCTTCACAAAGCAGTATCGTTTAGACCTGCTTTTTAAATTATGGCTGCCTCATTTGAAAACACTGGAGGTAACATTTGCACGGATTTTCAACTAATAATGTCATTTATTTTTCATTTTAAAATCAAAATAAATTTTTCCAGCCTCCAGTTCCTACCACAGATGGATTAGATTTATTGTCCCTTCTCACTGATGATGCTCTAATAGCTGTGTGGAATAACGAGGGTCTTCCAAGTGACAGAATGTCTACTGAGAATGCTACAATATTGACAAATTCTGAACGTTGGCCACTCATGATTGATCCCCAGGTAAGTAGATTATTCAAATCGCAATAAGTTAAGTACCTACCAACTCAGTATCGTACTGGATTTATTTCATCTGCATTAGCTCCAAGGGGTAAAATGGATTAAGCAAAAGTACGGTGAAGGTTTAGTAGTCATTCGATTAGGACAAAAAGGAATGCTCGATCATTTAGAAAAAGCTATTACCAATGGTTCTGTGGTGCTTCTAGAAAATATTGGAGAAGTTCTGGATCCAGTTTTGGATTCTTTATTACAAAGGAATTTGATAAAGAAGGGAAAGTAGGTGTTTTGGGATTTCTACGAAGATTCATTTTATGAACTTCATCAACAGTGAACTTACATTTTTAGAGCAATTAAAATTGGTGATAAAGAGATCGAATATAATGCCAGCTTCAGGCTCATCCTTCATACTAAATTAGCTAATCCTCATTATAAGCCTGAAATTCAAGCCCAGAGTACATTGATTAACTTCACTGTAACGAGAGACGGGCTAGAAGATCAGTTGTTAGCTGAAGTTGTGAAAGCAGAGAGACCTGATTTAGAAGAAACCAAAGTAAGTTCAACTCGTGATTCTTCTCTCAACGTGTAAATATTCCACTAGTTACACTACTCATACTGTTATAATTACAGGCTGAGCTAACGAAGCAACAAAATGATTTCAAAATTATGCTGAAAACATTAGAAGATGATTTACTGTCTAGATTATCCTCAGCAGGGGGTAATCGACAATACATTAGATACTGAACATCTTTTAATGCTAATATGATTTAATTAATAGACAAATGTATCTACATCGTTCGCGTTTTTTTCAGATAATATTCTGGGAGATACAGCGTTGGTGGAAAATCTAGAAACTACTAAAAAAACAGCTGCTGAAATAGAAAATAAAGTAGCCGAAGCTAAGACAACTACATTGAAGATAGATAAAGCAAGAGAACTATATAGACCAGCAGCAACACGAGCAAGTTTATTATATTTCATTTTGAACCAGCTGAACGCGATTAATCCTATCTACCAATTTTCTTTGAAGGTAGAATATGAAATGCAACCATTTGGCAAAGCAAATTCTTTCATGTAACGATTCTTCATTCATGTTTTAGGCCTTCAGTGTAGTATTCCATAAAGCAATCGAAAGAGCTAATCCGTCAGATACTGTTGACGGCAGAGTAAATAATTTAATAGATTGCATTACCTATTCAGTATTTATTTATACTACACGTGGTCTATTTGAGCGAGATAAATTGATTTTTGTGTCGCAAATGGCATTCCAAGTGGGTAATGGTGTTCTAAAAAAAATAAGTTAGAATAAAATCTTCTATTACTCACCTGTTGTACTATCTAGATTTTATTAATGAAAGAAGAAATAAATGCTCAGGAACTGGATTTCTTCTTGAGATTTCCCACAATGCCACACGTCACCAGTCCCGTTGATTTCTTATCAGATTCTAGCTGGGGAGGTATTCGAAGTTTGTCATCGAGAGATGATTTTCGGTACTCGCATTGACAACCCTGAAAAATAATTTACCATTTTAAGGAATATTATAACAAATTTTTTCTACTTACAGGAACCTGGATAGAGATATTGAGAGCTCTTCTAAAAGGTGGAAGAAGTTCGTCGAAAGTGATTGTCCAGAAAGAGAGAAATTCCCTCAAGAATGGAAAAACAAAACTTCTCTGCAGAGGTTAATGATGATGCGAGCATTACGACCAGATAGAATGACCTATGCGATGATGTAACGATTTTAAATAATGATTTAACATTTTGAGTGGACCAAAACTAATGTATTCTATAAATTTAGAGCCTTCATCGAAGAAAAACTAGGGCCAAAGTACACAGAAAGAAAAAGCGTTGAGTTTGCTAAATCTTTCGAAGAGTCTAACAACAGTACGCCAATATTTTTCATCTTATCTCCTGGCGTTAACCCTCTGAAGGTGACTGCACTTCTTACTCACAATTTTGATTAATTGATAGTTGATACTAAGCTTTTATGGGCCGAGGAGGAGGCGAGAAGGTGGAAAATGTATAATCTGTGGTACGGAGACAACGTGTTCTTATGATTTTTCGGGATGGATTGTTAGTATTCGGTGTTGATAGGCGAGGTGTTTTTTTCAGAGAGAAGGACAGAATTTGTCAAAAATAATAATTTTTACAATCATATCTTACTTTTTCAAAAAAAGCTACACATGAGGGTTTAATCATTTCAGCTCTTTTTAATTTCAATGAAATTGAATTTGAAAAAATAGAGGTCTGGTATAGATAGTACCATTAATACCTCATTTTCCATCACTACCAATGTATTCATAAAACGAGAAAAAACGTTTTAGGAAGTGGAGGAATTAGGACAAAAACTAAATTTTTCCACTAATTTGTCAAATTTCCATAACGTATCACTTGGCCAAGGTCAAGAAGTAGTTGCCGAAGAAGCTTTGGAAATAGCTGCAAAATCGGGACATTGGGTAGTTCTCCAGGTTAGCAAACTTTTCAATCATTCTTTAAAGGGAAAAACCAAGAATACATAATGTGAAAATTTTTCCAGAATATTCATTTAGTTAAAAAATGGCTGCCAACACTCGAAAAAAAGTTAGAATCCTTGAGCGATGGAGCTGATATTAATTTTCGAGTATTCATGAGCGCTGAGCCAGCATCATCACCTTCAGCTCATATTATACCTCAAGTTCGTAAAGTTATCTTCTATTTCATCTAAGATAAAACCACTAGTGATAGGTAATCATTGAATTATCCATCATAGGGTATTTTGGAATCGTCGATTAAAATCACAAACGAGCCCCCAGCTGGAATGCAGGCAAATTTGCACAAAGCTTTGGATAACTTTTCACAAGATACATTGGAAATGTCAACCAAAGAAGCAGAATTCAAAGCAATTTTATTTTCTTTATGTTACTTCCATGCAGTTGTAGCTGAAAGAAGGAAATTCGGTCCTCAAGGATGGAATAAAATCTACCCTTTCAACGTTGGTAAGTCACTTCAATATTATTTTGATAATTCCTACTTCATAATCACTTTTTGTTCCTAAAATTTTTCCAGGTGATCTGACTATAAGTGTTAGTGTGTTGTATAATTACCTCGAAGCTAATAACAAAGTGCCTTGGGAAGACTTGCGATACTTGTTCGGTGAAATAATGTATGGAGGGCATATCACTGATGATTGGGATCGGCGGTTATGTATAGCTTATCTGGAAGAGTTTATGCAACCAGAGCTGGTATCTATTTGATTTTATAACAGAATTATCATAAAAAACAATACTTGATATCTACATTTGTATTTTAGATTGACGGAGAGTTATTCCTAGCACCTGGATTTTTGGCTCCCCCTAATACAGATTTTCAAGGATATCATACATATATTGATGAAGTAATGCCTCCAGAAAGTCCTTACCTCTATGGATTACACCCAAATGCTGAAATTGGTTTCTTGAGTACCACTGCCGATAATTTATTTCGAACAGTATTCGAAATGCAACCACGAGATGCAGGTACTGGAGGTGGTCAAACCATCACCAGAGAAGATAAGGTGTGCAGTAATCAGCAATACAAAAAAATGTTGGAATTTAGATCTAATAACTATAGCATGCTGAAAAAATTTCAGGTAAAGCAAACAATTGATGAGATATTGGAAAAACTTCCTGAAGAATTTAATATGGTGGAAATCACCAGTAAAGTGGAGGAACGAACTCCTTACGTCATAGTCGCTTTTCAGGAATGCCAAAGAATGAATTATCTCACTAATGAAATTAAAAGATCCCTGAAAGAGCTTGACTTAGGATTAAAGGTAAGTACAAGCTTGAGAGCAATGTGTTTATGTTAAGTTCTGGGATGCTATTCATGTAAACAATTCCATTATAACATAGGGTGAGCTAACCATCACCTCTGACATGGAAGACTTGGAGAACGCATTGTTCCTCGATCAAGTACCAAATACTTGGACTCAACGAGCCTATCCATCTTTATTGGGACTTGGCTCTTGGTTTGCTGATTTACTGCTTCGAATCAGGGAGCTAGAAACTTGGTCTACAGATTTTGTGGTTAGTATAAAATTACCCATGTCCATTGCTGCCTTTATCCGTTATCACGAGTCAATCAAACATTTCTAGTTGCCAACAACTGTTTGGCTGGGAGGGTTCTTCAATCCACAGTCTTTCTTAACGGCTATTATGCAAAACACAGCCAGAAAGAATGAACTTCCTTTGGACAAAATGTGTTTACAATGTGATGTCACGAAGAAACAAAAAGAAGATTTCACGTAAGTCCCTTCCTTGCTCATATTTTACAAGTTACTTAAAGGCATGCAGTCCAATTTAATTTTAAATCCACTTGAATAGTTCTCCTCCGCGAGAAGGTGTTTATATTCACGGACTTTATATGGAGGGAGCACGATGGGATTTGTTGCAAGGTGTAATAATGGAGTCACATCTAAAAGAATTATTTCCTCTTATGCCTGTCATCAACGTACGGGTGAGAATCTTTTGTTCTTTTTGTTGTTGTTGTTGTTTTAAATTTTTCATTACAAGCAAAGACATCTATGAAATTACTTGATGTTGATTTTTATAGGCTATCACACAAGATAAACAAGATTTAAGAAATCTTTACGAATGTCCAGTTTACAAAACAAGAATGCGAGGTCCAACATATGTATGGACATTTAACTTGAAAACCAAAGATAAACCATCGAAGTGGACTTTAGCTGGAGTCGCTTTATTACTACAGATCTGAATGCTGTGCAATGGTTTAATCATTTACTTTAATTTTCTGCTAATGTCTATCTTTTTTTACAAATTAATAAATTACCATGCAAACCATATAAATCTCTTCATTGCTTCTTACACTCGTTCAGTATTTGAGATGAATTTCATTTCTGTCGAAACAGCGTTACAAGCGAAATATTGTAGGCAATCCCTAAATTTTTACTCGCGTTAATTAATACACGAAACAATATGGACGAAAAACTCGGCGATAATGCGCTATTGAAAGCTGGCCAATCCGAAGACGATCAAAAAAACCAGTATTGCACCACAATGTCGACAAGCATCAACACTTCAGTCCCATCGGGAACTCCAATTCCTAGAGTACAGTCGAGCTCATGTTGTACATTTTTACAAACTATTTCCAACCAACATACACGAAAGTGCAAATACCCGAACCCAGATGTTCCAGAATTCTACCCAAGAGGCATCAGTTACCTTAACGCATGCGCCAATAAAGTTGAGCAGACGTCGCAATGTATAGCCTACAATACAAATGTGGTACCAAAAAGCGATTTAGTACTGACCGAAATGTCGCAACAGCGCTTCGCAAGCATGAATGTAAAATCTGTAGTCGAACAAAATCGCGATATCAGGCATGGCGTCACGCATTACTATTGGACCTTACAAGATCCTTCGCAAAGCCGAATTCCGCGCATGATTACTTATAAACAAGAACCTCTTCAAATCGACATCGAAAAACCCAAACCGGTTGATCTCCAGAGCGAACTAAACAAAAAAGATAGACAGCTGATACACTTGAACAACGTCGTGAAAGCGTTATTAGAAGAAATCTGGAGGATAAACGAATCGTTGATTAAATACAAAAACAGAGAGCAATGGAAAACCGATATGACCTTCGCTATAAACGAATTTCTCAAACCATCGTCCGATTTGGGTTTCCACTGTGACGACTGTTGCGACAAATTTAAAGAATACGTCATCAAAGTATTCAAACAGCAAGAACGCAAGATCGCCAAACAACAAGCTCAATATAAAGATACATTCATCAATTATTTGATCTCGGTTATCGCAAACAGCTTGGAATCTTTAAATAAATCCTGCACCACCAACGACGAAATGAAACCCACACAAACCAAGCTCGAAATCGGTACTCAAACCGATGATAACTCTAATAGCAGCGATCAAAGAAACGCGCAAAGAAGGTCGGAAAGCCGTAGAGCAAAACAACAAATGACCAAGATCTACAGAAATAGAAATTTTTGTAAATCAAACGACACGCAAAATAACGCTAATTTCGATCCCAACTGGTACCCTTATCAAGCGGCACCGTACAACCACCAGAACAAAAGAAGTAGGAATAAATCGCAGAAACATTTTCAGCCTTCTCCGTACTCACCACAGACCTATAAATCGAACCCCCGACCTCATTACGAATCGTATACCACAAATCCTGTACAATTAATACATCAAAAGTATAAGAACCTTAATTGTCGTCTGGAAGGCATTCCAGATAAAAATCTCGTCAAATTTAGTTACATCGTAAATGGCAAAGAATACTCGGCAATCGCATCCACAAAAAAAGAAGCTCAATATCATTGCGCTTGGCATGTCCTGGGAGCTATGAAACAAGAGTAACGTAATAAAATTCTATGCTATCGTAAAGTAAACAAAGTTGAGTACAAGGGTAATTTTGTACAGAGCTGGTTGAAAGAAATTTTCTAATAATAAACTTGATTCTATGAAACCTTGTGATATCATGCGTGTACCTGTTATTTTTGGGTTATTACCTGTGCATAGATTTTGTATAAAATGACAAAGAGCTCGAAACACGATAGAAAGACATTTGAAATGTTTTCAAAGTTTTCTCTCCTAAAACCATTTCCAATCGATGGTTCAATGGATGCGACAAAATTGCCGTAACCACTTGATATTTTATTCGCATTAAAACTTCTCCAAGTTGCAATACCTGCCGCGTTGTTTAATCGTGCATAATATACAAACCGAAGCCCAAATTTAGTCATCGATAAATCCGCATGTATATATGCGTCTTCCTCACTTTCATTATTTACCTACTTCGAAACATTTGAGTACACCGAGAGACTGGTAATTAACGCTGTGAAAAGGAATTTGTGTTCACTGACCATTTGACATTGATTAACTTCTCAGTTTGGTTGGTTCTAATGGAATGTAATTAACCGCTCGATTTGAATTTTTCCTTCCCTACAGTATACTAATGCAGCAATGCTTATTTTAGAATAGAAACAACTACGCTATGAATTACATCGCTTAAATATTTTCTTCGCCACATCGATATTGGAAAGTTATTTATATCCCACGTTTATCGCGTAGGTATTTCCAATATGAGTATTTATAAAATCTGTTCAAACTTTCAATATTTCAACCGCTGTTATGATTTAGGTTTGCCGTAAGCATACTGATAAAATTAAACGTTTACCGGTTTAAATTGGGAAAAAAGGCACTCTAATAACAAAAGCTTATTTGCTGGTGAACTTTCATGAAACACTGCGAAAAGAAAGGAATTTCTTATTCATATGTTAAACCTAAAATATTATAAAATAAGATATCTTTTTAATATCGAGTCACATATTTTTATCCATTTATCAATATGTTAAACTAATATTTAACCTCTTTTAAGCCCTTCGCTGCTCCCTATTCCTCTCTAAATTGATTTGTTTTCAATTATTTCTTTGATAACAATTATGTTCCTGAGAGTATAATGTATACTACGTGTGTAAGATGATTTATTAAAAATTCTCAGCCTTTAAGTAGCATGCAGTACTTCTTCAGACAAATAAAAGTATCATGTACTTACATCTAAATAATCATAATTATGAATCAGCTATCCATGGAAGAAAAAAGGCACTCATTTTTGACGATATATAGGACTATAGATAGAGTGATCATTTCATACAAGATATTACAAAGCCACAATGCAACGCTCACACATGTAAACCTGTTTTCGTTTACATCGATTTTCTTTACTCGTTATTCGCATGAGCATTTGGTTGCAACGATAGTTCAATGTTGCGCATTCTCAAATTAAATGATCAGCCTTTAGGCTTAAGTGCACGAGCGTTGCATCGTAGCTTTGTTGAATGTTGCATGCTCTTATATCGAATGGCCACTTTGTATAACATAAACCAAGCTAGCAATGTTGTGGCGTTCCAAGAACTACTGATTGGGTTTCAGGTAAATGTACCAGTATGAGCTGGGTAATCAACTACTCCTCTCACCCTTGTGCTACGTGAAATACTGTTATTAAAGAGTGTTACCAGGTTTATCATGGTTGAAGTTGCAAGTTTCGTCGACTCAACTCGCCCAAATCGCCCAAACTTACAAATAAACCCTGACAGGGGCGTAACTAAGGGGGAAGGGGGATGGGGGAGCTTCCCCCAGGTGTTTTGAAAAGTTGGGAAATTTATAATTGTTCAACGCTGAAATTGGGAACTTGAATTTCTTTTGGGAAAATAAGAACTCGAATAAATTTGAATTGATGCCAACTTATATCATGTATAGCGCACAACCAGGGACGTAGCCCCCTTGGCTTTTGGAAAGTTGGTAAATTTGGAGTTTTAGCGTAGTTGGTAAATTTGACCACTTGCGCAGTATTATTACAACAGATATTTTTAAATTTTTTGAAGACTAAAAAAAAAAAAAAGGTTGTTAGTAAAATTTCATGGTATTAGTTGGCTATTTTTGGTTTTCTCCCCCCCCCCCCCGAAGAATGTCCTCGGTACGCCCCTGAACCCTAAGCGATTTCTACGATCATCTAAATTTGAATTGAACGATGGGAAATCCAGTTCTTTGGAGTTATTAATAATTGATGATTCATTGATTCGTACAAAACTCACGAAAACAAAAAATGTCTAAAAATGAAACTGGCCAGAAGGGTGATATTGAATGAATTTGTTATATATTTTGGCAGAGTAAGAAGTCGCCCAATTTGCGAGTGGTCGCCATTCCATATTTTCGATCGCAAAAATCATGTTGGAAGTCGCCCATTTTGGGAAAAATCGCCCAACCTGGCAACACTGTTATTAAAACGTTTTCGCATTGTTTCGTTTGTAATCAGCTAGTGGGGGTAGGTCCGTCCATATTAGTATGGAATGATCATTCGTCCTGAGAAGGCTTAACATCTTTGAGTATATATCTCCTGGAGTGATAGAAATGCTAGTTCAGTGGGTATAGCGTTAGAGGGCGCTTTTCAGTTGTAGTTGATGCCCGAAAGATCATCAATAATCATAATATAATATCATTATTGTGTTTTTATCTGCGTTTTTACGTGAAAGAAATTATTTTTATTATGTGAATTACTTTATTACTAATTACTAATGATTTATAAACGGATTTGTTTACTTTGTCGTAAAAAAGAAAATTTATTCAAGTAAGTTCAGCATAATATTATGGCAGGTGAATTAAGATAATTCATAACTATTTAATGAAAAATAATTGCAATAAATTTTGTAAATTTAGTTTCCCAAAGGATGAAAATTACGAGCATGGAGATTGGAAAACCCAAGCATTCCCCGAACATTTAGTTGTCGTCAATCACCTGTCGCGAGTAGCGACCAAATTCAAATAAGTCAACTTATTCTATCTACCTTGAATTTGCTAAAAGAGTTATATTATTTACCATTAAGAGGTCTCTCCACTGGAGTCATGAAAATTAAATTCAAAAATTCACATTCAGCCATTACCCTTGAGGAACTTGACTTCTCAAGTTCTCAAAAGTTCAAAACATTTGAAAATAGAAATTTGAAAAAAATTTTGAAATCTAGAAAATACCTGAATTTTGGTTTTTTTTTCAATGTTTAAAACATGTATCTGAAATAAATAAAAAAAATAACTAAAGTATCAAGTTCAGAAATAAAAATTCTCAACTTATTTATTTGAAGCATGAATATTGAATACTTCCCGTGATTGTTTGGACTTCAGTGAGATCGAAATATAATTAATCAATAAAAACAAACTAAAATAATTATGAAAACAAGAAAATTTTGACAAATAAGTGTTTACTTATGCATTTTTACTTCAGTTTTTAAGGATTTTTCATTAGCTTATCAAGTTATCACACCACTCCGGGCATCAACTATAACTGAACAGCGCCCTCTAACGCTATACCCTCGCATATAGCGAAATCGGCTATTTCTATCACTCCAGGAGATATATACTCAAAGCTTAACATTCAAATAGATTCAATGCTGCAGTGCAACGCTTGCATGCATAAACCTATTTTTATTTGCATAGGTTTACTGGTACGAACATTACTTTGCAATGATTAACATTGTCGTATATTCTCACATTTAATAATCATTCCGTACAACAGGTAAACGCACACAAAAAGTTACTAAAAAATGTTGATAAAAGCTTTACATTCATTAGGTGTTTTGCCTCAACCCGAGTTCCTTCATATCAAATGAATATTAGGGCAACTCATGACACTTATGTATGATAGTTTGTTCACCCCATTCGCTGAAAAAGCCGAGATACAAGAATTTAAAATTTTTTCAAATTTGTAACAAATATTAAATTTTTTGTATGTAACTTTTTTTGATTTTTACCTTTCTTTTAGTATTTCTCCTTGACTATTTGCTCTCCTAGTAGTATTTCTTCATCAGGTACGTGCACTAAATTGTTTTCCCTACATTTTGTCGCAGCATTAATTTCGAAAAAAAATCAAATGTAATAAAATCATAAATTATGAAACAAAAATTTGTTATCTTTCAAAACTATCTAGGTGATATCTGCTTGACTTTCATGACGTGGGCTGTTGTGCTGGTTCATAAAAACATTTTAAAGCTTGGTATCATTGAGGCATTTTTCAAACTTATTAGTAAAAATACTTGAAAAATTCCTTATTATTTCTCCGCAACTATTTATCCCACTACCAACAATTTTTTGTCTGCATTGAATACTCTACATTTTAGTATTATCTACACATTTCTACCAAAGCTTGAAAGTTGACACAAAACTTTCAAAAAAAGATCATGGAAAATTTGTAGAAAAAAAATACTATTTAAGATACTTACTCGTACTTATAACTCATATCATTTCTTTATTGTTTTTAGAGCGTTAAATTATCATTTTTTGGTAACTTTTATCATAAAGAGTAAACAATTTTTCTACTTCTTCATTGTAGAGCGCTGTCTTTCAGGAGCAGTGCCTATTACATGATCAAAATAAAATCTCTTTGATCATGTTAACACGTGACGTTAGATTGTTGGTCGATATTTTTCCATGTCACGTTCAAAAAATAATAAATAAAATGATACTGGTTACAAGTAAGTATTATAAAAAGTACGATATCATACGTAACAACGCATTTTAACCCGTTGTTTTGTGTTATACTATTTTTCCGACATTTGGAGGCACTCAGAGCACATTCACTTACAAAATATGAAATGTGGTTTTGTAAACAATTTTTGAAACTTGAGATCAATACATTTTTCCAAGTTATTTCAAAAAAATATGAAAAAATTACTAATTTTTCCTGTAGATTTTTACACTTTTTTCATGATAGTTCCCCACCTACACCTTTCACTGAAATCATTTTTTTTTTTTTTTCAGTAAGTGTACATTGTATATGTGACTGCGCCTGGTGGAAGAAACCTAATAACCAATAACGAAATTGTTCAGGAGAGCAGTTTAAAGTTTAACAAAATCTAAAAAATTCAGAGTGAAAAATCCTTAGGTCCCTTTTTTTTGGAATTTTTTTTTCAACCTCACTCAAAATTGACTTTTGAGGTCTGTGACCACTTCCATTCAAATTTGAATGAAATTTCGAATCAGAATCAAAAATAAAAAAAATTTTTGACCGTCCTACCCTTAGGTCGCTTTTAGTGGCAGCCGTCACATATACACTATATTTTGAACAGCATACCTCTAGCTACTTTGAATAACGAAATAAAAATTTTCAAATTTGATCGTCATTAGAATTGAAAAAATCTCAAGCTCTCTTCTCTTTTCCCCATCAACAAATAGGGTGAGCAAATCTATAATTTTTTGTATTAGCATTGAATAGAAATATAAACATCACCCTACCCCTCCCCAAGAATTATAATTTGAAATGAATACTGAATTATGTTTAATGACAACAAGGAAAAGCAACTTTTCATTTTGATTAATTAGCTTTCATTTATTTTATTATTTTTATTAATGTTTCTTCATTGATATTTAATTTATAACAACAGAAAAATATTTTGAATTAATTTTTAGTGTTGACCTGAGACGTTATTAGTTTTCACTCATATTCCCCGTCACCTCTTACCCACTTTGGTAACTAATTATTTTTAGGATAGCATTTATAAAATGAAAAATAAAACGACAAATTGAAAGTGAAGTATCGATTAATTAATTAATTAAAGATTATACGAATGATAATTAATCAAGCATAACAAAATGTTGTCGAGTGTGAAATTTGAGCAACGCGTAGAACTTCTAATGAAGTACAATAAAAGCGGCTTGGCAAAAGGAAAAAAGCGCGAAGTATAATCCTTTATCCGAACATTTAAATCGTTTAATAAATGGCTGTGAAATGTAAAACAGTACCCCTTCATTAAAATACTTCAGCAGTCTGGAAAAACAAAAAAGGTTAAATGAATCGGCGAATAAACGTTGTTACAGAAATTTCGCAGATTACTTTTTTCTCGTTCGTTCATTAGCGAGTAAATTTATCGGAATTGGTTTTTTATAGGCGTTGAAATATAATATAAGATATAAATTCAATGTTAGAAGAAATCAAGTATCAACTTATTGAAATAGTTTTTCTCATGATTACTCTAGGGACTTGATTAAATCCTAGTATCTTGGGAATAAAAACGAATATGATTGGGGTTGGTAATTAATACAGGGGCGATGGAATAGTTTAACGTAGGATTAAAGTTCTAAGTTTTGGCGAGTAAATCGAACGATGAAACGAGTAAGATGTAGATTGAAGCTTTTCAACGAAACCGCACACGAGTCCTATTAAATTGCTTTAAAAGCTTCGTTTATTCGGGTTTTCGATTCAAACCATCATGTATTTTCAGTTATCAGCAAAAATAACCTCGTATGTGAATAATTGATGTCATGTGCGGTCCGCATCTCTGTTTTGAGCGAAATTCGCGTTCAGTTGCAATTAAAATTCCGACAACGTTTGAAGGAATTGCGTGCTATAAGTTCTGAGAGGAGGGAAAAAACCAGCAATTTATAAACAACTCGCTCTCGTTAGTGCTTAAGTAACATTTAATTTCTGCCACAGAAGCTTATTCACGGTACGATGACGGCTGTGAAAAATAAAAGATAGCGAAAACTTTCGCCGCAACGTGACGAAGGGCGAGAACAACAAAGCTCCAGTTAATTTCTCAAACGATTAGTTCGTTAGGTCAATCTTAAATATTAATCCGTTACGTCAACCTGACGTAATACGCGAACGATGATAAATAAAGTCGAGAAGGAAGTCCTGCGTGAAATATATGACCGCAATTAAATACGAGACCCAATTAAAAAACCGTCGTCGTTTGGGAGAAAAAATTATAAAATACGATTTAGTATTTCGCTTCCTACGTAAATCTTGAAATACGATCGAGTTAACGTTAACGAATCGACGAGAGCATGCGCTCGTTTCGAAAACTGGGGGTTGAAATTCACCATAAAATTCAAAAACCGTCTTCAATTTTTTTCATTCATATGTACCGCTACCAACAGGTTAAAATATCTACACACATTTGTAACGATCGCAATGGTTCCTTTGATTTTATTATTAACTGCGGTTATTTTTCAAGTAAGTCGCCAGATTTTATTTCATTTTCAGACTTCTTTATTTAGGCATTTTACTTTCTTTTTTTTTTTAATTTTGGATTTCATCTCAAAATATAATAATGCTACAGCTTAATTTCTCTTAGTAAAATTATTTTTAATCATGCTACAATTAATTAATTTCACTTTTTTTTTTAAGTTAGTATCGCTCAATAATTTAAAAAAAGGTTTAAATACACTTAAGCATGAGGTGAAGATCATTTTGATTAATTTCATTCATTTCGAAAATGTTTCGCTGAAATAAAGGATACATTAATTAGTAAACGAGAGACAGATGTCAAAAAATAAATAAGGCTTTAAAATTTACATTCCGGTAATTTTGAATTCATTAATTTAAACGACAAATAAAGGGGTAATTTACGAAGAAATATTAGATAACTATACCTACCATCAAGTGGAATTATTACTTATACAACAAGAATGAGGCTTAAGAATTGAATTTTGAAAGAATTTTTCTCCTTTCAAAAGTGGATTCGAAAATTCGTATTTTTTGATAACATACCTATCTAATATACCTATCTATCAAAAATTAGATACATTCGAGTGGATACTTTCGATACACATTTTTATACTTAATTTTGAAATTTCATAGAACGTTTTTTGCTATTTTTTACCAACTTATAATTAACTATCGAAAGCATCGCCTTAATAAAAATAATTAATTTTCTATCCAAGTTCATTCAAAAAATAATTTACTCTTTAGATATTAACGATATAAATGAAAGTTGTTTCAATAGATATCTATAATAATTAGGTAAATATTTAATATATCTACTCAAAATTAATAAATATTTTTATATTGTAAAAACAAATAGAATTTCTTAGAAAAGCTAGATCTCAAACAAACTGGCCAATAACTTTTTCAAGTAAGGGAGGAAAATTTTTGAAATTTTATAATTATTTACCTCATTATACGAGTAATTGAAGGATATGAATTTAATAGAAAAAACTTAACCTAATAGTTTTTTATTAAAAGATTGAATTATTAAAAAAATATATTCAAAGAAATTTACTCCATATTTATGTACATAAATTATGAAATAAGTACCTGAAATTTTTTACTCACTTTTATTCAACGAAATGATTTAAAAATCCTACATCAAATAAATAAGCTACCTACCTATATAAATCACATATAAAATTTCAAAAGTTTTCTATTTGATAAGGCTGAACTTCAAACTTTTTCGTCAAAAAGAGATGGAGTGAAGAAAAAAAGTCCCCTTTAAAACTTCAGAAAACATGAAAAAAATTTTAAGCCTCTGAAGGTCGTATACGAACGTCAGCTAAATGAAGTCTATATTTTTAAATTTTTTTAAATTTCATGAAAATCGATTCATTGCAGTTTAAGACTTTCAACATTCAAAAGTTACATGTCAGGTACAGACTGAAACATTTTCAGTTGCCAATTTTCGTGAAATTTAAAGAGTCTAGACATTTTTCAAGTATTTCGAGAAAGTACTAAATATTGTCAGTTTTTAATATATCAATAAATAATTGCTAATTTTAAAATTACGAGCATAATATACTTTTGATTTGTGGTCTTCACGACTCAGAGGACATAATATGTCTGATTTTCAGTCCACATGGGTTCCCAAATTATCATTATAATGTTTCAAAATCACGTACTTTGGAATTTATATTTTGCGAACCTCTATGATGTAAAAATCGGAATATTTCGTTTCTTAAGTTCTGAAGTTCTGAAACTGAGCCCATACTGAGCACATGAAGTATAAATTAGCCATTTATTTTTCATTTTTAATTATTCGCTAAATTTGGTGCTTTCAATAAAAAATGGTTGAGGGCTTCTAAATTAAAAAATAATTATGCCTGAAATTATTTTCCATTTTTAAATGAGAAAATATAATTCTCAAAAACAAAGTAATTCAAATTGCATTAAAAATAGTCGAGCAAATTTTTTCATCAAATTCATCTCTTTTTACTAACGCGAATAAATTATAAAATTTCAGGAACATTTTACATTCACTTTAAAAAATACGTACACTTTAACATAAATTTTTACAAGTCAAAAATGAGATTTACAAAAATTATATTCTAGAAAATAATGACGATAAATATCATTTATCTACCAACCTAAATAATATAATTTTAAATAAGTACGTAAATTTTTGTCGATAATGTATAAACACATGTATCCATTCAAAATAAATGTAAGTTTCCACATCATATAAAAATTATCACATAATTTTTATTTAGGTAAATACGTATAACACTCTTTTGAGCTAAAGGAGTTCATTTCTTCACAAAGCCTATCCAGCGTCGATTACAGATAAAAAGCTAGAAAATTCGTTGCCTTTATCCATTTTAGTGGATTTTTGATAAGCGAAATTCCACCGCAAAGTCTTTATAAGCTTTAAATCCGTTCTTTATAAGTTAATCGCATACGACACGACATTCAACACCCACGTTTAACAGGTAGTCCGTGATAAATAGCTGGGATAGTGTTTAAAAAGCCCATAACGTTTTTCAAAGGGTTTAGCTTTTGGTGCCAAAAGAAAACAGGAAGTTCATTTTGCTATATAAAAGCTCCTTTTTATATCGAATGAATAATGCTAACCCATTGATTTATTTTTTTAAGCTGTTAAAAAGCAAAAAAAATTGACATTTGATTAGGGTCAATGTGAACCTGGTAGTTGATGTTCGGTTGACGTAATTATTGGCAGGTGAAAGCATTTGAAAGCTGAATATCCGCTCAACTGTAGTAATAATAGGTACTTTTTAAAACCGTAAAATTTAAGCTCGGAATTTTTCATTCGTTAACGGTACCTACGTGTACGTTTTGAAGTGGATTGTGCCGATTACAGGCAATGTTTGAGATCCATTAAAGGTATAATTTATTCGAGCTATAAAACTCGTACCTACGTTTTACTATCATTTCCAACGCCAAGATATTCAATTAGCGTAAATTGCAGTTCGAAAAAATAATTAATTTAGGAAACGTACGAAGAGGTACGTTGAAGATTTTTCTATTTTATAATTTTATCCGTCCGTATTTTTATCAGAGTAATATTTCATTTTAAGGGACGATTCGGATTAAAATAAATAACGTTTTAGACAGCTCATAACGTTTTCTTTTTTTTGGGGGGGGGGAAATGAGTCGATGGAATTTTTAATCCCTTAGGCGGTTAAAATTGGTTCTCGTAACTTTCAAAATAGATAATAAAAATCGGCGTCTACAGTACTCACAGGAGATTTCCTCGAAACATCTGTTGGCAAAATATAAATTATATCCCCTTTCAAATCTGGTAACAACACTTGGCTTCGAAAAAAACTTGTATTGTCATTCTTTCCCTTTAAAAATGAAATTCAAAAGTGAAAGAATTACTGCATTTCGAATCTTTTCGAGCTGCAGTGTTATTCGATAATACTTTTATCTCGCAATGAATTCTTTAAATTCATTTCCGCATTTTCCACGTAAAAATTCCGATGTAAGAAAATGTGAACTTTTGCAATACAATGCTTTTTTGAAGAAACTCTCGATTCGAGTGAAGTAGATATTTTGTATGTTACTGATAACCAACGACTTTTATTTTTTTTTTACTTCGTTCCTCGTAACAGAATGAAAAGATCGTGGTAATGTGGTCATCGAAGAAAAAGCTTTGTATTGTCTTGTTAGTCCTAATAAGCTACAAAACAAGATTTTCCTTCAAAAAAGCCTCGTACAATCTGAAAAATTGATTTTTTCCCCCATTTAAAATTCAATCAAACCGTATCACATCCATTCATCACAGATTTAAGCGCTGTATACGAAGCAAAAGTATTGCAGAAATTCTGAACGTAATTGAGCATGAATGAATCATGTTAGACTAGCATAATCTTAGCGAACGAATTCGAAAAACAATTTTTACCACGCCAGCAAAACGTTGTTTCACGCCAAGAAAGATTATTTGTAATACTTTTTTTGCAAAGAGGTGAAACAAATACATCATTGGGCCTATTTGCAGGAGTAAGAGGATATTTATTTGCGTCAGAAGAATTTCAATGACAATAAATAACTGAATGCAATGTTGAATATTTTTTCCATAATCATTTTTTTGTTGTCCTTCTCGTTGCGAAGGAAGTTGAGGTAGTAAGAGGCACAATATAAATAAGCCAAAACTGAAGTTCCAATTCTTTCAGTACGAAAATAGGCTAATATACTGAATGCATAATTATATTATTTTACTATACGTGTAGGAAGTGATTAAGGTCTATTTGTAAATGGAAGTAAATCGTTTGGATATGTTGGGGAACCAAATACAGAATTAACGTTAATAACCAATTTACTTTTTTTTTCTTTCTTTCTTTTTTTCTTAAAACGAATGGAGAGGAAAAGAAGATTAAAATCGGATTTGACGATAAAAATGTATTTATTTACTAAAGCTGGAAATTAAGAAATGGTGTTTGAACAAAAATAGAATTTTTTGTTTTCAGTAATGATCGATGAAAAAAGTTTAAAAATAAGCAAGACTGTCGAAATGGGAAAGAAAAGGTTGAGTAGCCCCCGCCTTGAACTTGTTAAAAATACAGAACAATTAAATTTTCATTCTAGAAAAAATATTTTTTTTTTAAACGTAAGCAACCATGCCGTATCAGTGAAGCTGAATTTTAGGTAAACGTCTTTTCTCCAAAATTACATTCCCTATCGAAATAAGCAGAATAAGTAGAAAAGGAAAGGAGTTGAAACATCTCTTTACATCTGCAACAAAAATGAATAAATGAAGTGAGGTGCTTTACTAAGTTCGTGTTGCGTTGCACTTTATCGAGTTCAGGCTAACATAGTTCAATAAATTTAACATTAACATAAATAACTAATCAGCAAGCTAGGATCCAGCAGGCGAGTTACCGAGAAAATCGGTGGGCCGCAATGTATTTGAGCCGATGAGGTAAAAGTAGGAGCACTTTAATTTCTAAAAGAAGATTAAAAACAAACGAAATTCCATTTAATAAATCCATAATTTGAAAAATGAGAGAAAAAATTGGGTCGATTAATACCAAGCGAACCGTTAAAAATGGGGTTTCTCGGTGAGCCGTTAAATTTTCTTATTTCTGGATACAGCTCCACTAATAAGTACTACTTCTTAATAGCTAATAATTCTAGTATCTAGTAAAATTAATTAAGATTAACACCAGCTGTTCTTATTTCATTTTTATTTTTTTCAATACTTTAAATTTTTAAGCATTTTTTAAGTCTCCAAAATTATTTTTTGTGTTATATCCTTTAGCAATAAACTTAAACAAAATACCCCTTGGACAGTGAAAAAAAAAAACGTAAACAGCCATGCCGCATTACTTGAGCTAGGTTTTTAATTGAGGCATGTTCAGGTTTGCAAGTAACATTGCTAACCCCTTCATACCTACAGGTCACCCCCAATACTAAGTCTGAAACCCTACCCTATCCCTTTCAAAACCACTTAAGAATTTGAATTTAGAACAAATGTAGGATTTCTTGCCATCTTGCCATGCAATAATCATACGAACTTATATTTCTCAAATTATAACTACTTTGAGGTTTCTCAAATCACCCTCAACATTTGTATGATTCACCATTTTGTATCCATTTTGATCCAAATTAAAGAGGTCACATTTTGATTATCAACTAACCCTACGTACGAAATTTGACCTTTCCAGGTTCATTTTGTGACGAGATTTGGAAGATTCATGAAATTTCCTGTAGCAATTTCCCCTTCAAAAGGGTTTTTTGCTCCAACTCCCCTTCAAATTTACTTGGAAAGCTAAAATCAAAGTATGTTAGCCACTTGGACTGATTTCATCATATGACATCGCAATAAAAAATTTTCGACCTTTCGTACCCTCACTACATTTTAAGCGATAACCCGATTTATTTTATCTTATTTATATAGTTTAATTTAAAACATTATATTTTCAATATAAAAATTTTTTTTTTAATATAAATTATTAACTTTATTTTTTCAAAATAATATTATTTAATTTAACTATTTTTAAATAAAAATATAAATATATATAAAAATAAATCAATTAAATTATTTTTCTTCTCCAACATCATGTATGGAAGTGAAATGGGGACACTGTATACTTCTAATCCCCAATAATCATATTATTAGTTCATATTAATTACACTTTTACTAATTTGAGGGTCCTCAAGTTCTATTCAAATTTTTGTAAACCACCATTTTGTATCCATTTTGACCCCATTCAAGAGATCATATTTTGGTCACCAACTACGCCACCCTCAAGATTTGACCTTTCTAGATCAATTTGGTGAGGAGATATGGAAGATTCAAGAAATTTCATAACTTAAAACTTCTTCAAAAAGCCAATTTTTGCTCTATCTCACCTCCAAATACACTTGGGAAGCTGTAATTTGAGCATGTTGGTGTCAGTAACTCACTATTTTACATGAGATCAATAACAAAAATATTGAGCTATTTTCCCCCTTCTCCTGCCGCCCTCAAAATTTGACTAATCCGCCATTTTGAATTTTATCGGAAAAACAAAAATGTAGTTTTGTTGCGGCGAGTCTTTCACCAAGTTTTGAGCAAATTTTATGAATACCCATCAGCGCTATGCTTGGGCGAATAAACATATAATTACACCGAAATTTTGGGCATTGCCAGATTATTACAAATGATCTGAAATGCAAATATTTGAAGATCCCCTCTCCCCTTCCCAAATCAGATAGGCTGTAACAGCAAATTTTTTGAGCCAAAAACTCAGCTTAAAACATTTTTAAAAAAGGCGTTTATCAATAATAATTATGCATAAAGCACCGTTCTTATTGATAATCGATAACTTCTGTCCTTATCGATAATTATCAATGATTTAGTATCATTACCGAGTATGCTAGGTCATCATGAAATTCATCAGAAAACCTGTTTACGCAGCTAATTTACCGCCGTGGCCAAGCTGTGCTATCAACGGTGAATTAGCTGTATGATGGGGCTTTTGCTTTAGGGCATTATATTGAAAAATTTAATTTGCTGATAGGTTGGCAGTCCATATGTAATGCATTCGCGAATCCTACTACACAGTTAAACCATAATCTGAACTATTTTGGTTAAAATTATAAATAAAGTGAATACAAGGTCGAATTATAAGCTGTTTTTTATCTATACGATTTTTGTGAATATTTCTTGCATTGATTTTTAACAGCACTGCTCCCTAAAATAAGATAAATATTTTAAAGGGTCAAGTACTTATGTAAGTGAATACAAACTGTTCTTACTTTTGTAGAAATTCGAATGTTCGTCGTGTTATAAATATTTTACAATTTTTCTGATTGCAGATAATCTTTTCAAGTTCTTCTCTAATGCTGCCCCTTTCAAAAAAATTTAGTATCATCTTTACTCCAGTCGTACAAAATTTTAGGCTATTAGCAAAGTTTTAGTACTATTGAGAGATTGGAGCCATTGAGTAACATTTCTATTATTTAGGTTTTTTTTTTAATGTATATATTTTACGTCGTTCGACTACGGAGGCCATTTGCGACAGAATATTACAATATTGCCCTTAGGTTGAGTTGTTAATAGAGTTGATACATTTGAATTTGAATACATTATAGTAAATGAAATAGTGTCTGCTGATACTTTGGAGTATGCATTCAAATTAAATGAAAATACCTAATAGAAAATATGAATTAATTTTTTGGTAACCACGAAGGTAAAGAAAGAAATACAAAAATGAGGAAAAAGAGAAGTTTGAAAAACGATCTTATATTAAACATTTAAATAAAATAATTGAATAAAAGTAGCAGAAAAAAAAGATAAAAAAGTACGATAAAATTTTCGATTTAATGTTAGTTATTAGCTTAGAGAACCAGGTTTACCAAGTTTCAGCTGCTATTGAGTTTAATTTCAATTACGGAATTTTTGTAATTTAGCTCCATTACTTATACTAGGGGGCTTCGCCCCCTGGCCGCTTCGCGGCCCAACCCCGCGGCATTCCTCGCTCGCTCGGATTGCCTATTGATATGACTTCTTCGAACAACATAACATAAATGATGATATGTGTCGTGTTACTGACGACTAATGCGGCACGGCAAACGCACGCCCACAACCAAGCAAGACGTGGAGTGGAACGGCAACGCGTAACGAACGCGTTAAGTTTTATGCAATAAAAAAGGGAAAAATTATTTTTTTCAACTCTCTGATTAAAATTTTCAATTTTTTGCTTGATGACATATCTGCATATTTTGCGATTTTTTAAAAAAAATTCGTCGAAATCCGTCCATTAGAGAGGCTGGGCGATTGGAACAACATTTTTTTGGCCCTGTTGTTGTTGTTATTTTTTTCTTGTAGCTTTATATATAAAATATACGTAATATAGGAACCTAATTTGAACAAAAGTAGTATAAGTAATTGGTACTAGACTATAGTGAACGATTTTCGTAGTTTTAAGTCAGTTCCAGAGTTCAACACTGGGAATTTTTTATAATAAAAAAATTGCTGAACTTTTGAAATTACAAAAAATTCAACGTTTAATTTTTTTTGTCTTTAGAAATTTGAATACAACCTCAGAAAGCGAAACAAGAATACAAATGAAAGGGCATAGGAGGATAAGAATGTCGAATCAGGCCCGGAGCCCAATTTCAATGAAACTTGAGTGGTATGTAGGTACTCTTTGGAAAGTTTCATGGCCAAAGTTTCAGACCCCCAGCACCCCTCATTTTTGAGAAATCAATTTTTAATTTACGTGAGCTTGTAGATGTTTTCCTACGCCCCACCCCCCTCAAAATGTGAAACTTTGTAAAAATTTGAAATTAAGAAGTCATTGTAGTTCATGAGTAATACTTAAAAGCATATTTATTAAACCCACTTAAACTAAATTACGCGATTTTTATGTGAATTTCATCAAAAATACGTGATTTTTTCAAGTTTTCTTCCCCTTTGACCCCCTCTGCCGAGTCTTTGACAGCACTTAAAGACTGGCAGACCTACATATTCTGATACAGCGCAAGAAATCCTGTAATTTGACACCAATTTCAACTTTCAGTATATTCGGCAAAAAATTCATGAAAATTGTGAACTTTTGCTGTGCTTAAAAGCAGCAGCTGCGGATCGGCAGACCGGTAATTTTCGAAGTAAGGGTACATGTACTAACTTTTGGGACCGGTTCCAGCTATCAGTTATTTCGACACATTTTCGACAGGTTCGGCTCTTAGACTATACCAACATGTGAACCATTATCAGTTTTAGCCATTTTTCAATATGGCGTACCCGAGTGAAAAATCTGAAAAAATTTCACGTGATTTGGGGGTCAAGGGGGCACCTAAAAATATCAATTTCATAATTGTACCAAAGCGTAATCAGGTTTTAAAAAAATTAAATAAAGTTGAAAAACGGTCTTTGGTGGGGGTAAAATCATGGTGGGGGGTTGATGATTTTTTTCAAGAGACCCCCCTATGGAACAGTACAACATACTAAATTTTCAATAAAATCAGTCAGTTATTGCGTGAAAGAAAAATTCGAATTGGTTTTTCAATTAAAAATTAATTTCTCAAAAACCAGAGGTGTGGAGGGTCTGAAACTTTGGCCATGAAAGATTCTAAAGGGTACCTACCTACCACCCAAGTTTTATCGAAATTGGGCTCCGGGCCTGATTCGCCATTCTTATCCTCCTATGCCCTTTCTGGAATTTTTTAAGAAAGTTGTAAAATTTTAATAATTGAAGTATAGCTTGCAGTGTATGTTAATAAATAATATTATTTCATCAGGGCGAATTTTTTTCAAGGCTTATTGAAAGGCAAAGGAAGTTTTGTACTTGATACTTAGAAGCTGCACGATTTTATAAATGGTAGCCAAACCCTTAAGTTTTTTGAAAATTCAAAGTTAAAGGTACCCTCATAGCGAGACATAAAACTTCACTATACAGCGTACAGGTGTGTAAAAGGCATAGAGAAAGGAATTCGGGAGCACCAGCACAACCTTTTATAAATGTCTCCATTCGTCATCTCGTAATGTAAGTAATGAATAGGTTTTAATTAGTTCAACTTTATGGTCGTAGAAGTTGAAAAGGAATTTACCTAATGTTACCTAGTTATTTCTCGTTTTCATCTTAAAACGCGTTAATGCGTACAAATTGTCATAATTTGATATCAACGTAAATATTTAGCAGAATGTCGGTTTACACATTATTTACGCTTATGTAACACGAGTTTAATTTTGATTCAGTGTTTTCGAATATACAAACATGAGGATAAATTGTTTTCGAGCGAATTATAAAATACTCGCTATTATAATCCTATACGATGGCAATTCCTCCGTGTATATCTATAGAATAGCTTAATCGGTTGTTCATTTAATGAGACGATTAATATTTCGTATTAAAAGAAACAATACGCCTACGTGATGGTGACTTTGAACCATCCGCGTTCGGCGAAAGCTCGAATAAGGCCCGAAAAAACTGACTAATAATTTAAAAACCCTTCGGAGCGTTAATTTAGGTTTCTTTTAATGCCACTAGCAGATGACTACGCGTTATCTTGAGCTTAAATTCGAAAAACTCTCACAACTAGTTATCGCTTATACATCCTAATTAAATAATTTCAAAGGCGGTACCAACGGACTGGGATGCACGTTGACTGAATAATATCTGAGTAAAGAGCTGCAAGGAAAATAAGGAGCGTCGTTGATGAATTACCCCCATTGATCAAGTTGTGCAGTAAGTTTGAAAGCAGACAACTCGTCTTTGTGCGGAATCCCATTTAGAAGACAAAACGTTACCTTCCTCATTTAACAAAACCTTCTCGCTGTCGCTTTATTTCACAATCAATAGCGTCCCGCATGCTATTCAAATATTTCCACGCTATTTTCAACAGTTTAATTATTAATTTTCTTTTATTTTTATCGGCGTCGTTTGAAATAAATTGAAGAAAGCCTAATGGATACATCGTAGTTTAACCACAAAGTGTTTCGAAATAAGTGCAGTTTTCCTTAAACATGGAAAAGTTCTTCTTAGGAGGTTTAGGCTTGTGGCATATGTGGTTTAGGAGTTGGCATACTTGGCATTCCTTCACCTGTGAACTGTCTCATAGCGAGCTCCTTCTAGACTATATTTCTCGAATTCCACCAAAGTGCTTTTAAATTACACATACCACGAAACTTGAAACATAACTTGATAATCAATGACATTATTGTTTGTTCACTTTCTCGCAACAAATATTTCCTCGCGAGTTTTCGCATTCGTGCGTCATGCGCAACAAGCCTTTCACGAGTGGTTTTTTTACACTCGAAAACATTCATTGGAAATGAACGACCATTTGTCAAAAGCCGAGCTGAAGTGTTTTAAAAATCAGTGCGAAAATTCGCCGACACTTTCTCTTCGGCAAACATAAGCTACCCTCATAAATTGTAACAATTTCTCATTTTTAAACGCTGACGAAAGTTATCGTTTCAGCGAAAGATATGAAGTGGATGAAAATCTTTTGAAGAAAGTTCCGTTGTTTAAATCGTTTATTTGGGAAAGTGGCGCGGTTTATTTCGCCTGAAGTTGTTTATTTGATTTCACAGATTAAAAACGTTACCCGAGACCAAAACTTTGATGACGTATTTCGTCAAATTAAGTTTTCACTTCTATGAAAGTAGATTTCTATGATATGAAATCATTCACTCGGGTAATATGGTTATTGAAAAGTATCTATATTATGGTACACGTGAATCCGAGTCCTTATTTATGGTGTTAGTGTCGAGAAAATTGCCACCCAAATCGAATAAAAATACTTTGCCTGCATCAAAATATGGAGTATGCATTGTAGCATTACTGACGAAAAGTTGGTAGCTATGAGGAAAACGATACAAAAAATTAGTCGTTATTTCCTATTTTCTGTGGCAAACTCTAAAAAAATGCTGTATTGAGTCTGTGCTCGAAATTTTTTTTATAGATATCTATACTTCATCCTTCAGGCATCAACACGTACTGAGTGGATGCCTACGAGTAGTTTTAAAAGGTGAAAAGAATTCATATTTTTTACTAATTTTTATGAATTTTTTTCCAATTCCTATCTCAAAACGCAAACTAAGCAAGAATATTTCATCATAAATAAATATCTGAAGGCGTTTTAATATTAAATATTTTCATTTATATTTATAAATAATTAATTTTTTCGTGAAGGAAACAAAATATATTTTTTTTTAATTAAAAAATTTATTATAATAATTAATAATATCTAAAATTAAATTAATAAATTAATATAATTTAAAATAGTTCAATTTTTAATAATAAAATTATTATTTAAAAAAATAAAAATAAAAATAACTTAATAAGCATAATAAATTAAATGTAGAACATGTAATGTAGTGTTACATGGTGTTACTAACAAAAATTTGGCAACACTGGAAGGAGTGGCTAGAGAGAAACAATGAAAAAAGTGTTTTGTGCCCTCTGGGTCTTAATATGCGAAAAAAATAATTTTTGTCATTTATTGTTTGTAACAAAATGTTTTATTTTCATTTCCAGTTGTCTAGGTGAGATCAACTTAGAGTAAGTATGTGGGAATGTCATAGATGATGGGCAATTTTTTTGACTGAATTTTCAACTAAAAATGATAGCTATTACATCGTACCTAATTTGGAAAGTAAAAGTTGCCTTTCAGGTCATTTGTAATCATATGGCAAATATCGAATTTTTTCGTATATATATGTACTCCCCTCATCAGCGAGCAGTATCGACGGGCATGGATGAAAATTGCTGAAAATTTGACGAGAGTCTAGATTTCGAAACTGAGGAACAGGCTGAGTATTTTTTCCAACTCACGAGTTCTACGTGTTATCATAAATGTGTAATCTTAGTCTTATTAGAAGCTCAAAAAAATATTTCCAAGTTATACGAGAGTCGTTGTCTCTCACTCTTCTAAGTTTAATGAGCAATTTTTTTATTTTTTTTTTCGAATTTAAAATTAAAAACATTTCGGCAACTTTTCTTTGTATTTTTTTTCCCAAGTAGGATGAACAATTTTTTTGTAACTTTTTTTCGTATTTGAAATTAAAAACGTTTCAGAAATTTTTTTAGTATTTTTTTTTTTTTTTTTTTGTATTTAAAATTAAAATCGTTTTTGAATATCGATTTAGTGTAGTCTCATATGAATAGCAAGTCACGGACACTAACGTACCCAAATTTAAATTTCTCAAGTGCACTTGGAAAAGTATTAGAGCAGCATTTTTCAAAGATATCTACGAGAAGTTGAGAAAAATTTCCAATATTTCCATAATTTTTTCTAGTACATTTTTTTTTCATTATTTCTACCCTTCCTCCCACTCCTTCCATTGCTGCTAATTTTTTGTCAGTAACACTACATTACATATTTCATATTTTGGGACCAATCCAATATATTCTTACCTAGTTTGGATTCTGAGATAGAAATTTTAAAAAAAATCCACAACTTGGCATGAAAATAGAAAATGCCTATACGACAAAAATGAATTTTTTTGGGCTTTTAGAACTATCCAGGGGACATCCACTCAATATATGTGGAGAAAAATATAAGCTGAATAGAGCATTTTTTTAAAGTTATCCACAGAAAATAAGAAAAAAAATACTGATTTCTTCTATCGTTTCATACGCTTTATTTTTCATGTCTTTTCACCTATTCCTTTCACTTCTACTAATTTTTTTGTCAGTTATACTATAATGCATACAGTATATTTTAGGACAAATAGCACACTGTTATGTGCTTCAGGTGATAAAATAAAAATAAAAGTATGCCCTTTCAGCACTATGTTAAACAAACTATTTGTATTATACCGAGTGTCACATGAGTAACCTTATATATATGGTACGAAAAAGCTCCTACTGAGGTGAAACACCCTATAAAAATAGATTTCGATGATGTGGAATCATTGGCTCGGGTAATATAGTTATTGAAAACTATATTATGAAAAACATCACACGCTCGACAGGTACACGTGTGCTTGAGTGGTTATTTACGATGTTTGTGTCGAGAAAATTGCTAAATTTGGACTAGATTTCATATGATATTTTTTTTTACGGTATTACTGCTTGAATGTGGCATGTTTCGGTATCGGTACAAATTTCCGAAATCTTATGATGTCACATCAATCATTTAAACGACTATTGTTGCGCATGCAAACATACGCGTTATCGAAATAGAACAGTTTATTGGTACAGCAGTGACTCGTGATTTTCAGACTTAATGTAGAGTCTTAATTTTGAAATGCGGGATGAAATTATTTTTTTAATAAATTATTTAATGGTTTGGGGAACGTTTGATGAATTTATGAACTTCATTTCCACAGTATAAAATTCCAACAAGTTAAATTTTTATTGTAAGTTTAAAATTGTCGAATTAAATTTTAAAATATTTTGCTCAACCTTGAAACCATCTATCAAATTGACACAATTAATCCATATCTATACCTACTTTTCAATTATTACAGGCACTAATTAAGGTCTTTAATTTTAAAGAATGTAAAAAATCAGCTATCATTTTGAATAAAAAATTCAACTAAAAATGACACGGTTTGAGCATTAATATTAACAATAATACTCATATCAAGATTTTTCAATTCTGTTTATTTTCTTAACATAAATTAATCATTGACTATTATATTTTGACATTTTAGGGTGTTTTAATGATAATTTGACTTTTACTTCAGTAAACCTTTCTACGAGAAATGCATGCAAACAAAGAAAGGAGTGAAGATTATAAAACTCCAAATTTGGATCTCCGAAACCTCTCAGGAATTCGAGCCAGGAGAAAATCTGTCCTCTTTATCCCTCCCCAATGCCGTATTGAGTTTTTACCGCCATAGGCTTTCTTCAATTCCGCCGCCCCCTACCCCTACCTCCCCCACCACCACAAAAAAACTGCAAATTTCCAAAGTACAAAATCATTGTACCAAATTTTTAAATCATGGACGGGAAAAAAAAAGTAAGCAGCCATGCCGCATTACTGGAGCTGAGTTTTTAACTGGAGCTTGTTTTGATTTAGTAATAACCTTGCTTAACCCTTCATGACTACAGGCCACACCTAATACCAAGTTTGAAAATTCCTACTCTATCCCTTCCAAAACTACTTGAGAAGTTGAATTCGGAACAAACGTAGTATTCCTTGCCATGAAATAATCATATGAACACACAATTCTTAAATTATAACTTTTGAGGATCCTCAAATCATCCTAAAATTTTGATGATTCACCATTTTAGATTCATTTTAACTCAAATTGAAGAGATCATATTCTGATCATTAACTAATCTTACACACGAAGTTTGAGCTTTTTAGGCCGATTTGGTGATGAGATATGGATGATTCATGAACTTTCTTGCCTTAATTTCCCTCCAAAATCCGTTTTTTGCTCTAACTCCCCTTCAAATTCACTTGAGAAGCTAAAATCAGAATAAGTTAGTCACTTAAGTTCATTTTATCATATGACCTAACAATACAAAATTTTGGACCTCCCGTGTCTCCCCCCACATTTTAAGTTCGATAACCCCTCCCTCTCCCCTCCTAATATTATGTATGGAGGTTTCTTATCTCCAATATTTATATGAGTTTATTTTAATTACATTTTTACTAACTTAAGACTCCTCAAGCTCTACTCAAATTTTGATAATCCGCCTGAGGTGGGGGGCAGAGGGGGCAAATAGCTCAAGTTTTTTGTTTTTTTTGTTTTTGTTCTCATATAGAAGAGTGAGTCACGGGTACTAATATGTTGAAAGTTCAGCTACTTAAGTCAATTTGAAGGGGAGTTTGAGCAGAAAATATGTTATTGAGGATGTTTTAAAGTTATGAACTTTCTTGAATCTTTCATATCTCCTCACCAAATCAATCTAGAACAGTCAAATTTTGTATGTAAAGTTAGTTGATGAGTAGAATATGAACTTTTGAATTTGGCTCAGAATGGATCCAAAATGGCGAATTATCAAAATCTGAGTAGAGTTTGAGGAGCCCCAAATATGTAAAACTGTAATTAATATGAACTCATACGGTTATTGGAGATGAAAAGTATTCTATATCTCAAATTCACCTTCACACATGATATTGGAAGGAAGAAGGAGGGGTTATCGACCTCAAAATGTGAAGTGGGTACACGAGAACTCGAAAAGTTTTTATTGTGGTTTCATATGATAAAATGAGCTCAAGTGACTAATCTATTCTCATTTTAGCTTCCTAAGTGCATTTGGAGGGGAGTTGGAGCAAAAAACGGTTTTTAGAGGGGAAATTGTTGCAGGAAATTTCATGAATCTTCCTTATCTCCACACCAAATCGACCTAGAAAGGTCAAATTTCGTATGTGGAGTTAGCTGATGACCAGAATATGACCTCTTGAGTTTGGGTGAAAATGGAACGAAAATGGTGGATCGTAAAAATTTGAGGATGATTTGAGGAGCCTCAAGGAGTTATAATTTGAAAAATATATGTTCGCATGATTATTGCATGATAAGAAATATTACATTTATTTTTTCTAAATTCAACTTCTCAAGTTGTTTTGGAAGTAATAGGATAGGGGTTTTTAGACTTGGTATTAGGTGTGGTCTGTAGACATGAAGGGGCTTAGCAACGTCATTTGCCAACTTGAACAAGTCCCAATTAATAACTCAGCTCTAGTAATTGAATCATGACTGCTTACATTTTTTTTAAATCATAAAGTTTATTACAATGATTTATATTAAAATTAAATAAATTATAACAGAGAAATAATAGACCATAGTCCCATGATCTCTCTTTTTGCAGTCATATTCCTTTTGCGTAAAAAATCTGATCAAGTGTGAGTCTCGAGTCCGAAAAGCTTCACCCTCACCCCGTGCACTACGCCATTGATCCAGATAACGTGAGAAAACAGACATACTTATCCCATTTCATACGTTTGTCAATTTATTACACAATAAACTAAGTACAATTCAATGTTAAATCCTAAGATTACACGACTTCATAATCACCAATCAATTATCACATTTTTGTTTTAGGCCACCACACACTGGAGCGCACGCGGCGATGAATTCATAAGAAATCCATTAAACGACGAAACATTCGACCTGACATCAAGGCTAACGAAACGCTACATAGCAGCATTGGCCAAAAACAAACAACTTCCCATTCAAGAGCGAAGTTACCCACCGATGGTATCACCATATTCGCTCCTACAAAAAGCCTACACAGACGAAGGAGAACTGCTGGAAGACAAACGATACCTCGGAGCTTTGGCCAGAAGCGGTGACTTAAATTTCAGCAAACCTCAGCAGAAGAGAAATACAGGAGAGCTAGAAAGCGAAGAGTCCGACGAGTACATACAAAACAAAGGTTACTCGGAGGAACAACCTAATCTGATGATATTGAAATTAGAATTAATCGATAGCTTAAAACCGATAATTTTGCAATATATATCCGAAATGAAAAAGGATTACGATCCGAAAAAAGTGAACCTATTTTTAGAAAATTTGTCCAACGCTGTGTTCGATCGAAACGAAGAGTTTACTTTGGACAATATCAAATCGTTGGTACAGACTGATTATTTCCAACCGGAAGAAAAAGAAGTACAAAAAAGAAACATACAATCGTTGGTACGCGACTATAATGTTTCTTTCGGCGGCACTCATCATCACGAACCTCAATCTAGACAAATTCGCAACCCGCAATATCACAATCGCCAATACGATTTAGTTAAGAGGAATTTAGAATCGTTGATTAAAAATAAACTGTATAAAAGATACGTCGGTGCAATGGCTAAAAATTACGATTTCCCTGTAAAACCGCCAGGTAAACGATATTACGATAATTTTAGCGCCGATTTAGAAGAATATCTTAAAAGTCTACAAGCCAAAAGGCACACTATGTATGACATCAACGAGCCAGACTTAACGGTCGAGTATCCTTCGCAAGCCGGAGACCAAAGTGATTACACGGATTACGCCGACCAAATGGGACAGGACGCAGCTATACCAATAGGAAAACGATATTTAGGTAATACCGTATAATATTACTACTCTATTTTCACGCTCTCTAGCCGTATAAGGCAGATTCACGAGACATTTCAATTTATTTCGAGAAGAAAACTTTCTAAGCAAAAGTTCGTCCATAAGTTTTTTCCTTTTATCAGTCTCTTTGAAACGTATGCAAATAGTCTAATTTCATTTTAAATCCAATCCCCATACACATAAAAGATTGAACTTATAAACTTGAAATTCAATTATTAAAAGCTCGGCGAAAGCATACGGTGAAGTTTACGCGTACATGATATCGTGGAATGCGAGCTCACCTAAACGCTAAGCACGTTTATGTGAAAATAGTCTCGCTGAGGTCAGATGAACCTTTTTTGTTCGTGAAAGAAATTCTCGTGTCTGTTGTAAATGTACGAAAAAACAACCCTGGCGTTAAGTTGGAACTGGTGATATTCTTTTTTGCGGCAGAGCCAACTATTCATTCCAATGTAAATACAAAAGACGAGACAGAGGCGATTCATCCTCGTATGACAACTCCAGATAGTTTTGTATAGGGCTCAGAATAAATCAACAGGTGTTTTTTTGACGATATTTCTCTCGAAAGTGAGAAAAAATTTTCAAAATATATGGTAACCATTTCACGATGTTAAAGAATTGAAAATCATTCAATAAAAGGAAACACTGGAGTTATTAAACTTCACAACGAGCAACTGGGTGTATTTTCCTTTTACGAGTATAAATCGACCCCTTTAAATAAAATTTCAAAGATTTCAGGTATGGGCTAAATGAAATGCTCAAAACTGAAGACTCCAAAAAGTTTATACTTTTTACAAACAGCACATTTAAAACTTTCTTAATTACTATACAAAATTGGTGGGCAGTGAAATATCGATTTTAAATCAGTTATTTATTTATCTTGAACAAAATTCATGTTCAACATTTTGTAATTTTTGTATCATCTCTTTAAAAGTAAGTGGTAAGACTTGAAACCTGGAGTACTACTTTTAAAACGATATTCGATATTTTAATAAATATCAAGCAAAAAAATACCTTTTTGGCTTTCAAATGAGCCCTCAAAAAAAATTATCCAAATAGAGAAATTAATAACAAGTGCTGTAGTTAATAAGATTTGATATTGATATGTTTTGAAATTTTCTCAAAATTCCAGAAATTTGAGTTCAAAGTGATCCGTGAATTTCAACAAAATTTTTTCAAAAAATCATAACTATTACAGTCTACCTGATTTAGGAACGAGAGGGCACAAAAGGGAAAGATTCTATACATATTAGCATTTCAAGCCATTAGTAATAATTTCGTGAATGCTTAAATTTTCAGTATAATTACATATTATTTTCCTCCTCGTTCGTAGGGGCCGACATGTATGGATAAAAATAGCTCAAAATATGATGGGATACTCTTCCTATGAATAGACAAAACTGATTTTATTTTAAATAAGACTCAAAATGACGGTCAACTCCAATTTGGAAAAGGGCTGAAGGGATGTAAAGATGTCAAATTTTTCAGTTTTGATGTGGTATAATAGAGTGAAAAAAGGACACAAATATTTCTAAATTTTAACTTCCTCAATCCATTTGGATGGTTGAGGACATAGGTATTGCATCATAAAATTTATTTAATCTTTTTCTATTTTTTCACCAAATCCATTTAGAGAGATCAAATTTTGTATGTAAGATTAATTGGGGCCAAAATACGAACACTTGGATTTGAGTCAAAACGTATCAAAAATGGTGCATAATCAAAATTTGAGGAAAGCTTGAGTAGAATTAAAAAGCTCAAATTCAATAAATATGGTCTCATATTATTGCTGGAGACTAAAATTATGGTATATATCACCTCCATTTTCATAGGTGATATTGGAGGGGAAGTGGATGGGTTATAATTCTTGAAATGTAGTGAAAGTAAACGAAAGGGCGAGAGAATTTTCAATTACTGTTTCTTTTCACAAAGTAAACCCAAATTATTAAAGAATTCAAATTTACGTCTCCTAGATAATCAAATCAGGAAATTAAGTAATTTCACCACACCTCCATAATTATCTATTCATCAAATGCGCTTCATAACATCAAAATTTCTGGGTATGCATTGCTTTTTGAGGATCAGAATATAACTTCTGGAATTCAGGTAAAAATAATTCTAATTGGCAGATGTCAAAATTTAAGAAAGGATTGAGGAACCTCAAGCAACTAGAAATTGCTAAATATGAACTGATGATTCCTATGGTAAGGAATTACAAATCCTAAATTCAACTTCTTACAAGGGAACGAACAGTCAGATATGTAAGCCGCCGATCTGCTTGAATGGTTGTCTATATTGAAGTACCTCAGACGCTTACCTATACGCCCTATAAATTTCATCTGATACGGGCCTAGTTTTTTCGTAGTAATGTTGCCAATGTGAAAAATTGATAGTCATGAAAAAACAAAAACTCTACGACTTTGAAAAAATAAGGTGAGCACTGGATAGAGGTTGATTAAATAAGTAAAAATTGTTATATGCACAATTTGCCTAACTTGAGATTTGAAGGGGCAGTTATCAAAAAAATCATTAAAAAAAATTTGGTCCAAAAATCTTATTCTATTCTTTGTGATGAACGAAAATGGTGCTTTGCAAAAATCATGTATCTTGAGAAATGAAGGCGCTGGGTGGATTACAACTTTCTTTGGGTATTACAGAACACAAAAAAAATTGATGAAGTAAATACGCACAACATACTTATTCAAAAAGCTCGTTCCCACAATGTCATATCATCATGAATTCATTGAAATTTGGAAAACAAATTATGTGATTTTTCTATGTCGATCGATTAGCACTCATATCATCGTCAATTCATCCCTAGTCCTTATCTATTTTCACGTTTTAAAAGAATGTGAAAATGTGGAGGTGAATAATTTTGATGGGTAGGTACCCTAAAACAGGTATTACCGATTAAAAATTTATTTTCAAAAATTTTTAATATACACTTATTCACCCAATGATATACACACACTGCACGTTCAATTCTCAAGATACGGGATTTTTGCAAAGCACCATTTTTGTTCATCTCAAAGAGTTGAATAAGATTCCTGGAAACAAATTTTTTTTTGATGATTTCTTGGATAATTGCCCCTTCAAATCTCAATTTAGGCAATTTGTGCATACAAAAGTTTTTACTTATTTAATCAACCTCTATCCAGTGCCTACCTTATTTTTTCAAAATCGTAAAATTTTTGTTTTTTTATAACTTTATTTTCCACATTGGCAACACTACTGCAAAAAACCTAGGCCCGTATCAGTTGAAATGCGCAAAAAATCCTGTAATTTGATACAAATTTCAATTTTCAGTATTTTCGGCCGAAGGTTCATGAAAATTGTGAACTTTTGAGCTTTCGCTGTGCTTTAAAGCAGCAGCTGGGGATCGGCAGACCGGTAATTTTCGAAGTATGGGCACATACACTAACTTTTGGTACCGGTTCATTTTCGACAGGTTCAGCTCTTAGACTATACCAACATGTAAACCATTATCAGTTTTAGCCATTTTTCAATATGGCGTACGCGAGTGAAAAATCTGAAAAAATTTCACGTGATTTGGGGGTCAAGGGGGCATCTAAAAATATCAATTTCATAATTGTGCCAAAGCGTTATCAGGGTTAAAAAAATTCAATAAAGTTAAAAAACGGTCTTTGGTGAGGGTAAAATCATGGTGGGGAGTTGCTGATTTTTTCCAAGAGATCCCCTATGGAACAGTACAACATACTAAATTTTCAATGAAATCAGTCAACTATTGCATGAAAGAAAAATTCGAATTGATTTTTCAATTAAAAATTAATTTTTCAAAAACGAGTGGGGCGGGGGGTCTGAAACTTCGGCCATGAAAGTTTCTAAAGGGTACCTACCTACCACCCAAGTTTCATCGAGATTGGGCTCCGGGCCTGATTCGCCATTCTTATCCTCCTATGCCCTTTACAGTTTTTTTTCCTTCCATTGATAATACATAATCATTGAAGGCTAAAAATTAGGAAATGACTAAAACTCAAATTTTCAAAATTAAAAAAAAAAATTTTTAATATTTGAAATCGGAGTCCCTTCTACAAATGTTAGTACATTTTCGTCAAAAGAACTGTTTTTTGAGGTATGCATTAAGAAATCGAAAATCGTTTTAGAAGTGTCTCCAATGTGGGCTATTCTGTAATTCATCGTTTGCTTGAATTGAATTGAGCAAAATTCATATCAAAAGAGTTTTAAATTAAAATCTTCATAAATATCAATTCCAGTCCAAAATACTTCCATACATTGAATATTTAAATCAAAATTTTCAATATTGCCTTCGTAACTTTTCAGGCATAGTTGGGGAAAAATTATAATATCGTTTTAAATTAAATACTCCAAGTACCACTAATGAGATTTATTCATTAGTACATATAGTAAATATCAGAATACTCATTTTTAAAAACAAAATGTGAATAGCCTCGCCATTAATTACGAAATTTTATTTTTAAGGAAATCCAAATTATTAAATGAATAAATTTTTATTATTAAAGAATTATTATAAATAATATTTTCATATTATATAAAAATTAATTTATTAAATTTTAATATTTTGAATCAAGTTTAAAAAAATCAAAAAATACAATATAATATGTATTGTGGTAAAACAACACGAAAATAGAAATTAATTAATGAAGCTGAAACTTCAGTCTTAAACTTGAACTGGGCTTGAAGAGATCAGAATCATGTAACTCAATGCATCAAAACTACTCAACAATATTCTGCTCTTGACATTCCATTGGGATGAAAAATATAAATTTTGTAAAAAACTAATAATTCTGCATTATCTCTTAGCAAAAATAGAAAATAAAAGAAAAAATGAAATCTCTACGAAATGTAAAAAATAGCAAACTAACACGTTCTTCAGTACTTTAAATTATTTCAGCGTAGTATTTTTAATATAAGCTCAATAATGAACATTCTTCGGCAAGTATAAAAATCCCATAAAAATTTTTATGAAAGGAAAACGTGAAAATTCCTTCTCGTTTTAATTAGCTTTACAAAATTTAAATTGATAAAAAAAAGAATTTTCCAAATGTCTGTGATCTCTGACCATACTATACTCTTTTCTATCGAAAAAATCTCTTTCAAGTAACATTCCTCAACTCCAATTCTTTTGTTTGAAAAGCAAAATTAGCTGGAGAGCGTGAGACGGTAACTTTGGCAAGTATTATTTAGTTATTTGCATGTTTTGAATGTTTTTAACTAGTGGATTTTGTAGTTCATGATGTAGATAATTGTAGAGATAGAAAGCTTCGTTTTAGTACAAATACTCCGTATTGCAATTTAGTGCAAAGCATGGGTGAAGATTTTCATCCAATGTAGTTTTAATTAAACTCGTAAAACCGTTAACGCGTCGTAGCAATTAACAGTGGTAAAGAGAAAAAAAGTAAACATGGTCAAGAGGATTTTCTATTCGAGCGTATCGTTGAATTGTTAACATTCACGGATTGGCTTTTTATGAACTTTTTTTTCGCTATTCGTTCACAAACGATTTTTTAATCTATTTTAAACCCTTATCTTTATTAGTGGAGTGGAAGAAAATCCACGAATGATAAATAAAAAGAACATAAACTTAAAAGCGCCGGAATGTTGAGTTTTCATTGGATACCTGTTAGTAGAAACGAAATGGAATTTTTATTTAGCCATAGTAAATATTTTTACGTTCGTACGATTGAGCAGAGCGAGTTTTTTTTTTCAAATGTAGGCCTATTCTCGAGTATGCTATCGATTGCATTTGGTAGTTTGTAACTTGCGACTAGATTGGTGTGGGGTGAAGCTTTAGGAAATATTGCGGCTTCTTCGATGGAATGCGTAGAACGTAAGCGAAATTGTGTTTAAGATTTTAACAACCAGCGAATATTCTAGGAGCGTTAGCGAGGAGCGGCTGGTTACCTCGTGGATTCGCCGAACGTTCGAATAGGATGTCGTCGTCGTTTGAGGAAAAAAGACACATCGGAGCTTTGGCCAAATTAGGATGGTTTTCGTCGGTTCACGATTCACCTACGTATTATTATAGAGGCGGGCGGGGACGTGATTTTAAGCCTCCATCGTTTAGAGGGCCTCGAGCGTATTTTCTAAAAGCGGATGTAGATCCCGCACGATGTCAATGTAAAAGAAGCCCAGAAACGAGGTTTGTAAGATGCGAAAAAACTTTTGTGTATTTTTAATAACATCGCGGAAAAAAAGGCTAATATTTCACAATACCTACTATCGTATATAAAAACACGTAGCCTTGGGAAAGGTTATAAATACCGTTTGAAACTCTATAGCCTTTAACGATACCGTCGTGTAATTTATTTCGAAAGAAAAATTACGAAAACTTGGCTCGTAATATCTAAAGAAATGAAAGTAATTACGAAAACACGACGTATCCTCATTTTTTGGCCTATTGAGATAAGTATTGCTTATTTATGTTTCATATTTCATCGGTCAAGATAAGAACGAAATTTCTCCTATCATTCGTGGGTTTTGGACTTTCTTAATTTAATAAAAACAGACATCAGTTTTTCAACATTATTAATCCACGTAACCCAATAAATAATTCAGAAGTTTCACAAAATACCTAACTGCTAATAGGATGGATGTAATTTTAGTTTTTTTTTTCGACATACACGCAGACGAGGGGAAAATAGTGGCTAAACACCGTGCAAAAAAATTGAAGCAAATTTAGTCCTCAATGTTGACAGAAAGACTGCTCAAAACTAGTTTAACATTTTTACAAATTTGAAAATCGCAAAAAATGATTTTCGAGCAGTATCATTTTTTGCCGTTTAGAATTCACATAAAATTTTTAGTTGCTAATTTTTTTTCTAGATTTCAGGCATCGACACATTCAAATTTTTTTCTGAATAAAAATCAACAAATTTTTTTGCTTATAAAAATCAATAATAAATGGGTGATTTATCAGTCACATGCAGGCTTAACTTGAGTTCTTCAAGTTTCAATTTTTATGTCAAGAGTTTCCTAAGTATGAGTTATTTTGTCATAAAACTTCTAAAGATGTCATTTTCTACCTAAGCCACGATAATATGGAACCCCTGTAAGATGAAAAACGGACATATTCTGACTTGAGTGACTTAAATAGCTCAAATCAAGCCTATTTGTATGTTTTGCACCAGGAACTAACTTATTTATCTCTCATTTTTGAAAGCACACTTCATTCGATATTTGAAAAAAAAATGAATAAGAAGCTTAAACTAGGTTGATCAATTTTCTTTTCTTAGCTGAAACAAGGGAGTGGTGGGAGGGTGTGGTCTAGGGTGGGTCGATTTTCACTTTTTTTGGAAAATTGAGTATGCACCTAGTTCAGTAGTTGCAAAATGATCCCAAAAGAATGTAAAAAAAATTTTAGCCCTCTAGGTTAATATTTTTCCCTCCCATAATTGAGTCAAAGTTTGCAAATAAGCAAAATTTTTTTAAAAAATTTGAAAAAATTATGTTGGATGTATTTAAATTTTTTGGGGGTTTAAGCATCATGTTTGCCTTCCTAACTTCGAAAAATAAATAAAATGCCAATTTTTCCTTTATCCAGGGGTTCCAAAAATACCTATGCTATATGCTAAAATACCCTATTTTACCTGTTTTTCCATTTTCTTTAGTATCATTTATTTGCTAATAATTAATTAAATATTGTGTAAGAGGTAAGTAGCTGAGTACAATCATAAGGTATTCTTTAGTCTTTATGCTCGAACAATATAAGAATGTAGTGGTGCATTTTCATTATTGGAGGGTCCCAAAAATAGTCATTATATGAGTATAATTACAATTTACTATTTCAAGCTACCTAAGAATTATTCATACTTACAATATTCAATGATTCAATTTTTAAAAAGTTCCACAACTCTTTACTTTATACCAGAAGTCACCAAATGTAGGTGGCTGTGCATCGAGGACCTCCGGCCAGTCGGATAGTAGGCAAGAATTTGTTGAATAATTCAAATTTTAAAACGAGGTTTCAGAACATAATAGGAATACTTGGAAGTCCAATTTTGGTTTAAAAAGATCTTTTCACAAAGAAATTTTGAATGATCAGTAGTACTTTGCCGTTGAGGTTCAGGTCTGAAATTTTTCGATTTTAAACTCCCATATTTAGTAAAAATATTCATCAAAATGATGTTTTTTGCGCACTATTAGAAGGAGCATGAAATTTTCAATAACATAACAATTCAAAACCCTTATGGTTCCTCAGAAAATTTCAAGTATCGTCGAATTAAATTTATAAGAAATTGATATGCGGCTACGTGCACATGTGTTTTAAGGATAAAATATGATTTTTAACCTTTAAAACTCCATATGCACGTAGTTGTAATATTGATAACAAAGATTTTCGTTATACATTATTGGAAAGAACGTGAAATTATATGTAAGATAACAATTTAAAAACCCTAGGCCTATGGTGCAGCTGAAAATTTCCGATAACATGAACTTCTCTCTCCCTTTCGCTGAGAAGAGATAACAGCGTGACCGTGACAGAAAAAGAGCTTCAAAAAAGGTAACATAATGAAATTTTCATTTCTTAAGCGGAAATGTCTGTACGCCGTGTTAGGTGTTTTCGTACCAAAAATTGCCAATTATGCAAAAAAGTTTTTCTGAAATTTTTGAAACATCAACGACTTTATTTTAGGTGTTTCCTTCAAACGTAAAAAGTTAAAATTTTCACGTTTTTTGGGCGTCATTTAATTACTACACATTTTTCTCTCACCCTTCCACTATTCTAAGAAACCAAAATATATGGCCTACACCTAACCATCAAGATTTATCCAGCCGTGAAGAAGTTCCATTCACGCAATAAATAGGCACATAGATCCAGCAAAAAAAATTCGGCTTCAATAAATATATATTTTTATTTTCTTCCGCAAAAGATTTACTTACCTACATATATGTTTAAAACTTACCTATTTCTATTTTATAAGCCATAAAAATCGAACGCTTTGAACGAAACCCTCGTCATAGAAAATAAACGTACGTCGTAAAAAATGACAAAATAAATGGAAAAAGGAACATTTTTCATTTATCAAGTCATAATTCGGCGACTTAAAATTCGAGGAAATTTTCAATATTCTCAACAAATAGAACTTTATTCAAATGACCCGACGCAACACTATTATGCGCGACACAGGCTAATAAATTTCAAAGCACGGTTTTCATATTATCGCGGTATAGAAGATTAAGTATATATAAGCATTTTGGAAATAATCGATAGATTGTATAGCTTTCTATGTACAAACGAAACACGTAATTTTTTCTTCGTCACTAATAGAAAAATCTGCGGATAATCCGTATAGCTATTTAATAACAAGAGCTACGCTTGAATAAAAAAATGTGCAAATTATTTATATTTGTGTACATAGGACTGCCACATCACGTGCCTGGATGGCTGAGCACTCCGGAAACGAAAAAGCTACCGAGTGGACCACACCGGAAATCGTAAAATCAACAAAACCACCAGAAAGTCAATCAACGAAGAGGTACCTGTTAATTCCCACGGTTGATCATTTCATTTTACGCAGTTTATACCCAAATTTAAAATAAACGATGACAATATTTTTGTTAATTTTACTCAATACCATTTCCCGGTACTTATTTTTAATCAAACATGAATCATGTATTTTGTTGTTTTCTTGAAATCATTTTTTTTACATTTAAACGCTTTATTTCTTCGAGGGCTTCCATTTTTTTTCTCTATGTTCCCGAATTGTATACTTATACACGATAAATACCTGATGAAATCTTTGTGACAATAACATTAATTTTATAATTTTTTGTCGACAATACTAATAAAGACAATAAATAGAAGTAAAATCTGTGTATCCGTCTTGCTTTTATGTACAATATAGATAAAATCGATATACTTATGTGTAATAAGTATGTGGTATGCATTTATTTTGAAATGTCTTTAAGTATGACTGTATTGGGTATTTTATTGAATAAAGTACCATTGTAAGACGAAACCTTTATCTTCATTTTGCATCTATATTTACTATGGTAACGATACTATGAATATTCCTCTTTTCATGAGATACCATCGATCAATATTCGAAAATAGTTTACTTACCTCGTATATTAAGTTAGTTTCTCATCCACTGCTTCTTTTCACCCTTACGGTGTCGAATTCAGATGCTCGAAATGAAAATGAATCAATTGTCTGATAAATTACGTGCTGTTTCATTTAGCGTTGTAATAATTGATTCTCAGCGTTGGAATACTAGTCTGGAGAGTGGCTGAATCTGCAGAAAAAACTGTTGATTCAGTATTATACTTTATTTTCATTAGTTTTTCATATTTGCTCATATCTTAATAAAATATGAAGCTTACTAGAAAAATGGTTGCATATAAAACCATCATACTTTTAATTTACTGAAAAAAGGTTCACTTTATTTTTTGTTTACAATGCGCTCGAAGGTCAAAAACTGTACCTACCTGCTCTATCAACACGACATCAACTACATACCTAGATACAGTTTTTACCAACATTTCCCGCATTTAGATAAATATAGTATTTATAAGAAAAATGAAGTATCTCATGCACATTCTTTTTATAGGATCGAAACACTTTTATCGTGGGGTTGCGAACTAATGATGTAAACACAGAAGATAATATAATAATGTTGCGATCTTTTCATATCAGAGATCATGTATTTTTTATTCAGGATTCGTGGAACACCCCCATATTGAAATGAATGGATGTAATAACTTCAGACAATAAGCAATATCGAATTGATACAAATCCGTTGTAGGCATTTATGACTGTATCGTTTGATGATTTCTTAGTAGCACCAATCAAAATATGATTGCTGAACTGATTTTCTAGATGAAGCAGAGTTCTTTTAGCATTAACATACCAACAGATACTTGTACATGCGCACTGCTGGATAAAATTTACATAGGTAATATTTTTCGCGATGATTTAGGTCTGGACCCTGGAGCAATTTTCTTAATTGACTGATGATAGTTTTCTTTTAAGTGTGTTTCTTCTGAAAGCTCTTTCACATGCCTGCATATAAATTTTCACATCTACTTAAATTTTGCTTTTTCCTTACAGTGCTGACAATGAGAAAACAAATTAGTGTTTGGAGTAGTTTTTCATACACCTTTTCTATCACTCTATCTCTGCCTTCAAACTTACATCCAATCCTGGATTTCCTAGATTTTCTATGGTCTAGGTAAGTGACGTGGGTCTTGCACGTGTTCCACAACACAAATAAAGAGCAAATAAAAAACCACCAATACCAAACGCAAAAATATGGGGAAAAAGAATGTAGAACTTGGTGGTTCTTTTGACTTCCCCATTGATTGACCTTCAATGAATCCAATATTTCCTAGTTTTTATCGCACCATCAACCATGTCAATTTACGATTTTATGAAGTTATGTATCTTTATGTTTATATAACACGATAACGATTAGAATAAAAAAATGTTTAATTTTGATTTCTTACGAAGCATGAAAATATAATATCATTATTAAAAAAAAAATCAATTAGTTTATAATTTCCTCACATGAAGCGCTATCAACATTTTAAAACTCCGCATATTTCTAGGAATGTCTCGTAATATTTACCTGTGTGGCGCATATTTAATTTTCTAATTTATTTATGTTCATCGTTCCTATCTATTTCTATTTATATTAATTTGTAATAAAATCTGATAAAATAACTCTGGATCTTATATGAAATTACTAACATTTGTTATTAACATCTAAAAAAGATTAATTCATACTCACCAGTAAATCCAGCCCTAATTGTAAGTTATTATCATAAATGAAAGAATTAATTTAGTGTTCTTTCGTTATTTCCTATTTCAAAAGTAAAAATTTAAAATTATCTTGTATAATGGCTATATGTCAGTTAGATCAACCACTTGTGTTAGTCATTTTTATTGACTAAACATTCTTTTATACAACGATTCCATCAAATTGTATATCAAATGATAATGTTGTATCACGTAATTCTACTTATTTATTACCCCATTTCATGTTCGTAGTAGAAGCAATCACTGTAACATTGAAAATGAATTTTGGTAATGTAATGGAAGATCAATGCGGTGCACCAAATGCATTAGTACAACTGTCAACACATCTGATTCAAGATCGAGGTTTAAAAGAACAAGGATTAACACATCCATTTCAGCATGAAAATTTTCCAAATGAAAATGAACAAGTGAAGAATCCATTAAATTTGTTTTATCGTCTGATATAATTTTTGATGTTTTTGCGTCTAGATTTTAATATGATTTTTCCTCTATAGGCGTCACATTTCATGGACAATGCATCATCCTTTCGTATGGACAGCGTGCTATCTGGATTGCGAGATTTAGATGGATCAAATTTAGTAAGAAATGTACCAGCACCCGAAACTTATTCATCCATTAATCCTATACAAACCAATGAAAACGTATCAGAATGGGCAAATCAGTACCTAGAATCGGGAAGCAAATTTGCTGTAAATATTTTGTAATTCTCTATTCCACATTTTTTGGTACAATCTAAATTCGAAATTTTACTCAGGATATCGGAGATAAAGCGTTTCAGCAGAGTATTTGGAGTAACAATACACGAAACGAGATACCTAATAGTATTTCTGAAGCTATAAATAGCGAAATAAATTCAGCTTGGGGTGAACCAATTTATAAAGAACCGATACCCCAGGCGTAAGTTTTAGTTCGTTTTTAATGTGTAAATAATTATTATATGAATTGTTAAAGAAACCAGTTTATTTACAGATTTACTCCACTATATTCAAGTATACCCCCAAATTTTTCTTTTGAAATGTCAGAGCTTCAGCACGTTGCTGGTCAAGTTATATGTTCTATGAATGATGCGCAGTTTAGCCATTCTAAAGTAATTATCTTTATTCTTATCACCGATATAAACTCATCTGCAGTTTCACCGAGCGATAATTTTTTTCGTAGTTTTTGAAATTTATGAACCAAGTTAATGAAGGGCAAGTACACATTAATAACGGAGAAGTTATATCCGGGAATTTAATACAAGAAGATTCTACATTCAGTAAATGGGCGAGCTTACCAAACATGGATAGTACAACTGAAACGTCAGTACATCGTGATAAAGAGAAATCTTTTACTGAATGGGGCAAAACAATCGAAGCAACAACAGAAACTGGTGCGATACCAAACACACAAAGTAAGTATCAACTCTTATCTTTCTTTAGAGTTGATAAAAATCTTATAATTGGAAAAAATTTAGAATCGGAAATAAGAAGCGAAAATGCCACAAATGAGGATCAATACTCGAAAGAATTATGGTCCAAATTAACTGAAAGATGGGAACAGTTAAATCAAGGGCATCAAGATCCTTGGGACAGCGAATTAAATAAATTTGTATCAGCTTTAGACGTGAGTTCTTTTTTTATACCTTATATTCCTTCGAACGTGCTTAATACATTATATATTTTTTTTTATAGACTTACAAATTTGCTGAAGAAAATCCAATGGCTGATAAATTAAATGCTTTAGAGGAAGGAAAAAAGAAATTAGCTGAAGGAGATTTACCTGGCGCGGTTCTCTGTTTCGAAGCCGCTGTTCAACAAGATTCGAGTAGCGTTGAAGGGTGGTTATTATTGGGAAAAAGTCAAGCTGAGAACGAACATGTAAATGAGCACTCCAAGTATTCTTCTAGTAATATTGAACTAGTATACCATCTCGTTGTTTGCTGTTTAATTGATTATTGTGTGCAGGATGAACAAGCTATAGCAGCGTTGAAAACATGCCTTAAATTGGATTCAGAAAATTTGGAAGCATTGAAAGAAATTGCCGTCTGCTATACCAACGAAAATTATCAGTATCAAGCATGTTACGCGTTAAAAGTAACTAAAATTATATTTATATCCAGCCCAAGAACTGAAGTGAATTTCATCGACATTTCAAGCGAGAAAAAATTCTATTTTTTATGTTATAGAGGAACCTTCACTGACTATAAAAAATCACGTTGTTGCTTCCTGAAAACAAATGAGTAAATCACAGTACACAATTTTTTTTTTTTTTTTTTTTGAAATAAATAAATAGATGAATGAATCAATAATTAATTGAAAAAAGTGCTGTTTTTTAATAAAAATAAGTTTTAAAGAGCAAAAATGAAGGAGAGGGATGTCTTTAATACGTAAAACTCCTAAGTTAGAGGTAAGCCCGAATTGCTTATTTTGCGCTAATATCTCAGAAATTATGGGTCGCACGATAAAAATATATTGTACCTAATTTTTTGTGAATCCAAAGCCCTTCAATTTCGTGTAAAATTTTTTTAACGATTACCAGTGGTGGCCGAAATGATCGAAAGCGAACAAGTGCCATCTCCCTTCCCCTTCCCCTCCCCATTAGGACTACAATACCCAAAAATAATATTTTTCCCTCTTGAAATGTCGATAAGATCAACTTTTGCTCCTGGATTAATTACATATATTTTCCTCATAAAAGAAACACTTTCTTATCAAATTACTAATGGCATATTTTTAGAAATGGTTGGCAAATAATCCCAGATACAAAGATATTGTTGAAACGCAATCTGAACCCGAAGACGGTCCGGCAGTAACGTCTATATTGACAATGTGAATATTTCTGTTCGAAAATACACGACTTCGATGATATGAAACATTATAATTATATGTATTTCTTTAATTTATATTCTGTAGGAAATTTTTCAACGAAGTTTTAAATATGTATTTGAAAGCTGTGCAAAGGTTCCCATCCGCCGAAGAAGCGGATGCGGATGTACAAAATGGCTTAGGAGTACTACTAACACTGAATAACGATTACGATAAAGCGGTTGATTGTTTCGAAACCGCTGTAAAGATTCGACCGGATGTAAGCATCGGCGAATGGTGTAAAATTTTTTATATTTGAGCGGAATATAACAAATATATTATCTTTTTTCAGGATTCTCGTCTTTGGAACAGATTAGGAGCTACATTGGCGAATGGACAGAAGCCCGAACAAGCGTTGGAAGCGTACAGGCAAGCATTAGCGTTATCTCCAGGTTTCATCAGAGCGAGATACAACCTCGGTATTACCTGTGTCCACTTGAAAATGTACAGGTAAGATTGTAATTTGATTTAAAATCATTTACGTTATTCTGATTTTTTTTTTTTAAATAAATTATCTGATTTTTTTTTTTTTTTTAAATAAATTATCTGATTTTTTTTTTTTAAATAAATTACAATCAATAATTTTAGGCAAGCCGCTGAATATTTGTTGATTGCATTGAATCAGCAAATCGCTGGTCGTGGTATACATGGAGAAAAATCCCAGAAAATGTCGGAATCTATTTGGACAACTTTACGATTAGCGTTATCGTTGTCTAATCGCAGGGATTTACTACCTCTTGTTGAAAAAAGGTTTGAAGCTAAGATTGTTGTTATCGCATTTCGAGATTTTATCTCTTATTAAGTTACGATTACGATTTCTTTTTTTGTGTTTTCCAGGAAACTCGATGAATTAAGCAAAGAATTCAACATTTCAAAGGAAGATCTTGTTATCTCTGATAACCTGTAATTTTGTTCGGATGGGCCATTTTTAAGTTATCTTAATATGGAAATGGTATCGGTTCTAATAAGTTTAAAGTTGATGAAATCCAATCTTATTCTTCCGTTTACTAATAATTTGTTTGTAAATGTTTAATGAAACGAAAACGAAGTGTTGTTTTAAAATCCCTATACCTTCTGTTATATATTTCATACATGTAAGATTTACTTGGTTTATCAAACGGCGATAACTTTGTTGGTTTATGTTGGTTAAGATCACATCAAATTTTGAAATACAGGTTCCGAACACGTTTAGATGATTACTCGTGTTTATTTCGTTGTTCATTGATGATCGTTTAAAATTTTCCATTGTCTTAGTAATAATTGGAAGAGTTTAAGAATTATTATGATGATGGGTTTGTCATTTACGAACTATTTTTTTTCACGTTCGTGGCATTGGGTTAATCATAATTAATTATGTATCATTATATTTTTTTTTTTTTTTTTTTTTTTTTTTTTACATAAAATATGAACCTAAATCATTTTGTTAATCTGTTGTTTTATGAAGTTCGTGATTGTTTTTCTATGTGGAAAAGTGTATTTAAGCACTTGGTCCATTTTTTGTGGTTTATAATTTTTTTTTAATCACAACGGTTCGCTATTGTTTATTAATTGGTTATTTTTAATATATATGAATAATTCAATATATAAATTTTGTTTTCGATGGTAATGCATTATTTATTTCAAAAACAATTATTCAAAGTATGCTTAATTAGTATATTGTAATAAAAATTCACATTCCATTCAAACACTGAATTATAAAAAATAATTAAATTATGTAAAAAAAAATTTTAAACACCAAGAACTTTTAACTGCAGCTTATTCGGAAGAACTTTTTGGCGTATGATGAATGTTATGAATATGTTGATCAGAACTGGCTTGAGGCGGGGTTGAAGATGTGGTTGATTCAGTTTTTGTTGAGTCTGTGACTTTTTCATCGGACCGTTTCCTTTGTATAAATGTCGTTTTAGAACCACTTTTTTTACTCCCTTCAGCACTTTCTGTAATCGGTGTGCCTGATGTGGAGGGTTCCTAAAGTAAATATTTTATGCATAATTTCTGATTCGATTGCAGAGTATATCCGTTTAAAATGAACACTTACCTCGTTCGTTGCGGGAATATCCATTTCAACGGAGCCTTTTTTGAATTTAATTCTCGTGAATGTTTGTTCAAATAAGAAATGAGGGAATGGTATAGCTTTACCAAAGATAGGTATTCTGCAGAATTAAATTACATGCATATAAATATTATGTGGTTCAAGAAGTTAATTTCATGATATTTCTTGCACATACTTATCAAATACAGAGTACAATGATGCCCCGTTCATTGGTGTAAGCGGCAAAGCGTTCAAAATATTCAAAATTCTGTAACATTTTGTGTTTTAAAAGGCGGAACATTTTTTCAAGTATTAACAATTTGTTTGATTTTGACTTACGTTTTTATTCTTTGGTAAATTCTTTGTTCTACTTCAACTCCGATTTCTTCATTTTTTTTCATTAAAAATATCCCTCTGAAAAATACATCGATTAAGAAAAATTTCATAATGATAATTAGACATTACTGAATTTTATACTTACTCCATTAGTATCATACCAGACCAAAACCATAATTCAACTGTTAAAGGTATAATCTTCAATAATTGTTTCATATCACTCGCAATGCTGCAAAATATAGTAACAGTTCATATCTAAATGTCTTACAGCAAGAAATAAAGAAGAAGTAATTTAAATTGATTCTTACTTTTTTGAAATTTTCCATGTTTGATCGAAAGCGTACGCCCAAAATGAATACACAAATACAGGCGGTAAAAAGAAGTAATGAATTGTGAGTAACGTGTATTGAAAAAAAACATCTACAACGTTGAAAAATGAATTTCTTAAAAAAAGCAAAAATTGATTTTCCTCTTCTTCGCCTACCATTTTTACTTCTACAGGCATTTCGCCAACTTTTTGTGTAGCTGTCATTATCACACAAATTTACTTAATAAAATGATCACGATGAAAGATATTAATGCTTGACTTCATCTGGCATTCAACTGAATAAAAATGATGGAGAAAATGTGTTTATTCAATAGAAAATCAAGAGCATGGTTTGAACATGCAAATCATTGTGAATGAGTTTAAGAGGATTGCGAAGACACTGTTATTTTCCATTGCATTGTAAGGTCGAGAAAAGACCGTTGAAGGATTTATCATACATGAAGATAGGCATATCTGTTTACTGTTTAATCTTAAAACCGAAAACAGTGCATTAGCGATGCTTGAGGATATATCGTTTGTTTCGAATGATGTTTTTTTAAGAGATATAATGTTATTGAAATATCAAGAAACTAAAACTTTGGATCAGTAAAACGAAAAACCACGCTTAAATTAATGTACAATATAGACTACAAAATGTATTGTCCCAGTATATGTCGTTTTTAAGTTCTAGAAGAAGGCGAGATATTGCTTCAGGAATTTGCTTATTACATTATGGAAAATATGTATAATGTCAATATTTTCGAAAGAAATTTTTTCTATAGAAGATAATTATTCTATCTTAGGTATCCATTATTTGTTTTCTGTATTTACTGTCAGTTAATCGGTAGGTACTCATAGTTCTGAGTATTTCAAAATTACTCGAATATTCGCATTTTAAAAATCTATACGAATGTTTCTAAAAATTTAGAAAAAAATAATAAAAATTTGAAAATATCTTTGAGATACTCAAAGGAAAATATTTAACCTATTTGTTAGAGAAATTGACCAATCAAAGTATTTCACTAAGAAATCAAAGCATTTGATTGGCTGTTATTATCAATATCTAAAGGTTTTCTGCTTTGTTTTTGTAGTGTGTTTGTGGCGTTTCCACTGTTTATTCAGTATCTTGTCTGAAATATAATTTTACTAAATTACTTGTTAAAGTAGATTATTAAAAATAAATTACAATGGTTTGAGATTATAGTGAAACTAATGACTGATAATGTGAAAATGTAAATGTGTGATTCTTAAAGTTGAATTATTTATTAGTAGTATAATATTATCACTAATATGCCGCTGCCTCCAGCTCTTTTGGCGAAATTAGCTAAACGAGGAATCATATCGCCTAAAAATTTGAAAACTTCCTCTGGTGAGTCTATTATTTATTTCTAGAATTTTTTTTTGTGTGACAAACAACAATGTGTATCCTCAAATTTCTTATCATCATCATTATTTCAGAAAAGGAAAATCTAAAAGAAGATGAGGAAATCATAGCTGAGAATTACGATGAAGCGGAGAACCGAGGACTTAAAAAAGATTCCCACAAGAATTCCATTAACACGAACGACTCAACTTACGATAATGATGAACTTAAAGCTCACATCGAAGCGAAATTTAGAGTTAGAATTTATTCTGTGCTTTTAAAAATACGATATATATTTTTTAGGTTTATAATTACAATGATACATTTATAGGGTTACCCTGGATGTCCAAATAAATATAACGTCTGGCACGAATGCACCTTATTTTGCAAAGAATATTGGGGCGAGGGTAAAAAAAGACCAAGTAGGAAATACATGTATTGCCGTAAAAAAATGTTAGAATTGTATCCATTACCAGAAAATTGGATTGAAGTATACGATCCTGGAACGTGAGTGCATTATTCAATTATGTTTTATCATTCTTATTATGAAAAGTAATAAAACATACATACTCATTTTTAGTGGTCGATTTTATTACTGGGACGAGGAGAACGACGTGGTTAGTTGGTTACCTCCTTCTCACCCTCGAGCTTTGATTACGGATTCAGCTGCTCATTTTAGAGAAGAAAGACATATGGTGGAAGGTGATAAGTATTCAGAAGACGAGAAAAAGAGCGATTCTGATAGTGACAGTAGTAGTGACAGCAGTACTAGTTCTACAGAAACGAAACGTCGTAAAAAGCGATATAGTTCCAGCGACAAAGTGAATAACTTACTTTTAAATGATTTATATTATGGTTACTTTTAAGTTGATACTACTTTCACACATGTTTTACAGGAAAGTGTAAAGAGTGATGAAGAAAAACGACCCAAAGGAAGACCTATACCGACTAGAAATGATCGAAATATCAATAGACGAAAAGTAAAAGTAAACGATATCGATCCCATGGATCCGGCTGCATATTCTGACATCCCTAGGTAAGTTGAATGTTTAATTATTTTAACGTGTTTTTGGAATGTAAAGCCTTCAATATAAATTACTCTTAATTTTTCATTCCTTCACAGAGGAGGCTGGTCAGACGGATTAAATAAAACTACAGAAGCGAAAACGGGCGCAGATGATACAGCTGCTGGTCCCCTTTACCAAATGAGACCATATCCAAATCCTGGTGCTGTACTACGTGCCAATGCAAAACAAAAGAACGGAAATGATTCCTAAGCTTTTTTTATTGTAAAGATCTCTTGTAATATTAATTGTAATAAATCTTACTGTTATTCATATTCATACTGTTTCATTTATTTTTTTCAAGAGATTCGAAAAACAAAAAAGATTTCATCAATTAAAATAGATAATTATAAAAGTTTGTATTTACATAATAACAAAACAAATTAAAAAATATAAATTATAATAATTCATCTTCACATCTGATATATTCTCCAATATCACTTTGGTTAAAACACACAACTGTAAGTGGATCCGCGTGTTTACAATCTGCCGTACTCTTAGCGGTAACTCCAAATCCCTAAAGAAAATTACTTTTTGTTAAAATAACAATGTGATTCACAATAAATTCTGATCAACTAATTATACTTACTAAAGGAACATCGCTCATCGAGAAAATAACTACACCTTGATATTGTGGTGTACTTTCAGTTATTTTGGCTAAACCTGATTTTAAAACATTATGACCATATAAAACTTGTTGCTCAGCATTCGATTTCACCCAAATTTTATACTGAAAATAAAACCTTATATGAGTAACAAATGAAATTTAGTAAAAATAATCTATATTATTCAATTTTACCTGAGCATACGGTGCTATGTAATGCAGCGATGTTATATGAAGCCTAAATTTCTGTGTTTTTGTAAATTTACCGAAACATACTCCAATACTGATTAATTTATCGGGATTAACATTTCCAGCTTGTTTCAATATATATTCAGATACATAATATACTCTGTTTCGAAGCTCTCTGAAGCAGTATGTTCCATCTGGTCTATCTATAAGATGCGTTGTATTGCTACCAATACTAAAATGAGAAAACAGCAACTTAAATCATACATCAAACAGTACTCTAGAGAAACAGCAAAGAAAACAAAATATACATACTATTTGGAGAGCTTTTCAAATAAAATTTTTGTGCGTTCCTCTGACAATTGCCTCATCGTGAAACTTACTCATAAGCTATGAATTTTGACAAAGCTTTAATTACTATTCAACGGCGAAATAACATCAATATATTACACCTGAAACTGATGACTTAACAACGAAATTTTATAAAAATTTTCCACATGCAAGGAATAAGAGAAAACACCGAAAACACACGTGCAGGAGCGTATTATGAGAGGGAAGTGCGCCCTGATTATGACGTTATCTATACAAGTGTGATGTGTGGATATGCATGACGTCATACCGTGCATTCAATTAATTCGAATTTTCGGTTACATCATGAAATTATTAAATAACTGAATCATTTTATGAAAACTATCTTCTAATTTTGATTTTTACGATAGATATAAAATCAAAATAGAAGCTAGTTTTCACAAAATTATTTAATTACTCAACAATTTATTAAACTGGGTGTATCTGAATTGATTGGATGCCCGGAATATTAAATAATATGTTTCTCGATTTCTCATGGAGGTATGCATATGATAATTTGTTTATTTTATTAACCTTTTTTTAACATTGTAAGAAACTGCTAAATTGTAAAGAATTTATACGAGCTATGGTATCTCGTGCATTATAAAATTTAGAAATCGATACCAATAATGAGTTAATTCAAATTCAACTCTATGCTTACTTGGTGTTGCTTGGTATCAATTTGAAATCATTATAAATATAACAGCATGACTGTATAAATGTTTTATTATTCTCGTTAAACGCTTTCAAAAAATAAATTGAATCATATTTTATTTTTACTTACGCAAATCAAATAACTTGGTGCCTATCTATTTCAAAATTTACAATTAAAAAAATGGTTTATACCTTGACATCTATTTAAATGATTTATTTTTTATCATTTTTAATTTCTATATTTTGTAAGTCAATAAGATTTTTAAATCGATACCCATTTCAGTTGAATAGAATGGTTGAGGAGTGATTCATTTTTTGAATCTGAACTATAATGAAAATTCTGAAATAAGCATCAAGTAAATGGAGTTGAATAGATGAAGTATAAGTATGATTCAATTTTTTATTTTTTTTTTTTAAGTGCTAAAAAAATTGATTAAGTAAGTAGAGTACAGTGGGTTGTGGCATAATTTTTTTTTAAATTGATAAAAAAAATGTTTTTTTTTGCGAGTGAACTGAATATAATTGAAATATGTATTCATAAAATGGATAGATATAACATATTAGAAGTAGATGAAACTGATGGAAGATGATGATGATTTAGTAGATGTGTAATCAATGATTTCATTTTATATTTATCTCAATTTTTGATGATTGAAACCTTTGTCATTCCACTTACCAAAATATTCTTCGCATGCTCATACTTGAAAAAAAAAACAAATAAAATAATCAAAGAATTTTATTTAAATCAATTAATTAATTCGATTGATTTTATTAATTCGAAATCGAGACATGAAAATAAAATTGGAAAAACACAACATCGACAACAACACGATCATTTAGAATTTACAAAATATTAAGTTGATAATATAACAACCTCATTATAAAATTGAATTTTAAAATAATATTAACATAACAATGTCATAATTTGAAAATTTTCCTCACTTTTTTCGTTTTCTCTCCTAAGTGCTCCTTATGATGTCATGTCATAACATCATGACTCGTGATGTCGTGAGTCATGAGGAAGACGGTAGCAACTCACACAGATGATTTCAAAAAGCCTGGTGATTTTTCGCCTATATTTCGCAGACGTTCTCAAACTTCTTACCTGTGACAATTCCCCTTATCGATGAAATCACAACAATAAACCTGGCTTCTATATTCGTATGAAAACTTTGCTTGGTGATTGTCATTCCCTAGTGTTTTTTTCTTTACAATTTTTGTTTTCTGCATCTGTCTAAGAACGTAATAGTGTTCCTGTTGTTTTATTTTAATGTCGTTTTAATTTAACTAATTATTTAAATCGGTGCTGTCGAAAGTTTTTCGTTGTTTCGAGTGATGAATCATAATTGATAAGTTTTAATTTTTGGGTGGTTCATTTAAACAACCGTTCAAATGTTGCGTTTGTTGTTGTTACCAGTGCTTTTCTTTCACGTTACTATTAGTTCGGAAACCGTGAATTCTGTCTACTATAGCGATGGAGGTATGTAATTCATATTAATCGAATAATTTCACTCTTTAACCCTCGTTATGCAAAAGATGTTCTTAGGAAATTATCTTTCTGTTGTTACTAAAATGGACCCCAGTGTAGTTTGGTCCACTAGAAGTGCCTATTTTCGGAATACATTACGAATTAATTCCACATTTCGATGTTATATTTTTTGGTCGATTGGTTCTTCTAAATGAAGCAAAATTAAGAAGTCCTCGACTTCTATACCATCAAGGCACTTGCCATCAGGATATGAAATTTTGATTTGAAAATTTCGGGATTTATTTTGAAAATTTTTTTATATGGTTACTCTTTCATTGACCCTTTGTGATTACCCCCATTTTACCAACAAAATTTGTATGTTAAATTGTCGTATAATATACGTTGTATTTATCTCCACAGTTCCGAAACTGAACGTTGGTAATTTGGAAAGCGGATATCATGGACTGGTGAAAGAGAATGAGACTCTGGTGGAGGTTACTCCTCCAATCAGAGCCACAGGTGCTGATATATGTAGCTTTAGGATAATAAATAAACACCACACGGATGCTCCATTTGAGGTACGTGTAATTCATAATTTATGCTTATTGGTTATAAATTTTCGTATTTAATGATTTCGCTCGAATAGCAATTGTTTATCGAGCCAAGTATGAATAGCGTGATCGAGAGTCTATAGTTGTATTCCGTTGGTCATTTAATTTAAAATAATTAACCACGTGAATACCATATAACGGTCGTAAATTTGAAGAAAATGGGGAATTACGTGTGTGTAAAAATTTACATAACTTTGGAACGATGGCACTAGACATAAAGTATTTTATAGCTTAGCTTTGACGCAAGCGATATATTAAGTGTAGGAATATTTGAAATAGCATCGATGGCGAACACGCTACCTACCGGTCTTATCTTGGTTCGATGATTCAGTTCAGAAATGAAAGAAAACCAGTCGTAAATTCGCGAACAGGTTCGATGCGAGCACGTCGTGTGACGTGAATAAAATGGAAAATAGAATACCTGTTCGCAACGACGCGGTAGTTTTGGAAAAAAAAGAGAAAAATATTATTTATGAGAGTCTAGAGACGAGCACGTTGACGCAACGTACAAATTCTTTTCCGTGTCGGAGTCGTTTTCCATGCAGTTGAATACGAGAAATAAGTTGGGTCGGACATCGTTATGTGGGATAGCGGAAAATCGATGTTCGACGAAGAAAAGGAGAAACGAAATAGCGCTTTTGGCGCATGTATCGTGTTTTTCCATCGGCACGACGTTATGCAGAAAGGGTCAAATTTATTGACCATTTGCGCGACATCGAAAACATTTATTTGGAAAATAAATACCGAATGATGTTACATTCTATATATGGAATTTTTTCTACTTCACTCGCGAAAGCGAATTTCCTCGAATGTCTCCCAAACGGCGCTTCATCGCTATCGAAGAAATAAAACCCAACGATCTAGTTGTTAGCGAGCGTTTTAAATCACCGATACGATGAAGCGCAACACCATTCTCAATACGAAATTTCTCACTCGTAGTTTTTCTTTCGCAGGCCTTCGTCTTTCCGAACCCATTAAAAATATATACCCTTGAAATCGATAAGGCCAAATTTAATTCCAAAACGCACGTGCTTTTTAGAAATAGGCCTACAATGGGTTGTTAGAGGGGTTGGGGGTGATGTTTGTCGTTTCGTTAAGAATTAAATACCATCTCTTAGGTTTTCGGCTCTGAATTACAATTACTTTAGCGACGTGTAAAGCCTTTTCCTTTTGCTTTATAATAGATGTCGAAGCCCTTAGGTAATTAGAAATTGATAAGGGTTTAAAATGCTTCGTATTTAAGTTTCAAATTGCTCTTTTGCCTTACATTCGGTTCGTTTTGGGAATGGACTGGGTAAATTACTACGATAAATAGTTTCCGCGACCTTCGTCAAGTAGCTAACATTCTTTTTAGCGTTTTGTTTCGTTTTATCTGCGCCCCTTTATAAGCGAAATCTACCTTTTGTTCGCTTCCACTTCTTATTTACTTACGCGAGTGAAAAAAAGCCGGGTGGTTGAATATGGGTTACGAGTGAGCGATGCAGGTGGAAAAATAAAAAGTTTAACGATGACTATATAAGCGAACCAAAAAATCCTCCATGAAAGGATTATTACGTTTTGGAATATATGAACCTTCGTGATAGCTCCGTCGGGTGTTTTAATTAAATCGAACGACGATGAAGAATTCATTGTTCATTGTTTGGTAAAACCTTGATTGTAAAGTTATTAGCTTTATTTTTAGGAATATTATTTTCCGACGTTGCCAAATGCTATTCGACATATTGGTATTTGCGAATGGATATTGTTTTTCTTCGTTTACTAAGTGAACTAGATAGTTAGTCGAGTCGAAAAAATAGGATTTGCTCAGTTCATCAAATTGGAACTAAATATTGGTGATTTCTTGAAACCCCTTTGAGCATACGAGCATTTATAAATATAAATTCGAATTTTCTCGATTAAGGAAAATTGAAAATTGTAAAATACGTATCGGAGGATTCAACATTTTCATTTTATTCTGTTGCCTTGCAGTGGATATAAAAGGTTGTATTTTGGGCAAAAACGTAAAAGATCATAATCGTGTATGACGCAAATGGAATTTTTTTGTGTGCAATGATTTTTTCATAAATTAGTGAACAGAATTTTTCATAGAAATAAAAAAATATTGTTTTGTGTTTTTTTTTTCATTTTATTATTTTGGGTTGATTTTTTTTTTAATTAATAAAACTTTTTTAGATGTTTTGTATTGTTTGTTTTTTTGTTCATTTTTTAATACTATTCGTTTTTTAACCTTTTTTCATGTTCGTTCTGTACTTGAATGACTATTTCTTCATTTTGACCTTTTTTTTGTGATTGTTTTATTTTTGGACTTTTTTTGGCCTTGGATTCATTTTTATATTTTACTTTTTTATTCTTATTAATTTTTTTTTTTTTTTTTTTTTTTTTAATTGAAGCCGTGTACAGCTTTGTGGGTAGAAGCATTTTTATTTAGGATGTGTTAAATTGTGGAATATAGTGAAACAGACTGTAAAAATTTAATTACGTTGGTGATTTTTACCGGACTATTTGCAAGGATGATTTCCATTTAAGTTTGAAGAAAATAGGTATTTCTATAATTGCTAAATTTAAGGCATTCTGTAAGAATATGGGAGATTGTAATTGGAACGTTGCAGGTTGTGCAGAAGGACGTCGGAAGTCTATTTAAGAGGTGGCCATGAGTGAGAATTTGATTAAATTGAGTTTTTAAATTTTTTGTTGTTGAACTCTTTTTTTTTAATGTTTAATATATGACATTTTTTTATTTTTCTCGTTTTTCATTCTTGAAAATTTTTTTATGTTCGAGATTTCTTTAGTTTTTGTTGTTTGTTATTTTTTAGACTTTTTTGCTTGGAACTGTTTCCTTTTTCGGAATGTTTTTCAAACCTGTTTAATGTTTATGTAAAAACCAGGTGTAATCATTTCACTTTAACTTAGAGTAAGATTTTCATTGGCGTTGAATTAATTGATTTTGTGGAAATGAGTTTCTTTCATAATAGATATTTCTTCATTCTCGACTTTTTCTTAATGACTTCATTTATTTTCCTTTTCTTTTTTTTTGGACTTATTGTTATTGAACATTTTCTTTGGCAGTTTTTGACTTTTTCACTCTTCAGCTCTTTTGTTTTCGAGCATTTCTTCATATTCGTCTAGCTCCATGACTCAGGACATACATTGACTTGAACACCAACTTGAGAATGCAAGCAATTAACATATTCGAAAAAGACTTTTACAAACTAATGATTGACACAGTCTTTGGGAAAATGATGGAAAATGTTGAAAAACGAGTGATTTTTTTTTTAATTTTTTAATTTTGATATTATTTTTATTTCTAATAGGATTTTTTTGTTTTCTAATATTTATTCATTTTTTGTTTTTTGTTTGTTTCTTTACTTTTTGACTCTTGTTTTTAAGATCTTTTCTTGTTCAACATTTTTTTCCTTCATTTTGAAGATTTTCATTTTTTACCTCATATTTAGTGTAGGATTTTGCCTTATTGAATGTTTCTTTTTTGAGATTATTTCTTTTTTTTTTTCGATCTGTTTGATTCTTTGACACACATTTCTTGATGCTTTTTTTCTAAAGTTTTGAATTTTTTCGTTTGCACTTTTTCAAATTTTTGGATTTTTCATTTTTGACTTTTTTTTCAGTTTTTTATTTTTGGAAATTCAATCAATAATGTAGTTTTTTGACATTCCATTTACAAAGGAAACAAGACGTAAGAAGCCATACCACATTACTAGAGTTGAGTTTTCAATTGGGGCTTGTTCGAGTTTGTAAATTGCATTGCTAACCCCTTCTAGTCTACAGGCCACAAACATTATCAAGTATAAAAACTCCTACCCTGTCCTTTCTAAAACCACAACAGGAGGTAAATTTAGAAGAAATGTGGTATTTCTTGCCGGGCAATAATCATATGAACTCTTATTTCTAAATCATAACTGCTTGAGTCTCGTCAAATTATTCTTAAATTTTTACGATCAACCATTTTGGATACATTTTAACCCAAATTTCAGAGGTCCTATTCTGACCACCAACTAACCGTATATAAGTACAAAATTTGACCTTTCTAGGTCGATTTAGTGAGGATACATGGAAGATTCATGAAATATCCTGTAGCAGTTTCCCCTCCAAAAGCAATTCTTCGCTTTAACCCCCCTCCAAATTTACTCGGTGAGCTAAAATTAAAATAGATTTGTCACTTAGGTTCATTTTATCATATGGCATCGTAATAAAAAACTTTCGACTTCTCATGCACCCCCACCACATTTTCAGATCGATACCCCCCACCAGTTTTCCCCTCCAACATTATGTGTAGAGGTGAATTGAAGATATATTATACTTCTTATCGCCAGTAATCATGAGTTCGTATTCTACACATTATTGCTAATTTGAGGCTCCTCAAGCTCCACTCAAATGTTGATAATCCGCCGTTTTGGATCCATTTTGACTCAAATTCTAGAGTTTATATCATGGTTACTAATTAATTCCACACACAAAGTTTGACCTTTCTAGATTGATTTGTTGAGGAGAAACGGAAGATTCGAGAAATTTCATGACTCGAAACTTCCTCATAAATGTGTTTTTCGCTTCAACTTCCCTCCAAATGTACTTAGGAAGCTGAAACTTGAGTATGTTGCTGCCCGCAACTCACCCTTTCGTATGAGATCAAACACAAAAATTTTCGAGTCATTTGCTCCTTTTCTACCCTCCCCCCCCCTCAAAATTGAAGTGATCTGGTATTTTGGATCCATTTTGAGCAAAATTCAAGAGTTGATATTCTGGTCACTTATTTAATCACACACACAAATTTTGGCCTTTCTAGAGTGATTTGTTGAGGAGAAATGGAAAATTCAAGAAATTTCATGACTCGGAACTTCCTCTTAGAGTTGTTTTTTGCTCTAACTCCTCTCCAAATGCATTCAGGAAGTTGAAAGTTGGGTGTGTTGTTGTCCGCAACTCACTCTTTCATTCGAGATCTCAAAAAAAATTTCGAGTCGTTTGCCCCTTTTCCACCCTCTCCACCCCCTCAAAATTTAAATGATCGGCCATTTTGAGGTGTATCGAAAAAAACATAAAGGTAACTTTTATCTTGTTTTCAAAAAATAACAGTCCAACGCAAAGGTTAGAATACCTCCCCCAAGCCCCCCTCCCAACTCAGGTAGGCTGTAATAGCTATATTTTCATTAAAAACTCAGCTAAAAACTGAATGATTTTGTGCGGTAAATACATGAATAGGAGGCGGTATGGTCATTTGTGATAATCTTTTATTTTTAGTTTGATTAAAAAAAAATAGCTATAAAATAATTGCGGACTTGGAAAGTAAATGCTATTCGATGAATTTAAATTAATCAATTACGAATCAATAATAAGCGAATGCCAACGAGAGGACGTTTGTGAAAAAATTTAAAAACAAATTTCTCAAAATAGTCTTCATCATGGGCTGGCTACGGCGATCGCAAGACGTACGTCAGATTCGAAGATACTAGCTGCTTTATGCGGCGATGACTTCGAAAAACGAAAAGTACTAAAATACGTTATTTCCAAGTTTATATCGGGACTGTGCGCGAAACGACTGATTTACGATCGGTAATTAACGATGGTGAAAATGGTAAATATTATTTCTACGCGATATGCGATGTTTACGAACGTGTAAAAGTCGATGACCCATTTTCGTACCTACACATCAAAAGCCTGTATATTCGCGTCCAGACTACACGAACGCGAAACTCGGCTGTCGTTTGCGACGAAATATCACGAAATACGATTCGAAATAACGTACCGGCGATCGCGGACGGGTGGTCCGAGTGACGGCGGCGTCGTTCAATAAGTAAAAGTCGGCGCGATGAAGAAAGGTCGCGAAAATGAGCGAACGAATGTGAAGCCTGACGTACGAGTATACGTACGCGTGCGGATTAAGAAGGAAAGGCGGGCGAAAAAAGTTTCCGCGGAAGTTGACTCGATGGTTTAGCACGCTACCACGAACGTGTACGATGTAGGCAAAAGGAGCGAGGTTTTTGATTATCGCAGGTATACTCGAGTATAGGCACCTTATTTGTAGGACGGCCCGCAATGGTATTACGAGTGTATCGTCGGTAGTCGGGTGTACGCTATTCAAAGTCTATAGAATACACATTATGTACGAAGCACCATGGTAAAAATAATCGATACTTAATTCCTCATTCGAATAAAGTGTTTACACGACGCTCGAAAACACATTACGATGCGGTGGCGTGCTTTCTTGGCGGAGTATAGCTCGAGAAAGGCAGTCGTGCCGGAGTCGCGTACTACCTGCTATGAAGTTTAATTACGCGTCGACGTTGGGGCTCGTCGAGAAGGAAGGAGAGCTCGACGCAGCGACGATGTGGAAAAGACGAACATTTTTAATTAAAATTATATCAACGAGAACGTGATAACGCGGATTTGGCCGGAAAAAAAATACTAAAAGAAGGTAAAAAATATTTCGCCGAAGTCGCCTTCAAAGCGCAAAAAGCGACCGACGCGACGATCGGTCGAGAAGTATTTTTGAAATTTGTCGAACAAATCGAAACGTTAATTTAACCGGAAAAGAGTTGGCGAGATGGTTTTACATGGTGTACGATTTCGCGCCTGTTGAGGGGAAATTAATTTCGAGTACGACGAGATTTCCTTATACACAGTATTCGTCGTTAGCTAGAGTGCCTCGCTAGTTTTTCAGACGAACGAATAAAAATTCTGTCGATAAATTGTTTCGCCGAAATGGTTGGCAGTGTTGCGCAATTTTATGCGCGACGTTGGCATAATGTAGAAGACGCGAGGTACGAGTGAAATGCTACGAAACCTACGAAGAATAAAATTTTACGCTTCACCTAAATACAATGCTATCAATTTACCAAAAGTATTTTTTCTTGTAACCTATACGCGAGGTTTTTTTTGTACATTTGTTATCATTTGGCGTGGTGCTACGACGACCTTAGCTCGGTAGGGTGGAATTTCACCTTTGATTCCGATGTGCGGAAGTTTCTTTTTTATAGGCTCGAAGGAGAATCTGAAAAGGTTGTGATGGCGATGAGTTCATTGTGAATGATTTCGTTTCGCTAATGATCATGTATTTGTCATTATCGAAACTGATGATTTTTCTTTGTATTTGGAATGTCAAGGTATTCAATTATTGATCGAATGTTTCGTAGATTAGAAAAGAAATTCGTCACGAATTTCTGTTATTTCGTTTTTTTCTTTCTGTATTTTTATTCTTTTTTTATTTTCGATTTTTTTCCTTGGAATTTAATCGAATGATTTCTTTCATCTTTACTTCTAAAAAAAATGCTTCGAATATATTTTTCTCGACTACACATAGTAAAGCGTCTATAAAGATGAGTGGTGAAATTCGCTATCATAGTTCAAAAAATGACCAAAATTTTTCAAAATTCAACTTGATAAAATTATCTCTATCTCTATATATATTAAAATCAAAAGGAAATCGGTTTTTGAGATGCGCGTGCATTTTTTTCTCTATACATTAAAATAAGCGCAAAGTAATTAAATTATTTTGAATAGCAGGTATACAGAGGAAAGTGATTGGTTATAATAAAAGCCTTAGTTCAACATCACCTGCATTCGCCACTTTTTTTTTGTCAATAAAACTACATTGTATGCTCCACACTTTGACACCAACCGACCCGGTTTAGACACTCTTACTTATAAAATTTCTGCATTTTTAGCTGAGTTTTTAATGCAAACGATAGCTATTACAGCTAACCTAACTAGTGGAAGACAGGTCAGCGAGGTTATTTTTCAAACAAAATTTTTGTACCTTGAAATAAAGAATTGAATTATTTTCATCTTATATTCTTTTATTCGTACGACTTTCTTCTTGAAATTTTGAAGAATTCGCCGTTAGTGTGAGAATGAAACGGCGGTGCCGAATTGAACTAACCCTTTTGCAAGTGTTCGATACGTCCGTCGACGAAGGTTGGAAGAATCTTCAAAATGAATGAATAAACATTCAACAATTCCAATTTAATCCTTCACTGCGCAAGGTCGTGAATTTTTGCGATTTTAATTTATTATGTTCCTTTTGGCCTCCATATCACGGAAAAAATATGCAAAAAATTCCAAGGGTGAAGAAAACCTTTTTAGGGGGTGAAAATAATTAGGTGTCATATATGACACTCTATATTTAAAAAAAAAAGCGTAAGCAGCCATGCTGCATTACTGGAGCTGAGGTTTCAACTGGGGCTTGTTCAGGTTTGGTAATAATAACGTTGCTAAACCCTTCATGACTATAGGCCACAACCAATACAGAGTTTAAAAACCTCTGTTCTATTCCTTCCAGAATAACATAGAAGTTGAATTTGGAACAAACGTAGTATTTCTTGTCATGAAATAATCATTTGAACACATATTTCTCAAATTAGAACTTGAGGCTCCTCAAATTATCTTCAAATCCTTATGATCCGCCATTTTGGATCCATTTTGAGCCAAATTCAAGAGCTCATATTCTGGTCACCAACTAACCCTACCCTCAAAGTTTGACGTTTGTAGGCCAATTTGTTAAGGAGATATTGACGATTAATGAAATTTCCTACGTTAATTTCTCCTCCAAAACAGGTTTTTCACTCTAACTTCCTTCCAAATTTACTTGGGATGCTAAAATTAGTATAAGTTAGTCACTAGGGCTCATTTCATCATATGACACGACAATAAAAAATTTTCGACCATTCTTACATCCTCACCACATTTTAGGGTCAATAACCCCTTCCTTATCTCCTCCAACATCATATATGGAAGTGATTGGAAATCTCATATTTTTTTTTGCCTAAAAATACATTCAAAAATTAAAAAAGTTAATAACATGCAAAATTAAAAATTCATAAAAAAATTATTTTGAAAATGAAAATAAAAAATTGAAAAAGTTTTCCAACATGAAAATTTTTTGAAAATAAGAAAATAAGGCCAAAATGTAAAAAATCCAAAAATTTTTTTGGTGGCGTTTTTAACTGCTTTGGTTATTACGTCACCTCTAGGATGGTTAGATTTTAAAGAGGCTAGGTGGTTGAGGTGTTTCCATGGTAAGACTGTGTTTTATGAGTGAAGAGTTTTAATGTGTTTAAATAATACATATTTGAAAATGAGCCATTAAATAAAAAAAAAAAAAAATGAGATAAATTTACAACAAAGTTTTTTTTGCAGTAATATTTTAAGAATGACCTCCATAATTCAAAAAATAAAAATAAAAATCCCAACGTACCCTAAAATTTGATTTTTGTCTAATACCTCGTTGAAATCTAGATTACAAGATCTGCAATCAGTGATCCTAGTTAGGATTTTTTTCTCATTGGGTCAAGGTTAAGCCAAAAAATACCTACATTTGTTGACTGATTCTTTTTGGGAAGGATAATTTATTTTTCATTTCCAATAATCATCTGAGTTCATAATAATTAACATTTTTACCAATTTGAGGCTCCTCAAGCTCTACTCAAATTTTGATAATCCGCCATTTTGGATCTATTTTAACCCAAACTCAAGAGGTCGTATTCTGGTCACCAATTTTTGCTCCAACTCCTCTCCAAATGCACTTAGGAAGCTGAAATTTAGATATGTTGATATCCATGACTCACTCTTTCATACGAGATCAAAAACAAAAAATTTAAGGTATTTGTTCATTCCCCAGCACCCCTCAATATTTGAGTGATCCGCCATTTTGAATTTAAAAAAAAAGTATATTTGCCCATTTCTAAGAAGAGTCACAAAATTTCATGAACATTCCTCATCTGCTCACCAAATCGACCTAGAGAAGTCCAACTTCGTATGTAGGGTTAGCCGATGACCATAATATGACTTTTTAAATTTGGGTGAAAATTAATGCAAAATTGGGCATCGTAAAAATTTGAGGATAATTTGAGGAGCCTCAAATAATTATAATTTGAAAAATATGATTTTATAAATTATGATTATAGCATGGCAAGAAATACTACATTTGTTCTGAATTCAATTTCTCAAGTTGTTTCCGAAGGGATAGCGTAGTGGTTTTCATACTTGGTACTGGATGTGGCCTATAGTCATGAAGTGGTTAGCAACGTTATTTGCTAACCTGAACAAGCCCCAGTTAAAAACTCAGCGTAAGTGGTTTTGGAAGGGATAGGGTACTTTTTTTTGTTTTTCTGACACATCTATAAATGGTTGAACTATCAAATTTTGAGAGGGAGGGGCTGGAGATGGAGCAGATTGATCAATTTTTTTATTTTCCATCTCATTAAAGAGTGACTCAGGTACATCAACTCATCCAAATTTTAGATTCCTAAGTGCATTTGGAGAGTTAATTGTGAAGAAGTGAATAAGCTGTTAAGTGTGGAAAGGTATGAAGAAAGGAGCGAACTTTCAACTTTTTCTTTCATTTCTTCTCCCATTCCTATTTTTAATGTATTTTTTCGCGATAATTTTTTCGTAGCTAATTTGGATAGATGGAGGAATTGTTACGAAAAACTTGTTGGAAAACGAAGAGAAAAAAGTCTACGGTTTCATTTTGTAATTGATGTTTTTCATATTTTGCGAAATTTTGTTCGTTTGTGGCACACTTTTCGTTCGTTCTTTTGGACTCGTAGTTTTTTCCGGTTAAATAAACGCCGTATCTTTCTTCGAGAAAACCGTGAAATTCTCTCAAAAGAATGCCTGGGTGACGGGTGTGTCGGGGTGAAGATGGTTTAACCGATCACGGTGTTTGATGAAAACTCCGCTTACATAGTTACATGAGGTAACCGATATTATATGAAAACACGCAGACACCATTTGGCGGCGTTTGTTCGGCTTCGTCGCGCTTTTTCAAGAGCATAGACGAACGTAACGTATTTAGCATAGAAGCCCGAACGAAGGCGTCGACGAGACTATACGAAGGGCTCGCAATGTGCAACAGGAAAGCTCACTCGAAGCGAAATAATTATAATTCGCACCCCCTATTCGTTTCGCGTTTAAAAACAAAACCCGCGGTCTGCGTTGTTCGACGAGCTGTGTGCGATCCCTTTTCGTCGTTCGTCCGCCTCGGATGATGCGACGAAGCGCAACAAATGCAGCGAGCTGGATATTGCGAAAGATTTTTACCTCTTCGGTTATCTATACGTGTATTAAGGTCGGAGAAGGGAGTAGAATAAATCCTGCGAAATTGCGGCCGCGGAAAACGTCGAAAATGAAAAGAGCGAATCATTTTAGCGTGACTGTAAAAACATTTATATAAAAGCGACGCGTTATTAAAACCTGAGGGAAAACTTAATTTTCGCTGAAATTTCCACGCTGAAATAAAAAGATTAGTTCGCGGTACCTCGAGTGTTACGTCGTCCGAGAAGGAAATAAGTAGAAATGCAATTTTTAGTCGAGTTTTCGATAAAAGCTATAACTATTACAGCTTCCCTGATTTGGCGAGTGGGGTCGGTGGAGGGGTGAGACCTCATAATTGTGCATGTTGTTGGTATATAGATGATGAGAGTACTTATGAAATATTTGACGAGTTCGGATGAGTCTACTCTCCAAGAATATAAGTGAAAATTGCAGGTGTAGATCAACCAAAATATATGATTGCTGCAATTTTATATTCAGTCTACTGATGGCGCCACTAAGCAATGCATGTACGAGATTTTAGCCTATAACGATTGCATGAACGATATTTTGAGTATTACATTGTATGTTGAAGAGTATGTCAGGTGCGATTCTACTTTTATTTCTCAAGTATAGGTATACTTGATAGTAGTGACGAATACAATTGAAATTCAAATTGCCATGTAACGAGTAGATACGTAATTTAGGTAAGTACTCTGAGCCGAAGTATTTATACACCTCATTCATTCGTTAAACATGAACTCTCATCAAGATAGCATAATAAAAACCGAATTTTAAAAAAAGTAAGTAGCCATGCCGCATTACAAGAGCTGAGTTTTTAATTGATGATTGTTCAGGTATACAAATAACATTTCTTACCTCTTCATTTGGGAAGCTAAAGTGTTAATAGGTTAGTCTCTTGGGCTCATATTAACGTATGAAACCGCAATAAAAAATTTTCGACATTTCGTGTACCACACTTGCATTTTGAGGTCGATAACCCCTCCTTCTCCTCTCCAATATCATCTGTGAAGGTGAATTGGTGATATGGTATATTTCTTATTCCCAATAATCGCATGAGCTCATATTAATTACATTTTTATCAATTTGAGGCTCCTCAACCTCTACTCAAATTTTGATAATCCGCCATTTTCAATCCATTTTCATTCAAATTCAAGAGAACGTATTCTGGTCACCAACTAACCCTACTCACGAAGTTTTACCTTTGTGGATTGATTTGGTGAGAATGTATGAAAGATTCCAGAAATTTCATAACTTGAAACTTCCTCAAATGGCCTTTTTTTGCCCTAACTCCCCTCCAAATGCACTTGAGAAGCTAAAATTTGGTTATCTTGGTATCCGTGTCTCATTCTTTCGTATAAAATCAAAAACGAAAGATTTGAGGTATTTGCCCCCTCTCTTGCCCCGTTCAAAATTTGAGTGATCCGCCATTTTGAATTTTATCGAAAAGACGAAAAAGTAGTTTTGTCGCGTTTCTAAGAAGAGTCAAAAATAAATCCTACAAAATATTTTTAATTTTTTTTTTATCGAATCTTTACTTTCCATGTATTAAAATCAAGATGAAATCGGTTTTGAGATGCGCGCGCATCCTTGTTTTGAATAGAAGGTATACGAAGGGGAAAAAAAGGTGATGAATTTTAATAAAAGCTTTGCACATAAGGTAAAGTTGTAAAATTGTTTAGAATGGCTGGTATACAAAGGTATGAAGGGGCGAGCCCATCCTGAGAGGGAGAACTCTTAGTGGGGGTAACAATTAAAAATTGAAAATTAATTTTATGATTTTAAATTTTTTTTATTGTTTTGTTTTTAATTTTTGAATATTTTATTACTGTTTTTTCACTCAAAGGCATCAGTAGGGTTTCATTTTTTCCTCCTTATTGTTTCGAATATGGTTTTTCTCTGGTTTTTTAGCTTTTAAATTTTCATTTTTTTTTTTTTTTTTTGCAGCGAATAAATCTTGAAACATTACTTCATTTTTGTAATTTGTTTTCATCATATAACTCACGTGAGTCCTAAATCAAAATACACAAATTGGATTCACCGCTCCATAAGGAATGGGGCTTTCAAAAAGTCGAAATTCGATTATTCAAAAATCCTTCTCGAAGTTAAAAAAGTCCCTTATCCGCTAATTTCTCGAACTTGCTGATTCAACATGTTGATTTAGGTATGATTTTCGTACGTTGGCGGATCGTAGGGGAAAAGGGATTAAAACCATCGCAATCACCAGTAAATCTAAACACGTACTCGTTATAAATTCAGCTCTAGTAATACGATGTGGCTGTTTACGGTTCTTTTTTTTCCACCAGCTTACTCGTCGAAAAATAAGTTGATGCGGAGGACGCGGTGCACAAAAGGAAAGGCGGGAATGCTTTGGAAAAAAACTACTTTATAACGCGGTTATTGTTGTTGTTGGTACCGTGGTTTTTTAGATTTTCTATATATATTTTTTTTCGCTGTTCCAAGTCTTCTTCTATTATCAAACCTTAGAAAATGTTATAGTAAACCAGATGATGGAGAAAAAAACTCGCGTAATGCGAATATCGTTGGAAATGGATGCGAAATAGGAGCCATTTTTTCAATTTTTTACCGTCGTAGTACTCTTTTTTTGCGCTCTATGAAGGTACTCGATTTTGCGCCCGAAAAAAAAAAACTCATTTTAGCGCGATTCTATTTACCGAAATTCGCGATATTTTATCGAATGGGTTGTGCCAGCGAAAGGGATAATTTCGAAGGCGATTTTTTTTCCGCTTCTGAATAACGAGGGATTTATCGAAAGCGAGTCCCGTGTAAAATCCGATCTCGGTGGGGGAGCGAGAGGCGGAAAATCCATACGGAAGATTTATGGTCGCGAGACACGCTATTAATTTGGACGAAGAATTAAGGCGCGTTAGCAATTTAGTAGTCGTTAATACAAGAGCTCGGTTGTGAAGGAGGCCACCAGTCCGCCACGAAGTAGTAGATGGTGATAAAAATCTTAATGGCTACAGGGTGTTCCATTTCGATCGCATCACCTGCGTGTGGCGAGTTAGGCTGCCTAAGTTGCACATGTGTATGAAAGGCTGCATACTCGGAATTTGATCCGTGATATGGTAATTTTAAAAAACGTAAGCAGCCATGCCGCGTTAGTGGAGCTGAGTTTTTAACTGGGGCTTGGTCAAGTTTGCAAGTAACGTTGCTAGCCACTTCATGACTGTAGGCCACATCCAGTACCAAGTATGAAAACCACTACACTATCCCTTCGGAAACAACTTGAGAAATTGAATTCCGAACAAATGTAGTATTTCTTGCCATGCTATAATCATCATTTTTAAAGTCATATTTTTCAAATTATAATTATTTGAGGTTCCTCAAATTATCATCAAATTTTTACGATGCGCCATTTTGCATTAATTTTCACACAAATTTAAAAAGTCATATTATGGTCATCGGCTTAACCCTACATACGAAGTTGGACTTTTCTAGGTCGATTTGGTGAGCAGATGAGGAATGTTCATGAAATTTCCTGTAGCAATTTCCCCTCCAAAAGCGGTTTTTTGCTCTAATTCCCTTCCAAATTCACTCGGGAAGCTAAAATCAGAATGGGTTAGTAATTTGCGCTCATTTTATCGTATGACACCGCAATAATAAATTTTTGACTTTCGGTGTTCCCCCCACCATATTTTCAAATTAATGACCCCTCCTTCTCCCCTCCAACATCATATATGGAAGTGAGTTGGGGATATTGTATACTTCTCATCTCCAACAATCATATGAACTCATATTAATTACATTTTTACTATTTTGAGGCTCCTCAAGCTCTACTCAAATTTTGATAATTCGCCATTTTGTATCCATTTTGACCCAAATTAAAGAGGCCATATTTTGATCACCCACTAACCCTACACAAAAAGTTTGACCCCTCTACGTTGATTTGATGAGGAGATATGGAAGATTGAAGAAATTTCATGACTCGAAACTATCCAAAGCCTTTTTTACTCTAACTCCCCTCAAAATGCACTTACGAAGTTGAAATTCAGATGTATTGTTGTCCGTGACTCACTTTTTCGTAGGAGATCCAAAACGAAAAATTTGAGATTTTTGCCCCTTTTTCATTTCTTCCCAAAATTTAAGTAATGTGTCAAAAAACCATAAATTTTTAAGATGAGTCTCTGACCAAATTTCGAGTGAAATTCATTAATACTCGTCGGCGCTGCGCGTGAAAGGGAAAAATATATGAATACCAAAAAGGTGGACGTTTACCAGATGATTACGAATGGTCTGAAATGCGAAAATTTTGAAGACTATTGCCTTCCACGACTCCTTATTCACAAATCAGGTTGGCTGTAATAGCTTTCGTTTCGGTTAAAAACTCAATTAAAAAAAAATTATTCACTCATGGCAGTGATCAACTTTTAAAATTTTTAGAGAGCGAAATATGAATACAAAGAATGTGTTATTTATTGTATCAACGCGTAGAATATGTATTCGTATTTTACTGATAATAAAGTAATAAATGTAGAGGTGGTAGATGATGAAATTAGGTGGAACGAATATCAGAAAATCACAAGGAAAAATATTCTAACCACGGCTCCTTTATCAAAAAAATTTCTCTTCCATAGGTCCTATTTTTTCATCAGTAAAACTACGTCATACGCTACGCAGGCTGGTTCAAACACCACATTTTTAGCGTTCATAATTCACAAAATGAAAAATTTCAAAAATACAAACACAAAACTCGTTAAAAAATTTTTTTTTTAATAGGCACTCGGTTCATTAGACCTGAAGATGCCGCCAAGCACGGCGGAACGTCGTTTTTAGTTTGTAAATATCATTATATTAAAAAAAAAAATTGACGAGTTTTGTGTTTGTATTTTTGAAAAAGTTTTTTTGATTAAATTTTGCGGACTCGTTTGGTACACAATTGTTTTTTTTTTCCTGAAAAATTTCAAAGTTAATTATTATCAAGAGTTGAAAATATTTTTTCAAATGTGAATATTTCTACCCCTTCGAATTTTCGAATATGCAAATTTTTATATATGTGTAACTTGAGTTGCCATACTTGCTGTACGAAGGTAGTACGATCGGAATGAAACACTCTATATACAAAGGTACATACATGTAGACATGTACCGAAGTCCGAATACACGTCGAGTGCCATGTATGCCATCTCGATATTGTTATTGAAACGAGGTATTCGCTACAGGAGTATATAAGCGGATGAATTTCGAGACAAAGAGGAAAAATAGAAGATTTTTCCAAGGGTTGTAAAGTTGAAGTATAAAGCGTTATTCAAATTTCACTCGACTAACCTTGAACGTATTTGTCAGGGATGATATTTCGTTGGCTTTTATATATTTTTTTTTCGGGCGCTCAATTGTGAATATATCATCGACGCGTGGAGTAACGCGCGCGAAGATACAAACGCATATACGTGGGAGTATATATACGGTGACGGAATTGAGTTACGGAATTCGTAAGTTGTTGGGAGAACGTAGCGTTCGCAAGAGCTATATATTGGAAGTTTTAAATATTTTTTAATGTATTATGCATTAGGGGCTCGATTGTTTTCGTAACCACGTTCGATCGGGCGCTAATGCGAAAGAAGCTTCGTATTGGAAGTTAAATTTTTTCCACGAAGTGTGGATAAATAATGGAAACGAGTTTTCTTCGTATGTTTTGTTTTTTCGTCGAGTATGTGATGGGTGTTTTTTCTTTCTTTTTCGGCTTTATGGAGTTTGAAGAATTGGATGTTTAAATTACGATGACCTTCGGTCAAAACAAAAATGCAGGAAGTTCAAATGGTGAGATATTGAGGAATTACAAGAAAGCAAAGAAATTCCAAAAATGATAAAGTCGTGAAAAATTCAGAAATTGTCGAAAATGAAAAAAAAATTTATATGATAATAAAAACCATATTACTACAAATCCCATGAAATCTATTCCTTCTTGGAATCTTTTTTATCTCTATAAAAAATCCGCCACACCTTTGAACTACTTTGACCATCTAGACCGAAGAAAGACGGTAGTCATCATCAAATTTCGAATCGAAGATTTTAGATTAAAGCACTCTCACCACTTCTAAAGCATTCCATCCCAAGCGTAATCACCTCCTTAACAGATTAACAAATAACAAATCCAATCATTACTTACCACACCGAAACTATTATCCACATCATCTCCTTCCTTGAAATGTCCAGATACTATTTAATCGAATATAAATTATTGCAGGACATAATGAATTATACGCATGATTACAAACGACCCACTCAACCCACTCCCCTTCAAAAAAAATAATGAAAAAATAAGTCAAAAGCGAAGAAAAATATTCGAAAATGTCCCAAATAGAAAAAATTGACCAAAATTCGAGAAAAAATATTCGAAAATAGAAAAAGCCTAGAAGTGAATGAATTTTTTTTCATAAATTTTCCGGCTATTGAATAAATCCTCTGAAAAGATCAAAAATTGAAAAATATCGCAACATAATGAAAAAAAAAAAGTTAAAAATCTGGAAAATGAAAAAGTAAAGATTTGAAAGAAAATCCCTAAAAAATTATCCATCTGCCAAAAAATCTGCTCAAAAATCAAAAATTGAAAAATAAAAGCACGACATAAAATGAGAAAAAAAATGACAAAAATAAAAAGAATAATGCGAAAAAACTGAAGATAAATATCCAATAATGAAAAAAATCAAAAACACAGAATGTTCAAAACTAATAAATGACCAAAAATGAGGAAAATTTCCAAAAACAAAAGGATGTTTGTATCTCTACTGCCTCACCCTACTCCTCGAAAAAAATGAAAAGTGAAGAAAAGTATACCAAAACAAATAATGTCTAAAAATAAGGAAGATGGGACTAGAAATTGAAAAACAAAACGAAGAAAATGGAGAAGTTCAGAAATGAAAAACTTTGCGAAGATAGAAAATTCTAAGAAATGGATAAAATAACCCAAAATGTAGAAAACCATATTCAAAAGTGAAAAAATGCTAGCACGTGAAGATAAAAAGATAAAAATAAAAAAAAAATCCAACTTTAGAAAAAAAAATCAAAAATTGAAAAATATTCAAAAATGACGAAAAAACAAAATGAAGAAAGATGTCAAAATAATTTAAACATGTCTAAAGATGAAGGAAAATAAAATGAAAATGAATTGAAAATTGAAGAAATTTATGCAAAAATGAAAGTAAGTAAAAAATAAAAAAGAATTCCACCCACCCCCACTCTCCAAAAAAAAATGAAAAGAAAAATGTAAAAATGAGGAAACTTCACAAACATGAAGAAAATGTTGATAAATGAAGGCAAGCACATGCAAAGAAATAAGTAATTATTATCGCTATATATTTATGTAAAAAAAAAAAATGACATTCAACCAAAAAAAAGAAAAGTCCAAAAATAATGCGCCGAAGAAAGATAAAAATTTTTTAAATATTCTATGACGGAATGATCTTCTATTCCCTACTCCTCCTTTAAAAAAAAAAAAAGTAAAATAATTTCTCAAAGTAGAAAAAATAAAAGTATAGAGATGACGTTCAAAAGTAAGAAAAAAAGTCCAGTGATGAAAGCAAAGTTTAGAATAATTATCAAGAAAAGAAACTATAGTATTTTTTTATTGAAAAAAAAAAAAAAAAAAAAAAAATGTTATTGAACTACTATTTGCAATGTAGGTCACTGTTCGCGATCTAAATGCTTTTTGAACGAAATGAAAATGAGCGAAATTGTCAATTTTTTTTTTTTTTTAATTTACATTCAAGTATTCAGAACAGAAATAAGAATCTGAAATCGGAAAAATCGTTAAAGATGAAGAGAACATCTACGTAGTAATGAAAGAAAAACCAGAAAAATTGAAAAATACAAATAAATTAAGAAATGAAGAAAAATGTGATTAAAAAAATAATTTAGCTAGTGAAAATAAATGAGTGAAAAAATTTTATTGTCAAAAAATGAGAAAACAAATTCAGAAATTGGAATAATGTCTGAAAATGTGCAGTGATGTATATATGAAAAAAAAAACGTAAGCAGCCTCACCATTTTTGATTCATTTTGATCCAAATTCAAGAGGTCATACTATGACCACTAACAAACTCTACAACGTTTCTAGATTAATTTGGTGAGGGGATACGGAGATGGTGTCTGTGAATCGTTCTTTCTTGTGTGTTTGGAAATGAAAAATTTTAGCTATTTGCCCTTTCTCCAGCCTCATTCAAAATTTGAATGACCCGCCATTTTGAGTTTTATAGAAAAAAGCTAAAAAATGCTTTTGTCGAATTTCTAAGAGGAGTCTCTCACCAATTTTTGAGCAAATTTCATAATCCCCCCCCCCCCAACGTTTCACGTGGGGTAAAAATATCTATATTTGTAATTATATTTATATACCAAAAAGTTGGACATTTGCCAGATGATTATAAATGGTCTGAAACGCAAAGATTTGGAGACCTTACCTACCCCTGACCCATCTTCTCAGATTAGGTAGGCTGTAATAGCTATCGTTTTTATGTTGAGAAATCAACTAAATTAAAAAAAAATTTAAAAAAAAATGGTGAAATAGGCAATAAGGAAGAAAACAGAATACACCATTTAAAAATCTTTAATGATCTATTAGTGAACTCAGTTTTTCAAAATGATTTTATTCAAAGTTTTTTGACAACGTGGGCGTTTCAATTTAGACTTCTCAACCGTTTTTGAAAAAAAAAAAAAAAAACCTTTGGTGATGATACATTCCATGATATCAAGAACCAATTACTGGCGCAGTCTCGTTCGTGTGCGCGTAAAAATAAGAAATTCGACAATCTACATTCGGTTACAGATCGCAACAACCTACTTACTCTCAGCTATATACAGGAGTTGTGTAGGTGAAACTCCGTATAATATTGGTGTAAAAAAAAAAAAACGCCGCTGCTGGGGCTATATTACGACCTACATGATAATCGCATTTATGTCACCTTGAAAATCGCGATATCTAACGAAGAGAAGAAAATTACAAACGTACGAGAAATGAGCGAGGAAGTTTTTCGACGTATTGAAGGAATATAAGCGTGTGAAAAAGACAACGAGGGCATAGGTGACGACGAATCGACGAGCTTTAAAAGGAAGCCGCTTCCGCAGGTATCGAATTGAAAAGGAGATGAAAATCGCGAACGTCCCGACGAGTGGAGTGGTGAATTCGAAATTACAGCGTATCGAGGTCGCGAACGTTTTCGATATCCGCGGATAGGTGGATGAAAAAAGGCGCTTTTCGAAGGTAATTTCAACTGTAGTCGCATTAGGCGCGTGAATATACTCCCAAGGTGGAAGAAACGGACGATAAGCGCCATATCTAGGAAATTTTTAGAGCGCGAAGAGTCGGCGACGATGGCGTTGTAACAATGGTATACGCTGATAAGGATGATAACGATAAGCCTCGAAGATACGCCTCGAAACGATGATATTGAATTATTCGAGGTATTCGGAAGAATTAGAATTTTCACGCGGCAATAGAGCGGTACGAGCGAAGGTGTGTGCATGAATTGGGCGAAAAAGCGTCGGGCAGGGTTATAAAGAAATAACCTGAGTTGCGATATAACCATATATCCGCCAGTGCGAGCGAAATTCCTGAATGCGACCGAGTTTAAAATGAAGAGGCGCGTCGGGACGCTCGTCGGTAATAAATTAATTTTTATCGCGTTCGCGAATTTCGTCGAAAAGGGGTTTTCTGCTGTTCGCGATTAGCTCGTTGCCTCGAGAGATAATTCGTCGGTACGCCGAAATCGCCTTCATTTCGGGTTAAAAAGGTGTTGATTTAGCGTACTGCTTGAATGAAGATGTGTGCTATGTAACACGTACGCGTGGTTATGGCGAGTTGATGGGCGAGAATCATCTACGAATAATTGGTTCTTGGAAGTCTAGAAAGCACGATTTCGCTAGCGACTAGCTTGCTCTGTTTTACATAGTTGGGTTTTTCTAGCTAAAAGATCAAGAAGACAGAAATTTGTAGTTTACAAAATATTTCTTTATTACGACAGAACAAAACATAAAAAAAAATTATTTCAGAATGAGACGTTTTGGTTTCGAACTTGAAAATTTACAAAAATTTTTGCAAAAAAATATTGTAATTTTTCTGATAAATTTTTGAAATTCCCATTCGATTTATATGGAAAAAATTTCAACTTTTTAAATTTTTTTTCTGCCTGAAACTGAAAAAAATTGAAGCATTCAGCTTCTAGAATTTTATCATTTTACCTTTAAATATATATTTTTGTGCCCCTAGCCATAGCTGCTGTACAGGGCACGTAAAAAAATTGAAAACTAGAAAAAAAATTTCGATGATAAAGTAACAATCTGAAGTTGTTCAGAAAAATGTCATTATTTTTTGTCTTTGAAATTTAAGTTTATCTGCGAAGCCTAAAGATGTAACTTTTCATCGTAAAATAGCCAAAAAAAAAGAAGCGATTACGAGCGAATTCTGTTCCATTTCGTTATGCATCTACTACGCTCGGGGGATTTTGAGTTTAAAAGCCAAATTGCAGCATTGAATACTTCGAGGAGCGTGAAGAAGAATTAAATGTTCAAATGAAGTTCATTTTCTTGTTGAATATTTTTCAACTTTTTCGAATTTAAAAAAATAAATTCGTAATCATATCTCAAAGCTCCTTTAGCAACTAATATAGACAAACCATCTTACACGCGTGACACTTGAATTGTCCTGCATGTAGTAGGAAGGCGGTCTCATCCGCTTGAAACACTCTGTATCGAATAGGGCTCTTCAAGGCGTTCTCAAATTTTGGCCATTCGTTATTTTGGAATCATTTTGACCGGACTTAAATTTGAGCAGTCATAATGGAAAAGTTTTTTTTTTTAATAATAAAATTAATTATAATGATTAATGTTACGATGAAGTAAATTATTAAAATTAAAATAAGAACTAAATTAAATTTATTAAATTTGATGAAAATTGTTAATTCAAAATCAGTTGAATTTAATTTGATGAAATTAAATTCTCTTTTCTGTATAAGATCAAAAATGAAAATTTTGAATTATTTTCTCTCTCTGTACCCCGTCTTAAAATTTCAGGAAACCGCCAATTTGAGGTGAATTTAAAAAAAAAAAAAAAAAAAAAAAAAAAAAAAAAAACGTAAGCAGCCATACCGCATTATTGGAGCTGAGTTTCTAACTGGGGCTTGTCCAGGTTTACAAATAACATTGCTAACCCCTTCATGTCTACAAGCCACACACACCCAGTTTAGAGTCTAAAAACTCTAACCCTATCCCTTCCAAAACCACTTAAGAAGTTGAACTTGAAACAAGTGTAGTATTTCTTGCCATGCAATAATCGTATGAACTCACATTCCTCAAATTATAACAACTTGAGGCTCCTCAAACTCTACTCAAATTTTGATAATCCGCCATTTTGGATCCATTTTCCTCCATAAAATATTTTTGATCTCTCATGAATCCACACCACATTTTGAGGTCAAGAACTCCTGCTTCTCCCCTCCAATATTATGCATGATAATGAATTGGAGATAAAGTATACTTCTCATCCTCAATAACCGTATGAGTTCATATTAATTACATTTTTACTAATTTGAGGCTCTCACAAGCTCTACTCAAATTTTGATAATCCGCCATTTTGTATCCACCGTGGCCCAAATTCAAGAGGTCATATTCTGGTCTTCACCTAACGCTACGTACAAAGTTTGACCTTAATAGGTCGATTTGGCGAGTAGATATGAAAGATTCAAGAAATTCCATGACTCAAAACTTCCTCAAAAAGCTGTTTTCTGCTCCAACTCCCCTCCAAATTCGCTTGGAAAGTTGAAATTTAGATATGTTGGTGTCCGTGACTCAATTTTTCATACGAGATCAAAAACAAAAAAATTTGAGCTATTTTCCCCTTCTCCACCCCTCCTCAAAATTTGAGTGATTCGCCATTTTGAATTTTATCGAAAAAACAAAAGAGTTGTTTTGTCGCATTTTGAAGAGAAGTCGCTCACCAAATTTTGAGCAAGTTTCATGATTACACGCGGGATCTAAGCGGGGGAAAAATGTGTTGGACATTTGCCAGATAATTACAAAAGGTCTGTAACGTTAAGAGTTGAAGACCCCACCCTCCCCGATCCGATTCCCGAATCAGGTAGACTGTAATAGCTATCGTTTTCAAGTTGAAAACTCGGCTAATTAGTGAAATCGAAGAATTTAATGTGAAATGTTGAAGTGAATTGAAACGGAATGACCTAGAATTGTATAAAAAAAATTTCACCAATTCGATATTTACCCCCCCTTCCACCCCTCCCCCACCCTCACCACCCTAAAAAAAAAAAGAAAAAAAAAAGACTAATCTCTCAGATATGAAATATGTCAACGCACCAATTGCGAGCTTATATGCCATGGAAAGTTGGTTCTTGGTCACAAAAAAAAAAAAAAGCGAAGTAGCGAAGTCGTCAGATACCTACTTGACTCGAGCGTGCCAGTGATGTAACGTACTCGCCGCCCGTGCATCTAGCGAGTACACGGACGCGCGGTTGTATAGAAATAAATGACCCGGTTTTGCGTGACGGCGCGGCGAATCGGTGCGGGCGTATATTTTTTCCAGCTACATATTTTTTACGCGAACGCGCGTCGTTTTAAATCAAACCCCGGCGCTTTTAAGAGTATTTTATTTTTGTTTTTTGAAGTCTAATGCATAATAAATAAGGCTACGTAACGAGCACCGACGCGTTTTCATGTGAAAAGAATGACATTAGGTTTTGCCAAAGGTTTCTTTCGCTCTCGATGATGTTTTTGTTGGGCGGGTTTTTTTTCCTGCCGCCGTCGCCGCCGCGTACCTTATACGGTTTTATTTATTCATGTTTTTGTATGCGCGATTATTTCGTCCTCGACGGTGTGTGTGTGTTTTTTTCTTTCTTCGTTTTGTTGCAGCGCGAAACGGTGGAAACGGAGGGAAACTTATATCGGCGAGGAGTTATTAAAATATGAATTTCGTAGGGAACCGCGAATACGTGAATTTCGGGCAGATCGTTAATCGAAGGGTCGGCTGGTAGTTGGTACGGTTAATACGCGTAACGACCTGTTTGCGAAATGAAGATTTCGACCCGTTATTCGATGGAAATATGGCGCGAGTGGACGCTATTACGGCCGGAATACGCGCTTCGGCCTTTTTAATTAACTTCCGCTCGAGTAAAATTTCATTCGCGAAAACGCAACGTCGGTGTTTTCGGTGGAAATGGTCGTTGAAGTGGGGGAGTAAATTACGCCGAGCACGCCGATTTGATTATCGCACGGCTCGCCGTGCTGGCGAGTTTAAAGGGTTGCGAAGTGACGGGAATAAACGAGCTGGGTGATCGATGGAGAAGCGTGTGTGGAAGGCAGTGATTTTTGCGTATACGATGACGGCTGTCCGACTGTGGTCGGGTTGTGTTGTGGTAAAGTGGCCGCTCTGTATGGTTACCTTAATTTTAAGGAATTAATATGACGAAATTAAAGGATTAAGCGAACCATCGTTTTGACGGGAGGTATGTGGAAATGAATTTTCGGCTTGAAATGTTCCATGTGATGGGGTGCTTGGGAAATACTTGGCGTTTGGAATGATTTTTTTTTTTTTGAGCGAACCCTGAATTCGACTGAAATTTAAATTAGTGTGATTTTCGACGAGGGTATTTTCGCTCGCGGATTTTCAGCGCGGAGATAAAGACGAACGAGCTTTTCAGCAATACTCATTGATGAGTTGGTAATTTATTGCTAAGGTCTATTATTTGAGTCTGATTTCTGCCTTAATAAACTCAAGGGACCCATTTACTAGGTTAATTCTTTTTACTAACTTTCAAATTATCTCAGTTGAAAATTGGCATAAATTAAGCATTTTACTAAATTTTAACGCCGATTGAGAAACCCTGCAAGAGAAAAGTTAGGTAGAATACCTCCCCAGAGTCCGATAGCAAGATTTCCGTTGGGTACCAAAGGTACGGAATGGACACAAATTTTTCTTTCGTGGTAGGAAAATACGAAATATATAGATACAAATATTTTCCAAAAAGTACAAAAGTTTTCTAGAGGAATTGAAATTATCCCAAAAAAAAAAAAAAAAAAAAAAAAAAAAAAAAAAAAAAAAAAAAAAAAAAAAACGTAAGCAGCCATGCCACATTATTGCAGCTGAGTTATTATCTGAGGCTTGTCCAAGCTTACAGATAACATTGCTAACCCCTTCATGACTACTAGCCACAAACAATACCAGGTCTGAAAGGCCATATCCTATCCCTTCTAAAACCACTTAAACAGTTGACTGTAGAACAAATGTAGTTTTTTCTGTCATTCATGTAGTAAAGGTATGAACACATATTTTTCAAATTTTAGCGATTTAAGACTCCTCAAACTCTACTCATATTTCGATAGTACGCCATTTTGTATCCATTTGGACCCAAATTTAAGAGGTCATAATGCAAATTTTGACCTTCCTTAGTACATTTGGTGAGGAGATATGAAAGATTCAGGAAAATTCATGACCCAAAACATCCTGAAAAAGCTATTTTGTACTCCCAACTCCCCTCCAAATGCACCTATAAAGTTGAAATTTAGGTATGTTGGTGTTGGCTACTCACTCTTTTGTGTGAGATCTTAATCAAATAATTTGTGTTATCCTTCTCCACTCCCCCTAAAAATTTGAATGATACTTCATTTTGAATTTTATTGAAAAAATAATAAGGTATTCTTTTCGCATGCCAAAAAGTTAGACGTTTATCAGATGATTGATTACAAATGATCTGAAACGCGAAAATTTGAAGCCTCCCCCTCTTCCCAAATCAGAGCTGTCGTTTTTAGTTGAATACTCAGCTAAAAAAATAATACGAAAAAAAACTGCGAAAGGTAAGAGTTTTTCACGACCAAAAGCTCTGCTCTCTCTTTCAGCCGACTTCCAACAAAAACATAAAATCCTGGTTAGGCGCCATATTTTCTCAATAATAGTCTCAACAATCTATCAACAACAAATTGAGACAAATCAATCCAGCTACGGGGCTTTGGGGCTGGGGTGAACTTCTCAAAGACCGTCCCGCCGCGAGGTAGTCACTCTCTGAAGACTAACGATCTTTCACTCTAATATTACTCTCTCTTTTATCCTGACTAACCGCCGCCTTTCATCTACTTTACCAGCAATACAGACTTAGCAATACATCATATTCTTATTTGTAGTATGGTAATGCCAAGTACGCGAAATGCAAAAATGTAAATTTTTCAGGAGAGCAAAAAATATTTCCGCAACAAACATGATGCGTACGAAAAGGGCGATCACTGTGTGCGTTAATGTGAAGAAAATACTGAAGATAGATATTTGCTATTTTGAGTGTGTATTGGCATATGAACATAGCGCACACTTTACGCTGAAAAGTGGATTTTGAGAAAAATGGCACTCGGCTCACTTCGCATTATCGTGCTACATTTCATGTGCCAAATATAATCCTATCCGCAACAAAGTAAAGCTTCCAGCCTCTCTATTCACTTTCCTACACGATAATCTGGCTTCTATCAAAAAGGAGGGGAGAGGAGAGGAAAGGATGGGACAGTGCTCCAAACCCATAATCTTAGTTGGACCTTGGCAAAATATCTTCGAACTCGTATTACATATACTGCTATTGGTGAATATTCAAATTTTATTCATCGAGAGATCTTACTTACCGCGTTCAAGTGGATGGTGGGGGGGGGAAGAGAAATGTAGAATTTTATGTCCTGTGGGCCTTCTCAGGTTTCATTCAAAATAAGCCAAAAAATCAATCCATATTCTTAATTTAGAACATTTAGGAACCATGCAATCGATATGCCTGATGATTATCTATCTAACCTCATCCCTATTCATGGGTGGGATTTAGGGTGAAGGGAGAAGTCATCGAGTGCCTGCGATGCATTTTTCATTTCTACACTCTACATTTTTGTACTCATTTGCATAAAATGTAGGGTTAAGGGAGTGCATGGTAGATGCTAACTTTTACGGTAGATTTGAAGTTGATGAGTCACCCCTCATCTTAGATATACTCGAAGTGTAATTTTCGTTGATAAAATCAAGAAATGGGATGGGATGGGATGGTATAGGATGGTATTGTATTGTATTGTATTCTATTGTATAGTATAGTATTGTATTGTATTGTATAGTATTGTATTGTATGATATAATATAATGTGATATGATATGGGATGGGATGGGATGGTATAGGATGGTATTGTATTGTATTGTATTGTATTCTGTTGTATTCTATTGTATAGTATTGTATTGTATTGTATTGTATGATATAATATAATGTGATATGGGATGGGATGGGATGAGGTGGGATTGTATGAGATGAGATGAGATGGGATGGGATGAAGCCCACAACGTACGAACCTTGGGTGGGTAGGGAGTGCAGGGTTACACTGTGATGAAAAATCGTCATGCATATCGATTATATGGTTTTCGAGCTCGCCGATTACGAATCCGAGATTGTTTTATCGATGCGACGTGACTTGGACGACGTGCGCCCTAAAAAAAAGAAAATGACGTAATTTTGTAAATTGCGTCGAATCGAAACCAATATAAACCCGCGTCGTCTCATTTTCGGCCGACGAAATAAAGCGATCGGTTACGCTCGAACGGATATTTCTCGGACGATATGGCGAACGAGGAAATCGAGTCGACGATAAATGTAGCACGCGCGCCGGCGAACTTTACCCTTATTATAGTTTAGTAAATTCGACGATACGCTCTCGTCTGGGAGAAGTAAGCTGCTGCTGCGAGAGCGCGGAGTGCGCCGTACGAAAGTTGGACACTCGATTTGGCGATCGCGAATTATAAAGCCTTTTACACGAATGTAGGTAGCCAAAATAATCGGATTCGCGGTGGGAATACGGGATCGCGCGGCCGAACCAATGATAGACGAAATTTTATTATTTGACGAGAACGGTGTTGGGGTTAGTTGCCGGCGACTCGGAGTTGAAAAGTAAATTTCGGATTGTAAAATGAATCATGTACGATATACGAAATGAGAAGCTCGATAGTTAACGGCGGCTGTCTGTTGGGAATCGTTATGCGTGTGTGTGTGTTGGTTGGCGCGCGACGACGACTAATGTAATCAGATAAGAAAGTTTTTATTTTACTTGGTCGGATACTTAAGCCAAGTTTCGTATACGATACCATTAGTCTTGTGTGGGTGAATAATACATAATGAAAGTTTTTACGAGAAACCAGAGAAGAGACGATTTTATATCGGACGATTTGGATGGTCGCGGCGCGAATCCGATACGCGTATACGACGCCTGTTCGGCTGCATGAGTCATGGCGATGTGTGTCGTGCGTGAATCATATCAATTACCTAGAAACGAAGCGAATGGAAGGAAAAGGCTCGAGGAGCTTTCTCGTTACCGTTTTTTCCGTCATCCCGAGAGGTTTTCACCCCTTTTTCGGGAATTTTTTCGACGTCGTGAAATAAACCCCAAGTCGGAGAAGGTTGAAAAAAAGACGGTGTTTTACGCCTGCGGCAGCGACGCCGACGGCGACGGTGGAAAAATAAAAATAAGCGCAGTCGAGTTATATATCTGGATTATTCTAATCTAGTTTGGCGAAAAACATTGTTCACGTTTGCCCGGCCATAAATACGTTTTTATTTATTGCCGTACGGGCGGACATGTGTTTTCAATTGCGTCCTCGTCGTCCGGAAGAAACCCTTTTTTTTTTGGACGCGTATTCTGAACCGCGGGTGAATTACGAGCAAATAGTTTTTTTCTCAGAAAGAAAAAAAATAGAACATTAAACCAACAGGTTAAAAGAAAAAAAAGAGAAAAGGTTAAAAGACGTAGTCGAATAATTACTTGAGATTAATTTATACTTGAGTTCGATTGTAAAAGAGGTAATCTTAGCTCAATTTCATTTTCTTGGATTTTTCAGATAATACTGCGGAAAAATGGCGAAGCCGAATTACGAGCTCGCAAAGCGTTGAACTGCGAGAAAAAGAAGAACTACAAGTTCGATATCGTGGCAGTAGCTTGTAGCGGCGAGCCTTCCGAAAAGTAAGTGGATGATCGAATTATAAGACTGGTTGCAAGTTCTTAACCTGCCCGTATTATGGAAGCGTTCTCATACAGGGCACCTTCGCCAAGTTTGGGCAACTCCAAAGAATTGATTGACTATTCCAAAAAAAGTCGACAGTTCCAGATTTTTAATTTTTTAAATTTTATAAGGCAAATTTAAAATATTGATAACATCCATAGCTGACGTTCTTAGCATCTTCAGTAACTAGCATAAAGAATTCAAGCTGATAAGTTACTCGTTACCGAGTTTCCAGAACTCACTGAATCAGTGAATGTACGATTAGAAAATCTGAAAAATTATCAAATTTGATCAAATTATATCTCGTCTTTAAAGGTGTAGGTGACGAATAGACTACGATTTGGTCAGGTTTCTCTCCCCGCTTCTCTCCCTTTAATTACCCTTCTCTTTGTCTTAGCTAACGAACCTACATGTTGCATTTCCAATGTAGTCGAATCCTAATCATTCGAATTTCGCTGTTTGGATACACAACGTCGTATTTGATCAAATTAGGTAGATCATGATCAGATTTGATTAAGTAGTGAATTTTTTTGATAAAATTTCATCAGATTAGATTCTATCCTTTTTTTTATGTGAAAAAATCCATAGAATTTGGGCTTCCTACCTCCGTTCAGAACAGCTCGGTCATGAATACAGTGATGTTCTCAGCTCTCAGGATTTGGACATTTTCGCGCAAAAACAATAGAAAACTTGGTAGCAGGGGCGTAACTAAGGGGGGGATGGGGGGAGCTTCCCCCCAGGTGTTTTGAAAAGTTGGGAAATTTATAATTGTTGAAGGCTAAAATTGGGAACTTGAATTTCTTTTGGGAAAATAAGAACTCGAGATTTAAAAAATTTTGGAGAAAATTTGGAGTTGGAAAAAATATTCAGAATTTGAAAAATCTCAAATTTCAATTTATTATGCTGTGTTCGATTATAATAATAATAATAATAATAAAGAACATTTATTTGAATTAATTACAAAAATAAAATAATTTATTCAAATAAATTACAAAAACAAAATCATTTATTCCAAAATGAAAGTATTTATACCTAGTCGCAATTTTTATTTAAAAAACAAGCATATTTAAGGTATGTGATGAGAGACAATTTCGTCGTATTATAGAAATGTCTTCACAAAATGATTATTTTTTAATAAAAAGTATTTTTTTTTAGAAATATCAAAGCATTATTGAAAAAAAAAATGAAAATTGACCGATTAATCCATTACCTATTTCATAAAATAATCTATTACTTTTAATAATTGATTAATCGATTTTTCCAATTATTTTTACCGATTAATCGACTATTAATTGCCCAACACTATAACTTAAAATTAAGCCGTTGCCACTGCTCGCTAAGCCAATTATGCACGGATTTTTTTCTGTGCATCGTATACCTGATATATGTCTGTACTTTTTATTAACTCAAGTTGAATTTTAAAAAATGAATAAAGGTGAGAAAAGAAAAAGATACAAAGTGCAGTGTTGTTCGTGTGATGAAATTTTTAACGACGACTACAAAAAGAACATGAAAAAACTGCGCATGACGGCGCTTATTTGTACCTAATTATTTTGTAATTTACACCATTTCTCAAATTTAAAAAAAGAAAAGAAAAGTTGTAAATTTTGTCAAAAAACGTTGGGAATTTCATTACAAAAAGTTGGGATTTTTTCAAAATATTCCCCCCCCCCCCGAAAAATGACTTAGTTACGCTCCTGCTTGGAAGTTTATCTTACAAAAAACGAATTCTCTTCTACATTAACCGCAGTTCTGGCGCAAATTTTGGTGCTAAAATCATTTTTGGTAAAGGGAATTTTTGATTTTGAAGATGGTAGGAAATGTGAAGAATTAAATAACAAAATTGTAATTACCTATGAATAAATCTTTTGTTCAAAAAAAAATTACACTATGATAAGAGTATAGACTTCATCGATTTTTTTTTTTTTTTTAACAAAATCATAAAAATAAAGTTTACTGTAATAGCGTGGGGTTCTCTTATAAATTCTGTGAAAAATTTTTGAAAGTGTATGCATCTGTATCAATATGAGCAGCAACAAAATTCCCTTAAAATACAATAGGCCCTGTTTTAATATTATCTTGATTCTCAAAAAAGGCGACACACATGTAATAAATAACTAGTCACCCCGTATTTGCACGCAACAGTGTGGGGTTATAACCTCATTGCAGGGGTAATAAAGAAGCGCTGAATAGTGAAGTAAAAGAACAGAAGTTCCTTTTGTGATTACCTTGCATATTTTTCAATTAACAGAAAAAAAAATGAAAAACTTCATTCGAAGCTTTTTCAGTTTTTTTGAAATATTTCTGAAATTAAGGGTCGTGAAGAAAAATTAAATAGGAACAAAGTTACGGGAAATTTTATTTTCTACAACTTTGTTCCTATACATTTTCCATAAAAGCTCATAGGAAGTTGAGATTTTGAACTTCGAATTTAATTTTTATTCCTTTGTTACCACTTCTGCATACACATTGGTTATTGTTGAAGATTATCGTTAAGTTCTCTATTTAGCGTTATGAGGACTATTTCGTTTGATGGCATTTCCTTTTTATTATTATTATTATTTTTTTACACTTTAAATTTAAATTAATTTTTTTTTATTTACTCATCGATCTCCAAAAAAAAAAAAAAAAAAAAAAAAAAAAAAAAACGCCTAACTTGAGTTCTTATTTTTTTGCTAATATATTTTTTTCAATTCTGCATCTTACGAGTATAATAAATGTTGAAAAAATGTAAGCTCAACCCCCCCTCCTCCAATTTGGTTTGCCCCTCCTGAAATGACGGTCTGCAACAAGTCTGAAGAAATACTGTGTATTTTAAACGGTGGTTTTAGAGTAGTTAAGTGGCGGTTTTGAGCCTCTTTGCTTGTTCCTGTGAAAAGATCATCTGCAAAGAGCGCCCATTAAAAATTCAGCTCCAGTAATGCGACATGACTGCTTAAGGCTTTTTTAGAAGGGATGAAAATGACGAGATTTTTAAGGCCTAGATTGGAAGCGATTGAGTCGAGCAATTTATTTACGATTGCGAATTTCCTGGGGCGCGGCACGAAGTCGACTTTTATCGGTCGAGCGTGAAATTGTTGCTATGAAGGGCGCGTCGAACGCGAATTCACGTTAATTGAATTTCTCTGAGTAGGATATTTTTTTCGGTTCGTCTTTGTCTTCGAATATGCGGAATTGTGAAAGTGGAATTATCGTGAGAAGGGCGAAAAAAAAAGAAGTAAAAACTGCTCATAGAACATATTTGAAAATTAGGGTCAGTAGAGGGTATAGAGAGAGAAATGTGGTAGAAAATTTATAAAGAAAGATGAAATAAATTATTAAATTTTATTATTTTTTTGCATACAACTTCGAATAGCGCTGTATTCACCCTTAGTTTGAATATTTTTTATGAACCCCAGGTTCGACCCCCATGAGCCAAAAAATAATCCTTTTATTTTTTCATAATTTTTTTACGATTAACAACCATTATCCCCAGCTCAGATGCCGAGAGAGCGAAGTGAAGCTCAATTTTATTTCATCGCCAGTTTCGCTCAACGACTGTGAAGTCGTGTCAGGAGATGTCCGCGTTGCCTAAGATTGATTAATTTCCGTTTAATACGTAAACGCGCGGGAACGCTGCGGTTATTATTCGGACGCGGTCGATGACGACGTACAATAGGCGTAGCATACGGTCATCGATGCGAAAGAGAGAAAAGCGTCCGCGAATGGCTGGAAAAAATTACGAAACGCGGGCGTACGATTACGAATTATACAAAATGGGCGCCAATCAATCAGCTATACGAGTCAATCGCGAGCACGTCTATTGGCGCGTTTACACGGTTATACGCTTAACGAGCTTTGGCCTTTCGCGATTATTATTATGTACAAATATTCACGCGGCCGGCTAGGCGGCTATGTACCATTCGGATGTATAGGTAAGTTTGCTAAGCGAGGCGCGCTTTTTACGATTATTACGGATGAGAGAACGCGCTTTGAAAATTCTTTCTTTTTAGCGGGCGCCGCTGCGTGTAACTCGTTTCTCGACGTAGATGGGTCGTGTAACCATGCTGGAGGTTGAAGCGGGGACGTGGAGCTGTACGTAGTATAATTGAAGTTAGTTTCCTAACACCGATGGTAATTTAATAAGGGAATATTTCGCCGTTGAATAAATTGCGAAGCGTCAACACAAAGGAATTACGTTGCGTTGAAAAATCAATTTTATATAGCCGAGTGGCGCGGTATATCGGGAATATAAAAATTACTCGGCAACATTGTTATTTTAAAATAATAACGATTAAATTGGTTTACGACGGTTTTTTTTTCGCCGTAAGGGGATACGAAATTACGAATAGTTGTGGGGTTTTTTAATCTCGGTAATAGCACGCAGTGGTTTTTTCGGCGACGCGAAATTGTACGTTGTGGCTATTATGTGTTTTCGCAGAACGATCGTTTTGAAGGGTTTTGCAACGAGCTAAATGTGCTACGAATGATAAGAAATTTTTCGAGAAAAAAAGTGAAATTTTAGGATCTCGTTTTTTCTTCGTATAGATGTTTTTATTTTGTTCCTAGAACGAAGGAATGTTGGATTTTCGGGTGTAAGATGAGGTGAATTTTTCGTTCCTATCATTATAACCATTGCTCGCTATTTTTAGCGGAGTTTTTAACTTGAAAACGACAGCTATTACAGCCCACTAGATTTGAGAAAGGTGAGGGGGATACTCACATCTTTGCGTTTCAGACCATTTGTAATTATTTGGCAAGTGTCTAACTTATTTTTGAATATATTTTTTCGCTCACCGCGTAGCGCCGGCGGATATTTATAATATTTGCTCAAAATTTGGTGAAAGACTTTCCTTGAAAATGCGAAAAAAAATTCTTTTTTGTTTTTTCGATACACCTCAAAATGGCGAATCACTCAAATTTTGAGGAAAAATTGAGAAGGGACAAGAAGCTCAAATTTTTTGTTTTTGATTTTATATGAAAGAGTGAGTCACAGACGCCAACATATTCAAATTTCATCTTCCTAAGTGCATTTGGAGGGGAGTTAGAGCAGAAAATTGCGTTTTCAGCAAGTTTTAAGTCATGAAATTTATGAATCTTCTATTTCTCCTCACCAAATCAACCTAGAAAAATCAAACTTTGTGTGTGGGATTAGTTGGTGACCAGAATGTGGCTTCTTGAATTTCGATCAAAATGGATCCAAAATGGCGGATTATCAAAATTTGAGTAGAGCTTGAGGAGCCTCAAATTTGTAAAAATGTAATTCTTATGAACTCCTGTTATTATTGGAGAGAAGAAGTATATTATATCCGAGACTCACCTGCATACATGATGTTGGAGGGGAGAAGGGGAGGGGTTATCGACCTCAAATGTAGTGGTGATACATGAATGATCGAAATTTTTTTATTGTGGTGTCATTTGATAAAATGAGCCCAAGTGACCAACTTGTTCTGATTTTACCTTCCCAAGTGAATCTACAGGGAAGTTAGAGGAAAAACGGTTTTTGGAGGGGAAATTACTTCAGGAAATTTCATGGATCTTCCACACCTCACCCAATCAACCTAAAAAGGTCAAACTTCGTATGTGAGGTTGGATGGTGATCTGAATATGACCTATTGAATTTGGATCAAAATAGATTCATAATGTCGGATTATCAAAATTCAACATCGAGGTAATAAACTAAAATTTTAATTTACTCTATTAATTTTAATTATCCTGTTATCCCTAAAGTAATTTTAAATAAAAAATAAATTTTTATAAAATAAATTATTTAATAAATTTATCTATTAAATTTACCCCAAAAAAATAATCTTTTAAAAATTATAAAATTTTTAGGGTCTTTAAAATTTAAGTTGAGCTTGAGTAGACTTAATTTGCTGAAATTTGAGAAATATGTTTTTATGCTAAATTTATTGCATAGCAAAAAATACTACATTTGTTCTAAATTTAACTTCTTAAACGGTTTCGGATGGGATAGAGTAGGCTTTCAGACTTGGTATTGTGTGTGGCCTGTAGTCATGAAGTGATTACCAACATTATTTTCAAGGCTGAACAAGCCTCTGTTGAAAACTCAGCTCCATTAATGCGGCATGGTTGCTTACTTCTTTTTTTATAATCTTCCTCCTCCTGTTTTCAATGAACGTGAAGTACCAAGTGACCACTAAAATTGTCTTCTTCTTCTTTTTTTTTTTTTTTTTTTTGAAGAAAATTGATGAAGTCATATCAATAATGTTTACCGAAATACCTCAAAAAATAATCCAAGAAATTTCAATTTGATTGAAGTGGTAATGTTTGTTTCTTTTTTAGTGGTAAAATGTTTAACTTAAAAGTTATAATCAAGTCTGCAAATAGAAAAGTAAATCTTGCATTTATCTCCTCTCTTTTTAAACAACGCCTTTTTTATTTTATTCTAACCTATGAACTATTTTTATTCATATGTCATGTTTGAGTGAGGGGGAGTGTTCATTTTTTTCCATATGTGAAAGGGTTAAGTGAAAGGTCATCGAATAAGGTTTCATATGATCAGCATTTGAGAAAGACTTGGATAGCCCTATATTGTTCAAAATTGATAAATGCGGCTTTCACAGGTGATGATAGAGGGGAAAGAGGGGTATTATCGTCGGGGATAAACAAAAGGCCAAAAATGTTCAATTACGATTTTATATGATGAAGTAAGCCCAAGTGAAAAACACACTCAAGTTTCAGTTACTTAGTGTATCTGGAGAGAAGTTAAGGAGAAAAATGACTTCTAGAAAGGGAAAAAAGTAAGGAAATTTTATGAATTCTCTTTATCTTTTCATCACATGTTGGAGACCAGAATGTAAACCCTTAGAGTCGAATGAAATTGGATCTAAGATGGTAAATCATTAAAATTTGAAGAACGTTTAGAAGCTCCAAATGTTGGAAATTTGGAAAATATGGGTTCATGTGGTTCCTGCGAGCAAAAAGTATTCCATATTCCCAATTCAGCTTTTTAGCTGGTTTTGGAAAGGATAGGTGAAGGTTTTGACTCGGTACTGGATATGGTTTATAGCATCAGGGATTTGGTAACGTTATCTGAAAACTTGTACAAGCCCTAATTATTGACTAAGCTCCAGTAATACAGCGTGGATGCTTACATTTTTTCCTTTTTTCTCTATTTGTACGCATTCATCATAGACTCAGAATGGAAGATTTACAGTTGAAAGATTCTGTGGTCGCATTTATAGGGAAGCTATTTTTCGAAAGTCAACCGTAATTTTTATTTGGTCGTACGATCCACCGGGAATGATTGTAATTTTAGAAACTCTCGGTTACCATTTTAGACCGCATTCAGTATCGGCGAGTAATTTAAACGCGCAGAGGGTTAAAACATAACGTTCGGCGTAGCCAGAGGCTTGGGGAAGATAAAATAGGCCGGGGTCGTCGCCTGTGCCGAAGTCTCGGAATAGATGGTAGCACATTAGCGGCGAAAACGACATCGGGAGAGATACGATGGGTGTGGAGCGCGATTAAAATGGTCGCGTATTATTCGGGTCATTTGATCGGGTTTACGACGATCGTCGATCTCGTACCGGTACGCAACGTTAAAGGGAACGGAGAAGTAGCGGAGCGAAGTAGTAAAAGAAAAATCGAGGACATCGATAAGCAAAATTACTCGGAAAATTTTCAACGAATGGGAGCAGCGCGGAAGGTTTAATGAGTTTTAATCAAATTTTGGCAACGGTCCATATCTCGCGGGGCGACGACGACGTAATCGCGTTCGAGTACTCGAAAAAGCTACAAATACGCGGCGGCGTGTGGGTTAATTATTTTAGATTTATCGTCGTATTAGTTGTTGGCATGGCGGCGAAGACCGTCGTATCGAAGTGCGAGGGTGTCGACAGTCTATAATAAGGTGGATACACGTATTTGCTTGTATAGCCGTTGTCGCGCGTTGAATGTAAATTTAAAAGTTAATTTTTAGCCGAGTTTTCGATGAAAACGATAGCTATCGCTACGTACTTGATTTGGGAAGGAAGGGTCGGGGAGGATGGGGTCTTCAAATATTTACGTTTCAAACCATTTTTAATTATTTGGCAAATATCCAACTTTTTGGTATATATATTTATATGTAATTATGCATATGCGCTATCCGAGACCCGTTTCATACCACTGATGCGAAATCCGAAATTCTGAGATCCGAACCTCAGATCTAGGTTTGCCTGAACTATTTTTTTAGACTCTACATATCACACAGATCTCTATCATTCATACTATAGGCAGATCTTGTTTTGCAAAAAAGTACTATTTGTACATAACTCAAATTGCAAAGAGGGGAAACGAGACTAAAAAATATCGGATCTCATATTGACCAACTATACCCAATAACAAAAAATTATTTTGTAAGGTAAACTCTTCTTCTAATGCAGAGATTTTAACTATCATTTTGTTTTGAAGTGGTTGTTTCCACCTGGTTTGATAATTTATTCATGGATATTGCCTAAAAGCATTTCTTAGGTTGGATCTCAGATGGTCTTTTACTGTGTGCATGCATATATATATATTTTCTCACACGCGTAGCACCACGGGGTATTCATGAAATTTGCTCAAAATTTGGTGAGAGACTCTTCTTGAAAATGCGAAAAAATTGCTTTTTTGTTTTTTCGATACACCTCAAAATGGCGGATCACTCTAATTTTTAGGGAGGCCGGAGAAAGGGCAAATACCTGAAATTTGTCGTTTTTGATCCCATATGAAAGAGTGAGTCAGGGAAAGCAACATGTCCAAATCTCAACTTCCTAAGTGCATTTGGAGGGGAGTTGGAGCAGAAAATAGCTTTTTCAGCAAGTTTTAAGTCATGAAATTAATGAATCTTCCATTTCTCCTCACCAAATCAACCTAGAAAGATCAAACTTTGTATGTGAAATTAGTTGGTGACTAGAATATGGCTTCTTGAATTTTGGTCAGAATGGATCCAAAATGGCGGATTATCAAAATTTGAGTAGAGCTTGAGGAGCCTAAAATTTGTAAAAATGTAATTAATATGAACTCCTATTATTATTGGAGAGGGAAAGTATACTGTATCAGAGACTCACCTCCATGCATGATGTTGGAGGGGAGAAGGTGAGGGGTTATCGACCTCAAATTTGGTGGCCGTACATGAATGGTCGAAAATTCTGTATTGTTGGGTCATATGATGAAATGAGTCCTAGTGACCAACCTATTCTGATTCTACCTTTCCGAATGAATTTGCAAGGGTGTTGGGGCAGAAAGTTTTTTGGAGGGAAATTACTACAGGAAATTTCATGAATCTTCCACATCTCACCAAATCGACCCAGAAAGGTCAAACTTCGTATGTGAGGTTAGTTGGGAATCAGAATGTGACTTCTTCAGTTTGCGTCAAAATGGATCAAGAATGGTGGATTATCAAAATATGAGCTGAGGTTGAGGATCTTCAAGTACTTATAATTTTAAAAATATGTGTTTATATCATTATTGCATGGCAAAAAATACAGTGGTAGTTGTTCTAAATACAACTTCTTAAGTGGTTTTGGAAGGTATAGGGTAGAGACTTGGTATTGGAAAGTGATCTGTAGGCATGTGGGGATCAGCAATTCTAGTTGTAAACCTGTACAAACCCCGATGAAAAATTCAGCTCCACTAATGCGGCATGGCAGCTTACATTTTTTTTTTCGCGTTGGAGCCGTAAGTTGAAAGAGGAGGGGGGCGGATGTGGTAGAAAAAATCAACGGTAGGTATCCCCGACGGAACGAAAAGTTCTTGTAATTCCTATCGCGCTTCTTTATTTCATTTGCCGCGTTGGTCGGCTAATGCGGGGAGGTGTTTGGTTCGTCGGTGGCGCTTTCGCGACCCGTTGCGAGATATCAAAGAAGAATCCAATCCGCGAATGAGGCGACACGAAAGCGACGCCCGCCCTGTGTAACAAAAGTATAAAAACCCTAATAAAAGTTTAATAATACGCCATTCCAGGGCAGAGGAGGGAAAACGCAGGGAAGAAAAGCCTGTCCCCGGTATCTCAGGTCGGTACATTTGGGAACGTTGTTGAAACACGGAAACTTACTCGGATGTATTCTTTATCTTGGCGGGAAATTTTTTTTCTCCTTTGGAAAACGAGTTTAACCGAAGTTGGCCGCAACCTTTCGTTCTATTCGACGGTGTAATTAGGCGTTCGACGATCGTTTTAGCGGAATTGTATCATCTTCGCTGAAGGCGAACGTTTTGGCGAAATATTACGTCGTAAGGTTTTTCGCGCGGCAATGGCGCCGGCGGTGGGACGCGAATGAGGATAATTACGAGAGGAGGAAGTAGACGAACAGGAAAAAGAGGATTTAAATATTTATATTTTTAAACGCTTCGTTAATAATTGATTATTTAGGCCTTTGCGACGATATTGAAATATAGGACGGAATTTGGAAACGGTTATTATATTTCGACGTTTCGCATTTTTAATTACCCCGGGGAATCGGGTCGAGCGACGATGATGTTCGGCAAGAGAACTCGTATTTCTCGAAAATAATATTCTCTTCGTCGTCTAAGTAGCGTGACAAGGCGGCTGGTGAGAAATGGATAGCTGATCGAAATTTAAAATGAAAATTTTATTTGACGATTCGACGTGGCGAGAAAGTAGATTGAGTTTCATTGCTCGCTGTAGGAAATTAACCTCGAATTCGGATCCGGCTTCGTGAAGAAGCTAGTAATCGATGTGCAATACGATAACGCACTTTTGTCTGAAATTTGTCTTCCCCTACGTCTTTATTTTTTACCTATCTTAGTGATCACGGATCAACCAATAAGAAATGATCTCAGGTTAAACCAAAATCATTCAAAGTTAAAAGATCTGATTTAAACTCAAATAAAAAAGATCAATGGTCGAAACTTTTTTTTTCAGATGTCCAGTTTTAAATGTGCTGTACTTCCTTTTGTATTTGAATCAATGCTTTTCTAGATGGAAGTAAAATTGTTCGAAATGGTTGTATTTTGCAATGTTTTAGGCAATTTGGAAAATGCGAGTGTGCATAAGGGTATTTTTTAGGTCATCCTACTTCTGAAGCATACGGCTCAGAAGTTGGTCCCAGTGAAGAATAGACCGTAATTGTTATTTTGTTTCATCTTGTAAATGTTTTGGGAGCCATAGCTTTAAAATTAATTTCTTTACGACTTAAAATGATTAAGTATGACTTGAGGTATTGTATAGTAGTGCAAATACCAATGTTTTGACAATTTAAACTTTTTTTGAGAAGAAAGAGTATAGAAAGGAAATGGTGTTAAATAAAAATCGAATTTCGCTGGGTACTGTAGTTAAGGATGTGCTGGACCACCATATTGTGAACCGTTCATACGCCTTTTTCACCGTTAAGAAGGCAACCTCGCAAGGCGATAAGGTAACTGCATTGACGCGCTTCATGAACATCATTTTATTCCAGTTTTTGGCTGAAAATAATGTTGTTTTGTGTTTTTCATTTTATTCGAACTGCTAATGGAATGGATCGGCTTTTCAGCTGAGTTTTTGATTTCAAACCATAATATTACAACTTACCTTCTGAAAATTTGTCGAGAAAGTCTTCCTTAGAATTACGAAAAAGATCTTTTTTGTTATTTTGATTCATCTCAAAATGGCGATTCCCTCAGATTTTGAGAAGGGGTGCAGAAGGGTCAAACAGCTTGAAATTTTTGTTTCTGATCTCATATAAAAGAGTAAGTGGAGCACAACAAGCTGGGCTGCTAGGCTAACAAAACGCTAGGCAGCAACAGTTAAGGCAAAACCTCAACGTAAGGCATGGTGGAAAGAAGCACCTGGAATAAGACAAGCGAAAATACATTTCAAAAATGCAAGCAAAGGATTTGCAGAACAAATTCTCAGAATGGATAGGAAAAAGCTGAAAATTGTTTTAGAAATTCTAACGGGACATTGTAAGCTAAATAGACATCTATATATACTATGAGTGGTAACAGATTCCAACTGTAAATAGTGTAAATTAATCGAGTGTGTAACCTCAACCTCTGTAGCGAAGAACTAAGTAAAAGGTGTGAGACTCTACATCTTTTATTGACAGAATTTCGACCAATCAATTTCATCCTTTCATTATGAATTTGAATAAATTTCTGTAATTTGTTTCAGTTGGGAATTTCGATTAAAATTGCTGGTGTTGAATCGAATTTGTGGAAAATTACTCTCATAGACTTGAAGAAAGTTCAAATTCGAACAAAGTGTATATCGAAACTCAATAGTCGATATGTTGCACAGTATACTTCCCTTGGGCGAAAATTAGTCTATTTCTCCTCCTTCACCTTCCTCCTTGCTCTTAGCGAAATCGTATCATGTAAAAAGAAGTGAAAATTCTATTTTTGGCTTTTTTATTTTCATACTAATTCCGAACCGAAGAGAAGTTTTCCTTAGAGTATAAAATTTCAATGTCGGGAAGTAAGGGGAGAGTGTTTTGATGAAAATGAAAATCACTGAAAGTCTGATGTGTAATCACGCTGCGATATAAATTCGTAATTCCAACCCGAACTGGTTGAGAATGTTGTACGCGCTAAATCGTTTCTCTTTGGCGGGTAAATGTCGCTCCGCCTACTATTACTCGTAGCTCCGCCTACTATTACTCGTAGCTCCACCTACTATTACTCGTAGCTCCGCCTACTATTACTCGTAGCTCCGCCCAGTATGTCCTTTAGCTCCACCTTCTGAACGTTGGATTCTTGAATATGCCTCGATGGTATCATTTAAATGAATTGCGTGCCACCTTCTCGATATCGTGTGAATAACTAAAGCAGCGAAATGAGTGAGGATAAATTGGTGGGCGTGAGATTGAGCGTGAATTTCATTTTCGCGTGTGATACATGAAATTTCAATTGATTCGACGTTTCGTGAAAAAAAATCGTTTGTTGAGGTCGAATTCGTACTCGGATCTGCGTTTCAGGTGTTAAAAGTAAACATTCCCGCGGTTTAGAGATGTCCCTCGTGTGATATGTCATTGAAGGAAGATATAGGGAAGCGACTTACAAAGGTGTGAAATTTTCGCGGTGGAATGTTCCACGAAGTTCCATCGCAGAGTGTCGACTTACGCGAATATTTCGTCAAGGACGACACGACGCGCAGATTTCGAGCTGTTTCGTGTCATCTTCTTGTTCTTGCCAAACGAAGGTTATGGAGGGGCGTAGAAAAGGGACGGCGTTTTACGAAAGAGTGGTAAAGTTTTTACCGTTATGGTGTAGATCAAAGGCGGCGTTATTAATACGTAAATTAAACGCATTCTTATAATTCTTCGAGAAATGAGAGACGCGCCGAATACTTTGATAAATGATACTCCGTTTGGCGCTAGCTGCTTTTTGAAAGGCGTTACATTATTGCCGGCTTTTGTGAAAGGATTAGCGAACTTGACGTGGTACAACGTTGTAATTAGTTCATCGGTGTTGGGTTCAGGGGTACGTGTGTGGCGATGCAGAGGAGGCGGGTTTTTTGCGCGCCGAATACCCTCGGTAGCGGCTGGCGTGTAAGTACGAAGAAGCGTCGACTAGGCGATGATTTAATTATGTACGAAATATCGAATTATACGCTGGACGGAGGAGTGGGACGGACGAAGTTGAATATTCGGAACGAATCGTTCGTTCTTTAATTAATGGCGAATATCACGCACGGGTTATACAGGTTGGGAAATTATCGCGAAGTTTTTTTCGCATTCGCCTGCGAAACGAAATTAATAAAAACTCGAACCGCGTATAAGGTTTAGAAACACGTGCTAGTGAGAGAAAGAGAGATGTAGAGAGAAGGAAAACGAAGTTAAGCGGGAATTTCGAGAATATAGGGTGAAAATTAAAAATGTATCGACGTTAAACGCCGCCGAAAGAATACAGGGTGTTCCGTTATGATCGCAAACCCTGTTTATGGGTGGTGCGGCTAGTTAAGTTACGCATATGTATGATGGTCGGCCTATTCAAAAATTTGAAAGGCTGAAGTTTGCTGATATTAAACGATATTTCCCACTGTTGCCTATTTTCAACTAAAAATTGTAAATAAAAAAAAGAAACTTTGTGAACAGTACCCTTCACCTGGAATGATGACGAAAGGTATAAAACAAGAAATGTAATCATAGAAAGTATCGGCATTCGCAATAACCGAGCTGAACAAGGCATATCGCAGATCGGAGAATATGCCAGCTTTCAAAGAAGGGTGCCATGTGGAGACATTATTCATGTCAAAATGTCTAAGAACATCGCTCTATTCGCATATATACTCAGATAAATGTATTTATTTAATGCAATCGAGAATAACAACTTTTCTTGTTTTTAAATATGAACCTTCTCATGAATCAGAAAACACAATAACTCAGCTCCCTATTGAAGTAACAAAGAGGAATTGGTATGTTTGGCTTTTTAAGATTATAAGTAAGAACATTTTAATTCTTAATAGCTTCCACTTTTCTCTTACGAGATTTTATACTCCGAAGTAAAAATCTGAACTTCTGAAGAGCATGTTTCCACCTACTGATTGGAATAGAATGATGCTTAGAACCTTTCCCGAGCACGATTTGCAATAATTTTATGATACCTATGAGAAAAAAATGTAAGCAGCCGTGTCGCATTAATGGAGTTGAATTTATAATGGGGCCCCAATCAGTACCTTGACTGAAAATTTACTATCTATCCCTTCTCAGAACCAAGTGAAAAGTTGGAATTTAGGATATGTTGTACTTCTTGTCCGCAGAAGTCACATGAGCTCATATTTGAGTCTTTTGCCAGCTTTCCTTGACTTTGACCATTTGCCACTTTGGATCTATTTTGACACAGTTTCATTGTACATGCGAAATTTTAGCTTTTTAAGCACATTTGGTAAGGAGATAAGCCATAATGATGATATTTCATGATGTGATTTCCCCTCCGACCCTGCTTAGTGATCCACAATTTAAATATATTGCTAATTTGGGCTTACTGTCTCATATAAACCATAATCGAAAATTTTTTGACTCGTTTACCACCTACTCCCCTCTCCTTTATTACTGGTACCATAAACCGATCTCCTCTTTCCTTCTTCACTCTTCGTCAGTAATCCCTGTAAAAGATGATTTGGAATATAGTGTTCTACTTATCTCTTATAATGAACCCATATTTATGCAATTTGAGCCATTTGAAACTCCTCAAGCTTTCCATAATATTTTGACTATCTTCTGTTTTGGATAAATTTTTGACCAAATTCAAGTGGCCATATTCTAGTTCCCAAACAACCCTATATACAAAGTTTGAACCTCCTACATGTGCGTGATGAGGAGATAATACAGATTCTAGAAATTTCCTAAATCAAAATCTCATTCAAAAAACCCATTTGTTTTTCTCACTCTATCCAAATTATGGCTATGAAACCAGAACTAGAAGATGGCAAAACCCGGAACCAAGACGTATTTGAAATCTGAACTGAAACGTTGAACTATTACAATTTTAAAATCAAAACCCAGAACCGGAGCCATAATCTAATTCTTAAAACCGGACACCAGAATCATAAACCTTCCGATTTTCCAACTTTACATTTACAACACTGAATTTATGAAACCTGGTAATTTCGATTGCTGTGAAAATTTAAGAAAGAATAGAAACAGAGTTATTATTATCTAGGGCAGATTTTTCAAAACTCGGAACCAAGGCATATTTAAAACCAGAACTGAAACGCGGAACTATAAAAATTATTTTAGAACCGAAATCAGAACTAAAGCCATAATCTAATTCTTAAAACCTAGAACCAAAATCGAAACCAACTGTGACCCTTCTGATGTTCTGATTTTACATTTACAACTTCAAAATATCGTATCTTATGACTTCGATATCCCTGCAAACTGAAGAAAAAAAATTGAAATCTAAAAAGTGGTTCTTAACTTTAAAACTCAGTTATAAGTGTTTGAAGCAGGTGTTTAGTGTGTGATTGTTGGAACCAGAACTAGAAAAATCCCGGAACCAAGGTATTTAAAACCAGAGCTGGAACGTGGAACTCGTCATTTCCAAATGAAAACCTATAACCGGAGCCATAATCTAATTCTTAGAACCTAGAATTAAAATCAGAACCAAACCTGTGACCTTTTTGATTTTATATTTAGAACCCCCAATTATTATACCTCATATTTTCGATTATTGTAAAAATTTAAAAAAGAATTGAAACTGAGTTATTATCTAGGGCAGGTTTTTTTGTCAATTATAGTTGGAACCAGAACCAAAAAATCTAGAACCAAGGTATGTTTGAAACTGGAACTGAAACGCGGAACTATAACAATTTTAAAACCAAAACCCAGAACTAGAGTTACGATGGAATCCTTAGAACCCGGAACCAAAATCAGAACCAAAACCTAGAAAGTTCTAATTTCCTAATTTTGCATTTGCAACTCTAAACTACTGCATTATCTCTTAACTTCGATGTATCTGAAAATTGAAAAAAAGAAATTAAAATCTGAAAAGTCGTTCTTTATCTTGAAATTCAGTTATTAGTGTTTGAAGCGAATTTTTAATGTATGATCTTTGGAACCAGAACCAAAAGATGCTAGAACCAAGATTTGTTTATAACTGGAATTGAAACGCGAAACTATAAAAATTTTAAAATCAAAGCCCAGAACCGCTACCATAATCTAATTCTTAGAACCCGGAACCAAAATCAGAACCAAAACCACGAAAGTTCTGATTTTCTGATTATATATTTACAGTTTTACATCTGCAAAATATAGTATCTTGTATTTTCATTATCTCAAAGAATTGAAATCTGAAGAGTTGTTCTTGACCTTAAAACTGTTTGAAATGGGATTTTGGTGCGTGGTAGTTGGAACCAAAACCGGAAACCCCCAGAACCATGATACATTTGGAACATGAAAAAACCACGAATGTTCCTGTTTCACAACCATGCTCTAAATTCACTATGGAAGCTAGAATTTAGATATGTTGCTGTCTTTAACTAACTATTTCATATGTGATCAGGAACACAATTTTAAGGGCATTCGTTTCTTCTCTAACCCTTCTCAGAAATTAAGCGAACTACGATTTTGAGTCGAGCCAAAAATGCTAAAAAAATCTGTACTCGCCTAAACTTTTTGTGACCTAATTTTGAGTAATTTTATCCCCACCGGGTGGGAGGGGAGATTATATGTATGGTATGCCGAAAAATCGAACATTTGCTATATTATAATTACGAAATGCCCTGAAACGCGAAGATTTGAAGACTGATCTCGTCCTCGATTCTCTTCTTCCCAAGTAAGGTAGGCTGTAATTGATATCCTGTTTGTTTGAGAACTCAGCTAAAAATTCTGAAACTATTTTACCCATGATGCATTCTTGCGACGTATTTCTTGTTGTATTAAGTCGCTCAGTGAACAGTTGAATATTGTAAATTTTCGAATCATGAGTAATTTTTTTTATCTGCTACACTCGACAGTTGTTTTTATTGACACGATTGAAAAGTATTTTTCCAAATTAGCATATCTCCGCGCCTTGAAATTTTTAAGTAGGCATACCGTCACGTATGTGTGCAACTCGAGTAGCTCTGCTTGCCGAAGCAGGTGTCGCGATCGAAACGGAATACCCTGTAGATGGTGGTGGCCGTGAAATGGAATCGATATTTATAGAAGAGAATAAAAATTCTCTCTCTCTCTCTCTCTCGCGTATTCTTTGTCTTTGTCTATTCGTTAGAATAGTACGTATTAAATTTTTGTAACGTATTGGTTTTGTTTTGATTTGCTTACAGCGCCACCGTGCACATCACCATCGTCGACATCAACGAATACGCTCCAGCGTTTTTGGAACCGTCGTACGTACGTACAGTGGACGAAGGCCGGCTGTACGAAGAAATCGTACGAGTGGAAGCGACGGATCGCGATTGTACGCCGAAATTCGGCGACATTTGTAAATACGAGATATTAACCACTGACCAACCCTTCGTTATCGATAATGAAGGTACGTGCGTATTGTGGACGCGTACGCGCGTGTATGGTATTAAGGTGTAACGAGGAATAGGCTGTATACCCGACGGAGCCCGAATCGATTACGGTTTACGGCGCGCTGTTTCGAGAATATTAAAAAGAACGCCAATTAAGGTGTATCGACTTGTATGTGTGTTAATGCGCTGCTCGGCGAGAAGTTTTCGGCGCTTTGTCACCATATAGAAAGCGGAATGTTATTAAGAGCTTTTTCTTTGTTGGCGAGACACGAACTTATGGCGTATCGAATGCTGGTGCGATTTTCTTTGGGGAGGAATTTCTTTTTTCTCGGTGCTTTTTTTTATGATACAGCTCGTATAGAAAGTTCGGCGGAGTAATTTTAAATTTAGATTCGAGTCGTGTATGCGCCATTTTACTTCGCTGTATTATTGAAAAACCGCCCGATGTACTCGTACGAGCAGATGCGCGTAGTAATGGAATAATTTCCATATACGGTGATCGTAGCCATAGTGAACTCGCGGCGTCGAATGCCTCGGTCAAGGACGATGGCTGAACCGAATCTGCAACGGAGTCCGCAACGTTGTCCGGATGTAGTCGAATCGTTTGAATTATCTTGAATAAACGATGCGATCGAGAGCTTTTATGTGGTTAAATTTAGGACAATACAGTTGCAATTCCCCTGCATACGGAAGTGTTGAAGGCTTTTTAATCGGTCCGATGATTCTTGCAATCGCTCGAATGGTTGGCAAAATTTTTTGGCAGGTTTCAGAGAACATGATTGTGTTGAAATAATTCACTACGTAAATGAAAATTCGTGAAAGTTGAAAGTTACACAGAATTGCTGCATTCGAGTTTTTCATTTGGAATGATTGGATTTGTTAAAAATACTGTAATCAACTAAGCCTGCTACTCTGAGTGCTTCTGAAACATATCTTGAATGTAAAATGGAGATATATTGTTCGAGTACAAATTCAATGAATTTTTGGTGAGCAGGCGGGAATAAAACAATAGGATTTGCCGACCACGAAACACTTCTAATTTATTCGTATTACCTAATTGGGCAATTGTTTTTTTTTGTCATGTTGGTAAAATACACTTATTTTGTACATAAATAAAGTGTTATAGTGCCGTCCATGAAACTAGACCCTTATGTTTATGTACAAAAAATGTAATTTTTGCGTTTGTAGAGAAAACGTTGCCAAATCTCTTCACATTAACCGACTATTTTATAAAATCGAATTGTGATTCATGTCAGAGGTTCGCTCATCATTTATTCTAATCATCATTTGTTAGCTAAACATAGAACAATTTCGCACTTCCTTAATTAATTACATTTCTCGTAACCAAGAAATTATATGGCTACCATACTCTCATCTCCTTAATATTATTAGTAATTAATATGCTTTGAGTATTAATGTAAATGATATGGAGAGAGAATAATGTAGTTTCTAGTGGGAGATCTGTAGAGCGTGCAATTTGGACTAGTTGATTTACCCCTTTGACTATGTAGTGAGATCTTATCAATAGAAAAAAAAAAAAACAAAAACAAATGAAAAAGATAGACAATGAATGAAGTCCATCGTAATCATAAAATTGATGAAATTTGTTGAAAAATTATCGAAAAAAAGTTTATTGGAACACAAACAAATTCAATACTACAATTACTACCATCACAAAAATATAGAGTTTTATAATTTACATAAACGTAGATTAACCCTCTGATGGCACACATAAAAGTAATTTAAATTAGAAAATAAAAATTGTGCCGAGTCACTCAAGAAATTGAAATATAATATGTTATTGTGCTCGCTGAAATGCAGAATTAATTCATTACAAAAAAAATTGCATACTATCAAAATTGAAGGGGCAGTGTACATAGAATAAAACAGAACAATTTTTGAAAATTTATACCTCCTTCAATATTGAAGATAGGCAATTTGTTCTTCTATGGTTTTTTTTTCTTGCAAATCGTCGAACTACAACATAGCGTGGTTTTATTTTCAATTTTTTCGACCTGAAAAATGCAATAAATAATTTACATAAAAATTCAGAAGTAAATCTGTCCCTTTCAAAAATTCATATATGCAACTAACACAGATGCCCAAATTGAAGAAATTGTCGCAACGTTCAGCTATAAAGGGTGCACAGGGATGAGTAACCGGTTACGCCGGAGCGCAGCGAGGTTGTTTTACCGATGTTCACCCATGTGTGCCAATTAAAGGTTAATGTTTATCTTATTTTTGTTTGAAATATTGATTTTTATTCTGAGACTAACCTTCGGATGGATTAGTAGAAACATTTAATTGATTTTTCAATTTCGATCTATCTGTACAGTTACAATAAATCTCATTAGAATTTAATTTGGGATCAAAAACTGATGCGGTAAAAGAGAGCTCATAGTACTCTAAAAATTCATGTATCAAACTTCGAACATAATAAGAGAACATTATCGATGGTTTTTGAAAAATTTTGTAGGCTGATATTGACTGATATTTTGTGTTTTCATGTGCTGCAAACCTTCTGCCAAACCTCCCCGTTAACAATCAACCATATTCTCCATGAATGCCAAACCTTCAGTAATCTCCGCCAGTCCTCAAACATGAGCAATACTTCTGTTCCTATAACAGACGACCCAAACCTAATCCACAATATCCTTCAATTCCTCAAGCGCTCCCATCTCTTCCACAGAATCTAACATTCCTCCCGGATAGTGGCGTAAAAAACCAATAGTAGTTATAGACGCCACTTAAATTAACCATTAAAAAAAAAATTAAAAATCAACAAAACCGCACTCAAAGTGCCAATAGGTGACGAAATTACGTAATAAATTATAGAATGAATTTACTTATCTGATATTATGTTTTCATATATTGTTTATAATGAAATCATCAAATATAAATTATTATTAATTAACTAATAGTTGCAATTATAACTAAAAGAAATTTAAAATTATCATGACGATCAAATTTCACGCTAACAAGTTTGATCTTTCTAGATTGATTTGGTGAGGAGATAAATGGAAGATTAAAGAAATTTCATATGTTGAAGCTTCCTCAAAAAACCTAGTTTTGTTTTCACTCCCTTCCAAATGCAGTTGGGAAGCTGAAATTTGAATATGTTGGTGTCCGTGATTCACTCTTTCATATGAAATTAAAAATTAAAAATTTGAAGTATTTACTTTTTCTGCAGTCCCCCTGAAAATTTGAGTGATCCACCAATTTGAACTTTTTCGAAAAAACAAAGGAAGTAGTTTTGTCGCATTTTTAAGAAGAGTTTCTCACCAAGTTTTGAGCACATTTCACGAATACCCAGCGGCATTCCATGTGGGAGGAAAAAATATATATATACATGTATATAGTAAAAGACCATCTGAGATCCAACCTCAGAAATGCTGCGGGAAAAAAACATATATTCCAAAAAGTTGGACATTTGCCAGATGATCGCAAATGGTCTGAAACGCTAATATTTGAAGAACCCACCCTCCCCCGATCCTCCCTTCGTAAATCATGTAGGCTGTAATAGCTATCGTTTCCAAGTTTAAAACTCAAGTGAAAAGGTGTCGACAAAACGTTGCGAATTTTGCGAATTTATAGAAACATTTCAGTAAATGATTTTTCATCTCTCCTCAAAAATAACAATCTCGATGTTCTAGTCTTTGATAAAAAAAAAATCCGTATTCCCTCGATGGTTATTGGAACTCCCAGAAATAAAGCTATCTCTGACAAGCTATGGAAGAAAAATTATTCTCATCTTATAATCAGGAGACATTACTTTTTGCGTTTTAGACCACTTGTAACTTGGTAAATATAATTATTTTCCCCACGCATAGAACCAGTGGGTATCTATGAAAATTGCTGAAAGTTTGTAGAGAAACACTTCGTGGAAATATGAAAAATGTCTTGTTTTTTTTTTTTTTTTTTGAATCACCTCAAAATGGTGGTTCACTCGAATTTTGAGGGAGACTGGAGGGCTGGCAAATAGCTCAAAGTTTTTGTTTTTGGTTTCATATGAAAGCGTGGGTCATGGACGCTAACATATCCAAAATTCAGCCTCGTAAGTGTATTCGGAGTGGGGTTTAAGCGAAAAATAGCTTTTTGAGGAAGTTTTTGAGTTATGAAATTTCTCGAATGTTCCATACCGTTTCACCGAATCAACCTAGAAAGGTCAAAATTTGTACGTAGGGTTAGTTAGTGTCCAGAATATGAATTCTTGAATTTAGGTCAAAATAGACCCGAAATTGCGTTTTGTCAAAATGTGAGAAGAGGCTGAAATAACTGAAAATATGATTAATATGAACTCATATATGACTATTGGAGATAAGTAGTATATTACATTCCAAATCCACGATCACAAATTGTTTCGTTCTATTTAGGAGTTACACGTAGAGCACCCTGCTCTTATACAAAGAGTCTTTGATTTTTACAAAATCATAATAAAAATGTCCTTTGGTTCGGTAAATATTCCAACTTGTGTTTTTAAAAACAGAAAAACATTCGACATCTTGAATAGACGCTAAACATTGACAAAACGAAAGGGAATACAACGCAACGACGTTTATTAACAGTCGCAACAGATATTCGAAGAAGTAAATTTAAACATACTAAAAAAAAAAAGATAAAGGACAAGTTGAGTAGATAATTTCAGGTAGGTATCTTAGCTGAAATCGAACACAAATGATGTTGGAGAAAAGGAAGACGAGTTATCGACCTTGAAATTTAGTGGGAGTACACGATTGATCGAAGTTTTTTCATTGTGTTGTGGTATGATAAGATGAGCTCATGTGAGTCACCTATTCTAAATCGCAGCTTCCTTAGTGAATTTTGAGGGTGTTGAAAATTTCGGGAATATTTCATATCTCCTAACCAAATGGACCTAGAGAGGTCAAACTTTGTACGTGAGCTAAATTCAATTTTGGTCAAAATGGATTCGAAATGGCGCATCATCAAAATTTTAGAATAACTTTAAGAGCCCCAAATTGCTGAAATTTGGAAAATAAGGGTTCTTATAATTATTACAGGCAAGAAATATGCTACATATTCTGAATTCAATTTCTTATGTGGTTTTGGAACCCTGGAAGGGATTGGGTAGGGGTCAAATTTATAAAATTGCCATTTTGGATTTAATTTTACTTGAATTTGAAGGGTCATATTGGATTCATAAATCGATCGTATTTAAGAAATAACAGCTTCCTAAGTGCATTCGGTGAGCATTTGTAGGTATTCGAGATATTTCACAACTCTAAAGTTTCTCAGAACATCGTGTTTTTCTCTAAATTCACTCTTTGTTGTTTTAAAATGCTTCAATTTATATATTAATGTCCATGATTTACCATGAACGAAAATTTTGATCATTTTGGGGTCTCCAATCCTCCTTGAAATTTGAATGAATCGTTTATTTTAAGACAAGTGAAAGAAGTACTTCTCGACCATCACATCAGTATCCTCTCCTAATATTTTGAGCAGTTTTTTTGCTTCTATATCATTGGCCAGTGAAGTACAAATGGTCTGAAAGGTGAAAATATGACTGGTAAAATATGTTCAACCGTAATAACAATATTTTTCATTCAAAGCTCAGTTGAGAATTCGAGACGTGCTGAATTAAATTTTAGTTTGCGATGACATCATCAGGAATTGCTTTTAAACACTTTTTCTGAAGAAGAAATGAAGGAAAGTCGACTCGCCTGAAAAATATTCGATTGAATATCCTAAAAATCGTTCCTGCCTCGGGTATCGTAGTTGTCGGCTGCTGTGCTGGAATCGCATTATTCGCGGCAACGACGTTCGGTTTCTCGTTCGCCTCTTAGAACAGAATAATGGATTTTTTTTCCTTCGGAGTTTTTCAATTTCCGTTTACGCTGGAAGGCGGAATTTTCTAAAGAGCGGGAGAAAACGACGGCAATTTTTTCCATTTTTTCTTTCTCCTTCACTCGGACGAATTAAAAAAGCAAATGATTCGAAAAAACCGGAATACATTATTTTTAAACGTTGAAACTCTAATTACGACCAATGAAAATTACGATTATTTCGTCGGAGCGTTTCGTCGCGTACAAGTATTCTATTCTTTGGTGGCGGCGCAGAGAGTAAGGAGAAAACGAAAGAGTACAGTTAGGCGGTAACCGAACGAAACGAGAGACGGTGAAAAGGAAAAGTATAAGCTGAGTTTTCGAATAAACGTCAAAGCGTGTAGGAGGTGAAGTGGAGGCAGTTGACGAAAGTTTTCATGCAATTTGAAATTTTTATCAACTGTACCAGCATCTCCAGCATCCTTAGAAATTTTTTTTCACAACGTAAGCGATTGTTAATTTAGAAGTGTTTCTGAAATATTGAAGTTTTTACGTTATTTACATGTCGAGAAAAATAATGAACGCGAATTATTGCGCGGAATTTAAAAAAAAATGAAAAGAGACGAGAAATTTCAGCGTATTTTTTTTTTAATTTGTCGTTCGTTGTTTTGTTTGGGGAAGCGAGAATGAAGACGCGGATTGTGTGAGGTGACGATTAAATGAATTTTCGAAGCGCGTGTTCGAATAAATTTTCGTTCGATTGAGGTGGAAATGAGAATTTATGTGCCGAACTTTGTGCGACTTTACGAATGGCTTTTTCGAGTTTTAAGCGGTACCAAGGTATGGAAATGTTTTTCAGTTATGGTTTCGACAATGAAATGAAACCCATCGGAAAAATAACATTGAGTTGAATTCGACGTCGCCAAAAACGATGCAATCGATGTGTAACACGATATGATGGAATTTTTGGTTTAGCCCCGCCCTGTACTCGATGATTACCACACCCATATTGAATATAATTCATGTATCAACTGAGTGCTATGATGAAATGAGTTTTGATATGAACGTTTTAAATTGAAAATTCTCTTAAAAGATGGTAACATATAGTAACCGAATTTCATTTTGCGTAGAAGGTGGAGCTTGATTTGCCATAGGAGGAGCTAGTAAGAAGTGATGATGAAACTGTGATATATATATTATATATATCGATTGTCTGTATACTGCCGTACCGGATTAAAATCTGAGTTTAATTTTGCGATGAAAAATTAATTCTCTTTGTCGTTTATGAAAAAGACATCAATAATGCACAGATTATTTTAACTTTAAAAATAGTCAGAGAAATTGACAAATTAAAATTGAAGACCGGTGCAAAAAAAAATCATAAGAATACTGAATTGAAGTTTGTACTAATGTAAAATGTCGTGTAATGAAAAAAAAATTAAAAAATTAAAAAAAATAATAAATGGATAAAAAGTTTAAAAATGAATGAAATGTCTAAAAATATAATAATGTCAAATAATGTCGCTGAATAAATAAAAAAATTGAGGGAAAATGCAAACATAATGAGTATGAATTTGTACTGCAATAAAATGTCCCGAAATGAAAAAAAAATAGAGGGTGAAGGAAATTCCAAAAAATAATTTTTTTTTTTCAAATTGGGAAAGGAAAATATGATGTTTGATAATAATGTAAAAATTTAAAAAAATTTAAAAAAACATGCAAAAGGAAAATTAATTGAAATCTTGGAATTAATGCAAAAAACGAGGAAAACACCTTAAGAATTAAACAAAAAAAAAAACAATTGAAAATGAAAACAAAAAGCATAGTTATATAAAAATAAAAAAAAGTAAATATGTAAGAATTTTGTGGAATTAATATAAACGAATATTTATCAATTTCTTTTTCAAGTTAAAAAAAAAATGATGTATGAATGTCCTAAAATTTAAAAGGAAAGTTGAAAATGTTAAAAATATCAAAAATGTGAAAAATGCAAAAAGTGAAAAAAAAAAGAAAAACTAAACGAAGATTTTTTTGAAGAATAAAAAACTTAATATTGTAAAAAAAATCTCAAAAGAAAATGATGTCTGTAAACAAAATGAAAAAAAAATTTAAAACCAAAAAAGTCATAATATTGTGAATTTAATGCAAAAATTAAATAACCTAATAGGAAAAGATGCTGAAATGTTGGAAAATTATTCAAAATTGAAAGGAATACAAAAATTGAAAAAAAGAAATGAAAAATCATATTTTAGGTCATGTGTTTAAGTGAAAGTGATAAAATTATAAAATTTATTAAAACTAAATGAAAATGTACGGAAATGCAATAAAAACACGCAAAAATGAAAAAATAAAAGGATTAAAAAAAAATGAAAAAAAGAAACTAAAAGCAAAGTACAAAAATTTTCTAGATTTGATCCAATTATATTAATAATTTTTTTTGCAAATCAAAAAATGAGAAAATAACGAAAATGGGGAGAATAACTTAAGTTTGAAATTAAAAATTAAAAATTCTCGTAGGTGAGAAAAATGCAGAAAGTAAATAAAAAAAAAAAAAAAAAAAAAAAAACATGAATAAAAAATTACAAAACTTGAAATGAAAATGTACAAAAATAAAATAAAAAGTTCCAAACTGAAATAATTTCTCAAAAATGAAAAAACTTGGTATTTAAAAATACGAGTAATATGTTGTCTTCACGTAATTACTTCAAAAAATGAAGTATGAGAAATTAACTCCATTTGTGCGGCATGTAATGCTATAATAAACGTACCTCATAATTATTCTGCTCCCTTGTCCAGTAACAAAATGGAACAAATCCTCTCAGACAATCTTAATCATATGAAAAGACTATTCTTATTCTTGAAATCCACCCATCTAGCCCCCCTCATTTAAACCAAATTTCAAAAAATGTATGCCTCTAGCCCCTGCGACTGTACACTGCGCGTAAAAAAATATCACTCGAATAGCGGAAGTTCATTTGATGCTAAGTGCCAAACAAAAAAAAAGTTTTCGAGATAATCGCGTTTAAGGGTTTGCGGTACCTATGGTGCTTATGGAGGGGATGCAGAAGACAAAAATGAAGGCACATAAAACACTTCAAAATATTTAGTATAAACTTGCTGAAAAATGCGATGCCCGAAATAATTTTTATGACGAGTAATATACCATCGAAATAAAATATTAAGTGTAGGGAAGTGGAGGAGAGGGAGGCAGTTTTTCATAAAATGCTCTTTAACTCTGGTGGATTTGAACTTTGACAGGTGAAACTTTCTGGACCGTTTATTTGAACGATGTATCGCTCATCTAACCCATTCTCGAAGGATTATGGAATTAATACCTCATCAGTTATAGCATTTTGCAAAAATGAACCCGCTCTTTTCCCTTCACAATCAAAATACGCGTACGGTGTATAAATTAGAAAATCCTTCGAAAATAGATTGACTGAGTGAAATATCGAGCTTATGTAGAGATTGGGGAATTTTAGTCGCCAAAATTGATATCCACCCGAGTTACAATATTTTCCAAAAATTCACCCCCCTCCCCCATCTTCGCGAATCAATTACATGTACGTAGTGTGAATTCCAAAATCCTTCGAAAATGAGTTAAATTTATAGAATTGACACCCTCCCCCTCGCAGAGGTCGTTTTCAAGGTATCTTTTGGTTGTTAGGTGTTTCCTTGTAAAAATATTTTATTTCCAGTTTTCGAAGTTTTGAATCCCTGTTTTCCCTCCATATCATGTTTGGCAGCTGAAATGTTTGTACGGGGTTCCCAGTAGATTTGCTTTCCATCATACTTCTCTGGCCGAGATCGACGATTCGCGGTTACTAATGTTCTCTCTTGAGTGGATGGGTTGATGAAGTGGCACTTGGAATCTTATGAAGGTTTATATTTACAGTGGAGTTACTGAAAGAGAAATCTTTATAGGCGATTTTGAACTAGTAGGAGGTAGGTAATACGTGGTTAGGTAGGTTCAGAATATGAAGACTTGGTCGTAGTATAAAATGGCGGCGAAAAGTCGATTTCGAAAAAATTGGCACTTAGCATCCTATGAACTTCCTCTATACACTTATATAAAACGTAAAAAGAAAAATATCTAAAAATGGAGATACCTGAAAAGTAAAATGAATAGAAGAAGAAAAAAATTAATGGATACATTGAAAAGGAATTTTTACCAATTTGAAAAATTGTCTAAAATTGAAGAGATACCTATGCAACCAATCGTTTGAAAAAAAAAAATATCCGAAAAAAATATTTAAAAAATAAATAAAAAGGTTCAAGTTTTCAAGATATTTGAATTGAATCTTTTGTTTTGAAAATGAAAAAAGAATAACTTTATGAAATGGAGAGACGACTTGAGAAGGGATTAGATATGATCAGCATTTCGCTTGATTTTCTACAGCGATAAAAGGCTCGAATCGAGGCAGGTTTTCTTCTCTGCATTTACTAATAAATTTCGTTTTTTGTTTTGACGTTTGTTCGTAAGTAGTTGATTTTCTTTTTAATAATTCGAGTTGAAGTACGAATAAGATGAATCGACCTTACTAGTACGTCTAATTTGGAAATCGCTCAGGTATCTCGTTAATAAAAGTAAAGTCAACGTCCTCGTTGAGAAGATTTGCACGTGCAGGTGACGGCGACGATAGAAAAAATTTACAAAAAAAAACCACCGAAAAAGCCAACTATTGAAAATTCAACGTAGTATTCGGACGCCGGGAGTTGGGTTTATCGAGTTGGGAAAACTTTAATTACGTTATTTTGAGCGATCGGGCGTATTTTATTGGGCGTAACCGAAAAGTTTCGAGCGATTGGGAATATCGAAAAGTTGTCGGGCTCGTTGATCGAATCTGGTTTTCATTTATGATTACAGGAAGTATTCGCAATACCGAACCGTTGGACTACGAGAGAAGCCACAATCATATTTTATCGGTGGTGGCCTACGATTGCGGCATGAAACAATCGGTACCGGTGATGGTTACCATCAAAGTGAACCGAATATGTAAACTCGGCTGGAAAGGTAACGTGTGGGTAGAGATAAGGAGGTATTTTTCGTACCGGAGAATAGCTAAATTTACCGAAATACGTTTGTTCAGGTGTTCCAGAACGCGTGGATTACGCTCCGCTGTCCGGTATGGAGACGTTATTTCCGGCGGCGCAGTTGAAATTATGCGACGTACCGTGTAACATAAACAACGTATTCTCGAGGATAACGTTGAGCACGTCGCATATAGGTAAAGGCTGCGATAGGGATACGTACTCGGTACAGAGTCAGCGTAAGATTTGCGGTAAGTGAAGGATTTTTTTCACGCCTTTGGGTCGGGAATTCGCGGAATGCGGTGACAAAAGCGGTCCGAAAGTATTAAATTTTTGCGGCGAGCTCGTCTCGGCGAAATTCTTTAGTGATTGCGCGGCAGAGACGATATCAATTTACATGATTTTCAAAAGACGCGTACACCGCGGTGATAATTTTCGACCGCTTACGCGAGTCATTATAAAAAGTTCTTCGATTACAATATTCGCTTCGATTTTCGCGGAATCCGCGGTATCGAATGCGACGTCGTTTTATTATCATGTAAATTCGATATTTTTTTTCCCGTCGTTCGCGTAATTGGCTGTAGAAAAAAAATGCGAGAGGTCGAGGATTTTCGTTTGTCTGTTCACGTGTACCGAATTTCGTGGAAATTCGAAGTGGGAAAAAAAGTGAAATTAAATTACGGGATTTTGTGTTGTATCGACAGGTGCCAGCAGCGAAAGCGTCGATTTATTACCAACGCCCGGTGTAGCGGGCTCCGAATGGACGAAAACGTTGGCCACCGACGAAGGTCACGAATCCGATCAAATGTTCGAATTCGACGGCGTTAGCTCGGCCGTTGCTATACCGAACGATGTGCTGAACCATAGTCTGTCGTCTACGTTTACCATCGCCACGTGGATGAAGCATAAGCCGCAGCTGAATCAAGATAAATATGTGAAAGAGCATATTTTATGCTCGGCTGATGACCATAGTAAGCGAATTAGTAGAATTATACGATAGTAAAAAATAAACTGCCGTGTTGCACTTGTGGTGCTGATGTCTTAATAGAAACATTATTTTTCGAGTTTCGTACGTATTAGGGATGACGATGCAGTATCGATTTATCGGAGTATCGATATTTTTGGTTCGATATTGAACGATATTGTATAGAAATTTTTCATTCGATTTAGAGATGGCGATACTTGGGAAATAGTATCAGTATGAAATATTGATATTGTGAAATCGATATTATCGATATTGATAAATCGATATTATCGATATTGAGAAATCAATGTTATCAATGTTGAGAAATTGATATTGTGAAATCTATATTTTCGATATTGTGAAATCGATATTATCGATATTGAGAAATTGATATTATCGATATTGAGAAATCGATATTGAGAAATCAATATTATCAATGTTGAGTAATTGATATTGTGAAATCTATATTTTCGATATTGTGAAATCGATATTAAGAAATCGATATTATCGATATTGTAAAATCTATATTTTCGATATTGTGAAATCGATATTATGGATATTGTGAAATTGATATTATCGATATTGAGAAATCGATATTGGTTATCGATATTGAGAAATTGATATTATCGATATTGAGAAATCAATATTATCAATGTTGAGAAATTGATATTGTGAAATCTATATTTTCGATATTGTGAAATTGATATTATCGATATTGTGAAATCGATATTAAGAAATCGATATTATCGATATTGTGAAATCTATATTTTCGATATTGTGAAATCGATATTATGGATATTGTGAAATTGATATTCAGTAATATAGAAAGGAATAAGTATCGATACATCAATATCGATATGATCGATAATTTGATGTTTGGAAAATTGAAACAATCCTACAAAAATTGTCAAAATTTATGTAGTCAAATCATCAAATGACAAAATGCAAAATGCAATGTACACAAGTTGGGTGCAAGTATAACAAGATGAAACGGGAAAATGTGGAAAAAGTACAATTCGAACAGCTGATACAAATAATTACAAAAGTACAAAATGAACAACAGAAAAAATTAAAATTGGGAATAAAAACAATACGATATCGATAAAATCGATTTCTTAATATCGATTTTTTTCAAAATATTGATAGACCAAGTATTGATATTGGGTGTAGTATCGATATTTTTTTGCAGGAATTTTTTACTACACATTGAAAGTTTCATTATTTTATTCCTTTTTTTTTTTTATTATTTTTTTAATTACTACATCAATGAGCGTGTGAAATAAATACATGGGTGATTTTTCAATTATCGCAGAAATGAACCGACACCATTACGCGTGGTTCGTACGAAATTGCCGTCTGATCCTGTTACTGCGTAGAGATTTCAGTCAAGGCGACTTGAACATATTCAGACCAGCCGAATGGCGTTGGAAAATTCCACAAGTATGATTGTACCTTATAGACGTGAAATTTTCGCCTATATGTACTTAACGGTTGACTGTTGTGCAGGTTTGCGACAACGAATGGCATCATTACGCTGTTTCCGTCCAGTTCCCGAATGTGCAATTATTCATCGACGGCACGTTATTTAGAGCGGAAAAGAAAAATCCAGAAGTGATCGATGATTGGCCGTTACATCCAACGGCAGACATCAACACTACGTTAACCGTGGGCGCGTGCTGGCAAGGTGAATGATATAGGAAAATATAATTATGTACGATTTTCACGTGGAGACAAATTAAATACGATTAATTTTTTTTTTTAAATTTCGTAGGATCTGAGAATAAAATGAAACATCATTTCCGCGGTTACTTAGCCGGTTTATCGGTGCTGCTGCATAAAACCGAATCGCCAAAAGTACTCGCGTGCTTGCACAAGTGTAAAGAAAGCTTGGAGATGCCACCAATGGATTATTTGAAAACTGGAATGGAATTGTTGAGCAGTAGTGGTAGGTTTAGTATTCGCGTGTATTTGCGTCGGATTTTTTTTCGCATTTTAGATGATTTGCGTTGATTTACAGATTTGACCGAGATTACGATCGAAGGAAATAATAAAACTAATTTGGAAATGCTGGTGAAAAATATCGGATATTCGAATAGTCGCGAGTTTCCGACGCCCGGACGTAGAAATTTGCATTTGACTACGACTATCTCGTGAGTATAAAAGAATCGGTGGCTTTAGTGTGAGGTTTTGAAGACGATGCAGGGAAGCTAAACTGGGCTTTTGTATATGCATATAAAAAATTATTCAAAAAATCTATCGAAAGGTTGGAAATAATTTTTTTCAAAATCTATATTTTTTCGAGGGAATCGTATGTAATAAATTTAATATTAGAATGCTAACTACCGTGATATCTTTTTTTTTTTTTTTTTACAATTTTGTGAAAAATTCAGAATTTCTTCTTCTCGCGCAGTGGTCATGTTTTATTATTTAAAAATTAAAAAAATAAATGGAGTCATGATTATTACGAAATTCAGGGTATCTAAATGTGTTCCTAATTTATTGATTACGAAAGTAATACGCATTTCACTTCCTTATGAAAATGTGATAAGTAGATAATTTAGGAGTCGTATGTACAGTATGAACATGCTTTTAACTTTTTATGAATTGAAAGATAAGATTATATTTTACTTACATCTTTCAGTTGTTCTTGTTCCCAAAGTGCTATTTACTTGGCTTCTAAATGGCCTACAAATACGTGAATAATGTTTTGGGAACTTCTGATCAGTAAAAATGTAGAAAAAACGGAAACAGTTGGAATTGACCATGCGTATATCTTGCTGAAATTTTCGTTGTTCTTCATATCTGTAAAGAGTGATATGGGAGATCGAGACGAGTACCATTTAAATTTGTTCAGTCGACAGTTGAGAAGTTGTGAAAATCATTATTTTGATGAAATTGAAAATTTTTTCACCTAAAATGTATTGTACTCATCAGAGGCTACAAAAAAAGTTATATTTAAAATTTCGTATTTTCGTAAAGGGGGGAAATAGGGGATTCCAAAAATTTGGACTCGTTCAAATTCTACAGATGGACTATTTTTGTACATGACATTCTTCGTTACATTTTTCAAGTATCTACTATCCATTTTATATGAAATGTTTGAAATCCACTTAATTTTTTTTTCAACACGGTGAAATAATTATGCAAGGTCACGTCATCTCGGAAAATCAGACTTCGTTGTTTGAAAATTTTTCTCACAAAATGCGAAGTACTTTTAAAGGAGAACAGAAAACGTTATATAAATTTTTTTTTATGTGTAAAATTAAAGGAGCTATGCGAAATTCGAAATTTTCAATCAGCTGTTGCTCCTTCAATTTAACATGTATGCAAAAAATTTATATCAAGTTTTTTGTTCGAATTTACAAGTTCTGTGTGATAACTGAACAAAAAACGTAACCATTTTTGCACTACATATGGGACTACTTAAGAGAAATAAAGGAGGTTCCATCTAGTGCATTCATTTTTTGCGTATGTCTACTGCAACTCTGTGGTATTGTGAATTATGATTCAGATCCTCCAGTAAATTAAAAATATATATTTTTTTTAAATTAACGTGCCATTTACAGCAACTTGGCTAGGACGTGCTAATTTCGAAGAAATTTACAACCATCTGTTTTTTGGTTTTCGAAAATCAATATGATCTTAAGGGCAAAAAAATTTGAAATGGCGTTGAACTGAAATTTGGGAAGTTTTTGAGAACGATTTAGAAATTTTCGAATGGAACTTGTTGCAACAATAGATGTAAGAATTAACGATCTTCATCAGATCGAGGTTTTTTGAGGCGCTGTTTGTTTACCTGTAAAATTGAATCAAATACATTGGGGTTTGGGAACTCATAAAAAGCGAAAATTAGAGATGACGTTTCCTTCAAGTCAAATAGAGGAGACATGAAGCTCTATTTACATATACTCGTACATTTTTACAATAAATCGTCTATTATCCAATAATTTCTTGAAATACGTGCGATACAGTGATCTTACAATAAATTACAACCCTTCCTCACCCCTTCCCCTCCAAAAAAATTGATGTTTCAAAATTCAAATTTTTGGAATTTGAAAAAAAAAAACAAAAAAAATGTTGTCTACAACTGTGAAAAAGTGACTTCATATCAGCCTGATCTGAAGGACTAAAATTTTTTAAGCATGCTATTGTGGTCATTCTACAGTTGTTTTCAACTATCTTTCGAAGGTTTTCCAAAAAAAAAAAAAAACACTTCACCTTAGTATCTGTGTAAATCTAAGCACGAAAAGAATAGTTTTTGGTTTAATTTTAAAGAGCAATGTTTGCCATGAATTTTTAGGAGATAGCTCCGCAAACAATATACACAGATCCCAATTAAAGGGAGGATTTTGATTCATAATATGTGATTCATGAAACTTTCATAACTTAATGTATTAAAATGTATTTTAAATGTTTTTCTTTTTTATTATTATTATTCATCTCGCCATGTACAGCCGAGTGGCTAAAGGCATGTGAACAGTGTAGAAGAGATTATAGTTGAAGGAAGATGCGATTTTCTTGTACAAAACCCATAAGGTTTGTCACAGTTGATTCATCATCTCTCATAATTTGGGGGAGGGTAGAAGGAAAAATTTAAAATGTTATTGAAATGTATTACTTTCATGATTTTCTTTTATGTAAAAAAAAAAAAAAAAAAAAAAAAAAAAAAAAATGGCAAGTATGAAAGTATATTATATTAGTTAGCATTCCGTTTAATTTATAATAAATTAATTATATTATTTAATTTTTCAGTTTTTTTTTTTCAATTAATAAATACCTAAATTATATTGATAAAATTTTCTTTAATTATAAAAATAATTTTAAAACTAAAATGTTTAATTTTTTATATTTAATGTACATATATATATTTTTTTTTTAATAAATAAAATAATATAAATTGTTAATGACTTGAAAAGATATAAATTTTGAAAAAAATATTCCCACTCTCTCGATAAATTTTTTGAATAGTTACTTAATTTTGAAAAATAAAATTATCAGGTGTAGGTGAATAATTTTTTTTATAATAATTTACCCTTTGGTAATTACCAAAAAAAAAGTCAAATTTTATTTATCAATTTTTTCAATATAATTATTATCTATGTTTTTTTAATAATAATAATAATAATAATAATAATAAAGCAGTTTCTTAAACATGTATTTCTTAATAGATTTTATTATTATTAAAAAACTATATGATTTCAAAACAGATGCGATAATGGTCACTCGGTGAAAATTCCGGCCGTGGAAAGCTACGTAATGGTATTGCAGCCGCAACAGCCTAGCATAACCATCAACGGTAGCAGTAACGTGGCTCGTGAATACCACGATTTCCGAGCCGGCGTACGTATATTCCCGGATTTAAAAATCACCGTCGATCACGACGAAAAACATCGCAAAGAAAGTGAGTACACGAACGGAAAGAAAATGCTTTTAAGCCTGGAAGAATCTGTAGAATAGAATTTAACGAGAATATTTTCCGACGACAGATTCATTGAATGTTCCCGAGTCGAGACTGGACTCTTGTATAGTGTCTATTTACCCGTCGTTGAATCCGGATCACGAAGGATTAACGTTACCGGAAGTGAGAATGCAGCAGTTCGGTATATTAGCCAAGATCAGCAAAGACGGAGCTTCTATTACCGGTTCCGAATTGATTCGTAATTACGAATTGGTGAGTGGAGTAGTGTATGGCATTTGGAAATAATTGGTATCGAAATCGACGATTATTTGATTTTGTTGATTAGGTTCTCAAAGAGATCGAATACACGAATCAGAAACCTGCTTATTATTTGAATAGAGTTTTCAAGTTAATTTGTTCGGAATTAAATGGTCGATTTTTGAGTAACGAGTACATTCAAACGGTAAGTTGACTTTGAAAAAGACGGAATGATGTATATAAGCGGATGTTTATGTATCGATGTGTTTTAGCTTACGGTTATTCATCCGAGAGCGCCGAACACAGCGTCCCCGATGTCAGCTTCTAATGTAGATAGCATCGTAGCCGAACTAAGCCGCCATATTCCTCCTCAACCGGCGCATAATTTGTTGAACCAGCATCACGTAGAATCGCAACCAGCGCGAACAGTTATCGGTCATTATTTAGATAACACGATGGCGGATCAAACGCAAGCTATTCTTTCCGGTGGAGGTAAGATATGAGAGTTGGAGTACCTGAGGGATTGAGATGAATGGGGGATTATATCGATGAATTATTGTTTTTAGGACACGCCGTCGCCGTAATAATTGTCGTTTGTATCGGTTTCCTTATGCTGATGATCGCGCTCGGCGTAATTCGCATTCGAGCGGCGCACAGTAGAGCTGCCCAAGAGGAAATCCAAGAAACCGAAATGGCTTGGGATGACTCTGCGTTAAATATCACCGTTAACCCGATGGAAGTATGTAGTATTATTGCGAATTATAATTTTTATAGCTGAGTTTTCAATGTAAACGATAGCTATTACAGTGTACATATTTGAGGAGAGTGAGATCCGGAGAAGGGTTCTTTGTATCTTTGGTTTTTAGACCACTTGTAACCAAATGGCAAATGTATAATATTCTTATGTACATTGAACGGAGATGGATGATCTGTATAAGGCTCAGAGATTCGAATTACGATATCATATTTTGAAATGAGATCGTGCTCATTAAAAACTCAGTTCCAGTAATGCTGTATGGCTGTTTATTTTTTTTTTTGTTGAGTTTTTAACATAATAACGATAGCTATTACGGCCTACCTGATTTGGGAAGGGCTTGCGGGGAAGGGTGAAGTTTTCAAATCTTCGCGTTTCAGACCATTTGTAATCATCTGGCAAATGTACAATTTTTTGGTATTTTTAATTATATATATATATTATATATAAACACAGTTTTATACGTTATTGCACCCGAGATGATCTTTTAAGTACTTTGTTGCACCCATTGCGGATGCTATAACGTTTTCTTATGGGAGTACGCTAGAACGCATGGTTGGTATGAATTTTACGTTGGAGATTGGATGCAATAAGGTGTATATATTTCACTGGACTTGAATAGCATAAATCATTTTTTTTTTTTCTTGGAAAGCATTTGTGATCAAGAAAATGTTGTCCATATTTGATACTATTGTTATTTGAGTATTTTACTTCACGTATATTACTTCGTACATTGTTGCACCCAAACTGATCTTTACCATACGTTACTGCACCCTTTAACGTAGATATATATATAGGTGGATGCAACAATTATCACTATTTGTATATTGGGTGCAACAAGTACATTCGAAACCATGATGCTAGAATAACATTTCATGAGCAGGGTGCAACAAAGTATTGTTATTAGATATATGTATATTATATATATTTATATTTTACCACACAATGTACCGTCGAGTATAGATGAAAATCGCTGAAAATTTAGTGAGAGGCTCTTCTTAAAAATACGAAAAATATACTATTTTGTTTTTTCGATATATCAAGAAATGGCGGATCACTCAAATTTTGAGGAAGGCTGAAGGGAGACAGATAGCTTGAAATTTTCGTTTTTGGTCTTGTATGAAAGAGTGAGTCACAGACACTAATGTATCCGAAATTCAATTGTATCCGTATGTTTGGAGGGGAGTCGGAGCAAAAAAAACGGTTTTTTGAGGAAGTTTTGAGTCATGAAATTTCTCGAATCTTCCATATCTTCTCACCAAATCAATTTAGAAAGGTCAAACTTTGTGTGTGGGCTTAGTCTGACACCAGAATATGACCTATTGAATTAGGTTCAAAATGGATCCAAAATGGCGGATTATCAAGATTTCAGTTGAGCTTGAGGAGCCTCAAAATAATGAAAATGTAATTAATATAAACTCATGGGGTTATTGGGGAAAAGAAGTATACTATATCCTTAATTCACTTTCACACACGGTGTTAGAGGAGAGAAAGAGGGGTTATGATCTCAAAGAGGGGGGGGAGAGTGTTACAGGAAAGGTCGAATTTTTTTTATTGTGACGTCATATAATAAAATGAACCAGATTAACTAACGCATCATGATTTTAGCTTCCCAAGTGAATTTGAGAGGGAGTTAGCGCAAAAACACTTTTTTGAGGGGAGTTACTGAGTTTAGGAAATTTCATGAATCTTTCATATCTCCTCAACAAATCAACCTAGAAAGGTCGAACATTGTGTGTGAGGTTAGTTAGCTATGAGAATATGATCTCTTGAACTTGGTTCAAAATGGATACAAAATGGCGAATTATAGAAATTTGAGTGGAGCTTAAGGAGTCTTAAATTGGTAAAAATGTGATTAGTATGAATTCTTATGATTGTTGTTGATGGGAAGGATACTATATCCCCAATTCAGCTCCATACATGATGTTGGAGGGGGAGAATAAGGGGTTATCGACCTCAGAATATGGTGGGGATACACGAGATGTCGATAATTTTTTATTGCGGTGTCATTTGATAAAATGAGCTCAAATGACTAAGCTATTCTAATTTTAGCTTCCTAAATGCATTTGAGGGGGAGTTGGAGCAAAAACCGACTTTCGGAGGGGAAATTGCTACAGGAAATTTTATGAATCTTGTTATTTGCCAACACGAACACGTCCCAAATAAAACCTCATTTGCAGTAATGCGGAATGGCTGCTTATATTTTTATTTTTTGTAACGTGCCAATAAATTTTATTTAATATTTTACAGCAATTGGAATGCGGTACGATGAAATCGAACGGAAACCCGCCGAATCAAGTTCACGACGACGACGATTCGTCCGACGATAACATCAGTTATTACGAAACATCGGACGATGACGACGACAACGGACACGTAGCGTCGAACAAAGTTCGCGATCTAGAATGGGACGATACATTAGCCGTGTAAACGTGTCGAGGCGAAGCGATGAATCATTATTTTTAAAATCCTAATTTAATAAGCAACATCAAATAATGTATTGCATGTCACATTTTTTTTCTACGTACTTTAATATTACTTCTGGTACCTATATATTTCCTTCGTTGAAGCGGCGTTCGTTTCTAATCGACGTTTTTAGTATAATCAAAATTTTTCCTACTTACATGAAATGCACAAAAAATCGACAATTTCGCCTGCCTTGGAATCTAACGCGAAAGTTCGATGTAAATTTAAATCTATGTTGACATTCGAATACTTTATATGATAGGCTTTTTTTTTTACGTGTGTCACATCCTACGAATGTAAATCATTGTTGTTTTTCTATTATCGAGTTATATAGTATATTTTGATGAAAACAAAGAAGAAAAATTGGTAATGCTCGCTTCGATTCAACACTAGAAACTATTTATGTTTAAAGTGATACCAGTATTAGAGTAAATTTACCTGTACCGTTTTTAAGTTATGGACGAATTGATTAGGAGTATTATTTTTTTTTTTTAATGACGCATTTATTCGTGTTGCCATAATGTACGAGAAATAACGAGGTGCGTGGAAATGGTGATTTTAAGGATGAAATTGAAAAATACCAAATTAACGGCGAGGGTAAATTGAAGCCGCGCACTGCTAGCGTGTTCTTCTCGTACGTACCTATGATGTAATTTATTAAGGGTATTTATAAGCAATTATTGTTTAGCATTACGCGCCAGTATTCAGAGTGCAGTATTTCGGAATTTTATTTTAACGCAGGAATACTCGTGAAAAAAAATTACAAAGCGAACATTTAATACCATATCAATTACTTCATATGAAATGTTCGTATACTCGGGAAATGTGATGAATATCAGTATTAGTTAAGGTACGAAATATGTCCTAATCAGTTCCGAATTTTCTTCGTAGAAATTCACCAATGTACCTATTTTTTTACGCTTTTAACACTGTGTTTTTTTTTTTCTTTTTTTTGGTTTTGTTCCGGTGTAGAACTTTGCACATGCAAAAGTTAAGTAGATGAGAGGTGATTAAAAATGGGAACGAGTTGGAAGGATGGTTGTAGGGTTGAAATCTTACAAGTCGGATACTCATTCTCATTAATCATTTTCATTTAAAGTTTTGATTTTTTTTGTAATAAATTACTTATTATAAGTATTGTTAAGTTTACTGTACGTCCATTTGTATAATTCGTTTTTAAATGATAAAAACACTCAGATTTACGCGTGTGTTTTCTTTATACCTGTTGCGATGATATTTGGATGCGATGTAGCGGAAAAATGTGAACTTTTTTCTTCTTTTCTGAGTGTTTTAATTGTAACTGTTAATTTTTCTTTCGTAATGGCGGAGTTACGAATTAATTTGTAATGATAAATTAGAGTAAAATACTTACGTAAGTGAACACAAAATTTTTAATCTTATTTGTTAATGTGGTCGAAAGCTTTGTATTATTCTTTTTAGCCGTAATCGAGAACATAAAATCAAAAACATTCCATTAAAAAGAAATTCGGAATGCGAATGTATGTATACAGTTAGATTGTGAAATAACAGCAATTTTCAACCAATAAAGCTGGTAATAAATGATGGTGTATTTCATGTGTATTTATGAATGATGCAATGGGCACATACCAAGTCGAGATTAACCCTGGAATGCTACACATGTTAAAACTTGAAAATTATTTTTTAAATATAATTTTGGCCGAAAGGTGTTAGTCATTAGTTAAAAAAAACGTAAGCAGCCATGCCGCACTACTGGAGCTAAGTTTTTAACTGGGGCTTGTTTTGATTTAGTAATAACCATGCTCAACCGTTTATCACTACAGGCCACACCCAATACCAAGTCTGAAAACCCCTACCCTATCCTTTCCAAAAACACTTACGAAGTTCAATTTGGCACAAATGTAGTATTTCTTGCCATGAAATAATCATGCGAACACATATTTCTCAAATTATAACTGTTTGAGGGTCCTCAAATTATCTTCAAATTTTGTAAATCCGCCATTTTGGATCCATTTTGACTCAAATTTAAGTGGTTATATTCTGGTCACAAACTAATCCTACACACAAAGTTTGACCATTCTAGGCCGATTTGGTGATGAGATATGGAAGATTCATGAAATTTCCTGCAGCAATTTCCCCTCCAAAAGCCGTTTTTTGCTCTAACTCCCCTCCAAAATCACTGAGGAAGCTAAAATCAAAATACGTTTGTCACTTGGGCTCATTTTATCATATGACACAGCAATAAAAAATTTTCGACCCCTCCTGTACCCCCACCACTATTTTAGGTTGGTAACCCCGCCTTCCCCCTCCAACATCATGTATGGAAGTGAATTCGGGATATAGTATACAACTTATCCCCAATAACCATATGAATTCATATTAATTACATTTTTACCAACTTGAGGCTCCTCAAGCTCTACTCAAAATTTTGATAATCCGCCATTTTGAATCCATTTTGATCCAAATTCAAGAGGTCATATTGTGGTCACCAACTAACCTCACACACAAAATTTGACCTCTTTAACTTGATTTGGTGGGGAGATATGGAAGATTCAAGAAATTTCATGACTCAAAACTTCCTCAAAAAGCCGTTTTTTGATCTAACTCCTCTCAATATGCACTCAAGAAGCTGAAATTTGGATATGTTAGTATCCGTGACTCACTCTTTCATATGAAATCAAAAACGAAAAATTTGAGCTATTTGCCCCTTCTCCAGCCCCCTCAAAATTTGAGTGATCCGCCATTTTGAAATTTATCGAAAAAACAAAAAAACTATTTTTGCGTATTTGCAAGAAGAGTTCCTCACCGAATTTTGAGCGAATTTTATCCACACCGCCTGCGCAAAGTGAGTGACACAAAAAACGCAATTTTCTCAAAAACAGGTTTTTGCTAACTCGCCTCAAAATGCACTTAGGAAGCTGAAATTTAAATATGTTGGTGTCCGTAACTCACTCTTTCATATAAGATCAAAAACGAAAAATTTGAGCTATTTGCCTCTTGTCCAGCCCCCCTCAAAATTTGAGTGATCCGCCATTTTGAAAGTTTTCGAAAAAACAAAAAAAATACTTCTGCGCATTTTCAAGAAGAGTTCCTCACCAAATTTTGAGCGAATTTTATGAATACTCGCCGGCGCTACGCGTGGGGGAAAAATATATATATATATATAGTGATCTATGGTCAAAGTGGCATCAGTTTGCACATTCCTCAGAAGTGCATCTAATGTCACATTAACGACACCACAATGGCGAACGGAATGTATAATATCATAGGTTTTCTTAGAAACAAATTTTTAAAATGATGCCACTTTACCTGTAAACATCAAAAAAATGAGGCTACTACGACCGTAGACCGAAAAAAATTTTTTTGTATGAAAAATAGAATATTAGTGGTAAAGTGGCATCACCCAAATAACCACACTAGTGACGTCATGACACAAAGCTGAATCGATGAGCAATGTGATGGTGAAGTGGCATCAAAAAAAAGATGCCACTTTGTGAAAAAGATGCCACTTTACCTGTAGACGACGAAAAATGATGCCACTTTATCCATAGATAAATCTATATATATATATATATATACCAAAAAGTTGGACATTTGCCAGATGATTACAAATGGTCTGAAACGCAAAGATTTGAAGACCCCACCCTCCCCCGACCTTCCCTTCCCAAATCAGGTAGGCTGTAATAGCTATCGTTTCGTTAAAAACTCAGCTAAAAACATTAGTATTCGATAAACAAACTTAAATAACTTCACTTACGTGCTGAGAGTAAGAAGATAGATAAAAATATAGTCCTACCAACAGTTGAAAAAAAAGTAACTTTTCAAAATGAAATTTGTTTGATCGATAAATTTAGTCTATCATTAGATGTTTCTATAGAAATTTTTTAGTAAGTTTCATTTTATAAAAATAGCACTGTAAAAAAAATATAAAATTTTTATTTAAAAAAATTAAAAATAAAATTCGAAATTTTTGGTTCATAACCATCTACATACCTCACTCGCAGAAAAAATGAAACTCATACCATATTTCATTCCTCAGGAGAAGCGCTTCGTCACGCGGTAGCGTTTGGGCATGAGAGTGGTTGTGTATTGCCTACGCTGCATGAAAAGGAACATGCCGGGTGTATTTTCGCCACGTGTAGCATTCTAGAGTCAAGGGGGTGTTCGAGTTATTGGAAGTCGATGATCTCGATACTGATTTGTTTTCCCACCTTACATCTCTTCCTTTCGTATAAAATGCTATAAAATGGGAGGAATAACTTGAATTTGAGCGTTCACAGCAAATATACGTAATTATTTGAAGAAAAATAGTTGAAATAAATTTTTTGAATCAGATTCACAAACAGCGACCTCTACTTAGCAGAAAACGGCACACCTAGATTTTTTTGGAATCGACAAAATTTCAAAAAATCCAGGACCTTGGGTATCATTTTTCGACGAAAAAATTTTTTTGCCAGGTTTTATTTTGACGGAAAATGCCTACTTGGTGGGTTTTAAAACCAAGAATTTCATTTCTGCGGTTAGTTTCGCAATAAGATGCGTTTTTGCTGACATAGATCGAATTTAGTTGCGCTAGGAAAAAAGAGGCAGGTAGAAACTAACGCCAAAGTTTTATCATCGATCTCAAATCAACCGAAACCGACACCTCGTTCGCCACTCTGACGCTATTCTAACAATTTTTAGAGGTTTTTGCAATTTTTTCGAAATACATTAGTAAAGAATAATTATTTCTGTTATTAAATCTTTTAAATAAAAAAAAATCTTATAAAAAATATTCCACACTCTAAAAATTTAATTAAAATAAGAAAAAAAAAATTAATTCTATATTTCGAATATCCTGTATATCAACATTATATTCATAATGCACATCTTCGGAATACATAGCATGGCGTAAGTTATTTTTTGCCAGTTTAGAAAGAATGAATATATTTCACTGGTTTTAAGGCGGTGCTTCGGAAAATAAGTAGGTAAATGTGATAAAATTGATTTTAAAATAAAGAAATGAAAAAATTGGAAAAATAAATGCTTAATCTGTTGAAACGAAATCTCTAAAATAATATATTATAATTTTAAATCATTTAGTTGCGTTACTTTTGAGAAAAATACTGCAAATGAAAATTATATCCTATTTTCATTTGCAGTATTTTTCTCAAAAGTAACGCAACTAAATGATTTAAAATTATAATATATTATTTTAGAGATTTCGTTTCAACAGATTAAGCATTTATTTTTCCAATTTTTTCATTTCTTTATTAAAAAAACAACTTTTTCGCATTTACCAACTTATTTTCCGAAGCACCGCCTTAAGTAATGTTGCAGTGCGAAATCGAGTACGTTGATTTCGAATATGTAGTCCGATTTTATCATCTAACTCATCCATACTTCTAAATCATAGCCTATTTTGGGGGGAGGATTGGGTATCTTACCCTCCCACAGGTGTTTAAAACAACTTTTTGGTAATTAGAACAATTTACAATTTTTTTCACTTCATTTTATAGAACTGAAATCCCCCCCTCCCCACCAGCGATCCTAAAACCCGCACTGCTCTGAATTAAAACTTTCGAAAAAAAAATTACGCATACCTCGTCGCAAATGCATCCCATTGCGAAACCGACCGTAGAAATGAATAATGTAGTCCAAAGGTACAGCCAAGGCCCACCACGGCTCCACCAATATTTCTATTTTTATTTTTGGTACTCGCAACAGCCCATTCCTTCAACCTTCTTCACTTCAAAGGTTTGTTTCTCTTGGCATCAAATCACTATTCATTTGAGCCAGTACCGTGATCCTGTTTAATTCACCAATGACAGCTGTGTCCCAAAACAAAATCCTGACTCTACTAGAAACCCAAAGCCCTCAGTTAGTGAGCTGTTTACGAAGTAGACAACTCCACAGTTATGTGCAGCGGTATCATATTTAAGGCAACTTCTAAGGCTTTTGATGGAGTTGTACTCATCACACCAATTACAGCTAAACTGGCAATTCTCTGAAGCCCCTTCAGAGCCTCAATGCTACCTTCAAGTTTTACTCTTGGCCACCAGCATACAGCTCCATATGTAATTATTGCTTCATCACCAGTGCATCATTTTCTAGGATGATTTTTATGTTTTTCAACATCAACGATTTTTTGTCAAATTTCGTAGAAAAACATACACGTAATGAATGAATGTTGGATAAAAACTTGAAAATATATTTCACACATGGAAGTTTATACAGCAACGATACGCGAATGACATTTACAACACGAGCTCACCCACGCACAGCTGGATTGCAGCAAGTACGCAGCAAACGAAAGAGCGAACAACATCAACCAAGAAATTTCGTTTACTACAAATAAAAATAACTGAAATTACCCCCGGTCGCCCAACCTGTGGACTTGAAACACATTTCCGTACACTATACATCAGCGGATACGGATTTCTCGTGAATTAATATCACAATTAGAAATTTACTTTAGCCTAAGCTCATCGCATACAGCGAATGTTGAAACCCAGTCATAATAAGACCTGCGTGTCGGGCCGGAACGATGATAAAAATATGAAAAACCTATAACTCGCGACTGGCGAACACAATTACTAAAACGTAACTGTACAAAATAACGTGTTAAAATAAGAACAAAAAAAATTTCTCTCGTGAACTGATCAAGCGACTGGTTTCAACGAAAACGATAATTTCGGTCGAGATTTATTCTTCCCCAGTATCCTCTTTTGCTCTTCTTTGATTCTTTTCTCTTGCTCTTTGACTAAACGTTGCTTTTCTTCTTCCATTTTACGTTGCTCTTCGACCATGGCTAGACGTTCTTCGGCCTGTGAAGAAATAGGTGTTAGTGAAGTACGAGTTATAGACACAGCATGTTCATTAATACGTAGAAAGCTGAAATGAGCGGTCGCAATGGAGCCTTTTCACGTATATACGCGGTACCAGATTAAATGAGAAAAACATATATCAACGACATGTCACGAAGAAATACTCACAGTCAAAGTTTTACCATTAATTTTCCATAAAAATCGTGAAATTTGTTTTCCGATGCGGTGCTCCACGACTGTCAATTCTATACTACTCTCAAATGGCAATAAATAATTTGTAGGTCATATGGATAGTACGTGCATTTTTTTAAAGTCTTAAGGACTCCAGAAACGAAATATGCCCAATTTCCACCTCACAAAGGTTCCCAAAGTATCAATTAATCATTTGTAAAGTAACTAAATATTATTTTGAAGCAAAATCGTGAAACATTGCGAACTCCTTGAAACGAAATCAGCCATAATTTACTCAATTCATAGAATGCACGTGATCATTGAATTACATACCTATTTACTATTCATTTTCAAAAATATCCGAAATCTAATGCTTTTCAAAAAAATCTGAAAATGTTTAAACCTTCTAAATCTAAAAAACGAAATTGACCGCTAATAATTTTTCTTTTTTAATCATTTTATAATACTAGGCTTGTATAATAATTGCCAAGACTTTCACGCCCAGGACCGCTAAAAATGTTGATGGACTTTAAATGAAAAGAAAAAAAACCTACCAATTATTTTGAATTTCAAAATTCTACCATTTTTAATAAAATAAATATTTTTTCTAGTCTGTTTTTTTTTTCAGCATTAACATTTTATTTATGATTAATTTTTTTTTTTTTTTTTTTATTTCATGGTATGTTTTCATTTTTTTCTATACTTTGACCTACTACCAAGCGGTATATAGAGCATAAATAAATTAATAAATTGATTAACTAAATTTACTTCCAAAAATTTCAAATTAATTTTTTTTTCAATTAACATTATTTAAAACAAGTTTAATTTCTAAAAAAAAAAATTATCTTGAGTAATTACAAAAAAAATAACCATTCCAATTTTTTCTATTGAAATTCTGGAAAAATTACATCAATATCGTGACGGAATAAATACATATTATACAATAAATTAAACAGCTAACGAAAGATGAGGAGGGGTTCTGAGGGAATAAAGAAAGCCTTCAGCAGTAAAACATAGGGACTATGATTCCGATTCATCTGAGGTTGAGAATTTCTGGCAACCCCCTCCCTCCACCCATCACCGTTAAGAATCTCTCAAGTATTATACTAAGTATGAAATTTGGAAGAAATGAAGGAAACCTTTTTCCCCATCAAGTAGTTTTACATTCATAACTGTGTAAGTATTTTACACCCCTAAATGTGTAAGCGAACCTGCATTCGAAAAAGTAGTGCAGTAAAAAAAGATCTCCTATCGAATGAACGATTCATTAACTTTTGAAAATTCAACCTAAGGGTGGAAAGTAGGTTTCAAAATAACCTATTTTTTCATTTTATTTAAATGTGTAATATCCAACATGTACACATGTTTTTTCAACTACACTTCAAAATTAGTAAACAGCGTTGATTGGGGACCTTTGGGGATACACTTACTTCCAAGAAGTTACCTTTGTAGTGTTAATGCAAGAGAGAAGAGAGGATGATAAACTCTTCAGTAGTTATTCATATAATTCAAAGTTATATTTACAGCCTAGGTATTCCTTGATAATTGGACTTAAAAAATGTTGATGGAGGGGTCAAGGCGAAGGGAGAGGGGGGTCGATTTTAATATCTCCTAAATAAAAATGAATATTACATAGCACAATACGAAGGCATTTTTATTTTTTCTCGCTTCCTCTATGAAGTAAAACATGATTTTTTCATGAGAAAAAAGGGTAAAAAGAAGTTGGTAACACTGTATCACGAAAATTGGGAAAATGTTGAATTTTCAACATCAGTAATTTCAATTTTTTGGAACGTTTTAGAACGATTTTGGATTTTTGGGCATTTAATCAAAAATTGGCAACTCCGATGGTGAAAAATTGGCAACACTGCATTGTAAAATTTTCATTTTACATTATGGGGGACTTTCAACTCGGAGTAAACCATTTCCTGAAATTTGATAAAAATTGAGGAACATTTCTTTCCACCCCACTCCACCGTACAATATCTCAAAAGAAGAATTGGTGCTTTTTTCCTACTCTTGTACCTAGTTAACAGTAAACTCACCAATAATTTGAGTACATAAGTTTGTTTTTTTTTTTTCAATGAGAATGCTGATAGCAATAAAAAACCAAATTTCACAACTCTGAAAAAGTACAAGAACATGACCATGTAGACACCGAAGAAGAAAAAATTTTTTCAACACAGAAAAAAAATATCAATTTTCTTCGCTCTCAGTAAAATTTACGAAAATTATTGAATTTTGTAAGAAAACTAATGATAATAAATTTGGTGCCTCTAGACAGAGTCGCAGTATATGATACAATACATAAATGAAATAAATATTTAAAAAAAAAAAAAAAAAAAACTTATAGCAACTTATTTGCTGAAAAAAAATTATTCAAAAATATTTTTGAATATTATTAAATTTAATGAATTAAATCTTCATTTTTTAAATGTGGATTCTATTTTTTTATCAATTACTTTTTTATGCGATTCAATTTTTTCTCCATTATTTTTACTATGATAATTTTGGTGCAATAAATTGTTTCATCAGTTAAAAGCAACATAATGGAATGACTGCTTTTAAATTTACACATATAGAAATTCTTATGTGTCATTCAGCGAGTACTACATTTAGGCTGAATATTGCCCACCACGTATAACCGACACCGTAAATAATTCCACTGATCGAAACGCTTACCAATTTCTTTTGAGCTTCTTCAATTTTACGATTATTTTCGGCCATTATTTGCTCGAGTTCTTCTCGTTTCCGTCGTTCCTCTTCCTGTAAAAAGAAATATAAGATGAAATACGTATTGATGTGATTAAGATCCGTTACCATAGGCAAATATCGTACAAACATGATAGTGTGTAATATTTTATACACTATACATTATTTGTGTTAGCTGAAAAAGAAAAATATACGAGTAACAATCGAGTCGAGAATAAAATCAACGACGAGACTGAGTGAAATGCTGAAATACAATTCATCAAACAACATAACAGTAACAGTATCGTAACATGGTAGGTCTTTTTTTCGAAATTTGGTGTGGTAAAAAATATGTAAGAGAAGTAGAAATATCCTGTAAAGCGTGAATTATCACTACATATAATATCAACATAAGTATAATGATAATGAAAGAAAAAAACCAAGCCTGTAAGAAATATAATAGTACCTAAGATGTAATAGGCCTACCGCTATGACCACTACTTCGAAAATCGATACGCCAAAAAATACAAATCCGAGCCCCCTGGAAATAATATTAAAAAATGTTTTATAAGAAAATACCTGTAAACTGCTGCTTTCACACCTGACTTATTGCTACCGAGAATGGCACGGATATTCTTAATTTCCATATTAAAAAATCGCCAGCGTACAATGGCTTGAACGTATCATAATCTTCAAAGTTCGCCGATGTACGTTAAGGTACAATAGCTAAAGAAACAGGATTTATTCTACGTACACAGTGTGCGTGTACATTATTTCATTAATTTTAGTCACTTTCACACTTACTTGCATTTGGTTAATAGTAATTAGGCGCGAATTTATAATTATAAAAAAGTAGGTATTTTGTATACATAAGACATAGGTAAATACCTTCTACAAATTACATAGGTAATGGGAAATTATACGTATTATTTCGATCGAAGGGTGTTAATTTTTTGCAAATGACGTCGTACGATGAAATTAAGCCCATTGTTGCAAATTTCAACGATCATCATTAAAAATTCAATATCAGATAAGAAAAACATTACGAACATCAACAACGGGTAAATTTCGCGTACGTACGAGTGAATTTATAACATAAAATTCTAAACACGATCTACTAAAAAAAAAGAATATATGACATCGATTACAACGGTTTCCTATCAAGCTGAGCGATCTAATTAAGTGGGAATGCAATCAGCGGGTTGACGAGAAACCGTCGCTATACACAAATACATATAAGATACGGAAACAATTAAACCATTCCTTACCTCTCGTTTCTTTTCTTCTTCTAAAAGTTGCATTTTTCTGCGTTCTAATTCTTCCATCATTTCTTTCTCCATGATTTTTTTCACTTCTTCGATACGTCGAGCTACTTCAGCTTCTATTTCTTCTTTACGTTTTTCTAATTCTTCTTCGACCCTCTTATTGACTAATTCTTCGATACGTTTAGCGGCGGCATCTTGAATGAGCTTTTGCTCATGTTCGCGGTTCCGTCTACAACAGCGGTAATGTTTAACTGGGAAAATTAAAACGATAATTATGTACATGTAAGTTACCTTTGTCTTTCCATTTCTGCTAGTCTTTCAACTTCGCTCATTTTTTTACTATCGTAGGATCGTTTCCTAGAATGAGATGAATATCTACCGCTTTCCGAGCCATCGGAGCTGCTCGATGATTCCGAATGTGATCTTTTTCTGCAACCGGGAAGAAAATTAAGGTTTAATATAGGCGCAAATACGAGGTGATGATGTTTAACGAGTAATATTACCTGGATTTCGATCTTCTGTCTTTACTATGCTTTCTTGAGTGACTTCTTTCGTGAGACTTGGATCTTTTTCTGTAATGTTTACTTTTGTGTCTACGTTTAGGCGATTTACTTCTACTTCTCGAATGGCCCATTTTAATTTATTAATTGAGTATGACTATTTTGACGTAACTTTTAACATTAAAACAATTATATAAATACAATAAATTAAAGAGTACACGACGATTTTAAAGCGTTTTTATGGATTTAAGCATCATGGAGATTGGAGTTGAAGATATGCGCGAATGTCACTGACATCTGGTGGTGGTTTCACGAACTGCTTGAAATGGAACGGAGATGAAAAACGATACAGAACCGAAACGGGAACGAAAGACGAAAACTTGAAAATTAACTTGCGAGTTGGAACTTGAGACAGAGGATTGGTACCTTTTTGCGCTAAATGAAATGAAAATTTATTATGGACATCATACCGAAGAAAAAATTCATCAGCTTACTCTTTCATCTTTTCTAGCTATAATCATTCATGTTGTGTACTGGTAAATTAATCACGATAAAAACTTTCATAAATCTTCCTCATGTTCTCACCAAAATCGTGCTAAAAAATTAAACTTACTGCAAAACTTCATAATATAAATGTAGAGTTACAATCTTAGTTGAAGAACAGAATGTGACTTCTTGAATTTAGATTAAAATGAATCCAAAATAATGTATCTTCAAAATTTGAGAAAGAATTAAGTAACTGGCATCAAATAATTATTAAATACTTGTGAACAATAAGTTCTAATACATAACCCACTCCAATTTCCAAAATTCTCAATATCTCGACTCTATGCCTCTATTGGAAGGGAAGAATTTCAGAATCTGCACCAACGTGTAGAAAATAGGTATGAAATAAGAAATGAAAGGGTTAATAAGGTTACCGTACTTGCATTACAAAAATGCTGAACAAGTCCAATAAATTAAAAACTTAACTTCAGTAAGTAATGCTGCGTGAGTACATGATTGCTTATGCTTACATTTTTTAAAATTATCATTTTTATTTCCTACTTTTTTTTTGTTTTGCTCCATTCGCTAACCGATTTTTCAACTTTTTACACAATATAGAACACCCATCCCCAATGCGTAATAACTCTTCAAAAAAACTATCAAAAATATTGAAACAGCATTTTCAACCAGAAATCAATTTTAAGGATGTAACATGAAGAAAGAGGATGTTTCAAAGCACTTTGTGAAGGTTCAGGATTGTAACTTGCAATAGAATATGTAAATTCTTTAGTTAACTAAAAAAAATAATGCCTGACCATTCAAAGAGTATTCTCAAAAAAAATTTATTCGCTCGTGAACCAATCACCATCTAATTTTAGATCAAAAAAATTGTTTGAAGAATGATATTGTGTGATTGTTCGCTATTTTCTTTGATTTTATTTTATATTCACTTCAAAATTTCAACTATTCGAATTCCACAGCTGGTAGCCATGTATACAAACATATCAAAAACGTCTATCTTTGTACACAACTGACTAAACGAAAATCAATATGAAAAAGAAAAATTATGCCTTGAAGAAATAAGAGAAGTTTTTAACCTTTCGATGACTTCTACGCTCCAAAAAAAAATAATCATCAGTCCGGAAAAAAAAGTTCGAACATGAAACGAAAAATTGAAAAAATGAACGATTTGATTTTTTAATTTTTTTGCCTATCTTTAATTAATCATGAATACGACCTTTTTCAAATTAAACATTCAATCTCAAAGTCTTTGTTTTCATGACATTGCCTTCGCTCAGATCACATAATTTCAAGTTGATTTTATTTTGAAAAAAAAAAGTGATCTAATCTGGATACACCTTTCCCTGTGGGGTCTACATATATTATTCGATACTTGGACGATGCAGTGGAATAGAGAAGAGGTTTTACCACTTATACAAACCATTTATTCTTATTCGCTTTCAACCTATCATTTTCCCATGTTTTACGTTCTCTTTTTTAATCCTCACTATGCGAAAAAACTTTACTCAAAACGCTTTCGCAGCAAAAATGAAAAAACATGGATATGTTTATTTCAAATTCAAATAAAACTTAAGAAACGCGAAGAACGGAAATACGTAAAAGCACAACCATATACAAAAAATAAAAGTATAATATACATTAATATATACAATTTGTTCAATACGTAAAACAGATTCTTTCTCTTCTCAAAATTACCAATTTAACGTCAACAAATAAAAAGAAAAGAATTTCTCACATCTCTATAAATTACAACAAAATTAAAATTACTTTGTTCAAATGCTAAACAAACCGGTGCAATGATAGTCACAATCATTATCTGTGTATGATAATCAAAACATCAAGGTGAAATATGAAAGTTAAAAATCCGCATTACTTTTAAAATTCCTGCGCGAAATTATCACAGATATTTTAAATTGACTAGACATATTCACGGTATACCTCACACTGATGAACTTGAAGCGGTTTTATGTTTCTGTAAGATCGACTGCTGCACTGAAACATCGGACGATGATTCTTTCTGGTTCTCTTTTGAGTCGTTTTCAACCTCAAGATCTTCCTTCTTCGTGTGATAATCCTATAAAACACTCCGGTAAATTTTCGTCAAATATACGCGTTAAATAAACTACGACGTAATTACTTGAAAACAAGGAACTATGCAGAGATTGGTACGACATTCGGGGCAGTGGTATTTTGTTTTTCGGCGTAATATTCGTCCATGATTATCGATCGTATTCCAACAAAAGTTGCAACCTAAAGCGGGACCAGGACGGAGCATCGGACAATGATTTGAACGAGACTGGAAAACATTTTGGAAAATTTAACCTCTAAGTTACAATGGATTTTTCGTTCGAGATAAATGTTATCCAACCTGCTGTAAAATTAGGGCGGTTTTCAGATCATCGTCGAGCAGCAGCGGATCTTTATTTTCGGTTTGCGATGGTAAAGCGGAATCGGAATTTTGTTTGGTTAAGTGTGATGTTGGTACGGTAAGTAGATTACATTTTTCCGATAAATCGGAGGTGATATTTTGTTGAGGAGTTGGATCAGAATATTGCCGACCTAATGGTCGTTTCGGCGAAGGTGGCAAATCTATATCGCTATTCTCATCCCCATCTGTATCCGGCTTCGCGATATGAGACTGACGAGTGAGCAAACGGAAACGTTTTTTGATATTAGTGATCACGCTTATGCCACCAACATTTTCTAAAATACGTGAAATTTGTAAACGATATGATAGCAAATCGTAAATTTATTCGTAAAAATAACATTTACCTCCACATTTAACGAAATGAGTTTTTTCCATTGCAGGCTCATTTTCTGCGGACGAAATCTACAATATTGAAAATCATTCTAGACCATGATATGGAAATGAAAATATTCACAACGACGAAATATAAACTTACGGTGGCAAAAAGTTCAGGATTCGTTTTCATTTCGTTCTGAGAACCATTTTGAAATTTATCCAAAGAAGATGATCTTATTACTTCGACAGAACCTTCAGATTTTAGACTATTGGGGCCGAGAAGTTCTACTTCTTCGATAGAGCTACTTGGAGTAGATCCGAAGGATCCACTCGAATTCTTCTTTAGCCTTTTCCGTCTTAAACTAGTTTGCGGATCTGTGGATCTCTTTTCAGCTACGCTCTTCGTTTGTACACTCGCAATTGGCATATTCGCTAATCCTTTGATATTTAATGTTTCAGCGGCCTAACAAATAAATGAAATGAATCGAAGAAAATCGACGAACAAATGAAAAACGAATGTATTCAGCATCCACTTACTTTTAAAACGGACTTCAATTGATCTTGGGCGACATTAACTTCCCCATTATATATATAATCGACTACAGCTTTTAGGTCCTTGAATAATATATCCTTCAGTACCACTATTGGGTGTTGACAAGGATTCACACTGAATAGATCCTACATAATGGTTTATGAACTAATGTAAGAAAATATTACTTCTTCGTTATATTTATACAATGGAAGGTCCATTTACTTGAAAATACGAGCTGCATGCTGACAAGACGACTTTGTGAGCTTGTATATATCTTCCTTCGGCTGCCAACGTAACGTCCACCAATGCTTCATTGCTCAACAGGGATGAAAACACAGTAATGAAATTTGGCTGGTGGTAATTCCAACGCAAGCAATAATGCTGATTGGACATTTCCAGGGTTCTAAAAGAGTTATTTTTATTAGTTTCGCGACGAGTTAAATCTTATCATTCGATTTTTCGGATCGACGTTCAAGCTTTAACCTTATCCATCGATATTATCAATCATTCATCATTTGATTTACTACTTTAAATCAACAAATACGTCATCGTCCTTGACCTACACAGTAGTAAATTTTAACAAACCCGCCAAACATTGACAAAAATTTCCATAAGTTATACAAAACTTACGCTTGATGAAAAATTTTTGGAAAGGCTATGATGTAATGGAATTCACAAACAACGTAACACTTCAATTATTGAATTATTCGATTTCATCGAATCGTAGATAAATGCGTAATATCAATCGTAATACTCAAGCAATTTTTACACCATATTATTCGTCGCTCTACTACCACAAATGCATGCTTCATCTCTGACGTCAACTCGGAAATTTTCATGGGAGGGAAGGGTAAAAATTGAAGTTGGTAATTTACTGGTAAATTTCAGGTAATCCTTGAAAATTATATTGTTCTATGAAGATGCACGAAAATTTGCAGGCAATTTTGATTTTTTTCGATTTTTGAAAGTATTTTCTACGTTGAAATCAGACGTAATTTTCATGTTGACATGGAATTACTAATAACATCATATTTTGTGCTTTTCTTTGAAAGTGTGATCAAACTAATGTTTTTCGATTCGATAAAGAACTAAACAAGTAGACTGATTTCTTTATTTCTCCTGACTCAAAATTCAAAGATCCGTCTTCGTGAATAAGATTTGTTGCTCTTCAAATAAAAAATATTCAACTCGTAAAAGGCTCTTTCAGAATTCCACTAGAGGCAATTTTATATTAGGTCAAAATAAAAATAAAAATGTATCCCAGTGGATACAACAACAGTGAAAACTTTTTTGGGGAGGAACTAGAGAAAAGTATGTGTTAATTTTTTGAATAATTTTGAGCAATAATATTAATGAAGTACCAAATGATGTGAGTAATGATGTATAATAAATTTAGTCAGCCTAGGGGGAGGAGGGATAAATATCATGCGATCATAACTGAGTGCAATTTTCAATTTTCATTTCCGTTTTCAATTCTTCACTGGCTCTAATATCAATTTATTCAAACGATTTGCCGAAGAAAAAAAATTGGAGGGGAGAAATCGTTGTTTCCCGAAAAAATCAGATTTTCAACATTTTAAGTGAGTAGCTCCAAATGGGTGTAATTTGGGATTAAAAGACTTGAATATTTTTCATCACTGTTTCATCTATTCAAAAATGCATGTTCTCGATCTCCATACTCTTGCAAAAACACTCATAAAGTACAGTAACTCAAAATTACCTCAACGAGGGGGAAGAAGGAACACGAATGATCAAGAACAGTCCTTTCCAGAGCAAATGCACGGCAAATTGGAATTTCTCCAAATATTGCTCATGAAATATTTAAACACTGAGTTGGGGTTCGATCAACATCAGAAATATAAGAATATAAACGAAAAATTATTTTTTATATAATTTCAAATTTTTTCACAAAAAATGTTGAACCGAAAAAATTGTGGTTTCATTTTGGTTATAATTTACATATATTTTGGTTCGTTTTTCTTGTACTTCGATTCGCATTTGGTTTTGATGAAAAATCCTAAAATCCGATTTTAGGTTCGGGTTTTAATTTTAACCTATATAAATGTAATTCATTCATGAACTATTCCTTCAATAAATATTAAAATAAATCGTATTTCTAATCAACTAAATAATTTTGATATAAAATGTAATAAACCTAATATTACTTTTGGTCAATGGGAATCAGCATCACTCATAATAAAGTAATGAAAAAAATTATACCCACTGTTGAAAAATTATTCACATAATGATAACTGAAAATTGAATTTTCTTCAAGTACAAATTTATATGCAAGATGTGCAAATAATATTGGAAATTGCGACAAAAATACTTTTCGCGTCTTGTCCTTGTCAAATTTTTACAATTCGATTAAATCAAAAGTTATTCATATTTTCAATAAAAGTGAACACAACTTTATTCTCATTGTCGCACTTTTCTCAATACAATGCTATATTTGTAATACACTGTATTGCCGTTTTCCCTAAAATGCTGAGCAGTATTTGAATTTGGCCCAAGTATCACTCGAACGTCTTCGCCTACTTTCTCAACACTATAGCGGGAACGATGCTTTACGCCGGTGGCTACCACTCAAATAGGCGCCTCAATAAGCGAAGGCGCGAAGCTCATTATATAAGAATTGATGTTCACATCACTTTTTGATTGTTGCATTATATTTTTATGTAATTTTAGTCTTTAGTCGTCTATTTCAGAGCTTTCTTTACATAAATGGGTGGCGAAAGCCTCCTTACCACCACTGCTTTTAAACCTCACAAGAATCGAACTAGAAGTCTTCATAATCAATAATTGGTGAATTTAAATAAATTGCAAACGAGAATTAATTACTGAAGTTGTGTATTTAAGAATAAAATGACAAAACTGAAGAGACAAAAAAATACATAATATATACACTATACAATGATGAACTTAATGTATTTATCACATATTTAACATCTACGCAGTCTACACGTATGTGTAATTTTGTATCAAATAAGCTACAAAAATCAGATATCACATAAGCTTTCATCTTAAATGATATTACAAAAGAGAAAAACTATCACTAAACAGATTTACATAATATAATAAAGATAAGATATAAAAATTATTGAATAAAAAAAAACAAATTACCTCGGTATTACCTTTAAATACTTCTTCTTCAAAAAATAATGATAATAAATAAAATAAAAGACAATTACAAAGTAAGTGTGTACCCAAGCAAACGATCAAAAAATTTCGAAAGTATTATTTTTTTTTTTCAACAAATTATTAGAAAGCTCAAAAATCATGGCCTAAGTAACAGTCGTGTTCCTCGGATTAAAAATACGGTAAGTCAACTTAAACTTAACAAATTTATACAGGATGGAAATTTACAAAAACTAAAAAAAAACTTCACTGCAGCTATACTTCTAAAGGAAAATTTTATTTCACCAAACTAACGAAAATAACGCGATCTCTAATTCGTTTACCGTCTAATTCTTCGATAGCTTTCTGAGCTTCCATTGGATTTTTCAGACAGACTCTAGCGTCACCTGTTGCTTGTCCGGATTCGTTAAACCTTCTAATGATATTCTCACGCTGCACGTCGAAGTCACCGAAAAACTCTATAATCTCTTCCACATCCGCTTTATACGGAATATTCTCCAACCCCACGACGCATCCTGGTTTACCAAAATGTTCCGGGCCTGGAGGTCTTCTCATTGGCATAACAGGGCCTCTTGGAGGCATATGTCTGGGGCCAGGTGGACCAAATGGCATACGAGGTCTGGGAGGTGGAAAAACTTTTTTAGGAATAGGTGGTAAATTGAAACGCGGATTAGGAAGATGCTTTTCCGGCAACGAAGCTCCGATGGCATTCAATACCTCTTCTTTAGGCACAATGGTCATTGTTATAGGGTTATCTTTCATGAGAGCTTTATTTTTGGATAATGCTTCGAAGGCTTGATGTTCGTCGCTAAATTCGCAAAACGATTCTCCCGTTTGTTTGTAATTGCTATCGAACATGATATGTATTTGAGACGGTATCACGTTAATATCGGCGAAGAAGTCGACGATGTCTCTATCGTTGACGTTATTTGGTAAATTTTTCATCGATATACAATTCGACTTGAACACTTTATCCTGCGGCTCGTACTCTTCAACTTGGCAATCATCAAGGGTAGAATTGTCCTCCTTCGATTCGGCATTTACGTCGCTCCATCGAGAGTTCGTATGAGGCGTTGGTATTTTATCCACGCTCATGTTTTCCGCACTAGGTTTCTCGCCTGGTTGAGGTTCGTCGTCGTTATCCAAACTATCTTCGGAGATTTGATAATCGGCTCTAGCGATTAAATATTCCTCTTCGCTGATCGGTTCCAGTTTCACGCGACTATTGCTAATCAAAGTCTTGTGTTTATCAGCCAGAGCGCTTTTCACCATCGAGCTATTCGCGAATTTCAGATAAGCGACTAGAGAATCTTTATTTTTATCTTTCATTAATATCATATCATCGGGGGCATTCGGGAAGGCATCCAGAACGTCTTGCCTTTTGGCTCGTTTCGGGATGAAGCTAACTTTTAAGAACTGCTGTTCGACGGTTGCGATTGTGTAATCCTCGGCTGCCTCGTATACAGCAGGATCCATATCAGAAACGGTGACTCGATTACCTCGTAATATTTTACCGCTGTATTTGAGCGCTTGAATTTTATGATTTATGTTTAAAAATTTCAAATAAGCGTTTCTCGTTGTATTGCCTTTTCCGTCCGATTGGAATTTGATGCTGGACTCGTAAAGGGGCAGGGGCGAGAAAAATTTCTTAATATCGATGGCATTAGCGTCTCTAGGTAGATTGACAACTTCTACGCACACGCTACCTGGATACGAGGGGGTATACGAAGGGGTATATTTTCTACCCTCTGCGTATTCGTAGTTGTCCCTGCGATCGAAATTTTCGTCGTTGAAATTACGCCTGGAATACGATTTACGGTACGGTTCGTCGTCATTTTGACCGCGAGAGTATCCGTATGGTTTATCGTACGGTTTGAACTCCCTGTCCGATTTATAATCGTCTCTTTTGTAATTACCGCCACTATAACCCCTGTCGTTGTATCCGTCCGAATAATAATTATTAGATTTCTGGTATTTTCTATTATAATCGTAATCGTCGCTATTGTAGTTATTACGTTGATCAGTCTTCATATCGTTCTCGACCCGAGGTATTTTATCAACATGGTCGTCATTTTTTGTTACCGATGGCGAGCTAATTGGCTGCGTAGGGGTAGTTGGTTGAACAGGCGAAGCTGTTTGGTATGGGTTGAAAAATGGAGGAACTTGCATGGCAGGCATAGCCGCGACACTTTGGTCAGGACGCATATACGGTGAGGCTGATGGGTTCGGGTATGTGGTGGAATACGGGTACATGGCTGGAGGAGGGAATGGGTGGCCGAAGGGGAACTGTGGTGGGAACATACCGAAAGGCATTGGTGCGGCAGCAGTCTCGACCTTTTCTTCTCCATTGGTCGCTTTAGTAGGTTTATTTTTTTCTTCGGTATTTTGCTCTTCTTTGACCGGTTTATCGTTGGCCTGCGATAACATCCAGGATGATATCATCGGTGGCATCGGTACGCTGTTTAACCAACTGGGTTTCGAATCTGTTTCCATTTTGGAAGGTTCTGTTTTGGGACTTCCGTTGGAATTTTTTGTCACCTGTATTTGAGAAGGTGAAGATTTAGGTTTATTGGCGAGAGGAAATGATTCGCATTCGGCTTTCAAATAATCGCTTAATTTAGATACATTAGTGGCGTCGCCTAACAGAGGAATCGAATCGAAGGTGTTCTCTCTCTTAGTGGTCACCGTTTTGGTGATGGTTTCTACGATGGGTTTTTTCGAGGCGGGTTTTTCCTCTTTAATTGGCGCCGGCGATTTTTCCTTTTTGTCGTAGGTTTTACTACGTTTATCTTTTGATTTGTAATCTTTATCCCTACTACGTTTGTCTCGGCTTCGGCTTCGTCTCTTATACCGATCTCGGCTTCGACTACGACTGCTCTTGCGGTCGCGATCCTTACTGCGACTACGGTCACGATGCCATTTCCTATCCCTGGACCTATTACGATACCGATATCGATCACGGTACCGTTTATCGCGCGATCGCGATCTAGATCTCGATCTCGATCTGCTCTTAGATAACGATCTAGAGGAAGATCTTTTTTTATCGTTTTCTTTAGATTTTTCATCTTTAGAGGGGACATTTTTATGATCAATTTGATTAGCTTTTATTTCTTTCAACTCCTGACTAGTTGGAGGAGCGGGAATCGAAGCGACCGGAGGTGTCATGGTATTTGGCGTAGAAACCGGTAAAGTGGGCAACCCAGGAATTCCGGGTATGCTGGATAACATGTTGGGTAACATAGACAATGGGGCTGTGCCGTATGTACTAGCCGCTGCCATTGATTGCATGAGATTCTGTAACGTTATGGCTTGTTGTTTTGCCAACTCTATTACTTTTTGCATTTCAGTCCTCGAGCTGAGTAGTAATTTGATTTTGGACTCTTTGATTTTACCTCCATCCAGTAACATCGCTTGGCGAGCGTCTTCGTCCGATCTGTGAAATGAGAAGTTCAATTTAACGTGTGATTTAAACGAGGATGGGTTCGCGAACATATTATCGATACTCACCCGAAAGCGATAAAAGCGTCGCCATTTTCTCCGCCTACGATGTGCACGCCGCCATCTGGGATGGTGAGGTTTTGGAAAAATTGCCTTATGTCGGCCGCGTTCGCGTTCCACGGTAAATTCTGCAGACGTATGATGATGCTCATTGTGGATCCTGAAAGCAGAAATTCGACGTCGATTTTTATTACACAGATAGAGCGACTTAGGTAGGCGCTTAGACGCTTAGTGATAACAACAATGCGTATGGTGGATGGGGCAGTGGCGTATCCAGACTGATGGTCAAGGAGGGGTCCAGCTAAATTTTCAAATATAAAAATCTGTTGGGTAGGCTCAAAATTTTGCGATTTTATTACTATTGATTATTTGCATATTACATTTTCGTTGTTCCTCATTTGTATATGGCAAAAATACTATTTTTAAAATCGCCAACGGCAGTCCAGACCCCCTGGACCCTCTTCTTAAATACGCCACTGGGATGGGGGCATTTAAAATTGGGTGGGGAAAACTTTTTTTCAAAAACGATTGTCCATTAAGACTGGATAATGAAATAAAGCACAATTCGGCGAATCAACATTTTTAAAATTTCAATCATATCCAAAATTTGAATTTACTTTTTCTCAATTGACTCACCAAAAACTACTTGCCATGCTCTGTTAAAGCAGGTACCACTACTATATAAATGATATTTTTGTGCACAAATGTAAATAAAAAAAATTTTTTAAAAATCACTTATTTACTTCTAAGAATGTTATAGACTGATATCGAGTCATTAGCAATTTTCAAAGTGAGGCCATAATTTTTCGGTGGTCACTGGTCAAGTTCATTTTCGGCACTTTTCAGAAGCAAAAAACTGTTTTATAGGAAAAGTAAAAACTGGTAGGAAGCATGTTTTAGAGCATTGAAAGAGAACTACAAGAGATGATTTTGAAGACCATTGCGAAAAAAAATTTCAAATGTAATGGAGATATCCCCGCTCAAAGATTGTGGACTTCACCCCTCTTAGCTCTCATTTCTGACTAAACTCCGGATTTAAAACTCGCAATTTGAAAAAAAATGGAATTTTTTATATTGCCTATTTTTGTGTCAAAATTGCGTTATAAAAAAAGAAAATGAAACTTTACTTCAATTTTTCTTCAATATTTATTAAAAAACATAAAATTAATAAAAAAAATTTCACAATAGTGAATTAAAAAAAAAAAAAAAAAAAAAAAGGCTAAACAGGTGTACAATTTTGTAATGAAACTTGTTTGTGAATCTCGCAAAGAAATTTTTTTATTGATAATCATAGAATTTCCTAAAAACTCAAACATCTGGAATTTTGCAATAAATAATTTCTTTTCATTTTTCGACTCCAGTTAAAATTTGAGTAGGCTATTTCTATTTGTGTTGTTGTACAATGTACATATAACAGGAACAACATAGCATTAATTAAGAGAGAAAAAAAATATAAGCAGCCATACCACATTACTGGAGCTTAATTCGGATTCACAAATAACATTGGTAACCTTTTCACGTCTACAAGCCACGCCCAATACAAAATCTGAAAACCCCTAACCCATCCCTTGCAAAACCACTTAAGGCTGTTCCCTCTGTTTACAACTGATAACAGAAAAGCTCGATTTGAGGGGTGATTTAGATGCACTATATCTTCGCGAATATTGAAGTTTAATTGTTCGGGTTGGTTTTGTTTTATTTATTGATGTTTAAAGAAGACGTGACTGTTGAGACAATTTTGAAAAATTGATTGGTTTTTTATTTAGGAAGAGTGCAACCAACGTATCTCGAGCGTGCTTTAACTTTTTTTAGAAACAATCAATTAAAAATTTGACACATATGCGTCTTCGTCTTTCATTTACAAACATCTCAACAAAAAGAAAATTGAAAAAATTTGAAAATTGACAGAGATATAGTGCATCTAAATTCGGATGGAAGCGGGTCAAGGTTCAAAATTCGAAACGTGATTGGTTAAAAACGGTCACGTGACTTTCACCATTAGGTTGAAATTTGTTGTTCGGAGAACAGTATAGAATAGCCTTAAAAATTTGAGCTTAGAACAAAAAAATATAGTATTTCTTGCCATGCAATAATCATAATGAACACATACTCGTATTTCTCAAATTGTAACTACATGAGGCTCCTCAACTCATCTTCTAATTCTTAAGATCCGCCATTTTGGATCCATTTCGACTCAAACTGTAGAGGTCATATTACGGTCATCAAATAACCCTACACACGAAGTTTGACCTTTCTAAGTCGATTTGGTGGGGAGATATGAGGGGAGGTAAGCAAAACCCTACTTTTTGAGGAAATTTTGTTTTTCTTCTCCCACACGTAGCACCAGAGGCATTCGTGGAATTCACTCTACAAATTTGGCAAGGAACTCTTCTCAAAAATCCGAAAACTCACTTTTCTGTTTTCCCGATAAAATTCAAAATGGCGGATCACTCAAATTTTGAGGGGTGCTGAAGAATGGGCAAGTAGCTCAACTTTTTTGTTTTCAATCTCATACGAAATAGTGAGTCACTGATACTAACATATCCAAATTTCAGCTTCCTAAGTATATTTCGAGGGGAGTTGGAGTAAAAAACGACTTTTTTAGGAAGTTTTAAGTCATGAAATTTCTTGAATCTTCCATATCTCCTCATCAAATCAATGTAGAAAGGTCAAACTTTGTGTGTGGGGTTAATTTGACACCAGAATATGACCGTTGAATTGGGGTCAAAATGGATCCAAAATGGCGGATTATCAAAATTTTAGTTGAGCTTGAGAAGCCTCAAATATTAAAAATGTAATTAATACGAACTCGTGTAATTATTGAGAATAAGAAGTATACTATACCCTGAATTCACTTTCACTCTTAGGGTTGGAGGGGAGAAGGATGGGTGATGATCTCAAAATGCGGTGGGGTTGCACTGAAGTTCGAAATTTTTTTATTATGGTCAGTATGACAAAATGAGCCCGAGTAACTAATAAAGCAAAAACGGTTTTTAGAGGAGAAATTACTACAGGAAGTTTCACGAATCTTTTATATCTCCTCAACAAATCAATCTAGAAAAGTTGAACTTTGTGTGTGAGGTTAGTTAGTGATCGCAATATGACCTCTTGAACTTGGGTCGAAATGGATCCAAAATGGCGAATTATCAAAATTTGAGTAGAGCTTGAGAAGCCTTGAATTTGTAAAAATGTGATTACTATGAACTCATTTGATTGTAGGGGATAAGAAGTATACTATATCCTCTGTTCACCTCCATACATGATGTTGGAGGGGAGAGGAAGGGATTATCATCCTCAAAATGTGGTGGGGATACACGAGACGTCGAAAATTTTTTATTGTGGTGTCATGTAAAGAAACGAGCTCAAGTGATTAAGTTATTCTAATTTTAGCTTTCTAAATGCATTTGGAGGGGAGTGAAGCAAAAAACGGCTTTTGGAGGATAAACTGCTACAGGAAATTTCATGAATCTTCCAAAATACACTTAATAAGCTGACATTTGGTTATATTGGTGTTCGTGACTCACTATTTCATATGAGATCAAAAACAAAAAATTTGAGTAATCCGCCATCTTCAATTTTGTCGAAAAAACAAAAAAAAAGTAATTTTTCGCATTTTTGAGAAAAGTTCCTCACCAAATTTGTAGAGCGAATTCTATGAATACCTTCGACAAAAAACAAAATTTCCTCAAAAAGTAGGTATTCGTTTCAACTCCCTTCAAAATAGGACAGGAAATTAAAATGATACGTTGGTGTCCGTGACTCACTCTTTCCATCAAAAATGAAAACTTTGAACCACTTGCCCCTTCTCCAGCCCCCCTCGAAATTTGAGTGATCCGCCATTTTGAATTTTATCGAAAAAACAAAAAAGGTATTTTTTCGCATTTTTAAGAAAATTCTCTCATCAAGTTTGGAGCGAATTTCATGACTACTCGCCAGCACTACGCTTCGGAAAAAAAATAGTTGGACATTTGCTCGATGATTACAAATGGTCTGAAACGTAAAGATTTGAATACCCCATCCTTCCCAAATCATGCAGGTTCTAATAGCTATCGTTTTCAAGTTGAAAAATCAACTAAAAAATGTTTAATTTTTTGAAACCCATAAATGTGTTGCAATTTCAATGATTATCAGTTTTTCATTATGATGAGTGGAACGAAGGAAACGAACTCCACTTCTTTATGTAATACAAATGTTTGATACTATGTGTGCTGTTTTCAAACATACTTGTTCATCAGTTCATCACTTTCAAAGATGAAAACTGATGAAGGAATCTTGGAAACTTGTTCGTAGATGAATCTTTTAAAGTACTCATGTTAATAAATTTTCGCTTTCAAGTGCCGCTTCATTTTTCACATCATATGAAGTATTTTTTAGATATATGTACGTACTTTTAAATGATACGTATTATGTGAATCGAACTATAAACTGAGCACACAGAAAATCAGCATATTACATAGACAATCGACATACTTGTGTTTTCATCATTACAAAAAAATCAATCAACTTTGTTCAGTGTAAAGGACATTATGCTGCCGTACAATGAAAAATCAAGAGATTTTTACATTAGTAGAAAATCTGAACACTTACTACGCAAATTTCATTATTTTTTCAACAATGAACGATACCACATGTTTTCGTTGAAAGATGTGAGAATACACGAAAGCTAAAGATTTTCCTTTATAGGCTTTGATCATGAAATTTTGGAGAGTTTATCAATCCTATTGTGCTACAAAGTATTTAAATTTCTCTTGCTTACTTATATTCGCCCACCTATAGGCCTACAAACAATCACTCATAATACGATAGGTATTTTGTACCTACACTTCAACTGCATTTTACCACTCGAAAAGCCATGTTGCGTTTTTATACCACTATTCAGATAACGAGTAGGTAATACTTAGCACTTACGGTACAGTAATTCAATAGCGATGAGTTTTTGAATAATTTAAAAATATTTTCCGCATACATTATGCTATTTTCTAAACTGCAGTTTCCTCGAAATCTATGATTCTGTTTGCAACAGCGTCGTATAAATATAAAACGAGTTTGTAAAAACCAAGAAATTTACAACGAAGAATTCAGCAACCAACAAGAACGAGAATATTCTCGATTCAAATGAAAATAAAACACAGTCGATAGTCGAATAATGATATAAAGGCTATAGGGGTATATAATGTACTACATAACCCTTTGAACGTATTACGCTAAAGTAGTGCAACTGTCGAATATTACAGTTTTTCTGAGAAGTTTAAATTGAGATTTTAAATAACATGGAAAATTTTCATACGAATTTCCTTTCACTCAGATACGTTATTTTCAGCGCAATTATTTATGATTGCGCGATTGTACTTCATACAATAATGAATGTCGTTCACGAAGATTCATCCCCAATAGGAATTTAAAATAATTTCCTAGCGGTTTAAACAATCCAATTTCTATAAAATATGTAGACATCATCATTCATTCATATTGAAATATAAAATATTTTTCATTGAAAAAAATAATAATTTTCGATTTTATTCCAATTATTTCATTAATTAAAAAAAAATAAAATATTCAATTTGAATTAATATTATTACCGATTTAATTTGGATTACGCGATTTTTCATTTTATGATTCATTTTCAGAGACGGATTTATGTATTTGCAGTCTCTCGGCTAACTTTAATTTATACCTTGACATTTATAAAGTTACGTCTATTTTTAGACGACGGAATAAGACGTCTCCTACCCTACAAAAAAGCTATGCAATGCAATAATTCATAAATTGAAAATTAAAATTTTTGAAAAAAAAAACAAACATTTGTAGACACTTCTTCAACTTATGTAGTGTAAATTACATATAGTTACAAGATGTAAAAAATTCTTCCACTGAACAGTCGTTCAAAAATTCATTAAATTTTTGTAATTTATTTATTTTTTCATGCTAAAAATGAAACAAAAAATGTTGACTTGTCTGTTTTGTTTTTCGTCCGGCGATTCTTTTTCAAAATATTCATCCGATTCGGATAATTTTTTTTAAAGAAAGATAATCATACCAAGATGGCCTCAATTCAGTAAAAAATATGTTGCATAAAAAATGAAAAAAAATTAACGCCTCTTTTAATACATTAAAAAAATTGAATATATTTAGGCTTCTTCGTATCATTTTAAAAATAAGGTAAAATCCAAAACACGAACAAAAAATTCAATTAAAAAATTCAAAAAATAAGGAAAAATTAAAAATCTTCTAAAAAATTATGTTTCATGTTTTTCATTATTTTTTAAAATAATTGTCGCAAAATAATTTGTCACTACCAAAATTTTGCCGCGGAAGGCTCGAGCCTATGTATCATGTGCATGAATCCGTCACTGTTTATTCTAGTGCAGTCCATAACAGCTCCAAAACGAGTCGAAAGTAGAAAAAATTATTTAATGGCGTTTTTCAATACTTACTCAAGTATAGTCAAGCATTGACTATAAATCTTCACTTGACTAGGATTTAAATAATTTATGAAAACAGAAATATATCTTATAGTAGGCAGAAAATAAGTAGGTTTTTTTGTGCGCCATATATTACAGCTGAGGCCAAGGACGCACGTAAGTGAGTGGAAATATAGCTTCGTTTTAATATTTAGAAGAAAGTGAAACCATAAAATTTCAAAAATATTCAAGAAAGTCCTTTAACCTCCCATGCAATTTGGAGCTGCGAAATTTTGAAAAATGGGTCAAAATACCCAAAGAACTCTTCTTTTATGTCAAAAAATTAATGCGTAAACAAAATTTCAGCTCAAACCTTTGATTATAGCTAGATTCAGGAGGTTACAAAGTTTTAAAGAGTTTAGATGAAATTTGAAACCCTCCTCAATAAATCAGACTGTCTCAGGAAGGTACGTAAGGAGTCGGTCGTTCGGTGGTTATTAAGAACATCCGGAAGTTTGGATAGGATTTGTAGCCTGGAAAGGATAGCTGTACTTTGGACATATTATTAGGATATGTGAAATTGTCAGCGAGACTTGACACCGTTGGCATAATAGAAGATGTCTATTGAGAAGGTAGGAATAGGTATGTTAGGAGGCTAAATAGATAACCGAAAAATTTAGATTGTAAATTTTTCCAGCTTAATTAAAAAAATATATTTTTTGCAAAAAGTCAATTTAGTCAAGACAATTTTAAATTTAAAAAAAAATATATAAAAATAGATATCCAAGTTATTCGTAAGATTTTTCTCCATTTTTGCAATTAAAACCAAGTATTAGAAACATCGCAGCGCAAATATTTCGACGTTTTTATTCAACGAAAAATAATTTAATTAGGGCTGAATTTCTATATTTTCTAACTTTCGATGGAAATTACTTGAAAAATGAAAAACATGCCCTAGATCCAAAAGATATATCAATCTCAATCTCATTTTATTATGAACTTCTATGAGATATTTTTATGATAATTAAAACAGATAATGGCATTTTGGTTACGAATTTTTTTAGACAAAAGAAATACGTTTTTTAATAAATAAGCATATTGAAACTTGCAACGTGTATTAATTTTTGCCTAAATAAATACTCACAGGATGACGTGAAACGAAAGATTTCTTAACAACTGGGTGAATTGGTTGAAACAAGTCGATATAAAAATGCGTGAGAATTTTAGAGCACGTTATCAAGTCGTAGTTTCCTAAGATTCATTTGAAATCCAAACGAATGTTTTTTTGACTGAGTGCAACGTTTTGATGATTTTTATACACCAAGTATTACCACTAATAATATAATCAAAAAAGCATTCTAACTTTCAACTGAAAATTACAACTTTTTACCCTACTCTTCTCGCAAGATGTATTTTATTTTTTGAGAACCTTACAAGAAAAAAAGAGAGTAATTTAAAATTTAATATTGCCAATTCTTCTAATGTCAAAATTAAAAATTTTCCCAAATACTATTTTTATGACAGAGAAAAAAAAAATTGAGTTGAAAATAATATTTTTTTTGTAATTTTTCCCCACTTTGAATTCAATAATAAGAAACAGAATAATATAAAATTTGCAAGAACTTATACTATTAATATTAACCTATGGGTATTTTTGTTTATGATAAGGAATCGTAAACGAGGAAATTTTTCATAAGCATGATAATTGTCAACGTGAGATTTTTTTCAATTAAACATCGATTCTTATTTTTTTAATTTTTATAAAAATATTTTTCAAGGTTGTATGAGTAGGTAACATACTTCTAAACAAAGACAAACATTCAACAGAAAAATCAAGCAATCTCTTCATATCTTTACCTAAGCTAAAAAAAAAACAATCTTCAGACATTTCAACTTCACTCTTTCATATTTTTTAAATACAAAAAATACTGTTTCGTGATATCGCTATAAAGGGCGACGTTTCGTTTTCTCAAATTAAACGTAAATTTGTTTTTACCTTAATGAGAAGATTCCAATGTAACTTACCTCATAACAGTAAAAACCCGAAGAAATAAATCGTGCAACCTAAATACAAATTGCGATTTCAAGTTTGTCGACTCTCAGTTCTTCTCAAGAAAGAATACGATATCATTACGTGTATCGAAGAAAATAAATAATAAAAAAAAGTAGAATCGTCTTAATACATAGGTGAAGACTTATTTTCACGCAGATGATGTACCTAGTGAATATTGATGTATTTACTTTCAGCTCGATAAATATGATAAAAATACTTACGTGCAAGACGCAAGAATTTAAAATGTCGGTAACACGATTTAAAAATGTCAATTGCTTGTACGAAGTCTAATCAATTATTCGATAAGGTGAAGTCGAAGAATCAAGTAAAATTTTACCACCCCTCCAAATCGTTTGATTAAAACTCATATTGTCAACGAGGAATTAGAAAGAATCTCAAGTAATCTTAATATCTTCGTATTACTTCGAAACTGAAATCAATGACTTCATGTCTCATTTTAATTATGACGTCATCGTTGTTGTAGGATTATTTCCATTTCAATCTACACATGACGTCATTACATGCAAAAAAATCTTATGCGCTCATTACGGAATGCCTGCCTATTAAACATCTTTCGATATTATTCAAAATATCTGCAATCACGCTTAATAAAAAAATGGGGTAGTGCGTGTAAGCTATTCAAATGTCTATTTTATATTCATCAATCATCATTCATCGTTGATTCATCCTATCGCCGCATGTCTTATACTTCTATGACCGAGGAACTATCTACTGTGGTACCGTTCGGCTACTTTCGGCCTAATTCGAAAACCTTCGTCAGACTTATATTTTCTATGCTTCTATATTCATACCAATTTGAATGATTAATTAATTGCAATTTCAACGATTCATCTTTATTAATAATCTATAAACAAATTGATGAACAGTAAAAATGCAAAATTACCAGTAATTTCAATTTGGGTAATTTACCGGTAATTTACGAGTAAGTTACCAATAATTCAAGTAATGCATAATTCTTTGAAAATTTTGTTCTATTTTGCATATTTTTATCGTTCCATAGGCTATGACGCGGTGTAAAAGATTGTTTTGGAATTTCAAAGCATTATTATAATAACAACGTTGAATGATTTTCATCTAGTTTTTCGACACTGCAATCATCAGGGATTGTTTGTTTACTTGTTTGTTAAAGCATTTTTTTTTTTCTGACGCGTTATCTTTAGTTTAGGTGCACCAATCGACTTGAAATCTTTACAGTAAGAGTAGTTCATAGTGGAAAAGGGCTGATTACATTCTGGTGCAATTTTGTGCTCAGGATGCTTAGCTTTAGAGCTTTAAGTTCATTTTCGGAATATATCTTTTTGACGCAATAACTTGAGTAGATCTGAACGAATCAATTCGAAATTTTGCAAATATCCGGCGTTTTAGAGAAAACTGGATAGCAATTCAGTTGTAGGAAATTTCATGCTCTACAACTTTGGTTCTCATAAATTTTTCGTAAAAGCTCATAATTTCTGCAAAAATGAATACAAAGTAAAATACCTTGTAACTGGTATATTTTTTCTTGCACCAAACTTTTTTCTTCTCTCGTCATAGTCAAGTGAAAGCCAATAGATGGAAACCAAAAATAGAGGAAGGGTAGGGGTAATTGAAATTTAGAGCTGATTATTGAGGTGGCTTGATGGAGTGCGAGTTGCAGTTTTTGGGTTCTCACATGGATAAATCGAATAACACTAGATGGACCAAGTTGAAATATGGAAGAAGCATGGCGGTAAAAGAGCTATCAATTAATAATGCGTAGTATCGAGCATGTGACATACCGTGAGAGCGTGACATGACATCATCTTCACGCACAAAGTGAAAAATATTGTATGTTTTTGAAATAAAGTAACATCAGGGCATGATGTGTCATCATCGATAAACAACAAATGTGAGGTAGAAATTCGCTATTTTTACTATGACGATGAAACAATGATGAGTGAAATGTATTGTGTGAGGTGCGAACACGTGGTCATAATGTTTATTATTTTTTATTTTTGTTTTTTATCACACCCATATTGTGTAACTAAACTGTGACTTGAGTATAACAATATGTGGGACGTGAGGTTAGAAAAAACGATTATGAAATTCTTACTCATCAATCAAGTTTTCGAAGTAATTCCACTAAATGTGACGTGATAATGACATCACATGATGCTCAATTTCAAAAAGGTGAGATGTGAGGTGAAACCTACTTGATCTGTGACTTGAGAATAACAATATACATGAGATGAGAAAACGTGAAGATGACATTTTAATTATTTGAAGTACTCCATTTCCAACATACCTTTTTTTTAATACGCTTCTTCATAAAATTATCAATTTTCCAGAGTTGGGTACTCAAACGAAAAATTCAAATACAAAGTTTCGAGTTTCTTGAAAACTCATATCTGATCAAGTTCCAGTTAATTCAAGTTCCTAATTTTATCAAAACTATGAGTTCTAGTCAAGTTTCAGTTTCTATCCAAAAGTACAAGTTAATTCAATTTCCGGTTTAGGCTAAATGGTTTTGTTCATAAAGCTTATGATTTTTCTCTTAAATCAAATAATGACTATTCTTAGCATTATCAAGTTGTACAAACCCGTAACTTCGATAAAATTTTAATTTTATGGGAAGAATCAATACGCTACCGCTATTACCTACTAAAACTCTAACCAATTAAATTCAACATTGATAGCCTATCTACTTTGTACTTTCCTTGCTTCTTGCTTTCTTATATTTCATGTATATTTTAAAAACCATTTAGGCACAAATTTACTTTAAAGAATAACCAAACGGTAAAGCACATTGAAGCCCCTCAACCGGCAAGCTGCATGGGCTTGGTCAAAAAATTATTAATATATCATGTCTGACGATCACGAAGAAGAACAAACCAACAAAGATATAGGTAAGCAGAGTCCATTCTAAAGAAGTTTTGGAACTAGGCATATCGGTAAAGATGCATATTATGCTTTTAAGATTTTTAGCTGAATTCTCAAGGAAAAACTAAGCTACTGCAGCGGACTTAATTTTTTTTTAGTTATGTTGGAAAATAAAAAAATAAAGAGAGAAAAAGAAAGAATGAAGCGAGTCTATATTATTATCATAGTTCATTTAATTCTTCATATTCCCCACCATCTTGGAGATCTAAAATTCCTTTCACTAGGGCCAGATTGGGCGGCAAAATGCACACCAAAACTGTTGTTAGTATAAAAGAAAATTCATTTTTTGTAAGATGAACAACAAATTCTAAATTTTATTGCAAGAAGTAAGAATATTACTATATTCGTGACTGAGCTGTTTTGAACAGAAATTGGAAGCCTAAATTTTATAGATTTTTTTCAGGTCCGCATAAAAAAGTATTGGATCAAACTCAGGGGCGTAACTAAGGGAGGATGGGGGGAGCTTTCCCCCAGGTGTTTTGAAAAGTTGGGAAATTTATAATTGTTCAACGCTGAAATTGAGAACTTGAATTTCTTTTGGAAAAATAAGAACTCGAATAAATTCGAACTGATGCCAACTTATATCATGTATAGCGCGTAACTAGGGACGCAGCCTCCTTGGCTTTTGGAAAGTTGGTAAATTTGGAGTTTTAGCGTAAAGTTGGTAAACTTGACCACTTGCGCAGTACGCAGTATTATTATAGCTATTTTAAAATTTTTTGATGACCTAAAAAAAAAAAAAAAAAAAGAATGTCCTCGTTACGCCCCTGATCAAACTTGATCAATTTTGATGATATTTTATCAAAATTTGATAAAAAAGATGACCAGATATGATTTGACCATTGATAATTTTTTAGATTTTCCAATCGTATACTTTCGTCGATTCAGTGAGTTTTGGAAGCTGGGTAACGATTAACATATAAACTTGAATTTTTTGTAGTAATTACTGAAGACCCTAAGGATATCAGCTATGCATGCTATATATATATAAATATATATAAATAGATTTAAATAAATTAATTTATATTATTATATTAATTTGTATTTAATAAAAAAAAAATGAAATTGTTAGTATTTAATTTAAAAAAATTTAATTTTTGTTTAAATTTTTAATTCAATTAATTTTAATATAATTATATATTTAATTAAAAATATTTGTAACATTTGCCTTAAAAAAATTTAAAAAACCAAAAATTTGGAACTATTACTCAATTTTTGGGAGCTTCCAGTAGAATAGGCCGCGGATGTAACCGAAGTTTGCTAGTAGTACCTAGTCAACACGATCTGATCTTAAAATGATGATTCTAGCCGAAGCCACACGCTATCTGTAAAACTGGTTTTTCTCAATATTCTCTATTACACTCAATATTATACGCGACAGTTGATTGGCCATATATACCTTATTCCAAATAATTAAGGGAACATATCTCATAAAAGAGGCTTATTTAGAGTTTGAGATTTAATATATAGTGTTTATGTTAGTTTAATGGAAGTTTCAAGAGATTATGGACATTTTTTAGTAGGAATTGATAATTATATACATTTTACCTGTTCAAGTAGAATTATCTATAAAATACTTATTACACATACCGACGTGATTGATTTTTACATATTGAACGTAAGATATAATTGATTGGGATATTTAATTCGTAATTTACATTAGTAAAATATTTAAATTAGAAAATGAAATTAGATCAGATTCAACAGCTATTGTTGATAACAGTGTCTCATCACATATTATTCGGATTGACCGCAGAGCTTTGACCACATACTAGATGGACCGAGCGAGCAACTAGCAATAATGTCAATCCAAAAACGGTGATACATAACACGGATTTCCTTACTACACTCATGACTAAATTTTAAATGCGCATGCGCAAATTCATTTCGCGGTACTAGAACCACAATAGAGTATTTACAATGACTGGTCTGTGTTCTAATTGGTCATACATCACGCCTGTAACAACCAATCAGCAAGTTGGAATGTGGTAAATTTACCTCGACTAACTCGTAAAATAAAAACACAAATGAGCTGATGATTCAAATCACAAACGAATTTTAGTCGTTCACTGAAAACTGAACGATATTGTTTAGGAAGGTAGAAATGAAACTACCAACATTTTATCACATTCTAGCGTTATGATTGGTCCATATGCACGTAACATATGACCAATTAGAACATAGACCAGTCATTATAAATACTCTATGGGACATCGATAGTACCGCTTAAAATCAGAATAATATGAATGTGATAAAGAATTTAGGGCATGCGCAAGATATGAAGTTGTAACGAGTGTTTCGACTCTAATGCATGTAATGTTTCACCGCAGTTTTCCTACACGTAACTCAATCCATCTAGTATATGGTCAAAGAAACAGATAGATAGTCGACTAACAAATTTAATTAATAATTTTGCTTTTAAAAGACTTTTGAGTTATAATAGTGTGGTCAATGAGCCTTAATCACTAGATCAATCATCTCATAACGAGTAAAGACAGGTTTTGGTAACAACCGTTCAAAGCTGATTTTTCTGCATACTAATCATGAAAAATACATTAACCCGACATCATTGTGACTTCATCCACATTATTTCGCATAATGGTAACTTCCACATTTTAAAACTTTATTTAGTTTAATTCAAGTTTATCCACTGTTTGCGACTTTTCATACTTCGTTTTCTGTAACTATGACTTCTCCAACTTCCTTGCCAGAGTATCATAAGAGGTGACCAAAGCTTTTTATAAGTTCTACATCACTAGTCGTTGAGTTATACTTATGGTCATCTTTGTTTCCTACTGCGATTTGCTCTTCTTTACTTTCCCAACAGGTGTTTCTTGTTTAAAAGCCAACAGTAGAAATCAGTTTTACGTTGCAGCTTCTGCATACGAGGTTCCCTCGAGTTTGACAGGCTTTTTAATCTTTTCAAGGAACGCTATACCGACGAACTCGAAGTATTAACAAATTAATGATAAAATAGAAAATCGATTTGACTTATTGGCCAACAGCTGGACTACCGGGCAAATCGTATTTACCAATTGTGTGGAAATAAGTATAAAGGGTATACGTCTAAAGTCGCTGTAAGTATAAAGAATATAAGTAAAAATTGGTGATTTTTCAGCTTGCAAGCCCATTTTTTCTTCATAATTTTTCACAGATTTTATACATCGAACACTTGTTGTATTTGCTAAGAGCTAAAGCACAGTAATTTTTTTTTGAACAAATCTTTAGTCGACTTATATCCTTACAACTAATTTGAAACCTGCTTATTCAGACTTGTACCGTTGAGATTATTCGAATTATCAAAAATTCAGTGTTGCTTTTCACAGAAATAATTTTGTAGTATGATAGAGCTAAATTTTCTGCATCTGAATATGTTAAAATCTCAAAATAGCTAAAAGATGACTTATACCCTTTATACTTACAGCGACTTTGGACATACACTCTTTATACTTATTTCCACAGAATTGTGGGATAATGATTTTACATGATTATGAGTACAACCAAGCAACCAGCAGATTAGTGGGAATGTTGATAAGACCCACTGGGTATTTAGACTCATAATAAGCAAAGCTGACAGACGAATCTGTACGTTTCACTGACTCCATCGTGCTAAGACCTAAACTCGTCCAAGATTGTACGATTTATGGTAAGTTCATTATAAAGCTAATATAATAGCGAAAGCTTCCAAAAGTGTAGCACAACTATGAACAGAGGCGATGGATTAAAATTCACCCACTCGTTGCTCGCAGTATATATTGAAGATACAGTAACTTTCAGTCCCTTCCTCCCCAAAAAAACCGACATGGGTGTCATTCCATAGGGCTTTTCAAGGTAAATTTACAAATAATACAATTGAAATGAAAAATCAACATTTATTGGGCCAATCCACTTCTTCTGATCGTATTACCAACAATAAAATGGTCAATACGCTATTGCAAATTTTAGTTTTCTACATCGCTGCTCACATATATTACCACTAAACTATCAAGGTGGCAATTCTGTAAATTTCAAAATATTATAAAATCACAACTAGTAGAAAATATTATTCTCGATGTTGAGAGTTCTTCATTTTTTTCACGTATTTAAATTTATCAAATTATGAGTAAATTACCGTTAATTTCCCGTCAGTTTCCAAAATAATGAATTATTGGTAATTAACCATCGTGATACTATAAATAAATATGAGTAGTGGATCAGATTATAGCTTGAGAAAGTTTTAAAATATAATCGTCTCTTCGATTCATTAAAATAAAATTTAAATATTATACCGATTTCACATAATATTGAAAAAACATGTTTTGATATCAAAATAATGAGACATTTGACGATTCTATAAATATGAAAAGGAAGTTTGACGTCTGCGGACACGTGATTTCACTAATACGAGTATCAGCACAACATATAAGATAATTGCGAACGAAAGAAGGAAAAAGTGACACTTTGAAAACATAATGGAGCACTTCGTGCCTATCTCGTTGTTGTCAGTCTATAATCACATGACGAGTTGTGTTTGTGTTGTCATGTGATCTCTGACATAAAGAAGTTCCTTCGCCATATCTAATACACCATCATAATGCCTATAATTATTATACGGGCACCCCTGAAGCCTTGATCATAGAGCAGAGTGAAAAAAAAATTAAATAAATTTTTTTCGATTTTTGAAGTGGGCGAGGTAATTACTCCGTTTTACAAACTAAGAATAACTCACGAAAAAAAAATTCAGCGAAAATTTTCAATTTTTTTGGCTTGCAAAATAAGGTCAACGTTTTTAGAAATTTAAAAAAAATCAAAAATTTTTTTTCAAATTTGTTTTAAAAAGTTCATCTTACAAAATAATGATATAAACATAAATGGCAGAAGATGCTTTTTTGGAGTCGGATGCTAATGATGAATTTAAAGAGACGAATACAACTCCTATTATAGATTCACATACTGCGTTATAACTTCTCAGGCCTTGCGACTTTCCTTTCATGACGCAATTGTAAAAATTCAATTATAATTTTACCGATATTTTGATTACAATTTTTCGCGATTTTTTTCATCATTTAGGGAATTCTGTTCTTTTGCAGGAACTTGCGACATTTTTTCACGGAAATAGGTATGTAGAGAAACCTTGGAACATCGAGTAAAGTAATAATTTGTTTCAGAAATTTTCTGACTATTCAACGGCTTTCTTAATTATCAATTTTTTTTTTTAATTTAGATATTTAATCAATAATTGCTTTTTCATCTATTACTTATATAAATATTTTGTTCTTAAGAAACTGAAGTACGCCGCCTTTTATTGTATTTTTTCGAAGTCATGTATCCTGGTACTTTTTCTGGAATTTATCAATATTATGTTTTTAGTTGATACGCTCTTCTAAATTTGTACAAAATATCATTACTAGATTTTCTTCTTCGTTTGACCTAACAAGTTGTTGGATTCGTATAAGTAATTCTGTATTACCATTCTAGTTGTAGGTGGTTCTCGAAGATTTAATTCAGCAGGTTTTTCCACTATTTCAAATACTTTCAGTCGCACACTCGTTGTAAAAAATTAAAATAGACTTATAATCACGTTCAATTTACATTATTTAGATAAAGTGAGAACTTGAAAACAATAAAATCTCGTAGTATTAATCAATAACAAAAGCGCACTTCGGTAGGGTAATAGGGAATTATACATACATAACCTATACTAAGCCCTGCTATGTAATGATGGCCATTACTATTCGAGGAATAAAATTCTTAATAAATCGATACACCCATAATTTTTAGTGTTTTCTTTTTTTTGCTTCGAGAAAGTTCAAACTCATGTGTTAGCTAAAGAAATTTACAAACAATTTTTTTTTAGTGTCATTTTCAGAGAGAATCGAAAAAAATATTCATTATCGCCCCCCCCCCCCCCGTCAATAGTCGTATGACACTATACCACACCTAAGGGTCTAAGGGTGACTAACAACATTTTATAGGTAAGATTTATATTCACGCTGATTCCAACTGCCCTCTGAGAGTTTCTCATACAAAGCGGTTCCCGAAAATATTCGGACACCAGATTTTTTCAAATATGATCTTCGATAAGCATGAGAATTTCCTAGTGATCGAAAAATCGAAAAAAAATCGATATGATCAAGATCGAAAAGATCAAAATTGTCCTATTTTGCCAGTTTGCAATAAAAAAATTACCCTATCTGTAGTAAAATTTCACGCTGAATTTAATGCAGTGGTCAAAACAATCGACAGAGGATAATATTTGAACTTTTTATTTCATTTTATCGTCTCCTCATTGTTGTCTTGTTCAATTTTGGCCCTAAAAACTGTAAAACTTCATAAAATTCAAGTACCTACATAAATTTTAAGAAGAAAGGAACCAATTACGAGTTCACATCTTTTCACTTCACTAGTTCACTGTTCACTTGTTCAGTTCCACGCTTCCGCTACTTCTAGCTTTCCGCGCAATTTTTAGTATGTTGATATACATTTTTATCGGATTTGGAGTCTCAACTTCTATTCTAAACTTGAAGCGAAAGATCCAGAAATTCAACTTTAAGATAAACATATTTATGAGCAGCTTAAAGCGTGATTTTACAGTATTTACAGATTTGGCTGATTTTGATCTTAGATATCGATATCGAAAAAAAGATATCGATCTATCGATTTCAAAAAAAGATATCGATCTATCGATTTCAAAAAAGATATCGATCTATCGATTTCAAAAAAGATATCGATCTATCGATTTCAAAAAAATATCGATCTATCGATTTCAAAAAAGATATCGATCTATCGATTTCAAAAAAGATATCGATATGATCGAGATCGTTTAAAATTTTCTCGATCACTACATAAATTTAGATAAGCGTGTGCGATAGAGCATTCCTTCCACAATTACAACACATTTTTGCCGGCCTTTTAGCTTCATGAGTCATCTCTAGATCTCTATTTTTATGAGAAAAGTTCAGAAAATCACCGCTCAAAAATATTTGGACAACGTGTAAAACTCCCATTTAAAATCATGACTTTTTTCAGTAAAACCATTCTCATTACATTGAAAACCAATTATCAATTCTTAAGCATATCATTACGTTCGTCATAGTTTTCTTTATAAATTCTCATGAATTAAAATATTTTCAAGGCCTTGATCACCACAGAAAAGAAAATATGGATAAAAATCAAATGTTTTTTATTTTTTTGTGTATTTTGACGGCAATACAAGGCATGTTCAACTCTATTCCCCACCTTTTATTCTCACCCATATTTTTTTCCGCAATGATTAAGGTCGTGAAAATTTCATTCATGAGAATTTAAACAGGAAACTACGACGAACGTAACGATATGCTTCGAATAATTGATCCGATAAAAATGTGTTCTAATTGAGGAAGAAACGCTGTATCGCACACGCTCATCAAAATTTACGTAGAATGGGAAATTCTCATGCTTATCGAAGTTCATATTTTCAAAGCCACTGTACGTGTACACGTATTGATGCTATAGGTAATAAATTCGTAGTTTTTTCAAATTTTAGATTATGAAAAAATTCCTCCTTTCAAGTACGCTACGAAGAAACAGGGTAACTGCAACAACAACCACTAATAAATTGCAAATATCCAGATCAATTTGGCTTGGAAAAAAGAGCAACGTAAATAATCCAGTATCGTCGAAGAAGACACTTCAAATGACGAATTGAGAGTTTACTTAATTTCTAAGCGATTAAAATACGATTTCAAGGACAACCTTCGATTTTCTTTATGCCACTTAGTAAATTACATTCAGGCATTGGCGTTCATTCGAGATTACATTCGCGAAACGGAGTGTCGTGTTTCTTTTCTTGACTATTTAGGCGCAGAAATTAGACTTAAATTTTAGACTACCCAGTACGAACACGCCTTCTACGCTAATACATAAATATTCGATGTTATAATTGGCTAATATTCATGACTTTACAAATATAAAGTGTGATTTATTACCTGATCTACGGGATCTTGAAGTATTCGCTAATCTCACACGTTAAAAAATCAGCTGTGAGTAAAGCGCGAGAATCTATTCGACGTATTTTTAGTCTTTTTAAAAGATAAACCTTCGTGAAGATGAGGTAATGAAGTAAACAAGTTTTTATTTTGACTACTGCGCGTACAACTGATTGATTAACGCCAAATGCAAACATAAATTTTTATGTTTTCGAATGGATTTTCTAGAAATCACAAGTAAGTAGTTCATGCTTTTGAAACTAATTTGGTATTTATTAAATTGAATATTTTCAATTCAAAAATCATAATTTCGTAGTAATTAAATCATTTAAAACTCATTAGAAAACGGGATTTTATGCAAAATGTCAACCAATCAATTGCCAATTGGACGCGCGATTTATATTCGCTACAGTCAATTCAATAGGTATAGGTACCTAGTGCGTCACGTGATGACTCACCGTATAAAATATTATCCGTCAATACATTTCACACAGCTCTGAATTTTTAGTGAGGTCAATAAACAAATGAAAATTCAACTGATTCGGGCGAAGAACGTCCAACTAACGGAAAAATATAACGGCCAAATAAATTTATTACAGATACTTTCATCGACGATGGAAAAGATAGAAATTAATGGCGCTAAAAAAATGGAGATAGTCACAACGCTGTGCCATAGTATGTGAAGTCTGATACATGAAGTAGAATACAAACGCCGTGTAAATTGTGACTTGTGAATGAATACGCTAATATCTTGCTGAATAGTTGAGACGATATCAATAGCGCAAAAATGGAATAGATAACATTTGTGTAATATCAATTTTTTTTTCCATATATGTAATTATTAATAAACTAAACGACTACTTTAAAGTGTACCCAGCATGCAATATCCTATCATGGGGTACGAGGATTTTTATAAACGAATGGCAAATAATTGAAGTTATTTTCTATCAAGAAAGCTATTAGATTTGTTCGAAAAACTGTTAATTCTAAATTCTAGGTACGATTTTTTTTTTGTGGAAATGAAGAGTTGCTTTCATTCGAGTGAACTCATTTGTAAAATATATTATATATATTTTCTACCAGGTGATTTTTTAATTTACTCCCAGTTTATATGGAAATCTTGAATAGCAATTCAGCCAAATTTTCCACAGGAAAGTTCAGAAAACGGCTGTAACACAGGGAAGCAACGAAGATGTAAGAATGTTCACATCGTGTATGACCCTTATGACATTCTATAGCGATATCATATGGATATCAATATCAACATTATATCAAAGTTAAAGTTTGAAAGAGTTTAGAATATATTGCTCCATTTAATTATTTAGAATCTAATTTAAATATCATACTGATATTGTATACATAGCAAAACCATAGTTTGATACGAAAATGGGTGAACATTCGACGATACTATGAAGATCAACCAAACTATGATATAACTATATGTTTGTCATACGGGAGTTTTTCAAAATGGACATAAATTCTAAGTAGAAGTATTGCTCATCACTTTGGCAGTCTGAAAACTTTTACATCCAAGTCACTTATTATGCTATAGAAATGAAAACGAATGATACGAAACGCAAAGAAAAATCGTAAAGTTTTTTCTCTTATCTTACTAGTATACGATTTGAAAATATAGATATATAAATACATAAGTATACGAAGATTAGAAACTTGTTCGTTTTTGTCAATACTTTAGCTGGCTAGATATCTTCATCAAGAGATATGAATCGATATTTATTTTTTTCAAGTGGTGCAATCTCACAGTTGAAGAGAAATTAATGTACGAAGTAAATGCGTAAAAATGTTGAACTTGAGTTGAAATCGATGACGAGTAAATTAACATGATACCTAACTAATGATTATACTACTACGATACCTGGAATTCAAATTGTCACCTTGTTTATGTAGGAAAATTCTCAAAAAATATAATAAAAAATCTTATTATCTTTCGTACACAAGAATAAAAGTTTTAATAAAAACTATTTCACCATTTAAAGATTAAAAAATCAGCAAATTTATCACCTAGATTCTATTAAATTTTTTGTTATTCAAGTCTATTGGTTTTTTTTTTTCATTTTTTATAAAATCAGAAAGAATTAAATTTATTACTGAAGAAGCATCAATTTGATAGAATGAGAAAAGCTGAAATCAAAATTACTTCGCAATTGGTAATTTCAATCCATATTCCTTTTTTCATTTCGTAAAATTGACACTGGAATTAGAGTGTTTTCAATTTCAAATTATTATGACCAAAATCAAAATCATTATAATTTAATGAAGGTGCAATGAGTTCATATTGAAGTTCTGTTAAAACGAATTTTATAAAATTATGTACATCGGCATGTTTGTCGAGGAACTACCAATGAAGAGTAGAAGCAATGATATACTTCTTCAAGACTATCATAAACGCGAATGAGTAGTGAACATTACACTATCGACAGAAAGCATTCGGTTGACTTACCGAAGTTGCTGTGTTTCGATACACGTTAAATACAATTAATATCCCGATTATCACCCCAGAATCGATGATCATCCTCATGGACATAGTATCCACATGATTTCATTCATGACGAAAAGAATTAATATAGCTATATTATCATTACAAGGAGATTGCATACCAAGATTTTCAAAATGAAAGAATGATTAATGAAGTTAAATCCCAGACGATGGAAGTTCATACAAAAATGCTTTAAAATACTAGTCGTACTGAGAGAATATGATTTCCATTCTTCATGACACTGTGTTCATTATCGTTAGTTAAGGTTGCAAAATACTTCGCTGCTCAATTTTCTACATTCATCAACGCGGTGTACTCATCATTTGAAAATCATGCACAAGTATTCATTTCATACTCGTCTGTAATGTAGTAATAACTTCGTTGATGAGCTAAAGAAAGTCGAGACTTCACCAAGATAAGAATAATAGCTAAACGTAGTCGCATAAGAGTTATACGTGTATGAGAATATAGAAATTTATGTATTCATCTTGGCTGTAATTTTGTCATCAAGCGTGAGAAGAATCCAGTTCTACGATTATTCTGTATTGATGACTTGAGAAATTAAAACGATAGACCAGCTTATCAAATTGTTAATTTTCATTGATAGAGAAAACGTACCACTTGGAGAAATAGAAAATCTCAATTTAATATATCAGATTGAATTGGATCACACATTAACTTAAAACAAATTGTAAGATTTCATAATTTTGACGTTACCTTTAGTAATTCAAACATCCACTGTACAATAAATGGAGACCAAAAAAAGTGATTAGAATTCAAGGTATAACAAAATTAGTTTTCAGAACATTTGCTCATGAAGTGCACTAGCAACAATTTTAATCACTTATTAAGATCTATTAAAAAGTCAGTAAACCTGATACCTGGAACAAAAAAAAAAAGGAAAATGTATGTAACACACGCGTACGTAGGAAATCGAATGCATCGAAGCAAGACAAAGGCGCTACCCCATACTTACGATTTAGAAAAACATATTATTCTGAAATTTCCACCGATTTTAACTTAACGAACATAAATTAACTACGAATGAATATAATCTACAAGAAATAAGTGAAAACATAATCATTTTATCGAAAATAAAAGTAACACGAAACCTAACAACTCTAAAGAAAGTAAGGAACATAACAACGCAAATTGCAAATGGCGGTTGATTACACTTTCCGACAATATTTCACATTGTGAGAAAGGTCAGCGTCACATAGTCACATTGCGGATTGGCTAGGAGAAAATTAACTGAATTTTGATTGGCTCTAGCCAGTTATCGATTTGCAACTTGGCCAATGAAAATTCGTTAAATGATCACGTGAGCGCACTAGCGCTACTAGCCGGAGTATTTTGCCAACGATTAGATTTAAGTAGGTAATTAATTAGGGTGGTGGCGTGGTGCTTCCGGGTGCTTCGGAAAATAAGTAGGTAATTGCGAAAAAGTTTATTTTAAAATAAAAAAATTATTGGAAAAATTAATACTATGTGCCCTCAAACTAAGTCTCTAAAACAATATATTATAATTTCAAATCATTTCGTTGCGTTATTTTTTAGAAAAACACTATGATATAACGCAACGAAATGATTTGAAATTATAATAATTATATTTCTTTAGAGACTTTGTTTGAGGGCGCTTAGCATTTATTTTTTCATTTCTTCATTTTAAAATCAACTTTTTCGCATTTTCATACTTATTTTCCAAAGCACCGTCTTAAAGTGAGTAAATTTATCAAAGAAATTTTGCAATAATTATTTTTCATACAAAAATTAATTTTTCGTTTTTCTTCAAAACTTTGTAGAGTGAAGACAAATTAAAGTACAATGAGTAGGTAACATTTGAATGAATGGAAATTTCATTTGTTGATGATGAAAAACGAGTAATTTGCACTCCAATTATCTCGATGTTGGTTTGTTCTCAAAAATCAAAGTTGTATCAAATGAATAGAATCGAACTTCAAAAAATTTGAGATTTTCCATTCGCAAGAGCTCCAAGCTTTCAATAATTCACTATTACATGTTCTACGACATTCTTCTGAATTCTACTGTTCAAATTTGACCATTTTTTTTGAAACGAAAAGGTGGAAATCCATCTGCTAGGGTATATTATACTCCAACTTGATAAAAATGAATGCCTAATTTTTCGTATACTCTGCTCACAAGTTAATCGTGAACAGAAAATTGGACCAATTTTTCCAATGCTAGAAAAATAAATTCATTTCACTGATACAAAACTCAAATTGAAAATAAAAGCTCGTCATTCATTACTCAAGAATAAAATACATTTTTTTTTTCAATTTCAAAGGAAATACTAACAAACTAACATATATCAAAATTTATATTTTAGAGAAGATTCTCGCTGATTTCGTTAAAACAATCGATTAGAAATTCATTGTTCTTCTGTCATTTGTTAAACATAAAAATAATAAATAATAAAATAAAAAGAAACATGAATTCTGTGATTAAGTTTATTGACATTTCATATAAAAAACATTAACGGTTAGATTTAGCAACACGCTCCAATTCGTCCTTTTTCTTGATAGCGTAAGAGTTGGAAGAACCCTAAAAAGAAGTTGAGAAAAAAAATTATAATTTATAAAATGATTAATTCTAAGGTTCAAATCCTTTACTCCATTAGAACTTACCTTAGCGGCATTCATCAATTCATCAGCTAAACATTCAGCAATGGTCTTAATATTTCTGAATGCAGCTTCTCTAGCTCCCGTACACAGCAACCAAATAGCCTGATATAATTAATGGAAATAAATTTTCAATTTGATCATTTCATTAAAAATAGTTTATTGGTTTTCCAACTTACTTGATTTACTCTACGAAGAGGGGACACATCAACAGCTTGTCTTCTGACGGTACCAGCTCTTCCGATTCTGGTAGAGTCTTCTCTTGGTCCAGAGTTGATAATAGCTGAAACCAATACTTGTAAAGGATTCTGCAAACACATATTTCATTAATAAACGAATAAAGATACTTCATATAATTCAAAAATAGAAATAGCTCACTTCGCCGGTCAAAAGATGAATAATTTCAAAGGCATGCTTTACAATTCGTACAGCCATCAATTTTTTAGCGTTATTACGTCCATGCATCATCAAAGAATTCGTTAAACGTTCAACGATTGGGCACTGAGCTTTTCTAAAACGTTTGGCGGCATATCTTCCTGCAGAATGAGGTAAATATTTGGCGTATTTTTCTTTAACGGCAATGTAATCCTTAAAAAAATAATAAATACAATCAAACACGGCATACGAAAAATAACTGTATACTACCAAATTGAAATCATACTCCTAGAGACATATCGGAGATTTGTACATCGTCACAACTCCATCGACCAAATAATTTGATTTCCGGCAATTCCGACTCGACAGCCAAAGGCTGACTGACCGGTACTGAATCCCAATTTTCTTCCGCCATATTTTCTATACAATACGAAACACAATATTATCAATTTAAAACCAAAAAATCTGTATTTATCGATAAGTCCTTAAATTGAAACAGGATCATTCCGCAATAACACCGTCATGTTCCCTGTGTTGACTACCGACACGTGGGAAATACCAAGAACAGCAATGAACAACTTGGTAATTAATGATTTGCTTTCACTAATAGTAATGGAGTGAAGATGATGAAATTTACTTACATGAATTCAATAAACGAATAAGTATAGCTAGTGAATTACACTTAAAACATTGCCGCGTTTACACCATACGAATTTTTTTGATTACGATCAAATTGAAAGAAAATTTCACCGCACCTAACCTCAAAAACCCAACACGTTTCACAAACAAAAATACAAAGAAGGATCATAAATATTATACCCAGGGAGGAAACATATTTACTTGTAATTACGAGTTATTTACAATTTTACAGTACTTTTCGTGTTTCTTCTTCCCCCTTCACCTCCATACCATTTATATCATTCTGTTATCGGGGTTATCGGTTTCTTTTATCAATATTAATTAACATCAACATTAGGGTACTCAACATAACTTGGATTCAATTTTTTAGTTAAATTTTTTACCATTAATTTCATTAATTATTAATTTTTTTTTTATTTCAATATACGTATTTTTTTAAAATGAAAAGCAAAAAGTAAGTTCTTACCTTACTACCCTCAATCAGTTTTAATCTTCAAGCCGAGTGTTCTCAGTAATGATCCTGTACTGAATCATCGATTATGGAATGCGAATCAGGAGATATTTTCCTCAAATTCCATCAGTTTCACGGAATAAACATAGAACTTCAAGAAGAACGTTCTGTCGCTTGCCGAACCGATGGTTTTAACAATGGCATTGTGTTTAGCGAGAGAGAATTAGAACCTGGCGAACTATTTGTCGTTGAAATAGAGAGAAACGATCATCGTTGGGCTGGCGATCTCCGACTGGGTTTAACGCAGCTAAATCCATCCAGTTGTATAGCCAGCAAAATGAAACTGCCAAAGGAGTCGTTACCACACCTGGATGACTCGTGGATTTATAGTTTGACTGATTTATTAGGTAATACCAGCGAACATTCTTGGCCTTACTTCAAGGAAAGGGATAATGTTGAAGTTACCGAACACTACATTTCCACATGTCGTGGGAGTTACTCGAGATCATTATTAAAAAATCCGCTCTGCCTAAAAAATACTCCCAATACAATGAAGGATCTTGAAGTAGGATTCAAAGTTGGTGTCGGTTATATTCCAACCGATGATGAAAAAGCTGATTTATTTTACTTGGTGAATGGAGATTTATTTGGTCCATTCGCGTTGAAAATACCATACCAAGAAAACTCGCTGTATGCAATAGTCGATGTGTATGGTAGAACGAAAAAAGTTAAAATTCAACAAATTCGGCCAGGTTGGTTTACTAACATTTTTTAAATTTACATTACCGAATTTTCTAACGTTCTTATTCGCACTCATTTCTCTAATATTATTGTTATTTTTAACAGAGCAATCGTTGAAGCAGTTATGTCGACTGACCATACGGAAAACCTACGATATGAAGAAGCTGACTACATCTTCTTTGCCCAAACAAATTATCAATTTTGTAAATTATAAATGAAAAAATCTCTATAATTATGTGTATAATACGTATGTTGTAATATTTAAATGATTTTCCATTTTGTACTCGCTTTACTACTGATTCTAGAAATCTAGAATAAAAAAATATTTGTATTTTGAATTATTTAATAATACATTCATATCTCGGATGTCGACAGACAAAAAAAAACCTGAAATGTATAATTCAGAAAATATTAGAACGACGAGCACCTTGGTTTTCAGGTGGTGTTTGTTTCCTGTTCCTGAACCATTTCACATAAAACTGTTTCAATCTTTCTCCGTATATAGTCTGTTCAGAATAAGAATACTAAAAACACCGAGCACAAAAAGAACATTTTTAGCTCTCATGAAACTAGTGATGGAAACTATCGAAAGTATTTTGCTATCGATAGTATCGTTGATGAAAAATATCACTATCGATAGTATGATAAATCGCTATCGATACTATCGATAGTTCCAAAATTGAAGAAATTACTATCATGAAAAATAAATGAATAAAAAACTTCATACACGATTATTATTTTTCACAAGTTTTTACATGCTGAAAATTTTTAAAAGAGTATAAATTAAGATTTAAAGAAGTAAAAAAGGTCATTATTTACTTTTTCCCAGTATTTTTTTTCATTTTTGATGTTTCATTTTCATTTTTCAGCCTGGTATGCATGAACCAAGCCATTTACTGAGAGTCTGAGACTATCGAAACTATCGACGAAAATACAAAAAATAGTATAGATAGTATCGATAGCCAAACGATAGTTTTACTATCGATATTTTTTCCAAAAGCTATCGATACTATCGATAGTGCTATCGATAGTTTCCATCACTACATGAAACACATATTCTTGAAAAGAGACCAATGATAAGAGTTAGTTAAACGCTATAAGCAAAGTAAAGCAGCAATTTCTGTTGTTCAGTATTTCTAAATTTATGCTTTTTTTTTTAATATATCAGAAATTTTGAATACGTAAACGATTAAATTATGAAAAATCCATTAAAAAATAATCAACAAAAAAAATTATTGCTTCACTTTGCTTACCGTAGTTCTGTTTTCAAAAATATGTGGTTAATAAGGGTTAAAAATCTTCGTTTTCTGCTCAAATTTTTCAAAAACATCCGAATATATCTTTTGAAACACATAAACAAACCATAACGCTATTTTTATTTTAAAATACAAAAGTAAAAGCGTAAATTCAAACACTTAAAAAAAATTGAACTCAATAGCAACAAATTAAAAAATTAAAATTACAAGGGAACATAATACATTACAACTTTCAAATTATTCCTCATCTTCGTCAGAATTCTGATCCACAAACCTATAAGCTAAAGAACGAGTAGTACACTGCCTCTGAGGCCTCACAGCATTAGAGGCTGTAGCGTCAATAGAATCAGGTTCACGCGGAGCTGCGACATTTTCTTGTGCATTCCCATTGCGTACTATTTTACCACCTCTCACAACCAAAACGTCTAATCTAAAATAATAAAAAATTGTTAAAATAATTCACACTACATAAAAAATTTAAAAAAAATAATAATTCACGCTTCCAATTGAATTTTCAACTTTAATTCTTGAAACTTATAATTAAAAAAAAAATTCTACACTTACTTCGGAGCTTTGGGTTTTTTTTTGTACGTATGTTTAACACCTTCCTCTGGATTATCTCTGAAAGCCGCAAGTAAGCATGAACAAATAAATAATTTCCCATTAATACCGCAATAATCGCCAAAGAAAATATCTCTAGCCACAAAAAATCACCATTCAGGACGCCCAAAAGAAGAAACAATAAAATCTTTCATCATAAAAAACTGACAAAAAATAATCAATCTAGCAACAACGCACCGTAAAATATTTTATTAAAAAAAGAATTATGATTAAAAATTGACAAATTAAAAAACAAAAAATCGCCTATAAGTATAACCTTTTTAACATAAACTTAAAAAATATTTGTAATCCAGTTACGCCGAATAAACAATGTTGCAGTCATATCAAATGAAAAGAAAAATTTTAATTTCAATTAAAAACAAAGCTAAACAATATTCCATGCCTGGAGCCTGGCAAAACTAACTGCAAACAAAAATCAAAAATAATATTTTAGAAAAAAACCACGAATCATTCGAAAAGCAACTAAAACCCTTAAAACCAATATCGTAACACCAAATGCCTCAGAAATATTACACTGAATGATAACAAATGAAATCGACAATGATGAGCAACGATCATGACAAACAATAACCAGGGATAGGCTGAATATTATACAAGCAACGTGAGTTATTAGATGAGGAATGAAATGAAAAGCATGTTAAACAATTATGGTGCATTATTAAGATATGCAACCCCGCTTAAAAATAATGTATTTTATAACCTACAGTCATCCAACCAAAGCAACTAAGAATTAAATTTAAATTCACCTACCCGTATTCTTGATCAGAAATTTGATCTTCTTCTTCGCCCATTTCATCATCAACTATAATAAGAAAAGAAGTCGTCAAAAAATGCTCAATTCTGTCGCCTAGTAAATTAATTCACTGGTAATACTATACCTTCTTTCTTCTTCCTAGTATAAGCTCTTCTAGCAGTAGGCAAAGGTTGATCAGATTCACCGTGCAATAAGCTATTCCTATACAACAATAATGGCTGCCAGTCTTCACCCTTACTCGATGGCATGCCACTCGAAATTCTCCTATCCAAATAATTCAATCTACGAAGACATTTTTCACATTAAATAATCCACACGTGGATTTTTTACTCCTATTGCTTTCCATCAATCACCGAACTCACATTACTCTTTTATCCTGCTTCAGCAATTTATTCGTGAATTCCATTAAAATTTCCAAGAAAGGTAAATTAGGAGGCGCGCTTGTTGGATCGTCGGACGTTTCAGAAACGGCGAACAAAACGCCTTCTTTATGCAGAACAGCGATAGCTTCTCGATTTTTCAACGCGTCTAGACCAAAAGACAATGCGAATCGTTTCGCCAATTCCTTTTGAGAAGAAAAAGAAATTAAAAAATTACATAATTATTATCGACATGAAATTACAAAACATTAAAAAACTAGAAAACCTTCAAACTGGCAAACTGATTGGTATTCCTGGAAATAATTAATCCGCCGTTTTCATCGTGTAGTTCGCGGAATAGGGAGATCAAACTGGCGACCATGGTTCGAGCGCAGTTCACCTTATTTAATTCTCTTGCTTTGGCTACAGTAGCTTTGATAATATCTCCGTATTCGTTGTACGACTACAATATTCATAGAAAAAATCAAGTATTATTCGTGCATTAAATACTGTATATCAGATTTAAGAGCATAAGCATACCTTAACGTAATGTTTAAATACATCAGCAGCGCAAGACGTCGGCATAATACTATACACAATTAACTTACAATACGAAGCGAGGAAATTACGTCTTTTATGTAGAGCTTCGATTCTCGAATGATCGTCATTTTCTTCTGAAAATTTTAAATATACGTTAGAACAAGAATATTTCGTGTATTCCTGTACCACGATTTATCCCACCTTCTTCTTCGTAAACGAACACATTCCCTTGGATAAAATCGTTCAACATTTTCTGCAACTCTTTATCAGGTTCGTACACCAACTCAGCCAGTACTTTGTACGGATTCGCGTTCAATTGATTACAGAACACGATCAACAAGTCGCAAATAGCCACGTAAGCCTGCAAACGTAGATGAACCATTGAATAAATTTTGTAAACGAGATTTACTCGCGTAGGGTAATTTCAAAAATTCACCTCTTCTCTAAAGGTAGCGTTTTGATGGAGTAACATTTCTTTATACGTTTCCATCAACTGAGACAGGCGACTTTTCACTTCGCGAACTAAATTCGCGATGTTGGCACCGCCGCCAGTTTCCGCCAAGTCCTCTAAATGATGCAAATCCCACATGATTCCGTAATAGCATGCCCAAACGCTCGATTTGATCGCCTAAACGAGAGTAAAAATTTATTCAAGTAATCGGCGAGGTTTTGGTTAGAAAAATAAATAAAAAATATGATTGGTCGAAAGGAAAAATTTCCAATGTCGAAATACCGGAAAAGTATTACAAAAATTATAATTTTCCATACCCTTGATGCCTTTCACAACGATGAAATATAATTATTATGCAAACATACGGTTGTAATTTACTTGTAGTCCAGGCAGGACAAAGGAGAGGTAGAAGTAAGGAGGCAATTTGCCATTTAGGTTTGAAAAATTTTAACAACTTCCAGCGGAATTTAAAAGTAGTACGTTAGACGATTCTGATTGGTGAATAAACAATTTAATCTTTTTTCATTATTTCCTATGGAATAACAACTTCATTATTCTGAGGAAATAGGGATCGGGGAAAAGGGTGTTCAAATCTTTACTGTTCAGATGATATCGAATCGATTCGTCAACGTTCAACTTTTTTATCCGAGCTTTCAACTTGAAAACGATCGTTGGTTGTCTGTTTAAACTCGTTCTGTATGCTCGTTTCTCACTGGTTGGCTGTTTCAACTCTTTATTTATGCTGTTTTCTCATTGGTTGGTTATTTAAACTTTTATTTATGCGTTTTACTCATTAGTTGGCTATTTAAACATGTTATTTATGCTCGTTTCTCATTGGTTGGCTGCTTAAACTCTAAATTTATGCTTTTTTCTCATTAGATGGCTGTTTAAACCCTTTCATAATGCTCGTTTCTCATTGATTGGCTGTTTTAATTATTTATTTATGCTCTTTTCTCATTGGTTGGCTGCTTAAACCTTTGACTATATACTAGATGGACCGAGCTAGCAACAAGCAAATGCCAACCCAAAAACGGTGATACATTGTACAGATTTTCTTAGAACATTCGTGACTAAATTCTAAATGCGCATGCGCAAATTTATTTCGCGCTAATAGCGCGGCAAGGGGACATCGATAGTACTGTTTAAAATCAGAATAACATGAATGTGATAAAGGACTTCAGGTATGCGCAAGATATAAAGTTGCAACGAGTGTTCCGACTCAGATGCATATAATGTTTCACCGCAGTTTTCCTACACATAACTCGGTCCATCTAGTATATAGTCAAAGGTTTAAACCCTTTCTTTATGCTCGTTTCTCACTGATTGGCTGTTATAATTATTTACTTATGCTCTTTTCTCATTGGTTGGCTATTTAAACATGTTATTTACGCTCATTTCTCATTGGTTGGCTGTTTAAACCCGTTCTTTATGCTCGTTTCTCGCTGATTGGCTGTTTTAATTATTTACTTATGCTCTTTTCTCATTGGTTGGCTGTTTAAACCCGTTCTTTATGCTCGTTTCTCATTGGTTGGCTGTTTAAACCCGTTCTTTATGCTCGTTTCTCGCTGATTGGCGTTTTAATTATTTATTTATGCTTTTTTCTTATTGGTTGGCTATTTAAACATGTTATTTATGCTAGTTTCTCATTGGTTGGCTATTAAAATCCTAAATTTATGCTCTTTTTTTATTGGTTAGCTGTTCCAACTCTTTATTGATGCTCTTTTCTTACTGGTTGATTGTTTAAACTCTTTGTTTATATTTTTTGCTCATTGGTTAGCTGTTTAAACCTCTTTTTCTTGCTTTTTTTTTCACAGAGTGGAGTTTTTGCGTTTCAAGCCATTCGCACCTTCAGTGCAATATAAGGCCATATCTCAAAAAAAAAAAAACAATTACAAAAAGGCTGCATCTCAAATAAGTACTTCTTTTTACATAAATTTTTGGGTAAAATTAATGTAAATCGGTAAAACTGTGACAGATACACTAAATTAGCTCATGTTGATATCATATGATGAAGTGAGATGAGAGCATTACGATACAAAAACTTTTACTTTCCAAGCAAATATGGAGAAGAAATGGAACAAAAACAACATGGAACTTCTCGAATTTTTAATATTACGCTGATCAAAATCTATATTATAAAAACTTGAACTTCGTTGGGTTATCTGAGACTAGAATATGACACTTCGAATTTGGCTCAAAAACAGATAAAAATAGCAGATGATCAAAATTTGAGGAATGCTTGAAGAAGCTCAAATAACTTAAATTTGATAAATAAGGATGCATATGGTAATTGAGGACAAGATGTAAGCTATATCTTAAATCTATTTTCGTAAGTGATATTGGAGAAGGTAAAGAGGGAACATTTTCTTCAAAACGTGTGTTTGTGAATGAGAGAGCAAACAAAAGGTAAGAAAATTTCAATTAGATATTCATGCGACAAAATGAACTCAAATTAGTCCACATTCTCACAAATCCCTAAGGCGATCAACCAAGTGTACAAAAAAAGTCTGACGATAACTCAGCATAGAACTGAGACTAAAATATACCTCATATGCAGCCCCTACTTAAAAAAGTACTGGGAAAAATTCCATCGACATTTTTTCCCTAGAGTAGATCATTTCTCACAATAGAATTCTTTCTGGCTAGTGCCTTTTTTAGATTTATGATGCCCACATTACCATATTTATTTAATATAAAAAAATTTCAAACCCTAAAACGCATTTTTAATTCGTATTTTTCTTTTCAACAAACATGGTGATACCTGACCAACAATATTATCGGATCATCTCTTACTTCATCGGGTAAATATTTCTGGCTGGATACAGCATTTCGAAAATCATTAAAAACCACCAGCCAAATATTCCAATGCCCCAAATTATGGCAAGCGTAAAATATCGCAATTTTCTTCAAACTAGTCACCACTTGGAAAGTCTCATCGTCATCCGGTTCTTCGCCCTGAGAAATCGATCAAATTATCAAACAATAAGCTCGTAGATCATAATAATTTATCATTCACAAGCACAAAATAACTCACAGATTCTATGACCGCATTCCAATCATCCATCGCTTCTCGGTACTTCTTCACAATATTATCAATTAGCGTGCTCCTTTGCACATCGCATTTGGTACAAATGATGGCGTTGCTTTCGTTACATAGCACCTCTAATGTCTTAGCGCAAGTTTCGAGTACTTCGGTGTTCTGATGTTTGTCCGCGATCAATTGCATTTTTTTCAGCAACAATTCTAAATTCTGAAATCGACGTATCGATTAGAGTACCCGAGATAAAATATGTAGTAAAGGTTCATCGAATACTCACACTTTCTTGGCGCGATTTCACGTACATCTCTAGCTCAAAGTATTGCGGAAAGGATAACAAATTCACTAATTTATCGGCATCCGCTCTGTATTTATCCAAAAGCAACGGCAACGTTTTGATGAAATGTTCGGTTAGCTTGGCCTTATCCTCTTGCACTTGTTTTATCTCTTTGACCGAGGCGATCTAGAAGCCCCAGGTAAATGAACTTTTCTCAAACATAATTTTTTAATAGAAATTCCCATCACGTACCTTCCTGTTGGATCCTCGGCCCACAGGAGCTTCGCCGGTAGCCGCTTGACGTACACAACAGGTCATTAGTTCGATCAAACTGGTTTCTTGGCGATCATCTAAGGCTTCTTCGCTGGGACCTGGTTCTTCGAGTAATAAATCCGTCATGCATTCCCAATCCTTCATCATTTCATTGGATTCGATCAGCGAGTCTACTAAGTAGGCTCCGTGTTCGTGTAACTAAAACGTGAAATTTTTTGGTAGAAATTTAACCGAAAAATATTCATAGTTAATAAATAAATTAATTAATTAATAAAGAAAAAGAAAGGCAAAACCACATTAGAAAAAGAAAGGAATGCTTCAAAACAATAAATGAATTATTCATAAATTTCAAATTCAAAATTTTTTATATTTTTACACGAAAAATCAATAAAATAAATAAGTAAGTTTTTTCAATTCAATTAAAAAATTTTTGGGACCAATCAGGAACAAAAAAATTTTTCAACTTTCAAAAATGACTTGAGAAAAAAATTTTAAAATGCCTAAAAATTCTTTTTTTAGAATGAAAACACGAATTAAAAATTTTTATAGCTAAATTTTACTATTTTTCCAAGAAATTTTAGATTTACTTTCTTAAATTCAATTGAATACATCAACAGTTAATCAAAAAAATGAATAAAAAAATCTAAAATTAATAAAAAAAGGTAAAAAAAAACTCATGATCTTGAATAAAACGAGTAAAAAGAAAATATAAAAATTCATCAAAAAATATATATAAAAATTTATATTTTTTTGAAAAAATGAAACTACAAATTTTCATAATATTTTTTAAATTTTTTTCCAACTTTGATGTTTTTGAAATTTTTGGGCTCAATCAGGAATATTTAGTCATGATAAAATCTTTTTACACAAAACCGTTGATCAAATTTTCGCAGAATGCCCTATATTGCTACATCTGCGATCTAGGTATTTCTAATACAATTAGTCTCTCACACGGTCCACCATGCAGTTCGCAAACAACATATTATCAAGGTTCTTAATACAATCAAGCATATACCACTACATCTAAGTGTCTGAACCCAACACCTAATATATTAGGACACCTCTAGTCACAGCAGCTACATATGACGTATAGAAAAAAGGAATAGAAAGGGTCAAAAATAATTTAAAAAATGAATAATAAGGGTGAACATTTTTGTTTTTAAATGAGCAAAGGTACATAAAATTCGAAAATGTGTGAATAAGGGAAATTTAAAAAACACACAAAAAATTATTCCAAAAAACTTGGAATCATAAAAAAAAAATAATAATAATAATTATTGAAATCACACACCTCAGATTCGATGAAGAACTGCACCAAGTCACGAATAAGGGGAGTATTCGGTAATCGTTTCTTTCCCCTTTTCGTTCTGGTACCTTGCATCATTTCATCTTGCACGAATAGTCGTTCGTTCAAAAATTCACCGGCCGCTTGGGCGACAGCTCGATGAGACGAGTAAACCAATTCGTAAACGTGTTCGCAATCCTTATCTGTTAAAATATCCTTATGATGTCTGTATAAAAAAAAATTAATAAAATAGTCAAGTATATAACTCAAGTAATTCTGAATCAATGAAATTACAGAATGGATGTAAATTTACTTCAAAATGCTGATAACTAATTTAACAGCTTGGACTGCAACTTCGTATTCCTTATCCAAAGTCATCGCTACAATCCTGTCTTTAAATTTACTAGTAAACAGTTCCAGTTTACCTTTCAACTCTTCGGATGCATATAACGGTTGCAAGGCCTACAAGAAGAAAGTGAAAATAGAAACTGAATCTAATAACCACATTTTGATTATGTTTAAAAATAAATTACAAACTTGTAAACATTTCAGCCTAACTTCGCCCACTTTATCGTGCAAAGTCCACCCAATATACTTGAGATATGAATCGTCGAGGAAATTTTGATGAAATTTTTTCATCCACACTCCTATTTCAGCCATACATATGGCTCGGATTTCCGGTAATGTATCCCTATAGCGATGCACGAACACCGACTTGAATAAGTACGTTAGCATGTTTTTAATCTCGTCCATATTCTCTTCGAGTTCTTGACGTTTCGCCATCAACGATTCTAACCGATCGCTCGCTCGTTTTTCGCGACCTTTTTGACGTTCTGCTTCGTACTGTCTTTGTGTATTGTCCAAATTAATAGAGACGGTTAGCGCGACATCTACCAGAGCCGTCATTAATTTCATAGCTGCGAGGGAAATTGTATTAGAGAAATATTTTACAAGCGAGAAAACAAAATGGAGTTTTTCCAATTACCAGCTAATGTGGCGGTATGACGAAATGCCCGAACTTGCGAATCCGATAATCCGGTTAAAAGAGAGATTACATTATCCATTAGGTATTGATCGTAAATAATCGAGTATTGACATTGTTTCACTAGAATGGCGACAAAATCGCAGAAATTTTGACGAAACTTCTTCCACTGAGGTCCGCTCATGATCAACGGGTATTCGCCGCTTTCCTATATCGACGAAATTGGTGAAAAATATTCCCAAAGAAAGGAGTGTAAATAAGGCTGGTTTTTGAGTTCGCCTACTTATTGCCCAAACTCTGTTGTGTATGATGCCCTACTCAAGTTCCGAGTACCATTTTTTGATAATAACTATCACTACGATTTATTGCTACTATTGCGATAACAAATGAAATAGTTGAAATCAATAAGGTAATAGATTAAATAATTGATACATTAGTCGATGAAATCACAAACTTGAAGAGGTAAGTAAGAAAAGGATAGAACTGCAACAAATACTTACATCAAAAATAATTCTTGAAATGGCATATATTCCCAGTAAGCTTTAGGAATAAGTAAAGATGAAAAAAGTGTCGCTTCACTAATGCTACAATTAAGGATAAAAAAATTTAGGAACCTGAATAACTCTCTTCATAATACATATCGAGGATTATATTATACATTTCGTTAATGAACCCTAATATTTTTTTGAATTTTCACTTCGACACTTCACACATCTGGGCAATAAAGTTTCTAAATTGGCCGGCCCAAGAACCAGCCTTATTTACATGATAATTTTCGAACGTGAATATATACTTCATCGAACTCTTCGGTCATTTTTCGAATTATAGCCGCGTGTTCCATATTGGCTGCCATCATCGAAGTAATTTTTCCTTTACAACCGGAAGCATTAATGAAAAACTGCATCAACGCTAACAAAGCTGTATCCCTATTTACTTTATATTCGTCGATCCAATCATCGACTAAAGTCTGCAATAAATAGGATAATATAAATTTTCGTTGGAATTAAAAAAAGCTTTTCATTGAAATCAACGTTTTTACCGCTAATGACGACTTTCCATTACGTATAAGATCATATAAACAAGCATCTTTTTGAGATACAGACGATTCTTCATCAGTAGCGGGTTGTTTACGTGTTGCCGCCGGTCTACCAGGTCTTCTAGCTCGCTCTTCATTCGGAGCTTTTCTCGAATATGACAAAGTTGGAGCAGCTGTCGATGTTGTCGCTTGAGGTGCGGTGTTTCCACCTGGAATGAAAGTCTCGATAATACAGATTCGTTTTAAATTAGAATTTTTCATCCGTCAACTTACCTCTCAATCTGGATCGCGTTATACGAACATTACTTCCGGGAGTTTCAGGTGGATCTTGTATAGGTGATATGTGTTGCTGGATCATAGGCTCGTCCATAGTAGTCGGCTGTATGTGTTCGTCTTGAAAAGGTATTTGGTTTTCAGCGGGCATTTGAAATAAATTCGGATCCTGAGGGGCTTCGTGTAACATCATCTCTTGATCTTGTAATGGCGCCATTGGAGGTAAAGGACTAGACATGAACTGATCAGCTTGGTTGTATTGAGGTGTTTGATTGTACTGAGCCGGATGAGCGAATTGATCAGCTTGAGCGTTATCGTAAGTATCTGTATACATTGTAGCGCTGTAATCACGTAAACTTGATTAAACGGGATTCACAAGTGAGAGGACAAATGGATTAAGATTTACCTCATATTAGGATCGATATTAGGATCAGTATTCCCGTAGGCCATGAACGGAGAAAAACGTTCTTGCACATCGGGTACGTAAGCTGGTGTCATGGAATTGACCATATTTTCGTACTCCTGTGGTGGAGGGTCATCCATGCTGATTCTTTTTCCGATGGAGCGATGCATTTTGATGAACTAAAATATTTGAATGGAAGAATTTCTTAGTATTTGCGATTAAACAATGTACAGCCGGTTTCAAATTCTTACACAATGTCAAACACACAACACTTACCTACTTTTTAAGGCGAGTGACAATGAATAAAAATATTTTAGCGCATTTTATTAACTACATAGACAACGAAATTAGATTTTTTCGCGAGTAAATGTAATTAAATAATCGTCATACGTATACATAGTTACGACATTTTCGTTAATTTTAACGAAAATAATTCATACCAAAATTACAAAAACGTCAAAACGATCTGACAACAGATTTTTGTTTTGCCTAAGATGTAAACATTTTATTAGGCTATGAACATTTTTCTGTGTAATTCTGTGTAATCTAATTTGCTAAACTATAAAGAATCATACACCATATTGAATCCGCTATGAAATACAAGACAATTTGAACTTTATTAAATTTTTATTTTTTGTTTATAGGTTTAGGTAGTAAATCTGTAAATAGTGATGTTATTATATTTTACTCCTGCAGTCCTGGTCTCTTTATTCTTATCGTTGCAATGTAAAGTGAAATAAAAAGTTATAAATTTGTAAGAATGAGGAACGCGGAATAATATGCGCAAAATCTCGACATATTTAACAATGGATGCAATATGGCTTACGATTATTGTTGGTACTCGCCTCCATGATGTTCAACCTGTTCAACATGCAATCATGTACTCTAGCGGAAAAAAATGAATTCTAACAAGACTTAGGAAAATTCGAATAGGAAATAAATTAAAATTAAAATTGATGAGATCGTGCAATAACTCCTCCAATTTTTACATCAATTCCACAAGTATTGAAAACAAATGTAAAAGTCATCGGGTTTCAATAAATTTCTAGAATAAATCTTCGATTTGAAAATGATAAAATATACCACACGGGGATACCGTTCTTCCTTTTCGGTACACCTCTAACCGCTTTTTATAATCACCAATCCATTTCCTGAATAGTTCGGGGCCCTAGACCAATATATTGACATTATATCGGGATTTTGTATCAGAAAATTTGAAAAATACGCCTTCATACCTTGATCGTTACAAAATTGTCGAAGGAATGAATAAAGATTAAGTTCTTCGCTAGTTCTTCTATTAATCTTCAATAATTAACTGTAAATCAGAATATCTTGAAAATTAAAGCCCTCAGTAATCATGAGGATTGAGAAATAAAAATCGAGCCGAAATATTCTTTCATTTTTCAAACAGTTGAACTTCAGCCTATAACATATTATCTTTCATCATTAATGTGAAATTAATGAATCATAGGATTTTTTGTATTTTTTTCAAAAACGTTGAGAATAAAGCATTTTATATGGTAAACAAAAAAAATTCCTGGGTAAAATCATTTATTTCTTTTGGTTCAGCACTAATTTGGCGCTATTCACGAAATTCTTAAATGTAATACATTACATTATTTTTATAATATCTTGTGGTGATTTCGCTTTTAGATTCGTGAATTTAAAAAAATTCGGCATTTCTTTTTCTTTATATTTTCGAAGGAACCTAAATATCAGCTCTGAAGGCAAACATCATACAGATTCTCAACAACTCACACTTATTTTACTGGGTTATTGCGAAAAATTCTAAACTTATTAAAATCAAAGTAACTTACACCGCAAGTTACAGATTGAAATTTTCTGCGAATCCATTTGAAAGTATAATAACTCTCTTTTGTCTGTTACCTATTCCGGTACACAAAAAATCGAATATCGTTTTTTAAATGCCAATGACACATTATCGCAGAGTGTATGAGTTTTAAAAATCCCTAGGGCCTCTGACCTAAGCGACAGTGCATGGCACTAATCAAATTAAAAAAAAATTCCTATAGATGGTTGGAAATGATTTATTCAGTATTAAGCTATACACCAAATTCTCCTGATCCTTAAAGAGATAATAAAGAAAAAAACTTCAAGTTGAAAATGCATAAGTTAATTCGCTGAAAATAGACCAGTTTTGTTAAGACGGCCAATATCATGTTAATTTACAGTTTTAAAAAAAAGTCGAATAATCATCGTATCTGATACATAAACAAATCACATCGTTTACACGATTCAATTACACTGATGTCGTTCTTAAAGCATTGCTTTAATTTTTAAAGTAGAAAAGGTAACTAATTAAGAAAATAACTCTTCGAAGAAAACATGAAAGCATTTTTGAAGATCAGCAATTGCAAAGTTTTCTTGTACCGAAGAAAAATGGAGCTTCTCATTTCGGCATTGGTAAAAGCAAGAATTCGCGTTATTTGATGTACTACCACATCCATGGTAGCGCATTCAATTATTTCCTAAAAACTTGTCGTAAATTTTTAGCAAAGATTTTGGTGTTCTCGGCTTGACAACGGAGAGAGCATACGTGAAATGTCTTTTGCTGACATTTTCCACCGTTACACTTTCTTGAAGAGCTTTCTCAGCGGCTTCCTGACATACGGCAATAACCTGAATTAATATAAATTTATTAATATTTAATTTATTGGATGTACATTCTTATTTTTTGTGATCCAACCTCGGCTCCAGAATACCCATCAGTAGCGCTAACAAGATCTTCTATATCGACATCAGTGTTTATTGGTGTTTGGGAAAATTTTAAATTCAAAATAGCTCGTCTAGTTTCAGAATTAGGCAGTGATACGTAAAGTTTTTTATCCAATCGACCCGGACGTAATAAGGCCTATGGAAAAATAAAAAGTCAGAGAAAAAAATTACAATAATTTATAAAAACAAAAAATAAAAACTTACGCTATCCATTCGATCGGGACGATTAGTGGCAGCAATTATATTAACATTGGATAACGTTTGAACTCCATCAATTTCTGTAAGTAATTGCGACAATACACGATCCTGCACATTCGAACCGCTGCCGCCATCTGTCTCACGTTCGGCGCTAATGGCGTCTATTTCATCGAAAAATATAACACACGGGGATACCGTTCTAGCTTTTCGGAACACTTCTCTAACTGCTTTTTCAGAATCACCAACCCATTTGCTAAATAGTTCGGCGCCCTAGACAAATATATTGACGTTATATCGGTATTTTGTATCAATAAATTTGAAAAATACGCCTTTATACCTTGATCGATATAAAATTCAATTTGCTTTCAGTGGCTACAGCTTTAGCTATCATAGTTTTCGAACAACCCGGTGGTCCGAATAATAAAACTCCACGAAATGGTGTGATTCCTAAACGTTTAAAATCTTCTGATCGTGTTAATGGCCATTCCAATACTTTCTTTAATTCTAATTTTAAATCGTCTTGTCCACCAATATCGGACCATTTAACCTAAAAATTTATAAATATTAAGTAATCGACGTAGTGTCATACGTACAGATGTAAAAGCATTCATTTGTAATGACTGGTTGGTCGATTTTCTTTTCAGAAAAGTACTGATGCACCCATCATAACAGTAGACAAATGATCTCAAAATAAAGTACGATTTCAACTTTTGAACCTAATGGAAACATCTTTGTTGTATAAAGATAGAAAAAAAATTTTATAACTGAATTTTTGAATTCTCAGGGATTCTAAAATTGTACCTCTTATTTCACTACACATTAATAGTCAGATATACATTGCCCTGACTGATATCATGGACCCAGAAAAATTTCGACAGTTTAAAATACATATTACTTTACACTTTTTCAGATTTTAACTAGAATAAAAAACTTTCAAAATACTAATACCGTAAGTTTGGAGGCTGATTTTATTTTTTACGTTCTTTTAAGGTCATTCGTTCACCACTATGATAAGAGCATCAGTTCTTTAAAAAAAAAATTCTCCTCCCCATTAACACCTACATTTGGCACTTCTACTAAAATTTCTCGCATAGCAGATGGTTTAATTTGTGCGAACGCCCACATCAAATGCTCGTCTCTGATGATAGGACAAGCGTTTTCATTACTATCACTGTCTTTAGCGGCTTCGTATTTGAAATTATTCAAAGCTTTTGTATTGGCCAACGAAACCGCCAACGATATGTCTGACCCGACAAAACCGTGTGAACCCGTTGAACCTAATTTATTGATCACATCATTCGATACGTCGTGTTTGTACGACATCAATAATCGTTGCAGTATATCGATTCTTGCATCGGCATCCGGAACTGGAATTTCTATCTCATAATCGAATCTAAGCAAAATGTATTTAATTATACCTCATTTTCAACAACGTTGCTTTCTTTATAAAAAACATACCTTCCAGGTCTCCTAAGAGCTGGATCAATCGAATCTAGTTGTCTAGTTATTCCTAAAACTACCACTTTGAAATCGTTCAGTTTATCTAACATCGATAGCAAAACGCTAAGTACCCTTTTTTCCTGATCATTGCCACCCTTAGTGGGACAAAACGAATCTAATTCGTCGATTAAAATTACACTAGGAGCTTTTTCGATGGCTTCTTCGAACAAATTTTTTATTCGAGATTCAGCTTCTCCGAAATATTTGCTGATTATTTGCCAACTCTAAAATGAGAAATGAAAATTGCATGAGAGATGAGGAAAAATCAATACCGACATGTAATAAAATGAAAACCTACGCAAACGTGTACAACCGGTAGTTTGGTAACATTTATCATCGCTCTGGCAAGATATGTTTTCCCTGTTCCCGATATACCATGTATTAATACACCACACGAAACACTTTCTCCTACGATAATTAAGTTTAATAAATTTCCACATAATTGAAACTAATCAACAAATACAATAAAAATTTCACTACCTTCGATGTAATCTGAAGCTAAGATATTAAACATCACATCTTTTAAATCATAAATTATATTATCTATTCCTCCGAGTCTGGATAAGCAATATTTCTCGCAACATTTTCTTTTTTCTTCTTTTTGTGAGGTTTGAACTTTCCATTTAGTATTCGATAGTAGTTTATATAATTTCCCATCTTCTTGGTCTTCTATTTTCATGGAAGAAAATTCTTCATTTAAATTATCGATTTGGTTTTTTGCTGCAGTTTGATGAGGTACCACACTGAGAATCTGAAATCATTTCTTTTTTCAATATGTGACAGTTTATGAAGAGAATAATTAAATTAGTAATAAATTTTTATTACCTTAAATTTAGGTTTTAAGCCATAAAAATTGACCACTAAAAACTGTCCGTTTAAAATTACCCTGTTGCCAAAACTTTTACTCAACATTTGAGTAACCTCAATAATTTGCGCTTCCGACATGCTCTCAGGCTTAATTAATTTCACTGTAATAAGCTTCGCTGGTAACGGTACGTTATCAAGTTTTCTCACTAGCACTGGTCCTTCGAAACAATTCAGTTCACTTAAACCTGAAATGATATGAATGTATAGTATTTCATTCAGTGGTTCAGAAAATTAATTGTAGATATATTACTTTGTTTGGTTAAAAAAACCGATGATAACACATTATCCTCTAATGGCCACAAAGTCTTGACAATTGACTGGTTATTTTTTGCAGTAATAATAACAGGATCTCTGATCGGAAATTCGCAAAGCTGCGCGGTATATAAGGACATTTGCACAGCGTCGTTCAAGAACATTTCATTTTTATCTGGACAAAGATTCAAGAAATTAAAATCGTTCACAAAAGATTTGCTAGTTAGATAAATGCCAATACTAACCCTTAGGTTCAATTTCTTTCAAAAAGCTGTATAACTTCTTTTGATGAATATGTCCATAAGACCAATCGTTTTTTATGTTAACAGGTGGACAGTGGAATTTTGTATGAAATTCGACATCACTTTGTGCAAGAATGGTTTGACACGAGTCGCATTTCTTCCAATTTGAAATGCATTTTGTACGAGGTGAAGCCATAGTAAATACTCGATTAGAAATTCATAGAGCCGGTTATTAAATTTCCATACATAGAGTTGATGAAGATTTTATGTACTTTATACGAAGAACTGTTTTGTGTGCGATGAAGTTTTCCAAGGAAATGAAAATTAACGCGCTACTCACGTGTTATATAGCTCTTTGTTTAAGCCTTTTAGGATGAAAGGATGATGACCCAGTGACCCAGTAAAATTGTTTTAATGTAAACAAAAAGGTTATAGAACTTTTTGGTTTAGGTGAGGAGGTGTAAGAGATGGTTACTTTGTCGTTGCGCATATCAGCTTATGCGGTATTGCACTTTATCGAAGGGTGAATGGAAGTCGATTGAATACAAGAATGGACGGTTTGTAATGGTGTAAGATTTTTGAATACAACAACTATAATAGTACGTTAATTTGAAAAATTGTTAAATTTTTACTTCAACGCTTTATTTTCAAAATGTTATGATGTTATCAATTATAATTTATCTTATCAATGTTTAACGCAGTTCAACGTTTCGTTTGTAAACGAATACCAAAGAATAATGAATGGTAATTACAGATATTTTACCAACATTTTTACTTGAAAAAACTGCAATAACTAAAAAAATAAAATTATCGTCCTGAATTTTGAAATAACAGGTCATTTTGGAAAATCAAAATTAGTCAATAAATTCTAAATGTTGATCTAGAATTCTGAGATCATATTGATCAACATGTCAATCATTTCTGGATTTGATCAATAATCCATTTCCATGTGATTTGATATATGGATTTCCAAGTGCTCTAACTATAACTAACTTGTACTTGAACACTGGATTACAAATTCAGTTCGAGAGCTTTTTTGAGCTTCATTCAACTTGTTACCTTTAAACGTATTTTCATAAAATGCTCATCACCTGTTCTTTTTATTTTTCAATAATTTTCGAAAAGTTTCACATTTTTCTTTCCATTAATTTCTTCATCTGTAATTTTTTTATCAATAGAAGTAATACTTTCAACTAAAAGATTTTATATTTTTATTTTCATATATTAAACAACAACAACTTTTTAAACATGAAACTCCATACATTATGATGCATTTCTACCAATTTTATAAAACATTTCAAGTATAAAACTGCTACACGGTAATATAACACTACTATAAGATTTCCTCTTGGTCAGGTAACATTCACACGATGCGCTGGAAAACATAACAACAATCAAGTTATATAAAATCTTTCTAAAAGAGTGACAGAAAATAACTTCTAGACTTACATTGTTTAGGTATTCTAAGGCTTTCTTTATCTTTAATGGTAGTTTCAAAAAGGTGAGAATGGTATAAGTACTGTATATACAATACTTTATCTTCACCGACACAAGGATCGAAAAAACCAGATAACTGACTCTATAAAGCACCACAAGTGTAATAATATTAGCGTATTATAAAATAAAAACAATATAATAATAAAATAATTACTTTGGAACTATCGTGTAACGTTAACTGTGAATTTTTAACGAGACACTGTAAGGGTATCACAACGTCTATAACATCTGATATTGGACTCAGAGGCGGATCGCTTTTGGCTACTTTATCAGCCTCTTTACCATACAGAGCGTTTAAGATAATTAATCCATTACGACTTTCTTCGTCACGACGATTTCGTTCATACGCTGCTTTCATGAGGTCAACAGCGGCTTTAGCTTCCCGTCTTTTTTCCTCCATTCTAAAGGGTAAATTTGACAAATAAATAAACTGAAGATGAGGAAGCTTAATCGTGAATATATTACTCACTTATTTTTATTAATTTCTCTTTGCCTTTCTATATGCTTTTCTTTTTGTTCTTTTACGAAAGGATCTACAAGTAATTTTTTCACAGCAAACCAAACAATAAATGGCGTAACGGTGGCGTAAACAGATGGAATTAGACGAGGTTCTTCGCACAAATGAATTGGAAAATGGAACGTTTGATGAGCTCGAACAATTCTATGAAAAAACGCTATCAAAATTTATGGCAAAAGTTACTCATTTTTATTTATTTAATCACGCACTTAATTTTAAGTATAACACCGCTAGGTACCCCAATGGATACTGCTGCTGATAATGAACTTTGCTCAGAAACTTTTTTTTCGGCGCTGCACTCCATGACAGAGTTTACAGTCCCAACTCTGAAATAAGAAAATGTAAAAGAATGCATTTAAATATGTTAAAAAATGCAATAAGGAAGGAAAATTTAAATAAATCAAAATTCATGAATTGTCCTTACTTGCAATATACGCGTAATTTTAAATCCGCCTTATTTATTCTCCACGTGTGATTCATCGATATAAAAGAACTAGATAAACCTAAACTGAACACAACGCCCGAATGTGAGGATTCGGTATCGCGTACTATCATGGTGGTCATGGCAGAAGCGAAACCAACATTCCACGTTATATATCCCTGAGTATGAACATCTAAAGGCATACCTAAAGCTGAAAGTAAAAGTTAAGTTACTTTCTGTCGGAAAAAAGTTTTAAAAAAATCATAAAATCGAAGAAACCAACTTGATACAAATCCTAATTTAATTCCACTGGAAGTAATTTTAAATTGGGTTGCAAAATTTCCGAAAATAGTTTTCGTTATGTTACGAAATAATTTAACGGAAGCTACAGGACCATTTCCCGCCACAAATTCACCCTCTATCCAACCATTAGTCATTAATAAGCGTTTGCATGACACCATAAACGAACCGGAACCTATACCAAAAAAATTAATTGTAGATCGAGAGTAAAATTAATTCAATAAGCAATAGAATATACGCGATTACCATTTCCATTTTGAGAGGATAGATTTCCACTTAAAGTTAAAGTATCTCTTAAGGTCAATGGAGCTTCGATCGATTGCGATATTGACATACCCGAGACTTCAATAGTGGGAAGAAATGATTTATCCCTAAAAATTAGGTAAAATAAAAAATTATATTTGATTAGCAGCTTTTAAGCTATTAAAATCACTCACATATAATCATATTCATCATCGTAAGAGGTAAACAAATCGGTAGCATTTATATTAACAGTAACATTTCCTCTAGGGTTGGTACGTTGTTGTAATCTCCTTTCTATCCTTTCCCTAAATGCGAACAACACAATTAGCGATCTCTAACATGAAAATGGCAACGAATGAATACTTTCTATTTCTACCGTTCAAGTCGTTCGAATTCCTCTCTTATCTCCTGAGGAGTTTTCGTCCTTTGAACGATTTCCCATCCATCTGTATTCAGTCCTTTTATGCCGACTGTATCATAAATAGCTCTTTGGTGCGGATCACTTAAAACTATAAAAATATTTGTTCGTAAAATAGAAATTTTTTAGATTTAGATTAAAGTCATTGAAGACTACCTTCATAAGCTTTTTTAATTTTACTAAATAGTAGGTCAGCTTTTTTCTTTTGTTCAGCATCTACATGTTTATCAGGATGATACATTCGACTTAAACGCCGATAAGCTGCATTAACCTCTTCTTGAGTAGCCTGCAATTTAATATTGACTTTTTAATATATAGATGGCAAATAAGATAAATGTCTCATACATGTTAAAAGGTGAATGAATTTCACTTACTTCTTTCGAAATATTAAGGCACGCATAATAGTCCTCTTCGATGAAACTGTTATCATCATCAAACTCCATAATATTTATTTATGAAATTTTAATGAAAAATATCTACTGAAAATTACATCATGCAATGTTATGTTGGATGAAGAGTTTAATCATAACTGCACTTTGAGTAATTTTTTGATAACATTAAATACGAAAATAAGGTTAAAACATTTCCGAAGAATCCATTATATTCGCATATTTTTCTCTAATTTAGCCCTCACTTGGTATTCTAATTCTTATTTCAATATTTTAATAAAATGCTAGTTACTCACATTATCTTTATCACCTTTCGCAAATTATACGGGTTAAATCACATTGCGGAGACAAATACCGGCTGATTTTCATCAAGGTGAGAAAGGGTTGGAATTAAAACAGCGGGCTAAATTGTAACATTGCATTTAAAAATGCTTTGTACTTTTTCTCAATCACGATTTCAATATTTGTCATTACAAGGTGAATTAAAACATGAGTACTACCTCAAAAAAGTAACAAAAATCTTTTTTAACAATTTCAAACATTCTGATCTGTTGAAAATTGAATTGATCATTCCCGTCCACCTTCACGTTTCGGTTTTATATCGTTTTTCATCTCCGTTCCATTCAAATTTTAAGGCGGTGCTTCGGAAAATAAGTTAATGAATGCGAAAAAGTTGATTTTTTATTTAAAAAATGAAAAAATTGTAAAAATAAATGCGAAATCCCCTCAAACAAAGTCTCTAAAACACTATATTAAAATTTCAAATTATTTCGTTGCGTTATTTTTGAGAAAAACACTGCCAATAAAAATAGGATATAATTTTCATTAGCAGTGTTTTTCTCAAAAATAACCCAACGAAATGATTTGAAATTATAATATATTGTTTTAGAAACTTTGTTTAAGGGCATTTAGCATTTATTTTTTCAATTTTTATATTTTAAAATCAACTTTTTCGAAATTACCTACTTATTTTCCGAAGCACCACCTTAAGCAAGTGATGTTATTTGAATTTCAAAGTTATTTCGTTCGTTTGGACTTCGACATCGCAGCGTTTGAGCATGTTTGAGGCTCGTTGAGACCTGGTAATTGAAACTTGAATAGTTCTCAGAAAACGTCAGAAAACAATTCGGCCACTTACATTCAACAACTTTCATTATCACATTTCATAGTAATAAAGTTTATAAAAATTAAAAATACCGTACATTTAACACCTTTCATTAATAGAAACCAGCTACAGATACCAGAGTAAACAGCGATAAGGAACTTGTATTAAACACGCGCGTACTTGAAAAAAAAATTGCTTTTCCTCCCTTTTCTTCGTCAGAAAACAGAGGTACGTCATTTTCACCAGTGTTGTAGGAACAAACCCAAGAACGAGAACGAAGAACAACAAGAACAGAGAATTTTCATTGTTCCTGAGGAACAGAACCAAGAACGAGAACATAAAACTGGTATGTATGAAGAACAAAGAACAGAACAAGAACAGAATATTTTCAAACTGAAAGATCAAAGAACGAAACGAGAACCAACTAATGTAAAATGCTGAGGAACGAGAACAAAAACAAGAACGGATGTAATTTCGGGTTGTTCTTCGTTCTTTTGAAAGTTAATGATTTATCACAAAATTAATAGATATCATGAGGGGAAAGAGAAAATAAAAAACTTCTAAAAGCGGACAAATGCTGCGTATCCCCATATAAATCCTTTTTTTATATTTTTTTATTAATTAGCTTCAATTAATTAATTTTCAATTTCAACAACAACATAAACTGTAAACACGTTATCAAAAAAAAGAAAGAACAAAAGAAAAAGTTGAAGAACGAGAACAGAACGAAGAACGAACAAGAACGAGACGATAAAGGATTGAAAGAACAAAGAACAGAACGAGAACAACATTGTAAAGAATTAAAAGAACGAAGAACGGAACGAGAACACTTGAAACATTGAGAATAAGAACGAGTTAGGAACAGGATCAAATGACTGGGTCTTTCCAGGAACAAGAACAGGAACGAGAACAGACATATGTTCGTTCCTACAACACTGATTTTCACCTAGTCGCTATGGTCGCTAGGAGCGTTTCAATCAACCGCCACGAAATTAATCCATAGAGGTGAAATTCAAGTAGTTCTTCTTTGGTAGATTTTAAAACACTTGCGCATTGCGCGGTAAAAAAATAATGTGAATTCTATAATCAAAATAATATTGATTTTACGGCCACTCACCCAAAAATTCGTAATAAATTTCGTACAAGTTCATTAAACATTCGTCTCAAACTTTCAACGTGACAACTTCCTTGATAGCCAGATTTAAAATGTATGATTTCGTGTTTTATATTTATTGCATTATTGAATTATACGAAAAACTATGATTATTATTTTATTTAAGTTCAGAAATGTTTAAAATTTTTGTTCAAATTAACACCCATATGTGCCCTAATGAGCAAACTAATTACTTGAATTAAATTTCAGGTACTTCTATCATAATAAGTGTTCATAAATTCTGGAATATTGCAAATAACTAGGAATTAATATATTAAGAATCATCTTCAATTATTTATTTCAATGGAGAACGAAAAGCCCAGATATTTCCCTGGAAATTCCAGAAAACCTTTGATTTGTTGTTTGTGCGATGATTATTATTCTAATCCTTGTTTACTTTCTTGCTACCATTCTTTTTGTTCTCGCTGCATCGAAAATAGAACAAATAATGGAGTGATTTATTGTCCACTTTGCGGGTAAGTAAATCACCATCTTCATTTTACGAATAACTACCTTCAATAGACACGATAATATCATTAATTTCTTGTTTTTTAAAATTTTTCGTCAGAACGCAGACAGATTATGAAGGAAACAGCCCGCCGACAGATTTGCTGCTTAAGAAGCTTATCGATCTGTTTAACATGGATAACCCTCCTTGTGCTAATTGCGATAAACGGGAACGATCTTCAATGTTTTTTTGCTCCACCTGCAGTAAGTGTTAAAAAATTGCATATTTTTATTGACATTATTGCTCAATTTATATATGTATCTTAAAAATTTTGAGTTTAAAATTAGGTCCCTATACACATAATAGGTACTCGCCTATTAATATTACATTGCTATGCATTTCAGACCAAGCATTATGCAATGTTTGTAGAGAAAATACTCACCGAGCGAAAATGTTTTCCTCTCATGATGTAGTTTCGATGACAAAATTTTCTCAGGAGGGTTTGAAAAAAGTTAGCATTTTTTAAATGACTATTTTATTCCCTGCAAAAAATATTCGATGCAGGCTTCTATATTGAAGAAATTTTTCAGTGTTCCATCCATGGAGAACCGTACATTATGTATTCTGTGTCTCAGAAAATTATGCTTTGCGTTAACTGCTTTCGCGATTTACCAGCTGAAAGTAGGCAACATTGTATCGATGTCGATACTGCGTATACTCAAGCAGTTATGAAATTAGAATCCGTCATTTCAGTATGTAATTAATGACAGGGGCGTGCTCACCGTGTAACGACTCAGGATAATATCCTGGGGCCCCGAGGAGTGGGCCCCTTTGGAGTGGGGCCTTTTTTAGCGTGACAAGAAGTGTAATTAAGTCGTACAATTTGGTAGAAATAAAGGTTATACTCGTAAAATAGTAAAAAAACTTCATCAAATTTATCTTAACGCACTTAATAAATTCAATTCAACTCAACTGCGTAAGTATACTTAATATTGGTAGCAGGTACCCACTCATCGGGAAATTTTTACTTGTACTAAAAGCAGTGATGAAACTAGCAAAACTAGCGAAAATAAGGCGTTTATGGCTTTACAAATTTTTAATATGATGACCACATATGATTAGAAATCACATTTTGCAAAAACTTTTTAAATTTACAAGGCCGTATGCAATGCATATTACCGATTTCCTCAGCATCCACAGGGGTTTGAACCCTTATAAACAGCTGAAAGAAAATGATTAAACATTCTTATAGGAATTTAGGGTAAATCAATTTGCTATAGGATTTATTTACTTGTGTCAGTTATTGTAAGCGAGCAAAGTTCAAAAAACTGAGTTAGGGGGTTCAAAGCCTCGTAGGCGCTACGCATCACGGCTACATATGGGGAGTTTTAGTATTTTGTTCACTCTTATACTCTTGACCAACATCCCGAAAATCTGCTCGATAACCGCTAATATAAGTTTCTGAATAATCTTACACTTCAGTTTTTGAAGACAGGAAAAAAACAACCAAACTTTCTTGAAGAAAATTTATGTAGATAATTTTTTTATTAGCCATTTTTTCGTATCTCTCCTTACGAGGAAGAAAAACACAAAAATCTATGCTCAAAAAATGATAAATCATTATGCTGCTTAATGCGTCTTCTTCAAGATCTCTTCACTAACTTATGATGAATTGTAGAAAAAATGTAATGCAATATTTTTACGAGAAATTTGGTGTAGAACAATTTTGTGTGGTAAGAATTTTTTCGTATTTGGCACTGTAACCAAGAAAAATGCAAAAAACTCACTAATGTACAACAATTTAGTCATTTTACTAATGGGCCATCTTCAAAGTCATTTTGTTGTCGAACGGTGAATGATATAGAGAAAAATGCGTTAGGCATAATTTGTAGGTAATTTGATGTAGATTAATTAATTATATATCTAATTTACTTGTATCAGTCATTGTGAGTGAAAAAATTCAAAAACTAGCTTTTGGGGGATTCTAACTCCCCTAGGGGGCCACACGTCACAGCTACATGAGGGGAGTTTGAGTGTGTTGTTTGTGGTATTACTCCTGACAACTATACCAAAAATTGGCGTAATAACAATTATTGCCCAAAACGACCCAAATTATATGGGAGGGAATGAGCTCCTCCTTGGCTTCTGAAAGGTTAGTAAATTTGGAGTTTTAGCGTAAAGTTGGTGAACTTGACCACTAGCATTAATAAGTACCTAGTATCAAAAATAAGACAGATAAATATTTTCTTAAACAAAGTATTGCAGTTATTGAAATTGCCAGCTTTTGGAATTTACCAACTTGCCAATTTTTATATGAAAGTGGAAAAAATTTCTTTCGCGCTTCGCGCGTTGTATTTCTTACGATTTTAAAAAAATTTGAAGGGGGCAAAAAATTACAAAATAGCTTAAAATACTAAAATTTAATAATATTAACCATGTGTGGAAGATAATTTATCAACTTGTATAAAAGATGAAAAAATTTCTTTCGCGCTTCGCACGATGTTTTTGTTACGATTTTAAAACATTATTTTTAATTTTTAATGCGTTGTATTTATTTTTACCCATCATACCAGTAGGATGATGTTCTCAATAGAGTAATGTGAAGAATGACATTTCGATTGTTTTTTCTTTTAGGCGTTGTACGAGCATCATAAGAAATATCATTCAGGACTACACCTATCGTTGAAATTTACCAAGATGATACATTTTTTTAAATACTAATTTCGTATTATCGATGAAAAATTGCCAATTTGCTGAAATCAAAACATTTTAACGTTGGAGCAAAAAAAAAAAAATTATAAGTTGGCAACTTCTTGTTTTCTTCCCACCCCTCACCCCCGCCCTGAAGAATGTCCTTAGTACGCCGCTGCTTGGATGTTGACTAACAAAAACAAAAAATTCCAAAAAGAATTATTGTTTAATGAAATAGTTTAATGTTAAGTAAAAATCGATGTTATACCTATCAAAATTTAAAAAATTTTAATTTTCCATATTAAAATTTTTTGCTTCTTCGGTTAGCTTTCCAATTCACTCAAAAAAAGTCAAAAAATTTTAACGGGGGAGGGGCCCACGGACTCTTGGGGCCTCTTCAAGATATTTATCCTGGGGCCCCCAAATGGCTGAGCACGCCCCTGATTAATGATTAAATATATTAAATATTTTTCACTTCAAAGTACAGCCAGCATACGAACACATTTGTAAAGTATTTAGTTAGGTACCTATTTATAAGAAATATCTAATTTAAGGCTGTTTGCGAGACCCAAAATTCCGTTCGCGATGGCATTATTTTATGCAGGACCCATTTAGATGAGTTACTCCATAATACTGATGCGGAAAAAATGACCGTACATTCGTTCACTCAAGGATTACAAGATGCCATTAATAAAACTCAATCCGCTATACTCTTGGAAGTGCAAAGGTACCATGCCGATTCTATTATTCCTCGTTAATGGAAAAAATTTGTAAATGAATTACTTTCAGACAATACGAAATGAAAGAGAGATCATTTCGTAACCAGCTGGTTAGTTTGAGCACCGTACTTCCTATTCTACAGCAGCATATTTTATTATGTCAAACTTTCTCATCGACTGCTAACAAGTTTCAATTTCTTGAGGTCGTTTTCTCAATGATTGATCGCCTCAATACAGTATCCAATCTTCCACGTTTGTTAAGGTGAGTTGACTACAAAATGAATTATTTCTTGATAATTGACGTTTATTATTATAATGAGAAATGAAATTTGTTACCTATAGACCCACTTTATCAAGTCAGATCAAAACCAATTATAGGTCAGAATTTGCCCACTGTTTAGAACCATGGGTAGGGAGGTTATTGGCTTCTTCTGTTCAACAAACACAAGAATCAGGTAGTTCTTTCTCAAACTATCAACTTTTATTTTGCATCAGGTGTTTAAGTTCTTAGGTATTTATTTTAATTTTGATGTTCAAAATATTGGTAATTCAGAGGTAAAATTAGTGAACTTCTCATGATTTAATCAGTTTTTTATTTTAATTAAATTATTATCGATACCTATGTAGGATAATTGTTATTTTTACTTTTTATTTAATGCATAATTAAATTTTATTTAGGTAAGAAAGCATTTTATGCAGGTCGGTTCATCTTGATATGAAGTTCTTCATATCATAGGTAGAGCTACTCATGTGTCATTCATGCACGATGGTTTGGGTACCTTACTTACTGAAGGGGCCAAGGTTCTAAAACTAAAAATATTTTTTTCACCTCACTAATTACCAACTTGGACAATGTTTATTTTATCAATTATAGAAGATAAAAACATACTGTTTGTGCCAAAAAGCGAAACATGCAATGTAGCATTATTAATAAAGAATTAGAAGCGATAGAAAAAAGCGTATGAAACATTAAAAAAAAAATCAATGCTATACCGTGCGTCCAAGTAATTCGGGTACAATCAGCGAAAAAATCTCTTTACCAATTATTTGAAATTGGTTTTTTCAAATGCAAAGAAATTGTAATGCTGTTGAAATGAATTTATCAGCTTTAAAATTCATTAAAGTAATTTTAAAAATGATTTCTAATTTAGAAATATTAGTTTAACTTTTATTATGTTATCAACGAAGTGAGATTTTTGCGCTGATTGTACCCAATCACTTGGACGCTCGGTATATTTGATCTCATGTTTTGAAAATGTTTGACAGACCTTCGCTTCATAGTCCATCATGTACTCTGCAACAATACCTAAAAAGTGGCTCTAAATGCTATTTAAAAAATAAAATCATTGATTTTTTTCAAGTAATGTAGAAATATGCAATAATATTACAAAAAAAAATCAGTGTTAGTGTAGGAGACAGATATTAAAAAATGACGAATAAGTAATTATAAAAAATCAATGTGAAAAATTCATAATTTTTTCATTATTTTTGTTCAAATGATTAACGAAAATTTTGTATAGATTATTTGTACGAAAAATTTAATCTCAAGTATATTAATGATTGTAAATGGGCTTGTATTAAGGTCTGAATTTGTTTTGTAGTCTATGAGACAGCAATGCCCTCTAAGCCATCTTCTAGTGCGCAAATAATTCACCCCATGACTGGCACTCCTTCGCAGAAACAACAGTCAGCGTTGAAAATGAAAGCGCTTGAAGGTGATGGACCTTTTTCCAATCACTGCAGAAGTTTTAACACTCAAGTTAAGGTACCTATGAATTTCAGCATTTGAATTCTCTACATGTAGCTCCCTTCTAATTTCTCATACTTTTTGCAGGAGTTAGGAACTATGACGAAAAATGTACGAGAAAGATTGGGAGAACTGCGCAAGGATGTCACAGTTTTACATCGTTCAGCAACACCGCCTTTAGTGCTACGTCATCAAGTTATTACTCAAGATTGCGCTAGATTAAATGATACTTTGGAGCAGATTCAAGTAGAGTTAGAACGTTTGAAGACTGTATTTCAATCTATATGGCAAGAGCAACTATATCGCATTCATGTTGAACAAGATATATTTCAACAACAAGTCAGTCATAACATTATTTTATAAATACAAAAAAAAGCATATTATACCTACCGTGCGTCCGATTGAACCCCATAGAACCTAAATACCAAATTCCATTTTATGATAGTTCGAAATACCTACATTCATGTTACATCACTGGATATAAATGCATCGTGATTGTTTGTGAAAACAGAAATCAGTGTAACAGTGTATCCGTATCTTGTATCTATTTGGCGTTGTTCTTTAGAAGGGAATTTGGTGCTTTGTCTATATGGGTTGCAATCGGACGCACGGTATACCTAAACCCATTGAATAAATAAATGATTATTACTCTTAGATGACCGATGTAGTTAATTTACGTGGAGAAGTGAAGCAGTTGACCGCAGCGGCTCAAAATTTAGAACCATATGTGTCACAGTTATCATCCTGCGGTGATAGTGAAGAAATAGCGAAACTAAAATCATTACTCAGTGAAATATCTCAGTTAAAAGATCCGCAACGGTAAAAATTTTTTCTTTTTTTTTATGATCGAGCTTCATTATTTTATTTCACTTGTTAGAAAAGCTGTTTTCTTAATGGTTCGAAAAATTCTTCTAAAATTCACGCACTGAATAAGCAACTCATTGTATTTTTTCGTTCATGCGTTAGATTACGTTACGAAAAGGAAGCGAAATTTTCGAAAGGACTATCTCGCAAATCTCACTGCCAAAGCACTGTTTCTCTCAGCGCAGAAACAAAATCACTAGCTGGAGGTATAGTTTCACACATCACACTGATGCAATTTTAGTCAAATTTAGTACTAAAATTACACGCGTTTATAAATTCAAGCATTAGGTAATTAATTTTTAACATTATACTCTTAGATGAACCGAAAAGAGAAGGTTCTCTTCGAGGCGAACGTGCTCATTCTATTTCTGAGCAGAAAAATAATCGCGGAGTATTCTCTCAATTGATGGATAAAGTACGCAATAAAGATAAATCAGCAGCAGTTGAGAGTTTCAAAGAAAGAAGTAAATCCGAAGATCGACTGAAAGAATGTTCCAATCAGTCTTGTCAAAAAGTTTATGCTGCATGTTAGTATACGAGTGGTTTTATTCCCACCTCGTATTTATTTAAGATGTGAATTTTTATTTAAAAAAAAATATATTTTCTATACCGTACGTCCAATTGATCTTCGACACCCTCAGCGCAAAAATCTCAAGTAGCTTAAATACGAGTATTTTGGATCCGTTGTGTTGTAACACTGATTCAAGATCTCCATGTTTTAGTCAGTGTTACCACCTAGCGGATACAAAATACTTTTATGAAAGCCACTTGAGACTTGAGAGAGAGTTTTGCGCTGAGTGGGTCAAAGATCAAGAGAACGCACAATATTTATTAGACCTGAATTCCTGTTTCTTTAGGTAGCGAAGGCAGCGTTCGTGTAAAACCAAAGCGAGTCCCTAGTTTATACCATACCTACGGAAATTATAAATCTTGCGGGTCAGCTAAGGAAATTTTTCCATGTAATCAGGTAAGTCCAAGAAAAAGAAGTTGAGAAAAATGTATGATATAATTTGAAAAACTATTCACTCATATTATCATAATTATGCATATTTTATTGATTAGAAAAACGAGGAACCCGAGAGAAATAACGAATTTCAGCAAAATTTTCCTCAAACACCAGACCAAAATAAAGATCCCGAAAAATACGCAGAATTTCGATGGAAAGAAACTGCTATATTCAAAGGTTTATTATTGTCAAATTTCAAATAGGTATCTATACAGACCAGGTGTGGACTGGTTTTAAAGATCTTAAAGGAAAAGTATTCGTAGGTACCTAATTGCTTGCATTTCTTAGTGTTATGATAGTAAAGTTTTTCACGCATAGGTATATTTAAAGAAATTATTGTTACGATTTTTGGTCACGTTGTTGGTCAATTACATAGGTACCTAATAAAAATGAGAAATGCAAGTATAATTAGGTTCTATATAGGTCATAAAATTTATATTTTATGGACACATGTATGATAAAAATACATGTAAAAGTGTCTTTCAAGTTCCAAAGTGGAGAAATTAAGGCATCACACATGTAACACTCAGATTCTTGACTTGTCAATCATTTAGAAAAATATTTACAATAATTACGTACCAGTCGTACCAATATCATTTTTGCAATAGAATAATTTTTTTTACGTGCCATACTTACACAACAGTATGAATATAATTAAGAAAAATTGTTATTTGCTAAAACTCGTTAAAATTTCAAATTTTATCATCCAAAATTGTCAATAACTTCAAAAATCTACCAAAAAATTCCTAATATCTCGTTGATCCAGTCCATACCTGTAAATAATGACCTCAATCATGTTATTTTCGTGCTTAATCACTTCAGGTTCAGCTGCCAACAACGAAAAAAAAGAATCTGATTATCAAATCATCAGCGAAGCTACATCGATCTTTCAATCGAGGAATAACCAACGCTGTTATAGCTCCGATGAAGAGGATTTCTGTCCATCTGAAAAACGTTTATCAAAACCCACTAAAAAGTCAGCCCCACCGTCGCCGCCCCCGCGTACTCGACGATATCGACGATATCCTCATTCGGACACAGAAGAATCGGTATTTTATCGAGATGCTACCACTAGGTCATTGTAAGTTTCATTCATAAATATTCGAAATTATGAAATATTTTCCTTAAATATCATTATAACCATGTTCGTCGATATTTTTCCACAGACCTTCGTCGTCCAAGATGAGCGACAGAAAAGCAATTTTTTTGGTAATCGGTAGCAGTAAGAATAAAACCGAAAAACGTGTTCAAAAGCAAAGATCATGGGAAACTTTTCCACCGAAGAAAAAATTAGAAGATATTTCTTCCTTGTACTGTAACAAAAATCCGGATAATTATAAGAGCCAGTTTGATATATGCACTCTTCAGTCGGACGCTGTTAAAAAATCTGATAGTTTTGAAGGCCACGAAGAGGCAGTTAGTTCTTTAGTTCGAGAATTCCAAAAAATTCGCATGTTACAAAAGCAAAAACAAAATACGCAGACTACGTGTGATAAAGACATGTAAATTTTACTGCGACAGTATTATCATGATTAGTAATTTATTCTTATTTGTTATCAGTAGCGAAATAAATACTGAGTGTTTCGTTTCCACCGCATCACCTATAGATGATGAATAGGACAAATAAAATTGCATATAACTATATTGTGGTCTGCCTACTTTGAAGTGTAAAGAAATTAAGGTATGCTAGAAAAAGTAAGGAAACCATAGTCTCGCACGATTGTGATATGAAGGTGCTCATTTTGAAACAAAACAGGCAGAATTTCATTGCATTTTTCATATTTTGTCAGAAACATAATATTCTTACTTCTCATAATTCATGAAAAAAATATTAAATTTTTCAATTTCTGGAAATCATCATTGTTCGGCTGTTCGTATTCATCACAATTTGATGATCATAATTCACTGTTATAACTAATTTTTGTTTGTAAACATTAATCGTTAAATTTTTCAGATGTATAAACCATTTTACATGCGTGTAATTCAAGTTGCCATATTAATCATATGCAGGCGATCGGTTTGAAGCGAAACACCCTACCTATAATAATTATTAAGTTCGAGTAATGTAGGCGCATGTGTTATTATGTTTGGTTAACGTCGCGTTGTTGCTATAACATTAATGCTATTATCTTATTGTATGTCAGTGTGCTGTGTGTTATTTATTTCCAAAAGATTATTAGATTAAGTTACCTCTATATTTTTTTATACGTCGTTTTTATTTATTTATTACTTTCACAAAAAGTTCCAATTAGTTTTATTTTTATACGTTGAATTTTAGCAATACCGATCTCTTCCAATACGCCCAAGTGTAAAGGTTATTTTGCCTTTAAGAATCGTCATACAATAATTATTGAAAAGAATTATTTCCTGTTGAATTACGAGTAAATATAATAAATTATCAAAAACAATACGTCAACATTTTATTTCATTCGTTCAACAAAAATCATATTTACACATATATAAAACATTTCAAAGGAATTAAATAATACGCATAAAATATTTAAGTACATTAATAAAATACGTAAGAACATAAGAGGTGAAGAAATATCCCATTGATAGTAAAAACAAATAAAAATTAGATAGGCATTAAGAACAATAATACTCGATAATGCTACCATTCCAACGGAATTCAGTCAAGAATAGGTATGTATTACAGCAACCAATATAATAATCACCACAATTTCGATATCAGTCGAAAACATAACAAAATTTTACTACAAATAATTAAAAAAGAGAAAAAAATACAGACTAGAAAAAACAAGTAAAATAATTGCACAACGTATGAAGGAATTCTGTTTTCAAACCACTGGTTGAAGGCGTTGTCTGATTAATTCTTCTTTAAAATAAGCTATTGTTTTTTCCAAACCCACTTTCAACGAAACCTTCAAACATACACGAATAATCATAATTACTCAAGTTATTGATAATGATTTTAGTTTTTACAACCTACTGCATTAAAGAAGAGAGGTTGGAAAGGACTGATGAGTTTTCAGATCTTCTAATCTAAGATAATTTATTCGCAGTCATATGGCAAACGGACAATATCAGACAAGTATTGCTACATTCCAAACTGCACAACCCAATTTATTCTTCCTTGTTACTCCCACCAAGAGTTCTTCCTTTCAGGATGGGCTCGTCCCTTTATACCTTTGTATACTACTATTTTAAACAATTTTACCCTTGCTCTTGCCCATGTACAAATTTATCTCCTTTTTCCCTTTGTATACCTGCTATGATTTGTACCTTTTATACCTGCTACTCAAAATAATTTTATGACTTTACCCTTGTACATGTACAATGCTTTTATTAAAATTTACAACCTTTTATTCCTTTGTATACCTGCTATGCTTTATATACCTTTTATATACTTGCTATCATTGACTTTTATATATAGACTGCTAATGCACATTAGCTCAATTGTCCCCGACATTGAAATTTTATAAGTCGCGATATGCATTATACGCATGCGCGAGTCTTGAATTTATAAACATAACATCTGTATAATATGTTTTAATTGGTTATAATCTGTTATAATCAACCATATGATAACTGATTATAAACTCCGCTCATGCGCACTACGCATTTCGAGACTTATATTGAGTTGTATGTCGGGGACACCGTTTTACATTACACTTATGCAGTCATTAGCAGTCTATATATGAAAGTCAATGCTTGCTATGCAGAACAAGGATGCGCGCGCATCTCAAAACCGATTTCATTTTGATTTTAATATATAGAGAGATAATACGCATATACATATCTAATAGAGAAATCTAATCTATGTTTCATAGCATTGGAGCGGAATCTCAGATTCTGAGATTCTAATCTCCGATCTCACTTTACCTGAATCGTTTTTTTAGACAGAGCTTCTCACTCATATCTCATAACAGGTAAATTTTTTATTAAAAAAAAAACATACTCTAGGTTTCCAATTCAAATAGGTCATCGCTCTGGTGATATCTGGTTTTCTACGTTGCGGATCATCTTCCACAGCATCACCTTGTTCTATTTTATTCTTACCACCAACTAGCTTTTTAATTATCACAGCAAATTCTACAACAAAACAAAATAATGCGAAAAATTTAAAGAACATTATTTTCGATTGATGGAGCGGAAAGAGGACGAAAAGTAAAGCCTTCTTTTGAAATTACATGTATACCTGTAATCGTATGTTCGGTAGGATTTCCTAAATTAACAGGTAAAGTATAATTGGAACTCATGAGGGCTATCAGTCCATCAATCAAATCAGATACATACTGAAAAGATCTGGTTTGTTTTCCATTTCCATAAATCTATTGAAAAAAAAATAATAAAAATAAGTCTCTTAAATAAATCTTGTGTATTTTTATTCACTATAAATATTAATCAAACCGTTATTGTTTCATTTCTCAGAGCTTGTAAAATGAAATTAGAAACTACACGACCATCTCTTAAATTCATTCTAGGACCATATGTATTAAATATACGAGCAACTCTCACAGATACATTTTCTTGTTTGTTATATGCGTAGCTAAGCGTTTCGGATACACGTTTCCCTTCGTCATAACAAGCGCGAGGTCCTGTGAGAAACCATAATTTTTATAATTATAAAATTGAAAATTCGAAGATGAAAATGATTTTTTTCATACCAATGGGATTAACATGTCCCCAGTATGTTTCTGGTTGAGGGTGTACCTCAGGATCGCCATAAACTTCTGAGGTACTGGCGATTAAAATTTTAGCACCGACTCTTTTGGCTAGTCCTGCGTAAGATTGATTCATAGAAATAAGGAATTAAAAAATAATTAAAAATTTATCAATAAAGATACATACATTTAATTTAATGAATTTAAATATAATAAAAAACTCAAATCTCAAAAAAAAAAAAAAAAAAAAAAAATATATAATTGAAAAAAATTCAAATGAAAGATTTATAATGAATGGGTAGATTATTTAATATATTCATAATTTACCTAACATATTTATTGTACCGATGGTATTTGTTTTAATCGTTTTAACAGGATTAAACATGTAATGCGGTGGAGAGGCTGGTGAAGCGAGATGATAAATTTCATCCACTTCCACAAATAATGGATTTACAATATCTTGATGAATCATTTCGAAATTCGTATGGCCAATCCAGTGCTCTATATTGTCTTTCTTACCGGTGAAAAAATTATCAACGACAATAACTTCGTGGCCATCGGTCATCAATCTATCCACCAAATGTGAACCGACAAAACCACCGCCACCTGTAACCTTTTTCGAATTGAATTTAAAATGATGTAAATTTTCAACTCTTGCACGTACTTTACCATTGAGTACTTACTAAAATACGTTTTTTATTTCTATAATTTCGATGTTTAACCACTGGATACGGTTTCGGTAATTTACCACTTAAACTTCGCACCTTTTCTTCTAAATACCGCAGCCTTTCATTCGCTTCCCTGAGTTGAATGGTTATTTCGTCGATTTTCTTGGCACGTAAATCGTTTTCTAAATTATGTAAATTATTTACGTCGTTTTGCAGCGCTTCGTATTCATTTTTATCCATTTTCTTTGATAAAATCCATATACTATTGAGGATGGCGAACCCTGTAGCCAAATAAAAATTAATAGTTGATGCATCAGTCGTCTATTTGGTCATTAGTGGTTTACCTAATAAAATCAGTCCAAATTTTATTATATTTTCTTTACACCAGCGCATGTTTATTTGGTATTAGAGAAGTGGAGCTGGTTTTGTTCACACACAACCATATGAAATGAGTAATTTTTTAAATTTAGCGGTTACTTATGGTCTGCATTGTGACTATAATCTGAAAAAAAAAACTTGATGAAAATCTTTGCAAAAGTACGTAGTATATCTAGGATGTAAAAAAGCAAATAAAATGTTTCCTTACGAAGTTGATAATGTGTTGAAATCAATTGCGAACCTGTTCAAACTAAACAAAAGTGCAGCATTTTTTTTGCAAAATTATGTGAAAGTTTGATTTTTTGACGCGAAATAAATTTTATTTCATTTATTACTCACCAATTACATTTTAATTTCGAAAAATTCAAATCCAATAATTTTCAAATTTGCAAGAAATGCAAATTTTGCAATTTTTTTTTCTTTCTCGAATGATAAGCTAATAACGATTTTGTAAATAATAAACACTGTTGCCGTTTTATAGATGTTAAAATATAAATAATTTGGTCAATTTAATACTTGAAATTCTCGATTTATCAAGTAAAAACGTCGTTATTAAAATTAAATTACTAAATTTTGAATAATAATCAATATTGTAATCTGAAAATTGGTTTGTTTTTTATCTAAACATGCATAAAAGCTATAAATGTGGAATTTAAAGGTCAGGATCGAAGGAAAGAAATTTAGTACTTCTGAACCGATCGGTAACATTTATTCGGCCATCTCTTTTCTTTAGATTAGGTGTTTTTGTTATCTTTTTTGTTCAACTGTAATTTTCACTATTATTGAAAAAATCTTCACATCGGTTTGCATCGCATTTCAGATCCGATGTACACTATATTCTAAATTAATATCAATCACATATGTTTTAATTGTTTAGATTATCAATTAACATGTCGTTAAGTGTGTTACGCCGTGTTTCATCTATTGTTTCACCGTGTCCTTTGCGGTCAAACTTGATAAATATTCCGGGTACGAACGTACTAAAAAAATATACTAATGCTCTGATTTAATATCATTTTCCAACTCACTAATTGAAACCCTGTATCTCGCTGTACAGTAACTATACCGAAACGATTTAGCCATCATCAATTTGAGATCAAACCTACGGAATGGGCTCTTAAAAAAGCGAGGAGTGTTTGGCATTTCTGCTTCAAAATAACGTTTCTATTTTACGGTAGCATCATTTTATACGCTAATGTATTCGTTGGACCAGCCACTTTAGCTGAAATACCCGAAGGTTATACACCTAAATATTGGGAATATTACAGAGTAAGCAGCTTTCGTAGGCTATTTCATTCGATCCACACATTTTATTGAATTCATATTTTGTTTTTGTAGCACCCCATCAGTAGATGGCTTGAAAGATACTGTTACCGTGATCCGCAGGAAATGTACGAAGCTTGTTTAGCTAAACTTTATGAGGAACACGTACTTCATTGCCTCAAGTAAGTGTATGGTTTTTTCGTATTTTTTGTTCATTTTAAATTCTCAAAATAAACCAATTCTATTATTTTTCAGACAACTGGACCATAAAGTAGAAACACTTATGAGAGAACGCAAAGATTACCAAGCTTATGTAATGCGTCCAGTTTCATCTGACTACTACAATTATGCTAAGCAATTCCACGACGAAGTACCTCTTCAAGTGGGAGAAATCGATGCCGGTGTCTAAAACCCGTGTCAATTTGTACATTAGTATATAGTAAATGTTATTGTTATGTAAAACTTCATCTGCTATTTGAAATGGTTGCATATTGTGTTGCTTATAAAATTTATTTTCAATACAATACTAATTTCGTTTATTAGCGTATTTATTGGTAGGAATGAAGAAATAGTTGTGATATTCTATACGTGAATTTATATTCATTTCCATTTTGTAGAATCGCAGATAAACTAAAATTAAGTCATTTTAAGTACTTATGTTGCTTATTTTTGAATGAGAAGATTGGATATTTCGAGCTTCATATTTTCATTTCATTAGAAAATGCTTGTTTTCTTCGCACATAGTGGCGGGTAGTGACGAAAAATAATTTAAATAAAATTTTCATTAACCTCAAATGAAAATATAAGAATTAAATATGGATGTATAAAAAGGTCATCTTAATGCATGTTTTACAAAATTCTGGTACATATTTTTGTGAAATATTTCTTATTTTTGAGCTTTGAATGTACAAATATTACAAAGCGGGATAGCGTTGCGAAGTGGGCCCGTCGCCCTATTGAGTCGGCTTGTAAAAATGGGATTCTTGGGGGGTTGCTAAATTTGTTCATTTCTAAATCCACTCTTGGACTTATCTCAATAAGTCTCCACTAAAAGTAGAGAATTCGAGAACATAAGGGACTGTAGAAATTCCATAATTTCTTATGGAACGATGTAAAAAATATTTAGATAATATTGAATCACAACTGATGAAATAATACATTGATATAGACATAAAAAGTAGGCCCCCCGTGGGGGCGCTCGCGTATACAACCATTCATTACATTGCTATAATTCAACAGTTTATGACGATTTTTCATGTTTCCTCGTTTAAATTATTTTTACTCACATCACTCAGATAGGATATTTTGAATCAACAAGTCATACCTCAAACAAGTAGAGAAACATCATATGTAATGTAAATGATAAGTACATATTATGAACTACATCTATTTGTTGGTTTTAAAATATCGCACCCCTACTGTAACAACACGACATCTCAAAAAACTGCCAAAAATAATTTGCGTTCCGAAAATCTGCCTTTACCATTGGAAAGAACGTGAAAAATTAGCAAGGATTGATAAAAAAAAAAAATTGAATTAGTATTTCGTTATTTACAAAGCAAATAAAAAGCAATTTTCTTGAGTTTCGGTTATTTGAAGTATTTTGAGATATTGTGGTGTTGCAGTAGAGGTATGATATGTAGGCTATGTGGAACATAACACATACAAATTTACAATGTACGTACATGGAGTTGTAGAATTAGGGCACCTACTTGCTGCTGCAGTGATGTTACACCTCGAACCGCCAATCAGAATATGCGCTTTTTGGAAGACCAATTTTGCGGTTTCCGTCCGACCTCTAGTAAAGGAACGATGCACGAACTTCGGCATTACAGTTTAGTTCTCTAACTTTTGCTTTTAATGTAAAATAAAGGAAAAGAGATGTTCGGTGCAATAGACCGATTCAAAGGATCTTTTACTATCAAGTTTTTGAGAATTAGGACACAAACTGTTAATTAACACCACTCGGAAACATAATATCATTTCAATATTTTATAAATGTATGATCGATTCTAATGGTTCATATTAACATGACACTATGCGACCTCATTCTTTTTCGTAGGTTTCTCAGTTTGTTTTAAGTTATCAGAAAGATAAAAATAATTGTGATCTGCTGTTAAGTAGATTTTGTTGTGACTAAAAAACATACGTTTCGTTTTCCGAAAGAATTCGTCTTATTTCTTCGTTCGGGTTACTCCAAGCGCTGGAAGCTCTTGAGTACAATACAATTTATTCTCTCCATGCATTATCATCAATAAATAGAGATTCATTTGAATGTAAAATCAAGAATTTATGCAATATTTTTCACAAAACACGAGATAACCAATATCATCAAATTTTATTAAATGCAGCAATATCAACGGACTGGACATAATCCGAGAAATCTTGAATCTGTTCAGTTAAATCGTCAACAGAAACCTTTTCATCTTCGACAACGCACATTATTTGTAATTTATTAATTCCATATCCAACAGGAACTAATTTAGCTGGAAATAAAAAGCTTAATTTTGCTGACACGATTTCTTCAAAGAATTTAGGTAATTTTTTTTTCAAATATAAATATGCACTTACACGCTCCCCACACAAGACCATCTATTTGAATAGTTCTAACGAGTTTCTCCATTTCTTTCATATCGGTTTCGTCATCCCAAGGTTTCACATCTAATACTATACTGGATTTGGCAATGATAGTGGGCTTCTTTGATTTTTTTTCCGCATATGCTTTCAATCTTTCTTCCTTAATTCTCTCCGCTTCGGCATCCTAAAACAGTTTCATGATTCACTGACAAAAGTAAACGATAATCTATAACCCTAAGAAAGTACAAAATTCCTACATCATCGTCCGAACCGAATAGGTCAACGTCACCGTCACTGTCAACCTCTACAGGTTTACTACCAGATGAAAAAATTTTGGCAACATCGTCGTTCAGTTTTTTCTGAGGAAACTTTTGTTTTTCATCAACGCTGTAAGACTGAAGATGAACATACCAACGATATGTGTGAGGTGTACCCGCAGTGGGAGGAGAGTTTAATGCATTCACTGCTATAATATCGGCTTGCGTTGGTTCATATCTGAAATAATAATCCATTGATTCTAGCATTAACAATAGTTGAATAATCTAAAGCATTTCATTTACGATCTTCACTTACCCGTCGATATAACTTCTTTCAGAGAGATAATTTTCCAATTCTACAATAGTCATTTTGAAAATTTTGATAAAAAATATCTGCTGCACGTGTGAACGTAGCTAAAGTGAACTAAAGCGAGCTAGAGTTATCGGCGAATATGATATTCGAAGATGACAGAATTGCGAGCGATTCATATGTGAATGCAAGTCTGAGCAATAGAAGTGACGTGTGTATCGGTAATATCGTAAAACGTAAAAGGAAAGAAACTTGTATCAAATTACTGAAATTTACACGCATAGTGCAAGTTTGGGCAAGAACATCATTTAACCAACCTTCCAGCAGTCAATCTTTCAACCCTTATTACTCGAGTAGTAAGCAATGTACATTTTTTTATGAGCGACATATCAATTTGCTCGCAGTCTCATACACCGTCAGTTGTCACCAAACAATTCCACTTTTCAAATTTTTGATGACTGCGTAAGTTTGGACAAAAAAATTTTACTCCCTTCAATCAATAATTACCAGCATATCTTTCAAGTTTCAACCCCTATTACTCAAGTACTAAACACTTAAACAGCATACATAGTATAATGATAGGGGGCTTCGTCCCAACCCCTGAGCAATCCTCGCTTCGCTCGAATTGCCTTTTCGTCCCTTCGTGGTTCTCCTCCTTTTCCCCTAAAGAGTCGATGATTGAATTTTTCTGAATAAAAAAGGTACATATGCGATAAAAACTCGACTACTATGAAAAAATAATTTTGGTAATAGTTCTTTAAAAAGTAAGTTGCCTGTATATAGACTTTTTTCACACTTGTTATAAGTTTATACACAAAAATTTTAAAGACTTCACCTTCCCAGATCAGGTATGTTGCAATAGGCAATAGCTATCGTTTTCAAGTTTTTTTTTTTTTTAATTTTCAACAATTATTGAAAAGGTAATAAAACATAAGAAATAATATTCACGTGATTCATAAGTTGCAATTTTGTGCTACTAGATAGAGCAACACTGTTTTTCAAACTGTACGGCTCATTATGTACATGTAGCTTACTGAATATTTTTAAAATTTTTGGATGGTCTAAAAATTTAGAGGGAAATTTTGGTGACATACTTTTTAGGTCATTTAGCAAATATCGTAACTCACACCTTCACTTCGAAAAAAAATCACCCTATCTCAACGTTTACTCTCAACGGTTCTATGAGCTTGCTGTAATCTAATCGTATAAATGCCATTCGAATATCCATGCATAATTTCCCCACAAGTATAATACACGAATAGTATCCACTTTTCATATCTCATTCGAATAATCCGACCACTACATTTCGAACGTATTTATTTATTACGAAGAACAACATTACTATACTCCTAGCAGTCCGAGAAAATAATACAGAAAGTTAATCCAAGATGAACATATAAAAAAGAGAAAAAGCTACAATATTTTTGCGAAACTTTTAGAGAAGGAAAAAGCAAAAAGAAAATATCTATATAAATGAAAAAAAAAAACAACAAAAACTGGTAAATCAATCACGAATTATTAAAATTCACAAAATAAAGGAAAAATAAGCTGCAACATAAATAAAAATTCAATTTAAATAATTTAATAACGAAGAACAATATACAGAGCGTTTATATTACAATCGTGTAGATAACGTTACTAACATCTGTTTTCTTTTGTATTTAAAATAATGATATAATAGAAAAAATATATATATATAACACGTATTTTTATAATCTCATATACATAATTTAAATCGTATTTATATACCAGTTTATTAGCGCGCGAAAAAAAAAAACACAAATATTCGTACAAAATACATCGCTTTCTTTATACAAATGTTACGCGTTTTTATCGTTAAACAATACAAAACGATTCGTGGTCGCTTACACGCGCACGCATTTACAGGAACTGTGTGTGTGTACAGCGAAAATAAATATAACACAGAATAATAACAAATACATTAGTAAAAATTACACACAAACAATATTTTTTTCACCATCAAGTCGTCGTCGCCATTTTTAATGTAGATATAAGTTAATTTTCACAAATCTCCGTACAAACGTTACAACGAAATTTCCAACATGTAAATTCGAATACATTTTGTTAATCAATGTGACTAGAAATTCGTTTAACCTCGAGAAAAAAAATCACACCAATAATACATCAAACCGGTTGAATTTTTCGCTTTTTAAATGTTTAAATCGACGATATTTTGTATAATGATTTTTTTTTTCATCATTCAATTTACTCGTACACCAGATAACCAATCGAGGCTTCACCAAAGCTATCAAATAAAACCTCGATCGATCCGATAATCGACACTCGGTCGTAACATAAATATGTTGGAAACGCGCCGCGTTCAAATACTCGACGACCATTCACCATCATGATTTAAAACACGTAAATATTAAATGGCCAATCCAAGAGAAAAATCTTTACATATTTTAATTCCCATATATAGTACAATATATAAATGCATGCAGTTTCGTAAACGATCGCGGCGGCAATTCTATAAAGAAAAATATTATCCTTTTAAATAAATAACTATATAAAAACACGCCGTCAAAATGAATAACCCTGCTAAATCGTACACTAGCGTATACCACACGTTCCCTTCGCTATTCCCTTACAAATATCGATTTACTGACCTCCCCTATTCGACCAATAATTCCGACCAAATCGGCGAAATATTAAGAACAAAAAGAGTACGTACGCTAAACATAATAAATCACAATATGTATAACCTCTTTTAGCTAAACATCGTATTCTTTTACATTCGCCGAAAAATCATTAGCTCGGAAGACAAAAAAAATTGCACACTTAAGAATCGACGAAAAAAAAGTCCATGAAAAAATACCGATCAACGCAATCGTACGAAAAAAAAAAAACTCACCAACTATAAGTATTTACAGACACCATTTTACGAAAAATTTCGCAACATAACCCTTTTCGTATACCGATGCGATCGTCCAAAAAATACGAAAAACCAAAATACACTTCTACCGTGTTTTTTTCTTTTTCTTACATATATCACAAAAAATATATAACGAAAATATTCTAAAAACTCGATTAATCGGTTCCGAATTCCATACATTCAAAAGACCGGTATCGATCCATTCAACGCATTACCACCGTTACCGTGATCGAATCAGAACGTCGGACCATTGATCGAGGGCGCTAATTCGGTAGCCATCACCGACACGTATTCGTCGCCACTCGATGGTCGTTGATGATTGCGTCGGCTGACGAAACGATTAATCCCGCGCCGAAAACGTTTCGGCGACGTCCGATTGTTCATTGTTTTAATTGTCGTCCGACGTGAATAGAGACGGCGTCTTCATGTTTTCCAACGATTTCACTTCGTGTCTGTACAGCATAACTCTGCGCAAGAAATGTAAAAAAAAAAACACGCATGAATAGAACCGATTCATTTACCGAAAACACATTTAAATTATCACCAATATCACATAATGAAGGCGATCAATGTTAATTAGAAACAACGCTTTTGGAAATGAAACGCTGTCCAGTGTCTACTGGAGTTTAAGAAAAAATATATCCATGATAGGCTGTAAATTTATTACTATACAAATATATATATTTTTTTTCAATTTCAACATCTACTTTTTTAACGGGCATCCAAAAAAATTCATGATTTTCGCAATATCGTTTCGACGCCGTTTCTGCAGCGTGCAATTTAACAAATCTTAGACAATCCACACGTTTATAAATAGATTTGGACATTAAAACTCCAAAACCATATGAGAAGATGAATTCTCACAGCAACCGATACTCATCGAATATCAGCTATTTCAGCCTTCGTCAAAATTTAACGATGGGTTAAATACAAATGGGCATGCTCTAGGTTCGTACAAGCTTTACATACAATGATTCAGATTTCCAACTACATTAAGTAAGGAAATAAAGAAGATTCATGAAAAGAGTCAATATGGCCAGTTTCGAGGGCCACCAATTTCGTAACTTTATTGCTCCCTAAGTTATTGTACATACACTATATTGCCCTTGATAAGCTTCCAGCAGTTTTTTATAATAACATTCTATAGAAGTGTGGCGGATGTCAAAGTAAAAATTAAAAAAAATATATTAGGAATCACTGGTGGAGTGTATATCATTATATAGTTTTTAATACCCTAAAGCGATGATGATTCAAGGCATTCTATAAAGAATAATGTAGCCTATCCTCGAGAATAGTATCAATATCGAGTATCGAAATGGAATTTATAAAATATCGATTTTTCAAAATATCGATATTGAGAGTATCGATATATTTTTTTTTTTATAATTTTTTACTACATACAAAACTTAAATTTTTTTCATCTATTGATGTACACATTAACTGAATATCATTTACGGAAATAGAATTTTGATGTCTATTTATCTTCGAAATTATTAGTTATTACATGGACTGAACTTATAAAAAATTGAAAATTATAAAATATCCAAATATATTTTTCTATACTTTCGACTGAAGTATTATTATCGATTGAAGTATTACTATCGAAAAACGACGAAACTCGAAATATCGAAGGTATCCAACTTCAACCCTTTTGATAGTTTTATCGATATCGAAATATCAAAAAAGAATCAATATTAAGCATCGAAATGTAACTTGGAAAATAAGGATTCTTCGAAAATCGATTGAAGAAGTATAGATATCGAGAGTATCGACATTTCTTTTCCAAACTATTTTTTTAAATTATTTTATCATTTTATTTTTTAATTGATGTAAGTAATGATTGAATAATTTGATCCCTGGGAATAGGATTTTGATGTTATTGATCATAAAAAAAATCGAAAAAGTAACAATATCGATTATCGAAATGAAGAAGTTGATAAAATATCGATTTTTCGAAATATCGATTAGAAAATTATCGATATTGAAATATCTCAATCGAGAGTACTAACATCTTTAAAAAAATGTTTCATTACATACACAAACTTTAATTGCATTGTTCTCTATTTATTGTCGGTAATGATAGAATAATTCGATCTCCGAGAAATAATTTTGATATTTATTCATCTTCGAAATGTCCATTCTTCGAGTTTCATTTCTCAAAACCTTTTCAGATAAATTTGGCGAGGTCATACGAAACACTGAAGAAATTTCATGACTCACAAACTCCTTAAATAGACATTTTGGAAGCTGAAATTTGTATATTTTGGCGTTCTCAAGCAACTCTTTTATATTACATCACTAACGAAAAATACGAAGGATTTGCACCCCTTGCCGCTCTTCTCAAAATTTAAATGAATCTTCATTTTAAGCCGAACCAAAATACAAAACTAGAGTATCTTAGAATTGATAAGTAATCAATTTTTTCTCTTTTCTTTTTCAAATTAATATATAAATTTCAAATCACCCAAATTCTGCCACAACGGTAATCTAAAATTTTAAAACTCGGAACCATAACCGGAACTCCGAACTCTCCAGTTTTGTAGGCCCGATACAAATATTTTCAAAATGAATCGTTCGCGAACTACCCTCTACTTTCCACTATCATCATTTCAACACCATAGCTTAATAATCTACGATTACTTTCGATAACAAATCAATACCTTTGTTCTAACAGCGTCGATTGTATTTCGTTCAATCGTACTCTAGAACGAGCTGATTTCAAAGCTATGGAAATATCAGTGATACGCATACTGGTTATAAGATGGGCTTCTGTAGCAAGTTTATGAGCCTGAAAAAATGAAATACTCTCTTAGCTATACTCTTTGCACCCTGATACCATTCCAGATAACATACTTGTCTTTCACAGCTTTCGGCAGGCCAGCCACGAACGTGTTCTGTGAGATCATCCTTAACATACTGACTGAGACCGGGTGTCAACTGCGGCAACTGCATAGGATAAAAACCCTGCAACGATATGCCGTGTAACGCGCTTACACTATTCGTGGTTTCTGGGGAACCACCGGCTATATGAATAAGAGCATTGATGAGTACACAAATGAAGAAAAAAATGTAAGAAACCATACAGCATTAATGGAACTGAGTTTTTAACCGACGCATGTTTCGACTGGCGAATAATGCCGGAGACCTTCGTACACTCATACCAATACGGAATTCAAAAATTCCTACTCATCTCTTCAAAAATCACTGAAGAAGTTTTGAAATAAATGAAAAAAAAATCAAAAATATCGTAATTACGAAAATATGAATTTATTGCATACAGTGCAAAGAAATGAAATATTTTCATCGCAAAACACTCTACAACCAAGAGATACCCAAAATAGATACCAAAGAGGAGAGTTCATTTTCTGATAAAAATTCCAAAAATTCACAGATACTAAATTTAAGGCCACAGGATGAGACCTGGGAAAACCTCCGACAAGAACTTGTAAATAATGGTGGGTCTCATGGCGGAGGAAACCTTCGAAAATAAAATTGTTGGTCGAAATGCAAGTATTCATTTTATTAATTATAACAACGTGAATACCCCTCCACCCTTAATCGATTAGGATTCATTCCGAGTTCATTTCATCAGAACTAGAATCTCTCCGAAATGAACGTCTTCTAGGGACTCAACGAGGAACAATATGTCAAGGTGTGATTTGTACAACATATAAAGGGATGTTTGAGCACAAACCCTACCCATAACCATTCTTACCATGAAAAAGTTGATTTTACACGCATAAACAATAGTAAAATTGGAATTTTCAGCTGAAAAATGTGCTAAAAACGTATTTTTTTACTCTAGAGTGCGTCGCAAAATTTTCAACCCCCACCCCACCCCCCATCACGCTCTCCAGAAAATCAATGATGAATTAATGATATATTAGTGCTGACATGCAATTATACTTTGCAGATTCCTTAAAGTAGCTACTATGTTGAGAAATTACAAATTTAAGGAGGTGCTCTTTCATTACATTCTTGATGGAAAAAGGTTCGTTTAAACGTCGATTTAGATCCACGATTTCTGAGCGAAAAATGCATATAATTGAACGATTTGTTATATTTCATTTATTGATCCTTTATGCATACGGGATAATCGAAATATTACTAGAAATACCTTTATTTTTATTTTATGACGAGTTCAACCGAGAGATTTTAGGCAAACTTCAAGTGTTACTCAACACAGGAATAATTAATTAAAAGTCTGAACTTTACCCGTGTTCTTCTTCCAAAAAATGTAAAGAATAAAAAAATCTGAAATTTGCAAAGAAATAATGGGTTTTTGTTAGAATTAGTTGAAATTGTTCTTTGTAATCTAACTCCGCGATGAAAATTCAGATGTGAACGGCTGTCAAAATGCACAAGTTCGTTCAAAACCTTGTAATCAAAATGTAAACATAGAGCACCCCATAAAAGAACATTTTACATGCATACCACATGAATATCCAAGTAGTCGAAAAAGCTTGCGAAGAAAAATCCGACCAGCTGTTATTGTAATACACGAACGTGAAAAATTCTTGAAAAAAAAAAGGCACAAGAGCCAAAAAAAGGCAGCTTGCGCATTTATAGATAAATCGAAGGTTTCCTCCAGCAAGAGACCAAGCATTTAATTTCCGTAGGTTTCCTCCAGCACAAGACTTTTCCCTCTTTCAAAACCCATGAGACCAGATGCCGCTTAATAGAGGTTGGATAGGGAGGTGCCATTCAATAAACTTCCAGCTGGCTGAATCTATGGCGGACTCGTGGTTCCATCACGCAGTGGGGCTGATGGCAAAAAGCGAATATGAAACTTTTTCACAATTAAATCAGCTTACTTCATGTTTTTCGGGACATTCAATACAAGTTTAAAATCAATTCTTTGCATTCAGTTCCACAGGAAGCTTCCAAAACCTAGGATTTTGGGAAATTAGGCTTCGCATGGCTGAGATAATTATTTACATCAAAATACATGTTACCGTGTCGCTCAATTCGAATTCGAAATTGGTTTATAAATTCAGCTTGCCTCGAAATGCCAAACCTCAAATTTTGAAAAATTGGTCTCAGTACGGCCAAGTTGATTATTTATATTGAATCATATGTCTTTAGATCACTAAATTTGCATTTAAAATCAGTTTTCAATGTTTACTGATGAATGAAATAGAGGATTTTTTGAATTTAAATCAACGTAATATAAGCATAGACTGAATATCTCTGTTAAGAATATCACTCAACTTTGGAATGTTACGCAATTACCACCAACTTACAGGTAATTTACGTAACATAAGGTAATTTTTAAATGACATTTAAAAGCTTCAAAAATGAGGAAAGGGGTAAGTACATTATTGAAAAGTCTTTGATATATTCAATCTATTCGTTTATCAATCATTTCATCTCTTTTCTCTGCTAGCATATGTGAATATATTATCAATGAATAGGAAGTGATGAAAAATTGCCTATTCATTCGTATGTTTTAGTAGTTTTCGAGGCAAATTCTTAGCAAAATGCCCTAAATTGCGAACGTTTTCAATAATTTCGCAACTTTTTATAGATTGCGAATTTTACAAAGGTTTAAAAAAGGCAAAATACAGAGATTTTTTTCTTTCAAGTTATAATAAAAAAATCTAAAATTATATAAAAAAAAATTAATTTTATAATTAATAATATAAAAAAAAAAATATTATAAAACTTAAACCTATGTATTTTTTTTAATAATTTTTCAATAGTTTTGAGATTTATAATTTTATTATTTTTAAATTTCTCACTTTTTTAAAATTTTAATTATTTTTAATTAATATTAATATTAAATATATTGATAGGTTTTCAGTTGATTTATTTCAAGTTTTAAATAAAGTTTCAATAAAAAATTGAATAAAGCTAAAGTTTTTATTTTTTAGAGTTCAATATGGCAGCTAATTTAGGTTAAACCTTTTTTGTTCTTATAATTTTGTTGTTTAATATTTTATTCAAATTTCAATAATTAATTATCAACGTTTTTATATTTTTGGTTTTTTATTTTTACATTTCATTTTTAGGTAGAAATAGCCGCTATCAATTTGATGATGCAGTAATTATGAGTTTTTGACTCTTTCCTTTTGGAGGATGAGGTTAAAACTTCTTTTACTGGCCAGCAGATGGTTGTATTGAATTTTGAAAATTTGAATACCTTATATAACAAAGAGTGAGACTTGAACACTAATTTTCAACTTTACTCCATAACATAGATTGAAAAACTAGCTGAAAGTTGAATTGCATTTCGAATAACTTATATTACTGAGCAAGAATTTCAAACACTGAAAATATAAAAACTTCAGCTCAATTCTTCTATATATGTTCATTCATTTGCGTTGATTTAAATTCAAAAAATCCCATCTATTTCATTTTTCATCAACTCATTAGTAAACATCACGTGACCTATGAAGTAGTTACTTTGGCACCCTATATGAAGACACCTTCCTCGACCTATCTCCCATTAAAAACTCAGTTAATAACAGCTGCTTATTTAGATTTCGAATCGAACAATTACGTTTTTGTTCTGGATCGTCTTGATTCTCGGAATGTGTCGGAGTTGGGGGTCCGCCGGTATCACAAGCACCGTTTGGATCGACTTTAAGTTGATTACTGGGTAGCGTATTCTCCGGAACAGATTTACTATTATTTGATATAGTTGGTGTTGAAACAGGCGTCAACGAACTAAACGAAGGCGTTGAATCCGATTTGATCTGCAATTAAATGAAACTCGTTAAAAAACATTCATCGATAAGACTCGAAAATAGGGTAACGATAAACCTCAGCTCTGGAAACATTGTGTTGTGATTTCGAATTAGAAGTAGAGGACGAGGATGCCGGAGGACCGGGTCCACTCGATGAATTTTGAGGTAAATGCGCTTCTTGCTGTTGTTGCGGGGTGGCTGCTGGGGTTAAATGCTCCGACGTTGGGGTACTATTTTCGCTGGAAATTTCCATATCTTGAGTTTGCAATTCGCGAATAGGACCTGAAAATTGGTTGATAGGTTCAAACGAGATTTAAGAAAATTATCGCGAGGTGATAAACGTTTACCAGGTGCGGTCGACGAATTATCGTGCACCCTGTGATCCGAATAGTGTTCGTCTTTGTACGACGATCCGCCATCTCGACTATTCCAATTACTAGAGCTACTATTCTCTCGATCCCTACTGTGCGAATATTTGGCGTGATCGCGATAATTATTTATAACGGAGTTCGAACGAGCGTTGGAATGTTTGTCTTGCGCTGAAGGCGAAATTAACATTATAAAGATGCAATTAAACGAATAAAATATCATTGTATCTATAGCTTTACCCAATCTAGAAGACGATGAAGATGATGACCCTTGCGGGCGAACTAGATGCATGACGCCTTCTTTTTCCAGCCATTCTCGTGGTTTTTCCCACTGTGATACTTCCGTTTTACAATTATAATAATATTTCTTGCCGCTGGAACTCGTATGCTCCGACCAATCGCCTACTTTTGCTATTCGTTCTCGTTCGTCCCGTTTTTCCCGAACCTTTTTACATAAATTAACAATCAGAGATGAAGATAGATTTTATCGATACTCAATATCCCAAGAACTTACGTTGCTGTGTGTTGGTTTTCGTTGAGAATCTTTGGAAGAACCGTACGTCGAGCTCGCACTCTTACTTGTATTACATGATTTCTAATAGAGAAATAATTCCAATTTTAATTCTTTTATCCTAAATTACGACAAATTTCTAAAATTAAATAAATAACTCACATCGCTACTATTCCTATCGTGATTAGTAAGATACCCAGATTCTTTATTCATCGGCCTTCTATCCTTAGGAGATCGTGAATAATCTACAAAGCAAAGCAAATACATGACAAATGCAGTCACATTACACTTCACGTAGATAGTAATGAATTATCAACAAACCAGAGGAATAATATTTATCCTTAAAATTATTCGGTCTGTCTCGGCCTTGATCGCTGCGATAAGGCCTATCCCTCTCCTTCTCGTGTAATTTTTGCAAATACCAGGTTTTATTACCGTACGAACGATTTCTGGGACTATGATCTCTGTCAGGCGTGTTAGATCTGGAGGCATTACCGTTGGGTGAATTTCGCGAACGCTCTTGACGTTCTTGGTTGTAACGATCGGGGTAACTACTTTTCGACGAACCATATTTAGAGTTCTGTAATAATACCAATTAGGTTACCTAGTTGCCTTCGCATACACCTAATCGAAATTAAGCACAAAATGTTGATAAACCTTCGATCAATTTTTAATGGTAATCGAACTAGAAAATCATTGAAAAATGAAATACACGAAATTCGATTGAAATAAAATTATCGTTAATTAGAGCTAATGAATCCGCTGTTGCGCCCGAGTGGTAATTGTTTTCATATCAGGCGATAAGATCGATAGCCGAGAGAAACGAATTTCCTATTCAACATCGGTGAGTATTGTTTTAACATCATTTTAGGGTTATTAAGATCCGCTAATTGGAATGTGAAAGATTTGATATCAATTACATCACAAGGGAGCGAAAATTTAGGAATAGCTCAAAAATTGGGGTACTCGGTGGAAACACCGAAGTGTTTCGGCGAACTAGATAATTACCTGATACGATGAATGGCCTTGCTGATGTCTTTCGTAGTATCTAAAACAAACGAATAAAAATGTATTAACGTGAATTACCGAGTGGAATAATTAGTGGAATAAACAGCGGATAACAGTTCGCATTCACTGGTCAATTATACGTACCCATCGTTAATTCGGGGGAGTTTCCTTGCATGCATTACCATCAATGCATATGGTCTGAAATTGTTTCTTCTATTTCAAAATCGATACGATTTCCAAGTCATAGACAAGATTATTAATATTCTCTTTCCTAACACTACTAAGACGCCATGTCAAATTGAACTTATAAAGCTGAATCCGATTCTGAAATAAAATTAAAGAATCAGATGGGCTTACCATTCTTTGATTGGTCGACAAATGATAGTTGAGAATTTGGCCGTTGGAGCGTTAGTTAAAAGATATTCCATTTTTGGAATTTTACTCTCAATTTTCCTTATTTTCCGTGCGTAATAACGGTTATTACTAATTACATTTATTTTTTGCATTGAAATTGAAAGCGGGGAATTTAGGGAAATTAAAGGGGATAAATTTTCTGAAAAATCTTAAAAATTAACACTGACGATTTTCCTGTTTATTTTGCAAAAATCCTCTTTTTCGTTCTAAAAATTGTTTACGAATTTGCGAATTTCATATTTCGTTTTCTTTTCTCTTATTATTATACGTAACATTTTATAAAATCCACGACTATCTATTATTGAAATATTTCGACATAGTCGATGAAATCTTGTTAATGTTTTCGCGTATTCGTCGGTGCCACAATTATTCATGAGTTCTGTGATGTCGGACACTTCAGAAAATTTATCTTTACCTCCAGGCTGGGATGCCAAGTATGACTTCAAAACTGGCAAAAGGTATAGTCTTATATTAGAAAGAATTTGATCATAAGCTTCATAAATATCGAAAAAATATTTATCGTTATTTTTAATCCTCAGGTACTACATTAATCACTTCACGAAGCATACTAGCTTGGAAGATCCGAGAATTAAATATAAAAAGCTGCAAGCTGGAGAGCCAATGGCTTTTCCGGTAAGTTCATTTTATTTGTGATATTTTAAATTTCATGACATATTTGGGTGAGACTAAACTATATACTTCAATTTCTTTTCAGAGTTACCAAAGTTCTCCGATCAGAAGTTTTTCTCCACAACCTTTCTACCATCTTCATCAGGTAAAACATATGATTTCATTCGTTATATTCATTTCCGAACTTATCACTTGATTGTTGTTTCAGGATACGAATTATAGTAGCGGTCGTCCTAGTCCCATAATGAGCCGTTCTTATAGCCCACTAATGGGTTCGAATGCCCTCCATTATTTAGCGCAAAAACCGCACGAATATCCGACCTTAGAAACATCGGTAGCTAAAATCAAATCCCTTTTCCCCACTGTCGGAGAAACTCACATCAAAGCTCTACTACACAAGTAAACCTTTACATTTTGTTCGTATTCGAAATTAATTTGAAATGTTAACATTATTTTCCTTCAGGTATCATTATCGAGAAGCCGTTGTAATGAGCGCATTGCAAGTTGAGAAACATCCTATTACTACTCCTGGCCCATATTCTTCCCCCTTATCGGCAGCTCGTCACGTTATTTCACAAATTGCTCCATCTGCTCCAGGAAGTCCAGGACGATTTTCTTTTTCGTCCGCTTTCCGCAATCTGTCGCCACGAAGAACCCCTCATTCTTCTCCGAAAATGAAATTGAGGTTTTTATTTTGTTTGACTTGTTATTTAGCTTAATCCTTTTGGCTGATTTTGCTTATGGTAGAATTTAACGTTGCTCGTTTGATTCTAATGTGTTTCTGGTTGTTAGAAATCGACGTTGACTTATAAGTATTTAGAGGTTTTATTGGCGATTTTCGAACTATAAATTTATTACGCGTAGCGACTCGTTTTAGATATTTCCTCCGATTTTATTAGCTGCGAAGTTGAATATTGACGTGATGTATGGAAAGCGTTATATTTCGCTTGACATATATTTTTTAATTTGCTAATTTCGCCTCGTTTTGTGAATTTATAGTGTATTATTTTTTCCAGGACGTACAGAAATTGCATGTTAGAAGATTTTTCAAGGATGACATATTGTTCCGTATGTAGTTTCGTTTAGTGTTTTTATTTGGTTTTCTTTTTTTTTTCTTTTTTTTTTTTACGTTCAGCTTTGATTTAATTTTTTGTTTTTATCATATCAACTGCTTGCAATAGCTTTGATGTAAATTTATACATTCCATGGTCAATAGGTGTGTGTTCAGTGATATTTAAATCACGATGTTAAACACTAATGTTCGCGAACCATTAACAAAAAGCCGATACTAATTTAATTATTTTAATGTGTAGGTATTTGAAAGGCATGTTTCCTGTTGTTGACGAAATGGTATTATTAGACACTTTGACTAGCTCGGAAAATAACGTGCATAAAGCTACAGAGAAGTTGACCACAATGGGTTTCATGAAGAAGGATGGTTTACCTTTTAAACACACTATAAAGAAAGAGGAAGAGACATATTCCATTGAAAAAGACTTGAAAAACGATAGCATTTTCATTTCTCTACACGATCCTTGCCCTAAGCTAAGATCATACGAAGAAAAAGCACGAAGTAATTTTTAAAAATTAAAATGAAATTTTTTATTCTAACAATAAACATTATTTTACAATAATTACTTCTTCATTGCCAGTAAAAAAGAATTTGGAAGCTAAATTTGACAAAATACCTGAGCAGGTTATAGGATTGGCTTTAGAAACAGCAGATTACGATGAAGAACGCGCAGAACAGTTTTTGAATGCTACGATATGCGATGAAAAGAAGCAATCTGAAGAAAGTTGTGACTTGATTATGTTAGTATTGGTGTAATATTAGGAATATTTTATTTTATTTCATTTGTTTGGGGAGTTACCGTGAAATGAATTTCGTAGAAAAGAAAAGCAAGAAGCGTCTCATGATAACACGGATGGAATTAAAATTGAGGATAAACCATTCCGAGATAGTGGAATATGGGAGAAGGTATCGCCTGACTCGTTGGAAGATAAGACCACTGCCACTCCTTCTAGGTGAATTATAATTTAAAACTTGACTCGATTTTGCAATGAAATCTCATAATTTCTGATTTTTTTAGTTCTGTGGAACAACCCGAAGTTCAACGAGAAAAGGAAGATAGTGATAGCCCTCATGTAACGTGTACTACAACACTTCCTGTGCTCACTACTCCTGTCACTGAAGAACCCCAACGCTCACAGAATAATACTTTGAGGTTAGTACATCATAATATTTTTTCTTGACCGTGCTATATTTGATTCTAATATTCTGCTTCTTTTTAGAAGTAAAACTGGTATTAAACTTTGTGCAAAATTAATTCCAAAAGGACCCAACAAATCTCTCTTGTTATCTTCCCGTTGTGCAGTAAAAGGTCCAAATGCCGATTTACCGAAAGGTCCCACCGTTAAAAATACTTACTTTTCTAAGAAGCATGTAGGTTCAGGCTCTCAAACGTGCAAGAAAGAAGTTCATAATGGAGAGTGTGCAATATTTTAAGTATTTTGAAATTTTTTATTTAATCGTTTGTTTTCTATATTTTTATGTTCTAAGAAATGTTTTTCAAGTCTTGAATTGTTTATTGTGTAAGACTATCCAGTATCTTCGTCCTTATTGTAAGTCATCTTGAATTTAGAATGTGTTCAAGTTTTCCAAAGATATTTTAAGTATTTAAACCCTAATGAACCGTTATGATTATTTTAATAACATAGTTATATTTCTTCCTTTTTTATTAGCTACAATCCTTATAGTTTTATATCATTGTTCGTATGTTTTTATGAATTTTTTAGTCTAGTAGAAAATTAGTAATAAAGTATTCGAAAAAACAGTCAGTAGTTCTTATTACAATATATACTAGAAACGAATTGGTTGAGGAAGATTTATTTTTCTTAGTTTAAAAACAAACACTTACGAAATAAAACAATATAAATTCTTTACACCTCATCTTCTTTTACTAACATATTGGGAATACCTTCATTGATTTGGAATTGTCTGTTAGTTTCGGGGCATATTAGAGTACCTTCGTAAATTTCAACCTATGCGTAATTCAAAACAAATATTATTTTTTAATATGTGAAAATTATAATGGATAATGATGAAACACTTCTCCTTACTTCGACAAGGGCATGATGAACGTCTCGTAAAAAATCTTCGTTGCTTTCGTAATTGGGAATTAACTGTTCCGTTAAATTACCTTCGTATCCAATCTAAAATACGGTAATTTATTCATAACACAATAGCAGAGGCAAAATTAAAGCGGACCAACAACCGAACGTTCAAACTTACCTGTTTCGCGACTGTCCAAAAAACACTCCAATCTAATTTCGGTATAACTCTAACAATGAACTCTTTATTGAAGTCGGAAGGCTGAACTTTTATTTCTTTAGCCTGCAATTCACACCAGAAATTAAGACATCGGTTACTGCTGAAAATTTTATAATTATCAACGATAATCTTTGTTTCTCACCACAAGTCCTAAAGGGTAGCCGGTGACTACTCCTTTCAAGCAGCGAGAAGTCAGCATATTATGTGTCAATAGCTTCATGATTCGCCGATTAATATTATAGAGTAATGATCATAATTCAAATGGGAATATACTTCTGCGCAAATATTACAAAATTTTGCAATTCTAATCGAAAAAGAAAAACAAACACATTATTTTCATCGTTCTATCAACAAAAAACTTACAAACATGTTCAATCAGTGTTGTCTGTAGATAAAATTAAAAAATTCTTTTGAACAACAATTTCTATTTTTATTCTGTAATTAGTAATTACTATGGTTGTGTGGTAATCTGTCTCGAAAGATTTCCTCGTCATCGAAAAAGCATCATCAACTTTCAACTTGGTAAGTTAGTATTACCAGTATTGCGGTATTACGATTTTTTTTGAATCCCAAAATTTTCGATAATATCATGTTGGTGTCATCCGAAGATTTGCACCCGAAAGAAGAACACACTAGTGGACTTAAGGCCAGGATGTAGTTCTTTCAAGTCTCTAAAAAAAAGTTACCATACGTTACTACAAAGTACAAATTACAATTTAATAAATGATGTGACTGTGAGAGCCGCGAGTGAGAGCCCATAAGAGCCACACTTTTTAGTGAGCAAGAGTGGGAGCAAGAGCCAAAAAATGAGAATCTCAAAAGTAGGGGTAGCCTAATTATTATTTGAAGAGTGTTCATCACAGCAAATAGACGGCATAATTCCAAAACCTCATAACTCACAAAAAAAAAATCATTTTTTGGAGTCATGAGGTTTTGGAATTAGGTCGTCGAAATGCTGTTGCCATTTCTGATTCGAATCATTTTTCAAACGATTTTGCCCAACCCTGATACACATCATGTCTTCAGAGGAACAGCTTAAGAGCCGGTTATAATGGCACTGACTGGGTCAGTGAAATTTTCACGGAATGGCTAGAACTACCCAAAAAATCCCTATTACTTCAAAGTGATAACAGAGTAACATGAACAAACAAATGTTCGACACTGTAGAAATTCACTGAAAAGTTAAAATATTTCAACTTTTCACTGAAACCCAGTGAATCTTTCATTGCCTGATTCACTGGCTATTATAAACGGTTCCATAAAAAAACACAGGTTCAACTTTTTCTGTGAAAAATTCAGTGCCATTATAACCGACGCTTTAATAAACAATGATAAAGATTAACGTGAAAGGAACGGCAATTTTCACCAAAAAACAGGAACTGAATGTGTTCCTTTTTTTCGTGAACATTACTAACTCTGACGTTGGACACAACGAAAACATTACACTACACTGTCTAGTAACACAACTACTGTCATTTTTTCTGTCATACCTAATCCCAGTGATGGCCAAAGTTAGCCAATAGCCATCACTTTTAGGTGTTCGCGAACTGGTTCAATTCAAAAGAACGCGAACATCGATCGATTTTTCGCAAACGCAGCTAAACGCAGCCAACACTTTTTACTACGTACCAGCGCAAAAACTTTATTTTTATATAATTCTGCAGAATAAAAAACAATTTTATTTATACTTTTAATATTAATTTTAAAATATTATGTAAAACGAGTTTTAGCAAGGTTTTAGCGGATTTTTGCGTTGATATGTACGGAATCAATTGCGCACACGGTAGGACCAGCGTACACAATCAATCAATCACGTGTTCGTTGTATACGACGCTCTGATTTTATCAATATTAATTCTTGTACAAGATATATTTTTGCCTTGCAGCTTAGTATATATGATATGGAAGTCAGTGAATTTTTATAATAGATGAGATGCTTTACATGGGATTTACATAGATCATGGATTCACGAAGCAAATTGGAACACTTCAGAACCCTCAAAGAAAAGGAAAATGAATTGAACAAAGAATTGCAATCACTTCAACAAACTGCTCATGAACGAAAACAAATAATGAATGCTTTGCATGAATATAACGATGTGAAAGATGCAACCCAACTGGTATTAGGGCAATTGGGTATCTTACGTGGCACTACCGTACGTAAGTTACATGAAAAATTCAACCTCGATAGCGAGTGATGGCAAAATTATCATTTCAAATTTATTTCACGTCGAAAATATCCATAATTATTTACATGTAGAAGTTCGCTTATTCTCGATAATTATTCTTTACATTAATACATATGAATAAAAAAACTAAATATAAGATAGATGGACATACAAATATTTGAAACAGAATTATACGTTCTTCATTAAGAGACTAAGAGTAATTACAAGATAAGTTGGCAAAAAAATGTTGAATTCATTTTATTCAGAGGCTATCCTTTTGTCTTTCTAATAATTTTCTTCGAATTTCAGATAAATTGGCAAGTAATGTCGAATCCTTGACAAACTGCTTCTTTGTTTTTTCTGTCATTGACACCGTAGATGGTATCTAAAAAATAACAGTTTACTTAAAAACATATCGTGCATTATATCGTTTTACGTCTTTTCAATTCTTTATCGCAAAGGTAGCGTGATTTGAATTAACATTTGATTTAAATTTTTACATTTTAAGAATTGCATCAAATAGGATATCATTCTTCCTTCCTGATTGTATTAGTAGATTACGCAATAGAGGAGTAAAATATGTGATCCCAAGTTGCGTATAATATTATTCATCGAATTCTCAAGAGAAATGCAAAATATTTGAGCAAAGAAAGGTCAAATTTTGTGTAAAGGGTTAATCGGGGACCAGAATATGACCTCTTGAATTTTTGTCAAAATAGATTCAAAATGGCGGGTTATAAAAATTTGAGTTGAGTTTGAGGAGCTTCAAATTGGCGAAAATGTAATTAATATGAACTCGTATGATTATTGGGAATAAAGCGTATCCTATATCTCAAATTCACCCTCACACATAATACTGGAGGGGAGAAGGAGGGGTTATCAACTTCAAAATGTGGTGGGGGTGCATAAGAGGTTGGAAATTTTTTATTGGGGTGTCATATGGTAAAATGAGCTCATGAGTTAGAGCAAAAAACGACTTCTAGAGGAGAAGCTGTTGCAGGAAATTTCATGAATCTTCCATATCTCCTGACCAAATTTACTTACAAAGAGTTAGTAGATGACTAGAATAATACGACCTTTTCAATTTGGGTCGAAATGGTTCAAAATGGAGGATCATTACGATTTAAAGATAGTTTGAGGAGCCTCAAGTAGTTATAATTTGAGAAATAAGCTTGCGAATGAAACTTGAAAATATTATAGAAACTCACGAAGGTCTCAATTTTGGGATGACATTTCAAAATCTTCTTCGTCGTTATTGCCGGAACAGGAGGAGAAGACGGCCGTTCAGGATCGTCAACAGCATTTGAATTCTTAGGGCAGAAATCTCCTTGGACGGCCAACATGTAAGGAGCTTCTATAACCATATCGGAATCAGACTTCGGATTAGTTTTCAGCGTATTTCCATCATCTCGAATCTTATTCTTATTGCAATCTGTACGACTAGTGATGGGGAAGTGTATGTTTTTGATGACTCTTCCTTCATCAATGGCTCTGTAATGGGCAGTTGGATGTACCAACCCTTTCGTGGAAGTAAGTTCTGATATTGGCTCAACATTTTTTTTTCTTTCGTATGCTTTCTTTTCATGAATTTTATTTAAAAATTCTTGATGACGAAGTTCTTGTTGCACTTTCTGAAAACACCAACAACGCAATGAATTGTAACGAAAAATTAAAATGTTATTTAGTGAAAATTGAACTTTACTTGAGCTGCGCGATACGCTATTTCTGCCTGTTCTCGCTCGAATTCCAAACGTAGTTTTTCTTCTTCTTGCTTAGCTTTCCACTCGAGTTTCTTTTCTTCCTTTTCTTCTTCAATTTTACGTTCTATTTTCAGTCGATTCTTCTCTTCAATTTGTTGAGCAAGCTCATTTTTGTAACGTTCTTGCTGCTGTTTTTGGTATGCTTTCGAATCTTTGAATGTATTCAAAATGCTAGATTGAAAATTTACAATCGGAGAGAGTGAAAAAAAAGACAACATGCAGAAAAATGCATAAGGTACGCACTGGCTATTTCATCTAAGGTAATTTTGGAATCAGATTTCGTTTCAGGCTCAATTCTATCGGATTTGGTAGTTTTAGAAAAAGTTGGAGTATATTCTTGGAGCTTATGCGTTGCATAACCAACGGAATGACCACGATTAGATTCGGATGACTGATTCGAATAATGTTTGCCAAACTGCTGAGATTCATCAACTTGACCACTGGATAGATGATTAGAATCGCTTCTGTTTGAATCTTTTGCCAACTCATCTGAATGAAGAGAATTTTTTAAAAAATCCCCTGAATCATATTCTGACTTCGGTTTATGATTACGAGAAGATGCGTCCTGCTCGCGTAAGGGCACATTAACGTCAGCTTCAGAGGTGGTATCCTGACAGAAAGCGGATTGATTCTTTTTTTCTGCAACGAAATGCTCGAGGCTATTGGTTTCGTTTTTTTTCATCATAATATTATTCTGAAATTAATGAAATAGAAAAATTACCGTATGTTTTTAAAAATCAAAAAAAGCATAGGATCCATCACTACTAATAATGGAGGCAATATAACTAATATATTTCTTGCTAAAAGTGGTACATTTCTCCCGAATCATAGATTCCACACACATTTCAATCCAACTTGAGGTACAACATCTGAAATTGATCTATCCTTCTCTTAACTTGATACCGCTCATCTAATGTAGTGAAAGGTACATGATGATTTTTATTTTAGTGATCACTATCCTAATAAATACTAACTGACCCAGCAAACGTTGTTTAGCTGTATAAATTAATTTTTAACCCCACTTCAAGTGCACTTGAGAAGCTGAAATCAAGGAAATTTAGTCACTTGGACTCATTTTGTCATATGACACAACAACAAGAAATTTTCGACATCTCTTGTACCCTCACCACATTTTGAGGTCAATACCCCTTCCTTCTCCCCTCCAACAACAAGTATGAAGGTGAAATGAGGATACCAATAATTATATGAGTCTAATTTGAGGCTCCTCAAGTTCTACTCAAATTTTGGTAAAGCCCCATTTTGATCCAAATTGATGAGGTCATATTCTGGTCTCTGGTCACTAACTAATCCCACACACAAAGATTGATCTTTTCAAGTATTTTATCATATGACGCTGTAATAAAAAAATTTCGACTTCTCGTGTACCCCCACCACATTTGAAGTTCGATAACCCTCCTTCTCCCCTCCAACATCATATATGAAGGAAATTGAGGATATAATATATTTGTTATCCTCAATAATCATATGAGTTCATATTAATTACATTTTTACTAACTTGAGGCTTCTCAAGCTCTACTCAAATTTTGATAATCTGCCATTTTGGATTCATTTCAATCCAAATTCAAGAGATCATATTTTAGTCATCAACTAACCCCACACATAAAGTTTCATTTCTCAAAACTAATTTGATGAGGAGATATGAAAGATTCAAGAAATTTCATACCTCAAAAGTTCCTCAAAAAGCTGTTTTTCTGCTCTAACTCCACTCAAAATGTAGTTAGAAAGTTCAGTTTTGGATATATTGGTTTCCGTGTATCACTCTTTCATATGTGATCAAAAACAAAACATTTGAACTATTTGCTTCTTCTCCAGCCTCATCTCAAAGTTAGAGTAATCCGCCATCTTGAAATTTAGTGATATAAAAAATAGTTTACGTCCTATTCTAAGACGTACTAAATTTACACACAAAATTTCATAAGAATCGACCCTGCCGTTTTAGAGGAGTTTTTTTTACAAACACTGTGACACGAGAATTTCATATATTAAAAGATTACATTTTCAACCCAAAATCAAAAAATAAAAAAAGAAATTCGAGTAAAATGTACAAAATAACTCATAAACAGAGTAAATTCGCAAATTAAAATGTTTAAAAGACTACGCTATAGAATAAGACCATTTCGAGTTTTTATCGTCAATTTTGTATCGCATTGTAAGTTTAAGGTCAGAATCAATAATACATTGTAGGAACTAATTAAAATCGAAAATGAAGTTCCCCAAGGTTCAATACTTGGCACAGTTCTATTCATAATACTAACTGAGCATATAAAATGTTGTTTTACGCCTCGTACCAGTTGCGAAATATAATAAATTCAAGACTAGTAAAATCTTTTTTTTTTTTTTTTTGAAGTAGGGTTGCACGATTCACACATACCACGCAGTATACAAACACTTACAGAATTCTGATCTAGCGTTGAATGATTGATTGGAGATTGCGAATATCTTGAATATTCGAACATCATGTCATCTTGTTTCATCTTGTATTCCTCTCGATCCCTCATCTTTTCTTCATCTAATCGTTTTCTTCTTTCTGAAACTTGTTCATCAAGTTCTCTCTTATATACCTGTTGCTGCCAACGTTTGAAACAACGATCTGTTTCTTAAAACAAAGAGAAAAATGCTAAATAAACAAAAACAAAGAAAAAAAACATAATGGCACCGTTAACATACTGACATGCCTTTGCCTATTGCAACGAATAATTTATTTTAAACCTCATTTACCTTCCACGAGTCCTCTTCCAGGTGAAAAAATTTCTCGAGGTTTTCTCAAAGTTCTATGCACTGGTTTAGGGCAACTAAGCTAAAAATAATTGACTTATATTACTATATGTTGCGTTTATACCATGCGACGAATTACACGTCAAGGACTTTCAAATTAATATGAGATACTGGCACATCTAATTTGAAATTTGTAGAAGTAACGAATCAATGATAACCACCTTGACAAAGTTTGTCATAATTTATGATTCAAGTGATATAATATCGTGAGAATATCATAATGATGTTTGATACCATGGTGATGTCATTATGATATTACAAGGCGAACATTATCAACATAACCATAATATCATAATTTACAACGTACTTTATCAAGAGGGAATTCATGTAAAGGAAGTTTATATGCATTTGTGCTGAGTTTATTCATACCTTAGAAACATTTGTATTCTGACGATTATCTGCCTTAGATGTACTCAACTCCTTTTTTTTTGGTTCTTCTTCCTCATTTTTGGTCTAAAAGAAGGAATAAAGTATATCATCAAGATGGATATTGCAAGTCAGTGCCGGTTTTAGGATCGTTGCTTGGAGGTGGGGGGGGGAGGTTTCAGTTCCTTAAACTCAAGTGAGAAAGATACTAAATCGTTTAAATGACCAGATTTAAACACCTAAAGAAAAGAAGAAAAGAAGCTCTGGAGAGGGGAGAGTAAGACACCCCCCTAAAACCGGCTAGGCTAGGAGTAAATTACCTATCTTAAAATTAATTATGATTTACTTTTGTTAAATATTGCAAATATTCGTGTTTTTTTTTCGCTAAAAATCGCCTTCTTTGCTCCTCACATTCTCCGAACCCAAACATTGGTCTGCTACTGATTTGAAAGACTGGATTTAACGGCAAGAAATCACCATATCGTAGCGTAGCTCCAAGAAAGTTCTACATAAATACCACGTAGACGGAATAATTATATAAATAATAATAATAATAATGAAAATAATATGCAGTATAGTCATCAGTCATGTAACATAATTTATCAATCAACTACTGAGCTTATAAGCTTAAAGTCAACGTCTAAAGTTTAAATTCATAATACTAAAGTAAGTATTGAATTAGCAAGTACAGGTTCATACATCTTGGTGCGGTTGCCGCATACCAGATGCATCACTGCTGTCGGAATGTTTAGGTACGTGGTCAATACGACCTTCCACTTCATTGTTAAGTATATTATCACTGCTCTGCAAAAAAAAAAGTCAAATAAAAACTATTACTATTCATAAAAGTGTATAAAGCCATCACTTCGTAACTAATAAGATAATAAAAACGACCACACCCCAATTATAGATTATTTCTGAATAATAGTTTATTGCTTTAGTATCGATTATGAACACAAATGGACACTTAGAAACGCTCCACCCAAAAATTTAAGGAAATGTTGTTCGATAACGGCGATTTGGGATATTAATTGATCAGTTGAATCTATCACAGAGTACACTTTTCAAATAATTAATGCCAAGTACAACCGCGTGCACTGAATATAATTCAGAACATATGACATTTGGAACTAACTCCTACGTTATAAATATTCATTTTCATCAAATAAATGGAACATGATACAAGGAAAGAAAAAAGAAATTCCATTTTATTGTGATCAATACTGGACGATAATACAATTTGTACTACTATGAATTTAAATTACCGAAGATGTGGATTATTAAGCTCACAATATTCTGATGCAACTCTAAAAAGATATTTTTGTGGAGTGTAAGAACCGATTCAGAAAAGGATGTGATTTTAGCTGACTGGCTTATCCAGACAAAAAAGGTTTCGAACGACAAATCAAAAGAAACACGACATGTTGTTACTTTCAACTACCATAATACAAAGCAACGAAAGATGAACTTTTTAGGTTGACAAATGATGAAATGAAATTTATCAACTGCTAGTTTTCATAACGCACGTACTATACAATTATTCACTTTTGTCCTTATACTTCAAAAATTTTGCATTTATGATATTTTGAACTCTCTCATTCCCATCAAATCAAACACATATAACAAATGTTGTACTCTCAGTGGATGATTATTTTAATAAAGTGATGCCACAATGCTATTACCTTCACGAAATTAAGAATGTCTTGTAAGATCTTCTTCTCATCATTTATTTTCTGGTAATGTTCCTTGAGGAAAATATCCACATCCTGGACTACATTACCATCCAACATCATTTTCGTTATTCAATGAAGAAAATACAAATATCGCACATACAAAATTCGAACTTCTCTTCAATTATCATGTAAGGCGCAAACTTTCATCATGTTTTCATCTCTCAATTACATTGTGGAACATAGTTATTGTCGAATTATATTAATAGCAGAAAAGCAGATAGTATACTACATTACATTCTATCAACTTCAACCATTAACCTCATAATTTCATTGAATCCACTCGTCAACATGGGTGCACTTTATTATTTTTAATTTTGGTGAGAATATTCTAATAATTCATACGGTGTGCTTGAAAAAATTGAAACAAAATTCTTTGAGGATGAAAATTATGATATTTATTAAAAAAACAGTGATAACACTGATAACAGTTACACAAATAAAAATTGAAAAAAATTGCATTACATGATGTAGGCTGGTAAGTTACGGTAAATTACGTAACTTATCATAGTATCTTACCGTTTGAATTACACGGTCCCGACACGGACACGGTCCATCAGTAAACCCACCTTCTCATTTACGATATTGAAATTTTTTCTTTCAAAAAATTGAAAAATAATAAAACGAAGCTACAAATTAAAAACCGACAAATGTTTTTCGTTTAATTTTTCTAATTCAAATTTGGCGGTAATGATTCAAAGGATGAACTAATTATCAGCAATTCAAAAAATTCAAAATCTCTAACGATGTTTTTGCTGTAGTTACTTTCCAGTTGTATCGACTTGCCAAGGTTTGTAGCTTTAATCTATGCTTCTTTGCGGCTGTGGAAGTCTCTGTTTGAAGTATTTCCAAACGGGAATCCTTTGCCTTGTATTTAGAAAAATATTTTTTACAACTATTTCCTTCATTTCTACTACTCGTCTGCATTCGTTTCACAGGAAAGTGACCATGGGGTCGCGCAAAGCCAGCAGTCAAAAGAAAACTGTGACATCGCATCAAAGCAAAGATGTCACATTGATAATGGAATGCGAAACGGAGCCGCTAAGTGAAGCGCAACTAGAATACAAAAATAAAATCGAAGATGAGTACAATCAGTTTATGAAAAAATTACAAGAAAGTATCGCTAAACGTGGTGGAGAAATTATCGAACACGGATCTCATATTACAGTTTATGAAATTGATTGCGTTCCCAAGTAAATATCAACTTGCTCGGCTTAAAATATGATAAATTTTTGCTTAACTGGTGAATCGAAAAATTAATTTTACAGCTTTCCGGCTCCGCTTGTCCAAGATATTAATGTGGCAGCCACTCCGTCTCCTGGATTAATTAAAGCTACGCCGACATCGTCCCTTTTAGCGACCACTCAACCTAACAATCCACCTCCACTGATACCAAATAATGGAGTTATCATTCAGGTAAGTTTTTTTTACTTGTGAACTTATTTTTGGCATATTTTGAAACACGAACTGAGGAATGATTCTTGTTTAGAGTGGTGCCGTTGCGTCTTCGAGTGCAGCTCCAACTACTTACCAGTTTGTTATGGGACCACGAATGGGGTTGATTGTGACACCATCGACTCCAGGTTAGTGCGACTAACGATGTGTTCGGATTTGCGTAAAAAGTCGAAATAACTCAACATATTATTCTCTTTTTAACAGCTCCATCATCCACTTTACAATCAGCAACGAACGCAAGTGTTGCAGCGCCAGGGTTAACGGTAATTTTTTTATATTTTCTATAATTTTATAAAAATTGATATTCATGCTTTATTTCTTTATGTGTAGCCAACACGGCTTATAAACGCGCCTAGAGTTCAAGTTCGAGCAAATCTCGGTACTGTCATTCCACCACCTGCCAAGCGTCTGGTCAACGTACCCGGTAAGTGGAACTACATATATGCATCTGAAGAAATTACAGTATAGAAATGAAACAAATTGAATTGTTAATAGTTTCAGCACCTAAAATCGCTGTAAATCCAGCAACGCAAAAGAATAACGCAGCTTTATCCAAAATCAACACGCCACCTCCACCAGCCAGCACTGTAAATACCAGAAGCAAAGTTAAATTGGCAACACGTTCTTCCGAATCCACTCCCCCTGAACGACCTCCGTCCACGTCGTCGCCTAAAAGTAAATTATCATTTTGCTGTAGCGGTTAATTATTTGTTCAATTCATAATATTTATTTTATATAGCCGCTGCTACCACATCAACCGTGGTTGACTTGACAGATGACGACGGCAAATCGGTCGCTGATTCCAGAGAAGTATCGTTTAACAAATTCCAAAACAGGATTTACCCATCTCTGGTTGTAGTAGCCAGACCTAATTTAAAGGTTAAGGATATGACGAGTGCTATGATCACCGCTGAACGAACTCAACTAGGTCGATATTAATTTTTTTAAGATTTTTGATCTGACATCACGATTTTTACTCCCTTCGTAAATTCCAATAGATACCAAAGTCAAAGGTATACTTACCAATTCGCCGACTAAGTTTACCGAATGGCTCATACAACAGGGATTAGTTCGCAGCGAACAAGTATGCTCTTCTCACGTTAACGTCGACTTGACTCCAATAAAACTAAAACTAGGCATGTATTCGGATGTCAGTAAATTCCCATATAGCGGTGGATACGTTTGGATTAGCGATTGTTGTCCGCAGAAATTTGTTTCCGTGAGTATCTCAAAACTTCGAAGCTTTTAGGCTGCTTTCTGCGAATCAAAAAATGCCAAAAAATAATGCATGAAATATAAACGCACGGAAGCCCCGAAAACTGAAATACATCAGTGGCGGTTATTCATTGTAATCGCTGTAATCGCCGATTACACTCGAAAAAAAAAAGAAAAAATTTAATAAAATTCTCAGTCATTACTAATGAAATTAAAATTTAAAATCGCTCATCTTGCAAAAAAATTCACCCAGAAAGCGACGCGTAATCGCCGCTGAACGCGATTACAAATCTTGCGGGTGGCGCAGCGAAGGAGGCAAGTTCGTACATCTTCATTCGGCAATCGGCACACTCCGTACTGCATGTTTGTAATCGCTGTGGACAACGAGTAAGCGTCGTACATATGAATGGTTCGTTTTAAGACTTCAAATTTTTTTAGGAGTTTTTTTCAGTTTTTCAAAAGAGAAAAGCAAAAAAGCAAAAACGTAGCAAAGCATAATTTTATTTTATAATTTTAATTTTTGAATTTGCTTTTGAGGCGGGCAAGTTTGCAGTCTTTCTTATAACAAATACGCGCTCTGTTCAACGTTATTGTGATCGCCACTACCAGCACTTCCACAACAAAAACGATTATCAAATTCGGCCCTTCTATCAATTGAAACAGGAATGCTACTCAAATTGAAAAATTTCATTTCTAAGAAAAAAAAAAGTTATATAATAATATTTTATAAAACTGAGTCATAACATGGGCTTTAAAAAAAATTTGTCTCAAAATTTATAAAAAAAATTGATTTTTTTGGAACTTGAAAAAAAAATTTTTAATTAAGATATTATAATTTTTTTTTTGTGAATCAAATCAATTTTCCATCTTTTGAAAAATATCAAATTTTTACAATTAAATGATCAAAAAAAAAAAAGAAACGAAAAGAATTGAACTTTTGCTTTTTGAATTTTGTAATTTGCATTCATTTTATTGCTCTCCAGTCCCCATAAAAAAAATATATAATACCTATATACCTAGAACTAAAATTGTAGGAATTTGAATTAAACTTTTTAACCTCACTAAATGTTGAAAATTTTTTCAACTCTATTAAAGAAGACCAAGGTGGAGCAAATAATATAATTATCATCTGCAATTCCTTAGCTTCACAAAACTATGTCGAAATTGTATTTCTTCCCCTTATAGATAATATTTTCTGATTTCGAATCTTTGAAGGGGGCTGGTAGCTAGTTGATCAAAGAGGAGTTGAGGACATTACATATTTCAGTTTTGGACTTCCGTGAATGTATTTTTCATACATTTCTTTTTTTTCCACCAATGAAGGAAAATGAACCACACAAAGTGGACTATTTCGGTTGTAAAACTCATTTGCAATAAAGTATCTATTCTTTTCGATAGGTCTTTTGTAATTCGATTTTCGAAGGAGCTCCGCACGCTCCCACCGTTTTACTCAAATTAATGTATCATTGGGCGTGTCAGACTAACGTGCATAATATCATATCTTGGGTGAAAGTGGACAATTTATACATAAAAAATTTTTTCACCAATTTACGAGCCATTTGTACAGCAGCAATTTGCGAAAAATTCGGTAAAATGGGTGGACCCGGAAAGAAGATCGAAGTTCGTATTACGAAAATTTATTAATTCAACTTCAATATGTACTTCCGTTGTTCATGCAGCCCACTTTTACAGGTCGGTGTTATCAGCTTGGGAACGACTTCCCAAAACGGTAGCGTTAGACAAGTCAAAGTTGAAGTCCTAGGAGTCATGGATCCGGTCACTAAGTTCGTTCGTTTGAGAGCTGTTGATCCCGTTCAAGTGAGAGCTCGTTATTGTAACTTCGAACGCAACTGTTTCTAAAAAAATAAATGAGATGATTTTCAGAACGCGGAAAAAAATCATAAATTACGATTCTCGAGGATACTAGAATCGCTGGAGCAATGGGTAGATAAAAGGACAACAATTATAACCGATTTTACGGTAGATAAAGCTACGTTGAACGATTTAGGGTTTCATTCGGTGCATCAAGTGCAACTTAACTCGAATTTAAGTAAAGATAATAATCAGGCTGTTATGGAGTATTTGAAAAGAGTGGTACCTAGAATGTTTCAGGTATAATTGAATGATATTATGGAAGTGAATTTATTTAGCATTGATGGAATATATATTCATTTCATTTCATCGGTTTAGAATACGCTCTCGTTGTTGTCGCGATCGATTATACAACAATTTTTAGACGAACTTGTTTGGAGAGAACGTTGGGGCCCGATTTCGTCTCGGGCTTTTGATAATCTTATCATACATCTTTCTGAAATGACCAAGTTGGATACAGGTATAGTAAAATGAGTATTTTTTTTCATTGTTTTGAAAACATTCGCACATCATAAATTTAAAAAAGATGTTTTTAGTGTAGTTGTGCTTTTTATTTTCTTAAGTTTATTCTTTTTGTTCACTTGTGATATTGTCTGTTCGGAAGAAAAAGAATCATGGTACATTTTCTGAATGTCAAGTGCGTGTTTTGCTGTAGATTCCGTAGTCACTATATTTTGAACAGATTTCAAAAAATGTATTTTTTTTCCATGCCGAATAATATGCAAACATTTTGAACAAACCTCGATGGCTTGAAATTCTTTTCATAAATATTTAATCGAAAATCTCACTTCAGGCATTTTCATAGGCATAATTTAGATTACTATGGGAAATAATTGTCATCACGCTGATTTTTAGTATAGTTGTCAGAAGTAATGCCATAAACAACATTCTAAAACTCTCCACATGCAGCTACGACGCATAGTCCTCTATGGTGGCTTGAATCCCTCCAACGAGTTTCTGAAATTTTTCCCGCTTGTAATAACCGATGCGAGTAAATAAGCTCTATAATAAATCAATCTATGCTAAATTTCCTGTAAGAATGTTTTAATCAATCTTTCTCCAGGTTCATTGTAAGTAGAATATTGAAATTATTCCACTACATTCTTTACTAATCTATCTTTGCATTTTTCAAGATCATCTTGCATCCCAACCGTAAGCGATTGGAGCGGAAGTAATTAAACATTCTTATAAGAAATTTGGCGTAGAATGATCCTTTCTTTCGTTTTACTGTAGAGTTCGGTATTAGGAACAGGTATAATTTCGCACACAACTTGAAGGTAGAACGTGACGAATTTTTCAAAATAATTTCTAATGAAAATAGTGAAAGGTGATTTTTTTCATATATACTCCTATATCATTGGTTGAATTATTTCATTTTTTTTAAACAATTTTTTTCTCTTTTTTTTTATTATTAATTTTTATAAAAAAATAAAAAGTTTTTTCTCTAATTCTTTATAAAAAGTGAAGGCGATTTTTTTCTTTATAACGGGCATAATTTGTACAAAAAAATATTTTGAAAACTGTTTTATGTTTTTTTAAATACTTTTTTCACGAAAAAACTAATGATTATTTATTTCCAAAGTAAGAGACACTGAATGCGATCAAAAAAAAATCTTTTTCAATTTTTACTAATGATATTTTTCAAAAGATGGAAAATTGATTTGATTCACAAAAAAAAAATTATTAAATTTTTTTTTTTAAGTTCCAAAAAAAATCAATTTTTTTTAAAGCCCATGTTATGACTCAGTTTTATAAAATATTATTATATAATTTTTTTTTCTTCTTAGAAATGAAATTTCTTTATCAATTACGTTTTCTTGAAAATGACGAAAGGTTTATTTCAAGCTATAAAATTGAATAGGACAAATACGTAGAAATGTAACTTTTTAAAATTCATGATTATTTTTCAGTTTTTAAATATTCAACTTGAGTAAAAATAGAGAATGAAAATGAAGATAGATCATTGAATTTGAAAAAAAAAAAAAAAAAAGAACAGAAAATTTCTATTTGATCTTTTTTCAATTTTAGTATAAAATTATATTTTTTTGCAAATGACAAGAGGAAATTCTTTCAAATAATTGGATTAATTAAAAATATTATGCCTTTCTATATGACATTTTCTCAAAAATAACAAAAGATATATTTTTTCAAAATACAAAGTTGAACTACAGTAAAGCTCAAACCCGATCTAATTTTATATCCTAACTTCTCTTATTTACCGATGTGAAATATTCGTATCATCGATTTTATTTGACCTGTGATGAAAAAATAGTGGAAAATTTCGTAACACATCAGAGCGTGTTGAATAGGCTAGGAGCAAGAAAGAGCTGAAATTGGCCCAGAAAAAAAATTACAAGTCCTATTTTTCATTTAAATCAATATAATGAAAAAAAAAAGAGTTTAATCAGATAAAAATCTAATAAATTAAAATTGTGAATAATTTTAAACCGGATGTCAGAGCTCTCTGTGCCCGGATGCAATTTGCTCCTTCTACCCCTCCATCTGACGCTTTCGGATTAACTACTTACTTTATTCGCACGTGAGCAGTCTTGATGAAATGATCCGAGGAAAGGATTTACTGCCTTTATATTCAATTATTTCTTTAAAAACAATTTTGGGTTTGTTTCTAAATGTTTCTTTGCTTTCTACCATACTCATAATAAAATTACTTTTCGCCATTTTTTTTTCGATTTCAAATGCAAAAAAAAACACGCTCTATTGATTAAATTTTTTAGTTATCCGATCACCCTCTCCCTCCCCTCCCCAAGAATAGGTATTCATGTATTATTTGTATTTATTAAATTATCTCTGTTTGAAAGTTAAGAAAAGTATTTTTTCAAGATTAAACAAGTTGATTAAAATAAAAAAAAACTTATCATTCGCTTAGAATATTAAATTTTTTTCATTGATTTTTTTTTTTTTTTATTAATAAATATGAACTCACTTTTTACTTACTTTTTTTATTTAACGTGCCATATGCGCTCTATACAGCTTTGAGGCTAGAGGCACGATGTTGAATTTCTTATATGACGGAAATCAGGCCTGAGGAAAAAAGTAATTACTTTTTGTTGTGACAAAGAACGTTCAAAGTGACTTTCAGTTATTTAGAAAATCAAATCATTTCGCTTCATATTACAATAAAATTTAAGATGTGTGAAAATTTTTTTTCAAATTTTACTTTTCTCGTAAATTACAAAACCAACAAAATTCATTTTTTATTCAACATTTTTTATGAAATAAACAAAATTATTTTTATTATTCAGGAGATACGTTAATCAATAGACTGAAGAGCATCACCGCTAATCCGTTTAAAGATTGGAGTTTTAAAAATTGGAAGTCGAATTGCACTCCTGCCAGCGCTGTTAAAAAATCGTCGATGGTGAGTAATGAATATACCGTATATCAGATCGTTGGAACTCTTTCAACATGAAAGGAAATCTTCGAATTTGTCTAGCAGCTCGAAGAATTCGATGTGCAAGTGAAAAGTTTACACCAGAAAAACATGGCTCTTCGACCGAAACCGACGAATCAGGCAGGAACGACGAAAACAATTTTGCCCGCTAAAAGTTCAAAATCGACGATTAACGCAGACGACACCACGAACGATTTACCTATTGTGCCTTCGATCGATAATTTACCTCCGAGTATTACCGAGGTTTGTTCGGTCATTTACAGCATGCGAAATCGATTTTCAATAATTAAATAAATCTTCGGATTTCAGATCGACGACGATAATATTTCCGTATCGTCGAGTAGTAGTCGTAGATCACGTACCAGAGGGTCGACGAACGAGGCAGCCAATGCTGCTAATAAACCGTGGGATCCGCAGCTAGTGTTGAAATCTTTGGAAAGCTTTTATTATGGTACTTTACCGCCCGATATCGTGGTTATAAGTAAATTACGTCAGGTCGAATTGAACATGAAGGTTTGTTGGAATATTTTATAAACGATATGTTCGTTTTGCCAAAATGCGTATTAATGAGGAAGCTATCTCGGTGTTTACAGTGTTTCACTTGCGGCCATACGTACAATAATAATATCTTATTTATGAAGCATTTAGCTGGTCATGCTCAAAATGAAGGAGCCTTTACAACCGATTATCAGTGTAGATATTGCTTTAAAAATTTCACCACCGATTTGGATCTAGAGGATCATCTCGGAAGTGTTGGTTTTTTTTACAGTAATTACGAATATTAGGAGGTTGCAAATTTATTATAGAGTGATTTTTATTTCAGGTTCATTTGCCTAATAAATTTAATTCGATGTGCCTCATATGCGGCGAACGATTTAAATACAGAGGGGCGCTTGTGACGCATATGCAAACCGCCCACGTAGAATTGGAATTACCCTATCAGTGTACTATTTGTAAATTTCGCGCTTCTGAGCATACGAAAATGATCGATCATTTTTACGAAGTAATGGAAATACATTTTTTCACATTTACCGTGTAATATGTATTATTATGCACTCATCATAATTTTTTTTTAGGTACATAGCGGTGGCGAGAAAGTACAATGTCCCTTCTGTTTGAAAGTTGTCGCTTTCGAGAGCAGCAATAAAATTAAGCTGACGCAGAACGTCAACTTTTTCTTTAATCATATCAAGGTATATGAGTGGAAGCAGAATTCTTCTTTTTCATTGTTTAATATTTTAGTCTTGTGTGTACATTTAGGCACGTGAGAGGCTCTTTTGTGAATTGAATTTTAACATTAATATTTTTTTTTTAATCCTCGTTGACAAATGGGTGAGCTTAGCCCACTCGAAAAATGTTTAAAATCTACAGAAAACTTTTACTTTCCTGTTTCTTCACATTGGTCTATACAATGTTATTTTACTCCAAATTTTTTATCATTCTTATGTTTAACGAAGTCAATTTTAAAGCATTAATTTTTTTTTTTTTTGTAAAAAAATTCTAGAATGATTGTTTCTAGGTAGTTGGAGGCACAAAAAAAAGGAAAAACGATTTTTTTATCGTACGTTAAAATGTAAGAAAAATTTGGTAATAAAAAATTGAAATTGAAAATAATCGGTACGCTTTCAAACCTTCTTAACATCTTGTAATCGAGCCCGAAATATGTGTTTTTAAACCGTTTCCCGCAGATTTCAATTCCAAGTGCACTAATCGTGTAAGTTGAACAACTGTAGAAAATTGTTTTTAGCCGGACAGCATTTCAAAATTTTTGTAATCACATTTTTATACATTTTTCCACAATATTTTGTAATGTTGTACCCCTTGAAAGTCATTTTTTACAATTTTTTGACTTACCATTTGATCTTTTTGAGGGTGAGTCCTATGTGGAAATGTATTGTAAGACACGTATTTTGGGCTAGGTTACTAACAGTATGGATGATATTCCAAGTTAAATGCATAATGAATTAAGGCAAATTTCAACCGTGGAGAAGTTCAGTGAAAAGAGGTCACGTAATGACCTTCAGAAACATGAGAACAATTCCATTCTTCGAAGTTGATGATATCAGCCAAAATAAGGTCGAATTTATGAATTTGGAAAATGTTTTAAATAATTTTTGGGCAGTTTGAAATTTTTTTCATCATTTACATAATTCATTTACACTTTTCCTTTTTTTTTCCAACTCAAAATTTTATGTATTGCTAAAAATTACTTATAAATTGGTGATTTGTTGATCGGATGTATAGTAGGAGTTTGATTGGAGCTCTTCAAGATTTTCGAGGCAAAATATTGCGGATACTTTGGGCCTCTGTGAAGTGAAATTAAGGCGTATTTTGTTAAATTAAGCCCATACTATGCACCGCATTAACAAATTAACTATTCATATAAAACAAATAATTTGCTGTTTTTGAATATTTTGACTTATTAAATTTTCAAAATTGAATTTTTTCGAAATTTTGATCACTTCCATCTCATTTTAGCAAGTGTTTTCATGAGTTTTGAGGACTAAAATTCTTTTCATAGTTTATCTGACAGATAATTTTGATCGTTGCCTCCATTTTCCAAAAAAAAAAAAAAAACCTAAGCAGCCATACCGTATTACAAGAGTTGAGTTTTTAAGTGGTGGTTTGTTTTAATTTCGGATAATCTTATTACCCCCTTTATACTCATGTACCCACACACAGTTCCGAAGCTAAAATTTCCCTTATCCCCTCCCAAATTAACTAAGAAATTGAAATGATATATTCCAGACCTCCATAAGCCCCACATAAAAAGTTTCAGCTATCCTAGTACATTTAGTGAGGAGATGAGAACGAGCACGATTCATGACATTTTCTGACTATTTCCCTCTCTATAAACCCTTTTTCTCTCCCACTCTCCTCCAAAGATACTTGGGAAGCTGAAATATAAGTAGGTCACTTATTCGGGCTTATTTCATCGTATGAAAGCTTAATTAAAAATTGCTGAATTTTCGTTTACCCTAACCAAACTTTGAAGACAATAGCCCTTACTCTCTTCCAACTTCAGAACACGTCTTATACTTACTACTCATATGACCCTATATTTATTCATTTTAAGCTATTTGAGGCTCCTCGAGCCTACCTCAAATTTGACTGCTCGCCATTTTGGATGCGTTCTGGCACGAATTCGAGGAATCATTTTCTGGTCTGCAGTTAACCTTACGTACATAGTTTGACAAATGTCGTATTTTTTCTATGTTGAGACCTAGAGGGGAGAGAATACGACAAGGGGGGGAAACACAGACACTAAAAGCCAGAATAGCAGTGGAAGCAGATACCGTAAGCCGACACTTAACCCGCGATATTTAAATCGTGGTAAGGGTCGGCTTACACGACGTAAGTTTAATTTTTCAATGATTGAGAAAAAAGAAGGAACAAAATAATATCAAAATTATAGTTTTATTTGTATGAAAGAACAAAATACAAATTACAACAAAAAAAAGAGATAGGTCTTCCTTTAGTTGGCCGCTCCGTCCGCATCTATAAAAAAAATAAAAGGGGGGAATTAGATTACTGCTATTCAGTAATCTAAGTGAGCTGAAACCTAAAGAAACATATTACAAAATTCTTATTTACTAATAAGTCTAATTCTAAATTTGATACTACAGGGTCCGGGACGAGACGGCCATGGAGGTTCGATCGGGTAGAAAAAAAATTTACGTGAAAAAGAGAAATATATCTAATTCAAATTACTCACATAGGCGGCATCGCCGCAACCATTGGCTCTCGCCATTTGAAACAGGAAGAAAAGAGAAAAAAATAAAAAATGAAATAAAATTGGTAATCTGGAAGATTCGACGAGACTCAAAAATTCTCCAAAAAGTAGTTTTTGGCTCTAAATTTGGTTATGTTGGTGTCCTTAACTCGTTCTTTTTTATCAGATCATGAATGAAAATGTTGTGGAATTCGCTCCCTTTTCTCCTCTTCTTCCACCCACTCAAAATTAGAGTGAATCGCCAATCAGCATGCAGTTTTGTGTATTTTCATAAAGAATCTCTTGCAAATTTTGAGTAAATTTTCATCTATACAAGTCTGTGCTACGAGTAGGAAAACGAATAGGTATTAGGTACACATCGAAAAGTTGAACTTTTGTCATATGCTTGCATAAATATTCTGAAATACAAATATTATAAGACCTCCCTCTCCTTTTCAAATCGTGTAGACTTATTAGCTATCCTTTTTAATTAAAAACTCAGCTCTTGAAGAGTAAATCTGATCTACTGTAATCCTTATGAAAAGTTGTTGAGATAAAAATTTTTGTTAGTCTTTCTATTTTTATTGTCATAACATTCAACAACTTAGAGACAATCTTTCAAGAATTTTTTTGAAATAAATTTTTTTCGTGTTTTCAAGGTAGTGCTAGTCCGTATGGTTATTGAAAAATTACTTCGAACGTATGGCTAGTAAAAAAAAATTCACACAAAATCTATGGAAAAGTTGAAGTAGAGCTACATTTTGCTCACCTATTTTTAACGTAGTCATTATCGTTTTTTTGGGAGATTCTACCTCTCCCATTCGGACCACACGTCCACTTGGTGTTGTAGAAAAAATCTCGATTTTAAAAATTAATTCTTTTCAAAATATCTAGGTCTCGTATTTATCTGTATACAAATTACAACTTTTTTTTAAACTTTTAGAGACATCAAAAGAAACCAATTCGTAAATGTCCGAAATGTGTGTTGACATTCGTTAATAAAACGTTATTAAAAGAGCATTTAACAAAAGATCATAATTCTTGCGTAAATATCCCAGGTACGAATTAACCAGGTGCCGAATGGTATTGGTTGAATTTCGGCTGAAAAACTATTGCAATTTGTAAATTTCCAGGTATAATTCGATACCAGGGTTCAGATCTGTCTACCGTTTTAATGCCGTTGCCTTCTGTAGCGCCACCGATTACTAGGAAAGGAAAACCGTCGCAGTCTTACCCTGTACCGAATTTCTCGACGTATAAATTAGATAACATTTTGGTATATCCGGAGACTCCGGCGGCTCGTTGTTTGGAGTGCAAAACCGAAATCACTCCTAGTACACATTTTACGTAAGCGATGTCATTTGGAAAGTATTACGAGGTTACCTTCTGAATATTATAACTCGATGGTATTTTCGCTTAGATCTTACATGACGTGTATGAAATGCATGTTCGCCTCGTGCTGCAAAGTGGTCATGAGCAGGCACGTTGATAAAATGCACGAAGTAAGAGGGAAACGAAGGAGCGCGGTTAAACGCAAAATCCCGTTGGAGAAACCTTTACATTGCGTTTGCGGATTTTCCAGCTCCGATGGAAACGCTTTAGGTATTTATTTTTCGAACGAGTTTATTTCTCGTTTACTGGTACTAATACGAGTTGTTGTTTAGCATCGCATCTTGTGCATTGTAAGCGAAAAATAGCCTATCCGAATCCCGAAAGAGCAGCTCAGTGCTCGGTGCAAATGCAATCGGCTAGTTTCCCGCCGCTCGTTAATCTCGACGATGCGGAACAGGATCCGAATGACGCGTCTAATAGATGGCTTAGGGCTTTCGTTAAGCCGCCCGAAAATGACGATAGTAAAACTAAGAAGACTGCCATCAGTAAGTAGGAAGATTTACCTTTGAGAAAACTATCGATGGATGAATTTTAACGTAATTATTTTCATAGGCGAAAAATCGCCCCCAAGGATGCTCAAAGTGTTGGGTCTGGTATGCAAAGAAGCATCTGGTACGGAAGAAGGTGCAACTAACGATAAAGTCAAGCTTCCTGGTAATTTAAATACAATTCAATAAATTCGTTTTATCGATAGATTTATAATGGTAATTTTCATTTTTAGAGAAAGAAGACGATTCGGTTCCGTCAAAAAAGAACGATTCACCGAAACCTACCGATGAAAAAGATACCCAACAAAATGATAATAAAGCTGATACCGCTGTAAGTTATTTTTCACTTGGTTATTTTTCAAATTATTTCAAGATTTCATTTACGTTTCGCCTGCTGTGATCTTTAGATACGAATCGACGACGAAATTATGGAATTAAGCGACGACACTGGTTCAGAAAAAGATGTAACTGAAGTAACAGTCGCTGAAGCCAACGCCGAAAATACCGATAAAACGGAATCATCGAAGGATGCAGTTACACCGAGCAACGAAGTTGAAAACGTGGATGAAGTACAAGCTGCAGTCAGTGTTATAGAAAAAGAAATCGAATCGGCGAACAAAGAAGGCGCTCATCCGAAAGAAAATGAACAAATAATAGAGCCCGTTAATTTATTAGATAATTCTATCGAAACCGATGCTTCGGAAGTAAATAAGAAAATTAACGACGATGTTATGGAAACGGAAGAACGAAGCCCATCCGTTGAGAAAGTACGTATGTATAGGAGTAAATGAAATATTATCGATGACACCTAATCTGATATTTTCTGCTGTTTTTCTAGATGGACGAACAAGATGAGAATACAACGGCGATGGAATGCGAAGAAAATGTAGATGAATCGAGTAAAATGACTGTAGATACGGAACCCTCGCAAGATGTAATGGTTGTAGATTAACTGGCGGAAAAATTCTCGCATAATGCATTTAAACTTTTCTTCGAGCCGATGTAATTTAGGATTCAAATGATTATAATATTCATGAAATATGTAATTTTTTTTAAAATATCGCAGTTTAGTGTATCTTTTGTTTCTTTTTGTAAAACTGAATTAATTACATGGAGTTGTATTCATGTGGATGATTCCTGTAGTATCTATTATTAATAAGTACTTATTTGAACGGATTTTGTAATTTTTTGTTGGCTTACGTGTTTATTTTTTATTATTTTTTTTTATTGTCTCTGGGATTTTTCTTGATATTATAAGCGTTTAAGAGTATGAGGTGAAGAAGTAGTTTTAATTATAATAGGTGCGTATTGAATAAATTGCATTACAGACGGTATGTGATATTTCAACTTGAAAAATATCGATAACATTTTTTAATGCTTTGAAATATATTTCTATGATGTTTTAGAGCGAATTTATTTTTAAAATCGTATCATTATAATATGTCTCGTAACTAGATACTCGAAGAATAAAACTATCTTCAGTTCTTTGATACGAATTCATTTGGAATTTGGGTGTTCCATCTGATCCCTTAATCTCAAAAATAATATCAAAATTAGAAAAAAAATCAAGATATATTCTCGATATATTTTTATTATAAAAATATATCATAATTATAAATAGTTAGTTCCAAGGCATGAAGGCGATACACGGCATTATGCTCCTTTATGATATTTTACTCTATAAAATTAGACTTGAATATACATAATGAAATAAAATAATTAGGTACTCTAAATATCACTTCGAGATAAAATGAAAGATTTTGGATAGAGAGCTTCAAAAATTGGAAAATTCGACCTCTCCTTTTAATCCATATGGCATGGAACTGACTGAAGTTCAAGTTTGGTACGAGGTGGAGATAGGGGAGGAAATGGCAATGATAACTTAGCATAAGATTTTATGCATTAGGTATCATAATGGATTATGTGTAGATACAAAAAACTATCTCTTCATAATTGGCCCAACTGGCTGAGTAAGAAGATAGGGAGCACTCAAATATCTGTAAATAAATAATAACTATAAAATTAGCGACATTCATCCTGATTTTTTTTTGAAATATTTAGGAAATAAAATTTTCCAATGACTGTAGGCTTCATCTTTTTTTGGCTCCGGATGTTTATTTTATCTCAAATAATAATATTCCAACTTCAAGAGAGGAAAGTTGAATAAGGAAGAAATTTAACATCGGAATCTGAGTCGGCTACCTTGCTATGGAATATTTCAAGTGAAATGTAACATTACTGACACGATTTTTTTAAGCGTTTTTATTAAGTTAATACAGTTTTAAGGAGTGACCTAGGTATTGATTTTGATTACTTTGGGGTCGCTGATTTCGAATCGAAGGAGAGAATCTCTCCTTTATCATCCTTCCTTAAAAACAAATGTATGCTCAGAAGAAGAAATGGATGATCGCCAGAAAATGATCACAGAAATCAATAGTACTATTGATCTCAAAAGTATTGCAAAAGCCCTCAAGGATTAAAGTGTTATTGAATGATTTAGGTATCCCTAAAATTGTTTGATAACTGAGATTAAAATCCCTAAAATAATTATTTCAGTCAGCCAAAAAAAATTATGCCGTTATAATGTAACGACAATTATTTGCGATTGTTTTGTACTCTTTCTCAACGCATGTTCAACATACTTTGATTCAATAAATTCAACCAACGTACCTATAATTCGCAAAAAAGTTAAAATTCCCATTTTTAAAATTTTTAGCACCTCCTCCCCTTTTCCATACAAACACACAGATTTGATTGATAAGAAGAAATCGAAATGAGCGCATGCGTTATAAGAAATAGCGAATGGAAACCGTTGATTGGCTAATTTCAGTCCAGTCATTTCGGTATCTTTTGTTGATATTTTGAACGTCAAGAATATTTTCCTATTTTCTTTCACCGATAGTTTAATTTTTTAGTAAAATAGTATACAATCATGTACAAGAATCCCCTTTGATTTCTTTCTATTAACATATAACAGCCAAAGATCAACTCCTTTGTCTCTAACAGAAATTTTGTTCGATATCAACCATGATTGAAAATACATCCGGAAACGATGCCGGTGCTGGGCAATGGTGTTTAATTGAAAGTGATCCTGGAGTTTTCACCGAATTAATTCGCGAATTTGGTAAGCACCAATGTACCACGATTAATCGTCTTTCTTCTATAACGGAATTTTCATAATATGTGGCGTTTTAGGTTGCAAAGGTGTACAAGTGGAAGAGCTGTGGAGTTTGGAACCAGAACAGTTTGCAGATTTGAAGTAAATTGATTAAGATTTGAGAAATCCAATTTTACATTTATATACAACATTCAATCATTATTTTTTTCTCACAGACCTGTTCACGGACTGATATTTTTATTTAAATGGGAACCAAATGAAGAGCCTACTGGGTCATTGGTACTGGATGCTAAAGCGGATAAGATTTTTTTTGCTCAACAGGTACTAACGGAGAATTCATATCTCTAGTTTTCTCTTTCTCTTCATACTTACGGTTGTTTAGGTGATCACAAATGCTTGCGCAACGCAAGCCATATTGAGTATTCTGCTGAACTGCAAACACCCAGATGTTACGTTAGGTGATACGTTGACAGAATTCAAAGACTTTTGTCAGTCATTCGATGCCACCATGAAAGGATTAACATTGAGTAATTCTCAAGCTATTAGATCAGTTCATAATTCATTCGCCAAGTTCGTATGATTTTCTTCAGTTGATACGATTTTTAAAAATACTAAACCGAAGAAATAATTCGTAGGCCCACATTATTCGAGTTTGATTCGAAATCTCAGAGTAAAAATGACGAGACATATCATTTTGTTAGTTACGTTCCCATAGATGGGCGTTTATACGAATTAGATGGTTTGAAAGCAGGTCCTATTGATTTAGGTGTTATCCCAGCGAATACAGATTGGCTGAATTATGTGAAGCCCATTATAGAGAATAGAATCAAACGGTAAATAATTTTCTTAACTTGCCACATAATTTTGAAAAATTCTTCAACCGTAATTTCCATTCAATAGTTATAAAGAAGGTGAAATTCATTTCAATTTGATGGCTATCGTGAGTGATCGAAAAATGAAATATGAGAAAAGAATTCAAGATATTACTCGAGAAATGCAGGTAAACGTAACATGAACATTAATCCCCTTCTTTGTATCAGAAAAACCAAATCATAATTAAATTCAATGTATATTTAGGAAAGTGGAATGGAAACCGATGCCCAACAAGCTGAAATCGCTAAATTGCAAATGTTGATTGACGAAGAGGAAAATAAAATGAAACGTTATAAGGTCGAGAATGTCAGAAGAAAACATAACTATTTACCTCTAATCGTTGAAATATTGAAAATTTTAGCCAACGAAAAGGAACTGATACCTTTGTACGAAAAAGCCAAAACAAAATCTGCTTCGAAAGGCGAATCTAAGAAATCTATTAAATGAGTAGCATTTGTACATATTTTTAATCTATTTATAACATGTAAAAATGATATTAAAATTTTTAATATATTTTTCAATTTGTTTCTTTTGTCTTTTATCTACATTCTGTAAAAGAACAAATTTTCCTAACTTGTTCAATGCTCATACTATATCAAATAATTCTGGTCATGTGTTGAAAAAACTTGGATTCAATTCGATCAGTTCCTTTTTTGCTGGATTGTATATCAAAATTATAACTCATCTTATTATCAAAAAAGAGAGACTTTCGACTTGAGAAAGCAATGTACTGAAAAAACTATCGTAATTTTTTTAATTGATTACATCTTGAAGACTTTTCATGCAAATGTCATATTTATCGAAAAAAGTGCGAATTCATATGTTGATGTCTCATAATAAATCACTACATTTTTGGCATTTGAATACGTCGCGTTGATGCTATAAAAAAATGGGATAATTTCATTATATAAGGAATTAAACGTAGAATTGATTTCTCATACAACAATTTCTCTAATATGTATGATCGCAGGCCAAAATTTAGAAAAGGGGACTAGGGATGCTAAGTTCCGGAGACGCTTTGAAATTTATTTTATTAATGGTCTTGGAAAAAAATTACGTGCCGCCTGAATAGAGTCGAGGCTTTTTAAAATTCCAAATTGAACATTTTTTAATCCAGAGATGATAAATAATAGTGGCATGTTGAACATTTCAAAAAAATTATATTTACACGTATTGAGTGAACAAACGAATTAATACAAAACAAGTTATTCATTAACAAATAATTCATGCATATTCATTTTTACGTTTTTTCTCGATTTATATTTTTTCGGATTACCGCCCATATTTTCGTACATGCTATTCCCATCGGAATTTTTCATTGATCCTGGTTTATGCATCCTATGAGTGCTGTGTAGCTTATGACCGTCCAGAAGGTTTAAAAATCCCCATTTTTCACCTTCCTTTTGTTCGCTCAAGCCAAATTCCATGATCCAAGCGGCGTTACGACAATGCGTTCTTATTCTCTCGCATTCCTCAGGACTTACATTCTTAGAAACATTTAAATGTCTTTCTAATGGATTGACTAAATACATAGGTGAATATTCAGGTTTATGAATCATGCATCCAGAAATTAAGGATATGGCGTACGAATTGAAATCAAAGTTGGAATAAAATTCAAAGAAACCGTGCAGGAGATCCGTAAGAGGTGAGTCGTTCGGTTCTACACAGTTCTTCGGTAAATGATTCAAGTTTCTTAAAAAACTACAATCAATATTGTCGAATGATCTCTTGTCTACCAGTCTTCTATGTTTAATTAGCGTTTCTAACGTAGGTATCATCTTCTTCTCGTATTGCAAGTAAAACAAAACAAGCAATGTCAACGAAAAATTAGTTATCCATTTACCAGGAGATGGATTGGTTAACTTGACTTCTTGAGCCCAGCATCGGACACTAAACACCAATGGACAAACACGCCAGTCATAAATACCCAGTAGGTATAATAATTCGGACATATACACACCGCTTAAATTAGTTGAAGATACATCACAGTCAATATCTGTATAATCTTGTTTATACCTTAAAATAGGCACACGAGCTCGTAATATTCTCTTCACATTAGAACAGCCAGGTAAAAAAAACTGCAATAAATCGCCAACTATTTCTAAATGACGTTGATTTCGTCCACCCAATGATTTAGAATGAAATATAAATCTACTAAAATTATCTGGTTCAGACGAACGATCTTCGAAAGTAAGTACCAAGTCTAAATCACAATTTAATTTACCAAATCCATTGATCGATGAGCCGAAGGGTAACACTGAACAAAGTGGAAATAAACCTTTGAAAGCGGACTCCAGTTGATAGGCTGTAATGAATCTCAATCTACTTCCTAAATCGTTGAGCTTGATACCGTTATATAAAGCGATCATATCATCTGAAAAACTTTTCGAATTTGATAATAAATTTGGTAGCGAAATTTCCTTCATGTTTATCGGTTCATGTCGTAGTTCTGGTACATCTGAACGATTGTAATTTGATTTAGGGTCTTGTTGAAACCACATGAACGGAGAACGAACCGGAATGCATTCGTTTGTGTTGTGATGATGCCCACTTTCTAGGCATGCTTGTAATGCTTCTTCTTCGGCAAATTCTACTAATATGAAATGACGATCATTTCTCGTTTCGGAAGATTGTTGTGCTTCGAGGGTATAAAAGAATGATTTTTCTATACTACCGAACTTTTGTAAATGGCAACACAAGTTGTTATAAGAGTTTGCATTCTTTACTTGAAATATAACACTTTTGCAGGCTTCGGCACGTCTCGTTTTGAGTACATCTTCGAAAGTAGTGTATGATGACTTTGATGGAGATGAAACGTTGACATTGGAAGTACAACAGAATTTGACGCTGTTGTGAAACTTGTACGAATTCACATTAGTTTTATGTATAGAAAAAAACAGTCTATCAGCGATAATATGCTTAAAAGGTCCCATTTTGACAAGTAATCGGTTCGAATGGAAAAATAACGATAGCGAATAATTATATGATTAATTTCGCAAATGTTTCTCCACGAAATTCATGACTAGTTTTTGAAGATTGGTTGAAAAAAATGAAATAAACATAATTCGGAGGTACGAAGAAGCTCAAAATTTTACGGAAAATTCAAAATTTTTTTCAAATCAAATGTCTGAAATTTCAAACACGACAACTTTTTATACTTTGCAAGGTAAAATTTTTAAATCGCATTAACACTGTTACCAACTAATGTAACAAAAAATTATCAGAAACCTTGCAAAAAAAGGGAAATAGGCATTTTTATTTCAGGCGGTGCTTTCGAACATTCGAAAATAAGTTGGTAGGTAAATGCGAAAAAGTTTATTGTAAATTTTAACAAAGAAATGAAAAAATTAGAGACATAAATGCTAAGTGTCCTCAAACAAACTTTCTCAAACAATATAATTACTATATTTCAAATCATTTTGTTATTGCGTTATTTTTGAGAAAAATGCTACCAGCAATGAAAATAGGATATAATATTATCAAGAGTAATTTACTACAATTAAATTACAGTTAACTCATAATTAATCAACTATTAACTAAGTAACAGTCCATAGTCAACTACTATTCAGTCTACAGTTAGTTACGGTTAGTAACTAATGATCTATTGTTAGTTACTGACTGTAGGTAATAAACTAATAGTCCATACTCAGTTATTATCTTTGACTAGTCAAAGGTTATTATCCAATTATCCATAACTAATAGATAGGTAGTTTATTGTTAGTCAGGAATAGTAACTTATATTTTTTTGATATTACTATTAGTAAACTTCCATGAGAGATTGGTAGCATTTTCTCAAAAATAGTTGAATAACGCAACGAAATGATTTGAACTTATAATAATTTATAATTATATTGCTTTAGAGACTTTGTTTGACGATATGTAGCATTTATTTTTCCAATTTTTTCATTTCTTTATTTTAAAATCAACTTTTTCGCATTTACCCACTTATTTTCCGAAACACCGCCTAAAAATGAAAAAAATAAAAATAAAAATTAGGAAATGAGCGGTATAAAAGAAAATACAACTGTTTGGTTAACTTTTCATCTTTGTATTTTGTTGGTTGAAATTTGTTGAAATATACGAAATGTATTATGGTTCATTTTAAAAATGGAAGAGATGATGCAAAATTTGGCGAAGTCGATGCTAGTTGACAATGAAACTTTGATAGCGTGACAAAAATTTCAACTCCAAAGATAATGGGAAGATTTGAGAAGACCTACCATTCTATTGGGTCAAATTAAAAAAAAAATCAAAATTCAAAATGAATGATTTCTTCCCAATTACAATTTTTTTTTTTAATTTAACAAATTTCTTTATTTTATTTTGAAGAGACGCTAGATTTGTGAACTTAAAAAAGAAAAAATCAAAAAATGGTGAATAGGTGATTTATACTTATAGTTGTTAGTGATCATTACTTTTTAATATAAACTCAATTTTAGCTCACATAACGATTCAGGAGAAGAAATAGGGGTAAAATTTTGTTTTGTACTGTAGTTTCAAGAATGAAAATTACTTTGTAGCAAAACATAGTACGACACAATGGCGTAGCCAGAATTTCTCCGAAGGGGGAAGGATAGGTCCAAACTAGCGGAAACCTATCTTATATAATTTACTCTTTTTTGTGAGGTATCGGTAGGTAGCTAGGTACGTACCTTTATACTTACCCTTTTTTGATATTATGTGGAAGTTTAGTAATAAAGTATGTATTGAGGTACGGCTTTAAACGTATAAATAATAGGTTGTTAGAAGTCTGATTGATTTTTATTTAGTTTTTATTTAGTTCTATTATTATTATTATTGTTTTTTTTTGTTTTTGTTTTTTTTTTTAAATATAGGTACTAACAAAACTTGTTGCATAGATTTATGTGTTACTTGCTACTTGGTAGGAATGAAATGTTCTGTTGAGTTCAGATATGATTAAATTACATAGATTAGTATTCCTTTGCATTACAATCGATTCACTATCAATGAATGAAACAATTTGTTAATTGTACAGCAAATCATTCGTCTTATCTCTATTCTCTAATGCTCATACGATAATTAGGCGCTTTCTCTCTGTATTATCTATTCCAAGTGCGGTATTGTAAAGGTATCAGTGGACTTAATATCAGTTAAGGTATATGACACCATTAGCGATTTAAAACTCATTCAGGGATAGTAAAGAAGAGAAGGTAAGATTGAATTATTTAAATCTTATAGATTTAGCCATTTGAGTTCACAAGCAAATTAAAACAGACAAATAATATGCAACATGTAGGTACATGAAATATTATAAATGATCTAAGTATCACAAAATGATTTCCTTAACCATATTAACGATGATATTCATCGGTCATCTGAATATTGTGAGTAACGAAAATATTCTTGTTGTCATGCCATTGCCTGCTCGAAGTCATTTCACATCATTTCGTCCACTTTTCGAAGAGCTCGTAAAACGAGGCCATAACTTGACAATAATCAGCATTCCAAATTATCGGAGAACTTGGAAGGAAATTATACTTTAATAAATGTGGATCATCTGAAATACAAATTAAGTAAACATATATTAAACATTAGCTAGTTAATTCATAATAAGTTAACCAACTGAAAATAATTTTGCGAAATTACTCTCCAATCATAGATTTCAAGTTCGCTGATTTAAGGAGTCAGAATCGCTTGCATAATTGCATATTTTCGAACGATCAAGTTGCAGAAATCAGCAAATGGACATTACAAGAATCCAGCATACAAAGATTACTCTCCAATAAAAATAATAAATTCGATTTAGTCGTGATGGAGTTATTTTATATGGATGTTTTCGTCGCGTTTGGATATTTTTATAATGCTCCAGTGGTAGCATTAAGCGCTCAAAACATGATATCCTACTATAGCTGGATTACAGGAGATCCTGTAAGGCCTTCTTATGTGCCCAATGCGTACTTACCTTTGACAAACAATATGTCCTTGCTGGAAAGATTCTTGAATACTATATTTACCTTTACCGTTTGTAGGTGAATTCAGTACTCAAATCCAGGAAAATGGGAGAAAAAAATTGATTGAATATCAAGATTTAATTTTCTTTATAGGTCTTTATCATGAATTCGTATCTTTGCCAAAGCATCAACGTTATGTAGAAGCGTATTTTCCTATCGAGGACCACCATAATATTCCAAAAGTCAAAGATATGTTGAAAAATATTTCTTTAATTTTAGTCAACGCTCATTTTACTTTCGGATATCCAAAACCTACGTTACCCCATATCATTCAGATTGCAGGGTTACATATCACTGAACCATCTCCGCTACCTGAGGTAAATCATACTTTCATTATCATCTCCATGAAATATAGGAGTAATATCTATAGATACCAACGTTCCTACCTACTACTTATTGCACGATAAAATCTTTTTTACATTCCATAGAACATTCAAGAGTTCATGGATGCAGCTACAGACGGAGTTATTTACATAAGTCTAGGTTCACTGATTGATCCGAAGGATATAGAGTTGATGGGTACCATGTTCTTGAATACCTTGAGAACTCTACCTCAAAAGATAATCCTCAAATGGAATCCGAAGTTATTTTCATCTATTCCCAACAATTTCTTAATCGAGCAATGGTTACCTCAAACTAGTATTCTCAGTAATATCAAATACCTAATCTGAAAAAAATCCTAGAAAGTTAGCTAACATAAAAATTACCGTAACATGACATGAATAAATTTCAATTTTGCAGAGCATCCCAATTGTCGTTTATTCATTACCCATGGAGGCCTGCATAGCTTGTTGGAAGCAGTTAAATATTCTGTACCTATTATTGGAGTTCCTTTTTTTACTGATCAACAGCATAATATAGCTTTAACAGAACATTATGGAATGGGGAAAGAATTAAGTCAAGATTGGAATGAAACTGAGCTTGTCAACAATATCAAAGAAGTCTTATCCACTCCAAAGTAAGCTTTCCCACTTGACATAGGCACCTATCTGAACCGCTATCTTTATCTAATAGGTTCTTAAAAAATGTTGCAATTATTTCCCAGTCATTTCTAATCATTTGCACTATTTAATTCATTTTGTTTTATTTTTGTTCATGTTTTTATGTGTAGGTATTATGCCAATATGAAACGTCATGCAGAAAACTTTAATGATCGTATAGTCCCACCTCTAGATACTGCAGTCTATTGGATTGAATATGTTCTAAGACAAAAAGATTTACCATTCCATCTAAAACCAGCATCGACTGAATTACATTGGTACCAACATTATTTGCTGGATGTTATTTCTGTTTTAATTTTAATGTTTTTTTTTGTTTTGGTATTTTTGTATTCTTGCGTGAAATTCATGTTGTCAAGATGCAGACCTATAGCTATAGATGATAAAACCAAAATTTATTGACAGAGAAGATTCTAAAAATTAATGTTGTTAAATATTTTATTAATACGATATAAGTTTTGAATTGATGTCCTTGAGAACTGAACTATTTCGAAGCATAGTAAAATTTCGGTAACTCATTATTATTAAGGCAGAACACTTTGTACAAAGGACATAGTTGGACGTTTGTTACATGATTACAAAATAGTCTGAGACATGATGAGTTCTCTCCTATTCTCTCCTTCTCAATGAGGATGGCGGTAATTAATTTCAGTTTTTTTTTTTTTTTTTTTTTTTAAATTAGTTCATTAGGGTACATATTTATAAGATGAGTACTTTTAACCAGTAATTTACGCTTCTCCAGGTACTATATCAAACCTTCAAACCTAATCATTAACTCAATCAAAATTAAAAATTATCAAATAATTTCCCAGCGTTTGATAAATATACTTTGATATGGACTGGATCAAAGCCAAGAAGAGCGAAGATCGGCATTGTTTTAGAGACTTTGTTTGTCGATATGTAGCATTTATTTTTTTCCAATTTTTTCATTTTTTTTTACTAAAAAATCAACTTTTTTGCATTTACCATGTCATTTTCCGAAGCACCGCCTTAATAAATTTAAAAATACGATGGAATAAACAAACAGTTCCAGCAAATGAATAAACATCTTCTTCCGTACTGTATACATTATTGTTACATAATAATCTTATTATTTCCAATGCAGGTCATTATTCCCTTATAAAAAGTTATTATTTCCTCTTAAATAAGTCGCCAATAAGACCCTTTGGTATGCTTGTGAAAGTGTTTCAATAATAATTGTAGAATTATGTATGTGAGTTCAATAAAAACAATATGTTTTTTGCAAAATAAAAATATAATGAGTTAATAACTGTTCATAATGTGAAACTCCTATGCCCATAATACCTATTCTTTCAATTATAAGTAGGTACGCCAAAATAGTACACATATTGTTATACAAGGGTCGAAAGCGAGCGATTGTGGACGAGTGCGCAGCGAGTGATGGAATCGCAGGAGTGTACAATGCTCATTTCAATCCTTGCATATGAAATAAATTAATCAACGAAATTACCTATTTACAGTTTACAGCGATAAAGGTAATCATGATTATTCTCGCAACGTCAACCTAAACTACATGAAGGGAAATTGGAAATCCACCCTTCCGCGAAATTCTGCAACCCTGCTTCGTTAAAAATGCCCTAAACTCTTAACTACCCTCTGAAACGTCGATCCATTTCGTAACGGCGAAGGCTAAGTGCGATGACCTGCTAAAAATAAATTATGAGCGAATGAGTCATCACGGATAGACAGATAATCTTCATTTAATATTTGAAACAAAGTAAAAAATGCTATAAATTATTAGCCAATATTTCCTTTCATCTTGAGGAAATATAATATACCACTTATCAAAAGCATTTAACAAGTAGGGATATGCATTTTCGCGAAAAAGCTAGTCATTCGGTTGAAATCTACTGTGGCCTAAATATTCGTGAGTAGAACTTTCTGTGCTTTCGTTGCGGCGTTATGTCACCCCATGAATGAAGATAGCGTAACTGTTTACAAGCGGTGACGTCTATGTGTCTATTCTTTTATGTTTTTCCACTTCAGTTCCGTATTCATCTCGAACGCTAACGTGAACGAAACATTATTAATTATCCGAAACCGAGTGGAGTGACTGATCGGTATGGCGTCAGGGTGATTTAATCGGGTTATTCTTATACGTCGAAATGTTAGGATAATGGTGCGAATTCCTATTACCACTGCCTATAACAGAGGATAAACAGTTTAAAATTAGATTCCATACTAACACACAAATTTTCGTCTATTCAAGCGGTTCAAGTAGTATCACCGTTAGTAATTGAGGTAAGCTCGTAAACTTCGTGTTTTTCGCAAACACCGGAGAATCTTTTACTATCATTTTTTCATTGCATTAACGTGTTTCTTTACCTCGCAGATGATGCGCGACCGAGAATGAAATTATAATGAAATGGTTGCAATAAGGGAATGCAGCGAGAGTACTGTAGTAGTAACCATCATGTGAATTCTGTCTCGGATCTATATATCAGCGACGAAATATCAGTGCTTTTAGAGGAGATACAAAGTTTAGAACCGTCCTCTTACCGTCCCGAAGACATTCAAGACTTCGAAATTGCGGGTAGTCAGACTGGTGGTACGGGGGGTGGGGGAAGAGCAGCTAGCAGCATTGCTGAGTTAGAAACTCCCGGCGATGCGACCACCGTCCATTCCTGGGACTCGCATGCTAATTATAAGCATCACATACATGGCTCTTCCCCTACTCAATCCGTGTTCTCTGGTGTTATAGTATATTGCGACGACTCCTACATCAAATCTACATCCGGTGTAATTAGGTTGCTGTTAGTGGTACGTTTGTCATAATCCCTGAAATTCGTATCCATCTAAATTCTTCTCTGACTCTAATGCTACATTGTCCGTTGTTACAGATAACTTCGTTGATATGTTTATTGTGTTTATGTACTTCGGGCACAGTCAGACTGAGTTTGTTTTTGTTGCCGTTTCTGGGTCGCATAAGATTCATGATGTTTGTCACCATATTTAGTTTCCTGATTACTTGCGTTTTTCTTTTTCTCGACGTTACTCACATTATTTACTTGTTTCCGTTCAATTGGGGCAAAATAGTGAGTATCCAATGGATCTTTAATCGTGATCAATTCTTTTTTCATAATTCATCGCAATAATCGCTTTTCAATTCTAGAACGCTGTATTATACGTAAGCATTAGCGTCCTTTATTTGATGAGCTCCTCGCTGGTTGTACATCAAGTTTATGCTTACGAGGAATCCTACGCTTGGGTACCGAAAGCAACAAGAACTCAGTTATTTGTTACCGGAGTAAGTTTTGTTGCCTTTATTATCAATTAAGTTGACGCGGAATTAGAGAAGTTTTCTTTCGTGTTATAGAGGGGAGGGGGTGAAAATTTGAAAATCTTTATGCTTTAATTTTAGCTTCTTGAATTTTGATTTTTAAGATCGAGATAGAACATTTTTCATGATACTGGCTTATTGGAAGCTTCGTTCAGCTTTTTGTTCATATTTTTTTTTACTTTGTGGCGCGAAGAGGTGTGCATGAGTTAGTCCAGTAAATCTAGCAACAAAAAAGATTGTTTGTTGAAAAAATTCCCAATAGCAATTTTTTTTTAATGGATATCTAGAGAATTATTTCTAAAGAACATACTGAAAGTTCCATAAATAGGAGTGACTCCTGTCCCATTAGGGTAGTAGTGGAGGTGAATCCGTCAGAAGTTGTTTTTTTTTGTTTTATCTAATACTCAGGAATTGTTCCTGTGGTCAAAATAATCGCATACAATTTTGCTCTACTCTAAATTTAGCCCCATTTTCATGTAACTTTTTTTTGTACGACCTATAGGTGGAGAGTTGAGATGTCATAAAAAATACCTCTTTGAGAGAGGAGGTTGGCCATAACTTCTTTAGTCAAATACATGATATAATTCGAATTTATCGAGTGAAATATGACTACAATATTATTATTAATAGGATATCGTGAAATTCATAAATCATTAGTTACCTACCTAAATTATAACGTTTTTTGAAAAATTAACCCGTTGGGTGTGAATTCCAAAATTTTTAGAAAATGGGTTACATGATTAAAACATTATCCAAATAAAGGATATAGCAAGTTGTAGCTATCAAAGTTGATGTCCATCAGAGTTATAGCATTTTTCAAAAGATTACCCCGTACAGGTAACTGCTGGGATCTTAGTGCGACTTTTGAATTCCAAAAATCGATTGACAGTCGTTTACACAAGTGAGCTATAGTCACAATAAAAATTCTAACTAGTTTCAGGTGTTAAATTTGGTGTCCACGCGAATTACCCCCTGCCCCTCATATCAAAATACTCGTGTGGAGTAATAATTTCAAAATGGATCGAAAATACGTTACTTTTAAAAACATCGTGAAATTAAAAGATTTCCAAGTTTTGAATAACAAATTTAATATTATTTATTCATTTTTATCATTTTTCTCAAAAATTACATCCCCACTTCCCGTGGGATCGTGTTCATGGTCTCTTTTGGTTGTAGGTGTTTCCTCGAACAAATAGTTTATGTACCTTCATTTTGTACTGCATTTTTTTTTCGTAATTTTTACGATTTTACGCAGTACTTGAAATCTTCACCCCCCCCCCCCCTCACACATCTACATAAGCTTTGGCAGTTGAAATTTTTTGATGAGGTTCCACAGTGATGTGCTTTCACTGGAACTTTGTCAAGTTAAAATCAGTCACTCACGTTTCGAAATATTCCCTTGTTATATAAAAAATTAGATCAGTTTCTAAAATCTTTCATCTCCTTACTAACTGTACTTAGAAAGCTCAAACTTCCTTTGTAAGCTCAGTTTCGGTCTGCATTGCGAGCTCTCAAGTCTAGGTCGAAATAAACCTCGAAATGCAGATCAACTAATGATTTGAAGAATACTTGAGGGGCTTTAAAATGAGTATAGCGTTTATATAATTACTAGGGCAAGAAGTAAAACACATCCCATTGATGATACTGTGTGAGAGGAAAAGAATGATCGAAAGTTATCAGACATGGTTTTATAAGATGGAAAGTGAGCTCAGATCACGAACATGTAAAAATTTCTACCCTCAAAAGGTGGATTTGTCGGTAAAACTGGCTGGTTGAATATTTTGAATTGTCAATATCTCATTAACAAAATTTAAATGTGCCTGGAAAGTTCAAATGTTTTAATATAAAATCTGTTTGAGACCACAAAATAATACCTCAAGATAAAGATGAAATTATCGCCAAAATGGCTGGCGTATGAAGAATAATTAAAGATTTGTGGAAAACTTAAGTGATCTCATGTAGCTCATATTTAATGAATGTAGACTCGTATTACTGGAGCCAAGATACATAAAATTACCTAAATTGAACTTCTCAAGTAGATTTAAGAGGTTAAAATAGGGTCTGAGTGTAAATCCCCAAAAATAATACTGGTTATAGATGGTTAATTACTGGTAATTTATTTTTTGAAGATTAAGCGGTAAGTTACCGGAAAGTACGATAATTTACTTGTAATGTAAGTAATTTATAGGCGTGAAAAGGACGTGAATCTACACAAATAAGTAAACTTTCGGGGAAAAAACTCAAATATTTTCATGAAATACGCTATAAAAACCCGTTACCTATTCAACTTCGAGGGGAAATTAAAAAATTCATCTTGTGGTAATTTACTGGTAAATTACCTGTAACATATTGGTAAATTATCTGTAACATACTGGTAAATTACAAGTAACATATTAGTCAATTACTCGTAAGTTTTAACATACTGGTAAGTTACCTGTAACCTACTGGTAAATTACCAATAACATACTGGTAAATTACCCATAATGTTTTTATAATTTACCGGTAACTTGTTGGTAAATTACCGGTAACTTACTACTTTGAATTTCCATTCATCTCTGTTACTGGACTACTGGGTGTGAATGTGAAAAAGATTACAACTATTACAAGCCTGAACATGCTTCTAATTAAAAACTTGGATTTACCTACATTAATGCAGCATTACTGCTTACAGTTTTTTATAGGAATAAAATTTAATTGAAATTATAATTTTTCAAATCATCAATTCATATAAAAATGAAATTTATTCCAGGTCATAGGGTACTTGTGCGCTCTAGAAGCTTTGCTATTAGCCCTTTTAACGAGATGCGACGAAGGCCAATACAGACCAGTCACCGATGATCCCAGTTCCATTACTCTACAAGAAAGGAAAGTAATAAGATATTCGCCGTCTCCTTGTCCTTCGCTACAACCTGCCGTGGTAACGCCTCATTGGGTACCGCAAGATAGTAATTTCCCATCGTCTTCTTCCAAACCCCGCGATCCTATTTTAGCGTGATGAATGCGCGTATTTGGCATACAGGGTGTGTCTACTATGATGTAATTTTCGTGAAATCAGCAAGTTCCCCTTTTCCCTTTCTTTTATTCTAGTCTTAATACAAATAGGTTGTACATTCGTCGATGCTTCAACGAAAATACATGTTCAAATTTAGAGTGATTTTATATTTATAAGTTGTTAATTATGATTTAATTTATCGATTTTTAAGGTGTGGGTAATTTCATGTCAATTAACAACGATATATTTTTTTTATTAGTAGGGACCAAGTGGAAAAAAAAAGTCTCTTCGAGCGTTTGTGTAAATTTGACGAAGCATTCTCACGAGCTTATTGTAATTGTTATGGCGAAAAAATTTTTCGTAAATTAGATGGTTTTAATGGAAACAATTTCCGTCCTTCGGCGTCCAAGTGTTATGATTGGTTACCGATCGCGCTCATAAATGACATGAAATGATCCACTACCCTTTTAAATAACCCTAACGTTCCCCGTTTTCCATACCCGCTGTATTTATTTTTGTTGCAACTTTATCAACGAGATGCAATTTTTGATGAATTCATTCACTGACGCTACGAAAAATACGCTGCACCGCTAATTAATGTGTCTTCGATGTCCGAGCTGTCTTGCTGTTTTCAAATTCTTTATTACTATTTTTGATATTTGATATTTGTAAATAATATATTCTTTATGTTGTGTGATAATTATTATACGAGACGTATTTTTGTGTTCACGGATGTGTGGTGTGTTTATGTTAATAGATTTTTTTATTTGCGTACATTATTCTTAATTTTAGCTTAATTCTATTTAATTTTATCGAACTGATGTTATGCGTAAGAAAAATGATTTCTTAATTTTAGTTGGATTGTTATTATTCTCCCATTTATGTAATTTTTTATACTTACTATAACGAGTCTAATAGTCCAGTGAATCTAGACATTTACGAGGAATTTATTTTTAACTGCAATTTCTTTCATAAATGTCTCCATAATAGCCTCACGAAAAAATGTCCGATAAGTCCGTGCTGATGGGTAGAGAACTCAGTTCACAGGGGTGGGGAAGCTTTGAATCTTACGAGAAGATTTTTTCATCTTATATCTCTTTAGGAGTTGAATCAATGGCAAAAATGGCTTGATAAAATTTTATTCTGCTATAAATTTCCTATCGATTTTGTATGAAAGAATTTTTTGTACCAGCTATGGATTGGAAATTGTGAAGTTTATAAAGTACGCTTCATAATTCTCAATAATTCGATAAATCTCGCCGCCGAAAAACAACACCAACAGTTTTTTCGAAGCAATCCTTGAACCACAATCTTTATTTGAAAGCACGGAAAATATGTTTAAAAACAGCTATTTTTGGTATGAATATAGAATGCAAAGTGTGTTTCAAGTGAGACCCATGTACCCAGAAAATATGCGAGTAGGATTAAAAATGTTGTTTTTTCATCTTCTCTTTATTGTGGCGTCCCTTTCAACTTTCTAGATTCAACTAAATCGAGAATAGTTTCCAAAAACTTATATTTTTGTCTGTCTTTAAACTGATTGAACTTGAGTAGTTTCTAAAATTCCGGACTCCGAACCTATATGGTTCGTATAAAAAAAATTTTCATTTAAATCTACTGGAAATTTAAAGGGAAATAAAATGTTCATGAATTTTTTTTTTTTTTTTCAGTCAAACCCCTAAGAAAAAGAAAGAAAACCCAACTTTTTGGGTTCCCATCCACTCTCTTATAGGTTATAATTCTTCATCTATCAATGGGAACTTGGATTTTATTGTTTGTGAGGCTATTCTCCAGGCATTCACGAATGAAAATTGCTTTCAAAAATAAATTCCCTAAATAGGTCTGTTCGTGCTTAGAATTACTGAACTTAAACATTTATTCTTCGTGATCTCACACGTATCAAATTGCGCTTGCGAAAATATCAAAATACTTATTTTTCATTTCAAATCTTATCCCATAACCAAAACACAAAGCATTTAATATTCTAGTCAACGTTAATGATTAAGTTTTATTTTAGCTGTGGCGAAAATATTTTACGTGTCGCCTATACTATGACATGCCTTTTTCCCGCTTTTCTAATATATTTTTGGTGACACAACCTGGAATTAATGAATTTCGGCTTCGTATATTAGCTTATCAGGATTATTTACAAGTTGAATGGTATATAGGGATGTTGTGTCACCGGGTGGTTGCTTACTTGTAGATATCCAGGCTGGTTGTGATGTTTGTGATGTAGCTATATCCAATGTTCCTTAATGCAGTAAGTTGTATACCTTATATCTACAATTCTACTTGTGAATCACATCTAGTCTTATATTTGTATATTTGTGAAGTTGAGAAAAATTCGAATAAATGTCATTTGTATGTTTGAAATTTATTTGGCGTTCGTTTTTATTCTCGTGTAGAGCTAGAACGTGCTCGAGAGCGCGTGTAGGTTACGATAGTTCTCTTGACCTAGTTTTTAAAAAAACCCCTTAACAAATGTCTGACGGAAACTTCAAGTAGGTAAGGGAGGTGAATAATACTTAATTCAAGTTCCGATATTGACTCGCTGGTATAGTAACTTACTTTACAATCGTGTTTGTAATGTGTGAAAGATCACTGTACCTTGAAGGGCACTAAACAGTTGCGAAATATTTCCACAACGTGAACTAGAGAAACTTTTTCCACCTTAATTCGGTGTATTTTTCCTTTTGAAAAAGTTGGTTACTCGCATTTATTTCAAGAGAAAAAAAATTTCCAACAACTAAAAAGTAATTTTTACATTATGATTTTGCGGTGAAAAAAATGAATCGCAATTATCAAGTTTTTTTTTTTTTTGACAGAGGTGTAATAAAATTACGCTACAGCTTGATAAATGCGCCAGTTGGAGCAATCCATTCCTTACAGGATGAAATAAATTTTCCTCTTATCTAGTTAATTTTTCATACCCAATGGGATTAGTACAGATGTGGTATAGTATTGATTTTTATGTTACTCGTCGTAACATAATTCAATAATCCCACACTAAGATAATGGCAAACTAGGGAATTATTTAATACCCGTAAAATTAGCTCAGAACTATTTAGAAGATTTAACACGTATCATATAATTATTTAATAAAAAAAAAAAAAAAACAGTAATTTAATACAGAGGACTTGCGGATATCATAGCGATATGTTGATTTTCAGTTGACATAAATTACAAATATTATACCAAGTACGTATTTAAAATACTATTCGTTTAAAAATATCACATTTTTTTGCTTAAATAAATATAAAAAATAAAATTATTCTCAACACTTCTTCCAAAATTCTGAGTAAAAAAAATAGATAAATAATCAATATAAAGTAAATTTAAAATATTTTATTTTCTACGTATTCAAGGACTTATTGCTTATTCTGGATATCTTGAACTTGCTCACTGGTCTGTTGGGATTAGCGACTTGAGGTAAAACGTCGGGTGTTTTCTCAACTATATCTCCAAACACCTGAAATACGTTTGAATAATTTATATTAAAAACATAAGAAAGGATTAGAAATAATTATGCGAAAACTGTTGAAATTGCGTACTTCATCGGGTGAAATTTCATCTAACAATATAGGAGCGTTGATATCGCTGGTATTTTTTTTAATTTTAATAATAGATTTTTGTACTTTTTCTATTTTATTACTTTCATAACCACTATTCTCATTTGTAACACTTTGAGAAGATTTTTCACTTCTATTGACGAAGCTTGTTTTTTTCAATATCGATTTTCGATCTATATTTTCCTGTTTTGAGAGAAATCTTGTATAAATATCCGAAGGCGAATTTAGGGTGTTATTCAAGGTATGATCCGTTTTTGTTATTGGTTTTTTCGATTCACTGTGCTTAAAACGAATAATGTCGATTTCGTCTTCTATGGCAAGATTACTGAATTCTTTAGAGCTTTCTAAAGAATCTGAAAATGAGACTCGTTTTTTGAATGTTTTTTTCCGATCAACGTTTCCAGATGTATCCGTTTTAGATTCAGATGCAGATGCAGCGGACTTGGCGATTTCTTCGTTAAGTTTTATAGATTTTTCGATCAACCTGTAATATCAAAAAAAGTGCTGAAGAAGGTGAAATTTGATAATTTACAACCGATAAAGGAGAAGTAACTAACTCATCATATTCTTCTTCATTGATTTCTTCATCATCGTAATCAGAATCTTCATCATCGTTTCCTTCATTATCCATATCATTTGCATCATCATTATCTTCGTTGTTTTCATTTTCTTCTTCCTCCTTCTCTAGCTGTTCGAGTTTTTTAAATAATTCCTCTTCATCTTTTCGATTAGCAGCTTCTTGTTGTTTATATTGTCGAACTTTTTCTCGATGTTTTTCTGCAATAATATCGTAACGTTAAAAAAAATATACAATTACATATATGCAATAGTAAAATACGTGAATAATCTTACCACGCCATTGTTTTTCAGACTCTTCATCATATGGTTCGACGATTTCTTGGACATCTCCGCTAGCGAAAATTTCATAATCACTGGGTATTTCAAGATTGGAGCATAATAAATGCGCTTCTTTTTCATATTCCGCTAAATTCTGTTCACATCCTGACAAAAAGTACGAATTTAGATTCAAGAAAATTTTCATCATTGTTAAGTATTACAGCGAAGAATTACTTTCTATCATGCGATTACACGTTTCGATAGCAGAAGCAGCTGATTTTTTAATAAACCATCGATCGCCGACGTTAATAGTGACTTCGTTGGTATGAACGAGTTTTCCTTTCATCAATGCTTTACTGCCGATAGGAACCATGATATTTTGATATAAATGGTTCTGATTCGACTGTAAATTTGCTTTCACATTTTCTAGCTCTTGCTTAAATGTTTTAATTCTATTGAGCGTTTTTTCATTGTATTTCAATGCCTGTAAGCGAGCAAATATGTGAGCATTGGAAGAATAACATTTCAAGCATCATTTTAAATTAGAAATTACTTCTTCGTAAGATTTGGTAAAAATTTCCGAATCGGTGAAATCTGCGCACATTTTTAAAAATACAAGAAATGATAATTAATTAAAAAGTTATAACTCGTTCATTTCTCCATTGATATTTTTAATTAAATTTGAATTTATTTCAAAAATTTTTAATACAAAAAATTACAGTGATAGTATTTTGTTGCTCAACTGGTGCTCCTGTTATAAAAGTGATAAGCATTTTACTCCTGTTCTATTTTTTAGAAACCAAACAAAACACATCTGCCGACAAATTTAAAAAAAGCGCTAAATTTTCTACCAACCAAAATTCATATTGTTAAAAGCAGCTAGCGCTTTCTGTATTCAAAATTGAATATCATAAATCAACCAATGAAAAAACAGGATAAGAAATTTCCTTTCCCCTCTATCGTGCTACCTTTGTGCTTGTGCGTCAAATTTTCTTTGCTCTATGCTATCAAATTGGTATCTTTATATCAAATTTAATTGAAAATACTATCTATGCGCACCTTTTATTGAATTATTCTTCACCGTAATTAAACTTATGCACATTTTCTATTGTCTAATTACTATCCTTATCATTTTACACTTATAAACTGTATATAATGAGTCAATATTGTGTAACATTCCTATCAGTTTAAAACAGCGGAATTATCAGGTGAGTAATCGTTGAAAAATTTCAATAAATAGGAAATCTCTGCGGATTAATTCATTCTTGAAAATTTACCCAGCATAACTCACTTCTCCGATTCCACGTTTAACCTATTTTCGAACATGGAGCATTATTTTGTTGTCCTTGATCATGATCTTAAACGTTAAGAATACCTAATACCAGCTGCTAATTTCATCTTTTTTCTCCACAAATTCGGTATATTTGTAGAATGCCTAGTAAATGACATGGGCATTGAAAATGGCTAACAGTTATACGCTTCAGAGTGAAATAAAAACTTTGCAGTTGAATATTTTCCGAAGCCACGATGCGTACTTATGCGAAGCAAAGTCGCCCAGTAAACTCAGATCTCGTGAAATTTTAGAAGGTGAGCGAATACAAGTTATTCTCGATTATTGAATTTTACTATTGCTGAACAATCGTTGTATTACTATTTTTTAGAATACATTAAAGAATATATTAGCCTCATACCTCATAAGGAAAAATTCAGCCATCCTATATTTCACGAAGTATTGAGACATAGTGTTCAAAAATCGAATCCTTTTAGTGCGACTGATACTGCGGAAGCTTGGATAGCTATTTCCACTTACGCTAGCAATTTGTATACGGAGCCATGGCGTACGGAATATCGTGAAATAAGAGTATGTTATCAATGTATACAGTATTAGTGTTTTTATTTATTTATTTTTTATTATTTCTTCCGCTAAGATTAACATTATTATTTATTTATAGCTATACTCTGGATTCTACGAGCATCACATTAAAAATTATTTAATCGGAGCCGAGAGTATATTAGAGTTGATGGGCTACGTGTTGGTAGACGATTGTAAAATGGTGTTACAGTGTCTACCAAGTATAGATGATTTAACTAACATATCCTTGAACGCTTTAGTAGCTGCCTGTGAATGCCAGGTATGTCTTCGCTTGTTTCTATAATTACCTGATGGTCCAAAAATAAAGAAATTGACATCAAGGTGAATTTTTTCCACAGATTCTCCTCAGCATTTACGAAGAGGTTGTAAAACATCTGCCTCATTGCACCTTTCTCGATATCTTGAATGTTCGTGAGAACTACGTATGTTCGGTGGATAGAGCGATACGTTACATGTTATCATCACGATGCACTCCTCTAAGCTACTGTGTCGACTGCTCGTACCCTTATACGTCATCGTGCGCTGGTAATTGTTGCCGTAAATGCGTTCAGACTTCTTACTTGACCAACGGTTACCGAGGTTATTACTCTAACAATGTGCCTTATCCATCCGAACCAATACCCTACACCAACGGTTACTGCAATCAAGTACCCACCGATAAATTAATCGATATCGACGATCCAATCGATAGCTGCTCTTTATATAAACCTAATCATTGGAACTATTCCGAATCCTCATCCAAATACCCCGATCGTTATATCTCCACCGAAAGCAGCTCCTCGTTTAGCGACGATTATGTGCGCAAAGTCGAAGAAAAATCACATCATAGAAAATCATTCGACGTGTTGGACAAACCTAAATCTGAACGTAGTAGGAACTCATCTAAATCAAATAACATATTAGATTCTTTCAGCCAACTCAATATCAGCCCGAAATCCGAAACCAACTTTCACGACCTAAGTTATGCTGCTAGATCGAATATTGATAAAAAAAGATACGATAACAATTTATCAAAACCCAAATCAAATCGTTCCGCCAGACATTCGTCTTCCAAAGCGAGTAAAAAACCGGTCAAAAATACCGACTGGGAATGCTCGAAATGCACTTACAGAAATAACGCTTCTAAAGACGTATGCGAAATGTGCGGCAGAAGTAAGAATTTCGTTGATGAAAAACCGCTCATTAGCGGAGGTAAACAATGCCAAAAATGTACTTTGGTAAATGAAAAAGATGCGGTCGAATGTGCCGCCTGTGGTAATACTTTATCAGGTTGTTCTCATTATGTTTAAAATTTATTATTAAATGTTCCCGTCGTTCCTGAATTTAGTAGAATATTAACAATGTGATCAAGCCAGATCTGTATAGTTTACGTGTTTTTTCTTCTCGTCGAATTATGTTATTCGTTAGTGATATTATTTTGGCGGTAAACGTATACATGATAGCTCTTTTTAGTCCAGTATATCTGAACTTTCTTACCGGAAAAATTCCCAACATGGATTATTTTCATAAATATGTTGAGACTATATACACTGACAATATACTAAAAGTTTCCATTTCTAGATGATGTGTGTATCCCTTTGAGGGGGGGTGGGGGTCGAACCACCAAAAATAGTTTTTTTTTATTATACTTCCTCACAGTTTCATTGTAGGAAAAAATAGCTCAGTACAATGGTTCTATACAAATTTCTCACAGCTTTGATGAAAATTTTTTCCAAGACCCATAGGTGGAGAGTTGGGTATGTTTGAAATTTCGTACTCAAAGGTTCCATTCCGATGATTAATGAAGTTATGATATGTGATATTATATATGTGAATGAAAAAAACATATGGAATGACCTTTGACTGCATACCAACCCCATCATGACCGCATGCAGGTCTCAGCCCCCTCTCTTCATTCTCAAATACATACTTATCCAAGTATGAATACTTTAATACCAAGAAAATGCGGTCAATGTACCGCATAATTGTGTATAGTACTAGTAGGAGTTAAAAGTTTTTTTTTGTGGAGGCGGGGGGAGGCCTAGAAAATGAGAAATGATAATTTAGTGTACACGTATACCTGTATATTTTAGTAGTATTTTTTTGTGTTATGGTTGGGGGTTCAATAATCTTAAATTATACTTCACATAATCATAATAATTTATTATTTTAATTCAAAGCTGTGTAATTTTAATACACTTGAAATGAAAAAAAAAAAAAGAAACACGTAAAGAAATTGAAAAACACAAAACAGTTTTAAAATTGTCAGAAAATTTTTGAAAATAATAATGATTTAAAAGCATAAACTTATTTGTAATAGATATCTATTTTCAATAGGGACACAGCGTAACGAAGATGAGGCTGAAAAAAGGAATGATAAACAAATTTTTTATTTTTTTTTCATATTTTTCATTTTTCATTTTTTTTTTTTTTTTTGAATGAAGATTCAAAATATTTAATAATATTTCAATATTAACACGTTGCAAAGCACAAAAACATTCCTTCAGTTTTTAAAGCAAAGCAATCATTCAGTTAAGCATTCAAATCCTCGCTACGTCATTTAAAAATATTTTTTATCTTGACTAACTATGAGTGGCGATTAATTATTTCAGCATTTGTCACTTGGAATTACAATTCAACGGAATTTCGAGGGAGATATAAAAATGATACTTTTATCTTACAAAAATTTTAAAGAGCGATATGGAAATTACTAATGCTACCCCGCTTCCACCGTATAATGCTTTTCAACTACATACTCACTTTCCACTCTCATACAGGCCTGAGCAGAGGGGGAAAGGGAGGTGTTTTTTTCAGGGCCCACTGAGCGTCCGCGACTTGACGCATCAGCCTAGAAATCTGCCTGCCTTTAGTTCCACGACCTTTTTACCTTTTTTTTTTTTCGCTGTTATGATTTTTCCTTCTGCCCTATACCCGGATTTTCTATGCATGACGCTGCTCTTGTATACAGTTACATCGAGGATGAGCTGATTGTATGAGAAAATTATTGCATTTTTATCTCTTATTTATTTATAAAAAAAAAAAAATCAGGTGAAAAAAAATCAAAATTTGAGCCTCTTTTTTGTCAGTTTTTCTTCATCTGTGAAGAGAAAAGTAACTTCATGTTATAACTGTTATACGTCGGTGAAAAGGTACCCACTTGAGTCTTTATTTTTAAGTTTATTCTTGAAGGTTGCGGAGGGTTGGGTGACCATTGATCAATGCTGATTGTGTATTAATATCTGCTTCGTGAAGAAGTATGAAGAAAAACTGACGAAGAAGAGGATTAAATTTGGGAAAATATATTATTTTTTTTATTTTATACAATTTTTAACCAATTCGTTTTTTTAAATAATGAAAAGTAAACAAGTTAAAAATATTTCACCCTTAATTTCCCTTTTATAGGTTGTAAAAAAAAATGTTCGTATGGAATTTGTAGAAAATTTTGTATAAAACAAAAAATTTTGTATAAAACAAAATTTCGTTGAGGTATTATTGTCCTATGATGGAACCCTGAATAGAAATAGTGAAAACCTTTTTTTGAGAGTTCAAGCCTCTCTTTCCTCTTGTGGGATACGCTCATCACCTACAAATGTGAACTTTTAGTATGTTGTTAGTGGAGCTAGGCTCTACATACTTACTAAAGAAATCTTTGTTTGAAATTTTCCCCGTAAATGACACTCATGGTTTAGACTTACTGGATTATGTTGCGAAAAATCGCAATTTTTACTGTTTTTTTTTTGTCTAGTCCTTGCCAGTATTTTCGCAAAATCAAAATTAAAATGTTCGAAGTATGAAATAACTATTACTATTTTTTGATTCATCGTCGTTTCAATTTTTTTTTCACATTATTTTTATTGTTATTATTTTTTTGTGTATGTAGAGCGAAAAAGAATTTGACCTTAAGTATATTTCGATATTTTTTCCTATTCGATAGTATTTCGAGTTACATTATACCGTAAATAATATCCACTTGACCCTTTCGCTTTTTATTCTGCATTTTCATCGTACAGTGATGAATACATTACTTTCATTGTTACTTGTAGCAATTTTTCCTTCGTCGCGTTCTACGCGAAGAACGAAAAAATCATTTTCTCTGTTCTCGTCGAACGTACATGTACTCGTTGTACTCGTATATTTTTATATTGGTAATGTTCATTCGCAACTTATAACTTCACCAAGATAATCTCCGTTATTATTAATTTGCGAAAAATTTAAAACTTTCTTTGTGATATATTTTTTAGATGTATTTTCTTTAGGATTTAATTCGTTAATTTTAAGCCTTAATACACTTACACCGATTACAAGGACGAGAGAGAATCGTAAAGGGAAAACTTGTAATTTTTTTAAAAGCCGGCAAAAGTGACAAGGTGAATGTGAAAATTATCATTTCGTTTTCCCTTCGAAATATTTACTACGTTTTCGTGAAAAAAAAAAATTAAATAAACAAAAGCGAATGAAAAATTTACATAATTTTAATATCCTGTTACTATAAATTGAGATTTTTAATTTCGTGTCAGACTGTACCTTTTTTTTTGTTCTCTTCTCGAACATTCGGCTAGAAAGATTTAAACGTAATGTTGTTTAATGGCGAATTTCGGAATGCGCGATTGAATATTTATTAAAAAGGTAAATATAAAAGAACCTTTAAAACGACCAGTTAGCGGCTGCGTGGTAAAGGTTTGAATTAGTAATAGGTTTTTGAATTAAAAATCATGCGACAGTATGCGACCGTTTGAAATAGAATGATGTTCTTTTTCTAAAGCAGGGAATTGGGGTCTAATTTTTAATTTAACATCGAGATTTGTAAAAAGTTTTCCGATTTTAATGGAGACTGGTTGCTTTATTTGTCCAAAAGAGAAATTTATTTCAACTATCGAGTTTTTCTGAAAAAAAAAAAAAAATTGAGAAGCAATTCAGCCATTTCAATTATACACATTACGTTTATGCCTTGAGCCATTGAAAAGTTACCTCTTAACATTATCATGTATGTTTTAATCTCTTTTAAATTAAATGTTTTGCTAGCATTAGAACAATTTAACTTGAACCTTTGCAAAATTTTAGGACAGCTTGAATAAAATATTGTACTGATTGATTTTTTTCATTGCGGTATTTTAAAAATAACGGATTTTTATTCGTGTGTAAAAGTATTTGAAAAAATCATTTTCGAGCTTATTTTAGTTTTAGGGTTATCTATAAATGAATACTTTGGGTTTTTCTTTATGTCTGATACTTGCGTTTTAATTGTGATGGCGAATTGGGTTAATTTTTTGACCGTGAGTTTTTTCTCTTATTATCTCTCTTGTAAAAACTGTTCAGTTTAAGTTTTAATTAATACCATTTGAGACGTGGTTGTTGTTTCCCAACGGGAAACGAAAAAGTGTTGATATACATTTCATGTACTTATAACTTTTTTTTATTGTTAATCATACATTGTTAATTAAATTATTCAATAGTGATGTATTTGTTGTAAAATAAAGTATCTTTTGTGTTAACTCGACTTGAGTAATTTTTAAAGATTGTTACTATAGGGCAGAGTTGAACGTTTTAAACCGAAGTGTTTAAAACATATGTTTAAAAAGTGTTTCAAACATTAAAAAAAAAAATTCAACAAATTCAACAAAATTCTGTTCAAAATGCGTTTAAAACTTTTTTTTTTTGTTTTTGTTGAGTTATGATCTTCTCGAGGCAACACTGCGATATCATTTTTACATCTTAAGACTGTGTGTGCTGATAATGATCCAGATTAAATATATACGCGAAGACAACGACGTGTGTTTTTTGTTTTTTTTTCGGTTTTAATAACTTATCCAAGCAACATCAGAACCATTAATCCAATACTTTTGCTTTAAACATGTTTTTAATTTTCCTTATAAGCATATCAGAACTCTAACGATGTAACATTTTCTCCCTGCAGATGCATCTTCTAGATGAACAATTTTTTTTTTATTTCCATTTTTGAATGTTTTGAGAACTTGAGAAATCAAGGGTGGGTGCCCCATGCTCAAATTAAATAATTATAGTTCTTAATTTTTATTCAATTATGAATTTATAATGAGAAGCATAAACGTAATAAATTTAAAACAGCTGAATACTGAAAATGAAAAAAAAAAAACAAACAAAAAAACAGATTTAAAACTAGTTACAAACAATGTTTTAAACATGTTTTTTTTTTCATGAAGGTTTTTTGTTTTAAAACAAAATCTTTTTTAAACCAAAAATAAATGTTTTTTTTTTTAATTGAAAAACGGTTTTTAGCAACCCTACTAGAGGGGACAAATGTTGTTGTTGTTGTTTTTATTTATTTATTTTCATTGTTTATAATAAATCTATGGCGATTTTGACACAAATTTCAAAATGACTAATAATATGCTTAAAAAATTTTGCTTCTTCAGATTAATATTCAGTATAGACATAGTTGGGTGAAATTTTGATAATTTTTTTTTGAAATATTTCAAAAAAACAAGGTAAAAAAATTGAATTTTTTTAGCTTATATCAAGATAGGGAAAAATTATTGTTCGGTACTTCTTTTTTCAAATGATTACGAAGTATAAGGTTTTTGTTAATTTATTCAAAAACGCAGTAGATGCACATTTTACATTTTTCAAAAATTATTGATTAATGTACAGTAGCGTGGTCATGCTAGGTTTTGGCTAGTTTAGAACCCAAAGTATCTGAATTTCCGGAATATAACTTGGTTATTTGAGTACCAACTTTACGCTTAAACTGCAAATTCACCATCTTTCCAAAAGCCAGGGGAGCCCACCTCCCCTATTTTGGTACGTCCCTGATAAGTACATAATAACATTAAGCTTAGGTATATGTAAGTTATTTAAAGAAAAATTTATTCGAGTTCGCTAGTTGTTCGATGGCTTGGTGTTTTATTTCTCGTCTCAGCGAAGCATCTCCTTCGCAACTAATTATCATTAAATCTCGTAACCACCCAAATATAAGCAAATTCATTGGAAGTATATTTATAAAATCGATTTACTGATGGTGCATGTAGATATACAACTGATTTGTTAGGTAGGTACTAGAAGATTGAAACTTCAGTGTAGGTTCATTTTGAAGTGTAAGTAATTATTTCGATCATAAATACGAAACAGCTTAAAATTAAACCAACTATTAAAATGATGAAAGCAATGATTACGTTTTCCATAGTAAAAACCACATGAGCATGTTTCTTCGACTGATGGTAATCGGAAAGCGGTCGAAATGGTTTCGAATGAATGAACCAGCTACTGGTGATACCGGCTTCGACGAAATAATTAATAATATCGTTGAAGATAGCTATATATGGTGATTTTTTGGGCACCAAATAAGCGATGTAAAATGACCGAGGGCATTCTTCGACGATATGTAGCTGAACTTGGTTATTTTTTACATACGATGTAGCGATTTTCTCTTGTAGATCACTCTTACGTCCGATAGAAGCGCCATTTCGAAGGGTAGCTATTTCGCCTAATATATCTTTAAACTCGTCCCATGAAAATTTCGCCAACAAACGCGACATAATTGGATTTTCGTCCGTTTCGATGAGCTCTTTGAGGTTCAACGATGCTGTGAATATGCTGAGTTCGGATTCGGCGAGTTCTTCGATAGTGCTGATGTCTGGTTCGTAGGTTTCGTAAGCTAGATATTTAACCATAGAACCTTGGAAGCTGCTGGCAACGATGAAACCGAATATAATCACTATGAACATGATGATCCTCTCGGAACATATACGAGGATTTTTGTTGACTGGTATCATTAAGAGAATAGCGTATAAGTTTATACCTAGTAAGGTGGCATCAAATTGCTTCCGGCTAATTGTTTTTATTTCATACCAAACGAGAAATGTGATCCAGTAGGTAATCAGGAGGCTTAACCAAATTGTAGAATCGAAAGCTAAGAAAACAGTTTTCCATTGCGGTTTCGGTGTAGATTTCGGTACTACAAAGCACACTTGATCGAAATGCACCGGCATTGTGAATTGAATGTTATCGGTGTGGTAATCTTTGATGAAAACTCCATTGAAAGCGATATCCACCCTGTTATTTACGATCTCCCCGATCGCACCTGTGATTGAAAATTCCATGTATTAGATTTAAGTGTAAATTTTATACTTAAGATGTGAAATGAAAAAGAATGTATTCAGTCAATACACTATTGGAAAGAGGATGAAATTCTGTACCAAGAAATGAAATTAAAAATTGATGTCATCGTATTCATTTGAGAAAATTTTTTGGGTAAAGTTCATATTATGCTAAATACTCGCTAAGTTGTTAATGTGATGTGATCCCATTTTAATGAGATTTCTTTCAGTCCTATGCTCCTACGCTGCTCGAAATTATATTCGTAATTTGAGAAATATACGTCTTGAGTAAAATCTTGGTATCTATAATTATGATGACATTTTCATTCCTAACAGCTAATATTAGATAATCATTAGTCATCACAACAAACTCTTCGACTACTCATTTAAATTTACCTATGCATGTGCGTATGCAAATAATAGAACAACGCAGCAACCAGTTACAGAAAACTGCTGATTGGACGCATGCGCACTGCGCAGTTCCTGAGTTTTAAACCATTTACCTCCGTTTCGCCATCCCATTGCTTCTGTCGCATTTATCTCGCGTATTACTTGCCTTATTTGCTTATACCAATCGACATGGCATTTTAATAGGTATCTTTAATTTATTTTCTTACAAAATTTTACATAAACTTTCTTATTTTTGTTAAAAGTTGAAAAAACTAATTTTCCTTCCATAAACTATGTAAATTCGTTCATCTCCATTTGGAACTCGACTGCAGCACTCAGATGAGTGTAAAACGGTCAAGTTGCAACCAAAATTTAGAAGCAGTGTGTAGTACTACTGACAGAAAATTGATACCAATGGAGGAAGTGAGGGGAGAAATGATGAAAAAGTGGAAAAAATATGAAAAAAATTAATCAATTTTCACATTTTTGTTGCTAACGTCCCCCGACCGCCGCGCCGCCTCAAAGTTTTCATCAGCAATAATATCATAACTATTTAGGATTCGCACTTGAATTTTGAGGATTTTTTTTTTCAACATTTAGAGTTACACTAGGCGCAATTATCAACAGTTTGTGATAGGGAATGGAATAATAATTTATTCAAAATTTTTCAAACGTACATTTAGAGCAGAATTCTTCAAAGTAACTGTTAAAAAATATGAAAAATACACAATTCTTCCATCATTTTCTAATATTTTTTCTCAATTTTTCCATATCTACCTCTTCCACCGATACTTTTTTTTTCACAGGAATACTATATTGTACATATAATGTATACTCTACATTTTCGCCTACCTGCATAATGTTTTTCCATGTGCGTTAGACAATGAAATAACATTTTTTTTAGGATGCGCGCTACCAAGTTGAGAAAAATGCATTTCAAACTTTCATTACCTACATGTCTACCCCTTTATTAAAGTAGGATTATGCAATACACCATACACAAATGTTATATGAATCACGTACGAGTTGACTAGAGGATACAGTTTACATTGAGAAGAAATATCCGCACTTGGTATTACGACGGCAGACCTGCATAAAAACAATTATAAGAACAAACGTGAAAATAAGGCAAGTAATACGCGAGATAAATGAGGCAGAAGCAATGGGATCGGGAAACGGAGGTAAATGGTTTAAAACTCAGGAACTGCGCATGCGTCCAATCAGCTGTTTTCTGTAACTGGTTGCTGCGTTGTTCTATTATTTGCATACGCACATGCATAGGCAAATTTAAATGAGTAGTCGAAGAGTTTGTTGTGATGACTAATGATTATCTAATATTAGCTGTTAGGAATGAAAATGTCATCATAATTATAGATACCAAGATTCTACTCAAGACGTATATTTCTCAAACTACGAATATAATTTCGAGTAGCGTAGGAGCATAGGACTGAAAGAAATCTCATTAAAAAGGGATCACATCACATTAACAACTTGGCAAGTTTCGTCATTAATTCACAGAAAGAGTTTCAACATTCTCATTCAAAATGGTACTTAAAGTCATTGATTTCGAATATTCGGCTGAAAATAATTTAAATTTTTGCCCTACTGGAATGAGACTATCCATTAGGGAAAGATTTTAATACTCCATTTTGTTGGAAAATCTCTTACGAAGGAATGAAAATCTAAACCCGCTACGAAATAACCCCATTGCAAAGATCACATCGCTTTGAATATTGTAGTAATTCAACAATAAAATGTTCCTGATATTTTGCTCCTTATAAAGGAAAAGTACTAGGGCGTTGTAATGTAATTCCATTACAACAAGATTCAAAGACGACCTTTTCGACCAAAAGCTATAAATATTTAATTCGTCTCGATATTTCCTTTTCTGTGGTATCTTAGTAATCATTAGTAATTCGGTTAAGTTGGAAACGGCTGATATTTACCTGTAAACGTGCCATTTGGTTCCTTATAGCCATATTTATGGCCATCTCGAGGCACTCTTATGATCGGCGTGAAGTTCATGTGCTTCGCTAACGTTTGTAAGATAATTCCATCGGAGCCTTTATAGGTACCGTCGGGTTGAGGAATCGCTTTCAGACGAGTAGGAAACATGACTACTTTAATAGGATAGCCGTTCATGTTCGACATCTTTTGACGTGTTATTTTTCTAACATTATTTATCGGATTGGAAGTAAAAGTAGTGGTATCTTCTTCGAGGATAATGTCAAAAAATTGATTATACGAGACAACCTTGTGAGGATCGTTTAATGCGATGATGAGAACGTTGCTGATATGATGTTTAGTCCATAAATCTTTGAAAATTTGTACGCAATTTTTCGGAAATTGTCGAAATAATATGACGTAAAATATTTCCGGCTCCCACAGTGGTAAATGTTGTGATATTAATTCCAAAAGTGAATTTTCAACGCCTATTATCAACAGTATAGCGCCGCTTAATGGTTGGGAAGTTTTTCTTTCCGATAATACTACTGGACTGACCTGCGGAATGTTACAAATATAATCATCAATTGAATTCGAAACCGTGAAACCTTATATGTGATATGACGTTATTTCAATTTATTCGATATCGATACGTAGCAACGTGAACGCGTTCTTCTAATTTCGTGTTCATTCGTGACAGTTTTTTAATTTGTGATTTCGTGGCGTTTAATTAGTTTGATGATATTAAAAATACCACTGTAAAAGTGGAATGATTCGTTTTAATTTCTTAAACGACTCGCGACCGAGAATTCCATTCGCGACTGATTCTCTTATTTTCAAAGTTATAAAAATATCTCGCTTCATTACCTGATTGTGGAAATTTTTCATGAAATTTTCCGATAATTCTGCTTTATTCAACTCGAAAGAAGCTATCGTCATGAATTTCCATTCGGTTTCTTCCAAAACAATGGAACAAATTGAGAAAATAAAGGATTCGCCCGCAGAACATCGAGTCACGTTGAAATCCAAAAACGTCGAATGTAACGAAAATATTTGCGCACAAAACGCAAATATTATTACGGTAAGCTTCATTCTCGAATAAAAGAATTTCAACAATTTTTTCCCCTCGAAATAAACTAATGAGACCACGCCTGTTTTGAATACCTATTTCGCTATGTCAGGAACAATAACGTTAGCAGTCAAATATTATCAAAAATTAAGCTAATATAAAATTCCTGACAGCTGAAATTCTCAAATACTTAAAAATTGAAACATAAAGCTTCACCGAACGAGTACCACAATTACTTTAATATTCTAAAAAGGGAAAATATTCTCCACCTTTAAATGTACGCGTTCAATTTGAACAATATTTTTTTCGTTTTTCTTTTCTCTACAAAAATCTTTGTACTTTGAATGAATTTTTCATCTTATAAACGTGTGCCAATTTTCAACTATTGATAAAACAGGCATTTGCAAAATGATTACTTGTAGAACATGGATTACCTTTCTTTGCTATTTTCCAACATTAAAATTTTCATTTCAACCTATTTTACAAATTTCAGAAAGCAGGAAAAAGCAACCAAAGAATTACCTATCTAAAGAGCATAAAAATGGTAATAGCGTTTATGTAGCTGGGCTTTTCGTTGATGTTCCCTTATTTAAAATTTAATTATTAAAAGTTGAAAAGTCTCTTGCAAAAAAACGACCGCGAAAAACTTTTAGAACAAATTTTCGAATAAGTAAAACTTCAAAAAGGAAACAAAATGCAAATTAAGTTAGCCATTTTTTTTCCAAAGCTATTTCAACCTAAATGAAGATCTTAGTTCGCAAGTGTAAAAGTAGGAGAGGAATTACATAACTTTTTACCGCTTTTTAGTTCTGACGCTTAATGTACACGATGAATAGGCCTTATAAAATAAGCATTCGAAAATTTATGTTTCAAAAATTTTACGAAAATGAGGAAAACCCGTAAATAAATTGCTATGAATATTTCACTGTAATAAAAAAATATTAAATTCATGCATAAAAATGCAGTAATTAATTTTGAAGAATGTGAATATAATGAAATGTAATTTCATAATTAGTAGGTACGAACAAAATTGCATATGAAAATTAAGAAATGGTATGAATTAGATTTTTTCACGTTTATGATAAAGTAAATGAAACCAGAAATTTCCATTATGGTTTTAATTAAATACATTATTTAATTCTCCAATATTATTTTAAAAAATTTCTGAATTTTTTATTCCACTATTAAGTCAGCTCTTTAGCAGCTGTGTTCTCTCATCGTATCGCGTACGTGGACACTAACTGGAAATCTTTTTCTTCTTAAAACAGGATTTCTAATTAGTGCCTCCATACGTCTGACTATATACTTTTTCTAACAATTTGAACAAACAGATGAAGCACGGACTTGATTCTAAAATAAGTAATCTATTGAAATCTTTTGAACCATTATACGTAGGATTAATCAGTGCAGTTTTAGGATCGCTGTTTGGTGGTAGGGGGGTTGGATTCCATAAAGTCAAGTGAGAAAGATAGTAAATTGTTTAAAATTACCAAAAAGTTGATATTTACCAAAAAAGTGTTGGGGTTATTCCTGCTCGTTACAATTTTACTTAAAAAAAAAACCCCTTGGTGGGTTAGACATCAAACCCCTGCCCTCCTAAAACCGACTACGGGATTAATATTCATATTTTATTAATGCCATTACAGAAATTTTTGGATTATGTTCATTTATTTTATCGTAGAAATGAAATAAAAATAGTATGTAATGCGATTACGATTCATAGATAAACATCAAATAGAAAGATGATAAGTACTTATTTCATGATTAAACTGAATAAAAATTTGTTTCCTTTATCTGTTCCGTGTCACTGGCCTAGCAGCAGTTCCGGGAAGTGCGTAAAAATAAAAAACAAAAATTCATTTGTGATGTATATTGGTGAACATAATTTCACAAAATGAGCTGAAATTTTAAGTAATGGTAAATAATTAGTGTAATGCTGAAGGGCATTGAAAAATTGCTTGTTTAATTTTTAACTCCTTTCATTTCATAATTACGTTTGAAAGTTCGAAAAAGTGTTAGTACGTAATCCAGTTAAATTAGCTCCAAAAAGGACTCAAAGTAGGAAAAATTAGTGGTAAATAGAATTTCACATTGCATGTGAGGGGTTTTGAAATCAAAACTAATACTTGTCAAAAAAGTAATTTTGAAAAAAACGCAAAATGACTTTCAAATATGATTCTGCGCTATTTTGGATACCTTCAGGGGTTTTTAATGTTGAAATAGATTTATAAACAACGATAAAATTTTTTGGCAAGTGTGAGTTTTGATTTTTAACTATTATTTAACAAATTTATAATGAAGAATTGTAAGGATTAATGGCGGAGAAAAGGAACATCAACTATGTTAGATTGTAGTCCTTGAAATACTCTATCAGGAATCATCGTAAAACATAAATCAATTTCTTTGGCAAGTGTTAGTTTTGATTCCAAACCCTTTAATATGTAAAAGAATCACGATAATAACCTCCTAAAAGTTTCGCTTAATAAATGAGATGGTATAACCCTAGCTTGTCAAAATTAGGTTTTTCACCTCCAACTCGTGGGGAGAGGTCAGAGGATAAATTTACCTCGGTGAAAAAATATTTTGCATTAAATTTACTTTCAAACTAAGTTTACATATTTTTCGTATGTTTGATACATTTAAAAAAATTTTTAATCATTTTAAATATTATCAGTATTCATGTTCGTTATCATAGTTACTTACAACTATGTTTTACTAATTTCCATGCCAAGTCACGAACTTTGATATCTACTTTCTAATATCTCAATTTTTAAGAATCAAATTGAGATTGAAGACTCGCTGAATAAACGTATTTATATTTTGCAAACAAAAGTACTGAAACAAAATGAATAAATGAAGGTATAATTACCTATAAGTAAATTAATAAATATGCTGAATAATATGGAAAAAAAATTAATTCACTTCCATTAATGATCTATAATCATAATTCAATAATAATCACTGATAAGATAATTTTTCTTTGTATTCTCATCATCATTCTATTCATTTTATAATGGATTAACACCTGCTTTAAATTTTAAATCTCATCAGTTTTGATTGAAAATAATTCAAATAAATAAATAAAATCAAAAATTGCAAAAAAAGCTAAGTGGAAACTGGTAAAATCGAAAAAAATACTGGTAACCGTAAACCGTAAACCTAAAACGGTTACCGAAACGAAAAAAAAATTACCGGTAAAAGCCGGTAACAAAACGAAGAAAATTAACGTAATGAAACGCTTTCTCCGTGTGGCATTTACTCATTTTTAGTTTGATCTCATTCCATTAATGCAACATGGCTGTGCAGTTATTGATAAAATACTTCCATTTGTGGATATTTACCTAGTTCAATGAAGAAAAATGTACAAAAAACAGAGAAACTAAAAATAGGGTGATTTTGATGCTGCTGTAGTAGCGCAGTAAACCTAATTTTGGTTTTTGAAGTATAGTCATAGATTAACCATACGTAGATAGTCCACTGCACGTTAAATTTTTATCACTCCAAAACTGGAGCTGGAATAATTTTTTGCTAATATCTTGGAAGCAATTCAAGATAGAGGGCTCGCAAATGACTCGTTTTAAAGATGTTGAAAAGTAAAATGATTTAATTTTTCTAAAATTACTGTTATTGATTAATTTTTGGAATTAATATCGAAAAAATATTTTTTCACTTTACTATGAATTATCTTAAAAAGTAAATCAATGGCAATTATTTTTTTAAAGTGAAACACATTCAGAATTTCATGCTCTTTCGAAAAAGCTACTTGCAAACTTACCATCCATATTTTTTCTTGAGATATTTGCAAAAAACTAAGCAGAAAGTTGAATTTATTTTTAGTACTGGAGCTCATTCACAGAGGGCGCTCTAAAAAATGAATTAGTTTTATCAAAATTTAGTAACTCGAGACACATCGATTGCAATAATGTTTCAAAATATTGAATCATGTATAAAATGTCAAGCTCTTTCGAATCAGCTCTTTTAGAACATTCTAACTCAATTTTTAATTAATAAAAAACTTTCTGGCTCCTTTTTCAAGATTTCAACGGGCTATCTATGTATGATTAATCTAGGGTACAATTAAAAAATACTAAAAATAGTGCAACAGAATATGTATACCAATAAAAATCAATGGACGTGGTAAATATGAAGGTACGGCCTATTACAAGACTTTAAATGAAATACCTAGGTATCTTTCAGAATTTTCGAATGCGTGAAAATGTTGTACCAATAAGTACCATGTTTTGAAATGAGTTTGTAATTTATGTATGCCTTAATGCCCTAAATGAAACGTCATGTTTCTCAATATCCAAAATTTTAGATATTTCCTCCTCGGATAGAGATAGTGATGCTGGAGCTGTAACGTTCCTTCGAACTTCGAGAATTTTCTCGTACAACTGTATCTCCATTATGATTGAAGAATAAAAACAGTTTTACTCCAGGTCCCCTTAATCTCTAGCTTTACTTGACCTTCCTTTTCTCGTAGAAAGGGCTTTTCCTCACCCTTTTTCCATTAAAATAATATTCTGTGTTCTTTGATCTGTATATGGGAACCAAAATTGATAAAGGTAAAAAAGTGACATTTTTGAGGGTAAAATTCTTCGTGAGTTTCTTATGAAAACTTTTGAAATTTGAAAATGAAGAAGATAAGACACTTCTGAAACGCACCGTGGGGTCCCTGGGACCCCAAGTTCAATTTCACCTCTCTTACAACTTGTATAAGTCCCTCTTGCAACGTGCTACCTAGCGCTAAAAAATATTCAACATTAAGCAATTTTAAACCATCTGTGTAAAACATATTGCATAACCTGTCACACTACATGCCTTTTCAAAATTTATTTATTCGTTAAAAAAATTATTTTTCGAATTTTTTTTTTAAAGCAATTAGTGATATCGTCTTGTGATGACGTAGATGCTCTCATTTTTTATTGATTTGAGGAATGTAAATTAGAAATTGATCGAAGTGTGGATTTTCATTAAGGTATACCGTGAATTTTTTCAATTTGCTAAGTAATAAAAAAAAATTATGGAAGAGGAGAAATTAGAGAGGGGAGCAGTAATATGACAAATTTTATGTTGGTTACTTCAGAAAATAAATATAAAGGTAGCATTATCAGTTTATTAGAATTTAAGTTGATTTTTTACCTTGGGGTCCCAGGGACCCCACAGTGCGTAATGAAGGTGTTGAAATTCTTGTGCGTTTCCAGGGTTAATTTGTTCAGAACGAAAAATTTAAATTCCAATTTATAATAAAGTTATAAGCTGTGAAATATGGCCTCCCAGTGGCGGCGATATGATTTTGGCGCCCGTAAGCAAAATGGAAGAAGGCGCCCCACTCAAAAAAAATGTTGTACCTATTTCGTGATTTTCCTTCATCATTCAAAAACATACGGACTAAAAAAAAAGGAATTTCGAGTAAGAGTATTTTGGTGCGAGGCGTATGGCGCACCCCGCCTTCGGCGCCCGTAAACATTGCTTCCTCTGCTTCCGCCTATCGCCGCTACTGTGGCCTCCTCAAAAGCCAATTTATTTTTGTGTTTTTCTCGACAAATAATCAATTTATCAAAAAAACCTTCTATGACGTTTCTCAAATTGTTATTATAGGTGTATATTTCAAATTTCAAGTAAAACAGATAAGTAGTGTTGAAAATCAAAGTTGTAGCAAAACGGTCATTTGGACAGGCAAACCATGTATGTGAAATAGGCCCTTAAAATGTCGCGTTTAACGAACTTTTGTGAGGCGACGACATTACAAAAGAAAATTTTTAATCGTTCTTACGCACGACTTTTTATTACGCGATTAATATCGCCTTAAACGGAGTAAAGTTATTTCTCTTATTTACAGAAGGAAAATGTTACTTCACCTCCCGCTCGCTAATCCCTCGGGTACTTAAACGAGAGCTTTTCTCCAGTATTTAGAAAAAATTTTGTTCACTCCACCGGAGAAAAACTGATTCTTGACTCATGTGATTTATCACCCTCGCTTGGCTCAGGCGACCAACCTCATTCTCATCAAGAATCGTTTTTACCTCTCTCGTCAAATATACTATTTCGAGTCAGCGCTTGATTGATTGACTGATTGCTCTTCGAAAGCATCATTCGAACATAGCCTCGGAAAAAAAACATTTCACCGATAACTTGGCAACCCTGAAAATCGCCCATTCCTGATTGGCGCATGCAACTAGTAGTCGCAAAAATCGGAACCGTCTGTCAACAGCTGCGCCGTCAGAGTGCATTGTAGAGCGTTGCCATTAGAACTGTTCGGACGGATTTTCCATGTTGTAGTGTGATTGTGTTGTTGTGTTCGTTACGTCGTGTATTGCTGTATTCCTTGTTTCTCGACGAGCCGGTAAAGGTGTCGTATTTTTGTGGTGTTTTCACTAATTGTTCGTATCATGTGCTGATGTGCATTTCGCGTAATTTTATCAACCTAAATTAATAGTCAGTTTGGTTATCGTATTTTCGAGTGTGATAAATAGTCGTGAATTAAGTGATCGAAAAATGGATCGGTTTAAAGTGACCAAAGCGGATCATTACGAATCCACCGATGATGACGACGGCGAAGGCAAGACAGTCACTTCGAGTTTGCTGGAAATGAAGGAATTAAACGGACCTCGTTACGAAGGTAGGGCCTGTCGGCTGTTATATAATTATCACGCTAATTATGGATTTGCTTAAATGTCGTTCGATTTGTTTACGTACGTGTAGATAATTGTATTTTGTTTCAGTCGACGTGACATGAGTTTTCTCCATTACTATAGGTGCCTTTCGTACGAGTTTCTAGCTCTGTGAAAATCGACTTAGTATTACATTTTAGATAAGATTTCCAATGAAAGAATTTTTTCAGTCATTTGAAACGAGAGTTTCATCAGCATAGATAACATCGTTATTGATAATTTTGATACTATGATGGATTAACACAGTATCGATGTATTAATCACATCTCATAATATGGGGGGGTTTGTTTGATTTCATCTTTATCGTAAGAACATATCATGTAACTTCGAAATGATGAATATAAAATCAGTGCAATTCATTATCTTCTTCAAAATGCACTTATGAAGACATTTTGTTTTTTTTTCATGTCGTACGATCGATCAGCTAGTTATTTGCGTTATCGGCACGCTTAATAGGATTATTTTTCTTCAGGTTGTTAGCCTATTTAAATGCTTCGTATATAAATACGCGTCGCCATGCACGAGGTATTATTTTTCCAAGCTCGCTGAAAGGGGTCTGATAACTTCGCCATTTACGCACCTGTTGCCCGCTCTACAGCTAATATTCGCGATACCGTGGTCTTGTATATCGATGATAAAATTTTTCAAAACGATAAATCCTAATGTCGGTTATTTTATTGCGGCGTGCATTTTTTCACCCTAGTTATTAATGAGGTATCGAAACGAAATTGGATTGGAAAAATATACTATATCATCAGGTAAGTATCATCATCTACTATGTAACCAGAAAATCGAGGAGGTGTTCTTTGATGTGTGGTGTAGCAGAATTTTGTACTCCCACATCTTCAACGTAAATGAACTTATATCAAGTTGTGCGTTCAAGTGAAATGTTTAATCATTCAGAAAATAGTACTCACTTCTACAAAATCACATAGTTCAATGAGGATTAAATTAACTGTACATCAATTCTATGAATCTGTGATTGGGAAAATATCACTTCGAACCAGGGCTGGGAAAATATCACTTCGAACCAGGGCTGTAAAACCGGAACGTTTTTGGTTCTGGTTCCGGTTCCAAAACTGTTTTGGTTTTGGATTTTTCTGGTTCCGGTTCCGGTTTTGGTTCCGGTTCCAAAACTGTTTTGATCCTGGGTTTTTCTGGTTCCGGTTCCGATTCTGTTTTTTTTTTTTTCAGATTTTTCCTGGTCCAAGACCTTGTGGAGACTAGCTCTAAATTTGAAGTAATAGCTGAAAAAAGAAAAATATTTACTAATTAAGATTTAGGATAAAAAATTATGATGAATACTTCAAATAAACTTCATATTCATCTTTAAATCCTTAAAAATAGAAAAATTGATTTTGTAAAAATGAAATACAGGAAATAAAAAATATTATAAAAGAAGTAGGTATATATTGTACTTACAATTTTTTTAATTTGCAAGCCAAATTCAAGTTATACCCAATTACCCAAGAACTCGACTCAAAAGTTAATGTTAACATTGAAAATTTGAAATAATTAAACATCAAAATAAATGCTAGAGAGTAAACAGCGATAAAAGATGAAGGACTGGGCACAGATAAATCACTTTTTTTTTATACTTACAGAACAGGACACGCGCCTATGCGACGATTTCGATCATCACAAAAATTAAAGTAAAATAGTCAATTAATCGTGAAATGAGAATGAAAACTGCGAAGCTAAAAAAGAAAATAAATAAGATTAACAGAACCCGGAATCGTATCATTTTGTCTCGGGTTCAGTTCGGTTCTGGTTCTAAAGTTTTTTAATATTATGGTTTCGGGTTCATTTTTGTTTTGGTTCTGGTTCTGCTTTCGGTTCTGGTTCTGGTTCCGGTTCCAGTTTCGGTTTTGTAGCCTTGCTTCGAACTTTCCACGTTCCTGCATAGCGCAACTACCAATCAGGATCGAATAGTAGTTGGCTGGTAGAAGATCCCTCTGAAAGCTGAAAAACCAGCACCAGAAACTGGAAAAACCCAAAATAATTTAAAAATTAGAACCAAAACAAAAATAAATCCAGAACCGCAACGAAATGATACTGTTCTTAGTTCTCATTTCTCAGTCTTTCTTTTTTCACTTCGCTATTTTCCAGAGGTATAAGAACGAAACGGAACTGTAACGAAAACGGAAAAAATTGTATTTTTTGCACGAGTAAAATTTAAAACCAAATAGAAAAATAAATTTTGCGTAAAAGTTCCGTAACAGTACCACGAACCGAAACGCTATTCTATCTCATTAAACAAAAGTGAAAACTGGAACGAAATCATGAATTTTTCTGTTACGTTCCAGTTTCAAAATGAATCTGTATTTTATTTACCCCTAGCTGAAACAGCTTGATTTGCAACCCAAATATGAAATAACCAGTGTTACCAGGTTTATCATGGTTGAAGTCGCATGTTTCGACGACTCAACTCGCCCAAATCGCCCAAACCTGTAAAGAAACTCTGAGCGATTTCTACGATCATCTAAATGTGAATTAAACGATGGGAAATCCAGTTTTTTGGAATTATTAATTATTGATGATTCATTGATTCGTACAAAAATCACGAAAACAAAAAAATGTCTAAAAATGAAAGTAGTCAGAAGGATGATATTGAATGAATTTGTTATACATTTTGGCATAGTAAGAAATCGCCTAATTTGCGAGTAGTCGCCATTCTGTATTTTCGATCGCAAAAATCATGTTGGAAGTCGCCCATTTTGGAAAAAATCGCCCAACCTGGCAACACTGGAAATAACATCTCTGGCTCTGTCGCTTGTGACCTTGAAAAGACGAGGTGGCTAGACATCTTCGTAATGGTGAGAAGAGAACTTGGCTATGGCGCAAGGGTGATGCAAGTACTGAAAGGGAGGGATTGGGATTTAGTTTAGTTTAAGGTGGGTTCTGTTCGGTTGCGAGGGGGAGATTGGTAACCTAACGTATATTACGTATTTTTAATTTGTAAGTGTATGTATTATATACGTTTAAAGTGCCCGCCCCCCGTATTAGCTAGATTGGCTGTGAAGAAGGCACTCAAATACTTGTAAAATAAAATAAAATAAAATAAAAATAATTTTGTTTTCAAGAGTTATCTAACTCACAAAATGAAATTATTGATAAATACCAAGAAAAAACAAAAAATCTTAATGTTGAGATATTTTTCGAAATTAGAACCGAAACCGTAAAACTCTGGAACTGAAGCCGTTACGAAGCCAGGATTATAACCGACATGGAACCACAAACTAGGAGCCAGAACAAAAACCAGAACTGGATTTACTAATAGAACCATCTAGACCGACTCGAGTTACAGGCCGGAATAGTAAATTCGCACTATGCATCCACTTGTATCGCTGTAAGTCGACTTGCAATGCCAAAACGCAGTGGGTTAAGTTCTTTAAAGACGCACGCCCAAAAAAAAAAAATTAACCCATAATTCTACAGTGCTAATGCAATAAAAAAAAAAAAATAAAAAAAAAGTTGAATAAAATTTAAACTCATTTTGTAAAAATCGAACCATACGCTTGAAGTCAGGATTCAGATACACTTCTAGATGACTCCTAGAAGGAGAAAAAAGAACCACTTTTCTCGAGTAGAATGAAAAACCAAGTGATTTGTAATCGATACCGTATTTACCGGATTTTTCACTTATCATTTGGTACGCTATAACTGTGTTTCGACTCAAAAGAGCGCGCACTTTTCAATATTATTTTCTTTTTTGATTTATCGCCTCTTTTTTGTTGAACATTCCCATTTCAAAATTGACAGGAAAACTCTCTTAGTTTTTCCTTTCAATTTTGGAGTGAGAACGTGGCATAAAAAAGGAGGATTAAGTAAAAAATAAAGATATCTTGAAAAAGTGCGCGTTCTTTACAGTCGAAATAGAGTTATAGGCTATCAAATAGTACATTGATAAATCGGGTAAATACAGCATATTACAAATTTTTTAGTGGAGTTCTCATGAAATCACTAACTATTTCCGTGAATGGGTTAAAATATAAATATTAGAACAAAAAAAAAATTTTTTAATTTAAAATAAAGAAAATATGGCTTCTGCACCACATACTGATAATGAAATAGGAATGTGGACGAATATTGGAAAGATCTTGTACGATACGTAATAAAATTTTATGGTTTAAATGCGATTCGCTAAATCAAGTCTGATTTTGTAGAATTAATTTTAAGGAATGACATTACTTTTCATTCTTTACGAGTACTTTTTAGATTTTTAATACCATCACTTCCTTTAGAAGAAGAACTCTTTTTAGTATACACCCTGTTGCTTTTTGAAAAGGATGTAGAAGTAAGATGCGGTACAAAGGAAGGAAAATTATCAGGAGGCAAATCCTCTTCAGCACTGTTCGTATACCTACATTCCAAATTTACGCAATTTAGAATTTTACCAAATTCTGTATAAGCAGCATTATCCCTCTTTCAGCTGACACTAGCGCTGAACGGTTCAAAATAAAGACATCTAATTTGGTAGGCTGTAATAGCTATCGCTTTTTATTGAAAACTCAGCTAACAAGTGCGTAGAACTGGCAGTTGTCAAATGTTGAAAATTTATAAGATTATTCTTTGGAATCGAACGTATAACGACTTCAAATTTTGGCAGGTAAATGCCAAAGCAGTCCTAATTATTTGAGCGGTTATCAGTCTTATCATACTTGACCAGTCAGCTCCTGAATTTAAACTTAAAATTGGTGTTTTTTTCGATTCAACTTTTTTTACGCGGTTCTTTTTTTCACTGTATTGGCGACCGATTTGAGTGAAGAGTAAAAAATCTCGTTCGAAGTAATTTCACTCGTATTTTCGCTCCATTCGATGCACCGAGGTAACGCCAGCCCGCATGCACCGATTCATCCGGTAGGGGACATTAATTTGAAAATAAAATTACACATGGTGGCCGAACACAACTAGTCTTTTGCCTTACAGTACATGTTGTGGACGAGTTATTGTCACCGCTTGTCTCACTGAATAGTAAAAGGCATTTTTTTGACGATATGAGTGAGCTTCGTTGGAAAAATTAAAACGTGAAAAAATTCTTCGATCTCATTTCCAATGAATAAATTTAATTTGAACGATATGACTTTAGTTTTCTTACTATCGAAATATCCTTTTGTTGAAGAATTGTTCGCGAGATTTTCTCATTCTTATGTATGTATTAGATGTTTATGAGCCGAAGAAATATTCTCAATTGTTGTATGCCACGTAACTGTACATTTTAGTAGTATTTCGTATCTAATCTTTTTGAAATTTTGTTATATTTTTATCGTTATCATCAGGGGCGTACCGAGGACATTCTTCAGGGGTGGGGGGAGAAAACCAAAAATTGCCAACTAATTCCATGAAATTTTACCAACTGTTGACTTTTTTTTTTAGTCTTCAAAAAATTTAAAAAGAGTTGTAATAATACTGTGCAAGTGGTCAAGTTTACCAACTTTACGCTAAAACTTCAAATTTACCAACTTTTCAAAAGTCAAGGGGGCTACGTCCCTGGTTGTGCACTATACATGATATAAGTTGGCATCAGTTCGCATTTATTCGAGTTCTTATTTTCCCAAAAGAAATTCAAGTTCCCATTTTCATGTGGAAAGACTTACACGAGAGGTATCAAATGCATCTGCAGCTGTTCGTGGAGAGGCGCGAAGACACGGTTTTATTGAAGTTCGTCTGAAGTCGCGTAAGGTAATGAAATTTGCCCCTCTTAGAATCCCATTGTTAGAATTCTTGTTCAAATTACTTATCTGGGCATTAAATTTTATAAGAGATGCCAACTTTTAAGTCCAAAAAAGATTACAAAATTTAATTGTGCTTGTTATTTCGTAAGTATAAACTTTTACCTAGCCGGTCTGCAGGAACTCGAGCGCAGCCACCTCCGCGCGGTAAGTTATAGGTTACAGCTAAGTGCTGCTCATATAGCTATAAGAATTTTAATATAAGTAATGTAATTACTCGTTTATGTTAGGATACCTAATGTTATACATAACTCCATAATTGCACCAATATCAAACGATTTTCGCATTATTTCAGTGATACTGGAAACTGGTTAGGAACCACTGCAATGCTAAATATGGTCGTCAAATTTTTTTTTTCATATTTTTTACCCATTAAAAAATATTTCAGCTTATTAATAGTACAAATTACGAAATTTTTAAATTTTTCGATTTTCAAAAAAGTTCAAAACTTTGGGCCCATTTTGGCAATAGTAAAAATTGAACTTGAGGGCTGAAATTTTTATGACATCTTTTTGAGGTCATTTCACAACAATTTTTCACTAAGCCTCTTTACTTTTCGAAAAAAACCAAAATTCGGCCCACCCTAGTAACCACGTAGGTAAACAACAAAAAAAAAAAACGATATACGTTCGAGCATGCAAGGCGACATCTACATCAACAATTCTTATTTAACAAATTACATCAGAAATATCATTGCGGTAATTACGCGAAAAATAGGTAAGTAATAACATGTCTGCGTATGCATTTTCTAAGACGTTCGTGAAATAGGTAATATTTGTGCAGAAACCAGAGATGGAAAGCAAGCTAAAAGCCAAAAGCCAAAAGTGGAGAGTTTTTTACCTAAAAAGCAAAAGCTGAAAGCAAAAGCTAGAACGCACAAATAATTGAAAGCAAAAGCAAAAGTTTTATTTTTTCAGCTTTTCCAGTACTTGTGAATATTTTTAAATTATCATTTTTTATATTCATTGATTATCTCGTTCTCTTCATGTCATGCCGTGAAGTAATAAACATTATATTATTATACTTATGTTTATTCATTTTGATTTTGTAATATACTGAAAATGTTGAATACATGCCATCAAAACTGAAATGATAAAAAATTATTATGTTGTACAAAAAGAAAATATTCAAAATATAGGGGAAAAGCCGAAAGTCCAAAGCGGAAAGCTAAAAGCTAATGATATTTGGGTTGAAAAGCAAAAGCCAAAAGCGAAAGCTGAATATGAAAAAATTTGAAAAGCAAAAGCCGAAGTTTTATTTTTCAAGGTCAGAAGCTAAAGCCGAAAGCAAAAGTTTTATCATATGGCTTTCTATCTCTGGCAGAAACCAGTAGGTAGTAGGTACCATGCCACAGGGATTCGTTATAAGTTTACGTTAGATTTTCTAGTCTTATTATTAACGGTTATAAAAAAAAATCCTTCGAAATTATTACTATATTTTAAATTCATAGGTATCTATACTTTGTTTTTCTTCATCTCCAGTTCTTAAACCACAATTGTGGCTGGTATACGGTGCTACGAAAATTATTCCATGTGTTGTAATTGTTGTATTTTTCTCAAAGGTAATGGCCTCCAATGTGTGAGAATTTGGGTAGATATATTTTGCCAGTATGTCATAAAATTTTATTTGCTCGAGATTTCAGCTCCACTCTGGAACCATTTCTTTGAAATGGTGTAGGAGACTTATGGTCTCATTTTGCATAATTTTTTCTTTGAGCGCGAATAATAATTGATGGTGAGCAGCGTAGACGATTTTAAATAACCTAGCCATACTATATGCAAATCTAGTTAGTAAAACTTTCCTTTTACTGTCTTCAAGGTTTTTAGGTGCTATGAGTTCCGCTAATGTAAGTCCCTGTTTAGTGTAAAACAGGGACGTACTGAAAGGGGGGGAGGGGGGGAGCTTCCCCCCTTGGCTTTTGAAAAGTTGGTAAATTTAGAGTTTTAGCGTAAAAAGTTGGTAAATTTGGAGTTTTAGCGTAAAGTTGGTAAATTTGACCACTTGTGCAGTATTTAAATTTTTTTTTCGAAGACGAACAAGACTGTGCATCATATTGTTTCGTGGAGCAAAAAAAAAGGTCAACAGTTGGTAAAATTTCATGGTATTAGTTGGCAATTTTTGGTTTTCTCCCCCCCCCCCTTGAAGAAGGTCTTCGGTACGCCCCTGGTGTAAAAATACTTGATCCAATTTTTTTTGTAAACCTCTATACTATCAATATATGCTTTCGAATTGACGCTAAAATTGCTTTCATGTTTTGTTTTAGTATAGTTTAGTATCCATTTGATGTCTCGTAAAAGAAGTGCGGATATATCTCTGGGCGGGCTTTCTTTAATGTGCATGTAAGCAGATATGTCTTCAGTCGGTGTATAAATTTTACTTGCATTGGCAGGATAACTTTTTTCGAGAATAATTTTCATTTGATCATTAGCACATGACAATTCGCTGAAGAACTGCAACAAAATTGCAATACGTTATTAAACAATAAATATAAAATGAGGTAATTAAAAAATTAAATTATTGAGTTTTTCAGTTTCAAAATGCGTTTTCCTAAATATTACTATTGATGAATTTGTATCAAATTTATAAGTAGATTCGGTTAAAGCAACGCTTTGAAGGCGTAAGCAGTCATGCAGCATTACTGGAGCCGAATTTCTTCGGGTTTTGTTAGATTTAATAAAAATGTAGTATGGACGTGTTTTTGTTTGTTTTAATAATGTAACACAAATGAAAATTCTGCATCCGTGGCTAATATTGTTGAAATAAATCACGGATAAAATTCAGTTTGGAAAAAAAGAAAATCGAAAAATATGTTTGAATGGTAAAAGGCATTTTTTTGACGACATGAGTAAGCTTCGTTGGAAAAATTAAAACGTGAAAAAATTCTTCGATCTCATTTCCAATGAATAAATTCAATTTGAACGATATGACTTTAATTTTCTTACTATCGAAATATCCTTTTATTCCCCTCTCCCTTCAGTTGCCTCTCAATTTGAAGACCCCACCATTCCCCAATTCAACGTTTATATCCATCTTTTGACTATCCTATCCTTATTTTCAGTTTCTTCTTCTTCATTTTCTCATTTAGATTTTTTTTTGTTCTAATATTCATATTTTAATCCATTCACGGAAATGGTTCGTGATTTTATGAAAACTCCATTAAAAAATTTGTAATATACCGTATTTACCCGATTTATCAAAGTACTATTTGATAGCTTATAACTCTATTTCGATTCTAAAGAGCGCGCACTTTTTCAATTTATCTTTATTTTTATCGAGATTGAACTAGCATTAAGTTACATTATTGTTAGTTTAATTTTATATTTATTAAAATCTTCATTTTAGTTCGTAAAAGCCCTGTAGACAGGCGCATGTAAATTATAAATTACTCTTTATCTCAATAAAATTCCTTCACCCAACGGCACGTTTGGGAGTGAGGAACTCCTCAATAATAAAAAAAAAAAAATGGTAGGTTGTAATAGCTATCGTTTTTAAGTTGAAAACCTTTTATACCTGCTACTCAAAACAATTTTATGACTTGCGCTTGGGCATGTACAAGGCTTTTATTAAAATTTACAACCTTTTCCCTTTGTATACGTGCTATCCTTTACCTTTTATACCTGCTATTCAAAATAAGGATGCGCGCGCATCTCAAAACCGATTTCATTTTGATTTTAATATATAGAGAGATAAAGAAATAATACAACATGAATATTACAAAGTAAAGTTCACTTATTACGTGTAGTAGCACTTCAATCCACTCCAAAATGGCGGCCCACATAAATTTTGAGAACCTGTAGTGGGCCAAATACTGCAGAATTTTCATTCATAGTCTTATGAAAGAGTTAGTCTAGAACACCAACATATGAACATTTCGTTGAGTCATGAAATCTCTTAAAACTTTGATATCTCCTAATCAAATCAACTCAAAAGTCAAAATTTGAGGAAAGTTTAGAGAGCTTCAAAAGCTTAAATTTGATGAATATGGCTCATATGATTACTCAAGAAGAGAAGTATATTTTATCCAAAATTTACCATCAAAGATGTTGTCAGAGTGGGGAGAGTTAATTGTGATCGAAATGTGGGGTATGGAAAAAAATCGACAATTTTCGATTATACTTTCGTATGACAGAATATGTATTCAAATTTGAGTTTCTTCAGTGTTTTTGCAAAGGAGGGAAGAAAAAAACGGCTTTTAGAAGGGAAATCACATATCTCCTCGCTAAATGTAATTAAAAAGCTGAAACTTTGTATGTAAGGCTAGTGCCAGATTAGAATGCGATCCTTTCAATTTTGGTAAAAATATATGCAAAACGATGAATCGTCAAGGTTTGAGGAAGGCTCGTGGAGATTCAAATATTTGAAGTTTGATTAACATAGGCTCAAGTATTATGTGAGAGCGAAAAATTTTACAAATCTTAAATTTAACTTTCTCCGTGTTTTTGAAAGGGATAGGTGGCGTTTTCGGACTCTGTATTCTCGTTGAGCATTTGTTTTTCATTAGCCAAATATATTTGATTGGATTTCAACACTTGATTCTTTCCCTTTTTTTATAGGTTTATGTGCCTTGGGAACTGTAACCTTTGCACATTCGAAGTCAGCCCCTTTCGTTGGTACAGATTTCGTATTCGGGGGCAGCGTATATGCGATTCTCAAACGACCGTTCGTTTGATGCGAACGAGCGAAAAGGAATCTAAATAAATAGCCGCGTTCTCGTCTTCCCCCCCCCCTTCTAGCTGGTCGCGTCTTCCAAAACCATCTTTCGCTATTTATAATTTATAACCGTGTATTCGCGGTCGCGGTGACGTAAGTGAACTATTTTTGTTTACGAGCCGCAGATACGCGTGTGAATTTCGATCGGTTCTTCGATCCTTTCACCATTTGACGACGAATGCCGCAGCCGAACGTTGCGAAAGGTCTAGCCGTCGGCCGGATCTTAGGTGTGTACGCTGTCTGGTGTAACGGCCTGATGACGCGAACGATCTCGTCGGTCGGATATACGTACGCGGTGAAAACGAGTTCGCTTTTTTTCGTCGTTATTATGGCGAAAATCAGTCTTGGCATCGATTCGTGAAAATGTGGAATCATTTGCCCTTCTCCCTTCCCATTCGTTGCGAAACCACGTGAAATCGTATTAAGAGGCACTTTAGACACCTTAATCTCGATTCTAAGATACATCTGCGCCCTCCCACCAACGAACCAAATCCGGCGTCGACATCCGCAGCGGTTTAGCGGTGTAAAATCGGAGCTCGTCTGCGATCGAAGCCTCGGTCGCAGATTACACGAGCGGATTACGCGGTGTCGCGGCGCCCGGCTCGTCGAAAAGTGGAATAAAATTTTCATATTTTAACGCGGCAAACGAGCGAGCTCTCGGGCCGCGGATTATACGACTGTGTACGCGAATCCCTCTCTCGTCGGTGTCGTACGTCAGCGCGGGCGTTCTAATTAAAAGACGCGTTTACCTGTTCATTAATTTAGGTATACGTTAATCGCGTCGCTTCGTTACCTCGGACGCGTGCGGCGTAGGCGGTGTCGTGTTGACTTTCGAATTTCAACGAAGGGAGACTGTTCGGGGTTTATTTTGATCGAGTGCTGCGAGCTTCGGCTTAATCGTCTGCGAGGTAATGTCGTCGAGATTGATAAGTCACGTTCGGTCGTTGTTTGGTTTTCGATTTTGCGAACACTCTGTTGGCCGATACGATTTGGAGTTTTTTTGGTTCGGTGTTTCGTCGATGAAAGTATTTGAATTTGCGAATAAATACGACGATGGATTAATTTATTCATGCGGTTTGTGTCTATTCAGTAGGAGCTCCTTCGTAGCGCATGCAGAGCAACTTATATGGCGCTTGTGTATGATGGGTTGCCTATCCTAATTATGATAGGAGTCGAAATTTCACCGCGTATATTAGGCGTGATCTGATCACGTATCAGACCAAGTGATGAAACGTTCCAAGTCTTTATTTTCGACTACAAAAACATTTTTTGAATTGGCTGTTTTCGCAAACGACTTTGATTCGAGCAGGGCATGCTCTACCCATTTTATTGCTTCCGATTAGGATTTCTTTCTTCATTTCACTTCGATATCTTATTTAAGGGTTTTCCTGTTCTCACAGTAGTTCAGCAGCTAATGTGGGCCCCATAGACATTTCGTGGGGTTAGAATACAAGAGTAGTATATCACATTTCGTAAATTTTACAGGAGAAGGAAAACTAACTTTGTCAGGGCTGTGTGAGACGAATTATTAATTCCCTAGACTTTTTTTTTTTTAATGAACAGTGTAACCATTTGAAAATATAGAAAAATTACCACATTCATCTTTTCCCTTTTCATTTTTTTATAAATCAAATTTGAAAATAATTAAATGGAGATACGACCATTGTATTTTACTATTCTATCTATTTTTGATTTCAGGAGGTAGTACATCCATTTTAAAATACCAAATGCGGCAACTTTTTTTGGAAAATTAACACTATAAACCATAAAAAAAATTAAATTGGAGGCATATGACAAAATCATTTTTTTTAAAAGTAAAACACAAATTACAATAAATTTTCATTGTACTGAAGAAAAAAAAAAATATATTTTATGAAGTAAAATCAAAAATTAAAATATCATAGCAATTTCCCAATTTCTTCTCAAATAAAATAAAAAATTAAAATATTGTAATAATTTCTTCTTCTTATTTTTACATTTTCACGCTTTCAAAATCACAATCACATTAATAATTATCAATAAAAACTCGAGTAAAGCATGCTGTAGATACAAAGAATAATTTTCCCAATCTGGATATACGACACTTGTATTCGAGGGAAATTTAGGATCTTTGTACATACGATTTTTTTTAAAGTAAAATTTTTAATATTTAACTAATTTTTAGCTAATTTTTGAGTTTTTCACCAGAAAGAGGACATTCTACAGAATGATAATCAATCAAAATGTCAAAATCGCTAAAAATGTGATATACGACTCATGTATTCTAACCCCACGATTTGGAAGATGAAAAAATTTTGTTGTTGATGTTATAGAGTTCGCCACTGTGACTATAAAAAAACACGTTGTGTCTCATTTTTCACTCATCATATTTTGATTGCAGTTATCTCAGCTGCCATTGGTCATAGGTTGAGAAGCTTAACACGGAAGTTGTCATAATGTGAAGTTTCATGAAGATCTAATAGTCTGGGCATTTTATGCAAAAGTTGGAAAAAATTTAGATCAGCAGTTTTTTTGCGGGAATGTGTTCAAAAGGGTCCCAGTAGTTACCCTATAAAACCCAAGAGCCCCAAGGAGGAAAATTTTTTGGGGGGTGAAACACTCGCCCAAAATGAGTTTTTTCGCATTATTTTGAAAAATATCAACTTTGAATAAAAAATAATAACAAATTCGGAATCTACGTCCAATTTCCGACACGATGATACCCAACACGACCTCTTTCAAGTAAAACATGAGCCCTTAAGGGGGGGTCTAAAATTTCGAATTTTCGAAAATCTCAGATAGTTCAGTTTTATGAGTTGAAATTTGTACTCGAATGATACTTTATCGTACCACAACAATTTTTTATTAGTATGTAAGGGATTGCAAAAGTATTTTTACTCAACGCACCTCTATCCAAGGGATGGGCTGAAATCGTGAAAATTGTCGCGCTTTTTGCCTAACTTTGCGCTGTCAAAAAGGCTCAAAATATATTTGAAAGATAGTAGGTGGTCTTAATTTTATCGTACGACTTTACTTTTTAAAGTTGAGTGCCTTTGTCCCTCAAATGCAAAGGATTATCAAAAATGTTGTATAATCATCAGGGTTTGTTGTTTAATTTTTTTTTAAATTTTTTTGTTGAAGTATTTTCTTTCTGATGCGTTTTCTTTCCTTAAACTGAACAAATTGATTTGAAATTTTCACAGTAGGTGTAGTTGAGGTAAGGAAAAAGCTGATTAGTTTTTGGTGCAATTTTTTGCATAGATGTACATGTCTGCGCATCGTTATCCTCCTTTGAGTTGTTTTCGTTGACCTACCGATCTACATGATGTCTATAATGAAGAAATATCGTAATTTTAGAAACTCATTTTTTGCTTCTCTCCTTTGAATTGTATCGTGATGACCTTTTAGCCATAATGCAATATGATCGTCAATTTCTTAGTAAAATTCTGAATTTGGAAACTTCTTTATAAAATCAAATTATTATTATATATTCAATTGATAATAAAATTTCAAACATGCTAATAAGTAGGTACCGTATAATTCAATGCTATTAACCCTACACACGAAGTTCGACCTTTCCAGGTCAATTTGGTCAAGAGATATTCATGAAATTTCCTGTAGCAATTTCCTCTCCAAAATCCGTTTTTTGCTCAAACTCCTCTCCAAATACACTAGGGAAGCTGAAATCAGTATAAGTTAGTCACTTGGGCTCATTTTATTATATGACTCGACAATAAAAAATTTTCGACCCCTCTTATACCCTCACCACATTTTAAGGTCAATAACTACCTCCTTATCTCCTCCAACATCATGTATGGAAGTGAATTGGAGATATTGTATACTTTTCATCTCCAATAATCATATGAGCTCATATTATTAATATTTTTAATAATTTGAGGCTCCTCAATTTTTACTCAAATTTTGATAATCCACCATTTTGAATCCATTTTGATCCAAATTCAAGAGGTCATATTCTGGTCACCAACTAAACCCACATACAAAGTTTGACGTTTCAAGGTTGATTTGGTGAGGAGATATGGAAGATTCGAGAAATTTCGTTATTTAAAACTTCCTCAAAAAATATTGTTTTTGCTGTAACTCCCTTCAAAACGCATTTAGGAAGCTGAAATTTGGATATGTTGGTGTCCTTGACTCATTATTTCATATAAAATCAAAAACGAAAAATTTGAGGTATTCTCCAGCTTCCCTTAAAATTTAAGTGATCGGCCATTTTGAATTTTTTTGAAGAAATAAAAAAGTAGTTTTGTTACATTTCTCAGAAGAGTCTCTCACCAAGTTTTGAGCAAATTTCATAAATAACCGTCACCGCTAGGCGTGAAAAAAATATATTTAAAAAGTTGGACTTACAAATGGTTTGAAACGTGAAGATTTGAAGACCCCTCCCTCCCCCAACCATGTCCTCCCAAATCAGGTGGGTTGTAATAGTTATCGTTTTCAAGTTGAAAACTCAGCTAAAAAAAAATTCGAAATGATAAGAATGAGCGTTGTCAACTCCCATGATGTGGTGAATTTCGTAATATGTGGGTTTCGCTAGCAAAGGGCCCATTTGGTCGATCACAGTTTTCCCTAAAATAGCGTTTTTATCCAAACGCGTTAGAATTACCGATTTTTATTCTCTCCCGAATTCCTGTTCTTTGTACTGTCTTTTATCATGTGGTAGAGGTATACAGCCGGAAACACACCGTAGGTGGTATAAAATGGAGTTACAATATTTTATGAAAAGGGCACATTTATTCTCTTGAAAAACTTCAAGTTCAATTTTCTCGAAATTTTTAAATTTGGATTGTTTATATTTTCGAAAATCAAAATGACATACGAGTATCTCCGCAAATTCGACATTTTTTGGCTTCTGATCAGTTTCATTTGATTGCCCAATTGCCCATAGCCTCTAATTTTGCCCCATGGCAATAACTCCATTTCGACCATATGGGCCCTTTGCTAGCGAAACGCCATATATGCCTTTCCACTATAATAAGACGATAAAAAGCAAGATGAGGTAGACGTATAGTTTCATCGTACATCTCCAACTATGACTCCTGACCCCTAAGTTTGTCGAGTCAGACAGCCTAAAGACTACCCTCATCTACACTCCTTTGATTGATCGGACCACGTCGCTGACAACATGTTAACGTCGAAGATTCGAGAAAAAATACGATGAATTGTTACACCGACACGTACGAATAAACGTCCAGAAAGAAATACTACTCCTTTCCCCCACCATCGCCCCGGTTGATTCGTTTGTTCGCTGTTACCGTTGGCGTATTATACTATATTCGTCCTGTGGGAAAATTCTGTCTACGTTTAAGAATACGTTTTCCCCGGAGATGTCCTCTGCTCGACTATACCTACACGATATTATACAGCTGGCGAGTAAAAAATGAGAATTATCGGCGAGACGAGGGAAAAAAATTCGCTTCTGTGTGACGAGAATATTTTATTGCGGAAGACGATTGCCGAACGCCTATAGGTTTGCGTAGATTTACGAGGTCGATGGCGTTGGGGTAGTTTCTCGAAGAAAGGTTTCGCGAACGCGTACCTACGTTGGCGTGTAGCTCCGTGTGATAAATTAATTTACATTTTTCGACTGCCGAGCTACATATCTGCCTAATCGTGTCGAAGTGGCAGCGTTGTTGGCGCGATTTTCGATACCTCGTCGTTTCCTTTCATGTCGCCGGTGTCATCTTCGGTACTGTTAATTTTCGCCTTTTTCGTCTCGACGTTCTTTTATCATCGGCGAAACGTGTAATTAACGAACGAATGGGGTTGCAAATGGAGTAAATTAGCGAGTCGTCTGTTTCAAAGCGTTCGGTATTCATATTTTACGTCGTTTGGTTCTCGCCATTTAGAAAATATTACATTCGATCGCTATTACCAGTTTTCAATTTTAAATTGGCCACGAAAGAAGGGGCGAATTTGCGACGGAATATTTTTCCCCGGTTATAAATTATGTAGGTATTTATTGGATTCGAGACGTGGCGAAGGAGGCGGGGTAATGGATTCTTTACTTAGGTAGGGTTCGCGGTTCGCGTGCGATAATACTCGTACTCTCGTGGTATAATTTATATTACACTCGTACTTCGCCAGTACCGTAGAGCAACGAAGGAGGACGAAACGATGGAAATATTCGTGTTGTTATTTGATCGTTCGACTAGATACTATTTATTTGAGAATTTTGGTCGGCGTACTCGCGTGCGGTACCGGGGACCTATAACGACGACGTTATCGTCGCATGGTTCGCAGCATTCGCCCGAGTTACGTTGTTCGATTCGCGTGCACGAGCTATTTGGGCTCGCGTACGCATCGACGTAGAGGATTTGATTTATTTTCTTTATTTTTTTCGTTTTTTTTTTCTTCTTCCATTGAAGTCGAGAAATAAAAAAAAGGAAATGTTGTTCGGGAAATGAATATGGTACATCGTTTGGCACTCGTATTTTTAGCCGAGTTTTTAATAAAAATAGGAAACTATTGCAGTTTACTTGGTTTGAGTAGGTCGTAGGACAAGAGGAATTTTGTAACTTTACATTCTACTATATTTGTAATATTTTAATCTTGGTTTCTTTGGTCAACGTGAATGTGTAAATGTTCACCCATCCTTTATTGATCATCAAAATAAATTTTTCTTAAATTAAACGTTGCAATATTTTTAACTGTAGTATTTTCAAGATGGACACTTACTCCATTGAGGGAATATGATGGTACTAAATTTTGAAAAATTTGAAAAATGCAGTATGGGCATGTGACGTATCGTTTTATAAGTATTTGAGTACGCGGAATACGATTATGAACTTATTTTTCATCCCTGACCATTTTCACTCCTTCTAACAGCGCTCCCTTCTTGATCACCAAAAATTAGATGGTAATGAAAAGCTTGATTTGTTTTGGTGACTTCGTTTTATGCTGATTCAAAATTATGATTAATGGCATTTAAATTAGATATCATATTTACAAATTTCAGCAAATGCCATGTGGACTAGAGGGGGTGGGAGAAATTGAAGCGTTCTCAAATTTTCTCAATTATTTGCAGTGCTTGATATTATACATAGTATTCGTTTCATAGGTTCGAGTATTTAGAATCACTCATTCCGGTATTGGGAAGTCGAAATTGTGATTTATCCAACTTGAATGACTAAAAATTGCCACTTTTGCCGCGAGTTTTTTTCAAATGTTTTACATGTTTCCCACAGATCTGTAGCAAAAATTCCCACTTTTCACCTCATTTGATCACAAAAAATGCAAAAAAATCGTCATGTTCCCAGTTCCTAGTAAATTATAAAATGTAAGTCCATCAAACCCTGATAAACACATGTCTGTGTGTGTGTAGAAATTAATGAAAAAGATTTAAAATTGAAATTCCATCTTTCACCCCCCCCCCCCCCTCCCCCCAATTTTTGTAGGGAATACAGTTTGCCAAAACAAATCAAATATCGAATAGAACATTAAAAGCTTCAACATAATGAGATTTGAATACTCAGAACAGTCGAATCAAAATTTAACTTTATTATTTCCTATTTTTTTAAATAATTATGCTTGCTGATTCTCTAAAGTTGTGAGTCCGTATTTTTTTGTACCCCCACCCTACCCCTTGCCACTGTGTTTTGAGATGAAATGGAATTAATTTTTTTATCGTTTGAAAGCATAATATCTTTGGAAATAAAGTGTGAACTTATATTCAGATGAATAACAATAAAGTAACTTTCGTTATTAATATACTTACTCACTTAGCCTAATGTACGTAAATAAATTTTAAAGCAGGCTCCAAATTTTAACCAAATTTTCATCATAAATCTATTCACGTTTATGAACTTTACTGTTTTGGTTCGTGGCAGAATGATATTTAGTACTTCGCACACCAGTTTATCTGCGAGAAGCAGTTAGGAAGCGAAGCACTAAGTAACCTTGAGAGTAATGTTATTTTTATACCTTGCATTTACCTTTTTTCTCTTTTTTCTTCATTTTTTTTTTACCATATCCGTGCACATATATTTTGTCAACATTTTATTGTTCTTATATGCATGTTTTTTCATTTTTTTTGTTCTTATAAATCAAATCTTTTTTTACGGCTTGCAGTGTGTTGACTATCACAAAATTTTTCTCAATACTTTCTCCTTTCTTTCTCTTCTTTTTTTTCTATCAAAATTTTGCTTTTTCTGAAGAAAAGAAGGAAGGAAGGAAGGAAGGAAGGAAGGAAGGGAGAAAGGCAGAAAGAAAAAGAAGGAAGGAAGGAAGAAAGGCAGGAAGAAAAAGAAGGAAGGATGCAAGGACGGAAAGACGGAAGGAAATAAAGAAGGAAGGAAGGAAAGAAAGAAAGAAAGAATGAAAGAAAGAAGGAAAGATGAAAGGAAGGAAGGAAGGGAGGAAGGGAGGAAGGCAGGAAGAAAAAGAAGGAAGTAAGGAAAGAAGGCAGGAAGAAAAAAAAGGAAGGAAGCAAGGACGGAAAGACGGAAGGAAAGAAAGAAGGAAGGAAGGAAGGAAAGAAAGAAAGAAAGAAAGAAAGAAAGAATGAAAGAAAGAAGGAAAGTTGAAAGGAAGGAAGGAAGGAAGGAAAGAAGAAAAGAAAGAAGGAAAGAAAGAAAGAAAGAAAGAAAGAAAGAAAGAAAGAAAGAAATCAGGAAGGAAGGAAAGAAAGAAGGGATGGATTGATGGATGGATGGATGGATGGATGGAGGGCGGAGGGGTTGATAATAGTGCCTTCCTTTCCAACTGCTTCTCGCAGATAAACTGTTGTGCGAAGTACTACATAAGGATTTGGCCGTTCGATAGTCAATATATACACCCACGCAGCGCATACGTTTTTATTTTTATCATTAAGCGCTTTACTTGAAGAGTATCGGATGCCTCGGATGCCCGCTGGACTCCATACGCCAATCAATAAAAGTATTCATCACGCACTTCAGTGTTCTTTATTAACTCACCGGTAAAATCCAGTAACAACTGAAATCACCCAAAATGTTGAAAATGAAGAGAATCGAATTTCCGAAGCGTATTTCTTAACGAATGTTCGAGAACAGCGAATCTAATATTCGATTCTTCCATTCGAGTTGGCAGCACTAGCTACTACCATAGGTGAACATCTATACTACTACGTCTCGCAGGTGTAGTGCGATGATGGTGTTTTCCGTTTGTACTACGTTAATTCGAATCGCAGACTATTGATGGACAATTAACTACACAACACTTCCACACCATCATTTATTCATTACTTTTAACACTTTATTATTTTACAAATATATATACAGGATAAATAATCTATAGAAGTTGGTGAAAAACAAATAAGTAATCACTAAAGGCTTCGAGTGTTCTCAGTATAATATAATATTACAACGAATTACAACCGGCCATTATCATATCACGCGAAATACGTTACTTACACGAAATTTAAAAACAGTGTTTAAGCGCTCTAGGTGGTTGCTCCGTGAACCAAGACACCATCCAAACGCTTCCATTACAGATAACCTCCCCTGATTCGAATGATTAAGAGCCATTATCATTAATTATATCTAGTCGTTATTTGCCGGAAGCATGGAACGATGAATTTTTTCCCTTGCGTAGTGCAACGCGCCACACTCCATCTGCGAGAAGTAGTAACATAGATGTTCATCTATGGCGGTAGCGTTACGCGCGAAGCACTACAAGATTATTAGCATTATCTGCCAGTCTTAGAATGCTCTCATTGAAAACTCAGCTCCAATAATGCGGCATGTCTGCTTACGCTTTTTTTTCGATATTATTCGCGCCTTTCGACGACGTCTCGTAGATCAATATAGTATATGTACGCATAGTACACGAATGGCACGCCATATCGATGATAATACCGTTGTGTACGATAAACGAAATTAAACGCGCGGGATTTTTGAAATACGTACCTACTTGTTAAATCGAATCGCCGACGTGAAATTTTTTCTCTCGTTCGAAACACTTTATTGGTAGATGGATTTACAAAAAAAAAAATGGGTATTATTGGTATTCGAGATTTTTATTATTTTTTTCATCGCTTTATCACTTTTTTTCTGTCTTTTTCTGAAATCGTACTAATGTGCGTAAATATTATCGTAAAAGCGATTCGATTTACGCTTTATAGGTACGTGGTAGATTACGGTACTCATCGTTAAGTATTATCGATCGCACGCTTGTACGACCATGTCGACCAAATGGGGGGGAATCCTGCCACGTACGTCGTGTCTCCGGTGTATAAACTTATACGTTATAGGTGGTGGGTTCATGTACAGACGTACAGTATCTGAAGGTACGACGTTGGCGTTTATTACTTTTTATGATTAATGTCTAATGTATAGATAATGCTCGAGACCTTAGAACGTATAGGTAGAAGAAAAGGATAGAGTGCGGGGTAAGGGGAATTTGTATAGGGAAAACGACCTAGCTAGTGGTTACGTGTTTCCGTTTTTTTTTTTCGTATTTCGCCGCGATAAGACGCATTTGCTTAATGTAGGATTTTCATTTTTTTCTCTATCAGAATGGTGCTTTTAGTCGAATTTTTGTGGAATGCTTTTCCCTAGGCTTCTCCCCTACCTTAGACTTCTTGTGCACCATGCGCATTTGAAAACGATTTCTTTTTCTTTGCTCTTTGAGATGCGAATACTTGTAACTTCTAATTCTTTTTCCATTTTTTTTTTGTAAATCTATCGGAATCACTTTCGGATTTGAATGACTTGAAGTAACGTCGGCTGCGAGGTTCATTTGGAATAAGGCATCTTTGAAGGTCATTTTAGATTTCTGCGTAAACAAAGCTTCTACCACCCTAGTAGAATAATAGTAATTATTCATTTCGTAGCATTACTATCAGCATTTTAATAGTTATATCAGTAGTGTTTTTATACTTGGTTGAGGTTTTGGAAGGAATAAGATGTCGCTTTTACAGGCGTGAAGGGGTAAGCAATGTTATTTGTAAATTTGAAGAAGTCATAATTGAAAACTCAGCTCTAGTAATGTGGAATGACTGTTTTCGTGATTTTTTTTTCAACATTTTTTTAAGCTTTAAATTTCATGTAAAAGCTAGTGATGGAAACTATCGATTATCATGCCATCGATGGTTTTAGACAATAATCGATTGTTCCATCTTTATCGATAGTTCCATCTCCATCGATAGTTGCCCAACATGAATCTTTTATATTTTCTCACAAAATCGGCCTAACAAGGTCAAACTTCGCGTTTAAGGTTAGTTTGGAACTTGAATATGATCTTTTTAATTTGGATCAAAATGAATCCAAAATGGCGAGTTAACAAAATTTGAGAAGAATAGGGACCTCAAATAACTAATAATTTCATTCATATGGACTCGTATGATCCCTGGGCATAAGAAATTTACTACATAATACATGTATTCCGAATTCATTTTCACATGTGTTGTTGGAGGGGAAAAGGAGGGATTGCGGAACTCAAAATGTAGTGGGGATGAACAAAAGATTGAAAATTTTTGATTTTCCTGTCGTATCATAAATTGAGCCCGACTGGCTAATTTGTTCCAATTTAAGCCTACCATTTTTTTTTTTTCAGGGGAAATCGCCATAGGAAATTTCATGAATCGCTCCATATTTCCTTACTAAACTGACCTTTTTTATCTGAGTTTTTAATTAAAAAACGACAGCTATTGCAGCCTATTTCTTACTTCCAAGTAAATCCTTATGTAGTACTTCGCGCACCAGTTTATCTGCGAGAAGCAGTTGAGAAGCGAAGCACTAGATCGACCTTCTCTTTCAGAAAAAGTGAAATTTTGATTAAAAAAAAATACAAGAGGAAAAAAGAAAAGGGAAAGTCTTGAGAAAAATTTTATGGTAATCAACGCACTGCAAGCCATAAAAGGAAAGTTAATTTATAAGAACAAAAATAGGTGAACAAAACATGGGTGTAAGAACAATGAAAGGTTAAACTTTTGGGGTTTCTCAGAACCACGTATCGCAGCAACCTGGAAGTAAGGGCCCTCAGGCTAGGGCAGACCAGCTACGACTTGAGCCTTTAGAGAGTGAGGGCAAGAGAGCCCAAAGGTTTTCAGCTAAGGCCTTGGCTAACACCTTGGCACGGCGTTTATTCTCCCTCAGTCACCATGGCTACCCGTCGCATGTACGAAATATGTTCGAGGTTGGAAGAGGGGAGGGGGAATTTGGCCGATCGCCAGCATAGCGAGGGCACTCGAAGAATATGTGCTGGGGGATTCGACCGAATGGCCACATCTGCATGCGAGGAAGGGGAACCTCCTAAACTTATGGATGTAACTCCCGAAATAGCATTGGCCTGATAGGGCTGGGCTGACTTGGAAGTCCAACTCAGCGTTGGGCGAGAAGAATGACTGGGGCTAGGGAAAGAGTTGATCGGTCCATCCTGCTTTGGTAGACGGAGTGAGGGCAAGAGAGCCCAAAGGTTTCCAGCTAAGGCCTTGGCTAAGAGCTTGGCAGGGCGCTCATTCTCCCTCAGTCACCATGACTACCCGTCGCATGTATGAGATATGTTCGAGGTTGGAAGAGGGGGGGGGATTTGGCCGATCGCCAGCATAGCGAGGACACTCGAGGAATATGTGCTGGGGGACTCGACCGAATGGCCACATCTGCATGCGGGGAAGGGGAACCTCCTAAACTTATGGATGTAACTCCCGAAGCAGCAGTGGCCTGATAGGGCTTAGATGACTCGGAAGTCCAACTCAGCGCTGGGCGAGAGGAATGACTGCAGGTAGGGAAAGAGTTGATGGGTCCATCCCGCTTTGGTAGACTGCATGCTTTAGTAATGTGGAATGACTGCTTATGTTTTTTTTTCTTAGTTTCAACAATATCAATTGTTATTTTTTTTAAACTTCAACTTCCATGTAAGAGTAGTGATGGGAACTATCGATGGTTTTAGAATTCTATCGATAATAAACAATTTGGTCATGTTCGATGTGATCGATAGTTCTATCGATAGTTACCTAACACCAGTAAGAGTGTGCTTGTTATTTTCTTGAAATCCCCACGGACGGCTCTAATATATATATTAGACATACTTTAATCATATTCAGCTATTAATGTGTTTTAATTAAAAGTTTCAACATTCATGTAGGTAAGAGCAGTACGTCTTTGTGTAAGTGTATGATGGTGTTATAGAAAAATTGTAGAGGCAGGACGAAGTCTGCCAGGTTAGCTAGTTAACTATAATTATTCTGAAAGTATTATTCATTACTTTTCTCACCAGTCTCCTGTATTACTATACTTTCATAATTATTACTTTCTTTTTTGGGACTTGTTCCAATACAATTTATGGCAGAAATATCCTTATCATTACTATATTCCCTTATTCGTACATCACCATAAGTTAACTCTCAGGTGTGAAGTGCTTAGCATGATAGAGGATTTTAACTCATTTGGTGTCATTTAGACGTTTGATGGTATTCTGAACTAATAACGGGTACCCTCACTTTCCCTTCTTCCCATTCATATGGAAAAATCATCGAAGGAGAGCTCGACTTACCATTTTCTTGAAAAAAGATAAAATAAATGATCAGAAGGAAGAATAGGAAAGGTCTGCGTGCACGTCGAGACGTCAACGTCGCTTATAAATCTTGACGAACGTCTGGTCGCGAATTACACGTTCGCGACGTAGATTTACGCGGCCCTAACCCTTTCACATGTAAATTACCCGCGACGAGAGTACGATTATGTAGTAACGAGAGTTGAAAGAGCGCGCGCCAACCAACGACAGGCGAGAAAAAATCTCGTCGACAAAAGCGTCGAAAAGCTTTTTATTATATTTCCAAATGCGACCGTAACCGGTACTCGGGCGTTTTCCAGGTTCGGTATGGAAATTAAAATAAAACGCTTAATGCGTATTCTTTTTCTTGCTTTTATTTTTTTTTCACATTGTAATCGAGAGTGGCGAAAATAAAAAAAATTGCATTAATGTTCTGCAGTGGCGGTAGAGAGGTATTTTATTGTAGATGTCGTTTGTGTTTGATAATGTGGCGGTATTTTTCTCCGGCCTTTTTTTTCTCTATGTTGGCTCTTTGTTCGACGATTACGGCGTATTCTTTTCCCTTTTTTTTTTTGCGCGCGCGAAAATAGGGCGTTATAATTACCTCGCGAGAAAGCGTTGTCGGTTTTCGGGTGTATTTCGGATATACGTGAAAATTGGCAGGCTTCGTGGCTAGCGTTACAATGGAACACCGATATCTATTCGGTATCGACGTACACCGCACTCGGTACCTGCCTAATCGGTGTTAACCTGGTCGAACTAAATAGTTCGTTATCGTCGACCGGTAACGTATATTAATTTACTCGTTGCGAAGTTCGTACGAAAAAATAACCTGGGTATTGTGCTCCGCCACCCTCCACCTCCGTCTACACATTCGATGTCGAGAATACCTGTATTTGTTTTTTCCAATAACGACGTAGATGCGCTCAAAAGGAAAGTAGAGGGGACGATTTGCGACGAAAGTGTTTCCTCATTATTCGCGCGGGTTTTTCTTCTTTTTTTTCCGACTAGTACCACAACCAGACGTTTTCTATAGGGTAGGAAAACGTTTAGGGTGGGTGCGCGGGAGTGCGATGAATATTTTGCGCGTTTCCTTAGCGTTTACGCTGGTAACGACGGATTTAAGGTAAATCGTTTCGTATGTTGACGCCGAAGAGTGATTTCGTTTTTCTCGCGATTGAATGTATTTGCGGTGGTTTACCTGCTTGTATTTTTTTCATATTTTTTTTTTTTTTGGTTGAAGAACAAAATCGGCGTATTTCCTTATTTTACCTGTATTTTTCGTTTACGAAATCGAAAAAATGGAAATACCTTTGTATTGTACGGTGTAATATTTATAATTTTTGTAGAAAAAAAAGAAGTTGATAACGCTGTATCACGAAACTTGAATTGCATCATTCTAGCCCTGTGTTGTTGTGTTTAGATAATTCATATATCAATATCTTGACCTTTTTTTATTAATTTAATTTTAATAAAATTAAACATTTTTCCTTATCATTACTGAATAATAAAAATTATTAAAAAATTAAATCGAATAAATATTATTTACTTAAATTTTATTAATAAAATCCCTTTATATTTTTTTTTTTATCTTTTATTTAACCAATTTTATGGTTATGTATCGATTCGGAGGCTACAGAGGCGTAAAAACACTTTTTTTTTTTTTTAATAATAATGAAAATGACTCTACTTTGAGGATCACTACTTCCACCCAGGCCCCCAAATGGTACGTGGATTCTGAAATTTTCGATGGGGCACTTTCAACTCAAAGTAAACCACCTCCTGAAATTTAATCAAAATTGAAGAGCGTTTTTTTTTACTCCACCCTAACGTATCATTTTATTGGTGTTTTCATGATAATTTTACTACTCTCGTCTTCGGCTCGTTTTTATGCGCATGTTCGTTTTGAAATCGTTTTCATATCGCTGAGATGTGAAAGAGTTTCTAAAAGCTCCATCATTTCGTGAATCTGATCATCTGAAATATTGAAAAAAATTCAGCTAGAAAATGACACTAAGAAATGAAAAAAAAAATGTAAGCAGCCACGCCGCATTACTGGAGCTGAGTTTTTAACTGGGCTTGTTCTGGTTTGGTAATAATAACGTTGCTAAACCCTTCATGACTATAGGCCGTACCCAATACCAAGTCTAAAAACCTCTATTCTATCCCTTCCAAAACCATATTAGAATTTGAATTTTGAACAAACGTAGTATTTCTTGCCATGAAATAATCATTTGAACTCATATTTCTCAAATTAGAACAACTTGAGGCTCCTCAAATTATCTTCAAATCCTTATGATCCGCCATTTTGAATTCATTTTGACCCAAATTCAATAGGTCATATTCTGGTCACCAACTAACCCTACCCTTAAAGTTTGACCTTTGTAGGCGAATTTGTTGAGGAGATATTGATGATTAATGAAATTTCCTACGGTAATTCCTCCTCCAAAACAGGTTTTTTACTCTAACTCCCCTCCAAATTCACTTGGGAAGCTAAAATCAGTATAAGTTAGTCAATTGGGCTCATTTTATCAAATGACACGACAATAAAAAATTTTCGATCCCTCTTATACCCTCACCACATTTTAAGGTCAATAACCCCTTCCTTATCTCCTCCAACATCATGTATGGAAGTGAATTGGGGATATTGTATAATTTTCATCTCCAATAATCATCTAAGTTTATAATGATTACATTTTTACCAATTTGAGGCTCCTCCATTTCTACTCAGATTTTGATGATCCGCCATTTTGGATCCATTTTAACCTAAATTCAAGAGGTCGTATTCTGGTCACCAACTAACCCTACCCTCAAAATTTGAACTTTGTAGGTTAATTTGGTGAGGAGATATGGAATATTCAAGAAATTTCATGACTCAAAACTTCCTCAAAAAGCCGTTTTAACTCTAACTCCCCTCCAAATGCACTTAGGAAGCTGAAATTTAGATATTTAGGTGTCCATGACTCACTCTTTCATATGAGATCAAAAATAAAAAATTTGATGTATTTGCCCATTCCCTAGCACCCCTCAAAATTTGAGTGATCCGTCATTTTGAATTTTTTTGAAAAAATAAAAAATATCGTTTTGTTAGATTTCTGTGTAGAGTCTCTCACCAAGTTTTGAGCAAATTTCGTGAATTCCCGCCTGCGCTACGCGTGGGGAAAAAAAATATATATATGTAAGTCTCCTTCGCCAATTTACGCGAAATAAAAACAAATCGTTAGCGTTAAAATAATATATTACGAGTAATACGCGAAATTGGAATTTTAAGAACTTTATTTCACGGAGTGAGACTTGGTAGATGACTGTCTTACAATCAACTCCGAAAATAAAAACCGAATCCTGGTTTGTGAGCAGATAGAGTGGAACATAAAGAGAACAGCTGCATGAAAATGCATGTTGGATAAAGACGTGATAAAACGTGCATAACGGTATGGTAAATGAAGGAACACAGCTATGATAATAATGAGCTACGAAATTATTACATATATATATATACCAAAAAGTTGGACATTTGCCAGATTATTACAAATGATCTGAAATGCAAAGATTTGAAGACCGCACCCTCCCCCGACCACCCCTTCCCTAATCAGGTAGGCTGTAATAGCTATCGTTTTCAAGTTAAAAACTCAGCTAAAAAGGCTGTTTTTGGTTACCACCTGTTCTTGGCTAAATGGCTGCAGGAAATGAAGAACTCATGTTTTTTAGTCCAAACTCAGAGAATTAATGACATTACCAATAGGAGCAACTCAGATATCATATATGAAACTTTTATATTTTTATTTCAATAGACGAATAGAAAGTAAAACCCATGCCACATAACTTTGATCAAAATTTTGAGAGTGGAGAGTTGGAAGGCAACTTAGTGTACTCGTCCTCTTCATCGAATATTCACATCTAAGGTATTTACGTTCACAAGAATGAAATATGAACTATGAAATGAAAAATTTCGTTTTTAAATCGTCGGTAAAAGAATCGAAATTGCAGATAATGGCTTTTTTCACATTATCGAAAAAGTAAACGCTCGAACGTTCGCGACCTGAGACGACGAATATTACGTGTATCCGAAACAATTTAATTATACCCTCCATTTATCACCGGCCGCATTTGCACCGGCAAAGGTGTTCAGGACGACAGGTTGAAAAGCTTTTTTTTTAATACTACGAAAAGGTAAAAAAAAATAAAATACTCCGCTCGGGTCGACGAGAACGATAAATAAACCGCTGACCGATAAGGAACGAGGATTGGGAGAAAAATTCCAACCAGGCGTTTTAGGATTTACAGATACCCGGTCGTGTAAACTCCCACCTGGGCGTATGTAAGTGCTGCTGGCAAGGGCGGTAGGAGAAGCGTGGTAAATAGCATCGTCATTTAATTACCTCGCTACGCTAGAGGCACTATATATAATTTTTGTACAAATATGAAAATCTGCGAAGCCGCGTCGCCGTTATATTAACGCGAGTGCGTACCGAGCTGTAGATAGAGTGAGCCTAGAATTAAATTTCCACGTTAATGGAAATAAAGGAAGGCAGAGGACGCGGACGGTGTTTCGCGTATAGCCTCTATAAAGCCGAAATAAGTTCTAATTAAATATGCCTCTTTTTAATTCGATTATCATCGCAAATGCTGGAACTGGAAAGGTTTTTTTTCTGCTGGGCGTTTCTTCGTTAGCGAGATACGATTTTGCGCTAGTTGGAAATGTCGTCCTGTTTTCCTGTCCCCCATCCCTTCGTCAATCTACATCGAGAAGATTTATCCGTCGGCGACGTCCAATTCCGTTTAATTGGAATATCGTTTCGGTTTAATTACGACCGGTCGTGTCGGTAAACGAGGATTTTTTCACGGTGAAATTAATCCAACCAACTCGAAAGGGTGGTGGGTTTTCGTGGAATTCGGTGGCGGAGGTCGAAAAAATAAGCGAATTAATTAAGGTATTTTGAAAGGATTTTTTTTACGGATTTGTTTGGTTTTTTTTTGTGTGAAGCGAGAGTCTGAAAGAATTGAAAACATAGTGAAGATATTCGCATCGAGTGATCGTTTTTAAATTAGTTACTTTCGAGTTTTTGTTTCAATTTCTGGAGAAAAACAAGTGGGAAGTTTTCACTCGTGAAAATATTATGGTTCGAATATAAATATTTTTTATGTAGGTGGACAGAAGCCGCAAATAACGCATAAGATTTTTTTTTTATTTGTTAGAGGCATAGGTGATCTAATAAAAAATTTCGTATTACATCTGGGTTGATTTTCGTTGATGAAAAATTTGAGGAAGACTTTGTCGCATGCTATTTTGATTCGTTCTAAGCTCATAGTTACTGTGATTGTTTTTTTGATAAAACTGTATTCCTGTTATGAACGAAATAGAACAGTACGATAGGTTATAGGAAAACAATAATAAAATTCCTCAAATACTAATAAAAATGTAAACAAAGAAAATAGTAAACAAACGAAAACGTTAGACAGGTCAGGACAAGAATAAAAACAACTAGAAGTCAGAAACCCTATTACTCACGCGCAAAGATCGCGATATGAAAACAAAATTACAACAACAATTTTTCGGAGAAACCAACAACAAAATAGAATCACCCAAATTTGGACTCTAAACATTAAATAAATTTTTCTGAGAAATAAAACCAATCGGCACATCCGTGTCCAGTTGGAAAACAAAATTTACAAATTCCAAGAATCAAAAAATTAATCTCCATCGACTAAGTATGGCGGCGTCGACAGTCCACCAGTCAGGGGGCTGTGCGGCTCGGTCGGGTGGAGTGGTGACATACTAGACGCCACGGTTAGTGTTATATTCACTACCGAGGTGATAAAGGAGGTCACTGAGGGGTCTGGGAACCGACGTTTGTTGGGTAATCCGAACGTAATGATCGGGCGTGTTGAGTGGCACTTCTCGTAGATATCCTGGGATCTCTTCAGAAGGAGTGTCCTCCACACCCTGGTGAACTCATCTACCGTGATCGGAAGGTCTACCACCCTGAGTGCTACTAGCTGGTTGTACGTCGCTGTTGCCAAGTTTGTTTGGCCTCCGACGTCCAGGGGCTGGTCTACGAAGACGAAGTCTGCGTCCGTCCTCGCTAAATGAATCAGCTCGCTGGGATTCAGAAGCGGGATTGTCGGGACGATGTGAACTCATCCATCGTGATCGGAAGGTCTACCACGCTTAGTGCTACTAGCTGGTTGTACGTCGCTGTTGCCAAGTTTGTTTGGCCTCCGACGTCCAGGGGCTGGTCTACGAAGACGAAGTCTGCGTCCATCCTCGCTAAATGAATCAGCTCGATGGGATTGAGAAGCGGGATTGTCGGGACGATGTGAACTCATCCACCGTGATCGGAAGGTCTACCACCCTTAGTGCTACTAGCTGGTTGTACGTCGCTGTTGCCAAGTTTGTTTGGCCTCCGATGTCCAGGGGCTGGTCTACGAAGACGAAGTCTGCGTCCGTCCTCGCTAAATGAATCAGCTCGCTGGGATTCAGAAGCGGGATTGTCGGGACGATGTGAACTCATCCATCGTGATCGGAAGGTCTACCACGCTTAGTGCTACTAGCTGGTTGTACGTCGCTGTTGCCAAGTTTGTTTGGCCTCCGACGTCCAGGGGCTGGTCTACGAAGACGAAGTCTGCGTCCGTCCTCGCTAAATGAATCAGCTCGATGGGATTCAGAAGCGGGATTGTCGGGATGATCGACACACTCGGCTTGGGCTGGCTCGGGGTCGACTCGGTCGATATCTTCTGGATCTTCTCTGGCGGTGCTTCCGTCATCCTATAAAGTATAGGATTAGTAGTTTATAATTTATGGCAAGATTGATGGTCCCAAAATGTAACTAATAAACTCTTTGAACATAAAAAACAAATAACTCCTTGCAAATATCTCTCCCTACTCAATCGATTAGAAGAAGTAAAAATTGCAAGACTTTTTGTAGGGCACACCAAAATTACACATAACCACCTATACCAAGGAATTAGAGAAACCCCAAATTGTTCCTTTTGTGATAAATCCCCTATAACCTCCCAACATTTACTCTTTAAATGCGACTCCTTTCGATTAATCCGAACCATTCTAAAAATTCAAAACACCATTATTGAAGACGATCCATTTTTATAAATTTTCTATATTTTCACTATTTTTCTACCTTCTATATAGATGATGATTTCCCTTCTATCATACTTCACTTTTTTCATTAGTGCAACCGTTATTTTAACATTTCTGAAAAACTGAAGTACTCATGTTACGTTCTGGCGCAGTTGAAGATTTTTCATTTTTACCTCCGTATTTTTATCACTCGTAAGAATCGTAAAAGTTAGCAAAGAATATTTACAAAGCAAAATCAAACATTTATGATTTTTAAGGTACTTCTTTGGAGAATTCGAATGAATTCATGAACACACGAAGTGCGATGTTAGCGTCTGGTTCGGTTGTTAAACCTTTGAAATCGAATTCATGTATATTGGTATATAACAGTCTTGCTTCTAGTTCCTCTGATAGTTCCAAGTAAGCGGTTGCATAGGCGTCCGCAAAATCTCCTGATGAAGAAAAACCGTTTTTGTTTATCTCCTTGATCAATATGGCAACTTTTCTTTCATTTGCACGCTGCATTAAAATCCATTCTATTTGTTGTTTTCGCTCTTGACGAGTTCTTTCATCAAAACTAATATTTTTAACCCCCCTATAGTCGCACGTTTATGAGAATATTTTTTGGTCGCGCCCTGGTCATTTCCACCGATCGGTCGATATGACCAGGGCGCGACCAAAGTTGAATAATATAATTTCAGTCGCGCCCTGGTCTTTTCGACCGATTGGTGGAAATGACCAGGGCGCGACCAAAGTTGAATAATACAACTATAGTCGCACCCTGGTCATTTCGACCAATTTTTTTTGGTTGCAGCTTCTAATGGTTTATCTTATATACACTTGACTGATAATGCTGTTCCAACATTGAGAAAGATAATTTAGAAGAAGAAGACAGAAATTTTTTTGCAAAACTTTATTCTAGCTAATTTTTTTTCATGAGTAAGAATCTCATTTTGAAAAAAAAATAGTAGTAGATAAATTGTTTTGCTTAACTAATTTTGTCACTTGGGCGCTGGGAACAAGTAGTCACCTAGTATATGGTGGAAATGACCAGGGCGCAACTTATTTACTATACACGGTCGAAGTGACCAGGGCGCGACTACGGTCGAAATGACCAGGGCGCGACTTATTTACTATACAGGGTCGAAGTGACCAGGGTGCGACTAACATCCCTTTATGGTCGAAGTGACCAGGGCGCGACTACGGTCGAAATGACCAGGGCGCGAATTATTTACTATACAGGGTCGAAGTGACCAGGGTGCGACTAACATCCCTTTATGGTCGAAGTGACCAATGGTGCGACTATTGAGGGGTTAAGGATTATACTTTCATCGATCTCAGCTTTTGATCCATATAACGTCTCGAAGTTATCCATCGCTGATCTGACAGTCGCAGGGGATATGGTTTCTTCCTGTATTTTCTGTTAACATAAATATATGATGATATAATGAGAAGTACACTTTCATCTGACGTACTCATTTATGAGTAGCAAGAATACCAACGAATAAATAGCACTTGCTGAGAGACAAGTGGGTATTGTATCATGAAAAATATTTCTCGTAACTTCAAGCAGAATTTTAACCACTGAACTATACTCGTCTGAAAAGAGAAAATTATCACGCGGACATGAATGTGTAGTATGACGTACCAGAAGTGAACGGCCATTTGAAACCATTCGATCTCGACTTTACTTCGGACAAAGTTTTACCCTCCTCAATTATATAGTAAATTATAGAGTGATTAGTATTATAGAGTGATATAAAATGATGCTTCGTCTACATTCTATACTTGTTGAACCACTAAGATAACCATCCCATACCATCGTTTCTTTCGTTATAAATTGTACCCTCCTTTGTCCCCGAGCTCATTCCACTCGACTATCGATCACGCAGCGACGAGCCGAAGGTGCGAAATTTTTTTCCATCTCTATGCACGAATGGTGAGTGGGGAAAGGTAAAATATACGACCTAAACCCCAAAACACAAGGCGTCGTCGTTGAATCAACATTCGAAATAGAATAATACATTTATTCCGCTCCGACCTCTCTCTTCCCTTCTAGCCATCTCGTGGAATTGAACGTATATGTCGGTAATACGTATAAGTATTATACGAGAGTTGGTGAGAAATTTTATTAGTTTAAATAGTCGAACTCTAGTCGCTTCTCGTTCTCGGCGAATTGCGTAGTTTTCCAAAACGTTTTACCCGTCTATACGCTGCCAACTTCTTGGTATAGGTAGGTTTTGCGAAATTACCGAAGTTTCGGTGTCGGTAGTTTCGAGACCGGCGAATTTCCCGAAAGATATATGCGAATTGGGAAGTAATGTAAGTTCGCGTCTGCGATGCGGCGAAGAAGCAGGAGGATCATCAGTCTTCGAAATCGACTCGACAGCTTTTCGTCGAGTTTAAACGTGCCGGCATGTGGTGATGCGGAGAAGCGAGGTGCGAAAAGTCTTCTGTTTTTGCGAATTTGTTTTTAAACCGAACCCACTAACGTAATAAAAAAAGGTGATTAAATTTATCGACGGAAAAATATTTCTTAGTGTCGAGACATAAAATTAATCTAATTTTTTCAAATCAATTAATATTTATAAACTTATTAAATAAAGTTAATTTAATATTTATTATAATAAATTTTATTAGTTTCCTCCCTTGTATTTTATTTATAATTAAATGAATAATTTTTAATTATATTGGCATCTTTGAGCTGATTGTTTATGAGCTTTAATTTGCAGTTACTAAGTTGCACGTTATTTTATCTTTTTTCTACTCTCGTTCTAAAAAGTTCTTTATGGTTAGGTTATACAGGTGTGGGCAAAAGTCGGGTAGCGTAGTCTGAAAATCAAAAAAAAGTTGAAACAATCTCTAACTAATTTTCAATAGATATTTATTTTGATTGAAAAAATTTTAAAAATTCGAAAATTCGATGAAGTGAATGACAATTTTTAAAATTTTATGAATTTGAAATAATGCATTTAAGTCATGATACAATACCCACTTGTCTCTCAGCAAGTGCTATTTATTCGTTGGTATTCTTGCTACTCATAAATGAGTACGTCAGATGAAAGTGTACTTCTCATTATATCATCATATATTTATGTTAACAGAAAATACAGGAAGAAACCATATCCCCTGCGACTGTCAGATCAGCGATGGATAACTTCGAGACGTTATATGGTTTTCCATGTTTATGCAAACGGTCGGTAAAAAATTTAAAAGAACTTAATAAATCCGAGAATTGAAAAAATTCGAATTTTTAAAAAATATAAAAAAGTCAAAAAATGATTTAATTTTTTTAATTTGTTACGAATTGTAAAAATAATTTTCGGAATGTAAAATGAAAAAATTGCTTTGTTTTATTTGTTTTTTTTTTAATTTTTTTTTTTTTTTTTTTTAATTAGAAAATAAAATTGATTTGAAGTTATTAGACTCGTTTAATTTTTTGAATTATTGAACGTCGTTGCCTGACTTTTGCCCACTTCTCTATATGAATCGTCTTTTGAAGGCATCTATGAGAAATGCCGTCGTGTCTCCTTTAATAAATATATCAAGTGCATTGCAGACGGTCATTCGGTTGGTGTCCGATACGTCTAGGAATAAATGAAATGAAAAATTACAAAATTCTGGGACAAAGATGTTCTTCATATGTGATTTTTTCATGTTCTATTTTTCAAACGAAAATAAATCGACTTTAAATTAAAATTAACAAAAACCCTATTGCCAGGTCCCCGAAACTTCGCTTATTTCAATTGGCAATTTTTGTAGCAGTTCACGATGCTTTTTTTTGCTTCCAATAAAAGAAATTTGATGATTATTCCTGTATCCATTCGAATCGCCATCGTTGGTTTGCGATATTGTGTCCTACCAGATACCCTTCATTCTTCCTCTTCCTCTATCTCGTACATTTACGCTATCGCAAATGAAAATCGTCCCAACGAAAATACATTAATTCGTTTCTAATCCAGCGACGGGCGTGTTAAGCTACGGTCGAATATTAATCGGGCTAACTAAATTAACGTCGCGGTTTACCGAATGGAAGTGGTTGTCACGAATGTGTAATTTTTCAACGAAAGCGGAGGCGATGTGCGTCAGTGGTAAGCGAACGACTCGTCCTGTGGTGGAATTTGATTGAGGGATTGACGTTGAGCTTTGTAAAATTTATTTGACTCACTTTTTATCCACGCAGAGGGCGGAGCTAGTGAAATGAATTTTGTGCTAGATTTCCATTTCAAATCGTTGGTTTTTAATTGTGCATTAACCGAAGAGTGAATTTCCAAAAAAGCATCAAGTTCACGAAACTTGCGTTGAGATAACAAGAAAAAATGAAATTTCCTTCCCTGGACTTCTCATTCTCACATCAATAGCTATCGTTTTAAATTAGAAACTCGGCTAGTAATAACCTGTGGTTGTGATTTATCTATCACGTAATCACCAACCTCTAGTTTTTCCAACAATGATGAATTTAAAAATATGAATTTATCAGAGACTCGTCCTCCATATATACATCACTAAGAAATGTGATTAGTCCACCTGGACTTACACCAATCAGCACCCTCAAAGTATGAGTACCTTTATAGTGCGAGTAGCATCTAACTCTATAGTTTAGGTACCGACAGCATGCAACTGGGAGTTCGGTGCAGTCAATAACGATGCGAGTCTTCAAGTATTTTTCGAAATAGACTGGAAGGTTTTTTCGTATTTCTTCTTTCGATGGCCAGGGAACTAAATGTTTGGCAAATTTGCACATTATGTGCGATTTCGAACGAGCGGGATGCTTGTTTTCGGGATGTTCATACTAAGAATGACATTGCTTTTCAGTCTCTTAACTTTTCCGTTACCTTTCGCTGAGAGTGGAATATATTTAAAAAGCTTGGTTTGATAAAATTGAAGTAAAAGAAAGCACCATAAACTTAGTCGATACGATAACGTCGTTCTCAATAAAATGCCTATTACAAGCATATGCATTTTTTGGAATCTTCCCCATCTTCAATACCTTCGCCCATCTGGCTCTCGCCACTTTGTTAGTGGGAAACGAATGCAAGGATGTGTGACTGTATCTAGAGAAGTTAATTCAGTCATTAAAATAACTTTATAAGCCATAAGGCTATGTTTAAATATTGATATTGAAGCTTACTTGTATGCACGTTGGCTACATTGTGGAACTGAGCAGATTTTATTTGATGCAATTTTTTTTTGCCGCCTTTGACGGTGTATTTGTTGTATAACAATGCTCCATAGTAACATTAATCAATAATTTAGAAATTTTAGATCACATCCTTACATCACTTATTAATAATGTGCAAAATAACCGAACGAAATGAGGTAATCATATGGTCCGTATCACCTTTTGAGGTACTTACAAAAACTACCACCAGATGTCAGCCACTTTGAATTTTTTCGCGAATCTGATTTGGAAAGGGAAAGGAAGAGAAGGGAGGGTTGTGGAAGGGTGAGGTGTTCAAATCTTTGCATTTCAGACCATTTGTGATTAGCTGGAAAGTGTATATTCCCCCTTTTATGCGTATGGCTGGAGGGTTTTTATGAAATTCGTTCAAAACTTGGTAAAGAGGCTCTTCTTATAAATACGACAAAACTACTTTTATGTATTTTTTTGTCGAAAAAATTCAAAATGGCGGATCTCTCAAATTTTGAGGGGGGCTAGAGGAGGGGTAAATACCTCAATTTTTTTTTTATTTCATATGAAAAAGTGAGTCATGGATACCAACATAGCAAAATTTCAGCTTACAAAGAGCATTTGAAAGGGAGTTGAAGCAAAAACCGTTTTTTTTTTTTTTTTTGAGGAAGTTTCAAGTTATGAAATTTCTTGAATATTTCATATCTCCTCTCCAAATCAACCTGAAAAGGTCAAAATTTGTATGTAGGGATGACCTTTTGAATTTGGATCAAAATGGATTCAAAATGGCGGATTATAAAAATTTGAGTAGAGATTGAGCAGCCTCAAATTAGTAAAAATGTAGTTAATATGATCTCATACGATTATTGGGGATAAGAAGTATACAATATTCCCAATTCACCTCAATACATGATGTTGGAGGGGAGAAGGAGAGGTAATCGATTTTAAAATGTGGTGGGAGTACAAATGATGTCGAAAATTTTTTATTCTGGTGTCATATGACGAAATGAGTCCAAGTGACTAACCTTCCTTAATTGCAACTTCCCAAGCGCATTTAGAGAGGAATGAAAGCAAAGAACAGCTTTTGGAGGAGAAATGGCTGCAGGAAATTTCATATTACTCACCTTAAATTAGTTTTATATGAATGAAAATTATCCGTTCTTTTGATTTGGAGCCCGGGAACAAATTCTTACATGAAAAGCACACATGTGAACGAGAATCATAGATACGAAACGTTGAGAAGGCCTTCATAATAAATCAATGCCTCGTATTCAAAAGAATTTTGTTGCATTATTTTCATCACGGAAAATATAATCACAGAAAAATTTCTTCGTATGGGAGGCATTTTCTTGGTATTTATAGTTTTCATGCTAACATTTCAAAAAGCGAGGGAAAGGGGTACATTTACCCTGATTATGTATTGCAAAAATAATTCTTGATTATTTTTTTGTTGCACTTTCCTGAAAAATTGAGAAAATCGAAAGTTTAAATTTCCAGTACCCTGTTTCGTAATCGTATACAGTCGTGTGCCCTATGATGGCGATACCAATAAGAGTCATATGCGTAGCGGATAGCGTATTATAGGCGATATACACATTACACATAGTATAAGAAAACGACACGAACGAGGAGTTATCGATGTCACTTTTAACGTGATAAATTGTCGCGTCGTTATTTATACCCGCGCGTATACTATACACACGGGTATATATGGTAAACTGATTCTACATAACTCCGGCTCCCGCATAACGTGCCCTTCGCTTTCGGTATAGCTATCTAATATAAAAGGTCTTTACGTGACACCCTTTTGTCGGACTTTACACGCTATGCTAAGGTTGATGCGGGAATCAAACGCGAACGTGAACTTTATAAGGAACGTTTGCCCTGTCGTCATGTGTACCTTGTATTATCCGAATGTTGTTCAAGGCGATGGAATTTTTCAGCCAGTTGATCGAAATAATACGTAGATCTGTGAATGATGTTTTCAGTGATAATCACTTATTGATAATTTTTGGTGTAATGAGAATGTCAGGTGGTGATGAAAAAGAGAGGAAATTTATCCTGTAAGTCTAAGCACCAAAAGGGACACTGAGAAGGACTAATGTATCGAGAATAGCTTCACAAATAACATATTCAAAGTCCTCTGTAGCATCGAATCTTTTCAAAAATATGTTTTTTTGCGTCATCTCGTTGAAGCTTAGCTATCTCAAACCGGTTTTTATGGATCAAAAAGTGACTTTTGTGAATCATTTCTGGTGAATAAAATTGCATGTATACAAAATACATCTAGGAAAGTGTTCCTTCGTGATTCGTAATTTTCCCAACCCTAAGCCATATCACTGAAAGAAATAAAATGTAATCAGTGTATAAAAAAAATGTATTCAGTGCTCTAAAACGCAGTAATCCAAGGACACGAATAGATTCATTTACTATGTACATTCACTGGTATGATGTAATAGTTATCAATTTACTTGCTTTTTGGTGCTTCAAAGTTCTACCATAGGATCCATTGTTCAATGTATCTTCTTGTCATCTACTGTAAACGTCGCTTCATTGTTAGAATGGTTCCTTTTTTACAATGTAACTATTATTTTAGTTTTTTTGGACAGAGTTTTTCAGGATGAAGCGACGTTTACAATAGATGATGGAAAGGTTACATTGAACATTGTATTCTATGATAGTGCATCGAAGTACCAAGAGCAAATAAATAAATAACTATTATATTATACCATTGGATTTAGTAACTGAATCTATTCATGTTCTTGGATTGCTGCGTTTTAAACTACTGAATATATTTTTTTTTAATATACTGATTACATTTCATTTCGTTCGGTGCACCTATCACAGAATTTTTCATTAATTATATGTTCAAGCATACGAAGATTTTTTATTCATGTATAATAAAAAATCTTGGTATACCTGTCACACATAATTAATGAAAAATTTTTGTTGTAGGTTTACATATACATAAAAAAAACATGTATGGAAGTGAATTGGGGATATAGTATACATCTTATCTCCAGTAACCATATGAGTTCATATTAATTACATTTTTACCAACTTGAGGCTCCTTAAGCTCTATTCAAATTTTGATAATCCGCCATTTTGTATCCATTTTGATTCAAATTCAAGAGGTCATATTCTGGTCACCAACTAACTTTACACATAAAATTTGACCTCTTTAACTTGATTTGGTGGGGAGATATGAAAGATTCAAGAAATTTCACGACTCAAACAATTTGGGAGAGTTTTGACAGATAAATTAACAATTGTGCTTCTGCGTCCTTCCTCCACCGAAAAAATCAAAAAATCAAATTCTCGATTTTTAGCTGAGTTTTTAATAAAAATGATAGCTATTACAGCTCACCTGATTTATGAAGGGGGGAGGGGGAGGTCTTCAAATCTTTGCGTTTCAGGCCATTTACAATCATCTAGCAAACGTCCAACTTTTTGGTATATATTTTTCCCCTACGCGTAGTGTCGGCGAGTGCTCATAAAGTTCTCTCAAAATTTGATGAGAGGCACGAAATTAATGAGCAATTTGTTATTTTCATTTAATAGGTACATATTACGATTTTTGATAGAAATTCCAAAGAAAGAATCCTCAAATGAAGTTTTGAAAACATTATCTTCAATATTTTCAATAAAAAATATAAAGAATTATCCTCAATATCTTTCATTTCAAAAATCTTAAATTTCAAAATTGAAAAATACATGTGAGCTGAGTAAAAATCTACCATTCCGCTCTGAAATGTTTGCTAGCAGTTAACGGATATTCTTAGATCAGAGTTATATATGTATATATATATCGATTTTGCAAAACTTTTTTCATAGCGATGGGAGTAACAAATGCATATAGCATGTAAAAATGTATTTATTATAAATAAAATTAAAATAATTTTTATAAACACAGAAAATATAATTAAAATTTGAGAAAACCATTTTAATTATGAAAAAATAGAGTTGGCTAAATAGAATTTTCGTTCATTTGTAGAATTTTAAAAATTCTAGAAAAATGCCGAGAAGAAGTCAGTATAACCCTTCATTGGTATCTTATAAGGGAAATCGACCAAGAATTACGTCTTTAGTATCTTCATGAGCGTTGCGACCAAGAATTACATCTATGGTGTTTTTTATAAGAAAAAGAATTAAAAATGACCTGGTAACGTTTTCTGATCCATTTGAAACAGAAATTTAATATTTTATTGATTTTAGGATTTATTAATTTATGTAGGAACTATGATTTTTGGTCGTTTCCCTCATGAAGATACCATAGATGTAATTCTTGGTCATTGTGCTCATGAAGATACTAAACACGTAATTTTTGGTCGTTTCCCCCATAAAGGTAATAAAGGGGTTATCTCATCAAGATACCAAAGAAAGGATAATATTGAAGAGCTTATAAGCATTATTGTTGAAAATGAAAATTGCATTTAGAATGAATCTAGCCAACGCATTCACCTTCCTTCGCAGGATATAGTGACAACATTGCAAAGACCAATTTCACCAAAATATTTATATTTAATTGTTTCATAAAACCGGTACAACTCACATGAAAAACTAAACATACTAAGTTTGACCCCAAAAAAATGAAGAGTATAATTTAGAAATCATCAGCTTAAAAAGTCCGGAAGAAACACTGCATAAAAACATAAAATTTACTATCACCTTAAGTAAAGAAGAATAGAGAAGAATTCAACCTGAAGTGAGTGGTACCAGTGTGACCAACTGAAAAAAATATCCTTATTCCAACTCTACCAAAAAATGATGCTAAATTATTCCAGAAGCCCAAAAAAATTATGCTGAAATCGTTATGCTAAAATTTTTATCCAATATTTACCATTCTATGTTCAATTTAAACGTTTTGCAAGTAAGGGGCAAATTTTTACCGCCGATTTTAAAAACTTAAAATTATGCCAAATTGTTCCAACTTTAAAAACCTTGAGTGCTAAAAAATTATGCCGAAAAATGTTCTTTCATTTTTTGTGACATATCGATATCAACACATGCAAATACAGAATTGATTGATGACACGAGTAAAAATGAATGGTTGTTTAAAAATATTTATTTTTATTCAGTCGAAAAGCGAAAAAGTATAAAATAAAAAACGTTTTTATAAATTCAGTCTCAAGTAAAAAAATAAACAATAACAAAATCTATGACTCTACCGGGTGACTGCTTGATTCGAACGCCACAAGCACAAAAATCTTTCCCTAATAGAAATAAATTATATATTTGAATGATGTTAGCAAGAATAAATAGCATAAATAATATTTAGTTAATGCTTGAAAGCGTTTATCAATGAAATGCAAAATTTTAATTTATACTTTCGTTGTCAGAAATGCGTATATGTTTTGAATTTTTTCACATTTTAGCTAATTTTTTCGCTTGGGTGCTGGAATCAAGTAGTCACCCGGTATGTAGACTAAAGATTAGAGATTAGAAAAACAAATTTGTTGATTAAAAATAAAATATGAAAGTAATTCTGAATCGGAAAGCTTAAAAACGAATAAAATTTTCTAAATCTAACTCGATATCTTCATTCTCATTAAATGCAGTCTCATCTTCATTTTAGTAGATAGCCATAGTTCCAATTAGACAGCTTACTTCATTGGGAACAGCGGTTTCAAGATTCTTTACTTCATAGTGTGGGGCCCTGATTATAATTTGCAAATCAATATTCACATATTTGAAAAAAAATGCTAAATTGTAGATATTTATGCTAAAATTTGGAACCAATTATGCTAAAAATAATGCGAGGCTAAATCCAAAAATTTTGATGCTAAATCGACTTTTAATTATGCAAAATTTAGCATAATTATGCTAAATTAGTCACACTGAGTGGTACTACTCAATATGAAAATCGAGCATACGACATTCCCACCCCTTATGAGTGGACAGCTTTATTACACTCTCATTTTTAAATCTTCTCTTCAAAATGAATACGATAGAAGACACCCACAAATACTCTAGTACAGGAATATAAGCTCATTTTTTGACCGAACCTGAAAAAAAAATGGTAGTGAGCTGAATTTCACATTATATGTGCAAAATATTGTCCTTAACAAGGGTGAGCTAACCCCAGAAGAAGGCTAAAACCCCGCAAAAAACAGTTTTTCAACTGTTTTTTTGCTAATATGTTCGAAAAAAAGGGTTCTACGTCAAAATAAGTTACATGAAAAAATGTTTTCCATTAAATTTCCTACAGAATGAGTGGGACAGTTTTCTCAAAAAGTCATTAGTAAGCCCAAAATGGGGAGGTCAAAATATACCAATTTTTAAAATTCCCTTTCGAAAATCAGTTCTTTGTTTATATCTTCTATACGGTGCGTCTTACGCAAAAATTGTTAATATTGAAAAATATTCCCCGTTAAATTTTCTATAAGGTTCATGAAAAACTTTTCGCAAAAAGTCGTAAAAGGGCCCAAAAGTGGGGGCCCAAAATACATTAATTTTGCAAAAATTTATTCATATGTGTTCATATCTATTATTAGTTGACCTATGTAGGTGATAAAGATGAGCAAATAGTTTTCACTGATGATTCCCCTTCCCCTTCTTCCTCCCTCCTTTTGAAATCTTTCTCCAGATTTACATAATAGAACAAAAAAAATTACAGATATATTTTGAAATATTTGTTTTAACTCGGTTCGGGATCATCTATTCCCTCTTCATCATTCATTTCCACTTCCGTACTATTCGTGTAATCAGCTCCACAACAATGACCACACAGCTTCGAGCATTTCAGTCTTGAAATAACAGAAAATTACGTCGTGCAAAATGTTTTTGTAATGCTAACTTGAAAGTTATTAATTTTTATCAATTAATTTAACTTTCTTTCCTCAACACCTTTTAGGATTAAGAGGTATACATCGACGATATATTATATATTCAGATTATTTTATTATATGAAATAATATTTCTTCTTTAGGATCTTTAATAACAATTTTATTTACATTCATTTTTATTTATATTATTGAAAGAATATTAGCCAAACGAAGCTTTTAACCTGTTTTCCTGCATGTGCAAGCAGAATAGCCTTCTAATAGCAACAATACCTCGTTCTTGCACAGTTGCAACAGCTGCTCTATCGGATAATGAATTGTTGCAAATGCTATTAGCTACTCGTAAAGAAAAATTCTTTGGATAAACTCGAAAAATATGATAATTAACTACTTACTTACCGTGTGTAAGTGGTGGGTGAAAACTTGTTTTGTTGCCAGAGTAAGGAAACGACAAGTTGATGCAAGAATGCAGTTTGTAATATGTTCAATGAACAATATTTAGTAAAAAATGTGTATTTTGGGTTAGCTCACCCTCTAGGAGTGACAACTTCTTATATCTTGTTAGGGACACCATTCTGCACATATAATGTGAAATTCAGCTCACTACCATTTTTTCCAGGTTTAATCCTCATTCTTTTGTACTACTCGGTATGTAATTCGTGTTATCGTCAGCTCAAAAGTATTTTCGCGTCATCGAAGTGCCGGTCGATGATGGCAACAAGTATTAAAAATTAATAATCAAGTACCGTTGTAGGACACTCGGCGAAGATAGAGGTACAGGTCGTAAAAATCTATAGATTCTATTTCGACGTCGTGACACAAAAAGACGCAGAAAAAAAACGCAAAGAAATAAAAACAAAACGACTTCATAATATAATGACGTAAAAAAAAAACAGAAAAAGGCAAAAGGTTGGTGAAAGAATGGAAAATCGGCAAAAAAAAAAGAAAATCTATAAATACAAATATTATAGGACGCGTTGATGCGAATTGCCGATGCTCCTTATTCCCTTAAAAGAATACGGTCGTCTCGAATGATATTTTTTATGTAAATGGGGCGCCGTTGCGTATCAAATATTCAGAAGGATTTGTCTTCTTTTTTTTCTGTTCTCCGTTTTCCATCATCGGGAATATCCATAAAAAGGTATATAAGCTCCGGTAAGTCGATAATTTCGCAGTACAGCTAGCTAGCGACTACGTAATACTGAATCGTCGGCTCGCGACTCGCGCTTCTGTTTGGCTGAACGATAAACAAATATCGTCGATTTGTTGGATTTCTTTTGCTCTTGTTCGTTCGACGCGATGGGATATTTTTTTTTTTTGCGAGCGTAGACGATACAAAGACTCGAAGTATTGGCGGTAAATGCGCCGCAATGCCTGACGGTATCGATAAGTTTATCGTTGTTTTTTTACCAATAGCTCGAAGCTTTTTACGCACTATATAATTTCGGCACTTTGCAAGAAAGAGATAGCAAAGGATGGTAACGGGTTGACGAGGAATGAAATCATTTACGCGGGCCCGAAGGCAACAGGGTCGGTAGAATTTTACGCCGACGAGGGAAATATGTCGTAGCGAAAACACGAGCTTATAAATTGTCAACCAGCGACGCGATGTTTTTTACCAGAGACGTCGCTCGACAATTTAAGGTTTAGGGTGATACGTTTCTTTTTTTCTTTCACAATATTGGTGTTTTCGCGTTCACATTCCTTTGGGTAGATGTATGGAGGGGAGGATTGAGAATTTTTTTTAATCAGAATCCAATAGCGTTTCGTCTTTTGGGTATTTTATTTCGACGACTACAGTTACCGACAGATGGTTGCGTGCAGCTCGAATTTCAAGTCGGTTAGAAGGCTCGGAAATTGAAATTTTGAAATGTGAAGAATTGAAAAGATTTTCAAAAATGTGAACATTTTTTTAATTCATTTATTTATTGGTTTTTATCGTGGCGTTTATAACTATAGAGGTTTTTACGTCGATGTTTGGATGATTGTTGAGTTTTTCAAAGAAATACGGTGCAATGTAGGGCAATGATAAAGGATGTGTTGCATTGTTAAAGTGACTAACTCTACCAAAGTGCAGACTGGGTTTTCACGAACTTCATCTAAAAGATGCTGTTGAGTGAGTCGGGGGTGTCATATGTCCTAGGTGAATTTGAGTGATTAGTCTCTTCACGTCCATTGAGAACAGGCAGGTGCTGAAATGTAGAAAAGCTGCATACAAATTTTTGTACGTACAAAAAATATCTTAAAAAATCAAAAATGTAAAAAAATCGAATTCAATAACAAATTATTTTTCATTTTGAAAGTTTAATGTGAGAAAACCAAACAAATTGAGGGCTCTAGGCTAAAATTCTCATTTTCAAAATGAGAATATATGTTTTCATTTCAATGAGGATTTTGTTCCTCATTTAAAAATTATCGACTAACAAAAAAAAAAAAAAAAACATAAGATTACTTAAGTCCAAAAATTTTTATTATTACGAAAGCAATCGTAATTCCTGACAAACTACGTTACACTACCATAATTAAAAAAAAATCTAAAAATCGTAAAAAAAAAAAATGAAAAGGGAAAGGAGGAAGAGAAATCGTAGTTTAAAAGGTTTTTTCTCGATGATGAAAATTTCAAATTAATTGAGGAAAAAAAAAGAAATATTGAAAATAATATTAAAAGATCTAAAAAAGTAAAATGAATGAAAAATTTTTAAGAATATTAAAATTTCTACGTATTAAAAGGCATCTAATTTTGCTATGTGGGAGGTGAAAGGAAAACAGTGTAAAAATTTCATTTATAATTAAAAAAAAAAAGTAACACTCGAAAAAAGATTCCTATTCAAAAGAAATGAAAAATAATCGATGTAGGTATTTTTTTATTAAAAGTTTTCCAAAATTGAAAAAAATCCCAAAATTGTTGAAGAAAACAAAAGAAACTAGAAACTGAAAACTATCACAAAAATGAACAAAATTTTCAATTCTTTTTGAGGGGGTGGGGGAGAATATGATATCATAACAGTATTTTTTAATTAGAAAAATTTTCAGCATCAAAAGCAGTCCAAATATGTGGAATACCTCTCACATTCGCAAAGTGAAAAATATCTAAAAATTTACGAAAAAATATCAAAATATTCTTCGTTTATTGTCCAAAAATTCAATGAAATTCAAAAATTAAAAACTTGAAAATTGAAAAAAAGTTCTGTAATTTTTTTGTGAGGCGTGGGCAAAAAGAATAAAAAAATTTACTTTTTACCAGAGAAATTTTCCAACGTAAAAAATCCTAACAATTGGAATGAATCATTGAATCAAAATCTTAACAAAATGTTTTTTCATTTTATTTTACAAAAAGTTTTTTGAAAATGAAAATACCTAAAAAATTTTTGAAAAATATAGAAAAATAAGGAATAGTTTCAAATAATTAAAAATAAAAATCAAGAAATTGAAAAAATCCCATAAGTGAAGAAACTTTCAATTTTTTGGCTTTGATAGGGTCGAAGATCGAAAGAACAAAGTATGTTAACAGTATTTTGTAATCCAACAGTTTTCCGAACATTAAAAGTAGTATAAACTGTCGTGTTGAAATAATCGAACACACGTAGTATACTGGGAGAACAAAGTATGAAAGTGGTGGTTTTTTAATGAAAAGTTTCCCAATTTCATACAGAAGTTGAACTGTTCGAAGAATCTTTAGAAATCCAAAATAATCTCCAAAAATTGAAAAAACCTTGATTAAAAAAAAAAAAACCTAAATGAAAAACCAGAAAACCATGTTTTCTTATTATTTTTCTCGAAAATGTGTAAAACCATGTAGTGGACTAAAACCATAACAGGTTTTATTGAATACGCGCGATGCGTGTATCATTAATAGCACTTCGAGGGGATGGGGGTCATTCGAACTGAAAATATCCAATCACAATACATGTTTCTTCGGAGGGAAGAAAGTGGTACGGAAAAAGAGTCTGGGGGAGGTATTGCTGGTGAAATGGATAATTGAATTGTTAAAAGAAAAAGTAATAGTTCCTTCGTTGGTTTAAGAATTAATCTTGAAATGAATTAAGAGGCCTTTTATTAGCATATTTTTGATTGGATTTATTATCGAATATTATAAATTTTACATGAAAAGTATTATATTTTGTTCATGTTAGGAGCTGTTTTTCGGCCCAAAGAAGAAATTACGTTGCATTGTATGCGTATTCATTCCTAATGAAGGAAGTCTAAAGAGTTTTATTCTCCCCTTTCAGTCGTTGAAATGGAAAAATTTAATGATTTTTGTAATTTGAAAATACGCCTCGAGTCTTTATCATTACTATTATAATATTTTCCGAATAAAAATGTAATATTCTTTTGACGATCGCGAAATTGGACATTTCTTTGATTCGATTCGTTCAGTTCCTTTGACACAAGCCGCACCGGTGGTTTTGTAATTAAACTGAGTGTTTTTTCCTTTTTTTTAAATCATTGTGGCAGTGAAAGAGAGTTATCGTTATGCTTGGTTTTGACGAAGGGACGAATACGTTAAATGAATAATTTCGATGGTCGTTTGAAATCGACGTTTAATATTCCAAGATGTATTTTTAGCTGAGTCTTTAACGTAAAAGTCAGGTAAATAAAGTTGCTGTACGTGGTCTCTTTTTGATTTTTACTTTGTATTATATGTTACTAACCTTGTTGCTCTGCTACATTTCGCTGCCCCCCTCCCCCTCCTGAAGTCGAAGTTGAAAGCTGCAATTAATCACATCGTCATATTTTTTGTGATTGATCGTAACACTTCTCCGGATTAATGAAATGTTCCTGAAAAATGGCTCACAGCTGATTAGTCAATTTTTTCCATATAGTCATTTTTCTCGTGTAGGCTTTCTAGTTGTTGTACATTTTATCTATGATCAGGTTGTTGCAGTTATGTACTGTGTAATCGACTATTTACATTTACTTCATCGTATGATGAGTCTACTTTTCGCCTTGTGACAAGTTCTGTACTCGTTGATAACGCTATTGTACTATTCGCGAACCTAATTGAAGAATAAATATTTATTTTTCGTTAAAATTATCGACATATTGACGAATACAGGTTATTTAGGGCGAGTTAAAACTTACAAGAGGCGAAATGAATTTCGTTGAAATAAATTCGAGTACTTGCGTTTCATAGGCGCAGGTGTTGGGCAGTATAACCAGGAATTTTTTCTAGCAGGGTATGGAAATCTTCATACTTAGTAATCCCTTTTAGAGTATTCCCAGTGAAGTAGACAAAACATTTTGGGCGGCAATTCTTTACAATTAGAGTATAGTTTATAAGAATTAAGAAGGAAATCATTGGCATAAAAATATGAATTCAATAAACTGATTCATCCCGAAATGATAGAAATTTTTTTCCAAAATAGGTAATGCAATAAAGTTAGGCAGGTGATGTCATACTTTTACAGAATTGGTAAATTAATTATTTTTAATCTTCGTTTTGATTATCAATATGAAAACTTCGTGTGATTTTAAAAAATTGTAAAATTTTCCGAGGTTTTAATGAGGGGAGAGGAAAAGTAAGTCACGTGAACTGCCCTTGGCTACACCATTGGCCATCGCTTCCTGAATTTCCTATATTGTTGCTTTTAATACAACGAAGTCTCATGTCGCTTCGCAACATAAAAGAGGGTATTTTTATAAAAATTTTGGTTCATTTCTTAATTCTGTATCTTAATCAGGGGTAGAGCTTGTATCTCTCGTTTCTGCTCTTCTCATCAACTTAACGAATACTACAAACTAAGCTGCTCACATTTTTTTCTCGCAGTGTGACGAGGAAGCAGTGTTGCCAACCCAAATCGAAAAATATCCCTGAATTTAGCGAAAAAAAAATCCAGATAGGGGAAAAAATCCCAGATCGAGTTTACAAAATATGATCGTGTTTTTTTTTCTACTTTATGGCGTTGTGAAGTTTATTTTCATTGAATTCGAAATTACGATTATCAGATAGTCAGATACATGCCTCGGATGTTGATGTAGTACAAATTTATCCATAGTAAAATAGTTCTAAAATTCACCTTTCCACATTCAACTACGAATTAGAATAATTTAGAAATTACAATACAATACCTACTCAACGAGTATCAACTACTTGTGGCTTTTGCGTTTTGCTTTTCATTTTTCAAAATTTTCAATTTCCTTTCCTGGCTTTGTAGTTCGTACTTTGTTGCAATAAATACGGTTACAGATCATAAAGTATAGAAACAACTAAACCAAAAATTACCACGTCTTTATCAGTGTAATATTATGAAATATGGAGTTCTGGACTATGCATAATAAATTAATTACAATTACATTAAGTAGAGTTGAAAATGAAGAGGTTTAGACATTTTATCGAAAAATCCCAGAAAATGGCAAAAAATCCCCAAATTCAACAAAATTCCCGAAAAATCCCTGCTTTTTTTAACAGAGTAAAAAATCCCCGAATTCAGGGAAAGTCTCCCTGAGTTGGCAACGCTGCGAGGAAGTCTACTTCCGTTACATCATGAACAAGTGTATTTTTAATTATTTTCACTCTTATTTCAGACCTTTTTATTTTAAATTCATTCGCTTATTAACCTTAGAACACATGTGTACAAATGTACGCATCAAGTTTTTACGTTGCTGCATTTCACCCTAATTACAACGGAGAGGTGCGACCGTTCTCGTATCTGTTCCTTATTGAATGATGAACAGGACAAGGCAGAATATGCGCTAAAAACAGTGAAATATGCGCATATTTTATGCACTAAAAAGAGGTGAAATATGCACTAAATATTCCCTAAAAAAGGGAAATATGCGAAAATATTCCCATACAATATGGGTATCAAAATAGAGGATTTTTGAAGCAGTTTCGTAAAATTATAATATTTATTCAACTAAATAACCAGGTAGAAAATAAATATCACCAATTCGTGGCACAGATTAAAATACCAACAAAGATTGTTTGCTTTGTAAACCACAGAACAAAAGTTTAAGATAGGAAATTTATATATTCAATTTTTTTTTTAGATTTTTTTTTAGAACAGAAAATTTTTGATCTTGGTAAATACTGAAAATTAATCGATAATCGAAATATTCCCAAGAAAGGGCCAAATTTAAGGAAAAGTAGCAAATTTTTCTCAAATATTCCCTAAAAAAGCCATTTTATGCGGAAATGCAGGATTTTTACCAAAATCTGCGAAAATATGCGCTAATATGTTGGGCTTATTTTAATCAGAATGTTCCAATTCATAAAGAAATTATCGATATGCTCGATAATCTGCAACTAGAAAAATATGCAAAAGCATATTTCGCCTTGCCCTGGTGATATTCCCTATCGGCTTATTTGCAGGGGCAACCGATATTTTTCAAGTGAAAAAAACACTAAATTTTACAATAAAAAAAAAATTAATCACGAATATTTGCATACCTAATAAATGCTATTTTTTATTTTGAGATAGTTTCATTTATATGTACTGATACAAACGAACTCCATTTTAGATGACACTAAGCCTATTGATGAAAAATACTTTGCTGAATAAAATAAATTTTTATTGACCAATTAGCTCCTGCTAAAGGATGACGATATTACCCCTTCAAAAAAACTTGATAGGCAACCCCAAATAGGTATACTTATTTTTTTCTATTAACTACGGCAGAGCAGTAGGAATATTCATCTAAAAAAAAATTTATTTCGTGTCTTTTCATCTAAATTTTGTATTTTTAATTTTTTATAGCATTTAGCTGCCGCTTCGAAGTGGAGAATAGGCAACTAGAACATATTTGTTCCAAAACACTTCAAATAATAATAATCTAACCCAACAAGCTCAACTCGATGTTAAATAATACAAAAAAATGAAAAAAATCGATGTGTACATTTGTAGTGTGTTAGACATCAAAAAAATTTGTGATGTATTCTAGGGTTAATCAGTAGTATTATTTCGAAAAGTGGTTAGAAGCTGTACTGTTATTTAGAGAACATATTAACTGATCGATATCGAGTTATTTCCGTTATTATAATTCGGCGAACTGAAACGCATAGAATCAATAGCAACGCGCATAAATATAAATGTCTTCTAAACAAAACGAATATTCCAAGAAAACGAAAGAAAAGAAATAAGAAGAAACAAAAAACGAATATTTCGGCGAGAATGAACGAACATCAATAAAACAACTATCCCAGATATATACATGCTGGCGTCTGGCTTCCACTAGAGCTGCATTCGGACGATGACAGAGTCAGTGTCTTGCCATCACGAAGTTCGTCGAAGCTATTCTACTAGTCATATTTTATGGTTCAAACAATGTAAAAATTGTTATTATGACTATTCTTCAAAACTTACATTTTTGTAATGAACATATTTGTTTTGGCTGTTACAACATCATTCACAAATTTTCTTATTTGATTTTTCGGGTCTGAGGGCGTCGAATTCAAATGAAATCAAAATAATTTTCAAGGATTCCCTCCCTGTGATTTAAATGAGTTAATTATTCTGAAAACAATAATCTTTATTCATCAATATTTTCAATAGTTTTTTCCCTATGACCCCTAGTTTTCATTTTTTTGAAAAAACTCGAAATTTTTTGGTCCACCTTATTCTTACTAATGTGTGAAGTAAGGAAGAAGAGGACTTATTGATTTATGTTTTTTTTTTTTTTTTTTTTTTTTATAGATGCCCATTCCCCTTCAATATCGGTAATTTTCCATCATATAGAGGGATATAACGAATAATTCAAAAATACTGCATTTATGTTATTGAATATAAATAAAATAACATATTAAGTATCTCAAGTTTTCAGTTGACATTGCATGAAAATTATTTTTCCACTTCTCTTTCTCTTTATAAGATGAGTACCAGTATGGATGGGACCTCCTCCTAGTACACGCGTGCATCGATTACAAATTGCATAAGTTAAAGGTTCGCAGCGAAAGCATTACGAATGAGCGAGAAAAATTATACTTTTGTTTAAGTATACGCATAAAGCTGTATGTACATATACGAGTATAATACTTCATAAATTTCCGAGAGCTTTCGCAAACTCTCGGGAAAACTCAAAGCGAAAAAATGTTCTCGGCAATCTACATACCTCATTCAGTAAATCGATAGCCCATCGTGAAGGACGTCGAATTAGAGGTAAATAAAACTTTCGATATGTATTTGTAAATTTCTATTTATCGAATCCTTCATTCGAGTATATAGCGAAAAAGAAGAGGCTTTTGAATTAACAAAATTAAAGACGGACGCGACGAGGTATTATGGGTATTATACTGTGAACGAAACGTAAATTGAATGTCTATACGGTTCGGTAATCGTATATAGGTGAATGATAGAGACACTCGAGGGTTCTTCGACATTATTATAGTAATTTGTCCTTCGAACTTCATCGAACTATACGATGACAGATTGATGGTTCGATGGAGTGAAAAAAATGAACGACGGTCCAACTTTCCGGTCGAATAAATTAGGCGTTCGAGTAGACCTCCGATTAGCGTTTTTTTTTTTCCGAAAAAAAGGAGAGTTTAAAAGCGAGATTAATTTCTTTTTACGCATATAACCACCGACCGAATGAAGGGACCGTTGGATTTATAAACGTTTGAGCAACCATAAGTAGGTACTTTTTAAGCCTTGAGAAGGCAAGAATTTTCATTTTTATACGAGGTGAAGATGATAGATTAGTATCGTGAACGAGATGGTCGAAGAGAGGGGCTTGTAACGGCTCATTCGTCTTTATCAATAAGCTCGTACTGCTAAAAAGCTCGTCAACCGCATAAAGAAAATGTTTTTCCGGCCGCTTTATTAATCGATAATAGGACCGGTGTGGCGATACGTCGAATATTTTCGTTAAATTGGAGTGCCTGCTGGTGGTTTAGCTATAGTAATAGTAATATTTCGGTGGCAGGATTATTGCTACTTGTGCGTGGTGAACTGATAAAATAAGATTATTTGACAAGACTCTATTTTAAGCAGTATACAGTAAATCAGGGCGGATTAATTTTGCCTTATATTCAAAAATCGATGATGGATAGGTAAAAAAAAGTTATAAAATAAGCTTGAAAATAAGCTTGAAAAATTATAGCTTTTCATATCGGTGTTGGCTTTTTCGAGGTTTCCTAGTTCCTTAGATAAATTAAGGGTTTCTAGATTGAAAAACCATAGAATTAAATGTATAATTTTATTTTATGTTTTTTAACCCATCATTTTTCTCTCTGGTGAACGCTCAAGTATTTGCTTCTGCGTTTATCAGCTGCTGTTTTCGAGCGTTAATTTGTTTTCGAATAATGGGCATGTATTCATACAGTATTGGTTAATTTTCATATGTGTTGATCGGATACACTGACTGATCTCATTCGATGATTCACTGTACGAAAATTACTCACCAAAATTATCGTTAATTTTTTTTTGTCGCTAAAATTAATTTTTTTTTAATTTTATCTATTTATGTAAATTATACCAAAAAAAAGAAAGTTAAACTGAACACATTCAGTAAAACATTGAAATGAAATCAAAAATTGAAAAAAAAGAACTTTTTGTGTAAAGAAGAAAAATTCATTTTTTAATGGAATTCGAGTTATCGATATCATCAATAGGTGAATCTTCTTCTATGCTCTTACCACAACAATTTCTGTGGCGGTATCTACATGCCGCCATATACTGCAGACTATGTTCTCGACAGGAACGTGTACTTCTGGCGCATAAATTCAAATTTGACGCCATTTTGCCTCGACAGCGAATAATTCTTTGTAAATCTTTAGAGCAAGAAACGTATCAGTCATTATGGCGAATATGTATCATTTTCAAAAGACCAACCCCAGCTCGTCGGATTGAAGCAAGAATGATTCAAAGTTAGATATTGCATTATTGAAAATTTTTCATCTGCTTAGTTTTGTCAGAGATACCTATCTCTTCGGTCATCCTATTAGTCACTGTTTCGATTGCGTTCATTTGTTTTTGGCATATTTGCGCTGTCGTTAGCTTATTAGCAGGGGCGTAAGTAAGGAGGGATGGGAAAGCTTCCCTCCAGGTGTTTTGAAAAGTTGGGAAATTTACAATTGTTGAACGCTAAAGTTGGGAACTTAAATTTTTTGTATAAGTCAATATTTTATTTTTTTTTTTTTGGAAAATAAGAAATCGAATAAATTCGATATATTCATAGATTAGGTATTATTTGAATAATAAAAAAAAATTATTTTAATTTGACAAATTAATGTTATATTAATATTGACTATTTTTTTTTAATTTAAAAATAATATTAATAAAATTAATTATTTTAAAAGAATAATTTTTTTTAAAGTAAATTAGATTTATTTTAATCATTTAATAAAATTATTAAAATTAATAGATTCAATTTTAATAGGTATAAATCTATGATTAATTCCACAAATTTCAGAACATAGACCAAAGATAATGTTTGGTGAATTGATGCCAGCCTATATCATGTATAGCGCACAGCAGACTATTCGCGATAACCGAAAAAATTTCCAGCTTCGCGAATCACGACGAAAGGTTGCAGTGCAGTTGTATGTATAAAATCATGCTTAGGTTCCGTTTTCCAGGTGCATAGATAGACAGACACATAGATTGAGAGATAGGCAGACAGCAGACAGACAGATCACAACATGTAAATTAATAGTGTTGGGAATAATCGATTGTTTGAGTAATCGATTAATCGAATTTCGATTATTCCAATACTCGATTAATCGGATCTAGATTATTGAAATAATCGATTTTTTTATATTGCCAATACTCTGTAGTTACAACGTTTACGGAACGCGAGTGAATAAAGGATAAAATAAAAATTTACACTTATTCAAATTTTTTCTGTCGATTTTTTCAATCTCTTGAAATTCTTCCTCGAAATTTTTTACAATCCAAAAATTTTTTATAACTTTTCCATATCTATTTTGAATTTTTTTATCGATTTTTCAGCATTAGAAATTTTTCGCACCTAAAATTTCTTCAGATGCTTTTTCAATTTTACACTTCATCTAATTTTTTTCAATCTAGAAATTTTTTCTTCAATTTTTTGCCAACTTTGAAATTTTTTTCAATAAAATTGTGGCGTTAAAAAATGTTTCCAAAGTTCAAATAAATATTGACTTTTTGAAAAAATAAACATAATTGAAAATAATTTTGAAAAAATCATTCAAATTTGAAACAAAACTGTAAAGATTTTTGGTTGAAAAAATACTGAGAAAAATTTTTGGCTCAAAATAAATTTTGAGAAAATCAGGAAAAAGATTTGAGTTGAAAAAAATCTTGGAGATTTAAAAAAATTTGGAGAAAATTTGGAGTTGGAAAAAATATTTAGATTTTGAAAAATGGCAAATTTCATTTTTTTTATGCTGTGTTCAATATAATAAAAAAAAATATTTATTTGAATTAATTACAAAAATAAAATAATTTATTCAAATTAATTACAAAAACAAAATTATTTATTAAAAAATGACAGTATTTATACCAAGTCGCGATTCTTATTTAAAAAACAAACATATTCAATGTATGCGATGAGAGACGATTTCATCGTATTATTAAAATGTCTTACAAAATTTATACGTTTTAATAAAAAGTTTCTTTTTTCAGATACATCGAAGCATTATTGAAAAAAAAAAAAAAAAACATAAAAACTGAAAATTGGCCGATTAATCGTTTACCTATTTTATAAAATAATCGATGAAATAATCGATTACTTCTAATAATCATTTAATCGATTCTTCCGATAATTTTTACCGATTAATCGATTATTAATCGCCCAACTCTATAAATTAAAATTAAGCAACTGCTATTACTCACTAAGCCAATAATCCACCGATTTTTTTCTGTGCATTGTATGCCTGCTATATGTCTGCACTTTTTATTAACTTAAGTTGAATTTGAAAAATGAATAAAGGAGGGAAAGGAAAAAGATACAAAGTGTAGTGTTGTTTGTGTGATGAAATTTTTTACAACGGCCACGAAAAAAATATGAAAAACTGCGCATGACGGCGCTATTTGTTTGTAATTTACACCATTTCTCAAATTTAAAAAAAGAAACGAAAAGTCGTAAATTTCGTCAAAAAATTTAATAAAAAGACTATTACTGTTACGAAAAAGCCGACAATATTACTGTGTATTTAAGGAATTACAAAAAATTTACAAAAAATTACAAAAAATTATACACAACATGTTTCGGCGTAATGCCATCATCAGGTGTAGATATGGAATGAAAATATACGTACTAGAAGTAATTGCTAACTACGTTTTTTAAAAAGGACGACGTAGGAATGACGTCGTTAATTACGTTATACTTTAAATGACGATGTTTCTCTATGAAAAATTCTTCCGCAGCATTAAGTTTTTTGCCTTTGTTTTGTATGTATAAAATTTTAAAATCTTTATCGAAATCACAAAAATGGTTTTTAGTCATTAAATGATCCGCAAAAGTAGAAACATTATGTTTACAATTTTTCCACGCTTTTTTATGCTCTAAAAATCTGGTTTTGAAGCTCCTACCGGTCTGACCAATATATACAGCATCACACGAGTTACATTTTAGCATATACACTCCACTTTTTTCTATAAGAGGGATTTTATCTTTATTATTGAGGAAATTTTTACCTACGTTATTATTAGTGGTTAAAGCAATACCCATGTCAGTACTTCCTTGTTTGAAAATTTTTTGTGACTTTCCGTAATAGGCCCAAAGTAATTAAATTTTTTCCAAAACTTAATATCACGTTTTTGAGGAGTGAGAGTGGATATTAAACTGATAGTTTTTTTAAATTTAATTTTGTTAAACATTTTCATTACAATCTTATCGTTAAATCCGTTATTTTTGGATATTTGTTTAATGATATTGAATTCCTTTCTAAAAGATTTGGGTGGAAGAGGAACATTAAGCAATCTTTCTATTAGATGCCTAATACCAGCTAAGCGATGTTGATGATGTGTTATAGAGGTGTTATGAATTAATATATCAGAATAAGTTGGTTTTCTAAAGATGTCAAACTGAAAAATATCCTTTTTTCGAATATGTAAGTCAAGAAAATTAATGTCGTCTCCACCTATTTCAATCGTAAATTTTATAGAGTCATAGAAGTTATTAATTTGGTCATGAAAAACTTTAAGATCTTCAAGAGATCCAGTCCAAACGCACAGTATGTCATCAACATATCGATACCAAAAGCATACGTACTTAGAAAACTCAAGTTGTGACATAATGATGTTTTCCAGATGGCTCATAAAAATTTCTGCCTTAAGGGGGGCAATGGGAGAACCCATCTGGAAACCATCACTAAACTTATAGAATTTTTCATTAAATTTACAAAAATTATTATCAAAGATCAGAGTGATAAGAGTCATAAATTCGTCTTTTTGTAGAGGATGGAGATGTGAAGAATAGATAAGATCATTCACAATAGCTTTACACTCTGTTAAGTGTTATATTTTAGAACAAATTATAGCCAGGTTATGTTTTAAAGTAAATCATATATTCTGATAATTATAAAGCTTTGTTAACGATGATTATAAACAGAGCGACTCCATATTGAAAACGGCAGGGTTGCCAACATACAACATCCCCTCTCTTTAATTAAATTACTTATAAATTTAACCGATTGGGGGGTCGTCGGGTCCGGGAGCCCTTCCGGACTGCGAGCGGTGGTGAATTTGATATCGTCTCGGTTGTTGGTGGTGGCGATGAGATCGGTGATGGTGTCGATGTTGAGATGCCGGGGCGAATATCGATGGTGTTTCGTCTCAGTGTGGAGTTGGTGGACTCGAGCTCCAATTGGTACGAGCGAGGAGTCCCCGCGGGTTCCGTGATTGTGGCTGGGACCCACATGCCTTGATGGCGGGTCATTACCTGTTCGCCAGGTTCAAAAGTTCTGCTCGGCCTTGTTTGGCGATTATAGAAGAATGCCGCTTGTTTTTGGGCTTTTTCCCTATCGATTTTGGGAACATGGGGTTTCAGTTGTTGTTCTGTGATCGGAAGCCGAGTTCTCGTCAGTCGATTTAAAAGGATTTGTGCGGGCGCGTGCTCCAGCATTTTAATTGGCGTGTTGCGGTGTTCTAGTAGGAGGTATTGGAAATCTACCTTGGTTTCTTCAGATTTTTTTAACAGCTTCTTAACCACACCGACTGCTTTTTCAGCTAGTCCATTGCTTTTTGGGTAGTGTGGACTGGACGTGATAATGGTGAATTCCCATTCTTGAGCGAATTTCTTAAAATCTTTGCTGGCGAAGGGAACGTTATCGGCGATCATTTCTTGTGGAATTCCGTGAGTTGCAAAGATATTTTTCAGGATCTTTATTAGGGTGTTTGAGTCGATGGTGTTTGTAGGTACTGCATCGATCCAGAACGATCCATAATCGGCCACAACTAGGTAATATTTTCCTGCGTAGGATGCTACATCTACTCCGATGCGTTCATAAGGTACTTTTGTAGGCGGATATGGTATTAGTTCTTCTTTGCATTGTCGTGCCTGGAGCTTTTGGCAAGTTGCGCATTTTTTGATGTAGTTTTCGATTGCCTTAGTGATGCCTCTCCAATACATGAGGTGTCGGGCGCGCATTTTTGTCTTCTCAATTCCCAGATGTGACTGGTGTAGGCTTTGTAGGATTGAATTTTGTAGTTTTGCGGGAATGATTATTTTGTCGCCGAAGAAGATTAATCCATCGCTATAGCATAATTGGTCCTTCAATTTCAAATAAAAGTTAGCGTCGGAGTCTTTGATTTCAAGTTTTTGATTGTCTTGAAGGCTTTTGACCAATAATTGTAGGACCGGATCCTCATTGGTGGCTTTTCTAAGCTCTTGTAATTTTTTCTCGCTGAATATTACGGTTTTTCTCACGTCGTGGATGGTGAGATTCATGTATGGAGTAGCGCTTTTCGTTTTTGGATTTACGTTACGAGAAAGTAGGTCAGCTAAAATATTTTTCTTACCCGGTATAAATTCCAGGTTGAAAGTGTACTTGATCAGTCGAAGTCGCATTTTTTGAAGGCGCGAGGAGATTGAGTGTATATCCTTCCGCACAATAGCTGTCAGCGGTTTGTGGTCGCTATATACGGTGACGTCGTGATGACCGTAGACGAAATAGTGAAATTTCTCGAGAGCGAAGCAGATCGCTAACAATTCCTTCTCGATTTGCGCGTAATTCTTCTCCGTGGGTGTTAACGCCCGTGATACGCAATATACTAGTCGGTCGTCTTGTATGAGACATGCGCCAAGGCCGGATTGTGAGGCATCCGCGTAAATTTTGATGGGGCTTTTGGGGTCGTAGATTTTGAGCGTTGGCGTTGTGGTAATTGCATTAATTAGGTTTTTAAATGCACGAGAATGTTCCGTTGTCCAAATAAATTCAACGTTCTCCGAGTTCAGTTGACGTAACGTAGCATTCAGCTCTGATAAATTTGGTATAAATTTTCCAATAAAATTGATGGAGCCTAGGAAACTCGCAAGTTCGGCTTTGTTTTTCGGTTCGGGTAGGTTGCAGAGGGTGTCGATGTAATCGTCATCAGTTGCGATACCATCTTGACTGATGCGCAAACCCAGGTATTTAACAGCGTTAGTACGATATTGTAGTTTATTTGGGTTGAACTTGATGTTGTGTAGTTCCGCTCGTCGCATAACTTCGATTAGTAGGTCGTCATGACTTTTGAGACTGTCCGCGGCGATAATTATGTCATCAAAGTATGTCCCAATTTGTGGTATGTCTTTGAAAATTTGGCTAATTCGTTTTTGAAAAACTTGCGGGCTAACTGTGACGCCGTATGGTAGTCTTAGCCAGCGGTATTTCCCGAACGGGGTTATGAAGGTTGTTAGGTAGCTGCTATCTTCATCTAGCGGTACATGAAGGAATGCTTCGCGGATATCGATTACCGTAAAGAACTTTTTATTTTGTAGCTTTTGGGTGAGTTCATCTTGAGTTGGAATAGGATATGGATCCGGTTTCAAATCTCGGTTCAAATCAGCTGGGTTAAGGCACGGCCGAATTTCACCGTTGCTTTTCTCAACGTACGTAGCGGAGTTGACCCAATCTGTGGGTTCGTCGACTTTCGCAATTATTTGTTGACTTTCGTAGCTATCGAGCTTCGCTTTTACCCGATCTCGAATCGCATGAGGAATTCTAGCAACGCCTTTTACCACTGGAGTAGCATCGTCTTTCAGTACCAATTTATACGGCTCCGTTAGTTGGCCAATACCGGTGAAGCTTGTTTTATATTTCTCTATAAATTTTTCTTTCGATGTAGGAAGCGTCGAAATTCCAACGGCGTCGACGCGTCGAATTAAGTTCAATTTTTTGCATGTATTCAGCCCCAATAAGGTTTTATCGTAACACTTCACAACCGCAAATTTGATTCGGACTCGTTGATTTTTTACCACACATGGCAATATTACGCTACCAAGCGTTTCCATTTGCGTTTGACGTCCATATAGAATTAAGCGTAAATTTTCTGGTTGTATCGTAGCGTTCTTCGTAATTTCCAATAATGTTTCGTGTGGGATCACGTTGCATTGTGCCCCGCTGTCAAGTTTTACGTCGATCGGGGTATCTTCAATAAAGATTTTTTCGTACCATTCATTCCCGTTGTTTTCACTGACGCTATCGATATCGATTGAATCGATCACATAATCAAGGTCATCAATTTCGTGAATGTTCTTTTCATTGGGCTTGTTTTCGTCCTTTGATTTCTCTTTTTCCTTGTTGAAACGACAGGTAACGGCAAAGTGATTATATTGACTGCAAATCATACATTTTCGGCCGAACGCTGGACATTCGCGTCGTTTATGCTTTGTGTTGCACCGATTGCACGAAATTTCATCATCTTTGTTATGATAATGGTTGTTGGGTTTGTCATTATCCTTATTTCGATATTTGTTTACCGTCTGGTTCGGAAAATTATTCTTAGCGTACCTGGTACTGTAGCGTTGTTTGCCAAAGGCGTTTATTTCTTTCTCACTATTTGAGGTATTTAGCGATTTTGCTTGACTTCGGCTAATTTCACGCGTGCGGCAAGTTTTGACCGTTTGTTCGAAATTTAATTCTATGTCACGTAGAAGTTCTTCACGTATTCATTGTCGGTGATACCAAGTATTATGAAGCTTTTGATGAGCGATTGCTCCTGATCTCCGAATTCGCACGGTTTGGCTAATTTCTTTAGTTCGGTTAAGAACTGGTCAAATGTTTCATTTTCGGCTTGTTTACGCGTGAAAAATAAGTGTCGTTGATATGTTACGTTACATTTTGGAGCACAGTAATTATCGAAGGCTTTTAGTATCTCACTTAGTTTCTTTGACTGCTCTTCGTCTAAATTGAATGTTTCTAATAGGTCTTCTGCCTCTTCTCCAATAATGTTTTTGAATATTGCAATCTTTCGGTCTTCGTCCGCTTTCGTTAGTAGAGCGGCCAGGAGATAGGTTTCAAACTGTCTCTTGAATCTCCTCCAATTATCTTTTAGGTTCTATGAAAAACTTTAAGATCTTCAAGAGATCCAGTCCAAAGGCACAGTATGTCATTCAACATATCGATACCAAAAGGATACGTACTTAAAAAACTCAAGTTGTGACATAATGATGTTTTCCAGATGGCTCATAAAATTTCTTGCCATAAGGGGGGCAATGGGAGAACCCATCTGGAAACCATCACTAAACTTATAGAATTTTTCATTAAATTTACAAAAATTATTATCAAAGATCAGAGTGAAGAGTCATAAATTCGTCTTTTTGTAGGGGTGGAGATGTTGAAGAATAGATAAGATCATTCACAATAGCTTTACACTCTGTTAAGGGTATTTTTAGGTGTAGAGATACCACATCAAAAGAAATTAAAATCGACTTTTTTGGAGGAATAACGTTTTGGATTTTGGAAATTAAATCAAATGTGTTTCTAAGTTGATGAGATGATGTGAACGGGATCTGCTCTTTAAAAAATCTATCAATATATTTCCTAACATGGTAGAATGGAGTACCTACATACGAAACCACGGGTCGAATTGGTTGCGTAGGTTTATGTAATTTTATTAGGCCATAAAGTCGTGGGGGCATAGCATTCATCTGTAGAAGATAACTACGTTCCTCTTTTGATATGAGATGATTACAACTTTTTACAGTTCTTTTTACTATAGCGATATGTTTTTTTAAAGGATCTGAAATTTCAGTTGCGTGATTATCGTGCAGAAAATTACCTATTTTTGTGTTATACGTGAACCTATTTAGCACTACAATAGTATTACCTTTATCTGCTTTTGTAACAATTAAATCATTCGTTTCTATTTTATTCTTAATATTATTTCGATAAAAATTTTAAAATTTTATACATACGAAACAAAGGCAAAAAACTTAATGCTGCGAAAGAATTTTTCATAGAGAAACATCGTCATTTAAAGTATAACGTAATTAACGACGTCATTCCTACGTCGTCCTTTTTAAAAAACGTAGTTAGCAATTACTTCTAGTACGTATATTTTCATTCCATATCTACACCTGATGATGGCATTACGCCGAAACATGTTGTGTATAATTTTTTGTAATTTTTTGTAAATTTTTTGTAATTCCTTAAATACACAGTAATATTGTCGGCTTTTTCGTAACAGTGATAGTCTTTTTATTAAATATGCAAGCCGCAAACAGTGACACACTTATTACAACAATTCGTCAAAAAAGTTGGGAATTTTATTACAAAAAGTTGGGATTTTTTCAATATTTCCCCCCCCCCCAAATGACTTAGTCACCCTCCTGCTTATTGGGATTATTATAAACTTCGATTACTTATTGAAATGATTTAGGATAGCTATGCAAACTAAGCAAATAATGATTTTTCGATACGGTGATTTGAATTTATGGCCAGCTATATATAATTATATTATATAATTTTTTAAGATGAGTGGAGGGGAATGGAGAGGATGAGAAGGGAATGGCTCAAATTAAAATTCAAGTTTTTCGATTGATGAGCATGAATAGGTGGGATTTTGGAAGAAGCTGTTTTCAAATAGGTATTTGGCTCGTTTTGTATTTTGATCATTTTTTTTGAAATTGAAAAAAGGAGATGATGGAATTTCGAGTTCTCAAGTGCAGCACATGAACTATAGGGTTATTGAGGATGCTACCTTTCTTCGAGGAAATTAGGTGGTTAGCGAATGAAATCAGAGATGCAGAAAACTACTCATCAGTTGATACATACTCGTACCACTTGAAAAGTTGGAATTCAAATTCTAAATCTTGCCTACTCCAAAAAAACGTTAACTCCGAAAATGAACCTTGAAAACCTCGTGGATAGTGTGAAACCTTAATAGTCAAAATATAAATTTCAAACATTCTTTACCCCAGAATGGGATCAATTTTGTAATGAACTTCAGGATTCAACTCAATAACCTCCAAAACATATCAGTTCATGTAAAACGCTCAAAAAGTCGATATTGATAATTCTGCTTCCTGAAACAGTATCAGATCGAATATCAGTTTTTTCTTCCTGAAATATTCGATTCGTAGATTTCAAAAAAATATTTTTCTAATGATCATTTCGTAAGTCGTATCTACGAGTCGATTATGGTGGTGGTCCGAGTCGTCTGTATCAATAACCCATACGGCGTTAACGTGATATTTCGCATTCGTCTCAGCACATGTATGAACGATGGCGGTAAATTTAAATAGCCTTGAACGGAAGCGCATCGTTTCGCACGTATTGGCGTTTCTCAAACGAGCCGAGTTAATTAACCGGATTAGAAGACAATTTAACGAGTAATTGTTCGCCGATGCGTCGCGCCAACAGTGGCCGTAGAAATTGAAGCGAATACGGGGAAACGTCGGGGAAAAGTATTTTCGCATTATTTCTCGCGTATTCCTTCTCCTCTCTCCCTTTGTATATCATGTGTTTGGTCATATAAGACTCCATTTATCATATTGTGTGCAATCGATAGTATCGCATTTTAATTGATATTCGCACCCAACTATGGTTGATTTTTTTCGCATCTTTCCTTCGTATTCTTTTTTTGACTTTCGAGCGTTACATTGTGTGTGCGCTCGTCGTGCATACGAAGCGTAGAGAATTACGAGTCGACAAACAATTAATTACGTCGTCGAGGCTCGAGAGCGAGTTGTCGGTTTAAATTAACGCGACGACTAATTGTAGAAATTACGAGTTAGAATGTTCGGCGTATGGTTATGGTGTGCAGATTTACGGCTCGAGAGCTCGGAATTTCGGAGTACGCTAGAGATTTATTAATTTCTATGAAGTCTGATTACCCTGGAACTGCGTGCGACGGTGATTGGACGAAAATAACTCGATCGAAATTGAATTTTCTTGTACGTTGGTAATTTCTGGCTGATTGAGCGGTCGAGATAACGAATAAGATAACGATGGAATCGGTATTCGAGTTGTGTATCAATTATGGGATTTCATTCCGAATATTTCAATTTACTAATCTGCCGGTATTATCAGTTTCTTCGTAATCTACGAAAATGAAAAAATGTAAGCCGCTATGCCGCATTACCGGAGCTGAGTTTTTAATGGGAACTTGTTCAGGTTTGTATGTAACTTAGTTGAGCTCTTTGTGCATGAAGGCCACACCCAGTATAGAGTCTGAAACCTTCACCCTATCTCTTCCAAAAAAATCTAAAAAGTTGAATTTACAATATATAGCCCTTTTTGCCCACAATAAATGTATGAGCCCGTTTTTTTTTGAATTTTTGCCATTTGAAGCTACTCAAGCCGTCCTAAAATTTTGACCATCCGCCATTTTCTAGTCATTTTGACTAACATTCAAAAAATCATATTCTGGTTTTCATTCAATTTTAAATAGCGAGTTTCACCTTTCCAAGTCGATTTCTTGAGATGATATGGACGATTCGTGAAATTTTCTTTCATGATTTTCCCTCAAAAAGACATTTTTTTCCAACTCCTCTCTAAATTTACTTGGGACGTTAAAAGTGGAATATGTTAGTAAACTGGGCTTACTTTATCGTATGATGTTGACATTGAAAATTTTTATCCTGTAATTTACTCCCCACCTCATTTTGAGGTCAATAACCCCTCCGTCTTCATAACAACATCATGTATGTAAGTGAATTGGTGTTATTGTATATTTCTTATGTCCAATAATGATACGAGTTTATATTAATTTAATCACATTTTTAGTAATTTGAGGCTTCTCAAGTTCTACTCAAATTTTAATGATCCGCCTCTTTGGATCCATTATTATCCAAATTCAAGATGTCATATTCTGGTGGCCATCTAACGACACACACGAAATTTGACCTTTCTAGGTTGATTTGGTGAGGAGATATGGTAGACTCAAGAAATTTCATGACTAAAAACTTCCTCAAAAAAACGTTTTTTCCTCCAACTCCTCTCCAAATGCACTTAGAAAGCTAAATTTCGGATATATTAGTGTCCGTGACCCACTTCTTCATATGAGATCAAAAACAAAAAATTTGAGTCATTTGCCCTTTCTCTAGCTTTCCTCAAAATTTGAGTGATCCGCCATTTTGAATTTTAATCGAAAAATCAAAAAAGTTATTATTTTGCATTTCCAAGAAGAGTGTTTCACCAAATTTTGAGCGAATTTCATAAGTAATCAGCGTGGTGGAAAAGATTTTATAAATCACGACTCCCTCAGAAAGGCATTTTTTACTCCAATTCTACTCCAAATGCGCTTGGGAAGCTAAAATCAGAATAGGTTAGTCTTTTTGGCTCGTTTTACCATATAAAATCACGATGAAAAGTTAAATTTTTATAATCAGCTATTTTTGATCCATTTTGATCCAAACTCAAGAAGGCATACTGTGGTCACCAACAAACTCCACACACGAAGTTATTTATCAAGTTCGAGTTATTTGAGTTTCTTCAAGCCTTCTTTAAATTTTGACTGTCTCCCATTTTAAATCCATTTTGACTAAAATTTGAAAAATTGTATTCTGGTTACCGACCAACTCCGCATATGAGTTGAACATTTCCAGGTCAATTTCGTGAGGTGAATATGGAGGATTAAAGTAATTACATGTTTGAAAGCTTCCTCAAAAATCAGTTTTTTTTGCTCGAACTCTTCTTCATATATGCAGTTAAGAGGCTGAAATTTGGATATCTTGGTGTCCGTGTGTTACTCTTTCGTATGAGACTAAAAACGAAAATTTTGATTTATTTGCGCTCTCTCCAGGCTCGCTTAAAACTTGAGTAATCCGTTATTTTAAGCTGTATCATTAAAACAAAAAAAGTAGTTTTGCCGAATTGCGCAAAGAATCTCTTACAAAATTTTCAAAGATTTTCATTCATGCGCCTCTATCCTGTATGGCGGAAGCAAAGGGGGGAGGGGGGTAATATACGTACATAACAACCGATACGCCTCTATGCATGAAACAGGCGTCCTCGATATCCTTCAACTTTTCCTTTCGAAGTTAGGTAAACTGTAATAGCTATGGTTTTCAGTTGAAAATTCGGCAAAAAAAAAACAGTGAAAATCGTAGTTCCGCTTCCGAGTACCCTTGGGAGTAATTTTTTATCGTTTATTCGAACAGCTGGTGCTAAAATGAGAAATTCTATCACCTTGAAATTTTTTTAATATTCCGAAATTTTTTTCCCTCGACGTTCGCGTTCGACTGCTCGATGGTGGGTACGACGTTTCAGCAATTTGCTCGCCTTCAACTGTTCCGCATCGTTGAATATGTCTAAACGCCGAGCTAACGTCGGCGTCGAGCTCCAACATCGGCGCTACGTAATACGTTATTACATACACTCTTCAGTCTTTATAATAGGTACGTTATGGTATCCTGGTGCATATGTCGCTTGCAGGCGACGACCGGGAATTGATAATAATAACGTGAAAACTAACGTCTTCCTATTTCTGGTTCTCGTTTAGTTTGTAATTAAAATTCCTACTTTAATATCCGGCGTAAAATGGCCGACGTAATGGGTCAAAGGCTACGAAAATTTCGATATCGAGCGAATTAATTAATTTTTTCTCCCCGCTTTCGAACTCTTCGTCTGCCTGCTTGTAAACGGCGATTTTCCAACGAAGAGGAATGGAAACGAATTAATTTTTTAATTGATTGGTACGGCGCGATGTATTCGTTTCGTTTGTTTGGCGCGAATGAGCGATTTGAAAGAGACGGTATGGATTGTCGGTCCACGTTGAGAAGGCTAGCGCCTAAACCGCAAAATTTATCTTTGCTAGCCAGTAGTTATCAGTTTTATTGAAAATTACTACTTAATGTAAAGGTGCCTCATCACTAGAAATAATAATAAGTGAGTAAAAACGCAATATTGTATTTTAATTTTTTTTTTTCAAAGACGTATTATCGTATTTTAATTTTTTTTTTTTTCATAAAAATAATAATAATTAATCAGTATCACTTTCACTGTTGAACAAATCATCATCACTATCATCATCGTCACTAAAAGTGACAATTAATGGATCTACTTCATCTATACAATTATCGATGCTTCACATATTATCTTCCATTTTTATTGAAGCTTAACTGTTCGATCAGAAGGCGCTGAAGCTCAGCCATATTAAACTCATTATTTTCTCGTGCAATTCCATTTTTAACCTAAAAAAAATAAAACCGTTTTGGGAAATAATTTTTAATTGGATTAAAAAAAAAAAGGTTAAGCAGTCATGTCGCATTACTAGAGCTGAGTTTTTAACTGGGACCTGTTTGTGTCTTACCAAATTTTGAGCGAATTTTATGAATACCCGCCGTGCTATGCGTGCAAGGAAAAAATAATAAAATATAAATAACGAAAAGTTGAACATTTGCCAGATGACTACGAATGGTCTGAAATGTAAAGATTTGAAGACTTCTCCCTGCCTCCAACTTTCCTTTCCCAAATCAGATAGGCTGTAATAATAGCTATCGTCTTTAAGTTAGAAACTCAGCTAAAAATGGTTGAAATTTTTGTTATACATTGAAAAATATTAAACGTTTAGTTACTTGGGCCCAAATGAGTTCAATCGCATTCAACTCGCAGTGGTAAGGGGGCAATTGTAAAACAGTTATTCCTTTATCTCTAGCAGCTCCATCAATTATATATTTGTCGTGGGTATGTGTCATCTTGTTCCCCATGTTTAGTAATTGAACTTTTAAGAAACTATGGTCAACCTCTATTTCCTTACTCTGTAACCAAGCAATTATTTCGTTTTTGTTGCTGCTGGTATAAGGGATTTTCTCCACTTTATGAGAATGATAAGGCGCGTTGTCGAGCACAGTAAAGCTTCCTTTTGGCACCAATTCCAGAACATCGGCGAACCACTCGGAATTCATGTCATCGTGGTAATCTGCTGAATTAGTTTTTGACTCAAAAACCAGAAACCCTCCATCGAGAAATCCTTGGGAGCTTCCAATGTGAGAAATTATCAATCTTTTACCCTTACCACTTGGGTTTTTTAATCCAGTTGACAAGCCTCGCACGAAAGCGTCCCGTTTAGATTTTATGGTGTCATCCACCCACACACGACTCGTAGTGTGACTGGCATTGACCCATGTTTCGTCCGTGCAGAAGATAGGTTCAACAGTGAAAGTGATACTGATTATTATTATTATTTTTATGAAAAAAAAAAAATTAAAATACAATATTGCGTCTTTGAAAAAAAAATTAGAATACAATATTGCGTCTTTACTCATTTATTATTTCTAGTGATGAGGCACCTTTACATTAAGTAGGAATTTTCAATAAAACTGATAACTACTGGCTAGCAAAGAGAAATTTTGCGGTTTAGGCGCTAGCCTTCTCAACGTGGACCAACTATAGAAATATTTCGAGAGAAATTTCGGCTAATTTGAAATGCCATCGGTACCATATGTTGTGACGTTGCGATTTCAGTTGAAAGAAAAAACGGAATTTTCGCTATATTTTTTTTTGTTTTGAATTTTCGTCGTGTATCGTGTGCAGTAATTGAAGAAAATCGGGTGAGTGATTTATTTAGGATTTTGATTTGAATATTTGTGTAAAAAAATAACTTGAAGAATAATTAGGTACGTTTATGGATTAAATGAAGGCCAAAGCCAAGAAGGAGGGAGAGTTGGGGTTCAATCATCCATGAGCTCAGTTTCTTGAATATTTAGATGTTATTGAATCCTATAATTTTTCTTTGATAACAGTCGTCATGTAATTTTATATTGAAATAGATTTCTTAAAAATTGAGAAAAATGCATAATTAATTCACTATAACTACTCTAATTGCTACAAAAACATGATTTTAAAATCATTTATTGAATTGAATTCATTTATTTCTTGTGCATACCCCTGGTGTCTAGCAGTCATGCAGGTACTGCAAAGTTAGGCATTTTGACTAGGATTGATTCAAAAGTTATGTATTTTTCGAAAATTGAAAAAAATCCCAATTTTTTAACCAATTAAAATGGAAAGTTGAGAATGAATTGACGCAAAATTTTCAGTTACTGTGCATTTTTTTGGTGTTGACACTCATGTTATAATGGTATCTCAGTATGCTCGTGCCGGTGTGTATATATTTTTTATCAAAGCGTTTGTAATTTTTAATAACAAGAGTTACTTACTTGTGATTTAAAAAAAAAAAAAATATTTTTCGAAGTTTTTTGTAATTTGATTTTTTTTTTGGGGGGGGGGGGGTTGAGGGGGCTAAAAATGTCGAAAAAGGCATGCTGAAAGGTCATGCAAAGTCAGGTATTTTGGTCAACATATTTTGTTAGACACCCTGTGTCCCTTCCAAAACATCTTAGGAAGTTAAATTAACAACAAATGTAGTATTTCTTGCCATGAAACAATCAGATGAAGCCTTATATTTCTCAAATTATAACTACTTGACACTTCTCGAATTATCATCAAATTTTTACGATCGATCACTGTGAATTTTGACCCGAATTCTAGAGGTCATATTCTAGCCGCCAACTAACCTACATATAAGGTTTGACCTTTGTACATTGATTTGGTGATGATATATGGAAGATTCCGGAAATTTCATGATTCAAAAATTCCTCAAAAAATCTTTTTTTGCTCCAACTCCCCTCAGAATGCATTTAGGAACCTGAAATTTGGATATGTTAGTGTCCTTGACTTACTATTTCATGTGAGATCAAAAGCAAAAAATTTCAGCGATTTGCGCCTTCTTCAGTCCCCCTCAAAATGTGACTGGTCCGCAATTTTGAATTTTATCGAAAAAACAAAAAAGTTCCTTTTTTGCATTTTCAAGACTCTCACCAAATTTTGAGCGAATTTTATGAATATCACCGCCGTCGCTGCGAGTGGGGAAAAATTATGTAATTATATGTACCAAAAAGTTGAACATTTGTGAGATGATTATGGTCTGAAACGCAAAGTTTGGAAAACCCCCCTCCTTATGTAGGCTGTAATAGCTATGGTTTTCAAATTGAAAACTCGGCTAAAAATGAAAAATCCAGCTAGGGCATTTTCACCCCGCCTAATAGTCTCAAGTCTTTGGTGTATAATATTGGCTCATGTGATCTCTGTGGGCAAGATGTAATAAGTACCTTACATTCCACTTCTTAGTTGATGTTTGGAGGAGATAGGTGCGGGTATTCAAGCTTACTTATACTAACCGCGGGCTTAAAGAGGTTAATAAGATTATTTACCAATTAGAAGAAGCCTCCATTAAAAACACACAGCTTCAGTAATGCATCGTGGCTCTTTAGGTTTTTTATTTTTCTAAGCTTGGTTGCTCGTAACTCTTTTCAAAGTATTTCCTCGCGAATTAGCGTATGGTAATGGAAGTTGCCGCCTAGGGAGATATATCATCACGAGTAAGTCATACCTGCTGATGAATTACTCTTATGCTCGTACAGCGAAAGGCGTAATTTCGCGATACCAACTCGGTGCAAAGCTAATCGAATGAAGCGCGCTCGAAAATTAGAAATAAAATAACTCCCCGTCGCGTCGTACCTCACCTAGTAATACAGCGTTATTAATATGATGCGAATAGCGCGTCGTACGCTATCGCTGTACGTTGCATACCTATGGTAGTCGTCTGTAATGTATACACATTCGTCGAAACATTAGCATATTGTATACACGACTTTGCCACTATACGCTGTGCAAACTCGCGTCATCACAAAGCATACGTCGAGCTGACTGGCGTTCGTGTATACGCTGGAAATCAAATAAAACGCGCCGTCGAATGTGTGTATTTTATCCGGCATACATAGCGATGGTATAAATTGCCGGATCACACGGGCAGTCGGCGTTATTCGTTACGTTTATCAATACATAATTGATATAATCGGATATACTCGTACTACGTTCTCGCTACAACACTAACGAACCACTCGATGGTGGGTGATTTCATTTCGCGAACCGTTTGAATAGTGTAACCGACTAGCTCGTATATCGCAGGGGAAAAAAAAAGGCCAATACGTTTTTACTTTTTAATTACCGAACTTTCCGGATACCTATCGAGGGTACGAGATTTACGCGATACATACTCGTAGATTGAAACATCGTCGAGGTTTTCACGTTACTTCGTGTACTTTGGTGGATGCCACGTACTATACAAGTATCTCGTTCATTTGGAGAACGTATAACGCGGTTGTGCCGCCGTCGCCGCCACGTGAAAACAAAAAAGAACGCAAGGAAGAAAATATTTCATCTATTGTTTTCCCAGCGTCGGATTCGCCATTGTGTTTGGTTAAGTGTGCCGCTCGGACAGCGGTAAAAATAACAAAAAAAAAGAAAAATTCGACGAATCGAAACCAAGCGTATCGAGTTCGTTAAATAAACAACCTTTTATAACGTACTACTCATATACTTGGTCGAATTAAGAACTGGTACGAAGCTCGTGTTCGATCACGTTGTCATAATTTTTTTCTCTCTGTCAGTTTCCACGCTAGCGATGACTTCGGTAGAATTTTTGATTTTTTGAGAATGCCATTGATATTGATTGGTGATGTTTTGATGTAGTAACGGAGACAATAGCTTGTTGCTGAATTGTATCGGTAGTAGCGTTGAGAAGAAATGTTAAGACTTTGTCTAAATGATTTTTAGAGTGATTGACCAGATTTCGTTTTGGGCAAATTTCATAATTCTTGTTGGAAAGAGCTTCTCAGCAACGCCCATTTGTCTTTCACCTTTTCATCTGCAATGAATTTTGCATTTAAAAAGGAGTACATCCATTTGATAAACTGCAATCTATATATCTATCTATCTATCTATACAGGATGATGCATGAGTAGACGCACCGCGTATATTTTCCCTATGGTGCGTTTTCAGGATGCATCGGCGCTTACGCTACGTGTTATTTTGTATAGGCGATGCATGAGTCAACGCAACAACCTGAGAAATGTAATTTTTATTTTATTTTAATACATAGTACAGGGAAATAAGCTCATTTTTTGACCAAACCTGCAAAAAAATGGTAGTGAGCTGAATTTCACATTATATGTGCAGAATGGTGTCCTTAACAAGGTATAAAAAGTTGTCACCCCTAGGGGGTGAGCTAACCCCAGGAGGAGGCTAAAACCTTGCAAAAAACAGTTTTTCAACTGCTTTTTGCTAATATTTTCGAAAAAAAGGGTTCTATGTCAAAATAAGTTATATCAAAAAATGTTCCCCATTAAATTTCCTACAGAATAAGTGGAACAGTTTTCTCAAAAAGTCATTAGTAAGCCCAAAATGGGGAGGTCAAAACATACCAATTTTTAGAATTCTCTTTCGAAAATCAATTCTTTGTTAATATTTTTTATACGGTGCGTCCTACGCAAAAATTGTTAATATTGAAAAATATTTCCCGTTCAATTTTCTATAAGGTAAATGAAAAACTTTTCGCAAAAAGTCATAAAGGGCCCAAAATGTGGGGCCCAAAATATATTAATTTTGGAAAAATTTATTCATATGTCTTCATATCTATTATCAAGTGACCTATGTAGGTGATAAAGATGAACAAATAATTTTTACTGATGATTCCCCCTACCCTTCCTCCCCCCCTCTTTTGAAATCCTTCTCCAGATTTACATTATAGAACAAAAAAAAATTACAGATATATTTTGAAATATTTGTTTCAACTCGGTTCGGGATCATCTATTCCCTCTTCATCACTCATTTCCACCTCCATACTATTTGTGCAATCAGCTCCACAACAATGACCACACAGCTTCGAACATTTCAGTTATGAAATAACAGAAAATTAGGTCGTGCAAAATGTTTTTGCTATGCAAACTTGAAAGTTATTAGCTTTTTAACCTGGTTTCCTGCATGTGCAAGCAGAATAGCCTTTCTAATAGCAACAATATCTCATTCTTGCACAGTTGCAACAGCTGCTCCATCGGATAACGAATTGTTGCAAATGCTATTAGCTACTCGTAAAGGAAAATTCACAAATAGTATGGAGGTGGAAATGAGTGATGAAGAGGGAATAGATGATCCCGAACCGAGTTGAAACAAATATTTCAAAATATATCTGTAATTTTTTTTTGTTCTATAATGTAAATCTGGAGAAGGATTTCAAAAGAAGGGAGGAGGAAGGGTAGGGGGAATCATCAGTAAAAATTATTTGTTCATCTTTATCACCTACATAGGTCACTTGATAATAGATATGAAGACATATGAATAAATTTTTCCAAAATTAATGTATTTTGGGCCCCACATTTTGGGCCCTTTATGACTTTTTGCAAAAAGTTTTTCATTTACCTTATAGAAAATTGAACGGGAAATATTTTTCAATATTAACAATTTTTGCGTAGGACACACCGTATAAAAAATATTAACAAAGAATTGATTTTCGAAAGAGAATTCTAAAAATTGGTATGTTTTGACCTCCCCATTTTGGGCTTACTAATGACTTTTTGAGAAAACTGTTCCACTTATTCTGTAGGAAATTTAATGGGGAACATTTTTTGATATAACTTATTTTGACATAGAACCCTTTTTTTCGAAAATATTAGCAAAAAGCAGTTGAAAAACTGTTTTTTGCGAGGTTTTAGCCTCCTCCTGGGGTTAGCTCACCCCTTAGTGGTGACAACTTTTTATACCTTGTTAAGGACACCATTCTGCACATATAATGTGAAATTCAGCTCACTACCATTTTTTCCAGGTTCAATCCTTATTTCCCTGTACTAACAGGCAAAATGCGAGTAAGCTCATTCTCACAAAAAAGGATGAAAATTAAGAAGTCATTTATTTAATAAAATGGTAACAAAATTCAAAAAATTATAACTTTTAAAAAAAAAAGAACACCCAAAAGTAATCTTGATGTTAATCCGACGTCGTAAAATAAAACACAAGAATCACAGAATAATCAAATTTGATGACATAAAAAACAAAAATCACAAAAATTCAACTTCAAAAAATTTTTTTTAAAATCCGAAGTTTCAAAAACTTGTAAAAAAAAAAATAGTACCATGAAGTTATCATAAAAACAATCATTTGTTATGAAATGAAAAATAAAAATCACAACATTTTCATTCATGCAACCCCGCCTGAACAAAACGACCAGCTGCGTTTAGGCCATTTATATCTTCTCTGATAAACTCATTCGTGTACTCAACAATAAGCCGCAACATCGAATCATCCATGAATAATGAAAAAAAATCGACCGCATTATTCCCCTCCTCAGCTCTTTCCTCATTCGCTCTTGGTTGATTAAGTTGAGTATTCAAAGGACCTACAAAATTTTGAGGAGGGACTCTGCTCCACCAATAACCATTCCTACCATTCAACTGATTTTCATTCTCGTCTAAATCATTATCATTTACCTCGGCATCAGTTACTTCAAAACACAGGGTCCAAAATAAAAAATACTTTGTGATATATTTTTTTTAAAGCGTAAAATTGTTAGATTGGATTCACGATCAAATAACATACTTTGTTTATTAAGAGTTTAAATTCTGTTTCAGTTGCGATAAGTGTAGCAGCAAAACACTACTCATATTTTTTTGCAAAACGCACATCTTCATCCACTGTCTGAACCTCAGGATCTTTACAGATATACTCATTTCATATAAACCATGCAGAGTAGGTCATCATTCAAAGAATTCTATTATATTACTTTAATTATGAAAATTTTAAGCTGATTTTGCTCCATTTCAATGTTATATGAAACATGTTGAGAACTCCCTAAATATGTGGAAAAAATTGTTAAATGAGTCTTTTGAAGTGTGTTCCCACATGAGAAACATTTTACTTTATTTCTTGTTAAAATTGAATAATCTTTCAATTTTTTGATTTTTTTTTTTGAAATTTGTAGCCCATTTTGGGTAACCTTGAAATTGAGTTTGGTGTGGCCATTTGACGAACATTGAGCGCCTGTTCTCAACTTTTCAAAAAAAATTATTTTTCCTATCGGGCATTATTGAAAAACAATGCCGAAAGAAGTTTTTCACCTGTAAGATTTTTCGTAAAATTTCGAAAAATTCGGGTATGCTACTTAATAAAATTTCGTTTCGAGTCTGTGAATATTATTTAAGATGCGACGGGTGAAATTTAGTGTATCAAAAATAGGCGTAATTATAGGACTCGAAGCGCGAGAAATAATGCAGCTATGAGGGCGAGTCGTTGCGCTTGTAAAAGAGCGCCGAACGAGCTTATTGTGGCGCTAAATAGCAGCCACAATTATTGAAGAATTAATTAATCTTTAATTACTTCGTGGCGAAAGACTTCAGCCACGACGAAGTAATAAGAAATAAGTGCAGTTAAGAGCTGGAAAAAAATCTTTATTTAATTAAGCTACTACTATTTTAGCGCGACTGCGGCGAAAAAGAACATCGACCATACGGTCGAATTCACAAATAATGTTCTTCCGAGATAACTCGTCCGATCGACCCATACGATTAGGTAACTAAGATATTGTATCCCAAACGTTAAATACTAAAGTGTGCCATAGTCTATCAGCGAGTAGCACCAATGTATGAGTTCTACTCGACTGATAAAACATTGGCGTGTTTTACTGTTCGAGTGCGTAAGGACCCGTTGCAATGCCCCTCAAAAAAAAAAGAAAAAAAAAGAAAAAAATTGTATTAGAGGGTGGTCCATTTACGTTACATAAAAAAATTGGTAGGTGAGGATCTCTTACTCCTTAACAGGAGTTTACATATCGAGAATCACCTCATAAAATGTATTCCAAAACAAAAATTACATATTCATCATTTTTTTTTTTTTTTTTTTTTTGAAGAAATTTGGAAAACAAATCAAAATACAAGTAATAATGAGAAACAACAACAAAAAAAATCCTCCACTAAACATAATGTGTGAAATAATATGCAAAATGAAAACAACATAATAATAATTATGCAGGTCTCTAATTATATGTCCTTCCCATTATAACAGCCAAGTTCCTTTCGAAAGACTGGTAGAATAGGTTCAAACTTTTCTATAATCTGAGTCTGTTGAGCAGTGGTGATTTTGTTGCGTATCTTTGCAGACGTAAGGAGATTTTCAAGTTTTAATCGTATCTCGCCACGCTCTTCTTCTGAGATATTTTTCTCTTGTATCTTTTCCATAATCGTTGACGTGGAGAGGATCACAATATATGATACTAGAGAAACGTATTGGGGTCTTAGCCTCAAGCCTTCCGACTCTCCATGTGAGCATATTTGTGAATGCACATAAAGTATATTTATACCTAATTACAGCATCTGTACCTAACATGATGGAAAAATTTTGAGACAATATTATTTCCCAAACTTAATGGTATTATACATTCCCATTTTACAATAGATTCTTCTTCACCAAACGCAACTTATACCGTTCTATTCTTCTTGCATTTGTCAAGTTTTTAGTTTGGGAATCGTTTAATAAGTTCATTTGTTACGTTGTGAGATATAAACGAAGATGTTGCACCACTATCTACCATGATTTCGATACATACATCATTTATCTTAACTCTCGTGAAAATGAGTTTTCGATTTAATTCCTTTGTGATTGTGTTGAAATTCTTTTGCACGTCGTAGTTCACGAATTCTTTCGCGAATCACTGCCACAGCTTTTTGCATGATTGTATTATTTAGCATTAACGTATTTGTTGTCAAACACAATACAATATATGTATAAAAGGGTCTTTAATTAAACCTTGATGAGCTTATACAACAGTAAAAAATACATGTAAAACGATATATATCATAGGAATACATGCGATGACAAAACAAACGAACAAGTAATAATCTAAGAATATAACAAGCAGTTAGCCGCGGCTGGTCCGCTCCCGATCAGGATCTGGTAAACACTTTTGAGTAATATGGAGCTTGGTGCAACTCATATTCTATTTCTAACAGTATTTTTATAGGAAACGTTCTCACGTAGCCTACCCTCCATGATACCTTGTTCATTAGACGAAAATTCGTAAATTAAATCAGCGAGATCAATTCCCATGATTTCTTTATCCATCTCAATTAATTTATCAAATAACATGGTCATTTTATAAAATTTAACCCATGGATCGTGGTTATCGCGATAAGTAGGTCCGGGAATAGGAAAAATTATGGCAATTCTCTTTGCCCCTTTTTCTCGAAAAACTGAGATGAGTTCAGTTAACATTTTAAAATAAATTTCTTCATTAAATTGGAAATTGCGATGTTGTAATTCATTTGTGGCTATCGCAATAAGTACATTCTCATGAACTGAATTTACGCGTTTTACAGCGCTGAGAAAATAATCGAGAGAGATCCATTCAAATGCACTGTTAAATCTATGATAACGACTATTTGGAGTTTTTGTTGGTTTAATTTAAAAAAAATTTTTGATTAAAGTATAGGCGATTATATCACCACAAATTTGGAATTTTCAAACAAATGTTTCCGTTGCAAAGAGAAAGATGAAATCTAACCGCTTTAACTACTGTAGCAAACTTTTAAAAAGTTGTAAAAGTTGAAAAAAATTGGAAAATGTTAAGAGTAAACGCCAACAAAACTGGATGTGCATTAAAATAACTATAAATTGTGTTTTTGTACTTCAGTCGTTTTACTCTTCTTAAATTTTCATTTTTAGGATGATCATGCTGGCTTCAAGTATTTCTAAATTGAAAATAATTTTACGAATAAGAGCAGTTCTAAGAGGCCAAAAAATTTCAACGTTTTTTATCAAGGTGTATGCATTACTCTTTTGGCATAAAATTTTTCATAATTTTTTTCCCTTTTCTCCACGTGACTGGGAGGCGAAAAGAATTCCTTACTACGTCACTACACCTACACAGCGACCCAAATCGAATTCATCTTGGCAACCGTGTCGAAAATTCAAATGATAGAGTTTCTAATGAGTTACCAAATGTGCATCGTTGCATGTATTACTCGTGCGTGAAGATGTCTTTTTTCGGAGTCTTATTTGCTGGGAATTCGTTTTTCGTGTTTTGAAATTTATTCTGTACAGAAAGTCGTAGAGAAATATGCGAAAGGAAAGAAATCAGATTGATGTTTTTCCAACGGACGTGAAAGTTTTTCGAAATTTTCACCTCAGTATGTTCCCAAAAAGAGGGGAAAGAAGAAACACTCCTATAAATTTTCTTCATTACAAAAGTGATGAATTTGATAATTATGTTAAGGGGAAAAAAGAAGTTGAAAATTAAAAAAAAAAAAAATAGGTGGAAAAGAGACAGGGTTGCTTGCAGTAGATTGCCACTAGCTAAAATTATTTAAAGTCGAAATCTTCAGTTTGTATTGAAGAAGTAAACATCTTGAAATGTGAAAAATTGAAAATTATATGAAATGAAGGAGTTAAAAGGTGAAGTGAAAAAAGGCATTATTGAAAAAATTTAGGGCTATAAAAATGCCAAAATTCATTATTCCATAAATAAATATACGAATTAGAAAAATTCTCCTAAATCACATTTTATTCATCATACTTACCGTACTTCTGGCTTAAGCGGCAGTACACGGTACGTATAACCTAAGAAGCAAGAAGTAAAAAGTTGGTAAGAAAAATCTTAAAAATAGCACAAGTTGTCAAATAAAGTATTGTCCTGGAATTAAAAAAATTAAAAAATTAAAAAGTGTTCTTTGCAAAAAAAATGCTAAAAATGAAAATTGAAAAAAAAATTGAAGAATGCCAGGAAGAAAATCTACTCAAAAATTTAAAAGAAAAAAAAAATTGAATCGAGACTAAGTAACCTTTTTTGTACTTATTGATTGTAGATGAATGAAACCTTTGACAATCGAAAAATTAATTTTTATTTCACGATGTTCTGACACGTGTTGTTGTATTTGCTGATACAAAATCAATAATGTTATTTTAATGATGAATAAAATTGTTAAGAAATGAAAAAAGTATTTTATAGTGAAAAAATATCGAAAAAAGATGAGCTTCAAAAATTATTATTTTTTTTTTTAAATTAAAAAAAAATTATGAACATATCATTAAAAAGTTTGAAAATTATAATTTGTCCATATCTTTGTCTGTCATGGAAAAAATGTTCAATAATGTAAAAAAAAAAATATTCAAAAATCAAAAACTTCATAAGAATATTAAAAAATGTCCTAAAATGAAAATAATGTGCACATTTTTATTTTTAATTTTTATTTTATATAAATGTACATCGAGAGTATTTACAAAAAAAAAAAAAAATTACCACGGGTCTACAGGTGCTGATATCAGTATTCAGAATTTTAAAATTTTATTTTTGTAATAAAACTATGTTCTCATTTTCGATTAAAATTTAGCTATGAAAGATATTCATTCGAAAACTTGAGCCCAGATTCATAGTCGATACTTGATGTTTACTTCAGTAAGTGTTAAAAAATAGAGTCAAATTTAAAGAGAAGTTTAAATAAAATTTATTATTTCTGCTGGTCAGTTCAACTTCTTGTGAGCTAAAGTATTACTTAAACATCGAATGTTCAGGAGAAGTGTATCGATATTCGTTTAAAATCGAGTACGTTTTCCTCCACTTACTTAGATAATGGGCGGATTATCGACTACACATCTAATCTCTAGCCTTTTGGCCACTTCATTGGAGGACTTCATTCATCTCTTGTTTCAATGAAATCAAGTTTTCTCGATAGTCTCGCCAACATTCGAGTAATAGGTACCTGGCACCAATAAAATTCGACGCTTAACGACACATAGTTGCCCCATGTAGAAATGGGAAAAAAGCGAAAAAAATAAATAAGTCGAGCAACAATCGCGTTAAATGAGACGAAGAAAAAAACTTCCGCGCAACAAAAACGAATGACGTACAGGTACGCGTAGAAAAAATGAGGGAAAAAAGGTAAAGTAAAATGAATAAAGAAAAAAAATACAGCAAAGTTTTTAAAGTAATCAAAGTTGAAAAAACTATTAGGTACCTCTCGGCGAAAAATAACTCGTCGTTAAAAGATTCGTTCGTTTTATTGGTTTACGCTAGCAACGCTACCTTCGATGTTGAGAGATTTTCTCGTATGCAGCAATATCTTTATTCTTCGCATTGATTTACTTTATTACATTTCCGCTATTGTGGTCTTTTGGATATTATCGTTGGTGATTTATTCGCTTCGATTTTTGAAAATTTTTTTTCTACCGTGAGGTCCAGAATATCTGTTAATCATCGTTTACCTTGTGGTAATCACGGATGTAGACTAAATAGTCTACTTGTGTAATATTGTATGTTGCAGTCGGTTTGTTGTAAAAGGGAAATTTTATCAAGGTGTCTAAACTCTAAAGAGAAAGAACGATGATGCGAAAGACGAAAGAAGAAAGAAAAAAAAAAATAAAAAAATAAAAAAATATTGTGGGTAAATTGAATAATTGTAATTACTCACATTTATTATTGTTTCGCCTGAAGGCCCAGCTTCGGCATCGCCCTGTCCATTACGTCTTGGGTTAAGACGAGGTTTAACCATATTGTTTTTTATTTAAAATCAAAATAACAAACTTCTGAAACTTCTGAATTATAATCGTTCCAAAATTCAACTAAGCTATTTTCCATGTTTGTTTCACGATAAAAAACGAGAAGTTACAAATTCGAGAGTGGCCAACGAATATTTATTAAATGAATATTAATTAATGTTTATTGTTTTTGTTTGTTTAATTAATATTCGTTGTATTTAAATTTCCCGCTAAAGAAAAGATAGGTAGGTGTAACTGTGGGTATAGGAAAGATTCCACAGATTAATATCAAGATCGAAAATTAATCTGTGGAAGTCGAAGAAATTCGACAGTTACGAATGTTCTCGTCGGTGATTTCAGCGATAGATTTTATTATTGGGCCGTGCTCTCAAACGTTTGATGTAAATTCACCAGTTGAAAAATCATAATTCAATTTTAGCTGAGTTTTAATCGGTCTCAGAGTGTAAGTTACTTGCTGAAACAGTCGCAGTGAACTCTCACTCTTAATTGATTAAACAATAAACACAGTAAACGATATTTCATTATAAACGGAACAAGTTAAACCCGCCATTAGTCGCATGCTATTTATGTCACACCAGTGGAGGTTTCCTCCAGGTATCGCACCCTTGGAGGAAACCTCCAGGTTTATTTATGTTAATTAGTCGCACCCATGGAGCAAACCTCCAGGTACGTTTTTGCTAGATTTTTGGCATTGAAAATTTTTTGACATCTATGTAGCATCATTTAGATTGGCATCACATACTTCTATTAAAGAGATCGGAGTATTTGCCATTTAAGATAGCGGGTTGATGGTGGAGCGAACACATAATTTTCTACTTCCTTTTGCATTGGAAAATTTTCAAACTTTGCTAAGAAAAATAAATTACTATGGAGTTGAAATTAATACTCTTACCTCTTCGATAAAAATGAACATTTTTTCATAAATTCAACAAGCTTTGATAGCTTTGATATACCTAAAAAAATCATGGAAAGATCGGAAAGCAGGCAATTTGATGATGACCTCGGAAGACGACTCCTGGAAGATGACAATGATAGAAACAAATTTTTTGATGACCCAGACACAAAGTGAAGAATCAGACAATGAAATTTTCTCCGAACACAGCTCTAATTCCAACCAAAATCCAGTAGATGACAGCGATGATGATCCAGATTACCATCCATCCCCACCAAAATGGCGACGAAGACTTTTAAGGATAGGAATAGGCGCTCCAGTGGGACAGATTCTTCTCCAAGAGTAGCAGCTCCTGGTTTCCTTCTTGGTTGCGATTAATCGTCACATAATCCTGGAGGTTTCCTCCAAGGGCGTGACTAATCGTCACATAACCTAGAGGTTTCTTCCATGGATGCGACTAATCGTCATATAACCTGGAGGTTTCCTCCATTGTGCGACTATAGGTAGGTTTAATCAGGTAACGAACGACAATATGATCACGCGATTATAAAATTAAACCCGCACGCAAATATCTACTTGATTGTTACGCTGTTATTGAGTACCAATATGAGTATAACCGGTTCTAGACTAACTCTGCGTCGTATGTTTTTCGCATAGTATGGGCACAGTGCATCCATTTCGTCCCACTTCACTTCCCTTTGGGGACTAGCGCCCGCCGCCAAACCAAACGGAGGCGCGCGCTAGCCCCGACCCCTGCCCGCCATTTTTCCGAGGAACCGAGGTGCGGGGAAAATCGTGACGACTGCGCCCACATCACAAAACCGTGAATTAGCACAAAAAACAAGGGGGAAGAATTCTTACGCCATTATTCGAAAAAAAAAAGAAACAAAAATACTGTCAATCAAAACAAACAACGAATATAAGTATGGAAAAAAAAAATAATGATCGCATGTATGTTTATAATATATACATTACCTTATTATAGTAAAAACTGAGGCGTCATTATACAAAAAAAAAAGCATTATACTGGCAAATTCTCTCAAATATATCCTACATTACATTCACTAAAATATTTTCAGTGACATGAAAATCCGAAATATTAACATGGAAAATACATTCTTCCAATATTCCTGTATGTTTTATTCTAAGTTCTTTTCGTTCCTCATAATTTGACTTTGATCTAACTAAATGTTTATTTTCTTCAAAGCAATTTTGATAACTATTAGAGTCAAGCGTACAAAAACAGTAAGAAAATTTTGAGCTAAAATTTTCTGTAAAGCTTAATGCACTGCCAAGGCCTAAATTGTCCCCTGTAATCAAATATTTTTTAAATATAACTTCCTTTAAAAAAATTACCCTCAGATGAACGAAACAACTAATCAGTAATTTTAACATATATATATAGATATAATTTTAGTCATAATGGTGCCCGTTTTCAGCATACGAAGTCATTGTGGTGCCCGCTTTTAACGTTGTGGTGCCCAAATCGGGCGCCACGAGGTTTTTAAGCTGAAAACTATCAGAAAATGATCATCTCACCCCTCTGGATCCACAGTTAAAGTTTTAGAGGTGGGCACCACAATGACCATATTCATATATTAAAAATTAAACCCCTTAAAAATACTGGAGTTTATGGTATATATACCTTGTGGTGCCCGATATGGAATCCTCAGAACACACTTTCTTTGTGGTTCCATATGGCTGGGTGCCTCATAGTTCAAAATGTACGAGGGCACCACAAGATATTGAATACGTATATTCATTTTTTTTTCAAGTTTACATCCATTTCGATGCTAACGTTATGACAGTCGAATGTTACCTATCATAATAAAATCGTATGCAACCTTGGTCGTCGTGTTAATAGTAACACGTGGCACAGTATAAGAGAACGATCTAAGGAGCGTCCGTCTCCGTTGTATATACAACTTGACATTTAGTGTCGACAATGTAACTCTTGAAATGTGAGATATGGTTGGAAAACGTAAAATGTCGACCATATTTCCGAGTACACTGACGGTGGCGAGAAAAGCCTATCTGCCTACAGACTCGGGAATTTTCCTTTGGTTTATGATGTGTTGTGGTTTAAAAGGTAAATGTCGCGGTATCTTTGCCACCCGACGACGTATACATTGGCGGATTTAAATTTGACGCGAGCTCTTTGATGGAGATATTATTGCTCTTTGTGTGGTGACACGACATGTATGTACGTGCGCCTTTGTGTGCTTTTATATGCGCGATTGTCGCGTGGAGGTTTGAACCTTTAATTCGCCTTATCTAATAATACGCCAGCGTAATGGTATTTCGTGTCATAGCTGTTGTCTGGAATCTTCGATTTTGTTTTCCTGTTTCCGTTACTTCTTTCATGTCTTTTGATTCGTAATGGGAACTCGCGGAGTAGAAAAATATTTCTCTATGAAGTAATAGCTTACCTTCGTGGTTCGGATTTTTCGCCAATTTTTTCCTCGTCCTGTTTCGCGTGCTTATCAAAATATCCTCTCTTCGAATCTTGCTCTCTGCGAACCTATATAACAAATAATATCTATCCATTTGAACGTGATCGTAAATCGTACTCTTGTTTGTAATGGAATTTTGTAGCCGAGTTTTCAATTGAAAACGATGACATCCTAATGGTGTTCGACTAAAATTTCGAGAGGAGGCGCAGAATGGGTGAATAGCTCAAAATTTTCATTTTAAGTCTCATCTGGAAATGTGAGTTAAGGACACTAATATTTCTAAATTTCAATCTCCCAAGTATATTTGTTAAGGAGTTGAATTAAAAAAAAGGTGTTTTTGAGGATGTTCTCATATTTCCTCAAATCGATGCGGAAAGGTTACGTGTGTGGATTTACTTGTGGACCAGAATATAGCTCCTCAAATTTACAAAAAAATGAATCACAAATAGCGGATGACTCGAATCGAAGAAGGCTTGAAGAGCCTCAAATTACTCAAATTTGATAAATGGAACACATGTGATTCCAGTAACGAGAAGTATGCTGTGTTCAAGTGGCAGTTTTACGCTTGATTTTGAAGGTAAGAAAGAGGGGTTCAGTGTCTTCAAAATTAGTTAAGGTGAACAAAAAATCGAATTTTTTTGGTTCCCCCACTTTAAGGTAAAAGGATGAAATTAGGTTGGTCATTGTAATAAATGGAGAGATGTTTGTTGAAAAAATATTTAATACGTACTACACGAAAAACTATGAATATAATGTGTCTTACTGACTAATTGTATCCTAATATATAAGGGTAGTTTCATACATGTAATGTACCTAATAGATTATATTTAGATTATATTAAGTTAATTTAAGAAAGTTCATTTAATATAGCTACATATATTTGCGAGTATTTACGTTTATCATAACTTATTTAAGGAAGCCAGACATAACAAAAATATGTGCATTTGGTCTAATAGGTAAGTGGAAAGATGGTGTGGGTATCTTTGGTTGCTTTGGTATAGCATATTGTAGTGAGTAAATCTCTTAAAAAAAAAATATCTTACGCACAAAGTATTATAGCTTTTATATAACTTTAACAACGTGTAATTAAACACCAGATAAAATTGAAAAAAAAAAATAAAAATAAAAATAACGAATAGATATTTTTCTTTATACACCCTACGAAACAGCAGAGGATAAAATTAAATACCAAATGAGGTATAATCATAACTAATTTTGACTTCATCAATTAAACATAATCTCACGAACTTGCAGCTAGAATTGGTAACGAGTGTGGTGGTAAGGTAGGATAAAGAGGTAGTGTGATGTAAAGAACTAAAGAATCATACTTTTCGTCACACTGTGATGAAAATTCGAGCGGGAGTAATATTGCATTTTCGTAGTGTGTATGAAGAAAAATTATTTACGATGAAACATAAAATGCAAAGGAAGATTGTGCGACTTTTAGAAGTTATTAAAAAAATTTAATACAAAAATATTTATATCATGAAAAGTTCAGATTTTTTTTCAACAAAAATAGACAATTAAGACGATGCAAACAAAATTGGAATTCCAGGATGTTCGCCTCCTGGCTTGCAACCCGAAGTTTTAGTCGCGTGTAGCTTACTAGTGGTAATGTAAACTGTTTCGGCATTTTAATAGGCCGCTTTAAAAATCTAAAAAGTTCCAGACACTGATATTATTAGATGAACATAACTCTAACAGCAGTACTCATGCCATGAGTTTTCACTATGAGCTAACTCTTAAAATAGCTGAGTGAGAGTCGGTTATTTACGAAGAATTTGATTCGAAGATGTTGAAATTTAGGACATTTGGTGAAGATGTGTTTAATGGTATTAAGAGTATCTCAATGTTGTAGGCAACTTATTAAAGTGAACCAGACGTAACAGTAATACGTGTATTTAGTCTAACAGTTAAATCGAATAGCGAATAACAGTGCTACGAAACCATCAGTGACAGTTAAGCTATACATTCATACGTGCTAAAGATAACGAGATAAGAAACAATACATAATGCGTTCACCTGCGCATTAATATAACTTGATACAATTACATTGCGGCTATACGGGTGGCCGTTACATCCCCCGACGGAGAATCGTGTTTAAATGATGCAAAATCTCTGTGGTCAACAATTGCATGTTGGTAGGCTAGGATTTGTAGGAATTTGGCGTCTAGGTGATTTCTCTATTGGAATGTTATCGAGGAACTCTCAACATTGGAGCCAAAGGTCGTTGATTCACGTTGAGTTCCATATTTATAGCTGATGTCTAATAACATTTAATATAGAGTGTATAAATGACGATGACCAAAATGATAGTTTGAAAAATACATAATCCGCAGTTGATGTGTTTTTGTTCAACGAATGAAAAATCCGGGTTTATTTCCTCTTGTTGATGATGAAGCTCAATCTTCAAATGGTTAAATTTTTCTACATTGAGAAATTTGTAGTGGGTGAATCTCTCTTAAGAAAATATGATCCCACCCACAAAATAATATAGCTTTTATATAGCTTTAACAATGTGTAATTTAATACCCGATGAAATTAAAAATCAAAAAAAAAATTAACAAATAATAATCACATACATTGTAAAATTCGTGTACAAAAGAAAAGATTCATAGACGAGTATGTCAACAGGATAGGCTACATTTTGAATCGACTTTGTATGTAGGGTTAGTTCATAACTAGAATATGAGATTTCTTGAATTCAATGTGGGTGAAAATGGATCTAAAATAGCGGATCTTAAAAATTTGAGGATGATTTGAGGAGCCTAAAGTAGTCATAATTTGAGAAACATATGTTCATATGATTATTGCATGGTAAGAAACACCACATTCAACTTCTTGAGTAGTTTGGGAAGGGATATTGTAGGGGTTTTTAGAGTTTGTATTGGGTGTGGCCTGTAGATGTGAAGAGGTTAGCAACGTTATATATGCAAACCTGAGCAAGCCCCGCTTAAAATTGCTATTTTTTTTTATTAAAAAAAAAAAAAAAAATAAGGATCTATTTCATCTACACGGTCATGGTTCTTTTTCTCAGTAGGTACGTATAACCAAACTTCGCAGGCACTATATGTTATTTACGAGATGAAAAGAAATCATACTTACACTGTTTTTGAGTATTAAACAATTTCTCACTTTTATAAATATAGATTGTAATAAATATAAATCTAAATATGTTAACAAAAAATAATTTCAATTTTTAACCTTTAATCTATAACACAAAAAGCTTAACAAAAATACACGATATGATCAACAGAATGATTTAACAAATTAAACTTAAAAAAAAAATCTACTGTTGTTTAAAATAAATGAGTTTAATAAGAGTTTACCTAATATTTTTTTGTTGTTTTTCGTTCGCTGTTTCAATTCATGGTGAATTCCAACTTTTAAATGTAGAGAAACGATTTCCAAAATCAGATCTTCGAGATGGGCTTCATTTTTGTTATATTCTACATAGCTGTCCTGCAACTTTCTTATAATCTGAACTTGTATGAATTTTTCAAATTCTTGATTCAGTACAGATGTTTTTTTTTGCTTCTTCACAAAAAATAATTTTGGATGTGCGACAGTTGTGACAAACCCTTGGCGATGGTTTAGTAAGGAAGCCTCGATCTTTGAATTTAATAAATGAGAATTCAGTTTTCTATATGTTATCTTGTAAAAAAGATAAACAGTCGTATTAAAATCATAATGTTGAGCTTGAGGATTAGAATGATTATAATTATTATCGATATTTTACTACCTAAAAAGTGGCATTTCCCAACTTCCACGTATTAAACATCGTCTCCAACATTTCGCAGACATTTTGATAAAATAATTAATCACATTTAAGTTTACAAATCACTTAAAATAGAAATCGAGTTATATTAAGCTTCATCAACATTCAATTCAACAAAAATCAAGAATTTTTTAGGCTTTTGACATATTAGATCGTACCCCATACTTGGGTAGTCACCAATATGCAACCCGCCACGTAGAAGCGGGTTGTGAATACCATGATATATGGGGTACAGGGGAGTAAAGCAGCACCTGAATAGGTGCTACCTACATCTCCAAAGTGTAGGGTTTTATGTTACTTAAAACAAAAAGAAAAAGAATGCATACAACTGCGTGACAATAGTCACTACCAACTTTATTTATTGTTTTTTATATTTATAAAAGAAAATTATGACTGTAACAATGAATCATTGGTTAGTTACAAATAAAAAGAAAAAGAAAGGTTGTTCTATATGCCCGAGTCTCCCCTAAATTTATAAATTGATTTTAACACGGATTTATAAGCCTTTCCCAGCTGAATTATTTCTTTTTTTCAATGGGGATGTACAGAAATGATGTGGGAAAAATTTGTTTATCATCAATCATCATATTCATAAGTAATTAAACTTCTTTATAAGTAGAGTATTTAAATTAAATTTAAAAAATCTGTGGGTAGTAATAATGACAATCAACAACTGGCGTGTTATGAAAAAATTCTGAAGTCATCAGCCGTTGTGCTAATACACGCTTGCAAGAACGTGCACTGAGATTTTAATTTCGGCTCTAAAACTCATCATAATTTCGTATGAAAAATAATGTTCATATTTTTCCTGCTGTAAAAGTACATAGACATACACAAATGTAATTCATTTTTTGAAAAACCGTTCAAATTTGCGTTTTATTTTATTTATTTTTTTTAATTAAAATTCATAATTGGATATAAATTCAAAAATTGAAAGGAAGCAAAAATATAGAAATTTTGATTTTTCTTTACCCCTTCCCTCAAATATGGTCGAAAAGCATTAAAAATCTACATGAAAACTTGGGTAACTACAGCGTAAATAATGTGCAGCTTATTTTTGAAAAAAAGTAAAATTTAACGATTTTTGATTTTACAATGCCACTATTGAGTCAAGTTTGAAGGGTAAGGGTACTCCAAAAATGAAAAATGGTACGAACATGAAAAAATCGATTCATACTCTAAAATCCATTTATCAAAAAAAAAAATGTAATTTTGAAATTTAGGAGAGTCCTATTTAAAATTTTGATCAACCTCCCACCCAATTTGTGGTTGGGGTTTGAATTATTGTTAAAAACTATCTACACGTTGATTCGGACGGGAAACCAAAATTTCGTCAAAATCGGACCAGTAGGTGCGGAGGAGATGCTAACATTTTGTAGAACGGGCGAATTTTTTTTTTTTTTTGTAGCTACTTAAAGAGGAGCCCTCGATGAAAAAAATGTATACAAAAAAATTTCATTCAATATTTTTCAGCCCCATTATACGTATTATAAGAGTAGCGTTTTCAAGCGTTGAAATTTGCCACGCTCAAGGTCAGACAGGTTTCGTTTCCGTCTGGTCCCTACAGCCGAAGCAACGAACGCGTTGCGCGAACGCGACCAACGTCGCAAAAATATAGGAATTCTCCGAACATTCGTCTTCAATTGCGGGATCATTTACCAATCGATTTTCTCGAATTTTTGAAATATCGTTCATGTTGTGGATCCCAAGACGTAGAATTGAAAAAAATTAAAAACGGTCGAACGGAAGCAAAAATACGAAAATTTCGCTTTTCGCTCGGTCCCTCCTCCCCATTTGGGGCTAAGAAGTTGAAAATGACCACAAATCATGGGGACATCGCCTTACATGAGATGTTTAGGATAAATTCGAAAAAAATTTAATTTCGTCGATTTTGTTTTTTTTTCCGGAACTTTGGGCCCCGATTAAAGGGTGAAGGGTGCCTCGGGGCTCATCGAGAGTTATTACAAAAAATGAAGTACTCGCGTTGTAGAATAGGTTAGACGGAAAAATAGGAAAAAAATTTCGAGACGGGGTCCGGAAATGAAATTTTGGGGCCCCTCCCCCCCACCTGGGGGCTAAACTCGAAACGACGATTTTAAAACCTATTCCGTAGCGATAGAAACTCGAATTCGAAATTTCAAAAAAATCCCTTCGACGGTTCTCCAGTTATAAGCGTACAAACATACAAACATACAAACATACAAACATACAAACATACAAACATACAAACATACAAACAATTTCTTACTTTTATAAATATAGATTAAGTATACTATATTCTGAGCCCTCCGTGGGATTTTTCAAATTAGGTAATCGTAGTCCCTTCAATTTTGAGGCTGGGGTATAAGTGGATACAAAGTTTTTTCTTGTTCTTATCGAGTGCCATCAGGAGGCACTACTTCTATGGTAGAAGTTTGGACCTTCTGCATTAATTAACTCTACAATTTTCGAAATACCCTCCTATGAAATTTATAGCTCAAGTATATAAAGTGAATAAAAGCATCGAATACTCGAACAAAATTGGGAAAACGGGTTCAAAAAAGGCCAATTGTACGAACATTGGCGGCGCGGCAGTATTTCTAGACCCGCGAACAAAGAAAGAAGCGAATACGTGCGGAAATCAAATCACATGAAAATGAAACAAAAGCGTACTACAGCAATATATTCTCGCTCGAAAGGGAAGAGAAAGGGAGGTTATTACCTATTCTATACTACCGCGTGGTATTTATATATTTTAGCCATTCGGCGCGTTTACATTACCGCGTTATTATCGTACGCGTACCTTATAGAACTACTGTGCTATTCGCCGTTTCATATTTATTAAAACTTTTCGCCGAGCTTTTTATTCAAAAGTATCCCTCTGCAATCGCGTCACGTTTCAGATAAGGTTGGCGAAATATTGAAGTAATTTATACACGATACACGAGCATTCTTGCGTACTGGTTTTTCTTTTATTACGCTTATTTCGAAGTTTCTTCAGGGGGGGGGGGGAGAGTTCTTTCGCGTGTTTGGTGAATGTGTATTTTTGGCTGGCGGGGAGTTAATAGTAGGTTTGGTTTTGTTCTGTAGGGTGTTCCATCTTAATGTGGGCTCCTTCATAGGATGTGTAGGATTACTTATTTGACAATCATATGTGATGATTTGCCTATCCCTACTGATGGAAGGTGCCGATTTTTATTTCATCTTTTAAAGAACAAAAATACAATATACCAAAATGTAGAACAGGCCATTCATTTATTTAGCTTCTTCAGGAGATATTATGAAGTGACTCACCGATAGTTTAAAAGTAATGCTCCATCGCTCTTATTAAGCGAGTGAAAAGGTCTAGATTTCAAGGACGTATTTTTAAAATTTTTCTGGTAACTTTTTTAACATTATTATTTTTTCGGATGTTGATCTAGCTCATTTATGATGAATCATTGTTAAAAAAAAAATTATTTCAGAATATTTTTGATCTATGGAGGGATCTGGCATTTCTTTGCAATATCTAGCAGGTGCCATATCAGTATATTTGGATTAAGGATGTGAAATCCTATCAAGTGAACCCATTTTCAGCCATCAAGTCGTTTTGAGTAAATGATCATAAAAACTTTGAGCTTCAAGCTCTCATGATTTTTGAAAGCAACAGCTTCGGCCTGCTAGAATAATTTCTTATTTTTTCTATGCAGAAATGTTGAAAGAAAAACTATTTGGGTAATTGATTTTGTCGTTGAAGAGTCGAATCATTCTTGAAACAAATGGCTCAATAAACGTATTGTTTTTGTTGGTATTTTTTTTCAACAATTTTTTCGTGTTTTAACATGTTTTTACTCTTCAATTTATTGTTATAAATTGAAAAAGTTTGCATTTTTCATATTGTATGTAATATATTACTTGTGAAAACTTAATTTTATTAGCAAACAATCACGTTGAGATAATTTCAGTATTTTTCTGCGTTTTGAGCTTTTTTTTTTCAATTCTCTTTTTTACACACAGCATATCGGACTATGGGTACTTATAAAAATGCAATTTTACGAATACCTATGCGTAGCTACGCGTGTACTTATCATCAACGATGAAGACTAAGGAAGGAAAAGAGTCAGATATTCATCTTATTGTTCAGAATAGAAGATTTATAAGCTGCGCTTTTCGAGTTAAAATTTATTATATTTAAAAGCATTATCCGCTTTAGCATCTAAGGGCGAAATTTATCGGCGCTTTTTTCTCCATTATTTGGCTCGCGTGCCCGCAAACGGATGAGTTACCAGCGTTACAGTGATAGAATGCCGCCCTTATAAAAAGGTATTTAATTAAATTCGGTTCGGTGTTAGCTCTGGCCAACGGGTTGTTTATTAGCTTGGTAAACGTTTGTTTATTCTGTTGTTTTTTTTTTCCTTTACTAAGTAACGCGAAACTAAAACTTGACGTGTGTATCAACGTCTCGTTTAACACCCTATAAAAGTGAGGTAACGCAAGTTTTTTACAATTTATCGAATCGCCTATTTCTCTCCTCAAACTATTTGGGATGTTTTTATAATTTATTTTTCCGTGAATGACAATCTATATTTTTACGATGTGTTTGGTATAAATAATATTTCTTTGCGGTTTCATGTTGTTGAACATAACCGCCTTTCTGAATACTACATCGGCGAAATTTACTGATGAAATACGAGTGCTTACGAAATAAGGTGCTAAAGAAGATAACCATGTAGTTTTCAATGGTCCGAAAGCACAAAATTCACATAACTTTACTACATTTTTAAGCCTTACAAATGTAGTTATAGACCGTTGCATGTTCATAGATTTTGTGATTAAGGAATTGGTTAATAGTGAAGAACAATTTATATTACATCTCCATCTCGTTGGGGACAAAATCGATGCGAAGTATGCTATATTCAGCTATACAACATAACTTGAAGTCATCAGTTCAAGAAACACTGATGTTAATAAAGAGGAAACTGCAGTAAAGGGTTGATGCATAAGTTGCATAAGGAACCATTGCTTTTCAGTAAAGCAGTCACTATCGCTAAATTTTTATTTCAATGTATTTGTAGAATTATCATGATTACTAAAAGTGAAAAATTGGAATTGGTGATATAATTCAGTATTTAACACAAGAAGTGATAAACTTCAAGAGAACGAGGCGGATTTGTAACTATAGTATGATTTAGGTGATAATTATATTATTACTTACAAATTTTTTTTATGTTTGTATCGAATTCTCAACTCGATGTTTTAAAAAAAAATAAAGAATTCTTACAGTCATGAGCTCACAATATTAAAAAATTATTAATTTTTTAGCAACAACATATAGTCCAGTGCATTTAGACAGAAAATACACCAAAGGTCGGAAAAATTCCCATCAAAGTGATTTTTGGTATGGTTGTTAGGAATACCATTCTAAACTACATACTGTAAGAATTTTTTTTTTGGATAAATAAAGGAGACTGTTTGTTAGCGTAGAAATTTGGGAGCCCTGTTGAGGGTCCCTGCATTCGTAATAAAAACAGTTATACCACATGCAAAAATTATTTTTATTTTAATCTAACAGTACTTATTACAAATAAGAATTAATGACGGAATGGAGGCATCTGGGGAGAGGGTAGGAGCCAGCTCGCGTAACCACCTGTAACATAAATTACACACGCACTTGAGTACCTTCCATTTTTTAATAACAAAATTCTAACTAAGCACCGACTCTCTACGTAGGAGCTGTCGGTCACCTGTCCCGTGATGCGGTACCATATTAATATACCGCCCTCACTCTGTCGTTTAGGCAGGGCAGCTGACCCTCCATGACGACCAGTGCTGGGTGCTGTTTAGGAATACTAGACCCCAGTCATAGACTAGCTATAGTATCCCGACGCCAAATATATAGGCCGTACGTCACATCATCGCCTGGGCCTCAGACCCCGCGTAGTGCCCGCACAACAACACCTGGCGAGACAGTAGAGTTGCGCAACCCTCAAATTACGCTACGATAAAAATTAATTATATCATTACATCTAGCCTACACGGAGAGGTACCCCGTGAGTAAACCATAAAAGATTTAACTCACCAATTTTCTTCTATAACTTTGATCCGCGTACTCGTTCACTGCACTGATTTTTCTAAGTAAAAAAAACACCGGCCAAACGTCAACTTTAATAATACAAGTGAACCGCGGCAATCTGAAGCCAGTCTTGTCACTCGACCAGACACCCCTCCATCTGCCCGGTACGTCAGTGCAAGTACGCGGGGCTAATATCGCGGAAGCAAAAGAGAGTGAAAGGAGTCACGTGTACAACACACGTGTCCCATACTCTCACCAGGGTAGCCTTTCTCCATCAACGAGCGAGCCCGAACGAGGCTTCGCAGAATGTATATCTAGGGGTATCAAAAAAAATACCACGCAAGAGATTTACCTTTATTTACAATACTAAAAGTCCTGACCCCTAAGTGTGGAGCGTATCTCCCCAGGGGGGAAAATGTCCCCCCAAAATCAGTTTTTGGCCCCTATCTCCTCCGCATTTGGTCCTAGCGTAAAAGGTCTCAATAAAATTTACTCTCCTTTCAATTCCCTATAAAATGAGCCATGAACCATTTTTCAAGGAAGAACGAGTGTGGAGCTATGGCTTCCTAAGGTTGAGTAGTTTGGAGGTGTGTTGTGAAAAGTCGCTATAAAAAACGTCCTCGGGTCTTCACAAGAGTGAGTCGTTAAATGTAAATCATCGGGTAAATATAGTTTTGATAAAAAGCAACTGTTGTCGTAACGTAAATGTTAAAAGTTTAATTTTAAATATTAAAAGCTTTATCTCACATTGTTCTTGTTTTAATTTTATTCTTCACCTTAAAACAACGAGCCAAAAAGGTTCACAACAATATCCTTTACTCTTCTTGAGGTCTGAGACTACGAATTTATTTCCCATGCGGGTTCGTCCTGGTACTCTACAGCGTCGCCTAGGTCATCGTCCTGGGTTGGCGCGTGTTCGATGGGATCTGGCTGGTACCCGGCAACGTTCTGGTTTCAATTTGGTAAGTGTGCATTTAGTAGGGTGACTATTATGCGCGCAACTGTAGACGCACGATTTGATTTTAAGAAATATTTACAGCATGAATCACGTGCATAGTTCCAGGCCTTTTTCCTTATGGCCGATTTTGCCAGCTTTTGGAACTCTGGGCATGAGGTAATGCGAAGAGAGTTGCCAAAGTGCATCAGAAGGTTCACCGAGTAGATTTCGTTTACTTGGCGGCGCTGAGCAGTGTGTGCGTCGGGCTCATCAGGTATGTCTATGCCGTGCAGGAAGACTACTTCTTCTGCACCTTCATCTTTTAATACTTGTAGGGCTCTCGTTGCGTTTACCAGAATTCTTTCGAAGTGCCCCTTGGCGGCTATGTCGAATTCATGTAGGCAAAGTACTACCTTACTCTTGACTTCTGCTATAGTTTCCAGGTTTTCAATGAAGGCGTGTAATTCTATTGATTAATATAACGCGTAGGTAACAAAATGCGACGTGGCTAATTATAACATATCGGCGTAATTCACGATTCTTTTTTCGTTATTTTTACTGCGTATTTCCAAAGCGTGGAAGTTGGTAATGATTACTTTCCATGTATTAGCTAGTAAAATGAAGCAAATATTACTCTTCTAAGTTTTTAGTCAAATTTTCAGCTTTTAGCGAGCTGAGCTATTTTTGTCAACAAAACTGGTGGTGGAAAGTAGAAGTTTGATCGTATCCCTTGGGCGCCTTTTCACCGGAACTATTTGCTTCCGTGCGCCACGGTTTGTGTGGAATTTCAAGTTCAGCACTCCCAGACTGTTTTCCACAGGGGTCTACACTAATTCCAAATTTGATGGGTAACTCCTACGGTTACATGTCCGGATCATTTCTAGTATTTCTCAAACATTCCATGAGCGATTACATTTTTTATAATTTGTGAATATCGATTTTACTAGCCAAACTTTACCGATAGATTTTCCACTTCATCAAGCCCGCAGCTAGGAAAGAAAGGAGAAAACAGATTCGACGAAATTGACGGCGATTACGCCTTCCTTTGTTCCGGTAGAAGCGTGAAAAATTTTCCCGCCTTTCGCTTATCGTTGTACGATCGCTGCGGCGGCTTTTTAGTCGCGATTTGTTTAACCAGCTGTGCGTGTTCGACGCGAATTAATGCGACCGCCTATCTTATCGTAATCCGGCGTTATTTGCGGTACCCTTTTTATTTACTCGCTATATCGACGCGCCGCTCTATTGTTTTAATTACCGACGGATTAGCCGCGTTAGGATTTCGATTACGACGGCACGCCGGCCGTACGTGACGGTTTCGCGTGCCAATGTGCGCGCTCTTCCTCGCGTGATTTAAAATGAGGATTATAGCGAAGAAAAAGAACGCGTGTGGCGTGCGTATACGCTTACGCAAGCCGAATGAAATATACGTCGAAACGGTATTGAGACGTCGACGAATTTTTTCTCCGCGGGCCTAATGAATTTTCGGGGTTAGCGCTGAGGCAGCGAGGTACAGGGAATAATGACGTTGGTAATCCGTTCGGAAATTATTTTCTATCTTTCGTTGGCGGTACTGATTATTACGCGGGTTTTAGTATCGGCGTATTGTCGAGAATGGATTTCCCGGTGGAACGTATCGCGGTGTAGGGGCCTTCGGGTAGACGTGTATTATGTGTTCAACGGTTACGAAATCGTTTTCCTTGTACCTTTTTCTTCGTTTAACAAGTTCAAGAAAATTAACGAGTTGACGAGGATTGAAAATTTGTCGTTTATTATTCGAACATTACCGATTAAGATCAGTGTTTATTTTGTATAGTAAATGAAATATGCACACATACTTATTATACCATATGCTTGTAAATTGAGATTTGGGATAACAGCATTCGGGAAAAACATTTTCGGAAAATGATCATTCGGGAGAATGGCTGGGAACCGCTTACAGATGATATAGACCTATCTAATTCTTTTTGGAATTATAGTGTTTCATTACAGAAGTATTTCTTACTAAATTTATCATTATTGTGGGGTTGATATATCAGACATTTATGAAATAATGATTTTTTTCTCCACTGACCACCCACCCTAAAACTAGTATGGCCATCGTTATACCTAACCCCCAGATATTTAAAGTTTATTATACTGAGTGCAAAATGTGAATCATTTGCTTGAAATAGCACTGAAAGGAAGCAAACTCAAGAAATAGAATTGTATTGAAAACATGATCATATTTACCATCATACCTACGCGTCCATTTTGTTATTGGGAACATATAAGTTCCTAAGCCTACTTGTAGGTAACCAAAACAGTTTTCATTGAATTGTGCAATCTTCCACAGCCGATACCTATGCCTACTGAAAGCAGGAATGAGGTCAAGTAGTATGCTTTAGGTAGTCGTGTTTCAAATAAATATTGTCGGTCATTTCTATACAATAATGTGTTAGAAGAATCGCCAACTTTAATATCACTATTAGCGAATCTATCCAGTAATATAAGATGACAAGTAGTTTCCCAAACCTTTTCAACATCATCTTTGTTCAACACACGTTACTATAGTACTTCTACGTTTAAAAGAATTTTTTTTTTATTAAGCTTTAGTAATTCCACCTCTATATTACATAGGTGAGGAGTTTCTATGCCATACTAAACTTCTTGCGATGGCATATTTTTGCAACTAACAATGATAAAGGCTCATTATTAGTTAAAGTACCAGTCATAATCTTGCAAGTTGTCGAAAGGTAATCCAGATTCTTGATCACTGTGTGGAGGAAGCTTTGCTGTAGCATTAGAAGTGATATCACAAGCTGGTTGTGATATTTAATAGGTAGTTAATGTTGACTCATCAATGTTTAAAATACCTTTACTTCATCTAAAATATCTTTAGTTCATCGAAGGTATGCCCTTGAAAGTAGTTGAAAAGCATTTTCCCTTGTTCATTATTTATTGCATAGTGACTATGTTTTGGTGTTGTAGTCGATGACATATCTTGTACGGATAAATCATACTCATGGGTAGGTGTTTCCCTACATTTGGAATATTGTTCGTACGTTGGCTTTTGGCTTTGTACTATGAACAGCTGAATGCGTGTTCAGTCTAGGCTTATCATATATATATAAAGCTATATTTCATAAACTAGTTTGGTTAAGAAGCTGTCGGGAAAGTGAAGAATAATGGTGCGTGTTATACTGCTTTCTCCTAGAGGGTGAGTTTGTGAATACAGCTTCAAAACATCCAACTCAAAAGTTAATGCAAGCGTTTCACTCAGTATGTAATTTTTCATTATGTTAATGAATATACTGGTAGGCAATTTTACTTGCGTCTTTTTAAAATATGATTCTTCATTTTGTTAAACCATGACTCCACATGAGCGTTGTTTAAGTGGTCACCTATGTTATAATTTTTGTACGAGTTTAGCATTAATCCACTCCACACTGAAGCCAAAGGCATATGTTGTTTGTGAAGTATCTTACAAACTTGAGACAAAAAGATTTATTGCTCTCAGTTAGCATTAATCCACTCCACAATGAAGTCAAAGGCATATATTATTTTGTGAAGTACCTCGCAAACTTGAAACAATAAGATGTATTCCTCTCAGCTTGCGGATAGTTTTGAAGGAACTTCTAGACTTTAATGCTATTTTTACATTAGAATTTACTCATCTCAGCTTGCGGATAGTTTTGATCAAAACGTTTAGACTGTAATGCTATTTTAGCGTTAGGTTTAGAAAGCATTTTACCAAAATTACTTCAGTTTTCGTTAACTAGTATTTTTAGAAGCAAATGGTATGGTAATCTTTTCAAATAGATCATCACCTACATACCTTTCAATATTAGATATATTGCTTTCGATGTTTTTTTGAAAATAATTATGCTCCAAACTATGACTTCGAAAGCATGTACAGCAGCATTATGCATCCTCTTACTATATAAAATACTCACAAAACTACTATATACAATATACATATTGAAGGAAGGCGACGTTTAAGAAGGAAAATGCGTGTTAAATCAAAAGATTATATTACTAGTATCACATTTACAAAATGAAGTTGACAAAGAACTGGTTGGTATGTTCGAGAGAAAGTCAGGATGGTGAACTGATGTTAAAATGGAATACAATTGAGACTGGCGGTTGTCATAGAAACAGTGGTTTAAGGACAGTTGAAGTAAAAGGGAGCGGATGGTATTCACGATAAGGAAAATCTAATACCTTGCTCCCGAGCATTCCCCTCTTATTGATAAATTTCCTCAACAGTTGATAGGCTATGATTAATGTGAAAATTAAGCAAACATGAAGATATTAACATAATTTTTCAACGAAAATTTTTGCTAGTTTTGAGGTAGTTCGTTTGAATTCGTAGTAATAGTCTGTACAGTAACCACGCATGTAAAATGATTAGCACCTAGATAAACTGGTGTGATTTGGGCTAGAGGCCATGTTGTCAGTATATTACCTTTCTTAACAAGTACAATTTCCTCGATGTTGATAAATCGCTTGATGGGATTTGGCCTTGGGTTATAACTCTGTTAAATCCTCCTCGAACTAGTAGTCGCAAAAGTTTAGTACCAAATCTTGCATCCTTTGCCGGCGTTTTCCAATAGTGACCTTTGTTGGTGGGGATAGTAGCGTTGTTGGAATATAAAAATGAGCCAGGGTGATGATTTCGACTTAATGAAACTGTGATAAGTAGTCGTAAATTGAGACATGCTTCGATTCGGACCAGAATGGCAGCAGTTTCTTCATATATGAGTAATGACATTTTCAAAGTTGCACTGTACTGCTTTTTGATTCCTTTTATTCCCGCTTTTCAGAGACTTCTAAAATTAGATGCTGTTGGAGGAATGTACTGCTAGTTGATCTAACTTGAAGCAAGGTAGTTGTGAATTGTTTAGTCTTACACTGAGTTAGATCGATTCGAACCCTTTGTCAATCTCTTTTAAAGCGTCTAATTGGCATTGGTCTAAATAGTGAGGATAGTACACGGAAAAAGATGTTGGTGTTGAAATTAAGTTATTTCAAAAATTTGGGTAGGGTAAAGTCACCAGTAGTTGACACGCTACCGGTAAATTTTCAGAAAAAAAATGTTTTTATCAATACATTTATGCTTCATTTAAATTTGTTCATAATGGTAAATCGTCCAATCTTTCTTCACATTAAGAGTAGTTGACACCTAATTCCAATAATTGACAGCCCAGAAGTTGACACTTGGAAAATGGAAAATAAAACCATTTTATTTTGCATTTTTGTAATTATATTAGAGAACTCGAGTGAATATTAAATTTAAGCAATCGACAGTAATTTTCTGGCGGATCCAGTTTTGTAACAATGTTGTAAAATTGGAATGGTGCTTTATCTTCTACATTGGGGTAGTTATAATAGTATCCCAAATACTGCTTGGTGAATTTAGATTGCAGAAAAGATCCAATGAACCATCCTTTCTTTACAGCTTCAATTTGACCGATATATTTTTTTGAAATTTTACCACATTTATCCTTGAAAGCAACAACTACCCAGTCATTAATGGCAACCTCTTGAACTATAATTGTAAAAATGATATGTAAAAGCTGTATATAGGCAAGTAAATTATGAATTTGAAATTCCATATTAAACTTACACATACTAGTCGAACTTTTATAACTCGTATCTTCTTCAAAGTCGGATAATACAGATAATTGGAGGGATTTTTTACATTTAGCTGCTGGCTTAGTTTCTTGTTTAGCTTTTCGTTTAGCTGTTCGTAGTTTTGATTGAAGCTTCTTCTTTCTCACGTTTTTTTTCTTCCCTGATTTTTTGTTTTTTTTTTTCTTTTTCTTTTAAGGCAGCTTTCTTACGAAGGTGTACTTTTTTGTGATATTCTTGCCATTGTTCAGAAGTAATTGCAGCTGGGAGCTATTAAAAAATAACTTCAAAATGTAGTTATATATCAGTAATTTGTACCGACCTTTTCTTTTTTATTTTTCTGTTTTGTAACATCTCTTTCACTCTTTCCTGGCCAGTACAAAGCTTTTTTAAAGGGTGATGGTATATTTATAGGAGGCTCCGAACTTTTGGGGGGTGTATAACTTTCATTTGAATAAACTGCATTTGTAGGAGATGTAGAAGGTATAATATAATTCGTAGCTGGAGACTGCGGTACAATATTCGAAGGTAATGAAATATTAGGTGTTGATGAACGTATATCAGAATGTATATTAATATGATTCGATGTTGTAGACTGAGAAGTGATATTCAATGGAGAAGATATTTGAAATTCTAAAGTATTAGGGGTTGAACATTGACCATTAGGCCCAGTATTTATTTGTAGACCCAGTTCGAATAATAATTCTTCTAAGCTTTCAGACGTATTTTGTTCTCTACCTGTAACAGTATGTTTTAAAATTTTATTACCTTTCAATTTTACTCAGTTTGTAACTAGGTGCTAAAATACCCACTTATGTGTCCTGACATATTTTTCCAAATCATATAAAGTCCCGTATCTTCGATGTTATAAGAATCATTTTGAAAATCCAAAATTTTCTTTTGGCCAATTAAGTTTGCAATTCATCATTCGAATTATTTGCATTTTTCTTCTTCTTTTTGCGTTCAAATAAACTTGGTACAACCGCTGATGTGAATGGATATAAACCACAGTGTTTAAAACCATTAACAAGAGTTTCTACTGTTAGTTTCTGTATAGTAGCATAAAGTAGGAAAGAGAAATCACATCTTGTTAGTTTTTTCCCAAACTTTTGAGATCTAAACTCCGCTACCGCATCTCGCCATTTACTTTTTAATGGTTTAAAAACAGAAACATCTAGGAGTTGGCAGATGTGCGTTGTATTCGGGTATAATGAAATTAGAACAATTTGTTGTTCTTTACAAAACACTGATAGATGTAAAGAAAGATGCGATGAATGGCCATCTAAAAATAAGACAACCGGTTTTGAAATTTTTGTCTCTTCTAGCCACGGATTAAATACATTAGTAATGTATTCGTAAAATGTTTCTGCTGTCATCCATCCACATTTAGATCGGCCTATTCCCCATACTGGAGGAACACATTCGGTAAGTTCACTTGAGATTCGATCAAGGGCAAATACAACCATTGATGGGGCAAATTCCTCAGCTGCATTTATCGTCATCAGTACTGTATAATTTTCTTTATCGCAATTTTTTGATTTTTGATGGACATCTCTAGATCCTTTTTCTGAAAGTATAAATTTGAAATGGATAGAACGAACGTAAATGTAGCCAAAATTTAATCAAAAATAGTTACCTACCAGCCAAAACTTTTTTTCCTTTCGGATTAAGGTAAAACCCACTTTCGTCACAATTAAAAATTCGTCTTGGGTCATTCATATCAATTTCACACTCAGTAACATATTTTTCTACTTCATCGAACCATTGTTTTATAGTTCCTTTTGTGACGGAGGCTCTAGCTTGACTCAGGTATTCAGGTGTACGATAGTCAACATCTGGGTGACGTGCAAGAAATGATGCAAGCCATTTTTTACCTGGCTTTTCATCGATGAACGGTGTTTTAATATGCAGTTGTTTTACAATTTGTTTTACGCTGGTTTTTAGTTCATCCGGCAGGATTGGAAATTTTGCCTTTTGGCAATCATTAATCCATTTTACCAGAATAATTTCCGCTTCATCACCAAGAACGCAATCGGGCCCCTTTTTCGATTTTTTAGATTTTCCATTGCAGCGGTACAGTAAGGTAGTACGGTTAATACCATATTGCTTAGCTGCTGTTGCACAAGGAATTCCCCGTCGTACAGCAGCTATAGCCTCCATCATGTTCTTTTCATATTTGGAAAGCGACATTCTGTAAATAGAAGAAATTACTAATAAAAAACGCTATTTTTAAATAATGTCAACTACTGGATAACCATACATTTTTTTGTACCTAATAATTGACATCTATAGAAATTAATTTAGATATACTCAGATTTCATCGCCGATACGCTGAGACAAAAGTAAATTTTATAAGCTTTATTACGTTACTTTCATTTTTTTTTCATCTTCAAAACTCGCAAGTATAAAAAATATTTTGTAATTACTTACCTTTTTCCTGTTTTGCTAAGTAGTGGCATAATTTTTATCACCAAAACAAAAAATCTCAATTACAACACATGTTTGTAAGTGAACTGGCTGGAAACCATGGTCAACTATGATCAAGGTATGTGACTAATTTTTAGAAGCAATCAGTGTTGCCATAAGATGTATAGAAACGTCAAAATGATTAATTTATTATAAAAGTGTCAACTACTGGAGAGGTGTCAACTACTGGTGACTTTACCCTAGAGAGGTTCAAAAAATCCCCAAATTTTGGTGTTTGGCCCATAACTCTCGTTCTACGGGATGCCAAAGGTTCAAATTTTGGATTTAGAGGTAGAATAGTACTTGGAAAAAACTGTTTTATCCAGATTTCGATATCTCAATTTCAGCACCTCCCCTCCCGAATTTGGGGCTTTTAAAATCGAAATGGGACTTTCGCTGTAATTTTAGCATCATCTACGACTCAGTACCTTTCGATTAAAAAAAAATCAGCTTCTTAGCTGCAATAGGGACCGAATGATAAATTGCTGAATTTTTTTTGTTTGTAGCTTTATACAATTAAATGATTACTACAACTATGTTGTCTTGGAAAACAATTTTAGAACCTTGGAAATCAGTAAATTGACAGATGAAGTATTTTTAATTTGTAAATGGTGAAAAATACCTCTTACCTACGAAAAGTTGAATTTTTCAAAACTAATATTTTTTATGATTGAAGAAAATTGAAATTTAAAACTTTCTGCAGCAGTCTTTAGTGAAAAAATTTGGAAAATTTCGATTTTGTTCTTCTCACTTCAAAAAAAAGTTGAACTTGAAGACGAGATAATTTGTTGAGCTTAGGCGTGATTTAACCCTCTCCCTCTCCCCATATTCGTCATTTTGAAATAAACCCTTAATCGATTTACCCGAAAGAGTATTTAAAGGGATTCAGAAAACTCGAATTGCTCGTGTTGAAATTGTTTTGGAGTTCAGCGTCTTTCCCATGGTACTTGACTTCGATTGCCTATCGTAATCTTAACATTCAAGTGTTTAAATAGTTTGGTAAATTTTCTCGCGCCAGATCGACGACAACAGGAGGGAAAAGTTGAACGGCAAAAACTCTACGCCGAAGTTTAATACGCGGTTGGCGTGTACGTAAACGTTAACGTATACATCTCCGTAAGCGTAGTAAATATTGAAATTGAGCCGACGACGCGACGAGGGGGAAAAAATTGAATATAATATGTTGTTTGGATATACGCTATAATGCTCTATACGCATACGAGTTTAGGAGAAAAGGATACGAAAAGTTTGGCGATGCGAGTTAAACTACTTTCGTCATTTCGCTTCTCTTATAACGTATACTTAGTCTTCGAACAGGTATACCTATGGTTTGTAAATTCATACGAGAGCAATACGAGCTCACGCTGTTGGTGTTTGTTGTAGCGTTTCTATTTTTGTTTTTCTCGCTTCGTCATTCTTTCGACTACATATTTCAGTCTTGGCGAATGGGCAGGGTTTTTCCTCGTTTTTTACTGCGGTATAAGCATCACGTCGCGGTGTTTATTAACGAATGACTGAGTTTGTGTGCGTATGGATAAAGACGATTGTAGTCTCCGTAAACTGTTAACGACAACACCAACGTATCAAACTAGAAAATTTGTTATCGACAACACTAACGTATTAAACACTTTATTAGTCTGATTTTAAAAATATAATTACTTGCTACTGTGACTTTGGTTTCTGTACTTATACTCGTATCTTACATGATTTTAATCTATCAATAGAAAGATAAAATATTATCACACTTCATTTACAACTAAATATCTTAAGTACTAGTGTTAATATTTAAGAAAACTATCTTAAGTGAAAAATATTTTATTCATCGACTGTTTACAAGAACGTACAAACATATACTAAAAACTAAAATGATAGCTGCTTAAAAACCGAGGGTGACATCGTCGTCGGCAGGAAAACAGGTTAGTGGAAGAAAAGAGAAAGTAGCGTTTGTGTAGGGAGGAACAATGGTTAGAAGGAATCTGGTTTCAACAATAGAATGGTTAGCAGAAAGATGGGTGAATGAACAGTTCAAGGCTAGAGATGTGGTGTATGGAGACTTGCAGGTATAGAGAAGTTTTACCAACTAGCTCAATCGATATTTGGAAATATGCATGGAACCGGAAGCAACCGATTAATTAATAGATAGTTTTAAGTTTTAATAAATATTTCTCGTTTTCTTTATCTTAAGTAATAAAATAAAATAGTATAGACAGAGCCGATAACAAAACGCAGGAATGCCTTTGTTGTTGATGGAAAATTTTTGGCTTTTGCTATTGGGGAAAATTTTCAACTTTATCTTTGGTGATGAAAGATTAAAAATGAAAGGATTTGTACCTATTTCTTCGTCCTATTGTAGTACTTCAGTAGTGATGTTAGATCCAGATGAAGACTACATAGTTTCTCAAGTCATGTCTTGAGTCCTATTTTTAGAGGGTCAGAATAGCAGAAATTCGCGTTTTATCAAAAGTATTGCCAGTTGAAAGTTCCCAGTTCTTTCACAATGAGCAATTTTTTCCTAATCCCATGATAAAAAATAACTAAAATTGCATCAAAATCAGTGGGCATTTTCTCTTCTACTTCAATCTAAATATATGTGTGTTCGATTGAACAGAAGAAAATTCTTATAAGGATATGTGGTACGCAGCACGTATAAGAAAAATTAAAAAACAAAAATAAAATTAATTTTTCATCAGAGTTTTTAACAATAAACTGAATTTTGAAGGGGAAGGTGGTTGGAGGAACTCCAATTTTTTTTGAAACTATTGAGACTTTTGAGTAGATGTTTAAGCATCACCAAAATTCAGTAAAAACGAATTGAAAAAGCAAACAAGTTCTTATCATTTATTTACCTTTTTTAACGTTTGGGAAAGATTTTCTCCTTTTGCAAGTTACCCTAAATATCCGGGAATTGCTTTCGCCATACCTGCAGACACCCAGGAGCATCCTTTGCACCTTACCTTACATGTTCTCCAGATCAGAACATTATGCATTACATGGAAACAATTTTTGGATATGCAATTACAATCATTCTAAAATTTAAAAAAAAACAAAACATTAATTTTCAAGTATTTTTATGTTGTATTAAGCTTTTCGAACCTTTGAACGGGAATATCTCGAAAACTTTTAGTTCAATTTGTAGCATGCTTAAGTATAGTCGAAATCAGCAGAATTTTATCATCTTGCTCGATAGTAAGTCAGAAAAATTGTTACAGTTTCTCTTCCAAGTCTTTTAATCGTTTTTATTTGTAACAATGGTCAAATCTCAGGTGCAAATCTACTTTTTTTTTTTTTTTTTTTTTTTAAGAAATGGTTGTAACTTGGAATAGAAAAACTAAACGAATTTTCTGGACTTACTATCAAAAAGAAAGTAGAAATCTTGATTATTTTGGCTACCTTAAGCACGTATGATGTTGCAAAAGTTTTAGAGATGTTTTTGTTCAGATGTTCGAAACGCGATACTGCCAGTTTGAATGAGAAAGAGGTTTAGTGCCTAAAAGATTGCGATTTAGAAAAGAAAGTAATGGAATGTTCGAGGAGGTTTTTGAATATTTCGAAACAATTAGTATAAATTTAGAAACTTGAGACTCAAGTTGGAATGTGTTATATCAGTGAAATAAGAAGACTGTTGTTGTTTGTATTTTTTTATGAAAAGAAAAATAGTGCAGCTCGCAACAGTGGAATCTCCTCCCTTGATTGCAGTGATGCGCGATTATCAATCGATTAATCGATTCAAAAATAAATCGATGAACATTGTTATCAAAATATCGTTTTTTTTTTTAAATTCAACTATTTTATTTGTATAACTTGAAATTAAAATATTAATTTGTGAAATTAAAAATAATTTTTAATATTTATAAATTAATTAAAAAAAAAATTAATTTAATTGTAAAAATTCCAAGGTATTTTTGTATTTTTATAATTTTACTCCAGGCCCTTAGCTGGAAGAGGGCTGATGAGTTAAATCCCCTCTAGAAAAATCCACCTCCTCCCCTTTAGTAAAATTTTGTATTCCATATAGGAGTACTAACCAGCAAAAAAAGAAGTGAAAGCCGCCTTTTCTAAGACTTGATTCTCTTCCCCCACCCTCTCTAAAATGAGGGGTTGCCTGTAGACCTGTCTTACTTTAAGAATGATCAATTTACGAATTGCTGGTATAGAAATGAAAAATTTCAACTACAAAAATAGTGAAATTTGAAAATAGCGATTAATCGATTAAAAATTCTCTTCTCATCTTGAATTGGTCTTCTGGCCGAGCCAAATCATTGTGTAAGATGTATGAATTGATGCCAGCAATATTCAGAATGGTGAAAAACAAAGTCAAGGTCCATCTTCGCGATATTAGACTCACAGAGTACTGGTTCTTCATGCGATCAACAAGATCGACACTTCCTTTGTTATTGTTATGAAAATCAATAATTTTAGGTATTCTTCGGGGGTGATTCTGTATGACTTCATTATTTCTATCTTCTTTTCTAGATCAAAATAAAATCACAAGTTTACTTTTATCTAAAAATGAAACTAAGGTTCAATCTTAATTGAATCCAAACATGGAAGAAAATTCTTCTCTGTTTCCTTTTTGAACAAAATTTCCCGGAATGAAAGTTCGATTTATGTTGACTGGTCCATTAATAAACCACAAAATAATCGATTATTTAAAATTTCGATAAATCGCTTTTTCTATCGTTACTTGCTGGAGTTGGAACGTGCTTTCCTATAATGTGAACCTTTCAAAATTTCGATATTCTGCATCTTCGAAGAAGTATAATTTATGTACCATACCTTCCTGAAGCATCACTCTTCTTAAGATACCAGGTATCATCAGACAAACGGATTGAGTCGTTGATATTATCTTTATTTAAGTAGGTAATGCAATAGTTCGAGTATTACTTATGGCTCGATGGTATAGATGCAGTTACATTGCACTTTGTAATCAATATTCGATCGATTTCTTGGTATATTAATTTTTCCCCGAAGTTGTGAATACGTCCAAGTTTTTGTTAGCGTAGGCTATTGCGTTTGTGTGCGAGGAAAGGTTTTATGTATTAAAAGGTAGGAGGTAGAAGGAAAAAAAGCTTCGAGACAATTTACATTTATACCAATTCCAATTTCGAGCGGCACCAATGAAGTTTGAAAAAAACTCCGCTAACCATATCGTGTTTGAGGGGAGAAAATTTTTTTCCTCTTCGAAAAAGTAATAGACGAAACCTAAGGAGTGCTCTTTTATATACTACGCGAGAAAAAAACACTTCGCGCTGTTATGTTTTTTCTCAATAGCTCGATCGCGAATTTTACGTGTCGTCGAATATCAAAGCGATATTTTTTCCTCGCTCGATCTCCTGACCTGGATTTATTCCGCGTCACGGCTTCATAAGTCTGAGATTACCTGATTAAGGGATTTTTTTTCGACACGAAATAGAAAAAAGGACCCAGAATACGACAAGTAAATGATGTCGGATAACGTCGAGTTGTCATTTTAACGTGGGAAATTACGCCAACGTAGACATTCGTCGAGAATTGAATTAAGATCTGCTATCGGCTGCGGGAAGGGGGAGGTGTGGTTAATTTAATTTAGGCTGCGAATCCGCGTCTAAAGAGTATACGAATCGATTATTTTTAGTTGATTTGATGGTGTAGTCGACCATCTTTAATGGGTTAAGATTAATTTAAATAAAAAGATGAAAATTATTAAGCTTCTAACTTGAATTATAATATCATTTATTTTATCTTATTTATATAGTTTAATTTAAGACATTATATTTTCAATATAAAATTTTTGGCATAATGATCGAATCTGTAACCCAACACGGGAGTTTGAATCAAAGTAAGAGGCTACATGGGGTGAAAACTATGGTGACAAAATTTTAATTTTTGCATTTGCAAATCAAAATTGAACTCTCAAATTGGCAAGACAACTGGACAGCAAAAACCCAAAACAAACTTTTTCGACACAAAAAATCTATAAAACCTTGGAAAAATTTATCTCAGCTAAATCGCTCAGAGGAAATAATAATTACTAGACTCCGAATTGGACATACAAAATTTACCCATAACCACCTCTTTCAAAAAGCCCCTAAACCCTTATGTGAATTTTGTAACACCGAACAAGTTTCAGTCACACACCTCCTTTTTGAATGCCCCAATATCAAACAAACCCGTGACAATCTAAACATCCAAACAACTAACATACCGGACAACCCAGACGAATTAAAAAAAATCCTATCCTTCATACACAAAATAAAATATAAAAACCAAATATAAACTAAACTCTCTACACTGGGCGTAACAATCCTGGCAATTATACACGCCCAGTATAATAAAAAGGGGAAAAAAAAATTATTTTAAGGCAAGTGCAAAAAATTTTTATTCAATCTTTTTTTTTTAAATATTTTAATTTTCCAGTTTTTGGATTTATATTTATTTTTTTTATTTTTGTTTAATTTTTTTAATTAATTTTTTTTTAAATGTTAGATGCAATAAAAATAAACACTTTCTCTTCGCTGAATAAATAATGTGTTTATTTATTTATTTGAGGAAAAAGTGGAGCTTTTTGTTACTCAGTTTAAAAGGGAATAAACTATTTCGAAATAGTCTCTCAAGAATTTTTTTTTCATATTAATTGAAAAAATAAAATTGCGATTATATGAAATGCATTTCAATGTTAAAACTTCCGACCTCGTTGACAGAGAAAAATACTTCAAATTCTAGGAGAATGGAAAATAGAAAGAAATCTAACTCGCTTCATCGAACAGTTTCTATCACATAAAGAGTTCCAGCATCGAATTAATGATACCCTTTTCTCCACTCGTAACCAAGATTATAGCACGCCTCATGACTCAGTGACTATAACCTAGCCCCTTTTCCTATTGAAACATCATAGTTATTAAAAATAATAAAACATTCCGTCAAATACAGCCTCTTCACAGACGCTTTAACTGTATTATACCTATTTCTGTCTTTGTGTGACTGAGAAATCCAAGTTGAAATTTTTTTCTTGTTCGTAATTTTTGAAAACATTGAAAAAATTACTGAAAAAACTTTTTATTGTCAAGACAGTATAAATAAAATTTCAATACACTTATCCAAAGATTTTGGGAGCCATAATTCGTTGTTCACGAGAGAGTTGACTTGAATACCGCGTGTGAGTAAATCGGCTGGATTCATGGAGGTGTTCACATAACTCCACTGATCATGAGGAAGCGTAGATGTGATGAACTCCATTCGATTGCGTACAAACGTTTCATAATGAGAAGCTGGACCTTTCAGCCACGCTAAGAGTCGCATTAAGAACGCGGGATTGTTAACGATTTTAGGGGGCTACTTTTGTCTTTGAACATACTAAGGTATATTCAGGTTCGCGGTTGGTTCGAGATTTCGCGTACACTGCTGCTCCATATACGGGGTTGCTAGCATCGCAGAATGCGACAAGGTCAAATTTCGTTTTTTCAGAAAAATATGGACGTTTTATAGCGAACTGTGGCAACGTATTAAGCTCACTGTAGAAGGTACGGAATTTTTCAGCTAGTTCGCTGGAGACTTGATCGTTCCAATCCTTTTCTTCCCGCCATAAATCCTGCAGTAGGATTTTTCCTCGTATTGTGAATGGCGTTACAAGTCCGAAGGGGTCAAATATGCTAGCTACGAGTGAGGAAATCAACCGTTTAGTGAATGTGAGGTTACCAATATCGATTGGTTTTACTCGAACACGAAGCTCATCCTCATGAGGGTGCCATTGGAGTCCAAGCACTTTTGTAGCTTCTGCCGAGGTGAAGGATACTGGCTTAAGTGGTTCAACGAGCAAGGGATCGTAGAAATTCGGGCGAGTTAGAGACGTATTTTCGAAGCAGGAATTGTGCGCTAAGTAGCGATTCGTGGATTTGGCGCTGTTTACTGATCGCATCGGGAATTGTGTCAGCAGCTGTCTGGTAGGCCTTCCGACGATACTCCTATGACAACGGTTGACGATTTTTCGAACTTTAATTTATGCTTTCGCACGAACGATTCGGACACAATATTGCTTTGCGAGCAAGCATCAATTAATACGCGAGCAACGCAATTATACCTTCCACTGGAAGCATTCAATTTGATCTTGAATTTTCAAATTTTCTTGAACTAATGTATGCTCTTTACATCTGAATGAAAATGTTTCAAACTAATACCTACTCGTTGCATCGATCAATAGCCAAATTGCATGGTGCTTGTAACACCCAATCGAACCTGAGCCTGGCTGATATGCGGTGTAAATGGTGATACAACATAAGTGACCTATGTTGGCTTCTCTCACGGCTTATTCTCGACCCCGAAGGTTCACGAAAGTTCGTCATCGCACAGTTACCCCGAGTTTGCCGCAGAAATACTCGTAAAAAGCCGATGAAAACTGGTTATATTCGGTTTGGTTGAAAAAGATCGTGGAATTTGCGAAAATTAAAGGAGTTGGGAATGGAAATGTAGATTAATTCGTCGTACGAGAAAATTACTCTTTAATAAAAGTTATTACGCGTAGTCATTCAATTAACGCTTCTCGGACCGCAATACTCCCGCGCATTTAATTACGAAGAGCGTTTTAGCGCGTAACGAAAGATATACCGAGTATAATAGGGCGCTTTCAGTACGGAATTCACCGAGTCGTCTTGGTCGCGTCTCGCGGGTAATCCTTACGTAGGGCGAACGAGAACGGAGTTTAAGTTTGTTGTTATTTTTCATTAGCGTAGCGTAACAAGAACGCTACGCGGTTGAGAGTAATTTGGCTGATTTCGTGGCCGTTGTTGAAGTTCGCTAGGCGTGTAAATTTTGTATCGCTGTTTAAAATTCGCTTAAAACTAGTCGGCCGGTGGTTAGGTCGTGGTTGGAGGGAATTCAGCGGGGAGAAATTTCGCCGTTGAGAATGGCGAATTGTGATGGTTGGTAGATCGCGGATTTATTTCGGATGAGAAAGTTCGTAGAGGTGGATTTTTTTCTCGAGGATTGCGTAATACGCGAGAATAGGGATTTGTACAATAGTCATGGAATTTTAAGTATACCTTCAATTAACGAAATTAAGTTGTACGCTGAATCACTATAACTTTGATATTCGTAGATATAGTTCTCTTGCGGTCCATTCAGTGGGGGGGGGGGGAGATAAAAGTATAAAGCTCGAATTATATGTGTTCGTCGAATAATTTTGTCTTTTTTTTACCTTCTTGTTTTAACCTATTTTATTCGTGTGGATATATGATCGGTTTACACGAGTTACGTGGGAAAACTTATGGCATTTAATTTTAACTATCGATGAAATTTTTTTATGCGATTGAAAAAATCCTTTGGCTCATTGCAAAGAACCGCGAGACGTTTCTTTAAAGAATAAGTTTATTACGTTCTTTATACATGACAAAACTACGTACTAAGTACTCGAAAAACTGAGAACAATTTGTCTTTACTGAATGATTGTATTCTACTATATAGGGGTAGTTTCCTATGAAATATCTATCGCCTGCTGGATCCGAGCCTATATTCATCACAATTTAGTTTTTTCAGTGTACGTAAACAGCTGCAATGTAATTTCAGCAAGTTATCTTGAAGGAACTCATCATTACTTGTAGATAATATTTGTAGCTATCTTAAATGAACTTATCTCAAATTAACTTTCTTAATTTAACTTAAATTAAGAAAGTTAATTTGAGATAAGTTCATTTAAGATAGCTACATATATTATCTACAAGTAATGATGAGTTCCTTCAAGATAACTTGCTGAAATTACATTGCAGCTGTTTACGTACACTGAAAAAACTAAATTATGATGAATACAGGCTCTGATCCTGTAGGCGAGTCACCGAGAAAATCTCGGTGGGCCGCGAAGTATTTGGGCCGATTCAGGTAAAAATTGGGTCACTTTAACTTCCAAAATTTGATTAAAAAAAAATCCATAATTTGAAAAATTAAAGAAAAATTGGGCCGATTAATACTGAATGGGCCGTTGAAAATGGGATTTCTCGGCGAGCCGGTAAATTTTCCTATTTTAGGGTACAGCCCTGAATGAATACATAAAAAAATCAGCATTCAGTACTGGAAGTTCAGTAAAACTCGGATAGTAACCATATTTAAGTACTGAGTAATGAAAAAATAAGGCCTGGATTCTTTATTAAATGAGTAATGTAACACAAAAAAGTAGTAATGATTCATGAAAGTATGGAACTGATTCCTACGTTTTGCAAGTGATTATTCTTTGAGATTAAGGAAAGAGTGTGGTATTCGTGGATACTCTTTACTTATTTTTAAGTAACAATTACTGTACTTATTTTTGTACTTTTTACTTCAACAGTAGTAATACATACTTACGGAATTAACAATTGCTCCTCACTTTGAAAGACTGATAACTGTATTTTGCAAGTAATTATTCCTTGAAATTGAGGAAAAGTATTATATTCGTGGATATTGGTTACTTCTTTTTAGGTAATGATTACTGTGCTTTTTTGCAAGTTTTACCTACACTGTAGTAATATATACCTATAAAATACACACTTGCTCGTCAATTTCAAGGAATGGTAACGTAAGAATACAGTAACCACTTCCATACTTCAGGAATGCTTACTATTTTTCCGTGTCATCGCTACTCGTGTAATTTGGGGTTCAATCCTCTCTTTTCTCATTACTCAGTTCTGAAATACAGTTAGTATACAATTTTAAATGGCTTTCAGTACTGAATACCATTTTTTTCATCTATTAGATACAGTTTTGTTGGGTAAAGAAAAACAGTGAATTGATTACGAACTTTATTAAGATGAAGTTGATGTTAAAATAGATATATAAAAAATGGTACGGTCAGGGACGTACCGAAGACATTGTTCAAGGGGGGGGGGAAGAGAAAACCAAAAATTACCGACTAATGCCATGAAATTTTACCAACTGTTGCCTTTCGGTATGTCCCTGGGTACGGTAAAACGCTACATTTGAGATTAACATAAAACTTAGCTACACATAAAAATACATTTGCATAAAAATTAAGGAGTTGGAAAATAATAGCAAAAATGATTACATCAGAATTTACAGCTTGATTAAAAGAAGTTGGAAATATAGTGCAAACTTGATTATTTAACGGAAGGCGTCAGATAATGCAACAAGATTACCGGAAATTATATAGAATTATAGCAATCGCTACCTCTCTAAAACACCTAAGTTTAACAGTTAGATTTAGCAATCGCTACCTCTCTAAAACACCTAAGTTTAACAGTTAGATTTCTAATATAATTTTGTTATTTTTTTTTTTAATTCCTACTTTCATGACTTTGCATTTAACATTAAATTACTATTATCACTGCCAAAATATTATGAATGCACGCCATTGTATGCAATAGGGGGGTTTCCAGCCTCTGCAGAATCAAATAAAATCTGTAATTTATTGTTAGCTACCAAAATATTTCCATGAATAAACAAAATCATAAACGAATCAACTTTTAAAGTCTGGTAAACCCATAATATGCGCATATGTATAAATTTAACATACCTTGATTTTCTTCGGTGTGAATAACTTGAATTTCTGCCATGGTTAAAAAATCTAATTGAAACAAACACTCGCACAGACGCACAGTAATGTCACGTTTAATATTCTAAACAAAAACGTTTTGAAAAAGGGTACTTTGGTTAAACATTTTTTCTTTCTTTTAATCAACAAAATAAGTGCAAGGGTAAGTATTTTTAAAACTAAAAGAACGGGGCTGCAAAACCGCTACGAAAACCTCAACTAAACCTCAACTAATTCTGAATGGTTTTGCAGCCCTGTTAAAAAAATAAGTATAAGGTAACACATTTTAGTATTTTGAATTGAACTTAATCAAATTCATGACTTCATGAGGTATGGTAAAACATGTTCAAAGTACACCTTTGTTAATACGTTGTATACGTTTTTGCAAAATTGGTCCACTATACCAACATCATCATCTTTGTGAGAGTATAAAATGAGCACACCTTGTTTTAAATTACTCAGCCAAAGCGCTAACTGAATTTGACCATAGTAAGGATGGTGTGATTTAAGATAGGGCCCATTTTCATCTATTTTCAAAAAGCTCAATTTCTGAAATAATTCAGCAATGCCTTGCTCCTTACCACTGGCAGGGCATTTGACTTCTAATATACAACTTTTACAAACGTTACGAAGTACTGTAGGGTCATTCGAATCTACATTGGTCACTTGTGTAGTTATGTTATTTGATTCTTGCTGCTTTTCTGCATCATAATTACAAATAACCCAAAATTAATGGAAAAGTAAATGGAATTGCATAATTAGAACACAAAATAACATACTTTTTTGAGCATATGCTTCAACATTCTTCAAAGTTTTCCGTCCTTTGATGTGAAGCCCGTAAGCCGAATTACTTTCTGCAGCCACTATGGAAGTAAATCAAGTCATAAGTTAGTTCTTACCCATGCTCATGCTCACATAGTACCTTGTTCCAAAATTTTGATTTCGAAGGAATAGTAAAAATAATGAAATAAGAATTCATTTATTTTCAAAAATTTTAAATATACACTTATTCACCTAATGATATACACACACTGCACCTTCAATTCTCAAGATACGCGATTTTTGCAGAGCACTATTTTTGTTCATCTCAAAGAGTTGAATAAGATTCCTTGAACAAATTGTTTTTAATGATTTTTTGTATAACTGCCCCTTCAAATCTCAGGTTAGGCAATTCTTGCATGTAAGAGTTTTTGCTTATTTAATCAACCTTTATCCAGTGTCCACCAAATTTTTTCAAATTCGTAAATTTTTTGTTTTTTCATAACTCAAATTTTCACATTGGCAACCCCTACAAACACAGCGAATACGAATCGCAAGCGATTTCTAGCATGCTACTCACAAATATAAATAGCATGTTGAAAGTATTCGAACCAGATGCTAATATCGCATCACATTTTATTTTAATTTTTCATCATTCGCATCGCATGAGAATCGCATGTAGGTTTCCACATTGCGATACGTATGCGATCTTTATATGCTATTCACATGAGATTTTCGCATACTGTACATATGCTTGAAATAAAATGCGAATAAAATACGAATAGTATAAGAATTTCGCACTTATTTTATCAATATATAATTAAATTCAAATTTGCATTCGAATCACTTGCGATACGACTGCGAATACAGTACAGCGAAAATCCTGCGAACTCCCTAACGTATCGCATGTGAAAATTATAATTCATCATATATTACATTTATTAAGAGTCAGTCTGAAAAGTGTTGCATCAGGTGTATTTTTTTTAAATTTCAATACGTTAAATTTTAATTTTATAATGAAAACGAATCGACAAAAACGTCGATTACGGAATAAAGAATTTGAAGAATTTAAAAAAAGAGTGAATTTGAGGAAGAAAGTAAGTAATTACAATAATAAAACATGTTAATGTATTTTTATGTTTACAATTTAAGTTTTTTTAATACTTGCACATGATTTTTAAAATTTTAAGATATCGAAACAACGAATAAAAAAGTTGGGTGAAACAAAACCTTATTTGACGGAAACATCAAGCCTAACCCGCCAACGATGTAATAATTATGAATTAAATGAATCCGAAACCGAACCAAACGACCATGAATCCAATGAATTCCAAACTACTGAACTTGATGCCTATGAATCTCAACCTACTGTATATTTATGAATAAAAGCGTTTGGAAATATTAAACTAAAAAAATGTTGAAAATGGTACTAAAACAATATTAAAATCTAGATATCTACAAAAAATTTCGATAGGCGTTGTAATAATTTAATTTTATTGAGTATTATTTAAATAGAAGACGAAACTCATGCTATAAGAGTGCGAAGTTCGTATGCGCTGTTCGCATTCGAATCGCACTCTAATAACACGCTTACATAAGTATTGGTTTCGCATGCGAAAAGGATGTGAAAAGTAAGATTATTAAACGCTACAAATGCTAAAAACGCGGACATTTTCGCTGTATATTAGCAGCGAACTTCACATTCGATTCGCATGCTAGAAATACTAAAATAGTATTCGATTCGTATGCGATTCGTATTCGGTGTGTTTGTCGGGAACACTGCTACAAAAAACCTACGCCCGTATCAGATGAAATTTATACAGTGTGTAGGTAGGTGCCTGAGGTACTTCAATATAGGCAACCATTCAAGCAGATCGGTGACTTACATATCTGACTGGTCCTTTGTTAGAAAATGAGCAAAAAATTTAATATCTTGTAGAAATAACCAGCCTCACATGATGAGACTAGATGAGAAACCTCATGAGACGCAAAGGAGAAAAATGTTTTGAGTTTTTTTGCCTGTATTTCAGAAGAGAATACCCAGTCCAGTTCTCATCTCATTTCGTTTCGTCTCAACCGAAACACTAATACATAGCTTGACAGGTAGTGAAATATGTTTTGAAATTATCTTTCAGTCTTATACATGAACCTGGTATGTATTTTCTTGATAAAATAAGTAACGTAAGTAAACATGAATTAAAAGTGAAAATGATATAGGATTTACTGGTACTAACACTTTAAACACATTTCTTATATATATATCAATATACAATTGATTACCAACTTTTTCCTTCAAAATAGCAATTCCATTTAACTTATGATAAACCTGACATAAAGAAAAATAATTATTTAAATTATTTAATAAAGATAAATTTAACTTTCTTAGAAATAAAATTAATGAAAATACGGGTGAAACCTGCCAATATTTGGAAACCACTTTATAATAATATAGATGTGATATTTAAAAAATATCTAGCATATGACTCACCATTCCTAATTCGTACTTGTGTATTTTATGTGTGTTCTTCTTAAACATAATTTCTAGATTTCTCGCATCTTTGCTACTGATGTTAGCTGTGATTGCGATTTGCTCTTGCTCTGCTTCGGATAATTTCTCATGTTCCCATGACTCTGTGGAAACACAATATGTATTAGAAATTTGGCCTGCGAAAATCTGTCTCGAAAATTGGTTTGACAATTTATTATAAGAGCTTCAGTCCATGATTACTACTTATAAGAAGAAAGATTCGGTCATCATTGTGCTCCTCTTGCCATACCATCATTTCGTCAACAAAATTTAACGACGTTCGTTGTGATATTTCGAACCAGGTCTCGATAAAATTACATTTTTTCCGGCTTTAATAAAACAGACGGGTCGTACCACTACACCCTAAATTTATACTGATAGTATACCTATACTGATGCGCGCGTAATCCTCCGCAAGATGGGAAAATTCCTCGCGTCGACTTTGGTCGACCAAAGAAACTAATAATTTCAACTTTTTTACGTGTGTTTTCATCGTCGCATCGTCCGCAGCGTATAAAATACCGAAACCGCCGCGTCGTCGGTAAACTAAAAGATACTGTCGTAGTGTCGCGAAAGCAGAGAATGGCGAAAATTTATACGAGGCGAGAAAAGCTTAGGTAGCGTAATTAGTTGTTTGCGAAATGGTCGGAAAGTATAACTTTTCAGTCGTCACCTCGTACAACGAGGTTTTTTTCCACCGACTGATGATTCTTTTTACGCTGTTAACGAGAAAACGCACCCGTTCGAGGATACGATAATCTGGCGACGAGTTTACGCGGTACAAGGTAAATGTCGGAGCATGAATATTAAGTAGGTTGGTGCTCGGGCCGACGGCATGGAAAGAGTTGGTTTTGTTGGAAAGTGGAGGTGTAAGGCCGTCGCCGCATCGTCGCTGAGGTAGGCCGACGTTTAATCAGCGTAATGGTCGAATCTGAGACGTATGATGGAACGAAGAGAAGACCGAAAGTTGACGGTATTTTCCAAGGTAGAAATTGTATCGATTCGTAGTGGCGTAGAATAAATATCTGCTCTTTTGTATCGAGATTCTAAATTTAAATTTGTTAGAATTGTAGTCCAGACATCGATATTATTCCACCTCAGATAAATTAACGCGGTCGATTAGGCAGATCCTAGCTACAGAAAAAACTACCGTAGTAACGCAATTTATATAGCATAATATCAGTAATAGAACATATTCAAAACTACAATCATGATATTTAATAAATCTTGAACGTTGAACGTTCGATCCGAGTGCGAAATTATTAATTGAGAAATCAAATTTACAAAAAAAAAAAAAGAAATGACAAAGAAAAATAATTTTCGAGCATACTTTTATCATAATAATAGTATGGGTATTCAATACAAATGAGTCGTCTACGTTTTTCATGATTTTGATAAAATTGTGGATAACAATTTGCGAGGAAAAAATAGAAAAGCGATGGTGTTCGGATATAAGATCTGAATTGTGAAAGAGTACGTATTAGGAAATAATGAATGAACATATGAGACTCTAATTTTCATCTTCATCGCGGCTGATCTCCTTTCCTTATTAAATTCTATATTTTCTTTCTTCAAATTTTCCAAATCCGTGTCAGAGAGATCACAGTAAATTTTAAATTGCAATAACAATGCTGGATCGTCTGTATATTGTTGGACAGCATCTCCTATGATGTTGGCGCATTCGCCCATGTATAATTTGGCGAAGAGAACTTTTAGTTTTTTAAGGTTCTAGAAGCAAAAAGTTAGTGTCACCTTTCAAATAATTCCCCAACAGTTTTTATAATTAAACCTCAATTCCTAAATTAATTAAATTTATATTCAAATTTTGTGTATAAATCTTTCACTGAGAAAGCTTACTTCAATATCTCTTTTTATTTGGTCCCACTCTCGGATCATATACTCCGTCATCATTCCAGTTTGTGGAGTTTCACTTTTGACAATCTGTAATGAAATAAAAATGAAGTTGTATTATAACAAAAATCACACTACGATTTATCGAGTCACTACCTTAATTTGTAATTGAAGATTCTTGAAACAGCGATCAGCGAAAAAAAAAAAAAGAAGGTAGTGAACATACGAAAATTCACCTAAAAATTTCGAAAAATTCTGAAGACTTCCTATACAAAGATAAACATGTATCAGCAAAAACCGCAGCACCTTTTCTAAGATCATTTCTAATAGAAGATGATACTCGATTAGTTTATTGGATCATTATGTTGTCGAAACTTTGAAGATAATGTATGTATTGAAGAAATTTTTATTTAAGATGAAAACACGTGGAATTTTTTTCAAATCCAAAAATTGAAAATTCTAAAAAAATTATTATTTTTTTTAATGCCAAAGATTGGTATATTATTCTCATCTATAACGTCTTAATAATGAAGATAATTTCATTTATTTTTTCCTATTGTCATCAGTGTTAGGTAGAATATACCTTAATTGTTTTAGATTGACTCGATTTTGCTTTTTAAGCAACATTTGCAGTGTTTTTTTTTTTTTTTTTGGAGCTTTGCTACGCGATCTAATCCTATACCACATACACATGTATCCAACACATTTTTTATTAAAGTGCCTTAAATCTTGATTTAAATCAAAACATAGGTAATAAGATGATTAAAACATTTTATTATACTGTTTAATTTGGAAAATAAGAATGACCATAATTATATACTATACGCCTTAAGATTACATATACAATTCAACTGAATTATTAGCTATGGACAATTGTATGTGGTATTATCTATTTAAACTCAAATCGCGCTTAGACGCACAGAATGCAAAAATTTTAACAAATATTTGTCCGTTACTTTGAAACAGAAGTATGATAAACTGTTGAATTGTAAAATTAAAAAATCATTCATAAGTAGGTAAAAATAAATTATAAAAAAATAGTACACTGAGAAAACTGCTCTGCACTCAGTTTATTAAAAATAAAGTACTCAGTGCCTTGAAACGATGTAAATTGAGGACAGGAATAGATTTCAGCACTCAGTACCAAAATGTACAGGACCTGAAACTTCATAGTTTACATCAAAACAAAAATTCAGTCTCGCACAATGCAGTATTCATTCCATCGTAGGTTTTACCTGTGTACATCACGAAAGTGCAATTCTTGCTAACTGTAATGTGATAGGTCCTTTGCTGTTTATGAATAGTAAGTTAATTGCATTGCATGTAATGAAGATACTACTGCTACACATTCATTACTATTCTACACAAAATCATTGTACTCATTACACTAAAAAATTATAAATGAATGCAATACAGCCAACTTACTATTCTATAGACAGTAAGAGACTTACAACATTATAGTTGGCGAGTATTGCATTGTCGTCGATGATAAAGCTGTAGCTCCTCTGCATTCTGGTACTGAGTAGGTACCGAAATCTATTCCTGTCCTCACTCTACATCATTTCAAGGTACTGAGTACCTACTTTATTCCTAAGAACTGAGTAGGAATCCATCTCTATCCTCAATTCACCAAAATTTAAAACCCAAAATTTAACAAAACCGAAGTAAAAAATGCAGTACCTATACTTTTTAAAACCTGCTGGAAGTAGAGCAGTACATTCAACATATAATTGATTCGTAACTATCTTGAATTGTTTTTACCAAATTGAACAAACGCAATCTAATAAAATGAAAAAATTTACGTTTATTATCTCAATAAAATAGGTACACTTATGATAATACATCAAAAAATCGACTTAAAATTATGCACATACTGCAACAATCTACCTTTAAAATTGGTCTTCGATTAAAAATAATACATATAAGATTATGCTTTGAAAAAGGATATATATATATATATATTTTTTTTTTTTTTTCATTAACAAAATTTGTGGTGAGGGGTGTTTAAGTCACTAGTATTTTTTTAAAAATTTAAAACATGTACATAAGAAACTAACCTCCAAAGAGGGAACGAAATTTTCACGAGGTAAACTTATCGAGGAATCCTGATTTTGAAAATAAGGCGATGATTGCGACGAAACGTTTTGAAAACTGGGTGGCGATTGAGAAGAAACATTTTGAAATTCGGGTAATGGTTGCGACGAAACATTTTGTAAATCGGGCAACGGTTGCTCGAGCGACGAAGTATTTTGAAAATTGGAGGACGAAACTTCGAAAAACATACCGTTCGGAATATAACCTAAAGCAAGCAAGTAATATAAATATATAGGTACCTAACTACGCGAAAATTATGTATTAAACTCAATAATATATACTTACATTCGTTACCATTACCGTCAGAATTCATGGCTAAATAAAAATTCACATATAAAACAGAAATGCACTATAAAAATTCACGTTTATAATGATAACACGTGTTAGAAGTACGCAAACAAACAATCCTAACGCTCACAACCATATGAATGTCAGTGATTTTCGAAATGGAGTCTCAGTAACATAATTTCGGTCATCTTAACCTTTTGCCCAGTAGCTACATCTTCACAATAAATAAATGGTTACCAGAATAATGGAATGATTACCGCGTTAAGGGAACGGTTACTGTTGTAAAGGAATGATTACTGCAGTGCTGCACTGGTTACTGCGGTAAAGACATGATTACTGTAGTAATGTAATGGTTACTACCTTATTTTTTACTCACAGCTTTACATGATTACAAGAATGATTTCTATTCCTGTAGGTAATGAATGCTTCTTTTTATTTTCAAATGATTACCTAGGAATATAAATTTCATCAATTACCAAAAGGGAGCTATTATCGAAATAACGCATTACCGTATTGTACAGTATTCAACACCTCAGTAGGGAATCCTTTCACTAAATGTTCACAACCCATTACCGAAAACCAAAATTTTTCTGAAAATACTGTATAATAATGCACTCATTTCATCAAAAAATATAATCATTGCATTATTGAGATAAACATTTTTCTCAGTGTAAAAAATATCACCCACCTTTTTCAGACTCTCCTCTTTAATATTCTTTGTACGTTATATTATTTATAATTTTTTTTTTCACTGTATTTTAATGTTTTTTTATTTTTGCATCTTGATAATGCCACATAGAGTTATCGTGGCTGAAAATTTCGTGGTTCATATATAATCCAGTTGAATCGTAGTTTGACCTTGAGCCTTATGCATGGTGATGGCGTATGCAAGTTTTATTGTAAATTGACGTCTATACATTTTAAAAGGCAATTCCTTATTTTCGGAGGTATTTAGTTGAATTATTGGTATTTCGGCGATGTTTCCTTTTTGGGTACCTGTCATTATTTCTGTTACCATCATTCGTGTTTATATTTTAGCACCTATAATCATTATTTATCATTTTTAAGTAAGGATTGCTAATTTTTTTTTTAACTAAAAAATTTGGAATTGCCGAATGTTCGTCTGTTTAGAAGTCTTAGGTTAGGTTTTGTTTCATGTTTTCATATAGTTAGATCGTCTAGTTATCATTATTCATAATGATTATGTATCTATAATATATATTATGTCACTTACCAGCTGGGTCTACAACCTTACATTTAAATAACTCTCCGGCCTTGTTTTAGATTGGCTCGATTTTGCTTTTTAAACATCATTTGCAGTTTTTTTTTTTTTGAGGTTTATCAACTTGGCAAGTAATCGCAAGTACAGTAGTACCAAACTTAAATTTAATTAGACATTCCTCTTTTCAAAATATATATTTTATTTTCTCGTAAAAATGTCTTTCATTTCCTTCTTTGTGTAAGGATACCCAGTTTTTGCATCGGGCCCGTAGCCAGCCGACTTGGTCAGGGGGGCTAATGAAATTTTAGGGGGGGGGGGCAAAATTTTTTTTAATATCTTTAATTTTTTTTAGTGTTACAAGAATGATACAAAAAGATAGCAAAATGACCCATTTTATTATTGAGTATAGATACATATTTTATACAATACAGCGCATCTAGTCCATCATAGATTATTACGTAAACAACCAGGCCAGAGACGATATAGGGCCCTAGAGACGAGAGAGTAGCCTTAAGTAAAGGATGGCGGGTAGGTGTTGTATCTACACATAGGATTTTTATGAAATATTCTGAAATTTGGATATGTTAGTGCCCGTGACTTTCTCAATCAAAAACAAAAAATTTGAGCTATTTGCATCATCTCTAGCCTCCCTTAAAATTTGTGTGTTCCGCCATTTTGAATTTTTTCGAAAAAATAAGAAAGTAGTTTTGTCGCATTTCTAAGAAAAGTCTCTTACCAAATTTCGAGCGAGTTCCGTAAATACCTGTCGGCGCTATGCCTGGGAGACAAAAAACAAAATTTCCTCAAAAAACTGTTCCTTGCTCTAACTCCCCTCAAAATGCACCCAGGAAGCTGAAATTTGGTTATGTTGGTGTCCGTGACTCATTCTTTCATATAATTCGTTCATTAACACTCTCACAAGGACGAGATTGAGAATGTCGTAATTTCTTAGAAGGCTTGGCAAAGGCCCCAAAATGCGAGTTCCGAGGGTTGGGCCACAAAACGGCCAAGGAGCGGACCCCCTATTATTGTATAATAGTACGTAAATTATAAACGTGTCGCATTGGGAATACTTACAAAAATTAATTCGAATTTTTTATTCATTTTAATTTTTCCATTCTCTATGCTGGCTAGTGGCCATCAATGTAAAGCGATATATATTCGCCTCCGGGAATACTATATTTTTCTCTCATTATTTAATAGTCCGTAGGGAGAATGAAAAGTACGAGGAGAAGGGATAGGTGGTTGGTTTATACCTCTGTTATACGAAGTATATTACGAAAGTGGTCGGAGGCGAAGGTTCGAATTTCATTAAATTCACGTGTCCGCGTTCGATTATACGGTAATCGATTCATCTTTACGGCAATAAAGCCGGATAAACGAGCCATTTAATTGGTTTTTCCGTCGTAACTTTTTTTTTTTTCGTCTTAGTATACGTCATGATGTAGTCCACTATAGGTGCATCGAGGTATACCTATACGTGTTGTATATGGCAAAGTTTCTGGTTCACCGGTATAAAGTAACTTATATATTGGTATTAGATGTAACGGTGGCGGATTTAATTAAATGTTTTCGCTAGTTTTAACACGATGTATCCGTTCGGTAACTTTTTCTTATTTTTTCGCGCCAAACCTCCGGGGTATTCGGTTACATCGAGAGGTACGAAGTTTGATGGCAGACCCGATGTCAATTATAGTTTGACGATTTCGTTACATTATTAGGCGAACGAAAGACGAGCCGAATTCGAGGTAGTCGTATTTTAGATATTAATTGGGAGGTTGTGCTCTGCGGACCGTGATGGGTAGGGTAATTTGAATGAAAAATGAACCCGGAGTTTTCTCGATGTCGTCGTTGTTCTTGAGTGAAAAGATGAGGTGTTTTATAACTATACGGCCGCCATCTGTGGTGAATGTTTTGGGAATAGGGGTTCATTGATGTCACTATCTGTCGATTTGAAATGGCGAAATATGAACGTTTGGAGTTCTCGAATTTGTATTCAGAGAGCGGCGTTGGTTACGCGGGAAGCTGATTGTAGCCGTAGAAGGTAGATGGCGTTGCGTTTATCAGTTCGAGAAAATTTTGATTTTTGAAAATCGCCTCGTGGTGTACGCTGTCCGCCTTATTTTGCAGAAAATTTTGGAGACTAGTCTTCTGGGGGATAGAAATTTTTTCAATTGACCAGGATCAAATGAGAATAAATTCTACTTTGAAAAATAAAAATTCCTTTAATTTTTGATCTCGTGAATTCTTATCGCCATTTTTTTCATCACATGGAAGTAAATACTCCCTTCTCTCTTTTTATAAAGCGATACAGAAGCTGCATGTGAAGAATAAAATAACCAAAAATTCCTACATTTAATTCTCATTTTAAATGTGTCAAGTACGTAAAATGACAATTAAAGAAAAAATACCCTGGTAAATTACTATTAAAAAAAAACAACTTAAAATCAGCATTCAAAGTCAAAATATTATCATTAATTTCGTAAAATTACGTTTATCCTCATATGTTTGGAAATTCTAAACGTTTTTGGATTGTTTTTCTTTCCTTCCCTTCATATTCCCAAATAAGGTAGATGCTTATTTATGGGGAAAATAATTAATCAGTTTTACTCGAAGAAGAAAAAACTCAAAATAGCGATGTTGAAAAGTTTTATTAGCTTTAACGAAATTTCCATATTGGGTTGCTTACTGTTATTTCAAGCCTCGTTCAGTATAATCAGCAGGAGAAGAAGTGAAAACCTTGACATCGAGAATCAAGTTTCTTGGTCAAGTCTATCAGGGCCGCTTAGTGTTAAAGGGGATAAGGTGCTTTAGGCCTGAACTTTTCAAGAGACTTCTAAAAATGGTTGATGGTCTGATTTGTTTCGCTTGAATATTAAAAATCAAGGTGCCTATTTGGTACGCAAACGCAAAAAATATTAATTTTTTCTTGTATGTGAAACTTATGTGCAAAAAGTACCAACGTTTTTTATTTTCAAATTTATTTTTAAATATTTGTTGTTTCATTTCCACATATTTTTTTTTTTAAATTAGTCATTTCCATCATGTTGGATATTGTGAGCTAGAATTTACGGATAGCAGGAAGTGGAACATGGGTTGATTGTCAATCTGAAAAAATTGAAAGAATGTTAAGATGGATTTGATTTTCAATTTTATTAAGAAAAAATGTAGCTGACGCTGATGTGCGTTCATTCCTTTTGGTCTTTGAAATGAATTTGAATATGTTATGCTCAGGGTTGCCAACTCTCAAAACCAAAATAGAGCATTATCGGCTCTGACAACCAGCATTTCCTCCTTAACTAACCGAATAAATTTTTCGCATTCAAAAATTTGAAATCCACTGCTTAAAATTTCATGTATATGAAGTTTTCATGTGAAAAAATGTTAGTATTTTATTTAAAAAAAAGAACAATTAATGACTATTTTTTTAAATCCTTTTTTGAAGAATTGAATTTTCACGTTACTGGTGTTAAGAAATTTTTCAATTGAAAAGAACTGACATAAATGGGGGGGAGAGGGGGAATCACGCAAAAATGAAGAAATAAAAGGCAATTGGGAAAAAAAATGTAAAAAAGAATAGCTAAGAAAAATAGCATTTTGAAATTTCAAAATGACTAGAAATGTGAGTTTTTCAAAAAAATAGCATTGTCAAAACTTCTGTAAGCAAAAATCTAATATAGCTAGAAAAACTACAAAATTGCTTAGTTGGAATACTTATGCATTAAGCCGCCCTCCCCATCATTCACCTCATAATATTCAACAATGGAATGGAGAAAAATTTAATTATTAATTATACTTACTCGTAATTCAAACAGTTTCTAGATTTATCGTTTTTTTTGTGAAAGAAAAAAATATGCACAAAATTGATTGAAATCTTTTTTTATGGTAATAAAATGTTTATTTAATTTTTGAAATTGATAATTCCATTTTTGAAGTTACATAATTATTACTTATATATTTATTGTTTTAAAAAAAAAAATATATATATATATATATATATACGTTGTATTATGATGAATTCTTTAAAGAAATACTTGTTGATGAATAAATAACATTTTTAAAACTTTGCGACAGTGAAAATCGATCAATGTTTGCGAAGACCTGAGTACAAAGAAGTAAAGAAATTTCATTTATGGTTATCTTGAAAACTGAAATAGTCTCTTGAATCAAAAATATTCAGAAATTATTAAAGGTACAAAAATGTCGAAAATAACCAAAATTAAAAAATATGTAAAATGAAGAATGTTGAAAAAAAAAATGAAGGAATGTCCTATAAAGAGGGCATGGCCAAGCATACGAAAAATCTTCATAAATCAAGAAATGTTGGGTAATCAAAAAAATAAAATGTTCAAGAATAGAAAGGTAAAATTAGAAAAAATCGTCGAGCATTTTTTTTTTGTCTGCTCATTTATTTTCTCTTCATATTTTTCATTTTTTGCTTGAACAATCATTCTATAAAAAAATTGCATCTAAGATTCCAAAATTAATTTTTCTTGCCTTAGACCTATTCTTACCTCTCAGCGACCCTGAATGTGATTTTGTCTTTGAATAATGGAAATCGAAAGAAAGTAAAATAAGTTATTTTTTATAGGCCAACGTAAAGAGAATTACATGTTCTAGTTGAAGACAGCGAGATATATCGAGAAGCTTTATCTCATCGATTACCCATCATATCTAGCTTCGGCACTTGCAGACCAGTAGCACTGCATCACTTTTTCTGCAACGCAACACCAGTGTTGAACTTTCTCTTATGTTTTCTTTTATTTAAAATGCTTATTAAATAAGGTGCCATTGTAAACTTTGAAGTTTAATGGAGATTTTAGGTTTTGCTTTGTGGTGCAGTAGTGTAACGCATAACTCCATTAGATGTGATCTTACCCCTCTTCAAATGCATAATTGATTTCAATGCGTTCATTTAGAAACCCTTATTCATCATGAAAATGATAATTAAACATAACTTTGTGCAAAAAATGGACCGTTTGGTTATGCAAATGTTTATCAATTACTGAAGTTTCATTATTTGATTTTTTCGGAGGGAATGCTAAAGGAATTATCTGCCGAGAGCTTGAAAGTTGTTTCATTGAGTAAAATAATTGAGTATTTTTTTCTTTTGTACTAGTAATTACATAATTTTGGTCAATTTTTCGGCGTTCTCATTGAAGGAACCTTAAGTTACATTGTACTACCAAAAGATCAAAATTATTGAAAATAAAAAAATATTATCGAAATTATATTTCTAAATCTTGAGGTTTTTTCCCCATTGATTCACTGCTTCTCGATTAATTATAATTATTAATCGCAACCGAGGGAATAATTGATTCGGAAAACGTAGAAACTCAAACAAATTTGACATCTTACTTTCTGAAGCTGTTGGGAAAACAACAACATTAAACGATAGAGAGTGAGAGAACAAATTAAATGAAAATAGCATGAAAAAGTAAGTTATATTCACAAGTTCAATAATCATCTTGTTGCTTTTATGCTATTATTTAATAATTTATTTTTAAATTTCCCTTAATCCCAAATATTGAAAAAAAGTAAAAAAAATATGTATCTCTCATTTTTTCGTTCACATTTATTGATGTAATAAAGAGAGACCAAATTGGTGTACATGCATTGCGCTATGCATATTCACCTACTTGAAGGCAGAAAGGTAATTATCCCCTTTCCCTTCAAGTTGTGAATTGAAGCTTGGGTACCCTTTGAAGAGCGTGGATGCCAGTAGATTCCCATTGATCAGGCGCATGATCGGTACTAAAAGATGACACATTAATAGTACCAAACATAATATAAAAGGCGCCCAACCTTGGACCTTGAATGAATACCGCATTGATGACCACCATATTAGTGAACGCGGAGTGATTTATGTGCAATAAGTATATGCAGTATGCACTTATAATGTTGCTTATAATGCATAGATCCCCTTGCCTTACACGATGAGGCCTTTCACCTCCTTTGAGGGTTATATTGGGGATTCTTGGTCAACATATTTACACGAAAGGTGGACTCGAAGTCGATGTTACTTCGTAGTTGATATTTTTGCAAGAATTTTTTTCGCGATCGAATTGTCGTGAAATGAGGTTGGTCTTGAGGTCCATGTTGGTGTTTTCTCTCATTATTTTTTATATGAGTTTGTATTGAGATTCACGCCTTGTTAGATGTACCCTCGCTTTTGTATTCAGTCTTTAGGTGAATTCTTTTCAATATACTCATAATTGAAAAAAAAAAACTCATCTAAGGTTATTTTAGAAATGCAAAAAAAATTGCTTTTATCGTTCTCTCTCTCTCTCGCTCTCTCTCAGTTAATGTTTATATAAGTTTTGCCTAAAATAATAATAAAAAAAAAAGCAAAAGAACAAAAAAAGAAACAAAAAATCTTTGAATTTCGAATCAATTGGTTGGTAAAATAATATTATTATTATTTTTGTATAAATAAAATGAAAAAATATGAAAATATTTTTAAACATTGAATGAAGCAAGCAAATGAAGTTTTTTATGGAGTAAAAAAAATCATAAATATTTATTAGGCGCATTTGTGCATAATCGCTTCTCGATATCTTCGCTCCTTGCTACGTCAAACAGTAGGCAACCCGTCCAACATGGAATGCTTACAAAAAAAAGTTCAAGCGCATCGTACCAAATTATTATAATACCGTTGCGGTATATAGGTAGAAAATATGCATGATTTCAGGTTACACCAGTATTCGCCTCAACTCCCTAGAAGACCAGTCTCCATGCTGCGTCGCCGTTGATAAATCGGCGAAATAATAATTAATTTTTCGAACGAGATATAACTTTTCGCTTTCGGACGCGGGGCGTTTAACAAATACGCGGCCACATATTGCGGATACCCACGTCGTGTAATTAGCCGGGTTATATTAAAATGGCGAAGAGCGTGGTAATTAATTCGCGCTAGGCGACGAGACGCGTACCTTTATGCGGGTGTTTTTCAATTTACGCGGCCGAAATATTTCATCGGTAAAGTTTTACGCAGTACGACCGGACGGGCGTAGCTACGTGTATGAGTACGGACATGGCCGCATTATGCGGTAATTGATCTAAATGAATTATTCGTCGAGAAAAGTTTGCCAGCTGAGGTTCAAAATTGGCTGGCGAATTTGGGCTCGGTGTCTCGTTATTCATCCGTGAATGCGTCCACTTTGACATTTGGGTCGAGCTGGTCGACTGTCCTTTTATTTGGCGGTTTGATTAGTTTCGATGGGATTGTAGTGGAAGGACGTTCGAAGGGGTTGGAGGTGTGGTGAATTTATCGACTTTTTGCTTTCTCGGATGAATTTTATCCAAATAATTATAATTAAGGACGTGTGTGATCGAGCTATTCGAAGCGCGAAATGCTGCTCCGAATGAGAGATGAAATAAAGAATACGAAATAGAAAATTAAGTAGTTTTTTATTTGAAAAATAACGAGATCAAAATCACAACAGTGTATTGAATTTCTTAATATTAAAGACTTATTATAGAACGTAAAAAAAAAAAAGAAAAAAAAAAGAAAACAGAATTTATAAGTGGTGCAAATTTGAAGCAACTTGAGCAGCCTTGCTTTTGTTGCGCCTATGGCTGCGACGATGAGTTGTAAGATAAGGTAATAAGTGACACGTAAGGTGCCATAATACCCACCTCGCTCAAGCAGAGAGGTGTGTTGGGGGCGCGCGACCTAAAGGCAAGGAGGTCATAACCCAAATTAGGGCCCTGGCTACCACACTATGACGAAATTAATTGAACGTAAGAATCGATTTCACTTTTATTTAGATATCGACAAAAAGATTAATTACAAAGCGACCACGTGGTCGATAACATGTTCGAAATATGACGCGTTCTTATAATCAACGACTCGCGTAACTTATTTAATTACTCCATCGTCGATCTTCGCATATCTTCCAATTCACAAAACAAACGAAAACGTAAATCGAAATATTATTTAATACACCTTCAAAAAACCATTCAAAATAGTTCTTACAAGCGCGACGTAGAATATAGCGATACGAAAAAGTATCTTTCCTCAACGGAGTCGAACAACATACAAAGCATGGTGTGCGAAACCGGCAAGGTAACCGGCCTGTGCCAAGCTTTAGGGCGATGGTGATTGGTCCGATAAGACGATTATACGATCGTCTATCGAAGCATTCACCATTATTATTCTTGAACAGGAATAGGCTGGCCGAAAATGGGAAATACAAATTTTGCATCATCTATTCGTTTTCCTATTTTACCGAGAGTAGGGTACCCCCTCAATTATGTGACATAAGTGATGTTTAATGGTTATTTGTAGCGCTCACGCAGCCACAAGAGTACGTCTTAGCAGTCAAGACGGCTACTGCGAACTCAAAAAATTATCTATAATTAGTAATTCAATGGCTGGTGGTAATGGTCCTTTCAGTGACACCAGCGTCAGTAACGTTCGTTCATCAAGTCGCTGTATTTCAATAACGATGTTCAAGAATCTCCTTGTTTAGATTCTAACAATTCTACTAGGCCTCAGGCTACTGCGAACTCAAAAAATTATCTATAATTAGTAATTCAATGGCTGGCGGTAATGGTCCTTTCAGTGACACCGGCGTCAGTAATGTTCGTTCATCAAGTCGTTGTATTTCAATAACGATGTTCAAGAATCTCCTTGTTTAGATTCTACCAATTCTACTGGGCCTCCCAACTTTCAATTTTTTACTTTTGAGAAGAAATATAAGCTTGCAATGAATGCATCTTTCATTAACATTTGTTTCATCAGAATTTTTGCTTCTTGTGTTATATGACTTACCAGATTTTACTTTCTTTGAATGAGAATGCTCTATTAGAATTTCTTCAATTTTACCCTTAATTCTATATTGTTTTAAATCTTCAGCATCTGGACTTACTTCACAAATTTCAAATTCAAAATATTCAAAGAAAACACAGAAGTAAAGAACGAAACAAAAATACAGATTTTTATTGGTACCTCTAATTTCAAACTGAAAGTCGAACCTCTTATTATTTAGTCTTAAGTAAAAAAAAATCAAATGGAAAGTCAAAAGCATAAATTTAGCAACAAATTAATTATGAATATTAAAAGTTATATTACAACCACGGAATGAAAATTGGTTTTTTTTTAACACCTTGTTAAATTTCTTCTTCAACAGAGATAGATTTTTCAGTGTTCACATCGTACTCTGAGTTTATTTCTCTATAAACATTTTCATCTATCCCTTCATCATAAAATAACATTCTGCAAATGTTTTCATCATCATTACTATTATTTTTACTGACTGAGAAATGGTTACTTATTATGCTAAAACGTGAAATTAACTCATTGTTTAGCAAATTTAGTAAATGTAATCTCATATCATCAATTATATAAATTAATGTTACATCGTCTTTAAATAATAAGCTTACTGTAAAAGTTATTGCGAATACGCCGCAATCTATTTCATTAGTTTGCATTTGAACAGCTTGATAAATGAATTTTAGATTTTTGGTTGTTGTATTGAAATAACAATTCGAAACATCACATCCAATTAAATTCATATATTTGCACATATATTATTCCTTCGCGATCAAAGATACCAAAATGTGTGCACCATAGTAAAAACTTTATGTGCACCCATGGGCAAGGTAGCAACACCGATATCTTTCTCTAAATTAATGGTATCGTTGTTGTATTTAATTTTCCTATTACTCAGATATTATTTGACAAGGGCCAAGAAATGAGGGTGTAATTTTAAATTATTCAAGATGGAAAAAATGAGAGCCCACCAGGCAGCTTTTTTTAAGGTCCATCGAAGTTGTGCTTACTTTTCTCGTGCCGTTTCTGCAGTGGTTTGGACAGGAAAATTTTCTTGTATACGCGACATAAATTGACACGTAGAACATTTCCATGTTCAGTTTCGACGTGATGTGCGTAGTCTTCGTTGCGCATAAATCGCACGTTCTGTCTTAAGCAATTTATCTCAAAACTTCGTCGTCTCCATGGTGGTCTTCGGTATTCTTTTCCTACGATTTTTGGGACGTAGTGTTCGATTTTTTTTCTATAATACTCCATGTTTGGTCGCATGACCAAATCTGGGAATCTTCCCAGGTCTTCAATCCTGCTTATTCTGGCCACTCGAACCGCCTGATTTTCAGCTGATATATGCGGGAATTGAAAATGCGTATCTTCGGGATCGTTTGGCGTTGACGTGTACGTCGGCGCGAATGGTAGAATAGGTTCAGATCGTGATGGTTGAACGATATCGTGGATGGTTTCCTCATCCCCGTCGTCGTTGTCGTCGCTAATTGGCTGTCGCATGTTATTTAAACTTGTAATAGTCTGTTCACATTTTTTTTGTTTTCGGCTCAGTGGTTATCGATATTCTTTCTTCGATTACTTCCAGTGAATGGGAGTAGTACATCGACCACTCAAAAATGTGCGTATTTCGCACACGACTTATATCTTCTATGTGCCTCACGTAGATAAATTCGACTACAGTCTCATTTCCAATAGTAGCGATCGCTCTTACTGGCTCCAAGATGCCGAATTCGTTTTCCCAAAAACAGATTGACAACGATGACTCTTCATATTTAGTAGGTGGCTTGGGAGATTCTCGACGAAGGCAGGATTTATAGCGGGGTGAATATGGGCGATGTTGTTCCAACATTTGGAAGATAGATATTGATGTGATATACACGAATACGCTCAGCTTGTAATAAATAATTATACATTTATATGGATTTTGAATTTTCCTTTGTCAGTAACGTTTATTTTTCGATAAAAATTACCATAGTTTCTCAAACTATCAACCTCCTCCCAGGGGCGTAACTTAGGGGGGATGGGGGGAGCTTCCCTCCAGGTGTTTTGAAAAGTTGGGAAATTTATAATTGTTCAATGCTGAAATTGGGAACTTGAATTTCTTTTGCGAAAATAAGAACTCGAATAAATTCGAACTAATGCCAACTTATATCATGTATAGCGCACAACCAGGGACGTAGTCCCCTTAGCTTTTGGAAAGTTGGTAAATTTGGAGTTTTGGCGCGTAAAGTTGGTAAACTTGACCACTTGCGCAGTATTATTACAGCTATTTTTAAATTTTTTGATGACAAAAAAAAAAAAAAGGAGGTCAACAGTTGGTAAAATTTCATAGTATTAGTTGACAATTTTTGGTTTTCTCCCCCCCCCCCCTGAGGAATGTCCTCGGTACGCCCCTGCCTCCTCCTTTGGATCACCAAGTGAAATTTTTTAGGGTTTTCGGGTTAGTACATTTCTTCCACTCGAGCCGTTAGCTAAGAGTGACAAAAGCCTAGTCTGTTGATGATTACACACAAGAGAAAAAATTAAATTTGAATTTTTCAAAAAAATAAATGAGTAAAAGAAAGTAATTCTTGTGTAGCGTGGATGGTGAGGCAGGATGGTGTGCGGGTAATTCATGTAGCTGTTGGAGAGCCGTAGTGCAAAATCTAAGTTTACACGATGAAAATAAGAAAATGTGAATTCCTAAAAAATATTTTTTATATAATTTGTGATGATATTGTCATCATGTCGTACTGTATGCATTGTTTTATGAAAAGTTGTCTAGTTAATTGGCAAGTCCCCTCTCTAAATGCATTTTGTTTTTGATTTTGGTATGTATGATTCGGAATGTTTGTGTTGTTCTAAATAACTCTATGCAATCATTACGATTTTTTTTTTTCAAGTTTTAGGTACCAATCCCCTTAAATGAAAAGTGAAAAAGAGTTGCAAAAGAATGGAGAGTTGAAAAGAGTCAACGATTCGGAGTTGACTCTTTTTTCAAATGAATCACAAAAAGAGTTAAATTCGAAGAGTCAGCTCTAATAATCAACAGTACTTGACTACTTGTATATTTCATTGTAAAAAGCAGCTGATTGATTTAGTACCTTTCTTAGGCGAACACAAGTAGTTCATTTATGATTGAGTTGATTCGAATAAATTGGATTTCGTCATTTTTCAATATAGATTTTGAAATTTTAGGAATGGTGATGAGTTCGACAAATCTTGATGACGAATATGGTCATTTATAAAAGTATGTTTCAACAGTGGTTAGTAGTGAGCCCAACAGTTAGCGTACCGTTGAAACTATGAAAAATTCGTTATTACAAAATTCACGTACTGCGCTTACGTGCACGTGAGCGTATATTATACTCTACGTTTGGGTACCTAGCGAAACAACGTACATATAAACGTCGGTATAGTCGTGTACTGGTGTGTTAATTTTACAACTCACGAGGAAAATTAACGAACTGTGTAAATAGCCGACAATTATTATACGTTGCAGATTCTATACATACATATAGGTAAACGACGTATACATCGTGCATCATTCTTCTCTGTCCGTGTTACTTAATCATACTGCATGCGTTTCGGTTGGGGAGGTACCATAGTGTTGCGATATCGGGCACTTGTATACAATGTCGGGGTAATGGCCCATCGTCGACTTAAAATGTTAATTTGGGACCCGACGTAACGCGTTAACGACCTTTTTACGTATTCGCCGGACGTTCGAGATTGGTGTTCGTTTCGCCATACTAATGATGTCCGTTTTTGTAGGACGTGTTTGTACGAAAAATAAAGGATGTGAAATTTTTTTCAGATGTTCGAAAAAATGGTATCAAATTATTTATGTTTTGCGATGCGTTATTGTAGAAATGCGAGATGACTATGTTCGAGGGTTTTATATTGTCAAAAAATAGGCCCTGAATCACTTTTAATAATTTGCATTTGTGTAAGGGAAAAATTAGTAAAAAAAACCTCGTTGAGGGGAAAATTTATATTAAAAATTCAGTTAAAACTTGGAAGCAGTAAGTAAACTTACACTTACAGACAGTAGTGTTACTTGGATTATACACACCACGCACAGTCACCACAGATTGACAGTAGCGTTGAAATGAGAAAGATTCTACCATGTAGATGTAGAAAAAACAAATAATGTCAAAGCTAGGTAAGGTGCCTCGAGTTCATCAGGTTCATATTTGCTAGATAGAAATCCAGGGCGTTTCAACTCAAATTATAAAATATTTTCCGCTATAACATATTTTTTTTTTTTAGCTGAGTTTTTAACAAAACGATAGCTATTACAGCCTACCTGATTTGGGAAAGGAAGATCGGGGGAGGGTGGGGTCTTCAAATCTTTGCGTTTCAGACCATTTGTAATCATCTGGCAAATGTCCAACTTTTTGGTATATATATATATATTTTTTTTAGTATTCATAAAATTCGCTCAAAATTTGGTGAGGAACTCTTCTTGAAAATGCGCAGAAGTATTTTTTTTGTTTTTTCGAAAACTTTCAAAATGGCGGATCACTCAAATTTTGAGGGGGGCTGGAGTAGAGGCAAATAGCTCAAATTTTTCGTTTTTGATCTCATATGAAAGAGTGAGTCACGGACACCAACATATTTAAATTTCAGCTTCCTAAGTGCATTTTGAGGAGAGTTGGCAAAAACCTGTTTTTGAGAAAATTGCGTTTTTTGTGTCACTCACTTTGCGCAGGCGGGTGTGGATAAAATTCGCTCAAAATTTTGAATAATTTTTATTTTATTTTCTTGTGTTTTGTTTAAGGCCCATACTTGCGCTCCATATGTCATGGTCGGTATCACACACGAGTTAAATATTTCAAATTTTCTTTTTATTCTATAAGGACCTTTAAATATCTTCTTTAAAGACCAGAATTTTTTCCAGGTTAACGAAATTCTTCTTTCTATCTCCTTTTCATTATTTTTTTCCAAGCCTATTGATTGACCCAGGTATATTGTTTCTTTTACTCTTTCTATTGTTTTTTTTCTATTTTTAGATACGGTATATCTTATTTTGTAATTGATTTTGTTTTTTGCTAATTAATGATAAGTCCTGCTTTCCTTCCCTTCTCGTTTAAATCTTCAATCATCTCTGTTAATTCCGATACTCTTTCTGATATCAACACCACTTCGTCAGTAAATCTTAGATTGTTTAAATTTTCCCCTTTTATTAGAATACCTTTATCCTCCTATTTCAGTTCCCTAAATATCTCTTCTAAAATACAGTTGAAAATGAGGTGCGAGATCCATTTTAATATTAAAATATTCCCCTTCAACATCTGTAATAATTCTCGCTTCTAAGTTTTTGTATAGGATTTCCATCATATTTACCCACAAATTAGGGACCCCCTGATTTCTACGTGCTTTTAACATAAATTCGTGATTTACTGAGTCGAAGGCCTTCTGAAAGTTAATGAAAATCATACTTGGATTTTTTTGATACTCATTACATTTTTCTGTTATTTGATTTATTGACTGCACATGACACTTCATTGAAAACCCTCTCCTGAATCCTGCTTGTTCTATTGGTTGTTGCATATCTAGGTAATTTTGAATTTTATTGCCAATCAACCATTAATTGTAAAACTCACAATTATTGGTTGATTGGCAATAAAATTTCAAAATTACCTAGAAATGCAACAACCTAAAGAACAAGCAGGACTCAGGAGGGGGTTTTCAATGATGTATCATTTGAAGTAAATAAATAATAGAAAAATGTTATGAGTATCAAAAAAATGCGCTTCTTTATTTTTCAAGTTTTTTACGATATTTGATTCCTCGCTTGTACTCTTCTGTTTCCTCAATGCAGACTATCAAAGTAAAATCACAATCATGGTATTTTCATGAAAGTAAATTTGATAATATTTATTATCTTTTCAGTCGTATAGGTAAAAATTACTGATTTAATATTTTGCTTCCTATTTGCATAAGGTTTTGTTCCGAAAATGAATGTTATTTAATTTCGAAAATTGTTTGAGAATAATGATATTAAGATTTCATCGTCATTACCAGCTCACCGATGGAAGTCAAAAGCAAATAAACGATTTGAGGTTCACGGTTTTAGTATAGTAAAACATAAATCCTGACCTTTATCTTGTCACATTAAATTTATCTCGTTGACGAACATGTACTTACGCGTAGAAACAATTTTAAAAGTCGATTAAACCACTCGATACTATATCAGTTAAATTTGAAGGCCGCGTAGAAATTGTAAACCAAATAAGAATTTTCTTTTACAGTCTGTCGAATCGAAGCACAATACGTCGGAGTGTAGTGGGGTGATATCGATTCGACATTTGAAGGTTTTGTTTAGGTTTACGTTGTAAAGGTATTTCGACGTGGTAATACCGATTATTCGTACACAGACGCGTTTTTTTTTCAGCCATAGGTATAGTTCATATGAGCTGACATTTTGGTAGTCATAGACTACAGTGCAGGGGAGCGGAGTGATATTTTATTCGATGTTTTTGACGACGGTTCAAACTCAGGTATCAAGAAAGCGACTAGTGTGACGGAACCGGCGTTGTTGTGTCGCGACGTGCTTATTCATGCGATTATAGGAATACGCGAAAAGGTAGACTTACGTGCGAATAATAGGGTAACGTACGGTGAGCCCACCCTCGTCTGGTAGTCGATAGCCGGAATTTTTTTTCTATTTTTCGCGTGTCTCGTACGAATTTTCTCGCTATCCCTACTCGTTTGTTTTAATATTTTTCTTCGGCGTATACATAATGTGTATTTAAATGTGGCTGGTATTGCATCGTATAAGGAAATCGCACGCGATAACTTGTAAGTTCGGAGTATTTGTGATTGGGTTGTGTTTCGCGATCCTTTTCGAATAATTTGCCATTCGACGAGGTAATTAGTATGGTGGGTGAATAACGTGTATGTTGTTATTGTCATGGATATCAGTAAAATGAATGTGTCACCGAAAAAGAAGCCTAATGGGGCTACTCCATTGATGTCTCCCTCGGATGCTGAAGGTAAGATGTCCGTAGGTTTTTAAGCATTTATTGACATTCGTCTGAAATGCCTTCGTTCTTAGGATAAGCAGTGTGCAAGGAATTAGGTGATTCGGTTGATGAAGTAATTCAGTAAATGTTGACAGCAGTTGAAGGATTTTCATTTTTTTTTCCATTTTTTTTTTTTTTTTTTTTTTTTTATACGTAATGTATAGCTCTGAGTTAGAGTTTATTGGGTTACTTTTTTTTTTTAATGAGGTGGTAAAGGGACATTGAACTGTAGCATGTATGATCTTATCGGAGAGAAGACGTTCGGCCGAGGTATGGGTTTTCCCAGCATCGTACCGTTCGTTGGCTGCTTTTCCTTGAGAGATAGGTTCGAGAGGTTTAGTAGACTGATGACCGTCGCGTTAATAACGACTCAATTTTTCAACGTGTGACAGCATAAGATGATGTGCTGGTGAAACATTTTTTCTTCGGCTCTTGCCCCCATGAGGGGGGAGCGCGGCAGCCATATTAATATTTAAAATGTGAAAGTATGCAAAAGTAGATCGTTGGTTTTTATGTTTCATATTTAATTAAATAAAAGAGTGTTAACCTTTATCAATGGCGTTCGTTTTTCCGCGCTACAGAACGAAGAAAGTAAGGTAGGTCCGATATGTTGGTAGGATTGTCGTGAGGAATGAATTTCGGAGTTAAAAACATCTGAGCTAAAAAGAAATGAAAAGCTCGTATTTTCATTCTGATAATATCAGATTATTCAATTGTTTGTTCATTGGTTTATCAGAATAAATCGACGTGATACTAGTTCGTAATTTTCCTACTATTATCAAAAACTCGAATAATTCGGCGGACAGATTGGTGGCGCCTTGAGATAATGTTTCTATCTCGAGCACAGGCGCGGACTGCAATGAAAAAAAAATAAAAATTCAGGATATTTTTGCCATCTAGTATTTTGATTCACTTAGGACCAATTTAGAAAATTTTCAAGTTCGTTTTTATGGATTAGTATATTCAAAGCGAGGTCCTGCTGTTTATGTGTAAGTCGTATTATTTTTATGGATCGTAAATGATAATATTTTTTTCAACTTATTTTTCCTCTTTTCAAGAAGTCTTGTGATGTATCTGTTTAGAAAAATTCGAGACCAGAGTTTTTCGTAGTTTGGTATTTTATGTTTCGGCGATACGTGCCAGCTTTGATAAAAACATAAATAAATGATAAGGTCGGAATTCCGACTGTCGAAATGGCGGATATGCAGGAGGTCGGTAAAATGGAATAACATTCTGTTCGTGTTTTTTTTTTTTTTTTATGCATACAAAAAAATTTAAATAGTTGAATTTTGAGTCTGAAAGAGCCGTACCTTTTTTTTTTTATATGAATAACATGAAATATCAAACTTCAAAGATGAAATTATTTTAAATCGTTGGAAAATTTCAATCAATTTCAATTTAATTTATTACATGAAAAGTAATCATTTTAAAATCGTGTTTTTTTCTTGTGAGTGGTCAAAATGTGTTTTTAATTTTAAACATATTTCAGTACCTAAAATAAAATTGAAAATAAATTCAACCTTTTGTTGGGTAAGAGAACGTGCCACAAATTGAGAACAATTTGAAATACCTACCTACTTTTCTACACATATCGTACGAATTCAGTAATGAAATCTCGAATGAAATAATTTATTTTTTTAGTATACCTGTAAAATTACTCGGTAAATATTCGTGATAAAGCTTGGTGTAATAATCTCTGAAGAGGTTTAAGCAACTAATGTCCGTCTACTGGGCCATCGTAGTCTTTTATAGGCAGCTCGGTCTACCCCCACCATGATGACGTGTTGATGTCAGTAGGAGGCTTCTGAGGTGACCAAGTCTGAATAAGGGGCTTTTACACTAGGGTAGATTTTCTCCCTTCCCCCTCTTTACCCACCTAATAAATATAAGTACGAGTATCTCTTTCATACAATGAAATCAAATTACGGCTGCATTTCGTTGCCCTCCCCCAAATGTCAAAGTTGGGAGCTGCAATTAACCACATCGTTTGTGTTGTGAAAATTACCTTCTATTAATAGTTAGTAGTCGCGAAATTCATTGCTTACGAATGAAACAAAACTATAAATGAATTCACATTTTATCTTGGTCTTCTTTTCGCAAATAACAAACTTCAGATGTACTTGAATGTATTGCAAAATTGTACACAAATGTTCGATTACTTGTTTCATTATAAATGCACTAGAATATTTATATTAATGATGGATTGATCATAGATTTCATTCAATTATTAAAAAGAATAGTTTTCGAACGATTTGAGAATAGCATTAATGATGACTTGAAACTCGCAATCAGTTATATTTATTTTCAAAAATTATTATGCTTTTGAAAAGAGGTTGACCTACAATGTAAAATCGAAAATTGATTTAATTTTGTGGCAAGATCCCTTGAGGACTTGAATCGTTCATGAAAAAAACTTAGTCGCTAATAATGTGTACTTTCATAAAATCGGCTTGCGTAGTTATTTCTAATGGTGTAAGAAAATTCAAGAAGGGATGGGGCAAAAGCACTTTTTATCCTCTTAATTTCATATGCATAGGAAAAAGATGAAAAGTATTCTGCCTCCTTAGAGGTCAGTGTGTGTTGCAGTGTAATAAAGAATATTGTTCTTCAACAGTTTTCCAGTTGAAAAATATTCGAACTGGCTGTACACATCGAATAATCACCTACACGCGAAAGCGAGAGTACTAATATTTACGTCGGGAAAGAAGCAACATAATGAAGGAAGAAAATTATCGATTTTCCTTAATCGTTTTAGACGGTATCGAGTTCGACATTGAAAATTAGATATTTATAGCGATTTAGAAGGGGGAAAAACATAACTAAAGGAAAAAAATACCGTTGAGCCTTGTATTCCGCTCGATTGGCGATTTTATTTTCGTATTGTCTTTATTATACAAATATCGTTACCATGGATACCCTTTAGGCGAGGTAGGGTTTACTATTCCATCGTAAAGGAAACGAATTTCCCGATTAAAATTAATACGCGAGCTGATACACCGAGCACCATAGTCGACGTAAATTTTAATTATTCGGTCGATGGTCGTTGCGTCGTCTTGTTGAATGGTATTTAAATTTTGCGCGATTTTACGATAGCTTCGTAGATTATATGGCGTCGCTGTTTGTTTGAATTATGACTACAACTTACCAACATATAGATGGCTAAGTAGTCGTGAATCGCCATCTTTTTACAAAGCTGATAATGGAATTATACGAGGAAAAGAAGTTTGTTGTTTCAAAACAAAAGCGTACTGAGGGGTGGGGAGAGGGCACAGGCGGCGAATTTCGAAGTAATGTACAAAGAAAGAAAAGCTTGCAATGTATTTTATCCATGGCATGGTTGCGTTCTTGGGGAGGGGCAGAGTTTGCTTTTTCAATTATTCTTTTATAAGCTGCAAAGAGCTGTATCGAGTTTTTGCTGATTAAATGGGGTTAATTAGATTTTCGATTTTGTTCCAGGATTACGTTGAAGTTATTTGAGTGTTTTTTTTTTTTTTTTTTTTATAACTTTTGAATGCTGGAAATAGACGGCAATGTAAGCCATTATTCAATTCTCAAAACATATTGAATTTTCGAATATTCAACTACCAAATAATTTACAATAATCACATTAGAATAAAAACTTGACTATCGAAATATTGTTGCTGTTTTGGCAACCTAACGACTTCAAATAATTTGTTAATTTCTCTTTTGAGAACGAAAGGGAGAACAACAGCCGCTATATTAAAATTGAGTGAACAAAAAACGATAACAAACAAATACATATTGAATTTTGAAATCTGAACTCGTGAAAACGGAAAGTGAAGTTGGCTGATCAGCTGATTCAGTTTTAGTTTCAACAAGGGAAACGGTGAGTGGTTCAAGTTTCAACTCGTACGATTTATTGAAAGAAAGCTATTCACGATTTATTATTAGTCGACTTTCATTTGAATCGATTCGCGAATTGCGATTCGTCAAAAATCGAATCGTTCACCGACATCCTCCACCGTGAAGTGGCTGGCGCATACTCTGAGCGAATTTAAATAAATCATTAGCTCCTAATTTGCACTGTCGTTGTCTGTTTGTAGTGTTGTGAAATTCTATGAAAAATAAATTGAAAATGAATGGTATTATTGTTGATTTTCATCATTTAATACAAACACAAAAAATGAAAATAAAACAAAAATTGGCAAAGAAAATGAAAAAGTAAGCAGCCATGCTGCATTACTGGAGCTCAGTTTTCAATTAGGACTTGTTCAGGTTTGGTAATAACGTTGCTAAACCCTTCATGACTACCAAATTAATGCATATACGAAAAATGAAAACAAAAAAAAAGGGCCAGAAAAGGATATTTTATGAGAGGCATTTCTTGAAAAAATCATCCAATCCCTGTTGTTTTTTGAAATTGCTTTTTTTGACAGATTTTGCTTTTTTTTTTTGTTTTAAATAATCTTCTTTGCTTTTCAGTGTTCTGGATTTGCATTGGCATCGAACTGGAGGGTTTTAATTTTTTTTCTATAGAATCTCGCTCACTTCGAATACTATATTTTTGTTTCAAAATTGTAATAAACATTGGTTAAATTATGTTTTGGATGATAACTCTTCCCATAAGATGTGCATGTATTCATTGCTGTTATAATAATTATATTTTAATAATATTGATCAGTCTACTTAATACTAATGATAATGGAGTATTAAGATGTTAAATATCATGTTATCATAGAAAAAGGGTCGTACGATTGCATACAAGAAATAACGAGTGGTCCCAAATCAATATTTTGTCAGTGTAAATTAGGAGTTAGCAAATAAATCGATTATAAAACATCGGTACAGCGTCCAAACAAATTTTATTAAAATTACTCGACGAAAGTTTGCAAGCATCTTACACCAAGCAATCATTCATATTGCTAAGTGCGAGAGATCTTATTCAAACGTTAATACATGAAAGACTTAAAACATTCTAGAATGATCTCGAAGGCTCCGAGTTTGCAGGCCGAATAGTCGATACTGACAAGCCAGCAAAGTCACAAGCTAAGTATTTTTTTCACCCATACAAGTGAATAAGACGATTGGTGCCCTGTTCTTTATGACCTCAGCCATTCACTTTTGCGTTAATTGCCTGTGGGAATTCTAATTCCTAAGGTTAACAACACATAACGAACATGCTACTTTAATTTTAGATTCATGATTTACTGTAGTGACAAGAATATAATTTTGATGATTCACTTACTGAAATGAAGAAAGTTTAATGTTTCTACACAAACATCATTTTTTGGTATTCTTGTTCATATTATATTTAATTAATTGAAGAAGATTATGAAAAGCAAAAATAAAAAAAATCAGAACTCGTGTTCAAAACCGCACCAAAAAGTTCGATTGTTATCTACTTTTCCTATTAACTTGTCATTTTCAATTCGCGCATGCGCAGACAAATTTTAGTCTTAATGCATTTGCTTTATGCCAACAGAATTTTTCTCTACAGTTCAAGCAATCCAAAGGTGTATACTCAAAGGATACCCTTAGACTGCTCGAACTGTAGAGAAAAATTCTGTTGGCATTAGGTGAACGCATTCGGACTAAAATGCGTCTGCGCATGCGCGAGTTAAAAATCACGATGTAACAGGAACAGCTGATACCAGCTGAACTTTTTCTTACTCCCGACACTAGCGCTCCAAGTTACATGAATTATTCAAATAAAGCTCCCACTTCCTAAATTTCCTAGGTAGACCACTGTAAGCATTGAGCAAGAATAGTTCAATTTTGTTGAATAACATAAAACTCTGTATTAGAAATTCCAGGTAAAAATAGCCACCGTAGTTGGATGGCGCAGAAAAAGGCGAAAATGAATATAAATGCTGTTCGCGACATTCACGTCCCATTGCGCTCCAAAAGCGAGCTTCGTATTAATATAGTGTTATTCTGTCGAGACCGATAATTCACCAGACAACATAGTGAGATAGTGAGAAAAAAACATTCTCGCATTCGAAGGAAAGCCGGAAAACCGGAGTCGTCTTAAAAGAATAAACCTCGTCTGAACGGTCGCCTGTTTATCATAGTCGTAGGCGACAGGATTGAAAAACTTTAGAAATAAATTTTTTCTCGCATCTTCGAACGGAATGTTTTTAAAAAAATTAAAAAGAAAGTTTTCTTGGGAAGAAAATATCGCGGAACTTTATTCGCGAGGTTCTTAGATAGGATGAATTTTTTATTATGAAATGAAGGCTTCTCTCCTCTCCTCCCCTCAGTTCTTTATGTCGAAATTATAAAGGATTGTAGTTTCAGTAACGATTACCTGTGGATTGGCGGGTCGAGGTGCCTGTTGAAACGAATGAAGTTTTGCTCTTATCTTTCTTCATTTACCTCTGACAAGTGTATTGAACTTTGCTGTTTCTTCGACGTGTATAATTAGAATGAATGCATGAATCGTGCCGTCTTTACGGTAACCTGCTAATGCGGCTGAGTGTGTTATTTCGTTTCTCTACGTGTTCAACATCATGAGAATTTTTTTTTAGAAAAATCACTATTGCGAGAATGAATATTATATGTTTTAATTTTATCTATGTGACATGTTACCAACCATGGAGTTATCATCGGGGGAATAACACATAGTTTCTGTGTCATTGTTCTAACGATAATTTTATGAGTGGAAACATGTCACTAGTGAGACTAAAATTGCATTATATTGTTTAACTATAGCATTGATATTTCTGAAAGATCTACTCAAGTAGGAAGTACTCAAGTAAAAGACACTAACAGCGATTTATAATTTTTTTAAACATCTATCAAGTAATTTCTTTACATCGACGCAAACAAACGTGAATTCCAAGACAATAAGTAACTTGTCCTTCTTCCAACATTTTCAAATCACTACTGTAGTGGAAGATTGAATGGATGATTGTATAGAGGACCGTCTTCGTTATATGTACATATTACTTAAGAGAATACCCGCTACGTGCTCGTTAAGTCGAACACAGTGATGTTAACATTTTCAACGTCGTATTTTGCGACAACATGACGAAGGTTAATTTTACGCTAAGCCCAAATTCCCTCTTACAGCCAAATAAAGAGGTATTTAAACGTGTTTCTAGTTTACATATTATACAGTCGACCGGTAGAAACGCCGAGAATGGTGTCTATTCAGGCGATAGATTATTGATGGGTTTTACGAGGCGACGTTGACGTCTACGCTCTACAGTGTGGCAGATAGGCGTAAATGAAGGAGAAAATATAGTCTAGAGGTATTCAGATGCGAGAGAAGACGTTTACGAGAGTCTTCCTTTTTTTGTAGGGCGTTTTTAACGATTTGAGATTCAGACTTTTTATTTTTCTTGAATGTGAGTCAGCTTTCAAAAGGCCCGTGGTTATTTGGAAATTATACCTGGGATAGTTTCTGGACGCATTCGTGGAATACGTACTCAATGGGAAATTTCATCAGAAGAAAAAAAAATTTGAGCAACAAGGTCGATCAAAAATGTTGGAAAAAATCATACGGATTTTTTTTTGCGTTGAAACTTGAAATAATACGCCTTTTATGAATCTAATGACGAGTAGAAATTAGCATGAAAGAATTTTGATATTTCTTGGCGGTTTCGGAAATACGGAGGGGTTGAATGAACATGTTAAAAACGTTTGAAAAAGATTAAATTACAAATTATACATTCCTTTGGTTACAAAATGTTTTGAAAATTATCAATACCATGTACCTATGATAACTGAAGGATAAAGAATGGAATAATAATGGCTTTGATGTTTTGAAAAATAAAATAAAAAATCGTAATTAATAATTTTTTTTTTTTCAAAAAGCACTAATTTTGAGTATTTTCAAAAATGAAGGACAAATGATATCTAGCCAATTTCGAATTCATAAGTCACATATGCTCGCGATTTGCATTGTATAAACATAAAAATAGTTTTCGCCTCAAATATGAATTTAAATAGAAAAAAAATTGAAATTGAATGGAAAAGACTTTTTGGACAACTGTTACTTTCTAAAGTTATGTTTTGCAGTTCAAAGACAGAAAAAAAAGTTTAGGTATTAATTTTAATAAAATTAAGGAGGTCTATTAAATATTTAGTTTTGTTTTGTTTAAATCATCCATTGAACCGATTTTCAGAAATGAACGAAAAATGAGTAATTTATTGGTCGAACACACAGTATGGGATTAATTTAGGCTACCTATTTCGGACTCAAGAAAGAAAATATGCTCAATTTTTGGCCTAAAAATGACTTCGCAGCTATACAAGGCGTAGACTTTAGGAACCTCAGGACAATAAAAATCTGGTATATTTTCGCCTCCTTTACTTTTTGATAAAAATCGAGCCTATTTCTTCGTTTTTTATTTTCAAATAGCTACGTTATAATATGCGAGTAATATTATAACCGAGCTATTTCGAAATGATTGAAGAAATATGCTCGAGCTGTGGAACTAACATGAGAATACATATTTTACTTATGAATTCGAAATAAGCTAGATATCATTTGTCTTGCATTTTTGAAAATAATGAAAATTAGCGCTTTTGAAAAAATTCAAGGACTACTTATAACGCATTAACTTGAAAAAATATGACTGCAGAACATCAAAAAATGTTGATATGTCCCGAAATTCGTTTGTTTTTTTTTTTTAATATAAAATTTTTTAAATTTTCTCTTCATTTGAGGGGTCTAAAAATTGAGTTGGACGAATGAATTTATATAGCAACGACGTCTCCAGTTTTTGGGAAAACGTGAAATTCGGCCTAACCCATGGTGCAATAGGGAGGACGAATTTTGATTTTTACCCGAAAGTAAAGGGGGCGAAAATATACCCGATTTATATTCCCCTGGGGTTCCTAAAGCCTGCGCCTTGTATAGGTGCGAAGTCATTTTTAGGCAAGTATGTAATATTTTGGGAAGCTTCGTGAGGTAAAAATTGAGCATATTTTCCCTCTTGAGTCCAAAATAGGTAGCCTAAATTAATCCCATACTGCGCGTACGATCAATAAAGCACTCATTTTTCGTTCATTATATGGGTCCAATGGATGATTTAAACAAAACTAAATCAAATGTTTAATAGACCTCCTAAATTTTATTAAAATTAATGCTAAAATTTTTTTCCGTCTTTAAACTGCAAAACATGACTTTAGAAAGTAACAGTTGTCCAAAAATTCTTTTCTTTTATATTTCAATTTTTTTTCTATTTAAATTCCTTTTTTGAGACGAGAACTTTTTTATGTTTATACAATGCACGTACAGCAGACATAATGATATGTGTACGTCCGCATCGAAAGGGCCCCCCTTGTCGGTATGGAGTTAAGATCAGTGGGCAATAATACAGTAAATTCTTGTCATAATGGCGCAAACCTGAGGTCTCCAACTGAAAATCTCGATTTTTCATGAAATTTTGAAAATTGATAAACTGAAAGTTTGAAAAATCAAAATTTTGAGAAAAACGCATTTGAAAGTTTGACAAATCTTTTTTACCAATGAAACGATTTTTTTTAGATTTTCTTTCTACCGCCTGAATGATATGGAACCTGATGAATGTAATATAACACAGCAACAGTTCAAACATCAAGTAACGCTGTCTATCAGCCCATTTATGAAATTGAAACGAAGATTTTAAACAAAATAACGCGAATACCGACCAAGTGGGCTTTTTCTCATCTGCAACATTTTTCGCGTTATCTCGCCAAAAAACCTCGAAATCGATACAGCATGTCATTAGGAATTCAAAACGCGATGAAAATTTTTCGATATTTTTGACCATTTTTTACAAAAATGGCTATATCTCCGTTTCCAGGATCGCAAGGTGGATCCTTTCGATACGGGCGTACACATATAATAATGATGAGATGTAATTTTCGAGTCATGATGAAAAAATTTCAACTACAAAATTTGGAGAGAGGTGGTGGTACAAAATTCATAGGAGTGCACTTGGTACGCGTGCATAATTATGATCGATTCAGTTATATCATTTAAACGTGGACACCTCCCCTCCCCCTTTCCCCTCCTCTCCCCTCCGCGGTTCAGAAGAATTACCTCTATATGCTACTAGCAAGTACTGAGTTTTTCTGAGTTTAAATCTCTTCATTTAAGGCAATCTAACTAAACTTTAATGATCTGTAGAAAAATTTCAAAATTCGCTTGTGTTTAAGATCATTATACTCAATATTTTTTCATGTTTATTCTCGAAAAAATGTTTATAATATTTACACATGCTCTTAATAGAGGTATTCTAATAATATTTTTTCGAGATACGTGTCAGTTTTTTTCAAATCTTATTATTTTCTTCTCGAAGATACTCATATAATACAGGATTTTGTTTTTCCAAAAAGATAAGAATGATTTTTTATTTTTTTTTTATTTTGTGGGTACAAAAAAAAAATTTAAAACTATCGATTTGAAGGAAAAAATGCTACTTGTATCGAACTTCTATGCCAATCACATGGTTGTTAAGAAATCTTGAGGAAAATTAGGTTTTTCGAAAAATTTGGAGGCTTAGATTGGAAAATAGCGCTGACATATATTTCAAGAACAAGTTCGATTGTAATTAGTGCTGTAGGAAGGCTATTCTTTGTTTCCTGTTCTTAGCATGGGAGTGATACAAAATTGATTTTATTATATTTAGTATTCTGTACACGAACCCAAACATTTATCTAATTTTATCCTCTTAAATCTCGACTCGTTATATTGAACGGGAATTTCGGCAAAAAAGTCCAAAAATAGAATATTCGATTATTTGAAAATACATTTCGACTTTTTTAAAAAATCGAGTAAAATTAGAATACCTCCGGTTGCCGCGTTTAAAATCTTCCCAATGCGTATAAAAATTCCAAAATTTACTTAAGAGAATTATTGTAAAATCGAAGGCATCGAGACGAACAATCTCCAGCGATTCATAAAATCGCCTTCAATTACGAACGATGCGGTAGGCGAAATCGGCTTAAAAGTCTCGATATACCGAGGGAAATCCGATATACGTATAAATGAAAACGATGTTGGAAAAGATTTGCGTTTTTGCTGTACCAACGCGAAAATAGCGAGAGGAAAAAAATTGGCCTTTAAAGTAAGCCTTATTGTACGTCATCGAAAATATCGTTGACGACGTGCGGGGATAGAAGGTGGTGAAGTGTAGAGTATCTAAGCCCCGGTAAAGCATTCTTAACCTAATTCCCTAATGCACGCTCGTATATGGGTAGGCAGTGCGGACGATTTGTTTAACGTACGTAATCATGTACCGGGTATTTTTACGTGGTGAGTTAACAAGTTCTCGATGCAGCGGTGTAAATAAGACGAGTAAAATTTTCGTCGAGCTTTATAAAATGAACTAAGATGAAAAAATGTCCACCATTCGAGATCTTTCGAACGGCATAGTAACCTGCGTGAAACGGATTTTGCATAATGAAACGTTATTTCGCCGGAGATGGTGCGAGGTAGGATTCGTATCGTACTCTCGATCCAGCGAATGTTGGGACTCAGTTGTTTGGCCGCTGGCGACGATGGTAATCAGGGATAATTGATTACGTGACTGGAAGAAAGACGAATTAAAAACTACGCGAGCTTACGAGTTGAGCGAACAATCTCGTTGATAATATCGTAATGCGGGAGTCTGCAAGTTGGAGTCGGAGATGGAGGGTGTGTGCATCCGCTCATCCGAATATAACTACTTTAAATTGAATTATATGAACTCGGGGCGTGAAAAAAGCTCCAACTGAGGTCTCTGGTTCGGGCTGTTTGGAAGTTTCTCGGCATCGTGGCTCTGTGTGAAGTTATACCGCGTATCGTTGATTTTCCGCGCGTGTAATTATAAAGTTGAGAGTGCGGATTAAATCATCGAAAGCATGGTTTGTTTCGGATCGGTTGAGATTTTTAATGCCGGATTTGAAGCTTGATTAAGTTAATGTTTGTATGTATATGTATTACGATCGTTGCAATTTCGAATTTTGATTAAATTAATTATTCTTAAAAAATAGAAATAAAAATGCATATACTCACCTTGGCGTATTTCTACATACACTAAATCTGTTTCAGGGTATATCAGAGTACTTAACTACATCAAATTACACCTTCTCATGATATTCGAAGTACTTGATATCGTAATTCGGTCAGCAGAGGGGAGGAACTGCGACAAAAAGAGTAGGGGAAATTTAGTAGGCAGTGAAAAATAAAAAAGGTTAGGTAGGGACTAATGCTACTAGCCAAAAATATTAATTTTTTATGTTCATTCGATTCAAAAAAAAAAAAAGAAGAAGAAAGAATGAAGAAAATATGTACCTATTGAATTGCATCTGTTTAACAAAATAAAGAAGCAATTAGAGTAATACAAAAAATAAATTCGGTTTGTGATACATCCCAATTTCAAATCAAAGAATCAAGTTGACATGTGGAGAAAAAACTGTGATTGCGTTACCATTGTCGAGACTGTGCCTTTGTTGCCCTTTTCTAAACATCTTGTGAAAGAAAAGGCTCATTTAACACTTCATTTAATAGAAAATAAATGGAGAAAATCGTCAACAAAAATATTTCTTATAGATCCAGTATTTCTATGGTCCTCGTATTCGGATTTAAATGACATCACTTGGTAAAAATTACTAGATAGTATCTTTTTTTTCTCAACTTGGTAACTGTGAGATATATTTTTAGAAGCTTCTTATTGTTAAATGTTCTTTGAAAACTCCTTTCCCTTAAGGCACTAATTTTAAAAATTATTAACAAAGGTCTTGTGAGACATGTTCTGCCATTGAAGTGTTACTTGATTTCTTTGAAAACTTTGAGGAATTAATCAGAATAATCGTAATAGCCTTGGGACGTTTGAACGTCAATGGCACAGACGCCAAAAAACTACGGTGAATTGAACGTGTAAACGTCCTCACCTGTTGAAGAAATGGTTGAAATGGAGAAGTCTTTGGAAACAAATGCGAAGTATAATTCATAAACGCGATACATGAATTGTGTTCTCACTTAACACAATGCTTATGTTTATAGTAATTTAAAAAGATGGTTCGACCAATCTCAGTGAAGTATGAGATGCTCGCATGTGATTGGCCGAAATCACCTATACCTAAATCAATATGTGAATTAACTGAACTTCCGAATGGAGGAATAGACTTTCAGAAAAGAAACAAACTTACGTATATTTCAAGTTTCTTCTAGTAAGCTTGAAGTTTCTTCTGATGTGAAGTGAAGTGAAATGAAGTGAAGTGAATGAGAGAAATTTTCCGAAACGAAAAATGCTGAACTTGACTTCACTTTCGCTTCGATCAACTTGTAAATGAACTTAACTTCACTTTCACTTGGATCATCTTGTGAATGAACTTGACTTCACTTTCACTTGTATCATCTTGTGAATGAACTTGACGTCACTTTCACTTTGATCAACTTGTGATGAACTCAACTTCACTTTCACTTGGATCATCTTGTGAATGGACTTGACTTTAGAGAGGAACTTGATTGAATTCAATTTTACATAATTTTTGAGCTTCACTTCTGTGTTTCTTCTACATTCAACTTATTAATTTTTTTTTTCTGCGGTGCATTACTTAATTTTTTTTCACTTGGAGGGTACCAATATGTTCAAATTTCAGCTATGTAAATTTATCTTGAGGTGAGTTGATAGTAGAAAGCAAAATAGAGGAAGACAAATGTCAAATGAACCAGTCCACATCAAGTTCACAAAAGAACTTCGAACTGAACGAATAAATTTTTTTGAAGAAATCAAACTTATATCAGCTTTTTTCTTAACAAGCAAAACTGAACTTCAAGTTTTTTTTTTTTTTTTTTTTTTTTTTCAAATGATTATGATTTGAACTCGGTTGAACTGAGAGAAAGAAATTTTTCTAAATGAAGTTGACTTTTATAGTTTTCAAAATATTAGATTTAATTTTATTATTTAAATTATAAAACTTTAATTGAAGGAAAAATAAATGAAGTAATTATTATAAGAATGAATGTTCAAATAGTTTCATTCAAATTATGTTCAGTTAATATTTGAATAATTAAACTTGACCTCAATTTCTTTTCTGAAAATGAAGTCTTCTTTAATTTGTTCAAGTGAATTTGAACTCGAACAAAATCGAAAATGAGCTGAACTGAATGAGAGAAATTTTTCCAAATAAAAAAGAAGGCACTAAACTACACTTTTTCTTAAAGAACTCAACTTCACAAAAAGCTCGAACTGAATTTAAGTTTATTCCATTTAGAGTTTGCGTTAATTTTATTTTTTTTTTGGAGTTCTATTTCTTGATTTTCTCTCATTTTCTCCAAGTGAACTTGAACTTAATTTTTTTCGAAAAAACTTGAGTTTTTTTTTTTCTAATGAATTTGAGCTGAACTTGACTTTTTTCCAAGTGAACTTGACATGAATTTTTTTTTTTTTTTAAAATGAAGTCAACTTCGATTCTTTAAAGTGAATTTAAAATCTAATTAAATTTCTTCGAAAACGTATTGAACCAAATGAGAGAAATTGGTACGAATAAAATAGGATGAACTAAACTACACTTTTTCCAAATGAACTTACTCAACTTCACAAAGAGCTCGAACTGAATTGTAATTGTACCTCATTTGGAGTTTCACGTTGGTATTTTTTTCAAGTTGTATTTCTTGATTTTTTTCTAAGCGAACTTGAACTAACTTTTTTTTTTTAAATGAACTTTAACTGAATTAAATCGAAGAAGGTTTCTTAATTGATCTCTACTTTTATTTTTTTCCAAGTAAATTAGACCTACACTTTTTTTCTAAAAATGAATTGAGCTATTGAGCTAAAGTTTTCCTGAGTAAACTTGAACTAATTTTTTTTTTAAATAAAATGAACTGGAATTCGAGTAATTTTTTCTCTGATAAATATAAACTGAAACGAACCAAAGAAATGTTTCTAAACGAAGTTTTTTTTCCAGCGAACTTGATGGAATATTCTTTTCTAAAAATGAAGCAAACTTAGATTTTCGCTAAATAAACTTGAATTGAAATTTTTTGGAAATAAAACGAAATGAGCTTGAAGTTAGTTTACATTCATTATTTTTTTTTAAAGTGAACTTGACCTGAACTCCTTTTCTAAAAATGAAGCATAATCATTTCGTAACACTTGAACACGTTTTTATCATACGTTTCCGTAGCCCACCTAAAAATCGCATTAGTCGCAACTCAGTATTGAATCCGTTGTATAGAGGTCATAATTCATTGTAAATGCAACAATACTGGTATTCATAAACGATACCAAGCTACCAGGGTGAATCAAGTTCGCAAACTAAGCACTTCACTAATAAAAAAATAAGAATGAATAAAAAGAATCTGGTATAAAACTAAAGCAAGTATGCTTCAGTTTCATGCCTTAATTTTTTATTATTTAATATATATATATTTTTTTTTTACAAGTAAATTGCATGGTTTGTGAACTTTGCTCACCCTGGCAGCTAGATGTCGTTCACGAATACCAGTGTTATTACATGTACTACGAGTAATGGCCTCCATATAAAGGATTCAGTATTGCGTTGCGATTCACACGGTTTTTAAGTAATCTATGGAAACGTATGATAGAAACGTATACATTTAGTGTAACGATATGATTCTGTTCTGGCGAGAAAATGTATCTAGTACTTTGGTAAACCTCAAAAAGCTTAGCTCGTAGATTTACGAGCGTAGAAGGAAAACGAAAAAGTAACGTAAATTTCTGTTATATTTACAACTTGTACCGAGCTACCGGCGCTGCATGTGAGCTCAAGGTGGGAAATTTTTGTGCGAAGGTTTTGCTAAACGCGGTGTTTGCACTCGAGTACCTCTACCGGTGTATTTTATTATACGCGCAGCTTCACCATCCTTTCGACGCGTTTACATTTTTACTACTTTTTAAAACTTGGGCGCTGGTAATTCCGTTCTCTTATCCTGGTAGATGTAGCCGCATCGCTATATAATTTTTCTTGCGTTTTTTTTTTCACTGTTCGACGCTCGTTATCAGTAGTTTATGCGATTGTCCCTCCGACGTTGGGATATTTTTCGAGAAAACTGGTGTTTTAAAATTTTCGCAGGAAATTTATTACCATTTATACGCCCCTTAGGCGATAGCGAGATAAATAATGGATCGGGATGTCTACCGTTTACGACGGTTAGCCTGTAAAAAAATGTTTTTGCGAGTCGCCGCTTTTATACTGTATGCATTGCTTTTACGAATAAATTGTATCAGCGGTTGCGTTTAAATATAGGAACGCAGGGGAATGGGAGATAACGTTCCAATTACGTGTGGTAGGGATTTCGGTATCGAGTCGCCAACGGAAATTTGTTTAGGGTGAATAGTCGCAAAAGTTAATATCGCAGTGTCCGGTCATCCGTCCCTGCCCGATTTCGACGAGATGACATCCTGTCCAGAGCTCTATTAGGATATTAAAACTCGACCTAGTCAAAGGAACCAAATCGTGATCCTTTATGAATCACCTTTGATGAAAGTAAAGTTCATTTGGGGTTAACATCGTTCAAGCGTAATTTTCCTCTAGTTCGGCGGTTGTGGTTGAGCTTTTCAGAAGTGAATGGTGTATCGAATTTATGTTTGGAAGTAGACAGAATTATCGAGTAAAATAAAAATATTTTTTTTTTTTGTCAAAAAATATTACATTTCAAATTTTCAATTTTTCAAATTCAAATTTATTTTGAAGATTGACAAATTATTAAGCTAAAATAATATGATTAATTTCAACTTAGTTTATTTTGGTGCTAATCATTTATTTTTTTACCGTAACGTTTTTTTTTTTCAGTTATTATTTAGTTGTTATTTGAAGAAAATTTTGTATAAAATTCAAATTTGTGAGCATTATAATATGGTTTTTTAAATTTTGGGCATAACTCAAAGTTTGGGACACGTTACCCCTTCATTGAGAAATGTGCAGTGTACAGTGTAGAACGTGCAGGTTTTAAGTACGACTTATTGATATTCTTTTTAATATTTTTTCGACAAAAGACTCAAGGTTACAATTTTTCTTGGTTTCAATGCTTACCTTTTTAGAGTATAAAATATCAGTTTATTGAGACTTACAATTTTTTTTTTTTTTTTTATTCTTGATCATTGTAACCGTATTTAGGATCTATGAGATTTAAAAACCTGATTTTTCTTCAATATAAATAACATCCATTGAATGAGTCTCTCGAAAGAATTTTTCGTATAAACGAAAATTCAATTTATGGCCTTGAAAAAAAATACCATAAATGTATAGAAATTATTGAAAGTGAAAAACAACCATTCCTCTAATCATAGCTGCTATATACAATTGTAAATTCTGCGCTGTCATTGAATTATTTCTCTTTTTTGGTTAATTCATCTTCTAAATTCGAAATAATGAGGAATGAGTGTTTGTTTGAAATTGTGATTCGATTTTATTCAATTTTATGAGTGGAATAAAATTCATTCTTCACAACAATTCTACCAACCTATCGGACCTACTTTACTTAGTTCATTCAACATCCCCTTACCCACTTATTTAAAAAATAATAATAACAAAGTGATGAAAGTGAGCTTTGAAAAACTAATTTTTTTCAAGTTTTACGTTTGAAACGGCTCTCTTCTGTTTGTTTGTATTGATTTTCCTGAGGGCTGAACTCTCTAACGGCCGATTTACATCATGAGTTACCTACCAATAGGTTCTCGGAGATATCATGTTGAAGGATGAAATGAAATTCACACGGCAATTAAATTAAACACGAACTAATACAGCGATGTGCCGGTTTATTGAATATGGTTGAATATAATATAACGCTAGGGAAAAAATTAGACAAATAAAACTATATAGGACTTCGGAATGCTATATGATTCAATAAGTTTAAGTGGTTTTTATCTACTGTCTCACTACAACCTAGGTACCAGAGTTGCCAACCCAAATCGAAAAATATCCCTGAATTTCGCCAAAACAAAATCCCAAGTAGGGGAAAAAATCCTAAATCGAGTTTATAAAATATTAACCCATTTTTTTTTTTTTTTTTTTTTAAGTTTATTGTGTTGGGAAGTTTATTTTCATTAAATATGAAATTACATTTAATGTATGATTGTGATTGCATGTCATTTTTTCGCCATCGCCCTGTAAAGGAAATTGTAGTGATAATATCATTTTCAATTTCAAAATCAAAATCAAAATGATCGAAAAATTTAATCAAAAATAAAAACAATAAAAGGTAGAAATTACAAATAATTTGAATGGTAAAATATTACTAATGAAAGGCTATTTCACTACTCCACATTGTTTAACTTACCAAAATTTGTACAGGGTAATACCAACCTTCCCTTCAGTTTTTTTTTCTGACGGCAGAGGTAACTGAAAAAGAAAGCAAACTGTATCACATTACTACCTACTTGATTTGTAATTTATTTACGATTTACAATTTGTCTATTTACTGTTTTCATAGAATTTACAATTTTCTACGAATTTTACTATTTTTCTACAGTCGCATATCACCTTATTGCACCTCCCATACTTCCTCTTTCGGTTCTGACTGTTGTTACGGCTGTTGTGGTTCTTGCTGATACTCATTTCCATTCCGGCTATTGGGAACCGAATAACCGCTTGAGCGCTAGTGTTCTAGCGAGGCTCTATGGGACATGTATGATTTTATCAGTAGTTTCCACCAATCAGACCAAGGTTTATAAATCACTTTAAACACGTATCCAGCAAATTTTTCCAAATACACAAAGAAAATGAACGCTTTGTTTACATTATACATGCCCGATACAGCCTCGCTAGAGCAGTTACACTTTTCCCCACTAGATGTCAGCCACTTTGCGTTCAGGTCCCAATATGCAGCGAAGGCCTCGATTATAAATGGAACCATCGACTCATTTGATGACCTGCTTCATTGCTTCATTCCATCTCCATACCTGCTCCAGCTGGTACTCATTTATAAATTATTGTATTCCATCCTACATTTTAACTGCCGCACGACCGAAAAAATAATTCGGTGTGAATCATAGAGAAAATGTAATTTTTCTTCATCAATAAATCATGCTCAACTTTGCTTCTTAATATGAACATCGTTTGGTTACGAAGAATCAACACTCTTCATTATTCCGCCAATTTGGATAAATAACGAAAAATTCTGCGAATTTTTCGCGAATAATATTCAGTTAATCTCTTTTCCCTTCTCCGCGCTTCACCAGGTAAAAAAAGATGTTGTGTACGAACGAGTTATTTGGCGGCTTTCATGTTCCCTATAGGCTTATCGTAGCGTCCGCGAGAACATTAAGGAGTTATAAATATTCAACGATAAAATATCGAAATCCCACTCCGGCGCTAAGCTCGATACACCACGCTACCGAGAATAAACGCGAATAAACGAATATTGAAGTTGGAGAGGAAAAAATCGTGTACGCTTATCGAGACTTCGGAAAGAGAAAATCGTTACACCATACAATAAACGAAACCTAAGAAGGGGAGGAAAACCTCCAACGGAAGACTCACTAACGCGCGAAAACTTCTCTAAACCTTTATTTTTCTCGTTTTCGCCTTGTGTATAAAAATAACTCGGCGAAGAAGTGTATGGAAAATAGCATAAAAATAGCGAAAACTTACCATACACATCGAGCAACTTCTACACGTATTGTTTCAATTTCAACGCGTTTTTGTTTTTTCTTTCGACGTATCGTTCTCGCTTTTGAAGTACTAGAGGGGTAGAGAGGAGGCGAAGCGAGTATCGTATTTCAAAAAATACTTTACCTCGTTGCCCGAGTGAATTACAGTTTATCCTTGTGGGGTTGTACGTTCTATGGGTTATACTAGTATGGAGGAAAAAGTTACAAAACTGGCAGCGTTAGTTCGTCACTAATGTGGTTTTGAAAAGGCGAAATGGGGATTTTTTTTCGGTTAGTGTTGCGAAACATGTATACGTGTAGGTTTTAACGTTGGTAATATTTATAGCCCAGTGTCAAAATCCCGGTCATGGTTTAGTACCGGCGCTAATGTTGGAAAAAAGCTTTGGCGTACATTTAATAAAACTATAAATCAAAATCGCCATTTGTAATGGCAATGGGTTTCCGAGGAGTTTTCTTATAAGAGAATATTTCGTAGTGTACGATAGTGAATTATTACCACTAGAAAAAAATTGAGAAGACCGAGCAACGTAATTTTTTTGACCTTGATATTGTAAAATTGAAAGCATAAAGTCAGTTCATATGAGAAAAATTTAAAAAAAATTGCTAGACGCTCAGATTAAATGAAATGAGATTTTATCAGATAATAAATATATTATTTGATGAAATTTCTTTTTATTGAAATCTGAATATAGTTTAATGCTCCTGTCAATGGGTAAACTTTCTCTCAAATTTGAGTAAAATACGTATTTAACCGACTGTTTCCATTAATGTGCAATATAATTGCCACAACAAAAAAAAGTCATTTATTTGATGAGACCATCCGGAGAGTTGAAAGAGAACGAAAAGGCAAGAAACTACGTTTTTGTTGAATGGTTAAATTGTGAAAATGTGCTCCTTTTGGTTTTTTTTTCGATTTTGTATTCTTACCATACCAGAATTCATTTTTCTACATTTCTTTTACCGATACGAAATAAAAAGAGTTCTTCTGACCTCCGTATAAACTTCCACAAAATTTCATCCTTGTTGAAAAGATTTCATATCTTAGAAATTATTATCAAATTCTTAGAAATTGAATTTTCACGTGTTTAGGTTCATGTTCAGATCCATGAATAGCAAAAAAAATGGGCTGTCAATTTTTTCAAAATTCTATCAGTTTGAAGAACATTCTAGTTTATTTTTCTTTCATTTTATCAACAATTTGTATTAATCATTCATCTTTCACTGCAATAATAAATTATTTAAATTCAAATATTTTTTCTTGGAATGCTGAAAAAAGAAAAATTTATTTTCACATAAATTAGTATAAGTATGTTCTGATTAATTTTAATACAAATGACAATAAATTACATTTTTTTGTTGTATTTTCAACCTGATGATTGTCGCCCAGCGGCAGGAATATCGATGACATGGTTATTTAATTTTTTTTTCAAACCTAGTTGGAATTATTTTAGAATTAAATGTTCTGTACTTAAAACATTTTGTTTAATTTTGATATAATTTTATTTCATCTTCATATTTTTTATGCATTTTTTTTTTTTAATTTTAATTCTTCCACTTTTTTAATTATTTTTTTTTTAATTCTTCCACTTTTTTAATTAATTTTTTTTTTATCTTGGTTGTGAATGTTTTGAAATTTTTTTATTTAAAAAAGTATTTGTCGATTTGTATTTAATACGATAATTAAAAGAAATAAAAGTTGGTAAATCACTTTCAGTTTGAAAACATAGAAATTTTATCAGTTAATAAAACTGATATATTTTTAGAACAGAAGTGATTTATATAATTTTATTATTATTATTTTTTTAATCGAAAATTTTCATGCTTATAATGCAAATGTTGATCAAAAAGAAAGCTAAATGATATTGCTCAGTATTTTTTCATAAAAAAAGGAAATTTTTGGAATCCTGATTAGAATAAATTCACTCATGCGATTTAAATAACTATAAATACTTCTATACAAAAATATTCGAAGTCTCTCCTCGCTATAGGGCGTTAGTAATCAAAATGCATAGTTCAAATAGTACAGCCCAGTTGAACCCATACCTGGTGTCCATTAACATACCTTAAAGTGACATTCTCTTCATTCCCATTAAATAATTTTTTTTCTCCTACGGAATGAATTCATATTATAACATTAATTTACTACCATCATGTCGTCCTAATTATGAGGAAAAAATGGTTGAAATTTCGAATCGAATTAGATGTTTCGAGTCGAAATAATGATAGAAAAAAAAACGCACGACCGGCGAAACCTAATCCCGGACTCATAAAAGAAAATTTAAATTTAAAATTAATTTTGATTCGTCGGCAACGGTTATGAAAATAACGAAAGCATTACCGAGCCAAGACGCTGGGTCGTAAACAAAAAATAGCTTCGAATGAACGAAGGAAAAAATCGATATTTCGACGTTACCAGCGTTAAAGTAAATACCCCGAAATTACGGATAAGTTACGCTCCCTTTACAAAAAAATTCCTCGCCGTTAATTCGACCTACTGCTGCGAAATTGCGAACATGTTTCGGAATTAAATTTCGCGTCCCGAGGAAACGTTAAGATGGAGCCGGAGCGTATTTTATGCGTCTAATTTTACGATTCGTGCGGCGAATTTCTATAGTACAGAAGTACAGGCGGGGAGGGGCATCGGGATATTTATTATTTTTAATGACGATGGTATTCCGTTTGCGTGGTGTTCCGTCGTATAAAGTTGTAGAATAAGCAAGGAGTAGATTGATTTAGATCGGGCGAGAAAAAATTCATCAATGTTATTACATCTCGCTGAGAAGTTTATCTGGAAATCTCGACGCTACGGTTCGAATTATTTAGAGTTTTTCGATTATCTTAATTCTCTTATTCGATGTTTCCGCATTCGCTTCGTATTTGGACGAGTAAATAATTAGTGGTTGAATGATCGGTGGAGAAGTACGACGAAGAATCGAGATAGAAGTTGGAAATTTGATTATTCGTCCGAATATTTGGGTCTCGTGTTACACTAACAAATATTTACGAAGGAAAAGTTTTAATTGGTTGGCTAAGTTAATCGTCGGCATGTATTGATATTTCGAAAGGGCAACATTTCCCCCCACCTGTTTCACTGGACGAGGTCGTCGCATCGTGTCGATAAAGAAGAAGAAAAGATTAAATCGAATGTTGATTGAATTTCTTTTTCGTCGTTTGGTGCGCTTTTACGAGAAGACTTTAATTCTGGTATAGAAAAGCTCTTCGGTATTTATCGCGAATTCCCCGAAGGTTTGAGTATTTTTTTAAGATTTTCGTTTCGTTTTTACTTTAGATACCTAATATCTTCTTTTGAGCTGTCGTGTTTTTTCCTTACTCGGTCCTTTTTCTTCTTTGTGCTTCAATAAACTTTATATACGTGTTACAAATGATTTTACTTTTTCGTTTTGAAATTTTAGTCTTTGATTTTTTCTTTTTTTTCAAGGGAATGTTTTTACCTTGAGTTTTCGTTCGGTGTTGGAAGTACGGTGTAAAAGCACCGTATCGAGGTTTTTTCAGAATATTGTTGCTTTTTGTAAGCGATACGAAGTTGTGTGGAAAGAACGGTACATATTTTCGACCTATACTGAGTGATGAAGAATATACGTTTTTTTATCACGAGTTCGTGAACCTACATTCTTTTTACTTGTTCATTTTATTCGGTAAAAAAAGGTTTTCCATGTTCTGATAGCACAAATTTGGGAGTATGAAAGTTACCTGTAGTTCAGTTTTGAGATTCCAAAACTTTAGTTTTACATTTTTTTTTTAGCTGAGTTTTTAATTTAATGTGATAGCTATTACAGCCTACCTGATTTGGGAAGAAGAGGTTAGGATGAGGTCGATGAGGATTGCATAGCATAACATTTACTTTTATGTCGTTTATAATCGTATGACTAACGTCTAACTTTTTGATATGCATATGTACCCGCGTGTAGCTCCGACGAGTATGGGTGAAAATTTGATGAGAGACTCTTTGTGGAATTTCGCAAAACTGATTTTCTTGTTTTTTTTTTTTATTCAATTCAAAATAGCGGTTCACTCAAATTTTGAGAAGGATTGAAGAGGGGGCAAAAAGCTCAAAATTTTCACTAAAATGGATGTCCGCATTACCCAGTCTTCGCAGATACTCACCTAAAATCTCAACATAGCTTGTGAGTGTGAGAACCCAACACTGATTAAGCCCATTCTAGTAGCACGAGGTGTGTGGTCATCAATCCATTTTACTAAGTGATAGGTTTTATGTTTCACCATTTGATTTGCACAGGAATGGTAACGCATGATCGGGTACGACTCCTCGAATTCTCGGGAGGACAACGCACTCACCGAGCAGGTGGACAACACTACAGTTGATGGTGCCAGTGCATCGTAATTAGCAGAAAAATAAACTTTTGCACCTGCCTTGTGGTGCGAACACCATATCTATTAAACACAGAGTTTCAAAAATTTAAAGGGGAATAATTATTTAAATAACCAAAAGAAAAATACCATCACGTTTTTTCTTCCAATATATGTATATTTATCTACATTTCATTTAAAATAAAGGAAGGTTAGAGGGAATTTAGTATGGTCAGCCCATTATTAGTCAGTTATTGAATCATGTTACTTGCAACTCCCAACTGAAGATAATAAATAAAAATCAGTAATTAATGCTGACATTATTATTTTATTAATTTAAACATTAACAGACAAACTGATATCAATATAAGTAAAAAATGTCTCAAAAGAAAAAAACAAAATATTTCGACGATGCTTTAAACAACAACTGAAATTATGTTCAAATCTCTAAATAAACTAGACTATATCTTATATAACTATCACGCGTTTCTCTTCTTCTCGCGACCGCTAGCATCCTAGAAAAACAGGTTCCCACACCCTCCAATAAGTTCACTTTCTCTTTTCACATTCTCATATTAGATTTTCGCTCCATAGCCTAAGCCAATTCGCGAAGGTCTACATCTGTGAAACGCACAATTTTCGCCAAGTATTGATTTAGATGCATAAACCTTAAGGCATTGGATGTCGACTGAATTACATGCGCGTGAGCGGACTGCGCTAGTAGAATTGATGCTGGTGTAGAGGATGAATGAGAGCTCTGGGCTAACTTACAATATGGGGCTTTGGTGCATGGGAATTCAAAATGCAAATCGTTCAACCCTTGTATGATATCCTGTGCTGATTTTACAGCCTCTGATAAGTCCTTCAAATAAGTTTTTATGGATTCCAACTGCTCGTCCCATTCTTTACGATACGAAATACCATAGGCTTTAGCCCAAAAATGTTAAACAAGAATTATAAACGAAGAAACACAAAAGTAATAATAAAAGCCAACATAACTACAACGTAAAAATCAGTACTAATAATAATGAAATAATGATGCATTATTTATAACAAACTGAATACAATATTGTTGTGGTATTATTGCACAATATGCACTAAAAAAATATATATATATATATTTTAAATTGAAAATCGTAATTTATTTCACGAAAGTATATAAAATATAGAATAATAAAAAGAAAGAAAGAAAAAAAAAACCATTCAAAATAGTAGAACTTATACCAAAATCTTGGTCTTCTTCAATAATCATACACCGTGCAAGAATATTTTTTTAAAAAAAAAGGTCATTCGTTGTTGGAGTATATATAAACATTGAACACACTTCCAAAAAAAATTTAACATCTTCGGAGTCGGTTGCGCGCTCCGGACTTGAGAAAGGGGAAAAAAGAAAAGAAAAAGTGGGAGAGAGGAAAAAAAAATTAAAAAATACTATCGAAAAAGAATCTCCCTATAGTATAGATGCTTCACGCTCTGACGTCATAGTTGATAGCTACATGTTATCAGTAATGCATTGGCTCCAAACAAACCGTAAACAGTGGGTGAATGTAAGGCGAAAAAAGAATAAGTGTGAATATTCGTTATGTAATACATGTGTAAAGGTGCATTTCGCCTGCACCCCCTTGGTGGAAAATGGGGGTTGAAATTAGGTGCAATCGTTTGTACTACGTTTGTACTGGTTTGTACCACAAACCCCGTCGTTTGTACCACTCCCCTAGCTGAGATACTTCAAAAAAACGTAGGGGTGCTGGAGAAATGTCAGCACCCCCTTGGTGGAAAACGGGGGTTGAAACTAAGTGCAATCGTTAGTACTTCGTTTGTACTGGTTTGTACCGCAAACCCCTTCGTTTGTACCACCCCCCTTCCTGAGATATTTCAAAAAAATGTAGGGGTGCTGGAGAAATGTCTGCACCCCCTTGGTGGAAAATAGGTTTGAAAATAAGTGTAATCGTTTGTAGTACGTTTGTACTGGTTTGTACCGCAAACCCCATCGTTTGTACCACCCCCCCTTCAAGAGATATGTCACCTTTTTTGTGTGGATACTAGGGAAAATATGGGGAAAAGCGTTAATAATAGGAGCGTTAATTGTATTATTCAGTTGAAATTTGTAACGTCGTCTATATTATAAATTGTACTCATCACTCACCTCTTCCCCCCTCTCCTCCTCCCCCGATCGTTACTCCCTCCCTCGCCCCACCCTCGATCCTCAACATCGTCGAATAATTTGGCATTATGCCATCAGGGCTGGCTCCTAAAACCCCTGAATCATGAAGGCACAACCCTATTCTATGAATTCTCAACTTCGTTTTCTCTTCAAAAGATGTGATGGCAACTCTTCGTGGGTTTTTCCCCACTGTGCTCCCTTAATGCGGTCAAGATTATAGAGACTACATAAAGTTTTATAGAGGGATGGAGGATATTTATTTCTTCTAATGCATTTCAACAATAAGTTGAAATTACTTGCGGTAATTCGATATTTCCTTAAGGAATGCCACATGATGTTTTCAGTTTGACCTATCGTTGCAGCAGCAATTTGGTCAATTGTAGATGAATTTAAATTCAAGGTGCTTCTCAAAAATGAAATCATCGTATCGAAAGTTAGAGCGAACTGAAACATAATCTCCTTCCAACGCTAGCAAACAGCATCAAGTAAAAATCTTATCTTCTAATGAATGTATGGGGGCGATATTTCATAGGTAGGTACCCATTCATAACCAATATATGTACGTTAACGTACAAAAGTTGGAAAAACCTGCTGAATTCGATTAGAATAGCGATTTTACGCATTACATATGCCCCCCCCAAAGCGTCAGGGCTTGTACTATCGCAGATGATTGGCGAGCTTTATCAGCCTGATCCTCATCTCTTAAACCCTTCTCGATAATCCACTCGTATAGCTCTCCTCGTAAGTCAATGGAAAGTCAATTGTCTGTCAGTAATACTTCGTGTTGTTGTCGAATCGTAAGGGTTTTTGGAAGCTTGCTCATATATTCAACATAAAACTTTTGTTTCCAATATGGTTGTTCTCTAAAATTTCTAAAACGTTCACTAATAGACATACAGTGTCCAATTTAACGCTCTATTACTCATTTAGATCTCCTTATAATCACTCTTGATCTCGTTGTTACTGTAAGGGGTCAAGTTGAATACTCTAGGTGTTGCCATCTCCCTTGAGGTATATAATCGCGATGATACCTTTTCCCTTGTTGCTGGTTCAGTTAGATAAAATTCGAATTGATCCCATAATATTCCACCCTTCATTCCCTTAACTATATCTGATCCAATAATGAGGTCATTTTTAATCCCTTCCAAAATGTAGAAGTGCAACATGATTTTCTTACCACGATCAAACGCTAACATAATATCTGCAGCACCTTAATTTGGCCTATCTTGCCCCCATTGGCACCAAATATTGGTAACTTTCGCCCAAGAGAACTCAATTTTATAATCGACCTATCATAAATCTTTAACCATTTGTTGACACAATCTTTACTGACCAATGAGATGGCAGCACCTGAATCCACCAGAACAGCTGTTTGAGTTTCCCCTATCATTACCCTATAATAACAATCTGTGGGGTCGAATTGTTCATCTACAAGATAGCCCTCACCCTCACCGTTTCCAATTCTAGATACGGTTGGATGTGTACGCCGTCCTAATAAACTAAAATCATCCCTGTTTATTCTGTCACTAAAATCAATGATGAAAATCTTATTTAATAAATAATGGCTAAAATTATTTACTACCTCATCATTAGGGATATAAATATCATTTTGTTTTATAAAAGAATCATTTTTAATGTTTGGAAAGTAGGTAGGTATTTCCAACCCTTTATGACGCGACAAATAATACGATTTTTCAGTTACTAGCGTTCCTAAATTTACCACTTTTCCAAATCCTACGTCTATAATTACCTCATGAAAACGAGATAACATTTCTAAATATTTAGATTTACGATTTTCTATAATAGCATCCGCATCAACACGTATAGGTGGTGGCATTGCAAAGACTAAATTCTCTACCCTAAGTTCTATAAGTAAGTTGAAAATCTTTTCGAGATAGCCTGACAATAATAATGGGTCGCTATCATGAAGAAGGTGGTCACGTACACCTAATGATAAAATAACCTTATTATGCAACATACCCTTTTTATTCTTCAGTGTTTCTAATCGTCTCAAAAATGTTTCGCACGTGAAACCTACTTCTAATAAATTACGCAAACCTAGACAAATATCACTTCCTACCACTGTTCGATAATTTGTTTGACATAGCGTATGCGATTCCTTCACCCAACAACAAATAATTTTTGAATGAAATGTAAGACTCGTTCTTTATCTCTACCCATTCATAACCAATATATGTACGTTAACGTACATAAGTTGGAAAAACCTGCTGAATTCGATTAGAATAGCGATTTTACGCATTACATTTGTTTAAATTTTTTCCCTAATTTATTTTCATCATCTATAAAAATTAATTTTTATTGTAATTTAATTTTTGATTATAAAAACTTCTATAAAAATGTATAAATTTTTAGTTATTCATTCGAAGGTTGAAAAAAAATTACATATTATTGAGTGAGGGAATGGTCCCTATTTATCTTGTCTATTGTTAGCATTTGGGACCCTGTATCATAAGGCATGCTTAAATGTGCAATCTGCAAAATGGTAAGCTCCCTTTGAAATTAATTTTATGTACTCTTTGATAATACTGATTGGTCTCATGCTCTCAGCCCTGTTCTAAATTTGTTGAATAGGTAAAAGGAGTGGAGCTTAAGACCCTTATTGTTTCGGAAGTTAATCTCTTCACTGAAAGTTGAGCTTTCGAATGTTAAAAGATTTTTTAGTTTTTTGCTAATGTTTCGTAAATGGAGCGTTGTTCAAGGGATAATGAATAATGATTAATTATACATTTTCCATAAAAACTCAAAGGAAGCTTCTAACATTACACTTCTCAAAATCAAAGTTGGTAAGCAGGGCCACTGAAAGCCAAATCAGGTCCTAGGGCAAAATAAATTTAGACACGCTGTGATTTTTTTGCGAATTTTTATAACCACAAATCTTACCATTTTTATCTACGTGTTAATGGGCCGGGTTTGGGACAATTTGCCCCTCTTGCCCCTCCTCTCAGCGGCTCTGTTAGCAAGTAAACTCCAAAATTTACTCAGTTATGCAAAATCTACTCATAAACTATGTAAAGTAAACCCTCAAAACAAATTACATCATTATTTTACACGTAAAATGAGTGCATTATGTATGTAAACTTTATCGTTGGTGATTTACTGGTAGTACACTTGATGCACTCATTTTATGGGAATTTGACCAATTATTATTTACCTGTAATCTACGTAGCTGACGTAGTTTCATAGAATACATACTTTACATTTACATGAATGTATCAACAACGAAGTTCACGCGTAAACCTACCAAGCTACCATCTCTAGAAACTTATCAGAAAGTTCAATGTTTATATTTATGTAACTGTACATAATTCTTCAAAATTCAATTATTAATTACCTTGGTGCTTGATAAGCACATGTGTGATATATGACAGTTTCCAGCTAACGCTAAGTACATGAATGCTTAGTTACCTATAATTATGTTAAGTATAGGTATGAAAAAATTAAAATTAAGCGTTGAAGGGCAAAAATAATTGGTTTCTAAAATAATATTCGATAATTTTAAAGAAACATTAATTTGACTTTTTCACTTTTCGCCTTCACATTGATTTTTAATTTGAAATGTTTTACATAAATGTACCCATCATATAGTGAAGAGTTTTTTACAAAATATTCAATTATTTTAGTTGAACTTTTGTTACTTTAAAAAAAAATTTACACTAAATTGAAATTTTTTTTGTCATTTTTTCATTTTTTAATTACTTTAAAAGGAATGAAAAAAAAAAACTCTTAACGCATTGTTTAACATCCCCGTTTCCAGTTCATCTGTTTGAAATAAACGATGATCGCGCGAAACGAAACTGATGATGAAACAATTTTGTGCCTTCGTAATAACTTTCTTATGGAAATGCCTCAACTTTCATAGCTTTTTTATGCCGTTCAATTTTCAAATTTGAAAGTTTTTTTTGGGAAAGCTCATAAGTTTTCAAAATTTTTAATAACAACGGCACCCTCTAGAAGTCATAAGCTTTCTATATTGATATCATTCAACCCGATATGTCTCTTCTGTCAAATGCTAGAGGGAGACATCCGTCCTATTAGTATAGAGATGTCTAAAAAGGAAACTATTTCGTCGGCATAGTGGTAAAAAGCAGTATGTCACAAAATGCAAGTTTTGAGTTATTCAGTTTCTAAGGTTTGGTTGCTCACAAAACGATGTTCGCACAAAACAGCGAAGTGGTGATTCTAATAATTTTCGATCTGTGGTGTTAGGAATGAGAAGATAAGAAGATAACACCGAATAATTCAGTATTGTAATGGAAATCAGATGTTTTAGAAAAAAAGTAGTGACATACTGCTATTTGCAATGAGTTTCATTAAAATTTTTCAAATGTTGGACATACGACTTTTTGAAGACTGGACATACGTCTTTTGCATTGTACTTTTAACAAAATTTCAGGACATACTACTTCAATTTTAAATAAAATTTTTAGCGAAAATGTAGTTAATGTAATACTGTCTACTTTTTGTACTTATTCTTCTTATTGTTAGCTGTATGCAATGAATAAACTCATTTCTTAAGGAAAACACCAATCTTATTTTTACTCTGAATTTAAGAAAAATTATTACATTTTTTAATTCTATAAGAAAATACAAACAAAAAATAAAAATTTAAAACTGAGGCTGTGAATCAATTTTTTTTAAAAAAGAACAAACTCTAAAAATACCTAAAAATTAAAAATTATTATTGTACCTACAAAGTATAGGCAAATATCAAAAAATAATTAGTTTTAGTTTTTACTCGAAACTTAAGATTAATAACAAAATATAAAAGTCAAAATTACATTATTTTAAATTTTATAAGTTAATCAAATCAAAACATTAATCATCTAATTCCAATTTCGTGAACTTCCAACTCAGTTTCCGACTCCTCTACTTCCGCAATATCATCAACATTTTCGTCACCATTTAAATTTTTGTAAAAGTCAGCATATCCGGCTCGAATTACACCTTTACTGATGAGCTCTAAAAAATCTTTTTTCTTTTTAACAGAAATACCCAAGCGAGCTGAATACAGGCAACAAAGTTTCAACTTGCCAACTTCTTCCGATGTAAGATGAGTAGCTGGTTTTCTTCTAGCTCTTTTATATGGTTTTTCTAAAAAATTAAACTTTTGGTAGTCTGAATCATCATAGGAATATTTAAATTCGACACAGCATTCACCTTTTTTAAATCTAAATTGTTTTATTTTGAGCCATTGAACGGCATTTCCATCACTGTCTATGTTAAGATTTTTCATGAACTGTGACAAGAGCTTTTTCATGTCAAAAAATTCATTGTAATGAAGTAATTCAGCTTTAAATGGATGGCGATTTTCATTATTTGTTACAACACTTTCAGTAATGGTTCTTACTTCTGCAGGAAGAAACAACCTACGATTTTTCTTTTTTTTTCAATCATTGAATGCATTGTGTCGCATTCCAAGTAAGAATGGCCTGACTCCATGTATTTCACATTAATGGTTTGTAAATTTGGGATGTGATTGACAGTATAAATCATAGTAGCAACGAAATATTGATTCCTGTTCTGGGCTGCGCATGTGTCTGACCATGTCGTAACAGTTTCAACAGTGGTAGGTAATCCCTTTAAATAAAAAAGAATACAAGATGAAATTTCATTACATCCCTTCTTACCATTACTTTCATCAAAGATGTAGCAGTATCTATCCTTTTTCGAATCTTTTAGAGTAAAATTGTACACGTTCAATTTCCTTTTATAATACAGGGCGCCATCCAATGTCTGCGGTAATAAAATTGTACCCTGCAAATCGAAAGTAACGGCTATGGAACTTATATTATCAGATTCTTGAAAATCTTTTGATTTCATTTGCAATGCCGCTTTCTCTCGATTTTTATGTTCTTCATATGCTAATGTCTTTGCTTCAGATTGATCACCTTCGCGATAGGTGTTGCACTTGATGCATTGATCCTTTTTAGGCTTGAAGAAAGCAATTCTTGGTTCTATTTGTTTGAAAATACTTTCATGCACGTAAAGCGACACTGCAGTACTTTTTTTCTCTTCAGTAATCTATTTTTTATACAAACGATGCATCTGAGCGACTGACTCTATATCATTTGCTAAGTATAATCTACGACTGCTTTTACGGCAATAATGTGACTCCACAACAGGAAAAAGCTTAATATGTTCTATGACAAAATCTTTTTGCTCTGGTGTTGTTGCATGTTTTCGAGTCATTCCGCACGTTTTATGTTTTCTGATGTATGCGCCGCCGACATCTCGTTGTTTAAAAATGGATGATACAAATTTATCAGATACCTAAAAAGAACAGTAGGTAATAATAAAAAAGTTTGAATTTTTTTACCATAAAACAACTTCTATAGTATTAATTTTCTATACCTGGAAAACGAAACAGAAAATTTTTTAGCATACTCTGATCAGCTCATGATTTTCATTCATTAAATGGTAGAAACGCGATACATTCTTACTCTTCTTTAGAATATCTATAAAAAATATCATTGTATCAGAAGATTATATCATTACATTATTTTGGTAAATTTTGATACTATTTTTCATAAAAGAGAAAAGTAATAAAATGATTCGTACATTTCCTAGGTCGTTTTTTTCCACTTCTTTCTCCACAATTAAAGAATTAAGGTAAGCTTTTTGTTTATTGGTATCACCAAGTTTGTAGAATGCGTGAAATAGCAAAATTTGTTGATTTGAGTCTATATGCTGCTCACATGAAAATCTACAGCCGCATTTTTCCATTATTCTTAGTTCTTTGGCAAATTTTATTTCTTTTTTACGATTTTTATACTCTAATCCTTTCAAGCGTTTCACATGATTAACATTCTGTTGCCAAAGGTGCGGTTTAGGACGACGCGATTTTTTATATGGCATTTCATCGTTGGGCAGTGAGTTTCCAACTGTAGACTGGTAGCCACTACTGCTTGATGACTCGAACGAAGTATGGCTAGATACATTGCAGCTTATAGTTGTCTCTGAAGTTATAGCGAAAATAAACAAGGTTATTTATGCCATATAATCCTAAAAAATTTATTAATTTTGTCACGATATTTTTTTTTTATTTTTAATTTATGCCTTATTGTAGTACCTTTATAGAATGTTTTTTTGAGGAGAAAAGCAAAAGGAATTAATAGTGGTTTATCAAGGAGTAGATAGCTCTGACTAGACGTGTACAGTTTAACTGGTACATATTGTTTTGATTTTTCAAATAATAAGGAATTTTTGATTTTCAACATTTGGCAACCCTGCTTCTCCAAATAAGCTTCGTTTCCGAGAAACTGAATATGGCGTGTTGGTTTACTCCTCAAGTACTACAGGATAAGCTACCCACCAAAGAGATTGGCGATGGACAGTTCTGACCGAAGATTATATCATTACATTATTTTGGTAAATTTTGATACTATTTTTCATAAAAGAGAAAAGTAATAAAATGATTCGTACATTTCCTAGGTCGTTTTTTTCCACTTCTTTCTCCACAATTAAAGAATTAAGGTAAGCTTTTTGTTTATTGGTATCACCAAGTTTGTAGAATGCGTGAAATAGCAAAATTTGTTGATTTGAGTCTATATGCTGCTCACATGAAAATCTACAGCCGCATTTTTCCATTATTCTTAGTTCTTTGGCAAATTTTATTTCTTTTTTACGATTTTTATACTCTAATCCTTTCAAGCGTTTCACATGATTAACATTCTGTTGCCAAAGGTGCGGTTTAGGATGACGCGATTTTTTATATGGCGTTTCATCGTTGGGCAGTGAGTTTCCAACTGTAGACTGGTAGCCACTACTGCTTGATGACTCGAACGAAGTATGGCTAGATACATTGCAGCTAATAGTTGTCTCTGAAGTTATAGCGAAAATAAACAAGGTTATTTATGCCATATAATCCTAAAAAATTTATTAATTTTGTCACGATATTTTTTTTTTATTTTTAATTTATGCCTTATTGTAGTACCTTTATAGAATGTTTTTTTGAGGAGAAAAGCAAAAGGAATTAATAGTGGTTTATCAAGGAGTAGATAGCTCTGACTAGACGTGTACAGTTTAACTGGTACATATTGTTTTGATTTTTCAAATAATAAGGAATTTTTGATTTTCAACATTTGGCAACCCTGCTTCTCCAAATAAGCTTCGTTTCCGAGAAACTGAATATGGCGTGTTGGTTTACTCCTCAAGTACTACAGGATAAGCTACCCACCAAAGAGATTGGCGATGGACAGTTCTGACCGAAGATTATATCATTACATTATTTTGGTAAATTTTGATACTATTTTTCATAAAAGAGAAAAGTAATAAAATGATTCGTACATTTCCTAGGTCGTTTTTTTCCACTTCTTTCTCCACAATTAAAGAATTAAGGTAAGCTTTTTGTTTATTGGTATCACCAAGTTTGTAGAATGCGTGAAATAGCAAAATTTGTTGATTTGAGTCTATATGCTGCTCACATGAAAATCTACAGCCGCATTTTTCCATTATTCTTAGTTCTTTGGCAAATTTTATTTCTTTTTTACGATTTTTATACTCTAATCCTTTCAAGCGTTTCACATGATTAACATTCTGTTGCCAAAGGTGCGGTTTAGGACGACGCGATTTTTTATATGGCGTTTCATCGTTGGGCAGTGAGTTTCCAACTGTAGACTGGTAGCCACTACTGCTTGATGACTCGAACGAAGTATGGCTAGATACATTGCAGCTTATAGTTGTCTCTGAAGTTATAGCGAAAATAAACAAGGTTATTTATTGAGATTTAGGCTGAATTTTAATAATAAATTGTACAAACCATTCGATTCTACTGAATTTTCATTTTCAACAGTAGTAACAAAAGTTGGGGATGAAGTATGGCTTGACAGAGTGCAGTCAGTAGTCGTCTCTGAAATTATAGTGAAGAAATGATCAAGTTTAGCGTTTAGGTATTGAGACTTGGGGTTGAATTTTAATAATATTGTACAAACCATTAGATCGTAATAAATTTCCATTTTCTTGAATAGTAAAGTAATGAGTTGTAGTTGTATCAAAATCGCATTCAACGTCTTGATGGACCTCTTCTGCAAGTATAGTGTTGAGAAGTGATTGGTGAAAATGAAAACAATGTATAAGACTATTAGAGTTTTAAAAGATAATAATGAATAGTGTTAGTTGTAATATACAAACCATATTCAATTGGTATCCAAGATTCAATGATACATTCATCTTCATCAACATTTTGTATAAAAGTAGAGGACGTCTAACCAGCAGATGCGTCAATACAATCATCGTCGATGTTGATGGTTTATTGTCTTTTCAAGGGAAGTACACGATTATTTTCTCGTGTACCTCCTCTAAAAAAATAAAGTACAGTTGAAGAAAACTGGTTGAATAATACACACACAGTGCAGTGAACACGTGAACAGTCAGTTTACACTCAATTATATTAATTATTCCTCAAAAAAATTGGCGGAAAACGACATACTGCCTTTTGCATTTTGTTTTTTTAATTTTTATGCACTTACTGCTTTTTTCTTTTGGCTTTTTACCGGTTCACAGGCACTTTTTTGGATTTTTTTTTTTTAAATCGATAGAGAGCGTTCAAATTTACCCAAAAACATCAAAACATGAAAATCGACTTTTTGGTGATATACTGCTTTTTACCACTATGCCGACGATTTGAAATTCAAATATTATGCAAAAATACCAAAAGTTTCTTAATGTAAATTGAAAATTGCCCGAAAATTGAGATTGTAAATTATTTGAAAAAAACTTAAAAGGTTGAAAAAATGAAATTTGGAAAATTTTTCACAAATCGCCTCCCCATATAGCATTTTATGAATGATTCTCCAGCCAAAACACTCTTGCCTTGAGCCCAATTAAACTCTCAGTGACCTCGCTTCAGACGCCTTCATATTTCCCTCGATAAAAAAAGGTAATTTAGTAAATTGCATCGAAAAAAGAACGAAAGCGAAACGAAGAAAAAAAAATCTTATTTCAGTCCACTTTTCTAAATCCATTCGGCCTCTCGTTCCGACGAACAGAGGAGGAAGAAATGTACTCGTGTAAAGTACATAAGAACAGATAAAACTACCGAAGAAGGTCGAGCTACTCGTAAGTTGGAAATAACTCGTGTAAATCACACGACGGTTACCTTTATATTTTGTACGTGTTCTGGAGGATTTATATACCTGATGGCAAAGTTGTAGTAAAGTTTTCAATAGCAGTCAGTTCGGTGCGGGCGGCGTTGAAAATAGCTACGAGACTTAAACTTGGCTTGTCGAGCGAAAAGGTTAGTTAGCTTGGAAAGGGACAGCTTTAGGTATTTATAAAACGTCGACGACTCGACTATGTTTATGCAAATGGCGTATACACGGTGTTACAAGACGGTGCAGATTGACGATAATTTAAATACCCGTGGTTAAGTACTTAATGTGATTTTTCCAAGTTTCTGGCCTTTGTTGGTACATTGATTCGGCGTTTGAAAATTATTCGAATCACGTTCGCGTAAGGATGTAGGAAATTATTGATGGAGTATTTTTTTACGAAATTTCCTACTGAATGGTGGTACGATGTACGGAGGTAATATTTGATGAACTCGCGAACAACGAAACTATTCGGAATTTATCGTTTGGTCGTGTCGGATGTGTATTTTAATCGCGTCGAACGTGTACAACGATGAACATCGAATGGTCGTTTTAATTACCGAGGAAGGGTGAGGCTACGAGGAAATTTATTATAACACGAGGACGAATGTTAATATTGTTATCGAAACGTGTATTATCATTGTGGTAATACGCACCAAAGTACGCTGGGGATTTATACGTTGGTATTGTTATAAAGTAATAATTTATCGGTGTCTCGGTATTCGACACGATATAGCTTGCTTGTCCGACTAAGCCTTCGGTTACCCGAACAGGTGAATTTATTAACGCGACTGTGGGCGACGAAGCGGTAAACTATAGTGTAGCTGATTGCATAACGAAACGCCGAATATACCGTATATACGGCGATTCAAGTATGCAAATTTATTAACGTCGTCGAACACGACATCGGAGACTGGCAACGACTCGTTCGTGATACTAACCAGACGGCGCGGAGGGTTATCGGTTCGTCTTTCCAGTTTGGACGAACGAACACGAAGGAAATGGCAAAAATTCGACTTACAACGACTCAACGAGGATTTGTACGTAGTTAATGGCAACGTGAAACGTGACCCGTTTCGAGAAATTGACGTAATTTAATTACCATCGAAGAATCCTAACGCTCGTTATATTCCAGCATCCTATAACTGTCACTTGTATACTTTTCGCGCGCGTATTAATCGAATTAAATACGAAAACAGACAACACCTTCGTCACATTTTGGTCTAACGCGGAATTCCGCCATTCACCTCGTATCCGTTAGTTTGAATCGGAAATCTATTTTTATCGTCGGTCGTGTTTATAAAAGTCATTTATATCTTACCAACGAAATCTCGTTCCAGTAAGGCAACATAAGAACGTTGAAACTGAAGGTCGTTGCTTTTAAACTGAGCTCTCACCGATGCCTGAAGAAGTTGGAATTGGAACATGGAATTAAGTGAATTACGCTTCTCGACGATCTTATCCCCCTAGTTCTCACTGGGTGATGCTATTAATGAAACTTTTCAAAAATAAACTTTCTCTCGTTCGTTATAAGGCGCGTACGCGGCCAGGGTAATACTCGATTGCAGCGCGTCGTTTGTGAAGTTTTCTCTTTATAAGGCAAATTCTCGAAATGGTGAAATTTTCTAATGGCAAGGAGTCTATTTGCTTCAGCCAAATGGTAACGCAGTCGTTATTTTGCAATGGAGTTGTAAGATAATGAATTTCAATCGAGCGTATGCGCGCGCATAATTTCGTATGTTGATATGTGTAAGACCATAATTAACGTTTATCTTATACTGGATTAATCTATGATAATGCTTTTGAATTTCTTCATTTATTCATTTTTCTTATTTTCTGCAAATCATTACACATTTCAGGAACATTTGTAATCAGATGGAATATGTCCAACTTAGGTGTATTTTTATACAATCTTCATTGATTATCTTTAGTCTTCGACCATATAATATGAACCGAGCTACCAATGTTAAACGAACTATCCAAGATCGCAGAGATAATAGACCAATCATGGTAACTGGTTCGCTTTCTGAATGATCGTACGTCACGCGTGTAACAACCAATCAGGAAGTCAAAAAGTGGTAAATTGCCTCAACTTAGGACGAGCGGATCGCCAGCACCAAAGAGCCACCAATAAAATTCACGCTTTTTATGCACCAATGAAATGCGTGTACTGTTATCTCGTTGTTTTTCCCGCCTTATTGTAATCTTAATCTCCATCAGGATATCTTTCAACTATACTTCGACTTTCATTGGTTTATGTTTTAAAAATATGTTTCCCTGTTTTAAGACTTTTATGTTGTTTTTTGTTGGTTTATTGTAATGTCCATCAGGATGCCTTTCAACCTTCACTGCTTTTTGTTTTAAAAATGTGTTTTCCCGTTTTAAGTGCTCGAAAAATTTTAAATAAGAATACATACTGGTAATGACCATGAATTTTGATTTAAAAAGTGTTTTTTATCAAGCCACACCTGGACTGAAAAACCATTCTTAATTTGCTTCTTTAAGTTATTTCAGTGAGATATTTGGTTTTTTTGCGCGCACTGTATGCATTAAACTAAACAAAAATGTAAAAAAAAAAAATAAAATGCATCGAATAAAAAAATAAAAATAAAAAATACACAAGCTGAGCTAAGAGCAAAAAAAAAAACGAGGTAACAATACATACATAAGCGTGATAGAGATTACATATAGCAGTACACGCATTTCATTGGTGCATAGAATGCGTGAATTTTATTGGTGGCTCTTTGGTGCTGGCGATCCGTTCTTCAACTTAGTAGTATAGAGAAAACTCGAATCACTTGATGATTCAAATCACCAACGAATTTCAGTCGTTCACCAAAACCTGAACGATATTATGTTAAAAAGTAGAAATGAAATTACCTGAATTTTATCACATTCTAGCGTTATGATTGGTCGTTACACGTGTGACGTATAACTAATGAGAAGGCAGGCCACTTAACCATCTATATATATAAAGCAAACTCATCAAAACTGTTTATCTAACTTTTTCTCCAAAACTACCCGAGTGATTTCATTCAGATTTTGTATACGTATCCTTACCTGCCCGTAGATGGTTCTTAGCACAAATTTAAGCCTCTAGTCTCCATAGGGGGGAGGTGGGTCTGAAAAACAATAAAATTTATATCTCCTCTCTGAATGTACCGATTTTTAATTTTTTTACATCGTTGCTTAGCAAATAATAATAGCAATTCATGTTGAAAATTTCGAAAGAATCAATTGATAATGAAGCCTACAGGAATCGAAAAAGTTTTCAGAATTTAGCTGCGTTGTCGTTCGGTGGCCACGCGAGTAAACTTTCGTTGCGCTTGTCCTTGTGTTAAACGTGTTCAACACTAACTTTAAGGCAAGCGCAACAAAAATGTTTACTCGCATTCAGTTTTCTTAGGTAATTTTATACTCTTCAAGTTATTTTTTAACTAACTTTTAATGTGGCCAAAAAAGGATTTTTTTGCATTAGTTGTTATTTGAAATAAATGAATGATTTCCATGATGTATTCCTACAATGCAATTAGTATCGAAATCGCGTATAATATATTTCTAATGTAGTTGTTATTTTAAAAAAACGCAAAGATTTGAAGACCTCACCTTCCCCCAACCCTCCCTTCCCAAATCAGATCAGGTAGGCTGTAATAATAGCTATCGTTATTATGTTAAAAACTCTGCTTATAATGAACTAAATACGTAATGTTATTTTTCTGAATTCATTTTTTTTTTTTTTTTTTTTAGGTGAGTGAATGAAAATATTTGTATTATGACGGAATTGGTTCGATGAATGGCATGCTGAAGGAGGATTTCCTGTTTCTTAAGAATATTCAACGAAGAGAAGAAACTGCATAGATCGTTGTAAAGTAATACAAACGCCAACATAAATATTTTAATCGATTTTCAGAATCGAAAAAAAAACAGATTTTTTTTTATAATTATTAAAAAATAAAAAATCGAAATTAATGTAGAAACAGTTTATTAGGGGATCAAAAGTAAAAAAAAAAAGCATTTTCGTCTATTTCATGACAATTCCATCTCGTCGCCTTTACTTTGCTTCGAATACCTCCACTCTTGATGTTCAGCAGATCCCCATAAGTGATAAAATAAAGCGCTCGCTATGTAAAGTAAGAAATACACGACGAAGCAGAATTCATAACCAATCAGTTCCTGAAATCATGGTAATGTTGTATTGCTTTTAAACAAATTATTTAACATAGATAGCGCTTACTTTATTTTCGATGGTTTCTTTAATGAAATCTTGGTGCACCAAAAGAGCAACGATCATCAGCGTCTGGTGTAGTCCGCTCAAGAAACTCGAATATTCTGGCGATATTTCGATGATATTTACCCTAAAAGAGATGAATGGATTAGAAAATGCTCACGAAAAAGCTTTCCACACGTGAGCGAATATATAGTTGATACTTACGATATAGCCACCTCGCTAATGCTTCTGCATAATTCGTATATCGAAAAAAATATAACAAAGGTGATTAAAGTCGGTGAGAACCAAAATACGCCTAGTAATAACGAAGCCAATGAATATGCCGAACAAATATATCCTTTACGAATCTGAACAACAAACGTTAAACGAATAGGTAAATAGAATTAGCGTGGTACGAAATGTATAACATAAACGTATAAATTGTGAGAGCTCGTATTAACGCATTACCTCCGTATTCTTTAATTGCAAGTTATTTTTGAGAAAATCTGCTAACCAACCAGCCAATAACATGAATGCAAGGTTGCTGTAGGCCATCCATTCTATAATATTCTTGTAGATTTTTTCATCGACAAGTCTTTCTCCTATGTGTATAAATTAAAGTGCATAAGGAAGTATAGGAGGTGTAGTGAATGGTGTTAATATGATTGAAAATTACTTTCTGAATACAGGAACGATGTATGACTTACTTATAAGATATAATTGCATGTATGTAAAAATTATGTGATGATTAAGAAATATCGCGGAAATACTGAGAGCCCATACTGGTGCAGATGATAGTATCTTTTTCCAAGGAGATTCTGTCTGTTGAAATAAAAGCAATAAAAATTACTGATTATTTTTTTTAGCATGACTCGAATGTTTTTTGATAACTTCGGGTAAATTATCGTTCGAATTAAAAAAGGTAAAAAATTGTACATGATGAAATGAGTATTTCCATCACACCTAACAAAATGATGCTTATAAATAAAATCAGAGAAAATTATATGCATGATATGAAGTATCCATAAAACATCTACATACGTCTACACTAAGTAGTACTCGTGGAAATAAATGAAAAATTTTCGTATAACAAGTTGCTCATATCGCGTTTTGAAGGAGCTACAACTTGTATTTTTCATGTAATTTTTGCGAGAAAATTTTTCTTGAAACTCGTTTTCAAGGTAATTAATCAAACGAAGGTGTAAAAATGATAAGTTTGGGTGATTTAAAAAATTTTCCAAAAATGGATTATGATGAAAACAGAAAGTAGGAGAAATTTTACTCGGCTTAAAATTCAGTCGATAACTTGATGTCTTTTACTTTTACTGTGATAGGTGTTTTAAAAATGGTTTAAATCTTGAACTAGTCGAAACATTATTATTTTATTTTTTATTTTTTTTTAAATGGATTTCGAAAAGGAAAAATGAGTCAACTTACCAACTTCGATCTTTCTGGCCGTACGTACTTCAACCGTTCTAGTAAAATCCATTTTTCATGATCGGATAGATTTACATTATGATCAGGATCATTCTCCACGTAATATAACCATATGAGAGCCCATATGATACCTGCAATACCTAAAAAAAGTACAAGAAAAAAATTGATTCGACGAAGAAAATAAAATTAGTGATTATTCTGACCGTTGATGACATCCATCGTAATATACCTGTGACGTAAAAGATTGCTGTCCAATGTAATTCTTCTGCTATACAATTGGAAAGTATAGGATGAAAGAAAACTTCAATTAGTAGTCCCAGCTGGGATAACACCACCAATCTCGATCGCTCGGCGGCTGGAGACCATCGAGACCAAAGATCGGACAAGGCACACACCGAGAGCATCTTCAGCACCATATTACAGGAAAATAAATGAATCATATATATATATTTTTTTAATGAACGCCATGTACAGCCTTGTGGCTAGAGGCGTTCTTAATAATATTTAAATCGCAGGTGTATTTTGCTCTCTTTACTTACGTGAGAAAATCCGTGCATGAAATTGTTGATTATGAACAATTCTTTATTGCCGACTAGTGTTAAAGGTGTGAGAAGATTACTCATCGCGTTGATCAGTAAACCGATTCCAAACGCTGATGATCCACCATATCGGGTTGCCAAAGCACCTGCGATTACAGCACAAGAGGTTCCGATCAGATAACCCTTTTTGGCGGTATTTTTGAGCTTGTGGAGTTCGCTGGTGGTGAAATTTCGTCCCGAATAAGTCTACAATACGTTACGATGAGATGAATAAGGATTTATTCTAAGTATTACTTATATTTTGAGAAGTGATATCTTGGAGTAGGTTTACTTACGTATACGTTGGTGGAACAATTGTGAATGAATTCATCTTCGAATATTATCATATAATCTGTACTCCATGTATTATTAGCTCGAAAAATGGAAGTTAAGGAATAAGCGATAAATGCGAAACAACAAATAATATACCTTTTCGGTATTATCATTTTGTTGATGTACGTAGAAATACGCGATACTCATCAATTAGACATCTGAGCTCTAACGAACAAATTACTAAATTGATTGTTCGCTTTTTAATGACCCAACCTATACCATACGAGGTAATACAAATTAATGAACGTAATTCAAAGTCCAGTTTTGATAAATTTTATTTTATCAACGTCTATGTGAACGTAGTGTACTTACTATTTTTCAAAACTGATCACCCTCAGATAGTTATCTGTTGTATTGAACTTGGCAATTTCAGTGAGGTGCGTTGACTTTTATTCAGTGTATTGAATTTTTTTTTCATGAAAAATTAATTTTCAAACTAATCCAAATACTTAGGCAGTAATAATTTTTTTAGAGGAACTTATTAATTAATTAGATAAAGCACAATAATAAATATTTAATTTATTTTTATATATCATTATAATTAATTTAATTAAAAAAAAAATTATTTTATTTATTAATTTATTATTATATTAAATCAAGATATTGAATAATTAAATTTTAATGAGTTATAATTAATTAAATTTAAATTTAATTTGAACTTCAGATAGATGAAGACCATAAAGTCTAAAAAAACTTCATGTGTTTTGAGGGCATATCATTGTTCTGAAATGAATAGAAAATCATAGAAGAGAGATGAGGATGTCTGCATTTTACAGTGTATGAAGATATAGATTTCAAAGAAATGGAGAAGATATGAATGGTATAAAAAAGGAACCATGTAAGTCACTTTTTTCACTTTTTGAGAAGAATGAATTTTAAAGTTTGATAACATATAAAAATAATCACAAACATTTTTCAAGGCGTGTAAGTACTAAAACAGTTCTGCACTACGTTTAAGAATAACATAATATGAGATGAAAAAAAATATTGAAAATTATCATAGTTATAAGGCTACAACCAGATTAAGGTCATGATGTACTCAGAAATAATCAGGTAATTATGTAAAAGCAGAGAAAAAAGTAGGTGTAAAGTAGTTGAAAAATGAGCTGGGAAATACGCTGATAATATATAACTTGAAATGATATTGGCCACATGATAACTTGACTGTTTTTTCCCAGTAGATATTAAATGAGTTTCCTGTTTTTTTTTTCTGCATAGCGAATCTTTAAACATGATTTCATGATGCAATATTGATAATTCTAAAAATTTAAATGTATCATGATATTCTACTCAGAATTGTCAACATGAATACATAATTTTCTCATTTTTGAAAAAAAAGGTGACTTATATGTTTTTTCTCTGTACCCTTCATATGAAATTAACATAGATCTGTGTAGAATTAAAATGTTGTTCTAGTGTAATTACAAATATTTAAAAAAAAAATTCTAATTGTACTATCGTGCATGTCTTACATCTCCGGGAGGAGTTGTTCCTCACAATAATAGACATTCGCTATAGCATTGCTCAACAAGATACATTTTGACTATAAGTTAAGATGAATTCAGCTTTCATTCTTTCGTGTTATTTTCAAAATTACTTTGTAGACATTGTATTCACATTTACGTATTCACCTTCTGACTTTTACATTATGGTTTTTCTGTTCCTTACATTTTAATGAAGTTGAATGAAATGCAAAATCGATACTAATTACTGTAATAAGATTATCTGTTTGTGATAATACTCGTATACAAACATCACATCAAACATTTTAAATTGGGAACATGAAGAGAATCTTGTTTTGATACGTCTATAGTAATAATCTCTAATCGCAAATTAAGATGTATATTTATTTTAGAGATTTTTAAAATAATGGAATTGGTGTATTAAGCTTTTGTCGTATGCATGATTATAATCGGTTAGCTCTTGCAAAAGTTGTTGTTGTAGAGAAGTTTGACGATTTACAAGTTTCACAATATAATGTGAAGTCTCATATGTTGATGATGACAATACGTTCATCGTCGGTTATTGTTATGAGCATCCATATGTAATTTGTTTGCTTCTCGAAAAGTTGTTATTCTCAGTATTTGACTTGTCTTATAAAATGCATTCTACGCTTCTATTTATATATTTTGTTTATTATGAATATTACTCGGTCCATAGTTATGATATAGATAAGACTTCACCACATCATTAAATTTTGCAATATCGGGAACATACAAATGATAAATAACTGATGCAAATTTGTTTTTATTTTTTATAAATTTTTGCATTCACTCTATGCCTACTATTCATGTGCTAGTGCATAAATTGTTAAGTAACTGTACCTAAAGTTATTGCGTTTTTTTTTCTTTTTCTTTTGTTTCAATTTTGACAGCTCTCATATGTATCATTGTATATGAGTATGATATTCTGTTTCTCAAAAAACCTAACTCGTAGGAGGGTAAAACTGAAGTATGTTTGTTACTTGACTTCACTCTGTTATGTTACAACACAATCAAAAATTAACATTTGACTCAGCTAAAAGAGAGTAAGGGAGAATGATATTTTAGGTTGACGAGTTTGGTAGTAGAGACATAAAAGTACGAATAATAGAAATTAGCATGTTTCTTATCATGCTTTTTTGATGTGAGATAAGAATGGGAAACTTTAATAGCATTTTTATTAACCCATCGAGTAGAAATTTTTTTGTGCTCCTTCTATTTAATAAAACCACAGAGTAAGAAAATTTAGTGTATATGTCTTTTTTATGCTCTTTTCTATAATCTATCGATTCAATAAAACCACAGAGTAGAAAATTTATTGTTCGTGTCTTTGTTATTATCCCTCTTTGTGCTATGTTTATTCAATTTATTCATACAACCACAGAGTAGATGATTTATTGCTCATGCCTGTTGTGTTGTCCGCTTTGTGCTTCATTTATTCAGTGAAACCACAGAGTAGGAAAGGAATTGTGTATGCCTTTGTGATTACCCTTCTTTGTGCCATTTTCATTCAATACAACCACACTGAAAGAAATTTTACAGTAACCATTTTTTAAAAATTAAGGAATGATTACTAAAATTACAGTAAACGTCGGACCATTCCCGAATATTAGAACAGTTCTCGAATGCTAAGGAAACTTTGCTTAATATTATGGTAATCATTCCCTTAAAATTAATGAAACATACCTAACTCCTAGAGAATGCATACAGTATATTTGAAAATAGTTACATTTTCATTATAAAACATTACTTTGAAAAATAAAATGATTTTTATAAATTACTTCAACAGTTACTATTTTTATGAGAATTATTACTTTAAGAAATGAAATATCTCTTATAAATTTATTTATTCATTCTTCCACATTCAGAGGTGTTTCATTAGTTTTTGGAAAATTATTACTGTTTTATTCGAGCGCAATTACAGAATATTTGGGAATCATTACTTTGAAAAATTGAACACTTCTTATAAATTCATTTATTCATTCTTCGAGACTCAGAGGTGTTTCATTAATTTTTGGGAAATGATTACATTTTATTCGAGCGCTATTACAAAATTATTTCACAACGTTTTCTTAGCATTCGAGAACTGTTCTAATATTTTTAATAGTCCGACTTTTACTGTAATTTTAGTGATCATTACCTAATTTTTTTTTGAATGATTGCTACTGTTCAAAATTACATTACCTGGACATATTAACAACAATAAAAAAAAAAACAAGTTTTAAAAATGCAGGAATAATGTAATTCAAATGTGAATAGATATTACAAAATAATCAACACAGGAAATACTTCGGAACAGTTAAAATATGCGTATTAAATACAAAATATATACAATTGAATAAAGTGCGCAGGGTTGCTAAAAAAGTTTTTTTTTAATAGAAAACAAAAAACGGGGTTTGTTTAACTTTAAAACTGATTTTCAGTTTTAAAACAAAAAACCTTTATGAAAAAAAAAACATGTTTAAAACATTGTTTAAAACTATAGTTTCAAACAGTTTTAAATCTGTTTTTTTTTCTTCTTCTTTTTAGTATTCAACTGTTGTAAATTTATAATGTTTATGTTCCTCATCATAAACTCATAATTGAATAAGAAAAAATGTTCGAAATCTACAAAATGCCTTCCCAAGTGAGTTGTATTTCTTTGGTGAAATACTGTAAATTTACACAAAACATGAGGAGAATAAAAAAAAAACATGTTTAAAACAAAAAAAAGTTTTCAACGCATTTTGAACAGAATTTCGTTTTAAATTTCATGTTGTTTTTTTTCAATTAAACATGTGTTTTAAACACTTTGGTTTAAAACGCTCAACCATGAAAATGCGCCGACATAAAAATAAAAAAAAACAAATTGTTACATTATGTATAGTACATTTAACTATATAATTTACAATTTATTATATACTATAAAATATGGTACATCAGCTGTTCGGTATCCCAAATACAATATTGCATAATTAAAGTTACTATTTATATACCGTAAGTCCAATTGATTCGGATACAATCAGCGAAAAAATCTCTTAACCAATTATTTGAAATTGATTTTTTCACATGTAAAGAAATTGTAATGCAGTTGAAATGAATTTATCAGTCTTAAAATTCAATAATGTAATATTAAAAATAACTTCTAATTTAAAAATTATAGTTTACCTCTTATTATGTTATCAAAAAATTGAGATTTTTTGCGCTTATTGTACCCAAATCACTTGGACGCACGGTATAGTTAAAATTATCTCACAAACAATACAACCAAAATATATAGTAGTTTTTACTACATATACATAGTACTTATTGCTATATAGTGTATAGTATTTTACCATCACTATTTTCGTCGTTTGCTGATCCTGATGTATAGTCCATAGTTATAATATTGTTCAAAGAATCAAAATATTAACGCACGAATTAAGACACCTCAAAATAATACACGATTCAAAACGTCTCAAAATAACAACGCACCCACGAATACGCATAAGTACAGATATGGCTACTGGTATTTTTTGCAAGTTATAGTCTGCGAATCGTCATCATGCAGATAAGGAACAATACCGAACGCGTGAGAACGATTTTGTAATGTTAGGGAATAGTTACCATTTACTTCGAGAATGAGTACTATACTACTGGTAGATGAATCCTACTCTTATATTTAACGTACTCTGTCTAATTTATTAGAACCTTTACTTAATTCACAGGAAGTAATTTTTAAAATTTTAATAACTATTACACTGCCTTATGTAACATACCCTTCAAAACTACATTGAAAATTTTAAAGGAATCATTACTGAATTAATCGTATCGTAACGTATTTAAAAAGGAACAGTTTTTTTCAAATAAAGAACATTACTAATTTAATATAAAATGAAGTAATGAATCTTTTAAAACAGTAATTGTTACTAATTATTAGTAACTGTTACTAGTTTCAATTTTGGATTTTTTTCAGTGCATAGAGTAAAAAATTTATTGTTCGTTCTTTTTTAGCTGAGTTTTTAACCCAAAAATGAAAGCTATTACAACCAACCTGATCAGGGAAGGGAAGGGAAGGGAAGGTCATATAGAGTGAGGTCTTCAAATCTGTGCGTTTCAGACCATTTGTAATCATCTGGTGTCCAACTTTTTGGTATATATTATGTATATATATGTACATTTTTTTAGCCCACGCTTAGCGCCGGCGGGTATTCATAAAATTCGCTCAAAATTTGGTGAGAGATTCTTCTTGAAAATGTGCAGAACAAAATTTTTTGTTTTTTTGATAAATTTCAAAATGGCGCATCACTAAAATCTTGAGGGGAGCTGAAAAAGAGGCGAATAGCTCAAATTTTTCGTTTTGATTTCGTACGAAAGAGTGAGTCACGGAAACAAACATATCCAAATTTCAGCTTCCTAAGTGTATTTTGAGGAGAGTTGGAGCAAAATCCTGTTTTTGAGGAAATTTCGTTTTTTGTGTCACACGCCTTGCGCAGGCGGGTGTCGATACAATTCGCTCAAAATTCGGTGAGGAACTCTTCTTGAAAATGCCCAAAAGTGCTTATTTTGTTTTTTCGAAAAATTTTAAAATGGCTGATCACTTAAATTTTGAGCGGGGCTGGAGAAAAGGTGAATACCTTAAATTTTTTGTTTTTGATCTCATATGAAAGAGTGAGTCACGGACACTTCAGCTTCCTAAGTGCATATTGAGAGGAGTTGGATCAAAAAACGGCTTTTTGAGAAAGTTTTGAGCCGTGAAATTTCTTGAATCTTCCATATTCCCCCCGCCCCCAAATCAAGTTAAAGTGGTAAAATTTTGTGTGTGAGGTTGGTTGGTGACCAAAATGTGACCTCTAAAATTTGGATCAAAATGGATCCAAAATGGCGGATTATCAAAATTTGAGTAGAGCTTGAGGAGCCTCAAGTTGGTAAAAATGTAATTAATATGAATTCATATGGTTATTGGGGATAAGATGTATACTGTATCCTCAATTCACTTCCATACATGATGTTGGAGGGTGGAAGGCGGGGTTATCGGCCTGAAATAGTAGTGGGGATACAGGAGGGGTCGAAAATTTTTTATTGCTTTGTCATTTGATAAAATGAGCCCAAGCGAAAAATCTATTTTGATTTTAGCTTCCTCAGTGATTTTGGAGGGGAGTTGGAGCAAAAAACGGCTTTTAGAGAGGAAAGTGTTGCAGGAAATTTCATAAATCATTCATATCTCTTTAGCAAATCTACCAGAATATGACCGGATCCAAAATGGGAGATCATAAGGATTTGAATATAATTTGAAGACTCTCAAATAGTTATAATTTGAGAAATTTGTTTTCATATGATTATTTCATGGCAAGAAATACTACGTTTGTTCCGAATTCAACTTCTCAACTGGTTTTGGAAGGGATAGGGTAGGGGTTTCCAGACTTGGTGTTGGGTGTGGCCTGTAGTCATGAAGAATTAAGCAAGGGTATTACCGAATGTAAACAAGCTCCAGTTGAAAACTCAGCTCCAGTAATGCGGCATAGCTGCTTAGGTTTTTTTTGTTTTCTTTATGGTTCATCTATTCAATAAAACCATGGAGTAAAGAATTCATCCCTTGTACCCCTCTTTGTGCCATATTTATTCAATACAGCTTTAGTTCGTGTTGTTGGATGAAAATCAGACGCGATGTGTGTAAACGTTTATTCACGAAACAGAATCGACATAGTATATAGGAGGCAGTGAACTACCGACTAACTCTAAATCATATGTATAGAAATACTTTCGCCATCGCTAAGGGGAAAGCGTTTTTTGTGTTGACCAACCCTAAACAGGTCCGTCTTACCCTCGCACGTGCGCCGTCGCGAACCGCTTTTTTTATCGCTTCCATTCACGCTTTGGATGCGCGGTTTTTATGGCCGAAAAGTTGAAGTATTTGTCGTACGAGGGTGGTTTGACCGTTCCATCTGGTGGAATGGTCATAGTAACCGCTACAACAGCCATACAGTACAAAACTTATTGTTCATGCCTTTCTTGTATTCTTTATATTCTTTGTTGTATTTATTGTAAAGAATACAAGAAAGGCGTGAAAAATAAGTTTTGTACTCTATGGTTGTATTGAATAAATATGGCACAAAGAGGGGTAATTACAAATGTTCTTATTGAATAGATAAAGTTGAAATAAAATAATAAAAAAGGCACGAACAACGAATTTTTTATTGTCTTTTGTAGTCGTCATGAACATGCTGATTTCTTTGCAGATCAAACGAAAATTGAAAAAAATAATTAACGAAAATTTAAAAGAAACCCAATTGGAATTGCGAAAGTTATTAAATTCAAAATTTGCACCTCAGTTCTCTCATAGACTCAAGGTAGGATGCAGTATGCCCTTTTACCCTCCTCCCTCCCCCACCCAATAGCTTTAACTGTGAATACTTGTTATACAAGACTTGGACAAATGTTATCACGTTGCAGTTCAACTGAACTATTTCCTTAGCTTTCATTTCTGCGGTGTAATTGTGTTTCTGAAAGCTTCCAAAGTATGTATAATATAATCTCTTGGGAAAATTCGCTTTACATAAATAACAACATAGGTTATCTAAACGTGAAAATGAAGCGAACAAGGCAGCGGGTGAATTGTTCAGATTTATTTGTAAACGAAGTCGTCGGTAAAAGAAGCTTTATGAAGCTCAGGCGTACTATTGTCGAGGTAGCGACATTTACGTATAGAAATAGAACGATATTAAAGGTAACGGGTGACGTCGTGACATTGGGTAATTACACGGCGTTATTCAAAATGCTCGCCTTTTTACAACGTATCTGTCGTTGGCGCGTTTTCGTTTCGTGAGCTGATTACATATTTACGCTCGGTATCGTTATAAAGTCTCTGGCGTATAAACGGATGTGTCGTTGCGGATTTAATCCAAACACCGGCAGCGTGCGGGGGAATTTGAAAATGGAAAACATCTCGATGGTGTATTTCTACGGAATTGATACAAAGGTGGTGGCGCGTTACAGGGTAAATATTTGCCTTCTATCGTCGTTCACACGCGTCTAAGGAGGCGAAATTCCTGCTCGGCTTAATTGGTTTCGAAAAGTAGCTCTAAAATGGAAAACGAAGTTATACTTACGTTACGCATAGCGTAACTTCACGTGTGTTCGAATTGTCGCGCGAAAAGCATCGATCGCTTTTGATCGTTCATATTTAGTTGACGTTTTATATATTAGAAAATAAAATACACTTTACTCGACTCGAATGCGAAAACAATGAAATCGAAGGTCGGAGGTTGACGGTAGTTTTTCTTCGACGAGTGAAAAATGAACACCTGTCGATGAACGTGGCGCTGAAAAATGACGCGATTTGCCACTGTCGCACATGCATAAACGCGTATTTTCGTATGGAAAATCGCGCGTCTTTTAATTCGCCTTCCGGCCGAATCGTAGTCGCATTGAATCGGTGAATTGGGAAGTATACGTCGTCTTATCGCTCCATTAATCAAGAGTATTACCATTGAGAAAAGTTTAATCCGCCAAGGAAGCGGAAAATTTTTTACATCAGTTTTTACTTGGAATGGGTTAAAGTTTTACGTCGAAGATGTGCTCCTCGAGCGTAATAAATTCGAGTTGGTGCCAATTTACGCGTGAGGTTGTAAACGTGGCGTTCTTATTTTGGATTGGTGGAGTTGTGAGGGGGTATCGTTATCGATATCGGATTTAATTTTTTAATCTATTTTTTATGTAACTGAGATTTAAGAAAATATATAATGTAATTTTTCTGTATTTTTAATTTTTTTTTTTTTTTTCTAGGTGAGTGAATGGAAATATATTATGGCTGTATCAGTTATATAAGTTTTATCTCTATTATTCTGAAACGATTTCCTGTCAATTGATAATCTTTTGCGATAACAATGAAAAGAAGCTGAAGTCAAGATCAATGTTGTAAGTAAAATGTACATACGTGTAGTGTGCTTTGTGTCACTTGAGGATAATTTTTGTTGTTTCTCGCAAAAAAGAATTCATATATTTGTCATCGTTTGGCTACATTTAGTTTAAAGCCTTGGCATCCATTGTATTTTCAAACGACTGGTCTAGCCGTACTTCCTTTTTCACAGAAGAAACTGTGATTCACACTTGATAAATTGAAAACTATAATATTCTTGTTGTCTCTTGTAAGTCGTTAAAATGAATAAAAAAAATATCATTATTTTGCGGATATCTTTAGTGGCCTTTACTTTTAAGTAAAATCCACTTATGCATTTAGCATGTTTTTTTTTTTTTTTTTTTTTTTTAATTTCCGTTCTCCGACGATAACTCGAGTAAAAATTGACTGATTGACTCTGAATTGGAGGATAGACAGAAAAAGTGGAGCTTGCGAGCCCTATTGTTTTTGGAGTCGAGCTCAGATCTTTTAGTTTTTTGCAAATATTTCTGAAATGAAAGGTCGTTAGTAAAAAGTATATAGGAATAAATCTGTAGGAAATTTCATTCTCTACAACTTTGGTTTCATCCATTTTCCTTGAAAATTCGCTAAAAGTTAAGTTTTTGAACTTTGAGGCTTTTTTAGTTTTTTTTTAGTTTTTTTTTTTTTTTTTTTTTTTTTTTAGTATCTCGAGAACGAAGCATCGGAGGGAAAAATGAAGCGCAAATCTGTAGTAGAAAATTACCTTTTCTACAACTTTGGTGCTCACACAATTTTCACGAAAGCTCATAGTCTTCCGTAAAAATGAACTCAAAGTAAAGAGTCTAATAATTGGTACGTTTTGTTCTCTGAAAAATCAATGTTTTCATTCTCCGACGATAACTCGAGTAAAACATAATGAATTGACTCAAATTTGGGAGATGTTTAGATAGTATAAAGCGTAAGAGTCCTGTTGTTTTTGAAATTGATCCCTTCACTGAAAGTTGAACTTTCGAACAAATATCTTTTAGTTTTAAATGTCTCGTGAATGAAGGGTAGCGAGGAAAAAATGCATAGGAACAAAGTTGTAGGAAATTTTATTCTCTACAACTTTGATTTCATCCATTTTTCATGAAAGTTCGCTGAAAGTTGAGCTTATCAACTTCGAAGTTTTTTTTTTTTAGTTTTTTTTCCATTATCTCGAGAACGAAACGTAGGAGAGAAAGTTTCTTCATACATATCAGTTATTGTTCAACATTATTATCGTAAAGTCAATTATTTATGTTTAGCAGCGCATAGTTTTCTTACTTGTCTAGTATAGGTTTCATTTAATCGATCAATCTATGTCAATTCAACCATAAAAAGATAATTTTTCACTTTATAGTCTTCGATTTCGTTCCTTTTTTTTTTCAAATTAGTTTTGTCCCATAGGTGAAAAAATCACTATCAGTTCCCTCGACCCTTGAGTGGCAATAAGAGGGCCTACTTAATTCGATAACATCTACGTAAAATGTTTAGTGTTCCGTGCTTATCCGTAAAAAATCTATAGGTGCATGAGGTTAATGAAACATTTTTAAAAAAGAAAAAATTATCATTTTTCCTTATAATTGTCCACATTTTTTTATTATTTCTCTCCATCTATTCTTTGCCTAATCATAATTGTTTTTGTCAGTTATACTGTATTTTATACGCTACATTTTAGCTCAAATAGCATAATTATTTTTGTCTTTCTTAGATGACTGAACAAAAATTTTCAAAGTTGGTCATTCACCATAAAAGATGAACAAATATTCTTCAGATTTCAGTATCTCAATCCCTTTAGTGAATAGGTTAGGCAAACCATCATACATGAATATGAGTAGCTTTGTATGTGTTAGGAATGAACTTACATTGAGATGAAATACTCTGTATAATGAATTTTAGTTTCTAAAAAGTACTCACGAAAATGGATTTTTGCCCCATAAATATTTGACAACTATGTTAGCATACAATTAATAACACGTAGACATTTTCTTTTCTTAAAGAATTTTTTTTTATTTTTGTTCGGAAATAAGAAGTGGTAAATGTTTGAAATTTATTTAATGCTTTGAAAATCTCTTAAAAGGGTGGAAAAAAAATCGCAAAAATTAATTAATAAATTGATCACCCTAACTCGACTGCTTCATCACCATGTTTTTTCGAAACATTCCATGGTTGCGGTTCAGCTGATCCCCACAAGTGGTAAAGTACAGCGCTTGCTACGTAAAGTAGAAAATAAAAAAAGAAGCAAAATTCGAAACCAGCCAATTCCTGAAATCATCGGAATATTGTTAGGATTTTTGTTTTATTTTTCGATTAAATATTTTGTTTGAACTCACATCATTTTTGACTGTATCTTCGATGAAGCTGTGATGCAGTATAGAACCAATGGTGGTCAATGTTTGATATAGTCCGTTCAAGGTACTTGAATATGCTGGTGATATATCTATAACATTGACCCTAAACAAATGTAATGTACAATATTGGTGAATTCTGAGAAAAATGTCTCGTATTATCGTGTACAAAGGTGAAGAGTATTTACAATATAGCTATGTCGCTTATGCTTCTGCATAATTCGTGTATCGAAAAATAGACAACGAACTTGATTAAAGTGGATGAGAACCAAAACACGCTCAATAATAAGGATGTTAAAAGATACGCCGAGCAGATGTATCCTTTGCGAATCTACAAGTAAAACAAATTATTGAAAGTGCAGAAATATTGAAAATTTCGAAGTATCAAGTAAAGTGTATGAAATGATGTGAATTTTAATCTAAGATAAATCAAGTTTTTTTGTAGGTAGGGAGCAAATTGATGATGAAAAGGTAAGGCAGGTTTTCGAAGACGCTTGAAAATTTCACCCGTTTAGATTATTATCTTTGTATTCTCAAGTATGGTTCAGATGTGAGGAATATGTTGCTTTGAAAACTTTTTAAAAAATAAAAATTATCGATTATTGTAGAAAACAAAACAAAATGGATCCACCTTAGTGTGATGAAATAATACGTTACCTTTGTATCCGTTAATTTGTATTTATTTCTTAAAAAGTCTGCAAGGTAACCAGCCACAAGTATAGATAAAAGACTGCTATAAGCCATCCATTTTTTTATTTCGAAGAAAATTTCATCGTTGATATGTTCTTTGTCTATACATGTAAATTCATATGTATAAAAGGAGTATACGGTGAATGAATTACAATGATTGAATGTTATTCGATTTAACTTACCATTTAGATAAACTTGTATGTAGGTGAAAATGACATGACTGTTGAGAAGCAACGCGGATGTTCCGAGAGCCCATACTGGGGCAGATGACAAAATCATTTTCCAAGGCGATTCTGACTATTGAAATGAAAATATAAAATTAATAGAGTGAATAGGTACGAAGATAATTTTTTTAATCATGTTTTGATAATTTATTCAAACTTCATGAGGATAATAATAAAAAAAATTTATTTCTTGATTAAAAAAAATATATATAAGCAATAATAATAATAATAATATGTGATTGATTTTCTGTTGTACGTAAGTTTTATAAAATATCGTTGTTTAAAATATTATTATGATATAAGTAGACCAATTCCATGTAACATCATGTATAGAAAATCCTTTTTATGAAAGGATTAATAATTCAAAATATTTAATTGATCGCTTAACCTTCCTCTTACTAATGGGAAAATATACGAAATAAGGGATTTTTACATGTATTATAATACTTTTAGGATCTTGCAATAACGGAAAAATTAGAACACCAATAAATATGATTTTTAAAACACAGAAATTTTCATTTCCCTAAAAATGTATTTTTTTTTAATTTTCAAAAAAATGTAAAATTTTCAAAAAATTGTAAAATTTTCAAAAAATTGTAGAATTTTCAAAAAAAATGTAAAATTTTCAAAAAATAGTAGAATTTAAAAAAAAAATGTAAAATTTTCAAAAAATTGTAAAATTTTCAAAAAAATGTACAATTTTCAAAAAAATGTACAATTTTCAAAAAAATGTACAATTTTCAAAAAATTGTAAAATTTTCAAAAAATTGTAAAACTTTTAAATATTGATTCTATGATGGAAGTATTGCTATCCCTAGAGGGCTAAAATGCTTTTTTATGAGCTACTGCAAGTTGTACCATTGATTTTTAGTAAAAAGTAAAACATTTTTGCAAGCTAGTATACTTTAGTGTAGGCCGAATTTCTTTTTTTTTTTTTCAAGTAAAAAGGAGAGGTTGCAATAGGTGCTAAATGACCTCAAAAGAACGTTATAAAATTTCAGCTCTCTCCAACTCAATTTTTAGAACAACTAAAATGAGGTCGAAGTTTTTAAAAATTTTAAATGTTCAAAAAAAATCTGGCAATTAAATTTTTTACGTTCCAAATTTATGTTTTTTTATTCTACTACTAAAAACAAATTTTAATAAGCATTTTTTTTTTATATAATTTTGATTGTCTAGATCATTTTCAAATGTTTTGCAAAAAACAATATTTTTGGTAACTTTAAAACACCAACGACAAATTGGTAATTTATTGGTAATGTACCCAATATGGACTCGGTAGGCTTTTTTGGACTCAAGAGCTAAAATAAGCTAAATTTTTTTCCACATGGGTTTCTAAAGTCTAAACTATTTGATATTAAAGCATCTGTACAAAGTGATTTTGAAATAAGAATATGATGTCTTGAGGAGCTTTGTGAGGTAAAAATTAAATATTTTTCCTCTCTTGAGTGCGAAATAATTCACATCAAGTCAACATTGCGCGCACAACCAGTGAATTACCCAAGTCGTTCATTTTTTCAAATTACTGAAGTTGTTGGTTTATGAAAAAAAAATTGAAAAATTTTCGGCATCGTAAATTTGAAAAAAAAACAACTAAAATTTTTTCGATATTTGAAGGATAAAATATGACTTCGTAACCTATAAAAAAAATCATTAGCTGTCCAAAAATATGCTTTTTTGAAAATTTTCAAAATAAGTATAATTAAATTTTTTAAAACTGATTAAATCTTTTTCAATTCTGTTTACCTAGATCTTTTTGAATTTTTGAGCAGGTCAACCATCTTACGTATAGGTATGCTTTTTTTGCTTTATTCACCATACTGGTATGCAGATTATCACCCAGAGAGGAGTGCTCAGGTACTCTACATAATACTGAATTATCTTCATCTTTAAATTAAGTAGGTATTCTAAAAAAAAATTCTGTTTCCTCAAATTCTCGATTCTCTTAAGAAAATTCCCAATTTTTCGAACCGTTTTAAAATAATTGCTAAAGAAAAAATCGAAGTAACGTACCAGTTTTGATCTTTTTAGTGCGACGAAGTTCAGTCTTTTTGCTAATTTATCTCTTTCTTCACCGGATAATTTATCATCATGATCGGGATCGTCTTTTACGTAAAGCAACCAAAGTAAAGCCCAGATTATACCTCCAACCCCTGGAATAGTGGTGAAAAAAATTAATTGGACGAATAGAATGAAATCATTCGTGCATCATAGTATACCTGTGATGTAAAAAACACACGGCCAATTCAATGAGATAGCTATCCAATTTGAAACAGCATGGTGAAAGAAAACACTGGCCAATAATCCAATTTGGGCGAATGCCACTATACTCGAACGCTCAGAGGGCAGAGTCCATCGAGACCAAACATCAGACATGGCGCATTGAGAGGTCATCTTCAACACGACATCGTTAGAAATAAAAAAAAAAATATTTCACGTATATTTTTATCATTTTACTTACGTGCGAAGCTCCGTTGATGAAACGGTTAAGAATAAATAATTCCAAGTTGGTGGCTAAAGTCAAAGGTGTGAAAAAATTATTCACCGCGTTGATGAATAAACCAATTCCGAACACTCTTGATCCGCCATAACTGGTGGCTAAGGCACCTGAGAGTATGGCACAAGAGGCTCCAACTAGCGAGCCCATTTTGCCGGTGTTTTTTATTTTTTGCAATTCACTGATTGTGTAATTGTGTCCGAAGTGGTGCTGAAACAAGTCGCGATAGAATGAATAAGCGCACAAGGTAGATATTATTTTGAAGAAATAAAAATTTTATCTTAAAGGGAATGTACTTACATATACGATTGAACCATTGTAAATCTCTTGGTCACCAAATATAGTAATGTAATCTTTGACCGAATTATTATTCGCGTGAAAAATGGATATGAACGCCTGAGCGATAAACGCGAAAGAACAGATCATATACCTTTTCGGTACTCGCATTTTATTAATTTTTTTTATTCGCTATATCACCTCATGTGAAAGTAACCGACTATTTAAAGAACTGGTTATCCATGTTTCATTACGAAGAAAATATTAGTACATACATGGGTGTAATGAAAATGTTATTCGCTTCGTAGGCACGTTTCTTATCTGCGAACTCGACCGAAGAAGAGTGACTGTTGCAGAAACGCGAGACAGTCAAGTGAGCATATTTTTCAGATAAATATTTTTAATTCGTTTACTTCGAGCATATACTTGAGGATTGATGTCAGATTATTTTTATCATCATGGCATTATAATGTATTTTACAGCATTTCTAATGCTGGGAGAGGGGAACAAAACCTCAACCTAATCGAATATATTTAAAGGAAGCATATCTTATCTGAGTAATTAATCATCGATTTCCGTTTTCGATTTATTCGAGGAAATGAAAGTTAATACAGGATAGCTTATTTCGTCGCGAATTACTAAGCTGATAATGCTTTGTTTCGAGTTTTGCATCATTGTGTTCTGTGACTTGAGTGCTGACGTGGAAGAATAATTTTCTTCCTTATCCTCCTTAAAGAATTTCATGATTATTGAGAATAATGTAATGTTTCGAAAAAATGTATACGCTTCATCAATAATTATTCTTACTGCGTAAATTTAATTTTTTTATTTTTTATTTGTAAGTGAAGTTAGACAACATCATCAGTAGCAATATTAGTTCGATTTTTTAATTCATGTTCTTCGTACGAAATATCATCCCATAATTGTAACTCCCCGGAACCATAAATGTAGTATACGATACTACCAAAGAGATATAATGCGCTGAAGAAGGGCAAACGATAGTTCCAAGATATTTCCTGAAAAAACAAGTCGATTTATTTAAATAAAATTTGAAATTAGCCTAGTTTTTTTTTTTTAACGAATGATTATGTTACCGAATTCTTCATTAGCTGTGTAGTGAAAATGGTGCCTAGAGTAAAAAAGGTTCTTTGAATTCCACTTAATAGGCTCGCGTGTTTGGGAGATAAATCGATCAGATTGACTCTAGCGTGAATAAAGCATAATAAAAAAAAGTTAATGGAATGAGAAATTTTTTTCTTATCAACACGGATAAGTTAAAACGTGATAGATGAGAAACAAGTTATAAAAATAAATTAGAAAAGGTAGTACCAAATTTTATGAAAAAAAGTTCTTAAAATAAAAATGTCTATACTTTTGAAGAACTTGAAATCACTGAAACGAAAAAAGATTAATTTCGAACAAATTTAGGAAATGAGACATTATTAATATGAAAAAAAAAGCAACGTAAGTAAGTGTTTGAGGTTCCTCTAGTTCCCCTCAGATTTTGAAGATCTGATATTTCGGGTCCAAAATTGATACAAAATGATCCAAATTCAAGTATTCATATTGTAGTCTCGCATAGATCTTACATACAAAGTTTTAGCTTTCGAAGTATATTATAGTGAGTAGATGAGGCCGAGTTATGGAATTTCCTGACTTCATTAGTAGTAAGGGAGGGACTTAGACCCAAGAGAAACCGGAATGCAACCAACACGACACGTATGTGTTGCGGCGTTGCATATGGGGTGCGCTGCTGCCGCAGGGGTTATGGGGATTGTGTATATGTATTGGTTGCATACTTGATTGTTTGTAGGCGAATATGAGCAGTATGAGATCACGTTGGAAAGGAGAGAGGAAGAGGACGATTGCGAGTCGAACGCACATAGGTTGATTGACAATTGGTTAAACAATGCGGGAGAAAAGTATGAATACAGGAGAATAGGTATGTGACTAATAATAGAGGAGGTAATGTATGAATAAGGGTAGCTGACAAGAGGTTAAATGGAATGAGAATGGATAAAAAGAAGAATTGAGCTTAAATTGGGTATTCTACTAATTATAATAATGGAATGTTCTGGAAGTTTTGAATAGTCTAAAAAAATGATAAGTTTCGTAGAAAACTAATATTAAAAGTATTGTTTTCTCCGTTGATAAACAAAAAAGAACCATTTAAAAAAGCCCTATAGAACAATATACCAGGATAATACATAGTAACGAAGATAAATACACAGAACACTCCATTTTGTATCAATTTTGATTCAAATTTAAGAGTTTACATTTTGATCACAGTCTTACTTTACATACAAAGTTTGATCTTTCTGGGTCGATTTGGTAAGGAGATATAAAAGATTTAAAAAAATTTCATGACTTGAAACTTCCTCAGAAAGTCGTTTTTTTGCTCTAATTTCCTTCTAAATGCACTTGAGGGGTTAAAATTTGGATATGTTGGTGTTCGTGACTCACTGTTTCATCTGAGATGAAAAACGAAAAGTTTTAGCAATTTATCCTTTCTTCAGCCCACTCCAAAATTTGATTAATAGGTCATTTTGAAATGTATCAAAAAAAAAAAACAAAAAGCATATTTTTCGTATTTTTAAGAAGAGTTTTTTACTAAATTTTGAGCGAATTTCATGAGCACTCGCCACCGCTGCGCAATGTGCATTGGCTGAAAAAAATCATATTTGCACCAAAAAGTTGGACATTTAGTAGATGATTACAAATGATCTGAAACGCAAAGATTTGAAGACCTACCCTCCCCCCATCGCCTCCAAAATCAGATAGGCTGTAAAAGCCATTGTTTTTATTAAAAAATCAGCTAAAAAAGAATTTTTTTGGGGTTTACGTGATGAATTCTTCAATTACTTTTGAGCGAATTTCCTCCTTACTTACGGGGGCTGCGAGTGACTAAAATATATGCATATTACAGCAAAGAGGTCGATATTTGCCATTATGATTGCTAATGGTCTGAAACTCAAAGATTTGAAAACCCCCCTCCCTACCACCACTTCTCTTTTCCAAATCGGTTGGGCTGTAAAATCTATAAATTTTCTCTAACTACTTCCTGTACGTCGCTTCTATTGCAGGTCAAATCAACTCAAAATCTACATAGTTTTCTATACATATAAGATTTTTACCAATTTTTTTAAAAATCAAATATAGCGGTAGATATGAAAGGGATGTGAGTAACTTCGTAATACATATTTTACTGAAGTTGCGAAAGTTTTGAAAATGCTACAAAAATTTCTGTCTTTCACTAATTAGTTTTGAAAAGTTGCACCCTGGAAATTTAAAATAAAAATATTTTATTTTGAAAAAATTTTAATTTTTTTTACCGTATTATAATATTTAAGAAAAAATTTTGTGAACTTTTTTCGTAGAAAATTTTGTATACATTGTTTCCTCTCTAAAATGCTTTATTCGTGAGAAAAATCTTGGAATGTACTTTTGAAAGCCTTAACTCACGATAGAAATCAATGCCCAAAGTGTAGTTGGCGAGAACTATGACAGCGAGACGCTGTGAACATTTTCTGAAAATAATCCTCAATTGCATTTACGTACTGATACAACTATTCTTGAAGCTAAGTAGCTCGCACTATATAGATAAAATGGAATAAAACTGATTTTCAGAAATTAGCAAATAATGCATACTCACAGCATGGCAATTTCGCTGAACGCACGCGAATAGTAGACCATATCGAAAATAGTATCAGCATCGACGTATTCCGAAGCGAACATGTAAGCTAATAGTATGAGACATAATGCTGCGAAAGCTAAGCAAATGAGCCTTTTGTGATTCTGAAAAGAGAAGTCGAAATAATTCGAGTTTTCACTCGACCTGTATGGAATCGATATTACGAAAATAATTACGACAAATATTCATATACTAAAGTTCAACCTTAGTCTTGGTACGAGTGCTTGCATTTCTGGCACTGTCTGTCACGTAACCGGCCACTAATAGATTCGTGAGGAGATCTACGTTAGCTGGTAGTGTTAGGTCATCGTATGTATCATTATCTATGTAGTTTTTCTCTGGAGAAAAAAATTATGAGGGCGAATTGAACTTTGAAATGATGTTGTAGGAAAGGAAATGAACATTAATTTTTATTTTCAATCGACAAACATACATGATTGAAGAATCAATAAAGCATTTTACCTACCCATCATTTCTGAAGGAAGGTATGTGTGAAGAAACGTATTACCGCTGGCGAATACAAATCCGACGATACATAGGGCCCATAGTGGCATGCACTTCAGTATTGTAGTCCAAGAATAAGTTACCTTGAATGCGTGTGAAATTAATATTGTTATCAAAATTCATAATTTTTGTAGGATTGATAGTTCAACGATTACTCACGGTTTTTGGGTTTTTAGATTTCGACATTTTTGTTTCGACTTCAGATTGATTTTGATCTGGAGGAGATAACTTTTTAATTAGAAGTAACCATAATAGTGCCCAAACCACGGTTGCAATTCCTGAGTAATTAATGTCTTACATTTCAATAATTTTTTTGAATACAAAATAAGTTTTTATATTTTTACCTATATTTTGAAGCATAAGCTGATACAAGTCGAATAATTCTACGGTGATAGCAATTATCCATTTATCGACCAACAAAGCTATGTAATAACCAGTATTCGTGATGGCGATGATTCTCGATACATCAGACTTCGTTGACCATGTGTACCAAACACCGGCTGTGGCACTGAAAGCCGCAGCCTTATTTAGAGATGTGTGAAGTTTGCCTCTAGTATATGTTTTTCCGATGGTTTTTTACTCCATGGACACAGTGATGGACTTACTGCAATAGCTCCATCGATAAATTTAACTAATAATATCAATCCAAGATTAATAGATATTAAATATCCAACGACTATGTTGATAACTGCGCTCAACATTGCTCCAATACCGAACACCAAGCCTGCTCCATAATGATTAGCAATTAAGCCTCCTAGAAAGGATGTCAGTGTTCCAAAAGTGTGCGCTTTTTTCGACCATTCCAACCATTCCTGTGGAAAAATACGATGAATTGAAAGATAGGAATTCTAAATTTTTACCTATACGAGTGATTAGGGTACTTACATCAAGATTACTATCGTTTTGCCATTTTGGGTATTCTTCGGTGAGCTGTTCTCGAAATGTTAGGTTAAAAGTGGTTTGTAGCAATGTCAACAATGCGATACCGATACAAGCGAGCACAGCTACGATTTGATTTTTTGAAATAGAAAACATCGCATGAAAGAATTTGCGAACTAGTTATTGCGATATCGAGTATCTAATTAGACGGCGTTTGTTGAAATGAAGTATATTTATGTTTAATATTTTTTTCCTTCTATCTACGTAGTATTATTCAAAATATTCGTAGTAATTTTATCATGCATGGATTGTGCTTTCATTCCAAGAAATTGTAATTTACATAAATTCGTTTCTCATTTTATTTTCATTTATACTTATTAAACTGTTATTACTTTTAACGCCACACTAAATTGATCTTGACGGAATTATCTGTTTTTGATAATGGTGAAAAACGTTAGCCCAGATAAATTTAAAATTTTACCTTCGTTTAATCTTTTTTTCTGCTTTTATGCCCATACCATTGTGCTAATCATAACCATTGTATTTATGTAATTGTCGAGATTACTAATTGGTTTAATAATAATTCTACTATGTTATAGGTATTGAACATTTTATTATTTCAAAAAAAAGCACGTTAATAATACAAACAAAGAAATTTCAACGCAATAATAATTAACAACAAAATTCTCCTTCACTCCTATAATGCAAGGCTGCCAATGTAAAAATTACCGCACAAAAAACTTAGCACCATAGTTTGTGTTTATGACAATCTCTTTAAATTCGGTGTGAACAGTGCCAAATAGCTGGAAAACTTTGTTGGTGAAAAATTAAAAAGAAAAAAATGCAGTACATATCACTGAAGCTGAGTTATTAACTGGGGCTTGTTCAGGTTTGTATGTAACGTTGCTAACCCCTTCATGTCTACAGGCCACACCCAATACAAAGTCTGAAAATCCCTACCCTAACCGTTCGAAAACCACTTGGGAAGTTGAATTTATAAGAAATGTAGTATTTCCTACCATGCAATAATCATATGAACGCATATTTATCAAATTATGACTACTTGAGGCTCCTCAAATCATCCTCAAATTCTTTGGATCGCTATTTTGGATACATTTTGATCCACATTTGAGAGATCATAATCTGATCATGAACTAACCTACACACGAAGTTTGACCTTTGTTGGTCGATTTGGGGACGAAATATGGCAAATTCATGAAATTTCCTGCAGCAATTTTCATTCCAGAAACTATTTTTTGCTCTCACTTCCCTTCAAATGCACTTGGGGTGCTAAAAATTAGAATAGGTTAGTCACATTGGCTCATTTTATCATATGACTTTACAATAAAAATTTTCAACATATTGTGTACTCCTACCAAAATTTTGAGGTCGATAACCCCTCCTTCTTCTCTTCAATATGATGTATAGAAGTGAATTGGGGATATATTATACTTCTTATTCCCAATAATCATATGAGTTAATATTAATTACATTTTTATTATTTGAGGTTCCTCGAGCTCTGCTCAATTTTTGATAATTCGCCATTTTGTATCCATTTTGATCCAAATTTAAGAGATCATATTCTGATCACAATCTAACTTTACATACAAAGTTTGATCTTTCTGGCTCGATTTGGTAAGGAGATATGAAAGATTTAAGAAATTTCATGACTTGAAACTTCCTCAAAAAGTCGTTTTTCACTCAAACTCCCCTTCACGTGCACTTAGGAAGCTGAAATTTAGATATATTGGTGTCCGTGTCTCACTCTTTCATTTGAGATAAAAACCGAAAAACTTGAGCAATTTGCCCCTCCTTCAGGCTACGTCCAAATTTGAGGAATCCGCCATTTTGAGATGTATCGAAAAAACAAACAAGGAACTTTTTCGAATTTTCAAGAATAGTCTCTCACCAAAGTTTGAACGAATTTCATGAACATCGGCCGGCGGTACGCTTGAGATGAAAAAAAATATATGTACTAAAAAGTTGGACATTTGCCATATGATTACAAATGGTCTGAAATGTAAAGATTTGAAGACACCGCTCGGTGGTAGGTTGCGTTTGTCCTCCCAACACATGCTCAAATTTTAATAAAAAATTTATCCATATTATTAAAATTTTATGCTATGAATAATTTTTCCAACTGTTGTATAACAAATACTGAAGAATGTAAAGTGGAACCATAAACATTGAAACTTCCTCATTTTTTGGGTGTTAATAGATGATAGTACTATCACACTATCCGGTCATGCTGCGATAATGCGCAGTACTATCATTAGCACGATAGAGAACTGTCCCAACGCGATTTATTTTATCTATTCACCTTCTTAGGTATAAAAATTTAATTATTGGATTTGTAAAGAAATTGGACTCCGAGCGATTTTTAGTTATACCTCTGTTAAATCGTTGCGAAAGTTCTATACCCAATAGACCAGCCTTGTCGCATTGATAAAAATTGAGAAAAATACGGTTGTTAGCCTTTTTTTGTTCGATGATTCTACATGCTATTAACACTAAAATTTAATTCTCTTTTTTCAGGTATGTAGTTTGTTTGTTCCTATTACATCGACCAACTGTCTACCACTTCAGATACGAAAGTGGAATTGAGTAACAGTTCGAAACTACTTATCTTAGTAATAAGTACCAATGATATACCTTCTTGAGGTAGAACATTCCTTCGATGAACTGAGTCGTAAGTACTGCGAAAATTTGTCAAAATTAGATTATGGTCAAGCAAAGCTAATAAGCCTATATATGAGCAGTATTGGCTGATAATCGTTAAAAAAATTAATAAAACTTCGTTTTTTCTATTATCCAAGTTTTAAAGATGTACATTCTTGAAAATGTAAGGAAGTAGAATTTACAATAAATAAAAATCAGTAGTCAACAATAGAAATTTTAAAATTCACTTATCAACATTATAATTTATTCTTAAGGCGGTGCTTCGGAAAATAAGTTGGTAAATGCGAAAAAGTTGTTTTTTTAATAAAAAAATGAAAAAATTGGAAAAATAAATGCTTAATCTGTTGAAACGAAGTCTTTAAAATAATATATTATAATTTTAAATCATTTAGTTGCGTTACTTTTGAGAAAAATACTGCAAATGAAAATTATATCCTATTTTCATTTGCAGTATTTTTCTCAAAAGTAACGCAACTAAATGATTTAAAATTATAATATATTATTTAAGAGACTTCGTTTCAACAGATTAAGCATTTATTTTTCCAATTTTTTCATTTCTTTATTTTAAAATCAATTTTATCACATTTACCTACTTATTTTCCGAAGCACCGCCTTAACAAGCAACCATTGGTGTTTTGCGAGTATTTATGCTGGTGGTAGTGTAAAGCCAATAAACACAATGAAGTGGTTAAATGACTAATAACTAAACGTGTCAGTATGAATGATGAATTTCAGAGCTACTGGAGTTTGATAATTCTTGGTACCTATCTTACCATAGTATTAATTATATCCTATAATTCTGTTCGAGTTGGAAAGAATCGCATAAAATAACTACTTTAATGTTCGTTATCAAAATACTATCGCATTTGTCGTAGGACTATGCCAGTATCTATATATGCATCCATAATGTTGCATTAATTTCGTAGAATTTACATTCATGATAAATGAGCGAGTAATCGGTTGTTAGCATTCACGAACATACTGTAGATGAAAATTATGTGTTCGTGATTATGTACTTATAGACAACGTAGGAATCAATCGATCAATTTTTCATTGTCTTCTTTTATGGATTTCCAAATTACAACCACATTATTCGAATTATTTGACGATGTGTTGTTCCAAGGTTGCACCTCTCCGGAGCCCCATATGAAGTATATCAGAGCGCCTATGGCGTAGAGAATCGATACTATAATGAAAAATGCTAGCCATTCTTCCTTTTCTTTCTAGGAAATGAGTTGGATTTATTTTATAAGCAGATGAATATTATAGAAGTAAATGAACGACCAGTAGTCATTTTTGCTTCAAATATAAAGAGTAGTAAACTTACAACGTAACTTTTATTGTATATTCTTGGGATCATGTAAGAAGCGCATCGAAATCCATTCACTAGACTCGCGTATCTGGGGGATAAATCGAGTACATTGACGCTAGTAAGAAAAAGAAGAGAGATTTGATTATCATTGTTGAGACATAGTTGTGAGCTTTTTCTGTATCTCATTACCAAATCGATACAGGGAGGTTAAACATTGTAGGATATATAAGATGAGTTGGAAACCGGAATGTGGTTCCTTTAGTTTAGATTAAAATGGATTCAAAATGACGGATTGCCCGCACAACAGACTCCATCGCGTGGTTCACTCGAGGTAACAATATCAATACTTCAACACGTTTGCTGCACGGGTTAACATCAATCAATTTGGTTAAAATTTTCAGGAAATCATTTTTTCGTAGTAGGTAACAATTTCAAGGGGTAGCACCTTAAAAAATTCTCCGCCAAAAAAATCATAAGTATAAATAAGGGCCACTCTAGTGATTATTTGGTTCATTATAACAGATTATAACATGTTATGCAGATGTTCTGTTTATGAATTCAAGACGGGTATCGCGATTTCTAAAACTTTAATGTCGGGTACCATTGAGATAATGTGCATCAGCAGTTAATGTATAAAAGTCAATCTTCATAGTAGCCTAAGGAGTATCTGATGCACATGAATGTAAAATTACTCTACTTCATTTAAAGAAATGTGAAAGCTATCATAAAAAGCATCAAACGAAATTGGGTACACTTACCATACATCAAAATTAATGATCATGCATACAAGTGTGACTGAAGCTTCTAGTATCGCAAATAACTTGAATGTGGGAGAAGTAAAATGAATAATCAGTAACAAAATAGCTTGCACCATGAAACCACCGCATATGATGAATTTATGAACCTTATGATCATTTGAACAACAAAAAATTTTTTAAATATGTATATCATTAATGAAGTCTTTTAATAAGCATTATCATATTACTTTCCAACCTTAGTTGTAGTGTAGAGAGGATGATTTCTAAATTTGTCCACAATGTAGGCACCTATCAGCATGCCCAGGGCAACAAAAGCACCCTTAATGCCGGGTACTATTGGTAAAAATGCATCTTTATCTTGGAAAGTTGTAACTGAAATCAGTCATTTTTGAACAAAATTTACCTACTTTTTTATATTTTTTAAAAATCAAATAGAAGCGAACATCGTGGTTGTATTACTTATCATGAAAATAGGCAGGTGTTTGTAAATGAAGTCATTGGTGATGCCAAAAATAAACGAGATTCCAATGAGAGCCCAAAACGGTTTAGATTTGTACATTTGTTGCCACGGATATTGATTCTTCGCAAAGGTATTAATGGAGAAACATACGTAAATGAATAAAAATATTTGAAAGTTACATCAGAACCTAATATGACTAAATGATGTTGAAACATACCCACGAAACGCCTTTTTCGTCCAAATATTCCAATCTCGATTGTAAGATGGCTCTTTCATCTTCTGACAAATATTTATCCTCTGATGGATCATTCTTGCACAACGATAACCATATGGCTGCCCAGATAACGCAGGCAATCGCTAAAAAATTTCGATCAAGTGTAGATTTATGGATAATATGTGGATCGTGGATACAACATTTCATTGCAGTTACCAGTGCCTCGAAAAACTTTTTGATCTGGATCTATTTGATGTTTCATTAGTATTGTGCCTACAAACCAATAATAACCTAGCCTGAAAATATATGGCCCTAGGAGGCCGATAGATATGTATTTTGATCTGTCATGCTGTGTCCACCATCTAGCCCAAATGTCTGCGGTTGAGCTGCAACTCAGAGACTGTAATGGAATCAGATACTAGTTGGGACTTTTTATAATGTTGAATACCAATGGTATGCTCACCTTGAAAACTCCTTGAAATAACCGAATTGACAGTAATTGGAAAAAATTTATTGATGTTAAATTATCGATGAACAAGACGAAACCGGCATGTAAAAGCGTCGAAACGCCAAGAACAACTACTCCGCCGTAACGATTAACTACAAATGCGCCAGGCACTGGTGTGAGTAAGTAACCTGCCATTAAAGCTAATTTCGACCTATGCAGTGTCTGAAAAGGAATGGTGAGTATGCGATTTATTTTTCATTCGTTGTTTGCGAACTTGAATTGTAAAATATACGTACCCGTAACTCGAGTCTTCTATTAAACTCTGTATATAATAAGTATGTTAATCCATGACAAAAACTACTAAGTAAAGCGATTATATATCCTTTTTTAATGGGCCTCATGGTATCCAAAAAATCTAAACATCAATGAAATGAAACTGTGAACGAATGCGTACACTTTTTTTGCCAATAACTGCGACGAACAACGTTATCTTAAATAATAATGGGAACAGGAAAATGTTACCCTTCGTATATGAAAGAAAAAATCAAAATATCTTTGTTTCTTCAACAGTCAGCGTTTTAGTACTCTGATAGACTCATTGCGTTTGAGTTCTATTTTTAGAAATAATAAGTGCATTCCATTGGCGAAAAAAGTCTACAGGAGTTTTATTTATGGAACTAATAAATATATTTCGTTGACCCAAAAATTGATAAAACATAATTAAAAATCGCTAGATCAGATTCGTGGATTGGCAGACAATAATATAGCCGGTAACTTTGAACTTAATGGAACAAAAATAATAAATTTTGCGCGATTCAATATTTTTGTCTTCAAATACGATTACACGAAGTTGTGGTTTGCAAGTCCTAACGTGGCCGGTGCTCCACAAAACGATTTAAAGGGTCTCTCCTAATAAGATAGTGAAAACGGCTCTTGAGCCAAATTCAGTCACAAGTGGTCCTAAATGTTGCTCTCGATGAAAAAACTCCCACAAAAAAGTTTTGACCCCCCACCCTACCCCTTCTTGAGAAATCCCCCCGCATATGTCGAAAATTCAATATTTTTTTACTCTACATCCGATGGGTGAAAAATTTTGAAATTTTCACTATTGGTAGACGCTGTATAGGTACATTTGTGAAAATTTTTTCAAATTTTTCGATTCATATTTTCTTGAATTTTTTGTGCTTTGAAATTTTCAAAAATCGTAAAATTTTTTTTTGGAAAGAGTACATGGCTGAATTTTTTTTTATAATTAGCTCGTACTCCAAGGTACAACTTGATGATATTTTCAACCCACAAAGGGGGATGGAAGCTGGTCAAAAAAATGAAGTGTGTAACAAAAGCACCTCCTAAATTCAGTTTTTTGCATTTTCTTGCGAACGACCCGTTTTACAGAAAAAGTAGCGTAGTAATAAAATGTTCCTCATTGAATTTTCTATAAGAAAGGGTCTTATAATTTTTTTCGTGCATTCATTAGTGGAGGAGATAATAATTGATTAGGGATGCAATCAACTTTAATGTTTATTGAAGGAATAGTTCAAGAGTGAATTACATCTATTGAAGTTAAAATGAATTGGATAGGAAAATTAAATGGAATGATTATTCTATTATCAGTTTCAATTAAATTAAAATTAAAATTTTGTTTATAGATTATATATGAATTATTGCTCCTAATAATATTACATTATCTGATAGTTTCTACGTTGCAACTTACATACATATTAGGATCACAGAGTATTTTCATTTTTACAACTCGCTCGATCAATTACCCGTATACCAACTCCGTAATATACATGTTACCTGCTAGTTAATAAATTAAAATATTGAATTATCAGTTAATTTGAGAAACATTTTGTTTTACGATAATGGGTTATAATTCGTCGAATATTGAGAGACGTGTATTATTATCGAAGTAGCAATAAAATGTTATCATTCAGCATTATTGTATTTTAAAACTGAAACCTTTTTTGAAAAATATATAGTAGGTAGTTGTATATATATATATGTACTTTGATAATGTTATTCTCAACTAATAAGAAGTTAAATACCTGTGTGAATTTAACACGTAACTGAGCAGTTACTTTTCGCATACAACCTCGAGTCAAGTTGTATAATAGGAAAATCAACGACGTCTATCATCCATCGTAGAATTTTTTATGCAAATAATGATATTGTAAAAATTCAGCACAAACTAGTTATGAAACGATTTCCCATTCAAAGCATTATATTTATTTAAGTTAATATACGCTTTAGGCTACACTATTCACTTATATTTGCCATTGTCGCAAACTGACATTGAAATTACATTACATACCACGCAGATGCGGCAATTCGCTGTGGCAGGATATACGTCATAATGTCGTTGACAATTTTTTCTTTCTTTTTTTAAATGGTACGCATTTATTGTACTTCATTTCGTCCAATTTACACTTTTAAACGTGCATTCATGACGTAGTATTTGAGATTTAATGAAGGAAAAGTTGTTTAATTGAAGAGTGAAATCTTATTGAATGAGTATAAGTTCTAAAGCATACATGATCGGAATTGGCTGATTATGATTACGTTTTGAAAAATTTATAAAATTGATTTTCAACTCTCTCTCATGAAAATTTCAAAGAGCAAGACTTTCAAAGTTTAAGGAAGTAAAATATATAAAGAAAAAAAAAATGAAAATCAATAGTAGGTAAAAAATAAAAATCGATATTATAATATTATAGTTAATAAGCAAACCAATGTCGTTTGTAAGTATTCATGCGGGAGGATTTTAAATCCATTAAACGTAATGAAATGGTTAAATGACAAATGAACATTGAATTTCAAAGCTATTAGAGTTTGATAATTCTAGGTACTTATTTTACAGTAGCATCAATTATATTCTATATAATTCTATTTGGATTAAGAAGAGTCACATAAAAAAACTCATATTGTGAATATTGCTCGTTGGGGACTCATTCACCCACCAAGATGAAAAAATACTTATTGTAGTAAGTGTAAAATATCACAATTTTTTTCAGTGTCTTATTTATTTTCTTTCATTTTATGATTCGTTATCAAGATATTATTACAATTTTCCGCATTCATAATGTTGTATTCCTCTCGGAGGATTTTCATTTATTATAAATTAGCGAGTAATCGGTTGCTAGCATTCATTACGTTCGCATTTTGAAAATGATGTACGAAACGAATCAATCGATCAATCTTTCATTGTCTTCTTCTATAGATTTCCAAATTACGTTTGTACTATTTGAATTATTTGACGAAGTGCTGTTCCAAGGCTGTACCTCTCCGGAGCCCCATATGTAGTATATCAGAGCGCCAATGGCGTAGAGAATCGATATTATGATGAAAAATGCTAGCCATTCTTCTTTTTCAGTCTAGAAAATGAAGTAGATGTATTTTACAAGCAAATTAATATTATAAGTAGAAATCGATGAAAGACTTCAGTCTTTTTTGTTGCAAAAATAGAAAATAATACACTTACAATTACGAACGCATTACTGAATATTCTTGGCATCATGTAAGAAGCGCATCGAATTCCATTCACTAGACTCGCGTATCTAAGTGATAGATCTAGTACATTAACGCTGGTAAACATAAAGAACAGAGATTTGATTTTTATCGGTGAGACATAGTCGTGAATGTTATGTTAATCCTACTGGGGTCTGAGGTGTTATCTTTTAGTTTGATCGCTTCAGAATTTTTTATATGGGATTTCAGTTGTACAATATAAGGTTTAGTTTAGAGTTCGCTATTTTACTGAATTGAAATTAGCTGTTAAGATATGTTTTTGATTTTATTGAAACTTTGTCTAAAAAAGAAAAAACTGTCAAATAAAAAAAAATGTAGACAGTCATGCCACATTACTGGAGCTGAGTTTTTAACTGGGGCCTGTATTGGTTTTGTAATAACCTTGCTTAACATTTCATGACTACAGGCCACACCCAATACCAATTCTGAAAACTCCTACCCTATCCCTTCCAAAAACACTTGAGAAGTTGAATTTGGCACAAACGTAGTACTTCTTGCCATGATATAATCATATGAACGCAAATTTTTCAAATTATAACTATTTGAGTGTCTTCAAATTATATTCAAATCCTTATGATCCACCATATTGGATCCGTTTTGACCGAAATGAAGGAGGTCATATTCTGGTCATCACCTAATGCTACACACGAAGTTTGACCTTTGTAGGTCGATTTGCTGAAGCGATATGAATGATTCATGAAATTACCTGCAACACTTCCCCCTCCAAAAGCCGTTTTTTGCTCCAACTCCCCTCCAAAATCAGTGAGGAAGCTAAAATCAAAATAAGTTTTTCGCTTGGGCTCATTTTATCAAATGACAAAGCAATAAAAAATTTTCGACCCATCCTGTGTACTCCCACCACTATTTTAGGTTGATAACCCCGCCTTCCCCCCTCCAACATAATGTATGGAAGTGAATTGAGGATATAGTATACATCTTATCCCCAATAACCATATGAATTCATATTAATTACATTTTTACCAACTTGAGGCTCCTCAAGCTCTACTCAAATTTTGATAATCCGCCATTTTGGATCCATTTTGATCCAAATTCAAGAGGTCACATTCTGGTCACCAACCAACCTCACACACAAAATTTTACCACTTTAACTTGATTTAGGGGGAGGGGGGGAAATATGGAAGATTCAAGAAATTTCCCGACTCAAAACTTTCTCAAAAAGCCGTTTTTTGATCTAACTCCTCTCAATATGCACTTAGGAAGCTGAAATTAGAACAAGTTAGTGTACGTGACTCACACTTTCATATGAAATCAAAAACGAAAAATTCAAGGTATTCACCCTTTCTCCAGATCCCCTCAAAATTTGAGTGATGCGCCATTTTGAAATTTATCGAAAAAACAAAAAAGGTTATTTTGCGCATTTTCAAGAAAAGTCTCTCACCAAATTTTGAGCGGATTTTATGAATACCCGCCGGCGCTACACGTGGGCTAAAAAAATATATATACCAAAAAGTTAGACATTTGCCAGATGATTACAAATGGTCTGAAATGCAAAGATTTGAAGACCCCACCCTCCCCGACCTTTCCTTTCCAAATCAGGTAGGCTGTAGTAGCTGTCGTTTTTGGGTTAAAAACTCAGCTAAAAAGTTTAACTATGGTGGATAGCATTCTGATATTAAATATATTATAAACGATTAAAGACTCGGGATTTTTCAAGAGAAATAAGTACAACAAAAATTTCAAAGTTTCGCACTTATGATTTTTGATTAAGAGAAATTTCATATTTGAAAATTTCAAGTTGAAAAACAACATCAATAATTTTTATTGAAAAATTTTTTTTTAATTTTCAACAAAGAATCAGAATATGCTGATGAGAAAATAAGACGAGAATGGGTAGACTATGGTGCAGAAATTGCAATAGCTCTGACCACACATAAGTTTAATTCAACTCTACATTTGAAAGTATTCCATGGACAACAATATTTCGAAATATCACCTTCCTGAGTTAATTTGGAGGGGATTACAGTACTAGTGATTTTTGAAAAAGTTTTAAGTCGTGATTTTTTTTGAATCTGGAAATAGCTGAAATTTGATAGGTATGGATCATGTGATTCTTTTAGCCAAGAAGTATCAAAAATTCTAAATTCAGTATCTCACGTGACCTTAGAAGGGATAGGTGGGTGTTTTCAGACTAACTATTGGTATGGCTTGTAGACGTGAATAGGTTAACAATATTATCTGAAAATCTGAACAAAATCTAATTAAAAATACGGCTCTACTGATGAGGTAAGGCTGCTTATTTTTTTGAAATTTGGAAAAACGATTTTTGCATTGATTTACATAAATTTTATAATATAAAAGGTGAATGAATTAACATAATTCAAATAATTTAAAAAATGAACCAATGGAAGGGGTTCCAACTTCGTAAACTTTTCTTCACTTCAGCCTTCCATAGTAAGTAGCCTAAGAAGTATCCGACGTACATTACATTACTTTACTTCGCCTACAAGCATGTGAAAGTTATGTTGAAAAATACCAAACGAAATTGCGTACAACTTACCGTTGATCATACTCAATGATTTTGCTTGCAAGCGTGACTAAAGCTTCTAGTATCACAAATAACTGCAATTTGGGAGAGAAAAAATGAATAACCAATAACAAAATAGCTTGCACCATGTAACCGCCGCATATGATGAATTTATGAACCTTACGAATATTTGAACAAAAGAAAATAAGTAAATAAATATCATTATTAATGATGTCTTTTAGCCGATATCATGTTAGTTTCTAACCATGGTTGTGGTGTAGAGAGAATGATTTCTAGACCTATCTAAGATATAGGCAGCCATCAACACACTCGCGACAACGAGAACACTCTTCGTAATGCCTGGTAATATTGGCGAAAATGCATCATCGTTTTCGAAAGACGTAACTGAAATCAATCATTTTTGAACAACATTTACCTATTTTTCTTTGTATTTTTTGCAAATGGAATTGATAGGAACATCGTTGCTATATTACTTATCATGAGAATAGGCAGGTTTTTAGAAAGTTGGTCGTTGGTGATGCCTGAAATAAACGAAATTCCAGTGAGAGCCCATAGCGGCTTAGATTTGAGCATTTGTTGCCACGGATATCGATTCTTCGCAAAGGTAATGGAGAAGCATACGTAAATGAATAGAAGTATTTGAAAGTTTCATCAGAAGCTAATATTACTTAATAATGCTGAAACATACCCACGAAACGCCCTTTTCGTCCAGATATTTCAATCTCGGTTGTAAGATGGCTCTTTCATCATCTGATAAATATTTATCCTCGGATGGATCATTCTTGCACAACAATAGCCATATAACTGCCCAAATAACGCAGGCAATCGCTGAAAAATTTCTACCATGTATAGATTCATGTGTAAGAAGTAGATTATGGATATAATATTTCATCGCAGTTACCGGTGCCACGAAGAAATGTTTGATCTAGATCTATTTCATTCTTCGAAAATAATGTAACTAGATACGGATAAACTAGCCCAATAAGTTGTGGCCCTAGGCTACTGATAAATATGTATTTCGATCTGTCTTGTTGCGTACTCCATCTAGCCCAAACGTCTGCCGAGGAGCTGCATCTAATAGACTGCGATGGAATTAGATATTAGTTCAGACTTGCATGTAACGATGAATACCAACTCACGTGTAATACTCCTTCAAGTAATCGGATTGTAAGTAATTGGAAGAAGTTTATCGATGTTAGGTTATCGACTAACAGGACGAAAACTCCATGTAGAATCATCGTAACGCCAAAAACTACTACTCCGCCGTAACGATTGACTACGAATGCGCCGGGCACTGGTGTGAGTAAGTAACCTACCATTAATGCTAATTGCGACTTACCCAATGTCTGAAAAGCAATGGTTAGTGGCGATTTGTTTTTCATTCGATGTTTGCGAACTTGAATTATGAAATTTACATACTCGTGATATTGTATAGCGATCTTTTAAGGTTGAAACATTATTTGTCACCAGCCAGTCGAGGCTTTTATCAAACACTATATATAATAAGTATGTTAATCCATAAGAAAAAGCAATAAGTAAAGCGATTATGTATCTTTTTGGAATAGACATAATGGTATCCAAAAAATCTACCATCAATGAAATGAAACTGTGAACGAATGAATGCACTTTTTTTGCTAATTATCGTCACGAACAACGTTATCTCTGATAATCGATGCAGGAAAACGCTAATCTTCGCATATGAGAGTAAAAATCGAAATATCTTCGTTTCCTCAACAATCATATCAGATAAAAAGTGAAGTTCTGTTCCAGAGGAAGTGTTATCTGTTTTGTTTTTTGCGTATTTTATGATATGTGAATGTGTGGTAATGTTTAAATTTATGAAAAATGCGTCAACTCTATTTTGAAGTGGTTTAATCATTGATGAATTTTATTCCTTCGATTTAATCTTTGTTCCGATTTTTTTCATCGTTATGTAATTTATTTATTTGATTGTTCATTGTTAACTTTTAATTGTTTATTTTTCAATCAACTTTTTTCTTGTTTATTAAGGTTGGTTCAATGTTAATCACATATAAAATGGACGTTGACTAAAAAGGAAATCTTTTATTTATTTTTCAATCCACGTTTTTTTATTTACAAAACTTTGTTAAATTTTAATCATGCATAAAATTGATGTTAGGCGAAGAGGACATTTTTTGGATGTAGATTTACACGGAGGATTTACTGCCTGCAGACAATGAAAGTGAAGTTTTGAGTGCTATAAATCGTTATCATTAAGTATTTTTTTCATTTTTTCTTTGTTTTTTAGCAATTTTTTTTGTTGTTGTGACATGCCTGTATATATTGTGTAGATAGGTCTCTTTAGCAATCTTTTTTTTTTTTTTTTTTTTCTCTCTTTGAGAAGAACAAGTCATAAAAAATCCAATTTTGGTAGCGGTTAATAATTTAAGAAAAACTATTGTTCCAAAATTTTATAATTTTTTCTCAAGCTTGTCGTGCTTTTTGTGTTTTTATGAAAATTTTTTAATTTTTTTTTTTTGTAAATTTTTATTATGATTTTAATTTTATTCATTTTTTGATAATTTTCTCATTTTAGTCTACAGCCCATTTCAAAAAAGTGCTGTGGAAACCGGATTTAGCGGGATTTTTCGCGGACCAAAAAATTCAGCTGGCAATAGGTAGATATAGGTTGGGCATTAGGGAATATGATAATTTTAGCGATACTCGCTGTCACAATGGGGAGCTGGTACCTAAAAACACCCTTTTTTGAACTTCAAGGAGACCAAGTAAACTCAACACGGTTAAAAATGGAAGTGTCCGCTAAATACAAATATGAGTGTATTTTTACTGGCTGCGGTCACAACTGCATTTTATTGCAGTTTTCTTCATTTTTCACACTTGAATTGCTCTCTGAGTATAATTATGCCCGGAGACCGAAAAAATCGCTCACACATTGGCAAAGAAACGCATTTCGAATCTACTAAGCCTTCCTTCTTAAAAATTTGTGGTCACAATACCTAGTAATCGCATATTGAAGTTGCGCATATGTATGTAAATTCAGCTAAAAATGCATTTCTTCAACTTTTTCAAAAAGTAACCTTGCGACCTATCAAAGTGGGTTAAAATTTCGCGTAGTGTTCAAAAATCATAAGAAAACCCATTTTTGACCTTATCTGAGAAAAGGGCATGATGGGATAAGATAGTCGAAAATGCCCCCGAGAGCTTTCCGAATGGTTTCTAAGGGAAAAGGTGGGTTACATCAAAAAAAAAATTTTGACCAAAATTTCAGGCTCCAGTTGCGCCTATTTTCGGAGATATAGGCAAAAACAAGTTCTTCGATAAAATTTTTTTTCTCGCCTTATTATGAAGGCGGAAAATTGAAATTTTATTTATAGTGTCTTGACAATAGAAGGCTTTTTCAGTAATTTTTTTTAATTTTTTTCGATCAATTTTAAAAGAGTTATACAATTTTTAAAATTTCAAACCTCCATTTCTATAGTAAGTTCTCGAGGTGCAATTATGAAAAAATTACATAAAATGTTTTTTTTACCACTAAACATAACATAAAAATTTCAGAATTTTTGGAGTGGTGCAACATAGTCGAAAAAAATAAAAACTATTGCAGCGCGCTATAAACCAAACGGTTATGTACTATGCGCGCTGTAGGCCGAACGAACGTTACGCGACGTTGCGTCGTCGCCTTAACGGTGCATACAGCTTAACTAACTGATCTTTTCACGCTTAAAACGTTACTTAGGCTTATATTTTTTCTTTTTTGGTTTACTGACAAGTGAACTCCTACAAATGATTAAATCAATCGGTAGGCCAATTCCATCTGTTTTTTTGAAGAAAAAAATTCTTTCACCATAAAAATAACAAATATTAAAAAATTATTTACAACAATATGCACAACTTCAATATGCAACTACTAGGTAATGTGACCACAAATTTTTAAGAAGGAGCGCTTAGTAGATTCGAAATGCGTTCCTTTACCAATTTGTGAGCGATTTTTTTGGTTCCCGGGCATAATTATACTATTAATAAGGCAATTTAAATGTGAAAAATGACGATAATTGCATAAAAACTGCAATAAAATGCAGTTGTGATCGGAGCCAGTAAAAATACACTCATATTTGTATTCAGTGGACACCCTCCTTTTAAACCGCATTGAGTTTTTTTGGTCTCCTTGAAGTTCTAAAAAAGGGTGTTTTTAGGTCCCAGTTCCCCATTGTGAAGGCGAGCATCGCTAAAATTATCATATTTTCTAATGCCCAACCTATATGTACCTAGTGCCAGCTGAATTTTTTGGTCCGCAAAAAACCTTGCAGGTTGAACACTTTTTCGAGATGGGCTGTAGACGATTTCACCTAATACGTAGAAGTCACATTCGATGTGGGCTCGAGCAATTATCGATGCTTCGTGTTCGCATTTTGATCATTATTACTTCAGCATTAATATTTTTCGAATCAGATTTTTTCTTTGAATAGGAAATTAAAATATTTGAAATTCGTTAATTTTTAAAGTTCTACACGCGATGAGATCAAAAATTGGAAAAACTTTAGCCATCTTCTTTTTTCAAATATGCAATATTTTACGTCGGTGATTAGATTTATAAGCTAGTTTACACACTGAAAGAAAAATTCAATCGGACATTCTAATTCCATTCATAGGCTGCTCTATTTCGTGTTCATTTTTCGACGAATCATTCCAAGATTGCAGTTGTGTGGAACCAAATTGGTAGTAGAATAGGCCACCGATAATATAAAGACCGGCTATGACTGCGACGGAAGGTATCATCTTAGGCCATCCACTATAATGCTCCTGAAAAATGTATAGTATTTGTTAACGATCTTACTGATTAAATCAGTTGTGATGAAGAAAATAAATCAACTTACAACTAAAAATGAGAATGCTTCTAAGTATGTAATTGCAAAGTAAAAAAATGAATTCTGTATTCCATTCAATAAACTCGCGTATTTGGGCGATAAGTCGATCGCGATCACTCTAAAATTAAGAGTATGATTGAAGTTAAAATTAAGTATTCACGTTGTCAAACTGGAGTCATCGTCATTCGCCAATAACAACTTACTGTATAGCTACTGCGGTGCAAGTACTGAATATTAAAAACAATATGAAGAGTAATAATTCAATAGGTGGAGAATTAAACCAGTAATAAGCTATCGTTATTATGCCTTGGACGATGAAACTGATGCACACGATAATTTTCAAGTCCTAATTTTAAGAAAATCGAGCCTTTCAATTTTAAAAGCTCTGCGTTTGACCAAAGCAGATGATTATGTGGATTTATTTACAGCCTATCTATGTAATTTTTATCCTACCTTAGAGTTAGTTGAAGTATTCATGCATCTGAAACGGTCAACAATGCAACCAGTGGTCATGATGAAGGTGAAAATAAAAATATACTTGATCGTATTGATGTTTTCCATGGTCTCAAGGTATGAAATATCATAGGTATTGCTGATGATAGCTGAAACAAAATGAAGAATTTTTGTAAAAGAATTCGTTTGATTTAATTTGTATTGTTTTGTGGAAAACATAAAAGGGATTCTCAAAAGATGTATCCACTTTTGTATTACTCGTTAGGTGGCTTGATAATGAATAATTTGCCAGGAAATAGCTGCCGCCGTTTAAGAATACAGCTGCATTCAGTACCCACAATGATTGAGATGTGAGAATTTTCATCCACGGGTATTGGGTCTTGAATAACAAAAGAATACCTTCGGTGAGTACAGTCATTGGAAAAATTTACAGAATATTGTGAATTTGTGAATGAAAACTAAATTCCATAATAATACCAAGAAAACCCTTTTTTCATCCAAAAATTTCAGTCTCTCTTGTAAAATTATCCTCTCGTAGTGTGATAAGGTATTATCATGGGATGGATCATTTTTCACCAACAGTAACCACGCGAATGCAAAAATGACGGCTGCAACCCCTGTAATGAATTTAGTGTTACATATGTTAACAACGATTCATTGCGAAGTTTGCTATTCCGGAGGAAATAAATACGTATTTATTTATACCTTGTAGCTTGAATATTGTGTCTTCGACCATTATACCCGTCCCTTTTTGTGAAATCGTAACCAGTGAGAACAGCTTTTGCAACATCGGACCTATACAGAAACCAGTTAAAGTGAAAGAGATGTATTTTGATCGATGCTGTACAGGCGCCCATCGTGACCAAACGTCTGCCATCGAGCTATACATCAGACCCTAGTAGGGGAAAAAGTTTTTAGACTGTAGATATGTCAGTAACCGAACAAATAAGAAGCGAAATGAATAGCATGTACTTGCAACATCCCGTCGATGAATATGGCTGCTAAGAGCGAGCCCAAACTAATGCTATACAGAAAATCAAGACTCATGTTGACAAATGCACATAGAAACATCCCCACACTAAACGCCACTGCTCCTCCATTACGATTACTTATGATTCCTCCTACTAAAGACGTTAGTTGACCGATGGAAAAAGTAAGTTCACAAAAAAAGTAATTGCTCTAAAAAAAAAAATTGGTAGCCTGTAAGGTTCGTGATCCATTTAATTACATTGGAGCAGTTAACTTGATGAACTTACTGGTAAATGTGGATTTTGTCTTTCAATATGAAAAAATTGCTTTAATTTATTTTCACTTGTGTTTCGTAAGAACGTGATCAGTACAAAACCCAAACATGTCAGAAGAGCGATTAAATATCGTTTCGGAAAGCACCACATCGTTGTATCGAATCAAAAAAATAAACTGCACTAATGAATACGCGAATACTACATTCATTTCACCTTTAAGTATTACATTCGAATAAGATGTAATTAAATTGGTGTTCAAAATGTGATTAAACGATGCAACTACTAATTAGTCATGAAGAATTCTCGGAAAAATAATTCTGCTAAGTTTTATGTGTTTTGGAATTTGCTCGGTAAACCGCGAAATGCTACACTATACCTAGTTTCGCTGCGTAACATATTGGAAATATTGATAAAATTTCATATTATTAATCTGTTGCTCATTCTACGTTGCATGTGTGATAAAATTAATGAATAAAAATAGATAAAGTGTTGGTTAAAATTCAATCCAATGATTCCTTTTTTGTTTTCTTCAATTTTGAAATAACCGTCTTTTGAAACGTTCTGATATGTTTGAGCGACAAACACTAAAAAAATCAGTTTGTCGACGTTGCTCATCCATCATGTGTGTTTGAAAGTTTGGAAATTATGGAAAATACTTACGTCCTGATTAAGAGTATGGCGGCTTATTTATATACGATAATAATTGGTATTATGTATTTTTCATTACTAAGGTCAATAGAGTAGCCGTGTATTCGTTGTTCATCGATAAAGCGGTATGTTATTTATGTTTCTACGGCCGAATATATTTAAATTATATTTTGGTGTTAGCTCTAATATTGCTTTGCTAGTTAATTAGTCGTTTACTACTAACTGGTGTTTTCACATAGGCTTCTATCATCTTATAACATCATGATTTACTTTTCCAGTTTTGTATATTAATAAGAAAATATTCAAGGATTTTCTCATGTACGTGTTAGGGACTTTGCGCGAAGTGCATAGGCTCACAAAATTTTTGTTGCCTACTAACTTGGATTTTCTGTTGGTATTAACACGATAGCTTGTCTGACTGTAGAATGGAGTCAGGAAGTGATTGAGGTCCTCATTAGTGTTGGGAATAATCGATTGTTTGAGTAATCGATTAATCGATAATCGATTATTAATTGATTAATCGATTCTTTTTTATATTATCTATACTCTGTAGTTACATAAAGGATAAAATATAAATTTACACAAATGAATTTTTTCTATCGATTTTTTCAATCTCTTCAAAATTTTTTCTCGAAAATTTTTACAATCGAAAAATTTTTTATAACATTTTTATATCTGTGTTGAATTTTTTTATCGATTTTTCAGCATTAGAAATTTTTCGCACCCAAGATTTCTTCAGATGTTTTTTCAATTTTACACATCATCTAATTTTCTTCAACCTGGAACTTTTTCCTTCGATTTTTTGCCAACTTTGAAATTTTTTTTAATAAAATTATGGCCTTAAAAAATGTTTCCAAGTTCAAATAAATATTGACTTTTTGAAAAAATAAATATTATTGAAAATAATTTCGAAAAAAGCATTCAAATTTGAAACAAAACTGTAAAGATTTTTGGTTGAAAAAATACTGAGAAAAATTTTTGGCTCGAAATAAATTTTGAGAAAATCAGAAAAAATATTTGAGTTGAAAAATATCTTGGAGATTTAAAAAAATTTTGAGAAAATCTGGAGTTGGAAAAAATATTTAGACTTTGAAAACCCCCCAATTTCATTTTTCTAATGCTGTGTTCAGTTAAGTGTCATCTTCACAAAATGATTATTTTTTAATAAAAAGTTTTTTTTTTCAAAAATATCGAAAAAAAAACGTAAAAACTGAAAATTGACCGATTAATCGATTATTTCATAAAGTAATCGATTACTTTTAATAATCGATTAATCGATTTTTCCGATTATTTTTACCGATTAATCGATATTTTCGATTAATCGATTATTAATCACCCAACACTAGTCCTCATTTATTTGCATTTCAGAGCATTCATAATTATATGACAAATGCTGAATTTTTGGTATATTATATAAAATTTTCATTTCGTTATTTAAGGTAGATAGAGATACGCTGCTTGCGCCAAAATATAGTCTGTACAATTTAGCATTACTGACAAAAAATTGGTCTCACTGGAAGAAATGAATGGGGAGCTATAAAAGAAGAAGTATGAAAATTACGAAAAAAATGACTATATTTTCATCACTTCTAGAATTGATGAAAATTATGTTATCAATACCTAATTGAAGAAAAATAATAACTGCTTTTTAAACTATGAGCATATGAGGCTTTTCTTGCCTTCGACCCCTGTGGCTTCTGTAATCTTTGAGGAAAGCAAGCCATTGAGACTCGAAAAACCTGAATATTAAAAAAAAATAGCCTATCTGATCTTGATCTTTTTTTGGTGATCTTAGATCAGATACTTTCAAATGAAATGATCGAAAATCATTTTCATTCTGTGCTCTATCTCATCTCTGATCGAAACAAACGCGCACTTCGTCGATGGTCGTAGTTTTTTTGACACATGAACAACGAATGAATTCTAAAAACACTGATAATTTGTTTATGCCCTGTACTCCTAATTACCATCGATATAACGATAAAATAAAAAATATCGCTCGTTGAGAAAATTAATAAGTCATGATATCAGCAACGCGATAAAAAATACCCTAAGCGAAAAAAATTCATCGTAGTTTGAGAAGATTCTTCGAAAAAATGATTGATAAGATTGACGGGATTTCCCAGCAAAATCTGTTTACTCGCGTTGTTCTGGTAAAAAAAATCGATTATCAGTGTTTCCGATGCTGAGCTGTTTTGCATTTTAAATCCAGTGTTTGAATTTTTTTATCATGTAGGTTGAAAATCTACGTTTTATTTGATGGTTGCAATTTGTTGAGGTAGTTCGTCAGTATTTTACCAATACGATGAAATAGTGCTAATTGATAATGCCAACACGTTATGGCGTCTTGCGCCATAAATTTTTGTGTCATGGAATTACTAATCATTTGCAAATTATTGGATAATGCATATTTACATCCAACTAAGTTTAGAAGGAGAATTTCTAATATTATTTGAATTTTTCATTAAAATTTTATATAGTACGTCTTAAGGATTCAAATCTACCAAATTCGGAGTTATCATATGTGAGCTATGGTGTGAAGCACTTGATCATAAAGATAAGTAATTCAGCGTATACATTTTATTTATTTTAATACTCAAAAGTTGTGAAAGCAGATTTTTCTGCTTATTAATTAGCCAAGAGGTAAATTTCATTAGATTTGATGCACTAATTTTAAAGCAAATATGTAAGCAAATTTTTCGTGAAAATGTATTCAAAAGTTGATAAAAGTACCAAACTGTATAAAAATTCAAGATTTATAAAAATAAATAAGTTCCTCTTCCTACAAAAACAAAGTAAGAGGAAAAACAGTTTAAATAAGTGAAGTATTCGAAAAACTCTTTCTTCAGAAATGGATAAAATAATCCGAAAATAAAAAAAAACAACTTATTATCCCAAAATAGAAAAAACTTGACTAGCCAAAAAAATTATAAAAAAAATCTAATTTTTAATGAAATTATCTTTAAAAAATATTTCAAATTCTGCTGGAATCCTTGTTCACATCTAACTCGTGGTCATCTCTTACCAGCCCATTCCAGGGTTGTAGTTCTCCGGATCCAAAAGCGAAATAAATCAGAGCACCGATAAATACTCCTATTGCTAACCCAAGAATTGGCTAGAAAATGTATAGCACGAATGAAATCAAGATAAGTAATAAAATCCTATCAGGTTAACGAGTAACGATGATTGAACATGAACTTACTATCGTATAGCTTAGAGTTAACAAACTGTCAATATCGATGTAATAGAACAATCTTTGAATTCCTTGTAGCAAGCTCGCATATCTGGGTGACAAGTCGAGTGCATTGACACTAAAATGTGAGAAAACGGATAATTTTTAAACAACCTGGATTGAAAAATTCGCAAAATCGTCGAACAAGAAATTATAAACTCTCCTTCTTGTAGATACACTCTGTCACATCATAATGGAAAAATTAGATGGTGTTGAAATTTAATCCTGTTCACTTACAGTATGGATACTTCGACGAATGTTGTAGAAGTATTGATGACAGTGAGAATAATTAAAGTGTAACTGTAAGGGAGATTTATGACGGCAAAAACCAGTAGCAAAAGGCCTTGAATAATGAAATTTATGCATATAAACATTTTATGTGCCTAAAAAAAAAATGAAAAATGAAAATTAGTGGAACGTAGTGCAGTTGTACAAGTATAAGTGATGTAGTCTAACCTTAGTATTTGTGTTGCCTTCTTTATTTCTGATGAAATCGAGAACATATCCAGCGATTAATGCGTTGAAAATATTGCTTAAGGGCATAAGAATTACTTGTATATGATGCAAATGTTGCTCGAAATCGGATCTGGGATCTAGAAGAACATCAGAAAAAATATACGTTGATTAGTTGACGAACCACTTGGGGTATTTTTTATTTGATTTTTTGAAACTTGAACGAGAGAAGTAAATAATGTTTTTAATACCATTGTGAAAATAAAACATTGATTGGTAGTTGTTGATGCCACCCACAACAAAAGCAGCTGTACATAGCGCCCAAACTGGCTTAGATTTGAATATCCGTGACCATGGGTAATTATTCTGCGAAATTAAATTAGAAGGTTAACGGGATGAAGTCTTTCAGAATTTGGAACTAATGAAAAAAATTGTGTGTACCAGTGCGACGCCTTTTTCATCTAAAACTTTTAATCTCGGAGCTAAAATGGTTTTTTCATCATCGGATAGATTTCGATCTTCAGACGGGTCGTTATGAACCATCAGTAACCATATAAAAGACCAAATAATTGCCCCCACAATAACTGAAAATTTGTTTCATATTATTTTCTATGTGGTTATTGTGAAGAGCTTAAATTTTGTTGAAGTAAATATTTGGAACCTGCGATTCGAACAATATTTGAGTTCGCATAAAAGAACAATTGCGGAATTGTTGTAGCTAATTGTCCGATGAAAGTAACAACCACGTATTTCGATCGGTTGCGTGGAGTTGACCATCTGGACCAAACGTCCGCTATTGAGCTGCATGCTAGTGCCTGACATATTGAAACATCATTATGAGTTTTTGTTACGAGTACTTTTTCTGTAATCAATACACAGTCTAGAATTCCGATTACAAGTTTTTCCAGACGTGTAATTTCCAGTACATTGATAGATCGATTTTGCTTATGTTGATATAAATCGTACTGACTTTGTGAAAACAATTGTCGAAAAAAATTGTGTAGGGAAAGATACTAAGATTTATATATTCTTGTGTTTTCAAAAGACTATGTTAGGAACAATGAACCGAGGTAAGAAGAATGGGTTGCGTCATTCCATGTCAACTCGAGCAAGAAACACAATTTTTGCCCTCAGGTGTTCCAATTTAGTCAAAATTTTTTTTACAGGTTAGTCTTGCGTTAGATGTTTAAAATCCATCATCATTTCCCCGCCCCCCACCACACCTCTTGTAGTGAAGAGGAACCTACTTTTAATTTTAGTGACCTACCGTTTTTTATAGATCATAGTTAACTTCAATTGTATGTGAAAAGAGAATCATATTTTGTAGAGATGAACGATTTTTTAAATTCAGTAGTGCATTCATGGTAGATCGTCAAAAATTACAAGTTCAGTATAACAAATTGTGCGAAATTCATTTGAAATTTTGTATTAAATTTTCACCCTTTCACGAAAGATTCAACCATTTACCTGTGAGGTGGAAAGGGAAGGTGATGAATTTTTCCATAAGTTTCATTAAACTCATTTTTCAATTATAAAAGAGCTATGCCAGATCGATGTTCCAACAAAGCAAAAATCGTTCCATTCAAGTACATGTGTGATAATCACTTACGGAATAACTGCCATTGGGCCATACTCACCAACAATACTCCATCGACAAAAGCAAAAGGTAATAACCAGATTAAATTAGGAATGTAAAAAACCAAGGTTATGAGGCTGATGCAAGCTTTTAATAGTATAGCAGTGCCGAAAACATTCGCTCCTCCGTAACTATTGCTCACGACACCTGCAACTAGAGATGTCAGCAATCCAAAGGTAGAACTTAATTTTATCAAATACCTCTCATTCTGCAATAAAATCACGATACTTTGAATATGGTTAATTGATAGGGTCGATACGTTGAATAGGCTTTTAATTACTTACCCAACTACCATGTGGTGAATCGTTATTTTCTTTCAAAGAGGAGAGAAAGAAAAAACCGAAACTGGAAAGTATGGCCACTAAGTACCGCTTAGAAATGCACGACATTGCAAAGTAGTGATATAAACCTTAGCTGGAAATCATGTACTGTTATTCGCGAACTTGACTGTTGAATGTAATTTGTATTATTGTAGCCAAAAGTATATTCATTTTGTTTATTATTAGAGTGGAAGATGATAAGAAATCAATATAATTAGAACAATATTAGTAGATAAAAAGTTCAATAGTTGACTCGTAAAAATTTTTGCCGAATTTTTCTATGAAACATCATCTTATGCTGTATAAATATTGGTTATTAGCGAAGAGAAAAACATATTATTTCTTAAAACGCATGATCAAATTCGCGTATGTTTAACATTCACTATATCGTGTGTACGTGTGTTCAGTTGGCATTGTTAGACGTTAAATTTCCCTTCAAATTCTTTGAAGTATCAGAATTGATTTTGTACCAAATAAATTTTCTTCTGAGTTTCATTTGGAGTTTTTTCCTTGATTATCTCACGACTTTTACGTACCTGTGAATGTTGAAACCTTTCTACCAAATTGCGATTTATAAAACTAGGCGTTATAGTTTTTATTTCGTTAATTTTCGTTGAAGTCCCAAACTGTTGATTTTATTTTAATTTTTAATTCCTGCAAGAAATTGAAAAGAAGCTCGATCATATTACTTTTTCACCTCACATAAGGACTGTATTTTTGCTCGATGAATAAAGAGGATTAACATGCGTCAACATATTAACGAATAACTCGATGTGTATTGCCTATAAAGCACACTGATAACGTAAGGCGGTAAATTTCACCATAAATACGCCTTCAAGGGGAAATAACTAATTCAAAGTTTGAAATATTTTGAACTTCTTGGAAATACGCCTCCATTATAGAAACACGGCGGCTTACGCATCTTTTATCATATTTACATGTTGGCAATTACCATGCGGCTCTTTTCTATTTTAAAGGAAAACTGATTAGCAATTTGATAATTAATTGGGAGTCGGCTGTTAATGTTTATACATGCGTATAATTTTGTATAATATTTTTATAGCTTACCTGTTTAAATTTGTTTTAAAGGTTATATCACGTTAAGGTAGGTGAATCAGCTCTCATTGATAAAATAAAATTTTTGTGCCTATGGTAAGACTCCCACCCCTCTCCAGGGAAGCGTAACCTTGAAATATGGAATTTTTATGTCTTTAACGAAATTCTGTGGCATTTTTCAATCAGTTGAAGTGAAATTTATGCATAGTAAATCGACCTTGTATTCTTCATCTTGAGAAGTAGAGGAATCTGAGAAAATTTTTTCTAATTAATATATGGAGTTTTAATTTTAAAACTTTCTTTATGCCGTTCTGAATTCCCTTAGAGTTTCTGCCATAAGTGTATACATGATTGCCGCCCACAAATGAAAAAAGGGCTTAATTGTGATACATATATTTGAAAAAAATAACGAACACACTCTTGATATGAAAGATGAAGCATCAAAAAATAATAATCGATATTTTTAAAATTTAAAGAAAAGTGGTCTTGTTGCATTACTGAAACTGAGTTTTTAATTTGGGCTTTTTCAGGTTTCAAAATAACGCGGCTAATCTCTTCACGCCTGCAAGCCACATATACGTTAACTCTTCTTTAAAATGATTCAGAAAGCTAAAATTGAAATAAATAAGCCATTTGAGTTTATCTTATGATATTACAGCGAAATCAACAAGTTTCAACTATTTGTTTATCCCCAACACATTTTAAGATTTATAATACCTTTTCTTCCCTCTAACATCATATTGTATGAATGTGAATTTGAGATATATTATGCTTTTTATCCCCAGTAATCATGGGAGTCCATATTTGAGGCTCCTCAAGCTTTTCTCAAATTTCGGTGAGTCGCCATTTTAGATTCGTTTTGATCCACATTTTTAAGGCTTTATATTCAATGATACATGAGAAGCAATCAGTATTATACCTTTGCCAACTTGATGTATTTAGGGATAGTTTTTTATCATCAAAATCATGGGTACCTATTTTAGTTTAAAGTTTGTGAGAAGGAGACGAAATTAGTACTCCCCTCGCCCCTCTTGGAGATACTCGTCGGTAACCGGTTTTCCGGTGAGATGATAATGTTATTTGATAGTATGTGCTCGTCAAGGCAAAAAAATGAGTATTTGAATTCTCAAAGATAACTAAGCTTTTCTCTAAAATAAATGTTACTAAATTTAATTTTTATTGAATTATTGAAAAATTTATTCGCGTGGCTCATCATATGTGGTAAATATTATTGGCCCAAAACTCAACCCACTATCTTACTTAGATGAAAAATTATGAATATTTGAAATCACAAATATAATGAAAATGTAGGGTTTTACTAAATTCCATTCTTATTATTTTTGAGAATTCCCTCGAATAAATTCCAAATGTTTACCTATTTTAGTTCTCGAGCTACACTCACTATGTACATACATAAACTCGATATAAGTTACCTAGTCACTGTCTGAAATTCTTCACTTCTATGTGAAGTACCCTCTAGTATTTACCACCCGTCGAATAAACAAGTGTACGTATTTATGCAAGTCATGGTACACGAGATGCCTAATTATTGAAAGTGTACCGTTAATAATTAATTTTACAAGTTCAATTCATGCAATGAAAAAAACTAAAATTTAATGGAAGTTTTAGTTCCATTTGCAAGCTTCTTTAAATCGTGTTCATCATTCGAAGACTTATTCCATGATTGCAGTTCTGCGGAACCAAATCTGTAGTAGAGTAAGGCGCCAATAATGTGAAATGCGGCTATGACTCCGATGAAAGGTAATGACTGCAGCAATTGGCGAGCACACTTAAAAAATTATGAACGTTAGTTTTTAGAAATTTTGGTTCTACTTCTTGCTTATTTATTAGATATAAATTAATATGAGCGATAAACTTGAGCAGGAAAAAAAAGATGTCATACTATTAACTGAAACTGAAAATACGTACATTCAAACATAGAATTGCCAGGAAGTGAAAGGAATACTGAATTCCATTTACCAAACTTGCGTATCTTGGTGATGAGTCGATTGCAATTACTCTGAAAAAACAATAATTTGTTTGAATTAAGTCGAGGAGAAGACTTTTTATAGGTAAACTTGAATAAAAAAAAATGAAAAAAAAAAATCATAACTTACTGTATTGTTATTTCGATGCAAGTTCTAAGTATTGAGATCAATGTGAAAAGTATTAATGCAGCTGGTACATGTGCAAATGCTTGGGAAAAAGCCATCAGTGTTATGCTTTGAGCAACGAAAATGACACACATAAAGATCTTCAAGGTCTGTTTTGGAGAAAAATCTACTATTGAAAAATAGTTGACGAGTGTTGCCCTAACAAGGTAATTGTATGTAGGATAATTTATGGCACATCCATCATTTGTCATCTAACCTTTGAACTGGATGAGGTATTCCTATTCTTTAAATAGTCCACGATGTTACCAGCAATTATGGTGTTGATGAAAATAACAAAATAGATGATGAATAATGTAAAGGACTGATAAAACTCGGAGTGAATTTTTTCAATAGTATATTCAGAGATGACTGAAATAAAATGAAAACATTAGCGATTTTTTTTTTTTAATTTGACCTAAATGTAATTCTTAAAAAAATTATTTATATATTACTTGGATGGTACAGTATTAAGTGAAGTATGAAAGAGCTGCTACCATTTATGAATGCGATTACATTCAGTGCCCAAAATGATTTACATCTGAAAATTTCTTGCCAAGGGTATTGGTCCTTGAAAAGAAAAAAGGGTTCAAATTCAATCAAATTATCTTTTATGATGAATGAAAGCAAAATTATGCGAGTACCAAGGTAGCACTTTTTTTATCCAACAATCTTATTCTCTCTTCTAAAAGAGTCTTCTCGAAATTTGATAACGTCTTGTCTTGGGACGGATCATTTTTCACCCATAACAACCACACGATCGCCCAAACAGCAGCCGCAATTGCTAAAATTAATGCTATCAATGTTATCATACGTTCATTACATATTTTTATTGTGTCGAGCAAAATAGTGTATTGTATAAACCAATGAATCGATGATTTGATTCGTCCGTAAGTACTACATTTAGTTCGTAAATCATGGAACCTAAGTAGTATCCAGCCAAGGTGAAAGACACGTATTTCGATCTATGCGCTGACGTCGACCATCTGGAGGAAACGTCGGCAACAGAGCTGTAAATCATGGCCTAATGTGGAGATTAACTTAGGTCTTAGCTTATGCATTGAAAAAAGCTAAGAATAAGAGCTAAATGAATTGTACGTACGTGCAACATCGCTTCGATAAATCTGACTATTATGAATAAGACAAAACTAATGTGACATAGAGAATCAAGTTTCAAGTGGATAAATGCGTACGAAAGCATCGCTGCGCCTAATATGATCGCTCCTCCGTAACGATTGCTTATGATTCCTCCGATGGACGATGTTAATTGGCCAATTATAAAAGTAAAGTGAAAAATTGTGAATGCTGTTTTCCAGGGCTGATGAGCAAAATTAATTTCGAATTTAGTTTTGTTTTGCTCTTTGAAACGTCGATTTTTTCAGTTTATTGTTCATCATGCATGTAGGGTGTTTCGCCAAACATCTTCCTTTTGTGTGGTGAATATACTACTGTAATGAAGTGGAAGTAATAATGTTTGCATAATCAAAATATTGAACTGGCTGAAATATACTGCTTTGAAATTGAAAAATTCTATTTTTAATATTGATATCTCGTAACCTATTAACGATAGGAGCATGGGGGTTACGTCAACATGTAGAGCATAGAATGTAGTATCACTGGTTAACAAGTGGTAAATGTAGAAATTATTAGAGGAAAGCATTTCGAAATAAGTGCAAAAAAGTGTAAGGATAATGCCCGCCCTTTTTTTAAATTTTTTCCAATAACTTTGGAAACGCCCCATCAAGTACCCCTTTTAAACATTTCTTATTACACGGTGTTCCGTTTCGGGCGCACCACCCGCAAATGACAGATAGGTCAACTCAAGTTACATACACGTATCATGGTTTGCCTGCCTAAAAATCGGAAGGGGCTACGATATGCCAGCTTGAAAAAAAACTCACAGTGATCGTGAGATAGAAAAATTTATATCTTACGAACTATAAGTGATAAAACTTTGCGGCTTGCTTTGGCATGTGAGGTATGCAATGAAGTTTCTCTGATGTAGAAATAGTGGGAGTAGGAGAGGTAGATGAGAAGATATGAGGAAATTACTACCAAAAAACATGCGAAAAAAGGGAGTTTTTTTTAATTTTTTGTAAATAACTTTTGAAATTGTCCGATCAAGACCCCTCTTTAAAAATTTCTCATTGATAAGAAATGTGTCCCCTACAAAATGTAGTGTATGAGTACCACCTAGATAGTTTTGATAATGAGAAAAAAAAAAATTGAAAGAAATTAATTTTTTTCTTAGTTTTTTTTTTCAAAAAATTCATTTTGAAAATTTTTACTTTACGAATTAAGAATGATAAGAAAGCGCGGTTTGTTTCAACTCGTGAATCATGTAGCGAGGTTTCACTGATGTAAAAATGGTGGACATAGGGGAGCTCGAAGAAGAAATATGAGGAAATTAATATCGAAAAACATGCGAAAAATTAGGTGATTTTTTTTATTTTTTGAATCTAACTTTTGAAATCGCTCCATCAAGGTCCCTTTTTAAAAATTTCTTAATGATGAGAAATATGTCCCCTACAAAATGTGATAAGTGAGTATCCCCTAAATAGTTTTGACCATGATAAAAAAATCTGAAAAATTTTAATTTTTTCGATTTTTTTTCAACAAATTCATTTTGAAAATTTTTTATTACACCAGCTACAAGTCATAAGAAAATGCCATCAGTTTCGACTTGTGAAACGTGGAGGGAAGTTTCTGTGATGAGAAAATGGCCTGATTAGAAGGGTTAGATAAGGAGATATGAGAAAATTAGTATTGAAAAAAATATGAGAAAAGAAGTAAATTTTTTAGTTCTTTTTTTTTTTTCAAAATTACTTTAAAATTACCTCATCAAGACCCATCTTCAATTTTTTTTTTGTATTACCTAGGCATTTGTCCTCTTCAAAATGTAATAAGCGGAAAGTGGGTCAAAACTTTCATTTTACCAACCTAACCGCTTTTCGGTAGTAATTTCCGCATATCTCCTCATCTAGCTCCCTTACCCTCACTATTTCTACACCAGAGAAACTTCATTGTATACCTCACATTTTAAAAGAAGCTGCAAAGTTTTATCATTTATAGTTCGTAAGAATAAATTTTTCATTTCATGATCACTGTTTGCAATTTTTTTTCAAGCTGGCATATCACAGCCCCTTTCGATTTTTAGGCAGGCAAACCATGATACGTATATGTAACTTGAGTTGACCTATCTGTCATTTACGGGTGGTGTGCCCGAAATGGAACACCATGTATATTAACCTCATTCAATATGGGGTAGGTGCCTATCCACACGCTTGCCCACGTATCAAAATAAAGAATAGCAAATTTGAAAAACACGACAATAATAATAATTATATGTTCTGAAAATTAATTTCTCGTGATCTATTAATGATAGAAATATGGGAGTTACGTCATTATATAGAGCATAGAACGTAGCATCGTTGGTTAATTGAATGTGGAAGGTGTAAAAGGGGAGTGCACCTTGTTCAATATAGGCTAGATGAGTACCCAACGATTTACTTGCCTAATTATAAAATTCAAAATCTATAATTTTTTTTTTCGTAATAAAAAAACGAATTGTTTTAATGTGCCTAATTTTTTTTTAGAAGAAACACAGAAATGGTTCTTGATAATTGAGAAAGAACAAGGGTGATTCCTAATGCACGTTGAAGGTTAGTTATTTTTAAATGGGGTACTTGATGATGCGTTTTCAAACGTAATTTATGAATAATTTTAAAATTGCATATTTTTCCACTCACTTTTCTTGTAGCTATTTTTTAAAAATTCTCCTATTATTCTTTCTATATTCAACATTTTTTCACAAATTATACTGCATCATTTTATGCTCTGCATGTTGATGCAACTCTTTTATTCCTATCGTTAATAGGCCACGATATATTTATTTTCAAAATACGTCTATGTATTTTGAATATGCAGATTTACTTATCGCTTTTACTTCACTATAAACGACTATTCACCACACGAAAGGAATGGGACGTTTCGTGAAACACCGTGTATATATATATAATTATAGTTACATAAAAAGCAGTTATAAGTTGACTCCATGTGAAAGTGAATATTGTGTATGGAGCTGACTTCCACAAATCATGCATTAGTTTCGCTCAGGCGCGCTCTATCCAATGGTATACGTAACAGAAAGAGCCGATTTTCTCTATGAATGTATATTTAAATATACCGCTCCGTATATGGTATCCACTTTCTCATGGAACCCACTTATAACTGCCTTTTTAAAGCGTGATGTCAACTTTCGTATGTACTTCTGATTAAATTTTCCGTCATAACTTCCATTTTAATCATCAATTTAATGTATTTCTTTCATTTATGAAATGGATAAATAATAATTAACTGTTTTCTGGAGGGAAATAGCTCTCAGAACCATTTCTTAAGGTAGATCCAGCTTTCACTGCTTTTCAAGGAATCCAACTTTTTTATGCGTAACTCATATATATTTTTTTCATTCAGTTTTGGTTATTCAATTTAATTCTTGTTTTTAATTATTTTTATTATGTTCATTATGTTTTTTTGTTTTTAAAAATTTTTTCAGCGGGTAAAATGAAATGTCAGTGTAGCCCAAAGTAAAATAAAATCAGCAAGACCTAAATCGAAGATCATTCAAATTTTCATGTATTTTTTATATTTAAATTTAAAAAAATTGCTTTTGTACTCACCACCATCTTAAATCCCAAGAATTATTTTACGTTGGTAGTGTAAGAAAAATTAAAAATACATTTCTCTTAATACGAGTAATTCGCCACAATGACGTCATTATGACAATGATTCACATTTTTGGTACTGATTGACGTGTGAAAGTTCGCTTAATGTGCTAGGTGCGTGGTTTGTTGAATTGTATAGGATTAATGAACCAAACGGCCGACTTACCCAATTAATATAATGTTTTCCTTCATCTTCGGTAAACCACGTCTTAATCTCCTTTTCTACTGATCTTTGCAATAGTATAGTAAATGCAAAGCCCCAACATAACAGAAAAGCGATCAAGTATCGTTTCGGGATGCAATACATCGCTATCGATTTAAAAATATAACAATAAATCTATAATTAATAATTTTATTATTTTTGTAATATAATATTAATAAAAAAGATACTAAACCTAGTAATCGCTGATGAATTTTAAATATCTTAATCATACGCGAACACGAAAATCAGTTTGTCATGACTTCATGGGGTATTGAAATCGAATACGAACATAAACATTCAATTCGTTTTTGAATCACGTACTTATGTACGTAGAAAAGATTATTCGAAAAAAGATGAATAGGATTGATGGAATTTCCCCGCAAAATTTTCTTTACTCATCGAACCAAAATAAAAATAAAAGTTAATTATCAATGTTTACGACGTTGAGTTGTTTTTATTTCCCGGGAAATACATAGTGTTTGATTCTTTTTTTATACACTAAATTCACAATATTACATTCACTTCTGATCTTTTCGTCTTTACGAAGTAATTGTGTCTACTTTCTCTCTTTATGTGGTTTCAGAGTATTATTATTTCATTTCAAAATATGCGATGATGTGGGGTTGATTTCCCGCACTCCCTGTTAGTGGTGTCGAGCATATTTGATTTCAAACCTACGTTATATTTACTGGTTGCAATTTGTTGAAGTAGTTTGTCTATACCTTACCAATGAGATGAAACACTAGCATATTGATAATGTGGGCATTTTATGGCGTTCTGTGTGATAACTTTTGAATCACGGAATTACTTATTTACTGATTATTAGAGAATACGTATTTACATCCCTATAGATGAGAATGCAGCTAAATTCAAAAAGGAAAATTCTAGCATTATTTAAATGATTTATTAAAATTTTAAATACGTCCTAGGGATTCGAAAAAACGACATTCAGAGTTATCACATGTAAACTGTCGTGTTGAGCACTCAGTCAAGTTCAGTAAGTCAGTGTACACGTGTTCTTAGTCAAAGCTGATTTTTCCGCTTATTAAATATTAACGATTTAATGTACTAATTTTAAATCAAATATATGAGAAGATTTTTTTTTTAAATGTGTTCAAAAGTTCATAAAAGACAAAAAGGTATAAAAGTTTAAGATTGCTAAAAATGGAAAAATACTCCTACCCTCCCTCACCCCTCCAAAAAAAAAACACTGTTAAAAATATAAGAAAAATTAATAAACGTCTTGTAGAGTGCAATTGCAATGTCTGTCGTCAACGTGTTGACGTAATAAAATTAACACCATCTTCGTCGGCAAAAACTTTATTCATCGAAATTGTATTCCATCTACTTCATTAAACTAGTAAGTTTGGAGCGTGTGCGTCCGGATGCCCCATTCCAAATGAGGGGGGCACAAACAAAAAACTTTATTTACACATCATAAGAGCGTTAATCACTAGAAAAATAAAGTAACATATGTGTCGAAAAACCGTCTCTTCTGTTAACCGAACGAGTGGCATAGATGAACTGACATCTAATCAAAGAGTCTCTATCACTTAATGCTTTAGCCTCACACATCTCAGCCTATTTGGGAAAACCCAGACCAGATAAGTCAACGCTATAGTCTATAATGAAAAATACATGGCGCGTAAAAAAAAATTATTTCATAATAGGAAAAACTTGAATGCAAAAAAAAATGAAAAAATCTATAAAAACATAATCTTTAAAAAAATCATCTCTAAAAAATATTTCAAATTGTGGTGGAATCTTTGTTCAGTTCTAACTCATGTTCATCTCTTACCAACCCATTCCAGGGTTGTAGTTCTCCAGATCCATAATCGAAATAAATCAGTGCACTGATAAATAGTCCTATTATTAACCAAAGAATTGCCTAGAAAGTATATTGCACGAAAGAAATCCAGATTAATAATCGAATCCTATCAAGTTAACGAGTAATGTAGGTACTAAGTATCACATGAACGTACCATCGTATCGCTTACTAATGACAAACTCGCAATGTCGATGTAATAAAACAATTTTTGAATTCCTTGCAATAAGCTCGCATATCTGGGTGATAAGTCGAGTACATTAACCCTGAAATGTGGAAAAACAAAAATTTTTTAAACCAGCACTTGGAGGGAAAGAATCGACCAAACCGACGAAGAGAAAATTATACCCGTATCAAAGTTGATTGACCTATAATAGGTTACACCATTTGAGATCACGTGAAAAATTTCAACCTTATTTTTTCAAGTGCATTGTTTACTGATGACGTTAGTATAAGCAACTATGGATTGATAATATGTATCAACAGCCAATAATGCATCAGTCATAATGAGTACTGGTAAAATTTCTGTCTCGCCTCTTATACTGCAAAAGTGATAAGTCCACGTGCTCATATTGACGTCATTCGTAACCAAATATTTCTTATTCTCATTGGTTATTGTTCTCAGACTCTTGTGGCTGGGAGAACCAATGAAAATTCATTAAAATTTCTTGGTGGCCAACCGAAATGGTTTAACCTGCTATTGGTCAGTCAACTTTGACGGGGATAAAGTCTTGTCCTCATCCTAGATACACTTGTTCACAATCATCATAACGGAAGAATTAAATGGTGCCGAAATCTAATCTTAAATACTTACTGTATGGAAACTTCGACGAATGTTGTAGAAGCAATGATGACAGTGAGAAAAATTAACTTGTAACCGTAAGTGAGATTTATGATGCCAAAAAATAGTATCAAAAGACCTTGGATGATAAAATTCAAGCATATAAATATCCTATGTACCTATAAAAAAATAAAAATAAAAAGATAGTAGAATGTTGTACATTTCCACTAGTATAAGTAATCTAGTCTAACCTTAGTGTTGGTGTTGCCTTCTTTATTTCTGATGAAATCAATGACATATCCAGCGATCATTGCGTTAAAAATATTGTTCAAGGGCATAAGAATTGCTTGTATTTGATCCAAGTGTTCCTGAAAATCGGATGTAGGAACTAGAAAAAAATCAGAAAAAAATAATCGTTGATTAGTTAAACCACTTCGAGTATTTTTTATTTAAATTTTTACAACTTGAAGGAAAGAAGAAATTAATTTTCTTATTACAATTGTAATAATAAGCCATTGAATAGTAGTTGTTGATGCCACCCGAAACAAAAGCAGCTAAACATAGCGCCCAAAGTGGCTTAGATGTGAATATTTGTGACCATGGGTAATTATTCTGTGAAAGGAAATTAAATTACAGGGTTAATAGGAGAAAGCTTTTTGGAATTAGGAACTAATGAAAACAATGGTACGTACCAGTGTGACGCCTTTTTCGTCTAAAACTTTTAATCTCTGAGCTAAAATGGTTTTTTCTTCATCGGATAAATTTTGATCTTGTGACGGATCGTTTTGAACCATCAATAACCATATAATAGACCAAATAATTGCCCCTACAGTAACTGAAAATTTGCTTCATGTTATTTTGTTCGTGATTGTTACGAAGACTCTGAATTTTGTGGAAATAAATTTTTGGAACCTGCGATTCGAATGATATTTGAGTTCATATACCAGAACAGTGGCGGAATCGTCGAAGCTAATTGTTGTCCGATGAGTGTAACGGCCACGTATTTCGATCGATTGCGTCGAGTTGACCATCTAGACCAAACGTCTGCTATTGAGCTGCATGCCAGTGCCTGACGTATTGAAACGTTATTATGCGTTTTTGTAATGAGTATTAGGTGTTATTTCTTATACACTGGTACATAGATTTTGGTTACGTTGATATGAATCTTATCGAATTTGTGCAAACAAATGACGAATAAAAATTATTAGGCGTAAGATGTGAGGAAGTATAGTTTTCAATCAGGCCTTATTAAAAGCAGATGCTACAGTGACTGAGTCGGATCTAATTTCGGATTTTTCAAAAATTCAAGGACTACAAAAAGATATGATAATTATTTCAGCTTCCTAACTCAATGTTGGACCTCTCAAATGTTATGTTGATTAGTTGCTTATGTCGCGAATTGAACTAGGTACAGTAATTTGTGTGAAATTCAATATCTTTAGCTCAGCTGAGAAAAATCCTTTTTATAGCTTTTTGTTCACGGCTACAACTACTTTTCATTACGTGTACTGTCTATTGAGTGAGATAAATTTTTGTTGATGAAAAATATTTTTAGCAATGAAAGAACCCATTGAATATTTCACGTTTTACCTGTATTATGCATTGATATCCCAATGGGTGAACTGAATTTCAGTTTTTTCCAAAATTTAAGGGAGTGTAATCGCTAAATGACGTCAAAAATATATCATAAAAATTTCTTCTCTCTAACTCAGTGTTAGACATCTCAAAATCAAGTCAAAGTTTAAAAATTTAAGAATTTTCAAAAAAATACGAATTTTTGGGCAGTTAAACATTTTCTTACTTTTCAAAGTCATATTCTATTATCCAGAGACCGCAAAAAATTATCAGATAATTTTTTTTTAAATAAGTAAGTTCTAAGTTGTTTTTAATTTTTTTTTTCCCCAAAAAACACTAATTTTGCTCATTTTCAAAAATAAGTGATAAATTAGTAACAATTTAAAAATGGATTAGATCTCCTAAAATTACAATAAATATGGATGTCTAAAATTTTTTTCAGCCTTTGAATGACAAAATTTGGTTTCGAAAAATAAAAAAATTTTTAATTGCTGAAAAATTCATATTATTTAGAAAATTTTCATAATTTTGTAGGGGTCTAAAAATTAAGCTATGTAACCGAAATTTTTATACGTCCTCTTTAGGTCATTTATCAGCGCTTATTATGGCCATCCTCTCCACTTCAGAAAAAAAAAAAAAAAAAGTTTTGGCCCACCTTATATACAATCATGATAATTCCAAATTTAAAAAAAATTCATGATAATCAACTTATTTTTCAACTCAGACTGTTTTGAAGCATTTCAGTCCAGCACACTACAGCACACTTATTTTATACATTACGGGTGATTAATTACTTTTCTTAATCTGTTCATTCCCTCACCACACCTCTACATGAAAAAAGCTATGCTAGATCGATGTTTCAACGAAGCAAAAATCTTTTCATTCAAATAAATGCGTGTTATTCGCGTAGAAAAAAACTGCCATGAGTCATACTTACCAACAATACTCCATCGATAAAAGCAATTGATAATATCCAAATTAAATTAGAACTATAAAGAAGCAAGGTTATGAGGCTGATGCAAGCTTTCAATAGTATAGCAGTGCCGAAAACAATTGCTCCTCCATAACAATTGCTCACGACACCTGCAACTAAAGATGTCAGCAATCCAAACGTAGAACTTAATTTTGTGAAATACCTCTCATTCTGCAAAAAAAATCACGATACTTTGAATAAGGTTACTTGTTAAGATCGATACGATGTATAGGCTTTTAATCACTTACCCAAGTATAATGTATTCCTCTCGTTGGAGTCCTCCAGTTTGGAGGTAAATCGTCTTTCTCTGTCAAAATGGAGAGAAAGAAAAAACCAAATGTGGAAAGTATGGCCACTAAGTACCGCTTAGAAATATACGACATTGCCATGTGGTGTTATAAACCTTTACTCGAAATTATGTACTGTTATTTGCGAACTTGACTGTTGAATGTAATTTGTATTATCCTAGCCAAAAACGTGTATTTATTGTTGTCTATTATTGGTGTGGAAGATGATAAGGAATCAGTACAAGAATAATATTAGTAGATAAGAAGTTCAGTAGTTGACACGTAAAAATTTTTGCCGAATTTTTCCAATGAAATATTATCTTATACTATAAATATTAGTTATTAGTGGAGAAAGAAATATAACATCTTCAACCCCACGTATCCGAATCATGATCACATTTGTGTGTATTTAGTCGTTCACTATACTGTGTTCACATGTGTTCAGTTGTTATTGTTAGATGTTTAATATGCTTTAAAATTTCTTCAAATATCAGAACTGATTTTGTACGCAGTGAACGTTCTCCAGTTTTTCTTTGTTGCAATTTCAAAAAATATTGGAAACTTGTGAATTTCATTTCGAATTTTTTCCTTGATTATCCCACTACTTTTACGTATAAACTGTGAAACTTTTTACCAAATTATGATTTATAAAATTGAGCGTTATAAATGTTTTATTTTGTTAATTTTTGTTGAAGCCTCGATTTGTTGATTTTTTTAAATTTTTAATTCGTTCAAAAAATTGAAAAGAATCTTGGTCACATTCCTTTCTCACCTTCACACGAGGAGTGTATTTTGCTCGATAAAGGAAGAAGATTCCCATGCCCCAGCATGTAAAGTTATAGCTTGGTACTGACTATAATTATAAGACCATGATAAACTAAGGTGGTGAATTTCGCCATGCATGCACCTTAAAAGGGTAGTAAATAATAAAATGTTTGTGAAGTTCTCGGAAATACGCCTCCATCATAGAAACACTGCGGCTTACGCATCGTTTATCATTTTTACATATTGGCAATTAGCATGTGGTTCCTTTCTATTTCAAGGTAAATCGATTAGAAATTTGATGATTAGGTAGTATAGGCTATTTATGTTATAAAGACATATTATTTTGTATTATGTTTTGATTATCAGTTTCGGTTTGTTTTAAATTTAGGTAATGTATATGTTCAAAGATCAAATTTTTCATGTTAAAATCTCATCGCGTGGCATGAAAGAGCAAGTTGATAACTTTTTTGATTATTTTCGGTTGCGAAATTTTCCTTTAATCTTATACGAATGTTGAACAGCGGTCCAACATTTTTGGGTATCTAAAGTTAAGCATTCAAAAGTGAAGTCACAATCGAAAATATCAAACTCCTAGTCCCTGAAAACCCTAAAGCTTAAGCGAGAACGTTATTTATTATGAAGTAAAATTCGTGAACTCTTGAAACTGTTGGAAATTTAGAATTGATATCGGGATAAAAATTCGCATCAACGAAATCTTTCATGTTGATTTGAAATTTTATTTTTTATGATCAAATTTTAGGAATACCTGAATCAACTCTCTGAGTGCCTTAGCTTCGACCCTTTTACCTTCTATAATTTTTGAGGAAACCTTTGAGACTCAAAAAACCAGAATATTAAGAACTAAATGATTACAAATTGTCTGAAACGTAAAGACATCCCCCTCGATCCTCCCTTCAAAAATCAAGTAGGCTGTAATAGCTATCATTTCTAAGAGAGAAACTCAGCTAAAAAATGGGTAATCTGATTTTGGTGTTTTTTTGTCTTCTTAATTCGGATATTTGGTGATCTTTCCGATCTCTGATCGATATAATTGCGCACTTCGTCAATGGTCGAAATTTATTATAATACACTAAAGTCGTCGAAGCAGTTTTGTCTGGTTATTAAATGGCTAAACGGTAAATTTCATCAACGCTTTAATGTACTAATTTTAAGGTAAATATGTGAGCAGCTTTTTCTTGAGTATGTGTTCAACAGTTAATAAAAGTCCGGGAAAATTCCCCCACACTCCAAAAACAAAAAAAAATGAAAAAGAAAAGCAGTTTACGCAAATAAAATATTTGAAAAACTCTTTCTTCCAACATGGAGAAAAGAATCCGAAAATATAAAAACGTCTAATGAAGAATTAGTTCACAATAGAAAAAAACTCAACCATACAAAAAAAAATTGAAAAATCCAAATGAACCTAATGTTTAAAAAAAATTATTTCAAATTCTGCTAGAATCCTTGTTTACTTCTAACTCGTGGTCATCTCTCACCAGCCCATTCCAGGGTTGTAGTTCTCCAGATCCATAAGCGAAATAAATCAGAGCACCGATAAATACTCCTAATATTATCCCAAGAAATGACTGTAAAATGTATTGTACGAAAGAAATTAAGATGAGTAGTCGAATCCTATTAAATTAACGAGTGATGTAAATATCACATGAACTTACTATAATATAGCTTAGTGTTAACAAACTCGCAATGTCGATGTAATAGAATAATTTTTGTATTCCTTGCAGTAAGCTCGCATATCTGGGTGACAAGTCGAGTACATTAACGCTAAAATATGGAAAAAAAGAAAATTTTGTAACGACTTGAAAGGAAAAAGTGGGCAAAAACTTCGAATATGAAATTATTCAAGGGGTGAAGTCTTCTCCTCATCCTATAGATACACTCGCTCTCAGAAGAGTTAGATGGTGTCGAAATTTAATCTTATCAACTTACAGTATAGAAACTTCGATGAGTGTTGTGGAAACAGTGATAACAGTGAGAAAAATTAACGTGTAACTGTAACTGAGATCCATGAAGCCAAAAATCAGCAGCAAAAGGCCTTGCATGAAGAAATTTGAGCATATAAATATCTTATGCACCTAAAAAGAGTAAAAAAAAAAAAAAAAAAAAAACAGGTAATCAGTCCTGCCTCATTATAATGGAGCTGCATTTTGGAGTCCATAATCCCTTCTTCTCCCCTCCAATATTATCTGTGAAGATGAATTTGGGATATAATATACTTCTTATCCCCAATAATCGTATGAGTTCAAATTAATTACAATTTCACTAATTCGAGGCTCCTCAAGCTCTACTCATATTTTGATTATCTGTCATTTTTCATCCATTTTGACCCAAATTCAAGAGGTCGTATGTTGGTTACCAATTAATCTTACCCACAAAGTTTGACTTTTCTAGATCGATTTGGTGAGGATATATGGACGATTCAAAAACTTTCATGACTCAAAACTTCCTCAAAAAACCATTTTTTGATTTATTTCCTTTCAGAATGCACTTAGGAAGCTAAAATTTGGATATGTTAGTGTCCGTGACTCATTTTTCATATGAGATCAAAAATAAAATGTTTGAGCTATTTACCTCTTATGCAGCCCCCCTCAAAATTTGAGTGATGCCCCATTTTGAAATTTATCGAAAAATCAAAAAAGTGCTTTTGCGCATTTTTAAGAAGAGTCCTTCACCAAATTTTGAGCGAATTTTATCAACACCCACCGGCGCTACAAGTGGGACACAAAAAACGAAATTTCCTCAAAAACAATCTTTGCTCTAACTCTCCATAAAATGCACTTAAAAAGCTGAAATTTAGATATGTTAGTGCCCGTCACTTACTCTTTCATATGAGATCAAAAACGAGAAATTTGAGCTGTTTGCCCCTTTTCGAGCCCTTCTCATAATTTGAGTAATCTAGCATTTTGAAATTGATCGAAAAAACAAAAAGTATTCTCTTCATATTTCTAAAATGAGCCTCTCACCAAATTTTGAGCGAATTTCATGAATACCCGCTGGCGCTACGCCTAGAAAGAAAAATATATACTGTATACCAAAAATTCGGACATTTCACAGATAATTTAATTAATTTTTTAATAAAATATTATAATAAAATTTCTTTTTATTTATTATTTTTTGATTATAGTTTTTATAATTTCAAATAATATATTTATTTTAATAATTAATTTTTATTTAACAATTTTATCTTAGACTTAAACATCCCATCCTCCCCCGATCTTTCTTTCCCAAATCAGGTCGGCTGTAATAGCTATCGTTTTTAAGCTGAAAACTCAGCTAAAAAAATAGTGGAACGTAGTACATGAGTACTAGCGTAAGTGATCAAGTCTAACCTTAGTATTGGTATTGCTTTCTTTATTTCTGATGAAATCGATGGCATATCCAGCGTTTAATGCGTTGAAAATACTGCTTAAGGGCATAAAAATCACTTGTATTTGATCGAAGTGTTTCTCGAAGTCGGATCTAGGAACTAGAAAAAAAAATCCGAAAAAAATAATCATTAATTATTTGAGCCAGTTTGCGTATTTTTTGTTTAATTTTTGTAAACTTGAAGGAAAGATGTAATTAATTTTCTTATTACGATTGTAATAATAAACCCTTGAATAGTAGTTATTCATGCCACCCAAAACAAAAGCAACTATACATAGCGCCCAAAGTGGTTTAGATTTGAATATTTGTGACCATGGGTAATTATTCTGCGAAATTAAATTAAATTAGAATATTAATAGGAGAAAGCCTTTCGGAATTAGGAACTAATGAAAGGAATGGTACGTACCAGTGTGACGCCTTTTTCGTCTAAAACTTTTAATCTCGGAGCTAAAATGGTTTTTTCATCATCAGATAGACTTCGATCTTCAGACGGGTCGTTATGAGCCATCAGTAACCATATAAAGGACCAAATAATTGCCCCCACAGTAACTGAAAATTTGTTTCATATTATTTTCTATGTGGTTATTGTGAAGAACTTGAATTTTGTCGAAGTAAATCTTTGAAACCTGCTAAATGAAGGATATTGATGTTCAGATGCACAAAGAAGAATGGCGGAATCGTCGAAGCTAATTGTTGCCCCATGAGAGTAACGGCCACGTATTTCGATCGATTGCGTGGAGTTGACCATCTGGACCAAACGTCCGCTATTGAACTGCATGCCAGTGCCTGACGTATTGAAACATCATTTTGTGATTTTCTATGAGTATTTTTTTTATGTCATAGTCTAGAATTCTAATTGCGAGTCCTTCCAAACGTGTCATTTCCCATATACTGGTAGTTTGTTTTCAGTTACGTTGATATGAATCATATTAAATTTGTGAAAACAATTAACGAAAAAAATTGTGTGGCTTAAGATATATATATTCTTGTGTTTTCGTACAACTAAGTTGTGAACCTATAAAAGCTCAACTTTCGCGATTGAGGAACTTGAAGTTACATATTAATACCTATATAGTTTTCTTTGAGTTGCCACCAATCATTGGGGGGAGCTACTATTAAGACCTTCAGTATTTTGAAGTCAAATTCGCATGTAGGTTAAGGCAATGTTGTTACATTCAATGATTAATGTACCAACGAAGCAAAAATTGTTCCATTCAAATACATGTGTGTTAATCATGTAAAAGAAACTATCGTTGAGTCATACTCACCAACAATACTCCATCGACAAAAGCAATCGATAATAAGCATATTATATTATCACTATAAAAAAACCAGTTCATCAGGCTGATACAAGTTCGTAGTAGTATGGAATTGCCGAAAACATTTGCTCCTCCGTAACTATTGCTCACGACACCTGCAACTAGAGATGTCAGCAATCCAAAGGTAGAACTTAATTTTATCAAATACCTCTCATTCTGCAATAAAATCACGATACTTTGAGTGTAGTTAATTGTTAGGGTTGATACGTTATATACGCTCTTAATCACTTACCCAAGTCTCATCCATTTCCCTTTCTAGACTCTTCCAGATTGGAGATAAATCCTCCTTTTCTGCCAAAAAGGAGAGAAAGAAAAAACCAAAACTGGAAAGTAGGGCCACTAAGTACCTCTTAGAAATGCACGACATTGTGGTGCGGTGATATAAACCGTTACTTGAAATTATGTACGGTTTATTGGCGAACTTGACTGATGGATGTAATCTGTATTATTGCAATCAAAAGTATATTTATTGTTGTCTATTATTTGTGTGGAAGATGATAAGAAATCGATGTAATTGAGAATAATATTCGTTGATAAAACATTCAGTAACTAACTGGTAAAAAATTTTTGCCGAATTTTTCTAATGAAACATCATCTAATACTGTAGATATTGGTTATCAGTGGAGAAAGAAATATAACGTTTTTAAACCCACATATCCGAATCATGATCAAACTCGCGTATCTTGAAAAGAATCTCGATCAGATTTCTTTTTCATCTTCACATGATGAAGGTATTTTGCTCAATGAATGAAGAAGATTCTCATGCGTCATCATATTAACGAATTGCTTGATGTATATTGCCTAAAAAGCACACTGATAACGTGAAATGGTGAATTTTATTATGTATACATCTTGAAAGGGAAATGACTACTTCAACATTTTGAACTTTTTGGAAATACGCCTCCATCTTAGAAACACGGCAGCTTACGCATCGTTTATCATATTTACATGTTGGCAATTAACGGTGCGGTTCTTTTATATTTCAAGGTAAATCGATCAGCAATTTGATAATTAATTGGGAGTCGGCTGTAAATGTTTATACATGCGTATAATTTTGTATGATATGTTTATAGCTTATCTGTTTCATTTTGTTTCAAATTCAGATAGTATGTGCTCAAAGATTAACTTTTGATGCTAAAATCTCGTTGCAAGACGTAAAAAAACGATTTTATAACTTTTTTGATTATTTTTAGTTGTAAAATTATCCAAGAATCTTCTGCGAATGTTGAGCAGTGATCCAATATTTCTCAGATAAATCTAAAGGTTGGCGATGTATACTGATGATATTTTTCATCTAAAACATTCAATCTCGGCTCCGAAACAAATGTCTGCTGTATAGATATTTTTTATCAATCTTTGAAATGACCCTTGAAGTATGCCTAAAAAAATTCAGTTCCACACATTCTGTAATGAATTGAAATTTAAGCATTATTTTGTCTGCAAGGAGCATATTTCGTTTTCTAAATATCATGAAAATAATAATCATTCAACCATTTTTCCCATATTCAGAGGCTCAAAAACTATTTCTACTTTACGCAAAAAATTGGTTGTTCGTGTATTTTTGTCATATTTTTAATATCACTCATTAGTTAGTAATTAAGTACTATTATATAGAAATAGTATGTTTGATTTCATTTCTTTAGTACTATTGAAAATGTTGCAGTGAATTTTCAGTTTTCATTCGTTCTGAAATAGCACTTATCTAGATTATACATATTATGTTGCAGGCAATGGGCGAAAATAATAATTATTAAAAATGGCTGTCGCTAGTTAAGCGACGGCAAAATAAAAATAACGACGGCGTACGCTGTCGCGATAATTTAATAATAGCGCGATGACCGCGGCTATTGCGTTGCGACGGCTTTCGCTGTCGCGATGAAGTGAGGAGGTGAGGCGTGCAACGGCCGAGGCTGTTGCTGGAAAGAACTAACACATGGAGCGAGTAGAGAAGAACTGTATTTGTCAAACAACATTACCTTGTATTTATATGAAAACATTAAATTACAACAACCAATAAGAATCGAGTTTATATAAACGCGGGAAGAACCGCGTTATCGTTGGTTACACCGTATAAGGTACTACTTACACGGTATTACTTTTACTACAGGATATGTGCATTTATCTGCATGATCGAAAACAACAAATACTTTATTATTTTTAACAATTAAATTATTGCCAAGAACACTTCAGCAATATTTACAGCAATGTATGGCAATTTATATCAAAATGTGAGTTTGTCAGTTCAGAAATTATTAACTAAACGAGGAGTGCATAGCTTGAGCTAGCACTTGGGTCTAAGTTTTTTGTGATTTTTCCAACTATGCTGATCCCATTAAAATCTTGTAGTTGGGAGTAATCAAAACGAGTAGTACTCAATGTGATGTGAAAATATACGAAATATGAGTTCTTCACGTGTATTAACAATAGTTTTAGAGTCTCTATATGTTGAAAGAAAATATAAATAATTATTCTTCTGAAATTCAAAAGGCAAAATATGGGCATAATACGTTGAAAATAACAAAATTTTCAAAACCAATTTGGAAAAATATTTTATGAAGTGTCATAAAATGTTTGTACTCTCACCAAATTCTGCAAAGAATTAATTTCAACTTGGAAACTTGGAAATTTTTTTTGCATACTTTTGTGGTCATTAAGCAACTATGAAATGCTAAACAGATCGATTATTGAAAAAACCAAAATTTGTTTCAACACAGTAGGTACTCAACACGTTAGTTTGAAATATATTAGATATCTGTAGCTAAAATATGGTTGTTGTAGGAACGAAATTCTGTTGAGATAAAAGTGAAGTTATTACGTGATGTAATTTTCACGGTGTAAGAAAAGCATTACAACTATTTAAAATCAGAACTCTCACAGAACACAGAAAGTTAAATTAAAAAACAAATCATAACCTACATAAATTTGAGTTACCTATTTGAATGTTGTTAAAATTATGTGACTTATCAATAAATAACTGTTGCTCATATGCTACACGATACAAATAGATATAATTTGTGACACGTCGTTATATGCTCAAACCCATCAAAATTGATAACCTATTTTTTCGTGTTTGATTCATATGATGAAAACTACAATTACTCTACAACTATCGTCCGATTCTTATGTTCCTCTAATTCTTGTCCATCTTTCGATATACCATTCCACGATTGCAGTTTTGTTGAACCAAATATGTAGTAGAGTGAGCCGCTGATGAAATTTAGAGCTGGAATAGCTATGAATAAAGGTAATAGATTATGTGATTGCAGCCAGTCTTCCTGAAAATTTTACAGTAAAAAATTGTTTGTAGTGTATGGCATGTAGGCAATAACTCCTAGTGAGAAAGGAATGCAATTAGGTTACCATAAAAACTATCAACGCGTGTGGACATAAAATTCCAAACATATAAAATGAATATTGTATTCCGTTTAATAAGCTCGCATATCTGGGTGATGAATCGATCACAATAGTTCTAAGAATAATTGTAAGCATTAAATTATGTTACAGAAGTGGACTTTCTTTGGCTAAATTTGAGTGCAATAATAGAAAAAAAACCTCACTGTATAGATATTGCTGCGTAGGTTCTACATATTAGACTCAAAGCATAAAGCTGTAACATGACAGTTAGGACCCCATGTGATAAATAAAAAGCAATCGGTATCATACTTTGTGTTACGAAACTAACGCACACGAATAGCTTCACCTGTTGTGAAAAGGATTTGTGTATTTGATAAAGATTTGTGAAATTAATTATGTTTACGTAATTTCTTTCCAACCTTGTTGTTGGTGACGATATCCTTATTTCTAATATAATCAACAATGCAGCCCGAAATCATAGTGATGATGAACATTGATAAACTCGTGACTAATGACATTGGGTATTCTCTCATATAACGCGGAAAAAATATTTCTAATATCATTTGATTTGTAAAGAAATAACTGCTACCATTTACCAACGCAGCTCCATTCAATGCCCAAAATGATTTAGATGTGAGTATTGGTAACCACGGGTATTGTCTCTTGATAACAAAAATTGCATCTATTTTAATGCGGTTGCTCAAAAGAGTCATGAAATAACATTAATTTAAATGAAATTAGGGGAGTACCAACGCTACACTTTCTTCATTCAAAAATTTAAGTCTCTCCTGTAAAATAATCTTCTCTGCGTTTGATAAGTTTTCATCTTGAGATGGATCATTTTTCACCAACAGCAACCATATAATCGCCCAAAAAGCGGCCCCGATTGCTTGAACGAATGAAGTTTATTCCAGATAAGAATGCAGATACAGGTATTAACTATATAAATCGGTACATTATACCTACGAATTCCAAGGGATTATTTTCCCATGGAAAGAACATTACTTGGATCATCTCAGCTAATTGGTATCCGGCTAAGGTAAAAGATACGTATTTCGATCTATGCTTTAAGGTTGTCCATCGAGACCAAATGTCCGCTATAGAGCTATACATTACGCCCTAATGGGAAAGTAGATTTTATATAGGCATCAATGACTGAAGATATGTAAAGCCAAATTAATACGCACTTGTATCGCGCCATGGAATAACTTCGCTACCATGAACAAGACTAAACTTATGCGTAAGATAAATTCAAATAACAAATTGATACCAGCACATAATAGCATCGCAACACCAAAGGTAACTACACCTCCGTAACGGTTACTTATGATTCCTCCAAATAATGATGTCATCTGGCCCACCACAAAAATGAGTTTTGTAATCGATTTTGCCTGGAAGAAAAATTCGTGTAATCTGTAGTTCTGTACCCATCAAGAATTAGCGACGATACCATATCACATGGTATGAACAATCACTGATGATAATTTTGTAGGTATTTTGTTGTAATTATACATTTGCCAATAAAGTCAAAAAAAATTTTCATAAACGTAGTGTATTTTTGCCGTATCTATGCAGTTTATATTGCCACAAAGGAAGGACAAAAATACGTTTTTTTTTTTGTCAGTATTGACATTGTGTAAATATAAATGTGAAAAAGGATGGAAAAACAATATTTTATTGATTAAAAAATGGGCGGATGTAGATCTGATATAAGTATAGTTATTAGATGATAGATAGTGGATACCAAAAACCATGATGAATATCAGGTAAATTTTTCAGTTTTTCATTAATAACTTGTGGAAAGTATTTTTTATACATTTTGGTTAATATGCAGTTTGTTGCTAACTTGGATGTTAAAAAGAAATTAATTTTTTTTTCTTTTCAATTTTCGATAGGAATAGAATATTTTTAAATTTACGCCTCAAGGCTGAAATCATGGGCGGTAAAACTGCTGCATTCATGCAAACATATCAAGCATGCATTGCAGTTTCATTTATAAAATACTTGTGAAATACATACATTCAGAATTATTAAACTACGTAGTCAACTTACAGAAAAATCATAGTTTCCGTCACTGAGGTATATCCACTGCCATTCTCTCATTTCGGATAATATTTGCAATAGCATTATGAATGCAAAACCCAAACATGATAGTAAGGTAATCAAATATCGTTTCTCGATGCAGCCCATAACTATATGGAAATTTTAAAAATCTAATCAATCACCGATAAACTGTAGTAAATAACCATACGCGAACACAACAATTATTTTACTACAAGGTACCACATACGCAGTAATTCAGTTGGTCTTCTAAAAGCGATTACAATTGTAAAAGTGATTAGAATGATATATAGTTAGTTTGAAAGTATTTGTATAAAAATGACATTTAAGGAATTCGTTGTTGCTTTTTATAGAAATCATATACCATGGATTTTTATTTGATATCACTACTTTCAGTTTCTCAATAACCCATAACAGGAAATAAGATCTATAGTAACTTTTATCATAAGGCATAAGAAGATAAGATAGATGAAAATAAAGGTGGACCATAAAATCGAGAAAAAGTGTTGACCAAAAATTTTAGACTCTAATCGCTCCTATTTTCAATTTCAAATATATGCAAAAATAACTTTTTCAATCGAACATTTTTTCTCGCCTCTTTATGAAGGTGGAAAGTTGAAATTTTTTCTTATATCTAGACAGTGAAAGACTTTTTTAGTAATTTCTTCAATAACCTTAAAAATTTCATGATTTTCGGAGTGATGGAACATTGTTAAAAAAATGAGAACTGTTGTAGCACACTTACATCAAGTGCGTCATGTTTCTAATAAAAATAGGTATTGTAGTCTATTTTTTGCAAAATTTTGTTTATAATGTTTTGACACTTCTTTATCAAACATAACTGCAACATAGTACTAGAAATTAATCATTAGTATATGAGTAGTATTGAATATACTGTAAAAATATGCGAAATAAAAGTTTTTTATGTATTGAACATAGTTTAGAGCCTCTGAATATTGAAGAAATAGGTAAATGATTATTTTTCTGTAATTCACATGACGTAATATGGTTCTGATTTGCAAAAGTTCTCAAATTTTCTGAAAATAATTTTTTTGAAAAATTTTTATAGCATCATAAAATTTCGTCGTGCAAAGAATAATTTCAATTTGGAAACATAGAATTCTTTGGTACACTTTTGTAGTCATTTAGCTACTGATAAACGCTAAACTGTATCAATTTTCAATAAAACCCAAATTAGTTCCAATCCAGTTGGTACTCAACACGTCAGTTTGAAAAGTATTCAATATCTATAGCTTAAATATGATTGTTGTGGAAATGAAATCATGATGAGATGAAAATAAAGTTTATTACGTGATGTAATTTTCGCTGCTTAAGAATAGTATATTACTGTATAACCTTTGAAAGTGAATCATTACGCGAAGAATGAGAATGTTTGCCGAATGAACCGAAGGCGAGTGAAGCAAACGCACGAGTCGCGTCTCGAACGTTGTACCATAAGATATTTATCATTTTTGTTGCTTCCAAACATGCGTTACTGACTTTCTGTCCTAAGACTGGCAAGTTAACTTTTCAATCCTAGGACTAGAAAAATGAACCAAAAACTGGATGAAATGAAAAGTTTCACTTTCGATGCGAAAACATTACGCGAAATACCTTACTTTCGAAGCAATGAAAAAGAAAAAGTATTAAAACTATTTAGAATGTGAAATTGAAAAAAAAAATCTAACAAACGCAAATTTGAGTTACCTACTTTCTTATGGCTACGCTACACAATACAAATAGAAATAATAATTGTAACATGTCACATAATTATATGCTCAAAGGCATCAAAATCGATGGTCGATTTGTTTGTGTTTGATTCATGTGATGAAAATTTAAATTATTCTACAACTGTCGTCCGATTCTCTTGTTCCTCCAATTCTTGTGCATCTTTCGACGTACCATTCCACGATTGCAACTTTGTAGAACCAAATATGTAGTAGAATAAGACGCAGATAAAGTAGAGACCTGAGACAGCTGTGATGAAGGGTAATGAACGTAGAAATGTTACACTTTCATCCTGGAAAATTTTACAACAAAAAAACTTGTTTGTATTATCGGTCATGTTCGTTATAAGTTTAAGTGAAAAAGGAATGAAATCAACTTACGATAAGCAACACTCCAAATATATAAAACGAATATTGTATTCCATTTAATAAGCTCGCATATCTGGGTGATAAGTCGATCACAATAGTTCTAATGTAGATATTGAATTATGTTGTACAAGTAGACTTTTTTTTTTGGTACATTAAGTGTGATGTTGAAAAAAAAACTCACTGTATAGAAATTTGTGCAATGGTTCTGAATATTAGGGCCAAAGCATAAAGCAGTAAAATGACAATTGAGTAATGAACTTGTGAATAAAAAGCAATCAGTATTATAGCTTGGGAAACGAAACTAACGCACACGAATATCTTCAACTGCTATGGAAAGAATGCGTGTATTTCAAATTAATTTCTAGAGTAAATTATACTAATGAAATTTTCATTTAACCTTCCTGTTGTTGGCGATATCCTTATTTCTGATAAAATCCACAATACAGCCTACATCCATGGTGATGATGAAAATTGATAAACTTGTGACTAGTGTCAACACCTTATCATCACTTGTTTTATATGGTAAAAAGTATGGCATCGTTTGATTTATAATGACATAACTAACTCCATTTATAAACGCAGCTCCATTCAGTGCCCAAAATGGTCTAGATTTGAGTATTGGCAACCACGGGTATTGTCTCTAGGGAACAAAACCACATCTATTTGAATGCGGTTGCTCAAAAGTGTCATGGAATAACATTAGTAGAAATAAAATTATGCGAGTACCATCGTTACACTTTTTTCATCTAAAAATTTAAGTCTCTCTTGTAAAATATTCTTCTCTGTGTTTGATAAGTGTTCATCTTGGGATGGATCATTTTTCACGTACAGTAACCATACGATCGCCCAAATAGCGGCCCCGATTGCTTAAACGAATAAAGTTTGAGGAAGGTTTATTCCAAATAAGAATGCAGATACAGGTATAAACTACAAATCAGTACATTTACCTACGAATTCCAAGGAATTGTTTTCCTGTGGAAAAAACATTACTTGGACTACCTCAGCTAACTGGTATCCAGCTAAGGTAAAAGATACGTATTTCGATCTATGCTGTAAGGTTGTCCATCGAGACCAAACGTCCGCTACAGAGCTGTACATTAGACCCTAAAGGGTGAACTGATTCTATATGCGCATAATTAATGATAGAAGAAGCCAAATGAATACATACTTGCATCACGCCATCGAAAAATTTGGTTACGATGAACAAGCCTAAACTTATGCGTAACAGAAATTCTAATGAAAAATTGATACCAGCGCATAATAGCATCGCAACACCGAAGGTGACTACTCCTCCGTAATGGTTACTTATGATTCCTCCAACTAATGATGTCATTTGGCCCATGAAAAAAATGACATTGGTAATGCGGTATAATGTCTGAAGAGAAAAATTCGTGTATTTTGCATCCATCAAGCATTACCGATGATCGTATGTGACATGGTAAGAACGAGCAAAAAGCAGTTAACGTATGATGACAATTTGGTATAGGTATTCTGTTGTAAATGTACGTTTGTCTATGAAGATGAAAAAAAGATTCACAGACGCAGCGTATTTTTGCAGTATTTATGTAATTTATATTGCCACAGAGGAAGAACGAAATTACTTCATTTTTCGGATGGTATGGTATAACAATATGGTAAAAAACTATGAAAGAAATCAATGTTGTATGGATAAACAATGGTGGATATAGAAGGCATAGAAGAGGAGTTATTAGTTGGTAGGTGGTGGATACCAAAAACCATTATGAAAATTATCTGAATTTTTTGGGAAATTTTGAAATGTATTTTCCGAATTTTGATGAATAGGGAATTGTTTATTGCTTGGATGTTGTGAGAATAAAAATATTTATTTTTTATTTTTTTCAAGAGGAACAGAATTTGAAATTTACACGTTAATGCTGAAACCATAGGCGGTAAAGCTGCAGCATTCGTGCAAACATATCAAACATGCAGTTTCATTCATGAAATACTTGTAAAATAAATGGGGGTTGTAGTGAGAATTGAGATGGAGATATGAGAAGATAAGTACGTACATTATTACATTTAGGAGTAATGAACTACGTAGTTAACTTACATAAAAATCATAGGTTACTACATTGATGTACATCCACTTCAATGCTCTCATTTTGGATAATATTTGCAATAGCATTATGAATGCAAAACCCAAACATGATAGTAAAGTAATTAAATATCGCTTCTCGGTGCACCCCATAATTATAAGGAAATTTTACAAATCTAATCAATCACCGATAAATTGTAGTAAATAACTACACGCGAACACAAGAATTATTCTACTATAAGGTACCGCAGTCTAATACGCAGTAATTCAGTTGGTCTTCTAAAAGTGATTAGGATTATATAATTAGTTTGAAAATATTCGTGTGAAAATGATATTTATGGAATGGTTGTTGTTTTCGTAGAAATCATACGCGATTGAATTTTATTTATATCGCTACTTTCAGTTTAACAACAACTCAAAACAGAATCATAACTTATGTAACTCAACTCACCGAGTTACATCCTTTTCGATACTTTAATTTAACCAAAATTACATCGTTTTATTGTTATCACAATAAAACTATTAATTTTTGATAATCGGCCGAAAGTATATAATGAAAGAGCCAACAGCAGCAAGGTTGCCTGTCTGTCGTCCAAAAAAAGTTTTGTACGAGCAAAAAAAGAACAGAAAAATAATTTTTTGAATTTTGATACTTAAATTAAGCACATTACAGGTCTAGCTGACTAGTTTTTACTTATTAGCGTCTATGTGATTTTGAAAATGGACTTATCAGTAAGAATCTGGAATCATGACCAGTGAAAGGGAAAAATTCCAGGGCAGTGATCATGCTGAAAACGATGACAAAGTGATTTCCTTGCTTGCTAAGGCCCCTGCCATTACAAAATTAAAGTAAATCTAGAATGATAGTGCTCAATTGTTCACCATTAACTGTGAATTTTATGAAACGGAAAATGCTTGACAATTGAAAAACTTATCAACACTCCTATCAGGCTACAAAGCGAAAGCAAATCAAATTCAGTCGCATATGATTTTTAAGAATTCCTACAAAAGAGCATGATCATTGTGTGACATTCTATTTCTAAGATTGCTTTCAAATATTTGCATAGTTTCTATCCCTTTTAAAACTACGTGTTATGACTGTGCGGTAACATGTATGTAGTATAATAATTCTTTTGTTCGTGTATCATTAGTTGCTATAATCAATCGGTGATTGTTTAGATTTTAAAAATTTTGATATAATTGTGAGGTACATTGGAAAAGGATATAATTATGATCTCCTTACTGTCATATTTGGGTTTTTTATTTTTATTTATAATGCTATTGCAAATATTATGCGGAATGAAATTTTCAGAATCCTGAATATTGAAAAAATGAGTATAAAATCATTTTTCTGAAATTCACTAGACTAAATATGGTCTCAATTTTTAAAAAAGTTTTCGAAATTTTCTAAAAATAATTTTTTTTTTTGAAAATTTTTTGAACCATCATAAAATTTTTGAGCTCTCATCCAGTTTTGTAAGAAATTTATTTGAATTTGAAAACTTGAACTTTTTTAAGCATACTTTCATGGTCATTTAGCAACTATAAAACGCTAAATCAAATCCATTTTTGAATAAAGCCAAAATTCGTTTCAACGTAGTACTACTCAGCACGTCAGTTTGAAAAATATTAAATAATAAGTTACAAAAAGAAGTCAAAATTAAAAACACATCAAAATTAAAAGAAAACCTTAAATTGTGAATGCGTATTGCGTAATATCAATGAAATGAAATAAGATGTACTTATTTATAAAGTTACAAAAAAATTAAAACTTACTGCATTACTTTATCCGACACGTCCACCCTTATCTTTTTTTGCCTGTCGCGTCCAGTTTTGCTATTATTGTCAGTCCATCGGCGAAACGCCCATTTCAAAGAGACGCATCTATTTCTACATTGTTGTGCGTCTTTATTGTAATGCTTACTCTTGAGTATTTCTGATATGAGGTCCCATTTTTTTTTTTCATCGAGTTTATTCTTGAGTTGATAAGTTTTTTAATTATCAAACTCTTTCCGTTTCATAATTAATGTTATATGAATTTTATGAATAATGGTGATCACTGACAAAAATTAACATTTAGATCATTCCAGATTTACTTTTATTTTGACATGACCATCTTTTCAAGCGTTAGTATGGATTTAGGAGGCTTAGCAAACGAGAAAATCACTTGTCCTCGTTTCTGTCATGATTACTTTCCTGGAATGTTTTTTCCATCTGTGATCATTTAATGAAAAATTGGATGCGTTGAATTAGCGCAATCCTTTATAATCATCGAAAATGACTCGTTAAATGAATCGAATGATAATCTATAGTCTAAAATTTATAGTTTATTATGATTTTTATTTTTCATTGATAATAAATCAAATTCAACTCCCACGATAGCTTTTACATTTCAATTTTTATCCTCCATAAATTATAAAATATCAAATTTGAGGAAAAAAATTTCATTGGGTTTGTTTAATGGTGTTTGGCTCAGTATCGCAGGTGGGCAAGACCGAGAGAAAAACAGATTTTAGATCATTTCAGTTTCACGAACCATCGAAAATTAATAGATCTAAATTTCTAAATCATGTATAAGAATTTTAAACTTTAAATTAATTTCTCACGTTACGTCAATTCCTTCCTATCTGCTACCATAAACCTAGCAAAATCAACATAAATTCTAGTTGTGTCTATTTTAGAAGACATAGACAAAAATAATTTTTTCAATCATTTTTTGTTAGCCTCATTATGAAGGTGAAAAGTTGAATTTTTTTTTTTTATATCTGGTAGTGGAAGGCTTTTTTAGTAATTTTTTCAATTTTTTCAGATGCTCTTCAAAGAGTCTATTGGTTTCTAAATAAGTGGAAAAATTCTTTCACCATAAATCGCATGTATTGGAAATCTACGCGTTGAATATGTATTTTAAACGATTATCTCAAAAATAATTCTAAGGCTGAGTTTTTAATAATATGATAGCTCTTACAGCCTATTTTTGGAAATATATTGTTTACGTTGTTTTGACATTTCTTTTGTTGTCCTAAGGAGATAAAATCAAACATAATTTCAATACAGGGTGTTCGGGGAGTGGTCAGTCAGACTTTTCCATTAGGTAATATGCGATAAGGGGGGTAAAACATGTTACACAAATATAGCCTATTGTAAAAATCGCTAGCGCTGGCACGAGATGAAGTTAATCAAAGAAAATTATGTTCCTTCGATTTTAGGCTAGGCAAATAACATTGCACAACAGTTCATGAAATAAATAAACGTTGCGCCCAAAGATGGTCATTATGAATGTTGTTTACGTGAGCTCATACGAGTTATCATATTTTTTTGTACATAAAACAGTTAGTTCAAAATATACTCAGATCTTAGGCTTTTTAGATTACGTCACATCAACTTCTGTAATTTTTAAATGATAGTAGCATCATTTCAAGTTTGAAAATTTCTCTGAACCACTCGAAATATATATGTAGTACAAATGAAATATTGTTAAGATGAAAGTAAAGTTTATTATATGATATAAGTTTCACTGATTATGTGATTCATCCATGAACAACTGCTGCTCATACGTTACACAAAACAAATTAGTAATAATTGTGGCACGTCACAGCCATATGCTCAAACGCATAAAAATTCATGATCGATTTTTTTGTGTTCGATTCATATGATGGAAACTAAAATTACTACTCAAGTGTTCCTCTAATTCTTGTCCATATTTCGGAGTACCATTCCAGGATTGTAATTTTGTAGAACCAAATAAGTAGTAGAGTGAAGCGCCGATGAAATAAAGAGCTGGAACAGCTATGATAAAAGGTAATGGATGATCTGATAATAGCCAATCTCCCTGAAACATTTACAACAAAAAGTTGTTTGTATTGTTGGCATATATGCAATAACTCCCAATGACAAAGGAATGACATTAACTTACGATCAAATTTTGCAACACGTACACGCATAAAAGACCCAATGCATAAAATGAATATTGTATTCCGTTTAATAAGCTCGCATATCTGGGTGATAAGTCGATCACAATAGTTCTAATAATAATTGTAAGGATTTACTGGTTTGTATACTTCTTTTCTCTAAATTCGTGTACAATATTAGAAGAAAAAACTTACTGTATTGATATTTCTGCGCTGGTTTTGAATATTAAGCTCAGAAGATAAAGCAGTAATGTGACTGTTTGGTAATCTTTTGATGAATAAAAAGCAATTAGTATTACACCTTGGGCAGCGAAACTAATGCACACGAATGTCTTCAACTGTTTTGGAAAGAATTCGTGTATTTGAAATTGATTTGCAGAATAAATTATATAGGTAATGCTTATAATATTTCCATCTAACCTTGCTGCTGGTGATGATATTCTTATTTCTGATATAATCTACAATACAGCATACGATCACGGTGATGATAATAATTAATAAACTCATCCTAAATGTCAACATATCTTGTGAAATTGCAATGCTCCCCGAATAATCAAATAAAAAGCGTTGTAATATTTCATTTGTGATATTATTGCCACCATTTATGAACGCTGCTACATTCAGTGCCCAAAATGATTTAGATTTAAGTATTGGTAACCATGGGTATTGACTCTTCAGAACAAAAATTACATCTGTTTGAATATGATCGTTCAAAAGAATCACTGAATGACATCAGTAAAATGAAATTATGCCAGTACCAACGCTACACTTTTTTTATCCAAAAATTTAAGTCTCTTTTGTAGAATAATCGTCTCTATGTTTGAAAGGTTTTCATCTTGCGACGGATCATTTTTTACGAACAGCAACCATACGATTGCCCAAATAGCGGTTCCGATTGCTTAAGCGAATAAAGTTTGAGGAAGGTTTATTGCAGACCAGAATGCATGAATGGGTATAAACTATAAATGAGTACATCATACCAACGAATTCCAAGGGACTGTTTTCTTTGTAAAAGATCGTTACTTGGATTATCTCAGCTAATTGGTATCCGGCTAAGGTAGAAGACACGTATTTTGATCTATGCTGTAAGCTTGTCCATCGAGACCAAACGTCTGCTATAGAGCTGCACATTACGCCCTAATGGGAAAATAAATTCTATATAGGCGTCAATGATTGAAGATATGATGAGCCAAGTGAATACGCACTTGTATCACGCCATTGAAAAATTCAGCTACCACGAACCAAACTGAACTTATACGTAACAACAGATGTCCCAGTAAGAAATTAATACCGGCGCTTGATAGCGTCGCAATACCAAAGATGACTGCTCCTCCATAACGGTTACTTATGATTCCTCCTAGTAATGATGTCATTTGGCCAATGAAGAAAATTAAATTCGAAATGTAGTATAACGCCTGAAGAGAAAAATTCGTATAACTCTATACACATCAACCATTAACAACAATAACATATAATATGGTAAGAATGACCAAAAAATAATTAATATACGATGGTAATTTTGTAGATACTTTGTTGTAATTGTGCGTTTGCCCATCAAATAGAAAAAAAAACTACAGTATTTTTGCAGTTTATAGTGCCACAAAGAAATGACAAAAATTCGACATTTTTTCTCATAATATTGTCGTAGTAAAAATATGAAAAAAGGATGAAGAAACTCCAAGTTGTTTATGGATGAAAAAGCAAAATGGTGAATATTAAACGGATAGAAGAGGAATTTGGCGTTTTGTCTATATGAGGTTCTATCGGATGCTCTGTATATTCAAGAGTAATCACTAATCAACTATTTTTAACTTACAGAAATATCATCGCTTTCGGGATTGATTGTTAGGTCCTGCAAAACTCTCATCAGGAATAATATTCGCAATAGCCTTATAAATACAAAACCAAAACATGACAGTAAGGTAATCAAGAATCGTTTCCCTATACAGCACATTGCTATATCGAAATTTTAAAAATCGAAGCAGACACCGATGGATAATAGTAAGTAATTATACGCGAACACAAAAATTATTGTACTGCAGGGAACCACAGTCTAATACATAGTAATTCAGTTAGACTTCTAAAAACGATAGAAACTATGCAACTAGTTGAAAAATATTCGTATAAACGTGGTTTCATTGAATGGTTGTTCCAATGTATGCGCTTTCCTCTTGGGAATCATACGCGATTAAATTTTATTTTTTATCGTTATTTAGTAGTATAATAGGAGTATTGATAAGTTCTTTAGCTGTCAAACACGTTCCGTTTCATAATCAGTGTTTTACAAAATTCATGAATAATAGTACCACTGACCACTGTCCAAAATGAATATTTCGATCATTCTAGATTTACTTTATTTTGAAATGGCTATCTTTTCAAGTGCTAGTATGAATGTAGCAGCCTTAGCAAACGAGGAAATCACTTTGTCATCGTTCACACCGAGGTCGTAGCTCCGGTATGTTTCCCCTTCACTGGTCATTTATTGATAAATTTTGTACGTTCAGTTTGCTTAGACCTTTATTATCATCGAACCTCACTTATCTGAACATAAATCCAATTAAATTGACAAAGTAGGAAAGAAAATAATAATAACCAATGCGGTATTTTGCTTTTGATGAATGTAATGGGAAATTTCACTTTTGAATAAATTGAAAAAGAGAAATTTTTCGCTTAGCAATAGCTACCATTAAATGTATATAATAATATGTACGTGACTGAATTTTTATCTCATTTTCGAACTTTAAGGGTTGCAAACTCGTTGATCATTTTATTCGTGTCAATATTTCTTAAAATTAATGTTCCTGTGACAATAATTCGATCCCCTCGTTTTGTTTGCTACTCGCTATATTTAGTATAGGCTAATCTTGAAAGTGCCATGCTTTCTTGTCACTTACTAACATAAGACTACCAGGAACTGAGGAACAACATCAATTTTCATTTTCCGAGATGGGCGTGATCATGTCAGAACATCTAGTTAGTAGTGAACTAATCTTCACCTATATTCAATGCTTACAGTACTGGGCCTTCATCAAGTAGACGCTCCAAACTAATATAACCACCAACTTTGTATATTTTGACGGAGCTGACTTATTGAATTAATCTCCCAAGTCCCTTAAATTTCTTGTCGCATGTAAACTATCCTTTTATGGCAAATATACGCACAAAATTATATATTGATTGCATATAATTTCGAATTTGATTTGCGTAAGTTAACAATTACTGTAATTACATATCCATATTCTCGCGTTGGTAAAACTTATCTGGAAATCATTTTGTCCTCCGAGCTCTGTGACTTCAGTGTGTAGAGTCAGGGGCGAATTCACTTAAATAAATCAAGCTATTCTCATTTACTGGGAAAACAGCAATGTAGGATCATGTGAGTTGTCATAATAGATATTTCCCTATACGTAAAATAGTTTCAAAATATATTATCGATATGAAGAAATCTCGGACTTTCAAAATTTCTCCGAATCTCTTTAATAGCCTGATTATTTAAAATCGTCTTGAATAATGTTTCGATATTCTCCCCAAAAGAAGAAAAATAGTTCGATACACTGTTCAATATAGTGTAAAAGTATGCGAAATAGGAGTTTTTCATGTAATGAAAATAGTTGTAGAGCCACTGAATACTGAAGATATATGTAAAATTTTTTCTGAAATTCACAAAACAAAGTATGGTCTCGAAGAAGATAGCTAAAAAGCAGTAATCTCCAGTGTAGATAAGAAACAGCTACGATTTGTCAACGTAATTTAATTCAAAAATGACAATAGGTCCTACGAGCTAAGGTTTACAAATACTTGATGCAAGAGACAGACGATAAGTAACCAACGTGATACATGTATAAAATAATCTTATATCTGATGCACTATCGCCGGATGGCGGGGCATGGAAGGAAACGAACCGGTTCGCGCATCCACCCGACGCACGGCCAAAACTACATGAATAGGTATTTACAAATAGGCATACTCAACCACGACGACAAGGGGGGAACGCATCGCTTCAGTCTCAACATGCAAAAAATTTTTTAATTTTAGAAAATAATTTTTTTGAATAATTTTTAAAGTATCATAAAATTTCTGAACACTAATACAGTTGTGCAAGAGATAAATTGTAACTTAGAAACTTGAAATTTTTTATCCCTACTTTTATGGTTATTAGCCACTATTAAACGCTACATGGGATTGTTTTTTGTAAAAACAAAAACTTGCTCTTACTTAGTAGGTACTCAACACAGTTTGGAAAGTATTCAATATCAGTACCTAAAATAAGTTATTGTAGAAATGAAATTTTGTTGAGATGAAAGTAAAGTTTATTACATGATGTAATTTTCATATATTAGTACTACTTAAAATTTGAACTCTTACAGAACAGAGAAAGTTAAATTGGAAAAATAAATCATGAATAATTTGAGTTACTTATTTCAATATTGGTAAAATTATGTGACTCATCGATTAACAATTGCTGCTCATGTGCTACATGATGCAAATTAGAAAAATTCTGTAACGTCACAGTCATATTACCAAATGCATCAAAATTGATGACCGTTTGTTTTGTGTGTGATTCATATGATGAAAACTAAAATTACTCTACAACTATCGTACGATTCTTATATTCTTCTAATTCTTGTCCATCTTCAGACGTACCATTCCACAATTGCAATGTTGTGGAGCCAAATACGTAGTAAAGTAAAGCGCCGACGAAATGAAGAACTACTATAGCTATGGCGAAAGGTGTTGAAGTGATGAAGTCAGAATCTTCCTGAAAAATCTTCAAGACATTCAACGTTTATTTGCCAATTGTCGAAAATATAAGCAATAACTCCTTCTAAGAAAGAAAAAAATAATCGTACAATACTTATTGGCAAAAGCTCCACGCATAAAATTCCAAATGTATAAAATGAATTTTGTATACCATTTAATAAGCTCGAATATCTGGGTGATAAGTCGATCACAATGGTTCTAAGGATAATTGTAAGCATTAAATAATTTTACAGAAGTAGCTTTCTTTTCTCTAACTTCGAGTGCATTAGTAGAAAAAAAAACTCACTGTATAGATATTTCAGCGCTGGTTCTGAATATTAGCATTAAAGCAAAAGGCAGTAAGATTATAATTGGGTCATCTTCATAATATTTTCGATTAAAAGTAGTGAATATTATACCTTGGGCAACCAAACTAACGCACACGAATATCTTCAGCGGCTATGGAAAGAATTTGTATATTTGAACCAGATTTATAAAATGAATTATGTTCATGTTATTTCCTTCTAACCTTGTTGTTGGTGATGATGTTCTTCTTTCTGATACGATCCACAATATAGCCCATGATCATGGGTGTAGTGAAAATAAGTAAATACATGAAATTTTCATACGCTTCAAATCTTGGTTTACCCGTTAGTTTTGAAATATGTGGTAATACTAGTAATATTGTATATATAATGAAAGTAAGAACACCTTTTATGAACACCGCTACATTCAATGCCCAAAATGATTTAGATGTGAGTATTGGTAACCACGGGTATTGTCTCTTGAAAACAAAAATTACATCTATTTGAATAGGATCGTTCAAAAGAATCATCCAATGATATAATTAAAAATAAAATTATACAACTACCAATGCTACACTTTTTTCATCCAAAAATTTAAGTCTCTCTTGTAATATAATCTTCTCGGTATTTGATAGGCTTTCATCTTGCGATGGATCATTTCTCACCAACAGTAACCATACCATCGCCCAAATGGCGGCCCAGATTGCTTAAACGAATAAAGTTTGAGGAAGGTTTATTCCTGATGAGAATACTGATGGATGCAGTTATAAACTATATAATTATTAGTACATTATACCTATGAACTCAAAGTGATTGTTTTTCTGCGAAAAGAACCTTCCTATGTATATCTGAGCTAATTGCCATCCAGTTAAGGTGAACGACACGTATTTCGATCTGTCCTGTAAGGTTGTCCATCGAGACCAAATGTCCGCTACAGAGCTGTATACTAAGCCCTAGTGGGGAAACAAGCCCTGTATATGCATCAATGACTGAAGATGTGAAGAGCTAAATAATACGCACTTGCATCGCGCCGTCGAAAAAAGTGGCTACCGCGCATAATACTGGATTTATGCAAAGGAGGGATTCCAATATCAAATTTATACCCGCGCTTAAAATCATAGCTAAACCGAAGACCCTCGCTCCTCCGTAATAATTACTTACGATTCCTCCAAGTAGTGATGTCATTTTTCCAATGAAAAAAGGGATTTTTGAAATTGAAGATGTCTGAAAAAAAAATTATGTAATTCTGCACCTATCAAGCATTAGCGACTATAACATCATAATATAGCTGGGTAAGAACGAACAAAAGCAATTATTATATGATGATAATTTCATAAATATTTTGTTGTAATTATGCGTTTGTTCATAAAGTCAAAAAAAACGAGTCAGATATGTGGCGTATTTTCACGGGATTTATGTAGTTTATATTACCATAAAGGAAGGGCGAAAACATGCTATTTTTTCAGATTACATTTATCACGGTAAAAATATGAAATAAAGAGAGAAGAACTCGAAGTTGTATGGATAAAATACTGGTCGATGTAGAAAGGATAGATGAGGAGTTATTAGTTGATAGGTCATAGATGAACCATACATAGATAGCCTCATACGTTAAATTTTTATCACATCAACACTGGAATTGGAATAGTTTTTTGCTAATATGTATCTTGAAAACAGCTCGCAAATGGCTCATTTTATAGAGACTGAAAATCGAAATGATTCAGTTTTTCTAAAAGTTACTGTTGTTGATTCAGTTTTGGAATTAATTTCGTAAAAGCGATTTTTTCACTCTATTGTGAATTATCTCAAAAAGTTAATCAATAATAATCGTTTTTTAATACCAAAACACATTGAGAATTTTATGTTCCATTCAAGTATATTTTTTCTCGAGATATTTGCAAAAAAACCGAGCAAAAAATCACATTTTTCTTTAGTGCTGGAGATCATTTACAAACAATGCTCTAAAAAATGATTTATAGTTTTATTAAAATAACCTGAGTCTCACATCAATGGCAATAATGTCTTAAAGTAAAATCATGTATGGAATACCAAGTTCTTTCAAATGAGGTGCTTTCGAACGCTCCAACTCAATTTTTATCCCAGATTTTAATAAAAAACTTTCTGGCTCTTTTTCAACATTTATGAGTGATAAATTTGTATATACCAGTGCGCTATCTTTGTATGGTTAATCTATGGTAGTAGATACCAAAACCATGGTGAAAATTGGGTAAATTTTTTAATTTCTGAAATATAAATTTTTTTTTTGTAAGTACGCAATTTGTGGATAGGTTGGATATTCAGAAAAAAAATCAGATTTTTTTTTCAAATAAGAATAAAATTTGAAAATTTACACCTCAAGGCTGAAACCATAGGCGTTATAACTGCAGCATTCATTCCAACACATAAACCATGCGATGTAGTTTCATTTATGAAATACTTGTAAAATAAATGGCCATTTTAGAGAGGATTGAGAAGGAAATGTAAGAAGATAAGTATATAAATTATATTCAGAAGTAATTAACTACGATTAACTTACAGAAACATTATTGCTTCTGGAATATTCATCAGTGAACAGCTGAATTCTCATCGGGGATAATATTTCCAATAGCGTTATAAATGTAAACCCCAAACATGACAGTAAGGAGATGAAATATCGCTTTTCGATATACCCCATTACTATATCGAAATTTAAAAAATCTAATCAATCACCAAGTAAATAACTATACGCGAACACAAGAATTATTTTACCATAAGGTACCACAGTCTAATAAATAGTAATTCACTTAGCCTTCTAAAAGCGATGAAAATTATACAATTAGTTGAAAAATATTCATATCTAAAATGATTCATTATGTAACAGTTCTGTTACAAAGAAGCTGCGAGATAAAATTAATCATAACGCTGCGTCGTATACCGTGCCCCCCTATGATCTTTGCGCCCATCAGTGTGAAATTTCCTACCTCTAAACAGAATGTAAATTTTTTCATTTCGGATTTTTCATGCGATAGTAAATGATAAAAATAATCATAAAATTTTATAATAAATTAACACGAGCAAACTATAATAATTAATCAAAAGTTGAAAGTACATAATTTTGATAAATATGGTTTAGAATGCTTGGAAAACGAAATAATTAAGTATTTGTTTCTTAATTCAACAAAAAATAATGAGAGAAATTAAATTATTTTAAGTTTTTTTTTTTTTTTTTTTTTTTTTTTTTACAATGAGAGAATTTGGTTCTGAGGGGTGCAAAGATCAGTTGATCGCAAAGTATGAATGGCAGCAAACGTGGCGATAAACTCTCTTAAATAAATTCTCGCGCGATGGAACATGCCAGAGTCACATCATCAACCAATCTTGGGATATTGGTTGCCTCGTTACTGCGCTGTATTGTATTGACGTTGTGGCCAATTATCCAATTTTTGAAACCACTTTGATATCATCTCGCTGTATTATAAAAATTTAATGCATGATCTACTTCTAAGAATGTATTATAACCTTTGCGTTATATCCGCTGTATTATACTATTAAATGTAATTACTGGAACTAAAATGCATAATTATTAATTGTTTTTTTTTTTTTTTTTTTTTTTGAAAAGATAGTGAAAGTTATATTTTTGCAGTACTATTTTCATATCAGTTGAATGTATGTTTCCTTACGTACGATTTCCTCTTGGAAATCATATGCGATTGAATGTAATTTGATTTCGCTGTATAGCCTAATACGAGTGTTAACTATTAAGTTTTTTAGCTGTCAAGCACTTGCAGCTTTCATAATCAGAAATACATAAAATTCATAAATAATGGTGATCACTATCGAAAATAAACATTTCGATCATTCCGGGTTTACTTTTATTTTGACATGGCTATCTTTTCAAGGGTTAATATTGATTTAGGGGTTTAACAAACGAAAAAATCACTTGGTCATTTATTGTAAAATTAAGTAGATAGATACGTTGAACAACATTAGTCCTTTACTGAAAATTTTGACCAAAATTATAAGGTCTAGTCGCACCTATTTTCAAAGATATAGGCAAATACAACTTTTTCCATCACTTGAAAATGAAATGCTTTTACAATGATTTCTTCAATTTTTTTATATTTTCAGAGTTATACGATTTTCAAATTTACAAACTGTCATTCTGAAAAAGGTTTTCCGAGTTTAATCATGAAAAATTTACCCGATTATTAGAGTGGTGAAACATTGTTAATAAAATGAGAATTGTTACATCGCACTGTAAATCAAGTTGCTTGGCGCTACGTGTACCAAAGGTCTAACCAAAATTACCTGACGCTGCCTCAATAGCGCGTGACAATCTAACGAGTTTTCTGGCGCTTGAAGCAATACCTGGTCCTGTTAGCTTTTCAAATCTACCTACAGGCTTATTCTGCTAGTCTACTTACTTAAAAAAAAAAAAAACAAATGAAAGATTTATTTGGCTACAAATATGGTTTATTAAAAATCTTCAAGTTAAACTTGTTTTTTAAAAATGATTACCGCCAAAACAATTCTGTTCACAATGTTTCAACATTTCTATTGTATATGAGAAGTATTGAATTTAATATAAAAATATGCGCAATAGAATGTTATCATAACATGCTAAAAATTTCTAGAGCTCCTAAATATTAAAAAAAAAAAAGATGAATAATAATTTTTCTGAAATTCATAAGATGAAGTATGGCCTAACGCGCAAAAAATTCTTAAATTTTCTGAAAATAATTTTTTTGAAAAATAAATTACTCCCCTATTATTGCCCTGTACCTATATTCCTCTAATTCTTGTCCATCATTCGAGATACCATTCCAAGATTGCAATTTTGTAGAACCAAATATGTAGTAGAGTAAGGCACCGATGAAATAAAATATGACGAAAGGTAATGAATGATGTTTTGATAGCCAGTCTGTCTGAAAAATTTACAGCAAAACATTATTTGTATTGTTGGGCATGCAGACAATAAGTTCAATTATTGAGAGAGGAATGAAATCAACTTACAATCAAATTTTCCAACAATGAGATGCATAATAACCCTAATGTATAAAATGAACCTCGCGTTCCGTTTAATAAGCTCGCATATTTAGGTGATAAGTCGACCACAGTAGTTCTAATGATGAATATAAGAATTAAATTATGTTACCGAAAAAGACTTCTTTTCTTTAAATTCGAGTTCAATAGTATACAAAAAAAAAAAAAAACTAACCGTATAGATACTTCTGCGCTGGTACTGAATATTAGACACAAAATATAAAGCAGGAACATGACAGTTGGGTAATTATATGATGAATGAAAAGCAATCAGTATTATACCTTGGACAACGAAACTAACGCACACAAATATCTTCAAATGCTGTGGAAACAATTAGTGCATTTTTAATTAATTTATGGAATGAATTATGTTAATGAAATTACCATCTAACCTCGTTGTTGGTGACGATATTGTTATTTCTGATATAATCTACAACGCAGGCCACGATTATGATGATGATAATTGTCAAACTCGTGTTTAATATCAACATATTGTCGTTTTCTGCAAAATATTGCAAAAAGCCTGGTAATATTCCAGATATAATGAGAGTACTGACACCAGTTATGAACGAAACTCCATTCAATGCCCAAAATGATTTAGATGTGAGTATTGGTAACCACGGGTATTGACTCTTGAGAACAAAAATTATATCTATTTAAATATGATCGTTCAAAAGAATCATCAAATGTCATTAGTAGAAATGAAATTATGCAAGTACCAGCGCTACACTTTTTTCATCCAAAAATTTAAGTCTTTCTTGTAAAATAATCTTCTCGGTATTTGATAAGTTTTCATCTTGGGATGGATCATTTTTCACCAGCAATAGCCAAACGATTGCCCAAATAGCTGCGCCGATTGCTTAAACATATAGAATTATAGGAAGGTGTATTCTACATAAGAATATTGATACATTTATAAACTATATATCAGTGCATTATACCTACGAATTGTAAGCTATCGTTTTCTTTTGGAAAGAGCATTTTTTGGATTATTTCAGGTAAATGTAATGCGGTTAGGGTTAAACATACGTACTTTGATCTGTGCTGTAAGGTTGTCCATCTAGACCAAATGTCAGCTACAGCGCTGTTCATTATGCCCTAATGGGGAAACAGGCACTATGTAAGCAACACTGATTAAAGAAATGATGAGCAATATGAATACACACTTGTATCACGCCATCGAAAAATTCGACTACCATGAACAAAACTAAACTTATGGGTAATAGAAGTTCCAATAATAGATTGATAGTGGTACATGATAGCATCGCAACACCGAAGGTAACTGCTCCTCCGTATCGGTTACTTATGATTCCGCTAAGTAATGATGTCATTCGGCCAATGAAGAAAATGAGATCCGAAATTTCTATTGTCTGGAAAGAAAATTCGTGTAATTCTGTTAATTCTGTTCGCGACAAGTATTAGCAACGATAGCATATGACATGGTAAAAACGACCAAAAGACAATTAATATACATTGATAATTTCATAGATATTTGTTTTTATTTGAGATTTGTTTATGAATTCGAAAAAACGATTCACATATTCGGCGTATTATTGCTGTATTTCTGCAGTTTATATTCACATAAAGGAAGGACGAAAATACGTAATTTTTTCAGATAGTATTGTCATGGTAAAAATAATAATTAAAAAAAAGATTGAGAAAATGGTTGTTTTATTGGTAAGAAGATGCTGGATTTATAAGCATTTGAAAATGATTGAGTAGATGATAGTTAGTGGATTCCAAAAAACATGATGAAAATTGGGTAAATTTTTTACTTCTTATAAATAATTTCTGAAATGTATTTTTTACAAATTTTGGTGAATATACGGTTTGTTGATTGCTAGATGTTGAGAAAATAATTTGAAATTTTCTTGTTCTTTAAATTTTTAATAGAAATATAATTAGAAAACTGTTGTCTGAAGGCTCACAGTGAAACTGCTGCATTCATGCCAACATGAAACATAATACTTGTAAAATAAATGGATGTTGTAGGAAGGATTCAGAAAAAGATATAAAAGAAAAGTAAGTACATAGGTAGTTAGGTACATATATTTAGAAGTAATCAACTACGTGGTTAACTTACAGAAGAATCATAGGTTTCGTGTTCGATGAACCACTGCTCGATTCTCATATCGGATAATGATCGTAATAGGATTACAAATACAAAACCCAAACATGACAGCAAGGCGATTAAATATCGTTTATCGATATACACCATAACTATATCAAAATTTTAAAAATCTAAGCAATCACTGATAAATTGAAGTAAATAACTATACGTGTACCACAGTCTAATACGTACGTAGTGGTTCAGTTGATAATTAAAAAATATTCGAATAACTACGATTGCCTCTTTTTTGCGCGTTTTCCTCTTAGAAATCATATGCGATTGAATTTTATTTGATACCGGCAGTACAGCCTGATAGGAGTGCTGATAAGTTTTTCAATTGTCAAGCCCTTTCCGTTTCATAATCAGTGTTTTAAAAATTCGTGAATAGTAGTTGCTACTTTGAACATCTTTATCATTCCAGATTTACTTTTATTTTGACATGGCTTTTTTTAAAAAATTTTATGATACTCTAACAAGTTTTCAAAAAACTAGTTTTCAAAAATTTGAAAATTTTTTGTGTCTAAAGGCGATATTTTGCCTTCTCAACTTTAGAAAAATAATTATATTTACCTATTTTTTCAATATTCAGTGGCTTTCAAACTATTTATATTCATTGGCTGATTCAAGGGAAAAGGCCCAGTTGTTATGTTATACATAGGTAGGTCTAGGTATCTAACTACCTATATGTATCTATTTCACTGTATTCTTCTCCTTTAAAGTCACGCTATCAAGTCGCGATAATATTTCTCGGAAATTCCACCGCTAAAGAAATTTTTATTTGGGTTAATAAAACCTAAAATGCAAATCTGGTGCATTAGTAAAAAGAGTCGCGCTCGTGATGTTGTCGCTAAATTAAGGATTAAGTTGTAAATATATCGGACGTTTTTGGCATCGCGTTGTATTTAAAAAACTCGTCCTTGAACCACGGCACCACGCAGTAAAAAAAACGCGTTTCAAAGGAAAAAACTAGTCGCGACTGTTTACGCCTGCGTCCTAGGGTGAATCCGGTTCCGACGATTTTGATTGGTTATTAAATTCAAAAAGAAATCACTTACTTCATCTGGTTGGTCATCCTAAATTGAGGTGAGAAATTACATTCGTACTTGCGAGTACATTCATTTCGCTCTTAATTTCTTTCATTTTAACCGTGTGTAGTTTTATTTTTTTTAGCTGAGTTTTTAACTAAAAAACCACAGCTATTACAGCCTACCTAATTTGTTTTCCTGAAAGATGTAATGAAAAGATCCATTTTCCATTAAATCTTATTTTACTTACTTGCAAACAGTTTTTTGTACCCAACGCCTAAAACTATTTACGAATTTTCCACAGCGAACTTGACTATCTTCATGATTCCGCAGAAAAGATGACTATCTCTATTTTCCAAAATGAAATTGAGGAAAATAATGACCCCTTACAAATTCTGACGTTGCCTCAATGGTGCGTAACATTGTGAGGAGTTGTCTCGCGCTTGAAGTAATACCCGGTTTTGTTAGTTTTTCAAATCTATGTACACCCTTATTCCGACAGTTTACTTATTTTTAAACAAGTAAAAGGGTTCTTTATTTTTCAAATGATTACCACAAAAAAAATTCAGTTTACATTGTTTTGACATTTCTATTGTTACACTAACTACAATATAATACTTAATCATCATCATATGAGTAGTATTGAATTTAATGTAAAAATCTTCAAAATAAGATGTTTTCATAATGTACTAAAAATAGTTTTGGAGCCACTGAATATTGAAAAAATAGATGAATAATCATTTTTCTGAATTCACTAGACGAAGTATGGTCCTAGTCTGCAAAAAATTCGTAAATTGAAAATAATTTTTTTTTAAAGTTCTCACTCTTCAACTATGCTTCTGTGTTCTAATTCTTGTCCATCATTTGAGATACCATTCCAGGATTGTAATTTTGTAGAACCGAATAAGTAGTAGAGTGAAGCGCCGATGAAATAAAGAGCTGGAACAGCTATGATGAAAGGTAATGGGTGATGTGATAATAACCATTGTTTCTGAAAAATTTACAACAAAAAATTGTTTGTATTGTTGGATATGCAAGCGATAACTTTTAGTGAGATAAAAATAATATCAATTTACAATCGGATTTTCCAACAGGTACACCCATAAAAGACCCAATGCATAAAATGAATATTGTATTCCGTTTAATAAACTCGCAAATCTGGGTGATAAGTCAATCACAGTAGTTCTAATAAGAGTTGTAGGGATTAAATTATGTTGCTGAAGTAGACTTTCTTTCGTTAAATTCGAGTGCAAGAAAAGAACAACACTCACTGTGTAGATATATCTGCGCTGATAGCGAATATTAGATCCAAAAGGTAAAGTAGTAACCTGACAATTGGGTAATTACACATATATGATAGATAGAAAGCAATGAGTATTACACCTTGGGCAACGAAAGTAACGCACACGAATACCTTCAAATGCTGTGGAAATAATTAGTGCATTTTTAATTAATTTATGGAATGAATTATGTTAGTAAAATTACCATCTAACCTCGTTGTTGGTGACGATATTGTTATTTCTGACATAATCTACAATACAGCCTACGATCATGATGAAAATTGATGAACTCGCGTTTAATATCAACATATTGTCGTTTCCTTCAAAATGTGGTAATAAGCTTGGTAATATTCCAGATATAATGAAAGTACTGACACCAGTTATGAACGAAGCTCCATTCAGTGCCCAAATTGATTTAGATGTGAGTATTGGTAACCACGGGTATTGGCTCTTGAGAACAAAAATTATATTTATTTAAATATTATCCTTCAAACGAATCATCAAATGTCATTAGTAGAAATGAAATTATGCAAGTACCAGCGCTACACTTTTTTCATCCAAAAATTTAAGTCTTTCTTGTAAAATAACCTTCTCGGTATTTGATAAGTTTTCATCTTGGGATGGATCATTTTTCACCGACAATAACCAAACGATTGCCCAAATAGCCGCGCAGGTTGCTTAAATGAATAAAGTTTGAAAAGGATTGATTGTAGATAAGAATGCAGATACCGTTATTAACTATAAATCAGTACATTATACCTACGAATTCCAAGGGATTGTTTTCCTCTGTGAAGAACATCACTCGGATTATCTCAGATAACTGATATCCGGCTAAAGTAAAAGACACGTATTTTGATCTATGTTGTAAGGTTGTCCATCGAGACCAAACGTCCGCTATAGAGCTGTACATTACACCCTAATTAGGAAATAAACTCGATATGAGCATCAATGATTGAAGATATGAACACCCATATTCATACACACTTGCATCGCTGCGTCGAAAAAATTGGCCGCCATGAATAAAAGTAAATTTATATTGAGGAGAAATCCGGATAACAAATTAATACCCGCGCATAAAAGCATCGCAACACCGAAGACAACCGATCCTCCATAATGGGTACTTATAATTCCTCCAACTAATGATGTCATTAGGCCGATGAAGTAAATGACATTTGTCACCTGGTGTAAGAAATGAAAAGAAAAATTCGTGTAATTCTGTATGCAAAATACATACATTCATATGTATAAACTAGGTATGTGGTTAACTTACAGAAGAAGAATCATGGGTTATGTCATTGATGTTCATCCATTGTGAAGTTCTCATTTGAGATGATGTTGGCAATAGTTCCATTAAGGCAAAACCCAAACATGATAGTAAGGCGATCAAATATCGTTTATCAATACACAGCATAACTGTATTAAAACTTTTAAAATCTAAGTAATCACTAATAAATTGTAATAAATGATTGTACGCGAACACAAGAATTATTCTACTATAAGGTATCACAGTCTAATACGTAGTGATTCAGTCAATAGTTGAAAAATAAAATAATTGGCTCTTTTTTGCATGCTTTCCTCTGAGGAATTACATGCGATTGAATTCTGTTTGGTATCGCTGTATAGCCTGATAGGAGTGTTGATAAGTTTTTTAAATTGTCATACGCTTTCCGCTTCATAATCAGTGTTTTATAAAATTAATGAATAATGCTTGTCTCTGCGAGAAGTTGACATTTCGATCATTCTAGATTTACTTTTATTTTGACATGGCTATCTTTTAAGAGTTTTATGATGTTCCAAAAAATTTTCAAAACTAGTTTTAGAAAATATGAAAATATTTTGCCCTCTAAACTTCCGAAAAATAATTATTTACCTATTTTTTCAGAGACTTTCAAACTATTCATAATGCGGATGAAAAACTCCTATCTCATGTATTTTTGCATTATATTCAATACTACTCATGAGTTGTTAATTAATTACTATTATATCAAAAATAAGTTTGATTTCACGTGTAGTTATTTGCCTTACAAACACAATCGCAACTCATTACAATTAACAGACCTAAATTGAATTCATTTATGTAAAAAAATCCTATGATCGTTATAGGTTGTTTTAGAGAAAATAGGTACAATGTGATGAGATGTTCCTTGCTGACTACTTATATACCAAATACAAAGTTCGTGCCACCATCCTACACCTTATTATGACGCACAGACGAGTATATGCACGTATTAACATGTGCGATTACATTCGTCTAGTATGCAGAACCGTATTCAGTCGCTGATTTTTGTTTTTTTCGTTGAATAATAATCCAAATATATGCGTTTAGCCTCTAAATATGTTTTCAAAATCAAAACTCTGTTATTAATAATTTTGAGCATCAAATTTTTTATTTAATAAAAATAGCACATAAATTTTGTTTTGTTTAAAAGAACACATAAAGTGCCTGAACATTTACAGCCATAACTCTACTGGTTTAGAACAAATTTTATTGTTTTTTTCCAACAACCGCGTTTCATAGCTGCTAAATGACCACAAAAGTAAGTTCTAAATTTTCAAAAAACAATTTTTTGTGGTCGTTTCGCAGCTATGAAACGCTATAACAAATTGGTTGTTGGAAAAGAGCAAAGTAAGTACTCAACACGTTAGTTCGAAAAATATTCAATATCTATAGCTAATAATTGGTTATCGTAAAAATGAAATCTTGTGCTTTACTGCTTGTATAAAGTATTAGTGTTATTTAAAATCTCAACTGTTACAGAACAGAGAATGTGAAATTAAGAAAACAAATCATACCAAGCATAAATAATTTTAATACTTATTCCAATATTATTAACATTGTGTGACTTATCGATAAACAACTGTTGCACGTACGCTACACGATAGAAATAGGTATAAATTGTGACTATTGGGATAAAATGTAACAAAACTTCGTAGATGCAAATATAAAAACGATTTATTCTCTTCATGAACAAAAACGAAAATTACAAAATTCAACCAAACTCAAAGACAAAAAAACCAGGCTGCCTATTCCGAGAACAACCTTGAAAAAGAAAACGGTAAAAGTATTCGACAAAAAACATAACCTATCAACCTAACAAGGTGTTGTCACAGATACAACCCAATACCCCCCCATGACAACGGCTTGTAAGGGGTTTTGAACATAAAAAAATACAAAAGACATATATAACTAAAATAGACTATAAACGTAATAGTAAACGTATGAAAGTACAAAAGTAATAAGCATTCTATATATAAAGAGAACATTTGGAAAGTAAAAAAAAATTAATAAAATTTAAACAACAACTTAAATTTAGTCAGTACAAACTTGAACTAAAAAGGGTCGTATGTTCATAAACATATCAATATCATTAGCTTTAGTAAGGATATCGGCTAACTGGTATTTACCAGGAATACTCTTAATAATGAACTCATTATTATCGACAGCTTGTCTAATTGCAAAATACTTAGTTAATAAAAATCGACTTTCTCTCGACTCTGTACCTTTTGCAATGCTCATAGCACTTGAACTATCTTCGTAAATAATCGCAGGATCTGTCACTTTTAATATTTTCTCATTCAACTCACGAACAAATGTAATATTTTTTGTAGCATCATTTAACGCAACATATTCAGCAGCACTTGTAGAAGTCATAGTACGAGCTTGCTTCTTACATCCCCATTCAATTAAATCACCGTACGAGTAAATTAAAAAACCAGATGTAGATTGATACTCTTCATCTTTTACATTCGCAAATGAAGCATCGACAAACGCAGTAATAGGGTTCTCACCCTTTGATTCGAAAATAATACCCAATTCTTTCGTACCTGCTAAGTAACGCAAAATTCTTTTCGCATATTGAAAAATCTCCTTTGTAAACGTAGTCTGAAAACGACTTAGATAATTAACGGAGTAAAGAATATCAGGTCTTGTATTTCTAGCAACATACATGAGACCTCCGATCAAACTTCGAAATTCAGTAGATTCAGACTTAATATCGCTTTTAACTATGTTTAAGCCAGTTTCCATAGGAGTACTCTTAGGATGACACTCATTTAGACCAAACTTTACCAACAATTTCTCAATATAATCACGCTGATTCATGATAATCCTTGACTCACTACGAACGATATTAACACCTAAGAAACACTTCGGATTTCTGACGACTTTTGTTTTAAAATTTGACTTTAGCTCATCTAAAGTATTTTCGATGAATTCTAAACAATTACCGGCAATTAAAATGTCGTCTACGTAAATCGTTAGAATACACGTAACATTATCATTAATGTAAAAAAAGACGCACTTATCAGGAATAAAACGAATGAAGCCTATAGACAAGATGACAGTTTCTAATTTTTTATACCATATCCTTGAGCTTACAGGCAATCCATACAACGCACGATTCAATTTTAAAACAAATTCTTGACCATCGATAGCTAGACCATCAGGGACTAAAATATAACAATCGAAATCAATTTCACCGTATAAAAAGGCGGTTTTGATATCAATCTGAATAAGATTCAAATTTAGGCGATTCACTATACTTAATAGCCATCGAACAATAACCATAGAAACAACAGGAGAGTATTTATCTTCTTCGTTAAATAACTTTTTTTGACTACTGCCAATCGCAACTAACCTTGCTCTAGCATATTCTTTGCCATCCTGATCAATTTTAACCGAATAGACCCACATTGTAGGAACAGCTTTGATACTAGGTTTCATATCTTTTCTACTAACCACAGTAAATGTATCAAGATCATAAAGACATACATACTCTTCTTTCATCGCAGCAATCCAAACATCAGCAAAATACGAACTTTTTGCTTCCTTGAATGACATCGGAATATTATCACTCAAACGCTGATTCTCATTGCTAGAAACAACCGACAAAGCATAACTATGATCTAAAACCACCGTAGGAACATCGGGTTGCTCATAAGCAAATTCATCTCCACTAAATTCAAAATCACCGCAAACTACAGCACCTTTTTCTTTCAATTCTTTGAAACTCCTATTTTCAACAAAATCAACATTACACGAACGATAAACAGTTTTTGAAACTGGGTTCATCATTAAATAACCGTTATGAGTGAATCCAATCAATGCCCTTTCAATTGCTCTAGGACCCAACTTATTATCTTCACGAATAGGCTTGTCAATGTGCTGAAAACCTACACAACCAAATACTTTTATATTACTTAAATCAGGTTTTTTACCGTAATACAATTCAAACGGAGTTTTCATATCACTATTGGCCTTAGTTGGAGATCGATTAATCAAATACGTTGCTGCTCGTACAGCATATGGCCATTCTTCTTTATCGAGACCACAATCAAACATCATAGACCTTGTTCGTTCCATTAAAGTTCGATTAAAACGTTCCGCTCTAGAATTTTGTTCTGGAGTGTGTGGATTCGAAGATTCAATTGAAATTCCCTTTTCTTTACAACATGCAGCTACATCTCCCATAACAAACTCACGCGCGTTATCACATCGAAATATACGAATTTTTACAGCTGGAAAATCAGCTTCTATTTTTTTTACATAATCTTTAAATGATTCAGCAACCTCCTTTCTCGTCTTGATTGTATAAACAACAGTAAAATTTGAAAAATCTTCTATAAACGACACGACATACTGCTCTCCGGTACGACTATTCTCTGACAAAGGACCTAAAACATCTGAGGAAACTATCTCTAAAATGCGAATTCCTTTTTCACGATCCTTTTTATGAGGAATGCGATGTGATTTTGCCAACTTACAATTATCGCAGTCTTCAAAATCTCTAACATCACATTTTAATTTTGGTACACCTTCACATACTTCGCTTAATTTTTCAAGATATTTGGACGATAAATGTCCCATTCGACGATGCCAAAGCATCTTTAACTCCTTTGAATTCACTACAACTAAAGTAAGAGGAAACTGATCTAAAGTAATTTCAGCTTCTACTACCTTTGCACGCTGTTTCTTTAGAGCAACAAAGATCGACTGTTTTGACTCCGGATCGAATACATTTGCATAATTTCTTTTAAAATGAATCTCATAACCTGATTCTGTAATTTTATTTTCGGATATCATAGAATAACCAAATGTAGGTACCAACAATACATCACGCAAATTAACAATATTTTGATTGCCATCCACATCTTTCACAACAACGTTTAAATCTCCTTTACATTCAACTTCATGCACACTATCGTCTGCTGCTCTCATACTTTTGAATTTTATATCAACAACATTGAACATACCAAAAGAATTATTTATAACATGATCTGTAGCTCCTGTATCTAAAATAAACTCGATTTTTTTACTAGTCTTATTTTTATCAATAACATTACTATTATTATTATTACTAGATACCTGAAGAGTTGCACTATCTACTTCGCGAGCTACAAAAACATTTGAATCTTTTTCATTACCAAAATCGAAGTGAATGTCGTTAACTAATTTCGATACCATCGCAAATGGGATGCTTTCCTTTTTATTTTCCCGAACACTCGATTTCTCTTCCTTAGACTGGGGTTTAGCTTCATCTCGGCGTACTTGATTTCCTTGGTTCAAATTATCACGTTGGTTACCACGATGTTGGTTTTCACGATTGTTTAGGTATGAAGATTTAACAATCTTGGATGAACAATTCTTTTTTACATGTCCATAGCCTTGACAGTTGAAACACTTGATTTCATTACTTCGATGTTTATCATTACTGGAAAAATTCTCTTTTTGATAATTGGAACGATTACCATAACGGATTTCATTGGGACGATGCGGACGAAAATTTCTGTTATCATCATTATTATCACGTTGATATTTTCTAGAAATAAACGCTCGATTTTCATTATTATTGATTTTGATATCTCTTCTGGCAAATTCTGCGATTTCTTTAGCTTTTGCTTGTAGTTTTTTATACGTCTTATCATTTTCACTAGCAACAGACCACCAGGTACGAACTTCATTAAACGAACTTGGAAGTGAAGTTCTAAATTGCTCAATCTCTTCTTCAGCACTCAAGTTAACTCCAGCATTTCTCATTTTTGTTGCAACATTTTCAAACTTTTCAATATAACCTTCCATGTTTCCTCCTTCATGAAATTGTAAAGAGTAAAATTCACGTCGGACGTTATCTTTGCCTACATCGCTTTTTGTTTGATAATACTGGCGAAGATTGGTCATCATTTCAAATGCTGTTACACAATTCTTCACTCGAACTAGTACTTTTGCACTTAGACGCTCTACAATATGACACATTGCTTTTGTATTTGAAACACGAAACTCTTTAAAATTATCTTTCTTACGATCATTTATACTTGCAGCTTGATAAGCTTTCTCAGTTTCGTCATCTTCCAAAATATCACTTAATCCCTCTTTCATTAAGCTAAATTTTAATCTCGTTTCAAAATCGTCAAAGTTCTTTCCATCAAAAATCAATAGTTTACTTATTAAATTGCTTTCCATTGTGGCAGTTACGCTCACCTGTTCCAAATTGCTATACAATTTATCTTCCGTTTGATCAGTCCCTGTTAAGGCCAACTGATTTGTATGCGAAAAATTACAGGATCGTGGAGGATTTCGTCTTAATGGTTGACTTTGAATCTTATTTGGATGTTTATTCCTCTTAGCCATTACTCAAAAGAAGAGGATGTGATCTGCCACACATGGTGATTTCATCACTCCCACGCAAAATGATATAAAATACGAAAAAATGATACTTGCGGATATTAAAACAGTACAAGAACGGTACCAAACGCTACTGCTACCATATTGGGATAAAATGTAACAAAACTTCGTAGATGCAAATATAAAAACGATTTATTCTCTTCATGAACAAAAACGAAAATTACAAAATTCAACCAAACTCAAAGACAAAAAAACCAGGCTGCCTATTCCGAGAACAACCTTGAAAAAGAAAACGGTAAAAGTATTCGACAAAAAACATAACCTATCAACCTAACAAGGTGTTGTCACAGATACAACCCAATAGTGACACGTCACACAGTCATATCGATGCTTTTCTTCAAAAACCACGTAAGTCCAAATATATAAATTTTTCAGGAACGAGTATTTTATTTTGGGTGACAGACTTACGAGGTTTCTTTTTTTACGGATAGAAGCGCTAGTTGATGATTTGGACTTACGAGGTTTTCAAAATCGAATTCCTCGATTTTTTTTACATAAGAAACCATTTACGTAAGTCCAAAATATATAAATTTTTCAGGAGAGGTACGAGTATTTTCTTTTGATGACAGACTTACGAGGTTTCTTTTTTTACGGATAGAAGCGCTAGTTGATGATTTGGACTTACGAGGTTTTCAAAATCGAATTCCTCGATTTTTTTTTACATAAGAAACCACTTAAAAGTGAATTTTGCGTAAGTCTGACTTACGTGGTTTTTGAAGAAAAGCATCGATATGCTCAAACGCGCCAATATTGATAACCAACTTGTTTGTTTTGATTCATATGATGAAAACTAAAATTACTTTCCAACTATCCTCCGATTCTTATGTTCCTCCAATTCTTGTACATTTTTCGACGTACCATTCGCGCCTATGAAATAAAGTGCTACAATTCCTATGATGAAAGGAGATATATGAAAAAGGTCTAGCCAATCTTCCTAAAAAATTTACATCGCATATTTCAAAATTTATTTGCTGGATTTTTGGCATAAAGGCCATAACCATTTGTAAGAAAGGAAAGAAATTAGCTTACGCTAAAAACAGGCAATAAGGTCAGACATAATAGCCCAAATGTATTAGATGAATTCTCTATTCCCATTAATACGCTCGGTAATGTTCTCATTTGAGATAATATTTGTAAAAGCTCCATGAATACAAAACCCGAACGTGACAGCGTGGTGATCAAAAAATGTCGTTTACCGATGCACCTTATAATTATATCAAAATTTTAAAATCTAAGCACTCACTGATAAATTGTAGCAAATAACTGTACGCGAATACAAGAATTATTCTACCATAAGGTACCACAGTCTAATACGTTATGATTCAGTTAATGGCTGAATAATATTCGAATAAAGATTACTCATTATTTTTTGTGCGATTTTCTCGTAAAAAACATATGCAGTTGAATTTTATTTGATATGGCTATATAGCATGATAGGAGTGTTGATAAGTAGTTCGGTTATCGAGCACGTTCTGTTTCATAAACAGTTACAAAAATTCATGAGTAATTGGGACCACTGCTGAAAATAAACATTTCGTACATTTAAGATTTACTTTTATGTTGAAATTATTGTCTTTCAAACGTTAGTATGGATTTAGGAGCCTTAGCAAGCGAGGAAGTCGATTTGTCATCCTTTTCATCATAATCACTGTTCTTGAATGTTTCCCTTTCACCGATCATTTATTGTAAAATTAGGTGTGTTAAATTATCGTAGTCCTTCTCTAAAAATTTCGGCAAAAATTGTTTTATCATTGAAACTGAGTTATCAATTGAATTCTTCAATTATTTCTAATCGAATCAATTGTATCATAGTTTATAATAATTTTTTTTTTTTCTGAAAATAAGTCAAATCAAATTGAAATGAAATGAAGGATATCACGAATGACTAATGAGATAATTTGAACTTGATTAATGCAAAGAACAATTTCACATTGAAATAATCTGAAAAAGGAAAACGTTACGCCCAGTACATTACACACGGTATACTGACCGTGAGTGATTTGATCATTGAAGATTTAAAAAAATGGTATTCTCATATACCTGTAGTCTAAAGCATAGCGTACGCGTTTATATAATTCTCAAATTTAGAAACTATTTTTTTTGAAAAAATTTGAAGCATCATAAAATTTTTGAACTTTCACCCACTTGTGCGAAGAATAAATTTCAACTAGGAGTTTTCATCTGGAGAGGGATCATTTTTCACAAACAGTAATCATAAGATGCCCCAAATCCAATTTATCATGAAAGCTTAAAAACTCTTCAAATACAAATTTATTAAGAAACGTGTTGTAGTGAATGGTCAACTGTTATGAAGTCATAAGAATGATGTTTGCATAATCAATATATTGAAGGGGCTGAGGTATACTATTTAAAATGAAAAGAGATTGAAAATAGATATGTAATATGAGAATATGGGAGTTGCGTCATCATGTAGAACATATCATGCAGTATTATTGTTAAAAACTGTGTCTGGAGATAGGGGCGGGGGTGAGAACGAAAATATTCTGAATTTATTGAAAAAAAGTATGGAAAAACTTTTTTTTAATTTTTATGAAGAATGACTTTTGAAAACGCCCATTAAGTACTATATTTGAAAATTGCTGAATAGATTAGAGCGCACTTCCCTCAACACAAGGTAGATATGCTCACTGCTACATAATTATGCCTACGTTTATGTTTTAAATTTTTAAAATTATAAATATAAAAAATTAGTAAATATTTAAGTATTTTAATGCTCAAAGTTTTATTAGAAGAAACATAAAAATGGTTTTTGGTCTGAGAAAAAGGAATAGTTTTTCATGTCAATATAATATAATGTTTTTAAATTTTTTGGTTGAAGTTGAGTATGAAGAAAATTAAATGCGTTCATGTTGGAGCATCAATAAAGAAGTATGCTTACAAAATAAGAGTAATTGTAATTTGATGATGTTTGATTATTAAAAAAAAAAAATAAAATAAAATGCAAACAAACTTGAAGTAGTAATAGTGTATTTCACAACTAGGGAGGTAAAAGTGATGCTTGACGAGTGTGAGGTTTGTTGCCCGAGCAAAGCGAGGGTGATAAGTCACACGAGTCTAGAATCAATTTTTCTCCTGAGTAGTGAACGAAATTTTTCCTAAATGCGGGAGAAAAGCGCTCGTTTGAGACCCGAGAGATTAGCGAGCGGGAGGTAAAGTAGCGCTTTCCTCCCGCAAGTATGAAAATATGTTTTCGGTTGAATTGTTCGGGTTCGTTTTGTTTTATTTATTAATGCTTAAAGAAGATGTGACTGTTGAAACAATTTTGAAAAATTGATTAGTTTTATTATTTAGGAAGGATGCAACCAACGTATCTCGAGCGTGCTATAACTTCTTTTAGAAACAATTAATTAAAAATTTGACACACATGTGTCTTCGTCTTTCATTTACAAACATCTCAACAAGAAAAAAATTGAAAAAATTTGAAAACTGACAAAGATAGAGTGCATCTAAATTCGGATGAGAGGGGAGGGTTCAAAATTCGAAACGTGATTGTTTAAAAACGGTCACGTGACTTTCACCATTAGGTTGAAATTTGTTGTTCGTAGAGCAGTACAGAATAGACTTAATTACCACATAAAAAAAAAAATGTAAGAATGATAGTAGAGCAACTAAGTGAGTAAAAGATGTTATAAAATCAGTGTTGACATCAACCATCATCACTTTGCTAATGTGACTACTGGTGCTATTGCAGCCCAGGAAAGCATTCTGAGGTTTTAATCATGAAGAAATTAAATAAAGTGAGTAGAACGGTTGCAGCATAAAGCAATACCTGAGCCTGTTATTCTTCTTAAATCAACGATACGCGAAATAGGAGATTTTCACGTGTTGAAAAAAGTTTCAGAGCTCTCAATATTGAAAAAATGTGTAAAAAATAATTATTTTGTTGGAATTTACAAAACGAAATATGGTCCTAATGCGCAAAAATATTCTTAAATTTTCTGATAATTATTTTTTTGAAAAATTTCAAACTTCAACAACTATTGCCCAGTTGCTAGTAATTGATTTCAACTTTAAAGCTTAAAATTTTTTGAGCATACTTTTGTTGTCATTTATCAACCATCAAACGTTTAGTAAGATAGATTTTTGAAAATTTGTTATAACCTAGAAGGTACTGAACACGTCACCTTGAATGATATTCAGTATTCATAGCTAAAACATGATTGTTGTAGAAATGAAATCTTGTTGGGATGAAAATAAAGTTTATTACGTGATGTAATATTCGCTAAACAAAAAATGTGAAAGTATGGAAATACAAATCATAACAATACATAAATAATTTGTATTACTTATTTCAATATTGTTAACATTTTGTGACTTATCCATAAAGAATTGCTGCACATATGCTACACGATACAAATAGGTATACATTGTGGCAGTTGTGGCACATCGCAGTTGTATGCCAAAACGCATTAAAATTGATAAATTTTTTCATGTTTGATTCATGTGTATGATGAACGTTGAAATTACTCTCTAATTACCATATGATTTCCATGTTCCTCTAATTCTTGGCCATATTTTGATGTTCCATTCCACGATTGCAGTTGTGTAGAACCAAATATATAATATAGTAAGCCAACTATGATATAGAGAACTGCGAGAGCTATGACGAAAGGTGATAAATAATAAAGGAAACCCAAATGTGGCTGAAAAATTTTCAACACATATTTACAAATTTATTTGCTGTATTGTTCGACATATAGGTAATAACTAGGGCTAGGATTTATATGCGCTTAAAATTCGATTATATGCGCATTAAATATGCGCTAAAAATGATGTAAATATGCGAATATATGCGCTATAAAAGTATAAATATGCAAGTATATGCGCTATAAAAGTGCAGCATGTGGCATATCAAAATAAAGGTATTTTCAATCTGTAACTGAAATTGAAGTGAATAAACGAGAAAAATACGCCAGTTCAGATTTATTCGAAAATTAAACATTAGAATAACATCCAATAACGAGATGTTCTTTAAGATTTTCAATTAAAAATGATTTCCTGTTGTCCCTAAGCACACTTTTCAAAGTGCTGAATGGACAAACAAACGTCTTTCACTTTCGTTCCTTGATAAAGTTGATAATCAGATCTGCCAAATGAACGAAAAATTTCTCGTTCGTTCAGATGACATCACATGAGTTCATTTTTTTTATCAAAAAAATCGATTTGTTTTCTCGAAATTTCGCGTTTTTGCATTAATTTTCGTGATTTTTTTGTAAATATGCGCTAACCAGCCAAATACGCGCTAACCAGCCAAATATGCGCTAAATATGCGCTATAAAGATACTTTTTGATGAAAATATGCAAATATATGCATTTAAACCCTAAATATGCGCGTATATGCGCTAAAAAATTTCACCATTCTTCTTCAAAATGTATGAATCGCAATAGAAACGGCGATATGCGGTAATTAGTATAGCCAAAACAGATATGCGTTTGCATATTAATCCTAGCCCTAGTAATAACTCAATGAAAGAAAGAAAAGAAAACAACTTACAATAAAAATTGCCAAAAGGGTCACACATAACATTGCAAATGTATTAAATGAATTCTCTATTCCGTTTAGTAAGCTCGCGTATCTCGGTGATAAATCTACCACAGTAGTTCTAAGAATAATTGTAAATATTTAATAATGTTTCATGAGTAGACTTCTTGTCTCTAAATTTAAATCCGAAAGTAGGAAAAAAACTCACTTTAGAGATACTTCTGCGCTGGTTCTAAATATTAGGCACAAAACAAAAAGCACGCACATGGCAGCTGGGTAATCAAATGATGAATAAAAAGCGAACAGTATAATACCTTGGGCAATGAAACTAACGCTCACCAGTAGCTTCAACTGTTGTGGGAAGAATTTATGTGCATGAAACTGATTTGTTAGATATTATGTTTATGTGATTTCCCTCTAACCTTGTTATTGCTGACGATATTCTTATTTCTGATACAATCCACAATGCAGCCCATGATCATGGTGAAGATGAAAATTAATAAACCCGAGATGAATGTCACTATCTCATATGGCCTTGATACCTTATCTTGTAGTTGATGTGATAAAAAAGTTTCTAATATTTGAACTATAATGAAATTACTTCCACCTTTTACAAACGCAGCTATATTCAATGCCCAAAATGATTTGGATTTGAGTATTGGTAACCATGGGTATTGACTCTGGGGAACAAAAATTAAATCTATTTAAGAACGATCTCTCGGAAGAACCACCAAATGACCTTAGTAGAAATGAAATTATGCTAGTACCAACGCTACGCTCTTTTCATCCAAAAATTTAAGTCTTTCTTGTAAAATAATCTTCTCGGTGTTTGATAAGTTTTCATCTTGAGACGGATCATTTTTCACGAATAGTAACCATACGATTGCCCAAGTAACGGTGCCGATTGCTTAAACGAATGAAGTTTGAACAAGGTTTATTCCAGATAAGAATGCAGATAGAGGCAAGAACTATGGATCAGTACATTGTACCTACGAATTCCACGGGGGTGTTTTGCTGTGAAAAGAACATCAGTTGGATTATCTCAGCTAAATGGCATCCGGCTAAAATAAAAGACACGTATTTCGATCTATGCTGTAAGGTTGTCCATCGAGACCAAACGTCCGCTATAGAACTGTATATTAGTCCCTAATGGGGAAACAGACTGTATAGGCATCAATAATTGAAGATATGAAAAGCTATATGAATACACACTTGTATTGCCCCGTCGAAGAACTTGAATATCATGAATAAAACTAAATTTATGCGGAGGAGAAGTCCTAGTAGTGAATTGATACCCGCGCATAAAAGCATCGCAATACCAAAGGTTACCGCTCCTCCATAACGGTTACCTACAATTCCTCCAAATAATGATGTCATTTGGCCGATGTAGAAAATTACATTAATAACCGCAAATATGGTCTGAAAATAAAAATTCGTTTAGTTCTGCATGCCAAAAGCATTTAGTCCATTAAATCTAGAGAGGAAATAGTCAAAGTACTGCAAAAATTCTCATCACAGACTTTTTTGGTGCATAATGCAAGAAATGCGTCCACAAACAATATTATAAAAGTCCCCATGGGTAGCGCTAGCTAAATTCACAGTGGGTCAAACCCAACTCTAAAAATGTTTTTTTCATATTATCCCCCAAATATCAGTTTTAGGGGGAAAATAGGTTAATACAATTTTGTAGCAGACCTAATTTTCTACAACTTTTTTCCGTACAATTTTTTGTAGGTGCCATAGGTACGGCTGGGGAGAATCCTAAAGAAGAGGAGTTTTAAGGGAGGCATTATAATAACCATTAGTAGGCGATGAAAGTTGACAATATAAATTGCATCGATGGTGCATGAAGGCTCACGCTAAGGGCAGTAGAACGGAAGTATTCATGCCAACATATAAAGCATGCGATGCGGTTTTATTTACCAAGTACTTGAGAAATAAATGTATGTTGTAGAAGAAGCAGATATTAGAAAGTATAAAGTCAGGAGTAACAAACTATATAGTTAACTTACAGTAGAATAATTAATGCTATAGTGCTCGATATAAATCCATTGAAAAGTTCTCATTCCTGTTAATATTTGCAGTAGCATCATAAATGCGAAACCCAAACATGACAGTAAGGTGATCAAATATCTTTTCCCGATGCACACCATAATTATATCGAAGTTTTAAAAATTCAAGTAATCAGTGTTAAATTGTAGTAAATGATACGCGAACACAAGAATTATGTACCATAAGATACCACAGTCTCATACGTGATGATTCAGTTAGCCTTCTAAAAGCGATAGAAACTACGGAACTAGTTGAAAAGTAATTTTCATCGAATGCTTGTTCCTTCTTGCGCGATTTCCTCTTAAAAATCATATACGATTTAATTTCATTTGATATCGCAGTATTGTTGATAAATTTTTCAGTTATCAACCCTTTCCGTTTCGTAATCAGTGTTGTATAAAATTCATGTATAATTGTCACGGCTGCAGAATATATACATTTTGATCATTTCAGATTCACTTTTATTTTAAAATGGCTATGTTTTCGATCTTCAGTATGGATTTAGGGATCTTAGCAAGTGAGGAAGTCTATTTGTTAACTTTTTTGTCATGATTGCTGCTCTCAAATGTTTCCTTGTCACTGATCGTTTATTTATTGTAAAATTGGATGTGTTGAATTACCTTAATCCTTCACTAAAAATTTCGGCAAAAATTGTTTTATCATCGAAACTAAGTTATTAAAAAATTTTGTAATTATTTCTTATCGAATTAATTGTATTGTAGTTTATAATAATTCAATTTTTCGCTGAAAACATATCAAATTAATGAAAAGCAATGAAGGATGCTACTACATAGTATCTAGTGATGGAGTTATAGTACAGGAAAATAAGTTCATTTTTTGACCGAACCTGGAAAAAAATGGTAGTGAGCTGAATTTCACATTATTTGTGCAGAATGGTGTCCTCAACAAGGTATAAAAAGTTTTCACCCGTATGGGGTGAGCTAACCCCTGGAGGGGGCCAAAACCCCGCAAAAAACAGTTTTTCAGCTATTGTTTGCTAATATCTCCGAAAATAAGGGTTCTACGTCAAAATAAGTTATATCAAAAAATGTTCCCCGTTAAATTTCTTACAAAATCAGTAAAACAGTTTTCTCAAAAAGTCATTACCAAGCCCAAAATGTGGGAGGTCAAAATATATCAATTTTTAGAATTCTTTTCAAAAATCAGTTCTTTGTTTATATCTTCTATACGGTGCGTCCTACGCAAAAGTTGTTAATATTGAAAAATATTCCCCGTTCAATTTTCTATAAGGTACACGAAAGACTTTTCTCAAAAGGGCCCAAAGTGGGGGGTCCAAAATACATAAAATTTTCGAAAAATATATTCGTGTGTTCATATCTATTATATCAAGTGACCTACGTAGGTGATAAAGATGAACAAATAATTTTTACTGATGATTCCCCCTCCCCTTCCTCCCCTCTCCTTTAGATATCCTTCTCCAGATCTTGATCATAGAATAAAAAAACTACAGATATATTTTGAAATGTTTGTTTCAACTCGGATCGGGATCATATATTTCCTCTTCATCACTCATTTCCACCTCCATACTACTCGTGCAATCAGCTGCTTAACAATGACCACACAGCTTCGAACATTTTAGTCTTGAAATAACAGAAAATTAGGTCGTGCAGAATGTTTTTGTAATGCTTGAAAGCTATTAACTTTTAACCCGTTCCCATGCATGTTTGAAATTTAAAAAAAAATTTTCTTCTCGTTTTATTCTTTTCATTACATATTAATATGGACACAACGTATAAGTCCTTCATTAACTTTATTGGTGTTCACTGTAGTGATAACGCAAAAAAAACTTTGTAGCTCCGTTGCGTTATCACTTTATTCATTAATACGTTCTTGATAATGCCGTCAAATATGGTGAAACGGCGAATATTTCTGTAAATTTTGTGTTTTTCACCGAAACATATACTACAAGATTTTGTGTTTTTATAACTTAATTTTTTTTTTAATTTTTCTTCTCGTTTTATTCTTTTCGTTACATATTATGTAAAAATTATCTTTCCTAGGGGTGACAATTTTTTATACGTTGTGGAGGACACCATTCTGCACAAATAATGTGAAATTCAACTCACTATCTCCTTATTTCCCTGTACTTTCAGCATTTGATAAACGCCAAGAACAATTTCACATTGAAATCGAAAAAGGAAAATATCACGCTCAATATATTTCTACTTATTATTTTCCATGATTAAGCAATAATAATTTAAGGTTCAAACATATTGTGTGTTTATTTCAATCTCAAAAAAATTAAAAAGCGTTAGTCCACCTAGGCATTTCTCTGTGAGGTCTTAATCAACATTCAATATTTTTTACGAAACAAATTGTTCACTTGTCATTGTTTTTTTTGTTATTTGTCATCCTTTTCTCCATGATCACTGTCCTTGAATAATGTTTCCCTTTCACCTATCATTTATTGTAAAAGTAGGTACGTTGAAAATTATCTTAGTCCTTCGTTGAAAATTTCAGCAAAAATTGTTCTATCATCAAAACTGAGTTATTGAATAAATTTTTTAATCATTTCTAATCGAATTAGGTGTATTATATAGCTTATATTGATTTCACTTAGGAGGAGAGGGGGTCTTAATCAACATTCAATATTAAATTGTTTACTTATCAGGGTTTTTGTTTTTGTTTTTTGCTCACGCTAATCTAAATTTTTGTGCATGATGAATAATGATATAGTTTAATTTTTATGTACCAAGAAATCTCTATACATAAGTAAATATGTTAGAATTGGAATTTCATTTTTTCGAAACGTAATTTTTAATTTATATTTTTGTGGGGTGCCAAATGTGAAGGCATGGATCTGCAGCCCTCTATGCTCTCTTAAACGGGCTCTGAATGCATTTAAAAGTAAAATGATTTGTACATTATGTATTTATCTTAATTAATTAATTTTTTTTTTCAAGTCTTATACCCACTCTAGACTAGTTGTAATGGTTGAATATGCTTATTACGATAAAAATTTAATGATCAATTCAATTTGAACAATTTTTATGAATTATTTTTTGAAAAAATGTGGTGACATTATTCAATTATTAGAAACGATATGTATTTATTTTGGTCACACATTAAATTTCGTTATCATTATAAGATGCGAGCAGTTTGATCGAAAATATTAAGCAATAGTCATTCATTTATATTCATGCTTGCATAATTAATTATTACTTATTAAAATAAGGATATTTCACTAATTTCTAAGAAATTGTAAAATCGTTGGTTAATTAGTATCGATCGGCGTTTTTAATCATGTCAAAATCCATTGGTCATGCTAAATTCAAGTATTTGTGTATGCGTTATTTTTATTGGAAGCGGATTTCTTTGATAAAATGTAGCTCAATTTGTTATGACCTTTTTCAGATAACCAAACCCAAATGTAAAAATGCAAACTGACGTCCTGATTTTAATAATATTTAAACATGATTCATAAAAATGAGATAATACTTAGCTCTGCGAATTTTTAATACTTCACAAAGGTGTTTGCTGTTCAAGACCTCTTACCATGTCACAATATATATTATAACGACAGTTGACAGAGATATTCGTAATGTTATCTACTAATTTTAAATTTATAGTGAATTACAAACTTCTCCCTTGACAGCAATATGTAAATAATCATTCATTAAATATCGCGAAAACAAAACATCCTACGAGAGGTTATTTCTCCATATGGATGAGGGATTTAAGTTATTTGATCTAAACGCTGGCAAAAGTACTACGCAATGTATAGGTGTTCGTTAGGCACACCGCGTTGTACAATTTATCTTCATGAAACGAAGAAGATGGTGTACTGTGGTGAGACGCCGCGAGCACCACGTAATGGGAGTAATATTTCGCCCGAGAATCCGATAGTACCGAGTTTCGTGGCGATAACCTTAGCTCGCGGGATATAAATGTATTTTTCAGAAGCATTAATTTTTTTTCGTTTACATAAACGTCGAATAAATTACCTAAATTTCAGCTCGTTTTACGTCTGGCGAGTGATTTAATGAATCGGATAATCGGCGGGGCAGAGATGGTTTTTTCTCGCCACCTGATGGATTCTTCGTTGTTTTACGTGGTTCGTTTACGAATCATAAATTTCGTTCGCGATTTACGTTTAAACGTGAAGTACGAGCGAACGAAAATGCCGGGTAATTGTCGAGATAATGTTCACGTTTACCTGGTTAGCAAGTGAGAGTGTAAGATTGATTTTCTTTACTGAATTTTTAAGGTGTGCAAATCATAGCATATTAGTCCTCCAAATTCTACGAAGAAAAGTTGAAGAAAGAGATAATTTTTTTATGTTCAAGTTTCAGATCATGTTAATCAGTCGATTGACCAGTGGTCCTTGCACAGAAGGAGATAGATAAAAAAAAACTTCATAGTTATGCCCTTATCATATTTATTTTTTAATTTTTATTTTATAAATAGTGCAGTCAGATTGCAACAAAAAACGTGATTATCGGGAGTAATTGGAGGCCAAAATTTTTCTGTGGAAAGTGGTAGCCAATAGTGTCCGTAACAAGCTATAACTTTTCTCAAAAAATCGCCTCCTTGAAAATCCACATTTTTGCTCCCAAAACCAATTTTTCGTCAATTGCACGCTTCCTAATGTAGATATAGAAAAAAGTCCAAGTTGAAAAATGAAGCTAATCAAATTTCCAATAAAAAATATTGATATATCTTTTTTGCTCAAGTTGATAGAATCGCGAAAAAACGACCTTGAAACACACCACTAAAAATTATAATATAGGTATTTTAATTAGTTTGATAAGCCATGAACATTAAAAAAATAAGTAAATAATTTTTTTCCGAAGTTCAGAAGACAAAATATGGAACATGGGCTCAAAAAATTTTCAATTTTTCGAAACCTGCGGTGATGTATACAAAACCTCGTGCTATGTTTCTATGTGCAATGAATATGGCGCGATTTAAGGTTATTTTCTCGCGATTCCATCAACTTGGGCAAGAAAGGTATGATGATATTTTTTGTTGGAAATCCGATTAGCTTCATTTTTCAATATAGACTTTTTTCTGTATTCACGTTAGAACGTGTTTTATTGGCAAAAAAACGGTTTTAGGGGCAAAAATGTGAATTTTTGGGGGGAAGCAATGGCACGATTTTTGCAAAATGTTGGAACTTGTTCGAACACTATTGCCTACCACTTTCCCCAGAAAAACTTTGCCCTCCAATTAGTCCCGGTTGTAATCATAATTTGACTCCACTGAAAGATGCAGCTGTGGAGAACATTTGATTACAAGTATACATTAACAGTTTGGTGACCTAAATTAGCATATACTCTCCTCTTATTTCTGCTTAGGGTGAATTATAGACCCAACTAATGAAAGGTGATGTGGGAGGGGGGGGGGCGTAGAGGTCTGGCAGTTGAAATCTTACGCATCAGGAAAGAGGAATTTGCCGTTTAGGGATGCATCTTGGAATATGTGGTTGAAAAATCGTTGTCCTAATTGGAAAATGGTTGATGTAGAGTCGTAGTCATAGGGGATGTGGCCAAATTAAATTTGTATGTTAACACGATGTTGCGTATCAACTTATTTATAAGAATATATCTTTCATTTTTTCATCATGTCCCTCTCGTAAATAAGTTCATCAAGCTGAGAAGAGGGCTCTTCAAATCAATGTTTATTTTTATTATGATCATCATCATCTAAAAAGTAAAAATATAATATGTATTTAATCTTTCTCCTCTAACCCCACTCCAAACACATGGATCAAATAAAAATAAATTTAATTTGATGATGTTTGATTATTGAAAAATAAAATAAAATAAAATACAAACAAACTTGAAGGAATAAATGTGTTTTCGGTCCTTAATTACCACATAAAGAAATGCGAGTGTAGGCGCTCTCTACCGTCGCAATCTATAATTATACCATTTACCTACTTGTTTTGTTTACCTACCTAATATTCATCCGTTTTTTTTTGTTTTGTATTAATACCTAACCTGTAATAGCCATATTGTAACATTTTTCTTTTTTAGCCAAGCAACCCTATTTTCTGTTATTATAAATACTGGCGTAGAGAGCAGCCGAAGACGACTTGTGTTTTTACTCCATCGAATAAAGTTCTTAACGTAAAACAGTGGTTCCTTATTTTCAACCGTTAAATACTGCGACTCGATAGGGCGGCGATTGCGAGTTCTCGCGACGCTATAGATAGGACGGCGATTGCGCGTTGCGCGACGCTAAAATTAAACACGGCGATTGCGCGTTGCGCGACGCTAAAATTAAACTCGGCGATTGCGCGTTGCGCGACGCTAAAATTAAACTCGGCGATTGCGCGTTTGCGCGACGCTTAAAAATAATTACGGCGCTTGCGCGTTTGCGCGACGCTTTTTATTAAATACGGCGATTGCGCGTTTGCGCGACGCTCAATAATAAATTCGGCGATTGCGCGTTTGCGCGACGCTCAATAATAAATTCGGCGCTTGCGCGGTGCGCGACGCTTTTTATTAAATACGGCGATTGCGCGTTTGCGCGACGCTCAATAATAAATTCGGCGCTTGCGCGGTGCGCGACGCTATTATAAAAACGGCGCTTGCGAAATATTCGCGACGCTAACCGTCTCAAAAAAGTCTAACCCTCGAATCTTTGATCGGAGAACGTAAGACTCCGACACGAGAATGATGTAGAGCAAGTAAATTGGTAAAAGATGTTAGAAAATCATTGTTGATTGACATCAACGTCATCAGTTGAATATAACTACTGGGGTGCTATTGCAGCCCAGGGAAGCATTCTAAGGTTTTAATCATGAAGAAATTACATAAAGTGTGTAGAACGGTTGCAGCATAAAGCAAACAATACCTGAGCCTGTTATTTTTCTCAAATCAACAATACGCGAAATAGGAGATTTTCACGAATTGAAAAAAGTTTCAGAGCCCTGAATATTGAAGAAATGTGTAAAAAATAAGTATTTTGCTGAAATTCACTAGAGGAAATATGGTCTTAATGCGCAAAAAAGTTTTCAAATTTTCTGATAATTATTTTTTTGCAAAATTTCAAAATTTTAGTACATTCATCCAGTTTCACAAGTAATTGATTTCGACTTGGAAGCTTAAAATTTTTTGAGCATACTTTTGTGGTCATTTAGCAACCATCAAACGCTATGCATGATAAATTTTTAAAAATTTATTATTACACATTAAGTATTAAACATGTCACTTTAAATAATATTTAATATCCATAGCTAAAACATTATTGTTGTAAACATGAAATTTTGTTGGTATGAAGTAAAGTTTAATACATGATGCAATATTCACTGCGTAGAAAAAGTATTAATATAATTTAAAATCTCATCTCTTATAAAACAAAGAAAGTGAAATTAGAAATATAAATCATTACAAACATAAATAATTTGTATTAGATACTCATTTCAATATTGTTAACATTTTGTGACTTATCTGTGAACAGTTTCTGCTCATATGCTACACAATGCAAATAAGTATACCTTGTGTTACATCACTGTTGTATGCCCAAACACATGTAAATTTGATGAATCCTAAAAGTACTCTCTAATCATGATACGGTTCTTATATTGCTCTAATTTCTAATTCTTGGCCATCTTTTGACATACCATTCCACGATTGCAATTGTGTAGAACCAAATATGTAGTAGAGTAAGCCGACTATGATATAAAGAGCTGCGACAGGTATGATAAAAGGTGATAAACGAAGAAAGGGCGAATCTTGCTGAAAAATTTGCAACACATTTTAAAATTTATTTGCTGTATTGTTCGACATATAACTCCTTAAAAGAAAAGAAAGAAAACAACTTAAGGTGAAAATTGGCAAAACGGTCTGACATAAAAATCCAAATGTATCAAATGAACTCTCTATTCCATTTAGTAAGCTCGCATATCTGGGTGATAAATCTATCGCGGTAGTTCTAAGAGTAATTTTAAAGATTAAATAATGTTTCAGAAGTAGACCTTCTTTTCTCTAAATTCAAATCCAGTAGTAGAAAAAAAAACTCACTTTAGAGATACTTCTGCGCTGGTACTAAATATTAGGCCCAAAACAAAAAGCACGAACATGACAGCTGGATCACTGAATGATGAATAACAAGCAATCAGTGTCATACCTTGGGCAATGAAACTAACGCACGCCAATAGCTTCATCTATTAAGGAAAGAACTTATGTGCATGAAACTGATTTGTTGGTTAAATTATGTTTATGTAATTTACCTCTAACCTTATTTTTGGTGATGATATTCTTATTTCTGATACAATCCACAATACAGCCCATGATCATGTTGAAGATGAAAATCAATATACTCGAGATGAATGTAATCGTCTCAAATGGCTGTGATATCTTACCATATAGATGTACTAATAAAAAAAGTTTTAATATTTGAACCGTAATAAAATTACTTCCACCTTTTACGAACGCAGCTACATTCAATGCCCAAAATGATTTAGATTTGAGTATTGGTATCCATGGGTATTGACTCTTGCGAACAAAAATTACATCTATTTGAATCCGTTTGTTCAAAAGAATCATCGAATAACATTAGTAGAAATGAAATTATGCGAGTACCAATGCTACACTCTTTTCATCCAAAAATTTAAGTCTTTCTTGTAAAATAATCTTCTCGGTGCTTGATAAGTTTTCATCTTGGGACGGATCATTTTTCACCAACAGTAACCATACGATACCGCAAATAGCGGCACCACTTGCTTAAACAAATTACATTTGAGGAAGGTTTATTTCAGATAAGAATGCAGATACAGGTATTAACTATAAATCAGTACATTTTACCTACGAATTCCAAGGGATTATTTCCTTCTGAAAAGAACGTTACTTCGATCATCTCAGCTAATTGGCATCCGGCTAAAGTGAAAGATATGTATTTTGATCTATGCTGTAAGCTTGTCCATCGAGACCAAACGTCTGCCATAGAGCTGTATATTAGTCCCTAACGGAGAAACGGACTGTGTAGGCATCAATAATTGAAGATATGAGAAGTTAAATAAATACACACTTGTATCGCGCCTTGGAAAAAAATGGTCAACACCAACAAGACTAAATTTATGCGGAGGAGAAGTTCCAATAACAAACTGATACCGGCGCTTAAGAGCATTGCAATACCAAAGACAATCGCTCCTGCATAACGGTTACCTATGATTCCTCCAACTAATGATGTCATTCGTCCAATGAAGAAAACTACATTAATAATCCCAGATATGGTCTGAAAAGAAAAATTCGTGTAGTTCTGCACACCATAAGCATTAGCGACGATAACATACTACATGGTAAACAAGACCAAAGAGCGATTAATGTAAGGATGATAATTTTGTAGAATAAGTCGAAAAAACGACTCAAACCCAGTATTTATGCTATTTATATTGCCACAAAAGAAAGAAGAAGATGAGTAATTTTTTCAGATAATATTGTCCTGATGTAAATAATGAAGTATGGAAAAAGTGCGAGTTTTATTGATTCGAAAATGGTTGCTGTAGGAGTTATAGGAGTTATTAGTTGATAGGTAGTGGATATAAAAAACCATGGTGAAAATTAGATAAATTAACTTCTGAAATGTATTTTCTGGAATTTTTGGTGAGTTAAGATTTTTCATTTTATTTTCAGAGAATAGAATTTGAAAATTTTCCCTTCAAGGCTCACTCTCACGCTAAGGGCGGTAGAACTGAAGCATTCATGCCAACATATAAAGCATGCAATGCGGTTTCATTTATGAAATACTTATGAAATAAATTATGGTTAACTTACAGTAGAGTTATTAATACTTTGGTGCTCGATATGAGTCCATGCTTGGGTTAATATTTGCAATAGCATTATAAATGCAAAACCCAAACATGACAATAAGGAGATTAAATATCGTTTCCCGATGCACACCATAATTGTATCGAAATTTTAAAAATTCGAGCAATCAGTGATAAATAGTAGTAAATGATACGCGAACACAAGAATTATTGTACCATAAGATACCACAGTCTAATACGTGATGATTCAGTTAGCCTTCTAAAAGCGATAGAAACTACGGAACTAGTAGAAAAATATTCGTATAAAAGTGATTTTCATCGATTGCTTGTTTCTTCTTGCGCGATTTCCTCTCAGATATTGCAGTATAATGCTGATAAATTTTTCAATTATCAAGCCCTTTCTGTTTCGTAATCAGTGTTGTATAAAATTCATATATAATTGTCACCACTGCAGAATATATACATGTTGATTATTTCAGATTCACATTTATTTTAAAGTGGCTATATTTTCAATCGTTAGTATGGATTTAGGAATCTTATTTCGAATTATCGTAAAATTCTCAAATTTCTACCCAATTAAGTATTTTTAATCGAAATCAGGAAATGGGAGATGATAAAAATGGAAATTTTGGTGTTCTCCTTTCTGTATAATTTTTTTCTTTTCTTTTTTATTTAAATCTACGCATTGCAAACAATAACAGTAAAACTACATACGTCAAAATTCCAAAAAAGATCGGACCCAAAATAAGAGTTATATTTTGAAAATTTATACACGTTTGTAAGAATGAGAAACGCGATGTGTAAGGTTTCGGTTGATCTAGGTTTATACGTCTTTGTTTCTCTACTAATATAGTTGTCATGCCGATAATAAATTGTGATACGTAAGATTGTTTCTGAAAATGTTGAAATTAGTGTTACACTTGCAAATATAATTAAAATTTTATCGTACTTCCGTGCAGTAAATTTGGAATGATATAGATATCGTTAGATAGGGAGTTTTATGCTTTATGATTTTTTTTTTATTATCATTTCCGCTCAAAATCTCTTCGTATTTTGCATCGACCATAAATACATGGACTGCTAATGGAACCTTGACAAATATCAGGAGCACTTTACAAAGCATCGCTTTTGCGCATGCGCACGCGCAAGTGTGAACTCGTGTTTACAAGATACTGATAAGTGATGACTTGAAAAAGAAACGGTGGGAGTTGTGGGTGGAAAGTCATGTTGAATGTAAACAAGCTCTCGTATACTTATATATTCACGCATGCGCAAAAGCGATGCATGGCAAAGTGCTCCTGCTATCTGTTCTTCACTATTTACACATTTATATTAGCCGTCCATGTATATATGGTCGATGGTGTTTTGTAAGATTCACGAAAATTGAACCTTTCCCATAATAACTGACGCTTTTCCCCTCCCTTATCCACGATATAGCAGTTTCCGAATTCTTCATCAGTGTAATGAGGACTGAAATAAACATTTTCCAACGCCCATAACTCCTTCCCTATGAATCGTGGGAAAAAAATGTTTATGTAAAAGTTGTAGGTGATTTAGTGTAGAACATGATTGCACTGAGCTATTTTTGCCTTACAATCAAACCCTGAGGAGATATAGCTAAAAAAAATATTTTTGGGGGGCGAACTGCCCCATGGAATATGCACGTCACTTAAGAATGGGGACTTTTAGTACGTTGTTGGTGGTAGGTGTCTAGCTTTCTACGTATTTATGTAAAAAAATCTTTGTTGAGAATTTTTCGGGTAAACTATCCTTATATTATGGTGTAGGTTAAGACTGTGTGTAATTTTATTGCTTTAATTTTCCAAATTTTTGAAAACATTTTGTATCATGAAAAGAATTTTTTAGAATTATTTGTAAAGGTGATAATAATAATTTAATTTAATGGGAAAACTCGTCGAGCCAAAAACTAAAAGCATGCACTTTAATCCTCATTCACCAAAAGCTCAACTTAAACGTAATACCAAAAGTGACAAGTCGAAGGATAAAACTTCAAACTTTCGGCTACTAGCTTTGTCAGTAATATTTTTCTTTCGACTACGTTACGAATTTGAAAGCCGATTAAATGAGACAACTGGAGACAACGATAGACGAGCGAAATAAAGGGATTTTTTTCTGCCGCTGCAAACTTCGCAGGTACATAGAAAAAGCGATAACTTATGTAAAGACGTAGACGTAACCATTCGTCGTCATTTGCCGCCATTGTTTCGTTCTAGAATATCGTGCCAATGTACGCGACGTGACGGTGGTAAAAAGTTGTCGCGTTAGATTTCCCAAGATAGCGAAATTGTTTTTCGCGATCGAGTAGGTAATATTAAAATTCACGCGAAAACGAATTTATCATCGTCGCGAAACGATGTCGGTTAACTGACTTGTATCCGCGGATTCGCTCACGTACGAGTGCAACGTAATTAGGTAACGGGGGGGGGGGGTATTTCGATAAATTATTCATGCCTTTTGGTATACGTATACTTAGTACGAGGAATAGAGTGTGAATGTGGAACGAGTGATTGAAAATTTATAAAAATACGAGTTGCTTTCCAGCGCGTGAAAATTTAACGCTTTTTGTTTCGCTGCCAGAGACTAAAAGCTGGTTAAAAATTGAAGAATTTCGATATTAAATTTTCTAACGCACGTTAAGTACGTGAGCTTTTTTACGACTCGGGGAGATTACTGTTGGCGAATGTTACCGGTAGATTTGTAGGTTGTTGACGGCTGCGGGTAATTTTCGATAAGAGAATCGGAAATTTATCGTGTTATTTCGAAGCTGAAACTGACACCGTACGTCAGGATTATTACGGATGCGTTGATAAGTTGGTGGATCTTCACCTCCTCGTTTCAAGCGGTATTGTAATGATGTGGAAACGAAGTATACTGTATATGGAGTTTAACTATATCATCATTACCACCAGACGACGTAATAATCCTCGACTCGGTTTCAGTTTCCAACTCTCGAAGCGTCATGTATGTGTAATCCAATATTCAGCGTTTCTTCCGTCAAATTGACTCACAAGTAGTGGGACTTTTACGTTGTATAAACCGCGCGGATAAAGTTAATGGAGAATCGTAACGAGAACGTCGAACAACGTTAAATCGGGCCCAGAATTTGAAATTCATCTCACCTTATCATCCACTTTTGATTTTATGTTGATAAGTGGAGCATTTGAGAGCTGTAAATAACTAAATTCTGAATAAGCGTATAAACTCATGCTTGTATTGGTCGTAAATTGATATTAAACTATTCATTCGTTTTATTCCTGTTTCAGGTGAGTGAATTATTGAAATGGATCATTATTGAATAGCATATCGCATCGAATGTACGTACCATCAATTTTTGCGAACGAAGCAGTTGTAAGTTATTGTTTGTGTTGAAGTCGATCAAACACCAAGAGTATTTTTAGAATTAATGACTTGGCATGGTAATTACACGAAACAACCAACAAGGAAATGTTTCAATAAGACTTCACTCTGTTGACAAATTCACTAGCGAAATCCTTATGAATATTGATTTTGTGAAAAAACATTCAAGAATTTTGTTGGATAAAAATTCGTTTCCAAAATGCGAATGATTTTCCGTAATAAATCGTATCGCACTTTTCTTGTAATTCCTCAAAAACTTTCAACATCTGTGTACGATTGCCTTACATGTAACACTGAGAGATAGATCCTTCGTTTAAAGCATCAGCCTAAAATACCATTGAATTTTCCTGCTGGAAAAGTAGAAAATAGTCAAGTCGTTATAAGTGTGTGGAAGTAATCTACAGAAGACCTCATAGGTTAGAGTATACAAACACACATATTATACTATAATGTGTAAAAATAGATGAGCAATTTTGAAATCCTAGATTTTAGTTGAATAAATTGATTTAATTAATTTTTTTTGTCAACATTTATTAAAAAAAAAAAAAAAAAAAAATGTAAAAAATATAACTCCGAAATGTTACTAAAAAAACTATGTACTCGCTTATTTTAAAGCCTTATTTTCAATTTGGAAATTTTTTATTTGTCTTTGGTCTTGTTCATTCTGTTTTATAAATTAATCATTCATTGAAAAAAAAAAAAAAAAACATAAGCTGCCATGCAGCATTACTGGAGCTGAGTCCCTAACTCGGACTTATAGGGCTTATTCAGATTTACAAATGACATTGCTAACCTCTTCATGTCTACCATCGACGCGACGCCCAGTACTAAGTCTAAAAACCCCAACCTCATCCCTTATATAAAATCACTTTAAGAAGTGAAACTTGGAGCAAATGTAGTATTTCTTGCCAGTTCCCATCTGTTTTCCCGAAGCCAAAATCCCGAACGGACATTTTCCCGAATGGAATATTTCACAAATACCTTTTTCCCGAATCCGTTTTCCCGAATACCCTTTTCCCAAATACAATGTAAGAATGACCTTTTTCCCAAATGCAAAAATGCCGAATGAACAATTTCCCGAATATTGCCCAGAGTAGGTACTCCTGTCTTTTATGATTTCCATGGAATGCTAAGCATTGCAGCTCGCCGCTGCTGTGTAATGATTTGTATTATGAATCTCGCAAACTTCACAGTGGAAGCCCTCGTAGAAGGTACAAAGTTAATGATAAACGGCTATGTTTATTCCGTACAAAGGTATAGGTGAACCAATGCACCCCCGAAAGGATTATGTCAGACTTCAAGCTCGCTATCGTAAATTCGGTGAAAGCTGTCTTTCTCGATTTTGAGGTAAAGCGTTGCTTCTTCCACCTCTGACAGGCAGTTTATAAAAGAATCCAAGCTGATGGCCTACAGGAAGCATATAATGATCCACAGGACAGATCGATAAAAACTTACACGCATATGATCTTGGCGCTGGCCTATGGGCCACTTGATGATGTATGTAACGTTTTCGACATTCTATGTGACGACGCTCCAGAATGTTTACTGGTACTCAATTTCTTCGATCGAGTGTACGTACGAGGCACTCCGGCGAGAGGGCGATGTCGAGCCGTCCTTCCACGATACGCACCTGTTCTTCGGAACTAGCATGAAGCCGCTATTCGAAAAACGCATAAAACTAATAAGTGTAACGAAGGATGACACAACAGGTTTCGTATCGTCGTTGGTAAGCGCCATTCAGATTTATATTCGGCGATTACAGAGCTCCAAAACGAGCAGGTGGAAATATAATACATGAGTGGAAATTACTATTTTTTAAACATTTTTTATTAATTGATCCTGCATTTTCAATAGTCACGACTTTAATAAAGTTGTTATGAAGTTATCAGTGTAAATAAATTAACATGAACGTATTTATGATCAAACTTCACTCTATGTACTGAAGACCAATATTGTACTTCAGTTCATCTCAGCTGTGAAACGAAAGGTTGCATTGTTCCCAAGAAATATAACATTTGGTACACTTATGGCGACTTTTTTTTTTCAACGTGACAAGATAAAATGAGCTGTTTTAAAATTTAATGTTCACAATAAAGCAAATTTATTTCAGGATGTAATCTGGTACTAAACAACTTCTTGAGTACAGATTCAGGAAAAAAGCAGCAAACCAGCAAGTGTACGCGCATGCGCACTCAGAAAATAAAAAACGGACAATTCCTGCACCGTACGGCTCGTGTTTGTTTACATTTTTTTTTTTTTGGTTTTTATTCATATTGGAAGTGGGTTTTCATCACTTGGGCCATTTAGAAGTATATGATCTAACCTTGATGGCTCAAGTGATGAAAATCCATTTTCAACATGAATAAGAAGCAAAACCAGAAAATATAAATAAACGACAAAAGCTGAAGAAGAAAATGTATTTTTTTTTTCAGTCAACACAATATTACATTTTCGGGGTTTGCCACTTCTTTGACTTAATTCATGTTAATGGCAGAAATTTAACACTGAACTTACAAAACATGGGCCATCCAGGAGTATATGATCTAAGGAAAAAATAGGGCTCTTAAGCTCCACTCCTTCTACCTATCCTCCAAATTAAGAATAAAACTGAGACCAATCAGTGTTACCAAGGAGTATATAAAAATGAATTTCAAAGCAAGCTTGCTACTTTGCAGATTGCATATTCAAGGATGCCTCAACTCAGGGCCCCAAATGTTAACAATAGGAAAGATAAATAGGTAAATCAACAAATACGATTGGTCGCATTATACAATTGGCCAAGCATAAAGCTCTCTAAAACAAAGGTTCACACGAAACTGTAGCTTCGCGACAGAGCTTCCTTATACTATTAGAAGATATCTGAAATTACAAGTTATAAAAATAAATAATCCTCTTTTTTCTACATTTTTTATTGATGTCTACAATTTGATATTTGTATTATATATAATACAATTACTACTGGTATATAGAAACAAATCCTAATCGACTGCTATATCTAAAATTTGGCCACTACACCAAGGTACCAAAGTGTGAAATAATATCAAAATATAGGACGCAAACTTGCAGTACGAAAAAGCGAATTCGAAATGTCAACATGGAGAGAGCGGGTATTGAAAAACATGCACGCAGATACGTGTAGCGTATAGGTATGCGCGTATTACCGCGACCGAGCGCACAATAAGCCTATTTTTCCAGCATTATATTGTAGATATTGCCACGAGGTCGCAGATGTTATAGGCGGCGTTGTAAGCCTACGCGAATATAATCTCATAATATAGTGTAAAGTTATAGCAGGTATGATCAATACTGGTCCCTGCAACTCGGCGTCACTAGGACGACCGGCAGAAAGAGAGAATGCTCGTACTCTGCATCGTCGATTTCGGGGGTACGAATACCGCCGTCGCCGCGCCATTTGCCTTATCTATTGCTCACATCTCGCGCAGCGCTTTGTTTCTTCAGTTCTTATCCTCTTTCAACTGTTGACCTATTTTTCGCGTCGAGGGGGGCCTGGAGTTCTTTTTCGCTCGCTAAATACGAGAGTATGCGAACGAAATTTTCTTTTTCTTCGCGTAATCTCTATCGTTGGTATTCGGCGCGTATATGTGTTCAGTAATGGTCAGGCGATCCTCCATTGCAAAGTTTAGAGAAGGGTTTCTTAGGACGTGGTGATAAATTGGTAGACGGTCGCGTCGACACTGTAACGGTGACGTTTTTACGGGGTTTTATGCGCCGTTAATTGAACTAAAACGAGCGCGATAAATTTGTAACCGGGTCGTTCAACAGTTTATATATCGCTTAAACGTTTGAATGGTGGTACAGAGGACGGGATGGTTTTCATAATTGGTTTTCAGTTGGATTTTGAGGCTGTTTGGATACGGTGTATTGTTTTGGTGTCGACGACTCTTATAAGCAATTCAATGGTATGAGAGGAATTCGAGGACTTCGGTGGATATTTTTGAAGTCATTCTAAGGCGATAGTGAGAATCGATTAAAGCTGTTTTCTCTCTTTGAACATGTTCTTTTTTGAGCTGGACCATTTGAAGGAATTTTCGTTGGAAATAGCATATAAGACCTCAAGAACCATAGTAATGCGTGGCCCATTTGAGGAATCTTCGCATAAAAATGTTTGAAAAAGTTTCTTCGTTGACCAAAAAAAAATTTATAATCTGAGAAGTTTTGCTGATTCTTATGATATTAAAAAGTATAATTCTTTATGGGAAAAAAATAGCACAGCATGAATTGAAAAAAAATAATGAATTCAGTGTAACAGTTCAGCTCAAGTATACCATAAGGGATACTTTCGAAGTCATCATCATCAAAATGAAGTTCTCTCATCGATTCCTTCATCTTAGAACCAATGCAAGTAACCATGTTATTTGGTCACGTGCCTCTTTCACAAAAAAACGATCCGACTGACGCGTAATTATGACCTTAAGTGTGACTAGAATTATAATAACATCTCTTGTTAGAAGAAAAAATGAAAACCAACCTAAGTAACGAAGAAATACGAAAGTTGCACCCTTCACAATCACATCATCTAATCTTGAATTATTCTCAGTCAAAATTGTGCCAGCGATGAGTGCAAGATACACGTCATGCTCGAGATTTCGTCGAGAGATATTTGTGGCTCGTTACATAGCCTACCTAGAGAAATCATTTCCTTAACACGAACATAGTACGGATGCAATGAATTTTCTTTCCTGTTGTAAATGGAAAATGGCTGCTTGCTATGGTATAAAGCTACTCTCAACTCTTTTATGTGAAGCCACCCTGCCTACGTTACATTTTTGTGCTGACGAAGATGAAGATAGAAGAAATCGGAGCTCATTCTTAGAAAATCTTTTTTCCCTGCCAATATGGTATACTTGAGTAGTGTAGGTCAGTTTTATAGTAAGCTATTCCTGGAACTTGATAAAGAATTTTAAGCTCAATTTTTAAGTTTTTGAGGTTTTGATGCCCTCCTTATGTAGGGTCACGCGTTACTGGGTTGAAAAAAAAAACGTATGGATTAAGATGATGAATTTAAAAAAAGAAGTTAAGAATGAAAAATTGTTCATAAAAGAAAAAGGAATGAAAAAACTGTCCATTAATTTTAAGTTCCAAAAAATGTTGGAAAATAAAATTGAATCCAGCAATACATCATTTGAAACGATAATGATAAATTGTAAAAATAAACATAATGTCAAAAATGAAAAAAAATCAAAAAATTGTTTCAAAAAAACATAAAAATGTTGAAAAATAAATAAAATCTAAAAATGTAAAACTATTCAACAACAGAAAAAAAAAGGGGAAGAATAAAATGTACTACTGCTGGGGGGAGGGGTGTTCAAAATTAATTTCAGAATATACATTTTGCGAGTATACAACCTGTGTAGTTGAGTGGTACGGTGGACCTTCCCCCTCGGTGAATGTTCAGAAATAAATGAAATTTAATCGGTTTAAAGTGGAATAAATTCAATAAAAACAAAAGAATTTCTCCAAGTGAGTAGATATCTAAAAATGAAAATAAAATAAAAGAAAAAATGCGCAAAAATCAAAAATTCATAAAAAAGGTTAGTAAAAAATGTAAACTAACACTATTCAAAAAAAAAAGTGATTATAAACAACTGTAAAATTGAAGAAACATTCGAAAATTAAAGCATTTTGAGGCAGACAAGAATTCAAAATCACAAAAAGTTTTCCAAGCGGATAAATGTTAAAAATGAAAAATATTTAAAAAACTGAAAAATTTATTTATTGAAAAGTCAAATTTGAAAAATTATTTTAAAATGAAAAAGTCTAATAATGAAAGGAATTATTGAAAATTGGTCCTTATTTTTTTCAATTTTTATTTAGAGTGGTACTCTATTCAATTCTGCTAATAAAAAAAGGATTGAAAAATAATGTCCATTAATTAAAAATTCCAAAAAATGTTGGAAAATGAAATTAAATCTAAAAAATGTAAAACTATTGAACAAAAAAATAAAAAAATAAAAAATGTGTAGTATGAAGACATGTTTATTAGGCCTCAACTAAGATTTATTAGTGCTGGAGAAGAGGGGGGGGAGAACTGTTGAAAACTATTTTCAGAGTATACATTTTGCAGTCCAACAGCCTGTGTAGTTCAGTGGTACGGAAGCTCATCGGTGTTCTGACCTCCGAATCCCCATCCTCTGTGGCGAATGTTCAGAAATAAATTGGATTTTATTGGTTCAAAGTGGAAGGAATTCTGTAAACAAAAAATAATTTTTCCAAGCGTATATATTGAATCTACCAATGTTACATCATTTGAAAAAAGAATGGGAAATTGTAAAAAAAGAAATGTCAATGATGAAAAAAAAATTAAAATATTTCGAAGTGGAGGAAATTCAAAAACATCAAAAATTTTAAATTTCCTAACTAAAATATTAAATTAAAAAAATTGTTTGAAAATTGTTTCAAATGAAGAAGTCCAAAACCCAAAAAAAATTACTGAAAATTTGTTACAATTTTTTATTTTATATATATATATATATTTTTTTTTTTCATTAAGAGTAGTCATGTGATTTTTGTCTTGAGCGCCTACTCGTGTTTCACATAATAATGAGTAATTCTCCGTTTAGATATAAAAGATGACCTTGAAGTATGAGCAAATTTTTGAAATGAGTAATTTCCAACATATAGGCTTCTCACGCCATTAAGTAGCCACAAATCAGTGAAATTCGTACTAAATTTATTCGGTAAAAAATCATTTCATTTTTATAATTAGAGCTTACGTGCTTTCAAAAGCTCGAAGAAAAAAAAATGGGGAAAAAATATGAACCACAGAAACGAAACACCACGCAGAAAAGAATCGAAGCTAAATATGGCGTGAATGGAAAATTAATTTTGTTTCAACTCGTCGCCTGAGAAGTAATTAGTTAACCCGAATAAAAGCTACAAGGTGACAATCAACCGAATAACGTAAGATTTGCGAAGAAAAAGAAGTAAAACAGTTTACCCAAAAGATAAAAGAAAATAATGTCACGCATTAATGAAGCGGAAAAATAAAAGACGCGTTGTGCGAAAAATCCGACGATTTTTTAATTTAATCGGATTCTCCGCTCGTCTAATTAAACAATAGAAAAACTCGTCTCCGTTCCCTCCTTAAAGGCGGCGACCTGCGCGAGTTCTGGAAAGCTAATTAAAAAAATCATTTATTAGGTACACAAAATGTAAAGCCCCGTTTCGTTGGTTTCATCCTTCGTCGCCGGTTTCTAAAGGAAAAATAAAGTAGTTGGGTGAAAGGAGGAGGAAACGATTAAAAAATAGGTGCGAATTGGCGAGCCCGGCATGGTGCCAAATGACGACGGTATTCGATGCCAACGATGGAGTGGTTTCCAGTCAACACGGACGGTTGGAAAATTAACGGCAAACTAGTTATGCAATATTTTCAACACGACGTTTCGAGCGAATGGTGTAGCGACATTTCCAAGGCAAAACTAAACAGCTTCGAGATTACATTTGAGGTTTGCGTTTACGAAGAAGAAACAAAGGCGGGGTTAAATCGCTGGCTCATTGTTATTTACGAGTCGAGTGCGGCAAATCACATTTACCGAAAAAATGTAATTTTACGGGCCCAAAAGATGGCAGTTTAAGTAACCGAGCGAGTGCACGGATAGGAGAATGTTATGAAGAGGGGTAATAGAATACGGTCGTTGAAAAAGTACTTTTACCAAGATTTTTTCTCATACCTTTAAATTAACTTCTTCAACGTAACGACGAAAACTCGAGGTAATTTCGCGCCTTTCGTAGTACTCGTGGTGGAAGATTTGGGAAGAGAAAGAGGAAAAACAAAAAAAGCCCGCCGAACGCCTAGACATGAAAGTGCGACGGTGGAGCGAGCGAACACGCGAACGAAAACCGCTTCGAACGACAAAATTCACGACTGAATAAACACTATCAATTAAGAAACGTTCCATCAAAAGCGTACGCGTTTCTACCTATACGGGGTGACGACGACACCGCGTCAAGTGCCCCTATGCTTTTAATCGACTTTCGCATTAAGCGGTACGAGCTTCGAAGTGTATAGCACGCGACAGTTTTCAATTAATATTTTAAACAACATTAAGTTTGTAAAGTTGCGAGCTTTATGAAGTTCGGGTATAGTTCATTTTAAGGATTCGCAAACCCTTCCCTTCGGCCCGTCAAAAGGAATTAGGAAGGAGCAACTTGCTTCGAGCGTGGAGAGGTGAACAAGCCCATTGGAGATTCAATAATTTTTCTTCGTAAAAAGAAGACAGAATATTGAAAAAAATGTCTAAGAGAAGTCTAATCTGAAAATTAAAAATTCTTCTTAAATAAGAAAATCATGAAAAACTCTAAAAGATTTCTAAAAATAATTGAAAAAACTCCAAAAATTAAAAAATATTCAAAAATAGAAATGGAAAGAAGTAAAGAAATTATAAAAAGTCCAGCATTGAAAGATTTCCAAAAAATTAATTTGATTCTCGAAATGAGAAATTGTTCAGAAGAAAGAAAAAAGTCCAAGAAGGAAAAAAAGTTCAAAAATGAAAAAAAAAAATACCATAAAAAATTGGTCAAAAATTGAACAGAGGTCAACAATGAAAGAAATCTGTATTTTTGAACTACAAAAATGAAATATGTTTCAAAAAAGAATTTCATTTGAGATGAAACTCAAAAAAGAAAAAACTCTAGAAGAAAGAACAAGAAAAATGACACAATATCTAAAAGAAAATTTTTCAAAAATTGAACAGAAGTAAAAATGAAAAAAAAAAATCTGGATTTTGAATTTCAAAAATGAATTTATGTTGAAAAGCAAATCTCATCTGAGAATAAACAATTATTCATAAATTCAAAAGCAGTCAAGAATGAGAACAATTATGAATTTTTGAGCCTCAAAAATGAAATAAGTTTCAAAAAAAAATTTCACTTGAGATGAAACTCAAAAAAAAAAAAAAAAAGCTCTAAAAGAAAAAAGAAGAAAAATGACACAATATCTGATGGAAAATTTTTTTAAAATTGAATAGAAGTCAAAAATGAAAAAAAGTGGATTTTTGGATTTCAAAAATGAATTTATATTCAAAAGCGAATTTCACCTGAGAGTGACCAATTATTCAAAAATTCAAAATCAGTCAAGAATGAAAACAATTTCGAATTTTTAGTCTCAAAAGTGAAATAAGTTTCAAAAAAAATTTCACTTGAGACTGAAACTCAAGAAAGAAAAAAGTTTTAAAAGGAATAACTATAATATTCGATAGAAAATTTTTCAAAAATTGAACAGAAGTTAAGAATGAAAAAATAATCTGAATTTTTGAACTTCAAAAATGAATTAATTTTCAAAAAAGAAATTCAGTTGAAAATGAAACACAAAAAAGAAAAAAATTTCTAAGAGGAAGAACTTTGAAACTGACACTATATCCGATTAAAAATTTTCAAAAGTTGAACAGAAGTCACAAATGAAAAAAAATCTGATTTTTTGAACTTTAAAAATGAAACTATATGCAGAGACAAATTTCATTTAAGAATGAAAAATTCTTCAAAAATTTATGTATGAACTTCTTATAAAAAATTGAAAATGAGAAGTGAAGATCCACCCAACAAAATTTATAAAATTAAATCTTTCGAAAAAAAAAAAAGGTTCAAAATTTTGAAATGATACGAAAATGAAAAAGGTTGAGAAAATAAAACTAGTATCTTGATATGAAAAACTTTCTAAAATGAAAAAAAGTATGAAAAAGAAAAATTTTTCATACTTTTTTTTGTATTAGGAAACTTTTCATATCAAAATATCGTTTTATTTTCTCAAAATTTTTCGTTTTTGTATTGGTTCAGTATGTTAAACTTTTTTTTCGAAAGACTTAAAAAATCAAATTTGAAGATGAAAACTGAAAATTAAAATTAAAAAAATGTAATATTCAATAACGAAAAAAAAGTTGAAATATGAAAAAGTCAAAAATTAAAAAATATTCAATTATGTATAATTTGAAAGTTCTTTTGAAATGAAAAATAAATCAAAAATTGAAAAGTATTTCAAAAATTGAAAGTTTAAGTTTCAGCAGTTCTCTTTCTCAATACATTTTGGTTAAGTAGAATCTAATGTTTAGTAATAAACTCATTTATTACACGGATGGAAAAAGGCGTCGCGTCGCCACAGTAAATACGAGTATCTGTTTTCGGTAAGGTAGGTACTTGAATTCTGAAACACGATGAGAATCGTGCTCGAGCAAAATACCTTCTAATTTGCGAATTTCATTTTCGCGTAAGACCTCGGGCAAGCTAAGATGTGCGGAGGTAGTGTTAATAAATGTAAGAACATTTACTTGAAACCCTTTTTAAGTTTTACACGTTCGTGACAGAACATTACTCAGCTGCGGTATTTTAAGTTGGCCCCGTACTCTTTTAAAACGAGCGTAATTTAATCTGCTATTCTGGCGTTAATTCTGCGTGCGTATTTTTCAACCTTACTACTTGCGAGTTTTTATCGTAAGGTGTTTTAAAGGCTCGATATGCAAGGATGAAGGAAAATATTCTTCAATTGATTTGAATAATATGTACGGAAACTGAGGTTTTGAATCGATTTTTTTTTTCATTTCTTTGGAAAATCATCGTGACTTGACTCTCTTTGAGTTGGCAAAATTAGAGATAATGATTGATGCTGTGGTGAAATGTAAAGGTTAAGTATGTGAGCAAAATGAACCATCATTGCACAACCTGCATATGCAAGATTTTGAATTTTGAAAAATCTTTCAATCAGAAACACTGATTAAAAGACAGTAGCATCTTTGATTAGCTGAGTTGGCTATTACAGTCTACTTGATTTCGAAAAGAGAAGTGGGAAGAAAAGAAGGAGTCCTCTGGTGACATATTCGTGTGTCTTTGAAGTAAATCAACGAGTACTAGTGGTTTTTCATCACCCTTCTCTCATAAAATGTTACCGAAAATCACTTATTTATGTAAGCAAAATTATCTGCTTTAAACTCTACAAAAATTTTGAAAAAATTGACATTAACTACCAACCCTAATATGAACACTAATCATTAAAATTAATAACCTAACTATAAATTCTCGTTTCTCCGCTGTAAATGCTTAGCCTTTTGTGCTAGTAATTTTTTTTTCGACGGCTCTCTATGCTTCGAGTTCTTGGTTTTCTCTATTTGTGTTGTCGTTTTATTTGCTCTGGCTCCTGATTCTCCTAATCTTCACTTTTTAATTTTCTTTTATGTTACTCTAACGCCTCTTTCATCATCGACTCTCATTCGTTGTCCTCTAAGCTGTCTTCTTCATCCGATGCTACGTAGTTCAATTCTTCATTTTGATTCAAATTAACTCAGGCTAATACCCTTAGATCAACGAAGTCCTCATCAGTATTGTATATATCAATCGCTTCTACCACGATCTCTGCTCTTTCTCGCTTAAAGATTTTTTGATTACTGAAAAGGGCGTATAGTGCTTGTTATCGCATGCAGACCACGACATGGCTCTAGGGCACTAATGTTGTGCTGTGATGAGATATGGATATAATACGCATCAAATAGTTCAATTTAATTATTATTGCTTCTCTGAGAAAGATAATTAAGAAAGACAGACTTAAGGTGATGTAAGCGCGTACAGCGCGACTGTTTAGTGTAATAATAATATGTAATTTATTCATTAAATCTTTATAATACTACGCAATGAAATCGACATGATTCAAAAATTAGATTATCGACCACAACGTCTATTTTACACGGCCTGTCAGATTGCAAATCGATGCTTTTCTTCAAAAACCACGTAAGTGCGACTTAGGCAAAATTCACTTTTAAGTGGTTTCTTATGTAAAAAAAAATCGAGGAATTCGATTTTGAAAACCTCGTAAGTCCAAATCATCAACTAGCGCTTCTATCCGTAAAAAAAGAAACCTCGTAAGTCTGTCATCAAAAGAAAATACTCGTTCCTGAAAAATTTATATATTTGGACTTACGTGGTTTTTGAAGAAAAGCATCGAAATGTTATCGACTTCATCTGTAAATCTGAACAAGTTTTTATTAATAACTTGGCTTTAAAAAACTATTATAGCTGCTTACATTTGTTTTTTGTTTTTTTTTTGTTTTTTTTTTTTTTTTTAGTTTCTCTTATTTCTTTGATATTTTCATCTTGAAAATGATATATATGAAATAAATATCGTGAAAGTTGCATACAAGAAAATAATTAGAATATAAAAAGAGTTATTGGCTTTATTTCTGTATGAAAGGGCGTGTTTAGCATCGTAAAAAGAACGTCTACTTCATACCACCTACAGCGGTCAAATGTATGTTTTAATCTCTACAACGCAGCGCCATTCTCCCTTCCACTTCAGCGTAAGCTCATTGTTCGTTTCGCTCCTCTTCACCTTCGTTTCCATGATAAATATTGAAAAATAATGACCTATTACTTGGATTGGTTTCAGAGTGTAGAGCCTAACTGCTGAGCGTTTTTACGACCCATAAAGCTCTGACTGAATATCATTCAGTAATAAGAGAAGTATTGAATTCGCTGTTTGTACAAAAATACCGTATTTTACGATCGCGAAGTATGGCGATATGGTTTGGAAGTTTGGTCGAACTGTCGAAAATTTTTATTTGGCGATTTATACTTTTAGAACTACGAGAATTATAGTAGCGTAATAAAATACATATTTCGTCGATTATATAATTTCGCTAATAGCGACGATTTAAGGTTTAGGGGTTCGCTTTTATGACAAATTAACTTGGAAAAAAATTACGCGTATTTTAGGCACGCGAGATATTTACGGTAGAGCTGGAGTTCCGGGTTGGCTATATGGTTCGCGAACAAACCCGTTATTTTGGCACGACCGCGTTCATTTCGGACATTCCGAAAATACTCGACGTTCTAGTAAATATTAATTCGACGATATTTCGGTATCGAAGGGAGGAAAGTGTTGCTTTATAGCGATCCAGATCATCTTATTTTATCGTCGACGGTGTACGCCGAAGGAAAAAAAGGACATTGCTTCGAGAAAAGGTTCGAGATCTCTTTATTGAAAGCGTCTTCGGCTGAAAAGCTTTATTTACTCGGAATAACAAATTACCGCCAACGCTCGTGTAAAAAGAAAATCCCCCCGAACAAGTCGTAAATACTTGGGAAAACATGACGCGAGGCCATTCGACGTGTAGAGGCGAAGGAAAAATGAAGCGTTGGCGCGGCGGTAAATTATCCATAGACAAATATAACGTCTACTTGGGTCAATAAACGCGGCATTTGGAAAGGTACGTAAACACGCGGGATCAGGTTGCGAGATGGTATTAAAAGGGGAAACAAGGGAAAGGAATATCGGCGTTATACGAACACCAGTAAGCCGGTAACGGAAAATTAGAAAATAAATTGAAATCTTAACGTTTACGTCAAACAGAGTGAACCTGGAACACCGTGTTGCGTTGTTTTCCATCGATAAATGAATCCCCGAAAATTGAAATTAAATAATGGCACTTTTTTTTGGTACCAGGTGATGAGTTTTCAATTCGAAAAGTATTGAGTAATTTCTAGAAATGACAAGATAGGGTAAGTGTACCAATTAGTTGACATGCTCCAAATAATTGACACTCAACGCGTTTTTCTTCAAAATAAAGTTTTTTGTTAATTTTGGGCCATTATTACCAATTATTTTAAATAAATTTGTATTTGTTACAATTTTAGCAATTTATTATTTATTTAACATGAATCGTTGGGGTGTCAAATAATTGGTACAAGGGGGTGCGAAATAAATGGTGTTAGGGTGTCAAATAATTGGGACATCTCACTTTTTCACTTTGGGGGGTTCTTAGCGGGGTTACCAATGAGGGTAGACTCGAATGTAAACAGGTCAAAATATTCCCTAAATGATGTAGTTTCATATGCTATATTCAGATTTTTGCTACCATTCATAGTTTGGGGGAAATATTGGAAAACGTGTAAAAAAATCCTTAAGGGTGTCAATAATTGGTGCACTTACCATACCTATAAATTGTAAGTTGTGCGCGTGTTTTTATTCATTTTAAGTTTTGTTGATTCAGAAATTATATTGTTTCGGAACTGATCAAAGAAGAGCCGTATTTTCACCAAAGAGAAACAGAATGCATAGCCACGTTAAAAAATGGCAGTGCATTCGCGTGTTACCAACATTCAGTGATGGGCCGCTCACAATACTTTCCAGATAAAAATAAGAAATAAAAATCAATAGAATGTAATGAAAACATGTTATCGAGCGAACGATCACATTACAATAAAACTAGAAAGAACGTCTGCCTGATGCGCGTTGCAATGATCGAATGAATGCTGTAACGCTGCCTTATCTCCTCACCGACGCGTAACGTTTTTGTTAGCCAATTAGCTGGGGCGAGAAGCTCGCTTTTTTCCGCGACTGTTTGCTGTTTGTTGGCACGATTTTCATTGCTCTACGATTCCCATTTTGATGACGTCTACTTGGGCTGATTTTAGCCCAACGCTGCGTCCGTTGTTTAGGGGAATTTGCTGCTTCGGATTTCGAGTTACGTTTTGAATTTTAATTCGTCGAAATACAAAACTGCGCCTATTTACGGGACTGGAATAATTTCCAATTATATTTTATGTACGATGCGAATTGGAAAAACGAACTAAACGGCTTCGTTTATTTTTCGCCATCGTGAATAGGTTTTCTTTATGTATTCTTTGTAGGGTAAGTCATTTAGGAAATTGGATTTTTTAATTGAATTTTTTTCATGTTGAGTTTAAATTTTTTTCGAGACTTCGAAATTCATTTTTCATTATTATCTGGACGCTGTGTAGTGGGTATTCGATTATATGTGTTAACTTGTTATTTGAATATTGGAGCTAGGAATAAAGTAGTGTGGAAAGTAGCCATTTTATGCGATTTAATTTCCAACTTCTTTGTCTAGAATTATGTCTCTTTATTTCTCTCATTGTCAGATGTGGATATCATTTTAAAATTTGCATCATTTTCATATACTCCAATTTGTTATTGGGAAAATAGACAAATTTTATTACAAAAAATGAAACTTTATTTGTGGGAAGAATGATATTGTTAATAAATATGTTCGAAAATTGAAGTTCGTGATTTTTATGAAAAATTTAACTTTCACATCCTAACGAAGAGTTCTAATTAAAGAGAAATTTCGATATTTTTCCATCTAATTCCCGAGGACTGCACGTAAATGTCGAAACTCCACTAACTTTTAACATTTGAACTTTCAATCGGTCAGCGCGACTTGTTGGTCGCGTAAAACTTCCAACTGTTATAACTATTTTAACTTGGCTCGAGGCTGTTCAATTAATCACCTATTTTACCTTTTATATTGACATCGAATGCTTTATAGCGTTTTTCCTGTAATGTATTTACCCTGGCACGGGACACGTTTTATGCTATAATTCGTGCCCGTCGTCGAGAACTTTATCGCCAATAATGGCGGCTCATTTTCATGATACGAGGCTAATACAGTCACCCGGTTAACTTAATAACTTCTGTTATCGTTTTATAGCTTTTTTAATCGTACGCATAAATTTACCTTTTTAAAGAGCTCTCGGCGAAACTTTTTTGCCGGGCCATTAATCGTTTAAAGTACCTCCTCGATGTGGAATTTTACGCTGTCGTCGAAGGAAATAATTTCTCGGTTTTGTTGGCGTCGAGAAGTCAAGAAGTAGTTTTGGCGATACTTATCGGATTTTTTGGTTTCATGGTAGCTGGTTGTAAGTCGCGATCAGTTGAATTAGAAGTTCCCAACTTCAGAGTTTCAATTCATCACTCAGTTGCAAAGGAATGTATGGAAAATTAGGCCTCTTGAAAATTGTTCGTTATGCTGTGTGATACATAACTTTTTATAGAAGTATCCATTGGTGAGCTTTTAGGCCTATGGTTGAAATTTTAAATTTAAATTGGAGGATGCTATATTACTCTGAGAGAAAGTACTTACTTGGTGTGTGTTTATGTTTGAAGTTAGTGTCCACATGTTTAATAGTTAACACCAAGTCCATTCCTTCCTAATGACCTAAATCTCAGTTGTTCGCCGCATTCCTAAAACAGTAATTCCATTTATTACTTGATTAATCTTCCATCATTGATTTTGATGCTACAACACTCCCGCGCTTTATGTCACAGCGATCGAGTACAATCGAGGATACACTGATATAACCGCGATCAAAAAGTTTTTATTGTTTAGTTGCGCTGCTTTTTAATCGACTCGTAAATGTTTATAAGAAAGTTGGCGAGAAGGGAAAAGTTTTTAAATAAATGGGAGAAAAAGGCGAGTATTTGGAGGGGCGAGCGCGCCAACCGAGCGGATGTATTTACGCGTGGAAAAACGATTTGATTACTTTTTACAATATTCTTATTGTGTTGCGAGGCGAATACGTGATTTAGGTTTTCGAAATTGTTGGCGCAAGAAAATCAGATAAAGTTATCGCGAGAACAATGATTTCAGCTGATATTACAACTTAGTGGAAAAAAATTTTCACCCGCAGTTCCTATAGTGAAGAATGAAGATGATGGAGTCAGTTACAGAGTTAACGAGGTATTGTTGTGGATGCTTGTTATGAGAATGCGATGCGATATGTTGCCTAGATCGAGCAATGGAGGATTGAATGTTTATGTAGATTAGTACATCATGGTTGCTAGCTTACTGCGTAGAGGATTTTACAAGTGAGACCAGAAATTTGACAGAAAATGACTCCTATTCATTTGTGATTCTATTTCTCATACTCCGCTTTTGCTAAAGGTTTTAGTACACCTGGTGGTAGAGGTGGTAAAAGTCCAACGAGTAATGCGAAAGTTTGAATAAAATTATTTTACATTAAACTTCGGTATGTATATTATATACCCATTCTTATTCTCAAAAAAGAATACTCCCGCATTTTTGAAAATATTCTAGAATATTCTTCGAGTTTCGAAGAGAATCGAGTCGATCATTATGAAAATACTAAAAAAAGAAACATATGGTATTACGTTGGGATTTTCCTTTTTATGGGTGACGAGATGTCACGTTGTAGAAGTTTCAAAACGACGGTCCTGAATGAGTTGATCATCGCCCAGCTTTTTAAAGCTGAGTCTACGAATAAACCAACTATTCGGGGGAAGTGCCTAGAATTGTATCTTCCACGAATAATGTAACGTCCAAATTTTATATTAAAATATAAAATATACAAAAACATTTTAAACTGTCTATTTGAATGGCTGGATGGCAGGAGAGGTGCGGACAGCTGACTGACAATTGGCGATGGAGTAAAGTACAACTAAAGGAATATCGCTCTTGAGTACATGTAATGTAATCATGCACGATAAGCCTAACACTACTGTGGTGTAGAATAATTACGATACCGCCTCAGGTTGGTGCGTGTTGGCCTGCCAAAGCTTCTGTGTGGCTGCTTCAAACTGGGGTGATCAAGTCTACCCGCAGTACAGTCATCAATGCCTACTTAACGTCCTACCTTTATGGGCCAATGAGCAGTGCACACTGTACAGCATCCTAAGCATCCAGGTAAGCCGCAGGGACCGCGTTATCGCCTGTGTATGCTCCTCACATATACTGTAGAGTTGTTTAATATTTGACTGTAACCGAATATCACTCGAATAAATATCATACTGGATGGCTACTTGATTCGAGCACCTAAGCGAAAAAATTAGCTAAAAGGTGAATGAATTCAAAACATATATGTATTTTTGACAACGAAAGTATGAATTAAAATTTTGCACTTCAATGATAATTAAATGAATATTATTTATGTCATTTATTCTTGCCAATATTATTCAAAATTCAAATTTATCTATAATTTATTTCTATAACGGAAAAATTTTTGCGCTTGGGGTGCTCGAATCAAGTAGTTACCTGGCAGTGGGAAATCGTATGAATGTCGGCGATAATGTCAAGAGGAAATCTACTACTCTGCTGATGATAAGAATTAGTTTACTAATTGTAAAGCCAAATCGATCTACTATATCCCGGTAGGAGTTACTTTCATGACCAGCGAACCATACAAATGTAAGTATGACATTTTGCTCTGAAAGTCGTTCATCCTGGAGTTCCTGCTCAAGTAGATGAAGTTTAAAAATAGCTAGCAACACAACGTACAATAGGGGAATTTCTACTTACTTAATATGCATTTGTATTCATCTGAATTTCTGAAACATTCAATGATTTCACCTATTAATCCTCGGTTTAGACGAAAATGTTAGATGAAACTATCATCTAAATAGTTTTTACTAAAAATGAGAGCGTTCGTTTTGCTTTTATCGCATTACATACAACATTACAGCTCGTTGTAAAATGTTGACTGACAAATCGAACAAACCTATTCATTATTTAAATCAAAGATATTTCTTATTTTCCGGTTTGATTATTCATGATTTTATTTATAATTTATAATTTATTGTGTTTTGCTTTTCTTGGCTTTTGGTCACTTGTTTTTGTTTTGTAAAACATAAAATTTAGCATCACGCCTGGCGTTTTTTTCATGAACTATATTCGGTTAGTAATCGAATGTTGATGTGTTTACAAATATCGAATATCAAATATTACGCAACCCTAAATACTGCATACTGGCTGCTCCTTAGGTAGCCCCACTAAGGCTACCCGTTAGCAAGATGTTGGATGTGATCACTGATCAGTTAACCTAAGGGCATTTTGAGAATAGCTTATATCTACGATACCCTGCATACCTAATCGCATCGTAAATGCTATGCAATTTTACGGATAAAAAGACCTAGAATAGACCTGTACTCAGTAAGAACACTTATTTTAGAAGTCTTCAAGTAATGAATTTGACCGCAGGGCGTGAATGGAACCAACAAAACAATAACAAAGTTTGTTAACTGATAAAACCGCTGCACGCATAGAAAAATCGCAATGGAAGAGCTAGTCATAGCGCCAAAATTCACTACAGTAGAAATGGAATAGAATTACCTAGTGACTATTTGAACTCACACAACAAGGAGAAAAGGGAGGGATGAAGAACGGAATGGAGGAAACGTGAAGAATAACAAGGTGGTTACCAGTTGTCACAGTGGGGATAACGTTGCGTGTTTTGTCGTTCTTCACTTTTCCTCTATTTCTGTCTTCATTATTCTTATTTCTTCTTGTTGTGTTAGTTGAATTAGCTATTGATTCTATTCCATTCCTACTGTAGTGAATTTCGGCGCTGTGACCAGCTCTTCCATTGTGATTTTTCTATGCCTGCAGCGGTTTTATAAGTTATCAAACTTTGTTATTTATTTCGTTCAAGTACATCTGATATTGTAAAGTAATTGATTTACACTCGTTATTCAAACTACTATGCACTACTTTAGTTGTGCTAATGTTATAGAATTCCACTCGTTGCAACAAGATTTCTTGCAAATTGTGTTCTTCCTTCACGCTGGTTTCTTTGAAAATTTTCATATTAGTGTTAACATGATTATGAGAAACCCTGTATATGCTATTATTACACATTCAAAGGAGAGGAAAATATAACGTAACTGATGTAATTATCGATTAAATTTGAATAAATGCTAAACTTGAAAATTCTCTCGCAAAAACGAGAACAAAATTATTTCCATGCGACGAAAAGGTTATATTTTCTTACAACACTCTCGCTAACTTCAGTCTAGAATCTTACGCATCGTGAAAGTCAGGCTGGATAGAAAGAGTAATAACGTACGAGAGGAAGAAGTTCGCGAATGGTACACGCGTAAGTATATATATTTGATATAGCAATCCAAAACTGTCACGAACACGCGGTCGAAATGTAAAAATGTTGGTCGATGAAGCGGTGCGCGCGTCCCTGACCCTCGTCGAGTCAATTGCTTTCGCGTAATGGAACGGTTTTGCGACCAAGGAAAGAGGACGAAGTGGGATGGTTGTTGTGAAATATAGAAACGGAAATAAGTAACGGGTACGATTCGCGACAACGTCGTAGACATAAATCTGGCTGCGTTGGAAAAAGAACCCGGTCGGAGATTTCGGTTTCAATTAAACCCGTCTCGAGCTTACAGGCGGTGGCAAAAAATACTGCGGGTTTTGGTTAGGCCGCCGATACGAAGAAAAGCGCCATAAATCAACGCCCGATGTCTCGCGACGAGGTCTACGAAGGATTTGCACAGTGGGAAAAAAATGCCGAAGGTTTAGCCATCGTTTTGGAACGAACATCTGAACATCGCAGCTCGCGACGTAGACAAATGAAAGACGCGCGTTAATGCTCAATTACAGACGTAACAATTACGGCGCGTTAAGGCCTTCGAAAGACGTAAAAGCCCGGTACGTCGAGCAATTGGCTAAATGGTAATGGGAATAGGAGCTCCGGAGCTATTAAATTTTCGGCTCTTAATTCGATATTTTTCCTCGCTGGTAATAGCCCATTTATTGCGAAACTTCTCTCGCGCTCGTTCGCGTACGGAGCGGAAAAAGACCGGATATGAGATTACCACCGATATTTCTCGGTTAGTCGTAAATTTCGCCGATACAAAAGAGAAGCTGGAAATGAAAAATGGCTAAAAATGGATGCAGCCAGATAAAGGTTTTTAGAAACAATAATATGGTTACGAGAAAGCAAATATATAACGCTGTCTTATAGATTATACATTTGTTTTATTTACGAAGGCAAGGCCACGACGGCGAGCCGGTGTATTTTTGACCAATACTGCGCTCTTTTTCCGCTACGTTGAATAAAATCCATAAAAGGCCAGCGCCATACCGGAGGTTTTCGCTTTCGTTTCTGTTTCTGTTTCGCTAAACGAATATCGCTTACGCATCTATTTTTATGCTTTTTTTTTTTTTTTTTTTCGTTGTAGAGTCATTGCCGAACCCGATGCTCGCGTGTCGAGGCTAACTCTGAAGTTTTCCTTTGATACGAAAATGTGAATATTTTATCCTTTTTTGTGGTATTATTACAGCCTTACGGGGTTATTATAATTACGATGAAGGGCGAAATACGTAGAGCGGATTGATTAAAAACGGATGTTGGTTTAATGGGCGCGAAGGTTATAGCTCTTCATGAATTTCCACTTTATTGTTATACCGTATTTTAAGCGAAACAAAAGATACGCTGACGTAAAAGGGCCGACGATTGTCGGAATACCGCGAATTAATGGATTCTCGCGTGTACGAAGCATAGACGAATTGAATAATTGAAATCACGCGCCGAGTTGATTGCGAAATTACGCTTCAAACAAAGACTCGAGGTGCGAATTTGGAAAATTATTGACAAAAGACTCGACTCGAAGGAATACGAAGAATGTTCTTGTAATTGTTGTTGTGTATCTACTGTAGCATTTACGTTGTGGTTGTAAAAATGAAAATTGGGCGAAATAACTAACAATGAGAAAATATCTTAAGAATGGACAAAAAGTTTTGTTTTCTTGGACACTTTTTGATCCAAGAAAAGGATTGAGAAACGTTTGATGAAAACGACTTCGTTTATTATCAACACCTGTTAAATATTACTATACAGTGTGAACAGCTTTTACCATCCACCATTTTGAATCCATTTTGACCCAAATTGACGAGGTCACATTCTGGTCTTCAACTAACTCTACATATTAAGTTTGACTTTCTAGGTCGATTTGGTGACGAGGTATGGAAGATTGATGGAATTTTATACAGCAATTTCCCCTCCAAAAGTGGTTTTTTGCTTAAACTCCCTTTCAAATTCACTTGAGAAGCTAAAATCAGAACAAGTTAGTCACTTGGGCTCATTTCATTGTATGACACCGCAAGGATAAGTTTTCAACCTTGAGTGTACCCTTACCGCATTTTGAGGTCGACAACCTCTCCTTCTCCTCTCCAACATCATGCATGGAGGTGAATTTAGGATATAGTATATTTCTCATCTCTAATAATCATATGAGTTCATCTTAATTAGGTTATTACTAATTTGAGGCTCTCCTTGAGTTCTACTCAAATTTTAATAGTCCGTCATTTTTAATCCGTTTTGACCCAAATTTAAGAGGTCATATTCTAGCCACCAACTAACCACACATACGAAGTTTAAAATTTTTTGATCGATTTAGTTAGGATATATGGAAGATTCTAGAAATTTTGTGACTCAAAACTTCCTTAATAAACTGTTTTTTCCTCTAACATCCCTCTAAACGCACTTATAAACCTGAAACTCGGATATGTTGCTGTCCGTGACTTACTCTTCCATATGAAATTAAAAACGAAAAATGTTAGCAAATTGCCCCTTCTTCAGTGTACCTTTAAATTTGAGGAATCCCCCATTTTGAGATGTATCAAAAAAACAAAAAATCACCCTTTTTACATTTCCCAGAAGAGTCTTTCTTCAAGTTTTAAGCGAATTTTATGAATATACGCCTGAGCTACGCTTACGAGAAAAATATAATATATATCGTCACGTGTTCCCCATTAAATTTCTTACATGATAAGTGGGACAGTTTTCTCAAAAAGTCATTAGTAAGCCCAAAATGGGGAGGTCAAAATGTACCAATTTTTATAATTTCCTTTCAAAAATCAGATCTTTGTTTATATCTTCTATACGGTGCGTCCTACGCAAAAGTTGTTGACATTGAAAAATATTCCCCGTTCAATTTTCCATAAGGTACACGAAAAACTTTACCCAAAACGGCCCAAAATAGGGGCTCCAAAATGCATTAATTTTGAAAAATTTATTCCTGTATTCATATCTATTATATCAAGTTACCTATGTAGGTGATAAAGATGAACAAATAATTTTTACTGATGATTCCCCCTTCCCTTCCTCCTCTCTTCTTTATTAATCCTTCTCCAGATCTTGATCATAGAACAAAAAAACTACAGATATATTTTGAAATATTTGTGGGGTTGCGTGAAAGAAAAAAGAACGCGAAACGCGAGTCGTAACGTTTATTGGCGATAAGTAAAAACAAAACTGAACTCGTCACTACAACTTAAAACCTACGAGGGTTGTTAACGCTGACGCTAAGGGAAGGAGAAAGTTAAAGGAACCAGTTTACTGAGTACGTCGACCGCGGCGTAGTAAAAGGAACGTGTTCGTGACTTATAACAAGTGAACAAGGATTATATGTAGGAGTAAGAAACGAAGAAAGGTTCGTAAAACACAATTGGCCGCGGACAACGCACCGAGGGTAAAATAGGGTGCCACGATAGCGAAGGCGGCGAGCGATGATCGCCGCAGTACTCTCCCCCCAGCGACAGCGTTAAAAAAAAAGTTAATGTACAAAAAAATTAAAAAGGTTCGATCGCTATATAACCAAACAACCTAAAGATACGTGAACATAGATGTGGCATTGTAAATTAAGCTACACATCTTAATCTAAGGGGAAATGACAAGCGAGAGCGTACATATATAGATGTGCAAACGTAGAATTAAAAAAAAATAAATGAGCTAGTATTTGTTAAGAATAAAAAACGTTTAACATTCGCCTTAAAAAAGGAGAGGAAATAACATGAGTTCCGTCATTATGATATATGTATACATTTATATAATATATTATGATGAAAATAGTAAATAATACATAATACATAAATCCTAAAATTTAAAACGAACAACTGGTTTACTGATACGGCCTGATTTCGTGCGGAGAATTGAGGGAGAGGGCTCTTGTTCCAGAGTAGAATTTGCGTTTGGAGTAATCGTTGGCTCATTTGATGGAGCTTTATGCTTTGATTTAGGGATGGAATCACTAGGAAGAAGGAATGCAGGTTTAAGACGGTCGATGGAAACATAAACCTGCCGTGAGTTTTGTTGTATTTGAAATGTTTTTTTATTGCGCTGAAGAACTTTGAAGGGTCCTTTGTATGCAGGGGTCAATGAGGGTCGGACAGTATCATCGCGAAGAAACACATGCGAGCAGTTCGATAATTCTGTTGCAACATGATGTTTTTGCGATGAATGGGCTCGGAGTTTTCGGATAGCATTTGTAGCATCTGTAATGTATTGAAGAGTTTCGTGTCTCGTTTTATGGGCAAATGGGGTGAAAAAGTCTCCTGGGAGGCGTAGCGGTTGGCCATATAACGCTTCGGCGGGCGAAAATTCGGTATCAGCATTCACACTAGCGCGCAACGCTAAGAGCACAATGGGAAGGTGCTTAGACCAATTCATAGAATCGAGAAGAGCAGTTAAGGAAGCCTTGAGAGTACGATGGTAATTTTCGATAAGGCCGTTACTTTGAGGGTGGTACGAAGTAGTATGGATTCTTTTTACTCCTAAATAAGAGCAGAGATGCTGAGCAAGTTCTGATTCGAACTGCCTTCCTTGATCAGAAGTGAGCAAGGAAGGGCAGCCAAATCTCGAAATCCATGTAGATATGAGCGCATCTGCTACAGTAATTGCAGTCATATCTGGTAAGGGCGCAACTTCTGGCCAACGTGATATTCTATCAATTATTGTAAGACAGTACCTGTTTCCACCTGAAACTGGTAAGGGGCCGATAAGGTCTATATGAATATGCTCGAGGCGTTCAATATTATTGTTAAATGAAGATAGAGGAGAAATAGTGTGTCGCGAAATTTTGGTTTGTTGGCATGGAATACAGGCGCGTACCCAGTCGCCGAGGTTTTTCTGGATTTTTGGCCATACATAACGGGAAGAAATTAAATGCCTCGTTCGCTTTATGCCAGGGTGAGCCAAGCTGTGGTACTGGTCGAAAACCTTACGACGTAATGAAAGTGGTATGTATGGTCGTGGATAGCCTAGTGAGGTATCACAATAAAGCTGCTCTATGTCGGCAACATTAACTTTCTGAAGTTTTAATGTACTATTGTTATTATTTAGAAGGTTTTCAAGATCGGAATCGGATGCCTGGGCTTGTGCGAGTTCGCTGTGAGATAATAGTGTGACGCTTTCAATCGCTTCGATGCGGGAAAGGGCATCAGCAACTTGATTTTCTTCCCCGGAAATATGACGCAGATCGGTGGAAAACTGACCGATGTAGTCAAGGTAGCGAAATTGACGAGGTGAGGCTTTTTCCGGATTTTGTGAAAATGCGTATATGAGTGGCTTGTGATCCGTGAAGATCGTGAAACGACGACCTTCGAGGCAGTACTTGAAATATTTAATAGCTGAATAAATCGCAAGGAGCTCTCTATCATAAGTACTATATTTGGTCTGTGTCGGAGTAAGTTTTCTAGAGAAAAAACCTAGTGGCTCTTTTTCGCCATTTTGGTGAACCTGAAGTAAGGTTGCACCAATAGCGGTTGCCGAGGCGTCTGTCATAAGCGAAAGAGGTAAATTCGAGTCTGGAAACGCTAAATAGGTAGCATCAATAAGGGCTTGTTTACATGCTTCAAACGAAGCGCGGAGCGAAGGTGTCCAATTAACAGGGGTTTTATCGTTTTTCTTTTTATTTTTGAAAAGGCCTGTTAAAGGGGCTTCTAATGCAGCCACATGGGGAATGAAGCGGTGGTAAAAATTAATAAGTCCAACGAAGCTTCGAAGTTGTGAAATGTCGGAAGGTAGAGGATATGACTGAATTGCCTCAACTTTTTTAGGCAAAGGGCGTACTCCGGTAAGGGATACTTCGTGGCCTATAAAAGCGAGAGTTGTTTGGCCGAATATGCTTTTTGTGGCGTTAATTGTTATTCCATGTTCGGAAAAACGTTGGAAAACTTGTCGGAGGTGGTCGCTATGCTCGTTAGCGTTTTTGCTAGCGATTAAGATGTCGTCGAGATAAGCATATGTGAAAGGGAGGTCGCGTAGCACGTCATTGATAAAGCGTTGGAATGTTTGGGGCGCGTTGCATAGGCCAAATGGCATTCGAGTAAATTCGAATAAGCCAAAGGGTGTCGCAACAGCGGTTTTCGGAATGTCCTCATCGGCAACAGGAATTTGATTGAAAGCTCGCACGAGGTCAATTCGACTGAAAATTGTATTACCTTTGAGGCTTTGAGCGAAGTCGTGAATGTGGGGCAAAGGGTAAGCATCAGGGATAGTAACAGAGTTTAAGCGGCGGTAGTCACCACAAGGTCGCCACGAGCCGTCAGACTTTTTTTCAAGGTGGAGTGGACTAGCCCAAGGGCTAGAGGATGGTCGGCATTCGCCGGTAGCGAGAAGGGCATTAAAGAGGTCTTTTGAGTCTTTTAAACGCTTAGGAGAAAGGCGACGAGGGCGACACGATAATGGGCGGCCTTTAGTAATTATATGATGTTTTGTTGAGTGTCGGATAAGGGGCAATTTAGCGGTATTCGACGGTAACGTAATTGAGGTAAATTGCTCAAGAAGTTTACTATAAGGGCACGAAGAAGGTGCAATTGAAGAGAGACCATAAACGTTTGAATGGCGAAGGGCTCCCGCTGTTGTGAGCCCTGTGTTGCCATCATGTAAGACTTGGTTTCTCAAGTCGGGCAGAAGGTTATAGTAACCAAGAAGATCGGCGCCTATGATAGGAGTTTTTACATCCGCAACAATAAAATTCCACACAAATGGACGTCGTAGCATCAAATTTAAGGTTAGGGAACGTTCTCCAAAAGTAGAGATTGGAGAGCCATTCGCAGCGTAAAGGTAATAATCGGTAGGGTGAGATTTATCGAGCGGAGGAATAACGGAAACAACAGAACCCGTATCAATTAAAAAATCAAAATTGTTATTACGATCGTATATAAATAGGCGGCGCGCAATAAATTTTTCTTCGGGTTGCGCCGCGACCGAAGATATACTTAGTTTCCCGAGTCTGTATTTTTGACAAAAAGGCACGGCTTTCCATCAGCCGTAGTTTTGCATTTTCGAGCTAGGTTACCATATCGATAATGATAATAACATAGCTGAACGCCACTGGGGACGCTATTTGGAGTTGGCGATCGGCCACGACGAGGGAAACTATTGATATTCCGATCACGAGAGCGCGAAAAATGATTGCATGCATTAACATTGTTATTCATATTATTATTTTCTACCTGAGTAGCGAGTTTACTACATTTATCATTAAGGCTTATTACTTGCTGCGATAACTGTTTAAAATGATCGTTGAGCATTTGAAGTTGGAGCTGGATGGTAGAGTTATGAGCTTCTACTGACGGAGACGGGCTTTTCGGGCGAATTGCAGCAACTTGGTCGGTAAAGGTTGATGGTCGAACATATTCTAACATCTTATCAGCTCTTTCAGCTAGCTGATCAAGATTCTCTGTGTTGCCGGCTAAGATATATCTTACGTTTTCGGGAAGTCCTTCTAAGAAAAGGCTACGTAGGATTTCGCCTTTCAGCTGGTCGTTGGCTTTAGTGCGCATTTCACGGAGTAGTGCGGTGGGTTTGCGATCACCGAGTGATGTGCCTTTTAATAACTTCCTGATGTTATCTTCTACTGAGGCGCTGAATTCCTTTATAATTTTTTCCTTGAATTTCTTATATTTGTCCTCTTCAGGGAGTGATTTGAGGAATGACCGTACCTGGGACATGGTATCCGTATCCAAGTTGGCAGTGACGTATGCGAGCTTCGTTGCATCATCTTTGATTTGGTTCAGAGTGAAGACAGCCTCAACCTGGTCGAACCAAACCTCAGGCTCCCTTTTCGAAAAACTATACGGCAAGAACGGAATTGGTTGATTGGTGAGCGACATTTCTTTGCGAACTGGTGGTTCTATAGTTGAACTGGTATGCACTTCGGGTAAAGATGGTAAAATTTCGTTGCACGGAGACGAAAATGATGGCTCAAAAACCGCTACTTCGTCTGGAGGCGGTAAAAGCTCGATCGGCGATGCTGGTAATGGTTGGACAATTACCTCTAAACCACTGCGTAAGCGCATGAAAAATGATAACAAAACGCGATAACACGAAAGATAAAAATACTTTTTTGGATCACGTCGGGGTCACCAATTTGTGGGGTTGCGTGAAAGAAAAAAGAACGCGAAACGCGAGTCGTAACGTTTATTGGCGATAAGTAAAAACAAAACTGAACTCGTCACTACAACTTAAAACCTACGAGGGTTGTTAACGCTGACGCTAAGGGAAGGAGAAAGTTAAAGGAACCAGTTTACTGAGTACGTCGACCGCGGCGTAGTAAAAGGAACGTGTTCGTGACTTATAACAAGTGAACAAGGATTATATGTAGGAGTAAGAAACGAAGAAAGGTTCGTAAAACACAATTGGCCGCGGACAACGCACCGAGGGTAAAATAGGGTGCCACGATAGCGAAGGCGGCGAGCGATGATCGCCGCATATTTGTTTCAACTCAGTTCGGGATCATCTATTTCCTCTTTATCACTCATTTCCACCTCCATACTATTTGTGCAATCAGCTTCACAACAATGAGCACACAGCTTCGAACATTTCAGTCTTGAAATAACAAAAAATTAGGTCGTGCAAAATGTTTTTGCAATGGTGACTTGAAAGTTATTAGTTTTTAACCTGTTTTCCTGCATGTGCAAACAGAATAGCCTCTCTAATAGCAAAAATATCTCGTTCTTGCACAGTTGCAACAGCTGCTCCATCGGATAACGAATTGTTGCAAATGCTATTAGCTTCTCGTAAAGGAAAATTCTTTGGATTAACTCGAAAAATATGATCATTAACTACCTACTTAACGAATCTCAGTATGTAAGAACATTCAAAAGATCGATATCTGGAGTTTTTTCAACGATCGAAAACACCTTATTTTCTTTTATATTCTTGAGCTCATTTTCCATTGCTTCTTCTATAGGCTCGAATCTTCAGAATTGATCGCCTCTTCGTATTTCGTTGGTATCTGACTACCTGTACATCTGTAATCAGCGCCATCCATGTAACCTCATAATCGTATAATAAGGCGAATAGGTCTGGACTCAGGTTGCTCAGGTTCAGAATCAGTTGGTTGTTCCTTCTTCGAACTCGTAGACTGATTACTGATAGGAGTAGGATTCACTGTCCTGTTTAGAGATGTTAAATAACCGGTAGTTTCAACTACCGGAGGAAAAACTTTTCTAAAAAAAAATACTGGTGGGAGTTACCTCCGACTGTAGAAACTACCGGAGAATCTACCGGTAGTTTTTAATACTAAATAATTTTTTTTTTTTACAAGACATGGCGTTTTCTTATGTAGACGAAAAAGAATGGTAGATGACTACATGCGCGATAAAAAAAACGAACTTAAGATGATGCAAATTTGAGAAAAACAACCCCAAACTGAGAAAAATCCCTCGATTTTTTCTCTCTATTTCGATACTTACCAATAATTATTTAAACGCGCGTGCAACCTTAAAACTCGATAAACCATAACCCAACATGTAAGAATAAGAACGTAAATCATTATATTTATTTTTATATTTTATCAGGCTATGTTTACACAATAAATCATAAATCATAATACTGTTACTATTAATTATTATCATCAATATATTCATAATTATGTTTAATATAGGTATACCAACATTGAAACTTTATTGGGTAGTAACCTGCTCCGTCGTTCACTCACAATATACCCTGTTTGCGAGAAAATGCGTTCAACACTAACGCTACTTGCTGGTATGCTCAAAACAGATTTTGCAATCGTGGCAAATTCTAATAAATCACTCTCCTTCGCCTTCCAGTACAAAAGCGGGTTATTGTTATGAATAGGGAGAGGACTTGAATGTATGTAGGTATCGAGTGAAATCTGAGCAGCAGTTGACTTGCTGAAATTGGGAGTTCGGTGGATTTGAATAACATCCGGTAGTTTCATAAATCCTCCGGTAGTCTCGCTAACAACCGAAAACATAAAGCTTAATGTATGAGGTATGTAGTGATGGAAAAATGGGCGAATAATCTTTTTGGGTAGAATACTTCACATTCTTCCATTAATGTTGTCATGTACATTTTGATGATTTTGATCCGCTCGATTTGCAACTCAAAGAAAATCCGCTAGAGTTCAGCCACTCGGCACATGGAATCGTTAATTGATTTACAAAAAACGAAAGCGAAACCCTCTTGCAATGAGCATGTAACTCATAGCTTGTTCATAATTCATTTTAGTCGACAATTTTATAAAATTTATTGTCGACAAATTTTGGTCGAACACCTCCACCCCTTTGGAAAATTACTTCGCGTCGTCTCTGCTAGAATGTTATACCAGAACAACTTCATTTTATAGCCAATGATATACGTTCATTTATTCGAGTATCGAAATAATTTTTCATCAACTTTCGTGCATTATCATAGGAACGCAATGAATGCTAGAAAATCGTTTCTGATATCGAACTGAAAAATACTCAAAATTCGAATCGATCTCGGCTACTATGAACGAATGTTTTATATGGAAAATAAAATTAAACGTGAAGTTGGCTTGGCACGATGCTTGTTCGCGCGAATTGTGTACGCGAAAAAGAGAAAATGAAAATGAAACGCGCACCGTTGGCTTCGGCCCAAAATAGCTTATCACTCGCGACCAAATTATCGCGATTTCGGAAAAGCGGAGATGTAGGTCAATATGAAAAATGGTTAGGTATAAGGTAAAATTTTTATTAAAAAGAAAATACCAGTTTTTCACGCGAATGGTTGCATTATAAGGGGCGATAGGAGGTTTATTTTAAGCGAAAATTTTTTTACTGTACAATGTATAACAGCTGTGTTGCGGAAAATATTCGGCTAGAGTTTATTAAAAATGTAATAAAGTTGGACGACTGGGGTAACTTCTTACGTCTTGGGCATAGATGAATTTTTGCGCTTTAATTAGAAAAGCTAGTTTTGAAGGGTATTCTTACCCCGTTTAAAAGCCGTACTAAAACGCAAGGTAAGAAGGGTTGTCATACCGCGCCTGAAAAGTTTTCTCGTGTAAGATAAACTATTGCGCGTATTTTTGCGGCTACCGAGAGTTAATTCGGTGGTACGTTTTATTCGTATAGAGTGGAAGTTTATCAACGAAACGGGGCGCAACGGAGCTCGTGTTATCGTTACGTGCGAAAGGTTTTCCGCGTCACGGTAGCGTAGATTTTTCTGTACGTTATCGAAGCGTATGATTGGAAGCGAGTGGGAAATGGAAAGGGACGCGGACGAGCGGTGCGAATATGTACGTATATACGGTTCACGAGATAAATATAAAAATCACAACGGAAAACAATATCTGTAGGGGCTTTATTCGGTGTTGCGATTGAAAAAAGTCGACGCGACAAATGGCGAAATAAAGGTTTTCCGATTGTGCTATCCGTGTTTGCAAGATAACTCGTAAACGCGGAGGTAGCGTAAAAAAGCAATTTCGCTTCGAATAAACGATTAGCGAAACGGCACCCGAAATGGGTTACCTATATTTTTTGTCGGCCGGCTCGCGTTTACATTCGAACATCTAGCGAGTCGACTCTGAATTCGTCGGTTGGAGGATGAGGCGGTGTTGCTGACGTCATATACTGGATGTAACGCGTTTGTATTGGAGTGTTGCTGTGACGTAAGGTAACGTTGTATGCGAATTACGTGAGGTACTTAAATCACGATTTTTGTATTCGTTATCTCTAACTATACTTGTGCATACTACGAAATTGGCTGCAAAAATCAAGATGTCGTTTCGAGGCAAAGCTGTGACAGGGAGGAGTGGAGGCTGAGCTAGATAGGAGAAAAAGTTATGCTTTTCCCCTTGCACGAATTTTTTTAATAATGGTGTTTACGAAATTGAAAAAAAAATCAGTATAGTTCAGCTCCTGCGGCTCAGAGGTTAGGCAAACATACATACATAGATTTAGTATGTGTTGACTAGTCATTGCCTGAAATCCCTTACTTCTACCCTGTAGCACTCAGTATACATATTTTTACCTTCCTTCATAGCACCTGCAGGTGTGGATGAAAATTGCTCAAAATTTGCTGAAAAACTCTTCATAGAGATACAAAAAACCACTATAAAAATACTTTTGATTCACTTCAAAATGGCGATTCACTCAAATTTTAAGAGAAACTTGAGGGAGGGCAAATGCCTCAAAAAAAATTCTTATTATCTCATATGAGGGAGTGAGTTGAAGACACAAACATCTCCAAATTTCAGCTTCGTAAATGAATTAGGAAAAAAATTAAAAAAATGGAAGTATCGATATTAAATCTGATAAAATTAATATAAGGTTTCCTAAGGCGGAGAATTAATTTTTAGATCAACTGACTCCCATGTGGAATGCGATTCTTATGTGCAGGGAGGAGCGAAAAGCGAGCTTTAATTTTTCAAATTTCAAATAAAAATTTTGGAAACATTAGTGTAGAGTTTTTTCGGAGCGTTGAATTGATTTTTTGGATCAACTGACTCTCCAAGTGTAATCAGCTTTCTATGAGGGAGGGGGTGTAATTTATCAAAATTTCCGTAAAAAATTTTGGAAAATTGATGTAGCGATTTTTTGCGGCTTAATTTATTTTTTGGGCGAACTGACCTCCGTATGCAATGTGTTTTCACCGGGAGGGAGAAGGTAGGGTATCTAATAGCTGAATGAAGTAAAAGTTTGGCGTAAAAGGTGGTGAATTTTTCGTTTTCAAGCTTTCTTACTATGTTGCATTTCGTCGCTTGATGTTTTTTATTAAATGAAAATTGAGTCAAGTGCATTTTAAATGAAAAATTTTCTTCAAGTATTGTAACTGTTTTTCTGCTCATAACATGTTGGAAAAACGTAAATTAAAAGTACCATATAGGCAATGAAAAAGTGAATAATTTTGATTCGAAAAATTTATTACACACTTTTTTGGATGGGTGGGGGCCGGGGGGCTGCAACTTTCCAAATTTCAGATGAAGATGTTGAGAACATTAATATAGACGTTTTTGAGGTTGTTGAATTCATTATTTTGATCAGCTGACTTTCGAAGTGCGATGGGCTCCCTGTGGGGAAGGGGATGAGGTGCAGATCTCAAATTTTCATAGTGAAATTGAAAAAAAAAATTCGTATTGCAGTTTCCGAAAATTTAGAATTCATTTTTTGGGTCAATTGACCAGAAAATTGCAATGAGATTCGAGGGGTTAGGGGGAGGAGGGGTTACAAATTTTACAATTTTGCTAAAAATTTTGAATAAATTAGTCTCGAGAGTGTTCTGATGTATACAATTTATTTTTTGTGCTGACTGGCTCAAAAAGTGCAGTAGGCTTCAGTTGAGGGGTCTTTTGAATTTCCAGGCAAAATATTAAAAATCGTGTTTTAGGGATCTAGATGGTAGAACCCTTTATTCTTCACGTATTAGTTTGCACCAATAAATATTAAATTTTAATAAAAATTGATTAAGTTTTCAAAAATGAAAAAAAAAACTCAATTTTCGCAGGTACCAAATTAATTCAAAGTTTTGAAAATTTTCGAAGAAAGGAATTTACAAGTTATTAAAATTTTTTTCGCGTCAAAGTCATACTCTATCATACAGTGACTGAAAAAATATTAGCCTCCATTTTTTTTGGTTTAAATCATTTTTAAATTTTTTCCATGGAACAAAACAATTTAGTGATTTTCAAAATGGAACGACAAATAAATAATTTATTGTTCGTGTGCATAGTATGGGATCAGTGTAGACTTTTTCGAACTCAAGAGAGAAAATGTGCCCGATTTTTGTTTCTCAGTGGTTTCTAAAGTCTAAGCTTTTTCAATACTAAAACATCTATGTAAAGTCATTTTGAAGCAATCTATGAGAAGTTTTATGCAACGAAGATCGAACATATTTTCCTTCTTGAATTCGAAAATGCCTAAACTGAGCTTGTACTGTACATACAGTCAGTAAAATACTCATGGGTCTTCATTATTGAAAATTATCCGATTTTTTCTTTTTTGAAAAAGTGTAAAATCTGTTTAAGCTTGCTAAATTGAAAAAAATTGGCAACTAAAATTTTTTCGTCTTTATTTGGTAAAATATGATTTTGCAACGTGGATTTTTTTACGCACTATGTTTAGCTTTTTTGATTATCAGAAAATTTTTTGATTTATTTTTTTTCATCACTAAAACTTGGACTTTGTTTTGCGGGGGGAGGGAGGGGAGGGTGTAATGAAATATTTTTACGAAAGGAATAATTTTAAAAAATACAGAGGCTATAATACAGTACCTTTTCTCCTACCTCAACTTGCTACAAATGCCATGTTAGATTTCTAATTTTGCATATGAAACAAAATAATTTTAAACAATATTATGTGAAAATATAAAATTTAGAATTTAACAAGAAAGTATTACTTACGTTAGAAGAAATTAAAAAAAAAAAATCAAAACTCTCTATCGTTTTCTTCTTCATCTTCATCTTCGTCATTTTCTTAATTTATGTCACATTTTGCGATAATAGAGACTGAGGGTGAAGGAAATCGAAATCGACTTTTTGGTTATTTCAGTGTGGAATTTCACGCTGAACACGATGCCGCAAACCGAAACTTTTCATCTTGAAAATTCACGGAGTTATTTACATTCGAAATTACGTCATCAAAAAATTGAAATTTTGAAATTAATTTAATTGTACATTAATATCGTAGTTTTATTCGATACGAACTGGATAGAGGTGCTCTGCGGTACAGGGTTGTTCTTTTAAAAAAATTGATTTTCTTTGGAAAATATCACTGGTATCGGATAAAGCAAGGTTCATGCAACCTACAAAAAAATCGATCAATTTCAGTTTTTTTATTCTTCCGAAGAATTTTGCTTTACACCTAAGTCCCCATATTGCAAAATGCGTTATATTTATGATTAACTTTCAAACCACAAGGAGTAGTTATGTTCACACGTATCTTCATTTTTTCCCTTAAAGATGAAGTTCCTATAGTCAAATTCACCTTGTTGTTTTTTCATCGCGCCAGAATCGTAATCTGACCCGCTGTATTTCATGGAGAATATCACTAAACTACTTTAACGCTAAAACTCTTAAATTTCCCGATAGATGTAAAAAACGAATTTTCTTGGCTTCAACTCTCTCTAGAAAGGCTAGTACGAAGGATTCGATGGAGATTTAATTAATTGTTCGTAGCCGCAAAGTAAACACCTTTGAGAATAAGGATTTGCTGGACATTGTGTGGGTTTGATTTCTATAATTTCCTTACCTAGCCTAAAGTTTATCTTATCGGATGTATTTTAGTGAGGTTTGGATTAAGAGCAAATCTGAATCATTGACAGCATCATCTAGAAGTTCGAATGTACACAAATAAAGAATTCATTTCCATTGACGCAACATGTCTGCTTTCTTTTTTGTTCAATATTATATCAAACTTTTCATGCCCTTACCCTTTTCATACAGTTGTCATGCTATCATAGAGTAAATTAACGAGCGCCATTTACCGTTAGGGTTTTTAATTAAAACATTTAACCGTTGGATATAAGTTACGGTCGGACGATTCGCGCTAGTATTTACGATTTTAATCAAATTTCCACCGATGAGTATTTTCGAAGGGGAAAAAATCGATCTTTGGATGTTTTAAATTCGTTGGCTATGTAGTCCGAATGAAAATTTATTCAAATGTGGCATGGAAAAAGGCGAAAATTTTTATCGAAAATAACCGAAGCAAATATTTGTAAGAAAAATTGCCTACGTCGAGACCAGCGTTTTGCAAAAGTAGAAAATTTTTTCCCATAAGGATTTCTCCGAAAGTAGAAAAAAATATCGAGAATTGGTTCTCGGCGATTATTGGCGCCCTTGAAAAATCCCATTCGCGGTGAATAGGCCGAAAGAGGCGCGTAAGAAAAATAGCCCGAATTGGGCGTAAAAAGGGAAAACTCGCGAGTCGCGAGTTCGGACCGAAACCATAGTACGAAATTTGATTAACGAGGTGATAAAAGCGCGCGTAATTCGCGCCGTAAAAAAGAAAAATGCTCTGCGGCAATTTGAAAGCTCCACACGATGCGGCGGCTAGCGTTCTTTTGTCGTTTCATTAAATTTCTTTCATGTAAACAAGATTTCTCGACGAGCGTTACCGCCGCTGAAATATCCACGTTTTAGTTGAATCTGGATGGAAAAAAAATCACATAAAAGGGTTGCTCGTTGTACGAGAGTTACTTCATTATAATACGGGTTGACTCGAGGGTTTTTTCTCTCTACGTCCCGATTAATATGCAAAATTTATAAAAACACCGAGGAGCTTAGAAGAAATTCTTTCTCATCGATTCGGTACCGGGTGGAGGAATAGGAGCGAGGTTTTGGCGCTTCGGGCTTTAATTAAAACTTAAACGTTTCGCGTTATCAGGTTTTTTCGTTTTTTTTTTTTCGGGTTGCTTTGCTCGAGATATTTTACGACGCTCGGTTGCGTAATACCGGAACGTTCAACGAGAGCCGGTGAGATAATGGTAAAGAGTTGGATATATTCCAATGATATATATTTATCTCGATGGCGTTAATACGTGATAACGTGTCGAGTGTCGATTCGCTAGATGCATTAGATTTTTTTGCTCCATTCGTATGTAATAATTTGTGCATATATGGAGAATACTCGACTTCGGTGTTGTATGGTGGCGGTTTACGAACGTGAAAAATTTACGGATTATCGTGCATTTGAGTCATGAATGAATAACGAACGTATTTTAGTATACGTTCGCGTATCAAGTACATGGCGGATGTTTGAAAATGCGCTGAATGTAGCGAAACCACTATACTGCAGTTTATGTCGTTTTTTTTTTTTGTCGCGAAACGTGATTTTTTATTTTTATATACGTTTATATGTTGTCATATATCTCGTTAAATAGCGAAGTGTTGGCGCTTCGAGGTTTTTTAGCGTATCGTTTTGTGGCGCGAGAGTACCGCGACATGATATGTTTTTCAATTTTTTTTTCGCTGCCAGAGGTTTTTCGCTATTTGAAACCGTTGATGGGGTGATTTATGTTTTTAAAAAGTGGTATTCACATGTCGTTAATAATATTCACGCACGCGAGTTAACAATGTACAATGATAAAAAGAGGAAGAATGATGAAAAAATTATACCGGTGATTTCGGTATTTCATAACGCGTAGAAATACGATTATTTTTCACGATGTAGTAGTTGAGGAAGTTCGGTATATTCAGCGAAAGAATACTTTAGAAATACGAAAAAGTATTTCGACTTGGGGTTGCTGAAGTTATTTCCATTAGTTTCGGAAATCACGTATTCGAACGACAAAAAATTTTTACTTCGAACTTGGAACTAGTTTGAATAAATTTAATAAATAAATTAATATTGTAATAAAACGTGTTTTTTTTATCGAAGTTATGATTTTTGTATCTGGGGGGGGGACTTCAAAATAGTCAGCTATGAATTTACAAATATGAAGGATGAGAAATAAATTTGTCATCGTGCTTAGCGCTTTTGATTACCTATAAAATGATAAATCACGTGACTATGCAAATTTTTAAAAATTTTTTTCAAATTTTGGAGTAGATACGAAGACAAACCCCCTCCCCTCCTCAAGCCCCTCTCCGAAGTCTCATAGTCAAATTTTCATCATAAATCGACAAGTAGTTAGAATTATTGTGAAAAAAATGGAAGCAGCCATGCCGCATCACTGGGGCTGAATTTTTAACTGGCGCTTACTCAGGTTTGAAAATAATGTTACTAATTGTGTCTACAGGCCACATCTCGTACCAAATCTGAAAATATTTACCCTATCCCTTTCAAAGTACTTGAGAAGATGAATTTATAATATGAGGTATTTCTCGCCTTCGTTTGTAATAATCATTCTTGCAATTTGAGGCTCCTCAAGTTATGCTCCTATCATTTTAGTTCATTTTGACCTAAAATTCAAGAGGTCGTATTTTGGTCATCAAATAACCCTACACACCAAGTTTAACCTTTCTAGGTCGATTTGGTGAGGAGATATGAAAGATATATGTAGAATTTCTTGTCATAATTTCCCTTCCTAATATTGTTATCTACTTTAACTTGCGTCCAAATTCTCTTGGGAACTTAAAATCAGAATAGATGAGTCACTTGAGCTCATTTTATCATATGACAGCACAATTAAAAATTGTCGATCTTTGCGGTACCTCCACCATATTTTGAGGCCGATAACTCCTTCTTGTCCCCACCAATGCCATGTGCGAAGTAGAATTTTAGATATAGTATATTTCTTATCCCTAGTAATCGTATGAGTTCGTATTAATTACATTTTTACCAATTTGAGGCTCCTCAAGCTTCACTCAAATTTTGATGATCTGCCATTTTAGATCCATTTTGACTCAAATTCAAGAAGTCATATTCTGGTTACCAACCAATCCTACTCACAAAGTTTGACCTTGCTAGGTGAATTTGGTGAGGAGATATGGAAGATTTATGGAATTTCTTGTAACAATTTCTCCTCCAAATATCGTTCTCTACTCTAACGCTCTTTCAAATTTACTTTGGAGCTTGAAATTAGAATAAGTTGGTCACTTAGATTTATTTTATCATTTGAAACCACAGTAAAAAGTTTTCCACCTCTTGTGTACCCCCACCATATTTTGAAGCTGAAAACCCAAGCGCACCTTATGCCCTTTACGCAAGGCAACAAGAGGTGGAGTTAGTTTTCCACTGATCATTTTAAGACGCTGGCTTTTAAAATTTTCATTCATAAATGTCAAAATTACACGCAGGCGAGAGAACAGGTCCTTTATGTTACACCCGTTTCCATTCGAATATTTAAGAACCCTGTGAAATGATTCCAAGTGTGTATTTGTGTTGACACCAGCATGCAACCTATATGCATAAGACCCACAGTACATATTTCTCCTGCGCACAATATTCTTTTTTGAAGTATGAAATGAATTTTTTCCGCTGCTTATTCGACTGGTCATCCAGTTGGTTGTCTAATTGGTCATCATCAGATACATGCTGGTCATCTGGTTGGTTGATAGACAAAAACTGATTCAATGTAGAATGAAAGTTATCCCTCGACGTTTCATTTACTAAATCATGTAGTTGTTTCAAGATTTTTCCAACCTCTTCTTTCACAGAAGGAAGATGTTTTTTCCAGGCATGCCACACATGCGACATGCAATAAGTAAATTTGGGATACGGTATATTCCTTATATGAGTCCATATTAATCACATTTTTAGTTTTTTGAGGCTCCTCAAGCTTTCCTAAAATGTTGAAAATCCGCTATTTGTATCCATTTTGATTCAAATTCAATATGTAGCATTATGTTCCTAAATTAACCCCATAGACAATTTTTGACCTTTCTTGGTTCATTTGGTGAGGCGATATGGAATATTTATGAAATTTCATAACTCAAAACTGTTTGGTAGCAATACGCAAATAATAACGCTCTTAAAATGTTTCAACTATCATTCTATTAACTTCAGTACATTACATTAAAAACATTATTCTTTAAAAAATGCTGTGTTCAAAAAAAACACAAACAATATGGATGCGAACATCTTGATAGTAACATGAAGAGCTGCGTTGCCGCATAAAACTAACACAAAAGCGGCGTTGTCACATTTAAGCTACTATTATTTTCTAATTCTATGCATAGAGGTCGCTTATTGCGGAACTACGCAACAAAAACTTCCTCAAAAAGCCGCCTCTTTTGCTCCAAGTCCTTTCTAAATACATTTATGAGGCGGAAATTTGGATATGATTTTCTACAAGCCTAAACATTTGCAAATTAAAATTCAGTCCCATATTTTCTCGAAAATTGAATCCTTTGGAATTTCAAACGACTTGACTTCGCTAAGTTAAAAAATCAGTACGCTATAAAATCTGGGCTCGTTATTTTAAAGATCATAAACGTGTTCCTGAAATCGCACGGAAATCGGCTTAAAATTAATATCCGCGGTAACACAGATCGCGTGACCAAATGGCACATGGATTTTTCGCGTGTTACCGTCGTATTAGCTAACCCTGTCAATTTCCAAATTAAACTTAGTATACCCCGATAGGGTATTAAAAAAATGATAAAAAACACGACTGACCAGCCCTGTTATATCGGAATAGAATACACGTCTGGGTGATCGCGTGTTGTGATACGATGGTAGGTTTTTTCAGTTTTATTTCGCTACTCAGACTTAGATACCTGATAATAAGCGCGATTTGGTAAAAATTTATCCGACTGTGTGGGCGTTAAAAGCGTGTAATGGTCGAGTTGATGTCAGTCTCTCCAGTCTTTAGTTTCGCGATAGTATACAGGTTGTTTTACCTCAGTACAAACCTCTTCATACTGCAGATAGGGCCACTCACGTTGCACTCATGTATGATAGTTTGCATAACTTGATTGCTGAAGGGACCCAGATAAAACGGTTTGCAAAATATTTTTTTATTTGAGGTTACTTCAGCAAATAGTGTAGGCAGACTACGTATGATACAAGATAGTAACATGAGTACTCCTCTATGCAGGGCGTTTCACTTCAATATTATCTCCTTCATACCACATATAAGGCTACTTATGTGACAATGATATTTGACAGTTTGCCTATTCTAATTGCTGAAGGGGCAGAAATATTAAGATATGGCAAACATTTTTGCACCTTCATAATGGTCAATTTCATCTAGACTACTTTTATTGGGAATTAAAGAGGCAAAAATTGTTGAATATACTTACATAAAAATTCATACATCTTCACCGCTCTCTATCACTGCTAACTACGCTTGGAGACCTTTTTCAAAATGATGAAACAACCATCGATTGGTTTTCCCTTTTCCTCAAACCGTCTGACCTCCTTACACTAATTTAACTTATATTCCGTGCCTCTGGCCTTTGTAGGAATGCATGGCACGTAAATGAAGATTAAGTAAGTAAGTAAATATTAGTTTTTCACTACTTAATTAATTTTTTTATTAATTTTTTTATTTTAATAATGTATGTACTATTTTTATTTTTTTTAATATTTACTTTAAACTTTCCAAAAAAAGAATTCTATGAAAAATTAACAAGGTTACAAAAATTATATTTTTCTCCCCTTTTAGAGGTACTCGAGGATCAAGAATTCAAAATATGTTATGGAGAATGAAGTGCGGGTCCATAAAAAACTTTCAAAAATATCATTAATAAAGTATTTTTCAAATTTTTATCTGCAAAAGTGAGATGAAAAAATTTCAATTTTTCCAATTATTTTATACATTTCTTCCACTATTCTCCCCCCTCCACTCCTTCCATTGACACCTATACCTATTCGTTAATAGTAATGCTACCTTAGGTACTCCGCATTTTGTGGCCAACCCTGTATTTTATGTTGAATGATGAGACAGAAATCTTCGAAAAAACTGCTGTGAAAGAATCAGCACTGATAATATATTTGTTTGGACTTTTAGAGCTACGCAAAGAGCATCTACTTAAGGGATGGAGTGAGAGATGGAGTGGAGGTCTATAAAAAAAATTTCAAAACTTAAGATTATTTCAGCATTTTTCAAAGCTATCTGCAAAAAATGAGAAAAAACTGATACTTATTTACAATTTTTAATTATTTTCTCCCACTTATTCCCTCCGTTGCTGCTAATTTTTAATCAGGAATGCTACGTTGCAAAAACTACATTTTATCTTGAATAACGTATTCTACAAAATTTTTAAAATTGCACATTAGCAAGTCAAAAAATATTTTTCAGCTCTTTGTATTTTGTCTCCTTCAGTATGTGTGGTAGGCAAAGTATCATACGAGTGCCGCATAAATAGCCCCGAGATATAACCTACTGTATAAGAATAACAACGGTGGCGAATGCGTGGAATCTATATTTTGACAAATAAAGCGCGCTGGTTTTAGCAACGAGAGGCGTTAAAGGCGGGGCGGGAATTCCAACGAAAAGCATAAGCATTCCAGCGAACGATAAGGTATTGTGAAGCCAAGAGCCGAGAGCTTTTATACGCGCGAGACGACAACGGTTATAATACGATTACGCGGCTAGATGCGAAGTCTGAATAGCTGATCCGCGCCTCAATTAATAACCGAGTGGTTATAAGGCGACGTGGCTTTATTCATAATAATCGGTTTTTAATTACCTTTGGCTTTAATTAATCGTTTTTCTTATGTTATCGAGTTCAAAAAACCTAACCCGAGCGGGGAGTAATTAATGGCTGCGAGGAGATAATTACACGACACGAGAGCGTCGAGGTAAAAAAACCGACTCGAGATTTGGTCGTATATAGTACGCCTCGTGAAGTCGGCAAAGCTTTCTTTATCGTGTAACTTTACGGTTCACCGTGTACGAACGTGTGGTCTATTCACGCCTAATATTGGTGTAATGAAGGCGACAAGGCATGCACATATGATAACGAATTGTACCGATAGCACTCGCGATACATGGTCAAGGTTGTTATCATGAATCAGCGCTGTTTCTTACACCCACATGGAAAAGAGTCTACTCGTATTTCAAGATTCGTTCGAGTTATCGAACTAAGACGAATTTCGTTAATTAAAAGGATTTGCCGAAAATATCCGTCAAAGGATTACACAATGGAAGACATCGAGCGGGCAGGAATAGAAGAGCAGCCGTGCTTTGAAACATGAATCGAGGCGAATGTAAAGTTTTTTCATTCGAACGTGGCCCAGCAGACGGACGGTTGTTTTAGCACGCGCGTGTCGAATCTGTAAACTTTTTTTTTTGTATACAAAGGCCTCGTATTTTTAATCAAAATGGATGGTTGGTTTGGAAAAAAAATTCTTCCTTCGGGTATTCGCGAAAAATATAACGATAAACGAGTCCAGCTTTATTTTTACAACTTGGTATCAATTTAATTTATATTTGATGGAAGCGACGAAGCGAACGATTTTGATTTTTAAAACATAACAGTCGACATAGGTTTGGGCGATTTTCGTTTTAACCGTACAATACCAGAGTGTACATCGAGTATTCGTGAAATTCTACCGCTGCGAGGGTATTTTTATACGAGTTCGTTAGGGAAAGCATTTAAAAAAATATGGCTCAGCGGAAAAATTTTCCTTTACCCACCATTTTTCACCTGAGCTAACGAAGCTACATTGTTTGCGCGTCGAAGTTTACTTTGGAATAAATTTATATTTATAAAGAAGAGGGAAGAGGACGGGAATGCCTAGTGGTGGAGTTTAAGGGGCTGCGGGCTTGCGAAGAGAGAGATTTGTAAGTTGTAGAAGAATGGTGAAATAAACGAGGTTTTTATTCGAAAGCAACCGCTCCATAGGGTTTAAGGTTGATGCGAGACGAGAAAAATGTTGCCTCGTTTTGTCGAGTCGATATTCCATATTGTTCGTAGATAAGGAAGGGAAATTGGTGCCAGTAATGTCAACGTAGGCTGGGTCGAAAGCTGTAGTAATTTTAAAGCGGTGGATTCACGTATAAATATAAGCAACCGTGCTGCATTACTTGAGCTGGGTTTTCAATTAGGGCCTGTACAATTAGCAGAAAATAATGTTAAAATCATATGAGCTCATATTTATCAAAATCCAAGGGTTCATATTCAGTTTTCCAACAATCCTTACGAACAAAGTTTCAACTTTCTAGGTGGATTCAAGGAATCTAATAGCTTAAAACTCTCCTCAAAGAACGTATTTTGCTTAAATCCTCCACAAATTAACATGGGAGCTGAAATTTGGATATGTTGGTTCCCTAGTCGGTCTTTTTTACATGAAATTCTGGACATAAATTTGAGGCATTTTCGCTTTCTCTAGTCCCTCTCAAAATTTGATGAATTTTCATTCTGAGGTGAATTAAAAATCTAAAAAAAAAGTAAGCAGTCATGCCGCATTTCTGGACCTGAGTTTTTAGCTGAGGCTTGTTCAGTTAAAAAATGAATTGCCAACTTCTTCATATGAACAGGCCACGTCCAATAACAGGTCTAAAAACCACAACCCTATCCCTTCCAAAACCACTTAAGAAGTTAAACTTACAGCAAATGTAGTATTTTTTGCCTACAATAATCATATGAACTCATTTTTTTTCAAATTATTGCTTGAGGCTCCTCAAATTATCTTCAAATTGTTAAGAATCGTCATTTTGGATCGATTTTAATCCAAATTGAAGAGGTCATATTCTGGTCACCAACTAACCTCACACACAAAGTTTGACCTTTGTAGATTTCCTTTATCTCCATATGAAACATGTAAATTAAAAAAGAGAAGAAGAAGATTTAATTAAAAGTGATAAGAAAAACCCAAAATCCATAGATGGTTCTAAAGTTCGAAATCCGCATGTGAAATATTAGCTAAGCTGAAGTTCCAATTTAAAAATGATAATGAAATTCAAAATCTGCATTATTGAAACCCCTTCTTTACATGTGCGTAGGTCCTAAAAGTTGAAATTTGAAAAAAAAAAATGGCGTAGAAAGCTTAAATCCGAAATTTTTCCTAATGTCTTGAAACCTGCGCTGACGAAATTGTTTATTTGCATATTGTACAGGTTTGACGAAAGTCCAAGGTGAAAAGAAGCCCTACATTTTAGAATAATGATTACATATTTTCGAATTCCACATTGTTCTCAATTCACAACGCCTTCCATGTAGATAAAATCCTATTCTCGATACAATGTTTTAGCGTTGCTAGAAATACAAGGCAAGAAATAACAAGAAGGAAAATCTTGCAAAAATTCTAGTCTTGTTTTGTATCACTACTTGAGAGAGTGTCTTTCGTTATTATCTGAATTGTGCAAGTGATGTCTAATTGACCACTTTGATGCGCCAAATAGCTTGTACATTGATGCTATTTCTTGTAACAAGAATATCATGTTGCAAGAAATGCAAAACAAGAAATAACAAGAAGGAAAATCTTGCAAAAATTCTAGTCTTGTTTTGTATCACTACTTGAGGGAGTGTCTCTTATTATTATCTGAATTGTGCAAGTCATGTCTAGTTGACCACTTTGATGCACCAAATAGTTTGTACATTGGTGCTACTTTTTATAACAAGAAGGAAAATCTTGCAAGAATTCTTGTCTTGTTTTGTATCACTACTTGAGGGAGTGTTTCTCGCAATTATCTGAATTGTGTAAACCATATCGAGTTGAACACTGTGACGCGACGGGTGCCAGTGATTGTGAAAATAACATAAGAATTATAACCATCTGAAAAGCATGTGACAGAAACTAGATTTTCATCAAGTGACATAAGAAGATGTTACGAAACCTGAATAAAAGTCTAGAATATTCAAGGCTCTCAAGACTTTGCCTCATCTTTCATTTGAGATTGTTCAATGAAAGATGTTGATTTTCTCTTATATTATGGCCTTGTCCTTATTAATTCTATCGTGTTGCGTGAAATACTAGGCAAGAAATAGCAAAAAAGGAGTTCTTGTGAGAATTATTGTCCAGTTTATATCGCTTCTTGATCAAGTAGAGATACCAAACAGGACAATAATTCTTGCAAAAAGTTCTTTTTTTGTATATCTTGTTTTGTATTTCTTGCAACACAGTAGAATAAATTAGGTCAATGCGGTATTGTAAGAGACAATGTAGATCTTTCTCAAATTCAAAATGATACAGAGTCTTGAATTTTAAAAAGAGAAATTTCTTCTTGTCACACTTCATTTGCCTTTCAGGTCATCAATCGCTTAAGATTTTTTACAAACGCTTTATTTTTCTTGCAAAAGTTATGTCGTTTCTCAATATTTTTTTGATGTATACTAAAAAATCATGGAATATAGAATATATTTCCATTTTTCTATACTGAATTCATCATACCAATCTTCACATGAAACATTTGATGGTCTTGACATGCTTTCTATTTTTTACATCTTATAACGCAATATTAAAATCGCGTGGATGGACTTATGCTTGTCTTCGCTGGACTTCTAAAATCAAACAAAATACCATATCAAACAAGACTACGTGTAGGGCACACCAAAATTACACATAACCACCTATACCAAGGAATTAGAGAAACCCCAAATTGTTCCTTTTGTGATAAATCCCCTATAACCTCCCAACATTTACTCTTTAAATGCGACTCCTTTCGATTAATCCGAACCACCCTAAAAATTCAAAACACCATTATTGAAGACGATCCTCAACAACTACAAAAAATTATACACTTTCTTAAAACCTCAAAATTATCGGCTAAAATCTAAAATCCACCCTTACTGTCCTGTAATTAACAGATACACTGGCGTGATAATCTTGGCAATTACATACGCCAGTATAAATAAATTAAAAAAAAAAAAAAAAAACTTTCCATCACAGATTTCGAAAAATGAAAAGAATCAATCAATGACCAAGTTAAAATGTTGATGATGAATGTAGTACAAAGTTCAAAAGGAATGAGAATTAAGATTTTACGAAAAACATTTTAGAAAACAATAAGAATGAATATCAAATTAAACCAGAATAATTAAAATTCCATCAAAAGCACTCAAAATCAATACAAAATACAATTACTTTTTAACCTGAAAAGCATGGAAAAACAAAGAGAGAAAGAAAAACAAATGAAATGATTATTCAACAACTCGTTTTCTTTTTTCCCTTGTTCCTTTATTGAAGATTTTACTTCCGCATCTTTTTTTTCATATAATGTGTTATAATCAATATTTGTCATTTTAAAAACAGTTTGTTGCAAGAATAGAAATATCTCAGTGCAAGTGATATCCAATTTACGATCACTGAGTAAAAAACTACAAAAATTTGATATTTTAGGACCTAAGTATTAAAATTGCCATTTTTGTTTGTTGCTTTGAGAACTCATCTACACGTGAAAAAGAAAATCATGTAAGAATTCTTATCTTCCTTTGCATCCCTGCTCAAGGAGTTTCTCTCCTAATAGCAGTATTCATTTGTATGAATACATTTGACCATTATGGCGCATCAAGTGCTTACCCTCCAAATGCCAGTTTTTGCTGTAACCCTCCTCCAGATTCATTTGAAAAGCTGAAGTCAGAATGAGTTAGTCGCTTAGCCTCATTTTATCATATGTCACCGTAATAAAAATTTTTTGAATTTTCGTGTACCCCCATTATATTTTTAGGTCGATAACCATTTTTGGTGTACATAATTACATATCTTTCAACAAAATAATAAAATATACGTAGGTACTTCGTTTTTTAGTAATAATTTGGTAACAAAGTGCACACTGAAGTCAAACTCGCAATTAGTATTAAAAAATCGTACTTATAACCTATCTATTATATAATCACCAAATACACTAAATAATTATTTTATGTGTTGTACACATGATCAGTTGTGGTGTGAATGTTGATTAATTAAGTATATTATTACATTCTCTGAGTGCATCTTTTAGTACACTTTTTTGAGCTGTTGTTGTAATTTGGAAAGTTTGAGATTTGTTCTAAATTTTAATTTATTTTTTACTGAATGAAATCTAAATCGCCATTCAACTTTTTTATTAGACGGTTCGGTTAAATTTGCGCACGAAAGACAGACCGCAGACATCACACTCAATTTTTTTCATTTTTAATGTACTCTAAATGAATTTTTTTTCCTTATCAAGAAAACTAACCACTGAGAAAATCATAGTGTAACATGTTCATACAAACTTACCAAAAGAGAATAAGTAACTCGCATCTACGAAGTAATCCGAAGCGACCCGAAGTTTTTGTTCTCGTTCCGACGTTTAGACGCTTTTAGAAAGTTAGATATTGAGCACATGATTGCATACAAAAAGGTCTGAAACGCAAAGATTTGAAAACCTTCCTTTCCTTCTCTTCCCTTCCCTTCCATTTCTTTCCCTTGTCAAGTAAGTTAGGCTATAATAATAGTTATAAAAACTCAGCTAAAAATATGAAACCTGAAAGACGAATGCAGCGTGTTGTATATCATCGGGTCAAACATCTCACTTATACATTTTAATTAAAATGCTATTTATTTGTAAAATTGAAACAAACTATATTTTCTTCATAAACGAACATATAAGAACTTAACGTAATAATGTTAAACAAGAAAAACGATTGAAAACGAAAAACGAACGAACTCAGCCGAGTATATCAGGCGAGAAAACATATAGAGTATTTATAATGACTGGTCTATGTTCTAATTGGTCATATGTAACGCGCGTAATGACCAATCATAACGTTAGAATGTGATAAAATGTAGGTAGTTTCATTTCTACCTTCCTAAATAATATCGTTCAGTTTTCAGTGAACGACTAAAATTCGTTTGTGATTTGAATCATTAGCTGATTTGTTTTTTTATTTTACGAGTTAGTCGAGATAAATTTATCACATTCCAACTTGCTGATTGCTTGTTACAGGCGTGACGTATGACCAATTAGAACATAGACCAGTCATTATAAATACTCTATTAATATAAAGTATAGTAAATGCGCTATCTATCACGGTGAAACAAGATGAGATTTCAGTCTTGAAAATTCAAAACTGTCTCATCTTGAATTTGAGATCTTCAATCGAAGGTATAAATTGTCTTTTATCTTATGGAGTTTTCATCCTTGTTCATTGTATCATGTTGTGTGAAATATAAGGCAAGAAATAGCAAAAAAGAAGATGTTGCAAGAATTCTTATCCTGTTTTGCATTCCTACTTGAGATGTTTTTCTTGTAATTTGTGAATACCTTGATTGTATCAGAAGTATCGATTTGTAGGGATGTATTTGACCGTTATGATGAGCCGAGTATAGCGGTGATAGTTAAAAACAGGTTAAACATTATAATAACTCAAAACACAATTGAAATGAAGAATTGAACATAGATGAGATTTTGGTCTTGAAAATTCAAGACTCTATCTCATCTTGAATTTTGGGATTCTTCAATGAAAAGCATTGATATTTTTTCGAAACAATGAATATAATCCCATTCAAAGATTTTTTTAAGATAATGAGAGATTTCCAGTCTTTGATGGCGCACTCTAAGTATAGAGGCAAGATCAACGATATTTCAGAATCCGGCGATGAATAAGATTTGCTGAGTATACATGTGAACGGATGTAATTCGTTGTCGTATGTTCATACCCGCGATATTCGTTCCAAAAGAAAGTATAGCAAAAGTGGTGGGGACACGAAAGTGGAAGAAGAACCGCGGGTAAATAATGCGAATACGATCTCCGCGGAAAATTTTCTACTCGTCCCGTTTCGAGGGTAGCGCGATAGTGGCGGAAATTTATCATTCATCATTCGCAGGTTAATTTGGTCAACGTACCTGGTTCACGTGGCTTTCGTACACGGCTACGAGAGGCGACTGGTGGGAGTGTGGGGAGGGGAGGTAAAGCGACGCGGCGTTTTTCTAGAAGCGCGGGCGAACGTCGGACGGGTATAGGTTACGGGAACACGGATCGTATACGGGATGCTGGGTGGCGTCGTCGTCGCGCCGCCGCTAGTTTATGCTGCGCAATCTCGAGCATCTTGTGCGAGCGAAAACGGCCGCGAGTAGAATTTTTTGCGCGGCTCTTTGCAGCTGTATATTCTCGATCGGCGTACGAAGACGCGAGTGTGTCGTAATAGTGCGTTCGGTCGGTTCGGACAGAGTAAAATGTCTTCTTCGCCGCCACTGCCGCCGCCGCCGCCACCGAACGACATGTCGCTTAATTGCCTAATCGGTAACGGATCGGCGGTCGGTCAGAATACCCCGAAAGCCAGTCCGAACCCTTCGCCAGCCAAAGCCCCGGTACCCGAGGAGAATTGCGTCGTTGAAAAAGGTACGTGCATTTTTACGCTTTTTATTCGCTCAGGCTGATTTTCGTCTTCGATCTATCGCGTCGTTTTATCGCATTTATCATCCAGAGGTTATCGTTTCGTGATAATACCTCACTCGAAGATATATCCAGTGATAAGCGTCAGTAAATCGCAAGTCTTGGCGGTGATACGCTGACGTGTTGTTTACGTTTTTCGCGTATCTACGGTTGCGTGGGTCGTATTGTGTCGGTGACATTTTATACTTACGCGTGTTCTCATGTACGAAATTTCCACTCAATCGAAGCCCCAATTCGGCTCGATCGCCGAATACAGCCGGCTCCTATATCGATTTTTCTAAATAATTAAACGCCAAGGTCGTCTCTAGTCGATTCGAGAAAACTCCAAGATATATGAAACTCGATTTTCGAAGCCATTCAAGAATTAACGAAGCGTGTGCATTAGCGACGACGCGTTGTTCAAGTTCACGTTCGACGTTGGCATTTTCAAAACCTAACTACGACCATGGCAGCAGCATAGCACGTTTTGCGCTATTTTTCTTCTCGTTGATCGATATAACGGTGTAATTCCTGTACTCGAAGTTTGCACGTTGAACTCGTCGTAGAATTCGAATACTTAGTATCTTTTATTTTTTTCACTATGATGAACTAATGTCCTATTAACAAATAATCATTCGGTGTTTTGGCCAATTCTCACGTTTATTAGGAGAAATTACTATCGATTGTTGGTCGTATGAGAGGCCAGTTTATAAACATAAAATGTCGTCATGATACGATAGCGGTTTCGGTATATGCTTAAACTTGGAGGTTGCGTGTGTTTGTGTAATTGGGTGAACAGTGTTTGAGATTACATTGATATTGTTTTGGATAAACGAATGATAAGTGATCGACTCGTGATAAGTGAAAGATTTGATCGATGATATCGTGAATACGGAAGATATTGATCGACGATAATTTCTACGATAATCATTATACCAAATTCCAATCTAAAAGTAGGAAATTTTAATTCAAAAACTAGTCTGTTTCATAGACAGATAATTTTAATGTCCTTCAAATTTTAATACTGTTTGCCATCATATCCTATAATGCTTGTTACAAGACTACGTGTTTTTCCACCCTTCTACCTCATTGGTTAATACTGGATGATGAAGTCTTTAGTCAGTCGATATTGAAAATGTGATTTTATTCTTCCAATTGTTGATTGAATTTTTTTTTCAATTTTAAATTCGTCTGTTATTAAATAGAATAATCTTGCGAAATTACAATTAGAAAGAAATATTAACCTATTTCTGAAATGAAAGAAACAAGTTTTGGAAATGAAATGATGAAAAATTTGTTCTTCGAATTTCAACCTATGCCTTGGAAAAGTGAAAAGTACCGAATAAGTATTAAAACAAATTATCTCTAGAATTTCTTCATGGAAAAACAAATAAAAATCAATTTTTTAGTATAAAAAATATAAGTATGATATATTTGTTCGAATATTGAAAAAATTTTCTTTACAAGAAAATGTATTAATTTTTTTCACGCGAAATATGAATGCATGTTGTGACCAGAGCTAAATATGGATTCATATTTTTGGAATTTTAGTTTTCGATCACGTTCAAGTAAACAAATACATCTGAAAAATATCGAAAATCCCTCATCTTACAATTTCGATCTTAAGAGAAGAGATTCAACAATATCAACAAAAGTAAGAGAAAGGTCACGCACGAGTATTTGTTGAAAAAAGAATTTCATATAAGATGTAAAGATTGCTGTAACAAACCCATGATGGATATAAATAAACACGTTATTATTGAGTGCAAAAAATATTTAAAAAATCGAACAACCTGGTTACCTGATGTCATGGATGTAGCACTAAATGAAAAGTGTTGGTATAAATTAATATTATTTGTTACAAAAGCCAAATTAGACATATAGGTTATAGCATTGAAGACATTAATAAAATGTTTATGTGAACTAATTAAAAAAAAAAAATCTATTGATCGAACATGATAAATTATGACATTGTGACAATAGACATTAAAAGTCGATTAAGGCTGGACGTCTTTAAATTAATATTATTTATTCATTCGTTAATAATTTCATAACTAATATAATCATAATAAAAATGAAATGATATATGTAGAAGAGGATGAATGCAAATCACTGTTCAAATGTCTATACCGTGTGATCAAAACAGAATGTAAATTTTTTCATTTTTTTTTATGGATTTTTACACGATAATGAATGATAAAAACGATCATAAAATCAAATTATAAATTTTCAACGTTTTATTTTTTTTATTATTAATTGATTTAAATCAATTTTATCTAAAATCAGTATTACCAAATGAACTAGATTAATTAATCAAAAGTTGAATAAAATACATAATTTTGATAAGTATGGTTTGGAATGCTTGGAAAACAAAATATTTGAGTTTTTATTTTTTAATTCAACAAGAAACAAAGAGAGACGTTAAATTTTGCATTTTTTTTCCAAAAAGGAATGTGGCACTAAGGGGTGTAAAAATCAGTTGGTCGAACGGTATTGCCATATAGAAAATTTTAGCTCGAAAAATTCGCGCCTCAGCCGAGGTTCGAACCTCAGACGTTTTGATTGCCGGTCAAACGTATTAATTATTTATTATGTTTTATTTTTTTAATCTAGCAAAATAAAAAATTTTATAATTAATAATATTAAAAAATATATATATAATACAAATCCTAAAAAAAAATTATGCTTATTTCTTCTAACCATCTAATATGAACATGTCATGACTTTATACATTCAGCTGAGAGAATGTGGAAAAAATAAAATCGAATCGCTGTTTTTAATTCTGTTCTTATCTTTTGGATACTAAAAATAATTATGAAATGATAAATTCTATTTAGAAAAAAATATTTTTGTTTTTCAATTTGAAAATGAAAGAAAAATTCGCGCGTGATTTATAATCGCAAAATGGCTTATTTTTTCACTAAATTTTTTACAATTGATGATTTTTCGATTAAAAAGGAAATGTTTTTTCGAGGAGTCCAGTGGACTAAATTTTTCAAATGATTTTTTTTTAATGAGATTACCCAATTATGAATTATAATAGAAGAAAGAAAAACATCTTAATTATTTCCTCCTAAATCAGTAGTCAGAGGGTCATAGTTACAGTTTATAACATAGAATGCGCTGATGAAGTTGTAAGCTTGTGAAGTTGGCAAAAAGGAACACATTTCAACGAGAGAAGAATATTTTTCACTTTTAAATAAAATATTTAATTTTTTCATTTGAAGGAAATTTCTCTAGGGGAGGAAAATTGTTGTTATAACCATTTCCTCAACTAGAGAAGTTCAAGATACTGATTTTTTCACTAAGAAAAAATATCGATGATTTCAGCCAAAATCTTGCGTGATTCGACATTATTGTGGAAGTACATTTACGATTATAATAGGTGGAATTATAAATATTTTTGGCTGAGAAATTAGTAATTTTTTTCGAAATGGAAGTGAAGGATTATGTTGAATTACTCCAGTTGAATTTATTTTGTGATTTTTTTGAAATTCAGTTCAGAGGATTGAGCAATTATAAATACAAGTTTAGTGTGATTATTTTTTGCAATACTTTAGTGAGCGAAAATGTTTAAGGAAAATTAAAGCAAATAACTCGGTAATTTAGTTCTTCTTTTGGAATGGTTTACACTAAGAAGTAATGAATTACGAAGTTACTATCTTTTTATTTACTTTTTGTCATTTTGGCCTTCGAAGTTATATGTTTGAAAATATAATTACAGTTAATTTATTACTATACGAAAGAAATTATGAAAGTTAATTCATTTAAAAAAAATCAAGATGACAGATTTTTCGAAACTCGTAAATATTTCTTGATTAAAAATAATTAGATATTTTGTTGAAATAAAAAAATTAATTGATGGATTTTGCTTGTTGCAAAATTTATATCGTTCTTTTTTTTAGCATATATTTATGAATCAAATTATATTCAGTCAAAGAGTAACTTCCAGTTTCTTGGATCATTATTATTTTTGAATGAAAAAAAGAAATTTGTATTAAGAAGTTTTGATTTTCCGTATTTGTTGTGTCTATAGTATCGAAATTGAAGGTTTTGAATTCAAAATAATTTTTTTAATGTTTAAGAAATTCTATCGACTTGAATTTTTTAATTGAATTTATTTTCGGTATTTTTCTTATGTGAAGAAAAAGAGATGTATTTTTTGCAACCATCTTTAACTCGAAAAAAAAATGCCAAATGAAAAATTCGGGTTTTGGTTCATATTCTTTGAGTATCATCAGAATCAGAATTTTTTGGTTGAAAATTTTGTTTTTTATTTTGTTTAAAAAATTCGTGTTACTTGAATTTTTTGGTTGAATTTATTTTCGTTATTGTTCTTAGGTTGGAAAAACAAGAAGAGTTTTTCTTTTCAACTGTCTTTTACTCAAAAAGGAAAATATTTGCTGATAAGTTTAGGTTTTTCGAAAATTATTAGAAACATAATTATTGTTCTTGAAAATGATTTTTTTTTTTTTTTTTTTTTTTTTTTTTTGAGAAATTGAAAATCTGAGTTTTCTTAGTTAAAAAGGCTCTCCTGATAAGAAAGTGAAAATGACGCTGAACCCAAATTCGTTCACAAATGGTCCAAAATGTTGCCCTCGATCTCGCCAAAAAAATGATCCCACCCACACTCCATCCCAAGAAATCGCCCCCCCCCTCATATGTGGAATATTCAATATTTTTTTACTCTGGATCGGCCGGATGAAAATATTTGAAATTTTCACAGATGGTGGATGCTATATAAGTATCTTCATGAAAATTTTTGATATTTTTTTGAATTTTTGAGCATTAAAATTTGAAAAATAATTTTTGGGAAGCACATGGCTGAATTTTTTTTCATAATTAGCTAGTACTCTAAGGTACAACAAAAAATATTTCCAAGAGTAAAACAGAAATAAAATCTTTTTTTAAATAAATATTTATTTAAAAAATGATAATAAATTTACAAATTATTTATTTATACTAAATTAATGAATTAATTTTCTAAGAATTAATTAACATCAAATGATAATAATCTTATAAAATTTTTAAAATTAACCTCTCTATATTCACTGTTATAAATAAGAAACTTTAAGAAGTATAGGTATATTGGTCGCAAATAGCCGTTGATGCTGAGCGACAAAAAATAAACTCATTTAAAACAAAATTTCTATTTCACTCTCTTCTTAGAAAAAAAAAAAAAAAAAAAAAAAACGCTGATTGAGTAATTTATTATTTTGTTTCACAATTATGACAAATTATCGGAACTGCAAATTTTTTGGTTGAAAATAAATTCTTGCTTTTGTTGGAAAAATAAAAGGCCATAAGCACTCGATGAAGAGGTGGGAGACGTTTAATAAGGTTGAACTACAGAAAGGGCTAGTGAGGGTTTGTGGTTACTTAACAATAATTTTTTTTTTCATGTAGGAGAATGTTTAGGCACATATTCAAATCGAAGCAAGGACGAATATTACAGCGAAAAAAAAACCATTTTGTTATGAGAAAAAAGTTTTCATTAAAAAAATCGATTTTTCTCTCGTTTAAAAATAAATTTCGGTTTTTTAAATACGTATTTCAATTTGTCGAATCCGCCAATTTCCTTTGATTGGATTTTTCAGGAAGAAAAAAGGAAAAATTAAAAAGCAATAGTGACGCATGTATGTGAAAATAGGTTGTAATGCACACTTATATGTATATTTAACCTATTCTCAAGTATTCTTAGCTCGAATAGCCGTCACCGATGAAGCCATATAAAATTATTGTCAATGTTTATTTCAACATCGACAAAGTATAAATGTATTTTTATAGATTACATGCATGTTGCGAATCTACGTATATTTATTGCTATTTTTTTTTATTCCTTCGTTCTTTTTTAAACGTTTAATTTTCAATGAGCGATTTGATGCGCTGTGTTTACTTCGTTCTAATCACTTTCGATAGAATAATCATTCTGATTTCATAACTCTTCATGCAACGATTTAAAAAATATTCATCAATTAGAATCATCTTAAATGAAACGTATAATCAAAAAATGCAACATTTGGGTACCTAATAATTTTTACTATTTCACACAACTCATAATGTTTTAAAAAAGTTCGCATTTCTATACCACATAGACTTTGGAAAGAATAAGTCGTCGCTAAACACGAGATCGGAGATAAAGAATAACTTTCTGGTCGAGAAATGTTTAAAATTAAAAAAAAAAGGTGTCCAAGTGCATTATTAGCTAGCGCTTTCGTACACCGAGTATTCGCACGCTTGGTGCCCGAAAGCGCTAGCTAATAAAGCCCTTGGAGAAGTATAGACCTTTTTTCTTATTTATACGAGATCGGAAATTACCTTCGATATTCAAAGCAACCTAGACTTTAGCTGTCGCAAATGCAACGCGTAAAATCCCAAAGTGTCGGGCGTGAAAATATAAACGTCCGTCGTTGTCGCCGAAAAATAGCCGGTAAATTAAAACGGACGACTGACGGGGCGCGTCAACGTCCGAAGCGAAGACTTATAAAAAGAAAATATGGCGCGCGAGTTCAACATCAAGGTCGCTCGAACCTCGACCGAAAGGCTACGTCGGCGGAATGACTGGCGAAAAAATACATATGAATGAGGGCGATTTCGTATCAACCGATTATAATAATTTGAAACGGCGTCTCGGTGCGATACATTAATTGGTACAGAGATTAACACGCGACGATAATTTGGTTAAATATTTCCCTCTATCAGATACCAGATGATCGATCGGACGTATACGTGGAAGGGTAAAAATTAGCGAAATTCTAATCAATTGGTAATTGGTTGCTCGTGTAGCTGTTGAAGAACGTAATTCGATTTACAATAATGTATGTTTGAATTGAATATTGACATGGCGAATCATTTGAATATGTAAATTAGATCGATAGTTTACGCAGTTTAATAGGGAAATTTGGACAATTCGGGTTAACACGATTGAACGGGAATTCGTCACGAAATGTTTGTACAAAGAGCCGCATGTATATAATAATTTGGATTAAGAGCAAAAAGTCGAATTGGTTTTCGAAATTCGGCTCCTACAATGTAACGTTGCTGCTCAAGTTGTTTTCTTCTAGTGAAAGATTTTTAACGAAATTTTCAATGAAAACAATAGCTATTAAAAGGTACTTGATTTGGGAAAGGGTGTGTTGAAAAGTAGAAGATAAGACCTGCGGGGAACTTTTCAACATTGCTAATGGGGGAAGGAAAAGACGCTATCTAGATTACGATTACGACAACAAAATGAATACATACGTGAATTTTTTTTCTCAATGTTTATTTAAATAAATATAATATAAGTTTAGTTATTAATAGTAACGATTCCTGCCTACTCTTCTTTTTCCTTTTTTCCTAAAAAACAAAGAAAATAAATTTGTTAGAAACAATCAGTTTCTAAGTAAGTAGATACTAAGTTATTAGAATTGAATGAGACGAGGTAAGAAATAAACTAGCGAAGGTTAGAGAGAAGGGCGAGAAAGACTAAGAAGGCGAAGAAGATAGACAAAAATTAAGTTTCATTAAGAAGGAAAAATCTACTTACACTTGGTAACGTTAGGATATTGTTATCCGTCTCCATGATAGCAGCTGACCTCTCTTCTAAGTTATCACCACCGCCGATTTCCATGCCTATTTCAATTTTTTATTTTTTTTTAAAAAAAACTGATATTGTTTGTTTTTAAAAAATATGAATGAGCCTAAAGTCAGTCAATCTTGTTTTTTTAAATTTGTCCAGCCAGAGAAATTTAAAATTCTCTAGCCAGAAGTGTAAGAATGATAGGAAAAGTTTCTTTTTGTTTTAAATAGGTAAATCCTATCTAAACTGTGAAAAGTCACAGAGTCGAAAATTTGGAGGAAGGAATTCTAAATCTAAGTGGACTGTGAGTCCAAATTTTCGACAGGGTGGTCGAAGGAGAAGTTTTCATATGTTTACATTTCTGATCGTTTGTAGTCATATGGCAAATGCTCGCCTTTTTTATTACATTGTATATGCAAAGTGTTTCATTTAGGTCATACTACTGACAAATCGCAAACAGAGCAACTCATATTACATACATGTATAGTGAGTTGCCTTCTTAAAAATTTGAAGGGGCTGAGTTATGCTGAGTTGAAAACAATGTCAAAATGATCTACCTTCAAAAATTCGTGCTTCCCTAACTATGAATGCTAAGATTTTGGGATTTGTGCCAAAATGTAAAGCATACTATAGAGTTTCATAGGCAAAAAAATGGGGGATGTAGAAGCCTTAGAAGGTGGCAGATACCAAAGACCATCGTGAAAATGAGGTAAATTTTTTAGCTTTTTGTGAATAATTTATGAAATTCTATTTCAGTTTTTTGCTCCATATGTAAGAGGTATTTTTTAGTGATTCATTATAATAGGTTTTCATCAAAGTGTATAATTGATGAAGTTCTATTATTAAGAACACTATTAAACATTTCTCGATAATAGAGGCCGATTAACCAAAATCTTGTGAATATTCCAGAGGCGTCAAATTGCTCAAATTCAATCATAATGAACGCATATGATATCCAGAGAGTTTTCCTGTAGCTGCCTTTAAGGAGGCGCTCGCCCAGAAAACCCTTAAAGATTGAGAAGAGAAGTGGGGGCAGTCTACCAAAGCTGCGAGATCTGACCAACTCTTATCCTCCATCCTGTCACGCCTCTTGGGCTACGTTGAGTTGGACTTCTGGGTCAGCAAAGCCCTATTAGGCCACGGCTGCTTTGGGTATTACCTATATAAGTTTAGGAGGCGTTCCTGCCATATATGCAGATATGGCCATTGAGTCGAGTCCCCTGAGCACATATTTCTCGAGTGTCCTCGCTATGCTGGGGATCGATGGAACTCCCACTCTCTCCCTCTAATTCTGAGTATCAGGTGACTCTGAAAGGAAGAGCACCCCCACAGGTTTTAGTCTTGGCCTCAGCTGGCCACCTTTTGGGCTCTCTTGTTCTCATTCCTCGAAGGGTTAAGCCATAGCTGGTTTTCTTTAGCCTGAGGGCGTTGCTCCCACAAGCAAGCTGCCCCTTCCCACTCGCCCCACATTTCCAAGTTTTGCTGGGATCCGCGTTCTGAAAAACCTTCCAAGTAGGGTGGAAGAGTCGAGATCTCTTGAGGCAACTTTGAAGAGGATAAAAAAAATAAAATGAAGCTCATGATTCCTGTGGGCAAAAAAAAAAAACTGCAGATTGAATACAACTTTGCACGATTTTTGAAGGGGATAAGTATGGGTTTCCAGTTTTGATTTTCGATATGAATGTGGAAAGATCAACAGCACGATCTGCGAGCCTGAACAAGCCCTAATTAAAAACTCGGCTCTAGTAACACCGCACAACTGCTTGCCGATTTTCGTTCGTTGGCCGATTGATATAAAGGCGAAGGCGTGTAATAAATTAGTGGTACGCGTTAAAACAACGCTATCTGGTGGCATTTTATAGAGTCGTAAATTAAGGCGCATAGTGGCCTTTTGTGTTTCCGGTTTTTCGATTGGGTAGACGCGACGGACGCTTTTAAATGTTCCGGTGGGAATTACAGGTGCGTCGGTAAATGGTAAAGCTTTGTTATCGCGTGTACCTGGAACGGTCTGCGGTATGGGAGGAAATAGAAACGCATTGGAGACGTGTTGCGGGAAATGTTAGAAAAAAGGGCGTCGTAGATAGGTTGTAAAAGTATCCCTCGTAGCTGCCGCACAGTTCGTAAATTAAATAGAATTCGTTGAAAAGCGAAGGCGCGAAAATATTTATTCAAAAGGATTTTCATATTGGAGGCGAGAAAAAAAAACAACCTTTATAATAATCAAGGTGGGAGGTATTTTTAAATTACCCACCCACTTCATCGAATTTTCACTTTTTAGGTGGCGAATTTCATCAAAAATTAATTTATTTAGGGTAAAAGCGAAGCTTCGAATAGGTAACCGCAAAAGGCGTCGGAGAAGTGTTATTTTAGAATTACGCAAACAAGTTATAAAAAGTTTTTTTTTTTAGTGGCGAAGTTTTCATTTATCGGAGCATAGAGGTTGGGGAAAAAAGCTTAGCACCTTTGAAATCCTCTTTCTGACGCGCCGATAAGCCGCGATGAAACATTCCCGAGTTTTCCATTTATTTTTATTTTTTTCGTTTTTGTGTGGAGAAACCAGGCGTGAACGGTAATTTTCTTACAAACAGTTTTTAAGAAGGGGTAAGTGGGTAGATTTGAGCGAAGAAGTGTGGCAACGTTGGAATTTATATTGGAGATGTAGTTTTTTAAAGTGAAAAATGACCGTTTCAAGCTAATGACTTTTTTTTAAATTAATTAAAAATACTACTTCTATGATTTTTTTCGATTTTTGAAAAATTTATTTTTGCTACATCATCTATTAATTTTCTCCCACTCAAGATTCACAATACTCTGCACTCTATTCACATTAACAAAGACATGAAGGTACCTCGATACTCCTAATTATTATGTGTAAGTTGCTATATACAGGCTGTTTCAACTCAGTATAACCTCCTTCATACTGCATGTACGATTACTCCTGCGATATTCATGTACGATAGTTTGCCTACCTCAGCTGCTGAAGGAGCCAAGGTACAAAGATTTGAAAAATATTTGTTTACTTAGTTACCTAAATAGATAATGACAAATTTCAAAAATTTATGTTTTACCATCTAAGTCACATAAAAATATACTAATTATACCAAAATATAGAGTATGCGATGCAGTATTATTTACAAAAAAAAAAATGTAAGCAGCTATGCTGCATTACTGGAGCTGAGTTTTTAACTGGAGCTTATTCAGGTTTGGTAATAACGTTGCTAACCCTTCATGACTATAAGCCACGCCCAAAACCAAGGCTAAAAACCACAACCCTATACCTTGCAAAACCACTCAAGAAATTAAACTTGGAGTAATCATATGAACACATATTTCTCAAATTATAACTTTTTGAGGCCCCTCGAATTCTACTAAGATTTTGATAATCGGCTATTTTGGATGCATTTGGAGCTAAATTGAAGAGGTCATATTCTGGTCACCAACTAACCCTAAACACGAAGTTTGACCTTAGTAGGTCAATTGGATGACGAGGTATGGAAGATTCATGAAATTTCATACGGTAATTTACCCTCCAAAAGCCATTTTTTGTCCCTGCCCCCTCCAAATTCACTTAGGAAGCTAAAATTAGAATAGATTAGGCTCTTAAGCTTGACAGTTTTGTACCCACCGTATTTCGAGGTCAATAACCCCTCCTTCTCCCCTCCATTAACATCAGTGAAAGTGAATTGGGAATATAGAATACTTCTTATCCTCAATGATCGTATGAATTAATATTAATTACAGGCTCCTCAAACTCTACTCAAATTTTGATAATTCGCCATTTTGTATCCATTTTGACCCTGATTCAAAAGATCATATTCTGGTCAACAACTCACCCTACACGTAAATTTTGGTCTTTTTAGGTTGATTTCGTGAGAAGATATGGAAAATTCAAGAAATTTTATGACTCAAAACTCTCTCAAAAAGCCGTTTTCTACTCGAATTCTCGTAAAAATGCACTTGGGAAGCTGAAATTTCGATATGTTGGTGTCTGTGACTCTTTTTCATGTGAAATTTAGAGCAAAAAATTTTAAATATTTGCTCTTCCTCCAGCTTTTTTAAAAATTTGAGTGATTCGCCATTTTGAGATGTACCAAAAAAATAGAATGGTAGTTTCGTTGCATTTCTGAGAAGAGTCTCTCACCAAATTATGAGCGAATTTCATGAATATCCGCCAGCGCTACCAATGGAGGAAAAAATATAGGTATACCAAAAAGTTTAGTATTTGCCAGATGATTACAAATGATCTGTAACGTAAAGATTTGAAGACGCCCTCCCCAAAACTGAATCCATTGAGCAATATTTATATCTCTTCTTCCATTCTCGTTTCTTATAACATTATCATGATCTGATTTCTAGAATTTATTTTTTGTGTTGAAGGTTCTCACTACTTATTTATATAAGAAAATTTTTATAAACAAATGACCAATATTGCTCCAATTTTATAGCAAAATCACATAGGAAAATCAGTAATTTCATACAGAAATGAATTTTTTCATAAATTTATCAATAGAATCAAGATTAAGATCCACTTCTTGATTATCATTGGTGAGCAAAAATTATTACGCTTCGTAGATACCTACATGGAATGAATGAAATAGAATTATCATTATTCATTCAACGTATGTATCTATGATACATAATAATTTTTGTTTGCCAATGGCAATCGAAAAATCACTCTTAATCTTCATTCTATTAATACTTAATGAAACAGATATTTTTGTACATTAGTTTCAAGCATTTTTTTTTAAGAAAAAAAACTTGATTATATATAGAGGAATTATACCTATTAAGAAAAATTTCAACTTATAGTATTTTCATGATATCAGAGTGATGTCGAATATGTCCGCTTTTTCATATAATTATGATGTACTCATAACATTTTTATGATATTGGACATCATTATGATATCGCCATGATATCACATTGCTCATTTTATCATTATGATATCATATAATATCTTTATGACAAACTTTGTCAAGAAGGATGTCTTCGGTTGAATTAAAATTGGATGTTTTCGGTTAGGTCTTCAGTGGAGTTTTAAATTTATCAAAATGGTTTGACATATTCTCTAAGGAATGGAAAGCTTTCCTAAGTGAATTTTTACTTCTCTGTCGTGACTTGACATTTTTGCAGGGTGATTTCTCAGCTCCCTGAGACGATTCTACATCAACAGAAAGTGAGCCAGGAAGACACAGTACTTCAGCCATTTCTTTCTTCGATGATAGCAATTGTAAAATTTCATCTCGTTACGCTCTTTCGGTTTGGTTTCTTCTATAATTAAAAATATCATCGAGCGTTTCTCTTATCGTCGTTAAATTCATTCCAAATCTCAAAAATCTTATAACTTTCTGAAAAATAAACAATTTATATTGTCTTTCTATCAAAAATTTAGTCATAAAGCAATTTAGAAGTGTAAGAGTATAATGCGTTATATAAATGTGACGGAAGTGTTTGTAGAACAATAAAAAAAATTTGAACGAATTAATAAAAAATATCCAAATGGATTGACTTGAGTTGTATGAAGTTTTTTTAGCTCGTCAGTGAAATTCGAGGAAAGTTTGGGAGAAGTGTTTGAACTTGAGAACAAATTAGCTCATCATACGCTACTTCATAGAGCAGCTTCCAGTAGTCTGAATGACCGTACAAGTTCATACATTAATTCTAAGTTATTGGGGCAATAATGGTACGGACTTGTATGATCACTAAAACTACTGGAAGCATCTCTGTGACATGGCATATGATGAATTAATTTGTTTTCAAATTTAAATACTTTCCATTATTTTCTGAGAAAATAACCGACCAAAGGTATGAAACTACGACAAAAGATCGTACAGAGCAATTTATTCGAAGAAAAAAAACCCACGGCACCCCGAAACCACAAAAGGCGGGGTTTTCCTTCATCGCGTCTCCATCTCATTACGCATTCCGGTTATAATTTCGTTATTCGCGCTCATCACGGGGAGAGCTTTTTCATATTCTTATCGTTCATATCCATTAACATAGTTATACCGAATCTAGAGCTAATACGGTGCCGACAAAAAACCCCATAATTCAATTTTATTACCCATTAGCGTGTAGTTTGAAAAGTTCGCAAAGCGTCGTCGAACCAGTCTGAAATTTCCAGCGTTACAACTTAACACGTATAAAACGAATACACGACGACACGACGCTCGGCGAATTCGCGATAAGCTGCGCGACCTTTTGTGGTACGCACATGTATACGGGCAATGAAACGTGGAGCTTTATTTTACCGTTGGAGGAATGTTTAAAACCATTCGAGGCTAATGGAGCGACGTCGCTATTAAATCATTTGCATTCCGATAACGCACGCCGTCGAGTTCTGCGTTCGAAAATCGATGGTTGTACGAAATTGGTACGAGAGTCGAAGTCGACGAAGAGTACGGGTTTTTGGAGAAATTTCAAAAAGTTGGCGAAAATAATTTAAAACTTAGCTGAGTTAGACGAACGTACGACGCACGAGCTCGAGTTAATTTAATGTAAAAACTGCCATCGAGTTCGTTTCTTTCGTTATTTTCTTTTTAGATGGGGTTTAGCCTATTTGGGTCGGTGTGATGGGGGAGGGGGAAGATCTCATAACATCATGTTTCAGTTAATTTGTTTTAGATTAGTCAGTGTCCTGTTTTTACTACCATACGCTGCGCGTTATTTTTTTATCGCTTTCAGAAACCTTTACATGTAGAAAAACTGTTCAAAATTCACCGACGCAATTTTCATACAAACTTCAACTTATTTTTCTCAAATTTTTCGTTCGACTGTAAATGGGAGTTGGATCAAATCTGGAAGTTTTGAAAGCATCACCTGAGGCTTAGAATCTTCGTTTTGATGTCATATAATGGGATGAGCTAAATTTCGCTCAGCTCAGTGAATTTGAAGAGTGATTTAAGCAAAAAACTGTCTTTTTGAAGTTTGAATCAAGTTGACCAGAAACAACTTTATAATATATACAATATAAATCCTTGAATCAAATCACAACAGATCCTTATTGATGGATGAAAATTTAGAATAGCTTGAGAAGACTTGAATGTCTTAAATTTGAGCTATTTGAGATTCCTCAAGCTTTTCATATCTTTTATCCACCAATTTTGGGGGAGCTGTATTGTGTCCTATCAAATGTACAATGGTTCGAAAAATTTCCAATTTAAGTTTCAAACGACAGTGTGCTCAAATTATCAGCATATTTATGGGAATTAAAATGATGGTTTTTGAGGAAGTTCGAGTCATGTAATTTCTTGAATTATCTATATCGCCTCACCAAATGTACCTAGAAACATCAGATCTTTTTATGTAAATTTAGAAACCTCAATGTGACTCCTTAAAGTTGCATTTGAATGAATCTAAAATGGAACATTAGTCAAAATTTGAGCAGGGCTGAAGCAAGCTTCAGATATGTCATATATCATAAATAAGAGCTCATATTGAGGATTATTGGCGAAAAAGTGCTTGTTATTTCCCAAACTCGCTTTCGCAGGTTATTTTGAAGGGAAGAAGAACGAGGCAGGGGGACTTATTGTTTCCAGAATGTTGTGAGGGTAAATGAAAGTTGTAAATTCAAATTATGGTTATATATTTGATGAAGTGAGTCTAAGTAAGAAACATATTCAAATTTCAGCATTCTAAATGAATTTAGAGGAGAGTTGGAGCATAAAGTGGCTTTTAGGGGGAAAATCATGATGGGAAATTTCATAAATTGTCCATAACTCCTTACCAAATCAACCTACAAAGGACAAATTTTGGAGGTAGAATTAGATGGAAACTAAAATATGAAGCCTTGTGTTTGAGTTGAAATGGATTTAGAATGGTGTATTGTGAAAATGTATGTAAAAACGGCTTGAGGAGCCTCAAACAGCTCAAATTGAAGCAATAAAGCATTTAAGCGGCTGACCAATGGAAAAAATAGACCAATGAAGTGCTTAAACATTCAACCAATTAGAGAAATCAGCGTATAAAGTGTTTAAACGACCAACCAATGAGGAAAATCGACCAATAAAGCATTTAGAAGGCCAATCAATTAGCAAACAAGACATTTGAATACCCCGCGGAAAAAGAAATTGACAAAGGAACGTTCAAACAGCCAGTTAATGCGAAAAATCAACCTAAGAAGCGCTCAACAGTCAATCAATGGAAAAACTTGACCAATAAAATGTATGAACGTTCAATTAATGAGAGGAATCGAACATAAGAGTATTCAGAATGCTAACCAATGGGAAAAATTGACCAATGGAGTGTTTAAATGACCACCTAATGAGAAAAATTGACCAATAATGTGTTATATAGCCAACCCATGAGAAAAAATTACCAATTAGGCGTTTAAATGGTCGCCCAATGAGAAAAATTAACCAATAGTGTGTTTGAATGACCAGCCAATGAGAATAATTGACCAATAAAGCATTTAGGTGGCCAACTAATACAAAAAATAAACCAATAAGGTGTTCAAACTTCTAACCACTGAAAGTAATCGACCAATAAGTCGTTTAAACGTCAAACCAATGAGAAAAATCGACCAATGACGCATTTAGACAGCCAACCAATACGAGAAATCAACAAATAAGGCGTTCAAACAGCAAAACAATGAGAAGAATCGACCAATAAGGCGTTTAAACGTCAAAGCAAGAAAAAAAAATCAACCAATGAACCATTTAGACAGCCAACCAATGTGAAAAATCAACCAATAAGACGTTCGCATTTTAGATCCATTTTGACCTAAATTCAAGGAGTGATATTGTAATTCTAACTAAACAGGCTTGAGCAGAGGGGGAAGGGGATTTTTCGTGGGCCTGAATTTCTTTTTCAGGGCTCACTGAGGATCTTGGTTTTTTTTCAGGGCCCACTGAGAGCCCACGACTTAACGCATCAGCGCTAAAAATCTACCTTTACTTCCACGACCTTTTTTTTCTCTCTCCTTCTTTTATGACTTTTTCTCCGGTCGTAGGCCTAGATTTTTTCTGTAAGGTGCTGTAACTAATCATGTATGCGAAATCAGATCTTTTTAATGAATTTGTAGAACGGGTTTGAATAATATTAAAAATTTTATGGCTCAAAACTTTTTTGAAAAATCGTAATTTGCTCCAACTCCCTCCCAATTCATTCGAAATGCAGAAATGGAGATATGTTGTGAAAAATTTCAAAACTTAATGCTCGGATCTCTCAATCTCATAGCTCAAATTCAATCCATATAGACTCATTTTATTACTGGGGGACAAGAAGTACGATATAATGCTAATGCAGTTTCTCAGGTACATGTTTTTGAGGATGTGAAGTTGAAGAGATTACATCATCATCTAAACTACAGAGGCTTGCTTACTATGTAACGACTCAGGATAATATCCTGGGGCCCCGAGGAGTGGGCCCCTTTCGAGTGGGGCCTCTTTTAGTATGATAAGACGTGTAATTAAGTCATATAATTCGGTACAAATAAAGGTTAGAAAATGGTAAAGAAATTTCAGCAAATTTATCTTTAATACCTAATTAATTCAATTCAACTCAACTACTTATATTTAATATTGATAGTAGGTAGCTAGGTACCCACTTATATCGCCATATCGGGAAATTTTACTAAATTCATCATCATACATTGACCAACATATTGGGTACAGGATACAAAAATTTTTCTAGGTAATCAGTTTTTCCAGCCTCAAACAAACAGCATGACTGGAAAATATTGCGCCATTATGGAAAATAAGTTGGTAAATGCCAAAAAGTTGTTTCTTAATAATGACATGAAAAAATTGGAAAAATAAATGCTAAATCTGATCAAACGTAAAACAGTATGCGATCGTGCATGTAAAATACACTCTTAATTTACCAGCCAATACTTTTCATGATATACTCTAGACAAAATAGGACCAAAAAATGGGTTTACTCGGACTAACTGCGGTGAAAGGTTTTTCTTCATAATTTGGTAGTTGGAGGTGTCCTAAACAACATACTAAAAGTCTCACTCCATAGCCCTTGTGCGTCGCGTACTGACGCGTGAAATATGTCACGCCGCAGCGTTTTTTTACGTTATCTCCATAAATATGCATTTTTACGCAAAAATAGTTCAGTGAAAAAAAGTTCCTTATTGAATTTTACATAAAGTGGACAATTTATTTTTATCCCTAACCTATTATTTCGTCAAAAAAAGATAGCGTCTTTTGCACCTATTTTTCACGCGATTCATCTATACGTTGTTTTGCAGACGTTTTTTGCGTTATCTTCGCGAATATGTATTTTAAAGCAAAAATAGCTCAAAATAAATACATTTTTTCAATTAAAAACGCAAAGTATTGTTTTACTGGCTACTTTTGTTTTGTCGGTAAAACAATATGCCCTTCGAAAACTATGTGGTGATGGTGCTACTTTATTTCTACTATAGAAAAAAATTGCATTCGCAACTATTTCCCACTTGCGGGAGAAAAACGATACTTTATCTTCAACTTGATATTTTTCGCATACTATCTAATTTTATCAACATTTCATCTTCTTAATCGTAATGGTCATGGCTCAATAATTATCTCATGTGGGAATGTTACACGGTTTCAATTAAAATTTATTTGCTAACCAGAAGAATACACATATTATATAAAATATACAAAAATTATCAACTTTTTATACATCGCATTAAGGTACAGGTTCAAGTTCTAAGGCATCCAATACTGCTTCAAATCCTTCATCGCTGAGCCCTAGAAAACATTGAATATCTTAATCAGTTTTATTTTTTTTTCGATTGTTCTTAATTAAATCCCCCATATACTGCAAGCGAGCTTAACTTATATCTTGAATTCGGGCCTTCCACTCCCTGCAGAACGTGGCATTCAGCGATTTTTCTCTCAATATATTGAGAGCCTGAACAATGCTCGTCTCATTCTCATAAACTGATTCTTTTTCTACTAAAAACTTTCCATCCTTCGTATGTTTGAAAAAATGGACCCATTTCTCAAAAGTAGATTCAGGAAATTCATTTTTAAAGCTGTGCACATCGATAAATAAAAAATTGAATTTGGATTCTTTACCAAACTTTTCAATATCGGCATAAATGGAATATGTAGGCTCGTCTTCTTTGTTTTTAGCTTTGTTCATCTCCGCTAAAGACTGTATTAATGGTTTATTAGATAGCTTTTCCGCGATGACTATAATAATTACCTTGGGAACGTTCTTGTAAAGTTCATAATCCTCTGGACTTTTATTATTCTCTTTTAAATGTTCATTATATTTCGTTAAAATACTATCACAGTAAGCCTGGGCGGCATAATATTGAAATCTGGCAACTTGGTACGGTTGGAAACTCCGTTGCATTTCTATAACATAGTTTTCACCAAATTTGTTGGTAACCCATATGTCAAAAATGGTCTGTGGTTGATCTATCCTTGTTTTGGGTGTTCGAGAATGTATATTGATACCACTTAATTCCATTACTTCCATTTCAGGATGATGCTTGAAAACAGCGTTTAAAAACGACATCAAGATAGTCTTATCGTCAAAAATCCGCTGAAATATGCAATCTTGTACCGATTTGGGTAGGAATCTGCACAAAAATGATTACACACATACCATTGTGGTCATCATAGGTCTATATGAATGAACACTTGTATACATAAAAGCATGCCACATCATGCATATATTGAGCTCATAAAAATACTTACTGGAATTTTCCTTCAGCTGTTGCTGAAAGGAAATTTGGAAAGTACAAAATAGGATATAAATATATCATAAGTTTACGAACTTTAAACTACTCCATGTCAGAGAAAAATAGTAAAAATATATGTAATCAATGATGATGTTCTTATACCACGATTCACTATATCGATGCTGAATACAAATATGATCTAAAAGTTGTACGGTATTACGATCCTTCAATTTCAAAAATTCTTCATCTAATCTAATCAGGCAAAATTAATTATTAAGTCAAGCGATAAAAAAGACATCCGGTAAAATGCTAAAATTTACCAGTATTAACTAATTGTGGAAGAAAATTTATCAACTTGTATAAAAGATTAAAAATTTTCTTTCGCGCTTCGCGCGTTGTTTTTGTTACGATTTTAAAACATTTCAACTCTTAATGCGTTGTATTTATTTGTACCCATTATACCAGTAGGATGATGTTCTCATTTAGCAATTGTTATCCTACAACTAAAAAAGAACTATCAACTTAATAATTCTTTATATAAAATCGAAGAAATTTTCTTTCAGGCGTTGTACGAGCATCATAAGAAATATCATTAAGGACTACACCTATCGTTAAAATTTTCCAAAATAATATACGTATTTTTTTTTAATACTAATTTCGTATTATCGATGAAAAATTGCCAATTTGCTGAAATTAAAACATTCTTGGAGCAAAAAAAAAAAAAAAAAAAGGTTAAAAGTTGGAAATTTTCGTGTTATTAGTTGGCAATTTTTAGTTCCCCTAGCCCCCCGAAGAATGTCCTCGGTACGACCCGCCTGGATGTCGGCTAAAAAAAATAAAAAATTACAGATACAATTATTATTTAATTAAATAGTTTATGCTTAAGTAAAAGTCGATGTTACACTTATACCTATCAATAAAATTTTTAGCTTCTTTGGATAGCTTTCTGATTCACCCGAAAAAAGTTTAAAATTTTAATGAGGGGACCCATCGACTTTCGGGGCCTTTTCAACGTATTTATCCTGGGCCCCCCAAATGGCTGAGCACGCCCCTGAAACTACAGACGTGCTTCTATCAAAAAGCTAGCTTCAGTAACGCGGTACGGCTGCTTACTTTTTTTTTCTCTCTTTAATGAACCTTTATAACGACAATTTTTTGCCATCGCTATCCCGAAGCGTAGGAAAAAAACAAACGGAATGAAAAAAATTAGATGAAGTTGAAAAATCTTTCTCTTTTTCGCCGAACATTGACAATCCGGCCACGTATAACGCCATGGTAACGAATTCATCGGCTTAGTTCCTAAGTCATTTATTTCGAACTGTGGTACGCACCGAGCCGGGTAATTTTTCAGGCTCGCTTCGGCGTACGTCGACCGATTAGAAGGGAATTGCAATTGGAAGGAAAATGCTCGGGCGGTTTTTATATTAAATACGCGACTGCGAAATGGGGCCGCGGTACCAATTACGTTGATACGAATTAGAATGAAATTCGAAAAACATTTATCAACGCGGAGAGCCGTACACGAAGTGGCGAATTTTGGCTACCATCCACAAACGCGACTTTACAAGTGTCAAGGTCGTAACTGGGCTACATGACGCATCGCTCTACCGCGTTGTCTATGCAATGGCCTGAGAGAAATGTCGTTAAATCGAAATTTTAATATACTCGGGTGGTCGTAATTTCTGGGTGTCGTGGAATTAAAAACTTCGCTACGGAGGCGACGATTGCGTAAAATCGTCTTCATTTCTTCACCGAGCTCGTAAAAACATCCACTCGAACGAGCTCGTTATAGCCGCGGTCGAGTTCTCGAGTAATTATCGCGTTCAATTCGAAAACTTGCACGTACGATAGGAAAGAGGAAAAAATTCTTCGACTGTAGGAAAAACGCCGTTAATATGAGTCTAATGACTTTTTTCACTTTTTCGCTAAGTACTTCGTGCAAGAAAGTTCGAACTCATCCGATACGTAGCGTTAGTCGGAAACCGACGTTACATCGTGTTTTCCACTCGGCGTAGCGTGAATAAAAACGAAACTCTGTGTTTTTTGCGTTCTTTCTGCTGGCGCGATAAGAGAAATAGAAATTAGCCGGAGGTTTGCTCTGTGGAGCGGTTTTCAAAGAACCTAATAAAGTATTGTTCGCGAGTTATCCCTGTTGGACTGCAAAAGTTGTGATTTTTTTGGACAAAAATGCTGGGAATTTGGAAACTTGCTGAATAGTGAAACCGAAGTGGAATTAGTTTTTGATGAAATTTTTACGAGTTTGGAGTTTTCTTTTGATGTTGAAGCGTCTGAAAACTTTCGAAGACGTGAACATAGTTCGTAATCGTTGACTCGAGAAAATATGTTAATGAGCTGGGTTACGAGGTTTTTTTCACTGTGAATTTGTGATAATCGATAGTTAGGCTGAAGTAGTGTGAATTTTGTGTGTATATTTTTTTTGGAATTTAGGATTCAGAAAATTTAACTCCTACCCTTTTCCCCCTGGAAAATCACATTTGTCTAAAATATATCAATTTTACAGCCATTCCACGTCAATTTAACGAAGCATTTTACCTCATGATTTTTAATTTCATCTTCTTTTCGAGTTAGTTTTGTCTCATAGATAAAAAAACCATCATCAGTTTCTCCTCCCACCTCCGAGGGGAAAAGAAAGGTCGACTTTGATTTTCGACACTTTTCTAATCTGTTGTCGAATAGTATACCCGGCTCGAGAATAATGATGAAAATACACTTTTCATCTTGCATATGTGTTTTTTGATAGTGGGGGGAAAGAGGAGAAGCACTTGTAATTTTCTTTACAACTTGCAATACTTCATCTTCATTTTTAGGAGTTCTGAATATAATGATGAAGTAGTTGTTCATTTTCGACCATTTAAAACCGCTTTAGCCCACACCCTCTTCACTTGGAGCGTAAAATCAACACCTTTTAAGAATAATTTTCGCTTCATTTCAGTTTATAATCATAAAAAATTAATTTTTCGCTTTTCGTACGCGTGTATTTGGCTTTTGCTGGGGTGAGGGGGAGGGGTGAAGCAAGCCGAAATTTTTGCTAGCGACTTATAAATATCTAATGTATAAATGAGACGTGTAATTTTGTAAATATTTTGGAACTCTGAGTGGAATGATCAACTTATTTTTCATCACCACCATTTCGAAGCTTTTTAACCCCTCCTCTCCCCTTATTATAAAAATTAGAGATTTAGTAGAGATACATTTTTTACCATAATTTTCGCTTCATTTAAATTTGTAATGATAAAATTACACTTGTCGATTTTCGTTTCTGTCTACTTAGCTTTTGCGAGGAGAGGAGGGGCGTTGTAGCAACCCAGATTTTTTTCTAGCGACGTGAACTTTTGTAAATATTTAAGAAATATGAGTAAAGTGATCAACTTATTTTTTCATCACCACCGTTTTGAAGCCTTTCCCCCCTCCCCCGCCCTCTCGATTATAAAAATTGAAGATTTATTGTTTCACAATAATTTTCGTATTTGTTTTTTCGGGGAAGGGGGAGAGGGCGCTTGAGCAACCAAAAATGTTTTCAAAGTTCTATGATCGATGATGTAAAATCTGATGTATCGTTTTACGGGCACTTAAGACGTCTGATTATGATAATGAGCTTATTTCTCATTATCGACTCTTTTGAAGCCTGTTAGCCCTCTTCACTCCTCTCTCCTTATTTTGGTACTATAATCGAAGATTTAGTAAGAATAAGTTTTCGTGCAACAATTTGTGCACTTTTCGAATATATTATGAAAGGTATTTAAATTGAGTTCACACACCATCAGTTTTCATATGTAGCCCTAGTTGGAGGGAGGGGATAGATCAGTCTGTCCAAAATTTTCTGAGTACTTATAATTTTTTTTCTTTTTCATTTTCAACGAAGGCATTAGTTGAAAAATTGTGTTTTATGGGCCCAAAAATGTAGCGAAATGTTCACAAAAAAGTAATGAAATTTTACTGATTCACTGATGTAATTTATGCTCAAAATTTAGCGTTTATAAAATATTACCGGTGCGTCGGGTTGATTTTACGGGTGGTTAAATAATAACACGATAGTATGAAACAACAACGTTCGTTTCTGTTGAGTATGGAATCCAGCGGTCATCTGTGGCGTCCGATTATCACAGACGTTATTAGCGAGGTACTTAAGTCTTATAATATGTTCGCGTTGTTAGTGCTGGGCGACGTTCGATACTATCGATCGATAGTTTTTTTTTCGACTATCGAAAACTATCGATAGTTTTCATTTCAGTCGATAGTCCAAAACTATCGATAGTTTCATCGATAGTATCGATAGTTTTTTTTTTTTTTTTTTTTTTTCATTAATTACCTAATTACAAAAAATAGAAAATACCAATCGTTTCCTTATGGTTTTATTGAATTCCAACCCAACTCTAACCAAGTACTTACTTTTCAACTTCCACATCCATACCCATACTGTTGAAGTACTATTGAAGATGGAATGGGAGAGAAGAGAAAAATGAAAAGAATGAAAATACTTTCGTTAATTATAACGCCATGAATTTTTTAAAAACTTTATTGAAGTTGAATCTAAGTAAAGTAATAGAAATAGAAAAAAATGGCAACTTCATCAAACACACGAACAAATAGTGTAGTATAGACCTAATAAAAATAGAAAAACGGCAACTTTGTCGAACACGAACAGTAAAATATAAGTCTAACGGAAATACCAAAAATAATAATAATATGAAAATAAGGCACCTTTTACTCCATCTAAAAATGTCAACTTCATCGAACACAAACAGTAAAGTATAAGTCTAATGGAAATACTAATAATAATAACATAAATGTAAGACTTGGAGAACTATGTAGCTGTACTAGATAAGTATTATTCTTACTTCTTTTTGTATTCGTCTGATCATGTACTGTTACATTTTCAATCACGTCATTATTCGCATTTTTAAAATTATTCATTTGATGAAACCATCGGGAAATTTTTGATCCTGAGCTCATGCTCATGCTTGACTTATTGCTCATGGCTCAATTTCGATGAAATAACGGAGACGGACTTGGACATATTTTCTTCACTTTATACTTTTAAAAGTTGAAAATTTGAAATTTCAATCGCTCAAAGCAAACACTTCAAACCTGAAAGGATCACTAGAACTATCGATAGTATTGATAGTTTTTTCAGCTCGATAGTAAAACTATCGATAGTTCTATCATCCGATAGTCGCACTATCGATAGTTCCCAGCACTACGCGTTGTGTGTGCCGACTATCGAACGGCCTAAACCTTATGTAGTACTTTGCACACTAGTTTATCTGCGAGAAGCAATTGGGAAGCGAAGCACTATAAAATAATATGGAGAAAAATTAAACGTTTTCCATTCTTCTTATTGTAACGATGATATCGTAAAAAACTTGCCTATTTTGCTTTATTACATTTCATTATTAAGTTTTCGAACATATTCTGAAGTGAAAAAAATTTAATTGACTTTCATTTAGATTTTTGCATGTGAAGTGCTGCAAGAAAATCTGTAAATTTTTATAAAGTTGTAGGCATTTTTGAAACTATAAAATGTAAGTTTTTATCACTACGCTTTCTGAAACTTTGAAAATAATTTCGTTCCATTTTATCAGCCATTTTGTTACAGATGATTCAAAACGCAAGGGGTATGGTAACCCACCCCTCCTCTCCGCTACTGACTACTCCTAGTCAAATCAAGAACGCTGTAATAGTTATGATTTTTATCTAAGCTTGGCTAAAATAGAACCATCATACAGCGAAGTCTACTTAAAGCATGAAAATTTTATATTTCACAATCGTAAAAAAAATTCAAGATAAATTCTCTTTTACATAATTTTTTATTACGTTTGTTTTTCCGGATAGGCGAAATCTTCGAACTTATTCGTGGAAACTTGCAAACCGGCAAATTGCGAATCGTAAACTTCGGCGAACGGATGGTAATTTGGTCGAATATAGAAAAATGATTACGACCAAAGCGCGTGAAATTAAATTTCGCTCGACGAAGAAGTGAAAAAAAAACAACTCGGAAAATTGGTTTTTTCTCGGAAAAAATGAAATTTTCTAGTAATTCGACTGTAGCCGAGCCCGAGGTGTTCTTTAGTCTGAGGAATTAGGATTTCAAGCGTTTTTAATCCGTTTACTCGAAAACGAATGTATAAAACTTATAACCTTATTTTCTCATTGGTTTAAAGACAGATAGGGGAAACATTTGAGTACATTATCCGAGTGCGGGTGTATTTCTCATTTCATCCATTAACATTTTAAAGAAGATATACCTCCGGCTGCGTATTCCAGCAGCTTTAGAACCCGGGCGTTATTTATTTTAGCGAACGTATTACGTTCGGGGCGTCGGTATCTGGTAAATACGCGTTCTCGAACCTACGGCGGTGCAATTTTCCTTATTTATTTTAGACTATTGCGAGGTAAAAATATGAAAACCGGCGGCTTGTTTATTTAGAACGTTCGACGTATACGTACGAACTAGGCGAAAACGAGAAAATTTTCCCAACGCCAAGGTCTAATTCGGAGGCAATAAAAGAGGCGAAATGGTGGTCATTATATGCTCAACTGTATGGAGTCTGAAGTCGTTATAGTCAAGTACACAATTACACATTCAGGCGGGTTGCTACGATCGCGATTTCATTAGTATATGGTGAAGATCGGGGTAAAGCAGTTTTTAATTAAACGAAACACACGATGAGGCCAGTACATTTTATGGAACCGGAGTTTGAATATTTTCGGTACGATGGAGCGGAGAGGCGGTGAGGAGGACTGTACGTGCCGGCTGGAGTGAAGCTATCGAGGCGAATGCGGTGTAATTTTCGCAAACGGCCATTATAACTTATGAACACGGAGAAAAGTTGGAACGAGCGTAACGAAAGTTAAAGTATTAAAAGAGTCCCCCTCGCCGACCTGTTTTCACTCGAGTACACGTATGTAGGAGGCTTTATACTTAGCAGGCGCACTGATGCGTTCTTAATGTTTGATTGCATAAAACTTTTATGGCTTTTTGCGAAAATGTTCTCGCCGGAGGATTATAATTTTTGTTGCATTTATTATTCGGGATTTTTGAGGGCGGCTCGAGCACGACGGTACTCGACGGGAAGGTTCTTCATTAGCAACGATGACGTCGGCGTCGTCAGCGAAAAAGCTATTGTTTGAGAGGCGAGATAGGTTTTGGAAATTATTAATGAATTTCGACGACGCTCTAGGTCGCGTTTCTGTTCGTTATCATTTTTTCTCAACAAATTACGTTCGTAGCTGAAATTTCATCTGGCGAGGTGAAAATTACGCGTAACGCTTGGCTGGCTTCGGCGACGCGATGTAATAAAAAGTCGAAATTAAAAATGAATTTTTTTCCCCTCGGAACGCGCGACAACCGAGCGAAAAATTTTCGTCGCTCGAACACGTCGAATCGGAAAATTATTTTTTTGCAAATTTTCTACTTGGCTGGATACTTCTAATTCAATTTATTTCGACCTAGATAGAGGATTTCGGCGAGCATCGGCAATGGTAATTTCCATCGTGGATCGTCAGCTGGGTTTATAAAGAACCGGAGAACAGCTTGGATGTGCGAATGGATTGGAATGTACGAAGTTCTTTTTTTTTTTTTCGTTGATTGCTTCGAAATTCTGTAGGGCGTTGGTGATGCTTCGGCTGGTGGTGATGGGTGAAGTTTCTTCGCCGCTGTCGTTTTCATTTTGCATGATTTGTAAACGCAGAGCTAAATCTTTTATGAATTGATGAAGAATACTTATAAGTTGAAAGAAAAGTTGAAGACCCTTAAAAACACCTATTGCAGCCTGTCCAATTTGTGAAAGGCAGGTTAAAGAAGAGGGGGTCATTCCATGTCAATTCAGTCAAGTATTTGATCTTGTAGTCTTCGATTTCGCTCATTTTTCCCCCATAGATAGGAAAACATCATCAGTTCCATCGGACTACTCAGAGGGAAGGAGGGGCAAAAAGAGAGCCTTTAATTTTTAACATTTTTCAGTTTTTACAAAACATTGTGTTTCTTAATTTGTTTTTAAAATTTTGAAGCATGATACTCCCTTAAGGAAGCACTTGTCTATTTTTTAAAAACTAGGTTTGAAAACACATCAATTGCTTTCATATTACGATATTTTTTTCGAATTTTAACGACAACCGATAACCATAATTGGACAGGTTTCGTTCATGTATAATCGATTATCAGTTATTGCAACCGGGTTTGAACTGCGTTATCATTTAATATTCATTTTTATTTAAAATAAAGGTGTTGAAGCCAGCTTATCATTATATAAGTATTAATAACAGGTTATACCATTTGAGTTAAAATTTTTAGCATGTAACAGTCGTAACAAACAATTTTTTTTTAAATTAGTAAAACTGGTAGAAAACATAATCTTCAACTAGCGCTCCTAGGAGATTTGATTCAGTACTTCACATTATCATTACTTTATCAGATATTCCTAGATATTTGGTACATAACCGATAGTAATCCGTCCAAAATAGCATGAGCTGTGTTTTGCTTTGGGTAACATAAAAAATATAGTTCATGCTATTTTGGACGGACTATACTGCAAACCTTTCTCAAAAGAAGACAGTGTGTATTTGCTTAGGCATAATTGGTCATATCGGTTGCCGTGCAACATCATTGAATTGGGCATTTAGACTTTATGCGGACTGCCTACCTGCTCCTATCTCTTATCACGCTAGTGGGCAAAACATACGTTATTTATATGGAGACTTCATTATATTCGCGTAAATTTTACAATTTTCGCTACATTTCCATCCTCTTTGGTGCTAAATTTCAATATTTATAGTGGTGAATACTAAGGTAAGAGTCAAAACCAATAATATTAATTTCATTTAAGTAACGATCGCGAACGTCCAGTGTCAGTCCAGCTGAAGAATATACCGAAGCATTTAAAGTTTTTCGCGAAATAATGTTCAGTAATCTTAATGAAGATTGAAAATATAGTTCAATACTTATCCACTACGTCACTACCTTGAATATTCACATTCACCACATAATAGTATAAAACTTGGCGAAAAATTAGAAAATTTAATGCAACCATCATATAAGTAACTTACTTATTTAAATTATATTTGCCCACTGGTGTGATAAGAGACAGGAGCAGGTAGGTCTAAAAGGACTGTAAAATGTGAACAGATTTTGAATTTTGTTTCGTAGAGTTCAGGATTCAGCCTTTTCTTTAGTTAGGTAAGATAGATAAAAGAAATAAAAAGATTTAGTTGAATCCAAAATTATTTATTATTTATTTTTATTTATTTTATTATTATTTTTTTTTATTAAGACAAATAAGCTAAAAAAGCTTATTCTCTGGTTGTGATAATTTGAATAATTTCTTATGATATGTAGGGTTGTAATAGATGCTATACATTAATCTTGAATCGGAGAAGATTGCCAATTTGCAATGTAATTATGGGTGAATAAGAAGTGACCCTTGTGTAAACTATTTTATTGGAATCCATGAAACTCTATACTGCGGCAAACACTACTCCATTCAGGTGTGCTAATTTTAATAAGCACTGATAACAGAAAATATTGTGTAAAAAATAACTAAGTAAAACCCTCGTGTAGTAAGCGCCTGCGCCTCGGTAAATCATTATAACATTCAATTCAAGGAATCAAATTTCTAAATTATAAATACTAAAAAATTACCAATTGAAAACAATATATAACATTTTTTTTTCTATACAAAATGATATTTTTATTGAAAAAAAAAAAAACTTTTTAAAATTATGTACATTAAAAAATAGCCAGTTAAAAAAGTATACATTTTTTCTTCCTTGAAAAATGATAATTTTACTACAAAAAAAGAACAAAAGATCAATTTTTTTTTTTTTTTAATTACCTATTTTGGGAACATTACGGAAAATGGTAATTTATGACTTTGTAATATTACGTAATACAAAGTCATAAATTACCATTTTCCGTAATGTTACCAAAATCGGTAATTCAAAAAATATTGATCGTATGTCCTTTTTCTGTAGTAAAATTATCATTTTTTAAAGAAAAAAAAAACGATGTATATTTTTTTAACTGGCTATTTGTTAGTATACATAATTTAGAAAAAGTTTGTTTATAATAAAAATATCATTTTGTATAGAAAAAAAAAATGTTATATATTGTTTTTAATTGGTTATTTTTTAGTATTTATAATTTAGAAATTTGATTCCTTGAATTGAATGTTATAAATAATGGGTAACCGTCCAACAGGTAAGTAACGTAAGTTGTATGCTTGAAAAGGGGTAATTTATCAAGGTATAAATTACGGTAATTTAAGGTAAGTTACCACATTTTTGTGGAACTTGGAATTTTTTTGAAGCAGAAAAAAATGGTAATATTACCGTAACTTACCAAAATTACTTAACTTATTTAAATTACGTAACATTGCACATCCCTAAGTAAATGACATAGTATTTTTCCATTTTGAAACGAATACAAGTAGGCTCGTGTAAAAGGCATTAGCCCCCGCTAATGTGAATTGTTTGCATTAAAGTAGAGGGGACATGCAACGCACCGATAAATACTGGTGTGCTCACCAGTGCTGAGCAGTTGGGAAATAACTCTCGTGTTGTAATGACTTGTACATGGTATTATTCGGCTATATTTTGCGTTTTTCTCGTTTTCGTGTAATCTTCTTAAGTAAGAAATTTATATACAAGTTTCAACTCACGAGCTTTAAATTCGAGTTTCTTCAATAAACGAGTACAGTCGAATGAATGAACTCTCATACTTGTATCACGTGTTGCCTAACTTCCGCGATGAAAAAAAGGTTATTACATAGAGATGGTACATCTAGTATATAAACTATGTGTTACGAATACCAAGTAGAAAACTTTTCGCGCGACGACGTGATGATAATGTTAGAAAACTTGTTAACATTTCAATTTTTCGAGCAAAGTATGAAAGCACATGTTTCTAAAATGTTTGCAAGATTTTAAGTCAGTCGAGAAATACATGTTCGTATGGTTCTGTACGAAATCTTGTAAAAGTTTGGATAGTCGACTTTTCTTCATTTATACATAAATGATTTTAAATTCGAAAGAAATTCTTTTCTGGTGAATATTTTTGATATATTGGAAAGTAAAAACTGGTAATATAGGTAAAAACGTCGGAATATTATACTAATATTTAAAGTGTTCTCAATTTGAAATTTTGTTTTTCACGAAATTAACGTTTTAATTCGATGGAATTGAGTTGTTTTTTGGGACAGCAACACCGTCGTGAGGAATACACAAAGAGAGCTAGTTGTCTCGAGCTGGTATTTTCTAGAAAGATCCATGAACTGCTGAAGTTACTAAATACGTAGTGTCTCAAAATTCTTAATGAGTTAAAATTTCAAATCGAATAAAAATATTCGAAAGCAAAGAAATATAAAGAGATGAAAAATTAAAAAAATTAATAATGTTGAAAATTTTTATTATCTCTATAAATTATTGCCCTCTCCAAAAATAAATAGCATTGGTGAATCACGAAATTTTGAAACCCTGGGAACTTCAATATTATAAATATAAGTTCAAAATGAACGATGCGATGGTGGCAATTTGAAAAGAACGTAACACGCCTCGAATAGCTCCAAGTTGTAGATATGAGCTCATTATGATCGCTGAGAAGAAAAAGAAAAAAAAAGAACTCAAAACTTTGATACTAGTTTCATATCGTGAACGCAAATAATTAACATATTCAAATTTCTGTTTCATTGACGAAATGAAAGTGAAATACGAATATGTTATTTATTTGCTCTTACTTGTCACATGAAACTGTAATCCAAGCTCTTATTTATCCAACCACATTTCGAGCACAGTAGTCTTAATCTTCTCTTCCAGCATTGCCAAATCGATCTAGAAAGCTAAAACTTTTGAGACCACAATATGACCACTTTTAGTTTGGGTGAAAATGGATTCAAAATAACGCATGGTTAGAATTTGAAGAAGACTTGAGGGATTTAAAATTGTTCATGTTTGAAAAACATGACCTCATATGATCACTGAACTTGAGAAGAATACTGTACCTTGAATTTGTATTCACAAGTGATATTACAAGGGAGAAAGAAGGAGCAAATTTCATCTAATTTGATGAAATTCATTTCAAATTCATCCGATTGATTTAGCTGAAAACTTCGAAAATCTAATTAAATTAAAAAGCATCTTATTCGATCATGTTCAGTACTGCTAATACGTTCTCAACTTTCACCAAATTCAATCAAATGTAATAAAATTTTACCCATAAAATCATAGCTCATTAGTGATCATTATAATCAGTGTTGTAGGAACAAACCTAAGACCGAGAACGAAGAACAACAAGAACGGAGAATTTTCATTATTCCTGAAGAACAGGACCAAGAACAAGAACGTAAAATTGATATGTTTAAAGAACAAGGAACAGAACGATAACAGATTATTTTCAAACTGAAAGATCGAAGAACGAAGCAAGAACTAACTAATGTAGAATGTAAACAAGAACGATGTAATTTTTGTATGTTCTTCGTTCTTTTGAAAGTTCATGGTTCATCATAAAATTAATAGAAATCATGAAGGGAAAGAGAAAATTAAGAAAGCGCGGAAGTGATACATATACTCATAAAAGTCTTTTTTTTGTATTAATTAGCTCCCATTAATTGATTAATTATCAATTTCAACAACAACATAAGCAGAAAACACGTTGTGGCGTAAGGCCAACATATAAGCCACCTCACCACGCAGAGGTGAGGTGTTGAGGGGAAGCTGGAAAATTATGAGAAGTTTCCCACTAATATAGGACGCATAATTGCGTACCTATATAGTAATCTACTTCTATCTAACAAACGAAATGAATAGAAAGAGGTAGACACGAAATATTTATTTATATAGAAAGAACCCTACCAGTTAATAGGTACCTATATCTATACTAATTAACTACTTATCTTTGAGGATTAATTAACTTCCATCTTCACATCTTAAAATGGAACACAACTAACACGCGACACATGTATCGATGTTATTTCAAATTAAATACCGCGTTCGCGACTCACGGTTTGTACATTTAATATTTATAATCGTTATTTGTAAACGAACCGAAATAAAAACGTTTAAGAAATAACATAACGCGTTTCACTTTACATCTTCGTTTCACTTGTTAAACACATTATGTACATATATCACAAGAGCTGCATAAGTTACACGATCGGATGCCAGAATAATAATAAAATAAACTTTTCCACGTTCCCGCAAACACTTCACGATTCATTTGATAGGTATAACCAGTATACAAAGAGTAACTGGTTTTACCTATACATAGAGAATTTAGATACACGCGAGTGCTTGATGCCTTGATTATTGGGAATTAATTTTGTAATCAAGCACTCGTTTACCTGGTAAATACCAGGTTTTTTCCAAAACTTTGGTACCCCCTAATTCTTATACCACATATTCTCCCCCCCTTGGTGGTCAAAAATTTGGGAAACCAAATTTCTGACTTACCGACGGGTATCATAGACGATGTGTTATAAGAATGGGTACCAAACATAGGGGACATGAATCGCTCTACGTTTGCGACTCACGTTTGAAGTTTGAATACCGCCTTCAGCAATAAAGCGTTTTGAATTTTACGTTAATTTTATCGTTACGTTACATTTACGTTACGTTACCACCTTCTACATAGTAGTGCGGTTTCTTGAAATTAACAAGTTAGTTATCGAAATTACCCTATTCACCTAGGGATTCACATATTTACATATAAGACATTATTGCATAGAAGAATGAATACATATACATACATAAAATACATATACAAATTATGTTATTAGACTATAGGTACCCAAACTAGAAAACACACATTATTACATAATATAGGTAAGTATTAATGACTATACAAAAAAATAAAAAAAAACAATCTGAAATTCTTCTTTGGTTTACATTCAAAAAATTTTTAAAAAAAACAAAGACAAAAATTCTCTTTCGAATGCACATGACAAAATAAAAACAAAAACAATGAAAAACAAAACGAAAAATTCTTCTTCGATTATTTCCTTTTAAGAAAATAACTCAACAAAATAAAAGAAATAAAAACAAAAAGTCTCTTCTTTGATCATTAAAAATACAAAATTGAAAGTAAACATGGAAATAAAAATAGAACTATAAGTGGAGATCTCCGTTGCTATAAAATTACATATATCTAAATAAAAAATAAAATACAATAATAGGAACGACACGAAAAAAGTTCTTTAACCTCGTTCTCTCGAAGAGGTTTTTGGTACAATACAAATATCGAAATTAATGAACATCGGCATATTTCGGATATTTTAACTTCGTGAAGTAATCAGGAACACCACTCAGGTACCGACAAAATACCATTCTAACTGGGTCTCCGTCATCTGTTTCTGGATCGGTAGCGTCTTCGGATAGAACCACCTTCGCCGCCTCCCATCGCAGGACATGCATCGACATGAAGTCTCTTCCCAATATTACGATTGGATCCATAGCCTTCCACACGTCGCAAAGATCAGCTTCGAATGGTACGTGTAAAGAACCGTTTACAATAAGATGTGATTCAATGTACGATGTACTACGTGGTGTATGGTTCAATATCCATTTGATCGGCGAGTATTGCGTCTGTGGTGTACGTTTCTCTGGATGAAGGTGTTGGTGGATGGGCTCCCGTTCTATATCGTGCAGTGCCGATGCTGACATGATTGATCTCGGTACAGCCGCATCAAAAACGATAAACGCAACGCGCCCGTCAGACAGCGTGATCGACATCGGATCCCGAGGCATGCACGCGTCAAATGTTTCGAAGTCCTTTAACGTATTTCGGCGTAGGCTACGGTACCAGTGGACAACGGCACCACATAATGCGAATTGTCGCAATTCTGGTCCGTTGTACAATCGTGTATCCGCCAAATACGGAGCGAGATTCATATAATTGTAACTGTCGAGACGTTTCTTGCCCGCATTCTGCTGTTCGCGTACGTGTCTCGGCACTGACGAGGTAGGTGGTGGAGTCGGCGTTTGGACATTACGATCGCTCGCCCGCGACGTGGACGGAAAATCGCGTGAAGTCGAAAGTAAATCTCTCGAGGTTGGCGGGAAATCGCGTGAGGTTGACGGTCCTGGTGACTCGGGTGACGGTGGAGTAACCATTGTTTTTCTCGCCGTTTGTTCGTATACCACCGGAGCGGGTTTATTTATGACGACCGCATTCGACGCAGTGGTGGGCGGAGGTTTACGTACCAGCTTCTCGACTTGAGTGGAAGTGGAAGGAGGAGGAACGACAATCGGTTGGAATTGTTGGCACACCTGGTTGGTGATTTCTGTGAGGCGCTTGAACTTCTGGTCCCATTCCTTCTTCTGGGATTTCGTATTTCCGTAAACAACTTTTGCCAAATCACGTACCTCCTTCTGGAGCTCTCCGAGATTACGAACATATTACGAGTTTAATTCATTTTCCATCGATATTGTGATATCGGTATTACCTATTTTATTACCTATTACATATATCATAGGCATCAATAAATTATTCGTAATTCTAAGTTTTCGCGTTTTATGTAAACCACCTTCAACGTAAGTGGACACATGCATCAATACATAAATACCCTTCCAACTCCAAGAATCCCATACCTCCCGAAAGCACTTTTATCTGTTCACTACATCATCTCCATCCCTGCCAAACCAAGAAACCCAAATCACACCACCAAATGAGCCGGATACATGACTGCCTGGGTATCCAAGACACCGCCCTCAGGTGTCTTGCCGGAATCCAGACGGGCACCTATTTATGTAACCAAAATAGGGCCAAAACACTTTTTCCTCCAGGATAGGAGGGAGTGATGACTAGCGTGCCGCCCTCAGGCACTATACTAGCCAACACCAATACAGAATACAAGATACAAGATACAAGATACAAGATACAGAATACAAGATACAAGACTCACCGGCGATGCAACCCGAATCTCCGATTCCGGGATTTCGACTTCTGTTCCTCCTTCAAAAAAGATACCCTCGAAAAATACGAAACACCCGAGAAAGAAAAATACCCACACAAAAACACACCGTCCACAAAGTAAAACTAGAATTACAAAAACGCGAAAACGAAATAGTAATAGCTAACATACGTACGTTAATCTGTAACGAAGCAAACATGAAAATGTTTTCATTTTCACATGCGTGCGGAATACGCCACCGCAACACGTTCGGCCACCCTGCCGTAACCAGGGTTACCGCAGCATGCGCGCAAATTGTAATTTTTCACTGGTGGAGAGAGCTAACTCCACATCAAAATGTGATTTCACTTCATTTCTCCAGTGAAATCTTTTTGTAATTATTTTTTAATTTTAATGCTCTTTATTTTTATGTATTTTTGGTTGGGGAGTTTATTTAATTTTTTAGAGACCGCCAAAAATCGTTTTATTTGAAGATAGGTTAAACCTACTTCAAGGGAAACCCTCTGTGGCTTTTCCAGCACATTCCAGAACCTTCCAAAATGGCCTGGAATGGCCCCACGTTGGGCGCCAAATTAACTTATATGTGGCGTAAGGCCAACATATAAGCCACCTCACCACGCAGAGGTGAGGTGTTGAGGGGAAGCTGGAAAATTATGAGAAGTTTCCCACTAATATAGGACGCATAATTGCGTACCTATATAGTAGTCTACTTCTATCTAACAAACGAAATGAATAGAAAGAGGTAGACACGAAATATTTATTTATATAGAAAGAACCCTACCAGTTAATAGGTACCTATATCTATACTAATTAACTACTTATCTTTGAGGATTAATTAACTTCCATCTTCACATCTTAAAATGGAACACAACTAACACGCGACACATGTATCGATGTTATTTCAAATTAAATACCGCGTTCGCGACTCACGGTTTGTACATTTAATATTTATAATCGTTATTTGTAAACGAACCGAAATAAAAACGTTTAAGAAATAACATAACGCGTTTCACTTTACATCTTCGTTTCACTTGTTAAACACATTATGTACATATATCACAAGAGCTGCATAAGTTACACGATCGGATGCCAGAATAATAATAAAATAAACTTTTCCACGTTCCCGCAAACACTTCACGATTCATTTGATAGGTATAACCAGTATACAAAGAGTAACTGGTTTTACCTATACATAGAGAATTTAGATACACGCGAGTGCTTGATGCCTTGATTATTGGGAATTAATTTTGTAATCAAGCACTCGTTTACCTGGTAAATACCAGGTTTTTTCCAAAACTTTAGTACCCTCTAATTCTTATACCACAACGTTATAAAGGAAAAATGCTAAAGAACCAGAACACAACGAAGAATGAACAAGAATGAGACCATAAGGGATTGAAAGAACGAAGAACAGAACAAGAACGAGATTATATAGAATTCAAAGAACGAAGAACCGAACGAGAACAATTGAAGCATTAAGAATAAGAACGAGTCAGGAACAGGATCAAACAACTGTGTCTTTCCAGGAACGAGAACAGGAACAAACACAGACTTATGTTCGTTTCTACAACGCTGATTATATTATATTCAAAAAGTTTCCTGTTTACATTTCAAAGAAAATTTGAGAGAAAAATGCCTTTTGGAGAAAAATGAAGTCAGAAAATTTTACTAATGGTCCTTTTCTCGACTCGTCGAATTTGGGTCAAAATGGATCCAAATTCGAAGCAAAATGGCGTATCATCAGATTTTTAAGAAGGCTTGAGGAGGCTCAAATGGCAAAAATTTAATAAATGTGAGCTCACGTGATCATTATGGGCAAGAAGTGCTATAAATCATAAATTCTCCTTCTCAAGAGATTTTGAAAGAGATTGGTCGAGTTATTCTGAAAATGTGAACAATTCTCAATTAAAAACTCAGTTCCAGTTTTTGTGGCATGACTGCTCACATTTCTTGGATATAAGGTACCTGCATATACCGTTTTTTTTTTGTTTTTTGTTAATTTTAAAAACGCTATAAATTATTATTAAACAAACTTCATCTTCTCAAATTATGTCCTGAAGTACATTCTTGAATTTCTTTCGCATTAAAAAAATTTAAACTCTTTAAAAATCTCTCCTCCTTCCTGCATTGCTCCTGATGTTGACCTGCAGAAGTTATGTTCTGGAGATAATTTTCAAACCCTCTCCCTTGGATATATCCTGACTACAGCCCTATCTCTTACCTACGTCAAACTCGTGCTTCGACTCGTATATTTCAGTGAAGAATGGTAGCATGAAATTGTGAAGTGACTCATGATTGTCAATTAAACTTGAGAAATGGACGAACCGTCGATTGAAAAAATTTCTAATTTACTCGCTCGTTTCATGCGAGCAAATGGAATTTGTTGAAATTTTCCACTTATCGAAAAAGCCTTCTCGTATTACTCGCTGAAGTATTATAGATTCTTTATATTGAATAAGTTTGTAGAATCTTTACGGCGAAGTTGGCGAAAAAAGATAGATGAAAAGTTGTAAAAACTGTCGGAACGAGGCGGAATCAAGTTTATATAGAAATTGGTCTTGTAAATGCGAATACCGAATAACCTCTCGAATGAAGCAACTCGCGCACCGTAGAATATGTTGGATTTTTATGGAAGCGCGATTGAAAAATGAATTTTTATAAGGTCGAGCCCTTCAGCGCGTGTTACTCGGTTTACTTATTGGAAAATTTCGGATTCTTGGCGAAATTCCGGTTAGTGAAACCGAAAGACGAGCGATTTTATTGGAGACGACGCGGTATTTATTGTGTTGCGAGGATATTATATAACGACGTTGCTGGGTATTTGGAAATTCGAGATTCCATTTGGTTTTTGTTATTCAAGTTACAAGAAGCGTCGTGAAATGTGTAGAATATTTTTGATAAACGAGAAGATTGAAAATAAAATTGCGCGGATTAGGTAGAGGAAGTCTGTTTAGTTAAGTAAAGAGAAAAAGAGAAATGATGGGATTGGTTGTGGGCGATATTACGCATGTAATTTTTAGCCGAGCCTTTAATTTGAAACGATAGCTATTACAACCTAGCTGATTTTGGAAGAAAGGGAAGGGGGATTACCTATCTTTGCGTTACAGGTCATGTGTAATCATATGAAAAATGTCCAAATTTTTAGTAGATACACGTTTAAAAATACTTTTTTCACTCACAAGTAACGCCCATTTGTATAGATAAAAATTGTTGAAAAATGATCAAGGTGTAGTGCTTCGGTTCACAACTGCTTCTCGCAGATAAACTGTTGTGCGAAGTACTACATAATGTTTTGGCTGTTCTATGATCGACAGACACACACACATCGCGTTGGTTTTGTTGTTATTAACATTCGTTTCCACGAAGAATGTTGGTCGCCGCGGATGCCTGCTGAACTCCATACTCAACTACAATAAACGCAATCGTCACACACTACCGTGTTATCATTTCCCCCCACCAATAACACATCGGTAGCTAGAGACACTTTGTGGAATTCTGCAGAACCACTTTTTTAACTGAGTTTTCAACTAAAAAATGACAGCATTAAGCTTTTCATGTGTTTTTGTGATAAATAATATGGATGTCGATGATGCCATAATGGTGGTCTGTTAGATTGAGAAGTTTACTCGACGATATTACTTTCGATGCGAAGAAGCCCCAATTGAAAACTCAGCTCCAGTAATACGACATGGTTGCTTCCTTTTTTTTAAACCATTTTCCTCTAGCTTTGAAAATTGTCGTTCACCTGATAACCGGATGGTAAAAAAGTCGTAAATTAAAGACACGTTGAGCCTAGCGGCGACGAATTAAAACATTAATTAAACTCGGACCGGCGAAACAATCGCCTTAGCTGGCAGAAAAAAATAGCGACGATGGTTTTGGCTCGGAAATAAAATACTAAATCTTGTCCGTTTCAGTTATACCGGTTGGTAAAAGGTATACAGAAGCGTTACACGCAATGAAAGGGAAGATTTATAGATATATAGGCGGCGACGCAAACATTAGGAAATTCCTTTGTACACGTTTTCGGTTCGTTTCGTATAATAAAAGATGAGCGCAGGTTGACTTGCAGAGTGAAGAGACGGGTTGGCATTAATTTATAAAACAATACTACGCCGTATTCGGTCGTCTCGCGAGGTGAAGGCGACGCGTGAAAAAGGTGAAACTTGGAAATCGTATTAGAATTTGTAAGAAACCGATACAAGCTGCTTTCGTCGTTTATAGAGAGGAAAATTTCATTTAAACGAGCACGCGGAAGGCGTGAGGCGGTTCTCTCATTTTTCAACATGTGTATTTTATACCCGCTGGGAAAAGCATTTTTATCGAAGTTTAAGCTGCTGTTCGTTTACCAGAGATGGAATTTGCATCGTGTTGAATAGCGGAGTCGAGCAAACGAGTCGTGAATTCTTTATCGCCGTCGAATAAGGTGCGAATGCGAGGTTTTCCTTTGAAAAATTATGGTCGTTGTGTACGCTGCTGGTTGGTGATACGAGGGGGTTTCTCAACATAGGTATTGTGTACTGGGATCGGCTAGTTTTTATCTTGGATATTGGTATACGAATGGTGAGATGAAAATACGTGATCGGGTTATGCTGTATGATTTTTCCTCGTCCTATTATAGGTAGCGACGATATTTACATTTCTTTGGTGTGAGTGAAGTTCACCTGGTTCGTGGACTCGTTCAGGCGTGTGTGCTTTTCGAGCAAAACGTACGTAGGCTTAAATAAGGTCGCAGGTGTTAGTCATTTGGAAGTTATACAGTTGTCCATTTTCCGCAAATAATCGTATTCGGTGTGAGGCAACTGGTGAATCGATTCGGAAGATTTTCTTTTAGATGTAAGAATCTAATAGTCTTTGTGCTGTGTATCGTGAGCTAATACGAGTCACCGGGATTAGTAATTCAGTTGGATTTTAGTTATTGAATTATTATCATTGAAATTTTATTCAAAAAGAGATAAGGATGAAAAATGATCTTTTTTATTGCCGACTGCGCTCCCGAAACAGAAGATTATGTGCTTATTTATGGCTTTTGCTATTTCTAGATTTCGTAAAATTTTATTAACTCGTAACTCAAATGTGAATGTACGGATTCAGCTCAGTAGCTGGGGGATTTGGGTATCAGAATCTTTTCCATAAATATCTTGAAATATATATGAACATATATGTTATTGTAAAATCACATAATTCATTAAAATAGAATATTCGAATGAACATATTTACACTGGTTAGCAATTTGTCGTATTCAATTCTTAGCTGAATCTTTAATTAAAAACTACTAGGGTACAATTGTTTACATACGAAATTTGAGGTTTCTATGTCCATTTGGAGAGAAGATATAGGTCATTCAAGAAATTTAATCCTATCCTAATTCACTTGGAAACAAAAATTTGAATATGTTGGCAATTTGAGCTTAATATGTTAATTGAGACCATATTTTCAATTTCCTGCTTTTCGTTGGAGTCCTTTCTCATCACACTCCTTCAGTCAAGCCTTCCTGAAATTTTGAGCATACGCCATTTTGGATCCATTTTTATGTAAATTCAAAGAGTCATATTCTGATTCCTTATTCGACCTTCTATGTACGAAATTGAAAGTTTCTAGATGGATTTGATTAAAGTATGCAGTAAATTCAATAATAAAATTTCGTAATTTGAAGGTTTTTCAAAAAGCCATTTTTTGCACCAGCTCTCAGCGATAGAGTTGGACACAGATTACATAAGCTGAAGCCTTGGGCACAAAAATTTAGAGGGGTAAATTATTTCGAGACGATGATTAACAAAGTAATGAAAAAAATTAAAATTTCATAATCTACACATTTTTCAAATTTTTTCATTTTTGTATTTTTTTCTTATTTTTTTGATTTTTTTCAATGTATTTTTTCATCATGGTTTGGATTTTTTCTCCATTTTTTAAATGATAAAAAAAAAACTAGGTATCTTCAAAATATTTTTTTACGTGTAAATATACGTATTTTTTAATGTAATTATTTTATGTTTTTTGATTTGAATATCTCTATAAAAAACTAAAATTAATTCATTTTTTATATAGCCTCCAAAAGATAAAACGATTTTCTTTTAATTTTTCTTATAAATTTTTGATATTTGCTAATTTTTTCTTGATTTTAAAACTTATCATTTCACAATTTTTCAAGTCATTTTTTTTTCATTTTTAATGTTAAAAAAAAAATCCAAAAAATTAAATACCTTCTTGAATGATTTTTCAGTAAAACAATTATTCCATTTTGTAATCTCGTAATTACCTTCATTCTCTCACAGTCACAATTACCGATAATTACCTGTATATTACGTAATTACTTGTATTTACGCGTAATTTAAATCACAGGTAATTATATTTTACACGAATTATCAGTGATATTTTAGATGATTATGTTCAATTTATCAGAATAATATTAAAGTGCATTTATTTCTTGTATCGCAGCAATACTTGATTTTTTCTGGGAAATAGGGAGATAGGATTCATTAGTTGTCAAAAAATACATGTAACTACTATCTACAGACATGCCAAACCGCAAAATGAATTTAGTCGGGGAGGGCAAATCTATAAGTATTTTATTGCCAGTTCAACTCCAAATTCTCTTAAAAAATTACATTATGAACATTTTCATATTTCTCATAATTGAAAATTTTCTTGTAAATTTAAAAAAAAAAAACAAAAACACATTATTTTGTCATTAAATCCAATAGTAATAGGTCTTTTTAAATTTAAATAAAAAATTTAACATTGAAAAAAAAATTATCTTGGTTAAAAAAAAATTAGTATTTGTTTTAATTTTTTTTTTTTTTTTTTTTTTTTTTTTTTTTTTTTTTTTTTTTTTTAACGTGCCGTGTGCTGCAGCTAGGGCCAGAGGCACGGAAGGATAGTGGGTAGGAGTCTAGATTTTCGAGAAGATATCGCAGTTTTTCAGGTAAGATAACAAGGACTGGCGCCGTTCTTCAGAAAGGACTTGGGCTAGAGTCAAGGAGCTGGACTGGGAGCCGAAAGATTGAGCGCGTTGGGGAGAGAAGTCCGGGCACTCAAGAAGGATGTGAGAGATGGTTAGTAGGGTCTGACAGGAGTTGCAGTAAGGAGGAGGTTGGCCGCCAAGTAAGTGCGAGTGAGTCAATAAGGAGTGCCCGATGCGGACTCTCGTGAGTACTACTTGTTCTCTTCTGGTGAGTGTGTGGAGAGACGGGCAGGGATAAGTTGAGGTTCTGATGGAACGGAGTTTATTGGCGAGGGGAACGCTGTGCCACTGGGACTGCCATGCCGAGCGGACAGCTGTTTTGAGAAGAGGTTTAAGGTCTGAGATAGGGGATGGGAAGTCGGGAGCAGGAAAGAGAGTGGAACCTTCTTTGGCGGCGGTGTCAGCCAGGGAATTGCCGGGGATGCCAGAATGGGAAGGTATCCATGCCAGGGTGACGTCGCATGACGAGGAGTGAAGCAGACGATTTATCTGCCTGGCGAATGGATGTTGAAAGCGATCGTTAGTTTTTAGGATATTTTTAAGGGAGTGAAGAGAATCTGAAAGTATCAGATGAGGTAAGGAGGTAGCAGAATTCACAATATTTTCAATGGCAAGCTGGATGGCGAAGAGCTCAGCAGACAGGATAGAGAAGTGCCCTGGCAGGGAGGCGCGAAGGATGATTACACTGGATGTGGAGATGCCACAACCTACGCCGTCCGGAGACTTGGCGCCATCAGTGTAAATTTGGCGATGTTGGGAGTATTGGGATAACATGTCGTAGGTAGCAGATAGAAGTGTGTGAGGTGAGGTGTTAGATTTCGACATGGTGGAAAGTTGGAGGTCGACTTTGAGGAATGGTGGAGCCCATGGAGGGACAGGTGGAAGGGTAAATGGGATTATAGAAGGGATGTGCAGATTAAGTGAGTTTAAGATTTGTTGAGATTCCTTCTCAAAGATAACGGAGGGAGAGAAAGGGAGATGGGCAATAGATTTGAGTTGGATGAGGGATTTCAGTACATTTGAGTTGCGATATAGTTCTAGAGGAGGTTCGTTGGCTTCACAAAGTATGCTGGGGATGGGAGAGGTGGGGAAAGCTCCGATGGCTAGTCTGATGGCTGAGTGATGGATGGTGTTGAGTGATTGTAGGATATTTTTTTGAGCTGAGCTATAGGTGGAAGATCCGTAGTCTATTTTCGATTTGATTAGAGCATGATATATTTTAAGAATAGAGGTGCGATCGGAGCCAAAGTGAGAGTGTGATAGTTTTCGGAGGATGTTTAATCTGCTTGAGCATTCGGATTTGAGGTGAGAGATATGGGGTTTCCAAGAGAGCTTTTCGTCGAAAATAAGACCTAGGTAACGTTGGGTGTCTGATGAGTTAACTGGTTTGTTATCGATTTGGATATTTATTTGATGAAGGCATCGACGAATTCTACAAAAGTGTACGGCGGTGGATTTTGATGGTGAGAAAGTTAGACCATTTTTGGCTGACCAGGATGAAAGTTTGTTTACAGTTTCTTGTAGGATCTGTTCCCCAAGTGGGTAGTCAGCACATGAGACAAAGATGGTTAGGTCGTCAGCAAAGAGGGCGCATTTTACTGGTGGGTCGATTTCGTCTACTATACTGTTGATAGCGATATTGAAAAGCGTGGGGCTAAGTACGGATCCTTGTGGGACGCCGTTAATTTGGGTATGTGGAAGGGATTTCGCGTTGCCTATCCGTACGTAGAATTGTCGCCTTGAAAGGAAGTTTTTGATGAAGAAGGCCATATGGCCGCGAATATTCCATGAGTGGAGGGTTGTTAGGATTTTTTGTTTCCATGTTTTATCGAAGGCTTTTGTGAAGTCGAAAAAAATGGCAAGAAGGTGATGCTTGCTGGAGAAAGCTTCCTGAATTGAATTTCGAAGATACAGGAGAAGGTCTGATGTAGACCTGCCAGATCTAAAACCACATTGCTTATCACTAAGTAGGTTGTTAGATTCGAGAATCCATATAAGCCTCGAGTTCACAATTTTCTCGAATAGTTTGCATAAAACTGAAGTGAGAGAGATGGGGCGATAACTATCAAGTGAAAGGGGATTTTTATTAGGTTTAAGTAGAGGAATGACTTCCGCAGTTTTCCAAGATTCTGGAAGGGTACGAGAGGACCAAATGTGGTTGAAGATTTTTAGAAGAAAGGTCACAATAGAGTTTGGTGCATTTTTCAGCATCATGATGTGAATCTGGTCCGGGCCGACTGCTGAAGGCTTGGTTTGGTCCAAGGCAGAAGAGAGTTCGCGAAGTGAAATAGGTGTGTTGTAAGGTTCGTTGTTTGGAGAGTCAAAATTGTGGAGTTCGCCCTCTAATGTAAGTTTGTAGTTTTTCTGATCAGGACTAAGAAGAGAGTCGTTGGATTGATCAGAGAGGTATTTAGCGAGAATAGAGGCTATTTCCGCAGGATCTGTTACGATATTATTGTTAAAGTTGATGCTGGAAGGAGAAGGGGAGAAGGCTTTTTTGTTAAGAGTTCTAATTTTTTTCCAAACTTGAGAGGGCGAAGTGGACAGATCTATTGACTGGACGTATGAATGCCAAGAATTCTTTTTCGCTTGTTTGGTAACAAATCGGGCTTTCGCTCTACATTGTTGATAATGGACATGGTTGTCCAGGGTGGGTTGGGCTTTGAGTTTTTTAAGAGCTCTTCTTCTAGCTTTTATAGCAGAGGAGCATTCTGGGGACCACCACGGTACAGGAGTTCTACCCGATCGGACTTTGATTTTAGGGGAGAATGAATTGGCAGTTGAGACGATTAAGTCTGTGAATTGATGGGTAATATCGTCCGTGTTAGAGTCTTTCGTTATGGTCGGTAAAGATGAGTTGTTTAGCGAATCAGAAAATGAGTGCCAGTCAGTTTTGCGGTAGTTCCATCTGGAGATATTCGTAGATGATTTGTGGGAGGGGAGGTGGTGGTGGAGAATCTGGGGAACATGGTCGCTTCCCCCGAGGTCTTTGTGATTATAGACCTGAAGGTCGCTAATTATGCTGGGAGAAGAAATAATTAGGTCGAGGGTGGACCATGTTTTGTACGAAAAATTGTAGTGGGTAGGTTCTGCGGGGTGTAAAATTCCTAGGTTGAGTTTTTGTAAGATTTCCTCAAGAATTTTGCCTTTCGGATTACAGTGGAGCTGCCCCAGTATGGAGAGTGAGCGTTGAAATCGCCGCAAAGAATGAAAGGGCTTGGGAGGGCCATTATTAATTTTTGGATTTGGTTGGAACTGATGGTTTCGTTTGGGGGTAGGTATATGGAGCAAATCGTTAATGGGTTTACGAAATATATGGTGGCAGCAACTGCTTGTAAATCCAAGTTAAGGTCGATTTGTTGAAAGTTAAGAGAGGATTTAATAGCTAGAGATACACCTCCTGAAGCCCATTCTGAAGAGGGGCAGGAGATCGAAATTGTATTATACCTAGAAAGGCAGAACTTTTGGTTAGCTTTCAAGTGCGTTTCTTGAAGGCATATTACTTGAGGCTCGTAAAAGAAATTAAAAGTTGTAAGTCTTCTAGGTGCTTGAAAACACCATTTGTGTTCCAACTTAAAAATGTATTAAAAATTTCGAATATTAATTTTGTTTCGAAGATGTGGAGTCTTCTAGAATCGCTTGCAGTTTTTTTTTTAGTTTAGTGAATTGAATTTTCGCCGAGCGATGGGGAAGAAACTGATAGTTATCGTCTAGAATTGATAAGACGTTTTTGGGTGTAACCTTGAAATCGCTGAGGGAGAGCAGGATATGTGCGGTATCTTGGCTTTTGACATTGTCCATAAGGAGAACAAATTAGTCCAGGATAGGGCGTATTTGTTTTCTGCTGACTTTTGATTGAATTGTTGTTCCAGCGGTTTTAGTATTTCTCTGGTCGATTGGTTAGACGGATCTGAGTCCGGTTCTGATTCTGAGCTTAGTACGTCATCAGTCTTAATTTTTTTATTTTTGCTTTTCCTTCGGCTTTTGGTCTTCGATGGATCGATTAATTGTTCGGGATGGGGGGAGGAGGGGAGGGTGGTTGCGGATAGGTGAGATGGATCGAGGGATGAGGTTTCTGATGTTGTGGAGGGAGGTGGGCGTTTGGTGGGTAATGAGGGGGGAGGAGGAGTTGGGTGAAGAGGATTTGACACATTTGTCGTTGATGAGTCGGACTCTATTTCGACTTCCATGTCGTTTTCGATATCGTTGAGACTGTTGAACGTAGACTGGAACGTTTCCTCGCTGTTTGGGCAGTCTTCGACGCGATGGCCTGGTTGTTTGCATTTAAAACACACGAATTCGTCGAACGTAATGAATATGCGGAATTTTTCGTCTTCATGTGATATTTCGAAGGAACCGGGGAGGGAGGATGTGTCGAAATCACCACTTGTGTAAATCTGGCGGCGCCAACTGATAATGTGTCCGAACAGCTGGTCTGATGGGTTAACGCGAAGTATAGAGATATCAGATAAAAGATTAATTTTGAGATTATTAGTGATATGATTTTTCAGCACGTCGTTTGGGATAACCGGAGAGACGTTGGAAAAAATGATTTTTTTTGTCGGCGATTTGAGACGGCGACATTTGATATCGTCTTCGTTGATAGAAAAACGTCCGCCTGATTCGTTCATGAATTTTTCGACAAGGTTTTTGTCGCGTAGGAAAATGATTATTCGCTTACCGCTAACTTTAGATGCCGCGATGATGTTGGTTGGACCATCTACATGATTCATAATTGCAATTAAATACTCTCGAAGTGTGTAGTCACCTACGCAGTTGAATATAATTCCTTGCTCTTTATGAGGGTGTGAGAATTCAGTGAGCGGCGATATTTTTTTTTTGGTGGCGGTGGCATAGGTCTGCGGTGTTGAGTTGAGTTGAGATTGAGGTTGGGTGAGGTTTGAGGTAGTGAGGGCTGAAGACATGGTGGTGAGTACAGCGAGCTTTAGCTCGCTGTGCGAGGTTAAAGTTGACTTATAGAAGCCGTATTACGAGCACAAGTCACGAAATAACACGCGGAATAGACTAGGTTCGAATTGAATGAGTTTTAGATAAGATAATAGAGCAAACGAGCACTTTGAACACAGCAACACACGTCTACACAATATCGCAGTAACACGTCTTTTTTTCTGTTTTAATTTTTGATTCAAGTCAAAATTAAAGTTAATTTTTTAATTAAAACGAATTAAATATAATTTATTTATTTGATTTTATTTGTGTTTTTATTTAAAAAGCATTATATATAAATATTATATATGCTCTATTTTTTTCTAACATGATCCGTCTTCTATGGGAATGAATTTGAGATATACTATAATATTATTTTTGGTCTTAGTAATATGTGAGTGCATATTTATTAAATTTAACATATCTCGGACTTTTCAAACATTCCTCAAATGTCAACTCATATTCAGAGGGCCATATTCTAATGTTCAACCAACTCCATATACAACCTTTGAGCTTTCCAAGTGGATTCTATGTGGATATGTGCAAAATTTGAGAAATTTCATGTTTCAAAACTTACTCATAAAAACCGCTTTTACTTTACCTCACTTCTGAATGGTCTTAAGAAGGTGAAATTTGGATATGTTTATGCCCTTATCTTACTCTATAATTTGATACCAAGATTAAAAATATTGAAGCTTTTGAAGAACCCCTTAGTTCGTTTGAAATTTCAATGAACTATGATTTCGAGTCGGATCAAAAATGTGAAAAACACTTTTAGATAATTAGGTGAATATTTTCTGACCAAATTTGATGCTCACCCATTTATCTGGAGAACTTGGCTCCTTGTTTTCAAATCAAGTGGACTGTAATAATTATCGTTTTCAATGAAACCTCTAATAATAATACAGAATTTCTATGTTTGCTCGAGTAAAACATCTCTCTGTACCATCGCACAGTGTAGGGATTAAACAATAACTTTTCGTGCACTTCAACCATAATATAGAATAATGCGATTGAGTATAGAATCGTAATACCTTCCGAGAGAACAGAAAAAAATCTGCGACGACGAGGCAAAATAAAAGAGAAATAAGTGCCCTACGAAGCGAACACAATAAGGCTAAAATTAAGACCCGCCCTCGCTTCTTCGAATCAAATACCTGAATTCTGGTCACCTTACGCGGTAATTCTTTTAATCTCCATTTACGGTCGAAATAAGCTCGATGGCCGCGAGCCCATTACCGCGTAAAAGTACCTACATAACATAAAAGATAGACCAGTCGAGGCGGAAAAGGGAGAAAAAAAGTCGGCAGCTTAGAGGAAGGGAATTAAACGTCGAGCAATTCGAAGATGACATTTTCTTTGAGAGACGAAGGTACCTATAGGAAGGAGAAAAGGGTACGACGTTGCTTTATATAGTACACGAATGGTTATGAGGGTACGAGCGCGGAAGCGTGCGGTAAATTCTATTCTTCATTTGAAAATGGTTTTTTAACGAGCATTCGTACAGTGTACAACGGACGACCTTTTCTCTCGTCGACTCTCGAATACGCCATCATTATAGGTACGATAAGAGAAAACGAAAGAAAATCGTGGCTCGGGCCAGGTTTTTTGTACATACTGAAGATGGCGGACGCGGGGATATCCGTTAAGCATTAAAAATTGTGTTGAATTTTTTTTTTCGCGCCACGCTCGAGTGTAGTCGAGGTCGTAGGTTATATCGATTGTGAAGCATTATTGACTTTTTTTTTAGGCTCGTCAATGAATGCGAAAATTTTCACGGAAAGATTTTTTCAACGGTCGTTAGACGAACGCTTTTCTGTTGGCGAATAAAAGAAACGTTTTTAACTTTTACAATATTAACGAAAAAGTGTTTCTTTTATTATTATTTGTCTGGCATATCGCGAGAAGGCGAAATTACGCGATATCGTGTTCTTTGTCGAGCGATACGTATTTTCCGTAATGGCGGTGAAAGAAATTGCCTGCTGATATGGGATTCTTTGTGTAAATTGCGAGAAGTTATAGAAACGGCGGTGGTGTAATTTCGACGAAACTCTGGGATTAAATTATAGAAAGGATGAAAAGTTGATAATATAGAGAGCTTTTTCTCAAACGATCGTTGGCTAGAACGTTTTTCTGTTTTCTCGCACCGAGTTCGTTTCGAATATAGGAAATCGAATTACGTATAGTGTTCACGTGTTTATACTATACGAGTATACGTGCAATGAGTAATTGGTATGGTGGATTTTTAGATGAGTTTTCGGTGAAAAAGTAAGCTATTATAGTCGACCGAGATTCATTTGATTCTAAAAACTATCCTGAATATCAATGAAACTTTACTTGTTTCATCAAAAGTGGTGATATTTGAGGCTTCATCTAAAAAATCAATAGAATCATTTTTGTTGGAAATTAAACCTTGAATAATTTTGTATATAACCTTTTTTCTTGTAAATGCCATATTTAACGAGATAAATGCAGAAATCGTTAGTAATAACTGTTAGTATCGTGTATGTGATAAAGAATGTACATTTTCTGGCCTTCCAGAGCATCATATGCAAAAATTACATTGAACCTTTTTTGTAATAAATTAAAAATAGAATAATTTTAATTATTATAATTTTTCTCGTAAACCTCATATTTATCGAAATAAATGCAAAGAACTTACATAAATTAACACGATGAATCAACATTTTTCAAAGAAAAGTTTACGAGGGATTTTTTGACCTTTGGTGTTATTTTATCAGAAAAATAAATTGAACCTTTTTTATTCAAAATTGAAATTGGATTAATTTTGGTAATGAATACTTTTACTCTAAATGTAATATTTAAAGAGATAAATGCCAAAACCAGTTTTGTGAAGCTTTTTGCCTTCTTTTTAGGTCATGCTTGAATGTGACCGTTAGGAAAATGTAGAATGTTACGTAGTTAAGTACTATTGAATTCTTCAGGTCATTATTCAATAACAGATCGTGGGATAGAAATTTCAAAGGGGGCTGGTGCATAAATTTGGGAAAGAAATTTTTGATATACTATACCAACTCTTTTTAAACATTCAAGTTCTCTTCATTCACTTCGAAAAATTTACAAACCTGTTTTAATCCACTTCTTTATTCGTTTTTGAATCGAACAATTTTTTCAAGTTTTCGCCTCAAACTTTATTTTTTATCATTATCAAATACCACATACTGAAAGAAAATAGGTTGAAAAGTTAATCACGGAAAAATAAAAATGAATTGAACGATTAAATGGAGAAAAGGTTGAAGCTATACAAAAATCCCTAAAATTTAAAGTAAGTAATCAAATTTTAAAAAAATAAAATGAAATAAAATATTATCAAGATTTCTGAAAAAGAAAAAATTATGTAAATTTTTTGTGCAGTAGAGAAACAAAACAGAATCATATAGCGTTGAAAATAACATTTATCTCAAAAAAGTATTTTTTTGAAAAATTCAAATTTTATTTTAGATTAATGATTAAGATTAATTAAAATAATTATTCAAGTTTAAAAATGTGAACGTAATTATATGCATTTCATAATTAGATCAAAAAACGATCAAATCAATCAAAAATGGCAAAAAATTGAAAATCAATCAAGAATTCAAAAAATTAATCAAAAATGGATTAAAATAATTATTCTAGTGCACAAATGCCGAGATAACTATGTTTCTTAAATGCATCAAAAACGAAGAAAGCAATTAAAAAATTAATTAAAATGTCACAACAAGATTAAAAAAGCCATCAAAAATGATCGAACTGATCAAGATATTTAAAAATCTGTCAACAACACAATGAAATAATTATTCGAGTATAGAAATGTGAAGATGATTGGTTTTTAAATGTATCAAAAACTATCAAAAATAGTTCAAAAATACAAAAAAAAATTGAAAATCAATCGTCAAAAATGACCAAATTGGTGAAAAAATTGAAGATCAATAAAAAATGATTCAAAAGAATTGTTCTAGTGTAAAAATGTGAAAATAATTATGTTTCAATAATAAATGGAAAATAATCCAATCGATCAAAAATGAATCAAAAACGAATTAACATGATTATTAAATTGTAAAAATCTGGAGATAATTATGTTTTATAAATGCATCAAAAACGATCAGATAGATCAAAAATGACACAAAAAGATCAAAAAATGATCAAACTGGTCAAGATATCGAAAAATCATTCAGAAATCAATTAAAATATTTTTAAGTATAAAATATAAAAAGAATATATTTCTTAAATAGTTCAAAAATGGCAAAAAAAAAAATGAAAATAAATCAAAAACGATCAATTCCATCAAAAATACATAAAACAAATGAATAATAATGATTATTGAAGTGTGGGGGTGTGAAGATAATTATGTTCTATGAATGGATCAAAAAGGATTAAATCAATCAAAAAATTATTCAAAAAGTAATAAAAAAATATTTATTTAAATGCAAAAATGTGGAGATAAATCGTATTTCATAAATGGAATAAAAACAAGCAAATCAATCAAAAACTCATTCAAAAATAGCAAAAATTGATAAAAAATGATCAAATCAATCAAGAAATGAAGAAATTAATCAAAAACAAATTAAAATAATTAATCATTTGTAAAATTGTGAAAATAATTATTTCATAAATGCATCAAAAACGATGAAATTGATCAAATTAGTCAAGATATCAAAATATCAATCTGAAATCAATTGAAATAATCTTGTTTAAGTATAAAGATAATAAGAATATGTTTCTTTTGAAAAAATACAACACAAAACTTGTTAAAAAATTTTTATATGATATTCATAAACTAAAACGACGTTTCGCCGTACTTGTGTAGGCATCCCGACAAGTACGGCGAAACGTCGTTTTGGTTCATCATTATCATATAAATTTTTAATGAATTTTTTGTTGTATTTTTTTTTTTTTTTTTAAATTTTTCTGATCAAATTTTGCGGATTCGTTTGGTACACAATTGTTTTTTTCGTTAAGAATATCTTTCCTAAATAGATCAAAAATGAACGAATGAATCAAACATGAATGAAAAATGGCAAAAAAAAATTGAAAATAAATCAAAAAGGTTCAATTCTATCAAAAGTTAAAAAAATTGTCATGATTATTGAAGTGTGGGTGTATGTGAGGATGATTAAGTTTTATAAATGTATCAAGAAAGAGTAAATCGATCCAGCAAATTAATCAAAAAAACAACAATCCATCAAAAGCAAATAAGCAATCGAATCGATCAAAAGATCGAAAACTTATTCAAAAACTACCTAATTAAAATATTTATTTAAATGCAAAAATGTGGAAATAATCAAGTTTCATAAATAGAATAAATTGATCAAAAATTGCAAAAAGATCAAAAAATGATCGAAAAGAAATTAAAATAACTACTGAAGTATAAGCATACAAAGATGATTGTATTTCACAAATTGATCAAAGTCTATCAAATCGATCATGAAGTTGATCAAAAATTATATTTAGATTAAAACTAGATTAAAAACGACTAAACTGATCAATATATATAGAAATGAATGAAAATAATGATTCGAGTATCAAGACGTGAAGATAATTATACTTCGTAAGTAAATCGAAAACTGAACAAATCGATCAGAAAATGGATCAAAAATGGTGAAAAATGATGAGAAGCAAATTTGATCGTTTTTGAATTTTTATAGCAAAAATTTTGTGATTTAAATTAGTATTTCACTGTTCTTGGTTCATCAGTTCATTTATTATAAGCGTTAGTGTTGTGCGTATCCATAATTATAACAGAATTGCCGAATAAATTTATCAGATATTTATTGTAAAAAATAATGCTGAGAAAATCGTAAAAATACTTTTTTTGTTGGTTAATTTGTATTTTAAAACCGCATAAAAAATGATCGGATATTTTTATAGTCGAACAAGAAAATGAAGAAAAAAAATCTAGTCACTCTAGCATTATCATCATCTGCGAGCTCAAACATAATCGGGTTAAAAACTCATCTCCACTAGTGCACTATGGCTGCTTACACGTATATTGTAGCTGTACTTTATACTACGAGTATACGCGCAATAAGTAATTGGTATTTGTGGATTTTTTTGTGCAGGCGGCTCGTGCTCTCTAACGGGGTACTTCGGCGAGTTTTGGATTAGTACTTCGATTGAGGGTATGAGTTGTTAATTATTGTTTTGCTATAGTTGTTATAAGGCGAGAACATCGTCTAGATGGTGGGGCAGGTATGGGTGTATTCCCAAAAGCGTACGAACGCGAATAAGATTTTCAAATCGAACTGGAAGAAATTAATCTTGATAATTGAAAAGGCCGGTTGCGAGGAAAACTATACCAACGAAATGTTTACGAGCTAGAGCTATACTTTTCGTTTCTCGGGTAATAAATCGTGGCGAGCCGGTCGAAGTAAGAAATTATTTGGCCGTTGGCTCGCGGATTTATACACGCAGAAGGGACGAGAGATGAGAATTACATTTTAAAATTCAACGCAACTCACGAATACGGCGAACGAAGGCGAAGATATTAACGGGAAATGAGAATGGAGCTTTTTGAAAGTCAACCTTTAGCTTTGGAACATTAGTCATCGTGTATAGGTATTTTGCGAGCTCCGGCGTGCCTAATAAAACTTTCGAATACCGGTAATGGATATACGATATAAACATACACCCGTACCGTATGTCGGGGAGCGGGTGCAAATCCACGAGCTTACGATAGGGTCGAAAGTAGGTCGAATTTGGAGTATACTATTTCGATGTTGTGGTGTAGCAGAGGGGGAGTTAAATTGGTGTTTTGGCCATGGAGGAGAAATTAATGCGGCGATTGTGATTTTTTTCGATTTGCTCGTCGAATACTTAGCGTCGTTGTGTCTCGATTATTTTGGGTAAAAGGGTTTAAAAGGGTGTGTTTTACAACCGGAACGTTTTACGAGCGGGGAGTCTCGTTTGGTCGTTTAATATATTTTAAGCATTTCGAGTTTTTGCGCTGGGCGAAATTTTCGTTCGTGTCTGGCGACTTATGAAGAAATTTCGATTGTAAAATTTCAGATGGGTTTTGGGAGTCGTGAATTTTGCTAGTTTGTTTTTTTTTTTTAAAGCTTTATCGTTTTCAAAAGATGTAAATTTTTTATGTATATGGAAGGCAATTTTAAGGAAGTATTTATGACGGCGATGATTTTGTTTATGTTCGTCGCTGAAAAGATATTTTTCTCGAGTCGTACAATTCGCTATTTCGAGTAACATTCTTCGATTTGAGCCAAAATGATGTTCATTAAAATTTTCATAAAATCAAAATTTAGTTTGACAAGCGAATTTGGAATGGATCCTTCAACTTGAAGCTTCAAAAAGTTCAAATGCAACCCATGCTAGCAAGAAATACAACATATTCCAAATTCAACTTCTCATGTGATTTTTGAAGGGTTGTGCAGGGCACTGAAAATGTTGGAAAAACTTCTTAAAATCGATTACATCATTTTGAGAACCACTAAAAAATATTTAAGTATAAATTTTTCAATTTTCGGCATATTTTGTAAGCTCATGGTGATCTATTGAAAATTTTGAACTATTTACTCTTCCTCCACTCCTCTGGAATTTTAAAAAATTCACCATCTTGAGGTAACTGGAAGTTTAAAAAAACGGTATTTATTTCCTCGCAAAGCCTCTCAGCGAATTTACTGTTATTTTAATCCATACCCACCGGTGCTACACGCGGGGGTAGGGGGTGTATGTACCAAGAAGGTATTTTCCATACTATTCTAAATGGTCTAAAGCGCGAATATTTGAAAACCCTCCTTTTCACTTCCCCTCCTTCCCAAATGAAATAGGCTGTAATAGTAATAGGTTTTAATTAAAAACTCGCAAATGAATCACGCAGGCTATGATACCTTTTTATGAAAAACTTGTGCGTCGATTATAATGGCACTGAATGCATCAGTGAAACTTTCACTGATAATACGCAGTGATATCTCTTTTACCTTTTATTGTACACTTTGAAGTGATAACTGAGTAGCATAAGCAAAAATGTTTGACACTGTAGGAATTCACTGAAAAGTTAGAATATTTCAACTTTTCACTGAAAGCCTCTACAAGGCAGTTCCATACAAAAAAATAAGTTCAACTTTTTCTGTTAAAAACTCAGTGCCATTGTAATCGAGCCTTTGGAGCTGGTAACTTCACTAGTTGTGGGCCATTTTCCAGTACTGGATGGTTTTCACCTCAAATAGCTAATTTTAAGCTGATATGTGGGCATATTTCCAAACTGTACCCCAACTGGCCAAGGTCAAATTATATGAGCTGATAACAATATTCCTGTGTGTAGATTGATTACTTTGTGCGTTTGAATATTCTTTCCAACTCGGTTTGGCTAACCGACCGTCGTGGTGGAGTGGCTTAAGCAACGTGTAGTAGCGTAGAACGTATGTCCGTGGTTCGAATCCTGTATCAGTGAAAATTTTATTTTTTACTTTTTTTTTCTTGCTAAGTCCTTACCTCAATGCATTCATCCTTTTTATACATTCCTTACCTCAAGAGATGTTTTTTAATAGAAAAATCTTACCACAATACATACCTAAAAGCTACATTCCTCACCTCAACTTATCTTTTTCGTACATTCCTTACCTCAAGAAATTTTTTTACAAAAAAATCATACCATGAGAAATTTCTAAAAACTACATTCCTTTCCTCGAGTTTTTTTTTATTATTTTTTATTCAAAAATAATATGATTGTATTAACATTACCTATAACACGAAGTCACGTAAGCGGATAGCGCGCTAGAGCGCGCTAGTAGTGTAAGTGGCCAGTTGGGGGTACAGTTTGGAAATATGCGATATGTAGGGCTAAGTTGGTAACACTGGAGTAACGTCATAACTCATCATTTGCTAATATGTACCTTGTAATCTTCTTGTAACTTGAGACCGTGACTTAAGAATGATAAGAACCTGTGATAACATTTTTTGTTATTTGCATCTCGTTTGATTAAGTTCTAAATTAAAAAAAAAAAATGTTTTGATATTTAAATCGTTATTTTCTCTAACGTAAACTGCACATGGTGTTGATAAAAAAAAAAAAAAAAAGTCTAAAAATGAAGAATATTCCATAAAAATATACTAGAAAGATATTCATTGTGGTTCAACTTCACATAAGCTGTGCATGAAGTTAGCGCAAAAAAAATCCCAAAATGAAAAATATTCTACAAAAAGATATTTGAAAGATGAAAAAATTATCAAAAATGAAGAATTGTCAAGTGTTAAAAATTTTCAAAACCAAAAAAATTTCAAAAAAAAAACTCAAACGTGAAATCTATTTTATAATATTTCATTATGATTTCTTTTTTTTTATTTCTTCATTATTTTGTGGTTTACATTTTTGAAATTTTTTATGCTTTATGTTTTCTTTTATCTATGGATTTTTTGATTTTTTTGAGACAGTTTCTTTTTACTTCTACATTTTTTTGTGTCAGATACTTATTTTCAAGAAATTTCCTCATTCAAAAAAGTTCAGAATTAAAGAGAAATTGTTGAAAATTTAGGAAAAAAATCAAAGGATTAAATTATACAATAACGCAAAAATTAAATTTAAGAAAATATTAATAAATGCTAATTAAGAAGTGAAGAATTAAAAACAAAAAAAAATAATGAAATATATATGTATAAAATTCGATTTGAATGTTGTAAATTGTTATAGTTTGGAAGGAATAACAAATAAATAAATAAATAAATAAATTGAAATATACCAAAGTTCTTCCTGTCTAACGCTTATTCGTAGTCCTCGATATGTGATGACCTTGATAATTTGTTCGAAGTATAGTTGGGAAAATTGACCTCGGTATCTTCTTGTAAAATTTTGACAAAGCTCTAACAAATCTTTGATTTTTTTTTTTGTTATGTCATTTTGAAATTAATGAAAAAGTTCAGTGAAAATTTTCTTGAAAAAATGTCCTAAAATGAAAAACAAAAGAAATCAAAATGCAAAATAAAAAAAATTGATTTTGTATTCTAGTGCTTCTTTTGAAGATTTGTTTTGTTGGTAAGATTTGCTTAATCATTTTTCTCAACTATTTTCACTCTACGTTCTAGAAACAGCGGAAAATTGATTTTGGTGAATCTTCTATATGATTCTGGAGACCTGTAAAAGAGTTGTAAATAGAAAGGAAATGGAATAAGCGCCGAATATGAAAAAAACATATTTTTCTAATCAACGAATTGAAAATTGAATTTGGAACGTTTTCAAAATATTTGATGATGGTTTGATAGCTAATTGAAACTTCACCAAAATTATAAGGAGATTTAGGAGGTTGATGATATGAGAATTTATCGTACTTATTCCTTTTAAATTAAATCTTTAGAAATTATAACTACGAAATATTCTCTTAGTTGTTATCTAATGTATTGACCTCCTAAATCTTCATATATTTTTGGTAATGTTTGAATTATATCAAAGAACCATCAAAAATCTTTGAAAATATTCCGTATTTAATTTTGAATTCGCTGATTACTTTTGAAATTAATACAGAAATATTAAAAAGTAGGTAAACAAAGCGTCATTACATTGTATGACAATCTTAGTGACTGAACATTTGAGCATAAATTTTGGAAATCATTGAAACTACCAGTACTGATTGTTTGACGGACAAAGCCTTTTGTAGAAACTTCTAAAAGGTGTAAATTAGTTCTCTTTGGTGATGCAAATAGCCCAGAAGTTTTGTAAGATTTTAGGGAACACCGAAAAAATGTGAAATGAGATTGTAAATCAAACTTGATAATTAATCGTTTTACTCGATTCATGCTCTTGGTTGTTCCCTTCTTGTTGTTAAATAAATGAAAACAATTTCGCAACGTTTGAAGATTCTCTTTGATGCAAATTGCGTTAATCTTCGAACCATTGGAGTAACTCGCAAGTATTCGAAGAATCGGCCCAACTCTGGCTGGCAAATAAGTTTTAAGTTGTTACACCACAAAGAAACACGCTAGTTCGAAGTACATAAAGGCAGTGGAAAAAAAATCCTTTTGCGAATGCCATTCTCACAACACTCGCCCTGCTCGTCGCCACTTGCCGCAGATTACGTAGCATTTGCACGCGTCCTTTTCAGCCAGTTTTGTATGGACGAGCGTAAAAGCGAGATAAAAGGATACAGGACTGGACAACGAATCGTAGGTTGGTCCGGAAACGACGCTAGAACTGAAAAGCCCTTTTGGCCAGCCAAAGAGAAAACGCAGATAAGAAGAGCGGTTTGAGCTCTTTCATTATTTCCCGTTGAAGTCGCCGTTTCGCTTTTGAATATTAATTAGCGAGTCTTTTAAAGCGGTCGCTTAATGTGGTAAAATTAATCGATGTTTCCGCCCACAATATAATGATAGCGATGGGCGCGCGAAAGTGAATACAGCTATGTAATAAAGTTTATATAATTAGAGTAGAAAAAACCGAATATAAAAACGGGCACGGGGCGAAGAGATAATCGAGGCAAGATGTGGAAGTAAATTTATACGTAGAGAAGATGAGAAAAAATGTAAATTTTTTTAATTTAATGCGATTATGTACATTACATGGAAATGGAGGGGAAATTGACGGCTGCGACGACAATATCGACAATAACGTCACGCCAAACGACAAAAAAGCGAAAATTACGCTTTACTATGATGACGTCAGTTTCGCGTTGATTTCCAAACTAATTGGAGAGCTTTGGTGGGTTTTTAACGAATTCGAAATTGATGGTTTTTTTCTCTTTGTTTCAGAAGGCAACGATGACCAACCATTTGTGGTGGACGAAAAGAAGAAACCAGATTATGATATTAATTTGTATTTGTACTCGGTAAGTTGACCTATATGGGTATACATTTAAAATTAAATGCTATATTATTGCTGAAGCATTGTTTGGGTTGTAAATCTGTTCTTTCTTATGACGAGGTAAAAAGTAATGAAAAAGAAGTATTTGGATTTATTATACAGGGTGTTTCGTTTCTACGGTATCTCCTTCGTAATACATATACAGCAACTTTTCTAACACCATGTATGTTGGTTTGCCGATCCTAATTGCTGAAGGGGCTGAAATATAAAATTTTGAAAAATGTTATTTTGATCTTTGTAATTATTAACTTTGGAGGAAGTATGAAAAATAATGAAAATCATTTATTTATTTATTTGAGTGCCCACTCACACAATCTTATGAGCTAATTATGAAAGGGCACTGTCTTCGAACAGTTGCTTTTTCCAACTTAACTTGATGCGAAATTTAAATTGAGAAGAAAGCGTCTATCACAACCACTCAAAATTTACAAAAAATTAATAAAAAAAGATCCCAATATCTCCCTTTAGAACATGAGCCACTACCCCACCATACATACTATTTTTCGCAATAGATATGCATATTATCAGCCTTCTTCTTTGCTTCAATCATTTCATTCGTTATTAACATCATTAGTAATTTTTTTCATTTTATTGTAATAACAACATTAAATGTAGGCAGCTTGACCATATTGCTAGAAATGAGTTTTTAATTGGGGCTGGTTCAGGTTTGCAAATAACATTACAACTCTTTTCGTGTCTACAGGCCACACCCAATACCAAGTTTGAAAACCACAATCCAATTCCTTACAAAACCACTTAAGAGGATAAATTTAGAATAAACGTTGTTTCTTATTATTCAATAATCATATGAACCCATTGGGGTTTCTCAAGTTATCCTCAGATTTTGAAGATTAGCCATTTTAGAGAGGTTTTTTTTTATTGCCATGTACAGCTACTGAGGCTAGAGGCACGTGTTCAAGGATTTAGACCTGTTTGAAGAGATCAGTTAAGATGAGAAAGCTGAAAAGTGATCGAATGGTGGATTCTGAGTATCCAAGGAGATCCGAGAGGGATTCGGTAAAAGGAGTAGTCGTCTATGGGAGCTGTATTTTGGGCATTCTGCGAGGACGTGTTCTCTGTCAGCTAGATAGAGTACACAGGACACAGAGGTGGAGCAGTTTGAGAAAGAATATGAGAATGAGTCAAGGCATAATGATCTACGCGAAGTCTGCGAAGAGAGACCTCTTCTCTCTTATTATTTCTAGGTGATGTTTTATGCCAGGGGTCACTGTTATCTTTGATAGATCGAAGTTTATTTGTAGATAGAGTGTGTTGTCATATTAAGGACCAACCAAATTGAAGAAGTCATATTCTGGTCATCTCCTCACCTTACATACGAAGTTTGATCCCTCCAGATCGATTTGGTGAGGAGATATGAAAGATTCTAGGAATTTTGTGTTGCAAGTTCCTCTACAAGGCACTTTTTTTGCTTTAACCTCCCTCCAAATTAACTTGTGAAGCTAAAATCAGAATAGGTTAGTCACTTGGGCTCATTCTATCATATACTGAGACCACAATAAATAATGTGCGAGCTTTCTTCTACTCCCAACACATTTTGAGGTCAATAACCCTCCCTCCCCGTCAGTATCATTTGTGGAAATGAACTTGAGATATACTTTACTACTTATTTTTAATAATCATATGAGTCCATATTTATCAAACAGTTATTTGAGGGCTCTCAAGCTCTTCTCAAATTTTGACATTTCGCCATTTTGAATCCATTTTTACCCAAATTAAAGAGGTCATATTCTGGTCATCAACTCACCTTACATACGAAGTTTGACCTCTCTAGATCGATTTGGTAAAGAGATATGAAACATTCTAGAAATTTCCTATCTTAAAACTTCCTTCAAAGTCGTTTTTTTCATCCAACTCCCCTTCAAATTCACTTGGAAAGCTAAAATCAAGAAGGGTTAGTCACTTGAGCTCATTTTATCATGTGACCCCACAACTAAAAATTTTTGACTTCTCCTGTATCCCCAACACATTTTGGGGTCTGTAACCCCTCTTTCTCCCCTCCAGTGTCATGTGAGGAGGTGAATTCGGGATATAGTATACTACTTATTGCTAATAATCTTATGAGTTCACATTAATCATGTTCTCAGTTTTTCGAGGCTCCTTAAGCTTTCCTCAAATTTTGGCTCTCCGCCATTTTGGATTAATTTTTACCCAAATTAAAGAGGCCATATTCTAGTCATATACTCTTCTTGCGTGCGAAGTTTGACTTCTCTAGGTCGTTTTGGTGAGGAGATATGGTTGATTCAAGAGATTTCATAACTGAAAACTTCCTCAAAAATTGGTTTATTGCTCTAACTCCCCTCTAAATTCACTTGGAAAGTTAAAATCAAGGTGGGTTAGTCACTTGGGCTGATTTTATCATGTGACACTGCAATAAAAAATTTTTCGACCTGCCTTGTACCCCAATACATTTTGAAGTGAATAATCCCACCTTCTCCCCTCTAATATCATGTGTAGAGATGAATTTGAGATATAGTATACTACTTACTTCTAGTAATCATACGAGTTCAAATTAATCATATTTTCAATTATTTGAGGCTCCTCAAGCTCTCCTCAAATTTTGACTACCCGCCATTTTAGATCCGTTCTGACCCAAATTCAGTGTATCATATAACGGTTACCAACTAACTCTCCACACGAAGTTTGACTTCTCTAGATCGATTTGGTAAGGAGATATGGAAGATTGAAGAAATTTCATAACCCAAAACTTCTCAAAAATTCATTTTTTGTTTCAACTTTCCTCAAAATGCACTTAAGAAGCTGTAATTTCGGTATGTTAATGTTCGTAGCTCACTCTTTCATATGAGATGTAAAACGAAAATTTTGAGCTTTTTGTCCCCTCTCCATTAACCGTCAACATTTGAGTAATCCGCTATTTTAAAGTGTATCAAAAAAACAAAAGAGTATTATTTTTTGCATTTTGAGCAATAATTCCTTACCAAATTTTCATTGATTTTCATCTATATCTGCCAGTGCTAATATAAGTTGAGAGAAAAAAGTATATGTATGTATACCAAAAATTGGCCATTTGTCAGACGATTACAAATGATCTGAGACGCGAAAATTTGAAGTCGGCACCCTCCCGCCCCCTCCTTATATCAGGTAGGCTGTTATAGCTATTGTTTTGATTAAAAACTCAGCTATAAAATTGTGCGAAAAGTAGATATTTTTTCCCAACTAACTCTGGAAAATACTTCACAATTCTATTTTTAAAACTCCCTTCATCCTTTAACATATAAATGTAAGTCACTTGAAATATCTCGAGTAGTGTGGTAAATATTTCAAAGATGTAATTTTTTTTCAGTGTAATGTAACAAAATTTTTTTTTCATCTTAATTTTTTATTCATTATATAAGAACCATTCACCGATAGTATATAAGATGGTGAACGAATGGAACACCCCTAAGCTTCCTTTCTTTCCCTACCGATGCCTCCGCTCCAAAATATCACAGACAAAACCAACGAATAACTTATTGTTCACATGCAACGAGCTTCTTTATTTACCACGCAAGTATAACAGCGGACTTACGCATAACGCAAAGTTAACCAGGGGTTATGTAAATCATGTATGAACGTCAATAATCTTACAATGGGTATTCCACATTTTGGTTAAAACAGGCCATACATAGGAGAAAAAATTGAGGCCATGCTTGCGCAGCGAATACAATGACGAAGAGGAAAAGTAGTTGTGAATAATTAATACCCGTTCACGAGAGCTGCGCTCCTGCAAAAAGGCATTGGAAAATTGCTGTTACACGCGTACCACGCATAGACTATGGAAACGGCGAACGAGGCGCTCTTAAAATCCGTTTTTCGTCAATAATTAAACCCGAAATCGCGTCTAGTATTTGCGGCGAACTAGATAGGCAAATTTCTTAACGTTATGCGAGATGTATTCGCGTCGAAATGAAGGCGTTGCGGTAATCTGCGAGATCGTCGGATTTCGCGAGACGAGCGAAAAATATCGAGTCTGTACGCTTCATTAACGTTTTAATTTACGTCTAATTTAAACCGAAACGAGCGAACCCTTTACGCCTTTATGGTAAATAATTAAAATCTATACGAGGCGCGAATTTATACGCCGTATCGTTCCGTCACGCCGTCCAAAAATATCGTTCGTTAATTATACATCAAGTTGGCGGCCGGCTGATGATACGCGCTGGTAAATTGTATATAAGTATAAACATAGTTTCGATATTAACGTCGGAAAATTACTACATCAAAAGCGCCACTCGGTGGTCGCCCTCTATCTCCGGCCGACCGATTAATATTAAATTGGCCTTTTGATGTCGGCGCATTTCGCGCTGCTGGCTTTTTGCACGTTGCTATGGTCGCGCAATTAGTACGGTACAAGGAGCGCTACAGAAAAAGCCTCAATTTGGTTTCATAAATTGAAAATAAATAGCGCCGATGTAAAGAAAACTTTACCGCAGTGTGCTGGTGGTGTTTTATCGTTCGTACGATTTGCGGACGAAGTTTATTCGCTGGAATGGTGTTTTTTTTTTCAAATGAAGTGTTTTGACTTTTTCGAGCCTAGGAAAGGTAGTGGGCAGTTGTTCCTTGGTACTAGGTAAATTGATCATTTCCGAACTGAATTGAAAAACACCAATTTTTCCGCTTGAATAATTTGTTAAATATGATCGAAGAATTTTTCTAACTTTGAATTTTTTCAAGTGGAAATGAGGCATTGATTTTTGTAAAATAACTCAAAATATTCAACTACTATGAAGCTTTACGAACAATAAAATTCGAAAACTAGGTTTACTGTGATTTCGAAACTGAAATGACTTCAAATCACATTTTCCCAAGTTCCGAATTGAAACCAACAGCAAGCCTGGAAAATTATTCCAGAGTCGAGGTATACAGCCGGAGTAGATTTAGGAGTTTTTATGGAGCCAGGCTAGAGGTGGAAATGAGTTCGAGAATTATCAAAAAAAAAAAAAAAAAAAACACAGTAACAATGGAATCTGTTTCGACTGGATGTTGAAGTCAGTTTTTAATTCTAGTTTAATTTGGAGTCTTTTTTTCTCGTTTTTTTAATTTATTTTTATTAACGAAAATTTAGAAAAAATAAAAATGTGATTCCAAAACTGGGGTTTAATAAACTTCAAAACTGGAGTCAAGTAAAACAAAAAAGAAAATAAGTTTACAATATTTTGAGAGTTGAAAAGTTATATCGAAGTCAAAGATATTAACTCTAGAATTCACCAAGACGACACAAATTTTTCAAAATTTTGCCGTTTTGAAGCTCCTCAAGCCTTTTTGAAATTTTTATAATTCGTCATTTTAAGTCCATTTTGATCCAAATTTAAGAAGTCATTATTTTAGTCATTAAGTAACCCCTATACATCCAATATTTGAACTTTTTAGGTCGATTTAGTGAGGAAATGATGAAATTTCATATTGTGATATCCTCTGTAATAGCCATTTTTTGATCAAATCCCCTCTAAATTCACTTAGGAAGCTGAAATTGAAGTATGTTAGTCACTTGGCTACGCTTCATCATATGATCCTGTATTGAAAATTTTCCTACCCTTCATACATCCAAACCGCCTTTTGAGAAGACCAACTCCCCCCTCCTCCCCCCTCCAACATCACGCGTGGAAATGATTACCAGATATAGTATACTTTTTATTCTCCGTAAACATATGAGTCCATATTTATTAAGTTTGAGCTATTTGAGGTTCCGCCAGCCTCCCCGCCATTTTGTATAGATTTTGACTTGAACTGAAGATTGAAGAAGTTATTGAACTTTCTACATCGATTCATTTTTAGGCGGTATGGATGATTCATGATATTTCTTATCATAATTTCCCTTCTGTTACCCCATTTCTTACTCCAGCTCCCCTCCAAAATCGCTTAGAATGCTTAAAAGGTAATGTGTTGATCATACGGGCTCATTTTATCATATGTTACCGCATAAATCAAAAGTTTTGGATTTCTTATTTATCCCTTACCCCCTTCCCCTCACAGTAATCTCTTTTTTTTTTTTTTTGTTTTTGTTTGATTTTTTTTCTCTCTCTGTTTTAATTACTTGAGAGTAGAGAGGAGCCGGCCCCTCACTCACCCTTACTAGGGTATTGGGGGCCGTATATATATAAATTATTATATGTAATTTAAAAATTTTTTTCAACAATAAAAAAGCATCTGTCTGTCTGTCTGTCTCTCTCTCACACACATCTTCGCCTCTTCCCCTATATACATATTCATTTTGTTTTTATTTTATTATTATTGTTTCTATTATTATTATTATTTTTTCTCTCTATTTTATTTTATTTCATGAGAGTAGAGAAGAGCCGGCCCCCCTCACCCTTGCTAGGGTATTAGGGGCCGTGTATATATATAAATTATTATACGTAATTGAAAATGCTCAACAATAATAAGAGTATCTGTCTGTCTGTCTCTCTCTCTCTTTCTCTCTCTCTCTCTCTTCTTTCCTCTGCAACATTACTTGTGAAAATGGATTTAACATTAGATATAGTATACTTATTGCTCCCAGTGTAATCATATGAGCTTTGCTCAGGTTTTGACCATACACCATTTTAAATCTGTTTCGAACCAAATTCAAGAGATGATATTCTAGCTCCCAAGGAACCTCGTATACGAAATTTGAAACCTTTATGGTCAATTTGATGATGAGATATCGAAGATTCAAGAAATTTTATAACTCAAATTTTTTCAACTTGAAAATTTAACTTTTTTTCAATATAATTGTTTTTTTTTTTAGCTGAGTTTTCAACTTGATAATGATATTTATTACAGCCATAGCTACGCAAGTAATTTTTGGAGACGATTTACGAACAGAAAAGGACTTTTGGAGGGGAAATTATCGTGAGAAATTTTATGAATCGTTCATATTTCCTGTCTACATCTGCTGGGAGACGTCAAACTTTATACTCGTATGTTGGGTTAGTTGATGATCCGAATATGACCTCTTAAATTTGACTCAGAATGGGTCCAAAAGGACTGATTGTCAAGATTTGTGGGTAACCTGAGGAGCCTCAAGTTGGTATAATTTGAAAAATGTGGGTTCGTAAACTTAGTTCCAGTAATGTGGCATGATTGCTAATTTTTTTTTTTGTAGAAAGCTCTCATAAGCAGGAAAAAGATTGAGAAATGTACCCGTTCAATAAATCCTACAATTTTTACTTTAAAGAGGCTTATTTAACAAAAAAGTTACGAATGAGAATATTTGAGAACAGTTTTATAATTTTAGTGGGATTTTGACCGAATAGACCTCCTTAGAAATTATTGATCAAATTGATAAACTTTAATTTAATTCGATTAAATTGGACTAAATTCGATTACACAGGTTAAAATTAGATCGAGTGATCCAGTACGTTTTGAATGAAATTTCATCAGCTTGGATCCCATATCATTAAATTTCATTACTTTTTATCAACTTTTTGTCGGAATTTACCAAATTTCGTCAAATTTGACGAACTTTAATCAAATTATATCGAATTAAATTTAGTCATTATATGTTGATAAATATCAGGAAATTTTATTTAATTTGATAAATTGAAATCAAACTTGATGCATTTCTTTTATATTGGAATAGACTTCATGTTATTTAATTTATGGAAAAAAAAGTATGACATTTTGAGTTGAGTTTGTTAAAGAAATGATAGCTATTACACAGCACTCGGTTTAAGAATGAGGGATCGAGGAAAAGAGGGGTGGGGGGAGGTCTTCATATCTTCGCATTTCAGACCATACATTTTTTTTTTTCATCTGAGAAAACTATTATGTACCAGTTATGAGCTTACAATTTTCTCTTCGTTTAAATGCCTAATGATTTATTATTTTCTTACTAGGAGTTGAGTGAATTTACACGGTTTTTGCATTTTTATGATTATTGTCAGTTGATGATAAAATTACTCCATCTAATTGATTTGATAAAAACGTGATTTAAAGTATTCATTATTAATAAACAATAAACTTCAATGAAATAGCATATAACCGAGGAAATATTACAGAAAAAATACAATCGATCGATTCGTGTCTAACAGTCTTTTTAATTGACGTGGTCTTATGTTTCCTAAAGTGATTGTGTAAAAAATTCGAAAAAACTTCATTGGTACCTACGTATAATTTTTTTCTCATTTCTTTACATTATTTTGTGGATTAGGTAATTGGTATAATTTTTTTATCTAAAAAATAATTGATCAATGCTCGAAATATGAGAAAAACATTGAAGAAAAATTTACAAAGAAAAACGCTGAGAAAAAAAATTGAATTCCGAAATAAATCTCTTCGCAAAGATGAAAGTTTTCCTTTATCAATTTATTTTTCGAGCATTTGAATTTTTTACGTTTTTACAAATTCGGATCCGATTTCGAGTACTGAAATTTACAAGTTTTTAATTTCGTGTTTCATAAATTCGTTAGGTAATTTTTTTTTTAAAGGCGGATAAACGAAAGGAAACGTTTTAGGGCGAATTTACTTACTCGATAAAATATAGAGTATTTCGAGATACTTTTACTGTCGTTTTTATAGGCGTCTTGAAACCTATTAAAGAAGGATAATAAAATCTAAAGAAGCTCGAAGAAACGGCGCAGTAAGTAGATATTAACAAGGTATAGCGATTCGTTAGATTATAAGGGTTCAGTACGGTGCTCATGTATATGGCAGAAACGAGAAGAAAGGATTGCTTTATAGGACTTACGAGAGTATGTGTACTAGCAGCGTTAAAATCAGTGGAAAACACGCTCGTACGATTTGTATTAAGGTTGTTTTTGAAATACCCGAATATTAAAACTACACGAGCTCGAGAGAAAATAGGGCATACACGTAGTGGGTAGTTGAAGTATAGTACGGCGATAGCGATTCGATAAAATGGAATATTTTCGCGAAATGATTTACAGAATTAATAGTCACGATGTATAGAAATTTCCGTAAAACCTTTATACCTAACGGATTGGTATGGTATTGAGAAATTCGACGGAGCATATTGAAACGACAGCTTCGATGGAGCTTATAGGAGCTTTGTAAAAGGGGGTAAAAAATTACTCACTGAAATAACGTTTAATTGAAACGAGTCTGTAACGCTTCGAAGATAACGCTGCTATACAGTTCAGGCACCTATAATAGCGTCGACGACATGTAATACCTAACGGAATGGAGAACGTGGAATTAACGCCCCCGAAATTTCACTCTAGAATGGAAGATTTAATCTGCTCCATATACGAGCTTGTCGGGTAAATTGAATATATTGGCGAGTATGGGTATTCGGGCGTGTGATTTTCTACCCTGTGTAAGTTTGCTCGACGTGTACGTTTATGTTTGCGTTTTCCTAAAAGGTAAAGGGCTTAAAAATGATTTTGAATATCAGTTGGTAAATTTCATCGAGCTTGGAAACATTTAGAAAAATTTGGACGAGTGTTTTTTATCTGTTTTCATCACGAAAATTTTCACCATTAAGTAGGAACGGAGGGGAGGTGAAAAGAGAGAAAAAAAATTGCTCAATATTCACACATGCGCGCTTATTTTATAAGAATTTATATATTGTACTTTTCATCAAAAATAAAGAGAACATCCCTCTGTTAATTTTTTTCCTCGAAAGATCGAATGACCTCCCAAAAATCTGGGTAATATCGAGCCCATGCCTCTGACTACAGTTGCAGAGTATAAAATATAGTTAGACAAAATTGAGCAACAAAAGTAGCATGAGGTAATAACACAAAAGGAAAAAAGTTTGAAATGTGAAAAAATATTCTAAAAGTGAAAAATGTTCATCACTTGAGAAAAATGAAGAATTATTCAAACATGAAAGAAGTCGAAAAATAAAAAACAAATACAACAAAAATACATGCTAAAACTAATTAAACCAGCTACGGGGCTCTGGGCCACCTCACTCCGTAAATCTAGGCGCGAAGAGGTAGCGTTATGTCGTCTTAGAATCGGACATACTAATCTTACGCACTCCTACCTGATTAATAAATCACCTCCTCCAACTTGTCCCACCTGCAATACAGTAATCTCAGTCCATCATATCCTCATCCAATGCCCTAAATATCGTTCCCTCCGAGAGAAACATACCCTCCCTGACTCCCTCCCCCGCTTGCTCCGGGATAACCACGTTGCCTCGGACCTCGTCCTCTCCTTCCTATCTGATTCCAAACTCCTCACACTCATCTAACCCCTTGTCCGTGCCTCTAGCCCCGTAGCTGTACATGGCACGTAAAACAAAAAAAGTAAAAAATAAAAAAAAAGTGAAGCAATTGATACTTTTTTTTTTTTTTTTTTTTAAGTAAAAGAACAAATACATATTTTCCAATTTGTATTAAATGAAAAAAAAAAAAAAAATTTCATCTAAATCCAAAAGTAAAATTCTTGTTTCAATACTCTGTAAAAAATGGGATCAAAAATGTAGAAACAAAATTGAATAATATTATAAAATATTACATACTTTTAAATGTCCAAAAATAAAATTCCATAATAATATAAAATGATTATATTGAAAAATAAATAATTAAATAAGTGAATGTAAAAAAAAAAAATAAAGAAGTTGAAAAGTGAAAAAAAATTGAAAAGTATTCATCACTTTAGAAAAATGAAAAATCAGTAAAAAAAAAATAAAAATAAAACGTAAGCAGTCATGCCACATTAATAGAGCTGAGTTTTAGCTGGTACTTGTTCAGGTTTACAACATTGTTAACTTCTTCATGTTTGCAGGCCACACCCCATACCGAGTCTAAAAATTCCAACCCTATCCCTTCCAAAACCACTTGAGAAGCTAAACTTGGAACAAAACATATTTCTCAAATTATTACTACTCGAGGCTTATTAAATTATTTTCAAATTGTTAAGATCCGCCATTTTGAACCCATTTTGTCCTCAAATTTGAGAGATCGTATTCTGGTCATCAGCTAACCTTACGCATGAAGTTTGACCTTTGTAGGATAAATAATAATTTTCAGGTCGAGAAATTCTGTAATAAGAAAAAGAATATTTTCTACTTGCTCCAAAGCTTGTATTAGCTTTTCGAGCATCAAGTGTCCTTGTTCAGGCTTATTTCATCCCGAAGAAGGACACTTGGTGCTCGAAAGCGTTAGCTAATAAAGCTTTCGGAGACATAGAGAATTTTCTTTTTGTTCTCGACCTTTGTCGGTCGATTTGGTGACGAGATATGAGAGATTCATGAGATTTCCTGTAGCAATTTCCCCTTCAAAATTTGTTTTTTGTTTTAACTCCCTGCCAAATACTCTTGGGAAGGTAACATTAGTTCAGGTTAGTCACTTGGACTCATCGTATGATACAGCAAGAAAAAATTTAAGACATCTTGTATACTGTTACCACATTAGGAGGTCGATAACCCCCTCCTTCTCCCCTCCAACATCATGTATGGAAGTTAATTGGAGATATAGTATACTTCTTATACGAAATAATCATACGAGTTGGTATTCATTACATTTTTACCAATTTGAGGGTCCTCAAGCTCTACTCAAATTTTGATGATCCGCCATTTTGGATCCATTTCGATCCAAATTCAAGAGGTCATATTCTGGTTATCAGCTAACTTCACACATCAAATTTGACCTTTCTAGTTTAATTTGGCGAGGTGGTATGAATGATTCAAGAAATTGCATGAATCGAAACTACCTAATAAAGTCATTTTGTACTTCAACTCCTCTCAAAATGCACTTATGAAGCTGAAATTTGGATACATATGTATCCGTGACTCACTCTTATGTATGAGATCAAAAACAAAAAATTTGAGCCATTTTCCCCTTCTCCAGCCCTCCTCATAATATGAGTGATACGCCATTTTGAAGTGTATCGAAAAAACAAAAAAGTGCTTTTGTCACATGTTTAAGATGAGCCTCTCACCAAAGTTTGAGCGAATTTCATGAATATACGCCAGCGCTACGCCTAGAGAGAAAAATATGTATGCTACCAGGTTGGTCCTGAAACACAAAAATTTAAAGACCCAGCCCCCTTCCCGACATCCTTCTCCTCAAATCAGATAGATTGTAATACCTATCATTTTTAAGTTAAAAACAGAGATAAAAACAATTATAACAAAATCACATATATTCTAATTTGTTCCATATTCATCGAAAAGTGTAATTTTTTATACACATATGTGATGTATAGCATTTTTTTTTTTTTTTTTTTTTATTTTGATTAATAAAAATTCATATTGAAGTATCAGTTGAAAATTCTATTGTTTTATCTTCTTTTATGTGAAAAATTGGAATTTTTGTGTTAATACGATTTAGTAAATTTATATTTTTAATTTTATTTGATTTTAATTATATGTTTATAAATCCAGCATTTTTTAGAATATTGATTTTTAGATTATTGGTTCAAAAATGTGGGAAAAAATGGAACAATAATATAAAATATATATTTTTTGAATATTTGAAAACAAAATTTCAGTAATAATACAAAATATATTGAAAAAATAAACAAACAAGTAAATAGATAAATAAATAAATGAACAAACAAACAAACAAATAAATAAATAAACAAACAAACAAACAAAACAAATAAATAAATAAATACATACATACATAAATAAATAAAGTTTAAAATGTGAAAAAGTGTTCTTAAAATGAAAACTGCTCATTGCCTCAGAAAAATGTAAAACTGTTCAAAAATAAAAGAAGGCAAACAAACTTATTTCAAAACATCTAACCCCAAAATTACTCGTGCCTCTGGCCTAGGCGGCAGTACACGGCACGTTAATCAAGGAGTAAGTAAGTAAGTAAGTAAAAGAAGGCAAAAAGTAAAAACAACAACAACATCAACAAAAATACAAATTTTCCTGTTTTTACATCTAAATGAAAAAGTGAAAAATATCTGTAAAACAAAATTTCAGTAATAATAAAAAGTATGTTGAAAAAAAAAAAAAACAAATAAACAAATAAAGTTTGAAATGTGAAAAAATGTTTCTAAAATAAAAACTGCTCATTGCATCAGAAAAATGAAAAATTGTTCAAAAATGAAAGGAAGGCCAAAAAAAACAAAAACAACAAAAATACGAAGTTTCTTTTTTTTATCAAAATTGTTTTCCATCTAAATGAAAAAATGAAAAATGTTTGTAAAACAAAGTTGAAACTGATTCCAAAATGAAAAAAATCATTTAAATAAATACTTAATACATATATTAAAAAATTGTTCACAACTTTGCGAATAGTTTAAAAATGGAAAATTAAATATCGAATAATAAAAGCAAATTTAATAAAAAAAAAAAAAAAATAGAAAATTTTGAGAATGAATAACAAATCCAAAATGAAAAATATTTTCCAAAAAAAGCTAAAATAGAAAATTGAAAAAACCTTTATAATTTTTCTCGGCATTCAAAAATTTTCAATCCGTTATTAAGAATTTTTAGTAATGTCTGAAAATCGTTACTTATTGAACGCAAAAAGTGGCTTTGAACGGTCATTCTCTTGTCTTCTCCCTTCTTCCTTGTTGGATGAAATAGAGGGGAAACAGAGAGGAATTAGCTGCATGCAGAAGGTATATAGAAATAAACGAATTGATAGTATAATAATATTTGTTGCATGTAACGGTACTTGAAGTACGCAAGTTGGTGGAAATTTTCAGAAAAGCACAAAATCGAAATAAGTTGATAAGTACCTATATAAAAAGAGAAAATGAGAGAGGAATATGAAAAAGAAAGAGAAAGAGAAAGGGATGTGAAGTCAAGTAAACCCGGTTTGCTATTATTATACCGATAAATATAAATGGGTTTTCATCTCGTCGAACGTACGTGCTGTATGTACTAAAGGTGCATATATATATATAAGGTTTTGTAATATAGGTATAATACCCTGACGTTACTCATTTAATATATTCACGCGTTGGTTATATTTGTTCATTATAGGAAGAAATCGATGCCAGACCGAGAGCGGCTACGTTCCTTAATTCGATAGCAAATTACTCGAACACAATTCCAAGCGCCGGAGACCCGGATGCGAAACCTCAACGGGGTGGAGCTCGAATGGGCACATTAGTCGGCGTCTACCTACCGTGCATACAAAATATATTCGGCGTGATTTTATTCATCAGATTGACGTGGGTAGTGGGCACGGCCGGAGCGGTGTTCGGTTTTTTGATCGTATTAATTTGTTGTTGCGTGGTAAGTGCCAAGTGGATAACTGGGTACGAACGAGGTGTGCGGACGAATAAATCGTAAAAAAAGAGCAAATATCATTGGAGCTTTTACTCGGTACGTGAAAGGCGAATTCGTCGGGGTTTATGTGGCTGGGGAATTTTAATTTTAGTTCCAAAGGTGCAGTATCTATTTGGGAGGCGAAGCTTTTTCTGATTTATTCGGACCCGGCGGCGTAGAAGGTATCGCTGTTTGGTATTTTAGGCGTGTAATTTATTGGATTTTTTTCTCGTAGACCATGTTGACTGCCATTTCTATGAGCGCCATTGCTACGAACGGGGTGGTGCCGGCGGGAGGATCGTATTTTATGATCGGTCGGTCGCTGGGACCGGAGTGTGGAGGCGCGGTGGGATTGCTGTTCTATACAGGTACCACGTTGGCGGCGTCCATGTACATCGTTGGAGCTATCGAGATTTTGCTCGTGAGTTTACACGGTATTTGCAACGGATTTTTGTAATCGAACGATTAACGTAACGATGGGTATTTGCGTAGACGTACATGGCGCCGGAATTATCGATATTCGGAGATTTCACCAAAGACAGCAGCATCATGTATAATAATTTCCGTGTCTACGGTACCATAATGCTGTGGATTTTAGGCCTAATCGTATTCGTCGGCGTGAAATTCGTCAATAAATTCGGAGCGGTTGCGTTGGCGTGCGTGTTACTATCCATCGCCTCGGTTTACGTGGGTATCGCCGATAACGCGTACGGTAGCGAAAAATTACAGTGAGTACGAATATTTATTTTATCGCCGAATGCAAACGTAATTCGGTATGTTTATTATTTGCTTTTTGCGCAGTATGTGCGTACTGGGGAAACGCCTGATACAAATGAACGACACCAGAGACTGCACGAAAGCTTTCCTAAGGCCATACTACTGCGCTAATGATAGCCAATTATCCTGCGATCCTTATTACATGAAGCATAACGTCTCCGTGGTGAAGGGAATTCGTGGTATTACCAGCGGAGTACTCAGAGGTGCGTATTATCTTGCATTACGTCGAATAAAACTTTATGGTTGGTGGCTAATAGCTCGAGTATAATTTTCTTTACGTATCCGTTAATCTACCGAATAAAAGAGACGGTAAAATGAGGCTGCAGTAATAAACGTGGAGTTAACTAGGAATTATGTCAATTTTAAAAAGCATTAGTGCCATGTTCTCTTGTAAAAAGGATTTTTTTGTCTTTGTAAATCAGAATTAGGTAGAAACCATTTCGCCCATTTTAATTTTTAACTCGCTGTAGCCCCTTAAATTTTTCATTTAGGCAAAAGTTTCATATAACCTTTTTCGTTCCCTTTTGATGTACTACGATTTAACAACAAAATCAAAACTCAATTTTTTTTCCTTATGACGTCATCCTCTGACGCAGTCATCCAAGTTTTTCTGAAGAAAAAATTGTTTGAATAAATGATACATGAAATTGATTGTACTGGCAAAATGCGACAAAAAAAGTCGTGTTCAAAAATGCTCTATCTGTGAAATTTCAAGATATCCAAATTTTTGAAACATCTAGGTCCCTCTCACGAAGAGATACTGAATTTTTTTACATCAATTTTTTTGTTGCTCTCAAAAACTACTATCTATTTCATTTCGAAAAATTTCAATTCCACCGAAGTTTCGATTTTCACATACATTTAGTGACGTCATCATACATACAGCGGCTACCTATGGAGAAAAGTGGGGCTTCGAGTTAGTACTGTCTTGATATGTTTGTTTCATATCTGTATGGTTTGCAAGTGTATGGTTCAGTCATCTCTAGATGATATAAGTGCTGTGGTAGGTTATGGTATTCACGATAAAGGGAGAGGGAAAAATGGAGGAATGTCTGGATGTTATTACAATGTAACACTGACTTACCATTTTCTTCTTTGTCTACTTGAAAAAGCTTTAGTCAGTTTATTTTAAAAAAAAAAAAAAAAAAAAAAAAAACAGATTATACCGAACATCCTCCTCATTACTTTTTTGTATGATATTTTATGTTTATTAAACCTAGACGCTTAAGCGTCATATTTTTCAAATTGAATTCTATTTTTTTTTTTTTTTTATTCCAAATTATCAAATTCATTTTCATTTATCTATCTTATATTTTCATTTTTTTTTTACTAAATGTATTAAAAGAATTTGTTATTTTTTTTTTTACTTTCTTTACATTTTTATTATGCTACTTCTTTTTTCCTATCATTATTTTCAATTTTGAATTTTTGTGTTTATCATTTTTGGAACTTCATATTTTGTTTTCTTTATTTTTTAATTTCATCAAAATGTTTTCTTTTCTCATTCACCTTTAAATTCCTTTTATTATAAATTATTATTTCTCAAATTTCCGGGATGGTTTCAATTTTGAATAATTTTAAGTTTTTTTTTTTGATTTTTTTTTTAATGTATTTTTTATTTATTTTCGATATTATGACAGTATAATAATAATCTCCTCATTGTACTACGCGCATGCGCTCTATGGAGGGTTACTGTAAGCATTTAAAAACTTTTTATGTAACTTTTAATATCCATTTTCTATTTTGTTAGTTTTTTGGTTTTTTTGTGATTTCAATTTTGTGATTTTCGAATTGATGTTTCATCCACTTGATGTTTTTTAAAGTAATTTTTGTTTTTAGCAAATTTAATTATTTTTTAATTGAAAAAAAGAGGTGAAACTTTTCATTTTTTTTTTCATTTTGGGGCAATTTTTTCATTGTTGAGTGTTCGTCAAAATTATGTTTAAAATATTATAATATTGTCGGTCATTTTTTGTATTTGAAAATTTTTTAATCTTAGAATAGTATAGTTTTATATATATAATACAGTACTTTTTTATAGGTGTCTTTTTTGTTCAACAATTTTTACCTTTTATTTTTATTTCATCTGATGTGTATAGTGTTTGATTCTAATTTTTTACTTTAAACATTTCCTTTCATATGAGCAATATTTTTGCGAGTCATCATTTTTACCTTTTTTAAATTGATACCTACATTTTTTTTTTTTTTTTTGTGTTTTTTAATCATTTTCACGGGAATGCTCAGAACAACAATTGATTATAGAGAATAAGTAACTTTTTATTCCTTCCAATTTTTTAATTTTTTGATTTTTTCAAGAAACTTGCAGTAAATGGATTTGACAAAAAATAAATAAACAAATAAACGAACAAACAAATAAACAAATAAACAAACAAACAAACAAACAAACAAACAAAAAATAAATAAATAAAATAGAATAAAAATTATAGAGCCTAGTTGAGAAAAAAGTGATTTTAATTTTAATTTTTAGATATTTTTGAATTTTTGAAATTTTATTTCTAATTTATTTCTTCATTTTTTAAACCTCAAAATTTGTGGTCATTGTTTTTTTTTCTATTTATTTATTTATTTATTTATTTAGTTGTTTATTTATTTATTGGTTTATTTGTTTATTTGCCTAGTGTTTAAAGCATTTTTTTACACTTTTTGGTAGGTATGTGATAATTTTTTCAAACCTTTTTTTATTATTAGTTTTTAAATAAAATTTGAGATAGTTCCCATTTTTGTGTATTTTTGACTTGTAGACAATTAGGCATTTTTCTAAACGTTATTTTTAAATGATCTTCTACAAATTTTTCATTCTGTCTTGTTTTGATGTTTAGAAACGGCAAGTCTTTTCCGATAATTGAGACTATGGTGGACTTGTACCCCCTCCCCCCCTACCCTTCTCCTATTGTCTTGAGTTCACGCATATATTTCGTATTAGCTTATTATTTCCACTGTTTGGATTTCTTTGTTCTATTTAGCTATTACGAATTGATGTTTTTTTCTTTCGCAGAAAATTTATGGCACAGTTTCCAAATAGACGGACAGATAATAGCGGCTTCCAAAGATCCTGAAGACACCGAACCGCAAGGAAAGAAAAACGATCGTCAAATTTACATAGATATCACGACTTCATTCACACTACTAATCGGTATATTCTTCCCTTCGGTTACCGGTAAGCATTGCGTGAAAAGTTGTCGCATTATATACGGTGATTTGCGGGCACGTGTACATGGGTACGAAGTTTTGGCGGTAATTTCACGCTGTCGTGCTTCTAAAGGCGCGATATATTTCGTAGTTGTATAATAAGGCCCGCGAGTGACGCGTTTACTATGTAAAAACGAACGAGGTAAAAGTTAGATTAATAATGCGAGCTGTGTTGGTGAACTTTGCGTAGGAATAATGGCTGGCTCGAATCGCTCTGGAGATTTAGCGGATGCTCAAAAGTCAATTCCGATCGGTACGATTTGCGCTATTTTAACCACTTCTTCGGTGTATCTCTCGGCGGTGATTCTGTTTGCGGCTACGGTGGATAATTTGTTGCTGCGTGATAAGTAAGGAGTACTGATATGGTTGGAATCATGGACTGTGGGTTATGACGAGACAATCAATTAATAACTTCGATTATTTGCGCAGATTCGGTCAAAGTATCGGAGGACGTTTAGTGGTTGCAAATATCGCTTGGCCGAACGAATGGGTTATACTGATAGGATCATGTTTATCATCGTTGGGAGCAGGATTACAGAGTTTAACTGGAGCTCCGCGTTTGCTACAGGTAAATGGTGACTTTAACAGAGGAATTTAAACTTATTTGGTCAGGTGTGCGGTGAACCATCTGAATCTATGAGGAGTTACCTCCTTACATGACTTAGATCTAAATTTTGTTTCGCTGCAACAGCGTTTTGAGCTCTTTTAAAATGATAATTTTATGACGACTCAACAAATATATCTGAAAATATTCCTCGTTGATCTTGAAGGGAAAATACTCAAACTGGGGGTGGAAAAACAACTACATGTTCAGTTCAAGTTCACTAATGAATTTTATGGAAAACTGAACTTGAAAATTTCACCAAATGAACAGAGCTCAGTTTAATTTTTATTTATTTATTTATTTATTATTACTTTTTTTTTCTGAAATGAATGAACTGAACTGAATGAGATTATAAACTTGACCTGTCCTTTGGCTGAGCTCTTAAACTTTGAAAGTTCATGAAAAAGTACTTGATTTTTCCCCCAATAAAATGAAATTATGAAGAGAACTTGACTCAATTTTTCCTAAATAGACTTATGACCTGAAATGAAGTGAACTGAACCGAACAATAATTTTCCAAAAAGGAACTTGATTATTGAACTGAACTACGATTTTCTAGAGAATAAACTTGAACTATATTCAAGTTTATTTCATTCCGAGATCAACATTTCACTTTACAATAACTTTTTGAGAATTTTTGAGGCAATTAAAAGTCAAGTTCAAGTTCACTAATGAATCCTACGAAATACAGAACTTGAAAATATCACCTGCAAAACTCAACTTTTTTTCCTAACAACTTAACTGAATCGAACTGAGTCCTAAACTTGACCCATCCCTGGTTCAGGTCATGAACTTCTAAGATTTTTTTAAACAGTACTTGATTTTTTTTTCAAATAAAAATAAAACTGCACTTGAGCTCAGTTTTTCCTTAATGAACTTGTGAACTGAACTACAGTGCCATTTTTGATAATGAAATTTTACTGAACTAAACATCAATTCTCATAGATGAACTTGTGAACTGAACTTCGCTGAATTGTAACTTACCAAAAATGAACTTGTTCACTGAACTAAACTCCATTTTCTAAAACAACCAACTTCCACTATATCCAAGGATTTATTTCATTCCGAGAACAAAATTTCACTTTCATCTTGGATCAGAGGTTTTTTCTTTAGTAAATTATATTACTCATTCCTCAATTTAGGAAAATTTTTAGGGATGGCAAGTTTAGTTCAAATTCATCATGATGAATCTTTTACAGAACTGAACTTGAAAATTCTGTTAAATGAATGGAACTTAACTTGTAAAATTTTTTTAACACAGTTCACCAAACCTGTTCTTGAACTTGACACTTTCCTTGTTCAGTTTGAACTTGAAAATGTTTTTGAACAGAACTTGAATTTTTTTCCATATGAAATGAACTTAACTGAAGTGAAAAATTTTCCGGAATGAACAAATTGAAAATTTTATGTAAATTAACTGAACTTGAGAATTACTTCAAATCTACAGAACTTAACTTGTTTGATTTCTTAAAATGCACTTAACCGAACATTTTCTTGAACTTAACACGTCTTGCTTAATTTATTAAATTGAAAATGTTATGGAACAGAACTTGAATTTTTCTCCAAGTACATAAAAAGAACTTAACTGAAATGAAAGATTTTCTTGAATGAACAAAATTGACATTTTTTTATGCATGAACCGAATTCTAAATTTTATGAACTATGTTGGAAAATTTAAGTCAAGTTTTGTTCATTTAAAAAAAGTTTTCAAGTTCAGTTCTGCTCAAAATTCATTAGGGAATTCGAACTTGACATATCATTCACTCATTCAAGTTTATTTTGAACTTGAAATGAACTTCAAATTTTTTCTCTATGAATTGAACTGAACTTTGAATGTTTTTCAGAGTGAAACTTTTTTTTTCAAATTTATCAGTGAACTGAAATAAACATTTTCGTTATCTACTTGTCCATCTCTTATCAAATGATTGATTTTTTATTGATGCAAATCACTGAACAATTTTGGTAAAATAAACTTGAAATTTTGATTTAAATAAAGGCGTGCTCAGTTTAGTTTGGGAGAAGGGCATTATTTGAAATATGTTTTTCTTTTTAAAAAAAAAGTGTCTTTTGTGTGTGGAAAATAATTTAAAAAAAAAATGAAATATAATATTACAAATCTGCCGACTAAATGGTATTTGTGGAGTTACTCTTCAGTAAAGCATAATCATCGCACTTCTACATTCTTTGCATTCTAATGAAAAAAATGTTTCAGGCTATTGCGAAGGATGGAATTGTCCCATTTTTGGCTCCATTCGCCGTATCGTCGTCGCGAGGAGAGCCAACTCGTGCTTTATTGCTGACTTTGTGCATCTGTCAATGCGGTATTTTGTTGGGCAATGTAGATTACCTGGCGCCACTGTTGGCCATGTTCTTCTTGATGTGCTACGCGTTCGTGAACTTGGCCTGCGCCTTCCAAACGCTATTACGTACGCCAAATTGGAGACCACGATTTAAATACTATCATTGGTAAGAATTCAACGTGGCGACAAACGAGTGCGATTTGAATACGAAACTCAATGTAATCTTGATGTTCGATAGGTCACTCTCATTCACCGGATTGTCTCTTTGCATCGCTGTCATGTTCATGTCGAACTGGTGTTACGCTTTATTTGCGATGGGCCTGGCCGTCATCATTTATAAATACATCGAATACAGAGGGTAAGATGAACGTGTGCGCGTGTTTAAAGAAAAGTCGTGTGTATGGGCACGTGCTGCTTCAGCGAATGAACTTGCGGAACGCGCATTCGCGAAGAATTTTCGCTTTGTGTGAAATAAAATATCCCCGTGTCACCGTATAAAACGAACGGCTTGCTTATGGCTGTCTCGATAAGAGACGCGAATTTTATTATCACGCTTTTAATGTTGTCGTATTTTTCCTTTCTTTTGGGTTTTCCTTTTTTTCCTCTCATTTTACGAGATAGTCGTATGGTAATTCGGGAACGACTTAATTTGCATTTTATGCGCGCTTAGCGAGAGAAAAGAAATTGTTTTTTGCTTTTCAATTTTTTATTTTACTCGAGATGGGACTCGTTTTGGAGAATTTTTAACGTTTTAAATTTGAAATTGATGCAATTCAGATTTCACTGGGAATAGATAAAAAAAAAACTTGTTAGCGCGGAGGCGTTTGAATTGACGTTTACGTCGACGAAGGTGACTTTTTATCGAGTCCCAAAACGTCGGTGTTTCCGTTGTATTAAATTTTTTTCCCCTTGGTGTAGGAAATTTTATGGTCGTGTTTCCTTTTCGAGTCAGTACGTACTGTTCGAACGGTGGAGGTTTTGAAAAAATAAAATAAAATAATAAAAAAAAAAAAAAACGTAATCAGCCATGTCACATTAATGTAGCCGAGTTCTTATGAACGTATTTTTCAGTATATTTATAGGTAAACATTAGGGTGTTGTTTTAGCCTTCAGCTTGCCTACCCTAAATACTTAACTTACTGAGTTTTAGTGTTATAAGTTTTTTAAGTTCATTCGGTGAGAAATTAAGGGTGTACATGAGACCTGTATTCGAGTTATAAATTCAAAGGACACAATTTCATGACTTGATTTGCTTTCAAAAGTCTTTGTAACTCCTAGGGATTGTAATAGCATAAGCTTTTCACTGAATACCCTAATAGAAATTAATTTTAAAAATATCCCAACAGAGCTGAGAAAGAATGGGGAGACGGAATCCGTGGATTACCGTTATCAGCCGCTCGTTACAGTCTACTCCGTCTGGAAGAAGGGCCCCCGCATACAAAGAACTGGAGACCTCAATTGCTGCTACTGGCTAAACTGGACGACTCGTATAAACCAAAGTACCCGAAATTATTTTCATTTGCTGCTCAACTAAAAGCCGGTAAATAATGGGAATAGCTTATTAAAACATGCACACGGTATCGATATTTCGACTAAATATTCGAACTTATTTAGGAAAAGGTTTAACCGTGTGTGTGTCCGTTATTCCGGGAGATTATACGAAATGTAGCGGAGACGCAGTTGTGGCTAAACAATCTCTGAAAAAAGTCATGGAAGACGAAAAAGTCAAAGGTTTCGCCGACGTATTGATCGCTAAAGATACAACAGAAGGATTGAGCCATTTGTGAGTTCAGATATCATAGCTCGGTTATTGTACGTACTCACCTACATTATGGGATGTACTAATTTCCTTTCTTGTTTTGCAGAATCCAAACCACTGGCTTAGGAGGTATGAAGCCTAACACGGTGATTTTGGCATGGCCCGAAGGTTGGAATAAACCAGGAAATCAAAACACATGGAAAATATTCCTACAAACTATACGTAACATATCGGCTGCGAAAATGGCGCTTCTTATACCGAAGGGTATTAAAGCGTTCCCAGACTCGAATACCAAAGTAATACTTCAAACTTAATGGTACATATGTGCCATAGAAAAGGAGAATATAAATAATTGTTTGATGACCCAGGTTGCCGGTAATATCGATATTTGGTGGATCGTTCATGACGGCGGTATTCTCATGTTAATACCGTTCCTATTGAAACAACATCGCACGTGGAAGAATTGTAAATTGCGAATTTTCACCGTTGCTCAAATGGAAGATAATTCCATACAAATGAAGAAAGATCTCAAAATGTTCTTGTATAATTTACGTATCGAAGCCGATGTCGAAGTTATCGAAATGGTGAGTAGTGACCTATAGAAAGTTTATAGCTTGCACCATATTCAGTAAAATTTACGAATTATGTGTGTATCCTTTGTTATTATAGATGGATAAAGATATCTCAGCGTATACTTACGAAAGAACGTTGATGATGGAACAAAGAAATCAAATGCTAAGAGAACTGCAACTGAAGAAAAAAGAAACTTTCGGCGTGGTTAGTATCAATTGTGATTATCTACTGATTGTCTACTTACAACGGAACTTCTATTACAAATTTATTATGCTTCGAAGAATTGATAGACAGATCATAATAACCATATAAGTCCTAAAAATTGCAAATAAATCATTGGCGAAGCTGCTACCTATATGTATGATAAGTATTGCATGTTTGTTGAGAAAGAAGGATTATTTCGAAAAGAGGAATTTAATTCATTCAATGATTATGAATGAGTTGATATGCCGGTAAAGTCGAAAGTTTGAAAATTTCGAATGAATTTAAAACTTGTATGTAGGTTTGCTAAGTACTTTTGATAGCCTTCGATGCTTAAATGGAATTTTTAATTAGGTGTAAGTGTATGCGCTGTTATATTTGAAGAGCATTTTATTACCAGTTTTTAATTGGTAACACATGAAATATAGATTTTGATTCGCAAAAATAACGCTGAATTAAAACTTCGTTAATCGAGTTATTTCTGTGCTGACACGCATGTTGTATATACGCACATTAGGTAGGTAACTAGGTATGTACAGTCTTATAGTTATGATGTTATCATCGTTGTATGGCTCGGAATATCTCATTCTATCATTGATTTTTTCAAAAAGTATTTAATTTAATTTCTAATAAAATTTTCTTCTAATGCTTATTCGAAAAAGATTATTCCTATTTTGTATGGTAGATATCGATCTTACTGTTTTTTTTTTTTTTTTTTTTTTTTTTTTGAATGAAACTTGAAAATGTTGATTTATTCTCCCAAAGTGCAAAGTGTACATGTGTTGTATACCTATGTCTACAATATCACACACTTGGTTCAATAATGCCACATTTCAAAAAAAAAAAATTTCAGTTATAAGAAGACCATAATTATATCGAAAAAGTACTTCTTTTTAATATATTTTTTGGTAAAATTGTAAAACTGTGATATATACATTAAATTAGCTCATTTTACTCCAAATAATTGTAGGTTTTTTAAGATGTGGCATTGTTGAATCAAGTTTGCGATATATAAGTAGGTATTACAATCCATAAAAATGAAAAATAACCCCCAAGCCCAAAACCCACTTCGATATTGGAAGAACTAATTTCGAGAGCTTTTAGGTGCCCTTTTTTGTTTTCATTATAAAACATAGTTTTTTGAGAACAAGAAGGAATTTTTTTAATCTGAACGATGTTCTTGTTCCTGTTTTAATAAATTCATGCATTCCTTTTTCTAGTTCTATGAACTTATTATTTTGTTATTTTTTCCCCTTTTTTGATCATGACGAAGATCATATCTTGTGTTCTTCATAAGAAATGACGGAATTTTCTGTATTTATTTTTTTTTTCATCGTAATTTGTTGAAGGATTCTTGACATTTTGACGTATGTCATATTCATGCATTATCATGCTTTATTCCTTCTTAGTTCTTACAACCCTGATGGAAATTCGAAATCCTTATTTATATTTTCGGTTATTATAAAATTTGTTCAACTATGTGTTTTTACCTTAGTAATTACCGGTAATGATCTTTGCTCTAATTTACAATTGTAAAAGCCAAAATTGGTCGACAATAAAAATAAAATAAAATTGTTACTTTTTCTTCTTCTTTGTAAGCATATCGAATGCTATGAAAAATCGAGGATACAAATCTATGAAGAGAATAAAATAACACTGTAAAAAAAATAAAAAATTGCAAATTAATCGAAACAAATATTATAATATTGATGTTTCTTCGTCTCTGTTCCGTATTTATTTGATGAAGTACAACCCCAAATAAACAAGTGTTAATATGACATTTGCGTTATTGAACGATCACGATAAGCCACGATGAATACATTACACAACGGACTGTACATTATTCGTGTTCGTGTTTATAAAGTGGTGTAGGTAATTTAGAGATTTTCAAAATGCGGTAGTTGCGTGCGTGGTATTTAAATTAAAGCTGTCTAATTTGAATGGTATATTGGTGTACATTTGTGTATGTATTTACTTTAATATATAATGACAATGGTCTATTTAATTTAAGTATAACGAAGCTATAGGTGCAATAATATTCTTCTGTGACTTTACTATCCTTTAATATAAACCGATTTCATTTCGTAACAATCTCAATGCCAGACACTTCTACTATTCATAGGCGCTAAATATCTAAAAATTACATCTAATCGAAGTGTTGAAAGTGTTAATTAGAAAAAACGGCGATCTTTTGTAACGAATTACGTTGTAGTTAGATTTTCTCGTTTAATTGTATTTGTGTTTATTATAAAAACGCCGTTTGTTTTGTTAATGCATTCAAAGATGCCCAGTTTAGTTGATTTCAATGCTGAAACACCGATGGAAGAGAACACTCCTCTGGTTTGTCGTAATATTAGCGTAGTGGTTTTTTTTTTCATTGTCAAAAGAGCCGTTCTGCCGTATATACCTACGTAATAGCTTATGTAGTGAATGTAGTGGCTGCGTAAGCGAAGATGATGGCGCGCTGCAATCGCCAACTCAGATATTGGAAATTTAACTGCATGGAAATATGTATCAAGTATCAGAATAATTAAAACGCTCTAGCCGTGATGTCATGCTTAATTGGCGTTAAGATTTTATGTAGTGGTAGTCCGCGAACCTAAACCAATTAGAGAACTTGGATGATATTCGCGAAACCTCCAATATCTGAATATACCTAATGCTACGAACTGAGTAATGAGGCGCTTATTTCTTAAGCCTTTTAGTGTCATTTATGTACTTTTTGTTGTGAAATTGATGCTTATTTGATAGATGTTGGAGTTTTATTTTTATGACGTTTATTTTGTTGATTAACGTATATTACTCATTAATACGCGCGACTGAAAGCTTAATCATTTTTCTCGACTTATATTATACCATCATCGACATTAATAAAGATATATAGTCTCATTTTAATTATAAACTCTTTGTTACTCGCCCCCTCCCCCTCTATACTTCATTTGTAATGGTTTGGCCAGCTTGTGTTATAGTATACGGGTGTGAAAGAGCGATTAGAAGCGTATTAAACGCGAATATATTTTTTCAACAGGTTCAAAATATTGTCGATCAGCATCATTATGAAACAAAAACACCAACTAAAGTTCGTTTCCAAGAAACTCCCGTTCCGGAAACCAATATTGCTGTGAGTATTAATTTTATTTTATACTAGTAATTTTACTTTCACTTGAACAAATGCATTCTGTGCGTTCAATTCATTGGTGAATACTAAAGAGAATACCCAGCAAAAAAATCTCCACATACCTATTTCCAAAAGGAATTGATTTGCTACACTTATACTCAGGTAACTGATTCGTTTTTTGATTGGTCGTACGTCACGCATTTAATAACCAATCAAAAAGCAAGAATATGATAAAATATAGGAAATTTTACCATTACCTGCCTGGTTTTCATTAAAAATAAGCTGAGCTGACCAATTGAAAGTCATTTCTGATATGAATGATTAGCTAATTCGCTGATTCATGTGTTTTCATTTTACAAGCAAATAGAGGTAATTTACCTCTTTGTAATATTCTGATTAGTTATTGAAAAATCAGTGTAGTCACATAACAAGCTCTAAAAATAGGGATTTTTGCGCTAAATGTTAACCAATCAAGTAATCAATTAGACACACAGTAATTTGTTGTTTGCTGAGTTTTCAATTATAAACGAAATATCTTTGAAAATGGGGGCTTCATACCTTTGCATTTCAGATTATTTGTTATTAAACGGCCAGTGTCCTTAACGATATAAACAGTGTGCATAAGTGACTTTTGTACCCCTCATCATTTTATTATTTCCTCATTAATAATGGAGATAATTATTCACATACGACAGGAATGCAAATGTAACACTGACTGTGAGAAAGAAACGAATAATTGCGTTTCGGAGAACGACTCGGAAGCGAAGAAATCAATATTATCGAAAAACGACAATAAAACCAAATGCTCACAACAAAAACCGCTGACTCCGTGAGTACAACGAATGCGTCTCGTAATTACCTAGGTTTTCTTTAACGATGAAATTTTTCATTTACAGTGACGAAGGAAACGTTCGACGCATGCACACAGCGGTTAAATTGAACGAAATGATTACCAGCAAGTCGCACGACGCTAAATTAGTCATATTTAATTTGCCAGGTCCGCCGAAAGATCCGGCCATGGAAAAAGAATCTAATTGTATCCTTTTTCACGTGAAACATAGATTAGCGTAGATCATTTTAAACCTTTCTCGCAGTGACCGCTTTCCCTATTACCTATTTAAATCTTACCTATTTAAAAGAAAAATTGGTGATATAATTTAGCTTGTGTAGCCAATTAGCCGTAGCATTCAATACCTTGGACAATTGGCAGTTCTCTGAGTTGTTTGAAATGAAGAAGAAAATAAAAAATTCTATTAACTAAAAAGTAAAAAAATGAAAAAAGTAACCGAAAAAGAAAATTTTGAAAATGGTAAAAGTCTCAAAATAAATTGGAATACTAGAAATGAAAAATTATACAAAAGTGAGAAACAATGCAAAAAGGATGATGTTCAAAAAATCCAGAAAATATCCAAATTTTCAATATTTATGAAATTCTAAAAAATTAAATTCAAAACCTACGAAAAGTTTCCAAGGATAAATAAATTATATAAAAATAAACATCTGTTTTTTAACAATGAAGAAAAGACACAAAAAAATCCCGTAAAAATTATAAAATAATTATACAGAACTAAAAAAAATGAAATTTAAATTAAAAAATAATAATAATAATAAGAAAAAGAAGAAGAAGAAAATAAAATATTAAAAAACAAGAAATTCTTAGAGAATGATGTTAAAAGTGAAGAATTATTTATTTAAATGATTTAAACAAAAATGAAAAACTGCTTGTATATATAATATATAAAAAAAGTATATGCAAAAAATAAAAACATATCTAAAAATAAAAAAATAAAAAAGGTATGTAAAATTTTCTGAGAATGAAAAATCTAAAGCAGGCAAGAAAATGTTAGTTTTCAAAATATCTAAAAAAGTTTGAAGCAAAAAATTCTTGAAAATTAAAAATGAAAATGAACAACAACAACAACAATAATAATAATAATAAAATAAAAGAATTCTCCCAGAATAGAGTAAAAATAAATTGTTAAAAAAAAATTAAAAAAACTCTCAAACGAGAAAAATATTAAAAAACCAGAAAATTAAAAAATGCCCAATGAAAAATAATATTAAAAGTGAAGAATTGTTCGAAAATAGATAGGTGAAACATAAGTGAAAAAAGGTTTTCAAAATGGAAGATTGCTCGAAAAAAAAAATAATAGCCAAAAAGTTTCTAAAAATTTCAAGATTAGAAAATATCCAATTAAAAAGTACTATTGATCTGAAATTGCTCCAATGAAATGATGCAAAAATTAAAACTTAGTAAAATGAAAATAAAACAAAAAAAATGATTTAAAATTAAATTAAAAAAATGAATTGTTCAAAAAAGAAAAATTAAAACAAAGTTGAAAAAAAAAAAGATAAAAATAAAAATTAACTACAAAATAAATATTAAAGATTAAAAATTGTTTAAAAAAAGTACTTGGAGGAGAAGTAGGCCAAAAATGAAAAAAGTTGCATTTAAAAAAATTTTTAAATAAACAATGAAAATATTTGATATTTAATACACCTTATAAAAAACTCCAAAATTAGGTCTTCCTTCGCCTCAGTCACAATTCATGTCGCCTTCCCCTCTCCCCCCCCCCCAGTTTTGAATGAAAAAATCGTATTTCTCTATGCTGCGTTGCTTTTAATTTTTTATTTCCCCATATTCATTCGAAGGATTTCTTCGAGTCATATTATTATATATATATTACTTTCCTTAACGTGGTGTTTTTCGCAGATATGGAATTTTTAGAAATCCTCACCGAAGGATTAGACTGCGTGCTGATGGTGCGAGGAAGCGGACGCGAAGTGATAACCATTTATTCTTAAGGGCGACAGGGATCGCATTTTACCAAAGATACGATATCGTACGGAGAACGCGATACGTTCGCTAGTTATAAAAATTTACCTAACACTACGTAGCCATATACGTATATCAGTTTAATGATTTATTGGCGGCATTTTACCTTTCCCCTTATTTTCCTTCTGCCCCTTATATTCTATTTCTTTTCTGTTGAACTTTCGAATTTGTTGATCTTACTTTTATATTGTACAATACAAAGGACGTGTTGACGAATCATAAATTTTCGCTAGTTCATACGTGTATTTGGTAACACTACTTTCATTATTTTTAATTGTTAAGTATGTCTGATTGTTTTTCTCAATTTATCTACTTAAATTTAAAAATGGCCGTTGTTAGAAAATATTTATCGTTGAATTTTTTACCTTAATTTATTTTACGTTAAGTTATTGAATTAACGAATGTTATTGAATGATAAATCATTTTACATTGTTATCAGTTTTAAATAAGACGCGAATCGGAATACGTCGCGGATTCGGAGCATGCGTGGTGAAAACAACGATAGCTGGTTGTACTTGTATTCCGAATCGCGTCTTCGTAAGGAATGTAATAGCAGTATTTTAATTTTAATTTTACTTTACGACAACAAACGATAATGTGATTTTCTTTCGATACTAAACGTGGCGCGTTTGAAAAACTACATAGGCGCCGGTCAGTGGTACTGTGTACCGCCAGGCGCGATATAATTAATTAGAAGAGCCGAAAAACGCGACTTAGTCGTCAATTATATTTTTTTTTTAATTTTAAGGTCGATTTAAAATTTAAAAGAGGAAACGAAAAAAAGGAGAAAATACAGAAAAAATTCGATGACCGGATGAGACGCGAATGAAAAACCAGAGAAAATTATGTTACCATTTTTTCGAGCCAGATTTTGAACTTTGGGTTACCGTTGGGCGGTGCGATGAATTGATGTGTAGTTACCATATGAAACAAAGATTTCGATGACGCAGACCGCGACATATCGCTATTTTTAGAGGTTCGGCTGCTGAAAATACGAAAACGATGGTACTTTGTAAATATTTTATTATTAGGATGTCGCAACCGCGAGTTATTGTAAAATAATTGCAATGTGTGAGGAAGTAAATTGGTGCGAGTTTTTTTTTTTTTTTCAATAATAGCATACCACCAGCGAATACTAATTAAGCGTTCATAAGAGAAGCACAAGATTATCGATTATATCGTTATTCGATTTTTTTTTTTCATGATTTATCGAATAGTCTAAACGGGCATGTCTTCTCGCCGTGCTTTAACGTAGTGAAACAACGTAAACGTTAGACTATTTATCGCTCAGCTTTTCTTATAATATAATGAATTTATCTTATTTTCGCCCATTGGCAGGTTGAAAAAGGAATCGTTATTATGGACACGCGAGCTCCAGTAAATTATAAACTTAATTAATGGAGAGATTGACTCGAGTAACTAAAGTATTATGAATTTATCGAGTAATCGATTTAAAAATGATTTTTAAGAGATCTCGACTCGTTGGAATCAATATTGAAGGTATGAAAACGAAATGGGAATAAGTTGTATAGCGGTGTTATACGACTTGAGCTTATTTCATTCTTATGCGCATTCAATTTAAATTGAATAATTAATACCTAATTAAATATTTTTAATTATTATTAAATTTTTTCATTATTTAAAAAATTCTGCTTTATCAGTGACAATTGTTTTCAGTTTTTTAATTGTAAGAGTAATTATTTGCCTTGTACGAGCACCTGTTTTCCATGCCGGTTGCTTTGCAGTAATGAGGCAAAAGAATTCAACTTGGAGGCTTAAGTTCACAAAGAACATGAAATTGTTTTTATATAGTATAACGGTGAGCATTGGTTATTATTAGGGCGTATTAAGAATGAGTGGATGCTGGAGTTGACAATTTTTTTTTGGCTAGGAAGCAATAGTTGTTAAATGAGTGCCAAAAAATGTAATAAAAATTTCATTTTAGGAGTCGATGGAAACATCTCGAAATTTTTTTTTTAATGATTTTTTGAAATTAAAATTTTTTTGTTGTTTAAAAGCTGAGAAATATTTTAGATGCCAGATTTTTCAAAAATAAATGATCTAAATATTTTCTAATTTTTTTCTGGCAAATTTTTCACGATGTATCGAAATTATATCATTCTGCGCCAAAATTGTAATCATTTAGGAAACCTTGAGAGACAAAAATTAGCATCTTTGTTTCCGAATCTCAAATTAGGCTTATGCTATTAGCACCCAGTGAATGAGCCATTTACTATCCATTTTTGAAAATATTCAAGACTGATCGAAATTCATCAAATCTAATATAATTTGAAGAAATTTTACCAGCAAAATGACCAGATATAATCTGATCAAAGTGGATGACATTTGATTATTCCGACAAAAATTGCATAAATTATGTTATTAAATTAGTTGAAACAGAATGCAATCTGATGAAATTTGGTCCAAAGGGTATTGGATCAAATTTGATGCAGTTTTACCGATTTTCATCAAATTTGATCTTTACATGCAGATATGATTTGATCAAATTTCATCAAGTTATGTTTGGTTATTTTTTTTTTTTAATGAAATTTGATCAATTCCTTTTTTCGTGATAAGTTATCAAATTTCGTGAAATTCGATCTAAAAGATATTAGGTCGAGTTTTATCGAATTTGATCAAATTTTATCCTCATATGCTAATTTTGTTTCATTAAATTTTATGTAATTTCGTAAAATTTTATGAAATTTTATCACGTTATACTTGGTTATTTTTTTACCAAATTTGATTAATTCTTTTTTCCTGCATTCGTAAAATTTTGTGTTTTTGAAAAAGAAAAATGAAAGTTGTTGTTTCTTAAATTTTGAAAAATACGATTGCTAAAGATTTTTTCGTTTTTAGACAAAATGGAGTAATTTTTGTTCGCAAGAAATTTTTAAATGCTTTAAAATTATTTTTTCGATGTTACGAAATTTTTGAAAACTCTGACCTCGTTTTAGGTAATGCTCTCATTAACATTGAAGATTAAAATTTTATTTATATTTTCTGGGGTCACTTGATGATTATCCCTCCACCTTTTCATAAAAAAAAAATAAATAAATAAAAAAAACTTTAATTCTCCCCCCTCCCCCTCTAAAGTCACGACCTGACAATTGATTTTTGGTGAAACATTTTTTTTTCATTTTTTGAAAATTGTTTCATTCTTAGACTTAAATTTTTATTTTTTGTTTTTTTTTTTTCATTTTTTCATGTATCCACATTTTAGTGTATAAATTTTATTTATTTATTTTTTATTTTTTCAATATAAAATGAATAAGTAAAATTAATACGATTAGCAAACGATGATAATAATAAAATGTTACAAAAGTAAAAAAAAAAAGTACCAATTATTATCTTTTTTAAATTTAATAATGAAGTCAAAGAGTTGAAAATCTTTAAAAAAGGAAAAAAATGTCTAAAAATGTAAAAATACCCAAAATATATATTTTTTAAATCTTTTCATAAAAAAATTATTCCCCAATCACTGGGAAGAATTCATATGAAATGATTAATCGTTGATTAAAATATCGTGATGACTTCAACTTTGCTTATAGGACTCTACTTATAATCACAGAGTGACTGATTTTGAATCAGTGGCAATTCGATGAACTGAGTGTTTAGTGAGAAGTATGTGAAATTAGGACGACCTATGTGTGGTAATAAAATTTGAGAAAGAACCTCCAGTTCTCTCCCTTTGCCTTCAAATTAGACGAATAATTTAAACTATTATGATCGCAGGAATTACCGTAATTTAATTTAACTGTTACCCATTTCTTGTTACCTATTCAATTGAAAAATGAAGAGGCCTTTTTTTTCGTTTGTACGAAAATATTATTATATAATTTATACGTATTCAGCCTATACAATAGGTGCAACTTGATTATCGTAAATTTGGCTAATATTAACTCGATTGTTATCTATATCGCTGTCGGATTGAAATTAAATTTCAGATTTCTTCGCTTACCTAAGGTAGGGCGTATGTAAAAGACGAGTTGAGGGAGACGCCATATTGGTTCAGAGAAGTTACAAAAATTCGAAATGAAATCCAATCTTTCTGATTATATTGCTTTAATTTTTCTCAACTACTAGATTCAGTTTGTTACGAATTAAAAAAAGTATTTTCTGCGAACCAATGTGGGTTCTTCTTCTAACCCCTTTTTATAGGTACTCTAACTTGACGTCGAGACGGAATGGTGATTGGTACGATTGGCAGGTGTATGAGGTATGTTTTTTTTTAAAGATTTTAATTTAAAAGATTTTATATTTCGAAAATATGGCCTATTAGGAGGAGGTATTTAAAATAATCTGCTCATTAAGTGTTTTTCTGTTCTAATTTTCTTTTCTCCTTTATGTTCTGTTGTAATTTGTTTGTATGGAAAATTTATTCGCACTAAATTCTTATTCTCTTTACAATGATCTCATTATAATGTACGACGGCTTTATCGATTTATAGACAGAAATTAAATTTTTCGAATACGCTTACCGAATGAAATAATATTACGTTGATAAACCGATCGCTGTATTAAATTAGGGCGTAATTTTCATACGTAGGTAGTAAAATCGAATAATAATAACGGTACCAAATTACTATATTTATTTTTAAGTTTGAACAAATTATACCTATTTTAAGCCTTTATTTTGATTTTTTTTCTTTCTTTTCGTTTCGACTGATTATATTTTATCCTTAGGACGCAATATTAGAGAATTAAATATTCATTTTTTACCTTATTAGTTAATTTTTAAGTAAAATATACCTCTCTCTTATATAGTTTTTCAACTGCAACGTACAAATTGTAAATTCTTTTAATTTTACCAAACCGTTTTTTCTGTAATTATTATTGATTTTTTTTTTCTTTCTTCGAAATAGTTGTATTCATTTTAGAAGTTCCTTTTAAACATATAATCAATTAATGAATTTATCGTTTTTCAAACTTCTATGAATAATTTTTATACTATTTTTAATATTTACAAATGTTATTCATTTTTATTTATTCCGCCTTTAAACGCTTCACCCTCTCTCCTTGTTCTTACGTGTTTCAAGTCTTACATAACTTTTTATTGATCGGAGTGTGTGACATACTCCAACGATATAATTTAATTGAACTTACGTGATAAACGTTAGTTACCAGAAACGTGTGGAAGCAGGTTAGCCAGAAGTATCGAAGATACGACTTTACATATGATGTGCAGAACTAGGTGGTAGTATGAGGAAGAAGTGTGTGTTTGGGAGTCTTTCTGTGTCGCTAGAAGTGTAACTAACGTAACGTTACATATTTCTTTCGAAAACACCATCGATTAATTTTTTTTAGGAAATGTTAAATGAAAGTATATTAGTTGTGATAAAATTTAAAGGAAAAAAGAGAAGAATATGAATCAAAATAATAAACGTACGCTGTAAGATATTTATAACTACTATAAAATAATTAAGACTTTTTTCATTTACGGGCACTTGAAAAATTTTGTGTAGTTGTTATGCACTATTTTATTATTGTAATAAACGTTGTTCCTAGATGTTTAATGAATAATAAAATATATATGTAGTTGAAAGATTTTTTATGTTTTTTTGGTGTGGAAGAAATTTTTCGGTGGAGATGTCAAATTACAGAATTTAATAACGGTTTTTAATGATGAAAGTTTTTATTAAAAATTATCATCGTAACAACAATATTATGAAATGTTGAAAATGTGTTTTTTTTTCATCGTACAAACATAGTTGTAAGCAAGTAGGTAAGTATTACTTTACATCTAGTGTTATAATGAACAACATCATCACTGAATAACATCTGTAACATGACTAGTATCGAAGGGTAAATTTAAAAAAATATTATTTCATGAAATCATTGAACATTTTAAAATTCCTTAGGTAATACTTTTTTTATAAGTAAAATAAAAATAGCATATTTCAAGTACACAATACAAAAGATAGATAACTACAGAAAATACAAAAACGACGAATAATATGACATCTAACAGTAAATATTGAACCCATGATAAATTCAAAGCAGCACTTTGCGAATGTGGAGCTCCATTGTGTCTAATTACGTATTCGCTCCAATAAACTACGGTTTGTTGGGGTGTCATTGGTCTATCTCTGAATGCCTTTGATAATTTCTGCATATTTTTTGAATATCTGAAATAAAAAATATAAGTATTTGAATACTATAACTTAGTTTTTCTTCGTATCAATAAAATTTCGATTTTTAGATAAGCTACTTCACTCTCATAAGACATAAGAACAATGTAATTAGTTCAGAAACGATCGCTAGGTTCGCGCTGATCCAAGAGACACATCTCTAATTGGTGGGTGAAATAATAACCAATGACAGTTCAACCATATCGCGCGGAGAATTCAAAACAACCAATCAGATTTGAGATTCAGGTGTAGTGGATCGCAGCGCTCGTATGGTGAGCAAATGACCCTACTCCGATTTTTTGTTCATTTTTTAGAGGGTAGTAACTTGGTATCTACACACTGTATCTAACTGATTTTAACACCAAGGACCCGGAGTCACCCAAAATTTTGACTCCGGAGTCATATTTAAAATTTGACTCCGACTCCGACTATTGACTCTGGAGTCAACTGAAAGCATGACTCCGACTCCGAGCCTTGACTCCGGAGTCAACCTGAATACCTGACTCTCGACTCCAACTGACTCCAGAATCAATTTCAAAACATGACTCTGACTCCACTTTGACTCCAGAGTCAGTCTAGATACTTGACTCCGACTCCAACCTTTGACTCCGGAATCAACCTGAATACCTGACTCATGACTCCAGCTTAACTCTGGAGTCAAGCCGGATTCGGAGTCACTTTGGAGTCAGTTTGACTCCGACTCCGGGTCCTTGTTTAACACCCCCAAGCGCCAAATTCTCTTTATCCACAATAAAGTATTCGCTATTTCCTTATTTTTATTTATTTTTATGGAATTAAGAAATTAACACATTAATAATATTGTTTCTTATGATTTCAATCTATAATTTACAAGATTATGAATGTTTTTAAATTTTCAACGTTTCATTCTAATTAATTTTGCAGCACTGATGTCACTGCTTTTGGAAGAAATGAATTTAAATCAATCAAATAACCAGTAAAAAATTATCTAAATCATAGAATTTGTGTTACTAAAGTATTAAATTATTCATTTTGTCATAATAAACTCAAACAAAATGAAATAGCTGATTTTTTATGAAAGAAAATTTCACGCTTTGTGGTGTTAAAATCAGTTAGGCACAGTGTATAACTTTGTTTACCACTATTCAACTTGCTGACTGACTGTTACACACGTGAAGTACAACCAATCAAAAAATGGACCAGTTACTATTCGGACCCTGCAGTAAACTTGGAGCGCTAGTGTGCGACCAGTAAGGTTGTTTGTTTACATTCTAAACAGGACTTTCTTTATCAGTAATATTTTGTTTGAAAATTTAATGCTGTTTCGCACAATTTTGCCGATTTTTGTTGAAAGTATTTAATAATGTATTCAGTAATGCCACATTTCAGGTATTATTTTCAATTTTGGAAACTTGTGATGAACCATTGGATAGCAATTTCAAATGAAAATCGCATGAAACAGCTTTAAATTTTCAAACGAAATACGTTACTGATAAAAAACACAAAGGACCTTGGAATATAAACAAACGTCTTTATTGGTCGTTACACTAGCGCTCCAAGTTTACTGAAGGGTCCAAATCAGTCCAAATATTGTAGTGTTTTTTTTTTGTTCGAACAGTGGAAGAAACAACGAGTTTGAAAATAACCCCCTTCTCGTTCTTATTGATGATAACACTCACTGAAATGAGGTCACGTTTTTTCCAGTCAGCTTATTCGACCATTGTGAGGCACGAATGTAATCACAAAAAATTGAAATTTTGTACTGAACAAAATTTGTCTAGTGAAAAATACCCTCCCCCTCCTTCAAATAAATCTGACCCTAATGAGCCTCTATTATACTCACTTTGTTTCATTTAATACAGAGTTTAATGCATTCAAAACCGAATTTTTAGTGATTCTGCGAATGTCTAATGGCACCGCTACTTCGAGATTTTGTAAAATTGCAGCAGCGCTGAATTGATCTCCGTTTATAGGTAAAGTTATCAATGGTTTACCAGCGTGGATAGCTTCATAAGTTCCTGACTGACCACAATGAGTGATGAATGCGAGCACATTTTTATGAGCTGGAAAAATACATGCCTAATATAAATAAACGAACTGATAAGATGGGCAATTAAAAAACTTATGTTACTTTTCTTTGAATTGCCTACCCAGTAAATCTCGTTGAGGGACCCATGGTGATATCAAGATATTATTCGATGTATTGGTCATTTCATCTTCATATTTCCAAATTACTCTTTGTGGAATTTCTGCAAAAGCTTCTTTAAAAGCAACCTGCGCCTTTATACTTAGTGAACTTCCTTTGATCATTGAGCCCAAACTAAATAATATAACTCCCTTTTCCGAACCTTCGATGAAGGCCTTAATGCTCTGCAAAAAAAAATTAACAGTTTGAACTCTTAAAGTAATAGGTACTCAATAAATATTTAGAAAAAAATTACTTCAGGTAATGACTTTTCCTCTTCGATATGTATACCAGCTATTTCAATAGCATTAGGATTCATGGGTCTTGGGAAGTAACTAAAATGAGTGTTATAAAAGATCAAAGAAGGTTTAATAGAATTTTCCTTAAAATCGTTAAGTTCTTTGGAATATTCTCGAAAAAATTTACTCAGTTTTGCAGAGATATCATTATATTCAGCAAAACAAACGATTAATGTTTTCCAAACGTTGATTACACGTTGATAAAAACTATTTGTTTCCCAAGACGTAGCAAATTCTGAAGGTATAAACGAAGGATTATTAGGATTACCGATGGCATGGTCTGCGTACCGCCATGAACGTTGAGATGCAGTTCCAATCACAGGAATGTTGAACTTTTGCGCCAAAGGTAGAAAACATTTATACATTTTGAAAATTTCTAAAATCATGAGATCGTAGGGTTTTTCTTCTGAATTAATTATATCCTGTAAATCAATAAATAAGCAATTATTTTCATCTGAATCAAAATAAATTAAATAAGTGTTGAAACTAATATTAAATAATCTTGGTACCTTCTAGGATACCACAGAAAATGAGTTACTTTAATGTTTTTTAAACATCTATGCAGGTTTCTATGTAAGTAAGTATATCTACTGTATGTCATAAACACTCACTTGTATTTCTTTAAGTTTCATAAATTTGTAACAATATTCTTCTTCTACTGTCATTATAAATTTTATGAAAGAATAAGTGTTCATTTCATTAAATTCGCTGATAGCTGTTCGGCCAACATAAATTAGAGATTCTCTGGACATATCAATGACAGTGTAATTTTTTGGAGGATTTAAATTTGGAAATGGACTAACCACTGTGACCTCATGACCTGCGTTGATTAGGCTTTTCACGATGGCTTCATTGTATGTAAAATGGCTTTTGGCTGGCACCGGAAATATGCTTAAAATTTTTGCCCCATCAATTGGTGAAATGAACAGACATGTCAAAACATATAAAAAGTCCTATGAAACATTTTTTCATTATGACACATTTTTTGAATTTAAAATTATTTTATAATTGAATCAGGTAAATTATTCACTTACTTGAATATTTTTCATTTTTCTTCGGTAATTTTAAATTATTTTAAAAACATTTAGCACGAATAAATATCTATACAATGTTTTAAAACTTTCAAACACAAAGAATAATCCGCTATAAAAACATTCGTAAATTAATGATAAACCGCGAGTACGAAAATTTATTGTTCATTTTTATCTATACGTATGCACAATGAAATATTTTCTTTAATTCATATCACTTACACGAACTGCCTACGTTGATAAGATTTAAAATGAATGTAAGTTCGTAAGTACCTAATTATTGCCTCAATGTATGAAGAAGTAAGTGTAAAAGTAGGGCAAAGTACCTATTTTAAGGTAGACTAGTTTCATAACCTATACTATTTCAAAGTGATAAATAATATAATTTTATAATATAATGCTATGAAAATTTGATTAAAACAGAACATAATAAGTTTTTTATACCTTGAGCTTATAGTGCATCAATATTGAAAGCAATAAAGCATCTTTGGAGCTAACGATTAGTAGGTAGGTAATATAACTACTCGAAGAATATAGAGATTATATTAGTGATTTCGTAACCTGTCTCGACTAAACTTATAATGATGTTATCAAAATGGTCCAATTAGTTTGTTTAGTTGGAACTTAACAAGTGCACTGATAAAAATAAAATGCAATTTTAATTTGTTTAATATGAAGTAGTGATTTACCAAGTACTGCATTGATATTCTATAGTGAACAAGAGTACACGCTTTAGGTATCTATGATTAATTCTAAAAATAAATATAGCCTAATTGACCTACTTTTAAAAGCACCTATATGAAATGATCACTTGAGAAAATACGTAGGTTCGCATTAATTAGAATTCAAATTAACAGATTTGTGGAATACGTCAATACAAATTTAAAAATATACATTTATATGCATTAAAATAAGAACTTAGCAATAAATATGTCATTTCAATATGTAGCAATAAATAAAATTAATACATTTACAGCTAATGTAAGATATAATTAAAAGAAAAGTAATTAAAAATAGTAAAACGTCTAACAAAAAGTGTTGATACCAATGCAGTTCGGTGGGTCGCATATGTAAAGCTCCTTCATGTCTGATAACATATTCAGTCCAAAAAGTAACGCTTTTTCTAGCGCTGATGGGTCTATCTTTGAATAAAATTGAAAGTTCTCTCATCTTCTCCTTGTATCTGAAAAATCATTTTCTTCATCATCACCAACATTAATAGAATACATTACTCCCTCCCGCGTTTTATAAAAGAGTATCAAGTTGATAAAAATATTGAGTTATAAAGGTTTTTATTTCTAGATGCGAAAAATGATACCGAAAAGTGGGAACTACGGAGGGGAGGTCAAGTACCTCCGCCTTCGGCTTCTATTTCCGAAATTTTTCAAGTACCTCCACCTCCACCTCCGCACCTATCTCCAAAAAATGTAGTGCCTCCAGGAGGTACTTTGAAGAACTACTTCCAAGGTACTTCCGAGCCATCTCTTGGAGTTAGGAGGTACCACCGAAAATTAAAAGGTACCTCCAATAATATTATAGAAAGTATTGAAAGGTAATATAATTATGATGTGATGAGCTGACGTGTAAAACCATTTCACACATTATTGGAGGTACCTTTAATTTGTTTTTCGGAGGTACCCTCAAGCCCTCAAAGGACCTCAGAAGATCTCGGTTAAAGTGCCTATACCTCCGCCTCCTACTTCAGAAAAATTTCATGTACCTCCATCTCTGTGGAAATGGGTACCTCCAGGAAGCCTCTTACCTCCACCTCCGCAGTCCCTGCAGAAAAGTTCAAAACTTTGAGCTTTTAAAATATGTTAACTACATAGCACTAGGCTGTAAAGATGAGGCATTGCAAATCGCGAAGGCATGGCTAAAAAAATTTTTCCTGGTTTTTTTCAAAATCAATTCAATCAAAAATAGTTACGTAAAACAATGATGAAAAATTTTTTAATCCATTTTAAATTAAAGGGCATGATGGGATAAGATAGTCGAAAATGCCCCCGAGAGCTTTTCGAACGGTTTCTAGGGCAAAAGGTGGCCCACATCGAAAAAAAATTTTGACAAAAATTTCAGGCTCCAGTTGCGCCTATTTTCGGAGATATAGGCAAAAACAAGTTTTTCGATAAAATTTTTTTTTCTCGCCATATTATAAAGGTGGAAAGTTGAAATTTTATTTATAGTATCTTGACAATAAAAGGGTTTTTTAGTAATTTTTTCAATTTTTTTCGATCAATTTTAAAAGAGTTATGCAATTTTTAAAATTTCAAACCGCCATTTCTATGGCAAGTTTTCGAGGTGCAATTATGAAAAAAATTCCATAAAATGTATCTTTTACCACCAAACATACCATAAAAATTTCAGAATTTTTGGAGTGGTGCAACATAGTCAAAAAAAATAAATATGGCGAGAAAAAAAATTTTATCGAAAAACTTGTTTTTGCCTATATCTCCGAAAATAGGCGCAACTGGAGCCTGAAATTTTTGTCAAAATTTTTTTTCGATGTGGGCCACCTTTTGCCCTAGAAACCGTTCGAAAAGCTCTCGGGGGCATTTTCGACTATCTTATCCCATCATGCCCTTTCAAAGGTTTTTGTCAACGTGTGAAAGTTATTGTCCAATTAAATAATGTAGTGTTTTAGTTATTGGTTACATATTATTTTTCTAATCATTTTGAGTAATTAAATATTGACCATAAGTCATTTTGGATCCCTTCTGCGCCAAATTGAAATGGTCATATTCTAGTTTCCAATTGCCCCAGCAGTCCAGCACACAAAGTTTGAGTGTTCTAGGTCGATTTGGTGAGAAGATATGAAAGAATCGAGATATTTTATACATGTTCAGCAGGCCCATAACCAATTCGTCATTTCAGAAGGGTTAGCCAAATCATAGAAGAACTTCTTTTTTTGTATTGTTTCTTGTTGTATTTCTGGACTGAATACAAAATTTCACTGAGATGCTGAAATTTTTCTAAAGGGGGCTCAGCCTTCTATAACCGTCCTGGCTACAAACCTGATCTATAAACCAAAAAGTTGTACTTTTCACAATCATTACAAGCGGCCTGAAACGCAAAGGTATGAAGACCCTCCTTTACTGAATCACTTAGGCTGTAATAGCTATCATTTTTAATTAAAATGTCACTCTTAAGTCTTAGAGAATTAATTTTTCATGATTTTTACATAGATACGAGATAAGTAGATATATTATCACCTCGATTCATTTACTACAGCATTAATTGAGTTCAAAACATCGTCCTTCGTGAAGGAATTAATATCCAAGTACACAGCGACTCCTAATTGTCTTAGAATCGCTGCATTCGATGGCTGATCACCAAAAAGAGGAACAGCTATAATTGGTGTTTCTGTGTAAATGGACTCGTACACGCTGCTTAAACCACAGTGGCTGATGAAAGCAACCACATTTTTATGAGCTACGAGTAAACATTGAAAATATCAATGATTCATTAGTATTTCTTGCATTGAAAAATGAAATAAAATAGAAAATACGCAGGTAATAATAACAGAATTTCGGGTTTACCTAAAATATCTCTTTGCGGTATCCATTCTCCTACCATAACATTTTTTGGAAGATTTTCAATTTTGCCTTCGTATTTCCAAATTACTCGTTGAGGTATTTCAGCAAATGCTTGCATTAAAACCTCCAAAGAATGCTCGTTAATAGTACTACCCTTGGCTATGGAACCAAAAGAAAACAATAGAACGCCTTTTTCAGATTCATCGATAAATTTTTGTATGGTCTAAAAATAACGTTATAGATTTTAGAATATTTTAAATGATTACACCAACTCGAAGAGGAAAAATAAATTCAATCTCACAATTGGTAAAGGCTTTTCTTCTGGTATATGTATGCCTCCTATTTCTATAAAATTCGGATTCAAAGGTCTGGGTAATATTACAGGATTACCATTGGAAAAAATTAAAGTTGGACCTGGAAGATCGCTTGCGGATAATCTACCGAAGTAATGTTCATGATCTTCATAGAATTTGCTCAGCGTTGGCTCGAAATTATTAACTCGCAAAAAAATTTTCATCGCGTAAAACAGAGTGTTGACTACACGTTCGATAAATGCGTTGTTTTTCCAATATGTCCTCATTGTAGAAGGAATAAAAGATGGATTGTTTGGATTGTTAACTGCGATATCAGCATACAACCAGGAGCGTTGAGCGACAACACCAATCACCGGGATTTCGAGCTTTCGAGCTAAAGGTAGGAAGCATTGGTACATGGTCAGAACTTCCACAAACATAACGTCGAAAAGTTTATGAGGTGATTTAATTATATCCTTCGAAAATACAATTGTAAAATAATGATAATTGGTAATAAATATCAAAATATGTATTACATAATAGGTTTATTATTAATGTAGAAGGAACATACTTGAATTTCCTTAATTTTCATTAAATTGTAGCAATGATTTATTTCCAGATCATTGATGAATTTTAATCTCTCGAAAGCATTCATTTTTAATAAATCTTCAATACCAGATTGAAGATTATATTTGGAAGAATCAATGAACGAGTTAATGACAGTGAAGTTTTCGTGAGAGTTTTTTTTATCAAATGGACTAATTATCACGATTTCGTGTCCTTCTGCGAGTAAACTTTTCATAATAGCATTTGTAAAGGAAGAGTGACTTTTTGATCGTATGGGAAATATACCCAAAATCTTTGCCCCGCTTATAAATTGCGAAGAAATGATTACCATTATGAAGTAAAAATAAACCTGAAAATTAATGATGTTCAAATTTATATACATTTACACAAAAAAATGATTTTGAGCTAAAAAAATAATAATAAAATAAATAAAGACTTGATAAAAAAAAACGCAAGTACGTATAAACATATTTTAATAAAAATACTCAATACAAATGTGTGCACCTACTTACCAAATATTTCTTCATAATCATTATTCATGTCCTCTCCTAGAATAATATTAAACATTTTCTATTGAATGATTATTTCGTATTGACTAATAATATACACGGATTCTTGATAGAAGTTTAAACCTTCGCCAAATACGTATTAAGATCATAAGATGTCTTTAATTGATGCAATATTTCTCGGTAGCGTGAATCATGCATAAATTTTTGGTTTTTTTCCTCTCAAATTTATTGATTACATAATATCAAACTAACCTTGTAGAGGTAATTGCCTTTGCTACTAATAATGTAAATAAATGCCAACGGCCGGTAAAAAACAAAAAAAAAGACAATAAATTAATTGATACACCAAATGGTTGTTGCTTATATAAAATAAAGCGCGTGGAACAAATTATCTGCTTTTCTCTATTTTACACATCATTCATAATTACCTACCTATATCTTATTATCGCATTTTTTTGATAACCCAAAGGTTACAGCTTACTTCCAAATTACCGCTTGATTTGAATTGTTTATACTTGATTAAAGAAAATGAAATACATTTCTCAGTATTCAGAAAATTATATTAAGTATTCACAATAGGTAGTTCAATATTGTTACAAATAAAATTTGGTACCAGTTGATCATTTCACCAATTTTTTTTTTTTTTGTTGAATAAGTAATACGAATGAAAATGAAATAGATCGAATAACTATAGGTAGGTACATCATACTGTTTTCTTATATTTCAGTATTGTTCATGTTATGTTTTACAGGATCCTGATATAGTTTTCATGTTTTCAGTTTTCATCTTTGATCGTGTTATTCCAATGTTCAAAAGTTTTGGTTTATCCTACCCTAAAATATCAAAATCACTATTTGATAAATATTCAACACCATATACCGTGCGTCCGATTGAACCCCATACAGACAAAGTAGCAAATTCCCTTTCATAATATTTCAAAATACTTTCACATTACATCACTGGCTATAAATGCATTGTGATTGGTTGTGAAAATAGAAATCAGTGCTGCCAACATGTTATATCTAGTTGGTTGTTGATTGAAAGGAAATTTGACGCATTGCCTGTAGCTGTATGGGGTTCAATCGGTAATAATGATTATTCTACAATCAATATTCATAGCTATATAATCACAATCAATCACAATTTATTCAATACTCAGCAACATATACAGACTACATTACGCAAAAATAGGCAGAAACGAAATGAGGCATCATAAACTTGTTGAGCGATCTTATCTTCGTTTTTCTGAAAGTTTGAATGCATAGTGACTCATAAGCTGGAACTCCAAAAGGAGATCCTTATTTGTAATTGATGGACTCATAATATAACAGCACAACAGTTCTTATATTATCAGCTGATGCTCCTATGAACCTCTGATATGAAGATGATGAGTTATGGAGCATGATAAGCTGTAAATGGCTCAAGTGTACGATGCTTACACCAGTCAATTAAACATATGAAATCATGAAGATTTAAAGAATTTATTTTAAAAACATATACATGTAGATATACCTATCCTCTTATGAAACATGATTTTTGTTTCTCATTGACGTACCTACAATTTGTGTAATTTATTGACTTTCTAATTCTTAACAATTTCATATCCGCTATAATAATATGTACTTCATAATGATGATGTCATTAATTACGTAGGTTCTTAACAAACAAAACAGTCGTGAAAAGTTGGAACATAAGTAAGTGTTTCTTTATAAAGATACAATTACATCACGTAATATTTGTGAAGTCATCGTATTACACACCAAACAAAATATCAAGTATGGTTAGCATCAGGTAGATATAAATATTCAATATTGCTGATATACCTTTTTGAATCCAAATACATAGCTGCCATCTTCGCCGATAAAAATCATATCCAGGTCAGAAATTGAAACGATTCGTAATCCATTTTAATGACTTATTCCATCTCATTTGTTCACAAAATTGGACGAATCTTTCCTCACACATTTGCACGTACTTATGAGCACCTTTGCGTCTAGAAATATCGAAACTGATTTTGCCCAACTTTCTCTTACACATTTAAGTATAATATTGAATAGATTTTTGAGCAGGAACTTCAGGCCAACGAGAATAAGTATTGAATTAATAATTACAAATAATAATACATCTAGTAATAAATATTGGAACCAATTCAATTCAACCGCAGCAGTTTTCAAGTGAGGGGCGCCATTGTACTTGTAGATATATTCAGTCCAGAATAAGAGGCTCTGTTGTGGGCTTAATGGCCTATCCCTGAATCGTTGCGATAATTTTTTCATATTTTCAGCATAGCTGTAAATCACCCAGAGGGAGTTTTAGTATTAAAAATAAAATGAAGTTTAGGCCTATAAAAATAAAAATTTTTTTACATGTACCTTGTATCATTAATAACTGCGTTTAAAGCTTTGAGGACATTTTCTTTAGTCAGAGCACCTTTATCTAAACGATAAGCAGCTCCATTTCTCTCTAACATTATAGAATTGGAGTTTTGATCGGTAAATACAGGAATGGAAATTACAGGAACTCCTTCGTAAATTGCTTCATAAGTCCCACTCAAACCACAATGGCTAATAAACGCTTTGACATTTTTATGAGCTATAGAAAGACAATTTTGGGTTATATTAAGTATTAATGATTTGGTTATTGTTAAATGGGAACATCTCAACAAATACTCATCATGTATCTACCTAGAATATCACGTTGAGGTAACCATTTCATGATTAAAACGTTGTCTGGTACATTTTCTAGTTTCTCCTCAAACTTCCAAATAACTCTTTGAGGTATGCTAGCGAAAGCTTGCAACAGTTCTTGTCGAATTTCTGTACTGATTGCACTGGCTTTCACTATGGATCCAAGAGAGAATAATATAACACCATTAGTTGATTCATCCATAAATTTTTGAATATTCTGCAAAGAAAACGACAGCTTTAAAATTGTTCAGTTTATACGAATAATTTCTTAACTAAAGCACCTACCATTGGTAAAGGCTCAGGATCTCTTATATGAATACCGGCAATTTCTATAGCATTTGGATTCATTGGTCTTGGATTAATGCTAGAATGACCATTGTAAAAAATTAACGATGGTCTGTATTCATCACTATCCAACGACTCAATGGCTTTCTGGTCGAAATGTTCAACGAAAAATTCTCTCTGTTTTGGTTGGACGAGGAAATACCACAAGTAAGTTCTTCTTAATGAATTTAAAGTATTCTTTAATCTACCATAAAAGCTTTCATAAAAATCAGGCGGAGTTATCTCATCTGTTACATAAGCAGGATTTCTTGGATTGTTAATTGCATGGTCAGCATAGTTCCATTGAGGTAACATTGTAGTGCCAATGACAGGAATGTTCCACCGTTTTGCTAATGATGTGAAGCATGGATACATTGTGAGAATTTCTACAAAAATCACATCGTAGGGCTTTTCTTTCGCATTGAAAGCATCCTAAAAAATATAAAAGTTATCATTCCGTTTGTTATTCAAATAAATACCGAAGTATATTATATGAAGCTTTTTTTATATGACTTACCCGAATTTCTGGAATTTTCATAAAATTTCGACACAACTGTTGCTCGTCATTTAAAATGTAATAAACTCCGATTGTCGTATCTGTGTAAGAGTAATTGAAAAGGCCAATACAATTTAGTAATATTTCTGTCTGATTTGATGTATCAATATGGTTGTAATTATCTTTAGCTGATTTTTGAAACGGTGATATCATGGTAACACTATGACCATTTTCAGCTAATGTTTTCATCATTCCGCTGTTATAATTATTATGACTTTTGTATCCTATTGGATATATTCCTAAAATTTTCAAACTACTCGCGAAATGCAGTATCCACAAAAAAAGCGATAAAACGGACAAACTCAAGGAGCGCAACATATCTAATAGTTTCTCTGTAACTTCAACAACGAAAGCGGGAAAAATTTTATCAAAACGAAGTTCTTTCGTGTTTATATATTGGTTGAGAAATCATTATCTGCTGTAATGAATTTATAGTTTGAATGAGTCAGTTGAGCTTTCATCGGGTGTTGTAGTTCAAGAACCCCCAGTACGTGTATAAATTGTAGATGGCTGCAGGTAATCGTTATTTTTAAGGATGTTGTCAGGAAATATGAAAACTGAAGTATCGATGGTATTAGTGTGATAAAAAACAATGAAGTAGATGATGTCACATTTTGAAATTATCTCATGAGTAATTAATTTAATGTTTTCAAGTTCTTCGTGTTATAAGTACTCACCCAAGTCGGAGGTTGTATGTAGGTAAAAATTCAGATCCTTTACGAAAGAAGAAGGTATGACCAAATTAACGAAAGATTTCTAATGCGTTGTAGGAAGATAATTTCTGATGACAGTGTAGAACACCAAACTATTTTTTTACATTTTTGATTTACAAAATCAAAGTTTTAATTGAACAAAAAAACTATTGATTAATAGTTTTTTTTTTTTTTAGAATTTTTAAATCATCTTAAATTATAATAAATAAATAAATAAACAATTTTTTCTTTTATTCAAACTAAAAATTTATATATTTATATAAATTATAAATAGGTATAAGAATTTTTACCAATTTAAAATTAAATACAATTTGATTAAATAAAGAAAAATTAATAAAAAAAAAGGTAATTCATACAAAAATAGATTTAATTAATTTAATTTCTGTTTGAAATTGTTACTTAAAATTAATTTAATACTTTTTTTTAGATAATGGTGGCTTTATATTGTAGGGAACAAGAGTGTTTTACGTAGGAATGTGAGGATTTTTTCGATAATTATAGGATTATCTGAGATATTTTGGCAGGATTGTACACTCAATTAGATAGTTATTAAAATAAAATTAATTAATTGATTCATTAATAAATTTAACGATATTCTTGAGGAATTCAAAGCTCTTTATTATCGTAAAAAAAATTTTCATATAGGTACGACCAATGGTAGTCTAGATAATTACAACAGTCTTCGTGAGTTTGAAAAAAATAGAACTACCAGGGGGCAAAGAAATAATTTTTTATATTCAGGAAGTGATCTTCTAGGGTATTCAAAAATAACATTATCTTCTCCGTCAAAATGTTAAAACTTACGCCAGAAACTTATTTAAAAATTTCTCATAAAAAATATATTTTGCCATGACTAATTTAAAGAAAAAAAATGTATTTGATTTGAATAACAGAGTATAGAAGTACTTATATTTATTTTTAGGGGAAAAATGAATGACAAGAAATAAAAAAAAATTAAAAACTTTGCATTGGCCGGGAATCGAACCCGGGTCGCCCGCGTGGCAGGCGAGCATTCTACCACTGAACCACCAATGCTTATGTATGATTGGCTCGTACTTAAGAACTTAAGACATGTTTGTGAACGACATCGTGGTCTGCAATGAATATTCAGTAATTCATTCTGTTTTTCCTTATTTATATAATTTTTGCTATTTTATTTCATTAAAAGTATTTTACTTTCTTTTAACTTCTCAACATATATTCAAAATGATTGTGTAAAAATTCCCTGTTAAACTCAATATTATTTTCATAATCCCAATTGGCATTTCTTTTCAGTATCTCTCGAGTTAAGCTCGATATTTTAGGAAAAATAAATTAAAAGAAATTTTACACATTCAATTACACCTTAATGTACGCTCGTCTCTATAAAAATCAATGCAAAAAATTCATCCTCCCCGGCGGGGAATCGAACCCCGGTCTCCCGCGTGACAGGCGGGGATACTTACCACTATACTACCGAGGAATACATTCACTAGGCTCATTATTGCATCATTCTACTTCATTCTACTTCATGCTACTTGATACGCGCCTGTGAACGAGGAAGATATAATAGTGAAATTAGTGATATTAACAAAGTAACACCGGATACGTGATGAACATTCCCTTGTTTCAAATAATTACAGGAAAGAAATATTTGACAACCATCGAGTTACCGAAAAACAAAAACCTGAAATATTTTTATTCTTAAATCAAGTTTAATTATTTTATAGTACATTAAGTACCCATTCTTTTCTATTCAAAAAGTTCCAGTTTTCGAAATTTGAGCCTTATTTGCTGAGACTAAAATAAGCATAATTTTCTTTTTCCTTTTTTGAAGGATATAAGATATACGCACTACCGATAGTTGCAGTACAAATCGCAATAATGAATTATAAATTACTTTTTTTGAAACAAAAAACCATTAAGGTAGGAGCATTCGTGGTATAATTCACAGATGTAATGAGTTACCTATTCTCGAAGCTCCAAACTTAGGAATTTTGAATTCGTTCATAAAATTCCAATTCTGAAAGTAATTTCCATGCTTGAAACAAATAATGCACCCGTATCTAATTTACCTCCTCAAAAGAATGCAGACTTACTTTTTTTTCAAAATGAAATAAATAATTAATAAATAAATGTTTATTTGATCACTTTACATCTGTTTTTAACTAATCCTATACTTTAATCATTAAAATAAAAATATAATTTTTAAATTATGATATAACGTGCATAGGTGTAGAAAAAAAAATTTGACTTTAAAATTTGGTAAACAACATTTTGCTACATGAATTGTATGATACGGTATACAAAAACAAATACATAATTACGTAGTTCAGAATTACGCATAATACCACATCTCTACACATTGAAGAGAATATGTGAGGGCATTTTGCGCACGTGGATCGGGTAGTTGTGAAATATTTTTCTTTATATTTTCGGTCAACTCTTTCTTATAGGCATTGACTTTCTCTTTGAGATTTAGTTGTTCATAGATATCTACCACAGCTTGAGTACTCTTAGGATCTTCTTTTCCATAGCATTCCTATATGAAATAGAAATAAATCAATATTAGTTTTATTAAAGGTGAAAATAATGGGTAAATTTTTTTAAAGCTTGGTTCACTTTATATCCAATTTTTAAATAGCAAATGCATAATTGGAATGGGTGAATTTAAAATTTTTTTCAAATTGTTGCAAAATGACTCCAACAACTTGAAAGAATTTTCATCATTAAGTTCGTTGTCTTTGGTCATAATTACTCAATACAACTTTTGAGCAATAAAATTCAGAAATATGTGGAGCCCGAGCCCCCAGTATAGGCTTTATTTACATTCCTCCTTCTGAGTCACCAACTAACTAAATAACATCCTATGATATTGAAGAGAAATACACCATATAAGTAGGTATTACACAATTTAGATATTTACCTCATAAAACTGTTTTTTTTTTCTAATTAATGAACATATTTTAATGTACATTTTAAAATTAAATATAAATAAAAAAATTTTTAATTAAATAAACGAATCTAAAAAAAATAAATATATTTATTAAATTTATAATAATTATTTTTAATATTAAATCTTTTAAATAAAAAAATCGTACATGTGAATAATACATAGTCATTGTGACATTACCATAATAATTTTTTTCTGTTCGCTATTAGCATGTTGCATAGCTGTTAGTGACATCCAAGTTAGTTTTCCATTTTTAATATCTTCGTCCAAAGCCTTACCTGTTGTTTTACCATAACGATCACAATAATCGTTCTGAAATGAAAATTTTACCTATACCAGTTAGCTGAAACTTTGTAATTCATTATCATACATTTTTTTTTACAAAGCAGCCTTACTTCCACTAGCAAATAAATCCCCAGATCAGTGAAAATATTCATTAATTGGTCGTGAAATTCGCTATAATCATAATCGGCCTGTCAGAAAATATATATACTTGAATCTACGAATGTGTATGCTTAAACTTTTGTCAATATATTTTAATATTTGAGAACAAACCATTTGCATAGCTAGAATTATAGGAGCATAAAAGCAGGTTGCTCTCGTTTTACCCGATGATATTTTTCGATGCGTTTCGATGGTAAAATGTTGTTTTTGGCTACCAAAAATATCGTTGAGAGTCATGTCCAAACTCTGAGCTTGAGCTAGCATCCAAATAGCAGCCTAGTGAATCATAGATTTCAATGATGATCAATGCTATCTATAGGGTATTTCGCGAAACATCTTGTTCTCTACCGTAGGTGTGATAAATAGTCAACTATCATAGAGTGAAAGTAATAATATTTGCCTACTCAACATATTGAAGGTGTTAGTATATATAGTTTTTTAGTAAAATAATTTGCCAATGACGAGTTCAACCATACCTCGCGGGGAATCCAAAACAACCTATCAATGTTGAGATTCGTGTCTAATGAATCGTAGCGCTTGTATTGCGAGTAAATGACACTACTCCGATTTTTTGCTTATTTATCAGAGAGCAGTAGAGCGTGAAATTTCATATTAAATGTAAGAAAAATTTTTCATTTACGTTGCATCTGCCAGAAGTAAACACTAAAATAAATTTACCAAAAATGAGCCGATCAGGTTATGAACTGTATCATAGGTTGGTGTGCTTTTCATATTTTTTTTTATGTTACTATTGCATGATTTCAAGATACTGTTAGAAATATCCGAAGTATTGTGACCTTCATTGTGATATGAGAAAATTGGTCGATACGTTAAATTCCCATTATGTGTATTAATGTATGGTGATCCTTATTTTGGCGTTTACTCCTGACAGATGCAACGTAAATGAAAACCTTTTCCACCATGTAATAGGAAATTTCAAGCTCTATAATTTCGATTGTTTTAATTTTTTTCTAAAACCCCACTGTTTTCACGATATTTCCAAAAAACACGAAATCTCCCATTAGAGACAATGTTTATCATGTTTTCATTATCAATCGTCCAATATTTTACCTACATCGACACTAGCTTGCAATGCCTACTTGTACCCCAAATAACTTTGGTAGGTACCAAGTTTCATGCTAACATAGATATCAAAATGCTAAAATAAACTTTCCTCATTATTATCACCAGCAATTTTATTTCATTTTACAATTTTTGAGGGGGTTTGTACCTATTACATGTTGTAAGGAATGCTCTCCAATTTATTGAACAATTTTTACAGAGAATACTCAATAGGGTATTTTGCAAAGTTATTCACAAAACACACAACGTTGAAAATTTAGGTAATTTTCTACACATTTTTGTAGTTATTTTACGATACTTCTCTTATTCTTATTGCTTCTACATTTACAATTTTTTTTACTCAATAATGTTACATCGTACGTTCTAGATGTTGATGCAAACTTCACATGTCCATCATAAATAGATCACGGGACACACATTTTCAAAATAGATCATTCATGGCCCCTTTCAATATTTTAAGTGGGCAAACATCATCACTTTTACTCGTATTTATTACACAAGGGGAGCAAGAAGTTTCATGAAACACCCTGTACATCATATTGTAGAATATGTAACCATTACCTCATTTAAAATTTCCGAACAACGTTTGTAATATGGTTGATCTTTGAAGAACAATTTCAACACAACAAAAGCTCCGTGCAACAATATAGTTGCATCGTTAGCAACTTGTTTCCCATCTTCCTTATACCATGGCTTTTTATTCCTTCGTAATTCAGCTTGATCGCCTATATCATCCAATACAGCGTAAGCGGATAGTACCTACAAGAGATAAAACTTCGTGATAAAATATCAATCTTTAATTCTAAAGGAGTACTCACTTGTTCTAGTAGATAACCCATGAGCGCAACTCGTAACATATGTTCGTTAGTGAGCATAGTTTTTGGGGCTAATTGCTGATAAGTGTAGTAACAAATTTTAAACCTCCAGTCTCTTCCTCCAGTTACATTGTAAAGTATTTGCTGTAAATGAATTAAACTCATTGAACGAGCAGTTTTAATTCGCAAATATTAGATATAAGTATTTATTTATGCTCGTAATATAGGTACGAACCTTTTTATTTCGTTCAGCTAAAAGCGGCATATTCAAACAAATCTGAGGATCTGATTGCACCGCGATAGCGATTTCTCGAGCGGCGTTGATTCTGGATTCATGATTATCTTCATTAGCGTTAAATTTACTTAATTGGTGATTGTATTCTCTGAGAATTGAAAATATAATAAATTATGCTATTTTAGAAAAACATTTTTAATGAGATGATAATTATTATCATGTTAGACTTGATGCGATTTAGGAGATATGGTCGAACAGGTACATCATTCCAAGCAAAGGTTTATAATGATATTTAAAAGTTTGAATGGATTTCGCAACTTTTACACGAAATTCAAAAGTAACAATACACATCATGTATCTGATTACTCACTAATATAAATCAAAGTCAATAAATCACTTATTTCATTTCATACAGCTTTTAATTGCATATTGAATTTTTCGATTCAACGACAATTCGCACCTCGAAAGTTTGCATGGTAGCTTACACAGTTTTTAGACAGGGGTACAGACTCTTAATCTCAACCGTTTTTGTTGCGATTTAGCTCAGGAGAAAGCTGTGGAGTCAGACCATGATCCTTCGCTGATTTCCCCCTGCATATTATTTGCCCTCTTACAGCCACCGATCTATAGGTATATTTTTTATTCAAATCTGATGTGAAAAAGCGTCTGAACGTAATTATATAAAGATGCTGCTACCAAAATTTAAACTTTTTCTATGCATATCTTCAGTCTTCACACCCCTTTAGAAAATATACAATAGAGTACATTTCAAAAACTGCAACTGCAATGACTAAAAAATTCAGCAAAAAATTAGGCAGGAAATTAGTTATTATAATAATTGTACTTTTTTACCATTTGAAATTCTTTGATACATTTGAACAAATTTTCACATTTCACACCGCCGGTGTGATTGAAAAAAAAAAATCATTTTATGCATATAAGAAATTATCAAGGATTCTAATTATTTGCCTGTACATTATGTTATAATTTATGAATGTGTTTGAAAGTGAAAATGCATATTAAAAATTTTCTTACCTTACACCGTTTTCTGAACGAGTGAAAAAATTTCTCCTCTTCATTGAATTCCTAAATATACACCGAATATAAGAAGCCATTTCTTTAGTTACGAGCATTCGAATAAACTGGTGATTGATGTACACGTGGAGCGTTATATCAAAACGTAGCAAGTCCATGTTTGCAAAAATCGCGTTAGAAGTGAATCAACAGGGGAATCGATTTCCAATGTTTAAAGAACGTTATCGGTCATTCTCAACGTTATAGTAGCGTGTTTTAGTTCTTCTTTTGTGTCAAAACTTAAAAGGCAATGACTCCACGAATCACCAAAAATAATGTAGATACAGGTATGCTGGCTCGTAATATTATTGTTTTTAAAAACGCATATAGATCTATAATAGACTTTCGTCCATGTAATCGAATCGTGTTTGAATACGTTTATTATTTTTCAAGCATAATGATCAAATCGAAAGATATAAAAACTACGCTACAAATTACCAACTGCCTTATGGCTTATGGTCTGAAAAAGATGTCAATTGTCAAATCACGATCCACGCCTTAACTTGTGTTGTATCAACGATGTCGATCAATCTAACAAGATAAGAGAGGCGATCGAGAAAGCGAAGGTACAGGAGACGGACGTCATGCGGGGTTTTAATGTTATTTACAACTGGATTCTTCTTATCATATATTAGAACTAAAAACAAATATGAAATGTTTCGTGTTTACTGTATATTAATCAAAACATTTTACTCGGACTTCCCGATGTGAGAAACTGTCACGTGGGGTTGTATTTACGAGGCTGTGAGATACACCTAGATGAAACGGTTAAAAATAAATATTTGTTTTAAATGTCACTCGGTATTGCTTATCTACCTGAAGTTGTTTGGTTGTACGAGCACGAATGAATAAATGGTGAAATATGAAACGATATTTTATTGTGATATTTTTAAGTATTTGTGTACTGGAACCACGGTGTGCTGCGCGAACTCTTACACGTTGCTCTTTTATTATATCTAAACGAGTCGTTTATGGAAATTATTTATGCAAGGGATAATGAGAAGGCAGTGTGGTGTAGTGGTGTGTGTGTGAATAACTGAAGGGGGAACAACTGTACGAGAAGAGGGTCTTTCGAGTTCTAAGAGCATGCATTACCATCTCGGTGAGTTGTATTTAAGCACGTCTTGAACTAAGTCGCTATAATTGTGTGAAGTAATAACACAGCTACTACATACCGTGCGTCCAAGTGATTGGGGTACAATTAACGCAAAAATCTCAGTTTGTTGATAACATAAAAAGAGAATTAAATTACAATTTCTAAATCAAAAATCATTTTTAAAATTACTTTGATGAATTTCAAGACTGATAAATTCATTTCGACTACATTACAATTTCTTTGCATTTGAAAAAATCGATTTTAAATAACTGGAAAAGAGATTTTTTCGCTGATTGTACCCGAATCACTTGCACGCACGGTACATATAGGTAATTCAGCATTTAGAAATAATATACGTCACGTACCTAACAACCAATCATAAGGCTAGAATGTGATAAAATCTTGGTAATCTCATTTCTACCTTCCTAAATAATATCGGTCAGTTTCCAATGAACGACTGAAATTCGTTTGTGATTTGAATCATCAGCTGATTTATATTTTTGACGAGTAAGTCAAGGTAATTATCTACCACTATTGATAAAATTCACTTTTCACAAAATAAAAGTAAAACACTTTTTGATTCACAATTTTTGATGTATTCGTGTACATTTTTAGCTTTTTCCGAGCAAATTTGGGGGAGGGGGTAGAAAAAAAATTTGATATTTTCTGTTCGTGGTAATTTAAGCTTTTTCTTTGATCGGTGCATTTGAACTTTTAATTTTAAAAATATGTAAAAATTTTTAAAAAAGTTACACCCAATATAAGGGAAAAGATCAAATTGTTGGAAAAAATCGTTGAAGAAAAAGTTTTGATGGAAAAATGCGAATTTTGGTATTTGCTTTGTTCGGAAACTCTTCAAAAACTATCGGACAGTTTTCGTTGAAATTTTAAATTTGAGTTTCAATTACCGCGTAGATGGTTTTTAAGCAAATTTGAAATCTATCGTTCAAAGGGGGGGGAGAGGAAAATTTTTTAACCTATTCTACATTAGCGTTCTTAGAGTGAATATAAATTGATTAATTAGTAAGTAAAAATTTTTTGTTTTTATTCATTTATTCCTTAAGAGTACTATTTAATTAATTTTTTAGAGTTTTTGATTTACCTCAAAATGATGTGATTCACTTAAATTTCGAGAGAGGTTGAAGGAGGTGGGGCGCCATTAGCTAAAAATTATTGCTTATAATCTCACTGGAAAAAGTGAGTCGAGGACACCAAAATATTCGAATTCCAGTTTCTCTTGTTAATTTGGAGGAGAGTTGACAAGTTTTTTTTTTTTTTTTAATGGAAAATGAACCAAATAAATTTTTTACATACAACAGAAAAAATAAAACTCAACTTTCTCAAAATAAAATGATTCAATGAAAGTACCTATAATTTTTCTCAATGAACTATAACTATACGTTTTACACATTCTACAGGCAATTCCTGGAGTCTTAGCGAATGAACAGGAAATCCAAGAACACATGGGTGGGCTGTAACCAATCTTAGCCCACCCTAATTAAAGCCCTATATTTCAGTATTGCTATCAGACATTTGATGTTTTGAGGGTATGATTTGCTAGCTCCTGATTTATCTAGTCGAAACCCCACGTTGAGGCTTTTGTAGGTTTGAAGATTTCCTTATCGACGTTTTCTCTGTTTGAATATCTTAAGACCCATTTAATTCCCAATTTCCTATTTATAGACCTTTATCGACGCCGTACGCCATACTCCATAATTATTCTTACGAATCGAACTCATGCATTAAATTCAACTTGGCGTATCGATGAAGTGGGAAATTAATTTTTGGCGTTTATAAAATCATAAACGCGTCTATTCCTCGTCTAATACATAAAACAGACGAAAACATCGATAAATTGGCAAGATTAGATGGTAAATAAATATTGACGCAGCGGGTTAGCTGCCGTGGGCCGTGGGTAGCGGACGCGGTCGCTGTACTAAATAGACAAGATTAACATACTCGGTTCAAACGACAGTCAGTCGTGATTAGAAATAGACTGCGAGTGGATGTTCGGCGAGTGCGTACGGTTGTGGTTGAAAGTACGTAAATTTAACAATTTAAAGATGTCATTTTTGAAATGAAATTTTCCAGTGTTTTGGTCATTTGGTGTGGATGTGTGGTGCGGTGGTTGAATGTGGAAGCTTCAGTTCCTTTAATTAGAGGTAGCCTGGTTGAAAAATATTAATTTAAATTAAGCTTATAAGGTTTGAAAAAATTAACTATGATGTTGGAATTAAGTAATCATTTCGTAGGTCATCGCGTGTCCGGCAATTGCAGATTTACCGGTTGTAGGCGGTAAATTTGTTGTAGATTTTTGATTTACTAACAGGTTCAAAATGTTAAAAAATATATTTTATTAAATATCTACTAAAATAGATGTACAATAAGTTTTTTAAGGAAAAAATTTGACAAATTACTAAAGAAAAAAATTGTTCCTCAGGGCTTTCCTCTGTGTCCGCTGTCCATACCTAAATTTTCCGGTGATAATTTTGATGGACTGACGTAGTAATTAATTACAGAGAACTTAAGTTATGACGATTGTATGAATTGATAATTTAAAGTTACGCTCGCTTATGGTCGTACATTATAATTATCAGAAAATTCGATAATTGATATAGCACTCATTGACTCGTCGTTATCATGCAAAATAACAGTTCCCGACGTCTCGAGTAATGGCTATGCATACATATTAGCTGGTTCATTAAATATTACGTTGAACATTTCAAAGTACATGATTGATTTATAATACTTGTTGAATTGCCTCATATTTCATTCATTTATTTTAATTATTCAGTTCAAATTCCAGAACGTGAATCAGTGTTAATAAAAAAATTACAAAAACTCAATTACATGTAATTTTAGTTCAACTTCCTCAAAAGGATAAAAGTCAAAGGCGTGTTTTCTAAACTATAGATGAAGTGATGTTACCGAGTACATTCAACCATTTATTGCTAGGAACCTCACGATAGCTACGAAAAAAAATATTATATAAAACTGATACATTAATGTATCCAACGGTCAACAATTGTGTAGAAATCCGACAGAAATCAAACATTTAAAAAAAAAGGATTAGTTCAGAAAACATGCTAAATTAATGATAGAAAGATTTCTGGTCCTTATGAAAATTTTCCAATTTCGCATAGTTTGAAAAAAAATTCAAACGAAATTCTTTCCATTCATTTTTCGTGAAAAATAGATAATTTTTTTGTTCACCATTCTGGGCTAGTTTTCGAAGTCACCAAGTTACCGATTACTTTTCATGAAAATTTGAAATACAAATTAGCTACTGAAATACAACACAGTCTGTAAATGCAATTTCCTACATTGACTTAAATGTATTATTTTTCTTTGAAATGTATTTCCACCGAGATAACTCGAATTCTGTATCTCGCCACTTCATTAATCTCATGTGATAAAATCATTGCATAACTTCAATTCCAGATTAATTATTTTTTGATTTCGGTAGCGGCATTTAAAGGCGACACTTCGGACTTCGCTCGGCGTGTTTTATGATCATTTGCCCACTGAAGTGATACAGTTGGGATAAAATGAAGTGAACAATTTTGTTTTTATGTTTCAGATGACGACTGTTGTAGAAGCGTGAAAGGAGCATGCGGACAACTATGTCAACAGGTATATATATCTACACTGTTTGCTTATAATATGGGCATAATTATATTCTCCATCAGTATTGACGGTAGCCCTTTGACTATAATACTAGATGGACCGAGTTACGTGTAGGTTCCCCCACACTGCGAAAACAAAACGAAAACATAAATAAAACATCAAACATGAAACATTTTTGAAATATCTGTTTCAAAAATAATTCAAAACATTCTACCCACATACCGGGTGACTACTTGATTCGAGCACCCCAAGCGCAAAAATCTTTCCCTGATAGAAATAATTTATATATTTGAATGATATTAGCTAGAATAAATAGCATAAATGATATTTATTTAATGCTTAAAAGCGTTTATCAATGAAATGCAAAATTTTAATCTATGCTTTCGTTGTCAAAAATGCATAAATGTTTTGAATTTTTTCACCTTTTTGCTAATTTTTTCGCTTGGGTGCTCGAATCAAGTAGTCACCTGATATATGACTCTTGCACTATTTGTACATTACAACGTGTTTTGACTGTTTTGGTGTTTTCATTTTTTTTATTCGTACATTTAGTTACGATAATTTTCAAAATAAAATTAGTTAATTATAATGAATACTTACCGATGAAGCGATTTTTAGTTGAAAAATCCAATTTTTAAAATAATATTTTCCAATTTACAACTATTGTTTCAATGATATGTTTTGAAAGAAAACTGTTTCGAGCATTATGTTTCGAAACAGTCCAAAACAAATGAAATATGTTTCAAAACATCCATGTTTTGGAAAAATTTTGTGAAACACATGCTTCAAATTGGTTTAAAAACTTCGATGTTTCAGTTTTGTTTTATTAATATGGGACCACCTTAAGAAAACTGTGATGAAACCTTTGACTGTATACCCATGGACCGCTCGAACTGTGAAGAAAAATTCTGTCGATATCAAGTGAACACTAGGGTGGGTCGATTTTCACTTTTTTTGGAAAATTAAGAATGTACCTAGTTCAATGGTTGCAAAATCATCCCAATAGAATGTAAAAAAAATTTCAGCCCTCTAGGTCAATATTTACCCCTCCCATAATTGAGTCAAAGTTTGTAAATAAGCAAATTTTTTCAAAAAATTTCAAAAAATTTTGTTAGACTTATTTAAATTTTTTTTGCGTTTAAACATCATGTTTTGCCTTCCCAACTTCGAAAAAAAATTAAAACGCCAATTTTTCCTCCATCCAGGGGTTCCAAAAATACCTAAAATATGTGCTAAAATACCTTATTTTACCTGTTTTTCCATTTTATTTAATATCATTTATTAGCTCTTAATAATTAATTGATATTGTGTAAAAGATAGTAGCTGAGTACAATTATGTGGTATTCCTCAGTATTTAAGCTCAGACAATACATATATTGGTTCATTTTCACAATAAGGGGTCTCCAAAATGGTCATTGTATGAGTAATTACAATTTACCATTTCTACCTAGCTAAGAGTTACTTAATACTCATACTTACAATATTCAATGATTCAATTGGCAAATAATTGCACAGCTCTTTGCTTTATACCAGAACTCACCACGCGGAGGTGGCTGTGCATCGAGTTCCTCCGGCCAGCCGGGTAATAGGCAAGAACTTACCGAATTATTCAAATTTTGAAATCTTTCTTAAATTCGAAAGATGGCATCATCTAGAAATGAAAATAAGGAAACGGTTTGTAGCGGAATGAATATTTGGTGTGAAAAGGATTTAAAAATGTAAGAAAATCTAACCTGTCGCGATTTCAAACGAGATTTACTTCCTACTGTGACAGAGTGGGGGCGAACATCAGCTGTTAAGCAGCTCAACGCATATGACTGATGCACGTCTATCGGCTAGACGTTGGATAATTTAAATATACCTACGTATATAAATGAGTATTTGAAAATTTGTAGTTGATATAACAGTAAAGAGCTGCGCTATATTCGTCATTCAAAATTATGTTGTAAGAATGAGTATAAAATAGAGCTAAGTTATTGGCTATTTTGGGTACTTTTCAAATTGTAAAAATGAACCAATATATGTATTGTCTGAGCTTAAATACTGAGGAATACCACATAATTGTACTCAGCTACTATCTTTTACACAATATCAATTAATTATTAAGAGCTAATAAATGATATTAAATAAAATGGAAAAACAGGTAAAATAAGGTATTTTAGCACATATTTTAGGTATTTTTGGAACCCCTGGATGGAGGAAAAATTGGCGTTTTAATTTTTTTTCGAAGTTGGGAAGGCAAAACATGATGTTTAAACGCAAAAAAAAATTTAAATAAGTCTAACAAAATTTTTTGAAATTTTTTGAAAAAATTTGCTTATTTACAAACTTTGACTCAATTATGGGAGGGGTAAATATTGACCTAGAGGGCTGAAATTTTTTTTACATTCTATTGGGATGATTTTGCAACCATTGAACTAGGTACATTCTTAATTTTCCAAAAAAAGTGAAAATCGACCCACCCTAGTGAACACTCTCAGGCCAAAATGCATCTATGCATGCGCGAGTTAAAGATAACAACAGGAACAGCTGATACCAGTTAAACTTGTAATACTTGAAACTTGAAATAATATTGATAACTTTGAACTCACGCATGCGCAGACGCATTTTGATCTGGGAGCGTTCACTTGATATCGACAGAAATTTGTGCTATTGTAAACAATGAGTTCGAGCGGTCCAGGGATATTATTTTGATTTCAAGAGATTTCAAGCCGTACCATTAGCGTGAAATAAATTTGCGCATGCGCATAAAGAATTTAGTCATGAATGTTCTAAGAAAATTTGTATAATGTTGGGTTGGCATTTGCTTGTTGCTAACTCGATCCATCTAATATATAGTCAATTAGTCAAAGCAGTAGCTTATTATTGTATCGCTGGATAAGATATTATATTTTGAAAAGCCACGATTGACCCAAGAATAGAAATTTTGCCTTTTCATTCTTCTTTCAGACCCAATAAACTTTTTTCTGGGTTTTTAATTGGCGCTTGTTCAGATTTTCGGATAATGTTGGTAACTTCTTCACACACGTACTAAGACACCTATCTATCCCCTCTAAAACAACTCAGAAGTTGCATTTATGATATGCAAAGAGTTCCCCTCCTGGAACCATCTTTCGTTCTGATTCCCCTTCTAGTCCATCTATAAAAATTGGATTTTCATTAATTCATATGCTGTACTAAAGCCGTAATCAAGATAATTATATCAGTGGGAAGAGTTTTGAAAATTAGTTTCAGAAAATATATTTTGCAGGCATACAACCAAGGTAATGAGGAGAAAGCGAAAAGGGGGAGATTTTTTAGGGAGGCATTAATGAATGTACTCCAGAACATAATTATTCAAGGCGATGACAAATTTTTTGTGATGAGTCATAGCAAATTTAGTAGTTTTAATCAATTAATTATGAAAAATTTGTTTAAAAAAAAAAATTTAAATATAATATATTTCAGTATTAATTTATAAGACGACTGTCATTATTGAAGAATTATACTGACACGTAAGGTTTCATAATATCCACCTCGCTCACGCAGAGAGGAGGTGTGTAGGGGCGCGACCAAAAGGCACGGAGACCATTTACCCGATTAGGGCCCTGGTTTCCGTGTCACCAACGAAAAAAGACAAAGATGAATTCGCAATATTTATTGAGCGCGATGATGATAAATGTTCACCAAAAATAAATAAATAAAAAAAAATGTGACGTACTTAAACTTAAAACGCTTACGAAACTTGAACACCCACGTAAAACAAGATAACGTACGACTCGACGATGTTAGTCTTACGGAGTCCAAAAAAAGACAAAGCTCGGCCGTCCGTACCGGTTTGTATACCGGCTCACGCCAAGCTTCGGGGCTCGGTGATTGGTCCGATAAGCGATATTGTACGATCGCCTATCGACACAATCACCTTTATTAATTTTGACCAGGAATAGGCATGCCAGAAATGAGGAAATTAAATTTTGTAATGCCTATCCCTGTACCTATTTTTTCAAAAATGATGTACCCCCTCAATTCTACGTTACATATTCTCCCCCGCCAGAAAAATAAAAGTTGAGAACCAACTTTTACCCATCCGGTTGGATCCTCGAATTCTTAACATATTATTGAGGAGATATTGGGGAGTTCAGCTTAGCGTGAAGGACGGCGAGCTCTGCTTACAAAAGAAAAACTATTGAAAACCAAAAAGGATGCCAAAAAGGAAATGAAATAAAAATGAAATTTTGAATTTGGAGAATTAAATATAAAACAAAAGAAAAATGAAAAGAAAAAAAAATGAAATTAAAAATTTGAACAGTTACAAACGCAAAAAAAATAAAAAATATCTTCGTTGATTTTGATTTTTTTTTTTTTTTTTTTTTTTTTTGATTTGATTTTATTTACAAGCTTAAAACTACTGTATGCGTTGGTCGAAGATCGGTTTCTTGAGTTCAGACGCCGTTCCATTCTGACATAAACTCGATGAAGTTGTAAGTCCGTGTTTTGACTCACTCCGGTACAAATTTGAGCGAACGTATATTCGCAAATTTGACCGAGTTGTCATCTTCCTTCACAAGTCGGTAGTAATTAGGAAAATGTTCCGAGTGTACGCGATATGGACCGTCGTAGACTGGCGATAGTTTAGCGGCAATTCCTTTTGCCCCCTGCGAGAGAGTATGTAACCTCACATAGGCGCGCTCACCAGGTTTGAGCTTACGAATTTTGGTTCGGCTATCATGATAGAGCTTTCGTTTGTTAAATGAAGCCGCTAGATTCCGACGGATTTTTTCGTTTACTTGCTCCATCTCTCGAACCTTTTCTCGCGGATATAAACGGTCGATATCGTCGATGTATTTTCGACGATACATTGCTTCGTACGGAACTTCTCCGGTAACTGACGATTCGGTAATATTGAGCTTCAACTCCACATCTTTGAGTACATGAGCCCATTTTCGATGTTTTCCGGCGCAATAGATACGAAAAGCTGCACCAATCACGGACATAGTCCGTTCCACCGGATTAGACGTGGGTGTGTATGTCGCCGTTTTTCGACATTCAATTCCGCGACTACGTAGTTCGTGAGCCCAATATTCCGATCTGAATTGCGGTCCATTATCGCTTAATATGGCCGCAGGCTTTCCATGATCATGGATCCATTTCTCGACGGCTTTTACCGTCGACGTCGCCGTTGCAAACTTTGTAGGAAAAAGTCGCGTGAACTTTGAAAACAGATCTTGCATGACGATGACGTAACGGGATGCAGATCTGGAAACTGGTAACGGGCCATAGTAGTCGATAGCGACAAGCTCGTTGATTGACGATGGTAATTTAGAATGTAGGGGCCCAGATGATGAACTGTTCGATTTTTTCATGGTCTGGCACTCGACACATTGGTTCACCATTTTGTAGGCCATGGTTGTTAACCCAGGCCAGTCGAAACGTCGGCGAAGTAATCGAATTAATTTCGCGATTCCGACGTGACCATAGAATAGGTGATAATACGTCACCAATCGTCGTCGTAATTCACTGGGCACATACATTCGGTCTTCTCCATCGTAACCTTGAAAATAATACAGTTTCGATGAAGGGTTGAATCGTAGCCGGGTATTTTTCCTAGCAAGTAGGACTGGAATGAAGGGATCGCGTTTCTGGAATAATTGGAGATTTCTCAAGTCACGAATTAACGTTGTATCCACCTTGTAGTCGAAAAGTTCGATTTTAGTTCCGATGTTTTCGAACTTAAAATCGATCGGTGCTGCGCTGTCGGCTTCTCTGCGGTCCGCTGTCCTCAAGAATCGCGATAAAGTATCCGCTACCGTATTCGCTTTTCCGGCGATATGCCGCAACTCGAAATCAAATTTTCTAGGAATACAAACCAGCGATTTAATCGCGCGGGAAGCAGCTCTCTTCTCTTCAAGAAGACATTTGCAGCGTTATCCGTGTATATTATGATTTTACGGCCGCAGAGCAGGTGAAAATTCTTTGATAGAACATGAATAATCGCCAAGAGCTCGAGTTCAGTAGTCGTGTAGTTTTGCTCGTGCGGATGTACGATTCGTGATGTAAATCCAATTGGCTTTGCTGCGTCCTTTTTGTCGACTTGATAAATCATTCCTGCGATTCCTTTAATCGATGCATCCGTACAGATGTGAAACGGGAGCTCGAAATCTGGGTGGCTTTGTAGGGTGGCGTTAACGAGGGCTGACTTCAATTCTTGGAACGCATCTTCATGTTCCTTTTTCCAGACGAACTTGATTCCCTCCTTCATGAGGTCAAAAAGTGGTCCGCCGATTTGAGTGATACACGGGATATACGATCGATAATAATTAATCGTTCCCATGAACGATTGAAGTCCTTTTCGGTTGACAGGTGCAGGAATATTTCGGATTGATTCCACCTTCTCCGGATTCGGTCGTGTGCCATCTTTGTCGATTATCAAGCCGAGATATTTTATCTCTTGCTTCGCCCACTGACACTTCTTAAACGACAATGTCATTTGGGCGTCTCGAATTTTGGACAACACTGTCCGAATGTGTCCAAGATGCTCCGTCCAATTTGACGAAAAACGAGTACGTCGTCTACATATGCCGAAACGAACGATTCACAGTTCGCTAGAACGCGTTGCATAGCCGCTATGAAAGCCGGCATGCTGTCTTTCGTCCCGTAAGGGACACGCGTGAATTCAAAATGCTTGCCTTCGAACGAGAATGCCGTTACCTTTCGATCTTTCTCCGCTAACGGGATTTGGAGGAAGCCGTTGTTGAAGTCAATCGAAGTAAAAAACTTCGATCCGGCAAATCGATATTTAAGGTCTTCTATTTTCGGCACCTCGTTCGCGTGCATTACTATGAACTCGTTCAAGGGTCGATAGTCGCCGCAGGTACGGGTCGAACCATCGCTCTTGTTGGCGTAGACGAGTGCGTTTCGATGAGGTGAGGTGGAGGGTACGATTATTTCTTCCTGGAGCCAAGCTTTAATTGTTTTCTCGACATCTGCTTTGCGCGTCATTGGAGGCGCTCGATACTTGCACCAGATATGAGTTGGCTCTTTAACATAATCGAAATGGTGCAAATATACGTTGCATTTTCCCGTTCTTCCGTCGAATAAAATTGAAAAATCGTTGATCAATGATCGTAGCTCGTTGATCTGTTTTGACGTTAGCTCAGGATTTTCAACGACAATGTTGAGTGGATCAATTTGACCAACCGTGCATATGTCGATACCGTTGCAATCCAGATTCGCTGGAAGTAGCACTGCTGAGCCATTTAAGATGATGCGAGTCTTGAAATAATCACCCAGGTCTTCAGCACTCGGGACGTACGATTGAATCAACGAGATCGTGTTGTCATCCAATTTTTGGGCAATCCATGCAGGTGACGAGTCCTCGAAAGGTACGTAATGATACTCTGATTCACCTGGAAACGATAATCGATGCTTGAATGTTTCGAAATCAGTTGCCATTCTCAAATCAATAATCAAATTTCGACCAAATAAAATTCGACGATTTAATCCGGGGAGAACTGCGACAGATGTTCGGATGAGTCGTTTGTCGCCGCTTTCAATACGTGGGAATTGGAAATCGATCACTGCACAAATTTTCGGTGCAATTGCAGCTTTTCCTGCCGCCATTGTGAATCGAAGATTACTTCCACGCATGCTGATTTCAGAGTGTACCGCTTCCGGAGATTTTCGTTTCAATTCCTCATACAATTCGGTGCCGATGAAACTGAAACTAGCGCCACTGTCAATAAGAACGACTTCATTTATTGAGCCGATGGTGATAAGCGCGAGCGGTGATCGATCAGCGACAAGTTTACTGTTCGTTTTAGGGGAGTTGAGTGGATCTTCCTCCAAATCATCTTCGATCACGTTGATCGACGATTCTCCAGCATTCTGGACTACCTCACTCATCAGTGATTCCTCGATTGGAATTTTCGAAACTTGAGATTCTGCATCGACATTTTGTGTCGAAGGAAAACATACGTCAGCACTGAAAACCGGTTTCACTGGTTCGATGTTTTCTCCACCAGTATATTCGTCGATGACATTGACGGCTTTTTCGGCGTTAAACCGTTTTAGAATCGCCTTAGGTGGATCGATGATTTTCGCAGGAGATGAGGACGATGTTTTTTCCTCAACCGGTTTAGTCGGATCTAGACGTTCGATCCAATTTTTTAGTAGCTTACAGATGAGTCGATACGCGTCGATGCTCCAGTGAACGTAATCTGGTTTCCCATTTGGCGCGAGCTGTCGATACATCTGTAAACGCGTGTTATACGTGATTCGATCTCCAACGACATACAGGTACTCTTTATCTCGAACGTATTCGGGTTTGCGCTGTACGAAGTATTTGAAGGCGTTGAAACAGCGGGTGTACGGGAAGTCTTGACATTTGAATAAAATTGTCGAATTTAATTCCCGTAATCGTCGCCAATATGCGACGTCATTTTCCCGATTGAGATGAGGAGCGATTTGGAGAATTAAGATGTTTTCAGCTCCAAGTTCCTTGAGTCGTCGGATGATTTTTGTTAGGATAGGGCGAATTTCGGTGTCATCGTATTTGACCGAAATTACATCATTGGTACCGATGTGTACAATGACGTGTTTACTGTAGAGTTTGTCGATCGCTTTCAATTCATTGTATAGTCCTTTGATCGAATTTCCGGACCTACACAATGAAAAGTCATCAGCTGGCATGCCTTCCGACAAGATTCCCTTTGCAATAGAATCGCCGATTATTTGGCATCCGTGCCATGTGGCTGGTCTAAGCGAGTTCGACGGCGGAGGTGAGCTCTTCAGATTTGGTTGGACAGTCGACGGCTGAGCTCGCGTCATCGACTGATGGGAGTTTAAAGTCGGCTTTTTCTCGACTTTTTCCTTCCGCTTTTCTCGAATAATTCGTGGAAAATCTTTCTTCTTGATGGTAGATTTTTCGAGTGCACAAATCTCACCATCGGATCCGGCTAAGTAGTAATTGTAGTCGGATGTGTTTGGAAGTTCAATTTCTGATTCGTTCGCGGAGTCGGATGCGTCAGATGAGGTCGAAAAATACATTTCGTCGTCATCGATGTTTTCGACGAAATTGACCGATTGATTCCGATTGAACCGGTTATTATTGGATCGCTGGAACGGCTTGAATGATTTTAGTTTGTCGTTACTCTTAAATTTGGACATAAAATTCGTTTTCCAGGATGCTTCGAATTTTGGTGGTGTGAGACGTTGTGAAGAATCGTTCTCATCTCGATCCATGAACTGATCGAGATTTCGTTTGTTGAATTTTGACGCGTTGGGTTTGATATTCAAACTCAGCCGCTTATTTCGGCTTTCTCGTCGCTTAATCATGTCCAATAATGCCTCGTATTCGGATTTTGAGACATTGTCGAGATCGTAGACATCGGCGAGGAAATCTTCTATCATGTTCATGAATTCTTTCGGTAGCCTCTCTGCCAACATAGTGTAGCTAACTTCGGGTGGAACGATGGTGTTGTACTTCATTCGGTCAATCCAGAAGAATGCGAATTCATGAACCGATTGTCCCATATACATCGGGTAGGACACTTTGATTAATTCGAGCCACTCGTTCGATTGAGCGACTTTCGAATAAAACGTTTCCAAGAACGATTCGATGATTTCATGCAATGGTGCGTCACGATCGGCGGAATTTCTCCATGGAGCAGCCTCGCCAATCATCAGTGCAAGAATTGACTGCACCGCTTCGAAAATGGTCTTGCAATAGGGTAAAACACGATGTCCCCATTCAGCGATAAATTGACAGGGAGAACGAATATCGACCGCTGGATTCCAAGGTCGAATCGACTTGTACTCGCCAAACACCTTTTTCACAGCTTTTCGCGTTCTTGCGGAGACGAAACCTTTTGCTGCTCCACATTTTCGCAGTATCGGTGATCTGTGAGCAGACTCATTCAAAAGGTCTAAATCATGTTGTTGAGCCTCATCTAAATCGGAGCGAAAACTGGATTCATTCGATGACGTGTTATTTCGACGAGGGTTCAGGGAAGCAAATCGCTGAGGTATAGTACCGGAATCGTCCACTTCTTGCATTTCGGAAACGGATTCGATGTTATCAGTTCGATTTACATCAGTTTGCGTCGGTGGTGGGGGTATACTTCGATTCTGCTCGGTGTTTGCAGCAGTAATCGGATCATCTGTCCAAGAAACACGACGATTTCTCCGAATGGTTGGATTCGGAGTGGAGGTTGGAACAGCGGTGGTTAAATCCGGTTGCGTGATGTTTGGACTCGTCGACGCGGGAGTCGTATTGGAATTCGGATTAGTTTCTGCTAGACGACTTTCGATCATTCTATCGACAGCGCTGATGATCGTTTGTGTTTGGGTCCTCTGAGCCTCAAGAATTGCCTGTACGACCTCACTCATTATTTCTTTCAACGCTATTGGAGTTAATGAACCACTCATAGGATCGACTGGTGCTTGCGCGGTAGAACGCGCTTCGGTAGGAACGGTACTACTGGAGTCGGTCGTGGTCGATTGTGAATCACGTTCATTTTGGGACGAACTTTGGGTTGGATGATTTTCGGGAATTTGATCGTTTTCCGCAGAATGAACGTCTACTGGAACCTCGATAATGTTTTTGTTAACCTTTTTTCGCGATTTTTTTGATCGAGCAGGTTCAGCTGTTGGTGAATTCATGGGTGAGGATGGTATCGAGTCCGTATTTAGAAACCAATCTATTGTGAGATTTGGATTGGTCTCCATGCATGATTGTAAGTATCCCGTAATTGTACGAAACATTCCTACAGATAACACTGCGAGCTTTTCGTGTGGCATATCTCGAGTAGTTTGAAGAAGTATCTCATCTGGCACATTTAGAGGATCCAATGGCCTAGTATCGGGCATTGCGGTTTGAATATCCACATTTGGTTCAGCTGACAGGTCGCTGGAAACTCGCGACGGTGACCGTGATAGTAAGGCGTCGTTGAGATCACTTAGATCGTTGGACGCATTTCCACTTGGTACAGCCGCATTACCGCTGATAATGACTGATTCGGGTGCAATACTAGTTACATTTGGAGTCGTTTCAGGATCATCGCTGACATATAGGGTGACATTTAAACTCTCGTTCGGACTTTTATCCGATTCGCGAGAAGGCGATTGTGTAGGAGAATCTCAGGCGAATTCTCACGGGAACGCGTTGGAGAATTTATAGGAGAGTTTTCGGGCGATGATTCCGCAGACGTTTCTACTGCAGCTTCGATGGCAGATGCACTCGGCGTACTTTTTGGCGAGGTACTTGGAGAAAGTAGTTTCCCTCGAGCCCCTTCCTCTTTCCGCCTTTCCGCCTCCGCAAGCTCATTCGCTTTCCTTCGAGTCATTCGTTCGACTGACTCATTGGTACAACTGTTTTTGGTGGTGACTTGGGTGGAACTGGTGGAAGTCCTTTTCCACGCATTTCAGCCAAAATACTCGCGAGCGAAAAACCAAACGACGAACTTTAAAGAGCCTAACTTCTTGCGAGATACCCTTCTCGGGGATGGAATCCGAGTTTTGGTCGACTAAATTTTGATTTAATTAGCCAAAAGTTTTTAAAAAAGATTTTATAATTTTATTCTGCGTAAAAAAAAATTGTTCTAAAATGATAAGGAAAGGGGGGAACTGAATCAGCAGCCCATCGCTTACCAACAATGGTTGCATTCAAATCTAACAACGATATACGTTCGATGATGTGCTACTCATAAGAATAGGTAAATAAATTAATGACCCTCGAAATATATATTGAAGCGTAAAATCATGCATATATATCTATAAGAAAACCAGCAAAACATTCGCATATATCGGACCTCTATATCGATTCGTAAATCAATATGCTGCAATCAATCGTCTTATCGTAATGCCAATTCGAGCTCACAATCAATGATTTTTATTGTCGACCTTGATAGAATATTTTACCCAAATCGAAATTTTAATTCACGTAAATAAGATTTTCTTCAGGTCAGTTTTGCGATACGAGTGTAATGAGCAGATGTCAGCCTACCACCTCTCATACACCGCATCTAGACTATTTATTAATTCGAGCTTCAAACACTCACTCTCCTTAATGAATAGTTCCTTCTAACTTTTCCAAGAGATACGTTTGAGCGGGTCTCACAGGAAAGATAGGCTGTCTTTTCCTTTAGAGAGACGCTAACCCGAGCTTACTACTGTTAGTAACCGCACACGGCCTAACGATGGGGCTCGGACCCACGATCCCTTGAGAAAAATCGATGAACTAACCTAGATGTTAAAAATTCAGTAAAATATTATTTCGATCCTATCGACAATCTAAAAAAAATAAAAATAAATAAAAAAAAAAATGTCTAAATCGGGTTACCGGCATTTCGCACGGATTCAAATAACCACGTAGGCGCCACTGCTATATAACGGTATAACAGCACCGCGGATCAGAAATTATACTAAAAAAAATAAAAAATAAAATTACAATTTTTGTGATGTTAAATCCGATAGTAAATATTTTTTGAAATCGAAGATTAAAAACCGCATTTAAATCGGTTGAGTATTCGCAAATATATGCGAGATTCAAAATTCAAGATCGCTGAAAATAAAAATAAACACATTCGCGATCTTTTTACTTCGTTTACTGGTCACCTAGGTCGCGCGGAGACCTAATTGTTCGATGTTGATCGATAGAGGTATTTATCGGAAAGTTTAGGTATTATCGCCTATTCGCAAACGGTTGTTCTCCCATTAGTCGACCATGCGATGAGCCTATCTGCATGCTGCGCAAACCGATGTCAAGCGCAGCGAGCACATATGCAGTGAAGCTTACCACTACACACGCACCCTCCCAAATACGATTGACAAGAGCACGCGAACAAGCAAAAATCTGCTCTTATACCTATTCATTTGACTGTGTAAATTACCCATCCAATAATAGAAATTATTGGACAAGAACGTACACAGCAAATATATTTCCGATAGTGATTAGTCGAACTTAATAACTGAATATTAAAATTCGACGAAGTCTATCGTAAAAAGAAAAAGTCACATACATTAAGTGATTTTGAAATCGAAAATCTTTCATTTGTTTATCGGATATTTTAACCAAAATTTTTCATCTTCGAAGACGAATGTCATGATCGAACTCTTGATTAAATTTCATCGAACATCTTTATACCGATAAATCGACATATTCTGTCGAAATTAAACGTATTATTACTTGTAATAATTTATATCATGATTCCTACAATTGAAAGCATCGAAGCATGAACGATCCTGACGAAATTTCATCATTCACACTCGAAACTATAACCGGAAATATTCGATCTGATTTGTTCACTTATAATTACTCAGTGATATACATATAATTATAATGATGTTAACTGTTTTAATCACTTAATGACACATAGGTTCTACAGGATCGATTCTTCCTCCCGATTCTCCTCTGCTGATTAATTTCCGGCCACTATCTACATTCGCCCGATCGAACTTTCGAACCGAAGAACACCGAAATGCCCGAAATCGAGCCACCGAACACAAATCACCACTCCGCTGTACTTATCGAAGTCCTCCACGAACGTTTTTCGAAATCTGTCCGAACGACTACTCCTGTACTCGGTGATATTTTTTTTTTTTTTTTTTTGATATCACCGACTAGGTTTTATCTCCCCAAAAACCTATAAAAAACACTGCGATACCACTGGATAGTGGCGGCTTGTTCGTTTACCTATTTACATTTACAGTTACCTTGTTTTTGTTTTACCGATTGTTTGGATTAATCGATCGGACAGGTTTCTTCTACGTTCGCTTCTTCCTCCCATGTTCCATTAGAACAGCAATTCATGACCGAACACCCGAAACCGAACACTCGAACACCCATCGAAACGAACCCGACGGACGAACATAAAAACAACCGAAAACCACAACGAAAAAGCCGAGAAGGAAAAACCGATCCTTTGCAGAACACATCAAATTTGGCACACGATTGATTTTGCTTTTTCGAGATCGATCACATGCAAACATTTATAGCCAATTAACTTACAATATATACTACGCGTTTTCGAACGTCTCTTATCATCATTAGATTTTGGTTTTGCTGCTGAAACAGTTTTTCTACTCGGCGGAGTCCGAGTATTTTCGAAATTGAGCTCGTGCCATTTCTCACACGGCTTTTTGATTTTATTCACACTCCGATTTTTTCAATTTTTGATTTTTTTAAATTTAATTTTGGGCCAAGAGAAATTTCACGTTACGTTACATTTGCGTGGTGGCCTTTTTTCGAGTTCAAATGAACTCCCACGCACTAGATAGGGACTGAATGCCCTCCGTGGCCTTTTAGCTATCCGAATGGACCTGCCAAATGGTCCAATTCGGGCCCCACGTTGGGCGCCAAAAAGAAATATTATGACACGTAAGGTTTCATAATATCCACCTCGCTCACGCAGAGAGGAGGTGTGTAGGGGCGCGACCAAAAGGCACGGAGACCATTTACCCGATTAGGGCCCTGGTTTCCGTGTCACCAACGAAAAAAGACAAAGATGAATTCGCAATATTTATTGAGCGCGATGATGATAAATGTTCACCAAAAATAAATAAATAAAAAAAAATGTGACGTACTTAAACTTAAAACGCTTACGAAACTTGAACACCCACGTAAAACAAGATAACGTACGACTCGACGATGTTAGTCTTACGGAGTCCAAAAAAAGACAAAGCTCGGCCGTCCGTACCGGTTTGTATACCGGCTCACGCCAAGCTTCGGGGCTCGGTGATTGGTCCGATAAGCGATATTGTACGATCGCCTATCGACACAATCACCTTTATTAATTTTGACCAGGAATAGGCATGCCAGAAATGAGGAAATTAAATTTTGTAATGCCTATCCCTGTACCTATTTTTTCAAAAATGATGTACCCCCTCAATTCTACGTTACAATACGATTTAATAATATTTGAATATTCAAGAAACTGAGCTCATGGGGTTTTGACTTCCACGCCCCCACCCCTTGGCTATGGCTGTGTTTTGTATTCTTTGTATCATACCTGGTCATAATCAAACATTTTACTAATTTTTTAAGGTCAGAACCCACGAATATTCCCTTCAAAACATCTAAGGAGTTGAAATTGGCATTAATCACAAATGATAGCGCTATTAAATGTCAAATTTATGATGATGAAATTTATGATATTTTCTTTTCCTCCAGCTCTTCTTTTCGAACATCCGCCATTTTGAATCTATTTGGACCCAAATTCAAGAGTTCATGTTGTGCTTCCCAAATAATCCTACATGCCAAGATTAACCCTCCTAAATTCATTTTGTGAGGAGGTAGACACGTAAGATTTAAGAAATTTCACTCTACAAATTACAAAACTGCCTCAAAACGCAATAATTGGCTCTAATGCTTCTCAAGATCAACGTAGGAGACTGAAATTCACGTAATTAGGTGTCCTACATCAATTCTATGACATTAGATCATAATTAAAAATTTTGAGGCTGATGGGGTTCCTCCACTTATCCTCAAAATTTGAGTAAAACTGTCATCTTGAGTCGAATCAAAAATTTGAAAAAAAAAACGTGGAGATGTCATACAGCAATATCTTCACCAAATTTTGAGCGATCTTTTTGCATTGATATTTTCAGAATACTTTTTAGATTCAAAAAAATTTACTACACCCTTAATGTAGAAAATTGAATGAGATCGAATTATAAGAAATGTATAAATTGGAAATTTTTCAGGTGAAGGGGAGAGTAAGAAAAGTTGAATTGTAAAAATCATTTTGTTTCCATTTAATTTAAAATTTAGTGATGTTTATTTATCCATAAGATTAATTTTTTAGCGGAGGTTTCAACTCGAAACAGACTGCTGTTATAGGCAACGTTATTTGTGAAGGGAGGGGGGGGTCAGAGGAGAGTGAGGTCTTCAAACCTTTCCGTTACGCGCCATTTGTAATCATCTGGTATAAATGTCTAACTTTTTGGTGAATATAAATTATATATTTTCCCGCAAGCGAAACATTGGCGGATATGCATGAAATTCGCTCAAAAGTTGGTAAGAGACTCTTCTTAGAAAGGCAACAAAACTACCTTTTTGTTTTTTCGCTAAAATTCAAAATGGCGGATCACTCAAATTTTGAGGGGAACTGGAGAAAAGACAAATACCTCAAATTTATTGTTTTTGATTTCATATGAAAGAATTAGTCACTGGCACCATCATTTCCAAATTTCAGCTTCCTAAATGCATTTGAAGGGGTGTTGGAGTGAAAAATGTTTTTTTGAGGAAATTTTGAGTTATGGAATTTCTTGAATCTTTCATATCTTCACACCAAAACAACCTAGAAAGGTCAAACTTTGTGTGTGAGGTTGGTTGGTGACCAGAATATGACCTCTTGAATTTGGGTCAAAATGGATCCAAAATGGCGGATTATAAAAATTTGAGTAGAGCTTGAGAAGCCTCAAATTGGTAAAAATGTAATTAATGCGAACTCATATGAATATTAAAAATAGGAAGCATACTATATCCCAAATTCATCCCACCACATAATTTGGGGGGAGGGGTCATCGAACTCAAAATGTAGTTGGGCTACATGAGAGGTGGAAAATATTTTATTGTGGAGTTATGTGATGAAATGTGCCCAAGTGACTAACTTATTATGATCTTAGCTTCTCAAATGAATGCGGAAGGGAGTTGAGCAAAAAACAGCTTTTGAGGAATTTTTAAGTCATGAAATTCCTTGAATCTTCTGCATCTCCTTATCACATCAATCTAGAGAGGTTAAACTTTTTGTGTGAGGTTAGTTGGTGACCAGAGTATAACCTCTTGAATTTGGGTCAAAATGGATCCAAGCTTAAAAGACGGATTATAAAAATTTGACGATAATTTGAGGAACGTAAAGTACTTATAATATGAAAGATAAGTTCATATCGTATTAGTTGTTGAAAGAATTATATTGCATTCGGCTCGAAAATACGAATTGAAAATACCCGAAAAGACCATTCAAATTCGAAAATTTCTTTCTCTCGGAATTATATGAACGTTGTGCGACTTGTAATTACATTTCCAACGACTGGAACTATTCCAACGCTGTTTGTTAAATTCATAGAAGATTATGAAACGACAATAAAGTCGACATGTACGCTAGTATAGTTTTGGTAAATGAAATTTACGAGCGGCCGAATAGCACGTAGAGGCTAAATTTGATTAAGAGCCGTTTAACCGTGTAGAATTAATTTATTAAAAAATGCCGGACGAAGAACGCGTCTCGTATTCTTCCGTCGTGGTATTCGTGTCAAATGCACGTCTTACACGACTTCCTTTACGAAGGAGTGTAAATACAGACCTCGGATATGTCATCGTCTGTGCGCGCAATAATTAAACAGATAAATCACGGCGTTCGTGGTACGAGAAAACTGTGAGATGTCTCGTAGAGGTAGCACATATGTTGAATTCGAATATTCGCGTTAATGAGCAGACACGTACAAACCGGTTGAATGTTAATACGATTGAAAGATATCTATGGCCTGCGTGTGAAGTAAAAAATCGTAATCTTGTACTTTGCGTAATTTATGTAACAGAGGGTTCGTTTTTTTTTTTTCAAATCGCATGCTCAACGAATAATTTTAGACAAGTGATTTGTGAAGTTGTACGATTTTGCAATATTTAGGTAGTGATTTTGAATTCGTCTGTATTCTAAAACGACATGCAAATCGTGTTAATTGAAAAGTAAATATAAAGATGCCTATCAAAATGGTGCGATTTTTTACCATCATTTGTACGGGTCTAGGTTACTCGGTACGTGCGTAGGAATGTGGTATATCGTCGCGTGTATTGAATAATATCTTTAGAGCAAAGCCAACACTCTTTAACTGGCAGACATCGGGTATTACACCTACAAGAAAACTCGACAGTTTTATCTTTTTCGAGCATGACTCGAGAACCTCTCATCCATAGCCTGCGAACTGGTTTAGCGTTACAGCTTCCATCATTCACACGACGGAGACATGTTTATCTCGCTATTATTGAATGTGCGCGGCGATTATTTTCCTCGTTGTTTAAGCAAATAATAGAACATGTCACGACGCCGAGTATTCAAACAGTACTCGGTCAAATCACTGGTAATGGGCTGGTTTCATAAATCATTGTGAATATGGTGCCTGCACGCATACCGCTGGAGTTGAGTTATAGCTGTTAGAATGATCGAAAATGCCACCTGCGTGTGCCAAAATATTTATTGATACGATGAAATTTTTTTCAAGCTTATCAACAGTAGCAAAAAAGGGTTTACTTGGAATTCGTAGTAAACTGCTAATTTATTCCATAGTACTTTCAACAGCCAAACTATTATTTTCAGCTTAACATTTGTTAATCATACATATTGTGATAATAGATGTTCTTGGATTTATTTCCAGGTTTTCTCAACAGCTCAAGGTGATGTGGTGAAGATTCATTTGAAGGAAGAATGTCCTCTTGATATGGTAAGCGTAAAATTTTATTTCGATTATATCAATCATAGTATACCTATGTAGGATTTAAAGGGTCAATACTCGCTTAAGAACGCTGTGAATAAGGCCAAACATTTCTGTTACATTCCGTTCCTATTTTTTTAAGTTTCTTTTATTCTTATTTGTTTACGTAATATTTCTATTACATTTCCTTATTATATTATGTTTTTTTTGAATTTCCATAACATGACGATATAAATTAAGAAGATGTCACATAACAATATAGTGATGGTGTGATGATAAGATGTGATGTCATAACGAGACAATATACAGTGTCATAACATTGCGATATGACATACCTACCTATGATGTGGCATGAAAATTGAATAAAGCATATTAAATAATATGATCTAAAGATATACTGTGATTATAAGATGTAATATAATGTGATGTGATGTGATAGAATAATGCGAGAAGATATGACATTTTGATATGAGTGTAACATACTGAGATGTGATATGTCAATGACATAATGTGAAGACTTGATAAAACAATATGATTCTATGATAAGAAGTAATATGAAATAATTGTGACAATATGATGTAGTGGTAAGACATAAGTAGTATAATATGCTAATGGGATGACAAGCTGTGATATAACATGGCGATGTAACCAAACATTATGCTGTTCGTGAAAACTTGATAAGCTAATACGACATGATAGCATGATGTGAAGAACATGAAACAACAAAATGATATGTGATATAACATAGTGATACGACATAACATGACGATCAAACTTTAAGCCTTGATACAATAAGATATAATGTGACATAGTATAAAGATATGACAAGGCGATGTAATATAATGTGATGTGGCATAATGTAATAACATGACTACATATAACATAACACAACATAGTGATGTGACATAACATGACGATGTGATGTGATGTGAAGACTTGATAAGGTAATATGATTTAGTGACCACTGACAAGTCATAATGAAATATGATGTAACAAAGTAATGTGGTAATAACGTGATAAGACGCAACATAATTTAGTGACGCAATTAGACGTGACATAACATAGTGATGTGACCACAAACGTTAACTATAATATCTGGATATTTGCAGGGGCTGCGGAGGGGAGGTTCAAGTACCCCCACCTCGGCTTCATATCTCCGGAATTATTCAGGAATTTCCACCTCTGCCTCCTATTTGTAAAAGATGTAGTACCTCCTGGAGGTACCTCTGAAGATGTTAGTTAAAGTACCTCTACCTCCGTTTCCTATCTCCCAAAAATTTAATGTGATTCCGTCTCCGAGTCGTACCTCTAGGCAGCCTCCCACTTCCTCCTCCACCTCCACAATTCCTGAATATTTGGATACAATGTTAAATTCTTGTTTTTTCGGCACAAAAATTCGCTTGGTTTTGTCACGCCCACCGCAACGATAACTATGCTCTTAAAATTTTATATACATCCTCTCAGGCATATGTGGCTGATTCAGAAATGTCGACCATTTTAAATTTTTCAACTACTAAAAGATCGACGTTCGCTGCTGTTGAAGTACAGTCAGCTGATCATCATGTGCTGCGGTGGGAGTGGTTTGATTCTTTATTTCAGTAACATTTCATTTGCACGTAGCCTAATATCAAGATTCATAGAAGTTAACGTCCGTGGTTGTGATAACAAAATATTACATGATGTGACGTGATAATGTGACTATTTCGAAAAATGAACCTTTTCGTTTCAGAGTTCGCTATGTATTTAGAAAGATGAAATCGTGTTATGTTCTTATATTTGACTCTAGAGTCTTAATAAAATTCCTGCAGCGATTTCGAAGTCAACATAAAGTTGGAGTTGAGTTCTAAGATTCGTTTCAAAATTGAAGTAGAGTTCGGGTCCTGTTTAATTAAATTTTTTGGAGTCACGAGTTTTGTCGAGTAAAATTTTAGAACATAATCTGAAGCATTTTGCATCAAATTTCAAAACATTAAAGTGACTCCAGAGTGAACTAGAATATTGTTAGGAATTCTTATGTGTCAACTGATCGAATATCAAAGACTGAAGGTCAAGATCATAGATCTTTATTCATTTTCGGATTCGTTGTAAAAATGACTCATACGTTGGCTCTATATAGTCTTATGTCTTAAGTAGGAGTCTTAAGTCAAGGTTTCAGATTAACTATAGACAAGGGAGTAACGAGGACATTTTTCAGGGGGGGGGGGGAAACTAAAAATTGCCAACTAATACCGTGACTTTTTTTTTTTTTTTAAGTCATCAAAAAATTTTAAAATAGCTGTAATAATACTGGTCAAGTTTACCAACTTTACGCTAAAATTCTAAATTTACCAACTTTCCAAAAGCCAAGGGGGCTGCGTCCCTAGTTGTGCGCTATACAAGTTCTTATTTTTCCAAAAGAAATTCAAGTTCCCAATTTCAACGTTGAACAATTATAAATTTCCCAACTTTTCAAAACACCTGGGGGGAAGCTCCCCCATCCCCCCCCTTAGTTACGCCCCTGACTCTAGAGTCAAGGCACAGTCGGAGTCCAGTTGAGGAAATCATACAAGAGCCAAGTTTGGGGAATCAGTTTGAAGTTGAAGTGAAGTTAAATTCAAGTTTAGAAAAGTGCTTTCGAATCAAAGGTCAGAATGAAATTCCAGACGCAAATCTAGAGTCAAAATAGAATTGTAGTGTGGTTTAAAGAATTACACCGGAGTTGAAGTTTGGTGTTGGAGAGAAGCTTTTAGGTTTACTTCTGAGTCAACATTATTAGAGTCGGAGTTATGTTTAGAAAAATGCTCGTGAGTTAAATTTATGCTTCTCAAAATCAACGTAGGAGACTGAAATTCACGTAATTAGGTATCCTACATTAACTCTAGATGATAATTAAAAATTTTGAGGCTTATGGGGTTCCTCTACTTATCCTCAAAATTTGAGTAAAACTCCCATCTTGAGTCGAATCAAAAATTTGAAAAAAACGTGGAGATGTTCATATAGCAATATCTTCACCAAATTTTGAGCGATTTTTCTACATTGATTTTTTTAGAATACTTTCTAGATTCAAAAAAATAAAGTATGAGTACTCATAAATCACGTGTTTTTTATATCCATTCCCTATAAAAAATTCAGACATTCGACTTTTTTTCCCAGCCTCGTTACCGCCATCTGTTAAAAATTAATCACATGAGAGAATTATTGAAATCATTCGTCATCATTTAAAAAATTGAACTTGAGTTAAAATTAACGTAAATTTCAATTTAATTTTTTGGCTAATGGCTCGCAACTTCACGATATTATGAATGTTGGAATCGTTCCAGAAAAGTGATACGCGTCAGAATAGTTAGGCGCGTTAATTTTAAAGAAATAAATTCAAGATAGATGATTGGAATATTCACGCTTCATTTCATAAGATCCTATCATTGATTATGAATGGTGAAGTGAATTGATAATAAGTTAATTAAGGGTACCTATTAAGATTTTCGACGTTAATAACACGATAATCTCTTGACACTTCAAGAAAAGTCTAAACAATGAACGACATACCCAGATTTAGACTTACCAGTTAGTAACAATAACAGCTACAGATCACCAGCTAACAAGGGTGCACAAAATGTTGATTTATAGCACTAACAGCGTCGTGCTCATTTTCACGTATGAGGGGTGTAACAGTCCCATTAATAACGTAAATATTTCACTACGATGGTGCCTTTGATGGTACAGTTGTCTGAGAAAGGTAAAATTGAATTCGGTATGGCTTGATTAATGGCCTGCGACATATGTTACGGTCGTCTGCTCATTATGCCAGTCGCTGGTAGGTATTAATTTGTCTGTTTAATGTTTTCGTGAGATCTCACAGTAGTTGACGATTAATTTTCCAGATGCGATAAAAATAAATTCTGTTTTAGGTGGAATTTTGGAGCTGCGTGAATCAGACTATTGAGGATAATACAGAATCGATTTCTTGGTTTGGAAAAACATGTTGCAATCTTTCGCAATCGGAGAAATGTGAGCAAGCTTGTAGGACAGCTAATGTAACGCGTAATATTTATCACTCGTGTAGAAGAAGCGATGAATCTGAGCTTTACAACTGTATAGCTCAACAACAGGTATTATTCATTGATCTATCGATGTAAGGAAATGGCCAACACTGGTAACAGCCACATGTTCATAATTTTCTTCTTTCAATGAAAGGTTGTGGAAGAATGTTGCGCAAGTACTCAAAATAAGTTTTGCAGCGAAACTTGCAGAAGAGCTTTTCAAACTGATTTTGAACTCGACGATAATACTTATGAAGCTGTGATAACCAACTGTTCGCATACCGATCCGCAGGTATTGCGATGTGTTCAAAATCACACCCATAAAAGTCCAGTTATGAATTTAAATAAATGTGAGTATGGCATGTAAGTTAAAGATTAATTCTTCAATTTGAATTTTTCAAACATGAATTATTTCACCCAGATACTCCATGTTGTGATAAAAGTCCGAATAAACTTTGCAAAGAGACTTGTCGTAAACTGCTACATAGCTCTTCGTCGATTCGGTATTCTATTTCTGAGTTGCAGAATGCTGGTTGCGGAGCACCACTTTTACATGTAAATTTTCTGTCATTAATAAAAATTAAGTATTCTTTCGTTGATAAGCCTTCATTGAGCTTGAATATTAATGATTACATTTAGGATAAATTTTGGCAATGCTTTCTGCAAATAAATGATCGAAAAACGGATTTAGATGAAGCCTCAGTCATCAAACATGTGGGAATAGATTCGGCGAAATTACACTGTTGTTTCGCCGCAGCCACTGATGTCTGTAGAAACTTGTGCATCAGAACGTACTCTACTGAATGGAGCATTACATCGGATAATTTCATCAAGGAATGTTTATTATTTCCTTCCGAAGAGAAATTACAATATTGTTTGGACGAAGGTGGGAAAATTAGATTATTTACTTCTATTTATTAATGCGAGTGATTTTTAGCTGAGTTTTTGATTAAAAACAATGATTACAATTATAACCTACCTGATTTAGGAAGGAGAGGTCGGAGTAAGGTGGAATCTTCATATCTTTACGTCTCAGGCCACCTGTAATCATATGGCCGATGTCAACACCACCTATAGTAAAAGGCCTGGGCGCAGGTGTTGTGACGTCACGCTAAGAGGCTGAAGTTGCGCGTTTTACATTTTTTCTTATGTAACTTTGCGAATTTTTTACGGCGTTCCGGATGGCGCTAGCGCTTCGGAAAAAATTTTACCTCATAGAGGACGTTATGGAGAGTATATAAAAAAAAAATCAGACTTCTACTTATTAAAATAGCGATTTTGTTATTTTTTTCAAAAATCTGTATTTATGCATTTATGAGTCTGAATTTTTTTTCACATACTCCCCATCATCTCCTTTTTACGGTAAAATTTTTTCCAAATCGCTAGCGTCGCCTGGAGGGCCGTAAAAAATTCGCAAAGTTACATAAGAAACAATGTAAAACGCGCAACTTCAGCCTCTTAGCGTGACGTCACAACACCTGCGCCCAGGCCTTTTACTATAGGTGGTGTTGCCGATGTACAACTTTTTGTGTTGATATTTTTGCATTTTTTTCATCAGTTGTGGCTTGTGAGAGCTGGAGGTATGGATGAAAATAGATCAAAATTTGATGAGAGGCCCTTAATGTAAATACATAGTCTTTTTCTCCATGTTTGATTCATTCGAAAATAGTGTTCCATTCAAATTATGAGAGAAGCTGAAGGGGGGGGGGCAAATAACTCAAAATTTTTTGTTCATGGTCTCGCGTGTCAAGAGGACTAGCATATTCATATTTTAGCTTCCTGAGTATATTTGGAAGGGAATTGGAGCAAAAAATATTTTTTTGAGGAAGTTTTGAGTTATGAAATTTCTTGAATCTTCCATATCTACTCACCAAAACTACCTAGAAAGGATAAATTTTGTGTGTGAAGCTAGTTGGTGATCAGAATATGATCTCTTGAATTTGGATCAAAATGGATCCAAAATGGCAGATTATAAAAATTTGAGTAGAACTTGAGAAACTTCAAATTAGTAAAAATACAATTAATATGACCTAATGTGAATACTGAAGATAAGAAGTATACTGTTTCCAAAATTAATTCTCATATATGATATTGGAGGGGAGAAGAAGGGGTTATCGAACTCAAAATATGGTTGAGGTACATGAGAGGTGGAGAATTTTTAATTTTGAAGTCATATGATAAAATGTGTCCAAGTGACTAACCTATTCTGATCTTAGCTAACCAAATGAATTCAGAGAAGAGTTGGAGCAAAAAAATGGGGTTTTGAGGAAATTTCGAGTTATGAAGTTTTTTCAAATCTTTCATATCTCTTCATCAAATCAACCTACAAATCTCAAACTTTGTATGTGAGCTTAGTTGAGGACTAGAATATGAGCCCTTGAATTTTTGTCAAAATGGGTCCAAAATGGGGAATGGCCAAAATTTGAGAAAAGCTTGAGAAGCCTCATAATCATTATTGCACAAACTTGATAAATATGAGCTCGTATGATCACTGGTGATGAAGAGTGTACTGTTTTCCTAATCCATAATCACAGCAAGTGCTGTTGTAACAAGGAGAGTGGGAGTAATTGTTCTCAAAATATGGTATGGGTAAGCGAAAGATCGACATTTTTCTATTATGGTTTCATGTGACAAATTGAACCTGAATGACTAACATATTTATATAGTTTCTTAAGTGAATTTGAAGAAGAGTTGTGGCAAAAAAGTTTTTAGAGAGAAATGAGTTGAAAAATTTCCAATCTTCCACCTCTCCCCACGAAATTCACTTAGAAAGCTGAAACTTTGTACATGAGGTTAGTACTGAACTAGAATATTATCCTTTGAATTTGGGTCAAAATGGATCCAAAATGGCGGATTGTCAAATTTTAAAGAAAGGTTTGAGGAGCTTTAATTTACCCAATTTCCGTAGCTATGAGATAATGTCCAAGTCTTTACTTACTGTGCCGTATGAGCATAAAGAGTGGTTAACAACTGTTGTCCGTAAATCTGAACAAGCCTCAATTAAAAACTCAGCTCTAGTTACTCAGCACGACTGCTTACATTTTTTTTATTTCGCAGTTGAAGAGCCATGCGAATTAGGATGCAAAGGATTAACCTACTGTAGCAACTTCAATAGACCGATGGAGTTGTTTCGTAGCTGCACGTTGGACTCAGACGATGCGGCTAGACAAGATGTGGAATTGTGGCAGTCGCAAGGTTTCATAAACGTATTTGGTTTTCAGTTACCATTTCGAAATATTACTCAGTGTAATCCTTCCGTATGGAAAGCGTTCGCGTGCATTTTGCAAATAAAACCTTGTCAAACTAATACCCAAGCTATTAAAATTTGTAGGTAAGTGAAGCAGAAGAATTTAGGAGTGGTATTACGATAATGTTACATTTATTCGAGTCCCTCGGAGAGAAGATTAAAATTGCAATGTTGCCAAATTCGCTGAGTACATGTTGAAAGAAAATTGTTTAATTCGAGTCGAAATCAAATTTTAATCACATCAACCGATGCAGTTGAATTTGAAATTTAAATAAACAATTGAGCGTAGGTCATTCGTCAAACAGTAAGGTTGATTGAAAAGGGCGTTGATTTTTGTGAAACGGATAATTAAATCGTATGTCAGTTCCTATCCATTATACCGTTTTGAACTTATTATTAAATGTAAACATATCCGTAGGCCAATTCATTGGCCCAGTAATCAGATCTTGTTTGGTGTAGATGTTGGACTAATTATGGCATCGAAGATCTTTTTATCATGTCCCTAAGAGTTTAATCACCTGTAGTAATTATTATAGAACTTGGGCGGTTGTGATTTTAAATCTACATTGTGTGAGTCCTCTGTATGCATTTGGCACGCATTATTCAAGTTTGTTGTCGTGTTTTTTGTTAAAGTATATTAATCAAATGTTGTGTAACTCTTTGATACTCCAGGCATTCTAGACATATTTTGAGTACCTATGTTTAGGAAACAGCAATTTATGATATATTAAACTAATTTTTAATATAGTTGTTCGAAGTGATCCGCAAACAAAATCTAAAAGTTGTATGTCCCCTGTAATGAAAGGTATACATTTACACAACAGAAACAAAAGTAAGCAGCTATCCCTATTGGGAGAAAAGTCCCCCATACAGAAATTATAGTAAATGGTGCGCTTTTTGATTAGTCCACGCATGTAACGATCAATCACAAAGCTAGAATGTAATGAAATCTAGGTAGTTTCATTTCTACCTTCCTAAATGACATCGTTCAGTTCTCAATGAACGACTGAAATTCGTTTGTGATTTGAATCTTCAGCTAATTCATGTTTTTATTTTACGAGTAAATCGAGGTAATTTACCATTTACCACTTTCCAACTTGCTGATTGATTGTTACATACGTGACGTATGACCAATCAGAACATGGACCAGTTACACTACATTGTGTCTAAATGATCTTACGAAAGAGCGATTAGATATGTTAGTAGTGGATCTGCTTAAATGGTTGCCTGTGATGAAGTACTTCAGGCACTTACATACGCGCCATATGAATTTCATCTGACACGAGCATGGTTTTCTCGTGGTAATGTTGCCAACATCAAAAATCTTGAAATTTCAAAAATTCATAAAACCAAAAATTGGACTTATAAGAAAACTGATCCATCTTAAAAATAGTACTCATCAAGACCAACCAAAAATGTTACAAGGTTCACCTTCGTACACTGCGACAGATGAGTTATAAATTTTTCAAAAATATGCGTTAAAATTTAAGAGTCCCGAATTTTGAAAACTAAAAATATTTACCAATTTGTAATAAAAAAAAAAAATTATCGTTAGAACACCTTTAATTTTCAAGGATAACCAGGGTCACTTTTGTACATTGCAACAAGAACAAATATTATGCATTTTTAAAATACATAAAAATAGAACATCAGAAATTTTCAAAAATTTTGAGATTTAAAATTTTGAAAATTCATATTTCATTCCAGCTTAGGGATGGTTAATTACCGGTAATTTATTTTTAGGTAACTTACCCGGTAACTTACCGGTAAGTTACTGGTAATTGAAGTAATTTAAAAGTATAAAAACTTCCGAATTTCATGTGAATAAGTAGATTTTGCTGAAAAAACTTGATTTATGATCTAAAATTTTGCTAAAAAGACTCAAAAACTAGTTTTTAAATTACCAGGAGAATTTAAGAAACTTATGAAGTGGAAACTTACCGGTAAGTTACCACCCATCTCTATTTCAGCTACAGTGTTCGAAGTTAACCATATGTCTTTTTTTGTTTTTTTTCAAAAGCAGTATTTTTTGGACGCTTTAATTTTCGTAATTACTCAATATTTGATTTTTTTTGCAAATTTTTTAGTTTTCAAACTTTGGTATTCATATATTTCGACGCATATTTTTGAAAAATTCATAATTCCTTCCTGTTGCAGTGTACGAAGGTGAGCTTTATTGGCCTGTAGGTAGATGCCTGAAGTACTTCAACATAGGCAACCATTTGAGCAGACCAGCGAGTAACATATCTTATTGATCCCTCGTTAGTACCCCATTAAATTAGAAAGTATTTGGATCGTAATTCGCGACACAAATCTTCAGAAATGAATGGAATCATTTCACGAATTATTGGCGGATTCAATTTTATAACTCACGAATCCCTAATTCCTGTTTAATAAAAAGAATCGAATCTGGATCCATGAATCAAATTTTTGGATTCGAATCCTGCCCAACCTTGGGTCAAAATAACTTGTTTTGAATATATTAGATAAGTCAACTTGAAAACTTGAACGAGAAAAAAATCTCAGTGTAGATTTTTTTTTAAATTTGGGAATTTGATGCTTCCGGTAAAAAAAAAATCAGCTTGATAACTATTAAAATGGAGAAATATTTGTGAAAATGGGCAAAACAAACTAAATATGCGAAAATATACGAAAAAAAGCTAAAATATGTAAAAACATGCATTTATAACCAAAATATGCAACAAATGCACAAACATATCGCACACCTACTACAACAAAACCACATCTCAAAAAACTACCAAAAATAATTTGCGTTGCGAAAATCTGCCTTTACCATTGGAAAGAACGTGAAAAATTAGTAAGGATCAATGAAAAAAAAAATGAATTTGATTTCGTATTTCGTTATTTACAAAGCAAATAAAAAGCAATTTTCTTGAGTTTCGGTTATTTGACGTGTTTTGAGAAGTGGTGTCATTGCAGTAGGGGTGAGATATGCAGTTCATTTCACTCCAGATTTTATGATCTGTAAAGAAAATACTGATATGCTCATAGAAATCCGTTCCTTGATCATCAGCTAATTCATATTTTCATTTTACAAGTTAATCGAGGTAATTTACCACTTTGCGACTAGCTGATTGGTTGTTACACGCATGACGTACAACTAATCACAAAGCGAACCAGTTTCTGTAATTATTCCATACGCCAATAAATACGCAAATATAAGTAAAAATTCACTCAAAATACTGATAATTCATTGTGTAAATAGGATAATTTTTGCCAGCGATTGTTCGCTCATCATTTTCTTGCCATAAAATTCGTTATACATGTACAAAAATGCTGAAAAATCCACCTACCTCGTCTGTTCATGTACGTGATTACGTACATACATAAAAGTTACCCATCCATGTATTTACCACTGTAATGTTGGTTAGAATTTAAAAATATGTATGATTTTTATTTTCACAGAGAAGATTGTCATGAACTACTTAACCAATGCTTAGACTGGAACAGGATACCTCCAGGCTTGAGTACCTCCTTGTTGTGTTCACGTTTCGATTATACCAGTTCCGAGGATCCAAATGAACCCTGCGTATCGGTGAAAACATTCCTCCAACCCGCTCATTCTAACACTTATGATATGGATAATCGAATTATGATACCTTGTAAAAATAATCCTTGCGATAAGAATAATATTTGTATGGTGGATAGACAATGTTACAACAACTACCAACAGTGTCCTTTATTCCAATGCATGCCAGGTGAAATTTCAATTTTTTTGAAAATTCTTAGAGTTAATAATACAAGCTCGTATTCAAACAAAATGAATTCTCGAATAGGTTGTCGACTTGGAGAAATTTCAGAATATATAGTACCAGTTGGATCTCATGTTCGTCTTCCAGTGAAAACCGGTAACATGAAGGAATTGTGTTTTAAGACCTGTAAATGCAGTGCTAATGGTGTTTTGAACCAATGTCAAAAATTACCATGTGTTAAACCGGATCCGTGTTATGTAGAAGATAATAAAATAGGTATCTAATGTTTTTTGGCAACAATAAGTATTTAGATGAATCAATTAATCGATAAATACTATATAATTTTTTTTTCTTCGAAGAACACGGATCTCAGTTTTTCAATAATTGCAATATTTGTAGCTGCTTTGCTGGCGAAATTATTTGCACTAAAAAATCCTGTCCTTCGTATCCTGGTTTGAAACTTCATGAGAATAATTTAGTACCTTCGACTTTACCATGTAACTGTTTACCACATTATATTCCAGTTTGTGGTCAAAATGGCAAAACTTTCCACAATTCTTGTTTAGCGCGGTATGTATCAATTCTTGTTCTGTAATTTACACGTTGCCAATAAACAATGTCGAAGATTTATAATGATCTACAAATTTTCAAGATGTGCGGGATTAACAATTGCTGATTTTACTTTGGGTCAATGTGCATCGCGGAATCCTTGCGATACTAATACTTGTAAAGTTGGAGAAGTGTGTGTCCCAATGAGAAGAGTTTGTTTATCCTTTTTAAGCAAACAGTGTGCCCAGTACCGATGTGGTAAAAAAATTTCTTTCTGAAACTAATGCTTTTACAAAATCTAGTTTCGATGGGTACCTATTAATGGACTTCTTTTCATTAGTGAATTTCAAACGTTCCTGTAGCAAGTATCCAGATAATCCTATGTGTGATGAAGACAATGAAGAGCATCGTAATTTATGTTATCTAGTCAAAAAACGAAAGAAATTGCTCTACGAAGGGCCTTGCTTGGTAAATTACTTCATCCTTGATAGCTCACTAGCATATAAAATTTTTGTAAAAAATGAGCCTAACAGCGCTTCAACACGTTTCTCCCTATCTCCCCGCCCACCAATAAGAATTTCGATTTGCTTTTTTCGATTATTATATTCGTATGATTGTTCTAGAAAACTTGTAATAAATTTGAAGAAGTCTGTGGAACGGACGGAAATACCTACCCATCCGAGTGCGCAGCTCATGCTAATCACGTACAAGTGGATTATAGAGGTCGCTGCGTTGCTATTGGTTTAACAAGTGGGCATCATGAACCTTGCGCAGATGAAGGGATTAAATGTTCGCCTCTATCGGATACCAACTGTCATCGTATTATACCTCCTGGGGCTTGTTGCCCAATCTGTGCTGGAGCTTTCAGAGTACTTTATAGGTACCAATATATACAATTCAATTTTAATTATTGCCCTGATTTATTTTCAATGTAACTAAATTGTCAACTTATAATGCGACAGCCAAAAACAAGTGGATAGAATAATTCACGAAGTAGGACCTTCAATTATCAACACATTCACCGTTGAAACTCTGATTAAAACTTTGGAGAAACATGTTGGAGTTATTGACTGCGCCATCAGGGGCCATTTGACCATCGAATCAGATATTATAATCATGGTAACTCCATCGAATCCTCGTAAATTTCAAGCATTAGCTAAAGTTTGTCATAAAGAAGCCGAAAAAATAACCCTAATGATACAAACCTCCAGTCCCCGTATCAACAGCGAATTAAGCTCGAGTGTTTTGACTAGCGCTGTTTTAGTACCAGATTTATACTTGACCACTAGGTCCTACTATTCGACTTCGACGGCTGCTTCTGTGCCGTATAATACAATGTGTTTGGTTTTATTCGAATTTTATTTCGTTTATTCTTTTGAAATTTTTTTTACACGAGTGAGTTGATTAATTTTTGTAATTGTTGTTTAAGCTGTCTGTGATATTAGATTAAGATATTTCTTCGTTTTGTGTTATTCTGATGATATATTATTTGACACTGCCTTAATATTTTTTTATTCGATGGCATTTATGCCTTGGTCTTATTCAAATACTTACGAGTGTTTTTAAAATACATTCCCTATATCTTCATAGTTATTTAAATAGAGGAAACAATTTTACTTATGTTTCCTTGATAGTCATTTGCTATTTATGATATTATGTGTTGTTTTACCACTATGTGAATGATTTGATAAAATATAATGATGCGATTGTAATTTTACATTTATTCAACAAATTATTATAACACATGAAAAATACATTATTTTAAGTAACAACTACGCTAAAAATAGAAAAAATTCACATACTAGGTAACTAATGAGCCAGCAAAACCTTCTGGAATCATAAATTGAAAAAAATACTTAATTATATGAGCATGGTTGAAGTAATGATACCCGAGATAATGTGATTTCGATGAAAAAAATGATCATGATTTATACAATATAATAATATAAAATAAAAAAACGTACTTAAGTAAACAAATCAACATTACACAGTTAATAAGTACCTATGGCCTGAAAAGAAAAAAATAAAAATAAAGCAAAAAAAGGTAAGCACCCTTACTGAAGCCAAGTTTTTAATTAGGGCTTATTTAGGCTCGAATGGAAGTGTGATTTTTTTCATTTACGTTGTACCAAAATGATAAACAAAAAATTAAAAAATTCCAGCTATAAATTGTAACGCTTAGAGTTTACTCTAAAGTGATACGGGTTTTGGATTTGATTTCAATTTTGCAGTTTGGCCTGTAATCGTTTAGAATTATTATAAGTTGATCAGAGTTTTTCGAGAGTTGTGTTAAGTACTTATTAAAATGGACTTCTTTCATTTTTATAAGGTTAAATTTTTTGTATCTGTAAACTGGATTTTTTTGAATAATTAGTTCCATCTGAAGGAGGTGTGACCTCCTTCAGGGGGGGGGAGGGTATTGTTACGTTATATCATGCGAAATTTCGAGATTCTAGCATAGACTAGTGTACCTATAAAAATACGCTTATCGCTTCTTATTTATATCTGCTATCTGCCTGTATGTAGTTGATATATGTATTTTCGCTATTATGTTTTTGATCGGCAATAAAGATGCAAGCTTTTCGAAATACGTGTGTATATATTAATATCCTTGATTAATTGAGTAATTCAATTACAAAGCAGGCCCTTGTTTCGCTAAATAGTGGATATAAACAAGATGAATGGAATATTCCTAAGGTGCTATAAGGCTTATAAAGTAGTAAACATTTAATTTCGATCCATTTACAACCTTAGTAGTGAATATAAAAAGTAAGAAATTACTCATAAGGTTTTCTCATTTGAAGATGTGGGTATTTAACATTCCCATTTTTCAAAATGATGTTCAGGTTTTTCACGAATCAAATGAATAGGTTAATCGAGAAAAATGATGTCAAATTTATAAGTTGAATAATCATTTCCTTAATCGTTCAGATAAAAAAAATAATGATAAATACTTATTATAAATGTGTTTTAAAATTTTATACTACTTTTATTCAATTCAATTTCAATGCTTTCAGATTAGTTATATAGATGCGTTATCATCAGTAATCAGTAAATAAAATTCTGAATGAAAAAACTAAACATGAGACGGAAAGTTTTTATTACGAAATCGTTTTCCATTACAATCCAACACACCTATACGAAGACGTGAAAACGCACAAAAGTTATTCCTAGAAGAAGTATCACATAAGATACTTTGGCTCGAGAATAAAATACCAAGGATCTTGACAATCCTGATGACCTTCCACCAATAAAACAAAAGCGAAGTAGACCAAAAAAGATGAAATCTGTTTGGGTTGTTCCAAGCACTAGGAATGTAACTTCTAGCCATAATAATTCCAGTGCGCCCCTTACTCAACCAGCTTATTGAACAAAAAATCGAATTAGCCGCGACTATTTCACCAACGATCGACCAATTGATATCTTATTAGGTGGAGATTATTGGTCACGAATTATGAAACCAGGAAGAAGGTCAAGAAGTCTCCTCCATAAGGATGAAAGTAATAAATGCACAGTTTGTGGAGAATATTTCAACAACAGTCGTCCGAAAGAGGTAAAATGTCATTACTTATTTAAATTTTTCTATGTGACAACCTATATGGCTATATTGTGTGTTATTTTTTCTAGCTGATACTTCCAGGTATGGATAAAGTGCTCGTAGGGGTGATCTTTGGATGCACGAAGAATGCTCAGGAGCAGTTAATAATAATGCATTTTATTATTATATTAATTGTACATAATTTAATAAACGTTTTATTTCAGGCAGATATTAATTTATTTGGATGAAATTTTGGATTCGGGGGTATTTCAACATGTATATTCTCGGAGGAATTGAAAGATAGCTCACAAAAACAGGCGACTTACATAAGAAAAGGATTGCTATTGCTCTTGTAGTAACTACAACATCAAATACTGTTACTTATGTTCTTGATAATTTAGTGTGAATATGAGATTAAGATAGATATGCTTTCTGCTCTTTTTCTATCATATCAAATATATAGAAAACAATATCATCACATATAAGAACGCTAATTATAAATAATGATATCGTTTTTCATATATTATTTAATACATAGAAAAAGAACAGAAAGCATTTATAGTCGACTAAAAGCAAAAAAGTTCCTCGTGATGTTTTTCCTTATTTTGAGATATTGCTATCATTGGAAAAATAATTTTGAGCTCTTTTCAGTACAATTTTGCTTTTAATCGCCAAATGATTATAAACATCGAAAATCCCAAAAAATAATAGGTCTTTTTCCATCTTCACTTCTTTGAGTATTAATATATTAATACTCAAAGCTTCACTTCGTCAGTGCAAAAAGGTTCTTCCTTTCGTTTTTTGATTTGCTAAGTTGATAACATTGAATTTGAATAAATTGAAGTCTCAAATGTTACCAGCCAACAGTACAAAAATAGAAAGTATTAGTAGAAAAAAGTAGATGAAATTTTAATTTTGCTCTCCTGTATATTTTTCATATTTGCACGAGGAACCTTTTCGCTCTTAACCGATGTTATCTAAATTACCTTCAAATAACTAATCACATCGTATTAATATCTGCTATCTCTATATCCCTATCTTCTTTAGAACAAACTAGTAGGCCAGTTGCGACATTGTCGCAAGATAATATTGTAAAGTTATGAAGGAATGAAGGAAGAACCAATGTTCTCATGTGAATATTAGAATACTTTCTTTCTGATATAGCTTGAGACTTTTCAATATCGCAAAGTTGAGTAAAAAGCGCAACAATTTTTACAATTCCATTATGTGTATAAAATCAATAAATAATACCCAGTGTTCATGTTTAGAATCCTGATAGAATCGTTGAAGTGGTAAAGCATAAAAAAAATTCAGTAAAAGAGTAAAATATGTATAATTAAAGCGAATAAAATGGTCCAGTTGCGACATTGTCGCTACAGTACTTCGAGCATTCACATATGAAGGCCAGTCCAAACAATAAAAGTGAAGTGGAATTATTATGTAACATTTTGAGAAAAATACTACTAATGAAAATATAATTTTCATTGGTAGCATCAGGTCTGTAAAAACGGATCGTTTAATGTTCCGTTCTCGATCTGCTATCCATTCCTGGGTCATTCCATTACGTTCCAACTTTGAAGGTTCGGTTTCCTTACATTTTATTCTGTTCTTTACCTCCTTTTCAGTTCGAGTTGATAAAGTTATGAGTTTAAGTTTCGTCTTTTTATTATTATTATTATTATTTTTCTTATCGATGATAGACAAACAATCAAATTTCAATTTCACATAAAAAAATTCACATTGCACTGGACTTGTACGGTATTAGGAACAATTCTGCCAACATTCAAATTTCAAAAAATGAAAACAGGGTAAAATAACGGAACACTAACAAAATTGATCCGTTACGTTCCCTTACGTTCAGTTCTCAAAAATTTCGTTTTGTTATGTTCCATTCCGTTCCGTTACTGAAATTAATAAATTGCCCGTTACATTCTGTTACGTTCCATTACCGTTATTACAGCCCTGGGTAGCATTTTTCTGAAGAATAAGGCAACGAAATGATTTGAAATTAAACATGTTTTAAAGTCTTTGTTTGAGGGCGCTTATTTTTCATTTCTTTTTTTTTTTTAAATCAACTTTTTCGCATTTACCTACTCATTTTCCAAAGCACTGCCTTAATGACAGCATAACTTTAGGTAAGTTTTCCGGTTGCGGCCAGGGCTCAAAATCCTAAATGCGAGAATCTGAAAAGATTGAAATTCAAAACTAAATCTAAATCAGAAATGATTGAAAATCAGAAACGGAATCCAAATCCGTATCCGCATGGAAAATCCGTTTCATTTTGGATCGAAGTTTTGCTCTTTCCAGGCTTTTTTTTTAAACATTTTAGAGGGCAAATTTGTTACCAATTCTCACGTTTTTTTTTTATATTGCTAATATTTTGCAATAATTGAAATTTTTTAGCTCTGCATGGTACAAAATTATCAAATTTAATTTTCTGTCCCAGTTAAAACTTAAAAAATTGAAAAAAATCCAAATCCGATACGAATCCAATTTCGAATCCGAATCCAAAATGAAAATCTGAATACAAAAAAATTGAAATCCGAATCCGATTCAAATTTGAATCTGTATCCAAATTCGAAACCGTATCCAAAATTTAATCCAATTTTGAGCCCTGGTTGCAATGTTGTCGTAACAATTATATCATCAACGTTGAAAGTTGAAATACCAATACGAATGCCATACCGGAACAAATACTGAGATATTGGAATTATTGCAGATTTAGGGATAAATACGGACGCTGTATGTGGTATTACCAGTATTGTACTAACCGCTTTGGAAGGTAGGATTCTAAATAATTATCAGCACCATACCAATTGCGTTGAAAGTTGAAATACCAATACCAGCACTGTACCAATTAATGTAGGATACTTCAAATACCAATAGTCCAGGAACTGCGAAGGGGAGGCGGTCAAGTACCTCCACCTCCGCCTGCTACCTCTAAAAAATGTAGTACCTCCTGGATGTACCTCCGAGATACCTCTGCGGTACTTTCTGGAGTTGAGAGGTACCTTCGGAAAGTAAAAAGTACCTTCAGTAATATTATAGAAACTTAGAAAGTATTGAAAGGTAATACAATAATATTACCTTTCAGTTTCAATACTTTCTATAATTATTGTAGGTACCTTTTGCTTTTCAGAAGTACCTCCTAGCTACAGAAGGTACCTTGGAGGCACCATAGAGGTACCCCTTTGAGGTACCCTCGAGGCACCTCAGAAGACCTTAGTTAAAGTGACTCCACCTCCGCCTCTTACCTACAAAAAATTTCATGTAACTCAACTTCTGAGTACCTCCATTTCCGATAAAATGGATTACGTCCAGGCGTCCTCCTACCTCCGCCTGGGCCTCCACCTCCGCAATCCTTGATAGGACACCAATATCAGTACCATTCCGACCTCTTTGGAAATTAAAATATAATACTGATGCTATACCGACCAAAAAAAACACCGAAGTACCAAACTCTTCGTTTTTTTACCCTTCTTACAACAAAAAAAAAAATTATTTCAAAAAGCATTTTTTTCAAAAAAGAATTCAGTTTGAATCATGCTGAAATGAGTACCTACTAAGAAAATCATAGAAAGAGCTTTACCCGTTGTTCATTGTAGAACCAATTTTTCTAATACCCGCGATAAAATAAAGAGTTTTTCTGAAAAATAGTTTTTCAACATGTATTTTGATGAAAAAAACCTAAAATAAATATAGAAAAATTCCACGGACTCTGTTCGCATTCAAAATTCATACATAATAAAAAAGGAACCCCAAAATTCATATTTCTTAGTTCTGTAAACTTTAAATAATATCATCAAAATAAAAGGCGAAGAGATGGAAAAATTATGAAATAGACACCTATTAGTTTTCATGATTCAAAATTTTATTACTTTCGGAAATTGGAAACCTACGCTAACCAACGCTCTATCTCTTAAAGCAACAAAATGAGGATCCCACCTTAAAATCGCTCGGTTATTAAAATGTAGCAATCTTGCAGCAAACAATAAATTTCATCCTCCAAAAATAAATGAAATGAAGAAAATTGAAAACTTCTTAAAATTATTAACCCTTGTAAAACCATTTTTTTTCCACAAATAAAATTAAAATTATTGAAAGCAAAATTCTTATTAACCTGAAGATGAAAAAAACAAAACAAAATGTGGATAACCCTGGTTATGAAGAAGTGCTAGAAGAAAATGTAAGTTACTTTAAAATACTCATTTTGAACAGTCAAATTAAAGTTTATTAATAATTTTGAATTTTTTCCGATTAATAGGATGAAGTGAGCGCTAAAAAAAATGAATTTATTCTTGTGAAATACGAAATAGAAGATGGAAAAGATCGCTTATATGTTGGTATGGGCGCATACATTGTAATTTACTTTCTTCAAATCCTCATTTGTACTTTATAAATTTTTGAATTCACAGGAAAAATACTGGAAAGCTCCGGCACAGTAACATTTCTTCGAAAAAACAAATCTAACAAATTCGCGGCGTATTTTACATATCCGAATGTGCCGGACGAGGCAAAAATCGATAAAAAACAAATTGTAAAAGACCTCAGCCTGAGTCACCATCGGCGTGGTAGATACCTCTTCAACATTAATATAGAATTATTACCACTTATTTAATAAGTAATCGACTTGATAAGTAATTGATACTTACTAATAAAAACTTTTTGTGACTAGCGTTTTTACTTTTTTTTTTGGTCTACCAATTACGGACTGGTCCATAATTGGATACTGAAATAATTGTAAGAAAAAAAATATTATATGTATATATTTAATAAAATTATCTACGTATTTCAAATTATCGCGAATTATTAAAAAATGAAGTTTTAATATATTTTTATAATTAATATATAAATATAATTAATTAGTATAAATTACTTACTGATAATATTTTTCCAATTTTAAATAATTCTTATTAATTTTATTAAAAAAATAGTATTCACTTCGAATAAAAATATTATTAAAAACAGGTATAAAAAACACTTTAGTAGTATGTATACTGAGTATAACAAAACATTTAAATTCTGCTCTATATTTTGAAAATCGATTGTTTATATACCTGAATTTATAAGCTAATATTTTCATTATATGGGGTGGGAATGCAAAATAATAAAGAAGTCGCTAGTGTTCAAATGTTATAATAACAGGTTTTCCAACGTTGTAAAAAAAATAATATCGATAAAGAATTCGCTAGTGTTTTCTAGCGTTCTTATTTCGTATAGGTAATAGCGTTACTGTTGTTTTTTCTATACGAATTCGTCGAGTTTAGTGTTACATTTTCTAAACATACGTTTTACGAGAATTCGCTAGTGTTTTCACGCTTATACCTATGTGGTTTGATAAGGAACGCATAGCAAAGTTTTCGCTAGTTTCGTTTATTGTTTTATAGAAAAGAAAGGTGGGGTGTATATTTTGATATAGGGTATTTAAATGCTCTCTTCTCGTATGCATTTCAAACCAGTCAGTATTAAAATTTGTTAGACGCTTGTGCTTCTTAGTTTTTTTTTTTAATTTTTTACGTATACATATATACCTGTTATTTTGATTATTTGTTAACACGACTTGAATTTTTGTGTTTTACGAATTTTTTTTTTCATCGTTTTAATTATTATTTTATGCTTTATAGTAAAACACGCGTTTATATTTTTGACATTACGTACCTACCTATCTACCGATTTAAATCAAGTAAGTGTTTGAAATTTATTCGCTTTATAATAATTAATTATTTTAGTATCGCGTATGTTTCTACCTGACCAACTTTATATTTCATAAGTCGTACTATGTTATGTTGTATCGATTCTTAAATATTGGATGCTTACGCGTCTTGTAAAACGTATTAATTTTCCTTTTATAAGCGTGTGTTTTAAATCTTATTTCGAAATGTATTATTTTAATTGATAAATTTTGTTTTAGAATGAATATCCAAAACGGTGATTTTGATCGATTGAACAAGGAGTGTGTCGACTGGATCAAAAACCATAATTCCTATTCTAATACAAATCAATCTGATAAGAAGGATTGCGTTGACTATTCTAATACAAATCAATCTGATAAGAAGGATTGCGTTGACTGGCAGAATACGAGTTCGTCGGACTATACTACTCATCTCGCTTGGCAGATCAACGATTTGTCAGAAGATTTTGAGGAACATAAAAATGATGCGGAGTATGAAGTAGCGCGATTAGAAATTTGCATACAAGAATTAAATAGGTGAATATAAATAGGTAGTAAGTTGGTATTTAATGTTTTTTTCTTTGTATCATTTTGCATAATTTTTTATAGAGAATTACAAAAAGTGAAAAAAGAAATGCAACAAATACAACATGGGCTAACGAAAACGAAAATTTAGGTTTTTTTAAAACTTTATACATTTTATCAATGAATTTTATGAGATAATAAGCATTTATTATAATATATTAAGTTTTTCTTTAATTATGTAATACTTTTTATATATATTTTATATTTAATATTTATGTAAAAATATAATCTTTTTTATATTCAGTACCTATTAATCGAAAATACACCCTAACAAACGTTTTTATTTTCTTGTGATTATTACCTACAATTATATGTGTATATAATATTATTACTAAAGAATAAATTTATTATATAAAAACAAAAACGAGTATAAATGTTTTATGTGTCCATAAAAATTTGGTATATGTTGCGATGTAGGTAAGTAGTTATTGAACGAGTATAAATGTTTTATTTGTCTATAAAAATTTGGTATATGTTGCGGTATAGGTAAATAGTTATTTATTTAAACTATAATTGGAATTACCTACATAATTCTATGCAAGTAATGTATAATATTAGTATTGTGAAAAAGAAACTCGTTATTCGACTATTTTTTTTCATACATCTTTAAAATTTTCGGCCTAATATGTTGTTAAATTTGGTATAAAATGATTGAAATAATTATATTTGGAAAGATTAGGTAAGGAAAGTTATTAAACGCCAATTTGTATATAATTGTATGTACAGAATAATAATTTTTCAATATTTTTACGGTACCTATGCATATATAAGTAAGATATTGGTTGTCTGGTGTTTTTAAAGAAATTTTAAAGTTTCTCCACTTGTTACTTTTTTTAACTGGACGCGTGTATTTAAATTACATCGTGATTGATACTTCAACGAATATAAATACTTACTTAAATAAAAATAGTAACGCATCTATCGCGCATTTATTCGGTGTAGACGCGTTAATTAATAACCCAACGTTGAGAGAAAAACATAAGTGTGTATAAAGCATATAAAATTGTAAATTCGATGATGTGTATGAATTTTTTAATGTATAAAATGATCATGTTTTACATCGCATCGTGATTTTATAAAATTAATATAGAAGCGAACATAGATACGTATTATAACCACTAACAAAACTTGTTATATATAGGCTTAATACGTCATAGTCGAAAACGTCACGCAAAATCAAAGAGATTACAATAAATTATTACTTTTTATAATTTTTGTAATAAAAAACAAAACTTTTATTACAATATACGCAAATTTCTTTATAAGAAATATAGGTATTGTTATTGAACTTAAATATCGATAGTATTTGTATAAATAGTAGGTATTTTCATTATTATAATGTAAGTATGTAACGTTAAAATATCCGAAAACTTATAAAATTTATATTTTAATTTTTTTTTTGAAAATACTCTTAATACTAATCGCGAATATTATATAGTAATTATTATTACTTTATTAGAAACAACCTATAGTTGCTATATCTTTTATAATAAAAAGAATATGTTATAGAAACATTATACCTAATTGTGTAGTAATGATTTATTAAAATACATATATTATTTTACAAGTGTTTGTATTTACCTTTTTTTTTGAAAAAAAAAAAAAATGAAATTTTAAAACGAAGACGTTTTCAGTAACGTTGTATATCAAAATTTAAAAAATGTTCACATTATAATATACTTACCATAATGAAAACGTAAATATTATAATAAAATCTAATCTTCGAAATGTTTTATAATAACAACGTGTAAATTTATTTACCAGAATAAGAAGAAACTCATACGTACTGGTAGAAATGATTTATTAAATTAGCAATTACAATTTATAAATAATAACGAGAACATTTTATAATACTTATACAATCGTGTGATTTTTAAACTGTTTCTTAATCGAATAAATGTTTAAAATGTATGTACAGACTACTTAAATTTACTCGGCTAAAAAGATGAATATAATAATATAATAATTAAATAATATTACACGTTATCTTTTCTTTAGAAAACGTCTCATTGCGTTTATTGTCATTGGAGGGTAGCGTTTCGTTGACTTTATTCTCTCGAGAAAACGATTCTTTGCATTTATTTTCTTGAGGAAATGATTCTGTTTTTAATTTTTCTGCAAAAAATTTAAAAAAAAAAATGATATTAACGTTTAAATAAATCGAATTAATAAACCAAATACGTAATACGTAGCAATATGTTACTTTTATGGTACTCAAATATCGCCTTTTCTTCTTCGTCCGTATATAACTATCTACATCTGTTGCAGTATAAACACCAGCCTTACGTTTACAATGTTCAAGTTGTATATTATCTGAAAAATTATGATACATACACGATTATAAAATTTATTCTAAAATGCTACATAATTATATACTTATAAAGTAATGTTTTTTACTGTAAATTGGAGATGATGGTCTATATTCTGGAACGAAACGATTATATTTCACATTATCAAAATCGTAGGACAACCAACACCTTCAAATTCATCTATAAAAAAAACGAGCACATACAATTACAAAATTTTAAACGAAATAATTAAAGTATATAATATAAAATAATATTATAGATATTTACCTTCTACCACGTAAGGCATATTTTCTGGAAACGAAACGAATTTATAATAATACGTATATTATAGGTTACGTTACTATTACAAAAAATATAACAGCGAAACAAGAAAAAAAAAACTAAAATGTTTTATATACACTAGTACACTACTAAACACCACCGACTAGTACTAATCAGATCGCTGTCTAGTTTTGAATTAAACCAATAATTTATAAACCTGCATTTTTATGTAGGGTATTGTATTAGAAAAACTAACGCGACCTATAGACGATACAGTTTCAAGGCTTTATTAAAGGTAGCGCCACTGTTCGCGTTCATTTCTTTTTACAGTAAATTATAGTAACGTATACGTCGCCTGCGATTATAACGAGGTTATTAACCTACTCCTCGTCTGTAGTCGATAAGGATAGCGTTAGCGTCGACCATCTGTATACTAATAGTTACGTAGTATTTGCAGCAAATGACAAGGTTATTAACATTCGTCTGCAACAATGTCGCCCTCTTTTGTTGCGTAACTACGATTAATATAACTATGTATTTTTTTCACTTATACACGAACTACGATAATAGTAGCGATTATATTTAATTATACCTATTAAACGAATACTTTAAAGAGGTCGTTAGTTTTTTTTACGTCAATATTATTGACTAATCGTTGATACGCATTATTAAGATGTCGTTAACGTTTGTTTTGTTTGTTGCATTCCACGCGACGCGTTTATTAATTGGTCGTTAAATTGCGTACGTCTGGAAAAAAGGAAGTCTTTGTAACACTCCCACCATATACTGTAGATTAGATTCCAAGGTTAATCTATATTATAAAAATCGAACGGTAGTCGTTACAATTCATTAGTTTTCCAGAAATTTTTTCCGTGACTTGTTCAAGGGATTTGTTCGGGACTTTTTATTAACCGCGTCGAATTCGTAATTTGTTCACGATTTGTTCGTAATATATTTACGATTTGTTCGCGATTTGTTCGTAGCATTTATTTTGGAACTTTTTCGTTTAAAATAAATAAATTAATTTTTTTAAAATGAGTTTACCGAGGCAAGAAATGAATACGTGTTCGTGGAATGAACAAGAACTAATATGTTTTCCTAATAATAATAATATTTCGTCTCCCGGACGAATTTTAAACGATAATAATACATCGTCGACGAATATTCCTCGTGAAGGAAATGAAAAGCTTATTCTAGTAAGTACAATACATACTTATTTTGCTTTTTTCTCTTTTATATTTATCAATTTTCAATTTGTTTTTCAAAAATATTTTATGTTTGCATACGCAATTACAACTATTACATTATAACACATTTGTAAATGTAATTGGCATTTATCATATACAATAATTTTTTTCAAAAAAAAAAATAAAAAGCGCTTAACTTTATTAAATGTTTCTTCATTTACTAATAAATAAGTAGATACATACAATAAATAAGTACATAGGCTACGTTAAATGAGTATAATTATTTATTTCAAAATATATTACTAACCTACTTAACGTGTTATTGCAATAAACCGTTTGAATATTTGGGTAAAAAAAGCAATCGAAGGATTAATACACTGAAAGAAATTTTACAGTAATCATTTTTTTGAAAAATAAATGATTTTTATAAATTACTTTAACTGTTGTTGTTTTTATGAGAATTATTACTTTAAGAAACGAAATATCTCTTATAAATTTATTCGTTCTTTCACATTCAGAGATGTTTACTGTTTTATTCGGACGCAATTACAGAATATTTGAGAATCGTTACTTTGAAAAATTGAACACTTCTTATAAATTCATTTATTCTTATTTCGAAACTCAGAGGTGTTTCGTTACTTTTTGGGAAACGATTGCGTTTCATTCGAGCGCTATTACAAATATTTCATAATGTTTTCTTAGCATTCGAGAACTGTTCCAATTGTTTTTTTTTCTTCTTTTTAATTATAATATTTATGCTCCTCGTCATAAACTTATATTAATTGAATAAAAAGAATGTTTGAAATCTACAAGATGCTTTCCCAAGTTGAGTTTTGTAAATTTAAACAAAACATGAGGAGAATGTGAAAACCTGTTTAAAACAAAAAAAAAGTTTATTACATTTTTTATAAATGATAAGATATTAGTTTGTTATTATTTGTAAATGTACATAGGTAATATTTTAAATTAATTTTTTTTGTATGTACGCGTTCTTATATCTATATTTTATTTTTATAGTCTGAAAAAGGAGTCGTTAATTCTAACAATACTACTGCGATATTAGAATCCGATAGGGAAAATCTAGAGTTTAAAGAACTACTTACAACATTAGCGCATCCTCGGAAAGAATTGATTAATAAAGACAATACTACCAAGAACGAAGATATTTCGAAAAGGACTTTAAAGTTTTTAGAACCGATAAAAAATTTTCTTCTTCCATACGAGTATCGTTTAACGCGAAATGTTAATACCAACTCCGTTCAAGAGAATCGTAACAACGATACGGAAACTGAAAACATTCAAGAATGTTTATCGCAAAATGTTAATACCAATACCATCCAAGAGAATCGCAACAACGATACGACAACTGAAAATATTCAAGAATGCGAAAGCGTTCAATGTTCTAAATTTATTAGAGTTGACGAATCTACAACATTAAACGGTAAAACGCGTACATATTGATTTTTATTTTTTTAATTAGTAAAAATATAATTTGTAAACTAAATAAACTTTTTTTAATAAGTATAGGAACTCTTTCGCTTGGAGATGAATTACCTGTGGAATTATTTGAAAAAGTAATTATTTGAAAAAAGTAATTATTTTATTACTTTTATATTAAAATGTTTTTATAATAAAAATTATTTTCTTTTATAGTCGTGTTCGGAATTTCAATTTTACGACTTGCAAGATATAAATGGTATACCGATAGAAGCGACTACATCTTTAATTCCTGTATTATCCGCGGCATCGCAACCCTCTTACTCTACACCAACACCGATAACATGTTCGGAAAATTATTCGATAACAATTGAAACAACAGTTTCTACAACAGAAGAAATGCCTTCAATAACAGCGTCTACAACACCTACAAGAGATTCTAGTATTACTACGGAAAATGATATTGGTAATATTAACGATAATGTAAATACTTCGTCGTCTTCGTTAATTATCGAAGACGACGACGAAGAAAACGACGAATTATACGAACCGGGACCAGATCCCGAAGAAAGTGATATCGAATTACCTCGAGATCAACACGAAGTTGACGCGGAGGAAATTCGTTTACTAAAATCATTCCCTTTAACCTGTAATTGGAAATACGTTATACCTCAAACCAGATCGATGCATTCTGTTTTTTTCTCAAAATTGAAACGGGAAATAGCTTATAATATTTTCAAAAAAAAATGTAATCATTTAAACGAAGTAGAATTGGAATATTTAAAAACCATTCGTTTTCACGTACCAAAAGAAGAGAGTGCGTTTACGATGAATATCGCAGCACTCGACAGTAAATATGGTAATAGATCTTATTTTTTAAACGATTCTAAAAGTTTTATAGATAAAATATTAAGTGAAGCGCGTAAATCATTTGGTAACGAATGTTCCGTATTTGTAATACCAAGTTTAGAGAGTATTGCGCGAAAGAATTCTCACTTAAAATCGTTAATTTTCAACAATTCCGCCGACGTTATCGAAGAAAAACATATATTTAGTTTTACACAACATTCTGCAAATTATACTATAAATTTCACGGCCTTACAATCATCATTTCCAACGTACAAAGAGTCTAAAATTGTAGAAGTTTTAGTTCAGGACGTTGTTGTAGAAGTTCAAAATTTAATGAAACGTACTTTACCGCACCTTAAAGATGTACGATTTTATCAATCTTTTGCTTATAATGCCAGCGCGTTAGCTTTAAGTAGCATACACAACAACGAAGAATTCGCTAAAACTATTAATAGTGTAGCGGATTTAACCATTTTTAAGTACAATTTTAATCACATCGATTCTTATTTTCAACCGATGCTCAAATCATTTCTAATACATATAATGATGTCGTGTAAACGTTCGGAAACTTGCGATTTACTTTTTGGGGAATGGGTTCTTATTTTACGAGAATATTGGCGTTTATGCACAAACGATTTGAAAGATTATAACGAAAACATTCCGAGACCTATTGAAAAGAAATTATTATGTTTATTGTTAAAAATGGCCAACAGAAGAGTGGGTGCTGAAAATTGTAGCGATGATAAATTAAAAATCGAGAAAAGACAAGTGATGTTTTCCTGTTTTTCTCATTTAATTAAATTATTAAACTTAAACGATCGCAAATTTATATTGAAAGAATGTTTAGAGTATTTGAAACATTACTTTTCGTTATTAGTTGATAATTGTCATATGGCGAAATGTAAACACGAAAACGATATCGAAGAAATGTTGTGGAATTATTTATTTCGAAAACTAAATTTACACCATTACAATTTCTACCATACGTTTATGGCGGTTATGCTAAAACGTGAAAAATTATTACTCGATATGTTTAACGCTCGAATATTATTTGATGGCAATATTTCAGAAACGGAAATAAAAGTAAACGGTATTAAAAAATTTTGGGTAAATAATGTTAGATTTCAACAATTTTTAGCTCGAAACGTCGAATATCTTAATTCGGAAACAGAAATAGATGATCAAAATTTAAGAGTTTTCGTTAATAAAAATTTTTTCGATAAAAGTCAATTTTATTTAATGACGAATAAACATATACCAAAAATTGTTGTCAACGATATATTAGATTATATTTTCGAAGATGCGGAATGTATATCGGATAGACTAGTGTATTTGGTAGAATACGTATACCAATTCTTTGTCGATTCTCTTGCCGATCATTTATTCAATGGTTTGGCGTTTATAAAAAAACAATACATTAAAATAACTTACAATTCTATGATAGAATTTTTCGAATTTCGTTTATATAAAATACGTACGGCGCTCGGTTATAGGGAATGTTTACATAATACAGCGGTATGTTATAAATTACGTATGTTAATTTTGCGTTCGATAAAAAATACAATAGCGTGTAAAAGTCGTAAATTTCAAAATGTACCAAATATTCCGGAATTTGAATTTTGCGATGATTTTTTATCATCTTTTTTCGGATACATTAATTTAGCTATAGGTTACGCGGTAGATCCGTTATTTGCTCTATACGAACGAGATTCTATGGATGTATACGCCTGGAATACATGTTTATGCGCTGGTTTTAGGGACTTACAAGATTTAATTTTTGATACGCACGACATTATGCATTTACAAAGTTGGATGTTAGACCCTATTATTCATCCTATTTACGATCCGTGTCAAGAAAAAGATATCGAAAAGTATAAATTAATTTGGAGGAGTATGAATTCCTGCGGTGTAGCCGATACTATAATTCCCGAAGATATTATAAAATCGTTAAATAATAAAAATACTAACGAAGATCTTACTAACGAAAAAATAGAACGTGTAGAATTTAAAACCGATGATGAATACGATTCCGAGTCGAGTATTAGCGACGAATACGATGACGATTACTATTGCGACGACGAAGAAAATAACGAAGATGATATTTACGAAGATGCTGATCATTATTTAAGTAGTCAAGAACCGACGACGCCTTTATTTGACGAACATTGCGAAAATGTAGAAAATAAAAAAGAAAATGAAAATGAAAAAAATATAAAATTATCAACACCTATAAATACAAACACTACTCCATCGAATGAAGCGGATTTATTTGGTGAAAAATTATTAAAAATAGATGCTGAAATTACTAAGTCTATTACCGAAAAAATAAGAAAACGTAAAAATTCGAATACTACAAAAACCGAAGAATCATCAAACAAAAAACGTAAAACAGAAAAAGATATTACTACTGTTAATAATAACAAAAACGGTAATAATGATAATGATGATGATGATGATGATGATAATAATATTTCTGACGAAAACGTATAAAATTCCGAAGAAGAGGAAGAATGTGATAACGAATTACTCAGAATGGAGCGTAAAAAAACACACGATCGTAGACCGAAAATTACTATTAAAGAAGGTGTAAATTTCTATATGTTTATGTGCTCTACTAAAAACACCGTAGGTCCTAACGATTCACCCTCTAAAAAATTACCAGCCTCATTTTCGAGAGACATAAATTTAATTAACAACGCTACCGGAATTCCTAACGAAATTGGATACTTAAGAATTACTAAACAATAGTCATGGCGGAAAGAAATGAACGCTAGACAAATACATCGCGAACGTATGGCTCATCGAGAGCGTATTCAATATTCAACGTGATTCTATTACTGTAATTATTATTCATCAATACATTGTGTCCGACAAGTATTTGTTTAATTATCGTCGACTTGTACCGAGATCTCTATCCTGAGAACCTAGACTGAGTATGGTGAACTCAGTCATAAAGAGCTACACGTGACTGATCAATACCTAAGTAAGACGCGTCACAGCCGTACCAAGGCACTTCATCATTCCCTCCATTCCATCCCTTAAGGAAATGAAAACAAAATAAATTTCATACTAGACTCCGGAGCAACAGCTCATATGGTAAATTCAGATACGTACTTAAAATCTAAAGTCTTCTCAGAAGAATGCATATGTAGTGCAAATAAATATTCTAATCTACAAGTCGATAGTATCGGTGTACTCTTCGTTAAAGATTGTGATAATCGACAATATGAAATGAGCAACATATTGCTAACATAAGTTTTTGGGTCAATAGCTTTTTTAATTTTTGAAACGTTTCCTAGTGTTCTTTTTCCCATTTTATTTCAGAATTTTTTATAGGATCACTTTTTGTAAGGTCGGTTAAGCAACTACTTATTTGTGAAAAATTTTTAATGAATTTTCTGTAGTGAGAACACATTTCTATGGAAGAACACACTTTCTTCATTGTTTTAAGGGGTAAAAACCATTAACCACCCAATTCAAATTATACGATTTTTTTTTATATTAGATTTGATTTGACGACTATGTTTTTGTACCTTTCGGTAAGTAGATACTATTACGAGTAATATAGGTAATTGATTCATTGGCTTTTATCGGTAATGTTAATCTAATGTATTTGTTTGCCAGTCTAATAATTAGATATCGGATTTCATTTTATATTTAATTTGACGATTGGTGGTATTTCATGACTGTTTTTGTTGATAGGTATTAATTGAAGCGTCCTTTTAAAAACACACCATAGTCCAAAAATGGAATTTTTCAGGAGAGTAAAATAATATGAGGGGAACGTTTTCGCAACTGAAAATTAGGTTAAGGTTGTGTAAGTTTATCTTGAAATGTGACATGAAAGCTCACAGAGCAAGTTTTACCATTAAATACTCTCTCCAGTTCTCAATATCTGAAATATAAAAATTGAGTTTGCGGACTATGGTTCTTTTTTAAACAAAATTTTATACAACATTAGACTATGGTTGTTTTTTAAACTGAAAATAACCTTTATCAGTGTTCTAGATTTGTGTCAATAAAATGAAAAAAATCACAATTTTTGGTTCCAGTGTAGCATACTTTAAAATTGTCATCGTTTTATGTATGTTGTTTTATTTAGAATATATTCCAGTGTAGCATACTTTAAAATTATCATCATTTTATGTATGTTGTTTTATTTAGAATATATATTATTTATCATTGATTTCAATTTTCTTTGTTAATTATAACAATGGTGCTGAGGAATAATATTAAATAAAGAGAACATTGCTACAGATTTATTTTTCATTCTACTTTAATTTTTGGTGATGATTCGTGTTCTTAAGAGTGTTTCAACCTTGAATAATCTCAGAGATTGAAAATTCGAAACATGAAAAAGAGAAAAAAAAGCTACTTCCATTTTAATACGTTAGATTTTCCATAGTTCTACATCTAGTCATTCAATAATTTATTAGGTAGCTTAGCTATATTTTTCATTTCTTTTTTCTACTGTTGAAAAATGGAATATTCATTTCTTTTATGATCTACGCACAAGCGCTGTCTTTTGAGGATGGATTGATAGTTTGTCGATATTAAGGTGTAGGCAAGATGGGAGATTTTTATGAGAGTAGCCTACAAAAAGCTGTCGCAATGTGCTGCGACGGCAAAAGAGAAGCTGTCGCAAATGTTATGCGACGGCAAAAGAGAAACTGTCGCAAATGTTATGCGACTGCAAAAGCTGTCGCAAGCGTTGTGTGACGGCTAGGCTATCGCAAATATTTGTGCGACGGCAAGAAGCTGTCGCAAGCAGTCGTGCGACGGCCAAGACGTTCGTTTATTAATAAGTTAAAGTTCGCAACGGAATTAATCTGTCGCGATATGCGAAATGAGAGAAAAGAAATAGGCAGGTGTTCATTCAAATATATTATACGTAGAACTAATCGACTACTACTGTGTTCATTACATCTTACAGCTGAGTATTTATAGAAAATCTTAAAATTACAATAGCCAATGAGGATAGAGAGAAAAACAAATGATAAAATTCGTAGCTAGATTTTACACTACGGTATTATACACCTGCTTATATACGAAGTATTTTTTTCCAATATGGTATTAACACCACAAAGGTTTTCATGATAAATGATACGAGTTTTGCGTTTTGGCATGCAATTTTTTACAATGCCGGACATTTTGATATGAAATTGTCAAAGGACAATGACTTCAAAAATGAATTTGTGAGTTTATTAGCTTCCTACGCTTTTCCTTTTTTTTTTTTTTTTTTCATTAATTTGCATTTAATTTTCAGATATCATATGTAGCAGGTCTTGCTGTACCTAGCGATGGCCGTATACAAATTAGAAAAATTTTTAATCATGTCTTAGACCCCACAATTTCCCGATTTTATAATTGGAATGGGCAAAAAAATAAGAAAGCTTTAAAAGGATTCAAGTCTATCAAAATTATTCTCAGTAAGTCCTTTCATCGTCATTATTTTAACTAAAGAACTTTTCGTAATCAAAGTATATCTATTTTATAATATTAGGTACAGTTCATGTGAACTCAAGGAAAGATATAAAATTGGAGGAAATTATTTTCTCCGCGCGGGAATGGTTGCGCAGTAAGAGTTGTAATGTGAGTAAGCAATAGGGTACAATTTTCAATTTTTTCACGTTATTCGCAGCTTTTTGATGTTTATTTTTTATTTTTTTAGAATCACAGTTAGCACCTGTTCCTTAGATATGATATCCTTCGTGCGGCTTTTATTTTAATTATATATGCATTCTATTTATTTCATTATTAAAAATTCCGCTTTTTATTATTTTTACGACAAATTTCAATATATAAGTTAATGAGATTGTTACCTCCTATTAATTTTTTCTTCATAAGAACTTTTGTAAAATTATGTTGCATTCTTTTTATTTTATAATATAATGTGACGTGATGACATCTAATTTTTAATTAGTTCTCATTCTATGTTGAATAATTTATTAAAATTTTATTTCAATTTTTCCGCCAAATTTCAGTAAAATAATGAGGTTTTTACCTCCGATTAATTCTTCCTTTATGAGGCTTTTATTTTAATTATGTATACATTGTATTCTATTTATTTCATTATTGAAAATTTAATTCTGCAAAATTTCTTATAATTTTTACGACTAATTTAAATATATAAGTTAATAAGGTTGTTACCTCCGATTAATTTTTCCTTCATGAGAATTTTTGTAAAATTATGTTGCATTCTTTTTATTTTATAACATAATGTGAGGTGGTTACTTCTAATTTTTAATTAGTTCCTATTCCATGTTGAATAATTTATTAAAATTTTATTTCATTTTTTCCGCAAAATTTCAGTAAGTTGATGAGGTTTTTACCTGCGATTAATTCTTCCTTCATGAGGCTTTTATTTTAATTACCTATGTATGCATTGCATTCTTTTTATTAAAGTTGTTTTCAATGTGCCTAAGTGTTTTACTAGTTAAAAAATTACATTTTTGTTTCTATGGTAAAAAGCACAGCGTAATGTGTTTTGAAATGCTTTGAATATCTTTAAAAAAAAATTTCAACTTTAAGGCATTTCAAACTACATAACGCAGCATTATTTAGACAAAATCTATATAAAAAAGGGTATAGCATTACGGATATCATTTCTATATAAATATGATATCATCATGACATCATACGGATATTGCACAAATAATCCGTACGATGTAATGACGATTTCCAACAGATGTCCATATGATATCATCAGGATATTGAAAGGCTGACATATTCGTTATTCTAATGATATCATGATTATGATATCCATTTGACAAACTTTGTCAATAGGGAAATCACATTGTTATTTAATTCTTTAGAAATGTTTTTAAACAAATAATAATCACTAATTTGTTGAGCAACAGTGACAAAAGTAAAAAAAATCACCTAATTTTCAGTAATTAGTTTTTAAAAAAAGTTCTCATGACTGTGTTGTATTGTATATCTATTCCTCAATGAAGTACAATATAAACGTTACGGCGTAGTGTTAAGTTCGAAGTTACCACCCTGTTGACAAAGTTTGTCATATAAACATCATATCAATATCAGATATCATAAGAACATCATATTCGCGTTATATATCATGAAAATATTTTTACGCATATAAATGATATCACATAGATATCAATATGTTATTTACAAAAATGAATAGAGAACTATAATTTGAAAACTAAAATTTCTGAAATCTTATTGATATCATTAAGATGTTAAATCGCGCAAAGAATTTTCACGCAGATTTTTTGATGTCAGTATGATGTCGAAAATAATGCATAAAATTTACATTTAATCACGTGACCTTTTGTTAAGTTACGATTGGTTGGCGCTAAACAGGTGCCAATATGTCGGGTGTGCTGTCTGGTCATTTAGTCTCCTACCGTGCGTTTATGTTCGTGTATGGCCGTATTTTAACAAGATGAAATTTTCGGTAACGAATTCCTCTATTCGTCATAAGTAAGATATCGAATTTCATTTTATATTTAATTTGACGATTCGTGATGTTTCATATGACTGTTTTTGTTGATAGGTATTAATTGCACGTAACTGCGTTATTTGGAATCTATACCGAACATTTTATCTGTTTATGATACCGCGCTGTAGATTTATTTCAGTGTTGTGAAAATTCGTTTCCTTTAGTTTTTTTACTTTTTGGTAAGTATTATTACGAGTAATATAGATAATTGATTCGTTGGCTTTTTTCAGTAATTCATAATCTAATGTATTTGTTTGCCAGTCTAATAATTAGATATCGGATTTCATTTTATATTTAATTTGACGATTCGTGATGTTTCATGACTGTTTTTGTTGATAGGTATTAATTGCACGTAACTGTTATTCGGAATCTATACCGAACATTTTATCTGTTTATGATACCGCGCTGTAGATTTGTTTCAGTGTTGTAAAAATTCGTTTCCTTTGGTTTTTTTACTTTTTGGTAAGTATATTATATTACGAGTAATATAGGTAATTGATTCGTTGGATTTTTTCAGTAATTCATAATCTAATGTATTTGTTTGCCAGTCTAATAATTATAGATATCGGATTTTATTTTGTGTTTGATTTGACGATTGGTGATATTTTATATGACTGTTTTTGTTGATAGGTATTAATTGCACGTAACTGTTATTCGGAATCTATACCGAACATTTTATCTGTTTATGATACCGCGCTGTAGATTTGTTTCAGTGTTGTGAAAATTCGTTTATTCCTTTGGTTTTTTTAGTTTTTGGTAAGTACTATTATAAGAAATATAGGTAATTAATTCGTTGGCTTTTTTTGGTGATTCTTAATCTAATTGTATTTGTTTGTCAGTCTAGTAATTAGATATCGGATTTTATTTTATGGTGACGTTTCATATGATGGTATCTGTTCATAGGTATCAATTGTTCGTACTATTGGCGTTTCTGGAATATTTAAGAGTTGCTCTCGCTATCGAAAGTTTTATTTGTTCGTGATTTCTTTGGTTATTGTTCCTTTCGGTAAGTATTATTACAAGTATCTAATCGAGGTGATTGATTCGTTGGTTTCTTTTCGTTAATTCTTATTCTAATGTATCTAATTGTATTTGTTTATCAATCTAGTAATTAGATATCGGATTTTATTTTATAGTGACGTTTCATATGATGGTATATGTTCATAGGTATCAATTGTTCGTAGTATTGGCGTTTCTGGAATATTTAAGAGTTGCTCTCGCTATCGAAAGTTTTATTTGTTCGTGATTTCTTTGGTTATTGTTCCTTTCGGTAAGTATCATTACAAGTATCTAATCGAGGTGATTGATTCGTTGGTTTCTTTTCGTTAATTCTTATTCTAATGTATTAACTGCCGAAGTAAAACATTTTTGAAAAAACTAAATAATTTTAACAAATTTTTAAATCATAAATGCAAAAATAATAAAATTACATAATTATATTCATTCCTGCTTGTTTCAATTCATAAGCGTATCGCGGCCAGAAGATCATAAATATTAGACAAATGTTGTGAAACATCGCGATTACACAACGGAAAATTTTTTCAATTTTTTTTTGCTGCAATTTTCTTTTAGATTTTTTTTTTATGTTGAAATTAAGTAGTTTTTTTGCTCCCCTTGAATTTTGCTATCTGAATTTTTTTTGCTGAAATTTTCTTTTAGATTTTTTTAATGTTGAAATTAAGTAGTTTTTTTTGCTACCCTTAAATTTTGCCGCAGTAGGTCCGGGCCTACTGTGCCATATTGGCATAGATATTAAAATATTTTTATTATGCAGAACATCGTACTCTATCTCTCTAGCCTTTTAATAATAATATTATTATTATTTTTTAACTATGGTTTTTGCCTTTCGTGTGGTAGTGCATAATTATTAGTATTTTCATTATATAGAACAATGAAAGTCTTTGAAGGAAGGTTGGTGTCAAATAGGCATTATAGAAGGTTGAAAAAGCGTGAACAAAAGAGCTTTGAGATAAAGGTATGTTGCTTCGATGTGTGTGTAGATATATAATAGGCAAAGGAACTGATTTTAGAAAGTATTTTCAAAAATAGATAACAAAAATCGTTCCGATGCTACTGCCATCATTAGCATCGCCATCACCACAGTCCTTGTCATTACCATCATCGCCAATACCATTACCATTGCCACAATCTTCATTCTTGCCATCACCATTGTCATCGTCGTCGTCATCATTATCATCACTTTCTCCGTCATTACCATCGCCACCACAGTCGTTAGAGTTTATCACTTCAAATTTGAATGTAAGGATTCAGTTAGTTTTTCATTACCTATCACTGTGAGATAGGTTTGGTTAGGATCATTTTAAAATATACAAAAATTATATTATAGGCTGTCGAAAACCGAAAATTGATGCTGAACCGAATAAGGCAGTGGGCGATGAGCGGAGTTTCTCGGCAAAAAATAAATGAAATTTTAAATATTATGGCGTCCTGTGATCAAGATACGTTACAAAGTTTGCCGTGTGACGCGCGAACTTTGTTACGTCCAGACACTATTCCACGAATGCTTGAAAAAATTGACAATGAAGGTGATTTCATTTATTTGGGAATAGAATTCGCCCTAAAGCGAATTCCTGGATTGTACGATGGCGTCGAAAAAGAAATACATATCGACATCAATATAGATGGACTACCCCTGTTCAAGAGTTCGAGTTTGAGTTTATGGCCCATTTTAGGTAAAATTTCTAGAAGGGTTTTTTTGATCGGTGCTTACTGCGGTCACCAGAAGCCTAAAAATTTAGAAAAGTACCTGGGAAAGTTCATTGCAGAAGCGAACGAGTTATTTCAAAATGGATTGGTGTTAGGCGGTGAGTTCTATATTATAAAAATTTCCAAACTCATTTGCGATGCTCCGGCCAAAGCGTTTGTAATGGGAATCCTCAACTACAACGCTTACTCATCTTGCACTAAGTGTACCATCAAGGGCCAGTACATCGAACGAAGAATGTCGTTTCTTCCAGGTCAAGACGAGGTAATTGAAGAACGCAGCGATGAGGTATGGCGACAAACCAGCTCAAGCCCAATGGTGCAACTTTTAGGATTTCATTTTATTCAAAATTTACCCATTGATTATATGCACGCCATTCTTCTGGGAAAAACAAAAATGCTGATATCGAATTTGAGAAAAGGACCCGCATTGTACAAAATAAGCGAATTGCAAGCAGGCCTTATTAGCGAAAGATTGTTAAAATTAAAATCTTACTGCCCCAGTGATTTTCAAAGGAAGCCGAGAGAAATTAGTCAGTTAGCGGATTGGAAAGCGACTGAATTGCGTCAATTTCTTCTTTACACCTCCCCGGTTGTGTTGAAAGGTATTGTTGGAGATGATGCATATACCCTTTGGATGAACCTCCACTTCGCTTGCCGATTGATGTGCGATGTTGCTGGTGATTTCAACTCGGAATACATCCGCGAAATACTAACAGATTTCATCGACAAATTTGTTGCCATATTTGGAAATGGATTGGTAACACACAACGTTCACACTCTCACTCATTTCCCAGATGAAGTGTTGCGATATGGAAACCTTGATGGATTTAGCAGTTTCCCTTTCGAAAATTTTTTATTCCGCCTAAAATCGACGATAAAATCTCCAAATCGACCTCTCCAACAAATTTGCAGTAGGTACGACGCTATACACGCTACCCCAGCGCCAGTTCGTACAAATCCCAAGTTCGAGTTTGAAGTGAAAGGGTACAAGTTCAAAATTAAACAAAATAATAAGGCAGATCGGTACTGTGGAGTAGGAGATGACATCTACGAAATTTTTGAAATCATTAGCAGTGAAGACGGCACAACATTTTTTCGAGGTTACAAATTTCAAAAAATAGTCTCTTTTTATAGGAACCCTAAATCCTCAAAATTAGTAAACGTGTATAAAATTTTCAATAAAAGTAGTACAGTAGCTGTTAAAAATATTTTTGAAATTACAGCGAAATATTTTCTAATGCCATATAAAGACGACCGTTATTTTGTCGCTGTAAAAATACTGCATCATTAAATTTCATTACCCAACATAACGTACTTATTATCATTATTATGACTCATATATTTTTCTTTACCAGTTGAAAAGCTATGCAGCAACTATGTAACTTCATTATTTTTTTTTTTTATTTTAGTAAATTTATATGCACATTATTTTATTTTTAAAAATTTTACATGACATTCAAAACAGCCGCTATAATATTCAATAGTTCGAGGTATGAGGTACTTTCCTCTTTTTTCCTTTTTTTAAATAGCTCTAGATATTACTTATTAGAGATTATTATTTGCCTAGAAAATTTTGAGAAAGTACTAATATACGAGTATACTATATGATATTAATTGTTCTTTGCGTATCTTTGTTCTAGAAACATGGAAGAAGAAAAACTGAAAAATTACGTTGTTTTGAAATTATTAAATAATAAATTAACTTTAGCTCACTGTTCGTGGGTACATAAGGATGGGGAAGTCTTTAAGGTCAAGCTTCCACCAAACATTTCATCCGAATTTGCCTTACATAATTTGGTATTTGAGGACACCAAGCCAAATAAAAGTTGGAAATTATATGATGTGGCCTCTGTGGTAGGCCATTCGAGTAAGAGTAATTCTTTACTAAATAAATATTTACTTATCACATATGAAGTATCGTGTTTTTGATATTATTCCCAGGTCGACCGGGAAAAATTAAAAAATGTTTAACCCAGGCGAAATATGACAGTGATATAAACTCAGAGTTTGAATTCACATCAAAAAAATTTAAAAACTCCGAATCACGGATCATTATTCGCGATCTCAACGATACTGACAACAATGCTAGTTTGAGAGATGACGTTGACGAAGATGCTGGTGAAAATAACACTCTCGCCTTTCATATAATAAAATAAATTTTCGAAGTTATACTTAATATTTTCTTCATCTTTTGTAGTTTTGAATGCAGCTTTGAAAGATTACGATAACACTAATGCCTTATCTATGATCCCTTACTTACGTATGCATAAACTAAGTTCAGCATTCTAATAAACTTTAAATCTACCTGTAAGTACTTATACATAATTTGTTTTTGTTTTAAAATGTAGGTGACGTTCAAGAGAATCAAAAAAAAATCATGGACAAGTTGCAATACTTGGAACATTTAATAGAAAATATTATGCAAAATCCATCTACGTCTTCCTCTTCTTCCTTAAATTATTACAACGAAATAAAAAATTCATTACCATTAACAGAGCAAAAAATCGACATTTTCGATACGAAATTGTCAAGGGACAATGACTTCAAAAATGAATTTGTGAGTTTACTAGTGCCTACTCGCCCCTTCGGGGCTCGCAATAAAAATAAAATGAAGAAAAAAGAATTATTTTATCCGAATAAGTACTGCTACGTTCCAAACTGCACAATCCAATTTATTCTTACGTATTTGTTACCCCCCACCAAGATTTCTTTCTTTCAGGATGAGCTCAGGGGCGTACCGAGGACATTGTTCGGGGGGGGGGGAGAACCAAAAATTACCAACTTGCCAACTAATACCATGAAATTTTACCAACTGTTGACCTTTTTTTTTTTTTTACTCCGCGAAAATAAGATGTTAGATAAGATGTCACAGTCTTCTTGTTAATCTTCATAAAATGTAAAAATAGCTGTAATAATACTGCGCAAGTGGTCAAATTTACCAACTTTACGCTAAAACTCCAAATTTACCAACTTTCCAAAAGCCGAGGGGGGAAGCTCCCCCCTCCCCCCTCCTTTCAGTATGTCCCTGGATGAGCTCGCCCCTTTATACCTTCGTATACCTGCCATTTTAAACAATTTTACAACTTTACCCCAGCTCTTGCCTATGTACGAGGCTTTTATTGAAATTTATCACCTTTTTTTCCCTTTGTATACCTGCTATCCTTTATAATTTTTATACCTGCCATTTTAAACAATTTTATGACCTTACCATTGTACATGTAAAAAGCTTTTATTAAAATTTACAACCTTTTTCCTTTGTATACGTGCTATCCTCTATATACCTTTTATACCTGCTATTCAAAACAAGGATGCGCGCGCATCTCAAAACCGATTTCATTTTGATTTTAATATATAGAGAGATTAGCTCTCTACATTTTTCCTTTTCTTTTTTTTTTTCATTAATTTGCATTTAATTTTCAGATATCATATGTAGCAGGTCTTGCTGTACCTGGCGATGGCCGTGTACAAATTAGAAAAATTTTTAATCATGTGTTAAACCCCACAATTTCCCGATTTTATAATTGGAATGGGCAAAAAAATAAGAAAGCTTTAAAAGGATTCAAGTCTATCGAAATTATTCTCAGTAAGTTTTTTCATCGTCATTATTTTAACTAAAGAACTTTTCGTGATCGAAGTATATTTTATAATATTAGGTACAGTTCATGTGAACTCAAGGAAAGATATAAAATTGGAGGAAATTATTTTCTCTGCGCGGGAATGGTTGCGCAGTAAGAGTTGTAATATGAGTAAGCAATAGGGTACAATTTTCAATTTTTTCATGTTATTCGCAACTTTTTGATATTTTTCTTTTTTTTTTTTAGAATCACAGTTAGCACCTGTTCCCTAGATATGATATTCTTCGTGCGGCTTTTATTTTAATTATGTACCGTATAATGGGGTGAATATGATCAATTTTGAACTTTAATGCTTCATCACACAAAGAGGAATCATTATTGAGACTTGAAAATTGAAGTAAAATATGGGTCTTGATTTATACTTTTTAAACATTTTTTGAATGATCCACACCACCACCCATTCTTTTTTTATTTCAGAAAAAGTTGTCTGATCCTATTTATCTTAAAGATGGGGTGAAAAGAATCACTATAAGTTTTTCTTGGTTTATCATATCCTATTCACCCCATTTTACGGTATACATTGTATTCTATTTATTTCATTATTGAAAATTTAATTCTGCTAAATTTCTTATAATTTTTACGACAAATTTAAATATATAAGTTAATAAGGTTGTTACCTCCGATTAATTTTTCCTTCATGAGAATTTTTGTAAAATTATGTTGTATTCTTTTTATTTTATAATATAATGTGAGGTGGTTACTTGTAATTTTTAATTAGTTCCCATTCTATGTTGAATAATTTATTAAAATTTTATTTCAGTTTTTCCACCAAATTTCAGTAAGATATTGAGGTTTTTACCTCCGATTAATTCTTCCTTTATGAGGCTTTTATTTTAATTATGTATATATTGTATTCTATTTATTTCATTATTGAAAATTTAATTCTGCTAACTTTCTTATAATTTTTACTACAAATTTAAATATATAAGTTAATAAGGTTGTTACCTCCACGTATGTATGCATTGCATTCTATTTATTAAAGTTGTTTTCAATGTGCCTAAGTGTTTTACTAATTAAAAAATTACATTTTTGTTTCTATGGTAAAAAGCACAGCGTAATGTGTTTTGAAATGCTTTGAATATCTTAAAAAAAAAATTTAAACTTTAAGGCATTTCAAACTACATAAGGCAGCATTATTAAGACAAAATCTATATAAAAAAAGGTATAGCATTACGGATATCATTTGTATATAATTATGATATCATCATGACATCAAACGGATATTGCACAAATATCCGTACGACGTAATGACGATTTCCAACAGATGTCCATATGATTTCATACGGATGTCTACATGATATCATCAGGATATTAAAAGGCGGACATATTTGCTATCCTAATGATATCATGATTATGATATCCATTTGACAAACTTTGTCAACAGGGTAGTTATTAAAAAAAGTTCTCATGACTGTGTTGTATTGTATATCTATTCCTCAATGAAGTACAATATAAACGTTACGGCGTAGTGTTAAGTTCGAAGTTACCAGTCAGTCACGCAGGCAACGAACTGTTACTGCGCATGAGGAATCATAACCCAACATGTTGAATCGTTACTCAATAAAGGATCAACACGTGATATTATAGTTTTAGTTTTTGCAGCATTTTTTAATTATAAGGCATTGTGAAATTTCGAAAATTTTGGTGCGTTGTTTTATCATCTCAAACACATGTTCGATCTAAGAGTGCAAACATTTTCAAACATTTTTGACTTACTCACCAACTTTACCGCAAAGAGTTGAGAGAAGCGCCAATATTCGACTTTTTGGGCTTTGTGACTTCAAAGTTGAAGTATCACTTAATATTAAATTTCAAAAAAAAAATCAATATTTACTTGAAATAGTTTGCATTTTTTTAGTATCATCTGTAGTAATTCTTAACATGTCCACATATTAAAAACTTAACCTTCAGTAATGCGATGTGCCATTTTTTTTACAATTAATATGCATAAACACTTTTTTTGTAAATTATTATTTTTTTAGAGTTAATAAGTAGTATGATTCTGTTCTCAACTTTTTTTTAGGTAACATTATCTCCTACGCAAAAAATTCTTCCTGACTTGTCTATTGGAAAAATATCCTGTCCATCAAACTGGCGAGAACTTTAGATGCGATTTTACATGTCTTCAATGAAACTGACTGTTGATGGTGATGACTTATTGTAATCATTGAAACTTGGACTTACCATGAAACGGTATCAACCTTTGTCCGCGTCTTCGTAGATTTTAATTCGGATGTTAAATCATCAAGTATTTTCACGACAGTAATCTCTTGAACGAGAGGTCTTACCGTGCTGGCAAGAATATTCACCCGTATTAATATCGATCAGATCATGAAATACATTCACATTGCGAGGAATATTCACTTTTTTCAAAACCTAAACATAAGATCAATAAAACATTTGAATTCAAAAATTTGCATATTTTGCTTCGCAGTCGATTTTTATATGAAACATATCTGTAAAGAAATAAGAATAAGAACAATAAGATTCATACCTTCCGACGAATTTCTTCGATGTATTTTACCACGTTTTTGTCATCCATTATTTTAGTAAATTTCTGAGTAGCACTAATTAGTAGAGAAAAATTGAAATTTGGAAATTTACATTAACTTCAGGTAGAGTGATGAGAACATTTATAAAGGAGTCAAAAACAAAAATTAACAATTCATAAGTACGAGTCAATTTCACCCTTGCTAATAAGAATACGAACGAATGCACCAACCATAAACGATAAAGGTACGACGAGAAAATTGGAAACTGAAAATGTGAAAAACTCAGACTACTAATCACTACTCTTTAATCAACCGGAAACAACTTGAACCACCGGATGAGCAAAGAATTTGTTGATAAAAAAATGTCACATCATTGAGCAAAGCTAAGCAATCTCTAAACAATGTTGGGTGGAGGTGCCCTTAGCCTAACATCATCATTAGTTCATTACTTTTCTAATATTAATTAATTAATTAATTAATTAATTTAATTTTAATTAATTAATTAATTAATTAATCAATCAATCAAGAATGCGAATAATTTTTCTTTTTTCAACTCAGGGTCAGGAGATAATCATGCAATATAAAATCAATAAATTCGACTCATCTTCTAAGTTTGGTTCCCTTGTGGACGCCTAGGAGCATCAGCCAGTAAGTGAACTTTAATGATGAGAGAATACTATCTTCACTTCTAGGGACGAGGCGTAGAAAAATTCAGAAGAAGTACAATTAATTTCACGTGCCAAATTCTTTCCACCAACTTAATCACTTCTACTTTCCCATTGAAAGTTTTTCAGAAGTTATATACTTACCTTAGTCACCATTGTGATCTTACCATCCAAAATAATGCCCCACCTACGTTTAAATCTAAATATAATATTTAGAAACGACAGACGAATTTCACCTCGTACTCACAGTGCTTTCCTTCACACATGTATACTGTTTCTTTTCCTCTTCAAAATGAGACAATCTTCACCAACATTTATAGTTTTTGAGTTATAAAAATAAATCAATGAATAACATATCACTTCTATATTATTCAAACAAATAACATTTATTTACTAATGCACGATATTTCATTCTAAATCAAGTAATAATCACAAAAAAAAATCAGAGAAAACAATTCTTACGTATTTCACAAAGGTACTATGTCGAAATAATAATTTGTTCGAAAAAGGAACATGATATTTTCATTCCAACAGATACTGGGATCACTTACGAATGTTGTTTTAGAATCATATATACGTGATTGAAGTCCACCTTATTCATTACAAAATAGCGACTCGACCCAAGTAACAACAGACTTTAAATAAGTCAACATCAATTTCAGTGCTTTCTGACAGACACTAGAATCACTTACGAATGTTGTTTTAAAATTACATATGCGAGATTCAAGTTTGCTTTATTCATTACAAAACTGCGACTCGACCCAAGCAACAACCCACTTTAAATTAGTCAACATTAATTTCAATGCTTTCGTCCATTGTTCTTCAGAATTGAATTGAATGCTAAACAAAATAATATTTTTCATTTATAATATACAATTCAAGTTAAAACAGTTAAGCATAATGCACGTAAATGAACTTACGTTATAGAGTACGATTTACCAGTACCAGAGTCTTTTATTTTTCCCTTCTCCATACGATATGGTAAATTGAATCCTGATTCGCCTTTTTCCACTTCTTCTTTAAATTGCTGTAAGCAATCTAAAAATGCTACCATAGCTGAATCAAATTTAGGATTCAATAGAAATCGAAATCCTCCGCTTCCATACAAAGGTAGCTCTTTATGGTCCGCTAGAACCTTGAAAATTATTATATATATTACACAATTATTGCAAATTTTCGACAAAAAGAAATAAAAATAAGGCGATGTTACTTCAATATAAGAATGACTGCCATAGGGCACAAGGCGATATTTTTTAAATGTGAGATTAGATTTGCGAGCTAGAGCAACAAGAAGTAACGTAGTTTGTCCCCAGGCAGCATTTATTTCACTCCAGTCCACAGGTGCTGAAGGAAGTCGGCCTAAACGGAAGTTGTTTATCGTTCCGAAATGCCCTTTATGCCAAATGTGAAATGTTGTATGAAATACATTGGTTTTTTTCAATCGGTCCAAGTGAAATTGAGCGTAATTTAATTGAAATTCAGTGCTAAACAAATAAAGCTGATAATGCATCAATTACGTCTGTTTATGAAACAAGAGCACTCCACTAAATCTATTTTTACGTGCATCACACACCTTCTATAGTCATCTTCCAAGGTGAATAAATCTCGGCTGTATTTATTATACTGTTTCCAAAAACGATCTTCGTCACGTTCAATATCCTCTTTGCATGTCTCTGCGTCTGAAATATTATGTTGCATCAGTTTTTCTTTTTCCTGAAAAGATTTCAATTCTTCGAACAGTCGCGTTTCTTCTTTTTGCAACTGAAAGCATCAAAACAAAAGAATTGCATTGTATTAATCAATTCTTTCGGGTAGATAGGAGGTATCGAGATAATAATTAGTCAAAATATTTTATGGAGGAACGATAATTTGAGAGAATAGCGAACACTTCAAAGGCGTTTTTAAGACATACTCACATTTTCCATTTCTTCAGTCAATGATAGTAAATCACTGTCACCTTCTTTGTTCAATCTATAATGGATTCAAAATACACAGATCAACGTTTTCAATATCATTTAAAATATCAATAAGCAAGTAATTCAAATTTCAGCATCGACAAACATAAATTGATAGACCGTGGTTTAGATATTTTGTTACGAATATGTACGTATAAAATTTACACAAATTCTTTTCAACTCTTGTGACTGCAGTATTCAATAAAATACCTAAATCAATAGTAGCAAAAAATATATCTTCAAGCCAAGCAACGGACTATTTTAAGGAACTAAGCTAGTTCCCTTTCAGTTTTTCTCAAGATGAAATTTGATAATCGCTAATAAAAATATTGTAAACAACGATAAAAATACTTTCTTTTCCAAATACATTTTGTAGTGGTGGTAATCATCTTCCACCATACAAAAATGTTTATCCATTATATCGAGAAGAGTATCAGTACATTCTTCACACAATGGATGATTAACCTCAGTGTTTCCTGATATAATGTCGAATAATCCAGCAGCTAGCTGCAAAAATCACGAAGAAAAAAATAACTGTGAACACTTAATGAAATACATTAATACCGCATTCACAGCGAGGAATAAAAATATAAATGCTGCGAGATAATGAAATTTTTTCAGGAAGTGTGAGAAGGTTCAATATGATGAACTTAGTAAAGAACATGATAAAAACGCAAGGAATTGAAAATAGATAAAGTATTGTCCGCTTTATTTACTTTCATATGGTGACTTAAACTGGAACCATCATCATCGCCTAGTAATGTAAAACCATTCGAACCATGACTGGAACTGGCCAGACTAAACGGAGGAATGAAGTTATCATAATCAACATTCTGTAATTCCAAGTCCAACTCAATTTCTGGGGAAGAATATAAAGGTACTGCAATCCAATGAATCAATCAATCGTGTCAGTTAAATGCATGATGTTGGATATTCTAAATCAATATAGGAAAAAATTACGTGATAATTCTGCGATTTTGTGCTCTCCAATATCCTGGAAACTATGATCTAAACATAACGGCTGTAAACAACGCTGGCAAACAAAACTAATAAATACATTGTTTTCCATCTATGAATTCAATTTTTAACCAATTTCAACTTTAAAAAATGAAGTTGCAAAGTAAAATCTATTGCGATGAAACGAAAAAATTTGTTGATTAAACTATTTTACATTTCGATCATTGATAATTTTTTATCAAAGTGAATAGATACAATAACAATAAGCAGGTTAATATATGTTACGTCATTTCGTTGGCCGCCAAAATAAGCATTGCCTTGTGACGTCACGAAGTAAAAACCGCGGCAACTTCAAATAGGTATTTCATTTGTTTCTTGCAGATTGGCTTACCTCAAGTGAAGGGGCGTGGCTAATAAAATCAGCCAATGAGGTATGTATGAAGTAAAGAATGACGATTGACAAATGAAAAATTCATTGAAAACGGTACCACGGCATTAGTTCGACACGACAGTAGTCCGACATGACATTGATTCGACAGAATTGGTCAGAGGCTACCGCTAGCTTTCTGCGAGCTTGCATGGTAAGATTTGATTATATTTTATAAAGCCGAACGTTACCGCTACAAAACGAATACTTCTTCATATTAGTTGGATAATAGAATTGATTTGTTTAGTTTTAATAGTTATTCATTCTACTAAAGTGAATCTTCATTTCATTTCCTGTTGAATAACAAATCATTCAAGATGGGAAGAGTAATGATAAAAGGAGGTGTTTGGCGTAACACAGAGGTAAAATAACGAAATATTTCTTCTGAACATCCATATAAAATGTACATTTCATTATATTTCATACTCTTTAAATTCTCACAAACTCTCATTAATCTTCCAGGATGAAATTTTGAAAGCGGCTGTGATGAAATATGGCAAAAACCAATGGTCTCGAATTGCTTCTCTATTGCATAGAAAATCTGCCAAACAATGTAAAGCTCGTTGGTTCGAGTGGCTTGATCCTAGTATCAAGAAAACAGAATGGAGTCGCGAAGAAGATGAGAAATTACTTCACATGGCCAAATTAATGCCAACCCAATGGCGTACTATTTCTCAAATCATCGGGCGTACTGCTGCTCAGTGTTTGGAACGATACGAAACACTGCTGTAAATATCTTTGTTATTCTTGTTACTACCAGCGTTTGATTCATTTCGCTCACACGGGAATTTTTTTTAGAGACTTAGCCCAAAAAAAAGAAGATGGAGAAACTGGCGAAGATCCTCGTAAATTAAAGCCCGGAGAAATCGATCCCAATCCTGAAACAAAACCAGCTCGTCCAGATCCAAAAGATATGGACGAAGATGGTAATCTACAATTACTTCACTTATTCTAATTAAAATTTATATCGTGCGAATATCGATGATGAAAAATTATTCTTCCAGAATTGGAGATGTTATCCGAAGCTAGGGCTCGTTTAGCTAACACTCAGGGCAAAAAAGCAAAACGTAAAGCTCGTGAGAAGCAGTTAGAAGAAGCAAGACGTCTGGCAGCGTTGCAAGTAAGTATATATATTCCTTTGATACTTACCTCCATGAAATATAAACTAAAAATTCATTATTTCATATGGTTTAGAAACGTAGAGAATTGCGTGCGGCTGGTATTCATACTTTTAACCGTAACAGAAGAAAACGAGGAATTGATTATAATAGAGAAATTCCATTTGAGAAAAAACCAGCTCCCGGATTCTACGATACTTCCGAAGAAGTTGTGGACCCTTTTGCTCCTAATTTTAAAAGATTACGACGACAAAATTTGGAAGGTGAAATGCGATCTGAAATCGAAGAAGTACGTATTTTCTATAGGTATTTTATTAAATTTCAAATATGAATGTTAATATCCCCTTAAATTTCATTCATAGAGAGAAAGGCAGAAAGATCGACAGAAAATGAAAGAAAAAAAAGAAAATGATGTTCCTTCAGGATTATTAAATCAAGAACCACCTAGAAAATTCAGTAAATTAGTTCTACCTGAGCCACAAATCACTAATTTGGTAAGTACATACGTATAATACGAGAATCGAGCTCAGTAATTCTCTCCATGTATGCGAAGGTCTGCATTAGAAATTCAGCTCCAGTAATATGACATGACTGCTTACGTTTTTATTTCAAGGAATTACGCCAAGCCTTCCAACCTCCAAAAGCTCCCGAAGTTATCGAAGAAGAAATTGAAGTTGATCAGGCGGAAATTGAGGAGAAACTCAGAGAAGAAGAATTAAACAGAAGTAAGCTACTACTCAATGCTCATAATATCTCGAATACCTTGTTTTACGTATGAAAAATAAATGAAATGTAATTTCAGAGGAACTCGAATTCAAAAGACGTTCTCAAGTCATTCAACGAAGCCTACCTCGTCCTAACGATATTACCATTCCATTGAGATCTATCAAAAGTGAATCCAATCTGTCCGATTTACAAAAAGTAAGCTTCCTAAATGTTCATTTCGAGAAATTTTATCCATTTTAAAAATCTTAAATTTTCACTTTTTAGGCTGAAGAATTAATCAAAGAAGAAATGATTAAAATGTTACACTACGATGCTCTTCACGACCCCATTCCAGGTGATAGTATGACCCCGCAGCAACATTCTGCGTATCTAGAAAAACATCCTTACGAACGATTCAATGATGAAGATTTAGAAAATGTAAATTTTCCCCTTTCCTTCACTTTCTAAAAAATCTCATTCACGTTGTTACGAATCTCTAATTTATTTCGTATGTTTCTTTTCAGGCCAAAGAATTATTAAGAAAAGAAATGGACGTAGTTAAGCACGGAATGAATCACGGTGATTTGTCGCTAGACGCGTACACGCAAGTTTGGGAAGAATGCTTAGAACAAGTAATATTCGTTATTTTATCCTTAAATCTTACTTACAAGAAGTGATCTAATGGTGAAATTTCTCAGGTACTTTATTTACCGAGTCAAGGCAGATATACAAGAGCCAGTTTAGCCAGCAAAAAAGAACGTCTAGAGTCTTTAGAAAAGAAGTTAGAACAGAATAGAAATCATATGTCTAAAGAAGCCAAACGAGCTGCTAAATTGGAACGCAAACTACGAGTACTCCTTGGTGGTTACCAGGTATAGTGACAATATTGGTATTTTCATTTTGACGTTTATTCGATAGAAAGTATGAAATATTTGTGTGAAATTATATTTGCAGTCGAAAGCTCAAGTTTTGACCAAACAATTTAACGAAATTCAGGACCAAATTGAAAAAGCGTGTATAGAGTTGTCCACTTTCCGGCATCTGCAACAACACGAAGATTTTGCTATCCCGAGAAGAATACAGGTGCGGTAATCGTTCGTTTTTTGTTCTTTTTTTTTAGTGGACTGTTTCACGAGCGAAATCAACTTGAGTGCTTTTAATTAGTTGTAACACGTTAGAGGAAGTAGTAAAGTCCAATCAATACGTATTGTGGCAATACCACGGTTTTTTCTGTAATACATTGTTAAAAGATAGTGATTTCCTCACCTTGTTCATTAATATTTTAGGCACTGGAACAAGACGTGAAGAAACAAATGGAAAGAGAAGCCGAACTACAGAAGAAGTACTCGGAGTTGAGTCAACAACTTCAGGAATTAGAAACTTCTTGAATATGAACTCCTAGAATACATATTTTATCGATAATGATTTTTTTTTTATTATCATGTAATATTTATTATCGCTTGCGAATTGATAATCTGTTCCTGAGACACGTCACAACAAAGTGATTACTCATTAATGAATTGTTGTAAATAAAATTGACGTTTGTATAAATGATTGATATAATTATGTTTTATTTATAATTTTTTTTTATGTGAGGTTGAATATCGAATTGCTGGTACATCAGGAAATTCTCAGTGTTACAAGACTCCTTTCACCTGTTTAAAATTCGAATATTTAGATTAGAAAAATATCAAACTAAAAAAATACAAATGTGATTTTTATTCAAAATAAACCCGCAGAACCAGGGCTGTAGTTGTGAGGGAAGGGGGTTGGATGTTGGAACCGCTCTCACAAATTTTTATATTTTTTAGTTATATCTCATATCTTATCGTAAAATCGAATGATTTGTTATAATAATAATAATAACAATAATAATAATAATAATAGAAGTTTAATCCTCTGACTATATTAAATTATATCCTATTTTCATCGGTAGCATTTTTCTCAAAAATAACGCAACGAAATGATTTGACATTATAATATCTTTTTTAGACACTTTGTTTTAGAGCACTTGGCAATTCTCCAATTTTTTCATTTCTTCATTATAAAATCAACTATTTCGCATTTACATACTTGTTTTCCAAAGCACCACCTCAATGTTTCGTAAAAAGTAAAATGACGAACGTTTTCAAACGGGTTTTTTTTGAATAGTACAATCGAGAGATGTGTTGTGATTTCCAAGAAAACACGAGGGTACTACGTGCAATTTTATGCTGGAACTGTAGATGTAGGCTATATAAGAATAATGCGCGAATGTTCGATTATCACGTGTATTTGGGTATTACTTAGGTGAACTTCAGTTTATCAGGAAAACTGTGTCTATACTTGCATTAATTAAGAAGTGGTTAATAATTTGTGTTGATGAGTAAGATGTTACCTGCGTCGAAATTTATAGTAAGCATATGATTTTTTTTCTCAATACTGTATAATATGACCATTGCATAATCCTTGATACTACTGTTCTCCCCTTAACGGCAAGCATAATAAAACATCAAAATGTTTTAAAATCATTCCTTTCGTTGAGATGTGAGAAAAAAATCAGGCATCAAATTAAAAATACATCTGCATTGCGCTCAAACGATTACAGTCTGAAAATTCAGTACTACCAATTGTTCAAAAAGTATATAATTTTTGGTAATGAAACTTTCCAGTTGATTAATTTGAAGTACCTGCAATGAGTAAGTTTTTATGATTGAAAAACTGTTCTAAACAAATTATACCTACAATTTGTATGTTGGAAAAAAAATGAAATTAGAATTTGTGGTTTACTAGCAACTCCAATTACACGGCGATCATAGGAGAATTTGGCTGTATACTAAATATTGAAGTTGGTTGCGTATTATACCGTGCGTCCAAGTGATTAGGGTAGAATCAGCGAAAAAATATCTTTTCCAATTATTTAAAATTACTTTTTTCAAATGCAAGTAAATTGTAATGCAGTTGAAACAAATTTATCAGCCTTAAAATTCATTAGATTAATTTCAAAAATGGTTTCTGATTTAGAAATTGTAGTTTAACTCTTATTATGTTATCAATAAACTGAGAGTTTTGCGTTGATTGTACCCGAATCACTTGGACGCACGGTATAGATGCCTGCGTTGCATTAAAAGGGCGCAAGGTTGGTGATTTCACGTATCATGCGTCTATCTGATATGAAATGAAATGAAAATCACGAATACTTTTTAAGGGTGAAAAGAATTTGGCGCTTGGGGGTGTTAAAATCAGTTAAACACAGTGGATATGCACTAATAATTACCAAGTGTTTAATCAAATTTTGAGGCTATTTTTGTGACTTTTTACTTTTGTTTGTTTTTTTTTTTAATACATTTGATATGAGGTATGTAAATACGTCGATATCACGTGTTGTGAAATGATCTGCGTACTGAAAATAGGGTCACATTTTATAATATGAGCTATTACAAAACGAGTACCATTTATTCGCATATTACAGTTACACGACATCTCGAAAAACATTGACATAATAATGAACAAAACTACATAATAGGAAGTGTGCCCAATCGCTACGCAGCACACTGTAGCACGTTTATAGGATCATATTGATTGCTCTTATATAAAGTAGCTACTACCTACATAAAATGTTGTTTCGTGTATTAATCTGTGTCTAATTCTTTTTGTTTTCTTGCAGTTGTTTTTTGTCTGTATGTGGGCTATAGTAAACGTAAATGGGGTTCCATTTCTCGATGCAAATGATAACTATTTAGCGCCATCAGGAAATTTAAAACGTGTTGAAGCCTCAATTTATAATATAATAGAGCCAGAAGAAGAAGAATTGAACAAGCGTCCTCGAAAACATAAACATGCATAAAAGACAAACTTTTCCATCCAGCTTTTTTGTTTACCAACCGAGATTAGAGATGCTGATACTGAAGTGAAGAGGAAAAGTACACGCGATGTAACGAAAGAAATACAATTTGAACGAGAAAATAATGGAACAATAATTGCTCGAAAATGAAATTTCTGTTTGTTCGTGCATGCGGTGAAATTCACCGCAATTCTTATTACCTTCATTATATAATTTGCTATTTCTTTCCTTTTTAGTGGACTTCCGCTTATGCGGAAATCCACTATTGCAGTCGTCTTGGTTTGTTTCTTTCTTTCTGAACGTATAGGTAAATGCATAAATGTATATTTACTTCACTAATCGTAATCAGTAAGTATTGGTACCTATAGTATCACATAATAAACATGTGCGGTGCAATGTAAATTTTTTTTGAACTTAAATCATGACAATTGAAAAAGTTTAATGAAGTAAGAAAACGTTTTCTCCGCAAACGCAATTCGATTATGTGATAATGACGAGAATGAATATCGAATACTGAGTAACTTTTATTACAAACGATGAATATAAATTAATTAATAAGTTATAATGGTGCGTTAGGTTTTTTTTTCCTATATATCTTTGTTAACATACTAATTATGATGATTTCAGTCGACGAAAAATTACTTTAAATAAAAATATGAAAAAATAATAAATTTATATTTTATTCTAAACAATGTAGCTTATATAAGGAAGTACATTTTGAAATTTCTACACTACCAAATTAATATTTCAAACACAAAATAATTACAAAAAAACGAAAAAAATAAAAGAAAAATTATAACGAAGAAAAGTGAAAAATGTTTGTATACAGAATAGGCCGTACAACTAATGTCTTCGCAACCTTCAACGAATCGATCAGAAAAATAAATAATAATACTTACGAAACGACGACGTATTCGTACCAATTCCAGGGTCTCATAACCTACAATTCGAAGATATTCGATTATCTAATAAAATAACCTTACCGCTGGAATGTTATTTATAGTTCACGTGTAAATGCTAATTTTATTTTCCAACACAAAACCCAATAAACGAGCATTTCCATTGAATGAAAATGCGGCACCGAAGGAACACGTTGATGTTAACGATATCCCAAAAGGTATTCATTAAACGACTAGAATATCAGTAAAAATAAACGAAACACGCGTAATAATTTGCGCTCTTCGCGAAATTAGTCACGTCTACCTTGGAAGAGCTAGTAAGATAAAGTACAATTTTAAAATTCCTCGACACTACGCAAATAAAACGAGATGAACGAACGGCGGCGAAATAAAAAGTAAAAATATAATTCGAAGCGATAAAAGCATATGAATCATTCGGCCGACCATACATTCTGAGCAATCAAACCACATCGATAATACGGCGTTTCGGTTTCAATGAACGGTGGTCTCGTGTTCGGCCCAGCCTTCGCTATCGTCCTCCGAATCGTCGGAGCCGGACTCCGAGTCCGATATTTCAACGGCTACTCTGCGGGCTAATATAGACGCTACGTCGCGTAACGTCTTCACTCTGTCGTTGTCTTTTTGTTCGATTTTCTCCACTTTACGTAATTGTATGCCTGCGATGTGAAAAAACAAACGATTCAAATTAGAAGGCACTTTGGAAAATTGTTAAGCGAATTTTCGCCCAACTTACCGTCGCGAATTGCTTTCAACAAGTCGCTCCTAGGATCGTGCTGTGGTCCATTTCCAATCAACATGGATTTGTTTACTTTCGTTGCGTTAGTATTTTCTGCGCCCATTAATTGCTTCGGCGGAGACGTTGTCGTTGTTATCTGCGGGAAAAGTTCATTCGATAATTGTCCAAATCACATAAAAACCCACAACAAATGACTAAACGTACAAAGAAAATTTTCATTTCCAACCCTTCGAGAAGGGATAACACATCATAAGGATTTTTCGAGCCAAAAGAATTCGAAGTCATCGATGTGAATAGTAAATATTTTCATCAATTTTACGAACAACATCAAGAAATTTCGATAAAATATTTTTTGCAGTAGAAAGAAGTTAATTTATATTCATCCTCAGTGAATTTTAGAGGTAATAATCAACAAAAAAAAAATTATTATTGCAGATATTTTTGCTCTATTTTTTTGTTCTTTTTTTTTAATCTTTTTTATCATTTTCTAAATTTTTCGTATACATACATTTTTTCTCTTCATTCTTCGATTTTTAAAATGATGACAAAAATACCTACCTAACTACATACATCATTTTTATAATTTTTCTTATGTTAAATGTAATAATAAGAGAGTATTTTGCAGTTCCTACGTGTGTATGAAAAATTACACTACGTTTTTTCTTTCTTTTTTTCTTTTCTTTTTTATTAGCCCCAAACAATTTGAAGGAATTTTCTTAGTTATTTGTAACGTTTGGAGTATTTCGTACTTCTTTTCTTCGATTTTTCAAATGCTAACAAAGATACCTTTGATAAATCTACTTTATACTTACTTTTACATTTTTTTTTTTTTTAATATCTAAAGAAAAATAGTGTTTACAATTTACGTGGTTTAATTTTCAAGTATCTGTTTTTTTCAATTGTCACTAAAAAATTCAAAAAAATTTTTCTCGATTTTTTGAGTAAGTTTATAATGTTTAGGATTTTTATTTCATTATTATTTTTTTGTTTTGAATTTTCTTAATACATTTTTTCATAAAATTTTGGATTTTTCCCTTGTTTATTAAATGATAACAAAGATATCTAGATACCTACGTTACATTTATTAGCATTATTATTTTTTCAATAATTCTCAATTTTCGTTTTCACGAGTTTATGAAAAATTGAACATTTTTATGTTTTTTAATAACCTATAAAAAATTTAGAAAAGAAATTATTCCAAATTTTTTAGGTAGATTTATAATGTATGGGATTTCATAATCGTTTTTATTTTTTTGTGAATTTTTCAAATACTTTTTTTTCATATTTTGAATTATTTCCTCATTTTCTTTTAATGATAATAACATTATTTAGATACCAACATTACTTTTATTTTTATTATTATTTTTTTCAATATAATAACTGTGAATTTTCGGCTCCTATGTGTGCATAAAATAATTGATTTTTTTTTTTGAATATTCTCCAAAAAATATATAAGGATTGTTAAATAAATTTATAATGTTAGAATTGAAAACTTTATACCATTTTTCATTTTTTTTTTTCAATTCAAAAAATGAGATAATTTATACTGATAATTTTTTTTTTTGAGTAGACAATTTTTTGATTTTTTAATAGGGGAGAGGGGGGAATTGTGGAGTGATCTGGGTTTAATATTGACTTTAGATCAATTTATTTTATAATTCAATTTTTAATTGATTTTTATCAATCTTCATTAATTAAATTTAATTTTTTATTTAATATTAGTTTATTTTTTATATTAATTTTTTATTTATTCTAAGACTTAATTGCCTTAAAATACATGAAACTGCATACCAATTGCTTCAACTAATCCTACCAAAATTTATAATGAACACTTCCTAGACTCCTTCCCGAAAAAAGAAGCACAAGGGGCTTGACCACATTATTTACATTCCTGGAGGAAAAAATAACATCTTCCTGCCCCTCCTTCCTAAAATATGGATTCATGAATATCAACGACGTTATTGACCTTTTGTACTTTTTTTTGGGAAGAAGTCAGAGAGGTGTTCCAAAGTGGTTTGACCTATAACAGGTTAAACCATTCCGGCTGGCCACCAAGAAATTTCAATAAATTTCTATTGGTTCTCCCAGCCACAAGAGTCTGAGAAGAACCACCAATGAAAATAAAAAATATTTGTTTCTGAATGACGTCAATATGAGCAGCTAAACGTACACGTGGACTCATCACTTTTGCGGTGTAAGAGGGGAGATCGAAATTTTATCAATACTCATTAAGACTGATGCCTTATTGGCTGTTGATATTATCAACTCTCAGTTGCTCATATTGAGGTCATCAGTAAACAATACACTTGAAAAAATAAAGTTGAAATTTTTCACGTGATATCAAATGGTGTAACCTGTTATAGGTCAAACCACTTTGAAGGTGTCCAATGTCCATCACAAATTTTGATAAGATTAGTTTTCTGCTAATGGCATGCAATTAAATGGACTTTTAGAGAATTAAGATCTCATCCTATTCCTACTCCCTTGAAAAAATTATCTATTCAAAAAAATTTATCATCTCATTTTTTTAATTTTTTTTATACTTGTTGAGAAATAAGAAGAAAAAAACTTGAAAAATGGTACGAAGTCTAAAATAATAAGAGAAAAAAAAAACAAAACATCATCAACTAATATAATATCTCGAGAAAAATATGCAACGACCTTTGAATCGAACAAATTATCGCGACACTTCGAAATGTTCGCATATTAATCAGTCGCAGACTCGAATAAGCGTACCAAAAATTGATTTTTCACCTTCCCCTTTTCCTTCCCGCCAAAAAATCATTCTTTTTCCCAACGATTCTCGAAACGCAACGACCTTCGAATCGAATAAATTATCGCGAGACTTTTATCGTAGAAATGTTCGCAAGCGTAATTCATATCAGTTACGGGCGACTATTATCGTGACGATAATGATGAAATTAAAATACCGATGATTTCATCCTCATTACTATGATAACAACGTCCATGTAAATTCTACTCGTGCTCGTCAATATTTCAAATTCATCGTACAACTCGCCCTTACCGGTTTTATCGGTGATTTTCCAACATCTCCGTTGGTCATAACGGGTGACAATCCGTTCGAAGCATGTGGCAACGGTGGTGGCGGCGGTGGCGGCGGAGGAATGTTATTCGGAGGTGGCGATTGAGTCATTACCGGTGGTGGCGGAGGTAAATCAACGGGAGGAATAGCCGAAACTTGGTTTTCAACCGGTGGCGGCGGAGGCGGTGGTAAGGTTTCTCTGCCGCTGCTTATGCTGCGACCTCGGGTCGGTGTGTTGGCCGAAGGTGTGCTGAAAATTTTTTCAAACGTTAAATTAGATGATACGTATGAATTACTCGAGGGGTGGAGAGATTTTTGCATTTTTTTCGAAAATCGATATGGCTTAAATTTTGGCAAATGTTAACTAGGTCAATACATATTTCCATCATAATTGGTCAGAGTTTGAAAATTTTATAGATTGAAAAAAAAAATTTAGTTTTGAAAAAATGAGATTTTCTCGCTCTTACAGATCATCTTCAATGGCTCAAAAATCAAAAAAAATCCAGCGTTTTTTTTTTTTTTTTTTTTTTTTTCATTTTCAAGAAGTTCAATATTTTTTTACTCAATAACTCGAAACTCGATAATTTACATATTTTTAACATTGATGATACATGAATAATTTATTACTGGAGCGTATAGTATGGGCTTGACTAAAAGATTTCAAGTTAGCGAATGAGTAGACATGAAAGTCTATCAAAAATCTATTACAGATTCTAACATTCGACTTCGGAGTCTACTCAAACTTGACAAATTCTAGAGCAAATATCAAGTATGACTTCAATCGTATACTTGATTTTGATTCCAATATTCGACTCTACAGCAATATTCAAGCTCAATTTCAACTTTTACTCTGACTTCGGATTTAGAAACTTCTCATAATTAAGGTTGGGTAACTGAAAACGACTAAAATTTTTTTATTCATTATTATTCACTATTGGCAATATAAGTTATTTAATTTTGACCTTGAACATTCAAATGATCAAATTTTTCAACTCTTTATAATTCCTATTATTTCAGTTCAAAATAAATAAATAAATAAAAGCAAAAGCCAAAATTTTTAATCCCTAGAAAATTGCTTAATATGTGAAAAATGACAATACGAAATTAAGGTTCAAGGTCAATGAAGATTCCTAGGTAAGTGCAGTAGACTCCCGATTATCCGATCAAAAAAATGCACCCGACATCTTCCAGTTAACCGACTAAAAAAAGTCGGATAATTTTTTATTATCCCACTAATGCTGAATTTTTGATCAAATCGATATCAAATTACTGTTTTTGTCTGTTATAATACATAATTATTTATGTATCAAAAAACTTTATCAATGCGATAGTCTAGCGACACCCTGGCGTTAAGCATGAATAGTAACGTCTATTGCAACTTGATAATTATCAAGTTGGCTAAAATAAATTGAAAAAAAAATGTCTTTTCCAAAAACCGATACAGCATACAGAAGCCGTTCCAGGTGATTCACAAATTTCATCATCAACGATGAAGTATCATTTATAATTTCAAAAATCACTTCTTTCACTATAATCACCCATTCCCCTATTCCTACTTCCTAAAATTATTTCAAATACTGAATCGATAACAAGATTGCTCATAATGTACTCGTAACTGATTCTACAGCGAAATTTTTTCATTCCAATTTGACTCCGCTTGAATATTTTTCAGACAATCTGATGTTACAACTATCATGCAACTCATAATTCAAAGTCACTTTATTAATCGTTCTTTCACTCGCACCACTCCCAATCAATTCACCACAATGACCCCATCACCTTCCTAAGCAATTCTCAAGGCCAACTTCTCCACACCTGAGTCGAGAAAAATTTTCGAACTCCGATGGACGATTATTAATCGATTAATCGACCGAAAAATTAATCGATTAACGAACATTTTCAAAATTGATGATTATTTGATTGAATGATTTTTTTAAATCGACTAATCGATTAATTGTTATTCAAGGTAGTAACGTGAAGTATTTTCTTTTTTACACTTATTCAGTCGTTTTAAATCATAAATATCACTTTGCGGGGGACAATATGAAAATTCCAAGTTTCCTGCATTTTTTCCATAATCTTACTCCAAGTCAGTAGGTGGAAGAAGTAAGGAGGGGTGAGGAGAGCCCCGTTTAGAAACATTTATGCCCTCGAATAAAATGTTGCATTCAACGAACGGAAAGACCAATCAAAAAAAAAAAAATTCAAAGCTCTCTAGGATTTGGTTAGCCCCCTTCCCCTCCTGAAACAACTGTTTTACTCCAAGATTAATGAATGAAGAAATTATTCATTAAATTAATTTTCTGCATTAAAATCACGTCTTTTCTTTTCCACGCATATCGAATATTAACTTTTTATCATACATTCAAATTTTTAAAATTAAAAAAAAAATCGATAGCGAAAATGGAAAACAGTGATTAATCGATTATTCAAAATTTCGATTAATCAATTTTCTCGCTCAGTACATCTAAATGGACCTTCTGACTTTCTTCAAAGCAATTCCTTAACATGCTTAGACCCTTTAGATAGATAGATATTATCAATTTGCAGAATACTCTAAGGAGCCATTACAAAGTTGAATCAATAAGCGACACGGATTTAAACACAAAAAATATTTTGATAAAGGAACACTTTGCAGAGTTTGCTGCCAACATTCACTCGAAACTGGGACATAGTTTAGAACTCTGGAATCAGAGCAACTTCAAGTTCTCAGCTTTAATTTTGCTCATATATACTCAAAAAATGCTGAAATGCTCCATTTTTACTTTTCAGGAGTTTGCAACTCATCTTTTCGTCCAATTTATCCTATTGTAAACAAAATTTAGGTTACTTTTAGAACCCCTGGAAGTTGAAAATTGAGCATGAGTATAGAAAAAGGAATGGGTTACCAGTAGTAACTAATTATGCATATTAAACATTTTTTTTTAGTTTGTAAATTATCAAGTTTTTGATTAAACTGAAAAAAATGCAATTTCTGAAAATTAAAAAAATTGGCATCAGAAATTTTTCTGCCTTCGGCTAACTGAAGATGATCTGTAAACATGAAAAAAATTTACTACGCAAAATTCAATTTCATGAAATTTTCCAAAAAGCATAAAATTTCCAAACTTCGATTCCTTACGGTAAAGATACATGTTCTTCTAGAGGATGGATGAGAAGAGAGAGCGAGGGAATTTTTTCCTAAATTCCTTACAGGAGAATTTTCAATCATTGAGCACTAAGCTAAATCGATTTAAAAAAAAAAAAAAAATATTCCATTCATATCACTGTAAGAAACCCACGAGTACCTTGAACTAGAATTTGTGGCGCTTGGTGGGGCCGGAGGAGGCTGCGAGGGTCTAGCTTTGCCTCGAGTCGGAGTACCGGATGGGCTAAGCGCGTCGTTATTGAGCATAGACGTCGGTGATATCATCGAACTGTTGATTATATGGCCATTTGTAGCCGATGGAGATAATACTTGCTGTTGCGCTGGAGGCATCATATGTTGCTGATGGTAGATGGACGCGTCGTCGTATGAAACCGCGCTTACGTAGTTTCCTCTGCGATTATTAAGAAGAAAATTATTAAAAGATTTCCCAGATAATTAATATAATTTTTTATAAGATCTGAAACAAACCTGTAATATATGTTAGTAGGGCTATATCTTTGTGCTGTAGGACTGTAAATAATTCCTTTATTGCCATCTACGACGTGTTGCGAATAGTTTCGCTTTAATTCTATACTACTTGGTCGCGAAGGTCGTTGATCATTCGAAAGCGAACTAATAGCTGAGTCATCTTCATATTCGTAATGCTGCATATAAAAATTAAGTCATAAAAATGGTAATTCTTATCAAAATTATTATAAAAAAAAAACAAACAAACAAAACAAATAATCCAATTACCGGCTGAACTGACGAAGGAGCATACACCGTTTCAGTATTTGGCATTATATATTCGCCATGTTTAACGGCAATTTGTTTTTGTCTTTCTCTTGTACTATGCGGCTGACGTACTCGTTTCTTATGTCGTCCACCGCTGCTATCAGCTGACCTCGGTTTGTGAGGCTAAACAAAACATTACGTTTAAAAAGTAGATCACCATACAAAACGTTAATTCGTGGAAATTAAATAATGCTTCACCTTCTTTCCCTTATCGTGCATCATCCTTTCAGTATCTTTAAGCATCTCCTGACTCCACAATTGAAAGAAGTAATCCGGATCGGTGTAGAATTTCATACCATCTTTATCGTCTTCCCTGTTGAAAAATAAACCATGCAAATGTTAAACAAAAATGGACAGAAATTTAACAAAGATATAGATCGCACAAACCTGTAAGGATTGAGCTTATATAGCGGAGGAGGCTTATCACATTGATTGTATGTTTCGAGCATAGCAGTGGGCATTGTATCACGCGAAACCACTTGCTGGTCAAATTTACCAGAACTTTTATACGCTTTTCGCATTTGAATCTCTTGCAGCGAAACTAATGAGTAATAAATAAATAATTAATAAACGATACATAAACATTATTAACGAGTTTTTCTTTCACTACAATTGCCAAGAATATAAGTGTTACGAAATCTAATGAACTTGATCACATTTCCGTATCCTACCTTCTTCCACTGTGCTATCCAGCTGGGTGGTTTTTACAGCCAATTTATCGAGTCGCGCTTGCAACGAATTGGCTCGTGTAGCCAACATATGCGCTTCACGAGCCAGTTCTCCGAATAAGTCTTCAGCATGGCGACTGAGACTGGACAACTGTCGAATTGTGTTGGCCAATGTTCCATTCGTAACAGTTTCTAATTCACTCGGTAATGAAATTTCATTCGAATCCGGAACAGTGCCCCTCGATACGTGGATCGGTTCGACTACACGTTTTGGAAGTGGCATTGCCTTTGATTATATATTTCCTACAAATTTAAAGCAAAAAATCATCGATACATATTGAGGAAATATTTACACAAAACTAAGTGATTTTTAAAATGCAAAAATTTCTTCGTACCGAGTAGCAACTAGATCATTCCTGGCGAAAAATTACAACACTTTATCAAGTAATTCGTTCGCCATTAAGTACATGGAGATAAGATTACTGCTTGGTAAAATCAACACAATTTAACTTCAACGCAGTTATAAACCAATGATCACTGCAGGAAGCGCAATACTCGGCGAACTTTTTTCACATCAATATCACTAATTGTATTAGCTTGGGTTTTATCAACGACACAACACGTATGCTCAGAATTTCTAACGATTAATAACATTTTGATACACGATTCATTTCGAATTGAAAAATGTTTTTAATACAAATACTACCGAAAATCGATTAATCACAGCGGTAAAACAGAATTTTTTATGAAGTTGGAACACAAATTCAAAATGATATATCAACTTCCCATTGTCGATGGGACAATTTAACATTAATAAAATCTAAACATTCCCAGCATTAATTACGTACCTAACGTTACTCTCATTTTTTTTAACACGCCTGTACTCCCATTCAATAACAAGATACAAGAACGAAACAATTTATCTCATTAAAATACAATGAAGCCAGAAAACACATCGAATTTTGAAACAATACTCGTAACAGCGCTAGCTGCAATCGCGACGATCACGACTTCTTATTGGCGGATAACGAATTCTCGGTATAACGTATAAGTGCCGGTTATTGGACTATGGTTAAAAAATGAAAATTATTCAAGTTGAGGACATCGATTTGTGGTTTTTGGGAGCTTCTTGCCGATGCGGGCGATGCAAGATCTTGTTAGATTTACAAATATTTTCTTGCACATTTACCAAAATTTCTGTGAGCAAACTAAAGGCAAACTACAAGAATATAAACAAATGTCATAACTTTCAGGAATAGGTCATTTTATTTTAATTTTCTGAAAAGATAAAAAAATTTTATAATTTTATCACTCTAGTTCGGTGCCTTGGCCGTTACATTTTACATATCATTCGCTTTGCAGTTTGCTTGTGGATTTGAATAAAACCCATCTATGAGAATAGAAATTTTCATATCTATTTTACATTTTAGCTGCAACAGTCAGATTACATAATTTTGATACTATTCTTAAGTTCTCAAGCATCATTTGAATCAAAGTGAAGACCTGCGTATGATCCCGATACAATATTTCATTGCAAATACAATCGATAAAAATTATATATGTACATAAATGAATGAGAAAACAACAAATCTATTTTTTCATCATGATTCATTTTTACGCATATACTTCAACTAAAATTTTCATTTATTCTTTTCTTTTGCAATTCATTGAAATTAAAAATTTAAGTAAATTAACACAAATTACATTAAATTGAATTGAAAAAAAAAAGAAGTAAAAAAATAAACATAAGAATGAAAATAATAAATATGAACAAATTTTTCTTTTCGTGTTTTTTTTTTTTTTTTTCAAAAATAAATAATTTTTTTTTCATTTTTTTGTGTAATTTTGCTTCATTTCGCCAACTTACCATAGTTAACGGAAGCAGTGATCAACAGATCTCGTATAAAATTTAAACAAAGCGAATTTATGTTAAAGTATGCAACTTCTAGCTATAAGAACATCGTGTGCTGGGTTCTAGAATACTCGGATTCGATGAATACAATATTCCCACCCATAAATAAGTCGTAAACGCAATTACACACATTTTCCAATTCCTAAAATTTTTAAAATAAGTCCAAATTCCAAAGTAAAATGATTATTTTATTACTCACGGCGAATACCGAATAGCGCCAAACTGTTGCTTCCTGCAATTCTCCCCACCACGAATGAAATACCAATCATAACATAAAGAATGTTGTTTAAGGTTGTTTATCATTATTCTCGTTCCCCTCTTAAACCTACTTTTACGTTTTTTTCTGTAGAAAAAAAAATCAAAGAGAATGTAGTGTTTTTGTCGAGTTGATCTGAAAAATTTCAGTTTATAATGTAAAAGTAATAGAAGAAATTTTCTACAATATTATATCCTTCGAGTATAGTGAGTTTTAATGTTTTTTTCATTATTTAATTCAAAAAATATATTATTTTACGTTTACGTTTAAACTGAATCTCAAAATATGTCAAGCTCGAAACACTTTCCTTTGTTAATACTTTTAGCTTTATGTAAGTGTTTTTCAAATTTTTCATTTAATCAAGCAGATTTCACCATCGTCTTTTGCGAATACTATTGTAATGTTACTTTAATTTTCACAGCCTGCATTACTCTTTCTCTAGCATTCGTTAAAGGAGATAAATATGGAGAATATAAATCAGAGGGTAGTTTTTCAAGAATTAATGGCAATAAAGAACGATTTAATAACACCAGTATTAAAGATACGTCTAAAAAATGTAAGTTAAAACTTACAATTTACGCTCCATTTGCGTGATAGTGTTATAAAACAATACCTATTTACTCTAATTTTTAATTACAGCTGCATTCAGATTATCAGCCGTTGGAATAATTATGTTAATTTTGTCTGTAATTTTGAGTGGAATTTTTATTTATTATTTCTTCCTATTTTACCCAATTTTATGCAAGAAAGAAAGAAATTATGATGTAGTGGAACACTCAAGAGATACAACTCCGACACCAAACACTGAAAACCCTTTATAACTTTCTTTTTTTTTCCTAATTTGCCGACGAATTCTTGTTCCTATTTTGCTTTTTCAATTTGCTTTTTTCGTATTTAGAATTACATGTATTTTTTTTTTCTTACTCCTACTGAAGGTTATTGAATTTGTTATTTTTATTATGCCTACTGCTTAAGAATATTTGTTGCTCAATAAAAAATAAGGCTTTTGTAGGCTCTGTATTGTGTCACATACTTTCAATGTTAGCTGCAAAATAATTACGTAGAATTAAGGTATTTATTATTTCTATTGGACGAGGCCACCAGTATTGTTTAAGAATATTTTTTGAAAACTTTTCATTTTTCTGTATTTTTGTAAAATTATTTTTCATTTATGAATTAAATGTTTATCTTCTGAGAATCGTTTCATTCATGATAAAATGAAAATACCCATATTGAGTCATCTTTTCCTCTTACATCAGTAATGTGGAAAATGAGGCAACGATACGCTATAAATGTTGATAAAATTTGTAATCCTGACGCAATTTAGAAGTATACATCTTACAACAGTTCGGTAAACTTCACAATATCAAAATCCTGATATCGTAACTCCTAAGCCGTTGGATATGAATTGTTTTGAAAAAATATTTTCATAAAAAAGGAAAAACATTTAGACCATAACTTATCAGTGTAGAACAAAAACTGGAAATTATTAACAAAATTTATTAATTTTTATACATGTTACCTAAATTTCAAACATTCGATAACGAAAGTAAAAAGTAAATAAATTCCTAACCTATCTTAACGAGTTTTCGTAAACATTTCAGTAAAAAATATTCAAAACATATTTTTAAGTACATCAATAAATACGAGAAGCAAAAATTCAAAAACTTAATCACTAGACACTAGAGTACGAGACTAAAAACTGACAATGTTTTGTCAGCTTTAAAAGAAATGCAAACACATTATTTTTTATCAATAAGGCACTGACTGTAATCAAATCAAATGCTAATAATTGAAATAAGTGACGAGTACTTTTGTTAATTATACTCAAATTACGATTTTTTATTGGAATAAAAATTCGCTAGCGAGTAATTATGTACACACAAAACATTCACCGCTATCCTTTACCATACAAATCTGAGAGCATACTCGCTCTCATATACTAAAAAAATATGGGGAATACACACTTATTGTACATGAAAGAGAATTAGAGACCAAGAACACCAATGTCTCTCTATAATTCAGTATGACCTTCATCCAAGTTGATATCAGACAAATCAATGTCTTCTTCTTGGGGTAATTCGCCGTCTTTACCGTCCCACGGCTCTATTACGTTAACTTTCGGCAACGAAGCACCTTTAACAGCAGCAGTCGTACCGCGACCAAATGACAAATCTCTGTAAAATTGTAAGCAGGGCATAAAGAAGTGTTTATAAATAATAAAAATATTCATACGAAAATAAAGCTTACCTCAAGAATTCAGATATACCATCATTTGAGAAAGATCCTTTCAAGATGGAGTATTTCATTTTTTTGTGATTCAACAAAGCCATCGCTGGATAACCGAAACCACCGATTTCTAATGCTACTTCGAGATCAGGTTGTGAGCCAGCTTCTGACCATACCCATCTAATTACAAATATTAATTTTTGTATTTCAATAAGAAAAAAATTTTTTCTAATGAAATACAATACTCACCCCCATTGCTTGCGTTTGAAACTATCGGCTACCTTTTGCAATGTATTGAGATAACCGTTACGACATTCTGATTGACAATCGAGAATATGAGGTAAAACAGCGATAACACATAGGGCGTGATTTTCACAAGCTTCTTTTACTACATCTTCATTTATAATCTAGAAATGAATGCAATTTTGAGATTTTGTTTCTCTTTTTCTTAAAAATGGCGGAAAATTATTCTTAATACTAGAAAAGATGAATCATACTTGTTTTATTTCAGGAGCAGGCAGATTTTCGGTATGCTTATCCAACGCCCAGCTGACAATATCATTGGCGGTACGACCACCAGTGTATTCTTCAGCAGAGGAAGACGACACTTTCTTTCCAGCTGGGAAGTATTTTATAGTCGGATAACCTTGAATACCGTACTCAGAAGCTTTTCTAGAATGAACGGTAGCATCTAAAGCTCCCAGTTTAACCTACAAATAAAATTACAAAATGTAAAAAAATAAAATTCAGGCGAAGAAGAGTATTTAAAATTGAACAACACATACTTTTCCTTTCAACTGCGTAGCAGCTTCAGCCCAATGAGGGGCTAAATTTTTACAATGACCGCACCAAGGAGCGAAGAATTCCACTAACCACATATCATCAGAATTCAACACAAGAGAATCGAAATTATCATCTGTTAATTCTATCACATCATCTGAACTTGACTGAAAAATATACAGCATAACGTATTTATAATAGCCTAATTAAACTGATGTCTGCAATCATTCCTGAACTTACACTCTTCTTTCCAGATTTATCACCGCCACCGGACAAAACGGAAGATACTTTGTCGCGGATTCCATTAATAGCAGCGTCGGCAATACCACGAGCAGTTCTAGGACCACTGTAATCTGTTGGGTGTTTCTTATCGACGAAGATTTTTACAGTTGGAAAGCCCGAAATGGAGAATCTAGCTGCGAGTGATTTATACTTATCAGCATCGACAGCGCCTACTTTCGCAACACCCTGTAAATCAGATAAGAGTTAGGTAAACCAATTGAACTTCCCTGATTAAATTATTTAATATCAATAAAACCTTCAGGGCTGTAGCAGCTTTGGAATATTCTGGAGCGAAATTTTGACAGTGACCGCACCAAGGTGCATAAAATTCTACCACCCATACGTTATTACTATCTATGACTTTGGATTCGAAATTTGAATCCGTCAAGTCAACAACATCAGATCCTGGTGAGTATAAAGAAGCGGCGAATTGGAAACAGCAAATCACTGCAACTAAATAATAAAGAATATTAATAACGGAAACTGAAATTATGAAATACTCGATGAACACAAAAATGTATACTTACAGTATATTATCATTTTGGAATGCTTTGTGGAAAATGGAGAGTATAAAATTTTATGAATTATTATTGTACTGGGAAATCAAATCAACATAACGAAAAACAAATTGAGTATACTTCTACACATACGTTGACGCGCACTTTAGTGGACGCTAATGAACACGTAATTATAATCAAATTCAGTTACTTAGTTCATTCGAATAAAAATTTCTTCTAATGCCGGAGAGTTACGAAATCATAAATTTACATGTACGATTATGAGTAACTTTTGATTGTTTGGGGCCGACAAAATAATCATTACGAATGGTATGTGCCTCAAATGAATCAGGGCTATTTTGTATATTACTTGGAATCACGAATTTTATTGTTTTTTTTTCAAGTGTTCAGTTGCGTGAAAAACAAAAGAATTTCAAGAAATGATTTCTAGTTTTTAATAAAGATTTTTGAAGTTTTTAAAATTTTCTAAAAGCATTATTCGTGGAAATAAATTAAAATCTTCAATTCGATGAAGTCCAATAATTAATCCACTCTCTCTGTTGACAATTTATCGAAACATGCTTCTTTACAAAACATGCCTACTAAGCATTTTCTTTGAAATGAATCTTAAGCAACCAATCACAGAGAACCACGATAAGTGTTTCCCATTTTGGGTATTTTTGAATTCGAAGAAATGAACTAAGTTTGAGTAAAAATTCTGATAAATTTTCTTTTATCTTTGAATTCGTTGTGATTTTTTGATTTTCAAATTCATGTATATCTTTCACGATTTTTCGTAACAATATTCTGCTCACAACCTTTCGAAGTTGGCCTAAAAAAAAAGAATTTATTCACATCTGGTGACAAATATCGTTCCCTGTTCATGTCATTATCCTAAATTCCCACGTATTTCTTCAAAACCCACGTATTCTTCGTTCATTGTACGAAAAAATCTAATACGAGCGTCATATATTCGAAGTACAAAGCAATGATATGTGGTAAATGCTCATTGGTGACCATACATATTACCATTTTTCTTTCATATTTTTTCATTTCAGTTAAGAGGTTAATTTTACAATAATATCAAATAATATGAAATACTCGTATGAATATTTATTTTTAAAAAATACAAGAAAGTTTAAATTATAAGAAAAATTATGAAAAACTCGTCATTTTCAAAATTTTAGTCAATCCTGGTATTCTGATATGCTTCTTAATAATCGCTAGTAGTATTGGCGAGATAATCGCGTCTACCAATATTAGAAGCTTGTTTATTCTGCATAGCCTCCAGTTTGGGACAATCAGTGATACGATGTCCAAGCCCACCGCAATAACTACATCCTTTTTCATCTGAAAAAATACACGATCTTAGTTTTAAATAATTAATATTTTCATAAAAATGTATTGTAGAATATTTACCTCCCAAATCGAGATATTTTTCGTTTTCGGATTGTAATTGAGCCAGAAAAGGTGGTACTTTTTGTTTGGCTTCAATTAATAAATGTTTGAGATCGAGCAAAACAGATTCATCATTTGATTTATTTATAAACGTAGTTGCAATCCCATTCTTACCAGAACGACCGGTTCTACCAATTCTGTGAACTATGGAGCGAATTATGAATGTTTATTTCAAAAAAAAAAATTAAATTAAATTTTGGATTAAAAATTTACCATAATTTTCGACATCATCTGGCATGTCATAGTTAATCACATGTTGAATATCTTGAAAATCTAAACCTTTAGATGCTACGTCTGTGGCTACCAAAACATCTTTACGTCCTTGCCGGAAAGCTTCAACAGATCGAGATCTTTCTTCTTGATCTAAATGAGGAAAATATTCAGTAATTTTACCATTCTAAATAAGTACTGAAAGTCATTTATAAAATCATTGGTGGTCCACCTTTGCCTCCGTGAATTGCCACCGCTTCAACCCCTTTCAATAGAAGGTACTCATGAATAGCGTCAACATCTTGTTTTTTTTCAGCGAAAATTAAAACAGGTGGGGTAGTTTTTTGAAGACATTCCAAGAGATATACAATTTTTGCTTCTTGTTTAACGTATTCTACTTCCTAGAAGTTGATATTTGAATTATTTTCCATGTATTTGTTTTTGTTCTAATTATTAAATCTTTCAAAATTATAGTTACTTGAATCACGTTCATTGAAGCAGCACCAGCACGACCTACATTAATAGTGATAGGTTTTACCAAAGCTGATCTAGCAAAATTTTGAATTTTTTTAGGCATAGTAGCAGAAAAAAGGAGAGTTTGCCGTTGACCCTAAAACAAACAAATACATGAAATGAAATATTCAGATTCCAAGGTTTATTATTATACACTTTAAATGAAAAAAAATAAAAAAAATACTTTGAAAAAAGAAAATATTGTTCGGATGTCTTCTTCAAAACCCATATCAATCATACGATCAGCTTCGTCCATACATAAATATCTATAGTAAAAATGAAAAAAAAATTAATGGTAGAGGAAGTTTATGATTTATAATTTTTAATATTAAATTCATAATCACCTGCAAACATCCAAGGCTATCATTTTTTTATCTAACATATCCATTAAACGACCTGGAGTGGCCACCATTATATGTACACCTCTGAAAAATTTCCATTCAAAATATTAAATCAAGAAATAAATAATTACAAAATACCTATATTGAAATATAATTACTTTCTCACTACATCCATGGCTTCAGATACAGGAACTCCACCGATAGCTAAACAAGTTCGAATTTGAGGCGAACCAGTTTTAAATAACCAATCACTATAATGTTTAATTATATCAAAAGTTTGTTTAGCTAACTCTCGGGAAGGACATATGATCAGCCCTATAAACAAATTCAAGGATTAAAACATTTCCACAAAAAAAAAAACAACAATTTACATTACCATACCATAAGGTCCTTCATTTTGTATAAACGGTAACTTCGTTTCTTGTTCTAAACAAAACATTAATATGGGTAAAACAAAAACTAAAGTTTTTCCACTTCCAGTGAAAGCAATACCAATCATATCACGACCAGATAACCTACAGGAAATTTCACAAACATTGAATACATTATACACATCACGAGCCCTTTAATTCAATAATTACATACTCACACTGCAGGAATTCCCTGAACTTGAATTGGAGTGGGAGCGAGTATCTTTTTTTCTTTGAGTCCGGATAAAATACCGTGAGGAAATTTCATTTCTTTGAAAGAGCGGATAGGAGGTGGTATTTCATCACCTTCGACGAGAATGTGTAATTTCTTTCGAATATAATCATGCCTTTCTTTTGGCAGAGCTAAAATACATTTTGGAGGTTTCCAACTAAAAATAAGCACTTATTAATATTATCGGATAAAAATTCCTGGATATAAAAAAAGTAATGTAATTATCATGTTAATTGCTTTTACCTGGTTTTAATTGGATCATCATATTGAATACCTTTAGCTAATTCAGCAACACCCATTAAAGCTTTTTTTTCAGCAATACTTTCTAAAATTTTTTCTTCCTCTTTAAGCTGACGTTCTTTCGCACTTTCCTTCTTAGCTATAATTTCCAATAAACAATATGAATATTACATATAAAAAAATCTACACAAGTTTCTATGATTTAAATATTCCATACAAACCTTCTGCCATTTTTTTAAGTTCCGTGTGCTGATCAAGTAAACTAACATGGGTATTCCTCACCCACATATTGTCATCTTCTTCTTCATCGTCGTGTTCATTTTCACTGGATGATTTCACTTTTTGAGAGGAATTTTCCTTAATCTATAATGAAATCAATATTCAGTACAGTTGATCATAAATGTACTGTAAAATTATTCATGAAAATTACCTGAGCTAAATGACCGAGTTTCACGAGTTGCATTTGTTTTCTTTGTTTAACTGGAACATAAGGAACATAGTTATCATCTTCTTCCAGTTTTTCTTCATCAGATGATTCTATTTTTCGACGGTATGTCTATAAAAACATACAGAATAAACTTCCATTACTGCTTTTTATCCATTAATTGTGAGATTTTGATGGTGTTTTATTTTACCTTTTTTTCACTTGATGAATTATCCATCTTTGTGGGTATGATGATTGGAAGCAGGATATAAATTGTGTGTAAGATTTTAGGAGTACTTTTACGTCATTCTTTCAGAAATTTCAAGGGAAAGTTAATTCTAAATTTAAATAAATAATTACTTCGTAACGAAATTAATTTGATTCTCTAGGTTTTTTCTTGATAAGAACAATTATTTTTATTTTGAAACATTTTTTTTGGCGTTCTGTTTACATTTCAAAATAAAAGGTTAAGGGAAGCGCCATCTTGGTTGAAAAAAATGAATTGAACTCAACAATTTTTGAATTCCCCCAACATGCACATTTTGAAATCTTTTAAAACATATTATTCACATTTCTATGATTAGTTTTAGTTGTTTTCTATTTTCTTTCAAACTTAAAACAGCAAAAATTTTCTCCAAGTAAACTGAAAATATTCCGAAGAACCAGTATGGCGCATTCCTTCATGCTTAGGTTAACTGTTTCGTTTTTGCAAAAATAAAATTGCATAACAAATTTTGGTGAAAATGTGATAACGCGTTAATTTTCCCTGTATTATGCTATAGCTACATTTCTACTAAAATTTGACTGATCTTGCGTTGCTGAATAATACAGTGAAAATTTCACAATAATTAATACATTACTTTAAGACTGACATATTTTCCAATAGATAACTGAACTATCTAATTTACTTTCTTGACAAATTATGTATTCGACATGAAAATTTTGGATAAATGATTGTTTGATATTGTTTGAACTTTGAAAGCAAGAATTTACCATTTCAATCGTCCCAATGGTGAGAAAAGATTTCATTAAATAAACATTATTATCACATTAGCTTCTAATCGCATACATCTCTTTTTACTACGCATTTAGTCTTTTGAAGAGCAGAATTACGGTGAGAACTCCACGTTTCCTCAAGATTTCGAATATAAAGAAATGCAAGACCAAGAAAATCCCCAGGACGATGGAAATATCCGACCTCGAATTTTGCTTATGGGCTTACGAAGGTTAGAAATGCTAAATTATATAAATAGTTGATTGAACGACCGTTGTATTTATCAATTTATGTTTCAGGAGTGGTAAATCATCTATTTCGAAAGTAGTTTTTCAAAAAATGCAACCAAATGAAACCCTATTTTTGGAGAGTACCAGTAAAGTAGTAAAAGATAGTATATCTAATTCGGCTTTCGTGGACTTCGAGTTATGGGATCTGCCCGGTCAAATCGATTTTTTCGATCCAAGTTTCGAAGCGGATGTTGTGTTTGGTGTTAGAGGATCTTTGATATTCGTAATTGATGCTCAGGTGATTCGATGATTCAAAGTATAAATTTCATCGTAAGATTAATTCCAATAATAAGTCTGATCATATTATTTTTTACAGGATGATTACGTGGATGCATTGAATAAACTCGTTACCACAGTTAGCAAAGCGTTTAAAATAAATACCAATATTCGTTTCGAAGTATTCATTCACAAAGTGGATGGTCTAACTGAAGACAATAAAATTGAAACTCAAAGAGACATTCACCAACGTGCTATGGATGACCTCGCCGATTCCGGTAACCTATTCTAATTTCATTTTATAGACATCAATTTACGTATCATAAAATGAAATAATTTCTCTTAGGTTTCGATCAGTTGCATTTAAATTTCCATTTAACGTCAATTTACGATCACAGTATATTTGAAGCCTTCAGTAAAGTCGTTCAAAGGCTTACGATTCATTTACCATTTATTGAAAATTTACTCAACTTGCTAATATCGGTTTGTATCGAATTTCTAATTCTCAAGCCAAATGCCATTTCTTTCTGAATCATCTCAATGTTTTTCTATTTTCAGAATTCCGCCATAGAAAAAGCATTCTTATTTGATGTAGTCTCTAAGATGTACATAGCTACTGATTCAACACCAGTTGACATGCAAAGTTACGAATTATGTTGCGATATGATAGATGTAGTTATAGACATATCGTGTGTTTATGGGTGAGTAGAAGTAACGTAATGTCATTACGTATGATTTTCATTGTAAATTCTACATCGACTATTTTTTTCAACTAGCATAAAAGATGAAGCCGATTGCACAGCTTTCGATGAAAGCAGCTGCAGTAAAATAAAGCTAAATAATGGAACTGTTTTATATTTTCGAGAAGTTGGCCATTATCTTGCAGTTGTTTGTATTCTAAGAGAAGAAAACTTTGAAAGAAGAGGTAAAAAATTACAATTATCATTTTTTTGTTAATTATATACTATAGTTTTATTTGGTTTCTAATCACATATTTATGTTAATTTACAGGAATAATAACATACAATGTTTTATGTTTTCGAAAAGCTATCCAGCAATTGTTAGCATTGATGGAAAAAGATAAAAAAGAAAAATCCAAAGAATAAATTCCTACAAAATGAAATGCTTCAAATTAAATTATATATTATTATCAATTCTTTATTTTATACGTGTTGCTAATATACTTTTTTCAAGATTCTTCAAGTTATGTATGTACTGTATTTATATGTAGGTACTTTCATATCTTCGATAGTCTTACATCATCACGGGTAATTCATTTATTTGAAGGGTTTTGGGGTACGAAATCCTTTTTCCACGTATTTATCGGTGCATTCGTACTCTCAACAACCAATTATTCCATTATACTGAGTAGATTTGGAAAATTTCGAACCATGTAATCAGTTAACATGATATTTGCCATCATTGATCATAAAAGGAGGGGGTAGTCTTTGAGTTCATTCGCGTGGGGAAGGTGCAAGAGATGGTAAGTGAACATTGAAGAGAAAAAAGACCAGCAGTTTCGTTGTGAGATAAATTCTAGGGTACTCTGAATTAACCAAATATGTTGACTTACACTAATTTTGAGATTTATGCATTTTCTTATTCTGTGAATCTGAGAAAAAGTACAGAACAGAATTACCTTTGTTTTTGGAATTTATCACAACTTTTTTCAAACAAGAATAAATTATCCGATGCATTTTATTCAACATGTTTTGCATTCTTGAACAACTTAGATACATTTTCAGACTTGAAAGAACTATTTCATTCCTAAGTCTAATGTATTGTTTATGTTTCAAAATGAGTTAACCTCTCAATAAACCAATAATTATATTAATATCAGCGAACTACCTATCTCATTCTGTACAGAGGCGTAATAAAGAAATAAGTCGCAATAGAAACTCAAGATCATTTTCTCAACTTCTAAACTTTATATTAATTAATTATATTTTTTTCAAATGCCGTAACAGCCCCCTACAAATATACAGAACCGAGGAACTTCCTTTTTCCTCTCCCCTCACAATTGGTCAACTGATCCTGATATTTTGTTCGGTTCCTTACTATGGATATTCATCACATGCACGAATTGGAGATTTCATCGTTCTTCGCTACCTCGCATACAGCCATTAAAAATACATGAATAATTTTACCATTAATAGACTGCAACAACTCTATTGTGCAATTTGTCATGCTGCATAATTTGCATAAGAAGTTGTTGCTCCTGTATATGCAATCTGCAATATAAATCGAATGGAATCGCCAATACAGATAATCTGCGAGAAAAAAATCCCAATTAATTATTCATATCCATGGGTTGTTGGGTACATGTTACAACTCCAACTCCTCATTTCCATCGAAAAATAATTTTAAGACCAAAACTGGTTTCAATAGTGGACATGGTAGTCACTTTTGCAAATTAACGTATACCTATTAACGATAGAACAAAAGCTCTTATAAGAAAACATGTCTGTTTAGGCAGGTGGTAAAGTTTTTAATAGTTGAACGAGGATTTTAAGTTGTAAAATAACAAAATTATAGTCGTTTGTAAAATATTATTATTAGGAAACTCTCAACTGACGTGATAATTCATTGAACCGCTGTATTGTTCGGGGTGGGGCTGAATAATGATTACACGTATATCAAGCATTATTTAATTGATCTATTTCTTAAATACATGTATCGCCTTCTCTGTAATTGGTTTTTAAAGTTATTAAGGAGTAACTGGATTAAATATTAAATTTACTTACCTATGAAGAAATTGGGGACAAAATGCTATAAATTTAAAATGAAAAGATGGTAAATTTGATACTTCAAATGAAAAGAAATTAGTAATTTTTTATCATGTAGCAGCCAGTTCAACTTTTGAAGACACATAAAAAAAGGACGCAATTACATTTTTTTACATTATACATTTCCAAATTATTCTTTTATTCCTCAAAATATCCAAAATTAGGTAATTTTCAACAATATAAAAAATACTTGAACCATCTACATTGAAAGAAGAAAGAGAAAAATAGTGTTAGACTTGAATATGTAACTTTTGAACTCCAAAAATTTCAAATTACCAAATGTCAAAATGTTGATAAGTATCTTTTATCAATTTCGAAAACAGATGTTTTTTTCATGTTTTGTGGATGTCAGGGTTTCATTTGGCAAGTAGGTACTTTTCCTGGGTCCACTGCATTTTTCGAAAAAAAAAAAAAAAAAAAACTAGATCACTGGAGGGTGAAGGTAAAAGAAGACAGTTCCACTATTTTTCAGTTTTTGGGGTCCCAAACAAGGGATGTGCTCAGTATTTTGGAATGGGCAAAATTTAGTAGAAATCAACCCTCCCCCCTCCTTCCATGAGCACAATATTATTTTTTACTTCTGTTTTGATATAAATGTTATTTTAGTTCGTAAATTTCATTTTTTTTTTTTTAGTAAAATTAACGCGTCTTTAGCTCCAAGTGCATGAAAAAAAATATTTTTTTACACATTTTTCGTTGGAATATTTTTTCAAATTCTTATCGAAAAACCGAAACACTCTCTAGGTGCATTTTGGTGCAAACCGCGTATTTCTATCTAGCTTATTAGATTTTGTGATGAAAATAAAAATTTAAAAATACATTTTTTCAGAAACTTTATGAAGGGAATAAATTTAGGCATTTAAAGTCAAAGAGGGAGCTGAAACTCAGAGTATGAAGTAAAAAATAGAGTGGAGGTCAATAAAAAAATTTTCAAAACATTAGGTAAAAAGAGCACATTTAATTTGGTATATGTTTTTAATACTTATTTATCATTTCTCCACACCAACTCATTCCACTGCTCTCAATTTGTCATGAGTAATACTGCATCCTATTCTATACATTTTGGCGTAAGCACCATATCTTTATACTTCTTAGATATTGAAATAAAGAATTTTAAACTCAATCTTGGTCATAATATTTTTTTCAAATTCCTGCATTTTGCTTCATCAGTCTTAAATTGGCCTCAATGACAAATTATTATGGACGAGCGTTACATAAGTAGGTTTGCCTGCGTCTCGTGGTATAAATGAGTACGAATTGAGCTGAAATACCCTGTATTCCAACTTATTATGTAATATTTATAACCAGGTAACAAATTAAGAACTTGGTATCGTATGTCATAGGTAACTCATAACTCATATGCTCATATTTGTCCTATCAAAAAATGTTTCATTTTTCAAATAATTTTGTCATTTACTGTGGGGCTACTCTGATAGGAGAACCAATGGGCCCAGAACGAACCAGAACCGGAATCATTCATTGAATACAAACCCGGAACCAGCTATGAAACTAAAATTCTAAACGTGGAACCCAATGCACAAAACCAAACCAAAACTTCAAATTTCCTCTCAGAACCCGGAACCGGCTCTGGAACCAATACTAATCAAATTTTGCATCCCAGCTTTACGTAATTATCATATAAGGATGACTTATACGGCTGCGAAGATTGATTTCATCATAACATACATAAATATTTCGTATCTTCGCTCAAGACGAGTAAATTAAATGAATGGATAAACATATGATATCATCAAAACTCGTTGAATTCACTTATAAAGTCTACAACAAAATGTAGGGCAAAAGCTCATTTTCACACCTCCAAATAATATCACAGCTATAAATTATCCAGACTTCGCTTAGCAGCTTCTTGTCACTTTTGCGACATTTATCGCGAGCATCCAGCGTAGAAAACTCTATAATAAAATTTATATCCGACACTCCGGAATCTCCCGAATCCTTACGAACGTTCACGACTCTCGTGTAGTTTCTCTCGTCGCAACGGTTCACTCGTTATGAAACAACGAAAAGCATATCGAAGGAACCGCGGATTGGTGTCGCGTTAGCCGTTAAGTCAGCTGATCGCACGTATTGTGTTCGTTGTTCGATAATAGTGCTTTTCATATGTTATAGTTCGAATTGCGGAGTGTCTTGTAGTTTTTCTTCGATAAGTTTTCTTACAATAAACGTGTCGAGTTGTGAACATAATTTGGAGGGCATGCTGTTCCACATGGGTTTTTACTGAAGAGTATAACACTATGTTGGGTGTATTTAAACGACGGTGGAAACCAAAAAGGTTAGTATTAATTATATATATTGAATCTTAATGTCTAAACTAGATATTAGCACAAAAACTATTGTGAAAAATAACTTGCAAGCTTATAGAAAAAGCCACATGGTTAAAAAATGTGCTGATACAGATAAATGTGCTGTCGAAACTGAGTACATGACTGATTTATGTTATTTTCCAATCCAATATTTCTCAACTAGTGGAGCTCATTTGATACTGAAGTGCTCATGAAATAAAAACTGTAGTCTTTACGCTACGAGCTGCTCTGTGCATTATTCCGTACCTTATGGAAATACCCAATATCAAAGGACAAATTAAAAATACAGAAATTGCTTGCACAGAACGAAGACCTCATGGAAATATCCAGTATCAAAGGACAAATTAAAAATACAGAAATTGCTTGCACAGAACGAAGAAACCATAAAAATTCGCCAAACGTTTGTCAAAATACATCGTTGGAAATTTAAATCCAATCGCGATGAATCTGTAACATGAACAGAGTTGTTATTGATTTGTTTTCCCAACTGTTTACCTTTCACGTGAAAAATAAAAATTCACCTCGCTATACCTTCTGTAATTTCGTTCGTTCGTTCGCAACACACACAGGATATGAACGTTGATTGGTGTTATGATAGCGCAAGCCAAAATTTTGCCAATTTGTTTTCCCATCTAGTTGAAATTTAGAAACAAATAACGTATTTGTTGGTTTATTTCGAGTGTTGAAATTTTCCTTCACGTTGGTTTGTGAAAAAAAAAAGTTATTGATTTCTCAAGAGGATTGCGGTGTGATTGAAAGTTGGAGCTTTTTTCATCATCTACTCCAATATACTGTTCAAGTGGCTGCGAATATTACTCAAAATCCATCCATACCTAGAGGTTAATTTATTCTATTTTCGGCCAGCCTTATCTAATGCGATTATGGGAAATTATAATTAACCGAACGAAAGTCGTAATATTTCCAGCGTTACGATTTCCTTCAATAAATTTCGTCCGGTGGCGTATGACCTAGTTACCAACGTTCGTTCGTTTCTCGCGGTTAATAAATTTGTAATTTTCTTTCAAAAAGCGCACCTTGGCAAATGTTTAAAAAACGACGAGATCTTCAAAGATACGACTAAGGGAAAAACACTCGATTTATTCGGTGTTAGCTTGATGAATAGCTTGGAACAATTTAACACGTATCTCGCGGCCGATATAAAAGGATATTTAATTCGAGCAAAAAATCAACAAACGATTCCTCAGCGGTGTATTTTTTTACATAACGAGCTCGTACGCACGTGATATTCAAACGAAATAGCGAAAACGTCCTGTTTTAAATAAATAAATTCGTTGGCAACGATTGACAAATGAAAGCAGGACGTATTTTTTTCATCTTCCAACATAACGCACATGTCGTATTGTCGGCCCATCGTTTCGTTCTTACCTGGTCGGAGATTTTCGGGTACAGGGTGAATGAAAAATAATCGTTTCAGAAAGGTTACCTCGTTATAATGACTTATAATGGATTGGGAATAGATATGAAAAATATCTACAACCTCCGAAATGAAGTTTCTTTCATGAAAACGATACAAGAATGAAAAATCGTATACCTTCAGCCTCACACATATAGCTGTTTCAATCTTGAAATTGAAGTTCTCCGTGTATAGATTCTGGTTGGAAAATTCGACATAATATAAAGCGAAAGAATTGTTACATAAACTTCGAAAGAGTCGAATCCAATCACCGGCGGCGGATGAGCTCTTGAATATATCTACGTATAATCCAAAATATAAATGGGCGTTTCGATACTCCTAGGGACACCTGCACGGCACGTGATTTAAAGATCCGTTATTATATCCGACATCTGCACTGTGCAGCTCGTTCGAGACGTATCCACGGAGCATTTAGTCTGATGATGAATTCAGCGACCAAACGCGACATTTTACGAACATATTGCAGCGCTATTCGTCCGCGCTATTACCATTGACCTGACGTGTGGAAAATTTTTATTTATATCTTTCGAAGTAATTTGGCGACCGATAAAGTTGCTTTCGCATTTTCACGGTCTTTAGTTTTGTTGGACGAATGCGCAGAAGTGTATTGAAGCTATTACGAATGGGTACACTTTTTGAGATTCCCGGACATTTTTCCGAATCCGCCTTCCTTAATGACCATTTTCCCGAATACCTGCTTCCGGAATAAAATTTTCCCGAATCTGTTATCCCGAAAATATTGCCTACTTCCCGAATATTTATTTGCCGAGTACCTATTTCTCGAATACGTATCGAATATTCATTTTCGAATACCTATTTCCAGAATACTTATTTCTCGAAAGCAAAAATTTCTATGGTAAATGTATAAATGTATCTAATAAGGGCAGTGATTCATCAAAGAAACGTCATACCTACCTAAACAGCGGTAAGTAATGACTGAAATTGCTGGAAAAAAACTTATAATCGTCAACTTCATATACTTGAAGTCCATCGTATATCCGGAATCATTGGAAGATGCGGTGCGAGGTTAGGGTTAGGGATCATCATACACTCGAGAAGAGCGCATAGCGCAGATAAGGCCAAAGACAGCAAGTAGCACTGAAACCCACCAGCGGAAGTATCGTGCCACTGGTGCCAGAAGAAAGGTATGAAGCGACGGCTGAACTTCTGATGTGGTGGAACTTAGGTGGGGGCGCACACCCACCTGAGGAAAGCAGGTCAGTTTTCAAGGTGCCCCTACTTGGTTGGAAGTAATACCATAAGCGTTTCCCAGCCAAGTAGTGTTGGGTGCGATAGAAGTAATTCCCGCAAAAAAAAAAGTTTATGAGGGGTAAGAGTTAGAATACATCAGAACTATTTCGTGCAATGTTAACTTTTGATTTTGATAAAAAATATAACTCTTTTAATTTTTCTGTTTGGGAACAATGGATTTGGAAAATTAAAATTCAGAATAGCAGCATTTGGGAAATGGTCATACAGCAAAATGGCTGAGAACCACTTTTCGAGGATTTGGAATTGTGGTTTGTCGTAAAATTTTCATATAGTTGGTCACCAACAAAAGGTTGCTCAAATCGCAAGTTATTATAAGTATTCGGACCCTGCAATTAACTTGGAGCGCTAGTGTAACGTCCAATAAAAAGGATTGTTTACATTCTAAACAGGACTTTTTTTTCATCAGTAACGTATGAGCTATTACAGCCTACCTGATTTGGAAAGGGAGGTCGGGACAGGATGGGGTTTTCAAATATTTGCGTTCAAAGGGTGAAATGAATAGTAATGTGAAAATTGTACGAACAAATATTTAAAAAAAATTAACTAAAAACTTGCGAGAAAAACTTCACCTAAAAATCAAAAAAAAAAAAGCAATCAGAGACATAGCTTGAACCGACGGACACCAACACACATCTTGGTTAAATGGTATTTCGATCCGCTCGTGTTCCAAAGTGATCCGAATAGGACCGAAGAATTTGCACCACTTCCTCTAATAAAGGCTGCTGGAAATTTAAAGCTGTTTCGTGCGATTTTCATTGAAATTGTTTATTAATTAATGAAATTTTCTTAAGACTTCGTGAGCAAGATGTTGAAAAAAGAAGTGGTGATTTAGCATCTGCACAATCATTGGAAACTGTGGATGGATGCAGAAGTTCTGTTAATCTTGCTGAACAGTTACTTTTTACTATAAGGAGGTTTTGTAGGGCTACAGTTTTTTCTTATTACTTTTATCTTCTACCGATTCTATCATTTGCTTACACAGTAATATCCAAGTCAGCAATTTGAATTTATGAAATTTTAGTCTAGGAAAGTAGGGTCTCAAACAGGGCTAAAATAGAAAAAATTTATAACGAAGTTTTTGTGCTGGAACATATTAAGAAGGGTCTAAATAGTATTCCAAACTCAAGAGTTCCAAGTATGAGGAGAATTTTTGGCTGGTTTTGCTCAATATCTGAGGTTCGTCGATTTTTGAATCTCCATTAAATAGGTGGTTAAAAATGTTGAAAAGTGCAAAAAAATGAAAACTTGAATTTCCCTTAAGCGAACATAAATGTGTCTACGTATATAACTTTGGGCGAGGGGGGAAGAAATGAATATATGCGGGTAGTACGCATTATAGAAATCATCTTCTAAAGTTCATTTCAAATTTTATATTTTAAAAGGAAATTTGGTGCTTTGCCTATCTGAATTTCAATAGGTTGTACAGTATTCTTCTTCGCCTCGTGCGTAAAACTTGGGGAGGGGGGTATTAATAAAAATCACTCAGAATTTGGTGAGAGAGCCTTCATGTGAATACACAAAAGTGCATATTTAGAATTTTCCATACGCTTCAAAATGATGGATTACTCAAATTTTGAGGGAGGCTGAAGAAGAGGCAAATAAGTCAAAATTTTTGTTTTTGATCTCACATGAAATAATGAGTCACAGACACCAACATATCCAAATTTCATCATCTTATGTACATTTGCAAGGAGTTAAAGCAAAAAATATTTTTTTGAGGAAGTTTTGAGTCACGAGATTTTTTGATCTTCCATCTCTCTATACCAAATACTTACCAAATCATTCTAGAAAGGTCAAATATTATGTATGGAGTTATTTTGTGACCATTATATGACATGTTCAATTTGGGTCAAAATAGATCCAAAATGGCGGATTTCCACGATTTGAGGAGAGCTTAAGGAGCCTCAAATGACTGAAAATGTGATAACTCGACTTCAGTAAGTTGACATTGCTACTTACTATTTTTTTAAATTTTCATCCAAACCTTCCCAGAAACTCACCTTTAATGAAGCGGTGTGGCTACTTATTATTTTTTCAAAAATATTAAAATAATCGAGTACACATTTTAGCATATTCGAGTTTCGTGTTTGTATTGTCACTGGGCCAAAAAAGCGCTTCCTTCTACAGCAATATAGTTTGCAACGACGCACGCACGTGTCGCGTCGCTTTCGTAAAGGTGAAACGAACGAATACGTTATTAAAATAATTGGAATACTAAATTACGTATATTTTATATTTTTATTCAGCCTAAGGGCCTGCGTGGTACACCGATGCGCGCCACCTTATTATGCAACGAACAGGTTTGATCGAAGGATGCGGGGTACCAAGCGGGTATAAGTTGGTGAAGGAACCGAAAATTTGGTGCGCGAAAATGCACGAAGATGAGCGATATTAAAAGTAATATTATTTCGCGCATCAATGAAGATCCAGGAAGAGGTAGGGGTGTTTGGTGGCACGATGCGGGAATTAAACGGACACGCATAGACTGGTTGTCGTCACCGGATTCTTTTTTCCTCTTCGTAATACCGGTCAATGAATCTTGTCGAGCTCGTATCGAAGTTGTTGAACGAACCATTTGTACTGTTTATGAACCCGATTCGACTAGTTTTTTCGCCGATGTTACGTTTCGCGACCTAACAACTGACTTCGAACTTGATCGCATAGAAGGCTTTTTGTAAAGATTTGGACTCAGCGTTAAGAATTCTTCGAGCTTATTTTGTTCCTTCGATGCCTTTTTTTTGTGTCTTAAGTTCTGCGCAGAGATGAGAAGGGAAGGAAAACGTCAGATTACATCTGTTAGTATTATAGATTGGCAATTTCGCGTGAATCGTTTATAGACGTTTTTCGAATCGGAGATTCGAGCGACCAATGATGCGGTCGTTGCACTTGTGGCTAAAGCGAAACGTCGTGACTGAAAATTACTCGCTCGAGGTAATTACGGAACGAAGGAGAGATCAGTTCGCCGGTTGTTGGAGGGATGCGAATTGCAAACTAGCATGCTCTTTTATTCGTGGGTTGTTACAAAACTACGAAACGATGATCGACTTGTGATTGAAATGTATTGCAGGAAACAATCGGCGTGAAAAATAAAAGTAGTTGTTTCTGTATATTCATTCAAGCATTTATTAATTATATTTGATTCTCTTTTCTCTCTCTCTCTCTTTCTCTCTCATGCCTATTTATTTGCGTGCTGAGGCCGCCTTGGTTTTTGTATTTGATTTATATTATTTTGTAGAATTGCAAATAATACTATTACGTAAATTTTGCAACTTCTAGTGAACTGGCGTATTTTTTATTGTTTTATTTATCAGTTGAAGAATGGTGAAGTTCATTTACATATGTTTATTTCAAGGATTTGTTCCTTATGTGCCATGAACGGAGAACACGCTTCCAGGAATATGCGTTTCACTTTTGTCAATTTTTTTTTTAATTTTCATTTCGCATGATACATGACGCGAAAATTTCAAAAAAAAATCAGCCGCCTCTATCCACTTGCCTATCACTTCCAGGTTGCAGGGATAATCAACTCTGAGAAACCATAAAAGTAGAGTAGAAGAGTTAGGGACCCTTCAGACAACTTGATGACTTATTAAAATAAAATGAGATGAAATAACGTATTGGAATATTATGATAATTTATAGAACTTCACCTATTCATACTATTGAAAAAATAATTATCGAATCAATTATTTTTCACGAATAGATAGATTTCGAATCACGCGAAAATATTGCGAAAATGGTAAATAATTACCTATAATGAATGATTTGCTTCAAAATCGAGTTTTCAAACAAATCGTTCGTGAACGATTCGTTTTTTGTATTGATTTTCAAACGAATATCAACATTTGGCATATGAGTCGTTCGCTAACGACTTGCGTTCATTATGCTACAAATGAATATCGGAGTTTTGCTGATGAATCGTTCACGAACGACTTTTGTTCGATATAAAGAACATGAGTTACAAACAAAAATTAGCTCTTTTCAAATGACTCGTTCGCAAACGACTCATTGTTCAGAGTGCGTTTTGAGTAGATACGAACATGTCCTAAATGAATCGTTCACAAACGACTCGTTTTTTATAATAAGTTTCAAACTAATATCAACATTCGGCATATAAATCGTTCACGAACAACTTGCATTTAGCATGTTACATAAAAATATCAGAGCTGTACAAATGAATCGTTCGCGAACAACTCATGTTTGATATGAGTTTAGTGACGTCACGTTACGTTTTCTACGTTCAAAAAATCTAATCAGCTCTTAAGCACTGCGAACTCTATTGGTTTTCAGAATTTATCTTGTCACAGTTGTTTTCACGGTGTAAAATTTGAAATCACGTGACCTCACGTTACTTCACGTTCAGTCTAATCTGTAAACTGGGTATTTCTAAAGGTCTACCTCCTCTCAGTGGTTTTGGAAGGGATAGGGTGAGGGTTTTCAGACTTGGTATTAGCTATGGTTTCAAGACATAAAGGGGTTAGCAAAGTTATTTTCAAACCTGAACAGGCCCCACTTAAAAACTCAGCTCTAGTAATGCTGCATAGCTGCTTACGTTTTTTTTTATATTTACGCTCTATATATAATACGATACTTGCACATTGTTTTATCGCATAACTCGACTCCTAATTGAGTGTAGCAATTTATGAGTAACATTTTTTGTCCTCTTCATACCCCCACTTTTTTCGATACAAAAAGTGTTAGAAGGAATTTAATGGTTTTTAACCATTTAGAAGAAAATAGTGGTTCCACTTGGCACGTGTTGCACTCCTCCAACGAGCGGAAATTTTTTGTGAGTAATGTGGGGTCACCTAGGAAAAAAAGTTAAGGGGTGAGATCTCGGAAATACTGGCAATTTTTTTTCTTATATGAACCTTGACCACCATTCACGTACTTCAATGATAAATATGGGAAATTTGTTGTTGTTGTTGTTGTTGTTTTTTTTTTAATAGCTGAGAGATAATTCTGAAATTTGTTAAACATTACAAGAAAGGTACGTATGTTCGATTTGCTTACATCGAGCCTGCTTCAAAATTCGGTACTTCTCGAGAAATTGTGCCTATAAAATTTCCTAGAAATACGGAAATAATTGACAAAATGCTAACTAAAACAGAAACTTTTGCCCATCAAAGGTGCAAACGAAAAGCGCGAAATCGATGAACGAACGCATGTTGTGACCCGACCGTTGAGGCTAATCACATTACGCATGGTGACCGCTTATCGAAAAATTAAAATTTCATAGCTTCGCCTGATGGGCGAGCCTGGCGTATATAATTTATTCACACACGCAGGAGAGATAGAGCGCGTGGCGTGGCGCGGATGTATAAGTAAACCGTGGAGTATGGATGACGAGATCGAGCATAGTGTATAAAGGTTTACACGAAACTTGTTGGCAGGATTATCGGATACATAGGCGAGATTTGTGCACGAATTTCGACGAGGTGTACCGCGCCCTCACGCTTTTACGTGTTTGTAATCCTACTACATGTGTATTCAAGATAAATGGATATTCTTCAGGAGGAGAAAAAAGGAAAGCGGTTGCATGTGTACCAGAGTGTAAATATTACGCAATGGTAGGTAAAAGGTGAAAAGTTGAAAACTCCCAACATTCTGTGAACGGATCAAGCCCTCAGTTCCCTCTCGCTCTGTTTTCTAAATATTGAGTTGAACTTTTATTCAAGTTATTATAAGGCAAGTATGATTTGAAGCAAATTCTCCCTCCTCCTAAAAAAATTTTAAAAAGTCTTTACCTAAAAATAAAGTACTCTAAAAATTGCAATGCAGGTCCTGAAAATTATCGCTAGTCTGAGCGCATTCATTCACTTCGGTAAACCAACTATAACGTTGTAGAAACCAGGTTTTCCTCACGTTTTGCCAGAATTCTAAAACAAAACAAAAGAATTCATATAGAAAATTTTCAGTTCTCCAAACTTCTGATGGATTTTCGAAAAAATTAAAAATGTTGTTCAAGCATGATTGTTTTTTGGGTAGTAATGTAGAAATACTATGAAAGAATTTTTAGAGTTGGCTATTCCCAAACCTTTCAATTTACAATACTAAGGTTCATCTTCTTAGCAGGAATCTTTAGATGGACTGGCAATCTTTTACATGCGTGATACTATCAGGGCATTAGCCAAAGTATATGGTTGGGGATCAGAACCCCTCATGAGCACAATTTCTTAAAAATTTGAATACTGCTAAGTCGTATAATTTTTCTATAATAACAGTCGTTGTGTAAATTTATATATAATGCAATAGATTTCTTTTGAATTCAAAAAAAAAAAAAAACAACGCAAACAGCCATGTCGCATTACTGGAGCTGAGTTTTTAATTGGGACTTGTTCAGATTTATATATAACGCTGCTAACCCATTTATGTCTACAGACCACACAAAATACCAAATCTGAAAACCCCTTCTCTATTTTTTTTTCATATGAATCCATATTTTTCAAATTATGGTTACTAACCTCTAGGTCGATTTGGTGACGAGAATATTCATGAAATTTCATGGCTAAAAACTCCTTTAAAATCCCTTGTTTTGCTCTAGCTCCTCTCCAAATGCACTTGGGAAGCTTATATTCGGATATGTTGGTGTCCGTGACTCGCTCTTTCATATGAGATCAAAAACGTAAATTTTGAGCTTATTATCCCCTCTCCGGCTCTCCTCAAAATATTAGTGATCCGCCATTTTGAATCCATTTGGACCCAAATTCAAGAAATCATATTCTAGTCATCAACTAACCTTACATACGAAGTTTGACCTCTGTAGGTGGATTGAATGGGGAGATATGGAAGATTCATGAAATTTTCTGTAGTAATTTCCCCTCCAAAAGCACTTTTTTTCTATAATTCACCTCCAAATTCACTTGGCAATTTAAATTCAATATAAGTTAGTCACTAGAGCTCATTTTATCATATAACACCACAATAAAATTTTTTTGACTTTTCGTGTACCCCCAACCACATTTTGAGTCGATAAGCCCTCCTACTCCTCTACAACATCATATATGGGGTGAATTGGAGCTGTAGTATACTTCTTACACCCAATAATCGTATGAGTTCGTATTCATTACATTTTTACTAATTTAAGGCTCCTCAAGCTCTACTCAAATTTTGATAATCCGTCATTTTGGATCCATTTTAACCCAAATTCAGGAGGTCATATTTTGGTCACCAACTAACCGTACCCTCAAAATTTGACCTTTCTAGATTGATTTGGTGGGGAGATATAGAAGATTCGAGAAATTTCATAACGCAAAGCTTCCTCAAAAAACCGTTTTTTGCTTCAACTCTCCTCCAAATGCACTTGAAAAGCTGATGGATACTTTAGTGTCCTTGATTCACTCTTTCATATGAGATGAAAAACTAAAATGTTGAGCTATTTGTTTTCTGCCAGCCTCCCCCCCTCCTTCAATGTTTGAGTGATTCGCATCATTTTGAGTGGAATTGGAAATCTATAAAAAGTAATTTTGAGTATCCACGTGAAGACTCTTTCGTCATACTTTCAGCGATTTTCATCCATACTCTTTTGCGGTATGTGGGAGGGGGGGAAATCATATACCTGTATAATTATGCCAAAACGTTAAACATTCGCTGTATGGGAACAAATGGTCTGAAACGAAAATATTCGAAGACGAAACCCTCCCCCTTACGTCTTTTCCCAAATCACGTAGGCTGTAATACCTTTACTTTCTATTAAAAACTCAACTAAAATAAAAATTGAATGTTTTATAATTAATAGATTATGGCTACTCCATTGCTATGGATCATTACAAAAAAAAATTAATCCTAATTATGTATGTCCTTCAGTACACTCATAAATTTCTGTGCATTGTAAAAATGTTTGCCCTTTTAGAAAATCTCTATCCTTCACCACCCTTACCCTGCCTGTATACCTGCAAAATTTATATGTTGTGAAAATAATTTTGAAAACTACCCACCACCACCACATTGACATGTGCTGACTACGGCTCTGGATACTATTTTACGTCGTGACACAAATGTAAGGTACTTCTCTAACTTACTCTTTTAAGTCTATAATAAAATTAGGTTTGAGGGCTAAAATTTATACGAGATCTTGCGAGGTTATTTTTACCACTTATTGTTTACTCGTCTATATCATCTTTCGAGAAAAATCGAAAAGTAGCCTATTTCACTCACTACCTATCATTGTACACTTTGGGTAGGTATGTGTTTGAATGAGTCATTGTTTGGAAGTTAATGGGAAGAAATGTTGTTTGAAAATTTCTCTCGCGTAGAAATTTCGATTCAACGAACTAAAAGTTGCGATTCGCATTCCTCGGCATTGCAGCTGTAAATATATCGGTTAAGATGCACCGGTGCAGGGATGACCCGTTGTGGAAGAAATCAATAATGCAGTGCTTCGGTTTTGCATCATTGCATATAGGTCGTCCGGTATGACTGCGAGAAAAACTGTAGTACCGAAATTGATCCAGGTCGTACGTGTATATGCGTTAAGTTGCTTTTAGTCATCAACTGTGTTGTGCGTGTTGGTGCACGCAAAGGGTTGCTAATCGTACTTCGAGCAGTGAAAATAAACGACGAAGGGTTGTACGCAACGAGACTCGCGAAAAAAAAACAACGCTCATAAGATCGATGACGTCAGCGTAAGTGGTGAAAATACGTGGCGATTTCCGCGCTCTAAGGGTTATGGAACAGCTGTTTTGGCTCTGGAACGCTATTGCGTCGAAGAGGTCACCTTTGGCAAAAGGCTCGTCGTTAAGTTGGCAAACGTTTTTTCGAGCGTCGGACATTTTGGCGCGTAATTTGATTTCTGGCGACATTTCGTATTCGTACGCTGAAGCAAGTTCGAATTTTCACCGCGCTTTCTCTCGCATATCGTACGTTCACGTACGAACGTTTTCGGTTTGATAATGACCTGAATACGGTACGTACGGAGTAACGAGGTTTCCTCTCACCCCGTTCTCTGAACGTACTTATTTATCGTGGACGCGTTTCGATAAATTTCAAATGAAATGCGCCAATTTTATGGGGGCATACGCGTACGATGTGTTTAACGGTATAACGTGCAGCGCGCCGTGTACTTACACGTTTTCATAACTGGAATATACTTTATACGTAGGTACCGTTTTCCTTTATAATGAGTTACGCGAGTATTTTAAAGACGCGTTTGAATTATTCACGACGCGTTACAATGTGTATATGGAGCCTGGGACCTTGTAGTTGAAGTCGCGCTGCTGCCATCGTCTCGAGTTCAAATGTAAATAAGGTGCGGGTTTTTAAAATGGAAGGCGTTATTTTCGAAGGATACAAAAATTCTTCCCCAATAATAACCGGAAAGGACATACCAAAGGATTACTCTCGTTGATAGTTCGCCGTAAAGTGAGCACCACCAGATGGCTGTGTGTAATACTTTAATCGATTAGTAATCAATCGAGATTCGATAATTAGTGCGATTTTGAAAAGCGCATCCGTTTTGAGTGAAAGTATTATTTTAGATATAGCGATTACGCAATCCGAATGTCAACAACTGAACAATCGATGAAAATATTTCCTTAATGATTGGTCGTGTGTAAACGCGTCGATTAAATTAGTTTCCTTTCCTTTTATGCTACATTGGTTGGTGAATAATGAGCGGTACTGTTACTGTATTAAATGCTACACGTGCGATGACGATTTTTAATTACAATGAAGCCAACATGAAAGCATGGTTCGTGAATGTAATGTGATTCGATGTTTGACATCGATGTTATTGAATAGGATTTCCGAGATATGGTATAGATCATTCGAGAAAGTATATGCAAAAAAAAAACGTAAGCAACCATGCCGCATTACTGGAGCTGAGTTTTTAACTGGAGCTTGTTTTGATTTAGTAATAACCTTGCTTAACCATTCATGACTACAAGCCACACCCAATAACAAGTCTGAAAACCCCTACCCTATCCTTTCCAAAAACACTTAAGAAGTTGAATTTGGCACTAATGTAGTATTTCTTGTCATGAAATAATTATGTGAACACATATTCCTCAAATTATAACTATTTGAGGGTCCTCAAATTATCTTCAAATCTTGATAATCCGCCATTTTGCATCCATTTTGACTCAAATTTAAGAAATCATATTCTGGTCACTAACTAATCCTACACACGAAGTTTTACCATTCTAGGCCGATTTGGTGATGAGATATGGAAGATTCATGAAATTTCCTGCGCAATTTCCCCTCCAAAAACCGTTTTTTGCTCCAACTCCCCTCTAAAATTACTGAGGAAACTAAAATCAAAATAGGTTTGTCACTTGGGCACATTTTATCATATAACACAGCAATAAAAAATTTTCGACCCTTCCTGTACCCCATCACAATTTGGAGTTGATAACCCCGCCTTCCCCCCTCTAACATCATGTATGGAAGTGAATTGGGATATAGTATACATCTTACCCCAATAACCATATGAATTCGTATTAATTACATTTTTACCAACTTGAGGCTCCTCAAGCTCTACTCAAATTTTGATAATCCGCCATTTTGGATCCATTTTAACCCAAATTCAGGAGGTCATATTTTTGGTCACAAACTAACCCTACCCTCAAAATTTGACCTTTGTAGGTTGATTTCGTGAAGAGATATGGAAGATTTAAGAAATTTCATGACTCAAAACTTCCTCAAAAAGCCCTTTTTTGTTCTTACTCCCCTCCAAATGCACTTAGGTAGCTGAAATTTGGATATGTTAGTGTCCATGACTCACTCTTTCGTATGAAGTCAAAAACAAAAAATTTGAGGGTATTCACCCTTTCTCCAGCTCTCCTCAAAATTTGAGTGATCCGCCACTTTGAAATTTTTCGAAAAAACAAAAAAAGTACTTTTGCGCATTTTCAAGAAGAGTTCCTCACCGAATTTTAAGCGAATTTTATCCACACCCGCCTACGCAAGGCGTGTGACACAAAAATTGGAATTTCCTCAAAAACCGGTTTTTGCTCTAACTCTTCTCAAATGCACTTAGGAAGCTGAAATTTAGATATGTTGGTGTCCGTGACTTACTCTTTCACATGAGATCAAAAACAAAAAATTTGAGGCATTTGCCCATTCCCCAGCACCCCTCAAAATTTGAGCGATCCTCCATTTTGAAATTTATCGAAAAAACAAAAAAGGTTGTTCTGCGCATTTTCAAGAAGAGTCTCTCACCAAATTTTGAGCAAATTTTATGAATAATTGCTGGCGCTACGCGTTGTGAAAAAAAAAATTTGTATATAACAAAAAGTTGGACATTTGCCAGATAATTACAAATGGTCTGAAATGCAAAGATTTGAAGACACCACCCTCCCCTGACCTTCCCTTCCCAAATCAGGTAGGCTGTAATAGCTGTCGTTTTTGAGTTAAAAACTCAGCTAAAAATAGTGCACTACAAAACAACAACAACAAAAAAAAACCAAAAAAAAAACAGAAACCCAAAAACTCATCGATGCATCATTTTTTACACTAGAAAAAAAGAAAACGTAAGCAGCCATGCTGTAGTGGTGGAGCCGAATTTTTAATTGGGGCTAGGTTAGGTAGATTTGATAATAACACTGTCGAGTAAACTTTTCAAGCTCACATACCACATGGAATTACATGTCAAAAATTACGCCTTGTGTCTCGTAAAATATCCAAATGAATATTATTTGAAATATGTAACACTTTTTGTCCACATAAATGACAACAGTTTATATTCTTCTACGATTTTACCCATCTACCATTTTTCGTCGATTTCGAACCAAGTTCAAGGGCTTATATTTTAATTCGCAGCTTACCCCACATATTTGGTTCCATCGTTCTAGGCGTATTTAGTAAGAGGATATGCGAGATTTACGAAATATGTTACAGTGATTTCCTTTCCAAAAGACGTTTTTTGCTCGAACTCCCTTCCATATTCAAGTCATTTGGGCTCACTTTATCATTTGACATGATAATAAAAAATTATCGAAGTTCGTATCTATAATGCAACGTTCCACCAGGTTCTGAAAGGAATGATTGAAACGGTTTCAAAATGACGAATGAACTGAAATTTGAGAATAGCTTGAGGTACCTTGAATTATTGAAGTTTTATAAGGATGGACCTGCTTGGTTACTGAGACCAAGGATACATTTCAGGAATACTGTGTACAGCTAATGGATGTGAAGAGATTAATAGTATTATCCGTGATTCTAAACATGGCGATTTATTAAAAGCTGGGTTCCAGTTATATGGCATGACTCCTTGTTTTTTTTTTATTATCATTGGAAATTTTATATGATTTTAGAATATCGTAGAAATGGAAAAAATTATTTCGTAGAATTTTCGAGCATTCTATATTATCTAACTGAGGTGTATGTCACGGTATTTGGACAGTTCGATCATTTCACCATTGCAGTGCCTTTGACATGAAACGTTTGTGTTTTATTTACTTACGACTTGAACATAGCGACGTTCTTTTCACCATCGTGTCGAAGCTATATGTAAATAAATTCTCGACGACTCTCGGTGAGGTTTATTTGTCTGGGCGTAAAAACAACGGTCACAAAAGAATCGCTTAATGTGTATACTTTTGAATACTGACAGCTATTGGTATTGGGGACCTAAACATAGTGAAATCGTTTATTATCTAGTTAATTCGAAAAATTTTCAGCATTGTTAATGCGATATAGAATCCGCGTGGTAGAAGGTGGACGTAGCTTCAGAACGTGATTTGAAATAACGAATGACGATAATGACCTCGTTGACGCGTCGCAGCTCCGTCATCATAGGCTAAGATCTAAGAGAGCGGAATTAATCGTCATTACTGGTAATAAGGTTTTGACGATTAGACAGCGGCGGTGAATTCGCGCGTATAGTGTAAAAGCTGTGGTGGGATTTTTAATAACGAATTAACTATACCGTGACGGCTTTTGTGTTTATGTAACGTTAACGCTTTGCGAACAACGACAGGTAGTTGGTATTGTAGATGTGAGAGATATGGGTCATACGATTTCTACCGCAATTAACGTGTTATCGTTTTAACGTAAGGCTCAACTTGCAGTATCTACTTTTACCGATATGCACGGTCTATGAGATGGTAGCTTCATTGATTCGTAAAAATTATAAATGCTACGAAATCGCTCCAGGGAACTGAATCTTTTATTAGTGCGTTTGATGATGTACTTCAAGTTGAAGTTATTTTCCAACTTTATTTTAAATTCAACTCATAATGATGTTTTACTCAAGTCATTTGAAAATTTTACGCTGGTAGGTCCACATACCTTGAAAATTTTTATTCATGATCTCCTATGATCGAGTTAGTTGAGAATATCTATGTATCAAAATTTTAGATTTCAGTGGTGCAATGAGTGTACTTCGCGGACAAGTTAGTCCTCATCGTTCATTTTTTTTTAGGAGCGGAGAGGGTAGATTATTTCCTTCGTATCAGCTGTTTTTTTGCTTGTGTTGGTTACATAAATGGCAATTTAAAAAAAAAAATTCCAAGTTAAATTTCGTCCCCCTGCCATTTTAATCTTATTCTATCTTCTTCATAGATTATTATAGAGACCTTTAGCTTCACAAATTTCACCTTATTGACGCATTTAGAACTGAAGTTCACTTCAAGTAAATAATCCCCCCACACTCCTACTTGAATATTGCCAATACAAAATTGTAATTTTCAATAAATTTTTATCAGCGAATTTAAATATTTTAATATACTGATGAATATTTTTATTGAAATCTAATTTTTGAGCCAACCTTCGTAATTTTGGTTTTGAGTATAAAATTGGAGCATTCCACAAAATTCAGTTTAACTGATTTTTGAGCTGTCAGTTTGCAAAATAATGAATTCACTGTGGTCTACTGGAGTGGGTTAAATTTTTTTTCGAAAACTGAAGGATGTGGGTCCCAACAGTTGCTAAATAACTGCGAAATGATATAATCAAAATTTCACCCCACCCCCACTTAATTTTTAGAACCCTAAAATGAAGTCAACATTTTAAGATTTAGAAAAAAAAAAACGAATTTTGGGCAATTAAAAATTTTTTCGGCTTTCAAAGTCGTTTTTGTTGTCCAAAGAGTGATAAAAATTTTAGGTACTATTTTTTTTTTAAATTCAGGTAATCTAAGAGGTTTTTAAATTTTTTTCATGAAACAACAATTTTGGTTATTTTCAAAGATGAACTACAAATGGGTATTTTATTTGTTGTTTACACAGTATGGGCTTAATTTAAGCTACTTTGGATTAAATAGGGAAAATATGTCGATTATTACCTTTCAAAGCTTCTCAAAACATCGCATGCTTGCTGTAATTACTTCATATGAAAAGCTTGCACTTTAAGAACCCCTATAGAACATAAATCGAGCATGTAAGTTACTTTCTTCAGCTTCAATATAATACTTTTTTTTTCAATAATTTTCTTTAATGCTTCTTTCGAAGACAATATCATGCTTTCTTCGCAGATAAAACATCGATCTTGTGTTTTTACAAATAAATCTAACACCTTAGCATAACGCAAGTCCCCATTTTTTGCTGTTTTTATAGCATTTTTTATTAATAATTCAAAAGTTAATAAAAAGTTTATTCTCGAATATACCAATGTCGCACATACGCGTGCAACCAGAAGTAAAACTGATAAAAAAAAAAAAAAATAAAAAAAAAACGAACCGCGTCACAGATGAAATATACGCGAATGTTAATGTTCTCGTTATTTCTACAGTTTTGACCACTGATAATGGTGAGTGCTTTGATTTTACTTTAAACTCTTACTATCTCTGCTGTGAAAATGTTGGAAAACCACTCTACTTCTAGATTTTTAAATAACAATCTGCGAAAAACTAATCCACTTCTCTTTAAATTTCAGACATGTGCAAAAAAACAAATATATTCGAATACAAGTACGTTCTCTATCGACGTAAAATCAAAATCAAACAAAAAAAAATAGCGTACAGTGTTGCCATTTTAGGCAGTAGACGATTATCCAACAGAAAAATAAAAATGCAAAAGCGTTCGATCGAATATGAGAATGCAGTATTTGCTCTAGGTGCAAAAATTCTTATTCGTATTTTGAAGATCGCTCAATGTTCTTATGACTATTAATCGAGAGAAATTTGATGAAAAACTCCATAAGTATAGACTAATTTCGATTAAAAACCTTCTTGTTTTCGGAAATCAAATCCTCCAATAATAACGAAAATCACTGACAACGTCCTAACATTCCACAGCTGAATAGTAACTAAACTCCTAACACCAAGACTATGATAGTCTACAATAGGTATACCATTTGTCATTCATTTTTGAGAATGAGCAAAAACTGTTACTTTTAAAAAATATTTCAAAATGGCGTACACTTAAACTTCCAATATTGGGCGGCTAAAATTTTTCCAACCTTTGGATGACGAAATATGACTTTGGAATGTGAAAAAATATCGAATGACCAAAAATTCATTTTTTTTGAAAATTTTTGAAACTTCATTTCATTTTTAAGGTATAAAAATGAAGTTGACGAGTTGAGATTTTTGTGTCGTTTTTTTATGCCATCAGTGACATTTAGCAACTATTGTTACATCGCTCCTTTCACTATTTCAAAAAAATCGAAATTCGTCCCCTCCCCTCCCCTTCCCATTGCCTACCTATTGCATTGAAGGAAATATATAGCCCTGTAAATGAACGTAATATTACCTAATTTTCAAGTGCACATTTTTGCAACTAAAAAAAATATGATTGAGCCATTTGAAGGTGGAACCTATTCTATCATTATGGGGTATAATTCCATATCGGCTGAAAGATTCACTGCAGCATTGTTGGGCTTTCGAGTGAAGTAAAGCAACGAAACTTTTTTGTAGATGTACCGAATTATGAAGTTTCTCGAACCCTCTACATAGTCTCGATAACTCAAAAAATATACATGAAAAGCTTAAATTCAGTATTTGGATGAATTTGAAATCATAACATTACTCTTTCAAATTGGAATTATAATAGACCGAAATAAGAATAATTGAAGAGTCATAATGAATTGAAATTTGATAAATATGAGCTCGTATGGTTATTATGAAAATGCATTGTGATGTGTCCAAATTTCAATTTCTCATGTGCGTTGTTGGGAGGGAGAGAGGGGGGCTATTCACATTTTTTTGTAAGCTTATCATGCCTGCATTGAAGTCCTAATAAAGTATTTAATCGGGTAGAATAATTTTAAATACAATTAAAAATAATTATAAAGTGAATTTCACTTCTTTTTCTCTAAAGCTGATGTCTTCCTGAAGGATTTTTAAAGAATTCGAAAAAGTGTGCTTTCCTTTTCTTTCTTTGAAATTCTATTAACAATGTAAAACTTTGATCCGAGCCGTTGGGACTGAAAAATCTATTATTATTTTTTTCAATTTTCTTTCCTTTTTTTTTTAATTTTAATCAAATATGCTTGAGAGTACAAAGCGTGTAGTTTTTTTATTTTTTCATAATACAATTTTCATATTTTTTATAGCAAGCTGTTGTATAATTTCTTCTTATTAGATTGCGACGTTAAATAACTTTGTAACTTAGGGCATATTTTTTCGATATTTTTCTCCCAAGACGTTTGGAATGAAAAAAAAGGTCAAAAAAGGTCATGAGGTCAAATTGCTTAGTATTTAGTATAGCTTCGTGCTGAAAATGTTTGAAAACTATTATATCCTCATTTCCACCTCACTTCCATCCTCCATCCGACTTGAGCTTATCAGTTGGCTCAGATGTCAAACTTTTTGCGCGTTTTAAACAATAAAAAAAGTATCGAGATACAGATATCCCACAATCGTAAAAAAATTCTCCATTTAGGGGTTGCGCTAATATTTTTGGGCGGCGCGAGTCCTAACCTATTTCGGAGTTTGGTGCGCGCTCACACCAGAGTCGATAGTAAGATGTGGAATATTTTGAAAAACTGGGTCACCTCTACAAAATAAAGACACATTTTAACCCATTTGTTGGCGACTGGTGATACGATGTGGCGTCTTTTTGAAATAAAAACCCTCCACCCACGATAAGGCGTCACTTCGCGATGTACGTGTGACCTAGAACATTTTACTCGCGAAATCGATACCGTTTTCGAAGATCGGTTGGCGCGTAACCCGTGTGATGATGTGGTGTGGTCGTCATGACGACGTCGTATAGGTCTCATTCATGAAAATCTCGATTGTTTTTGTTTTCCTTCGAATTGCATCTCGTAATTGATTATTATGTGTGAAGGCGATTGGATAAAGATGAAGTTATGACGATGCAATATATTGGACGAAACGACGTTATTAAATCTCGTTTCGATAAGAAATAAGGAAGAGATAGAGATTACGACTTGATTTATATCGATTATCGGTGTACCCAATGGTTACCTCTGTTGGTCGTTCGATAGATGGGAAATCGTTGTTCATAATATTCGCTCCATTTTTAACACACTGAATACGTGAAATTCTTGAATCAGCTGCGGAGTTTACACGTCTCGCGTTACATTACATATTAAACGTTATCTCTAATAGCACGTATGCTGGATAAGGAATTATTGTACTTGTCCACGTATGCAAACTTGTAGAGAGAAATACCAATGTGAAAGAAAACAGTAAGCAACCATGCAGCATTAGCTGAGTTTGTAATTGGGTATACCCAGTACCTAAACTGGGAACCCCTCTTTACTCCCTCAAACAACATTTGTAACAGTACCAGTAATCATATGGAGTCCATATTTATCAAATTTGAGCTACTACAAGCTCTTCACTATTTACTTGAATTTTTAAATTTTATTTAAACTAAAATTGATACTTTTATTGAATTTCTATTTATTTATTTTTTTTTTTTTGTATTGTAAACAGTATTATCACGGTTAAGGCTCTTGCACAATTGTCGTCGTTATTAATGGGCAGCAAATCATCATTTTTTGGATCTATATATGAAATAAACTGATCGGATTCCAATTTATGTATATTTTCTAAAAACAATTTGAAATCATTGGACGTATGAATATCATTGCTTCTTATATCAACACTTCGTTTGCACACAAAACAATAATTCATGTTTCCTAAACTAATTTTATAATTACGGTAAGCTCTAAAGTGGTCATGTACATTCAATATTTAGTTTAATTTTTAAACGATTGCACTTGAAAATAAATGAAAGGTCGAAGAAATGAATCACTAAATACGAATAAAAAAATAAATGAAAAAATATTTTCTTTTTATAATCATTTTATTGAATATAATAATACTAACAAAAATTCCGACTGAATATACTACCAACTGGGTTTCTGTAAATTTCAACACGTTCAGAAAACAACAGGTAAACTGCTCACCGAAACGAGTGTAAATTGCGACATAGGGTGTACATCTACTACGTATGTAAATTGCGTCATACCATTGAGATAAGCATAAACAAGACAACAAGAGTCTCGAACCTAGCCATTTGAATTATAACAAACACACGATGGCATTATAACAAACATATAACATCTATGCTAAAATATACAGTGTGTCCAAATGGTCTTCGCACTTGAACATTTTTTTTCTTTTCAAAAATTAACCGTGAAATTTGGGAATTTAAAAATAGAACTTTTTTAATATTATAGTATTCGACTAACTTTGCATATAAATTAATAATTTTTCTTTCAGGTTTGAAAAAAATAACTTTTCAATTTGAAGGAGTGATGGATCGCTTGCTCACTTATGGGCACAGTGTTTAATTATGTAGTATAGGAATGTTAAGCGATATACGATTTCTTGTCAGATTTGATTTCTTGTCGTGGTTATTTGTTTAATATTTCATTTCTTCTGTTGCTTGTTTTTGCTTCAAACAAAGATGAGAATGAATTCAAAATGGCGGATTATCAAAATTTGAGTTGGGTTTAAGGAGCTTCAAATTAGAAAATAAACAATTAATATGAAATGAAATAATTTTTTGGGTAGAAGAAGTATACAATAACACCAGTTCACCTCCATACAAGTTGTTGGGAGGGGAGAGGAAGGGGTTATCGACCTGAAAATCTATTGAGAACACACAAAAGTTCGAAAAATTTTTATTGCGGTGTCATATGATAAAATAAGTCCAAGTAACTAACTTATTCTGATTTTAGTTTGTCAGAAGAATTTGGAGGGGAGTTGAAGCAAAAACCCGCTTTTGGAGGGGAAATTGCTGCAGAAAAATTTCATAAATTTTCCATATCTCGTTACCAAATCGACCTAGAAAGGTCGAACTTCGTGTTTAGGGTTAGGTGATTAGCAGAATATAACCTCTTCAAATTTGAGTCAAAGTGGTTCCAAAATGGCGGATCCTAAAAATTTGAATATAATTTGAAAAGCCTCAAGTAGTTATAATTTGAGAAATATGTGCTCATATGATTATTGCATGGCAAAAATACTACATTTTTGTTCTAAATTCAACTTCTCAAGTGGGTTTGGAAGGGATAGGGTAGGGGTTTTCAGACTTGGTATTGGATGTGACCTGTAGTCATGAAGGGGTTAGCAACGTTATTTGCAAACCTAAACAAGCCGAAGTTTAAAATTCGGCTCCAATAATACGGCATGGCTGCTTATGTTTTTTTTAGCGGTCTAAAAATTTTGAAAATTTTTTGTGATTTTAAAATTATTGAGATGTTTTAAAAATTAAAAACGTAAGCAACCATGCCGCATTACTGGAGCTGAGTTTTTAACTGGAGCTTGTTTTGATTTACTAATAACCTTGCTTAACCCTTCATGACTACAGGCCACACCCGATACCAAGTCTGAAAACCCCTAACCTATCCTTTCCAAAAACACTTAAGAAGTTGAATTTGGCGCAAATGTAGTATTTCTTGCCATGAAATAATTATGTGAACATATATTTCTCAAATTATAACTATTTGAAGGTCCTCAAATTATCTTCAAATTTTGATAATCCGCCATTTTGGATGTATTCTGACTCAAATTTAAAAGATCATATTCTGGTCACTAACTAATCCTACACACGAAGTTTGACCATTCTAGGCCGATTTGGTGCTGAAATATGGAAGATTCATGAAATTTCCTGCGGCCATTTCCCCTCCAAAAGCCGTTTTGTGCTCCAACTCTCCTCCAAAATCACAGAGGAAGCTAAAATCAACATAGGTTTGTCATTTGGGCTCATTTTATCATATGACGCAGCAATAAAAAATTTTCGACCCCTCCTGTACCCCCACCACTATTTTAGTCCGATAACCCCGCCTTCCCTTCTCTTACATGATGTATGGAAGTGAATTGGGGATATAGTATACATCTCATCCCCAATAACCATATGAATTCATATTAATTACATTTTTACCAACTTGAGGCTCCTCAAGCTCCACTTAAATTTTGATAATCCACCATTTTGGATCCATTTTGATCCAAATTCAAGAGGTCATATTCTGATCACCAACTAACACTACACAAAAAATTTGACCTTTGTAGGTTGATTTCGTGAAGAGATATGGAAGATTCAAGAAATTTCATGACTCAAAATTTCCTCAAAAAGCTGTTTATTGATCGAACTCCTCTCAATATGCACTTAGGAAGCTGAAATTTGGATATGTTAGTGTCCGTGACTCACTTTTTCATATGAGATCAAAAACGAAAAAATTGAGGTTTCATCCCTTCTCCAGCTCTCCTCAAAATTTGAGTGATCTGCCATTTTGAGATTTTTCAAAAAAACAAAAAAGTACTTTTGCGCATTTTCAAGAAGAGTTCCTCACCGAATTTTGAGCAAATTTTATCCACACCCGCCTGCGCAAGGCGTGTGACACAAAAAACGAAATTTTCTCAAAAACAGGTTTGGGTTAAAAACTCAGCTAAGAAATAATTTTTGTTGTTACTTATTTACCACAACTTCTTGTGCGCCAGAAATCTTGTTTCTAAGACAAAAATCTTGCTTCTTACAAGATAGAGCGAGGAGAACAACAGGAAAGTTCATTCTTGTCTTGTTTCATCTTGCTATACAAACTTAATTAGCGAGACAATAATTAAAAAATGATCAAGTACTACAAAAGTGTTGTTTGGAGGGAACACCTCAAGAAAAGGACAACACAAGAACGTTAAAAAATTTCCCTAAAATAAACTCCTCCTCCCCTCTCCTCAAAGCGGATTCAAAGTCAAAATGATCACTCTTGCTCAATATGTTGGGTCATTCTTAATCATTTACGGCCATTTATCAAGTAATATATATCCAATTAGGTGGGATCTTAATTTTTTCTTTTTAAATGTGACTTTGGCACCCTCTTCACTACAAATTCGGGTCATCATGTGCACTAAAAGATATTTAATTGTAATAATAAATACCATCATGAAGGAAAAAAGTGAGAATAACTTACTTTTTGACTGATTCCTTCAATATTGAGGTATAGTTCCTTTTTTCAGCAATTAATTCTGGAATATGCGAAGGATTTTATCAAAGAAAGAATTCTTCAGTATTGAAAAAATCACTCTATAAATAATTTAGTGTCACTTTTTTTCTTCAATTATGGGAGCAACTATAGCTATTAGGGAGTCAAACATTAGATGGAAATTGTGCACTTTTTAAAATTAAAGATTGTTGCTATAAATGTCGAATAATTTTTCTCAGTGTATACCAGCTTTTGCCACCTGAGGTTCCAAAGTGGTTGGACTCGAAAATAGGCCATGTTTACATTTCTTTGGTATTTGCGTTTTGGACGAAATTACGACGTTCTTAAAGCTCGGTAAATAATTACTCATACGCAGAAGCACGTGGTTCATTCGTTAAAGTATAATTGTACATACAGTGTGCTACGACGTATACGTATTTGAATTAGCGTAGAGGAAAGAAAGAAAAACGTAGTTAATTAAAACTTTTTTCCCGCTCCATTACGAACGAATCAGCGTCGACGTCACTAACAAATTTTTCGCGGATCGTTGTTTGTTTATTGCGTAGCGTGTAACGTGCACCGTGATTCTTTCCCTCGACGTTTCCAGCTCTTACAAAAAACAAAGCCCTGGGTAAATAAAATCTTCGCAACGACGGAAATTAATTAACGGAGATGATTAATTATCGAATACCGGTTACAATCGAGTGTCGTGGGGCGACCATTGAATCGGTTCTGTCGAGGGTATTTTATTCTAAATTAGAGAAAATCAGCGAGTTTGTTTACACGAAGCTGACAGATCGAAGGTGATTCCGCGCCTCGTACGTTTAAATAAACTACATACATCATTGCGCGAACGAGTTAATAATAACTTAAAGTCCGCTATTCGTATACTTATTATTTAACAAGAACTTGGCACCGTTTGGTATTGTATGTACTCGAAATTTTCATAGTTTTGTCGTTCGAGTGTTTTATTTCGTAGTGACGTCGTTTTGTTTCACTGTATGATTTCTCTTTTCGAGCAATCCGATAAAAGTACAAAACATGAGTGTTGTCTAAAGCTGATGCACACGAATTCACTGGTGGGATCTGAGGATCAAACTGGCCAAAGTAATAAATTATCGATATTCGAAAAAGGCCACTAAAGCCAGTTTTGATACTGGGGGAAACCAGGACTTGAGAAGTGCTGTAGATTCGACTATTTCATATGGTACTACACTAAATACGGCCGGTTGATCGGAAACATTCTCATCGTAAATTCATTTTCAAAAATTTGGCTGAAATAGCTTCCTAAGCAATGCGCTAAGGGAGGGTACGAGTTCCGTAAGAGTGACCAAAACTTTTTGTGAAATATATATTTAAAAAAAAAATCATTAAATTTCTCCTGGGATTCATTTTGTGGCAAAATTAATTTATTGTAATTTCATTCTGTTTTGAATTCCCATAAACTCAATACCACTGTATAACTCCTCAAAATAATTCAGGTCAAAATATATCAAAAATGACGGATGGCTAAAATGTGAGGAGGGCTTGAGAAGCCTCAAATGATTCAAGTTTGATAAATATGGACTCATATTGTTACCAGCGATGAGAAGTATGCTGCATGCCAATTCCACTTTCGTATACGATTTTTAGGGTAGGGGGAAGGAAAAGGGATGGTTGTACTCAAAATATTTTGTTGGGACCGGGGGGGCTGGTGAGTGTTGAGTCAAAAATTTTTTATTATCATGCCAGATGATAAAGTGATCCCAAGCAACTAAGATATTTTAATTTTAGCATCCCAAGTGAATTTTAAGAGAAGTTAGAGCAAAAAACAGCTTTTGGAGGGGAAATCGTGGCAGGAAATTTCATAAATCTGGTATATCTCCTCATCAAATTAAACTATGAAGGTCAAACTTTATATGTAGCCAGCTGGGGACCAGAATGTGATCTTTTGAATTTGGGTTAAAATTTATATCACTTATGGTGGATGGCCAAAATTTGAGATGAGCTTGGCCAGCCTCAAACAGCTAAAATGTTGGAAAATATGGACTTCTGTGATTCTTGTGGACAAAAAGTAGTACATATTTTAAATTGAACTTTTTGTGTGCTTTTGGAATGGATAAAGTGGTGGTTGTTGAACTTGATGGTGATGTATGTGGCCTATGGGCTTGACAAATTCACTTGATAACGATATCTTTACACATAAATCAGCTCTGATTAAAAACTCAGCTTCAGTAATACGGCATAAGTGCTTACGTTTTTTCTCAATTCCATTACTCTCCATTTGTGACTTTATCAGAAAAGCATTTTATTTCAAATTGTAGAGTATTTCGTGTTTCATATAGAATACTAAGGCGTTTCCATCGGCCTTACATTGCATTTGAAATCTCTTTAAGACAGAGTATTGTAAAGACAGCTCGAATAGATTCTTAATGCAGCGTATAATGATGTACAATTTCCTTGAATTTAAGTAACTAATTTTTACCTCGTAACTATACGCGTTACCGCGTCATTTGCATTGTATAGGTAAACGTAGTTATGTTAGAAAACAGCTAGATAATAAAATTTTATTCGCGCCCGTATACTCGTCAACTTGATAGATGAGTCGAAGAAAACCGCGAACATAATTGTCACCATAGCGTTATTCCTAGAAACAGAAAAAACCAATTAATGATTTTTTTTTGTCGGCAGGTGAGCGCATTGAATTATATACTTGTGAAACCGCGACGACATTGTAAGTATTTTTTTTAATACTTATACCCAATTTGCTAGTTCTTAGACGCGAGCACGAATGCGACAGTAGACATTGATTGAGTCGAACAAAAATGAAGCAATTAAGGTACCTGATTATTAAAAGGTGTAATTTACGAGTCGACGTTAATTTGAATAGGCGAGAGAAGTGTCATTCGTTGATAATAATTAGCCTCAGTGTTTCAACGCGAACGTGGGATATGCTCTGTGTATAAGAATGTTTATACAATAGTATTTTTTTTTCTAGATATTTCGGAGATGTGTTCCTATGATTTACAGTAAAAAGAAGTTATTTGGATATTTAAGAACTCTCTCTGTGGTCCACAGATTTCGTTATTTTTTAAAACAGTAACAGTTACCCCGAAAAATAATTTATACGAATGGGCAATTTTTCCAGTTTGTGTAATTACCTTCAATGGAAAGTAAATAAGTTGAATATACTCTTAGTATATCACGCACAATTCTTCATAATTCGAATGAAAACTATGAAATAAAAAAGCAACAATGGTCGATAAGAAATTATTACTTGACGGATACGTTGAGAGAACACTTAAAATGAGTCCTATTTTGGCGGAGCTGAGTTTAGGACGATGAATGAAGAATTCCTCTAAATAAAAATGGATTCAATTTCAAACTCGATTCCGCACCATCGCAACTGATTATCAGCAGTACTTCAATGAACACAACAAAATGGAGTATTTGAGGGCTATAGCTCACAACATGGTATTAGCCTAACAGCAATAGGAACAAAAAAATTTCGCTAGTTGTTTATTCCGGATTTCAGTATTTCGAGAAGGGTGGGAGAAAATGGGGAAATTTCTTATTTGGGATAATGATATTTAGGAAAATCAATTCGGGAAAATGAAGGTGGTGCTATGGCTACTGCACCTATATGGAATAAGTTCACTCTAGATTGCAGGGGGCGCACAGTGCCCTTGTTGCTTACTGTGGTTTCTTGTTTGTGCTCAGGTGGATCATTAATAAGAAGCGCTTTAGTAAGAGCCAACAGCTATGCTTATTAAGCCATAGAAGTTGAGCTTTGTTTTCACTTATTATTTGTAATACTACCTTCGCACATCACTTACTCTGAATTAAATTTTTCCTCTCTTTCATTTCGTTGCTGTAAGTTGTTATTATTATTTTTTTCTGTTCTTTTCTATGCCTATTATAGTTCGTTTTTTCTTAAGTTCATATTATTATTGCATGACACTAAATACTATATCTGTTATAAATTCAACTTCTCAATTGGTTTTGAAAGAGATAGGGTAAGGATTTCAGACTTGCTACTCGGTGTGGCCTGTTCAGGTATGATTGGGTGCTGCAAGTACCATCCGCTTGTGCCATTCATAGCTCATTGTGCCCCACAATTTATCATCACCTTGGTATCAGAGGCCTTTACCTCGCATCATGGCTTGGAGTAAGGCAGGATGATGCAGGCAGAAGTACAGCCCTCAGAGTGTATGACTCCTGATTCGCCTGCGGGCTTAGTAGGCCATAAGAGGCCGAAAAGTGTCTGGCGGGGATCCTCCGAGAGGAGAGGAGATGCGAGGTTAGGGTTAGGGATCATCATACACTCGAGAAGAGCGCGTAGCGCAGATAAGGCCGAAGACAGCAGTTGGAACTGAAACCCACAAGCGGGAAGTATGGTACCAGAAGAAAGGTATGAAGCGACGGCTGAGCTTCCGATGTGGTGGAACTTAAGTGAGGGTGCGCACCCACCTAAGGAAAGCCCAGGAGAGATGTAGGTCGGTTGCTAAGGTGCCCCTGTTTGGTAGAAGTAATGCCACAAGCGGTTCCCAGCGAAGTAGTGTCGGGTGCGTTAGAAGTAATTCCCGTAACAAAAAAAAAAAAAAGTATCAGCGGCCATTGGGAGTTTCAGTTGATAAATTAGAAACTCCTGTGAGGTTATATGAGTAGAATGGTGTCAGTAAGAGTCCCCTTTTGGAGCGCCAACTTATATGTAACCAATAGCCATACAACTTTTATTAATGGATTATATCCCATTCCATTTGCTATCTGTCAGATTCTACAGGCCCAGATAGAGCAGTTAAGGAATCTGATGTAGCAAGACTCACAAACCCTTAAGGGCTTTTTCTTCAACTTTTGCGTTGATGAGCTATCTCATATACCTGTGGCCAAGGTATGGATTTGTTTAAAGAAGGATAGACAGCCCAGCAATAGAGTGTGCTCTGGGATCAATGGAATAAATTTCTACCATTGGAGTTGGGATTTTCCGGGATTGCAAAGCCAGCTTTCACAATCACAATTACTTTAATACATACTGCAGTCCAGAGTCCCTGGGGAATTCAAGAAGGAATAGTTCTGGCATGGAGAAATGAGAAATAATATTAGAGCTAGCTAGGGTGCTCCCAGTTTGCGAGGTCCGTATTCGCTAGATGCGAATCCCGAAGGATCGGTGTAGTCTGTAGACATATAAGGGTTAGCAACATTATTTGCAATCCTGAACGAGCTTCAATTGAAAACTCAACTCCAGTAATGCGGCATGGCTGCTTATTTTTTTTTTTTATTTCGACGCGCTTCGTTTGCAATATTTCTCCGAGCAATTAAACCACTAGAAATGTTTCACAGTGTGATAAAGACAATCCTTTGGTTCGGCGTGTTTTCATCTTTTTTTCTTTTTCACGCTATGTGCATTGCGCATGGCACGAGTGAATGAGAGTAATTAGTTGTATCAAAAAGAAAGCCAGAACTTAATCGCCGTTGATTGGACAGCGGGGTATTATGTAAATTTATAATGCGAAGAAATGGAACGAGGAAGGCGACATGATCCAAAAATCTGTTCGCTCTATTATTTTAATTTTATCCGAAACATCTGTACGAGGCGGGTTAAATTGTGGAGAACTATTAAAGTAGTGAGCGGTTTTATTTTTAGATGTACGTTGGATTAAAAAAAAGCTATACCAAAGAAAGGATGCACCTTTCGAAAACTATGTGGTTATACAGGTGCATTCGCAGTCATCACGTCGCGCCGGATGTGTATAGATATATGATTTGTTATACGCGCGTGAAACTATCAAACCAAAATTAAAACCTCTCTTCGCGGTCTCGTGAAAAGAATGTGAAAAAAAATTTCCATATAGAATGCGCGTCAGATATAGGCTTACAGCGTTCTCGAGTATAGATAAAAGAACACAAGCACTTGGAACCAGCAATGTGTTACTCTTATGACGCGACCGGCTAAGCAAACAAATAATAAACGTAATTACTTTACGCTATACGTACTGTGTCAATATCGGCTTGTTGAACTAGTACGACGTTTTGTTTAAAATTCACGCTTATACGCCAGAAGCGAGCTGAAACTTCATCGCTATATCTCGAGTGTATTCTTGGTTTTTGAAATTATCACCGAAGTCAAGCTTAAGGCTTTATGTGCTAGCTTGAAGTTTATATTCAAATTCGTTTGTATTACATTATTTTTACTGTCATTGTAATAACACGACCATATAGAATATGTTAGTGTTGCGTAATGTGTAGTGGCACCCGATCTAGAACATCTGTCGAGTGCTTTCGGCACGATGTCCATATCTCTGTTGGGTTCGACCACCTGTGGCATATTTTCAACCAGCGTTAAGTGACTTACTCGAGGTATTTATTCGATTGTGGTTGAGTACGTTTTTTCGATTTAAAACCTGTCAACCATCGTGGAAGAATGATTTGGCTTCTTCGTGGAGCGTAATTAGCAAAGACCCAACATATGATGTGTGAGTGATGACGTCATGAGAATTTTCTAAAAATCTATTTTTTTAGCGAATTGTAAAAAAATTGGCATTAAAGGATAGCCCTCCTCACAGTCCACAAAAAAGATAATTTATTAATGATTCATATTTTCTCAGAGAGTTGCTAAGGGGCTGTGATTAAATAAAAAATATCATTCAGGTTCAGTATGATTAGGAGTCCAAATAATATGCTTCATTTCAGTTATCGTGATCATTTAAAATAATGGGGTACAATTAAATTATTAAAAAAAATATCATTTTTAATTAAAGAAAAATGATTTAAATTAATTAAATCTAAATTATTATTCATGCCGAAAGGATTATTATGCTATGAAATTGAAAGTTACTCCAAGAATCACTTCTAGACACCATAAAGAATTTTGGATAAAAAAGTTGAAAAACTTGAAAAATTCGAATTCTCCTTACTCCTTATAAAAGAATAACACTACTAGTTAATAAAATTATAGGGGAAGCGGAAGGAACTGAATATCTTTAGAAAGCGGAGGGTTTCTTGTGGAATGGGGCTGATACAAGCACTGGAGGGGAGGAATGTGATTTAATTTACGTTTTTAAGTTCGGATTTGATGGGAGGTGAGGATGGAAGAGGGGATGGGCAAATTTCATAAGATTATAATCAGGTATTGTTATAGACTATGCGTAGATGTAATGTGCCTCCTCATAATTGGCTTAACTCGCTGTGTAGGGAGAACTCAAATATCAGTAAATAAATGAATAAATAAATAAGTATATAGATGAATAAATAAATGAATAAATAAATTCAACTCCTTGCGTTTTTTTGGAAGGGATAGGTAGGGGTTTTTGATCATAGTACTAGATGTGAATATAATTTGATCAACAATATTGTAGTAATGTGAACAAGTCCCCATTGAAAATTCAGCTCCAGTATTTGAAATAGAAAAGTAAATGAATTCGAAAAATGAAAATTTTAGGAACCCTTCATTTATTAAAACTCCAATATTTGAGATAGCTTTGTAACTGTAAGTTCTGAATTGAGAATTTGTCAATTAAGCATAACCTTGAACTTGTATTCAAAGGAATCCTTACAAAAAATCAAAGTTCTTGAACTATCGATGTAATTACACGTCGCTTCGAACCGCTTCTAATATTTGAGCAAAATTCAGCGTACATGTTAGACTTCATTATGGCTTCATTAATAATGGTGGCGATGGAGTATTTGGATCCTTTCATGAGGGTTGAAATTCAACATGAATGCATCGGTGTTCGAGAATATTCATTGTAACGGTGGTACTCGCTGATATGTCCAATTTGTAATCGATCGCCAGACCATTTGATACATATGCAATTATGCATGGAAACTTCGTTCCAAAGTCACCACATGAGCTTTATGTGATCATGTCGCGTAATGAAATAAAATGACTGAATGTGCTGAACTCGTTCGCGTAGTACAGATGTTACGATGGCGGAGGCGATTCGTATACGACGGAGTAAGAAATTAATCGCATTGTTTACGACCAAGTCGAGGACGATCTTAGCGGGAAGAAAAATTTGACGTAGGTGTTTTGGCGGCTCTGTTACTCTGCTAGCGTTTTGTAATTGAGTAAAAGCCGTATCGCCGCGATCAATGTTTTCTATTAAAGTGTCAAAAAATCGAGTCTAAATTAGGCGTTGACCTAATACGGTATGGACGTTACGCGATTAAAACGCGCGCGCGAATGAATCGAAAGTCGACGTATCCTTGTCATGTGCCTATGAGGGATATTGTAACGCGTGCTACATCACAGAATACGTATCGATTCATTATAATGAACAGGACTCTTTTATGCGCACTCGGGTTTGTATTTGCTACCCTATTGTGACACGATCGACCGACCTTTGCGTCGCGAGTGATTGTTGTAATCGCGGTAATGACGAGCAGGTGAAGAGTTTAAATTAGTCTGGAGGAAAAAAAATGGAAAAAATGCCCGCATATGCAGGTAAATTTATTACAATCTAAGAAACTTCTAAAACCAGCTAGACTCGTATTCGTAAATGCGTGCGCGCGAAAATGAAATTCATGTATTAAGCATCCATTTCTCGTTCAAGTCTATATAAATTATCAGATTTTACTTATCTGAATTCTTAATTAAAGGCGATTATTATAGCATATCTGATTTTGGAGGGAGGAATCTTCAAATCCTCGCGTTTCGGGCGGGTTGTAATCATCTGACAAATATAGTTTTGTGCATGAAGTTGACGTTCTTGCATCCGTTGCTGGTGCTATAACGTTTTCTCATGGGAGTACGCTAGGATGGTTGGTAACAGTGTCTTGAGTACATAGGTGAATTTTACGATTTATCTGGCGGATATATTGTATGAGCGGGTGAAGAGTTATTGGGTTATTGTTTAGAAGTTCTGCTAGTGTGATAGGGCTGTGAAATGTGTCGTTTCGAATATTATCATATATATATACGGGACAGTGTAGCAGAATGTCTGTTATGGTGATTGGGATTTGGCAATTTGTGCATTGAGGGACAGGTTGTTTATTGAGAAGATGACCGTGTGTGAGAGCCGTGTGGCCTAAGCGGAGGCATGTCACTATGACATATACCATGATAAAATTGTTATTTGAGCCTTCAAACAACTTTTACGGTGCATATATACATTTGTACGTTGTTGTGCCCAAACTGGTCTTTAACATACACTACTGCACCTTGCGGGTGAAATAATGTAGCTGTATTCATATAGGTGGATGCATAAACTATCACTATTTATATATTGGATGCAACAAGTAGACTTAAAAACACCGGGCAACAATTAATGATTGTCAGGTCCTGTACGGTAGATACCAAACATACGTTCCGAGACCCGGTCTCGTTTAAAAAGCTGGAGAGGGGTAAGAAAAATTCAAAATTCAATGAAATGCAACAGTTTTTACGAGACACGCTTCAGATTTGATACTATCCTTGTCAGGCCCAGGTGGATCTACCTAAGATAGCACCGTATCCAGAGCTTCCCAACGTTTGTGTAAAACTGAAAGCTATATACGCTCAAATATACACAGAAAACGTTGCGAGACCCAAAAGTGGTGGGTCTCGGAATGATAGCAGCATTCATTTTTCTTCCCCCCTGCCGCGAAAATCAATCAGAATTTGGTGAGAGGGTCTTCTTAAAATTATGAAGAAGATACTTTTCTGTTTTTTCGATACACTTCAAAATGGTGAATTACTGAAATTTTTTGAGGGGTTAGAGAGGGGACGAATTGTTCAAAGTTTTTGTTTTTAATCTCATGTGAAAGAGAGAATCACAAGCACCAACGTATTCAAATTTCAATCCTGTTGGTGCATTTGGATGGGAGTTGGAGTAAAAAACAGTTTTTTGAGGAAGTTTTGACTTACGAAACTATTTCCTCACCAAATAGAACTAGAGAGCTTAAAATTTCCCTGTGAGGGTTTGTAGGTGACCTAAATATGAGCTCTTGAATTTATGTGAAAATCGATCCAAAATGGCGGATTGTCAAAACGTGAGAATAACTTGAGGATTCTCAATGCTGCTATAATTTGAAAAAATAAGTTCATATTATTTCATGACATTAAATACTAGATTTGTTATCAATTCAAATTCTTAAGTGATTTTGGAAGGGATAGGATAGGGGTCATCAGACTTGGTACTGGATTTGGGCCGTAGATATGAAGGAGTTAGCAACATTATTTTCAAATCTGATAAGTCCCAATTGAAAACTCAGCTCTAGTAATGCAACATGGCTGCTTACGTTTTTTTTTTATCTGAGTAGAAAATCATTTTTGTAAACACTGTTCTAATTTCTACAAAAGAGTAATTTTTTTTCACTAAGAAAGTTCATAGAAGCTGAGAAGTAGGAATTTGGTTGCGGTTAAACCTCATTCTATCACTCTATTTTGTTTTACCAAAAGTTTAATTTTTGACGTTTTCAAGCCTTCGAATTTTGTGGAAAAGGTCGCAAGGAAGCAAAAAAGAGAAAGTTGTGGACTCGATTTGTGTATGTATCGAATTCGACATTACACCTTTTAGCATATCGTGCCCATGTTCTGTATGTTATCTAGAGTAAAGAGACCGGAAAAGACTAACCATCGCGATAAAATTTATCATCAAATTTATGTAAAAATGAGTACTACAGTAATACGAATTACGACGTGTTTGATAGAGAATGATAAAAAAACGTACGATATGACGCTTCAAATATTACGCAGCTCGATTGCAGCTGTTTTTTTCGAACTTAATCTTTTATATAAAGAATTCCAAAAAAATAAAAAATGCTGTCTTTTCATTCAAGAGAATTGTGTCAATTATGGATGAAATAATGAAAGCAGAGGGGAAGGTGGATATATTTGGGTGGTAGTGACGTAGGTGCTGGAGGAGATGAATTGGAATCTATTGACTTAAATTTAGAGGAAGAGTTTTTCGATTATAATTTATGTTCATAAATTGCATGAGGAAGGAGGTGGTAAGGAGGTGGTTGCAAATTTGCCATAGGGAATTGTGTTTTTTTTTTTTCAAGTTTACATTTAAATTTAACATTAAATGAAGTTGAAAATGAGTGATTATTTGTACAAAATGCTTCCATCATAATTGGGGTATCAGGTTGTGTGAGGAGGGCACTCAAATATGTAAATAAATATTGTCACTGCATTTTGAAATAGGTAAAAATCCAAAGATGTAAATGCCCAAGTAATCGGATTTGGTATAAAGCATATGTATAATCATAATGCAGCGCGCTCTATTGGAAAAAGGTTGTACCAAAAGTTTATTTTTCAGGCACATATATATATATATATATATGTAGCTAAAAAATTGTCTCAAGGTTGTTATAAATCTCATCAGTTGTAGGAAGAACTGGAATGAGCCTCAAAGCAAAATAAAATATGGAGCCCTTTCTATCTTTCAGTTAATCTAATGAAAAGTTTGAAAAAATAAATTGGTGAAAAAAAATTCAATTAGTATGAAAATTTTTTAAATCTAAAATTTAGAATACCTTGCTTTCTCAGATACTTGGGATTTGAAGCAATCTGCTCTCTACTCCTCCTCGACCAACATCATAAATAATCTGGGCTAACCGAAATGTTATAAAAGTTTGCTAAAAAATGTTCTTAATTATGTATTTACAGAAAGAATTTCATTTTAGCGTTTCATATACCTATGTATAATATACACATAATAATTATGTAATAATTATGCTTATGTATATGAAAAAGTCAAGCTTTGAGGAATCAGTTATCAAATCTGAAATGTAATGATATGAAGACCTTCCCTTCACCCCTTCTCTTCTCTTCCCCACATCAGCTAGGCTGTTAAAACACTATCGTTTTTTATTAAAAATTCAATTTGAAAAAGAACCAGCTAAACGTAAATTCCAATGCTATACGAATACCCGTACGTATTCCACGTTTCGGCTCGTAACACGTACAAACGCGCGGTAATGAGAAATTGTGTCGCATACGAGATTAGCATTTGAATGACGCGGCCAGACCTGTTAGCGTGTCTCACGTGTAACGTCTTCTTTACAATTTTTTAGCCGGCGTATTGTTTTAGTCCGTTTGATAAAAAGAATAAGTTATAGGATCGCTTAACACGTATTAGGAGTCCGGCGCGGACGTGAAGAACGGGTGGACGCGTGAAACCTTATACAAACACGTGGGAAAAGCTAGCTCCAGTACCGCCGACATGATTAATTACTATAGCGTGATATACGGAATGGTAATTAGATTTTTCTGGTGTTTACAAATTTTATGCGTTCCAAGTGGGTCTCTCGTGAAAAAGTTTTTTTAACGATAGATCGTTAAAAAAACCAACTCCAGCGCTGGAACAGTATAGTGCTCGCCAAATCGCGTATTTTTTTACGATTTCATCTCAGACCCATTTGGATTACCTCCAACTGGAATTTGGACGCAGGATATAAGTTCGAAATTGTCATCTAATTATAATCGCCGGCGGACAGTACGCGGAAGTATACGTCGTAAAGTGGGACAAGTTAGTCACAAATTTACGAAACGAATTCGCAGCGTGCAAGTGGAACCGTGTGTTACGTATTTTGAGTCGATCGAAGCCCGTGAGGCTGGATAAAGCGTGTATCTGTGGGGTTTTACGAGTTCGTTGCATTTTTCGCTTGCATATCGTTTACCTTCGTAGTTTGGACGAAGCGATCGTAAAATACCCAAGGTACTGTAATAAAAATACGCGTAAGGTCGTTCGTATTAGATCTATGAAATAAGTATGGTTATTTTAGCTAAGATGAAGTGAATAATAAAATAAAAGGGTTAAAATTTATTGCACGATTTCATCGATGTTTTTTTTCATAGTTTGAATTTCCAACATGTCTGACGGCTGGAATTGGTCGAAAAATTCGATTTATGTTTAGTCTCCCGTGTACCAAATCAGCTGATACATCGGCAAGGTATGCTGACAGTGTGGTTATTTCTGTTTGGTATTCGTGGTACGTTAACAAACGCATTCCGAATACGTTCAGGCTTCGATGAAACGCTTCGGACGACGATTTTCGAATAGATTCAGGGATATGCCAAGGCCATCTTCGATTATACGCGTAGGCGTATCACCTGCGTATTTATGTTCAGCTGATATAATTTTAAATTGTTTTTCCGAGGGAGAGGAGGGAATCATTTCAAGTTTTTAGGATTCTATATTAGGGTAAATAGATTTTCATTTGAAAATTATTGATAGTGAAATATTATACTCAAAATTAGCGTACATTAGGCATTTTAATAAGTTTTAACAATGAACGAAAAATATACTTTGCTAGTGAAAAAATTTTAGTTATCATAAAAACCGTAAAATTGAAAGCTATTTTTATTTATTTTTTCGAACAACGAAAGATGATCGTGCAGGTACCCAAAAAATGTAATTTTTTTAATAATGGAAAAAAAACCTCAGAATTTTCAAATTTTGCCCTTTATTTAGGAATGGTAAATATTAACCTAGAGGACTGAAATTTCTTGAAGATGTAGCTGTGGCTATGAAAAATAAGATTTGAGCAGAGCAAAAAATCAAACTGCTATTATAATTATGTACAATATGTACATTCGTTGTATACATAGGCCATAAATTACGTACATATCACATATTTTTGTACACATGTAAAATATTCTAATTTTTCATTGAAACATAATTTTTAAAAAATGTAAATCTTCGAAAAATTTGTTAACGAATTTTTTTTTCACTTTGAACTTCAAACGATGACTCCTTAGATGTAAGATTTTTTTAAATTTCTTCATTAACTCAAATTTCCAAAATTTAAGAAAAGAGTGCTTCCAAACTTCGGCTTTAATTTGGGCATAGTGAGTATTCATTTAGGACACTTCGTTAACGTTTTTTCTGCCTGCTATCACCAGTCTTGGAGGGAAAAAATTAATTTTTTTTTTTTTATCAGATACTAGAGTGTGTCGAATTTGGATTTTTTTATGCGGGAAAATTGAGAAAAAATAGCTAATTAATGAACCCCAGAAAATGTATAAGAATGTTCACTTCTCGAAGTTGATAGGAATACTTGCCAAAATGAAGTCAGTGTTTTTAAAAATAAAGCAATTTTCTGGTAGTCTGATTGTTTTTGGATTTAAATCCTTTAGATTTTATCGCTTAAGAACTAAAAAAATTTTTACTCTTTAATTTTCTCAAAATTCAGAGATACCTCAATTTTTTCAATTTTTCCAAAAGCCTAAAATTTTATCCATTTTCAAAACTGAATAGTAAATTGGTTATTCTGAAATTTTAATCACTAGCCAGTGTTGCCAGGTTGGGCGATTTTTCCCAAAATGGGCGACTTCCAACATGATTTTTGCGATCGAAAATATGGAATGGCGATTACTCGCAAATTGGGCGATTTCTTACTATGCCAAAACGTATTAGAAATTCATTCAATATCATCCTTCTGACCAGTTTCATTTTTAGGCATTTTTTTGTTTTCATGATTTTTGTACGAATCAATTTAATAACTCCGAAGAACTGGATTTCCCATCGTTTAATTCTCATTTAGGTGATCGTAGAAATCGCTCAGAGTTTATTTATAGGTTTGGGCGATTTGGGCGAGTTGAGTCGATGAAACCTGCGACTTCAACTACGATAAACCTGGTAACACTGTCACTAGCATCGGCTTCTCTTAAGAACCCGGGTCGGAAAGCAAGATACCCCCTCTGCCTCTACTTCTCCCCACCATAGGTTTTATAAAACTAAATATGCCCGATTTTTTCTCGCAGATGATTCCCAGGTATCAAAACATTGCTTCAATATGATGTATAACTTATACCTCATTTGGAGAACCTTGCGAGGTGAAAATTAATTAAGTCCGAACTTGCCTGCAACCTGTCACTTACCAATTTATTATTAATTTTTTTAATTTCACAAAATTTAGTGGTTTTTCAATGAAGTGAATAAAAATCAAAACTCTCCAAATTTTAAGAAAATCAACCCAATGTAAATTATTTTCAATTTTTATTAGATGAAATGTAATTTTTGAACTTGAAAAAATCACCTGGTTTGAAAATCAATTTTTTGAAATTTGAAAATTTTTAAGAATTTTGTAAAATGTTGGGGAAGTGTTGTGATGAATTTTGAGGATTAATTTCACCGTTTTTGGATTTTCACTTCCTCCACTTTGCGATAAAATCCGAAATTTCGTCTACCCTATCGATGATGGACTGAAGAATTTCGTTTTGGAGGGGAGCGGGGATGAATGCAAGACTAAAATTGCCGACCGACAGAAACGAAATATAAACTCATTTTCATGTTTTTTTTTTTTTTTTGAAAAAAAAAAATAAAGGAACAATAGTAGGTACCTACCTAATATCATACATTGTTTTTAAAATTGTCAAGTAATGCAGAAAAAATGTAAACAGCGAATATTCCATTTTTTAACAATTTGCCGGCATTCTCCAATCTTGGGGAGGGGGTGTGGCACCTCTCCATACCTCCATTAAAGGCGTCCTTGTACCTAATTAAATACTTGCAATTTTGCAGAAAACAATTTAGAATATGTGATGGGTACTTTGAGAACTCCTGAAGGATGAATCGCTTCTTGATTATTCGAAGGATTTGAAATCAAACCCATACAGCCATCCGATCTTCATAACCTTGAATTATGTATCCAATATCCATTAATTATATATTTAAATAAAAATGAGAGTGCTGAATTTTTCATAATAATTAAAACAAGCTTTAATCCACCTGAATATGCGAGAGATATGATCTCCATCTTTTTCAATTTTTGAATGGCAGAATTGAACCTATGTGTGTAAAAAATTAAAATTCCTTATAAATCAATTTTAATTTTATTTAAAATCGTATATCTGTTTTGGCAAAGACTTCCAGCAAGTTCGTAGACTAAAATTATGTCGATTTATTTTAGAAATTATTTAGCAATAAATGTTGAATTTTTTTTTTCAACTACTGCATTAAAAATTGAAGACATTAAAAACGTTGTAAAATAACGTGAGAGAAAAAACGTATTACTTTATTTCATCCTTGAAAAAATAATCTTACGATTATGAGTGTTTATGTGAAAAAGCATTCTCTAGATTTTGAACTAACTACTGGAGTAGTATCGAGAGTGTAAATTGGACCACAAATTGGTCGAGGATGAGATTTAGATATTATTTTTTGTGTAGATATTTGTTTAAATTTTTGGAAAATTGAATAAGCTTAGCATTATTATTTCCCATCACTGCCTAGTATATCTGTAACGTCGATGGCTGAAAGTGAGAAAGTGTACTGGTAAGAATCGTTTACCTCGTTTGGTAATACCATCTATGGATACTTTCATTCTAACCATATAAATTGCTAGCTAAATCCTCGCTACGAGGTGCTCAAAGAAGCGTGAAATCGATACACAATTGATATCATAACGATATTGGACTAGTATTTTCACCAATTGTAGAGCTACCGTTGAAATGAAATTTGCGTTTTATTTCGTGGTAAATACGAAAGAAATACGCTCAGTGGTGTGAAATTAATGTATACGCGTTGAATGCGCAGTGTTCCGATACTATATACACATACATATATTGAAGGAAAACTCCAACACGTAATAATAATTAAGGACTGAAAAGAGAGACGAAAAACGCGCGCTCATCAGAAGACCGCACGCGAAGTACGTACAATGCTTCTGGGTCGTGAAAGGCGGCCGGCAGGTCGTGATTCATCGTAGTCGACGCGGCGTCTAGCGTAGATTACACAGCCACCACGTTACTATCATCGCACTAATCGTGTTTGCTCCGCGGACTGTTATTAATGACATATTATGTACTACGTATAGAGGCATTTCAACGCTACCACCCGCATTCTGGCAGCATCGGCGTTTTTTTTCTTTCTGGTATTGCGAAGGGTATTAAAATTGAAGAATTTTCGAGATCCAGACGATGTGAATTATGACCACAATCAGCGGTCTGGATAATCATTAAATGAGACTTAAATGCCTTTATGTGTCCTTTCTTGGGGGGACCTGTTATGCAGTATTTGTTTTCAACGTATTCGAATGGTGCGCAGACAAAGGTATTACGATGAAGCGCAACTTATATGGTGGCAACGTAACACTGTATATCTTTACAACATACCACGTTATCAGAACAAATTACAGAACGAAGAACGCGACGACGATGTAATCGTTTCTACTTGCTGCTAAATTGTGTTCGAACATTTCAAACCATTCCCTCTGCGCTTCCATTCGTGTATAGTCGCGTTTTATCGTATGTTCGAAGATTACATAAACAGGTCGATGTAGTGGAAATTGAAATTTATATTCTCAACGACGAATCCGAGTTCCGTTATCAAATGATAGAAGTGAATTTACGCGCCGTCCCACGCTATAAATTATTACCAGATGTATCGTAATAATTTTTCCAATATTACGAAATTCCAGCATAATGGAAAATTATTACGAAACGTTACAGATGTGCATTCTCAAATATCCGTCTGGCCACCCGACTATGCTAACGAAAGCGAATGAGGAAATTACAACAGATTTCGAAATACTTGCGTACCACGAGACCGATACGTTAACCAGACTTCAAGCAGACGATGATCGTACGTATACGATTACAAATAAAAAACGGTATTTAATTTATTTCCGTTTGCTTCCACTGTGCTTTCGCGATGACTCGCATCGTACTGAAAGTCTATACGTTATGAAGAAATTACGCTTAAATATCGATTACGACTAATGAAAATGCGGTTAGACGAGCCGCAAAGAAACGATAAAGAAAAACCACTGACACATATTACATTTCAAACGACAGTGCGACCAATAATGAGTCAAGGGTCCAGGGTGAAATCGTCCAACGAGACGGAACAGGATGTTCGCATGTTAAGCCAGAGGTTTTTAAGGAAATTACCGATGACGAATGACGTTTCGGTTCATCGTGTCGGAACTCTGCCTCGCCATGCGATCGACGAATGCGTCCAGACCTTGTAACAGGATAGACTTTGTATAGGCTAAATGTTTCGAATGTTGACAATGTTATAAAAGCTGAAGTTGTAGGCCCATGTTGTTGTTGAATCGACTTATGTTTTTGTGTTGGTAAATTAAATCTGAAAAAAGACTTGAAAAAATGAAAATCTATTTTCGTTGAATTCTTCAAATAATGAGGAACTTCGGCAGGGTGATAAAATGTCGCTCAAAATTTGGATTCTCAGAATCTATAAAAATAAGAAGCAAACGAATGATTCGATGATGCATTTAGAATGTAAATCGAATAATATCAAAACTATGTGCAGACGCTTCAAAGAGAGGAATTGAAGAAGCTTGGAAATAGGTATTCAAGTTCATCTACTTGAAACTAGCTTACATCTGGAGAAATTTTAAAGATAGTTTGAATTCAATTCGAATTCATGAAGTAAAAAATTTCAGTTCGAGTTTGCTAAAGAATACCAAAATTCAGTTCAAGTTGTTTTAAGAAAAATTAAAATTCAGTTCAAATTAAAATTTATGGAAAAATTTCAGTTCAAGTTCTTAAAAGAAAAATTGAATTTCATTTCGAGTTTGTTGAAGTAAAATTAAAGTTCATTCCATGTTCTTTTGAAAGAAACTGATGCTCATTTCAAATTCTGGTTGATTTGAGAACAATTTTGGTTCAAGTTTGAATTTTTCCGGAAAAAGCTTAATTTTATTTGAAGTTGTTTTTAAGAAAAATCAAAGTTCAATTCGAGCTTTTTTGAGGAAAATTGGAGTTCAGTTCAAGTTCATTCGAGAATTCAAGTACCATTCAAGTTCAAGTTCATTAGAGAATAATTGAAGTTCAAAAAAATTGATGCTCATTTCAAGTTCTAATTAGTTTGAGAAAAATCTATGTCCTAGTTCAAAATTTTTCAAAAAAGCAAAATTTCATTGGGAGTAGTTTTAAAGAAAAATCAAAGTTTAATTCACGTTCTTTTAAGAAAAAATTAAGTTGAGTTCAAGTTCAAGTTTATGTGAGAAAAATTCAATTTCAATTCAAGTTCATTTGAGAAAAATTTCAGTCCAGTTCAGTTCTTTGAAGGAAAATTTCATTTCATTTCGAGTTTATTTAAGTAAAATTGAAGTTAAGTCCAAGTTCATTGAAGAGAAATTAGGTTCAGTTCAAGTTTATCTGAGATGCTCATTTCAAGTTCTATTTCATTTGAAAAAAGTTCAGTTCATGTTCTTTTGAAGAAAATTAAAGTTTGGTTCAAGTTCAAATTCATTTATGAAAAACTGGAGTTCAGTTCAAGTTCAAGTTCATTCGAGAATTCAAGTACCATTCAAGTTCAAGTTCATTAGAGAATAATTGAAGTTCAAAAAAATTGATGCTCATTTCAAGTTCTAGTTAATTTGAGAAAAGTTTATGTTGAAGTTCAAATTTTTTCAAAAAAGCTTAATTTCATTTGAAGTTATATTTGAGAAAAATCGAACTTTAATTCACGTTCTTTTGAGAAAAATTCATGTTGAGTTCAAGTTTATCTGAGAAAAATTCAATTTCAGTTCAAGTTCATTTGAGAAAAATTTCAGTCCAGTTCAGTTCTCTGAAGGAAAATTTCATTTCATTTCGAGTTTATTTAAGTAAAATTGAAGTTAAGTCCAAGTTCATTGAAGAGAAATTAGGTTCAGTTCAAGTTTATCTGAGATGCTCATTTCAAGTTCTATTTTATTTGAAAAAAGTTCAGTTCATGTTCTTTTGAAGAAAATTATAGTTCGGTTCAAGTTCATGTGTGAAAAATGCGGTTCAGTTCAAGTTCTTTCAAGAAAAATTGAATATCATTTCAAATTTGTTCAAGTAAAAGTAAAGTTGAATCCAAGTTCAATCGAGAGAAATTAAAGTTCTCTTCAAGTTCAAGTTCACTGATGAAAAATTGAAGCTAATTTCTATTTAATAATAAACAGAAACTGAACTTTCTTTTCATTCAGGAAAAATACAGACTTAAATTCAAACCGAATTTGAAGGAAACCCAAGTTCATGACCTAAATAACCGGTGAATTAAATTTCTAGAAATGTGTTTGAACTAAAATCGAGTGTGCTTCGCTCAGAGTTTCTTTTTTCTTAAACTTGTTGAAGCAGCCTAGTGAAGTTAAACATAAAACAAAGTAACTTGCATGTTTGCTGATCACATGGATTAAAGAAATTTTATGATGGCTTCAAGTTCAAAGTGAAGTGCAAGTGATAGTGCTATACAATTCTTATAGATTTAAAAAAAAATCAAATTGTTCGAAGGTCAACTCGCTGAAGAGGACATCGCTTGCACTTGATTTCTTGTTTTGGAGATACTTGCAATTTTTACCCAACTTTCTTTCCTAGTGAAGTTTCAAGTTCGATAGCAACTACTTAAATAACTTCTCGAATTATTTCGTGCAAATCCATATGGCGATTATCTTAATTTTCAAATTTACCAAAAAGTTTTTTTTATCGGTACCAAAACATGTTCCATAGTTTACGCGTGAATAGGTATATTCATTCAAGTACTCTCGCCTATATTATTTCTACTTGACATCATTTGACTCCACTAGTGTGAAGCAGGCTTAAGATACGGCAGTGAGAAGGTAATATTCGACGTTATATCAAGCAGGAAGTAATCACTAATCAGCGATAATTGAAGTGTTGGACGCGATGTGACGCAGTGCAGTATACGTTTTAGAATCGAAACAGCACAAGGTGGCTGTTTATAGAATTGCACATTGTGATGAATGTGTATCAATAGATTTTAGCTTGATACTCGGGTATGACGCAAGTCCAAGGTATATCGAGTAATAGAACTTACTCATGGGGACTTCCACGATAAAGAGAATGCCTAGATTTCCTCAAACATAATAAAGGTATAATGCAAGCGTTGCAACATCACTGTGGTAATTTTTGTGGATTTTATTTGTCACCTAATCTCTTCGAAGTGTTAATTAGTCATACTCAATCGATTTATTTGGTTTTAAATGTAATTTGCTTAGAATTCGTCATACCTGAAATATGCAGCACAGTACTACCCCTGGTTACTCGAGTAGAAGAATTCTCTTCGATTAAAAAATAAAGCTAAACTGCTAACCTTGACTATAACATAACACGTTGTAAATATCGATTTATTTGATATCATAAAATTTTAATTGGATATTGTTATCATCGCCCATTCGAATTTAATTTCTCCCTCTTTGGTAAGTCGTATAAGAATGGTAACATCGATGTCAAAAAAGTTCGCTATTTTTGCTTATCTGTCAAATATGAACGAAAAACACGTTTTAAAATAGATATGAGATTATCCACTCGATCGAGTGTGAATAACGTACTCGACGATTAGTAGGCCAAATTAAGCTCTGCTCGTTTAAATTTGCGAGGAAAATTATTCTCATTATAATTTAACCGGTCTTAGAAAGCAATTTCCCAGCTTAATTTAGCTCTCATTTGTGGCATTAAAATCAACGAGTCGAGACAAATGCATTATTAAACTTGGTGAAATTTTCGTTCAACTTTCTGCCATGTGGCATGATACATTACCCAGCTACGTGTGAAGTGAATTGACGAATCAATCATCATTTTACGCATGAATGAAAATTTCTGAAAATTCGGTGATAGGATTTCCGTGTGATCATCTAGAAGTTTGAATTTGAAGGATAGTTGGAGAGGCTTCAATAAACGCGAATCCTTCAATTATGGTTTCATATATGAAGTGAGTCGATACCAATAGATCAAAATTTTAGTCGCTCAAGGAGAAAATTCATAAATAATCTACTGTAATAATGTTGCAACTAGCAAGTCAACTTCTTTATTTATTATTTCGCTTCAATACTTGAAGAATAAAGCTTATAAGTTTATATAGATTGCTTTTATGCCATTAAATGACTCGTTAATTTTTCTTTCGTAAACAAGTGAAATAACGAAGTAGCTCAAGATTTTGCGAGAGGAAGTATTGGTTATAAAATTCGCTTCAATTATTGCATCCGTTTTTGTGGGCAAAACTTGCGTATTTGGTGACAATTTGGTTTGTAAATTGAGGGAAAAATACCGAAACTTCCAAAAGAGTAAACAGCTATCATACTATAGGCCGGATGGTTTCATTTACAGACCGTATTAAAACTAGTTCGGTCGAGTTTTCCGCTACCATGTGTATTATTCGCATTTACTGTTTTGATTGCGTGGTGTAAATTATTCTCTCGTATTTGATTACGCAAGCTTTTTCGAAAACACATGGGTGCTCTGCAACGAAAAAAGGTAAGCAGCCATGCTATGTTACTGGAGCTGAGTTTTTAACTGGAGCTTGTTTAGATTTGCAATAATGTTGCAAACCCCTTCATGTCTACAGGCCCCACACAATACATAGTCTGAAACTCCCTACCCTATCCCTTCCAAAAATATTTGAGGAGTTTAATTTATATCAAATGTGGTATTTCTTACCATACAATAATAGCATGAACACATACCTATTTCTCGAATTATGACTACTTGAGGCTCCTCAAATCATCCTCAAATTTTTACGATCCGCCATTTTGGATCTATTTTCACCCAAATTCAAGTGGCCATATTCTGGTCATCAACTAATCCCATACACAAAGTTTGACCTTTGTTGGTCGATTTGGTGTGGAGATATGGAAGATTCATGAAATTTCCTACAGTAATTTCCCCTCTAAAAGTCGTCGTTTGCTCTAACTCCCCTCCAAATTCATTTGCGAAGCTAAAATCAGAATACGTTGGTGATATGAGCTCATTTTACTATATGACACCGCAATAAAAAATTTTCGAGCTCTCATGTACCCCCACCACATTTTGAGGTCGATAACCCCTCCTCCTCCCCTCCAATATTATGTTTGAAGGTGAATTTGAGATATAGTATACTTTTTATTCCCAATAATCGTATGAGTTCATATTAATTACATTTTCACTAATTTGAGGCTCCTCAAGCTCTACTCAAATTTTGATAATCCATCATTTTGGATCCATTTTGACCCAAATTCAAGAGGTCATATTCTAGTCATCAACTAACCCTATATACGAAGTTTGACCTTTCTAGGTCGCTTTGATGAGGAGATATAGAAGATTCAAGAAACTACATGACTCAAAACTTCCTCAAAATGCTGTTTTTCGCTCTAACTCTCATCAAAATGCACTTGGGAAGCTGAAATTTGGATATGTTGGTGTCCTTGACTTACTCTTTCATATAAGACCAAAAACAAAAAATTTGAGCTGTTTGCCCCTTCTCCAGTCCCCCTCAAAATTTGAGTGATCCGCCATTTTGAAATTTATTGAAAAAACAAAAAAAGTAACTCTGCGCATTTTTAAGAAGAGTCCCTCAACAAATTTTGAGCAAATTTTATGAATACCCGCCGGTGCTAAGTGTGGAAGAAATATATGTATACATACACGAAAAAGTTGGGCATTTGTCACATGATAAGAAATCGTCTGAAACGCAAAGATTTGAAGACCCCACCCTCTCACGACCCTCCCTTCTCAAATCAGGTGGGCTGTGATGGCTGTTATTTTTAAGTTAAAAAATTGAGCTAAAATAGCAAGGAGAACTTGATTTTTTTTTAATTTTCTGAGTCGTCTGTATCCTCATTTTCATAATTATTTTCGTTTAATTATGCCAAATAATTTTTTTTTCATAATTTATTGCAAAATTTTTGGTCACAGGACATTACAGGTCACTATAGGAGACAGGGGTGTCTCCATTTAATCGTGGCTATTTATTTCAGTTATCTTCGGAGGTATTTCTTAATTCAAGTTAATTGTTTCGCACTATTAATTTGGCTCGTTTGGTGATAATTGATCATTCGTTACACGTTACACCCAGATTCAGGGGATAAGAGGAGAGTGGCTCGAGGAAAAAAAATCGTCGTCGGAAAAACAAGGTGTGGCGCCGTTGATCGTGGAAACTTGCGATCGGAGACGACGCGGCGCAAGCTCTTATTACATTAGTACGCGTCGTAGTTTTGGTTTTCTTTTTTTTTCCATTCTGCTTCCTTCGTACTGTAAACAACAACGAAACGACATTAAACGGTTATTGGTTAACCTTGTCCTTTGTTCAAGGTCTTTAATACGCCTGCTCCTTATGGTATACGATTTTTCATTTTGGCGTATGAGTATCGAGTATCGACGACATTGTTGATGCATTGTTTATATATTTTACGGTTTTGGCGAACTGTGACGACCAAGATTAATGAATAACGTTGTATAGTGCATCTGTTTCGGTAGAACGCCTCGAAAGTATCGAGTTAGCGAGAGCTAGAAAGTCTCATTCGTTATTTGAGAATGGTATCAGTAATTCTCGATTGTCGTTCGAGGGCACAAAGAGAGATGGAAAATTTTCGATAATTGATTACGCCAACGCAGGTTGCGCGATACGTGAAACTTGGGGCTACGAGGAATTAATTTATTATAATAGCTACGCTACTGAAATTTATTGGTGTTCGTAATCAAAGACCGCTACTTTTACCCGATTGTTTATCGATCGAAGTAGCGTTGATGGAAGTAAGATAAATCATAAATATACGATGTTCGAGTATCGAAACCAAATCTATAATTAATACCGCCCACGAATCGAACCGCCGTTGTATCAAGAATGAAGTCGTCGGTGCGGCGTTTATTTATCCTATAATGTTCTATGGTCTATACGCTGTGTGGTGTTCGCCAGTGAAGAAAGGCCGATCGATTAAGGCGATGAAAAAAATTAACTTCTTGCGTGGATAGGTCGTAACATTTTATAACGTATTTATTGGACCGCTTAATTCGCGCGTTTGTTATTTAAACATCGTTCGAGCACGATATCGATTCGCGAAGAGTTTTTTCTCCTACGTAGATAACGATTCGTGATTATTTATCGATGTTTAATTTTTTTTTCTCATTATGGCATGCATCGATGAAAAGATTGGTTGTTTCGTTGAATTCTAGTGGTCGTGACAAGTAAGAATTACTTCTTTCAGAGGTAGTTCGCATCGGTCCTCAAATTTTGAAGGTAGTTATTGGGATGCTAAGGAAAGAATTTTGAGTGAAGTATTTGCTTTTAGTATTCTCAATTGTGATATTCGAATCTGATAACGTTATAGATGCATATTGAAGGATGAGAGGGGGAGGGGAGTATCGAACATACTTCAACATTTTTATTATATGCATCTAATGAGGTACTTGTTATACTTCATACGTCAACAGCTGATTTCAAAAGTAAAGAAAAATTTATAATCGACGAGTACTTATGTTCTTCAAACAAACATACGTATTTTTTAGTCAATTAATCAGCATATAAAGAACAATGAGAACATTGATATGAAGAGCCACTAATGGTAGTGTGGGATAGAATAAGTCGATTTTTTTTTTTTCAAGTGAAGGTATTGTCATAGTATTCGTTAACTGATCTCAAAAAAGTTGAAAAATTTCAACTCATTAACTCAATTTTTAGACCTACCAATATGAAGTCAAAGTTTAAAAAATTGTTCAATTTTCAAAAAAAAAAAAGAGAATTTTCCGGTAATCGAAATTTTGGGGTTTCAAAGTCATTTTTGTCAGTCTGATTCTTTTGTTTAGTAAAAAAAAGGCATTATGGTTCATATTATCCAGAGTGTCAAGAGAGAGCTCTTCAGTTTATTCATCTTTAGATTTTATAAAAAAAAAAAAAAAAAAAAAAACTATAATTATAGCGATTATTTGATTTCCTCACACCAGAATAAACGTAATTGATACAATTTTTATTTATAAAAAAAAAAAAAAAAAAAAATGTTAAGCTTCTTGAAGAGATTTGTTAAAATAGCAGTTAATCACTTCTTCCTAATAATATAATTATTAATATTGTTCGAAGAATGGTTATAAATTTGGAAGTACCCATCTCTAATTCTTTACTTTAATAGATTAAAAGATAAATTATTAACATTAAAAATCTATAAATAATAATAAAAAAAATAAAAAATAGTGTGTATCAAAAAAAAATGATTAAAACAAAAAAATCAAATTACAAATATCGTATTTGCTTCTCGAGAAATTAGAACTTTATAAGAAATCGTCGCATCAGCTAGAATATTCTTGTAATTACGTGTACAACTACTCCGAGTTAAATTCGTCAATCGTGGAGGCAATTGGCGCGCTATAAGTGCTTGTTAGCTTGTTCGTGAAAAAAATCATGCAACAGTAACAAACTAGTTGACGGCGACTCGACGTTAGCCTGGCTAGCTGATTTCATTCATTTGAGGTTTCTTTCTTCCTTCCGACCCTATTTGAAAATAGTATTTTTTTTTTCACGTATACCACTAGCATCTGAAAGGAATTATCTTACCTCAGTCACGCTTCGTATCTCGTCTGTTGAAGAAGAAAAGATACGCTATGTAATTTACCGAGACGACTTTTTAATGCCCCCTTTATTCCTATTCATTTAGTTGTGCGTTTATTTTCACGGCTTAAGTGTACCGGAGTCATTAATCGTTGGTGTATTCCGTTCTTACGATGGTAAATCGTCTGTGGTGGAAATCTAGTGTTAATTCTGTAGCATCGGTGTCTGGGGGTATTTCGTTTGCATTTATGTTGTAATGATTTTGAATTTTTTGAAAACTTCGAGTTTTTGTGGTAAATTCAAATGAAACTGTGAAGGGAAGTTTTAACATTTTCAGTGACGTACCGAAAGGGGGGGAGGGGGGAGGTCCCCCCCACTTGGCTTTTGGAAAGTTGGTAAATTTGGAGTTTTAGCGTAAAGTTGGTAAATTTGACCACTTGCGCAGTACTATTACAGCTATTAGCTATTTTTACATTTTTTGAAGACTAACAAGAAGATGACTGTAACATATTTATTTAACATCTTATTTTCGCGGAGCAAAAAAAAAAAAAAAAAATGTCAACAGTTGATAAAATTTCATGGTATAAGTTGGCAATTTTTGGTTTTCTCCCCCCCCCCCCCTCCCTCCTGAAGAATGTCCTCGGTACGCCCCTGAACATTTTAAATCATGTATGTTTCAGTGCTTTGTAGTTTAATGTGTGTTGAAAAGCAATAAATAAAAATGAAAACCTAAGCAGCTATGCAACATTGCTGGAGTTGAGTTCTTAATGGAGACATATTGAGACTTACAAATGATGCTATTAATCTCTCTAATATATTTATACTCAGTATAGCAATGCTAGAAACCCATACATATTTCCTCCAAAAGCATTTGAGGAATTAAATTAACGATATTTATTACTTTGTGCTCGCGGCAGTCATATAATGGGTGTATTATTCGATATTCATTATAGTTGAGCTTTTGAAACTACTCAACTCCTGGACGACCTTTTATTTTCAGAGATCATGTTTTAGTTCTAGTGTGAGGTTGAAAACAAAATTTGAGTTTTGCAGTCCCATTCTACGAGGAGATACGAGTATAACTATTTGAGAAATTTCACGACCGAATTTTCTCCCCCTTCCCCCCTCCTCCGGCCCAAAAATTAATTTTGCTTCAATATTTCTCAAATTCACTCAAGTAGCTAAAATTTGAGTACAGTGATCGTATAAGCTCATGCTATCATATCATGCTTCATATAATTGAAAATTTGCCGTCTTCCATTTATCCCCACTACATTTAGAAGATGACAAATTTTCATTCTTTCCCTCAAAATGAACTGTGAGAATGGATTTTAGATGTAGTATAATTTTTAGGTTCAGTGATCATTTGAGTCTATATTTGCCAAATTTTAGAAATTTGAGGCTCTTCGACCTTTTCTCCAATTCTCGCCTAACTTCGTTTTAACCCAATTTCACGAAATCATATTTAAAGAGATGAGAAAGATTCGAGAAATTATGTGACTCGAAATTCTCTCAAAATCCAAATACATCCAAGAGACTGAAATTTTAATGTGTTGGTGTCCTTAATTTACCTATCATATAGGATCAAGATCGACAATTTTACATTTTGGGGACACCATTAGGTATTCTTGAAATCTGAGTAAACTGTCATTCTGAATCATATCGAGAAAAAAATGTAAGCAGTTCAGCATCATCAGTAGAGCTGAATTTTTAATTTGGGCTCGTTCAAGTTTGAGTGTAATATTGCTAATACTTCCATGCCTTCCCCCTCCCCCCCAGTAACCACTACAGAGTCTTCAATACCATCATTATTTCTTCTAAAACCACATAAGAAGTTGAATTTAGGTTATGTATGAGTACTTCTTGCCCACAATCTGCACAATCTAGACACGTATTTGTGTTAAGAATAGTATTACCACATTTATTTTATTTATATAAAAATTTAAAACACTTATTTAATAAATATTAATTAAGTATTAGAACCACCAGCTTTCTGTACTTATAGTGAACCAGTATTGAAGTACCTATACAATTTATAAAGGTTTGCAAACAAATGTGTTACATATTGATAACTACTTGAGAGGTAATAAATGAAAATTATTTGCATTCAAGTTCCATTGAGATGAAATATTATGAGTAGTAATCATTAATAACAAACATCTGCGTGAATTACGATTCATCTCAAACATACCATAAAATGGCGGTTTTTGGTAAAAGTAAAAAAAAAAATTTAAACCCGTGAAAATTGAAAAATTTTTGTCAACATTTTTTGTTTCACTCTTTAGACAACAAAACATCACTCCTGAACTAAAATAAAAATTCAGATGACCGAAATATAATTTTTTAATTTTTCTGTAAAAACACCAAAATTTTGAAATTTTGACCCCATTTTGAATATGTTCTTGATAGATTTAGGGGCTGAAATTTTTTGTATTTTCTTTTGAGGCCATGTGACCACTGTTTCACAAGGTGTCCAAGTACTTCTCAAAGAAAAAAAAAATCAACCTACCCTAGTGTTTTTTTGCAAGTATAGGAGTGAATGAACAATGGTTGCGAAATGACCTCAAATTTACCTCGTATAAAAATCGCACTCTCCAAACCAAATTTTCAGCTCTCGAAAATCAGTCGTGAGTTTCGAAAATTAAATAATGAAAATGAAAAAAAAATTAATAATTTTTCAGCATTCCTAATTTTTCCTCTGCTATTTTCGGGGCTATAATTTGTTATAAAAAGAGCGAAAAACTGTTCGCTGCTATTTCATTTGAAATTCACGAGATCTAAATGTTTTTTCACTTTTCTTGAAACACTTAATGTTTTGCAGTCAACTCAAAGTGATTTATAAACGAATAATTCAAAGGCGTAATGTATGATTGAACTTGATTTTACTTTTTTGAGACGTAAGTATTATATTATATCGAATTTTTAAAATTTTCACAGGCTCTCAAAGTATCACCCATTTGGTGTGAAAATCAAAAATAGGTAATTTATTTCATAAAAGTAGGTTTTGAATTTTTTGTGGAACAATTTAAAACAAAAATCATGGTATCTAGAAAAAGGAATAAAATAGATAATTTTTTCCAATTTCTAATTTTTGAACATTTTTACCAATTTTGACAAATATTAAAATCGAGCTTTTTAGAAGCTTATAAGTCGAATACTGTTCATTCCCTGCTTCGATTTTTTGATTAAAAAAAAAAAATAAAAAAAATGGAAAATGAACTCACCATAGTGTACATTGTACATAATATACACACTGTTAGCCTCTATGAACAGAAAGGGAATTTTCAAACTAGTTTTTACACCGTTTAATGATATGTGTATACCATAGAGGGGAGGCATTGACCCCGAAATACCTGCATACGAATAAATTATATAATTATCGCTACACGCGGTGGAAATTACGTGGTCGGTAGACGAAGCCCATTATTTTAACATTAGTACACGTTCAGAGTGGTATCGGCGAAGTTATTTGATAAAGGTTGTAAACGCGAAGACGTTGTCGCGTTTTTCTTGCTTATTTCGAAAGTGGTAATGAAATCGTTTAGGAAATAAATACACGAGAATGGCGTGGAATTGATTTTCAGCTAGTATGGCCCTTTTTACGATCGATTTGAATATAAATGGGAAGGAGATTACATAGGAGTGAGGTTCGCTCTGCCTACGCGTGTATAGAGCGGTAATAATGAAAGAGTGTATGTGGTAGCAATTTAGAAATGCAAGTGCATTGTAAGATGGTCCAATCGAGCTAAGATTGTCGCATGATTATAGGCTACGGTCATGAACATTTTCCGGTACATTCAGTTGTGAAGTTGTTGGTCGTTACATGACATGGTCGACGAACGTCGTTGGTATTATTACGAAGTGGGATCATCGCGAGTCTAGTATAGTTCAATCTTTGTATTTTTAACTCAACTTGAAAAATCTTCCACCGAAAGTATGACGTGAAACCTGTTATGAGTACACATCGGAACGCTATGCGGTTACTTCGAGTCTTCGATGCTCTCGAGGGTTATACTTTGTTTCCATGCTTGATCGATAGTTCGTAAGGAATTCTATCAAATGTGCGTAGTCGTTACTGGGCAAAGGCAGCAGTTTGCGTTTTCATTGACTTTTTTCTTGACCGTATTAAAACGTTGAGGCCTTGACGTTTTCATTAGCAACGAAAGCGATAAGTAGGATGAAATATTACGAAAATGCAAATTACGTCGCTTCGCAAAACCGGTTGATAGTGTTTGGTATCGGAAGAATGGTAATTTTAAGTGTTCATCTGGTGTCTTAAAAGGAACAGAAATCGGTTGTGCACGTGGTATTCAGTATAAAAGTAAGTAAGGGGACTGTTTGCCACGTCTATAGAAGGTTAGTAAAGGTAAAAGTCATTGATGAGAAAGGTAAATTTGCCTCGAAGTAATTTCAGGCTAGCACTTGGGTGAGGTGAGTACTGGGTACTAAAAATGGATCGATTTTTTTTTCTCCAAAAATAGATTTGACTGAGAATTTAATAGTTGCATAAACACCCCAAAAGTATGTCCCAAAAATTTCAGCCTCTTACATTAATAGCTATACCTTCCATAATTATGTCAAAATTTAAAAACTTTCATCATTTAAAAGAAAATGGTTTTGGACTATTTGAAAATTTTTTGTATTCAAGGGCCATATTTTATCTTCTGAATTTCAACTTATAAGTATAGTATTGAATATAATGCAAAAATACACGAAATAAGAGTTCCTCACGTATATTAGAAGTAGTTATAGAAATCCTAAATGTCAAAAAAATAGGTAAGTATTGTTATCTCAAGGTCAAAGGATATAATAACTTTTAAATACAAAAAAAATATTCAAATTGCACAAAACAAATTAAAAAACTTTTTTTGTAATTTTTAAAATTCTCAAACTTGATCCAATTACATAGGATGTAAATATTAATAAAAGGTACTGAAATTATTTGGGCATACTTTTGGGGTAATTTTGCCACTATCAAGTGCTAGAACCAAATTAATTTTTGCTAAAAAAAAAAAAAAAAACATTTTGTTACATTCGATTGAGTGGCCAGAGTGGAACATTTTTTTTTCTAAAAGTAAAAAGTAAATTGCTGCAATTTATTTGTGGTAAGATAGCATAGTAATTTATTTGCATTTTCATTGGATCATAAAGTGAATAAAATAAATCAATAAAAAAAGATCTTAATTTAATTTATATTAAAAATTTTATTTTTAATTTAAAAAGATTAATTATTATTGGAGGACAAAAATATCCTAAATTAATATGAAAATAATTTTTTATTCTTCTTCTAGAATTTATTTTTTTATTTTATTTACATTTTTAATGGATATTTTCATACGGGTTTCTAATTTAAAATATTCAAGGTGGTTACAAGAGTTCCTAAATGACCTCAAAAATGTGTTAAATACCTTCAGCTTCCCCAACTCACTTTTAGACCTCACAAAAATGAAATCAAGGTTTTACAAAATTTGATGTTTGCAAAAAATTTAAAAAAAAAACGAATTTTTGGGCTTCCAAAATCTTATTTTTTTTTTTTTTTTTTTTGTTTGATACGCCGTGTACAGCCCTGGGCTAGAGGCGATCAATTATGGTTTTAGATCAACTGGTAGAGAGTTGTGGCGTGTAGAAAGCGGAGTAGGTTTCCTATAGATTCAGGACTGTTCTTCAGGATAGACTTCATTTCGTTTTGCTGGAAGTAGGTATTTCGCTGGATGAGGAATTTCGGGCATTCTACTAGAATATGTAGGAAGGAGATAGGTGAATTACATTGCTCGCATAGAGGGATTGGTTGTCTGTTGAGAAGGTGACCGTGTGTTAAGAGCGAGTGTCCCGTGTGTACTCGGGTAAGTGTTACTTCGTCCCTCCGTGAAAGTTGGCTAGGAAGGTTCCAGGGTTCTATATCGTGGCAAATAGATTTCAGTTTGTTGGAGCTTGGAACTTGATTCCAGAATTGTCTAAATAAAATTAATAACTGATTTTTGAGTATGAGTTTGATGTCTTTTAAAGGAGTAGGAATATTCGGAATAGGTGAGCTCCCAATTTTTTTTTCAGTATTTTGATAACAGATTATGACTTTTAAATGTAAAAAAATGTTTAACATTTTTTTTTTTTTTTTTTTTTTTGAAAATTTCAAATTATTTAAAACTTTTATATAATTTTGGGAAGTGGGGAGTCTATAAAATTGAAGTAAGGTCTGTTATGTCTGTGAAGTTCTTTTGATGTTATTCAGCAATTATCGCGATCCTGCTCCTATCACTTTTTAGAAAAATTCAAAATTTGGGTCTCCCTGGTGGTTGCTACTTGTATTAAGAAACACTGTTGACCGAACCAATTGCACTATTGATTGATTTCAACAGTTTTTTGATGTCGTAGATGTATATGAGAAGCATTCCAGAAAAATCACCATCCTTCTCTCCTTTATTCCCTTTCTCAAAAAAAAAAAAAAAAAAAAAAAAAAAAAAAAAAAAAAAAAAAAAAACGCTTTTTACTATTTTTATTTAATTTTTTAAATTTCATAATTGTCTGTTATAAAAATAAAACCGAGTTTTTTGGATGTATTTTTGATCCTTCGTAACATAATTTTTTTATTCAAAATTTTAGCTCGGTTGTGTCATGGTCAAAATTTGAAAAAAAAATGAAATAATGGAGCAAATGGAAGTATTTTTAAAGAAAGTAGCTTTTGATGAAACTTTTTCCCTATTTTGCATATTTCCGTTCACATTATTACAAAATCATAACCAAAAGTGGAAAACTCGTCACCCCTAATATGGACCACAGTGGCTTCCCCTCTCCCCTATTTTGAGACTATAAGCAAGCTGATAATTCTCTCAACATGAATATGAAGTCAGATTCACAATAGACCTTTATAAGTGCCTTATTCGAGGAAGGGGGACTTATGACCCAAAAGTAGTTTTCCAGGCAAAAATGAAGAGAATGGAATTGTACTCGAGTTTAAACCACCTTAAAAAAAAGGACCAATTAACTTGGGTGTCATCATAAAAATTTGGTAAAACTGAAGTCTTAATCATTCTTTTTACATGTTTACTATTTTGAAGAATTTTCTGAATGCATTGTCTCCTTACGAAAATTTTTCTAGCAATAACGAGGGGTAATGTCCTATTGGATATTTTTTGGAAATGTAATTATTTCATTGAAGACTTTGGATGTGACTGAAATGTACCCGACTGTGGAATTTTACAGTTCTAAAATTATAAAGAACACTTCGCTCATTTAATTCGAAACATAATGGTATTGTTTTTCAACTCGGATCAGTTCTTCCACAGAGTTTTTTCTTCCTTGTCCTACAAAATCCATCGTTTACTTGATAATGGTATTTGTTATGTTTCACCTACTTCTCTCTTTGCGTACGAATTTTCAAGAATATGAAATGAAAAAAACGCGTATATTTATAACGAATAATGTCGTACGTATTCACGTACGAAAAGACGCGAACGTATAAAATCTGCTGGAAACTAGTTTGCGTTCTGTGTATTACATCAGATTCTCATTTATTAATAATTGTTTTAAAGTAGTATTTTAAAAGGACATTTATTGGAACGTGAATTGTAACCGGTTAGACGGTACGTATGTATTGCGTGACCTATTACATTGTTTTTCTATTTCCAGTCCGCATTCATACGCAAGCACCGCTTATTGTGTACGTATTTTTCTCGTTATATTTTCCCTCGCCTCCGCCTCCTATGTAGATATTTTTCATATCGTCGAGTAGTAAAAAGGATATGGGATTTGACCAAACGTGTACGAATGCGATAAACCTCGGTACTCGCGCCAGACGTCTATAATTTCAGTACGAATGGAGAAATTGTATTGTAATTTAATATCGTACACCGTGCAGTGTATAACGATTAGGAGGAAGTGAAACCCAAGATATCAAACGAACCGTGGTAACAGTATGAGCTAAAGGCTAGTTCGTGGCCAAAGAGCTACGAATTTGATAGCATCTTCTTGACGTGATATCGGAAAGGGGTACTTTATAGGATGAAAAAAGCTAACGTAATGAAATAAAAGGCATCTAATGGGAGTGCGTTTTTTGATTTTAACTTCAAAGAAATCGGATATTATTCTTGGATTCCAGTATGTGTGTTTTTTGAGGTAGCTTTGCTGGTGAAGTTCACATCCTCAAGATCACGTGTGTTAATTTATCTATAGTTTCGTACAAATTGACCAGCAAAAACTTGAGGTTTACCTTGGGCTGAATTCGAGAGGAGAGGGGCACTGGGTTAGGGTGAAACTCTCCTCAGAGCCTTTTTTGTGTGTCAGTGAAGTTACCAAAGTGGATACCTAGGTAAAAAAAATTAATAACGATTTTAAATAAATTTTTTACTAATGGTTGTTCATAGAAGTTCAATTTTTTTTTTCGATCAAGAAGTATTTTTTGTGTTAATAGGAGCATAAAAGACCACGAGAGTAGCAACATTTGACACCACCACACCTCCCCTCTCCATATCCAAAAAAGAACTTCCTAGTCACCCTACTTAGAAAAAGTAGTGAAATGAAGACATAATCAAATTCATCACTCACAAATAAAGCAAAATGAGAAATTGAGTAATAGGGAATAAAGAAATAAAAAATTACAAAATGAACCAAATTCAATTAAAAAAACAGAGAAAATTTGAATGAAATCAATAACAAGTTTAGAACAAAACCTGTGAACAATTGAGCGCTTAATACGATAGACGGATTTTTTTTTCTTTTCCTAAATGTCAAAGTCATGTCAACGATTGTTATGAAATGAGTGAAAATGATATGGAAAGAATGCAAAAAAAAAAATCAGTTTGTAAACTCACTCATATATTTGCCCAAAATGATGTCAAAAGGATGAAAATTTCTTTATTTCAGTAAAAAAAAAAATTGAGTGGTTGAAATCGTTTTTGACTTTAGAGGTGACATTGCACGGATTACCTTCATCCATCTCTTCACGAAAATCGCACCACCTCTCTGTCAAGCATGTTCGATTCCATTAACTGTCCATCACCTCCTTATAGACTGCCCAACGTATAAAAATTTTCGCACAAAATTCAATCTTCCCTTCTTCATAGACTCCCTTCTCGGCAATAATCTAACCATAATTACCTATTTGTTCAACTACCTAAAATCTGCCAAACTTCTCTCCCAAATCTAAGCATCTATCTATCCGTGCCTCTAGCCTCAGTACCAGTATAAGGCACGTAAATAGAAAAAAGTAAAAAAAAAATTGATTCAAAAAAAAATAAATGAAAATTGTAAAGTTTTTCATTTTTACAGTTCTCTTTATTTCATTCATTTTTTAAATCAGTAAATTATGTTTAAAACTCTTAATATTTCAACTCCGTGAAGACTGAATAAAGATTATTCGCAATTTTTGCCTTTCAAGGGGTTCCTAAAGAGGGCATAGTTTTTGAAATTGAATTTTTCTGTATTCCAAAAATTTAATTTTTGAAAAATTCAACATTTTTTCCAGTTGAAAGATTTTATTTATTTTTTTTTGTTATAGTGTAATGAAATGAAAACAAAAATCCTCAATAATTATTTCCATGTCAAATTTTCTAATTATTTTTTATTATTATATTTTCTTTTAAATTCCTATAAAAAAGTACCATCCTATATGATTAAGCGCTGTACAGGGCGTCCAAAAAAAAAAAAAAAAAAATTTCTAATATTTTTAAGAAAACTCTATAGGACGTATTTTTGCATATTTTGCAATAAAAGCATAAAAACGCTTATTTTCACTTCGTTGAAATACATTTAGTAATATTTGGCACTAATTTGGTTTCTTCGGGTAATATTTATATTCATTCTTTCAATGATACAATATGGATAATAAGTAAAATATTTTATTGATTTTGAAAATTTTGAAATACATAGAAAACTTGGAAATGTGCCTGGTACTTATAATTGTCTCATTCCCAAGAATGTATAAATTTTTATCGATTTAAAATGTTTTACTCAATGTCATGTACGTATGTTCGGTTGATTTACATTTAACGATAGTATACCTACTTAACTCAGCTTGAGAAAACTTGCACTTTGATGCCTATGTTGTGTTGGGAAATAATTCAACGCATTTAGTTTTTTTTCTTATGCGTCTTGTAATGTCATTTGGGCCAGTGAATGTTATAAGAGTAAATTTCACTGTTGTTGATACGTTGAAAAATTTGTCTCGTTGATACATTAGAAATTTAAACATTTTTTCACCTGAATTTATTTGAAAAGTAATATTTTTTTTTTCTTTCAGAGCTGCGAAGAATAACGATGGCATTCATACCAAAAACAGTCACCTAGTCACTAATTATAATCTATACTCGGAGCCAGTTCTATCTATTGATGGACAATTCGAAAAAATTATCACTCCTAATAAGTAAGATAATTGGTGTATTAAGAATGATCGCTTAATTAGTTTAATGAAAGTCTTGAACGGACTTGGGTCGTGTAAATGAAGGATTAACAAATGGGGAAAAATCATGTATGGAATTATGCCCTATTGGAGCAGTATGAGGCCCTGAATTTTGAAAAAAAAAAAATGAAAGAACGGTATGTAAGCTTGTGACATATCGTTTTATAGGTATTTGGGTAGGATGAATATTATTATCAAATTATTTTTTATCCCCACTTGCGAGTTAGTAATCCTAGGCTAAATGATTTATGTCATAAATAATAAGCCTTTGAGATTGCATATCATACTGTGATGGTCTATAATAGTACATTTTTGTCCGAAAAAATTTCAAATCGTAGGTTTAGACTGATTGACAAAATGCAGGAAAAGTTATTTACTTCGCTTTAATATTTTGAAAGCCTTTGAATCCTACAAGTTCGTAACATAATTGGTCACGCTGTCTGTAACCAAATGTCATTTTTGCCACGTTACACGTTGCATGTCATTTTGCATTTAATGGACAGTTTGACATATTATCAAATAGCTAATGCTACAGTATTTGAAAAAATTTTTAATTGAAGTTTTTCATATACAATTTTTATAACTGCCTTGTAGCTAGGTAATGAAATAAAGCCATAATAAACACGACTCAACGAAGGTTTAGATAAAATTAATATTACTCCTGGCATACTATGAAAAAATACATAAATATTAATTTATTTCGTTGAATATTTAGTTATATCGAACGAAAGCGATGATAAACTGTTTTATAATTGTAAATGAGCAAAAAAACGCCCATTATCGCGAGTTTTGGAGAAAGCAAGTCCACTATTTTTACTAAAACGCGGGCTTAGGCGCGAAAAAAACACTGTGTGTGTAATCATGAATCCCGCATCTCGAAAAAGAGGTAATTAGTGGTTGGAAAAACGTGCCCGCGGAAACGAAGAGATGCTGGCTTGAAATGTACAGATTTTTTTTTTTGGTTTTATCGGTGAAAATTTTCGATGATTTATAAATCCTGTTGAATGACTGTCATTTTTCTGAGAAATGCCTCATGCATTTAAAATTTGTGCAATATTGAAAAAGTAGCTTTTCAATAAGATAATTACCCAGCAATTCACTCTAAAAAGTTGTTTGGTACGTGATTCCTAAGCAGAGGTATAACTGAAGACAAGCTAGAGTAGTCTAGAGTAGTTAATGTAAGCTCTTTAACTCCCCCCCCCCCTCTAATAGCCTATCAAGTTATTTTGAAAATATCTTTTGAAAATTTAAAAAAACGTAATTTGCCATGCCACATTACTGAAGCTGAGTTTTTAATTAGGGCTTGTTCAAGTTTGCAAATTACGTCGATAACCCCATCATGTTTACAGGCCACATTTAATACTAAGTCCAAAACCACTTAAGAAGGTAAATTTGAAACAAATGTTGTATTTCTTACCATGCAATAATCATATGAACACATATATTAGTATTAGGGACAATTTTGTAGCCCTCTATCTTCTCTTCTAATGGTTGTACGAAAAAAATTATAAGATCCTTTTTTATAGAGAATTTAATGAAGAACGTTTCATTACTATACTATTTTTTCTCTAAAATGCGTCGTTCGCAAAAAAAATGCAAAAAAGTGATTTTAGAGGGCGCTTTTGTGAAACATTTCATTTTTTCCTTTAGGTAATTGAAAATATTATCATGTTGTACTTAGGATATGAGCTAATTATGAAAAAAAATTCAGCCATGTACCCCCCCCCTCGCCCCACAAAAATTCAGCCATCTACCCCTCCAAAAAAATTCAGCCATCCACCCCTCCCGAATTTTTTTTTTAATTTTTTGACAATTTCAAAGCGCAAAAAGTTTAAGAAAATATGGATCGAAAAATTTGAAAAAATTTCCACGAATGTACCTGTATAGTGTCTACCATCTGTGAAAATTTCAACAATTTTCATCCATCCGATTCATAGTAAAAAATATTGATTTTTCGACATTATGGGTACTATTTCTCGGGAAGGAGTGGGGTGCGGATCAAAAATTTTTTCGGGGAGATTTTTCATCGAGGGCAATATTTAGGACGAATTTGTGACCGAATTTGGGTCAATGACCGTTTTCACTATCCTATCAGGAGAGACCGTCTTAAAACGGGGTAATTATTATGTTTCAAAATGAAAAACCAAGACAAAATTCAAATAAAGAAAACTGTGCTTAAAAAATTTTATATTATTTAATTTTTTTTTTTCATTAAAAAATTTTCAAATAACTCAATTTGAATGTGAAAAAAGTAGAAGAGGGTATGTGAAAAATTGCAGATTTTCAAAATATATTGTACGAAAAAAAATACTAAATTTTGTTTTTCAAATTGGGAGACATCGTGAGTATATATCAGTGGAAGAAGGTTTGAAAATAATTTTCAGAACATATGTTTTTCAGGTTCACAGTCTGTGTAATGGGGTGAGGGATGGGTTTTTCAGGGGGCATATAAATTTTTTTAATGCACAAGAAATTAATGAATGTACTTCAGCAGGTAATTTAAGAGGTTAATAAATTTTTTGTAATAACTCACAACAGTTGATGTGGTCATAATTACTTAATTATGAGAAATTTATTTTTTTTTGAATTTTATGACTGTATTTCAGTAAAAATTTGCATACAGGCTGTTTTTACGAAAGAATCATACTTACGATTTAACAGTATTTAAATATTCAAGAAACTGAATTCATGGTGGTGTTCTGATCCTCAAATTTCGCTCCCTCACCTAGGTCTATAGTCCTGTGTTTTAATCATATTCTGCATCTTCTGGTTCAGTATGAATGGAAAATAAGGTGAATAAAGAGGTGAAGTAATTTCGAATCTCTATGTCGCACTATTGTCGCACGTGACATATCTCTGGTTACTAATTGATAACAAAATGATATCAAAAAAATCGCAACGATTTCTAACGATATACAGTATAAAAATATCACTATGTGATAGTAACATAAGAAATGACGATTACATAATCTCGCTCAAAAACGTCATTCGACTCTACAACAATGCTGATTTATAACGCAGCATGGTCGAGAACAATAACATTTTGTAAGTTCGTAAGTTGAAAATGCGAAGAAAAATACGCTGGTCTCCTATAGCGTTATTATTGGAATAAAAAATAGAATTTATGAATTGTTTACTTTCAATGTTCTAATGAAGTTATTCTTATTTTGTGTGTGCAGCAGACAAATTCATTCGTTATGCGAAGAAAAAGCTCAACTCGCGGTCGCTTACGAAACGATAAAATCCCTGCCTCGTTCGCACTCGCCGAGCCCTCCGTTACCACCGTCAACGACGACGTTATACGCGATAAACGTACCGTTATCGCCGACTGTTTCAGACAACGGCAATTCGACGCTCTCTGTTAACAGAACTCCGAACATATGCGTGGAAGACGGGCGAATAGAATTCGTAAAAGAGAACATAGATAGCGGGCTCACCAATAACAACAATCACAATATTAACCATCGCGGGAGTATTCGTCATTCCAGGGATGAGAAGATAGATAACGCTAAGGTAAGCTCTTTCGCACGTGGTAACCAATGGCGTACGTTTTCCTCGTGTCGCCTTCGGCGTAGGGATTTTTATGCACGTATACCATAACGATAGCAATTTTTAGGAGACGATTTTGGCACGTCCCATTGGCAAAGGGTCGTTAAGTAAACTGCGTTCGACGAGTATTATGATCGCTTGTATATTGTCTAGAAAATGATAAAGATTAAGGATTGTGGTCACGAAATGTGAAAGTATTCGTGAGTCGATTTCGGCTAATGGCATTAATGCCGGAAAATTAATGGAGCATCGTTGTGTTTAATTTTGTCGCATTGAGCAACCATCGTGTCTGCGCGAAGAATTCATCGACTGAATTAGCGATTCGATATCGCGTATTTGGATACGATAAATTAGTCCGAGTGAAGGTCGCATTTTCGTCACGGTTTAGCGTTTCGTCGAATAATTCACTTCAATACATTTCGTTCATTAAGGAAAAGAAATAGGTCGCGAAATGTTATATTTTAGACCTCTTTTACCTCGTATCATCCATTCAGTGCTCTTAGAGAAGCACTAGATTGTGTAGCCACACCAATAAAATATTTGCAGACACGTGGGGCTGTTTTTTTCAGTACCGAGTGAATAACGTATTCGAAAGCACGCTGCATCGGTGGAATTGAGGGCATTTGCATAATCACGAATTCGGTGTGGCAACCATTACAGCGCTGAAATTTCGACGATACGGATTTTAATGAGAAAAATATTTATTAACAAGTCGGTCGCAATTTGGCGATGGCTACATTGGGGTGAACACACGTTTCGTTTTTAGAATCGAAAATAGGGGAACGTCGGGTCTCTGTGGATGGGGAGAATTTCAAAGGATTTTTGGTCCTTTGGAATTTAGTGGAGGCATTACATGTGCGGATTTTCGCAAACATGAGCTGGCAAGGGGAGTGTTACTGCGAAACCTATGGAGAGGAGGCTTCTGTTCAAAATTAATATAGGTTTTTCTGTGCCCATGACTTTCGCTATCGTAACGTACATTTTCTTAGTTTATCTACTGCAGTACTCACTACTTATCAAATCAAAAAAATATGTATTTTGAAAAAAATTTGTCGAAAGAAAAAAATATCGTAAGCAGCCATGCCATATTCCTGGAGCTGAGTTTTCAATGGAAGCATGTTCTGACTTTCACAAGATATTTGATCTGTTTATACCAGAACCCACTACCAAGGCTGAAAACTTCTTATCCTCTTAAAAACTCACTTTATAGAAATTGGACTGAAAATGTATTATGGCTTTAAAAAAAAAATTATCGAATGAATATTACTGTTAGAGTCTATTCTATATACACGATTGCATAATGGTTTGCCTGCCAAATGGCTATTTTCATGCATCTTTGATTCTCAAATACTACTATCTGTTTAATTTGAAATTTAAATATACACCTACAGTAAGAATTTGAGAAAAAAGTAAGCAGCCATGCTGTAACACTAAAGCTGAATTTTTAATTAAGGTTTATTCAGATTTGCATGTAAAGTTGATAACCCCTTTGTGCCCGTAGTTCACTCCCAGTAAAAAGAGTACCCCCCCCCCCCATTTTTCAGAAAGCACTCAAGAAGTTGAGTGATTATTTGTCGAGAAAAACGCAAAAATAAATTGGCTTTTGAGGAGGCCATATTTCACAGCTTATAACTTCCTTATAAATTAAAATTTGAATTTTTGGTTCTGAGTAAATTAAAGAGAAGTGTCTTATCTTCCTTATTTTCAAATTTCAAAAGTTTTCATAAGAAACTCACGAAGAATTTTGGTCTCAAAAATGTCACTTTTTTAGCGTTATCAATTTTGGTTCCCATATAGATAACATAGAGTGCCTGCGAAGTTTAGTTATACTAAAAAAAAACCGTATATGTGAATATACCCTTAATCAGTAAGTGGAGTCGGAAGTGATACTTGTGCTAGTGGCAAGTACCCGAATAGACGCCTTATGAAGGCGTGGGAGATTCGTTCCCCAAAAAATTGTTATAACCGCCCCCCCCCCTCCAAAAAAAATTTCCAGCAAATTTTTTGTAATGATTTTCCAATATGCCGATTTGTTTATATTTTAAGAAAAAATAATTGCACAGTATATTTATATAAAAATTAGATTAATTTTATTATGTAAAAAAAAAATAAACAAAAATTCACAAGTGTTTCAAATAAAAAAAAAAATAATAAAAAACAAAAAATTTGCTACTAATAAAAATTGAAAAACAAAAACAAAAACTGATAAACATCTCGAATAAAAAATATCGAACAAAAAAAAATGGAAGAATTCGCATGAACGAGTCGATTATAAAGAAAATTATTTTTTGTTCGACCCGTTCATACTAATTCCATCATCAACGAATTATGGGGGTATTTTCTCGATTTATGGTGATACTTGTGTATAAGTGACCCCCCCCCCCCAACAAAAAATGCATACGAAGTGTGACGCTAGAATTTCGGTAATTAAGCCATAAATCGTTGTTAATGAAGCATATTAGACGTTTTCCGAAGTTATACATGGTTCTGAAAAAAATGACAAAAAAGAGGTATTTGAAAATTCATTCCCTCCCCCCCCCCTCACAATCACCTAAAACAGCTGAAATTTATGGATATGAATTACTGTACTTATGTACTTTCGAATGATATTTGTTTGGTTGAAATCGAAGTGTCACATCAGGACCTTTCTTTGTACGAAGCAGAGAGACTGTGAAGGGCGTTGGAGATAGTAAACAGAACTCTCCTAGTACCTATTTGGATTCCAAACTGGAGGTAGATGCCTGAGGAGGTGCTAAATTCTCCGAAGGTGAAGGTAGTGTTGTAATGGAGCTCCGCAGGGGAACTCCGATTTTTGTATGTGGAACTGTATGGTACTTAGATGTCAACATTTTCTCACTGAAGTAGGGAATTTGACACTTTTGTACCCGGAGTTGGATGGGTCGCAACGCATATAACATATAATATGTACTTTTTTTTTTTTCGCGCCCAATCTAACATGGATGAAAATTGATATTAAATTTGATGTACAAATCTTCGTGATGATACGCAGAACTACTGTTTTTACTTTTTTTTATTCATCTCAAAAGGATATTCCATTCTTAGAGAGGGGCTGGAGAAGGAGCAAATTACTCGAAATTTTTGTTTGTAATTTCATATAAGATAGTAATTCGAGGAAACAAACAATCTAAGTTTTTAGCCTCCTACGTATCTTTAGAATTGAGTTAGACCAAAAAGCAGCCTTTTTGAGGAGGTTCTGAGTTATGAAACCTCAGGAATTTTCCATATATCCTCGGCAAATCAATCTAAAGAGTCCAACTTCATATGTGAGGTTAGTTCAGGAGCAGAATAGAATTCTTTGAAAGTGGGTCAAAATGGGTACAAAATGGGGAATGGTTAAAACTTGAGGAAGGCCTGAGGAGCCTCAAATTGCTAAAATAAAAAAATATGAGCTCATATGATGATTGTGGACTAGAGATATCACATATGTCAAATTTAACTTCTTGAGTGCTCTCTGAAGAAATGGGGGGGGGGGGTACTCTTTTTACTAGGAGTGAACTATGGGCACAAAGGGGTTATCAACTTTACATGCAAATCTGAATAAACCCTAATTAAAAATTCAGCTCTAGTGTTACAGTATAGCTGCTTACTTTTTTAAATTTAAGAAGCGCCGTCTCAATTTAATAAATATGCTTTTGATTTTATCGTGAAACAATACCGCTTTGCTTCGAAGACCGATAAAAATATCTCGCCACGAATTTTTCATTTCCACATTTAATTATCCATTAAAAATAATTAATTCAATTAAAAGTCCATTGCGTTAAACGATTGGGATGGCAGCCGTATATACAACGGTAATATAAACCGTTTCCCGCCTAAAGGCGAATAACGTCGTTCGAGTAATGAAGGCGACGCAGCGAACTTACTCATTGGAAGTCGAACTACGTTTAGAGAATACCAACGAGACTGTATAAATACTAAATCGATTACGGGGGTGCTTTGAATTTGGCGAAAATAAAGATACACTTTGGTTTATACTCGGTCTCGTATATACAGTTTACCAAATGGAGTGAAAAATTAACCCGGCGAAACGGTCCTTGAAGTACATAGGAGAAGTTTACGACAAAGTAATTATAAAATTTTACGCTAGCCTTCTACGATCGTAACCTCGTTGTAATTGAATGGAGAAGGGGTTTTTTTCTTGGTTTCGCTGTGTGTAAAGACAATATTGTTGTTCAGCGTCTCCGGGGACTAAACGCGTGAAGCGGTTTCGAGTGTACGCGGCGAGGGTCCACTTTTTCTTACTGCGTTAGATTTTACGTTTAGTTTAAAAGCTCTCGTATCCTTTCAATTAGTCGTCGCGAGCTTTTTATTCCCATTTTAATGATGTCGATCGCATCTGGGTCCATGCTCGTTTCAGATATAAGGGATTACGACGATTAAACGCAAACGAGTTTAGAATTTGGGAACCATTTGAACGTACCCCGTGGAATAGTTGAGTGGCGTTATCGCAAGCCCAGGTATACATTATGGTGAATGAATAGCTTTGGCGTAACAGCTATGGCGAACTGAACGGAAATGGGAAACAATCCATCATTTATAGAAAAACGAAAGATTTTGCTACGTTTTTCTTTGTGTACGCTCTTGCCCTTTGCTCATCGCAAAGTTTCCATTCCACCAGTGTGTTGTAAATTTATTATCGTTTACAAAAAAAGCGAAAAAAGGATGGAATTGCAGTGGAAACGAATTCGATGAACGGGGTGAGAAGAAGCTGAGTTTAATTTGCCTAATGGGTATTAGCGTTGTTTGTGTTACTCTATTCCACCTAGCTTCTTTTACCTATACCACCGATCAAAACAGTGAGTCGATAATACGTGATTTTATCTAGTGTTACGATTTTAAATATATTATTCTATTATAGGAATGCCTGGAATCACGCATAGCTGAATTGGAAAAATCGCTAGAAACGGAGAGAAAATTAGTTCAGCGCGAAAAATTAACGGTGGCCAGGTTGCAGAGACAGTTGTCCAGAGTAAGTACAAAATTTTAAGTCTAGTACGATCACCTGTCAAGAGAACTTGTGAGCTATATTGCCATTCTCCAAATTAGTGCCTTCTTGTGAGTACGGGAGTTGCTATTTGTACCACATCTTTTTTTTCTCTCTCTCTCTTTTCCCGTAGTGCACTCCAAATAGCATTTACAAAGTCATAGGTATGTTACAAAGAATACTAAATAACTATCAATAGATGACCCATGTATATGATACATAATTATAAAATCTTTTAAATTGCATTGTGAGATATTGTTGCACCGTGTAAAACGCACCATTTCAATTGTAAAATTGTTGATAAATAAAAAAAAAAAAAAAAAAAAAAGATTTTCATCGTTAAAAATTAATATTATATTCTTTTCGAAACTAAAACCATCAATTCGCTTAAAACACTATTTTGGAAAATTATTAGAAATCTGGAATTTATTTATTTTTATTTTTAATAATTACGAGGAATGTTAGGCAAAAAAGCGAAGACAGTTTTTCCTGCGTCTCTTAAGAGTCTATAAACAACTTGTTTTCCAAGGACTTGCTCACTTTTTGAAAGAAGCCTTCTTTAATAACCTTCAAGTATAGCTTAGCTCTTAGATTTTTTTTTACACTATTCTTTCCAAATTCAAACATTTTTTTTTGGATCTGTCGCTGTGACGTAGCATCCGTAGCTTTTAAAATCAAAATCCCTAGCATATTGTTTAATCTGTAAAGAGAAAAAAAAATCGAGGCTCGAAATATAGGCTAAATAAAGCTCTTATAATGAAGTCTCCGAACGGTTGACGCGTGCGAGAAATAATCTCCAAAGTAAGCGTAAAAGGTAGAAGATTTTTTTTCGACTCGTCTCCAATTACGTTATTTTTTGCCTTATTTCCATTAAAATGAGTCTATACTTTAAAGAAGGGTATTTCTTCGTTTGTGTCGTCGAAATCCTTTAATAAACAAAATACCACCTTCATTCTTATATGCAGGTAGTCGACGTCGAATGAAGTGGACAAATGGTGTGTAGTAAGTTGGATTTTTTTGCTTTCTTTTCCGCTACTATACACCGGTGCTGAATGGGAGGTTCTAAAAGGGTCATATTTTGGGTGACGTGATGAGGAGAGCGGGCGCTATTAATTTCTCGAGCCCTTCTCATTCAGCTAATTACGAAGCATGCGTCGCGTCGTGGAATCATTTGCATTGTAGAAAAGAAAAAAAAAGTATTGTTGCGTATTGTAATTAAGTACACAAGGTTGAATTGCAAATAAGCAGCTAGAGAGAGCTTCTGGCTGTAAGTAAACGCATGCGCTTGGACTTGGATTTGAGCAACGTTACTCACATTGAAGAAGACCTTATTATGAAATAACAATAATTTGCAACTGATGAAGTTGGCTGAGTTCACAAAACGTTATATGATTTTTGTGTCTATAGATTTGTGAATTTAATGTATCTCTATCTCTTCTCCATGTATATAAAGCAAAATCGTAATCGAAAATGTCGATTAATCGATAAAAATATTCGGAAGAATCGATAAATCGATTATTAAAACTAATCGATTATTAGATGTAATCGATTATTTCATCGATTATTAGAAGTAATCGATTATTTCATCGATTATTAGAAGTAATCGATTATTTCATCGATTATTAGAAGTAATCGATTATTTCATTGATTATTAAAAGTAATCGATTATTTCATTGATTATTAGAAGTAATCGATTATTTCATCGATTATTGAAAGTAATCGATTATTTCATCGATTATTTTGTGAAATAATCGATTAATCGGCCAATTTTCAGTTTTTAGGTTTTTTGCAGTAATGCTTCGATATTTCTGAATAAAAAAAGAACTTTTTATTAAAAAATAAACATTTTGTAAAGACATTCCATTAATATGATGAAATTCTCGCTCATCGCGTACCTTAAAAAATGTATACTTGTTTTTTAAAATAAGAATTGCAACTTGGTATAAATACTTTCATTTTTGAATAAATGATTTTATTTTTGTAATGAATTTGAATAAATTATTTTTTTTTGTAATCAATTCGAATAAATGTTTTTTTTTTATTTTTTATTATTGTTATAATTGAACACAGCGTAAAAAAAAATGAAATTTGGGATTTTTCGAAGTCTATATATTTTTTCCAACTCCAAATTTTCACCAAATTTATTTAATTTTTAAGATTTTTTTCAACTTTAATTTTTTTTCTGATTTACTCAAAATTTTTACTATTTAATTTTTTCTCAAAATGTATTTCGAGCTATACATTTTTCTCAGTATTTTTTCAACCAAAAATCTTTGCAGTTTTGTTTCAAATTTGAATGCTTTTTTCAAAATTATTTTCAATTGTATTTATTTTTTCAAAAAGTCAATATTTATTTGAACTTTGAAACATTTTTAACGTCACAATTTTATTGGAAAAAATTTCAAAGTTGGCAAAAATTTGAAGAAAAAATTTCTCGGTTGAAAAAAATTAGATGAAGTGTAAAATTGAAAAAACATCTGAGGAAATTTTGGCTGCAAAAAATTTCTAATGCTGAAAAATCGATAAAAAAATTCAAAGTAGATATAAAAATGCTATAAAAAATTTCGAAGAAAAAATTTGAATTGGTGTAAATTTTTATTTTATCTTTTATTCACTCGTGTTCTGTAAACATCGTAACTACAGAGTATAGACAATATACAAAATGGATTAATCATTTAGTAATTGATCATTTTAATAGTCTAGATCTAATTAATCGAGTATTGAAATAATCGAAATTCGATTAATCGATTACTCAAGCAATCGATTATCCCCAACACTAGTAGATGGGACAGAATATGGTGTCAGTATCCAGCAGACATTCTCGGTTATAATCACCACTAACGTTATTAGACCTAGATATTACTTTACATTCGCGTTGTTATTACTTCAAAACATATTCAACGTTATGTAGTAAGCCACGCAACATTTTATCTACGAGTAGCTGCGTCTAGCACTGCATCTTCGATAAATCGTCTCTAGTACATCTACTCAAATGATTATAGGTATAGTTTCTTATCATAATTACGAACACTTTAAAATTTTTTTCATAATGTTTACGATAAAAACATGCTGTTGAATGTGTGAAATTACGATTGAAAAAATATTCAACCAGAAATCTAGCTGTTCGCCTGTCGAGCTTCTTGCCTAAAATGTTATCTTCGATAAAATTATGGAGTTTGTGAGCCCTAAGCCAAGTTTTTTAAAAGTTCTGTCCGCTTTTTATCTTTTTTCCTTGTTGCTACATTTTTCATTTCTATAAACTTCTCTCCTTATCGGAGCAATGAAAAAACTTGTCCCCGAAATACATCAGATCAGAATTCAAATTTTCATTTTCGATGATCTATTGGCTGAAATCTTCGCTAGTCCTGCAGGCAACTTCTAGTAACTACTACACGTTGCACATACATGAAGTGATAGCAAATAGTAATCGTATATCTATTGGTATTCTTCACATTTCTATTTTTATAACTCACGTGCGTGATTCTAAATTTCGTACAATAACGTCAGGATTTATTGTTAAGTTTTTAAATGTCAGTTTTCTACTCGTTTAATGACGCATGCAATGCTGCCTCGAAAATTGTAATTATTTACTTATTTTCTTGTCAGCCATTTTTTTTACCTTCAATTCGGTATAGTGTTTGTTAATTTTTTTTTAATTCAATTGTAGTTGATGTTGAAGTAATAATTTCATATTTGCCTTTTTCGAATTTAATTCCAATTATTTGCAAAAATCAGGGTTTTATTTTTGTATTTTGTGACGAAAAACTTACGCATAGAAATCAGTTTTTTTTATTTTGACTGCTAAAAAGGGTGCATATGGAATTGGATGAATGAGATTCAGCATTTAACTGTGGCGATTCAACCATAGAGATTTGTTTCACATTCTTTCTCGACTTATACGTTGGACCCTTTCGATATTCTCACCATAAATTCTTTTCTTCTCTCATCGATAGAATGGTATACATTCTGACGAACCTTTTGCGACAGTTTGACAAGCGTAACATCGCATAAGGGCGAGTCCCCTTTTTAGTGAAACTTCGATAAGAACAAAATTAAATTAAAAATGAAAAAAATATCCGTCTTATCATTTGTCTGTCAAATTAAGCGCATTAGCAGGCTATCAGACCTTCTAGATAGGCAATTTTTTAAATAAAACTTCTTTCGAGACCATTACTGTATTTATTCTATGCTAATTTCCGTGAGACTGAATCGTTCGATGGTCAAAGGTAAATAATAAACATTGAAGGAATAGTTATGGTTACACTTTAAAAAGCAAGCACGCAACGACGCTTTGGCGAATTAATAGGGAAAACGTGTCGAGTGTAGTCTGTGTTTCTCACGATGACGCGATGTTACACTAGTGCGAGGTTTAGGAAGAAGATATTAGACTTGGTTTAACTGCCGTTTGTAAATCACCTAGATAGGTTTTTCTAGAGGAGAAAAAAACCTCGAATCGACGAGCTTGTCGCGATGTACTCGTGTACGCAATACGAATACCGAATGTGTGAAGATCGCGCTTGTCAGGAACATGAGAACGGGTTCAGTACATGAAGGGGTCGACTAACGACCAGTGATGTTACTGAATTACTTATTGTTGTTAGCTATGTAATGAGTAGTGTACGGTTGTAAATGTAGGTCCGGTTTATTGCTGTGGCTTCTCAATATGTACTTTAATCAGTGCAAAATGTTTTCATCGGAATTTGGATGAAATTTAAATGAAAATTATAAACTAGGGAAATCAACAGATGATTAGGTATATTACAAGCGAAGCTTTAGTGGAAGTCCTATGCTACTTAGGGGGCGTCCATTAATTACTTGAGGCCTCTCCCTCCCTCTCTTCAATACTTTGCTCTTGGAAGTTTGCAACAATTTTTTTTCAAATTAAAAAGAAAATTATATTCTGATTTAGAGACAATTTTTTTAATGTTTGGAGCTTATAGTGTTGTAGCTCAACTGCTCAAAGAAAGAAAAAAAACTGTTCGTTTGCGTAAAATGGGCGTGTAAGCGTCTCGACAATTTATTTGGAAATCCTTATCGATACAATATTCTAACTATTTCGCAAGAAATAAAAACCTGATTATGGAGTTCGAGTACATCGAACACTATTTTGATTAACTGGTGCATCGAACGTGATCCTATTTATGCTTCGGAGGTACCAGAAAATAACCTACTTCGTTGAGTAAGTAACAAGTCTTGCAGTTTATTAAAAGTACGCGCGTATGCATGATTGTCTCTGCGTCACAAAAAACATGAAATTTGCGGATAGAAGTCCCTTTATTTCCTTTTCCCTTACTTCGTGGCATATAGAATCACGTGTCAGGTTCCCTTAAGTCTATGGACGCGAAAACACCGCCTTTTATATTATTTAAAGGGTATTAAGGTTTCACAAATACACGATGAGCCGAACGAAGCGAAACATAAGGGCGAAATTTTCACCCATATTTGGTGTTGTTTTCCATCTCATTCATGAGCACTGGCAATTGGACTCGAGTTAATTATTTATTATCGAAATAGCTCGGTATACGGTAGGGTAAACGAATGTAGATTTATTGTATACGTTGGATGTTGTTAAGGTTATTAGGGTCCATTTAAGACGGGCAATTGTTCGGGTATAAACGTCAAATTACCTTTTCGTTTATTTTTTCCCCAGTGGCGGCGTTTTGGTTAACTTGATATAGAAGCCGTAAAAGTCCCGACGAAAAAAAAGTTCGCTCGACCGGTAAATAATTTTCTCGGTTTATTTTGCCAACCCCAAGTACACCGTCGGCGTTTCTTAAAAATACGTTTACGATGTGAAAATTCACTTATAACGGTATCCCGGAGTCGAATGAAGATACCTGCCTAAATGGAATGAAGCTAAATGAAGTTTTTAGGATATAAGCGCTACGCCATTTATCACCCGAGAATGCTGAACGCGTATCTAGCCTTTGATAGAGGTGGGTTTTTTTTTCGGCGTTTCGTTGAAAGATTTCAAATTTTCGAGAGATGGGTTTTGTCAGGTAACTACATGTGTATAGAATTCGAAAATGTTTGAAAGATATTGATATATTTTTTGACGAAGAAATGAAAAAGTATAGACGTACGAGGGGAAGGAATATTATGTTGTTCTAGGGGGAGGATGCTGTGTGTACCATTAGCGTTCACTGGAAAGAAAATGTACGTAACTGCAACTTAATGCACGGCAGTAGAGTAAAATGTTATAATTTTAAAATCAGAAAGGCTGAGAAAGAAAGTGTAAATATAAATAGAGCCTTTTTTGAACCCAAGTACTTTAGAACTTCAGACACAGGCGGTCTGGCTATTTAGGGCGCCCCGGGAAATTTGAGAATTAAAATACGCTTCGCAATTTTTTGTTTACTGTTATTATAAGGGGTTTAGTAACCAGGGGGGAGGGCACAGGTGCCAATTTTTCGCTTTTTTTTTTTTGCTTCAACTCATTTGACATCTATGTTGATATAGTCTACGATAATTTGTTGTATCTACTGTGACTGCGTGAGATGAAAAAATAATTTAAAAAGACAAAATTGACGCTTTGTGAACACACTTGGTTTTTAATGAACGTTCAAAAATACATATATGTATTTTTTAAAAAAGCAACAAGTACTTATGCAAATATAAAAAAAGGTAAGCAGCCCTGCCTCATTACTGGAGCTATATTTTGTATAGTCGATTAACACCTTCTCTATTTGTGCAGGGATGTACCGAAAGGGGGAGGGGGGGAGCTTCCCCCTTGGCTTTTGGAAAGTTGGTAAATTTGGAGTTTTAGCGTGAAGTTGGTAAACTTGATCACTTGCGCAGTATTATTACAGCTATTTTTAAATTTTTTGAAGACTAACAAGACTGTGACATCTTATTAAAACATCTTATTTTCTTGGAGCAAAAAAAAAAAAGGTCAACAGTTGGTAAAATTTCATGGTATTAGTTGGAAATTTTTAGTTTTCTTCCCCCCCGAAGAATGTCCTCGGTACGCCCCTGTATTTGTGAAGATTAATTTGGGATATAGTATGCTTCTTATCCCCAATAATCGTATGAGTTCATATTAATCAGATTTTCACTAATCTAAGGCTCCTCACGCTCTACTCAAATTTTAATAATCCGCCATTTTGGATCCATTTTGACCCAAATTCAAGAGCTCGTATTGTAGTCATCAACTAACCCCACACACAAAGTTTGACATTTCTAGGTTGATTTGATGAGGAGATATGGAAGATTCAAGATATTTCAAGACTCAAAACTTCCTCAAAAAGCCGTTTTTTGCTCCAACTCCTCTTCAAATGCGCTTAGAAAGCTGAAATTTGGATACATCAGTATCCGTGACTCATTTTTTCATATGAGATCAAAAACAAAAAAATTGAGGTGCTTCCCCTTTCTCCAGTTCCGCTCAAAATTTGAGTGATCGGCCATTTTAAATTTTTTCAAAAAAGTAGAAAACTGGTTTTGTCCTATTTCTAAGAAGAATCCCTCACCAAAATTTGAGCGAATTTCATCCATACCCGCCGGAGCTAAGCGTGGGCCACAAAAACAGAATTTCCTCAAAAAAATGGTTTTTGCTCCAAGGTCCCTCAAATGCACTTGGAAAGCTGAAATTTAGGTATGTTGATGTCAGTGACTTATTCTTTCATATTATGAGATGTAAAACAAAAAAATTTAGGTATTTGCCCTTTCTCCTGCTCCCCTCAAAATTTGAGTGATCTGCCATTTTGAATATTATCGAAAAAACAAAAACACTCGTTTTGTTAGATTTCCAAGTGGAGTCTCTCGTTAAGTTATGAGTGAATTTCATTAATTCCCGCTCGCGCTACGCGTGGGGGGAAAATATATATACCAAAAAGTTGGACGTGTGCCAGATGATTATAAATGGTCTGTAATGCAAATATTTGAGGACCCTACCCTCACCCGATCCTCCCTTTCCAAATCAGGTAGGCTGTAATAGCGGTCGTTTTTGAGTTAAAAACTAACCTAGAAAAAAATATTATTATTTATTATTATTTTTTTTTTTTAAATTGATAAAATCTTCGAACTTGGACCCCATGGTGGGAGGGGGGGCGGGGGTGGCATTAATATTAACCTAAAAAATTAAATTTTTTCAACGCAGTAACTTGTCCTATCAATAAAGGAAAAAGTGAAAATCGTTCCACTGTAATCCACATAACGCACCCTCCCCACTCCCCGTTTCATTTGTACAATGTCCCGAATTCGATACTAATGTTTATTTTTCCCTCATCAGTAAAAATTAAAAGTCATAACTTGCTAGATGCATTGTAGCTATCCTTTCACTAACGATTATGGTGATAGGTGGACCATTTATTGCCTTGATTATCCATAATGAGGGGTTCAAACGGTACGCAGCCATCTTCGAATAATCGTTAAGCTCCACCATGACATGCTATGAAAGCTTATACCTTGATTCATTCATTACGAGATTTAAGAGAAAAATCCGCACCTATTTAAACCCTCCATCGTGCTGTCCAAAAGTATATCTAGCTCATTAAATCGTTCGAAATACCCAGCGAAGTCGATTTAATTGGAATTATTCGTTTCGAAAAAGCCGAGCTACGGGCATTTAAGATAAAGAATTTATCACCTTTATGCCATAAAAGGCGGGATAACAGCTTCGATTTAATATACAGAATGGGGAGCGTTGAGGGTGCGAGATGAAAGAAGAAAATGAAAATGTATTTTGCTTTAATGATAATACGTAGAAGCCGCGATATATATGCGAATATAGACACCATAACAGTATACGAGAAAACAGAGTGCCCGAATATAACGCCGGGTTATGATAATGACGATGATAAAGCGTTATCGCGGACGTCGTTGCCATCATGACGATGGTGCCCGCAAAAAAAGTGAAAATATCGCGAGGGGAGATCGAACTTTAAAATGTAATTTTTTCAACTTTTCGTGGTAAACACCTAAACACCAATATTATAGGGCGTGATGTTAGGTCGAAAAAGAGAGAATATGTAAAAGGGTGATTTCTTAATCATTACAAATGTTAATAAAGTTCCTAGATGTTCGCTAATGAAATATTGTGTCGGTGGTATTTAAAAATTCGTTAATTTTTTTACAACTTAAATTCAATTGTTTATTGTTTACCGGAAAGAGAAAAAACATCCGCTCGTTTCATTCTCTATTCTGTTATTACTGTATGTTTTCTGGGCGAGGTGACGAAAAATACTTATACAGCAGGAAAACGTATTCCGAGAATATTTCTAAGTCGTTTGAAGCGTTAACAATTTTTATCGAGTGGATTCTTTCTTTCTGTAGATAATTTCCGATTTTTTTTCTACCTGTCGCTTCGCAGATATTGAAAAAACCGTAGGGTGAAAAAACGAAGAAGGTGAAGAAAAGAAGTAATAACCAAATAAATGAAAAAGTTCGACTCCTTCATTAAGGCTTTTATTGTCGGTAAATTTAATTTTTCTCTCTCGCGAAACAGGCTATTTTCAGACTGAATCTAGGGTTGAGATTTTCTCTTCTTTAAGATGTCGTATTTTTCGTGTAAACGAATGTGGGGTTTATTGGTGCAGCAGGCAATTTGCGTAGGTGGAACGTATTATTAGTTGTTTTTTTATGTGTACACGTATTCAACGGTGACGAATTATCGTTGTCGTAATAGGAAATATCTGTCGACAGGCTTACGAGGGTGGAAAGGATTTTATAAGAATTGTTGTTTGAATTGAATAGCGATTGGAAACGATTTGGTATTGGCAGGAAAGAGGTAGTTGAGATTTAAAATTCGGGAAATACTTTCAATGTAGTAGCGGGATTTTATAAGTCTAGTGACGATTTACCTTCTCGTGGAAAGTAGGTTTTACCTGTCTTGAATGAGCCCTGCTGTGGAATCCAGAAAGAAGGTGCTTCCTACTGATCTATCAAGAGCTACGATGAAACGCTGTGTTTGAATTAAATATTGAAAAATATTTTTAATAAAAATTAGAGAAATGAACTCGGCTATTTCCATTAACCGCTGTATAAATGGTACGGGCCAACATTAAAGGGGGAGGGGAATATCGAAAAGCAAGCCGGTATGAGCGTAATACGCATGAACGAATATCTTGACAATTTTGCTTCGCTCAGGGTAAGTGTGGGAGGAGTTACCCTACCGGTTTATTATTTTGGTGATCTCGAACTGCTCGTTTGATATTGGTTGCTCGGTCTAAATTATATAGTCTAAGGTTTCAGCATTTTCTCAATATTTTCCTTATTTTCAGTTTTTTTTTTTTTTTTTTTACTTTGAATACGTTTCTGCTATTTTTTTTACATTGAGAAATTTTCATTATTGACTTTTTTTTAGATGATGAAATTTTTTTAACGGATTTTTCTCATTTTCACATTTTTCATTTTTTAGGAGAAATTACAATTTTTTTTACATTTTTTCATTTTTGCAAGCTTTTTTAAATTTTTGACCGCTTTTTTTTAAATTATGAAAATGTTGGAAAATTTTTCAATTTTTTTTCAATTTTTTTTTTTATTTTGAATACGTTTTTATATATTTTTTTTTACATTTGAAAATTTTTACTTTCAGGTTTTTCTGATTTTTGACTTTTTCATTTTTGACCTCTTTTAGTTGATGAAATTTTTTAAACAGATTTTTCTCATTTTCATAATTTTTCATTTTTTAGGAGAAATTACAATTTTTTTTTACATTTTTCCATTTTTGCAAGTTTTTTTCAATTTTTGACCGTTTTTTTTTTTTTTTTCAATTATGAAAATGTTGGAAAATTTTTCTTTTTTTTTATATTATTTTGAATACGTTTTTATAATTTTTTTTTTCACATTTGAAAATTTTTACTTTCAGATTTTTCTCATTTTTGACTTTTTCATTTTTGAGCAAATTAAATGTTTTCAAATAATTTTTCATTATTTTTTTTAATATTTTTTCAAAAATTACAATGATAATGAAAAAATTTTTGAATTTTTCGATGTAATGTTTACTTTAAGATACTTCTCATTTGTAAAATCTTAATTTTTTTAATGTTTTTCGGCTTTTGACCATTTTTCATTTTTTACCAGGTGAATTTTGAATTTAAACAACGTTGAAGGCATAAAAGCATTTTCTGCGGAAATAACCTTTCAGATAGCTAATGTAATTTCTGAAACCTGTGCCTTGACTCTTTGAGTATGATCATTTCGAACAAATTAAAACTACGTACGAGTGAATAAAAACAAAACAAATATGAGAATGGATTCTTCAAGCCGACTGAGATCGTCATTGCAACCCCGAAGAATACTCCCTATAATGACGACGACGCCACGTCGAGTTTGTCTAACTACTTCGAGCAGCAACTAAAAGGCGAAAAATCGCGTTATCCCTCCTTATCTCGAGATATTGTAAATATAATTGAAAATCGGACGCATTATAACGGCTTTATGGCGACACTGACGTCTTCTGGCTGGCTGCGGATGTTTGACGAGGTACTTGAGTAGACTTCTTTCGCGTTAACTGCAGATTAACTCTCCATAACCGCGAGACGTACGACATATCTTCTCGAAGAGTGTAATAATGATACGCATCTCGTTGAGTATTCGCGTCATCATGGAAGGGTGCTCCGAGGTCTACACTTGGCACAGGCTTCGCGATTAAATGAGCCGAAAAAAAGATGTAATATTTTTCTATTCGTAATTAAAATAAAAGCTCAAACGACCCGCTTTTGGTAGCGGTCGTATGAAATTGATAAACTCCATATGAACACGGCACCCTATTCGTGTCGGAGAAATAGGCAACCCGCGCGTTACTTGGGGCCTTGATTGATGTTCGTATTTGTTCGATTGCATGCATAGTGTGTCTCTCGCCCATATACCGAAGAGAGCGTTAATTCGGTGAATTAGCTTTTTATGTTAACACGATAGTAATAGCGTTTGGATTTATTTATGTGTTTTGTACCAAATGGAGAAACTTATGTTTTTTTTTTTCATTTTCATTTTTGTTTATGTTTTTTTTTTTTTTTTTTTTTTTTTTTTTTTACATAAAATTGTAGTATCGCAGTTAACAACCAGTTGGACAGCTATTATAGTTGACAAAACATTTGTTTCTATGTAAACAAACAACATACACACACGAAAACGAATTTCGAAGTGAAAATTACGACTGCATAGATTTACATAATGCTTAAGTAATCGCCTTGGTAATGCACTCTTTGGTGCAATATGGTAGAGCTTAAAAGTAATGTAAGATTATATAATATTATTCTATTCTACTTGTCATGTAGGTAGGACTGGTTTTATATTTATGACACTATTTTCACATTTTGGGAACTCAGTACGCTTCGATATGATCACCGACGTAACGACTAGAGGTGATAGAGGAAACCTTTTCCTAGAAGCTTTCGACATTGGCAAAAATTCATAAAATACTGTGAAAAAGGATTCTACAATTAGTCGAATGGTAAAGAAAAACTGCCAACATTCTAACTTATAAAAAAATTTAATTTAATTTTCATGCACATTATATATTTTATTAAATAGGTTCTCTCGTGAAACATCTGCCAAATTTCGACCATACACGTAGATAGTACTTGAGTAGACAAACAAAAAATGTTATTTAGATAAATCGACCATGTTGCTAATTAAAGAGGTCACCATGAATTGAATATTGATTTGCAATTTTTTTGAAGCACAAATTTTTTCTAAAATTTGAATTTAATATCATGAATAACAAGTTGTTTTGAGAATAAACATTTTTTTTTTTTTGAGTGAAAATTGTTCAAAAATTAGAACTCAATGAGATACCAAAGGTGAAATATGTATTTTTTACTTGTATTCTCTCATAAGGAAAAATTTTTTCATTAAAAAAAAAATTCAAATTTACTTATGGATACTACTTTTGATAGAGATTAATTTAGGTTATTTACAAAAAGTTGAAAAAATTGAAATTTGCCAAGTATTGTCAATATTCAATCCACTATAACTCCTTCAGTTTGCAAAATAGCGAACTTATCGTGATAACATTTTTTTTTATCTGTTCAAGTGCTATCAGTGCTGGAATCACGGGACACCATGTAAATCTTCTTGAAAAATTTGGCGCTTATAAACTTCACTGAATAGTGCTTCACTCAGTAATTCTTCAAGATGACAAAATGTTTTAACAGAATGCAAACGCCCTTGTGTGTTATTTGACAATCTAATGAAAAATTGAATACAATTGTAAATAATATAAATGATTAATAACTATCGATATCTCAGCATGGAAACCCTCTCGTAGGAAATTTCGCAATTAGAAAAATTATCAAAATAATCCAAAGAACTAAAATTATAATATCATCTTCGAAATCTAAAAAATAATCTGCTGATGAATATCTAATAAAATTAACGACTTCCACGAACAATAATTAGATGCACAATGCTGTCGCATATACCTCCTGTAATCATCGCTAAATCGGAAAAGGAGCTAAAGGTAAACACGTGCGCAGAAAAACACGTCGCGAAGGGAGAAAGAGGATGTATGTTGAGAAAGGAGTAATAACGAGCAGCGTCGTAATAATAAATAGTATACTCGAGCTAAATGCGTGAATACTTTAAAATTTCGCAGCACAAAAGCACGATAATGCGGAGAGCTATTTTGCAAGGATGAGGTTGGCGGGAGTATAAACGTTTCAGGAAATCTGTATGCGAATGTATATGTGTAGTATGGCTACCGGCTAAAAGCATCGTCGTCTATTGTTCTGTGTATTCTTTTTCTGTTCATTTCTCTTCCCTGCTATGCCATTTTCATCGACTGTGCAGCTTTTTTACTTTGTTTGGTTGATGGGAAGAAAGTTGTACGTTGAACTCATTTCTCTACGAGGAAAAAAAGAAAAGGGTTAAAATGGCGGAATTGGTATTTCGTTTTCGTTCTTAACACGTTGTTCATTTTTGCGAGTAACCTATTCGTTTTGGCTTGATAACTAGTCCCTACTTACGGGCAGGTGCGGTGTCGAATATTCTAATATAATTGCTTATTTGAACCAGCATATCGGCTTCGGCAGGCCTTGAATATGCGAGTATTGTTATAGATAAGCTATTTAATTACGTCGGTGATTAGGGTTAAGGGCTGCGAGCGTTGCATTCGAATGGTACCAAAGTAATTATTTTACTCTTGGGTGATCGTTTAAGTAGGTCATTTCAAGATTGGTTTTGCTTATAGCTTGGATTTGTCATACTCAGAGTACATGTTATTTTTCGTATTCGATTATAGTAATTACATAATATGATAATAATGCTCAACGATCAAGAGAAGTTGTATGGAAAAAGCTTTTATACGAAACGATAGGATTCACTCCCCTATCATGTATAAGCTTTAGAATTACATTCGTAATATTTTGTAATAGGCATTTTGGACAAAGGTGGAACTAACCCCTACTCTTTAGAAAGCGAATGTGATTCGACTTTATTTGGAAATAGTTTAGCGAAATTGAATTTTTATATCTTGAAAATAAAAGGGTCAAACAGTACCTTTCTTTGAAGATGGGCAGATATTTGCTGTTCCTAACTCTATAACAAGGCTATTTTTTTTTTTTTTTTAGAAGATTTTCTACATCCCCGTTTCCTCATAAACGACGACAAAGACAAAGCAAAATAGTTGTTTTTATCTGATGCTATGTGATTCGCGAAAAAGAATTGTTTCGTCGATGTTTCTCTCTTGGTAGGTGAATGAAATTCTTTTTGAAAGAATGAATGTTGTGTCCTTATGTCAAGTTTGTAGCGTTACTGTATGTTAAGAGTTTTAAAGTATGTATTGGTTTTTAGTCTTATATAAGTGAGTTTTTAATGAAAAACTGAAGCATTGCAGAGTACTACTAGGAAATATGTAGAAGCCATCGAGATAGTAGTCTCTAAAACTTCACGTCTCTAGACTATTTGTAGTAGACTGATAATATCCATTGCAACATACAGTGTATTTCGTTTCAGTGGAATCGCCTTCATGCTACATGTGAGGCAACTATTATGACACCTATGTATAATACTCGAAATTATATTTTTTCACGTTTGCGATGATCAAATTTGAAAATTTTTTATTGCGTGCCACGGTGAAATTCCTGAAAAAATAAAAAGGAAAAAGTTGAAGAAAAACAAAAATATTAAACAAATAATTTTGATGCAAGTTGTTTCGAATTGCCATTTAAATAACGAAATTTTATTAATAAATGCATAATTTTCTATATTTTGACATTTGAAAAAATGGAATACATCATATCAAAAAAACATCGTTGCCAATTTGACCATCAGCACACAAATTTTCAACAATTTTTATTACAATCTAAAAATAAATTTGAATCATGTAAGTTAAATCCCTTTTGTTCAAAATTTTTACGTAGTTAAATATTCGTTCAACAGAGACCTCCTTTTTCTCTAATATAATTATTGAAATTTTTCTAAGGTTTTAAAAGTTGAATGATCATCTCCTCTCCTTTCTGATTGATCGTTACAATCTGCTCCATCTGATCTTGGAAATATAGTATTACCTGTAATATGAATACTAAGAAAAATTATTCAAGTAGCAAGAAAAAAGACAATACGAGGAAAAAAAATGTAACATATCATTACTTCAGTTTCAACACAATCGCGTACAACAGTTTCTGTATTTTTACATTTTGGTATGAAAAATATTGACAACGCACAGGCGTGGATACTTATTAGTTGCTGCAGTCAGATGACTCAGATTTGATATCTCTTGTGTAATGTAAATGTTTTATATGGACAACCTCCATAAGTCTCATTTTGTATAAAGATATTTTCTAAATTCCTAAAAGGTTTCATATCCTAAGATTGTCTTTCAACTTATGATAAGTCCCTTTGATTTAGTTCTGAATACTTCTGCTACGTATCTTGCTGTAATTATAAGTACTTTTTCCAAATCCTTAAAACATTCTATGTCTCATAATTGTCTTTTAGTTCATGACAATATGTCCCTTCCATTACTTTTAGGGATATTTGCTATGTGTCTTGTAATGAGTATGAATGGTTTTTCCTAACGCTCTAGAATGTTTCATGTTCCCAGCTTGTGATGAGTCCTTTTCACTTAGCTCTAGAGACGTCTGCTTCTCATCTTACGATAATTATGAGCATTTCTTCCAAACCCTTAGAACATTTTATATCCCCTGATCTCTTTCAGCTTGTGATGAGTTCCTTTTATTTAGTTCCAGAGACTCTGCTACGCATCTTGCAATAATTATGTGGACTTTTTTCAAATTCCTAGAACATTCTATGTCCCAGAATCGTTTTTTAACTTATGATCTTTTACTCAGTTTTGGAGACCTCTGCTTCACATCTTGCAGTAATTATGAAGACTTTTTCCAAATCATTAGAGCGTTTTATGTCCCCAAATCTCTTTCAGCTGGTGATAAGTCCCTTTGATTTAGTTCTAAAGACCTCTGCTACGCATCTTGCTATAATTATGTGGACTTTTTCCAAATTCCCAGAACATTCTATGTCCCAAAATCGTTTTATAACTTTTAATCTTTCACTCAGTTTTGGAGACCTCTGCTTCACATCTTGCAGTAATTATGAAGACTTTTTCCAAATCATTAGAACGTTTTATGTCCCCAAATCTCTTTCAGCTGGTGATAAGTTCCTTTGATTTAGTTCTAAAGACCTCTGCTACGCATCTTGCTATAATTATGTGACTTTTTCCAAATTCCTAGAACGTTCTAAAATCGTTTTTTAACTTATGATCTTTCACTCAGTTTTGGAGACCTCTGCTTCACATCTTGCAATAATTATGAGGACTTTTTCCGAATCCTTAGAACGTTTATGTCCCTAAATCTCTTTCAGCTGATGATAAGTCCCTTTGATTTAGTTCTGTGGACCTCTGCTACACATCTTGCTATAATTATGTGGGCTTTTTCCAAATTCCTAGAACGTTCTATGTTCCAAAATCATCTTTTAACTTATGATCTTTCACTCAGTTTTGGAGACCTCTGCTTCACATCTTGCGATAATTATGAGGACTTTTTCCAAATCCCTAAAACCTTCTATGTCCCCTCATTTAGTTCTAGAGGTCTCTGCTTCACATCTTGCGATGATTATGGGGACTTTTTGTCTCCTGATCTCATTTAACTTATGGCAAGTCCTTTCAAGTTAGTTCCAGGCACCTCTACCGCATATTGCAATAAATATAAAGAATTTTTTCAAATCGCTGTTTGACCATTTATTCACTTCTGAACTGACAGTTTGTTTTCCATTTTAATTTCAATTTTCTCCGTTAATCTCCCGGGAATCGTGCAGTTTGTTCATCCATTTTTTTATTATTTTTTTTATCTTTTATTTTTTTTAATTTATTGAACATTTTATTTAGTATTGTAGTTAAGTATATTTAGCCATGGGTTTTTATTTTTATTGGAAATTTCCAACCCTTTTTGTATGGATACATATATGTTGGAAATGACACGTGAACAAATTTCATATCGCCTTCTATGTACGACTACCCGGTTAATTATCCCAAATGGCAATGAAAATATTCTTCGGTTACAGCAGTCGTGCATCCGTTTCTCGTCATTAATTGGGAAATGAATTTGCACGACAAACGCGAATGCCTAAGCGATAATTAATACGACGCAGACTAGAAATTAATTCGTTTTCGATATCGTCGATACAACACTCAACGCTTCGCCGTATCGTTAGCGGATATAATTTGATTCTCTCGGTCGCTTATCGACAACCGCGCCACGCATCCCTTCTCGTAACCTTAATAGCGATCAAATTCCGAATAAAATTATTTTCTACGTACTATATAGCAGTATGCTAGAGAAGGCAATCGGTTAACGACACTACAGATAATACGCTTATACCAACAATTCGGATGGCCTGGAGCGAGAGTTAATTGTAATTTGCGGACGCCCATGCAGGGACGTGGTTTCACGCTTTTTACCTAAAAAAGGACATAGCGGATCTGATAATTCCCATGGAAACGCCGGCATCACTTAGGGGGGTTGCTAGCGCGTCGATTTGAACTAAGTCGTGCAGTTTTCTTTTGTTATTATTTTTTTTTCCAACAGCGATTCGTGTTATTCAGGCTTGGGAACTAATAGCCTAGAAAATTTATTTAAATTTTGTATATTCGTATGAATTTGGAGTACGCGATACGGCTCATTTGACAGCGAAGATGGTAAAACGGAGTTGATTTCGCGACCCCTTTACCATCAGACGCACGTATAAATGCTATACGCCTTACACCGTCGATTCGAGCAAATTTATTTTTATTTTTTTCCTCCGCAAATTAAGATCTGGAAGATGGTACGCGATACCGTAGCAAAAAGGGATTAAGCGGAGTACGAGTCGAATAAACCCAGTATAGCGAGCTAGGATTTGCGATGTCGATGGACGTGCTCTATATTTGGGCCATAGGAGGTTACTTTTTCCCTCGTTTACTTCACGATGCGTACTCGAGGGGATTAAAAGTGTTGCCAAAATGTTTCGTTGGAAAAATTCATTGTCTTATCGGAGTCAATTTGAAATTCGAAGGAAGCTTTTTAGAAGTCATGATGCGTTGAGATTTCTTTCATTATGGGCGCTGTCGCTCCTTGACAATTGGAGCAGCTAAAATCCTGAAAAATTACAAGCGCAATTGTTGTGGCTACACTTTCATTTTCATGCATGCTGGAATTTCTTCCAAATCGTAGGACTTATTTTCATTTTACTCTAATAATGTACAATCGTAGCTATACATATATATTTTCTCATTGTTTTCGCAGATTTTATAGTGCACCAAGTCTGAAAACAACCCCTTATCCTTTTCAAAACCACTTAAGCGGTAGCGTAACTTGACATTCCTTCTGGGGGGGGGGGAGAGACAGAAATCATAGAACAAAAATTTTTTTATTACTAATTATTTACATAATATTACAAAATAAGGCTTATTACGCTCTTTAGATGTAGCAAAAACTTCGATTACATCAGATACTTCAACTGTTGCACTTGTATGGATGTTTAATGCTCACAAATACTTTCCAATTCGAAATAAAAAAATGAATGTTCGAAGGGTCTCTGAGGGGGCCGGCCCGTATTTAGGCCACTGCACTTGAGGAGTTAAATTTTGAACAAATGTAGTATTTCTTGCCATGTAATAATCGTATGAATACTTATTTCTCAAATTATAACTATTTGAGGCTCCTCAAATTATCTTCACATTGTTAAGATTCGCCATTTTGGATCCATTTTGCGAAAATTTAAAAAGTCATATTCTGGTCACTAACTAATCCTACACACAAAGTTTGGCCATTCTAGGCCGATTTGGTGATGAGATATGGAAGATTCATGAAATTTACTGCAGCAATTTCCCCTCCAAAAGTCGTTTTTTGCTCTAACTCCCCTTCAAAATCACTGAGGAAGCTAAAATCAAAATAGGTTTGTCACTTGGGCTCATTTTATCATATGACACAGCAATAAAAATTTTAGACCCCTCCTGTACCCCCATCACTATTTTAGGCTGATAACCCCGCCTTCCCCCTCCAACATTATGTATGGAAGTGAATTGGGGATATAGTATACAACTTATGCCCAATAACCATGTGAATTCATATTAATTACATTTTTACGAATTTGAGGCTCCTTAAGCTTTACTCAAAATTTGATAATCTGCCATTTTAAATCCATTTTGATCCAAATTGAAAAGGCCTTATTCTGGTCACCTACTAACTCCACACACAAAGTTTGATTTTTCTAAGTTAATTTGGTGAGGAGATATGTAAGATTCAAGAAATTTCATAACTCAAAACTTCCTCAAAAAACCATTTTTTCCTTGAACTCCTCTCTGAATGCACTTAAGAAGCTGAAATTTGGATATGTTAGTGTCCGTGACTTACTCTTTCATATGAAATCAAAAGCGAAAAATTTTAGCTTTTCGCCCCTTCTCCAGCCCTCCTCAAAATTTTAGCGATCCATCTGTTGAAATTTTTCGAAAAAACAAGAAAATCAGTTTTGTCGCATTTCTAAGAAGAGTCTCTTACTTAGTTTTGAGCGAATTTCATGAATGCTTCTCAGCACTACGCGTGGGAAAAAATGTATACCTACCAAAAAATTCGACATATGCCAGATGATTACAAATTGTGTGAAACGCAAAGATTTGAAGAACCTACCCTCCCCTGACCCCCTTCTCAAATCGGGTAGGCTGAATTGCTATCATGTGCAAGTTGAAAACTCAGCTAAAAAAAGGAGAAAATTTTACATCATTAAAATGAATAATTTTCAAATTAAGAATAAGGAACCGATACATTCAAGAGCCCCAGAAACTTTTGCTCCTGTGATTGTGAAATACATATGTTCAACTCTGAGAAAAGGATGTAGAAAAATTGAATTTTATTATAATTTGCATTTCAATGAAGTGAATGAGTAGGTTTCACGAAAAATTTGATGGAAGGTGAGAGCCTCAATTGTCCATCTCACAACGTACGATTTCGGGGTTTTTAATCGCATAAAATTTTTACTTCTAGAGTTTTTTTATTTTGTTAAGCGTCGTTTTTTCCGTAATAACAGATCGAATTTCTTTCGAAGAGCATTCTTTTCGTTGATAATACAATCGATATGTTGATTTATCCTTTCTCGAAATAGATCGAAATCATGGGATACTTCTGTATCCACGCCTCCACGGTCTCTAATAATTTTACAATTTTTCTAGGTCGATATTTTCATCGCATTCAGCCATCTCTGTAGTGAAAAGAATTTATATTAACATAAATGAATTTTCTCAAAAATCAAACAAACAAAAAAAAAAACATCGATATTGCATTTTATACTGAGCATTGAGTACGCTGGGATGTGAAAAGAAATAAAAAGTTGAAATCGTTCTCAAGAATTTATTGTTTTTTAGTTTTTTTTTTTTTTTTCGCTTCGATATTTATGGCTGTTTTGCGTTACCATCACTATAGCAATATGGGTGTGCAGTGTGCACATGTCTCGCGATTGTTATATTTTCATCGTATGATATGAGAGGCGAAAGAACGGAAAACGGATATGAAAAACTGGTGTATTTTTCTGCTAAAAAGAAAACTCGTCGGCGTCTCGGCGCGTAGCTATATAGGCTACCTATATCTTAGAACTGAGAGAAGGAACGTGATGAAGAAAAAATAATAAAAGGAACTGCAAATGAAAAACGGCGAAAACCATTTGACGATTGAAGTAAGGAAAAACTGAGTCTAAAATGGATAAGAGGGTAAGACAACAATATAGCTTTTACATTGAACGATGAAAACAATAATTGGAAAATATTGGCGACAAATATCGATGGTCTCGATAGTAATCGAAATTGAAATTATATTTTTCCGGCACGAGAGTATTTTTTGGTAACTCGATTCCAAAGCTTCGATGAGTATGGTCGAAATTCTCGACGAGTATTTTCGCTCTTTATCGTACCAGCGTCGTTTCGCTGAACACCAGGTAACGATGTGCGTTTACCGTTTCCTTAAATACGGGAGGTATTCAGAGAGGGGCTTTTTTAACCCTTAAGCCGACGAATGATTTACGAGCGTTGAAGTAAAAACTAGCTAAGGCGAATAATTGGCTTGTAATTATCGCCAGTTTTACGTTCGCCACCGCTCGGCGTAATTTTATTAAGAAATTGCGACAGTTAATTTTCCACGGCGGCGGTTTCGTCGGCTATAAATTCGTGCACGGTTGCGGTAATTCTTATATTCGTGAATTTTATGGAATTTTTCGAAACTCTCGTAACAGAAAAAATAAAGCGAGCGGCGAGCGCCAGTTTACGATCTCGTCGTGGCGTGGTACACGACAAATGATTTAAGATTATTGCAATCGAATCGATCCGCTTTTTTGAAGCGTCGATGTTTTTAAATGAATCAAATTACTAAGCAGCGAAAACGCTGCAAATGACACGATGCGATGGAGCACAATAGAAACGAACGTAATTCGGCAGCCTTTGCGCGTGTATCGGGTTAAGCGAATCGCGCCGCGTGTACGATAAAGGGGTCTCTACCAGACTCGAAATACTTGAAACCCTTCGAAGCTCAGAAGGAAGTTGCACATTACGCGGAAGTGACTTAGTCGTGTGGACTATTAGTTAGTGGGAATTTTCGTGCGTATTTTCGGCGGAAATTTTTTCATGACTTAATGTGAAATAGTTTTCGCAGTTTATAGTGTTGTGAAATTTTTCAATGAACAGTTGCCCCAATGCGTGTAATATTTGGAGCCAAATGGAATGGGTTCCGGCGTGTCTAAGGCTCAGTATGTAAGTAAATACTAGACAAAAATTAACGTACTCCAGAATTGGAATTTTTTTCATTTCTCCAATTTGTGGCATCCGTTATGTAATCACGTGCACGTCCATACCGTTATTTGTGTTTCGACGAATCTTTGAAGTTGCCAAATTGTGTAACGTAATTTCTAATTTAATTTCTGGGACCCTTTTTAATACGATACCAAACGCTTGAGGCCTGTTATGAGGGTACTCGTACTCTCGTAGACAGCTTATTAACATAAACGAAATGACGCCCCTAGCTCACGCTCGCTGATTCATCAGTAAAAAAGTATTTTATCAACATTTCGCCAAACTTCAATTTTTTTATTTCAACTCTTCTTTTTGATAAAACTGAAACAGTAATGTCAAAAAACATGTTAAAAGTGTAGGAAATGTTACCCCAACCGAGGACTTCTGATGCGGAAAAATAACGTAATCTGAAAAGAATACGATTGCTACGCGGAAACGTTGACTAAGTTTTTCTTTTCCCCAAAAAACGGAAACGAAACTTCGTCTCTTTGGTGTTGACGAATTTCCATCGTGGCAACTCGTCTTCGATCTCGACTGTTTTTTACCACGAAGTAGTTTGCGGTGGCTTTTGCGTATTTTGAAAATGACAGGGTATTGAAGAGGGAAATTCCTTTGTTTTGAATCGACTGACTCATCGTTTGAGGTGTTTTGGAGAAATATTCCATCTTAGAGAAAGGGTCAGGGAGACCCCAGAATTAGTCATTAGATAAAAATAATTTTTGGGTCCTGCTTTTCAATTTTTTCTGATATTCAATTATAGTTTTGAAGAAATTTAATGATTTTTAGGTCTACACAATTTCACATATTTCGATAACTTACCCTCGCAGGAATTGCTCTAGACTTGAAAACCTTCCAGTTTCTCTCACATTCTCAACCACTGTCACCATATCCCATTCTTTTCACTTTCCTTAGACAGATAAATCTATTTCAGAAAATATAATCTACCTTCTCTAGCAAATGTGCTTCTGGCCACAGTTGCAATATATGACATAATAGGAAAAAAATTAATTAAAATTATAAAAAAAATTTGTAATCTGAAATTCAGATTTCCATGCCTTTTCAGAAACCTAGGCAAGGAGGGAATTTCTCTCCTTCGCCCTTCCTTCTCCTCAGCCCTGATGAGAGAGAATGAATTGAAGAATTTTCGAGTAATGGCATTTTTTTCTATGAGTATTTTAAAGCCAATAAATTGCATTTGTTAGGAACGAAAACGATGTTTTGAGTGGATGGAGATTAATATGTGATATAACGTTATAACTTTTAATCTAAGCGATGCAATTCATTAATGTGAATGTTGAAAATTGAAATCCCCAATAAAATGTGAAAGAAATTCGCAAATGAGCGTTTTAGTAAAACATTGTTACCCCCATTTAGGAATGGGAAATAACCGTATAATTTTAATGGGTAATCGATAATACCTTTATAATTAAAAATTGTTGATTTTGTTTCATAATGGTTTATATCGTATGAGTAGCAATCATCGTCCCCAGTTTCTTGTCTCAAAGACTTTCGCGACCATCTTCATCCGCAAATGACAGAGGTAGTAGAAAAAAAGGAAACTGAAGAAGAAATTGAAGACTAAATAATTATGCGAAAAAAAAAACAATTTTGCAATTTTTTTTTTGTGAGAAAATCCTTACTTATATGTACATTTCACCACCCAGGAGTTCGATTTGAAATATGTTTTATTTCTGTGAGTTATCGATCACAAGATTTAAACTATTTAGAGGTCTCAACTATTCCCCAAATCTTAGTTTATTCGCCATATTAAGTACATTTCGATATTACCTTTAGATATAATATTCTAGTTTCAAACTGGTATTACTCACGAAATTTGAATATCTTAGGTACACTTGGTAAGGAGATTTAGTGTGCCGGCAAAATTTCATAGCTCAGTTTCCATTCCAAAAGTAATTTTTTGCTCCTACGTCGTTTTAGCCGTGCAAAAAAAAATTGGAGGTGCTATTTTATTATTTGAGGTGGATCATAATAACTTTTGAAATGTGAAAAATTTTCATTACTCGAAAATTCGTTTTTTTTTTTTTTTTTTTTTTTTGAAGAATACGAATTTTGTAAAATTTTAACTTCGTAACTTCAATCATGACAGGGGGCGGAGGGGGGAAAATGGAGTTTTTAGGCTGAAATTTTTATGAGGTAGTTTTAAAGTCATTTAGCATTTATTATGAAAAACCTTTTTACATTTCCAAAAAACATCGAAATTCGGCTGACCCTACTAAATATAGCGCACACGCGAACAAAACCACAGCCATGACTTTCCTCTTCATTCACCCGAAATACATTCCTATATTTGGCTCGCGAAACGCATCCTCCCGCAGGTACCATATTGCCGAGATCGCGTCACTTTCCAGTGTCCCAGTCTACTGCGTTCGAAACGTGCGTGATTTATATGGAGCGCATACATCTCGACTACTAATACGTCCCAATACTGGCACGTAAATTGGCCAGTGTCGTTAATGGAGCCATTAGTAAATTTAACCCTTTTGTCGTCGAATCTCGTGAATCAAAGGTCCGATTTATTTACAACCCTACCCGGAAAATTCTCCATTTTCTGATAGAAATAAGGATTAAGCCTGAAAGTTCACATATTATCCCAACTACGATTTTAGAGCGACACAAAAATTTTCAAAATCATCCGCCAACTTGACAACAACTGGAAAATTTCAACGGTGACTGTTTTCGCGTACATCGATAAAAGTTTACCCATTTGAATAACAATGCACTCCGAACGGTGGATTTGAAAAAGCACCCTTTCCATAACCATAAGCTCACAGCGCGACACATACGTCGTAAAATGTTGACATATACGAATAATATACGTGTAATCGAGAAAAAATACTACCATTTGTCACGATATCGAGTAGGCCATGCTCGTGTAGCTTTTTAATAACGATAAACATTTGTATAATAAGTACTTCCGCGTTAGTATAGTAATCCGACGAGCTGCGTAAAAACTTCGATTCTAACTGAATTTTTTCGTGGTGGTAAATCAAAAGGTCATGTTCTATACATTGAGTTGAAGTAAATTGACAGCAATTTTCTTATGCATTTGAATGAGTGAATTCGCACTCTGAATGTATTTGTAATATTCGCTTTGCTTGTAATTACATTTTGTAGCTTTCTCTTTGGAAAAATAATCAAGTTTTTCATTCATTCGAGAGGCGAGTCTTCTTTTAATGATTTTTTCATTTCTTCGCTTTCGTTGCACAATGTACAATAGAAGATATTACTAGGCTATGCCACCACAATAGGTCTGCAATTAACGCCATATCGGTTGAAATAACCCTCAAGATATACTATAAGCAGTCGTCACGTTATTGTTATCAGTCTACGTATCATCGTTTATTCGCATGAATTTTTTTCTCAGGTATAAAAACATTTTCCTTTTCCCTTCACATCGCAGTACTACAGCAGTATCGTGTACCAGTTACCAACGTTTTTACCAAATGACGTACAAATATCCTGGTTTCACGTTACGTGTCGCAGGAAAAAGGCAAATCGGTGTAACGACGTTCTTGCCATCGTTACTGTGCGCTTTGTAAATGACATTTTAACGTTTGGTTTTACGCGTAAACGTACCAGAGCTTCCCCTCATCTTATGTCGTACGATTCACTGATAACAGTTTCCATCTGTTTTTGGTTTAAGCGTCAGTGTGGTATTTTTTTGCCAAAAGCTGTTCTTGTTTTATTAAGCGAACGTGTCGAGTTTTAAACGGTTTTTTATTATGGTGGTGCCTGGTGCTTTCGTCGTTTCAGAGATTTTATGCCATGACAAGTGGGCTCGATTTAGATGTTGAAACGAAGATGAAACGTATGATGGTAGAATGTCATTTAAATGACCTATAAGAGACTAAGGGTTAATGCTCTGTGCAACAACAGCATAAGAATTCACTCGAGGATGGAACATGAATATACTTTTCATAAGTTATCCAACAATATCACTAATTCGAAACGTAAACAGAGGTACCTTGGTCACCTTTTGCATATGGTCCATATAATGTTACATGGCATAATTATGTTAAGCGGTTACAGTGAAGATCCTAAAAGTACTAAGTTTCAAATATCCTTAACTCTCCTCCTATGGGTCGTTTAAAGAAAATGTTCTTATGAAAGTTGTAGGAATTTAATGCCGAACAAAACTACTCCGAGTTGTTTTTGCTTCAGATTATTTAGTGAAGTATAATTTCTTACAGTGTAGTAAGGTTTATGGTAGTACAAAATTGAAATATTTACAAAAAACGAATGCCTATTAGCGATTGAATAGAGATCAAGCATAATATGCTCAGATACCGATAACAGAAAAGAAAAACATCACTTATTTACTTGAAATTTCTATCACACATCGCAGATTACATCAACTACATTTCTCATTACTCCAGTCAAGTTGAACGTTACCTCCTATAGCAAAATTTTGAAGTTCTTCATTCTCTCTATAGTTCATTCAACATGAAGTTGGGCAGATACTACTGAACGACTCATTCTGCTTCGATGAAGAAACCACGATCGTCCATCACATAATCATCAGAGTCAAGTTTTTGTAGGAGATTGGAGTGATTAAAAACAAACATAAAAAGATGTCAATCTTGTGGAAACACATGCATTTTTTGTTCCTTTGCTTGTGTTATTATAATTAAGAACGCAGCAGTAATTACCATTGTTAATAAGGAATACCACAACAATAATTCATAATTCACCATTATTTATTTCACATTTTTACTATAGTTAAACAAAAAATATGGATTAGAAATTAAAAATTTACATCAGCTCAATAATGATAAGAGCAAAATGGGTACATATTAAACATTAATTACAAAATACCACCGCTTGCCTCTCCACATAAAAGGTAGCAAGAAAGTACTCATGAATTATCGGTGGCGTCGAAACCACAGATACAGTTCCTAAACATGCATTATCTCTATTATGGATAATTTTCAAACCAAATAATCGGCCAGTGTTTTATAATACACCGGATCATCACCATACTTTAAGTCATTGCTCATGATAGACAATGATAATGATACAAGCATTAACAAGAATACAGGAGTCTATTCGTAAGCTATCAACATTAGCTGATATTAAACGAGAGTTCAGAATACCTGACATTCGGAGATGTTATTCAGATTTCAATATTAACTTGTTCGAAAACAGTAAATGCAAAATAAAAACGTTAATTACATTTTTAAACTTATAAATGTTAATAACGCCACGAAATTTTCGAATTAAAGTGAGATACAAACAATAAACAGAAGTATCTTCGCTTACTATAAAAATAGCCAAAATAGGGGTATATGCTAAATTTAATATTTTCGATTTGGGCAACACTGTTTGAATACTCTACATCAGCAAATGGGACTCTTCCGAGTAGTGGCGCGCTAGTGTCGTGTTTAAATGCAAATGGTGTAATCAGTTCTGAAAACGGGGAATTTTAGCTGCCAGTTGTGGACTCACACAGTAAAAAGGTTTAAATAATTTGAAAATAAATCAAATAAATGAAATGAAATACTTATTTATCATTTTGGTCAATAAATGAGATTATTTTGTGTATCACTCGTCGTTAGTGAAGTGCATGAAATAATGAATTTCTTCTATAACAATAACACTGGGATTCAATTTATCATTGCAATTGACGAAAAAACAATTAATTATATTTAAAATGATTCAGTTCAGTACCAGAATTATTAATTCATTAGTCATTACCAATAATGAAATTTTATCATACGTTATCAATTAATTGAAATCCCCGTTTTCAGTAGTTCATCGTTTTACTACCAGGTACCGACTCTTTCGCTGAAGGATCCCAATGAAAGGGTGGCAAATGACGTCTAAGCGAAGCGTCACTGCTTTAATTTTTTTTATAAATTTTAATCTCGGTAAAAAAATCACAAAGAAAAAATCCTCGGTCTCACCCCCTCCCCCCATTCCCACCAATAGTGAGCGCGCAAAAATATATCCTGATGGAAGAATGTCGTCGAATAACTTTATTGTTCTAATCAAGTACGAAAATAATTTCGCAAAAATGAGCTTTTTGACGAGGTACATGCTTCTTTAAATGAGGCCAATTAAGTTTCAAAATAGCTTTCGTTTCAACTCTTTGCTTCATCTTGGATCCGAAATAACAAATAAACGGAACCCGTTAACAATACGTAAAAGTTGCGCATAAATTCGGTTTAAAAAACGCCCGCGAGCTCGAGCGGCGAGAATGCGATTTGCGAAATTAATCTAAAATATATTTATCCGTTTTAATGGAAACGGCGTAAGGCGAAAATCCCTTCTCCGTATAGTTTCTCGAATGCGGCGAGGATAGTAAACGCGATGCTGTCGAGAAAGGGCGCAATGGATTTAAGTAAAGACATTAAAAGCGGGTAATCTTAACAACGAGCGAAACGTTAATTAGTACATCGCTGCTTTTAATTAATTCCGAATACACCTATTAGAAAGAGGCATTCGGCGTGCATCGTTGGGCTAGCGTTTAAATTTGAAAATACCATTATTCGAGCTCTTCGTTTTATATTAAATATCTTCATTAAACGGTGTAAATGAGAAGGCTATTTTTTCGTTCACGTTTTCAATTATTAAGTGCGAGGAGTCGGGCTTTGAAAAAAAAAGCGAGATAATTTTTTTAAAAGTTGATGGCTAGAAGTGTCGAAAACTGCAATAAAATTCGAGCTTGGTCGATTATGATATCATCGCGACATTTGTCGCCGCATAAATTCTGGAAATTGCGATTGTTTCGCGCCAAGACGATTTTATATGCGAGAAATAAGCTCGCAAACGGGGCTTGGGAAACACTAAACAGTCACTGGCGGATTAGAGAATTTCCGAGGGCGCGAATGAGCGTAGATTTTCTTACGCAAACTTAGTTGGCAGGCGATTTTTTTTATGTCGATGAAACGAAGCAAAGTTGCAAGTTTGAATCGCACGTTATTTGTATTGCGGTCGAGCGAAACATGGAAGCGACCGAGTGTCGTCTGACAGACTAACCCTCCGGTTATTTCGGCTGACGAATTTGAAACGTTACACTTGTGGTACTTGTGTTCTGAATCGATGGGGAAATTTAACAATGACCGAGGTCGATGTTGTGGCGCGTGGTGTCGATGCTCGTTAGAATTTTTTACTTATGTGGTATTTTTTACGTTGAGCGAAATCAGCGAATCCCTGTGGAAACGAGTATTCCCAAAACAATGGTAAACCTTTTGCCTCTAAAGTGTGTACTGTGTTACCATGGACTCGATAGGAAAGTTTGTAAGTTGTTGTTGGAGATTTTTTTTTTGGTAATTGAATTTAGTCAAATGAATCCTATTGGCATTTACATTTTCAAGAACTTGGAAGAAGTTGGTTGATGATCGCATCAGCATTTTTATTCATTTCGAGGGAAGGTAGATTAGTTATATTCTTATTTGTGTTTTTTCATGGAATTACAAAGAAAGTGGATTTATAAAATCAGAACTTTAAAACCCTTAAATGGCACACTCTGTGAAATTCACAATATTTGTTTCAACCTTGCGCCTGTGATGATATGGGTATACTAATAGCATTGAACGCAAGGGCGCATGAAAGGATATACTTTGGGAACTTTATTACATGTTTTATTATTTTTTTATGGAATTCAGGGGTTCTTATACTTGGCCAATCTTAATATTAAAAAAAAAAATCTTAATACGTTAATGGCACACTATGTGAAATTCACATATTTTACCCTTTACTAACAGTTTATAAATATAATGGGTATTTTCCCTGGAACATGATATTCTACTGTTGCTTCAAATATTTTGGACAAACTAGGTATTGGATTAAAAAATTATTCAGGGATACTCGAATTTTACGATGCGTAAAAAATCTGGTAATATTTCTCCTATTAATAAGTTGCTAAGCAAAATAAAAAAAAAGTAATTTCTTCGCGAAAATCTTAACCACTTCATTTTTAGTAAATTCTACAAGTCAATCTCATCACCATGTCCATAAACGATGAATTATATCAACTATTATTCGACGAAGATTACATTTTTCCGGACGACGAGGATACCGACCAAGATCCAGATTACATTGAGAAAGAAGACGAGGAGGATGATGAGATTGTTGCTGACGAGCCAATAAATAGACTAAGTAACGATCCTAAAAAGTATGTCGGGAAAAATGGCTACGCGTGGACTATACAACCAAAAAAAAGAATCGGACGAGCGGCACCAATGAAAGAAACAATTTACGTGCCCGGAGCAAAAAGTGCTGCCGCTCAACAAAAAACTCCTGAAGACATTTGGAAAACGTTGATCAGTGCAGACATTATTGAAGAAATTATTATCCATACAAATGAAGAAATTCGGTATCGCAAAGAACTACGGGAAGCTGAAGAAAGATTAGAGCAAAGTTACCATCATGAAACCAACGAAAAAGAAATTTTGGCCATGATTGGATTACTCTATATATCCGGTGGTCAAAAATCTTCAAAAGTAAATATCACGGATTTGTTGTCAGTTGAATTTGGATCATCGGTGTTTCGTGCAACCATGAGTGAAAAAAGATTTGGCTTTCTTCTGTCGGCTCTACGATTCGACGATAAAACGATGCGGCCGCAAATGGTAAAAGATGATAATTTCGCAGCAGTTCGAACGATATGGAAGTCATTTATACGTAACTGCGAACAAAATTACTCCCCTTCGAAAAACCTTACAATTGATGAACAGTTGGTAAGTTATCGCGGTAATTGCCGGTTTAGGATGTATATTCCGTCTAAACCAGCTAAATACGGGATAAAGATCGTGATGATTAACGACTGTTCCACATCTTATATGTTTAACGCGATCCCATATGTAGGACTTTCCGAAAATGAAAAAAAAGGGAAGTCGATGGAGGCAAAGGCTGGTGGTTCTAAATCTACTGAACGTAAACTTCCAAAATTAGATAAACCAGTTAAAGAAACGGCTGGTGCATATTATGTAAGAACTTTGAGTGAACCAATTCACAATACTAATTGGTCGATCACAGTCGATAATTGGTTTAGTTCGGTGGGACTTTTCGAATGATATTATATACCTTAAATGCAAAAAAAAGTGGACAAAATGCACAAAAATTACCGCGAAAAAAATTTTTACTTCAGCTAGGTTTAGCATTACTTAAACCGCACATTTTGGACAGACTACATAATCCAAGAATTCGAATAGACATCAAAGAACTCATTCGTAAAGTTCTCAAACTTGAGCCTGAACCTCCATCGACTTCTGCAGAAAGTTGTAGAAGTAATGAAGATAGGCCTAGACGTGCCGACGCTGCAACCTGTTATATATGCCGTGATTTAAAAATCAGTAATCCCCCCAAAAAAGTAGGTAATTGTAAAGTTTGTAATGGGCCGTTTTGTGGTAAGCATAGAGCAATGAGATGCGTAAATTGTGAATAAATATAATTTATGTATCTTCTTCGAAATAAACACGTACTTTTCAAACTTCGTACTTTGCTTTTCATCTATTATTATGGTTACGCGTTACCTTACGTTTGTTCGGCTGTGGGCCTACTCTGTCGTGTCGCGTTGCGTCGTTCCATCTGTTAAGAGTGCGACTTATGAGTTGGATGCATTTGGAAATAGAATGGATACAAATTTGTGTTGAAGTACGATTACCAGTTTTTAAATTTTGCGATATAAACTTTAGATTGATCGTGTATGAAAAAAGCCCCTTCAACATCACAATATGCAACCACTAGAATACTCGTACTAACTTAATTTTGAATTGAATGCTTCCTTTACTAAATAGGTTCCTTTTGTCTATGTAAAGTTCTAAATTTTGCCAGTATATCAGTATTTAAATACTACCCTGTGAATTTCACAGAGTGTGCCATTTATGTGATTTTGTAAAATGATATTTCAGGGTTAAATATTGTAATGCTGGGGATTGCGTACCTAAGAAAGTTTGTCTCCAATTTTATCGTAGTCAGGGTACATAAACTAATTCCTTTTTCTAGAATAATAAATCTGTCAAATAATCAATCGTGAGCGAATCTAGAATGGTCTGTAATTGTAAGTTTATGATTCAAATATTCTTATCCATGCATTAATTTGCTCAGTAATTGCTAAATAGGAAAATAGTACGTCTATTCGTTAAGGGTACCTGAACGTTTGCCAAATACCGAGGTCCGTTTAGTTGAGTTGAAAATAAAACTTTGATTAAACAAAGGGTAAAATGATAAATGTATTTTACATCAACTCGAAACCTATGAGCAGTAAAGGCCTACATCACGTGATATACTGGCGTTTTCAGTCGGACTTACGTATAGAATTAAGATACGGTAAACAAATCGAACCAAAATAGCCATAAAAAATATCCACCGAGTTTAAGTTTAGGGTAAAAAGCATGAAAACTCCTGAAGCTGAAATACATTTTCGTTTATATTTCGAGACGGCGCGTAATGCTCGGGTCCGTTCAAGTCATTTGATTTATTAATAGCCGACGAAAGCGTTTTTCGTTTCGACGTGCTGAGTCCCCGCTCACCCACCTGCGTCTGGACAAGCCCCATAAAAAATGCGGCGCCGTTACCGCCAACTGACGGTGACACGAAGAGAAAAATCTTTGAATTTTGAATATTCCAAAAGCTCCGAAGGAAGTTCTACCACCGGTGTAGTTGAAAATTATCGCAATGGAAATTCGAATATCGCTGGGGAGAGAAATAATACGGTATGCAAAAACGCATCCTTGAATCGTAAAACTTTCTAACCGATGAAACTTTTCACCAACATGGATACGAAATGGAGAACCGTGCAAAATATTTTTTCTTTCTTCTAGCGTTAATTAATTCATTAGGCCGTTTGAAAGAGTTTTCTTGTTCGGTGTTTCCGTTTAAATGAATGGTCTTTTAAACTCATCGTCGTAGCCGCTTCGGTAATTACTTTATAAATGGATTACATTAGCTGCTAAATTATTCCTCGTGTTTAATTTACAAGTTAACTTTTTGATTCAGTTCGTATGATAATGAATACTCTAGTCAAAAATTTATAACCGTGAGCTAGGGATACATTAGCCAAATTAAAGGTAGTGGTATGGTTCTCGAATTGATGCAACCAAGGGTAAGGCCGTTTGTCACGTGCGTAACAATATTCAGCTATCTTATCTGTCCTATACTCGTACATTCGAAATAGCCAACAGAATTTTCTTCCTGACTAAAGGTCGAATAAAAATGCAGTTTTATGCGGTCGTTATTTAAAAATAATATTTTTTATCTATGTTTCATTCAACTGCACAACGTACCTTGAGTTGAAAATTCGCTCGTTCTTTCCGATTCATAAAGCACTGAAAAAATGATCAGTTAGGAAAACCACAAGTTTTTATTTTTCGCTTCGAGCACAACGTAAAGGTAATGCACCGTTATAACATTTCAGCTATTCAGAGCCGGATCAGTCTTAACTCAAATTTGATAAGTTGCGTGAATTTTTATATGTTAGTATTCTAGGTAAGCTGTCTAGTAAAAGTATGAGTTATTTGTGTGTTGTTTTAAGCACGAAGTCTTCTTTATAAGTTTTTCAAAAAAATTCTACGTTGAAAACTACGTTTATAAACTCGATTTCAATTAGTATATGAGCTTATGTGATTTTATCCATGGCTGACTTTAATTAACAGGCCAGAATACTATAAATGTGACAACGTCGCTTTTGATAAAGTGGAAGGCCGATGTAATATCATTTTATTGCCACAATATCACAACTTCAGAAGTAAATATAACAGTGTTGTAGGAACAAACCAAAGAGTAAGAACGAAGAACAACAAAAACGGAGAATTTTCATTGTTCCTGAGGAACAGGACCAAGAACAAGAACATAAAAGTGATATATCTGAAGAACAAAGAACAGAACAAGAACAGAATATTTTCAAACTGAATGACCAAAGAACAAAACAAGAACCAACTAATGAACAATGTTGAGGTACAAAAACAAGAACAAGAACTATGTAATTTTTTGTTGTTCTTCGTTCTTTTGAAAGTTCATGATTTATTATAAAATTAATAGATATCATGAGGGGAAAGAGAAAATAAAAAACTTGTACTTGAAAGCGGGCAAGTGCTACATATAGCCATATAAGTAATTTTTTTTTTTAAATTATTAGCTTCAATTAATTGATTTTCAATTTCAACAACAACATTAACTGTAAACACGCTATCAAAAAAAAAAAGAATGAAAAAAAGAACAAAAGAAAAAGTTAAAGAACGAGAACAGAACGAAGAACGAACAAGAACGAGACCATAAAGGATTGAAAGAACAAAGAACAGAATGAGAACAACATTGTAAAGAATTAAAAGAACGAAGAACGAAACGAAAACAGTTGAAACATTGGGAATAAGAACGAGTCAGGAACAGGATCAAATGACTGGGTCTTTTCAGGAACGAGAACAGGAACAAGAACAGAACTATGTTCGTTCCTACAACACTGAAATATAATAAGTAAAAATGAGCTTGAGAAATAAAAATTGGTAAAATTTAATTAATATTAAAACAATAGTGCAAATGATGAACTTATTTTTGGAAAAATATGAAGATGAAGATAACAGCATGTCTTAATACAATTCTTGAAATTTTGAAAATTTGTTAATTTTCACTACAAGCATGGAGAACCCAGCAAGCATTTCCATTCGTTTAATAATATTAGATACCCAACTCTTATAGCGTGCGCGCTTGTGTTCTGAAATGAGCTATACTATAACCTGCCCCATTCTATGCAGGCGAGAACAGTGTATAAGTGATAGATAGGAAAACGTTGGAGTTGTGTAAAATGTATTATATCACTCGATTTTCAAGTTATTTGAAATTTTTCAATTTGTATTATAATTCTGCTTCATGTGCTATAAGATGTTTCAATTTTTCAATATTCACCTTCTCTACAATAAAATGAAATTTGTAAATATAGATTAAAAAGACATCTTGAAATATATGTACAAAGACATCAGAATCATCATTATAAAATTTTTTCATTTGTATTTTACACACAATCATAAAGTTATGTAGGTATTATAGAGAAATGCTAAAATCTTTTTTTCATCAACATTAAAGATATATCTCATTTTTTCTAAAACAAATTTACAATATTTTATTAAAGTACATAAAATAACATAATTAATGCGATAAGGGCACCAATATGAATAATTTTACACATGAAATGAAACTTATAAAATTAAAGAAAACTTAAAAATTTTTTTTTTCATTTGTATATTACTCTCATAAAATTACGTATGAGAGAAAAATTATGAAATTTTTTTTTTTACTGATTGCTGTGTAGCCTTCGTCGTTTGCTGACTTACTGTTCTTTGCCAAATTTAAAGAAAAAATCCTGAGTAAACAATACTTTTGGTAGATTATGTTGATGAAATGGAACTTATAATTAGATTCAAAGTCTTCATTATCACATTTTAAATCTCGAAAAGACATGTAGACAAATTTATATTTGAGTTTTTTTCTTAATTTTTAGAGCTTTGTCTATGTTGTTAAAATTTTTTTTTCTTTTTTTGGCAGATTTTTGTGGTAAAATTATTTTTGATTTGTAATTATACGTGTGTAATTTAAATTCGACTAGTTGAAAAATCATAATTCATGAAAATTTACGATATTTGTGAAATGAATTCATCATACTTTGAGACCAACTTCAAATATTATGATAGAATATGCTTCTAATATCGTATTCTAAATGTAAAAAATTAATCGAAGAGTTGAATTTTTTACATTCTATAAATTAAAGTTTACGCGCATCAACACCCAATTTCCTACCCGTCGAGAGGGAATGTAGGAAGTGATTTCAGCAACGTGCTGAAATGTAAATTACGAAATGAACAGCATAGGTACCCTTCGTTGTCGCTACCTTTTGCATTATTAAAAAGCACATCTTCAGCGTTTCCCCTTATTACAACTATCGTTTGTTGCGGGTGCAGAGGAGAGAGCGGAACTCTGGCAATAGCTTGCATGTTATGTCCTGACAGGTAAAACGCTTCGATGAGATTGTAAACACGGCTGATGAGAAATTGTAGTGATGTCATGGTTGCCGAATTAATTTCCTGTATTAATTTTTAATTGGGCTCGGTATACTAAGGGCTTTTCTTTCTGTTTTGCAGAGGGAATTAATACAAAGAGATGTGGACAGAGAGCGAAGACTTAGATTGGATTCAGAGGCTAAACTCAGACGTTCTGAATCGGATACAGAAAGATGTCGAGCCAAGTTGGCTGTACTACAACGCGAATTCGTTAGGTAAGTATAGATGGGTTTCAAAAATGTTTCTTTATCTGGTGCGCTTATTTTATTGCTATATCACATCGTAGTACTTTGAATGGCCAATATTTAGTGTGTAATAATTGTTGCGATCAATCGAAGTCTTTATGTAAATATTTAAAATACCTTGAATTTATTGTATTCTTGTTGTATTTAACCCTCTAATGGCACACATAAAAGTAATTTAAATTAGAAAATAAAAATTGTGCTGAGTCACTCAAGAAATTGAAATATAATATGTTATTGTGCTCGCTGAAATGCAGAATTTCATTACAAAAAAATTGCATAATATCAAAATTGAAGGGGCAGCATACATAGGATAGAATAGAACAATTTTTGAAAATTTCTAGCTCCTTCAATATTGAAGATAGGCAATTTGTTCTTTTATGTTTTTTCTTGCAAATCGTTCGAACTACAATATAGCATGGTTTTATTTTCAATTTTTGCGACCTGAAAAATGCAATGAATAATTTACATAAAAATTCAGAAGTAAATCTGCCCCTTCAAAAATTGATGTATGCAACTAACATAGGTTCCCAAACTGAAGAAATTGTGGCAACGTTCAACTATGAAGGGTGCACAGGGATGAGTAGCCGGTTACGCCGGAGCGCAGCGAGGTTGTATTACGGATGGGTGAAATTTACCCATGTGTGCCAATTAAGGGTTAATTACATGTTTCTTTTCATCTACTACAAGTATATGAGCATTATATTTACATCGTGGTGTTCGTTAATGGAATAAATAATAGATTAACGTTCACAATAATTGTTCGATAATTTTTTACATCTTTAGAATTACCAAAAACAAAAGTTTTTTTTTTTTGAAGGAATGAGATAAAATTTGGAATCTTCAAACATTGCAAAAAAAAAAAAAAAAAAAACATGAAAGCCCAATAATCTAGAATAAAGAAAATAATGTTTCAATTTAAAACAGCTGTGATGCTAGTTCTGGTATTACCTAAATCAAAATTTGAGGATGATTTTTTGAAAAAAAATTGAAATCTCGAAATAGACAATAAGATTCATTCTTTTGACTTACATGGAAAGAGAAAGTTTTTTCAGGTAGAATTTTGCTCCAACGGAGTTTTCCTACCAATTTAACACCATTTTTAGGAGTCCCCAATGGGGGTGGCTGAGATTTCTTTCTTCAAGAAATGAATGAGCGGCTCTACAATAGTTGCTGAATGAGCTCAAAATGACGTTATAAAATTTTAGCTCAACTCAGTTTTTAAACAATGGATCATTTTTCCATCTTTCAGAATCATATTTATCGTTCAAGGATAATTTTAAATTTTTGTCGAACAAACATCAATTTTGCTTGTTTTCAAAAATGAACGACAAATGAGATTTCAGATGCTAGGATGAATGTAATCAATTTCTATCTCACAAAGCTTCCAAAATTAAAACATCATATTCTTACTTCAAAATGATTTCCTACAGATGTTTTAGCATTATAAAGCTCAGACTTATTAAAGAAACCCTGCGGAACAAAAATCGAGCATATTTTGTCTCTTGAGTCTGAAAATGCCTAAAATGAGACCGTACTGTACACACGACCAATTAATTACCTATTTGTCGTTCATTTTTGAAAATACCAAAATATAATTGCTTTTTGAAAAAATTAAAAACTATTCACATCTTTTAAATTTGAAAAAAAATTTAAATTTTATTTAGAGTTTTTATGTTGAAATATAACTTTGAAATGTAAACAATTTTTAATTATTCACAAAAATTTTTTGAAAATTTTGAGACCTTTTACTTCATTTTGGAGGATCTAGAAATTGAGTTGTAGGACTGAAATTCTTATGGCCACATTTTGAGGTCATTTAACAACTATTTGAAGGAAAAAAAAAGGAAATTTGGCCATCCTAGTCCTCAAGTTGCTACATATCTAATGCGAGTAAGTCAAAATAACTCTGAAAAGTATTGATATTATTATCGAAAACGATGCATTTTGAGCAATTTTCATCCTAAGTTTTCACAGAAGTCCCAAAATGGCGCAAAATCGATTATCAAATTTTTCGATACCGAAGCAACGTTTATCGGGTTGAAACATTCGTAGACTGAATATTCTTTTTATACCTAGAAACCACAATCGAGAGCAAAAGTACAAAATGAAAGTTCAAAATTTCGAGAAAAAAATTCATTTTCCTAAAATAGATCGATTATTGAAATAATGTAATTATACCATATGTTATAGATTATAAGAAATTATTTTAAGCCGTTGAAAGCAAAAAAAAAACCCTGTAGTGGCTACAAAAATTTTTGAACCATTCACTTCGACATCTCTTACCTCCCTTTCAGGTTTAATATTGAAAACTATTTCTGGAAACTAATCGAAGGCGTTGTTTACATTGAATGTAAGTGGTCCGAAAATATGCCTCATTCACACTTCTTTACTGAAAAAAAAAAAAAAAAAATGTAAGCAGCCATGCAGCATTACTAGAGCTGAGTTTTTAATTGAGACTTGTTTAGATTTACAGTTAATGCAATTAACCTCATTATACCCATAGACCATAGGTACTTCATAGTAAACCTGAAAATCCTCACCTGTGCTTCCAAAATCACTTGAGAAGTTGAATATAAGAATGTGGTACTTCTTGCTTATAAGAATCACATGACCCCATATTTATGAAATATACCCACTTGAGGCTCCTCAGCCATCCTCATTTTTGCAATTTCCCATTTTGATTTTATTCTGGATTCATTTGTGGTTCCCAACTAACCTAACATAAAAAATTTGACCTTTTTAAGTCGATTTGGTGAGTAAATTTGGATGATTGAGGAAATTTCATGGCTCAAAACTACCTCAAAAGCCATTTTTTAAATTTTTACTTCAACTCCCCTCCAAATTCATTGAGAGCTGAAGTTAAAACATGTTGATGTCCTTGACCCACTCATTCATATGAGATCATGCACAAACATTTTCAGCCATTTGTAACCCCCCACCCCTACCAATTTTCTCAAAAAGTTTACTGATGTTGAGTGATTTTCATCCGTACTCGCCAGCACTACGAGCGAAGAGAAAATGTTCATGATGATTCCACTCTCCTATGACTTTTCCTTTACCAATCAGGTAGGTAGTAATAGCTATCGTTTTTAGTTGAAAAACTCAACTGAAGAAAAAAAATCGTTCTCATTGGGAGAAATCATCGCTAAGATTTTTCCTCGTTTCGAGAAGATGCCTATTTGAAAATCTAACAATTCATTAATATATTCGAAGCACACGTGTTGATCTCATAAACATAGATATACAGATGTGACATCCGATAAAATTTCGATTTCATTTACGACCATTTAATTAGCGAAAGAATCGGGTTTCTTCGACGTGGGCTTGTATTTCAGTTATTAACGTAATTGAATGCCTCTAAAATGACGCACGCTCCGTTCTTGTGTACTTAAGCTACCAACGACAAGAAGCAGGAAATGAGAAAATTATCGTGAAGGCTGGATGCGTTCGCGAAAATACGAAAAAATTACTTTCGTCGCAGTTGTAAAAAATTCGAGCTTTTTCGAGTGAGATTTGCATTTAAAAAGATCTTCCTCATCAGAGGCAAAATAGAGGAAACCATTAGATCGACAATTGCGCAGCTCGCAGTCGCCGAGGATGTAAAAGGCGGGTACCAATTTGATAAATGCGTCTGTAATGACGTTGAAAAAGCCATTTACGATGCAGATTAGTCGACTGTGGAAACAGTGGCGGAAAAAAAGTAATTCCTTTTTTTGGCAACGAATGGCGAAGATTTTCATGGTTGAGATGTACTAGTTTCGAGGTTGTTTTACGGTGTTATAAAAGGATCGTCAATTTCGTAAACTTTTCGCTATGCTCGAGGTGGTCAACGTACGAGATTTATGGTTTTTATCTCGTTAACGAGAAAAGACGCTACGGTTATAAATGGTGGGCACTTGATGCCTAACGTGGAAGTACGATGTGATCAGGTGCATCGTTTAAGACTTGATCCAGGCTCCCCTATACGTAACAGACGAGTAAATAGGTAGGATCCTGTATACGAGTATTTGTAGGTTATTATAGAGCGGGACTCAGTGAACGTAAAAAGCAGCTTAAACGGATAAAAAATGCACTCGAAGGAATATTTAATAACTTTACTTATACGACGGTGAATGGTAAGGGGAAAAGCAACGCCAAGTAGAAGAAAGTACGCATCTAATCGAGGCCAAGGTGTATTTTCGTCGTCGTGCTGGTGTCCCTCTGTATATTATAGTATAGGAAAAATGTGAACTCCAAAGCCTAGGGTGGTTAAGTTCATAAGAAGCGGAATATAAGAGGGTTACCTTTATCTACGCTGTTTAGGAAGCTCGTTCTCTTTTTCTTTTTCTTCGAGAGAAATCCTTTGAGATATCAGTTTCTGGTATAATGCGGATTTTTTTTATATTAAATAACTTTTCCCTTTAGAACCGGATCTCGTTATTCGAATCAACGTTGTAAAAACGCATAAAAACACCAAATCGTTAAGCGAAGTTTTCCCAACTATTTGTTTTTCGGCGGATATTTTTACGCGGTTTTGAATTGCAAATTTTCGTTTTCGTCGCTTTTCTCTTTAATTGGACGCCGCGACGTTCGATTATGTACGTAAATACGATGGAGTAAGGTATAGCTGTGGGGTGAAATTAACGAGTATGGCTTTTTATTCGACCGATAATGATGTACTTCGATTGGTGTTGATTTTTACGCTTTCTTGGTTTTCTTGTATGGAGATTATAAGATGTAGTGAATTGAAGAAATTTCAGTTTTTATATTATGTTTTTTTTTTTTTTTTTTTTTTTTCATTTCAGAATGGAAGATACTGTTCGCTCGATGCTTCAGTATAAGACTAAATACGAGCAATTAAAACAAGATAAAACATCTTTAACTATAGCTTGCGAGGTATGTATAATTCTGCAACTTGTATTAGTTGACTACTCGCAGATAAATTGTGTTACAGATTTCTACATAAATAAATTCAAAACTCGCACAGAACTACTCGTAGATAAAGTAGTTGTTGTTATCTTATATAACCAAACTTGAAATAATAATGTAGCAATAAGATGTAACTCTAAGTATATTTATGTGGAGAGTAGTGGGAGGAATTCAAGCTCACTCGCTTTCATCAAAGAGTAGATAAGCGCGCTAATACTTTTCTGAAAAAAATTATAACTGTCAAAATGTCGATGTTTGAATATCCAGAGATGCTATCGATTTTCTTCTTTTCGAGTTTCGCTAACAAATCTTTTCATTAACGTCAACGTCAAGATGAACGAACTAGAAGCAGATTAACTGCCTTTAACCTTCTTACTCTTTTTTCCTACTTTTAAGATAAATGTCGAATGAATTCCGCTTGATATTTTTTTCTTTCATTAAAAAAAGATTAAACGTTCGTTTTGATGATTAAGAGTTGATACGTAAGTTATATCTAGCAACAAAATTATCAGGATTTAATGTATCAAAGTATTATCAGTTTTATTGAACTTTCACAATTATAATGATGCCATTTGACAAATTATCAAAAGTTAACATGACAGTGCAATTTAAATTAAAAATATTATGATGTTGTGAAAAGCATTTTCAAGCCCTGACTAGTAATAGGATATGAAAATTCCTGTGTCAAAAATCTCATAATATTATCAACACAAACATAATTCTCCTATCATCGTATACTCATTAGATCCGCGGAGAAGGATTAGTGACATCAACATTGTTTTAAATGTGCACGTGGGTATAATGTATCATGTAAAATTATATTTTTTATTATACATACGAAAAAACTGTAGCAGAAATTATCTGAAACATGAAGATATTATGTCCCCTCCTCCTATCTTTTGTTCGCAAATCAGATAAATTGTAATAGCTTAGTATTTCATTTAAAACTCAACAAAAGCTTTAATCAGTGAGAAAATTGCAAGTGTAACATTAACAATGTTAAAATTTGTCTGCTGATCTCTCTTCGTATTTTACTCATCTGTTATCATGTAATACGGAGTGTTGGTGTTAATGAGTCAGTTTCTAATCTCAGACCGTTATCACTGTAAATCTGTATGTATTGAACACAACTACATATGTGATTTGAATTTCATTATCCACTCAGAAAACGTAATTCAAAATTATCTCCCGCTTAAATTTCGAATCTTATGAAAATAATTCGAAGCGTGGAATTAAATTTAACTAAACAATGTCCAGCAGCGAATACTACGTATTGAGGATCAACGAGTACTTCGAAAATCGGCTTCGACCAAATTATTTTTCAGAATAACTTTTTCACGGATTACAGTTGAAACTTTATTGACCTAAAAAAACATTATCCTCTAATTCGTTATTCGGATTAATTGCCCGTTCGAGCAATAAAATGTACCATCGGCATGAACATCGGAGCAAATTCTAAACTATTCCAGAATTCGACCGTTAAACACGCTACAGCTGTAAGGATTAACGTCACGATAATACGACAATTTGTCGACGAATTTGCATATTTATGACAACGGTAGAAATCATAAACCTAAAAACTCAACGGAGGTGGTAATCGAGCGAATAGTTTTTAAGATAATGAAAGGTTTTTAGCATTTTGAAAATTTTAAATAAACTGCTTAGTCAGCGTAATTATGTCGAGCTACGTATACAGGGTGTTTCGCGAAAAATCCAACTCCCTTTGTCTGGTAAATGGTCAACTGTCATGCAGTAAAAGTAATGATGTTTGCCTACTCAAAATATTGAAGGGGTACTGTGAAAAAAATCGCCTAGAATAACGCTTTACTTGGAAAACTATCATGTCGTGACCTGTTAATGATAGGTAGGAATGTACAGTTTTCATCAACATGTTGATAGTATGATGTAATATTACTGATTACGAAATAATAAATGTAAAATTGATGGTAGAGAAAATATTCTGAAATAAGTACAACAAAATGCTTGAAATGTCATCTTGAAAATATTAAAATATATAACTTTATGTGTGGAAAATGACCTAATTTAAGTTTTTTATGAATAACTTTTAAAATATGTTACCAAGTATTTTCTTTAAAAATTGTTTAATAAATTAAGGTTTACCACTCGCAATATGAAATAAGTACCCAGTTTCCTGGTTGCCCAAGTATTGGAAAAAAATTGTAAAATAAATAAAATTGCCTTATTATAGTTGAAACTTTTTTAAATTTAAATTTACCATTACGCTCTCGATACCTAGAAAAACATGGAAGTGTGTATCAGAGTAGAACGATTAAAAAAAAATTAATTTGGTTTATCGCTTGATAGTGATAAAATGAACCCAAAAGCATACTCAAAAAAATTTAGCTTCAGGGATTAATATTTGTACCATCTGTAAAGGGGTCAAATTTTGTAAAATTTATGAATTAAAAAAAAAAATTGGTTTTTGGTAATTGGGAAATTTTTTGTATCCAAGGGTCAAATTTTGTGTTCTGAAGTTCAATAGTATTGAATATAATGCAAAAAAATACCAAATTTGTCTTTTTTAATTCACGAAAAAACTCAAAATTTGATCTAGTTATGGAGGGTTCAAATATGATTCTATTTGGCTAAATTTTTGGGCATGCTTTCCGATTCATTTTGCCACTATCAAGCATCATACTAAATTGATGAAAAAAAAATTTGTTCCACCCAAGTGCCCACTCTAATGTTTACCTTAGAAACGAATGAAAAATGGTGAATTTTAATTTTTAAAAATTCTAATGATAATAAAACAATTTTATTTTAATTTATTATTTTTTATTGCAATACCAGAGCAACCGTGAGAGTGGGTACCTACTTTATATTGTAGAGATGGGCCCAAATTTATTGAAGAATTTTTAATGATAATTTTGATGGGATATAAAAACTTGGCGAATGATTACGTAATTTTCCAAAACACATTTTTTTAAATGTATATTTCTTTATGTTTCTCCTCTCTCACCTTCCACATCTATTCCACATTAGTGAGTGCCTATCATATGTTATGAGGAATGCACTCTTAATTCATTTAGTACTTTTTAAAAGAGCTACTTAATAGGGTATTTTCCAAGATTAATTATGTTTTACTTGAAAAATCACTCACTTTTGCATACGTTTTTCAGGTGAGTTTTTAACTTGAAAACGATAGCTATTATAGCCCACCTGATTTGGGTAGGTGAAGTCGGGGGAAAGTGGGGTTTTCAAATCTTTACGTTTCTGAGCATTTGCAATCATTTGGAAAAGTCTAACTTTTTGATGTTTCCCTTTTTCCCCTCCCCATGCGTAGCGTCAGGGGATAAGGGGTATTCGTGAAATTCTCACAAAATGTGTTGTGAGAATCTTCATATAAATAAGCAAAAGTAATTTTTTTAAATTTTCGATTTGGCTCAAAATGGCGGATCAATAAAATTTTGGGAGGCTGGGGGGAGGAGAAAAATATCAAAATTTTATTTTCGGATCTCATATAAAAAAGTAAGTCACAGACACCAACATATCCAAATTTAAGCTTCAAGGTGCATTTGGAAGAGAGTTAGAGCAAAAAAAGGCTTTCTGAGGAAGTTTTAAGGTATTAAATTTCTGAAATCTTCAATATTTCCTCACCAAATCAATCTAGAAAGGTCAAAATTTGTATGTGAGGTTAGTTGGTGACCAGAAAATGACCCCTTGAATTTGGCTCAAATTGGACGCAAAATGGCGGATTATCAAAATTCGAGTAGAGCCTGATGAGCCTCAAATTAGTAATGTGGCATGGCTACTTACGTTTTTTTTTCTTGCTTCACAATATTTTCTCTCTCACCGGTCTTCCATTCACTGTTTTTAACCAATAATATTACATCGTAAGTTCTACATGTTGAAGCAAATTGCGCGTATCCATCATCAAATGTTCAAGAAATATTATTTTCCATGTAGATTGTTATCGACGAAAATTACTTTGTTTCAAGTGTGCATATCTTAGCCCCTTCAATATTTTGGATATGCAAATATCATTACTGTTACTCTATAATATTTGACCATTTACCTCACAAAAGGAATTAAACCTTTCACGAAACACCCTGTATATAAAATTTTTAATTCTTCGAATGAATTAATTCAGATTAAAAGCATAACCGAGTAGTAATTACTGGTAGGCTACACGTTTCGCATATTTGTTTACGAAAATTGTTCGCTTTATAAGGGAAATGGGGCTCTGTTTTCGAGCGTTATTTAGGACTTTTTGGAGGCCGATAATAGAGAGTACATTGGGCGTAAGATAATAAAGTACCTCTGCTGCCGGTGTGCTATTGCTTACGACCGACGCTAGTACTGCAGGGAAGTTTTAATAAATAGCCTCGAACTGCGGGTGTAGCAGAATAAAGGGAGCTGAAGTCGCCGCAGATGCAACGATTTGCGAGAGAAAGTTTTAATATGTATAAGAGAAAATCCCTTAATTAGAAAGGGTCATTTTCGCAACCATATACCAAGCTGCGTGTTTGCCGCATAAGCTTTTTTTTTACGTTTTCAACGCGAATCGAGAATTATCGACGCGAAGTTCAAGGCCGGATAAATAGATTACGGCGGCTAGTCTTTGTTGTTTTTGTTTACACGTCGAGTAAAACGCGTCCCTGTTTATGTATTTTCTTTTCATTTCGATATACGAGGAAATTTGTTTAACTTGGCGCAGCGTAAATAGAGGGAGTGGATGGTGTATGCGTTTCGTACGTACCACCGTGTGCACCCCTTCGTTAACGCGAAATTAGAATGACACCGGTACTGTTTATGCGAATAACGCTTCCAAATTTGAGTACTTTTTCGCGTCGCACGTTTACGATCCGCTATGAAAATTTGTAGTAATATTTTGTAATTTGGGTAGCGAACGTCGGATGATACGTTGTTCCCGCCGAGCACCGCTATACCTCGGAAATCTGGTAGCCGAATTAAAACCCGGTACGTTTTACGCCCTCGCGTATAAATAAATACGTTTTTCAACGCCAGAGATTATTTTATCAATAGATCGTAAATTCGAAAGGTTTTTTATGGGTTGTAAAAAATTTTACGTTTTGTGTAGGTGTATACAAAGCGTCCGTGGAAACGATTTTTATACTTGGGAGAAAGGGAACTTAGTATTATTGAAGTGAGCTGGTTGGGTGACGAAATTTGGATCTTATTGGTGGTGTTGATGAACTTGCATATAGTGAGTTTGAGAGGCGAACACGTGTATGGAATCACCATGCGCCGGATATTTCATCGGTTATGCAATTTTATTAACGTAATCGTTTACTTTCTTGGAGTTCTGACTGAATTTAAAAGTTCAGCGAAATACTTCATTAACGTAATTTGTGTATGTAAACAGAAAGTGCGCCTAAGTCCCATGGCCAATTCAGAGTGGAAACTTTTGAATGAGGGTCGTAACGAGGATAGCGAAGGAAGGTGTTTTGATTATAATTTTCAGAACATACATTTTGTTGGGCTTCAGCCAGAGTCATCGGAAGAGGAAGGTATTTTATAAATGTACTTCAGTACATTATTTAGGAAAAAAATCGTAAGCAGCCATACCTCATTACTGGAACTGAGTTTTTAACTGGGGCTTGTTCAAGTTCACGAAAATAACATTGTTTACTAGGGTGAACGAATTTTGGTTTTTTTCGAAAATCGATGACTCTTAGGCAAAAAAAGTTGTCAAATGGTCCTAAAAGAATGCTCAAAAAATTTCAACCTTCTAGGTTAATATTTACCTTCCCCATATTGGGGTCAAAGTTTTAAATTTTGATGTTTTATTCGTTATTTCGAAAAAATTATTTTTATGCCAAATAATTTTGGTTTCGAGATATTATTTTTGTATTATCATCCTAAAATCATAAAAAAATTATTTATACAATTTTTTTCAATTTTTAGGAGTTCTAAAAATATTTTTATAGTTCACTACATTCGTTGAATTTCGCCCTTTTTCGTCTTATACACATAATTATGATAAAATTACAAATAAATGGTACAACTACTGATTCAGTGATTGGTATCGCTTAAACTAAATCGGAGGTCACATCTATCAAGTGTTTTCTTCCTCAGGGGTCCCCAAAACATATCGTATAACATATAAATCATGTAGGTGTGTTTCTTTTATCTTTAATCTAGTTGTTGATCAATACAAATAATGTGATATGACAATAACAAACTTATGCGCAAACAATTATGTATTCGTACACTTCTCATTCAATAATCATATGAGTTCATATTGATCACTTTTTTACTAATTTGAGGCCCCTCAAGCTCTTCTAAAAATTTTGATAATCTGCCATTTTGTATCCATTTTGACCCAAATTCAAGTGGTCATATTCTGGTTACCAACTAACCCCACATACAAAGTTTCACTATTCTAGATTGATTTGGTGAGGAGATATGGAAGATTCTAGAAAGTTCCTAACTCAAAACTTCCTTAAAAGGCTTTAACTCCCCTCCAAATTCACTTGAGAAGCTACAGTTGGAATAGGTTAGTCACTTGGGTCATTTTATCATACGGTACTACTATAAACATTTTTCGACCTCTTATGCACCCCCAACCAATTTTGAGGTTGATAACCCCTCCCTTCTCTCCTTCAGCATCATGCAGATAGTAAATTTGGGTTATTGTACACGTCTCATTCGCAATAATCTAATGAATTCATATTAATTACTTTTTTACTAATTTGAGGCTCCTCAGGCCCTACTCAATTTTTGATAATCCGCCATTTTGGATCCATTTTGAGCCAAATTCAAGAGGCAATATTTTGTTCATCAGCTAACCGTACATACATAGTTTCACCTTTCTAGATTGATTTGGTGAGGAGATGTGGAAGATTCCAAAAATTTCAGAACTGAAGCTGTTTTTTGCTCTAACTTCCTCCATATAAACTTAAGAAACTGAAATTTGGATATGTTAGTGTCCATAACTCACAATTTCATATGAGATCAAAAACAAAAAATTTGCATGATTTGCCCCTTCTCCAACTCTCCTCAAAATTTGAGTGATCCGCCATTTCGAAGTATATGTAAAAAGCATAAAAGTTCCTTTTTTGCATTTTCAAGAAGAGTTTCTCACCAAGTTTTAAGCAAATTAAGTATGGAGAAAAATATATGTGTGTATATCAAAAAGTTGGAAATTTTCAGATGATAACGAATGTTCTGAAACACAAAGATTTGAAGACCTCACCCTCTCCCCATCTCCAGCTGTTGTTTTCAAGTTAAAAACTCAACTAAGGAAGCATTATTTTTATTTGTAATGATTATGAACAATTAGAGCATTCATAACACTACTCGATGAGTTTCAGGTCATGTTTAATTTCTGTGAAGTTATTCTGTGTGATGTGATGGACAGGCACTAGAAAACTAGGGTTTGTTTATCTGTGTTTAGTATCCGATATGCCTGTGCTATAACCAGACTTGGCGGAACCCACCTGAGCCGGCCACTGGTATTCGTTTTAGCGGTCGTGAAACCAAAAATATACCTAATGTAATTCTAAAAATGCTGAAAAATTCCGCAAAATGACCTAAAATTTTTACTCAAAAAGAAATATCTTTATATTTTCATTTTGCTAATCAGCATTGTTTTTCATCACCTACTACATAGGCTACCTAGTTATTTTTAATTTAAGAAATTCATTTTTTATTTACGTTTGTTTGCGTTTTGTATTAAAAAAATGATATCCTCAAAGTCGAATTATTTTCTATTACCTAAAAGTATCAACTACAGAATCGCAAATATAACAATTTTTGAATTTTTCGGGGGAAGGGGGATTTCACATTTACTTCATGGAGCAGATGGTTTTCCCCGGGCCGGTCCAAAAAGTTCCGCCAACCCTGGTTATAACGTACCCGAGCTCACAAAAACATAAAAAGCAAAATGAGCCGTTCAAACAGCCGATTAAATGACAATAAAATTTGAATAACAAATATACAAATAAGATTTGTAAAAGTAACCATAAAAAAAGCACCTTGGGCTCCATTGTAAGATTTTTTTGCCGCCGATTTAAAGGAAATTGTAAGACCACCGAGTAGCCTAAGGAATGACATTCGTTATAAACGTTCGCATTTTATATCGCCGAATGTCATTAAAAACTTCGGCTATAATTTTTTACGACTTTGATATCTCGAATATCGCAAACGTCGTATTGTCGAGCGATGAAGTTTTTGTGTTGATATGCCCGTCTCTCTCTTCACAACCTCGATAGATACCTGATCGCTGTAACGTAGTTTATTAAATATTGACGAACGAAAAAGTCTTCCTTTATTGTTACCGTTTATCGTGAAAGATTCGCGATACATTTTTTCCTCGCAGAAGGGTCTTCGTGCATGAAGTACTTGAACTGTAGAGTGGTGCAGTGACAGGGTACCTTTTGCGAGCTAATATTGAAAATAACTTCGTCTTGTAGGCGAATTAATGCCAAAGGAGAATATTTTTAGCGTGGAGAAAAGCGCAGCTGGGAATTTTAATTTGAGTTCTACGTCACTTTAGGTTAATTGACGTTTCAGGTGCACGAATGAATTTTTGTACTTGAAGTTTATATCGGTTTACAAATGAAAAACATCGAGAGAAGTGTCGAATGATTCAATCGAGGTTTGCTTTGTTCGAAATCTCTTTTCAAAGTACTTTGCAACTTGAGAAATTGATGAAAAAATTTACTTGTTTTATGTTTCATGAAAAGCATTACGAATTTTCTTCATTTCTTTTGTATTAGCCGAGTTTTTAGTAAAAACTAAAGCTATTAGAGTTTGGTATGTGTATTGCTTAGATAAGCGATAGCTTACACTGTCGTGTCAAAAAAACGTAAATGGTGTAGTTACCTTTTTTTTTTGTGCATTATAATTTTTTCTTGAAGAATGTCAAATGAACGTGTCTGACTTATGTTCTTTTGATTCTACGTAGTACCTTTGTAAATCAGATACGTCTTCTGCTATTTTCTTTTGAATTATACGTAGAGAGCAAAGTGGTTTGACCTATAACAGGTTAAACCATTCCGGCTGGCCACCAAGAAATTTTAATAAATTTCTATTGGTTCTCCCAGCCGCAAGAGTCTGAGAACAATCACCAATGGAAATGAAAAATATTTGGTTCTGAATGACGTCAATATGAGCAGCTAAATGTACATGTGGACTTATCACTTTTGCGGTGTAAGAGGAGAGATTGAAATTTTATCAATACTTATTGAGACTGATGCCTTATTGGCTGTTGATATTATCAACTCACAGTTGCTCATATTGACGTCATCAGTAAACAATGCACTTGAAAAAATAAAGTTGAAATTTTTCACGTGATATCAAATGGTGTAACCTGTTATAGGTCAAACCACTTTGCGTAGAGAGGTCGTGTTGATACTAGTTGATAGCTTCCAAAATTTTAAGATAGATAGCGCTGAGATCAAAAAATCGAAAAAATTGCGGTTACGTTCGTTTAACACTTGGCCTACGATTTGTGACCGTCCATGAGAAAAACTGGAAACCCGTCAAATATCAATTTCCTAAAAAACGCGTTGTTGTGATTCGTCTTCAGTGTTATCACATTTGAAAAAATTCATGATTTCTGATGGCTGATATAGAAAGGGTCCTTAGGTGTAATTTTTTTTTTTAATTTTTTTTTTTTGTTGTAAAAACTTTTCTCTACAACAATAGCGTATTTATATCATATTTTTGAGTTTGAAGTTGACAGAGTATAGTCGTTATACAACTTCGAGTTCGAAACAAATCAACTGTAGTCATCGAATAACAATAATAATTATTGTTTTTATTCTGAATAAGATCAACTCTGACTCTTACCCGTCATGGTTGGGGCACACCGTATTTTATATGTATTGAAAAAATTCGATTTTAAGATCAAAGAAATCCTATAACTATAAACTAAAATTCAGTATTATTTCTTTTGCTAATAATAGTACAGGGAAATAACCCTCATAAAGCAACACATTACACACAACATGATGTCAAAAAGGACATACCTGTTCAAAAAAAAAAGAAATTGACAACATAATGTCAAAAACGACATATAATGATTTGAAAATATCAAAATATGTAGTTTTTGACATCATGTTGCGAAAAAAAGTTCAAATTTTTACATTTAATGTCCTTTTTGACATATGTTGTGGTGTGAGGGATAAGCTCAGTCATAAAATGGCCCATAATGGGGAGGGGGACCAAAATTCAGTAATTTTGGAAAAATTTATTCATTTATCTTCATATCTATTATCAAGTGACCTATGTAAGTGATAAAGATAAACAAATAATTTTTACTAATGATTCCCCCTCCCCTTCCTCTTCCTTCCCTTAGATATTCTTCTCCAGATTTACATTATAGAACAAAAAAAAACTACAGATATACTTTGAAATATTTGTTTCAACCCGATTCGTGATCATCTGTTCCCTCTTCATCACTCATTTCCACCTCCATATTATTGCTGCAATCAGCTCCACAACAATGACCACGCAGCTTCGAACATTTCAGTCTTGAAATAACAGAAAATTAGGTCGTGTAAAATGTTTTTGTAATGCAGACGTGAAAGTATTTCTAAGGGGAGGGGGAATCATTAGTAAAAATTATTTGTTCATCTTTATCACTTACATAGGTCGCTTGATAATAGATATGAACATAAATGAATAAATTTTTCCAAAATTACTGTATTTTTGCCCCCCCCCCCCCATTATGGGCCATTTTATGACTTTTTGCGAAAAGTCTTTCACGTACCTTATAGAAAATTGAATGGGGGATATTTTTCAATATTAACAATTTTTGCGTAGGACGCACCGTATAGAAGATACAAACAAAGAACTGATTTTCGAAAAGGAATACTAAAAATTGTTATATTTTGACCTCCAGATTTTGAGCTTACTAATCACTTTTTGAGAAAACTGTCTCACTCATTCTATGGGATATTTAATGGGAAACATTTTTTGATATAACTTATTTTGACGTAGAACCTTGTTTTTCGAAGATATTAGCAAAAAACAGATGAAAAAGTGTTTTTTGCGGGGTTCTAGCCCTCTCCTGGAGTTAACTCACCCTCTAGAGGTGACAACTTTTTATACCTTTGTAAGGATACCATTCTGCACATATAATGTGAAATTCAGCTCACTACCTTTTTTTTCCAGGCTCAATCCTTATTTCCCTATACTATAAGAAGTATTTCTGAATCTATATCTTATTCAGAGCTTGGAATCTGAGATGAGGTCGGAGTAATTTTTCTTTTTTTTAAATGCTAATAAATTGCTCAACTTTTCTTCTGAAATTATCAAATAAATATGCTGCATATTTTAGTCAGAAAATTCAACATTATGTATTTCTTGATATAACGATACGAATTATTTAATTTGAATAATGTTCAAAATAAACTTTCAACAATAAATGATTTTTTGCCAAATCATTCAAGGTCGTTTGTCCACACTGGACTTGATTTCACTACCAGCAGTTTATAAACGATAAATCTAAATTTATTCAGTTTTTCATCCTCTCCTTTTCAACCCTACTTTCGATATAAGCTTCGGTAATTTCGCAGTTCTACTTTTCCTTCGCGTCGATTCGCGCCAACCATCGTTTAAAAGTTGAATTCTGGTCGCGTATTTTTATAGGAATTCGGGCCCATTTCTATGGTGCTCGGGTTACCCGTACAAAGAAGCAAATTAAAATATTTTTCGCATTTTTGCCTTTGAAAGGCGAACTCACATAGCCGGCAGCGTTGAGCTCTCGAGAAGTTAAAAGCATCGCGTTTATGGTAATACAGAATACCATTGCCCTATACTTCCCTGCAAGTCGATAGGAACGCTTACGAGGCGATTTTATGAACCCTAATGCGCTCTATGCATCGTACATTTGATAAGGATATGACGTATGATGGTGAAAAGGGTTATACTTCTAATAACTGTGATTGATTACGTTTATAAACGTCAATGTCGGTTGCATAGACGATGATTCTTGTTGTCGTAACATAATGACGATTAGCGCTCGCGAGTTAATTCGCTCTTTTCGCTCTTCGAAGAGTTGATTACGAGTATAAGGGTGAAGTGGTATCTGTGAAATTACGCACTCGGTGGAACAGAATTCAAGAATGTGGACCTGATGTTATTTTGGAGCACATATTTCATCATTCACGGTCGGCTGATCGCAGACAATGATAGTATTGTTGAAAGAGCGCGTGGATTTTAATATTTTCGCGTAAATCTACGAACGTGGTACCGCAGTCGTACCGATTGCTGGTAACTGAGACGAGAAAATTCGTTGAATATATTTGAGAATCGAGAGACGAAATGAAGCGCGAAAATGTCAGATAAAAGTTGAAAGCTCTTGTCGCGCTCGAATGCTCGGTCGCGGAAACACGATAACAGGGCTGCAAAAAGCCCATCGTCGAGCAAACCGTATGCCATTTGCATTCAATCGTAGGTAACGTAATCTCGACGTTTTAATGTTGCAGAATCACATACAGCATTTCCAAAGTATTATATGCAAAGTGAAGGAGGAAAATGAAGAACTGAAGAAACAGCTACAATCGTTAAACGCATCGGTAAGTACCGAAATCCCACCCACGAGAGAAAAACTCGCGTAGTATCGTTGTTGATGTTGGGTTTTTTTTTTAATTACTCGTATGTCGTGTATTGTGCACGAAAGAGGTCTAATTTTCAACGCTCGACGAGGTATTTTAATCCCAAAGTTAGGATTATGCAGCCTATAAACTCGTCTAGTGAAAAAGGGTATGAATTTTCCGCCACCTGCTCCTCTTAACCTATGTACCTATGCGTGGGGATTGTGATCTGGTTGGAATTTGCGATGAAAATATGCAAAATAAATTAACCCGATTTAGTTACCTACGCTGGTGGCTTTTTTGCATTTTTAATTCTCGTGTTTTAAGCTCGCTGCGACGCCATTATCGCGAGAATGAATTGTTAAATTTAGTGAATAGGGAGAAGGTGAGTGGGGCTTTTAGCATTTGTGCTTACTTACAGTTTATTCGCCAATGATGATATGAGCCATGTATCACGTATGTAAATTCATGAACGTGTAATTGGAATCGGGCACAAACGTGGCTAACATCTGATGGTAGTTTCATGAACTACTGAAAAGGAGAAATGGGGAATATAAGAGAAATAAAATAATCGTTTTCATGGTATTAGCAGATTTAATTAAAAAGTTCATTGAAATTTATTTTGTTTGAATTCAAAATTCAACCATGAAATCATTGTAACTCGATAACAGCTTTAGGAATTTGTATTCTTATTTTGCAGGATTTGATGCGATAACCAAGGTTACAAAACAAAAGAAAAAAATTTCAAATCCGGCTTATAGCTCGATGAATTTTTTTTTGAACTTACAATTCAGCTTCTGAAAACTTGGGATATAATTTAGCTTCGGTTTAAAAATTTCCAACTCGATTTGGCTTATAATTTCAAAGTTGGATTTTTTTACTTTATTTACTATTTGCAAAGAGTTGCCACTTCGTTTCCAACCATCAAAAATTTATATCCGTTTATTGGTGAAATGAAACGCCATAATCTTGAAATGTAATAAGATTCAAGTTTATTTTTTTCAATTTTTGAAACCAATGAAGTCGAATAGTCTAGTAAATTAAGACCATATTATAAGGTTCGCTTATGGGAAAAACTCCTAACAAAGATTTTTCTCATAAATTAGCTCCAACACACTAAAAGTGCCCATTGCTAAGAGGCGAGCGTAGCCCGCAGGACAGTTTTACAACACACAAAAAAAGTTTCTTCTCGTTATATTTCCTCAGAGATTGATTATAAAGCAAAAATAGCTCTTTGCAATTTTGTTCTCAACTAAATTTCCAACAACTTTTATTGGAATTTTTTTTCGCCACAGTCCATAGGTAGGGAGTTGAGAGTGGTTGAAATTTGATACTTCAGGGATTTTATTACAATTAATTCAATATTGTGCCATGTGACATTATATATGTGAAGAATAAATGCATATACGGCAATTTGTGACTACATACCGACCCAATCATAAACCTTTGGTGGTATCAGACCCCTTCCCTCACCCCTAAATACGTGGATAGTAGATAATTTATATTTTATTTGGTAAGTTACCTATCAGTAGCGGGTATTTAGATTGTCCGCTTACGTATATAAACATTTTTTTTTTCTAATTGAAAGAAAAATTTTAAAATGCTAGTAGAGAATTACTTCATTGTTTCAATATCGTAAGTACTAATTTTGGCTTTCAATTCAGAAATAATCTAGTTTAAATTAAAAAAAAAAAAAAAAAGTGTTTTGATAATGTTCTAGGGATTATAATATACCTGTACAGGCCTGAATTAAGAAGGGAGAGTGGGGAACTAAAGTCCTCATTTCTTCACTCTCTCTCTCTCTCTCTCTCTCTCTCTCTTCCTTTTTCTCTCTCTTTCTTTCTTTGTCCCCCCTCCACCAATTACGAGCCTTTCGAATATACAGATTGAAAGATTTTCATGCTCAGAAAAAATATGCTTTCTGTGGTTCAAAATTGATTTTATAACATTATGTCGAATAAATGAAAAAAATAAAGAAGGAAAATAATTTTAAGTTTATAACAAGACTACAGAATGAAGAAATTCAACGAGAAAGTAATTTTTTCTGTAAACTTGAAAATTTGTCAAATAATTTTTTTGCATTCCGAACAATTCATTAAAAAAAAAAAAAAACTTCAAAAATTTAAAAATGTAATTTGTAATGATTTATTTTTCTCGAAGCATGATGCAAAATTTTTGTGAAGTTTTGAGAAGGGAAGGTGGGGGGTCAAATGAAAAAATTGTTTTACAAATCGATAATTTATGCAATTATACTAATATTGTAAATAATAATTATTTATTTGTCTTATTTAATTCGTTCAATAGTATTAAATTGAATTTCATAAATTAATAAAAAGAATATAGTTATACATAAAATAATGATTAATAATAAATTAATTTAATTCAGTGATTATTTTTCATTAAAAAAATAAATCGATAATTGTGAAAAATTCTGAATCACAAATTGTGAAAATTATTAAAATAAAAATAAAAAATTAATTGGAAATTGAAATTGGATTTTTTTTAACCCCTTTATTTTATTTAGTATAAGTATAATATTAATAAAATAAAATGAAATAAAAAAATTTAATTCAAATTATGTCAATAAAATATTAATATTTAACATTATATTTAAATTATTATTATTCAATGGGTATTAATCATTTTAAATTTAAATGTAAGGAAAAAATAATGAAATTTAAAGTAATAAAATTTTAATTAATCAATGAGGAGTATATGTTCATTCAGAATTAATATTCTTATTATTTAACATAGATAGATCAACTCAAGTTACATAGATGTATCATGGTTTGCCTGCCTCAAAATCGGAAGGGGTCGAGATATGCCACCTTGAAAAAAAAATTGGTCACAGTAATCATGAAATAGAAAAATTTATATATCACGAACTATAAACGATAAAACTTTGCGGCTTGCTTTGGCATGCGTGGTATGTAATTAAGTTTCTTTTGTGTAAAAATGGTGGGGATAGGGGAGCTAGATAAGGAGATATGAGAAAATTAGTACCGAAAAACGTGCGAAAAAAAGGCAGATTTTTTAATTTTTTGTAAATAACTTTTGAAATTGTCCTATCAAAACCCCTCTTTAAAAATTTCTTATTGATGAGAAATGTGTCCCCTACAGAATATAGCGGGTGAGTACCCCCTAGATAGTTTTGATAATGAGAAAAACATATGAGAAAAATTAATTTTTTTACGAGTTTTTTTTTTTTCAAATAATTCATTTTAAAAATTTTCATTTCATGAACTATAGGAATGATAAGAAAGCGCGGTTAGTTTCAACTTGTGAAGCATGCAGTGAGGTTTCTCTGAAGTAGAAATGGTGTGGATAGGGGAGCTAGAAGAAGAGATATGAGGAAATTAGTACCCAAAAACATGCGAAAAATAAGGTGATTATTTTTTATTTTTTGAATATAACTTCTGAAATTGCTATATCAAAGACCCTCTTTAAAAATGTCTTATTGATGGGAAATGCGTCCCCTACAAAATGTGGCGAGTTGAAAATAAACCAGTTTTCTTATCATTGGTATTTTGTATAATAAAAATTTTCAACGTGAATTTTTTGAAAGAAAAATTGAAAAAAATTTAATTTTTTCGTTTTTTTATTTCTCATTATCAAAATTATCTAAGGAATACTCACCCACTAAATTTTGTAGGGGATTCATTTCTCATCAATAAGATATTTTTAAAGAGGGGTCTTGATTGGACAATTTCAAAAGTTATTTACAAAAAATTAAAAAATCTGCCTTTTTTTTCGCATGTTTTTCGGCACTAATTTTCTTATATCTCCTTATCTAGCTCCCCTACCCCCACCATTTTAACACCAAAGAAACTTATTTATATACCTCGCGTGCCAAAGCAAGCCGCGAAGTTTTATCGTTTATAGTTCGTGAGATATAAATTTTTCTATTTCATGATCACTGTGACCAATTTTTTTTTTCAAGGTGGCATATCTCGACCCCTTCCGATTTTGAGGCAGGCAAACCATGATACATGTATGTAACTTGAGTTGATCTATCTGACATTTGCGGGTGGTGTGCCCGAAACGAAACACGCTGTATTTAAATTATTATTATTAAATTATATTTATATAGTTTATTAAAACATTGTAATTATTTTCCTTATAAAATCTATCTTAAAGAAGCATAAAGTATTAACTTGCCTTTCTTCCTTTTACCAATAAAATATTTCAATGTATCTGTGAATGTACCATAAAATTTTCGTGACATTTTAATTTTCTTCTTTTTTGAAGCAGGAAGCAAACAGCGAAGTTCAGTCGGTGCTCCTAGAGCGAATAGAAATCTTACAAAATCAAAATTCTAAATTAATGAAAGAAGGCGAATCGCAACGTAAGCAGTATGAAAAATGTTTAGACGACGTCGCTAATCAAGTGGTTAAAGCTTTATTAACTCAAAAGGTGAGTTTTAACTTTCCCCCCTTATTTTTACCGTTCTTTTATTTTTAATCGCGCAATGTGAGGAGACTTAAAACACGGAAGTGCCGGAGTACACTGCGGATTTTAATTTCTTTCCGTCGAATTGGAGAAAAGCACGTGTCTAAAGTCAACTCCACGACTATCCGGCATATGTGACACATTAGAAGCACCGTGTTGGGAATTGCGCGGCGTGGTTGCGGTGGTGGCACAACGGCGCGTATAAGGATAAGGAGTAAATCCTATATAAGGAATCGTCGGCTCCGCCAAAGGATTTATTTGGGCGGAATTTAGTAATTTAAGTTTTTGCGCTTTCTTTTGAAAAGGCGTATGGTTGCGGAGGAAATTACACTCGGAGGATTTAATGTCGTTGTTTACGTTCACAGATGTTATCTACGGCGGGTCGACGTTAATATTTAATTGATGGGGTAGACGAAGAATAAGGTTTACTTTGGGAGATTACACGAGCGAGTACGAAGCGAAGGTGCGCTTCCGTGAATCTACGTATTATGACAATTTCTACGCCGCGAATTGCCCGGATTAGGTTTTTATGTTATAGGTTATGATGTCGAGAAATGGTATTTTTTCTCTACCGACAGCGAGCCGTGATATGAAGTCGTGATTTAAATGCGGGCGGCGTACGTGTTTGGAGTAGAATAACGTGTACGAGTGGATTTCCATCGTATACTGTTGCGTTGTTCGGCAAAGGGTGTGAATCAGCTCGCCATTTACGTGGAAGCGTGTAGACTATAGTAGTATTAGTCATTCGGTCGTCGAGTTTTGACAATAGGATATTTTCGTGTACTCGGTAGATTATAAGGGGGAGAGTTTTCAATTTTTAATTTTTTTTTTTTTTCTTATTTCAGAATTTACAAGAAGACGTGAATCGTTTACAACAACGAGTTAAGGAGTTAGAAAGTAGCAATAATTCTTTGTCTAGTTTGCTGCTTCAGCGAATGCAACGAAATATTAACCAAAGTCCTAGCAATAGTAATGGTAGGTGTTGTCAAACATTCGCTTGCCTTCAATCTAGTCTGTGTAATGAACTCGACGTTTTTGCTAAGGTTAGTTCGAAAGCATTGATGCATTTATTAATTTTTTTTTTTCTTATTTATAGTATATTTTTTCAATTCTAATTTCAAAAAATATTGATTTAATAAATTATATTTAAAATAAGTAGCCATACCGCATTACTGTAGCTGAGTTTTTAACTGGGTCTTTGTTAACCCTTTCATGACTATAGGCCACCACAACCAATACCAAGTATGAAAACCACAACCCTATACTTTCCAAAACCACTTAAAAAGTTCAATTTAGTACAAATACAGTATTTCTTGCCATGAAATAATCATATGAACACATATTTCTCAATTTATAACTACGTGAGGCTCCTCAAATTATCTTCAAATTTTTACGATTCGCCATTTTGGATCAATTTTGACCCAAATCGAAGAAGTCACATTCTGGTCATCAACTACTCCCAGTCTCCCATATACAAAGTTTGACCCTAGTAGATTGATTTGGTGAGAATTTATAGAAGATTCCAGAAATTTGATGACTCGAAACTTCCTCAGAAAGCTGTTTTTTCATCCAACTCCTCTCCAAATGCACTTAAGAAGCTGAAATTCGGATATGTTGGTGTCCGTGACTCACTATTTCATATGAGAGCAAAACCGAAAAATTTGAGCCATTTGCCCCTTCTCCAGCCCTTCTCAAAATTTGAGTGATCCGCCATTTTGAGGTTTATCGAAAAAACATAAAAGTATCTTTTTCGCATTCTTAAGAAGACTTTCTCACCGAATTTTGAACGAATTTCATGGATACCCGTCGGCGCTACGCTTGGAGGAAAAATATACATAGATACCAACAAGTTGGACATTAACCAAATGAGTAAAAATGGTCTGGAACGCAAAGATTTGAAACTCCCCCCCCCCCTTCCACCCACCTTCCCAAATGAGGTAGGCTGTAATAGCTGTCATTTTGGGGGGGGGTGGATATAAAATTTTTTGGTTGAATGCATACAATATACAGACGGACATTTTCAAGACTTTTTTATATTACGCATTTTTTTAATATGTAAAGTTTTTTTTTTTTAAATTGAGAAACTAGATTCATTTTAATTTTGTTTGCAAAAAATTTGAAGTCTTGATTTTTGAAAAAAAAAATGCATGCAGTTCTCAAAAAATAAAATAAAAAATCATATTGAATTTTTATAATAACATTCTACGAAAAATATTAATAGATTTTTTGGAAAACAAAAAATTGAAACATCAAAATTTAGGAAAAATACGATTTTTGCTTTATGCCCCGTTTCTAGGAAAACTATGCAACCAAGGAGGATCTTTTTTAATAAAAATTATTCAGGAGTAAGTACCTGGTCAATGATTTAATGGGAAGATTTTGTAAAATTTTAGTTTGGTGATGATTTTTATGGAATTGACTGAAGTAACATGATAAAAATTATGAGAAAGTTGAACAGTTGTTGAGATGAAATAGGAATTTTGCAAAATCCTTGCATTAAATCATTCACCAGGCACTCCTGAATAAAAATTTTTCAAAAAGATCCTCAAGGGTTGCATAGTTTTTCTGGAAACGGGGTATAAAGTGAAAATCGTATTTTTTCCACAATTTTGATGTTTCAATTTTTTGTTTTCCAAAACATCTATTAATATTTTTCGCGGAATGACATCATAAAAATTCAACATGATTTTTTATTTTATTTTTTGAGAACTGCATGCATTTTTTTTTTCAAAAATCAAGACTTCAAATTTTTTTTAATGAAAATTGAAATGAATTTAGTTTCTTAATTTAACAAAAATGCGTAATATGAAAAAAAGTCTTAAAAATGTGCAACCAAAAAATTTTATATCCTACCCCCCCCCCCCCCCCCCCCGTTAAAACTCAACTAAAAAGGTAAACAAACATGTGTCCTTATTACAGCTGAATTTTTAATTGGAGCTTGCTCAGATTTGTACATAATGTTGTTAAGCTTTTTACATCCACAACCCACAAACAGTATTGAATGTTAAAATCTATTTTTATAGAGTAGGTATAGTAACTGGTCTGGGTTCTGATTGGTCATATGTTACGCGAGTAATGACCAATGATAAGGCTAGAATGTGATAAAATATAGGTAATTTTATTTCTACCTTTCTAAATGATATCGTTCAGTTTCCAGTAAACGACTAAAATTCGTTTGTGATTTGAATCATCAGCTAATTCTTGTTTTTATTTTACGAATAAGTCGAGATAATTTACGACTTTCCAACTCGCTGATTGATTGTTACACGCGTGACGTATGACCGATTATAACATGGAGCAGTTACCATAACTACTCTATCCTTTCCAAAAGCATTAAATGAAATATTATTCAGAATATGTGTAATTTCGTGTCCAACTCAATCATACGAACCCATATTTATGAAATTTTAATCATTTGTTGATCCTTAATCATTCCTTCAATTTTAATGAATCGTCATTTTTAATCAATTTTGACTAAATTCAAGAGGTCGTGTTATTCTAGTCACATAAAAATCTGCATATATAAAGTTTGGCCTTTTTTGATTGATTTAGTGAGAGGATACAAAATTTTCATCAACTTTCCTGTCTTCATTTTCTCTTAGAAAGCTCTTATTTAGCAATCTAGGTATTTGGTCCGTTTTCTGATTGGTTGTACGTTACGCTTGTAGCAACCAATAAACAAATCGGACAGTAGTAAATTATCTCCACTTGCTCGTAAAACGAAAACATGAATCATTTGATGATTCAAATCACGAACCACTTTCAGTCGTTCAGATCACCTTCAATGAAAACTGAAAGATATTATTTAGAAAGATAGAAATGAAATATCCTAGATTTTATCACATACTAGCCTTATGATTGGTGGTTACACGAGTGACGTACGACCAATCAAAAAGCGGAACAGTTACATGGATAATGGATTACTGTTATTTGCTCCAACTCTATTCTAAATTCACTTAAGCAAGTTGATAACTTTCTAGAAACGATGGATTGAAATTAGGGTTTAAATACGCGAGGAAGTAGGGGTTGCTTTTTGTGTATTTTTTGAATGAAATAAAAATTCGTAATTTTCCCGCCATTTTAAATATTATTTGTAGATTTCTTTTTCTTTTTTTTTTCATTGAAGAAAAGAAGAAACAAAGAAACAAAATAATATATTTAATTTTTGTGATTATTTTAATATAATATATTATTTATTTATTAGAAAACGGATCAGCAAAGGCCTTCCAGTTTGGATGAAAGACGTCTTCAAAAGATTTGGAATAAATCCAACGGCAATAATTTCGTATGGGTTCCTCTTCGAAGGCCGCATTCGTTGAATCTAGAGACTAGTTCGTTTACCTCAAGTTAGTATGACGGAAAGCAAAAATTTTCGAATAATTTCATACCAACGTACTTAATAAACGTAAATTCCTCCCCTTGACAGACGATAAAATAAAGAAAGAAAGAGACGAAGAAAGCCCCGAAAGTGGTAACAGAGATGAAGGGTATTCCACCATGTCCAGCGACGTACAAGGAACTAGCGAAATACCCCACAAGGCTCTCGAAGAGTTGAAAGAAGTCACCAATGAATCTGATTCTGTACCATTTAGACTCTCGTTGGATTCTAAAATGATCAGGTAATGTGATTTATGAAGAACATTTTTTTTTTGTTCGAATTTATTTCGTAACTATAGTGGAAATTTTCAGATCTAGGAATAGTTTTCCACCTGTGAGACACTTGTTACCATATCAACACATTATGAGAAGTTTCTCCGATTCTCAACTCAGTCTGCGTATTACAACTGGCTCTTGTACGTTATCACCGTTCAAGTCTTCCAGCAATAAATGCCATCACCAGCCGTTACTACCGTTGAAATTTTCGAGTTTGTTGGAAGTAGCGTTGAAAGAGGAAAATACGGAAGATGGGTTCTCGTTTTGTAGTAGCGATTTATTGGATTCCGAGTACATTCAGCAGTGGCTTTTACTGGACGAAAAACGATCGGCTATGCAACATTTGCAAATGGAATATAACACAGCCGAAGTAGAAGACTGGAGTATGGAGGATACGGAGAATTGGAAGAAAATTACCAGGTTAATATTTTCATCTGCTAATTTCAAGAGATTTCTCATGAATATATTTTTATTGTACATGGAGTTTATCAGTTAATTCATTTCATATTAGATGTTATCCATCTAAATACCTATATTTACGATTATGCATAGAGATTATTATTCCATTTAGGGTATTGTCTTTGTTTACATTTTTGATAAAGAAAAGTTTTTTGAACGTCAATTTACATCCATGATTTCTTGGCGAAGACCGGATATTATAAATCCCAACTTATTATATTTTATATTGATATTTTAAAGTAATACCATAGAATAACTATACATAGATAGCCCACTGTCGTATAAAAAGTATCGCTCATACAAAATCCAAAACTCACAGAAAAAATAGTTTTAAAGTTTCATCATAGATAGCGTTAACCAGAACTGAAAAGAAGCAGAGGAAGGCATTGGCCCATTTGCTAACCGCCTACTAACTAATATCGTTGCATGAAGTCGCGGGGAGAGAAAAAGTACATATGCTGAAGCGCTATCTCTGTACCAGCTCCATCAACATAGCATTTTTGGTTCCTTTTCTGCAAATTACGAGCTATAAATTTTTGTATAGGGGCGGACTATGTATGTATGTTAATACTTTTATTTTCAATTTATGAAGATTTAAACTGAAAAGTTTCAAGCGAACTTAGAGCATCATTAACTAAACATGGAAATAATTTAAAATCTGAACCATACCGAGCATTCGTTTTGTTCCAAAAAATGTAAAGAAAAAAAATAAATCGGAAAAAAATTGGAAATTCAATAAAAAATAACGGATCTAAAATTTGTCATTTTTGTTAAAATTGGTTTGAAATCGTTTTTGTAATTTCACTCTGCAATGAAAGTTCAGATGTAAATGACCGTCAAAATGCCCAAGTTCGTTCAAAACCTAATTATGAAAATGTAAACAAAGAGCACCACATTTAAGTCCAATTATTTAATGCCCTAAATTCATAATATAAAATCAAATAAATGAATAAATAATATATTCAAAATAGTTACCTGAGTTTTCAACATGAAAACAATAGTTGAAGGGTGGTGGAGGGAGGGGTCCTTCAAATCTTTGCATTTCAGAACATCTGTCTAATGTCCTACTTTTTGGTATCTATTATTTTTTCCCAACGCGTACCGCCGGTTGGTATCCGTAAAATTCGTCTAAATTTTGGTGAAAGACTCGTCTTGACCATATGAAAAAACTATCTTTTATTTTTTCGATATACCTTAAAATGGCGGATCACTCAAATTTTGAGGAGGGCCGGAGAAGAGGCGAAAAGCTCAAATTTTTCGTTATTATTCTATATGAAAGAGTAAGTCACGGACTCTAATGTATCCAAATTTCAGCTATATAACTTTATTTGAGGAGGAATTAGAGCAAAAAACAGCTTTCTAAGGAAGTTTTGAGTCGTGAAATTTCTGGAATCTTCCACATCCCCTCATCAAATCAATCTAGAAAAGTCAAACTTTGTATGTGAGGTTAGTTGATGACCAGAATATGAGATTTTGAATTTGGGTCAAAATGGATACAAAATGGCGGATTATTAAAATTTGAGTAGGGCTTGAGGAGCCTCAAACTCGCAAAAATGTGATTAATATGAACTCATATGATTATTGAATGAGAAGTGTACAATAACCTAAATTCACCCTCTACATGATGTTAGAGGGGAGGAGGGAGGGGTTATCGATCTAAAAATGTGGTGGGGGAAAACGAAAACTCGTAAAATTTTTATTGTCATCTCATATGATAAAATGAGCCCAAGTAACTATCTTATTCTAATTTTAGCTTCCCAAGTGTATTTGGAGGTGAGTTAGAAGAAAACACCACTTTTGGAGGGGAAATTACTATGCAAGGAATTTCATGAGTCTTCCATATGTCGTCACCAAATCGACCTAGAAAGATCAAACTTTTTATGTAGAATTATAGTTGATGAAATGATGACTAAAATATGAGCTTTTCAATTTGGGTCAAAATTGATCCAAAATGGCTGATCGTAAAAATTTGAAGATATTTGTAGTTATAATTTGAGAAATATGTTAAATTTGTTCTCAATTCAACTTCTTGAGTGGTTTTTGGAGGAGGCAGGGTAGGGGTTTCCAGACTCGGTATGGGTATGACTTGTAGTCATGAAGGGGTTAGCAACGTTATTTGCAAACCTCAACATGCCCTAGTTAAGAACTCAGCTCCAGTAATGCGGCATGGCTGCTTGTTGTTTTTTTTTTTAATATTGTGCCTCATTTACTTCATTAATGAATTCCTCAAAAAGTCCGTATTTTTGCCAAAATTGATTATTTAATCATTTTATTCAATAATTCAATTAGAATAAGAATTCATTAAAAATAAGATTAGAGTGTCTAATTTTAACTGCATTCATGTACAATTATTTAAAAAAAAAAAACTATTTTTCTAATTTGAAAAAAAAAAAAAAAAAAAGAAAAAGAAACATCAATTCTTAGCTGTGCTTTGGAAAATATCTTTAAAAAGTTGGTACGGGAACGAAAAGATGTAAAGATGAACGGAAAATTATGTTCCATCCTAGCTGCAGATGTTGGGTTTCTAGGGGTTAATACTGGGATGCTTCTCTACACATTTTTGCAAAAAATCCTTTGTTTTAAATTTTTTCTATATACTTTGACCTTTTTACGACGTAATATTCCTGAACTATTGAATTATCTCGAATTCATTTTGCAGGTATAATGATGGTGGTAAATGCGTAGCGAAAAATCTATGGGAATTATCCAACACCGCCGACTCTGATTATAATAAGAATATTTGGAACGAAGAAGAAAATCAAAATTCTCTATCTTCCGATTCGTCGTGGTCCAGCTCGGCCACAAATTCCGAAGAAAGTTGCGCCAGTCCGTTTGAAAACCTATCCAAACGTTCGTCTTCGGTATTAAGTAGCGAAAACGGCGAAAGCGCTCAGGTGGGTACGGATTTCACGCGTGACTTCTATCGTCTGGTGAAATTCGAAAGCTCCAAAAGCCTAGCCTCTTCGTCGTCCAAAAGTCAAACGGGCGTCGAGCAGAAATACTTGAACGATGTATTACCTCGCGAAGAAAACTCGGTGGATAGAGAGCAAGCGTTACAAAGCGTACTCAAATTTATCGCCGAACAACAACGATATTGTATATCGCGCCTCGTGCAGGACGAAAACTGCTGCACGGTCGCTGGCGAAGCGATGGCATTCGATAGTTTCGAAAACGAGAACAACTGTTTGTTAAGCGAAACGGCAACAGAGGACGTTAGCGAAAACGTAACATTCGAGGAAACCGCAGAAGACGAAACCGACGACGGGTATTTCAGTAAATTAAGCTTCGATAACGCTAACGTCACCAACGTAGAAATGGTAACCGGTGATTCGTTGAGTGGGGCCGATGAAAAGAGCCAGACGTATTGTGATAATGAGCGAAATTCGAGTAACGATTTTAACGCGTTGTTTCAAACATGCGACGCGTGTTTCCAAAATATCGAAAAAGACGATCCCGCCCGAGGAGACAATTTGTGCGTCAAGTGCGCCGAATGTTATATAGAATGTCTTCCGGAAGAATCGCATCCAGATGGCGATCGCTACGAAGCATCTGGTAGTGATAAACCAACCAGGTTCAGTGCTCCCGTTCCTATTATACAGAAGTCCAGCCTTGATACAGTATTAGAAGAACAAGAAGAAGCAATCGCCAATAACTCATCGGCAGAAAATGCTTCCAGTCACGATGACCCTGTTATGCTCATGTCCGAACAAAGATTGGTCAGCTTTCACGAACGAGCTACCTCCAAAGAGGTTATCGACGAGTTAAATAGGATGATTAGAAAAGGCGACGAGTTCAGCGAACACGATCGCACTACACCTGTCACAGAGCTAGAAGATTCCTTTGGATGTGCTACTGGTTGGGTGCATGTAGAACAAGATATAGATTTTAGCGACCCAAAAGCCAGGGCAAATCTTTTAGATGTTATGCTGGCTTCTAGTTCAAGTAGCAGTTGTGATAGTAGTCGTGATAATAGTGATAGCGAAAATGGCGAGGATGATAGAAACTACAAGCATTTACATCGATTGCATCGATTCCGTAGACAAAAAAGAGGTTGGTATTTGCTCCAATACAATTACACTAGGCATTTTAAAAATAAAATAAAATATTCTTGGAATAAGCCGGAACAAGGTTTAAATTGTGGAGTGTGATATCTATATCTAAAAAAAAAATCTCTTCATCCCTGTTGATTTTTCAAAATATTACATTTTTTCCAATAATTTTGAAGAGAGTTCCTATGACAAAAGTTGTCTGAGAATAATAAATTATTTTACTCTGAATTATTTTTGGTATAAGAGCTTCACTCGTGAGAAGTCTTCCATAATGAAAGCGAAAGTACGTAGGAAATTTCATCAATGGGGATGTTGCACGTTTTCTGGGAAAAATATGTACATATAGAGAAAAAAATTAGAAATTGAATAAAAAAAACCGCACTCCATTTGATCCCATAGAACTTGAGAAAAAAAATCCAAAATTTGCATTTTGCGGTGTGCGCCAAAACGAGTAAGGGCTAAACCTTGGACAAAATGTGGCGGACTCAAACTTTTTGCACTTATGAAAATTTAATATTTTATGTGTCACTGAAACTTCGGACGGTGGAAAAAATAATAAATAAATTAAACCTAACCAAACCCAACTTTTAGGTAAGGAACGTAAGTCTGAAAGTTCCAAGTCTGAAGGTTCGAAGGATAAAATAAATAATAATGCAAAAATTGTAGTTTAAAATAATATTAAAAAAAATTGACAAAAAAATTTGAAAACAAACTTCACCCGAAAAACGGTAAAAAAATCGCGGAGCAGAAAAAGGATTCGATACCGCATCTTACGACACAATAAATCATCAGCTTTACCACTTCGCCATAGGTGGCTCGGCAAACATCGCTAACAAGTCCGTATACAATCATACGCGTTGCATTAGAAATATATAAGAGTACATAAATGTTAAGTAATGTAGAAATTAACAAGTGATGGATTCCACCACTATTTGATGAAAGTTTAGCCTCCAGTGCTAAGACGTAGGTTCCCGCGGAAGCACCCGTTGTTACGTCATAACCTTGGAACGCGCGCGTTGCTCTTATAGAGATGAACATGGAGAAGCGTTTTCTCACGTTTATTGCGCCTAAACGGCGCGATTTACGTTATAGGTGATAAGGACGTTTTTTTTTTAGAGTAAACTATGAGCTTTCCGGTGGTATAATAATTTTTTCGATTTAATGAATTTGAAGCAAGATACGGTTTCGTTAAGTTGATGATAAAATTAGTTCTCATTAAGGGGGTTCAGTTTTTGCAAAACGTGGAAAGAAGGATGGGTCGGGGAAAAATTGTTGATATGCCATTAGATAGGGTATGAAATGCGTTTCATTTTCTTCAGTGCGAGCACCAAGGTTAAAAAGCGTTTCAGGTTCAATTGGTTGTTGTAGTTGTGGTATGTGATAGTTAGGTTTTAGGTTGTGGTACTTGTGGTTTTCAAATTGGTTTTCAATTGAAAGTCTGAAATGGTTTTAAGTGATTTTGAAATTCCAATTCCTTTCTTTTTTTGGTTATGGTTTTGAAAAGGTTTTCAAAATTTTTTCAATATAACATATTATGGTTTTTGGTTCTATTTTCTGATTTGTGATGGTGGTTAAGGTTTTTAATTGAAACAAATTCAGTTTTCAATTGGTTATGGTGGTTGTGGTTTTTTTTTCACATTTGTATTTGCAAAAGCCCTGTTATTGTGTTTGTATGTATGTCTGTCAATTCCTACAATAAAATAAAATGACTCGAAAATTCACAAATTAAAATTTGTCTTTTATTTCCAACACTTTTATTTATTTTGCTTTATTTCAATATTTTCAAATCTTCAAATACTTATGACTCATGAAAAAAGTAAAATACCAATGTAAAAAATTGAAAATAAAGATAATAGAAAAATTTTTATTTTCATTTCAAATTCAGAAGTCAGAACTTCAAAACATCAAAAGTTCAAAAGCTAAAAACTGCAAAAATCTAAAACTAAATGAACGAGGAATATATAATGCTTACAACATAATATCACATCAAAATTTGGAATTGAGATTTGTTTAATTGTTTGTGCATTGGCTATTTGGCTTAACCAGTTCGTAAAATTATTTATTTTTATCTAATGTCACCTGAATTATAAACATAATTTAACTTTCAGATTCAGTGTTGTGAATTTTATAACGCAAAAATACAAAATTGAATTTTGAAACCAATTGAAACCAATAAATTCGTGAATTGATTGTTATGGTTTCGGTTTTTTTTTTTTTTTTTTGAAATTCTAGGAAATGATTGTTGTGATGGTGGTATTTCTAGTGGAAAACCATATATTGTAATGGTGTTTGTTGATAATTTTGAAAATTTTCTGTTAAGGTTATTGTTTTGTTGGTGGTTTTTATTTTGGTCATTAGTTGTGATTCTTTTTGGTGATTGTATGAAAAATGTTTGAAATGGTTTCAAATGGTTATGAAAACCCTTTCAAATTTTCAAAACATACGAGGTTGTGGTTTTTAACCTTGGCAAGCAGCCTTCTAGCTTTTCTCCTTCCATAGATATATTAATGCAAAGTTTCAAAAAAGTTGAAAAAACGCGAAATCGCGCAATTTTCAGACTTTAGACTGAATGCCGTATTCAGATTAATTCCAAGTGAGTTGTGACGCCATAACCTTGGAACGCATGTTTTGCTCTTATAGAGATAAACATGAAGAAGCGTTTTCTCACGTTTATTGCGCCTAAACGGCGCGATTTACGTTATAGGTAATAAGGACGTTTTTTTTAGAGTAAACTATGAGCTTTCCGGTGGTATAATAATTTTTTCGATTTAATGAATTTGAAGCAAGATACGGTTTCCTTAAGTTGATGATAAAATTAGTTCTCATTAAGGGGGGTTCAGTTTTTGCAAAACGTGATAAGAAAAAGGAGTTGGGGAAAAATTATTGATATTATGTTGTTGAAAAAATGTCGTATTGTTATATTGCTAAAATATATTTTCAAAGAAAAAGTCATCATTATTCATACGTTACGCTGAGTTTACTGTTAAAATGTTGTAGGGGAGCAGCTCCACGCAATAACGTGAAGTCTGTGTGATGGAATTTAAAATATTTATTGTTTTTACGCTCTTGATTGTATCGAGAGTGAGAAAAAATCAAAAATCAACTTCATCAGCAACATTATTTTTATTTTTTGTGTATTTATACTCCTGGCGCCTCTTTCATTGGTATTAGCTCACGTATAAAAATGTTTGTAATTAATTTGAATACGGCATTAAAAAGCTCTTAACGTTCGCTGGAAACATTTTTGTAGAATTTTTAGTTTTTGAAGTATTCCAGTCTAAAGTCTGAAAATTGCGCAATTTCGCGTTTTTTCAACTTTTTTCGAACTTTGCATTAATATATCTATGGAAGGAGAAAAGCTAGAAGGGTGCTTGCACTGAAGAAAATGAAGCGCATTTTATACCCTATCTAATGGCATGTCAACAATTTTTCCCCGGCCCCTCCTTCTTTCCACGCTTTGCAAAAACTGAACCCCCCTTAATGAGAACTAATTTTATCATCAATTTAACGAAACCGTATCTTGCTTCAAATTCATTAAATCGAAAAAATTATTATACCACCGGAAAGCTCATAGTTTACTCTAAAAAAAACGTCCTTATCACCTATAACGTAAATAGCGCCGTTTAGGCGCAATAAACGTGAGAAAACGCTTCTCCATGTTCATCTCTATAAGAGCAACGCGCGCGTTCCAAAGTTATGGCGTCACAACTAAAGGGTGCGCATTGGAGTACCGTTTTTGTTGCAAACAAAATGTAAAAAATTATTTCTCGCGACCTATTCAACCAATTTTCAAAATTTTAAGGATTACGTGAGTTTTAAATTCTCGTTTTTTATTTCCATTAGGTTTTAAGTGAATTTATTTTTTATGCAACATCCCTATTGTATTTTTGATGGGTTCCATTACAAAACCATTGTCCAGCTTGTTTGCGAATTTTTCTCTGAACTACGTGGTTTTTCTCTAAAAAATTTCACTTCTTGTTTTTTAATTTTACAGCTTCAGCTTCCAGACAACTGATTATGGGCGCCTTGAGGTTCTCGAACGCTGGTATACGTCCTTCAATCATAGGTAGAGATAATTTCTACAATAGGTACGGCGAGAAAGAACAAGAAGCCGTGGCTAGTTTCGATTTTTTGGAAGAATTGTCGACAACCTCGCTTAGCACTGCGTCCGAACCCAGTGACAACGCTAGTTGCCCTATGTCTTCGAATTCCTATCGTTCAAAGAACGGCTATAAATATCGTAACCGTTGCGATCGCGAACGTAATGTTGACTGTGATAGATGTTATAATGCGTGTTCTAGCTCCGAATGAAAAATGTTTCGAAAAAGTAATACAGTACTTGTTTGTGTACTTGTAAAAGAAACGAAGGGTAATAACGCCATGCAATATATTCGGCGAAATTTTCAAAGATTTTTGCGCCATAACGACAATAAACTTTGGCGCGATGAAAGTGCAATTTTTAAATATTTTTTAAGTTTGTGACTACGTATTATTTTTGTTTTAATGCTGTGAGGTATTTTCCGGGTATTTACACCTTGTACCTATTTTATATAAATGCTACACTTGTTTATTTATTCGTTCTAGGCACGATATCATGTACATGTAAAATAATTTATATTAAAGAGTAGATCTCTGAATTCGCAATTTTTAGATTTATATCGTATACTGTTTCGTATATACTTTTTTTTTTACGAACGCGCGTTTGATTTCGTCGACGAGTTTTTTCTTATTACGCCTGTTATATTGGCTTCCATTTTTCTTTATTTTGTTTTCTTTCTTTCTTTTTTTTTTTTTTAATAAACTGACATCATGCGAGTTTTTATAGATTTATAATCAGAGAATGAATAAGTTATGTCGCTAAAATAGATGGGTTTTTTACGTGTTGTATGCATTTTATTTATTTCGAATGTGAAATTTAACGTGTTTGGTAGCATTTAATGTTATTCTTAACCGTCTTATAACTAGATGGATGTACTCAGGAAATGTAGAAATTGAAAATCTTCAAGTAAACGATTTGTTACTTCTTTGTGGCTTATTTTATTTCAAAAATATGAAAGTTTTGAACGAGGAATTTTTTTTAGGAGCAGAGCTTACCGCTTAGGTACGAAGAATTAACTACTGCAAAATTTAAATATTCGAATAACCATTATAGTTGAAAAAGCACCGCATTTCGTAGGCTTGAAACATAAAAGAATAAAAAATCAGCTTGATTAAAAAAGGGAAAACATTTCCAAAAGTTTTCCTATTATCAATATCATCATCAAGGAACCTGTGGATGAGATACATGTACCATCACAAAATAAATTTGGCATATCTTCGCAAGAGCATAATTATATTGGAATTGGAAGCAAGCTCTTCTGTTCCTTACGCAGATGCTAAGACTTCGGGTGAGACAAATTCGATTCTTTGTTTCATTCAAAAAATAGTGCAGATATTTATTGATGAAGATAATTATGGTCTGCGTGTTAAAGACATACTGTATAATATTCAAAAAGTTTCTGATAGTTTTGAGCGCATAATTTATCGTGGTACAAGCAGAAGGGGCAAATAGCTCAAATTTTTTGTTTTTGATCTCATATGAAAGAGTGAGTCACGGACACCAACATATCTAAATTTCAGCTTCATAAGTGCATTTTGAGGAGAGTTAGAGCAAAAACCTGTTTTTGAGGAAATTTCGTTTTTTGTGTCGCCTTGCGCAGGCGGGTGTGGATAAAATTCGCTCGAAATTCGGTGAGGAACTCTCCTTGAAAATGCGCAGAAGTGCTTTTTTTGTTCTTTCGAAAAATTTCAAAATGGCGGATCACTCAAATTTTAAGGAGAGCCGAAGAAAGGGTGAATACATCAAATTTTTTGTTTTTGATTTCATATGAAAGAGTGAGTTACGGATACTAACATATCAAAATTTCAGCTTCCTAAGTGCATATTGAGAGGAGTTAGATCAAAAAACGACTTTTTGAGGAAATTTTGAGTCGTGAAATTTCTTGAATCTTCCATATCTCCCCACCAAATCAAGTTAAAGAGGTCAAATTTTGTGTGTGAGGTTAGTTGGTGACCACAATATGACCTCTTGAATTTGGATCAAAATGGATTCAAAATGGCGGATTTTCAAAATTTGAGTAAAACTTGAGGAGCCTCAAGTTGGTAAAAATGTAATTAATATGAATTCATATGGTTATTAGGGATAAGATGTATACTATATCCCCAATTCACTTCTATACATGATGTTGGAGGGGGAAGGCGGGGTTATCAACCTAAAATAGTGTTGCCGGGTACAGGAGGGGTCGAAAATTTGTTATTGCTGTGTCATATGATAAAATGAGCCCAAATGACAAACCTATTTTGATTTTAGCTTCCTCAGTGATTTTGGAGGGGAGTTAGAGCAAAAAACTGCTTTTGGAGGGGAAATTACTGCAGGAAATTTCATGAATCCTCCATACCTCATCACCAAATCGGCCTAGAATGGTCAAACTTTGTGTGTAGGATTATTTAGTGACTAGAATACGACCTCTTAAATTTGAGTCATAATGGATCCAAAATGGCGGGGTTATCAAGATTTGAAAGACCTTTAAATATTTATAATTTGAGAAATACATGGTCACATGATTATTTCATGGCAAGAAATACTACATTTGTGCCCAATTCAACTTCTTAAGTGTTTTTGGAAAGGATAGGGTAGGGGTTTTCAGACTTGGTATTGTGTGTGGCCTGCAGTCATGAAAGGTTAAGCAAGGTTATTAGTAAATCAAAACAATCTCCAGTTAAAAACTCAGCTCCAATAATGGGGCATGGCTGCTTACTTTTTTTTTTTTTTTTTCATTTTTAGTATTTGACTGTTTTAAATTTATAATGTGTATGCTCCTTATCATAAATTCGAAACTGAATAAGAATTAAGAAGGAGCACACAAGCACTCCCCATTTGTTTAATTATCATCAAACGCCTGTTGCAAGTTGTGACCAAATTTAAATATGTCAGCTTATCCCATTCACCTTAACTTTGCTGAGATAATTCCGTATCATCAAGAGGTCTTCTAGTGAACAAACTGAAGTCATATTTATTGATTGATTATCGAAAACACGTCTTATTAATGATATAAATAAAATTCAAAAATTCACATTTAGTCATTACCCTTGACTTCTCAAGTTCCCAAGTTCTCAAAACATTTGAAAATGGAAATTTGCAAAAATTTTGGAAATCTAGAAGATGTCTCCCTAGTAAGAGAATTTTTCGTCGTTACTCGTTAGGGAACACAAAGAGAATTAAAAACATGTTAAAAAAAAAAATAAATAAGCAGCCATGCCGCATTACTGGAGCTGAGTTTTTAACTGGGGCTTGTTTTGATTTAGTAATAACCTTGCTTAACCGTTCATCACTACAGGCCACACCCAACACCAAGTCTGAAAACCCCTACCCTATCCTTTCCAAAAACACTTAAGAAATTTAATTTGGTACAAATGTAGTATTTCTTGCCATGAAATAATCATGCGAACACATATTTCTCAAATTATAACTATTTGAGGGTCCTCAAATTATCTTCAAATTTTGTAAATCCGCCATTTTGGATCCATTTTGACTCAAATTTAAGTGGTTATGTTCTGGTCACAAACTAATCCTACACACAAAGTTTGACCATTCTAGGCCGATTTGGTGATGAGATATGGAAGATTCATGAAATTTCCTGCAGCAATTTCCCCTCCAAAAGCCGTTTTTTGCTCTAACTCCCCTCCAAAATCACTGAGGAAGCTAAAATCAAAATACGTTTGTCACTTGGGCTCATTTTATCATATGACACAGCAATAAAAAATTTTCGACCCCTCCTGTACCCCCACCACTATTTTAGGTTGGTAACCCCGCCTTCCCCCTCCAACATCATGTATGGAAGTGAATTCGGGATATAGTATACAACTTATCCCCAATAACCATATGAATTCATATTAATTACATTTTTACCAACTTGAGGCTCCTCAAGCTCTACTCAAAATTTTGATAATCCGCCATTTTGAATCCATTTTGATCCAAATTCAAGAGGTCATATTGTGGTCACCAACTAACCTCACACACAAAATTTGACCTTTAACTTGATTTGGTGGGGAGATATGGAAGATTCAAGAAATTTCATGACTCAAAACTTCCTCAAAAAGCCGTTTTTTGATCTAACTCCTCTCAATATGCACTCAAGAAGCTGAAATTTGGATATGTTAGTATCCGTGACTCACTCTTTCATATGAAATCAAAAACGAAAAATTTGAGCTATTTGCCCCTTCTCCAGCCCCCCTCAAAATTTGAGTGATCCGCCATTTTGAAATTTATCGAAAAAACAAAAAACTATTTTTGCGCATTTTCAAGAAGAGTCTCTCACCAAATTTTGAGCGAATTTTATGAATACTCGCCGGCGCTACGCGTGGGGGAAAAAAAATATATATATATATACCAAAAAGTTGGACATTTGCCAGATGATTACAAATGGTCTGAAACGCAAAGATTTGAAGACCCCACCCTCCCCCGACCTTCCCTTCCCAAATCAGGTAGGCTGTAATAGCTATCGTTTTGTTAAAAACTCAGCTAAAAAAAAAAAAAAACGTTTTAAACGCATTTTGAACAGAATTTTGTTTTAAATTTTGTATTATTATTTTTTTTTTATTCAATGTTTCAAACACGTTTTAAACATGTGTTTTAAACACTTTGGTTTCAAACGCTCAACCCTGAAAATAATAAAATAAGGAAGCAAAGAAATTGAGATGTTTGGTATTCCACTAGTTCGTTTCGTCTTCAGGTAAGGTTATACCTGACCCCAAAACACAGTATGTTCAAAAAATAACAATTGATGATGGCACATCATAAAGTACTTGGTTAGGGTCCAACGAATTGAACATTCCACGCAGAATGGTTGAACTCTGGCAGATTTTTTTCGAGTTGTGAATCGAGGTGATCAAATGTATTAGTAATGTTACCTTTTTATGAAAAGAAAAAATATATGACTGGATGCACACCTAGTATAGTTGGTGTTATACCTGACTCCATCTGGTGCTTGACGCTGGTACAAATAGTGCACCACATTTTGCAATATTACCATTGTTAACACGAACGTATATGCTTTCCACATTTACGTGCAACACATGTACATACGGAATTTATGTCAAATGCTGCCGACTAACTTGTATTTTTGCAAGAAAAACAATCAATCTTTGAAACGAATATTTTTTAAACCGCAAATAATGTTTAATTCCACTTTTTTCATGAGAAAAATTTCTCACTCAATCTCTTTCTGCTCCCTCTTTCTTCAAAAAACTTCAAACCAATTTTCTTATTTCGGAAACGATTTTCCCACCATCATCCCCTCTGTCCTTCTCTTTCCTTCGATGAGCCCCATTGTTACGAGTAAACTTATAAAAATATATTAATATATATAAAATTTGTGCGCACTTGAAACTTTGTTGTTGTTGTTGTTTGATTTCTAATTTCCAAAAGCAGTAAGTTAAACGTTTAATTACGATATTTATCGAGAGTTACAAAATGAATTCCTTCCTTGTTTGATCAAGATATCAATAGTATATTAAATTCTCGAGAAAATTAATATTTAAATTTTCATATCTGGTAGCAATTAACAAGTCGTTTAATCAACGTAATTAAGGAAATGTATCATTTCAAAGGAAATATCATGATCTGAAAATATTCACGGAATTTTTCATTGCATAATATCTTTTTTTCATTAATTCCGCTCCTCTGGTGGACGCGTTCTCGCGCCGACAGAGGGGAGCATTTGACGAGAATCAAAGCGCCCAAGAGTCAGTACACCATTACCAGGCTCAGTGTTGGAACGATTGCGCATTTTCGTTATGATTTCTGAGATTCTATTCTTCCTTGTGTAGTGTCCAGCGTGTTGAATTCAATTTTTTTTTTTAAGAATTTTGCAACGTTTGAAAGTTTAGTTTTTTCGACTATGGATGACTGTTAAACTCGTTTTTATATAATGTAATATTTTCTTTTTCGCTGAGTATCTTACCATCGTTTTATATTCGATAGGTATATTTTGTATACAGTTTTATTATTTATTCGCGTTTATATTATTTGCGGGTGTTTGAAGTTTACTATGGTGATATCTATTCATTTGCAACAGTAGATTGAGATACACATAGGGTATGTATTAATTTAGGCTCTATATTTCTTAGCCTAATCGAGGGCTTCGTGCCAAAAGATCGTATCTGCAAAAACTAGTTTTTTCAGTAGAGATAAAAAATGCTTTTTGAAAAACTAAACCTGGATATTAATCAATTTGAATTTATATAATTGCTTCTCAAATTTGCATAATCAATTTTGAAGGTATTAGTTGTTTAATAAACCAATTTTCTCATCTTTAACGTGAAAACATACCTAGCTTTTTTAGAACTTTGAAACTTTAAATGTTGCAGATACGCTTTTTTGACACTAAAACTACTGGCTAAATTGTAGATGTATTTTTATTTTGAAGGTATTCGCTTATTTTATTAATCTAATTTTTACATCTTCAACGTGGAAACATAGCTTTTTTAAGCTTTGAAACTTCAAATGTTGCATACACGTTGCTTGAGTTTGAAACTACCAGACTAAATTGTATAGATAGTTGACTACACGCAATGTGTTGACTTTTTAAATGAACTATGTACTTACATCAGCATAATATGTTTGAAAATTTTATCAAAAACGGACAGTAAAATAAACAAAAAATAAGAAGTTGTAAAATTAAAGCCGTAAAAAAACCAAAATCAGTTGAAAAAAAAGTTAAAATTATTCGTCATCTTTTTCTATCCTCTTCTCCTTCTACGGAAGAATTAAAAAAAAGAAGGGAATGTTGTTCAATAATGCCCTTTTTCATTAGGTCTCGTAGATCTTGCATTTCTTCTACTTCTGGATTTTAACGAAAAGGGTTGCTGGAGCAATTTTTTTTTCAAGTACGCACGTTTTTAATGCAAGTTCCTTATCACCGTTTACTTTGGTATCGCTGGTTTTCAGTGTTCTCATTTTTGTTTTTTAATATTATAATGAAAGGTGTTAAATATAGGGTCTTTTTATTTTTATAAAATTTATTACTATGAAAAGTGGCCGAATTGTTTTCATATACCTTAAAAAAACACGTTAGAAACGTACATGAAGGAATATGTTCACATGTAAGTTGTATTTCAAATAGCAATGTATTTTCAAATACGTCGCGAATGTAGACATTACTGCAACACGTACCTCTGAAATATGTATATTCAGTACCTACGTATCTTTTCAAATGTGTTGCAGTAGCGAATGCAGCAGAACAATCTGATTTAGTGCAAACATAAGAAATTAGAAAACAATTGCATTTAGCGAGATGGTAATTGCTTTTTTTATATAATCCAATTCTTTTATGATTAGGTCTGAAAAAAAAATTGTGGGAAACGTCTGAATCAATTAAAAATAATGAAGTTCCTATATCAATAAAAATATTTAGATATTTACACAGCAAATAAAGAAAAATTAAAAAATACATCTAATTCAGAAATTTGAGAAATATGAAAAATTAATCTCTTTCTTCAATTGTTCAAATAAAATTGTACAGCGTCAACAACTTTCTAATTTCACTTCTCATCGTCAATTTAGAAAAAAAATATAGATTTTTTAAAAATTTGACTTCAAGTTTTATGTGATAAATTGATTTTATAAGGAATAAACTAATACGTAGATATACTTTCACCCTCCATTTTTTAAAAATATCGATTAAGTACCTAACAAATAAATTGGGCGTAAAATTATATATTCTAGTAAATATTGCAGCAATGTTTGCATAATTTAGTATTCGTTTCAACGGTTTTACGTTGGTAATCCAAAGTTCTATGAAACGTTTGGTCATTCCATAACAAACCGACTGCATGTAGTCAAAGGGTATGCACTTGGTAACTTTAATGTTAGGAATATGTACTAGTAATGAAATGTCTCCACAAAATTTGTTATTCTCCGTGGCTATGAAGTCGTCAATAGTACGTATTTCTGCTTCGCAATCTTTGAAAAAAATTCGATGGTTGGAACTTTTTCCAACTGTGCGGCATCTTATGCAGCTACTGAATCCGGTGTGGCCTTTTGTATTGAACAAAAATGATTTCGCAAGGGCATCGGCGATAACATTTTTTATATTGAAGTTATATCTTTTGTCATTAATAGTAATGCTATTATTGATCATACTGGTAACTTCTTTCGAAAAATCTTTTAAAAATTCATTTGAACTCGATGGTTTGCCGTTACCAAGCCAAATTCCTATGATGAAAACTGGGTACCCCTCAAAGGAGCCCAAAATTGGCCAAAAGCTTCTGGTTGAACTTTCAAATAATAGCAAGCCATCGACGTTTATTGAGAGGTTTAAAGAGGCCCTTTGGTTATAGAAAAGATGGTAACTATAACGAGTATTTTGAAGAGTCTTCGTTATGCCAAAGTAATAGTATAATCCTCCCGCCATTTCCACAATACTGTTATCAGTTTTTCCCTCATCGGGTTTTAGAGCCGCTAAAATAGCTCAATAATACTTCGGAAGATTTTGAACAGCTTCCAGACTGCAGCATTCTGTGTTACTGAATATCTACTTATCGTTAATGGGTTCGTATTAGATAAATTAATACGAAAAACTAAGTACGTGATCAAAGATAGCCTATTTGAACGTTTAATGCAGAGTTAATTTAAAATATTTTCTTATTTTGAAAATGTTGAAAAATTATCGATATAAATGGTTTTCAATGTGTTCATGTACCCCTAATATCTTTTGTATATGCTTTTCCCCGGCCCAAAGGGCGAGTAATCTTGCTAGTTTATTATAAAACTCTGAAATGAACTGTTTTTTTTTTTTTTCAGATTAATTTAAAAGTTCAAAATTATCATCATGAAGAAAGTTTTTTATAACATTTTCTTACTTTTTATATTGAAGAGTGCCGACCCTTGTAATCTTAAAAGGGGAAAGTCTGCTTTTGAAGATGTTCTCTCAAAGTCGACATTCATTGATAAGACTGATTTTATCAAAACTATCATGCAGAATTACGATTCAAAAATGGTGCTTACTATGCCGAGGCACTTCGGGAAAACTACAAACTTGGATATGCTTAAACGATTTCTAGAACGCTCACACGATAAAGAAATAAATGAAAGAAATTCCCGTATTTTTAAAAGCCGCCCTTATAATTGTCCATTAAATATTATGAAAGATCGCGACTTCGTCAACACACATTTCGGCAAATATCCGATAATTTATTTAGATCTTCTCATACAAAATTCGACTGGATTATTAAATGATTTATTTATAAAATTGACTAAAAAATTTGTTGTTGCAATGAAGGAATATAAGTGGCTGTATCATGAAAAATATCAAGATGGTGACGACCTACATACAAAAAAATGTTTTGAATTGTTTTTATTCACTGATGCTGAAAATATAAGCATTAGTAACCCATATTACTCTTCGTGGTTATTGGAATTAGGGACGGCTTTAGAAACATATTATGGAGTAGCACCAATTTTATTGGTGGATGAATATGACTCTCCACTATCACAGGCTTTGTTATGTGACATCAGCCCTCAACCTATAATTAAACTCTTATTAGACGTATGGACGACCGCACTGAAATGTCGAAATCCACCATTTATATTTACATTCATGGTTGGTATAACTGATATTCCATCAAGTATTGGTTTATCTGCCTTACAGTTTAGAGAAATGCCATTTTTAAGCGATCGCATATTTATGAGATTTTATGGTTTTTATGACGATGAAATGGATACTTTATTCAAAAGGCATAATATTACAAATAAGGATGTGAAGGCAGTTATAACTAAGTTTTATGGTGGATATAGGACCGAGTATGGTAAACGATTTCATAATCCTAGTGCAATATGTGATTTTTTTAATCTAATATTGGAATTGCAGCCAGTATTAAATCGAAATGATGTTATAGAGGTAGCTAAGAAAATCCGTTACCGTTTTCCTACTCCCTATTTAATGAGAGAATTAAAATCGAGTTTAGATAATCCTTCCATTTATCACAAATTTGTCGATTTGACTACATATTACAAAAGAATAAAGTTTAACAAAAAAGAATATCTATTCGTAGAAGACTTGATGAAATTAAGACTAATTTTGAAATATTCCGTACTCAAAACGGAGGAGAAAGAAATGTTCCTTGATAATAATATATATTTTTCGTTTCTTCTACAAACTGGCTTTTTATCGTGTGATCAAGAAATAGGCTATTACAGAGTACCTAATGAAAACATTCGATACCATTTGAAAGAAGCCTTAAGTCATTTTTATGAGGAGAAGAGTCCTCAATCATGGAAGCTTGCGCAGGGTGTAGTAAATAACTTCCTAAAAATAGCTGAAAATGCAGATGTAACTATAGAAGAGTTGAAGAAAGTGAAGAGTTCTTTACAATCATTTTTTGAATATGATACCTTAAGTAAGAAGATAAAAAATCCAGACATAAAATTCAAGGAACAAAACTTCCAAAATTGCTTATATTCTGCTTTACACGACAGTGGAAATTTTTATTATGTCCATACAGAAGAGAACATGTGGAAGAAGGAAAACAAAAAGGACGGTGAAGGCGAAGCAGATGTTATGGTTGTTACAGAAAATTGTAATGTTGCTCTGATTATTGAATTTAAATATTATGTTCAACCAAAAGCATTTGATACCGCAATCGAAAGCCAACTGAAAAGATACATTCCCACAGTTGGTTTTCTACATATGATTGAAGATTTTAACATAACTTTGAAATATTTATTGATTAATGTGAAAGTAAATTCAAAAGAAGTTAAAAAAGAAATTAATAAGAATAGTGTTGAAATAGCATACTGCCCTGCAGGAAGTTATACTAAGAAAGATCTTACTGGTAATACATCACTAAATATTCAATTTACTGAAAGCCGCATCAAGTTGCGAGAAAATGAACCCCGAACTAAGAAAAAAAAAAAAACTAGATTAGGCATAATGTTTTGCAAATGCGATGTAGAAAGCCCAAAGTCAGGTTTTCTGAAGCAGAATTAATGAAAGTCCCAGCTGTAAAACTTCAACTTGCTGACATCTACACCTGAATATTTCTACTAGAGGTATCGTTAGTTGCAATAAATAAACTAGTAAATTGACTAAAAGGAGTTAAAAAGAAAGTCAGCGAAGAAACCCCTTGCAAAAAAAACACTACTAGTAACTAGTAATGATCACTACTAGTACTTAGTAGTAGTATTTTTCAATATTAATCACTACAAGTTACTAGTAGTGGTCACTACAAGTGCTTATTAGAAGTGACCACTACTAGTAACTTGTAGTGATTAATATTGAAAAACACTACTACTAAACACTAGTAGTAATTAATACTTATATTTAATTGGAAGTCCTGAATACCATTCATTTTCTTATCGTCAAGATGGAAAATGGTTTTCAAAACTTTAAATGCACCTAAGGATGCATTAATGTGCCAACAGTCCTTAAGTTTGTTGGTGGAAGTGCGTATTTGCACTACAATTACAGTTAAATTAAACTCTTCCTTATATGCATTACTGCAACACATTTCATCTAAGAGAAGCAAAGTGATACGTAGACTACTAGTAGAACACTAGTAATCATTAATATCTTGAGTACCTACTACTAGTCAATTGCACAACTACTAGTTGCTCTATTTATTACTAGTATAACTAGCAGTTGCTATCTTCAGTACTATTATTCTTCATGAAAACTATACCTAATTGAAGAATGAAATAATGGTTTCTCATTACTATATAACTTACATTTGATTCTTCAACTTGCTATCAGGAGAAGCACTAGCACTAACAAACTACTATTCTATTCAAGAACTAGTGTTTATTTGGACTGCTAGTAGTAGTAGTAAACTAGTACTCTGTTGTTAAACTTAGGTAAAATAAACTAATAATCACAGTACAAGTAGTGAAAAACTACTACTCGATTCATGAACTTGTAATCACAAACTACTACTAGTAATAAGAAACCAATTATCACAGTACAAGTAGTGAAAAACTACTACTCTATTCATGAACTTGCAATCATAAACTACTACTACTAGTAATGATGAACTAGTAATCACAGTACAAGTAGTGAAAAACTACTACTCTATTCATGAACTTGTAATCACAAACTACTACTAGTAGTGAGATATTAGTATTCTGCAACTGAACTACTAGTAACTAGTAACAATTCACTACTATTCGTTTATTTAACTACTAGTTTACTTGTAGTTACTAGTAGTTATTAGTAGTGATTTCTAGTTACTAGTAGTGTTTTTTTTGCAAGGGTACAGTGTAGTGGCAACACTTTTTTTTATTATTGTTTTGGTATAATGGACATAACACTGGCAACGAAGATTAACAACGATGTAGATAATGATCAGCTCTCTACATATTATGCAAAATGAATGAAGAACAGATCAACTGACCTCTTAACACGCTTTCAAGCTTGGTGATAAATTTAACTCCAACCATCAACGCTGCTCCAAATACACCAGCCGACATTTTAAAAAACTAGTCGCTTACCTTCGAACTCTTCCACTCATTAACAGAATCCTTTGCAAAATATAAACAACGGTTAGAAAATTTTTTCATTATAAAACAATTAACAGGTAATGATGGTGCTACGCTCCAAGCTTGAAAACAAATCTTAATAAATTATCTAGGATCGAAAAATTATCGACTTTTATGTGGTCTCACTATTCCCGCTTCACCAACTGAAAAAACATGAGAATTGATCACCTTGCTCGCAAATCATTTTGTTCTACAAGCAAATGTTCTAATCGAACAACATAAATTTTTATCACATATGCAAGCTTCAACGGAGAATGTTTCTCAATATACAACGGCACTTAAACAACTCGCAGCCTCCTGTGATTTCACCTGCCTGAAAAGTTGAGTGTAAAAAACCTATCAACGAAATTTTTCTTCAAGCGCAGTTCATCAGAGGACAATACAATTCTACATTGCGCGAAAAATTGCTTAATCTACATTTCTGAAATAACCTTAAGACATCGTTCCCGTCAACACAGAAATTTTACTTCACATCATAGATCTAGATTGAAATCATATCTCAAGATAAAAAATTCACATAAATGGTAACTATTGAATCTTGTAAAATCGTAATGGAAATCGACTCTCTAAAACTACCTACAGCGAGTGGGGTTTGCCAATTGTCAGTATAATCAAACCAAACAGCACGCGATTATGTGGGCCACTCTCTTTACCAATCGATAAAGTGGTACTCTCCGAATTTTTGAATATTAACCCGCACTTGTAGTTCAAATTAGCAGAACACCAACTACGTGCTCATAATATTACTAATTATGACGTAATGATTAGCATTATAACTGCGAAGTTGCCTCCCGATGTTATGGAGAGATGCAGCGATATATTGGAATCTACCGAAGATGCTTATAACGCATACACGAAAATCAAAGAATTCTAACGCTTTACAAAGTTAGCGATGAAGAAAAACTTGATGAATTGCTCCGAAATATGTCATTAGGCACTGAAAAGCCATCAGTTCTTTTGAACGACATGTGAATTTTAGCTGGTACCGATACCAGTGAGGAAATACTTGAGCGATTATGGTTATGTCGCCTTTCACAAAGAATGCAAGAACACGTTACGATTTTCAAACTTCGCAGATTCGCTACGCAGTTATGCTACCTAATGGTAACTGCGCCTCCATCATAAATTCGCAACCAATGTTAACCTACTCCTCTTCACTGGATGCTGGTACCAACCTCCATTCCTACACTAGTCATAAAATCGCTCGAGAACCTCGTAGATGAACGATTTAACCAACTCCGAAATGAAATCAGCAAACAAATTGCCTCTATTGCGATTTCACCTAAACCAGAACCTAAAGATCACTTTAATGCTAAATTTGATGAATTATTTGCACAAATTTCAGCGATAGCTAAAGCCCAATTTGAGCAACTACGTAGTAGACCATTTTTCCACACTCAATTACAGGGTCGTTCTCGTTCACGTGCATCCACATTCGGAAGATCACCAGGTAGAAAAAAGATCTGCTGATATCATCAAAAATTTGGTGTAAACGCTGAACGCTGTTGGCAGCTCTGCGCTTACAAAGCATCGCAAAGTAGCGCTGCAATGCTAGAAAACCACTAAAGGGGACAGTGGCGATGGCACACTTTATCCCTTCGTCGCAATCTCACCATCTATTTCTACAGGACAGAAACTCTAATTATGAATTTTTAATTGATAATGGATCAGATTTTATTATAATTCCAAAAAAATACATTCGAAAAAAATTACTACCGCATACCATGAAACCTACTTTTTCATTATTTAGCGCAAATGGTGGAATAATACACTCTTATGGATATGATAAACGAATTTTTGATTTTGGATTTCAACAACCATTCAACTGGACCGCCCAATTATCAGTGCCGACTTTTTAGAGCATTCTGATTTGTTATAGATCTCCGACGAAAATGCTTGATTCATGGGAAAACTGCTGACTTTTCCACCTGTGGAACACTACGTCAAACAGCTTCTACTATCCTAGGTATCAGTATGATTGACCGCTCACATACTGACAATTTCACAGAAATCCAGAAATCCTATACAAGCATAATAATCAGAGCAACATTACAATTTTCTGTAACAAGAACAACCATAACATCTGCTTCGCCTTCACCGTCCTTTTTGTTTTCCTTCTTCCACATGTTCTCTTCTGTATGGACATAATAAAAATTTCCGCTGTCGTGTAAAGTAGAATATAAGCAATTTTGGAAGTTTTGTTCCTTGAATTTTATATCTGGATTTTTTATCTTCTTACTTAAGGTATCATATTCAAAAAATGATTGTAAAGAATTCTTCGCATCCTGCACTTTTTCTTGAAACTCCAAAACATCCAGTTAAGCACCACATAGAGACAGTTGGACCACCAGTATTTGCGAAACCTAGTCGATTACAACCTAACCTATACAAACGCGCAAAATCAGAATTTGAAGAAATGCTAAAATCGGGAATCGTACGCTGATCAAAATCACCATGAGCCTTACCACTTTTAATACAGCCTAAACAAAACTCCACAGAAATACGGTCATGTGGCGACTACAGAGCGTTGAATACTGCAACCATACCTGATAGGTACCCGCTCCACAATTTCACAAACTCAATTCCTTTACAAGAATTGAGTTTGTGAAATTGTGCTTTCAAGTAAAACGAACAGCTTATATTAAATACCAAGAAATGCAAAAGCAAAGATGATTTTTACAAATTTCCTTGTTGGAACTTTTTCACTATCTTTTTGTACATTACTCTCATGTTTGAGAATCATAACAAAAATTATGTCAAAAATTCTGACGAAGGAATTGAGTTGTGAAATTGCCCTCTCAAGCAAAACGAACTGCTCATAGTAAATATTGAGAAATTTAAAAGCAAAAATGATTTTCATGAATTTCTTTGTGGGAATTTTGTCACTACTTTTTTGTCTATCTCTCCCATGTTCGTGAATTACAACAATAATTAGGTATGTCAAAAATTCTAACAAAGGCTTTTCGTTTTTGCAATTATGCTTCTAAGCGAAATGAACTGTTCATAGGAAATATTATAAAATGCAAAAGCAAGAATGAATTTTGTGTAGTCATTTGTAGGAATTTTGGCACTACCTTTTGGTGTATTCAAACCAATTTTTTAATTTTCCAATTTTATAAAAAAATTTTTGAAATATATTTAGAGATCTTTTTGTTAAATACTTTGATGTATAGTATTTTTTTGATAAATTGAAATATTTTATAGTATTTTCCCAATCAATTATATTTCATCTTCTGTCGGAAACACATAACTTATGTTGTAATGTAGAACGACCTTGAAAAGCAAATTCCGACATTGTAATTTTTTCAATAAAAATTTCCCATTTGTGTTCGTTTTTTTATTGTTTTTACTTAGCGATTTCTATCTTCAAAATACTGACACGAAGTATGGGTTTTTGTTTAATGTAACACACAAAAAATTTGTTACTAAAATTCAAATTCAGAGTGGGGTGATAAATGCTTTCATTCTTTCAAATGGGTAGCCCCAACCCCCTACTCACTATTCACGCCCTCACTTCGCTCGGCCTGCTCGCGGCACTCCAGCTGTTTGCTGTCTCCGTCACTTATTTCCTGTACTGCATTTTATAACACCACCTTACAATGATATTTGCCATCTAACAAGCCTTTGCCTTTACCTCAACCTTTATTTTTGCGAAACATTTCACTCTGGTCAGTGCAACGTACAGCTGCCTATGACTAAAAACTGAATCCGGCAAATAAATTCTGACCCGATCTAACGTATGGCCTTGGGCTTTATTCATGGTCATACAAAAAGCTAACCAAATACAAAACTGCATACGCTTAAAGATTAAGAAAAAAATGGTATCGGGCGGAATAGACATTGCATTCACTATCGATTTCACTGTTTCACCGACACTAATATGATTAAATGTTTGTTTTGTGGGTACTCCGTTCTTTTGATTTGATCCTGAATATGAATACTCAACTAGACATATAAATCATTACTTTTTAAACAGAAGATATTGATTCGATAATAACGAATAAGCGAGTTATTTTAATGCTCTTATCAGGGTGCACATTCCTATTTTTAATCATATGTCAGGAGCGGCTCGAATATTTCGAAATAAATATTTTCAATGATTAAATTTTCAAACCGATTAAATTCTATTTTTAATGAATGTAAACGAAAAATGCGACGACGAATATCCAAGAAGTATGACGATCTAGAAAGCTTTAATACATATGATAAGCATTAAATAGGCTTTGACAATCATTTAATGTTAGATTTGACTTTATGCTGCACCAACAGCTGAGTTTTAACTAGGTATATTTGAAGTTTCACATCAAGAGGGAGCATAGAGTGAAAAAGTTGAAAATGAGCAAGAACCCAACTGTGATAATTGTCAAGTCTATTTTAAAAAGTAATGAAATGTTATTAAGCTTTGCTGAATTAAAATTTCAAGCCGATCCCATTGCTTATACACAAAATATAACAGAAAAAAAACTACAAACAAACAGGAATACGCATGCTAATTATAAAACAATTAAAATACGAAAAGAACAAACACAAATAAATTTTACTATTCAGCAAAGTCCATTGAAAACAGGGCGACTATCACCAGTTGGGCTAATACTCGTAGGAGTTGGAATTTGAATAATGCTCAACACACTTTTACATTGCTACCAATAAGCTCTCTAAGTTATTTAAAGACTGTTTTTTTTTCTTATTATTATTAGTAAACAAATTTAATGAAGAAAAAGCTCTTTACAGATAAATAATTTCAACATTGAAATAGCACATTTCAACAGATTTCTTAAAAACCTACAAAATGACACCTATATTGATTTTGAATATTCTCGTATACCTACTTTGTGTAAAAATGAATATACTTCATAAATATTTAGAGAAAAAAAATCAAATACATAAATTAAATATTTCACCTCCAAAAGTCGTATATTTTGGACGGCCCTACTCATGAAGTACTTCCTTTAATGTATATGCTTAATGATAATCTTGAATTCTTGAGTAATATAATTATAAGTTTCTAAAAAAAGACATAACTAGTCAAACAATATTGAATATTTTATAATTATTAGAAAATATTAATTTTCTATGTCAGTGAAAAGAAAATGAAAAAAATTATTGAATGGCATCCTTTGCAATTTCCTACTTACAATTGATTATGAAGAATTGAATCATCCATTTTGCTAGGTACATTAAATAATTTGCAAATTAAAAATATGCATAGGATGGAAAATTTAATTTCCTTCGAGCAGGGCTGTAATAACGGATCGTGTTTCGTTCCATTACCGTTCCGGTATCCATTCCTGAGTCATTCCGTTACGTTCCCATTACGTTACGTTCCAATTTTGGATGTTCTGTTACGTAGCAGTTTTGCCATTTTTTTTCTCTCTTTTTGAAGACTGATTGATAATTGATTGAGTTATCTGTTCTAGTTAGTTTACAAATTTGAAAACTTTTGAGTCATGTCAAGTTAAAGTTACTCAGAGCCTTTCAGACACTCAATCAGTTTAGGTTACAGTTAGGGTAAAAATACTCAGTTACTTTGTGGTTAACTAAATTTAATAGTTAGCGATCGATTTACCATACCTACCCTGCTTTTCACTAATTCACAATTCTATTAAGGTACTAGGTATTAAAGGTAATTGAAAATGATCTAATTTGAATTTCACATCAAGGAATGTACATTGCATTGGGCTTGGAAGGTAGGAAGCTAGGAACAGTTCTGCCGGGACTCAAATTTCAAAAATTGAAAACAATGTAAAACACCTTCAGTGCCATCCGAATAACCCTAAACATCAAAAACGACCCCACACCCATATCTGACGATTTTCAGGCAATACAAACTATCCTCGAATTCCTAAGACGAACCAAACTCTTCACCCTCATTTAGAAATCCTTCCGATATAGTGGTGTAAAAACCCTGGCAGTTAAAAACACCACTCAAACAAAAATAAACAAAAAAAAAAAAAAAAAAACAGAACACTAACAAAATTGTTCCGTTACATCAGGGTTGAGCGTTTTAAACAAAAATGTTTAAAACACGTGTTTAAAACGTGTTTTAAACGTGTAAAAAAAACAAAACGAAATTTTAAACAAAATTTTGTTTAAAATGTGTTTAAAACGTTTTTTTTTGTTTTAAACATGTTTTTTATTCTCCTCGTGTTTTTTTTTAAATTTCCGGTATTTAACCAAAGAAATACGATATATGAATAAGTTTACCAGAACTAGAACGCTAGAGACGAAGAATTTTCTCACTGCGGAGGCAACATCTAGAAAATCAAAATTTTCAATTTTTCAATTTTCAATTTTCATTTTTAATAATGCTTTATCATTTTGACCTTTCGTTAGTAGGTGTTTCTAATAACTTCAATGAAATAATTAAAACTTGTAAAACATTAATAATAATGGTTAATTAAAACTTGTAAAACATTAATAATAATGGTTCTTCTTCAAGAAAAGAGAAAGAGAGAAAAAAACTGTTTAAAACTAGTTTTAAACAACGTTTTAAACATGTTTTTTTTTTCATGAAGGTTTTTTGTTTTAAAACAGAAAACCTGTTTTAAAACAAAAAAAAACAGTTTTTTGTTTTTTTTCAAAAAAAACGGTTTTTTAGCAACCCTGCGTTACATTCAGTTCTCAAAAATTTCGTTCTGTTACGTCGTTCCATAGCTAAAATAAAAAAATTAGCCGTTACGTTCCGTTATTCCATTACGTTCCGTTACCGTTATTACAGCCCTGCCTTCGAGTTAAATCCTTACAAACTGTGTTGTAAATGAAGTGGTTCTTGAGAAAATTGAAAAAACTACCAAAAAAACATGAACTTCTTATTTAAATTACATGCCGCGCGCGTTATTAGCTCCGCCGGGTGACGTCAAATCTCGGAACGCCAATGAGGTTTTGCGCCTTTTGATTTTGGAAGGCTGATTTCGCGGTTTCTGTCCGACCTCTAATAGAGGAACGTTGCCCATTGTCTACAAACACAGAACTGGTATGAGTGTTGTGAATTGAAGTTTTGTAATTTCATTTGAATTGGGACCGTGCATAGTGGTTGGCGCGCTAGGGTCGTTTCCTATATAAGTGATCATGAAGGAAATTTAACGTAGGATTAAATAAAAGAGGTTAAGTTTTTTCGATGTGATGAAGAAAATGTGATATTTAGAAGAAAGTTTATTTGAACTTATTTTCCGAAGAATGAAATTCTTTTCCAATTATGTTAAGACATTTTTATCTCCTACTCTAATAGTAACGTAAATGTATTTTTTTTTTTTGTAAATGTTCCTGATATTTTCTATTTTTTTAATGTGCGAAATATAATGTTTTCGAAGTTTTTAATAATTAGATGTGACGTTGATAGTAAATTAATAGTTTTTGAAGAAGTAAAAATGCAAATAACTATAAGAAATGTGAAAAACATATATCACCTTTTGTAAATGAATCATATTTACATTGTGATTCTAATAGGAAGCATAAATATATTTACATCGATGGAAAAGAAATTTGCTCCTCTAAAAATAAGTACAAACAAACTTTCTTCTAAATACTACAGTTTTTGCATAAAATCAAAAAGTTAAGCTCTGATACAGGAAGTTCTTTCCTTGTTCGCTAGAGGCCAACTCCTCCACAACTCTTCTTCGAAGTTGCCCTACAAAGTGCACCTCCGGAGCGATTTTCAAGACGTCTCCTCCACTTGTATAATAGTTACATTAGGTAAGTGAAATATATATAATAAGATCACGAATAAAAATATAAAAATTTAATTTGAATGCATACTAAATTAACATTGATAATCACGTTTGTTCGCAAATATCAAGAGAATATCATTTATCGAGTTTTTATTCAAATTGTATCTTAAATCAGAATTATATGCGAATTTGAGTTGAGAAAATGTTCTTTCCATGGATACTTATCAATCACCTTCATCAAAGATAAAATGATAAAATAAAATTACCGAAAAAATATATATCTGTCCCTCCCAGTACTACCTCCACCACGGAGGCCCTTTGAGGAGCTCTTTAAGCGTCCACCTGCCGGAGGTACCTTCATTTGGGAGCAAAAAAGAAACCTTGAGGCCCATCTCGACCGCCACTTCCACGTCCCACTGGTGAAGTTTATCAAATACAGAATAGGTATTGGAGATTACCTATAGTTTTTATAACCGTTATATGACGTTGATAGGCTAATACGATACCGCAGTATACCACTATCTTCGATATTTCCATTAATGGTATTAGGATACCTGTATCCAGGATATTAAGCCAACTCTAACCCTAATTCTCTTCAAATTCACTTATGTATGTTAGAATTGAATTACCAGTTTTTTGATTTCTTCTTTTGATTTTTTGTCTTTGTCGCTTTGTTTTCCTTGTATTTCATTCGAAATGGCTGCCTCTACGAAGATTTCTACATAGGCTTGTAATTTTCCAATAATTATACTGCGTTCTTCGTCGCACTTCTCTTCGATAAGTCTTCGAAGTAAATTCAAGCAATGTTCGCTTTTGTTTTTGGTATTTTTCAACGCTGGATATGCCTCAATCTACAAAACATAAATATTTTCAATTATTAGCTTCTAAGAAGCAGTGTTAAACATATACTTCAAAATGACTCCCTTTGTCAAAAAATTTGACTTTAAGCGGCGCACCCCTTGAAATCTATCAACTAAAATGTAATAAATAAATTACCGAGAAATACCACGAGTTACAAAAAACCTTTATCCATTCATATTGCTAGGTAAATTACCTGAAATTACCACAAACCACAAAAACCTTCATCTATTCGTATCTGATAGGTTAAGACCTACCTTTTATGACCAAGTCTTTGGAATTACTCATCACCAAATACAAACGCTATTTCTGGCAAAAGTAGACGCGTTTAAACGATCTTTCCCGCCCTTTGAATTTCGTGGTTTCCCACACCCTCTACGAGGTTCTCTTCGAGGTTTTGTACTTACGAGAATTTCTATACGGGCTATTAATTCTCCGGCAATTTGAAATTTTTCTCTTTCATAATAAACATTTTTGGTAAGACCATGAACTAAATTCAAAATAGCTTCACCCTGCTTTTTAGCATTTTGTAGTGTTGGATGTTTATTAGTCTGAAAAATGCGAAAAATATAGGTACTAAGAATTATTAGCTTCAAAGAAATAGTGTTAAACATGTATAATCGACGTAGTATGCAAAAGGAACTGCCGAACCTATAGTAATATAATGAGAGATATCTATATCTATATTATATAGAGTACGAGATTATTATGTCTAGATATTAAATGTATGGAGAAGTATATGATTATTTATTAAAATATATTCAGGATTAAATGATGTTCGACAAGTTTACCATGAGAGCTACTGCGATTTCTTCTGCCGTTATCGGTGGCTTAACGCACTTGATGTGGCATACTTGTGCCAGATATATCATTAATATCAATGATAATGTAACCATACTTCTTTCTGCAAACAAAATAAGCAGCCATGCCGCATTACAGGAGCTGAGTTTTCAACTGGGGTGTGGGGCTTGTTCTGGTACGTTAATGACGTTGCTAAACCCTCCATGACTACTGGCCACACCCAATACAAAGTCTAAAAACCTCTATCCTATCCTTCCCAAACCACTTGAGAAGTTGAATTTGGCACAAAGGTATAGTAGTTCTTGCCATGAAATAATCATACGAACACATATTCCTCAAATTATAACTATTTGAGATTCCTCAGATTATTATCCCTATGATTCTTCATTTTGGATCCATTTTGAACCAAACTGAAGAGGTCATATTCTGGTAGTGAGCTAACCTCATACACGAAGTTTGACCTTTCTAGGCCGATTTAGTGATGAGATATGGATGATTCATTCCTACGGCAATTTCCCCTTTAAAAGCCGTTCTTTGCTCTAACTCCCCTCCAAATTCATTGGGAAGCGAAAATCTGAATAGGTTAGTTACATGAGCTCGTTTTACTATATGACACCTCAATAAAAAATTTTCGACCGCACATACCCCCACCACTTTTTGAGGTCGATATTTCCTCCTCCTCCCCTCCAATTTCATGTGTGAAAGTGAATTTGTAATATGGTATACTTCTTAACCCCAATAATCGTATGAGTTCATACTAATTACATTTTCACTCATTTGATGCACCTCAAGCTCTCTACTTAAATGTTGACATCCGCTATTTTGGATCCATTTTGACTCAAATTCAAGTGCTCATATTTTGGTCACCAACTAATCTTAGACACAAAGTTTGACCTTTCTAGGTCGATTTAGTGAGGATGTAGAAGATTCAAGAAATTTCATAACTTAAAACTTCCTCAAAAACCGATTTTTCTCCAATTCCCCTTAAAATGCACTTAGGAAGCTGAAATTTAGGCGTGTTAGTGTCTGTGACTTACTCTTTCATATGAGATCAAAAACGAAAAATTTTAGCGATTTGCCCTTTTTCCAGCTTTCCTCAAAATTTGAGTGATCCGCCATTTTGAATTTTTTTGAATAAAAGTGATCCCGTTGAATTTCTAAAAAAAGTCATCAAAGTTTGAGCAAATTTCATAGGTACCCGCCTGCGCTACACCTGGAGGAAACAAATGTGTATACCAAATAGTTGGACATTTGCCAGATGATTACAAATCTGAAACGCAAAGATTTGAAGACTTCACCCTCCCTGACCGTCCTTTCACAAATCAGGTAGGTTGTAATAGATATCATTTTTAAGTTGAAAACTCATCTAAAAAAAAATGCGTTCCACCCTAATAAGCACTCTGGTAACATACACTACTGGGAACCTTAAACTAGTCTTCATACAGTAGCAAGATTTACAAGATTGGGCTTATCTTTACCATCTTTGGTCTATATGCGTATACATTATACTTATACTGTGCGTCCAGGTGATTCGGGTACAATCAGGGCAAAAATCGCAGTTTGTTGATGACATAATAAGAGTTGAAATACAATTTCTAAATTGGAAATTACGTTTAAAATTATTTTAATGAATTTAAAGGCATATAAATTCATCTCAAGTGAATTACAATATCTATGCATTTGAAAAAATCAATTTTGAATAATTGGAAAAGAGATTTTTTTGCTGATTGTACCCAAATCACTTGGACGGACGGTATATGCATTATCATATTTATACAGGTACTCTTGTTCATAATTGCACCCAAAATAGTCTTTAAAATACATTGTTGCAGCAGAAATATTTTCATAAAAATATTTGCACACGTTTTTGGTCACCTAAGATATCTTTTATGGTGCTCTGCGAAAAAAAAAATCGATACACCCTCATAAATACCAAATAAATAGAAAAGATCAACTTAAATAAAATAATAACCTTATTATTGTAAACTTGAAGTGCAATTTTAGAAATTACTATAGAATAAAATGATCACTTACACCATCACGTGCCACCTACTTTTTAATTGATCAATTAGTTAAATTACAATGATTCAGTGTTTGTTTTGTATTTCGTTTAGTTGATTTGACTGGAGGTATAAATGTTTAAAATGATAATCTTTTTTACAATGCGCGAATCTATAGGAATGGATTAAACTATACTTTTCTTTTGATACTCCGAACTACTCAAATACCTTAATATTATGGAGATTTAGCCCAACCACTTTAAACAGAATCCAAAACATTACTTTTGAAAAAAAGAGATACTGATTCGATAATAAGGAATAAGCAAGCCATTTTAATGCTTTTATCGTTGTGCGAGCTACTATTTTTAATCAGATGTTAGGAACTGCTCCAATATTTCGAAATGAACATTTCAATGATTACATTTTCAAATTGATTAGATTTTATTTTTAATGAATGTAAACGTAGAATGCGACATCGAATATGCAGAGGATGAAACGATCTGTGTAACTTTAATAGATATGATGAGCAGTAGATAGGCATTGACAATCATTAAATATTTGATTTGATTTTATGTTGCAACAACATCGGACCTTGAACTAAGCATATTATGTGAAGTTCTATACGAGTTGAAAATTAGACGAATTCCAGTTACGCAAACTTGTTACTTTTTAGCGAAACGATTCGCAGTCGAATCCTTGTCTAAACCTGCTGACGAGTTGATTCTAAAATTATTGGATAGATAGAGCAAGTGAAGCTGAAGAGCCCTATTGTTTTTGAAGTTGATAAGTTGAGCTTTCCAACTTCGAAGTTTTTTCAGTTTTTTGCAAATATCTCTGAAATGAAAGATGGTAAAGAAAAAATATATAGAAAAAAAGTTGTTGGAAATTTCGTTCTCTATAACTTTGGTTCTATTCATTTTTCATGAAAGTTGCCGAAAGTTGAGCTTTTGAACTTGAAAACTTTTTTTATTTATTTTTTCTAAATATCTCGAGAACGAAAGGTCAGAGCAAAAAATGAACAGTAATTAGATCGTTGCAATTTTCAAGCTTCAAAATATTGGTTCTCATACAATTTTCAAGAAAGCTCATGGTTTTCCGGAAAAGTGAACTCAAGTTAAAGAGTTTAATAATTGGTACGTTTTGTTCTTTAAACAATAATTCGGGTAAATCATAATGGATTGATTCCAAATTTGTGAAATAAGTGGATGGTATGAAACATTAGAGTCCTATTGTTTTTGAAATCGTTCTCTTCTCTGAAAGTTGAGCTTTCAAATTTTAAAGATTTTTTAGTTTTTTGCATATAGGTATCTCATGAATTAAAGAGTAGTGAAGAAAAAATGTTTGGGAATAATGTTGCAGGTAATTTTATTTTTTATAATTTTGGTTCTGATACATTTTCCATAAAAGCTCGTAGAAAGTTGAGCTTTTGAACTTATTTTCATTCTTATGTTATCACGTCCACATACATCATCACTTATTCAATTTTTTCTTTAATTCTTGAATTTCTTTTTGTTTTTTTTTTTAAATTTGAAAAAATCAATTTTTAGATATATGTTCTTCTGTATCATCTTAAAAAATAACTTCGTGACTTTGAAGGGTGTAATATGCGTAACAGTTTGAATCCATCATCCCAAATTAATGATTTATAATTTATACCTATATTCAAAATGATGCAAAAATATACATTTTCATACTTGCGGAAGGAAAGCGCTACTTTGCCTCCGGCTCGCTAATCGCTCGGGTCTCAAACCAGCGTTTTTCTCCCGCATTTAAGAAAAATTTCGTTCAAAACTCGGGAGAAAAATTGATTCTAGACTCGTGGGACTTATCACCCTCGCTTTGCTCGGGGAACAAACCTCACACTCGTCAAGAATCACTTTTACCTCCCTAGTTGTGAAATATACTACTTTATATTATCAAAATAATTAAACTTGTACAGTGTATGACCTTCTCAGGCAGTTCGAAAAACGACTGCAGATGTTGGCTTATTTGATTTTTTTAATTGTTTTCTTTGTTCTTTGAGTTCGTAGGTAAATATAAATTTGATATTGCTCGTATATCAAATTACAAATTAATCAATCGTAGCCAGAAAATTGAAAATACCAGTCGGTATTTTTAGATTTTTACCCCCCCCCCCAGAGTGCCAAAGCTTGGCCCGTCTCTTGGAGAGGTCTTCAAATTTTTGCATTTCAGATCATTTTGTGATGAGACTCTGGTCGAATTGAATAAAACTCAAAATACTTTTAATGCATATAATAAATTTTATTAAAACACAATGATATCATAACACGAACAAAACTTTAACATCAAATGATACAATCGACTGCTTAGCAAAAACTGAAACGAAACCTTAAAGAGGCATCTGGTTATGTAGTAAAATATTGAATGAGTGTGTCTGTGGATGTGGTAGTAATACAACAAAAGTTGTGCGCTTGTGATGGTAAAATATCTGCATTGGTGTGTTTGTGGTAGTAAGATATTTGCGTTAATGTTTGTGGCCGTAGTTGGCGTGAGACTGTTCTTTGTGTTAGTTTGTTTTTGTGAGATTGTGTTGGTGAGTGATCTGGTTATTCTAAAAGACCATCTCTGTCTGTTAAGGTGATCTGATGCAATGTTCGATGCGATTTTTGATGATTTTAATAATTTAATTCATTTTTACTACATTTATGGCATTTTTTACTGTCAAAGCACGACCCTATAATGGTTATTAGATCTGGAATGAAAATGGATCGTGTTCTGTGAAAATTTCTCACCTGCTTCTGTGATACTATACAATAAAGAAGTGACTGATAGAGAATTATGCTTTAATAATCAATAATTTCAATGTTTCCATGTCTGTAACTTTAATACTTTTGACTTAAATTATACGTAATTATTAATTTTAATAGTAATCTAAACAAATGTTTCACAAATTTAATTAATCGCGATAAGCGGTACCATAGAATTATACTAATTTTCCATTTCTAGGTATTGATTGTTGTAATGGTGACGCCTGAAAAATCAATGTAAGAAGGAATGAAATGAATGATTAAGTATTACTTTTTGTGATACAAGTACAAATCGTGCTTACAATTACTCCCGCTAATATAGCTGCATCATTGTCTTGGATGGAGGGGTACTGCGATTTCTACAATATGAAAATGATAAAGACATTAACTTGCAAAAATCGCGAAGTATTAAATGTTATTGTTACATTTCAACTCACCAAGTTTGAGTTCAACTGGAACATTTTGATTATCTGTTGTTCTGTGGGATTCGCAGTCTGTAAAAAAATAAATATACCGAACAATTTTTCATTTTTATATTTCATAGGTATGTTTTTAAAAAGAAACAAGTGATTTATAAAATTATGTCGCGCGCATTAATATTTTCATACCTTGTAGAAAGTCTTTAGTTCTTCCAAGATTGCTTCTCGCGCATTTCGATCTTGACCGGCTGTTGCATATCTAGATATCTGTACGAAAAGTAATCGATTTTTGATTGTTTTTTTTTCAAACAAGAACAAAACAAGAATACATTTGTGGCAGTATTCGTAATAAGTAGCAGTTTTAACGTTTATTAATTACGTAACCGAAATTGTAAAACATTATTTTGAAAAATTGAAGGAATTGTTTTCTCGACTCTCCAAGGCATTTATTTTGTCACAGTTATTTCTGAAAATGAGAAGAAAGCACAATAGATATTTCGCATAATACTTACGAAGTTTTCCGTTTGCGCTTTTAGTTCTTCCTAAAAATTGGAAGGATTTATAAATATCTTATATATACTGTTATTGAATGTTATAAAATCTTCTAGAGTTTTGTTTTACATCGCTTATGGAAGTGATCGCTTGAGATGAGTTGACAGTCGATCCCTGGACATTAGGTTGTGCGGAGTTTTGTTGTGAAACTTGTGATGCATTTTGTCCATGATTATCGGTTCTCTTATTCTTGCTATCAGCGACAAGCTGAAAAAATTACAATTTAAGAACAGGCACTCGAACATACTCTCTAGAAATGAAATTGTTAGGTTTACGGAATTTACCCTATTCACAAGTGATGAAACTTGCGGTGATGTAGCCTTATGGGTTTCACCATGTGTTTCATCCTGGTTTTGATGATTGGATGCTTTGGTAGCACTGGTATCCGCTTTCGCTATTTCATCGGCAATCGGCTATACGAAATACATTATCTAATTGTGAATACTTCAAGAAGGTCAATTATTCAAGTTTGTGATTTTACTACCAATTCATTTCCTCCAAGAAATTTGTTATTAGCAACTTGCATATTAAGAAAAATTGAATGTAGATAATACTAATCTGCCCATTAAGTTCGGCTTATTCACTTTAGAACTTGAAAGTCTTCTTATCCCCAAAATGCTTGACGTTCTATATGATTTATGCTGGGAATATTTCAACTCTTAGATTTATGTTAATACTGAAATGTTTTCTTGTTTTACTTTATTTTTTATTTTTTTTTTGTTTAAGTGATTGAAGAGCATTATTATTATTTTTTTTATCGTTTTCATTTCCAATATTAAGTACTTTTATCCTTACTTTTTAAGTATTTATTTATTATTTTTGATTTTTTTTAATAATGTAATTACTTCGCCATTTTCTACCCTTCTGTAAGTATTGAACTATAGAATTAAGAGGAAATTGATTTTAATTTTTTATTTGGTTTTGTTATTTCTCATTTTATTCCCCTTATAAATTTTTCTTTTCATTGTTTTTTGTTTGTCTACTTTTTTCAAATTATAAAAGGCATATTTCGTTGATTAGGTATGAAGTGTAATTTTTTTTTATTTGTGGTAAATTACCGTCAAATTTAGGGTGAATAAGAACATTTTTTTTCTATTTTATGTTTTAATAAAAAATTTTTCTCGGTGGAGAGGTAGGGAGAAAATAATAAAATTTTGAAATGAACAGATTTACTTTTTAGAAATATTTTTTATTGGATATCAGTATGGTTTTTTGTTTTTGATACTTTTTTTTCTGGTGAGGGGAGCTGCAGAAATGTTTAAATGCAATAATAAGCTGTAGGTAGTAGAGTTGGATGATTAGCGTGGGCTGAATTCCTTTTTAGCTGAGTTTTTAACTTACAAATGATAGCTGTTACAGCCTACCTGATTTGGGTTGAGGATAGGGGAGTGTGAGGTCTTCAAATCTTCGTATTTCAGACCATTATTGTAATCATCTGGCAAGTGTCCAACTTTTAGTTATGTATGTCCCCCCCTCCCAATTGTTTATTTTTAAAAATAAGGATACGTATGTAACGATAAATGCCTAATGAGTAATTCTCACCTCAACTTCATGTTTTAATTCTGAAGATTGTTGTTTGGAGCCAGTATCGTGATTATCCTGATTCGAAGTATGTTTGGTTTGTGTGTCCGAAAACCCTTGAACGGATGACAATTTTCCCTCCTAAAAACAAAAATGTACGTAATTGGGATTTTTTTTTTATGAAAAATTATTCGAGAATTTGGAATTCTTTGAGGATCAGTGGGTTTTGGATTTCTCTTGCGAAGAAATTTACATCGCCACCAAGTAAGAAAAAATAATCGCATCTTTTTTTAAAAATTTATGGAAACTAAAATATGCTGTTTTTTTTTTTTAGAAATACCCATAGATACCCCTCCGTTATGTAAAAATTATTACTCATAAAAAATCCGTTATAATGAAATATTCGTTTTAAAAATAATGAATAATGACATTTAAATTGGATATCATGTCTACTAAATTCTTCAAATGCCTCTATGGAGGAGGGCTGAGGTATTTTCAGATTTTCTCAATGACTTGTAATGCCTAATGTCATATGTAATATATCGTCTATACTTAAGTCTGGGAGAAGATCGAAGATGAATATAGACAAATTTTAGTAGTGGACTCAAACATATTTATATTTATTTGAAGGACTCTGACAAACTCTGGAAAGAGTTTATGTCCCGAGGAATACCATCCTTTTCCTCCTCTTTAGATATAAATTGTTGTAAAGAGTCAAATCAATTGAATGATGATAGGTTGATAAAATAGGTAAATTATTTCTAATTTCCGCATAAATATAACACCAAATATGAATTCACGTGTTTACTTACATTAATGGGATTCGTTCCCGATGTATGCGTGAGTTGATCTGAAGGTTGCTGTGCATTTTTCGATTCCTAATAAAAAAGTTTTTTTAAGGAACTAGTGTGATCTTTTATTTAAATTATTTCTACGTGTAGATATTCATTTTTTAAATGCTTATAACACCACTTATATCAGAATGCTTAAGATCTTCCGATTTCTAGTGAATTATGTTTAGGGAAATTATGATATTTATTGAACTGTACACATACCTATGTATTTGACGATAAGTACCTACTACCTTATACTTGGTGAATAATTGTTACCTTGATTTTATCTTCTGAGTGCGAAGATTGGTGTTTGGAGTCAGCATCGTGATTATCGGGATTCGAATCATGTTTGTTTTGAGTGTCTGAAGAACCTTGAATGGATGACAACTTTCCTTCCTAAAAAAAAAAAACAATGCTCGTAATTGTGATTAATTTTTTGATAAGAAATTATTCGAAAACTACGAACTTTTTGTTGAGGATCATTTGGTTTTGCATGTTCTGCAGGAGTGGATCCATTAGTTGAGGCATCCTATAATAATCAGCCCAATATAAATATTGCTTCATCTTCGCCTATATCCGTATTTCAAAAACATATTGAAGAAATCAATACATTAAATTCAACAGATTTGTTTACCTGGCTTGATAATGGGTTTTTTTTAGCTTCTTCCTCCAAAGCATGTAATTCTTGAAGCAGTTTGGTTCCTTCCTCTTCCTCGATATGCTCATATTCTTTTTTAGTTTTCTCAACATGTTTTGGCGCTTCGATGGCCTTTTTACCTTTAATCGCACTCGCGTTGCTTTGTTTATCATCTCTGAGTTGAGTTTCATTCGGTTTGGGTTTATCATCAGTCATTGTTTGATTTTCGAAGGTTTTTTTGTCATTTTTATCATCCTGATTTTTATCGGTTTTATTTTTATTTTCATTTGTCTCTTCCTACGGAATTCAAAAAATTATTCTCTTCGTTTGTCTGTTTTTAAAGGTTTCCTATTGTCACATTCTAACTATTGTCTCACCTCGAATGGCTTATAACCGAACAAACCGAAAAATCCATTCAGGAACTGTGAAAATGTTACAAGATTGATTACATTTTATTTCAATAATTTCGAATTATTTGCAGAATAAAAATCTTACGCTTTTTATTAAATCACCTATCATGTCCCATAGGTTTTTTATATTTTCGGACTAGAAAAAATATAAAACGAATTTCTTTAGTTAAAACTTGTTGTACACATACATGTTACAAGTATAGCTGAATATGGGATGGGGACTTTATTTTTGAGTTCTTCTATCTCAGAATCGGCGATGTCTTCAGCCCAAATGATTTCCTGATTATAGCACAAGAGAGGACACCATTATTTTGCAAATTTAAACTGGCATTATTTCGATGTAGTTTAGAAGATCTTTTTTTCGAGACATCCCTCACTGAGAAGTATGTACAAGCAAATATAATTCATCGGGTTTTACATGACATGTAGCATATCGTGATACGCGTATTTTTGTGATTATTAGAGCAAAAAATTATTTCTCACGTTTTCTCGTGTCTTCATTTAATAGGTTTATATTATTTTATCATCTATTATTTTCAATGGTTAAAGTACGTTGTACTTTCTAGTTACAATTTTTAGCTGAGTTTCTGACGAAAAACTAAGCTATAATGACGAGCTGTAAAGAAAATCTCGATGGCCTGCGTGAAAATAATAGTGGTAACTTGTTTTGATTTTTGAAGGGGGAGGGGGCGAGATGAGTAAATTGCTTAAAATTTTCATTTTTAATCTCATATGAAAGCGTGAGTCTTGGACACCAACATATTCAAATTTCAACATCTTAAGTGCATTTAAAGGGGAATTGGAGCAAAAACTGTTCTTGAGGAAGTTTTGAGTTGGGAAATTTTTTTAATCATCCATATCACCTCACCAAATCATTCTAGAAAAATCAGTCTTTTTGTGTGGAGTTGGCTGGCGACTAGAATATGATCTCCAGAATTTGGGTCAGAATAGATTCAAAATGGCGGTCTATTAAAATTTGAGTAAAGCTTGAAGAACCTTCAGTGAGTAAAAATGTAATTAATATGAACTCATATGATTATTTGGGTTAAAAAGTATACTATGTTCCCAATTCATCTCTATACATGATGTTGGAGGGGAGGAGGAGGGGTTATCGAGCTCAAAATGTGTTGGTGGTACATGACAGGTCGTAAATTTTTAATTGTGGTAAAATATGGTAAAATGATTCCAAGCGATCAACTTATTCTGATTTTAGCTTCCAATGTCAATTGGCAGAGGAGTTGGGGCAAAAACCACTTTTCAAGGAAATTTTACGTTATGAAATTTCTTGAATCTCCCATATCTTCTCACCAAATCAAACTAAAAAGATCAAACTTTGTATGTGGGGTTAGTTGGTGACCAGAATATGGCTTCTTGAATATGGATCAAAATGGATTCAAAATGGCGGATTATTAAAATTTGAATAGAGCTTGAGGTGCCTTAAATTGATGAAAATCTAATTAATATGAACTCATATGATTATTGGAGATAAAAAGTATATTATGTTCGCAATTCACCTCCATACATGATGTTGGAGGGGAGGAGGAGGGGTTATCGAGCTCAAAATATGTTGGGGTACGTGATAGGTCATAAATTTTCAATTGTGGCAAAATATGGTGAAATGATTCCAAGTGACCAATTTATTCTGATTTTAGCTTCCAAAGTGAATTTTGAGGGGAGTTAGAGTAAAAACCCGCTTTTGAAGGGGAAGTTATTTTAGGAAATTCTATGAATCCTCCATATGTCCTCACCGAATCGACCCAGAGAGGTCAAACTTTGCATGTATGGTTAGTTGATGATCAGAATACGACCACTTGAATTTTGGTCAAAATGAATCCAAAATAGTGGATCGACAAAATTTGAGAATAATTTGAGGAGCTTCAAATAGCTACAATCTGAAAAATATGGATCTATATGACAAGGAATATTACATTTTTTGGATGTTTTGGAAGGGGTAGGGTAGGGGTTCTCAGACTTGGTACTGGGTGTGGCCTGTAGACATGAAGGAGTTAGCAACGTTACTTGTCAAACTGAACGTGACTCGATTAAAAATTCAGTCACCGTAATGCGGCATGGTTGCTTACTTTTTTTTTTTTAAATATAATTAGTTTTATTAAGCATTGTTGGTACTGTAATATTATAAAAAAAACTGGTGAAATGAAAAAAAGTTTAAAAAAAGTGGAAAATTTATTATGAACTTCATTGAGACAAATGTTTAGAAACTAATGTATGCGGGGGGCGGGGAGTAGCTTGCCCAAACAGAGATTGGCCGAATGAAAATAAGTAGGCTAATCAGAACTTTATACCTTGGTGGACCGATGATTTTTATTTTTCGTGCATCCAACTCTAATTACAGCCTGCCTGATTTGGGAAGAAGGGGGAGGAGGAGGAGGAGAGCAAACCTCATTTGTTTACGCTTCAGACTGTTTGTGAATCGATCTATTGTGCTGACCACGAAACTTGAGACTTGTGATAAGCGCTATGTTGTCCGATTTAGCAGCTACAAGTAAGGCTATGAGAAGTTAGTGGTCATATATTTATTAATGAATCATATTGGAAATGCTAATTCATGCGAATGCATGAGTTCAAATGCAGACGTACAAAGTACCAAATTTGCTTTTTTAATATGAAATTTTTCGTGAATTTTTGAAATTATGTTTGAAACTTTCATCTCTTCAATCTCTTTTATTTTTCTATGTTGCAAAATTAATTTCCATCGTGATTTGCTCATAATCGAGTAAATGTTGAAATACGTTTTTTGAATAAATAAACATTTTTAAAATGAATAGTAATTTTTACTTAGGTATACTCGAAATTTTACATGTGGACTTCATTTTCTAATTGCTAACCTCCACCTCTTTCATTAAACAAGTAATTTTTGCCGCTAATAACCTAGCCTAATTCCTAACCCTGCCCTTCTGTGCCCATACATAAAATAACCCTGGTTCCGCTACCGTTAATAAATTAATGTTTGTTGATAATTACCTACTTATAACTGTTATTATTATTGACAAAGATATTGAATGACTCAATGAATCCAACCACTTCAGAGTAATTTATTTTATGAAAAATCAAAGTATGGAATTTTTCAAAACTTACCGTCTCTCTTCTGTTCACTGAGTTCAAATTTACGAGGTACTTCACATTATGCATCCAAATCTACATAAATGAAAAGACAAGATGTTACATGGAGAAAAATCGCTGGTATCACACAAATTTAATTTGTAGGTGAACTTTTCATTCGCTCGATTATTACCGGGACTTCATGCTGGTTTTCATCTGTGATCGACTGATGTAGGATCTGAAACAAATGATCGATTTTAACAAATGAGCATTTCCAATTTAGCTTCACTCGTTTAAAGTAAGGTTCATTAGGTCTACACTAATAGGGTTTAATCGTAGTAAATAAATGTTTTCTTACTTCCAGCGTATCGGATATTTCTTTCTTTCTTTCGTTATCTGCTACGTTAATCTATAATACCATAATTTTATTATTACCTAGATAGCAATGAATATGAATAATCATCAATAAGAATTTACCTCTTGTTTCAATTGATCCACCAGGTCATCAACTTTTATTTCATGAAGCTTTGGAGTTGGATCGTACGAGTCTGTCCATGGTTCAGTTATGTAATTATGCTGAAATAATTAGAAGTTGGAAGATGATAAGTTATCGAGCATCTTTTTCAATGCAGTTCAGGTAATTATGTGATTCAGAATTACCGCGCTTTTGCTCGAGTTCAAACTTGGGAAGGCGTTGGTCGCCGTTAAAGCGATAGATAAGAGGTAAAACACGTTGATCATCTTGTTCATCTATACATCCACGTCTACGAAATGTATAATATTTTGCGAATTTGCTGAAGTTATACGATTTTATAATGACCGTTGATTAATGATAGCGTGGAAAAAAATGGGTACTTGTAGTTAACGAATAAATGATTTGAAAATTATCACGATGAAATATTATAAAGCCTGAAATGTGTAATCGCTGTAAAACACTAGAAGTGATTGTGATTTAGTAGATACTTTCTACTACGCATTAAAAGAAATATGGCGCATGTATATCGGAAATCGAACAAAGTCGTATTTTACAATCACGAAAATTCTGTATAATGTATGTTCATCGCAGACGTTCGAACATTTGAAAATTATTCCTTTTTTACCGCTTGTTTGTTAGACAGGATGAATTATGGTGTCACCTTGGCTTCACTCAAGGGCAAAAGTACTGAAAAATTGTTATTGCGTAGTAATACGGTATGTCGATTCAACAAATGTCCTTGAAAACGATGAAACTACGAAGTTAATGATGTACAGTTTCAAATTTATGAAGTAATTTACAATCCAAGGATCAAAAGTGCTCTAAGAAATTGATTCCACTGAAATTTTTTGAGGACCAAAAAAATGAGCTTGAGAAGTGTAGATATGATCTTTAACAACTGAAAAATATAGTCTCGGATTTTTTATCTTGCACAATATTGGGGAGAGGGTGTATTACAGGCCACACCTAGTACCAAGTCTGAAAACTCCACCATATCCCTTCCGAAACCAATTAAGAAATTAAATTTACAAAGGCATAGATGGATCGGTCATTTCATATTACTGAACAGATTCTCTAACGAAGGCATACATAGATATGCAGATCATTTTTTGAATCTCTTTTCATCCAGACGTAGAACTGAGGCTGAATCTTGTCCCTAATTATCATACGAGTCTCTCTTAGAATGTTAGTTACTTAGCATTGCTCAAATGTACTTATTCTTCCAATCTTTGTTCATCTTTGATTTTGTAATCATTTCTCAATTACGATTCTTTTACCAGTAAAATATCAGAATTACAATAAGATTCACTTTTTATCTGAATGATGAAATGATGATCCATGCAAAAAACTGAATTTTTCAACCAAAGTGACCCAGGTGAAACTTGAATCAATTAATGTGAAATCGATCTAAATTTGAAGAGGCTCACCCTTGTCCAACTTGAAACAATTGAACCAAACTTGACCATGGTTATCTCTGTAAAATTTGTTCGCGCATTTTCGTCATTAGGGTCTTAAGCCTTCTACCGTTATTTCGTGAGAGATATGGGCCATTCTGAAGCAGTAGCAAATTGCTCTTAGCTACATAGGACATACAACGTCGAAATGGCCAAAACTAGTTAAGTAGATAGAACTGTTCGAGATTTAGAAATTTATCGAAAGTTGTGTTCGATAAAATGTTGGTTATAATTATTTCTCAAAACGTTGCCATCACGTATGAACTTTAGCTGAAAAGGATTTTTTGCAAAAATTCACTCGAGGGTAATCATTTTAAAATTTATTCGTTTACATATCGCAAATAATGAAGTTTTAAAAGAAGATGAACAATTTAAACCTAAATATTTCTATCGACTAAGCATGAATTATTAGTGGTTCTTGCGACCGTACATTTCCAGGTGTTGGTTGAGAGTGGTTTTTCAGCGCGCTAGATGTGTCTGTGATGCTTGATTCGGGTGCCTGGAGAAAAAAACATGGAAAAAGTTACAGTAAATTTCATTTCACTAATTAATTTGGTGTCTAGAGTGTAAATTCATTATTGTACAGACATATTAAAATTTATCACTCATGAGGAACCAAAAACATGGAGCAAAAATAGTTTTGCACTTTCATGGTAGATAGGGTTACCATATTACATTTGATTTCATTAACTTACAAAAAGAATGAAATAATACTGACGTATTCCCGTCAAACTGAATCGTTGCGCGGAAAGGAAGGATATGTTAAAGTGCCATCTTTGAACGAACTCTAGAACTAATTCATTTCTGTCTCCTCTTCAACAATATATTATGAATGATTGTGTGATAGTGAGCTATTTAAGTATGGTTAATTATGATGGTAGCACTTTCTTTTTTTTTCAATTGATGTTACGTGAATATTACTGTTTCATTGAAATGAAATGAAACTCAATAGAATCGATTAAATAAAATGAATTTATATTACTTGCGATGATGGAACTTAAAAATGTAGTCAAATGGTCTTAACGATAAACTTAAGAAATTTTACTTATCTATGTTGTATTCAACTATTAGTCTTGACGCACTTATTAGTTGTATGAAAATTTCAATTGTAGGGTTGTTTTTTTTTCACAAAAAATTGGTCTTTCAGGTATTCTACAAGTATCACTCAATACTTTTATACCAAAAATGGGATATTTCAAAACTGGTATGAGGTGATGAGGTGACATTTGTGGGCATATTTAGTCTATCGAGTTTTCAAGAGCAAAATTGAACGCTGACTCTCTGTATGGTACAAATAAATGATGTAAATATTGACCTTGGCAGCAACATTTTTTAGGATAGATGCTACCAAAATCCTTGCATTATTTTTCCACTCAACCGTTATCGATTTTAAAGTACAAATTTTCTGTTAAATATCCATAACTATTATATTTCTATACACGCTTTGAAAATTGATTTCTCCTTAACGCTTCTCATAACCTGCCACAGCTTTCATGGAATCTAGAGATGACGGCACCATAAACGTGTGTAGTCAAAATTGATGTGAAACAGACGCACCCGCTTTGAAGACTTACTTTTCTCCTCTAGTAAGGCTGTATATGTGTGATGACGTCATTGGAAAATTGTGAAAATCAAAAATTTCGGGGAAATTGATTTTTTTTTAATGAAATGGATATTATTTCATAAAAACAACAAAAAAAAAGGTAATCTGCAAACATTTGTTACCTATCTCTTCAAGGAAAGCAGCTAAGAGTTCCAAAAATTTGAACATCTATGAAATTTCACAAATGGAACATTTTTGCACATAATTTTTTTTGTTAAATTTTACAAATGCATTCTATTTCATGTATTATTTATTCAAAGAAAGAATTTTTTGAGAAAATCCGATAAAAAGTGTTGGGCTAAGAAGCCATAAGGGAAAAAATTTGAGTTATTTAGGAATTTTTTTCTTGAAATCGATAGTACTTGGAAAAGAGAACAAAAAAAGTCATATGTAATTTTTGTCTATCTCCAGAATTGAAGGAGTTACAGTGCATAAAAATTTTCAATTAATCGTGGCTCTTTCGAGTTTGGTAGTAGATAAAAATTGTATACGACTTTTTTTGTTGTCTTTTCCATATACTACAATCGATTTTAATAAATGAAAATTCCAAAGAATCTAAATTTCTTTCCTGTGACGTCATAGAAAAAAAATGTACGTTCTCTGAAAATTTTTTTCTCAAAATTCATGGCGCTTACCACTCCCTATAAATTTATTTTTGGTACGCCTCCAGTCACAGTACAGATACATAGCCCATAAATAAATAAACAAATAAATAAATAAATAAGTAAATAAATAAAATAAAAATACAACAAAAATTCATTTACAATTTTTGCCTATTTCCAAAATTAAAAGAGCATTTCATCAGAAGCATTTTTAACTTTATTGAAATTTTGATTTTCACTATTTTTCAATGACGTTATCACACATACGACGCTACTTGTAGAGAAAAGCAGTCTTCGAGTGAGTGGATCTGTTTAGGGTGAACTCGAATTACAAAACCGAACAACGTGACTATTGGCAATTTTTTAAAAACTGAATAGTGGGCCCCCATACTCACAAAATTAGCTAATTATATTACATATAAGATAAAACTGCCTGGAAAGAATACTAGAGATAGGACAAATGACCACGCGGACCAACTATTTACACAATAGGGAAGGAAAGTTTGAAGTCAGAGGGCACGTGATCTCACTAATACAACCACAGCATATTATATGATCGGCAACGAAAGAGAGAAAAAGGTGACAATTTGAAGACATAATGCGGCACGTTTTCTCTCTTTTGTTGTTGTTAGTCTATAATCATAATATGAATTGTGTATGTGTTAGTGAAGTCATGTGATCTCTGATGTAATGACTTTCCTTCCCTATTGTCAGGTTACGTTGTTCGGCCTGTAATAAAGAAAGAATTTCCCTAGATCAGAGATCAATTGACTTCACTAACAAAAACACAATTCATTATATGATCATAGAATGATAACAACCAAAGAGGGCAAAATCGCCTCCTTATGTTTGCAAAGTGTCACTTTTTCCCTCTTTCGTTTCCGATCATATGATATGTTGTGTTTGTATTAGTGAAATTACGTGTCCTCTAACGTCGAACTTTCCTTTCCTATTCTAGTTGGCCTTGGTTTGTTTCACACCTATGTTGGTCATATGTTTATATTACCCTCATCTCTAGAATCCAGGTGTTAGATTTGATATGATTTCTATGCATGTTTTTGTAATCATCGGTTTTTCTTTCTTTTTGCAGTTCAGCTCTCTTTCGCGTAATTAATATTTCTTTGAATAATCACGACGGTGGTAAAATCCACTGTTAATTTTATATATCTGCTTACGTACCTTCGGTTTTGAATTTTCTGTCTGTGATGTATTAAGGGAATCAGATTTGACTTGAGTCTGAGATGGCGCCGTAATTGTAGTATTGTCTGGATTAGACTTGGTTTGAATAGGAGATGGTGCCGGAGTTGTAATAACTGGATTGGGCTTGGTTTGAGTAGAAGATGGTACTGGCATTGTAATAACTGGATTGGGCTTGGTTTGAGTAGGAGATGGTGCCGGAGTTGTAATCACTGGATTGGGCGGAATTTTACTCGCAGAATCAGATTTTGTTGGAGTGGGAGACGGTGTTGGTGTCGCAGGTTTGGAATCCAACTTATGAGGGGTTCCCGGAGTTTTATTAGGGAGAATAGGTTTAGTTGAATTTTGAGGCGAAGCTGTCTTTTCTTGACTGTGTGTAGAAGGCGTGGCTAAACCTTTTGATTCCTTGATTATACGATTAGTCATTTGGAAGTCGATAGTCACTTTTATCGGGTTTATTTCAAATTTATGGGTTACGTGGTGGTTGGTTGTGAAGGGAGATGGAGTAGGTGTTGAGACAGATTTGTGATCGATTGAATGTGACGTTGGTGGTGTTTCTGGTTTTTGAATGGGTTGGTCGGGATATTTCGTAGATCCTTTAATTTCGTGTCTTTCAGCTGTTGATTCCGGATGAATATCATGTTCAAATTCCTTGAATGAAAATTAAGCTAATATAATTTTCTCTGAGAGATTTAGAAACTTGAAAAATTATATTTTATATGTAAAATACCGTTGTTGGCGTTGATCTACTTAAAGGCCAGTATTCAAATATTTTAGTAATAATCTGCGAATAAGTCATAATGACTTTGTAAATAAAGAATAACCTTTGAGAATTTAATAAATAATGTTTAGTCTATTTGTTACTGACCCACTTCAATAACTCTGTCAAAGATGCGAGCGCAAAATCAACAGTTGACACCTGCAAATTGAAAAATTAATGAACGCGTATCAGTAAATGAGAGTGCTTTTTGAAGGAGTGGACAGATAAAATTAAAATGATAATTCTCACTGATCTTGTTCTTTGATGGCTACCAAAAATACCCAAATCAATGGGATACCACATATTCCTAAAGAATATCTATTCAAGAGGAATTATATTACTGCACTATTCATAGTTCAAGTTGATCAATCTTCAGTTCAACTTACTTGAGTGTATCTGAGTGGCTCTGAGATTAGCGTATTCTTGAGGTTCTGTAATGATAGGAATGAATTGGTTTGATTTTTGAGGGATCAGTAGGTATATGCAAGCATATAACATTATAGAAGCACATAAAACAAAGTATCACCATTAATAACTCTTCGTATTTCTTTTTTTCATTATAGTCTGCATTGTCGATCTGGAAAATCCATCAACATCAATAGCCATAGATATAATGAAAACTGTGAGAAAATTAAAGTAACTTACTTCTTGTTCTAAAGCAAGTACTAAGTCACTGACTGGTATCGGTGTTTTGGTATCTGTGGAAAGATTGATGTAATTTTTTTCTCTTTGTTCTTCTGTAAGCGCGGTCTTAGTCGCATTGTAGTTCCATACATAGCGACTAGATTCATCGTCTTTATTGTTAATAATGACGGATCCATTAACCGATGATTCCACGAAACTGATGCATATCACAATATATGCGATTTGAAACATTTTGCGTGTATCATTCGTACCAGTATGAAGTAAATTTGACTATATGTAACTTCGTGTATGTAGAGTACCTACAATTAATGACTAGAGGAAAGAGAAACAGATGTGTCTCATTAAACACATTCGCCAAAAATTATCGATGCATCATCAAAAACTTTGTGGTTAAGGGTATACAGATAATGTTATGCATACATGATAGAATACGAAAAGAAAAATGTGTGAGTTTAATCCTCTCCACCTCATAATTTTTTTTTTACATATATTCCACATCAGAGGTGCTTAGAGAAAAAATGCATTTGTTGCATTGCTTCTCGTAGATATCTTCTAAAGTAAATTTAGCGAAGAATTGTGAGTATTACAAGATATTTTGTAACTCAGCTTCTCCTCCAAACCATATTTTTCACTTCACTTACTCTCCATAATCGCTTGAAAGGCTGAAATTTTCATCTTCAAGTATCTTAGGTTTGTTATTTTATATAAAAACATGATTAAAATTGTTGACTTTTTGTTCCTGAAGCTCTTCCCTAATTCTGAGATTTCAAATCCTCTTGATTCCCTCCTATACCATGAAAGCGATTGGATTTGGGATATTTTATAATTATAACGATTGTTTCAAGTGATCATGTGAGTCCATATTCTCCTCCAAATTGCAGTCTATTTTGGAGCAACCGTAGTTGTAGAAGCAGGTTTTACAACACTAGAAAATCCCAGATCCAGGAGTAGAAGTTTGTTTTATTAGTCCAAAAACACACTCTGTTGCTGCATAATTCATCTTTTATTCAACATTCATACCTTTGCCACATCGAATGATGAGACCTATTAATGGTCTGAAACTTGATAATATTACCATTGGAAATTTCTTTATGTGTAATTAAAAAGATTATTACTTAATGAATAATACAAGACTGATTTTTCTATTTGAAGAAATGTTGAAAGAAAGAAAAGATATATTATAAAGATGATATATTATTAATAAAACAAACACATAAGCACATTCATAATTTTCAATGATGAATAACTCGACTATATATCTATAATTAATGAATTACAAATAACAAAGAAAAAAAAAATCTTCCCAGGTTTTTCAATTAATTCAACCACATGATTGTGCAATTAAATGCAATTTTATTAGATAGGTTCACCTTATGGTGATTCCTGGGTAGTTGCAGTGGCGTCGCTAAGGGGGGGCCTGGCCCCCTTTGGCCCCCCAACCAAAAAATTGAAATTTTCCATTATTTACATTTACAAAATATCTACTTCGAAAATACCAGTGTGACTGAAAAATAAAACGAGACTTGACCTTTATAACAAAACGTTATCTATCAGATGAAAAATCTTAAATTCTTGGCCCCTTTTGTGCCCCCCAATTTTTAATCCTGGCGACGCCATTGGGTAGTTGCAATTTTATGGAGACGATTTAGCAGTAGACTGGCTATGATTGTCTAATCCTTCGATAACTTTATCGTGCTCAGATTTATTTGTCTTGGTCGTCAACTCAGGAGCACCATTTTGGTATATCATAGATTGTTCTTTTGAATCCAGATTTCTTGAATTTTCATCTTTATTGGATGGATTTGCTAAAGAGTTCACAGGTAGTTTTTCAGGTTTATTTGAAGCATCTTGTACATATTGGTGTTTCGATTCCGATTGCTCTGAATGTTGGGAAGAAGTACTGTGATTAAATGAATCTATGGAAGGAGTTGCCGAAGTATCAGTGTGGGGTTTATTCAGTGTTGGCACTGATCTATGCGTTTGTTGTGGAACTAAATAGGTTTCAGCTTTAGTTGAAGTATCTTGTGAGGGTTGATGTTGCTTCTTCAGTTCTTGCGTATCGCCAATTGCAGCAGTATGATTTGTTGGATATGTTAAAGTACCTTCTGAGGGTTGATGTTCTTTTTTCAGCTCCTGCGTATCGCCGATTGTAGCAGTAAGATTTGTTGGATACATTGAAGTACCTTTTGAGGATTGATGTTCCTTTTTCAGCTCCTGTATTTTGCCGACTGCAGCATTATGGTTTGGTGGATATGTTAAAGTACCCTCTGAGGGTTGGTGTTTTTCTTTCAGCTCCTGCATGTTGTCAATTGCAGCAAGATGGTTTGGTGGATTTGTTGACGAAGATTTAGTAATAACATGTGCTGATATTGATCCATTCGATTGGTGTGGTGATGTATTGGTTTGAGCTATAGTTGAAATATCGTTGCGTTGTGAATTTAGCTGTTTTGCGTTGTCTGTTGTAGCAGTATAGTTGGGTGGATGGGTGGATGAAGATTCAGTGACACCAGTATCAGGTTCCTTTGATGCTGGCGTTGTTTCTTCCTCTGGTAGATTGGCGGCTGTATCAGATGGTGAGGATGAACTAGATTTAGAATCAAATTCTTCTTTCCCTTGATGGACTTTCTAAAATGAAATACCAGCCAAAGTATTATTATGTTACAAATATCAATAATTAATACTTATGTTATTATTATTGATAGTTTTCTCACTTTCTTATATGGTGGTTCTTCATCGGTGAAATATTGCCATATTAATTCGATCAACTGTTGAACAGTAATTTGAAAATCAAAATATTAATTTGTTTTCAATTGAATACTCTCCTACTGATACATAAAACAAGTCAGTGAATTTTTCTTACCTCCCAAAATAATCGTTTTATCTTCTGCAAATAATTTTCTGCATCTTTTATCTAAAAGATTACCAAACTAGTATTTCAATTTGCTCTCTAATTTATATTCTATTAATTCATCGTAATAATGCATATAATACATACGTTACGTAATCGCTTTGTGGTCCCGAATGTTCCCATATCTACGTTGTGCATGATCCCGTTGTAAATTATCTTAGAAAAAAATTTTATAAATTTGGAAAAATGAGAATTACATGAATTATGTTTCAAGCAAAGGGAAGAATTGGTATACTTACCCCGGCATACCTCGATGGCTCTCTTATCATAACTCTTTGAAAGTTCTAGAAAAAAGCAAATACCAGTTTCATTCGCAATTTTTGGATAAGTAATCGCAATGTTGTTGACGCGAATTAATTGGTAAATACATAATTGGGTGTGCACGTGTAGGTATACAAGACATAATGTTCTCATTTTACTAAAAGAAGACACAAAGTGAGGACAGTAGGAGCACGGGTGTTATGGATTCATCATCGTTGAAGATGTGAATGATTTCAGTTATGCTACTATATATGGATGTAGAGGTGAAACCTTTATCTAGTTGTAGTGACACACTTCAATACCAATAAGAACAGTTATGTGAGTTGGGAGACCTACCACAAACCACTTTGGTGAGATAACTCTCATCATGTCCATATCTTCTAATAGGTAGGTCAAATAATTGAATAAAGGGAGATCGCATCTTAAGAAGAAGTAGTGTCATCAACTATATCCATTATATGCAGATTTCCGTTATGACACAGCAGGTCATTGTTTTAGCTAAAGATAGTTAGTTGGTGAGTAAAGAGAACCTTAAAAGACTCAACTAAGAAAGCTGCCATCATGCTCATATCTTTTATTGGGCGAGTGAAGTAATTGAATAGAGTGAGGTTTTGTACGAAGAATCCCTTAACATAACTTGAACTCCTTCGGATTGTGCAACTTACCAGAGCGTTGGATGATGAGAACAAGTTATAAGATATAGAATCTCCCAAAAGCAAATAAACTATGAACCTTCACCTGTAGGATTAGGCTCACCCGAGAAAACAAATGTGGAGCACAGATATATTGTAGAAGAAAAACATTAATTAGTACTAAATTGGATCCCAGGTCTGGATTCCAAAACGAACCAGTGGAAAGGAAAGGTGTCTTGAGTTGAACGTTTATCAGGGTGAATCCAAGTGTTGGCTAATTTGTTCTCTAAGGATCCCCCCTAGGATATTTTAGCTGAACATAAAGGAGCCCATGATCGTCTAAAAGTTATGGGAATAGTGGTTCTTAGGCGGGTCAAGATAGTACATAAATGAAGAAGAAACCCTCCGAACCCCTCCATCTTCAATGTGTTCTAAAGAATATGATGCAAGATACTTACATCTATGATATTCATTATATAACATTTTTCTTCTTTGTCCGCATATTCTGCCTGTTGAAAAAAAGTTCATGAAGAAAATATGAAGATTAAAAATTATCATTTTTTTTTCAATTCACAAAACTCTTATGAGAATTACGAAAAAATATTTACTTCTTCTTGTAGCATTTCTAATACATTTTCTACGGATTCAGTATTCTTAGGTGGAGCAGAAAATATTTTAATTTCTTCTTCAGGACTATCCTGCGAATATTTTTGTTGGTCAAGTATCACATTTTCAAACGTTAATCGGTTTTATTGAATTATTTGAATTTACCTTATTCCAATATTCGTCGCTTATATCCCTGGTTGAAATTGATTCCTCATATCTGATGACGTTCCCTTTGACAGATAAACATAAGGAAAATAGTATAAGAAGCATTTTGATTTCCATGTGAGCTTTACTTAAACACTTTATAGTGGATCAACTCGTGGATGTAATTGAAAGAAAAGAATGAAAATTTATCTCTGTGACTTTATCCGCTCGCACACTTGCGCAGGTGGCAATAGATCGAGTCAAGTGATCGAAAGAATATTTTTTAAGTGAGCGCGCTGCTATTGACCTAGAAATGACATTGAGAGAATATCGTGTTTCGAGTGACCTTGTTCGGTACCTGGTGAAATTTTAAACGTTTGCCCATCATTAACACAATGTATGTAAAATTTAAATTCGTCAAACAGAGATGCGTGAACATTTAAACCAACGAAGTGGAATGTATGGTCAGTAACAAATCAATATATTTAAAGAAAACCACATTTGCCATAATCTACATTAATAATAAGAAAGCAACGTCTAAATTATTCATTTATGGCAAATATGACTGATCTTAATTCACACTCATAATTGCCGGATATCGATGCTCTTCCTTAGGCTGTAAATAAGAAGGGAAGACCTTAGAAGATTTTTCACCTAAATGGAAAAATACCAGTAAATAAGTATATCTCACCGTTGAATCACTTCGGGATCATCAATTCTCGTTACTTGCCCATTTTTCTACATACATACAAAGAATTTATTTTTAGGCGAAAAAAAAGTTGAGGTGAAAATGCAAACAATTTATCTATCACGGACCATCGCTTCGTTAATTTTTTCATATAATAGGTCTGTCATCGTATTATCGCTATCTGAAGAATGCTGTGAATATTAAGCAATAAGAATTAAATATCAAAATAAAAAAACGACGTAATTCAAGAATTCATCGAAATTATCATGCATACCCCTTTTCTACTTCCATCAATTACTCGTATAATTCCATTGACGTCTGAATCGCGGTTTTCATTCTGATTGCGCTGTGTGAGTCGGTACATGAACGCATATGTGAATTTATAAACAAGAAGTCAAAAACCTAATGATCTAGATAATTAAAGAAATATAATTCACCTGTATAATTCTTATGATTTCATTATAATCCTTCGGACTTCTTTTCTATTGAAAAGATAACAGTTGGTTAGGCTAGGTTAATTTTTTATTATGCTGATGATGTACTAATTAGAGGAGCACATGCGCTTACCAGGTCTTCAAATAGGATGTTTATATCTTTCATTAGCGAAGAATCTGAGCTTGATTCTCTTTTCTATTCAATATGAAAAGGGTTTTATAATTGATAGAATCGACGTAGGTATTTGATTTGCTACAAAAATTCATTTATGAAGGAACTTACTAGTCGATTTAGTTCGTCGAAAATGAAGACTTTTTCATCTATGCCGAGATTGGCGTTATACATGTCTTTCTAATGAACAAGAAACTGAATTAATAAAGAATTTCATTATTTCTTATGCAAGATTACTCGCTTACTAATTTTCTGAGTCTTTCATTAGGAGTGCCATCTATTTCATATAACTGTGAAAACGCAAATAAATTATTGCGTTGATGTATATTACCAGGTAAAATATGGCCGAATGAATAAATATTAAATATGAAAATCCGTTCATCATATACTCACTCGTATTAATGATTTCGAAGAATTTCCTCGATTATTATTATCGTCATCGTCAGGTCGTAATATTACAATACGTGGCGAAGAGTCAGCTTTCATTTCACCCTAATGAAGAGGAGAATAAATTACTCAATGTTTTGTTCTCTTAATAGGGATGAAAATTTTCTCGCAAATATCTTACCGAGTTATCGATAATTTTCAGCTTTGATTTCGATGAGGTATTATTCGAGTCAGAATTTCTGTTTCCATTACTACCAATCAAAGCAATTATTTTGGCTAACGCTGACGGATCCATTCTATTGACAACTTCCGGCTGAAAATGAAAACTTGTGTAAGTAGGTAAGATGCGATAAAATGAACAGCTAAAAGATGAGTGAGGAAGTGAACGGTGATTCTCGAAATTTTTGTGATTAAGTTGAAACGAGTAACTTACTTGCAATCTCATGATATTCGTGAAAATTCCATCTCCAGTATTAGCGTTCTGAAAGTGTAATGAAATTTTATTTCAAGTGATTTCTCGTAATTTTCAATATTGGGTGGGATGATACGGTAAGTATATGTTGTAAATAAGGAATACCACAGTTATTATGAAGATTCAGGTTTTGTTATTAAAATTGAGAAAACTTAAGAATGATTTTTGAAATATGTATTCTAGAAAGATTATGTAATGAATCACTATGATTTCAAAAATGAATGCAAAGAATACATGTATTCATAAAAATGAAATAATATTCCTCATTTGAAATCATGCAAGCAAACCATTTTGGTATAGCTAAGACGATACATAATTTACAGAGGAGCAAGTTATTTCGAAGTAGCCTCAAAACGAAGAGAAGAGAAAGAATTAAGAAGTCGTGTCACATCACTACAGCCGAGTTTTAATGAAGGTATGCGCAGAGTTGAAGATGCTGCTAGAGTCAAATAATCTCTTATTCTACACTACTACTAGTATAGAAGTTGTAAACCTGCTACTCATCTGGGTACACTCTTCACATCATTTGAGAAGCTAAATTTGGAATATGAAGTACTCCTAATTTTGATTCATTCTCCCTTTTGGGTTCATTTCGAACTCTACTTAAGAGGTCATACAGAACAAAATTTCATTCACCTCTCAATTCAGCGTTCGACATAAGATGATTCAGCATTATGGATAATTACAAATGAATTGTTAAGCTAACGTTATTATGCTGATAGAAAAATGAAGCCCTGCATCCATTTTTCAACTCCGCTTGGACAAGCTCAGTTGTAAATCGTAGTATGTAATGTGTATGTAGTAGTTATTAATTACATGAGTGTTTGGTTTGATTTAGCTTTCTCTTGGAAGTTGAAATGGATTTAGAATACATGTCTACATTGCTTATTTGTCCAATCCACACTATTTCCTTCTCGTTTATCTCCTTCCATCTTAGCTTACTTCCAACAGCTGATTTGTCCCATGGGTTTTGTCTGACCTAGCCCTTGTGCTGCTTTGCTTAAGCAAATTACTGAAAGTTGGAATAGCAAAATAGGAGCCTACAACACCCGATAGTCCTTAACGTTAGTTAATTGTGTAATAGAACGAGCTGTGATACTGCTATTTTCGTCACAAATCTTCCACCCTGGAGCTTCGATCTGAGTAGAAAGCAGAATTATAGCTATTCAAGTACGATAAATAGGAAACATTTACATGTCTCTTGCTGACATGAAAGCTGTTCTAGAACATCGAACTAGACAGTAGTGTCAGTCTATGTGGACAGAGTCCCGATATGGAACCTGGATGAATAAGATTCTAACATCTGTCTCCAGATATTAAGAGATTAGGCTTCACCTGGACTTCCACCTCAGCGAATTCATTAGTGGTGAAAGATGCTTTCATTTATTCCTTCACAAACTGCAACACTGTCTTTTCCCACACTGCAGATATAGACACGCTCAGGAGGATGCTAAACACATCCTTACACAATGCCCCACTTCCCGGAGAACCTACCAGCTGGTCAGCTGGATATTGCTGACTGAAGGTATCAGGTCTATATGCGTGAATGCGAAGCCCAACTATGAGAGGAGGAGCGTAGTCTTCCTCAACTACCTCTAAATAGATTTTGAATTGAGTTTTAAGTTTATATCCCTTCGAGCTTATCTGGTAGAGTCAAATCCCCCCTCCCCTTGGAGCAGATGCTGTACCTCTTCGATCAATTATATGCACCTTATCTAACGAATAACTTTTCTCACTAACAAGCCCGAAATGGGAAACTCACAAAAAAGGATCAAGTTAGTAGATTTGGTTTTAATTGAGATTCGGTTTAGATTGAAGTTGGGTACTTGTTGAAGTTAGATTTAGCTTGAGGTTCAGAAGTAAAATAAAACAGTTTACTGCAGTGTGCACTTACTCCATTTGTTGAATTATTTGAAGTCTTTGTTGTGGTGTTTCCTCCTCCTATGAAACCAAGTATACTGTTATTCGTACCCGAACTTTTCGCCTTGATTAAATACAATAACATTAGGATGCAAATGATTCATAATAGAATTTTTGTAATTGCAAATTTCTTACAAGACCGTTGTATAAAGAGTTGCCTCCATAAATTGCATGCGTCACACCACCGAATAAGGAATATATCTGCAGTTGAATATTCAGAGTTCATAAAATATAATGAATGATATGGAAGAGGTAGAAGTAGATGTGAATCGGTGGATAAGTATCCAAGTACCGATTATCTTCAGTTTACTTACAAAAGTAATTATAATTGATAATGGTGACATCATTCCACCTACGCACCGTAGCTGAAATAGTAAATAAGAATGATTTTTTATTCAAAAGAAATGCTATCGTCAAGAGAATTTGTTAACGCTCACTCCTCTGGTTCTGGTCGGAGTGCCAAGTCCGCCGATATAGACCAGGTGCTTGATCTTGTTAATAGTCATCTGTGAAAGAAAAGTTTTAGAATTATACTCCTCACTAACTCCTGAAATCTTATTGGTGAAAAGTTTTTTTTAAAGAGATATTTACTTCGAGATATTCTGAAGGATTGGTATCGATTGTTTTTTTGAGATTCTGAACAAAAAAAGGAACATTGAGGTCGATTAGATTAGAGATGTTCGTAACACTATTTATGAAATGCACAGGTATTCTTACTTCCAAAAAGTTATATGCTCCTATTGTTTCATCGTCATTAGAATCTTTTATCTGAAATCATGGGTGTATGTGTTTAAATAGCACCTATACTAAACTTACATTGAAAGAACCTTAGCGTAGATTAACCTTATCTTGTAATTCGGCCAATACTTCGTCAACATCTTCGACCTTCGCTTGTTTGGAAACTTCTTCTAATGGTTTAATTTCACCAAAACTCTGCGGTTCGTCTGCATTATCATTTTGAAGGTTAGTTTCAACGTTTTCCTAATAAAAAGTATTTAAAAACAGAAATATTGAAATTTAAGCAACAAACTATGAAAAAATGTACTCTACATAATCCTTTGTGATGTCTTTTCAGCATTTCATAGCTAAGTGAGCATCTTTTTATAAAATTTGCCATGCCTCAAGAAAAAACAAGGTGAAATAGAACTTACCGCTGAAGACCAAAACCAAGAGAAGTAATCGCCCAAATCTCGCGTATCCATTTGTTCGATAGTATTATCGATTGGTAACCCTTCATCAATAGCAAAAATATTGCATAAAATGATTACCACTGGTACTTGGGACCGCATAGTGAAATATAAAATATTACTGAAAGATCTGAGAGCACGACTAATCCGCAAATATTGAATTTTCGTTATCCCTACAACGTAATACTTGTTGGTATCGTGTCGTGCGACTTTTTTTGTATTCTTTCACACCAGCATTCATCCGTTAATTGTCGAGCTAACGAAGGCTCACGCATGCAAATTTTTTTTTTGAATTATGACATCAATGCGAAAGGCGTTACAGTTGGTTGTAATGAAAGTCGAAGCTGATTGCGCTCTTGGCTTCGATTAAAAGCCATATGTAGCTATGCAAGAATGAAAAATGATGAAATGGCGTATTATCGTCAAATCACATAGCCATTTTTAGTGGCGGGGGGGGGGGCTGTAACCCATCCCCAGGAGCTTTTTTCTTTCTTTTTTTTTTAGGTGTTTAAATCAACATTTTGGTAATTTAAACATAATTATCTTTCCCATTTGAATTGATGGAACTGAACTCCCCCCCTGCAGCGATCCTAAAACCAGCACTGTCAAATCAAAATATTAATGAAAATGTGATCAGAAAGAAAATTTGATCACAACATTCTTGTAATATGTAGCAAAAACCATCGGATGAAGAGATTTGAAATTTGACTGTCAAGGTATTAAATTGACCTATACAAATGATTAAAGGAGATTAAAATTGCAAATAAATGATTAACACATATAAATCTTGAGAATAAATAGAATGAACAATAAGTAGATATTTACAATGATTAATGAATATACAATAGTAGATCAACAAGGCCTTCGGGAGGAACCTCAACTAGAACGCTCCCATGTATGAACTTCAGTCTCACTGTATCGGAATATGTCTACCAAGAGAGGGTTAATATCATTCCAAACTAGCCTATGTTTGCCTTTACTGATTTTAGGCAAGGTTAGTTTGTAGATTCTGAGTATCACATACATATCGCAGGAAAAAAAAGGATTTGTGGAGTAAGATGATGGTAGTTTTGCCATTTCTTATGTATTTGGTGACCATGTAGAATATTACTCTATCATTAGTTGGCAGCAACACAATCCGCAAGGGCATAGGAATCATTTAAAGAGAAGAGATCAGCGCAGATGATCGAGATACTGTTTTTTTTATGATGGTAACTAAGGCTTCATAATGTGAAGAGTTGAAATAACAATCTCCGTGGTAATTCTATCACTCACCAAGTTGCAATGATAGAAGCAGGAGTCAGTTGAGCGCCATTTAATGGGCCTGTAGAATCGTGTGTCCACAGCTATATAGCTATTTGTATAAATGCTGAAAGTCATAACTCTCAAGCAGAAACTCGTGAGATATTCTTCGTTTTTTGGCTTTATCACTCGAATGTATATTTTTGTTTCACAGCCATACCCGCATAGGTTGCAACTCTTAAGAGTTAATCTGAATACATAAGCTCTACCATTTGTTAAGGTGGTGCTTCGGAAAATAAGTAGGTAAATGTGATAAAATTGATTTTAAAATAAAGAAATGAAAAAATTGGAAAAATAAATGCTTAATCGGTTGAAACAAAGTCTCTAAAATAATATATTATAATTTTAAATCATTTAGTTGCGTTACTTTTGAGAAAAATACTGCAAATGAAAATTATATCCTATTTTCATTTGCAGTATTTTTCTCAAAAGTAACGCAACTAAATGATTTAAAATTATAATATATTATTTTAGAGACTTTGTTTCAACCGATTAAGCATTTATTTTTCCAATTTTTTCATTTTTTTATTAAAAAAACAACTTTTTCGCATTTACCAACTTATTTTCCGAAGCACCGCCTTAAGAAGATTATACGTTAATGAAGTATATGATTTTTATTAGTACATACATAATTAAAAACATAATAAAATTTAACAAGGAAATTCAGTTGCCAATGTATAGAGTATGAGTTTTAAATAGCTCATTTTTCTTTATGAAATGAGTAACAGGTATGTTATTACAACGTTTTCTAGTCTTTATTTTCTTTGTGTGATGTATCTTCATTTTGTTTCTGTGGTGTATCCCCCGTTTTTTCTTCCATTTTATTTTTGAATTCGGTTTCTCTTTCCTTTATGAATTTTTCTAGTTCTTCTAAGTAACGTTTATCATCTTCGATCTGTTCACATAAAAATTTAGGATTTACTTTAAGAAACACATAATTGAAGAAAATTCCTCTGGAAATAATAACGTACACGTTTATTCTCGGTTTCCTTCGTTTGGTCTGAAATTGATTGTTTTTTGTGATTCAAGTCCTTGGATATAAAAGTTATGATTAATAGTCGTTTACAATGTACGCTGTTTGAGATATCGAATGGTATCAGGTACATACCTCCATTAATTTGAGTTGTTCATCTACAATAAACTTCAACATGTCACGGAAATCATGTAGTGCTGGTAGTAGGAATCTTAGATCATCTATTTCAAGTGGTCCTATATTTTTCACCGAATCCATTATGTCTTTGTTTCTCTGTGGAATATCATTATTTAATGGGTAATTTCTTTTCTAAAAATTTGTGCCACAAATGGATGCGTGAAAAGATACATACGTTTGTGAACAAATTCTTGAAGAATTTAAATATCTGAAAAATATGAAATTATATTATTCCTAAATGAAAATGTCGTCGTTCAATTTCACAGTTGTGATTAAAACCGATTTACTGAAATAGTGCAGAAGTAATGATGTGGGTATTGTAAGATAATTATTTATTACTTTGTAGAAGAAATCTTTGATCGCTTCCCATAACTGATTGAGAAGATTGTCCTGAAATTAAGGGCAAATAAATTTAGTTAAGAACTTGGTTAGGCGTACATGACGAGCGTTATAGTTATGGGCACGAATACTAATTAAATTACGTTTTTTTCCCGCAGAGCTGTTCCTTTGGCGCCCCAATAGATGAAGAAATTCAACCCATTCATTGTCATCTATAATATATTTTTATTAAAACTATAAATTTCGTAGTAAAAATATTAGTTTGTTGAGAATAATTTAATTGAAATTATTTCAATTTTTTATTTTTATATATTTTTTCCTCCATTTATTTGATGAAAATTTCAGGTCAAAATTATACAGTTGTTTACTTATTTTTTTTGTTAAGAAGCTGTTGCATATTTATCTGAGTATATTTACTTACGCGAACGTATTCATTCCCTTGGTCGCTTGTTTGCACCTTTAAATCCTATAATATGATGTTTTAGAAACTATATTTATAGAAAGTATTAATTTGTCTAAATAGGTAAATTTAGGTAATTTTACCTGTAACGCCTTTTCGCCCCTTTTCCGTTCTTTTTCATATGGAGATTCCATCTAAAAAGAATTTACGCCACTGATGTAGGAAGTAACTGCTCAGTCACATTATAATAGTAAAGGAAAGTCAATATTATATCTATGTACGACGTATTTTATGAAATAAAAAACGCAGAATACTATTTTGTCTACCTTAACTTAGGTTATTATGGTGGGGAAAAAATTAACTGCTTCACAGTTTTGATTTTGAAGCTCGCCTCAGAGAGTATAACTATTGTCCGTCCAAAATAGTATGAACTAAGTTATAAGAAATGCGTCGCCATCATTAGGGTTTGCCAAACTAGACTTCGTTTACTATGTTATATTATTAATCTTAGTTAACTAACAAAATTAAAATCTATTCGATATCTTATTCTCAATATTACATCTTATTTTGTTTTAATAATATTTTGGTTGGCTTGCGCAACTGACACAATTTAGCTCATGCTATTGTGGATAGACAATACGTATTCACTCAAAAATCCAACGAGCTCTCAAACCTTTATTATTTTATCCATCTTTTAACTTTCGAATAATTTCATTAGCGTAAATTCTACTTATGATTAGAGAGAAAAAAAGCATCAATGCGTATTTCAGACCGTGTCGATCCACATTTATCATTTTTCATTATTTTTGAAACGAATATTAGGGATGGTTGTGGTTCTTATTTAACTATATCCACATACAAAATGTAAGGTTTTTGGTGTACTTGGTGGGAAGATATGGAAGAGTCGAGAAGTTTTATGACTCGAAATATTCCTTCTTAAATCTCCAAGAGTGAGATTTCCTACAAAATATATCGCAGAGTCCGCGATGGAATTGGCATAGCGTTTAATGAGACTAAAATACTCAAGAAATAGTATATTTCACAACTAGGGAGGTAAAAGTGATTCTTGACGAGTGTGAGTTTTGTGACCCGAGCAAAGCGAGAGTGATAAGTCACACGAATCTATATTAGCATTACTTTTTCTCCCGCGTAGTGAACGAAGTTTTTCCTAAATGCGGAAGAAAAGCGCTCGTTTGATACTCGAGCGATTAGCGAGCGGGAGGTAAAGTAGCGCTTTCCTCCCCCAAGTATGAAAGAGATATTATATTACCATCCTGGTAATCTGTTCCATTATTGGTTCTGCTGCAACTACTGATACATCTCCAATTTTCTCCTTGGTCGTCAAGACTTCACCTATGATTTCTTCTTCAGGACTCATTAGCTAAGTAAATATAGTAATTGACATCAAGGTGTACTCAGTTTTTTGCTGATTGTCTAGGTAAATCCTACTAACCGATGGGAATGAAAGCACCTTGCAGAACATACATTCCGCAGCTACTGCCACCATGAACGTATATCGCCACGACATTTCAATGATATGATAATTCAACTTTAGATTCTATAGCTACACGAAAGTGAAGATCATAGAAGAATGGAAAGTTATAAAATGTGTTTGTCGTTAGAGAAGCTTGTTGAGTCGGTAGAAGTGTGATGTAAATCAAATTGATGGTTTTTTTGACATTTGGTAATGAAGGGTATCTATACATAATTATTTTTTGTGGTTGCTGTTCGCAGGCTTTTTAGAATAAAGAATGTTACATTTTGATTGCACGGAATGTATGGGATATTAGGTCCAACAACAAGAATAGAAGAAATGTAGTCAGTTCAAAGCTCTGCTCATCATCCAAGAATTATATGATTGCAGTTATGTATAATTGTATGTTAAGATACTACACCTAGAATCTGCATAATATAACCGAAAATTTCTTATCATCGATAGATACATAAGAATTCGTTTATTTTTCTAATTAAACATGATTTAACTACTTCTTAAATATACTGTACTTGTTTACTTACGTACCTCTTATAACATTTTTCTCCTTAATTTGACAACAAAGATATATAATACTGGATCCAGTTGTCACACCACTTTGAGCATTGGCAATAATGCCATTGTAGTATGTAAGTAATACCGCGCAAACTAATACCGTGTAAAGATAGATGATAACATATTTACGATAACGCGGTTCTTCTAATATAACATAAAACTCGATTCTGATTGGTCGTTCCATTTTCATGTTTTTCATACTAACGCAGTTCTTCTACACGCTTCATACGAGTCGTTTCTTTCAGCAACAGCCTTCGCCATTGCACGTTACCTTAAAACGACAGGGAAAGCGGTCGCTACGCGAAAGCTACGGCCATCGTGTTATTTATTAATAATCGCTCAGGGTCGGGCATGATCCGAATCATGATTCGGATCACGAACTTTGATCCGTTCAATGATTCGTGATCCGTGATCCGAATACTTTTTTGCTATTATCCGAATCGCGAATCAGCGAATCCTGTACTCAAAATTTCAAATTCAGGAGCCAAAAAAAAAAAACAAACAAAGTATTCAAAGCAACAAGTTACAACTAGGGTACTAAAGGATGGGGGTAAAATGGGTCGCCGCCATATTTGTTCAGTTGTTTACATTTTTTTCTCTTTCAGTGGCTATATCATAGGAAAGAGAGTTCATCGCATTGTTCATGATTTAATTTTTATAATAAATTAATCAAAAGTATCAAAAGTACAACAATAAATAAACTTTCAAGACAAAAGTTCACAAATCCACTTTTCAGCTCAACTTGATAAGAGAAAAAAATGTAAACAACTGAACAAATATGGCAGCGACCCATTTTACCCCCATCTTTTAGTACACTAGTTACAACTAATAAATTATATATTTCAAATTCATAATTTTACACTACAAAATTATTTGAAAAAAAAAAATTTGATCCGTGAAAATTGATCCACGGATCACGGATCAACATCTGAATTGCGTTAGAATTACAATTAATTTGGTTCTTATTTGATTATCACCATTATTATTATTCATTTTTTTTTCAAATGATAGAACAATTATTTTGAAGTTTAGTAATACTAGAAATACTGATTTGTTGCATATAAAAGTTTGTCACAAATGATTGAAAAACTTTGATGCTAAAAATCAAATGAATATGCTTCTATAATATTACTTACTCAGGTACCTATTTTAATAAGAACATCATATGTAATCCAAATTTAAAATATATTTAGGTAAGTACTCAAATTGAACATGCTACATAATTCAAAAAGATTTCTCTCTGTTTTTCTTAATATGAGAATGTTCGTTTTCACTATCTTCATTGCGATCCTTATATTTCTCCGGGTATAAGGTTTTATCTCGTTTTTCGAATTCTTTTTCAGCTGTATTACACTAGGAAAAAATTAACGAGTACGGAGTATTAATAAGGCCTGTTTTTACAACTATTTAATTTACAACGATCAATATGGCCTTGAAGCTATGTTGCATGCTGTCCAATGAGGTGAGGGATTTATTTCACATTGACTTGATTCAATAATAGGCATACTGTTGTATGTCAAGTAATACTTTGACTGTGGTAATTTTATGCCCTTTAAATAAGGAAAAGTTTTCGAACTGATATATATTCATTTTAACTTCAAAGCTATAGAGATGCTGAGTAGATAGGCTCAGAACATAGCGTTCTTTACACTGCTCTATTCAACAATAACAGTGGTCACGTTTAATTAATTTCACGTTGAGGTATAAAATTTTAGGCAACTTACATCGTTTTCGTATAATTTCCAGATCTTTGGGTTGATACGTGCTTTATTTTTTTGTGAATTCTGAAGTATGAAATGTTTTTCGCATTGAATTACCGAAGTCTATTATTCATTGAAAAAGATGATTTAAGCGGTACCAACTTTCAAATATGTTTTGCATTTCCCCATGAAGTCTTTCAACGCCGCCCAAATTATTGTATTTCTATGCAATCTAAGATCCTTTTCATCGAATATGTTGTTTTCTTCATATTTCTTTATCTATAAATAGAAAAAATCCTTCGATTTTGTGCAGGTAATGAACAAAAAAGTACAAAAGAATAGAAAAGTTATTACCACAACAAATTTAGAGTACGAATGGTTTTCATTTACCTATTGAAATTTCGGCAGAAGATTAATTCATTGGTTAGTAAATGTTGTTAGTTTATACGAGTTTTGAAACTGGAATAAGATGTTGCCATTGTATGGGTGATACTTACTCCCCTTAATGTTGTAGTAGGAGTATAAAAACCGGACATAATATGCGACACAGCATTGCTGACTGTATCGTAATAGGGAAATCCGCCATGGACAGTAGACACAAGAGACATGGAAATGATGGTATTGTAAATTATGTAATTCTTTTCTAACATAATGACGATGACTCAACAACACAGTGACAATAATTTTTCGATTTTCACGTGAAACGAATTCGTAAAACAGCCAGAGTTAAGTTTGGGAGAACTGTATGTACGTGTAGTTTATCCTGACGATGTAATGACAACTAGTTATAGTTGATAAATTGAAACGATGGAAGTTTTTTATTGCTTTTCAGACTATATGTTTCAATCAATGATGACAGTTCGAAAGTGTTTGAAATATCATGATGCTTGATAGATATGGATTTTAATGAGACTACCCTTATTGTTATAAATTATGGAAATGCGATGTCCGAGCTTTAGAATGGTAAAATTCATACCTTGTTACTCATCCAATGATTTTTAGCTGAGTTTTTAACTCAAAAACGATAGCTGTTATAGCTTATCTGATAAGACGATGTGTAATCATCTGGAAAATGTCTAACTTTTTGGAATAAATTTTTTTCCAGACGTAGCCCCGGCGAGGGGTGTTCATAAAATTTGCTCAAAATTTGGTGAGGGATTCTTCTTAAAAATGCGCAAAAGTATTTTTCTTTTGTTTTTTCGATAAATTTCAAAATGGCGAATTACTCAAATTTTGAGGGGAGCTGGAGAAAGGGCAAATTGCTCAAATTTTTTGTTTTTGATCTTATATAAAGTATTGAGTTACCGTGACTAATATATCAAAATTTCAGCTTCCCAAGCGCATTTAGAAAGGAGTTAAAGCAAAAACCGGCTTTTTGAGGAAGTTTTGAGACATGAAATTTCTTGAATCTTCTATATCTGCTCATCAAATTGACCTCGAAAGATCAAACTTCGTGTTCAGGGTTAGTTGGTGACCAGAATATGAGTATTATATGACTTCTTGAATTTGGGTCAAAATGGATCCAAAATGGCGGATTATAAAAATTTGAGTGGAGCTTGAGGAGCCTCAAAATAGTGAATATGTAATTAATATGAACTCATACGATTACTTGAGATAAAAAGTATACTATATCTTAAATTCATCTTCACAGTCATTATATTGGAGAGGAGGAGGAAGAATTATCGACCTCAAAATGTGGTGGGGGTACATGAGAGGTCGAAAATTTTGTGTTACGATGTCATATAGTAAAATGAACTCATGTGATTAACCCATTCTGATTTTGGCTTTCTAAATGAATTTGGAGGGAAGTTGGAGTAAAGAACGACTTTTAGAGAGGTAATTGTTGTAAGAAATTTCATGAATCTTTCATATTTCCTCACCAAATCGACCTACAAAAGTCAAACTTCATATGTACGATTAATACATGACCAGAATATAATCTCTTGAATGTGGGTCAAAATGGATCCAAAATGGCGTATGGTAAAAATTTGAGGATGATTTGAGGAGCCTCAAGTAGTCATAATTTGAGAGATGTGTGTTCATACGATGATCGCTTGGGAAGAAATACCTTATTTGTTCCAGCCCCAGGACAAAATTCGGCTCCAATAATGCGGCATGGCTGCTTACGTTTTTTTTTTTTTTTTTTTTTTTTAATTACTTACCTTTTTTGTTTTTTGTTTTTGTTGAGATTCACAGTTGATTTAACTATTTTTAAATATGAGTCATTGGTGTGAGGTGGACAATTGGACATTACCTTCATCCACTGTTAAGCATTGTTATCTTAATTCTAAAGAAATTTTTTGTTTTCATTTTTATTATTAATTTCCTTTTCTTTAAAGATTAGATATAATAAAATTCAGAATTTTCGGACCATCCAACTTCATACTTGGTAGATAAATAATGAATGTGTTTGAAACCATCGGTTTTTGTGCAAAATTGAACATGTGCATTGAAGTTTCTCCTTTTTGGCATCATTAACAGCTGAGTTACAGTTTTTGCTATTGGATTTTATTAAGCAATGAAAAACATGGATTGTATTTCAGTGACCAGCGGGAAATGGTGTACAACCTAGTGCCCATACGTTACTTCATCAGAATTATTTTTCTCTAAATTAACGCTCATTATCTCTAAAAGTGATACCACAGAAAATTTTTCATTTGTTAATATATTTTTTTTTTAGAATCTAAATTACCATCGAGATTGAGATTGGTTATATTGATAGTTATAATTTAAAGCTATTTGATAAATATAATACTCATTATCTAGGTGATAAGACTAAAAATCAAAAGCGAGATTTCCTATGATTTAAACAAACTGCAGTTTATTACACTCTGCCTTTTCACATTATTCTTTTCAGAAATCGGTTGAAACAAGTACAAATACTTCCTTTACATCGAGCTGAAAAGAAATAGATATGAGAATGCGAGTATTTCATTACAGACATTATGAATTGTTTGAATAGGAATAACGATTAACGATTCATTTACGAACCAAAAATAAGAAAATAAAAAGAGTTATTCAACGAACCTTCGAGGCTAATTGTTTCAACAGCTCCCATTCCTCAGAGGATGGATCGCGCTTTTCAGATTTAATTTTCATTTCGATATCCTGCAGTAATAAGATCGATTTACGAATTATTTTTTTCAAAGAATTGAATACAATGTTGAATCGGCAAAAACTATTTTCGAGATATTTACAAATTTGAAAATTTATTCAATGAGAAAACAATTACGTACGTGTTTTTCTTTTCGTATTTGAATAATTTGCGCCCTTGCTTTTTCTATGGCCTCTTTTACTTGGAGCTTTTCTTCGGATGACAAATTCTGATAATACTTCAAAGCATCTGCTGCATCAATATTAAACAGTTTGTCAACATGAGGCTGCAAAAGATAATCGACATTGAGGGTTTAATTCAAAACATTTTCGGACAAATGATGAGATTGTGAAGTTGAAGATTAAGTAATTTGAAAGGTTAATACCGAAATTACCCCATTTGTGTGAAGTTTTACTTCTGCAATATTCGAAGCCTAAATTAAATTTGAATTAATTTCAAATTAAAAATTCTGCAAATTGTCTTAACAATGTTTTCAGTATTTTTTTTTCAACGATAAAGATAGGTAAAAAGATGGGTGTAATTTCCCATAAATACTGAATAACAATTTAATATTACTGTACCGGATAAATTGTCTTCGAATCTATGTTCCCATCATTGGGTACCTGAAATTTTATGAAAATTTCATTAAAAATTGAAAAAATTTCATTCGACGTTTGATACAACTAAATTTACCATATGATTATTAAGTATCAAATCGCTTCTTCCTGCCGATTTTCTCGATTCCACACTCTTTTTTTCATCGGTAACTTCCTTAGATTTATTTGGATTTTCCTCATTTTTTTTATCTACGATAATATAATGTTCAATGTTTCGTTCTTGAGTTTTCCCCTGGGAGAGCACATTAATAAGGTTAAGAATGATGCAGTCTGAGAAATTCTTTAGCAAGGCAAATATATACTCGTGACTAATAACCGACTTAAACATTGATTATATAGGCTGCAGTCTGGAGGTGCAAAATTTTATGAACACTAATCATTTTGGGACCATTAGAAAATAAGACAGGAATTTTACATTTTTAGATCTTTTTTCTACTTTATTGTATTTACTAAATGAGTAAATTTTTTGTAGTATTTTTGATTTCCTTTCATTGTTTTTTATATGATAAAAAAAAAACTAGATATCTTCTACACATTTTTTATGCATAATTTTTGTTAAATTTAATAATAATTTAAATGTATTTTTTTACTTGCTCGTGTCTACACAAAATTTAATTTCCACAACTTTATTTAATAGCCTTCAAACAATCTGATGAAATTTTTCTTAATTTTTAAACATTTTACCGAATTTTAGGGTATTTTTAAAATTGCTTTCTAGAATGAAAAAAAAAATCCAAAAAAATTTAATACATTATCAAAGGACTTTTTTGGAAAAAAATTCTTTCAATTTGTGATTGGATATACATTCGAAAAAACATCTATAAATTTTTTATCCTTCTCTTTATTGTTATCCTTGTGATGTTCTCCAAGAGAAAACAAAAATTATGATTGTAATTACTTTTATGGACAATGTTGGGATTGGGAAAGAAAAAGGATTACTAGATCAGTCGTCTAAAAATACATATAAAATGCACAATAGTGTATATACTCAATTGGGGGGCGGGGAGGGGAGGGGTGGTTGATCTATCAATTCTTCTGTACCTGTGACAAATTAGTCGATTCATCTGCCTTGTCTGTTTCGCGATTATTTTTATCTGTTTTTTCCTGCCGAAAAAAAAAATCATTAAAAAAATGAAATCATCGAGGAATATTTGATTTCTTCATAGACATTTTATCATTTTACCGAAACGAATAGGCTTTTGAACAAGTTCCAAATCTAAAAATAGAATTTCATGTTTTAAATTTCATTTATGATTTTCACCCTCAGAGTAGGCGTATAAAATTAAAAAACGAGTATAAAGTATTACGTAGACTATGATATCTTTCATTTGTTGTACTAAGCTTTTGGACATTTGCTCCTGAAAATTATCAATATTACAAAACAGTAAAAAAATATGAATGAGCGGACAAAGAGGGAGAAGTTTACGATAATACTTACGTTGACTGCTCGTGTGAGACTTCCTTTTAGTCCTAAATTTAGATATAGCTTGGATGTGCCCAGATTGAACTGCATATATGAAATATACAAGAAAGACAAAAATTATAAATTTTTTCGAGACTAATCCAACATCTCGTGTTAAATGAATACTCACCCAAACAGCTTCACGAGGATCGTTTCTTATAATGTCGTCAAATTCCTTTCGTTAAAATATTCATTATTTAATTCAATCGAAATATTTTTTATGACAGGTTAGTAGTTAGTTAAATGGGAGTTAGAGAGGTCTGAGTTTATTTTGGAAAAATTTGAACTCGGTCTAGTAAATTTTTATATTCAATACAAAAGTTACAAATAATAAAAAAAAGAAAGCGCCCACTCCGAATTTGGTTAGCCTTATCTGAAATGAAGTGTAACTACGAGCCTGTGCATTGGGTAGGTAAATTTAGAGCACTTACTTCTATTTTCTGAGCGGCATATTTCTTGGTTTCTTCAGATGGCGAATTCAACTACCAACAAAATGAATAAATCAATTAGATGTACCGGAAGGTAAACGTTCGAATGAAAAATTTATTGTTTTTTTCAACGTCGGATTAATGTTCTTCACCTCCATACACGCATTACTAATAGTCACTTACCACTGTCATCAAAATTTCAAACATGGATAAAATATTTTATTTAAAAAAAAAAAAAACAAAAAAAAAAACAAAGTGATTTGTCTTAATTTCCCTAATAAGCATATGAAAATTCAGACTAATTTGATATCCGATAAAGCTCATATTCTGGAATGTTTGAACGAAAAAGATTTAACGGATCACATAAATTTTGAGGGGAAATAGAGGAGGCGCAATGACTCAAAATTTTCGCTTTCGATTTCACAGCCTCTTATGTGCATTTAGAGCAAAAAACTGCATTTTGAGGAAGTTGTGAAGGATGAATTTCCTTAAATCTTCCGTATCGCTTCACAGAATCTACCTAAATAGGTCAAACTTCGTGTGTGGGATTAGTTTGGTATCTGAATAAGATTCTGGGAATTTGATTCAAAATGTAGCTAAAATGGCTATTCACCAAAATTTGAGAAGAGCTTGAGGAGCATGAAACGACTATAAATGTGATTCATGTGGACTCTCATAATGACTAGGAATAAGATGTAAACTATGTGCAAATTCATCTTCACATGTGATGTTGGAGGAGAGAAGGGGGAATTATAGAACTTAAAATATGGTGAGGATGAACAAAAGTTTGAAAAATTTTGATTTTGGTGTTATATCATAAAGTGAGCCTAAATGAAAAACCTATTCCAATTTTAGCCTCCCAAGTGCATTTGGAAGAGAATTGAAGGAAAGAATGTCTTTTGGGGGGAAATCCCCTTTGTAAATTTCATGAATTATACCTCCTCACCAAACTGGCTTAAAAGGCTCAAAATTATTGTGTGGGGTTAGCTGGTGACTAAAATATGACTTCTTAAATTTGGGTCGAAATGGATCCAAAATGACAGATTATCAAAATTTGAGTAAAGCTTGAGGAGTCTCAAATTAGTGAAACTGTAATTAATATGACCTCATATGATTATTGCGGATAAAAAGTATATAGTATATCTCCAATTCATCTCTGTACATAATGTTGGAGGGGAGGCGGAGGGGTTATCTACCCAAAGATGTGGAGTGGGGGTACACGAGGGGTCGAAATTTTTTTATTGTGGTGTCATATGATGAAATGGGCCCAACTGGCTAATTTATTCTGATTTTAGCTTCCCAAGTGAATTTGGAGTGGAGTTGGAGGAGAAAACCACTTTGGAGGAAAAATTGCTGCAGGAAATTTCACGAATCTTCCATACCTCGTTACCAAATCCAGCTAAAAAGGTCAAACTTTGTGTGTAGCATTTGTTAATGACCATAATATGCCTTCTTGAATTTGGGTGAAGATGGATTCAAAATGGTGGATTATCAAAATTTGAGTAGAGCTTGAGGAGTCTTAAATTGGTGAAAATGTAATGAATATGATCTCTTATGATAATTGGGGATAAGAAGTATACTATATCTTCAATTCATCTCTGTACATAATGTTGGATGGGAGGCGGAGGGGTTATCTACCCAAAGATCTGAAGTGGGGATACACGAGGAATCGAAAATTTTTAATTATGGTGTCATATGATGAAATGAGCCCAATTGAATAATCTATTCTGATTTTATCTTCCCAAGTGAATTTGGAGGGGAATTGGAGCAAAAAACTGCTTTTGGAGGGGAAATTTCTGCAGGAAATTTCACAAATCTTCCATACCTCGTCACCAAATCCACCTAAAAAGGTCAAACTTTGTGTGTAGAATCAGTTGATGAACAGAATATAACCTCTTCAATTTGGGTCAAAATGGATCCAAAATAATTGACCGTAAAAATTTGAGGATAATTTGAGGAACTTCAAGTTGAACTTTTGGAAAATTTTTTGGAAGAGATAGGGTAGGGGTTTTTAGACTTGATAGTGGATATGGTGTGTAGACATGAAAGGGTTAGCAACTTAGCAACGTATTTCTCAACCTGAACAAGCACTAGTTAAAAACTCAGCTCCAGTAATGTGCCATGGCTGCTTACATTTTTTAAAAACGCAATTATCTATATTATCTCTCTATATATCTCTCTATATATTAAAATCAAAATGAAATCGGTTTTGAGATGCGCGCGCATCCTTGTTCTGAATAGCAGGTATAAAATGTTTATAAAGGATAGCAGGTATACAAAGGGAAAAAATGAGATAAATTTTAATAGAAGCTTTGTACATGGGTAAGAGCAAGGGGAAGTTGTAAAATTGTTTAAAATGGTAGTATACAAAGGTATAAAGGGGCGAGCCCATCCTGAAAGGAAGAACCGTTGGTGGGGGGTAACAAGGAAGAATAAATTGGGTTGTGCAGTTTGAAATGTAGCAATACTTGTTTGATAAAATTACTTTTTTTTCGTTTAATTTTTATTGCGAGCCCCGAAGGGGCGAGGAGCTACTAGTCTATATTATAAATGGAAAAGTCAATTTTTGTTGCCGCATCACGCCTCTCCCACTGAACCGATTGTTATGAAATTTTGGCATTACATTAGTACGAGTGTGGAGATAGTTCCTGTGAACTTTCGCTTCGAAAGCTCTTTTAGTTGGCCTGCAAATCAATTTCAAGGTTTGGCCTTACGGTGGGCTAACGGTACATTTCATTTCTCCACCGCACCTGATATAAATAAAAATTGCTAAGCATGAATTTCTCCACCATGCGTACCGAAGGCGAATATATATGACATTCGACCCTCCAATGGTCGTGCTGTTTTCTTCTATTTGTGATTTTTAATGTTTATAAGTTTTTTGCTTCGTTTGTTTTGCAATTTTTTTCAACCATGCAGTGATCGTTCTGTTTTGTTTTGAATGTTTCTTTCGTTTGTTTCGCAGTTTATTTTTTCAATCCTGCAATGATGGTGTTATTTTGTTTTATATATGATTTTTAATGTTCATAATTTGTTTGTTTCATTTGTTTTGCTGTTTTTTTTTTTCATTCGTTTTCATTGATGTTACTCTACAATACCATTACCACGCAAGCGTAATCTTGGAGGGTGTACCAATAAATGCAAAGGAATGAAACGTCAGAGTATGACTAATTCGTTACATAATGCTAATTTTGAGCATGATAATGTATTAGAAGGGTTTACTTACAATCCTACAAAAAATTATGAATCAAAAAGTACCATTGGATCCTTTCCTCAGATTTGCACATATTAATCAAAACAAAAATAAAATTTCCTTCTTATTTTTTTTCCTCATTAAATATTCTTCAAAACGTTCAAATCTACTTTTACTTTCTTTTTTAAATTATTTAACATGTTATTAATAATATACATTTCTTTGGAGTTAAAAAGATGTAATATCAATATATCTTCTTAATAACGTTCTATCATAGAGTTGCAATTACCCCTCCTATATTACTTTATACTAATATTTCTTATTTTTTTATAATTTTGTTCTACAAAATCAAACAATTGTTTGATTATCGCATTTCTTTACAATACAATTTAGTTTAAATCATTATAAGCCGCTCTTGGGCGGATGGTTTCATGTATTATAATCTGAAGTTTCAACGAATGTGTCTGTGTGAGTGAAAGACGCTGCTATAGAAGAACTGTAGTGGTAGGGCGAAGTATGCAGTGTTGGATAGTACATTTATGAATAATGTTCCTTTTTGAAAGAATTGTTTTTTTCCTCATCATTTTCCGCCCTTGAAAATTTGCCACTGCACGTACATAGGTGCATAGTGCGTGTCTACAGTAATAAGGAGCTGTTTTTGTTATCGGTGATTACCACCTGCAATTTACTTTATGCACATGTCAAGTAGGCAATCTATCTTAACAGCACGTACCATTGATGACATAGTGGAAAACGCTACTTCAGCTGGTAATGGTGAGGGGCTATCTTCTGTGGCATTTGTCTTGATTGTTGTTTCAGATTCGATATCTGATGGTCTTTGAAACAGCATTTCATCGGATATAGGTTCAAGGTCTTCGAAGTCCTTTAATTCGAAAAAAGGTATCATTATTAATATATCTTACAATTCTGCTAAAACGTAATATCAGCGTACGTAATTTTCTTCTGGCTTAGATCCAAAATAGTTCGAGAAAAATGGCCAAGTTACACAAGATCTAATAAAAATCATACAGAAAATGCACTTAGTAAGGTACATTTTTTTGAATGTCAGTTTTTTCGAATAGATAGGTTTACGTTATAACTTCGAGTAAACTTCAACTTGCTTATACGCTTGATATTTCTTTCCTGTTTTTTTCGAAGTCGATTTATGTGACTTTTCAGCGATGAAAATAATTTGCCTACATATGTTGAAGATTATGGCTGATGAATTGCAACACATTACTATGATTTATGCGTTTTCTTTGACAGCCTCATCGTAGTAGTTTGTAAGAACACGATTTACGATGTAGTAGTATACACTGAAATTCCAATACGCGTTGTGAAGTTGTTTGGAAACAATTTGACTCCCCCAGTGTTTCTTAAAAATGATGAACAAAATGTTTTCACTTCGTTGGAGAGTCGTTTTCTGGCAATTTTTGTAGAGGAAAAGAACTGAGAAGTAGATACTAAAAGTACGTCATAATTCTTTGACATCGATTCAGTTGGTTACCTCAGGTCATATATAACATAGTTAAATAAAAATGAAAGAATTTCTCTGAATGTTAGTCATTCTAAAATATATGGAAAATACCAATAATTTTTAATAAGTTATTTCCTATTGCATTCAGCAATAAAATGTTTCCTAAAAGTTATATTTGAGTTCTCCTCTAATGTACTTAACCTTAGGAGAAAGAAGGGGGAGAGAAGGAGAAAAATGGATGCATCACATAGCACAAATGATTGCCACCAAATTCAAGCAGATAGAATTATTTTCACCCCCTTTATAGACCTTTTTAAATTTTATTTCTCCAGCACCCCAATTTGTGTTTTGAATATCTAAGGGAAGCAGCGCAAACGACGGGGTTTGCGGCACAAACCAATACAAACAAATGCACTAAATTTAATTTCCAAATTCAGGAGGGTCGGGGGTGCCCACAACACGATTTGTTGAGTCATGCGTAGTTGTTAGGTGTCGTGCCTCACGGTCACGAGTTGTGGTGACATCACAAGTTGTAGTTTAAGGAGACCTGGTAATACTGCGAATTAGGTTTTTTTGGAGAATTCTTTGACAATGTGTGTTTTTATATTTCAATACAATAATTTAAGTAAAATGCGAACTTTATTTCTTTACTCGGAAGTTAATTAAGAATTAAAAGAGTAACATTAGGTGTGCATAATACGCGTGCAGTAAATAAGCGAATTAGATCAGCTATTTACTTCTTACGCATTTATAATAAAACAGATATTTGTGCCGGCCTTCGGTACTCGTTCAAAATTATTATTTCAATGCTGATTAGTAAAATGAAAATATATAGATATTTCTTTTCAATTAAAAATTGTAGAGTGTATTTTGCGGGATTTTACAATATTTTTAGAATTACACTTATTATATTTTTGGTCTCACGGCCCTTGAAACGAATACCAGTGGTCGGCCCACCGGAGTTTCCCGCCAAACCTTGTACTTGTTGAGGAAGAAATTGAAAGTTCGAGCGAGATGGTTATAATTTTTATCATTTTCATCATCGGTAATTACATTAAACTCATTAAACGAGCTTCTAATCACTCCCAGAAGTTAATATTTAATTATTATTTTTTTCGAGAATTTAATACAGATAGTTACTATCGATATCTTGATGAAACAAGGAAGTGATTTCATTTCCCAACTTTTCGCCGTCCGTATGATTTGGAATCGAACTCATACGTTTAATTTCTCATACTTTTAGAAGCTAAAAATCAGTTTCAAATTTCAATATCGGCATTATCTGTTTGTTTTAGTATGAGAGGTAAATTAGAGTGATTCAGTGTTAAAGCCTCGAGTCAGCTATTAACCGAATCTGTATAATACAACTACATACCTAACTCAGGTTCAATGTTCAAAAAATGCATTGGAGTAATTTTCAACATACGAGACTTTACTTATTTCAGAATCCTCAAAATTTCAAAATTTTTAGCTAAGTTTTTAACTAAAAAATGACAGATATTACAGCCTACCTGATTTAGGAAGGGCGTCGGGGTAGGGTGGGGTTTTCAAATCTTTTTGTTTCAGACCATTTGTAACCATCTGGAAATGGCCTTTTTGGAGTGCATATATATATATACTAGTAATCTATACCCATCCTTCGGACGGGGTGTTTAAGCATGTGCTTCTTTATACACTGAAAGGGGTTTTTTTATCTTTATTATCAACTTCTTCGATGGTAATAGTTCTTCTTTGCTTTGTTTTGCGAATTATTAAAGGAAAAAAAAATTTTGAAATCACGATGGTAGATTCTATCATTTCTTTAACTAACATTTTTAAAAATTAAAACTAAATTTTTGTCAATGTTATTTTTAATTTTTTTTTTTTTTTCAAAATTTGTGATCACGTTCAAAAGATAACTTTTTGCTTACTACTTGTTTAATGAAAGGAGCAATTGAAAAATTAAATCGATATACAAAATTTCATATACATGCATAAGTAATGTTATTATTCATTTAAAAAAATTCTATTCATTCAAATTATATTCACGACGTTAAAATTAATTTTTTTTTCTTTAATCTCAGTTAGCCACAAATTAAAATTACTTCAAAAAACGAAATAAAAAACATTGATACATCTACATCAGAATTCGTTGAATTATTTCAAAACATAGACAGTGAAAAAATGTCTAAAATATAAATTTCGTTAGTCAACCATTCGGCATAAGATGCCATTCGAATGCATAAGTTGAGGTTTTATTTCGTTCGCTAACCATTCAACGTGAGGTACCATGAGGAGGGATCTTATGCTTTTTACTCCATATTACAAATGACCACACCACTACTTTATTACAACTCCAGCTGGTTCAATTAAAGTGCACTCCATATTAGAACATGAGTTGGTTGAATGAAACTTGAGGACATCCTCTCACCCCCTGCTACATTTATAAAATTTTGCTCCATTCATCACGTGGGAGCTAAAATACCTCCACTCATGCTCCGTTACGCCAACTCACAGTTCAATGAAACGTAAGGTCACAAAAACTCACGTTCCGTGCAAACTAAAAGACCTGGACTCATGCCCCATCAAACTAACTCACAGTTCAATGAAATGTGAGGTCACGCAAACTCACGCTTCTGCAACACTAAAAAACTGCGAACTAAAAGACCTTGACTCATGCCCCATCACGCTAATTCACGGTTCAATTTTTCCGTGAGCTCACACAAACTCACATTCCTACTACATATATAAAATTTTACTCCATAATATTGAAACGTGAGCTGGTTCAATGAAACGTGAGGTCACACAATCTCACGTTCCAAGTCCTGAGTTGGTTGAATGAAACTTGAGGACATCCTCTCACCTCCTGCTAGATTTATGGAATTCTGCTCCATTTATCACGTGGGAACTAAAATACCTCCACTCATGCTCCGTCACGCCAACTTACAGTTCAATGAAATGTGAGGTCACGCAAACTCACGTTCCTGCAACACTAAAAAACTGCGAACTAAAAGGCCTTGACTCATGCCCCGTCACGCTAATTCACGGTTCCATTTTTCCGTGAGCTCACACAAACTCACATTCCCGCTACATAAATAAAATATTACTCCATAATATTAAAACATGAGCTGGTTCAATTTTTCCGTGAGCTCACACAACCTCACATTCCTACTACATATATAAAATTTTACACGTGAGCTGTTTAATATTGAAACGTGAGCTGGTTCAATGAAACGTTAGGTCACACAATCTCACGTTCCAAGTCCAAAATTTAAAAATTGCGCACATCATAGGGAGATCCTGGTGGACAATGTATTAACTACTCTTCGGGGTTGTGGAATGACGTTTGGTCGAGCGTCATAGATATGTGTACAACTTCTTCGGCCCATTTACTGGACGTTTCTTTGAAGCTTTTTTTCGAGCTTCATGGAGCTTTCGTGAGTGCTTGAGGCGTTAAGAACGATCTCCTCGTTCAGCCCTATCACATGAAACCACTCGCAACTTCCATCTTTGCGCGTATCTCGACTTTACCTCGGACAAACTTTTACCCTCCTCAATTATATAGTAGATATATAATTGCGTTGAATAGTTCAGGAGTTCTATCTGAACAAAAAATTCCACCTTTTATTTATAACATAGAAGATTATCAGTCTTCTCCCTTGCTTCCAACGAATCCCAATAATTTTTCTTCGTTCACGTTAATCTCTTTTCTTATTAGTCTACAACAACACTAAATTTAAATCACGAAATCTAATCAGCTACATCGATTGAATCAGTTATTTTTATTAAAATTACGTATCACATAAGGTTAGAGTGATTCGTACAACATCTATACTTCAACGCAATTACGTATATTCCAATTGCAGAACGTATACGTAGAGGTTTCATTCCATATTTTTGTGAGTGGAAGTGCAGATTTTTTTCACGTTGAATGAAATATTTAACATGATATTATTCTCATTTATTCTCTGTTGTAAGAATTCCTTTAATTTGAAAACAATGAGCTCGTGTATTCTGCTTAAAATACGGTACTAATACACAAAATCCTATTTTTTTAGTTTGCTTCGCATCGAGTAAATCTAAGAACGTTCAAAATGATGATATTAATAACAACGACCAGGGGGATGTAAGTATAGCAATATGCCCAGTACTTTTATCACTATTAATACTTCCCTAGCAAAAAAAAAAAAAAAAAACGCTAGTACTAGTAAATTTGTAGATTTGTAGTGTGTATTGCGTTTATAACTATATGTGACCCTGCATAAGAAAACCTACCCAGTGTGTCAGAAAAACTTCTCGAGTAAAACGCATATAAAGCTTCCTCTCTATGTTGCATTTTCATCGTGTGCGATTTCACTTTATTCATAAAATTTGACACACTGGGTAGGTTTTCTTATGCAGGGTCACATATGCGAAATTAGGTACACACGATATAATGGCTTTATTACGAATAAATGTAACAACACGAATATGTACACGAATATACTATCTTAACCTATCATACAATCTGGGGAAAACCCAGTCGACAGATTAATATTGAAAAACACTACTAAATACTGGTAGTAATCAATACTTATATATTAAACTAGAAGTTCTGACTATCATTCATTTTCTCATCATCTAAGACGGAAAAACACCCAGGCATACATTAAGTCATTTGTTTTCATAACATATGTAGACATTCCTCCAGTTTGTTGGTAGAAGTTCATAACTGCACTTCAATTACATTCAAATTAAACTCTTTGTTATGTACACACTACTGCATCACATTTCATCTAAGAGAAGCAAAGTGCTACGTAGACTACTAGTAGAAGACTAGTAATTATTAATATCTTGAGTACTACTAGTCAACGGCAAAACTACCTACTAGTTGCTCTGTTTATTACTAGTATAACTAGTAGTTGCTATCGTAAGTACTATTATACTTCTCATGAAAACTATAGTTAAGGTTTCATTCTTCAATTATAATCAGGAGAAGCACTAGCAGTAAAGAACTACTATTGTATTCAAGGACTAGTGTTAATTAGGACTGCTAGTAGGGGTAAACTACTACTCTGTTATTAAACTTATAATCACGAATTACTACTAGTAATAAGATAAACTAGTAATCATAGTACAAGTAGTGAAAAAATACTTCTCTATTCATGAACTTGTTATCACGAACTACTACTAGTAGTAAGATATTAGTATTCTGCTACTGAACTACTAGTAACTAGTAACAATTCACTACTATTTATTTATGTAACTACTAGTTTTCTTGTAGTCATAAGCTGTTACAAATAGTTATTTCTAGTTTCTAGTAATGTTTTTCTTTGCAAGGGTTGGCATCGAGTTTTCTTCTCGTTTCTAATAGGACTTTAGTTCAGGGAAAATTAATGCTTGAACATGTAAAAACTTTTTGTAGGCTGCCGCGTTTAATGAGAAAATGCAATCGTTGATTTCGAAAATGAGCTTACAGCAAAAAATTGGAGCACTAATGATCAATAGCGAATGGTATGGGCGTGCCCAAAATGTGGAGACGAAATTGAAAAGGGATCTTGTAAGTATGTCGACTAATTTTTGTCAATAATTATGTCTTTGATTTCTTACCTAAGGAGTAGGAGGATTAGATATTTATGCAGTTGCTTGAGCATTATGAACTGAGGAGTAGGAGAATTAGATAGTTATGCAGTCACTTGAGCATTATCGGTCTATAATGAACATTATTAACGTGAATCCTATTCAACAAGACTATAATTACATGGAAAGATCAAGGATCTGACACTGTTGTAAACATCCCTAGCTGTTGAATACATAAGTACATCGTTACAAATTTCTCACACACATCAGCCAAGTACAGCAGGTCTTATGCGTGCAACAAATCGTTGAATGCTCAAGGATGCAAGTACATCTACATCAGCTATTAAACAAAGCGAACTATACATTTTATTTTTCCTCAGCTTGCTTTTAGCTGAGTTTTTAACTAAAAAACGACAGCCATTACAGCTTACCTGATTTTGGAAGGGAAGGTCGGGGGAGGGTGGGGTCTTCAAATCTTTGCGTTTCAGACCATTTGTAGTCATCTGGCAAATGTCCAACTTTATGGTCAGGGCTGTTAAGAATAACTAAAACTCTAAACTTTAACTCAAACTTACTCGTATTTTCACGTATTAAGAATAAAACTGAATTTAACTATAACTATAAATCCCAATATGTGTAACTGAATAAAATTTCAACTTGAACTTAAACAAAATCGTTTTGGTTAAAGTCTCAAGCCAATTTCCAATTTTCCAATTTTGAACGAACATTTCAGCGACTTGAGGTTCATTTTAGACACTTTGCAATGCAGTCTCAAAGGGTCTATTTTCTATTATTAATGATCTTTTGTTACTGCGAAGTAATTATATTAAATAGTTTTGAAAATTAAAATTTTAAATGTGAAATTTTAAATTAAATTCATTTTATATTTTTGTATACCCGTACAGAAAAATACTAGTAGTTTATACTAATATTAAAATACTTGTAGTATTTTAAGACATTCATTACTACTAGTATAACTATAAGTACATACCATAAGTAAAACTATAAGTACATGCTATAAGTAAAACTATAAGTACATACTATTAGTAAAACTAGTAGTTCATTTATACTACGGAGAAAAATATTTGAATAATTAGCTATTATTAATTAGACTTTTTATAGCTCAAAGAAATTATCCCAATGTCATGTATTTCTGAAAAATATAATTTTTGGTGTAAAAAAAATTACGGTTCCACTGGGGTTCGAACCCGCGCTCATTATATCGCTTGTTTCTATGCCATACACCTAACCTACTGCGCTACCATACCTGCATGGTCAAGCCGTGTTCTTTTGAGTATTAATATACATTATATTTATAATACATACAGTAAACACACTAACTACTCCGCGAAATATACCTAACAGTTCCAATGCACCAGTGTATTACAATTTGTAAGTGCACAACCTTACTATGGTACACATTAATAATAATTACTATACATAACATTAAATATTTTAAAACAATTTCATGTTCTTTGTTATGCATATATTTGAAATTTCTCAAATATATATATTTATAAATTTCTCGAACATTTCCTAAATTGAGAGTTTTCAAACTTAATTTGTAAAATTCTAGTTGAAATTACAAAGATATCACGTACCTATGTATTTAATATGTACGTATTACATATGTTATTATAATTATGTATGTATACCCATATATTTCTCATCAACATGCTACTTACCATTAGTAATTAATACCACAACTACTAGTTGTGGTATTCACTAGTAGTAAAACTAGTAGTTGATACCTTAAGTACTACTAGTGAATACCGCAACTAATAGTTAAACTAGTAGTTGCGGTATTCACTAGTAGTACTTGAGGTATCAACTACTAGTTTTACCACTAGTGAATACCACAACTACTAGTTAACTACTAGTTGTGGTATTCACTAGTGGTAAAACTAGTAGTTGCGGTATTCACTAGTGGTAAAACTAGTAGTTGATACCTTAAGTACTACTAGTGAATACCACAACTACTAGTTAACTACTAGTTGTGGTATTCACTAGTGGTAAAACTAGTAGTTGATACCTCAAGTACTACTAGTGAATACCGCAACTACTAGTTTTACCACTAGTGAATACCACAACTAGTAGTTAACTAGTAGTTGTGGTATTCACTAGTAGTACTTAAGGTATCAACTACTAGTTTTACTGCTAGTGAATACAACAACTAGTAGTTAATTAATAGTTGTGGTGTTCACTAGTAGTAAAACTAGTAGTTTCAGTAAAAACTATTAGTAAAACTAGTAGTTTCAATAAAAACTACTAGTAAAACTAGTAGTTTTTGTGATTACTACTAGTATTTTTCTGTACGGGATAAACGCTTGATTTATTGAATTTGGAAACTCTTATGTCTTATTTCATCTTTTCATCGTACATAAAAAGCGGATATGATATAATCGGTAACTACATTATTTCATTCTAACTTCAACTTCTTCAACTATTTTAAAAGAAGAATTAAACTTTAACTAACGTAACTTTAACTTTTTTAACTGTAAAGAAGAATTTAACTTTAACCTTAACTCTAAACTTTTATTTTATTCAAGTTAAAACTAGTTTACATCAACTTTAACTATATCTTAAACTTAAGTGAAAAGAATAAAACTGCTAACTTTAACTCTTATTTTTGTTTTGAAATACTAAAACTTTAACTGAATTTAACTAATACTAGTGCCTCCTCGCCCCTTCGGGGCTTGCAATAAAAATTTAATGAAGAAAAAAAAAGTTATTATAACAGACAAGTACTGCAACATTCCAAACTGCGAAAACCAATTTATTCTTACTCGTTATCCCCACCAAGAGTTCTTCCTTTCAGGATGGGCTCGTCCCAATATACCTTTGTATACCTGCTTTCTTTTTGTTTCCAACACCGATGTAGAAATTTTATTCTAGACTTTATACTTACTTTTCAACTTCTTTTTCAATTAGATTACTACTATTACACCGAATCCTAATACTGGTGTAAGTTCTCAGATCACCACCACACCAGATTCCGTTGCTGATGTAAGTATAATATTTCTAGACTATAATGTAAATTTACGTCACAAGAATTCTGAAAGTGTCATAATATATCTAGATATTGCTCCTTTTCTGTGGTACCTATTGTCAGAGACGGGCCGAGTCTTGGCACTGGGGGGGGGGGTGAAAATCTAAAAATGCCGACTGGTATTTTCAACTTTCCGACTACGATTGATTAATTTGTAATTTTATATACGAGCAATATCACATTTATATTTACCTACGAACTCAAAGAACAAAAAGAAGCAATTAAAAAAATCAAAGAAGATAACATCTGCAGTCGTTTTTCAAACTGCCTGAGGAGGTGATACACTGTACAAGTTTAATTATTTTGATAATGTAAAAAGGGATATTTCTGCATCATTTTGAATTTTGGTGAATAAAAACGAATGTTGAATTTTTAAAATTATTATAAATTATAAATCATTTATTTGCGATGATATGGCTTCAAACTGCTACACACATTACACCCTTTAAAGTCACGAAGTAATTTCTTAAGATAATACAAAAATCAGAAAAGAACAAAAATGTTTTTTAAATGCAAAACTAAAAATATAAAGAATATCTAAAAATTGATTTTTTTCAAATTAAAAAAAAACGAAAGGAAATTCAAGAATTAAAGAAAACATTGATGAGAAAATAGATAAATTTAAAAAAAGTCCATATTACAAAACAACGTAATAAAATAGAAACATTTTTATAAATAAAAAAAATCCAAAAATTAGAAAGCAAATAAGTTGGGAAGTCTAAAAACTAAACAATAATATTGTTAAAAATGAAAATTCCGAAAACTAAAAAATGCAACAATGAAAGATATCATGAAAAAAAGAAAAAATTATAAAATGAAAACAAATGTACAAAAATGGAGTAATGTTTCAAACTGAAGATAATTGCTAAAATACCGGATGATTATTTGATTGGAGCACCCCAAGCGCAAAAATCTTACCCTCATAGAAATAAATTATATATTTGAATGATATTAGCAAGAATAAATGGCATAAATAAAATTTATTTAATGCTTAAAAGCCTCTATCGTAAAATAAAATGCAAAATTTTAAATTATACTTTTATTGTCAAAAATACACATAAATGTATTGAATTGTTTCACCTTTAGCTAATTTTGTCTCTATGGGTGCTCGAATCAAGTAGTCACCTGGTACAACGAAAAAAAAAAAAATGAAAACCTAAAAACTAAAAAGCTAGAGAAAACCCAGATTCGAATAAGTAAAGGAAGAATGAAACCAAGGCGATAAAATATTCAACAATTTAAAACACAACAATAAAAAAAATAAAAAATTATGAAAAAACCATAAGTTATAATTAAAAAAAAAAAAATTCAATAAAAAAAATAATAAATCCAAAAATGTTAAGTAGGATATTTTTTTGTTGAGAATGAAAAAAGTTGTTATCACTCAAGGGACTGAGTACTTCTCCAGTTTCCAATTCTCTAGCATTATTTTGAGATAAATTTAAACCATATAATATCAACTGAAATTGAACTAAAACAATATTAATTTTAATGGAACATCAGTTTTCATTAATCTCGTTCATTTCCGATATTCATTATCTCCTTCTCAGATGGCGACATTACCACTCCTAGTGTAGCCGAAATTCGGGAATAAAAAAGCTTCGAGCAGAGTGAGCAAAACAATGCGCAAATACATATGTTTTTTTGTTTGATTTATTTATTTATTGTTAAATTTTCGCTGTTACTGAGACAAGTGAAACAGGAATTGTTGAATTTTTCTCACTAGTGGTGGAAACTATCAATAGCACTATCGATAGTATCGATAGCTTTTGAAAAAACTATCGAAAAATATCGATAGTAAAACTATCGTTTGGCTATCGATACTATCGATACTATTTTTGTATTTTCTTCGATAGTTTCGATAGTCTCAGTAAACGGCTTAGTTCATGCTTACCAGGCTGAAAAATGAAAATGAAACATCAAAAATGAAAAAGATACTGGCGAAAAGTAAATAATGACCTTTTTTACTTCTTTAAATCTTTATTTATGCTCTTTTAAAAATTTTCTGCATGTAAAAACTTGTAAAAAATAATAATCGTGCATAAAGTTTTTTATTTATTTATTTTTCATAATAGTAATTTTTTCAATTTTGGAACTATCGATAGCGATTTATCATACTATCGATACTATCGATGGTGATATTTTTCATCAACGATACTATCGATAGCAAAAAACTATCGATAGTTTCCATCACTATTTCTCAACAATGTCGATTTGCCGACTTTTGCCGATTGTGCAAAACCTCTGGGAAGGTGATCACCCCGCACACCCCCCACTTGGTCCGTCCCTGCCTATTACTCCATACAAAAGTTACATTGTAAAACTCATTAAGATGAAATGATATAATTTTGTCTTTTAGATTCATGCATTACTGGATAGTCTGAAGCTCAAGAATTCAGCAGAAAACAATTTCTTTTTCGGTGTCGCAAAAGCAGGGCAATATCTTGTCCCGGAAATAAAAGCCTTACGCCAAAAATTAGTAAGTCTAAAGTGATTTTTTATCCGTATACATGTGAACAATAACCTCAGTAACGTAACGGATGTCTGTACAATTCGGGTACCCTTGAGTGCTAAATTCCCTGCTAGATTTCCCCATATTATGGGTTGGTAACAATGATGTAATGTGGCTGTCATATCTGATAACATGATGAGAAATTGGAATTTAATATTTAGTAATGAAAAAACAACTGAATACCTACGAGCTAGCAAAATTTAATTAGAGAAATTTATTATAAAAAAAACACAAAACTCGTTTTAAAAAATAAAATTATTTGCGCGATTATAAACACGACGTTTCGCCGCACTAGTCGGCATTTTCTAGTTTTGTGTTTTTTTATAATAAATTTCTCTGAATATTTTTTGTTTTTTGTTCTTCTTACTGTTGATTAATGAAGAATGTTTTACGTAATTAGCTGAGTTCTGAGTTTTTAACTTGAAAACACCAGCTATTACAGCTTACCAGACTTACCTGATTTGAGAATGGATGGTTGGGGGAGGGTGGGGACTTCAAATCTTTGCGTTTCAGACCATTTTAATCATTTGCCAGATGTCCACCGTATATATATATACTAGCAGCGCTTCGCGCTGCCAGCTGGGGGCTCCGTCCCCAGGCCCCCATTGGTGGCTCGCTGCGCTCGCTCACATCGTTTCGTTTTTTTATTTCTCACTCGCTTCGCTCGCTCGATTCGTATCAACTCTTTTCACTTTTGAATAACGACCATTAATTCCATAAAGTAAGCATTTTTTGTTTCAAAGTAGAAATATCCATTTTTTCTTTCAGTGTAGTGAAGACGCGGGCATATAGAATCGGCCAGGCATAAAAAATTATCAAAATTATTGCTGTGCTATTTATTCTGAAAAGTATGCAACATATGCATTTGGTAGAGGTTTAAGGTGATAACATTTTGCAACTGGACATTTTTTCTTTTTTTTTCTTTTTTTCAATTTGACATAAACTGATTTTGTACTACCAAAAATCGAGAATTGAGAAATTTCAAAACAAAATGATTTCACTTTTATTGCATCTTCAAAAGAATTTTTTTTGCTGCATGAAGATAAATTCCTGTATTTTCCATTCCTGCATAAGAAATTTATAAATTTTTTAATTCAAGTTACACTTTTGTCCATATTTATCGAAAAAGTCAAATCCGGGCATAAAGAACCACAATGTTGAATGAGTTGGTAATAGTTATAGAAGGCCAAAAAGACTACCTAAATACCAAAATACCGCGATAAATTTATGATGCGTCACATGTATAACCTAAATTTGAAGTTGGTGAATGTTAGAATGGCTCCAATGTAATATGTGCTCTGAATGAGCGTATAAAGAGTGCACCAGTTGAGGGGTTATGACAATATCCATTTTATGAGTGCAATTTTTGGGTAGATGCTGGTTTCACTCGTAAAAATATATTTTTTTACCAATTTAGTAATTTTATAATCGCTTTGTAATCATTAAGATTCTATTTCAGTTATTTATTACTGTGGTTCTTTTTGCCCCAGCACTTTGGGGATGGAAAAAATAGTGTTTTGGCAAACTTCAAAGTTGAGTATCTCAAAGTGGCTTTTCAAAAAAAGTTTTTACATATTCTGAAGAAGAAATGTTTTTTCTTCATAATAAAGCTGTTCCCAGATGTTTTTTGGAATTAAAGCGTATTTTAGAGCAAACTAAAAAAAAGTGGTTCTATATGCCCGAGTCTCTCCTAAATTTATAAATTGATTTTAACACAGATTTATAAGCCTTTCACAGCTGAATTATTTCTTTTTTTCCATGGGGATGTACAGATATGATGTGAAAAAAAATTTGTTTATCATCAATCATCATGTTCATAAGTAATTAAACTTCTTCATAAGTAGAGTATTTAAGGCTCTATTCTACATACACGATTGCATACTGGTTTGCCTGCCAAATGATCATTTTCGTACCTCCTTGATTCTCAAATACGACTTATCTGTTTCACTTGAAATTTGAAATATACATCTATACTAAGAATTTGAGAAAGTTCACAGAAGAATTTTTTGATTAATTAATTATTTGTCGAGAAAAACGAAAAAATAAACTGGGTTTCGAGGAGGCCATATTTCACAGCTTAATATAACCTTCTTATAAATTGGAATATGAATTATTCGTTCTGAACAAATTAAAGAGAAGAGCCTTATCTTCATTTTCCAATTTCAAAAGTTTTCATAAGTAACTCACGAAGAACTTCAGTTTCAAAAATGTCACTTTTTGGCGTTATCAATTTTGGTTCCCATGTAGATAACATACAGTGCCTGCAAAGTTTAATTATACTACAAAAAAGAACCACGTATGTGAAATGTACCCTTAAATCAAATTTAAAAAAAAATCTTTGGGTAGTAACAATGACAATCAACAACTGGCGTGTTATGAAAAAATTCTGTTGTCATCAGCCGTTGTGCTAATCCACGCTTACAAAAACGTGTACTGAGGTTCCAATTTTGGCTCTAAAACTCATCATAATTGCTCATATGAAAAATAATGTTCATTTTTTTCCTGTTGTAAAAGTACGCACGTACGCAAATGTGTAATTCATTTTTTGAAAAACAACAAATGCGCGTTTTATTTCAATTTTTTTAAAAATTAAAATTTATAATTGGAATATAAAGTGCATAAGGAACACAATAAAAAAAATCATCGAGTAATTTATACCTTTTTTTAACGGGTTTAAGCATAAATCAAAGCGAGTATTTAAGGCCGAACATGTTTACCTCGTGTAACTCGCGCCTGGCGAACGCGAATGCAACGAACATGTTTTACAACCCGCTTGTCATTTACGAACGTTGAAGATTTTCGAATTTGTAACTCGCGATTATAATCTTATTTTGAGTCCATTCTTTTTGAAATTTTTATACATTTTTATTGTTGTTATTTTCAACACGTTGATTAAAAAAAAATTTTCAAAAATTAAAAAGAAGAAAAAATACAGAAATTGTGGTTTTTTTCACCCTCTCCCCCAAATATGGTCGAAAATCGTTAAAAATCTACACGAATACTTGGGTAACTACAACGCAAAGAATGTCCGGCTTATTTTTGAAAAAAAAAAGAAAATTTAACGATTTTTGATTTTACAATGCTACTTTTGAGTCAAATTTGAGGTGTAAGGGTGCCCCAAAAATGAAAAATGGTAAGAACATGAAAAAATCGATTCATACTCTAAAATCCATTTATTAAAAAAAAAAATGTAATTTTGAAATTTAGGAGAGCCCTATTCAAAATTTTGATCCTCCTCCCCCCCATTTTGGATTTGGGGGTTTGGATTATAGTTAAAAACCATCTACATGTTAATTCAGACGGGAAACCAAAATTTCGTCAAAATCGAACCAGTAGTTGCGGAGGAGAAGCATAACAAAGAAAAAACCAAACTTTGCGGTTTCATATAAATGTATATAGAATATAGATATATTTTTTTTTCCCCACGCGCAGCGCAGGCGAGTATTCATAAAATTCGCTCAAAATTTGGTGAGAGACTCTTCTTGAAAATGCGCAAAAATAGTTTTTTTGTTTTTTCGATAAATTTCAAAATGGCGGATCACTCAAATTTTGAGGGGAGCTGGAGAAGGGGCAATTAGCTCAACTTTTTCGTTTTTGATTTCATATGAAAGAGTGAGTCACGGATACTAACATATCCAAATTTCAGCTTCCTAAGTGCATATTGAGAGGAGTTAGATCAAAAAACGGCTTTTTGAGGAAGTTTTGAGTCGTGAAATTTCTTGAATCTTCCATATCTTCCCACCAAATCAAGTTAAAGAGGTCAAATTTTGTGTGTGAGGTTATTTGGTGACCACAATATGACCTCTTGAATTTGGATCAAAATGGATTCAAAATGGCGGATTATCAAAATTTTGAGTAGAGCGTGAGGAGCCTCAAGTTGGTAAAAATGTAATTAATATGAATTCATATGGTTATTGGGGATAAGTTGTATACTATATCCCGAATTCACTTCCATGAAAATTTTTTATTGCTGTGTCATATGATAAAATAAGCCCAAGTGACAAACGTATTTTGATTTTAGCTTTCTCAGTGATTTTGGAGGGGAGTTAGAGCAAAAAACGGCTTTTGGAGGGGAAATTGCTGCAGGAAATTTCATGAATCTTCCATATCTCATCACCAAATTGGCCTAGATTGGTCAAACTTTGTGTGTAGGATTAGTTTGTGACCAGAATATAACCACTCAAATTTGAATCAAAATGTATCCAAAATGGCGGATTTACAAAATTTGAAGATAATTTGAGGACCCTCAAATAGTTATAATTTGAGAAATATGTGTTCGCATGATTATTTCATGGCAAGAAATACTACATTTGTGCCAAATTGAACTTCTTAAGTGTTTTTGTAAAGGATGGTAGGGGTTTTCAGACTTGGTATTGGGTGTGGCCTGTAGTGATGAACGGTTAAGCAAGGTTATTACTAAATCAAAACAAGCCCCAGTTAAAAACTCAGCTCCAGTAATGCGGCATGGCTGCTTACGTTTTTTTAACAATATTATTGTTTAGTTTTTAGACTTCTCAACTTGTTTGCTTTCTAATTTTTGGATTTTTTTTATTTATAAAAATTTTTCTATTTTATTACGTTGTTTTGTAATATGGACCTTTTTTAATTTATCCATTTTCCCATCAATGTTTTCTTCAATTCTTGAATTTCCTTTCGGTTTGTTTTTAAATTTGAAAAAAATCAATTTTTTGATATTCTTTATATTTTTAGTTTTGCATTTAAAAAACATTTTTGTCCTTTTCTGATTTTTGTATCATCTAAAGAAATTACTTTGTGACTTTGAAGGGTATAATATGTGTAGCAGTTTAAAGCCATCATCCCGAATTAATGATTTGTAATTTATAATAATTTTAAAGATTCAACATCCGTTTTTATTCACCAAAATTCAAAATGATGCAGAATATCCATTTTTACATTATCAACATAATTAAACTTATACAGTGTATCACCTTCTCTGGCAGTTCGAAAAACAACTGCAGATGTTGGCTTCTTTAATTTTTTTAATTGCTTCTCTTTGTTCTTTGAATTCGTAGGTAAATATAAATGTGATATTACTCGTACAACAAATTATAAATCAATCAATCGTAGTCGGAAAATTGAAAATACCAGTCGGCATTTTTAGATTTTCACCCCCCCCCCCCCCCGAGTGCCAAGACTCGGCCCGTCTCTGACAATAGGTACCACAGAAAAGGAGCAATATCTAGATATATTATGACATTTTCAGAATTCTTTTGACGTAAATTTACATTATAGTCTAGAAATATTATATCTTCCTTCCTCATAATTTTTCTAAAAATAATACCTGATTTTTGTTCGTATAGAAATTCAAACTACCGCGCGCCGAACTGATCTTTGCACTCCTCAGCGTCAAATTCCCTTGTGGAAAATAAAAACTTCAAATAATTCAATTTCTCTCGTAGTTTTTTGTTTGATCAAGAAATAAAAACTCAATTATTTCATTTTCCAACCATTCTAATAGTATACCATTTTATTCAACTCATCACACAGTTATACTAACTCCTAAAAAAAAAAAACTAATAAGAAATGAAAAAATTTATACTCTGTTTAGAAGTAGGGAATTTCACGCTGAGGGGTGTAAAGATCAGTTGGTCATACGGTATAAAAATATTCATGGCAGCGTGCTACCCTTTGAGTTACAGTGTATAAACTTTGTTTTCGCCCACAGAAGCCTCAAACATTCATATTTTTATTTTAGAGATTCCTTAGCTTTATAATTGAGCATAAAAAAATGCAAAAATATTTTTTATATAAACCTACAGTTTTTCAGTATATTACTAGTTTACTACACTTCATTAAACTTCCAAGAACCCTCAAGTGTATGGTATGATAAATGGTGCGCCTCATATTCAATTCAAAAAAAGGAATTAACTAAAAAACTATAATTAATAGATATGTTAAAAAAAAATATTCTTGTATTTTTTATGCTCAATAACAACGCTAAATAAACTCTAAAATACAGATTTGAAAGTTTGGAGCCTCTGTGGGCCAAAACAAAGTAGATAAAAGATTCTGCGCATTTTTGAGAATATTCTCGAGAATATTTTCACAAAAAGATTATGCGCGCATTTTCCCATCACTACACATGCGAGCTTTCTCCATATACCTAATTTTTTTTGTTCTTTATTTAAAATGTTAAATTTTTAGGAATTGTGTACCAAAGTGATGGGCATAATTGGTATTCGTACACGAATACTAGATTTGGCTGACCTCATGTATCCTGGAGGAAAACCACATGAACTCGGCATTATTTCAACCTTTAAAGAAATATTAACCTCAAAAAATGAAAAATTCACAAGTCTTAACACTGTAATTGTATTTCGCCAAAGAGTTACGAATTATAGTATTTCTGTTAATGACTTTTTAGACGTCCTTAAATGCATTTTTGGAAGTTTGAGCGACAAAGCCGCTTATACAATGGCGCATTTTAACTTCAGGCCTCCTAAATATGATGATCTGATTGGAATAATGAACTCGTATGACCAGTTTGGTATACAACCTGATGAGCTCAAAATTAAGGTTGCGCAAATAGTTTTAGAACCGTTACCAATGTTATCAATAAGCACAACTGTAGCGTCTGGTCAGCCTCTAAATACACCAAAACCGAAAAAAAAGGCGCTACCGCCAACAAAACACGACACCAATACTTTCAAGATTGGAACAGATGTATTCGCACACTACATCTCCAAAAAAAAAAAGCCTTTGTGGAGATGCGGAAAGATTGCTGGGTATAAACCTGAAGAATCATGTTACTTGGTAGAATTCGATGATGGTTTTCAGACTACATGTAAGAAAAAAGATGTGTTTCCATTGCCAGTAATAAAAAGCTCCTAATCCCAAAAACAACAAATTTAGGAGTTTTCTAAATTTTAAGTATACAATAAATTGCCTACCATGTATAAGGCAGCTATTCAACTGCCTATCAGCAAACAAAGCTCTGGCATAAAAAAAATCTGAAAACGACTGTAACACAGTGTCAAAGTAAATAGTAGAATAAACGCATTTCATTTAAACTTGTTCGCTTCATTTCTCTCAATAATTCATTTTACTTTTTATATAGATGCAAAAAAAAAAAAACGTAAGCAGTCATGCCGCATTACTGGAGCTTGTTTTGATTTAGTAATAATACCAAGTCTGAAAACCCCTACCCTATCATTTCCAAAAACACTCAAGAAGTTGAATTTGGCACAAATGTAGTATTTCTTGCCATAAAACAATCATGTGAACAGATATTTCTCAAATTATAACTATTTGAGGATCCTCAAATTGTCTTCAAATCTTAATAATCCGCCATTTTGTATCAATTTCGACTCAAATTTAAGAGGTCATATTCTGCTCACTAACTATTCCTACACACGAAATTTGACCATTCCAGGCTGATTTGGTGATGAGATATAGAAGATTCATGAAATTTCTTGCTGTATTTTCCTCTCCAAAAGCCGTTTTTTGCTCCAACTCTCATCCAAAATCACTGAGGAAGCTAAAATCAAAATAGGTTTGTCACTATGGCTCATTTTATCATATGACACAGCAATAAAAAATTTTTGATCTCTTCTGTACCCCCACCACTATTTTAGGCCGATAACCTCGCCTTCCCCCTCCAACATCATGTATGAAAGTGAATTGGGGATATAGAATACATCCTATCCCCAATAACCATATGAATTTTTATTAATTACAATTTTACCAACTTGACGCTCCTCAAGCTCTACTCAAATCTTGATAATCCGCCATTTTGGATCCATTTTGATCCAAATTCAAGAGGTCATATTCTGGTCACCAAATAACCTCACACACAAAATTTGGCCTCTTTAACTTGATTTGGTGGGGAAATATAGAAGATTCAAGAAATTTCACAACTCGAAACTTCCTCAAAAAGCCGTTTTTTGATCTAACCCCTCTCAATATGCACTTAGGAAGCAGAAATTTGGATATGTTAGTGTCCGTGACTCACTCTTTCATATGAGATCAAAAATGAAAAATTTGTGGTATTCACCCTTCTCCAGCTCCCCCAAAATTTGAGTGATTTGCTATTTTGAAATTTTTCAAAAAAACAAAAAAAGTACTTTTGCGCATTTTTAAGAAGAGTTCCTCACCGAATTTTGAGCGAATTTTATCCACACCCGCTTGCGCAGTATGTTCTCTTCAATGTTGTAAGGTATCGGTAAATAATTAAAAAATCGATAAATGTTGATAGATTTAAATATTATTACATTATGATAAGAAATTTAGATTAGAAAGAATATGCTTCAACTTTTGCTCCAACATTTCCTTCAACATTTGCTTCCACGTTTGCTTCAACATTTATTTTTCGAGTCTATAATTTTTTTGTATTTGTTGACATTTACGAAGAATTTTATCTTATTTATTTGAAAAATATGATTGTTTACAACCGTAGAATTATCTTCGTTTATCGGGTACTTGGTACGCAGAAATGTTATCGTTTTTGAAAATTCCGAGAATATTTTTAGAGACTGATATTTCCTTTCAAATGATACGATATTTTCCAAGTTACATTAAGTATTTGCCAGGGTTGGCAGGAGTTTCAGGATCGGCCCGGGGAAAACCATGTGTAGCGGCCCTATGAGGTAAGTGTAAAATCCTTCCCTCTTCACCAGCAAAAATTAAAAATAACAACATGACTTTGAGGATATTATTAGCTGATTTTTCAACTTGAAAACTATAGCTATTACAGCCTACCTAATTTGGGAAGGGAAGTCGGAGGAGGGTGGGGTCTTCAAATCTTTGCGTTTCAGATTCTTTGTAATCATTCGGCAAATGTCCAACTTTTTGGTATATATATTTTTTATCCCACGTGTAGTGCCAGGGGGTATTCATGAAATTCGCTCAAAATTTGATGAGGGAGTATTCTTGGAAATGCGCAGAGGTAATTTTTTTGTTTTTTCATAAATTTCAAAATGGCGGATCATTCAAATTTTGAGGGTGACTGGAGAAAAGGCAAATAGCTCAAATTTTTTGTTTTTGTTCTCATATGAACGGGTGACTAGCAAAAACTAACATATTCAAATTTCAGATTTTTAAATAGATTTTGAGAGGAATTAGAGCAAAAAACAGCTTGAGGAAGTTTTGAGGCGTGAAATTTCTTGAATCTTTTATATATCCTCACCTGATCGACCTAGGAAAGTCAAACTTTGTGTGTAAGATTAGTTGGTGACCAGAATATGACCTCTTGAATTTGGATCAAAATGGATCCAAAATGGCGGATTATCAAAATTGAGTAAAGCTTGAGGAGTCTCAAATTAGTGAAAATGTAATTAATATGAACTCATATGATTATTGGGGATAAGAAGTATAATATATCCCTAATTCACTTTTATATATGATTTTGGAGGGGAGGAGGAGGGCTTAACCTAGGTCACAAATTTTTTATTGTAGTGTCATATGGTAAAATGAGGTCGTGTGATTAACTTATTCAGATTTTAGTTTTCCAAATGAATTTGGAGGGGTGTTAGATCAAAGAACGACTTTTAGAGGGGAAATTCCCGAAGGAAATTTCATGGATCTTACATATCTCCTCACTAAATCGACCTACAAAGGTCAAACTTCATATGTATAGGGTTAGTTACCGGCCAGAATGTGATCTCTTAAACGTGAGTCAAAATGGGGGACAATGTATGAATATGATTGTCTGTTATAATGAATGTCATGTGAAATGAAAATTTTACAATGCAGTGTTGCCAATTTTTCACCATCAGAGTTGCTAATTTTTGGTTTTATACTCAAAATCGTTCTGAAACACTACAAAAAAAGTTGAATTCAATTTTTTTTTACGAAAAATATAAATGTTCATTTTTTCTCGTTTCCTCGATTGCATTATTTTGTAGTTGGGTGATTAGTGTGAGGATTGGGTATTGATAATAAGGGATCGAACTTCCCAAGGGATTTCCTTTTTTTATAAATTCGATTTCATCATTCAAATTTTTTTTCGTTGCAGCAACAACAACTCGTCCAATTTTTTTTCTGCCCTTGTTTTTTGGTAGAGCCGTTGAGAGTTTGTTTGGGACTCAAAGGAAAAATATTTTTTGGACACTACATCTTGAACAAAAAAGTTTTTGTAGTGTGATAGTAGGGCCTCACAATAGGTTTTTCCACCACAGGTTTTCTGCAATACCTTCGTCCTCCACCTGCCTAGCTCCCCTCCAAAAAAAAAACAACAACTGCAAACTGCCTAAGTAATATATATTTGAAAAAACAAAATCATTGTAACAATTTGCAAATCACAATGCAAAAATTAATAAAATTACATTAATTGTATTAGATGTTGAAAAATGTTTTACCCGCTTTCGCAGAAGCAAAAGCTTCTATCACATCTACCACTTCAAATTTATTGTGATGTCTGATTCGATTAATTTTTTTTTTTTTGATTCTATAAAATGTATGGATTGTTTGTGTTGATGGGTTGATTCTTATGAAATCATCACCAAATTTTATAACCGGGCAATTAAAGAAAAATTTGAAATTATTAAAACTTTATCAAAAAAAAAAAATTGTAAAGATGTATTGAAAACAAAATTAAATTAATAGAAAAATGTTAAAAATTAGAAAAATTAATAAGAAGATAAAAAAAATGTATTTACGTGACATTTAGAGTCCTTCGAATCAGCGATAATATGATGAAGGTTTGAAAAAAAAAACGGAAAAATAACAAAGAAAAATGAAGGAATGAATGTAAAAAATTAGAAAAAAATTGAAAAATATATATTATTACATATAAATGATACGAAAAATCGGAAAAAACCCCTATAAACCTCATCAGGAAGTTTAGGAACGAATAATTTAAGAAAATCATGGCATAAAAAAATATAAAGAATTTAGGAAATATCAAATGGCCGTGGAGATTAATGCAAAAATTAGGATACCAAAAATATTTAAAAAAATTTTTTCTTGTTTCTTCAAAATCTTCTCGAGAAATTTAAATTTTGTGAACTTCATTGAAAAATCACTGGTTATACTATCACTAAAAAGTTCGAAAGCGTACAAATTTCATACAAACTAGTGCCTCCTCGCCCCTTCGGGGCTCGCAATAAAAATTAAATGAAGAAAAAAGTTATTTTATCAGACAAGTTCTGCTACATTCCAAACTGCATAACCCAATTTATTCTTACTTATTATCCTCACCAAAAGTTCTTCCTTCCAGAATGGGCTCGCCCCTTTATACCTTTGTATACCTGTCATTTTAAACAATTTTACAACTTTACCCTTATTCTTGCCTATGTACAAAGCTTTCATTGAAATTTATTACCTTTTTTTTCCTTTTGTATAGCTGCTATCCTTTATACTTTTTATACCTGCTACTCAAAACAATTTTATGACTTACCCTTGTGCATGTACAAGGCTTTTATTAAAATTTACAACCTTTTTTTCTTTGTATACCTGCTAACCTTTATATACCTTTTATACCTGCTATTCAAAACAAGGATGCGCGCGCATCTCAAAACCGATTTCATTTTGATTTTAATATATAGAGAGATTATTAGATTTATTAAAATTTTGATTTGATGTTATATTGTAAACTCGCGAGACTCCCGTATATGGGGCTCATTTTTGTGAAAGAGCAATGAAGAAAAGGAAAGGGAAATGACCTCGAAAAAATTATTTTAAAATTAAAAAAATTTGCCCAATTTTTCTTTGTAGGAAAGAGGAAGGAAGAGGTCGAGTAAAAAATTTCCAGAGTAGAAAATATACAATTACATCTTGTAAAAAAATATTTATTTCAAAGGTTGATGGTTATGAACGGCTGTTAGTATGAGCACTGGAGACCAAAAACCTGCATCCATATATTTAATTTTATTTATCATAAAACTCTAAAATTAACTGGTGTTTTTTCAGATTAAAAGTTCATAATTGTCGTTATGAAGAAATTTCTTTCAAACATTTTAATATTTTTTATATGAAGAGTAATGTCATCCCTAATTCCGAAGCAACAACCGCTTTTGAAGAAATTCTTTCCCAGCCATTATTATTTGTTGATAAGACCGGTTTTATCAAAGCCATCATGGAAAACTACAAGAACAACAATCGTAAAATGGTTCTTACGATGCTAAAACGATTTGGCAAAACCACAAATATGGACATGCTTAAACGATTCTTAGAACTTTTGCATGATGATGAAGTGAAAAATAGTAATTACCTTCTTTTTCAAAATATACCTTATAATCTTACGTTACATATTATGAAAGATGAAAACTTTGTTAATGAGCATTTCGGAAAATATCCGGTAATTTATTTGGACCTTTACGGACGTATCATTAGATTTCTTGTTTACTGAATTAACTACAAAATTTCGTGAAGCAATACTAAAGTTCGAATGGCTGTATAATGAGAGATATCAGAATATTACTAATATGAAACGAAAAGGCGAAGCTATCATTATGAAAGAGATATTCGAACTTTTTTTATTCACTAGTCCTGGAAAGATAAGCCGTAACCACGTATATTATTGTTACTGGTTGTACCATCTAGGGAGTGCTTTGAAAAACTATTATGGAGTACAACCTATTTTATTGGTAGACGAGTATGATTGTCCAATATCAGAGGCCTTGTTATATCAGAAGGACCAGGCCCTTGTAATTGATAAGCTGCAAATGTTATAGTCTAAATCACTGAAGCGTAGTGATGCACCATTCCTGTTCACATTTATGGTCGGGATTACAAGTATATCCTCAGATATTGGTTTAACCATTCTAAACTTTGTAAAAATGCCGTTCTTATCTGATCACAAATTCATAAATTATTTTGGATTTCATAAAAATGAAATGGAAGATGTATTCAAAAGGCATGATATTACAAATGAGGATGCGAAATCGCATATTACTAGATTTTATAATGGATATAGAACTGAAGAAGGTGAAGAATTTTATAATCCCAGCTCATTATGTGAATTTTTAAAGCGCATAAAGAAAAATGTTCAAGATCTAAACGATGTTAATAAGGTGATCAAACATTTTGATCGCTGTATTCCTGCACCTTATTTCATAGATCTAATAGATTCGAGTTTGACCATTCCTCCCATATATGAAAAATATGTTGAGATGACGATACATAACCAAAGCATATTCTTTAAAAGCATCACTGACCTTTCAGTCAAACACTTCGAGATATTGAATCAATTATTCAAGTACAGAATACTCAAAAGTACAGAAAAAGCACAAATTGCTGATTTGCACTTTTTGTTTTTATTACAAACTGGTTTACTATCATACTGCGGAACAGAAGGTGATTTTAAAATACTAAATGAAGAAATGCGATATCATTTACAAATGGCGTTCAGTTATCATTATAGTAAGAATAATATTCATTTATCCGAACTTGCGAAAACTGTAATATTCTTTTTCTTGTCTTTAAACTTAAGCATATTCTCTTCGGTATTAATGTAGTAAAAATGTCTGCTTCCAAACAAAGCCATAAATAACGAAAACTGAAAATCACTGAAAATCATTTTCAGTTTTCGTTATTTATGGCTTTGTTTGGAAGCAGACATTTTTACTACATTAATACCGAAGAAAATATGCGTAAGATTAAAGATAAGAAGAAGAATAAGGGCAAAAACGAGATGTGATCGTAATTGCAGACTGCCTTAAAGTCTTAATTATCGAATTTAAATATAACTCCAAACCACAAGAATTCGAGGACGCAATTGAAACACTGCTACTGAGATACATTCCTACTACTGGTTTTCTAGATATGATTCGAGGGCTCGATGTAACTTTGAAGTATTTATTAGTTAATGTGATCGTGGAATCAAAAAAAAGGCAGCAAAACTAGTAAGAACAGTAAGATTCAAAAATCTTGTAGGATTGACATAGTATATTGCCCTGCAGGGAACTATTCCAAGGAAGTTATTGGTAATTCGCCATTACCTGCCAAATTAGATAAAAACTGTATCAAACTGCGAAAAAATTGACCTAGATTTACGAAAACAAGCCCCATTTAGACCCAACCTCTCTTTACTAGTCAGTCGGAAGCTAAAGGTACAATTTCAACGCCTTCTCCTCCATGAAAGTTTTGATATCATCCCGAGAAGTTGTAAACGCTCGTTGTGTTGTTTTGAAATAGAATCAGCTAGTTTACATCAACTTATATATTTGTACACCGCTTACCCATCTCCTTCCATTGGTGGAAGCTGCGTACCTGCAGCACCAAGGAATGGAAAGGTGAGCTTTTATTAGCATATTATATGTAATAAATTAGCCCCACTGTGATCGCACAGACTGGGGTCCCTGTAAAAAAAAAAATTATTTTTGTAAATGTGTTTTGTAATTCAAACTATTTCTTTCATTTTTAGTATGGTAAAAGAAGGCCAAAATTGTTGTAGATGTTTTTTTTTTTGCTTATTCCATTTTTTGCATCTTCAACAAAATTTAATTGTTTTGGGACTGGAGGCAAAATATTTTTTAGATTAAAAAACAAAGTTGAGTTTATATTATGCAATAATATAAATCATTTTAAAAACTTAAATAACAAAAATTCTTTTAAAAAATTGTTATTTTTTGTGTTTTTAGTGTTCTATTTGGTTCTAGGAATTTTCGAGATGCGTACGATAATAAACAATTGAAAAATAGATGAAAATATTGAAAAAAAAAAAATTGAAAACCATTTGATGTTTACTTTTTTTTGCTCCTATAAAATATACCTGAAGTCTTAATAAAAAATGATAAAAAAAAGTACAAATAAAATTTTCATGATCGATTCCAGCAAAGGTATACATAAAAATTTACACAAGAAATTATTCCTAATCAACAAACAACTTTATTTGAAAGTTATAGGCATAATTTATATTTATATCTGGTCTTAAAAAATTCTCATGCAAGTGAGATATAAACGCTCACGATTAGACCAAAAGTAAGTACTTAAAAAAGAATATTAAACATAACTCAATACGATGAATACAAGAAAGTTAAAAAACAGGAGTTACTTTAGGCATACCATTGTTCGTCATTCATCACCGAGATGCGAAGAAAGCGCTTTCTTGGCCCATTGGTAACGCGAATTACTCCGTAAAAAAAAATGAAACAATAAAGAAAAAAATTAATAATCAGGTAATGGAAATAGAATTTCCATATTACTCATGTAATAATATTATATTTAAAAAAATTAAAAAAAAAAATGCATGTGGCAAAACAAAGGCAAATAAATTACCATGATTAGCAATGCCCATCCAAAAAATTTTATCAAATTAACAAAGGAAGTTTAATTAAACGAAAGTAACAAGAATTAAGAGAAGTACACTAAAAGCAGAATTTAGGCAAAAGTAAAAGTATTTTTATGCAATAATTAGCACAATAAAAAGAGAAAAAATTATAAATAATAAAAAAAAAATACATACAAGCGAGCTTGAAACCTAATTAGCAATCCCTTAGGATACAATTTTAAACAAAGGCAACAATTTTTTTTTTTGTGATTAAACAGCACCAAACGAAATATATTCAAGTGAGATCCTCGTAACGAAAAAACCGTAGTAATCAGGAAAATGGTCAATTCCGTGAAGTCGTGAATGCAGGCATCCTCGAAAAAAATTCTTCAACTTTTTATTCCCATATTGCACATACGTACATAGGTATAATGGAAAAATTTTACCTCATGATTACATCAAAAAAACAATCCATACGGCGTTATGGAGCTTACGTGAAAATATTGCTCGCTTTGAATGTTAAAAAATTCAGAATGATAATAAACACTAAAAAAAAAAACAATGCAACGTTAATGAAACAGGCGTTATGGCCACAAAACAGTGAATATTTGTGCAAAATTCAGAAAATGCAAAATTGGCACCAAATCAAAAAATTTTTTTTTTACAAATTACAAATTAAAAATTACAAGTATATACGAATCTGATAAGTATAAATACATAATTATGTAATATTAAATGAAAAATATAGGTGTTTAAGACGAGTAGTTTAAAACGGAAAAAGCAAAACGATGCTTTTCTTCAAAAACCACGTAAGTCCGACTTTTGGCGAAATTCATTTTTAAGTGGTTTCTTATGCAAAAAAAATCGAGGAATTCGATTTTGAAAACCTCGTAAGTCCAAATCATCAACTAGCGCTTCTATCCGTAAAAAAAAAACTCGTAAGTCTGTCATCAACATAAAAATACTTGTTCCTGAAAAATTTATATATTTGGACTTACGTGGTTTTTGAAGAAAAGCATCGAAAAGCATAATGATTTTTAAAAAGTCCCGTTGTATATCTTCTTCAGAGTTAGAAGCGAATTACATCCCCCCACCCCCTCTCAACCATCCCACCTTTAGTAAATCAATACCAGTTGTTTTTAAATAGTGAAATACATTCAGAATTTTGTGCTCATTCGAATGAGCTACTTGTAAACTTTCCATTTATATTTCTTCCTAAGATATGTGCGGGAGAGTGTTCTAAAAAATGTATTAGTTTTATTAAAATACCTCAAGACTCACATCGATGGCAACAATGTTTTAAAATTGAATCATCTATAAAATGTCGAGCTAATGACATGAGCAAAACGCTGAAAAGAGGGAATTACGTAGATCGAATAATAAGCAAATTCTTGTATTCGGATTGTAAATTAAAATATTATATTAGAAAAAAAAAATGTGAACACACATGTTACAGTAACTTAATAATATCACATACACGATGGAGAAAAAAAAATAATAATTCGTGAACATACATGAAAAATATTTAAAATAGGGCAACGGATCGAAAAAAAGTGCTTAAACATACACCATGGTAAAAAATTGGTCTAATTAAACTTTTTACAACAAAAAAAAAATATTAAAAAAATAAATAAGACCACTGTACAAAAAAAATCTAATAAACATCGAAATAATAAGGAAAAAATAACAATAAAATATATACGTGAAAGATGAAATAATTCTTAATACGTAAATCCGATTCTATACACGAAATTTAAACTGAATCCACGACCTAAATTTTTTTTTCAATAGTTCGCGTGAATTCCGTAATTTGAAAAAAATAAAATAAATAAACAGCGTATACAAGATAATGAGCAAATTAAAAAAAAAAAAAATGTCACCGCGATTCTCCATTACTTTTGCAAATAGTAATGGGATGAATTTTCAGGCGCCAAAAAAAAGAAATAAAACAAACAGTAAAAGTTCGTCGTAATAAATATCGCGTACGTCCATACAACACAGTTGCGGACTAGGTGAAAAATTTGATAGGTTGGCTCGTCCCATGGGCCTACATCTTTCGGTAAATAATCCCCCTCTGTACAAATTACAACGAAAAAAATTTAAATGACTTATAAGCAAAAACTGAGGGTTACCCAGTCCGTCATTTACAACCCCCCCCCCCCTCAAAACAAATGCATAATTATATTACATTTGACACAGAGAAGAATAAAATAGACGTGGTATTTACTGCGAACAAACTCTATTAAATCGGCTATTGCATAATTGCAACAACGCTTGTTCGGCTTTCAATTTCACTATGGCTGCTGGCAAGTTCATCTCTTTCTTTGACATTTTTTTGCGACAAGGTTTTTTCTTCTTCGCACCACATCGGTCATCTTCGTCAGTCGACGATTGTCTGCCAACCATATTACCGTTCGGTTTGCCGGCTTTCGATGATGTCGACGGCGCCGACAGCGGAGACGCTGAAGGCGACGATGGCGATTCTGACTTCAGTACCGTGAGATCGCATTTAACCGGTTTCTTCGAATCGACACCAGTACCAACGGCTGGTGTGAGTTTCGGCGGTAACTCGGGATCATCTAAGGATTCTTTTTTCACCACTGTGTTCACGCTGTCGTTGAGTAAATACGAGTGGAAAATTTTCTCTGCGACAAAAAAATATCGTGGAGTGAATAAGTAAATGAAAAATTCGCGATTAGCCAACTTCACTAATAATTACCTCGGGCTACGTTACTACCGCCTTTATTATCGCGTTTTTCATTCGACGATCTTATTCTATCGCTTTTCTTCGAATCTGCCAACATAATTCGCAAACAAAGAATTTCAATATTAGCACCAAATAATCGAAAGATAGGATTTCCGTAACATCGTCATTACATACACTTGACTACTTACCGCTTTTACTTTCGATCAAATGTTTATGCGTTGACTGGCGAGGCGCGTGAACCATAATTAAATGCGTATTTCTGTCTCTCGTATACTGGAAACTAACAAGTGTAAAAAAAAAAAAAAAAAAAAAAAACGATTAGATCCCAATTTGATAACCTTTCTTTGCGAAATAGGAATAGTCTAGCCAAATGAATTCAAAATAAGCCGACTACCGTAATAACTGCTAGAAAGTTGATTTTTCTATTATTCGTATATCATAATCTCAAATATATCATAATTAAATTTTCCTCCAAATGAATAGCTAATCACACTCAAAAAAGTGCCTTTTGACTTCAAACTCATCCAGAAAGCCTCCAATAATAAATTATCAACGACGGAGTTGTTCAAATGAACTTCTCCAATTTTCTCTTCGACAAACAGTTGAAATGGAAGAATTTCACCCAAAATGGGGAGATGGGAAATCACTGAATTCTAAGATGGTAAATTAGGCAACCAATATAATCATTTCTTTTCTCTTTTTGAACCAGAAATTGACGAAGAAATCCCAAGGTTTGAACAGAAAATCGTAAAAGATAACAAAATTGCACAACTTCGAAAAAAATAGATTTCTATTTTTTTTCTTCTGAAAACTGGCAACACTGAATTGCAATACATAATACAAACTTCAACCAAACTTCTACCTAGACACATACGTGCGTATATCAGTTGCATAAAATTTTGAAAAAAAAAAAAAAACAGTTCATGCACCAAAAGAACTCAAAGTTTTAATATCAAGTGGGACTCAATTTTTCAAAAAAGAGAAAAAAAGAAAAAGAAAACAGTAAGCACAGTAAGCATTCATGTTTTTGCCATATTAATTATCTAATTTTATATAATATTAAAATAATTAAATTTTCATTAAATGAATGATTTAAATTATATGAATTTATTATTGACTCAATATTAAAAAATTTAAATGTAAAAATTAACGTTCGTTTTGCTAATATTCCTTCAAGTAACTAAATTTTCATGTTTTTTTTTTTTTAACCTTTTAAAAAAACTGGGTGTTCACTAAATCTAGAAATTGGAAATCTACACATTCATCTTACTTTTTTCAATTTTAATTATCACTCCACATTTCAAAAAAATTCTCACTTCTGAAAATTTACTCAATACCACCCCCTTACGTAGAAATGTCAACCATAACATAGTCTTTTCCCACAGCACAGAGACCTGGCTTGCAGGCATGAAGGAGTTAGCATTGTTATTTGTAAACCTGAACAAGCCCCAATTAAAAATTCAGCTCCAGTTATGCGTCATGGCTGTTTACGTTTTTTTCCTCTTTCATTTCTTCAATAATGCAATTTTTTGTAATGTTTTGGAAAATTTTTCAATTGAAGAACAAAACCTAAAATTATTCAAAACATTTTTTTACCGAGTTACGCCCCCCCCCTCCATCAAAAAATTGTATTTTTACAATAAAATTTTTAGGGTCTTTTTGTCTTTCAATATTAAAAAATCTTTTTAAATTAAAAATTAAATTTGACCACCTTAAAGGCATGAGGAGTATCCCTTCCCTCAATGAGGATTCATTTCTAACAAAATATTCAATTCAGTTACTTCATTTTTTCAATTAATCATTTCCTATTCTTCATTACTGACTTACTTACTATTTTATCATTATTTTTCTTTCAAATTATTTAGATTTCAATTTTTTTTTCTTCAGTACTGGTCTACTTACTATTTTATCATTATCATTATTATTATTATTTTTTTTAATATTATTTTGATTTCAATTTTTTAAATTTTACCATTTTTTAAAAGACAGCCATTTTTTCTGAAATGGTTTTTGAACCTTTTATTGATTTTAATTTTTTTTTTTCAATTTTATAAAACACATTTTCACCACACCGTGTTGAAAAAATACAACGAATTAGATATTAACATTGACGGGGGAGGGGGTCTTGAGGTGACAAATGCCTACAGCCAATAAAGAAAAATAGGGATCACGGTTCTGATTTACCCGAAACAAAGAATTCCAAGTTATTCCTCCCCCCTTCCGTACCACCCCTCCCGGAAAACGCGTCAAGCATATAAATGAAACATGAAATTGGGAAAATTTTATGGAAATCTTTTTCATATCACGTACAACAGAGACGACAGATTTTACTATATTTTTCATTTTTTAAAGGAAAAGAGGGAATCGGATCAGGTAACCTTTATACATTGGTCTACAATACAATTTTCAAATTTTTTTCACTTCATCAGTGCTATCAGATAGGCAATAATTTCGTAACACGCGATAAAATTATCATTATTTTTAGCTGAGTTTTCAACTTGAAACGATAGCTATTATAGCCTACCTGATTTGGGAACGGGGGGAGGGGGGGTTGGAAGAGGTGGATGGGGTCATTAAGTTTTTGCGTTTCAAACCATGTGTAATCATTTGTCAAATGTCCAACTTTTTGATACTTAATCTCTTACCTTTGGGGAAAATTCGAATTTAAAAAAAAAAAATCTAAACACGTAAACACGTAACTTGAGTACATGAGTTTTTTTTCTTCTCTTTCTTTCTTCATTAAGGGGATACTTCATGTTTACATTTTGATGAGACGTTTTTGAACGAACTTGTGCGATTTTAATGATCGTTCAAGATCTGAATACATCAAAGAGTTGTACTTATAGCGAACGATTTCGACCAATTTCAACAAAAATTTCCAATTTTTGATCAGTTTTTTCTTGATGGAAATTCAACTTTTTTCCAATTTCTTTTTTTAAATACCTTCTTTAGAATTAGATTAAGACTTGTATTTCGAGAAATTTTCGATATGTCATTTCTAAAACGAATAATTAACGTTTAAAATTTTGCCATATCTCGCGAATTCTCACCCACTTAATTCTTCTTAAATCAAAAGGAAAGGAAATATTCGAAAATATCTCAAAAGTCAGGTCTTTTTAAAACATTAATAAATAAAATAAAACTGGTCGAAATAAATTATATCGCGTTTTTAGGGAGAAATAACTGATTGAAGTTGACGTTCAAAACGAACCTTTTCTTGTTAAAATGTAAACAAAAAGTATAGCCTTAAAAATGATTAATTTTAATGAAAATTAAATTTCCTATATTTGAGAAAATAATAAGATAAACACGCGCAAAAACGAACATTTTTCAGCACTAGTGCCAACGTAAAAAAAAAAAATAAAAATTTTATCGTTTCAACTGAAATTGGCGAAACTTAAATTTCATTAAAAACCACATGAAAAAAAGTGATAAAATTACTTCAAAAATAATCTCGTAAAATTGTGAGATGCCTCACGTATTCAAGATAATTCCCAAAAACCAGACTAACTAGCGATTATTACCGGCTCAAACGCCAAGTTGATGGAACTAAAAAGATGTTCACTCTATACTTACGTCTTATTGCACATAGGACAGGGATACCCTTCGACTGGATCGGCGTTCGCCGACTCCGTCACATTCGTAGATTTAGGTTTCTCGGTGGGTTTAGATTCGGTAACAACAGGCGCAACGACTTCCACCGAAGGAGCGCTGCTAGTGGTACTAGTTGATGTAGCAACAGTGGTGGTAGCAGTGCTAGCCTGAGCACTAGGATCCATATCTAAAACCTGAGCCAATGCTGATTTCCAATTAGTGAATTGATTTTTCTTCGCTAGGCTTATCTGGTTTAATATCTTCAGCGGCAGATTATTCCTGTGCCTAATCATGATAAAAAATAATATACGTAAAAATATGACTTACATTTATCTACTAATGCTTGAAAAAAAAAATATATATATACATACTGAGTTTCTTGCGGCGATTTTAAATAATTAACTAAGGCTTTATCCAACAACAACTCTTCCAATTTATCCGCTATAGAATTTTTCAAGTGACTACCATTATCGCTAAATCATACAAAAACACATCACGTTAATCGCTATTTCCAATACGATAATCGTGATTCTAATAACCGGAATCACTTTAAATACCTTTTACTCAAAGCGAATGTTTTCCAATGTTCTTTCATGTGCATCAACGTTTCCGTTTTACTTTGTAGTACTTTTTGACAATGGTTACATTTATGTTTAGCATTTTTCATGCCGTTCTGATTACTCCTCTGTGGTTGCTTCGTTTTACCATCTTTGAAATTTTTATCTGTACAAAAAATTAGTCGATTTATTCACCTTACTAGTACTTCGTAGTAGCTCTAACGGTTACATAAACTCGGTAATCCTTACTCAGAGTTTCGTTGGCGTGAACGGTTGTCATGTGATTTTGTAAGTCTACATCTTTCGTGAACGATTTATCGCAAATTTCGCAGCATTCGTTGAACTCGTTAGCGTTGGAACAACCGGCTTGTGAGCTTGTCTGCGATAATAACGCTTTATCATTTCGAATTCGACAACCAACACGATTCGTGGAAAATAAAAAACTTACTTTTGCTTTGGCTTTGGCGCAAGAATGCTCATCTAGATCGATTATAGTAGTCGTCTCGTCGTCTTGTTTAGATGATTCATCTTCCTGTAAAATAAATTCGAAAAATTTCATTAGAAAGGATATCTCGAAAATGCTTCGTTTTTTTTTTTTTCTAAACTTGAAATTTCAAAAAAATTAAATGTACTACGAACGAATGAATGTAATTTAGAATGTTTACCTGCTTTTCTATGGCACTCAAATCCCTTCCGAAATGCTGAAACATCATCATTTCCTCTCGGAACGAATCAACGGAGTCGGATGAACACGACGATACTTCGGGTCTAGATAAAATCTGTAACATACGAATCGGTAAAAAAACTGAAACTGCAAAAAGTTCACGTTTTCTTGGGGCTCGATTTTAGGTATTATAGAGCATAGAGCCAGATGATGGTGGAGCAATGGGGGACCCTTTGCCTCGCACATAGTACAAAACTTCTGTTTTGAATAAAATTTTTAAACAGTTTGAACATACTAAAATTGAAAGAAATTGGATTGATATATTTTTTTTTCAATCTTAAAATAACAAAATATGATTTCGAAACTTGAAAAAATTTTCAAGTGTTTGCAAAATCGTTTTTATGAAAGTTAAGAAATTTTTAAAACTCTGAATTCAATTTTTTTTTTGGGGGGGAGGGGGCTAAAAATTGAGTTAGTGAGCTGTAATCATTATAGATTCTTCCATGTTGCCCGATTAAAATTTGTTTGCGTTCAGGCTTCATATTTTGCTGTTACAATTTCGTGAAAAAAATTACTCGTCAGTTTTTCCTTCATTTAGGAGTTTCAAAAATATCTAAAATATAAGATCGAAATTCAACATATTCGAATTCTCAGACTTCACCACTTATACGCCTCCTTCAATTTTTGGATTAAACCACATGGACAAATAATGGAATTTTCAAACAACCACGTCGCATTACTGGAGTTGAGTTTTCACTTGGGCCTTGTTCTGGTTTCGTAATAACGTTGCTAAATCCTTCATGACTACAGGCCACACCCAATACAAAGTCTGACAATCTTAACCCTATCTCTTCCAAAACCACCCAAGAAGTTTAATCCGGAACTAATGAAGCATTTTTTACCACGCAATAAACACATATTTCTCAAATTATTCTCAAATTTTCATAATCCGCCATTTTGAATCCATTTTGACCCAAATTGAAGAGATCATATTCCAGTCATCGATTAACCCCACAAACAAAATTTGACCTTTTCAAGTCGACTTGGTGACGAAATAACGGAAGTTTCGTGAAATTTCCTGCAGCTACCCCTCCAAAATTCGTTCTTTGCTCTAACTCCCCTCCAAATTCACTTAGAAAGCTAAAATTAGAATAGGTTAGTCATTTGAGCTCATTTTATGATATAATATCACTATAAAAAAATTTCGATATCTCGTGTAACCCCACCATATTTTGAGGTCAATAACCCCTATTTCTCCCCTCCAAAATCATGTATGGAGATGAATTGGGGATATAGTATAGTTCTTATCACCAATGATCATATGAATTCATGATAATTACATTTTTACTAATCTGAGCCTACTCAAGCTCTACTCAAATTTTGATAATACGCCATTTTGAATCAATTTTGATCTAAATTAAAGAGGTCATATTCTGATCACCAACTAACCCTACACACAAAGTTTGACCTTTCTAGGTCGATTGGATGAGGAAATATAGAAGATTCAAGAAATGTCATAATTCAAAAATTCCACGTAAAACCGTTTTTTAGCTCTAACTCTTCTCAAAACGCACTTATGAAGCTGAAATTTGGATATGTTGGTGTCCGTAACTCACTCTTTCATATGACACCAACAATGAAAAATTTGAGCTATTTGCCCCTTCTCTAGCTCCTCTCAAAATTTGAGTGATCCGCCATTTCGAATTTTATCGAAAAAACCAAAAAGTCATTTTTTCGCATTTTTAAGAACAGTCCTTCGCCAGATTTTGAACCAATTCTATAAATATCCGCTCACGCTATGCTTGTTGGGGAAAAAATATATATTAGACCACAAAGTTGCGCATTTGCCATATCACTACAAATGGTCTGAAACGCGAACACTGAAGACACCTTCCCCCGACTCTCCTTCCCTCAGCAGGTAGGTTATTATAGCTATTACTTCTACGTTGAAAACTCAGCTAAAAAAAAATTATATTATTGAAAAATTTATGATGCTTCGAGGTTCCATATCCCATTTTATGTTGAGACCATTACCGTATTCAAGGGGGGAAGGAGTCTGAGGTCAGAACCCCCATGAGTTTTCCTTTTTATCAGTACTTGACATGAGCGTAGCTTACACGGCAGCTACTACAATACTACGAGCAATGTTGCCATCTCAAAATTAAGAATCATTCTAGACAGAGGTGAAAAGTATGCAAGGTTATGCCACATGACTGAAAAAAATTATGCGAAATTTTATTACGTCAGATTTCTAAAGCAATATGCTTGTGTAGTCTATGTTGATTTTTATTTATTTGGAGACATGAATTTCGATTTCCTCCTAATGCTAAATCATGCTAAAATGCATTTCAAATGATAAAGCTGTTCTAATTACGTAATTTAGGTACAAAATTCAATTTCCTGAAAAAAGCGACGGAGAAAATGAAAAAAAAAATAGGACAAAGAATATGCCAGATTATGCAGATTCAAAAAGTGATGAGAAAAGAAAAAATTACAAAAAAGGTAGTTTCCCCCCCCCCCCCAGGGTGACATTCTGCATACGTTACTAGCTGAGAATAAGGTAAACATACATAAAAAGTTTTTGTTTTCAGTGAATACTATCACCACTCACTAGTATGGGGAACAGTAATCTAAAAATGATCAAAATTAATGTTGCTTGCACCAATCAGCTGAACCTGAATTCTCTGGTCATCTTAAGGCACCATAATCCGGGTAGGGTAATATGCTATCTTTAATCCATATTTCATTATTTATAAGAGAGAATCTTTACAACTAATAATCTCTATGTATTTTGATGAAGCAATGCAAAATAAATAGAGAACTCTTTGGGTATCTTCTTTTCAAAATTTCGGCTACTTCAATTAATCTGGATGATGTACAAGGAAATTCAAATTTCTAAAAATTGTAAAAACAGAGTATAAATTAAGGAAATTGAAAAAATTTCATTGAAGGTCCGAATTGATCAGAAAACAGTATTTCTGTGAGGAAGCTCTTTCAAATAAAAGACAAGTGCTCAAATAACGCAAACTTGATTTAGAGATGCATTTTTCGAAAAAAAAAAAAAAAAAGAAACATCAAAGATGATGTATTACCATACCTGAGTTAAAGTGCCCAAGTTACCTGGCAGATGTTGGAAAATCCTTTAATATTACTTTTTACGTATTGAAAAAAAATGTTTAGAAATTTAATGATCACGAGATAAATTTTTTTGAAATTTCTTCCACTTTTGAGGATGCTTTTTTTTTGTTATTTCAGCCCTTGATTACTGGCCCTATGCACATGCCTCTAAATCTGGCCCTGTTTCGCCAGGGGCGTACCGAGGATATTCTTGGAGGGGGGGGGGGGGAAAACCAAAAATTGCCAACTAATACCATGAAATTTTACCAACTGCTGACTTTTTTTTTTTTGCTCCAAGAAAATAAGATGTTAAATAAGATGTACACTCTTGTTAGTCTTCAAAAAATTTAAAAATAGCTGTAATAATACTATACGCGGGCAAAACGCGAAAAATTTTTAGGTAATTTTCTTGTTTTATTACGTTGCGAAGTTATATACATCTAACCGGAAAAAAATTTTTATTTTTCAATGTTTTAATTTCAGCAAATTGGCAATTTTTCATCCATAATACGACATTAGTATTGAAAAATATATATTATCTTGGCAAATTTAAACGATAGGTGTAGTCCTGATTCCTGAATGATATTTCTTATGATGCTCGTACTATGTTAAACGAAAATTCCTTCGATTTTACATAAATAATTATTAAGTTAACAATTCTGTTTTAGTTGTAGGATGACAATCGAAACGTCATTCTTCATTTTACTCTATCAACTTTGCTAAATGAGAAAATCATCCACCTCGTATGATGGGTAAAAATGAATACAACGTATTAAAGGTTAAAATGTTTTACGTAAATTCGTAATAAAAATAACGCGTGTAGCGAGAAAAAAATTTTTTCAACTTTTATGTAAGTTGGCAAGTTGGTAAGTTGGTAAATTCCAAAAGTTGGCAGTTTCAAAAACTGCAATATTCAATTTGAGAAAATTCATCTGTCCTTTTTTGAATAGTGTTTACTAGCGCAAGTGGTCAACTTTACCAACTTTACATTAAAACTCCAAATTTACCAACTTTCCAAAAGCCAAGGGGGGGAGGAGGAGGAGGAGGAGGAGAAGATCCCTCACCCCCCCTTTCGGTACGTCCCTGTGTTTCGCTTCAAATGAAATTCAAATACTCACCTCATTCACCGTATCTAAAATAGACCCGAGAGATTTATGGTCTAAAAAATCCCAATCGTTCGGATACCACGATGTGGACGTCTGGGCACTTCCATCCGATGTCTCGTAGCCATTCACGCACGTCGTATTCTTCTCATCGTCGCCACAGTACGTAGACGAAGCTTCGTTTTTCGCGTATGCCGTTAATTCGACGCTCTCATTTGGCACCTGCGGAACCCCCCTATCGCCAAAAAAATCACCCCTCGAATCGGCTTGAAATTCGATCGTAGCCGCGGAATTCCTACGCGACCGATTATCTTGACGCGTTGGCACCGGTGAATCGAACTTCGTTCCGGTGGTATCGGAATTCTCGGCGCTGCTGCGACGTCGTAATGTACGAACGTTGGTTTCAGATGTGTCGCTATTTTTGTGACTCGAAGAGTCGTTTTTCGACGATTCCGTCTCATCGATGGCGTGATTTTTTACGTCGGCAACGGGGGATGATTTTTTCTTAGAGGTCGAGTTTTTTGGAATAGTTTTATTAGTCTTGCTGACTACGAAACCCAGATCGTTGGCTGTTTCGGTTTTGGGTTTTTTCGCTTCGCTTTTGTTCGTTTCGCTCTTCCTTTTGCGACTCTTGGGCGTAACTTCTTCGACTACCTCGTCGACAGTTGGAGCCTCGGAGTCGTCGGTTTTCGAGTTTTTTGATTCTTCCATCGATTGATTGAGGCTGAGGCGCGTTCGTACCCCTCTGCGCGTCTGAATAACCGGTCTGGCTCTGAGTCTGGAACCGACGATGGAGTTCTTGATGGTTTCCAAATCGTTGGTCGGAAGGAATCGCATTTTCGAGATATCGCGACTCGATAACTTCTCCAGGCCTTTACGCATATCGTCATCTATTACGTGATCGGACTGGAGGGCATCTTCGGATAATGACGCTTCATCTACCGTCGACGTATCCATACCATCCTCGGGCTCGTTTTTCGGTGTCACGCATTCGTTGATTTCCTCTTTCGATTCGTTCATCGATTCATCAACCATATCTTGCCGATTCTTCGTCGCACTTTTGTCCGGCTCCTTTTTCGAAACATTAGTCGATTTTTTGCCTTTCTTCGTCGCTTTCTTCTTCGATTTACTCTTCGATTTCGATCTCGTTCGTTCAGCGCGCGGAGTCGTTTCGAACTCTAATTCTTGAATCTTACTACTCTGCGCCTCCGTCGCCGATTCAGATTCCAATTTCGTTTCCAAAACTTGTCGCACTTTATCCAACGGCGCGTCAACCATCGGCTCCAATACCGGCGGTAAGTCATCCTCGGCGCAGGTCTCAGCCACCGTTTCGCTATCCATCGTGCGTTCCTCACCGTCGTAGCATACAGCTTTGATGACGCTTTCGATGGTATCCATGATGGTTTCGGGCGACGAATGGGTACGTTTGTGCTTCTTCTGCGAACGCGATCCGTCCGATTTCTTGTGCGGCGAGCTGTCGCTCTCGTACACCACCAGCGGTATCTGCGACGGCGTATCTTTACTCGCGTCCGACTTATCTGACGGCGTGTTGCCCGACATTTCGACGAATTTTATTTGCACGCCTTCCAGGATCTCGAACGAAGCGCCGTTCGAATCCGCCTGCGCCGACGGTTCCGCGCTACCTTTGGCGTTGCGTTTGGCGAAACTCAGCAGCGGTTTTTTCTCCGTACTTCGATGCTTGCAGTTGTCGCAGTGGTACTTGTACGACGAAACAGTGTCGAATACGCCGTAGCAACCTGTCGAAAGAAAAACAAAAACAACATTAAACGCTTGCATTATGTCGCCATGGATTGGGAGTTCCATAATTAGATATTTTTCGAGACCCCTTAAATCGTAGAAAAAATTGACATCAGATTTTCATTCTTTATTCAAAACATAAAAATAAAAATTGATTTTTTTCTTTCTTTCTTCTATACATAATACATAATAATAATTTATTAAAAAAGTAAATAAATGTAATTGGTTGAATTAAAAAATTTAATTAATTTTTTCGTGCTAAATTAATTATTTCTATTAAGCGTTACTTCCCGAAAATTCGTATTTTTTTTCAAATCACTATCAAGTTTTTTTTTTTTTTTTTTAACCTATCCAATAATATAATATTTTATAAATTATCAAGGGATATATTTTTCATTTTTTTTTTTTTTTTTACTTATTATTGACGCCATGCAGATCTCTGGAAATTTTATAGTTCATTAATTATCAAGTTTTTATTTACATAATTTAAATTGTTTTCAATTATTAACAAGTTTATATATTTTTGTTAAGTTAATTGCTAGATTTATTCGATTAATTAATAAAATTTAATCTACTGAATTGAATCTTCCGGATCTATACGAAAAAACTGGGGATGAAGTTTTCAAACCTTTTCATGAACTTTCATCATTTTTTATTTTTATTTTAATAATAATACATTTAAACTCGATCACCCACACCCCCTTAACAAAAAAGAGAAGAAACCTACGAGGTAAAATTTAACACAGAAAAAATTTCAAATTCGAACTCTGGGCCGCCAGACTAAACTGATGTCATAAATTCCGACAGTGCTGCCAATTTATAAAAAATTGCTAGTCATTTATCAAAAATTACCAATTTTTTGTAATTTTTTCAAAAATAACATATTTTGGGTACTAGGGTTTTTACATTTTTTTACTACTTTTTCTTGAAAGGTTGACTGGATTCATTACCTTTTCACTACTTTCCTACCAATTTTTAAAATCACCGCGTGTTAGATATGTCCCGAAAATTGAACATTTCGATTTTTTTTTTTTTATACTTTGAGGCCGTGTACAGCACTGGGCTAGAGGCGTACTTAGGTAGGGTTATAAATTCAGTAAGTGGAGTACACGTTCTTCTGTTGGAAAATAATAATTTTAATTCCATTAGTGGTCAACTTGAACGAATTTTTTATTTTCTTTTCAACATCAGATTTTTAAGAAAACCATTCTCTCTATGGACTCATTAGCTGAATTAAGACTCTAACAATTTTTTTTACTGAAACCGTTCTTTCATTTTCATAATTTTTATGAAGAACTTTTTGTTTTTAGATCATTATATCTTTATTATTTTAATTATTTTCAATTAATGTCAAATTTCAAAATAATAATAAAATTATTTATTAGATTATTTCAATTTTTAAATTTAATTTTCAATTATTCAATTTAATTTATTATTTAATTTTTTTTTTATTTAAATTTTATTAAAATTGATATTTATTTTAATTTTCAAAAAAACTGCCTCAAAATTCATTTTCGATAAATTTCGCTTTGCTTCACAATCACCCATGGGCAGCCCAGAATATTTCCTTCGTTCACATCAAATGCGATTTCCTCATCGACAAAAAGCACTTCGAAACCCACGCGATGATTCGATCAAATGGAACCACTTATCCACCAGCGTTACCCTCGTTAAATGCGCTTCAACGTACATAGATACAGGGTACAGAAAGACTGAACTTACCATCGTTTTCACTCTTACATGAATTTGAATTTTATAACAGAGTCAACATTCCTAAAATTTATTTCAGCTCATCAGTGAATATCGTTGTTTTCAAGCCAACAAATTCGTAAAATGTCAGAAAAAATTAATCCTTACTTGGACTCGAACGTGGTAACATTCTGCGTGATCGCCGCCTTTTCCCATTACGTTACTCGGTTTCGGTTAACAAAATAGGATTTTTCTGTCTTTACATGCCTTTTTCGTTTGCGTGGATTTTGAACAAATTATATTCATATCCGTAAAATCATTTGAGTATCCAAGTTGGATAAGTGGTGGGAAAAAGGTGGTCCCATTTTCTCTATGTCACCAAGGCGAGTATTCGAAGGGTAAAAGGTTTTTTTAAAGGAACGAATATTTTTCGATTCTTTGGAAATTCTTTCGTTTTCAATTTTTTTTTTTCATTTTTAAAACATTTTTACGCCTATTAGAAATACAGCTTAATCTGACTAACCCGTATTGTTTCCAACAGGTTGAAAACTATACATTTTTATAATACAAATATATCAAATACAACTCGCTGGATTTTACACGAGTGAAATTTATTTCATTTCTTATTGATTTCAGATTTCGTTACTTTCAAGATAATTGAATAAAAGAGCTAATTAAATTTCATTTGTTGCATTATTTATGAGACTACTTGGCGTCAACTGTCAACTCTGAATAGTTGTAACTCGTATCAAATAAATTGAAGAAATTAAAAATCTGGTAAATACAAACACGCCTCTAGCCCAGCGCTGTACAAGGCGTCAAAAAAAAGAAAAAAAAAAAAAAAAAAAAAAAGAAATCTACTTGGTATTATCCATATGTTAATGGAGAAAAGATTGTTATTCGCGGAGAAATCTCTGTAATGAAAATGATGAAAAAAAAAAACTAGGTAAAATGTGAAAAATTTTGTAATTCATGATTGTATCCCTAGGTGTACTGTACAATGGTGTAAAACGAATTTCACTTTCTTTTGTAAAACGAGAGATATCTCACTTGATCGTTGCAAAATGACCCCAAGGTAACATGTAAAAAAAATTACGAACATCCAGATTAATATTAATACCATCATAATTGAGAACAAAGTTCGAAAATTTTACAAATTTTACAAAAAATTGGAAAAGGTGCATATTATGTAATTTCAATTTTTTTTGGTTCGAAGGCCATATTTTGTCAATTTTCTATTATTCAGGGCTTTCAAAAATAACCACAATATATGTATAGTCCGTCCAAAATAGCATGAGTGAAAGTGTAGGAAATGCATCGCTGAAAGCCACAACGAAATATTATCAGGGTTTGCCAAATTAGATTTTATTTACTTTCATTCTTTTTTGATAACAAACACGTCCAAACTTGCTGTATCGGATTATGTTTTAATAATAACCATTAATCCCAGTTCACTCACAAAATTAAAATCTACTCGTTATCTTATTTTCAATATTATCATTTTATCATTTTGGTTCAACAATATTTTGAGAAACCAAAAAAAACAAAAAGAAAATTTTTTTGGTTTTTAGCTTGCGCGACTGACACAATTTAGCTCATGCTATTTTAGACGGACAATAAAAATTTCTCATTTCGTGGACTTCCAAAGCCACAGTAAGAGAATATTCACCAAGTGCATTGAAATCCCGCAAGAACCAGAAACCTTGACACACGCCTCCTCACGCCAAGTCACGTCCAAACACTAATGAGCTGGAGAAATTACAGCGGCAGGCTGAAAGTGGTGCTTTTAAAAGTTATAGGGACTTAAACTACAATTACCTCGAAAATTTTAAAAAATTTCAAAATTACGTTTAAAATCTGAAAAAGCGGGATTTTTAATCATGAATTGGAATACACTGGATCGGCAGCCTCAATAGATATTGAAAAGATACCATCGTCCTTTTAAACTTACAACATACATAAAAATACACTCATTTCAGACCTACATGACGTTTGAAAAAAAGGCATGTTCGATAAGGTCATTGATTCTGTGGTCTGACCTCAACCGCAGATGTATCACTATCAGCTTCCTTTTCGAATGAAAAATCATAAGTAAAAATATACCTCGATACGATTCCCTAGTAAAATTTTAAATCAAAATATAACGTTTTAATCAAAACATATTCAAACTACAAAAAATTTATTTTTTTCAATTTTTTGAAAAATTTTAAAATATGACCCCATATGGAAAGTATTAATGTTAACATAGAGAGCTACAATTTTTTTTTTACATTCGTTTTGCAATTATGAAGCGAGATGCCTCATCGATTAAAAAAATAACAACAACAACAACAACAAATAGTTTAACCCTAGCGTATAAATTGTAAAATACAATGATTAATTTTTTTTTTTCGAAAAATTTTAAAATTTGACTTTATGTGGCTCAGAGTATTAATATCGACATAGAGGGCTAAATTTTTTTTTACATTCTGCTGACGTCATTTTGTAATTATCAAGCGAGATGCCCGTCAATCAATCAAAGGAAAATAAATTTAAAAAAACAACAACAATAGTTCCACCCTAGTATGCGAATTGTAAAATATAATGAATAAAATTTGTTTTTATTTATTTATTTATTTATTTTTATTTCAAGAGCCCATATATTTTCATCCCAATTAAAAAAATTTTTAATTATTCAATTAAAATGTATCACACTCTTCCAAGAGGTGAACAAATTTTTTAGTAAGCATAAGGTCGACTTCAGAAGCTCAATATTGTGGTCAAAACATCATAATCAAAACGCTCTAAAATGGATATAAAGTAAATTCCTAAATTTAATCATTTTTTTAGCAAGAAATTGAATATTATAATGTTCACAATTTTTCAAATTTCAAAGCCAAATGTAATCGAAAAGAGAATAATGTTTGGTAATTCAGATTTCAGAAGCAAGTTTCACCTTTCACGAGAAAACATTAGAAACCTATTCATGGGTTTGAAAGCTAGGTTAATCGATTATCTGAATGATCGATTAATTATTTGAGCGACTAGAACAATTGCCAAATACAGAGGTAAATTCTTAAACGCATTCCTTTTGGATAATTTCGAGTCTTTCAATCATCTACCAAAAGAATGAAAAATCACTCCACCCTACAACAAACGTCGGGACCTTCGCTCCCTCCCGCTCCTTCTTCGACTTATCGAATGCTCACCTCGGCAAATCAACTTGACATTTTTCATCGGCGTCTTGTGATCGTTGGCACTATGACTGGGTTCATCTTTGACTGGTTCGATTTTCGGTTCAGTCCTGCTGGCACCATCTTCAACGGGCATGAAACCATTCAACACCTTGCCAGTGGCGTTTCTCGTATCCAAAGGTATCGACGGTTTAACCGGACTCAACTCGGGACATCTAATTTCACTCGATTGCTTCCTCTCTTTCTTACGAGACGAACATCCGTCGCATAATTTCTTCAACGTGACTTCGGCAGTTTGCACGATGCTACTGCAGTCGACGCATTTACGCGATTCGTTTTCTTCGGAATTTGCAGCGTGGCTCGACTCTTTATCGCGAGACTGGCGGCATGAACGGCACATCGGGCTAGCTGAGTCGTCGTCTTTGCACGTCTTACCGCAGGTATCGCAAACTTGGTGGGGCGAAGTTTTGGCTTTTTTCGAGCACGAGGTACATTTACAACACGAGTCCGTATCTTTTCGACACGTGTCGTGGGTTTTCTTCGATTTACTCGAATCGTCGAACGATTCGGTAGTTGTGTCGAGGGCGGTGGTTAGTATAACGGGCGTCGTTTCTTCGGTGTTAGATCCGAGACTCTTTTTTTTCTGCTTCGTGCTACCCGCCAGCATACACTTGCCGCATACCTTATCGTTGGTGTCGCTGATGTAGCGCGTTTTACATAATAAACATTCGGTTTCCTGTAGCCTGGAGCATTTGTCGCAGAATGCCGGAGTATCCGATGATAAAGAAGAGGGGAAAATGGCGTCACATTTACCGCAACGTACTGGCGCCGATGTAACCGTAGGTACCCTCATGTTGCACTGTACATCTTTCGACTTGGACATCGTCGAGCATTTATCACAGACAGGTACGTCACTCGGCACCGACGTCGTTACCGTCGAACCACATTTACAGCAATGCTGCGGCGTTACGTTTCCAATTTTCGTACTGGTTTGCGTATCTTTCGTTTTAGCCAGCTTTTTGGACGATACAGGCGTATCTTGGCGTTTGCATTTTTCGCACGTTTCCTCACCACGTTGGCACGGTTTTGCGGTCAGCACCGTGTGGCATATTTTACATTCGTACGATTCCTGCTTGGCTACGGTTTTGGGTTTCTTGGTGGACGATTCGCAGCATAATTCGCACGTTGTTCCGGACGTTTCCATTTTAACGCCGCATTTCTTACATTTTCCACTATCGTCTCGTTTACGTTTCTTACCGGCGGTTACGTTCAGCGGCATGCTCGATATGACCGCGTCCGTTTGACGCATCGTTTCCTTCATGGCCGCCAGAATAACCGACGTGTCGGGTAAAGTGGGCGAATTTTCGTCCGCCGGTTCTATCACAGATTCTAAATCGATTTCACCTTCTTCAGGTTCCGGCGTGGGTACCTTAGCTAGCTCGGGCTCGTCGATGGGTTTTTCCTGCGGCACCGATTCGATGGCAATTTCGGCGACTACAGGTTCTTGCTTTACTTCCGTTACTTCGGTAATCTCTGTAGCTTCGGTAGCTTCAGTAGGTACAGCGATAGGGACGGATTTCTTTTTATGTTGCGAACCCTTGGCTGCCTTTTTCTTCTTTTTATCAGCCCTAATGATAGTAACGGGTTGTGCGCCTTCTTGAGATTTGCCTTGGATTTTAATTATCAAACGTTTCTTTTTAGACGATTTCGCAGGCTTCGAACCACTTTCGGATTCCACTGCATTCGAATCGACTGCAGGTTCGATATCAATAGTAACCTTCTCGGGTTCCGGTTGCGGTTCCGTAACTGTCACTTCCGTTGGTACAGAGTCATCGTCAACTTCCATTTTCACTTCTGGAATTGTTTCGGGTTCCTCATCGGGTATCTTCGGCTCGTTTTCGACAATCGGCGAAATCTTCGGTATATTTTGCGCTTCGACGGTTACCAACGAAGGCTCGATTTCTGCACATCGAGGTTCATCCACGAGTTTTTCTTCTTCGGTATCCTTCTCAGCGGATTCCTCGCTTATCGATACTTCGTTTTCGATTTTTTCATCACTACGTAATTGTACGTCGACAGCTTCGCATTTCGTATTTTCCAATTCAACCGGAATAGGTTCGCATTTCGATTCGCAGCTATCGATCGTCTTTTCTTCGGTGGTGTCAGCGATGACCGGTGGCAGTGATTTGATGATAGGCTTTGAAACCGGTTCCGGTTCTGCGGGGCTTTTTATTTCTATTTCAGCTTTAACCGCAACTGCCTGACGATCGTGTTGCCTTCTGTGAGACGAATTGTGGTTTCCTTTGTTGTAAGGAGTATTGTTTTTCGTTCCTATTAGGGTGTTGCTGCTGGCCAGATTCGCTTTAGAATCTGTCTGCGTTCTGGACGAAGACGGGGTGGCGACGTTTCTCGTGTCCAGGTTCTCTCGGCGTTTTCTCGTTAATATGCTACTGGTTTTAACCTGAAAATAAGAAAATGAAAATATTAAACAAAATTCAAAAAAAAAAAAAAAAAAACTCTATAGAGAACAAAAAATTTTACGGATTAATTTTTAATTTTCAGGTATGAGATGTGAATTTAAATGAGTACAAAAAAATTATTGATTGAAAGAACTCTAAATACAACAACTCTTTGCTCATCTTTAAGACTAAAAGGTTGTTTTTTTTTTTTTCAAAAATCTCACAGTAGTTTTTTTTGTTGTTTTTTGTTTTTCAATTAAAAGGAAGTTATTAACGGCAGAGGTACGGTGAAGATACATTCTTGATGGGCAACTCTTCAACGACGACTTACTCAGTGCAAGTTTTAGGATAACTGCTTGATGGAAGGGGGTGGGGAAGGGGGAAAGATGGAAGAAGGGGGTAAGTCCTATAAAGTCAAGTGTGAAAGATAGTAAATTGTTTATATTAATCAAATAGTTAATATGTACTAAAAAGTGTAAGGGTTATCTCCGCTCGTTACATTTTTAGTTACGAGTAAAAAAAACACCTTAAAAAAAGAAAAAAGTTGTTGGCGGTTAGAGACCCAACACCCCCCCCCCACCTCCAAAAAACCGGATATGATTTTGGGGAGCTTTATTTTTTACCCCTAATTCGAATAATTACACTATTGAATTTATTTTTAATTAAAACAAATTTTTTTACCAATAAAAATTTTAATTTGTTAATTTTTTTTTTCAACTGGAATATATTTATATTCATTTTTATTATTAATAGTAATATCAATCCAATGATCACACCCAAGTAATTACATTCATCTTCTTAACTATGCCGCCACCCCCTCCACCGTCACTCTATCGACCGAACATCTTGTTATTTTAGCTTCGTACCTATTTATGAAATTATGATACACTTGGGAGAAAAAAAATTTCTTTCAAGTGTACATAATTTGAACTCGGTTTTTTTTTTTTTTTTTTTTTTGAAAAATGCCAACTCGTCATCTTTAGCTTTCTCCAAACTCGAGAACAGATAGGTCCATTTCATGATTGATATCCTAAAATTTCCGTTGAAGATTCTATAATGCCATCCACGAAACCAGGCCCTCATGTTTACATACACATATAAAAACGACATTTTTGGCTTTATAAAGAAAACGTTGCCAAATCTCTTCAAATTAACCAACTTTTTTATGAAATCGAATTGTGTGATTCGTGTCAAAGGTTCGCTCAGCATTCATTAAAATATCATTAAATTTTCTGGTTTATTAATAATATTATTTTCATTATTTTTAATTTTAATTTTTCCTTTTATTAAAAAAAAATAATTTAATTTAAAATAATAAATTTAATTTTAAAATAACTTTTTTTAATTATTTTTTTTTTTTTTTGATAGCTAAAAATAAAACAATTTAATTACATTTCTTTAAACTAAAAAACATAGACTATTATATATTGTCATCTCCGTAATTCTTGGTAATAAATGTGGCAACAAAATGCTCATCAGGAGGGTCTAGATTCGTGGACTGCACTACAATATTTTCATTTAATCCAACTTCAAGGTCCCAAGGTCAAGTACTCAAAACACAAAAATTAACCATTTCTCGACGCTTATTAAGGTACTTAAAAAAAAGAAACAAATTTCTAAAAATTTTATATGAATAAATTTTCAAACCTTCAACTTTTAAAATTTTCAAACAATGTTTAAATATTAAATTAAATTTCATTATTTACATATAAAATTTTAAAAATGGAAATAAAAAAAAAAATTAATAAAGAAATAAATGAATAATTTCAATTAGATCATTTTCAATAAATACTCTATTATTAAATTCATTTATCACAGAAATAATATTCATATCAACAATAAAAATTATTAATCAATTACGTAATCACGCTGAAATTGAATGGGAAGGAGAAAATCACACAAGCGTCTAGATTGCCATATATCAAAATTTCAGGGGCGCGAATTTTTCGAGCTGAAATTTTCATATATGGCAATCTAGACGCTTGTGTAATTTTTCCTTCCCAAAAAAATTACAATAATTCACAATATTTGCACATGTGGTGTAAATGGAGATGAGAGTGTAGTAACCATAATATGCTTTTTGATTAAAAGAAATGTAATTAATAAGGGAAGCGCGAAATCGTTTTATTTTTAGCTAAAAAATGATGATTAAAATCTGCTCCTTAGTGACAAAAAAAAATTTCCCAATACAAATAATGGTAAATCGAGATAGGAAAAACCTTGAAAATCTTCCATACATGCAGCTTAAAATATTCGAATATTGACGAATGATCTCGATGTATTTGTACATCAATTTTTAGCTGAGTTTTTAACATAATAATGACAGTCTACCTGATTCGGGAGGGGAAGGTCAGGGAGGGTGGGGTCTTCAAATCTTTGCGTTTCAGACCATTTCTAATCATCTGACAAATGTATAACTGTTTGGTATGGATATTTTGAATGATGATTTTTCAAAAACCAAAATTTTCGACACAAAAAACTGGTGTATACGAAAAAATTAATTTATAAATACAAATGAAAATTTTTAATTTTAAAACACCTTCAATTACTTATTTATGGTGAAATTTCGGTTTATTAATTTCCATTTATATAATAATTCAAATACGTCGCCATCAGCCTGCCCACAATTCGTTTCCAATAAATAATTTTTTTTTTTTTACTTTTTAATAGAGAAATAAATTTAATTAATTTTAAAATAAAATAATTCATTTTATTTTCTTTTTATCTCAGTTTTGAATAGAATATAAATTAAAAAATTTCAGTCAATTAAAAATATTAAAATTTAATTAATTTTTTACAATATAAAAATAATCTGAACATAAACTTACATTGCTGCTGAATCGATTCTTTTTCGTTTCAATTTCATCCAACGTGATCACTCGTCTAGTAATCCTTTTCGGTGGCAGATTGGCGATCATTCGTTGAATGGTTTCGGCTACGTAAAAAAAGTGAAATAATTAAAACAAATTGATTCCAATTATTCCCAACGGCGAATCTCAGAGCCAACAATAAATTCGAATACTGACTATCTCCGGCTTTCTGTCTATTCCTAGGCGGTCCCACATTCTTGACCGGCGTAGTCGGTATATTCCTTTTCAGGCCTCTGTGACGAGCGACATTCTTACGTTTTCGACTACCGTAAGGCCTCCACTTTCTGAAATCGTACACACCAAAATTAGTTCCTCCGCTACGATCACCAACAATAGTAAACGTTCGTTACGTACTTATTTCTTTTCGTAGGCGTCGCCACCATAGACATCCAAGTTGTATCGCCACCGCATTCTAATATATGTTTGTGAAATTCGGCCACAGGAGTGACCACTTTTTGGCATTTAGTACAAGTGTTCGATTGCGGTGTAGGGATGCTAGCTTGAATACCAAGAACGCCTACACTCTGCAACGGTCTCTTCATCGCCTATCGATACCAAACTTCGTTCAATATACAAATACAAAACGCACGCAAATTCGCCATCGCCGAAAACCTACCCAATTATGTCCGGGCGTTTGTTCCGACAGAAATTCGTAATTGGAACCGTACACGTTCGGATGCCGGTTCCATCGATGGTCTTCCATATCCCAGAAGTTATTATATCGGGCGAAACACGTGCCGCAGATGTAATTCCGCGATCTCGTCCATTCGCCGCTGAATACTGTTTCGTTCGAGGCGTCTAAATGGAGTAAATAAAATAATTATTTTCATTTCAGTAAGACAAACAATGAAAGCTTTTGTTAATTTCAAAATATAATCATCATTGAAAAATGTAAAAATAATATCACAAAATTCATTTTAAAAAATTAATTAAAAAAAAAAAACAGCCATGTAATATTATTGGAGCTGACTCCGTAATGTAGACATGTTCAGGCTTGTAATTAATGCTGTCAATGCCTCTATACTAACACCCAGTATTACGGTTGGAACTCCCCTCCCCCCCTCTCCACAAAACTTCTCCATCGCTAATGGAAAATGGATATAGTATGTAGTATATGTTTTGTCCCTAGTAATCGTATAAACACACATAATTTCAACTTGAGGCTCCTCAAGTCTTTCTCAGATTCTGATTATCTGCCACTCTTCAGACGCATTGTGACCCAAATTCAAGGAGCCACATTCTGGTCACCAACGAGTCCCACATAAAAAGTTCGAGCTTCATAGGTGAACTTATTGAGGAGATAAATTTCATGAAAAACTTCCCTCGAGTCATTTCTGGCTTTAGCTCCCCACCAAATTTACTTAATAAGCTGAACTTTGGATATGTTAATGTACACATTTCACTCAACAGTATAACTCCAAGGTGAAAAATTTCGAGGATTTGGAGCCCTTTCTACTACCTTAAAAATCTAATTGAACTATTATTTTGAGTTGAATCAAAAATCTGAAAAAATTACTCGCATATTTTTTTTAAAGAACCTCGGCTCAAATTTTGAGCAATTTTTGTCTACATCTTCCAGCACAATTAAATGGTGGTGGTTGTTGGGGAAGGGGGTGTGGAAAAGGAACTGAATGTATAAAGAAAGCAGTGGACATTTACCACATAATCACAAACGATCTAAAACGCGAAGACATGAAGAGTCTTCAGTGAAGACCCTTCACCCTTCTCCAGTGAAAGATTTAGGCACAGGCCATAGTGTGTAGAGTGCCTAAAAGCACGATACATCATGGGAGGCAACAAAGAATTCTCAAAAATACACATGCGTTTCTTTGTGACGTATACCGAAATGAAGAAAACAACGCAATGTTATACGTTGACAATGATAATCGCACAATTTGGACTTTTCTGCTCACATGTAGCGCTAGTGTTCCCATCGAAATACCAGTGATCGTGTAAATTATCAGTTCTCTTATCAGTTATCACCTTCCATAGTTCATTATTTTCAAGATAGTTGATAGTCAATAGTTGATTACCCAATTAAAATTTAAAATGTTACAATTTTTATTCAAAATAAATTACGAAAGTATCGCAAATTTCATTTTTATTATTACTTTGCACATCATATTCGCTGGTATTTTACTTCATGTTTCGTCCGTCGATGTCGTAAACGTTTCCACCGAAAAGTTCGAATTTAAACCCGCAATGTTCCTAATCATCCTCAAAATGACGTCACAAAGAAACACGTATGTTTGAGAATTTTTAGTGGCCAGCAGATGACATAACCTGCTTTCATACACCATAGCCAATTTGGGCACAGGCTACGAAAGCTGCAATTTTAGGCATCAGAATTTTGGAAATGGCAAATTATTTACAAAACAAATTAATACTTCATTTTTACGTTATTTTTTCACTTGTTTTCATTTTTTTTTTATTTTTTTTCATTTTTTTTAATTATTGTTTTAATTTTTCTATATGCATCTATTTTTTTTTTTTTTACTTATTGGATTTCATTAAATTTTTTAAAACGATTTACGAAGAAATTTAGATACATGCATTAATCATATTCTTGTAATTTTTTCTTCCTTAATTTTGTGTTTTCTTTGGGCATATAAAATACTAAATGGTAGGTACCTAGCTAATGTTTCTTAAAAATAGCATCCTAAAAATTTGAAGCGATTTTTCTCAATTTCAAACATAAATTTTATAATGTTTAGAATTTATTATGGATTTTTAAAACTTTGTACTATTTTTTCAATAATTTTTTTCAATGATTTAAAAAAAAAAAAAAAAAAAAAAAAAAAAAAACTCAAAACTAAAATAGCATCATAAAATTTGAAGAGATATTATGGATTTTTAAAACTTTTTAAATAATTTTTTTTTAATGATTAAAAAAAAAAAAAAAAGTTGAAATAAAATAGCCCTTTGAATGATTTTTTAGGTGACAAATTTCTCATCTGTGCAGCAACTAGTTGAGAAAATTGTTTGTTCTCAATTTTTTTATTCATTTATCATAATGGCGTCTTTAATTTCTAAAACTATTACGCTCGTTTAGGGTTTATATTTTGTTTAGAAGTTTTGCGAATTTCAAATGTTGATTTATTCTTTTTTATTTTATCCATAATACAGTAAAACCATGGAAATACCCCAGTCACCTCAAACGTAGAGAGGAAGTTATTATGACCTATATACACATAGGCCACTCTCTTCTTACTCACGGTCAATTGTTGAATACACAGACTACCGATACCCTACAATACCATTTGCAATGTTCCAATCACAATCGCCCATATTCCTACAAAATGCTCTAAATTTAGCAATTGCAGAAATATCTACTTTCCTCAACCTCAAGTAGAAATCATCCCAGCCAACAGCCTGATAAAAATCACCAACGTAATGAAATTTCTCCAGTTTGTCTCATTATGTTCCGAAATTTAACACAACTTAAACAAAAACGGCTCTAGCCACAGAGAGCTGTACATGTTATCAATTGAAAAAAAAAAATTATCATTCCTTTCATGGATCAAATAGTAAACTTTTCGATGAGGGGAAGGGGTGGGGGTTGATTTGTCGTCTAAAAAAACATATTATATTGCGAACCGAAAGAACATACTGAATTAGCCTAGTGTTTGAAAAAAAATAAATCCTCTATAAATCCATCATTTACCTCTCCCCCTCCCTCCAAAATCACGTGAGCTGTAATATCTTTCATATTTTTTTTTCCAACGAACTCAGTTCAAAAACATTAAATTTTCCATATTGCTTAATTTTTAGAATTTGAATTTTCAATTATATATTTCTCATCTTTCAATATGTTTTCGATGTTAATGTTATAATTATGAAAGTAATAGGTTCAACAGTTGCATTTTTTCCACAATATTTTTACGTCGTTTTTCTCCATCCAAGTACCATCTATCTCAGTCTAGAACCACTCACCGTTTGTTTCGTTTTCGTTACGTTCGCCTTCGGACTTCTCAGCTAGCGCGAGTCTGGTAGCGATAGTCGAGCGATTACGATCCGAAGCCGAATGTAAAGGCTCGTCCAACTCTTTATCCAGCATATTCGCTTTCCTCAACATGGCTAATTGCGTAGCCAACGGTAGTCTGGAGACACTCTGTATAAATCTACTATCGATATCGTCCGTTCCGTACATGTCTTGGAAACTCAACGGAGCCTGCGTATGTTTTTTCGACTCGTCTTCCAAACCGACTTCCGAGTACTCGTGACGTACGCCTTGATCGTGCGGCGACTTCTTCATTTCCACTCGACCTTCCATGCAATTCTCCAAATTATACCTGCGAGGGGAAATACACGTGAATATTTCGAATGTCGCTGAAAAAAACTCTCCATCACCTCGCGAATACTAACTTGACATTGCTGCAGACGTTTTTGTAAAATTCAGTCTCGTAGTCGGCAGTGGTGATGATAGTACTTCTGTACTTCTGCTCGGTGTACTCGATATTGGCGCTAAACGCAGATACCACTCTTTTGATATTATTACGACCGGAATGAGCGGATTTTTTGTGCCTTCCCATTTCAACCGTATTGATGAACACTTGAGCACACTGATTGCATTTAAAATTCTTGCCATTTTTATTGGTCGTCGCTCCTTTAATCTGCAACAAATAGATCACGTTAAGTACGCTAACACGAGTATCGATCAGGAGAGGGGGAAAATCCATACGCCGGAGAACTCTACTCGACGTAGGCGTTAAACTACGACAATCAATCGAGTCATATTCTCCTCATACGTTTATACATCTCATCGAGTACGCCGCAATGTCCGTATGAAACCTGGTTACGTTTTCGTATATTTCGAAAATACCTACGTACTCGTACGCTACACACGCCAATGCCGAAAAACAAGAGTGTAAAATTTCTAAAAAAAAACACCAACGCTTGATCGGCCTCCAAAATCCGTCGAGAATCAATTACAACGCCGCGAAACCTATTACCAGTTGCTAAGTTACCCATTTCCATAAGACTACTCCCTACGTTATGTTTTCATTCGGTATCCTCTTTGCAAAGGCTACGTTTCGATCGTTCGCTTTATTTCACCGTGTACGCGATTTTCTTTTTTCGTCTGTTTCTGTTTTTTTTTCTACTATCGAATTCGCGAGCGAAAATTAAACGGGCACAGAGGCGGACAATTTTGCACATGTCACGATAGATCCCCATACAACTGTAGGTAAATTACGCAGCTGAAGACATTCTAAATTATAACCATACAGGGATTACACGAGCGAACAAACGCAATATAAAAACTCTTCGCTCTTCGCTGATACAAGTATACGCGACGCAATCGTTAATCGAATTTACCCGCAAAATACGAGGAAGAGCGAAGTTACACTGAGCTGACCTACAGTATCGTTGTTTTCCCTCTTATTATAAATACGACTGAGTAGTGCTTTGTTCCTTGATATTTTTTTTTTTTTTTTTTTTCGTAAACCTCGTAGTTAATATTCGAACAATTGACTGTAAATGTGTTCATTTTAATTTTTTTTTCTATATGTAGATAATAAATCCAAAGATATACGTAGAGAACATAACTATTATGGCAAGTAAGGTAAAACGAATATTTTTACCTTTACTTGAAAAACTTTAAAAAATAAATAAATAAATAAAATAAATAAATAATAATAATAATAATATAATATATTAAAAAAAAAAAAAAAAAAAAAAAAAAAAAAAAAAAAAACATAAGCAGCTATGCCACATCACTAGAGCTGAATTATTAACTAGGGCTTGTTCACATATGAAGGTAATTTTGCTAAGTAAACTTCTAAACTTCTCAACCGTACAGGCCACGTCTATTACCGAGTCCAAAACCTATAACCTGCCCCTTCGAAAAACAACTAAAAAACATAATTTGAAATTTACAGTACTTTTTGTACGCAATAATTACAGAAATCCATATTTTTTAAATTTCAGGTATTTGAGGCTTCTCAAGCTCTCCTAAAAATTTTGGTCATCCATCATTTCGCATCGATTTTGACTCAAATTCAAGTGGTCGTATTCTAGTTACATGCGAAGTTTGACCCATCTAGGTCAATTCAGTGAGGAGATATGAGAGATTCATGAAATTTACCACCATAATTTTCCCTTCGAAAATCGCTTTTTTTGCACCAATTCCTCTATATATGACTTCAGTAAGCTACAACTGACTTATCTTATTCGCTAGGGCTCACTTAATTACCTATTATTTCTTCTTTGGATCAAATAATAGACTTTTCTATGAGGTAGGGTGGGGGTTATCAGTCATCCAAAAGATCATATTATATAGCGAACGATAAAAATCCATCACTGAAACCCACCAACCCATCATTCTCTAAATTTCCAACCTTTCATTTATTCTCAAATGTTTACGGCCATAACCCCTCCTTCTCCCCTGTAAAATGACGTGCGAACCTGAAAGTGGCGTACAACATATTTCTCATCACTAGTAATCATATACAAGTAGGTATATAAGTTAAATCTTATCAAATCTGAATTATTAAAACTCCTCAAGCCTTTCTCAAATTTCGATCATTTGCCATTTTGAACCCATTTTGACACAAGATTGAAGAGTCGTATTCTGATCACGAACAAATTTCACACACGAACTTCGTATTTGAATTTCAACACTTAAGGCTAATTAGTATAGGGAAAAATCATTTTTTCTTTTGTTAAAGGACAAAAGCATGAAAAATTACAGTATTGCACTTCATAAAATCTTCATCATCTTCGAACATATTTTGAATAAAATAATAAAAAATTAATTTAATTAACCATTTTTTTTTTTTTTTTTTTTAATCATACGCTGTGTACAGCTCTGGGCTAGAGGCGAATTTATTTTATTTTATTTCATTATAATTATCATTATTATTATTATTTATTATCATTATTTTCATTTTTCATTTTTTTTAATAAGTGGCTAAAGTGATGTTGAACGTAGGAAGCCAAGTAGGTGTGATATGTTAGTAGGACTGTTACGAAGAATTAGTTTCATTTCATTTTGTTGGAAGCGCGTTTTTCGCTGAGCAAAGATTTTAGGCATTCGACTAGGACATAATACTGTACATTTTATAATTTTTTCTTTACATAAAAATGGTCTATCATGAATTTTTGGTTCAATTAATTTTATTTCTTCAATTATAATTATTAATATTTTTTTTTCTTGTAATTCGACTTTATATATACATGAATACATGATCAATTATAATTAACTAATTTTTTATCAACTGTTTCAATACCCGTTTTTTCTAGAGCTATTCGAATGTAAACCTCAATGAATGGATTTTAAATACAAATCTAAAAAAAAAAAATTCTTTAAAATTTAATTACGTCTTCATGGCCAAAGGACAACATCGCGCTACACAACACCATGAAATATTACGAGAACAATTTTAGAAACAATTTTGTATCACCGTGATGCGCAATCAACAGCTGTATTATTCATTTATATCAATTAAAAATAATATTTACAACTTTAGAGTATATTTTTGGTTGTTAAATTTTTATAGACTATTCTCCATCAGAAATTTATCAATTCTTTGGTTTACGTCTGTAGATCAAATCATGAAAATTTTTCACTTCGTCGCAAACTGCATTATGGCATAATACATATTTCAAGCAATGAAGTGAAAATATCCACAATTGCACGATAAAATTTTACAATACAAAAAATCGATTCTAAAATAGGCAGAAATATTTGAGCTAGTTTTTTTTTTTTTTTTTTTTTTTTTTTTTTTTTAAGTAGAAAAAGGAACCCTGAAAATTAAAACTTCAAAATGAGAAAAAATCGATCCTGAGGCATGTAGAAAAAATTATATGAATGAAAATCGAAGAAAAAAACATAAAAAAAAAGAAACAGATATCCTGTTCGCTACCTTAAAACCACTTCCCTCCTCCCTCTCATTTAGTCTACCCCATTTTCTCCGTGCCTCTGCCCTTTGCTGCAGTACATGGCAAGTTAATGAAGAAAAATAAAATAATGTAAGTAAGGATCTCAAAATGAAAAAAATAATGAAAATTCATTACTGCCCAAACATTTATGAAAACTATATAAATATTCATCAATATAAGAAGAAATGAAACACCGAAACACCAAAAACTAATTTTCGATAATACTAGTAAAAATAATACGTAAGAATTAAAAAATGTATTTCTCAAGTTGTAGTTCTTAAAAACACAGAAAAACCAGGGCATGAGAAACTCTCAAAAAAAAAAAAAAAAAAAAAAAAAAAAAAAAAAAAAAAACAGGTAAAAAGTGACACATCTCATTTACGTCATTTACGGTATGAATCATTGCTACGTGGTTAAAATGAACGTACTTCCAAATAACGAGGATTGCGATTGAAACTCATCTATAGGGTTTTTCATATTTTTGAAATTTACCAAAAGCTACATTTTACGTGAAATACCATTTTTGCAATCCACATAACGTAACATAAAGATAATACATTGGCTACATGCTACGTACTTAGTGATACTATATCTATCGGTATTCGTAATGAAAGCGAGTGTTTCTACACTATTTCGCATAAATGCTAAATAAATAGGAACGCGTTGAGAATATTGACAATCACCCCTTTCCCCCTGGAAATCCTACTCACCTTAATAAACACATATCATCGATTCGGTCATCAAAAAAAAAGAAAAAAAGAACGCGTACTTACACACGGCAGCGTTTGCACACCACTAAAATCTGCCCAATGACGTCATCCTTTCTTAACCCGGACTATACTTTCAAAGAAAATTAGTTTGGCCGAAATCTGGTTGTTTTACCTCGGGCTGTTCCCCAGTAAGAAAAAATAAATAACGCTAAGAACATCTCATTAGTATTGAACATCAGTGTTACCAATATTTCAACGAAGATCGCACACAGGCTGTTCCAACATATTTGCCGATAATAACATTTTTGGATTTTTTCACTAGATTTTCAATAATGTTGTCCTATTTTCTACTTCTATCATTCTGCCTACCTTTCAGACGGCCTCATATAAAAACGTAGTATTTTGTAGGATTCAAAACTATCTCTGTCCAGGTTTCAATCGAAATTCTCAATTACCTGAGGTTTGAACTATATTTTTTTAAATATTACAAGGCTTAATTGTGGAGTTGAAGAGTAATTCATTGATAAACTCACGAATTTTTATTCAATATTAAAATTTGGTCATCAAGAAAAATATTCATTTTTTTTTTTCACAAAAATTATAATTTATAACACGAAAGGAGAAGAGTGTGATAATACACAGCTACACACTTCATAAATTTTACTCTCATCGCCAATAAACTATGATCATTATCTTTTATGAAAAATTACACCGCGCATATTTATTGGGGTGTAGCAAAAATAAAACTAAAAATAAAAATCTTCGATTACCATGAAATTAAAAAAAATATATATTGTTTAGCCCACAATTTTAAATGGGAATCCGTTCAATAACATATGGAACATTCTAGCAATTCATTCATAATACAACATTGAAAAATATTTTTGACATTTACGTTCGAGAACTATATCGTACAACTGAACAAATGATCAATTTATAATGATAATTCAATCACATCTAAAGTCTCATTCCCACGTATCAAGTTTAGTGGCTGGTAAGTTGGTAAGTTGACGTTAAGTTGATCAGGTAGCTGGTAAATTGTTAATTACACAACAACCTACACTTGAATTAACCCGAAGTACATCCAATGCAATCATCTGATGATAACAGTGATAATCAATGTTATTGTTTTCATTATTTTTGATTCTGATCCCGTTTAAGGGTATATTTCATATACACAGTTCTTTTTTTTAGTATAACCAAACTTCGCAGGCACTATATTTTACCTATATGGGAACCAAAATTGATAACGCTAAAAAAGTGACATTTTTGAGAGTAAAATTCTTCGTGAGTTTCTTAGTGATGGGAATATCGACCAAAAAAACATATCGATATCAATATCGATATCAGCGATACATATCGATATATATCGATATACCAATATCGATATCTACATTTTTTTGCATTTATTTACATGAACCTGTGCAATAGCAATTTAAGGTTTTCATTATCAAAAATTTAAAATTTCACCATTTAATTATTTTATTAAATCTAAAATCACGTCAAAAATACGTAGGTACAAAAAAAAATTTGATAAAAATTAAGTCGATTTTGATGCAGATACTCCAACAATATTTCCAGCGTTTTTTTTTGTTTTTTTTTGTTTTTTGGAATATCGATACATTTTGTGATATCGATATATATCGATATTCAAAGACATCGATATATATCGATATTACCATTTTGATATCCCATCCCTAGAGTTTCTTACGAAAACTTTTGAAATTTGAAAATGAAGAAGATAACACACTTCTTTTTGATTTGTTCAGAACGAAAAATTCAAATTCCAATTTATAGGAAAGTTATAAGCTGTGAAATATGGCCTCCTCAAAAGCCAATTTATTTTGGCGTTTTTCTCGACAAATAATCAATTAATCAAAAAAACCTTCTGTGAAGTTTCTCAAATTCTTATTATTGGTGTATATTTCAAATTTCAAGTGAAACAGATTAGTAGTATTTGAGAATTAAAGTTGCGAAAATGGCCATTTGGCAGGCAAACCAGTATGCAATCGTGTACGTAGAATAGACCCTTAATATAAAGTTTTTTTTTAGTTTTTTTTTTTTTTGTAAAATGTATGAAATCACTTAAATTATCCGTATCAATTATTACACTATCATCTTTCAATTGCAAAATTAAAGCATTCATTGCGTAATTTTTTTGGAATTATTTTTATAATTTTCATGAGACATATCCCACAACATATCGTGACATTCATAAATTTCAAGAAATTTAATGATCGTATTACCATCCTAATTATCCATTTTTATTTATTTGAACATCAAATTAACATAAAACGAATGAATATTAACAAAATACACGTTTCCAATAGCGCATCATCCAATCACAAGATGTTTTAATAGTCACGTGATCAGATACTTGAAGGCAAGTGTCAACTAAAGTTGAACCGATTCTACTATAATTGCCACTCATCAGCGGTGGACAAGTTGCGAACAAGTTGACTTGCTAATTTATTCACACGTGGAAAGTAAGAGAAAAGTATCCTGAAGCAAATAACTTGATACGCGTGAATGAGGCTTAAGCGGTTTTTTTTAATACCCATTTGATAACAGCCGCCATTTTGGAAAAAGCTCTATAGCTAAAGTTCTACTAAGAACTTCCCCCCCCCCGGCACTTCCACATTTCTTAACACTTTAACAATTCATGATGCAACATTAAGGTGCGTCCACACGAGGATGATCAGCTTGTTCAGCATGGATGATGAGCCTAGTCTGATCAGCCTCGGATGATCAGATGTCCACGTCCATTCTTGTTCAGCTTTTTGCCTTCGATAGAAGCACTTGGCACATTCGATTACAGGAAAATATGCGGAGGAGAAAGTGAAATACTACATTTCTATACGTCTTTGCTCGATATTTTCCAAATAAAGTCTGTCCTTATGAGGGATACGCGGCAAATGACAACCGATGGTGGCCAAAAGTGGGATAGCATGAGTAATTTCTACCCTATCCAACACCCCCACCCCTAAATTGTATCATATTTCAATTTTACAGGCTGAAATCAAATTATCTTTACATAAAAATTATAAATTTTGTAACCAAAAATAAATGTTCAAAATTAATATTTTGTATATTTAATAAACTACTTGAATAGTGAAAAAATTGATAAAAAAATTTTAAATTATTGCAGTGTTTTAGGTGTTAAATTTATGAAAAAAAATTGTTATTAATAAATTAATGATATTAAAAATATATTATTAATGATAAGTTTATTGTTATGTTTTTTTTTTTTTTCAGATAAAACATAGTAGGGCATGATTTTTAGTAAATTTTCTGTAGTAAATATTTTAATTTCAGAGAAATGATCAGATGGCCAAAAAAAGTTACTTTCAGGTGCTAAAATTATTATTTCATTGAAGAATTTATTATAATCATATGAAATAGCGAAAAATTATATTAGGATGAGCGAACGTGGATGATGCAATCGCGTCCACACTATTCATCATCCTTTGAACAGACCGACATCAAGTCGATCGAGGATGACAGGCTGATCAGCTTCGTTCAGCTCTATGGCTAATCATCCAAACGTCCACGCTACATTCATCTCAGCCTAATCATCCAAGCTGAAAGGGGCTGATTATCCTCGTGCGGACGCACCTAAAACTATTTTCGAAACTTCAATACGAAACCTATATCGTACAACCGAACAAATTTAATCAATTTGCAACTTCGACCATACACTATGGACTGCTAATGGTCGTACAGAAACGAACACCAAAATGAAGCAAACAATAACAACATCATAGATGTGCTCGCGCATCCGTAGTGATATTTCAGGAATGAAAATTAAAACGTAAGGAAATTTTCAATGATAAGAATATTAAATCAACATCAAACTACTGATTTAATTTCATTAATAATACTCAATAATTAAAATTACATTAAAGAAAGCATATTAATAATTATTTCAGTGAAACTATGCATCGTCAGCGCATCTAACTACTGTTGTTGTTGGATTCAGTTTCTACAATTTGAATTAGCAGTCCATAGTATATGGTCGAAGATTTGTAATGATAATTCAATCACATCTGAGCGGTTTGTTTACTACCAATTTGATAACAGCCACCATCTTGGAAAAAACCCTATAGCTAAAAAGTTCTGCTGAGAAACCCCCTCCTCCCCTTCGCTTCCACATTTTTAATACAATCAAGATAATTCGACGAAAAAAATGAACTCACTTTTTCTTCGCCCGTTGACTCCTTCTCGATCTCCATCGCATCGGCATCATGGGACTCGGCATTATGGGCGACCAAATCCTCCTTAGTGCGAAAGCGAATCTTACAGATAGCGCAACCGAAGTACCTTTTGCTGTGCATTTCGCAAATATGCTTCAGCAAATCGCTCAGATCGCTGAAAGTTTTATTTTTGCAATACACACAAGGTTGTTGTTTACGTTTCGGGTGGTGATGCTGCAAAACGTGTTTTTTCCTTTTGGTGGTATCGGTGAATGAAAGTTCGCAGAATAAACACATCATCGACGTCTCTAACTTTCCGCTTTTGGGTAAATCTTCCATTTCGACATCGTCTAATTTGGGCGACGGGTTATTCGTTTCTTCGACGGACTCGTCGATTTCGTCAACGCGCGCTACCTCGTCGGCCGATTTCTGCGAAATTATATTCAAATTTTCGCATTTCTTCGAGTGCCTGAGTTGCGTGCGTTTTTTCGAGAACACCATGTTACACGTTTCGCACGCGTACAATCTGCTACCGCCTCCGTTATCCAAAGCCAAAGGCGGATGATCGGTTAGATGCGAGCTTAGTTCGGATTTATCGTCGAACAGGCATTCGCATATGCTACACCAATAGGAGGCGGTTTTCGATTTCGGATTCATGGCCAACTTATCGGTGGGCGGCTGCGTTTGGAACATTTGAGCGTGTTTTTCGGACACGAAATTCGGATTTATGTGATTCCGATAGTAGTGCTTCTTCAGGCTGAACATTTTGTGGTAAACGCCGGAGCAAATGTCGCACGACAACATCGGCCTGCCGTTCGGCAATTCGCCGACGTGAATGGCGGCGCTGGTTTGAAAGGCGAAATGCTTCTTGACCGTATCATCGGGCGGGGTCTCTTCCGACGGGGCTTTTTCGGCTGGCTCGTCTACAACCTTCTGGTCGGTCGAAGAACTCGCGATTGCGGTATCAGCGATGGATTCGTCAACGGTGACCTCTTTGGTAGGCGGCGTAGCGATACGCGGCGGTAACACGATGTCGACGTTGAACGTAGGAATAACGGGGGTACTCTTAGCCTCATCTTTCTTGGGCGCTACGTTCAACGGCGTAGCTGCCTGCACGAGCTGATGGGCTAACCTAGTATACTCGGACTTGGCGGACAATCTCCTCTTCTTCTTTTTCAGCACCTGCACAACAGGCGGTTGCGTCAACGCTGCTGTGTGCTTGGTCTCCGGCTGGCCGGCTGCATTTGATAGAATAGGCATGACGCGCGAGCTAGCGTTCCCACCTATAGGTATGAGACTAGGAGGCGGCGGATGTAGTTTCGTCAACACCACCGAATTACGCGATCCGTTCGACGGAATCGGTTTTAAAAAAGGCAAACTAATTTTTTCGCTATTGGTAACTGAAGAGCAGACTCGTTCTACGCTCAATGCGGCTTCGTCGATCGACTTCTTGGACGCGCCCGCATTCTTCTCCAGCTCGATATCGGTACCGAGCTTTTTCAGTCTATACACCACGTTATCTTCGTTCAGCGGTTTACGGAAATTCGCTATACTCTCGATGGGCACCATAGGCGGCGGACTACGACGGCAATTCGTCTTACGCGGGGTCGCATTCGCCACCTGTTTCGGTATCACCGTTAGAGTCGGCGGCATTCTCGAATCCAACGACGGTTTACGCTTCAACTGCGGCATCGCCGGACTACAGCGATCGTTTTGGTAAAACGTCGGTCTGGTTTCGGCGCTCGTCGAGTTATACCTGAAACCTTTACTGTTGACTAAACTAATCAAGCTGGTTTCGCCGCTTCCGATACTGGTCGGCAGGATCTCCAAATTATTACTATTGCATCGAGCCTGGAATTGGCGCGATTTCAAGAACTGCTGGAACATACGGAAATCCTCCGCTTCCGGCGACGATTGCTGTTGCAGTTGTTGCAGATGCCGCAAGTGTTCCTCTTCGGTGGCCGACGTGTGAAGCTTATTCACGATGTAATTCAGCCGCGAATTAATCCTATCCATTTTGCTCGAGTTACCGCTCGAACCGCTCGTCGGCGTCGACTCGTACGGCGGCATAAGTAGATGCGATAACGACGGTACCACTTCGATGGACACGGGCGACAAACGTTGCAAATTCACGCCCGAATTACGCTTCGTCGTCGAAGAGGATTTTCTGCTTTTCATGGCACTTCTGGCGGTCGAGCGTCCGCTATCTAAATTTATAGTGGTTGTATTCGACCTCGAGTGATTCTCGTTCGCTAACGAGTTGAATATTTTACAGCCTGTACAAAAAAAAATCGAAAAACTAATTAAAATGGATACGGGAAAATACTTATAATATAAGACAAATTAGACCAGGGCTTATTTTACGTGTGCAAGTGTCACATTTTATACAGTTAGCGAATAAAGTGTGCAGTTGTTGAAATTTTTATCCTCTAAAATAAGAATATAATGAAATGTAAGAGATCAAAATACTCTACAATTTTTAAAATTGCACAAATTATATTTTGTAAATCACAATTTCTCGTCAAACATTGACAACGAAAAAATTACCAAAAAATAACTATAAGCATAGATTAACAATACATAGATGGCCCACGGTATATACGAATTTATCACTCATAAATGTTGAAAAAGGAGCCAGAAAGTTTTTTATCAATATCTAGGAAAAGAATGGAAGTCCGAATAATGCACGCTAAATTACGACGTTGCCAGATGCGTTCAATGTTGAAGCATCACTTTCACTATCACTGTCGGCTATTTCGGGCTGATAGGCACGAATGAGGTAACCTAATCTAAATTTGAGGCAGGGTCGGGCAGAATCAAAAAAAAAAACGATCCGAATCACGAATCACGAATCAAAATTAGTTTAGGATACAAATCACGGATCATATTTAAAAATGTGATTCGAATCACGGATCATACTTAAAAATGTGATTCGAATCACAGATCATACTTGAAAATGTGATTCGAATCACGGATCACGAATCAAAATTAGTTTAGGATACAAATCACGGATCACGGATCATATTTAAAAATGTGATTCGAATCACTGATCATATTTAAAAATGTGATTCGAATCACGGATCATACTTAAAAATGTGATTCGAATCACAGATCATACTTAAAAATGTAATTCGAATCACGGATAAAATTTTTTTCTTCAAATAATTTTGTAGTGCAAAATTATGAATTGAAATACCGTGCGTCCTAGTGATTCGGGTACAATCAGCGCAAAAATCTCAATTCATTGATAACATAATAAAAGTTAAACAACAATTTTTAAATCAGAAGTTATTTTTAAAATCACTTTAATGAATTCAAAGCCTGATAAGCTCATTTCAACTGCATTACAATTTCTTTGTATTTGAAAAAATCAATTTTAAATAATTGGAAAAGAGATTTTTTCGCTGATTGTACCTGAATCACTTGGACGCACGGTATATAACTTATTAGTTGTAAATTGTTGCTTTGAATGCTTTGTTTGTTTCTTTTTTTTGGCTTCTGAATTTGAAATTTTGAATTCAGGATTCGCTGATTCGCGATTCGGATAATAGCAAAAAAGTATTCGGATCACGGATCACAGATCAATTCGATTTAATGATTCGGATCACGGATCACGAATCATTAATTTGAAATGGATTCGAATCATTGAACGGATCAAAATTCGTGATCCGAATCATAATTCGGATCACGATGATTCGGATCACGTTTATTCGGATCATGCCCAACCCAGGTTTGAGGTAAGGAATGTAGGTCTGAAAATTCCAAGTCTGAAGGTTTGAAGGGTGGAATAATTGAATAATATAGTAAAAATTGTAGGAATAAAATAATATTAAAAAAAATAATAATAATAATGAAAAACTTGGAAAAAAAGTTGACCGAAAAAAAAAAAAAAAAAAACGTGAGCGGCAGTAGAATTCAAACCCTAGACCTCCAGCACACCATACTCTCATTCACAACATTCAGCCACAGGTTTGGCTGCAGAAATTGCCTGAAATTCCATGTACATATGTTGCACTGAAAGATGGATAGTCTACATGTTCATTTCAAGGATTGATGATGTTGCAATGGCATGCATTATTCGGACTAGCGAAAAGAATTGAGTTATAGCGCCGATCACGAAACTTGTTACTTCAACGTTGATAACTATTTTTCTAAAGTAGAATTCAGTATTAAAATGAATATTTTAGGGATATATAGAAAAACTTTGAAGTTTAGAAATGAAATATACGCATTTTGATCAGTTGTTCCAAGATTGTAGACGAACCACATCACCAAATTTAATGATTTTTGGACCAATTTCATTGGAATGATGTACTCTAGGAGGCTACAGAGAGATTTTTTTCAATTTTTTCATCCCCACTTCAGTAATGAAAGGTACTTTCATTGCAAGCTTATATTTTTTCCCAAAAGTAAAAAATTGAAAAAATCGTCTCTACAGTATCTTCATGAGGATAAAAACTGAGAATCACTTCTAAGCTATCTGTACGAAATACTATAGAGATGAACACCAAAAACATCGAAAAATAGGTTGTAGGAGGAACTTTTCACGTTGTCAATACCATAACATAAGGGTAGAGCAGGGAAACCTTGGAGAAAAATCTGCTATTCAAGTTGAAGAGAGATATATTAGAAGTACAAAAGGAAATGGCATTTTTCATTGTTTGAGAACCACTAAATAATTAAACGAAAATAGTACAGACACTTAGGAACGATTTAGACTATTTCAGCGAAGGCACATTCGCAATAGCACGGGAACTTTCAAAATCTTTGTTTTACATGAATTGTAACGGATATTAACAGAAAAAAAAAACCTATTTAATTTGGATGTAAAATAGAATAAATAAAATTTAAAAAATAAATAAAATAAAATGAATGACTCTTTTCTCTATTTTCAGTAAGTTTTTTACAATAAGTAATTCACTTGGAAGCAAATTTGAGGAATAATATTACAGCACAATTTTACCCATTAGGAGGGGGACACGAAAAACTAATTTAAGGATGTTTTCGATTTACGCCACAGCGAGCATTAAAATACAGCTGATCGATAAAAACTTCAGATCAATTTTTGGCACAGCCAAGCGACAATTTTCCAATGAAAAACCTTGAAAAATTACGTCCCGGCGTAATATTTAGACAGTCTGTGCTATTAGATTCGCGCGTAAAGAGCGATACCGACCTTGATTTTCACCCATGAGAGCAGCAGCCGCTGCCGCAGCGCCGCTTGAGATCTGTGTGTTTAAAAACGGACTATGAACTAGCTGCTGTAAACTCAACAACGGATTGGCACCCGCGGTTCGAGATCTGGATGCGTTGCCGCGATTCTGCGACGAAGTTCGCCCGTGATTCGAAGGCGACATTTCTTCGTCGTCGTCTTCGCTGGTATCGATACGTAGTCTGGGCTCGTCATCGTCCTCCTCTTCGTCGCTGGAAGAGCCGAAATTTATCTCTTCGATATCCTTCATATAATCCACCTCCGAACAGGAGATACCGCCTCGGTCCTCCATGGGGCGTTGGTTCGGATACGAACGTTTTCACCTGTTAAAAGACGACACAGAAATTGTCAATAGAAAATAAAACGAACGAGTCTGTTGAGGGCTATTTTGTACGAATGTGTAATTTATTAATAAGTTGTACTGTAAAATGTATCCACACTACGTTTTTTCGCTCTTTTACTTCTATACTCGCATTCGGCCATTTTTTTATTTTTAAAAATAAGTTTAGCGCGAAGCGATGATTTGAAATTTTTATTTCAAGGGCGAGAATCGAACGTGACCTAATTGTAGAGAAATAATTCGTTTCGTATTCATAACACACCATTTTTTTTTCGATTGGCGAACTAACAGTGGAGCAAAAACGAAGAAATATTGATTAATTCATTTATTAAATATGGAGCAAACAATAAATCTCATTCTGATTAGTAACATTTCGACCATTTAGGATCGTGAATTTGATTACAAAATCGATTATTTTTGAGACATGCATAATTTCTCTGGTGATGAAACGTATTTCAAAAAGTACGTCAGAAAAAAATAATATTCACTCCCTTTCTTCATAATAAAAATCAATTATGTTCAACTCCGCATGAAGTGAATATTTTTCATAGGCTCAGACAAAAACAGAACTTTTTCCTTCACGTGGCATGTACAGCTACAAAGCCATTGAGATATGTTAATGATGTCTAGAAATCAAGGAAAACAGTAATGGGGAAATTCAGGACCGTTTTATAAAGAAGAAAACATGTACAAATAACACGATGTCTAAAACATAAGAATGACAAATTTTTATTGAAATTAACACCGTAGCGAATTTTAAAACTTGACTCAAGACTCAATTTTGACTCCTGAAATTTCACTTCGACTTCGTAGCAAATTTCAAACCTTCACACAGACTCCCGACTCTCCATGTAGTATTATATCAATTTTATACTAATGAACTGATATCGAAGGAGTGAAGCCTTCCAAAGAGCTGTGAAATGAATTTAATTAGTTTCGCAATTATGTTAATTAAATTAATAATCTTTCCCAATTTTTGAAGTCTACTGGCCTAATTAAGAAAATAAAAATTACACTACTCTGAAAAATTTCCGAAATTAACACGCTTTCGGTCTAAATAGTCGTAAAATCACACCTTGCCTCTAGCCACAGCAATTGAACAGTGCACACGGCACATAAATCGAGAAACAAAATAATAAAAATAATCCTGAATTCAAAAAAAAAAATTAAATAAATTCTTTGAAGCAACACATTTTCGCGCTGGTCATTCATAAATCAATAGTCAGCACGGTATACTGTATGCAAGTGATAAGGGCTTGCAATAGACCAAAGATTTCAACTTCAACTCCGAAGTGATCTCGGATATCTACTTTGAAAATTTGACCAACCTTTAATTCTTGATTTTCGAATCACTACTGAAATATGATTCAAAAGGAATTTTAAAACTTCACTTCAACTCTATTTTGACTTTAAAGTCATCTAAAAATATCTATCCCATTTTTAAAAAATTCTATATTCAATTAAAGTCACGATGAATTAAAAAAAATTCTTCAACGATAAATTTTTCAGCTTCTTCCTTCATCAATTTACAAATTTAAATTGATAAACGTACAGAATACACCACAATTTCAGAGGGAGGAGGAGAGTTGGGGCTGAACTTCAACTAATCGAGAAATAAAAAAAATTCTACAACTCGAGAAATTGCAGGTCATGTCTCGTTTCTGGGGTGAGAGAGGTGAAACAAAATTGCGTTCTATTTGTACTTTCCCAAAAAATTAAAAAAAAATATATTTTATCGTTCTCATCGAGATGGTGTCTGTAAAATTCAAATTAAAATTTCAAAAAGTAACACAACGAAAATTTTTCAAGCTTTTTTGACAATTAATAGCTGATTTAAGAGCCTATAAGCGCATTTTTCCCCAAATATTATTCACAAAAGAAATCAAAAATGTCGATTCACACAGTTTTTTTGCTTTCAAAATCAAAACTGTAATTACCACATTAAACAGAACATAAAATTATGCGTCAGAAACAACAAGTCCTAATCTATTTCGATGACAGAAGAGTAGGTGAAATTTTCAAAACTTGGAAAATATCCATTTTTCAGGAAGAAAAATAAAATAATTAATATAGGAATAAAAGTTCAAATAATTTCAATTGAATTATTTTCAATTGATTAAGCAAAAAACAAGGAAATTTTCTGAAATGGAAAATGATTTTGTTACTTTCACGATGGGACGGCTGTAGAAAAATCGAATATAAAATATATTCGGTCACTTAAGTTATAAGGAAGTAAAAGTTCCCAGCTAATTTAATTATTTGACTTGCGATTACAAACTTATTTTGTGTCCATTCTTTTGAATTTTTATACATTTTTATTGTTGTTATTTTCAACGCGTTGATTAACAAAAATTTTTTAAAAATTAAAAGGAAACAAAAATACAAAAATTTCGGTTAATCTTTACCCCCTCCTCCATATATAGTCAAAAGCCGTTGAAAATCTACTCGAATACTCGAACAACTACAGTGCAAAGAATGTACAGATTATTTTTGAAAAAAAGTAAAATTCAACGATTTTTGATTTTATAATACCACTTTTGAGTCAAATCTGGGGAATAATGGTGCCTCAAAAATTAAAAATGTTGAGAACGTAAAAAAATTGATTCATACTCTAAAATCCATTTATTAAAAAAAGTAATTTTAAAATTTAGAAGGCCTTTATTCAAAATTTTGATCCTCCTCACCCCATTTTGGGGTTGGAGGTTTGGATTATGGTTAAAAACCATCTATACGTTAATTCGAACGGGAAATCAAATTTCGTTAAAATTGAACCAGTAGTTGCGGAGAAGAAGCATAACAAAGAGAAAACCAAACTTCGTGATTTCATAATATGTACATAGATTCCATTTTCATTAAAATAATTATTTTAAAAAATCAATTTGGGAATCGATAAACAAAATTTAAAATAAAATGTCATTGCTACTGTCTTCAAAAACCCGCAAAAAATGCACACGATTGAAAATTTGAAAATTTCCAACTCTCACCCAAATTATTAAATCGATTGGGGCTCGTTATTTTCTATGCATAATTTTATGCTCTATTCAAAGTCACGATCATCGTTCCGTTACAAGATATTTAAATTCGTTTTTTTTCGGTACCTATTTACTTCGAAAAAAAAAAAAAAAAACGCTGAAAAATGTATAATTTCCAAATTTTGAAAATTTCCAGCTCCACGCCTATCATTGAAATACACAGGGACTTCTTATTACTGACGCAAAATTTTATACTCTATTCAATGGCGTAGTCACAATTCCGATTTGAAAAGCGGAAATCTGGTGTGAATCGACATTTTTGATTCATCTAGTGAGTAATATTGGAAAAAAAGGGCTTATACTATACCCTCATAGATCCGCCATTAATTGTTAAAAAAAAAAAAAATTAAAATATTTCATTACTCACTTTCTGAAATTCTAATTGAATTTTTCAAATAGCACGCATCGAATATAATATTGCCCTAATCCTCTCATCTCAGAAACGACACTTCGATGGGCTTGACCATTGAACCCTGGTTTTCTAGTACCCCTCTATCACATTATGTAGAAACCTTTTCAGAAACAAGACATGACCTGATTTGTCGAGTAGTGTTTTCCACTCACTTGAAAACTTTTTGTGTATTAATATAAATGATATGAAGAGAGAAAAACGGGAGGTTATCGTATATGCTACAGAAGATCTGTAGAGCACGCTAAACTGGACTAGTTGGCGTGCCTAAGCAAATAGTCTGCAATCCAAACACGAAAAAGTGTTACCCTATTGAAATTCCATTCAAGTAACATAGCAAACGGGTAAATTTTCGTTTTTGAAAAGGAACCACCCCCGAGAGGTTGAAATGTAAAACGGACTCAATTTTTGGATTCTGCGAGAAATTTTAATGTACTTTGATAGGTTACACGGGTATTTTTGAGGAAAAATTACGGAATAAAATTTTGGAGTGGGGAACCTCACAAAAATTTTTCAACGCTATAACTCATCGTTGTGCAGGTATTTTGCGGCCATTTTTCTTATTTTGGTTTGAAATAGGCGTATTCAATTAATTTGGCCAATATCTTTCGGTTGCCGGTAATACTTACGAGTACAGAGGCATATAATGGTCAAAATCGGTCAAAAATGCCAAAAAACCGCACTCAAATTGCGATAAAGTCCGTTTGTGCAGAGTCTCAGCAAAAAAAATTATATATCTGACATCTTTGGAAAGTACCTTACGTGACCCTGTTTGAATTTTTTGATTAACACGTCACTCCCAAAAACACCTATTTGAGGCTCCAGCCCCCTATTGTGCAGGTCTGAAATATTGAAATCCTGATTTTTATGGTTTGCCAGAGCCTATCTACATTTTGTCGAATGGATTTTCCGGTTGGCAAAAAATTTTAATAAAATTTTTTCCAACGTACTTTTTGCCTCTTGGTTTGTAGACTAAAAACACTGCTGTTGATAAGCGAGTGTAAAATTGCAACTTTTCGTCGAGATAATTTGAATTTCTTTTAGTTATAATTGTAATTATTAGTTAATAATAATTTATATTCCACGATTCCATTATAAACGACAGGTAAGTAAATTCATTCTATAATTTATTATGTAATTTCATCACCTATTGGCACGTTCAGCGCGGTTTTGTTAATTTTTTCAGATTCTATTTAACGAGCTGAAACATATAAATACCAAGATTTCGACTGAGAAAAATTTGAGATTACCTTCCACACAATACACTGTGTCCAACTGATCTTAGCACCCCCACAGTTTGCGGCTACATTAAAATGAATTTTTTTTTTTACATTAAAGAAAACATTTTTGAAAAATTTAGGGAGAAATTATAGTTTAATATTTCCTTATCTAATAATTTTTTACACTCAAAGTTTGGAAGTTTATTCTGAATTTCAAATTAAAGCAATTTATAATTTGAAGGAGTGCTAAGATCAGTTAGACACTGTATATATAAAAGCATAGTTTATCAGATAAGTAAATTCACTCTATAATTTATCACGTAATTTCGTCACCTATTGGTACTTCTAGTGTACTTTTTTCAATTTTTAATTTGCAGGACACGAAAACACAAAATATCAGTCAATATGAGCCTACAAAATTTTTCAAAAACCATCGATGATGTTCTCTTATTACGTTCGAAGTTTGATACGTGAATTTTTAGAATACTTTCGGTTCTCTTTCAATAAATCTGTTTTTCATCCCAAATTAGCTTCTAATGGGATCTATTGTAACTGTACAGATGGATCGAAGTTGAAAAATGAATTAAATGTTTCTACTAATCCATCCGAAGGTTAGTCTCAGAATAAGAATCAATATTTCAAACGAAAGTAAGATAAAGATTAATTCACATTTATCATAAAACTCTGTATTTTTGTGATGTTAGTAATTGTAGTATTGAATTTGTTGGAGTTCCAATTAACTTTTTTTTTTGATAATTTTTCAACAAATTTCATCAGTTTTATGATTACGACGGACTTCTTTTATTTATTTTCTATCTATCTTGAGTTGTTCGAGTTTTTTTTTTTTTTTTTTTTTTTTTTTTTTTTTTTTTAATTGGTAACATCTCACTACGTAGTCAAAGAGGTACATCAACTAGTGTAAATAGCGCGCTCTACAGATCTTCTAATAGAAACTACATTATTCTCTCCCCATATCATTTATATTAATACTCAAAGGAAAACTTTCAGCAAGATTCCAATGCTATTGATTTTTCATCCCTGACTTTTATGTTCAATCATACGAAATAAACCAACGGAAATCAAGTCGCAAGGATTAAAAAAATTTCAATTAGGCCAGAAAAAAGCCAATTCATTGTAGCAGGTTCAGTAGTAAAATGACACAATGAAAATCATGAAAAAAGTAACACATTGTAAACAAAACATAACCTATTGAACACAGCCTGTTTCTGCCAAAACCTGTAGGTACTTCATTACGAACGTTATCACGCATAAATACTCACCGAACGAATCTAAAACTTCCTTTTCATCTTACACGATTTCGAATATCGATCTGTAAAAACACAATAAATAAATCGCAATTAATAAACGACGTCATAATAATACGTATTTAAAATAGTACCGGAATAAGATCGGTAGAAACGAAAGAACAGAGAAATAACATTTCGCTGAAACATGGCAGAGTACGAGCAACAACGTGCTGAGCGTTTTCATTTACATCTATTTTTATTAAAATCGCGACGCATTTTTCAACTGTTCGCGTTTATTGCGTTCGTAATTGATACGTAAACGTAAGTATTCAACGTTACTCGAACGACGACGTGGTGGCCAACGCTTAAACACTCGCTTTATCGTGCCGGGCGATAACGAACCCCGAAACCATTCCCCCTTCCTCCTCCAGATAACGCTCGCGATACCGCGGCCGTTGCAAAATGATCGGTCGAATTCGAAAAAACCTTTAAGACCGAACGCGATGCATTCGGGAATTACTCGATTTCGCGTCCATCCAGCTGGTTGCACTGGTGCCGGAACATATTAACAATAGAGAGGGCAATGCAACGCTCAAGTCGCTACTATATAATCTGCCAGCGCCAGCGACTACTAGATCGACGACGTAAACAAAAAACCGCCGAATCCCTGTTCGCCAGTCGAAGACTATACGCGCCTAGTGACATCACCGTCATCGCGTTCCCTTCGCCTCGCCGCCCCCGAAACTAGGTGTTTTTTCCATCGTACGCTGTAATATACGCAGCGCACGTACTATGCATACGCAGCAGCACGACGGAACGGCGTATACCTGAAGCGAGAGCGCGATCGCCTTGCACGCCTCTACGTTACGCGTCCGCGTTTAATTGTATTAAAAAATAATCCGCTATTTTCGCATTTACGGCGTTACGATGCAATCCTTCCAACACCCGATATGGTCGCGCAACCGTATTACCAAACGAGCCCGAGTTTCATCATTTCTTCTCCGATACTTTATTTTTCTCGCTTCGGTAAAATTTCGCGACTTTTCTTCGCCTTATCATTTTCTCATTCCGTAGACGCTACGCGATTCGAATCCGTATTTTCCACGGCACGTCGCCATTTTTCACATCTCGACACCTCGATATTACGACGCAACGATCCCGAGAAAAAAAAAGTGCGGGGAAAACCGCCGTCAGCGGAGATTACACGTCACCCTCTTTATTCTAACTTCGTCTTCGTTAATTTCGCCATTTCGAACGCGATAGCTACAGCCGGCAACACTGCGATAGTTGTTGCATTAACATTTCAACCGCGGTTAACAATGTGTCTTCTTTAATCGCGTATACGAAAAGATAACGAACGGTTTAAAATAGTTAAACGCTATTAATTGTGATTTTCGAAGGTTTCGGATGACTTTCGTCGTTTCACTGGCTGCGAATTCTTTCGAACGACGAGTTCGGTTTAGACGTCGTCGTCGTGTTTTCGACGCAGTGTCGCTAGCTGCTGGTTCGAGGTATAGGCCGTCATGAAAATTCGTTGCTACGTTATATCCTAAGATCGACAGATCTTTGCACCCCTCAGCCTCACATTACGTAATTGAACGAAATAAAAATAAAAAACGTAAGCAGCAATGCCACATTACTGGAGCTGAATTTTCAACTGGGACTAGTTCGGGTGTGCGAAGAATACTGCTCACCAGTTCATGCCTACAGGCCACACCCAAAACCAAGTCTGAAAATCCCCACCCTATCGCCTTCAAAACCACTTGGGAGTTGAATCAAGAACAAATATAGTATTTTCTTGCCACTCGATCATCATTTCGAATACATATTTTCCAAATTATAAGTACTTGAGGCTCCTCAAGTTCAACTCAAATTCTTAAAATCCGCCATTTTAGATTCATTTTTACCCAAATGTAAGAAATCATGACTTTACATTCCGAGTTTGACCTTTCTAAGTTGACATGGTGACGAAATATGGAAGATCCAAGAAATTTCCTGTATAGTAGCAATTTCTCCTACAAAAGCCATTTTTTGCTTCTCCTCCCCTCCAAAGCCACTTATGAAACTAAAACTACAATAGGTTAGTCACTTGGACTCATTTCATCATCTGACACCACAATAAAAATTTTTTTACCTCTCGCGTACTGCCCTCCTACCCCAGATTTTAAGGCGGACAACCCTTCTTCCCCCTCCAACATCATGTAAGGTTGAATTGGGATACAGAATACTTCTTGCCTCTAATAATTATTTATGAGTTCATATTAATAACATTTTCATCAATTCGAAGCTCCTCAAGCTCTACTTAAATTTTGATAATCCATCATTTGTAATCCATTTTGACCCAAATTCAAGAGGTCATATTCTAGTCATTAACTAACCCCACATACGAAGTTAGCTATTTCTAGGACACTTGGATAAGGTGGTAAAGACAATTCATGAAATCTACTTCCGTGGTTTCCCTTCCGAAACCAACTTTTTCTATATACTGGAGTCTTCTCAAATTTTTACAATCCACCATTTTGGATAAATTTCAACCAAAATTTAACAGGTCACATTTTGTTCATCAAATAACCCCCGTATACGATGTTTTACCTTTGTAGGTTGATTTAGCGATGACATAACGGAAGATTCAAGAAATTTCATGACTCAAACCTTCCTCAAAAAACCATCTATTATTCCAACTCCCCTTCAAATGCACTTAGGAAGCTGAAATTTTGATATGTTGGTGTCCGTGAGTGACTTTCTCATAAGAGATGAAAAACAAAAAAAATTGAGCTATTTGCCCCTTCTCCAGCACTCCTCAAAATTTGAGTGATACGCCATTTTGAATTTCATCGAAAAAATGAAAAAGGTTTTTTTTCGAAATTTCAAGAAGAGTCTCTCACCAAGTTTTGAGTGAATTTCATGAATACCTACTCGCACTACGTGTGGGAAATATATATATATGAATATACTAAAGAGTTGGATATTTGTCAGATGATAACAAATTGTCTAACTATGATTTTCCAGTTGAAAACTCAGCTAAAAAACTTCAAATAATTTAATTTCCTTACGTGATTTCTATTGAATTAAGAAATAAAACCCAATTATTTTGTTTTACAATCATTCTAAACAGTATAAATTTATTAAAATTATGTGTTTTATTCAACTTTTAATTAATTGCACTACTTAATTTGTTACAATTTAAAGAAATTTATTACTAAATTTCACGATTACTTTCCATTACTTAATATCGTATAAAAAACCAAAAGAAATAAAATATTCATGTTCTATTTACAAAAATTAAATTCTAGGCTGAGTGGTGCAAAGATCACTTAGTCGCATAATATTTCTTTGCAAAGAAAATGATAACAAAAAATAAACAAAAGAGTATTCACTATGTGAAAGAAAAATCGCAGATAAGTCGAATCAAACGAAAAGTAGCTTTCAAATTCTTCTTCACTGGTCGTTGTTTATGTTTTAATTCTTAAAAATTTTTATTCCTACACCGAGATGAAAACACTGACTGCTTACTCACAAATAATTGATACAATCATTACAACCGTGCTTTTAGCCATAGCTGCTGTACGTGGCACGTGAAAAAAAAAGATTCAAGAAGCCGGGGGGGGAGAGGGAGAAATTAAATTTTTTTCGATAAAATTAAAATTAACGAAGATGACTGGTATTAAAATAAAAGCGAGTTCGTTTCCGGAATACTTGGATTCAACATTTTTAAATCATGGGATCATAGCGGAAGGTCACAACATGAATTTTTCTACTCAGAAAGGGCTTCTCGAGAGCGTTCAAATATTAAATTTTTTTTCCCCTCGAGTCAGCTCCTGAACTATAAAAGATAAGGTGGACTGAAAAAATTTCATCATTCGAAAATTCTTCAAAAAACTTATTTTTTTTTAAATTCAACTCAGTAGGCTGAAATTAAGAGATGATGGTGTCTTTTTGCATTTACTAAAATAAATTGTTAAGAAAAATTTGGTGTTTCATTCAGGTAAAAAAGCAGTGCATTTTCATAAGAAAATTAAAATAAATAATATATGAATAATAATGTTCGAATAATTTCGATATTAATATTTTATAATTGAATTTATTTATTTTGGAGAACATCATATATGAAAAATTAAACGAAGTTTTTTATAGTGAATTAAAAATTAATGCACATACTTTGTATACGAGTACTTTCCTCGAACATTACAAATTCACATAAATAAATGCGAAAAATTTACATAAATGAACATATCGAATTCACATTTAAAAAATAAAACGTTGGGAAATTTATTTGACCTTGACATTATACATGAGTTCTCAAAAATGCATTTTTTCGCATACTTATGAAGAAGGGAGTGGGGGGAATGAGTAATCCACAAAATTTAAAAAAAATTAAAAATGAAAAAAAAAAAAAATACACTGAAATAAAATAACAAATCATCATTACATTTATCACAATTGGTAATTTTCTCCACACCATTATGGCTACCAATACCAGCAAAAAACACGCGGGAAAACCCAATGAAAATTCACACCTCATCATTAATAATTATCAACGAACAGAATGTTTTCATACAAACACTCAATTTTCAATACACGAAGGGGAAGGCGCCAGAAGAAAACATCCACCTCCCCAAACCAACACTTCGGATCAAATATCAATTAAATAAAAAAAAAACTCAACTTCTTTTCTTTCCTTCAAGAAAACTGATATTACATTACGTACAACGCAGAAGCCCCGTATCTCCATTCCATAACCTTAAGAAAAAATTATAGGTGAATCACGCGACGACTCTCATCGACTTTCCACTCATCGAACGCAAACCAGTGTCGCTACGTACAAAAAATTACGAAAAGTATCGTACACATCTAACGACGCGAAGATTCAATATAGACGAAAAAAAATTAACCCACTTAAGCACGAAACGGTGTCGATGTCTAAGACCCTACAGTAACGCTTTTATCGTACCCAAATACCTCTTTAGTAAGGACGATTTCCCAATATTTCATACTCCAGGGGTTTGTAAAATTCTTACATTTCGAGTAGGCGGATAATGTAAACATTTTTGGTCTCGACGGTTTCCGAATCGAACCACTCGACCGAAGTAAGCATTTCCAATCTTGAAAGCTCGTATCGGACGCAAAAATTTCCGTTCGAGTTTCAGTATTGGTTCACTTCGGCCCAGCATTCGTTCCTTTATTCGCGAAAAGATAATGAAAATTCTTCGCGAGTTCCTAGTCATCGTGCGGAAGCATTTTCGAAAACATTTCGTCTCGACGAAGTTTATACTTAAAGCAACATCACTGCTGTGCTCACTCGTTTGATGATTTAATTGTCGAAGAAAAAAACGCAAGCAGTCATGTCGTATTAATGGGGTTGAGTTTGGATACAAGTTCAGACTAGCAAATAATGACGTTAATTTATAGTATGCACCAACATCCACAAATTTGTACTTCTTTGCTCTCTTTGCTCTATTAATCTTATGGAGTTGGGAGTTCATATCTACGTACCTCAAATTTTGACCATCAGCTATTTGGAATCCATTTTGACCCAAATTCAAGGGATCATATTAAGCACCTTAACTAACCCTGCACATGAAGTTCGAACTTTTTCAAGTGAATTTAGTTTGAAAATATGAACGATTCAAGAAATTTCACGACTCAATTTTTCCTCTAAATATCGTATTTTGCTTCAAATCCTTCGTAAAAAATCTTTCAGCAACCATAGTCACTCTCTGTCATCTACAAAATACTTGTGTGAGAATGGATGTAAATTAAGCTACACTTCTTGACTCTCACTCTCCATCCCCTCACCTCAATAATCAAATGAAGAAGATTATAAATGCAAATCTTTTTCTAAGCGTCTATATAGTCATATACCAAAATTTCTGCTCTAGCTATTCACCTCTTAGATGGGGTTCGAACCTCGGACACCGGCAATCAAAAGGTCCAAGGTTTGGAATTCGGCTAATTCGCGAATTCTTCGTATATGACAACAGAGAGGATTAAAAACAAATTCGCGTTCATCATACTTTTCGTTTGCGTTCTTTAAATGAGGTTAATATTCATTACATTTGAAGACTTTTAGGCTCCTCAAGCTTACCTTCAATTTTAACCATCCATCGAGTCAAATTATAAGGTGAGCAGTCAAGCTATCTTACTAAATTTAAAAATATATATATAATGAATTTAACAACCTTCCAAAATAAAAATTAAAAATAAAACAAATTTTCCTATTCTTTGTGATAATTATCTAATTATTTGAGTAAATTGATAACGCGTTCTTTCATTTTCATTATTTGCGAAAATTAATAAAAATTTTTTTTTTAATTCATAAAAAAATTTACCGTAATTTTTTGGCAAAAAATTACCCAAAAGTAACTAAGAGGGAAGAAAGTAACCAATTTATTTCAAAAGTAATCTTGATGTGAGCAGCCTTCAAGTAACCCTGTACAAAAAGTTCAGGTTTTTTTTTTCACGAATTTGCTAAAGAGGTATAAAATTTTCATCAATAATGACTCAAAGCTTTTCTCAAGAGCCAAAAATCATACGTTGTGGGTGAAAAAGATTGAACGGCCAAACTTGGGGGAACAGCCCCCTTCGTCCTCTCACTCTATCAATTCATCACAAAAAACATGCATGCAATGGCCTGGTATAAGGAAGAGTGTCAAAGGGACGAAACACGCTTGATTTTTTCATTAATCGATTGATTGATATCAAAGTAATTTATTAACAAAAATGAAATACCGACAGATTATACAAAAAAAAAAAAAAAAAAAAAAAAAAAAAAAAAAAGTAAGCAGCCATACCACATCACTGAAGGCAAATTTTTAAATGGGACTTGTTCAGGTTTGTACATATCGTTTCCGAATCCTTCATGTCTATAAGTTACATCCAATACCAAGTCTGAAAACTCTCACCCTATCACTTCCAAAACCACTTGAGAAGTGAAATCAAGAACAAATATAGTATTTCCTTGCCACTCGATCATCATTCTGAATATATATTTTTCAAATTATAAGTACTTGAGGTTCCTTAAGTTCTACTCAAATTTTTAAAATCCGCCATTTTGGATACATTTCTACCCAAATGTAAGAGGTCATATTCTGGCCATCAATTGACCTCACATTCGGAGTTTGACCTTTCTAGGTTGATTTGGTGGCGAGATATGGAAATTCATGAAACTTCCTACAGCAATTCCCCCTCCAAAGCTATTTTGTACTCTAACTCCCCTCCAAATTCACTTAGAAAGCTAAAATCAAAATAAATTAGTCACTTGGCCTGCTCATTTTCTCATAATTATGACACCCCCAATAAAAAACTTTCCATCACTCATGTACTGCACCACATTTTGAGATCGATCATTCCTCCTTCTCCCCTCTAACATCAACTATACAGATGAATTCAGGATATAGTATACTTCTCATCATCAATAATCAAATGAGTTCTTATTAATTACATTTTTACCAATTCAAGGCTCCTCAAGCCCTACTCAAATTTTTATGATCCGCCATTTTCGATCCATTTTCACCCAAATTCAAGAGGTCATATTCTGGTCACCAACTAACCCCCCATACAAAGTTTGGCCTTTCTCGGTCGATTTGGTGAGGATATACGGAAGATTCAACAAAATTTCACGACTCAAAACTTCCTCAAAACCAGTCTTCTGCTTCAACTCCTCACCAAATGCACTTAGGAAGGTAAAATTGAGATGGGTTAGTCACTCGGGCTCATTTTATGATATGGATCGGCAACAAAACTTTTTCGACATCTTTTGTACCCCCACCACACTTTGAAGTCAATAACCTCCTTTCTCCCCTCCCACAACATATGTGGAGATGAATTGGGGAATATGGGATATAGAATACATCTCATCTCCAATAACCATATGAGTTCATATTATTAATATTTTTATAAATTTGAGGCTCCTCAAGTTCTACTCAAATTTTAATAATCCGCCATTTTGGATCCGATCAAACCCAAATTCAAGAGGTCATATTCTGGTCACCAACCAACCCCCCACGCAAACTTTGACCTTTCTAGATTCATTTGGCGAGTAGATATGGAAGATACAAGAAAAACCTTCCCTTTAATTTTTTTTATTTTATTTCAATTAAATTTTTAGCGTGTGGAATATTTTTTATGTTTTTTTTTTTTTTTTTTTTTTAATCAAAAGCTTTGATATTAGAGATAGTTATTTAAATCGGTTAAGAAATTTGGTAATTTTAATTTCGTTAATTTTATTTATAAGAAAAATTAATTTAAATTTATTAAATAATTTTTATAATTGATTTTCAGTTTGGTTTAGTCTAGCTTTAATTTTAAAAGGGGCTCAATTTCCGTTTACTCTTTCATTAATTCAATTTATTTTTAAAACATTGAATTAAATCCATTTTTTAATCTATTAACAAATTTTAATATTATTTTTTTATGATTCATTAATTTATTTATAAGTAATTATTTACTAAATTATATGGATAAATTTTTAAAATTAACTAAAAAAACATTTTTTACTCCAATTCCCCTTCAAATCCACTTAGAAAGCTGAAATTTGGATATTTCTCATATGAGATCAAAAACAAAAAAATGAGCTATTTGCCCCTCCTCCAGCCCTCCTCAAAATTTGAGTGATCCGTCATTTTGAATTTTTTTTTAAATTTCAAGAAGTCTCTCACCAAGTTTCAGTGAATTTCATAAATACCTTCCGACACTACGGGTAGGATGAAAAAAAAAAATATAGCAAAATTTGGGCATTTGCCATATTATTACAAATAGTCTGAAACGCAAAGATTTGAAGACCTACCTTCCCCCGACTCTCCTTGCTAAATCATGTAGGCTATATTGTCTATCGTTTTCATTACAAATTCAGCTAGAAAAGACCTTTATTATAATTTCACAAATTTCTTAATTAAAAAAAAATTCATCACCCACAAACGATTTTTCATTCCTTTCAAGGTAAAAATAAAGAGAGGTGCGGTACAGGTAGGGATGAAAATGAGTACTCAGATCAAAGGGCCAACAAGGTTAACTCTCCTCTTCCTTCCATCTAAAATACCAAGCTACATGACCTTCTACACAAATGACTGAATGAAAATATTCGCGCACATCATAATGTACATTGGCCAATCAACCACAAATGGTCTGAAACGTGAAGATATGAAAGCCTTCTCGACTGTCTAGTTCCAAAATGAATTAAACTGCCATAGTTTAATTTTTATATTAAAAACTTGACAAAAAACCCCTCGTCGAATTCCCTACCCTTTTAGCTTAGCCGAAGAATTCGACATAACGCACATCCAAATCCCCGACAAACCGGGCGAAATATCGTGCTAAACGAGCGTCGTCGCGTTGTTAAATACGTTACACGGTGCACGTAGCGAGCGAGAATAGAAACCGAGAAACGTTTCCCGCCTGACACACTTCTCCTTCGTTTAATCATTTTAAACGGCAACGAGAGCACGCAGCTTGCAGATACCACTCTATGTACCGAGTAAGAAAAAAAACTAACCTACTGGTACGCCGTATCACAACACACGTCCGCATCGCGTCGATCCCGCACCGACCCTTATCGCAACAGAGCACTGGCGAACCAAAAAATCGAAACGATTCGACCGTCAATTTCAATCGCACATTCGCAACCGGCGTCGCGTTTTCCACGTATTTCGACGCCGCCACAAAAACCGGATAATATTTTCGTACGAGCGATCGTAGAAGGTACGCGTAAAACAAGGTCAAACGCGACTCGCCATCGAACTCAACAACGTACTTCATTCGCGGCGCGTACCACTATTCCACCGTTCTATGCTCGTGTGTGAGCGAGCGTATCCTAACTTCATACCTAGTGCCGACTGCTCGACGTGTATTCGTTACAAAAAGGATCGCCGAACGCAGTGCAGCCAGCGTTTCCTGATGCCAAATTTTCCCGCCCTCTTTTCTTCGCCAAACATCCCCTCTCCGCAGTCAACGCGTATTAAACGTTTGTACTCGCACTTTCGCGTATTTCGGTGTAATTAATGGGGCTTTTTTTTTGTTTTCCTACGCTCAATTTTTCGCAACTACATATCACCCGATTTACACAACCATTATACACATCGATGAGCCATCGTAACCGAACGTCATACGTATTATTTTTATGTCGTATGTTTAAAAATACTTCGACGATATCGTCGTACAGTGTCGCCCGCGTCGCAACGTAATAAAAACAGCAATTCAGCCGAAATCATTTGCACACCGAATGACGAACGAGAATTACGAAGAAAGGGAAAAAAACCACGTACACGTATTGCACTAACCGTACGCAGCCAGGTGATCGGAGGAGCGCGGATACGCGGTTTCCGCAACCATTAATCGACCTACACACGTACGAGCTTACCTTCTCCACTCGCCATCACTCGTTTGTCAGCTTACGCGTAATTAGCGTAAAGCTGATTCGATCATCTAAGAGTGGTCGATAATGAAGGGGAAAAAAAATATTTTTCGACCAATTTCAGAGACTTTCCCTTAATCCTAGAGAGTGTTGAGGAAAAAAAAGTTAAATTAATGTATAAAACAAAATTTAAAAAATTAATTTTTAATCAATTATCATGTAATATTGAATTCGTTGATAAAGGAAATTAAAAAAAATAATTCCAGAAAAAACAGAAAAAATTACTCCATTGATTTAAAATTAGGAAACAACAGTACGTACCTGCCTAGTGTCATAAACTCTATTTAAAATTATCAGCTAATATAAAAAAATTCTAAACAGCGAATATTCCATTTTTTGATCATTAGCCGACCTCCTCCAATCTTGGGAGGGGGGGGGGGTCGTCATCCTCTATATCTTGCATAAAGCCGTCCCTGGCTGTATGCTAATTTCATATTCACACGTGATTTTGAAGGAGAGGAGGAAGGGTTATTGTCCTTAAAATGTGACGAGAATAAACAAAAGATCGAAAATTCTCGATTATGATGCCAGATGATAAAGTGAGCTAAACTGATCAAGATATTTTAATTTTAGTCTCCTGCGTTAATATAGAGGGGAGTGAGCACCATAAATGACTTTTGGAGTGAAAATCACTGATAGCCCGAGATATTGAATTTTGAGTAGTTGGTTTTCTTAAGAATTTATTCTATTTCATTACGAATTGAAATTTCAATTTAGAATCGATTTATTTTTGATATTTTTGTGAAAAAAAAATATATATTCATTATGTTTTGCAAATGATGAAATGTTTCAATTTTTTTTGCATTTGAATAAAATATTGTTTTTGTTGACTAATTACATTTCTAATCGGTCTGAAACCCAGTTCGTAAATTTTAAACATTTTTCCCCTTGAATTTTTTTCTTTAGGTAAACTGAAAAAAAAAAATCAATTTAATGATGTAAACGAATTTCTTTCAAATTCGATTTTTTCCCCTATTTTTACATAGAAACTGATTGCAATAATATTGTTCATTTCATCAACTTTTTCATTATTCATTTATTTATTTATTTATTTCATCATTTCATTATTTTATTTGTTTTTCTATTAAAAACAACGACAACAACAACAACTATTCCACATACTTATTTAAGTAAAAAAGTCTCATTAATTTTGTTGGACAACATTCCAAGTTCCAGAAATGGCTCAACTTCACTCGTTCACCAAGTCTTCTATCATTCAAATTATGAAGTTAAAAATTTATTAACATCATGTTATTAGGTTCAATTTCTTGAAATTTGAACATGAACTGACCTTGAAAATTTTTCCCACCACTTTAATGAATGAGTTCGTGAACTTATCCATCCTTCATTACTTCATCGAAAGAATAATTATCTGACATTTCCTTTGATTATTTTCTTATTCTTATTTATTCATTTGCGAATTCGGAGGTACTTAAAATATCATCAAAAAAATAAATACATATTTTATTCAAAATAAATTTATCCACACAAATTTCTTAATAAAAATGTTCAATGTCTCAAGTTCAGTCGTGAACTTGACCACAGTTTCAAAAGAGACTTCAATTGCACTTGAAACCTTTTTTTTCTCTCGAGAAATAACTACATTTTTCATTTCTCAATAAAGAAAACTCGATGATTTTTCCAAATGAACCAGACTGAACTTCATTTTATTTTCACGTTCACAAATGAACTCAATTTGCACATTCTCGATCATTTCCTTAAAAATAATATTTTATTTAATTACGAATAGATAATTCAATTTCAAATTTTATTTAATGATAATTAATTACTTTCAAGATTTTATTTTAAAAGTAACTCATTTTTTTCATAAGTTTTATACATAATTTGGCTCAAAAAAAAAATCGAATTCCCAGCATTCCATTTTTCAAAATCATTTTCTATCTTTCTTCATCACAATTTTTTTGATTATTTTATTTGGTCACATTGAAATAAAATAATTTAATATAACAATATTCACTAAAAAATACGCAAAAAATCTGGGCGACTTCATCGATGATCACTGGTCTGAAAATCCTTTCTTTGATACCTTTAAATTCATATTTCAAACGAAAATAACATCCTCCGCCCAAGTGATTAGAAAAACAATAAGAATTATTCACAAGACGTTTTTGGCAACATAATTGAGAAAACCGCTTTCATCTAGGTCTATATTTATACAATACCGGCGCCTGATTCTTACTTCTAATCTTTGCACTTGATTAACAGACGAGTATGGTTGCACGTTCGGCTTTTCATATTGCGCTACTTTTGGTTGGGGCGAATATTTTTCCACAGAAAAAGAAAATCCGTAGCTTCGTTCTCAGCCTCAGGTATTGAAATAACGAGGCAATAAATATGTGGAACGTTACAATTCGATTTACGAAGTACTCGAGCGTTGTAGAATAGCTTTATTTCAGCTTAACGAAAAAACAAAAGGATCTGATTTTTAATAACCATCACGAAAGACATTTTCTCGCGAAATTATCCGACTTGAACATGCTCAAATTCAGAGGCACATCAAATCATTACAAAAAAATAGTTTCGAAAGAATATCATGTTTTACGTTTTTCTATACTAATAAAATATCAATCATAAAAGATGCTCTTCAGAATGTTCAACAGTAAGGACGCAGGATGACCGGAACATTGAATTTATTAAATTCTATTCGACCTCATACAATTAACAAGCACGTGCTTTGCTATCATTAAAGTCGACGCGCGAAATCACCCATCTACTACCACCATACCAAAATACCCACCCATTTTCGAATAATCATCGATACTTCGCAATCCCAAATTAACATCCACTAACTCAATCCTACATCGTATACCGTACAGACAGCATCTCGATCGATCATCTCTTTCGCGCACCCTAATGCCACAAAAACTCCATCGTTAATCCTTCGTACACAGCTTCATTCGACAACGAACTGTAACCGAACCCGCTACCTCTACCTCTCTAGCATAACGTAATGTCGTTCTTATTTGGAACACGACGAATGTCTCGTCACAGTATCCTATTCCAACGAAAAGAAGAAAAAATCATTATCTACCTGACATGTCAACCGTCTCTTCGCTCACAGCATCCTGTAGTCCATTGATTTCGATAGTTAATTCGTTTTTTTTTTCGCGTTTGCGGAGTTTTCTACACGTTCGAAGAAAAAGACAAGTGGAAATTCTTCACACACATATATATATTTTTTTCTTTTTCTTTTTTTCGAAAATGAAGAACTGAAATATTCCTGGAATGATCCCAATCGCTCAAACAAATATGTACCTTGTGCGCACCAAAAATAAATGTAATTTTTAGAAAAATTTAACAGAAAAAAAAATTGAAATAGCATAGCTGAATTTTTGTTCACAGGTTTCCAAAGATTTTTGGAACCAGATTTCTTCTCACAGATCAAAAATTTGAAAATGAAATTCGTTACTTTTTCCATATCTTTCGAATTCGCGTCTATTCTTCCCCAACATTATTTTAAGGGTTCTTAAGTACCTATTCTATTTTGGTGACAACTTGGAGCTCCAAGTATTGAACTTGTATGCACATATTAAACGGATCGTCATCTTTTAAAAAATATGTCTTTCGATTAATACAATGAATACATTAAAACGAATAGAAAAAAACGTTTCATCGTCATATTTTATGGTTTTCATGCCCATTAAATGACCACAAGTTGAGTTTGCAAACGAACAGTATTTTCCGTTATCAATTAAAATTTTGCATGACGTCATTTGACTCATTTGCGATATATTTCAGCGATTTTCGAATTTTTTCTAATTTTATTATCATTAACGTATGCATAACACAGTTCAAAAAAATTTTTATCTTATACAGATTTTCAATTTCGTTACTTTAACCCAAGTTACATAGAAATTGGCTGAAAACATTTTTATAAATGAAACCATAAATAAATAGAAAACTATTTTTTTTTCGAAATATTTCAACAGAAAGGAAATCTAAAATAGATTTGAAATAAAAGAATATTCACACCTGAATAAATCTGCTCAATTTCGATTTGGATATATTTTTGAAGTAAGTCGACCACTTCAAATGGTATCAAATTATCCTATACCTTCCAAAACTACTTACAAGTTAAATTTAGAACAAGGAACTGTAATATTTCTTGCCATGCAATAATAATAGGAAGCAGTCTGGTTTTAAGATCACTGCTTGGGGGAGGGGAGAGCTCCAGTTCCGTAAAGTCAAGTGGAAAATTAAATTGTTTAAAATTACATATAAAAAAAAAGGTTGGGGTTATTTTATCTCGTTACATTTTTAACTAAAATAACACCTAAAAGAAAAAGTCATGGGCTTTCCCCCACCCAAAACCAGCTATGATAGGAAAACATATTTTTCAAATTATAAGTACTTGAGGCTCCTCAATTATTACAATCCGCCATTTTGGATCCACTTAGACGAAAATTTAACGAGTCGTATTTTGGTCATCAACTAATCTTACATACGAAGTTTGACCTTTCTACGTAGATTTGGTGAGGAGATATGGAAGAATCGTGAAATTTCCTGTGATAATTTCCCCTCCCAAAACAGTCTTTTGCTTCAACTCCCCTCTTAATTCACTCGGGAAGCTAAAATCAGAACAGATTAGTAACTCGGGCTCATTTTCTCATATGAACTCACAACAAAAAAATTTCGCACGTTTTACCCACTCCTCACCACATTTTGAGGTCGATACCCCTCCTTCCCCCTCCAATATCATGTTTGCTGGTGAATTGAGATATAATATGCTTCTTATGGCCAATATTCATTTGAGTTCATATAAAACTCATTTTTATTAAGTTGAGGCTCCTCAAGCTCTACTCAAGTTCTAATAATTCGCCATTTTGGATCCATTCTGACCGACATTCGAAAGGTCATATTTCGGTCACCAACTAATTCCACCCACAAAGCGTGACTTTTATAGATAATTTTGGTGAAGACATATGGAAAATTCTGGAAATTTCATGACTCAAAACTTCCTCAAAAAATCATTTTTTACTCCAACTCCGCCCAAATGCATTTAGGAAGCTGAAATTTGAATACGTTGGTATCCGTGACTCACTCTTTCGCAAGAGATCAAAAGGGAAAATTTCGAGCTATTTGCTCCTTCTCCAGTCCCCCTCAAAATTTGAGTGATCCGCCATTTTGAAATGTATCCAAAAAACAAAAAAGCCCTTTATTAGCATTCTTAAGTAGAGCCTCTCACCAAATTTTGAGCGATTTTTACGAATACCTACATACGGTGGTGATGGGGGGGAGAAGGGGGAAATATATAAACCAAAAAGTTAAACAACTGCCAATGATTAAAATGGTCTGAAACGCAAAAATTTCAAGACCCCGCCCCTCCACTTATTTTCAAATCAGACATGTTTTTAATGGCTATCGTTCAAGTCTCGAGGACAATATTCGCAGATTTTTGTCTGTACTATTTCCACTGTAAGAAATGCAATACGTCATCATTATTCATGGACAATTTCGATGCCGAAGGTGAAGGGAAAAATAACCATCACATCATCGAGCAATGTTAATTCGTGTTTGTCGTTTAGAAACCAAGTATATGCGTGCATTTACGCTCTTGCGCGTCTCAAAATCAAATTGTTGATTTCACCCAAATTTAATCGATAACGTATTGCATTTCTTACAGTGGACATAGTATAGAAAACTACTCCCCACAATTATGGATTTGACTCCAGATTCATGTTTAGTGGTAACAATTTACGCAAAAGAGACATTAATACCATCTACCTACTTATATTCCCAATATAGAGGATGGGAATGCAAATGTAATCCAAATTAAGGATCGATTCCACTTCTTGAATGAATGAAAAAAAAAAAAAAAATGAAATTTCTTATCTTTTTCGTATGGTGAATTTTTTTTTGGTTCCAATTACTTCATGCTATTGATAACAACGTCATCGTATTAATAATAATAATACTTCACCGAAAAAATCATTACAGCGCAACAAAAAAATAAAAAATCATCATCCACGTATCCTAGTAATAAGTGTTGGTATCAAATGTTGTCCTTCAGAAAAGTTAAAAGTAAGTATGCAATCCAGCCAAACACAAAACTATAAATGCTCCACTGATTCAAGTCCTCTTCACATCTACAAATTACCCAAAGTACCAGTAAATTACCGTAATTCGGTAAATTACTGGTCATTCAGTAAAAAATAAATTACCGGTAATTAACCATCTCTGGTACTGAATCATTATAATTTAAAATGTGACAAATTTTCTAGATAAGCCACTACTGTACAACGAAACCGGAGGAACACTGGAACCAATATTTGCAAACGCCGACGCCCGCTTCATTCCGGCATTTCCATCGACACACGCACCGCAACAACTCCACACTCTCGCACTGGTGCACGCCTAAACGCGACAACCTCGCCGGTTTCGCGTCTCTAAGTAGGTGAACGTTAATTGGATATAATTTTAAAGGTACGTTCTTCGGTACAATAATACGAAACGACGCGCGTGCCTACATAGTTACACCGGCCGTACGACGATGGTGGTTCGGCGGAGAAAGCATACGCGTTATTAACGCGCTTAATATTCTAATGAACGCCGCAAATACACGTTATACATATGTACACTCGACACCGGCGATACTCGGCCGATTACCAATCGTCTGCGGATAGTATTTTCAAATCACAGGTGAACACTCGGGCGCCCGAACGCCCTACAGGATTTTTCTTCTCGACTTCTGCCGTTCACGTCCGACGTACAGGTGCTTGGAATTCGTTGCTCGGACGCCGTTTTCAATTATTTCCATTCCGATGGGTGGAAATTCTCGCATACGAAATATTTACGGCGCCCGAACGCAATTCTACCTACAACCGTGTACGTCGATCAGCGATACGCGAGGCGTTTAAACGTCTGTTTATTCCGCTCGTTAAGAACACTCGGTCCCCTCCTGTTTCACGAACATACGAGCCCGTACGAATTCTCGAGAAGAGCTGAAACGGCTAATCGTCACGCCACGTTATGCTGCGCGGGTAGCCCGAATTGAACGGCTCTTTTCGCATCTAAGAACTGATACGGTACACCGAGCCTTCCGAATACCATCATTAGATAAGGAAAAAAGTATTCCTCCGCCACTTACCAAATATTTGCCCAAGTCTTCGTACAGTAAGTACGCTCACGTCGTGCACATAAACTCGCGGTCTCGCGATGATCGCGCAAACACATCAGAACACGCACCGCACCTCGTCACAGCGAAAAAAATTCTTCGCGAATTTTCCAGCCACTTAACACTGGACGCGAGAAAATCGCGCCCACCAACACGCTGGCACGCCGCGAAACCGGAAATCAACACTAAGCGCAAAAACAACTCCTCCACCTACCACTCGATCGTTCGCACGCCCGCATAACACTAGGTAAATTTCACGCCTTTCGAACGGCCAACACTGCGCTATACACTTCGGAAACGCGGAGCGGTACACGAAAACGTACTACTTGAAGGATAGAGACACAACGTTTATACTATAATGAAACGCGCTCCGCGCTCGCGATAATGCATGCCCACGGAGTAAGAAACATACGCCGAACGCCCGCCTATCCTTCCCCTAGCCACGATAGACGTGGCGACGTACGACGGACCAACACAACGAAACCGACTTCGTTGTAACTGAAAAGTGGAAGGGGATCGTACCGTTCGTTCGTGTTTTCGTCTCCGTCGCCTGTGTACGCTCGTCGTCTCTTTCATAAAAATAACAACAGAAAGAAAAAAAAAAACGCACATACATTAACCACGTAACAGACAAAACCGCGGTGCGCGGAGACACCTTGAATTCGGCGACACAAATTTACAAAGGCGTTGTCGAAGCGTTCGTGTGCGCGAAATTTCCATTGAAAAATTACCTCCAAAAAGGATACGTTGAAAGATAAAATTTCTTCATAGAGGGGTACCTCTCATCCTGTCTAATGGGAAAAATTCGACTTGAATCCGTCGCACAGTGACTTCATAGGATGGGTGAAGTCTCCGCCTGTCGGGGTTGAATAAAGCGACGTTTAAAAAGAATAATACCAGCGCCGACGATTTCTACATTGCCTACCTAATTGTCTCTACCTTTCTCTCTCACACACAAAGCTAACATTCAACAATCTGGTTTACCGACTAATCGCTTCGTCGAAGAGTGAACGGAGGAGCCAACTTTTGAAAACACGATTTCTTGGAAACTACACGGATACCAGTGCCATAGCGTGTCTATCTCCTTCAACCCTCGTTCTTCCATCAAGTCAGAATCGAAATGGTGACCAGCAGAGTCGACTTTCAAGACTACTCTTTTGCAAATAAGTGTGCCTATATGTGCCAACGTTTTTCAACCTATGATTTCAAAATCAGATGCATATTCGAAGGGGTGAAATGCAGGAACCAACCATAAGATTATTTCAACCATATGTTAATTAAATGTTGAATCTGATCCATAAAGGAAACCTTGAGGCAGTCTCATCTAAAGAAGAACCTTTAAGTAGTCCCTTCTAGAGAGGGAATTTTACGCAGTACCATATAGAGGGGGAACCTTTAAGGCAGTCCCATGTGGTGAGAAAACCTTTAGGTAGTTCTAGCCAGGGAGGTGAAGTTCAGGTAACCATGCAGAGAGGGAACCTTTAGGAAGTCCCACGTAGAGAGAGAACCTTCAAGCAGTCGTATCTAGGGAGGAAACCTTTAGGTAGTCCTATCCAGGGAGGGAACTTTTAAGCAGTCCCATCTAAAGAGGGAATCTTCAGGTAGTTGCACCCATGATTTAAAACCTATATTATAGGTTGATTGAAAAAGTAGTAACTGTGATTAACCCTGCAATGCTACACATGTTAAAACTTGAAACTTGTTTTTAAATTAAAATTTTGGCCGAAAGGTGTTAATCATTAGATAAAAAAAAAAATAGTATTCGGTAAACAAATGCAAATAACTTCATTTTATGTGCTGAGAGTCAAAGGATTAATAAAAATTCAGTCCTATTAACAGTTGAAAAAAAAGCAAATTTTCAAAATGAAATTTTTTTGATCGTAAGATGTTTCCATAAAAATTTATTAATAAGTTTCATTTTACAAAAATAGCACGATAAAAATAATATAAAATTTTTATTTAAAAAAATATAAAATAAAATTCGAAACTTTTGATTTATTACCATCTGCATACCTCACTCGCAGAAACAATGAAACGCATACCACATTTTGTTCCTCAGGAGAAGCTCTTCGTCACGCGGTAGTGTTTGGGCCTGAAAGTGGTTGTGTATTGCCTACGCCGCATGAAAAGGAACATGCCGTGTGTATTTTCACCAACGGTAGCATTGTAGGGTTAATAATTTCAAAATAAGATTCTTCCACTTCATTTTCTTTTGTATTAGTTTTTTTTTAAGGTTTTGCTAGGCAGTTAATTTTTTACTTTACTGGTAGATTCTTCGATGAGCATTCGGTTGACAGTATGCTTACCGTAGCACGTTTTTAAGCAAACTCGATGCAATATTTTTTACGATAATTTTAGATTTCAACTTATTTCACCTTCTTTAATAGTAATAATTTTAAATATAATATTAAATAATAATATAAAACTGGATAAACTTTACCCCCTCCCTCAGATAGTCGCATCTGTAAAGAAAACCTTCAGGTCGTCCCATTTAGGGAGGGAGCCTTTAGGCAGTCTCGTCCAGGGGAGAAACCTTCAAGTGGTCCAGTCCATGGATGAAACCTTCAGATCGTTCTATCCATCAAAGGGACCTTTAGGTAGTCCCATGCACGGAGGTAAGGAACCTCCAAATAATTACATCCACTGAAGGAACTTCCAAGCAGTCGTGCTGATGAAAGATATTTTTAGCCAAGGTATTCGTCGTACTCATAAAAGAACGTTCATATAGGTATACTTGGGAGGTCAAACAACAATGGTGCCAAGTGAAATCTCCCCTCACCCTCCAAAACTTCTAAGTGCTGGCAAAAAACTACGAAATAATCTGAAGAGGAACGCAGCGGTGGGAAAAAATTCGTATTTTTTTTTTGTACTTTCAGAACAAGTTTTCTCTGTTATCTAGAAGCATAATGGTAACTACTATCTCAGTTAGTGTTACTAAAGCTGAAATATCATTTCTTTCATTTTCAACTCAAAATAAGGAAGATTTTTTGGGAACTACGTTCGAGTTCGAGCTTTCATTCCAATCACCCATCAACTTTATTAGAAGTACATAGATGCTGGTACTCGTATGTGGAGTTGATGACGTAGTCAATTTGAGGCTAAGAGAGGAGCTTCGATTTAACTTGAGTTTTTTTTATTATAATCCTAAATTTTTTCAACTATTTTCCTCTGAAAAATAGAAAAAATTTCAAATCGTTCGGAGTTGGAAAGTCGAAAACCAAAACATAAACATACAAAAAAAAAATTCAAGTGAAAAAAAATGCTCAAGAATTATCTGCTTTCTTTCACCATTTCCTCCTCCTCCTCCCTCCCCCCCAATAAGAGGATCCTGGCTACAATGATACATGAAGGGTACAGTTTCGAATTTATTTTGATTTTTTGTTACATTTTGATCGACGGATGAATAAACTGAATGTAGCTTTAACAAAAATTACTTTGAAAAAAATTAATTTTTGAGATTTTTTCATCATAAAGTTTTCTTGAGAAATTGTATTTTTCATTTTATTTCATTCGGAACATGATAATATTTTCACAAAAATTGAGCAAATGTGCTTTATTTATTTGAAATTTTTGAAAAAAATAATTATTTCTTATGAATATATTTGAGACGAAAAATATAAAAATTGCATTTTCCCCAATGAGTCGATTAAGATTTTAAAAAATCCAAAACAAAGAAAAAACTTATTAAAAAAATTAAAAAAGTAAGAAAATTGAAAAAAATTTGAAGATATGAAAAAAGTACTTGAAAATGTAATTTTATTTTTTCTCCAATTTTTTGGATAATCGCTTCGAAATAATTTCCTCTCCAAAGTTACAGCTTATATTGACCACGCCTAAATCCAACAATGGCATAACCTCGAATGAAAATTACGTTGAAAATTTGAAAAAATACACAGCAATTCATCAAGTATGGTTAACAAAATTGTACATAGGACTTTGATTTTTTTGTTGGTTGTACTGTACTTTGGAACTGAACACAAAATTTTACTAGGGCGTAATGCCTTAAATTTTTCAGAGATGTTCAGTCCCTCCAAGCCCCCACTAGCCACGGGTATAACGATACTTGACGAATTCAAATGCCTATTTCTAAACTTAGATGTTCTTTGAAGAAAATTTGAAATCTGAGTAACTCCTTTATACGACCTCGTCGGCATCACTTGTTCGATTTAAATATCGATCTTTCCTCCACCCAAAGAGCGAAGGATCGAACAATGGATAACCACAACAGGACTATAAGTGCTTCTAAAACTGGTAGCAAGACACAAGAACATCTAGCGTTTTGTTAAAGGACTCCCTGTAAGGCCATAAAACCACCAAAGTCAGTCTTATAATGAAGCCTCTTCTTGTAACTAGATTTTTCTTTTTTAGCTGGATTCTACTCGAAACAAAGACTACTACAAATCCACTTTTGGCGGGTAATTGTCTTAAAACTTCGTAATCTATCAAACTTTACTCAATAACATAGCTTAAGCGTGACATTGAAAAAAAGTTTGAAAAAAAAACCCAATGACGTAGTGAGAAATTTTTCATAAATGGAAGGGGGGGGGGGCTAGTCTAAAATATTTTCAAAGGAACCGTATTATACAAATACACTTAGTTCAGACAGCACAACGACTTGAATAAAGATTTTATTGGATAAGATGGGAAGGGAGAAGGGTGAATTTTTACACCTCATGGAATGAAAAATCAACGCGAAACATGAATGACGAATGTATTACAAAAATGGAACGTAAAATCAAAAATTACAAATTTTCCTGTCCCCAAAACCCAAAAGTAATATTTCGCACAACTACTCCAATGCCTTCGAAACTGAAAATGGGTAACCCTAAAAAACGTATTTTTCTGTTCAATCCAGGTTAAATTAAACAAATAATTCTCGACGTTTTGGCGGACTAAGCGTTAAAAAAATTTAGCTGACGTTGACGTCGACGTTTTCCTACGTACGGAGAAGAAGGTCGACGAACAATAGGGAAAAGTATGTATTAATCGCTGAGGCGTCCGAACAATAACCGCAGCGAAAAGGAAAGAAAAAACGTTATTGCATCACAAAGCGCGCAGAGAGAGCGCCTATGTGTACGACGGCGAAGGAGAAAAAGTTTAGAAAATTTTCATATCGCTGTTTCCACCGCAAGAACATTGTACTCGATAATTACGATGGCAGGTTCACCAAACTATTCGTTGAAAAATTAATCTCACAGGCGGCAGATATATTTAGTTTTCATTACAACCAGCAAATGACGCAAGCACATTCGTCTGCGCGTATATGGCGCGAACGTTGCATATTTAACGCCGTAAATCTGATACCGCACGTACGCTCGATGACGACCACAGCCCGACCGGTGGTCGGTGAAATCACTATCGCACGCAGGTAACCGATAACGCGTTCGATGATTGCACGAGCGCTCGTTCGAGTACGTTTACACGTCGATGGTTTACTTCGTCGGAATGGCATAAGGGTCCGTTCAAGGTGTGCTAAACAATCGAAAAGTAGTTTCTGTCTATGATGGCATTTACACATCATTTAAACGAGGTTTGCGTTTCTGCGGACACAGCGACAGAAACAGTGATCTTTATGAACTGTAAATTACGGTCTTTATTTATAGATCGTAGTGTACGTAGTCGCAGAGTGATGGCGAAATATTCATACGCTTTTGTTCTCGAATAAACGCCGCTATGCTCCATTGAAGGGCAAGCTGGGATCTCCGCTTGTTCGAATAAAATCAATCGCCACTTCACCAGTCACTTCACGAGTATCCTCGAAAACGAAAAAATATTAAATCAAATGTATCTGATCTCAATTTCGATGTATGATTAGAGCTACACCCCTAGACCCCCAACAAGTATAGCTCATACTATTAAGCTTATCAGTACCTCTTTACAGCATTTATTTCCAACCACCACTCTGAAGCCAGCCTCTCTCACCTCACTTAAACCCATAAAAATACCAAAGCCTTAGATAAAGCTTTCAAGCTAAATAAATTCCAAACCTCCAATTTCATCACTCAATAATGACACATGTAAAAGGTAACGAGCCTCAACTTACTCTTCAACAAACCCCGAACAGTATCTGCACTTCTATATCACCTAATACAAGGAATTCGAAAATCTCACAACATCGACGTATACCCATCGAATATGACTATTAAATAAGCGCCGATTACAACGCGACCACGTTCATTGTCATGTCGTAGAACTGGTTGTATTGATGTTTCCTGCTATGTATGTACGCCGTGTAAAACGCGAACGCTACTATATAGGTATTCACATAGGTACCTACTACTGCGTAATCGTAAATGCATGTACGTGTTGCGAAGTAGGTGCAGAAGGCGGTGAAAAGTACGCTACCATGATCTCACCGTGTAACCATATCTACGCCGTGACTACACAGCGATCGATGCAGTCGCCCAACAGTGTGAGAAACGACAATGCGATTGGCATTTCTGGCTTTCTGTCAACGAATTCTTTCCTCGAGAATGGACGAATTTTCAAAATGAAACCTAACAGGAGAAAATTTACTTCATTTAATTGGCACTATTTTAGGAGTCTTGTAGGAACCATTAAGAAAAGTGAAATATATGTACAAATTTTATTATGGTTGGCAGGCCAGCATAAAGAGTGACGGGGGGGGAGGGGCTATAGCAATGGGTCTCTTTAGGCTTACAATGTATGATTTTCGATAATATCATAATTAGATGCAATAACAGGATATCTAACGGATTTCTTTTTTTTTTTTTTTTTTTTTTTGGAAAAATCACTACTTCTTCACTACTTTCTTATCAATGTTTTATTCAACTCAACCTCCTCTCCTCCCCACCCCCCACCCGCAAAAAAATCAACTGGTCAAATTTATCAAATTACAAATTACAAATTCGAACATCAGGTCGCCAGACCATACTGACATCGCATATACCGACACACCAACAGTGCTGCCATTTCATAAAAAATAGCTAGTCTTTTATAAAAAATGAACAATTTTGTAGTTGTTTCAAAAATAATGAAATATTTCACGTCTTCGGATTTTTAGGCAAATTTCTGAAGGACATGAAGGCTATTATTTCACTTTTTCTCTACTTTTTCTAAGAATTTTGACTTGATTCACCACACTACTTTTCCAATAATTTCATTACTTTCACTACCTGTTAGATACCCTGGTTAAAATATTTCGAAATGGTATAGCAGTGCATTATTTTCCAACTTTTCCTTCATTTAATACACACACGCAAAAAAAACAATAAATTTACTATAAACGATTAAGGAACTTCTTGATAGATTTTTAGAATACTCAATTTTAACGAACAAAAATGTTCTTGCATGATACATTCATAGCATTCAAAATCGAATGAATTAATTTTAATAATATTATTAAATGGCTAAAATAATTCAACATTTAAAAAAAATAAATATTCCTTAAAATAATAATATAAAAATTTTAAAATGAAAAACAACAACAAGAATTTTAATGAGGCTATTTAAAAAAAATCAGGTAGGCTGTAATAGCTATCGTTTTGTTAAAAACTCAGCTAAAAATCACCGAGGAGAGTATATTTTTAAAATATATTATTTTTCTTTGCATTATGTTTTTAACAAGCAAATAAAAATAATTTTGCCGAAGAGAAATCACAATTTATACTGATGAAAAAGTAAATTTTACAAGCAGCTGGGAAGGAAAGTCCTCGAGTCAGAGATCACGTGACTTAACCAACACAAACACAACCAGCTGACTACAGCGATCCTGGTGGATGCGCGGTTTGAATTATTCAAGACAATAATTTGTAAATTATTCTATAAATAGATAGCTGGTTAACAGGAAAAGTAAGCCTTTATGTCAGAGATATATGACTTCATTAACACGAACACAACCAGCCCATAAGTAAATAGGTAGGTAACAGGGAAGGAAAGTCCTCACATCAGAGATCACGTGACGTCACTAACACAACTCATCACACGATTATGAAGTTATAAAACTAAAGAGGGGAAAAGTGCCCATTATGTGTATGTTTTTTCAAATGCCATTTTTCACCTTTTTCATCAGCAATCATAAATGAAATGCTGTGTTTGTATTAGTGAAATCACGTGACCTCTGACGTCAAACTTTTCTTCCCTACAAATTTAGCCACCTATTTTCATGCTGTTTTTAAACGTTGTAAAAATCGTGATAACGCGTAATTGCTATCTTCGAAAATTTAATTTCTTTATTCATGATTTCGAATTCAAGTTGAAATATAGGAGCGTAAAACAGAACAGTTTTTGAACTGATGTACTCAGGAATCTCATAGCCTGGAAGTTATTGAGTATTACGTCCCCAATAAGGGGAATATCCTTCTCTCACATAAAAACTCTTAGTTTATAAAAAAAACATCCTGTAATTCGCGACTTGAATATATTTGCGGAAGTACTGTTTAAAAATTAATTTCATTTTAAATGTCTTAAATGGATTGAGTAAGGCTCAAGACATTGAGTAAGGTGGATTATTTTGATGATCGATCCATTTGACGAAGTGAGAAGGTGATTTATAAAAAAAATTAATCGTATTAAAATATTTAATCCAGTATTTAAATTCAAATTAATTAAATAATTCTTTATATTAACATTACACCTAAATAAAAAAATTTTAATCAACAAAACTAACTAAAAAAATGTATATATATATATATTTACACATAAATTTTGTAATACTTAATTTTATTATTAAATCTATGAAATAAAAAACCTCTTTTTTCTCACTTTTTTTTGATATGGTTTCGAAAAAAAAAAAACAAAAAAAACAATTTTCAATTACTCCTCCTTCCCCTCACCTTCCCCTCTTATAGTAGATAAACGAATGATTTTTACGATGAAAATTTTGTTTTTGTCTTCATAACACATGGTGTTCCATTTTAAAATACCTTGATAAATTGTTAACCTACTTTACCGATTTTTGAATTTTTTGTGACATCACTTAGGATTTCAACATGATTTAACAACAGACATGGCTTCGTTGCACAGTTAAATACTTCCTTGTTCATCGATTCTTCAATTATATTTTATTACATTGGCATAATAGTCTTAGTAATTAAAGACGTCAATATATAAATAAACAAAAAAAAAAAAAAAAAAAAAGGAAAATTATTTAGCCTCCTAATATCACAAAACGGGGCAAATCTCAAGAAAAAAAGAATAAATCAAATACGATAAAATTTTAAGAAATTTCATCAGTAGAATTATCACGTATAATTTGATATCTCATCAAGGTGAATCAAAGCCCATTAAGCATGGTGGAAAGCTCCCGGCTGAATTTCTCATCTTTACGATATTTTCCGATTACTTTTTGCCCAATGTCACTTTAAGCCAATCCATAAAAAAAAAAAACGCCAATCACATGGTAAAAATTCTATCTCTGGCTAATTTCAACTGAAACACTTGACATTTGATATATAGGTGGGAGAGCTTAGAACTGTAAATAATATAAATATAACGTTCTTTTTCATAATGAAAAAAAAAAAAAAAAAAAAAAAACAATTAAAAAAAAGAAGAGACTCTTCACACTCACAATAGAATGTGCATACGCAGCTTTTTAAATCAACATAATCCAAAAACAAAGTTTCACTTCGCAACCATTCCAAGGGAAAAGTTCACACTGGTGCTCAATGTGAAACAAGTCAAGATGAGAGAGAGATGAATGCATCCCCTAAGAAGAACGATGATCAGGGCAAGCGTGATAGAATAACTATCACGTGCGTGTTCATAATTATGCCCGTATATTTAATGCTATTATTTGTAGCTGGAAGCTCGAATGTACCGCTTTAGCGTTCATCCTCGTTGCTATAGTCGTCTTTAATTTTCGACGATTGACTGGATGTCTAAAAACGTGCGGAATATTCGAAAAACTTATACTCACTGTTAATGTATTCTTTTCCATTATATCGACATTCTAAGCATTCAAAAAAAAAATTACAAAAAATAAACTAATTGAGAATACTATGTCCGAAATTTATTTTAAAAAGAAAATCCGAAGTGTATAAACTGAAATATTTTATTCCACTTTCTCGAACAATCAAACGCGAGTAACTCGTTCTTGCTCTTTTTTCCTGGTATTCATTCGAAGACAAATTGTTCACATTATATTCTAACCGATAACTAAAAAACATATCTTTTCAAATTACTCTCCCTTCCCTACAAGCAAACCTTACTTCGTCATGTCACCTCGTCGTTTACCGACTATTTATGCTAATGAAATTCATCCCCTTTTGTTCCGAAATAAACGCACGACCACGAAAACCCAACATAAAAATATTGGCCACCAGTCGATCGAACGCAAACCAGCTAAAATAATAAGAATAAACAATAACAACATCGGACATTTTTATACGCGTTCGTAATTTCGTATCAGAAATTATTCGCCATATACTCCCAATGGATCGTGAATGAGATATAATTTCACGCTATTACAATAAGGCTAAAAAATCTGCAATTCGAATTACCACAAAGGAGATGAAAAAAGAAATAGGTACCTATAAAAAAACATTTCTCCACGCAGCAATGATACTTGACATATAGGTTCGTGAACTTTGTAAGATCGTTAAGAAGATGCGTATTAACGCATAACGCGGAGCGAAGAGTGCGAGATACGAAGACGTAATGCGAGAATTTTACAATTCGTAAACACTGCAGATAAGATGCGCACACTTAACAAATGAAACAATTTCTCTAGTGATTCGTTTGCGATACATAATTATTTATTTAAATTAAACCTAACCCTTCTGTAACTGGCCCAAGAGTTGTTCCAGGCAAATAAATAAATAAACAACTATACACCTTGGTTTTTTCAACAAAGAATTGTAACCGACTTCCACACGAAGACTGGTTATAAAATTAAAAAACCAAATTACTTTTTCCTTTGTCACGAAATTTAAAATGTTTTGTTTCCCAGATCCGACAATATTCCTACGAGTTCTGGTGTACAAAATACTTACTCAAGTTGCTTTTGTCGTGACAACACAAAAAACATCGAGTCGAAATACACGAAATTTTTCACGTAAAAAAACTTTCAAGTTTCAATTCGCAACGAAAGCCTAAAAAAAAATTTCGTGTCTTCTGATGAAAATTCGCCAACTTTGCCAACCGAAAAAAATCATTATCCAAGTTTAACTCGACTTTTCTAACCGTTGGGTACTATAGCGAGCCAATACGTTTTTTTCTCGTTTCAAACAGTGAAACGAGTAGAAAACATTAATTGCCAAATCATCTAGAAAAATAAAAGGTATACCAATTCGTCAAACATGACGGAAATTTTCGTAAAAAATTACAAAAAATACCAAATGAAGAATTTTTGAAAAATCTGAAATTCTTTTTTCGCGTCCAAACCACTAAATGCTTTAATTAACAAAATTAAATAGTTAACAGAGTATATCGCATTTGACGTGTATATCGCTCTTCGCATCCCATTAACGATGAAAGTCCAGATATGCGTTTTGATAAGCTCACCATATCGGTTTAAGATTTCGAATGCACGAAAAAAATAATTTTCTCATTCCTAAATTCGAATACACAGCGTAGTCAAATCGCTCTATGTAATATTCACGTCCCCATTTCATTCCATTACATAAAATAAATAAATAAAAAAAACTACGCAGTCATATTGTATCACTGAAGTTGAGCACTTGATAGGTAGTAAATTCGGGCATTCTAGATAATGCTGCCAATCCCTTCCACTCTCAATGTCTTCAAGATGTATTCAGGAAATTGAAATTACAATATACTTGATTCTTGGTATCAGTAAACAAAGAAATTCGTACCAATCACATTCTAAGCTACACGAGACACCTAACACTTTTTCTATATTCAGCAAAACAGCCAGTTTTGGTCCATTTTCACCGAAATTGAAAAGGTCTACTACTACCTCGAATCAACTCTACGAATAAGGTAGAATTTTATAGGCACATTACACCAAAAGATACTGATAATTTATCGATTAATTTCAACGCCTATTTTCCCGAGAGCAGTTTTCGGCTCTAATTTTGCAGCACATACTGATGGCAAGTTGTAATTTTTAAATATCGATATTATAGCTTCACTTCATCATTCGAAACCATAATCTTGAATTGCTGATTGAAGATGGATGGAAATTTAAAGTGGTAAGTCACCAGTAATTAATCCATAAGTTACCACAAGGTAAATTTCTTTAATTTTTTTAGTAATTGAAAAACAGATTTTTTTGCGTCTAGAGGGGACTTTGGTAGATTAGGCATAGGAGGAGCTGCAGTTCCTTGAGGACGTAACTGTGAGTAAGAATGGTGCATCATAAGCTTCTTCCAACGAAATACAAACGTATACTTTTTGCTCACAAGAAAACTCATTTCTTGGATACAAAAGCAAAGTTGTGATGCTTGAAAGTGAGTACTGAAAAGAGATGGATGAAAATTAGAAGTGTTGAGTTACCAGGTAAGTTACTGGTAATACAAAACAAATTTCCTAAATAATTCTTCTGGTAATTTAGAACAGGGGTTTTGGGTCTTATTCATAAACTTCTGCATCTTGGACAACCTCTTCTATTAAAATCTACTTTTTTGTATACATTCAAAGTCCTTTTCAAGTCAATAAATTATATAAATTACGAGTAAATTACCGGTAAATCACCCAAAAAAAAAAATGAAGCGTCGGTGATTAACCATCTCTTTTCCAGACTATATAATAAGATGATTCAAAAATACATATTAAACATTTTGATGTTTTTTTTTTTGTCATAATTCACGGTGTACAATAAATCACAAAATCAAAATATCTTACCTTTTTGGGTCTCTAATTTTTTTTGTGGCCAAAAAATTGACTAGACCCCCCTCCCTCCCTAATTACTCTCAAAGAAGATAGCAAATATTTACACGCAAAAACAAAATACTATATTTCGAACTTTCAGCATTTTTTTTCACCAAATTTCGTACCTCGTAGACGCCATGTAATAACTGTTCCTTTTATAATTATTTAACAAATACGTACTACACAAACTGTCATAAAAAAATGTTTCATCAATTTTTTTGCTTTTCATTTTAAAAATTTTTAAATCATACTAATTACAATTCAATTTTATTATTATTATTATTTACTCATTCCCTCTATTCCATAATGTGCCATGTACTTTCAAATTCATTTATTCATTAATTTTTCGAAGCAACGTTTAAAACTCCTAAAGTTTTTTCGCCTCTGTTGAAATGGGTGCTAAATTTCAGAGAACAAAATAATGGAAGAATTTTAAAGACTTCAGGATGTTATTGTCTCTGTAGGTTGTCGTGTTAATAAGTAGAATTATTTCTTAAATTTAGAGATCGACGAATATGCCAGAATACAGAGCAGTGTTGAAGAATATGTTCGACTGCTATGGGTGGACTATTTCAAAGAAACTACAGATAAAGTTTTAAAGAACATAAAAGAATAGATATTGGTGAGTCCAATGTTCTTATAATAAACTGATTTTTCAATAACTTTGCAAGTTTTTAATACTAAAGTTCAATTTGTTTAAATAGTTTTACTGTCTTGAGGAAGTTGAAGATACCATATAGATAGTGGGGGAAGGGGGGTCATCAGTTATAATAGGCCTATTTAAAATAAGGGAGTCGAAGGTGTAGGAAGTGTTGGCAATGAAATAGAAGTTGAGAGGTGATGGGTGATGTAAAAAAAATGTTGAATATTAACACACTCAATGTACATTTTTATAGATATAAATGGTTCGTTTTATTTTATTTAATTTTTATAATTTGAATTTTTCATTTTACTAATTTTTTTCATTACTAAATAAAATTAATTTTTTATTCTGATAAATGTAATTTTTTTGCATGATTTTCATTCTTTACTTTTTTTATTATTATCAATTAGAGGATTTTTTATGCTGATAAATAACTTTTCATTAATTTCTTTATTTTATTAATATAATTTTCTCAATATTCATTTCATAAATTCAATTTAATTTTAATTTTCGATGATAAAAAAAATTAAAATATTTAATTAAATTGAATTATTAATCTATAATAATTCTATTTATAATATTATAAGGTTATGATGATCTTTCAACGCTGACGTGCAGTTCTAAATTTCATTTTTTTAATTTAATTTTTGAATATAATTTTTTTTTTTGCAAAGTAATAGATAATATTGGAAATTACGATTACGAAATTCAAAAAAGTTGTCAGCATTCACTCTCACAACATACTGAAGCCTATAATACATCATTATCTCCTCGCAGTCACTAGGAGGTTTGATTTAAGATATATTACTGCCTTATTTGGGCCCATTCTTTTTGAAATTTTTATACATTTTTATTCTTGTTATTTTCAACGGGTTGATTGAAAAAAAAAAATTCAAAAATTGAAAGGAAAAAAATCTAGAAATTTTGGTTTTTTTTTACTCCCTCCCCCAAATGCGGTCGAAAACCGTTGAAAATCTACACAAATACTTGGATAACTACAGCGCAAAGAACGTGCTACTTATTTTTGAAAAAAAAATAAAACTTGACGATTTTTGATTTTACATTGTCACTTCTGAGTCAAATTTGAGAGGTAAGGGTGGCCCAAAAATGAAAAATGGTAAAACGTAAAAAAATTGATTCATACTCTAAAATTCACTTATTTGAAAAAAATGTAATTTTGAAATTTGGAAGAAACCTATTCAAAATTCTGACCCTCCCCCCCCCTATTTTGTGACTAGGGGTTTGGATTATAGTTAAAAACCTATTTACTGTGATCCTTGATTCACTCTATACACAAAATCCAGATTTCTCATACATATTTAGATACGGGGCATTGCGAGATATTTCACGTGCCGAAACTTCATTAGAAAACGTTCTATGCTTCAACTTCGTTGGAGAGACTGAAATTTTGCAACTTTCACCCTCTTCACTTATTTAATAAAAAAAAAAAAAAAAAAAAAAAGAAAGTACTTAGCATATTGCGGAACCTCCAGCTCCCCTTGAAATTTGAGTTGACTATTATTCAGAGTTGAATAGTTTGACAAATAATAACCTTCAGATATTCAAATGGAAGTAAAATAACCAAATTGGACTACAAGCTGCGAGAAAAAATATTTTGTCTTGGAGAGCAAGGTATAAGGGGATGCAAAAGTTATGATAGATTCTCTAAAAAATGGTACATTTTATGTTTTTAAGATTATTGAAGAAACCGGCCTCTTCCCACTACTCTAAACCCAACCGATCTCGTGCCTCTAGCCAAGTTGCTGTAAATGGCACGTTAATTAAAAAAAAAAAAAAAAAAAAAAAAGATTATGGAAATTGCAACATGAATAAATTCAAAATTTGAAATAGGCAATTTAATAATTAAATTAAATTAATAAAAATTCTATTCACTATCCAAATTAAAATTCCTAATTAAAATCAAAAATAATTTCATAAAAATACCAATCAATTGAAAATAATTCAAATTGAAAAATAAAACCTTCGTTCGAATCAGGTAAGATGTGATAGCTTAGTTTCTTTCGTCTAAAAACGAAACCGAATTTCCCCAAAGATGGGAAAACTTCATTCAAAACTAGGTCGTAAGCTGCATTTTTTTCGGTCAAATCGCCTATACGAACCAATATCGCTATCGTTTTCCCCACACCTTCATTTCGACGTACAATTCGAAGGGAATTTTCCGAATCGTTACCACTCGTGATTAATGGGAAACGATGAAAAAAAGAAACTCGAAATGATACCGCAACTGCGTTCATCTTCGTAAACTCGATATTCACTGGCCATATAAAGAACGCGAGAAATCAACTACCTCCATTCGTGGGCACAATTTCCGCTCGACCAAATTCCCTCGTAACGACAAACCAACGAACACACGACCAAAATCACGAAAAATATCCTCGCCCAAGCCCCATTCTTGACCATTTAAAAAGAACAGGTAACGCGAATTCGCTCCTGAATTCATCAAATCTACATCGAACCTACGAAAACAAATTGACCGACGCAATTACCTCTCCTATCTCGCGTTCGTATACAAAGCGCCGTCTCTGTCGCCGGAACGGAAATCGTCATCTCGAAGACTTTCGTAACGCGACGCTTAAAATTGTACTCGTATGTCGTTTCCGCCACATCCGCATCGCCATACGTGTACTCGTACGCACGCAGATAACGACGAATAAAAACGAAAAGCATCGTCGGTGGAAAAGAATTATCTAGTATCTTTTGCGGGCAACCTAAAGCGAAGCGGCTACGTTGCCAAATCGATTCACTCGCTTTTCGTACACCCACCGATATCACGATACCGCCGTCTCCGTCCGCCGCCACCATCGTTCGACGTGTTGCGGCGGCGGGCGCGTTTCAACCGACGAATTTTTAATCGCTTCGTCTTGATAAGACGCAAAGCAAGGGCTCCGGGTGAGTGGCTCTTCTACTCGGGCTTTCCAAGGCGTTTATTACGTTCGCGAAGTCACCGATTACCAAATACAAGTTTAGGGCCTCAAAACTACGATTTTATAGGCACCATCGAACGATGATACATCCAAGTCAATACTATGAACGATGAAATTGTACTTGACTGTGGATAGAGTACAGAAAATGTATAGCAGGGAGGGAGGGGGAGAGGTGAAAAAAAACTGTTAGAGTAATACTCGAGTTCTAGCATGTCTTTTTAAGAAGTTCAAACCACTTCCCTTTTCACTCAAAAAATTCAGAAAGTGAAAAATTATTTTTTAGGTGCACATGTGACCCTGTCCCAAGAAAGGAACGTAGTGTAAAAAATGCATTTTCTTTTTCTGCACTTTTTTGGTACTATTTTATATCATCTTTTGAACAGTGATATCTCCCTTCACCTCCCAGCACTACCCTTCGTACCCCTACAAAGTCATGAAAATGGGTACTAGGTGTCCTAAAAACTAGAAACTTCATACATGTTTATCTCAAAACAATTTTTTTTTTTTTTTTACAATAGGTCTCTTTCTTGAAGCAAGGTAACACAATTACACAGAACACCTACATTTTCAACAACATGAATAACCTGATTATGTTGTTATTTCATCAACTTAGAAGCGTTATTTTCTGCATAAATTTGCTGGCAATATATTCATATTCATATTCATATTCAAAAAAAAGTAAATAAAAATTATAAAAATAAAAAATAATAAAAATAACATTTATATACCCGTATATATTTTTTCATTTCATTTTTAAAATAAATTATCAACATAAAAAATTCTGTAATTAATAATAATAAAAAAAATCAAAATCAAAAAACATAAAAAAAAATTTTATCAAAAAAAAAAAAGATTAAATTAAATTTAATAAAATAAAACATAAAAAAAATAAATATCTCAATTTTTTTTCAATTTTTGTACAAGAAATGACAACTTTTGAGCCAAATATAGACACACTGCATATGCAAAATGGTAATAAGATTCATGTTTTTCATGTCAGTAAGAAGCACTATAAAGAAAACCTATCAAATCACATCGAAGAAAAAAAATGAAAATAATTCAAGTGCCCAAAATAAAATACCAACACTTGCTAGAATTTCGAAAAATCTGAATTCCCAAAAAATTTTGAAAAATCCCGACTTCAATTTTTTCCATACCCAAAAGATCTATCAATTTACAAAATTAAATCTGTATACCCATGCAAAATCATTTCAAATAAAAACTCTCACTACCACCACTGTCCTCCACTCTAAACCATTAGCAATACAGTATACACTTTAGAAGACGCGATAAAGGTCCAATACACAGGGTATTCGTTTACTTCCACATGTTTCACTCGCTTCATACCTAAACCTCCATCCCCCTCCTCGGTTACCTTCGACCATCGCGCACAAAACACCCTAGAAACGACCTCGCTACATATACGCAGGTATACCTAATCAAACGTTCGACTGTAATCCACCCGATTCTATTGGACTGGCGCGTCGCCTGATAACACTCCAAGTAGAAGTACAAGCATAGGTGTACTGCAATACACACGCGCATCACATCCAAGTCGTCATGGACGGGAAGCTGACGTACGCGATATGAATTCACGTTAATCACTCAAGTCCGACGAATCGGTAATTCTGCGACAATGTGAATGATTTTTAGGTCATATTATCGTGTCTTACGTTCTTTTCATTTCTTCGTGGAGTTGGAAAAAAAAATGAATAAAATATTATTTACTTTCAACTTATGTAGTTTCATTTGCGAAGGTCGGGAAAGGGAAAGGCCTTCAATTTTTTTTTCTCCGACAGAATTTCCTAAATTAGGTTCTTCGTCCTTGGACTTTGTTTCGTGAGTTATTAAAAATAAATAAAGTGAATTGCTGAATGTTAGTTTTTCGATAATTCTAAACTCATATAATGAAATTTTAAAATGCAGAAAATATTACACCAACATTTTATTCTTCTCGTTAAATAAGCAATTCTCTACATATTCCAGCTTAAAATATTAACCTTGCCAAGAAATAATAAAGCAACCAAAGATTTAAACATTTTCTACAAAATTGGGATGTGAAAACGTGCTACCAAGAATCCGAAACCAGAGACGTATATGCTTTTACTAATTACATTACTAAACAGTGTTACCAATCTTTAAAAATTTATAATTGTTACTATTAAATTTATGTAACATAAATTTTCAATTTTTATAATAATCACGAAGAAATGATTAAAAAACTTTTCTCTACAAAATAACGTTTAATATAATTTTAATATACCCATTATATATAATTATGTATTTTTCAAAACGTTGAAAAAAAAAAAGAAAAAAATCTAAAAATACGTACTTCAGTCCCTCAATGCATGATAAGAAGTCTCCACATACAAAGTATTATTTTTCAAGCGAATTGATTATACTGGCGAGTCAGTTTTAAAACGCATCGCATACTTCATATTGCATAGACCACTCAAAAAAGGGACAGGATGTGAATTTCACACCACTGCAATAATTATGAAAAATATCATATCAGTATAAAGTTTTGAAATTCCAAATTGAAAAAATCTGTCAATTAGTGTTTTTTAATTGACAAATATGTCAATAAAATAATTATGAAAGAGCTATATCACCTAATATGAAAGTTCTATGAAAGAGGAATGGGGGGTGAAGGGTGGTATTCTATCTTCATCTCTAAAAATATACTATCCTCAAAAAATCACTCCACATCAATGATGTAGCCAAGAGAAGAAGGGACTTGGCGATACGAAAAATGATTCGGGTATTTTTAAAATTTTAAATAAATTATAAAAATTGAATAATGTTATAGCATACGTATTGATGAAAATTAAACACTAGGAATATAAAATGCCCACATAGATATAAAATTATTCAGCCCACCTGAAGAGTTGTTAAATAAATTTTGTAAAAAAACACGACAAATTGATTTTCAATATTTTGAAGTTTCATTATTTTTCAAATTTAAAAACAACAAATTTATGTGCACAACTTTTTTTTTGGTAAGAATAAAATTATTCCATTCATTTTTATGCCCTAAAATTTCGATTTTTACGCTCTCCCCTCCCCTCCCCTCTCTACAAACATTTCTAGTTGAGTCTGGACATCTCCTTTGAACATCTGTCCGGCTAAACTACTGTCTCGATATGCAATGCACTTGGTAATTTTACATTAATTTAATATATTAAAATGAAAAATATTATTAATTAATAATTTTTGATTATTATGAAGATAATATTTTTATAATGAATTTTAAATAATTTTTTTAATAAATACTAGTGCCTTCTCGCCCCTTCGGGGCTCGCAATAAAAATTAAATGGTGAAAAAAAAGTTATTTTATCAGACAAGTACTGCTACATTCCAAACTACAACCCAATTTATTCTTATTTGTTACCCCCTCCAATAGTTCTTCCTTTTAGGATGGGCTCTCCCCTTTATACCTTTGTATACCTGCCATTTTAAGCAATTTTACAACTTTACCTTTACTTTTACCTATGTACAAAGCTTTTATTGAAATTTATCACCTTTTTTTCCATTTGTATGGCTACTATCCTTTATATTCTTTATACCCGCTGCTAAAAACAATTTTATGACTTACCCTTGTGCATGTAAAAGGCTTTTATTAAAATTTACAACCTTTTTTCCATTGTATATGTGCTATCCTTTATATACCTTTTATACCTGCTATCCAAAACAAGGATGCGCGCGCATCTCAAAACCGATTTCATTTTGATTTAAATATATAGAGAGATTTTTAATTTATAATATTTAATATAATAAAAATTTCTTCGATTCAAATAAATTACCAGCACTTTGAAAAAGCGTCGACATTTTTTTCAAGTCCAATAAAAAAGCTGGTAACTAACCGTAAATTACTGTAATTTACTATTCCCCAAACGGGTGGCTTATTTCTCACATTATCATGTAGACGTTAGAAGTAGAGCGCTTCGTACACAAAATGAACGTGATTTTTGATCAATGATTTATGATTTACGATCAACGACCATAATCATACATAAAAGATACATAATGTATTGATTAGGGCATTAGGGCTTTGTTCAAGAACGTGTGAATTCTGTTCTACGCTTACTCTATCATTTTATGGTCATGATTTATAATAATGATCCCTATCGTAAAAATTTTAATTATCCAATTTGTTACAATAAATTACCACTTTGTTCATTTTTCCGGTAAATTACTTAGGTAATTTAAGTCCGATAGATAACGTAAATTACGTAACTTACCATCGTAATTACCGGGTAAATCACCGCTCATGTCACTAGGTGCATTAGAAAGTAGCAAAATAATGCCTCAAGATGGGAGTTACTTATGAAACCTCACGTTATTACCAATATGAACCAATACCGCTTGCATCTCCCCTCCCTTATGGTAGATAAAAACTAACGATATTTTCCAAAACTTATTTTTACACTGAAAGAAAACTTCTTAGGAGCCATTTATTAAATACATGAAGCGTTCAAATGGGAAGGGGAGGGGTAAAGTCGAATCTCACTTAATCTTACACTGAAGAGGGGAGGAGGTCTCGGCAAATATCACGTAATTTTCTCCCGCGAGAAATGGAGTAAAACTGCGAGGAAATAGTATTAAATTAATTAGAAGATGTTTCCTTACTAAAATATAGCCAGATAATATTCAATAAGACTTAATGAGATCATTTTTTCTCTTTTTAAAATAAATCCGACGCATTTACACGAGAAACACACATTTTGAAAAATCTCACGTGAGATTGGGGGAAAGGGGAGGGTGTTCAGCCAAATCTCATGAAATCTCACCGGGGGGGGGGGGGTCGTCAAAAAATCTCCAATCAATAAGGTATGTTCTCACATACAGAACCGAAGCACCCCAGGCATAAAATTCAGATTTCCTTTTTCCAATACTTCTTCTTCATCGTGAAAGCTTACTCGACCATTGTTCTCAAAATAACTTTCGTCAATTTCAACATTGAAAAATTACGTCGAAACAAATTAAGCAAACTCATCTGTTTAATTCGACTTACGAAAAAAATGAAAAACGCGGTACTCCACTCACCGTCATCATGAAGGAAATGCCATGTTCGAAATCATTCTTTTGAAAGTACTTTAAAACCAATTAATTTTCCGTGCTTCTTGTTTTTCAACGAACAAAAAAAAAAAGTTGTAAAATCTAACGAAATGTTTTCCCTTCCGAATGAGGAAATACCATTCACGAGTTCATGGCGAAGACAATACTGATGTAAAAGTTTTCGCAAAGGAGAAGGGAGAAGAGAAATAACGAAAAAAGTGATAATTATTGAAAGGAGAAAGAACCGAATAATACGCGAATTTTTGGCCAACAATTCCGTACGATGAAACACTGAACACGATGATAGCTGATGATCAGGGTTTTCCCAACTTCCTACTATTACCCGATAATTTTGCGGGAAATTTGGAGAGAAAGAAATTAATAAGCAGAAATAATGAATCAATGAATAATGCGGACTTCCGTTGTTTGTAACATCATAACATGTTGGACAATACTCCATGAAAATGTGTTAAAAATTGCATATCCAATTCCTGAATTTATGACGTAAATTAAACATAAAAATAAAATTTGAACTGAAGTTTGTCCCAAAATACATGCAGCAATTTAATACCACGCTCTATAAGTATAAGAAAGAAAAGGTGGGGGTAAGGTCGGATATAGATGAAGTCAAGGCACAAAACAGAGATTTCTATACTAGATAGAGCACACCCCCCCCCCAAAAAAAATAATGAATCAGGCTCGGAAAAAAATGCATAGTAAGACCTTTACGAGTATTTCAAATAGGTAATCGTTCTTCACCATGATTTCGAAAATTTATAAAATTGAATTCATTTCCTTTATTCGTGAAATCCAGACCAAACAATACCACAGATGGTCAGGAAACTTCAACAAACGCTTTAGACATCTCTGGAACGATGTTTCAAGCAAGTTTATGGAAATTTCAACAAAAGTGAATTTTACTCAATTTCTAAACTAAGTGAAAACTTATTACTCGACATACATATTGAAAAAAAAAAAAAAAAAAAAAAAACTTTCAAACTCCTTCTTCCACCAATCGAGTAGGTAAGGGTGAAGGAGCTGTTCAATGAATAGGAACCCCATCGTAAAATATTGTTTTACTGCACCACTTCTTCGCTTAGAATATTTTTTGAGAAATCAGAAGTCGAATCTTCTTTTGGATGAGATTCAACTTACCTCCTTCTGTGAATAAAGTTACATCCAAAAAGACGAACTTCAAATCATCATTAGGGCAGTTCTACACAAAGTGAAATTCAGCTTACCATCAACTTTACCGGTTTCGACCCACTTCTAAATCAAGTAGGTACGACTGAACTAATTAAATATAAAATAAAAATCGATTTTTTTCACATTCATTTCCGTGAAAAGTAAGAATTTAAAATTTCATAAATCCAACTTTCGACTCAAAACTCAAAAACACCACGTTCCCCGTACGAAGGCGCGCGCGGTTCATTACGAGGCGTGCGGCGAGACGAATGTTATCGAAAGTATTATGGCGTCCTTCGTTGCCAGATACGAGCGCATAGCTGTTCAGCAACGTTTGTCGGTTGGAAACGTGCTTTACTCTTTGTGTACGTCAAATTGCATACCGTTTTGCCGTAAATATTCGTCGCGTACCGAATGATGTAGATATTGTTCCAATGGTTGAGAAGATTTTCGTCTCTTAGATTCGTTCATCGACGAGATTTCGTTAATAGGCGTTTACTCGTATCGTGTTTACACGAGGAAATTGGAAATTTTTTCATTACGAATGGCGACATTACCGCTGAAATGAAATGTCGAGTGTTCTCGCGATGTAAAAATAAGCCCGAAGGAGAGGACGGAGGAAGATTTCGCGAAGAAATTCTCCTTATTAAAAGGTTCTTTTTTCTGTTACGAAGGGAGGATATAAACTACGATATAAAGTACATATAAATTAAGGCTGAGCTGTAAATGGGAAGCGGAGGGAGAAATCAAATACTCTCTGTCTGTTTAATTAGCCATCGTGGTCGTGTCCAATTTACAGGCGAATTTACGCGATTACGTTGTAGAAGTCGAATCGCGTTTTCCACAGATAGTCCAAGTGATTTAATCAAAGCAGTACCGCATTTACGAATTTGTCACCCCTGGTCCAAGTTGAATTCTTTACCTTGGCATGCAACTATATTCTTAAACCGTGGATTAATCTCCCTTTTCACTTCACATTTGGAAGAGAGACGTCAACCTATCATAGTGTTATGTATCCCAATTGTAATTTTTTTCGAATTACAAATTCACTAATTATTTCTTTCAACATGCATACACTGTACACATAGTAAATACGTATAAGTTAACACGAAAAATTGTTTCTAATGAAAAAATTGAATAATTAGAAACTGTATTCATAAATTTCGTTTGTTATTATTTCATTGTCAGAAAAAAGTTCGAAATTAAAAAAAAAATTATTGAAGATTGATAAAAATAGCATTACAGAAAAAAAAATTAAAATTTTTAGGAGACTATTTTGTTAAAAAAAAAAAAATTCAACGGTCCAATTTCAATAATTAAGTATACAATACAAGAAAAGGCTCTCACTTTTTTCCCCGTGAACAAAGACCGGAGCATAACAAAAGTATTTTGCAACAAATTTTCACAAATTTTTTAAAATGGATGAATTTTTAGGTGCAAATTTTGAAAAAATTAAGGGATTCACATTTTTTTTTTTTTTTTTTTTTAAGAAATTTTCCGTACTTCCCTGTGTAAATAATAAATGAATAATTGATAGGTCGCGTGCTAAGTACGGACTTCATTCAAGGTTTTCAAAACTCATGAAACAAAATATTCATTTTTCACTACAAAACAGTTCTTAAAGTACCTACATAAATGATGTCATTTTAAAGCAAAGTAATCAAACTTTTGGAACTCTTGCGAGGTGAAAATTACAATTGTTATACACCTGACCTATATACATATCAATCATTTATTGTTCATTTTCGAAATACACAGAATTTTGTGCTTTTTTATTCCTTTAAATTAAGACTCCCTAAATTTTGAAAAAATTCTGACCTAAATTTTTTTCAAATTTAAAACGTCAAAATAATTTTTAGGCTTGAAGAAATTTCAAATTATAAAAAAAGATTCTATCATTTTCAAATTTTCTGAAAACTTTCATCTCATTCTGACAAGTGTATAGGCATCAACTTGAGAGAGTATGACCCCACAATAAAGTTTTTTCCACTTTTCGTATACCTACACCACATTTCAAGGTCCATAATCGCTCCTCCACCCCGCCATCATAATTTTACGTGGAAATTCTTCTTATCCCTGATAATCATACGAGTCCACATCAAATTTTCAGTTATCTGAGGCTCCTCAGACACTCCTCAAATCTTGACCATCCGCCATTTTGCATCCATTTTGACCCAAATTCAAGAGGTCATATTCAGGTCACCAACTAATCCCAAATACAAAGTTTGACCTTTCTACATTGATTCTGTGATGAGGCATGGCTGACATGGAAGATTCGAGAAATTTCATGACTCAGAGCTTCCTCAAAAAGATGTTTTTTGCCCTAACTTCCCTCAAAACGCACTCACGAAGCTGAAATTTGGATATGTTAGTGTCCATGACTCACTTTTTCACGCGAGACGAAAAACGAAGATTTTAAAATATTTCCCCCTTCTCCAGCTTCTCTCAAAATTTGAGTAATCCGCCATTTTGAAATATATCGAAAATCCTTGAAAAGCACTTTTTCGTATTCAAACTAAGACTCTTTCACCAAATTATGAGCGACTTTCATCCACACACGTCGGCGATATACACAAGGAAACAAAAATATATATATATACCAAAAAGTGGGACATTCCTGGGGTGGGGGCCTTGGGGTATGGCTAAAAAAATTCTTTCTTTTCAACTTTTCTATCCATCTCATTCTATCCCTATTTTTAATTTCTTCTTCTTTAATTTCTCATCTAGATATTCCATTCCGCTACGTGCCTAAGCGGCTGAATATTTAGATTAAACTAGCATCAAGTTACAATTGTTAGTTCAATTTTATATTATTTATTATTTCTTTATTTTAGTTGCGTAAAAGTCCTGTAGACAGGCGCATGTAAATTATAAATTACTCTTAATCTCAATAAAATTCTCTCACCCAACAAAACGTTTGAGAGTAAGGACTTCCAAAAAAAAAGAAAAAAAAAAACAACCTTCCCAGACCCTTCCTTCACAAATCAGGTAGGCTTTACCAGGAATCCTTTTCACGTTGAAAACTTAGCAAATAAAAGAAATACATAATATTATTTTGCCCCTCCCTCCTGTGTGGACATATATCTGACGCTGAATCAACCCTAAAAACATCACTGCGGAGAAAGCTAGTTACCAACAATTTAAGAATATCAACAGCTCTCATAGTATTTCGATAACATTAATAACCATAGTTACAAAATATAATCCTACTAAACGAAAACCGCATTACATTTATTCCTCAACCCAGAAGCCAACGAATTCACCATTAGGCGATGGAGAGCTCGATTCTTTTACATACATTTCCTCAACTCTCCAACATAAAAACGTTCTTCAACGTTAAACATATATTTTCATAATTATCGCAGAAACTCAGAAAATTACGCAATAAAAATACATCAGCGTGACGCAACGATTCAAACGTCCGTAAAAATGCGTCCGAACCGATAGGGAATTTAGGTCAAGCGATTCACCATTCGGTGGTATAACACTTGATAAATTTCATTCATGCGCCCTAAACGATGGCGCATCGTAACTAGCAGTAAATGTTTCAGGAATATATCAAACCATCATGTTCAATTCGAACGACGCCATCTAGAAAAGGGGTGACGACTGACGAGGCCAGCCTTCACTTAACACATAAACTGATGAAAGCGACGAATGACCTTTGAGATCACGTCAAGGGCATCTTGCCAATGATCCCTTAGCGACGACTCAGCGAAGTGGGAAATCGCGACTCGATTTTCGTCAGATATTGTAATAATCCTTTTATCCCTCCCATACCTCCGTCCAATCCTCGCAACGATGATGCAATTAGTTCGATAGACGGTTGGCGTAGGATTTTCTGCAGACACCTGATGGGTACCGGGAATGGTGAAATGTGTCACATCAATACCACCAACTCTTTCGAATGGACGATGAAGTGGGGGAACTGACTGAGTCAACGCATCGTTTTACGTATCGCAGGAAATGCTATTTTGTAAATACGTTAAAATTTCCTATCGGTAATACCAACTTACCCGATAACTGGAAAAACTCCATTGACGAGTACGAATTTGAATGATAAGTTCTCCACAGCACGAACGAAGTTCAAGTAACACGTCGAACTCGCACCAACCACCGTTAACACAATCTGAAACACCGTCAAAACACGTCAACGTCGCACCCCAACTCAACACCACGCCGCAACACTTCAGGCGAGAAATCACAACGTCGTCGACGTCGATATACAAAAACAGCTACGTCTTACAATTACAATATTAATTATACACGTATCAAAACTCACGTTGTTTTTATCGTACGCGAAAAACTTGGCCACAACGAGTGAGAAAAACTACACGACGAAATGGAGAAAAACGCGTACCACATACACTCTCGAATAAAACGCGCGGACAACGTTATAGCACCGCTATAGCACACCTCGCCTCACCGCGTTCACTGACTAACAGAGCCGAGTACACAGCGACACACGCACCGCGAGACAGAACACAAATGATCCACTCCTCGCCTTATCGTTTGGCGCGGGGCAACGGTTCCAGTTTTGTAATAATAAAACGACTTCGCGCCGATTGGATGATTCTACCGGCAGCACAGGACGGCGGGTGGAAAGGTGTTCTCGTTCGAGAATCGCTCGCTCGTTTTTCACCGAAGCTTCTTCCTACGAGGATACGAATGCTTTCCTTCGTATATTTCGACGCTCGCCACCTCGCCCTCTGTTCGATACTCGTGTACACCTTCGAAGAAAATTTTATCCCTTATTTTTCGACATCCTAGATACCTTAGATCCCAGCGAAAACCTGAAATGGAAAATTCCGCGAGCTCAAAATGGTGGAATGTTACCTACTAAAAAGAAGCTAAGTAATTTCCCCAGACGGTTAATTCTTTCAAAAACAAGTCCACTTAGAATAAAGGACAAAGAGGGCAGATTACACAGAGCTCGAGAAGTCGAAAATGTAGCGCAAAGCGAAAATTCTGAGGAATTCAAAGTATAGACAATCGAGAATGGAAGGATCACATTTAAAATAAATCGACGGAAGTAATCCGCGTTGCCTTAAGCATGTGTAGGTGCCGTGGCAATGGTCCCTGATTCTTGGATTGGCCCCGAAGTAAAAAGAAAATTACATGAAAATTAAAACATTTTTTTAAACGTTACACATCACAGCATAGTAAGTTATAAATTGTAATATACATTATCAACTACGTAATTTGTTCATAAGGAATGTAACATACACTTACGTTGGCTATTCCGTTCAAAAATGATTATGAGAAAATAAGATCTTGATTTTTGTAACCAAAGAGTCACAGGGTTCACCAAGAGTCTTGAAAATGACCAGGAATAGAAAACCTGTTCATCGTTGTATTTAGAGCACTCAAATACCTTTAAAAATAATACACCACTCTCTTATACTACGTAAGTCTTTAGTAGTGACGGACCGAAAAAAGTTTATGGAGGGGAAGGGGTGCGAAACTAAAATTTGTTGACTAACAAAAACAAAATGTAAACCCATTATCCGTTTTTTTTTTTGTTCAAAAAAAAAAATAAAGAATCATTATAATAAGTACCTACCTAATTTCATAAACTGTATTTAAAATTGTCAGCTAATACAAAAAATTCAAATAACGAATATTCCATTTTCTGACCATTTACCGACTTTGTCCAATCTTGTGGGGGTATGTGGTACCACTCCATATACCCCTTAAAGCCATCCCTGGTCGTTAAAAAAATTCCGAGCTTTTTTAACCAACACTACGCTCCCGCCTCCTCTCCAACAATATATAATTGTGAGAATTACGATTTAAATAACTTTATTATTAGAAACTGAGTAAAAAACAAGTCGATTATGCAACTCAACGCAATACCTATAAAACGATATTATGTCACATCTTGTCCTTTACTGATTTTCTTAATTTTTTCCAAAATTTGAAGACATCATTTACTCTTTTTAAGGTTTGCTCATTATTTCAAAAATCAAAAAATTTATTAAAATTTTCCAAAAATTCAAAATTTGACCAACAACAATTTTTGAGATATGAAAGTTGAGAGATGCTTTGCTATACTATAAAAAGTGTTGGGGGGAGGGACGCAATAACGATGCACTAACGATACACCATCTAACAGGCCGGTGCAGAGGGGGAGGGGAGTTTCCCCAGGGGCTCAAGATTTTTTGTAAGGTACGCCAAGGGCCCGCGACTTGACGCCTTGACGCATAGGCGCTAATTATCTGTCACAACCTTTTTTTTTGCTCTTATGCCTTTTCCTTCTGGGCCCGGATTTTCTCTGTACGACTCTGTCATCTAATCGCAACAACAACCTCGAAATATAAATTCGTAATTGATTAACAAGCAGTAATTTTATGAAAAAATCTCAAACTGAAATTCACAATAATATTTGTTCCAAAAAAAAAAGTTTTTGAAAGGAGGAAGCTTAAGTTTATTTACATAATAATTTGGCCCGTTTTACTAAGAGGTGTCCCACGTTACTGTTCACATCTAGCCCTTAAAACCCTGAGCACGCCCCTGGAAAGAAGACTGTACTTATAATAAAAAAAACAAATCAGGTAGCACAAATAGCTATCGTTTAAAACTTAAAAACTCAGCTAACAACGTAAATAGATACAATTTTTGTAACATCCCCCCCCCCTGAGAAACACCCTGAATTGCTAAAAATAAGAATTTCCTTCCCATCTGACAAAACCGAAATCTGATAAGAATCATTTTTGGTAATTTTTTTATAAAAGTTGAAGTTTCTATTAAATTTTTTTTTTCTTCAATTTTATTGATTTTTTTGGTACTTTCTTGTGAGTTGGTAATAAATAATAATCAAAAATATAATGCATACGCACGTTCTACCTAAACTAGGGCGAACTGAAAATAAATGCCCTTTGATTTTCATGAAATTTTTATATGCTGTTTTCTTACAGCCTCTAACCTACCATTAGAGAAGAGCTAGGTATTCTCAAAGTAGACATAGTTGATTTCACTTTTTGAAAGTCAACGTTGGAAATTGGCTAAAGTAATGTTAACATTATATTTTTTTTTATCGAAAATGGCACTACTTTGATGACCGAATGGTCACTTGAGATTGAAAATTTGGTCAAATTAAACAACATACTAAATTTCATGTTTTCACTTCACCTTCATATACAGATATACATTATACGTACATACATACAATGTACAAGAAAGAAACTATGCGGTTATGATCGACGGGGTATTTTACTTCTCATCAAACAAAATTAACAAAATCCGACGAAACTGATAAGGACAAAAAGGTTTAGAAAATCTCAAAACACAACTTTGCTTCTTTAAAATAATTTTAAACGCTTTTCCCATTACTTTACATAGCTAACAAAATTTTCAAACCCGTTTTTTAGTTTTATTTCATTAATTTCCACACGTTCGGCACCATAAACAAAATACAACTTTAAAAAATATATCACATACTGAACCTAGGTGCACACTTGGGCTGACAGATATCCTGTTTTTTTTTTAAATAGCAAATAAATAGACGAATAACACAATTTTGAACTAATACATGTTTTATGAACATCTTACAGATATATTTTCAAGCTGAGCTTGAATTAATATCTAATAGATGTCAAAAGACATCAACATTTTTTTTCTAATTAATGAAAAATTGTGACATCGATTTGACGTTAATTGAAGCTCAACTCGGATACATGTCGATAAGACATTCATAAGACATGTATAAGCCCAAAATGGTGTTTTCTGTATATCTATTTGCCACAGCTATGTGCACATGGGGAAAATATTGAAAAAAATTCACCAAGAATTCTTGAAGTATTTTTATTATAAATTTTCGATTCTACGCCCACAATATATCATGTAAAAAGTTACTCTCAGGATACGAAATTCAAGGTTTAGAAAATGAAAGTGGGATATATGACTAGTGTATTTACTCAATGAAAAAAAAATTATTATTCCAAAAATCACTTTTAAACACCATAAAACATTTTGGATGGAAAATTCGAGAAAAATTGAAAAATTATTCCATCTCTTCATCAAATAAATAACTAACCAAAAAATTATTAAAAAAAAAGAGGATTAATTTAAAAATGGGCTTATAGGTAGAGGGAATCAACGTGTTACTCAAACGAATCTTAACCTCACTACGTAAGAGAAAAAAAATTCACACCCTTCAATCCAGAAAAATTGTAAACATTTCTAAGATATGAAAAAACGAAGAATAAACCGTTGACTAAGTTTGAAAATTAAAAACAAGTATTAACGAATCCATCAACGAGAGAAATTTTCGAAGCGAGATTCATTATTTAGAAATTACAATCAGTAAAAAAAATCTAAAAAAAATTTTTTTTAATTTCTAACATAAATTGCTATAAATTTCGATAAATAAAAAAAAAACTAAAATTGCAAAAAAAATCGACCTAATACAGGTTTTGGAGCAGCATCCCCACGTACTATAAACGGAGTATCTAACCATTCTATCATCACAACGCTACTTCAATATGATCAAGAAGTGATATAATTAATTAATTATATTATTAACAGTCGCCCATGCGTAACTGATCTCGGATATTATAGAACAAGTAATTATTTTACGTTACAAAAAAGCTACAAAACTACTCGAAGGGGCGAGGGAAGCCCTATATGGTTTTCATTTTTTATACTGAATTATTATAATATGTTTTTCCCTTCAAATTATTAAAATACCGAAATTAATAGAAAAGAATTAATTTCACTTTTACCTTCTCTTACATCGCTGCTTATGAAAATACTGAATTAGTCTGTCTCACAATATTCCACAATTTATATATCCAAAATAAAAAAGCCTCTAGACACAGGGCTGAACACGACGTCAATTAACATAAATAAAAAAAATACTGAATTCGAGAGTATTCAAAAAGACTACAACATTCACAATGAATGTTTTTTTTTTTTTTTTTTTCTTAAAGTCAGAGATAAAGACTATAATCACTTATAATTTTTTTTCTAAAAAATTAAAAATTTAGGTAAAGCTGTAATAAAATTTATGAGCATTTTATCAAATTTACCAAAAACCTACCAAGAGCATTTGTTACGTAGTATATTCCGGTATATGGCAAACCTCCAATTTGGAGTGACCCTCAGCTCCCAAAAAATTCAACTTGAAGAAATTTCACGAAATTTTCAGGAAATTATTTTTTTTCAATTTAAAACTATTCGAGCTCATTTGAAAATTCTATTTATTTCCAAGGTACTTGGACTATTATATCAGTAACGATAAAACCTAAACAAAAATCAGATCACAATACCATAAAATTGAACTCTATCGTCTCTATCTGATACACACTCCAACAAATCACGTCGAAAAAATAATCTTTAAAAAGAAACCAAACCTTTGACGAATTTCTGCAAAGCAAAAATGAAAAGCTCGAAATTATAACGAATCTTTTTCCTGATAAAAAATTCGTAACAAATCATACGCCAATTTGCATTTGCTCCTTCACAGAGAAAATGCATAAGATAATTGTACAAATAACAGAAAGCAAAAATATGTGAAACATCCGAGTCAATTTGCGGTCGCATAAATACCGCGAAATGAATTTATTAAATCCGCTGTTCTTTCGTTCGAAAAATTCATAGTGAATTGCAAAAAGGAACGAATATTCGTCATTAACTTATCGTCGATATGTTGCAGAAATAGGTAAAAAGATACGTAAACAGATGAATAGTACACAAAGTGAGTAGATATCTAAATGATTATAATGTTGTTTGTCATTACGTATTAACTTATCATCGATTCGTCGTTCGTATAGTTTCCAGATTTTTCAACTCTGTTCAAGGTTTCCCAACATTTTTCAATTATAACATCAATTCACACGCACAACCATTAAACCTATCTGCTTGATTTTTCTTATAAATACGTATCAAACCTTGGGAAGCCGAATAAGGGTAAATTTCGTTTTAATTATCGCCAGTTAAATATTTGCCTAGTAAATTATGCGGATAAAATTAAAGCTTCGTTTCGCTCTTTGCCTTTTGCGAAATTCGTTCTCTGAATTTCGTTGATTTCGCCTGTTGCCTTATGCTTTTACATTTGAAAATTTTTAATCGAAAATTCCCTTCGTTTAATGTAGTTATCCAAAATTTTCGTCCCTTTAATTAACAACACCAGACGACCGAATTCAAGGAGCTGGAATAATTATAATAGGAAAAATTATAATTTATACCTATTGGAAAAGTATATACTTTTGAACATTTTTTACAATTCATAGAGATGCCCAGGTAAAAGAAACCGTTCTAAGTATTAATGTCAATTTCACAAAATCATACGAGTATATCCGGACAAAAAATTTCTCGGAATCATCAATCCAACTACGTGGCCGTCCTTTTGTCTAACAGGTGCACAACCGAACGTATACACTGTATTGCCTTATTCAAAGCGAACAAAAACAATAGTCCCACACTTTTGTGTTTTCAAACCAAAATTCCTAGACAGCCACACAAAGTCACGTTACCATCTTAATGCGAACCCAGGGTTACGCATTTCGTACACAAAAAACACCAAGTTTCGCCACAATTTTATTTAACAATGAGAAACTTTTTATTCTCTTTGTTACATTGATAAGACGTACGTAGCCGAACTAAAATACAATTAGGTAGGCTTCTGAAATCACCTTTTTTGATTCAGCAGACACGACTCTTGAAATTTAACGCTACTCGAATATGAGGAGAATAATTTAAATTTTTTCCACATTTATTGGATGACTCTTTCCTTGGAATGGAATGAATACCGGAAGAGATACATGACAGGGAGCAGGAAAGCAAGAAAACAAACCAAAAACGAGACTTGGGGCAGAAAACTTATTAAACTCCAAAAATGCAAGACACGACCTGAGATCGACTGAAAAAAAAAATCAACTGCAAAGTATTTCATTTTTTGATCTGTTCTATTTTTTTCAAAAATTAAAAAATTTTTAGTCGTCGTGGGCTTTTATTGAGCCGATAGTGAGATGGATTTTTATCAAATTCTAAGAATTAAAAATTTTTTCACAAATATTCATTTTTAGCTATCAACTTTTCGATTTATTCGCATTTTCTAAGCATTTTTCATGAAATAGACACCTCTTTGACATTATTTCATTTAGATGTTTTTTTTTTATTTGAATTATATTTATACATATTATTTTTTTAATTCAGGTTCTCTACGCTTTTTTAGAATATCAGGGCGAAGGGCAACCTGTTTTTCTAGCTATTTCCCTTCGGCAGCTTTTTTTCTTCGGGTTTTCTAATACATGATTTGGGCACAATGGGCTATAAATGGCCAAAGTGCATGGTGCTTGCACCACCCAGTTGAATGTATTATTTCGTGTCCGCTTAGATTAAGGAACACGCCTATAGTGGAAGGCAAAACAGATATTATGGTCTCGGTCGTGCCATGCAAGAAACCTCCGCAGTGGGTTTTCGTGTTTACACTGTAATGCATGAGCCAGCAAACTTGTCATTTCTTGCCCTACTTTTTTTTAAGCGAAACTTCAAGCACTGCTGTGCTGCACAACAAATGATCAGACGGTGAACTAAAAATTTGCATTTTAAATTTTTTTTCTTTCGTGAAAAATTTTGTATTTGACGTCAAAGTACGTAAAAAAGAAACGCTTCAAAAAAAAGTTGAATCCAATCATCTCTCAAATTAAAGAGCTTTTAAACAATGAAATAATATTTTTTTACAAATTCAAAATTTTTGGATGGAGGAAGGGGGGTAAAATATTATTGTATTTGGTGCACAAAACAAAGGAAAATTAAAAAAAATAGGTATTACCAAATAAGAACTACAAAAAGCTGCATGCAGCGTTCTTCTTATTGAAATTAAAAAAGTTGAGTAATAAAATAACATAATTATCTAGTATTATAGCTGTAGGTATGTAGATGTACGTATAATTGATATTCCATCCTGTTATCATTTTAAAACTAATCTTGACGAAATTTGTTTTTATAAGTTAGATATTAAATTTTTCTTATCTCATTCACTTATCCTAAAAATTATTCTCATTTTAATTACATTTAAATTAAAAAATTAAAATTAAATATTCAATAAAAATCAAATAATGATATTCAATTCAAAAAATAAAATTTCATTAAAAATCTATTTTCATGAACATCTGAAATTTCGAAAAAAATAAAAAAATCATGAAGACGAATTATTAAAAACAACTGCAATATATCTCAATATAATATGCACTTGGTAAGTATAATCAAGCATTTGAAAATTTTTTCGGAGTCTACAGCGGGAAGCCTTTCTCCGCTATGATCGACTTTGAAATGTTATCAATCTATCCTAGAAATTTAGAGTCAATCCTTCACTCTTATTTGAGTTATCGTATGCAAACGATAAGAATAAAAAAATACAGCTTAACCTGAGAGTAGTAAAATTCATATTTTACTCGATTTTAGCGTTGAATAAGTGAAAATTTGCGAGTATCTGTTGGTTTAAAAATGTGCATAATGGATTTCCCAAATGTTAGTTAACAAATATACAAGTTCAAACTGACCTCAATTTTCAAATCATTCATTCGAGAATTATTACCTGAAATATGTGAGATATTTTATTCCAATAGGTAGATCAAAAAATGTTGTGATTCTCCAACATCTAAAAATTAACGTGTTAATTTTTTTAGCCGAGTTTTCAGCTTGATAACAGTATGTATTACAGCCTACCTGATTTGGGAAGAGAGGGTCGGGGAGGATGGGTCTTCAAATCTTTGCGTTTCAGGCCATTTGTAATCATACTAACCATCTGGCTAATGTCCAACTTTTTGGTATAATATATATTTTCTCCCATCCATGAAATTTGCTCAAAACTTGGTGAAAGAGTCTTCTTAGAAATGTAACAAAACTACTTTTTAGTTTTTTCGAAAAAAATTCAAAATGGCGGAACACTCAAATTTTGAGGAGGGCTGGAGGAAGGACAAATAGCTAAAATTTTTTACTTTTTATCTCATATGAAACAGTGAGTCACATATCCAAATTTCACCTTCCTAAAAGCATTTTGAGGGAAGTTAGAGTAAAAACCAGTTTTTTGAGGAAACTTCAAGTTATGAAATTCCTTGAATCTTCCATATCTCCTCACCAAATCAACCTGGAGAAGTCAATCTTTGTATGTGGGGTTTGTTGGAGACCAGAATATGATCTTTTGAATTTGGATCAAAACGGTTTCAAAATGGCGGATTATCAAAATTTGAGTAGAGTTCGAGGAGCCTCAAATTAGTAAAAATATTAATAATATGAACTCATATGTTTATTGGCGATAAGAACTAAACTATATTTCCAATTCACTTTCTTACATGATATTGGAGGGGCGAAGAAGTGGTTATCGACCTCAAATTGTGGCGGGGGTACGACATATGTCGAGAACTTTTTATTGTGATGTCATATGACAAAACGAGTCTAAGTGACTAATCTTTCTTGATTTCACATTCCTTAGTGTATTTTTTTTTTTTTGGGCGGGGGCCTTTGTAACTGCATTGGTTATTACGCCCTACGTAGAACTATACTTTAGAAAACAGTTTGGATGACCTTAGGAAGGAGATGACGTGATCAATGGTCTCTTTATTGGCTGTATTTAAAGGGGTGATAGAGCAATAAGTACTTTTGGAGGAAAAATTGATGCAGGAAATTTTACGAATTTCTATATTTCGCCATAAAGTCAACCTAGAAAGGTCAAACTTCGTATGTAGGATTAGTTGATGACCTGAATATGACCTCTTTAACTAACTTCTTTTCAGTATAGTGAAATATGCCTTGAACGAGCAACATTTCAAATCATCCCAAAAGCTTTTTTCAAAATTTTTAAATACAAGAGAAAATTTGGAAATTTTAATACTATTTATGATGGGCTGACATTATCGCCATCAAAGTGAGTTTATAATTTTCTAGCGCCAAGCCAGATAGATTTGGGAAAGAAGTGAAAATTGTTTAATCCTAGTACCACCTTCGATGAGTACAATGTAATTGAAATACCAATATCGACAGAATTTATTTACTTGTGCTAGTGTTACGAGTATTTACACGTAGCGACAAATCACCAGGAAGGTAATATTCAATAAATGCGTATATTTCCCTCATTCAGCAATATTCAAAAGATGTCAATATTAAATTTGCATTTAGCACCATATATTTCCAAAGCAGTCATGTCTTCACCGGCTACATACAATTCGCTACATATAAACATCGAATTAGTTAGACTAGACGACGCGTTGAATTCTTATGCTGTTTATAGGCGCAAAGACGCCTGCCTATAAGATACGCTTAGTAGACTGAAGATTTCGCTTTTCTAACCGGGTCTCGAGGAGAGAACATACGACGATACCATATGCCAGAATGGAAGGGTACACGTCGTTAAGAAACCTATTTACTGTAATACGCCACGTTTGTCAACTTCATATACACATACGGCCAATATACGTGTGCATACGGGCTCGTGAAGAATGATAAGCTAATTACCAACGACGTTTACCCTTCGCAGCTTGAAATTACGCGAAGAAGAAACGAATTCTTTTTAAAATTCGCCTTAAAACAACCAACATTTAAAAACTCGTGAAGAAAATTCTGCCATACGAAGGAACGAAACGACGACGCGATACGTGATAGAAAAAAAACACTCAGTGCGTGCATCATACGTCGACGTTTTATTTGCATTGGGAACGGAAGGAGGAGACGGCGGCGGCGTATAATTAAAATATCACTCGACCAACTCGAGAACAGACGACGGCGGTATGCTCGTGCTGATAAGCGAACGACGTGATGTTCGTGTAGTCAGGTTTGCATAACTGGTTGAATTAAAGGCGACTGATATGGACACGCCCGATTTTGGCGTCTCTCGAATGTAGGAAAAGCCAATTGCTACTACCTGACGCGTACGACGCGATATTTTTAGAGAATCGTCGAGTAAATGGGCTTGTTTGTACGTTGAACTTTACGGTAGTAGAGGCGAAGTTAATCTTGTACGTAACGTTACAATGTCAGTTCTACTCTCAATTTACTCGTATTTCAGTTTCACTCGCAGCGAGAGTGAAGTAAATGACCAGTTGGCCAATATGTGCACGAAATCGTAAGCTAGTTACATCCTTCAGCCAATTCAGCTCCACCAACTTATTACTTACGCCAATCGAACCCGAGTTATATTTCTTAATGAGAGGCATGAGCTACACATTTTCATTGTGATAGTCACACCATACATATTTGTAGTACACTTCTGCGGTTGGACGTAGACTTTGAAATTTCAATGTAATTGCAATAATTCGATCATGGAAAAGAGGTAAGTTTCAAAAAACTACATAATTCATTTTATTTTATTTTATCTTACATCATTTGACAAATGGAAAGTAAAAGATGGCAAATCGAGGATTTTTCGTTACAGGGGTACTACACACGCAGATGAAATTCGCGTCAGGAAACAAAGGAAACATGATGATAAACAAAATTCACTCAAATTATTGAAATGTGTTTTATATTGACACTTGAACACATATTCTTCTGAGGCTTTGACAAGCCCTTCAGAAGAATATTACTTTTCCTTTGTGGTTGAAAAAATGGTGAAAATAAGTAGTTCTGAGGAGGAGGAGGAGGAAGGGGGGGTTTAAGGTTCGAATGCTATAATGAGATAGATCATAGTAATGTACTCCTACCAAGTGTTCTCACATAAATTGTTTACCCTTCTCCTCCGTTTCCTTCCATTCAAAGAAACTCCGTAATACCTTCCCAAAAAAGTGAAAAATAACGTATAAAACAAATGTGTACAAACTTTACAACACAACAATATAAATTGAAAAATATAAGTAAAAATTGGAACTTACTCCATTATTTTATTTGTAGTTTTAATTTTTTAGTAATTATCTCTTCTTGAAAATTTCATTACCCAATAGCATATAACAATGTATACTGTAGGCAGCTACTTACATTCATGGAAAAAATCGCTTAAGGGGTTTGGACTCCATCACCATCCCCCCGTCCCGTATTTACATCACTGGGTTGGAAGTGGTTCAGATATGCGAGTTACAGCTTCTTAATGAAATATTTAAGACTTTCGATTTTCTAGTCCAAAAAAAGTATTGGAATTAGGTAGAAGCGTAAGCAAGATTTTTTTGGAGGGGTGGGAGGTCCAATCAAGCGGAAACCTATCTTACGTAGTAATTTATTCTTATGTATTATTATATGATTATAATTAATTTATATATAAATTTTTTTAATCATTTTCTATTTTTTATTTTACATTAAATCAAATACTTTTCTCCAAGATAATAGTAGATAGGTACCTCTTTACTCTGTTTTATTAGGATTTGTGTGGGTACGAGTTTGAGTGACCAAGTATGGCAAGGAGTGCAATTATGAATGTATAAATAATAATGGAATAGGGAGGCACCCAACTCATTTTTATCCAGGTTTTAGTGAAGTACAAAGTTATTACATAATTTTTTTTTTAATTTAACGTGCCATTTACAGCAACTTGGCTAGAGGCACGAGATCGGTTGAGGTTAAGAGGCCTTAATAAAGTGAAGAAGTAGAGAAACAGTCACTTCGTTATCTACGAGAAATTTAGGAAGAGTTGGTGGAAGTTTAAATTTGCGACGTAAAGAGATGTAATTTGGGCAATCCTGTACAATATGGCTCACAAATAGTGGATGAAAAATTTGTCAACATTTTTGAGGGAAACTTCGTACTCCCTAGATACCCCCTCCGAGGGTGGAAAAAGCTAGAATTACATCAAGAGAAAAAAAAAATTTTTTTGGCTTAACATTGAAATTTATTTTTCAAATTATTAAAAATAAAAAATTAAAATTAAAATTCAACTTAAAAGAAATTCTAATTGAAATTGCAAAAAGCATAATCGAAAATTTGAATCTTCCTTTCCACTCAGGAAACAGCACGCGGAAGCAATTTGTCCTCTCTGCCACACCCTCTCCTCAGACCTGCCTTCTCATCTTCGCTATGCTTATTAAAATTGTGATTTTAATAGTTTAGGGGTCTACGTTAAATTGGTCATCATTCTTTTTCATACGATGAAAAAATGAGCATAAGATACGACATCAAGGAGAGAAAGAGAGAGAGAGAGAGAGAGAGAGAGAGAGAGAGAGAGAGATTGTTCTGTTCTGGTATACTGAATCATGTACTCTCTAATTAATCTTTTCTAAATTCGTAATGAGGAGCGGCTATGTGATAAATACTAAGCCACAAAAATTACAGGATCAATATTGGCACAATTAATTACAAATAATAATTTTAAACGAGAGATAAATGAGAATTATGACAGAATAACAATTTTTACATGGTAAAATGGATTACATCTAAATTAGGCTAGCAAAATGACAGTTTCCCAAGGAGTAAGAGTCGATATTTTACACAAGCATTTTCCACAACAAGAGCAGTGTATGGCCTCATTTCCCATAAAATTCAAGATGAAAAAAAAACATACTCAACACTCTCAGTGTTGGTTTTTTTTTTAATTTTAAATATGCATCAACATAAACTTTGAAAATTTTCACTTGATATAATATGTCGAAATTTTTTCAAAAATTATTTTTTTACAGTCCACATCATTAGCATACTTTTCTGAAAATTATAACTGATATCAAACTGTGATTCCAACCTCGTGATGTAACGAGAAATTTCTCATTGGAGAGAGGGAACAAAATATTTTCAAAGAAATATTACACACCTAATTCAGATGGTGCAACGACTTAAACATTTTCTGGGCTGGGGTAGGGAGGAGGGTCAATTCTTTGTAATTGAAAACAACCAGAGAGAACTCATAAAATGAAAAGCAAAAACGAAACGTAAATATTATAAGGTCAATCATTCACTTTTGGTGTTTGGATCGTTAAATCAAAAATTTCAAATATTGCTGATTTCAAAGGAGAGGTTCGTAATCCAAGCTTCTTTGGTTACACCAACGTTCCAACCTACAGCAGATCCATCTTAAGAAAACCTCGTAACAGAATGAAGAAAATATTCATTTAAGAAATTCGAGAAGCCTTGAAAATTCAGAAATCTTAAATGCTCGAACTTCAGGTCATGTATACATATAAAAAAAACCAAGTGTAGAGTTTTCAACATGCCACGAATCCTTTGGCGAGACAAAATAAGGCACAAATTTCGATACCAAATAGATTAAATTTTTACTATTACTTCGGACTGTTCGCAAATACAATGAGAGAGAATGGAGGGTTGAAAAATCATTTTTGCGACTCGTTCCAAAGAAACGAAATCTTCATCTCAAACAAAACTAGAAACACGTATTTAAAACCCACCAAAAAAAAAAAAAAAAAAAATATCGAACTAATTTGATTTATTATCTAACTTCACCAATTTACAAAGGATACACAAAACAAGCCCTCGGATGTTCATTCTTTTGTAACCTAAACGCAAACCTGCCACCACTAAAGTCTAAACGCGCCGGATACATTTCAACGACCATAACAAAGCATCGAGTCTCCGCACCGAAAACCGGTTCCCATTTCAATTTCCTCGCCAAACTTGAGCTCCCGGACAGCCACCTAAGTATAGGCGTATATGAAATTGCATACTGGCCCCTCAAATATACGTGTACCTATATACAGCAGTGTGAACTGATCGCTACATCGATCGTCAATTCTTTCATATCATTAGCAGTATAAAAACAATGCCATAAAAAGCAACACCAATTGTTTCAAACTTGGATAAATTTCATAATAAGAACTGACAATATTTTTCCTTTTATTTCATTTTTTTCAAAAAAAAAATCAAGTCTGAAAAATTAGGTGTGGTAAATCGTAAATAAGAGAAGATAAAATTTCTTTGTCATTACTGAATACAATTTCAACACGATGAATATTAATGTTGAGAATAGAAGGAAAGAGGCAGTAAATTTTCAATGAAGTAATATCTACCCATAAATAAGGATACAAAAAAAATTCATTAACAACGAAAATTAAATCGAAATGAAACTATTTTCTTTTTTTGATGTTAAATAGTAATATCCCGAATTAGGAGTTCAACGTCATTTAAAATTTTTTTCACATTAAAGAAAAATTTCAAATTTCCAATTTTCAGCAAATAAACATAATCTAAAATCCATAAACCAAAAAAGCACCATAAAATTAGTATGGAAAAGGAATACATCAATAAAAAACATAATATAACTTTCAGCTCATTGATCTGCAAGCCGTGAATATCTTTTAATCGTTACACCATATCATTAAATGATTCTGGTACACGAAGATGGGGAATAATTTTAATAATTTTTTTTTTCAATTAAAATAATTTTATTTTTATGGAAATGATTTTTTAGCAATAAAATTAATGCAAATTCAACCGTTCACGTACCTTATCAGATATGGCACAAATTATAGACGATGAAGATGTAGTTCTAAACCTTTTACGATATATACATGTACATAACATTTATAATTCTTTGTAACCATTATTTTACTATAAGTTTATAATATTATCATCGCAAATGACGTTTCATGTCGAGCGACTAGAAATAAAGAGATTAAAAAAAATAATTTCAATATTTTTTATTATTATTATTATTATTTTTTTTTTTTTGAATAATATATATACTGCAGTCTATTAGGCATATCAAATAGATCTTCACGAATCATAAAATTTGAAGTCGAATGAGCCAAATGTATTGAGCATGTATAGGCATTTTTCGACAAAAAAATTCTTTTAGCATTTTTTGGACATTATAAGGATTCTTTTTGGAATATTTGTTTTTTTTTTACCTTTTGAGACTGTTTTTTGCGTTATTTTGGGCTCAAGAATACTTGAAAAAATTTCAAAATTCACAAAAAAAAAAATATACGAAATTCGAAAAGTATCAAACCTAATGACTCAATGTTTTCTCTTTTCATTGCGTATTAATTATTTATTAATCAATTCAATCGTCGATTCGACATTTCCACCTCCTCTTCAAAATCATAGGTCTTACATATGGGAATATTTGAGCAATCTTTCGTTTTCAGAGAATAAGAAAAGAGCATATTTCGAAAGATTTTACACAAAAATTTCAACCTATTTTAAAATACTGACTTCGAATCGCCGATCATCTCTAGAAGGACCAACATGAAAAAAAAGTAGGTGAAAAACTCCCATAATTTTCCCATCATATAACTAACACCTTCGTACAATACGGCTCGACGACGAAGGAAGTCTTCTCACACAACCCCGAACGCTGCGCTCTTCCTGGTGCCGCAATCGATTTCGTAAAAAGTCAACATTTCTCCTTTGAATGGTCGCAATAAAGCGAAATACGTATCTACGCCTACGGCTCACCAATTCCTGCTCGTTTATACACGATTCGCCGGCGTGTTTGGAATTCTATAGTACACAGGACATTAAGCTAAACATATCATCATTAGCTACGATCAAGGCTGCCTGGACAAAGGAAGGAAAAGAGCCAATATGGCTCAAAATTTCGGATTTTCGCATATTAAATTTTTTTTTTCTTAATGTGGATCAAAGAAACCTACCAACGTTTTCTATTCTAAAATCAAAAAAATTTGATAAATATAATGAACAACTTTGTTTTGTGATTTTGACATCATTCCTACCACGGTTGCTGTAAAAATTTAAACGCAGAGAAATCATTGAAACACTAAAGAGAAGTACACCATATGTGATGTACTCTTATATGGGCGGAACCTTATCGGACGGAAATTATGTTTTAGAATTCCTAATTACTTAATGAAGTTGAAAAATTATGGAAATGGAATTAGCGTAAAATGCTTCCTTCTTTTTTCAACTTAGGCAGCCAGTATCGACGAATTTTTCATTAGGGAAAGTTACACGCGTGTAATTTAAATTCATATAAACAAATGATTAGAATATATGCATATGAGCCGTTATCGTTGTCATCAAATTATTCAAAATATTTAAAAAATACAATATTATAAATCACACTATGAAATATATTGCTTAATTTTTGGGCCAACAGAAAATATTCCTCAACATATTCGAATAATATAGACGAAAAATTATAATAAAATTTTTTATTTATCTCTAATGATGAGATTCAATGATGGTTCATCATAAAATTAATAGAGAACACGAAGGGAAAGAGAAAATTAAAAAATTAAATAATCGCGGAAGTGCTACCTTTTTTTAATAATTAGCTTCAATTAATTTCAACAACAACATAAACAGTAATAAACACGCTATCAGAAAATAAAAATGCTACAGAACGAGAACAGAACGAAAAACAAGAACACAATGAAGAACGAACAAGAACGAGACCATAAAGGATTGAAAGAACGAATAACAGAACAAGAACTAGATTATGAAGAATTCAAAGTAGGAAGAACGGAACGAGAACAATCGAAGCATTGAGAATAAGAGCGAGTCAAGAACAGGATCAAATGACCGGGTCTTTCCAGGAACGAGAACAGGAACAAAAATAGGCTTATTTTCGTTCCTACAACACTGGTGGAAACTACTGATAAAATCATACATGCCCCATAGAGCATCACTAAAACACTAACGCTCAAGCTGTTGTTCAGGTCCCAATAGCAGTGTTGTAGGAACGCTTGGGTTCGTTCCTATAACACTGCTCAATAGTTCACTCGTTCGGCCTGTTATTCGAGTCGGTCATGCTCATAGACGTCAGATATGAGATTTTCGACTTTAACTCTGTTTCACAGAATTAAAAAATTAGATCGAGTTCCCTACCTACTTAGTTCTCCCATGCCCATCTTAGCAACCTATAATTTGCGAGATAGCGCATGAACTCCATCCAGGTGTACTTCAGTGACGATTAGACGACGACTTGGTCAGATTTCTCTCCCTTTCTCTCTCCCTCTAAAATTACTTTTTTTCAGTCCTTTATCTCCTTTTTGAATACCAAACATCAGACTAATGGCCACAATCTAAAAATCCAAACAACCAACTTACATAATCCAAGCAACTTGACCGAAATCAAAAAATATCATCTTTCATATCTGAAATAAAATTTAATAATCAAAAATAAATGAAATTCTCGACACTGAGGGTAACAAAAAATGAACAATTAGTTGAATGCAATAAAAGACTTTTTTTAATATTTTAAAATCATTTTTAATAATTTTGGTTCATTTTCACAATTTCTTCAACTAATACTTTTACAGAATAAATTCATTTTTTTTAAAGCTTCACGAGAAAGTGAAAAATAAACGATTGAATGAACTTGTACAATGAGTCTATGAAAACATAATACTTATTTTTCACGTAATAATTGTAGGACCACCAAGACGTACAGTTATGCTCAGGACAGGAATAATTTTCAAACCTTCCTTAAAAATTTATTTCTCAATAAAAATGAAAATTGAAATTTTTTTCATCGTTTTTGGAAACTGTTTCCAAATGCTTTTTTGAGCATTTTCAATTTGCGACTTCATTTTGTAATTTTTCACCAATTTTCCGGCATTAAATCTTTCTTCATTTTTTGAACAATTTTAACATTTAGAAATCATATTGTTTTAAGGCTTATCTCAATTTTCATTTAAATTTGTAACGAAAACAATAACTTAGACTAGTGGCGGACTACTTAAATTACTCAAGGGCCATTGTACCTCGAATCATCTGCTTCTGAGCCTTTGAATTTTTTTTATACAATTATTCGGAAGAATTTTCAACTATTCATGATAAAATGCAAATCCAATAGTTGAACAAGCACATTGACTAGTCTTTTCAACCAAGACCATACCTGTAACAACCTACGTGATTAAAGAATGAGTGGTGGGGAAGGGGACTTCATATCTTCATGTTTCAGATTATTTGTGATCGATTTGCTGATATGAAATACTTCAACAATTAAATAGTACATGGAAAGTTTTTAACAATTTTTTTCTATACTCACTGGTACAATTTCTACTTTTTTTCAAGTCACAAAAAATACTACCCCTAAAATATGAGTTTGACCGATGTCAAAGAGAAAGACACGTTCCCCCATTCAAATAACGTATAAAGAAATAGTTCAAATATGACGATTTCACTTCACTCACAATTACATACGTTTCTATTCGAACCAAGAAAGATAGTGGGGCGCTGGTGTCGTTCCTCTGTTATCACCTACTACTTTATGAAAGTAATCATGAAGCTGGACAAGCATTTGTTTTTTAAGATTCAAGTGGGGTCTTTTGATGCACTTTTGGCATACTCATGCTCGGTGCTAAGGCAACTTGCTTCCTTTGCTCTTCTTTCCCGGCACTCTCAAATAGAGCAATAGTACCAAAGTCACATAATATTTTTTCATTTTATTATATTTAATTGAAAAAAATTATTTAAAGCTTTCCTTCTATTAAGTACGAATTTTTATGATATGAGATAATTTCCATCTGTACCCACAATAATCGCATTGAACAAATAATGGAATTGTCTTCCACATCAAACAAATCTATCACCATCATTAATATCCTCAGCCAATGCATTTCCTTCACTTGCAAATTTGAAGTATATTCTGGCATTTTTTCAAATATAGACCCAAACCACTTCACCTATGATCATGAAATTTCAACTGAATCGCAGAAATTAATTTGATTCTACACTAGGGCGCAGCATGGCGTGTCTAATGTACCTCTGTTAAAGCGCATATCCATATCTCATATATCTCTAACAACGATATACTCATGACCTATTACTGAGTGGAATGCAGGTGTACCGACGAGCACGTTAGAATTGTAATTTTTACGAGTCGTGGCATATAAAAAATTACTGGAAGTAAAATCAGCGAAACCGACCATTCGTTTGTTGTACAGCAGACGATCAAATTGAAAAGTATTCTTGAAAATTCTAAATAATATACATCCAATGAAAATCGAAGTAAAAAATATCCTAAGCAATATGTATCCAATGACGGTTATTTTGAAACCAAAGGCTAAAATTAAACTAATACTGTGGCATCCTCGAATTAATATTTATTCGCATTTGAAGAAAAAAAAAGGACAAAATAATTACCACGCAGCGTGCCAAAATCTCGCTTCATTATTATACCCATGTATCTCTGAAATACGTAAGTCGTAAGTTGAATAGAAAGGGAAAATAAATAGATGGGTAATCTCGTTCGCATACCGTAATCGATTCATTGAGCTCGTTCCTGTTGTAACGAACGGCAGCCATGAAAATCGTTCGAGTGTTTTGGGTGTAACTGAGAACACAGCTATGAGCTTCGTGTTCGCGAGATGAAGAATATATAAAAGTTTACCTACTTGATAAGGAAATACTATAGCAGCCTAAGGCCAAATCTAAGGTACTTTTAGAAAACTTGTATGAGAGCACGCCATTTTGGTTAAAAAAAATGAATAAATTTAAAAAAATTAAAATTTAACTTTATGAAATTATTCATGTAGAAAGTAAAATTGTTATGATATGCACATTTAGGAAAGATGTTCTCCCTGATTGTATTTCTATAATTTTTTACAATCTCGTTTTTTTTTTTTTTTCTCAAATGTGCTGTGTACTATCATTTGGGCCAGAGGCACGGGAGAGGAGAGAGATTGGATTTCAGAGAATAGGTTTAATGGTTTAAATTCATTTCTTTTATGAAGTTATAAAAATCATTATTTTCAAACCAATATGGCGTATTTCTCTACTTTCTTTTTATAGGTACTCAATATTTATCAGTCCAATAGAGTGTGAAAAAACTTCATAAATGCTCGAAATTCACTGGCTTTAGAATCATAGAGACCTTGAAATAATATTATATAAAAATATATTGATCTAAAAATCATTATAAATAAACAAAAATAATGATTATTCTAACATGATTTATCGTAGAAAAAGCGCTAATTTTTTTAAATCAAATCTAAAAATGAACCTTGTACAAAAAAAAATCAAGCATCTAATTAAAGTGAAAATAAAAATTGTTTCTATATTTGAAACTTCATGAAATCGAAATATAAAATATAAGCCTTATTTCAAATAATAGATGAAAAAAATAAAATAAAAAAAAAAATAAAAATGATAAAAACTTTAATTATAAAATACGAATTTAAATTAGTTAAATCAATATTATTATTAATTCCCAAAGGATTATTTGAATTAAACAAATGTAAAATTGAATAAATCCTCGATCGAGCCAACCAAATGAAATTTCTGATCATCCATATTAAGGAAATACTTACATAAAATCTTTTTCGTATGACTCATCTATATTTTTTTCAATCAACCCCTAACCGTCAATCGGTTCAATAGCGCGATAAACGTTCGAAAAAATTTATCGCTGTTGAAATTTCGCCATTATAAAACAAAGCCACTTCATAACCGCCGATTACGACATGAAACACGCATGCAAACTCGAGCCAACACAACCTCAATTATTTCGAATTGATAATTCCAACTTATCTGTGATAACGACAACCGAGTTCGAGTCGAACGTAGCGGTAAAATTGTACGTTACGAAAATGCACACGAGAATATTCATTGGCTAAACCAATAAATCGCCTTACAAGGGTTAAATGGAACCGGTTGCGCCTTTTTAATTTCCCACTGAACTCCTTCTATGGAGAAAATTTCCTCTTACTATCGAAATCCAACAAGCAACTATAATTCGTAACTCGAAGAAAAAAATCGGTAATAATAGTCCAACTCCATGTATACAGAAACGCAATAAATAATATTCGCGTACATATCGTACCATCGTAGTCTGAACAAATCAGCAATTCGTACGGTCAGCACGTATCATCTACCCGAATCAGTCACGTAAACCGATCACCCGGGTACAATTTCTTAGCGTTGTTTTCTAGCACATCAGAAATCGTCGAAGCGATTAGACGTGGCGGAAAAATATTCACTAATGGCGATTTCAACGAGAACATCAGAAAATCAACATTAACTCTTAAAACGTACCGTGCACCGTATACCCAGTGCGGTATACAGTGCGTGTGTATTATATAAAACCCTCCTCCACTCGGCTTCTCTACACGGTAACCTTGATGGGTAAAATGGTATCGTACAGAAACTCGGTGTGACTTCCTTCTCAACCGTTCTAATATAGGAATATCTGAAACGTCAAACTAATCATTTGTCTATCAGTACATTCTTACCTGCCGAAAACACGTATCAACAACGTTATGCTCTTTTCAACGTATCAATCGCGATCCAAAATATCAACAGATTTCGTACAATCACCGAAATTATATTACGAACGATAATACGAGAAATAATTTAACAGAATTTTATACAGAAAAGGCCACGCTATGACAAACGCACACATACAGGATGAGAGGAGTTATGTTGGTGTGACGTCACGTCGCGCATGCGCCTCACACCCGTCGTCGTTGCAGTTCGCACACAATTAATATCCTACGTATACGATTTTCTCTTCGAGCTCTTCGATGGAAATCGAGCGAATAGCGAACGCGATTTTTCGTACTGACAAATCAACTATTAAAAATTCCCCCGACGTGTTCAACCAGTCGATATGAATCGAGTAATAATTTCGGAAGCTAGTCGTCTCGATGGAAATTCCAATCGTGTACCGCCTCAGCTTAGCTATTCGGGAATCTACATTTACTCTCGATACTGAGATCCTTTCGCGTAATATAAATAATATAATTCGCTAAGATGGTGCACCTTTCAAACTCCACGAACTATGCATATTTTTCGTACAATATTCCCGTTTCCTATATCCAGCGATTAATCCAGCATTTTTTTCGTTCATTGTCGCATCAACACTGGTATATGATACACGTAGACGTAGTACCCATATTACTCGTTAACTACACATTTTAAACACGGTCGACGGTCGTTCTTCATGGCGACTTCATTACACATAATATCGAAGTGATGGAGTTTCAAAATACGTTTCTAATATTCCTATTTACTCAAGTACCAACGTTTTCGTGGGTTTTTTCAATCCTCCAACTGGACAGAGTGATTAAGAGAGGGAGACAATCGGTGGGGAATATTTTCCGAGCTGAGGTTTCGCTTCATCGGTTCCAACTTCTAAGTTACGAATACCTAGCGTTTAATTTAGACTTGAACTAATTACCAGCTACATAGCTTCGTTTACGAGAAGGCTTATATTTATGTTCGCGGCCATCATTATCCGTTGATGTCGTATACATCTTTTATTATAGAAGTATTATTTTCAAATATTCGGGCATTTTTTAATAATGAAACGACTAGCATTATTTCGGTTCTGTCTTGAGATTTTTCAAATAATAGAATATTTAATCCAAAAGGCATGATATAGGATGTGGAATGGAATTCATTACAGTTTGAATGATAACAACAGAGTTGATAGAATTGATCTAAAAGACCTACTCATTATTTCATATTATCATTTGCATTGAATTTCAACTGATTAAAGTGAATTAAAGTTTAAGGATATATTGCACATACTTGATTGGTTTTTTTAGCATAACCAAACTTTGCAGACACTGCATCAAAATTTCTGGGAATTAGAAATAATTAAAGTTGATACGTTTTTCTCGATTTATACGTAAGATTAATATAATTGACTATTTATTAGAAATTTATCAGAAGTGAAACAATGACTCCTTATCAGTAAAATTTTATTTTTTTTTTTCAGAAATTATTTATTTAATGAAAAAAAAAATCTTGCCTACGATTTTTAAATATTGATAAAGACTGTTTATTTAAAATTTCAAAGAAAACTGTTCGTTACATTACGAGATTCAAGTAAAATCAGAAATAGGCCTTATGCCTAATATACCCTTAAGTTCTCGTAAAAATGAGAAACTAATGAATAATAGTAAAATGAAAATTAATACGATATCGAGCTTTCAAATATGTTCCTCGAATTCTTGGTATCTGCCTGTCTGGTTCTTACGACATCGAAATCACGATGCAGATAACTCTAAGAGTGGAACAATTATTTTTATTCTACTTTATAACTTATATGATAGCTCAAATATTCCTCGAATTCTTCACGTAGTCAACCAACGAAGCACAAATATGATGTCGATAATCAAGTGGCCTTAATAGGTTGAGAATTTTCTGTAACATGCTTCATACTAAACATTCAAGTATAAAATGAGTATTTTACAGAAGCGAATAAAATTAAGATAAAAAATAATACATTCGAAAGATCAGATCGATCAGAGGAGCTTTTTAATGATGGCACAAACGAATAATTTCTTTAGCTGACCTCGAAGAGGAAACGAGAAAACCTACGCTTACGAACGAGTCAGCTGTGTTCACAAAAAACCTCGCGTACAAAGATTTGAGAGTTCGGTGCATTTCAGGCGCAACGTTTTAAGCGATGATGGTGGGTAAAATAGTGAGCCAGTTTTCAAATAATGGGGAGCGGTGATGAAGAATTGTTAAATGAATGAAAAAACTGCGAATAATTTCAATTTCCATGGAAAGAAGTTTTGGTGAAATGTATGCAAAAATTCACGAATTCAAAATTTCAATAAAAATTATCTCTGATGATTCAAGTTTGTTTTTAGTTCAGATACTACATTTTGTCCTTTGAAGGTCAAAAAAATTTAGTAGATTTTTTCTTAGGAATTAAGAAGATTAAAACATTTTCATTTACTACCTATAATATATTCAAATTTAAATGTATCAGCTCTGTTAACAACTCAAGGACAATATTGTAATATTCTGTGGAAAATGGCCTCCGTAGTCCAGCGACATGAAATGAATATATATAAAAAAAAAAAAATTCAATATCATATTTCACTTAAAAAAAAAATTGCACGTAAATGAGTAATTTATAAGGATAATGCGTGATGTAGCAAGAGGCTCAATTTTAGCCCTCAACGTGTAGAGAAAAATCTATATCTATTTCTCAAGTAAAGTTGTACCTCAAATGATATGAAAGTTTTTGAAAAAAAAAAATCTTGTTAGGTTACAAAACTGAATTATGGTGGGTAAAATAGTGAGCCAGTTTTCAAATAATGGGGAGCGGTGATGAAGAATTGTTAAATGAATGAAAAAACTGCGAATAATTTCAATTTCCATGGAAAGAAGTTTTGGTGAAATGTGTGCAAAGATTCACGAATTCAAAATTTCAATAAAAATTATCTCTGACGATTCAAGTTTGTTTTCAGTTCAGATACTACATTTTGTCCTTTGAAGCTCAAAAAAATTTAGTAGAATTTTTTTTTAAATTAAGAAGATTAAAACATTTTCATTTACTACCTATAATATATTCAAATTTAAATGTATCAACTCTGTTAACAACTCAAGGACAATATTGTAATATTCTGTGGCAAATGGCCTCCGCAGTCGAGCGATATAAAATAAATATATATAAAAAAAAAATTCAATATCATATTTCACTTAAAAAAAAATTGCACGTAAATGAGTAATTTATAAGCATAATGTGTGATGTAGCAAGAGGCTCAATTTTAGCCCTCAACGTGTAGAGAAAAATGTATATCTATTTAAGTAAAGTTGTACCTCAAATGATATGAAATTTTTTGAAAAAAAAAAATCTTGTTAGGTTACAAAACTGAATTTTTTTTATGTTTTACAATGGTATTTCGTAATTACTCGTATTCAGTGTTGCCAGATTTTTTAAAGCGCCAGATCCCCTCACAGTAGAAAATCGCCTATCTAGCACAAATTATTTTTTTACCTGTAATTTACCATTACCTTCAATTTTATTATAATGAAGATGAACTACTTCCATTGATGAAAGAACCAAAAAAATACCGTTCACGTTCTTACGGTTCGTTCCCAAACATTTTGATTCTATTCCTGTTCCGATTCCGTTCCTCAATTATCGTTCTTTTTATGGTTCTTCGTTTTTGGTTTTCGTTCCCGCAAAAAATAAGGTTTCCGTTTCGTTTCAGTACTAAAAAAATCGGTTCTTTAGAGTTTTCCGTTCTCGTTCATGTTCTCTTCTTTCATCATTAGACCTGGCTAAACATTTCATGAAACCGTACGAGAGATAAAACACACGTTTCAACATAGAATAGGATAGAATATCATATGTGGTGCTAATCATCACCATTTCGCTGTTTTGTTTTATTGTTTTGTTTGTAGAATCTCGCATTCCTTGCATTTATCTACCTACTATTTTCATCTTCCCACCAATTGCAAGTTGCATCTGCTGATCCTGATATTACATATTGTTAGAAGTAAGAAAAAAAGGATGGAAAAAATTCATTTTTTGTTCCTAAAACACTTCTCTGAGAAATTTCGTTGTTAGTTTTCGTTCCTTTTGAACAATGGCTCTTCAATTTGGTTCTTTACTGTTATTTGAAATTTAAAGAATTTGCTCTTAGTTTGGTATTGGTTCTTGTGGGTTCTCCGTTCCCACTTGCGTTCGGTTCTTCTATCACTGAGTCTACTTCACATTAATTTCGTTTCAGTCAGAACGTAATTTAATAAAATAATAATGCATGAACTACGTAAAGACTGATTTACAGAAAGGCAAAAACATTTGTTTGTTCATGTTACTCTCTTATCATTTCAAAGTATTGGAGATTTTTTGGATAGTTTTAGCCATTCCGTGAATATTTCATTGACACAGTCAGTACCATTATAACCGACGCTTTATTCATGAGAATCAGTATAGCTTATAATTATGATGTAATGAGGCCTGGACTCAATGGGATTATTAGAACATCAGTTATGAATCAAAAGCGTATACATATGATGTACGGAGTTTTGTAAATTCAGAAATACATATATTTTAGCATGGTAATCAAGTTTCACCTATTTCATTCCTGAACTGAAGTTATTCGATACTGTACGGGTTTTCTCATTTTTTTAAAACATATCTGGCAACACTGCTAGTATATAGGTATTATTTGCTATCTTTTCTTCATTAAAAAATAATAATAATTGAATAAAAATTTAGTAAAAATGAGGAAAATCCTCCAACCTAAAACACGTGTTTTTCACTTGTGCACAAGTACATTAGGATGGTTTTATCATCAATTATAGATTTTCGACTTTCAGACACCTTGAAAATTAACGAATCACAAAAATAAGGTCCCTAAAACTTAAGCTCGATTTATTGATATGAACGAGCACAGTAGGCAGAACTGGCGAGCTCGAGATCCTAGGGAGGCCAATGACCAGAATTTTATGTTTTAAAAAGTTTTAAAATTTAAATATTGAATAAAAAAAAATTTATTTTTTAAAAATTTTTATTGAATTTAAAAAATGTGAAAAAAAAAGGAAAATCTGTAATTTTATGTCCAATCACCAATTTTGGCTCTCTTCAACCCTGAGGAGAAGTTTCTTCATTTAAATCACTTGGAAATTAATAACTCAAAAACGATATGAGATATTGTGTAAAATAACTCTAGATATAGAGCTAATAATATCCCAAATTATATTCGCCAAGCAAATGCCCAATGATTTTCAGTTAATCTACGTACAAAGTTTGAGCTTTCTGGGTGGATTAGGGAGGAAAAAATTTGATTTCCTGAAAGTACCTTTAAAAACTTTTTCGCTTTAATTTGCTTTCAAATTCATTTGGGAGCTGGAATGATTATGATGTTGGCTTCCTCGAATTACTCTATCATATGACACCATAATCAAAAATTTTGTGACTCAAAATTTGAGTCCCAACCATTTCAATTTAGATTAAAAATCTATTAAAAAAGTACTTACCCTCAGATATTCACATGAGCAAATGTATACAAATTTTGAATAATTTTTATACACATTTGTTCGCACTACGAAGCGCTTTAATCGTTTGTTTTCGTTTTCCACCTTGAAGAAAATACTGCCCTCAGTCCCTGCGTTCCTGTTCTTCATTCATCTCTGTAACATTGATCAGAATCAGAACTCGATTATTTGTAATCATTATTTTAAAATATTTCTAGTATCAAGAATCATTTTTCAACTTCTGTCTGGAATTATACTTGTAGTTTTGAGTCAATGTGTAATTATAAATTGTTTTATGCGAACAAAATGATACAAAATGTTACATGATCTACTGATGCTCATGTGTGAGAAGGAGAAATCGTTTACGATATTGGCGCAAACGCATAATGACCATACCGGTAAATTTATCAGTGACATGATGAATTACTGCTTTAACATTGATACAGCTCATGCATGTACGACAGAGACCTGTGGCCTGAGTGGGGACTGGGGGGGGGGCTTAGCTTCTATACAGAAAAATTTGAGCTTCGTAAACTTTTATATTAAATTCTAAGTACCAATAAACAAAAAAAAAAGAGTCAAAGCCCCCTCTAGGCTTCAGTTATCTCCACCTAGAATGAGTGGCATGTTCGAAAAGCTTTACATGGGTTGTATCAAAGTCATAATCGTATCCTCGAACAGATTATATCTTACGTCAAAGTCATAATCGTATCCTCGAACAGATTATATCTTACGTCCCTAAAAACTAAAAATTTTTTTAAATCGAATTTCATTCAAAATTGAATCCAGAGAACATGTTAGCTATTATTAGGGATCCACTGGTTACGTAGCAACAAATTAATCGATCAGTCGATTAATATTAATGAATTTACTTCATGTATTCAAACTGATTAGGATCAAATAATATTCACAGATTTTGATTACACGCTCCCCAAGAAAATGGAAAAATTATGATCAAAATCGTGACTCAGCCATCATGATATATCCAATTAAATTGATAAAAATTTCTCAAAACTCATCGCTATCTGTTCACAACTTCACGTACCTACAAATGTAATCAGACTCGATTAAATCATCGCCACGTAGTATAACTCTTCCAGATGACCGCGTGCTATAATCGTCAATGAGTAACACCCGTAGGAGAGGTCGTCACGTCTAAAATTCGATTCACTGGTCGAAATGCCACCCATTCGCAATAAAATTTTCATGCAACCGCAACGTCTCCATATATGAGGATCGATAATGGGAAGTGCGATGAAAGATTGAAATAGTAGTTGTTCTTGATCGTAGAAGCAAAGCAATCAAAATTTCAAAATTAATTTTTTCTTCATTTTCGAAATTCAATTTGTAGATTAATGTTTTGTGATTAAAAATAAAGAGAGGAGATAGGCCTTAGGATTTTCCTCACAGTTCAACATTTTTTGCGAATATCTCTTTAGATAGGTACTTGAAAAAAAAAGCATTATACGATAACTTTTTCATAATATCCTTTTTCCCCGAGGCTCAGATTTTCTCTATGCTGACTTGTTTGTGAATGATAATCAAATTTTATAGTTTTTTCATCAACGTAAAATCCTACGCAGAACTCGAAAAGGGCACAGACATTGAGTGGAAAGGTATTCCATAAAGGAAGCCTAGGTATATCAAATTTCGTTCTTTATTAAGAATAGTTTCGGTTAAATATCATCGAAGGAGTATTTCACGTTAATGATGAAAAATACTTCGACAACATAGGTATCTCTTGAACTCGACGCAAAAACGAAAATCGTGCCATCTTACAAACAACGTGTAAATTATAAATTTTCTCAAAACTTTGAATCTTCTTTTACGCAGAAAATTACGGTTGTTTCGAAATCGCAATTTATTTCTCTTTCAATAAGATTTCTAGAACTCGAATCGATTTCGATTCACGATAATCATCAAATATATACGCATACATATCAATCAAAAGTACACGTATACAAATGTTTTATCTCCGACGATACGCGTCATGAAAGTATACTTTATCGTATATTATTATATTTGTTATGCGATCATTAATACCCAGTACTTAGTCTTCGCATACCTTCTCTGTTGCCGTTTAAAACCGTACCGAAGTCGAATAACGCCCTAGACCGCGTAATCCGTCTACATTTCTTCAACGCTTCTACAGAAATTAGCAATAGTTAAACACACTTACTATTCGTGCCAAGTTGAATGACAACTCCCGATATATTATTTTTTGCGGCTAAAATTCGAGCTAGAAAAGAAAAACAATGCACGCATTCGAACAAAGAATTCACTTCGACGCAAAACTCATACAGAATACGTCAGTGCTGCCATATTAAATTTTTCGTGATAAAAAATTTCAAGGTTATTCATACCTATTAAATTGATTTGTTCGTATTTCTACGGCGCTGAAATTCTACTCTTATAACCTAGGTATGACTTGTAGCTATCGATGTCGTCGCGCATACGTTAATTAAACTGAAATGTCACTTTTTGTTTATGGACGCCTTCGGTAATTCCTTTTAACGCAATTTGATGTACACGTGGTCAGCGTTATTTCTTCCCGATGATACCGATGCCTTCATCAATGAAATTACTGCGTGGTGAAAGTTTGATATTATATTATTCAATTTACTATTGCTGAAAACAAAAACAAAAACAAAAGTAGAATAAATCACAAACAATAATATTACACTGATGTAAGAGAAAAAATTTCAATATTTACAGCATGATAGCTTTTACAATTTTATTGTATAGTTTCACAAATTCTCCTGTGAAACGTGTAAAATAATTTAACAAAAAAAAATCAGAAATCCTGTAGTTAGGGCATTTTTTTTTTTCTTAATCAAGCAAGTAGCTCCTAGCTAGGTATAATATGGTGCTTATGTAGTTATGTTTATTAAAATCTCCAATAAAAACAAAAATTTCTTCACAGAATTCAAGAGCATTGCTTTTAACAATAAGCACAGAATAGAATTAAGTTTCGATCCCTGCAGTAAACTTGGAGCGCTAGTGTAACGACCAATAAGAACGTTTGTTTACATTCTAAACATGTCTTTTTTTTATCAGTAGCGTGTTTCGTTTCGTTTGAAAATTGAAAGCTGTTTGGTGCGCTTTCACTGAAATTGTTTATCAATTAATGAAACTTTTTACGACTTCATAAGCAAGATGTTAACAAAAGAAGTGGTAATGCAGCATCCGGACAATTACTCGAAATCGTGGTTGGATGCAGAAGTTCTGTTAATCTTACTGAATACTTACTTTTTACCAACATCGTTCATCACAAGTTCCCTGTCCTCGTTCCTAAAATTGAAAATTAAACACGAAACGCGGCATTACTGAAAACATTATTAAACAATTTCAATGAAAATTGGCAAAACCGCACGAAAGAGCTTTAAATTTTCAAAAGAAATATGTTATTGATAAAAAAGTCTGTTTAGAATGTAAATAAATGTTCTTATTGGTCGTTACACTAGCGCTCCAAGTTTACAACAAGGTCCAAAGAGGATTTCGCTTTTTAGGGTTTTTGTAGATCAATTTGACCTTCTTAATCGTACAAGTCACAAGATGGCGCAGCTCATAACTGATAAGATCTTTTGGTTCAAAAGAAATGCAGTCTTTTAATGTGAAAAATGAAAATCGACCTACGCATTAACAAAAATAAAATAAAATATTTTCCAATCTTTCTGGATTTCGAAAATAATGTTCGTTGACTGGCTCTCCTTCATACGATAATTTGCTGATTGGCTGCTCAAAAAAAAGCTGAATAAGAAAATGAGAAAAAAAGTGATTACAACAGGGTTTCGCTCTGTACGCAAAACACTAAATATTTATAGGAGCGGAATAAAAGTAAAGCAGGGGAACCCGCAGACATCTTCTATTTGTTTCATACCAAAGTGTGTTCATTGGAGAGGTTGTGGATTCATTCAAGAATTTTAGAACTTGAAGTGGGACCTCCGAAAAAATTATATTCGTATCGTAAAAATGACATACATGCAGCACTACCTAAAAAACTTGAATTTTGGGAAACAAAACTTAAAATCGAATTGCTCGTTCAAAAATAAGTACGAAAACATTTTTACGTTTGTCCTCTCCCGAAGGGCATAGATTGTGAGAACATTTAATTTAATTCTTCTATAATTTTTTATATTAAATTGAATATAAATAAAAAAATTTTTAATGAATAAACTAAACTAAGAAGAAAAAGAAAAGACATTTAGAATAATAAAATTCATACCTTGCGTTCTGTTGAAATCCAGACAGGCAAAACGTCAAATGAATGAAATATAATACCAACACCAACTTTTATTGAATTTGAAAGTAAAAAAAAAAAATAATTCAGCAAAAAATTTCAAGAACTAAGCAGAGATGAGAAATTAATGAACTTGAAAAGAAATTCATTTTTCATCGTCTATTTCGTTATGAACAAATCATGTTTGAAATTTTTTTTCAGCTTAAAAAAATAATATAAATCAAAGAAATTAAAACTTTTAACTTAATTACTACAGTTCATGATAAATTTTATATTCCAACAGGGAATTTGGTGCTTTGCCTGTCTGAATTTCAATAGGTCGCAAGGTATATATTATTAACAGTAATATATTTTTTCAGCTAAATCATTATTTTTATTAATATAGAATTTTTATTTATATTAATTTTTTTTCCTCGTTTTATTTAGTTTCATTCGGAATCGATACCTACCATACTAATTCTTTATTAAGTCAAAATTAAATAATTATTTTTCAATCAGATACAAATATAATCAATAATTTACATAAATATATTATTGCAAATATAAGAAAAATTTTTACCCAATCTATGACGTCTTAAATATAGTTGAAAGGCGAATAATGAAGAAAATATTTTTTGAAAAGAAATAAGTTATTTAAAAATATTTTCATAATCCTCGGTTGAACTCTACTCAAGTCGTGATATCAAAAAATACTGCGTATTAGGTAAAAAACCTCCCTCAGTTCTTGCTACTCAATGCTTATATGCTATTTTCATCATACGAATTTACATGCGTAATTCTTGCAGGGAAACGTCACTCCTCTAGAGACAAGGGTTAATATTAAATATTTTTAAGCCCAGATTCATAATCAATACTCGAACCTTTACGTCACTGAGAGTTGAAAAATAGGGAAAATTTAAAGCAAAATACTAGTTCCAGTCAAATACGACTAAAAAAAGAAAACGACGAAGTTCCATCTTGGTCGGAATTTCTTCTTAGAACTTGTTAAGAGCCTTTGGAAAAAACGTAAATACGTTCTTACGTTTTATAGTATGTGGCGCTATTATGAAGTAAGATTTAATAAATTTGGTAAATTCTGTTAATCTTCATTTTCCTTCAACTCTCGAGCCCCTGATTTTCTCTGTATAGCCGAGGTTACAGTATTTAGTTGGAAAGACTAATTTTTTTTTCTCGAAACGTGAAGGGGACAAGAAAACAATAACTGCCAACTAGTTTTAAATGAATCTTCAAAAAAAAGTTATACCCCAAATTTAATTTTAAATTTAGCTAAATAGTGGTAAAGCAAAACAAATCTTTCGCGAACTACTCATATGAAATGCGAGCTTTGAACAAACGTCAACATCTTTCGTAACAATCATTCAAAAAGGATACAAAATAACATGATCTCACCCGTTAAATTAAATCTAGAATGTAATTCAACTTCCAAATTATATTTTTCAATTTTCACATGAACAATTGAGTTAAAAGAAAAAGTGTCCTTGCGTCAATTCACACTACCCACCTCGAGTTTATCCAGATTTTTTCTTTTTCGTCAATTTTTCCACATTAATCACCATCGTAAAAGAAGAGGTGATTTCATGTTAAATCATATATAATATCTCTGGTTCTATGAACTTTAAATTTTACTAAGTTTGGGTCTACCAACTCGACCACCCTCAAAATTTTGAATAAATTTAACGAGGTTGATTCTAGTAATCAGCAAGCAGTAGCATCATGTCATATACTACCACAAAAGTCGATTAAGTATAATAATCAAAATTTTGTTAGGTTTAGGCCTTCTTAAAATTTCAAATCTTAGCATCAACATTTTCAAAAAAAAATAGAAGATTGAAGGTAACCTCCACTTGATTCATTACATGTGGAATCGACTCCAAAAACCATATAATTACCAAGATTCTTCAGAATAACTGTTGACCATACTAATCAGGTTTTAAGCACCAACACCACTCACTCTACACTCCTATGTAAATTAAATTGTAACACGAAATCATAATTTTTTTCTCAAGTTTCACGCCAATGATATTTTTTCTTTCAGTGCTTCTGAATCTCATTAATATTTTCCTTTGTAATTTACAAATGAAAAAAATTCTTAAATACTTTATAATTTTAAAATTTACCCAATTTGTTCACAATAACAGATAAAAAATATATCAGTAAACGGTTGAGATATTAATAAAGCAGCGCCTTAATACACAATCATATGCAAATCTTTCACCATGTTTCAGCGCTGGCTACTGGCAAGCTTAATTATATTTATTCACGTGTTCCACACGAATACATAAGAAACCGGTGCTTGCCTCGATAAATGTGTTTTCATAACCCGACACCGTACACAATGTACTACATGATCTTACTCGTATTTTTAACATCAACTCTGAAGTAAAATAAAGTAACTACCATGCGTGTTAGTACTGTAGGTATCTCCATACAGTGGCGCTACTCCATTACGAAAGTAGGCTACAGGTGATATTCCCTATGATAATGAGATAGGTTTTGGTATGACGTATGCTCGTAATTTTCAATAATTTCTTTTTCATTTTCGAACCCAGTTATCGTTCAATAATCGCGTACACCTAAACCTACATGTTACGAGTTTCGAAATTCTTATTTCACCACAAATACTGAACTACCTGTACACATGTATGTACTTGAGCATATATCTGTATGCGGTATATGCAACATAAAAATATTCCTAGAACGGCACACGTAGATACAGATTGGAAGAGCAATTCGTTGTCACCGTTCGTATCCATTACTTTAATGTAAATTGAAGGAAACGGGCACTGCTCGTGTATCACCTTAACCTTACGCCTAGAGTTCGATTTATAAAACTACAAGCAGCGAGCACAAGTAGCCTAATATAAAACATCTCGATGAAAGCATTGCGTAACACGAGTCCAAAGGTTTCTGTACGCGGTTAGGTACTAAAATTTACCTTCATGTAACATCTGTCGTTTCCATTGTCGGTTATACTTAGCTTACTTTCGCTCTTATAGATCAACGAATGATTTCATCTCTGTCTAATCAAAAGCTATTCATCAGCTTCATCAATAACATGAGTAATCTTTTGGAGAAAAACAGCAAAAATAAAATTTTATTTATAAAAGATTGGGTTTCTTTTGACCTACTACAGTTCTGTACCTTCTACCTATTCGTTCTAATCATTAAATCTATCGCTGAAATTATCATAATTAAGTATCTAGTTTCCGAATCTCATTATGTTCTTATATTCCAACTTCATCCATGATAACTTTCTGATATTTAATTCTTGCACCGCATCCTAGATTTTTAGCCCTTAAGTCATGCTGAAACTCATAATATGCACATTAAATTATAGCTGGACGAGATAATACGATATAACGTTTGCAAATGATGGACAAAACATTTTTTTTTCCTTTTTCTCCCTCTTTGAAACCGTAATCACGTTGCAATTCCGGTTCACCGCTACTACATTTCTCTCGCAAATTGACAACATCGACGGAAATTATAAGGTCGAGAGTTCTGAGGAAACTACAACTTGGAGCACCGTTAGTTTGGATCTCGAGCGAATTTTCAGTTCATTCATCTGCCAACACTGATAGTTGCGTTGAAATTGATAACTTCTCGTTTGTTCGTATCCAACACATTATATTTTGGTGTATTGGTATCTTGATCTTGGTCGTTAATATTTCGCGTTAATTATGTAATTATAGACCCTATTTTATGTCTGCGTTCGCAGATATACTTTTTATTCGATTATTTATTTTCCCACAATTTTTAACAACGTCATCGCTCTGTGTTTCTGAGTACATTCGGTAAAGTGTTTCCATCAGATCATTCGCCTGTAATAGACTACAAATACTACAATTAAGTAACGTAAGTAAAGTATATCTTCCTTTAATATTTTTAGTACTCCGGTCTCGATAACCATACTGTTTACTTACTTCTGTTATCTCTTAACCCGCAATATATCATAGTTGACCTAGGATACATTCAACTCAATTCGTTCATTCTAATATCTCATGCGTACTTTCTTGTTACAGTTCACCCATCCAAAATGATTCTCAGGTCGCAACTAAGAATGAATAAAAACATCGTCTTCCCGTTCATCAGTTGTATTATGATCATGTTGACGTTGCTTGTTCTAATACATAAATCAGCCGATGAACTTAGCGCCGCCAAGAAAGAGCTGGGATTATGTAAACAGCAACAGGATTCCCTCTATACTCAGCTTCAAAGTAATTATTCTCATTTGTCCTCCTCTTATCTATGTAACAATACCTGAAAGTGATACTAGGTATTAATGAAATTTCAAAACTATGCATCCAACTTGCATTTATACTGTTCATCTGATAGCTCAATTGTGTTCAAATGTTACTCATATGTTTGCAGGTGCTATTGAATATAAACTACGTCTCGAGACATCTTTAGAAAATGAGAAACTTGATGCTCAACAGAAAATCAAAGAGATTAAAGATGAGCTTCATAACATAAAGGAATACCGGCGACAGGAAAAAGAACACGATGATGAACGTCTCGAAGCGCTCAGACAAGATCTCAAGCTCAGAGCGGTTAGTACTTATATTATTATTATTGATGATTTTCATTGTTTCAAGTATTTTTTGATTTTTTGAAAAATTCTTGGTGATGTGAAAAAAAAACTTTTTTTTTTTTTTCAATAAAAATCAGATTTACTTGAGAATAGTCACATCTCTTCAATTTGAAAAAAAGAAACTTGATTACCTAAATAATTTGTTATTGACCAAAAAAAAAATGAAAATGACTATATCCATGAAAAAAATATTTGAAAATCAGCATCATTCTCTCCTCATTTTAACTCGTTGATTGTTCGTATTTTATTCAGGGTGAGGCTGAAACCGCTGCTGAAGAAAACGAAAGAATACGTAAACAGCTCGTCGAAAAGGAAGAAGAAAATAGCAAACTGAACGCTAAACTGATAGCCATGCGTTCCGAAAACGAGCAATTGCTCGCCGCCAAAGAGAAAATTATCGAAGATTTACAAGTACAGTTATATACCTAAAATTCATATTCCAAACTATTTTGTAACTTTTAAATCAATAGAATTGCCAAAATTCTGCATTCGTGTGTAACGTGGAATAACTGCGAAACAGCTGCGCATACTTGATAAAATCGTAAACACTTAATTCTGCGCACCTGTACCTGTTGCTGACGTAACAAGTTTACTATTTTTGCAGGCGAAATTAAAAACATCCGAAAGCGGCCTTCCTGCTGCCAAGAAAACTACTCCGGAGACTAATGAAAACATGCACGTTTTACAACAAGTGAGTATTTTTCTTATAATACAGGGTGTTTCGTTTCAATATGAGTTCGTTTATACCGTATGTAGACCACTCATGATACTTATGTATTATGGTTTGCCCATCCTTTTTGCGGAAGGGATTGTGATAGGAAAGTTTGACTTTTTTTTTTCACTATGATGATGATCAACTTCAAAAAATTTTATTTTGTTATTCATGACAGATAGTATATAAATGTATAGGAAGGATACAGGGAAAGAAGCAGGTAAGTTACTTCTTTCGCTTTTTGAATAAAATGAATTTTAAAGTTTGATACCATGTATAAAGAATTACAAAGATTTTTCAAGGCATGTAAGTAGTAAACAAGTGGCGTACTACGGGAATAATATATAAGATGAAAATGAATATTGAAAAATTACCATAATATAAGGCTGAAACGAAAGTAATATCATAATGCCCAAGGAAAATGTACTCGGAGCTACACTGATAAGTGATGACATCAAGTTATATTAGTCACGTGAGGGACTTGAACTGTTTTTTTTTCCGCAGTATTAAATGACTTACCTGCTTCTTTCCCTGGGTAGCGAATCTTTGAACATAATTTTATGACGCAGTATTGATAATTTTAGGAATCTGAATGTTTCATGACTCATCATAACAATTATCTACCTGAATACATAATTTTCTCATTTTTGTAAAAAAACCGCTTAATCTGCTTATTTCCCTGTACCCTTCATATAATATAGTATTATCTATAAATATTGGTCTTACTGTAGGGTGTTTGTGGGGTGCCATAATGAAAAAATTTTGAAAAATTATTGAAAAAAATTATCCATTTTTTCATATTTTTTGCAAATAACTTCGAAAAATATCCTGTTGACTCTATGTTTGAAAACTTTTCTATATTCCTCCATCCCAACCTTTGTTATATTTTCTGCATGGATGTGCTGTACCTCCACATAGCGGATATTTTTTTTCACAAATTTTTCATAATTCTTTTCATTTTTTGAAATTTTCATGTCAACATTCAAGGTAGGTATTACATTATTACGTAAGAATGTACAATCATCACTAAAATGTGGAGTATAGAATGTACTATTTACAAGAAATTGGTGTTATAGTGCCAACCACGAAACTTGAGACTTGCAATTTGTAAACAAACGATAAAATTTTTCATCCAAGATCAACTATGTTGCCTTATTTCCGGAAAAACATATCAGCTGATCATGCATTCGAATGAATTTGCATATTTTCCAACCAAAGTGGTTTGACCTATAACAGGTTAAACCATTCCGGCTGGCCACCAAGAAATTTCAGTAAATTTCTATTGGTTCTCCTAGCCACAAGAGTCTGAGAACAACAACCAATGAAAATGAAAAATATTTGGTTCTGAATGACGTCAATATGAGCAGCCAAATGTACACGTGGACTCATCACTTTTGCGGTGTAAGGGGGGAAATCGAAATTTTATCAATGCTCATTAAGACTGATGCCTTATTGGCTGTTGATATTATCAACTCACAGTTGCTCATATTGACGTCATCAGTAAACAATGCACTTGAAAAAATAAAGTTGAAATTTTCACGTGATCTCAAATGGTATAACCTGTTTTAGGTCAAACCACTTTGTCTGACAACATAGCGCTTATCACAAGTATCAAGTTTCGTGGTCACCACTATTGGGACCCTTCAAGAGCAGCGGCGCGCTAGCGTCACTGCTCGTTTTAAAAGTTTTCATGAACCAGCACAGCACCCTTCACCACACAACTCAAGCAAATATGACCTATTTTCTTTTTTTTTCAATCATAAATAGTCTTGAATAAAAAAAAATACAAATATTGAAGATTCATGAAATTTCTCATAGTAATTTTCCCTCGAAAAACAGTTTTTGCTGTAATCCTCCTCTAAATTCACCTGGGAAGGTAAAATAGAATAAATTAGTCACTTGGGTTTATTTTATCATATGACACCACAATAAAACATTTTCGACACCTCATGCACCCCCACCACATTTTGAGGTTGATAACCCCTCTTTATCCCCTTCAACATGATGTATGAAGGTGAATTGGGGATATAGTATACTTCTTATCGCCAATAATCCTATGAGTTCATATTAATTACATTTTAACTAAGTTGAGGCTCCTCAAGCTCTACTCAGATTTTGATGATCCGCCATTATGTATCCATTTTGACCCAAATTCGAGAAGTCATATTCTGGTCATTAACTAACCCAACACACAAAGTTTGACCTTTCTAAGTTGATTTGGTAAGGGGATATGGAAGATTCATGAAATTTCATAACTCAGAACTCCCTTAAAAAGCTCTTTCCGCTCTAAATTCCTCCAAATACATTTAGGAAGCTGAAATTTGGATATGTTCGTGTCTGTGAAGCACTTTTTCATATGAAATCAAAAATGAAAAATTTGAGCTATTTGTCCCCTCTTGAGTCTTCCTCAAAATTTGAGTGATGCTCCATTTTGAGGCGTATCGAAAAAAACAAAAAATTACTTTCGTTGCATTACTGAGAAGAGTCTCTTACCAAGTTTTGAGTGAATTTCGTGAAAAAGTTTGGCATGTTTCAGATGATTACAAATGGTCCAAAATATAAAGATTTGAACACTACCATTTTCCCCGACCCCATTCCCAACTCATATAGGCTGTACTAAATTTATTTAAAAATTAATTGTATTTTTTTCCTCATTTTATGATTGGATCATTTCTTGATGCTCGGTAAAGGGTCTTGTTTGCGACACAATGTAGCGAATGCAATTTAGCATAAATGATGAAGAAATACTATTTGAGGGAGCAGGTAGTTGAGGAAAAATAATAAAAAATAAAAAAAGTTATATAAAATTGAATAATATTTGTAAATTTTTTTCAATAACAAAATCCCGATTTCTAATGAGAGAAGATCGTGAAAAATTTGCGGAAAAAATTTCCTTTATTTGGAGGCACTCAGACCACATCCATCCGCAAAGTATCAACTGAGTAGGAAAGAAGTGTTAATAAACAATTATTCGAGCATGAGGTCAATCATTTTTCGAAGTTATTTGTAAAAAATATGAAAAAATTACCAATTTTTTCTGTAGTTTTCCTATATTTTTCATTATAGGTCCCCACAAATCCCTCCACTGAGACTAATTTTTATCAATAATACTACATAACATGCATTATATTTTGAAAAAAAAAAACAAAAAAAAACAGCATATTGTCTCTATCTACTTTGAATAACGAAATGAAAATTTTCAAAATTGATCATTATGAGTTGGAATTAAAAATGTCATACTTTTGTTTATTTTCGTAATTCTAATCGAGATTCATATAATCGCCAGGGAGACCAAATACAAATGAGCGGTAGCAATAACGCCACTCCTAATATCAACCCTCAAGCTATCTTGGAAAATCAAGATCCTTCGCCTAAAATGGTAAGTAAAATTATTTTTTAATGTTCAGGATACCTCTACTATGGTATATCCTTGATATTTAATTTTCTAGCTTGCTCCACCGCCACCACCGCTTCAACAACCTAATAACGAAGATCACGAAAATTCCATGCAAAAAATGCGCGACGATCTGAACATAAGACCCAGCGGAGACCAAAAACCCGAAGAAAATGTGGTACGTTTTAAACAATGCATGTTAATCGCGTACCTTATAAATTGCATCCATAAGCTTTATCTTTTTGCAGATAAACGCGCCCGATAATAAAGAAAAACAAAATTTCGATACCGGAAATGGCTACGATAAAAAAGATGAAGGAATGAACGCCGAAAACGGCAAAAATTCCGCCAACATGTTTATCCCGATGCCTAACATGGGACAAGCGAATAAAAATCCGCAAGCTAGTAGCGCTAGTAATAATATTGAGCTGCCTCGACCAGCCGAAGATCCTCAACAAGTTATACCAGTTCCCAATCAAAACGCTAACGCTAAGTGAGTAACTAGTCGTAAATATGAGTGAAGAATGTTTTGAATTTGTAAATTTTATTTTTTAATTTCTCGTTGTTGTTTTTATTTTGAGAAAACTATTTATATTGTCATGTACCGTATGCCGTCGATATTAAATATTGTCTTTTTATGGTTGTAATTTTTTATCGTAGAGTTAAAGAAATTCCGAAAAAAATGGACTACCTTGGAGGTGATTATGGTAAAGATATGATCGGTGAAGAAGAAGGTAAGTGGAAGCACCTAACATCATCTCGTGCAGTGAACAATGGCCATGTTTTCTTTCCTTTTCGTCGTTAGTTCGTTGTATGCATTTATAATTCGGAAAAATTAACAAAATTAATCGTAACAGTAATTTCGCCTTTTGTGTGATGACTCGAAATGAGCAAAAGCTTACTTTTTTTGTATAATTCAAAATCGATTTTTTTCTGACTTATTAAATATTCAGCTAAACCAATGTGCCAACTTATATGATGCACAGTACCGAGCATCGAATACTGCATTTCATTTAGTTTTTATGTTGATCCGGTAACAACGTTATCGCATTCATTTAAATGATTCTACTTGTTTCCCTTTCAATGATGATGCCAACATTTAGTTCTATTATCAATTGAATGTTTCTTCGGAAATGTGATAATATAAATAACTCATTTGAATTTTACCATTTCTAATGATAATCTATGTAAATAATTATGTACTGTATTTTTGCAGTCATTTACTTTAAACTTGCAAAATTTTACTGATGTTTGAAAATTCAAGACTTGAAAAATTTATACTCTTAAATTTTTGGTTAACCAAATTATAGATTATAATTGAAAAAACAAAAAAATAAATTATGTTGATTTTAAATTGATTAAATAATAAATAAAAAAAAAATATATAATGGAATTTTATTAATAAAGTTTAAATTTATACCGTGCTACCTAGTGATCTTTGCACCCCTCAGCGTGAAATTTCCTATTTCTAAACAGAATATAAATGTTTTCATTTCTTTTGGTTTTTATATGATAGCAATCGATGAAAATTATCATAATATTTATTAATAAATTTTTAACATTTTATTTTTTCATTATAAATTTATTTCATTCAATTTTATCAAGAATCATTGTTGCCAAGTGAACATGAGTAATTAATTAAAAGTTGAAGAAAGTACATAAGTTTGATAAAAATATCATTTAGAATGGTTGGAAAACGAAATAATTGAGTTTTATTGTTTGAGTTAACAAAAAACAACGAGAGAAATTAAATTATTTGAAGTTTTTATTTTCCACAAGAGAATTTGGGGCTGATGGGTGCAAAGATCAGTTAGTTGCACGGTATTATTAATTATCACTTCATCAGAGTATTGAGAAAAAAAAACGTAAGCAGCCATGCCGCATTTCTAGGGCTGAGTTTTTAATTAAGTTTTCTTCAGCCCCTTCATATCTATAGGCCACCCTTAGTACCAAGTCTGAAAACCCCTACACAGTCACTTCCAAAACCACTGGAGAAGTTGAATTTAGAATATGTAGTACTTCTTGCCTGCAACAGTGTAAATATTGACATCTCTAGGTCAAATTGACGAAGAGGATTTACAAAATTTTCTAGAGTAATTTCTTCATAAAAGCCGTTTTTTGAACTAACTTTCTTCTAAATTCCCTTGGAGAGCTGAATTCAGAATAGGTTAGTTACTTAGACTCATTTCATCATACATGACAAGGGTTGCGAATGTGGAATATTTAACTGATCTTTGCGAATCACAGAACTCTGAGCTGTACAAACCAAACTTGTTAGCGTATATATTTTCGCATATACTGGCTTTAAGATCATATTTTCGTATATTTGATCATTTCGAGCTCATATTGGAGAATACCTACTTAACTAATGCTTCAATTTTTAGCGAATATTTTATCAATTTATCATGTTTCAAATTTTACTATTTTTATTCTTCTTCAACAAGACCAAATTGAACTTTGCACTGAATAATGTCATGCAATTCTAAAAAATTAATTTAATTTAAATGTGAACTTTTTATTGTGCTTCTTTCAAAATACAAATTTCCTATCATATGTTCAGTGCTGATTGTTGTTTTGTATTGTTCAGCTTATCAAATCCCATTTTTTAGTATCCATATTAAAGCTATTCCTTCTGTTTACAATTGATAACAGAAAAGCTCAATTTGAGGTGTGAATTAGATGCACTATATCCTCGCGAATATTGAAGTTGAATTGTTCGGGTTAGTTTTGTTTTATTTCTTAATGTTTAAAGAAGACGTGACTGTTGGGACATTTTTGAAAAATTGATTAGTTTTTTATTTAGAAAGGGTGCACCGAGGGTATCTCGACCGTGGTATAACTTCTTTTAGAAGCAATCATTTAAAAATTTGACACGTATGCGTCTTCGTTTTTCATTTACGAACACCTCAACAAAAAAAAAATTGAAAAAATTTGAAAATTGACAGAGATAGAGTGCATTTAAATTCGGATGGGAGCAGTTCAGTGTTCAAAATTCGAAACGTGATTGGTTGAAAACGGTCACGTGACTTTCACCATAAGGTTGAAATTTGTTGTTCGTAGAGCAGTAAAAAATAGCCTTAATGGTGCATAATTTTGCATATTTTATTTTTTTAGGGAATATTTACATATGTTTTCAGCGCATAAAATTCGCAACCCTGTACATGACACCTCAATACGTATAAATTTTTCGACTTCTTTTGTGAAAACCACAAGACCACAACCGCATTTTGAAGTCGATGAAACCTCTCCTCTTTTCGAACGTCATGTATGAAGATGAACTAGGATATAGTAAGCGTCTTATCGCCAATTATGTGAGTTCATTGTAGTTCTCCTCAAATTTTGACAATCCGCCATTTTGAATCCATTTTAACCCAAATGCAACGGGTCATGTTCTGGTTTGAAACTAATCTCAGGAATGAGTTCGATGTTTTTAGGTTGATTTGGCGTAGAGATATGTAGATTCAAGAAATTTCATGACTCGAAACTTCTTCAAAAAACTTTTTTGCTCTAACTCCCTTTCAAATACAATTAGGAACCTGGAATTTACGTATGTTGGTGTTTGCAACTCATTCTTTCATATGAAATCAAAAACGAAAAATTTGATCGATTTGCCCCCTCTTCAGTCCCCCTCAAAATTTAAGTGATCCGTCATTCTGAAATTTATTGAAGAAACAAAAAAGTGGTTTTGTCGCATTTCTAAGAAGAATCTCTCATCAAATTTTCAACGATTTTCATTCATATCCGTCCGCGCTACATGGGAGAAGAATACATAATGAAAAGTTGGGTATTTACCAGATGATTACAAATGGTCTGTAAGCAAGAATTTTAAGACCTCGCCCTCCCTGACCTCTCCTTTCTAGGTATAGGTATGCCGTAGTAGCTGTCGTTCGCAAGTCCAGAACTCAGCTAGAAATCATGCTCAATTTTTTTTTCAACGACTTTGTATTGAACTTATCTTGTAACAGTCAAATGTAATATTCAACTCATTTATCCTATCAGCGAAATGACTCGTGATGTTGAGGTCGTTTTTTGCTGCTTTAAAAATAAAATTTTGAAAAATAAAAATTTTGTTCATCATTCAGAACATTTAAACAAATCTCTTAAAATGCACCTTGAACTTCTTACATTTTATATAAAATAATATAATTATTTTAAGCGAGTAAAATTGTTTCAAAAAACTGCAGAAAAAAAAGATTAAATAAAGAAAACCGTGCCTAAATGAAAAAAATGCCTAAAATATGAAAAACTTCTCATCAAAAAATAATCTCTTAACGCGAGAAACAAGTAATTTCTTCGCTCAGTGAAATATCATCCGCATGGCGTCATGAAAGCTCTTTTTATACTGCCTCATAATTACGTACAATATCAGCTGCGTAATACGTTTCCAAGATAGCGGACGATTTTATCTATAATTTTATGCCTTTAATTAAATCTATCGATAAAATTGATTTTATAAAATCGAATGAATATAATCAATTTGAACTAAAATTTATTATTCAAAACTATAATTTAGCCATGAATTTTCAGAAAAATTTTGGCACAATTTTTAAGGTCTGATTAGAAAAAATGAGGGAAAATCCACTGAAATTCATAAAAAAATGAATCAGAATCAGGTATGGCAAATTTAACGAAATTAGCCTTAATTGGTGATAGATTTGATTTTTCTTTCATTTCACATTTCTGGTTTTCCTTCCTCCACGCCTATCCAATTCTCATCTGTGCTTATTAAAATTTTGTGTTTTTCAATATGCTCATTATTTATGAAAACATAATATGTTGAAATTTTTTATATTTAAAAAAAAATTATAATAAAAGCAATTATGATATAGGTGAAGAAGGAGAATACATGGATAATGACGTCGCTCCCGCCCAAAGAAAGGTTAACCAGTATCCGAAAGAAAAACGACAGGTAGGAAACATAATCAAGAAATTATCATCTTCATCTCGCCCGTATTAATCATTCCAAACTATATTTCTTTACAGGAAGAAGCGGTCAACGTAGGAGAATCCGTAGTAGTTCATCCCAAGTAATGAATTCCTTTATAATACAATAACAGGAGGCGAATCATAATAGGGTAGTATCAACTTGTGCCATTGTAATCACGTTATTTATATCTTGTACGGTTTGAAATGAGGGCATGATGTCCCAGATATCTATTTACATATAAAATATGGACTGTGTTTTATCAAAATAAGTAACCAATATGAGTAAATTAATTTTTTAGAACCTAGGGTTCCCGAATTACTGATATCTTCGTTTTTCAGTATTATGTATAATTTTATTTTCTTTTAAGTTTATATATTTCGAACTCGAGATGAATGATGGTGATGGAAATCTAAGAAAATAAATATTACTATTTATTCTGTTTCCGTCCAATGAGGACGTAATTATAAATTTCTTGAATACTCGCGCGATATAAGAAGAAACGTTCGCCAGATTGTTACCATTTCGCATCGATATTTCAGTTGAGGTAAAATTTTTTTAAAGCGAAATGTTTTTATCGAAATAGGTGCGCATTTAAGGTAATAATGTAAGGTTTAAATTTCTTTTATCTGTTACTTTCGTAAGCACGAATTATAAACGGATAATCATTCCTTATTAAAGGAAATTTATTCTATAAGGATTTTGTATCTTGTATTTTTGTACGTACGTATCATAATTATTACAAATAGACAAATACATGCGATGTAAGTTCGTAGTTTGATATTCAGAATACTCGCTGCTTTACGAAATCTATTGATCTACCAATAATTTTATACCACTTCAGACTTGAAATTATTTAATTAGGTAGTTCGTATTTTTTCCCATTCAGCAATAAAAAAAATAAATATGTTTAATGAAAACTGCTAATACTCGACATATTTTGTTACATAAATTTGCTCTCTTATTAAGAAAAATTTGGTTAGTAGATAGTATGTATTTTTGTCCTACACTTGTAACGAGGCTTTTATATTTAAGCATGTACATGGTGTTTGCTTGTCTAGTGTGTTTTTATACTATGTTTAAAAATTAATTACATTTTCTTTTTTGTATTATTTTATTATTTATTATTATTGAAACAACACAGGAATGATGTATAAAATCTTTTCTAAAAAGTTTAGGGTGCTTTATTTCATTATTGTTTCTGAACGAATGATGGACATGTGTAATGTGTATAGCCCTTCATTACGAACGTATTGTAAAAATAAGGGTCGATTTTACCCTTTTCTTATTTGAAACCTGCTCACGTCTATATCATTTCATACTGTATACTGTTACAGTTTACTATTCCTTTCATTTTATATCATTGCATCACTGGATGACTTAACATTAAGTCAATTTGAAGCAATAGACTACTTCTAATTAAGACACAGAACGAGAAAAAGAATGATTCAATTTTCTGATAAAAAAATGTCATAGTTTATTTTAACATTTTCTCACTTACAAAGATTTGAAGATGAATGCATGAGTAATAGTGTCAAAGCTGGATTTCCTTCTTTCATCGAGTATTTCTTAACTCTAGAATACATCCCAAATTTTTTTGATGTCCAACACACCATATGTATTATAATTCAATTATTTGAATATAAAATATATTTTTTTGTATTATTTAACATAAAGTTAAGCTTGTTGGGTTAGATTATTATTATTATTTGAAGCGTTCTGCAACGAATATATTGTAGTTGCCTATTATTCACTTCGAAGGGGCAGTTAAATTGTATAAAAATAACTTCTTTGACATCGATTCAGTTGGTTACCTCAGGCCATATATAACATAGTTATGTAAAAATGATAGATGAACGACTTTGCTGTATTGGTTTTTCACCTGCCTGCTTTTGTAATTTTCTTTTGAAAGTGAATAAATAGAAAAACAACTCAAAAATCGTGATTCGTGCTATCCGCGGAAAGAATTGAGTTTCCTATTTTGAAATTATCATTTGAAGTTGAATTTGTGATCGCCTCTTTTTTTTCTCTCTTCATTCAATATTATAAAAGAATTACAAAAATTATAAACGAATTACACATACACAATTTATCAGTTACTCCAACTGCACTACGTAAGAATTGAGAAAATAATAGTGAAATATTGTGTATAAAAAGTTTTATCGATGAAATATTTCATAGGAGATAAAAAAGTTTCGTTTGGTTTCAGTTTCCGAAAGGATTATGCAGTCGATTCCTACTTACAAGGCTATACGATATGTCCAATTAATAGGGATACACCCAGTTCAAGAAATTCTTAAGTGATTGAATTCTTTTGTGAAAACTAGCTTGCATTTTGGTAGGAACAAGTTGTACTTACTTACCATATAAGATCAAAATAGGAGCTAGTTTTCACAAAATTATTCAATTTATCAACAATAATTTCTTAAACTGTGTGTATCTACCCTAATCAGTTGGACGCACAGTATGTTCTCTTCAATGTTGTAAGGTATCGGTGATTAATTAAAAAATCGATAAATGTTGATAGATTTAAATATTACATTATGATAAGAAATTTAGATTAGAAACAATATGGTTCAACTTTTGCTCCAACATTTATTTTTCGAGTCTATAATTTTTTTGTATCCGTTGACATTTACGAAGAATTTTATAATCTTATTCATATGGAAAAATTAATTTTTTACAACAGTAGAATTATCTTCGTTTATCGGGTACTTGGTACGCAGAAATGTTATTCAATTTGATATTTTTAGAGATTGATATTTCCTTTCAAATGATACGATATTTCCTAAGTTACATTAAGTACTTGCCAGGGTTGGCGGAACTTTCAGGACTGGCCCGGGGTAAACCATGTGTAGCGGGCATGAGGTAACTGTAAAATATGAAATTCGCTCAAAATTTGGTGAGGGAGTATTCTTGGAAATGCGCAGAGGTAATTTTTTCGTTTTTTTCATAAATTTCAAAATGGCGGATCATTCAAATTTTGAGGGTGGTTGGAGAAAAGGCAAATAGCTCAAATTTTTTGTTTTTGTTCTCATATGAACGGGTGACTAGCAAAAACTAACATATTCAAATTTCAGCTTTTTAAATAGATTTTGAGAGGAATTAGAGCGAAAAAAAACTTGAGGAAGTTTTGAGGCATGAAATTTCTTGAATCTTTCATATATCCTCACCTGATCGACCTAGAAAAGTCAAACTTTGTGTGTAAGATTAGTTGGTGACCAAAATATGACCTCTTGAATTTGGATCAAAATAGATCCAAAATGGCGGATTATCAAAATTTGAGTGAAGCTTTGAGGAGCCTCAAATTAGTAAACTTCGTATGTATAGGGTTAGTTGATGACCAGAATGTGATCTCTTAAATGTGAGTCAAAATGGATGCAAAATGGCGAATTGTAAAAATGCGAGGTTAATTTGAGGAGCCTCAAGTAGTCATAATTTGGGAAATATGTGTATTGTGTTCGTAAGATTATTGCAAGGTAAGAAATACCACATTTGTTCTAAATTCCACTTCTTAAGTGGCTTTGGGAGGGATAGGGTAGGGATTTTCAGACTTCATATTGAGTGTGATCTGTAGACATGAAGGGGTTAGAAACGTTATATGCAAACGTTAACAAGCCCCAGTTGAAAACTCAGCTCCAGTAATATGGCATGGCTGCTTTCCTTTTTTTTTTAAATGCAAGATGTAAACAAACGTAATAAAAAAATAATTTCTACAATTACAAATAGGTGGGTAGCCTATGTAATGAAAAACAATAACGAAAAACTTGAAAAATTGAAACCTTTTTTTTTTTGTTACCTTTTTTTTTGTGCCGTGTGCTGCCGCGAAGGCCAGAGGCACGTTTGCGGGTATGGAGTGTTTAGATTCTGTGGTAAAGGTTTGACTGTTTCAGAAAGGTGAATAGGAGTTGGTCTGGTGGCTATTGAGGGTATCGTTAAGGTAGATGGGAGTTGAAGTCTAGAACGGATGTTTGAGTATGTGGGGCATATTGTTAGGATGTGTGAGACTGAGAGCTGGATTTAACATTGCGCGCATATGGGCGGAGGTTGTCTATTCAGGAGGTAGAAGTGGGTTAAGAGGGTGTGACCTAGACGGAGACATGCTAAGATAACCTCTTCCCTCCTCGAGGATTGAGGTAACGTTAAAGGTGAGGTGGAATTTTGGATGGACCAGAGTTTGTTAGTTGTAGAAGTATTTCTCCAGGTGGTTTCTCAAGTGGAGTGAATAGCTAATTGAATATTTTTTTTAAGATCTTGAGATGGTATTGGAATATTTGGAATTGGGAACATTGTAGAGGATTGTTTTGCTGCTAGGTTGGCGAGGATGTTGCCGGATATATTTACGTGGGCGGGAAGCCAAGCTAGAGTGAAGTTTTTGTGTGTTGTTGATAGATGAATAATTTGATTGGCTATGGGGTGTAAATTATTACTTTTATATTGAGTTAAGGCATGAAGTGAGTTGATGGAATCAGTAAGGATTAAGAAGCCGGTTTGAGGGTTAGGTGTGACTATTTCATGAAGTGCTAGTTGAATTGAAAACAATTCTGCTGATAAAACTGAGAATGATATAGGAAGAAAATATCATATTAGTATCATTTCTTAGGTTGTGATGCCGCTTCCCACTCCTTGACTGGTTTTGGATGCATCTGTAAAAATTTCCATACCAAAGACATACATAACGTGTAAAGTCGCGGTCAAATTTTTATAGCAGCGTTTTGATACGGTGCAGTAAATATACTATTAGTAGAATTCGCCAAAAAATACGCATAATTATATATTATTCGCTATTATTGTGTAATTTTGTCTCCTTTTGGGTCGTTCGTTTTTACTAGTCGTTAATCATAATTTCGATTTTTAGCAGTTTTTTCGTAATTTTTTTTTTCATATATATATATACGTTCAATGTTTTTTTGTTCAAAATTTTAATTTTACATGTCGGGTCCCCCTCTAGGGGGGGAGTAATGTGGCGACGCAGTCCGGTACGCGCATGCGTGCACAACCGGCTACGTCGGCCAACGTAGCATATTAATCGGTTTTTATCTTTGTGATAGTAAGTTGTTGTATCTCACCAAATACACGTCTTTATTTACGTCGCGCGTTATGTTTTTTTCGTAAGTCTGAGACACAGACCCAGTCGTAATTACTGTTCGTGAGCTATTGCACTTCGACATAGGAAACAGATACAACACGTATGATTAAATTTTTCTACGCCACCCTGTGTTTGTGGCGAGTACGTAGAGCTGTAGGTTAATTTAATTCCTAATCTCTGACAAAAATCGTGTACGTCGGCATTATTAAAGTGTGTACCATTATCACACGTAATTTTTTTGGGACATCCGTACGTAGTAATGAGCTCTGATAAAAATTTAATTATAGTTTGCATTTGCGCTTAAAAATGGTTTGGCGAATGCGAATTTAGTGGCACGACAGGTGCCTACTAAAATATAAATTTTCCCTTCACTCTTAGTTAATGGGCATAGGAAATCAATTTCAATATGAGAAAATAACTCGTGAGATTGAAGTTGAATTGGTTTCAGTAAACCTGGTTTTTTTCCTTTTTTTTTGTTTAATACTTTGACAGGATGGGCAACTTTGAACAAATCTTTTAACGTCAGATGTTAGTCCAACCCAAGAGTATTTATTTTGGATTTTCTTTATTGTTTTTTGAATCCCTAAATGACCTCCACTTAAAATATTATCATGATAAGCAGAGATTAATTGATTTATAAGCTGCTTTAGAATAATTATCAAGTGTTTAATTCCATTTGACGTGTTTTGGTTTAGCGTTAAAATTCCGTTTTCATTAATTTTATATCTCCTACTCATTTTATGAAATTTTGATCTTTCTTTAGATGATTGTAATGCGAGTAATATTTTTTTATAAAAGTCGTCTTTTAATTGTTCTTCTCTAAAATTTATATAATTATTTATCTGTGTGATTTCAACTCTGCTAAGGGCATCAGGAACTATGTTAGATTTACCAGCCTTATGTCGTATATCAAAATCGAATTCAGATAATTTGATTATCATTCTAGCCAATCTTGAATTTGGTTCTTTCATTTTTCTATAATTGATTAAAGGCGCATGATCGGTATATACAGTAAAATGTTTTCCGTATAGGTATTCACGAAAGTGAAGGATGGTATCAACTAATCCCATTAATTCCAAGTCATATGTGCAGTATTTTTTTTGTCTCGGTTGTAGCTTTCTGCTAAAATATGCAATTGGATGTATATTTCCTGAGTTTTCATTTTTTTGAGAAATTACTCCCCCTATAGCGATATTTTTCTACAATTGTTTCTCTTTTTTCGTTATATATTGCTAGAACAGGTTTTTAGGTCAATAGCTTTTTTAATTTTGGAAACGTTTCCTCGTGTTCTTTTTCCCATTTTACTTTAGAATTTTTTATGGGGTCACCTTTTGTAAGGTCGGTTAAGCAACTAGTTATTAGTGAAAAATTTCTTATAAATTTTCTGTAATGAGAACACATTCCTATGAAAGAACGTACTTCCTTTATTGTTGTAGGGGTGGGAAATTTTAAAATAGATTTTATGTTTTTTTGTAATGGTTCAATTTTTGAACCATCAATGGTATGACCTAATAATTCAATTTGGTTATAAAAGAATTACATTTGGAAGTTTTTAACTTTAGATTTAATGAGCTAAGTCTTTCTAGAGTTTTCTCGAGGTTTTTCAAAGTAATTGAAAATGTGTTACCATGAACGCATATATCGTCCATATAGGCAACCATTTCTTTATATAATAAATCAGAAAATTCAGCATTTATAACACGACTAAAAGCTGCTGGAGATAGCATAAGTCCTTGTGGTAAACGACAAAACTGATATAGTCGATTCTCTACAATTATTGCCGTAATGTATCTGCTATCTTTGGCAAGAGGGATTTGATGGAACCCAGAATTTTACCTTTAATAATTTCATCATCAGATTTAATATTCCCACGATTAAACAATTTTAGATTTTGACTTCTTTTACCTTCACTAATATTAATAATTTTAAATATAATATTAAATAATAATATTAATACAGGTTGAACTTTATACCCTCCTTTAATACATTAAAAAATTTGGAGCCTTCTAAAGCCATGATAATATTTTCTATCCTAGGTACAGAATTATGATCTGGATATAATTTCTCATTTATCTTTTGAAAATTACATAAAAATCGATGGCTACCATCCGGTTTCTTTTATACAAATGCAGGCGAGCAGTAATAAATTAGTACTGAATCCGTGTAGTGATAGGAATTGCTGAAACACCTTCAATTCTGAAGATAAGCAAAACGTACATATTTAAATTTTAATTTTTCCTTGATTTCAGTCACATTAAAAAAAAAAATTATGGGGAAATATCATCGTAGTTCCTTCAAAAATGAAGATAGGCAAAAAGTGTATACTACAAATTTTTGTGCTATTTTTTTTCTCCTGGTTCCATACTACCTATGGTGGGTTAATATAGATATTTGGCCTAAAATTTTGATTTCAGTTTTGTTAGCTGCTTCTACTTCTAATTCAGCGCGCGTAATTTCTTCAGGATTATTTATTAAACATTTCGCAATAAGGGTTATGTTGCTGCCTGTATCTATTATTGTTCGTGCTATTTTATTATGAAAAAGTACTTCTAATTCTAAGTTTGGTATCTTAATTGAAGTTTCATGCATAGCATACTTTTTCTTTTTGTACGTTGTATTTAAATTATTTAGGCTGTTTACTTCCTCCTCCTGGAAGTACTTAAAATGTGAATATTTATTTAAATTACGGTACGTAATATAATTATCGGTTGATGAAGAGGAAGTTAAAAAGAATTTTGTTTTTTTATCGGGCATGGTAATGCCCGTCGTACTTAGTTTTTTTTCTGCTTATGTCTACAATTTTTAATATCATGCCCCATTTTCTTGCAATATTTGCAAAATGGTCTTCGATTGCATTGATTTTGTGTCTGAATGTTATTATATTGTGGTTGAAATCTTTCTTCTTTCCAATTATTATTATTGTGTCCATAAATTTTACATGTATTTTGGGAAAATTGATTTCTTGGATAAAGGTTTGGTCTTTGGAATCGAAATTGTTGAGTACGTATGGGATAATGTCTGTTGTATGGAGGCGTGTAGAATCTATTGTATGAAGGGGTGTAATATGGTGGTATATTTGCTGTTGTATTTATACTTTCTTTTCTCCCATTTAAAGTTAATGTTTTAGCAAATGTATCGGTAAGATCGTTAATAGGATCTTTGGTTTTCAACATACATAATTCTTGTTCGATTTTTTTGATTCGTGTTTCGTTATTTTGGGCATTTCTATGTTTAAGCAATTGCTCCCCGCATTCGTATTTTTGTATTGTCACACATATTAATCGATTTAAGGATTTTAGGTTTTAAACCTTTTAAAATATGTTTGCATTTGTTTGCCTCAGACACATTTAGGTCAGTATTTTTGCACAAATGCAGTACACTATGCCGATTCATTTTCTCCTTGAATTTTTGTTAAAAGGGATGTTTCACAAACATCTTTTTGAACCTTTTCATTAAAACCTGATAAAAATGAATTTTTTAATTGTTCCTAGGTTGTTGGGATAGGTATTAAATTTAGATATACTTCAAGAGCAAGGTCGGAGAGGTAAGTAGGAAAATATTTGATTTTTTGTTCATCTTCCCAATCATTTGCTTTACTACATAATTCAAAATTATTTAAAAATTTCCATAACCCGTAAATCCAGCCAAGATTTTGAAGAGAATTTATTATTTCTGGGTCTGTGGGAATTTTTGGGAAGGATTTGTTTAGTTCTATTTCTGGTTCACTTGATACATTTAAATTTATTTCTTCCGATTTAGAGGTTTTATTGTTTAAACTCATTTAAATATAAAAAATGCTGATATATATTGTATATGCCACTTTGATAAATAAGCGAATAACTTTATTCAAAATTTTAAACACTTGAGTCGAGCGAGAGAGAGAGAGAAAAACTGAACAAAAGCTATAAGCGTAGAAAAAGTTTTTAAATTCTTACCTTGAAAATTGTAGTCAGCTTCTCGAGTCCTTTTTTGAGTTCAGTCGTCAAAATTTGTGATGAGTCGTTTGATAATAAAACACAATTTATTCGAAGACGAATTTTAATAAATTCACTCACATTGACAATGTCACTTATAAATAGAGTTGCAGTGATTCGGCTTAAGGCTCGACCACTGTTTTGTAGAACTAATAGAGTTGCAGTAGGTTCGGCTTAAGGCTCGACCACTGTTATATTATACTTAATGAGGACTAACTCTCGACAGATTCTCGACTGACTTGAGATGGTCATTTCTGGAGTATTTATACAGTTTTAAATAAATAGGGAATGATTACATTCTCAAAAGGGTTGATTACATTCCTGAAGAATTTACCTCTATGTTAATACTTTTGTGTGTTTTGGGATCTAAGTGTGCGATAGGCTTATTAAGAGGGTATTTTAGCATATAATCTTATGGAAAAGAAAGGTGAGTATGTGATAGTAAAATAATGTAATTTTGGTTATAAGTGTTTCCGTCATTTTCCCTGTGTGTACGTTAAATAAAAAGGGTGATGATTGTTTAAATTAGGGTAGACGTTTTTATTGGTATTTTTTGTCTTTTCTTTATACGTATCATCACACTAACTTTAACTTTTTTAACTATAAAGAAGAATTTAACTTTAACCTTAACTCTAAACTTTTATTTTATTTAAGTTAAAACTAGTTCACTTCAACTTTAACTATAACTTAAACTTTAAGTGAAAAGAATAAAACTGCTAACTTTAACTCTTAATTTTGTTTTGAAAGACTAAAACTTTAACTGAATTTAACTAATATACATTTAAGTTAACAGCCCTGTTCAGGTGTAGATGTCAGCAAGTTGAAGTTTTACAGCTGGGTTTCATTAATTCTGCTTCAGAAAACCTGACTTTGGGCTTTCTACATCACATTTGCAAAACATTATGCCTAATCTAGTTTGTTTTTTTTTCTTAATTCGAGGTTCACTTTCTCGCAACTTGATACGGCTTTCAGTAAATTGAATATTTAGTGATGTATTACCAGTAAGATCTTTCTTAGTATAACTCCCTGCAGGGCAGTATGCTATTTCAACACTACAAGTTTCATTAATATTCTTTTTAATTTCTTTTTTAACTTCTTTTGAATTTACTTTCACATTAATCAATAAATATTTCAAAGTTATTTTAAAATCTTCAATCATATGTAGAAAACCAACTGTGGGAATGTATCTTTTCAGTTGGCTTTCGATTGCGGTATCAAATGCTTTTGGTTGAACACTATATTTAAATTCAATAATCAGAGCAACATTACAATTTTCTGTAATAACCATAACATCTGCTTCGCCTTTACCGTCCTTTTTGTTTTCCTTCTTCCACATGTTCTCTTCTGTATGGACATAATAAAAATTTCTGCTGTCGTGCAATGCAGAATATAAGCAATTTTGGAAGTTTTGTTCCTTAAATTTTATATCTGGATTTTTTATCTTCTTACTTAAGGTATCATATTCAAAAAATGATTGTAAAGAATTCTTCACTTTCTTCAATGCTTCTATAGTTACATCTGCATTTTCAGCTATTTTTAGGAAGTCATTTACTACAGCCTGTGCATGCTTCCATGATTGAAGACTCTTCTCCTCATAAAAATGACTTAAGGCTTCTTTCAAATGGTATCGAATATTTTCATTTGGTACTCTGTAATAGCCTATTTCTTGATCACACGATAAAAAGCCAGTTTGTAGAAGAAACGAAAAATATATATTATTATCAAGGAACATTTCTTTCTCCTCCGTTTTGAGTACGGAATATTTCAAAATTAGTCTTAATTTCATCAAGTCTTCTACTGATAGATAATCGTTTTTGTTAAACTTTATTCTTTTGTAATATGTAGTCAAATCAACAAATTTGTGATAAATGGAAGGATTATCTAAACTCGATTTTAATTCTCTCATTAAATAGGGAGTAGGAAAATGGTAACGGATTTTCTTGGCTACCTCTATAACATCATTTCGATTTAATACTGGCTGTAATTCCAATATTAGATAAAAAAAATCACATATTGAGCTAGGATTATGAAATTGTTTACCATACTTGGTCCTATATCCACCATAAAACTTAGTTATAACTGCCTTCACATCCTTATTTGTAATATTATGCCTTTTGAATAAAGTATCCATTTCATCGTCATGAAAACCATAAAATCTCATAAATATGTGATCGCTTAAAAATGACATTTTTGTAAACTGTAAGGTAGATAAACCAATACTCGATGTACTAGTTATACCAGCCATGAATGTAAATATAAATGGTGGATTTTGACACTTCAGTGCGGTCATCCATACCTTTAATAAGAAGTCAATTATAGGTTGAGGGTTGATATCATGTAACAAAGCCTGTGATAGTGGAGAGTCATACTCATCTATCAATAAAATTGGTGCTACTCCATAATGTGTTTTTAAAGCCCTCCCTAAATGCAATAACCATGAATAGTAATATTGGTTACTAATGCTTATATTCTCAATATCAGTAGATAAAAACAATTCAAAACATTTTTTCATATGTAGGTCGTTTATAGTTAATTGAGTGGCATTTTGATATTTTTCATAATACAGCCACATATATTCACTCATTACATCACCAAATTTTTCAATCAATGCCTTATATAAATCATTTATTAATCCAGTCGTATCATGTATGAGAAGATCTAAAGAGATTATCGGATATTTGCCGAAATGTTTGTTGACGAATTCGCGATCTTCCATAATATTTAATGGACAATTATAAGGGCGGCTTCCAAAAATAACGGCATTTCTTTCATTTATTTCTTTATAGTGTGAGCGTTCTAGAAATCGTTTAAGCATATCTAAGTTTGTACTTTTCCCGAAGTGCCTCGGCATAGTAAGCACCATTTTTGAATCGTAATTCTGCATGATAGTTTTGATAAAATCAGTCTTATCAATGAATGTCGACTTTGAGAGAACATCTTCAAAAGCAGACTTTCCCCTTTTAAGATTACAAGGGTCGGCACTCTTCAATATAAAAAGTAAGAAAATGTTATAAAAAACTTTCTTCATGATGATAATTTTGAACTTTTAAATTAATCTGAAAAAAAAAAAAAAAAACGTTTATTTCAGAGTTTTATAATAAGCTAGCAAGATTACTCGCTCTTTGGGCCGGGGGAAAGCATATACAAAAGATATTAGGGGTACATGAACACATTGAAAGCATTTATATCGATAATTTTTCAACATTTTCAAAATAAGAAAATATTTTAAATTGACTCTACATTAAACATTGCTCTAAAAAAAATTGATTCAGATCATAAATACATTTAATAGGAGAAAAACGTAAACGAACGAACAAAAAATAACACTTTTTAATACTATTTCCCAAAGTTTTGGGCACTGGAGATGAACAACACCCCATATTATTTGTTCCCCCTTATGCATTCTCCTTCGCCGATTTTCAAACGCGTTCGCAGGCAATGCTGCCAACCTACCAATTATTTAAAATTAGTTTTTTCAAATTCAAAGAAATTGTAATGCTGATAAATTTATCAGCCTCAAAATTCATGAAAGTAATATTTTAAAAATGATTTCTAATTTAGAAGTATTAGTTTAACTCTGATTAAATTATCAACAAACTGAGATTTTTGCGCTGATTGTATTCGAATCACTCGGACGCACGGTATAACATTGAACAGGCTTTTCTATTCGCACGCGCCGCTATAGATAAACGAATATTTTCCATTACCGCTCACAGTATCATTTTGTATTATCAATGTGCCTATAATAGGCTATCATTGATCACGTACTTCATTTTTCGTATCAATTTATCAAATACGAACCCATTAACGATAAGTAGATATTCAGTAACACAGAATGCTGCAGTCTGGAAGCTGTTCAAAATCTTCCGAAGTATTTTTAAGTTATTTTAGCGGCTCTAAAACCCGATGAGGGAAAAACTGATAACAGTATTGTGGAAATGGCGGGAGGATTATACTATTATTTTGGCATAACGAAGACTCTTCAAAATACTCGTTATGGTCACCATCTTTTCTATAACCAAAGGGCCTCTTTAAACCTCTCAATAAACGTCGATGGCTTGCTATTATTTGAAAGTTCAACCAGAAGCTTTTGGTCAATTTTGGGCTCCTTTGAGGGGTACCCAGTTTTCATCATAGGAATTTGGCTTGGTAACGGCAAACCATCGAGTTCAAATGAATTTTTAAAAGATTTTTCGAAAGAAGTTACCAGTATGATCAATAATAGCATTACTATTAATGACAAAAGATATAACTTCAATATAAAAAAATGTTATCGCCGATGCCCTTGCGAAATCATTTTTGTTCAATACAAAAGGCCACACCGGATTCAGTAGCTGCATAAGATGCCGCACAGTTGGAAAAAGTTCCAACCATCGAATTTTTTTCAAAGATTGCGAAGCAGAAATACGTACTATTGATGACTTCATAGCCACGGAGAATAACAAATTTTGTGGAGACACTTCATTACTAGTACATATTCCTAACTTTAACGTTACCAAGTGCATAACTGCATACCCTGTGACTACATGCAGTTGGTTTGTTACGGAATGACCAAACGTTCCATGGAACTTTAGATTACCAACGTAAAACCGTTGAAACGAATACTAAATTATGCAAACATTGCTGCAATGTTTACTAGAATATATAATTTTACGCTCAATTTATTTGTTAGGTACTTAATCGATATTTTTAAAAAATGGAGGGTGAAAGTATAGCTACGTATTAGTTTATTCCTTATAAAATCAATTTATCACATAAAACTTGAAGTCAAATTTTAAAAAAATCTATATTTTCTTCTAAATTGACGATGAGAAGTGAAATTAGAAAGTTGTTGACGCTGTACAATTTTATTTGAACAATTGAAGAAAGAAATTAATTTTTCATATTTCTCAAATTTCTGAATTAGATGTATTTTTTAATTTTTAATTTTTCTTTATTTGCTGTGTAAATATCTAAATATTTTTATTGATATAGGAACTTCATTATTTTTAATTGATTCAGACGTTTCCCACAATTTTTTTTTCAGACCTAATTGTAAAAGAATTGGATTATATAAAAAAAGCAATTATCATCTCGCTAAATGCAATTGTTTTCTAATTTCTTATGTTTGCCTTAAATCAGATTGTTCTGCTGCATTCGCTACTGTAACACATTTAAAAAGACACGTACTGAATATACATATTTCAGAAGTACGTGTTGCAGTAGCGTCTACATTCGCGACGTATTTGAAAATACATTGCTATTTGAAATACAACTTACATGTGAACGTATTCCTTCATGTACGTTTCTAACGTGTTTTTTTAAGGTATAGGTAGACGAAAACGTAAGAAAACAATTCGGCTACTTCTCATAGTAATAAATTTTATAAAAATAAAAAGACCGTACATTTAACACCTTTCATTATAACATTAAAAAACAAAAATGAGAACACTGAAAAACCAGCGATACCAGAGTAAACGGTGATAAGGAACTTGCATTAAAAACGTGCGTACTTGAAAAAAAAATTGCTCCAGCAACCCTTTTCGTTAAAATCCAGAAGTAGAAGAAATGCAAGATCTACGAGACCTAATGAAAAAGGGCATTATTGAACAACATTCCCTTCTTTTTTTTAATTCTTCCGTAGAAGGAGAAGAGGAAAAACATGACGAATAATTTTAACTTTTTTTTCAACTGATTTTGTTTTTTTTTTTTTTTTTGTTTATTTTACTGTACGTTTTTGATGAAATTTTCAAACATATTACGCTGATGTAAGTACACATTTCATTTAAAAAGTCAACACATTGCGTGTAGTCAACTATCTATACGATTTAGTCTGGTAGTTTCAAACTCGAGCAACGTGTATGCAACATTTGAAGTTTCAAAGCTTAAAAAAGCTATGTTTCCACGTTGAAGATGTAAAAATTAGATTAATAAAATAAGCGAATACCTTCAAAATAAAAATACATCTACAATTTAGCCAGTAGTTTTAGTGTCAAAAATGCGTATCTGCAACACTTAAAGTTTCAATGTTCTAAAAAAGCTAGGTATGTTTTCACGTTAAAGATGAGGAAATTGGTTTATTAAACAACTAATACCTTCAAAATTGATTATACAAATTTGAGAAGCAATTATACAAATTCAAATTGATTAATATCCAGGTTTGGTTTTTCAAAAAGCATTTTTTGTCTCTACTGAAAAAACTGGTTTTTGCAGATACGATTTTTTGGCACGAAGCCCTTGATTAGGCTAAGAAATATAGAACCTAAATTAATACATACCCTATGCGTATCTCAATCTACTGTTGCAAATGAATAGCATCACCATAGTATACTTCGAACACCCGCAAATAATATAAACGCGAATAAATAATAAAACTGTATACAAAATATACCTATCGTAAGATACTCAGCGAAAAAGAAAATATTACATTATATAAAAACGAGTTTAACACTCATCTATAGTCGAAAAAACTAAACTTTCAAACGTTGAAAATTTCTAAAAAAAAATTGAATTCAACACGCTGCACGCTACATACGGAAGAATAGAACTTCGGAAATCATAACGAAAATGCGCAATCGTTCCAACACTGAGCCTGGTAATGGTGTACTCACTCTTGGGCACTAGTGCTGGGCGACGTTCGATACTATCGTCGATAGTATCGATAGTTTTTTTTTTCATTAATTACCTAATTACAAAAAATAGAAAATACCAGCAATCGTTTCCTTATGGTTTTATTGAATTCCAACCCAACTCTAACCAAATACTTACTTTTCAACTTCCACATCCATACCCATACTGTTGAAGTAGCTACTATTGAAGATGGAATGTGAGAGAAGAGAAAAATGAAAAGAATGAAAATACTTTCGTTAATCATAACGCCATGAATTTTTTAAAAACTTTATTGAAATTGAATCTAAGTGAAGTAATAGAAATAGAAAAAAATGGCAACTTCATCAAACACACGAACAAATAGTGAAGTATAGACCTAATAAAAATAGAAAAACGGCAACTTTGTCGAACACGAACAGTAAAATATAAGTCTATGGAAATACCAAAAATAATAATAATATGAAAATAAGGCACCTTTTACTCGATCTAAAAATGTCAACTTTATCGAACACAAACAGTAAAGTATAAGTCTAATGGAAATACTAATGATAATAACATAAATGTAAGGCAACTTTTATTCGATCCGAAACCATAACGTTGAGATTTAATAGAGAAAAGAATGTTAACCTAATCGAACATATATAATAGTAAATTCAGAACACGAACAGTAAATTCAAAGTCTAACCAACTAACGAAAATAAAAAAAATAAAGTGAAAAAAATGGTAAAATATAACTACATATAAAAAGTAGAAAGAACGGCGACTTTGGTGAAGAATAATAACTTCATCAATCAAGCAAATTTAAAATTTGCGTTTAAAAACACTAGCATCTGGACATGTTTAGGTTTAAGCGAGCTTCTGCGGTCTATAACAATATAGCCGGATAGAGAGAAGAGTCGCTCTACTGAAACGGAGGTTGCTGGCACAATTAAGTAATCATTTGCTAACGAAATTAGGGACTGATTTTGAAGTTGATCTTCATATCGATTCTTTTCTTCGGTCCAAGTCCAAAAAGATAACGGCGATGCTTTTCTGCTGATTCTGTTTTCAGTTGTATACCTTGTAACGATCAATTCACTTTGCGCAGCGGTGTTGTTTTTATTTTGCGCTGAAACAGTACATGAAACCATCGGGAAATTTTTGATCCTGAGCTCATGCTCATGCTCGACTTATTGCTCATAGCTCCGGAGACGGACTTGGACATATTTTCTTCACTTATACTTTTAAAAGTTGAAAATTTGAAATTTCAATCGCTCAAAGCAAACAGTTCAAACCTGAAAGGATCACAAGAATTATCGATAGTATCGTCGATAGTATCGATAGTTTTTTCAGCTCGATAGTAAAACTATCGATAGTTCTATCATCCGATAGTCGCACTATCGATAGTCAAAAACTATTGATAGTTCCCAGCACTATTGGGCACTTTGATTCTCGTCAAATGCTCCCCTCTGTCGGCGCGAGAACGCGTCCACTAGAGGAGCGGAATTATTGAAAAAAATTGCTTCGTAATAACTAAAATAACTTGGGGCGATAACGATAGCAACGATCATGAGCATGCAGGGTTGCCAGATGAAAATTTCAAAAATCTGTACACTGTACATATTTAAAATCCGTACGGACCACAAAAAATCCGTACGCTTGTAATATGGCTATTAATAAACATTATAGTGTGTGGGCTAGTATTACAGTTGCTAGGTACTCCTATTTCAGATTTATCTCTGAAATAAGAGTTGTTTAGCTTAAAGTGTAGTAGTGGCAATTCTAATTATTTTTATGAGACTAAGACTGTTATTAAATGATTTTAAATCAATAATACATTGATCATTGATTCATTTTTTTTTTTTTTTTTTTAATAAATTAGCCCAAACCCAGAAATATAAATTAGCAGAATAATTTAAAATTAGTCTGCTCTTGGCACCTTGAAAAATTCAAATTATTATATTTTAATAAAATTTTCATATTCTTATTTCAATCAATTCCTAGTCCTACATAATTTAAATATAAAAAACGAAAATTTTAAATTATATTTTTATTTATATAATGGTAAAATGGTATCCGTTTCTTATCCGCTTCCATTGAACTAACAAAACTTGGATAACAGAGATAAAAATTTATACAATATGCGAACTTTTTGATGTAATTACTCCATCCAGGCAATAAACCTGTGCTTCTTACTATGAAATTTTTTTTAATTTCATTTTTTATGTACTAGTTGAAATATTTTCCAATTTTTTGTGTGGGAATTCCTTTTTAATGAAAAAAAACGTCGTTTTTTCAAAAATCCGTACAAAAATCCGTATTTTAGCAAAATCCGTACAAAAATCCGTACGTGTACGGATTTTTTTCAGAAATCCATAGATGTACGGATAAATCCGTACGTCTGGCAACCGTGTGAGCATGTGCAACGTCCCTTTACCAGAGGTCGAAGGGTAACGAAAAGTAGCGTTTCAACCTTTGAGTATTAATATCCACGCGTAGCGCCGGCGAGTATTCATAAAATTCGCTCAAAATTTGGTGAGAGGAGGCTCTTCTTGAAAATACGCAGAACAGCCTTTTTTGTTTTTTCGATAAATTTCAAAATGACGGATCACTCAAATTTTGAGGGGGGCTGGAGAAAGGGCAAATAGCTCAAATTTTTCGTTTTTGATTTCATATGAAAGAGTGAGTCACGGATACTGACATATCCAAATTGCAACTTCCCTAAGTGCATATTGAGAGGAGTTAGATCAAAAAACGGCTTTTTGAGGAAGTTTTGAGTCATGAAATTTCTTGAATCTTCCATATCTCCCCACCAAATCAAGTTAAAGAGGTCAAATTTTGTGTGTGAGGTTAGTTGGTGATCAGAATATGATCTCTTGAATTTAGATCAAAATGGATCCAAAATAGCGGATTATCAAAATTTTGAGTACAGCTTGAGGAGCCTCAAGTTGGTAAAAATGTAATTAATATGAATTCATATGGTTATTGGGGATAAGTTGTATACTATATCCCGAATTCACTTCCATACATGATGTTGGAGGGGGGAAGGCGGGGTTACCAACCTAAAATAGTGGTGGGGGTACAGAAGGGGTCGAAAATTTTTTATTGCTGTGTCATATGATAAAATGAGCCCAAGTGACAAACGTATTTTGATTTTAGCTTCCTCAGTGATTTTGGAGGGGAGTTAGAGCAAAAAACGGCTTTTGGAGGGGAAATTGCTGCAGGAAATTTCATGAATCTTCCATATCTCATCACCAAATCGGCCTAGAATGGTCAAACTTTGTGTGTAGGATTAGTTTGTGACCAGAACATAACCACTTAAATTTGAGTCAAAATGGATCCAAAATGGCGGATTTACAAAATTTGAAGATAATTTGAGGACCCTCAAATAGTTATAATTTGAGAAATATGTGTTCGCATGATTATTTCATGGCAAGAAATACTACATTTGTGCCAAATTGAATTTCTTAAGTGTTTTTGGAAAGGATAGGGTAGGGGTTTTCAGACTTGGTATTGGGTGTGGCCTGTAGTGATGAACGGTTAAGCAAGGTTATTACTAAATCAAAACAAGCCCCAGTTAAAAACTCAGCTCCAGTAATGCGGCATGGCTGCTTACGTTTTTTTTTTTTTTTAAATATTAGTTTCAATTAATTGATTTTCAATTTCAACAACAACATTAACTGTAAACACGTTATCAAAAAAAAAGAAAGAAAGAAAAAAGAAAGAAAAAAGGAAGGAAGAAAGAAAGAAAGAACAAAAGAAAAAGTTGAAGAACGAGAACAGAACGAAGAACGAACAAGAATGAGACCATAAAGGATTGAAAGAACAAAGAACAGAACAAGAACAACATTGTAAAGAATTAAAAGAACGAAGAACGGAACGAGAACAGTTGAAACATTGAGAATAAGAACGAGTCAGGAATAGGATCAAATGACTGGGTCTTTCCAGGAACGAGAACAGGAACAAGAACAGACCTATGTTTGTTCCTACAACACTGGTAATTTTTGCCTAATGCCGCCGAGCAACCCATGACCAAGTGGAATACGTGGTCGTGATTAGTGATGTTAATTTTCTGCGCAAAAGCTTTTGGAGAATATTCTCCAAGAATTTTCCCCCATATGCGCGCATATTTGCGCATTTTCTCATATCTCTGTTGTTTTAATACTTATATACAACGAGAGTTGGAGAACATATTTAAAACTGAAAATCCTGCGCCAATTTATTATAAGAAATCATTAATTTTATGAAAATTGAATTTATTATGGAGAACTCGAATAACCAGACGTCTGCTTACATTGAACTTTTGAGCCTGGGAAAAATTTTAATATATTTAACATGTTATGTTTATATGTATTAGGTAAATTCAGCCATGTTAGAATTTTTTAGTGACCTTTAAAAACTATACACATTTTTCATTATCTGCCATTTTGAAAGGAAAAATAAAATATAAAGCAATATGCTTTTTGTACGTAGTATTCTTACAATATTTATATGTAAACGACCTACCAATGTTTTTGTTGTAGTAGCCCCATATGGCGCTTTTTGGTTTTGTAACTTATGCAACATTCATTATTATCCTATTATAGTATACCGTGCTTCCAATCCAAGTGATTCGGGTACAATTAGCGCAAAAATCTCAATTTGTTGATAACATAATAAGAGTTGAACAACAATTTTATTTCTAAATCAGAAAGTATTTTTTAAATTACTTTAACGAATTATAAGGTTAATAGATTCCTTTCAACTGCATCACAATAATTTCTTTGCACTTAGAAAAATCAAATTTAAATAATTGGAAAAGAGATTTTTTGCTGATTGTACCTGAATCACTTGGACACACTGTATAATTATACATTTCATTACCAAATTTTCTATATTGACGGTGAAAAAAAAAACGGAGAAACGCTTTTAGAACATGAGGAATGTTGACAGTCAGCTAGAGGTAGTGATTAGTAGGAGTGCGGTATTACTCGGGAAATATGTTGTTTTTAGTCTTTTTACTATAATATATCATACGCTTAGAGAAAATATAAGAATTTTTTTTTTTTTTTTTTTGAGGGAGAGAATATTCTGAGAAATTCTCAATTTCGCGGGAATATTCTTTTTGAGAATATTTTCATAACATCACTAGTCCTACCTATAATAGGACCAGCCGTGTAGTACAAAATTTAAATACATAAAAATCTCAAACGATAAAAGTTGGATATACAAATATTACGTTTATACTCATAACACAGTGAACACTAGTACTTTATATTTATATTATTCGTTTACTTCAACAAATTTTCAATTTTTTTTGCTTGTAAAACAAACGTTTTCCCTCGAAATTAATATTTTCTGCAACTTCGGTGCTCTAAATACTACAGAAGTGGAGTTATAGAAAAAATGCGCGAATATGCGATATGTTTTTTAATTCTTATTAATTATTTATGTATTATTATTGGCACTTAATGTATTAGGCATATGCTAATGATGGAAAAATGCGCGAATAATCTTTTTCGATAGAATATTCTTCATTTTGCAACATAATCTCAGCTTATTCACACATCACACATTGAACTACTCTCATCACAAGACAAACCTGTGCCAACTGCATAATCTTTTTCACTTAACATTAAACTTGTAAAAATAATCTACAGTAAAAATTAAATCTCAATGTTGTACCGAATGAATGTTTCTTTTTTTTAAAATATTTTTACTATGATCAGTATGATCTACTAATTTTTACGAATATTTTGATATGCAACTTGCCATGAGAATATTATAAGAATATCACACATCCAAAATAATATAGTTAGATATATCTCAAAAAAGTGGATTTTCATATTTTTACATTTTTTATCTCAGTTACTTATGCTTTATCAAAAAATTAAAACTATACCATGCGTCCAAGTGATTCGGGTACAATCAGCAAAAAAATCTCTTTTCCAATTATTTAAAATTGATTTTTTCAAATGCAAATAAATTGTAATGCAGTTGAAATGAGTTTATCAGCCTCAGAATTCATTGAAGTAATTTTTAAAATAATTTCTGATTTAGAAATCGTTGTTCAACTCTTGCGTATGTTATCAATCAACCAGCGGTGTATTTCCCTACAAACCAAACCAAGCCATGGTTTGGAGCGGCAAAATTTTAGAGGCGGCATTTTTTGAAGGAAGGGAAAAAAGAGGTAGAAAAGAAAGCAAGAAAGAAGAAGAAGAAGAAGAAAGAAAAAAAACTGTAGGCCTATACTAAACATTCCACACTTTTAGGGTGATTTGGGATAGCAGATATTTTGGTAGCATACGTTGTGCACCGCACAACCCACCAACCACGCGTATACACGGCTCTCCGTGAAAAGTCGAAGAAAGATGATGTAAAAAATTCAATTCCTTCTGTTTTGCTTTTGTAATAATTTTATAAATGAGTGAGTGTTTTGTATTTTTGACATTTTAGGTCCCTGAGTGATAAACAGATGAATATGTATAATGAAATAAATATTGGTCTACTATTTTTTTTTTTTTTTTTTTTTTTACAAAAAATACGCAGTGCAAAAGAAAAATTTTTCTTCATCCTCAATTTCCATTCCTGGTTCTGTCGCGAGGTAAAAACTAAGAAACGTAGAAATCAGTAAAAATCATTATTCAGAAGAAAAAAAAAGTTCTTATCGCTCCTATAACTCGGGGCCTTAGGGGCGGAAGGTGATACTTGGTTTGTAGGCGGCAAAACCTTAAATCCGCCGCTGCAATCAACTGAGATTTTTGTGGTGATTGTACCCGAATTACTTGGACGCACGATATAGGCATTCATACCTATATGCTGTTTTGCAAATACTAACCTTTTTAAACCTAAATTATAAATTCATATGCTAACTTCTGATTTTCTAGTTTATTTTCCTTCAAATTTTACATTATTTTAAATTGTTAATACAGTTTTTTTTCATACATTATACTCTCTTTACTTGTTTTTTTGGAATATCGTGAAAAAAAGGAAAACTATCGAAAAACTATAGATATTTCCAACTTTTAAGCAAAAATTACTGCATGAATATCACAACCACAAACTCCGTCAATCTCAATGTACTTTTGGAACGAGGATAAAATTCTCTACTAAGAAATGAAAATAAAAATTGGTGCAATCCCATTTATTTAAGAGAATTATTTGTGTAAAGTTCATGCTTCATGTCAGTGCTAAGCACAGATTAAAACTAGACACACTGTGTCATAATAGTGGACTTACTTTCAAGACGACTGCAATAGTGAATTTCCGCATAAGCGGAAGAAAACGCGTCAGAAAGAAAAGGCTTCAATAAACAAACAAACAAATATTGAATCAAGTAAATCGGTCAACTAAGGCCCTTAGCCAGGATTTTTTCTAGAGGGGCAAAAGGGGGCAGATTTTTTTCAACACCAAAAAAATTTTCAAATTCAAAATGCACTTATGAATATAATTTTTTATTTTTTTAAAAGTACATTTCAAATTAAAATACGAGTCCAAAATTTAATATTAATACAATTGCAATTTTCTATTTTTTCGTGAATTAAATATTTAAAAAAAAATTTCAACGCAAGATGCAACTAAATTAAGCGAAAACGAAGTACTGACATCTCTATAACACTGTTACCAATCGTCAGGACAAAAATATGTTAATTTATCAATGTGACTATCGATTTGAAACACATTTATGTGGATTTATTAATTTTTGTGTCAATGACCAAATTAAAAAGTAAAAAAAGGGTTTTTGGGTAATTTTTCTAAGGGGGCAACGCCCCCCTTGCCCCCCTGGCTATGGGCCTGGGTCAACTCCAACAGTTTATCACTTATTAACAACAGATAAGATAAATAGGTAAATCAACAAATACGATTGGTCGAATTGTGGCACTCCTGAATATTCAAGCGAAACAGAGAGCTCTTCAAAATATAGTTTCATGCGAAACTACAATTTCCGGACAGGACTTTCTTGTATAAAAGAAAGTATTTTTGTATTTTTTATGCTTATCAACAATGGTAGACAACCTCTGAAACACAGATTTGAAATTTGGAGCCTCTGTAAGCCAACGCAAAGGAGATATAAGATTCTGGAAATTTTTGACAAAATTCTCAAGAATATTTTCACAAAAAGATTGTGTGCGCATTTTCCTATCACTACACATGCTCATGATCGTTGCTATCGTTATCGCGGCAAGTTATTTTGGTTATTACGAAGCAATTTTTTTCATTAATTCCGCTCCTCTAGTGGACGCGTTCTCGCGCCGACAGAGGGGAGCATTTGACAAGAATCAAAGCACCCAAGATTGAGTACACCATTACCAGGCTCAGTGTGCATTTTCATTATGATTTCCGAGATGAGTATCTTACCATCGTTTTATATTCGATAGGTATATTTTGTATACAGTTTTATTATTTATTCGCGTTTATATTATTTGCGGGTGTTCGAAGTATACTATGGTGATGCTATTCATTTGCAACAGTAGATTGAGATACACATAGGGTATGTATTAATTTAGGCTCTACATTTCTTAGCCTAATCGAGGGCTTATCTGCAAAAACTAGTTTTTCCAGAAGAGACAAAAAATGCTTTTTGAAAAACTAAACCTGGATATTAATCAATTTGAATTTGTATAATTGCTTCTCAAATTTGTATAATCAATTTTGAAGGTATTAGTTGTTTAATAAACCAATTTCCTCATCTTTAACGTGAAAACATACCTAGCTTTTTTAGAACTTTGAAACTTTAAGTGTTGCAGATACGCATTTTTGACACTAAAACTACTGTCTAAATTGTAGATGTATTTTTATTTTGAAGGTATTCGCTTATTTTATTAATCTAATTTTTACATCTTCAACGTGGAAACATAGCTTTTTTAAGCTTTGAAACTTCAAATGTTGCATACACGTTGCTCGAGTTTGAAACTACCAGACTAAATTGTATCCATAGTTGACTACACGCAATATGTTGACTTTTTAAATGAAATGTGTACTTACATCAGCGTAATATGTTTGAAAATTTCATCAAAAACGTACAGCAAAATAAACAAAAAATAAGAAATTTTAAAATTAAAGCCGTAAAAAAAAACAAAATCAGTTGAAAAAAAAGTTAAAATTATTCGTCATGTTTTTCCTCTTCTCCTTCTACGGAAGAATTAAAAAAAAAGAAGGGAATGTTGTTCAATAATGCCCTTTTTCATTAGGTCTCGTAGATCTTGCATTTCTTCTACTTCTAGTGGAGTAGATTAAGGCCAAAAAACGACGATACCGGGAAAAAATTGTTGTAGAAGGTTTTTTTGGCTTAATCCATTGAGAAAGGTGTACTGAACAACATATCCAAAATCCGCTGAAATCCGCTCACCTTAACCCCCTTTTTCAGAACCTTTTTGTGGAGCTGAGCCCCCCAAAAATTATTTGAGGGGAAAATGGCAAGTGAGGTGTCGAAAAGCATTAAAATTTCATCCTGTATCCAAATATCACATTCAAAATTCTGAATTTTAATTTCTAACCCGAATTTGGGCCGTTAAACGTTGAAAAACTACCTTTTTTTCAAATTTTTACTCCCAAATTGTTCCAATTAGCTTGAATTTGTTGAAAATTTTTCTTATAGCATCGGTAATTTGTTAGAGTGTTTGATTTGAATTAAGAGATACCCGTATCAAGTTTAAACTTCAGTGGTTCCCTTTGCGAGCTTTCAAAAAATGAAGAATGCTATCGCTGTACCATCGTTTGAACAGTTAATTCGAACCGGCAGCGACCGTGTGAGAAATATTTACGTTTTTGTAGTTCTTCCCCCTCCCACACTCCCTCCCTCCTTACACATATATATTTATCCATACTTACCTTTTTTTCGGTCATATACGTAGTATTTAAAATCTTCGTCCTCGCTGTCCAATATTGCTCGCTTCGAATTTTCACATGATGTCCCATGGCAGTGACCGCAAGCTGCCACACACTTTAATCCATGTTTACGGCATGAACAAGTATTTTTTTTGCATAAATTAAATGAATTTTTACAATTGCACCGAACAACTTTTAATAAGCGCGATATCCTCATATTGTTATTATACCATTTCGAGGAGAAGATGGAAAACATTTACCTTGCATCGCAACGAAAATCGAAAAGCGACAACGTTTATAATATTCGAGCCTTAAAACAAAAACTTGACAAAGATTTACGTGAAAATTTGTTGTTTATTCACGTCATGAGTGGTTGTGACACGACATCGGCGCCATATGCTCTCGGTAAAAAAACCATGCTGAAATCGTTTCGTTCTCCAAAGGAAAATTTACTGAAAATATGTAGAGTAATAAATGATGTCGATTCCTTGCCCGATGAAGTTGGTAAAGTCGGAATTGAATTTTTCATTTCTTACTATGGAGGAAAATCAAATGAAGATCTTGCTCTAATGCGCTACAATAAGTACCTTCATATGGTATCAACCAGTACTTCAAAACCAACTCCACAAAAATTACCTCCAACTGAACGTGCGGCCTATTTTCACTCTCTTAGAGCCCATTTGCAAATTTTAACATGGAGCTCGTTAAATATGGAACCTATCGACCCCTGCGATTGGGGCTGGAAAGTTAATGATGAAGTTTTTGCTCCGATAATGTCCAACTTGGAGCCCGCGCCAGAAGACTTATTAAAAGTTGTTCGGTGCAATTGTAAAAATTCATTTAATTTATGCAAAAAAAATACTTGTTCATGCCGTAAACATGGATTAAAGTGTGTGGCAGCTTGCGGTCACTGCCATGGGACATCATGTGAAAATTCGAAGCTAGCAATATTGGACAGCGAGGATGAAGATTTTAAATAGTACGTATATGACCGAAAAAAAGGTAAGTATGGATAAATATATATGTGTAAGGGGGAGGGAGTGTGGGAGGGGGAAGAACTACAAAAATTAAAAATCAACTATGCTGTAGATAAATACATTTTTATCAATTCAAGATACCTAATTTGAATAATTTGGGGTAAAAATTTGAAAAAATACAGTTTTTTAACTTTGATGACCCAAATTTAGAGTTAAAAATTAAAATTCAGCATTTTGAATATGATATTCGGATTCAGGATGAAATTTTGATGCTTTTTGACACCTCGCTTGCCCTTCTCCCTTCAAATAATTTTTGGGGGGCTCAGCTCCACAAAAAAGTCTTGAAAAAGGGGGTTAAGATGAACGGATTTCCGCGGATTTTGGATATGTTGTTCAGTACACCTTTCTGAATGGGTTAAGCCAAAAAAACCTTCTACAACAATTTTTTCCCGGTGCTTTGCCAAATCTACTCCACTATTCTGGATTTTAACGAAAAGGGTTGCTGGAGCAATTTTTTTTTCAAGTAGATACGCACGTTTTTAATGCAAGTTCGTTATCACCGTTTACTCTGGTATCGCTGGTTTTTCAGTATTCTCATTTTTGTTTTTTAATGTTATAATGAAAGGTGTTAAATGTACGGTCTTTTTATTTTTATAAAATTTATTACTATGAGAAGTGGCCGAATTGTTTTCTTACGTTTTCGTCTACATATACCTTAAAAAAACACGTTAGAAACGTACATGAAGGAATACGTTCACATGTAAGTTATATTTCAAATAGCAATGTATTTTCAAGTACGTCGCGAATGTAGACGCTACTGCAACACGTACTTCTGAAATATGTATATTCAGTACGTGTCTTTTCAAATGTGTTACAGTAGCGAATGCAGCAGAACAATCTGATTTAGGGCAAACATAAGAAATTAGAAAACAATTGCATTTAGCGAGATGATAATTGCTTTTTTTATATAATCCAATTCTTTTACAATTAGGTCTGAAAAAAAAATTGTGGGAAACGTCTGAATCAATTAAAAATAATGAAGTTCCTATATCAATAAAAATATTTAGATATTTACACAGCAAATAAAGAAAAATTAAAAATTAAAAAATACATCTAATTCAGAAATTTGAGAAATATGAAAAATTAATTTCTTTCTTCAATTGTTCAAATAAAATTGTACAGCGTCAACAACTTTCTAATTTCACTTCTCATCGTCAATTTAGAAGAAAATATAGATTTTTTTAAAATTTGACTTCAAGTTTTATGTGATAAATTGATTTTATAAGGAATAAACTAATACGTAGCTATACTTTCACCCTCCATTTTTTAAAAATATCGATTAAGTACCTAACAAATAAATTGAGCGTAAAATTATATATTCTAGTAAACATTGCAGCAATGTTTGCATAATTTAGTATTCGTTTCAACGGTTTTACGTTGGTAATCTAAAGTTCCATGGAACGTTTGGTCATTCCGTAACAAACCAACTGCATGTAGTCACAGGGTATGCAGTTATGCACTTGGTAACGTTAAAGTTAGGAATATGTACTAGTAATGAAGTGTCTCCACAAAATTTGTTATTCTCCGTGGCTATGAAGTCATCAATAGTACGTATTTCTGCTTCGCAATCTTTGAAAAAAATTCGATGGTTGGAACTTTTTCCAACTGTGCGGCATCTTATGCAGCTACTGAATCCGGTGTGGCCTTTTGTATTGAACAAAAATGATTTCGCAAGGGCATCGGCGATAACATTTTTTTATATTGAAGTTATATCTTTCGTCATTAATAGTAATGCTATTATTGATCATACTGGTAACTTCTTTCGAAAAATCTTTTAAAAATTCATTTGAACTCGATGGTTTGCCGTTACCAAGCCAAATTCCTATGATGAAAACTGGGTACCCCTCAAAGGAGCCCAAAATTGACCAAAAGCTTCTGGTTGAACTTTCAAATAATAGCAAGCCATCGACGTTTATTGAGAGGTTTAAAGAGGCCCTTTGGTTATAGAAAAGATGGTGACCATAACGAGTATTTTGAAGAGTCTTCGTTATGCCAAAATAATAGTATAATCCTCCCGCCATTTCCACAATACTGTTATCAGTTTTTCCCTCATCGGGTTTTAGAGCCGCTAAAATAACTTAAAAATACTTCGGAAGATTTTGAACAGCTTCCAGACTGCAGCATTCTGTGTTACTGAATATCTACTTATCGTTAATGGGTTCGTATTTGATAAATTAATACGAAAAATGAAGTACGTGATCAATGATAGCCTATTATAGGCACATTGATAATACAAAATGATACTGTGAGCGGTAATGGAAAATATTCGTTTATCTATAGCGGCGCGTGCGAATAGAAAAGCCTGTTCAATGTTATACCGTGCGTCCGAGTGATTCGAATACAATCAGCGCAAAAATCTCAGTTTGTTGATAATTTAATCAGAGTTAAACTAATACTTCTAAATTAGAAATCATTTTTAAAATATTACTTTCATGAATTTTGAGGCTGATAAATTAAATTTACCAGCATTACAATTTCTTTGAATTTGAAAAAACTAATTTCCAATAATTGGTATAGAGATTTTTTCGCTGATTGTACCCAAATTACCTGGACACACAGTACATATCAAATATTTTGAAAATAAATGCATCATAAACGAAATACTAAAGCTATAAAATAGGCAAAACGCGACCTTTTCTCGCCTGTAGCGTGAAAGGGTATGGTCATAATTATAACGGAATTCTTAATTTTTATACTCAACAGTTCGTTATCTGATAAGTTTTTAACATTTTCAAAATTATTTAGAAAATTTTTCATGATTTTTAAAAAGTTATGAGATTGTGTAGAAACCAAGTAAAAAATTATTTTGATTCACAGTAATTAAAAAAAATAAAATGAAAATAAAAATTGGAAAATTTTCAGCAACACAGTGCAACAATGCAATGGTTACTCAGCTCTAAAATACGAATTTAATAACTTTCGTACTATTAATCAGAAACTGGTATTGTATTCAGCAGAGGAACTGATATCTTATTCGAGAATTTCTATTTTATTGTTTTTAGACATAAGGAGATTAGCATATTAACTCTTGCTTAAGATGAGATGTTAGCTCTGTACAAATCGAGATAAGCATTTTTGCTGATCAGGGACGTACCAAGAGGTCCATTTCACTGACCCCGCCCATTTCAAGGTGGGGTTTGAAAATAGTGGCAATCATTTGTGCACCCAGTATTTTCGTTTGTGCCCCCCTCCACCTCTTTATATTAAAAAAAGTCTATGGGCGGGGCTGGGTAAATGCAGCCCCGTCCTTTTTAGGTGGTGGGTTGTAGAATATGACAATTGTTTGTGCGCATATAATTTTCGTTTGTGCCCCCCTCTTTTAATGGGCGGGGCTGGAGAAATGCTGTCCCATCCAACAGTGGTAGGAGGTAAAAAATATGTCATTCGTCTAAAAACTAATCAGCTCGAGAACTCAACTGGCCCAACTCTTCCTCCGAATTTGGTTTCGATTTGATCACTCCTACTTGAGTTATAACGCGAGAACGTGAAGAAAAAAAAATAAAGAAAGAAGTAAAGAAGCAAACAAACTAAGAAACTGAGTGAACGCAACAGCGGATTTACTTTAAAAGTAGAGTGCATACTGTTTCATTTTATTGTTTTTTTTTTTTTTTTTTTTCAATTCCATCTTCATTATATATTATTGTTATTATTATTTTTAAAAATTAAGGCGTTTTATTATCGATTTATGACACCTAAAGGTTCTCTCACAATTAATAAGTCTCAAGGTCTGGATTTACTTACTGCAGGGCATAGGTCACAAAATTAAGTATGTGATAGTTGATGTAGAAAGGGTCTGAAAACAAAACTACTAGGCGGTATAACCACCATACTATGTCAACTTCAAACTCAAAAATATGGTATAAATACGTAATTTTGCGACATTTTGACCGCACCACGTTGTGAAGGAACGTTTTTAGAATAAAAAAAATAATAATATGATTTTTTACATGCAAGGCCCCTTTCTACAGCAACTATCACATATGTGCAAGTTGCATTTCAAAAGTCATTGTCCGAACTCCAGTGCTTGCCTTGTGGTAACACTAAAAAAGTTAGGTTTGCGCAATGTAAGTAAGTAAATGTGCAAGTAATCATATGAGCACATATTTCTCAAATTGAACTCCCTCAAAAATGCACTTAGGGAGCTGAAATTTGGATATGTTAGTGTCCGTGACTCACCCCCTCAGTGAGATGAAAAAGAAAAAAAAAAAGGAAATTGAGCTAAAAAATATACATTCAATAATATAAACTAGAAGATACTAAAGTATCTTAAAAGCGGACTTTTTTAATTATACTATTTTAAAGAAAGTTATTCGAATAATCAATTTTCCTACTAAATAAATAAATTTTCTTCTAAAATTCAAATTTCTACCAACTCCGCTTATCCTAAATTTCATCAAGTATTATACAAAGTATGAACTCACGTAATTTATCTTTTTATAACCTAAAACTTGGATTCGTGTGAGGTCAGGTCATTTTACGTTCAAACAGGTCTAAAAAACCAATAATTTCACTCAGTTTCTCAAAAAATGTGACTTCACGTTAAATTATGCTTCCTCACGGTAGACATATGCTTTTGAGGATGACCAGCTTCTTATTCGCCCTTTTTGCTAAAAATAAAAATGAAACAAAAGTAATGTATTCAAAATGGTCAACAACAGGCATAGCGGTTCTATTAACCTGATTAATAAGAAGTACAAATGGGTAGGGCTAGAATAAAGGTAATAAGTGCACAAAACTCAGCATACAAAGTACAAACAATAAATGACATACTTGAAGAAAATTCCCTTTGGAGTCGAATAAATGTATTTTCCCTCTTTGAAAAGCATACTCCCAGCCACGTCCTGAAGTTTTATAAAAAATGTAGGAATGGAGAGGAGCACAAACAAAATAAATGAGTGCACAAACGAAGCACAAACGATTGACATATTCTACAACCCACACCTGAAATGGGTGGGGCTGCATTTCCCCACCCCCACCCATAGACTTTTTAAAAAATAAAAAGTTGGAGGGGAGCACAAACGAAAATAGTGGGTGCACAAACGTACACAAACGATTGACACCATTTTCGAACCCCCACTTAGAATGGGCGTGGCCAACAAAATGGACCTTATTTTGGCCATGCGTGAAATAAATAAGAAAATGCTTGAAATTGTTCCAAGTTTTCGTTTTTCCTATTCTTAAAAGGGTATACTTTCATTAAAAAATTGCAAACCAAAATATTTTCCCCAAAAAACCATTTTTTTTGTGCCTTAGAAATCGATCATGTTTCTTAAGCATTTCTTTAAGAACAGTTGATCATTGGACACGTGCTTCATAAATGAATTTTTGAAAGAACAAATTACTGGCTGCGCATTAAATAAAAACTTCTTAAATATCTAGCAGTGTATCCTCTTTCAATACAAAAATTTTCGCTGCTTAAAGATGCAGTCAGGCTTAGATAATGAAGTTTTTTCACAAAAGTGGCCAAAGATGGAGGGGTGGCCATAGATGGTGCATTTACCGTACCTGTGCTTGAAAAAATAATTTGCACGAGTTTATATGGGGAAAACGCGACCGCGCGCCGATTATAATAAAATATCTCGAAATTTGTCGGGGCACCCTATAGTTTTGAAATCTCTATTTTATGTAACACTAGGGGCTTCGCCCCTGGCCGCTTCGCGGCCCAACCCATTCCTCGTTACATGTTATAAATAAACATGTTACAATAATGCAGTGATTAGGTACCTATTTAATAACAAATAATAGCGCATTGAGGTAGTACTCTCTGCACTGCTCATTTTAAAGAAAAAATCATTTTTGTATACTACCATTTTAAACAACTTCCCCTTGCTCTTACCCATGTACAAAGCTTCTATTAAAATTTATCTCTTTTTTTTCCCTTTGTATACCTGCTATCCTTTATACTTTTTATACCTGCTACTCACAACAAATTTATGACTTGACCGTTGTACATGTACAAGGCTTTTATTAAAATTTACAACCTTTTATTCCTTTGTATACCTGTTATCCTTTATATACATTTTATACCTGCTATTCAGAACAAGGATGCGCGCGCATCTCAACTCTGAGGGCTGAATTTTAGCGTCTTAATTTTGATTTTAATATTATAAAGAGATTTCACGCTCTTTCCGATGGTGAAAAGAAAAAAAAATCCATCCATAACTTTTTGAGATATGAGCGATCAAAGTTGAAAGATCACGCATGTTTTTGGAATATAGGTATATTTAAACCATATGGCCCTGTATTGTAATTGAAATATCACCAAATTCCATTCAATGACATAATGATTTTTAATGTACAGTCCTGCGTAACATTTCACGTTTTTTTTTTCAATCGTGAAAAGAAAAAAAAAATTATTGGTGAACTTTGTGAAATATCAAATATGTATTGTACCTACTATTGTATTCTCAATTAAAGTTACGAAAATTCGCTTTTATTATGAAAATTCGCGAATTGCGATTAAAGAATATTCGTAATCGTAACTCTACCTAGGTACAATATTTCATAACACTACCAAAAAAATATTTTCTTTTCACGAAAGGAAAAATTATGAAATTTTATGCAAGTAGCGATCAAAGTTGAAAACTCGCGCGCATTTTCAGAATGCATAAACTATATGATGCGATTTCATAAATAGGTAGTTAAGTATCGCAAAATTCCATAGTTTTTAAAGTGCAACTTTTATAAATTTTTATACTTTTTCCGTTCGTGAAAGAAAATATTGTTTGGTAGTGTTATGAAATATTGTACCTAGGTAGAGTTACGATTACGAATATTATTTAATCGCAATTTGCAAATTTTCATAATAAAAGCGAATTTTCGTAACTTTAATTGAAAATACAATACATATTTGATATTTCACGAAGTTCACTAACAAATTTTTTTTCCTTTTTACGATTGAAAAAAACGTGAAATGTTATGCAGGACTGTACATTAAAAAATCATTATGTTATTGAATGGAATTTGGTGATATTTCAATTACAATGCAGCGCCATGTGGTTTAGATGTACCTATATTCCGAAAATGTGCGCGATCTTTCAACTTTGATCGCTCATATCTCAAAAAGTTGCGGATGGTTTTTTTTTCTCTTCACCCTCGGAAAGAGCGTGAAATTTTACATAAAATAGCAATTTCAAAACTATAGGGTGTTCGAGATATTTTATTAAAATCGGCGTGAGGTCGCGTTTTCCCCATATAAACTCGTGCAAATTATTTTTTCAACTCCAGGTACTATTTCCTGAAGCGCTGCGATGCGGCGGCGTTGGTTCCTAATCGACAGTGGCTATGTTTTTGTGGGTAAGTGACTAACTTGTTCTTTTATATTACTTTGGGAGGAACAAATAATATGGAGTGTCTTTTATCTCCAGTGCGTAAAACTTTGGGAAATAGTATTAAGTAGTGTTGTTTTTTGTTCGTGCATTTATGTTTTTCTCCTATTAAATGTATTTATGATCAGACTCAATTTTTTTCAGAGCAATGTTTAATGCAGAGTCAATTTAAAATATTTTCTTATTTTGAAAATGTTAAAAATTATCGATATAAATGCTTTTCAATGTGTTCATGTACCCCTAATATCTTTTGTATATGCTTTTCCCCGGCTAAAGAGCGAGTAATCTTACTAGTTTATTATAAAACTCTGAAATGAACTGTTTTTTTTTTTTTTTTCAGATTAATTTAAAAGTTCAAAATTATCATCATGAAGAAAGTTTTTTATAACATTTTCTTACTTTTTATATTGAAGAGTGCCGACCCTTGTAATTTTAAAAAGGGAAAGTCTGCTTTTGAAGATGTTCTCTCAAAGTCGACATTCATTGATAAGACTAATTTTATCAAAACTATCATGCAGAATTACGATTCAAAAATGGTGCTTACTATGCCGAGGCACTTCGGGAAAACTACAAACTTGGATATGCTTAAACGATTTCTAGAACGCTCACACTATAAAGAAATAAATGAAAGAAATTCCCGTATTTTTGAAAGCCGCCCTTATAATCGTCCATTAAATATTATGGAAGATCGCGATTTTGTCAACAAACATTTTGGCAAATATCCGATAATTTATTTAGATCTTTTAATACGTGATTCAAGTAGATCATTAAATGATTTATTTTCGAAATTGACTGAAAAATTTGGTGATGTAATGAATGAATATATGTGGCTGTATTATGAAAAATATCAAAATGCCACTCAATTAACTATAAACGAACTACATATGAAAAAATGTTTTGAATTGTTTTTATCCACTGATATTGAGAATATAAGCATTAGTAACCCATATTACACTTCGTGGTTATTGCGTTTAGGGAGGGCTTTAGAAACATATTATGGAGTAGCACCAATTTTATTGGTGGATGAATATGATTCTCCACTATCACAGGCTTTGTTATGTGATATCAGCCCTCAACCTATAATTGAACTCCTATTAGACGTATGGACGACCGCACTGAAGTGTCGAAATCCACCATTTATGTTTACATTCATGGTTGGTATAACTGGTATTTCATCAAGTATTGGTTTATCTACCTTACAGTTTACAAAAATGTCATTTTTAAGCGATCACATATTTATGAGATTTTATGGTTTTTATGACGATGAAATGGATACTTTATTCAAAAGGCATAATATTACAAATGAGGATGTGAAGGCAGCTATAACTAAGTTTTATGATGGATATCGGACCAAGTATGGTCAACGATTTCATAATCCTAGCGCAATATGTGATTTTTTAAAATCAATATTGAAATCACAGCCAGTATTAAATCGAAATGATGCTATACAGGTAGACAAGGAAATCCGTTACAGTTTTCCTACTCCATATTTAATGAGAGAATTAAAATCAAGTTTAGATAATCCTTCCATTTATCACAAATTTGTTGATTTGACTACATATTGCAAAAGAATAAAGTTTAACAAAAAAGATGATCTATCAGTAGAAGACTTGATGAAATTAAGACTAATTTGGAAATATTCCGTACTCAAAAGGGAGGAGAAAGAAATGTCCGTAGATGATATATATTTTTCGTTTCTTCTACAAACTGGCTTCTTATCGTGTGATGAAGAAATAGGCTATTACAGAGTACCCAATGAAAATATTCGATACCATTTGCAAAAAGCCTTAAGTAATTTTTATCAGGGGAAGAGTTATCATTCATGGGAGCTTGCGCAGGCTCTAGTAAATGACTTTTCAAAAATAGCTGAAAATTCAGATGTAACTATAGAAGAGTTGAAGAAAGTGAAGAATTCTATGCAATCATTTTTTGAATATGATACTTTAAGTAAGAAGAACAAAAATCCAGATATAAAATTCAAGGAACAAAACTTCCAAAATTGCTTATATTCTGCTTTACACGACAGCGGAAATTTTTATTATGTCTATACAGAAGAGAACATGTGGAAGAAGGAAAACAAAAAGGACAGTAAAGGCGAAGCAGATGTTATGGTTGTTACTGCAAATTGTAGTGTTGCTCTGATTATTGAATTTAAATATAATGCTCAACCAAAAGCATTTGATACCGCAATCGAAAGCCAACTGAAAAGATACATTCCCTCAGTTGGTTTTCTACATATGATTCAAGATTTTAACATAACTTTGAAATATTTGTTGATTAATGTGAAAGTAAATTCAAAAGAAGTTAAAAAAAAAATTAAAAAGAATATTAATGAAACTTGTAGTGTTGAAATAGCATACTGCCCTGCAGGGAGTTATACTAAGAAAGATCTTACTGGTAATACACCACTATATATTCAATTTACTGAAACCTGTATAAAGTTGAGAGAAAAAGAACCCCGAACTAAGAAAAAAAAAACAACTAGATGAGGCATAATGTTTTGCAAATACGATGTAGAAAGCCCAAAGTCAGGTTTTCTAAAGTGGAATTAACGAAAGTCCCAGCTGTAAAACTTCAACTTGCTGATATCTATACTTCAATACTTCTACCAGAGGTATCGTTAATTGCAATAAATAAACTGGTAAATTGACTAAAGAATTAAAAGGGAAGTCAGCGAAGAAACTATAGTGTAGTGGCAATACTACAACGGGATTCATTTTGTTTTGATGATGTTCAATAACAATAAGATTATAAGTTCGAGATTAAATTACGAATAACAGTAATTGAACAATGCTTCGCGATATATTTTTTATTATTGTTTTTGTAAATGGACATAACACTGGCAACGAGGATTAACAAGTGATGTAGACAATGATCAGCTCTCTACATATTATGCAAAATGAATAAAGAACAGCTCAACTAACCTCTAACACTTTCAAACTTGGTGATAAATTTAGCTCCAACCATCAACACTGCTCCAAATACACCAGACAACATTTTAAAAAACTAGTCGCTTACCTTTGAACTCTTCTGCTCATTAACAGAATTCTTCACAACATCACATATGCAAGCTTCAAAGGAGAATATTTCTCAATATACAACGGCACTTAAACAACTCGCAGCCTCCTGTGATTTTACCTGCTCATAAAGTGAGTGTAAAAAACCTATCAACGAAATTTTTCTTCAAGCGCAATTCATCAAAGGACAATACAATTCTACATTATGCGAAAAATCACTTAATCTACATTTCTGAAATAACCTTAAGACATTGTTCCCATCAACACAGAAATTTTACTTCACATCATAGATCTAGATTGAAATCTAGAATTGATTACAACAAACTTGGAAATTTTGGAGTATGCTTGTGGTGCTCAAAAAACAATCATCGAACTAATAAATGCCGAATTCTAAAAGAGAAGCTCACATGCAAATCATGTTGAAAAGTAGGTCATGTAGCTCGTGTCCTCTTGTATATATTTACACGCTAACTCAAAACATGAAAAAATTGAACGATGCGCAGTGAAACAACTTGGTGAATTTGACAATCGACGTTTCTGACATTTACAATATATCTCATAGAAAATTCACATAAATGGTAACTATTGAATCTTGTAAAATCGTAATGGAAATCGACAGCGATGGTCTAGTTTCAATAATTGGCGCAGAAGACTTTTGTCGTTTCAAAATAAATGCATCTTTTCAACATACATCAACAAAACTTCGCACTTATACTGGAGAAATATTTTGCCCTCTTGGTATAATAATGGTCAATGTACAATTAAATGACCATCGTGCTTATCTACAATCATTCGGGGTTAAAGGCACCGTGAATATAATCATAGGAAGACATTAGATGCGCGCACTTCATTTAAGCGTTCAGCATTTGCCAAAAATCATCACCATCACTGAACAAGATTTGTTTGTAACATTAAAATAGAAAAACAAGATTTTACATAAATACGCAGAGACGTTTCAAAAAAAAATTGGAGTTATTCCTGGTGTTAAAATCAATCTTAAAGCTATGTACTGATTCTATTCCTGTATTTTTAAAACACTGTCCAGTACCTTACACGCTCTTAACTAAAAATCGAAGATAAATTAGACCTTCTAGAACATAATGGAGTTCTCTCTAAAGCTACCTACAGCGAGTGGGGTTCGCCAATTGTCAGTATAATCAAACCAAACAGCACGCGATTATGTGGGCCACTCTCTCTACCAATTGATAAAGTGGTACTCTCCGAGTTCCCAGTTAAGCACCACATAGAGACAGTTCGACCACCAGTATTTGCGAAACTTAGTCGATTACAACCTAATCTATACAAACACGCAAAATCAGAATTTGAAGAAATGCTAAAATCGGGAATCGTACGCTGATCAAAATCACCATAGGCCCTACCATTTTTGATACGGCTTAAACAAAACTCCACAGAAATACGGTCATGTGGCGACTACAGAGCGTTGAATACTGCAACTTTACCTGATAGGTACCTGCTCCACAATTTCACAAACTTAATTCCTTTGTAAGAACTGAGTTGTGAAATTGTCCTCTTAAGCAAAACGAACTGCTCATAGTGAATATTGAGAAATTTAAAAGCAAAAATGATTCAAAAAGTAGTGACAAAGTTCCCATAAAGAAATTTATGAAAATTATATGAAATTTTTTATAATATTTTCCCAATCAATCGCATTTCATCTTTTGTTGGAAACACATAACTTATGTTGGAATGTAGAACGACCTTGAAAAGCAAATTCTAACGTTGTAATTTTTTCAATAAAAATTTCCCATTTGTGTTCGTTTTTTTATTGTTCTTACTTCATTACGTTCTAAAGTTTTTGCTCTTTCAGCAATTTCTATCTTCAAAATACTGACGCGAAGTATTTGTTTTTGTTTAATGTAACACACAAAAAATTTGTTACTAAAATTCAAATATAGAGTGGGGTGATAAATGCTTTCATTCTTTTTAATCGGTTGCTATCACTGAACATTTCAACAGCAGGTTTCACAAAATATCTATAGTTTTCATGTCGAAAATAGAGATTTGTGATTTTACAAAATTGATTATTTCCAACACCAGTATAGGCCCTTGGTGAAATTTCATGTTGGTATTTTTTGAGGAACAAAAAATTCAGGTGGCAAAAGGTAGATATAGGTTGGGCATTAGGAAATATGATAATTTTAGCGATGGTCACGGTCACAATGGGGGGCTGGAACCTAAAAACCCTCTTTTTTTGACCTTCAAGGAGACCAAAAAAACTCAACGGGGTTAGAAAGGGGGTTGTCCAATGAGTTCAAATCTACTGGCTGCGGTCACAACTACATTTTATTGCAGTTTTTATGCAATTTTCGCCATTTTTCACACTTAAATTGCTCTATGAGTATAATTATGTCTGGGGACCGAAAAAATCGCTCACACATTGGTAAAGGAACGCATTTCGAATATACCGAACCCTCGTTCTTGGAAATTTGTGGTCACAATACCTAGTAATTGCATATTGAAGTTGCGCATGTGTGTAAATTCAGCTAAAAATGCATTTCTTCAACTTTTTTAAAAAGTAAACTTGCGACCTATCAAAGTGGGTTAAAATTTCGCGTAGAATTCAAAAATCATAAGGAAAATCATTTTTGACCTTATCTGAGAAAATTTAGGATCAAAATACAATTTGGGACACATGTAGGCGCGTGCTGAATGTTTAAATTTACCGTCACGGGCTACCCACTAATCATTCAATGTTTGTTTTCTGCTCCGTTCTGTTGATTTGATCTGGAATATGAATACTCCACTAGGGGTATAAATACATCTCAGTTATGGAGATATAGCTTAGCTCAAGCACATTGAATGGAATACAGATCATTGCTTTAGAAAAAGAAGATATTGATTCGGTAATAGAAAATAAATAAACTATATTAATGCTTTTATCGGGTTGCCCATTCCTATTTTTAATCATAGGTTAGAAAAGGCTCCAATATTTTCAAATGAACATATCAATGATTAAATTATCAAACTGATTAAATTATATTTTTAATGAATGTAAGCGTAGAATGCGACAACCAATATCTAAGAGATGGAATGATCTAGAAAACTTTAATACATATGATAAGCATCAGATAGGCATTGGCAACAGCGAAGCTTCAACTTTATGTGAAGTTTCATGCAGAAAAGAAAGCATAAGAATCATAAAATTAAAAAGTTGAAAATAAGCTAGAGCTCAGTTGTGAAAATTGTCAAGTCTATTTTAAAAACTTATTTCGGGACTGGCCCGAGGAAAATCATGTATAGAGTAGTTATAGTAAGTGGTCTGGGTTCGGATTGGTCATATGTTACGCGCGTAATAACCAATCATAAGGCTAGAATGTGATAAAATGTAGGTAGTTTTATTTCAACCTTCCTAAATAATATCGTTCAGTTTTCAGTGAACGACTGAAATTCGTTTGTGATTTGAATCATCAGCAGCTGATTTGTGTTTTTATTTTACGAGTTAGTCGAGGTAATTTACCACATTCTAACTTGCTGATTGGTTGTTACACGCATGATGTATGACCAATTAAAACTTAGACCAGTCATTATAAATACTCTATAGCGGCCTCCATGAGGTAATGTAAAATCCCCTCCTCCTTGCGAAAAAATGAGAAATTGTCAACTTTGTGATTCTGTAGTTGATACTTTTAGGTAATGGAAAATAACGTGACTTGGAGGATAATATTTTTTTAATACAAAATGCAAACAAACGTTAATAATAAATAAATCTCTTGAGTTACAAATTGGTAGGTAGCCTATGTAATGAATAACAATGATAAAAAATTCAAGGAAGTAATACTATTGAGCTTTGTTGAATAAAAATTTTAAGTCGATCGCATTACTTTTGCGCAAGATATTGTCTCAGAAAAAAGCAACAAACAGACATGCGCATGCTAATTACAAAATAATGAAAATACGAAACAAAACACAAGTACATTTTACTTTTCAGTGAAGTCCACTGAAAACAGGAAGACTAACACCAGTTGTTCGGCTAATAAGTGTTGGAATTTGAATAATATTCAACATACTTTTTTATTGCTACGTTTAAGCTCTCCTTTTGGATTGGAAATCACACACGTTGAAAAATAATTCGAAAAAAAAAAACGTAAGTAGCCATGCCGCATTACTGGAGCTGAGTTTTTAACTGGGGCTTGTTCAGGTTTGGTAATAATGACGTTGCTAAACCCTTCATGACTATAGGCCACACCCAATACCAAGTCTAAAAAAAACCCACTCTATCCCCTCCAAAACCACTTAAGAAGTTGAATTTGGAACAAACGTAGTTGTATCCGAACGATATGATTGTTTGTATATATATATTTATATTAACTAATTGCACTAATTAAAGGCACAGTGACGGACCTCTAAGTATAAAAATTAGCAATCCGTATATACCTTATTTACATAAAACACGAAAAATGCAGAAAGAACCTCTCGGTTTCACGAGATGGATCAGTATTAACACCACATCCAAAACTCGTGCCTTTCCTTCACCCTGAAGAAACCGATTCGCCACCGCGCCCACGCAGTCACGCACCAATTTTATTGCCTTAGGGGTAAACCTTAGCCATAACAAGAACCAACCGATTCCTGACAAATCGCTTTTACAATCGTAAAGGCACCTCGGCTCTGCCTCGTAGATTTCGTATTTACGAACGAATTCATCGTTCATCGCTAAATCTACAACAGTAGTATTTCTTGCCATGAAATAATCATTTGAACACATATATATTTCTCAAATTAGAACTACTTGAGGCTCTTCAAATCATCTTCAAATCCTTATAATCCACCATTTTGGATCCATTTTGATCCAAATTCAAGAGGTCATATTCTGGTCACCAACTAACCATACGCTCAAAGTTTGACCTTTGTAGGCTAATTTCTTGAGGAGATATTGATGATTAATGAAATTTCCTACAGTAATTTCTCCTCCAAAAATGGTTTTTTATTTTAACTCCCCTCTAAATTCACTTGGGAAGCTAAAATCAGTATAAGTTAGTCACTTGGGCTAATTTTATCATATGACACGACAATAAAAAATTTTCGTCCCCTCTTTTACCCTCACCACGTTTTAAGGTCGATAACTCCTCCTCATCTCGTCCAACATCATGTATGGAAGTGAATTTGAGATATTGTATACTTTCATCTCCAATAACCATCTAAGTTCATAATAATTACATTTTTACCAATTTGAGACTCCTCAAGCTCTACTCAAATTTTGATAATCCGCCATTTTGAATCCATTTTGACCCAAATTTAAGAGGTAATATTCTGATCGCCAACTAACCCTACCCTCAAAATTTGACCTTTATAGGTTGATTTGGTAAGGAGATGTAGAAGATTCAAGAAATTTTATGACTCAAAACTTCCTCAAAAAGTCATTTTTTGCTCCAACTCCCCTCCAAATGCACTTAGGAACCTGAAATTTGATATGTTGATATCTGTAACTTACTTTTTTATGTGAGATCAAAAACAAAAAAATGGAGTTATTTGCCTCTTCTCCAGCTCCCCTCAAAATTTGAGTGATCTGCCATTTTGAATTTTTTTGAAAAAATAAAAAATATCGTTTTGTTAGATTTCTAAGTAGAATCTCTCACCAAGTTTTGAGCAAATTTAGTGAATTCCCGCCCGCACTACGCATAGGAGAAAAAAATATGTATATACCAAAAAGTTGAATATTTTCCAGATGATTACAAATGATCTGAAACGCAAAGATTTGAAGAAGTAGGCTGTAATAGCTATCGTTTTCAAGTTAAAAACTCAGCTAAAAAGGTCATACATGAAAGGTTTCACTGTTTTCTTTGCTCAGCGTTTTTTATATCTATATACTTTCTTATCCATATTGGATACTAGCAGCGCTTCGCGCTGCCAGCTGGGGGCTCCGCCCCCAGACCCCCGTTGCTCGCTCGCTCCCATTGTTTCCTTTTTTTATTTCTCACTCGCTTCGCTCCCTCGATTCGTATCAACTCTTTTCACTTTTGACTAACAACCATTAATTCCATAAAGTAAGCATTTTTTGTTTCAAAGTAGAAATTTCCATTTTTTCTTTCAGTGTAGTGGAGACGCGGGCATATAGAATCGGCCAGGCATAAAGAATTATCAAAATTATGTTAGTGCTATTTATTCTGAAAAGTAGGCTATATATGTATTTTAGAGGTTTAAGGTGGTAATATTTTGCAACCGGACATTTTTTTTTTTTTTTTTTCAATTTGACATAAACTGATTTTGTACTACCAAAAATCGAGAATTGAGAAATTTTAAAACAAAATGATTTCACTTTTATTGCATCTTCAAAAGAATTTTTTCTTGCTGCATGAAGATAAATTCCTGTATTTTCTATTCCTGCATAAGAAATTTATAAATTTTTAATTCAAGTTACACTTTTGTCCATATTTATCGAAAAAGTCAAATCCGGGCATAAAGAACCACAATGTTAAATGAGTTGGTAATAGTTATAGAAGGCCAAAAAGACTACCTAAATACCAAAATACCACGATAAATTTACGATGCGTCACATATATAACCTAAATTTGAAGTTGGTTAATGTTAGAATGGCTCCAATGTGATATGTGCTCTGAATGAGCGTATAAAGAGTGCACCAGTTGAGAGGTTATGACAATATCCATTTTATGAGTGCAATTTTTGGGTAGATGCTGGTTTCACTCGTAAAAATATATTTTTTTACCAATTTAGTAATTTTATAATCGCTTTGTAATCATTAACATTCTATTTCAGTTATTTATTACTGTGGTTGTTTTTGCCCCGGCACTTTGGGGATGGAAAAAATAGTGTTTTGGCAAACTTCAAAGTTGAGTATCTCAAAGTGGCTTTTCAAAAAAAGTTTTCACATATTCTGAAAAAGAAATGTTTTTTCTTCATAATAAAGCTGTTCCCAGATGTTTTTTGGAATTACAGCGTATTTTAGAGCAAACTAAAAAAAGGTGGTTCTATATGCCCGAGTCTCCCTAAATTTATAAATTGATTTTAACACAGATTTATAAGCCTTTCACAGCTGAATTATTTCTTTTTTTCCATGGGGATGTACAGAAATGATGTGAAAAAAAATTTGTTTATCATCAATCATCATGTTCATAAGTAATTAAACTTCTTCATAAGTAGAGTATTTAAGGCTCTATTCTACATACACGATTGCATACTGGTTTGCCTGCCAAATGATCATTTTCGTACCTCCTTGATTCTCAAATACGACTTATCTGTTTCACTTGAAATTTGAAATATACACCTATACTAAGAATTTGAGAAACTTCACAGAAGATTTTTTTGATTAATTGATTATTTGTCGAGAAAAACGAAAAAATAAACTGGCTTTTGAGGTGGCCATATTTCACAGCTTATAACCTTCTTATAAACTGGAATATGAATTATTCGTTCTGAACAAATTAAAGAGAAGTGCCTTATTTTCTTCATTTTCCAATTTCAAAAGTTTTCATTAGAAACTCACGAAGAACTTTAGTTTCAAAAATGTCACTTTTTTGGCGATATCAATTTTGGTTCCCATATAGATAACATACAGTGCCTGAAAAGTTTAGTTATACTATAAAAAAGAACCGCGTATGTGAAATGTACCCTTAAATCAAATTAAAAAAAAAAAAAAAATCTTTGGGTAGTATCAATGACAATCAAGAACTGGCGTGTTATGAAAAAATTCTGATGTCATCAGCCGTTGTGCTAATCCACGCTTACAAAAACGTGTACTGAGGTTCCAATTTTGGCTCTAAAACTCATCATAATTGCTCATATGAAAACTAATGTTCATTGTTTTCCTGTTGTAAAAGTACGTACGTACGCAAATGTGTAATTCATTTTTTGAAAAACCGTTCAAATGCGCGTTTTATTTCAATTTTTTTTTAATTAAAATTTATAATTGGAATATAAAGTGCATAAGGAACACAATAAAAAAAAAAATCATCGAGTAATTTCTACCTTTTTTTAACGGGTTTAAGCCTAAATCAAAGCGAGTATTTAAGGTTGAACATGTTTACTTTCGTGTAACTCGCGCCTGGCGAACGCTAATGCAACGAACATGTTTTACAACGCGCTTGTCATTTACGAACGTTGACGATTTGCTACTTTTGAGTCAAATTTCAGGTGTAAGGGTGCCCCAAAAATGAATAATGGTAAGAACATGAAAAAATCGATTCATACTCTAAAACCCATTTATTAAAAAAAAAAATGTAATTTTGAAATTTAGGAGAGCCCTATTCAAAATTTTGATCCTCCTCTCCCCCATTTTGGATTTGGGGGTTTGGATTATAGTTAAAAACCATCTACACGTTAATTCAGACAGGAAACCAAAATTTCGTCAAAATCGAGCCAGTAGTTGCGGATGAGAAGCATAACAAAAAAAACCAAACTTTGCGGTTTCATATATTAAGATTTCGCAAAAAAAATACAAATTTCAATCAAATTGAAAAAAGCTGTGGGTAGTTGCGATCAACAACTGGCGTGTTAAGAAAAAGTTCTGAAGCCATCAGTCAAAAAACCGTTAAAATTTGACATTATTGTGTTAATACGCGCCTACGCTTTGCAAAAACGTGCACGAAGATTCCAGTTTTCGGCTCTAAAACTCATCATAATTGCTCGTATGAAAAATAATATTCATTTTCTTTTTCCTGTTGTAAAACTACGTACGCGAATGTAATTTTTTTTTTGTTTATTATTCAAATTTTACCCATTCTTTCAAAAATGTTTAAAATGGGCGTTTTATTTCGTTTTTTTTTTTAAAATTAAAATTCATAAAGTGAAAATACAGTATTAAAATTCATAAAGTGAAAATCTATATTTATAAAAGTAAGAAATTGTTTGTTTGTATGTTTGTGTGTTTGTACGCTTATAACTGAAGAACCGTCGGAGGGATTTTTTTGAAATTTTGAATTCGAGTTTCTATCGCTACGGAATAGGTTTTAAAATCGTCGAATTTCATTTCCGGACCCCAGTTCGAAATTTTTTTCCTATTTTTTCATCTAACCTATTCTACAGCGCGAGTACTTCATTTTTTGTAATAACTTTCGATGAACCCCGAGGCACCCTTCACCCTTTAATCGGAAAGTTCCGAAAAAAAAAACCAAAATCGCCGAAATTAAATGTTTTTCGAATTTATCATAAACATCTCATGTAAGGCGATGTCCCAATGATTCGTGGTCATTTTCAACTTCTTAGCCCCAAATGGGGGGGAGGGACCGAGCGAAAATCGAAATTTTCGTATTTTCGCTTCCGTTTGACCGTTTTTAATTTTTTTCAATTCTACGTCTTGGGATCCACAACACGAACGATTTTTTAAAAATTCGAGAAAATCGATTGGTAAATGATCCCGCAATTGAAGACGAATGTGCGAAGAATTCCTATATCCGCAAAAAAAACTTCTAACAAGCAAAAACGTCAACTTCAAAACAATTCTTAGTTATACCTATTTAAAAAAAAATAAAAAAAAAAATAAATAAAATAAGGTAAAAAATAATATGATACAAGCCCACAGATCAAGTTCCCCTCATTTCAACTTAGAACTTGACGGTCGTCATTAACGAATACACAAGGATTATCATGTACCTAAATATTACATTTTCATTTCACCAATCTTTAAAATTTAACTTGTAAGGGGATCGTATTAGGACCGCAGAGATGTTATTGTTAGTTCTTTAGTATCACTTGATAATGTTTAAACTCACCAATTACTACATTACATAACACATATTGCACCCACATTTCGAATATGTGCGTTGAAATGGATACATATATATTTGAATTCAATATTAAAATTAAAGTAAATAAAAGTAATCAATTGATAATAGTTAAAATTAACAATTACTACATTACGTAATACATATTGTACATATTACAAATATGTGCGTTGAAATTGAGATCTATTTGAATTCACAATTATAATTACAACACATGAAAATACGTAATAAAATAAAATAATTATAAAAAATTTATTCATAAGAATTTGGAACTTTTTGTTCATGAAATCATTTCCATTCCATAAATTTATTGCCTATTCAGTAGTATTGTTATGAAATAAACATTGTTCTATCCTTTATTTTCATGTTCAGTAATTTGGAAAAAAAATGTTAACTCACATAACGAAATCACCCCAATTGCACAGTCACATCATTAGTGAGACATTTCAACTTATAGCGATCATACTAAAAACAATCCTCCAGTGAATGACGACCGTCAAGTTCTAAGTTGAAATGAGGGGAACTTGATCTGTGGGCTTGTATCATATTATTTTTTACCTTAATTTTTTTTTTTTTTTTTTTTTTTTTTAAATAGGTATAACTAAGAATTGTTTTGAAGTTGACGTTTTTGCTTGTTAGAAGTTTTTTTGCGGATATCAAAAGTTTTTTTTGGAATATAATGTTTGAATAAATTAATGCTAGCATCACGTATTCTGTTGAATTTTCGATAAATTATTTAGCGTCATAGATAGTAAGCGAGGAATTGAACTGTGTATAATTGAGAGAAAATGTTTATTTGAAGAATAATCGTTTATATAATTAATTAAATAATTTTTTTGAAAAACACGATACTTATTTTACAATAAACGCCATACGCAGAGGAAATGTTCCTAGAATTCTGCACATCGTGCAGCTATAGAGAGATTTAGGTTCATTCCGGAAAATGTAATGAAAATTAGGAAAAGTCGAAATTATTATATTTACTGTATTCTATTCAACCACTGAATTACCACACCACAAACAGCAATAGGATTCCCTATTTAATTTCATCCTTTTTTACCTACTTGAATCAGAGAAGTCCGATCCATTGAAACAACGTCTATGAATTTCCCCTATTTCAATTTCCCCTTTCGTGCCTTATGCTGTTCCCCTATTTCGTTTTCCCCTCTTGTACATATTCTAAAATTTTCCAAACTTTGCTCAAGGATACGGAATAGTGTAATGAACCAAATGAACTGAAATTTGGTACACTTATTGAAAACATGCTGTAGAAGTGCCTTTTATAGTTTTCGTTCCATTTTAAAAATTTTTAAGGCCCATTTGAGGGGGGAGGAGAAGTAAAAGGGGGCCAATTTGGACGAAAACCTCACACGCACTCATTTACATCATGCAGATGAAGCATACAAAATTTCACGTTTTCATCTCTATTAGTTGTCGAGAAAATGAGTTTACTAAACTTTAAAAATTTGTCATAATCGCTTATTTCAGATGTTAATAACTCGGCGAGTTTTTATCGTACAGTAATTATCTATGGCTTATTTTGAAGCTCTTGGCGAGGTCTTCAAAATAAGCTATAAATATATCCATTACGACTAATAGTTTCGGTAAAAATTGCATAAACGCTATAGAGTAAATCCTGTTCACAGAATATAAGCAGAGTCGGCCGTTTGCTCGTACGTACGCGCACTTTTGTTCGTTTCTATGGCAATTTGGTTGCGTTTTGAACTTGACTCGCAGAACGACCGTTCTGCCTGATTTTTGCGACGTTGGTCGCGTTCGCGTAACGCGTTCGTTGCTTCGACTGTAGGGACCGAACAGAAACGAAACCTGTCTGACCTTGATCGTAGCGAATTTCAACGCTTGAAAATACTACTCTTACAATACGTATGACGGGATTGGAAAATATTGGAATAAAATTTTTTTGTATACATTTTTTTCATAGAAGGTTTATTTTCAAGTTGGTACAAAAAAAAATTACACGTTCTACAAAATATTATTCGACGTTATCGAAAAATTTCCCATCTTTTCTAATAATTAGTATATAAATATTTTTTTAGTACTACTTACATACATATATAGTTTCACAACACAAACATTATACTTAAAAATAATTGCAACCGGACGGTATAAACCAAAGTAATAATGAAAATATCAAAAAATACAACGCGCGCTTAAGCGTGGGTGATAATTGTTTACAAAATTTAACGGCTCTTTTGCCAATATCTGCAAATCGTAACATGAAGTTCGTCACATGCGATTTAATGGTTGACACACAAGGATCGATTTAATCATCGCATTCATTTCATCCTATTATTCATCTTTAAAAACTATCATCATCAAATGAAAACTATTACCGATTCGTTGGATATTTTTCATATTTTCAGTGAAAATATATTGATTTTTTCGGTGTGTTTGACCTTCAATTTTCGCGTGGATGGATATACTTCATGTTCAAACCCGTTAGAAAGGGTATGAAGTACGTGATTTTTTTTTCTTTCTTTCCAAAGGTGTTCCCCATATAACTTATTTTCCCTTTATGAATTTTAATTTTTAAAAAAGTCGAAATAAAACGTGCATTTTAAACGTTTTTGAAAGAACGGACAACTTTTGAAATAATGAACCAAAAAAAAAAGAAAAAAAGAAAACGTAAGCAGCCATGCCGCATTACTGGAGCTGGGTTTATAATTATGGTTACATATGAAAGTCAGCTCCCGCTATGTAAAAAAGCAGTTATAAGTTAGCTCCATGTGAAAGTGAATACCGTATATGGAGCTGACTTTCAAAAATCATGCATTAGTTTCGCCCAGGCACCCTCTATCCAGTGGCATACGTGGCAGGAGGAGCCAACTTTCTCTATAAATGTATATTTAAATATACAGCTCTGTATACGGTACCCACTTTCTCATGGAACCAACTTATAACTGCCTTTTTGAAGCATGGAGTCAACTCTCACATATACTTCTAATTAAATTTTTTATCATAACTTCTATTCTAATTATCGATTTAATGTATTTCTTTCACTCATAAAATGGAAAAATAACATTTAACTGTTTGCTGGAGCAAAATAGCTCTTACAACCATTTTTTAAGGTGGATCCAACTTTCACTGTTTTTCGAGGGATCCAACTTTTATACGTAACTCAATATATATACATATATATATTTTTTTTTTCAAAAATATAATTACCTATTTGCTTATATACCTATACAAAAAAAAAAAAAAAAAAAAAAAACTGAAGATAGGTTAATTTTTCTTCCATGAGCACTTATGTCATATGTGCGCATAGATGACACTTTTTGTTCCTCTAGAGCTCTAGACATGTTTCAGGAACTGTTAATCTCGCAGAGTAATTTGGAAAAACTTTCAAAATCACCTTGAATGGATTTACATACTGTCTGTCAAAAATAACTTGACACTTTTTAGCAGGACAAGGATAGGCAACAATTCGTGCACGGTTACTCAAAATGTGGATTGTATTACAAAGTAGGTTAATGTTTTATTACCTATCAGTTCATCGAATTTAACTGGAAACGTATTCACCGTGCTTGTTTGTGCTTTACTATTTCGACTATTTGGCCAGCATTTTCAATTTGAAAACATTTTGGGAAGTAATGAAATCGTGAAAATTGTCGCGCTTTTTGCCTATCCTTGTCCTGCTAAAAAGTGTCAAGTTATTTTTGATAGACAGTATAAACAATTTTCAACTTGACAACACTGAATTTTAAAAAACTGGGCTAGTTTCAGAAAAAAGGTATGTGGTGTTGAAATAGTTGCATACCCTACAACACACAGGCGCAATATCAGTCAGATTGGCGTATGGCACTTGGTGAGGTTCCCTCGTAAGTATAAAATGCAGAAAAAACTACGTAAAATTCTGGATGTGTCATCTATGAGGAGATCGATCACTACGCCTGATGTTGCTTAATGTCGCAGTTTTTCCATCTATTAGCCGAATTAGCGCCATTTGGCGTGTAATTAGAAGTGCGTCGTTACACGAAGCAACCCGTGTAACGACGTGTAAATCGCCGCTTCGTTCGACAGCCGAAAAAGTACGCATTTCCGACCCTTACAACATATCCATTAATATCGTTTCATTTCTTAAAAAACCTGTTTTAAAATTCATTTCAAAGTATGCTTGCTATTCGCAGAAAGCAAACAATAATACGTATAGAACCACCTGAAACAGCGAATAGTTATTTTAAAGCATCGAGTCATGTGAGAAATCACCCCAAAAAAACCGTTATGATATACTTTGATACAGCACAGGGACCTATTCTTCAGATGACTCAATACTATATTTGAAAACCAAAAACTGTAAGATCTATAAATCAAGACAAATAAATCCACACGTTGTTTCCACTGAAATACGTTGAAAGAGTCACAACTATGATGTTATGTACAAGTACATAGATAGGAAAACCAATCCTATCATTATAAAAAGTACAACCAGCAAAATTAAGCAGAATCCGTAGTCCATGTAGAGTGTAATTGATAAGATATTCGTGTTTATACGACTCTCATTAATTTGTCAATAAAAATACCAGCAAGGCTCATCGTGCGCCATCCTAATATACATTTATTACTCGAGAACTTCGAATTTACTTCCTAGGTACATCAAATCAAGTATTACCTATTGATATACGATTACATGATATTTGATAAGCTCACAGATTTGATTTATAAGACTGATACTGCTAAAAATTGTCTAAACATAGCCACATGCCTTCCCAAGAAGCATTCGACTTCGATAATACATTTTTGAACTCTAAAAAGAAGTCACTGTGTTTCTAATATTTACTTGAATAATTAAATTTTTTCGAGTAAAATGAAAATGACGAAAATGCAGTTAATTTTTTTGTCTATTGCTTTTCTTGAAGTAAGTTGAGATTTATTATCAGGAAAATAAAATATATTAATTGAATACCAAATTTACCCCACCGGTATTTTCACAGATTATATATGCTAACGAAGAAAATAAGACACCCACCACACCTGCTACTCCTTTGGTAAATTCTTTGATTAAATACGAACATGTCTCCTTTGTTTTCATTGCAGCGTAAAATTCAAAGCATAAAGGTACTATTTGGAAGTTAATTTTCAGGAAGTACAAGAGCTTCTGGATGCATGGAAGCAAATAGACGATGTGAAATCTTTACATGGCAAAGTCGATGAACTAATATGGCAAAGATATAAATTACAACAAGAGATTGGCCAATTAAAAGCAAAGAATCACGAACTCGAGAATAAACTGAAAGCGAAGGAAATCGTGCACGACGAAAACGTCAGACTGAATAAAAGAATTGGCGAGTTAGAACAGAAAAATCAAGAAACTGAAAATCAATTAACTAATAGGAAGCTAATAAAAGAAACTACCGAAGAAATTTGGGATGCTGTAAGTAGCCTAAATACTTCACATTGCATCTAGTCGTGCTCAAATTTTAAACCTTTTTTGATAACATATTTTATTGTTACAGGAGGAAATTAAAGACTTCATGGAAAAATCCAAAGCCATTCAGCGTGCCATAAAATCAGTCGAACAACACGAAAAATTACTGCTCGCCATATCAGCGCCAGATTACTACGAAATGTGGCAAGCAGTGGAAAAATTAATCAAAGTCGAAGCATTAGAAACGATTCTAGACCTGAATTCTCCCTCTGTTCTTTCGCAATCATCTCGTAAAAAGATTCTCTATCATTATATTAGATGGAGGTACGGGATGAACTTTGCCAAGACCAGTCCAAAACATATCCAGAGTCTGAGAACGACTATGAAGCAAATGAATCTAACCGAACACGAATTCTGCTTAGGACTCAGTAACTTATTTGTGAATGTCCAAGCCTTTCCGCAAATCTACTTTTCACCGAATTTCCGCCCACCGCCCGAAAATACCCTGAAGGCAATTGCCATCAGCGGACTTGACGAAACGTTCAGCGATGAGCCGATATCATTTAGAGCCATTCAAACCTTACTTCTCGTTCAAAAGCAAGAGCATCACGAATTAATGGAACGACTAGCGCGTACGAAGCCTACCATGGAAACGTTACCCGATAAGGAAATCATTCCTATGACTTGACGATTTATACTGTGATTATTATAATTTTCTTTATTAAATATTAATTCAAATAAACTATCAACTGGCTATTGATGAAAAGGAAGAAGAAAAGGAATAATAAATTAAATCCAAAATTTCAAGGTATTAATCATATAAACTATTTGCAAAGATATCTGATGGTGTCGCAAAACCTGAACCATTTTGAAACTAAGATCAACAAAAAGATCAAAATATAGAACCAGAGACAACTTTTTTGTCTTGACCAAATTAAATGGTTCCTGGAGATTTTGATATCTTATGGAATTCAAACTAATTATTTTCCATTTTAAAATTATATCGATTCTAATATTTTAATTTATTCACGTTCAAAGTCATCAAGGTATCAGATAAATTAATTTTTGTAAAAAAATTGTGATAAAAAAATTTAGGATAAATTTAAAATTTATTCAGCGTTAATACAAACAATTTAATTTTCATATTGAATAAAATAATAGGTATCTTTTTTTCATTACCTAACACAGAAAAAACTTCTTTTTTTTATGTATAGTTATCTTGGAATACGTTGAATAATTTTTTTCATATACCCATTAGGGGAGGAGATAGGGGACTATAAAGTTGCTCCTAGTACTAACATTATGTATTACACGATCGCAAAATCAGTAAGGATTAAATAAGAAGAAAAAAAAAATGAAAAAAAAAAAAAATGGAAAATGAACATAAAAAATTATAAGACCCTTTCTTATAGAGAATTTAATGAGAAACATTTTATTACTATACTACTTTTTCTCTAAATGCGTTGTTCGCAAAAAAAAAAATATAAAAAAGTGAATTTAGAAGGGCCTCTTGTTACACATTTCATTTTTTTTGACCAACTTCCACCTCCCTTTGGGAGGTTGAAAATATTATCATGTTGTACCTTAGAGTACGAGCTGATTATGGAAAAAAATTCAGCCATGTACACCCTCAAAAAAAATTTTTACAATTTTTTAAAAATTTCAAAGCCTAAAAAATTCAAGAAAATATGAATCGAAAAATTTGAAAAAATTTCCACATATGTAATTATATAATGCCTATCAATAGTGAAATTTTCAAAAATTTTCATCCACCCCATCCAGAGTTAGAAAATATTGAATTTTCGATATATGGAAGTCGATTTCTCAAGAAGGGGTGGGAGTGGGGGGGTCAAACATTTTTTTGGGCAGTTTTTTCATCGAGGGCAACATTTAGGACCACTTGTGACTGAATTTGGGTCGAGGGCCGCCTTCACTATCTTATAAGGAGAGACCCTTTATAATGACCAATTGTAAGGATTGTTAGGGAAAAGAATGTCAAATATGTTAGATTGTAAGCTTTGAAATACTTTATTAGGATTTATCATAGAAAACGAACCAGTTTTTTTTCTTGGCAAAAGTGAGTTTTGATTCTCAGCTCTTCGCTGAAATATAACGCTGCCCAAATTTATATGATTCAGTGTTTCTTTTTCAATGGATAAAATCAAGAGAGGTAAATGGTTTTTGAACATTTTCGTTCTTAGATAATTTAAAATCTCTACATCAATAACACATTGATTCATTAGTAAAAAAATTGGATATTTCAGGTGGTTAGGTAACTTCCGAAACTTTTAAGTGATATAAAAAAATTCTCATAGGCTAAAATTTTCAATGTTACCGAGTCGGGAGGCAGGAGCGTGCTTTTGAATAAATTTCACGAATTAAGTATATTTCATTTTGAGAAACTAGTTTCAAAAAATTGGAAAATCTTGTTAAAAAATTCTAATTATTATTATTTTATTTTCGTATTTTTTTCATCTTTTCATTTTTTAAACTAATTGCAAAAATATTAAGGGAGCATATTATTTATGAAATGGTCATAATCGTACTTCTCTTCTCGCATGGTATCACATTTACATTCACTTTATGGGTGAAAATCGACTACTAGAGTTTTCACTCACTTAAGGGCCCAGATATCTCTGATATAAGTACTACATTTTTTCAAAAATTGAAAATCAACTATGAATTGAAACAACCAAGTATTACTTATCTCTTTAGATAGCATACCGTACGTCCAAAGAACCCCATACTTTGAGTATTAATATAGTAATATGGAGAGATAAAAGTGTAGTTCCATCAGGGTTTTGATAGATAACGCAGCGCCAACTATGAATTGTGCACTTGTTGTGCACTTACTTGGCAGTACTGTGTAAGATTGTACATTGCGACGGGTTTTCAGGTTTGCTGCGTGACGTCAGAGATTAGCGGCGAAAGAGGAATGTTGAATGAGTACCAATCAGCACGTTTCGTTTCCATCCGACCTTTAGTAAAGGGACGTTGGTGCCTTTTTGGTGCACATCAAGTGTACAATTCGCATCTGATATAGCGCCCTCTATCAGGTCCCTTGATGCGTAATGCTAAGAGTATGGCTTTTATCTCTCCATATTACTATATTAATACTCAAAGACCCCATATAGGTAAAGCGCCGAATTCCCTACACTAAAATATGGAGTAAATAAAATAATTATGACAGCTGTGCCATTCAATAATTTCCTAAAATATAAATAAAAATTTATTCAGCACAAAATCTTGAAAAACAATAATCACTAAAAAGAGATTTTTTTTTTTAAATTTATTCGGTTATGACCAGAAATAATAATTGATTTTTTTTATCATTAGAAATATAACAAAAAAAAATAATGAAAATTTTAAACCTCATTCCTATTGATCATGAGAAATTTTGTTTTTTCAAAAGAGAATTTGGGGCTTTATTTGTATGGAGTTCTATCGGATGCACCGTATTACTTGAGTTATTGTCATCCATGAATTTGAAAAAGCTGAGGTATTGGCTCTAAGCCCCAAGTTAGCCGACAATACGCAGGCTTCGAGAAACATGTAATCTGAACAGCAACTGCATTATGTCTATACAGTTTGATAATATATGCCGAATTTTGCAGTCTCAATAACGAATTTTCATATTTTCTTTTGTTCACTAATAATTTGCCAAAATATTCTAAATTGCCGATTTGCCGAATTTTTCGACTAAGTTGACAATCTGGGGGTGGGGGTGGGGGTTCCTAAGTTTCCTCCTTAATATCAAAAGAGGACATAACGATCTCGGCCTATTGTATTTTTAAGATAAGTTTTAATCAACTTCAGCTTGCTAAAGCTTCTTTTACATGATACTGATATTGGCGCTAAAATAAAAAAGAGCTTGAATAGAACATCAGTATTGGGATAAGCAACTCTTAAATTAAAATATGTAAAATGCTTAAAAATCAAATGAACAGATCGAATTTTAAATTTTTTTGAATTTTTCTTTACTGAATTTAAAAATTTTCAGATACTTAATTTGAAGTTTGGTGTTTCAAATAAGTAATAATAATGATAAATTCATGATTCACCCATATTTTCGTACCTAATAAGGCATATTTGATGAAATAATATAAATTAGTATGACATATGTATTTCGCCTACAACAGCCATCATTGTATTAACAAAAAAATAAAAAAAATAAGATATAACGCTAATCAAAATGGCTTAAAAAGAGCAATGCATATTTAAACATGTAATTGTTCTCCGATTAATTTTTTTTTTAAATCACGTCAACGTATTGATTTAAAAAATTGCCAAATTTTCCAACACATTGATTTCAGTACCTTTACTTTCAACACGAAGAATGTAACAAGCCCTCAATCTAAGATGGCCAAGGGAGCTCTGCCTTCTCTAGAAAATTTTGAAGCTTCTTATAAAATTTGGTATTTAATGTAAAAGTGCCAACCAAAAACAAGAAACCCTTTAGGATTTGTTCAGCCTACCCCTGAAATGTCAGGCTGGCTACAGACCTGAGATCTTACAATGTATATCTAAGACGAGCTGTGATTTGGTATGCAAAAGTTGAAATACCTATTTCTCATTTTTCCAGGCATTGATGAGACAGGATGTTCGGAAATGTTTTTTAAAACTCAATTAATAACAAATATAAGTATACAATAGATCACTGTGATGAATAGATTTACATTATTTAATACATCACTTGACAAACCATTGAATTTACGAGCCATATTCCGAACATGGTTTTCGTCCGACTCCTCTGAAAGCAGGTAAATTTTAGTAATGCGTTTATTGTTTGTGTTTTTTTCTTTCATTTTATTTTTTTGTACCTGCGTTTGGTTGTCATTCAAAATATCGTTGTCTCACGATGACCCGGGTGAAAATGAGCAGATCGTCTTGAAATTTGAATAATAGATGGAGTAAGACAGTGGCGGCGATTTTAATTTTTAGTCGGCGATTTTGGTTTTTAGTCGTCTGTTTGAGTGCCTTTTCTGGCGTCTTCTTGGTATAATTGGGTGGCAAAAGCCTAAAGAGGAAATACGTCACGACACTACCCTGAAGAGCGATTAATCGATTAGTCAATTTAAAAAAATCGACACATCTATTAATAATCGCCCATCACTGTTTTTAATAATTTAGCATTCCTATATGCACACTTTAGCTGATAGATATCCTGTTTCTGTTCTTAGATAGCAAAGGAGTAGACGAAAAACACCATTTTGAGCTAATACATGTATTATTAACATCTCACAGATGTACTTTGAAGCTGAGCTTGAATTAATGTCGAATAGGTGTCAATAGACATCAATATCTTTTTCTGATTAATGAAAAATTTTGATATCAATTGAAGCTCAACTCGAAAGTATGTCGATAAGATATTCATAAGATATGTATAAGCCCATGCCCAACTTTTTAGTATATATATAGATGTCTATTTGCGGAATCCGAGATTCCTTTCATACCAATGATGGGAATCCAAGATCACGAGATCCAAACTCCGGATCTTGGTTTGTCCAAACTATGTTAGACTCTACGTATTACGCAGATCTCTATCGTACATACTATAGGCGGAACTCAGATTCCAAATCTATGCCACTTTATATATAATTTGTACATCACACTTTTTCTCCAAAAGGGGGTAATTTTTTTTTTTTTATATAATTTTATATAAAGGAACATTTTTACAATCTTAACCTCTATTTTATCATAAAGTTTAAATCACGTTCTACATTATGCAACTATTATATAACATTATAAGTCGGTGCAATGTGTTCTCTTTAACCGCCTCACGTCTGTGCTAACATCCAGCAGGGCGATGGCCTCGACATTTGGGTGGCGGTGAAGCCTTCCAATGTAGTTGTGAGCCTTTGCCGTAATGACCTCCTTCACTGACTCCAGTCTGAGGTCCTTGCGCAGGTCATCGTTTCTAACAAACCATGGAGCTCGTGTGATCGCTCTCATCATTTTATTCTGAAACCTCTCAATAACTAGCCTGTTGGAGGTTCGCGTTGTGCCCCAAACCTCACATCCATAAGCCCAAGTTGGTACGAAGATAGATTGATATATTAGTCGCTTGTTCGCAAGACTAATGTTCGAATGTCGATCAATTAACCATTGGAATTGCCGGAATAGAAGATTTAAATGATCACGTTTTATTCTGATGTGCTCGTGCCAATTTAGCTTACAGTTCAAGTGCAGACCGAGATATTGAGCTGAGCTGGCTAATGATACTGGTTTATCATTCATGATCGTAGGTACATAACCATGTTTTCGTAGCGCAAAATCGACTCTAACAGATTTGTTCTCGTTAAGTTTCATTTTCCAATCATTCGCCCACTCAAGGATAATATCAACGGCTGCTTGTAGTATGTTAACAGCTGATTCGTACGATTTGTCACGAACTATTACCCCTGCATCATCAGCAAATAGTGCAGTAGTAATGCCCTCAAACACAGGAAAATCATAGGTATAAAGTAGGTACAGCAGAGGTCCTAAGACACTACCTTGAGGGACTCCTGCCTCTATTGTAGCAATCTCCCACCTGCGCATAGAATGTTCGTTTATTCAGGTACGAAGCTAACAGCTTACACAAGCCTGGGGAGAAGAACTTGTGGAGCTTGTGAATGAGGCCTTTATGCCAGACCTTATCAAAGGCACTGCTGACGTCTAGAAATACAGCTGGTGCATATTCCTTTTCTTCAAATGCCTGAGTAATGACTTTGACAATACGATGGAAAAGGTGTAGATGCCAAAATTTCGGTACATACAAAGTTAGATACCTCATTGGAATCCGAGATCCGACTGGATCTCAGTTTCCGCGTTCATGCTTATATACAACGATATATATCGAAGGGATCTCGGATTGCCCTTCTTTACAGGGATCTCGCATTTCGCATTTTGGTTCGAAATATCATTTTCAGGTTTAACTTATTCCTCTCACTGTTCTTAGGAACGTATTTTCACGCTGAATATAAATTTACCTATAATCAGCAACTCTGTAACATAATTTCAAAATGTGGATCTCGGGTTGCCCACGAATGATACGGATCTCGGATTCTGCATTTCGGTCTATATATACGTATTTTTTCCCATATGTAGCGCTAGCGGATATTCATGAAAATCGTTTAAAATTAGATGAGACACCCTTCTTATAAATGCAAAAAAGCTACTTTTTTGTTTTTTCGATACACCTCAAAATGGCGGATCACTCAAATTTTTATGCGGGCTGAAGAGGGGCAAATAACTCAATTTTTTTCTTTTTGAACTCATGTATAAAAGTGAGTCACGGACACTAACATATCCAAATTTCAGTTTCTCAAGTGCTGGACGGGAGTTGGAGTAATGAACGGCATTTTGAGGAAGTTTTTCGTAAAACTTTAGGATAGGTAACATTTCTACAGCATTCCTTCAGGTGAGAGCGGGGGGAAAAAGCAATTAGCTTGCCTTTTCGAACTTATAGATGCGGAATCCGAGTTCTGCCTATAGTATGTACGATAGAGATCTGTGTAACACGTAGAGCCTATGTACATGATTTGGACAAACCAAGATCCGGGGTTTGGATCTCGTGATCTCGGATTCCGCAAATAGACATCTATATATATACGAAAAAATTGGGCATATGCTAAATTATTGAAAACAGTGGTGGGCAATTATTAATACATGAATCGATTTTTTTAAATAGACTAATTGATTAATCCTTATTAAGGGTAGTGTCGTGATGTATTTCCTCTTTAGGCTTTTGCCACCCAATTATACCAAGAAGACCCAGAAAAGGCGCTCAAACAGACAACTAAAAACCAAAATCGCCGAATAAAAATTAAAATCGCCGCCACTGTCTTACTCCATCTATTATTCAAATTTCAAGACGATCTGCTCATTTTCACCCGGGTCATCGTCAGACAACGATATTTTGAATGACAACCAAACGCAGGTACAAAAAAATAAAACGAAAGAAAAAAACACAAACAATGAACGCATTACTGGAACTTACCTGCTTTTGAGAAGTCGACCGGAAACCATGTTCGGAATATGGCTCGTAAATTCAATGGTTTGTCAAGTAGTGTATTAAATAAAATATAAATCTATTCATCACAATAGCGGCCTATTGTATACCTATATTTGATATTAATTGATTTTTAAAAAACATTTCCAAACGTGGTGTCTGCATCAAGGAAATTGACAAAAATTTAGTTTTCGCTATTCGAAAAATTACAATACTTATGCATCACGTGTTTCGCAGAGTGTATTCAGTTGAATTTTTTAAATTTTTTGAATACCTGAGTTCGTTGAGTTTTTGTTAGTATATGATTTTTTTTAGCATGAATCTATTTACAACTAATAGGAACTGCGAATGGTCATGACAAGTGATAAAGTATATAGGTGTTTTTATTTATAAACTAATTGATTTTTGAAATACGAGCTAAAACCAAGAAGAACAGATTTGGCGCGAAATGCGTATCAAAAAAATAGGCATATAAAAAAGACAAACCTATAAGTACTAAAAATCTTCCAAAAAAAGAGAGGAAATAATCATTTTGTTTGAAATTCGTCCCCTGCCTCTCATCCCGGCTTTCAAATCGGACGTCCTCACCATCTTGAAGGAATACCTTGGACCACCTCTGTCATCTCGGGACAACTCTAACCTTCCAAGACGAATCCAAGTTGCCTTATGCCGTATCCGCACTGGGCACACAATGCTTACCCATAGTCATATATTCTCCAAAGATGATCCCCCACAATGTTCCCAATGCAATACCACCCTCACAATCTCCCACATTCTCACAACCTGCCAAAATTACACCGACTTACGTACTCATCTAAACTTTCCAAACTCTCTCCCCTCAATACTCAAAAACACTTCCTTACTTGTCTCATTCTTAACAAAATCTAATCTCCTCCACAAAATCTAATCCCTAAGCAACATTAGGCCCGTGCCTCTGGCCACAGTAGCAGGATACGGCACGGTAAAAATCAACAGGCAACAGGTAACAATTAAGTAATTTGTCATTCCCAAAACCTTAGGGCATCATCTTGATTATAATAGATATTTCGAAGTGTTTACCACGGATTTTGACGCGATTAAACAAAACAAGTCTTTGCTGGTGAGATGTTTGCAATAGAAGTTGATTTAGGAAGGTCAAATTTTTAAAAAACGATGAAGAACAATGATTTAAATCAATTGACTGCTCAAACTAGAGGAGAAAACGAATGCTGGATGAGGAAGCCCTGCTAAACCTCGGACAAAGCGCTCACAAATGTCTCAAAATAATTTATAGGATAAACTGGTCTGTCGCTTAAGACCCGATTAACTGGGCGTTCCAATGCTTGGAAAAATAAGAAATAGGTATTTCAATTTTTGCAGACCAAACCACAGTTCGTCTTAAATATACATTTTAAGATCTCAGTCCTGTAGCCAGTCTGACATTTCAGGGGTAGGCTGAACAAATCCTATAGAGGGCTTCTTTTGGTTGTTGGTTGGTTGGCACTGTTACATTAAATACAAAATATTAAATTTTTTTATCGTACGATGATCTATATGGAAGGAATAGCAAACGCTGAGATAATTTTCTGCCAAGATTAATGTACAAAAATTAGTATTCAAACATTTGGCTCTATTCCAAATAATATTCCGATATTTTGAGGAATACTTATTTCAAGGCTATTTAAATGAGAAAAAATTAAGAGCCAAAGAGATGTGTGTAAATGGTGTAATAACGAATATCGTATGTCTATGAAGCTGGCGCCCAATTTACGTGCGAACTACTTAGAAGCCGTCAGTCCAAGTAGTGATGGACGATTATTAATCGATTAATCGATTTTTATTTAAATCGACCAATTGATAAATTGCTATTCAGGGTAGTATAGTGAGTTATTTCCTCTTTTCTACTAGTTTGGTTACCTTAAACCATAGGAATCGTTTATTCTCAGGGAACGATGCGAAAATTTTTCCAAGTTCATTGAATTAAAATTTCCTCAACAAAGAAAAGAAGTCGGCATTTCGTCTACGATTTCGTTAGCCCTCCTTCCCACTTTTTAAATTTACTCTTTAAGATTAATCGATTAACAAATCATTTGTTAATTGAATTTTGTACACTTAAATCACATCTTTTTATTGTATCAATCAATTCTTTACTTTTTTCACATTTCAATTAATCGTTTATTTAAAATTTTAATTAATCGATTATTAAAAATTCTGACTAGTCGATTATTCAATATTTCAATTATCTACTTATTCAAAATTTCGATTAGTCGATTATTGGAAATTTCAATTAGTTGATTATGCGATAAATAAAATTAATAGATTTTGCCCAACATTAATCAGAAATGGTCTGAAACGCAAAGATTTGAAGACCCCCAACCCCGACCCCTTCCAAAATCAGGTAGGCTGTAATAGTTTTTATGAAAAATTCAGCGAAAAATAAAAATGTTGAATCTTGATACAAAAATGAAAAAGCAATTTCAAATTGTACTGCACTTTTGAGATTTAAATAAAGATAATAATTAAAAAATTGGTTCGATTGGTGATTAAATAAATTTAAAAAAATATATTTTTGAGCATTTCCAGGTACAACGTAAATTTTGTTTGCAGACATCATCACCTTGGTTTTTACACAAAAATACTTGTATTTTTTTTTTGTGTGGTAAAATACATCAAAATTGATAGTAAGGTAATACAAACAACTATACACTGTGTCTAACTGATTTTAACACCCTCAAGCGCAAAATTCCCTTTCATGAAAACAAAGGACCTTTCCCATTAAGTAGGTGAAATTGGCGCTTGACCCAAATTTGGTCAAAAGTGGTCACAAATGTTACTTGGGACCTAAAAACATTCCACCTAAATTTTTGACCTCCTACCCCCACCCGTTCCGGAATTATCGCACTTTATATGCTAAAAATTCAATTAGTGATATTTCCAGAAAGAACGAGAGGAAATTTTTGAAATTTTCACAGATTATACGTAATACATGTATGCTGTTATGATAATTTTTTAAAATTTTTTCCTCATTTTTGGAAAGTTGAGAATTTCAAAAAAAAAAAATTTTTAATTTTTGGGGCCATCGCTTTTTTTTCCATAACTTCATCATTCTCTTAGGTACAACATATAATTTTTTCAGTGTCTCTTTATAGGCTGCAACATGCTGAAAAAAATCAAGTTTAAATAAAAACATGTATTTTTCAACTACCGCTCGCAACGATAACACTTATAGCCAAGACATTTTTGGTTCGGACCTAGAAAAAATTACGAGAAAGCTGATTTTTACAATACATGCGAAGAATGCCTTTCTAAGTAATATACCAAGAGTTCCATCTCCTACCCCTACGGCTAAATGTGTGAGGGGATCATAACCTCTGAAAAAAGTGGTTTTTTGCTTATAGCTCTGAAAGGAGTAAGGGGAAGAGTTAATTAAGTCAGTACAGAAATTTTCTTCCTTCATTTTCTTATAAGATTATGCACAAAACGGAGGGTGGGGGAGCGTAAAATTTATTTTTGAAAATGTTGTGTTTTTCAATTGTACGACAATTATGATGAGGACCACACGATGCTCACACATAAACACATTTTCCAAAAAGAAAACCCACCCCAGTGCTCTTCCTGCAACACTCAACTCACCATTCCTCACGTTCTCACCACCTGTCTAGACTATGTTAACATCCGTAATGTCCTTCCATTTCCAAGCACTCTCCCAGAAGTCCTCGAAAATATCCCTTTGCTAATCTCTTTTCTTCAAAAAACTAATCTCTTTTCAAAAATCTAAATAGCATCAGGCCCGCGCTTCTGGCCACAGCTGCAGGATACGGCACGGTAAAAAAGAATAGGTAACAAGTAACAATTATGATGATGCGGAGAGGAAAAATCAATAATGAAAATCTAATATTGCATATTATCATAATTATGCAAATTTAATTACCTAGCAAATTCAAGAAATTTTTCATATCAAAGCTGCAAAGTATAACACCCTTAAAATTTTTATTCTCAGCTTCGAAAAACAAATTTTTAATAACATGTTGTTGATATTTTAAAATGTTTTTTAAAAACCCTTCTAATCAGCTCATAACGTCACGGTTGAACTAAGGTTTCTAGGTACAATAGTTCCTAACGTCCAGCCATGAATTATTAGTTTTTTGCAAACATAAAAAACCTCAAACCAAAATTAATGTTTTTTTTTCAATTTTCCAAAAATACGAAGTATTCAAATTTTGATCTTATTAAGGACCACATAAATGTTCGCCTAAAAAAAGGAAATTTTATCAAAAATCTATTAAGGTTCATTTTGCACCTATCGAGCTCCAAAATCGATTTTCGATTTTTGAAATGAAGGAGTTCCTTTCTAATACCTTCTACAGACCATTGAAGGGCTACCTTAACAACTGAGTGAGATTTCACCGAAGTAACCCCGACCATCCGCTAATCCCGTTAACATTAAGCACCGTCGAACGAAACGTTGTTTATACCACGTTGAGTCATCCTCCTAATAATAACAGTTGCGTGCTTTAAGACAACTCTGTTTCTCGCGTAATTGACAATAGGGGTTAAAAGGGTTTTTAAAACATGGGAAAAATTTAATATATCGCTTATACCCTTATTTTTCGACATTTCTATTTAATTAAAACTACGGAATCGAAACTTCCGCAAAAACATCCGCCATTTCTTGGAATAACTAAAACCACCCATGAAATCTGTAAAACTCTTCATTCATCGCATACTCCACCACGTTCTTCCGAAGGACGATTACGTTCGGAAAAAATTTCGTAATTTTTCGCTCGGCGATTCCGCGAATTGGTAAACCAAACAATGCGAATAAGAGAAAAAAAGGTACACCCTCATCCGGCTATCAATTCGTTATTAATTTCGGCCGTGCCACTATACGCGGAACCCTCTTATAAAAATATTATCGATAAAACGTACGCGCCGCTCCTTAAATGGGGGAGGAAGTGTCAGCAGCTCGTGCCGCTCTATTAATGCGCACGAGAATACAACGCGATTCGGCCGACGGTAAAGTGTGCTCGGCTCGAAAGGACACAGGAAAAGGATTAGAAACCGGTGTTATTTCCACTCGCTGGTAACAAGGATGTGTCGAAACGGTAAACACGTGAAAAGGCAGCGAGGCCACGAAGATGAGCGCACGCGTTTAACGGAGACCCCGGATCGCGGATATTTCCTCGTTGGCAGGAACGGGGTGGCCAGTAATACAACCTCGAAACAAATTCAAAAATATAGGTCACACTGAGCGGCAGATGCGATTTCGATCGCCAGAAAACCCTTTACGTACAATAGATCGTGGACCCGTTAAGACTCGCTCGCAGTTTTTCAACCTTTATTGTTCGTACCGTTCCACCAGAGCTATAGCGATTATTTTACCTCCCAGAACCGAATTTAGCCACAGTCTTACGATATATACGAAATGTTGAAAATTGCACGCGCTGGTGACGAGCACGCGATCATGATTCGCGTACAGCAGTTGTTTTCGTACGAAAGAATTCGCGAAATTACCAACCACCATGGCGGCCAGGCTCGTGTATATATTCCTCGCCATTCGTTCTTACCAACTTTTTGTTTTCATTTTCGATTAATAATAACTTCGCGATGCGTTTCTCGATATTTATTCACGTGTTACTAATTCATCATACTCGTTCCCGCCACCCGCCTCTGTGTCCGCGAAAATTAATAACCGTAAATCTACGATCGCGTAATACTATTGAAACGAAGGCGACCGAAAAAGATTTACGTTTCTCGGGCCAGCGTCGGATTCTAAAAATAATTTACGCAGTTAACCTAGCATATTTTCTGAGAAAAGTATAATTAAAAAAGTAAAATGTTATAAAATGAAAACAACTCCGTATATTTATGAAAACTATCGTCATTTTCGTTCAATGTTTTTCAAGGTATTTCGAATTTTGTTTTTTTCCCCATTCGTGAAAAATGATTTTTCAAATTAAGTTGTGATTCGATTTAACCAACTTGTACTTAATAATTGATAAATAAAATTTTAGGTATGATTTAGATTTAAATGAATGGAAAAGTGAATTGTACGTATTAATGAATCAGGAACTTGAATAGGAATTTTAAAAATAATTGTTAGCTGAGTTTTCAACTTAAAAAGGAAAGCTATTACAGCCTACCTGATGGAGTCTTCTAATCACGGCGTTTCAGACCATTTTACTCGTAGGTTTTTTTAATTAATGTTATACCTAATTATTATTAACTATTTTTTTTTTATTTAAAGATAATATAATAATTATTTGAATTATTTTAAAAGAATAATTTTTTTTAAATAAATTAATTTATTTCAACCATTTAATAAAATTATTGAAATTAAAAAATTTTTCATACTTGCGGGAGGAAAGCGCTACTTTACCTCCCGCTCGCTAATCGCTCGGTTCTCAAACTAGCGCTTTTCTCCCGCATTTAGGAAAAATTTCGTTCCCTACTCGGGAGAAAAAGTGATTCTAGACTCGTGTGACTTATCACCCTCGCTTTACTCGGGTGACAAACCTCACACTTGCTAAGAATCACTTTTACCTCCCTAGTTGTGAAATATATACTATTATATATATAACTAAAATTAATCAAATTAAAAATTATTAAAGAAAAAATTTTGTACCATAACATCGTTTGAGTTTTTTTTTTTTTTTTTTTTTTACTGACCGTAATTTGTAAGGAATTAATCACGTTACGAAAAATTTATTTACATTGTTATATATATATATATATTTTTTTACCCACCATATTTTTCATAAGTCTACTCATTGAAAAAAAAAAAATACTCTTCAATAATGATGATAATTATACTAAAAATTCAATCCAATAATTCAATTTAATTTAATTTATTTAGTAATACTGCAGTGACTTCCCGCCAGAGCTCGTAGTGTTGGCAACACTAACTAAGCTAAGCACTAGAACAAAAATAAAAAACAAAACAACAAACCAAAAAACAAACAAAAGAAAAAGCAAAAACAAAGACATAAACAAATAACTAAATAGATCAATAAATAAGCAAGCAAACCAAAATGAATAAATAAATAGATAAATATGCATGGAGGAAGGGGATGAGAACGCCAACATGGTGGCCCAACCCAATGTTTCTGAGCGAGTCCTTCAGCCTACGCCTCAGTTTTTTGACACTGCACTCCGATCTGAGCTCATAACTTAAGCTGTTAAATACTCAACTCCCTATAATGGAATTGGCCTCTTCAATGGGCCTTCCTCCATCTCGGTTCTCAGGTGAGGGAGTACAGAGGAAGAGGCCAACGGGTAACACGTAGCGCCCCTCTGCCATCCGGCGCAAGCACTCTTCTCGTAAGAAGGCAAGCCTTAACAATAATAATAATGATGATAAAACACTGGTAATGCGCATGGCCACGCATTACACCCACACCCTTACACATCTACATTCAACACAAAGATACGTCTATTTTAGTTGTGTTCGCGGACTGCATTTTTTATTTAGATTTTCACTTATTTTTCACGCACGTTGACAAATTGACAATATCTGGATATTCGGCTTATCGTAAAACGTTGCGGTGGTGGTGGCTTATAGTTTCGAATTTTAATGTTGTTTAAAGCAACGTTGCGATGGGCGTGGCTTATTTTGCACGCATATAAATATGCACAGGGGCGTGCTCAGCCATTCGGGGGCCCCAGGATAAATATCTTGTAAAGGCCCCGAGAGTCGGTAGGCCCCCCTCGTTATAATTTTCAACTTTTTTTGAGTGGATTGGAAACCTATACAAAGAAGCAAAAAATTTTGATATAGAGATTTATAAAATTTTTAATTTCTTAATTTTTGAATTTTGATAGGTATAACATTGATTTTCACTCAACTTTAGAGATTATGTCCAAATTGCCAAAAAAAAAAAATAGCTCACATTTTTTTAGAAATTTATGTATGAAGATAAATTAAGTAAAATTTCCCGATATGGCGATATAAGTGGGTACCTACACCTACTATCAACATTAAATATAAGCAGTTAAGATGGATTGAATTAAATAGGTGTTGAAGATAAATTTGCTGAAGCTAACCTTTATTTCTACCGAATTATATGACTTAATTACATATCTTGTCATACTAAAAGAGGCCCCACTCCAAAGGGGCCCACTCCTTGGGGCCCCAGGATATTATCCTGAGTCGTTACACGGTGAGCACGCCCCTGAATATGCAAAGCATTATTTTGGAATTATTATTATATATTACAATTACCATTCAAAAGAGGGTAAAATCCATCACATTTCCTCACCGATTCTCATGTTATAGGATTCGCTATTGTTAAGCCATTTTCATTTGAAGTTTGAGGAAGCGAAAATTTTCTTTGCAAAGGAAATATCTTCAGAATCGTACATTCTAGATATCTGCATTAGGCGAGGGAAATGTAAAGAATTTCATCTTATTTCCGATGATACATAAATTAACCAAATTCAATAATTTTTCGCTGAGATATTACGGAAAACCCCCCCACCCAAAAAAATCAAAATTTATTTCAAAATTTGAGGACTAAGGGCCTAGTATTTGATATATGACATTCTTCTACAACAGATGATATTCTGAGATGTTGATTTAAAAAAAAAATAGCTTTCTAGGTGCTATAGAAAGAGTTAGGGATTTTTTTTTCGAATTAATTTTTGTAGCAGCAAATATATGATTTTAAAATTCGAGTATTTAAGGACGTATTGTTTTGATATTCAAAATTATTCTGTGATATGTTATATTCTAATATGTCAATTATATAAAATAGCTTTCTAAGGGCAATAAACTTTTTTGCTACTTTTTCGTTGATTTTTTACCGAATTAATTTCTATAGGCCGCCTAGGTCTGAGGCACGAAATGACTTTTTCTGTTAGAGATTTGGAGCCTACTTCTTTGATATTTGACATTTCTCTGTAATAGCTGATGTTCTAAGTTATCGATTATAACCAAAAGAAAAAAAAATAGCTTTCTAGGTTCTATAACTTTTTCGTTGGTTTTTCCGAATTAATTTTAGTAGCTGCATATTATGATGTATTTCCTCGTACCACGCATAGTGCCGAAAATTTTCTCAAAATTTGGCGAGAGAATCTTCTTAAAAATGCAAAAAAAAAGGTACTTTTGTCCTTTTTCGATACACTTTAAAATGCGAATCGCTCAAATTTTGAGTAGATGAGTAGAACAGGCGAAGTGTCCAAATTTTTTGTTTTTCATCTCATACAGAAGAGTGAATCACGAACATCAACATACCCAAATTTCAGCTTTCCAAGTGCATTTGGAAGGGAGTTAGAGTAATAAACAACTATTTGAGGAAGTTTTAAGCAAGGAAATTTCTTGAATATTCCATATCTCTTCACCAAATCAATCTAGAAAGATCGAACTTTCACGAATATGTGTTGGGTTACTTAGTAACCAGAATATGATTTTTTGAATTTAGGTCAAAATGGATTCATAATGGCGAATTATCAAAATTTGAGTAGAGCTTGAGGAGCCTCAAATAGGTAAAAATGTATAGTGAATATGAAGAATGAACTTATGTGACTATTGAGAATAAGAAATATAATACATTTCCAATTCACCTCCATACGTAATGTTGGAGGGGAGGAGGAGGGGTTATCGATCTGAAGAAGTTGTTCTAAATTCAACTTCCTTAATAGTTTTGGAAGGGATTTGGTAGGGGTTTTCAGACTTGGTATTAGGTATGGCCTGAACATATGAAGGGATTAGCAACATAATTTACAAACCTGAACTAGCCCCAATTAAAAACTCAGCTCTAGCAATGTGGCATGGCTGCTTATGATTTTTCTTTAGTGTAACGTATTAATTCAATTAACACTGTAGCCAATTATAACATAAACATCGAAATACATAGACTATTATTGATTTTACCAAAATATATTATATCACCAAACCTCTTTTCTTTCTCCTTCCTAAAAAACAACAACTCACTTCATGCACGTGCGAGAAGCGCAGAATTTCAGCGGCGCAAAATGTAAGCGCAAAGTTGCAAAGAGCAAAATATGTTTCATAGATATACTATAAGATTTCGTAAGTACAGCTGACTCACTGGACATGGGCAACGAGGCTGTTTGAAGACTGATAGTATAATTCAGAATTGCGAAAATAAAAAGGAGAAATTATGTTTTTTTTTTTTAAATCGATCATTAAAATTGAAAAAATTGAATATGTCGATAAACACGAATTTTATTTTCAAACTTGATCGTCACTCGATCATGCTAACCAAAACACCCATTAGTGCGTACTTTCACGCTTCGATGAATTCTAAGAAGTTTCCCGAGTTGTGAACGCCGACTACATCCTTTACTTTCAGCCTTTCATCTTTCCGCCACGGTCACTCAAGTAGACATATATTTGACCCAACAGTGTGGCTTATTCAAAATGTCCTTAACAAGGAAGGAATCAAAACAAGGCTATACCATACGAGTCATAGTAGAAAATTTGCGAAGAAAAGAAGAGCCATGTTTATCATTACGTACTAAAAAAAGAAAAAAAAAGAAAAGTTGATTGGTAAGAAAGTTGGTAGCAACACTGTGATGTACAAGAGTGGATGATTACATTCAAATAGGAATCCAGTATACTGGATTATTGGATTCATAAAAAGTGAGTAAATATACAAATCCAGTTACACTTCTAAAAGTCTCATTATCTAACTATATATTTCAGAATAAATTTAAAAACTGAAAAAAAATTTTAATAATTATATAAAATCATGAAAAATATAAATACTGCTAGAAAATATTTCTAGATTTTTTACTCGTCAAATTGTTACTGTTTAGTAATGTTCTATAAATGTTATGTTATAAGCTCTCTGTGATGGACCTACTTACCTGTTGGGTACACTAGGCTGGATTGAAAATGATTAATTTTTTTTCGATGGAGTGGGTGGGGGGGGGGAAGCAGTGGAATAAAATATTTTTTTACGCCATATCGTTTTTGCAATTTTTTCACCTTCTTCCTTATTTACATATTCAAGGTGAGCGGGATAAGAAAATTGAAAATAAAGTGCAGGTTATATTAATATGGCTCTCTTGGCTACACCACTGATTATTGATAAATTCATTTAAAATTATTGTTCATTTTTTTTTTTTACATAGCTATCACTTCAGTAATTTCATTTGTGAATAAAAAAAAAAATTCAAGTAATCTCCTTCTCTCTTTTATTTACGCCAGTGGACCTACTAACAATATGACAGTTATTTGGCAACGTGTTTTTCCAATCTAAGATTACATTCGATTAATAAAAAAATAAATAAATAACCATGTTTTACTCTATTCTCTGCTTCCTACTTCGCAAACATTTTACTTTATAAATAGTTGGTTCCATTTTCGAAAGAATTGGAACAGTCGATGGACCGGTAGTAAAGGGATGATGATAAGAATGATGAATATTTGACCTAAATATCATATTTTACCCTTTGGATATTGCCTGTTTTTCGCCTCTATTCTACACCTGCACGTGTAACCCGCTACAGTAGTCCAGCTGATGATTATCTTTTCTTCCTGGGATTCCTGCCTTCGTCGCGATCACCTTTCATTCATCATAATAAAGGCTCGCGTTCACAGTTACGCTTCGTATCTTCGCTAAATCATACGTAATTAGCCTAATATTTTATTAGTGAGAGGGAAGACATTGGGGATGAATTTAAGGGACAACTGAGAGTCTGAGAGTCCATGATTTTTTACATTTAGTTAAAGGAAAATGATAAATTAAAAATGAAATATTTACGAAAGTCTCAATTTCAAAATTTGAAGTATAATCTTCTTTATGTTTTCTATAAGAAATTTCAATTTTTCTTCTGAAGCCATATTTCGCAAAACAGACACTTATTTGAAAATATTAACCTCAAACGTCTATATTTATACGATTTCATTCCCTTCTTTCCCCTCTTATTTATTACGGGTGGTTAAGAAATTATTAAGAATAAAAATAAAGATGATTACCTGTCGTGAATTATTCAACGACGTCTTCTCCGAGCTTATACATAGCTCAAAAACACTTGAAAATTTTTTCAGACCTGTAAACAACACGAATTCAATAAAAATTGATTTCATGAAACACCAAAAAAGTTGCTCGTTATTTTTCATACTTATTCATTTATTACGTAATGAATAACTTACAAATATTGACCAAAAGCGTCAGACACCATTTAACGTTACATGAGTCTTAAGCCCTCTCTTATGATTTGCTATTAAGCTCAATAAACATCTCAGTGGCGGCGATACGATTTTGGCGCCAGTAAGCAAAATCGAAGAAGGCGCCCTACTAAAAAAAGAATTTGTACCTATATCGTGATTTTCCTTCATTCTTCAAGAACATATGGGTTATAAAAAAAAAGAATTTCAACTTCGAGTATTTTGGAGCGAAGTGCATGGCGGTGGCGCCTCCAGCCTTCGGCGCCCGTATGCAATGCTTCCTCTGCTTTCGCCTATCGCCGCCACTGCATCTTTTAAAGTTTGAATGGGTTTATACAATTCGCAATTTATTGGATATAATACTTGGCTGTGATTGAGACTGGTTCTCACTTCTTATTATTTACATATTTTCTTCTCGAAGTTGAAAAATTAATTAATTTAGCTGTTGGATACTCCAGTCTACCACCATCTTTTACCAAAGAAAAAAGTACCGGGCGGGTACTGACACTCATCTTCACCCACTGCCTTGGCTACGACCTTAGCAAAGGTGATGTAATTTAGATAAAACTTAGCAGCTCGTTAGTCGTTAGATAATATGACAGCGAAGTTAGCAAAATAAAGAATGTAGTAGATACAAATGTAGTACGAGTTAACTTTCGCATTGATGCCTTAGAATTTTGCATATAATAAACTCCTATCACTGTTTTGATATGAGGTAATTAGTTATCGCGTGTAAATGTTTTTCAACGTTAATTTTTCGGTATTGATGGGTAATAAAATTAATTACCCTTTCTCTAACAAGGGAAGAACCTGAAGTGTGACACTCCGATTTCCATCAAACAAATATCATTCGAAAGTACACGTCTAGGGTACTTCATATCCAAAATTTTAGCTGCTTTAAATAATTTAAGGAGAGATATGAATTTTTCAAATCTTCAAATATCTCATTTTAGCCATTTCTTGCTGTGAAATAAAATATCGAAAAAATACAACCATTCAGTTGATTTAGCGATACAACATCTCTTTCATTCCTTACCAATATTTAAGCCTAAAAACAGTGCCATATTGACCAATAGGCACAGTGGGGCCGGGCCTATAGCGACAAAAAAGCTACATTATTTCAACAAAAAAAAAAAATTTCAGCCAAAAAAAAAATAAAAAAAAATTTTTGTTGCGTAACCGTAAAGTTTCACAACAATATTTTCTAATATAATTATGATGTTTTGGCTCCGATGCGCTCATGAATTGAAACGAATAGGGATTAATGTAAATAATTATGTAATTTTATTATTTTTTTCCTTTATGATTCAAGAATTTGTTGCAATGATTTATTTGCCGAGTTTTTTTTGGGGGGAGGGGGGTAAGGGCGGCAGAATTGAAGAAAGCCTATGTCGGCAAACACCCATAGCGCGGCACTGCCCAAGAAATATTAATACATCATCGATGAATCAAATAATCGATTATTCAATTATTCAACATTTCGATTAATCGACTATTTGAAATTTCAATTATTGGTTAATTTAAAATTAAAATTTCGATTCATCGATTATGCAAAATTTCGATTAATCGATTATGCAAAATTTCGATTAATCGATTTTACAAATTTTCGATTCATCGATTATTCAAAATTTTGATTAAACATATCTTATCCAATTTTTTAGGAGAGGGAGTATTATCCAGCAATTTGTCATGGGTCTGAAAAAGCAAAAAACACGAGATAATTCAAACATTTCCACCATTATTTGCAGGCGAAGATGAAACTATAATGAAATGAAGAAACTGTAAGCATACATTTAAAAATGTTTTACCATTAAGCACAGCAGGGTACTTGGAATGAATATTAATTTTTTTTCAACAATAGATAGAGGAACGTACATAATATTACGCCAGATACGAAAAACCAAGTAAAAGATACAAAAGCAAAAATCGTATTCGTCGAAAAACACGACGATAATTCGCCACTACGTCCATAAAACCCACACAAGATTTTGTTGGTTACACTACGCAATTGAAAACCGCGAAACACACCCGGTTCGGATGATATCTTGGACGGCTCGCAACACGCCTCGCAATTTCAACTCTTTAGCCACGTAAACGCCTTCTTCGGTAGGCATCGTCGGGAGCATCTGCTCGCGGTCAATTCTTTAATACGCGGTTTAGGAAAAATTTCCAAATACACGGCAGTTAAAGCGACGACGTCAATAGAGCGAAAATCACAGGTGTGGCCGAACCCCTTCATAACCCGATATCTATATATCTATCTGTTTGAGATTATGTCAAGATGACAACTCAGTTTTGCCGGGCCAGTTGCGTGGATATACGGACGCTCGCGCTCAATGCGTAAAGAATGAATGGTCAAGCCGATGGTCATCCATTCCTTTCATGGCGAGCAGATACGAGTTACCTAAAAATTATCGACACTTCGTTTATCATACATTCATCCTCGATAATTCTTTTTTCCGCGGAAATCGCGTATTTTAAAATGAATTACTCTCCAAAGGATTGCGTCCGGCTATTGTCGAATACCCGAATGTCTTATTTTGTAAAAATATCCTACACGACATCAAAGACCGCGTATACCGTAATTTCCACGAAGCAAATTTTACACTCCACTCGCCAATATTTAATCCTTCCTGTGTGACCTATTTTTCAGTATTCTTTTTTCTATAGGTACGTACTCGTGAAGGAAAAAAAACCAAGCGCGTTCATTTCATCATCGCACCCTTTCTAATTTCATATTGCGACTTCATTGCATCACGGTTACTCGTCGCGCATAAGCTCCACCTCGTGAACATTCACCCTATTCGATTCGTATTGCAACTATTTCCCGTTTATCCCGACAATATCCTATTACCGCGACTCGTCAATGAGAGAAGCGCGACGAATCAAATATAGGGAACGTTTTCTACGCTTTAACACACAACATGGCTACTAACGCGTGCTCTTCGATTACAAAAATGGTGGAACATATTCGCCAAAAATTACGCCGCACGAATACCAATAAAACGCGATAAACATCGCTTAATCTGGAGTAAGCCAAAATTACATGCGTCATTATTTTATATAATTTAAATATATTCGAAAAAATGTATATTGACGTCACCGTGGTTGCACTTTTTTCCTCCGCCTTTCCGATGGCAAGTCATAATTTATACTTTACAGCCATATTCGTTATACATACCGGATCTATTTACGGAAAATATTTTTTTTACATCGAACGTAACAACAATTTAAAAGAAAAAGTAGCATCGAGAATTGGCCGATCTCCCGTATTTCATTCGAATAACAAAGATTTTAGGCATTCAAACACCCGAACACAGTATAGTTTAAGGTCAAAGTAAAACGCATTACTAAAATTACCAAGCACTCGAAACCCAGCAATACATATTTATTTCGAACGTTTAATAATTTATACATAGGTGCCTACTGCCTACTGCCTAGTTCCATTACAGAGCTTTTTAAACGTGAATTTAAATTTTCAAGCGTTAGATAAACATTTTCTCGCTGTCAAAAAAATAATTAGAACCATCACAATACGCTAACAGAGACGCTATGTTGCAAAAGTCATAAAACCTAATTATTATTTTCTCTTGGAAGCTAAAAAAAAATCATTTAAATTTTTTATCGACAGTAGTAACTAAATGTATGCCTCGTAAACTGAACGAAAAAAGCGAAAAAATAATTTAAGAACTTATTTCACACATTTTATAGGCGGAGGAAAATTTCAATTATACTCTTCCAACATTAAAAACAAAAAATGTATGATAAAAATAAAATAATAAGAAAAATGATGAATTTTTTTCAAATGCCTATAAAAAATGAAAGAAAAAAATACTTATTTCCATTTTTTTTTTGAAGATATTTTCAAACAATTTATTGTGACATACAGAATTAAAGTTGCTTTTTAAATTTCGAAGAAAAATAAATAAATACAAAAATTACATTTAAAAAAAAAAGTAGCATCGAGAATTGGCCGATCTCCGTAATTTCATTCGAATAACAAAGATTTAGGCATTCAAACACCCGAACACAGTATAGTTTAAGGTCAAAGTAAAACGCATTACTAAAATTACCAAGCACTCGAAACCCAGCAATACATATTTACTTCGAACGTTTAATAATTTATACATAGGTGCCTACTGCCTACTGCCTAGTTCTATTACAGAGCTTTTTAAACGTGAATTTAAACTTTCAAGCGTTAGATAAACATTTTCTCTCTGTCAAAAAAATAATCAGAACCATCACAATACGCTAACAGAGACGCTATGTTGCAAAAGTCATAAAACCTAATTATTATTTTCTCTTGGAAGCTAAAAAAAAATCATTTAAATTTTTTATCGACAGCAGTAACTAAATGTATGCCTCGTAAACAAAACGAATAAGCGAAAAAATAATTTAAAAACTTATTTCACACATTTTATAGGCGGAGCAAAATTTCAATTATACTCTTCCACCATTAAAAACAAAAAATGCATGATAAAAATAAAATAATAAGAAAAATGATGAATTTTTTTCAAATGCCTATAAAAAATGAAAGAAAAAAATACTTATTTCCATTTTTTTTTTAAAGATATTTTCAAACATTTTATTGTGACATACAGAATTAAAGTTGCTTTTTAAATTTCGAGGAAAAATAAATAAATACAAAAATTACAAAAATGAAAAGTGTACACGCCGTACTTACACAATATCCAAAAAAACTTGAAAAGCATTAAAGTTTAAAATAATTTAATTTCTAAACATTTTTTTTCAGTGGATTACTGGTGGACAATATCGATTAATTTTATTAATCGTGCAAGGAACGTTATTCGAAATTTTCAATAATCGATAAATCGAAATTTTGTAAAATCGATTAATCGAAATTTGGTATAATCGATTAATCGAAATTTTAAATAAACGATTAATTGAAATTTAGAATAGTGGATTAATCGAAATGTTAAATAATTGAATAATCGATTATTTTGTTCATCGATGGTATATAAATCGATAAATCAATATTTTTCAACTTCATCATTTTCACAGCGGAATTTTTTTTTTTCATTTAAATATAAAAATTTGTAACCTGAAAAAAGTAAAGAATTGATATGTGGAAAAAAATTTCATTTAAGTAAAAAAACTCAATTAACAAATGATTTATTAATCGATTAATCCTATAGAGTAAATTTAAGAGGGTTGGAGAGGTTCACTGAATTCCAGACAAAATACTGACTTCTTTTCTTTGTTGAAAAAATTTTAATTCAAATAACTTGGAAAAATTTTCGCATTGTTTCCTCAGAATAAGCGATTCCTACGATCTAAAATAACTAAACCGCTACAAAAGAGGAAAAAATAAGTCACGATACCAGCCTGAATAGCAATTTATCAATTAGTCGATTTAAATGAAAATCGGTTAATCGATTAATAATCACCCATCACTACTTGGACTGACGGCTTCTAAGTAGTTCGCACGCGCCAGCTTCATAGACATACCATAGAGTTATTCATATTACACCATTCACACACATCTCGTTGGCTGCTAATTCTTTCTCATTTAAGTAGCCTTGAAATAAGTATTCCTCAAAATATCGGAATATTATTTGGAATAGAGCCAATGTCCGAATACTAATTAATTCGTTTTAAGAACATTTTTGTTCATTAATCTTGGTAGAAAATTATCTCAGCGTTTATGCTGTTCTTTCCATATAGATCAACGTACGATAAAAAAATTTCAATCAAAACAAAGATTTTTAGTTTTTAGAAATTTATTCAAATAACATCAGCTTTGACCTAGCGCGGAATTTTTTTTCTTTATACACACTACGAAAATGCAATATTACTCCCGCTCGACTACCCACGAAAATGAACGATTTCAAACAAGTATTATTATTCATCACATTATGACGAAAAGTATGATTCTTTAGTTCTTTACATCACACTACTTCTTTATCATACCTTACCGCCACACTCATTACCAATTCTAGCTGCAAGTTCATGAGATTGGGTTTAATAGATGAAGTGAAAATTAATTATGATTATACCTCATTTGGTATTTAATTTCATATTCAACTGTTTCATAGTGTGCATAAAGAAAAATATCTTACAATACAGGAGGCGAAGTGAATATTTTTTGGCTTGTGCGATTGGCTTCACTCACCTTCGGCTCGTTCCGCCAACATTCGCACACGACAAAAAAATATCACTTTCGCCTCCTGTATAGTAATGTACTATTTTTGCAACTTTTGTATTGTGAGTTGAAATAACTTTTCGTTGAGCAGTAAACTAGGTTTTTCATCTATATTTTCGTACCTAATACGGCATATTTGATGGAATAATACCGTGCGTCCAAGTGATTCGGGTACAATCAGCGAAAAAATCTCTTTTCCAATTATTTAAAACGGTTTTTTCAAATGCAAAGAAATTGCAATGCAGTTAAATGAATTTATCAGCCTTAAAATTCATTGAAGTAATTTTAAAAATGATTTCTAACATAAAAATTGTAGTTCAACTCTTATTATGTTATCAACAAACTGAGATTTTTGCGCTGATTGTACCCGAATCATTTGGACGCACGGTATAAATTAGCATGATGAATAACGAAAATTGAAAAATGGCAATTACAAAAAAACGTAAAAAATTTAATACGAGATAATTGCTATTTAAGTAATTATAATGACATATTTCGCCTACAACAGCCATCATTAGATTAACAAAAAAATCAAAAAATACTATATAACGCTAATCAAAATGGCTTAAAATGAGCAATGCATATTTAAACATATAATTGTTCCCCGATTAAATTTTTTATTCAAACAGGTCATCGTATTGATATAAAAAATTGAAAAATTTTCCAACACATTTAATCCAGTACCTTTACTTTCAATATGAAGAACGTAACAAGCCCTCAGCCTAAGATGGTCAGGGGAGCTCTGCCTCCTCTAGAAAATTTTGAAGCCTCCACTAACATTCGGTATTTAATGTAAAAGTGGCAACCAAAAACAAGAAACCCTTTAGGATTTGTTCAGCCTACCCCTGAAATGTCAGGCTGGCTACAGGCCTGAGATCTTACAATGTATAACTCAGACGAGCTGTGATTAGGTATGCAAAAGTTGAAATACCGATTCCTTATTTTTCCAGGCACTGGAATGCCCAGTTAATCCGGTCTTAAGCGACAGATCAGTTTGGCCTATGAATTATTTTGAGGCATTTGTGAGCGCTTTGTCCGAGGTTTAGCAGGGCTTCCTCATCCAGCATTCGTTTTCTCCTCTAGTTTGAGCAGTCAATTGATTTAAATCATTGTTCTTCATCGTTTTATAAAAATTTGACCTTTCCAAATCAACTTCTATTGCAAACATCTCACCAGCAAAGAGTTGTTTTGTTTAATCGCGTCAAAATCCGTGGTAAACACTTCGAAATATCTATTATAATCAAGATGATGCCCTAAGGTTTTGGGAGTGACGAATTACTTAATTGTGGTTTTCAAACAAAATGATTATTTCCTTCTATCGTTTTGTAAATTATTTTTCTCCTTTTTTGGAAGATTTTTAGTTCTTATAGGTTTGTCTTTTTTTATATGCCTATTCTTTTGATACGCATTTCGCGCCAAATCTGTTCTTCTTGGTTTTAGCTCGTATTTCAAAAATCAATTAGTTTACAAATAAAAACACCTTTATACTTTATCACTTGTCATGACCATTCCAAGTTCCTATTAGTTGTAAATAGATTCATGGTAAAAAAAATCATATACTAACAAAAACTCAACGAACTCAGGTATTCAAAAAATTTAAAAAATTCAACTGAATACACTCTGCGAAACACGTGATGCATAAGTATTGTAATTTTTCGAATAGCGAAAACTAAATTTTTGTCAATTTCCTTAACGCAGACACCATGTTTGGAAATGTTTTTTAAAAATCAATTAATATCAAATATAGGTATACAATAGGCCGCTATTGTGATGAATAGATTTATATTTTATTTAATACACTACTTGACAAACCATTGAATTTACGAGCCATATTCCGAACATGGTTTCCGGTCGATTTCTCAAAAGCAGGTAAGTTCCAGTAATGCGTTCATTGTGTGTGTTTTTTTTTTTCGTTTTATTTTTCTGTATCTGCGTTTGGTGGTGATTCAAAATATCGTTGTTCGACGATGACTTGGGTGAAAATGAATAGTTCACCTTGAAATTTGAATAATAGATGAGTAAGACAGTGGCGGCGATTTTAATTTTTAGTCGGTGATTTTGGTTTTTAGTCGTCCGTTTCGCGTCTTTTCTGGCGCCTCTTTTGAATAGATGGATGGCAAAAACGTCCTCGTTACAGCATCGCGCCGGCAGCGGAGTAAGGTAAAGTTCAGAAATGACTAGTTTTTGGAGTTAATTCGAGCCCACAAAGTCGAATATTCGAGCTTACCAACTCTTAGGAGATAATTTTCACGTCTGGCGATAACATATTGAATATAACTGAATGGATCGACTCGAAATTTAAATGATAGGAAGGGTGAAGTGAGCTTGAGAGCTGTCTGGTTTTTGGAGTCAATCTGTACACATGAAGTTGAGAAATAATTACCCCATTAATTACTCAAAATATAGATGGAATAAAGAAATTGAATACTGAAAATATATTAATAATTGAGATAAATGAATTCATTAATTAATTAAATAAATAAATAAGTAAATAAATAAATAAATAAATGAAATAATTAAAATGAATAAAAAAATTTGTGATTGTGTAAATGAAATAAATTACATAATGAATAAAGTAAGCTAGTGAATAAATAAATAAATAAATAAGTAAATAAAGTAAATTAATTCAACAAACAAATAATTAAATTAAAAAGTTATTAGAATTATAAAATTAGATCGATTAAAAAAATAAACGTATTAATTTGAGTAGTTCATTAAATAAATAAATAATAGGCCTACAACATGAATATTGCAAAGACCACTTATTACGTGTAGTAGCACCTATCTTGAGATTAGCTGCTTATTCGAAAGAGAATAACTTAATTTTCATGTAAATCGTTTACATAATTATACACATTTTTCCAAGCATTTTAGGAGTACTGGTTACATATTTCGCGCTGTTTACCAAAATAATTTAAATATTTCTATTGGTGCCCATGAGATAATAACTGATTTCATTTTGACTTAACCCTTATTTCAATATGCAGAGAGAAGTATGCGCACGCATCTCAAAACCGATATAATTTTAATTTTAATGTATGAAGAGGCCCATAGAAATAGAGAATATTGAAATATTCACTACTGAGTGAAATCAGTATTAGCTATGGTGGTTTTTTTTGTTGAGGGAGGCCCGTGGTGAGTAAGGTTAGAATTGAAAAAATTACAAAATGTATAAAGGGCGTGATGGGATAAGATAGTCGAAAATGCCCCCGAGAGCTTTCCGAACGGTTTCTAGAGCAAAAGGTTGGTCACATCAAACAAAAAAATTTTGACTAAAATTTCAGGCCACAGTTGCGCTTATTTTCTGAGATACAGGCAAAAACTAGTTTTTCGATTAAAATTTTTTTTCTCGCCTTTTTATAAAAGTGGAAAATTTAAATTTTATTTATAGTGTCTAGACAATGAAAGGCTTTTTCAGTAATTTTTTCAATTTTTTTCCATCAATTTTAAAAGAGTTATGCAGTTTTTAAAATTTCAAACCTCCATTTCTATAGCAAGTTTTTGAGCTGCAATTATGAAAAAATTACATAAAATGTATCTTTTACCACCAAACATGGCATAAAAATTTCAGAATTTTTGGAGTGGTTCTACATAGTAAAAAAAAATAAAAACTATTGCAGCGCACTATAAACCATCAGGCGGTGCGCGTTGTAGGCCGAATGGCATAAAAATTTCAGAATTTTTGGAGTGGTTCTACATAGTAAAAAAAAATAAAAACTATTGCAGCGCACTATAAACCATCAGGCGGTGCGCGTTGTAGGCCGAACGAACGTTACGCGACGTTACGTCACCGTCTTAACGGTGCATAACAGCCTAACTGATCTTCTTGCGCTTAAAACATTACTTGGACTTATATTTTTTACTTATTGGTTTACTCATAGGTATTTTTCAATATTAGTTGTTTTCATGGTGAAAAAATTTTTTTCTTCAAATAAACAGACGGGATAGGCTTATTGATTCATTTTATCATTTGTAGGAGTTCACCTAATATTTGGGTTGGGGGAGGGCTTGGACACCCAAAACTGCCACTCAAAACCGGCTATGGAGGCGAAAGGTGACATATCATGGATAATTTCTACCCCTGCAAAAAATTGTGGAGGGGATAGCCACCAATCCAAATTCTTTCACGTTTATTTATGTTAACAAAAACATGCTGAAATTATTAATAGGCCCCGTATAGAATTTAATTTTTTTTGAAAAACAGTACTTTAGATCGTTCGGATTTTGTCAATTTGATTAAAAAAAAAAAATTATCGTTCCTTATGAAATGAATAAATTTTTAATCAGTTTGTCCTCCGCTATCAAAATACAGGAAACATTATAATATGTAGGTCTAGGATTTATATGATAACGCTTATTTTTTCCTGCTGCACCAGATACCGCTTTTTGCAGTTTTTTTGTTTCATAAATTTTAAGACGAATGGTGAAATTTTATAGCGCCTTTTTTTGCTCATTTTGGCTAAAATGCTTAAAAAAGCTTATTTTATCCAAAAATACGACAAACTCATGTCTCATCCCATCATGCCCTTTGACGTTTATTTTATCCTTGAGAAAAAGCTACTTATCATTTCAGAATACGTAATTATTGCGTTAGGTTCTGCATAACCAGAGACCCTGTTCTATTGCTTTTTGATATTAATTAGATTGGAATCGAGCGTTTTATTCCATGGTTTCCATAACTTCCAAGAACCTACACTGAACGAATGGGTTAATACTGAGTACCTTCAAATACAGTAGTTCAAGGACGGAAAATAAATTTCGAACTCATTATCAGGCAAGAATAAATTTATTTTCAAATAGTTTGGTACATATTACAATAGTCATGGTGATTGCCTCACTTATGTAAAAATAAATTGTTTTTCAAAAGAATCATTCCGTCGCTACTGCAATATGTACCGAACTATTTCAGAATAAATTCGTACTTGTATGATGAGTTCGAAATTTATTTTCTGTTCCTAAACTCTTGCATTTCAAGGTACTCAGTACTGAATCTGTTTCCTCAGTGTACATACCGATTACCTACACGACCACAATGGTATCAGGTGCCCGTCTATTTATCCAAATTGAACGCAAATCGATTCCACGTAATTCGCGAGTCTAACCTATTTTCATTTTTGCCAACGTTACGTTCTCGTAACGACCTTGGAATCACGTAAACGTTCAAGTCGCGCCACTCGACGGGCCACCATTGTAAAAGAACTTGGACGAATGAACTCGCCTACGTTTCAACGACTAAAGATAAAACATATCGCGTTTATACAATAGGTAAATAGTTATAAACGAGATAATAACAAAACAAAAAAAAACAACCACCCTCGTTATGAATAATATACAGAGGGGAAACAGAGGCCATAAAACTATACTCTGGACTTTGTATCGTGTCTGTAGCTCCGTACCGTTTGAAAACAACAACTTGTTACTGGAATAAGACCGCGATGAGCAAACTCATTAGACACGATCATTGTGTCAACCAAAATGCATAATTTTCATACTCAGGTAACCGAATCCACTGCGTCGCTTTTATGAAAAATCATTATGTGTTCATGCGAAAAATTAACAAAAACCTATTCAACCTGTAGACACTCTTGGCAAACCTTTCTTGGAAAAATGTGGCTACTATTTCTGCATAGTAAAAAGTTCGTCCATTATTTAGCATTTACAAACAAAAAACTCACGCAGAAAAAAGGTCCTTCCTAACGGTACTCCAAATTGCTTACAGATTGCCTGCGTTTAATGGAAATCGTTTTCAACAATTGACGCGCGCTGTTCGAATAATGGCTTTAACGTAGACGTAGTCAAACATCGCTATGTTCGCAGCTGTCAATGCCTGGCGCGAAACCGTCTCCAAGAACCCGTTCGATGGGCATCGACGACGTGTTTATTTGCGCGAGCCCATCTTACCTGAGAATTTGGTAATTCTTTCGCATCCAGATATATGAAAATACGAACGTTACATTTTTAATGCATAACGGTACCTTTGCATATCCATATTTTACGCAAACCTATACCCAAGCATATTCGACCTTTATAACGGACCACTAGGGGTTTGAATGGCGAGTGAAAAGGTTGACGAATTTCATGCGTAGGCGGTATTGTATACCGAAGTATAATTTTTCAACACGCCACCGAGTAACAGGTATCGTACGGTACCTGGTAACCAGGTAGATTTGCTTAGCGGTTCTACATAACATTAGTTATCTATCACGTCACCTGAATCATCGATGAAGAGATACTGCATCAGCGTCTGTCATCAACTCTTATCGATTTCGCCAAATAAACCTAAATTTACGTTACGTATGAACACTCTGGTTGCATTCGCATGAGAGCTAATTCCTTAACGAGGCCATCTTCGCAGTCATTTATCATTCGTGAAAAAACCTCCCCTAGAATCCTGATTTTATGCAACGTAAAAAGTGTACTATGAGCGAGGCAAAGGGTTCGAACGAAGTCTCCTCTATACTTTCTCTTCGCATTGTGCAATGGTCAATATTCATCTTTTACTGTCAAACGATATCTTCATCGACTACACGTAGCCTTTTTCTGCGGTGGTCATTTCTATACTAGGGCAAGAAATATTTGCTATTGTGTAGCCCAACCGGGTTGTATTCATTTTTCAAAAAACCGTTCGAAACTGTTCTTTCACACGATACCAAACATTTGCCAAATTATACCAGCACACAAAAACCACACACAACGAGACCAAAAATATAACTGTCCCGTAGGATGAACTGCTTTAAAGCCTAAACACCTATTACGTTACAGCCGAGAATTACTTACGTTCGAGTTACTCTCTTACAGTATCGTTCTTTTCATTCGAAACTTAGAAGTTGTGGAAATAATCGACTATGTATCGCTATGTATTAGCGTAATCGTGAAAAATTCTTAGAACAGGTTTAGGTGTAAGTTTTAGGGTTCAGGATAGAGTGGACTTTGATTGGTACTGTTATCTTTGTTTGTTCATAGTTTAGCGACCGTGAATGGTACCGTCACGCCCATAGCGTTGTGGTGGAGATATCACGAACACGAATCAAATTAAAAGGATTTTTTATCCGGAGGTCATTACCCATTAAATGAATACCCCTTTGTTGAACTCTCGGGCTCATACTTTCAACTCGCAGATTAATATTTTTTATTCGCTTTTCTATTTTATTTTGGAACCGCGAGTAGTGTCGCAGCAGAACATTTTCAGTATCGAGGAAATTGGTTCAGCCACTTATTTTTTTTCGCTATGGAATGCTCAAGCGACATCCCCTCCCCGTCCTTATTCCATCTATGAGCGTAGAATTTTTTTGGTGCTAAATTAAAATTAAATTTCAAATCAAAATTCAACGCCTATTGAGTATCATTGAATTCCTAGTTCAAATAGGCCTCTATTACGCCATATAAATCTATTTTTGGCGCGTCTCTAGCCGCAGTGGCGGTACATGGCGCGTAAAAAAAACAACTTACCGCAAGGGGAATTTCCTTTCCTTCCCCTCAGCTATGCCATTTCCACCGAGAAATTTATTTGAACACAGGTTAGTGGTTGTATAGCCACAGAGCCAAAGGAGCCTCGAATCCCCACTTCGAATGATTATTTTTTACTAAGATGGAATATGATTGGAAAAAGAGATTACAGGAATGTTGTCTTCATTCTGTGTAAAAATTGTCGATTTACAGTATAGTAGAGCGTGGACTTTTCTTACTGGTCAGGAGCAGAAGTTTTCCGAATAATCAAAGAAACTGTGATTTTGCAAGAGAAATGTTTCGATTTCCTTTTTTTTCGATTTTTAATCCATATTCATTTTATAAATGGCATAAAAATTGCGTAAGTTATGATAAAAGGAAATAAAAAACGACGAAAAATCAGTTTCACATTAAAAATCATCGCGTTGACTATGTATTGCGATTAACTTTTTTTTTGAAGCCTTTCTGGGTAATTGACGTTTCGGTTGATCGACGACCGGATTATCAATGGTCAACGACTATTGTATTGATTTTTTGAATACATGTGAAATTATTGGTATTTTTACTTACTTACTCCTTGATTAACGTGCCGTGTACTGCCGCCTAGGCCAGAGGCACTTTTTGGTATTTTTATTCATTTGGGGTTTCACATTTTTTTAAATATTCGTAATAAGGGATTATTTTTCATTTTTTCGCTTTAATTTTTTTTTTTTTAATTTTGATTAAATTTTTTAGCATGAGGTATATTTTTAATAAGTTTTTTTTTATTCATAAGATTTAATAATAAAATTACTTGATGTAAAATTTTAAGACAATTTTTTTTTTTAGTTTAGTTTACGTATTTGCTTAGGATTTTTTTATTCACATCCATTAAATTTAAATATAAAAAATTATGTAAAGTAAATATCCGCGTATAGCATTAAATAATAAATTACATTTTTAATTATATATATAATTTAAATATTTATTCATTATAATTAAAGATTTAATATTTTCTCTAATTTTTATTATTTTATCGATTTTTTTTTCAATTTTTATTAAAGGCTTATTTATTTTATTTAAAATAAATACGATAATTTGAATGAAATAAATTATGTTAACGAAATAGAATTCCAACTGAAATTATAGCACTCAGTTTCCCAAACAGATAAGCGAATAAGTACCTTGACCAACCAAGAAATTTGCAGAAAAGCAGTGCCGGATTTAAAAATTTTGCGCTTCATGCGCTTTACTACGTCACGCCCTTCTCTAACTCTTGTATAGATGCAAGCGTCGTGTTTATTAACCCCTACCCCACCAGTGAAGATAACGCATGGTCATTACTGCCACAAAAATTTAAATGGAATTTATTTGTAAATTTTTATTATTTTAGAACATTGATTCCCTTCACATGAAGTGTAGCTTAATTAAAATTGAAAAAAAAACTACTCACTCTAGAAAACGTTACCTGTGTTAGTAAAATCAGGTTTCAACCCTGAAAGAAATCCGCTATCAACTCTGCAGAAAATCCGGTTCCAATTCCCGGAAAATCTGCCTCCAACTCCGGAAAAAAATCGATTTTATCTTTGGAAAAAACCCGCAATTTATCGTTAAATTATAAAGATAAATAAAATCAATTTTTAACGCATTTAAAACATATATCACTTTTTTTTCGAATTTGCACTTTAATTTTGCGCCCCTGAAATTCTGCGCTTCACGTACGTTCATGGAGTGCATGTGCTTGAATCTGGCACTGCAGAAAAGAATATAAGTTGTTGCCAGAGCTGTATCCAGAAATAGGAAAATTTAGCGGCCCGCCGAGAAATCCCATTTTTAATGGTCCATTTAGTATTAATCGGCCTAATTTTTTCTCTCATTTTTCGAGTTATGGGTGTATAGAATTTCTTTATTTTTTTTTTATCGAAGTTTGGAAATTAAAGTGGCCCAATTTTACCTCAATCGGTCCAAATACTTCGCGGCGCAGGGCGCACTGAGATTTCCTCGGTGACTCGCCTGCTATATCCGAGCCGGGTTGTTGCTTTTTCAGGCCCCCACTCTCCTAGCGTAAATTCTGGCTCTTCTACAAATGGTATTGGGTTTTTTGAGGTTTCCACGATGTACGTATTTTTCGTGAAATTTTAAAAATGGGTTGGAACATTATTATCTGATACATTTGCATCATTTTTGAACACTTTTTATAAATTTGTATTTTTACTCACTTACTTTTTTAATCTGCTGCTATGGCTAGAGGCACGGTAAGGTGATTACTGATTAGATTTGAGGAACGATGCATGTGAGTCTGAGGAACTTCATGAGATTTGTCAGGGATGGCTTACTATCTACGAGAAGTTGCTGCAGAGTAGAAGGTAGAGATATTTGGGACGCTGGATAAGAAAAGGTGCCTAAGCGTCCAAACGCTGATTTTACAGGGGACCAAAAAGATTATGAATAGTTCATAATGTATATAATATTTTGAGCAAGATGTTGACTTCACGGAACAACTTTAATTTTTTTTGATTCTGATTATTTTTTATGAAAAAGCATGTGTTCAACTATCCGAAATGACAAAAACCCAAAAATCAATTTTCGGACGACTATAGGTACTTTTTCTACTTTTTCTTATCTAGGCAGGGTGACATTTGTTTCCTTCCTTCCTTCCTATTTATATGCTTGTGATTTTTGAACATATTTTTATTTTCTTATTTTTACACGAGTTTTATACAGCGTTTCTCAGTTTATTAAAAAAAAAAAAATGTTCATTATGGTTACTTAATTAGATTTTTTTTAAAGCGTATGAAATTCACTTAAATATAAAAATCACAACATTTACCTTTACCATGGCACAATCAGCCATTAATTTTTGAATAATTTCAAAATTTTGGATTTTTTAAATTTCAAGTCATTGTATCCATTTTTTTTTTTATGGATTTTCTTTCAAAATAAAAATGTTAAATGTGTAACTCTTTTGAAATGCTAGCTTTTCTCTTTTCCAGTAGTATTGGAATATTCAAGTCTATTCTATGGTGGGAGGCGAGGTGGGGGGTGAGACGAGTCGAAAAGGCGCCGAACTTTCAGACCAACTTGGAACTTTCAGACCTACGTTCCTTACCTCAAAATTAGGTTTGGTTGGGTTTAATTTATTTATTATTTTTTCCACCGTTCGAACTTTCAGACTTGGAACTTTCAGCTTCTGCAAACGAACACGTATTATTACCTTCATTACTGCAAACGTACGGAAAGAACAAAATCCGGCACTAATCATTTGGATATAGCCTTTTGTAGTTTAACTTTAAACTCGAAAAAAATGTTATCTTTAATTAGAAAAAATTATTGGTTATTTTAAAAATAATTCAAGTGAAGAAGGAAAAAATTCTACTGGTAGTTAGCTCCGACCTGGCCTGAACGACGCTGAGGAAATTTAACATGGGGTTGGCCAAAATCCGTAAGAAAAGGATTACAAATCCATAATCGTTCGTATAATAGGATTTAAAATCCAAAAAAAAAAAGAACTGAAAATGATTTTGAACTTCGAAATGTTTCATCATAAAATTAATAACAAAATTAGAAATGAAAAATACGTTCCATCGTAAATCACAGTTACTTCAACGAGGGTTGGGCAAAATCCGAGACAAAAGGATTTCAAATTCAAAATCACTTCAGGAATGTATTTAAAATTTAATACGCGAAGTCCAAAATCCAAAATCTAGGTAAAGAATAAAGATAATGAAAAAGAAAACCAGAAAATGATGCTGAACTTCGAAACGTTTTTATTACAAAATTGATAAGAAATAAAAAAACAAATTCTATTGTAAATTACATGGGTACCTGAACCTGAAACATGAACACTAATAACCGGATATCATAACACGAACATTTTCGAATAAAACGGGATTTCAAATCCAAAATCCTAAATCCGAATTTTGAGATTTTTAGATTTTAAATCCTGCACAACCTGCCTGAACCTAAAATCCGAACACTGATCACCTGATGGCATAACACGAAAACTTTTGAATTAAAAAGTAAAGAATTTTGAAAAAATAGGATTTAAAAACCAAAATCCTAAATCCGTTGCAAAAACTGATTTAAAATTTAAAATCCGTTATGGGAGTGAATTTAAATCCAAAATGCAAAATGCAAAATCCAGATTTTAAGATTTTTCTGATTTTAAATCCAGAAGCATTTATATCCTAGCCAACTCAGTAACCCGTGCAATAGCATTCGTATGGGAAAACATCAAGAGGATCAATGCCTCCTTACTTGTAAAATTTTTCTCAACAGTTAATAATAAATTATACTTATATACGTGAATACATTAAACTAACAATTTTATGCCTTAATAATTCACCAATGTTGGCACCGTTGGTAATACTCAGTGGCGACGATAGGCGGAAGCAGAGGCAGCCATGCTTACAGGCGCCAAAGATGGGGCGCCATTGCCATGCGCCTCGCCCCAAAATACTCTGAGTTGAAATTCCTTTTTTTTTATAACTCTTATGTTCTTCACGAATGAAGGGAAATCACGAAACAGGTACAAAAATTTTTTTCGAGTGAAGCGCCTTCTTCCATTTTGCTTACGGACACCAAAATCGTATCGTCGCCACTGGCGATACTAATTAGCAAATATCGTGACATGACTTTATCCTTTCTCTTCATTATTGGCAGCAAAATAACAACTACCTGTATTTACTTAGCTATAAAATTGGGCAAGTTTGAAAATTTCGCTGGTTAAAAATTTAAATTAAAAAAAATTTCAAAATGTTGATTTTAAATTTCGGATTCATATTCTCTCACGATAACTTTTAGATTCGAAATCTTTCACTTCTTAAATTCAGGAATACGAAATCCGTAAAAACAAGAGAAACGAGTGAAAAAAATATTTTGTCCCAAGTCTGGGAAGTTGCTTCAATCAATAATCGTAAATTTTGTACTGGTTGTTTCCAAATTTAATGCAATATCTATCTTGCTAAAAGATTCACAGGAAATAGGTGAAGTTAACAGTCCTCGAAGAAGCGAAAATACAATCCTAGCATAGCGAATAAGGCAGCCAACAGCCAGGAGGCCAAGGTTCCTATTATTAGGAAATGATGGAAAAATTTTTTGTCCCCTTCCGGATATACACAGATGATCTATTTGTATTATTTTTTAAGGTAGAAAAATTTTTCAGAAATTGTAAGGCAACGAGGTAAGGGAATTTTATGGTTCTTCTTTTTATGGCTCAATGAAAAAATAAATAAAAAATACATCATACTGAAAATCTCCTGACTACATTTTTAAGATTCGAATAAAAATCGCAATCGCTAGATTCTTCTATAAAACTAATCATTCGATTACATAAGTAACTCATCTAATCAAAACATACGCGTGCATATCGATGCTTGCGATTCTATCAAAAAAAAATCGATCCCTCGTATCGTCAAATGTTTTCTTTTTCACGTAAAATCATAATATACTGGTTTTCCGCTAAAAACACGATACCGTTCGCAACCCCTGTGCGTAAACTCCGCCCTCTATTCATTCGAAAGCGTCAAGCACCTTACACTATTGTCCTTCATCTCGTTGAGTCACTTTTCAGAAAGTGACCATAAATACAAACCCCCATTGGTTCTACCACCACTTCGACAGTTACGCTGAATTGTATAACATTACGACTAACCTCCTTGGCCTTTTTTTCCTTCCTCACTAGTCTTCATCTAACCATCGAGATCTGTTATTTTTTGGACGCTGGTGGATGCGTTAGTACCCTCCGTGTTGCAATACTGTGAAGGTTGTGCGGAAGTTTTTTGCGATTTTTGTCCCGCGAACTGTTGTTGCGTGTTTTTTTAACAAACTTTTCTCAATTCTTTGATCCTGTTGGTGATTGAATTTGCAGTTGTCAAAATGTTCTTCGAGTAAGTTCTATTTTTTTTTAATTTAATTTTTTTTTTAATTAATTTATTTTTTTAATTTAATTTTTATTTTCGATATTCACGAAATTATTTTGAATTTTTTGTTCGATTTTGGAACTATAATGATCGGAATTAACTCTCGAAGAGTTCGATGCGGAACAAATCGGTGCAATTTTTTTACAATTTTATATTTAAAAAAAAAAATTATCGAAACAATCTTGATTTATTTTTACGCAAGAAAATTATTTTTTTTGGAATTCATGAAGTCTTATTGACTTGATTTTTTTTTCATATCGAAATCTGATTTTTTATTTTTTTTTCAACGTTGTTACGCAATTCGTATCTCGTAATTCATCGATAATAATAATGCAACATAAATTGAAATTATATTTAAGCTACTTTTCGCGTTCTGCATGTTCGAAAATCACTCGCACTAATTTCAATCGAGTTTTATTTCGATTAAAATGGCATCGCGCCGAAACATGTAATAGTTTCAATCTAAATAAAACTCGTGTCTAATTAGTAAAAGTGATTTTCAATGTTTTCACGCCAAAGATGTTGTAATTTCGACTTCGACATTGTCTATCTTCCAACCAACCCTTCGCCTTTTAAAATCGCTTATTCCGCTTCGATCTCGAACAACCGAGTTACTATCGGTACAGCGGGAGGCTTGAATTATCTCATCGCTGAATTACGTAGTTACGATAAACATTTTGGAATAAAGATTAAACTCGATAATGAAAGAAAAACGAAGTGAACTTCAGTTCAAATCATCGGACACCCTGATGTTAAAATTTACGTCCTGATAATCTCGCGAAACCCAGGGACGAAGGAAGAAATAAAAGACCGTACATAAAAACAAAGTACTCGATAATCGGTCAAACGTAATTCTAATTATTTCAATTTTTTTCGCCAACCAAACAAAAGTACCGAGTACCTTTGTAGGTAAATAAGACGTAATTAATTCGTTTTTGATAAATAAACTCGAATATACCTATCCACGTGTATAATGTATAAGTGTGACTGGTTTATTATTGAAAACTTTGCCAATATCGTCAATTACTTTCAAAGTGTAAAGATGCTTATTGCGTAATCTATTAGCGAATATTTATCTAATAGGACAATTGATAATACATGAAAAGAATGTACGCGGAATTCGACAGAAACCTAACGCAAATTACGCAATACATTGAGTACACGGTTTGATAATACCCCACATAATTTTCGAATGATGAATCTCGAAGTTGTTTTTTTTCTAGTAGTCATTTGACACCTAATCCTAACCAGGCATTTAATCGAACGAAATAACAAAACTTCAGCCCAACTTACTCTCGTAAATTACTTGTACTATTTTTTTGAAAAATGTCTTTCTTTTTCTCTCATTATTCTGAACGCGAAGTATTCGGTTGAATTTTTACATTTTACAGGGAAACCAAATCATCGCCATTTTTTAGTAAAAATAAAATTACTATCATCCAAATTTCCAAATTAGCATCGGATTCTTTTATTAGGCATATAATACTGAAGTACGAAAGTAATTGAGAAGCTTGGTTCTAAAAATGACTTTATCCAAAATCAACTTTTTTCAAGAGAGCCAAAAAAGCGCAATAGATAGGTAAATAGGTGTCCGTACTGCGGAACAGGTTAGAAAAATTTTCCATACAAAATTTCCAAATTTCTTTTTCATCATGGAAATTTTCCTGTTTAAAGTATGGATAAAATTAGTTTTGACTCAAAGCCTGATTTTTTTGCTCTAAATTGAATTTAAAATCTCTGATTTTTCTAAGTAGTTTTGACTCCAAGATGCTACTTTGAACACATTTTTCTACTAAAACGAGGCCTTTCAGAACAACGGTGGTAAGTTCATCTGATAGCTCATAACGAATAGTATCCGAAACCGTACCTAACTCATTTCTGACAAAAATGGATTAAGTCACTTTTGAAACCAAGCTCTTCAATTATGAAACTGATATTTTCTATAGTTGATCTTTAAATCTGCATAACAAAATGACTCAAAGTCTTCTATAACCGGAGCAGAGCCTATCTCCGACCCAGATGGAAGTAAACGTTCTTAAGTTAATTTTTTGCAGTTGCCTACAAAAGCAAGGTTTCTCGATGAAAATTACATCGAGGATAAATCAATGTTCGAGAAATTCTTTGCAAATAGATTTCATAACAATTTTTTGTAAATCGCATCACTTCCTCGTAAATCCATAAAAACTAAATTTTTGCCACCAGTGCCGTAAATAGGTACGGGAAAGGTTCGAATATTATAACGATATAGACCATAAATATGTACACACAACCGGCACTCTCACGAAAAACTTTTTACCCTCACTTCGACACAAAATTCGTCATTATGCTTCAAAAAAAAAAAATTATAAAAAATAAAAAAAGTTAAAATGTTAAATTTTAAATATACTTACTTCTAAGTAAAAATTAGAATTTCTTTATTCAGTTATTAACATTGAATATAAATAAAAAAAAACTCAGTTAAATATTGAACTAAAAAAAAAATTAATTTCTTACGACTTCTTGAAAATTCAAATTACTCATTGGTACATATTGTATCAGGTATAGTATAGCGTAACTAGGAAGTGCTTGTTTTAGACGAGACAGGGAGGAAACAATATCAAGTGTTGACGCTTTTCTTGATTTTTCATACTCTCCTCAAGCCACTCACTCCAAAAATGTTTCGCTGGCTAAATAAAAAATGACTTCATTTTTGATTATATTTATTCAAATTTACATTTTTATTTATTTAAAATTAAAACTCGTAAGTTTAAATTAAAAAAGTAATTAAAGGACACAATCGTGTTTTCTTGGTTATTTTAGAGCCGTATAATCGATACCTTTTTCTAACCTTATTGCTATTTTCCAGTATAATGCGTTAACTTTATTTATTTATATCGAAAAAAAATCTCTAGGCTTTCAAATACAAAAACCCCTCGCCTCCCTGTAATTACGGCACTGATCGAATATGCTGTATTTACATACGTGAAAAAAACCGTGGTGAGGGGGAGGGGGTAAAACCATAACTCCGGGCTAAATAATGAGTTATTATTTCCAAAGTTGATTGTTTTTTGGAAAGTATGCCTCTGATTCTCACATATTCCGAAATTTAAGAAATTTTTATTACAAAATATTGTACAAATGCGCGTGTTGGCACGAATGCAGGTAGGAGATCATTACCATCAACATACAAAAAAAGAGACGGAAAACAATAAATAAATAAGTGAATAAAAAGCAGGATACAAAAGTGGAAAAAATAAAACAAGATGCAAATGGAGGAGAAAATAATCGTAATAAAATAAATGAAAAGAAAAACGTAAGGTAAGCAACAGATAAACAATAGATAAAGAATCTAACAAAGGCGAGGAAAAATAAAAATAAAAACAACTACATCTTCTACAAATAGAAGACGTATTTACATACTTAGTAACACAAGGGCCCGAGCTCAGGTATAGAAATATGAACTGAAATAAAATATACTAATAATATAGTATGTAGTATGTACAGCTTGGGTACTGATTCTACGGTGTAACAACTACAGCTTAAGGTCTCTACTAAAGCGTTTTCTGTTAACAACCTACCTAACAAATAGAATATTAATTCAATTATTGTTTTTTATTTTTAAGAAATTTATGGAATAGCGAGTAAAAATTCTAAATAAAAAAATATTAAAATGATTAAAATGAAAACAACAATTTATATCGAAATAACTTACCTACTAAAGTACCTATAAGTATAAATACCCCTGATAAAAATTTTTTTTTCTTTAAAAAATATTCAAGTAACGAATGAGAGGCCTTTACACGCATTTAATTTTTCATTATTCTCTTAGACTAAACCTCATAAATAGAGATATTTGTCACTATTAACATCCCGAAAAAAATCCGATCAATTAACTTCCCCTTCGTCTTCAGTCACGTGACCAAAAGGCTACATTACCTTTTCAATCATTTTATATCCGTTAGAAAAAAAAAATACCCTACCTCACTTCAGATCAGAAAATCAACATCCAATGAAGTGTTAAGAATACCCACGCATAATAGCGCCTTTAACCTCTAATTTGTACGAGCACAAGAATGTCGTGTTCTATTCTGGCCAACGGTGACCCATTAATGTACCTCCGTACCACCACTGCTCTGATCGCAGGTGAACGTACGGCTATTTATGGAACACCCAGTATTCATACGGTACATTGTCGGTCGCTACAGGTGATAAAGGTGTTGAATGCGTGTAATCGATGGTAAAATGATTTTTTTGGCAAATAAATAAAAAGTATTGAAAAAAAAATCCAAAATGATGAATCAATTTCTTCAATATAAATAATTCTACGTACGTGAAGATGAACGAGAAAATGGATTTATTGATCAAAAATGAACTTTCACAGAAAATGCGATGAAAGTTGAACTTGGATAGATTCGAAATTTTTGAAATGTTTTAAGTTTGAATCAAAATTAGTCCTGGGGCAAAAATTACTTTCGAGATGACTTTTTAATTTTTTCAAATTCGATGAAAATTTCCAAAAAATTTAATTAAAAAAAAAAATTTAATGAAAGTTCGAAACGTGAATCTAAATTTAAATTTCTGAGCTTCGGATGAATTTTTATATTTTATAACGAAACCAAATCATCACAAGGTCGGAAGAAATCTGCCTCCCTTGCAGTCCTCTTTTTTTCGGTTCCGTTCACGTTGGAAAATTTTTCCAAAAATGACTGAACAACCTGAAACACTATTTTTATGTCCAGATTCATTTATACAAATTTGTGTAACTGGAGTTTCTAAATATTCGTTGCTCATTTTATTAATATCAGCATTGCCTGACTCATCGGTAGTTTCAATTTTGTTATAATAATTTTTACTGCTGCATCGTTCAAAATGCGTAATAATTTTTTCAGTTTTCTTAAGAACTTCATTTAACTTCTCCCAATGCCGGTTTTAGCATCGTTGTTTGGGAGGGGGTGAGGGGTGGGATCAGTTTCATAAAGTCAAGCGGGAAATATTGTAAATAGTTTAAAATTACCAAAAATTTGATTATGTACTAAAAAAAAGTGTTGGGTTCTTTCCGCTAGTTACATTTTAATTAAAAAAAAAAAAAAAAACACCTAACAAAGCTCTTGTGGGTTAGACATCCAAGCCCTTTTAATTTAATTTATTTTTTAAATATTAAATTTAACTTTTTTTAATAATTAACTTATTGATAAATTTTAATATTATTGTTTTTATGATTTTCTAATTTATTTATAAATAACTTTCTAATAAACTATATAAATAAATTTTTTAAAATAACTAAAATTTTTTTTAATTATTTCAGAATTAATACCTCTCTAAAACCGGTTATGCATTCTCCTTTTTTTCACTTAATTTTTCGAACTTAATGCGCTCAACCATTATCTTCCATCCGCCATAATGTTGCAAAAATATAAGCACTCCAACTAAAATCTCAAAACTTTAAAATTCAAAAAATAATTCACTTATAAAAAATACGATTCTCACCAATTAATAATAATGTTGGAAACTAATATTAAGAAAAAAAAAATTAAAGCATTCATTAATATGGGGTAACTAATAAACTTCAAGTACCTACAATAATTCAAATATTAAATCAATACGAAATCGAATTATAAAACCACGAATAAATAAAAAAATCAATATAAATGAAGTTAAAATTAAATTTAAAAAAAAATTAAATTAATAAAAAAATATTAAATAAATTATATCTATAAATTCAATTAAAATAGAATTAACGACTGGCATAAAAACAAATAGAAAGAAAGAATTGGCTCAGTAAGACGGACAGACAGTAGAAAATGTACATATTTACGATTCTAGTATTTTTGCATTAATTTTAATAAAATATCATTTCATAATTATCTAGGTACCTAATGAAAAAAATTTTTGAAAAAAAAATCTACTCCAAATATTTTGTATCATTTTTATATATTTTTGGTAATAACGCGATAATATTGGAAAAAACTGCAGCTCTCAAAATTTCGCCACTCTAGCTACAGCCTATAAACTCTATATGCGAATCCAGCGCTGAGGGGTTAATTTTTCGAAAAATACTATAACACAGTTGGATATCAACTTCGTCAGCTAAAACTTACTACAACTATCTACAACCTTTAGTGGTACGAAATTTCACTCATCTAACCTATTTTCGAAAGATTTTGTAATTTACGCCAAATACCAGTATTTTGGTGGTGGGTTAATTTGTGGAAAAATGCTGTAACCAATAACTAGGAATGAATTCGAAAATCCTTCGTAACTGGTGTAGCAAATTTCAGCTGCCGAAGTTGATATCTAACCGAGTTATAGAATTTTTCAAAAAATCAGTTTACAATCTCCCCCGCCAAATAAAATTCAAAATACCCCTTTTTTTTCTTTTCACACTATATTTCGTTTTTTTTTCCATAATTTTGTCCAGCTTTTGAAATTTTGAACCCCCCTTCCCCCGCTTCCTTCATATTAACGCATGCAACTAAAATTTTTATTGTGAGTCAAACTTTGCCGCGTTGAAATTGATGATTCACTGTTTGGAACTTCGCTTCGTAAGTCCTATTCTAATAGGGCATCGCATACGAGATTTATTATCAGTTTTCTTTGGCGTTTAATCGCGAGACAATTAAAGTAATTTTTTTTTTCTTCTATTTGTTTACAGCCCAAGGATGGAATTACAAACAGAATATATGATGAACCTAAGCGGCGCAGATGCTATTCTAGACTTGAGCACGAACGATTGCGTTCTAGATCTGAGTAAAACTGCCAGAGCTACGCCTCCGATACGCCAAGATTTTCCACAGTTCAGTACAACCCTCAACGATTTTTTCGTTACGAATGGGTTCTGGCGCGTGCCACCATTTCAGAGTCATACGCATTAAATGTAAATCACGGCGTCGCCAACCCGGAACCTCACGACACTACTCGCGATTCTCCTTCTTCTTACTGCAGTAGCAACACTTCTAACGAATGCTACTCCGGCTCCGACAACACTAGATCCCGAACCAAGAAAACACAAGTCAAAGACCAAGCCTACTACGAAAGACGCATCAAGAATAATATAGCAGCTAAGAAATCCCGAGATGCGAAACGTCGTCGCGATAACGAAACAAGCGCCAAAGTCATCATATTACAAGCGGAAAACCAAAGACTGAGAGAATATTTGGCTGCTTGCAAATGCTCTGAAGTACACAAAGCGTTGTTAGGAAATTGCGAATCAGTGGAGAGTTAATCTGATTTTTACTTTTGAATTGCATTTTCTCGCTCATTTGTATATAACGAACATTTTACAGATAAGCTTCAACCAAATGATCTCTACGGCTTTAATCGCATGTGCGAAAACTTGGTATACGGTGATCCTATATTTTAACGTGCCATTTAAACCAATCTCCTCTCTCGTTATTTGAAAAAATACGAAAATTTTATCGAAATTTTTCGAGCTTCAAATTATTCGCGGAATTGCAACGTCGAGCGAAATTCCGTTCCGTTCGCCCGAAACGGACGACTTCACTGGCCGGTGCTTTCACCTTTAGCGAATCCCGCTTGCCGCCAATTCTGTTCGCATTCCACGTGCTGCACATTTACCGCGTCTTGGCGAATTTTTCCCAACACTTTACCTGAATTTTTTCCCGTTGTTCTACGGCTAAAAATTACCGGTGAATCATGAAGTTTGGCTAAAGAACGACGAGGAAATCACGCTTATTATTTTTTCACTCCATACGCGAGATCGGAGATTTGGAGATGGCACCTTTATTTATAACTGGTATATTTCATTAACATGTTAAATTCGGATTGTACGTTTCGAATAGTCAGTTATTAATTTTTAATTATCTTGATAATTCATTCCATTTATATTCATACGTATGTCATCAATTATTCAAATTTTTCATCCATAAGGTGGTTCTATTCTGAATTTAAGTATGAGTCCACGTAATCACGGATACCGAGTACAACGTTCACGATTTCGTAATGCTATTCAAATAAAGTCGTGAATCATATTTTGATAAATATTTTTACGGGTATACAGAACTCCCGAAACATATTTATTTCTACTTAAATTAATTTTTAATTATAAACAGTAATTGGTGTATACCAGAGTATTAGGGGAGAGCGGGGCATAATGGGCATGCTAAATTTTTCAAGTTTTTTTATAGCATAGTTTTTGAGTAATATTCATGCCCCAGTCTCCCCTATTTATCTATAAGTGAAATCATATTCGACTTTTTCGTCGGTACAAGCCAGAGAAAAATTTATTCAGGGTTCAAATCATTTCTCAAAAAATGCTACCCTTAAAATTATAATTAGAGCAAGTACTTCAGTTTTCAATATTCTCGAATTTTTCTGGAAAATTTTATAAATCGAACTAAATTAAATTTATCTCTTGTCTGCCTCAGAAAACATCAAGTATTTATTGATAAGGATAAAAAATTCAACTATCACTTTTTTCGAAATCTAGAGACCTAGATAACTGCATTAATTAAATCAACACTCTATTTTAATGCAAATTAGAAAGGATTTCCACTTCTTAAAAAAAATAAAAAAAATTATAAAAAAATAAAATGAAAAAAAAAATAATAATAGTAATAATGAAATAAAATAAAGTAAGTTCGCCTCTAGCCCAGAGCTGTACACGGCGTTTACAAAAAAAAAAAAAAATAATTAAATAATAATTTATAGCCATAATTTTTTTCGCGATTTTTACCTTTCAAGGGTTTCCAAAGCACAGGACCGGTTAGAGAAAATAAGAATCCTATGGGTGGGGGAGGGAGAGAAGAGTTATTCATTATATTCACTGGCGCATTCCGAACTTTTTTTGGTCGAAGCTAAAATTCAAAAATAAGTAAGAGGATTCGGATTTGACTTCGTGCTTTGGTATCTATTTTTACAGGCTAAAGAAATTTGAAAAAAAAAAAAATATACACGCATAAAAACGAATTTTATTGAAAACAATTGGTATATCTTAATACTTGTAGTTAGTACGTGTAAACAAAAATAGCTTTAAAAAATCAGAATTTATTCCGCTATGCGTTTAAAACTAATATTTTTTAAATTTAATCAATCATTGATTAGCATTTATTTCTCCATTTTTTTTTTGGATGGAGGGGAATTGGGGGGAGTAAAACTAGAAAGTCACCCTTGAGTGCGCCAGTGATTATATTCTATTGATTTTATTTTATGATGCTTCAAACAATCACTCCCACCCCTTCCCCCTCATCAGGTCCAACGTCCACCCGTTACGTCAGAGGAGACTGAGCACATTTCAGAAGGGGCTTTGACTTCTTTTTTTGTTGGTTGGCATTTTTGTATTCAATAAAAAATTTTAATGGAGTGACTGAAATTTTTCGAGATAGGTTCAGCCATTCTTTACTTAGAGCGTTTCAAATGGAGAAAGCATTATTCATGTAGCTTAAGTATATCACGAAATAATACTATTATGTCATGGTGCTGAGTCAGTGACGTTTTGGGAACCCTTGAAATATGAAAAGTGAGCAAAGATATTGTTCTAGATTTCAAACGATTGAAATTGATCATAGCCTTTCACTATGATGAAAAACTGAGTTTTGGAATTTTTATGATGAAAAACTGAGTTTTGGAATTTTTTTTAAGTATATAAAAATAGAATCAACGAACGAATTTTTTTCTAGTATTTGAGAAATTGAATAAGCTCTGAAAAAAATCCACTAAAAGCCTACTTTTTGGAGTTTTTGAGAAACACAAAATTATCGGATATCAATAAAGCATTTTGTAGCATAGATATCAGAGTGTAATTTTTCAACACTTAATTTGAAGGCTATAAGATTCTTTTTTGGAATGTACTAATAAACTATGTATTCGAAGGTAAGTTAATAAGTGGCACTTGAGCACACATAGAAATAGATTAAATAGTTATGAAATATTTTTATTTCAAGATTTTGTAATTAACCTAGGTATAAGAATTTAAGAGAAATAATGCTTTATTGAGATCTAGAGTAATCTTAACATTCTTCAATCATTCGACATCACATTCCATAATATACCTACTGCTGACATATTCTTGAAATGCGAAATTAAAAAATTAATCTTTCTAGATTATTCATATAATAAACAAAGCCATAGTACTCGGAGAACCACCTTATTAACTTACTATTACGAATAACATCTATTATGTGAATTTTGTTGATTCCGTTGATTTTATAATTTACTTAGATATATTTTGATTTGTTAACGCAATAAGATATTTTTTTTCCAATTCTTATATTGCGTAACATAAGCAAAACTTTAATTTGTAAATATTATTAAGTACGTAAAATATAAGCTGCAGATTTGAATTTTCTTTTTTTTCGATTCCGGCGATATAACGTTTTACGGTATAATAAATGATTTTTCGAGTTGCCACAATGCTATATGCCTTAACATTTTCCATACAATCCTTTGTTTCCTTTCCCTCTACAAACAGCTTCCATTTTGTCACGAACCCTCCTCGCCAACGTTATTATCTGCGTTCCTGAAAGAATTCCCGCGAATCCTTTTCAGCGTTTCTTTCCTGTGTATTCGGAAATGAATTTCTGAGGTAACCTATTCAAACGAACGAGAAACTTTTTGTGAATACGGGATGCTGATAAATTATCAATTCCGAGGTGTTTGTCTGTCTCGAGTATTAGGTAATTTTTCTTGAAAGAGAAAAAAAAAACTAAAAACTCGAACTATTAGTATATTTTTTGTTCATCGGTGAGTTGGAAAAATCCACACGACTCTTTAATTTATACAGGTAAGTACCATTTATTTCTAGTTCTATAAGATTAAAGAAAGATATAGTCTTGAATAAAAACTAAAAAATTTTAGTATTTAATTTTCATACTAAAGCATCCAACGTTTCTAACCTCAATAAATTGTTTGATAACTTTGAAGTGGTACTAACCCTTTAAGTCCACAGAGGCATCCAGTTTGAGAAATCTTGGTTTTAAATAAAATAATCCACTTATAAGAAATATCAAAAGAAACAAGAGCAATATTGGTGTTGATATATATGTACTTTTTCCAGAACTTCATCATTACTTTTTGATGTATTCCACCATATGTATAAAACTTATTACAATTTTTCTCGAAAATTCCGACAATCACATGGAATTAGTGATATTTTTCTTTTAAATAAAATGATAAGCTACTTAGAAATAGCGAAAAGTACAAAAGCAAAAATGGTTTTTGTATAATTTTTATCGGAACTTCATTATTTTTTTCCAAGAATATACCAACACAAGGTAAAAAAATTTACTGAAAAATTCCGAAAATGGCATCGAGCTCGTGAAATCTTGCTTTTCAGCTAAATGATATGCTATTGAAAAGTATTAAAAAATACAACAGCAAATCGCCACTGAGCATTCTTTTTCAATTTACATCTCTTCAGCCACATCAATTATGTCATATTCGACATACTAATATTACTGGCATTTCGTTGTCTTCATTCACAAATGAAAAGAAGTTGTGATCATGGGCGCAATCAAGAGGTGGGCTGGAGGGCTATAGACCCCAGAAAAAAATTCTTTAAAATTTTAAAAATCAATTATTAAGCATACAAGCGTAAATTGCGCAGAAAAAAGTAGTTCTATCTTGGTTAGGCCCCCTTCACCTACAAAAAAGTTATGGCTATGCTAACAGAGAAAATATCAACCTCATTGGTGCTGTATGCAAAGTAGTTTTGGAATATGACTTGAGCTTCTGTATTTTTTGAGATTAGTTGCGCATACTTTGGAGCCTATTTCCGACATGAATTCGATTGTTTTTCTGAAAAACTTCTATATTTTCTCTTAGTGTTTCATTTTGTAATTCTTTCTTCAAAAGTTTTTTTTTTTTAATAACACCAGTGTTGCTTTGTTAATTGGGAATACGTTTCAAAATTTTTCTACAATTTCAAATGTTCCTCCTTTTTTTTTTAAATGTTTTTACAGAGTTTTTCGATAAATGCTTCAAATCAGTCTAATTTATTTACCGAAAGAAATGTTCTGTCATTTTGGTTCTATTCGACACACTTTACTGTAGGTCGGAAATATAGGTATTGGGTTTGGATGAAGCGCCTATTTTCGGCATTCTTTTTAATAGCATACAAAAAATTTTGAAATTTTTCCGATTTATTGTGATGGGGCATGTTCAAAGTACTAACAAAATTTTTCCATGGGAACCTTCAGTGAACTGAGAGTGTTAATGATAATGTTCTGAAAAAGCTAAGTCTAGTATAGTTATGACTTATGAGCGATGTTTTTAATGAGAAGGAAAATCACAGTGTAGCCAATCTCTTCAAAAACCCATTAAAAGTAAAGCCAAAAATAATTCTAATAAATGAATAACAAATTTCCATCAAATAAAAAAAATTACACAAAATTAAGATGAAGAAAAAAATTTTATTTCTTTTTTTTTTATTATTTTCCATAGAGATGAAAAATTGAAAATTTTATCTTTCGAGAAAACCTATTGTGGGATATGATATTCGGGAAAACGAAATGGGGAATTGAAAATCGAGTAATTTTTCATTAGGGGAAATTATCTTTTGGGAAAAAAATTGGTTAAAATGTACTATAATCTAGTGGTATAGGTAACAATATTACTTACATCAATACGATTTCTCGATCTTCAGGCTTCTCTTAGTTTACCTTGTTTCAACATATACTCTAATTGTGCAGACGAAATATATGACTCTTCGTCAGGATTTTCCCAACTGGAATCATTTATTTTTTTTATTTTTTTGGTAATCGTTTTGTCTTATAATAAAATAGTTAGGTTGTTAATTAGAAATGAATTAAGAATGCGGTACATTATCTAATCAATTTTGCGGAGATGCTAAAGTATCTGCGAACATTATGCTATTAAGTGCTGATTTGATTTAAAAAAAACATCAACCTCTCCTTGCTCTTGACTGGATATAGAAACCAAATTCTTGTTTTACTATGGATAAGGAATTATTCTCAAGTTAAAAATTTTAATTCATTTAATCATTCCATAGTGCTGTCTCTCGCTTTTACACCTGCGACGCTTCGGACATATCAAGGGGCGTTACCTCAGTGAATTATGCTATACTGAAACACAAACTCATAAAGAGCAATATACCTTGACGAAATGTTTCCTTAAACATTGCTGTGCAAGGTAATAGTACATAAACTGATAATGATTGATTTTCTATCATGGCCTAGGGGGAATGGTAACTAGAAAAATATATAATTTTTTCCAACGCATTTCCTTCAAAATGGCGATTTACAGAGTCATTTGAAACTTTTACAATCATTTTCAAGGTCAAATTTTTAGTAAAAAAAATGTGAAAAAATTCATACATCAATATTAATAATTAAATAAATTAAATAAAGTAAAATATAAATAGATTTAAATAAATAATTTTAAATTATTATTTAAACAATTTAAAATTAATATTATATATTTTTTTAATTATAATTTATAATTACTTAAATATAAAACGATTTTTTTTTATTAATTCAATTTTTAATATAATTATATTCAATAAAAAATAAAATAAAATTATTAATATATTTTTTTTTATTTATTATTTAATCAATTTAAAATTGATACTATATATTTTTTATTTTTTCAATTAAAATTAATCATTACTTAAATATAAAACTAATTTTTTTTATTAATTCAATTTTTAATATAATGAGTACCTCTTCCTCCACACCATATTTCAAGTCATTTGGTTAAAATTAGGCAGAGACAGGACACGGGTGTGGTGCCCTAGTGTCGTTTCATTTGAAAAGGTGAAACTGATCAAAATTTAACATTTGTTTAAATAGACGCGTTTTGGTTTTTTAAATTTTTTGAGAAAACTATAAGGTTTAAAGAAAAATTCATCATAGCTTAATTTTTAGAGGATAAAATTTCCTATTCAATGATATAAATATTACTATGTTTTCATCACCAGTAATGATAAAATTTGAAAAAATGAGTTACCACAATGACGCACTACCTGCTTCATATAGTTGATAAGCTACTTTTAAAATTGTGATAATCATTTTATAATAACAATTATTTCTCAAATTTAATAATTATTTTACAAAATGATTTTATTATTAAATAAAATTGAACAAATTACATACTATTCAGCTTAAGAATAACGTTCCTGTTTATATGCATTTGCGGATCTTTGGGAAAACGATGCAATGAGAGATTTTCATCAGCTCCAAACAGAAAAGAGAAAAACAGAAGCTGATATCAATTCTAATTTCTACTGAAAGTACTTTAGTATTTACTAATAAAATGAAAAAACATCTTACCGACCTTTTTTTTTTTACACTGAGGGGCTGAACATTGCTTCCTACTTCTAATCCTGCTACCAGGACCAGCATAGGAGATCCAATCATTGACTTTTTACCAATGTCTTCTATTTTAGAACTGAAATGTTCAGTACTTTTTACAAGCACGAAACATATTTAAAATAACGATAATATATACAGGGTGTTCCGTTTCGGGCGCACCACCCGCAAATGGCAGATAGGTCAACTTGAGTTGCATGCATGTACCATGATTTGCCTGCCTAAAAATCGAAAGGGGCCGAGATATGTCAGACTGAAACAAAAATCTGAAAGAAATTAATTTTTTTTACGAGTCATTTTCAAAAAATTCATTTTGAAAATTTTTATTTCACCAACTACGAATGATAAGAAAGCGCGGTTACTTTCAACTCGCCACATTTTGTAGGGGACACATTTCTCATCAATAAGAAAGTTTTAAAGAGGAGCCTCGATAGAGCAATTTGAAAAATTATGTTCAAAAAATAAAAAAATCACCATATTTTTCTCATGTTTTTCCTTACTAATGTCCTCATATCTTTTCTTCTAGCTCCCCTATCCCCACCATTTTTATACCAAAGAAATCTCACGACATGCTTCACGAGTTGAAACTAACCGCATTTTCTTGTCATTCGTAGATCGTGAAATAAAAATTTTCAAAATGAATTTTTTGATAATGACTCGTATAAAAAATTAATTTCTTTCAGATTTTTTTTTCTCATTATCTAAACTATGTAGGGGTACTCAGTACTTACCTACTACATTTTGTAGGAGACACATTTCTCATCAATAAGAAATTTTTAAAGAGGGGTCTCGATAGGACAATTTCAAAAGTTATTTACAAAAAATTAAAAAATTCGCCTTTTTTTTCGCATTTTTTCGGTACTAATTTCCTCATATCCTCATCTAGCTCCCCTACCCCGCCCCCCATTTTTACACCAGAGAAACTTCATTGTATACCTCACATACAAAAGCAAGCGGAAAAGTTTTATCGTCTATATAAATTTTTCTATTTCATAATCACTGCGAGCAATTTTTTTTCAAGCTGGCATATCTCGGCCCCTTCCGATTTTTAAGCGGGCAAACCATAACACATGCGTGTAACTTGAGTTGACCTTTCTACCATTTGCGGGTGGTGCGCCCGAAATGGAACACCCAGTATATTATATATATTGTAAATTATGCGCCGTGTACAGCCTGAATGAATACTGAATGAGTGTCTTAGTGTCAACTGTCAAGTGATCTAAATAATTAATACTAAAATAAACAATATTAATTTCTATTGTTATTGGGGATGAAAATATAAAAATGTTTACATCTTTGGAAGAGAAATTTTATCGTCTTAAAAAAAAGTTTTTATGAATTTTCCTCTAAATGCCCTTAATTTCTCGTAAAATTGAAAAAAACGAAATTGCTTTCATTTAAATCAACGTTTAATTTATTCAGTCTCACTTTTTCAGAAGTTCCACTATAATCCACTAGAGGCCAACTCTATCGATACCTGGCCCGAATAACTGGCTTAAAAATCATATTTGACATGTAGTAATTGGAAAATATCATGAAAATGAGAAATTCAGCCGGTGGCATTTTCATCATCTTTAAATGAACTAGAGCCTTATAACGTATCATTACAACCCATGAATCCAACACCTCCCTCTTCATGATAAATTTTAATTATTATGGTGACTACGAATTTAAACACGATTTGTCTAAAAAAAAGTAAACGGTGAAAGTACTTCTAACATAAACAACGTAAAACTCCAATAATTATAATCAAGATAATCAAATAAATAATGAAATCATCTACAGACCAGAAAGTAAAATAGGTGATAATTCAACGAAAGAAATTGTATACGTATAAGAATACCATCAGTTCCACTCTAACGGGCTGGCTGGTGTAATCTTTTCATCTATAATTTTTTATTGGAAAAAGGGCGCCGGATTACTGAGAGCTGAAATCTCGAATTCGACTTTTTTACTTTTAGAGGAATATCATAGAAATAATTATCCATAATCAACGAATTCCGAAGACTAAAAAGAACTGTTGATAAATTGACACGCTAAATAAACATACAGAATTCCAACATCTCGTACGAGTCCATAACTCGGGCCAAAATTAACTCTATTAATCAATTTCCGCTTTCGAAAAGTAACAAATAACGTCGAACCTATTCCAGCTGCGTTTACTCACCAAATCCCACACGTTCATTCGCATATCGTTTCTTAACGTCCAAAAATAAATGGTACATTCACCGTGAAAAATTTTTTTTTCGCACCTTTACCTCGGGATACCTCGAGAAAAAGTTATTTTGGTGTTTCAACTCGAAATCGAGTAATTACGTAGCAACGCCATCTACCAACGTCGCCGAACACTGACGCCGCTGCGCTATTTAATTATCGTTTCATTCGCGATATACTTTTACCGCACAGTACGCATTCTCAGTTTTACTTTCTCTGTACTCGGTACGTTATCGGTGTTTTTTTTCGAATTTATTTCCATCTATAAATTTTTTTCGAGCGATATTTCGTTTTCAAACGCGAACGTTTATTATATTCAACTGTTATGACTGAAGCCTGTGGTTTTCGAGTCATTATCGGACAAGATATCGAAATTTAATGAAAAAGTAAATAAACATATCGAAAGTCAAACTTTAAATCCATTTTCCGGAAGTTTCAAACCGGGGTCTAGGTCGCCGTCCCCTCGACCTTCGTTTTCTAAAGATGAATACGGAAAGTAAGTACCTCATTGTTGTAACATTTTTTTTGTTAACTTGTGTAGTGGTATGCACATGTTCGTGTTTGCCATCACACAGTACGCAATTTTGCGTCGATGCGTAATTTGTCTTTTGCTAAAATACCTGTGATATAATTTGTCGTTAGAAATAAGAACGCAAACCAAACAAAGGATGCGATGACGTTGGTCGTAACATAATTTTTTCTCAATTCTTGCTAATAACTTTTAAGGCTTCCCTTAACTAAGCTTAAAATTATCGCTAATTTACCAATAAAACATCCCTCTAATGTTTACAAACAAAAAATCACATCTTGCAGATAATAAAGTCGAGTTTATTACTGGAGCTTTTATGAAAACCTATCAACGCAACAATATCGATATAGCACTTAAGAAAATGGCGTAACTAAAATTTTCATAATTAATCAACACTCAACATGCAACTAATATGCTTCATTTCACAATGATTTCGAAAAATCCTATTTTTATCCGTCAAAGCGAATATTTTGTTTGTATTTTTTCACATTTCAGTCGATCAAGTTTAAGTCATTTATTTCAATGATTACCAAGCAACACTGAAATCACTCTCTTTTTTTTTAAATAATAAAATAATAATATTACCAATTACATGATTTTCACGTGAAACTATACCGTTATACTTCTATAATAACCTATTTTTGTTTCCCTGAAAAAAATTAATTATACTTGAATTTATGTATCTGTTATAACAAAAGAAATGCAAGGCAGGTCTCGACACGATTAAAATAAACGTGAACGCATTCATTTCTACATATTACTCGAGTTACATGTCCACGTTTTTGATAAAGTATACGTCACGATTTGATTACAATGGCGAATAATTTACGTCCATGTCTTGATACCTTATATGGAGATAATGCCTACCGAGGTAAATTTTTAAAATTGAAATCAGGAGGGTGAATATTGAAGACTGACATTTCCTGTTTCCTATAGTACTAACCTCTGATGTAGTAAATAAATGTTACGTAATGAAATTTAATAGGTACCTACAAAAAGTGAATATGAAAAATTGCGATATTTAATCAAGAAAAAATTTTTATTAAAGAAGAATCTTCTTAATTATTATTTTTGAGAGAGGGAATTATAATAAATTGAAAAATTTCAAATTTTACGAGTACTTGAAATTTAACGTTACATTAACCACTACTGATTCGTAGTGACTTAATCTAGTATGATATGTCTAATTTGGCCTTTTTAACGAATTGACTTGTACGAACTTGAAGCTATATCTACAGTATATAGGTAGATTAAAAATAAAAATGAAACAGAAATATAAATATTTCAAAAAAGGTAATTATTTATTAATTAAATTTAAAAAAGAAAAAAAAAACAGAAGAGTTGTACTCAACAGCTGAGAGACACTAAATGAAACGATTTAAGAATATAAATATTTCATGAGTGACTTGTTCAATAATCACCCATGCTTCGAAATATTTACTTCTTCAAGTTTGGCTCCAAGTGTAGATATAAGAAGCATCATAATTAAAATAAAATAAAAGGGCTAAAGCAGTGAAGGCCTAACAACAGAGTGGTGTGAAACTGATTCAAAAAATTTATTTTCGCATTTTTAAATTAGAATATCGAAACTTTTCCCACCACCTTCGTTAACACCGTTTTCAAAATCTTTCATATTGAAGGCCGAAAAACTTTCATATTAGTTATTCTTTCTTTTCAAATATATCAACGACAAAATAATGAAGTTTCATAAAGTAAAATACTTTAATTTTCAATGACTTCCTCGTTCAAACTAACAAAAAAATTTTTAAATTCAAATTAAAAATTTTTCTAGATAAATTCTAAGCACAATTCTAAACCAAAGCCGTACCTAGGGGGGTTTTGAGATGAGAATTCCTAATAAACTCAGTTCCTTGAATATTGAAATATTGTTAAATCGTATAATTCTTCTATAACAACAGTTTTCGAGTAAATTTATATTGAAATATGTTTCTTAAATGAAAAAAAAATCAAAGTTTCATAGTTAATTATTTATGACTACTCTTAGTTGCTATGAATCATTACAAAAAAATGTTGACCTTAAAGTATGTCCTGAGGTACGTCCATAAATTTCTTGAGCATTAAAAAAATCCTCCCCTGTTCCAGCCCCTTACTATGGTTGTAGACGTGCAAAACATAAGTCCTGAAAATAATTTTTCAACTCCCCTACCATTGATTTTTCTCGAGTACATCCCTGTCCCTAACACAATGGTTGGAATTTTTGATTTGGATACATATTCGCAGCTGCAAAACGCAGTTGAAGACTACGAAAAAAAAGTAAAGCGATATTAATAATACGAGAAAAGTAATGTTCGAATAAATTTATTAATTTATCCAGGAAATTGAGTTTTGTTTTTAGGAGGGGGGGGGGGGTGAATTGAGTGAAACGTAAAAGATAAGATGGAAAATGAATGTATTGAAAAATTAACTCGAAGTAACAGTAAACTGAATTAGGAATATTATTCCATCATCTAATAAAATGCTGATTTGAGGCAAATAATAATTATTCTTGGATTGACTTCTATGATTTTTTATTGTAATTAATTAGTTTTAAGGGGAGGCTTAGTAGTGGTGCTCAAATAGTAACTGAAAAGAGGAAATAAATTCGTGAAAAAACAAATTCAGAGCAAAAGTACGAGAGTTAGAATCGGTCACACCCTCGTAACCCACAAGCACCTATTTCAGGGTATCCGGGAAACCCCAACATGCCAATTTTGCCTCAACGACACCATTCGAATAAACCACCTATTATACCAATGCGTAGCCTTCCAGGAATGCCGATCATCTTATATATCTAGCCCCAACATCCCAGACGACCCAGATATTATCGATAAAATTCTGATTTTCCTACGAAGAACTCTCTTGTTCCTCGAAATCTAAATTCTCTAGTTTGGCGTAATAGCCCTGGCAGCTAAAAACGCCTTAAACACAAAAAAAAAAATAATAATAATAAAAAATATTATTTAACTATCTAATAGATATTTTAATTAATTGAATAAATAAAATTAAAATCGAAAAAAACACTTATCAGTTATTAAAATTCTGTATTACAAATAAAGAGCCACGAATATAATAGATAAAAAATTGTAGAAGTGCGTAAATCATTCTCGTAAACGAATATGATAAAAATTTTGCTCATTAGTTACTCGTTATTAAAAACGTGCAGGAATTTGTACGAAAAAAATTAAAAAAATTTTTCCTGCTTTCACGAGCTCCAAGTTCACTAATGTTGGATGAAATTCAAAAATTTTATTTTTTGTTTTTCTTCTTTACGACATGCGTGGGATCAGGACTAATAAGAAAATTTCAAAAAGTATAACTAAATTTTTCAATACTTAATCGACGAAAGAGGAGTTATAAAAACATTTAGAATTCCCTTCTGGAGATATTAACATTTTTGAAAATTTTCATTTATTTTTAAAATCACGAAAAAAGTTTATCCATATTGGCTCTTGAAAAATGAAAAATTTTTATGATAATTTTAATGAAATGTACGATTTTATGATGCCTAAATTATAGAACCTGAATATATTTCATTGGTACATTTGATATTACCATAAAATGAATGGAGAATAAAAAAAAAGCATTATTAAAAAATAAAATAATAATTTTAATTTAAATAAAACCAGCAAAATATCACTTATTGATTATTCAAGATTTTTTGTTTGAATTACTCATAAAATTCAAATTGAAAATAATTATTTTAAAAACTGATATTTTGAATTTAATTATTTACATTATTTCGTATTATGATTTCTTCTTAATATGCTTATTACAACCATTAATTCACAACACTGCGTCATTATCTTGAAACATTTTAATACATCGAATGGGAGAATTCATTAACGTAAAAATTTCTGGTTCCGGTATCGCCATAAAAAAATAAAATAAAATTCAAAAAATGTCAATTTCTCATTTCCCTCCATAGGAATAAAAATCACCGTTCATTCGAATATTTTCACTTTCAGACCACTGGCTGGCTCGAAGACCGAGCAACGAGGTCGCAAGGCACACTCTCACATATGTCGCGAAATCTTGGAATTATGCGAAATAATTTACGACATGGGACAGTACCAAGCCAAATACAGAGAAAAAGATGAAGACGAAGACGAACCACCACAAGATGAGGACTCACCCATCATTGTCAGATTCGGAGATTTATTCCAGGTAAAAACATTTTCTATAACCACCGTAATATTTATCTTCAATTAAACAAAATCTAATTAAATCGTGGCGCGAAAAAATTGTCTAAATAGCGCCTCTACGTCCGCGATTTGTTTTTCGTGTAGTAGGTAACGAGCTCATCCGGTCTTAAAATAAATACCAGTGACCGTGGAAAATATATTTCGACGTTTTATATTTACTTTCATTCATAAGTTTTTTCGACGTCATGTACGGACAGGCGACGTTTATTAATCGTTTCGAAGACGCCGTTAAAAATACCAAATGCTGTGAACAAGATTTTACTATGTATTCGTAGTGAGAAAGATGACGTAGAGGAGCGACGAACCTAGGGAAAAAATTTACTATCGGGATCGCCCACTCGTTCGATATTAAATACCTAACAATTTGCTAGCGTGTTTTTACGATGAATGAAATACGCAGCTCTAAAATTGGAACTTGACATTCGTCGTAGTTGGAAAGAACTGAAACAAACATGAGTGTTTTGTCGACGTAGTATAACGTAGTTACTAACATTCTGCGTTTTTTCGAGCCATCGTAATTTTACGACATTCGAATTGATTTTTCCTGCAACGTATTCCACCGATACAGCATTCATAAGGACTGACCTTTCGTAATATGTATTCGATTAACACTGGCGCCGTCTAGGCTACGCCAATCGTATTTCCTTTTTATGTAGATTGCTAAATACTACATAGTATACCTATATGAAACCATTGCTTTTCTTATTAACGCTAAAGTTCACCGACAACATTTAAAAAAAATTTCACGGTATAAAAAAATGTTAATGTGAACTTCCTATATATAAGGGAACAAATGCCCTTAAAAATAGTTAAGCCAAGAATGTAAAATATCTGCAAGGTAGGCCTTATGCCAAATATTTCGCTATAAATTTTTGGACACAGTCCATCATCGCTGCATGCCATGATTTTGCAAAAGTACAAATACACAATGAAAGTACTTTAATATCATTTCAGTGGTTAATGGATCCCATTTAAATTCATAATAGCCATACTCAACGGTTACGATAAAATTAACAAAAATTTTTCACGATGAAATGTCACTGGAATCAATGATGTGCAGTGGATGGGTGTTTTGAAGTAACGTGTATGTTCTAACTTGAAAATCGAATTGCAAAATAAAAATATATGAAACGTAGTCACAATCAAAAAGTAAAATGAATGAATACCTATGAGAAAAAATAAATTAATTGGTAGTTAAGCATTATAATAGGCTAGTAGACTGATTGACTAATTTAAATCAGTGAACGAATATCTTACCTAATTTCATATGCCTTCATCCACTGCACGACATTGAATTTCTGGAATTTTCGAATCTTAAATGTTATTCATGTACACAGTAGATATACTTCTTTTTGAAGAATGTACTTGCTCGTAGAAATTAAACGTAGCTTCAAATGATTTATCGAAGTGATAATAAAAAGAAAAAACATATCACATACCGAACAAAGCTTTGTGCGTTGTTTAAATGAATTTCCACGAGACACATTATGATGGTTTCTTTTCATGCCAAAACTAACTGTTTCTGTATTCTTTATGACAAACTGTTCGACTTATTCATAATACTCACCTGAAACCAATAATACATAGAAGCCGGTATGCTCTTTGAATTTGATGCGACTGATAGAATTTTCATTGTTCGCAATACCGAATATTTTTACGTTTTTCGAAGCGTTTGGTAAATAATAAAAAGTAATAAATTATTCAAGCACTCGCACTTCTTATGATTGCGATAAATCCGCTATAAAATTAGCCAATTCCATATTAAATCAGCATACTTACATAAGCTATAGTTCAATAATTTTTGTAACATGCTTTATGATAATTCAAATTGCCATTTCAAGTCGTTCTACAAGGAGCTAACATTATACGCAATTTATCCATCCACAAAGTTCACAAGCCTGAGTCACAAACCACATGTAAATAAGATACCGCATACTGAATCATAATTCGATATTTTCAATTCACCAGCTAATAAGGACAATGTTGCATTCTGTTGCAGATGTACACGAAAATTTCAAGTAAAGTCGTTGGCCTACTGCTAGCAGCCAAAAAACGCGGATTAGTATACTTCGAAGGAGAAATGTTATTCCAAGTAAGTTTCAAAACGAATTAAATAAATCACATTGTATTATATTGACAAATTTACAAAGTAAGTTTTTCAATATAAACTAAAAGAATGTTGGTTGTGAATGAAATGGAATTCATTGTTCAACGAAAAATTACGTTTCTCGCTGGAACAAGGTTCAAGTATGTTTCCAAAGAAATATGAAAATCTCTTTGCGAAAAAATTCTGGATACAGTGTTGTGACGATTTGACAAATTAGCGAACTTCACTTGCGTCGATCGGTCGATTTACCACGTTTATCGGATCCCTTGTGTGATTCTTTTTTGTCCGTTATATCGAACCCAGTTTCTTCCTCAGGAGGACGTTTCGCTATTATCATATTTTTATGTTCTTCTTCTATGTCTGGTTGCGGAGATTTCTTTTTAAGCGGAGTTTCTGTTTCCTCTGGGTAAAGAGGGAAACGTCGGACATCATATTCGTCGTGGGAATCGTCGTTCATGTTTTTGATTTCGAAGTTCTCGAGAGCTGAGAATTAAATGATGAAAGTTGTGAAAAACGCTAACGAGTAATTTTCCACTGCTGCGTGGCAACATAAAATAATCTAAAATATTTCATTTGCCTAGCACTCTACGAATTATTCTCTTTTCAATGTACTCAGTACATATTTCTTTTTAGCTGAGTTTTCAATCAAAAACGATTGCTATAACAGCCTATTTTCTTTCTGATTGAATCTATAAGCTGTAGTTCTGTATCTTAAGTTCTGTATAGAGACTATTGACCGAAATGTTGTTCTTCTACCTTTACCGTTACCTAATATAATCACGAATTTATAACATTTTTATGAAGGTTCGTGAATTTGTAATCGAGGGAAATACTGAATATTGTCTTGATTATTGTTTGAAAGATGGAATTGAAATTTCAAAGAGGAATTCGACTACAAAATACTAGGCTCAATTCCTATTCAAGCTATTTGATCTACGGATATTTCAAATCTGAAACTTGAAGAACTATGTAGAAATTGACTACGAATATCATAAATATTGCTATAATCAACATCTGGTCCAAAATAAGCACCGAATTGAAGTTTAGATTCGTTGAAGTTATCTGTGGAATTAGGGTGTTGAACAAGTTATTTGTTCGGCTATGGTGCTTGGGTTCCTACAAAATCAAAATGATTTTCACTCTGTATGTGATCGAATTAGGATTTTGAAAAACACGGTTACGGCTGTGATTATGGTGATAAAAGAACGAAAGAAGGAAACGATTATTAAGGATTATGGATATACACGGCTTGTTCTAGTTGTATCCAATAAATAACCAAAAATGTTTTGATCCTCTGAATTTACACGTACAACATATATGTGGATAATCATAGTAAACCAATAACTATCTAGTAAATAGGTGCTCTTACCATTTTAGTTGTTTTCCACAAATAATTTCATGCAAGGATGATTGGCAAATCTCATGATCATGAACAATCATCTAACAAATCTGCGTACATAGGTAGATGTATTGTGTCTAATAATTATTTATTTTATGCGTGAAATTCTGAAAAAAAAAAATTAAAAATACAATGTATTTTTACCAAACAGTGGTTATTTCCTAAACCGTGAATCTACACTTATTATTCCAAATCCATTTCGTTGAAATTCATGTTTAACATGTAAGTGCGTGCGAGTGGACGCACCAGTATACCACTGTACCTTCAGTCATGGTATTACGGAAGTTAATGATTCGCCGCCTTCACCGGTCCATAAAATAATATGATAACTTCATTAGCATTCAGGAAGTACTTGCCATTTACATGTTTTTGCTCACCTAAATGTAAATATTATACATACACATGCCTTTATTTCGGAGAAAATATAATACATGTATCATGTGTATAGGTACCTATTGCTTAAGAAAAATTATACACGATAATAAAAGGGACGAAAATATCAATTTTTCAATTTTGATTGCTGACATTACATAATTTTAAAAATTTCATAATTTCATTTCTTTTTTAAAATATACATAAATGGGTTTTAATCATTATGTTCAAAATATCAAGACTTATCTTATTCATGCTGTATAAAAACGAGATTCAAGATTTCATCTCAAAAATACCTGCAAAGTTAAGAACGTAACACTCAATACACATAGAATCATCTCGAGGAAATAATAATATGTAGTTTAAATCTTTAAAAAAATAGTTAGACAGACGCTGACGTACCTACTCAATAGATCACCTCTGAGAAAATACTTAAGTGAATTCCAATTAAATATTACGCTCTTCACTTACATAAATCGCAAAATTTTGCGAATATTTAATACGTAATTTTCGCACATATTCAATGGCTTTCACCATTTCAATCACACTTTCACTCGAACTTTCGCACCTCCTATAATTCTCATCAATAATCACCGGTGGGAAAAAGAATGCAAAAATTATTTTCGCATACCATGACTATTAATAAATACCCATAGTATACGAGTATGTGAAATTAAATACACTGGTATTAATAAAATTACCGTTAATTATTGCAGCGACGTGATGACGACGTTTTAATCGCACTAATGAAACCGATTGAAGAAATTCGAAAAATTCTACAACAAGAAGCGCCAGACATGTTGGCCTACAACAATACCGAAAATGGAGAAGTAATAAACTCGTGACGATTTCAACGATGAACAGCTACTTTTGTTATTTTTTTTAATTTGTGTACTTACTTGCGAATATTTTCCACACTAAACAATGCTGGAAGGCGATTTCGTGTAAATGTGTTCAATGGATATTCAAATTTGAAATATGATTATATTATGTTGGCAAGGCTGATTGGTTTTGTAATTTCCTTGAATGCTTTTAATGTTTGTTTTTTATAGTTTTGTTTTATAGATCGTAAGATGATTCAAGCACATTTCCATTGTTAGTATCTATATCGAATTTTTCGATTAAGTATGTATTTTATTCGAAAATTTTACTTTTCCAAATAAATTTTATGAAACTTCTATCTTTTTTTAATCTATGGAATATTATAATATTATTATTCTTTACTTTGCTATTTTTCATCAACGTGTCATGTACTTCAACAAAAGCCAGAGGCTTGATTTTATAAAACCTTGATCTTTCATTTCACGTATTTAAATTCAAAAAAAAAATAATAATAGTAATATGCTCATTTTATATCAGAAATAAACATGGGCAATTCACTAAAATAGTTATAGGTTTTCTTAAGGAGGAAACCAAGAGTAAAACACATTTCATTTTTTTTCCATTTGGAATAAAGATAAAAAGTTGGAGAAATTCACAGCAGCATTTTAATTCGTAACTCAAATTCTTTAATATTGGAAGCAATCATAACGATAACAAAAACTAGAGACAAAAGGAAAGGAAATTTTATCTCCTTTCCGGACGACTATGACGATAATTGAAAAATCATTAGTAAAATAAGATGATTTCAACGAATCTCATTCTTTCTTAATAAATACATTTACATGAAAAATGTTGAAACTGGTAAGATTCTCGATCTACCAAAAAAAGAGAAAAATATAAGGAATGAAAACACGCTGTATATCATTTTCAATGAATAATAATTACGTAAGTACAAATGTTAAGCATAACACATATGTACGTTTGATAAATAGTATATAAAACATAAACACGTCTTATAAAATAAGCAAAAATAATTTAAATATCACATCAAAAATAAATTCAGGCACAGGTGAATTTAATTTAATTTTCATTTTTAAATACTGTTCAAACGTACTCCTTACGAATTCTTTCAATTAACATATATTTGGTATACATATAACGTGTATCACTTATGTCTAATCTACGCTAAAACTTCAATCACCTTCAAGCTTTGAAAATTTGAAAGCTTAAAAAAAATACCACATCATAATTTAGCGCTAGGCTCCCAAAGCTCCTGTACCTTCGGTCATTGGTAATATTCAAATACAGACTAGTTGAAATTTTAACAAAATCTATCCGTAAACTCAAACCTTAAAAGGAAATTAAAACAGATCGTAAACTTAAAATAAATAAATAAAAACATTAATATAACCCTAAACAACGGATTTAAAAATTCAAGTTTTCCTCGGCGGCGGAGGCGGTGGTGGCGCGAGAAAAGGAGGAGGACTAATGTTATAACTCATCGACGAAAATTTACGTTCTTTCGACGGCATATTTTCGTAAATTTGCTTCGGAATGTCTGGAGGTCTACAAAAAATTATATCAAAATAGACTCGAATTCTTAGAAATACCATCAACTTATATTCGAATACGAACCTAGGAAAAAATACATCTGTTGGAGATTTATTAGTTTTTTCACGCGGCGATGAGGGCAGATTTAAGGCCGTCGCTGGCAGCGAGAGTGCCGAATGTGATAATGTTAAATTGACCGGACGTTCGCCACAATCGTTTGTGGTACTAAGAGGTGAGAGGACTTCGTTTGTATATCGTATATTCGTATACTCTCTTCCTAACTGAACACTTTTCTGTATGGACAGGCAAAGAATAATCATGTATATCATTTCTTGAAGTTTCAATTTTCAAAATAATTACAACAAAAACAATACCTGTTCAGCTAATATTCGTTGGGATACAGTTTGAATATACTGCTGAACGGCTAAATACACGAACTGGTACTGAGCTTCGGTTTGCACCATACCAGATCTTTGGCAACGCACCATTTGTATAGTCCTTTGGATGTCTATTTCGCAATTTAAACCTGAAAAAAAAATCGAACATAATTTTCAATTTCCAAACGTACTTTACAACTATACCTGATGACAAAAATACTCACCGTATTTCTTAATTTGATTAATTATCATATCAATCACTATAAATGTACCAGTACGTCCGATACCGGCGCTGCAATGAACAATAATTGGACCAATATTATCCAACGCATCGTGACGTACATTAACGTCGTGTAAGAAATTCAACACACATCCTGGATCAGATGGAACTCCGTGATCCGGCCAAGCCTACGAAAAAATCCGAATCACTACCTACAACGATAATTGCTTCGATTTATTCGTCTCATCTACTCACTTGAAAATGATAATGAAATATTTTTCGCTCTTCGCCGTCACAAGTGAGCGTGAATTCTCGCAGCATATAATCCGTATTCACGATTTCCGAATTGTTACGTACGGTAACTTTACCATGTTCGGCGGATTCTCCGACTTCTGGCCAATAACGTTCGCATTTCGACTAGAAGATTAGATATAAAATTGAAACATCGTTGGAAGACAGATTCGCATACAAAGTGGAGTCGAGCTAATACCTTTCCTCTTTCTACTTCTTTCGTAGTCATGACTATGATTCGAGAATTTTCTTGCCATACCATACCCCAAAAATCTTTTCGAGTGGAAGGAAGACATCCTTGGGTGGCGATGTAGAGTCGCTCTTTGCCTTCGGTACCGGCTTTAATATCTTCTTCACCCTGATCAACATGTTATCGAGTTATTAATTCGGTGCACAACAAATCGCGGTGAATTGAAAAACTCAATTATCGATTGTTTACTTTAATTAAATTCGCGTTTATGTAATCTGATCCAGGTTCGTTGGGATCGGCGTCTTTCAATTTAATTCTCGTATGATCGACTAAAGAAAAAAAAATATTAAATGGATTATTTATTTTAAAACTAAATCTAATAAAAAGTATCGAAAATAATATCAACTTAGAAATAAAATAAAATCGATATTTTAATTTTAATTAATGAAAACATTCAAAGTTTCTTTTTTTTTTTTTAGTTGAGTTCGAAATGGGATGGTTGTTCCAGAAATAGTTGGTTGAACAATGTTTATCACAATACCCAATCCCTCCTTCCCAGTAATTTTTTCATATTTGTAATTTGACTCAAATGACCTAAGAAGGGAAGCTTCAAAAACTTCAGATCTTCAACTATGATCTTGCCTAGTACATGCTAGTACGTAGAATGAGCCAAAAGAATAAACACGACTGATTTCCTGCCTTCCAAGTGTAAACATGCATTAAGTATTATTTGCACGAAACTACGTGGTACTTGGAATCCACGTAATGTATTCGTACTGCGCTGGAATGCGTCAAAAACTAAAATCAATTTTATGAGGAAAAAAACTTTCTTTAACGAATAAATCTGCAGTTCATAAAACTGGTTTTCCGGGCTTATATCTTCACGGATGAAATCTAAGACAAAGGTAATTTGAAGGAATTCTATTTTATTCTGAATTCCTATCTATTTCATACGAATAATTTTTTTGCATGTGTCTTAGATTTGAAGCTGAGAGATATGAATAATCCATAAACCTCTTTTTTAGACTTATCTTTTCGTAGAATGAATTTATGACAAAAATAAGTAACCTTTTATTTTACCCTAAATTTTCTCTCTGTTTTGTACGAAAAACACAGACTAGAAGTACAAGGACTGAAACAGCCAAAAACCAAATTATACAGTAAAAGCATGGAACAATTATCGTGTTCTGGAGTACACCTCTTCATAGTACCTTACTAGCAGTAGCATAGAGACGATTAACATCACGCAGGATCAAGGATGGATTGTTCACGTTCGCAAACTTTTCCACCAAAATGAACGTGAACTGAACTGAACGAAATCAGAGTTAACCAGAAAGCGAACGTAACTAAATGCATCTTTTTTTTTAAGTGAACGTGAACTGAACTGAACGTTGTTTTTCCCTCAAAAACGAACATAATATACAAAAGCATTAAAAATCAAAGCTGCTACTTTTTTTTATTATTATTTTTTTTTTAGTGAACGTAATAAAAATCGTTCGCCACGAACTGAACTGAACGAGAACAAAATAATTACGAACGTGAACTTGAACTGAACGTAGCTATTTTTTCAAATGAACGTGAACTGAACTGAACGAACAAATTTTCAGTAGGAACGTGAACGTCATAATTTCATTTTCAAAATTAACTGAACGTGAACGCGTTCACGAACGACCGAACCCTGCGCAGGATGTATCCCTTCAACATGAGCTCCTTCATAACACATGTAGAGCTACTCACGTGACACCTATATATGATGGGTTGCCTACTATAACTGCTGGAGAGGCTGAGGTGTAAAATTTTGAAAAATATATTTTTTATCATAGAAGTGAGCAACTTTGAAATTTTCATTTCATCAATCAAGGCAGATAAAAATACAATGTTTGCACCACAATGTAGGGTATGCAATATAGTATTACTGGCAACAAACTTTTGGCAAAGGAAGGCGTAGGTTCTACAATGACGTGCAGTCATAGCAAGTACTATCGCATAAATGTTCGGTTAAGTGGTGGCCGCGGTTGTGGTAGTAGTTGCAGTGATAATCGTAATTAATAATCAATGCAAGTTATTAACAATAAAAGCAAAAAATACCCAAGTTTAACTAAACTTACAACATTGACACGGATTTAACCGATGACAATGAATGAGGTTAGGTAGGTATGGAATGTATATAGCTAAATTAATATAAATACTCCATACTTTTGAAAGGTGAATTGTTTCTATTCGCTTAATAAATTTTTTAGTTGAGTTTTCAACTTGGGAAGGACAGCTCTTACAGTCAACCTAATCAGGGAAGGGGAGGGTTGGGCGGTGGGTGCGGTCATCAAAGCTTGGCATTTCAGACCATTTCGTATTCATTATAATTATGGCAAATGAACAATTTTTTAGAATATTTTTTCTCACATGCATAACCCAAAATTTGGTGAGACATTACTCACGTGAATACATAAAGGTATTTTTTTTTGAAATTTTGATAAACTTCAAAATGGCCGATCACTCAAATTTTGAAGAGGGTTGGAAGCGGGGTAAATGACTCAAAATTTTCGTTTTCGATCTTATTTGTAACAGTGAGTTGCGGACACCAACATATCCAAATTTAAGCTCCACAAGTGCATTTAGAGTAAAGTTAGAGCATAAAATGGCTTTCTGAGGAAGTTTTGAGTAACGAAATTGATGTTGCAGAGGAGGAGGGAGGGGTTATCGGCCTGAAAACGTGGTGGGGTACACGAGATGTCGAAAATTTTTTATTGAGGTGTCATACGATAAAATAAACTCGAGTGATTAACCTACTCCAATTTTAGCTCCCCAAGTGCATTTGAAGGGGAGTTAAAGCAGAAAACATTTTTTTAAAGAAATTTTGAGTCATGAAATTTCTAGAATCTTCCATATCTCTTCACCAAATCGACCTAGAAAGGTCTAACGTTGTATGAAAGGTTAGTTGATGACTAGGAAACGATCACTTAAATTTGGATAAAAATCGATCCGAAATGGCGCGTCGTCGAATTTTTGGGCAGCCTCAAATTGCTAGAATTTGAAAAATATGAGCTCATATCATTATTGTAGACAAGAAAGAGATAGGGTAAGAGTTCTCAGATTCATATCAGTAACGTTACGCTGTGCAAACCGGAACAAATCACAATTAAAAAGTCAGCTCCAATATTGCAGCATGGCTGCTTACGTTGAAAAAAATTTTCGCTTCATGTGAAAAGAGGAGTATTATAATCAACAAATTTCAAGCGGTTCATCGGTGAAAAAAGCTTTATAAAACATGATGGTGTGATTCTTAAAATGTCCGATAATCTTCTAACCCTCTGCACGTCACTGAACCATCATTGATACAAAATTGATGGCAGTGGAAGCGGTATGTGAGAAGCAAAATGGAAAAAATTTGTGGACAGTAGTAATTTTTCCATTTTTGTAGCAGATAACTTTAAAAAATGCTCTACTAATTCTGAATTTTTCAAATTTTTTATATAATGGGTACGGTACTCCATATACTTCATATTCTAGGAAAATGCTTCACAACAATTTACATCGGAAAATAACAATTTTCAAAAAAAAAAATATATCTATACAATAATTATGAAATTTAAGAAAAATATATTTTCTTTGGGATTTTTCAGACTTTTCAACGCCATTAAATCTATGTTTTCATCTAGCTTAGATCGAAAAAAAAAAAAAAAAACAAAAAAAAACTTTGAGATAAATATAATAAAATATCGCTACGAAACGACACAAAATAAAAACTCAGCTCCATCAAAGCAATACAACTCCTTACCTTTTTTTCCTTTTCTCAATGTAAAATAATAATTTAAAATATACTCACAAGGTAATATATTCTTGTATCTATTCTTATTCCTATTCTCCGGTTTCTGACCTTCTTTCCGAGCATACAAATGCTTACTCTCTTGTTCTTGTAAAGTTTCAAATTCCTCCCAGAATCCAGCTTTGCCTGATGTCTGTCCATTATCCTTCTGTAAAACAACACGTTTAAGTTGAAATAAAACCGTCGATATACACGAACGCAGCACATTCGACTCGCCAAAACTGATCAAAAATATCGGACATACCACGGATAGAAAAAACGGCTTACATCTCAAGCATTTAACGCAATACATAACCCTACGCATATACCATCGGAAACAATACAGGCGAGATTTTCGCATCGAATACTCAATTAAATGAAAACAAAGAGGCGTTGTGAAAGAAATTGCGTCGAATAAAAGAAATTTGAATCGGTAACAAATCAATCGCATAGAAGGTAAAATGCATTAAATGAAAACTCATTTCGTTATTAATTAAGTAAAATTCAAAACGGTAACGACAGCAATAAAATAAAAATCAACGACGACAATGAGGAAAATACATCGTTTAAAATTCCCGTAATGTTGAACGCATCCGATATTAATGATATCGCGTCTAATAAATTAATCGAGCGAGTCGTCTCGCTATTATTTCTCTTCCATTAAGCGGCGTTAATTAAAACCACGTAAATTATAAGTAATTCAGCAAATCGCCAATTTTATCGATCGATCTCTCCAGCGACCATACCTGTAGCTGTTTGACGCGGAAGTCGATTCCGAAAGCGTTGATTCTCGTAGCGTTAAACGGCTGCTTCAGATGAACCACTGTACCGGTAGTCTCTACCATCGGATTTTGTCTATAATATTCGATTAATTCGGTTAAACTGTCGAATTTCTCGCCTCCACCGACATCGTATTTATTATCCTGCGTAAAAAAACCAAAGCCTCATTAGTACCATCTATAGTACTGTAATTCGCAGTGGGATTTATTTTTCGTATCGTCATATCGAAGGTAAAATCGTATCCGTAAAAATAAATGGCTAAACAATAGGCTCGTGTTCCACGTTATTTTCACATCAGGACATTCGCAGCGTGCGTTTAACCTTTTTGTTATTCCATAAAGCCCATTATCAACGGCCAGACGTCAATCTTACTCGATTTTTTTAGTTCATCTTGGATGTTTATTCATTTTTGTCTACAATACAGCAATACCTACGTGATCAGATTTTTAACACTACCTTGGTTGGAAGTTTATAATTTATAAATGGCTGGGAAGTGGAAAAAGTTCTTCGTTTCCTTGTTTCATAATCAAGATCGAATAAATACATTTACTTTTCAATCGATGTTCGTATTTTAATCCAGTTGATAAAAAAAGCAAAATAGTAACAATCTTCCACATTTCAACATTATGAAATTTTTCAAAAATTTTATTTCCTTTTTACATCGCACGAATTAATTTTTAGATACTACCATAGATTGATTAAGCATACATAGATGGTCCACCGGTATTATATACGATTTTTTATCACTCATAAATGTTGAAAATGGCGCCAGAAAGTTTTTTATTAAAATCTAGAATAATAATTGAGTTAGAGTGTTCGAAAAGAGGTCATTCGAAAGAGCTTGACATTTTACACATGATCCATTTCAAAATATTATTGCTATCGATGTAAGTCTCGATTTATTTTAATAAAATTAATTAATTCTTTAGAGCGCCCTCTGTGAATGAGCTACAGTACTAAAAATAAAGTTGACTTTTTGCTTCGTTCGAAAGTTTAGAAGTAGCTCATTCGAAAGAGCATAAAATTCTGAATGTGTTTCACTTCTAAAAAATAATTGTCATTGATTTACTTTTGCCATTTCTTAACATGGCATACCTGATGAAAAATTTGAAAAAATTCCACGAGGTTCAGGAGTCAAAGGGGCATCTAAAAATATCGATTTCATATTTGTGCCAAAGCGTTATCACGGTTAAAAAAATTAAATAAAAGTGAAATACGGTCTTTGGTAGGGGTAAAATCATGGTGGGGGGTTGTAGTTTCAATGAAATTGGGTTTATGGCCAGATTAGCCATTTTTACCTTCGTATGCCCTTTAAAGAGAAATAACTCAGGGGAGGGGGAGGTAGGTCTCAAAACACATATTCTCTTTCATTTTATAACATGGAGGCTAATTTCCTACACAGATCACCTATTTTTAAACTCATCTGCGCGGTAAGTGATAACATGGAATGTTATCTAAAACAACAGGCATAGCATTATATTACATCTCATGCTATGCCTGTTGTTAAATCAAGATGAAAAAGAGTAAGAATTGTAGATTTTCTTGGAATTTTGACGTTCTTATGCAAAACTCGCACTCCATTATAACCGAAAATATTATCAAAGAAAATAAGTTGAGGTGATTTCAAATTTTTTTTTTCTCGATGCCCAATTGGTACAAATACTATTCTAGGATACAGACTGCCTACTCTAGAATAATAGTACATATATAACACCTTGTGAGTTCATTCCGAGTCTCCATAAATTTCGAAAAGGCCTAAAAAATTGTCTATAATTAACGAAATTTGTGCATTTTTTTTTTTGTTTTTCGATTAGTGGTGATGTATTTGATTTTTTGTATGTTTTTTTTTACTATTCTATTTTCATGGTAATTTTTCATGATGATAAACCTCACCACGCTCGGGCAATAATACGTATAGTGGTAGGTTTTTTATTGTACAACTATAAAAAAATTTTTTGGTTACATTTTATTCCATTTTATTTATTTTTTTATTTATGTAAGTTATCATTTATTTTCATTTTTATATATATATATTTTTTTTTATATTTCAGTTCAAATTTTTACTGAAACAGATTTCTATTTCATTTCAGATATCAATTCATAAAAATTAAATTTAACCCCTGTAATTTGAAAACCACAATATTCAAACAACATATTTCCACAGTACAAATAGCTGAACTCCAAATCATACTTACTTTAGACCGTATCATGACATGGGTAACTTTATCATCAGTACGAACGGAGAGCACATAATCACCGGGTTTACTCTGCGACTCTCGCACCAAAAAGCTTCCATTTTTACCTTTCTCCAAAATCAATTTCTCCGCTTCTTTACCGGATAAATGACCATGAAACCATCTATAAAATAGCAACATAATATAGAAATACCCATCACTCGATAAAATTACCAATCTAAATATCCGGTCGAAATGCCAAGACTATATCGCTCGTATGCTCTTTTTGTTTACGACATAATTAAATCTAGTATTCTTTGTTTACGCGCGTTCTCAGTGGATATTTACAATGACCATTCTGTCACGACCAGCGTTTAATCGCGCCACAGAAATCAACGACGTGAAACAAAACGTTCGCTGAAAAATCGTTACGCGGCTCTTCTATCATTAGACGATGATATAATGCGAAACAATTACACGCTTTGACTTTCTCCACGGAAAACGCAATTTTGGTCCAGTTCACCCACGTTCGAGTTCTAGCTATTGCCATTTTTGGCCGCTGGTAGACTAATTATAATGGTATTTATTACTACAGCGCATACATAGGTGTTTCTCATTAAGACCGAATTAAAAATTAGTTTTTAATTAAGCCAACTTACTCAGCTAAAAGAATCGAACGATGGAGACGTTCGAAAGCTGTTGTTATGATGATACGAGCCGGTGGCAAAGCGATTTCCACATATTCCGGCATTTTCTACCGGTTTTACAGCAACATAATTATGATAGAATCGATACTTCGATCACCGAGTGTGGCTTTTTCTATTTTTGGTTTGAATTGTAAGCATTAAGAATCCGTGTAACTGCCTCATTGGTGTACCAGTTTCTGAGTTTTTCAACCATTTATCGAATTATTGAATCGTAATTTGAATGTCGATTAAAAATATACGTAACTTTTTCCAACTCTATGGAATATCATATTATCATGAACTCAACAGTACAGTAAATCGAGACTTTATGAGTAATTTCGGACAAGAATTTTTAATTCGTGAATGTTAAGGGAATAGCTTCGCAAAGGACATGTATTTCAGGTTTACGTAAAAAACATATATACACTCAACATACTATTGCTTTCCATTCATCTTGAAATCGCATTTTACAAATTGTGATATAATGACTATTTTTTTTTTCTAAGGTAAAACTCATAATGTATTTGGTCTGAAAATTTTCTATTTTTTTTTTGCAAGATAAAAACCACTCAATAATGTTTTTGTGTTGAAAATTTTCATTTTCATTTCCATTTTTTTTTTTTTTTTTTTTTTTTTTTTTTTTTATGTAAAATCCACTGAATAATGTATTTGGTCTGAAAAATGTCCATTTACATTTCTTTTTTTTTTCAAGGTAAAAACCACTCAATAATGTATTTGGTCTGAAAATTTTCCATTCTTTTTTTTTTTTTGTAAGATAAAATCCACTCAATAATGTATTTTGTCTGAAAATTTTCCATTTTTTTTTAATTTTTAAATGTAAAAACCACTCAATAATGTATTTGTCCTGAAGAAATTTCATGAAATTTCATTTTTTTTTCAAGCTAAAAACCACTCAATGTATCTGGTTTAAAATTTTTCCATTTCCATTTTTTTTTTGGAGGTAAAAACCACTCATTAATGTATTTGGTCTGAAAATTTCCATTCTTTTTTTTTTTTTTTTTTGTAAGATAAAACCACTCAATAATGTTTTTGTGTTAAAAAATTTTCATTTTCATTTCCATTTTTTTTTTTTTTTTTTTTTTTTTATGTAAAAACCACTGAATAATGTATTTGGTCTGAAAAATGTCCATTTACATTTCTTTTTTTTTTTCAAGGTAAAAACCACTCAATAATGTATTTGGTCTGAAAATTTTCCATTCTTTTTTTTTTTTTTGTAAGATAAAATCCACTCAATAATGTATTTGTCTGAAAATTTTCCATTTTTTTTTTATTTTTAAATGTAAAAACCACTCAATAATGTATGTCCTGAAAAATTTCATGAAATTTCTTTTTTTTTTCAAGCTAAAAACCACTCAATGTATCTGGTTTAAAATTTTTCCATTTCCATTTTTTTTTTTTGGAGGTAAAAACCACTCAATAATGTATTTGGTCTGAAAATTTCTCATTCTTTTTTTTTTTTTTTTTGTAAGATAAAATCCACTCAATAATGTATTTTGTCTGAAAATTTTCCATTTTTTTTTTTTATTTTTAAATGTAAAAACCACTCAATAATGTATTTGTCCTGAAGAAATTTCATGAAATTTCATTTTTTTTTTTCAAGCTAAAAACCACTCAATGTATCTGGTTTAAAATTTTTCCATTTCCATTTTTTTTTTTGGAGGTAAAAACCACTCAATAATGTATTTGGTCTAAAAATTCCCATTTCATTTTTTTCCCAAGATAAATCCACTCAATAATGTATTTGGTCTGAAAATTTTCCATTTTTTTTTTCAAGGTAAAAACCACTCAATAATGTATTTGGTCTAAAAAATTTCCATTTTCATTTTTTTTTTCAGAGAGAGTGAAATGAGCTAAATATATTTGCGAGTTTCTAGAGTATATTTAGGTCGTTTTTAGGGTATATTTTAACAATATAAATGCTTAAAAAATGCTTATTTTCACACACTAGGCGTTTATTTTCAACGTTTATTGAGCATATAAATCCAGGCCTTAGTTATAAGTATACTAATAAGTAGTAACTAGTAGATTAATTAGTGAGTCGAATAAAAAAATATTATATAAAGTCGTTGGTTTCTGAGGAACATTTTTGTTTTCACATCTTTTTCTTCAAAATGCAATGAAAGAAAAAGTCCGTGGAAACTCTTAATATCATAATTATTGAACATACTGTTGATTGCACTAATCTATTATAAATACTTTGTTTCAAAATTAATTCATTTAACCTTTTTTTTTTTGCAGCCACATTTATGAGCTATTCCCTACAGACATTCACGAGAAAATAGAAGTTTAAAATTAATTTCCGAAACCGTCTTCTTCGTGCTTCGACTTACTGGGCTATAATTGGATATTATAATAACAAATGCGCTTGTCTAATGAATTCTATTATCGAGACATAAATTTCATACTGACGTCACGATATTGTATGTATTTAAAAAATGTCCAATTTTGGTTACACGCTCAAGGTTATTCGCTACAGCGCAGTAATTGTCAAAAATATGATAAATTTGGAAATATCAAAATAAAAGAATTACTCGACAACACGCGATATCATAACACGTCATAATTTTCCGCTATTCTTACGCTTCGCGATACGAAAAAGACAAATGATGAATTATGGAGCCGGCCATTCGGCGGATAAATCATGGCATTCTTTAATTACACCTTCAAGCGTAAATGCATCGAAAACGAGAACAATACGCGAGAATTCAAATAACAGGCGCGACCGCGATCTTACTTAACCATCAATGAACCCACGCACTAGAATATACGAAAATCAACATAATTCCGACGTAAATTCACGTCGTACCATTAACGATTCACGAGTTTAAACGAACAACTACGAATCCACGCTTATGGACAGCGGCAAAAAATATTTCGACGAAAGCATCACGATTTTAAATACCAAACGTGACCTTATGACGCCTAAAATTCCGCGAGCATTCCTCATCGAGTACTTGTTGCGCCTTCCACTCGATGGCTAAGGTAGAACCAAATGACGCCGTTCAAGACGTTCATCCCAGTGAATCGTATGTCCGATGTTTCGTCACTGACTCCATTCAACTTTACATGGACCATCTGATGTTACTTTTGCTTTCGATATCCTACGCCTTTCGAACAGATTTCCGATTCCAGTAAACCCCTCGTATGTGATTATACTTCAAGTATCATGCCACAGTACCTACCTCTTTCCATCGTTTAATTTCAACGTACCCGCTAAAATTCGCAAGCGACAATTAATCGCTAATGAAAACATACCGCGGTATAATTACACTGGCCAGGAAACATTCACACCTAAATAGAGCCGCTTAGCCACACAATAGGCTCGATGTTCAATACTATTGTCAAATCGTGACTTCCTCGCTATTAGTCAAGGATCACTATACGAACGAATGGCGAAACATATGTTAACAATCGCCAGCGCTAGATAAGCAGACACCTTCACACATACCAAAAATACTCGCATAGTGTTTACATTTGAAAACCCACAATTAGCTCATTTTCAATTGTTTCTTTTTCTCATACGTTCGCAAATTACCACATCGAGAAATTATGTAGCCCATTAGATAAAATTCACACGTATTTGTCTTCGTGTACTTACATCATGTAAAAATTATTCCGCTGATTTTCCAAATGCTCGGTACCACCAACTAATACGAATAATTCGCCGAATTAACGCGACAATCGCACAATCAACAAGGGCAACGAAAAATCTTTTACTACCGATGCGTATACCGTTCAAGGTGAATATACCACGTAATATCGATCGAAACCCATGTATACGCTATTTGAGTAAACATTTTTCGCAGAAAGCGGAACAGATTTTGCGCTATAATAGTCATCACGTAGCCCTTCGCCGTATCATTGGTCGACGTCGAGATGCATGGGTGCAACCAGGTTTGTATAGAAAATGCATACAAGGGGGAAATTGGTCCATCTGAAGTTTTACCAAGTTCAAAATAGACAAGCGATCGTGAATTTTTTATTTGAAAATTTTTTTGTACTTATAGTTTGGAATAAAATTTAAAAATGGAAAAATTTCACATGTAAAAAAAATATAAACCTACAAAAAAAAAATTAAATGAAACAAATGAGAGAACTGTAGCGCGCGATTCAACGTTTTCAGTGATCCAACGGTCTGCCCGTATTTTAATCCGAGTCGTTTTCAGCTCGGCATCAAACCCTGAAGATGGACGAAAATGCGTGCGAAATACGCATTTTGCCACTACGAGAAATTGAAAAAAAAATTCAGGAAGAAGAGAAAAAATAAAAAAATAAAAAGTTTAAATTAAATCAAGAATCTAATAATTGAAGAATAAATTTTGAATTTTATTACCCCATGCCTACCAATTACCCTATCTGCTCTCCCTACCCAAACGTGAAATATTTCCCTTTAGTAATTCATTCTGTCATCGAATAATAAATGAAAACAAGAAAAAATACATCACGAGAGATTAGATCAAAATTAGACGCCCGAGCGCTCTCACGGCAGCCCAACGTTTGCGAAAAAATTTTAAATTTTAAACTCTGCGGAGCGCCAGTGACATTAGCAGCCCGCGAATCGAAAATTATTTTTATTAGGAATCAAAAAAAAAATAATAAAGAATAAACAAGTTACCTTAAAAGCTTGGTGGGGATATTTACCTCGCTCAGAGCGCCTGTGTCGCCCGAGTTAGTGGTCTTATTTTACCTTCTTTAGAAGTATGAAAAAATAGATGAATAAAAAAAAATTTCGCGGAGCGCTCAACGGGCAGCCCACGCCAAAAATTGTTTGACGGTCTGATCAAAATAAATGAACGCAGTCCATCAAACTAGTACGATATATTTCTATCAACGAAACAGCTAGAAATCTATATATAATAATTACGAATTAGTCTAATATACCGGGTGACTACTTGATTCGAGCACCCCAAGCGCAAAAATCTATACCACGTAATTAGTATCTTAAGCCTTCCAGATATATTTCTCACTCTCCTTTCCCTCCTACCCCTCTTATTTTCAAGAAATATAACCAAACTTGACATTTTGACAACCTTTAATTTCTCTCACTCTTCTTGCAATAAAGGCTGGTAAAATTTTTTCAGTTTGTATCCAATGCAATACAACTTGTGAGTCTGTCCACAAAAATTATCTTTGGAATTTAATTTTCAAACTTTTTCGAACAAATTTAATAACTCTAATTCCAATTAATACTTCTAACAATTCCAATCTTGGGATAGTTATGTTCTTTTTTGTTGGTTTAAGATGAGATTTTGAGAAAATTAGATTACACGTAATATGTCGTTCATAAATTGTTGTTAAATATATAGTTGTAGCGTACACTAGGTTTGAGGCATGTGTAAAGCAATGCAACTCATATTCTGCATCTTTACTTACTTTACTTTACTTTTATCCATTAACGTGCCGTGTGCTGCAACATAGGCCAGGGGCACGGACGGAAAGGGGTTAAATTTGGTGAAGCAGGTCAATAGATGGGAGAAATTTGAATAGATTAGCTATTGTGGAAGGATTATTGTTGAGAAGAATGTTTAATGAGGGGGGTAGATTAAAGGTGATACGGTTTTGTTTGAATTTTGGACAATCTATGAGAACATGTTTGATAGTGATAGGGCTGGAGCAAACAGAACAGGAAGGTTGTGGTGTTTTGTTGAGAAGGTAGGAATGAGTGAATTTAGAATGGCCTATGCGTAAGCGGCACAGCGCAATTTCTTCTCGTCTGTTGGGTCGAAATGCGGTGGACCAGGGTTCGGTGGTTGGCTTAGCTGATTTGAGTTTATTTTCGTTAGATTATATTTCAAAACGAAGAATCCTGTGGTTATTCGCAATGAGATCGAAAGCTACGACAATTTATTACCTAGTACTTACCAAGTCAATCAAGGTTTGGTCGATGCAAAAAGTGGATCCTATGCTAAGAACGAAGAGAGACGTCGCCAGAAATTTAGCTATTTATTCAAAAATTCTGATCACGATACAAATGAAATCTCGTGAAAAGAAAAAATTTTTTCTTTTTGAACAGGGGGGGGGAGGTTGGAACTTCATGACTATGCCACTGGTCATATTCTTTATGAAGAAATGTTGTAATTCACAAATTGTAAGAATAAGAATTCAATTTGTAGGATTTAAGATAAAATTATATATTCGAACCAAATTCTTCCCAAATAACCGACCTCTCAACTCAGCTTATCGCACAGTCTGCAAAGAATATCATCGAATTCCTAGTTCAAATAGGCCTCTATCACTCCATATAAATCTACTTTTGGCGTGTCTCTAGCCACAGTGCGGGAACATGGCGCGTAAAAAAATCATATTTTTACAAATAAATGAAGAGAGGAGATAAGAAGGCGGGGTAGATAGGGAAGAGAAATGGAAGCAAAAGAGCAGAAAAGAGGAGTGGAAAATGAAAAATATTTGAAGAGCGTTGGATAATGAATACTACACCATGAAAAATATTCATACTTAATTTTTTTCAGGGGAGGGAAAGGAGGGGAAGAGAAACAATTATTCCAATTTATCTTTATATTTTATTTAATTCGATTAAATTAAAATTATTTTAAATTTATATTTTTATCGCAAATTTTCATGATTTCTTTTTTTCATTGTAACTTTATTAAATTAAATTAAATTAATTTTGAATTAATTATTCAATTATAGAAATGAGTAATATATTCAATGGACTCCAGATACTAATTATAACTCAAGAAACACGAATAAATGGTTAATTAATTACAGAATGAAAAAAGGCAGAGGATGAGGAACAGAAAAAATGAGAAAAATATGCTCGAAGGGCTTCAGGTAAAAATTCATATCTCAAAAAGCACACATAATCCATGAAAACTGTTTTATAGTTTAAAAAAAAATAATGTGCACGTTAGATGTTTTTAGAAACAGACTATTTTTTGAAAGGGGATATTCCGTCAAAAAAATAATTCCTCTAATTTCTGTATGAAATTTCATGCAGACATTCACTAACAATCAGATATAAATAATTAAAAAAAAAATTCAGGAACGCATCCACTCACTTTTCAAGTGTATGGACTTTTATTTGAAAATTTCATTAATAATAAAATGTTATAGGTAGAAATACACCTTCAGAGAATGAATTATATGAACGAATGAACGAATAAATTATTAAAAATAAATGAATACATAGGCTCGTATACAGTACGTTCATAATGAAACAGTTATTTTTAGGAATATCCAAAAATCATTCTTGGAAAGTAGTATCAACACAATATGAAAAATTTATTCAATTTCATCGCTCAGTAAAACAATACGTGGAATTAGCCTTAAAACCCAAAATCAACACCGAAACAAGACTGCAATAAATTAAAACGTCTCAGCACGTGTTTGAACCTTTGAAATCTCATTCTCGGTACATTAATTACACTCTAATTATCTCTCGGCCGACTGATTACCCGTTTGTTGCATTTGTACGCACGCAAAAAGTCAAAATTTCCTTCACGCGGTCACTGGTAAGGATAACAAAATATCGTCGGCGCGATAAATTTATTCATAACGGTATACTTAATAGTAGCTCGATCCCATATCCTATATGCCTACTTAGGATACCTTGGTGACCGATATTTTGTATCATTTTCATATACGTAGGCGTCGTTTAACCGATGCACTCAATGTGATGCATTTGCATCCACTCAGCACCACGTTGGAATGTGGACAATCGGAATTTCGTTTTCGTTGATTTCTTATATACATTGACAGAGTTGCGTATCTATGTACGTTAATAAACGCCACGCATTTATACCTATACGCGTACGTAGTAAACACGCACATAACCTAAATCACGATTGAACCGCGTTCAAGCCATATACCGACCAAAAAGGCGACCAGACGTAAATATTTATTCTTCGCATCCTTGCATTTTCGTGTCATTACGCCGACTCGTCAATCGTAAACATCGCAATCTGCTCTCGACAATTTTACTCGTCAACCATCGTTTCCACATTCCACCTAATTATTTTCCCATCGATCAGGAAGTATAACTGAGGAATATTTCGATTTCGGTAACCATCCTAAACGACCTCGATCACATTGCCACGACGCGTCTCTAAAACCGAGCCAATTATTTCAAGCCCACGGAACGTAGGAATCCAATGTATACGAGTAATTAATCACCTATTTCGTAGCCACTTTCAGCGTCATTCGAGATCTGATTTTCGCAATTCCAGCCGAGCAGCGTGAGTACACCAACATCGCTGAATGGCCGATTATGGTAGAGCCGGCCATTTAGGTATTGTCAAGCGGTATTTTAAAAATCGTGACAGAAATATCACGCGTGTTACTATATTTAGCATAATTTCGCAGCTAGAACTGATTTTTACAAATAGATAAATACGCGATACGTGTACGTGTAGAGCGGTATGATGTGAAGAAATTTAAGCAAATCGGCCCAAAAAAACAGAATCGTTCGGCTTTCGAGCAAAGAAATATTTTATAATTTCCGAATAACTTTTAATTTTTTTGCTTTTTTTGAAGTAGATCTTTGACGAAGACTTTTGAAAAATTCGCCATTATGCTAATGTTCGATCTGAAAGAAGATCTTGTAAAACGCCATTTCTTATTGGACTAGATGGATTATTTAAAAAATGAATATGAAGTATTAGATAGGGAGAGCCTATTTTATTTGATTGTCAGAAAGTATAGGGGCATCTAGCACAATAGTGGTGAAAGATCTCAAAAAAAAAAAAATAATAATAATATATAAACAATTTCAACCTCATTGGAAAAATTTTAAAATTTCATTCTAGACATTTGAAAATTTTTTAGGTATAAAGGTAATGTTCTGTTGTCGAAAGACTGTAAAAAAAATTATTAAAATTTTTTAATTTTCAAGAATTAAAATTTATGTATTATATTATTATTATGTTGTTGTTGTTGTTTGCGAATATATCTCATTTTCCGATATTTTTATGTAATAATCGATAATTTATGAATCATTATTAAAACGATCAAAATATTTCAGCTCTATGAAACTCATACGAATAACATGAATTTTCATCTCTCAAGGGGCTCCCAAAATGTGCAAGAATAAATGATGAATTGAAGTAAACTAAAAACCGCGTCAATTTTTTTTTAGGAAAGGGATGTCATTCGAAAATATTACAGCTGAATACTTTCAGTTTTACTTCACTTCGAGACGTCCTCGACAAGTGTTCGATAATTGTGTACACTGTTGAAATGTCGTAATAACATCGCATAGTGAAAATTCAATACTCAAATATAGAAGGTGAGATTGGTGCGCTAACCATTTTTAGATATGCTCGATAATTAAAGCGTAGTAAAAAAAAGCATAAGCAGCCATGCTGCATTACCGGAGCTGAATTTTTAATGAGTACGAAAACGTTGGGACTTATTGAGAACCTCCAGCTTTCCTCAAAATTTCAGTAATATTTCATTTAAAACTGATTCAAAAATCGGAAAAACCCACTCGAGGTATCCATATGAGAGTACCGTACACTTCCACCACATTTTGAGGACAATAATCCTTCTTCCCCTCTCCAAAAACACGTATGAGGGTGAAATTTGTATACAACGTACTTCTCATAACTAGTAATCATATAAGTCTATGTTCATCAAATCTGAGTCATGTGAGCCTGCTGAGCCTTCTTCAAAATTTTGGTTATCCGCCATTTTGGATCAATTCTCACCCGAATTTGAGGGCTTATATGTATTTTGGTTCTCAATTAACTCCATATACGAAATTTGGCCTTTCCAGATAGATTCGGTAGTGATAGTTGGAAATTAAAAAAAAATACATTCACTCTGAACTTCCTCAAACAGCAGTTTTTCCCTCTAAAGCCTTTTCAAATTCACTTAAAAGGCATTAATGTTTTCAATAATTCTCAAAAAAATATTTTTTGAATACTTATATTCTATCTCCTTGACCAAAAAAATTTACTGTTATTTTTTGTCATATTAAGCCCGCTTAAAGATGAAGTGATAACCCAACAGCAGTTAAATACACCATAAAAAAAATGGAGGTAACATTTTTAGCTGAGTTTTTAACTAAAAAACGACAGCTATTACAGCCTACCCTGATTTGGAAACGGAAGGTCGGGGAGGGTGGGGTTTTCAAATCTTTGTGTTTCAGGCTCAAAATTTGGTGAGAGACTCTTCTTGAAAATGCGCATAACAACCTTTTTTGTTTTTCGATAAATTTCAAAATGGCTGATCACTTAAATTTTGAGGGGGCTGGAGAAAGAACAAATAGCTCAAATTTCTCGTTTTTGATCTCATATGAAAGAATGAGTCACGGACACTAACATATCCAAATTTCAGCTTTCTAAGTGCATTTTGAGGAAAGTTAGAGCAAAAAACGACTTTTTGAGGAAGTTTTGAGTCATGAAATTTCTTGAATCTTCCATATCTCCACACAAAATGAAGTTAAAGAGGTCAAACTTTGTGCTTGGGGTTAGTTGGTGACCAGAATATGACCTCTTGACTTTGGATCAAAATGGATTCAAAATGGCGGATTATCAAAATTTGAGTAGAGCTTGAGGAGCCTAAAGTTGGTAAAAATGTAAATAAAATAAACTCATATCATTACTGGTGATAAGAAGTATACTATATCCCCATTTCCATACATGAAGTTGGAGGGGAGAAGGCGAAGTTATCGACCTTAAATAGTGGTGGGGGTACACGAGAGTTCGAAAATTTTTTATTGTGGTGTCATATGATAAAATGAGCTCAAGTGACAATTTTATTCTAATTTTAGCTTCCCGGTGATTTCGGAGGGGAGTTGGAGCAAAAAACGGCTTTTGGAAGGGGGAATTTGAGCATGAAATTTCATGAATTATATCCATCAGCAAATCGACCAAGAAAGGTCAAACTTCGTGTGTAGTATCAGTTGGTGATCTGAATACGACCATTTCAATTTCGATCAAAACGGATTCCAAATGGCGGATCATAAGAATTTAAAGATAATTTGAGAACTCTCAAATAGTTATAATTTGCGAAATATGGCAAGAAATACTACGTTTGTGCCAAATTTAACTTTTCAAGTATTTTTGGAAAGGATAGGGTAGGGGTTTTCAGACTTGGTGTAGGGTATGGCCTGTAGTCATGAAGGGTTAAGCAAGGTTATTACCAATTCAAAACAAACCCAGTTAAAAACTCAGCTCCTGTAATGCGGCATGGCTGCTTACTTTTTTTTTCAATTCTACCATTCACGTCAAATTATAAGATATTTGCTTTATATTCTTACTAAAATAGAAGGAATTTCAAAATATAGGTCGTGTTTTGAACCAAGTTCAAGGTAAGTTCAAAAGTTGAAATTTGTTGTATCCTTATTATGATGAAAATTAATTATATTTATATAAATAATAGATGAATACGCAATTAGACATTTAAAATAAAAATTTTTAAAATTTTATAATTTGAAAATTCATGTTGCAAAAAATGTTTAATTTATAAAAATATAATATTAAAATATTATAAATTTAATTAATCGATTTTTTTTTTGTTTTCAACATAATATTTAAATATTAATTTTGAAAAAGAAATCAGAATAATTTTTCTTTTATTGTCCATAATGCTTCAGCACATTTCCAAATAAAAAAACTCGAATTCAAAAATCGGTTTAATGATTTACTTTGATAGACAGCTAGACACTTACAAGACTACACTTTTTAAATTTTCTAATCGAACATAAATATAGAAAAAAAGTTTTCAAATAAGCCACTAGCATACTTCTATACTTTACATCTTCAACAAAGCGGTCAAATTTTTAAAACATCAAAATAATACCTGTCGAAAAAAAAACTGTTTTAATTAAGCTGTATCAAAACATTTTCAACTCAAATTTTTTCCATATTTAGGTCCTCTCAAAATCTCCTCGATTTATTTATAAATACATTAAATTATTACACGTGTTTTCAAAATAACTAACTAGTCCAAATGGACTCGATTTCAACTTTTTCGGGTTCACCAGGCCAAATCATTTTTGCGGATTCCTAAAATATCGTTCAACTGGCTATAAAATCACATTAGATGGTTGATTACACCAAATATCTATAATTTTAGGAACCAATTTTACATTAAAAAATATTCAATTTGAACATTCGATTTCCGAAATCACTAATGACGTCATCGCATTCACCATGAAATTTATATGAAAAAACGTCTCTAAATAAAAACCAATGAATGTTTTAACAGTGAATTATACATGGGGTGATTCATATTCATATCCACTTCCTTCGGAACACCAAGTTATTTCCTTCTCAGGAGTTGAAAACAATATCGAAAGAGAAAGAGAATATTTAAAATATCGAATAAAGTGATAAATTAAAGAAATCAACAGAGAACCATCAGAATAAAAATTCTTCTTGCAAATACCAATTCAGATGAAGGAAGAGGAAGATAACGCCATGTACGGTGTAGACGAAGAAAAGAGATATTTTATTCACTTCGTATATGTTCCGAATACCGATAAAAAATACATAGCTTTAATACGAATAAAAATGAGACCATCAACATTAAGGTTAAATTGCGTAAATTCATGCGACATATTTTGGATCGTTTTCGAGAAAAAAAAAATTATCAATCGAATTCCAAAAAACATTATTTTTCGATTAGATCATTTTGGAATTTCGAGGGAAAAATAATTAAAATTCACCGATATGAATATTCACGTGAATAAATCATACGTGATAATTTACGCGAGAAAACCGAAATATATCAATACGAAGAAAATTCACAAGCACGAGCCCACAATCACCACAGATAAGCGAACCTTTGGCAACACAATAGTCGCACCAACAGCCGAAGCAATAGAGTAGGAATTCGTTTAACACCAATGATACTAACCTTAGTCGTCTTTTTTTGAAAAAATTGTAATACATTTCGCAGTATTTTTTCAACACGACAATACCATCCAGCTCTACCATTAGTAAATCGTTATACCGGCCAGAAGGACAACACTGGTAATGCAGGTACACAATTCAAACCAAATTTAAAAAAATCAACTCAACATACAAACCGGCCCGAAGCCACACTCGGATCAAAAATTCGAACAGTTCGAGAGAAAAATTCACACAAGTCGAACTCGCGTGTTTACAAAATCCACTTGAACTACCGTTGCGCGCACCATATCACTGGTAAACAAAAAGCAACCGGTAACCACAACGTATACGGCAAACTACTATCAAATGGAATGCAGAAGTTGACTTGGCGGAGAACGCGATACCCAGCGTATTGCCCACCGTGACCAAGAATGGCCTTCTCGTCTACTTTCCGTCCGGTCTCGCTCCGCTGTACCCGTCGCACCGGCGAAGATGCGAGGACATTATGAAAACGACGATTGTTGTGGTCATCTCGGTCGCGTAAAAATCCTATACACGTAAGGGAAAGACTTTAATGCGATTTTATGACAAATCCGATCAATTCGCCTTTATCCCCCGCTCCCTACAATTCCACTTTCGCGCCTTTCCTCCATCCACGTTTTCGCATCATTCATTGTTCAAGGCTCGCCCACCGTTTATGTTCAGTTCTTACATGACGTCACAACCTAAGGGTATGTGGGACAGGAGAGTGAAATTCGCAATATATCGAGACCTCTTCCTACATCTCCCATCGTTTCCCTTTCCAGGGATGAACTGGATACCACGCAGCATTCGTATAAACAAATCGTTATACTCATGATAGCTCAACAAATCGACGAAAATTACTATCGTATCGATTCCAAATAATTTAATATATCCGCTGTCATCGTTATTGACGTGTCGAACGAATTGCAATTTATCGATCGTTTAAATGAAACCAGCGCGAAGCCAAATTTCCTTTTTCATTTGGTCATCGGTGTCGTTTCTTGTGAATGGCATTCGAAATAAAATACGGTGCCATTTATAATTCGGTCATGTCCGAATCTCCATATTCCGTAGAAATAGAAAATATGTAAGTAAATTAGAGCATGGATTATTAATATCTCGTGATATCCGTAAAAATGACAAAAAAATTATTTATATCGCTATTAAATAAACGTGACTCTTTTTCAGACAATGTGTACAATAGTAGAACATACCAACGAGGACATTTTTTAGGTGGGGGAAAGGGAGAGGCAAAAAGAGGAAGGTAAAATTACCAAATCGAATTAGAATTTTACAAATACTAATCCCAAAGATTTCAATTAAACATTCCAACCAATAGATATTCTCACTGTGGAGCGATATCTCAATTTAAAACGCAATTAGGAGATTTTAAATCAGGGCATAAAACCCCAACCTTCAAAAACATCCACAACCGTATTTTTTTAAAATCTGAAACGGTTCCCATCACCATCGGGACCATTTCGAAAAAAAAAATGCACAGAGGAACCAAAAAGAACCAATTCTCAAGAAAGGAAGAGTGATTCAGTTTAAAGAACAACATATAAAGAAAATGAACGAAAATGAGCGTGTTTTTAAAAGATATTTCACCACCACAAGAACCGTTTTGATCAAATCGAACTTTAGAAAACAACTACAATAACCAATTCATTCTTAGTTCAAGTTCGTGATTTTGAATTAATTCTACTCAATCAATTTCACAATATATTTAGAATCTAAATTTTCTTTTGATCAGAAATGTAATTTTTTCGACACTGAAAGCGAAAACTGCAAATGATAATGAATTACGAGAAGCTTATGAGCTTGTTATTAAAGAAACGTGACTCTTTCAGACAATCTGTACATTAGTAGAACATACAAAAATTATTAATGAGATTAAATTTTTTTATCAATAATTTATGAATAAAAATTTCAATTTAATTATTAAATTAAAATTAGATACTCTATTATGATAAAAATAAAATTTTTATTTAATTATTATTAAAGTTATTAAATTTGGCAGTAATAATTTTTTTAGAAGAATTTATTAATTAATTAGATACAGCGCAATAATAAATATTTAATTTATTTTTATATATTATTATAATTAATTTAATTAAGTGGGGGGAAAGGGAGAGGCATAAAGAGGAAGGTAAAATTACCAAATCGAATTAGAATTCTACAAATAGGTACTAATCCCAAATATTTCAATAAATATATCTCAAATTAAAATATAATCAGGATTTTCAATTTCTTCTCTCTATATATTAAAATCAAAATGAAATCGGTTTTGAGATGCGCGCGCATCTTTGTTTTGAATAACAGGTATAAAAGGTATAAAGGATAGCAGATATACAAAGGGAAAAGAAGGATGATAAATTTTAATAAAAGCTTCGTACATGGCAAAGGTAAAGTCGTAAAATTGTTTAGAATGACAGGTATACAAAAGTACAAAGGGGCGAGCCCATCCTGTAAAGAAGAACTCTTGGTGGAGATAACAAGTAAGAAGAAATTGGGTTGTGTAGTTTGGAATGTAGCAGCACTAGTCTGATTAAATAATTTTTTTTTGTACATTAAAGAAATTTATGCCCTTAAAAATATCATGATTTCCCTCCTCCTCCCAACAATGGATACATGTCAGCTAAACGCATACTCTAAAACTAGTTTTCAAAGCTCCTCTCATTGATATACGTTGGGTATAGCCCTACCCCCTACCCTTTAAAAAAATAAACAATATTATCAAATGATGTCATTGAACGCCCCTCTCCCCATCAAAAAAATAAATAAAATGTGTACTAATACAATGATATGATAATTTCCGCAAAAAAGAAAGCAAGATATTTAATTTTTTAAGCAATATGCGCGGGTGAGGATATCATCACTTCTTTAAAATCAAAATTTTTTTATCGCTTTTAATCAAGCTTTAGACCCCCTGCAGATACCTCTAATTTCATCTTCTTTAGCTGAAACAAACATGTTTGGAGTAAATGGTTGGAGTCATGGAGCAAAAGTGGAATATTATGGATAATTTTCATTTCATTTTATAAATAACAATTTTTGAGAATTTTACCACTTGGAGATTAAAAGATACAAATTGTATACAAAAATCTCCCTAGAAAAATTGAATTTGGATGGGCAAAAAAACTTGACTAAAGTTAAAGTAAAGTAAAGTAAAGTAAATCAAAGTAAAGCAAAGTAAATCAAAGTAAAACAAAGTAAAGTTATGTAAAGCAAAGTAAAGTAAAGTAAAGTAAAGTAAAGTAAAGTAAAGTAAAGTAAAGTAAAGTAAAGTAAAGTAAAGTAAAGTAAAGTAAAGTAAAGTAAAGTAAAGTAAAGCAAAAGTAAAAGACAGTAAATAATAAAAGAAAAAAGAAAAAAAAATTTCAGCAATTACCATAGTACTAAATAGTCTTAAAAAACACATTTTTTCATATTTAGTCAAATTTGGGAAAAGTATAAAATTTTACGAAAAAATAATCTCAGCGGCCTTTCCAATTTCCATGATTTTTGGTGTGGCGAGGAGGGGGGGTTCCCCGACCATCACGCAATAAAGCGAGTAATTAAAAGGGGCTTTCGTCCTTTATTTTTGCCAATAACAATAATAAAAGAACATTTTATGAGCAATTTTGCCAAAAGCGGAAAACAAATTCTTTCGTATTTAGGTAAATTATCAAATTTTATGAAAAAATTCACAAATAAATATATATAATATACTAAAAAGTTGGACATTTGCCAGATGATTACAAATGGCCGAAAATGCAAAGATTTGAGAATCTACCCTCCTCTCCCCTCCCGTTTTTCGATGTCATCAATTGACTGACTACGTTAATCATATGCTACATAGTAATATTATATCTATTTTACGCTTAGGCTTGGTATCCTTCCGATTATGGTGGATGGCCCGCCGATAGTACGATACATACGTGAACAAACGTACAATGTTGAAGCTCCAGATGAGGTCGTGGAGGCCGAGACCGACTCATCAACATCATCGTCATCCGACTCTGCTGACATTCCCTATAAATTACCAAGGATCGATCCCAAAGTCCGTCTAGTCAAAGCAGATAGTGTTTCAGTTGCGGAAAAAAGATCTAAAGGATCAAAAGTACATTCAACCACTATCTCCGACGAAGATAAAATCCGAGATATTTTGTTAAATTTGGAAAGAATTTTAAAATTTTTCTTCCTTGAGAGAACGGAATTTAGTAAACCGTATTTTCAAAATATTTTCCGCGTTTTATTAGAATAAACTAACTTTTCTACCCTTTTCTCAACGCTGATATTTTTTACACATTGTCGTAGTTTTTCCAGCTTCAGAAAATATGTGTTGAGCATAAAAATATTCGTATAACTTTAAAATTCATTGTATATTTTTTGCAGAATGTTTCTAAATTTTTTTCTTAAATATATTTATTCGATTATTTATCATTAATTTATAATTTGAGAAATGAGTTTAACATAGGTGTTTCAGATGATGAACGTGTGAAATAATTACATTGTGGATAAGTTGAATATTTTCTAGAAACAAGTTTCCCTTTGAAAAATAATGCAGAAAATGTGAATCTTATTATCAAATAATCTTGAGAGCGTTATTATTATGATGGGTATTATAATGTAAATTGTCCTAAGGAATTTTTTTTCGCGTGCGAATGTTCAATCCCAAATCAGGTAGGCTGTAATAGCTATCGTTTTTAGGTTGAAAACTCAGCTGATATTAGTAATATTTTGAAATGAAAAAGGAACAAAAATCAACCAAATGCTCTTTTTGCCTTTTTTTGGAAGGAAAGGGTGGGTGGACGCAGCAATCTGAGTAAATAAGAAAAGGACTTTTTTTTTCAATGAAAATCTAAAAAAAAGTTTTTTTTTGAATCTTTGACAACGCAAAAAAATCATTAATTTTCATTTCTATTTAAATTTTACAAAAAAATTCACGAAAAAAGTTAACAAAAAGTAACCAAATTTTTATTCTTTTTTTTTTTTCAGGAGATTAAGCATTTTCCTTTTTTTTAGAATATTTGAAAAAAAAAAATGAAATAAATTTTCCTTCGTTATTAGCAAAATTTGAGAAAATTATACTATGTGTAATAAATTCCTGAAAAAAAGTAAATTTTTATACTTCTGCAACGACGAAGTAACTAAAACAGTAACCCTCTGGACAGTCTGTAATTACGAAAAAATAAAAATTAAATTTGGAAATTCAAAATGTACCACCAGGTAAAGAAGATTTTAGTAAAATGTCGAAAGTTTACGCCAATTTTCGTGCTTACCCATCGAGCACATACCACCGAGCGCACGCATATGCTAACTTGCTCGACACCGATTAACCTCAATATTTACCTCGTAATTTACGCATAAGCGCAACGTATGCAACTGAAACCTAAAATCATCTGGGGTATAGCGCCATGCAACAAATTAACCACACATTGCGTCTTCATGAAATAGCGCACGACTTCCATCAACACAAGAAAATTATGCTAATCTAGAGGACCTGGTAATTTTCATTCTTTCGTATTTTCGTGCTCGCCTAGCATCGTTGGAATGGACGCTACATGCTCGTAATCGGCGCCGTAATAACATCGTCCATCGTCCATAATACGTCCACAATTATGTAACTGCATTATTAACCATTAAAGCCGTCTCGTCGGTTAATTTCGACCTCAGATAACGTTACAAAACTAATCAGGTCACATTCTTGAAAACGATTCTTACGGATCGATCAAGTCCTTCAACCTTTTAAGTTACGGATCATTTAACAAACGTACGGACTGGTATAACTGCACGTGTAATTACTTTTCTCTATTCATGTATAACAGTCGACCAGTATGCTCTGCTAGGTCGAGTATCGGCCGTTAATGTCAATGACACCAGAAACGAAAAATCACGCAACCCTTGTGGTGCTATACTTCGTTTGAATACTGGATGCAAAAAAAAAAACCGAAAGTCGTCGCAGTTTTAATAAATCATCGACGTACGTTCCATTAACGCGAGTATTATTTCCTTCGCGTGCCATAATCGATTGGTTAAGGCGCTCAATGGACGGCATTGAAAATGCATGAAAAAAGAAGGTCAAAGAAGACGATATCTGGCAGACGTATCGATAATGGGCGCGCTCATCGGTACCAATTAGTTCGACAATTTTATCACTTATAGGATTTCCAATTTTTAACCATCAATAAAAGCGATTCCGAGAAACTTTCGGAATTATCTGATTGCGTGACGTCATCACATACGTAAACAGGTGGTATTGTTGATGATAACGCCATTTATGAAAATTACGATGCATTTATACGAGTATACGAGTATTTGGCGTGTTGTCCACCTACGTCGATATTGTTCGACGTATCGTATATTTCGTTTATCTACGTAACAAATACGTGGTTTTTGTTCAACACCGAATTGATCTACCACAGCTTCATCAACGTAAAAGTAAAATCACCCCAAGATAAAGTCAGTCTTTGAGAAAATTCGTTTGTGTTGATAGTTCATTCATCTTTACTAGCCTTCATTGCTCATTCATCCAATAGCACTTGCAAGTCTTCGAAAAGTTTCACAATAATCATACCCCTTCGTCTACCTCAGTCGTACTCGAGGATTATAAATGCGTTGAAAAAATAAACATTTTTTTCAAGTCTTTATTTTACATCGCCACTCACTTTATCGTAACGTTCTATCATAAATTTTTCACATATCGCTCTTGATGTATTTTTAGCTGAGTTTTCAATAAAAACGATAGCTATTACAGGTTACCTCATTTAGGAAGCGTTAGGCATTCAGTAACGATGCTTTTCTTAAAAATGCGCAAATATGCTTTTTTTTGAAAAATTCAAAATGGTGGATCACTCAAATTTTGAGGGGTGCTGGAGAAGGGGAAAATACCTCAAATTTATTGTTTTTGATCTCATATGAAAGAGTATGTCATGGACACCAACATATCAAAATTTCAGCTTCCTAAGTGCATTTGGAGGGGAGTTAGAGCAAAAAACGGCTTTTTGAGGAAGTTTTGAGTCATGAAATTTCTTGAATCTTCCATATCTCCTCACCAAATGAACCAACAAAAGTCAAATTTTGAGGGTAGGGTTAGTTGGTGACCAGAATATGACCTCCTGAATTTGAGTTAAAATGAATCCAAAATGGCGGATTATCAAAATTTGAGTAGAGCTTGAGGAGCCTCAAATTAGTAAAAATGTAATTATTATGAACTTAGATGATTATTGGAGATGAAAAATATACAATATCTCCAATTCACTTCCATACATGATGTTGGAGAAGATAAGGAGGGGGTTATTGACCCTAAAATATGGTGAGGGTATAAAGAGTGGTCGAAAATTTTTCATTGTCGTGTCATATGATGAAATGAGCCCAAGTGACTAACTTATACTGATTTTAGCTTCCTAAGTGAATTTGGAGGGGAGTTAGAGTAAAAAACCTGTTTTGGAGGAGAAATTACCGTAGGAAATTTCATTAATCGTCAATATCTCCTCAACAAATTGGCCTACAAAGGTCAAACTTTGAGGGTGGGGTTAGTTGGTGACCAGAATATGACCTCTTGAATTCGGGTCAAAATGGATCCAAAATGGCGGATCATAAGAATTTGAAGATAATTTGAGGAGGCCCAAATTGTTCTAATTTGAGAAATATGTGTTCAAATGATTATTTCATCTAACCTGTAATCTAATCTCAGAACGGCTCGTATGACGTACCAGAAATCTACTTCCATTGTGTCATTATTACCCTATTTCGCACCTCTACTGCAACAACACCACATTTCAAAAAACTACCAAAAATAATTTGCATTCTGAAAATCTGCCTTTACCATTGGAAAGAACGTGAAAAATTAGTAAGGATCAATGAAAAAAAAAAAATGAATTTGAATTCGAATTTCGTTATTTACAAAGCAAATAAAAAACAATTTTCTCGAGTTTCGGTTATTTGACGTATTTTGAGATGTGGTGTTGTTGCAGTAGGGTTGCAATTTGTATCGTATTTGACAATTCCAACACGGAATATTTTTTAATTTGATTTTCGAAACGGTATACAGTATTTTGTTAATCTAATCTAATAGTTCACAGAAAACGCTTTAGTTAGAGCGTCATAAATCATAATAAGAACTCCTACAAGAAGAAAAATTATCTCATTTCAGATACCATTCTTCATAGACACTAAGTTGGGTGAATCAATGTTCGTTCTCGTTCTTGAAATTTTTTTATGATGGTTCTTATTCTTTCGTTCTTTCGCTTCCCACACAATGGATCTCGTTCTGTTCTTCCCTTTTTTAACGTTTCAAATTCTCGTTTTCGTTCTTCAGCCCGCTCCCCCCCCCCAAAGAAAACATTATTTTGTGTATCTTATCAATTATTAAGAATTTATGTAGTAGTGTTGAGGGAATACTGAGGGGGATTAAGATCCCGGGGGCGGGGGAGGGGGCAGGTAATGTCGTCATAAGGAATGATGAATTTGGTACTTCTGGGCAGAAATGATTATGACTGTAATTATTGAGAATATGCTATGTGTTAGTCTTGAGGTAATTTGTTCTCTCATTAGCCTATAGGTATAGGATGATCTTTAATAGGAAAAAATAATTGTCCTGGAAAATGGTATACTTTAAGATGAAAAAAAAATTTTTTACATTACTCCCTCCACTCGTGAAAATGTAATGAAGCAGGGGATGGGCAGAAATTTCAAATTAAAAAAAAAAAAAAACAAATAAATATCGTACCTCATAATAATTATTTGGTTTTCTCTGGATTAAAAAATTACTACGTGTATGACCATATTATGACAAAAAAAATGGGCTAAATTATTTTTTTAATTTTTATACAATTTTCTAAAAAAAAAAAATTATTTTTATTAATTTTATTTATTTATACTGGCGTCTTTAATTATTAAGACTATTACACCAGTGTAGCCTTTATATTTTGTTTAGAAGTTTTGACATTTTCAAGTATAGTAGAATTTTGTTAATTAAATGACGGTCCCCAGAAATGATTGTTTCATATAGGTTTAAGGATGTTCGAATATTTTTGAAGTTTTCGCACATGAATACAAGATGATGGGGGAATGGTTGCAGAAACCAAAAAGAGGAGGTTCTTTAATATCATGATAAAGGTGGTTGTGTCTTGCGTGTAATTTTTGTGTGACCTATGCGTAGACGGATTATCATTATTTCTTTTTTTCTCTTTAATTAGGTCAAGTTTTTCCATGAAGAGATTTCTTTTTTGTGAAGATTGATGCTGTAAATATTCATATAATGTGTTACTGATGAAGACAATTATTCAATAAATTATATAAATAAATTTTTAGAATTAACTAAAATTTTTTTCAAAATTATTTTTATTATTTCAAAATTAATATTTTTTATAACTTTCTTTTATATTAATTTTTCTTTCTCTTTATTTATTTTCTTTTCACGCCACAATACTACCACCGTGTTTTCAGACATAACACACAACTTTTCATGCACGTTGACGTCACAGATATGAAAATATGTACATCAAAAATCGCAAAAATTGGCGAACCACCATCCTACCTAGAAAAAGACCCACATTTTTACGCTTTAACGATACGTTATCCCACAATATTGGGCAATTTTTAACCCGTTCACATGCGTAAAAGACGACCACGACCTCCATCGTACTAATTTCCGGTCCACCTCCTCATGGTAGTCCCGCGTTCGACGAATCCGAAAACCAGATTGAGGTGTACGATATTTCGTATCTACTACACAATATAATAATGAATTAAAAATACAAACTGATGTCACCATTATAGCTGTATGAATCACGAACGTCTATTTTTCTTGCCTTTTGAAACTGATTTCGTTCATGGTAGGCACACGACATGAATCTCTTTAACCATAGAAACAATGAATTTCCGTAATAAACTTGCTTCCGATATCGTAAAAAAAATTAGCCATTAAAATGACAATAAATTAATATATTTTATAAATCGATTACCTACGTGGAAAAAGGGAAAGTTGACGCTGAATAAGAGATTTATTATTTGTAATGTATATATTTCAGGCTTCCCACACAACATTAAAATAATTTCAGAATGTCACAATACGTAATAAAACTAATTACTAACAACATAACGGATCGATTCGTCGAGTAGAGAGAAAAAACGATATAATAGATGTCGGTTTAATCATTCGAATAAATAAAGCGTGAATTCAATATTTTCCATTTACTCTACACCTGTTTGTCTTAAGCTCTTCACAGATGGTTATTGCTCAAGAGGTCAATAAGCGTCGGAATTGGCATCACTACGTAAAACCACCAACAGGACATGATTGACCTTACAGCTTGACAATGAAATTTCGTCAAACCGCATCATTTTGCACTGTTTGTCGCGTTAATACCTTCAATTCCGGTGCCAACGTTTGCGAGTTATTAACCTTCTTCGTTGCAGAGAGGCGATAAAACAAGCCTGATTATTTGGACGAGCATGGGAAAAATTCGAGTCGTTCGAGTTCCCGTCGTAAGCCATACCCGGACGATTAAAATTTACGAAGGGCACTGATCGGTCATCTTGGAGACACTCATCAATCATCCGCACGCTCTTGAAAAACGTTGCATTCGAACTAATATGCATTACATTGCGAATACGATGAATCGCGAACACCCACTCTACGTAGAAAATTTCGCTAGAGGATCGATGCGCAGACGTGACCTCAGACAGGTGCGAAATTTCTTTCAAATGTCATCACCCCGATCCCCGAACGAACGACGCGTAGGACGTAAGTTTCGCTCATTCCGCAACAACATACAATGCGAACTACGAAACGAGGCAGAGATAAAAAAATACATCGTAACCTTGAATCGCGAATACCTGTTCTCCTACTCGTGGACGGATAACTCATTGTTCAAAATATTTACTCCGCAGCGTTTTATTTACGAAATGTCACCCGGTTGACGGACCGCACCGCTCGGTACTTTCGTCTTCATTAGGGCGGCCGTACACTAACAGCTCCTAACAGCAACAACTGAGTGGCGTATCGCGACTGTAGCAGTATGTTTTTCGTGAAAAATCATGCTATAGAGTATTTATAATGACTGGTCTATGTTCTAATTGGTCATATGTTACGTGCGTAATGACCAATCATAACGCTAGAATGTGATAAAATGTAGGTAGTTTCATTTCTACCTTCCTAAATAATATCGTTCAGTTTTCTGGGAACGACTAAAATTCGTTTGTGATTTGAATCATCAGCTGATTTGTGTTTTTATTTTATGAGTTAGTCGAGGTAAATTTATAACATTCCAACTTGCTGATTGGTTGTTACAGGCGTGACGTATGACCAATGAGAACCTATGTAGACCAGTCATTATAAATACTCTATTGCAGCTTACCTGATTTACGAAGGAAGGGAAGTGAAGGGAATATCATAAATCGTTTTCGTTATTTTATTTGAGTTTTTTTTTTTTTTTTTTTTCATCTTCACGTCTCAGACTGTTTATAGTAGACTTGCTGTGGTTCATTACGATATGTAAATCTTTACATAAGGTTGATAGTTTTTTTCGATTGACCTCTTGTAGTGCCTCAACAGTGATTAGAGTATTCAAATTTTAATTTTACCCACGGATGGGCTCAGGTACTGTATTTATGCATTCTACTTTGAACAAATGAACTTATTGTATAATATTTTTTGTAATTAAAGCGAAATTTTTCACCGAATTGTAACGGTAAAAAATTGTGAAATCTGGTATTTTTGCCACTTCGGGCAAATATTTCTCCGAAATTATTGATTCAAATGGATTGAATTTTTGATATGTTATTTTTGAACGTTATGGAAAAAAACTGAGATGCTAGATTTTTGAAATTTCAAATTAATATGTCGCGAGTACGGTTGGAAAAATGATAGCATACTGTGGATTTAAAATGTGAATAACTTGGTGTTACTACACGTAATTAGGGTAGTAATAACGGATCGTGTTTCGTTCCGTTACCGTTTCGGTGTCCGTTCCTGAGTCATTCCGTTACGTTCCCGTTACGTTACGTTTCAATTTAGGATGTTCTGTTACATTACGTTCCGTTCTTTACCATTTTTTTTAAGTACGAGTTGAAGTTTTTTTTTTTTTTTTTTTTTTTTATTGATGATAATGACTCAAAGTTGCAAATAACACAAAATGACTCGCATTGTATGAATCAAAGATGTACTGAGCAGTTTTGCCATTTTTTTTTTTTTTGAACACTGACTGATTGATTGAGTTATCGGTTCAAGTAACTTTACAAATTTGAAAACGTTTGAGTCATTTCAAGTTGAAGTTACTTACAGCCTTTCAGATACTCAATCAGTTTAGGTTACAGTTAGGGTAAAAATATTCAGTCACTTTGTGGTTAACTAAAGTTAACGGTTAGCGATCGAGTTACCATACCCTGCTTTTCACAAATTTCTACTATGATACTAGGTATTGAAGTTAATTCAAAATGATAAAATTTGAATTTCACATCAAAAAATGTACATTGTATTGGGCTTGGAAGGTAGGAAGCTGGGAACAATTCTGCCAGCATTCAAATTTCAAAAAATGAAAACAATGTAAAATAACGGAACACTAACAAAATTGATCCGTTATGTTCCGTTACGTTCTCTAAAAATTTTGTTCCTTTACGTTACGTTCCGTTCTGTTACTAAAATGAAAAAATTAGCCGTTACGTTCCGTTATTCCGATACGTTCCATTACCGTTATTACAGCTTGCACGCAATTAGACTGAGAGCGGTAGATGTATCAATTTTTTGGATTACAAATTTCAAAAATGAGGTGATAAGAGGCTGTTGCTTTCTATTGGTAGTACAGTCGTATGATATCACGATTTTGATTGAATATCAAACGGTACGGCAATCCGCTCCTGTTTTGATTGGAGCAAACATGAATAATGCACCACAACATGAATCATTTTTTTCTTCATTTCTTATGATTTATATTGAATTATGAATGTTAAAATATTGGTTAAATTAGGTAATACGAAAGGAGCAGAATCACGCTATCATACGTAATAGCTTTTATTATTTTTATTTTCATAAAAGCAAACAGAATCATGTTTGCATACAGAGTGAAGAAGTGTTCGTTAACACCACGCAACAAAAAAAACTTAAAGAAAAAAAGTTAGTGTTATAAGCATGATAATTACGTTGAATGCGTTCATTTAATGTACTAGATTAATGCATGCCATCTTTTTTTTATGATTTTAGTGGTTTTGGATTTAGAAGAGTTCAGAAAAATGATTGGAGGATTTATCAGAAATAACAGCAATATCAATAGAAAACAAGAATGGTTATTAAAAGAAAGAATGTTAGACATGTAAGTAATTCTTTCTATCACGGATTTAAAAGAATACTTATTTTACCAACTATTTAAATCTTTTTTAGTAGACCTTACTACCTATAATACTGAATAATGTGAAAGAGGAACACAAAAAAATCTATCCTAGTGTAGAAGCCCCTTATTTCAAATTTGTCGCCTATTGTAGAAGCCTCCTACTGACATCGCCACGCCTTCATGGTGGGGTAGACCGATGTGCCTATAAAACGCTATGACAGTCCAGTAGTAGGGCATTAGTCATTCAGACCTCTTCGGAGACACACTGAAGAATTCCTAAGCACTACTACTACCGTGCGCGTAATTGATTTATTACACACCAGCGCAAAAACTCCGAAGAACCAATTTATATAATTCTGAAATAACGTTGTAACTTGAAAGTATGGGTTGATTTATACTTCTAATCAGTTTTATAATATAATTTGATAAGAAATTGGAATAAAAGACAATTCTATATACTTTTAATATTGATTTCAAAATTATGTAGAACGAGTTTTAGCAAATTTTTGCGTTGATGTGTAAGGAATCAATTGCACGCACGGTATAATAATTATTATCAAATAAGTATATACTGTGCGTCCAAGTGATTCGGATACAATCAGCGCAAAAATCTCAGTTTGTTGATAACATAATAAGAGTTGAACTACGATTATAAATTAAAAATTATTTTTAAAATTACTTTAATGAATTTTAAGGCTGATAAATTCATTTCATAGGCATTACAATTTCTTTGAATTTGAAAAAATCAATTTTAAAGGATTGGAAAAGAGATGGACGCACCGTATAGTCACATTTATATTATATATACCTCATCTAGAAGTTGAATACATACATATATACCAAGAGTCCCATTGATCTTCGACCCCCTCAGCGCAAAAATCTCAAGTAGCTTAAAAAGGAGTATTTTAGATTCTTTGTGTGGTAACACTGATTCAAGATCTCCACGTTTTAGTCAGTGTTACTAAGCAACGAATCTAAAATACTTTCATTAAAAGCAATTGAGGGAGATTTTTGCACTGAAGAGGTTGAAGATCAATAGGACGCACGGTATATACATCTCCTTAAATAAAACAAGTGACTTAGTTAATAAAAGCACTTCAGGTAATCATTTTATTCGCGAACGAAATCATTGAGTAGGTACAAATATACTTACTGATTCTTAATCATTAAATCATTACAAACGACTTCTTTGAACTTCAAAAAGCACGGTTTAGTTGAATCGTTCGCGAACGAAGTTTCGAACACAAATACATGATTCATTGTTAATTCTTTTTCCTCGAGTCGTTCGTGAATTGTGAACAATTCATTTTTTGAATTTTGAGGGCTCGCTTCTCAATATCAAATCGTTCGCGAACGAATTTTTTAATGCAAATATGTGATCGATTAGTAATTCTTTTCATTGAATCCCTTGTGAACGACTCATTTTATGGAAATACATTGTGTTACTAACATTCCCGATTCTTTTTCATTAAATCGTTCGTGAACGATTCATTTTTCGAATTTAGAGGATACACTTCCAAATATTGAATTATTCGCGAACGAAATTTATATTATAAATTGACATTTTTTCACTGAATCGTTCGTGAATGATTCATTCTTTCAATACTAAAGCATTATTTTAGATACCAATTCGTTCGAGAATGAAATTTTCAAAACCAAGACATTATTATATTGGTATTTCTTTTTCACTGAATTATTCATAAACGATTCATTCTTGCAACACTGAAGCACTCTTACATATCGAATCGTTCGCAAATAAAATTTCACAAGTATTTGTATATGCGTGATCAAAAAAAAAAAAAACTCGAGTGAATGCATAAGAAGGAAACAAGGAAACTAGCAAAGACCATTAATTCGTCTTGCTTCACACTATGCCATTCCGCCTCCTCCGTGGCAAGTTTGATGAATTGAAAATCTTGAGCATGAAAGAACGAGTCGTTCGCGAATGATTACATTAAAATGAAATTTCGGTCTAGAACGATTCAATATTGAGAAATTATGATTAAATTTTTATTTCTGGTAGAATAATTATTTGTTTGACGCTATCAACTTCATGAAAACTCTAACCTACCGATGCAGTTTTTTTCTCTTTTCCTTTAACCTGTCTCTCACCTGGCGGAGGACCCCTGGAACCGCCATTTGGCATTACTTCAGGGTACCGATGCGGCTGGAGGTAGCCTTATGCTGTATTTGCACTAGTCACAAAATACTCACACACTAATACCTGTTCACCGAAGATGACCCCCCACCCCTTTATCTATCATATAACTCCATATTATCTGTCCCACACATTCTAATCTCTTGCTCAAAATGTTCAACATTCGTAAAGTTTCGAACTTTCCGAAAACGTACAGGAATCGTAAACATTAACCATATGGCTGAAAAATCGACCGTACTTGCGTGTTCACTGAATCGCGAACCTCGCACAGTGTATAGCCGCCTTCATACTTGGCTTCAAATAAACTCACCTTTCAGTCGTAGGGTCGCCGCAATTGAGTGGAAATTTTAGCTCTATTATTTCGCCGTTTTTCTTCCGCAGTTGTCCTTGATTTTCCATATAATACTGAACCAACTCCGATAACGTGGCGAATTTTTCGCCGCCGTAAAGATCGTAGTAATCACCCGTATTCTGTATTTTGATATGTGTAACTGCGCCATTTATCCTATAATAATATTCCCATTTAATACACTTCTTGAAATCCCCGGTGACTGAGTACATTATGATTTACTAGAAATACTAAAAGAATACGTGTTATCCTCTCACCCTCGGCTAACGTAATAGGTAACGATAACTTACTAAGAAATATGATATTATTAATTTCGTTTTACGCAGAATTGCAGAAGCGTCATAAATTATATTATGCGAATGAATATCACCGTTACGTTCGCGTTTTCATTCAAAAACCTGCCCTTTTACGATAATAATTTGAAAACATTTGATCGAAAACGTCGCGGTTTAATTCGTAATAAAAATGGAAAAATTATTGTTTTCGTTTCGGCGAAATTTAACGCGCAATAAAAATCTGTAGAAGAGGCTGCATATCCTTGCATAGTAGGAGAAAAATTCATCATCGTTGGACTGCATTAAATATTGAAAGAAAAATATAGAACAACGCATAGGAGTTACGAAGGCATTGAAAGCTTACCTCCAAAAATGCGATACCATTGCCTACATTTTTTATTTTCTCACAATTTTATCTTAAATTTCCATCATAACTTTAGGAACTAGTTTTTTTGTAAGAGAATATAATAACATCTGTTTTAATGTTATTTTCAATGTACTTACCGGACGGAAAGAGTAAAGTCGCCGGGACTGCTGAGAGAGGGTCGAGCAAGGAATGACCCATCGAAGCCCTGCTCCATTAGCAACTCTTCCGCTTCCAATCCGGATATATTTGGATGAAACCATCTGCAAAAAAAACGACATAATTTTTAAGCAAATATATCTTATAATAAAATTATAATGAATGTACAGTCATGCCCAGATCAAGGGGAAGGGAAGAAGCCAAACTTGACCAGACAGAATTTTCAGAGATTAAAAGCTTTAAAACTATGAATAATTATTTTTATATTTTTTAGCATTGATTCCTATCATTTAAAATTATAATTTTTACAATAAATTAGGGATTTTAACAATTAAAAAATTATCATTTTTTATTCAAGTATTGTGATTAGATAAAAAGAAAATGATTTTTTTTTTAAATCGAGTTACAATGATATTTTTTACTTTTACGATTTTTGTATAATTGTCATCAATATCAGGGAACTGAAAACTTGAAAAACTCAAAAAAAATTGCGTATTTTCAAAAACTTGCAGGAATCTAATGCATTTGAAAAATTATTAATTTTTATTAATTTATATTTTTTAATTGAAAATTATAGCTATTAAAGCCTACCTGATCTGTTAAAAATTTTTACTAGCTTTAAAAATTTGAAAATTGTTTTTTTTTTCAATTTATATTGTAAGTGAAAAAAAAACAGAGCCTTCGAAAATTTGAAAAATAATTTTAATTCGTTATAATATTTTTCATTTTTCTCTACTCGCTGTATTATTTATTTTTTTTTAATTTTCTTCTTCAAAGAATTTTACTATTATGATTTGAATTTAGTTAATATTCGTTCAGTAAAACAAAATGAAATTGGATAACAAATTTTATTTGAAAAAGTAAAGACTACATACAGGTATGTATAAAGTCTGAATACATCTTGCATAGGAATTTCAAAATCATGTAAAATCAGAATTTTTCATTTTCTAGATAGGAATGAAATAGTTGTAAATGAAAGTGTTGCTTTGGATATCACGTGAAATATTTATTTGTATTCCTTTTTTTTTAAGCACGAAAGTCCCTCCCCTCTTCTCGCTTCATTACACTTTTTGGGTCATAACAGACTTTATTGGCCTTCCCAAGAATTAGTTACAACAGTGAACTAGCAAAAATTAACATTGTAAAAAAAAATCAAAAGCAAATTTTCATTTTCATTGGGAATTGGAAAATTTGATTTTCACATGAATTTTTTTATTTCATTACATGATATATGTACTTAATGCAAAGTGGGAAAAATGTTGATAATTATTTTTATACTTCATTTATAAGCTTCACTGCTTATCAGCAAATTTTGAAAATTCATCTCCAAGTTTCCACTCAGATCTAAATCAAAATTATTAACAAATAATTTTTTTTTCTGCGCTATGGACATCATCAAACATTTATTCGAAATGGTTGAAGAATAATTTTAATTTCTATTCAGTAAACCCAATACGTAAACTAAGAGTATGTTTCTTTACAAGGCGAGCCACCATTCAACAGAACAACGTTCTAACGTCAACTCGTGCGTCTAATATCATTAAGGTATCGCGAATACAATTGGCTGAAGCACAAGGTGATCACCGGCTTCTTTATATAGTAAAAGGTTCCCGAACGGAACATACTCTCGATACCGGATTCATTAAGTGCTTCCGACATGTCATCTGTGTACGACATCATGGTCGTAAACGAACGTATAAAAAGTTATCGCGAGTAATTTTATTCCGTACTCAAGCCGATCTGTTCATTCAAATGACTATGACGTACTTTTTTTGACATAATTCAAAAACATAATGTAACCAGGCGTACCGCATTACTAGAGCTGAGTTTTTCATTGTAGCTTGTTCAAATTCATAGATATTGTTGTTCACCTCTTCATGCCCAAAGACCACAATCAGTACAGAATCTGGATATTTCCACTCATCTCTTTCAAAATCACATGAGTAGATGAATTTAAAATACGCAGTACTTCTTGCCCACGCAGGAATTACATGAGCCCATATTCACCAAATTTCAGGTATTTGAGGCTCTTTAAGTCCTTCTTAAATTTACACGATAGTTCATTTTGATACATTGGAAATTTGCCATATGAATACAAGTGATCTGAAACGCCAAGATTGGAAAACACTCCCTCTTCCAAATGAAGTGGGCTGTAATAACTATTGCTAGCTGAGTTTTTAAAATAAAAACTATAGCTATTACAGCCTACCTAATTTGGGAAGGGAAGGTCGGGAGGGAGGGGTGTCTTCAAATCATCGCGTTTCAGAACATTAGTAATCGTCAAGCAAATACCCATCTTTTCGGTATACATAATATATATTTTCTTACTGTGCTGCGCCCGCGGATACTCATGAAATTGGCTCAAAATTTGCTGAGAGACTGTTCTTGAGAATGTGAAAAAAAGTAATTTTTTGTTTATTTCATATACCTCAAAATGACGGATTACTCAAATTTTGAGGGGGGCTGAAGAGGGGGCAAAGGCTCAAAATTTTAGTTTTTGATCTCATATGAAAGAGTCAGTTACGCATACTAACATATCCAAATTACAACTTCCTAAGTGCATTTGGAAGGAAGTTAGAGCAAAAAAGGGCTTTTTGAGACAGTGTCGAGTTACAAAATTTCTTGAATCTTCAGATTTTTGCGCTTGGGGTGCTCGAATCTAGTAGTCACCCGGTATATCTCCTCATCAAATCAACCTAGAGAGATCTAACTTTGTACGCAGGGTTAGTTGTTGACAAGAATACGACCTCTTCAATTTGGGTCAAAATGGATCCAAAATGGCGGTTTATTAAAATTTCAGCAGAGCTTGAGGAGCCTCAAATTGGCAAAAATTTAATTAATACGAATTCATATGATTATTGGGAATAAGAAGTATATTATATTCCGAATCCACCTTCATACATGATGTTGGAGGAGATAAAGAGGGATTATCGACCTCAAAATATAGTGAGGGTACACGAGAGGTGAAAGTTTTTTAATTGTGATGTCATATGAAAAAGTGAACCCAAGTGATTATCCTATCCAAATTTTAGCTTCCCTCGTGCGTTAGGAGGGAAGCTAAAGCAATGAATGGATTTTTGAGGATATTTTCAGTTATAAAATTTTTGAAATCTTCTACATATCATCACCAAATTAATCTAAAAAGGTCAAACTTTGTATGTGAAATCAGTTGGTGACCATAATATGACTTCTTGAATTTGGGTCGAAATGGATGCAAAATGGCGGTTTATTAAAATTTGAGTAGAGCTTGAGGAGCCTCAAATTAGTAAAAATGTAATTAATACGAACTCATATGATTATTGGGAACAAGAAGCATATTATATTCCGAATCCACCTCCATACATGGTATTGGGGGGAGGGGGAGGTTTATCGAAGTGGGGTGGGGGTACATGAGAGGATGAAAATTTTCTATTTTGGTGTTATATGGTAAAATGATCTTATGTGAAATGAATCTGGAAGGGAGTTAAAGCAAAAAATGACTTTTAGAGGGGAAATTGCTATGCAGAATACTTCACGAATCTTCCATATGTCTTCACAAAATCGACTTACAAAGGTCAAACTATGTATGTAGGATTAGTTCATGACTAGAATATGACCTCTCAAATGTGGGTCAAAATGGATGCAAAATGGCGGATTGTAAAAATTTGAGGATGATTTGAAGAGCCTCAAGTAGTCATAATTAGAGAAATATATGATCATATAATACCACAATGATTCTAAATTCAAATTCTCAAGTGCTTTTGGAAGAGATAGGGTAGAAGGTTGCAGACATTACATTAACATACAGATACTTCAACGGGACCATGCCCAATTGACCATCATGTAGGAAATATAACGATTTCATCTCAGACAGGGAGAAACATATCCCAACAAATCACTTTATATGCCACAAAAACGGCTACACTTATGTAAAAACACGATCGAATAAAAATGCGAACGGATTATATCACATAGTTAATATATTATAATTTTAAAATATTTTCTATTATATTTTTGATTAATTAAGAAGCATCATTCAATAATTTTGTATTATTTTATAAGATTGTACATCATTGTGTTATTTTATACATTACTTTCTTTGTGCTTTGGGGGTCCGAGTGGGGCGGAGAAGGGACTGGGGCTATGCTGAGAAACTAAAAGGTAAAAGCCCCCATGTCCCCTTCAAACGCGCGCACTGGGCATCCTCATTTTTGCACGATATAAATGTCATATTATGTATATTAAACAATAAATTAGCCCCACCAGCCTTTGGAATGGGGAACCAAAAAAAAAGTGTGGCCTGTAGACATGAGTGGGTTAGCAACGTTGAATGCAAACTAGAACAAGCCTCAGTTAAAAACTCAGCTCCATTAATGCGGCATGGCTGCTTACACTTTTTTTTAATTTAGTGCTCTGCCAACAGCAAATAATATAGATCTATTTAATGAACAACGATATGCTACTTCTATACATTTTAATCGGCGAGTATACCTACCTACGTAATCGTAAGCACGAATTATTAATACGATCTCTTTTGTTCGTTTTAATTGAGGCGTATCCAAGGTACGCCACATAAATAACTATATCGTTAAATATCGAACGATTAACAATTCACTGATGTCACTTTGCTGGTGCTAACTCACCTTTTCAATTGATAAGGCTTTTTGGTGACCAATCCTTCGATTTTGGGTATCGGCAAGGTATCCGATACCTCTCCTTTTAAACTGATCTGATCCACGTCTCAACAGTTTGTAAAATGGTTCAGCACAAATACACTTTTGAGGTGAGCCCAAGTATTTCAGCACCGGTTAAACCTGCTTCATCTGCAGCCCATGAGTCTGAAAACTAAAAAATTATACTAGATGAATTATCGCGAATTCGCAAATGGAAAATTTAAATACATCCACGCCATAGCATATCTCCATCGTGCAATGTCCTTAATACTCTATGTACCATGTGTGACCAGTTGACCAGTTCATGATTCGAAAATTCATTCGAACTACACCTCCATGCAAAATCTCACTGAACGCGAATTCATATTAAAAACAAGTTTATGAATCATTGCCAATCAAGGCGAACGTTACCCAATAATTTCCCCATCTGTTCATCGCAGACAACGACCCGTAATGAAAATTTTCTGGAAGCTATGGCGTACGCCATACGTCGATTAAAATTCTCTCATCGCTCGTCTCCATTTATACAGCTTCTTAGGGCTAGGAAAATCTCAACTATCGGAAACACCGAGCTCGAGGTACTTTCGATAGGAATTTTTCACATTCTAATCGCGTAACCCCGATAACCTTAAATTAAATATGACGGTCGAAAATCATTTTAAAAGAATTTTAAAACAGCACGCGCTATCGTATCGTTCATTTCCGTTAATTTTATTAACGCCTACATCGTTAGCATTACAATTAGTATGTCTACGCGACCAATAATTGTCATCGTGGCTCGAATCATTCTTTTTATACGTAGGTACTCAGTTTTTTCGTAAACACTGAAAATTCTGAAATAAAGAATTTTTTTTTAAAATACAAGATGAAAGAGCTGTACAGCTATTGAGCTAAACGAAGGCGACGAAATTTTACCCATTGTTTACCTCCAGGGTTTTGTGAAAATAAAAAGTTCTCTAGACGAAAGAAGCGTTTTTTTATAGAGAAATATTAAATTATACGAGAACGTTCACTTCGCTGAATACTCGAAACATAATATGAAGGATACTTTAAGCTCACAACGCCTTTGTGAAGAACATAAAAGATGTTTATATTCTAGTAAGTTCCATTACAAAATAATTTTTTCATCGACATGCTTCTTGAAAATTCAGCAAAACAAGTGCTCGCGAAAGATATCTATTTCGTTGGAAAACTCCATTATATTCCGACGAGTTTTTTTCAAGTAATAGAAAAACGATGAGGGAATTTATTAATTTACCATTTTCAGACGTCAAGCCCTCGAGACATCTTCGAGAGTAGTGCTGGGTATAACTCTTTCGACAGTCGAGTATGAGTGAATAGTTTGTTCACTTATTTATTTATTCATTCATTTATCTCCCCACCAATGCTCAATACGTTTCGGCCGAAATAAATAAAATAATAAATGAAATGAAGTAATATGGATTTAAATTAAAAAAATAAAAAATGGAAAATTTTTGAAAAATTGAGAAGCCTTCCCACAAAAATATGGTGTATGTAAAAAAAATGTGCAATATAAAAATACAATTCCTTTAAATATGACAAGTTTTCCAATTTCTGGCGAGTTGGTCGCGTTTTTGAGGCTTCGACCGAGCACCTCCAAAATTAATTCGTTTCTAGATTACAATTTCAGTTTTTTATGCATATGTATGTTGATGTAATTTTCTTTTATTTATTAGCTGAATTTTTAATTGAAGACGATAGCTGTTATAGACTACCTGATTTGGGAAGAGGGGTCGATGGAGGGTAAGGACTTCGAATCTTTGCGCTTCAAGTCATTTGTAATCATCTGACAAATGTTCAATTTTTTGGTATGCATACATGTATCTTTCCTCATCGCGTAGCGCCGGCGGGTATTCATGAAATTGGCTCAAAATTTAGTGAGGGATTGTTTTTGAGAATACGAAAAAGGTAATTTTTTGTTTTTTTCATATACCTCAAAATGACGGATTATTCGAATTTTGAGGAGGGCTGAAGAGGGAGCAAATAGCTCAACATTTTCGTTTTTGATCTCATACGAAAAAGAGAGTTGCGAACACCAACATATTCAAATTTCAACTTCTTAAATGCATTTTGAGAGGAGTTAAAGCGAAAAATGGATTTTTGAGGGAGTTTGCGTAATGAATTTTTTTGAATCTTCTATATCTCCTCACCAAATTGACCTAGAGAAATAAAACTTTGTACTCAGGATTAGTTGGGGACAAGAATATAACCTCATGAATTTGGGTCAAAATGGATCCAAAATGGCGGTTTATTAAAATTTGAGTAGAGCTTGAGGAGCCTCAAATTAGTAAAAATGTAATTAATACGATCTCATATGATTATTGGCAGAGGCGGCAAGAGGGGGTACAAAGGGTGCATTTGCACAGTGCCCGGATTTTTTTAAAGGGCCCGTAAAATTTAACCGAGGACAAACTTTTTAATGGACCATACCGAAAAACGCGTGAGAACTGGAAAAAATAATAGCAATTTAAAAGTTCAAAAAACATATAATATATTATCATCAGTAGGTATTTTCTGAAGTGACAAAAATGAATTATAAAGTATAGGTACAATTTTACTTCTATTATTTTTGTAACATGAAGTGAGGTGTAAAAAGGTATTAAAGGGGGGGGGGTTGAAGAATGCTTCGGAAAAAGAGGCCGAGAAAATTTTGTACTAGGTTCGATTGGCTCTCGCTGTCTTTGATTATTGGCAATAAAAGTATATTATATTCCGAGTCCTAATTTTTTTAGGGCATAAATTTCTTCAATATATAATAAAAGTATACTTTACGTTTTGTAGTGATAGAAGTAACATAGTTTTGAAAATGAGAAAAAATTTCATTTTTCAAAATAAAAATGAATTTTTCAAATAAAATAGTCAGAGTCAATAAGGTATGAAAAATTTATTTATTTATTTATTTTTTGATCATGATCATTTTCAAAAAATTACAACATTTACAAAAATTCAAACATTTGAGAAATTAAGCTCATAGAAATGATTCTAACGCCCTACTTCCACCTATAGCCCTGCTGCTATTGATAAAATGATAAACGATTAGCTCACTATCAAAGCGCAAATTGTGTGGAGAAGCGTTCAATTCGGACATCCACTGAGACAGCCATTCACTTCGCAGATGATAGAACAGCATTTGAAAATTTCACGTCATTAACTCGGTCACGAATCATGTACCAAGCTCAATTGCATGTTCTAATTTCAAGACTTGTTTCAATTAACGGACAAAATTTTCAGTCTTTAGTAAGTCGATAGGGATAGGTTAGTTCAAGAACCTCTTCGGTTCAGTTAATTGATAAATACGAAAAAATCAATTCAGTTTAAGTTCATTTATTTTTCGATACGAAGCTCAATTTATTCCCTCAAGGAAAACTCCACCAACTAAACCCCAATTAAGTTCATATTGTAAGGAAGAAATGAAGTAAGAAAAATTCATACCAGCAACAAAATTCAACTCCTTAATCACTTCAGCAATAAGTAACACGAATGTATATCATGAAATTAATATTGATAAAATGTGTAATGATTGATTGGATAAAAAATTTAACATCTAAAAAAAATTTACTAGTTCAATTCACTTCAAACTGAGAAAAATTTCGAGTCAAGTTTAAAAAACTGTCGAAGATCACGAAATCAGCATTAAAAATTCAGGTAACAGATTTCTCCAAGCATGACTCATAAAATTTTTACGCATGATGGAGGGCAGAGACAGAGACTCGGCATCGAAAGCATGAAAACACAAATAAATATAAAAATGTTGGTAAGGTGGGGAGTCGGGGTTCAAATTATTTAGAAATTACAACTAGAATACTCGATGGATCCTGTTGCTGTCAAATTCTCAAACTTCAATTAAATCAAAAGGTATTCAAAATTTATTTTGAGAAAAACCGAACGCAATTTTATTTATTCACATCGACACACTTTTATCAATACATTACTGTGTTAGTGATGCGCTGTGCCATCATTTTGCTCGAAAAATTTCAAGAAAGCAATATTTGGACCTGCTGAGAAATACTTGAATTTGGCCCAAGTATTACTCGAGCATCTCCGCAATACACAAGTTGTTGCCAGTGATCATCTTCGTCAAAAAATAATACTTTTTCCGGGTTTTTTTATATTACCCAATAATTTGAGTTTTTCGGTTATAAAAAATTAAAACATAAAATAAAAATTAAATTCAGCCAACAGAAAATTCTAAGACTAAAAAAAAGCCAATTTATTTTTCTAGCAGGTTAAGTAGAATAAGCAGAAAAAAAGCAAAATATGATTATTTTTCAAACGAAACTGCGAGTTATTAAATTTTACAATAATTATACAATTATGAAAAAAGTAACAAATAGCACAACAGTAGATTTTTGGAAAAATTCCAAAATAGTAACAAAATGTATGGACCAAGTTACTGAAGTAACCCAGTGGACAGCCTGAATTCACTACTTCATCACCTTTTCACTACCTCTCACAATTCTTTCACTTATACCTATCGACGTTAATATACTCATTATGTATTCACCTTTCTCCTAAAAAAAAAATAACAAAGAGCTCTGTTCATTGATATAATATCTTTAAATAATACATCGACAGGAACTGCGAGATTAGAATGCCATTTGTAAAATGACATCTACTTTTTTAACGATATCAGTGAAAAAGAGTAGGGTTCATTTGAAGGCCAAATAATTTATTTTTTGTCTATTACCGATAAAAAAGTCGAATATCATTTTTGGGTGGCATTCTACTACAATACACAACTTACGAGTACAAAACAAAAATCTTATAAAATAAAGTGAAAAGCGAATTAGTAGTGTAGAAAAAGTATTACAAAATAGAATAAAAAATTTAACGCGCCATCACGTATGCCCATTAGAAGGAACAATTTTTTCAGCAATAAAAATCGAGTCAAGGTTTTCTTTTTTTCGTCCTCGTTGCGCGGAAATAAAATTTCTCAATTCACTGGATGCTGAAACAGCTGGCTTTTTCGGAGGTGGTTTTTTGTTCACAGGCTTCTTTGTAACACCATCTGTTACAGTGACAGGATCGCTGACTAATTCTTTGGAATAATTGGCGTTTTTCAATTTTTCCAAATATTCGAAAGTTTTCTGCACTTCGTCCACTTGGATGTAAATAGTTTCCCAGAATCCTCTAATGTCGTCTAACATCACAGGTTTGCCAATAGCGTTTGTTTTGGCATCGCTTAAAAATCCCCTGAATTGTTCGAACTTACTGTTCCTAAGTAGTTGTGTTTTGCCTAATACAGAATGAATTTTCTGCGCAATTTCCTCGTCCATATCCTTTTCATTTTCGTTCATCTCGCGGCTCCATTTTTCGCACAAATTTAATAATCGGTCACTGGTGCTGTCGACCATTTTCTTATAATTTTCGATATCTTCGGTGCTCATTATTACTCGAATCTTCGTACTGAAATGCCAAAACGAAAATACGGAGTGTTAAAATTCCTATTCAATTCAACCTCTTAAATGATTTATTTATTTATCGAATACTCCAAAAGAGAATGGAACGCGATCTTCGGCAGCCTGAAAGAGAGCGCTTAATTTAAACAATAACAAATAACAAACAACTTCATTTATATAACGAAAAATCATATTTTCAACAAGAAAAAGACACTTCGAAAAAACGAGCTTTAAAACGCGATTAGAAACGACAATGTGATACGAAAATCGTACAATAATTACGGAATGATCGGGTTACGCGGAATTTGTACACTACGTAATTACAGCACTTTCAACAAATCGAAGCAAGTATTTCACCGCTATTGGATTAAAAGTGATACCATAATTAATAGATCGTATACCGTTCGCCACCCACATACATTTCTATACAGCGGAGTTAATACGATTTTTTAGGTTAATTAAAACCGAAAAATTACTACAAATACAAACCTTTGTATGAAGCAGGAATTGTCATCGGATGATGAATAGCTCGAATGGAGAAGTATGAAATAAATGCACACACTCGATTATTCACTAAGGTCGATTAAGGAGAGAAATTTTCAACGAAATAACGACATTTTAATAATTTAAAGTTTTATAATTCACGAAACAACCAATAACCAATAACGGCACATTATCTTTTTTATCCGTTCTTTCAGTATACATACACATTCACACAGACACACTTTGTCGTTGCACAACAGCACAACGAAAGAAACTTCGTAACCGGATCAACTCCATCGTGGGTGGAGTTACTAGAAGCGGTGCTATAGGAATACGCCATCTTTGATGCATCAATGTTAGTTGGCTTAAACTAGGAGTTATTCAAAAATGTCGATGTCCATTCATTGCTACATCAAATAAAGTCTACAAAAAAATTATAAGAAAAGAAAAGAAAGAAATGAACAATTTGCTTTCATGAAAACGTATATTAGCTATGGATCGTTCAATCACACATAAAAAAAAATTTCATGATCTATCATCTAAGATCATAAGAAGAAATCCTAGGTTCCACCTTACACGTCTAGCTCCTATTTCAGTTTTCAACCATAGCTCTTCATTCATTCGCTTATACGTCATTCTTATGACGTACGTAGTGAAGCCTCTAAAGCTCCAAAAACAGTTATTTATTTATTTTTGGACGATATTACACGTTTGTAGTATTACAATACTTCATTGAAAAAACATGTTAAAGAGCATAATTGAGCTATAAAAATTGAAATTGCTTACATTTGTTTTTATTTCACTATAATCGTATGAACAAAAAGCTCGCTCAATTCTTATTTGTTAATGAAAGAAAGTAGACAATGAATGTCTCAATAATAAAAAATTATGTAACTATCGAGATTAAAGAACTCGAAAAGGCATTAATTTAGTATACACAGCCATTACTTGGTCGAACTAGTTTGTTTTTTCCTTCTTTCAGAAATATTATTCAGATGGCAGGAACTGGGATTCGTTTTTACCACTCAGTATTTTTCCTTACAAAAAAGAATTTATTCGAATTTTAGAGATAGAAATAACCTTTTTCATATCCTCTCAAGTTTCAAACATACGATGGAGAACCCTTTTTTGAAAAGGGTTATTATTTCAACTACAAAATTACACAATTACAATATTAATCGTAACAAACTGATAATTTAAATAAAATTAATGCAGCAGACATATAAATGATTTCAGTACCTTATAATTTCATAATAATAAATCAATAATCAAAAAACAAGAAATAACAAGAAGTCATCATCATCAAAATACGACAACCCTACAAAGTAAAGGTTTGAAAAATTGTTCGAGTTGAACGTCGTTTGCTTGGATTTAAGGTTTACTAATACTATAGAAATTACATAATCAAGGTAGTACAAGATTTGCAATCACCACCAAACGTTCACGTCATCGTCACTTTCATAACCGGTAGAGATAGTCTGAACAAGTTTGTGTTTTTTATTTTTACGTTTTTCTTTAAGTTGGCGATCTAAGGCTTTATTTCTTTCGCGGAGCTGGGTAATTTTATTTTTGGCCAAGAGGTTTTGATTCTTCAGTTTTGTGTATGCGGTTTTAAAACAGCATAAGGTCTTAAAACAACGTTTATATTTGACTTCTAAATCTGTATGCTTCACTAGCAGTTCATGATATTTTCTCGTCAACTCAGCGTCGTGATCACCTGAATTGATTATGAAACATAAAATTGATATTTCTATTTTTTTAATTACAAGTAATGTTTAAATTAATTACATACCTTCCACTCTTTTCGAAAGCTGGTCAGCAAACGCCCCATTTTCTAAAATTGCTTGGGAAGGGATCCCAGAAGGAGGAAGGATAATAGGTTTTGCAGTTTGTGTTAAAGTATGTTTTGTTGAATCCAACTCCACAGTTGTCACAGCCGTCACAGGTCTTAACATAGGAAGCTGCATTGTTTGTACCGCAGTAGATTTGACCATTATGGGTGACGATACTATGGGACTTGGTTTCAAAATTTGCACAGAACAACCTTTGACATTGGAAATAAAACATATGGATTGAAATAACTCGTCATGGATTGTAAAGAAAGTAAAAATATTCATTGTTTTATTGGCTATTAAATATAAAAATATATTTAGAAAAAAATATGATCTATCACCATTTATATCACCCAACTGCTCAACTTGAAGTTGCTGAGTACTGAGAGTGAATACTTCATTTATTTCAGGAACTAAGAAAAGAATACATAATACAGGGTTTTAAAAATACGATTTTTTTTTCGAACAAATAAACTTTATCCAATACTGTTAATACCTGCTGTATCTTGACTACATGGTATTTCTGAGGTAAGTCGTTCATTTTGCACTTCAGCATTTTTGTTGCCAATAGAAGGATCAAGAATAAATGGTCTCTTCATAGTTTCGGTTATGACATTATGCATATCTATTCCCGCATATTTATTCTGGAACTTATTACTAACACAACTTGGAGTAACATTTGCAATGGAAACATTTCCTTTTTGTGTGTCGAAACTGAATAATCGCATTTGTTGAGAAAAATTTAACGCTTTATCTACTGATTGGGAACCAAGACGCGTTCTTTTAGGAGGTAATGATTCTGCCCATTTAATAGCTTCTTCAACTAAGGCTTTCCTTTTCTAAACCAAAAGAATGTAGAATTAGTAGATATTCAATGTTTAGTAAATGGAGAAATGGAATCATAAAAGTTTATTTACGGCAATTTTTTCTTGCTCAGATGGTTCGGGTTTCTTTTCAATAATTTTGATGTCTTCGCTGTTTAAAATATCGGGAGGTAAATTCTTACTAGGAATTGCTTCAGGTAGAAGTGTTTTTTTTCTTTTGCCTTCTCCCAGCAATTCAGCTTGTAAATTTCTCTGGAAATCTTCAGGAGTAAAATGATCCGAACAAATAACAGCTGTAAGAAAGCGAAATTCACAAATAACGTACTTCAAATCGTAATGAGAAATTCGTAAGAAGTATTATAACCAGACTCGAAGTTAAGCGGTTGCTTCTTTTTGCGAGCACATATTTTGAGCCATTTCTCTCTCATGTCTGCATTTTTCGGGAATCTAAAATCAAATAGCATTCATTAGATGAGAAATTTTAAAATAAAGACAGGTATTTTTTGAACTGAGATAATGATGGAACCTGTGAAATGTGAGATCTGGTCGATCTTTCTTCGTTCTACCAGTATTCTTGCAATTTGAAATGCTACACATTGTATTAACAAAACCCATTTTGTGAAATAGTATGTAGTGTAGTGCGTATACAAAGAGTTATAGTTTTCGCTCCTTTTTGTTATCACCATCTGTATTTCAACGTTAATACATAGGTCTAATCAATACATTTTTATATAAATGTTTTCCACGCAAATAATTAACTATTTGTTTTACCTCTATATTAAATTTTTTTCATCAATCATCTTGAAAATACAACCCGCGAAAACTTTTCTACAAGAATTTCAAATTCTTTATAACCTTACAGAATACGTTTGAATGCGATGGTCCTATCAGCTTTTAGATTGATTCCGCGTTGATTTGTAGCGTTTGTAAGCAACCTTGTCACCCAGGTTGTAGGAACTTCAGTTGTAACTGGATGAAGGGGTTATTGATGCTTCTCGCTTCTGACATGCTGAGGCCATAGGTAGGGGTATAATGATCTGCCATATTGGTTTTTAGCACTGCATTCGTCGACTCTTGGAGTCTTGAATGTTGATATGAAAATAATTATATAACGATACTGAAATAATAATAAATTATTGTACTTATAATTTATTTGTTCTAGTACAGGACTCAGTTTTAGTTTTTAGTTTCAAACTTCAGTATACTGTAACTATAAACTTCAAATTTACAACACACGAACACATAATGAACTTTTTTTGCGATAATCCGATGAATTTTTCTATTTAATTTTTAATTTCTATATTTGAAAATTTCAACTTTTTACAGTTTTTGAAAACTATTTGTAAGGAGCAAGTAATGGAGTCTGATGAAGTCTGCCAATCCAGACTACGATTCGTAAGTGGCTATGAAATAATACTAATTTAAATCATAATGAACTTTTTTTTTTTGGTGGTTTAAATTTTTTCAAATGGTTTGAATGTTTGCTTATTTTGTTTCAACACATTTCTATTGGACATCAAATATCGTTTCATATAATCAATATTTATCTACATCTTTATTTACACAAACTCGAAACATTAATTAAGATAGAACCTCTGAAAAAGTTATAATTAAAAATTGACATCACGACAGAAACCTTTGTTCCCAAAAACTTACATATTCATTTTATTGACGCAAACGTAGTACCTATTTTCTAATACCAAATTACCGGAACCTCTGAAAGAGTAAGTTGGTAATTTAAGGGTCATCGTAATGCCTGAAACTGAAAATTCATTCATAAAAAACACACTAATATTCACAACTGAAAAGAAGGAATATATTTAGAATTTACAGTACCTATTCATAAATATCAGCATTTATTATTCGTGAAAATATGAATTTATTCGAATACCTTTTGCCTAGCTCCCAACATAGTCACTGGAATTCGCAATCTTCTAGTTCTAGAATTGATATTATTTTTTCAAATTACAAAGTATAAACAATAATATAAGGGCACATTAACTTCAGCTGTTGACTCCTGACCATTTTCAAAACTCGACTACAATTTTACCTCCTAAATTTAACCGTTTAGCTAATCTTGAATTATGAAACATCATTTGAACTTTCAACTACATTTAATTTTTGGATAAATTTTCTCATTTCGGTACAGTTTTGTTTTTACTTTTTCAACATTTTTCATGTTTTGATGTTTTTAGAACCTATTTCAAGCATCGCATTACAAGGGAAAATTTTTTGACTTCCGGAACGATTTTTGATTTTTTTTTGGAGGGGGCCGACGGGTGGGCTAAAGTTGGGAAGCCTCTTTGAGGTTGAGTGCGCCAATACTGGTATAAGAACGATTAGGAATTTGGGAATAACACGTGACATGAACGATTTTATTTTTCTGAGATGTCGTGACATTTGCATGAGGGTAAAACTAAGTGAATTAATTATGATTTCCAATTCAAAGAATTTAAAAATGGATATGCATATGAGTAATTCACTATAATTACGTCTGCTAGTGCATGATACGTACTCAAGAAAACAAACAAAAAAAAGTCAATAGCCTACTGCTTATATAAAAGATAGGCATGTTTAACCTTCACAAAAATAATGATTATATTGAAAATATACGATATCTTAAAAAGAAAATACTATCATATGCATACAAAATTAGGTATGTTAAAAATTTCTGTTTTTGAGCAAAGCATCATTAAAAAATTTTTAATTACAATTATTTTGAAGGCGAAATGAAACCCAGTACGAAAATCATGATATTATGTGTTAATGCATAATGCATAATGCATATAAAACATGGGCCCAGGATCTGTGGCTTCTTACGACAAAACTGAGCTCGACAGCCAACATTTCAAAATTTGAGTTTTTTTTTTCAACTTCTAAGCTTTGATTTCAAAAATTCGATTCTTTTCGATTTTTTCAACACAGGGAATGTCTATATTGACTCCATCATTCAAATAGAAAGTTCTGACAAATTTACAACGAAGTCACAACAATTTGGATGCATTTGACCGCAAGTACATTACCATATATGCATCACGTCAGTCCACGAGGAAAACCACTGCCTACTATACTTGCCTTTACTCTGGGTTCCCATAGCAACCGATTTTGAGCGGGAGCTTTTGGCGCATCAACTGTTGATTCGGCTCCCGGGGTTTTAGCATTATCGTTGATATTTAGTCGAATTTGGCGGTTTGTGTGATCCGGGGTGTTGTTTCTTTCTGGTGGATTTGGGGTTTTTTCCTCCATTCGTTAACGGAGCGCGCGTACAAGAGCGTCGTTGCGCCCGTTCTATAGTGAAATTTTTCTTCGCTCAGTTCCAGTACCTAATTCGAATGCTGCCTGTATGGAATGATCGTATGTAACAGTAGTACGTGCGTTTGCCGAACGACGATACGATGGTTTTTCCGGTGTTGATAAGTTAAAGCAGTTAATTGTTGCATGATCGACGATTCATGGATGTTACCAGAAGGAAAGGTAAGCGCTGCAGTTTTGTATTCAGGTATTAATGGTGAAAATTCATTTTGTTCCCCAATGTGGAAAGTGTAGAAGTTTTCGAGGACTTGACACAAATTTTTTATACTTGACAGTTTTTTAAATTTTCTTTCAGTTTGTTTTGAAAGGTAGGAAGTGAGATATATATGCATCTACGGTGTGTTTATTTTGAATTAAAATTTATTCATTAGCTTTAAGCTTTAATAGGTATTATGAAATGAATACATGAATTCCGCGCATACATCTGAAGCCACAAATTTTTTGAGTATCAAACAAAAGCAATTACAGTCATATTTTTGAGTTTTATCAGTCATACAGCTACTGAGTTTTTATTTTATCAAATTTGAAAAATCAATTAATTAATTTTCACAATTATTATTAAATAAATAAATATAAAACAATAGACTGGTTTGTTTTTTTTTTAATGACTAAAGATAAAAATCATAGTACTGATGTGGCACGTTGAAAAAAAAAACTTGTGATAAAGTATTCAAAATAGGAAATAAAAATGTTCTACTTGGTTTAACAATAAGAAAGCAAATAAGTCCATACATGCTCATATTGCTCATACATTTTAACAAAAAATTACCTATTTTCCTTCTTATTTTTACATTTTTATCACAATTTCCACCCATCAACTTCCTCTATTGTCACTAATTTTTTGGGAGAAATATTAATAACTACGTTTCATATTCAACATTAAGACGAAAACTACATACATATTCCTAGTTTGCTTCAATTTTGTGATAAAATATTCAAAAAATTTTCTATAAATAATTTGAACAAAAATAAATGTTTTTGAGTATTTAAGATTACCAGGAGGAAATTCAACCTGAATGCGTAATGAGCCATAGTGGGAGTATACAAACAATTTTTAAAATGTGGAATGCATAGAACATTTTTCCAAATTACATATTTGAATGAATATGAGAAAATTACAAATTTTACCTATCATTTCGCATACGTTTTCATCATTCATCCTTATCTAACCCCTTCACTGATACCAGTTTTTTCTGAGTAATATTAAATAAATTTTCAAATTTAATTATTACGAAGATAAAAAAAATATTTTTCGTATTTTTGTATCACAACTCCTACAACCAATAGGATAGGGAAACCATCATTGACAAGTGTCACATGAATAGCTTTACACGTCGTATAAAGGAGCTCATATGAAAGTGAAACACCTGCGTATATATGCAATTACACGTATATATGTACTTACATAAACATAGATACATCGATGCTAATATTCTACTCCTTTCATACGCCAGGAACGTGATTTTGTTGGATGTTTAAATGAACGCTCGGTACCTACATCTAGTTTATTTTTTGCCACTCGTTTATTTGAATATTTAAAGAAATTTTTTTCAATTTTTATCCCACTCATGATGAAGGTTAACTCAAATTTCGAGGAGAAAGAAACCTCAAATCTTCAACAATTTCGATAACGGTGATTTGTGCTTGAGAGAGTTGAGAACATACCAATATTTCGGCTTCCAAAGTAAATTTAGAGGGGAGAGTAGGAATAAAAGGTATTTTTAAGGCAGTTTTAAATCTTAGCTTCCACAGCCCCCTCCCCCCACCATTACCCTGACTGCACACTTATAAAATGCTATAACCTAAATGACTCTGGTTCTTATTTTTCCGAATAAAAACATCCATGTTTCCGAATTATTTCATCATTTCAAGCTTGTAACAGCCAATTAAAATTACAGCGTGCAAAAAATCAAAAAAAAAAAAATAGAACTGACATCTTCTCTCGGAGGAGAAGCACCATCAAAACTTCAGCAATTCATTGCTTAACTTTAATAAAATTTGACAAAATAAAAAAACCTGATTTAATATGACGAGATGTTGAATGCATAACGAGTAAGCGAACGAATGATTGAGTAGACGATGAAAGCTTGGTACCCAGCTTTACTACCCAAGTCTTATTTGTATATCAATCATTCGATAATGCAAAATATTATGTCTTGAAATAACGTGTTAATGCTATGCTATGCCAACTGAACTGAGAATTAAATTCGTAAATCTTAATCAAAAATGATTTTAAAACGACATTTTCCACAAATAGTTCACTAAATTGAAACTGAATTATAATCAATTCACATTTTTCGAAGCAGCAAAATAATAAAATATAAGTTGTGCAATTTTAAGTAAAACACAATTACAAACCTCAACTCTAACAACGCGGCTTGGCTTCATTTGGCATTTTTTCTTGACCATTTCTCCTCATTTTTCATTCATTTTTAGGTTTGGATGATGTTTCATTTTTATGTTTTTATCGTACTTGAAAAAAGGCTTTTTCCAACTAAACGAATGATGGTCCCATTTTTGAGCAAGTTCGTAGTTCATTAAATACCTAAAATACCCAGAAAATACATTTTTAGCTGAGTTTTTAATAAAAATGATAGCTATTACAGTCTACCTGATTTGGGAAGGGGGGTCGGAGAAAGGTGGGATCTTCAAATCTTTGCGATTCAGACCATTTGTAATTATGTGGCAAGTGTCCAACTTTTTGATACAATTATATACTCGTATAATATAATATATACATTTTTTCCCAAAGTGGCACCAGCGATGGGTACATAAAAAATTCGCTCAAAATTCGATGAGAAACTCTTCTTAAAAATAATAAAAAAAATACTTTTTGTTTTTTCAATACACCTCAACATGGTGAATCACTCAAATTTTGAGGGGAATTGGGAAGGGGCAAATGTCTGAAAATTTAATTTTTCGATCACAAACATATCCAAATTTGAACTTTTTTAGTGCATTTCGAGGAGAATTAGAGCAGAAACAGTTTTTTGGGGAAGTTTTGAGTTATGAAATTTCTTGAATCTTCCACATATCCTTACTAAATCAATCTACAAAGGTCAACTTCGTACGTGTGGTTAGTTAGCAACCAGAATATGACCTGTTTAATTTGAGTTAAAATGTAATTGATATGGACTCATACGATTTTTGAGGATGAGAAGTATACCTATTATATCCCAAATTCACTTTCACATATTATATTGGAGGGGAGAAGGAAGGGTTATTGACCTCGAAATGTGGTGAGGGTACACGAGAGGTCAAAATTTTTTTATTGTAGTATCATATAATTAAATGAGCCAAAGTGACTAACTTATTCTGATTTTAGTTTACAACATGAATTTGGGGGGAATTAAGGCAAAAAACAGATTTCTGAGGGGAATGCAGCAGGAAATTTCGTGAATTTTCCATACCCACTCACTTAATCGACTTAAGATGGTCAAATTTCGTATGTGGGTTAGTTGATGACCAGGATATGATCTCTTGAATTTGAGTCACAATGGCCCCAAATTGACGGATTATCAAAATTTGAGTAGAGGTTGAGGAACCTCAAATTGAAATTGGTGAAAATGTAATTAATATGAACTCATATGATTTTGTGAATGAGAAATATGCAGTAATCTCAATTCATCTCCATACATGACATTGGAGGGGAGAAGGAGGAATTATCGACCTCAAAATGTGGTGGGGGTTCATGAGATGTGGAAAATTTTTTATTATGATGTCATGTGGTAAAATGAACTCATGTGATTGACCTGTCTTAATTTTAGCTCCCCAAATGATTTTGGTGGGGAGTTGGAGCATAAAACAAGTTTTGGAGGGGAAATTGCTGCAGGAAATTTCATGAATCTTCCATACGTAATCTCCTCACCAAATTGACCTAGAAAGGTGAAACATTTCGTAAATGTGGGTCCAAATGGGTCCAAAATAACTTTTGGCTTCGTTACGTGTCGTCATGTACGTGCTCCCGTACATGTGTTGAACTTAATCTTAAGATCATAAGAAAATTAAGAAAAGTAATAACTAAAAATTTCGGAGTATAATTGTATTATTTGATATTATTTTACATGTGAAAATGAAGTAATAAACTATCAGTGGTATTGACATGTGTTTGAGTTAGAGTTGGCAAACGTCAGTGTTCAAAATTATACTTAAAATGGAAAGTAATGTGGTGTTAGATGATGATAAGATGTTGAATATTTGAATTCATTTTATTAAGTAATTATAACTCTATATTAAATATATTCAACACGATAAAAATAGAGAAATAAAAAATAACCTAAATTATTTAACTTCAGTTTCATACGTAAAATAACATCAAATAATGTTATACTCCGAAAATTTTCGTAATTACTTTTCTTAAGATCTTAAGATCCGACAGAACACATCATTTTTCAATATACAATAATAATTATAAAAGCGAAAAAAAAAAAAAAAACGGTGATAAGAAAATAATAAGATGGTATGGTACAGAATCAAGTTCATGAACACGCATGGATGACGACTACCGCAACAGCACATTACGAACACACGGAGCCAGAAGTTCGTGGCTCAATCGAAACACTCATGTCTATCAAAGAAATACTACAGTTGTTCCAAATTTTACTTCTCAGGTGGTTTTGGAAAGAATAGGGTGGGGATTTTCAGACTTATTACTGGGTGTAGCCTGTTGGCATGAAGGGGTTAGTAATGTTATTTGCAAACCTAAGCAGTAATGGAGCATGGCTGCTTACATTTTTTCATTTTATCATAATGTATAACGTTGAGGGCAATAAAGGAACTCATTATTTTGAAATATATATTTAATGTGGATTCATGATTGATGATATTGTTCTAGCTAGTAGCTACCTCGTTCTTTAACTATCCAATGCATACTTTAAAGTCAGTTTTCGAAACACATAAATGCTTGTGTGCCTAAAAATTCCAAGTCAATATAATTTCATACTATGGTATTTTTACTTTTTTTTTATAGGTTTGTCGGTAACGAGCGAATATGAAAATACTTCATGGCCTTACACGACGACCGGCGGTAGTAATAATTCAACCAATGGAATCGACTTCCAATGGTTGGTTCCGTTGGAGGGTATACATTCAAAACTAAAATGGGTTTTCTCATTTCACGCCTACTTTTTTGGTTGTACATTTTTTATCCTAGCGTTTTACACATTTTCTTCCATTTTAAATATAAGGTAAGGCGCTCTAACGCGCGTAATTTTACGTGAACTTTACGCTATTTTTTTTTCATTTTAAAAAGCATTTGATGCATGAGCAGATAATCGCGTAGTTTTGTCACGAAGTCGAATTAATCCGTTTCAGCGACGCGACAGTATTTAATACAGAGAGAGCAGCGAAGTGGTCAAATGAACTATCTTTTGTTAGGTGTTTGCGAAGTAAACCTTCGATGAAGGGAGGGAATACTCGTATAGCAAACGAATTCTTGTTTTCTCTGGAGACTTTCACCGTTAGAAGGAAAAGCTTTTGTGGAAAATACATCGTACGTTTCGAACAATATGCTCATATAAAATCCAAAGAGAACGATTTGATTTTCAGTAAAATTTTCCACCTCGTTGAAAATTCCTTTCTTTCATCGCCCAGGGCTGGATTGAAGACGAATTTTCAGAAACACTTATGAATATTTGAAATTTTAAAATCTCGTTGAAACTTCCAAAGGAAACGATTGATAAATTTTTCATCGACAACGAAGGGCCTTTAATTCTTTTCTAATTACGATGAGACTTCGGATGGTTTTAACGATGGTATGATTATACACGAAGCGTATAAACTATTAAAAAGCTGGCAGGTAGTGGCAAGTGTTGAATACAGCGTTTTCGCTGCAGGAGCTCGAAATGGTATAAAATATCGGCTTGTATAGGAATCGCAATTAACGAGGGAGAATTTATGAGATAAAAGCTGGATTTTGTTGAGTACCGGCGGTAATTTGGGTTATGTTATATATGGCGGTAATTTAAACGACGTGAGAAGTGCCATTAATGGATGAGAAAAAATTTCCCTCTTTCACCTTCTTTTTCATATTACGTTGCTACGGATAAATTGATTTTGACTTTTACGCAAGCAACAGCTTAAAAATAGTGTCGAATTTCTGGTGAGGTAGAAATGACGACGGTCGAACGCTGTCAAAATGTATGATTATTTTCGCGCCGTTTGGTTGATTAACCCTTCGAGCGGGATTTTTTTGGGTACTTGTATACGCGCGTAGAAACGTCAGTCTACCTACACGGATTTATGGCTTTGGAATTGCAAGCTTCCAAGTAATTTTTTTCTCGCCAATCGCTTGTCAGTACTGATTTGGCTTCGCATGTATAGGCTTGTCAAGACATAGATGTTTGTGAGACGTACCCCGAGAGCGTAGCTCTTGTGACGTACACTGAATGGATGTTTTTATAACTTTTTTTTTTTTATTATTTTCTTTTCAGATCTCAAATTTCTAGAAAACGTTTTATGTCTGGAATAAATACTTTTTTATGTATATTTGGCCTTTCTAGAGCTGCGTCGTTGTTTATCGACCCTTACGGCAGTTTGAAAGTAAGTTCGAATTTTTTTTTTCAATCTTAAGAAGATGAAGCCCGTGGGGTTTACAGAGTAGGCTGATATACGAGAAATAAATTATATACAAATCTAAAGCCCTCGAACTCACCAACTCCTAAACCCTAAGCGCTTTTTTTGCTCTTCGGGTGTATTCGTAACTGTTAGGATGGACTTGTAATATTTCTCTCGCATGTGTATTTTTATTTTTTTAATAATACTTTATTTAAATTTTATTGCACAGAAATATCATACTTATATTTGAAGGAAAAACATGATGGATATTTTTTTATAGTAGAAAATTTAATAATAATTACATTCTTGAAAAAAAGAATACTATTACACCTAATACTAATTTCATAATATTATTTACTTTTAAATTAAAATTTAAAAAAAAATCATTCAATTTTTTTTTTTTTGACGCCATGTACAGCGCTGGGCTAGAGGCATGTTTAAGTAGGATTACAGGAGTGGGTATAAGGCGGTTGAGTGGAGGAAATTCAGTAAGTGGAGTATACTAGTGGGATCATTTTGTAAAATGTATTGGATTTCGGGTTTGGAAAAGTGCAAGTTTCTATGAATGTTATATTTTGAACATTCTTGGAGGATATGTGTTACTGTAATAGGAGCATTACATATTTCACAGATGGGAATGGGCAGTTTATTGAGGAGGTAGCTGTGGGTGAGGAGAGAATGTCCAGTGTGGATTCGGGTTAGAATGACTTGGTCTCTGCGAGATAAATGAGTAGTATATTTCCAGGGTTCTATTACAGTATGGATTGTTTTTAGTTTGTTAGATGAAGGAATTTGTCTCCAAAAATCTGAGAATACGTGATTTGCGTATATTTTAATTGCAGATTTGACGTCTTTCAATGGTATAGGAATGTTTGGAACAGGTGAAACATAGAGGGACTGTTTAGCGGAGAGATCTGCTTGTTCATTCTGTGTTATATTGGAGTGTGCTGGAATCCAGATAAGGGTTATAGATTTTTGAGTGTTAGCGAGAACTTGTATTATTTCTTGGGAGATGGGGTGTAGTTTCTTAGAATGGTAATTTTGGATGGTCTTTAATGCAAAAAGAGAATCTGAAATTATAAGGACTTTTTCTAAGAGGAAATCTTGAGAATATATTAGTGATAATTTGATACCTGCTACTTTAGCGGAAAGTATGGAAAAGTGATTCGGTAATGGGTATAAGATCTTGTAGTTACGGTGAATGGCATCTGTGTATATATGTTCGTGATTAGGATAATTACTTAGGAGCTGTGCAAAGTTGATTTGGTAAGTAGAAGCGTTTGTAGAGGCTTTAGGAAAAATTTTGAAAAAAAAATAAAAATAAAAAAAATTATTTTATCCATTTTATCATCAACAAATTATTTCTATGAAAATTATTAAAATTATTGTCTCTACTATTAACCTCCCGCCCCCACCCAAAAAAAAACCGCAAGTATCGATATTATTGTTGAAATCAGAAATCAAGAAGGAAACGTTCCTAAAAATGAAAATTTATTGAAGTTATTTATATCGATAGGTGACTCTCTAAAAAGTGATAAAGGACAAAAACAGTTTTTCGGAATTCTGAAAAATGCCTAAAAGACATTTCAACTACTGAAGGACGATAACACGTACGTTTGAAAAAAATAAAAACAACGAGCCTACACATAACCAAAATATCGTAAAACAAAGGCGTTAATTCTCAGTCATTAGAAAATGGAAAAAATCAAAAACATGCGAAAAATGAAATCAAAACAACTATCGTGAAAGTCTTCTCTTCACTCTCGAAAAAATTTTAGGATATGGATTTTATTGTTTTTTGTAGTAACCTTTTGCCTGTTACCTGTTGGTGCTTAGCCACGCTGTATCCTGCAACGAGGGGGGGAGCACGAATCTGAGTAATTAAGAGTCAAAGGGAGAAGAGATTAGAACGCTTTGTTCCTTTTTGTTGATAATTTTCTCTTTATTTGGTTCCATTTTTATTTTTATTCAAGGTGAAATAACTATAAAGAATTTTTCACAAAAACAAATTGTTTCCTACATTTTCTTAACATTGAAAAAATTTTGAATGATTTTTTTTTGTTTTATTTTATTTCAATTTAAGATTAAAATTTGAAATTAGTATTAGGTGTACTACCAACCTGAAAAGTTACCAGCTTCGCAGCTTGTTCTATGATAGGTACCTTGGAATAGTATATTACGCAACAAGGGTGAAAAGTGAGTGTTTACAACGAGTGCGTTAAGTTACAGCACGAGCTGAAGGCGAGGGCTGTATCGCACGAGTTAGAAACACGCACTTTGCAGCTGAGTTGCGTACGCTATTTTTCACAATACTGATAACTTCTTTCTAAACAGTTCCGAAAGTGCTATTAACAAGAAGCGCGCTCTGTATTCACGAAGTGTAATTATGTTTATAGATGTATATCCATTTACTTTTCTTCCCTAGAGATAAAAAGTCCTTTTTTCCCAACTTGTCAACTAATTCGTAAACCCTCACTTTTGTCTCCAAAATCAAAGGTGTAATGATATGCTTTTCATGTATCAGTTGTGGAAAGTTATTTTTCACTTCTTATAGATGCCAAAAAATTATGCTATTCATTTTCCGAGTTATAATACATATTGTAACAACTCAAATTTTGGAAGTGCCAAATAACTAGAAATAATTATAATTATTATATATTTTGAAGTATTGGTTATATTTTAATACTCGTACTTAGTATAGGCAACCATAGTTTTAAGAAATTAGAAGTTTTTCCTATATACGCTTAAAAAATTTGGAGAAGGCTAAAGCAAAAAGCCCCACCTCTTGAATACGCCAGTGATTCTGGTGTGAAAAAATTTGGAGTAGGCACTTCCAACTCTAAGTGAATAACATATTGCAATTTCATAATAATTGAAAGACATTTTTTTCTCGACTCCACAATAAGAAATTCTTTTGCCCTCTGGTCCATCTTAAACATAAAATAAATTAGAATTTTTTTTAGGAAATTAAAAGTAAAATCGTTTTATAATTGTATAATGTATATGCCTCCAGAATAGACAAACTCAACTGATATTCGAGAAATATAACTTCTCCAATGTCTAATTTTTTTCTAAAAAAGAGTGAAAAACATTTCTAGAAAATGGAGGGGGCGGAATCTACTATACATGTAATTTTATTTCACTTATTTATCGAAGCTTACCCAAATATCATGCAATTTTTTATTTTACTGATTATTATTATTATTACTATTATACTTGCCAATATTGTCACATAAACAGTACATTAAAAGAAAAAAGATATGTTTAATTTTATATTAAAGCTCACCATTGAAGTTAGTGAACTGGTTAGTCGCTATTCTCGTTAATTGTTTATTATTCATGAAGTTTGTAATCCCATCCCCTATGTTATTTTTGGGATCCTTTCTTTCTTTTACTTTTTAGATTCCAAAAAAGGACATTGTAGGCCCATCTGTTGTCCCTAAATCTTAATATATGACCGGGCCACGACCATTTTAACCTTTTAATAATATGCACTACATATTGATATTATTAAAGTTTTGAGGAAATAACTCAACTTTCATATCATTTGTAATCGTTTGGCAAATGTTCAGCTTTTTGGTAATTATAGACATTTTTTCTCCACGCATAGCGCCGACGGGTATTCATTAAATTCGCTTAAAATTTGGTAAGAGGCTTTTTTTAAAAATACGGAAAAGTACTTTTTTTTGTTTGTTCGATAAACTTTAAAACGGCTGATCACTCAAATTTTGAGGGAAGCCAGAGACGGAGTATATACCTCAAATTTGTTGTTTTCGATCTCATGTGAATGAGTAAGTTACGGACACCAACATATCAAAATTTCAGCTTCGCAAGCGCATTTTGAGAGGAGTTAAAGCGAAAAATGAATTTTTGAGGAAGTTTGAGTAATGAAATTTCTTGAATCTTTTATATCTCCTCACCAAATCGACCTACAAAGATAAAACTTTGTGTGTGGGATTAGTTTATGGCCAGAATATGACCTCTTGAATTCGAGTCAAAATGGATCCAAAATTAGGGATTATCAAAATTTGAGAAGAGCTTGAGGAGCCTCAAAATAGTAAAAATACGATTAATATGGATTTATATGATTATTGAAGATAAGAAGTATACTATATTACAAATTCACTTTCACACATGAAATTGGAGGGGAAAAGGAGAGGAGCTATCAACTTCAAAATGTGGTGGGGGTACATGTGAAGATGAAAATTTTTTAGTGCGGTGTGATATGGTGAAATGAGCTCATATATATACATTATGTGACTAACCTATTCTGATTTTAGCTTCCCAAATGAATTTGGAGGGGAGTTAGAGCAATAACCAACTTTTAGAGGGAAAACCACACTGCAGGAAATTTCACGAATCTTTCATTATCTCCTCACCAAAACGACCTGCAATAGTCAAACATTGTATGTAGGGTTAGTTCATGATCAGAATATAAAGTTTTAAATATGGGTCAAAATAGATACAAAATGGCGAATCATAAAAATTTGAGGGCGATTTGAGAAGCCTCAAGCAGTCATAATTTGAGAAATATGTGTTCATATGAGTATTGCGTGGTAAGAAATACCACATTTGTTCCACATTCAACTTCTTAAGTGGTTTTGGAAGGGAAGGGAAGGGAAGGGAAGGGAAGGGGGTTTTCAGACTTTGTATTAGGCGTAGCCTGTAGACATGAAAGAGTGAGCAACGTTATATACAAATCTGAACAAGCCCCAGTTAAAAACTCAGCTCCAGTAATTCGGCATGGCTGCTTACATTTTTTTCAAATTTCATCTTTCCTTTCAAGTTTGATACCTAAGATACTTCTTATCATTATATTCTGAACTATTCGTAGCTCATTTTCTTAATTTCCAGTTAGCAACCACGTTTAGGCCTTCAAGGTGATTTTGAAATGTCCTTTAAATATAAATTTCAATGACTAACTTTTTTTACGTGCTATTGCAATTCGTCTTTCTTGTTCTTTTTGCATTCCATAATCTAAAAAAATCAAATCACCCGAATCAATTATTTCATCTACCTTTTCAATTTTGACATTTTCGATCTCGAAGCTTAAATTTTTATCTGTCGTTCTTATTTTTGTTTTACTTTTATTCATTTCCAACCCTGCTTCCAAAGTAAAACTTTTCAAATCCAGCATCATTTCTTATGATTCCTGAGATGAGTTCACCAAAATTATCACATCGTCTGTAAATCTTAAATTATTGGATAGAGCCCATTAATTTATAAACCTTTATCCAAATCAAGTTTTCTAAATTGATTAAGAGTAATAAAACCAAAGTTTTAAATAAAACAAAAAACTCACATATGAAAAAAAATTGCACATTTACATTGAAAAAAATTAATTATAGTAGAAAAAAGTAGTGTTATATGTATTTATTTTATAAAACTAAATTTAACTAGACGTCACATTAACGCTGAGCGAAAATTCCATCTGCAAATTCGTTAAGTTTAATCACCTCGACGCCCCTTCCCATCACCATACGGTGCTCTTACGCAATAAAACACGCCGCTGCAATTATAAACTTCATCAATTTAACTCCAACAATCAACTCGAGCGTATTACTCAAACCTTTAAATTCAATTAGCCCTTCGCCTCGGGTCTATATTACCGCTATACCAACAAGCATGTACCTTACCCTCGCATTACTCTTGTTCACCAACGATCACATCGAAATGTAATTTATGGAGATAGGATGAGAGCAGGCTGCAAACACGTCACACGGTAGCCCAAATCAATATCTCTTTATAATAATGTCGCGCGTCACGCGTACATTATACTGTAATTTAAACTTTCCTATCGACTCGCAGCTTCATCGCCGTAAACGTTGGGTTGTATAATGATATTAATGTGTAACCGGATATCGCATGCGATACATCATTTTGGTACGTATATCGATGACAAGGATAACTGCTTCGTTGTTTATAATTTTCAGTAATCCTTAAGAGCCCAATAGCAAATTTTCCATCACACCTACCTAAGAAGTATTATAGTACTGACAATTTGGTATAAGTAATAACGCGATATAATGAGCTTAACTTCTTCAATTTCAAAACTGATGAAATGAAAAATATACGCATAAAGTTTGAAAAATAAGTTTAAGCACCTTTTTTTTACTATTTTTCAATTTCGAAAAAGAAGCATATTACTCGTAAATGTAGCTACGTATTTCGTTAATGCAGATTCGCTTTTCTATAATACTCAAAAACCAATGACTGAACTAAGGGCATCTAATCTTCACTACTGCTGAACAAGGGAAGTGGAAAAATATCGATTTTCATATTCGTCAGATAATCAGATTCTTTCAAATCATCGATTAATTACGAATGTAAATAGAATAGACAAATTCTTTTCAAAATTGGGTTTGAAGAAGGGATTGAAATTATTGGTTCCTTTTGTAGAGACTTTCTATCATTTCTACGATCAGATTAAAAGAGGATTAGGAAGATGCCACTAGCTCTTTATTGGGGACCCTTCTAGTCTTGAATATTCACTTAGGTACTGATAATTTTGTAATTGCTACAAAAGCAAAAAACTCATGGGAACTGTGTAGTAATCTCTATAGGCACTTCTAAAAAGTTTAAGGGAAGAAAAACATTTCTTTCGCGCTTCGTACGATGAGTTTCAAAGTTTTAAAGAACAACAGCAGCAAAAAATTTATTTCGTGCGATACCGATGGATAAAAAATGCAAAAATGTTGATAATAAAATAAAGTGAAAAAAAGGAAAAAACGTTGAAACAAAAAAAAAACGTAAGCAGCCAGGCCACATCATTGGAGCTGAGTTTTTAATTGGGGCTTGTTCAGATATGCAAATAGCTGGCTAACCCTTTCATGTCTATAGGCCACACCCAATACTAAATCTGAAAAACCCGAGCACCTTCCAAAACCACTTAGGAAGCTATATTTAGAATAACTGTAGTATTCCTTGCCATGAAATTATGATATGAACACATATTTTTCAAATTTTAAGTACTTGAAGCTCCTCAAATTATCTTCAAATTTTTACGATCCGCTATTTTGGATACATTTTGACCCAAATTTCAGAATATTCAACGAGGTATTCCTCTTAATCCTAAAAATGTTGTGGAAAAAATGTTGAAATAATAAATGAAAAAAGATGAAGAAAATTAATTTTTAATCAATTATTATTTAATATTAAATTTGTTATGGGGAAGATTTGGTAAAAAAAAAATATATTGTTTAAATTCATTTAATATATTATATTATTAGAAGTTAATAAATTAAGAATATAAAATTCATATGTTTGAATAATAATAATAATTATTATTATTAACTGAAGAGCTTTATTGCAAAACGCAATAACAGCTTTTGACACAAATTTGGAAAAATCAAAAAAAAATGTGGAGCTGCACTTGGGTGAAGGGGGAGGGGCAAATGGAAACTTTAAATCACTTTTTAATCGTAAAGGAGCGGTTTTCGACGCTTCTCAATAGCGCAATTCGATTCCCCGTTGAATCTCCAATAAGGCAGTGTTGCTAATTCAAAAACAAAAAAAGATGTTATTACGTTTTGCCATCGAACTCCTCAATTCTGATTATCAACCTCACATACGAAGTTTGACCTTTCTAGGTCAATTTGGTGAGAAAATATAGAATATTCATGAAATTTCCTGCCAGAATTTTCACTCCAAATGCGGTTTATTTGCTCGAACTCCCCTCCAAATTCACGTGGGAAGCTAAAATCAGAATCAGCTTTCGACCTCTGGTGTACTTCTAGCACATTCTCAGATCGGTAATCCTTCCTTTTCCCCTCCAATATCATGTATGGAGGTGAATTGGGAATATAGTATACTTCTCATTCCCAATAATCATATGAGTTCATATTAATTATATTTTTACAAATTTGAGGCCCCTCAAGCTCTACTCAAATTTTGATAATCCGCCATTTTGGATGTATTTTGACTAAAATTCAAAAACTCATATTCCGGTTATCAACTAACCTCACATACAAAGTTTGTTCTTTCTTGATTGATTTGGTAAAGAAATATGGAGGATTCAAAAAATCTCTTGACTCAAAACTCCCTGAAAAGGACATTTTTTGCTCCAACTCCTTTCCAGATGCACTTAGGAAGTTAAAATTTTGATATGTTGGTGTCCGTAACTCGCTCATTTATATGAGGCCAAAAACGAAAAATTTGAGGTATTCACCCTTTTCTAACCCATCTCAAAATTTGAGTGATTCGCCATTTTAAAATGTATCGACGAAGTAAAAAAGTTTTTTTTTGGCATTCTTAAGAAGTGTCTTTTACCAAATTTTAAGCGAATTTCATAAATACCCAACAGCACTACGCTTGAGTAAAAATATATAATTATTTGTCACGTCAAACATTTGCCAAATGATTACAAATGATCTGAAACGCAACGATTGAAGACCCCACCTTCCCCCGACCCCTCTTCGCGAATTAGGTAGGCAGGCCTAAGCAGAGGAAGAAGGGGAGGGTTCCGCAGGCTAGAGTTTTGTTTCAAGGCCCACTGAGGCCAGCAACTTGACGCATCAGCGCTAAAAATCTGCCTTTACCTCCACTACTTTTTTGTTTTTTTCTTTGCTCTTAATACTTATTCTCCTGTCTGGGCCCGGATTTTCTGTTCACAGCTCTGTAGGTAGGCCTTAATAGCGATCGTTTTTAAGTTAAAAACTAACCAAAAATTAAGTTATTTCTTCAAAACTTGGGAATATCAATAATGTAGTGCATATTATTAAAAGTTAAAATGAGTGGGCTAAAAACAGTAGCTAAAAGAATTATAACGCTTCTTGAAATATATTCTTAATCCATTTCCCTTCATTAAATATCCGTCAGAAGTTCAGAGTAGGAAGCATTCGTCTTGAGCTTCAATTTCTCCAATACGGTGATACTCAATTTCCATTTACAATAGAAAATGCATATTAAGCAGAACTCTGCAGCTAGCAATTGCATTCCTAAAAAATACTAGTGTATTTCCGCTCTGTTCATTATTTCAAGAGTGCATTCACTCCTTTTTTCCATATAAGTCGATGAAATTGTAATTCATAAATCAGAATTCTCCAAGTTTTCAAAAAAGATCAAGAAGTATATAAAAATTTTGCGGATAAGAATTTGATTAAAAATTACTGTTATCATCTCATCATTTTCAACAATATAGGGTGTATCTCAATTATGAGTTCTTTCATACCACATATAGGGGTACTTATGTGACACTTCTGTATTATAGTTTGCTTCTTCCCCTTTCTGAAGGAGCTGAGACACAAAAATATTTTTATACCTTGATAATAATCAATTTCGAGCATATTATTTCATTACTAACCTGACGTGGAAAAAACGAGAAAAGAATAGAAGTGACGGAGTTTTGTCTGAAATTGTGGCTGCACTCCTCATTCTTATACTTGAACAGGTGATGCTCATCACTGTATGCATCACAATGAAGGGAGTAGGGAGGCAACAACAGCATATGAACTAAATTCATCGAAGCCAGAAATTAATAAAATTCCTTTTTGTTACAATAAAGAACTCTGACCACAAGCTACGGTATACCACGCGTTCATTTGATCTACATTTATAATCGACTGCGACAGTAATATCTGCTAAAACTATTCAGTAACTAATCAGTAAAATATCAGCTGCTTGGAAGACCGGAGTGTATTTATGAATCATAATTCTAAAAACGAAAATAACATTTCCAACACTTTTTTCTACATTAAAATTTTTATATCCTCTGATAAGATATATCAATCAATGTAAGTAGGTAATCCAGTATATTAAAAAAAAAAAAGAATGTATTTTATTTCAGGCATTTTTAACTTGTTCGCAGGTTTTACCAGTACCCATTACCAACGCTATTTGGGCTATCGGATTTCCAAGCTTAACTTCGTCTTTTTGTTTATTGCAGCTAGCATTTTTACACTTAACAAAGGTTGGTACGACGATAAAAATTTTATATTTCGTTGCTTCTTCTCGTATTTGGTATTTTATTAGCATCGTTTGCGTCTGCAAAGGCTTTTAAACTTCGAAAAGGGACGAATAACGCGAGACTTTTAGGGCTTTTATGGGCAAAATATTGCAGATATTTATATCGCTTGTAGCTGAGTTTTTGAAGAAAAACCAAGATAACCTGGAAAATGAAACTTGTTTACGACAAAAACAGCGGAACAATTACGTTTTGCAATATTCTATACAAAACGACTCATTTGAAATTTCTCAAAAATCATTACCTTCACTGTAATAAGCTAATTAATTTAAATAATGAATTGTATGAGAATGCAACGTAAAATAATTTGGTCTAAAGTTCCAAAAATTAATATGATCTATTATTATTTGATTACGAAGACTGAACACTTTAATATAGAGTATTTTAGATCCATACATGGATGCTTATAATATTAGAAGCGGAGTTTAAGCAATTAATACTACTATCTGCTACATTAAATAGTCAAGTACTCATTAAAAATTCAGCTTTAACAACGTTGAAGGGCTGCTTACATTTTTTGCTTTTATTTTAAACATTATAGCTCATTTTATAATACAATTTGTTGTTATTTTACAGCTGAAGTTTGGCTTGAAATTACTTAGAATAGAAATTTTTCTAAGAATTGTTATTACATTGCACATATTTTCGAGCGTACTGCGAGCTGTCATATCTTCACTACATTGGTCTCTAAATATCGTGGTAAGTTCATCATCGTGCAGATGTATTAAGCTCGCTGACGAGGTAATAGAGGAAAAATATGCATTACTTTCTCTAAATCATTTTACATAGATAAGTTCATTTATGATTTAAATGAAATAAGTCAATGCTTTATTTTTTCGAAAAAATCAACAATAATTTTTTATTTGATAGTGAGTTCAGTCATTCAAAATGGTATGCTTAACAGTATTTCGCAGTGTCTGGTAGCAGCCTTTGAAAGGTATGGGATTTGTTGTTTGATGATTTTAAAAGATTGTGCTGTATTTAAATGATTATAAGGCAAAACTGACAAAATTCATTTTTTTTTTTAATTATTATTATTTTGTATTTTAGGAGCCAAAATTGTAGAATATCCTCATGTAAATATTAATTTTTTTTTATTAATATAATTTTTTTTGTATTTATTTTATATTGAATTTTTAAAATATATTAATTTTGCATATTAAAAAAATTAAAATATTAAATTTAATTAAATTTTAATAATTTATAAAAATTTAATCAACTATATTTTATTTTTATTTTATTACTAAAAATAATAAATGCAAAATTCTATCACACAAATAAAAGTTTTTAATAATATTCCTCGATCACAGTGTGGAAAATGGGTTAAAAAAATTCTACAATAAATATTACCGTAAGTGCTAAAGGGATTTTCCTAAAAGCTATACTGTTCAGTAAAAAAAAGAAACATCAGGTATGATGAATAGGTTTCTTAAATTCTTCCGATATAATCTGAAAATGTTATCCATTACTTTTAAAATTTGCATCTTTTCACGAGCACCTGAGAAAATAATTACGCAGAAGTTTATAACTTTGTGTGAAAAAGGTATGTTTTTCTCACGAGGGTCAACTTACAGCACTTGGCACTTATTAGGGCGTGGAATAAAAATTTTACATTACCTACCTTGCAAAAAATTTAGAGTAAAATAATCTTGTATATAACTACTTTTTGCATAGACGCAATATTTCAGGAGATCCCAGAGCATTAGCTCAATTCGCATTTTAGGGGACTTTAGTATGTTGAAAAGGGTTGTGCAACTATATTTTTATTAAATATGGCTTCAGTGGGAATTCCAGTGCTTCCTCGCTATACGACTTGCCTTACTACTGGGCGACGTTGGTTGTTTTACACTTCGAAATGAACGTATGATTTTGTTAGTATTGAGAACTTTATACTTTTTACACCTTCATTCGAGCTTATGACATATGAATTTTTATTATGGTTACTATAGTAATTGTAGAAGGTATATGTTACATTACATAACATGTGTTAAAGGTGTCTTTTGATCTTTTCCCTAGAGTGTAGTCATACACCTTTCTTGATAAAAAATTGCAACTACGTTCCATAAAAAAGTGGGTAGAAACGATTATGGAGTTAGGCAAAATATTAAATTTTTTCTGACGAGTTGAAATATTGTTTTGGAAATGTTTTCCCTGAAATTACCTCGTCTAGCCCAATCACGTGGGAATTCTACATTTATTAAAGTTTTCTTATTCGCTAGATATAAGTCAAGTGAATGCTTTCAGATAATCAATTACGTTTGCGAATTCGTATTTTTAAGTTGGGCATTGTTTTTGCACGCCTCGTTCTTGTACATAGGCTATAAGGTGTTTGGTTTGCTGAATCGAGTTCCAGCCACAATGCTACAGCCAAATGGAAACCAAGGCAAAGGTAAAGAAAAACACAGTTAAATATCTTGAAATAAGAGAAACGTAGTTGCCTTTTAAAATTAATTTATCTCATAAACATCGTATCTACATATAATGTGTAAGTTCTTAAACTAAATGAAAAAATCAATGTTATAAATTTAATTGGGTTTTAATAAATTTGGGGAAAAAAAACTTTGACTAAAAATTGCTAAACCAACCATTAAATAATATCCAAGCACATACTATGCAACGAAAAGAGAAATATAAAATGTAAAGTATTAATTGTATAACATTTCGCACTATAAGTTGTGCACGCTACTAACACGGTCGAGAAATAATATTAAAATTCAAGTTTATACAGTCTACGAAGCCCTTAATCACAGAGAAAAATATTTATCTTTAGCCATTGTTAGAAGAGCATTATACACAGTAGTATTTTCCTCCACCAAATTTACTGGCAAGTGAAGGATTTTATTTCACTATCGCAGCAATGTTTTCGTTGATATCACCAGGGAACGCGATGACAGAAGGTAAAATTAATTGGTAAAATAAATAGAGAAACGGTTAAAGCGGTGAGCTTTAGTGAAAGAAATTTTCACATCGATCCGCCCTCCCAGTCCCAGTCTGTTTTATTCCCTCTGTATACAATATTACACGATACGACTGAAAAGAATTCGCAAGCGACGTCGTAAATGACGCTGGTACAATGGGTCGCTTTTTTCCTCATATTTTAATTAATATTTCGTCCGGTGTAGGATGGTAGATTTTGAAAAGCAGAAAATTCGCGAAAATATTGATTTTCGCGTTCCCCCTTGAGATCACGTATTTAGATCGTAATATCGGCATTTGGAAATTCGTTTTAATTAGTTTTTTCCAACGTGGTTGCAACCCCTTTATTATGGTAGCGTTAAAAAAAAATTCAAGTTTACCTTAAACGCCACGTGTCTAACACTTTGCACAAAAATTACGTTTAGGTATACGAATGGTTTTCTTAGCTGAGTTTTCAATAAAAACGATAGCTATTACAGCCTACCTGATCGGAGATGAGATGTCAGGAGAGGGTGGGGCCTTCAAATCTTCACCTTTCGGACCATTTGTAATCATCTGGCAAATATCTGACTTTGAGTATTTATTATATTTCGCGTAGGCAAGGAGATCATTTTTATACGGATACAATCATTGCAAAATCATGAGATCCGTTTGCCCGATCACGCAACGTTTTACATAGCGCACGTTGTTTGCGAATTTCTACTCACCTTTGAAATACCAACGCTAAGAGAGATCCGGTGTTGATTTAAACTTTTACTTAGGTGTCTAATAAGTCTTTTTTTTTATGCCCAACGAAATTTATTAAAGCATACATCATTGACATTGATATGCTCTTTTTTTGAAAATTTTGATAGCAAAAAACTGTATTTTCAAAAAAAGAGCATGTAGAAATGAAAAGTTTAAATTATGTATGATGCGAACTTTTCAAAAATGTTGATGAAGAACAAAAAAAATAAAGGCACTGTAGTAAAAGTAATACCGTGTAAGATAATGCAGTAAAAGTAATACCGTGTAAGATAATGTAGTAAAAGTAATACCGTGTAAGATGTAACTTACGATAACGTGATTCTTACTTAACAAAAAACTCGATTGTGATTGGTTGTTGCATTTGCATGTTTTAGTATAAATATAAGCGAATGTTGTGTATCGAATACAGTTCTTCTCTACTTGCCATACGAGTCAGTTCCTTCCTTCCTGCGATAGCCTCGGCCGTCGCACGCCTTCAGCCGTCGCTACGCGAAAGCTTCGGCCATCGCGCATATTATACACCACTGCGACAGCATACGCCGTCGATATTTTTTATTTTGCCGTCGTTTAATTAGCGACAGCCATTTAAAATTACATTATTTCGCCCGTTGCCTACAAATTGGTGCCGAAACCAAGGACCGAAAAAAATTATTTTGATTATTTCCCCACTAGGCCCTTTTAGAATTTCAGTTTAAATTTTATTAAAAAAAAAAAAATTTCCTTTTCTCTCCCAAGTAAGATGGTTTTCGAAGACGATCTTTCAAAAATCAAATCACTCGACTTTTCAAATGTGGTTTCAAGTTCGACTGAAACTGAAGCGCAATCCTACCGAATATCACTTCCTGAATTTTTAACGGCAAATCCAGTATTATGGTTCCAGTACCGGGAATCGAACCCGAGCCTCCTAATCGAGCCGCTTTCCAGCAATAATGTATCCACACCAAAACATGCTGACGAAAAATCCATACCAGGCTGGAAATTAATTCCTATTGCAATTCCAGCACGCACGTTTGTACGCCGACCACCACCACTTCATTCCTATTACCAATCATCTCATGGTATAGGAGATGGGATGATGAATCCTACTTACAATTCATGTCCAAAAGCTGAAGCACGGGCGCAAACTTTTGCAACAAACCAAAAAACACGAAAACGAGGCCAAAATTCCTACAAGAGACATCGCCTAGAATACCAACAACGACGAAAAATGAAGAAACTTAATAATTAATCATTTTTTATACCTTCCTGTACTTTTTATTTTTATGTTTTTTATTCACTTTTCCTTTTCTGTATTTTTTTTTTTATTTTTTTACCATTTGCCCGCCTCCGGCATTAAAAGGAGGAGTAATGTAGTAAAAGTAATACTGTGTAAGATGTAACTTACGATAACGTGGTTCTTACTTAACAAAAAACTCGATTGTGATTGGTCGTTGCATTTGCATGTTTTAGTATAAATATAAGTGAATGTTGTGTATCGAATACACTTCTTCTCTACTTGCTACACGAGTCAGTTCCTTCCTTCCTGCGATAGCCTCGGCCATCGCACGCCTTCTTCCGCTACCTCGACGCGACAGCAAAAGCCGTCGCTACGCGAAAGCTTCGGCCATCGCGCATATTATACACTATATAAAACGTTGTAAGATCCGGCAAACGGATCTCATGTTCTCGCAATAACTGTGTATATATAGCAGTGTTGTAGGAACAAACATATGTCTGTTCTTGTTCCTGTTCTCATTCCTAGAAAGACCCAGTCATTTGATTCTATTCCTGACTCGTTCTTATTCTTAATGTTTCAATTGTTCTCGTTCCGTTCTTCGTTCTTTCAATTCTTTACAATCTTGTTCTCGTTCCGTTCTTTGTTCTTTAAATCCTTTATGGTCTCGTTCTTGTTCGTTCTGTTCTCGTTCTTCAAACTTCAACTTTTTCTTTTTTCTTTTTTTTGATAACATGTTTACGGTTTATGTTGTTGAAATTGAAAATTAATTAAATGAAGTTAATTAATGAAAAAAAAAAAATATTTCAGTGCATTTAACGTGATTAGGTGAAAGAGTCTTTAATAATTTATATTTGATATTTCATATAATTATTAAAAGTAATTAATGCAAAAATATAAATTTTCATTTTTCACGACATAGCATAAAAATATCAGCACGTTTTCAGTTTTTATTTTCATCTTCGTAGATGTTAAAGTTACAAATACTACAGTTTATAGCGCCCTAATCACGGCCAATCCTTGATAGATAGGACATTTTGGTAGATCCCTACAGTTTTGTTGTTTCATAATATGCAAGAGTTACAAAAATGTGAGAACAAAAGTTGAAATTCGTTTAAAAGTGAACTCGTTCGTTAACGTAAGTTGAAGTTGAAGTTCGCAATGAAGTGAACTCGTTCATCAGTAAGTTAAAAGAAGTGAACTAGTTCAGTTCAAGTTCGCGAACTGAATTTGAACTTTTTTTGAAGTTCGATAACTGCCCACATGTATGGTGGTAAGGTCTCAAATGTAAATTTTTGAGAAATTTTTAAGATGATAACTTGATAAGAGTGAGTTGAGGGCATTAACATATCAAAATTTCGTCTATGCAAGTGTGGATGAAGTGAAGTCAGAGCAAAAAATGGCTATCTGAGGAGCTTGTGAACTTGAGAGATGTGATATTTCTTGAATTCTTTTTACATCCTACATCGTTTACATAGAAATCTCAAACTTCCTACGTAACATTAGTTGTAGAGTACAGTATTTTGAGTCTTATTGAATCGAAATGAGAGATTTTCAAAAGCTTGAGGAGAGCTAGTGATGTTTCAAATATCTTAAAATACATGAACCGATTATTGGCAAGATTAATCTCCCATGTACTGTCTGAGGGACGAAAATATTATGAATTCCCTAGTATGTTTCTTTTCAAGGCTGCGAAATGAATTTAAATACACATAGTTATTAATCATTTATTTTTTTATTATGTAGAAGAGAATGTAAATTTTGGTTTCACAAGGTTTTCAGGGATCTCATCCCCAGGCCGTTTCGCAAAACTCCAAACCTAAAATAATGAAACTGTAATTCGTAATGGTAGTAACTCATCACTTCATCAGAGATCACTAGCGCGTGAGATAGATTATTTCATTACAAAGTATAAACGACTCTTCTTGGTGAATTATTTACGACTGTGAGGTATAAAAACTTATCGCAGCAAAACTTTCAGGTTTTCTATTGCGCAATAGCTTTGGTTTGGAAAGATATTGCGCCTATTTTTGATCTACCTAATGGTACGTATATTATGTTTTCAAAATTTATTAGAAACAAAAAACTATGAAAATACTCGTCTAACAAAATAATGCTTTACTACGATCACAAATCTACGGCAGGGAAGAAGAGGAGGATAGATGATGGAAAAAAAGTATACCGCAACACTAACGAAGGGGTTCTGCCAATTAAGCGCTTTATTAAATAACGAACGCGAAAATTGTCGGTCGGTGGTTGAGAAGGAAAATCGATACAGCAAAGTACGAAATAAGAAAAAGAAAGTAAATAGAACAGCGTTAGGCGAACGTTGATTTTAAGGATATATTCGGCGCGACTTCTTATTCATAGGTCGTATTAAACGTAGTCGAGGTATTGTAAGACTATATGTACGAAAGTTGAAGCCTAATTAAAGGTGTTCGTGATTAAATTTACGTATTAATCAAACTGGCAGATGTGTAAGAGCACGTAATGATGAAATGAACGAGGTAATGTAACGAGGAGAAAGTGAAAAAAAGCAATTAAAAAGGACATTAAAAACTGCGGAGCAAAAAAAGTTTTCCATCGTCGCGCAGCCTTCGCAGGTTGGTGAGAGAGGGCAACTGACGTCTAACTTCGGTAGTTTTTCGGGTGTCGAGTTTTTCCTCGAGGTTGATTTAATTCCATTTGAGAGATTTTTTTTTCACGTCGATGTTATTTTTGACGGGGATTTAACGTTCACCGGTGATTTTCATCTTGCTTTTAAACCATTATAGTTGGGCTTATTGAAACTGAATTTTCGAAGCTACTTAGCATGTGGAATAGAAGCGGAAAGAAGGGATGATGGATAAGGCTTTCTGGCCTATGAGAAGATTATACATTCGTAACGATGTTTCTGTAAGGCTTGTTGTGTTACTGTGGTTGAAAGGTTGATGGAATGGTATACCAGTTCGCATCAAAATATCATTTTTATTTTTCTCCCGTTATAGCAACCAACTGCTAGTGATAAGTACACTACTAAATTATATATGAATCAACTTCTACTGTTATCATTTTCAGGTCTTGAAATTTACCCTTTTTATAAAAAAAGGAGTAATCGTTTTGCACGCTCAATTCTTCGAGTTATAACTCATTTAACACTTCTTCTTTGGAAGTTGATTTCGTGTTAAGGGCACATAATTATACATATAATCATTTATAATACAAAATTGTGCGTGACATTTCTCATCAAGAGTATTGAAAAATTAAAGATTATCAATTCATAGAATCACACTTCGTTCACAGTGCTAATTTTTTTTTTCAATACTTTTAAAACTTCTTAGTGAAGTTGCATACTTACTTATGTAAGGCAAAAGTAATCTTTTATGAATTATGAAAAAAAAAAAATGGGTAGCTAATTCCTACTTTAGATATAGCACTTCATCTAACAGTTACCAACGAAAATTTTTTTACTATGGTCAGTTCCCATAAAATTCTTCAACTTTAATAAAATTGTCGAACCTCAGGTAGAAAACAATGCATTTGATTTTTTACAAGTGCGATAAATGGAACCAATAAATAAAATAGTTGAATTAATTACTACCAACATAATTGTGAATTGAATATTTCAAGGAGTCAATGAATTAAAAAAAAAAAAAAAAAAAAAAAATGTAAGCAGAAATGCCGCATTATTGGAGCTGAATTATTAACTGGGGCTTGTTCGGATTTGCAAATAAAACCGCTAACTTCTTCGTGTCTATAGGCCACACCCAATACCAAGTCCGAAAACCGTGCTCTATGCCTTCCAGAAGCACTCAAGAAGTTAAATTTAAAACAAATTTAGTATTTCTTGCCATATAATAATTATATGAAGACATATCTTTTTCAAATAATGACTACTTGAGGTTCTCAAATTACCCTCAAATGTTTACACTCCGCCATTTTGGATTCATTTAAAACCAAATTTCAGAAGTCATATTTTGGTCATCAACTAACTTCACATGTGAAGTTTGACTTCTCTAGGTCGATTTGATGAGGAGATATGGAAGATTCATCAGATTTATGAAATTTTTGGCATCAATTCCCCTCCAAAAGCCATATTTTGCTCTCCCACTCTTCAAATTCACTTCGAAAGCTTGTGACGTACTTTTCTACTCACAAGTTAGAGGAGGAGGGTGTCAGTCACTAAGGTTCATTTCATCATACGACATCACAATGAAAAATTTTCGACCCCTCGTGTACCCCCACCACAATTTGAGGTCGATAACCCCTCTTTCCCCTCCAACATCATGTATGGAGGTGAATTGGGAATATAGTATACTTCTCATTCCCAATAATCATATGAGTTCACTTTAATTATATTTTTACAAATTTAAGTCCCCTCAAGCTCTCCTCAAATTTTGAAAATCCGCCATTTTGGATCCATTTTGACCCAAATTCAAAAGATCATATTTTGTTATTTAGATCTTTCTAGCTTGATTTGGTGAAGAGATATGGAAGATTCAAGAAATTTTATGACTCAAAATTTCCTCAAAAAGCCGTTTTTTGCTCTAACTCTCCTTCAGTTGTACTTAGGAAGCTAAAATTCAGATATGTTGGTGTCCGCAACTCAATCTTTTATATGAGATCAAAAACAGAAAATTTGAGCAATTTGCCTCTTCTCCAGTTCCTCTCAAAATTTAAGTAATGCGTCATTTTGAGATGAATCGAAAAACACACAAATGTAACTTTTTCGCATTTTTAAGAAGAATCTTTCACCAAATTTTGAGGGAATTTCATGAATACTCAGCGACCCTGAGAAAGGGGGAAAATATATATACATACCAAAAAGTTGGACACTTGCAAGATAATTGCAAATGGTCTGAAACGCAATGATTTGAGGACAGCACTTTCCCCCCACCCCTTCCCTCAGCAAGAGAGTTGTAATAGCTATTGTTTTTATTATAAACTCTGTTAGAAGTACGTACTTCGGCTCATCAAATATACCACTCTAGTTCATTCCTACAGGAGTTAGCTCATGAATTTCCTTGGACTTCTGGAAGAACTATGCAAACAAAAATTAGCCATTAACTTTTTTCATAATAATTATACTTTAAATGGAATAAGGAAGAAAAAAAACAAATGATAAAAATTTTTTATTACTCCTATAAAGTAAGGATGAACTGGTAATAATGATATACGAGCAGATTGGTAACTTGAAAATGAAATCATAAATGAAGCAATAAATTTACAAATAAAACAGCGAATCAGGGTATACTATCACTCTAAACATCTACAAGATCTAACCGGCAACTTTTAATTTCAATGTAAGGCACAAAAATGAAAAGTTAAAGAATGGTTGTTCGGCACTGAAAACTGAAGAAGGGGTGTAGATTTTAGTACTTTGCCATAAAAATTCAAACTAATTTTTCGGAAACCAACATTTTCTATTTTATGATATGCGAATCTAAATAACAAGCTAAGCTGAAACTGAAAAATCTTTATGTTGCCGGTTTAGTTTTTAAAAAAACAAAACAAAATATTAAAAGTAAAACATTAAAGAAGAATTAAGCTAACGAAAACGCTGAGAGACAAACATTGGCTTTTGAAATGCATTAATAATAATTTTTTTCTAGTGGTGTGAAATCCTTTCTTTGTGGTGCACCACCATGACAAGACGTGCAAGTGGAAAGCCCTATAAACCTATGTATTTGTCATTTCTAGGCATTATGCAGTTAGTTATGCTGGCACCAGCTAGTAATTTGGTTACTTCGGTCACTGCAGCTTTGATGCCAACTTTGCTGGGTCCAGCTGCTAATATGGCGACGAAACCGATGACAACGAGGCCAGGTATCATTTTCATTTTATATGTATAAACAATTCTGTAGTGTACGCATTTTTTCTGTTATTAAAATGGTGCATGTATAGAATTTATGAACGCTTGAAGTTAATTGAAATGCGATCACGTTTTTCTTATGCGTGAATCCTAGACGACTCTGAGGACACTGATTTTATTTTGCATAATACACGTCTCATTGTATATTTTAAGAGTTATTTTAAATTTCAGATTTTAAATTTTAATTTTTTTTCAATTTTTCAATTTTTTTTTAACCGCCATACTTGTTTTGATTTCTATAAAGTTTTCAAAAAAAAATTTCATAATTATTCTTAAACCATCATATTTTTAATTTAATTTTTATAAGTTAAATTTCTTTTCAACATAAAAAGTGTATGTAACTTATTTGACATTTTTATATAATTATATGGGCGATGGGAAGAGTATAATAGTCTCTACTGCCATAACTCGGAATCAAAACCCCTTAGTACCTTAAACATCTCCAAACCGTAAATCACATGATCCGTATTTTGTTTTATTTTTGCAGGACCAGCAACTATGGTAGGAACCAGTAATAAAACCGAGTCGAGTAACAGCAGCTCATCGAGATTGAGTAATTATATTTCTCACATTATTTTCTTTCGTAGATTTTGACGTTGGTTACACATAGTACTCACGTTTGAAACTTCAATTTAATGAGTTTCGCATTTAATAAGCAAACTGGTGTAGGTAACTGAAAGATCAGACAAGTGGGGTAGTTAGGAACATTAGGATTTGTTGGCGTTTCTCTCGGCACGTTTATTAAACCGGCGTGGCGTCGTTTTACATAATAATTTTGTTCCTTGTGATTTTGCAGACAATCAGCTGAATAAAAAAGTCATTAAATCCGTTGACGAGATAAAAAACGAAGACGACGACAAAAGTTGTTCTAAAGATGGTTCTAAATTAAAAAAGCTAACTTGGCAATCGTCGATAACGAACGGGAATAAAATGGAATCCGTTATCACCGGGCCCAGGGTAATGTATTAGAATTTGTTGTTGAGGAATATTTATTATACTTACATGAATAATTATGTTTACATTACACACAGTGTTCAACTAATCTTAGTATCCTCATATTTTGCAGCTCCATTGATTTTTTTTTTCAGAAATTAAAGAATATATTTGAGAAATTCAGTGAGGAATTAGTTTGATATTTAAATTCAGGAAGTTTAAATTAAATTTCAAATAATAAAATAATAATTAAAAAAATGTACTTTCTGATTTAAAGAAGTACTATAAGATCAGTTGGACACTGTGTAATATGTATATTATACGTATTATTGAAGAAAAAAAAAGTAAATGTAATGAAGGTATGTTTGGCTTCGAATAAAACTGTATGCGTGGACGATTTTGCTCATCAAAAATTCAAAATACATTATTCCAAATAAGCGAGTTAAGAGTCAAAGTTGGAGACATTTTCTTACACAATTGATTATGAATATTATATTTTTTTTATGGCCCAATTTCTCTCAAAATAACAAATGAAAAATAAGAAATTGTTTTCCAGTGACACTTAAATTTTTTTCTCATTATTTGGATAGAAATACTCTTTTCTACAATTTTAGTTTAATTCAAATTTTTCCCACGTGAAATTGTTCTCCAGTAAATGTGTTTTAAAAATACGAGAAAACGCTTAATAAACAACATTTTAAAATATTAAGAAATCTAATGTATTAGAATTTGTTGTTGAGGAAATTTATTATACTTACATGAATAATTATGTTTACATTACACACAGTGTTCAACTGTTCAACTAATCTTAGTATCCTCATATTTTGCAGCTCCATTGATTTTTTTTTTCAGAAATTAAAGAATATATTTGAGAAATTCAGTGAGGAATTAGTTTGATATTTAAATTCAGGAAGTTTAAATTAAATTTCAAATAATAAAATAATAATTAAAAAAATGTACTTTCTGATTTAAAGGGGTACTATAAGATCAGTTGGACACTGTGTAATATGTATATTATACGTATTATTGAAGAAAAAAAAAGTAAATGTAATGAAGGTATGTTTGGCTTCGAATAAAACTGTATGCGTGGACGATTTTGCTCATCAAAAATTCAAAATACATTATTCCAAATAAGCGAGTTAAGAGTCAAAGTTGGAGACATTTTCTTACACAATTGATTATGAATATTATATTTTTTATGGCCCAATTTCTCTCAAAATAACAAATGAAAAATAAGAAATTGTTTTTCAGTGACACTTGAATTTTTTTTCTCATTATTTGGATAGAAATACTCTTTTCTACAATTTTAGTTTAATTCAAATTTTTCCCACGTGAAATTGTTCTCCAGTAAATGTGTTTTAAAAATACGAGAAACGCTTAATAAACAACATTTTAAAATATTAAGAAATCTAAAACTTTGATACTCAAGGATACTGAACTCACACGAACATGAATATTGTAACTAGTAGCAGTTGTTTTCCTTTACATGAAAGGACTTCTATCATAAAAAGTTTACTTCCATTTTCAGGCGAATATTGCTTCCAAACGACCCATTTTGAAGGAGTCAAATAAAAAAGATCCAGTGGTTGTAGAAACTGTTCCTGAAGTGGTGGAAAAAGTAGCAGAACCTGTAAACGTAGATAGTATCGATATGGTGAGGAAATTGATATGAGAGACTTCCAAAATGTTTACCTATCCATTGATGTACTAATTAGTTCATTATTGTTGCGATCAGGGTGGAAAAGAAAACGATATATTACTTCATACAATATTAAATCATATAGCATATGTGAATCGTGCATCTGGCAGCTCAGAAAGTGGTTTCGCACACTGTACTCGTGATGCAACACCGACATCGAGAAAAAAGCAAGTCACCTTTGTATTGAAAATCACGTATGCCACCGCAATACTTGGTTTTTGCCTAACATTGGCAGAATTCTTCCAAAGATTTGGCGCTTATGGTAATTAAATTGAGTAGTAACGCTGAAGTTACATATCTCCACTAAGTATGTAAATATGTTTATGTATATGTGATTTTAGGGTTGATGAGATACGTGTTGAAAAGTGATGTAATAAAGCCATGGCCATGGTTCGTTTTTCAAACTATTTGTAGGTCGTTTGAGATTTTAATGAGTGGTGCAATCGCTAATATCACGAAACAACCGGCTGCTAATGTGCATCGATATTATAAGTATAATCCGGCGATAATGAAACAAAGAGGATCTATGTTTATGTAATTTAAGTACCTCTTTCAGTACAGAGTACTTGTTTATTTTGGCCCTTTTTTGTATTTACAAATACATATGAATGTTTTTTTTTTTTGAGATGAATTTTATTTCTACAAGTTTCTGTACTGTGAAAATAAGTGTAACAAAAATATGGTCCAGCCAATTTTCAATTTTCTTGTTAAATTTTTTTCATAATAAATTGAGTTGGTTACAAAGCTTGAAAATAATTATACAAGAAATCAATTATATAATTATTGTAAAGACAAAAATATCTCAGGATGTTCAAGATTGAAGAAAAATGATTTAGCCAAAGCAGTTGCAAATTACTTAAATGAAAATAAAATTCAAAAATTTAACACTAAATTATTCAATTTTGATGATAACATTTTCAGTAATGAAAAACCTGAACAATTACCCATAAGAAGAGATAGGGATATTGAAATAAAAGATGGTACTACAGCAAGTTGGAAAAATATGATTCACGATTATGAGATATATTGTGAATCTGCAAAGAATGATTTAATAACATTTCTATTTAAAGTTACTAAAAAACTTTACGAAATTGCTGCAAAAGAATTGAAAGTTAAAAATAGTATAAGCTTTCAATTGATAGCAGTTGTTGATTATAGTGAAGTAAATATACACGGAGAAGAAGTTAATAGTCACAGAAAACATTTTCGATCAACTAGAAATATTATATAGTTCATTCAAATACAATTAAAAGTGCATTGACATCAGCAAAAAATGAAGTTCTACGAAACTTTGATAGGTACATATAATGCTCAAAATACAAGATATCGATTTGATAAAGTTGTTAAAGTAGATGTTCTTTCTGATCAAAACAGTTAGTAAGATATAATAATCAAGAGAAATTGATGAAAAAATTTAATAAATTATTACAAGATCATAGAAAAAAATATCATAAATTGAGAATTAAAAATGAAGAAATGATTTGGGGTGAAAAAGAAGCTGTTATGTTTGAATCGGCCACACATTGTTATATCTGTAATAATAAATTTAATAATGAAAATGAGAAAATAAAAGATCATGATCATTTTACTGGTAAATTTAGAGGAGCGGCTTGTAATAAATGTAATTTAAATTTGAGAATGCCAACGTTCGTTCCAATATTAATCCATAATTTAAAATATGATTCAAAAATATTTTTACGTTGGTTGGTTGTTGAAATTATGTGATGAATATATACAAGAACGTAACTTGAACATTATCCCAAAAAATAATGAAAATTACAGTACATTATCTCACACTAACTCTGAAGTAATATATATTCTTTAGCGTTGAAAATACAAGAAAAATGTGGTTTCCGATGTAGTGCTAGGTTATGCTTAAAATATAAAAGGTAAGTAATAAATATCATTAATTTTGGGCGTTATCTGCAACATACTGACCTGAATTTTTTTATTCTAAATTTAGTGTACCTAGCTGCAATATAATTTATAACTTTTAAGTACTATCAAGTATAGAACTAAATAAACCTACCTAAATACCGATCAGCTTCTAGTGCACAAAAATGACGAGATTTTGTTTTGGTGAAATTAACTTTCTAAAAACGTCAATTACTTCATGAATAGAATTATGTAAAAATTTACAGCCAGTTTCATAAATGGAACTTAATGGAGTAAAATTCCCCTTATCTAACATCAGTTCAAATCAAATCCCGCTAAAAAGTTTTGCGAATTCAATTCGCATGAGGAAGAGATCGCACATGAGCCATGCGCAGTGGTAATTCTTTATTTTCGTCAGTTAAAAAATCAATGATTTGAAATATGATCATACGCCATATTGAATCCATAATCAATATCGTTATTTTGTTATTAGAACTTGCATAGAACGAAACGAACCGGTTATTGAAAAGAATTTTCTGTAACAGTTATTCAACGGCCATTTCGGTAATAAAGAACGAAATCGCTCAAACGTGAGCCTAGATGACTTGAAATTTTTACAAAAAATTAAATATACGGTAATAATTGGACAAAACCGTAATCCTATTACCGAATTACGGTAAAAATAAATTACCAACTTGGCAACGTTGCACACCAATGCCTAAACGCCGTTATGGCTCACTCATGTTTCGAAATTTTGATAAAAAGTGATATGGGAATAAAGAAGTATTAATAATTTAAAAATGTGAACGTTAAACTGATTAATTGTTCGCGAAATATGTTGGAAATCCTATGTAAAATCTTATTTTTCTTGTCTATGCTTGTAGCTTATGCTTACGTTACATCGACCCATAAAGTACTCGTTATCGTATTAGGTTATAGCGTGTGTGTTTTTAGCTATTACTATTTCAACGTAATTCAAAGTGCTATTGACGAGTTTTTTAAGTTTTTCAATTTCAGCGAGAAATTCATGGATAATATGAATCCATCGCAAGTTTCCGTCCCCTACGTTAACTCTGTAGAGTCGACTTCATATCACAATCACATTAAGTATCCGTTAAGACAAATATCGAGTTACAAATTCGATAAATCTACCTTGCGTCATATATCTAAAATTCCGCGAATGAATTCCATTCCAGCTGTGCGGATTGCTCCGCCTGAACCTATTAGGTATGTATTATTTTTCATTATTGTTACGTGATTTGCCAGTTGACATAATCACTTTTACATTTACACAGGACAAATGTAATGAATGACAGATATATGAATAACCATAATGATAGATGTAGCGAAGAAATTAAAAATGATCACTATTTTCAAGCCGTAAAAGATCGTAGAAAAAGGAATTACGCTCAGGTAAAAACATCACTCGTTCAAACATCAAACAGTTCTTGGAATCCATTACCACGTTGTTTGTTCTGTTTTATAGGAAGAAACCGATAGAGTTGATAGTACTCCTAAAAAATCGCGTAGAAATGATTTGAAAAATGTGATGTCTCATTATAAACGATCACATGATGACAGCTCTCAAGACAGTTTAGACGATACCAATCCTAAAAAACTATGCAGCGATTCGGATCGTAGTATCGCTAAAATGATGTCCTATACATCCAGTATAAGTGTCATTGCGAAAAATTTCACTTGGAATAATCATTCTAAAAAAAGAAAATCATCCAGTAAATATTTCCTGGTTTTTTTCTCTTAATTTTTAATTTTCATTTATTCTTGTTCAACGGTATGTACAATTTTTATTTGTAATATATTTTCAGAAATAGAAAAAGCTAAAAACGAATCTCCCGAAAAAGTGGAAAAATTAAGAAAAATTGCAACCGAAGATACTCATTCAGAATTACACAAAATTTACGAAGAACAAATTCCCGAAGTGAGAAGCTTTCTATTTATTTTTGCTTTTATTTAAAATTCATTACGATAGTAACATCTATATTTCATCTTTAGAATGCTACTTATGTTGTAAAACAACATATTCCTGGACAGGTTCATGATCATTTTGAATCCAAGGTTGTTGATGAAGATCAAAATGATGGTAGACCTTTTTCTGAACCTCCTTTACCAGACGATGATGGTGAATATGTCAAGGTTGCCGGTGGCAAAATTCTCAATCGAACAAATCGCACGTATAGGAAAAAACTAAATACAAGTAAAATTAATCCCGAATCTATCATATCTATCGAACCAGAACTAGTTAATGGAAGTTCCAAAGAAGACGAAGATGCGATGAAAGAAAACTTATTGAAGATGTTGATGGACAATATTGAAAGAGGAGGTATTTATTTTAAAAAACAAATCGATTTTTATTCTTATTTTCAAAATCTTTTTATACCAATTCAACCACTTTTCGACTTCATTTTCTTTGAAATTTTGTTAAATTTTTCTTAACGAGTTTGTCTTGTTCTTGAACTAAAGAAACCATCATCAGTTCTCATTTAGATAACTTCCTTAATTTTCAACTCGTTCCTATTTTTACCTAATATGGTCAGCTTTTGCATTAATATCAGTGAACGTTGGTACATATTGAATGTATTTCTCCAAAACTCGTATTTTTGGATATCTGTCAATTTTTTTATCCCCAAAAAAACTTTATCGCTTTTTAAAAAATTATTTTTTAATTATTTCTTCGAAGTTCATTTTCAGTTTTAAAAAAATTGAATAAATTAATTTGAGATCCATTTCTATGATCGAATTCAAAAAATAATTTTTTCAATTAATTCTTTGAAAAAAAAAGAAATGCATTTTTAAAATAAGAAAAAAAAATTGTTCAGATTCCTTCGATAAAAATCATTTTTTTTTAATTAAAAAAAAAAGAAAGAAAGAAAACGTGGTAAAAAACATCCAAGATCCAATTTTTTATTTTTTTTTTTTTCAAAAATATTCCAAAGTTTTTATTGCAATATTTTATAAATACTAAATTTTCCATAACTACATATTATTTTATTGCTTATTTTGAGGTCCATTTTCATCAATTTCTGTATTTGCCAGCTCTGGTCATTATTCACATACAATAGTTGATGTGTTTAAACCTAATTTTACTCTGAAGCAAGAATAACTTGTGTGTAAGAAAAAACGTTAGCAGTCATGCCGCATTACTAGAGCTAGAGCTTTTAATTGAGGCTTGTTCAATTTTGTTGTTCAATTTTGCGAATAGTATAATTAACCTTTTCATGTCCACTGACCATACCCAGTACCTAGTCTACAAACTTACACTTAACCTCCAACACCACATAAAAAGTTCTATTCAGTATTTTATGCTCACAAAGATCATAATATCAGCCCATGTTTATGAAAACGAAGCCTATTTTTGATATTATAGCAATTTGAAACTCTTCAGGTTATTCTGAATTCTTAACTGTCAGCCATTTTGGATAGATTTTGACTTAAATTTAGGTCATGTCTTGGTCATCAACTAACTCTTGACCTTTTGAGGTCGATTTGGTGAGGAGATACTGGAAAATTCATGGAATTTCTTATTGTAATTTCCCCTCCAAAAGCCATTTCTCGCTCCAACTCCCTCCAGATTCACTTCAGAAGCTGAAATTTGAATAAGTTAGTCATTTTGGACTCATTTTATCATATGATACCACAATAGAGAATTGTTCACCTTTCGTGTACCCCCTCCCTTCTCCCACCTCAATATCGTGTGTGAAAGTGACTTTGGAACATAGAATACTTCTTGTTGTCAATAACCGTATGAGTCCATAATAATCATATTTTTAGTGATTTGAGGCTCCTCAAGCTCTAAATTTGGATATGTTAGTGTCCGTGACCCACTCCTTCATATAAAATCAAAAATGAAAATTTTAACCTGTTTGCCCCCTCTCCGGTTCCCCTTAAAATTTGAGTAATGGACTATTTTCAGGTATATAAAAAAAAAATAATTTTTTTCTTATATTTAAGAAGAGTTCTTTACCAACTTTTGAGCAATTTTCCTCTATAACTGTCGGTGCTGCTCGTAGAGAACAATAAAATTATATATGTATACCAGAATCTGGACGTTTGCTAGATGATTCCAAATGATTTGAAACGCAAAGATTTGAAAACCTTCCCCTCCCCATCCCTCTTACCCAAATTAGGTTGGCTTTAATAGCTCTTGTTTTCATTAAAAATTCGATTAAAAAAAAATAAAGAAAATTACGGGAAAAAGATCAGATTTTTTTTTTTTCAAAAACACGTTTGCTTTGATCAGTCTTTTAAAAATACAGTATTATATGCAAAGGTGGCAAAATGAATTTATCGTGGGGGCTGCAAATCCTTCAAATCCGTCACTGTCTCAAACAAAAATATTTAATGACTCCTTCTCTTCCCCTCACCACTACTACACAAATTAGGTAGACTTTAATAGCTATCGTTTTCAAATAAAAACTCACTTAATTGAGCGAAGTAATAGATGTGAAGTCCAGAATGATTATTTTAGGATTTGTAGTTGAACTGATATGAAATGACCTTTAATCCTATTGTTCGAGATGTACTTCATACTTTGTGTGAACTATGGGATTTTTTTTTAAAATTAATAGTCAAATGTGAATTTCAGATAAACCTGACAGTTTCTCTTCACGTACACTGTAGTGCTCATCTAACAATTGATCTCTTATGAATAGGTTTATTTTATTTTTTCGTTGCACGTATACTTTATAGCAACGTGCTGGAGCCAGTTTGATGTCTATAACTTCCCCAGTATTTATGAAGGAGTAAAGTTATTTCATCTCTCGGTTTATCTTGAATTAAGGAAGGCATCGAAAAAATCATAATGACAATAATAAATAAATATTTTTTAGTTTTTGTTATTCAATGGCTCTTTATTTAATCACCTATTCATTATCTTAGGAATTCGATAGCTGAAACGAACATGCATGGTAATAAATTACCGATTCGAAATTTGTTACAGGTGAAAAAGACGAGCGCGTTATATTTTACGAGAACAGTATAGTCGAGGAAATCGCCAAAAATCAAAATAAAATCGATTCCGCCAAAACCGAAATATCGAACGATACGTCAACAGTCGATGGTCCATTTTCAGCGACGACCGCTCCCCAGAGCGTACCACAGAGTGTGCCAACCTTCAACAGTGCCATCATGTCGACACCACTGGTACAGTCGCAACCGCCTACCGAACCCATCGACCAATCGAAAAATCCTCTGTTGGCTAACGCTAGTAAAATTTCTACGCCCGATTTCAACGGCACTCTGGACACTAATCCTTTACTCAAGTTCAACAGTAGTTCGAATAATTTGACGAATAATTCCCCTTCGAATGCTAATAGTACCTCTGTGACGTTTAATTTTAACAATAATTCGCAGACGCTGAATACTTCGACCTTTAGTAGTAGTAAAACGGAAATCGATAAGATGAATTCGGCTAGCGAATCGAATTCGGTGAAACCAAATCCGATTACCGAGACGATCGCCGCGACTGTGGCAAATAACGCGAATAATTCTGCGCCTATAACTGCGACACCTTCTCAGACAAGTGAAACGCCTAAGATGGGTAGTCCGAAAAATAACTTTTATTTCCGGCCGCAGCCAGTATGATCGCGTCGAGCTCCGATGGTATCACTAGCTCGGTGGCTTCGGCTTCTATGAGTCCGATAGTGTCGTCGCAGCAGAATAGTTGCGGAATAACTGGTGGTACGACTCAACCGACGACTTTGCAATTTGGTTCTACGTCTTTTGTAACGAATGCCGTCGCCAGTAATGGTAACAGTGCGACGATTAATAGCGTAAATTTCTCAAATACGCCGCTTCAGTTTGACAATAAGTTCAACACGAATCAGAATAAAACGACGGAGAGTAAAGATAATCCGTTGTCGCAGATTACCATGTTTGGTAACACGAGTATGTCGGCTGCAGCCACCAGTAGTCCGGCGTCGGTGTCGAATACGTTGACGACGACAGGCTCGTCTTTTGCTCCCGCTGCGTCGAATATTGGAGGCGGATTTCAGTTCGGTCAGAACGCGGTATCGTCTTCGAGTAATGCTACAGGGTTTAGTTTCGGTGGCGCAACGAAGCCAGCTGAGAATGGATTCAAACTGGGAGCTTCGACTGTGACGGTGACTTCGACGGGGCCGACGTTTAGTGTGCCTAGTTTCACGTTGAATACGAACAATACGAACACGATGAATGCCACCTCAACTCTGACATTTAATACGACTTCGACGCCTTCGTTCAGTGCAAACAGCACGTCCACGTTCAACGGTCTGAAATTCGGTTCCGGATCGACTCCGTCTTTCGGCTCGTCGTCGTTCGATGCCGCGAATAAAACTAACTCGTTCGCTTCGCCGTCGTTGCCGGCATTTGGCTCGAGCCAAAATAACGGATTCATGAACAACAACGGATTCGGCAACACCACGAATCAATCTCAAACGCAACCCGTAGCTCCGGCATTCGGTAGCGTTACTCCGTCGCAGACGAATTCTACCTTCGGATCGAACCAACCGAACGCTTTTGGTAATACCCCGCTGTTTGAATCCGGCGACTCGTCCAATGTTTTCAAACAAACTCCCGCTGTACCACAATTCGGCGCTTCGAACTCCCAGTTCGGGAGCAGCGGAGCGTTTACATTCGGTTCGAACACCACGAATCCTCCGGCTTTCGGTAGCTCTCAACCTTCCCCTGCGTTTGGTGGAAATGGTGTTACGACGCCAGCAGCTTCGACATTTAACTTCAATTCGGCTCCGTCGACATTCGGTGCACTAGGGCCGGCGAAACCGGCCGATAATGGTTTTCGCTTCTCCGCTCCTGTAGCTCAGCCGCAATCGAATCCTGCGTTCGCGTTCGGAGCTGGGGTTCAGACGCAGCCCACTCAACCATTCGCTTTCGCGGCTGCACCAAGTACGTATTAGGTTAAGATGAGAATGTGGATTTTGTTTGTAATATCCAGGGAGCGGGTAAATATGAAATAGCGTATTTGTCTGTGTTGAGTAAGAAGCGATATTTAAGTTACTTTTACGTTTCAAGTCATTCTGAACAAAATGAGCCAGCTTTTTAGAGCATATTTTGGGTAATTTTTCAATACATATATATGCGCATATTTTCCCCATTTTTAGAGCGTATTTATCCGCTCTCTGGTAATATCTGAAAGGTAACCGTTGAGACTTGAAAAGTCATTACTTTTCGATTTAGTAATGTTCAAAATGAATGGTGAAACTTCAGCTCTGGATGAATAGAACTGAAAATGTTATATGTTTTCATCTTATATCTTTATCTGATGGGTAAATCAGTGTATCAAAAATATGTCAGGGAAATATAAAAAAAAAGGGTATTTTTTTTTTTGAAAATCTTATCAACTATTAATATGCAGTATCATCGATTAATCATTTATTTATTTATTTTGTCTACCTGTAATATTGAAGACGCTGTGAGGGTATTGAAATCGTTCATCTACAACCTCGTAGCCCCTGCAGTATTGAAGATGAGCAATATTTTCATAGGTTTTTTTTTGAAAGTAGTAATAATTAAAATGATGCTATGTATTGAGATTTTTGTAGAAAGTATTCGGGTCGGGCACAGGTGTGGCGCGCTAGTGTCGTTTCACTTGAAAAGGTGGAACTGATCAAAATTTAGCATTGGTTTAAATAGAAGCGTTTTTGTTTTTTAAGTTTTCTGAGAAAACTGTAGGGTTTAAAGAAAAATTCATCATAACTTAATTTTTAGAGGATAAAATTTTCTATTCAATGATATAAGTATTGTTATGTTTTCATCAACAGTAACGATAAAAATTTGAAAGAATGAGTTATCACAATGGTACATTACCCACTCCATATAGCAAATAACGATAATTGTATGAATACTGAATAAAGAATCTTCATTCCATAATTCGCTTGAACACAACCCCAACAGACTGATTACTGAACAAGTGCCAAATGATAAGTGAATAGTTGATTTTGAATGACTAATACTACAATAAACAATTAATTTCTATCGTTATAAGGGATGAAGATATAACAATGTTTATATATTTGGAAAGGAAATTTGATCCAGTGTTATAGGAACGAACATAGATCTGTTCTTGTTCCTGTTCTCGTTCCTGGAAAGACCCAGTCATTTGATCCTGTTCCTGACTCGTTCTTATTCTCAATGTTTCAACTGTTCTCGTTCCGTTCTTCGTTCTTTTAATTCTTTACAATGTTGTTCTCGTTCTGTTCTTTGTTCTTTCAATCCTTTATGGTCTCGTTCTCGTTCTTCAACTTTTTCTTTTGTTCTTTCTTTCTTTCTTTCTTTTTTTTGATAACATGTTTACAGTTAATATTGTTGTTGAAATTGAAAATCAATTAATTGAAGCTAATAATTAGAAAGAAGATTACTTATAGGGATGTATTATGTAGCACTTGCCCGCTTTCAAGTACAATTTTCTTATTTTCTCTTTCCCCCCCCCCATGATATCTATTAATTTTATAATAAATTATGAATTTTCAAAAGAACGAAAAACAATAAAAAATTACATCGTTCTTCTTCTTGTACCTCAACATTGTTCATTAGTTGGTTCTCGTTTTGTTCTTTGATCTTTCAGTTTGAAAATATTCTGTTCTCGTTCTGTTCTTTGTTCTTCAGATATATCACTTTTATGTTCTCGTTCTTGGTCCTGTTCCTCAGGAACAATGAAAATTCTCCGTTCTTGTTGTTCTTCGTTCTCGTTCTTTGGTTTGTTCCTACAACACTGATTTTATCGTCTGAAAAAAAGTTATCATGAATTTTCCTCTGAATGTCCTTATTTTCTCGTAAAATTGGAAAATGAAATTGCTTCCATTTAAACAATGTTAAATTTTTCTCATTTTCACCTTTTCAGAGGTTCCACTAAAATCCGTTTAAGGCCAACTCTTTCGATGCCCGACCCAAATATTTTTTTATTAAAGTTTCCTGTCCTCTTAGTGCATTCACTTATCTGCTAGATGAAGGTATTAAAAGTCAGCATGTTGTATTTTAAATTATGTATTTTCATTTTGATGTAATATTCTACTGTTCATTTTCGGAAATTCTCAAAATTGAAAAATAATGAGTTTTCAAGTTTCACTATACTTGGCAACACTGCCACCACAAAGCACGGTCTGTTAAATATAGCTTGAGATTTTTGATTGCGCAAAGTTAGGCAAAAAGCTTGACAATTTTCACGATTTCATGACTTTCCAAAATGCGTTAAAAATTTAAAATTATGCTTTTAGTAAGATAGTGAAACTTCAAAAAAGTTGTTATCATTTTTTTTTTTCAATGTTTAGGATTTGAACTCATTTTTCAACAATTTCTACAATTTTTTCTTAAATTTTTACCGCTAAATTCGATGACAAATAATCGATATTGATAAAAAAAAAGTAGGTATCAACATGTCAACCTACTTTACGATAAAATGTATAGTTTGAGTAATCCTGCGCAAATTGTTACCTAACCTTGTCTTGTCAGAAAGTCTCAAGCTATTTTGGAACAGACAGTAGGAAATAAAGCTCCATCTCACTGGCCCACAAGCCAAAAAATATGTGAAGCTAACTATATTTATATAGTTTTTCCGAGCTCTAGAATACTATATGATAGGTAACCAGTCATACAGATGATTATCTCATTGCTTCTTTGTAATAACCTGCCGGCAGTGGTCATGGAATCTGAAAAATAGGGTATCATGATGGGTATCATAAACTTACAGCCAACATAGATATGAAATGTGAAACAGACGGAGCTATTTGAAGCTGTACTGTTGTCCATAGGTGGTGCTGTATGTACGATGACGTCATTGGAGGGATATGAAAATCATAATATGAGCAAAATTGAAGATTTTTGTAGTGGAATGGATAGTATTTTTTTGAAAAAATGAAAATTGTGATATATAAAAATTTGTTATCTTTTCATAGGAGGGAGCGACATGCGAATGGGTGCACTAATTTGAAAGTCTGATGATTTTTTTGTTGAATTTTGCAAATTCTATTCATTTCATGTATTATTTGTTCCAAAAATGAGTGTTTTTTTGGAAAAAGTTGGAGAAATGCGGGACAGTGACGTCACAGAAGAGAAAATTTGCGTTATTCCGAAATTTATTGCTTCGAAGCGAATGTACTAACGTGAAAAAAAATAAAACGAAAAGCTATGTATGATTTTTTCCTACTTGCAAAATTGAAGGGGCTGCAATGGATTATAACTTGTAATTCATCAAAACACCTTCAATTTTGAAAAACATCTACATAACCTTTTTTATTTTTTATTTATTTTTTTCTTGAAATCGATTGTACCATAAAATTTAATTAAAAAGATCGTGTATAATTTTTGCCTATTTCCCGAATTGAAGGAGTTATAATGAATGAAAAGTTTTGATGCACTATAGCACATAGCCCATTCAGTTTTGCCAGTTGACAAAAATTATGTATGGCTTTTTATTCTATTTTTTTGAGTACAATCGATTCCAAAAAAGAGATTTTGGAATAACGTAAATTTTCTCTTCGGTGACGTCAACGTCCTACACTTCTTCATGAAATTTTTTCAAAAAATACTTTTTTTTTTGAACTTGTACTTGTAAAATGTAGCGACGTCATCTGCAGAAATGCTTCATCTGTGAAATTCGAAGAAGTTCAATTTTTTGGAACAGCTTTCCCTACTTTGTATGAAGGGATAACAAATTTTTGTGAATCATTGTTGTTGTTGTTTTCAAAAAGCACTAACCATTCAATATGATGAAAATCTTCAATTTTGTTAAACTTCGATTTGTACAGCCCTGCAATGACGTCATCATGCATACAGAGTTATTTAGGAGAGTAGGGCTTCCTGTGGGTAGTGGCTGCAAGTTTGTGGTACTCATCCCTAGATTACGAAGACACCGTGGTGGGATAAGACACTTGGTGATGGGTGAAAAAAATCATCCTGTATGCCATCTTCATTTAAATATTCTGGGATGTTAAAAATATCCGAAAATAATTTTAAGGAAGAGATTTTAGCCCTACAACTTTTTTTTTTTGGAAAAGAAATCAAGTAAGGAATTATTTTTTTATTCTTTTATTTTCAATAATACGTATGATATCAAAATTTTAAATAAGCTTAGAAAGGTAAATTATAAATTTTTGCTTTATAATTTGATAATTCAAAACTGCAAAATATTTAATTTTTTGAATTCAACGAATTAAAACACTGAAAGTATTTTGAAATATATTTTCATTGCAAATTGCTTTTTTCCAGATTTAACTTTGGCATAAAATTGAAATCACCACATAATTATTATAAATGCATCATGATGAAATTTGAAATAGTTTAATAAAAATTATTTTAATGAACTTTAAAATATGAGAAAAAAATGTTGATGTAATATGTTAATTTCGAAAGATTCCTTGACAATGTTAAAAACAAAAAGTTTAAAGAATAATTTTTTTATTAGATTTTAAATTTTAATTTGGCTTCTTTAATTTTTTTATTTTTATTAAAACTTCATTTTATTTTTTTAATAAAAAAAAATTTATAACTTGAGAAAGGCGTGTACAAATTTTCAAATGCTAATGTTGAAATTTAGCCATTCCAAAAAATAATTCGTGTTAAAAATTAGTTTTTTTTTTTAAGAATATCTTCGAAGCAAAACTTTAAATTTTTAAAAACTGCGTTCTTTCGAAGTTCCCAGAATTTGAGTTGAGTATCTAAAATTTTTTCAACACTTAGATCATTTAGAAATTTTTCACTCGATGATTTCACTTTAATCATGATCGAAAAACTATTCTTTCTTGCCTTATTTCTATCCTTCTTGGTCACATTTAAAAATTCCTAGAAAAATTTAATTTTGAGCATATTTAAAAAAAAAAAAAACGTTGATATTATGTTAATGATAGTCTTTTTCTATTAAGTCTTTAAAAAAATTCTTCGTCAAAAGTTCCTTTAAAAAATTCAAGTTCCGGGGTTGTCTGGGAAATCGAATGTTTCGCATTTCCACACCCGAGCATGTCTGTATATATCGATATATTAACATAATACATATATTACTAATAAAATACATCTAACGTGTACTCAACATTATGAATTTTATTCCAGGTGGTCCGACAACATTTAGCATCGGCGCAGGGGGCAGTAGTACCCGTCGAGCTCGTCCCAGAAGGAAATGCTGATAAGTGGGAAGTTACTAATCGGAATGATCAGAAAAATATTTCTTTCGTCGCGATTCTTAAGTTGAAGACTATTAAATGAAGTTTCGCTTCAAAGCTGTTAATGCCGTTAATTAACATATCAACAAAGGGTATGTGTGCGATGAGGGTGTACCAATGAACTGATGTATCGATCATTTAATTCTCTTCGTCGCATTATTGAAAATTTCAGTATAAAATACCCGTACAGTGTTCCAGCCATTTCGTGTATATATTGAAATATTTTGATTATTATTATTTTTTTAAAATAGATTTTTCCTCGTAAGTGGTAAATGATTAGAATCGTTTTGTATAATTTTAGAAGAGAAAGCTATTTTTTTGTTTCGATATTTTTTTCCTACATAACATCCTATTTCATAGTATTTGGATCTCACTCATTTAGCCAATTTTTTCTTCTCGGGTAGAGTAATCTGAACACGATCCAAAATTTTTACTATTTCGTTTTTTTTTTTTTTATCTTTTGTACGAAAACTGGAATAGTATGGTTTAGCTAATGGTTTTGTCCACGTTATTTGGCGTTTAAATAACGTTATTCGTGAAATTCTACTTTCTTTTTTAACGTTTTAATTTGAAATGACCGGTTTGAATCGCATATATATTTATATCTTGTATGTACTTTAGAAAAATGTGAAAAATTGTATGTATTTGTAGTTTTTCTATATTTCATTGTTTTATAATGCGTTGTAACACTTGAAAGTATATGATATATGATTGGATTATCTTTGTGTTTTTTTTATCGTTTTATCAAGTTTATGGGCTCAGGAAATTAATAAACCTCAAAGTATTTAGCGCAAACATTAAAACATTCAATTTAAAAACACAGACGTAATATTTCTACGGTAATTCCGCCATCATCATTAATTCATTATTATTGAATATGTGTTCGTTTGAATTTTTAAATCAAGGATATACTCTTTGTTTATATTCTGACGTCAACTTAGATCCGCTATTTCTCTCTGACAAACCGATACAATTTATTCCACTCGGTTTTATTTTATTTATAAATCACTTTTGAGATATTTTCAAATACTTCCTTTTCTATTGATTCAAGAGTTAAGCGGACGAGAATTCGCGAAGTAAGGCAAAATTTTGAACGTTAATTACTCGTTTTAGAAATAACTTATCGAAAATATGATGAAATACGCGTCTTCGTCTAATTCTAAAGAAGGTATTGAGAAAAAGGATTTTGAAAATAATTGAATTCCCATTAAGAAAAAACTGATGTAACGCCGGAAACTCTTCGTGTATTCAGATCTTGGTTCGCTCAATTCGTTTTATTAAAATTTAAACATGAAGCATCTTGATCGCAAACGCGTTTATCTGTCCAAAGTCTATTTTTGAATCTACTTTGTTCTCGTATGTAACGAACTGTTTCCTTCGAAATTTGAAGTAAATACCGAAGAGGAATTCATTGTATCCTTTGTGATCAATTTCTTCTAAAATAGTAGCATTATATTTATGTTGCGTAAATATTATTATTTTAGTTCTCTAAATTTTTCCTCTCATGAGAATTATATACAGTGCTTGAAACGTTTGGTTATAGTGAAAAAAAAGAACCATGTAGGTGTACGTATGTATAATGCACTCTTAAACATTTCAGTAGCTGAAAAAAAAATTCAAAACGAAATTCTCGTAATTCAATAAAATATCTATTAACTGAAATTGTCTCCGGCATATTACGAGAAGAAAAACATTTTCACAAGGAAAAGAGATATTAGAGCATAACTTCTCCAAAGTTAGAAAATTACGAGAAACAGTAACGAAGCAATTTTGGAAGTATGACCTCGATGGTGAGTGACTCGATAAGCTTTAGATATGAATAATGTTGTTATGTTTCCGAAAATTAGTCCACGAAGACTTTTTACTTTTAGTGAGAGAGGGGGAAGAGGAGAGGAAACCCCGTGAAACCAATGTCAAATTTGAAATCAGATTCAAAACCAGCTGTTTCATCAATTTAAGAAGATTTTCTAAAATTTTGGGAATACGTTAACAAAGTTGCATAATCTCTGAAATAAGGCAAATTCAAGTTATGTTGTATTTAATGTCAAAACTTAAATTGTTGAAGTGAAGGGAAAGATGAAAATGGTAAACGTCAGATTCGAAATCAGCAATCCCAAATCAGTTCCTATTGACGCAATATTCAATTTTCTATCCTGTTTTTTTTTTTTTTTTATTTATTAAAAAAATAATAATTAACAATATAGGGTTTAGCGTTTGTGAGGTTGCATCTTACATGTGTAAGGAAAAATATTTTTATTTTCGTCATTTCGAGTTCAGATATACATTGTCATGTTTCTGGGCATTATATGTTTTTCTTCGCTAGTAACATAATTAAAGTTAGGCAGACGCTGAATACATCAATTACTCTCACTGAAGATTTGAAAAATATCATTAAAATATTTTCTATAACAATATATTCGTAAAAGGACGAAAATAGGGATGTAATAAATTTTTTATACCTTCCACGTTATATATTATTAGTTGAGCACGTATTGTAGACGCTAAAGGCTCGATGTTAGGCGTCGTTAAATAAAAATATCATTCAATTGAATCGAGTAACCAACTTCGAAAGCCTATTGAGAAATTCCTGCGGTCTCGATGGATTTTTCTACGCTTGGTAGTACCTCGTCGTATGTTGCATTTTCAAACGACTAAACCAAATTAAAAAACACGAAAACATTTTAAAACATATGTATCCTAAAGGTGGATGGTTGCTTATTCGTCAGATTTTTATAACAGGTATCTACAAGAAACAGTTATAACGTTGAGGGTGCAAAACGCCTTGGGATACGGTTCAAGGTAGACCGGATCAGCAACAGGTTTTTGTTCTGTGTAATCATTCATTTAGGCTGATGGAAGAGATAAAAACATCCCTTATAACTTGAAAATATAATTCATTCGATTTTCAGCGTGAGTATAGGGAAGGCGTGATACGAAATTTCTATTTTTATGAAATATTCTTCACCGTGTAGGTATCGTAATTTATTTGCAATTTGAACGCACCTGCGTATAGGTACATTCTTCGAAGAAATCTTTTCACGAACTATTTCTTATTTTTCTAGTAAATTTTAAATATGTAAGAATACGAAGATGCGAAAATTATTTATTCGTTTTGCTAACGGCGCGTTCACACGATTTGGCGTCAATTTGCTGGTGGCTGAATTCGCTTTGGGCTGTGGATTAAGTACTTATTTATTGGCGCGCCGGTTTCCCTTTTTATGGAAAAATGCCTCTTTTTTCCTTCTCGTGTCTTTTTTAACTTCTTTGCAGTTTAGAAAAACTTGTGAATATCGGCCAACTGTTGAGTATTTGAGATGCGGTGTTTTGGGAGACTGAAATGAAATCTTTACTTTAGCTTCAAGTCTAAGACTTTAATCCTGATTTTGCCTAACAAATACTTCTACATTCTTTATTCCTTTTAATCTAAGTATATTAGATGATGTGTTATATTCTAATACAGGTAAAATATGTTATTTTACCGTTGTTTTTTCACAGTTCCCAGAAAATTTTAGTAAACATTTAGACTTACGATGAAGTAAAGGAGACCAAAAGCTGCGATGTAAGTCATCATTTTTTCATTAGCTGAAATTTCTATGTATTACAGAATATAAAAGAATTTCTTGAAAAGTTTTTGAGATTTTTGGCCTTTTTGAACCTATTTTAATGTTTTTTGACAGTTTTGATGCTTTTTAATGTTTTCTGATGTTTTTTTGATACTTTAAAGAAATGTTTCTTGATGTTTTTTGGTAGTCCTTTTGACTTATTTTGATGGTTATTACACATTTGCATTGAATATAATCGAATCATTCATTTGAAGAATTTTTCAATTGAAAATTTAATGAAAAAAATCAAAGTTCACATGTTATGCTCGATGTAGGTCTAATATTTTTATGTACAAGAAAGGAAAGCGTATTCCTTTAATTTTATTACTGTTATGTATAAGTAGATCTCGAAAATCTCTTTTGCCTAATATTAACTACCATAGTGTACTAAAAGTTGCCGAATGATGTAAAAACGTCTTTCGTGAAAATAAAGTTGAAATCGGTCAATAATTTCATCTTCCACCCTTCTTGTTTCTTCAAAAATTCTAATCTAAAGATATAACAGCTTGAATTTGAAAATTCGTGAATTATAGGTCTTGAAAATTTCAAGAGATATATACAATTATTGTGAAAGAATTTTCAAAAATTGTCTGGATTTTGATGCTTTACTGCATTGCCTAAATTTTCAGCATTTTAACTGATGGGCACAGCTGGTGAATATGAACAGAATAGAACAAAACAGCATAAAAACATATCATACCTAAATGATTCAGAACAGTAAAATTTTAGTTCATAATGAATGATAACTAGAACAGAACAAAATTATATTTTGAACAACTAAACTGCAACAGAACTGAACAGAACGAAATTTAACGAAACGGAACAAAATAGAACAGAAAAATAATTAAGAAAAAAATGAAAGCGAACTGAACTGAACAGAACACTTTTTTATATTCATGAGTATTGTAATATCACAACGTCTTTCCTCTCTTTTTCTTCATAACTCACCATGACATCATCAAAATTTGAACATTTGATTTTTGAAGACCTGTGTAAATGTGTAATTGAACAAATTTTCATATTTTAAGTTGTTTACTATGTACCTAAATGTTATCATTTTCTCTCGATGTTTCTCAACAACAATGAACGAAACCAAGCAGGACAGGACAGGACAGGACAGAACAGAACAGAATAGAATAGAATGGAATAGAATAGAATAGAATAGAATAGAATAGAATGGAATAGAATAGAACAGAACAAAATGAAACGAAATGAAACGAAACAACATGAAATGAAACGAAACATAACATGTAATGAAATGGTACACGAAACGAAACACAAAATGAATTGAAACGAAACACAAAATGAAACGATACATTGAATAACAAAACAAAACAAAACATGTAATGAAACCAAACAGGAAACGAAACATGAATTGAAACGAAACACAAAATGAAACGATACACTGAATAACAAAACAAAACAAAACATGTAATGAAACCAAACAGGAAACGAAACATGAATTGAAACGAAACACAAAATGAAACGATACATTGAATAACAAAACAAAACACGAAACTAAACGAAACGAACCACGAAAGGAAACACCAAATGATACGAAACAAAACAAAACATGTAATGAAATGAAACACAAAACGAAACATGAATTGAAATGAAACACAAAACAAAATGGAACACGAAACACAAAAAGAAACGAAACGATTTCTGAAAATATAATTTTTGTTGGGTGTGGAGGGTGAAATTTTCATATCACGAGTTCTTACAAAATTTTTAGCACTCCAAATCATTAATTTTCAAGTAGGTGCATATGTTTAACTGGGTATACTCATTAAAATTTTGAAAGATGGTTGGAATCTTAAGATACTAAAGAATTTTTATTATTATTATTTTATTTTTGCAGCCTAGGTCTAGTAAATCTAGAAATTCTTAACAAAGATTTTTTTCATGAGAAGAGACTAACTCCACCAATAAAACATACTTGAAGTCCCCATTCCTAGGTGGTGAGCATAACTCACACGTGGTTTGGAACCTATCAAAAATGAGTTTTTCCATTGTATTTCTTCAAGGTTTGACCGTAAGGCAAAAATAGCTCAGTGCAATTTTGTTCTACACTAAGTTTGCTACAACTTTATGCGATTTTTTTTACTACGAAATCTTCGAAAAAAAAAAATCAAAGAATATTGATTTTTCAGTTTTTTAATCAAGAGCTATTTTTAATTGATTTCGAGTAGTTCTTTGGTACCATTTTCAGACAGCTCATGATTTATAGATGACCATCATCCGAAAATATAAATTAAAGCTGGAAATAAATAAGGATATCGTATATTTATATACTCATATGATGAAAATACCGTAGTTTGTTAAACCCATCCAATCCAATTTCATAGAATGATTAATAAAAATCACAACACCGTGTTATATGTACTTGGCGCGGCGATAATTGCAAAACACAATGCTAAAATCGAGCCCTTTAATTTAATTTTACTCGGCGCGATATCACAACATGCATGCCAATTTAATAGCAGCAAAACTTGATTGTTCAATTTCGTACTTAAAATATTAATTCTTATTTATTGATAAAATAACGTAATTATTCCTCCATTGTGTTCGTATATAGCTTGGAATGAGCGTATATTTAAAATAAATTCAACCTTATCCGGTAAATTTTTGCCGTTGTAATGCTAATTTTCATTATCGCTCGTTTCGAGGGTTCAATTTGACTACATAAATGTTGCCACGCTGCGCTACTTCTGTTTCACGCCAATTCTGCGGTATCGTGTGAAAATATAGCTGATATAAAGTGAAGAAAAAGTGTGAGGGGAATACGCCCATACGTTGTACGAAGTGGCCAAATTCTCCACTAATCTTTGGGCAAAATTTAACAATGGAAATAGGAAATGTGAGGTAATGAAATTGTTTTTTGCGTGTCGAAATGTACTAATATGCCTACGAAGTTATGAACGAATGCATTTAAATTAGTTATGCTGGAATGAATCGAAAATGCTCAGAAAAGAATTTTTCATGATTTTAAAGAGTTAATATTGAAAAAAAAATTCCTATGATTCCAATAGGTACCTATTTTAATTCATTAAAGTTTCACGGTCTTGGAAAGACTCCTAAAAATCAAAATTTAAAATTCTCATTATTTATTTCTTTATTCCAGAATTGTTTACTGATCCAATAATAATGAAATTTATAAATATGAAGAGGAAAACATGTTGAAAAACATCTTTTTTGAGCTTGGGTACATACTATAAATTAAAGGTGGGATGGAAACGAAAGACTAAGAAATCAGTACTCATTTGAGCTTCCCCATTCCGGTGCCCTTCGAGTTTGGATTTTTTTTTATTATTTAAAAAGAATGAAAAAAAAAAGATTCAAATTGAAACACATTTCATTATTAGAAAAGAAATCGCACACGATAATTTCCAGATATTAAAAATATTCTTAATTTTTGAGAATTTTTTTTTGTTAGTTTTTGTTTATAACAGCTACGATCACTACACTAATTAAGATGGATTGCGGAACTAGTTTTGAGAAAATTTTGTGGGTCATGCGGCACTGCAATTAGACAGTCATTATATAACGTAATATGACGAATAATAATAGCCAATTTCAAACAAGTCGAAACCTTCGATCTTATACAAATGGTAGAAGCCAAAAAGTCGAAACATTAGGAATCAGGTTTAAAATTTTTATCTTTCATTTATCTTATTTTCTGATGAAAAAAAAAGCCACCATCTTTGTTCTCAATTTAGTATTTAGTAAGTTCATAAAAAAATTTTTTTCAAGTTCATCCATTAAATTAGATCTTTACTCAGTTTTCAACTTTTTTTTTTTTTTTGAATTAATAATTTTTATTTTCGACTTGGAAATTCAATAATATTCCATATTCCTGTTTTATTTTATTTATTCTATTTTTTTTTTAGGATAGCAAATTTTACGTCTTGCGCGTATGAGCTTCAATTGATCGTGCAGTACAGTTTAATAAGTTGTCAATTAATTTTTTTTTTATGAATTTGTAAATGTCTATTTTTGGAATTTTTTAAATCAATATTTCAAATGTCTGGAAAAATGATTTTTTTATAACAATAAAACGGTGGAGAATGAATTTACTTTACGAAGATACGATCTCTTCACTCTTCATTAGTCTCGGTCTCTCGTATTCTTAGTACGGGTCTGATTGTATTCAAAACATAAGTAAGTATGTTTAAAAGTTCTATTATTTTTATTTCATTTTTATTGCCATGAGATTTTGAAAAGAACAGACATGATGTAGGCTCCAGAGATGAGAAGGATAATTTTGAAAAAAAAAGAAACAGTTTACCTAAATTGACTCATTATGTTTCATTTAATCTTTCTCAATTTTCATACAAATTGTTGAAGACAAATAAACATATTTTTTGGCTATTTCTGAAAATTTGAAGCTTCTGTAATTGATTTTCGTAAGTGTAAAAATTCACAGAACTCTATTATCTATCACTTGGGTAAAAAAAATTAGAAATCGTATGAGATGACCGTCAGTTCATAGATTGTGGGCCAGAGGGGAGGGGGAAGGCGTTGAAAATTGTACCAAAAGTAAATTCGATCCTTTATGGAAATGTCAATCATCATATTGCTTTTAACATTCTGATCGAACGGAAGTTATGTTTTTTACATAATTATTGTGATTATACTATTAATAAAAAAATTAATTATATTTATTTATGAGTAATAAAAGAAAAGCTGAAGAAGCTGTTATTAATTTATTGTTAAAATTAAAAAAAAAAATATGTACATATCTTGCTCACTAGTTCTGTCTTATGAAGGAATTTAAAAATTATGCCAATAAGTTTAGGACCATCTGTTATGACTGTCTAGCAAAAATCGAAAAAATTCCTCATCAATAATTATCAATAATTCAAGCTCTCTTATCAAGAATTATCGATAAGATTATCGTTAATTCACTCATTTTGATAGTTCAAGAAATAAAAAAAAGTAGAGAAAACTTAGTAGTTTTCGCAGTTGAAAGCTTACAAGTTACAATATCAAATTATTTACTTCAAATAGACTAAAACAAAACACTACAAAAATCGATACCGAAATTCGTTTAAATTACAATAATTATTTAATCAGTCAGTTGTTATCTAACAGTTTTTGTATTGAAAAACACTTTTAGAAGTCACAAAGTCAGAATTTATCTTGATAAAAAAAAAAAGAATCGAAAATTATCAATTATTATCAACAACGTGTTATCTTTAACGATAATCGCTAATTCTTTCCTTATCGATAATTATCGATATTTTGCCATCATTACGCCTTTGATTTGCTAAAAAAATTCTAAAATCTTAATTTAAAAAAAAAATTAATTTATCGATAATAATAGATGAATTTCAATTTAATAAAATTAAACCCCTTCGATTTAGTCCAGCACTAAAATTACGTTCACTGCATTATAAAATAGCTAAATTATTTTGAAAATTCCATAACATTGGTAATGATAGATTACAGGTATAATTTGCTAGCTTTATTTCAATTTGATTACCACGTCTGAATAGTTGGCGTAAAGAAAACGATGGCGCGACGGTGTCGAGAAGGCAAAAACCTATTTACAACATTTTTATCATTTTTCGGCCGTTAAGGAAACGTACGTATGGCGAAAAAGGGTACGTTATACGATGAGGGATTGATGATCCTTACGTAGCGTAATTTTCTTCGGCGCTGAGGTTTTATTGTAAAAGGAATCAATTTAAATTATTATTATTATAGAGAACCTTGGAACGTAGCGTAATTTCGTAGTGGTACTAAAATGTATTAACGTTCGCTATATTTATCAAGTATGTCGAAAAATATGTACGTAGAATTATGGCGAAATGTTCGAAAGTAGGAATCGCGAAAAAAAAAAAGGGAAAGAAAAAGCATACACGTACAGTGGGCAAATTGAATCTGCAAGACGTGCGAAATGTTTAGCGTCGTTCGAGAATAGGTTGGAAGGGGTTAATTTTTACATTCTCGATGTCCCCTGCCAATCAGATATCCGCTGTTTACGAATGAAAATAAGATCCCGGCTACGTACGGGTTAGTGGTGTGCGGAAACAGGTAGGGAAGCAAGTAGCAGTGGTTGCGTAGAGTCCGCCGTCGGGGTAACAGTGGGGATGAACGCGTTAAGGAAACGGCCATCGGTCGTCTTAACAATTTAGTCTTCACAGCATTTAGTACAAGTTCCACTTTCGATTCGCATACAGCGGCGAGGAATGTCGACCGGTTGATTTAATATTTCGCACCCTCGCGCGTGTTACTGTAGTTTTTATTTCTTCGGGATGTAAATATTAATTCTTTTTTTTTATCGATTTGTATTTCGAATAATTTTTTATACTAATTTTTTTTTCAAATGTGTAAGACACTGTCCACGTATGGGGGATGAAATTAATTCACGTTTTTGTTGATAATGTCCCTTCGATGTCGTTCGTGTAATATCGCGTTTCATGACAACGGTTCTTTGGAAGTGCACTTTCAGTACGCTCATTCGAACGGTGACAACGTCGCGGAGCCATCGAGGACCGAGCAGCCGCCAGATGCTGATGCGACCGAAAACAACAACAATTTTTTCAAATATCAGAGCATCGAGAACTCCAACGATTCCGTCATGACCGCAATATCGCCCGGTACCGATAACCGCGAATTCCAACTACCTCCGGTACAGCATCGAGATCTCATGTACGATGTGCAGCAGCATAATTACGCCGATAATTATATGCTTAATTCGCAAGAATATTCGCGCTCTTCGCCCATCGTCCAGAACACCGCTGCATATCCATTCGCCGCTTCTAATGATCAGCGGTACCATCCTTATTACAAACAGGGATTCAGAGAAGTGCCTCGTAATCAAGTCGGCGCTCCGTTGGTCATTCGATGCGATAAGTGCGATTTCATCTGCGCCTCGCAGGATGTACTTATGCATCATTTCAATGTCGCTCACGGATCCATACCATCTCTGGGGATTCACTCGTTTAATCCCAGATTCGGTAATCCGCCGGTGAATGGGGGAGACGGTGAACCTCAAGCTGAAATCTTAGATTTGGATTCGCATAAAGTACATGTTTACCAACCGCCCAATGGAGAGGATAGCCAGGATAGTGATCATCGTAATTCTATGGATCCTTGGATGCACGAGGATAAAAAGTATTTTCATCAGCAGCTCCAAATCTCGCAGCAAAACGGAGGCGCTACCAATGGCAAAGGCGGTACACCGTTACCTTCACCTGATTTCGGTAAATATTTTTATTCTATTTGGACTACGATTCATGTGCAGTACATTACGAAAATAGCATTGATTTTCTTCACAGTAATTCGATAAAAATATATTTTTTTTTAAATTAACCATTAAAATCATAATTAAAACTTGGAAACAAGGGAACAAAATGATTTTCTCATGTAATAGGTTTTCAGAATTCAGATTGAGTTAGGGTTCAATTATTATCACGAATATACTTTCCAGATCTTCTCTCTTCTGTCAAAGAAAATTTTTTATGCTCTGATACGAGATGCAATAAATTCTCTAGCTTTGTGAATAAGTAGTTGTTTAATATTACCATACCTACTTAACATTATGATATACCTATTTTATGATGCAGTTTTCGCATGAAGCTAGGTTTAAGAGTTGGATATGCAATATATATTTTGGATTTTATTTAATTCTTGGTATCCTATATTTTCATTTTTTTTTTCAATTTTCAGAATCTCTCCATAATTCTTCAGTTATGAAGATGTCGAAAAACGATTCATTTTTTTTTTGTACTTAATACTATTTAAAATTTTTTGGTGATTTATCTTATAATTATGGAATACCTACAAAATTGAATTCATAGTTATTATTTTTTACATGATTATTTATCTTAAAATCATGAAGGGAAACATTTTTTCTAATTAAAAAAAATTATTTATTATCTAAAGAAATGTAACTAAATTGTACAAGAACTTTCATTACTTCCACTAATTGTCAACCTTGCGAAATCACTGGATGAAGAGTGGAAGCCGATAGCAATAATAAATAAATAATGTCCTTCAGAAATTCGGCTAATTATGTTAATAGGGTTGGAAAATGATTTTAATCAGAGCACATCACTTTAATCTGGTACTTGGTAAAACATTCTATAAGATAGGAGAAATTAGTGTTTCAAATGAGATTTGTTTTTGGACCAAACTATTTAGGAACCTTAAACCCCAAAATCTTGAGGCCTCTGGGAAAAAATTCTCATTTTGCATGAAACCCTGCGCTAAAGCTACAACTCGAATTTTTGGAAGCAATATTTAGAAATCATTATTTTTTCAACATCAGTATTCAGTGAAAGGGATACTCTTAAAGAGCACACTTCAATAGAAGGGGTGGAAAATGCCCACATTTCTGGATTGTTTTCAAGATGAAGGTTGGAAAATCTGTAATTCGATTGAAGGGGGAGGGGAGCATATAGGAATCTTATACCCTAAAAGTTTATTGTGGTTGATGTTCCCAATTAGGGATGCATCCTCATTTCGCATGAAAACATCTACTTTAAGGCTTGAGTAATGCTAAATCCATACTTCGAATTTTTAGAGTCATTGTTCAGAAATCATCCTTTATCATCACTAAAAGGATTATTATGATATGCAATCATTTTGAAGAAATGAAAGGAAGTTGCATATTTTGAAATTTTGAAACTCTTCGTATTTTTGAGGCCAATGACAAATGTTAAATTTATTTGTCATAATTACAACGTAGACATGTTTGGGGACTCCTTAGATGGGTTAAAATTTTTTATGACTCAGTACATAGTGTCAGCGATCCATCATATTTCATATTATAACATTAAAACTGATTTCCTAGATGAATTCCCATTTTATGAATTTTTATGCAGAATTGACTCATGATTTTATCTTGATTGAGAACATCCACGGTTACATTGTGCAGTATAATGTAATGCCTGTTGTTAAATCAAAATAAAATCCTATATAATTTTGAAAAAAGTTTAATAAATGATCATTCAAGTAGAAAATTAAATTTTCGAGACACAAAATAGATAGCGATTCATTGCTGAAATGAAGTACTGCTTTATACCAGCTTTTAATCCATTTTAGGAGTCCCTGGAGTATGAAGTTGTGCCTTCTCGAATTAAAGTGAACTAATGCAACTTGAATTAGAAATTTGGTGACATTTGCGATGAGGATATTTATCGAACAAACAAAATTAAAAATATTAATGCAAAATTTACTTGTTTACGTTTACTTACCATGAAAGGGAAATGAAAAGTAGCAAAAATAGCCGAAAATAGACTTTTTAAATACATTGAATTTTTTTATTGAATCAAAATTTGCACAGATTGAATATTCTAAAAATATCTCTTCATCTTGGAAAACGCAGGAAGGCATCTCAAACAGAAAGAGTTTGAAAATTTTCAAAAAAATCCCTTTTCTCTCATTTCTCATACTTGAGTCCTGAAACAAAGTTATCTCCCATACACATTCTCTTGGGTCATAAATGACCATTTCAGGTCATGTGAATAATGAAAGAGTGCTAGATCGATTATAGATGGTCTGAAACATTAACATTTGAGCCCCACTTCTCCAAACTCTCGTTCATAAATCAGGTAGGCTGTAATAGCTTTGTTTTTTGATAAAAAACTCAGCTAAAAATTGAACAGTGATTCTAAAAATTTCTTCAAACTGAGATTTTGGCACCCCCTTAACCACGGAGTGAAGTTTTCTATTCAAAATGAGGGTCCATTCATCGTTGTGAGCATCATGTACAACTTATGGGCTCTGAAGTACAACACAGGTGGGGCTAAAAATGAACTTCCTATACTCTCCTCTTTCGGTATTATTTTGTTTTAATTTTAAAACTTTTGCAGAAGAGGAGTGCGGGAGGCGGTGCAGTAGATATGAAAATCTGGTGAAATTATTTGAATTTGTTTTAGAGCTTAGAACTGGTTATTTGAAAATACTATGATATGATCCTGAGCTCCTTGGGGCTTCAGGTTTTTCGGAACTGGCCAAATTTTTGTTGGATGAAAATTAAAACGAGTATTGAAATCCATCGTTTCTTCAGTTTAACAATTTAGCTTGAAAAAACCAAAATAAATCCTCATAGGATTATACTTAGGCTCACATTTATTATGGATACTTAATCCTTATTGCAGTAAGTGTTGAAAAATACAGTCAATTTAAGAACAGATTTAATGTTTAATTCAATTTCTCGTGACTTGAAGTATCATTCAACATTTTTCTTTAGAAAGGACACTCTGCAATTGTGTATATTTTTCATGACTTACTCAAATGAGGTTTCAGTATCGACTGTAAATCTAGAGCTCAGAGAGCACGTGGTTGAAAGTACTCACATATCTAAATCGATTTGAGAACAGAGCCTGAAAAAAGCAAAAGGGTGAATGGAACCTTTTTTCGCACGCATCCGCGTTAGAACATCATGGCTCAAAAGTTGCACATTATGTCTCCAGTGGTGAAGGAATACTCGTTTCACATAGAAAGACCTACTTAGTAACTATAGTGGCGTCAATTATTGAAAATTCAATGTGACTAAGCATTTTGATTTTTAATATTGAAGTGTAAATAGGCTCCCATGTGACGAACGTGTAGCTGTATCGTAGTTTACTTGATATTCATAGTATCGTCAATTGTCCTCTCATTTTGATATCTAACTCGGTTTTTGCAATGTATATGATATCAGTATGATATTTAAATTTGATTTTAATGAATTGAAGAGATCGATTAAATTCTTTAACTCTCTCAATATTTAATTATGATATTAATATTGATATGTATATATTGTGTATTGCTATAGCATGTCATTTGAGTTTGTTCGTTTTGCCAATGATTCTTGAATTTGATTTTCGTCAATTTTGGATCCGGTTTCTTTCAGATTCTGTGTAGGTAGATTCAAAAACAGTATGAAAAAAAGCAAACCCATTTCTGTTCGTCCTACACCTTCACAATCTGATTCCTACATTTTCCCTACCTTTGTAAAATATGGACAAACTAGAGGTCCACCAAGAATCCATTTGAAAGTAGATTCAATTGTTGGCGAGTCCGCAATGAAGTAGAAATCAAGACCTGCTTTGAATCTGTTAAAAATAACAAGGACATTTCCAAAAGCTGATTAATTAGTAGTAAAATGAATGACTATGACTGAAGAATGAAGATTTTAGTTCAAAAGAGTTTCGTGAATCCTTGGGAAAACGAACAAAGTCCATGACTCGCAGAGAACAAGATGATTCTTTTACAAGAATCTAAACATTGCATTCCTTATTTCCTGCATATACTGTGTCTTAGTAATCTTGTATTAATTGTAAGCGGCAAATTCCATTCTAAAAATAACTGTTAATTATCTCATTTCTTTTAGTTTATATTCATGGGATTGGGAAATTGAAACATTATTGATTTATTTTTCAATCATATCCAACTGCATTTCTTAGGACTACGTACCTTTTTATACTTTTCACAATTCCTTCCAATTGATTTCGTTGAACTGATTTCAAGTAAAGTGAATTTAAATCGAATATTACGAATTACAGAACTGATTAAAATATAAAATTAGACTACGAAAATCTTGAGTTATTCATTATCACACGATAACATCAGAAATATCTTTTTAAACTTTTAACGTTTCCGTCTAATTGATTTGGCTAGACTGACTTCAAGTAAATATACTAAATGGTCCGCTTTCTAATTGTTTCGTACGTCACGCGTGTAACAACCAATTAGCAAGTCGAAAAGTGGTATCTTACTCGTAAAAGAAAAACATGAATCAGTTGATGATTCAAATCACAAACGAATTTTAGTTAATCACTGAAAACTGAACGATATTATTTACCAAGGTAGAAATGAACTTACCTAGATTCTGTCACATTATAGCCTTATGATTGGTCGTTTCGCAAGTGACGTATGAACAATCACGAAATGGACCAATTACTACCGCACGACCAACTAATCTTTGCACACCTCAGCGCCAAATTCTCTTGTTGAAAAAAGAAACTTCAAATGATGTAATTTCTCTCGTTGTTTTTCGTTTGATTAAGAAATAAAAACTTGATAATTTCATTTTAAAAACATTCTAAAACATATTTATCAAAATTATGTACTTCACACAATTTTTAATTAATTACTTTAATTTGTTTGGCAACACTGATTCTTGGTAAAATTGATTTAAATCAGTTAATAATGAAAAAATAAAATGTCATAGATTAATTAGTAAATTGTATGATTATTTTTATCATTTACTGTCGTGTGTAAATCTAAAAATGAAAATATTTACATTCTGTTTAGAGGTAGGGAATTTCACGCTGATGGGTGCAAACATCACTTGGTCACACAGTATAATTACTCCATTCAAATAAAAAATTGTTGAAATATAAAATTGAACATTTAAAATCTTGAGTTATATATCATCAGGCGATAAACTTGGAAGAAATGAAATAATTGAAAGTTTTTATGAAGGAAGGAAATTTGGCGCTCGGAGTAGGCGTACCTAGATCATTTTCTCATAATATACGTCTACCATACATCCAATTGATTAGTTAAGGCAAAGCACGAAAATCCCTACATAATGCTGAGAAGAATGCTGATGTAATCTTTGGCATGTGAAATCAGTGCAGCCATATGACCTGTTATGAAAATTGTAAAAAAGGGTATTTTCGTATCGTGTGCCAACTAATCATTTAGACACACAGTATATTTATGTTCTCATAGTAGCCTACTTAGTAACTATAATTATCTATGAGAGGATGTTCAAGTATAAGCTATTGTAATGAGATTTGTGAAGCTATAGAGTTATATAGTATTGCTTATAGCCTACCGATTACTTACTTTCATATATGATATATGGGGATTGAAGAAGGAAATTTTTTGGGTATGTTGCAGGTAGCGTTTCCACGACGACGGACAATATCGAAAATCTGCAATCAACTCGATCGCCGTACTACGATCAAAATCCAAACGTTAATTCAACGCCGGCCCAGATCTCCTCCTCCGACAATCCGACCGGTAGAAGTTCCTCGAAAAACAGTAAAAACTCAAACGGCACGTGGAAGTCGAACGAAGCTCGCAGGCCTAAAACATACAATTGTTCAGCTTGCAACAAATGGTTCACATCTTCGGGCCATTTGAAGCGTCACTACAACACGACGCTACACAAAAACGCGGTAAAACAAAGCGGAGCTCCGGACCCAGCTACAATGCCAGTTAGCGCCCATCACCATCCGCACAAAGATCCTTCATACTCGTCTAGTCGACAAGTGAAGAATTCGCCGCCCGTTTCGGAGGCTAGTGATACGCCGCCGAACAAATTAAACGATAGTTTTTCGTCCGCTCGCAACGCCTCACAAATACCACCGAACGCTTTTTTACACAATTCCCCAAACTTGATGGCAGGTCCCTCGGAGATGCCGGGGGGCCTGCTCCATCACCCTTCCTATACCCAATCCACTCCCGATCTAATCAAGTCCCCGTCACCGATTACCTCCATTCCTCCCCATACGAATTACCTCCCTTTCGGGGCGACGCCGCAGTCGCCGCACACCCTGCCGTTTTTTCAGCAGCATACGCCGACGCCGCTTTACCCAAACTTCCAGTCCCCCCACGTTTCTACCACCCATCAGGTTACCACGAACAACCATACTGGTAATTTGACTAACGTGCCAGCGATGACTGCGACCACGGATGACTGCAAGCCAACGTTGCCGAGTTTCTCGTGCATACAGAAGAATCCGTGGAATTCGCAGAATCTCGGTTTGGAGCAGTTCTTAAACACGTTAGATAACGGGGGTAACGTGGGGGGATCGTTCACGTCTAACGACGTCGAAACCGCCGCCAACTTATTGTTGAAGAATTTCGATAACGAAAAATTACCCGAACCGGTATTCATCAAAGTTGAAAGACCGAATTCCGTTAGCTCCGAAGAAGTGGCTCAGATCAAGCAGGAGTTAACTGGGCAACGTAATTCGCCCATCGATGATACCAATGTCACCAGCAGCACAGTCGAGCAAGGATCACCAGTCAGTGGTGGATATAATTGCACTAGATGCCGTAAACACTTCAACAAAGCTTGCTATCTTACTCAACACAATAAAAGCTTCCACTCAGGATACAAACCATTTAAATGCGGCAGATGCGGTAAACGATTCCAAGACACTGAACAGTTCAAGGTACATTCCGATAAACACGCCGGAGATAAACCATATAAGTGTGAAATTTGCCCCAAACAGTTTAACCATAAGACCGATCTCAGACGTCATGCTTGCCTGCATACCAACGTGCGGCCATTCTCGTGCGATATCTGCACCAAGGGATTTATCAGGAAAGATCACATGTTGAAGCATCGCGAAACCCATCAAAATCGTAAGAACGTTCAACGTCGGATACGCGCTCCCAAGCTGAAAAAAGAAATAGATTTCGATTTTTAAATGACGTCGTAATGTTGTTAGATTTTTATTAAGTATATAATTTTTGTAACATTGTTGATATTTTTAGCTCTCTCCTCGTTTTATGTTTGTGTGCGTGATTTAGTTAATTACAAAAGGTTTCGTTTATTTTTCTGTCGACAGCTCAAAACTTGAATGATCGTTTAGTTTTTAGTTTTTTTTCCCAATTGAATTGGTACATTAAAATCAAAATTTTATCCTAAAACATCCTATTACTCGATGAAAATAAGTACGAGTATATCGAAGCTTTCGTTAATTTCTATCACCAAAGTTCAAATACCGAAGTATTCTAATTACTACGAAACGAACGGTTGATCATTTTTCCACATTCATACCTATTATTAGAGCACTATAGATCCGAGTACGCTCTGCTACCATAATGCTCCTTAGAAAGCTCGTCAACGCAGCTACTTTAGCTCAGTAGCCAAGTTACACTTTCAACGATAAAACAGCTGTATGAACGGGCTTTTCAAGGAACAATATGGCGTCCCAGTATACCGGTATCTATAGTGCCCTCATTAACTCGCAACATAACAGATCATTTTGTAAACCTTTTGTATAGTGCATCAGTTGCATAGGAAAAAATGTTCATATCTTATTATAAATTAGGTTAATTTTTCTATCAAATTAATGTGATTTTAAATTTACATATGCAATCCGGTTTTCGTTGATCGATAATATTTCCACCGTTTGAATTTGTACGTGTTTAGTTCTTGAAATATCTATGTATTACTTTAGTATCCGCGATTACATTAATTTCATATGTTCCTACATAAGTATACACAAAATGTAATGTTTTTCCTCAAATCATTGTAACATTTGAATAACCATGGACATGTACCTAATGATAATGTCGTACCATTTACACCACGATTTTTTTCACTAGCTAGATGCTCGTTATTTCATCAAATAATTCAATACCATGTTATGGAAATTAAAATAATATTCAACCGGTGTTTTTCTTATAAGAGTAATGTTAGACATTGAAAATTTCTTCATCGTCCATTCATATTATCATCTTCGTATTTATTTGTGTTTGAGAAAATATGTAAACCAAATTTCGATGTGAATGTTAGATTTTTATTTTTTGTTTCAATTTTAGTTGTTACGTTTTAAGTTTTTTCCTTCTCTTTTTTCCTATTTTTATTGTTAACTCGACCATAATAGTTGTATCGGTATCGGTTTATGTAAAAAAAACCTCATGTTCCGCGATATCCTGATATATACCGATTATGCGCCATGTTTTGTTAATTAGGTACCTACACCTTTTTATTTTATTTGTTTTTAGTTATAATTGTCAAGTACAATATGGTTTGTATCAGTGATAGACTTTATACAATTTATTGAATTTTTTTTTGTGTGTATAAAATGTAAAATTTCTTGTGATAGAGTAACGTAATATTGATCATTTTTATTAGAAAAATTACAATGTAAATAAATCATTTTTTCCTCCTCAACGTGCGTAAATATTCTCAATATTGCTGATGATACCGAGATATCATTTATACATATCAAGCTTTCGAGAAAATATATTTTTTTTAATTTTATGGGAAAAAAGATCTTTTAGAAATCACGAGTTATCGGTAGATCGACAATACAAGAAAATGAGGTTTTGGTGTTTTCGCGCTCCAAATATGGCAACTATGGAAGGTTTTGATGATTGAAATTAACTGTCAACTAATTAACGCATTTTGTACAGATGTGTATTTGACAAAAAAAAAATGAGGATATTTTTGTACATTAATGTGTTTAGCAATAAATTAAATAATATTAATGATGAAGTTCTGATGTACTCTTATGTTGTGTTATGTTGTTTTGAATAAAGTATTTTATATTGAATACATCTTGGCTTATTCTTTGTGGTTATGTTACGATGATTCATGATTGGTGAGGTCAATGGTATATATTGGAACTGGATATTGTAAGGTATTTGCCAGCTTGACGACTTAGTCGAGGTCATAAATCTTCAGGATATTTACTACACATCAGAATGTTTTCAGTTTTTCGATGAGTAGGATATGAAGTCAAATTTAATTTCCACAGGATATTTTAAAATTTATTCTAATGTTCAAACCGCCTATTTTGACACCTACCAAAACTTCAATGGATTCGAGTAAAGACAGCATCAAAATGTCTTTTCGGATTATTTGAAACTGATTCTTTCAAATATATAGAGATTGTAATGAATTGAATGCCTTTAAAATGTATTTGCGACTTACGCCCCCCCCTCACCTCCAAGGCTGAATAAAAACTTTTTGGATATTAAGAGAATGGAAATATCTATCCGGAATCCAATAAAAATGACAGTCGTAAGAGCATGTAAATCCCATTTCCCCCCCTCTTCCACTTAAAAAAATTCTGGAATTTATTTTATTATTTTTTTTTTTATTAATTTAATTTTAATAAAATTAAATATTTTTCTTTATCATTACTGAATAATAAAAATTATTAAAAAATTAAATTATTCAAATACTTCAACACATGTAAAGGATACATTATGTACATATAAAATACGAAATAAAAACAATTCGATAACATAAAAAAATTATTTGAAAATTTTTTCGCCTAGAAAACTCCAGAAATTTTTCTTCAGAGAAAATTGTCCAACGAAATACATAAAAAGAAAACAAAATTATCAAAAAATTAAAAAAAATCAATTATTACTCTGAATGTTATTTCACAATCATTAGCTGCTTTAATATATTTTTTATAATTAGGTACCTATTATGCATAACGCAAAAAAATAATTTTTGACGGATAAAAATTGAAAAAATCTAAAAATAAAAAAGTCCTAAGAATGAAACAATTACCATAATAATATAATGGATTGAGGAATTAAGGAATTAGAAAATTGAAAAAATGTTCAAAAAAAATTATTAGTCGTTAAACTTTGTCGTCAACAGGGGACTCAGGAGCAGTCTAAGAAGGCTCGACAATTTACCTTTGAGAATTTAAAATTGTTTACCCACTTAATCACAAAAGTTTTCATTAAATTCATTCAAATATTTCATTAGATTTGAGAATACAATTGAAAATTTTTTTCTGCCATGGCTACTCCAGTCGAAATGAGCATACTTATGAGAAGCAACTTCTCACTTTTCCAGTGATTACTCTTAAATGGTTAATCATTGACGTTTACATTCATTACTATAAAACCGTATAATTCATTCGTTATATATTCCATTTAATTCGCACGCAGATTTGGCACGTTTAAATGCCAAAAATTACGCCACCGCAAATACCCAGCTACTCGTAGTATTCGCGATTAGCCTTTTAATTAGCAGATATTTCCCCTTTCGATATTTTCATCCGTATAAAATGTACAGAACGTCGCTGAAAAACATTCTGTAATCGGTATCCCTATAAATGTGTGTTTTTCCTATTTATGTACGTATATCGAGCTAATATATATGCGACTTTGATATGAACGGTTGTATGACGATGATTTTAGCTCGCCATACAAATATACCGGCAATTTTATACCATTTAACATTTTAGAATCTTTTGATGAATTTCGTAATTGTAACTAACGTGACATAGCTACGAATACTTGATCGTTTTGTGAAGCTCATAGGTGAATACTAAATACATGATAGAAAAAATATCATTAAAAAAAATTCAAGTTTAGAAAATTTTAATGAAATGTCGAATAATTTAACGAATAAAAGTTATAAAATCACGATAAAAAGTATAACTTCGCAAACTAAACGGAATTTTAAATAGCTTAAGTTTTGCTTATAGTAAATAAGTATAACCTGCTATAAAGGCAATTTTATGCCCTAAAAAAGTTTCTATGAAAATATGTCTATTACACCTTTCTCTCAAAATATTAATAAAATTAAAACCCCTCCAATAGAAAAAAATTTTTTGTCTCCACAATGACGTCATACCTGAATTACAAAAATGACCACTTGTAGTCTCTGCAAATATTAGAATACCGAATTGTTTCGAAGTGGAATTACACACTATTCCCCATCCACCAGTGTATAATGTGTTTGAAACTGGTGAAGAAAACTCTAAAAATTACCAAGCAAGCCCCCTACCCCTCCATCCTGAACCATCGTTCATTTTATCATTTTTTCATCGATACTAATTGGTTATTTCTATGTATGAGAAGTGTACAAAATCAAGAGCAGATTGAGCGTTTTGTCGTCTGAAACAAGAAAATATTTGCCACCGCTCTCCAGCCTTCGAAAATTCATACTTCATCGGTAATTTTTGATCAACTCATCAATTGAAAATAATATAACAAAAAATATAATTCACGACTGAGTTCTTAATAAAAAACGATAGCTAAGAGGGGGTCAGGGGAGGGTTCATTCATCAAATCTTTACATTTCAGGTCATTTTGGAATACTACTTTTTTCTCCACACCGGTAGAGACAGCGAGTATTCATGAAATTTGCAAAAAATTTGATGAGTGACTCTTCTTACAAATGGAACAAAATACTTTTTGTTTTTCGAAAAAATTCAAAATGGCGGATCATTCAAATTTGGAGGCTGGAGAAAGGGCAAATAGCTCAAATTTTTTGTTTTTGATCTCACATGAAAGAGTGGATCACGGACACTAACATATCCAAATTTTAGCTTCCGAAGTGCATTTGGAGGGAAGTTAGAGCAAAAAACAGCTTTTTGAGGAAGTTTTGAGTCATGAATTTCTTGAATTTTCCATATCTCATCACCAAATCAATGTAGAAAAATCAAACTTTGTGTGTGGGATTAATTGATGACCAGAATATGGGCACTTGAATTTGGGTCAAAATAAATCCAAAATGGAGGATTAACAAAATTTGAGTAGGGCCCGAGGAGTCTCAAATTGGCAAAAATATTATCAATATGAACTCATATGATTATTGGGGATAAGAAGTATACTATATCCCAAATTCACCTCCATACATGATATTGAAGGGGAAAAGGAGAGGCTATCGAGTTTGAAAGGTGGTGGGGAAATGAAAGTTCTATTGTGGTGTCATATGATAGAATCAGCCCAAGTGACTAACTTATTCTGATTTTAGCTTCTCAAGTGAATTTGGAGAGGAGTTGGAACAAAAAACTGCTTTTGGAGGGGAAATTGCTATAAGAAATTTCATGCATCTTTCATACGTATCTCCCCACCATAGAAAGGTCAAATTTTGTATGTAGGGGTTAACTGCTGACCAGAATATATTCTCTTGAATTTGGGTCAAAATGGATCCAAAATGGAAGATTGAAAATCTTTGAGAATAATTTGAGGAGCCTCAAATTGTTGAAATTTGGAAAATATGGTTTCATGTAATACTACAGTTGCTCTAAATTTAACCTCTTAAGTGGTTTTGGAAGAGATAGGGTAAGGATTTTCAGACTTGATATTGAGTGTGGCCTGTAGGCATTAAGAGGTAAGCTATGTTATTTACAAACCTCAACAAACTCCAATCAAAAACTCAGCTCCAGTAACGTAGCAGGGTTGCTTACTTTTTTTTTTTTTTTTTTAAATTAATAACGCGTTTAATGCCTTTAGGTAAGGATGATGGTTATGAAAGACGCGAGTTCATTATCGAACATGATTTCGCATGTCTTTGCAATTTGAAATTTGCGTAAAGTTCGTCAACAATAAACGAAACATTAAACTACTAAAATTAAGCGAAAAATCCTAAAATTTGCTGCCCCCCAGAAATATGCCGCTGTTCAAAATGCAATCGCCTAGGAAAAAAAATTTATCAAACTTAATAGGAAAAAAATGACTAGATATAATTTGATTAAATCATATTACCATGGGAAGATCAAATTTAATCAATTTATTTTTTTCTGGGATATTGTCTCGCACACAATTTTCTCATTTTTTTCCTGATAACAATGATTATTTTTATCCATTTTTTCTTCGTAACAGTGTCTCTTAGTTGAGCACACGCGACTTGCAGGGGAAGAGAGTATTCTGCTCCCCCCCCATATCCATATGAAGAAGGGGAAAAGTCAAGCACCACCAATTTAACATTCGATGCAATGTTACATTACATCTCCTCCACAAGTTATCCTCACCTGAGCTCCCTTATACATCTACTTTGAATTCGTTCGTTATCTACATTTTGCTCGAACTACCGCCAACTGGGAGCTCAAAACTTTATCTCGAAGTCCACCTCACCCTCCACGGTCTCTTGATTGTTCTTCAAAAAATTTTCTCACTTAATGTAAAAGATACGATAGATAAGTATTCATTAATTTTACGTTTTAATTTTTCACGCATTCATCGCGATAGTTCAAATGCAGATTATCACTAATATGATAAGGCAATATTTCAGTAATACTCTCTTCCATTATATTCGTATATCATTCGATACAAAACGTGCTTCTACTGGTAAACAATACCGACTCGTAGGTTCCTGATACACAAAGATTTCGTCGACATCGTATCTTCATTTGTGGCGAGAACTTACACAACGCTTGGTCATCGTTAAACAGGCCACGAGGCACACGCGAAACACGTGGATTTTTTTAACATCGAAATTTTAAAAAGGGTGAATTTCTGGGCCTAAAATTACAATCGAGTTAAACTTAGCTATTCTTCACGTTATGCCAACTAATTAAATTACAGAGTAGTAAAATAAAGACAACGTAGACTCATGGGAGATTTTCACATCCCTTATGGGTAAGGAGAAACGTAATATATTAAATGAATGGTTAGGGCAGATGAAACGGTACGTGGCTTTTAAGCCGCGTTATTTGAAGCTTTTCGCGTCCGCTGTGTGAACTTATCATAATATTTTCTTTTCAATGAGGTGTTTATTCGTGTATACATGAATAATTTTTTTCGTGTCAATTATCGGCGAAATCTTTGAATTTTGAAGTCATTGTGAGAATTCAGATCACTGAAAATAGGGTAGAGAAGAGGAGGGTGTAGTAGAGAAATTTAAAGGGGCTGGAGACCTAACTTTGAAGTTTTAAAAATTTCTCATATTTTTATTAAATTAAAAAAAATTTTTTTCTTTAAATTAATTTCTACCTAATTTTCATCGAATTGAAAATAAAATTGAAAAAGGTCCGAAAATTATTTTTGCTCCAGGCACCCGGCCATAAGCGAAAATAACATTTGCTGAACCATCTGATGTAATTCGCCAACTATGCGTGTTGAATTTGATACAAGCCGCGTGTATGTATGACAAATTTTACGTCATCGCGTAACATTCCCACAGTATTACGACGTAGGTGAACTTAATTCATCAAACTTATCCACGCATTTATCTACGTTGGTATTATTTCGGAAACCTCACCTCGTAGTACCGATATGATGGCAGTTTTCGCCCTATTCCATATTCGAAAGAAACAAATATTTAATACTTCCAATCCGCCACTTTCCGCCAGTCTCATATGGTACTCGAATACGTTGGAATTTTAAAAACTTATCCAATCGTTTTACTCACCAATAGTGTACTTTTTTTCAACTCTTAATGTGGAAAAAAATTCGAATATTGCTCGGATTTGATTATTTGTACGAATGAAAACTAAATAAACGTTTATTTCGATCCGTTTAATCTTTCGTCCCACGTCAGCGTCGGTCGGACGTAAAGTTGTAAAAAGTTTTTCATCGGTTTTTCCCTACCTAGATATTTTTTCCGTCGGTCTCGTTATGGTTTTCTTTTTTTTTTTTTCGTCAAACGACGCATAAAGTTTTTCTTTTTCGAAAAATTACCAAACTTCTTTCGAAATAACGCGAAATATGTGTACACAATCAGACCGGAATTTTATATAAACCGTTTATTCAACAAAGTAATTGTTAGGTGATAGGATATGTATTTTTTCATTCGTGTAAAAAATTTATATCATCGAACAGATAAATATCCTCGCGAATGTAATTCAGTTAAGTACACACGAACGTGTACGAGTCCCACATTATTTTATATGGCGTTTTAGATCTCCTCCTGCCTTCTCTTAGGTAGAGACTAGAGATGGAGGGACAGAGGGGGTAAACTATCTTTGGTCTCGAATCTCTGAGAGGGCTTGGAGATTCAAATTTTAGGTTTTAAAACTTTCCGTTATTTCAGTTCGATTTTTTTTTTATTTAATTTTTTGTTTTTCATTAAATTATTTTTTTTAAATGTTTGTTGTTACATCAGTCTTCCTAAACTATCACTTTCAATTTCAATTTTTTTACAATCAAATTTTTGTTATATTTCAACATACTATTTACATTTGTTCATCACTATATGCAATCAGTGCGATGGACGAACTACAATGAAAAATGATGACAAAATAAAGTTTACCTATTCAAAAAAAAAAAAAAAAGATAAATAAATAAATAAATAAAATAGCACAAAATTTGTACAACGGAAGTGACAAAAGCAGCAAAAACAAAAAAAAAACAAAACAAAACAAAAACAAAAACCAAAGAAAAGCAAAAAATAGAGCAACAATAGAAGAGAAAATAACAGTAAGAAAAAAATATAAAAATAAAAGCAGAAACAAAAGACAAAGAAATGAAAAGAAACGGAAACAAACTGTGAATAAAGGAAGAAGACAAATACATATTATAGCTGTCCTCTCAGGTATTTCTTAAGACCCCTGCGAAACCCAAGAATAGAAACGGCACTAACATTCACAGTAGGTTATGAATTTAATAAGCGAACATCGAACGTAATTTTTGTTCCCTTGGCTCTCCTTGGCACTGCTTCCAGATATATAAAGGAAACATGTTTGTTATAGTTTTTGAAAATTTCAACTATGGCGCACCAGAGCTAAAATTTTGAAAAAAAAACATAATGTTACAAAAGGGTCAAAAATAAATCAGAAAAACTGTTTTGCTTTTGTGATACATACGATTATTATCACCATAAAAATAACATTTCTTGCTATAGTACATATGGGCAAATATTTTTAAATTATAACTACTTGAGGCCCCTCAAATTATCATCAATTTTTTTTGTTCCACCATTCTGAATCCATGTTTGAGCCAAATTGAAGAGGTCATATTCTGGTCATCAACTAACCCTACGCACCACTGGGAGGATTTGGTGACGACATATGAAACATTCATGATATTATCTGCAGCAAATTCCCCTCCAAAAGCGGTTTTTTACAATAACTCCCCTCCAAATGCACTTGGAAAGCTAAAATCAAAATAAGTTAGTCACTTACGCTCATTTTATCGTATGACAGCAATCTAACATTTTCGACCTCTTGTGTACCCTACCACATTTTCAAGTCGGTAACCCCTCCTTCTCCCCTCCAACATCATGTATGGAGGTGAATTTAAGATATAGCATATTTCTTTCCCAAAATAATCGCATGAGTTCATATTAATAGCATTTTTATAAATTTGAGGCTCCTCAGGCCTTACTCAAATTTCGATAATCCGCCATTTTGGATCCATTTCTACCCAAATTCAAGATGTCATATTCTGGTCACCAACTAATCCCACATACAAATTTTGATCTTTGTAGATTGATTTGGTGAGAAGATATGGAAGATTCGAGAAATTTCATGACTCAAAATTTTCTCAAAAAGCCGTTTTTTTTCAAATCCTCTCAAAATGCATTTAGGAAGCTGGAATTTGGAAATGTTGGTGTCCGTAACTCACTCCTCTATATGAGATCAAAAACAAAAAGTTTGAGGCCTTTACCCTTCCTCCAGCCTGCCTCAAAATTTGAGTGATCCGCCATTTTGTGGTTTGTAAAAAAAATCAAAAAAGCAAGTTTTTTGCATTTTCAAGAAGAGTCTTTCACCAAATTTTGAGAGAACTTCATGAATATCTTCCGGCGCTACGAGTTGAGGAAGAAAGTATATATATTATATTAGGGTGGATCGAAAAAAAAAACATTTCTTGGATTTTGACCAAAATTGGTGAGGTACTTTACTTTGAGTGGGAGACGTCCCAAAAAAATTTGAGCTCCCTAGAAGAAAGGGAAGGGGAGCAGGAAGTCTCCAAAGTGCATCACCTTTTGAAAAAAATACTGTTTTTGTGTTTCTTAGCCACTCAAAATGGTGCGAGAAACCCTTTTTAGCATTCAAAAGGTGCAATTTCAGTTTCTGAATCTTTCTAGACCATCGCCATCCTTATAAGATGAAATACCTCCCAAATACACTTATGAAGCTGAAATTAGCATATGTTGGTGTCCGTGACTCACTTTTTCAGATGAGATCAAAAACAAAATCTTTGAGGTATTTATCCTTCCTCCCGCGCTCTTTAATTTTAAGTTATCTACTTCAAGTTATTAGATAACATTTAAAATTAATATTGTATCATTTATATCTCCATAAAAATGTAATACCGTATAATTTTCGTCGCAAATGGCCCAGGCTGCTGAGCGACAATATATAAACTTACTTAAAAAAAAATGAGGAAGAGGGGTTTTGATTTTTTGGACACCCTTTTACGTGAATCTATAGCGTATCAAAAAATTGTTTGAATCCATCGATTTGTGCTTGCAAAAAAAAATCAAATTTTTTCACCTCCTCAAAAAGGAATTAGGTCAGGGTTGTTTCTTGATAGTACCCACGTGGCACCTAAGTATTGGACCTAAATTGCTCCAAGGCAAATTTACCATTCTTATTCACCTATGAACTTTTTATGTTTCAAAAGTTCCCAAGATTTTTAATATTCATTCATTGATTACTCAAACTTCGTTATTTTGAAGTCAAAAGATTGATAGCTAGTTGAAAAATCACCCAAAAGTAAAATTTGAGCAGAATAGTTTTTTTAAGTTTTGTGACACCTAATCATATTGAGCCTGAATGATATTTTTTATTTTTTATTCTATTTTACGTTCAATTCCTAATAAATTTTCTGGCTTATTAATAATATTATTTTCATTATTTTTAATTTTAATTTTTACTTTTATTAAAAAAAATAATTTAATTCAAAATAATAAATTTAATTTTAAAATAACTTTTTTTAATTAAAATTTTTTTTTAGTTTTAATTTCAGAAATGTTGCATTGAAAAGAAATCCAAATCCCTGAATATCAAAAAAAAAAAAAAAAAAAAAAAAAAAAACGAATAAAATTTTTCCTGATAAGTAGGAAAAGTAAATAAAAATTTTCAGCATACTATTGGGATCATTTAAAACCTTTTTTTTTATTCATATCCCTTTTCAATTTTCGAAATAATTCCAAAAACTTCCATCTCAGCGTGTAAGTCTATAATTATTTTAGTACCTACTTAATTCTTATTGCAGACTTTGTTATAGAGGGTCATCAAAGGCCCAACTTTTTTTCAGTAATATTTACTCATACAAGACACAATTACCTAAATTTTGTGTACATTAAACATTCAATAAATAAATACGAAAGGTGGATTATTCGAATTCCTACAATATTTAAATTTATCCTATTATCCTTATCAACATACTTCGATCAAATATGATGTTTTTTTTTTTAAATTAACAAACTTACGTGAAAACCTTACAACATACTTACTAAGTGCCCAACTATACATAATGTAAAACAAGGTAATTCGGGAATGTATGAGAAAAAAAAAGAAAAACTTAAAAAGGTACTTATATAAAGTCGAGCAATGAATATTTAATAAAGATATCATAATTTCGTACACCGATATGAAATAGAAAAGAGGATAAAAAACTCTAAATTACAATTATACTATCGCATAAACGTCTTCTATATTGGCGATGAAACTTTATAGCATACAAAAACAACAACAAAACAAAAATGAAAATAAATAAAATATGCATGAACGAGAATACGAACCTTGGCGAATTCTAGAAAAAAATATGCATTAATCATTCTACGTAGTTTCATTTCGCGAAATATATAATTTGGGCTAAGTCTGACTGTGGTATTATGTATTAGCGCAGGCACGCGATTTATTCGAATATTCCATCAATATTCTCGTACAAATAAAGGCAAATAAAATTTAGATTGACAGCTGCCTGAGGAAAAGGCGCCGATTTAAGACGTTTAATCGAATAATTAGAATTATTACGTCGAATCTAAGACTACGCGAAAAAACTGGACGTATAGGACGGTGCGAATATTAACGGAAGCACGAGAAGGAACGATTTTTATTTGTCGATCGTTCGCATGTTAGATTTGATAGCGAGGTATTTCCAATTAATGGACGAAAGATCGGAGCTAAAAAATTACCAGCATTGTTTTTTATCTTATTGGTTTTCTTGAAGTGGGAAATTTTCTTCAACTTTTTTTCTTTCGAAAATAATTTTTTTTTCTAACAAGCAGCTACATGTGTGTATTTTTAAATCAGCAAATAAGCTGTTAATTTCTTCAATATTCCAGCAACGTATTTTAGTAGTTAAAATTTGAAAATGTCAAACGCTCGAATTCAGTTATTACATAAAATCTTATTCACTAATTTTAAGCCATTTGGGGATTTGTAATCTCTCAAGCTTCAACTAAGTTTTGAAACACCCACTATTATGCATATATTTTAACTGGAACTCAATAAGCCATATTTGTCAATATACCGTGCTTCCGAAAGAACCACATACAAGCAAAGCACCAAATTTCCTTATGAGATAGCTTGAAATTCTGTAATGTTCATCATGTGTGAAGGTAAATTTGGGATAAAGTATATTTCTTATCATCAATAATCATATAAGTTCATATTAACAGCATTTTTGCTAGTTTGAGACTCCTCAAGTTTTACTCAAATTTCATAATTCGCCATTTTTGATCTATTTCGACTCAAATTCAAGAGCTCGTATTTTGATCCCCAACTGCCTCCACATACAAAGTTTGACTTTTGTAGATTGATTTTGTGAGGATACGAGGAAGATTCAAAAAATTTCGTGACTCAAAATTTCCTCAAAAAACCATTTTTTACTTTAACTCCCCTCAAAATGAATTTAGGAAGCTGAAATTTGGATATGTCGGTATCCATGACTCATTTTTCTATATGAGATCAAAAACAAAAAGTTTAAGACATTTACCTTTCCTCCAGCCTCCCTCAAAATTTGAGTGATTGGCCATTTTGAAGTTTATCGAGAAAATAAAAAAAGCGGTTTTTGCATTTTTAAGAGAAGTCTCTCACCAAATTTTGAGATAATTTTATGAATACCCTCTGGCGCTACGCGTGGGAGAAGGAAGCATATATGCATACCAAAAAGTTTCACATTAGCCACATGATTACAAATGGTCTGCAACGCAAAGATTCGAATATCCCACCCTCCTCCCAACCTCTTGTTTTCAAGTTAAAAAATCAGCATAAAACTAAGTAAATATGCCACCTCTGAAATTCTGTTGCCAAGGCAATTGCCCCTTCGACCCGGCCATTAATGCAGACTTGAAGTTGGCGTCTCCTCACAAATCTTAATGTAATTGATGCACGAATTAATTTATTAATTCAGGCCCGTAGCCAGGGGGGCAAGGGGGGCGTTCCCCCCCTAGAAGAATTTTTGCCCCCCTTAGAAAAATTACCCAAAAACCCATTTTTTACTTTTTAATTTGGTCATTGACACAAAAATTAATAAATCCACATAAATGTGTTTCAAATCGATAGTCACATTGATAAAATTAACATATTTTTGACCTGACGATTGGTAACAGTGTTATAGAGATGTCAGTACTTCGTTTTCGCTTAATTTAGTTGCATCTGTGTGAGGCGATACTGATGCGTTGTTGTTGTCGTCTTTCAAACAAATACCGTGCGCGTAAGTAATTACTTACACACCAGCGCAAAAATGTTCAAAAACTCATTCATGCAATTTTGAAATAAATGTTATAACAGGATTTTGAATTTGAAAATTTTTTTGGTGTTGAAAAAAAATCTGCCCCACCTTTGCCCCCTCTAGAAAAAATCCTGGCTACGGGCCTGTATTAATTTATTATAATTTAACATTCCTCTCATACTCTTCCTTCTCTCTCTCTCTTTGGTGCCTTTGATTTGTAAATCATCACACAAGCCTTGTTTTTCACTCATTTCTCAATTTTATTTATTTTAGTTGTTCAATAAGAGTAAATACCTTATTAAAAGCCTGCAATTGCCTTACAACACAGCTCGGGATATTAAAACATTGACATGTTGGTATTCTTGACTCACTAGATATCATAAGAAATCTCAAGCAACAATTTTAGGTTTTTTTAGCCCCCACCAACGTCCTTCAAAATTCAAGACATTCGGATTTTTTGAACTTAGTTTCGATTTCGCTATTCAAATCGTTTTCAAAATGTTGTTTTTGCATTAAATTTTCTTCACCCTTTATTGGGATGCTAAAATTTTGATACAATGATTTTCTTGACTCAAGATGAGTATCATGAGAAATCTCAAGCAACAGTTTTTAGGATTTTCACCCAGCATCAAGCAGAGAAAATCCGGGCCCAGGGCAGGAGGAAAAGTCATAAAAGCGAAAACAAAAAGATCGTGGAGGTAAAGACAGATTTTTAGTGTCGATGCGTCAAGTCAAAGGCTCTCAGTGGCCCTGAAAAAAACTCTGTCGCTTTTCCCTTCCCTTCTGCTTGGACCTGTTTTCAGCCTCCATCAACATTCTTCGTAATTTAGGACATATCAGGGACGTATCGAAAGGAGGGAGGGGGGAGCTTCCCCCCTTGGCTTTTGGAACGTTGGTAAATTTGGAGTTTTAGCGTAAAGTTGGTAAACTTGACCACACAGTATTATTACAGCCATTTTTAGATTTTTTGAAGACTTAACAAGAAGATGACTGCAACATCTTTATTTAACATCTTATTTTCGTGGAGCAAAAAAAAAAAAAAAAGGTCAACAGTTGGTAAAATTTCATGGTATTAGTAGGCAATTTTTGGTTTTCTCCCCCCCCCCCCGAAGAAGGTCCTCGGTAGGCCCCTGAGGACATTCACTTTTTGTGAATGCATTAAGACTGTGATGTGATCTTCAGTTAATCATACCTAGGTACATGGTTCGGATTTTCGATGTGTTTTCGATAAAAAATATATGAAGGATTTAAATAATCTCAATGAAAATTTTTAGACAACATCTTATCTTACAAGATCAAAATTCAATTAAAATTTTGATAAAATAAATTTGATATTATGAAAATTCACTTCAATAGTATCATTAGATCCAAGTACATGAAGTAAGAAGAATTTTGATAGCATTACTTTTAAATTTTTTATATCGCCTATTTAATTAAATTTATTGTGATCAAATTTTCAATCAGGTGAGATCCAAAATTCTTCATTGTGATTTCATGACTTTTTTCTCAAAAAGCTGTTTCTATCTTAACATCCTTTAGCTCCACTTCGATAATAAAAATTTTGATATATTAATTTCTTTGACTAACTCTATCGTGTGAGATCACAAGGAAAAATGTTGAAGGTTTTGAAATTTCAAAAATCTCTCCAAAAATTTCACTGTCCAACAATTTTGAGTTGAATCAAAACTACGTTTACGTGAACACACTCTGACAAAATTATAAACGAAAAAAAAAAAAAATACCTGCAATAAGTACGTGAAAGATGAAGTATGATGATACCCAGTAATAGCTTAGTTTTCGTTAAAAACTCAGTTAAAAAAAAATAGTCCAATTATTGCCGGCTTCGCTTATATAATAGGTTGTAAAAACGCGTGTACATGCTCAACCCTAAATCTGGCCGTGAAACACTCCCAGGTAGGGATGTAGGTTTTACAAAAGATGCACTGATCCGAAGAGCTAGTAAACCAAATGATCTTGAGAACTTGAAAGAAAGAAAAGAAGCTCGAAAAAAAAACCCTAATGAACTGTCATACAATGATGAATGGACGACCGAGTGCAAATCTGCCGAAGCACTCGATTCGGAGTGATTTTTCCATGTATATGACGTAAGATGATTTTCTTCTTTCGTTAATAGCAGACTATTAAAATAATCGTTGCGAGGATTGCGTGAAAAAAAAAGTATACGAGTCGAGAAGGAATAGGAGCGAGGTTCGCTTTGCAAATCTTATTTGCTAATACGAAGCGAGAATGAGAAAAAGCCGCGTAAATTACCAGAAAAACTATCGAGTGGCTCATTTGGCACGAATAAAAATATTTTTTACGCGCAATTTGGAAAAAACGTTGAAAAGCAGGAAAGATATGGGCAACTATCACGCGTGAAATGTATTGTACGCGATAAATTCAACGTCTTGAAAACTTTGGTAATTTACTTTCTTTAAAGAGATTAAACTTGAAAAAGTTTTCTTCAAGTTCAACGAGTGTTGCCAGCGTTATGGCGGCAAATTTCCTTTTTCCGGTTTACCGTACGAGGTGCCGAAGAAAATTGTATCAGGGCTTTTTTCCCTCGTCGCTTCGTGAATAGAGAGCGAACCGTAGACGTTTACGACTGTACGTTGAACCGGGCGCGTTTTTAACCGCAGCCTAGTTCAACGAGCTGATGATTCACCGTTGAAAAGAGTCGATTTTTCCCATGAACATGTCATTTCACATAACGTCCACGCGGTCTAACGTAATTTCTACGAATCGCGTGACAATAGGTAAACCGTACGATTAAGTTGTTCACAAGTTCTAAAAAGTATGCTCGACGACGTAATAATTACGAAACCACACACTGTAACGGGGGAAAAAACCCTCGGTAGTTTTGGATCGAAGAAATGAATTTTTCGCCGAAGCTGGCGAGCAAAGCGCTCAATAGTTTGTTTATTAGTTCATAATCGAGATTACCGCGTACGCAATTGGAAGTGAAACGCGTCTAAACAAGAATATTAAATACACACGCCCGAGTGAAGTAATCGCAGCGTGGTTTCGGTGCCTCCGACCGCGTACAGGGTGCTAGGTCTTTACAAATGTGATTGATTTGTGGGTTTGTCTGATTAACCGAAAGGGTAACATGTTTTTACTCGAGCTTGCCACTGGTGACGGTACAGCGGGGATTCGAAAAATTTTTTCCACCCGAAGGTGAACGATGAAAGGCGAAGGCGTGTTGCCAGTACGTCCCGCAAATGCTGTGACATTTTACCACCACTTGCTAGGCGCTCGACTTCCTGTCAACAATTATTATTGTATTGACGTAACGAGATTAAAAGCGCCGTTCAAACAGCAAGTGGGTAATTAGGATTTTTAAAAAGCCCAGCCGCTCGGAATGCTTCGTTTTCGCGCAAAATAAACCGAGACTTTTGTAACCACCTATGAAACGCTGGCGTTGCAGATGGACCCGAATCAACGAGAGCACTCCGAGTTATATTTATTGAAATACTCTCGCATGGACGTCGGAGAGCTCATGATTTGACCGTGGATCAATTTTTTTGGGTTTTTGTGGAAAAATTAATTTGCATCTACCTCTTGAAAAATAGAACATGTGGTTTATCATCCTCTCTTCTTCCCTCACTCTTAAAAAATAAAACATATTTCTTCGCTACGGTTGGCTAAATTTCTACCTTTTTTCGAGATCTTTCACGTGGAGGGGAGGGGGTGGAGTAAAAGAAAAGTAGGCTTTAAATGGTACTCAAAAATCTTAAAGAAATTTCAGTCCTCAAAGCTGATAGGAGATCCTGTCAAAATGTAATCAAAGTTCAAAAAAGTTCAAAAAATTGATTCTGGCTAATTTGACATTTTTTTTAGCTCATAGGGGGTTAAATATTTTTATAATTTCAAATTTATATGCATAATCATTACAATCGCCCCTCCAGCCATAGCTGCTGTACAGACACGTGAAAAAAAAATTTTAACATCCAATTTAGAGTGTTTAAGCTGTTGTTGTTGTTGTTTTTTGAAAAAGTAACATATTATGTGTGAGTATTTTTCATGGGAGCACTTCCCAAAATGAAACCAAGCTTATAAAAATTTCAATTTTTTTTTTTTTTTTTTTTTAATAAATTCACGTAATGTCCAGCACTGGAGTAGAGGTGTACTTGGATAGGGTTACAGGAGTGGGTATAAGGTGCATATTACGTAATTTGTAATTTTTTGCACAAACCTACACTTTATCATTTCAAAACTAAAAAGAAATTGTAGTTATAAGTTTAGTTTTATCTTTTATTCATATTTTTTTGAAAAATCACTAAATTTTTTTATATGCATTTTCAATAGGAGTACCAATAAAAATTAGAGTTTACATGAATTTCAAAATTTTTTGTGATATATTTTTTTTTTTTTTGTGCCGTGTGCTGCTGCTTAGGCCAGAGGTACGTGATATTTAGGATGGTTAGATTAGGTGAAAAAGATTGGCTTTTTTGAGGAAGTGAGGAGGGAAATTATTGCTGAATGGTTGTTGAGGACTTCGGCGAGAGAAGGATGGCCCGAGGGCCGGTGTGAGGGGCAGTGGAGTATGATATGAGCAACAGCGAGAGGAATTTGACAGGTAGGATAAAGAGGAGAGGGCTGCCTGTTGAAGAGGTGAACGTGGGTGAGGCAAGTGTGGCCTAAGCGGAGTCGCGTGATCACGAAATTTTTAAGTAACTTGAATTTCTTTTAAACTCAAATATTATATTTTATTTCAAGAATCGAAACAAAAAAAAAATTGAAATTTATTTACAGGGTTTCAGATTTTTCTTTTTTTAAAAAGACACCAAATTATATGTGAGTATTTTTGATGGGAGCGTCTACAAAAATGAAAGTTATCGTGAAACGCCTTTAGCCTTAGTGCTGCACACGACGTAAATGAAAAATGAAATTAGATGAAAATTCACAAAAATTTTTAAATTTTAATAAAGTTGATTTTTGGATAATTAAAATTTTTTTGAACTCAAACGTTATATTTTATCATTTCAAGAATGGAACTAATATTTTAGTTGCGAATTTAATTGATTTTTTTTTTGAGAAAACAACAACTTTGTGCATGTATTTTTGATGAGAATACCCGACAAAATGAGATCAATATTTAAATAATTTTTTTTTAATTTGAATTTTTTAAAGCTCAAACTGCATATAATTACGATTATTCCATCATTTAAAAATTAAAAATAATTTAGCTGTACATAATATGGGCTTAATTTCAGATTTTTATGACTCAGGAGATGATGTACCCAATTTCTACTTCACAGGAGTTTTCAAAGTATGAATTATATGGTGGCAAAACATCAAAATACGTAATATCATTTTAAAGCAATTTGGTGATACTTTGAGAACTCCTGTGAGTAAAAATTAGGCATATTTTATTTTCTAAACTCTAAACATCTCAAATTAAGCTCATATTATGTATGTGACCTATGAATTGTCCAATGTCCATATCTTAGTTAGTTTTAAAAATACAAAATTTGATGCTTCTTAATTTTTTCTTCGATTTTATAATGCGAATATTTTCAAAAAATTTATGGTAAAATTTTTTTTTAATGATAAAATAACAACATTTGATTTTTGAATGCAAAAAAAAAATCAAAATGCTCAAAAATCAATTTCTTTAAAAAATTTCAACAATTTGTTTGCAGGTGTTCCAATCAATTTTGAGGATAACATTTTTTTCATCTTTTCTGCGAGTAAGATGGTAAATACTTTCTCTTTACATTCATACGCGTATCTCACATGTTACAATTTTTGAAAATCCTGTAAATTTAGCCTACCTTGATTACCGTCTAATTCATGAAAAATAAAACAAAATTATTTTATTTTTAATTTTTTATTAATTTTTGTTGCAAAAATGATAATTAAAATATATGTACGTACACAACTACATAACATACAAGATCAAAAAAAAAAAAAAAAAATAGAAAAAAGTTATGTCACTAGCATTTGTGTTAGTCCAAGTAGGTACCTATAAATGCTACCATATGGTATCGATTATCATTCATCTTTCTATTGAAGATTTATGGAAATCTGATTGATAATAATTTTTAATTTTTTTCACTGGTTAAAAAATAGTCAATTTTTTTTGTAACTTGGAGTTATTATAAGGATGACAATTCCCATCATTTTTCCGTTGCATTTGGTTCTCAATAAAATCTGCGATCTCCATCGTTATAATACATAAAACATTTTACAATTGTTGTGATATATTTAAAAATTATCCTCATATCATCTACTCTAGCCACAAATTACAAAACGTTTAAATTTTCTCTTCGTCTTTCAATATTCATAAAACACATTCATCACTACTTGCGGCCACCATTTTCAAACATTTTTCCCATGACTGTCTCGAGCTTACAATTACTTTTCATTTTTTCTTTTCTCATGTCGATGACGATGACGCGATGACTAATTATTTTTCAAGTTTTCACCGCAACACCGCAACCATAGAAGTATAATATGCAAAAAGGACAATACCGAAAAGAAAAAAAAAAGCGAGTAGTAAAAGCTGTTCATTATGCACCAACAAAGAAGGAAAGCGATTATAAGCGCACAAAAGGGAGTTGATTGTAAGTAAACAAAAAAAGAAATCTAAGATGGTGAGAAATACTGCTAAATGGCTAAATAAAGAGAGAAAACTATAGAGGTCAGTGATACGGAATTTTGGTAATTTTTCGTAAAAAGTAAGATACATCTACAGCGAAATTTCTGTAACAGCAAAATAACAATAACTCATACGAAAATGGGGAAGCGCGGTTTCGTTAAAAATAAAATTAAACAAAAGAATACGTAGACGGAAATACGTCAATTTTGAATTGGACGGATAGACGTAAGATTGTTGAACAGGTACGTGTATAAATCTGTTCCGATCAAATGACGTACTTATCCCGAATTGTAAACGTGTATCAAGTCTTTATTGTTTAGCAAAATGTTGAAATACGCACATTTTCTTGTAACTTCATTTCCTTATGCGTAAGCATTCGAGTATTCATCTAGATTAGGTAGGCACGTGTAAACGTCCATTTGAATTTATCTACAAATAAAAATTTATAAGTACTTTTTTTCATAAAAATACGTATAAATACATTATTCCCCGCGTTCAAATGATTAGTCAACACTCAGGACAAAAATGTCTTTTTTATTTAATGCCATTCAAATTATACATAGGAACTGAACAATTTTCTAATTGTCAAGGTTTTTACGCCCAATGTGGACGTGTTGGAGGGGGGAGAAGGATTTTTTGCATTTCCATCTGCAAGTCTGAGATTATTTGAATACCTTCAGAGATGTTGAGATTAAGTCTCGTTGGTTTCAGGATTGCATAGTAAAAGAGAAGGTGTTGGGTGGGAACAAGACTTAAATTACAAAACTGGCACCCAAGTTTGGTAACTCGTAAATACGAATGACTGTCGGTAAGTTTTGCATGGTTAATTCTGAATCGGGTGATAATTATTTCATCAACTTGGTTTAGAAGAGATAACTTCTTCTAGGGTAAAATGAATTTTTTATGAACATTTTCTAATATTTTTGATTTAATTATCAAAAGATTAAATTCGTTTTAAATAAATTTATTAAAAACGATTTCAAATAATGCAAAAAAGGATTTTTACGTTGGACATTAACTCATGGCAGGGTAGGTACATAAGGAAGCAGGGTATGTTCCCTATACATATATGTACTAAATCGCCATGATGTTGAATTCAATAATCCCAAGAGCTTTGTAGAAACTAAAAAAAAAGATGAATGAATTTTTTTTTTTTTTTTAATATTAAATTACAATAATAACAAAAAAGAATAAATTACGATTATAAATATTTACTTTTATTATAGAAATGAAAGAAATGATGAGAACGTGTAATTAAAAAAAAAATAAAATAATAATAATAATAATGATAATAATAATAATGATGATGATATGTTTTTTTAAATAAAAAATGTCATCTTTGTTCGAAATTTTAGTTTTATTTAATTTAATGTGTATTATTTGATTAAAATTAAAAAAACGTAAGCAGTCATGCCGTATTGCTGGAGCTGATTTTTTAATTGGAGCTTGTTCAGTTTTGCAAATAACGATACTAACCCCCTAAACGTCTACAGGCCACACTCAATACCAAAACCGAAAACCCCAAGTTACTTTTAGAACTTATGTAATATTTCTTACTATGCAATGAGTAAGTATATGAACACATATTTTTCAAATTAAAGCCGCTTGAGGCTCCTCAAATTATGCTCAAATTTTTATGATACGCCATTTTGGATACATTATGACCTAAATTTAAGAGATTATATTCTGGTCATTAACTAACCCTACATACAAATTTTGACCTTTCTAAATAAATTTGGTGAGTAGATATGGAAGAATCATGAAATTTCCTGTAGTGATTTCCCCTCCAAAAACCGTGTTTTGCTCCAACTCCCTTCTAAATTCACTTGGGAAGCTAAAATCACGACTGATTAATCACTTGGTCTCATTTTATCATATGACAACGCAATAAAGATTTTGAAGTTTTATGTACCCCCACCCCACCTCATCTCAACATTTTGAGGTCGATAACCCCTCTTTTCCCCTCCAATATCATATGTAAAGGTAAATTTGGGATATAGTATATTTCTTCTGTCTAATAATTATTTGAGTTCATATACGTCGCATTTTTATCAATTAGAGGCTTCTCAAGCTACTCTCAAATTTTGATAATCCGCCATTTTGAATCCATTTTGACTCAAATTCAAAAAGTCACATTCTGGTTAACAAATAATCTCACACACCAAGTTTAACCTTTCTAGTCGATTTGGTCAGGAGATATGTAAGATTCAAGGAATTTCACAACTCAAAACATCCTCAAAAAGCTGTTTTTCCTCTAACGCCTCTCTAAATGCACTTATGAAACTGAAATTTGGCTATGTTGGTGTCCTTAACTCACTCTTTTAAATAAGATCAAAAACAAAAATTTCTAATAATTTGCCCTTCCTCCAGCTTTCCTCAAAATTTGAGTAATCCGCCATTTTGAGGTGTATCGAAAAATCAAAAAGTTTTTTTTGTTGAACTGTCAATAAGAGTTTTTTACAAAATTTCAAGTGAATTTCATGAATACCCGCCGGCGCTATGCGTTGGAGAAGAAATATACATATATAGATGTATAATTGCGACATCCGAAATCCGTTTCATACCACTGATGCGAAATCCTAGATCACGAGATACAAGCCTCGAATCTTGGCTTCTCCGAACCACATAGGCGGATCTCGTTTTCCGCATATTTACTATTCGAATACCTACACCTCAGAATGTAAAGAGGGGTAAAACGAGATCCAAGAAAATCGGATCTCATAATGACCATCCATACCCATTAAAAAAATTATTTTGCAAGATATTTCTTTTTCTAATGAAGGAATTTCATCTCTCGCCTTGTTTTCAGGTGGTTGTTTCCAGCTAGTTTGACAATTTACGTATAAATTTTGCGTAAAAACATTTATCAACCAACCTTTGACAACTTATATATATTTATATACATGCGGATCTCGAATTCCGCATTTCGGTCAGTAAATATATACACCAAAAAGTTGGACATTTGTCAGATGATCACAAATAGTCCGAAACGTAAAGATTTGAAAACCTCACCCTCCCCTTACCCCCTTCCCAAATCAGGTAAGCTGTAATAGCTATCGTTTTTATCAAAAACTCAGTTAAAAAAAGCTTCCCAAATAACATTAGAATTTCATTTGTCCTGAAAAAGAAAAAGATTTTACACAATTAAGAGACTTTCACTACCAAAAAGCCCATTTCAGTAGGCTGTAACCTGAGCTCTCAATACTTTGAACACGCCCAAACTCTCGTTAATGGGATAATGTGCCCTCTTACTTCTTGTACTCAACAAATTAATTTTATTTAATTTATTTATTGGTTATTGGAACAGGTATGCTAATCGACATTGTTTCCAGCGATTCCTATTTGAAATTTTGTACATTAAAGATTTTTTCATAGGTCGATATTTGAACTTATCAACCAAAAAAAAAAAAGTTGAAGAGTATTCTATTTTCACCTATGTAGTTCCATTAGGCCTGTGTTGTATCAATAACTCTAATTGTTTCCCCTTTTTTTAAGGTTATTCTCTATTCCTTTTTCCAAATTATTGGCCTTAAACTTTCTGTACCTTGGAACGGTTATGCGATCAATTCTATTAGATTTTATTCGCGACATTCTGCATCGAAAAATACCAAAATCGATTTATACTTACAGCCTACGCGAAATAAAACCTGCTAGAAAAAAAAAGAGCCATAGAAAAGACGGCAAAATAGGCCTATGGTATCGATAATCGGCGACCTAATTACGTATTTTCTGGTCACGCTTAAAAATCTACAGTACGGGTATCGAGGGCCGGTAACGGTTCGCAGAATTATCTCAAATTAACAGCCCTTTGAAGTGCGCATTATAATCTAATTTTCTCAAAGCCGTATCAGTTTTAGCGTACTCGTCCACCGTTCGCCATCTTTTTCGGTATTACGTTACAATGGCAAATTTATTTTTAATCTTTTTCCGTAGCACAGGCGACGCTGCCGCTTCAAAGCTCCGTTATGCCCCGGTGCCGCGCACCACACACGTATACGCGAGGGCTATTCTGGGTCGAAATGAATATTCGGCCAAGTGGCGAGCGAGAAAGAGCGCAAAAAAACCTCCACGAAGCGAAAATGCGCGCGTATATAGAGAAGAAGGAAAATCGAAGGCCGGCGTATGCTATAATTTCCCCGAAAATGTATAACGTTTGTTTGTAACGTTGATTTATTCGCGTTATTTTCTCCGCTCAATATATTTTAATTGGTAGCATTTTTCAAACGCGCCCAAGCTAATAGGTATACGTATCGGTTCTCGGGCGGGTTTTCTTGCGTAAATGAGGTCGCCGGTTACACCGGTGTTGGTACATGCCCCTTTACACGTACGCTTATTAATTATGAAAACGGGGCGAACGATGATCTATAAATCTGCGTTCGCTCTAACGCTAATAAAAGAATGTGCGCGCAGAAAAATCACCTCTCGTACGGTGACGGAAGAGAGGTAAAAAAGTATAACAGATAGTAAAAACGGCACACAACATAAAGGATATATCGACGGGGTTTAAAATCAGGAAGGAAGTTCAAAGGATATGTATATAGTGTACAAACGCGTACACCTAGTACACGTATGAAAGGACTAAAACCGACCCTTTACCCGAAATCATAGACAATAGTTTTAAGAATTCTTATAGAAGGATAGAATCTGAAATTGATGATCTACGTACCCCCAGATGCATTAAATCTCGCCAAGGGATGCTGTTCCCACGGTTCTCTTATGCGCGTTCGAGAAACAACCTTCTCTAACCAGCTGACTGCGTTTTCCAAACGTAAAGGATGTTTGTACAGGTGGTACATGCGAACCAAAACGCAACCAATTTGAACTGGTTTAATTATGAAAACAATAACTTTTACCGTAACTATATTCGGTTATTTGTTTACGCCGTGCGATCGATTTTTCTAATTTAGACGTTCTCACGGAGCTCGCCATTTTCTCCCACTTTGGTGTATAATCAACATTTACCAGAGCTATGAATGAGCTCGCGATTGCATCTATTATCAAGGGCTCTTCTGCGAAATATTTTTCGTGAATTAACGCAAAAATAATTTTTTGAAAATTTTTATCATTTCTCAAACACATTAAAAAGTATTTTTCAGCTATTACAATGGTAATTTTTACGTAATGTATGCACTACCATCGGCCAATGAAAGTAGTGCATGGAAATAGATGAAACTTCGTGTTGGCATTCTTTCAGAAAATCATCCAAACATTTTTTTCAGATTTTTGATAGAATTAAAAAATGTAGATCGGTGTTTGGGGTGAGCAAATAAAAGAAAGATGATAGTAGAACCTCTAAAATATTCAAAACTGATACCACAGCTATCCACATAATTGTAAAGCTTCATCAAAATGATTTGAAATGGAAAGACTCAAACTCTAGCTAAAAATTGGCGAACCTGGATAAGGGATTCTTTTCTCTGCCAAACATGAATAAAATACCAATAAACCAAAAATCCACCATCGTAGACTCAAATCATGGAATCATATCAGTGATTCATCTTATAAAGTCGGAGTTACCCTGACTCCAGTTCTAATCCATACTGGAGGCACTCTGTGCTAACACACGTTTATTCTCTCAACAAACAAGCAATCCACGAATGCCATTCCAATGCTCTCATTTCCATCCTACATACTTATATTAAGTAGGGTCGAGGAGAGCCTAAGCTAGTCCAGGAGCAAACGTAATTTTCGAGCATCGCTTCAATTTTTAGCCGAGTTTTTAATTTAAAAACGATAGCTATTACAACCCACCTGATTTGAAAAGCTGGTCGGGGAGGGTGGGGATCTTCAAATATTAGCGTTTCAAAGCATTTTTAATGATCTGGCAAATGTTCAAGTTTTTGGGCTCAAAACTTGGTGAAAGACTCTTCTTAAAAATTCGAAAAAATGTAATTTCTTGTTTTTTCGATATACTTCAAAATGGCGGATCACTCAAATTTTGAATGGAGCTGGAGAAGGGGAAAATAAGTCAAATTTTTTGTTTTTGATTTCATACAAAAGAGTGAGTCACGGACACCAACATATACGAATTTTAGCTTCCTAAGTGCATTTGGAGGTGAGTTGGAGCAAAAAACGGATTTTTGAGGAAATTTTGAGTCATTAGATTTTTTGAATCTTCCATGTCTCCTCATCAAATCAACCTAGAAAGGTCAAACTTTGTGTGTGGGATTAGTTGATGACCAGAATATGGCCACTTGAATTTGGGTCAAAATAGATCCAAAATAGCGGATCGTAAAAATTTGAGTATTATTTGAGGAACCTCAAGTAGCAATAATTTGAAAAATATGTGTTCATATTGCATGATAAGAAATACTTTATTTGTTCTAAATGTAAATTTTGAAGTGGTTTTGAAGGCATAGGGCAAGGGTTTTCAGACTTCGTATTGGTATGGCTTGTAGACAAGAAGAGATTAGCAACATTATTTGCAAACCTGAACAAGTCCCAGTTAAAAACTCGGCTCCAGCAATGCGGTATGACTGATTACGTTTTTTTTTTTTTTCAAATGCAACTAAATTTTGAAAAATTGAAAATTAAGAACAAAAAAAATTGAGTAAAATTAAAAATCTAAAATTCGAATCTCTGATATCTCTCAGGAACACGGACCGAGAGCAATCTATCCCCTCTGTCTCCTATGCCCCTTTCTTTCCGCATCTCGATATTGAGACCATGTCCAAAGTACTCCACTAAAGAAATATTTACTTCTCCAATTCCCAACTTGACTTCACTTTAGAGAAGAACTCATCAAAAATGTGAAATCTTTTATAGTTCCTCCAAGCTACGTTCTCATATCCGCTAATCTCACTGAAAAGTACAGCTTATAAACGCCCCTAGCCTCAGTGTAATGCACGGCGTAACTGATTAATAATAAAACGTAATTTCCCCTACCGAAATTCATAACTTGAAATCCTTCGGGATTATGATGCTATCTTTTTTTGCTCATTCTAACCCTTACCGATCCACATTTCTATGCAATTAAAAATATGTATGAAAAAAATTTAGATGCATTTTTGTGAAGGTGATAGGTTCAAAATTTCACTACTCTCTATGTAAATCATCGTTATTTATTTCAAATATTTCGAAGCATTTAGCCCTAGTTATATGCTTTTGTGCTTACCTTTTTTAAATGCAAAATTAATTTTTTCAACTTTATGGAGTACAAATTCAGACATGGATGATACAGTTGGTTTTTTTTTTTGGAAATACTCATTTTCATTTTTGTACTTATCATGTTTATATATAAATTTATTGTTTTCGGATTTCCTCATCTTGAGAAAATTGTTTATTATTTATATTTTTGTTTTTAGAATTTTATTATTTTTCTTTTACATTTTTATTTTTTGTTTTTGACGAATTTTTCATTTTTTAATATTTTTTTTTAAATTAAGTGTTTTTCATTTTTGAACATTCAATTATTTTGGTCCAAATGTTTATTCGATGTTCAATCGTTTTTAGACTTTTTTTTCATTTCGATTTCTTTTTTTTTGATTACCTTTTTTTTTGAATCTATCTTGATTTTCAATTTTATCCTTATATTCTTTCATTTTTGAATTTTTCATCAATGAACAATTTATTTGAGGACTTTTCTTTATCCTTCGATGTTTTTACATTATTTTACTTTGCATTATTAAATAATTATATTATTTTATTAAAAAATGTATTCTTCAGATCTTTTCATTTTCAAAATTTTTTCCATATTTTTGCAAATTTTGAATTATTGATTTTTTTTTAGATTTTTAATCTTGCAAAAAATATTAAGTAAACATTCTTTCATTTTTACATTTTTTTTATTACCATTTTTCTTTTATTTTTAGGCAGTTCCATTTTTGAATACTTAATTTTTATTTACTCATATTTTTTTCAACTTTTTTCCTTCCATCTGCCGTGTATAGCTACCGGGCTAGAGGTACGGGAAAATATATTTTTATTTTCGGACTTTCAATTTTGGAAGAATTTTTCATTTACTTCTCTTCGTTTTTTATACTATTTTTTTCCGTTTCCGATTTTCTTACTTTTAATTTTTTTTCATTTTTGAATTCTTCATTTTTCAGTATTTTTCTTTTTTAGAGCCCTAAAATTTTTCATTAAATATCTCCTAATTTTTATACATTCTTTCATTTTTTATTATATTTTTTTTTATTATTATTTAGTTATTTAATTATTTTTTTAATGTTTCTATTTCGTATATTCTTTCACTTTCAAACTTCCTTCATTTTTTACCTTTTTTTCGATGCAAGAACTTTTTTTTATTTGTTCTTAAAATATTTTCAAACTGTTACACATTTTTTGATTATATAACATTTTTTAAATTTTTTATTGTTTTTTGTTTATCGGACTTCTTATTTGATTTTTGGACTTTTCAATTTTGGAAAAAATATTCGATAAACATTTTTCCATTTAAAAATTTTTTTTGACCAATTTTTTACTTCTTTACTATTTTACAAATTTTCATATGTTTAAACAGCGACTTGACTAGAGGCATGCGATTAAGGGGTATTAAGAAAAGAAATAGATATGTTTTTTGGATGCATTGGAGTAAAAACGGTATAATTATGTACTTAGTAGCTTGGTCATCCAGAAGAGCTTGGAGGATAGATTGTAATATTTTTCAATTTGTATTGAGCATTTCTATTGTACTGCAGTAAAATGTATGAAATCTGAGCTTTTTTACGAAGTCCAAGTCTAAGATAACTTGTCTCTTCACTCTCCCCTCCCCTCCCCTCCGTCTTTACTTTATAACTTCGCACATCTTCGATCGAATCGTCGCCTTAGAACGTCGATAAAATAATATTTGCATTTCATTTGCACTCGTGTTGGCTACGTAAACGGAAGAAAAATTCGCCGAATCATGGTGGCTCGCGAACTCGCGAATTTCTAAATTGAACGAAAACTTCGAGCGTTAATTTTAAACACGGATGAATGAAAATAATAGGGGCAAAAACGGCGTCCAGGCGAAATCGATTAACGTAAAAATTCAGCGAATTGGTCGCCATTACTGGGATGCGAAATAGTAAAATAAAGAGACGACCTGGGTACCTATGCCGAGCAAAAAATCATGTGCACGAAGACACGAGACGAAAAGCAAGGTGCATTATCTTTATCGGACGAAATTACAAAAGAGAGCAGATTTGCATAATTACAGTTTTGATCAGTCTTGTACAATGGTGTATAGCAGCCGTAGTGGACAGTGGGCATTCTATAGTGACCGCTCGTGCTTAACGCGTGCCGATAAATTGGTAAAAGGGTTCGAACCCTAGTTTCTGCAACTTAGGGTCTATCGCGTTGTATACCCTTTTTCCTTTTTTTCCTTTTCTTTTTTTCCTCTTTCTCACTTTTCTATTCTACATAAAACTCGCTGGTCAGCGCGCTCTTTCAACGCAATACGTAAAACACGCCGAGAATACGATTAAAAGCAAAAACTAGCACCCTTTTCAGACCTCCGTATGTGCCGCTTGATGTTGGGAAAAAAAGAGAAAAACATACCAGCAAAAGCTTCACGTACGGGTAATTAGAAAGGTGGCCGAATTTTACACGTAGAGATGAAGGTTAGACGAAAAAAATTCGTCACGTCTTAACAACCATCGAGAATTTCGCACATTCAGAGACGATATAAAAATTGGGCGTCGGCTTCATGCAAATGACCGATTTCGATTTATTCGCTACTCGAGGCGAAAACTAATTAGGATATTTTTGCGGAGCGTCGTTTTGGACGAACGACCGCGTTAATTTTACCGCACCAGCGCCGGACGATACGTCCACTCGAGCAACGCCAGCGCTTCGGCTAAACTAAACAATAGTAGCTATTTACTTTAAGAATAGCCCTTGCGGTGTCATTAATTATCGAATAGCATCCAAAAGTACTGTATAAGTTGGTCGTTGGTAACGCGACTCAATTATTTACAATACAATTTTGTCGCATATTATGCGCATTATTTAGAGCTAATTTCGCGCTCCTTTCGCTTACGTAGCGACCGAACGTTCACCAAGATGGTTCTGGGTTTTAGCGTAATTACGTTACGACGAACGCCGTTTTTCCCGACGATGCAGAATTACGACAACGGTGTAATCAACGCTAATCATGTACGACCAGATTTTATCGTCGTCCTCACGAAGTATGGCATCGTCGTAGTTGTACTCCCACGCTTCGAGTTTGACAAATGGACCATTCGTCAATCATATCTGATCTAAAGGATCGATGGGGTATTATTTATCTTTTATGCACTTCGATGTAACTCAAATTTATAGGTATGATGTTGAGTAAAACCTTGTCTCCGGGAATTGGTAAGACTAACAGCATAATTTTGAAAATGTGATATCAAACATGGAATACCCAAATTACACGATGTAAGACAAAAACTAAAGTATTGCGATTGCTACTGATAAAGAAAGTAAGGGGTGGAGGGGGGAGGGAGGGGGTGCGGTGAAAAAATACACTGAACTGTACAAAACTCTTCACTTCCCAAAGTTGAAGTGATACCTATCTCTAATTGAATTTGGAACTGAGTTAGAAACAGAATATCAGAAAAGAGAGATTGTGAGTGAACATCAGATTCCATTCAAATCACCGGTGAATTTTGAAAAGCTGAATTTTTAGCTCTTTAAGGGAACTTGAACTCAAATTTTCAGATTTTAACGAAATTTAAATAGGACATGAATTTAATTACCAAGTGAACTTGAAATAAACTTCATGTTTCAAGTGAACTTGAACTGAACTTTCATTTTTAAGTGACTTACAACCAAACTTCATGTTACAATAGAACTTAAATTTGAACATAATTCAAATTTCTAAAAGAACTTGAATCGAACTTCATACATTGAAACTTGAACTAAACTATGAGTTTTCAATTGAACTTGAACTGAACTTCATGATTCAAGTGGACTCAAATTTGAATATAACAATAGTTTCTAAGTGAATTTGAACCAAACTACATGTTTCAAGGAAATTTGAACTGAGCTTCCATTTTCAAATGACTTTAAACCGAACTTCATGTTTCATTAGAATTTAAATTTGAACACAGCTCAAATTTTTAAATGAACTTGAACTGAACTTCATATTCTAAGTGAATTTGAATTTGAATATAACTGTACTTTTCAAGTGTACTTGAACTGAACTACATGAAGAACTTAAATTTGAATATAACAACAGTTTTCAAGTGAATTTGAACCGAGAACTATATGTTTCAAGGAAAACTTGAACTGGGCTTCCATTTTTAAACGACTCTAACCGAACTTCATGCTTCAATGGAACTTAAATTTAAACACAGCTCAAATTTTTAAATGAATTTGAACCAAACTATATGTTTTAGGCGACTCTTAACTTGAACTGAACTTTGAGTTTTCAATTGAACTTCAACAGCACTTTACGTTTTAGGTGCTGAATTTAAGTCTGAATATAACTATGCTTTTCAAGTGAATTTGAACCGAACTACATATTTCAAGGGAACTTACATTTGAACATGACTCAAATTTGTAAATGAACTTGAACCGAACAATATGTTTTATTTTAAGTGACTTTGAACTTGAACTAAACTTCATGTTCTAAGTGAATTTAAATTTGAACATAACTATCGGTTCCGAGTGCGCTTGAACTGAACTTGCATTTTTTAATGACTTTGAACCGAACTTTATGTTTCAAGTGAACTTGAATTCGAACATTATCTATTTTCTAAGTGAACTCAAACTGAACTTCAACTGAACTTCGATTTTTCAGTGAACATGAATCAAACTTCACATATCAAGTGAACATGAACTGAACTTTTGAACTTCCATTTTTAAGTGATACTGAACCAAACTTCATATTTTATGTAAATTTAAACATGAACTGAACTCGAGTTTTTAAGTGAACTCTAACTGAATTTCATGTATCAAGTAAAACTGCATGAACTTGAATTGAACTTCAGTCTTCAAGTGATCTTGAAGTGGATATCACATTTCAAGTGAACTTATAGTCATATGTTTAAACATAAGTCTACTTTTTATGTGAGCTTGACACAAACTGAACTCAAGCTGAACTTCTTAGTTTTTAAAAATGAACTAAACTGAATGAATGTGCAAACTAGTCACATCTTTCTATGTAAATGAGCTTCAACATACCTAGAAAGTGAGAAGTATAAAAGAAAAGAAAAATAAGAGATAAATTGCAAATTTTTTCACTATAGAATGGACCATATTTGATGAACCATTGATCATAAATAATTAGCTGTAAGTTCTTCACCTAGAAAATGAGAAGTATCAAAGAAAAGAAAAATAAGAGATAAATTGCAAATTTTTTCATTACAGAATGGACCATATTTGATGAACCATTGATCATAAATAATTAGCTGTAAGTTCTTCAACTGTACAACATTTACTATATCTACGGGTTCTAATCATTAACTCAATAGTAGACAATGCACTCCCACAGCATATGCCAAATGTATCCAAAAAATTTCACACCTTTTGATACCTTTTTCTCGAACATGGTTACAACAAGAAGACATATACATAAGAAGAGGGAAAAAACCTCTCGAAAATTAGTTCCGCCATTTTAACTGCATTATCAGGATTCCAAATCATCAAATATCGTCATCGAGTTAGATACTCTCCACGCTGCCAGATTACACGCTCCTCCCTGTAAACACCGTAACTCCCACCAATTAAAGTACTCAATTCAATACCGGAAGCTCGAACTATCTTATAATTTGCGTTCGTATTTTTCCATCACGTTTGTTTCGAAGCCGTATTATACGACGCATGTATAAACACGTACTCGATATAGGTACCGGCTGATAGATCGAATTTTAATGACGTTAATTTCATCCATTCTATACGAATCCAGCTGCGAAATCAGATTAGCGGAGTAAACAAACGTATAAAACGCTAAATAGATACGAGGTGTTATTTTTTTTTTTCATTCTTAATCCTTTCCGAGTGTCCTGCGTCATGTAAGTATACGTTGGTTTTTCAGAAGCTAAAAAAATTTCCCTTTGAACCAGTTCATCCGAGTAAAAAAGTCGGTTACAATGTTTGCGGTCTCGTACTCCATAATAGTTGGCAATTATTGAAAAAAGGATGAGAGGCTTTTATACGACGAACTGTTGAATACCAGCATCCCCTTGAGTAGAATACCATAGAAGAGCGGAGATGAAGGCGAGAAAGCCTTTATGAAAGGATACACATCGACGACGGAAATCATCTCATCGCAGTGGTGACTAGATAAGCGATTTGTTGCCGAAAAAACGCCGAATTGATGTCAATCATGCCAAAATTGGCGATGTTTTTGTCAAAAAGGTGAAATTTTTGGTTTCTTGAATAATAAAAAAAAAAAAAGAAATGCGATATCGCTTGGTCGAACGCTTGTCAAAAAGATTTCATTCGGCTTAAGAAATTTTCCACATAAGAGAAATTCCAATCGATGAGAATTTTATTTTCTACAAAAAGATTTAGAATTTTTACCGCCTTCTTCGAAAAGCTATGTCGAGCTTAGGAATGAAATACGTCTGGAAAGGTACGTCGCGTCACAACTTCTCCAAATATTGTGAGAAGAAATTGACGATGAGTAAGATAATTGCGACGTGTCAGCCCACTCTCGATTAATCGTCTTATTAATTATCGCTGGAAGACGCCGTCTGTTGCAATAAAATAGATGGAAAAAAATGTAAGCAGCCAAACTACATTACTGGAGCTGAGTTTTTAACTGAGGCTTGTAATATTTTCAAGTAAACATTTCAAGCCTATATACAGGCCAGTTTCATCACCGAATTCAAAACTCCGCCACTTTATCACTTCCGATTACACACAAAAAAGTTTAATTTGAAATATGCGGTACCTTTTTTTACACAAGAATCACAAACGCCTGTATTTTTCAACTTTTAGTTGTTTAAGGGTCCTCAAACCTTCCTCAAATTTGGGGTGTCTGTTATTAGGGATGTGATCATATTTTAGTTCTCAACTTATCCCATATACAAAGCTTGACTTTTGAGATTTATTTGGCGATGAGTTATGGGAGTACCGTGAAATTTCCTATATCGGTTTCCCTCCCCCCACCCCCCAATAATCGTTTTTTGCTCTAACACGCTTCCAAATTCACTTGGCAGACTAAAATTTGAAATATGTTAGTCACTTGGGCTCACTTTATCATATGACATTACAATCGATAATTTTCGACTTTTCCTTCACCCTCACTACATTTTGAGAACAATAACCACTCCTCCCCCCCTCCAAAATCACGGATGAAATTAGGATTGGCATACAGCATACTTCTCATCTATACTAATTATACGAATTTACATTTGTCGAAACTGAGCCATTTCAGGCTGCTCAGGCCTCCCTTAAATTTTGGCCATTCGCCATTTTAGATCCATTTCGATTCAAATTTGAGGGGTCGTATTTTAGTCTTGAATCGACTCCACATACGAAGTTTCACCTTTCCAGATTAATTTTGTAAGTAGATATGGGACATTTAAGAAATTTGATGACTCAAAACATCCTCAAAAAGCAATTTTTTGCTCTAACTCCTTTTCAAATACGCTTAGCGAACTCCAGCTTGGACATGTCGGTGTTCTTCATTTACTCTTCCATATGAGATCAAAAACAAGAAGTCTAATGTGTTTGGGCGACCTTCAGCTCGCCTCAAAATTTGAGTAAACCGCCATTTTGAGGTGTATCGAAAAAACAAAAAATACTATTTTTTGAATTTTCAAGAAGAGTCTATCACAAAATTTTCAGAGATTTTCATTCATACCTACCGGCGTTACGCTCGGAGGTATATACATAGATATATATAAACCGAGTGATCCATAGAATCCCGAGCATAAAAACGTAAAATTTCTTTCCCTGGCGAACAAATGTTGTGATTAGATATTGGTAACACTGTTTCATAGCAAATAGTATTGAGCAAAAACGAAATAAAAAAATTAATTTTGCTATTACTATAAAACAGTAATACCAACATACATAATATAATTACAATCTATATTTACCGGAGTAGGGAATTTTAAGCTTTCGTGCTCAGGGTTCGATTGATTGTACAAGGGTCACAGAGAGGAAAAAAGGGCCCGGGGCAAACATGAGAGGATGGAGTCCCTATGTTAGCAGGGGGGTGTCTGAGTCGCCAGAAATTTGTTTATAATTTTTAAATGATCAATTTATAGAAATTTTTGAATACTTTCATTAACAATAATGAACGCTCAATTTTTTTGAAGATACCATTTAATTTATATTTGTATTTTTCATATATTTTTTTCTTTTTTTCCGGCTCGTGTAAAATTCTACCCCTCCCTCTTAGGACCTGGCTCGCACGTTATATACCAAAAAGTTGAACATTTACCATATGATTACAAATGACCCGAAAGCAGACAAAGATCTGAAATCGTTCCTCTCCCGAACCCTTCTTCCCAAATCAGGTAGTCTGTAATAGTTATAGAGTTTAATTAAAAATTCAGCTAATAAAATAGTATATAATCTTAGCTGGAAATTCAACCTAGATTCTAGGTAAGCCGAAAATTACCACTCGAAGATTTTTGAAATGGTCATAACCGTTAAGTTATACGTCTTATAATCGTGGATACCATTCTCACCGAGGCATTTTACCTACTTATAAATACTGAAGGAGAATTCTCGCGAATACGGGTACATTTAATGAAACGAATGTAGATCGACTTTTGGCACTTTTAAAAAGATTTTCGCGTGCCGAAGGACTCGTTTGTTGAACAATTAGCACGCGATTACGTGAAATACCAGTAGGCGGTCGGCTCGCGAATTTAAATTGTTTAATGATTCGCATTTTTTTACCGGCAGAAACGCGAGTACGACCCGCGTCGTCTGAATGGCATCTAAAACAAATAGTGCGACTGGTATATAGGAAAAACGACCCTCGTAAATCTGCAATAAAAAGTAGTCCATCACGTACCTAACAATCTAACACACACGAGAGTTCAATTGTCAAACGTTTCTCAATGCGGTTAGCTCTCTTTACCGGTACATGTCGGAGGATAAGGCGAAAAAAAGGGCGAAATCTTGTATCTTTTTACGTTATCCAGTAGAAAACTGCACCCATGTATTTTTTTTCCGTTAACAACGATCGACGAATGCAATAAACGCGGGTAGTTTTGCCACCACTGTTCCGTAAATAAAGGATTCCAATGGTGCGCTTCGAAAAACGACATCACTCGCAGATCTACGGAGGAACACTTTCGCGGCTTTATGAACACACCTGTTTGTGAAATTCGCTAGTTTTTGTTCGCGTTTGGTAGTTCGCACAGCCTAACTAAAGAGTTGCCTACGAAGAGGGTGTCTGTGGGAACTGTATCGGAGTCGGAATTACATATGCCACGATTTTGACGAAATTCCTTAAACTAATATGCATGCGATGCAGCTGCATCCACGAGATAAGGATTTGGAGTACTAGGAATTGACCGCAATGAAGTTGTGTACGATTCGCGTCTTCGTGATTACAATTCTCTCACCTGTTCGCGAAAGGTTAATGAAAGCCAAAAAACCAGTCTATTACCTAATAAAACAATAGCCTTGAGACGAGACCCGCCGCACAGACAACAAATCATGACGCGTAAAGCTAAAACTAATATGTGAAGATAACACGCTCGAATTATCCAGCTATAACCATTAACACGAGTGTCGTCGCTGCAAATCGATTTAGACGCGAAAAACTACACGAAAAGTCGGGAATTTTTCTCCGATGCTTTGAGCAGTGATTTTACACTCACGATGCCATCTTCGTATGAATGATTAAATTTTTCGCGCCTTTTTGAAACGAGATTTGCTTAATTTATTATTAACTCATCGTCATCATAATATGATAATACCTAGAGTCTACTAAAATTTAGTGACATATTTATAATAAATAAAAAATAGTACATTTAAGGAAATGTTTAGATTAAATTATGAAATATTCATATGAAATTTAATGCTGAAATACTTACCAACCTGAAAAAAAGGAATAAATCAAATTCTATCAAAATTCATTACCATCTAATAAAATTTAATGTATTCCGAAAAAATTATAAATGAAGTAATTAAATTCAATTGAAAAAGATCCAATTGATTTATACATGTTTCCATGATTTGATCAAGTTTGATTGAATGTTATCAAATTTCATTAAATTTCATTAAAATATACCTGGTCGTTTTCATGGTCAAATCCTTTTTTCCTGGGCATGCTCGTCTGAAAATGTTTAATTCCTTTTGCTTAACTTTGACAAAAGACAAGACCTCAATTGATGAATAGAGAATGGCCTATGCAAGGATGGTGAAGGGAGAGGCGCAGGGACCACGATATGCCATGACTACTCCTCTCGGGATACTAGTTTTTTTCGCTTTGATTCCAAATTTCTTCCATTTTCAAGATTTGAGTAAATTCGAATAAGCTTACACCATACATACGACCTATAAATAAATTATTTATTTATTTTATTGTTTATAATTGAAAATAAATGAGAATAAAAATTGGGGTTTTTTGCAAAAAAATTAAAAAGCGGTTCAGATTGTAAGAATTGTGGCATGGAAACTCTTTCATTCTTTCTAATATGAAATGCACTTGTGCATGCAAAAAAAATTAAAATTAGCAGAAAATCAATATTTTTGAAATTTTCAAAGTTTTCAAGAGTTTGAACTTATTTTGACAGATATTTATTTTTTTCACGATTTTTGGAGGACATTTAGCGACTACGCACTTTTCCTTTTCTCTTTCAACTTCTTAGAAAAAGAATAAAAACATTATGAAATAACTCCATCTAAAATTTTGTTTCCCCTTTACTTCCTCTCTTTGCGATAACTTGATGTATTATGGGCCTGCTAACACATGCTGAAAATTTCGGCTGCCTAGTCTGAAAACTTCCTCCATCTTTTGAACTTTTCAAATCGATTTGGTGGAGAGATAGACGAGATTTATTAAATTCATTTTTAGAGATTTTCCTTCCAAAACTCGTTTTTGCTTGAACATTCCTCGAAATGAACTTGAGGGGCTAAGTTTGGAATATTTCAATTATTTAGACTTCCTTGTCATATGATTCAACAATCAAAAATTTTTGATTTTTATTTTCCCTTCATCACCTTTTGAAGGCAATAACCCCTCCTCCTCCCCTTCAAGAACACGTGAGAAGATGTGACTAGCATACAGTATACTTATTATCATCAGTAATCATTCGAGCCCACATTCATTAAATTTAATTCATTTGAGGTTCCTCAAACCTTCTTCCAATTCTCTTCATCCGTCATTTTACACATAGATCCATTTTGATCCAAATTTGAAGTGTCGTATATTCTGGTTCTCAACCAACTCCACATACGAAGATTAACCTTTTCAGATTAATTTGAGATGTGAGAGATTCGATAAATTTCATTCCTCAAAACTTCCTCAAAAAGTCATTCTTTGCTCTATTTCTTCTCCAAATACACTTAAATGGCTGAAATTTGGGTATATTAGTGTCACTGACACATTTTTTTTGCATGAAACCAAAAACTAAAATTTTTAACAATTTGCTCCTCCTCCACACTGCATCAAAATTTGGATGAAACCCTATTTAGAAGAGAATAAAAAAAAAGTAGTTTCGCAGAATTCTTCAAAGAGTCTCTCTCTAAACTTTAGCACTTTTAAATCATACTCCAGGCGCTATGTTTGGAGGAAAAAAGATATACATTATATACAATTAGAGTGGAGTGAAAAAAAGTCCTTCGATTTTCATAAAATTTTAATATGTTGTTTATTTTGAGTTGAAATAATTCTGATAGAATTTTCAGCCCCAACAGACCATTTGTGATGTTGAATAAGAAAATGAGGTTAAGTGTAGAAAACTCGTTTTTGAGTTAAGGGTGGTTTTAGTTACTTTTGATCATTAAAAAAACCCCCAGGAGGCTTCCTACCCTAAAAAACGCAATTTGAAGGAAACACTTTTTCTAGCAATCGGCCTTTTTTGAAATGATCAAATGAGGTTAAGGTAACAGTGGAATCAGAAAATGAGGTTCAAGAAAAAAATCCTATTCAGAAACAAAAAGTACACAAAAATTTTTATTTTATTTTCAACCAAGTTTCATGAAAGTACAAGGTATACGTTCAGCGTTACACAAAAAAATGTAAAAAAATTCCCCTAAAAAAATACGTTGTCAAACTTTAAACCTAATTTCCCAGAAAAATGATTTTTGCCCTTAATCTCATTTTCTTATTCCACATCACATTTAGGAGGGAGCTAAAGGTACTCAACGCATTATCATTTATGAAAAAACTCGCTGTGTTTCGCTTTTTTAACCCTTCCCCCACCCACCCTACCCAAAATGTTGACAACACTGCTTGAGCCCATTTGCACTTCTAACTTCAAAATATTGATATCTACTATATTAATTGTATTCAAAACTAAATAGGTCTTAAATGTTTTAAAATACTCGAAAAAAAGCATTTTAATTGAAAAAATGAATTTTTTCCAAGAACTGCCTTTTTTGAACACCACGTAGAAACCAAAAAGTGGTCTCGAATGCAGATGAAAATCGCATAGTCGGATTCATTGTCTCAAACTGCATATTAGTTGCTTTCTCTCGAAACCTTTTTTTGTAGGGAGCGGGGGAGGGGGGAGGACAAAATAGTGAAAATCAGAGATATTTTCGATAATGGTACTACTTTGAGGACCCCTAGCTTCCCAAAATGGTCGTTTGGGTTTGAAAACATGGTCAGGACTATTTCAACTCAATGTAAACAACATAACATTAAAATTTCACAAAAATCAATGGACATTTTTTTCATTCCAAACTAATACAAGTACCACAAAGTTGGGCAACACCACATGATTACAAATAACCTGAAACGTGAACCTAAGAAATCATGCCTTCTCCTTTCACTCAAAATGCCCTTAGGAGGCTGAAATTTTGATAGGTTGGTGTCCTTCATCAACTTCTGCATATGAGACCAAAAACTAAAATTTTGAGCTATTTGCTTCCTCTTCACTCTACCCCAAAATTTGAGTGAACTTCCATTTAGAGGTGAATTAAAAAACAAAAAAAGTATTTCTAAATATTTCTTGGAAGAGTCTCTTATCAAATCTTCAGTAATTATCGCCCATATCAATCTTAGGTACGCCCGAGGTAGGGGGGGGGAGAAATATACCAAAAACTTTAACATTTGCCATATCATTGAAAATGACCTCAAAGCTTCCACCCTTCTCCTCTTTATCTTTGCCTAATTTTTAATCAGAAATTCGGCGAGAAAAATGTCGATTCAAGGGAGTATTTTTTTCGACTTTGCTTTTTCAATTAAAATGCATACAGGAGCATGAACCTGCTTTTACTAATTTTTTAAAATTTTTTATGCTTCAACATTACTTTCTCGTGCTTCAGTATATCTACATTGCTTCGTAATTATCATCATCAACTTCAGTGGGTTTCAATGTTCCTATTTCAGAAAAGATTATTTGACTTTCAGATGGCTCATTAATATCTACAGAGGAAAACATTTGTTAGTTTCAAATGCTCACTACAGAATATTTTAGAATTCCGAAAAAAAAAAAAATGTCGTGCGTTTATATTCATATTATTATTTGTATACTCTGCCCAAGTATCAGCAATAAATTTTCATTTCATTTTTGAGTTTCATTATTTGGAAAATTGAAACTTTTCATAAACTCGAACTTGTCTAAAATTCGTTCAAATTGGAAATCAAACATCCAGGCCAAAAGAACTACACACAATCACCAAATAAGTCAACTACTTTCAAACAAAATTCTCTCTTCAATAATAGTCGTTAGTAAGTCGGCGAAATTTTTTTCTTCATTAACTCTGAAGTAGCCTCCAAAACCGACCATTCTGCATTTCTTCGACCCATCGAATAAATTCTATCGCCTCTTTATTCATTTAATTTCTCGGCCAAACGAGGCGATAAACTCAAATTAAGGTTAGGCTTTAAAGCCGACCACTTAGAAAGTTAATTTTACTTTCGCGCTTCTCGGCGCCGTGTCATTTTCTCGCCACCAGGTAATTGTTATGGTAATCAGGTCGCACCGGACTCGTAGCGTAGGCCTCCGAGGTGTATTTTTCTCATCCCTCGATTCCTTTGAAAACGTCGCCATCTAGGTATCGTAATTGCATAGTTTACGCGACGCAATTATGCGCTTTGTCTTACCAGAAAAATTGAATCGTTATAGGCAACCACGGTGTTTGGAATGTCCGCCAAATCTTCAAACGGAAGTATAGGTAATTATACGGATTATCGTAGTAACGCGCGTATTTCGCTGTTCTGCGGAGAATGATTCGAAATAATATAAGTGGGGGAAGTGGTTTGCGATAGATAAATCACCGGTTATTAGTTCGATATTATAGGATGATAATTCTGCGAAATATTTAAAAACTGGTTTTTTTGCAAACAGTTTGACGGGTGAATGAATCGAGAATGACAATAATACGCGTGATTCTCGCCCATATTTGTATCGTGTTTACGTAACGAAAAAGAAATTCCGTATTCGAGAGGGTTGGTGAAAATAATTTTCAACTACGTAAACCTATTCGAATACGGAGGAAGAATATTACCAGAATGTCGTTATATAGACGAGGAATAAGAAGCGAAGAATATTTCGCTATAACGTTTCTTCTTTCTAATCCGAGCATATGCTTTTAATTTAGGGTGCATTCGCTGGGGTAATGATGAATTCCAACAATCGGCGCCACGAAATCCAGCCACCCCGCTGTTAAAGCTAATCAGGTGGAACAAGAGACCGCTCTCGAAAAATAGGAAACTGACCGACCGACTAATACACCCTGTAATAGCCAAAGCAATTTCCTTTGATCTGACGAAAGAGAGTTGCCAAATATTAAGAGAAAAAGTTGGCGAAGCGACGTTGCCACGTTCAACTTGGTTGCATGTTATGCGCAGAAAATGCTTATTTCTCGGAACCGTTTTGTCAACCGGCTATCCAATCTGGTAAACGGAGTTGCGAATCGTGGTTCGCATTTTTCGCGCCAACCTACCATCCACAGGACGTACGGAAACAAGGACGAAGGAATGGTAGTGCCGAAAGAAGCTGGTAAGAGCGTATATTCGATTCATTGTGTGACGGATGAAACACAACCTGCCTTAATGTCGGGTCGTCTGCAGCTTAGCCTTCTTATCAATTTTATCGAGAACCTTTTCGTCTTGACTGTAAGAAAAAAAGATTAAGAAAAATGCGGGTTATTTCTAGACCATTGTTTACTACTTCGCCTCATTCCCTCTTCCGTTCGTCGCTCGAGTTGGTTAATTTGTTGCTAGGTTTCCCCAAAACGGTCTAACGTTTTCATGATTTTTCATCTCGAAACGACGATCGTGTTATTTTTCTCGCTACTTTTTTCCACCCTTTACGGTTACTTTTATGAATGAACTTTTGACGTGAAAGCGCATAGGTACTGGGGCAAAAAAAAAAAGTTTACATCTTGTATATTTGATTTGCGGAGCGAAAATTTCGCTCGATATAAAAAACACCGTGTAGACGATAACAAGAGCTTTTATTTCAATAAAAAATTTTCCTCCGCTATTATACCTCGTGGCTCGTATGTATTTTATTTTTTTCCACGTTCGTCGATTTCGTTACCGAGCCTTTGAATTTGTTGTTGATTCGAAAGGTAGCTATATAAAAATTGCTAGTTTCATCATTTACGACGCCGCAACCGAAACTATGAATTATTTATACGGTTCGTTTAAAAGTTACGAAATCTTCGATACTACAATGTCCCTTCCAACTTAATAGATTAGGTATTTCATCGGCAGCAGTCGCGTCCGAGTAACTCAAACCTTTTAAGTTAATTATTACGCGATTGTAATTAAGCAATAATCAGGATAAATTTTTAAACACTCGTGCACCGTTATCGCCACCGTCTTCATTGTTCGCACGACAAGATAAAAACACGCGAGCTATTTTTTCCTGTTCGACGAATTATACCGAAATTTATCGATTTATCGATACCGCGCAGCAAGGTTGGCACTTTGGAGACGACGAAACGATGAAATTATTTTACAAGAGGGAAGGTAAAAAAGATGAAAATTTGTCATCAACGTGACTATACCGTATAGGATATAAAAATAGTCTGCCGAAACCATTTACCTTTTTTTTCCCCATCTCGCACAATAACCCGTGCGGGGCTTTTTTCAATGCAAAAGGTTAGTAACCCACTGACCTGTTTTCACAATTAATCCGCGTTTTGATCACTTTCATTTTTTTTTCTCACTTTTCGACGCGAATTTTATTTTAATTAAAGAATTCCCGGCGCGTTTTTCATTTCGAGTTGTATTGGTCAGTGACGGAGAAGCGCCGTCTGTTTATTTTAACGCAGTTGAAAATTTCATGTCGCAATTGAAGGGTAGGCGTGGAACGGTTTGAGGTAAATGTAGCGAGAACGATGCATTTTTTATGAACGCTTTGTATTAGAACTGAATAATGAAGGCGATTTGTTAAATGGGTGTGTTCGCGTCGCGGTGTTATTTTCTTTTTAACAAGTTGATTTTACGATTGTTTCAAGGAGCGAAGAATCGATACGGCGGATTGAGATTTTGAGTAACAGTTTAAATAAATTCGAAGGGGTTAGAGGAGGGTTTGTAGAAGATGATTGAAAAATAGGAAGTTGAAATTTTTTTCCCCATTTTTAACTGGGTTTTTAATAAAAAAGGATAGCTATTACAGTCTACTTGATTTGCGATGGGGAAGGGGGAGTGGAGGGGATTTCAAATCTTTACAATTAAGAAGATTTCTAATCAAATGGCGACATATGTCCAAATTTTGGTATTGTATGTACTTAAATTCGCCTACCCCCCCCCCACTACTTCCTAAAATGATTTTCACGGAAATACGAAAAAATGATTTTTTTTTTGAATTTTTGATTCAACTCGAAATGGCAGATTACGCGAAGTTTGAGGGAGAATGGAAGGAGGGGAAATGCCTCTAAATTTTTGTTCATCGTTTCATGTACGAGAGTGAGTCGAGGAGGCCAAATATTCAAATTTCAGCTTTTTTTAAATGAATTTAAGGAAATTACAGTGAAAAAACAATTTTATGAGCAGATTTTGAGTCATGAAATTTTTTGAATCTTCATATATTTCCTTCCACGCGTAGCGCCGGCGGGTTTGCATGAAATTTGTTCAAAATTTGGTGAAAGTCTATTCTTGAAAATGCAAAAAACACTAATTTATTGTTTTTTCGATACATTTCAAAATGGCGGATCACTCAAATTTCAAGGAATGGTGGAGAACAGGCAAACACCTCAAATTTTTCGTTTTTGAACTCAACTAAGAAACTGAGTCACGGACACCAATATATCCAAATTTCAGCTTCCTAAGTGCATTTGGAGTGAAAATAGAGCAAAAAACGGCTTTTTGAGGAAGTTTTGAGTCATGAAATTTCTTGAATCTTCAATATCTCCCCAACAAAACAATCTAGAAAGGTCAAAATTTGTATGTGGGATTACTTAGGGTTCAAAATATGACCTCTTAAATTTGGTTCAAAATGGATCGAAAATGGCGGATTACCAAGCTTGAGGAGCCCCAAATTGGTAAAAATATAATTAATATGAACTTATATGATTTTTGGTGATGAGAGCATACTACATTCCTAATTCACCTTCATACATGATGTTGGAGGGGAGAAGGAGGCGTTATCGGGGTACACGAGAGGTCGGAAATCTGAACAAGCCCTGATTAAAAATTCGATTCCAGTAATGCGGCATGACTGCTTACATTTTCTTTTTATCATTATGGATACCTTTAGAAATGTAGAATTATCGACCTAGGGACCTTTGTGTTTTGCTTTTTTTATATGTATCTTTCTCTATTAATTACTACAGTAGGTCTGGTCACAATTATTAGAGCTATAATCATACTCTTACTGAACCTTTCATTTAAGGGAAGAGATGACCAAATATTAGAGGGGATTTTGACTCTTTCTTTATTGTTACGTACTTTTGCATTGGATACAAAATTCTACGAGAAAGGCTTAAATTTTTGTGCAGGCGGTCAGTCTCATTAGCCCTAGCCTTTGGCTAAGTTTGGGGACAATATAATAATATTAAAATATGAATAAGAAGAAAAAAATCTCCGCGAATTTCTTCGATAATAAAAAAAAAAACCTAGAAAGTAAAACTGTTCATTTTTTTTTTGGTGGCGTTTTTAACTGCTTTGGTTATTACGCCAGCTCTAGTATGGTCAGATTTTAAAGAGGAAGCCTCATCGTTGTAGAAGAGTTAAGATGATATGGATATTTTGTTGGTTGCCAGTTACTATTTCTAATTTTTTGGGTTTTTATTTATTTTATTTTATTTTGAGATGTGTGAAAACTTTAAGATTATTGGTAAAATTTTTAGAATTTAGAAATTTAAAATAAATCCAAGATATTTTATTTTTGATATAAAAAACCCTGATAACATAGATTTAAAAAAAAAAAACTGAGTAGGTGCATACATTTAAAAAATTTTTGAGGCACATGCTTCAATAAATTAAAATTCTGTGACTAAAATAATTATGATTTTTTTTTTAAAACAAAATTAATTTCCCTTCTTTAAATCAAGTTTTTTTCAAAATTATTTTTAAAGTCCAAGTTCTTATAATTTTATTGATAAATTGAATGGAAACTTTTTTAGTCATACTTTTTTCTGAATTGACAAAACTCTTCACAAATGAAAAAAATACCAAAATTGTCAAAATTTATTTTATATTTTTTGAAAGTTTCAAAAAAAAAACCCATCAAATTCTAGCGCCCAGATAAATCATTTAAAAATGACTCCCTACCTTTTTACCCTTTTCATGACCAAGTAAAATCTAACTAAATACAACACCTAACAAGAGTCGTATATCTGAGTCCACATTTCGATTTCTGAGAATACCTTACATCTCACACCACAGTACTCAGTACTCACGCAGCCGAAAGCGAGCTTGGCGACCGTTAATACTGTAGAGTTGAGCGTTCGACTATTCTCATATACACCGCGTATTCATTCAGCAAAAGAGAGAAAATTGTTAGCAGTTAGGAAAAATACCCGAAAACCTAGAAGGGTTGTACAATGGAATTTTCAGACCAGAAACGAAAATTTTCAAGGGGTTGCCCCTCTACAAGTACAAAAACGAACCGACGATAAATCTTCGAAAAAATAAACATCGCTTTTGCCGCAGCGTTCTTTTGTTATTTCCAGAGGTAAGTCTCTACCTTCGTAGTCCTGATGAAATTAACGGGTGAGTATATTTCACACTGATGTCGATGTTGGAAATCATTGCGGTATTCGGTACACGACATAAGCTAAACCAATTTTAAAATACTGGTGCATGATTGATGCGACGAACGTACTGGATATTCGGATGACTGATATGTACCAAAGGAGCGAAAAATATTCTCGACTAATGTTTTCTCTTCGTCTACATAACGATATACGCACGCGAGTACCCCTCGACAATTCACGCATAACAAGAGCACGCATTTTAATGCATCTGTCAGAATTTTGAATATCCTCGTTGCACAATCGGCAGTATAAGAAGGCTCACAGATTGCGTAACAATGAAAACGAATTCACTCCGTCTATAAATTTAAATCCGGCCAACGGTAAAAATTAAACGAGTAAAGGTTCTCGTTTCTCGAAAGAAATATAAAAGCGGAGTATCGAAAAACAATGTCCACTTTATAAAGGGTTTACGCGAAAAGCTCGAGTAATGGATTACATTACTCTAGGGAATAAGAGAGGAAAATTTCCATCTGGTCACCGGCCAAAATCGTCCAGTAAAAAATTTCACTCTATTTCCACACGGCCGCAATCAAAACAATCGTCGTTTACACGACGTCTAGAAAAATTAAAAGATTACCATTCCCCGATCGGCGAACTACAATATGTCCCAAATACGTGTATTCTGAAACGTGGCGGCGAGATTTTTCAGAGATTTGTGTAAGCGTAGAAAACCTAAATCGAGATTCTTTTGTTACAGGTTCGGGGCCGTGGTGCGGTATTCGTTAACGAGCGCGGGCATCGGGAGGTTGAAATTAAAGAACCGTTATCTTTTCTTAGTATTATTATTCGAAGGGTAGTTTCACAGAGGGGATGATATACAACGAAGGTGTGCGTGCTGGAATAGGCTTCAATATTACTTGTTATATATCTTTAAAAAGGTAAAAGGAGGAGCGGATCTAGATGAAGAGAAGGGCTTTAAAATCTACTAGCAAACGCTTCTCTCTTCGCCGCTGAACGCAGATAGATCATGTGTATTCGATGGAGCTAATATAACGTTCGACTTCTAAATGACCTCTCTCTAATCTCCCTCATCCTCTGAGAGAACATACCATGACGCGAAGACAGGGTTGGGACGAATAATTAATAAATTTTATACCCCCCGGTCCAACAATCCGCGTGCTGTGGCGCCGGTTCGATTAATTACGAAATTTTATCGCTCCAGGCGATCAATCGTTCGGTAATTTCGGTAATTATTCTCATCATTTGATAATATTATGATTTTCAGCTAAATCAAAATGATTTGATGATTAACTAAGAGACCTTAAGGAGAGTTGTAAGAAATTCAAAATTAGTTAATCTTCATTCTTAAGTCATCGAAGCTGGATAAGAAACAAATTTTTTTGACTGCAATGAAATAAATCAAATAATACTTAAAATAATTTCTTTTTTGAAGTTATTTAATAAATTTACAATTTTTGTATAACATAGTGCTGCAGTCAAGAAATTATATGGGAATTCAAGAACTTCAATCATTATTACTTTCAACTGTTTCACGAAATTTCATATTTCAACTTCTTTTAAATATATACAAAATGTTTAGTAGGCACATTAATTTTTTTTAAAGTTGTTATTTTTACTTTTTCATTTCTTAATTTTTATTTTTTATACGAAGTTTTAATAAAAACAATATTTATTACATATTATCTGATTTGTGAACGAGGTGTCGGGGAAGGAAACATCTTTTTATCTTTACCTATCAAATCCTTTGCAACCATATGGCAAACGTTCAATGTTTGGTATTTAATTTATATTTTTCCTCCTTGCTCTTTACGCTGGAGGGTATAGATGAATATCGTTCAACGCTTGGGAAAGGCTCATAATGCAAATGCAAAAACTTTTTTCTGATTTTTAAATTTTTAATACGATTTAAAATCAAAATGATGGTTTACTCAAAATTTTGAAGGGGCCTATAGCGACTTGCAAACCCTCAAAATTTTTCATCTTGATTATACATGATTAAAGAACGAACAGACATCAGCATTCTTCTTTCAACTTCTTTCAAGTTAATCTGGATGCGAGTTGGAACAAAAAAAAGCTTCTGGAGTCTTATCAAAGTACTAGAAAATTGAAACTTTGTATACAGAATTAGCTTAAGATCAAAATATGACCACTTGAATTTGAGCCTTAGCACAAAAAAAAAAATTTAAGTAAGTGAGGGGCAAAATAAATTAAACGGATCCATGTGAAACTAAATTTTAACACCCCCAAGCGCCAAATTCTCTTGATCCACAAAAAAAATATTTGTTACTTCATTTCTTTTTACCAGATTAAAAAAATAAACAGATAAATAATCGTTTCTCTATGATTTCAATCCATAATTTACAAGAATATGAATATTTGTAAACTTTTAACGTTTCATTCCAATTAATTTTGCAACACTGATTTCGGAAGAAATGAATTTAAATCAATCAAATAACCAGTAAGAAATTATTTCAGTCACGGAATTCGAGTGAAATGGGTGATATTTTTTTTCATGAAAGGGAATTTTGCGCTTAGAGGTGCTAAAATCAGTTAGACACAGTGTATATTTTAACTGGAAAGAATAGTATTATACCCAAATTCATTATCATTGGTGTAGTTGGAGGTGTGGGGAGGAAAGGAGAGGGGAGGTGTACTCAATATCACAATTGCGATGGGGAGAATGAAAAAGAGAAAATGTTCAGTTATGGTATCATTTGACCTACGTGAGTGAGCCTAAGGGACTAGTACGTTTCACCTCACTATCATCAAGTTACTTGGGACTAGAATATGGCCCTTGATTTTGGGTCAAAATGGGGGAAAATGATGAATTTTCACAATTTTAGGAAGGCTTGAGAAACCTTGAGTAGGGTGAAATTAAATAAATATGGGCTTACACATTTTTAATTCAATTTTTGAAGTAGTTTTAGAGTGTATAGGAGGAGTTTTTAAGCTCGATACTGAGTGCGGACATGACGAGATTACCAACATTATTTACTATTTAGGACTAACTCTGAGCTTATCATCTTCAATTAGAGATCAAAAATTTAGTATTATGGCTTAATTGGCAAAGTGAGCATAGATTACTAGCATATTCGAGCCTCATCTTCTTAAGAGAATTTAAAGAAGAGTTAGAAAGAAAAACTGTTTTTTGAGGTAAAATCAGCTGGGAAAGTTCCACAAATCGTCGATATTTCTTCGCCAAGTGAACATAGAAAGCTTAAACTTTATGTGTAAGGTTTGCTGGGGACTAGAATATGATTGTTTGAATTTGAGTCAAAATGGATACAAAATGAAGGATAGTCAAAATTTAAGGAAGGCTCAAAGATGTTCCAATATCTGAAGCTGTATAGATATAAGTTCATAAGACACTGGTAGAAAAGAAATAGTGCCTCGTAAATTCAACTTCTTAACTTGTTTTGGAGGAGATAGATAGTGGTTAATATCATCTGCAAATCTAAACAAGTCTGTATTAACAACACAGCTCCAGTAATGCAGCATTGCTGATTACAATTTATTATATCGTGAATATAGTTAGTACTGCAGCTGAGGTCAGAGACACTGGCAAAACAAAATTATTAAATTTTGGAGAGGATATTTTATGTCAGTATGAAGAATGAACATATCTGGAGTTTTTGAGATTGTTAGAAAGGATTTCAGTTGGTGCGGAGAAATGTGCATGAATGAACTGTATGTGTCTAGGAAAGAAGCCTAGACAGCTGCAAAGAATGTGTTGAATAGTTAATAGAACTTAGTACACATGAGTTGCAGAGGAGAGATGTTGTCGAAGAATTTTATGGAAGTGAGGAGTAAGATGCCAATTTGAAGTCTCAAAATTATGACCAGCTCTTTACGAGCAGGTGAGAATACGATGGGCCAGGAAGTAACTGAATCTCAGATGAATCGAGGTTTACTTGTAAGTGAGATGTTTATTTCACCCTGAAATTACTACTTTATTATTTTTTATAATACTTTTTTTCATTAAAAAAAAAAAAAAAAAAAAAAAAAATAGTGAGTCAAGTTGAAGAATTTAAGCGAGCATGATAATACCCCTTTCTTCAAGAAAAATCTTGAAGATTATAATCACCTCAAATTGTATGATACATAAACATATGTTTTGTTGAAGACTAAAAGCTTTGACGAAATTAAATGAAAAGAAATTCCGATTTCCTTCCAGCCGTACTTTCGGCTCAGCAATGAAAGTCTAAGGTTATCCCATTCAAAACTTTATCTTTGCTACACGGCCGCGAGGGAAGTTAAAGAAAGGATACGTAAACATCATATAAATACTATTACAATCTACAAAAACGTCTGCGAAAGTTTTAAACCTCTTTATAGAAAATTTCTATTAACGAAACAGTGCTGACTTAATGGATACAGCTAATTATATGATGAAGTACTTTAAGTCTTTCACCTGTTGACATTCATCCTTCCACTAGAACTTCTTGCTTTTCAACTAAGTTGTGAATCTTTTGACATTTTGTAGGTCAAAGTATAAAGAATTCATGGCGCGTTACAGTCTATATACGCGAGGTTTTAGCGCGCTAAAGCGGTGTAAAGTTGATAAAGCGCGAACGTTTTATTAAGATGACGGATTATATTAAAATATTTCAGCGTTATAGTTGAACTTGGTAATACGCATGAATGGTCATTTAAGTTCGGCTATTTTATCAGCTGGTTGGTATTTCATCTAAAGATCGATAAAAATGAAGAGAGGAATTTTCGGGTGAGAATCGTCTGAAAATTTATTATATAATTTATAGGTATAGCTTGGTAACACTGCCTCAACGGCTACTTCAAAGTAGTCGAATGCACGCAATTTCAACATTAAAACGTTGGCGAATTTCGGAATATAATTCACGGCTGTTGGTGCAACCGCCGAAAATTTTTTTTCTTTGCCTATAACCAAGGACGAAATGGAAATTAGATTCAACCATTTGGTCATTCCTTTACATAGTCTTAAACTCTTAATCAAGAATGGAGCTAAAAAGGTCGAAGAACCTTTGACAAAAAAACTTTTCTCTCGAAAAACGCCTACCTGAAGTACAGGTAAAATGTAGTACGAATATAAAAGCGCCGACCTATAGTATTTTTTTCCTGTATAAATACGTACACAATTGTTAGGCGTGAAAGTCCAAACCTGGTCGAGGAAATGGGACAACCTGTGAACCCGGATGAACACGTGCCGTCGAGGTTTTTAACGCTTTTAGGGATTTTTTTTCGGTGTCGGGAGGATGGCGATGTATGATTTTGTGTACGAGTTGTGTTTAATAGGGTAACTGAGCCGATTTTTAAGGTGTTGATAGGTTGTAGAACAACCTTTACAATCCTTTTGGGATCATGAGTATAGTTATCGGTATAAAAGTGTGTTTTGTCGGCGAAAGGTCCTTTAATGGATTATTAACACCATTCTAACTTGGACGTTACGGTAGGATTTTCGGGAAAATTGGAGTAACGATACTTGAGTTCAGAGCAATTTGATTTCTTATTTGAACTGCATGTTGAAGTTGAATGATTTTTTAATTTACTGAGCGGTCATGAACTCATGATGTTGATAATAATGAACCAATGATCACCTAAAAGGTACTCTTTTACACCATCCTAACTTTTATCGAACTTTGTAACCGTGAAGATAGTAGCAAAGCAATAAAATTAATGCTTGAAGGAAATCAAAATGAGATAATGACTTCAACCATAACAGGTGAACTAATTTATCAACGACAAGCGCAAAAATTTGCGACCCCACTACAATTTCTAACAAGTAAATTACGTTTAAAGTCTTCCAAATGCTTATGAAATGAACATAGGTATACGTATATCGATTTTTGAATATTATTTTGTAGCGTACTTACAAACATGTTCTTTTTTGTTTTTATTTTCCGCTAAGTAAGTAAACCTCACAAAACAAAAAAGTAAGTATAATGTAATTTTGATTGAATACCTATACTGAAGTATCTATTACTACTCGAAGTCAGCTAATTATCGTCAAATGTTATCTTATTTTGATATCAAACCATTTTCTTGCAATGTACCCAGGTAAATGATATTAGTAAGCATGAAAGTAAATTTGATTTTGATGAATTGAAGAGATCGATTATATTTTTAAAATCTCTCCAGCTATAATTATGATATAATATTGATGTTGAAATGCAAATGATATCATATTGGCATAGAATGTCATGCAGGGTTAGTTCAATTATTGATAAAACTACTTTCATACTGCTCGGAGTTCTTTATAAATTTTAAAATGAGTGGAGTATTATCACATAGTGCAATATAATTTGTAAATCCAATCTTTTCTTATGGATCAATAAATTATGCATCTAAAACTAAGTAAGTACAAAAAATTTCGAATCTAATGATATTATTTAGGTACTCACATAACACATTAATTTCTTTCAATCTTTAAATTAAATTGATGGAACCTCACACTTTGAAAAATAAAAATCCACCATGCGTTCTTATCACAAAATGTTTGATAACGCTTGTTCATCGATACGAAACGTGAACTGGATTGACGATTAAAAGTCACGCATATATGAGACACGTAATAGCAATTTTTGTGGTAATTACGACTTACGACAAAAAATATTCAAAATCAAAATCAACAATCAAGTTTCTGGATTACATGTTTTAGGATTAATAAGTGATCGACACCCTCCCCCCCCCCTCGATACTTATTTATAAATTCAGATCATGTTATCACAATTCAATTCTATTCCATTCTTGTGAGAATATAGTGAGTTACGGATCAGAGAACTGATCAGTTCAAAGGGGAGAAAATTCTGTTGGTAAAATGACTATCAGAGATGAATTTCGAAAGGAGGCAATTAATTCTTAATTTAATAGGAATACCGTGCGTCCAAGTAATTCGGGTACAATCAGCGAAAAAATCTCTTTTCCAATTATTTAAAATTGATTTTTCAAAATGCAAAGAAATTGTAATGCAGTTGAAATGAATTTATCAGCCTTGAAATTCATTAAAGTAATTTTAAAACTGATTTCTGATTTAGAAATTTGTAGTTCAACTCTTATTATGTGTTATCAACAAACTGAGATTAGTGAGATTTTTGTGCTGATTGTACCTGAATCACTTGGACGCACGGTATACGGAAAGATGGAAAAACTAGAAAATCCACAAAAATCTGTCAGCGAAAAGTAGGATTACATTTTTTTTGTTGAAATACCGCGAAAGACTTTACAAGGCTATATCGCCGATCTCAACTATTTCAACTCGTTGATTCAAAATCACACGAAATTGCATACCGGAAATTGCTACACAGTCTTCGTTGAAACGAGTTTTACAATACATTTCATATACATACGTACGTGTTATACCAATTATTTCATGAGTCACTGCGTGTATTAGCGAAAGTAGATCTTAATTTGAAAGTCAGACGTTGAATGAAATTTCGTTGCTAGCGTAAGTAAGCACCTATACGAGTATTTTGTCCACGTGATTTTTTTCAACTCCGATAGAACAAAACATTTACGCGTGTATTTTTGAAACGAACAATGAAAGTATTGGTGGTTTTTTTCAATGTATTGTCGTTTATGCTTATTTTTTGAAGAAATGGTTTTAAGAAAATCAAAAAAATGGAAACCAGATGTAACCTTGTTTTGTATATTATATAGGTTTCGTAGATTTTTTTGTATTTTTATTTCCAAACTTCCTTCATCTTTTATTCACTTGAAAAATCGGTATTCTTTATTTTTCTTGAAACATTCCCGGCAGCTCGGTGTTCTATTTGGTCAAAAACGGCAATAACCTGTGAAAAGGTTTTTGGGTGAACTGTTTCCTCTATTTCTGAATGAAGATCTTTGCAGTGACGTATTTATTGATTGTCTCGTTTGATATATATTTACAGAATAAGGCGAAATTTTCGCCAATCCATCCTTGAGAGCTCAGGTGATAATACCAGAGGAGTAAAAAAAAAGAATTTCTAGTCTATTTTCGGAATAAATATTTCATCATCATTTAATATTTTACGCTCTACGTTCGATTCATATGGGATAGGGTTAACTCGTTCGTATAAAGATTTGCGCTTTATCCAACGAACCCTTCTCAGATTCTTTTATATTTCAATTATTTCATATTGCTGTCATCTTGGCGTAAAATTTTCTTTAATTCGATGGCTGGCTTGTCGATATACCGAAGGGATTAGGGAAAAATTCTCCAAGTATCGCCGTTAAATGTCTCTTACCGTTCCCTCGAGAGAGTACCGAACTAGACGGCACGCGATACCCGATAACATTTCGGCTGGTCGTTTAACGCCAACTGCACGAAATTCTTTTAATTCTAGCCGGGCCTCTTGATCGAATTAAATTCGCGTGATATCAAATGTTAATTCGGTTTAAAATTTTATCAATCACTGAGACCTTGAGATTGCTATTCACCTGAGTCGTGTTAAACATTATCGTAATTAAACGAACGTAACGTTCGCCGCTGACCAAATGGGCGCCATTACGCGTCGAAAAATTTATCCGTTTGGTAAATGCAGCATGGCAAAAACTGTAACAAAAGGAGACCGCCGAAAGCTTGTAAAAAAGTTAGTACGTTTGAAATGGACCGAGTCGGGTGTACGGGTTTTTTTCCTCGTATATAAAAATCCATTTAAAACAACCCCTAGCTGAAAGGGCGGCGGTATTTTATTGAGGAAACGACGACCTTGACGTATTTACAATGTTATTTGAAAAGAGAAAGATGGAAACGAAAAAGAAAAAGAACGATGAAAATAAAAATTAAAAACAGGTAAACAATTTTATCGTTTTATTATGACAGTAAATGTTTCTCTTAACATGTACGGATCGTGTCGTGAACGAATACACTGGTATGGTCGTGTACCGAGCAAATTCTGAAAAGCTTTTATTTTTCAATGTCCTTTAATTGAAATGGAAAGAGAGATATTTGACGGTATCTGTAACATTTCGGGAAGTATTTTTATTACGTCGACCACTCCAACGAAGGTGAATTTTTCGCGTTGATTTAATCCGATGACAGTGGAGAAAGATTTTGAAAAATATGCTTCTACCCAAACGTTACCGACGATGACGATGGTGTATTATAAAAGGCGTATTATGTACGTTGTACGGTAGCGTGTTTATGCTGGTTCCACATCAAAGTCACACGTACACGTATGAAATGTTTAACTAATGGATTTTATTTTCGGACCATATAATCTGAGTAACCCTCATTTGCGTATGAATTCTTATTTACTACGAATCTGCGTGGAAACATATTCAATCATAGAAGCGTGTTACGCTTCTTTATACCCGACATACTCGTACGTCGTACCTATCACCTATGCGTATGCTGTAACTGAAAAATGTACCTTTGCGGAAAGGTGCTTCTAATAGATATTCATCACGTTTCTTTATTTCTATCTTTTTTAAATATATGTATATATTTTCTGAACATTCATTGCGACGCGTGCCTTCGAATGTCCGTCACTTTACAACCTTAATCGTTATTAATGCGTGTGGATTTTGTGTTAGGGTTCTGAGACGGCGCATGGATAGATATAGGCTCGGTGAAAAGTGCTCTTGTTGGATTTCCAAGGAAATGTGATATCACTTATTAATCCCAAAACATGTGATCGAGAAACTTGATTGTTGATTTTGATTTTGAATATTTTTTGTCGTAAGTCGTAATTACCACAAAAATTGCGATTACGTGTCTCATACATGCGTGACTTTTAATCGCCAATCCAGTTCACGTTTCGTATCGATGAATAAGCGTTATCAAACATTTTGTGATAAGAACGCATGGTGGATTTTTATTTTTCAAAGTGTGAGGTTCCATCAATTTAATTTAAAGATTGAAAGAAATTAATGTGTTATGTAAGTACCTAAATAATATCATTAGATTCGAAATTTTTTGTACTTACACAAATAACGCAATACATCTCTCATCATTTGTAGCTGAAGTCATATAATTTGACGCTTCAGCTTATAGATAACACAAGAGCTGCAAAACCTGAATGATTTTGGTTCTAATTTCGGTTCCTAGTTTTGGGTTTGTGGTGCAAGTTCCAAACACCTTCTCGGCTTCTCCGTCTTATGGAACCAGTTCTCACTTTGATTCTGAGTTAATTTTTGTTTTGGTTCTGGTTCCAGTTTTTCAAATTGTTTTGGGTTTTTCAAGGTTGTGGTTCCCCATCTCCGAATTTAATACTAGAAGAAATTGTGAATTATGGATCAGAGTTTGAATTTAAGTTTAAAAAATATATATATGAACCCAGAACTGAATTCTTTTGTTCCGGTTTTGGAAGCGGTCCTAATTTTATTTAAATTTTGGTTTAGGGTTCATTGTTGTTTGGTTATGGTTCTAGTCCAGGGTTTTAAATCATTTAAGTTTTTGTAGATTATAGTTCTAGACTCAACAGAGTTTGCAAACCCAAGTTCAATTCTAGAAGAAATTTCCAATAATGATTATGATTTGAATTTTGTTTTGGTGTTGGATAAGATTCTCTTTTTTTTTCAAATCGTGGTTCTAGGTTCATTTCTATTTGGTTTTTATTCTGATTCTGGGGTTTGAAATCATTTTGTTGCAGAGTAGTGGTAGTTTTACAGCCCTACCGATACAACTCATTTAAAAAACTGCATAGATGTTGTTTTGCTGGGACTTGTGGTTCCAGGAAAACGTGAGTTTTGAGGTATGATGGATTACTAATGATTGAAGTACACGGTTCTACTATATGACTCATTTGAAGATGAAACTAACTCCCCAAATAATGAGAAGTTGGTACTCTCTCCTAAAGTGAAAAGGCCACTCTCCATTGTTAATAATGTACCAAATACTGTAGATTTTATGATAGTAAGCTGAGTAGTCCAGTCAAATTGCTACAAAAACACGTGTTAACCGGGGACTAATTGGGGGCCAAAGTTTTTCTGCGGAAATTTGTAACTAATGGTGTCTGTAATAACACCTAACTTTTCCCCAGAAATCGCATCGTTGCTTCTCCCCCAAAATCCACATTTGTGCCCCCAAAACTTGTTTTTTGCCAATAACATGCGTTCTAATCTAGATACAGAAAAAAAGTCGAGTGAAGAAATGAAGCTGAACAAATTTCCAACAAAAAATATTAGTACACATTTTCTGATCAAGTTGATACAATCGTGAGAAAACGCTCTTGAAACGGGCCATTTTCCTTGCACTTGAGGCCATAGCGCGACGTTTGATATACCCTACCACGTTACGCTAATGTTTAATGTTCTCATCGTGCAAATAGACTACTGGCATGGGAGAAATTTTGGTTTCTCTAGAAAATTGATCTATTTGTAGTATAGTTATGAGTAGTATAAAATATAATGCAAAACAATACAGGAAAAATAGGGATTTTTCATATAAATTAGAAATAGTTTGAAAGCCCCTGATTATTGAAAAAATAGGTAAATAATTATTTTTCTGAAATTCAGAAGGCAAAATATCGCCCTTGCACACAAAAATTTAAAAATTGTTGGAAATGAATTTTTTTGAACAATTTTTGATGCATCATAAAATTTTCTAACTTTGACCTGATTATTCAGGGTATAGATATTAACTTGAAAAACTTAAATTTTTCGGGTATACTTTTGAGATTATTTTACAACTATCATCCGCTATTCCTCATCGATTTTCGAGAAAAACCAAAATTTGTTCACCTCAGTAGTCATTTGCGCGATGAGAACATGAAACATTAACGTAACGCGGTAAGGTATATCAAACGTCGCGCTATGGCCCTATGCGCAATGAAAGTAGCGCGTTTCAAGGGCCTTTTCTCGCTATTCTATCAAATTGGGCAAAAAATGTGTAATAATATTTTTATGGGAAATTTCATCAGCTTCATTTTTTAACTTGACTTTTTTTCTGTATCTAGATGAGGATGTGTGTTATGGGCAAAAAACAAGTTTTGGGGGCACAAATGTGGATTTTGGGGGAGAAGCAACGATGCGATTTCTGGGGAAAAGTTGGTGGTAGTTATGGATACTATTGGCTACAAGATTCCGCAGAAAAATTTTGGCCCCCAATTTGTCCCGGTTATAAACCTAATTTGACTGGACTAGAGGTATTTCGTGGAATCGTATTTAATGAAACATTACCAATAAGTTTAAGAAAATGTCCCTTCTCTGAATAGCCTATAAAGAGTCGTTCATCTTCACAACTGTATGTTTATCAGCATAAGAGTGAGTTGGTCCAACCCCAATTTACGCACTCCTAATATTCATACATTCTTTCAAAAATTGTTCGCAATCTTTAGATACACACTCCTCGCGTTAGCGTGTATTCCTAAGCCTAATAACTTGTACTTCTACTCACAATTCTGACGAGTGTTTTGATATCTACTCTGAATGCACCTCCTCATGTGCACCGAGATATTTCCAGTTTTCCAATGTTCTTTCTCCATCATAACATTATTTTTGGATTCTCATCATTTCGTGCGAAAAAAATTGCGAACATGATGAATGAACTGAAGCGACGATTCGAGGAAACCATACTCGTTCACATTGCTGGAGTAGCAACCGTATAAACGCGCTCGGGATTTACTTTTTCTAAGAAAAGTTTAAACGTTTCTTAATGTTGTTTTATGTCTCTCCTGACAGAACCATCTTCTTTCTCACTTTTTCCTTTTGTAACAGTTTACACAATACGATGAAGAGTATCTCCCCCGTCCGTCGACGTATCCACCACCACGCCGAAACTCATCCTCCCCTACGCTTCGTTTCGTCAGTCATCTCATCGCATTTCTAACTTTAACGGTTTGAAATCCACATGAAATCTGCTCCGCTACCACAATAAGCCTAGAACAAGTCTTAACCCTCCGTGAATTGTCCAAGGTCATGTTAAGGGTGTAACATATACTTTCCCTTCTCCCTGCCATCCTCCTTCTATCTTAGATAATCATTCAAAACCTTTTTTTCTTTCGAGTTTTATTTTAGCGCGGCGTTAGTTAGTCCTATAGAGAAGTACAGAGGCGGAACATGAGTCTATTGTGTATACTTTCTCTAAAGATGTCATCGCTCTTGAAACTTTTGCCAATTTCATCAGGGCATATTTTTCCTTATATCCTTTTACGTGGTTGAGGAAGTTCCGATTGTAACTGTAATAATAGCCTTTTCGGTGCATCTAACGATGAAATTTATTGTTTATCGGTGTATCCGAAGATTATTAGATTTTATATGTACGTAAATATAAATTTAAACAAGCGTCATGCTTGCCTCTTCTGTACTCCCACGTTGCCAATTCGACCTGTCAATTTGAGACGACCGATTTCATAACAATGTTCGAGTAAATGAAGTCCCCTTTTTGGCTCATTCAACTTTACAAAGGCGGAAAAAATTGGAAAATTGAACCATCCACTGCCTACGCCGAATCTCACTCAAAGCAGAATGTATGCTTCCATCATTTCCAATAGAATATTGCAACAGGAGACGAAAATTACAGGTTTCAGATTAATTATCGAATCTTTCCTTTTTAAGTTACATCACCCCTATGTCGACGTAGCTCGGTAAAAAATAGAATGTGCCGGAAGCGAAAGAAAAAAAGGTAAGATAGGGTGCGTTTTCATGTACATCATGTGCATCCCTTGTCTACACAACAACATTCCGTTACTTTGTATTATGCACTGTGTAGATTATAATCGTAGCGGATGGAACGGTATACGCGTAGATTTCTCTCATGCTCGCCGTCACTTACGTAGAGTGTGTTTTTATCCCCGAGACTGCATTTTTTTTCTCCCTCAACAAGTGCATTTCGTTTGGTTAGGTATTTTAAGTATCGAAGATGCTTACTTATTCTCGTTATCTTGGCGTTATAGCGTTTATTCTGTTGAAAGGACGCATTAAAAAGTAATCACGGTGGAATAGCGACGTATATTAACGAGCTTCCTAATTCATACGTATTTGGTAATTAACGAGACCACATACCCTTACTTAAAGCGACCAGTTCGTCTATTCAGTTGGTCTTTTCGCAAATCTAGGCTATATTTGCGAGTTGTCAACGTTTCTCAGAATTTACAGCCCAGCAGGTGCGTTAGGTTTTTTCCAATAAAAACTGTCACTCGTATAATGCCGGTGAAAGGAACGAATTTTTAAGGTATAGCCTTTCGGTATTTTTTTCTTTTTCGCCAACCACTGTACCGTCGATGCAAAAAATAAGTCGTTTTGTATCCATCTGTATAGGTTAACGCAAGTATACTTTCACCTTTCAGGTGTATCTATTGTGAACGTCCAATGAATGGATTTGAGGGTAGAAGGAGCAATTAAATGATTTTTCTAATTAGAAGTTCCAGGGTTAATTCGATATTGTCGATAGCACTCATGTTTTCATTACATAATAATATACAATAAGGCACTTCACTTATAAATCATGCAGGTGCTTGGCGAAATAGTGTATCCTGATTCGCCATCATGCTGATGATGCAGCTTGTACAGAATGAACGACAGAATAATGTAATATAAACAGGAAATGGAATGCTTCTTACAATTCATCATTTCACATTAATGATTACAGAATTGAAGTTTTTAATCGTATTTAGGTCTGTTTCAAGGGTTTTTACTAATTTAAATTACACTTACCATATTGATTTTTCTTCACATCGATTGCTATACATAGTGATCTTTAGCCTTAATCTTTCAAAATCAGTCTGTCAACCTAATGCTAATTATTCTTACGTTTAGTTTTGTAGAACAATCAACATTATATCTATGTGGTATCATTATACTTGTCACCTTAATTTACTCATCAAAATCATTTTTATTAATTGGTGGTTTTCGTATAGTTTTCCTCTCTTCGAAATCCAAATAGTGACGTGTAGGTTAAGTCATGCAGACTTTTTTTTCATTGTCATGTTACGATGATGTAAATTAGGTAAAGTTATCATTGACGTAATCTCTGATGTGTTGGAAGTTTTGAAATATGAAGATGAATGTTTTCTTCTTATTTGTTCTTGTTTTCATTTTTTTTTTTTTTTAGGATTTTCAAAGTTGAAGTGTTAATGATGCAGTCATTAAGAATTTTTATTCCAAGTAATTACTTGATATGATGAATAATATGCTACAGTGGTCAAGCTGGGATTAAGACAAAGACAATTTAAGTAGGTGCGCCTAAAGAAGCAAATTTTACTTTTTTTAAATGTAGGTAACATAGGTAAGTTAATAATCTGTGATAGTTTTATGATTCTTATGATATGCTTATAAAGAACAAGAAAATTCACTATAAATAATAATTCATTTAATAAGGAAAGGTCAGCAAATAAAAAGAAACAAAAAATGTTCATTTTGAGACAACAAAAATGAAAATTGCGAACAAAAACTAAAAACTAATAATTTTTTTTCTACGATTTTCTTAGTCATGTAGAATCATCAAAATAAAACAATGCAGGAAGAAATAATTTTACAAAGCTATTTTTATATTTTAATTATTCTTATCCTCTTGAACATGTTATAGAATAAAATGAGTGCAAATTTTTTTAAAAGCCAATAAAACAAGTAATTTCCTAGTAATAGAAAGAAAAGAATCGATTAAATTTGTACAAAATTCATTGATAAATATGATTTAATTTGATGCAATTTTATCAACAAGTTGACCAAATATAATTTTATATGGTGAGATCAACGTTGATGAAATTTGATAAAATTTCGTATATTCTATCTAAATTTGGATATAAAAATTTATCGAATTTTATTAATCGAATTTTACCAAATTTGATCAATTGAATTTCATCAAATTTCACGAATCGAATTTCATCAAATTTTATGAATCAAATTTTACCGAATTTTACGAGTCAAATTTTATAAATAAAATTTCATCAAATTTTATGATTAGAATTTCATCAAATTTCAAGAATTGAATTTCATAAAATTTTATCAAATTTGTATGAATCAAATTTTTATCAAATTTTACCAACTTTTATGGAGTGAATTTCATCAAATTTTATGAATCGAATTTCACCCACTTTATGAATCAAATTTCATCAAATTTTATAAATTAAATTTCACCAATTTTATGAATCAAATTTTATTAAATTTTATGAATTGAATGTTATAAAATTTTATGAATCCAATTTCATAAAAATCTATCAAATTATATGAATCAAATTTTATCGAATTTTATGAATCAACAATATTATCTCCTTTCTTAGATCCTCCGCCCTTCTTCCACTAATTTAACCGTTTCCTTTTCCGTGCCTCTGGCCTTTGTTGTCTGTACACAGCACGTAAAAAAAAAGTAGAAAAAGTAAGTAAGTAAATTTTATCAAATTTTATGAAGTAAATTAACCAAATTTTATAAATGAAATTTAATCAAATTTTACCATGCTTTATAAAGTGAATTTCATCGAATTTCATGTATCGAATTTTATTAAATTTTATGAATTGAATTTCACTAATTTTATGAATAGAATTTCATAAAATTTTATCAACTTTTTATGCATCAAATTTTACCAAATTTTATGAATTGAATTTCATCAAATTTTATGAATCAAAGTTCATCAATTTTATTAATCGAATTTCATAGAAATTTATCAAATTTTATAAATCGAATTTCATCAAATTTTATCAAATTTTATATGCTCATTAAAAAAAATTAAATTTCACCAATTTCTTTTTTCTTGTATTGATGTAGATATATGTTTGCCTCTTCCTTTCTTTTTCAAAAATGAAAGTTATTCGTTGCCCATAGCGGCTGAAATTTTCTTTAGAACATTTCTTTCAAAATAATCTATGAATTAAAATCATTTGAACTTTGAAAAAATTTTATTCTTCATTCATCTAAAGTTCATTTTTAGATATATTAGGAAGTTGCTCCTCTCTGAAAGGTGCTACATCAACCTTATGGTTCTTTCTAAATGAGTGTATAGCAAGCTTTCAACATTCATTTCAAAATACAAGATCTTAGTTCTTGAAATAAAGCTTTAAAAAAAAATCAATGAATAATCGATAGGAGGAAGGGTTTAATGTATTGTTTGAAAGAATAATCTAAACATTTGAGCGAAAGACAAAAATGCGTTGAAATTTTGTTACGAACAGTTATCTCTTAACCTAGAAAACAATCTTGCCCAAGTACCCAGATCTTAAAGTTTCAAGATGCTGATTGCAAATTATTGTGAGTGAGGTTGGAAAAATTAGATATTTCCTATCAGGCGTTTGAGCAAATCTACTTCTGAACCACTCAAATGATAATTATCTCAAGTCAGGGTGGAAGGGAAACATGATATTGATAAAAGAATGCAAATTAACTAAAACAAAAAATTATTCAACCTTGAACCCATTTATTTTGTTTTGACCTCCGATTTTCCAATTTATAGTTCGAGTTGCCTTGGCACGCCCACGCTCGAAAGGTTCCCAGGACATACCGGAAATTCTTGTAAATGAATGGAATATCTAGGAGATTTTCAAGCTTTACATTTCTAACTGATACAAAGTAATGAATTAGCTACGTGCACGAGTACTATATTTCGTTAAAGCTGATCATTAAATTGAAAATAAAAGCGCGGTGGAAATCGAATCAAACCATTTATATTGCGAAGGACGACATTCCAACCAAGGTCACGTTGATACGATAGTCTGCTCGCCATCGAGAACAATATACGTCCATCGGAAAAGGTTCTTTCAACTGGTAAAAATTTGAAAGTTTATTCGTCTAATAAGTAGTATTCCATGAGTCAATTATGCGCGAAATTACCAACAACCAGTCGTTGATCGTTCTCAGAAAAACATTTATTAACAATCAACTCGTGGTGGGTACTAGTCATCGCGTTTACCGCGTTACTCGATTGCTCGAGGCGTTTTTCGTGAATTCGGTCGACTGTATTAAATCTACGCAGACGATTTGAATATCTGATCTTAGTCATTTTAATGCTCGTATCAAAACGCAAGCTTAGTTCAACGATTGTTTTTTGTTTTAATTGTTTCAAGACGCGTGAAACGGATTAACATTCGGCGGTACGATCAACTAGGTAAATTTTTCCTCGAACAAACGAAACCTGTCACGCGTTTACGAAATTTTCTCCAATAACGGAATTATAATTCAAAAATGACAGCGAGAAAAAGGGTGATACATATTTCTTTTGGCGATAAAATCGGAAAAAAGGGGTACTCCTTGACTGAGTTAGTTGGCAATTTGGATTGTATAATTTGGAAGGGTTTCACCCCTTCGTAAAATATCGCCAAGTGTGACAAAATAAAACCCTAACGTTTTTTTGCACCTCGAATCTGTTTTCGATTCATTATTGCTTATAAACCATGAAGAAAACTTGTCGCAATTTTTGATATATGTCCGTTCCATGTTTGACAATTTTTTTCCTCGCCGATAATCACACGCTTATTACCAGTACGCACCTTTTCTTCGGTCCTCCTTTTTTCTCTCTCGCTGTCTGTCTTCTTAGCCTTTACAAAAATGAAAATTGGAATTGCTCTCGTACGTTTTCGATGTTAATTGATAGCCGAACGTCTCAATACAAACCGAAGGTAAATGGAGAGGAAAATATTTAAAGAATAACGGACCTTAGCTTCACCTATACTGTAGCGCACTTTTATTTTTTCGCAGCCAATACACAAACATCCAAAAGACGGTTGGAAATTTTCAAGATGGGTTTAATATCGTGTTATCGCCGCGTGCAAGGCCAATTAAACGAGCTGCCGAAAATTTTTCCTCCTTTTTTCTACACATTTGAGCAATCGTGAAAACGTTTCGCAAACCGGACGCGCACCTACGTGTTCGAAATATACTTACTCGTCCGATCGGTACTAACACAAGTACATTTCGGCCTCATTTATAGTCAAAATAGCGAACTTATATAACATTAGGCCTATTACGTGTACCAGATGTTGGATATTGAAAACGTTTCAATGAAATGGAAATTGCAGAATTTTTTATCCTGCTGGGGTAATTTGACGAATATTCTGCTCTTTTTGTAAAAGAGACTTACATATGCATATATCTAACATGTACATGTGCCCGTATCTGCGGAAGTGAACAACTAATGTATACTTTTACAAACAAGTGAGTAACTATTTTAAAAATTTGAAAGTTTAGGTTACCTTTTTATTGAGAATAGGTTTAGACTTGCTATTATGTTATTAATAATTTCCAAATGAACGATAGATATCCGTTACGTTAATCTCAAAATCTTAATAATCTTCCAGTCCTGATAAGGAAATATTACGAAGCATAAATCCAAGATTTCCACTGAATAAAATTTAATGCAAAGTTGTCTTTCAGAGTAATTCAGCACGACTGTTTTACAGATAAATTCGCAACAAAAATTTTTCTCATGAACAGGTGGGTATTAGTTCCATTTGTGTTGTCCGGTATCCGGGTGCTTGGTATTTGGATTTTTTGTTTACATATATCCGGATATTGAAATCGGAGATCTATGATAATGATAACAGAGGGAAGATAACAATTTTTGGCATTATGGTATGGTACTTTGTTTAGGTAGTTGATAGGCTGTTACTTACATATGTTTAGCATCAGAGGAGAGAAAAAAGTTATTTTCGATTTATATTTAAAAAAAAAAAATCAAATCGTAGGATTCGTAGGGTTCGTAGGATACGTTATATCATGGGTATATATTTTATATTTTTTTTTTCAATTTTTATATTTCTATATGGTTATATATATATACCTATATAGCGATTGTCGCCTCTTTAAAAGACAATTTCAACGAATGGTCACTCATATAGCACTTTTCACATGAAATTCCATGTTTCATTTCACAAAATTACTTTTCATGAAAAGTCCTCATTCCTAGATGGTGAGTGTCTGGGGCTGGAAATACAGTAATCGAAAAAAATCCGATAACCAGAAAAAACCGGTAATACCGGAACCGAAATCGGAAACTATGGGTGTAATTACTGATAACCGTAACGAAAAAAAATACCAAAACCTAAAAAAATTGTGGTTTCAGTTTCGGTTTTCAATTATTCATTTTCATTATATTTTGTTAACAAAAAATACAAAAATACGTGAAACAAAATGAACAAATGAGGGTATAAGTAAAAATGAATAAAAAATAAACATGCTGAATCACAATTATATAAAAAAAAAAAATGAAAAAAAAATGAATTCACTTAAGCATTGACAAACTATAATCATAATTGACTTTAACGATAAGATTATTTCTGAAAAAAAAAATTTAAATATCAAAATAGGTATCATCAGTTTTTTTTTTTTTTTTTTTTTGAAAATAATTTAAATAAAATGAAAAATTATAAAACCGAAAAATGAAAACCAGTAAAACCGAAAAAGTACCGGTAACCAAAAACCGAAAACCATTAACGAAACGAAAAAAAATTACCTGTTCTGCAAGCTAAAATCTTTGGTTTCGCTATTCTTACCGCATTTCACCTGTTTAGCCCATTTTCAACAAAAGTTGATTCTGAAAAATATAATTATTATAATAGGTAATTAACATTTGTCAAAAACAACATAAAAGAAGCATCGAAATTAGTTCACAAAATACTATCTTTTCACTTGAATTTGATAATTTTTCCAATAAAAAAAAAAAGTCTAAAAATAAAATCTTTTCGAGGGCGTGTGTAGTTTAAGTTTGAAAGAGTTTTGTTTCAATGGTGTCGTTTAAAATTACCTTTTCGGTAAATTTTTCATTTTTACTATGCTAGCCATTGCTCTTGGCTAAATTTCATGATTTTTTTTAAAATAAGAATGGCCTGGGAGAAATTTTTTCCAAAGCGGGGTTAGCAAACTCGAAAAATATTTGAAATCTGCAAGTTAATAGGGACAATCCTCAAAATAAGATTACCAGTTTACAAATATTCCAAAAAAAAAAAAGATGGTGACATCAAAATAAAAATAATAAGTGGTATCTAATAATTCTTTCTGGTCTTTAAATGACAAAATTTTATTTTCAAATGCAAAAAATTCAAATAAACCCAAAATTAATTTTTTTGAAAATTTTCAAAAGTTTGATGTTATTTTTGGAAATGGTCTAATCAACTTTGGGGGTTGAATTTCGTTTTCACTATTTTTGAGGAGGCAGGTCATATGCTTACTATTTCTTCTTCGCCCTTTTCATTTGAAAAAAAAAACAAAACTTCTCTCTCCCTCTCCTCTCAAGTATAAGGTATAGTCTCTTTCTGAAATTTGATTGAAAATGTCATTAGAGTTTTTGAATTCTCGCTCCGAATTCCTTGATGACGTCGCAGAGACTTGTAATTACGTACCTGGGTAAACGATGACTTGGCATAGTGTCAATAGCTTCTTTCGAGATGAAATTTGTGCATTTCGGTTAATATTTAAAATGACGATAATACACCTTTTAAATGGTTCCTTTCATTCATTTTCACGCTTACAAGATTACATCATTCAGATGGGTTAACACGTAGGTATACATAGAAGAGTATAACGTGGCGGCGGTCAGTTTGAAATTTATTATGTATAGAAGCTAACTTGCCAATATAAAAGCCAGAAAACGATGATGGGTAGCCCTTTAATAAAATAATTTCCGTACGGTTAATATTGTATGTATGAATAAAGCGTACATAGAGGAAGGTCGGATGGCGAAAAGGGTTATAAGCTGACCTATCGCCATATCGTCTTTTAACCAAAAAAGGTTTCGGATTTTATCAGCTGTTGGTCTTCTAGCGCTATTGGTCATAGTTATTTACATTTACTATGATAATCGTTTATGTAAACCTAGCCATATTAAAATGTTCGACGAAATAAGAAAATAACTTAACCAGCGCCTTTCGTTATACATTATAATATACGCAGTACCTACTACCTATATTTGTTTATAAGCTTTAGCGCACGAGCGACGTCTGGTAAACTTTAACAGATTAGAAATTGATCTATGGGCATACGAATACTTGTTCGCCTTTGGTTTATATCGTGTTTATACTTCAGGTGCTGATCGAATTTTGACCGATGACCGATGGTTTTCGTGTGATTAGTAATTTAAATGCGGACGCCGATTTTTTTCATTATGGGTCAACGAGATAAAAAGCGATCGCGAAAAGCTACGGCGTACGTTGACGAAGCAAATACGGTCGTGATTTATGTTTCGGAAGGAAAGTAAATTATGGTCGAGCTCAGTCGTCGTCGTGTTTTTAAAATCCTCCGGAAAAGTGATACGAATTCTTAAAAATATTCCACACGCTTTAGCACTCGTGTAGCCGGCCATTCCCTTTATGTTCTAACATCGACGGAGTTTCTTCGGTGTTCATTCCTTTTACGACGAGTTCCTTTGTGTCAAGACATTTACTTTCTTCGGACCTTTTCAAGGTGCTAATTGACTGGCGGAGTGAGTATTGATATGTATTTCCGATATTTATTTTCGAATGTGAGAAAAGTTCTGAAATAGGATAATCCTTTTTCCATTTATTCATTTCTTTATTTTTTATAAGAGTTTTCAATAAAAACAAAGGCTATTGCGAGCTAACAAATTTAAAAATTTGTTCAAGTATATTTGAAGTGAGTTGGTGGTAGAGAGAACAATGGCTTTTGAGGGGAAGTCATTAGTTATTAGAACATTTCAGATCAGATGATGATTCAAACTACAAACGCATTTCAATCGTTCATTGAAAACTGAACGATATTATTTAGGAAGGTGGAAATGAAATTACCTAGATTTTATCACATTCCAGCCTTATTATTGGTTGTTACTCGCGTGACGTATGACCAATCAGTAAGCGGATCAGTTACTACACTGTGTCCAACTGATTTTAACGCCTCCAAGCGCCAAATTACCTTCATCCACAAAAAAATATTCATTATTTCATTTCTTTTCATTTCTTTTTACAGGATTAAGAAATTAACACATAAATGATTGTTTCTCTATGATTTCAATCCATAATTTACAAGACTATAAATGTTTTTAAACTTTCAACGTTTCATTACAGTTAATTTTGCAACACTGATTTTGGAAGAAATGAATTTAAATCAATCAAATAACCAGTAAAAAATTATTTAAATCATAGAATTTGAGTTACTCAAGTCTTAAATTATTCATTATACCATAATGAAATCAAACAAAATGAAATAGATGATATTTTTTGCATGAAAGGAAATTATGCGCTCGGGGGTGTTAAAATCAGTTATATAGACACAGTGTATATTAATAGCGTAGGTACATTGATATTGTCAATTTCAAATTAGCTCCATTTATTCAATATTGCTGTTATTATTTTAATATTTTTCTACGTTCAAAAGAGGATGTAGATAGAAAAAAGTATATTCATTACTTTCTATTTCGTTTCTCTTTTCAACATCACATTTACTCTATTATCAATGAAAACTTGCTTTTTTTAAATTACCAATGGACGATTTTCAGCCCTCGCTTTATTATTTCAATGAACAAGAACCACGCGCTGAAACTGATAGAACCCATGAAGGGTAAATTCAAGGAAAATAATTGCCCTTCCGGCAGACGCGTGCTACTGACCATTGGTCATAACTAGTTGGACTCGTGATGTCCACTCATTGTTCTAAGGTCTAAAAAGTCGAATATTTCGCGTGCTGGACAACGGTCAGTCGTATCCACGAGCGACTAACGATTGAGGTGATGGCGGCGCTTGGGAAACGAACGGCGAAAACTTGATTTGCACCCAGAGGTTTTTTCCTGTAGCGTGCCCGAACTCATTAGCATGTAATCTAGTTAGACGGTTTCCAGGTGCTAGATTTTTCTTCCCAAATGGAACAGGTTCGAGGAAATAATGCAGATTGTTTTCGATGTTCGTTACACTCAAATCGGTGACAATGTTTTGTGAAGTTTGATGGTGGTATTTGCATTATGTATGATACTTATAATTCAATCAAAGAGTGTTACTTTGATTGTAATCAATGGCTCTTTTTCATTAGCATAAAATAACATCGTCGCAAATTATCACGTTACAGAACCAAATGAAGCGTTTTAAAAGGCTGTAAAAAATATGTCAACAAAGAATACATCGTTAGTGATTGGAAATGTATTTTATAGTTTAAATTTACAACGTAGAAAAAGTTTTGAAACGTATATGGCAGCTATGCTATTTATTTACAACCGAACAAAGAGTTCGAATAACAGTACAGTTGTACCGAAAATTTCCCAAATATGTTCGTTCAAAATAAAGGTCGACTGCAGGAAAAAACCTCAGTCCAACAATCACGTTCGAAAACTGGTTTTACGATTTTCAAAGGCGCTCGACCATACGAAGCGGACTCACTGATTCGTACATCATTCGATAAAAATTTCAAATGAAAATTTCATAATGGCAGAATTAACGCTCGAACAGCGTGCTGCCGTTCGACGTGAATTATTTACATCGAAAACTAGCGCAGGGAAATGAAAAATTCAAATCGAATTAAGGGTAGAGCGCCGATAACTGGTTTTCATATACCGGAAAAATGCACGTTAACCCTTCCACGCTCGGACATAAATTATGCGCACAATAAGGAAGTAACGTAGTTTAATTGAAAAATCATAAGGATGTAAAAGGTTCTTTTAAATTACAATTTGTTACAATAGAAGGCACAGATACCTGCGAGTAGACGCGCCGGGTCAAAGTTGCGACGTTCGGACTGCCGTCCGATACCTTTTGCCGGCCAATTGTCCGCAGACAATCTTACTTTTCCTGGTCACTACGTTGATTTACATGACCACTTATCCCTTCCTGGATGGTGCACAACGAGTGTCATGAATTTTAAATCGTTCACCGCCGCCGTACACTTCACATACCGGAAAAGCACGTTGTTCTCATATTAGTGGTCATTCTACTCATCAAAAATTACTTTTGAATTGTCACCAAAAAATAGGGTACAAGTACGAGTACCGTGTTCTACTTGTTGGTTCGGCCGTTAAAATGTATCGAAATTGTAACTGTATTTAACAGAATTATTTCCGGTTAAGAAGCATCAATGCAGCTATGAAAAATTTTCTGTGCGATGTTCATCGAAAAGCGTCGCCTAATTGATAAATAGGTACTAGATAGATATAATTTATTGGTAGAGCACTCTATGGAGTCATTGTAATGTCGTACCATACTAATTACATAAAAAACAAAGAATAATTTAATAAATAAAAAAATAAAAACTTCAACTTTCTGATGTTCATTTTGGTTTTATTGAAAGTTTTAAAAAGGTAAATGAAAGGTAATATTTGCGAAAAATAAACTCACAGAAATGAGATTGAGAGAAGATCTTGAAAATTTAAAATAGGTATGGCCTTGGAAGAATTTTTAAAAAGGGCGGAGACCTAAGATTTGTTGACAAAAGTCTTGATCTTCTAGATGAAAACTATGCAATTGCTTCAACCTCACCATTTATCAATGAGGTATACTAGCCTTCATGAAAAATATGTAGTTGTAGTAATCGTTAAAAATAACCCGAAGAATTCAGTTTTTGAAAAATCTGTCAAAAATATCTCCTTGAATAACAGGGCAAAATGTAACGACTGAAAAATTCTCATACGACTCTCCAGGGAACATAATTTGAGTCAAATTTCAGTACATTAAATGTGACTCTGGAATAGGAGTCAATTTTTTAACCGGCCATGTGTGTTTGATTTTTTTTATCACCCAAATACTGTACAAATATGCCTTGATATTGACAGGTCAAAGTGTCAAAGACCGAAGTTGAATTTTCATTTTCAAGTTCCTTTATATTACTTTTTGATCAAGTTACTTTCCTGTTGATTTTTGTTTCTAAAATTGTTGAGCATTTGACACTGAAGCCGAAAAAATTGAAAAGTTGACTTCAGTTCACGAGTCAAAAATAATAATTCCCGAATCACAGAAATCACAATGACTCTGAAGTCAATAGAGAATCGAAGTTTAATTCAGAGAATTGCTTAAGTCTGCAAATTGACTTCCGAGTCACTCAGCTGAAATTTGATATCAATATTCTACTTTGACTCCTGAGTTAATATCATTTCGGTAATGCAAGAGTCATTTTTTTATTCGAGAATTGGAATCAAATTTAATTTTGTTTTTTCATTTTTATCAATTCGACTTCACATGCATGTTTTGACTGTTAGATCATAAAAATGACATCGACTCCGGAGTTTTAGAAAACTGCTCCAGAGTCAAAGTTGGTATCAGATTCAAGATTGCAGACTGACTCAAAACTCAAAATATCAAAGTCTGAGTTAAGGCATAAGCCTCCAAACTAACTATGGAGTCAACGTAATTTCTGTAATTTAAGAGTCATTTTTTGACTCCAGGATTGTTGTCAACTTTTCAGTTCTTCCATGAATTTGACTTCAGAATTATGTTTTGAATCTTAGATCGTACAAATGACATCAACTTCGGAGTCAAAGATTAGTTGAATTTTAGTTTAGAGAATGCTCTGGAGTCAAAAGCTGGTGTCAGATGCAAGGTTTCAGATTGACTGAAAAGTCAAAGTATTAAAATCTGAGTTAAGGCATAAGCTTCCAAATTGACTCCGGGGTCAATGCCATTTTGGTAATTCAAGAGTAATTTTTTGACTCCAGGATTGTACTGGGTCAAATTTTCAATTTTTTTTTATCAATTTGACTTCAGTGTCATGTTTTGACTCCTAGATCGCAGAAATTATATCAACTCCTGAGTCAAAACTAGTGTTGGAGTAAAATTTTCAAACTGACTCCAGAGTCAATGTAGTGTTCAAGTCTAGCTTCCAAATTGACTCAAGAGTCAAAGTGGGGACTGAGTCAAGCTTCCAAATGAATTCTGTAGTCAAATTATTGGTGACCTCCTGTGTCCTAGTCCTTCTTCATTTCAATTAATTCAACACTTTTATGAAAAAAATGAACAGGAATTAAATCAATTTATTTTTGGAATAAAATGATTCTTAAGGCCCAAAAAATTCACTTACGCATACGTTCTTTCCAAATTATCTCGATAAGTATACGAACGTTTGCGAGAAAAATGGTCAAGTATAAAATTATTCTATTTTCAATTTCCTACAAGAAGGGTTCAATGTATTCTTTGTCTATGATTCACAGCAATATTCGTTTTTTCAGGAAACTTGTTAAAATGAACATGTTGAAACAATGTTTTCAAACATAGGTAAGTTGATAAATCAATTTTCTTAATCTTGGGAATCATTTTATTAGAAAATTAAATGTAACCCTTTTGGTTTAACATTGAAATTTAATTAATTTTGTTCCTGATCATTTTCCTTGTTTGTGTCATATTGATGAAAATAAATACAAAAAACCTATGCTACTCGTTCGGGAGTCATATGATAGTTTCACTACCGGCAAATTTTAATAGATAATTCAAGGTGATATTATGACAAATTTTTCGAACACTAAAGTCTTCCGAATATTTTTTAACAGTTGTAAATAATGTTTATTTTACATCTTTCACGGAGGACTGGTTCTCATTGACTGTTCAGGGGTTGGAAATAATAATTATTTTCATCCCTGGAAAGTACTCTATTGAAAAAGTTAATATCCTCGCAGTTATCTAGAAGTGTCAAAGTGACCGAATATTGACCAATTATCAATCACAAGAGTAGGTATATCCAATTCAGGATTCTTTTAGTTCATTTTACTCATCACTCTTCAGCCACTCTTTGAATAGAAAAAATTCCATTTTCTAGAGTATTTTATGGTCTATAGAAAGTAATCTATGAACGAGAATTTTCATTACTTCATTAAAAAAATTTTCCAAATTAAATTTCCTCCATAGCTGAAAATGTTAGCGAACAAAATTCGATAACTCATCCATCTCACCGACCCGAGACGAATTAATTTCGTTGTTAAAAAGTCGAAAAATTCAGATGCAGTTCATTAAACATAATTAAAGTTTAATATTTCCGTTTCGCTAATTTGTGTATTATCGCATTTTATCAAAATTTTCGTTTCATCGTTCGCGCAGTATTTGTCGTTTCGACACATTTTGGCGAGCAAGAATTTATTTAATTACGGAGGATTCAGTTATTACTCGCGGAGTCGGACGTTTGAGAAAGGCGAATTTCGTATTAAGCTTTCTCTCAAATTCCATTTAGCTACGAACCGAATTTTAATTTCTGCCGGTTATTAATTTTCGGGCGTTGTGCTCTCTCCCTTCTGATATCTGCGCGCTCCGAGGAGGACATTTTAATATAAGTTATCTCAAGGTAAATTATTATAGCGTAGCTAGCGTATAGGTGGGACGGGCGTTTCCGTAACATCCTTTTTAAAGCCTATATTACAGAATGAAAGAGCGAACTGCCCTCAATTCGAAGTGTGATTAAAATTTCTAAACGTTCGTTTTTCGAATTTTCGACTCGTTTTAAAGTCAAAAAATATATTACCGTTAATGGTCGGCTGCAGCTATTTTGATTATAAGTAATAAATATCAGAACAAACTTTGCTCGTCGATGAATTATGTTGAAAAATTTTTAATTTTCATTTATTGCCTATGATAAATCGTGAGAAGATTAAAAACTAATCCTACCTTATGATCGTCGCCTACGATATTTTATTCGCTTTGATTTCTTTGTATCATTTTATTGGTGAAAAAATACATGCGGTTGAATAAGTAAAAAAAAATCATCGATCAGATAGTCTAATAACTATGTTTATTTGAACCACGATGTCTTGATTGGTTACAAGTAGTATGTTTTACAAATCACAGCGTTTATCCGATCGAATTTGACTATCGGCGACTTTACGTTTCAATGTTTTTTGCACCCATTGTGAAGGACTCGGTGTCAATCGATTTTTTTGTAGTTGAACTCGTGTATCGCATTCATCCGGAAATTCCAGTGATTTAACCTTTATCTTATCCAATGATTTACGTTTTATATTTACGTCGTTAGGTTGATCTCGTTTTTCTTCGTGTTCTTCTGAAAAGTAGAATATCAAAATGAAATGATCAAGAATTCTAAGAGCACTAAATTAGAGAAATGAAAATTCATTATTAACAGATAATAGGTAAATCAAATTTAATTACTTTTCATGATTTAGGAATAAGTTACCCACCTACATCATAGTCACTAAAACGAAACGTATATCGCTATTTTTTAAAACCAATCGCTAGTATGCAAAGAAAGTTGTTAAATAAGCCCAATAATAAATTTAATCAGAAAATTTCACCTATCTTGCTCAAAACATATCACTGCATATTGAGGTAAAAATTTGAAAACTCGAGTTCTTTCAAAATGAAATTCTATTATAGGGAATCTTGCATTTTGCTGGCATGAGTTGAATTTCATTATCTTGAAGGTAAATAAATTACCTAATCAACATTTTTTGAATATTTAGGTCTTTTTTTTAAATGTATTTATTTTATATCGCTTAACTACGAAAGCCATTGATAACAGAATATTACAATATTGTCCTTAAGCTTAGTTGTTAACAGAGTTGATACATTTGAATTGGACTGCATTACGCAACAATGTTCTAAGTGAAATGAGGCGCCATAGACTTGTTGATCGATCTTATTTTTATTTTTAATGAGAAAAACTGGTAATGAATAAAATCATTCATGTTATTTAGATAATTTCAAAGACAAACAAGCAAAATTTGTTCAGTTTGATTGACTGGCTTTGTTATAATTTACATTACATCAGAAACTTGATGTAGTTGAAGTTTATGGCGCCTCATTTCACTTAGAACATTGTTGCGTAATGCAGTCCAATTTGATTATGTCTTCGACCATATACTATGGACTGCTAATGTTCGTACAGAAACGAACACAAAAGTGAAGCAAACAATAACAACATCATAGATGAGCTCGCGCATGCGTAGTGATATTTCAGGAATGAAAATGACAATTTTCAATGATAAGAATGTTAAATCAACATCAACTACTGATTTAATTTCATTAATACTACTCAATAATTAAAATTACGTTAAAGAAAGTATATTAATAATTATTTCAGTGAATTATAACTGTATAAGTTGATAAGGAAACTGAAACTACGCATGCGTCAGCGCATCTAACTACTGTTGTTGTTGGATTCAATTTCTACCATTTGAATTAGCAGTCCATAGTATATGGTCGAAGGATTATGTTATAATTTATAGATTATACCAAAATCCCAAACATAATGTTGTTGTTAATTATTACCACAAAAATAAGTACACTGTATGAGATTTGCATGATATAATAATTCGAAGCTGAGAATTTTGAGATTTTTCACATCATTAACAAAGCGACGAAATGCATATTTAAAATTATTAGCATTTAAATGAATGGTCATTTTATTTTCTTAATGTTATGTGCAGCCCTGCCATTACTGTTCACAACATCTAGAATGATTCGATTTAAGGCGCGTTAGTTTGATTCCTTTATCATTATGTATTATCCAGATTCACATCCAGTTTGTTGCATCTAAGTAAACAAAGTCTATTTGGATGACATTTTGATGATAACGAAATGAAAACGGTGATAAGTGTGTTAGAGTTATTAAAAATGAATTAAAAATATTAAAGATTTAGTTATCAGTGATTTTCGTGTTCACTTCACTCATCTAATAGGAAATGCAGTGGAGCAGAAATGGACAAGTTCGTCAATGTACAAATGTATAATTAAAAGAGGTGAATAACAAATTGGTATCATAATGCACAACTAATGAAAAATTACGTAAAACATATTTATTAATCAACAGTAAGAAGAGCAAAAAAACAAAAAATATTCAATTTCAATTTCTTATCATGTTATCAGGTATCACAGCCGCATTACATCATTGTTACCAACTCATAATATGGGAAAATCTAGCAGGGAATTAAGCGCTCAAGGGTACGAGAATCGAATGGACACCCGGTATGTACATGACCTATGAATCAAAATTTGCATTTATTTTTGTAATAAACAACATTTGCTGTTATGTTGAAAAAAATTTGAAAAAATTAAGGAGTAAAAATATCATCAGTGGTATTCAAAATACAAAATGTAACTTCGAAACAAAAAAAATTCCAAATGTGCAATAATTAATTTGTTTAACATTTTCCAAATTTTCAAAACTATGACCTCATTTTGGCAAGATTTCCCATCAATTTTCAGGGTTAGAAACTTTTTCAAGTTTTTTGAGCCTTTGGAGATCTCTTTCAAGCTTTATTTTCTTCATTTTTTGGAAACAAATTTGATATTCGGACTACCCTATTGTATGGGTGGTTCATAATCATTGTTAATTTTTCCAACGCATTCATCGAGTGATATAAACTTTTATGTTGCTTCACTTCCTTTGAAATTCATTTTCAAATTTTACATTATCGTAGATAATTTTAAATCACTAGCCGAAAGCAATTTTTCAAAGTGTCACAAATGTTCAATCCGGCTTAGCGATCATAACTTCTTTGTTTAAATGTATAATAGCCTAATAGAGACACTCAGTGTTGGCTGGTCGGATATATATTGTCAAAGAACTCCCCTCCCCCCCTCCAACCACAACTCCTTCCATACCAGAGTAGACCAAAGTTTAGCTTTGGGAATTTAAAATATTTAAAATCCAAAAATGAAAACAAGGTGAAATTTTTTTAAATTAAAAAAATGTTTTTTTTCACCGTTTCAAATTTTTCATCCTCCAAATACATGGTTGTCTAAGAAATGCAAAAATTTTTAGTCACCAATTTTTTTAGAATTTTGAAGGCTTCAAATTTTTTTTTTGAAAACAAATTTTCAACTGTTGTAATCATCAATATTTTTTCAAATAAAAGGTTAAATATTGTATATTTTTTAAACGAAGAATTGTTAAAAAAAAATTGAAGCATGCTTCTTAATTCTTAAGTATTTGTGTGTGCCTGGAAAAAAAAATTATTGTTCTTATCAAATTCTAATGATAAATTTGTTTTTTGTTCATTGTTTCGATAATTTGTAAAAAATTTCAATTAGTTTTTGAACCGATTTGGACTTGGGCCGATCGCAAATTCTCGACCACTCCACTTGGCTAGACCGCCGTTGGTCACATTTTCAAATTTCTTTTTTTAATTTTAATTTTTTTTTCATTATCACGAAATTAAGCATTGAACTAGGCTTTCCGTTCAACAAAAAAGGCCTACATCTCGAGACCTAGGAATTCTTCCCATGAAATATACACTGAGTACATCTCTGACTCATCAAAATCTATATCAACTTACCAATTAACTGTTTTAAATATGGTGACATTAATATGGTCATAAGCGGATTGACTTTAGAGCCAAGCAGTCTTTCATCCAAAGTGGTTCCTCTAAGTCAACAAATATGAAATGAAAATTATCATTTCATCTGGTAGGTGAGAAAAATAACCGAAAACTATTACACTTACTCTTTGAGATTCAACGGTTTATGTTCCTTATGAGGTAGTCGTTTCTTGCGTACCTTAACGGTTGTACTTTTATTTGGAGCGATTGCGTTGGTGGCAGATATCTTATTTGAATCTTTCGGTCGTTGTTCCAAATGCATACGACTAACTCTAACTTCGAGCGGGCCTAAGTTAATTTCGGTTCCTTTTTGGGCTTTCGTTTCTGTTCGTTGTTGCCTAAATAGCGAACACCTTGGAGTGAAAATTAGGCTGGCGGAAATTCGTAATACATGTAAATTAGTGGCGAATTTACTTTATCGGAGAGTAGTAAATTTTTATGTTGTCCAATGGGCATCGTTTTTCGTTTATCGGATCGTTTATATGTTCTTCGATACATTCGCAATGAAAATAATGACCGCATGCTGAAGCCAGGATGTAAGTGTTGGCCTGCGGAAAAAATTTCCAAGGTCATTGAAAATCTCGCTTGGCATAATATTTTTGGTGATTTTAATTTGTACATAATTCTAGCTAATAAAGTAGAAAACGAAATAGGTATATTATCATTAATAAATAAAGCGCACTTTTCATGTATAATAGTAATTTCGGTATCTAACACGCCTGCTGAAGATTGTCACGCAACTTATTAGATAACGGTGTATTCAAATAGCTATGGCGTATGCTTGTAAGGCATCATTATAACACTAAAAATGTCTTCGCTTTTGGCCTGGTTTTTTGCTTAGTCGTGGTAAGGCGGGAAAAATCTTTTTGTTATGAAAATGAAAAAATTCAACTACGTATCCGTATCGTGGTGATAGAATTGGTAACCTTACCTCGAATACGTCCGTACAAACAGCGCACAAATGATTTCTTTCGAAATGTCTGTCAGTTTTTATCGCGTTCACGGTGTTCCTGTAAGAGTTATTTAGTCCGGATTTGTCGCTACACGTGAACATAGAAAATAAAAAAATAACAATAAAATGGCGAATTGTTTTGCAGCGTTAAGTACGAAGTTTCGTTGAAACTTTTATAACGTAATTTAAAATAATATGCAAATTACTCGTTCATTTATGTTTATACAGGATGGTACAAAATACAGCAAGTTTCGGTTTACTTACGACCGTATTTTGATTATTTCCGGAGCTATAATTTAGTCTGCGAAATTATTAACTAAAACTAAATGAGTAACATTGTTAATGCCGAGGGTTTTAAGTCCAGTTCATACGATAGAATTCATTTACCATTTTGATCTATCGAGTTGTTCTTTGGAGCAGGAAATTATTTGTCAGACAAATGTTATACAGTTGGCCTTTTCGTATGTATAATGCACGTTCCGTTCAACGTATATATAGAATCTTTGAAGCTTCACAACGTTTGCAAAATCATTTTCGTCCATTGAATTGAGTTTTACCGACGACGATAATAAAAAGGCTACCAGGCGATACTTTTCGCAGAATATTTAAATGCCCGTACGTTACGCTGAGTCCGTCTTGAGTGTTGATTTTTATTGACTTTACAAGCGTTTATAGCGCGGTACTCACCACCAATTGGAACTCGATTTTTACGAGGATAGTTGAATTTAAAATTGACTCTTTTAAAAGTCGATAGAAGGATTAGAATTTTAAATTTTTTCGACTCGTATACAGAGAAAAGAATAGAGGAAAAACGAATTTAATCGAGCTTCGATAAAGGTAAGTTCCACTAATACGGCAATTTTTCCCATTTGCTGGCATATTTATTCAAGTATACTTATTTGAAATTTTGAGCATCATAATGTGATATTTGACATCTTTGAAACAATCGATTTAAGTGTTAGACGAAAACGTAATTTTTATCCAATTTTCAATTTTCATCATTGTTCTTATATTAAAATCTAAAAAATACGCCAAGATCCAATCTATTTTTTTATGCCTATTTTAACTCTTTTTAGGTAACATTCAACTCCCTTCCTGATTTGGGAAAGCTGGGTCGCGGAGGGTGGGGTCTTCAAATCTTTGTATTTCAGACGATTTTTGTAATCATCTGGCAAATATCCAACTTTTTGGTATAAATATTGTATTTTACTATATTTCGCCCATGCGTAGCTCCGGTGGGTATTTATGAAATTCGTTCAAAACTTGATGAGAAACTCTTCTTAAAAATTTAAACAAAAGTATTTTTTTGTTTCTTCGAAAAAATTCAAAATGGTGGATCACTCAAATTTAGAAGGGAGCTGGAGAAGGGGCAAATAGCTCAAATTTTTCGTTTTTAATTTCACATAAAACATCAAGTCACGCATACCAACATACCGAAATTTCAGCTTCCTAAATGCATTTGGAGGAGAATTAAAGGAAAAACAACTTTTTGAGGAAATTTCAAGTCGTGAAATTTCTTGAATCTTTCATATTTCCTCATCAAATCAATTTAGAGAGATCAAACTTTTTGTGTAGGATTAGTTGGTAACCAAAATTTGATTTTTTTTTTAATTTGGATCAAAATACATTCAAAATGGGGGATTATCAAAATTTGGGTAGAGCTTGAGATGCCTCAAGTTAGTAACAATGTAATTAATATGAACTCATATGATTATTGGTGATAGAAGTATACTATATCCCCAATAACTTCCATACATGTTATTGGAGGGGAGACAGGAAAAATTGAAATTTTTTTATTGTGGTATGATAATATGATGAAATAAGTTAAGTGACTACTTATTCTGTTTTTTTTTCTTTTCAAGTGTATTTGGAAAGGAGTTGAAGCAAAATTGTTTTTTTGAGGGGGGGGGAGGAATTATTAAAGGAAATTTCACGAATCTTCCGTATCTCCTCACCAAATCGACCTAGACAGATCAACTTGGTATATAGGGACAGTTGATGACCATAATATGACCAAAATAACACCTCTTAAATTTGGCTTAAAAGGATCCACAATAACATATCATAAAAATTTAAGGATAATTTATACTGGTTGAAATGAGAATTATTTAATGATAAAGTATATCAGAAAACATACCATTTTAATTTTAACTGCTTTGAAATAATTTAGAAATTATGGATTTCAATTATTTTTACGGGAATCAGATTTTCTATAATTTTATAACATTTTATAATATTGTGTTTCAAAATAAAAAATGGAATTGAAAATTCCCTTTTATGCAAAAAATATCATTATTTTATTTTGTTTGATTTCATTATGGTATAATGAATAATTTAAGACTTGAAATTCTATGATTTAAATAATTTTTTACTGGTTATTTGATTGATTTAAATTCATTTCTTCCAAAATCAGTGTTGCAAAATTAACTGTAATGAAACGTTGAAAGTTTAAAAACATTTATAGTCTTGTAAATTATGGATTGAAATCATAGAGAAACAATCATTTATGTGTTAATTTCTTAATCCCGTAAAAAAAGAAATGAAAAGAAATGAAATAATGAATACGTTTTTTGTGCATGAAGGTAATTTGGCGCTTGGAGGGGTTAAAATCAGTTGGACACAGTGTAGTAACTGATCCGCTTACTGATTGGTCATACGTCACGCGCGTAACAACCAATCATAAAGCTGGAATGTGATAAAATCTAGGTAATTTCATTTCCACCTTCGTAAATAATATCGTTCAGTTTTCAATGAACGATTGAAATGCGTTTGTAGTTTGAATCATCATCTGATCTGAAATGTTCTAATAACTAATGACTTCCCCCTCAAAATCCATTATTTTCTCTACCACCCACACCACTCAAATATACGTCTTGAATATTTGAACTTTAGAGCATGTTAGTCATTTCAACTCGCTCGATTATAATAAAATCTTGACATTATGGATTGAAATCATAGAGAAACAATTATTCATCAGTTAATATCTTAATTCCGTAAAAAGTAATTTTTTTGTGGATAAAGAGAATTTGGCGTTTGAGGGTGTTAAAATCAGTTAGACACAGTGTATACATATTAATACAGCATATGGAAAGTTGTTCATTGCTAGTATTTTTCGAAAGGACTAAAGATTGTTCATAAACTCAGACTCGTCAAATTCTTTTCCGAGCCCCTTCCCCCTACAGGCGACTTCAGTATAAGTGTTATAGAAAATGGCAGTTGAATTTTTTTCTTTGTTCGTAAAAAATTTCAATTAATTTATTTCAATTAAAAAAAAAATTCCATCTATTTTGGAACGAAGAGGCGGAAATTTTTATGAGTGTCATTTCAGGTCATATTTTCTACTCACAGAATGCTGAAAGCTTCATCATTTAATTTGTGTACCATTCCGCTTATCAGTAAACTGTGATGTTAAATCGAAATTTTGAATTCAGCTTTATTCAAATTTTATACATCATGCAATAATGCGAAATTAACATTTTTCTTTTTTAAAGCTGGTTATCGTCGGTTGGAACTAAATTGGAATTTTTACGAAAAATTGCCGTCAAGAAAAATATCCTCACTGCCCCTTCCCCTAATTTTTGCCACTGTTTTAATCACCTATTTTCTTTGATCAAGGGTAAATGAATGATCAAACATGTGGAAATAATTTGAAAAAATGCCTCACCAAAGAGAGATATTTTGAGGTGGCCCAAACAAAATATTACCACAGAATAAAAAGCCTTCGATAAAAAGGATAAAATTTTTCATAAGCTGCGATATAATGACTATGAAAAATGAAACGTGTGTTAATAATTGTAAAATTCGCCATTCCGTCGAAATTTCTGCTCAACAAGAACAAGTAACTTTCATCTTTTCGTGGTATTCGCTTGAATGCCTTCGAAAGGTACGAAAAGCCAAGTCAAAGTCGGCGAATAGCGAAAAAAAAATTGAATTCGAACATAATACGAGATACGAGTAAAAAAGCACATCCAACTTACCGAGGGTATGCGCGCGCACATTCGTATACGCTGCGAAAATTCGCTCGACTAAATACACGACACACGACACCTCGAAACGAACTGATAAAAGGTGGCGAACTAAAAGCCGCATAGCTGTGCGAATTACGAATACGAAAGTTTTCGCGAATGGATTGCTCAAACTACCAGCTCACTACCTAGTACATGTGGCATAGTTATCAAATGGTATCGGCGGGTGCGTGTGTCTATTATATTGCCTGGTCGTGTAACAAGGTTAAAAAAATGTATAAAGTAAAAATAAAGACGAGTACAACAAAAAGTACAACCTAAAAGAATAAAGGAGGCGGCGATAACGCCACCAATATAAAAAATGAACGTGTAAACTACAATAATATACACGGCTGGTGGTACGCGGAGAAGTGTGCGTACGGAAGTAATATTTTGCACCGGTCTGTACCGGCGCCTGTATTTAAATAAGCGATGGGACAAGCGAGGTTTTTCGCGACCGCTTTCCATGAGACAGTGTGGCCGGAGCGGGGTACGAATTAAGGCAGAAAATTTCGACGACGACAATAACGACGCTAGTAAAAGTCGAATCTCGCACGCACATTTAAGCTAGACGACAGCCACGTAAGCAAGTGTAATGAATAAGCTGCGATGTGATGCGAGAACGCAAATCGGAGATGTTGGAAATTCTGCCGTTGAAAACCGAAATGAAAAAGTTTTTGCGGCCGCTCGATATGTACGAATTTCAGCGATTCGTCGAACTTACAAGCTCGATTGTTTCGGACAGCTTTTCCTCTATACATATACAAAATACGCCCGATGTCAAGTTGGACTGATGGTCAGGAGAATGAATCTTAAAATGACGTGTTGTAGCCCCTATTCCCTATCCAATGGAAATAAATCTAAGCTGGCTACGTAATCAAAGTTCCCGAAAAATATTTCCTTCGAGCTTTAGCCTAGGGAAAGATAAATACGAAAAATTAATAAGCAAGGGATTTCTAAACACAGGTATTACCATAGCACTTCTGCAGGTAAATAGGAAACACGAGTAAGTAATCATAATCACGATACCCCGTAATATGATTTTTTGCGCACACTAAGCTAAATTAGTACAGAGAAATGCGGGCGAGGTACCATAATTCGACGCCATAAGACGAATCACGAAAGTATACTGATGGTGGTTAAGTATATGCTACATTATTTCAGAGTTTTTCGAAATTGCGAAACGCAAAGCCGAATGTAATCATCGAATGAAAATATCAGCAAGACGACGTGCGAGAGAGAAACGATGACGACAAGGACGGCGACGAAATTGAAAGTATAGTAACGCTGCCGGAGAAACGAAACGTAATAATTTATTTTAACTTGGCGAAATTAAAACTTTCACGAGGAAAATACGAAATGAAAAATTAGTCTTCGTATATTAAACGCGTAGAATACTTAATACGTTTTATTTTATACACCGGAAACCGGGTGCACGAGGGTATAATGAAATTTTACGTTTTGTCATTTTTTATTAATTATTAATTTACCGTTTGGTAAGGCAATTAATCGCTAAGCCATATGAATTTTTTAATCAATGAGGCGTAAAAATTGCGTTCAGAACTTGGAGATGTTTTTTACCCTTGGTTCAAGCGGTATAGGTCAATTCTTATACGAGGGGTTGATTCGATTCACATATAAAAAGGAAATTATAACGATCGCTGAAATATCTGATATTTTTCCTATTTTCTAGTTATATCGAATCTGGATATCTATATCCAAAATGAATGATAGAAGCTACTTCATATTTTATTTGTCGAGAATATTTGTTAATGGGAAAATTCCAAGGCTGGTGAACAAAATGATTGTTTTGTACCATTCCATTCTTTTGTTTAAGAGAGTGTCAAGTTTATTGTTCTGTTCTGGTTTCATTCAAGTTGATTTGTTCTATTTGGTTCTGTTCTGTTCTGTTTTGTTCTGTTCCATTCCGTTCTGTTCTGTTCTATTCTCTTCTGTTCCATTTCATTCCGTTCTGTTCTGTTCTGTTGTTTTCTGTTCTGTTCCATTTCATTCCATTCTGTTCTGTTCTGTTTTGTTTTGTTCTGTTCTGTTCTGTTCTGTTCCATTCCGTTCTGTTCTGTTCTATTCTCTTCTGTTCCATTTCATTCCGTTCTGTTCTGTTCTGTTTTGTTCTGTTATGTTCTGTTTTGTTTTGTTCTGTTCTGTTCTGTTCTTTTCTGTTCCGTTCCATTTTCTTCTGTTCCATTCCGTTCTGTTCTGTTCCATTCCATTTTAAAAATTTTGACATCAATGTGAAAGTATCATATTAATATGATATCGTTAAAATTTTGACTCTATTTTGAAGCAGGTAGATGAGATCGATTCAAAATTGTCATCGGAGCTTCCATTTATTGTAACAAATCTTTAATACTCTTTTGTGATGTAATGACATTTACTGAATACAGTCATAGCTGATTCAACTGATGTTACTTAATCATTGACATACATGGTGTTACATATTTTTGGAATGGGTTGGAAAATAAGAGGCGGGACAAAACGAAAAAACAAAAATCCAAAAATGAAACTGAAAAATTTAAAACCGAGTTGAAAATTTTAAGGAAAAATGAACTAGAAAAAAATAGGAGTTGTCAAATGCGAAATTTCGCAGACGATATTTCCCACTGTTGCACTTTCGCTTTAAATTATTTGGCCGAAACGATGACTGTGACTTAGAGCATTTGCATGTAGGTAAGGAATAGATGATGCTAAAATGAGAAATTTCATTTACGGAGAGGCCAAGCTACCTAATAATGTATTCGCGCGTTTCACCGATGTAAAGGAAAATTTCGAAAATTCTCGGACATCTCGTTCGCACAGGAGTATATACGGTACGAGGATGAGTTGAATTATGGATACAGTGAATGCGCGTTATCGCAATCCCGCAAGCTTTTCGTTGGCGAAGTCGGGTGTACGTTTATGGGATTTCGACGTATAGTAATTTGCTGAGGAAGGTTATGAAAAATTGACAATTTTTTTCTCAACTCTTTCGGGAGCTGAAGATTATAGTTTGACTTGAATTTTTCTTTTGAATATGAATGATGCAGATTTATTAATTTCTTTGTACGACTTTGGATTAAGGGAAAAATATGAAACTAATACTTCTCATTCCGGCTTTTTTGGTTAAAAATGTATTCTACCAGAAACATTTAATTATATTATGCATTAAAAGTTGAAGAATTATTGAAGTAAGTAGGTGTATTACTTCTATAATTTTCTTTTCTAATAAAGTTCATATGTTTTCTCTTTCCAACATCTACTCTTCTTTCACAGATCAGAATGTAACGTTGCTATGAAAATTTGGTTCATGTAATAACCTACCAATTTAAATAGTATATCATCCTTTCACTCGTAAATTCTAATCCATTCAAAAATCAACCACTCACTTCACTATGGAGAGCAAGTCGTTTTATTTGAACTAGACATTCCACACGACTTTCCTATTCATAGTCTTTCAATCTCTAGTCAACTGCCATCAATGTATAGTTCTTGTCAAACTCCTTTATTTATTCACCACATCTTCGCACCACTTGTTGAAGAATTGCAAGGTAGTATATTTTATTACTGAGCAGTACCAAAACTATACCGCATTCTCTCCTAGTTTTATATAGAGGTATTAGGAGGGACAAACTATTGATAAAATATTACAGTAGTTTACAACTATAACTCATTAGTAGTGTATATTTAGCATTACCTAAATGATATATTGTACAGTTTACTAATATTCATTAACTGTTCCATCTATACTACTATGTGTTCATATTCCTGTGAAAGAATTAGGTACTTACACGCTTATTTTCTAGTAGTTTTTCAGTAGTACTATCGGACAACTACTAAAACAGCTATCGAATCAATTAAGAGTAACTACGAGAATACTACAATGTAGTTATTAGACTATCAAAAAACTAATAGTAATAACACAAAATTACTAGTATTAGTATTCTTCTGTACTAAGGTAAGTATAGAGAATACACGTTTTCATAATACGTTATAAACTTCTCTACACTTTTGTAGTTTTTTAAAAGATATGAAAATTAATTATTTTTAGATGTTATATATGTGTACTTAGGAAGTATAATATGAACTAAGCGCTATTTTAAGTAACTAATGAATGTGGTAGTAATTGAAATCATTCTCATTTGTAATTGTAAATACCTAGTTGTTAAAAAAGTAATATACTTAGTAGTTCACTATGTTATCATTTTATAGATTAGGTATATTTACAGTATGATTATTGGCTTTTATACCAACTGCAGACACTTTCCTCCCTCATTTGAGTTAATGACTATAGAGAAAGATCTCAGCTGATATACACATTTGCATATCTTCTTAGTCTTCGATATATACTTATTGCAAAGGAACTATTGAAAATTTTACTTTTTTATATTAATCTATCTTTTGATAAGGCTGAAAATAATCTCCTTTCTAAAATGAAATTTAAATGAGACGCATACATAATCAGAAGGAAAATACTAATAGAATTGATCATTTACATTTAGTAAGTAATATGTTGGCGATATTAATTTCATCTATAAATAAACTACTATTTTTTATTAGCAGTAGTAGGCTATGTAAAACTACTAGGTACTAAGTATACATCAACCATAATTTAGGAGTACTACCATCGAAGTAGTAATGGTTTCAAAAAAACTTCTATTCACAGATAGTTTTTGGGTATAACTGCTCATAAGGTGTTTTTTCTACCAAATCCATCATCTATAATTTCAAAGTATTAGTAAAGTAGGTAATAATTGTATCAAAAGTACTACATTCACTAGTAGTTTTTCTTGTATAACTACTAAGTTTTTTTTCTACGTCGGATATATTATAATTATAGATGTTAATAATAATTATAGTGCTTGATTAGTAGATGAATGCAATAATTATTAATGGCCATTAATACTCACCTATGCGTTATTACCATTTTAAGAGAGATTATAATCTTATACCCAGTTTTCCAACTCTAAAACATTAAACTCTAATACTTTTCTTTCATAGAAATTTTATCGAAGGAATTAAATCCCAGAAACATCATCCTTTTCTTTAAAATATAAATTTAATTCATATCTTCATCTGAGCCTCTGGGGCTTACATGACAGAACACGACACGTAACGCGTTTTAAAAAAAAAATCGAATCAAATCAATTTTTCTTGTAACATTTGGTCACTGTTAAAAATTAATCATTTTTGCAGATGGAAGGCGATTTATATCAACATAAACATCGATGAAATTTAAATTTAGATTCATTTTTTTACCTTGGACGATTAAAATTTTGATAAATCGATTATGGTGGTAAAAAGATTAACAAAAAATTGAGGATGTATTTCGAATAAAATTCAAAATCGAGAAATACCCGAAGGTAAAGCAATGTAAGTCCGGCGATTATCAGATTTTTTCATCGAAGCGTAATTTTCGCGGCCAGTTTATTTCGAATGTCGTGGGACAATATTTGATGTGCGAATTGGAATTGAAATGGTTGAAATACTTTTTGTTGATTTTATTTTTCTCACTATCTCTCTCACTCGTCTTTCTGCCATTTCGGAGATGCCGTCACTGTCGTCGATTTTTTTTTCGTCTCGAAAGTAAATATAAACATATCGAAGAGGAACGATGAAAACGAACGATGGTTGAGATTGGAAAATTTTTTTCTCTTTGTTGATTCGATGTTTGATTATGATCTTGTGTAGAAATTCCAAGGAGGAGGATTGAGGGAGATTCAGACGAAGATATAGGCAAACTGGTGGTTTAGTTCAAGAAATCATCAGACTATGTAACAAAGATGAATTCAGTTCGCCAGATAAAACCTCATCGTATATAGATTATGGGGAATCATCACGATTACACGATGAGGAAACAATACAGAGGAAAGAAAACATGTCACGTTGATAGGGAAGAGGTGAAAGTTGGAAAATGAAATAAATCCAAACACAACGAACCATTAAGAAGGGAGAGAAAAAAGAGAATCAAGTAAGGCGTGAAATGTTTAAACGCGATTCGCGAACGGCGTAAATTCCTATTTTACGCTTTTTCTCGCTACGTTGAATAACCGAGGGAAAAAACTTCTCAGCGGCGTAGATTTCGGTTTTTTTTTTCGCTGATAAATTATTCCTTGTAAACGGCGCCTTTGGCCAGGTGAACCTTATTTTCGCGTTTTCGCGCGCCGTTTAGGTAGCAAATTCACGCCGGTAAAAAATTGCTGGGTGCGACTTCACATGTTGCAAAGCGTGTGAAGGATAAAAAGTGAAATAGGAAAGCAAGTTGTAAAAATGAAAGAAAAAAAAACGGTAAGATGATAATGAGTTGGGACGTTATAAACTAACCAATTGAAAGGGAATCCTTTTGAGAATTCTAATAGGTTCTTGTTCTTAGCTGCGGCGCTGTTGTGCTGGCTGGTGGAAGGATGGAGCGACGAAGACGTCGGCGTTAAAGGAGGCAGCGGTGCGACGTGAAAATTTCCATTTCTGTTAAAGGCTTTTAAGTGCTCTTCGACCTTTCCAAGTCGTCTCCAAGGACCACCTGATTTCTGTAATCAATTTACAAATTAAGCGTTTAACCGAAGCGAAGAATATCTTGTTTGAAATCGATGGTTGAATTTTTTCATGCGCGTATTTCTTTTTGTTGCGACTTCGAATCGTTCGATCTTATTATTTTTTAAGTGCAAGAGGATCTATACAGTATACATATATTTGCAACTTGAATAAATCTAAGCAGTCCATAGAACGGAATATTTTCAGAAGTCACATGAAATATTGAGTCACAGACACCAACATATCCAAATTTCAACTTCCTTAGTACGTTTGGAGGGAGGTTAAAGAAAAAATGTTTTTTTTGAGGAAGCTTATGAGTCATAAAATTTGTTGAATCTTCTATATTCTCTCATCAAATCGATTTAAAAATGTTAAATTGTGTATATGGAGTTAAGTCGAGACTAAAATATGAACTTTTGAATTTGAGTCAAAATAAATTCCAAATGGTGGATATTAAAAATTTGAAGACGACTTAAGAAGCATCAAGTAGCTTGAACAAGACAAGATAAATATGGTACACTGGTGTCCCGAAGGATTATTGTGAGAGTAATCTCTAGATCTCAAGAATATTCATTTAAAACGATCCCAACCTCTCCCTTCACTCGCGAAATAAAGAGTTCTCACGTGAGCAAAAATACAAAAAGTAGATGAGAATTTCTTTGCGAAACGTTTATTATTTTTGTTAATTTTAAAAACAAAAAAAGTAACAAAATTACTCAAATGTACCGGACTGCGTACCTCGGTACGGGTACGGGTACTCAAATTTCGTTCAAGCACAGGTACCGGGTACTCATTTAGTCGGGTATAGGGATGGTTAATAACAGGTAATTTATTTTTAGGTAACTTACCCGGTATTGCTAATTAAAGTAATTTAAAAGTATAAAAACTTCCAAATTTCATGTGAATGAGTAGATTTTGCTGAAAAAACTTGATCTATGATCTAAAATTTCGCTAAAAGGACCCAAAAACCAGTTTTTAAATTACCAGAAGAATTCAAGAAACTTATATGTTGTGGAAACTTACCAGTAAGTTACCGGTAAGTTACCGGTAAGTTACAATTTTAAATTACCACCCATCTCTAGTTGGGTATAGTACCCATAACCGATAATCAAAACATCACAAATCGTTCTAAATACTCCAACTATTGATGAAAATTTATTTACATTTTGAACTAATAAAAATATTGACAAATAATATTATCTTCTCATACCACTATTATCTATCATCTACATTTGGTGATTTGCATTATGGACGTGTGTTGGAGTCTTCTTGTTGTTATTATTTTATTTGAGATTTTACTTATACTGTTGTATTATTCAGTAGGTTCAGGTTAAATAAGTATAAACTATAAAAACAGGTTACACCATTTCTCACTGGCCAACAAAATATAATCCACATTTTTCATTGTTTAATGAAATCCAATAGCATACCGTGTGACTACTTGATTCGAGCACCTCAAACGCAAAAATCATTCCCTCGCAGAAATAAATTATAAATTTTAATGATATTGGCAATAATAAATGACATAAATAAAATGTATTTAATGCTTAAAAGCGTCTATAAATGATATGCAAAGTTTTAATTTATACTTTCGTTGCCAAAAATACACATGTGCATTTAATTTATTCACCTTTTAGCTAATTTTTTCGCTTGGGTGCTCGAATCAAGTAGTCACATGAGCTTTTAATGAAGTCAAAAAGGAGAAACTTCCATGCATGTGTTCAATTTTGAACAAAAACGAATTGTTTCGAACACATTTCATGATTTATTCAACAAATATGTGGATGGAAGGTCGGGAAAGGTGTTTTGAAATTGTAAAAGAACAAAAACGCGGGGAAAAAACAAAGAAAATGTGTAACCTTTGAGTATAAGTAATATGGAAGGATAAAAGTCGTACTCTTCGCATTATACATCGAGGGACATGATAGAGGGCGTTATATGATATGCGAGAAGTACACTTGATGTATAGTATGCAAGCTGATAAGTGATAAACTGATAATAGTAAGGAAATATTTTTGACAATTTTGTTGAGAAAGTATTGTAAAGTATTCGTTTTACGCAAGTAATAGTAATTTCTAAAAATTTCAAGCAAAAAAAAAATGAATAAATCATAATGATGAGAAATTCATTGCACATTTGCACTGTACACCAAGTATACGCCTAATAGGTAGTGCAGCGCGTTCTATTAAAACCCTGATGGAACTACACTTTTATACAGTGTTGTAGGAACAAACCCAAGAACGAGAACGAAGAACAACAAGAACAGAAAATTTTCATTGTTCCTGAGGAACAGAACCAAGAACGAGAACATAAAACTGATATGTATGAAGAACAAAGAACAGAACGAGAACAGAATATTTTCAAACTGAAAGATCAAAGAACGAAACGAGAACCAACTAATGTAAAAAGGTGAAGAACGAGAACAAAAAACAAGAACGGATGTAATTTCGGGTTGTTCTTTCGTTCTTTTGAAAGTCAATGATTCATCACAAAATTAATAGATATCATGAGGGAAAGAGAAAATAAAAAAACTTCTAAAAAGCGGACAAATGCTGCGTATAACCCATATAAATCCTTTTTTTTTTAATTTATTTATTAATTAGCTTCAATTAATTAATTTTTCAATTTCAACAACAACATAAACTGTAAACACGTTATCAAAAAAAAGAGAGAACAAAAAAAAAGTTGAAGAACGAGAACAGAACGAAGAACGAACAAGAACGAGACCATAAAGGATTGAAAGAACAAAGAACAGAACGAGAACAACATTGTAAAGAATTAAAAGAACGAAGAACGGAACGAGAACAGTTAAAACATTGAGAATAAGAACGAGTTAGGAACAGGATCAAATGACTGGGTCTTTCCAGGAACAAGAACAGGAACAAGAACAGACATATGTTCATTCCTACAACACTGCTTTTATAGTTTTACTCCTCCATATTACTTATTAATACTCAAAGTGTATAACACGAAAATGTAGTTATCCAAAAACAGTATCGCTACTAGAATTGAAACCTGTGAGAAGAAGGGGAAAACCAGTATAGAATATTTATAATGACCGATCTATGTTCTAATTGGTCATACGTCACGCGTGTAACAATCAATCAGCAAATTGGAATGTGGTAAATTACCTCGACTAACTCGTAAAATAAAAACACAAATCAGCTGATGATTTAAATCACAAACGAATTTCATTCGTTCACTGAAAACTGAACGATATTATTTAGGAAGGTAGAAATGAAAGTACCTACATTTTATCACATTCTAGCCTTATGATTGGTCATTACGCGCATAACATATGACCAATCAGAATCCAGACCAGTTACTATAACAACTCTATAGTATGTTACTTAAACAGGGTATGTTGGTTTGTGAATATAGTGAGTCGTTGCATTTCTCGTTCTCACCATTCAAGTTATGAAGTAGTCTACATTCATATGAGGAGTAACGCGCTCAGTAAGAAACAAAAACATACAATAATAAATTTAAATAATTTCGTGACTTTTGTTAAGACCGTGAAAGCACTCGGCGAGTACGCTGACTTCTTCCAAAATTTTGCGAGAGTACTCAGCGAGTACTGTAAATACGTTATGAAGACACCACTGAATATGGATTGGATTCATATGATTTGTGAGATATAAACTGCACCAAATGTCAAGTTGAGATTCATAAATGTTGTTGGAGGGGAGGAGGAGGGTTTATTGTCCTCAAATTATGATGGGGTAAACGGAAGATTAAAAATTTCTGATTATGATATTAATATGAAAAAGTGTGAGCTGAGTGACTAAACAATTTCGATGAATTAGAAGAAATGAATGAATGGCCCTCAACATTTATTTCCAACTAGCCCAAAAACATACCCCTGATTTGAAGTATCACAAACACGGATAAATTTTATCAAATTAAACCCTTCCATCCCGCTTTTCCAGAAGCCTAGCGTATAGTAGTACTGCTGTCTACGTACGCTTTATATTGAAATAGAAAACGTTTAATTTAAAGAAACGCTGAATTTCGTGACAGCTTATAAGCACGAAAGCGAGATCCGAAAAGAAGTTGGCGATTTAAACAAGATCGACACGAGCTAACAGCAAAGGTTAAGAATGATTTCGCGGCATCGTAGACGGTCTGTAGACGGTAATAAAGGAAAAGGAAAGAAAACGAAGAGAGCGGCAAAAAGGGTCATTTGAAAATATATATTTTTTACAAGAAGTTTTAAAAGACGCCGATAAGGAAACCCGAAGCTCTGGTATTTCGCGCCTTTAGTGCTCTTAGAGATTTCGGCGATAATTAATGAACGCGGATGGTGGATTGAAATTTCAGTTGAAGGAGTTTAAAATGATATTCGCATCATCGGTGTATCGGAGAGTGAGTTCCGAAAGTAATATCTTTTTGGCTTTTTTCGGGGCGATGAAGAGATTTTGATTTTCGTGGCACGTATGAGCTAGGACGTAGAAAAGCGAGCGTGGAGCAATGTGCGGTCATGGTTGGTGCGTGAATACGATGGACGCGACAACGACGAGGGGGGCGGTGTACACGAAAATCGGCCATTTTAAAATATCGTCTTATTTATGGATGCGGAGGAATTCTGTGTCCCTGGTATTATACACGTTGCTTTGGCGCTGCTTTGCGCGGCTTAGCATATTAATTATTTAGGTCTCAATTCTTGCCGCTTGTACGCGCCACGCCGCGGCGTTATATACTCTGGCGGGCTACGGCGAAAAGCCTTTACGAGGACGCGGGCGGCGCGTATACGTACGTGTACGCTATCTCGCATATACTTAATACTTCGCACACGTATAAAGGCGCGCGCGTCGGCCGCGTATCGGCGAGCGCAGAGAAAAAGAGAGCGATAGCGGCGCTGGTTCTCGTCCACACTGTGTATACGTAAATTTCGCTACGCAGACACGCACACTCGCATACGTCGAGGCTCGTATAAACGAGACACTACATGGACACGTGAGAGTTGGCGTGCATTTTCTCACTCTCGCTTGTGCCGATATATACGGTATACGTGGAAGCACGCACGTGAAACCTTATAGTCCCCTCGCAATTATCTATGCCCCGAATCTTCCAATTAGTTGCCACCCTCGTCTCGTCTCCGTCTTGCTTTCGGCGCAGCGGGCGTGCGGGTAGCATTCTCTCGGTAACCCTTCGCTTTTATACATAGGAGATGATGTCCACGGAGCTTTACCAAATTATGGGCCGAAAGTGAAGAGGGTAGGATGGCAAGCGGTACTGGATAAGGGGAGGTGTGCGCGGTATTTTAGGATCGGGTGGAGGTCATACACCGTTGACTATAGCCATAAAGTAATCGATCTCCCTCCTTACTCTCGCCACCCTCTTGGCCGTTCCCATCGTCACCGCTGCCGCCACCGTCGCGTTCTACGCAATCTTTCTTCAACATCCGCCAAAACTTCGGACGAACTTTCATCCTTTCACTTTCGACTATACTAAAACGTTCTTGAACTTATGATAATGGACGCGGTATAGCTTATTTTTAATACACACTTATAAGTTAATTGAGGCGAACAACATTTCTTCCTTTTTTTCTTTCTAAATTAATGAATTATAAAGTACAAGTACTTCAAGTACATACTTTCCTTCTTTACTTCTAAAATGATTGTTGCCATACTCGTTTTCCAATTGTAAATGTTTTATATCACGACGACACACTTATGTGCGGTATAACGTGTTTTATGAGCACGTGGTTTAAAAATTACACGTGCTATATGTTTACAAAACACACTCGTAAGTCGCGACACAGAGACAACGTCGACAAACACGACCGTCGGTTAATATTTAGTACACCATAGACTCTTTCAAAATTTTATTACGTATATGTTGAAGCACTACAGTAAACGTTTACCTAATACTAAATATGTATTGTGTTGCTTACATATATCGCGGTAAAAGTGAAGTGGCAATTTAGAGACTGTAAATTTAAGTTCGTATACTTTCTGAATGTTGAGTAAAGAACAAAAATGTCAATAAAGAAGATGAGTGAATAGGGACAGATAAGTATCAAGTAGAGTGATCTAATTTTTTTTTTTTAACCAAAAGAGGGTAGAGAAAAGTACTTACCAAATGATCTCCAAAATAAAACAAAAATACGTCACTCTTTTAGGTTGATGAAAACATTAACAAAAATGATATCAAAATTTCCAAAAATTAAAAATTAATAATTTGTGCACAATTAAAATTTTTTTTGTGTTATTTTTTTTTCATCCAAGCTTAGAAAAAACCTGTACATTTCACAAAACTTTCATAAAACTGATTAGAGACCTAATTCGCAGACATATGGAATATTGACTACTGATATTCCATCGTTAAAAGGCAAATTACATCAGTAGAAACTTATCATACCACCAACAAAAACCGCATAAATACTTAGATTCAATAGAAGGGAGGAAGTAATATTAGCCGGAATACGGATAGGCCATACTGCGTTCACTTACAGCCACATTTTACAGAAAAAATGCTAATCCAGTGTCCCAAATGCGAAGATGAGAAAATCACTATAAGATACAAATTAGAAACTTGCACACTATACGCAAAGCAAAAAAATGGAATCTTAGGATCAAGCTTTAAACATACAAATACTAAACAGGATGAAGATGTTATGTATTAAAAACTTTTTAAATTTCAACAGGCCACCGAATTATATAACTTTATATAGACTATCTTAACCAGCGTTGGTGAACAAAACGATTGTTTTGTTCCCTCGGTTCTTTTGTTCATGAAATATCAATTTTATGATTCAGTTATGGTTTCACTCAAGTTAATTTGTTTCTGTTCTATTCGGTTCTGTTCTGTTCTATTGTTCCATTCCGTTCCGTTCTGTTCTGTTCTGTTCCATTCTGTTCTGTTCCATTCCGTTCTGTTCTATTCCATTATGTTCCATTGTGTTGTGTTCTGTTGTGTTCAGTTTTGTTCATTGTTGTTTAGAAACATCGAGAGAAAATGAAAACATTTACTTGATAAACAATCAGAAATATGAAAATTTGCATTATTACACATTTACGCTAGTCTTCAAAAATCAAAAGTTCAAATTTTAAAGATGCCATCGCTTGATGTCAATGCCATCGTTAGCTGTAAAAAAAAAAGGAAAGACACCGTGATATTGCAATATTCGTGAAGAGGAAAAACTGTTCTATTCAGTTTAGTTCTCCTTCATTTCTTTTTTCATTTTCTTTTTTATTCTGTTCCATTCCATTCCATGTTGTTCTGTTCGGTTCCATACCGGTTCATTCGTTTAAAATATAATTTTGTTCTGTTCTGATTATCGTTCATTACTTATGAACTAAAATTTTAGTGTTCTAAGTAGGCTCATGATGTTCTGTTCCGTTTATATTCACTAGGCCTGATCTTAACTTGTTATTTTTAAATTGATATCTTTACATGTTGTTAATTTTTGTTTTTGTTAATTATTCATCGACACTAAATTTCCCAATTTTTACCTCATGGGAGCTTCTGAAATATGATTTTAAATATTTAGTGGTAACACAATTAAATCATATCATTGTGAAACTACGTGATAATACTTTGGGAACCCTTTTCATTTAAAAATAGGGCATATTTTGTCTCCTAAGCTTTAAAGACTTCTTGGTGCTTTTTCAAAAAAAAAAAAAAATCAGAGGTTATAAGATCACTAAATTCAAAAAAGTGGTGATTTTTAGTTTTTAAATAACAAAATGTAACTTTTGAGGACAAAGGAATTCAGGTCTCTCCAAAAATATTTTTTTTTAATAAAAATATTATAAACTTGGTCTTATTTTAATCCTTTATAAATATCTTGGTAGGTAGTATTTTCATGGGGGAAAATACCAAAAATCCGTCCATAGTATCTTTATGAGGACAAGGGGCCAAAAATCCCGCCTATAGCATCTTCATGAGGAAAAAGAGCAAAAATCCTGTCTGTGGTATTTTCACTAGTGAAAAGACTAAGATTACTTTCAAGTTATTTTCACAAAATAATTGAGACTGTAACATGACTTCGACAGAAAATAATGATAATGGTGATGCATATTTAATGTCAAGTTTTATCTGTAAAAGCAAAAGAAAGCTGACAAAATGTAAATATCGCAGAGATAAATGCAATATAGGTTAATATTAGAGCAACCATATTTGAAATACCTAAGTATATTAATAGGTATCTAATTAATCTGTTTTATTTACATTTTGCCAACTTATTTTTGCGTTTAGATGATAAAATTCGAAGTCTCAAGTCTTCTAAGGCGTATTTGGTAGTTACTTTTCCTTTGTCACGTACGTTTTTTGAAAACTCCAAAATTTGATACTCTCGTATGTACTGAATTACTTCGTTGCGAAACACCTTTCTTTGTAAAGGATCCTCCAAGTAAATATTCCATAGGCTACTCGCATATACAACTCGATGTACAGCCTTCCTTATGTCAATTTTTTTTACGCATGTGAAGTACATACTTGAACTTGGTTCAACCAAAGAGGAAGAAAAAGGACGAAGACCTGTTAGGACTGTGGGAAAAAATATGAATATATTCATGTTATGAAATAAAATTTGTTAAGTCGATTGCATTTTGTTTATCCTCATCCTCGTTTTCTTGGAGGACACGTATTTTTTCTATAGGTAAAGCCCTAGTTGAACTTTTTGTATTAGATAAATAGATGAAAAAAAATAGAAACTTAAGAAAACAAAATAAAATTTTAAAAGAAAACCTGTGAGAATGTGACGTCAATCAAGAGCTAAAACTCGTTAATGATTCGTGAAAAAATACTTACTCATTCGAAAAATTTACTGAAAATGAATAAATAAAAGATTCAGAAATGAACTGATATTCAAAGGAATGTTTTAATAAAATTATCATTATTTTAGTAGGTATTCTAAAATAGGTAAAATAGTCAAATTTTTTCAAAACTTATTACTTTATTGATTTTTTTTTTCAACTAAAAACTAACTTTGCCAAATTTTATAAGACTAATTGGAAAAATCATTTTTTTTCAATAATAGATACCTAATTTTAAAGTTTATTACTCTAAAAAGTTGGCTGTAATTTTTTTTTCTTTTAATCTTATTGTATTCAACTAGGTATATATATATTTTTTTATTTTAATAATTTTTATAATTTTTGATTTATAATTTTTCATTATTATTCCATTTATTTATATAATTAAAAAATTTATTTGAATAAAAATAATATTTCTAATAATATTTACTTTTTTATTTATTTACTTTTCATTAATATATGAAATCGTTATCGTCAAGTTTTAAAATTATTATAAAATTCCGAAAAGAATGATACCGCACCATAAACTCTGTTAAGAAATAATATGCTCATTTATCACATAAAAATTGAGCATTTCGGTCATCAAAACAAAAATTCCCACATTCATTCGTTTATTTCACAAAATGTGTCGACATTTACCTTAGTTCGATTAAATTTACAGAGTATTCATCTGTTTAGCTAAAGGATTATGAATGAAGCTCGTTCTCGAACTCATCTACATTAGTAGTATATAACCCATAATAATAAGTTGTACTAATACTAATGCCTTCAATAAAGAGCAAACCTTCATGCCATAGAAAAGCCTTTATTTTTTGACAAAAAAAGCGTCAAACCGTCAAAGTCGCATTTTAAAAACCTTTTTTAGAAAGAACATTCGATTTTTTCTGGTCATCTGAAATGTATTATTTGAGGGCGATTATTTTGATAATCGAACTATATTGGTGAGATATTTGCTTCCCCGCATTTCGCTTTCTGCTCGTACAGGGGTAATAAAATTTGCGTAAATACTTTCATTTTTATCTTTCTGATAGCTATTTCTATCGGTAATGTCACCAAACCCCAAATGGAAGTTGGATTAATTTATGTTAAATTAAAGATGCACAACTCTGGGAACTCTTAAAATGGGTAAGATTCGATGTGATAAGATATCTTGTCAACCCGCTGCTAATATTATACTAATTTATAAATTCGAAGATTCAAGAATTATATGAAAACGAAAATAATTATAGGTACAACTGTACATAATTATGTAGGTACAATATTCAGTTTCAACATCTGCACGAAACCTTTGCACTGAAGCACCACCAAGATACTGGATGCTGTGAAAAAGAAGTGTCCAAGCATCGGTCGTTTGGTCACGCTACAACGCGTACTATGAAGAACGTACGAGGTGGTAGCCGCTGCCACCATCGCGTTAGATGTATGTATACGCATATAGCTACCTACATGTAAGGTGACGGACGACAACTACATGTACAGGACGGTAACGGCTACGGCTAAATTTGAATACGTATAAACGTAGAAATCGATACTTTCTCGTATTGTACAGCTTACAGTCGAAGCGTATGGGAACATGTACATTGGAATCTTCGTGAAGAAAATAGATTTTCAACTTTCCGGAAAATTTTCGGGCATGAAAACAATCTTTCCATATATAGATAAGTATGTTCACCTACCGGGACTTATATCTTTAATATTATGAATATCAATAAAATCCGTGAGAATCACTGAATTGATCGTAATGAGAAAGCATAGTAATTAAAAGCAAACGTGTATTATTACACTAATGACTTAATTTTGAAGTTATCATGCAGTAGTAAAGATGTTGTCTTCAAAAATCTAATAACATGAAGATACCCACTTCACAAGGAGGAAAGAATAAAGAGGCTTCCACATACTTATGTATTGGGCTCACTTCAAAAAACATCGGTATTATTGCAGTAATATAATTAGATTCATCAATCAGTACTTAATGAAGGAATTGATTTCATTTCTATGTCAATGGTTGATTGTCTATCATTGGCTCCGAGGATCTTTCGACACATCAAAACTGAAACATACATAGTAAGCAGTTTCGTAAAATCAAACGACTGCTTTTCTCTACTCGCAGACAAATACTTCCATCTTTTTAAGGAGAAGAAATATAACACATGATCTACCATTTCTTCTCCTCTATTTTGCACCATCTGCAAGTCGAAGTTGATTGTTTTTTTTTTTTTTGCTCCACGCACGAAAAAATACTATGTTACAGTCTTGTTAGTCTTCAAAAAATTTAAATACTGCGCAAGTGGTCAAATTTACCAACTTTACGCGTTAAAACTCCAAATTTACCAACTTTACGTTAAAACTCCAAATTTACCAACTTTCCAAAAGCCAAGGGGGGAAGCTCCCCCCTCCCCCCTTTCGGTACGTCCCTGTTTAAATCTGTTGCAGAAATTTATTATTGGATGATTCTAACTATTTTTTGCCATCTTCTTACCAGCTGCTTCTTGCTCTTTTTCATCATGCTGTACCACCTAAAGTTGACTCATTTTGTATGTATTTATGCTGCTCGATAGCATTTTGTTAATTTGCCGGTTTATACTTGTATGCTTACACGTTTTGATCTTTCTGGAATCAAGTTATTTGATCTTCAATTCTTTAGATTATGTATCAAAAAAGATTTTTCATTCTTCCAATTTCTAATATGTAGTTTCTTCAATTTGCAACGAATAACATATATGTAATGTCAAGTGTGTTATAGACAACAACTCAGTTGTCAACACACACTATTGAACCTTCTTGCATGATCATTCATTGAATCTTACGCTGACTAGTGGAAAATGCCACAGTATTAACTGGTTCCTCAGTGGCTACATTCTTCCAGTTGCAGTTAATGCTTTACTCATTGTGTACCATAGCTCTTCCTACATTACCATTTTGATTTCTGATACTCTTTTCAATGTACTTGAAAGGTATTCTCGCCAAGATTCTTTTTGGAGGCCATATTTTCCTAGCTCAAACATGGAGTCTATATGAAAAGGTATAGCACCATGATGGTTCTGTTAGATATGGAAGTATAGAAATATTGTATTCTACTAAATTTTTTTTTTTTTGCCATTATTCAGTTCCTCTTCGATTTTCCATCACAAAGAAGGAGGTTTTGGACTACGGAAATTGAAAGTAGTTAAAGATGGAAAAGTATTCGGACGACAATATGGTTTAATCTTAGAGCGTGGAATGTTTGGTGAAACTTTTGGAGAAATAATTCTGTATCTTAATTCACAAACTTCATTATAAAAATAGAAAAACAAAACTCGCATAAATATAAGTAAGGCACAATTATCACGTAAGCCAGTGTTGCCAACCCAAATGGAAAAAAATCCCTGAATTTGGCGAAAAAAAATCCCAGGTACGGGAAAAAATCCCAGATCGTGTTTTTAAAATATGAACGACCTATTTTTTTTTGTTTTTTTTTTCGTTTTCGAAGTATAAATTCATTAAAATTGAAGTTATGATTGAAAAATTTTATTAATTCTAGATTACACCTTACTGCAATTAGGGGAATTACTTTATACTTTGTATTAGATTAATATAAATTATAAAAAAATAATAAATAAATTAAAGATAAAATCAAGAGATTATCTAAAATTCAATTCAACAAACTTAACTACTTGTGTGGCTTTGCAGTTTGCTTTCACTCCAGTTTTCTGCTTTGTTTTTCAATTCATGTTTCATTTTTCAAAATTGGCTTTGTAGTTCGTAGTTTGTTGCAATAAATACAGTCACAGATCATAAAATATAGAAACAACAAAACCGAAAATTATGGATAATAAATTAATTATAATTACATTAAGTAGAATTGAAAATGAAGAGATTTGGATATTTTATTCGAAAAATCCCAGAAAATGGTAAAAAATCCCCGAATTCATCAAAATCCCCGAAAAATCCCAGCCTTTTTTTCAACAAAGTAAAAAATCCTTGAATTCAGGGAAATTTTCCCCGAGTTGGCAACTCTGACGTAAGCACTAATACGTTATAGATTCCATGAAATTAGGCTCCCTTCCCTAGATTTGAGACTTATTTTATGGCCAATACATTGCGGAAAAGTGAAAAACTGCATATATAAAATGGCCCGATCCGAATACTAGTTGGATTTACCAGAATCATCTTTAATGTTCTTCAGATATTACAATTTGTTTCGAAATGATATGTGTCGAAATATGGAGAATTTGTTTAAAATTTGTTCTGAGAGTCACAATATGATGAAATCTCGATTTTATCTCACCACATAATAAATTGAGTGCAAATTAATTACATGTTCCTGTCTGTTATTGTGATTCTTCAATATGAAGTCAATGAAAGTGTCAAGTGAATTTACCTAATATCTATATTAAACTAATGACAAAAGACACCAAAAGTGATTCCCTTCCTTTGAGTAATCAACCTTGAAGTTTCTAGAACAAATTTTTAATTTTGCATCAGAAAGTGCTGTACCAAATCTAAAATTTTCATCTTTGAGTCATCCTCATAACTTCACTTATACTATTCACCAAAAGAAAAATTGAATTGTTATCTTTTCTCCATAAAAGTTATTCACATATTTTGATGTTTAGAGAGAGAACCATCTTTGTTTCACTTCATCCTTTGAGTAACAAATAAATAATTGACTCGATAATGTAATGACAGTAGAAATTAAAACCTGCTTTCAGTGATAGGTATCTTCATTAAAAAAAAATGCTTGAATGGTTGTGACGAACTTTTATCAATGAAATGGCAATGGATGAGAATGAAATATTGAAGATCACTAGAAAAAAGTGTTTGGCGTGTTTTCTGACTAGGATAAACAGTTTGTTTTATAGAATTACGCTTCATACAAATATAAAATAAGTTTTCTGTTGCCTTTAAAAGTAATGTATTTTAGTAACATGCCTAAATATTAATAAAAACTTTCTTAGGAATGCTTATTTTGTTAATACTTAATACAAATATTATAGATCTACATCATACTTTTTCAAAAGTTAGGACCATTATGCATATCTACATGTTCTAGCATTTGTCGTACATTTTTATGTTATTCTTAGGCATTTTAGGCTCGCACGAGTTTGTAGACTTGGGACTACGTATTAATACAACACAACTGCTTGCATTCTTCTTCTATAGGACGAGAATATCATGATTAATTGCTTAAAATTGATGCCTAATTTTATCCGATCGATTTTGAAAAACTCAAGAATAAGTATTCAAAAATATGCTTAGACTTATGTGTTATTATAACCCTTACTATCAGTTGATGCCTCAATTTCTATATTTATCTTCTCATCTTAACTAATTTAGAAAATCTCTATTTCAAAAAACTGATCTCTTGTTATTTTAGAGTAACCTTGTCGATATACCATCAGTATCATTCTTTGTATTGCGGGTATCTAACATGTTTTCTTTACCGCAAATACTTGCAAGCTTATATTATAACCCTCACTAGTCACTACCCGCATGCACACCTCGTGGTCCAAAAACTCAAAAACAGATACAGATTTTCCTTGGTAACGATACTCGCTCGCGCGTTATATAAAAGGTAAATTTTCAATTTATGGTTCAAAGAACAGTGGCTAGGCCCGAATAAACGAGCGAAAGGAAAACGCTTCCTTATTTTCCTCTACATACATGCGCACAAAATGTATATTCAAAATAATAAATCTTTGAAGCTGACCCTTTCCCTACTTTCCACCTATCCGCTCGTAAAAGAAACAAAAATAAATTCTAATAATAGATATACAGCAACGTTGTGATCATACGTACGCTCTATCTTTTTCTTTTTCACTAGCTAGCTCCTGTGACGTAGGTATATACCAAATGGAACTAGTTTTAAAAATGCAAACGCACCTACTACCTACGTAGTAGTTTTTGCTGTTTTCTAGTTTCTTAGCTCATCTATAAGCGAGGTTCAACTGTTTTTTTTCCTTAGTGAAATATGGAAACATACTTATATGGTACACATTTTGTATGTATCTTTTAAAATTTGTTTTCTTCTACCTTTTTGTTTTCATCTTTCCCTTCTTATCGGTGTTCGCATTCTTCTAAAGAAGGACGCTCACATATGATACATCGACGAATCAACGAAGGGAGAGAAAGTTCATCTTGAGTCCAGGAATCCCATGATCCACCAGCTTGGCAAAAAATAATAATGTCAACAAAACGTGAAAAAAATCTCGTGAAATAATATCTTCGATGTATGTATTTTCTACATCGCGCCATTTCGTACTACTATGTAGCACCCTCTAAATTAAGGGTCATTTGAAATGTCGAAAAGTTAACAAGCTTAACTTTAATTCTGTGTCACTCGAACGTTAGAATACCTACTATACTATTTTATAGTTTAGCTACCCTTTTTCGCGAACACGATTCTTTTCGATACCGTTCGCGATTTACGCCAATTTGTATATATGCGTATTGAACGCCCAGGGGTCCTTTCTCATTTGTAACTCCTAACATCCAGCGTTATATTTGAAATTTGTTACGAAAGTTTTCAAGTTTTTTTGGAGGATTCGATTAATTCGAATACAAATTTTAATTTTTTTCGCACCTACATTATTAGTTTTAAATAATGGGTTTTTTACTTTGAAACACGTTTAGGTTTGACAGCGGTATTGTCTTGATAGCTCGTGAATTATCCTGGATTTGAAAGTAATTAATGTGATTGGAAAATACTAGAAATTTATTATCAGTTTTACTTTAAAATTAAAACAATCCAAAAAAAAAATCCTCTCTTAAATACGAGAAAAGTTCAAAAAATTTACTATTCATGATTGCAATGACTATTTAAATATAGAGTAAGTAGTAATATAACTAATTTGTACAGCTGCAGGTTTACATACTTTATTCTAAATACTAGTATGTACATCATTTTAAATGTATCCAGTGTAAGTACATGCTCAAAGAATGCCAACAGATTGGCATAAGCCAAAAAAGCTTGAAACAAACTTCTTGAAAGTGAATGTCAATTATCTCTTTGGTAGTGTACCTACAAAGCGGTGGTTCCAAATGGTGCTCTCTAGTGAGAGTTTTTACATGGAATACGGATCTAGTCCTTTAAAAGAGGCATCATATCCTACAACCTTTGGAAAATTAAGGTGAGTTTACGTTGGACTAATTAAGGAGAGATATTTAGATGTGTTTTTCAACATAATCAGACAAACGATTATGTTGAATGTTTCTAAAATGTGCTGATATTTCTCATTGGTTGATGATAAGAAAGCAACCAATGAAAATACTTACAACATTTTAGAAACATTCAGCACTATCAGAAAAGTATTTATGTTGAATGTTTCTAAAATGTGTTGATATTTCTCATTGGTTGATGATAAGAAAGCAACCAATGAAAACACTTACAACATTTTAGAAACATTCCACATTACCAGAAAAGTATTTATGTTGAATGTTTCTAAAATGTGTTGATATTTCTCATTGGTTGATGATAAGAAAGCAACCAATGAAAACACTTACAACATTTTAGAAACATTCCACATTACCAGAAAAGTATTTATGTTGAATGTTTCTAAAATGTGTTGATATTTCTCATTGGTTGATGATAAGAAAGCAACCAATGAAAACACTTACAACATTTTAGAAACATTCCACATTACCAGAAAAGTATTTATGTTGAATATTTCTAAAATTTTGTCAACTTCTTATTTGTTGATTTCTTATCATTAACCAATGAGAGACTTTAAAACATTTTAGAAACATTCAACATGATCATTTTTCCAGACTGTTGAGAAACATAATGTTTTATTTTGTTAATTCGTTATAAGCCTAGTTTTCAATCGCGAAGTAGGCGGATTCGAAAATGGACCTTATTTACGATACTTTGTGAATTAAAGGTGATATATAGGCGCGCACTTATGGATTTCATTAATTCATGCTCATTACAATTTCCATTACCGAAGTAGCGTAATTGTTTGAGCGCGTTATTTGTACTCACTATATACCTAGATATAGGGTAAGTATACGCGTGTGTGGAAAGATTGTTTTCGCGTTCAGGGAAGTAGCCGCAATTGGAAAACCCACGAGACAACGGACGCGCGTTTTCAAAGAAAGTTGTGCCGCAGGGTATCCACTGATTTGTATTTAAAGATGTATAAGTATATGAAACCCTATGTATGTGTATTCTGAGGTCTCAATGTTATTTAATTTGGTGGATAAATTATTGACCTTGATTTGAGCTACTCCATAGAGGTTTAAGTTGTTGAGTGTTGTTCTCAAAATTTTTACGAAGGAAGATATTTGCAATAGCATATAGAAACAGATTTTTTAGGAGATGCAAACTGACCTTATATTTAGGCCTTCTTAAAACTCAAAATTAGAAGTTTAGAATTATGGATCTCTGAAGTGATCAATTACTAATAACAATAAATTATAGCTAATTATAGCTTATTTCTCAATTAGAACATAACTAAAAAAGGCAATGAAGAGTTTGATGCCTTTGAATTTCACTAGTAATGTTTTGATGTTTTTATTTATGTTTCTAATATGGTGCATTTTGTAAAATGTATTACTTTTTATTACGATAAAATCAAAATCAAAATAGCAAATCAGGCAAAAATTTATTTTTTGATTTAAATGCAGTTTCAGGACCTCTCAGCTTAAAATATGAATTAAACCTAAAAAACTGAACTGCAAAATATCATAACATTTGAATTGCGATTAATATTTTTAGTGTATTATTGATTTACCATTCCACTTTTTCTCCATTTTCTTCTTTAACATTTTTTTGCGTCAAAACTTTCCATTTTCTTTTCATCTTGAATGGTTTTGCAGCTCTCATTTCATGCCACTATGTTTTGTTCGCAGATACAAGCTGCGGTTGTCTCCAACGATAGTGGTAATTTTATTCGAAAAAGTTTTCTGCACATTCATATAATGTAAAGTTTTCTGTAATAAAGTAATGATGAAAGTGCATGAAAACTCGTTGCTAAACCAGATGTGCAAACTGTTGTATCATGGAGTAAAAAATAATTATCAATAATTGATAAACTTTTATTCAAGAAGCTGCGTAACTACTCGTTGGTACTTAGCATGATGTTGTGAGTGAGGAGCAAAGGAGAAAATAATTTGAAGAATAGAAGAAATATGATTTCATAAATCCTAATTCTGGGATATTAAACTACAACATATAAGAATACAATTATTTTTTCTATTTAAAAAACTTGAAGTGTATTTTTCAATACCTGTTTTATGCTCTGTTCTTCTTAATGCGAATCGCTCTACTATTACTCTGGTGATTTTCTGAATTTTTTATTAATTGAGTACAGACGTATTTTTTATGTATATCACTCAAAAGCAATTGAATACAATTATAGAAATAACTGCTGAAAATTTTAGGTTCATCAAGTATCATAATATTTTTAGGGGTATCTGTGTTCAAATGCTTTTTCTTCAGATGTTTAATTGGATGAAAAATTATAAATTGAAAAACGACATGAATGAACAAAGGATACAAAATTGTCACCAGAGATTTCCAACAAAGCTAATGCCATTCAAATTGGTAAAAATGGAAAGGCTATATCTCTGGCTGAAACTTTGTAAATTTCGATAGGGCAGAATTTATTTCTTCTATCAATAAAAATTAATCATTTCATTTTAATCAGTTTTGGTATAGTTTGTTTTGTTGGCTCATTTCAGAGCTAGTTTGAAGTTCTTAGGAATTTTTATATACCTCCACCCTTTTGCTTGATGAACTTTAGTTTCAAATATCCAATTCATATGTTTTTTCATAGAAATGAAACTGATAAAGAAACCTAGGAACTTGCTCATAAGAATATCTTTTTTGAAATTTCATTCCCTTCTATCTAAACCTTCATCAATAATTTAAAAAAGAGAGAAGAATCCAGCTTTATCGGATTGTGCGGCTACTTCTGTTGTTTTTCCATTCCATTCCCTTATTTTTCTTCATTTCATTCTTCTGTTTCATTTTGTTGTTCTGTAATCTTTTTTTGTTCCGTTCTGTTCTGTTTTTTTTCTCATTTCATTCTTCTGTTTCGATTTATTGTTTTGTTCTCTTTTTTTGTTCGGTATTGTGTTGTTCTGTTCTGTTATTTTTCTCGATTTCATTCTTCTGTTTTGTTTTGTTTTGTTCTCTTTTTTGTTCTGTATTCTTTTGCTCTGTTCTATTCTCTTTTTTTTCTCATTTCATTCCTCTGTTTCGATGTATTGTTTTGTTCTCTTTTTTTTTTTGTTTGGTATTGTGTTGTTCTGTTCTGTTCGGTTCGGTTCTTTTACCCCATTTCATTCTTCTATTTCATTCCACTCTTCTGCTTTCTTTTGTTTTGTTCTATTTTGTTGTAGAATTTGCATATACTCGTATAAGGGTAATATAGCTATACATATCACTTCACTTGACTGTAACATCAACAAAGACAACATATGGGATTTCACGATGCGAATACAAATGTTTTCAACTATGTATTGGAAATACTTAATATGTTAAATCGTTTATTCTGTTCTGTACTTATTAAGTATTTGCCTAGAGAAGCGATTTGTTCTTTTATGGTGTTTTTGTTCATATAAGCAAACATTGTATAGAACCAGCTTGATAAAGAAAATGAGCTTCAATATTATATTATGTAACTTTCATAGGTTAAAAGAGGTGCGTATTTTTTTATGTTAAAGTTTGTAGCTATGTGTCTGCAACACGCGAAACGCACGATGAAGCGAGCCTTTCGTGTCGTTAAAGAGTTAGCGTTGAGATTTATGATTTAAAATGGCAAATTTTTCAAATGGTTAAGAGTAAAGAGAAATCTCTACATATTTCTTCTTTAGACGATTGATTTAAGCTAGCTTTTGGTTTTCGGTGGTATTTAGTGAAGGTGAATGGGTCGGTGTGATAATTTACCAGCACAGAGAAATGGCGGTAGGGTATGTACGTTTTAAGACTATCTAGCATAATCTAGGGTATATTAATATTTCTGAATATGTATATACACGTTTAGGTATATAGCGGGTTGCTGGTAAGATGATACAGTGAAAGCGATAGGGATAGGAGAGGGAGTGAAAACGCTCTAATATAATGTATATGTGTCTTTCGAAGCTGCAAAAGCCAAAAGTCAGCGAAAGTTTTCGACTAAGTTTAAATTGTTTTAAGGCCGAATACGAGGAAACGAAGGCGGCAATTTCGGGGTTGAATATGAAGGGACACAGATGAGGAGAAAGCGGCGGCGTATTAAAATACTATATACACGAAGAGATGGTCCACGTCGGAGAGGACGGCGACGCGGGTCGGTTATAAACGGCCCGGCGTTGCGCGCGAAGTGGACGCGAATGGTTGTAGTAAGAGCGGCGTTTTCTGAAGCGCGCGGGGGGACGATAAGGAAACCGATAGGTTGGGAGCGAGGGTTGGAGGAACAGCGAAAGGCTATATAGCAAGTAGTTGATGCAAACTAGCGTGTTAGAAATGTTATGAGGCGATGTTCGTGTATATATTGATCGGTTGACCAAGGCTCTCTCTCTTTTGCCAGTAGAAGGCTCTGGTCGGCCGGTGTCGGTGCTTATCTTACGCGGCGGGCGCGCGAAAACGAGCGAGTGAGACAGAATGAAGAGCAGAAGTAGAGGAAAAAGGAAGAAGAACCGCGCGCGCGATAATGGCAAAAAGGGACGGAAAGGTAAAGGCGCAAAGAGAGGAGGTGGCAGCCGATACGTGTGTGTGTAGTGGGGTGTATACGTACGCTTATTATATTCGCTGTACGGTACGTATATGCGATGCGTCGTCGTCGTTCTTCGGACACGAGCGAAAGCGCTAGGCGAAACGTTGAACGCTGCCGTCGTACGGAGCATAGTAGACGAAGTAGGTGGAGGCGGTACATGGAGGAGAGCTCTCGAAGACGCGCGAGCGAGAGAGAGAGCCCAAACGTTAAACTGGACATTCGGTATGCAAGTTACATACTCAAAAACGTTCGAACGTACATCTCTTCGTCGCCGCAGCTATCGTTAGCGATGCCGCCCTCGTTTTTGCGCGCGCGGTCCTCCCTTGGCGTCGCGGTTGTGCTGGCCGGCGAGGCGGCCGGTGCTATACACGGGGTGACATCCACCACCTGCCTTGTCTAAGCTTCTATCACTCGCAGCCCCGCGCCTCACCGTTTCCTCTTGGGCGACCGGATGTTACTTGGCGTTGGGTACACACCTCATCTACGTATCTTACTTTCTCTTCAAGCGGCCTTTCGGACTTCGGTCTCACTTTTGGTGATTTTTTTTTGCTGGTCGTTCGGCGTATTCGCCTTTCTTCTGCCGCGTTTCCGTCTCCCTTTTTCGGGAGCGCGGTGCGGCGTTTCGAGGCTCTCCCTATTTTCGAGAATTTTGCATCTTGCTCGGGCCAGCCGAGGAAGGCGAGAACATTTTGTCTCGCTTTCTTCTTCTTTCCGTCTCCGTTTCGCTTTCGCTAACGAATTCTCATCGGTGTGCCCGGTGCTCGGGACGAACGAGGGGTGATTTTCGTCTCTCTCGCTCTCAGCGTGTTGTACCACGGCGCGGTGGTCCACTGCTGACTTGGCTTTCGCGCTACCGGTCCTCTCTCTTCGCTTTTTATGCTGACGACCGTTCGCTACTTCAATTTCTGCTACATTTATTAAATCTAACGACGATTTCGCAACATTTCTAGTTTCACGCGCCCTAGCTCAGCTATAGGACGGTTTAGCTAAAGAGAAGAAAGCAATACGCGCGCACTATAACGTCGAGGTCCACCTTCGTGTAGAGAAAAAAAAACTCGTTTCGACCCGATACATACGTGAAAGGGGCGAAGTGAATTCGCATTTTTTCGTAAATCGAAGGGATATTGAAATTTCCCAATCGCTGTAACGAATATGTATACCTATACATAAAAGATTTTTTTTTACAATAACTGTACCAATCACAAGTGCGCTCGTTATTACTTAACGTGTAGGTGCCTGTGTGGCAGGAAATTCGCGAACGAATTTTTTCAAATTGTATGAAGCCTCATGCATAATTTTTCACAAACATCCCTCGTTTTTTTAATACATATATCGTTCTGCACAAATCAAACGTAGCAAAAGAAGGAAATATAAGGAAAGTTTTCTTTACCCGCACAATGCGACGCAAAGATGATATATTTGGACTTATCTTGAACGCAGCAAAACTTTCAAGACTTTTATGATTAGCTTACAAAGTGTTTTCAAGGAAATGAAATATGACTATCAATGCTTGTGGTTTTCGTAATTATAGTGTATCTTGACCTTTGCAATTCTACTCGTTTCTATGAAAAAAAATTCTTTCCCAGCAGTGAATTGTATTACTCACATCTGCTTTTATTACCTTGTAAGAAATTGACTTACGAGAGTGTACATGTTGAGTATTGAGGGTAATCTCAACCAGTACCGTCACGGTGTTTAATTTAAACATTTATCATCAAAATTGGAGGCTTTGATGGGGTAGGTGTTCAACAATTTTCTAGTTTTTTTTTCTTTTTTTTTTTCATCTTTCGATCATCAGAATGAAGAAAATTTGGAAGTATAATTTGTTTATTTATTTGTTTATTTAAAGTCGCATCCTACCTAAAGGTTATTCGCGACAGAATATCTAATGATAAGTCTTAATCAAATTTTAATTCAATGGGTCAAAGTTTCAGTTTTCCAAGCACATTTGGCAAGAAAATAAAAACGATTCATAAGGTTTCCTGATTTGATTCCTTCACCCAAATCCATTTTTTTTTCAACTCCCATCAAAATACACTCAGGAAGATGAAATTCGAGTATGTTAGTTATTTGGGCTCATCAGTCATATCAAATCATGATAGAAAATTTATAACCTTCCGTTTATCGCTAACAAATTTTGAGATGAATAAAACCTTCGCCTCCCCTCCAACTCGACCGCTAAAGATGGATTTGGTATATAGTATAATTCTCATTCATAGTACCTAATCAAATGTAAATTCATATTTACCTAGTTTGAGCCATTTAAAGCTCCCTGACCATGAACAAAAATGTAGAATTATTTGCTTTCCCTCTAATTTACTTAAAATTTTGGTTAACTACTATTTGAGGTGAAACGAAAATTCCAAAAAAGATTTTTGTGTTTTTATGAAAAGTTGCTCACCAGATTTTGAGCGATTTGATCCATATCTGCCGGCACTATGATCGGGAAAAAATAATAATTTTATAATATGCTTATGAGAAAAAGTTGGATATTTGCCTTATAATTAAAATGAGACGCAAAGATTTGAAGACCAGCTCCCCCGCTCCCCATCACCATCACTCCTTCCCAAATCAGGTAGGCTGCAATAGCTATCGTTTTTAATTAAAACTTGACTTAAAAAATAGGAAACAAATGTGTTAGAATAGCATAGCCTTCAATAAATTTAAATTTAAAATTCATTTTTTTAATTTTTTTTTTTACTTATTGTTTTTATTTTAGGAGCAAAAATTGTTGAATATCCTTGTAATAAAATATTATTAATAAATATTCAAATATTATTACAAATTATTTTAATTTAATTTGGTTCAATATTACATGATTTTTGTCCCTATGACTATTTAGAGCAAGTAATATTTAAATTAAGTCAATCAAAAATATCTAAAAAACTCAACAAATTAGAATGTGGCATGAAATGAACTTCTCAGTCAACATACTTTGCATTCATTCCTTAAATTCTAAGAATTTGATTATCCCTTTTTCTTTTAAATAATAAATAAAAAATTTTTCATTTTATTATAACTTTATGTTTTCTTTTTCTTGGTTACATAGTCACGCATTTTGAGAGAAAACCTCAAAATTAATAATCATATTATTTTTATCGATAAATAAGTGTTCAAAGAATTAAATAACCTTGAAAAAAATTTTCTCTAATTTTTTTTTGCTATAAAATGTGATGATTTTTATAATATCTAAAAATGAGTAATTATACACCCTTCATATAAAAAATGAGGCAACTCGTGAAGCACATATTGCACGAGTCGAAGTATGCGAAATTAAATTTTTCCATTTTGAAATATTATTCGCAATTTTCAAAATTTTCATTTTAAAATCACTGCAGGTTTGGTTGTTGTTCATTGTGTTGAAATAGGAAATTCAAAAATTTTAAATTTGAGCTGAAAATTGTAAAAAATATTTTTTACCTGAGTTTTTAATGAAAAATTAAGCTTTTACAGCCTACCTAATTCATTATTTAAAGTTAATTATTACAAAAATTTCAAAAAATCCTTTCATTTTATCTCATCATTTTTCATCCCAATATTTTTTGTATTTTAAACATTTCTGTGGTAAACAGTACTGTCTCATTTATCATACATTACGATGACGACATGAACGTATCTAAAATTAATAATTTCTACGAAGAAAAAAATGAAAGCCCCTTCAATGCTCAAGGTAGGCATTTATCATGCATGCGTGTAATACGAGTAGCCCTAATTGCGATATGAGGGAAGTTACATCGAAACAAAACACCCTATACATTAAGTACATAAAGATATCGAAGAGTGATATCACTTTCTCATAAAATAAGGAATATGAGGAAGACAGTGTCAGCCAGAGCAGTGAGCTGATGTTAATAATGTAATGAGTAAAAAATTAAACGAGCTTGTCGAACCTAACTTTCACCAGTCATGAAACTTATGCAAAGCTTCTTATTTTCAGATTCCTGGGAGTGAATATTCACCCTATCGTTACTCAAAGATATTTCATCCGGCTTCCGAATATTTTACCTGAGAAAAATCAATTCACAGGAAAGAATTTCCATTTTCCTATTTGTATGTGGGTGCAATATCGTGGAAAAATTTCCCTATTTAAAAATACATATACTTCCGTTTATGCTTGGTCAATGCGAAATGATATAGAAATAAAACAAAACCTACGCAAAAGTGTTATTTTCAAAAACATGATATCCTGACGTCAGCGGAAGTTTTAAATAAATCTTTCGAGTTCAAAGGTTTGGTCCATTGAGAAGAAGAAATAAATTCAGTGTTTAATTTTCAACGCGAGTAAGAAAATATAAGTGAGTAAAAACTGCTGCTTCATTTCCAATCGAGGAGAAATAAGTGACTATATTGTGGTATCTGCTATACTGAAAGGTAAAGAGACTTTGTACGAATTTATGTAAAAGAAATGTAGCGAATGAGGTTCTGTATGATACCTAATTAGTACGTCTGGATTTTTGTAACAAAGCTAGGTAGTTGAAACTTTAAGACCAAACATCACCCCATCAAATCTCTGCAGCGGTGTTTCAAGAACAAGACGCTCTTAACGAAAAACGAGGTTATTCTTTCACCCAGTGAACGTGCCAGCTACGAAATCAACATTATGCAGATCGTTGGTTGGGAAATGGGAAGCGTCATGCAAACGAGATACTATATAGGTGTATGTATAGGTGGTGGACAGTGGATACGAAGCATATATCGTATATATATAGAATCGTGTATGTGCGCTGTGGACAGCTACGGTGGCTGCTGCTGCAGCGATAGCGAATGGCAAGACAAAAGAAACGGCTACGACGTCGTCGTACCGTATATGCATCAGTGGCCGGTGGTGCGCGAAGCTTTATCTCCAGTTGAGGGCGAGCGCAGCGTGCCGTTCTTATCCTGCGCTAATGAGAAACGTTTAAAGTTTCTCAGAGTTCATAACGTAACCAAAATTAATTTTCTGCATACGCTTAACCCGTTTTCGAAGAGCAGAGATGGGAAGGTACGAAAGAGGAATGCGCAAGCATATATACCACGAATACGTTGATGAAGGAGGAAAAAAATATTCGGGCTAGGGCTTAATTAATTTTGAGGGGTAGAAAAAGCGCGTGTAGGAGAAAATCTCGGCTACCTAACTACTGGACGCAATTAAAAGTGCATTAACTTTTTACTTCGACGGATAAATTTCCAAGGCGGGAATGGTAATCGTGTTCCCAAGTATCATAATGCGTAGTCGCGCGTGCGATAGGCGGTAGTAAAAAAATCCTGAAGTTTTCAAAACTTTTTTTTATCTTTTGTATCAGCAAGTTTTCTCGGCGAATTTTATTATGCATCGGTCGTTAAGTTGAAAACTGATATTAAGGTCTGTGACGCATAAATTGGTACTTGATGAGGTAATGATAATGACCAAGTTTCTGAAAATACTTCTACATTCTGGAAAATACTGTCGGATGTGTGAGATTTCTTTAAATTAAATTTTTAAATATTTGTAAAACACAAGTACCTACAATCCTACATACTACATTAATTTGAGTAAAATAGTAATTGATTCAATTAAAAGTAAGTAATATCAACCATGAAAAGTACTTGGTTCAATATAACATGTAGAGTAGTTGTGGCAACTGATCGGTTTTCTGATTGGTTATACGTCACTCGCGTAACGATCAATCAAAAGACTAGAATATGATTAAATCTAGGTATTTTCATTTCTACCTTCCTAAATAATGTAGTAAGTTCAGTTTTCATTGAACGACTGAAATTCGATTGTGATTTAAATCATCTGCTGATTCATGTTTTAATTTAACGAGTAAGTCGAAGTAATTCATCACTATTCGACCTCCTGATTGATAATTACACCCGTGATGTACGACCAATCAGAAAACGAACCAGTTACTATGATCACTCTATTTATTATTACCCAAGTATTTACAATTTTGTCAGTCATTGTGATTTTCCTAACGTCAAATTTATGAATTTCAAATTCTTATTTGATTCCTTATTTTTTTTTTATTTGAATACAAAATTTTCTTTACTTAAAAATCCAACAAAATTGTGGTCAAATGCTAACAATTCTTTATCCATTTTAAAGGAAGGAAAAAAAGAATTTCTCTCAATTATCAACAACACACATAATTCCTTCCGGTTTTGTGTCGAAGCGAACTTTCAAACCCTTTTTCTTTTCATCTGCTACCGTCTCCTACAAAGATGAAAGAAGGGAGGACTGAGAAGACCATCATACCTTTCGTATCCTTCAAAGCGCTAAATACACTAGTGTCAAAGTTTTCGCGGAAATTTTTTCCTTCTGTACTTAGCCGGAAACCACGCAAATGCGGAATGCTGCTTGTTTTTCGAATATATTACAATTTAATGAAGCGTGTATGGAGATGCTTTCACTTTTTCAATACAAAGATCATCGGTGCGTTAATTCAAGGATACACGCGTGTTTCGAAATAAGATAAAAAAGAGGAAAAAAATTTAGAGTGAAAAAAAGAATAGAATAGAAAGAGAGATGCTGGTAACGAACAAACGAGTGAAAAAAAAACAGAGGAGCAATCGAAGAATAAAAAACCTTTTGCTGCGTAAGGGTTCGCGAAATAGATGAAATAGCAGAATAAAACGGTATTTCCGAACGATGAAGATTCGGCTGGTTGCGTTTCTCTTGCGCACTTATCGTAAGGGAGGAGAAAAAATTGTGTTTTATTTCGAAGGAAAAAGTCCTAAGTATTAGTAAGAAAGTTTTAATTGACATGAAGTGCTTAAAGTATTATTTATCGTAAACAAATTCGTGAGTTATAGGGCATTACTACTGATAATATCATGTCACAAAGTTCATTTATCTTCCTATGAGAAAAAAAAAATAATAATAAAAGATGGACTTACTCTTGTCAATAAAGTGCTTCATTACATCATAACACAAAGAGAAAGTTCGAGAGTTTCTAACTTCCTATCACATTTTTTTTCAATAAACACTATCCAATGAAAAATTTAAAATTCAATTTGATCAATATTTTGACAAAAAAAAATTGGATCAAATTAAATTTTATAAAGTTAATCCAATGCTATCAATATTGTATTTGATTTCATTAAATCAACTTTTTTTAAAAATCAAATTTGATCTAAAAGTTGTTATTAGGCTTTCAACACCTAATCAATGGGTCAAAGATACAATTCAACTATACCAATAAAAAATATCATATCTATGGTTACATAAAACTTTGACAAGATCAAATTTGATGAGAAAATTTGATATCAGTAGATTAATTTTTCATATCAAATTTTAACCAAATCAAATTTTAACCAGATCAAATTTAATACAAAAAAAGTTGATCTAATGTAATCAAATTGCATTTTATTTCGTACAATTGAATGCATCCATTGTGTGTGTGAAATTACTCAGGAGAAAAGGAATCGATTAAATTTGATCAAATTCAATAAAATTGAATCAAATGAAATGCAATACCTTTTATTTGAATCAAATTTGTTCACATTATGTTTGATCACTTTATACCGGCTTTTTGTTCGAACATATCTAATTTGATCAGATTATATCAAATTATGTCAAGTCGATTTGTTGATAAAATTTCATCAAATTTTACCATATTCCATCTATTCATTTTTTCCTAGACAGATACAATTTCATTATATTGGATCAATTTTTTTAATCAAACTTGATCTGATCAAAATTTTTATCAAATTATATCTAATTGGGTTCTCAACAGGCAATCATTGGGTCAAAGAGTTGATTTAACTACACCAAAGTCTTATGGCAACATTAAAGTTTTGAACAGAGTGAATTAAATTTAAAAAAATGATCCAATATTATCAAACGGTATATTTGATTTCATTAGCTCAACCTTTTTTTTATCAAATTAAATTTGAAAATTTCATTGGGCTTTCAATAGCTAGTATGTGGGTCAAAGAATGGTCAATTCAGTCATAAAATGTTGAATCCAATTGCATCAAAATTTTAACTAGATCTAATTGGATTAAATTTGTTGGAAAAATTGATTGAACGTTGTCAAATTGTTCATGAATTTTAATGGGTATCCAATTTGGCATAGGTAATGAATTAAATTTTCATATCAAAATTTTGATCATATTAAATTTGATATAAAGATTGATCCAATATTATCAAATTGTATCTGATTTTATCATTCAGACAACTTTTTTTTTATCAAATTTAATTTGTTAAAATTTTTATCAAATTAGATAAATATGAAATTTTTCGTTGAGCTCTCAACAGTTAGTGGGTGAGTTAAAGAATAGTCGCTTCAATTATCTCGATGAAAAATGTTGAATGTAATTGCATCAAAATTTGTACCACATCAAATTTGATTAAATTTGATGGAAAAGTTGATTTAACGTTGTTAAATTGTGCTTGATTTTTAATATCCAATTTGACATAGGTACTGAATTAAATTTTCATATCAAATTTTGATCAGATCAAATTTAGTATAAAAATTTAATGCAATGATGTTAAATTGAATATAATATTTGATGAAATTTAATCTCTTAAAATTGTTAATCTCATCAAATCCAAAGATTTTCCTCTTAGGGTATTCTATCATTTCCTTCGTTTTAAAACCGACTTTCAAATTTTATTTCTTTTGCCGTTTTCATTAATTATGCCATCTGATACTGAAATTTTTTTCAAAAAAAAAAAAAAAAGTTGAAAAATAAATGATATGAAAATTTTAACTTCAACAATTCTTTTAGTTTATGTTTATATTCTTTTAAATTTAAATAAATATAAATTAAATATAAATTTTAATTGTTTTAAATTTATTACTTTAATTATATTTTGTACTTGAAAATTGTAAAAAAGTAGGGAAAAGGGGTAAAAACGAGATTTGCGTGGCCGACTAGGTGATACCACCACTCTTGCTCCCATGGACGATATCTGTGTACACTACTGTATAATAATAATAATAATAATAATAATTATGCATGCAATAAGTACCCTACTATGGTTTAATCAATATTGTTTTCAGATAGTATACTTAATAATTTAATTAGAAATTGTAATAAATAATATGAAAGTATTTTTAATCGGCGGTTGAAAGTGAAAGGTTTTTTATTGAAATATATGTACAGTTACTTAACAGAGTTGGTTGGCGTTTGTGACTTATCTTTTGCTCACCTTTATGTTGAGGAGCAAAATCTGCAAAAATAGTGTACCAAAAAACCGTGAAGAACAACGAAAAACAAATTGATACTCATCAGTCTCCTGGAGAACAAAATGTGAAATTTGTTTTTTTAATGATTTTGTTGTCACACTCCCTGGGTATTTTATTTCATCATTCAACAGTGATCAATATCTCTAGAAAAAAAGGTTCTCCGCGTGAAATCTTTTTCCAGTTTTTTTCCTTTTTTGTGAACTGCTCGAATTGGATGCCGACAATGTAATAGCGAAATCCTCTCTTCGTAAATAACTTCTTACCTTTGGACTTTTGCCCGATTCTAAATACTAATACTCATGTGCTGTATGGAGTACGAGTACCACTTGTCAGACACAAACGAAGTTACGAATAAATCGCCGACAATTGGTGACTATATCGAAATTTCGAAAGCAAAGATAGCGAAATTTAGGAGACCGTGGAAAAGGTGCGGAGTGTCCTCGTTTTCTTCGGCCTTATTGCTTGGATATTTCGAAGAGTTCGAGAGAATTAGGTTTTTTTTGCAAATGGCGAAGTTGTTCGGATACAATGATTTGAAGAATTCGCAATCGCGAGCAGATAGATATTTCGATTTCCACCTAGCCTTGAATTTACAAACATTTCTCATGGTTTGGAGTAAACGGGTGAAATAATTTTTATTCATGTTCCGCGACCATTCTCCCACGCTGTAAAGTCTAGGTATAGAATAACCTTTTCCACGTTTGACAACGGCGACAGCGACGTGGCAGATGCGACGACGTCATTATTACGCGGGCGCTGACGATCGGTGAAATTACTAAAGGCTACGTAGCCGACACAAGTAGCTCGCCAACCAGTTCGTTCCCACAATGTTTTCAGATTACGGTGGTATTAATGGTCGGCCGACTGTGTGATGATACGCGTAGCAAGGCAGCTGTGCTGAAGATATTCTATTCAAAGATTATTGGTTCTTGTGTGCCTATATTATTAATAAACGTTTGTCCTATATGTACGTGTGTAAGAAGCTGAGGGATAATTATTGTGGTAAATCGAGCAGTAATCGAGAGACCTAGAGTGATGTGTGCGAATGATGTGGTATAGATTTCACGAGCCTCGAGGGAATATCAAATGGGTTCGCGTGAGTTTCGGTCTAACTGTTAGATTAAAACTAGACTAGATGAGACTTCGATTTGGCTTACATTGTGAGGCGAATCACCTAAGTTTGAAAAAAGCGTCGTGTTTTACGGCGCAATAATTGAATATCTAGAGCGTTGAAAGTTTGGAGTAGCCTCGTTTTAAAATATAATCCGACGCGGAATTAATTCCTAACTAGGTGAAACTTTCCTTAATAACCAAAATACTATACCTTTCGTATACGCGCGTGAACTAATAACCGCTGAAATTAATTCGTCGCTAAGCTAAAATTGTATTGAAAAACAGATTTTTTTATCCTCTTAATTTTGTTGTCCTCTATAAACTGATTATTTGAAATACATGTAGTACGTATAATCTGTGAAAATTTTAGAAATTTCCCTTCGTTCTTTCTAAAAATATCGCTCATTGAATTTTCAGCATATGAAGTGCGATAATTCTGGAAGGGGTGGGTAGGAGGTCAAAAATTTAGGTGGAATGTTTTTAGGTCCCAAGGAACATTTGGAACCACTTCTGACCAAATTTGCGTCAAGGGTCGATTTCACCTACTTAATGAGGGAGGCCCTTTTGAGCTCCTGGGGCAAATTTGGTGATAGCATATAAAAGATTCAAGAAATTTCATGACTCAAAATTTCCTCAAAAAAAGAGTTTTTCTTCCAACTCCCATCTAAATATACTTATTTAAAAAACTGAAATTTGAGTATGCTACTGTCCGCATTTTACTGCATCACATAAAACCAAGATCACACATTATTTCATGAATTTGGGAGTCTCTCAAGCAACCTCCAAAATTTGAACAAATCACCATTGCAAATTAAATCAAAAATCTGAAAAGAAAAATCTCTTGGTTTTCAAAAATACAACTTCTGACCAATTTTTGCGCTACGAAACTGAAAAAAAAAAAGTGAGCCGTCATGCCGCATTACTGGAGCTGAGTTTTTAACTGGGACTTGTTTTGATATGGTAATAACCTTGCTTGACCTTCATGACTACAGGCCACACCCAATACCAAGTCTGAAAACCCCTACCCTATCCCTTCCAAACCCGCTTGAGAAGTTGAATTTAGAACAAAAATGTAGTATTTCTTGCCTTGAAAAAATCATGTGAACAAATATTTCTTAAATTATAACTATTTGAGGGCCCTCAAATTATTTTAAAATCCTTTTGATTCGCCATTTTGGATCCGTTTAGACCGAAATTGAAGAGGTCATATGCTGGTTACCAACTAATACTACACACGAAGTTTGATCTATCTAGGTCGATTTGCTGATAAGATATGGATGATTCATGAAATTTCCTGCACCAATTTCCCCTCCAAAAGCCGTTTTTTGCTTTAACTCCCCTCAAAAATCACTGGGGAAGCAAAAATCAGAATAAGTTTGTCACTTGGGCTCATTTTATCATATGACAGCAAAATAAAAAATTTTCGACCTCTCGTGTACTCCACCACTATTCAAGGTCGATAACCTCGCCTTCTCCCCTCCAACATCATGTATGGAAATGAATTGTGGATATAGTGTACTTCTTATCCCTAATAATAATATGAGTTCATATAATTACATTTTTACTAACTTAAGGCTCCTCAAGCTCTACTCAATTTTTGATAATCCGCCATTTTGGATCCATTTCGATCAAAATTCAAGAGGTTATATTCTGGTCACCAACTAACTACACACACAAACTTTGACTTCTTTAATTTGATTTGGTAGCGAGGTATGGAAGATTCAAGAAATTTCATGACTTAAAACTTCCTCAGAAAGCCGTTTTTTACTTTAACTCCTCTATTTGCACTTAGGAAGCTGAAATTAGGATATGTTGGTGTCCGTGCCTTATTCATTCATTTGAAATTAAAAACAAAAAATTTGAGCAATTTACCCCTTCTCCAGCACCCCCTCAAAATTTGAGTGATCCGCCATTTTGAAATTTATCGAAAAAACAAAAACAAGTTCTTTTGTGCATTTTTAGGGAAAATCTCTCACCAAATTTTGAGCGAAATTTATCCACACCCGCTGGCGCTACACGTGGGACACAAAAAACAAAATTTTCTTAAAAACAGATTGTGCTCTAACTCTTCTCAATATGCACTTAGGAAGCTGAAATTAGGGTATGTTGGTGTCCGTGACTCATTTTTTCATTTGAAATCAAAAAGCAAGAAATTTGAGCGATTTGCTCCTTCTTCAGCTCCCCTCAAAATTTGAGTGATCCGCCATTTTGAAATTTATGGAAAAAGCAAAAAAGTACCTTTTTCACATTTCCAAGAAGAGTCTCTCACCAAATTTTGAGCGTATTCTATGAATACCAGCTCGCACTACACGTGTGGGAAAAAATATATGTAATACTAAAAAATTGGACATTTGCCAGATGATTACAAATGGTCTGAAACGCAAAGTTTCGAAAACCCCAACCTCTCCCGACCTTTCCTTCCCAAATCAGGTAGGCTGTAATAGCTGTCGTTTTCTAGTTAAAAACTCAGCTAGAAAAAGTATGAAGAAAAAAGCTGGACTATTGAGATACCATTGTACATAGTTTGAAACAGAATTACAGAAGGATATAAAGACATCTCCTCTTAGGGGCATAATTAATGGAAGGCCAGGATAGATCATAAACCTCCCAAAAAGTTTTTGGCCTCCCCCTGCCCTCCTCAGTGGCTTACACAACTACCTAAGTATCCCAAACATACCTCGAGATTTAAGGAGTAACAGAAAAATTTTTTAATGAGAGTAAATGTTGAATCATAATACGTAATAATTACGAATAATTGAAAAGTTAGGTATTTTTGTGACCCACCTTGCTCTCCCCAAAAAATGCTAGTTAGAGGACTGCTCTTCTATGATTTCTCATTCGTATATTAGATATGTTGTAACAGCTATGGTTTGGATTAAAATTCGAGTTGACAATAATTCATTGTAAAAAAAATTGAATTTATTTTTAAAATTGTTTCATTGAAATTTTTTATAATTATGAACTATATATTAATTTCACCATTAAAAACTTAGAATTCCTATAATCTTCTATCACATCAGCAAAAAAAAAATAGAATATCTACTTCTCAAAAAATTCATGAGAGCTTTGATCATGTCATAAATATAATCTAAAAATCATCCATCAATTCTTCTCAAGGGTTTCGAAATATTAAACAAATAATATAAGACAACTACATAGCTATTATTGTTCTATTTAAAATAGGAATGGGGATGCAATATTTCGCAAAAATTTGATTTCCATGTCTTTATGGGACCTTTATCTCTCATTATTACGACCTTGACCGCTTTCAAGGATCGCATTCCTATTACCCTCTAGAACATCAAAGCACTTATTGCGTAGACCAGGTAAAAATCATGCTTTAAGATGAAAATTTTCATTGCTTTGTGTATCGAATGGGTGGAATTTCGCGAAAAATTTTTTATAAATCTTTTGTCTTTAAAAACTCTCGAAGTAATATCGAGGCATATTTACCAAAACCGATGGGAAAAGAATATTCGAGCGTATCGCCAGTTAGTACGACGCAATTGGGCGGAATCTTGCGAAATAAATTAAAAGAGTTATCAAAACCCTCTTCTCCAACGTTTCGTGAAGAGTTAAAATAGTGCGATAGTGATTCTAACGCAGTGGCGGAATAATTCCCGGAATGTTTCGAACAGATATTACCGGGGTAAATCTGATTCGATGTTTTTTCAAGCGTTATAATCGAGTTCTGTATTTTTTTTCATCGTAACAAAAAGCTGTTTTTTTTTTCGTAAAGAGGATGAATTCAATATTTGATTTGAATTTAGTATAGGTATGTATTCGAATAGGGGGCAAGAGTAAAGCGAGAGGTTAAAAACGTAAATTGCTATTCATCAGCAATTCAAAAAAAAAATTATATCCATAAATATTAACAAAAAAAAAAACAACCAATGAATAATAAATAAAAATAAAAATACCGAAGAAAGGAAAGAGCATTTTTATGAAACGAAAATTATATCGCTGTATGGCCTGTATGAGTCTCGTGTATACCATTGATACACCTATAAACGAGGCGCGTAGTTAAATATTTCGAAAATTTTTTTATCGTAATTAATTTCCATTCAAATGGGCGGAATTTTCATTAGTAATAGAGCTGTCTTGTCGTTTGTTCTACCTACTGTTCTCACTCGGGCTTACCTTTTTAACGGCGTAATAATGCTTTCCATGGTAGATGAGAAAATCTTGCATTCGAAGGCAATCACCGCATAGAAAAATCTGCAATTTATCGAACATTGGTAATATTCGTCGATTATTATACACGAAACAATATGTAAAAAAAAGAAGGAAAAAACCTCGCTATCAGTATAGCAGAAAAAAAGCTCAACTTAATTAATTCGCGTGGCTGAACGAAGGAATTTAATGTGCGCTTTGGGTCTGACCATCGACGAGCTAAAAATGCTGCGAATTTCTGGAGCGACTTGAATTTCTATTTTTACTCGAGATAGTACCGCTTTTCTTTTGTTTTTTCATGACCCTCAATTTCAACGAAGTGGGTATTGATATACATACCTGATCGCATTCCGAGCACCGATATAGATTCCCGACTACGGGGTTGCGACAGAATGTACAGGCGACAGGGTGTGTTTGCGGCGGCGACGGTTTGTTTTTGGATTTTCTGTGTTCTTTGAGGAATTCGATTTTCAGTTCGGCTAAGTAGTTGAAATTTCCCCTGTATACAATAAACAGGATTATGCGTAGAAAAAATTAAAATGAATAAGAGCTCCGTGGTTGAAAAATTGAAATACAAAATTATTTTTTTGTGTAGTCATAAACTGAAATTTATTTTATCCTTTGAAAATATTTATTAATTAAACATTTAAAATTTCAGTACTCTCGACTCTGTAATACCTCATAATACACATACCTACACAGAGGACATTTAAGCATGCTAGTACTATCGTCTTCGTTTCGGTTATCAGCTTGATCTTTGTTTTGGTGCTTCATCAGCATTTCAATGCAACGCAGGTGTACAACATTGCCACAACTGTACTTGCAATGAGTAACTGTAGCGGAAAAAAATACCTCGTTTGAATGCAAGTCGAATAGAATTTAAGTAAAAAAAACTCGTCTGAAGACATGAAAGGAGAAGGAAAACTCGAAATATCAATTAAAAATTTGGTATCACTTCAATAATAAAATACCCCCACCACATTTTGAGGTCTATGACGCCTCCTTATCCCCTCCAACATCATATGTGGAGGTGAATTGAAGATATAATATACTTCTTATCCGCAATAATCATATGAGTTCATATTATTGATATTTTTACTAATTTGAGGCTCCTCAATGTCTATTCAAATTTTGATTATCCGCCATTTTGAAACCATTTTGATCTAAATTCAAGGTCATATTCTGTTCACCAACTAACCCCACATACAAAGTTTGACCTTTCTAGGTTGATTTGATGAGGAGATATGCAAAATTCAAGAAATTTCGTACCTTAAAACTTCCTCAAAAAATCGGTTTTTGCTCTAATTCCCCTCAAAATGCACTTAGGAAGCTAAACTTTGGATATGTTGGTATCCGTGACATATTGTTTTATACAAAATCAAAAACAAAAAATTTGAGTTATTTGGCTCTTCTCCAGCCCCCCTCAAAATTTGAGTGATCCGCCATTTTGAATTTTTTCGAAAAAACAAAAAAGTATTTTTGTCGCATTTGTAAGAAGAATCTCTCACCAAGTTTTGAGCAAATTTCATCAGTACCCGTTGGCGCTACGCTTGACGCAAAAAAAATGTATAGGTATCTTTTAACGTCTTGATCTACTTTGTGCGGGTTCTGCTCCCTTATTTCTCAGATGATAAGCAATAGTTTAAGGAAAATATTCCCCTATCTTTGGAAAAACAGGAAAAAGTGCATGAAATTGTGCATTATTTTCCTGCAAAATAATGACATTTTAAAGAGTGTAATTGTTTGATTTCAATGCGCCTAATTCCTTCGAAAAATGCAATTAATGTGTGTTTTTTTTAACTAAGTTTTCAACATGAAGGGTCTTCAAATTTTTGCGTTTTAAACTGTTTGTAATTATCTGGCAAATATCCATTTTTGGTACCTAGATTTCAATCACCTTTTATAAATTATATTATTTCAACAATTTATTTATTTTTTTTATTATTATTTTATTTTAAAAATGATACGAGCATATCTATGTTTTTCCAATGTCTCTAATGGATCCTTTAGAAAATTCAATTTCGATGGAACTTCTCTAGTTGGATTAGGAAAAAACCGAACAACAGATCATGATACGAATCGATAAGAATTCGAAAAGAATATGAGTATACCCACGTAATGTTTTCTTTCACATGCAAGTCCATATTTACGGCAAACTGGTTATGCAATGTTATTAACACATTAAAAATAAACTAGTATTATATTTGATACAACGGCGCACATTGAGGCCGATTACTATTCCAACCTGACAAAAATGCAATACCGAAGTATTTCTAGCTGAAAAGGTCATAGTGCGTATTTTCGAGATCATTCAAAGTTCAATGACATTAGAAAATATAACTTTAATTCTTTGTTATATTTAAGTGTTGTACAATAATTTTCTATTTATATATACAAAAACCGAATATTTCATGTTTTAATATTAATGGTCAACAAACGATTAATTTTTGAAATAAATGTGCAGTGTAACCTTGATTTTGCTCTTAGGACTACTTCGTTGAATTTCGTTCAATTTTTATGCTTTCAGTGATTCTCAAAATATAGTTCACTCGGTTTCAAAAACACATAATATACATAAATGATTAATTACTGAATATCTACAATTTTACGAATCCCTAAAAAGAAAGAATTGGAAAAGATTTATTACATAGTTTAAAAGAGCTGAAATCGAGCCTCGACTATAAATTCAACTCATAACTTATTGGTTTATGAATTATTTTTAGAAATGTAAAATATTGCTGCTCTTGAATAGACTGAACACATTTCCAAGGCTTTTAAGTTCAAAAAAAATTACGGTTTCACTTTCTTCTGATTTTCAAATGATAAAATGTAATCCTGGAGTGCTTAAAGATTTAAATTCATTTGAAAGAATATTTTTTGTAATTTTTTCAAAAAATGAAAAACTTCAAAACTTTGAGCTAAATGTGGAAAGAAAGGTGAAATTTTTTCATTGCATTATAAAATTGATTCGATAATTTTTTTTTGTATTCACTTATTTCAAATTGTAAAAAAAATTGTATCACTCCAAATTTAGGAAATCCTTACCGTTGCTGCTGCCACTAGCAAACCGTGCAAGGCATATGGCACACGTATCATCAGGCTTGAGACGTCTTTTAGGCACCGAACGTATGTGATGTTGGATTTTGGGTAAACGACGTACCGCCTTCACACACTTATCGATGGTGAACCAGTTGTCTAGTTCTTGAGCCGACATCCCGCGCTAAGAACATAGATGTTATAGGATTACATGAATATGATCTACAATCATTACAAAAGAATCCCTTCACTATAACTCGAAAAAGATAAATCACGGTCGTGTTATTCAATTTATCAATATTAATTTTTAGTTGAGTTTTTATCAGACGTGACAGCTATTATAGTCTACCTGAGAAGAAAGTGAGATGGGGGAAGATGACTAATTTTTGCGTTTTAGGTCATTTTTGTTTTTTGTTGTAGTTTCATACGATAAAGTAAGCCCGATTGACTAACATATTCCAATTTTAGTTTCTCGACTGACTTTGGAAAGGGTTTGAAGCAAGTAACAACTTTTTTAATTTCACGAATCATCCATACATCCTCACTAAATCAGCCAAAAGAAGTCAAACTTAATCAGTAACAGATGACCAGGGCCGTAACGAAGACATTCTTGGGGGGGGGGAGAAAACCAAAAATTGCCAACTAATATCGTAATATCGTGAAATTTTCCCAACTGTTGACCTTTTTTTTTTTTTTTTTTTTAGTCTTCAAAAACTTTAAAATAGTTATAATAATACTGCTACGCTAAAACTCCAAATTTACCAACTTTACAAAAGCCAAGGGGGCTACGTCTCTGGTTGTGTGCTATACATGATATAAGTTGGCATCAGCTCGAATTTATTCGAGTTCTTATTTTCCCAAAAGAAATTCCAAGTTCCCAATTTCAACGTTGAACAATTATAAATTTCCCAACTTTTCAAAACACCTGGGGGGAAGCTCCCCCATCCCCCCTTAGTTACGCCCCTGCAGATGACTCCTTGAATTTGAGTCAAAATGGTCATAAAATGGTAGATCTTTAAAATTTGAGGAAGGATTGAGAATTTCTGAAAAAATATAGGTTCATGTGATTATTCTGAGCTAGAAATTCTATGTATCCTAAATTCCTTTTCTCAAGTTGTTCGAACTGTTTATTAGGTGTGATCTGCAAGCATGTAGAGATTACTAAAGTTATAATAATTATGTAAACCCGAACAAGCCCTGATTTTTAAAATTGTGAAAGAATTTAAAGCCTCAAAGTTAATGAGAGCAGTTGTGAATATGAGGTTGAATTTTTCAAAAATTTCAAAAAACTATTTCGAATAATTTGAAATTAATTTTTTGCATTTATAATTTACATTTTGTCATTTAAAAGGCTGAAGAAAAATTTAAACGCAAATTTTCATTAAATTAGGGGTCTCAACTTTTGTAAATTTTATTGAAACGTACCTACAAAATTTTGAGTAAATTTTTAAAAGGACTGATTTTAAATTTAATAAATACCGATCATCACTATTCCTAATATATTTTATTTAACGAGAAGTTTGACCATAACTTTAAATTGATTTTTTTTTATCAATATACTTTTAGCTGAGTTCTCTGTAGCTATTACAGCCCATCTGAGTTGGGAAGGGGATCAAAGGAGGGTGGGATTTTCAAATCTTCGCGTTTCAGATAATTTGTAATCATCTCAGTTTTTTAATGACATAGTAAGAGTTAAACTAGAATTTCCAAATTAGAAATTACTTTTAAACTTACTTTGATGAATTTCAAGGCGAACTTCATTTCAACTGCAATACAATTTCTTTGCATTTGAAAAAATCAATTTTAAATAATTGGGAAAGAGACTTTTTCGCTGATTGTACCCGAATCACTTGGATGCACGGTATTATCTTTATTTGCTATATGGAGTAGGTAATGTGCCACTGTGGTCACTCATTTTTTCAAATTTTTATCGTTATTAGTAATGAAAACATTACAATATTTATATCATTGAATAGAAAATTTTATCCTCTAAAAATTAAGCTATGGTGAATTTTGCTTTAAACCATACAGTTTTCTCAGAGAATTCAAAAAATAAAAACCCTTCTATGTAAACCAATGTTAAATTTTGATCAGTTTCACTTTTTCAAGTAAAACGACACTAGCGCGCCACAACCGTGCCCGGCCCGAATAGCAACTAGTCTGCTTTCTGATCGGTCATACGTCACGCGCGTAATAACCAATCATAAGGCTAGAATGTGTAAAAATCTAGGTAATTTCATTTCTACCTTACTAAATAATGTAATTCAGCTTTTAGTGAGCAACTGAAATTCGTTCGTGATATGAATTATCAGCTGACTAATGTTTTAATTTTACGAGTATGTCGAAGTAATTTACCACTTTCCAACTTGCTAATTGGTTGTTACACACGTGATGTACGACCAATCAAAAAGTGGAACAGTTACTGTAATTACTCTATACTTAATACTATGCAATCTATTAGCATGCAATCGACGGATAATTCCCCATCATTTCATTTTTAAACATAATTAGTTTTTCAACAATATTCAAAAAAAGTAAAGAACTAAATACATTCTAATTTTCAAAATCGCGAAGACTAAAAGTTTTTCCTATTTTCAGACAACTTAATGTAACTTCTCGATTTGAAAAATTATTTCAAATTTTTTTTGATTCTTAATTTTAATTTTTTTTTGTAAAACTTCGGGGTTCATTCGGCATATATTCCTATCAGTTCGAAATTTAATTGCTATTACTTCTACCGCATGTAATTTGACGATCACTTTTTCCTCTCTCACACTAATTTTCATAAAAATGCAAAATTTTATCCACCTTAGCGGAGCACCTTCTTTGTTCTTTGATTTCAGATGTCATTGAACTCACTCATTAATCACTCGCCATCGCGGTAGATTGGAGACGAGTCGATTTTGATTTGCTAAATGATGAGAATTTTTTTTCACGCTCTATATATAAGTGGAAATAAATCTGGAATTTCTCGGGGAGATTTTTATTTGTCGGCGGATATTATTTCCGTTTACAAGGTTATTTATTTTACGAGGGTAATATTTTTATAACAGGGCAAAAGTTGTAGCCGAGTAATAAACTTTCTCTTCCTTCTTTTTTTCCTTTTATCTTTTCCGCGCGTTGATTTCTTGGCTCTTTTCACGGTCTCAGTGGCGAAGGCAGGCTTTACATAGGGCGAGTTACAGCCGGATTCTCACTCGAGAATTTTTCTACGTTGGAGATAACCTATTGCTAAGTATAAGTAAATCTTCGTTATTGCAGATCACGGAAAATGGAAGATGAAGTGATATGGCTAATGAAAGTATCCGAGGTGACTTCTTTTAGTCGATATTGTTAGAAATGGCAAAATACCAGATTATTCTAACCTCAAGCTCGAACCAATGACTGCACAAATTCGGCTATGTTCGTGAACGGAGACTCCCAGGTTAGGCGAAACGATACGTAAAATCGTACGGTCGATTGCGGAAACAACGCGACGTTCGGTCGTTTTATTACCTCTGGTAAAATGGTCCTTAAACTGAAGTACCGTCAGAGCATTTACTGCCGTCTAACCTTTTATAAGTAATCTTAAACGGCGATAAAAGAGAAAAGAGAAAAGTGGAGGTCTTTTTTTTCCCATCTTATCCTTTAAGTTGGATCTTTTTGAACCACTTGTTGAGCCTCCTTTTCATTTCAACGGGCTCGCAGCACAGGCGGATGTATTTGTTACCAGGCGAAGACGAGAAGAGAGAGAAAAAGAGAAAGGTTATAGAAAAAAACGAAAAGAGCACGCGAAACGAAAAAAAGAAGGACAAAAATCTTTTAAATAACTTCCCGGTCTTTAGTATCCTTTTTACAACATAAATTCCCGCCGTAAATTGCTGTGAAAGTGTTTTTAAGCCATAACCGACCTCAACACTTTTTAAATGGATCTTCTTTACGATCGAGAAGTCGCGAATTCCATCGTTTAGGGAGCAACGAGAAAGGCGTTAATTTTTCGCTGTTGTGACTGAGGTGATTGACTGAGGGAATGTGTTTTCATTGCGAAAATACTTTTATCGAAATTGTATTAAAAACGATGGATGATGGATGTATTGGTTAGTCTTTTGTACCAATGTTCAATTATTTTGATACGAGAGCAAGATAATAATGAATTGAGATCGCGAAAGTGAGTGCAAATTGAGAGAGAACAGTACAAGGATCGTATCGATTAAAATACCGCGAAAATTTCTGACCAGTCGATGCTGCGCATACGAGTATACATGTGGAAAGAAAAGTAAGGCCGAAAGTTGTCCCAAAGATTGGGGTTATTTTGCACCACAGCGCGGCGTTTGAGTAAGGGGAAGGATAACGTGCGTACGCGAGAAAGGGCGATTTCTTCATTCGCGCTAATCACGTGTGCGCGGAGGCGACGGTACGTTGCTCTTTGGCTAGCTACCGATTCGAGGTATAAAAATGATATATTCCAGTTTCGTTCACAACCTCGCAGTAAGCTCAGCTTTATGGGAAATTAACCGGTGAAAGAGAGAAACAACGAACTTCGAGAGAGATATCGCAGTAATTATCATAAAAATATAATTTTTTTAAATCACGAAGCCGCAACGATGGTATTTAAATACCCGAAATGACGCGAGGGAACGCCGAAGAGGATTTTTTCACGGTATAAAGAAGCGTTTGAAAAGGATTGAAGGCCGAACGAGAAACGTATAAAATTAGTATCATAAAAATTCGAAATTCGTTAAAAAAATGAGAACTTTTACCGTATTACTGGAACGCGATGAATTAAGTTAAAGTTAGCAAGTTAGCTTTCGAAAAGTTTAATTTCGGTCCGAAGTTTAAGTTGAATTAAACTCAGACAAATTTGCAAACATTAACATAAAACTTGGCCGCGACTCTGCTGGGAAACCGACCATTATTATGAATGCGCTTTTGTCGACGCGCGCGACCTTAAGTTAAGTGAAGGTGGCGCGTTTGGCCTTCGGATGACTCGCAGGAGCTGAAGCCAAGATTCGCCAAAGAAGAGCTTGAAAATGGGCGAAATTTAAGAACGCACGGTGAGCGCCATCTCTTCGAGGTAGTCGATACCGCAATGCTTAGGTACTTTTTTTCGGAAAACGCGATATTATTTTCGTACGTTGACTATAGAGAGCGTTTGTATCGTTAACTTAAAATTTCTTACGGGCCTCTGTGGCTCTGTTTTAATAAGCATAACAAATTGTATTACTTTATCATTTATTTTTCGAATATAAACGATACAAAATGTATTTTTTTAAAGATATAATTCCAAAGAAAATAACGAGATAGATGTAGAAAGAAAAGAAACTGTATTCCCAAATACAAAAAGAATTAATCACGTTCGCGAATTGCCTCTGAACTAAATTTGTAATCACACGAAATTACCAACGGTTACAATATGTTTTACTCTCTCTCTTCTACTTACTTCTCAAAAGATCACGAACACCAAAAAATTTTTGATTGTAAAGCTTCGGAATTTGTTATAACATAATAATGGCAAAAACCCAATTTTTTTAATTCTCAAAGTTTTTGGCACCCCTAAAAAATTTTTGAAATGAAAAATTCAACGGTTTAAACTGTTGGAAAATTAAAAAAAATTGCCACTTAATGTAACATTGATTGTTTAAATGCTAGTCTTTAGGTTTAGATATCTCTGAACATGATTTTAAAAAAATTAAAATTCCGAAAAAATAAAAAATGATTTTTCGAGGTCCAAAATCTTATGAGAGGCCTATAAAAAATTCAATATACCGAGCGTCCGATTGAGCTCCATACTGGCATAACGCTCAATTCCCTACTAATGAACAACTAAATAGAATATAACATGTTGGTTACACTGATTTCTGTTTCCACAACCAATCACAACGCATTTATAACTAGTGATGTAATTCGTGCCGGGCATGGGTGTGGCGCGCTAGTGTCCTTTTTCTTGAAAAGGTAAAACTGATCAAAATTTAACATTGGTTTAAATAGAAGCGTTTTTGTTTTTTAAATTTTCTGAGAAAACTATAGGGTTTAAAAAGAAATTCATCATAGCTTAATTTTTAAAAGATAAAATTTTCTATCCAGTGATATAAAATATTGTTATGTTTTCATCACCAGTAAATTTGAAACAATGTAAAAATGAGTTACCACAGTGGCACATTACCTACTCCATACCGGGTGACTACTTGATTCGAGCACCAAGCGCAAAAATCTTTTCCTCATAGAAATAAATTTCATATTTGAATGATATTAAGAACAATAAATGGCATAAATAATATTTATTTAATGCTTAAAAGTGTTTATCAATGAGATACACAATTCTAATTTATACTTTCATTGTCAAAAATACATATATGTTTTGAATTTATTCACCTTTTAGCTAATTTTTTCGCTTGGTGCTCGAATCAAGTAGTCAACCGGTATAGCAAATAACGATAATATATGAATACTGAATAAAACATCTTCATTTCATAATTCACTTAAACACAACCCCAACAGACTGATTACTGAACAAGTGTCAAATGATAAGTGAATAGTTTACTTCAAATGATTAATACTACAATAAACGATTCATTTCTATTGTTATCGGGGATGAAGATATAACAATGTTTATATCTTTGGAAGAGAAATTTTATCATCTAAAAAAAAAAGTTACAATGAATTTTCCTCTGAATGCCCTTATTTTCTCGTAAAATTGTATTTTGAACCATCATAAAACGGAATTTGGCAGGCTGTATGGCATTCAATAGGACACATGGTATATCATAAATCATTAAATTATTTGTCAGAGCAACAAAATAAAATAAGCCAATCCACACTATAGAAACAGGACTGAAAAATCTGAAATTGGAACCATAACTGGAACCAGAATTAAAAACAAAACCCAGGATCGAAATCAGAGCCAAATAAAAATGAAATGATCTTATTTGCGTTATTACTAGTTTAAATCCTCTTTCATCTCTCAAATTTGGTCCTGTATTTACATGCGATTAGACTGTTAATTTATGTGCTTCCGACTTTTAACCAAGGTATAATACCGAGTGCTGACTCAACAGTTAACACATACTGAAACCTTTTCAGATGTCGAAAGCACCGAAAATATGGACTCAAGTTTATATTTTTAATAAATTCAGTAAATTCACTACTGTAACTTTTTCAGATCTGAATTTCATAATAAAAAAAAAATAATACGATGTACTAAAAATGTGAAATTGTTTGGAAAATTTTCATTAAAAAAAGTTATAAAAATAAACAAATTACAAAATAATAGGTATTGAAAAATGACTAAAGTGGGTATTGTTAATTCAGCCAACACAATGAGCATAGCACTGTCGTAAACATACCTGAAATGATGCACTATCCGAATAACTGATTTTGAATTTTTTCAGGATTATCCAGCAAATATGCGGGCACAAGTCTTGGACTATTTTGAAACACCGACAGTTGCATTTATGCGGATCACCGAGGCGAACCTATGATGGAAAATAATTTCCAATGATGAAAAGAACTGCCCACTTCAAGCTGCAAATGTTGAATATACGTACTTCGAACGGTTTCTCATAACGTATATCCTGAACCGAAAAAGCTAACGGTCCATTCTGACGTAGGATGAATAAAGTGTCGATTTCCAATGCGATCAATTGATTACGACGTATGTCCGGTGGACAAGAGATCCTCCACGTTGTCATTTCGTACTACATATGTGGCAACTATATTGTTTTAGTGTCGCCACGATCACCTGAGCCATAATGTTATGATTAGGTATAAAATGTGCAGACGACGTGTTTTCTATAATGTGGAAGAAATAGGGTGAGAATTAAGCGAGGGTGAGATAATAACGCGGTGTTTTTCCGAACGACCGGTGGTATTGATCAAACTGATCTGAGAAATCGAATCGATATTCACATTTGATGAACTTTTTTGATGGGGTGGGGAGGCAAAGGTTTGTTCCTCAGGGCTTTGAGAAAAATTCGTTTTCATTAATTACATTATATCCGAAATTAAAATGTTATAAAAATAAAAGTTGAATACCGTAAACAGCAGTGTGAATACCTGTAAAAATAATACTGTAAATTATTATGATAAATACTACTAAAGAATTAAAAATATAAAAAGACAGAGAACGGAGCGAACCGAAAGGTTTCGTACCGATTTTGTCTCGGGTATCTTTTCCTTATGTACGTACGAATGCAGGAATTACCTTGAGTTTGTTACGATTATGACATTTATGACTTTGTTGAGTACATACTTATAAGTAGATCCGTGTGAACAAGTGATTTTTGCACCCCTACAACTTGCTGACGAATTGAATTGCTTTTTCTTGAAACTTAATCCAAAATTCTTGGATTCAAATACAAAATTACTTTTGTATCGAAAATGATATTAACCAAGTTCCATTCTTTAATAAACAACTTTCATGGTAAAAAAATCTTGAGAAATTCCTGTATTTTTATACAATTTCTCTTCTAGTAGTTCCAGTAGCTTCTTTAGTTGAACAAAGAGGAAAACCCTTTCAACACGTATACGTATTTATTTCGAAGAAAAAACAACACAAATACATAACAGAATATAAACAAAACATTGGAAAAATACAAAAATAAAAAAAATTAGGAAAATCGAAGATCAATTTAAAATATAATGAATAAACTAAAATATTCCTTCCGCAAAAAATCTAAAAATAATAAAATTCAACTTAAGAGCACATTCATTACGGTAACATAGCTCACAACATATAAAAATATCATATTTCAATTTCTTTGAAAATAATACGTACCATATACGATGTATATCGAATAATATTTTCGAAAAGCACATCAAAATAACTTTCCGTCCACTACCTACTATGATATAGGCTTAGATACAGACCTACTGAGAATCTAGCTCCTAAAATATTCTACAAAGTCAGTAAGACTGCGAAAACATAGTTACACTTTTTTGTTAATAGGACCACGAAATGAGAACAACAGGAAAACCAATATTTTTTTTGCTTGGGCATGTGAAAAATTTCAATTCAGTTCATCTCAAACTTTTTCATTAATTCGATGATTAAATATTATTTTTCCCAATATTTGTAATTCATTGAATACAAATTATATTGAAAACAATATTTAGTGATAATATTTCATAAATGTTCATTAAGGCTATACTCTTTGTTTACATTTTGACAAGAAGAGGTTCGTTTTGAACGTCAACTTCAATCGGTTATTTCTCCCTGCAAACGCGATACAATTTATTCCGACCAGTTTTATTTTATTTATAAATCTTTTAAAAAGACCTGACTTTTGAGATATTTTCGAATATTTCCTTTCCTTTTCATTTAAGAAGAGTTAAGTGGGTGAAAATTCGCGAGATACAGCAAAATTTTAAACCTTAATCATTCGTCTTAAAAATGACATATCGAAAATTTCTCGAAATACAAGTCTTAATCAAATTCTAAAGAAGATATTAAAAAAAAGAAATTGGAGAAAAGTTGAATTTCCATTTAGAAAAAACTGATCAAAAATTGGAAATTTTTATTGAAATTGGTCGAAATCGTTCGCTATAAGTACAACTCTTTGATGTATTCAGATCTTGAACGATCATTAAAATCGCACAAGTTCGTTCAAAAACGTCTCATCAAATGTAAACATGAAGTATCCCCTTAAGGTTATTCTCTTTGCTTTAATATTATATTTTGACAAAATCTAAAATTGCCAACTTATTTTCATAACGTAACAAAACTTCAACAGATTTTATCTTTACCGTATTTTTCAAAAATTTTCAAATTATTTCAAGTACTATTCTCTTCAAAGATGAACGTATTATTTATTGTGTATAAATTTGGTGTTATAAGCTCATGTTGTCACCAAAATTCTATATGTAAACAAAATCTCCTATAACGAGATTAAGTAGGAACACCTTTGACGGCTCACAAAAAGAAATTGAAAATTACTGCATGAGTTGGTGACATCAATGTTCAAGAAATATTAAGTAACATAATATATAATGAAAACACAGAGGACATTCTTCTGCTGTCATGAACTACAATTTTCAAACCAAATTCATGAAACACGTACCGAGAATGATTAACCAATTCCTGCAACATAAATGTTGGCTAGAAATTTTCTTTAAACATTTGATGAAAACAAGCAATCACTTCATTGTGAGGTCGCTCGTTGATTTGAATCATGCTCTGTCCTGCCATTTTGACTATTTTTCAACCACATCATTTGAACTTCGAAAATAGCGTCTTGTATTTTCTTCTTAACAATCGCTTGATGGTATTTTCCCTTAATGCTGCGAACTTCTGACGCGACGTAATCCCCAAACACGGAAAATTCGTCGCGTTCGTTGATACTTTTGGTATTTACTGGTGTTTCAAGAGCACTATGGTCTATTCTGTCACCATTTTTAATACGCTCCCAAGGTACGAACGCTGATAAACTAGGATCTCTTGATATTCGAATCGCAGATGGAGGTTCAACATCGAATAAAGGGTCATTCACACTGGAAAAATTATTCGGTTTGGGACATGGCGTAAATAACATCTCTATTTCGCCGACTCCATCGTCCTGCAAAATTATTACATATTATAAGATTAACTATTAGACATACAAGTGTTAAAACGCCTTCATTATGCAATAAAGCTCACATCTTCAAACCCATCTTGTCTTTCATTTTTTATATGAATTTCATCGCTGGCCAAACGTAATCTTTCCAAATTCACAGATTGAATTTGGTCCACTCTATTATCGGATTTTTCTAGCTCGTTTTCGACACAGTTACCATTAACCGGCAATTTAACTCCATTATTGATGTCGTTAATAAGCCTAGGGCAATGAAGTTCCCATGAATACAAGTTGTTTGTCTAGAAAATTAACGAAAATGAATGCTTCCGATGATTACAATACATGAATGATTTTATAAGGTGAGAATTATTCGAATGTTGTTTTACGTTTCTATTTTCTGGACTCCTACAATACGTGTGATCGCGACTTTGCTTCATCATTCTCGAGTTGAATTGAAGGTATTGAAAATCTAATAATGTAGCATTAAAGTAGCAAGGAAAATAAGGCGGTAATTCATTGAAAATCGCTTTCTTCGAAGTAATGCCTATTATTTAGGCATTATTTTTCAATGCCATCTTACCAAACATTCAACATCATTTTTGGAAAGTGAAGTATGCAATAAAAAATAATTAATAACACAATTCAATCAATTTGAATTTTTAAAGGTGAAAATAATTAAATTTGGAACACTTCATATAAAAATCACGATAGCAATCACCAGTCGATCATAAATACAACTTTGTTTGCATTATTTTGGATTTTGGATAAACCGCAAGGACGCAAACCTCAAGCTTTCAAAAAAATAAGGGGACACGCCATCTTGGTTCTTAAGAATTACTGAAATTTTTTGAAATTCAAAAAATAATAAATTATTTTATACTTATTTAATATTAATTATTCAGCACCAAAAAATCAAAAATTTAAACTAATGTTCGGCTAAAGATACTGGAGATGAGAAAATCGTGCGAGATCAAAGGCAATTTTTATTTTTAAATTTTTATTTTAAAATTTTTATTTTTACAATATGCTTATTGCAAACAGCGAAGACCAACTCAAAAGAAAATTCAAATTGAATATTTTTTTATTCCTATTGTTGAAAATTGAAATTTGACTCATTTTTTACCAGTTATCATTTATCAATAATTAATAAAATTATTATTATTAATATTATTATTATTATTTCTTTTTTTATTTTACCAAAATAAAATTACCAAACCTGTGACACTTATTAAATTCGACAGCTTGTAAGTGAAAGGTGAGTAAGTCGCAACATTATTTTATTTTCAGCAGGATTTCTTCATTTTGCTTTATTATAAAAGAAGAAGGAGGGCACCCCACATCGACATGGACATCTCACATCAATTCAAGCATGGCGCAGTGTTGTATTGTTTTGTGTTTCACTTAGCATGGGATTGATAGATGAGATACTGGAATTTTTTACCTAATTAGACCAACATTTGTATAAAGCGTCGGTTATAATGGCACTGAATTTTTCACAGAAAAAGTTGAACCTGTGTTTTTTTATGGAACCGTTTATAATAGTCAGTGAATCAGGCAATAAAAGATTCTCTAGGTTTCAGTGAAAAGTTGAAATATTTTAACTTTTCAGTGAATTTCTACGGAGTCAAACATTTGTTTGTTCATGTTACTCTGTTATCACTTCAAAGTAATGGGGATTTTTTGGATAGTTCTAGCCATTCCGTGAAAATTTCATTGACACAGTTAGTGCCATTATAACCGATGCTTAACTGAAATCTTTTATTGGTAATAAACTCATTCTGCTTGAGGAGATTTTTACGTGTTATGTAGGTATATTTTCAAAACTCGTACATTTTTTTTTTTTTTTTAACAAATTGTATGAAAGTGGAATAGATAATGTGTTGAGTAATTTAAACGTTCGATAGAAGTAGAACTTTTCTATAAATTGGTTATTTGAGCTTTATGTTGAAATATTAAATATGTTGTCTAAAAGTACTTACCTGATCACATTCAAACACGTAAGCGACACTTTCTTCATGTTTTGCCAAGTCCTAAAAGCGGGTTTTTAATTGTTATTAGGAAAAATTTAGTTACGAAAGATTCTTGTTAAAACGGTTGAGTGATGATTGAGTTTATCTTGATCGAAAATCTCCAATGTCAAGGTACTTTAACAAATTGGGCACCTCTGCAGTTATAAAAAGGGATTGCACTTTTTCCAAATAAAATAGTAATTAATTCGGCCTAAAATGGCTGAAATATGGATCCTTCTTTTAATAAAATGATATCAATAGACTACCTTTATGAATAGTTATTTCTTAGCTATTTAATTGCAAAAATAAGAAATACTAAAGAATCATTAAGGAAGGAAACTTTTGAGTTTTGATAGATATTCCAAAAAAAAATAATTACCTATTATTATTCATCATATTGAAATATCATCAGTTTCGTCATGCTTTGTGAAAGAAGTTCTTCGCTAAAAAAAAATAATAATAATAATAATAATAATAATGACTAATTTTTATGGCACAATATGGCGTGTATTTTATTCCTTTTTGTGAGCACTCTACACTGGCGCTACACACAGATGAAAGCACAGTTCAAAGTACTACGCTCAAACCACCCAAATAAACTTATATTCTTCATTCGCCTTCAGAGAGCGTACCTTCCTAAAAATTTTTCATTATCAAAAACCAAAACCAACCAGGTCAATAATTCACGTTTCCAGACCGCGTTCAGCGTTTCTTTGTGACTGTCGACCAATCAGATCGCACATAATCGGCACTCCAACAAACAGTATTTCGAAGGATTTGCGGCCATGTTGAGTAGGACTTTAACAAAGCTACAGGAAGGTTGGAAACATCAGTTTGTTGGTTTTAACACCTTTTACCATCAAGAAAGGACGTCATGGCTGAGCCGGCAGTAGAAAAACAAACGGAAAACCGCAAAGTTCAACCCAAGAAGCCGGTCATAGGTAAATTTCAGTAATTATTAATTGTATATAATGTGTGGTGCCTTTGTATAGTTTGTAACATGATACGAATTTACGGCCAATGCTGCACATGTGCTTTATTGCGTATCACGAGAAACTCAAAATTGTCGATTTTTTACACATCAATTGGGCTAAATTTTTTATGCTCTTTAAAGATTTGTGCTTAACCACTTTTCTGATGCTGAAAATTCGAACATTTCGTGAAACGAGGCGAATTTATTCTGTATGAGTCAAGCGAGATGCACGAGTTTGGGGCTACTTGGTGGGTAATTGTTACAGTGAATTTTCATATCTTTTTAGTAAGCTTGTAGTTGATTCGAGTTGGGAAAGTCTACAGAAAATAAGTATGTAAGTCTTCTCAACACACGATATCACCGATTTCCTTTCATTGTGTTGATCTTTTTTGAAGCAATTTAAAGTTAGGATCCTTACAACGCCAATGAAATGCATGAGGTAATCGTGGTTATGATCGCATGTTTTGTCGTTTCTGAACTCCGGACCGTAGCAATGATAGTTAAAAATAACGCTTATTGAAACAAGTTCACTGAACTCAGTTTCCTGTGATGCGTATACGGGTGGATATATTAACATGAGAATGCGAAACTTGTGTTTGTTTTCTTATTCGCTGTGAATTTCTGTTACAGCCGAAAAAGTCACTGGTGTTGTCAAATGGTTTAACGTGAAATGCGGATACGGCTTTATTAACAGGTATGTTAAAAATCCTCAAGCAGCCTTGCTCTGTGTTCACTACAGCTCATAATAATTTCGTATTTATTTTTCAGAAATGACACAAAAGAAGATGTATTTGTTCATCAGGTACGTGACGTAATATTGCCACAGCTGTGCAAATCCGTGTCGAATTTTCGTTCCCAAGGTTGAAAAAGATTTCGCTTATTCATCATCCCGTTTGATTTCAGACTGCGGTTATTAAGAACAATCCGAGGAAAGCAGTTCGCAGCGTAGGCGACGGAGAAGTCGTAGAGTTCGATGTCGTTGAAGGCGAAAAAGGTCACGAAGCGGCCAATGTAACCGGACCGAATGGGGAACCTGTCAAAGGTTCACCCTACGCTGCGGACAAAAGACGTGGTAACTATAGAAGTTGGTATTATCGTCCAAGTCCAAGAGCACCTCCCAACCAAAGAAGGCCGCCAGTTCCTCCTAGAGAAGGTACGTTTTATTCTTGGTTCGAGTGTTAAACGTACCGATCCGGAGGAGTACTCATATTCGTATTTCTTTTGCAGCCGAATATGATGGCTATGAAAATCGAGAAGAACGCGGAGACGCTGGCAGTCGTTCATTACCGCCGCCTCAACGCTATCGGAGGCGTAATTTCCAACCGAATTACTATCGTAATGGCGGCTACAGTTACAACCCCGGACGCCCACGTCGACCATTTCCACCTCCAGCACCTCGCAATGAAGAAGGCAACGTAAGGATATAGGATACTTCATGTTTTACTTCATTATTTTATAGCGATAATTCTTGACGTATTTTTATTTTGGTTGAAGGGCGATGATTACGCTAATATCGCTCCACCTCCCTTCCGTGGCCGTGGAGGTCCCCCACCTCGTGGATACTACCCTAATAGAAGAAATTTTCGAAGAAATTACCGGCAAGGGCCAAGACGTCCGATTTCGGAATATCAGGTGGGAATCGGTGGAACCGAGTGTGACATTATTTCTATACTTCGTGAATACTCAGTCGTTTAAATTTCAGGGTGACGGCAACGAAGGAGGAGATATTGGAGGTCCGAGGCGACCACGCAACCGTCGTTTCCATCCCCGCGGTGGAAGATCAGATAGACTTCCACGTAGCGTCAGTAGCGGGAAAAAAGTTCGTACCATCGATTTCCTAATAATTGAATCGATTAAGTCATTTTCTAATTTTTTTCCTCTCCTTTTTTCAGGAATCGCAAGAAGGAAATGCTGAAAGCAACACAGAAAGCAGTTCTTAAATAAGGATACAGAAAAGCAGCTTCATATAATTTACTTTTAATTTTTTTCTCTTTCAAGCAGAACACATCCCATCGTTCTGTGATTAAATTCTTTGTTTTACTTAATTTATTTTCTTTTAGTTTAAGAAGTAATATTTATTTGCGAAGCTAGTTTCATTTCCCTTCCGCTTTTTTTTTTATCATCGGATGTAGTCATCAAGGAGGTTGGTTTTTATTTTAATTTTTATTTACGCTAATACTTCCGAGAAAAACCAAGAGACCTTTAGTTGAAAACCTAAATTATGTACCGTTTTTCTTCCGTTTTTATTTATTTCCTTTTTATTCTTCTATACATCAGGTTTATTTATAAATCGTATTTATTTTGCTATCAAGCAATATAATTTCTAATGAAAATGATTTCTGAAGAATTTTATTTTTCAGTCTATTATGAAGTTAAGTTATTTATTTTATCGATGAGATGATATTTAGTGATTTTTTTCTCAAACAAACGTAATCTACATACAACGTGACCTAGAGTATATTTTAATTACGAAATTCCCTATCGTTTTGTTTTCGTTGAACTCTAAAATTCTTCATGCTCTGGTGTTTTTTGTTCATTGATAAAGACGAAATTGAACTTTTTTCGATTGCTGCAAAAATGATCGATTATTGAGACCTCAGTGTTGTAGTTTTTCTACATCATTTTTTTTAGAAATTGATCGAAATTTTGATTAAAATTCGAGCTGAAATGTCATCAAAAAACTTGCAAGTTCCCTTGATTTGTTTTATGTTCAGTGAAGGCAAGACTTGGAAAATTCTATATAATTGGTATATCTTCAGTGTAAGAAAAAATGACAGTATTTTGGAAAACGTGTTGGCTAAAGCCAAAGAAGTAAAGTTCAAATGATTAAATCATGGACTAAGAAAATTAAACATTTTTGAAAACTTTGTGAAATAAGTATGAAAATTTTATGTACTATCTAATAGAATTTTACATCAGATTCGTGAATATAATAATTTTCAAGCACATTCTCTAACGTGTATCTTCTACTATGCAGATGTAAATGAATAAACGATTCGCTTGTTTGCGTAAATGTAGAACGTTTGCTGCGAAGCTTTTTATATGGATGAAATTATATGGTGTTCTTGAAAAATTTTAATTTATTTGTTTAATTCGTTTTTTTATTTTTTATATTTGAAATTTTTTACCAAATTTTATGAAGCAAACGTTTACATTTTAATGAGCAAGCGACATACAAAGTTCACGTGTTGTTTATTTATTTGTTGTTTCTTTGGTATTTTTGTTATGTGTTGTGTGAGCACGAGTAAACTTGAGCTTGAAATTAATACGGAGTTCGCTGCAGGAAGTGTGAAGAATTATGAGAAGAGCTGTTAATAATATTGCAATTACTTAAATGAAGTACATAGGTACTTGAAAAATTACCAAAGCAGCTTAATCAGGTGTCGACCTCGATATTTTCATTTGAGGGGGCTAAGTTCAGTAAATCTGAAGAGAGTATTTGAAATACACTTGAATCTTGAATTATCTTTTTCCACCCTCAGTTAATTCAAATTAAAAACTTCAAAAATTGGTCATTCGAGATACTAATTAAAGTATAGGAGTTGTGTAATTTTGCCTTTAAATCCAGGAAATTCACACAGCGTGAAGAACTTTTATTTGAATGAATGCGAAAATTGCTTAGACGCAGCATGTATGATATAGTTTGTGCAAAATAAGAACGAGCAAACGTACGTTTTGGAGTCTGCTAGCCGGGTATTGTTGAAAACTGATAAATTTCGCGTTCAAAGTAGAAGGCGTTTCACATTGGTGTGTATTGATATTTTCTCTGACTAACAAATTTACATGAGTGCATCTTCAAGATCCTTGCTCTTTATTTTATGATACGAAATTTCAGATAAAAAATTCATTCTAATCTCTCGGATTTTCTTTCCTCTCATTTAGTCAGAAAAAATATCACCTCGGGAGAGTCAAAAACTTGGGTGTTTGCTCGGTGTGATTTGGTCGTTCTTATTTTGAACAGACTATAATAAAAACTAAGTAATCTAATTTTAGGCTAGGTTAGTAAGGATGGCTATAATAAAAGAGCGAATTGCAAAAACAATAATATATCACAGTTGATTACTTTTATTATGATTTTGTAAGACGACGAAAAAAACCTTCATAATGAAAAACTAATGGTTCAGTAGAAATTTGTCACATTTCATTAAATTCAATTTCAAGGAAGTATTTATTCCCTAATAAAATTCACTTAAGTAAGTTGACTTAGTGGGAAGAAGTGCATAGGTAATTATGCACTTTGCATGTGCATATAGATACAGTTTGTCGCATTTCTCTTTTTAAAAAGACCAAAATTGAATTCTTAAAGTACTCTAGGTATATTTATTGTTTGCTAATCTTTCCTCATCATTTTTTAATTAGATAGATACCCCAAAGGCTGTGAGGGATTTAAGGAAAAACACCCAGTCGGCAAACGGACCCAACAAACGAACGACCATTCTTTTCTTGCTGAGTTTTCAACTTGAAAACGATAGCTATTACAGCCTACCTGAATTGGTAGGGGGAGGGTGGGGTCTTCAAATCTTTGCGTTTCAGATCATTTGTAATTATCCGTCATGTCCAAATTTTGTTTTTTTTTTTGCTCGTCACAATAAAAAACATACATTGGTATCACAAAAAAGAAACATCCAAGTACCAAAAAAATCAAGCAAGTAATTAAAAAAAATGCAGACCTTTTTTCACTTCTTTAATTTTTTGTACTCCATCCCCACTCTTTGCAGGGTGTTTTAAGGAAAATCGAAGTAAATTATTTTTTATTGTAAAAAACATAATATCTTTGGAAATAAAACGTGAACTTATATTTAGGTGAGTAACAATATAATAAAGTAACTTTTGTTATCAATGTAATTAGCCTAAGGTAGGTACATAAATTTTAAAGCAGTCTCCAAATTTTCACCATAAGTTCATTAATTTGTTCGCGCTCATGAACTTCGCTGCTTTGGTCTGTGGCAGAATAATGATTTTTAAGTAAGTAACCATGAATCCACATACTTTAAAGACCCCCATGACCTATTTTTAAAAATCCCAAAATTTTTGTAAAAGTTACCAAAATTGATTTTTTTCAGATTCTCTCATTTTTTTTAAGCTTTTTTAATTTTTCGATGTTTTCAAAATTTACTTGAAAAAAAAGCCCTGAAATATGCATCCATGCTAAGAGAAAAGAAGACCATGTATGTAAGTACCCTACATTAAAATTAATCACTTTCAAAAACCGAGTCTGGCCTTTTTTTTCACTGCAAAGAGATACGTTACGTTTGATTATTCAGGGGGTCTTTCTAGCCTGGGCCCGCCGCATGAGTCGGGGTCTTTGCCTTTGCCAAACGTTCAATCCGTCACTGCCCAAAGGCGCAAAGGCCATCTAAATTTTCATACAAGCTTTCTCCACACTGGTGTTCCCAGTCACTTATTTGGATTTTTAATTATTAATGAAAAATCAAGATAATGGAAGAAATAGTATATTAAGTACTTGCAAAATTATAAAAGGTAGGTCTTTGCTGTTCGAAGTTGCTAGAAAATAGGAAGAATAATAACTGTTTTTTTCAGCTTGTTCATTTTCGGCGTGAAAGGTTTAGAATTTAAGTTCGTTTAGGCCTTTAGAAGTTTACTAAAGTAACAAGAATAATGTTACCTGCGTTAATTTTTATTTTAAAATCTCAAACGACAGCTTTTGTCGTGTGTGAAATTGTGAAGATATGAAACTTTGGATTTCGGATCGTTATCTAGATACCTTGTATGTAATCTCTCACTATAGGTACTTTGGAGTTATACTTATTTCTTGTATTTACAAATCTTTGTATTTGATAGCATCACTGCGAGTAAAAGTAAAAATATTTTCATTTCTACTTTACTCTTTTCAGCGTTGGCTATTAAATATTCGATTATAGTACTGATATTTAACTTGTGAATACCGAGTGTAAAAATTCGGCATTCTGTATTATTCAACTATAAGCATCTACGAGTAAGTATTGAATAAGTTAAATCATCTAATCAAAAATCGATGTATCTGTATTAAATTTTCATTCGTTTCTTTCAAAATATAAATAAATGTCTATTAGAGCTACCAAAATGTGTAAGACACCCAAGCGATCAATGAAATCGCACCCCTTGGTCAGTCGGTGAAGAATAGAGACGCTACCGAATTGTTCATATTTTACGATTTATTTGGTTTATTTCGGTACTAATACAGTATTATTCATGTTAATTTGTATCAAGTTCTGTGTCGATGGGTTTAGCTTACAATATGTTATTCATAGAGAACGAAGATTCAGAAGAACGATATCAACCACAATTCTTTGTTATTTCAGAAACAGTGTTGACTTTCAATATCACCATGAAATCAAAAAAGAAAAGAGGATCTCGTTTCTTTTCTGCTATGTCTACTTTCTTCACAAATACCGCTTCGGATACGTTGGAATCGAAACAAGAACCCTCTCAGCCGAAATCTAGTCTTCAAAAGAAACCTGGTATATGCTCTGCTCTAATCGAAGTAAGTTGTAACAATAATTCTTCAAATCAGCTTTCATTAAATAAACTCTGATATTTTAATTGAATCAGGACTATGCTCCAAAAGGGAAACCAGTTACGAGAAAAAAAGAAAGCTTCATCGATGCCTTGGATGAAATCGAACACCCGGACAAAACCACTTCGACTATGAATTTTCAAGTGAAAAACGACTTGAAGGAAGAAATTCCGATCGTGGTGAAAGTAAATGGCAGCCTTTCGTTGAATAATCCATCACCAGTCACCCATACAGTTCCTTCAACGAAACAACCATTCGAATGCGATTCTTTCTTAGCCCAGTTTCTAAACCAGGGTGATAAAGAATCGAGAAGAAATTCATCAGTGATTTTCGTAGACGATAAAGACGATTCGAAGATAGAGAGTATGGTAAGATATTCAGACGTGAATGGCTATCTAGCTCTGGTAAAGAATGCTGTACGCGTGTTCATTTTTTCAGTGTTTAGACAAATCTGTAGATCCGTTTAGCAAAGATATGACGACTACTCTTACACGCTCTCAGGTATTGAAATTTATTTTTGTCAGGTTCGAATCGTCAGGTCGCATAAAGAACGAGTTAAATTATTTGTTACGGTTTTATAGTCTGTTAATAATAGCGCTAAACATTCGCTCGCTGGTACCGGAAGTACCCCACGATGTGAACGTATCGATGTTAAGCTCAAGGTTAATATGAATTTATTTTCTAAAACTTATACCTTAAGGTTTATTTCTTTATTACTAATGAATCAAATTGTGTGTCACAGATAACAGAAATGGAAAGCATTGTTATTTCTGATGATGACGATGTGGATACGAAACTTCATGAAACAAATAATATTTCATTCAAATCACCCGGCTCTTCTACCTCTAAAGCAAAGCAATCCGAGGTTGCAAAACGAGCTTCTAAAGAAAGAGATGAAATAATGATTTCGGAAGATGCAGAGTCTTTCAAGTGCTTATTATGTGATATATCTTTCCATTCCAAACGAAACTATGATCGCCATTTAGTGGAGCACAAAAGGTGGGATAAACGATACAAGTGTAGCGTATGCGGTAAAGGGTTCTACTGGAAAGGATTTCTTGTCCGCCATTTAAAAGACCATTTATCTTCTAGTCAATATGGCAGCGGCGAAACCCAAATAAAAGTAGGTATTTTTTAGAGTAGTTCATTTATGATACCTGGATGGCTAAACAGCGGAATCACCATTAGTAGTATTCAGTACTGTAAAAACATTGCGCGAAGGCAAAATATTGGATTTCCTATATGACCCTGTACATATTTTATCTGTTCTTACAGCATAATTTTCAAGTAGGAATTTTTTTTCAATAACTGAATGGAATAAGGATATCATTGGCTTTATAAACATGTAAGGTTTTCGCAATATTTACAAAATATAATTTTTCCGAAATTTTTAAAGATGGAAAAATGAAAACACAAAATATCCTGAATTTTTGGCTTACCTATATATTTTTTTTTTCATGAAAAAAATCTTCAAATTGCAATGTAAATGAATAATAAAATTTCAGATTACTTGGAATTTATTTTTAATAATAATAAATTGTTATTGTTCAACACTCAAAAACTGCATTGAACATATTGTTAAGAAAATTCTTGGTGGAAATAATTTCTTTCAGTGAGCCTGAAAATTTTTTTATGTAATTTAAAGATCACTCGGAAATTTTTCATACATGTAAGCATAGCGTAATGGAAGATTTTTACTTCACTATGACCGCCTTTGTATAACTCGTGTGAAACTCACATATCACACCTATTCTACTAGCTGAAGAGAGGTGTAAAAGTTGGAAAAATTTTTTTCACCGTGGTTTTGATGAATTTCGAAAATTTTTATCTGATCATCTATGACAGAAAAAAATAGGCTGTTTGTATCAAAATGTAGAACATAAAATGTATTATTATAGATTAAAAAATAGTAGCAGTACAGGGATTTCGTAAAAGAAATAATGAATAAGTTTAAAAAACGATAAGAAAAATTCGCAATTTTTCGCAAATAATATTGAAAAATGCTCCATTGATCTCCATATTTTGAACATTTTTTATATGCTATCTACCATTTCATTCTTCTTCACGTGCTCTGAAATTAAATCTATGAAAAATAATAGAATAAATTAAAATATTTAAATTAATTTTATAATTTAAAATTAAAATCAAATAATTACATTCATAAGAATAATACATAGATGAATTGGCAATTATTGATTTTTTATCAAAATTAAAAAAAAAAAAAAATCAATATTCCAAGACGGGGTGTTCTGGAAGTTGCCAGTCAAACTTCGTCATTCGGTAGTATGCGATGAGGCGAGTAAGAAATGTTGTGTACATAATATAGTCACTTATCGTGTTACCTATTTCATGAACTGTTGTGCGATGTTATTTGCCTAGCCTACAATCTAAGGAACATATTTTATTTGATTAACTTAATCTCGTGCCAGCGTCTTCCGGAACACCCTGTATATGTTAAATTTATAAAAACACGTATAATAAAATTAAAATTGAATCTGAGTAGCTCTCCCTCTAAATGCCCCATAAAAATGATGGAAATTTTTCTTGCAAATATTTTTAGCTGAGTTTCAACTTGAAAAGGATAGCTATTACAGCCCACTTAATATGGGAAGGGGGTCAGGGGAGGATGAGTCTTCAAATCTTTGCGTTTCAGACCATTTGCAATCATCTGGCAAATGTTCAACTTTTTGATATATATATATATATTTTCCCACACGTAGCACTGGCGGGTATGGACTCTTCTTAAAAATGCGAAAAAGTACTTTTTGTTTTTTCGATATAATTCAAAATGGCGGATCACTCAAATTTTGAGCGAGCCTGAAAAAGGGGCAAATAGCTCAAATTTTTTGCTTTTGACCTCAAATGAAAGAATAAATTACGGACACCAATAAATCCGAATTTCAATTTCTTACGCATACTTAAAGGGAATTAAAGCAAAAAAATGGCTTTTTGAGGAATTTTTAAGTCATGAAATTACTTGAATTTTCCTTATCTCCTTAGCGAATCCACCCAGAAACGTCAAATTTTGTGTGCACGGTTAGTTGGTGACTAGAATATGATCACTTGAATTTGGATCAAAATAGATCCAAAATGGCGGATTATTAAAATTTGAGTTCAGCTTGAGGAGCCTTAAATTAGTAAAAATGTAATTAATGCGAACTCGTACGATTATTGGAGATAAGAAGTATAATATATTTCCAATTCACCTCCATAGATGATGTTGGAGGGGATAAGGAGTGTTTATTTACCTCAAAATGTAGTGAGGGTACATGAAGGGTCGAAAATTTTTTATTGTGGGTTCATATGATAAAATGAGCCCAAGTGAATGCCCTATTCTGATTTTTCTTCTCAAGTGAATTTAGAAGGGAATTAGAGCCAAATGGGCTTTTGAAGGGGAAATTACTATACAGGAAATTTTATGAATTTTCTATACTTCCTCACCAAATCGACCTAGAAAGGTCAAACTTTGTGTGTGAGTTTAGTTAGTGACTGAAATATGATCTCTTGAATTTAGGCTAAAATGGACGCAAAATAGCTGATTATTAAAATTTTAGTAGACTTAGTATTGGGTGTGGCTGATGTAGCTTGCATTGTTATTTTCAAACCTGAACAAGCCCAATTTAAAAACTCCATGGCTGCTTATGTTTTTAAATTTTAATAGCTTTTCAACAATAATTTTCAGAAAACCGTAACATTCTATATTAGGTATATAGATATGACTGAAATTGATGAAAATCACTTCAGTATCATTGATTTAATAATTATTGTGCCTGTACCCGTACGTTACGTTAATTTATTACCTATATTAACAGTTGTGAAAAATTGGGCTATGCATCGTGGATTAAAAGTGCGTGTATCTGTAAAGTCGTGCGATACCACCTTTGCCTTCGGTTCATGCTGTAACTTTTCGCACTCGTAAACGCGCACTTTTAAGTGTTAATCCTTGTTGCCGAATATACTATTTTACCTTAAATTTCTAGAAATATATTTCTCCATCACACGAGAAAAGTATTATATGGTCCTGGTAAGTAGGAAGTATTCACACAATAATACGTGTAGAAATGCAGATAAAAATTTTATAACAATGAAAATCTAATGATAATTTTTTTCAAATTAGCCTACTTGGGATTTGTACAGGGTTATTTAAGTTGAATATTTTACTTTTCCGCGTACTAGCTTCTAAAACTTGATGAATTTTACCTCGATAAGCTGAGTCACCCATCTAGGTATTATCTGGATATTATGAATAAACGTCCCCATATTTAAATCATGAACCAGTTAAACGTAAATTTTTATTTTTTATGCATTTAACTTATGTATACATTTTTTCCTTGTTTGAAGGATAATAACGATCCTTTGCAATTAGAATTGAAAAAAGTCGAAGAATTGGATCTGGATGGCAAAAACGATGACCGTATTAATGAACAAAACAAAGCATCCGAAATGAGCGTCGATTCGAATAAATCAACTTTGGTAAAACTGATCCACGATATCAACGGAGGAGTAATCAACTTAGCGTGCGGATATTGCGAAGAGTGTTTCCCGTCGCAGAGAGCATTGGTGAATCATTGTCGTACTCATATGAGTGATCGACCATTCATGTGCAATATTTGCGGTACATTATTCCAACAAAATGCAGCTCTGGTGTATCATACGCGTATCCATTTTGATATAATACGCAGTCGCCAAAAGAGAAAGAATAATGTACCCTATATCAAATATGTATTGAAATTACATTCTTGTCATGATTGCAATCGATCATATGTTTCGTGGCCAGCTTTAAATCAACACAGAAAAAATGTTCATGGCGAATCGTGTGATAATTCGGTGAGTATTAGGTCGTCAAAGTTACTGAAAAAGTGAACCTGTTATTTTTTCAGGTTATCCTCAATAATCGTATGAGGCTATTATTTACATTTTTAGTAATTTGAGACTCCTCAGGCTTTTCTTTAATTTTGAAAATCCGTCATTTTGGATACGTTTTGGGCGCAAATTCAACCTGTAATATCTTGTTACGAAACTAACATCACACAAAAAGTTTACCTTTCTAGGTTGATTTGATAAAATATATAAACTTGGATTATTTGAATTTGTTAGCATAAGAATCTTAAGCCTGAGCGGTCTCCGAAGTGAAAATGTAATATGGATAATAGTTTAATTTTTTTTTTAGGAAGAATTAAATGAAGAAAAAATTGATCCAGTAAATAACGTAGAGGCTGATAATGCTAAAGTCATCGATCTCTCATGTACATCTATACCTTGCCCAGATGTCACTAACGAGCAACCATCGAGCTCCGCTGGTGCCTCTAAGAAATATTTCTGCTACCAATGTAAAGAAACATTCCTATCGCAAATACTTTTCAAAAAACATCCTTGCTGCAAGCGCAACTGTCCAAAATGTGGAGAACCGTTTAAATCGAAATTCCATAAAGATTCTAGTACGTACAAGTGCTGTCTGTGTGAAGACCCTTTCACTTTTATTGGAGATTTGAAAAGGCATCTCCTTACCCATCTAGATTTTCCAACTTCACATGTCTGCGATAAATGCGGTAAAATGTTTAAATTAAACAAAGCCTTGATTCGTCATCAAAAAATACACGGCGAGGGAGGACTTGCGAGTAGATTTCGTTGCCAAACTTGCGACAAAGCTTTTCGATGGCGTGGGAATTTACTTCGTCATGTTCAGGTACACTTGTCTGCCCGTCAGTACCAGTGCAAAAATTGTTACGAATTCTTTGCTTCCGATGTAGACTTATTGAGACATAAGTTTCAGTGTAATAAGCTTTCTAAAGCTAGTCGTTTTAAGAACGAAGTTAAAGTGTATAATTGCGAAGTTTGCGACGAAGTTTTTTCCGAGGGATTGAAATTTCGTAAACATTATTTATCGCATTTTGGTATTTCGACTTCAATTTTGATTTCGCCGCGTTGAATTTTTTTTGCATTTTTTGGTTAAATGATGTTACGTGTTACCAATGATATAGAAAGTATTGCGCAAAGTTTGAGCACAAACGTAATAGCCTATGGTGATCATTGGAATATTTGAGGTAGGTGAGATAATTTGATTATTAGATTATATTGTTTTTCACTTACTTGTACTTACTTGGTACAAGTTGGTGATTTTTCACTGCCTATATTCTTATGATAATGTTATTATTATTCTTAAGTTAAAAAATTTACAGTTGTATACAGTGATGCTCACACTCCTGAAAAATTTGCGTGCACTCCCCTTCCCACTCATTTCATCTTTGAAGGAGTGCGCTTCCATTGTTACTCTTTTTCTAAGGAAAGGAGTGCACCCATTTGCACCTCTCACTCCTGGAGTTTTCACCCCTTTTCTTTTTTCTTAAAGAGCTAGTCAGCCACCAATGAACCATTGCCACCAATAGCTGAAAAGCAGTCATTGCAATATATTTTTTTTTTTTGTAGAAAAGGGAATCGAAAGATATTTAATTATTACGACACCTCTGCGGAAAAAGGGCCAATCTGCTGAAAAAATATGCTTCTAAACTAGAATAGTGTATTATTGCTTCAAATATAGGTGCAGTAGAATGGAATTATTATCGATGTATAGGTTGTTTATTTGAGCACCAGTTACAAAAAAAAATTACTGGCTGAATCTTCTGCTAAATTGATTACGAATTTGATGAATATATTAATTAGTACATTGGCCCTTTTGCCCTTCTCCATTTCACAATATAGTACTGAGTGAAGAGGGCCAATCTGCAATTTTTTTAAGTTATTAGGGCCAATCTGCTGATTTAATGTAATTGTTAGGTCCAATGTAAATTAATTGATGAAAAAAACCATGAGAAATCGCTAAAAACACGTTCGTTTTATGTCATTATTTCTAAAATAAAGTAAGTATCTATTTAAGAAAATGAAAATAAAAAGAAGTAATGGAATATCGCGAATAAATTTTTATATTAAAAATCGTCTTCATCGCTTTCTTCGACGTCAGTTTCTGCCAGAGCATCTTTTACGGTGACAAATTTTCTAACAGTAGACGAAATGCTGGAGCCGTTTCGAGGGAGATGTCCCTTCAGGCAATATATGCCCAAAAACCTGCGAAGTACGGAGTAAAAATATTTGGAATTTGCGATTCGAAAACTTATTATACCATGAAAATCGAAATTTACGTCGGTCGGCAACCAGAAGGCCCATTTCAAATCAGTAATAAGCCAGAAGATATTGTAGAAAGATTGGCAAATGCGTATAATGGTACAGGGCGCGTTATAACGGTAGACAATTGGTTCTCATCAATCGAGTTAGCGGAGCGATTAAAAAATAAGAATCTATTTTACTTAGGTACGATAAAGAAAAACAAAAGAGCAATACTACCATTCTTTGTTACGAAAATGAAAGAACGGCCAATATATTCCTCCACATTTGGGTTCAATCAATTGGGAACATTGGTTTCGTATTATAATAAAAATCGAAAATTCGTCCTTTTGCTCTCCATCATGAAGGAACACACGCAAGGAGATATTCAAGAATCGGATATCGAGCGGCGTCCCAATATGATTGCACAGTATAACAACACGAAAGGCGGAATCGACGAAGTTGATAGGTTGAAGTCTTATTACTCAGTTGGTCGAATTTCTTGCCGATGGCCACTCACTATGTTTTTTGGACTCCTCAACATTGGCTGGATTAACAGTTTCATCTGGTTCAGAAAAAATACGAACAGCAAAATTACGAGGAAAGAATTCTTAAAAGAATTGATTTTCCAGCTATGTAGGAATCACGCAAGGAGACAATTGAACATCAGGCAAATACCGGTATTAACAAAAAGAAGAATTCGTGGAATTTTTCCAGCTGTAGAAGACAACATACCTGCTCAACCAAGAAGGGAATCTGAAGAAGGACGTTGCTATTTATGCGATTCAAAGAAAATCGAAAAAGTAAGACAAAATGAGGAAGTTGAGGACAAGTAAATAATCCACGTCTCACCAATTCTTTTCCTCTAGAAGTAACAGCAGTATGACCACCTCTAAAGCGTTCCATTTTTCTTTGGAGTCTTTGTAATTATTTATTAGGTAATTAATAATTTACATTCATAACATTCACATTCGTTTTGTTTTCAGCCAAAAGTTTATTATTTGCTCCGGTGGCCGCTAATTGTCTTTTTTGTACCACTCAACGAACAAACAGCAGAATTATATATATAATAAAGAAAACAAAATTATTATTATTTTTTTTTTGTAATAGATGAAATATGGAAGAGGCAAAAGCTGGCATATCATTCGTTCGCGAAGACAATTAGGACAAAACTGAATCGTGTGATCCATTTTATATATAAAATTCCTGCAGTTACAACATTTTGTCTTACTTTTTCGATTTTTCTTTGAATCGCATAAATAGCAACGTACTTCTTCAGATTCCCTTCTTGGTTGAGCAGGTATATTGTCTTCTGCAGCTGGAAAAATTTCACGAATTCTTCTTTCTGTTAATACCGGTATTTGCCTGATGTTCAATCGTCTCCTTGCGTGATTCCTACATAGCTGGAAAATCAATTCTTTTAAGAATTCTTTCCTCGTAATTTTGCTGTTCGTATTTTTTCTGAACCAGATGAAGCTGTTAATCCAGCCAATGTTGAGGAGTCCAAAAAACATGGTGAGTGGCCATCGGCAAGAAATTCGACCAACTGAGTAATAAGACTTCAACCTATCAACTTCGTCGATTCCGCCTTTCGTGTTGTTATACTGTGCAATCATATTGGGACGCCGCTCGATATCCGATTCTTGAATATCTCCTTGCGTGTGTTCCTTCATGATGGAGAGCAAAAGGACGAATTTTCGATTTTTATTATAATACGAAACCAATGCTCCCAGTTGATTGAACCCAAATGTGGAGGAATATATTGGCCGTTCTTTCATTTTCGTAACAAAGAATGGTAGTATTGCTCTTTTGTTTTTCTTTATCGTACCTAAGTAAAATAGATTCTTATTTTTTAATCGCTCCGCTAACTCGATTGATGAGAACCAATTGTCTGCCGTTATAACGCGCCCTATACCATTATACGCATTTGCCAATCTTTCTACAATATCTTCTGGCTTATTACTGATTTGAAATGGGCCTTCTGGTTGCCGACCGACGTAAATTTCGATTTTCATGGTATAATAAGTTTTCGAATCGCAAATTCCAAATATTTTTACTCCGTACTTCGCAGGTTTTTGGGCATATATTGCCTGAAGGGACATCTCCCTCGAAATGGCTCCAGCATTTCGTCTACAGTTAGAAAATTTGTAGGTGTATATGATGATCCACAGTTCTGGTTGAAAATTTCAACTATGTCGCGGATATATGTGCCATCTTATCCAATTCTTTTCGCTGATCCCTTGTTTCTATGTCGTCGAATCTCATTGCGCGGAGTAAGAACGCGAATCTCTTCTCAGACATCACTACGCGGAAAAATTCAATTCCTGTCCCATCTGTTTTCCATAAATCGCTAACTCTTGTATGTGAAACTTTGCTAATTCCTGCTATGTATAACAGCCCTATAACTGCTCGCATTTGACTTCGCCTGTGTTGACCGCGTCGCGCTCCCGACTAAATCGAGGTCGTAATTGAGCGATTTTTTTATTAGTATATTCAGTTAAATTACGCAGGATGTTGCTCGTAAACATAAGACTCCTAGATCGAATTACTGAGTCGGCCTCTTCTCCTCGCTGGGTCAGCTGCGGCACCCGTAGCACTGAAGTAGTCAATGGCTGCTGTACAGGGTAATAATACCACTTTGTACCATCTCTCCCTTCGTAGTAAAGTGTATTCGTCTCAGCAGTCTCAGGAATTATCTCGTCATCTTCACTCTGTTCACTTGCTGTGTCATGTTCTGAATTTTCACAAAGATCATCGTCGTTTATGATGCTTCCTTCTGAATCGATGTAATCATCTTCATTCTCGAGTACTTCCAACGCTTCATCCAAATAACTTTCTTGGCGTTCCATTTTCTTGTTAAGTTCTTTGTTTTAGGTGATCGTTTTCTTTCGAAGGGAATATTCGAACTAATTTTTTTTTGAAAATCAGTCACCTACCGAAGTGAAATTTCGTGAATTTAATGTTTAGCAATCAAATTAATTTTGCTTAGAAACTTGAATAAAAATTCGATAATTGAAGATGATGAATATGTATAAGATTTTCTTACGACTATTTTAGTTAGAGACGTGGTGATAGAATTTTCTAGTTAAGGAGACGATGAAGAAGTTTATAATGAAGTACTCGAGAACGAAGATGAAAGGAAAGATGGTACCTAGTGGAAGCATACAGCCACCATCCACGGGTACCACAGTTGACTTAGTAATTCGATTTCGAAGTCTTATGTTTGCAAGCAGTATCTGCGTTGTCTAACTGAATATACCAATAAAAAGTCGCTCAGTTACAACGTCAGTACAATCATGAGCATGATGCAGTCAACGCAGATGAACCAAAAATGCGAGCGGTTTACAGAGCTGGATTTTTTTTGACATTATATACCTAAAAAACCTACAATATATGGTATGAAAATCTTTAGAATTTGTTTCATTTGATCTAATAATATAAAAAGCGGGGATTCCCCGCTTGCGACTAACGGAGTTACAAAATTTGAATTTTAATGATTGCTGGGTATGCAATTTGTTGTACATCAAAGTATAAATTGTAATATACTTCTTTCAACAAGGCGAACACAATCCTGCAAAAAGCGGGGATTCCCCGCCACGTGATCGATCGCGGGTTAACCAGCTATAGGTAGTATGGAACCAGGATTGGAGATTAGTACCAACATATAGCTTAGCCCGCAAGTAGTTGCTTGCGAAGTTTTAAAACTTTCTTGGAAGAAATGTTTGCAATTAAAAAAAAATACGAAATACTTTATAGTCCATTTCAATTTTCAAAAATACTACATAATTTAGAATTGTTGAAACTCCTTCAAAAATAAAGATAGGCAAAAAGGTATAAAAATTGTTTTTTTGCAAATTTTTCTCTGTGATATTCGGTACTTAAATGAACAATTTTAGTCAAATTAAAAAAAAAAGAATTTTGGAAAAATTTTAAATCATTGTAGCTCCTTCAAAAATGAAGATAGGCAAAAAGTGTATATCACAAATTTTTTTGTAATTTTTTTTTCTATCATCCTAGATACTTAAATCAGTAGTTTCACTTGAATTTTAAAAAATATTGTACGTTGTACTTTCACGTACATGTGGTTGCATACGATGAACACATAAGGGGAGTGAGACTAGGCGCAAGCAACTACTTGCGGGCTAAGCTATATGTTGGTACTAGTCTCCAATCCTGGTTCCATACTACCTATGGTGGGTTAAGGGTGCTGTTACTGATAATGAAAAGGTGATGGTTTTGAAATAAACATTGATGATATTATGTGATTTTCAATTAATGGTATCAAATTTCCTTTCAATGAGATGTTTTTATTACAGTTACTTTTGTTATGATGTCTTAGAATGGCGTACCTTCTGACCAGCAGAAGGGTTGAGGTCATTTTGGATTGTTGAAGTATATTAACTAAGGTTTGAAATATTCGTTTTAAAAGTTGACACTGTATGTCACTTTAACACCACGACACTATACTAATATTCATCAACATTTACTTAAAAAGTTCAAATGCGTTAATTTATTTTCTTTCTTTTAGTCTATGGTGAACGAAATACTTACTGTAGCTTTTTCTTACGAGGAAGATTCGACATTAAATTAGGTTAAAAATCGTTGGCAAACAATGTGGAAAGCGAACCATACTAGTAAAGAAGGTTCAACACGAGAGTTATGAAACTTCAAAAAAAAAAAATTATTCGAAATGATTTGAAAATTCCATTTTCAAATAATGTCCAGAGGTGCGGTGACAGTAACTTTTTGATGAGTAACTCATCAAATGTATTTTTGGGGGGAAATGAAAAATTTTCCCTCCTCCACCCCAAACAACAATCTCTTCCCCCCCCCATATTCAGATTCATATTCATAGCACAAAAAATTATAATTCTATGCAATTTTTACCATATCGACAATAATCTGAGAATAATTTCTTCTTACTGAACCTGAGAATATGAGTACCATCGTCCTTAAGAAATGATATTTCATCAAAATTATTGTTCCAAAAATCAGGAAAAGGTTTAATATTTTGTCTAAGAATTATCACTTGTAAACTTTTAGACATTCGTGAAGCTCTTCACCATTCATAGGTACCATCTTGTCGAGTGGTTTCACGATACCAAGAACTTTAAACACAATAGATTGAAAATCTTTCCGTATTCTTATTCAAACATCATTTCTTAATTTTTACTTATGAAAAGAGAAGATGCCATTTGTTATCAGTTATAACTTATATTTACGCTCTCATTAAAATTTAAAACGTTACTCCATGCTGAAAATTTTTTTTTTTCATAAAATAGAGTGTTGAAATATGTGACTCATATATAAAGTAATACCTGTACTGGAACGGAGAGATTTTAAATTTATGTAAAGTACCCCCTTATAACTGGCCAAATTGATTGTGAAGGGGGCCCAATTGAAAGAAATTCTCATATTTGACAATAATATAAAGACTTCAGGGCAATAATGTAATGGAACTGGGTATGTACTGTAATAGACATTAGCCAGTCAATTATAAAAAACGCGAAAATATGAAGACTTCCACCCCCTCCTCTTACTTGACCTCTACTCTCTATATCAGGTAGGCTGTAGAAACGATGTGAGTAAATATATTATATCTTCGTTTGTTTCAACTTGAATTTTATCATTTCCATTTTTTTCTGTGCTATTTATCATAAAATAAATATAGTCTCTATAGCTTCAAATTAGTTGTAGCCACTCGCGAATAATTCTCTCTTGGTTTAGTTTTTCTGTTTATATTTCTTTTATGAAAGAGTAGGCAGTGTTACATCGTGTGATTCAGAGCAGTTATTACTGTACAACGTTGTTATTATATATTACATTTCATGTACATATTGAATGAAGTTAAAATAAGATGTTAATTTTTTTCAGTTCGTTATCGCTTTTGTTAATGTTTCTTTTGTAATATAAGTGATTAGTCATCTGTACTATTTTTATTGTTTTAATTGTGCACAAATTATATCATTTGGTAGTTATTAACTAATAAGACTCATCATATATCATCAAGTGACATAATGCACATTTCCATTTTGCATTGAAATTTGCACCAGTTGTTCTTGTATATCGTTGAATACGCGATGTGGTGGATAAAGGAAATTGACTAAAGAGTCTTGTAGGTTTTGTAAAGTCTGTGTTTTTTCTTCTATTGATTTACTGACATCCTGTTTAACCGCATCGATGTCATTTTCAATTGATGATACTTTCTGAAAAACTGAGATACAGGACTGTAAACAGTTTTCACACACATGTTTGTCTAGATTATCTCTGTACTCGATTAGTCTATCGCATGTTTGACACCTGGAAAAATTTAATCGTGAAAATTAGTCTTGAATTTTCAAGTCTCTACTTGAGCTGTACTTACTTTAATAAGAATACGTCATCTTTTAAAGCATCGGCTGTAGGCCAGTTTTGTAGACAAGAACAACACTCGCATTTAAACCAATAACGTGAGAGTAGCTTTTGCTGACGCTCTGTTGTATTATGCTTGGTAAACACCGGTCCGTAATTATCACCTACCACTTCGTTCGCTTTCAACGGTCGTACAGCCTTTACGATTAGTTTAGTTCCAATGAAAAATCTGAAATCAGTGGTGATTTAAATTTTCTGAAAATTGAGAATCATTTGTGAATTGATGATGATTACCTAGATACTGCCGGATAACAGTCGTGGTTGAAGTAAGAAGCTGTTTTATATAGTCCCACTCCTATATTAAACGCTTTGATTGGTTTATCACAATTTTTGAATTTTACCGGTTCAAATATTTCGTGCGCGTTGAACTGCAGCACTTCTAGATTTCTCAAAAGTACTCGAGCGATTAATATTTCATGCGGATTGGTGAGATCAACTGTGAATCGAAATAATATGGAGTTTAACCCTCTAATGGCACACATAAAAGTAATTTAAATTAGAATAAAAATTGTGCTGAGTCACTCAAGAAATTGAAATATAATATGTTATTGTGCTCGCTGAAATGCAGAATTTCATTACCAAAAAAATTGCATAATATCAAAATTGAAGGGGCAGCATACATAGGATAGAATAGAACAATTTTTGAAAATTTCTAGCTCCTTCAATATTGAAGATAGGCAATTTGTTCTTCCATGTTTTTTTCTTGTAAATCGTTCGAACTACAACATAACATGGTTTTATTTTCAATTTTTGGGACCTGTAAAATGCAATGAATAATTTACATAAAAATTCAGAAGTAAATCTGCCCCTTCAAAAATTGATGTATGCAACTAACACAGATTCCCAAATTGAAAAAATTGTGGCAACGTTCAACTATGAAGGGTGCACAGGGATGAGCAGCCGGTTACGCCGGAGCGCAGCGAGTTTGTATTACTGATGGGTGAAATTCACTCATGTGTGCCAATTAAGGGTTAAACGTGAAAAATTGTGGTTATAATATCCTCTTACTTTTTGTAGGGTGTAGGAAATATTTGCTTTTTTTCAGTACAGCCAGTAAAAACAACGCCATCAGGGTACGATTCAAAAAATCGATTCCAGTTCTTTTATCATGGTGAGTAACTAGGCTTTGTACCTGTAATTAAATCATTCGTGTATCATTTTATATGATGTTGCAACACTTTATAAGAACCAGAGCTTGAGATGAAACCGTTAGGAACAGAACGAAACTGATGGAATGAAACATTCATGGAAGAACGAAACTGAATGGAACAAAATATTTTAGTTAAAACATAAGAGTGGTACATAACGGAATGAAACGATGAAGAGTCATATTGTTTAGGAACCAATGAAAACAAACAATTGAAAGAAAAAATGCATCAATGAAAACTAATAGGACCTTTTTTTTCTTCCTTCAATATTTTCCTTTACCTTCCTTAGTTTACCTTTCTTTGCATTAGTAACATTTACTACAAGTAGTTTCGTGCTTTTCATGTGATTCAAATTAGTTTGAAAATGCCCCAACTTGAACCCATACAAGGGAAGAGAAAGGAAAAATGAAAATATTAAGAAACGAAACTGGTGTGAGTGTCGAACGATGAGATTGAATTAGAAAAAAACAGGTGAAGTATTCCGAAAGAACGAAACAGAATGATTGAAAACGAACAATAGTAAACAAGACAGTGATGAGAAATTTGGATGTAAAGAATCAATTTTTTTTTTTCAAAATGAGATAAGAACAGAACGAAATGCACGTTTCGTTCTCAAGCTCCCGAACAAAAAGTGATTTTGTACTCGATTATATTCGTGATTCATCGATTTATCCTCGAGGGCCTCGATAAAATACTTGAGATTTTGTTGTGTGACGATTCTGAAAGCCGCGAAACTCAGTACACTCATACCAGAGCCAATGAGTAAGTCTAAATAGCGGCATTCGTATTTATGGTAACTTTTCATTGCTTCTAGTCTGCATTTTAAGCTGCAGAATGCAACTGCGCTGCAATTCGGGCATGGTATACCAGTTTGTAATCTGAAATTAAATTGAGATTTGTACCCCTCGTACTAAACACAACGATGTACTTCTAGCAAAACCAGTCTTACCTTGACAAACAATTATGACAGTGCGAGTTGTATTTTTCTGGAGAAAGGCAACGAACGTAAGGATCTTCAATGAGTAAAGTATCACCAGTGTTGATCGGTTGTGCGGCGACGAAATGTTTTCCAGCCACTTTACTTTCAGTTAGGTGTAATTTTGAGGAAGCGTTTTCAAAAATTTTATGAGATCCGCAGGATAAGTTTTGTGCGTTATCTGTTTTCAAATAAATAATTTTATTAAGGTATGAAAAATCAGGGTCGATTTTTCTCCCAAAAAATATCTGCATGAGTGATTTTTTATAATTTTTGAATGATTAAAAAAATATTTTACAATGAAAAATCAATAGATATGTTTTTCTAAGAAGGAAAACAATGTAATCATCGTGGTAATTAATTTTTTATTCCCAACGAAATATCAAGAAAGAAGTTAGTAGCAGTTCTTAAAGTCAACACTTGTACCTATGCCATTGATAATTTCAAGATGAATACAATTCATTCGAAACTCCAAACTTACGACTTGTAGAAGAAATATCAAGAGAACTGAAATTGTGGGGAGGTTTTTACCAATTAATATGTTCACACCCTATGCCTTGAATTCATATTCAGAATCAGCGGAATTCAGAAGAATTATGAAAACAGAAGTTACTTAGTGGTTTTTAGAAAGGTATATTCATATTGTAATTCATTGCCTTTTAAATCCTAGATAGGCAACTTCTTTGATATTAACCCGCCATAGGTAGTATGGAACCAGGATTGGAGACTAATAAAACATCATGGGGAAATTTGAAATGATTGTTAGCCCCTTCAAAAATGAAGATAGGCAAAACGTGTTTACTACAATTTTTAATGCATTTTTTTTACCATCCTAGGTACCTACTTGAATGAATGATTTTAATCAAATTTTTAAAAATGGAATTTTGGAAAAATTTTGAATCATCGTAGCTCCTTCAAAAATGAAGATAGGCAAAATGTGTATGCCACAAATTTTTTTGCATTTTTTTTTCCATCATCATCGATACTTAAATCAGTAGTTTCGTTTAAATTTTAAAAAAATATTATATGTTGTACTTCCATGTACAAATAGTTGCATACGATGAACACATAAGGGGAGTGAGACTAGGCGCAAGTAACTACTCGCGAGCTAAGCTATATGTTGGTACTAGTCTCCAATCCTGGTTCCATACTATCTATGGCGGGTTAAAAAAGGACTTTTCTGAAAAAATATTTGAAAATCAGATGGCAGAATTCAATAAATTACCAATCTATGTCTTCACTTGTTCAGCTCAATGTTAGCAAACATACCTCAGACTAGAAAAAATATTAAAAAAATTAGAGTACCTAAATCTTTAAAATTTAGTAAACAGCGTACAACTTATGCCCTTATTACATAGTTTCAATATTTAGCGCTCCTAGCGTTGCATAGTCAAACTGTAACATTTCCAAAACTTTGTACCCAAATATCCAGTCAAGTGGCCTATATCTATGCAAGAGTTTTATTATCGAAGTTATGGAAAGAGCAATATAATTAGTTGAAAAATGATCGCTAGGTGCGCGACAAGCGAGTAAACTCTTCTCGTAACACCCAATGATCGCTACAGCCATCACGCGGAAAATTCAAAATAACCCATCAAACTTGAGACTAGATGACAGCGCTCGTATAGTGAGCGGTTGGCCCTACTCTGATTTTTTTGTTTAATTTTCAGTGTGCAGTAACTTGGCATTCCATGTAACTGATTATAACTGTCTAATCTATGGTAGGCAGCTTTATTTGACGTTCTAGAATTGAAACTTCTTGAAAATGCTTTTAGATGAAAAATAAGTTGCCTATTTTCGAACTGAAGTGATAATATGCTGAATGTTAAAGACCTACCTGCAATTTCTATTCTCGAAATAGTTTTTCAAAGTCATCGATTTTGATGTGGAACATTTTTCCTATGTTTGAATTAAAGGCATAGGACAACAATTGGATGCTAAATGCCTGCATATCTTGCAGCTAAATGCATAGAAATTAAAGGACGATAAGCTGGCTTTCCAAAACTTCCTTGTTTCCTTATTACATTTATCTCAGATTTCAAGTTCGACAACCCCTCCTTATCCCATCCAACTTCATTTATGAAGGTGAATTTGGGATATAGTACACTTCTCATCTCCAACAATCATATGAGTTCATATTAATTACATTATCACTAATTTGAGGCTCCTCAAGCCCTACTCAAATTTTGACAATTCACCATTTTGTATTCATTTTGACCTAAATTCAAGATTTCTTATTCTGGTCACCTACTAACTCTACATACAAAGTTTGACTTTTCTAGGTCGATTTAGTGAGGAGATATGGATGATTCAAGAAATTTCATGACTCAAAACTTCCTCAAAAAGCAGTTTTCTGCTCTAACCTCCCTCCAAATGTACTTAGAAAGCTGAAATTTAATTATGTTTGTGTCCTTGACTCACTCTTTCATATGAGATCATAATTAAAAAATTTAAGTTATTTACCCCTGCTCCAGATCCCTTTGAAATTCAAATGATTTGCTATTTTGAGATGTACATATGGGAAAAATAATAAAGTGCCTTTTTTAAATTTTCAAGAAAAGTCTCTCACCAAGTTTTGAACAAATTTCATGAATACCTGCACTACGTGGGGGTGGGAAATAATATATACACCAAAGAGTTCGACATTTGCTAGATATCAAGAACCCTCCTTCCCCCACCTACACCCCCCTTTTCATATCAGGTGGGCTGTAATAGCTGTCATTTTCAAGTTAGAAAGTTTAAAAACTCAGGTAATTACATATAATAATTTTGATCATATGCCATACAAAATATATAGTTTAGTTTTCAGTTTAGTTTGCGAGTAAGGTTGATCTTTACCAGTATGCGAATTCAATGGTCTGTTATGTTTCATTTCTATTTCTTTTAATTTGCTTTCCACTCGCGTACACCACGTACTAGCACGTTTGCTTTTATCCATTTTTATCAGTTTGTGCAAAATATTTAACGAAACGCGAGCTTGATCGAAAAATTCTAAATTTATGTAGCACTCTGCCATTCTCCAGTAGGCATCTAATCTATTGTAACACAAACAAACACAATATGTATTACGTAAGTAGGTATTAGTTTTTTCCACCCGTGGAAATTCGTTAGCATAGCGAAATTACACTAACTTCAAACTCTCTGGTAATTTTTCCTGTAATGCCAGTTTAACGTCGTCTAAACATAACTGATACTTCTTCAAATTGAATAATATGGCTGATCTACCCCATAAAGCCAACGCTAGGCTCAGCCCATCATCGTAACTTTCGTCAGCACCTGTATGAAAAATTTTTATTACATTTTATTCTCGAGTACATCATTCTAAGTTACAACGTAATATAGGTATCCAATTTCTCTATAATCTTTACCGGCAACCGGAGCTCTGATAACACTTTGCGTATACATTAATAAAGATTTATCTAGCGATTTCTTCGTTTTATAAAGTTGCTCTGCTTCCTGTCGTCGTTGCTGCGACAAACGAGCCGACTTACCGCGATATATTTCTTGCACATTTTCTAACGTTTGAAGCACTTCGTCTCTAATCTTATGAACACGATGTTCGATAATTAACCATACGAATGATTCGTTTTACATTTATACAACATCTAACGTACCTTTTCATCTGTCAAACATTTCAGAACTTTTTTATCGTTTGGTAACTTGGCGAAATTATTTAACCACTCGGAATCAACAAGGTTTGCAATCGAGTTGGCAAACTGGAGGAAGAATCCATCTTTATTTGAATGCAAAGTAACAGTACTACATAAGGCTGTGTAGGAGCACGAATCCAACATTTCGACACTATTTTCAAATACTTACAGCGACAACGTGATGTTGACTGGTACTCGGTGAACAGAAACCGAAGTTAGGTTCTATTTTTGGCTCAATTTATCCCTTCTTATACGAAACGCGTGAGAAGCCGATGATTTATTTAGAATCATTTATTTTCGATTCAAATCGCTCACGAATTTTTCTATGTGAAATTAAGCAACGGTATGAAAAATTGAATCATGAACCCCGTTTCCTACTTTGTTTTATATATGGGATGTGAAATTGAAACTACCCCAAGTATTATATTCATTCGAGTCATCATACCTATAAATAATTAAAAGAGAATAAATAAAATACCATCGGCTAATCCTCAATTCGAAATTTGTATTTTTTTTCTTCGAATAACAATCTTTAAAACGAGAAAAAAAATAAAAAAATGAAAAAAACAAGAAATTAATTTTAAAGACTTCGGTAAATAAGAAAAATAACAACATGAACAAATTAGGTAATTTTAGTTCCTTTTATGTTTTTTGCGTTTCGGAATATCACTAATTTTGGTATTTTCAGGGATTAAGATGAAATTATTAGGAAGTGGAAAGGAAGGGATGCAGAAAGTTTTGACACTAGATGAGGGATTTGAAAGCTTCTTAAAATTCGGGAGATTGGGAAAAATTGGGAGGAAGGAGATATGAAATGTTTTGAAGGACTTTCAAGTTTTTTGTAAAACTGGATAACGTGAAGTTCGATTCTAAATTTTAGACTGGTTCAACAACTACATTTGTTTCTGAAGTGGGTTCTGAAGGCAGAAGTACTTCAGTATCATCATACAATTTTTCAACCATGGAAAAGGTGTTGGTTCTGAAGTAGTTTCGCCATCATAAATCACTCCAGAACCACCAATGGAATCAACTTAAAATTGTCGTTCAAACAACGAATAACGTTTGTCCAATGACAGAAATAAACTATTCGGAATTCCGATACGAATATGGTAAATCGTTAAACGAATAATTAGGGGCCCAGTAATGCAGTATAATAGCGCAAATATGTTTACAAGGTATCCTATAAGGTTCGAAGTCATCACATGAACAATATGGTATAGAAAAGTCATCTCGATATATCATCATCGGACTTTCTTCACTCTTTACCTGTAAAAAACTCCTTTCCCATCGGTAGCAACTATATGTTCCACTATGTAAACACTTCAGCAGACTTTAGCCTAGCTTAATATCGTTCATTTTTATGATGGCAATGAACCAAATAGTTCACTCCTCATTCAAGTCTGGGAAAATAACGACTCCCAATGTTTTGTTCTCTCATTTTTAAAAAAAATGACACATTTTCACCATATGTAACAATATTTACATTTATTTTCAAATAGTTTTATAACCATAAAATTTTGAAATGATAATTCGACAAATACTAGCATCAAACACATATTTCATATTTCATTGGGTAGTTGAGTATAAATTGAGTATACAGTCACAGATCTGCGATCACAAATATTACATTTATTTAGCGAATAATTTGGTCAAGATCAATATCATTTATCCTTATTATACCCAAGCATTCACTAAGTGCTAGCATGAAAACTATGAAAAATAAGAGAAATACATAAATGAGAACAAACGCGATTCTATAGTATTCATGTTCAATCGATACGTCAAGTTCCAACCTATCATTATCGTCGAAGAAATATCCAGATTCCTCTCCATTGATGTAATAATCGTAATATTCTTCATCATTGATATAATCATAATATTCTTCATCAGGGACAACAAATAAGGTAACATGATCCATAAGCCATAAACGAAGTAAGAATAAGAATATCACAAAATGTACAAGTAAACCAATCTGCCACCACATTATGCGAAATGTCGTCTGTAATAAAACAGATATCGTGAGAGTGACTGAAAAACCATCAGAATCAGAAAATACAAAAAAATTTTTAAACACGAACCTGTATTGTTGGATATGTGATGTAACAAAAATTGATGTGTATCTATTCTGTACAATTGATTAGAATTGAAATTAAAAGGCAGAATGAGTGCTTCATAAGATTAAAATGCAGAAATATTGGTCATTCTTCGATAACGATTAGGGAAGAATCTAAACACAGTACGTGGCGTCATCTGAAATACAGACGTCTGGAATCCGAGTCTGCAAGTTATCGCTTGGTCGTCATTATAATATTGCTGATTTCAAGGTCGGAGTAGTATACGTACGAACAATAGAACAAGGGTAATAGTAGTGGTCGCACTGTTGTAAATTGTAAGAAAAAAAAAACCTAAATATTCTATTTTGTTCTGTTAAGAAAGTTATTATTTTTTTCGAAATTTGTAATATTACGCGGTATTTGCAGAATATTATGAATACATTAGGAAGAGTTAAAAAAATGCATATTTTTCTTATATTTTTAATTCCGGTCATTGCCTATCATCTACTTTACGAAATGTGTTAAAAACCTTGTTCACCTTAATTTCAACTAAATTTGATAAAAAATATGTTAGTCCAGTAAATCTAGACTATTCTACTAGAAAAATTCTCAACAAAGATTTTTTTCTCATAAATATAATTTTGTAGAAAATAACTATACCAAGAACATAATAAAAGTCTTCATTCTTAGTTGGTTTGTGTATCCCATAGGTGTAATATACCTCCTTAAGGTTTGATTGTAGAACAAAAATAGTTAAGTGCAATTTTGTTCTACGTATACTAGGTTGAAGTTCAAAACGAACCCCTTCTTGTCAAAATGTAAACAGTATACCCCTAAAATTAAAAACATAGCGTGATAATATGCTGAATGTTGAAGACCTGCCAGCAATTTCCATTCTTTAAATACTTTTCGAAGGCATCGATTTTGATGTGGAGCATTTTACCTGTGTTTGAATTGAAGGCATAGGACAACAATTTCATGCCAAATGGTTACATACCTTGAAACTAAAGGCGTAGGAATTAAAGAACGATAAGCTGGCTTTACAAAACCTCCTTGTTTCCTTGTTACTTTAATCTCAAATTCCGCGTATCGAATAAATTGCCTATTGTACATTTAAAGGTAGAGGCCAGCCTTGTTTGGAATTTGAAAAACTCCTATAATGGTTTTCTAAAAATTTTATGTTTTGAATATCAAATGATTCATCTGCTAAGAGCCATTAGGCAGAGAATATAAACTGTCTTTAATTTAAAATAGGTTCGTAGCCAGAGGGAGGCTAACCAAGCTGGACCACTTCTACAAAAAATGGAGCCCGCTAATATCATTTTGTATTTTATACCGAAGTGCCAACCACGCTTCTGTGATTTTCTCCTTCCTATTCAACTTCAGCGTAATTACTTAATTAATTAATTGCTCATTCGGCATCATCAGTTTCTTTGTTGCTTGGTTAGGTGTGTTGTACGTACGCCCGCAAAAATATCCATGCCATATATGATAATGTTTCGCTCGGAAGATTCGACGCACTAGTAGTGTAACAGTTGCACGTTTGAGCAGCTATCAAAAGGTCCGTTGTTCGAACCCTGGCTAGGTCGCGAATTTTTCGAGCTGAAATTTTCATATATGGCAATCTAGACGCTTGTGTGATTTTCTCCTTCCCATATGAGTTCATATTAATTACGTTTTTACTTATTTGAGGCTCTTCAAGTTCTACTCAAATTTTGGTAATCCACCATTTTGCATTCATTTCGACTCAAATTCAAGAGGTCTTATTCTGGTCATCAACTAATCTTGCGTATAAAGTTTGACCACTCGAATAGGCGTCTTAAGAAGGCCTATGGAATTCATATATTTACCAATACATATTTTTTTTAATGATTTTTCAGCGTGTCAGTTCTTTATATTTTTAAAATAGATGAACATTGGATTTTCTTTATTATGAGAGAAAACCAACAAATTAAAAATTCGCAAGCGTGTCAGATTAAAAAAAAATTATGCAATAAAAAAATTCACAACTGAAAAAAAAAACGAAAAATTTACATAAACGGTTCGAATAAAAAATTTAAAAAAATTCATAAATGTGTGAAATGAAAGATAGTTAAAAAAAAAGAAGAGAAAAATGAGGATTTCACAAACAAGTCAAATAGAAGATAATACGTAGCCTAATATTATGTTAAAAACTAACTATATCTACAATAAGTAAAGGCGCGAAGCTCATTGTATAAGAATTGATGTTCGCTCTATTTTTTAATTGTTGCATTATATTTTTATGCAATTTTAATCTTTAGTCATCCATTTCAGCACCTTTTCTGGCGCATTCTTTGCGTAAATGGGTGTCAAAAGCTCCTTGCTACAGCCTCGCGGTGCCACTGTATGCAATTACACTGAGGATAAGGTGATTAATATAAAAGTTCAAAATTTGAACCTCTTCTGCGATGGTATTTCTTCATTTTATGAAGAAGAGAGTAATTTTACGTTGCAAAATATATATGTTAATGATAAATGCAATTCGTAAAAAACACCAGTGCGCACCTGAGTCATCATGTCTACGGTTATCGTTAAAAGTTAAGGAGATTTGCATGGCCTATACTGATGGAATATCAATATCAGGTAGCTGAGACATCCAAAGGGCCATGATTGGTTTCGTATGTATGTACATAATGTCACTTAACATAATTTAAACAGTTAAGTATGCTGGTTAGATTGAGTGGGCCAGGCTCATTCTAAAAATCATCTGATCCACATATGCCCCACTCAATAAAAAACTGATCAATAATTTCACACACGAGGTTTAATTATGCTCGGTATTTTAATTCATGAAAATTCTTGAGAAAAGCTACTTTTAAAATTACCAGTATTGATTCTTTTTGTCTATACCATATCTTTTCTGTTTTTGCGATTTAGTGGTTATCAGTGGGTAGATTATAATAATTATGATGTCATTTGAATTTCCCAAAGTCATACTTTTATCATGAAAAAGTCCCCGCCGATTGGTTATTCAATGTATGCGATCATCTATATGCGTGTTTACTGTTTATCGTTAATTGCCAGGTTTTCTCTCCAAAACTCATTAATCAAATATATTACTTTTATATTAGATAATATAGTACGTTAATATAATAACCAACAGCTCTTAATTTTACGTAAGTAATCTGTTAAGGTACTTTTTATCGAATATCGAACGAATTTAAATATGCAATAAAAATTTACTACAAAAAAAAAAATTAAAAATAACATGAACAAATACCTATATGAGCAAGAGCAATTTTTCAATTTGAGCACCCCCTGTTTTGGTTGACCATGCTTGTCTTTCTTAATCAGCATTGCCAACTCTCATAATGTGGCATGAAATCTCATGATAATATTTGCTCAAAAATAAATTCCTCGTGACTCTCTAGTGATACCATGATTTACAGAAATCCTAAGTTTTTTTTTCGATTTTTTCCCATTCTTATATAAAAATAATATAAAATATTTCTTTTCATAACATTCTCTTGAACATTAAAGTAGTTGATGTTTAGGAGTTAGGATGGGTAAATTAACCTAGAGAGAGCGTATACCAACAGAATAATTAATTATACTCGAAAAAATTCATTTTGGACTTCGGATGGTCCGGTTCAAGCGTAGATCTTTATTATTATCATCATCATCATCATATCATTATTATCATCCCTTGAATGTGACCAAAAAATAATATGAATGGTTTGGAATCCCTGAAATTGTGAAAAAGAAATACTCAAGTATCTGCCTTGGAACAATTCGCAACTATTATTCAAAGTGATATCAACAACGCAAAGTACTAATTTACTTGTGTTTAAATTACAATAACTTGGAGATGTTAAGTAACAAATTCTTATAGATAACCTTACTTTCTTCAATTTGTCTAAAAGTACGAATATCACTTATTTATAACATCGCATAAAATGAACCAATTATGAACTCTCAATAATTCAACAATTTCTTAAACTGGATGTATCTGCATTAATTGGACACACAGTATAAAATCATAGCGCATCCGCATATACAAACAAGTAATAGAGAAACTAATAGTGACTAGGTATTAGGTATGTACAATCTACATGGAAAATGAAACAAATGTTTCAAATCAAATATTTAAATGGTAATAAGTAATATATTCACTAATAATAACTATTAAAAACAAATAGTTTGCTAACAGTGAATGATAGTAACAATAGTTTACTAATAGTAGGAAAGTGTTATCAATATATTTTCTAATCACAAGTGTATAAAGATGAGAGGTAAGCATTACTTGCACGATGTTCCTTTTTTGGTGGCGGTTCTGCCCAATACCAACAGCAAACACAAGATATTGCACAGAACAATATCGCTAGTAAAAATATCCCAATGCACATATATGCTAGGTAAGATTCTTCACTCAAATTACATGGTTTACTTTCATATTTTAGAGCGATTGGCGTGTTGTTCTGTTTATCTTTCTTACCACCATCGTTGATATCGGCATAATTCGTGACACCCCCAGTGATATTAGCATTGGTGGTAATAACTCCGCCGATGGAAATTTGCATGTTGTACGTAAATGGTACAAGCATGAAGATCAGACAACCAGAATTCAGATTCATTTATTCATTTGCGAGGGTAACAAATACATTAAGATGAAATAAAGGATTTTATACTTCTACCGGTCCCAGTTGTCACTGATTAAGTACAGGTATATCTTTCAGTTATATTTCAAAAATTCATTGTGGATAAAAAAAAGTTGCAAAAGTTGAAATCACTAAATATATACGTTAATCGCACTTATTACGAACACAACTAATTTGATTCGATATCATGCCGCTTATTAATACTGGATTTCTTATCGCTACATTATACGAATGAAGCATGTGTAGGAAGAAAATTCGAATTCTTGTTTGATCGACTCGGTACTTTTGCAAATCTCCCAATTTGACCGGTATTGTTTATTTTAACATATGGTGCAAACCCAAAGATTTAAAGTAGGGTTGTTCAGCGCTGAAAATGAAGGGAGGAGGATTTCAGTACTGTACTTATTGCCTTCATTTTGAAATCGATTTTTCGGGTATCAAAATCTTATATTTTACGACATGTGAATCTAGATAACAAGCCAAGTTGAAACGTGTGAAATCTTTACGTCGGTGTAGTCTTAAAAAAACAAAACAAAATATTAGAAGTAAAGGAACATTAGTGAAGAATTGAATTAGTCAACTAACGAAAACGTAGAGAGACAAACATTGGCTTTTAAAATGCATTAATTTTTCAGAAAATTCCAGTAAATTACTTAATTTTTTTCAAGTGGTGCAAAAACCTCTTGTGGCACGGTTGGACAAAATCTAGAACAAAAGGATTCCAAATTCAAAATCCATAATCCTCAGTAAAAATACATTTCAAATCCAAAATCATCAGTATGAAAGGATTAAACATCCAAAATCCTTTCAGAAAGTGGATATTGAATCCAAAATCCAAATTATAGGTAAAGAACACATGAACATAATGAATAAAAAAATATTGAAAATTAAAAAATATCTGTATATTTATAATATCATTTATTTATAATTTAATCTTATATTGAATTAAGATATTGAATAGTTAAAGTTTAGTGAATTATTATTAATTTATTTTAATTTAAATTTTATTTAAATTTAAAAGTAATTTTTTTATTATTGAATAAAATAATTTTTTATTCAACTCACACACGTAATCCAATAATTATTCAAACACTTTCACACGCATAACATAGGGTCTTATTGGCGACTTATTCAAGAGGGAATAATGGCCTGCATAGGGAATAATGAGAATATTATGAGTAACAACAATGTGTACAGTCCGTGCGAATAGATGTTTGATTGATTTACTGGACCTGTTTATGTATTCCTTCGTATCCTTAAATTTATCCAGTCTTTTCTGGGAGTTTTATCATAACTGTGTGATAAGTTGAATAACTCGTATAGCCCTCAGTGTTACCAGGTTTATCATGGTTGAAGTCGCAAGTTTCGTCGACTCAACTCGCCCAAACTTATAAATAAACCCTGAGAAATTTCTACGATCATCTAAATTTGAATTGAACGATGGGAAATCCAGTTTTTTGGAGTTATTAATAATTGATGATTCATTGATTCGTACAAAACTCACGAAAACAAAAAATGTCTAAAAATGAAACTGGTCAGAAGGGTGATATTGAATGAATTTGTTATATATTTTGGCATAGTAAGAAATCGCCCAATTTGCGAGTAGTCGCCATTCCATATTTTCAATCGCAAAAATCATGTTGGAAGTCGCCCATTTTGGGAAAAATCGCCCAACCTGGCAACACTGATAGCCCTTGCCTACGGCTCGTGCTGTAACTTCCGTACTCGTTCATAATCTAGTACATTATTCCCTTGTTGCGTAATATACTATTAAATTTATTTTGCACATAATATTTCCCGTCACGATACAATGTTGAATATTTATTTCATCACTTTTATTGATAATTTGATATAACATATTATATTAACTTGCAAGAACAAAACGAAATGCCATAATTAGGATTTTAAGGATCACCAGAGCGAGCTAATGTGCGTTAATATTTGGAGCGATCAAGGGATAAAATCACATAAGCCTAGATACAAAGTGAAATCGAGTTTATAAGCGTAGTTTTCAGCGTAGAATTTTTTTGAAAAACCTATAACGAAGACTTCTTCGTTAACACAACATACAAATAACTCATCTTATATTTCTCTTTGATGTATGGAATCCTCAAGACGCGACTAACACTTTGGTCCTCTTCATACCACCTCTTTTTCCCATAGGTAAGGAGCTGGAAGGCGCTCAGATGATTTTTCATGAAAAGGGGGAAATTTAGCCCCCTGTGGCATGTGTTCCCCTCATCCGAGAGGGCTGAAATTTTTTCTGCGTAATGTAGAAGCATAAAGAAAGAAATGTAGGGATGAGAACTCCGAAAAAATCAAAAAAAAAATTTTGCTTCTATAAGGCTGGACAACCATAGTAAAGATATTATGTATCTACTCAACTTCAACGGTTCTGCGCCACGTGTTAATATTAATCTATCGACTTGAAATTTTGGCAATCATAATTTTATAGTAAAATGAAACTGTTTGGAGAGTTCCTTATCTAATCAGGAGAAAAAAAATTTTTCTCATGTATGTATTTCATTGCCACCCTACTGCATGTTTAAAATTTTTTTGGGATATTTAGCAATTGAGAGAAGATAAGCTAGTTGTGCCCCCTTTATCTACCCCTCTGTGCAACAGAACGCCTATCTTCATTGTTATAATGATTGAAATGTTCAGAATCACTAAAATTGTAATAACTAAATACCCAAAGTATCTGCTGTGGAATAATTCGCGACTATGAGTATAATTTAAAGCAATCTCAACAACGTAAAGTAGTAATTTACTCGTGTTCACATTACAATAACTTAGAGATCTTAATAATAAATTCCTATATAGACAACCTTATACCTTACTTTATAGAATCTGTCTCAAAGTATCACCCATTTGTAATGTCGCATAAAATGGAACAATTATGAAGTCGTTCCTTGTTTATCTTTCCACTTAAGTACAATCACTCAATTGGACAATCTATATTAAGTAACCCATATAGAGCACAGAAAAACTAAATGTAAATAGGCAGATTTAGAAATACCTATAACCTGCAAGATGAAATGAAACAATGTTTCAAAGCAAATATTCATATATACTGCTGCTACCAATTGAAAACAAATAACTTGCTAATTGCTGTCTATACAGAAAGGTTAGTATCACTTGCACCATGGTACTTGTTTTTTGATGCAGCTTCAAGACAACCACAACAACAACTAAAGATTATTACAAATATCAATATCATTAGAAATAAAGGCCCATCATTCTTATCGCGTTGAGAGTTAGTTGGATATCCAACAAAGGTTTTCGGCAATTCTTTGCCACGCAATGACACTGCTTGAGCGATTGGCATGTTGTTCTGTTCATCTTTCTTATCATTATCGTTAATGTCCGCATTGTTCGGGACATGCACGGTGCTATTGGCATTAATTACATCGCTGGTGTTATCAGTACTTGTAATAACTCCGCCGATGGAAATTTGCGTGTTGTACGTAAATAGTACAAGCATGACGATCAGAGAAATAGAATTCAGATTCATTTGCGAATGTGACAAATATATTGAAAGAGAATGAAGAATTGTATACTTCCACCAGTCCTAGATGTCACTGATTCACTAATTAGGTATATCTTTCAGTTATAATTTAAAGGATTCATTCACAGATTATGAAAAAACGACAAAATTAAATCACTAAATATACGTTAATAATCGCACTTATTACGCAGACAACTAATTTAATTCGAATCCCATGCTACATATCAGTACCGGATTTCTTATCGATTAATTATGCGTATAAAACGTACGCGAAAAATCAAAATAAATTTGAGATTTGCATATGAATACAACGTTGCCTTGTTTCTTATAAAAGAACACTGAATAGCATGCATAAGTCGTATCCCTCGACATGACCGGTAAGCGGTAACTTTAATTTTAACTTAAGGAGGACTGTTCAGCACTGAAAACTGAAGGGGTCAGTGGCGTAGCCAAGGGGGGACAACTGGGGCAATTGCCCCCCATGAGTTTTTTTTTTTAATTTTTAAATCACAAAAAATTTCCTTTGTTCTATAATACATAATAAATAAACCGGTGTGACTGGTATCGTAAACCTGTGCAGTTGTACTAGTACAAACGAATAACCGACGCGACGGGTCAAACGTGTTCGGACAGTCGAACTCGAACCTGACAAACAGCATTTCATTGCTTGTTGACATAATTATGTACGTGTAATAGAGGGGGAAGTTAAACTAAAACTAAGCAGTGCACACTGCAGCGTCAGGTTCAAAATCTGTCCTCGTTGATTTAACTAAATAAAAAACTATTTATATACCCATTTTTTCTGCTTCTTCTTGTCTCTCATGATTTTCGTGCGGTGTTAAGCTGTTTTGTGTTTTTTCGATCCATTTTTCACGATTACTTCATTTTAAGTCGACATGAAACGGAATTTAGATATAAGAAATTTTTTTTATGAAAAAAAAAACGCAAGTGGAATCGGAACAGTCTAACAGTGTAAGTGTAGCACTTGATAATGCAGAGGTATCTATGTCTACTATTTTACTTCAGGAATCAAACTTTAGTGAATTATATACTAAACAAACTGACGGAATAAAATCAATGTCTGACAGAATTCGATGAAATTTTACAAGTATTGGGTTCATCCTTATACATATTTCGTCGTTTCAACTTCTGCGATTTTCTTAGTCCTTAATGAATCATTTATGTAAGTATAACAAAAAGATATGAAATTTATCAATTACATCTACAACATGTACAGTCAAGAAATCATTGATTTTCTCTTTCTAATATATTTGTCGCAATTGTAGATGAAGTTTTATCTTCGTGAAACCATAAATTCTCGTTATCTCATCATCGTGCTCACATTATTTACGTACAAGGTGCAAATTTTCATCACCGCCGCCATTCCATAGCCTATGCCAACATCACCGAAGTCCGTAGATGAAACGAAAGATCAACACAAATACAATAATCGCTCTAGAACGTAGATGGAAAGTAAGAGGTGGTTATTTATTGTACTATAATATAAGTATTCGCTTAAAATGTGTAAAATGTTAAGTTTTGTGCATTTACCTTCCAGTATGGGCCCATATTTGGGCAAAGGAAAGAAGGCGAGCCCTTAGCTATATAAAGAATATGTACAATGATTTTGATTGTGTTAAATTTTCATTTCTGAACAGACATTATTATCATATAATTAAAAAACAATGAAATTATTTTAAAATTATAACATTAAACCCCTCTCCCCCACTCAATTTGTGGGCAATAAGGGTACTAGGTGAATACAGAAACGATTTCATCTTATAGAAGGTATGACATGCAATGAAAATCATTTATCTCCATTTTTATGAATGCACATTATACCTAAAGTATAAAAGATATGGATATGATTACTTGTAGTTCCATATTTTGGGCCCATTTTGGTGCTTAGCGAGAATCATCAGCACTTATTTTTATTGAGAATCCAGTGTAGAATAATTTTGTTTTTATTGATTTTTCCTCTCCCCATCATCATAATTGTGGTACAATTGAAAAACACAAAATTTCCAAAAATGGTTATTTTTACCCCCTCCTCCGCCATTTTGGGGGTAATAAAAACACTTCGAAAAGTGTTTGAAGGTTTTATCTTATAGGAAACTGAACAAAGAAAATTTTTTTACTAATCTAATTTGCCCCTGATCCTACTCCTTTCAAAGCTACAAGCAAACAATCACTTTTTTCAGAGGTTTTTGTCCTCTCGCACATTTAGCCGGAGGGGTAGAGGAAGCAACTTTCAGAATGTTATTTAGGAAGGAATTCTTCGCATGTATGGTATAAATCATCTTTCCTGTAATTTTTTCTATGTCCAAACCAAAAATGACTGGGCTTTAAGTGTTATCGTTGCGGGCGGTAGTTGAAAAATACATGTTTTTATTCAAACTTCATTTTTTTTCAGCATGTTGCACCCCCCAAAAGGACTTTGAAAAAATTATATGTTGTACCTAAGGGTATGACGAAGTTATGAAAAAAAATTCAGCAAAGGCACCTCCCAAAAAAAATTTTTTAAATTATTTTTTGAAATTTTTAACCCCCCTCCCCCCCTCCCAAAAAAATGAAAAAATTTCAAAAAAAAACTCAAAAAATTATTCTACGAACATATATGTACTACGTATGATCTGTGAAAATTTCAAAAATTTTCCCTCGTTCTTACTGGAAATATCGCGAATTGGATTTTTAGCAGATAATGTGTGATAATTCCAGAAAGGGTGGGGGTAGGGAGTCAGAAATTTAGGTGGAAAGTTTTTAGGTCCCAAGTAACATTTGGAACCACTTTTGACCAAATTTGCGTCAAGGGCCGACTTTACCTACTTAATGAGGGAGGCCCTTTAATTTTTCTTTGATGTTCCTTCACTTCGCTAATACATATTTTGCTTTGTTTTCTTAAGGCGACGCCATCGCATGAAGATTTCACACGTTTCAACTTGGCTTATTATTATAATATTATTTAAGTTCACATCGTAAAATGTAAGATTTTAATATTTGAAAAATTGGTTTGAATTTTTATGGCAATAAGTTCTGAAATTTTCCCTTCTTCAGTTTTCAGTGCTGAGCAACCTTCCCATGGGCGTAGCCAGCGAGGGGCAAGGGGGGCAATTGCCCCCCCTGGATTTTGAAAAAATTATGTTCCGGTTTACTCACAAGACTATTTTCGAATATTTCAAGCCAACTGAATAAAATTCGCAGCAAATAGGATGTGTGTGTGAAAATGCGCGACTAGCGCAACACTGATAGCAAAGCAGCAATGTGATTATTTTCGAGTTTCAGTATCTGAATCATTTGAATATTGAGTCTGAACATATATTTGCATATAGCATTGACCACCCTCCCTTCACCCTCCATGGTGCAACTGGAACACGAAAAAAAAAGTATAATTCTACCTTTTTGCCCCCCCCCCCTTGGAAAATGTTCTAGCTACGCCCTTGAACTTTCCTTCAAATCTTTACCTTGAAATTGAAAGTTGCCGATCATATTGGGAGATACGCTTCATGCATTTCATTTAGTGTTCTCTTATGGGAAATTGTGCAATATCGTATTGATATGCAAAAGTACCGAGTCAATTAAACGAGAGCTGATTTTTTTTTTTCACACAGGTTTCATACGTATAATTAAACGATAAGAAATCCGGTATTGATACGCTAGCATGGGATTCAAATTAAATTAGTTGCGTTCGTAACAAGTTCGATTATTAACGTATATTTAAATTTGATCATATCAACTTTTGTGATTTTTCCCAAGACATGATTGAATCTTTTAAAGTATAACTGAAAGATATACATGCCTGCATTTAATCAGTGACAACTGAGATCAATAGAAGAGTAGAATTTTTCATTTTCTCTAAATATAAAATGAATCTGAATTCCAGTTGTCTGATCACCATGCTTGCATTATTTACACACAACATTCAAGTTTCCATCACCAGCGATGAAATTAATGTCAGTATCTCCGAGGATGGCACGAACTATGCAGATATCAATGGTGGTGATCAGGAAGATGAACAGAACAACACGGCAATCGCTCTAGAATTGAAATTGCCAGTGCGTGCTCTTGCCGGCATACGTCATTCATTGAACTCAGGACAAGATGAAAATGATTGGCTGTTATTCCTGGCGGTATTTATATGTCTACTATTTTTTATTTTCTGTCGTAGTTGTTGTAAAAAGAAGTAGTATGGTGGATGGGATACTAACTTCTCATAGACAGCAATGCATAATACTTACTATTAGAGAACTATTAGTTATAGGTATTATAATTCACTATTAGCAAGTCATTTATTTTTAATTTATTGTTATTATCAGTAAATGTACCCTACGCGCTATGGACTGCTAATGTTTGTCAAAGTGAAGCCTTTGATCATATACTATTATGAACTGCTAATGGTCGTACAGAAACGAACACCAAAGTCAAGCAAATAATAACATCGTAGATGCGCTCGCGTATGCGTAGTGATATTTTAGAAATGGAACATCAACTACTGGTTTAATATCATTAATAATACTCGATAATTAAAATTACATTATTGAAAGCATATTAGTAATCATTTCAGTGAATCATGAATTCATGGCTGTATAGGTTGATAAGGAAACTGAAACTACACATGCATCAGCGTATCTAACTACTGTTGTTGTTGGATTTAATTTTTACCATTTGAGTTAGCAGTCCATGGTATATGGTCGAAGGATTTTGAAATAAATATTAAAAGTATATAGAATTGTCTTTTTATTTCAATTTTTTATAAAATTATTTTATAAAACTGATTAGAAATGTAAAAATCTAAAAGGTACCACGTTTGAGATATTTATTATTTCGGGAAGGTACAGCAGTTTTTTGACATTTTTTGGTTAATAATAACAATTGTGTGATCTTTAGCATTTCTAATAGAAACAACTTTACCTCTTTTAAATATAACAAACAACACTCGATCTGTTCCATTCGTGTTTTTACGGAGAAAGATTTAAACCTACCTCGTAACCATGGTAACTATGATAAAAGTGATAAAACTGTTACGTTATTCGCTGCTGCGCTTCACAGTTAATGTTCTTGGCTAACGATTTGTGATTTTGCGCGATTTTTCGAAGATTTCTAATTAAAAATGAGGTGTTTAATATAATAATCAGAATCATGCACGAATATGAACTACGAACGGTTTTTTATCGGGATTGTATTACTGCTAATATTGATAAATAAAATCTTTAAAGGTCGGTCCGCACATAGGATGATCAGCTTGTTCAGCTTGGATGATCAGCCTAGGCTAATCAGCTTTGGATGATCATCTGTCGACGTCCACACTTATTCAGCTTTTTGCCATCGACAGAAGGAATCGGTACATTACATTACAGGAAAATATGTGAGAAAAAAGTTGAATACTACATTTTTACGTGTTTTTGCGCGTTATTCTCCAAATAGAGTGAGTCATTATGAGGGATACGCGATACGTACAATCGGTGGTGGTGAAAAGTAGGGTAGCATGAGTAATTTTCTACCCTACCCTCATCCCCAAATGGTGAAAATGATGAAAAAAATTTCATTTTATAATAAAAAAAAATTTTAAATACGTAATAAAATTATTAGGAATTAATTTTGTAATCAAAAATAAATTCAGTTTTTAAATAATTCTTCAATATCCGAAATTAATATTTTATATGAAAAAATTTACTAAAAATAATTAAAATTATTGAAGTGTTTTAAGGTGTCAAGTTTATGAAAAAAAAATTTGTTACTAATAAATTAATAATACATACTGAAAAAATATATACATTAATGATAATTTTAGGCTTCACACATTGCTACTCGCACAATCACTTAAAAAAATATATAAATAAAAATTAGCATCATCTTTAGTAAATTTTGCGTTGTAAATAATTATTTTAATTTTAGAAAAATGGCCAGATGACCAAAAACAGTCACTTTCTGATATTAAAATTATTTTCATTCCATTGAACAATAAATTGTATGTGAAATGGCGAAAAATTATATTTGGATGAGTGAACGTGGATGATGCAGTCCCGTCCACACTATTCATCATCTTTTGAACAAACCGACATCAAATCGATCGAGGATGACAGGCTGATCAGCTTCGTTCAGCTCAACGAGGCTGATGATCCAAACGTCCACACTACATTCATCCCAAGCTAATCATGCAGGCTGAACGAAGCTGATCATCCTTGTGTGGACGCACCTTAATGCTGTATTACAAATAAAAATTAGCCATTTGTGCATGTTTGTTGAAAAGTTGAAAAAATTTTAGTCGATTACGACCACGAGGAGACTTCTAGGTGCAAAACTCGCGGAGATATTTGTATTCGCCATGTGAAGTTGAAAATTGTCTTTTTTCTCATCTGTTCTACACCTCCTAACGGAATGCGGGCCGTACCTAAATCAACGCCAGGTTCACCTCAGAAAGACAAACTTGCGACTAAATAACATCCTCTCGGATGACGAAAAAATCGCCGCGAAACTAATCTCGTTCCTTCGGCCCATAGAATTACTGCCATTAATCTAACTGTTGTATTTACCCTAAATTGTAAATAATTATGTGATTATGTGATTGAGGTCGCAAATGACCTTTGATGTAGAGCGACCTAAAATAAAATAAATGAAAAAAAAAGTTCATAAAACTTCGGTCTATTAATATGCGGAAAAAATATGATTTTTTTCTATGGAATTTTGTTCATTTATATAGGTATATGTTTTTTTTCATTTTTTACTTCAATAATATGTTTCTTCATTAATGTTAAGGTTTTATGGCTCTATTATTAAAGCTGAAAAACAAACACATAATAACTATTTACAACCATTTGAAAATTGAATCGGTTTCAATTGAAAAATACAACCGACACAACCATGAAATAACAAACAGAAAACCGGAACCCAACGCAACCCAAAACCAGGGGCGTAAGTAAAGGGGGGATGGGGGGACCTTTCCCCCAGGTGTTTTGAAAAGTTGGGAAATTTATAATTGTTGAACGTTAAAATTGGGAACTTGAATTTTTCGTAGATGTCAATATTTTATATTCTTTTGGAAAAATAAGAACTCGAATAAATTCGAATTGATGCCGGCTTATATCATGTATAGCGCACAACAGGTTCGCGATAACCGAAAAAATTTCCAACTTGGCGAATCACGAGGAATGGTCGCAACGCAGTTGTATGTATTAAATCATGCTTAGGTTCCGTTCTCCAGGTACATGGATAGATAGACACATAGACAGACAGATCACAACATGTAAATTAATAGTGTTGGGAATAATACATTATTTGAGTAATCGATTAATCGAATTTTCGATTAATCGGATCTAGATTATTGAAATAATCGATTATTAATCGATCAATCGATTTTTTTTTATATTGTCTATACTCTGTAGTTACAACGTTTGTGGAACACAAGTGAATAATAAAGGATAAAATAAAAATTTACACTGATTCAAATTTTTTTTATCGATTTTTTCAATCTCTTGAAATTTTTCCTCGAAATTTTTTGCAATCCAAAAATTTTTTGTGACGTTTTTATATCTGTTTTGAATTTTTTTATCGATTTTTCAGCATTAGAAATTTTTTGCACCCAAAATTTCTTCAGATGTTTTTTCAATTTTACACTTCATCTAATTTTTTTTAACCTAGAAATTTTTTCTTATATTTTTTGCCAACTTTGAAATTTTTTCAATAAAATTGTCGCGTTAAAAAATTTTTCCAAAGTTCAAATAAATAAATAAATGTAATTGAAAATAATTTTGAAAAAAGCATTCAAATTTGAAACAAAACTGTGAAGATTTTTGGTTGAAAAAATATTGAGAAAAATTTTTAGCGCAAAATAAATTTTGAGAAAATCAGAAAAAAGGTTTGAGATGAAAAAAACCTTGGAGACTTAAAAAAATTTGGAGAAAATTTGGAGTTGGAAAAAATATTCAGAATTTGAAAAATACCAAATTTCATTTTTTTTATGTTGTGTTCAATTATAATAAAAAATAAATAAAAAAAACATTTATTTGAATTAATTACAAAAATAAAAAATTCATTCAAATTAATTACAAAAACAGAATCATATACTCAAAAATGACACTATTTATACCAAGTCGCAATTCTTATTTAAAAAACAAGCATATTAAATTTTAGGGTATGCGATGAGAAACGATTTCATCGTATTGTAGAAATGTCTTCACAAAATGATTATTTTTTAATAAAATTTTATTTTTCAGAAATATCGATGCATTATCGAAAGAAAAAAAACATAAAAACTGAAAATTGGCAGATTAATCGATTACCTATTTCATAAAATAATCGATGAAATAATCAATTACTTCTAATAATCGATTAATCGATTCTTCCGATTATTTTTACCTATTAATTGACATTTTTGATTAATCGATTATTAATCGCCCAACACTATAAATTAAGATTAAGCCGCTGCCACTGCTCATTAAACCAATATCCACAGATTTTTTCTGTGCATTGTATACCTGCATAATGTCTGTACTTTTTATTAACTTAAGTTGAATTTTAAAAAATGAATAAAGGAGGGAAAGGAAAAAGATACAAAGTGCAGTGTTGTTTGTCTGATGAAATTTTTAACGACGACTACAAAAAGAACATGAAAAAACTGCGCATGACGGCGCTCATTTGTACCTAATTATTTTGTTTTACACAATTTCTCAAATTCAAAAAAAGAAATGAAAAGTCGCAAATTTTGTCAAAAAAGTTGGGATTTTTTCAAAATCTCCCCCCCCCCCTGAAGAATGACTTAGTTCGCTCCTGCCCAAAACCATATAACGTGTTGCATTGAAAATATTTTGATACCCTTTTCAAAATCACAACCAAAAAAAGAAAAGGAAATTAATTATTTCAAAAACGTTTGAAACCATTTTGTATGTTTGATAAAAACCAATTTGAAAACCGGAACCAAAACCACTCAATTTCTGAATATTACATACTACGGTAACAATCAATTGAATGTGAAAAGATTTCAAGCCCTGATGTCCGTGACAAAAACTTTAAAGCTCTTTCTCGCAAAATCAAGAATTTCAAAAGTTCAACTTCAAAATGTGATATCTTTGCAAATTTTGCGCTTAGAGTTGGCGTACGTATAATGTCAGTCGTAGTGATGGGAATTTGGACCAAAAAAATATATCGATATCAGAGACACATATCGATATACCAATATCGATATCTACGTTTGTTTTGCATTTATAAATATAAATCTGCGCAATGGCAATTAACGTTTTCATTATTAAAAATTAAAAATCTCACTATTTAATAATTTTCTTAAATCGAAAATCACGCCAAAAATACGTACCTAGGTACAAACTACAAAATCAAAATTTGATGAAAATTAAGTCGATTTTGATGCAGATCACCAACAATATTACCAGTGTTTTTTGTTTTTTTTTTTGTAATATCGATATCATGTTGTGATATCGATATATATCCATATTACCATTCTGATATCCCATTCATACTTGGTCGTTCAATACTAGTTGTCGATTATGAATATGTTTATGTCATTATAGATATTATCATTTTTATACTTTTGTGCTGTGAAGTAAAGATGTGCGCCTGCGCTGGATTCGATCCAGTTTTATTTTAACCATCGCGTATTCGATAATTGTGAAATTTTATAATTTTTCCTACTGTATAATAAACGAGAAATAAAAGTTTCAACCTCTTCGGACACGCGGAATTATTTACTTTGCAACACTTTGTTAAAAAAATTAGACACTATCGGTTATTATAGCGTATCTATATTATCTAACGTAAAAGTAATAAATTTAATTAATGAGTTTTGAAGATAAAATCTTGCAAATAACGAAAAACAGTGAACACCAATATAGATGATCACATGTATAATTTGTAAAAACTTCTTCACGATGAAGTTTAAATTTCAAAGCGTGATTTTAAGAAATTTAATCCTTCAGGGGTGTCACGAAGAAGAAATCTAAAAGAGAAACGTAAGCGGTGACATTGACCGAATGTTCCCAAACATGTGAAATTGAAATATTGAATCTATAAATTGAAAATCATTATGTCTGAATTTTCGGAACCTATAGCAAATATACAACATAATTGACACAATGCAGTGTTGCCGCTTTACGTGACAAAAATTTCTCTCATATACCTATGCGTTTTTTTTTCTTTTTTGTAAAACAAAAGGTTGAACGCTTTGCACTTCTTCATTTGTTAGTGATTTCGGAAAATAATTTAGTTTCTTGTTAGCTAATTTTTTCAGGCTATATGAAACACTTGTATGTTAATATACTTACCTTTTTTACAAGTTCAACATTTTACAAAAATCATCTCAAGTACTACATAATGAGGGGAAGTGTAGTCCACTACTGAGTTATGGAAACACCGAATAAAGAAAACACCGGATAAACGAAACTTTAGCAAAAGGTTGAGATGGTTGAAGAAGCAATAAATTGATCTTGAATCATGCAACAGGTGTAGATTTTGATGAGGGATGTTGGCCAGTTCACTACAGGCTTTACTTTTTCCTATTTCGAGGAAACGTAAATTAAAAGTTGATATTTTCACAAAAATTGAATGCAAAATGCAGCGTACTTTGAAATTGACGAATTTCATGATGAAAATCGCCCGATTGACTGTTATGGAATGTAAACTATAGGATCAATTGAAACAAAAAAATTTCAAATATAAAAATGGCGTTTGGAGGGAAAACTATGACAAGGAAATTCATGAATCATCCATACCTCATCACCAAATCGGCCTAGAATGGTCTAACTTCGTGTGTAGGATTAGTCAATGACCAAAATATAACCTCTTCAATTTGAGTCAAAATGGATTTAAAATGGCGGATCATCAAGATTTGAAGATAATTTGAGTATCTTCAAAAGTTAGCTATCATTTGAGAAGTATTGGTTCATATGACTATTTCATGGCAAGAAATACCACGTTTGTTCCGAATTCAACTTCTCAAGTGTTTTTGGAGAGGATAGGATGGGGGTTTTCAGACTTGGTATTGGGTGTGGCCTGTAGTCATAAAGGGTTAAGAAAGGTTATTACCAAATCAAAACAAGCTCCAGTAATGCAGCATGTCTGCTTGCATTTCCTTTTTATAATTTTGGAATGATAAAAAAAAAATTTTAATGAAAATTTCTAACGTACTAGTAAAAAATCAGTATTTTTCTCAATGAAAAATCGATTGACATGTTATGGTTTTTTCCAATAAGAAAAATAGTTTACTCATCGTGCTAATTAATTTTTTATTCTTCACAAAATATGAGAAAAGAAGTTGGTGGCATGTTTCAAAGTTAACATACCTGTATTTATGCCATTGATAATTTCAAGAAGAATACGACAATTCATTTGAAATTCCCACCTACGTTGTACCTACCATGTAAAATCAAAATGGAAGTAGGTTTTCATAAAATTATTCAATTATTCAACATTTTCTTAAAGCGGATGTACCCGAATTCATTGGGCGCACGGTATACATATAGCGCATAGAAACAAGTAATAGAAAAACTAACAATAATGTAGGTATTAGGTACCAACAATCTACATGGGAAATGAAACAAATGTTTGAAATCAAATTTTCAAATGATAATATGTATTTATAATATATTCGCTGATAACAATTGTTAAAAACAAATAGCTTGCTAATAGTGAAAGATAGTAACTAATAGTTTACTAATAGAAAGTAGGTATTATGTATTTTCTATTCACACATATATACCGAAAGATGACGAGATTCCTTTTTTTGTGTTTCTGCCTAACAAGAACAAGAACAAGAACAACAGCAACAATTACATATTCCGCAGCACAATATCACTAGTAACAATATCACTACGAATGCTATAATCGCTGGGTCCTTCTTTGGTTGACAATCATATGTAACACACTCTAATGTAGATTTGAATTCTTGAGCGATTGGCGTGTTGTTCTGTTCATCTTTCTTATCAACACCGTTGATATCCGCATAGTTAATGACATCTCCGGTGAAATTGGCGTTAATTACACTTCTGGTGATATTAGCATTAGTGACTCCGCCGAAGGAAATTTGCGTGTTGTATGGAAATAGCATAAGCATGGCGATTAGACAACCATAATTCAGAATCATTTCCAACTATGACAAATATATTGAGATAAAATAAAGAATATTATGCTTCTACCTGTCCAAGTTGTTCCTGACTAAGCACGGGTATATATCTTTCAGTTATATTTTAAAAGATTCATTCGTAAATTAGGAAAAATCCCGAAGTTGAACTCATTAAATGTATACGTTAATCGCGCTCCTTACGAACATAACTAAGTTGATTTGAATCCCATGCCACGTATCAGTATGCGATTCCTTATCGTTAAATTATATGCATAAAACCTGTGTGAAAAAAAAAAAAATTCGACCTTTTGTTTGATTGACTCACTACTTTTACGTTGAAAGTTGCCTCATAGTTTCCAAAGCGAGAACACTGAATGTTATGCCTAACTCGTATGATCGTATCTCCCAATTTGACCGGTAATTTTTATTTTAACATGTGGTGCAAAACTGAAGATTTTAAGCAGGATTGTTCAGCGCTTAAAACTGAAGAGAGGAAGATTTCAGTACTTATTGCCATAAAAATTCAGTGAATTTAAATAACAAAGCCAAGTTGAATTGAAACGTGTGATACATATTGTTGGTGGAACTAATCTGTATAATTATATTTATGAAAAAAAATCTTTGTTGAGAATTTTTCTAGTAAATAAGTCTAGATTTACTGGACTAACATATCAAGGCTTTTAATCATAGGCGTATTAAACATGAAGCGGACTGGGGAACTTTCAGCGAGCAAACATTTCAAGGACGAATTTCTTTTTGTGAAATATTGTACTTTTTTACTTTTCATAATATTAAATATATAAAGCTACAAGAAAAAAATAACAACAACAACAAGGCCAAAAAAATGTTGTTCCAATCGCCCAGCCTCTCCTAATGGACGGATTTCGACAAATTTTTTTTTTAAAATCGCAAAAATTATGCAGATATGTCATCAAGCAAAAAAAACTTGAAAATTTTAATCAGAGAGTTGAAAAAAATAATTTTTCCCTTTTTTATTGCATAAAACTTACCGCGTTGGTTACGCGTTGCCGTATTCCACTCCACGTCTTGCTTGGTTGTGGGCGTGGCGTTTGCCGTGCCGCATTAGTTCGTCAGTTACACGACACATCATCATTCATGTTATGTTGTTCGAAGAAAGCATCGGTTATAATGGCACTGACTGTGTCAATGAAATTTTCACGGAATGGCTAGAACTATCCAAAAAATCCCCATTACTTTGAAGTGATAACAGAGTAACATGAACAAACAAATGTTTGACACCGTAGAAATTCACTGAAAAGTTAAAATATTTCAACTTTTCGCTGAAACCTAGAGAATCTTTCATTGCCTGATTCACTAACTATTATAAACGGTTCCATAAAAAAACACAGGTTCAACTTTTTCTGTGAAAAATTCAGTGCCATTATAACCGACGCTGAAGTCACATCAAATAGGCAATCCGAGCGAAGCGAGGAATGCCGCGGGGTTGGGCCGCGAAGCGGCCAGGGGGCGAAGCCCCCTAGTAAATCTATACTTATAAAAGTAAGAAATTGTTTGTATGTTTGTACGCTTATAACTGAAGAACCGTCGTAGGGATTTTTTTGAAATTTCGAATTCGAGTTTCTATCGCTACGGAATAGGTTTTAAAATCGTCGTTTCGAGTTTAGCCCCCAGGTGGGGGGGAGGGGCCCCAAAATTTCATTTTTGGACCCCGTCTCGAAATTTTTTTCCTTTTTTTCCGTCTAACCTATTCTACAGCGCGAGTACTTCATTTTTTGTAATAACTCCCGATGAGCCCCGAGGCACCCTTCACCCTTCAATCGGGGCCCAAAGTTCCGAAAAAAAACCAAAATCGACGAAATTAAATTTTTTTCGAATTTATCCTAAACATCTCATGTAAGGCGATGTCCCAATGATTCGTGGTCATTTTCAACTTCTTAGCCCCAAATGGGGGGGATGGACCGAGCGAAAACCGAAATTTTCGTATTTTCGCTTCCGTTCGACCGTTTTTAATTTTTTTCAATTCTACGTCTTTGCATCCACAACACGAACGATATTTCAAAAATTCGAAAAAATCGATCCGTAAATGAAGCCGCAATTGAAGCGAATGTGTGGAGAATTTTTATATTTTTGCGAATGTTGGCCGCGTTCGTTGCTTCGGCTGTAGGAACCAGATGGAAACGAAACCTGTCTAACCTTGAGCGTGGCGAATTTCAACGCTTGAAAACGCTACTCTTATAATACGTATAATGGGGCTGGAAAATATTGGAATGAAATTTTTTTTGTATACATTTTTTTCATCGAGGGTTCCTCTTTAAGTAGGTACAAAAAAAAAAAAATTCGCCCATTCTACAAAATTTTATTCGACGTTAACGAAAAATTTCCCATCTTTTCTAATAATTGGTATATAAACATTTTTTTTAATGCTACTCCCATAATTTCACAACACAAATATTAAATTCAAGAATAATTGCAATCGGACGGTATAAACCAAAGTAATAATGAAAATATCAAAAAATACAACGCGCGCTTAACCTTCGCATGGTATCATGATGAGGGAATCCCCGCTTACACATGAGGGAAGAACTAATACCAGCAGCGCACTCTAGAAGGTATAAATATAAGATACCATACTCCCTCCCCACCCGTACCTGTCGACGGAGATCCCTCAGCATGATACCATGCATGTTCTAAAAATTTATTTTGTAACTTGGATGGTATCTTGATGAGGGATTCCCCGCCAAAAAAAAAGTGGTTACATGTATGTTAAGATCAGCACAATCAAAAACTACACATTTTTGAAAATTTTAATAATTTGGTTACTCATTTATTAAAAAAAAAAAGAAATTTCGATTAATTTAACGTTTCGATTCACATACGACATCAACCGTATGATGGCATCGCTGTATTTTCTAGTAAATTGTTGGCGGGGTTTCCCTCATCATGATACCATTTACGTTTGTGGCGGGGATTCCCTCACAATGATATCATTGTAGTATTTTCAAATTGACGATTGGCGGGGTTTCCCTCATTATGATACCATTTACGTTTATGGCGGGGATTCCCTCACCATGATACCATTTATGGAAAATTATGACATGATACCATGCAAAGGTTAAGCGTTGGTGATAATTGTTTACAAAATTTAACGGCTCTTTTGCCAACATCTGCAAATCGTAACATGAAGTTCGTCACATGCGATTTAATGGTTGACACACAAGGATCGATTTAATTATCGCATTAATTTCATTCTATTATTCATCTTTAAAAACTATCATCATCAAATGAAAACTATTACCGATTCGTTGGATATTTTTCATATTTTCAGTGAAAATATGTTGATTTTTTCGGTGTGTTTGACCTTAAATTTTCGCGTGGATGGATATACTTCATGTTCAAACCCGTTAGAAAGGGTATGAAATACGCGATTTTTTTTTTTTTTCTTTCCAAAGGTGTTCCCCATATAACTTATTTTCCCTTTATGAATTTTAATTTTAAAAAAAGTCAAAATAAAACGTGCATTTTATTAAACGTTTTTGAAAAAACGGACAACTTTTGAAATAATGAACCAAAAAAAAAAAAAAAATACATCCGCGTATGTAGTTTTACAACACGTCAAAAAAAATGAATATTATTTTTCATACAAGCAATTATGATAAGTTTGCCGAAAATTAGAATCTCCGTGCACGTTTTTGCAGAGCATAAAGCGCGTGTATTAGCACAACAGTCTGTCAAATTTTAACGGTTTTTTGACTGATGACTTTGGAATTTTTTCTTAACACGCCAGTTGTTGATTGTCATCGCAACTACCCACAGCTTTTTTCAGTTTCATTGACACTACTCTTAAAATACGTATAACGGGGTGAAAATATTGGAATGAAATTTTTTTTTGCATACATTTTTTTCATTGAGGGTTCTTCTTTAAGTACGTACAAAAAAAAAATTCGCCCGTTCTACAAAATGTTAGCATCTCATCCGCACCTACTGGTCCGATTTTGACGAAATTTTGGTTTCCCGTCCGAATCAACGTGTAGATAGTTTTTAACTATAATCCAAATCCCAACCCCAAATTGGGGGGAGGAGGATCAAAATTTTGAATAGGGCTCTCCTAAATTTCAAAACTAAATTATTTTTTGATAAATGGATTTTAGAGTATGAATTGATTTTTTCATGTTCGTACCATTTTTCATTTTTGAAGCACCCTTACCCTCAAATTTGACTCAATAGTGGCATTCTAAAACCATAAATCGTTAAATTTTACTTTTTTTCAAAAATAAGCTGCACATTTTTTACGCTGTAGTTACCCAAGTATTCATGTAGATTTTTAATGCTTTTCGACCATATTTGAGTGAGGAGGTAAAGAAAAACCAAAATTTCTGTATTTTTGCTTCCTTTCAATTTTTGAATTTTTTTTTTTAATCAACGCGTTGAAAATAACTATAATAAGAATGTATAAAAATTCCTAAAAAATCGACCCAAAATAAGGCTGTAATAGCGAGTTACAAATTCGAAAATCTTCAACGTTCGTAAGTGACAAGCGCGTTGTAAAACATTTTCGTTGCATTCGCGATTCGTTAGGTGCGAGTTACACGAGATAAACACGTTCGGCCTTAAATACTCGCATTCGTATGCTCAAACCCGTTAAAAAAAGTATAAATTACGCGATGATTTTTTTTTTCAGTGTATTCCCCATACACTTTATATCCAATTATGAATTTGAATCTTAAAAAAAATTCAAATAAAACGCACGTTTGAATGGTTTTCTATAAATTAAGAAAAAAAAATAGATATTTTGTAATACTTAGCAGTTGGAGGAGCATAAGCTTGCAAGGCACCTTTTTGTTTTTTCAATACACCTCAAAATGGCCGATTACTAAAATTTTGAGGGAAGGTGAAGATGAAGCAAATAACTCAAATTTTAGGTTTTTAATTTTTGATTTTTATATGAAAGAGTGAGTCACGGACACTAACATATCCAAATTTCAGCTTCCTATGTTTATTTGGAGGGAAGTTAGAGCAAAAAACGACTTTTTGAGGAAGTTTTTTTTTGTTTCACACGCTTAACGTCGGAGAGGTCCTGATAAAATTCGCTCGAAACTTGATAAGAGACTTTTCTTACAAATTCGACAATACTACTTTTTTATTTTTTCGAAAAAATTCAAAATGGTGGATCACTCAAATTTTGGGAGTGGCTGAAGAAGGGGCAAATACCTCAAATTTTTTGTTTTTGATTTCATATGAAGTAGCGAGTTAAGGACACCAGCATATTTTAATTTCAGTTTCCTAAGTGCATTTTGAGGGTAGTTGAAGCAAAAACCAGTTTTTAAAGAAAGTTTTAGGTTATGAAATTTCTTGAATATTCCATATCTCCTCACCAAATCAACCTTGAAAGGTCAAACTTTGTATGTGGGGTTAGTTGGTGACCAGGATATGACGTCTTGAATTTGAATGAAAATAAATTCAAAATGGCGGATTAACAAAATTTGAGTAGAGAGTGAGGAGCCTCAAATTAGTAAAAATGTAATTATTATGAACTCATATAATTATTGAAAATAAGAAGAATAATGTATCCCCAATTCATCTCCATTCATGATGTTGGAGGGGAGGAGGAGTTATCGATCTCGAAGTGTGGTGGGGCTACACGAGAGGTCGAAACATTTTATCGTGTGTCATATATGGTAAAATGAGCCCAAGTCTTTTTTTTTAGTTTTTTTATTCGTATGTATAATTATTAAAATAAAAATAAAAAAATATAAAAAATAATAAAAAGGTAAATGATTGCAGCATCCTTATATTATTCGCCCAAGGTAAGCGCCTACGTATGCAAAACTTAACTCCTGTCCCAACAAGAACAGAAAATAAACAGAATATACCAAGAGCCACTAATCTCCTTACAGCATGTTCCATGGAGGAATTCATCCTTGACTGTTCAAATTATAAAGGTGTAATGTTATCTAATGATAGTATGTGTCTAAATCTTTGTGATATTAGCCCAGCGGTATAAATTTGACCACAAGTATTATAATGTTATTGAACACTTGGAAAATATAAAAAGTCAGTTCTTTGTAAAATAAAATTTAATCCAACTCAGGTGATTCTTGTCGAACGAGCTAAAAAAAAAAAAATTATAGAATTGATCAATACTCTAAGAAAATTAGGAATGTAATTAATAAAAAATCAAATATTAAAGGTAAATATTGCATATTCATTATTAAAGATATGTTTCAAAAACAATATCAATTACTCGAAGTTACATACTTTGATCCTCAGTTATATATGTAGATCATATATCGTACCTACTACCAACATCAGAGCCCTTCAAGCCCCTACATTTTTTCCAAATCACTAATACTAACATCACCAGTATACAAATTGACAAAAATATACAAAAAGCTATCGATCTCCCAAGAACATATTCGACAATACCCATTTAGAAAAATTTAATCTTCATTTGAATCATACGAAACCAATATAAATAATATTCTAGGTATAAGAAATTTCAGATCCTTATTTTAATCTCGACCGTGTACAGATATTCAGCAGCAAATTTGTATTCCGATTGACAGCTCACCTTGATTACCACCAATCTATATTAATTCATATTCCAAAATAATTATTTCAAAATGAAACATCGATTACTCGAATCAAGCAATCGTTATTTCTAATAGAATTTCCAAGAATTAAGGTGTAAATTTTTATTCGAGGTTTTAAATCGATATAATTATTTGAAAAGCGTTGAAATGATTAAATAAACATTTACCTGACAGTTCATACCATAGCGTCGCGAATGTAGCGCTTTCTTCTTGATTTTATTTTTTATTATTATTTTGTTCTAGCAGATATGTATTTTTTTGTTTTCTATATTTTTTTAAATCACGTAACCGCATAAACAATTTAATGCTAATTAATTTGTTTTTTAAAGAAGAGGTAGAATATCAAATAATTCCTATCACAGAAAACCCAACTTTAAAAATGTCACTTATTTCAGATAACCAAGTAGTATATACATATAATATGATTGAAAGAGTAATACTTGAAAATGTGTTGAAGTTAGATAAATTCGAGTACTGTTTAGTCATTCTTCATACCTACCAAGGAGATTAATTTTTACGCCGAATTTCGTAACGACGTTATAGTATCTGCGCATTCAGCGCCCCTATGTTACTTTTAAAGATTTAGATTTTTTCCGTTTGCTATAGCTTTATCATCGATGTTTATTATGATGTCCGTTAGACGAATACACACGTTGATGTTCGATTTTGATTCGTGTTATTATTTCTCGTTAAGATTTTTCCTAAATGATTTATCATAATTATTTTTCCACGACAATTTTGGCGACGAGTGTAAAAGAAGTGAAGTGCGATTTAATTCGCGTGTTATGAACAATGACAATTATCGGGTAATTGTACTCGTGTAAGCTATTTAGCGCTATTTAGCAACTGCCATTTTCAAAATGGATTCCGAACAATTAGCTGAGGTTTTAAAAACCTTTCAACGACAGCAGGAGAATTTCCTCAAAACTTTATTCCAACAGAATCCAGCACAACAACAACCACAACTGCCCTCAACGACTATAAATGTAACGCACATACCACCATTCGAAAGCTACGTAAGTTCAAAAGAAAATTTTCGTTATTATCGCGAAAGATTCGAAAATTACCTCAGAATGAAAGAGGTTTTCACTGATAAGAAGAAAAGTGCCCAGTTATTAGTGCTGTCCGTCGGAGCTGAAACTTACAACCTATTATCGGCTTTACTAGCACCGAAGACACCAAATTGATAGACCTACTGGAAAAACATTTATCACCAGAAAGGAACGAATTGGTTGCACAACATCAATTCCTGAATATTTACCAATCAAATGAAAATTCCATTGCTGAATTCATTGCCGAACTACGACGTAACTTAACAGCATGTAAGTTTGAAATTACATGTTCTTGTTCAAAAACAAATTCTATTGCCGATTTACTCCTCCGAATTCAATTCATACGGGGCTTACGTGATTCATCAATTACGGAGCAAATCCTACAATCCGAATTAAAGGAATTTAGCCTTATCACCAGTAAAGCGATTGCGCTGGAGGCGGCAAAAAAACGATAGTAAAACGTTATCGAAACAACAAACGTCATCGTCGGTTACTGGTATTAACCAAACGACGCATATGAATCCATCATTCAACCAACAGTCATGTAGACAAAATCAGCCAACTAACCGTTCAGCGCGGAATCGAACACCAAGTAAATTTTCACGAGGCCGTTCACAACAAAAATTCCCACGGACCCCTAGCACACGTCGGAACCGTGTAGATTTTTCTAAATTGGGGATCGACGGGCTATGTCTACATTGCGGCAATAAAAACCACGCAACACGTGAATGCAGAACCGATCCTCGGAAATTAAAATGCGCAAGCTGTGAAAAAACAGGGCACTTAGCTAAGGTGTGCATCACGACACTTGGTAGAAAAAAATCAGATACTGCCCAGGTCAATGAAATTTCGAATTTGGATTTGGAATACGGTTTACACCAGATTGTCGATGTTTATAATCAATCGACAGCCGCGACAGAAAAATACTACGCTACGTAACTATTCAAGATACGCAACTCAATTTCGAAGTTGATTCAGGAGCAGGTTATGCAATGATACCAGAAGAAATGTTCAACCAGCTAAAAACGAAACCTACAGTAATGCCAACTACAATCCGTTTCCGCGCATATACCCCAAATATTTTTCAGCCATTGGGAAAATGCTGTGTGAACGTCACCTATAAAAATAGATCGTCATTTGAAGAATTTTATATCGTACCGACCGGATATGATGCGTTACTTGGACGCGCATGCATCAGACACCTTGGAATCAACCTACAAGAGTTGGATTTAGAAAAAGCAAATCAACATATGGTTAATAAAGTGAACGATGTTTCAGAATTTAAAACGATGTTTCCTCGCGTTTTTGAGCAGAAAATTGGTTGTGTTCCCGATATCGAAATCCATTTGCAGCTACGTGAAGGCGCTAAACCAGTATACATCGCAGCTAGAAGCGTACCATATGCACTACGTGATAAGGTGGAACGTGAACTCGATTTATTAGAGGCCGCAGAAATAATCACAAAATCACCAACAAGCGATTGGGGCTCGCCATTAGTGGTAGTAATCAAAGCAGATAATACAGCGCGTTTATGCGTCAACTATAAAATCGCCGTTAACGACTTATTAGTCAATTCAAATTATCCTATCAAACGGATTGAAGATGTTCTCAACAGTTTGAGAAATTCTCGATATTTTTGCCGACTAGACTTATATAAGGCCTACCTGCATTTAAAAGTTGATGAAGAAAGCAGCAAAATACAAACGGCAGCAACACACCGAGGCACATACCGTATCAACAGATTGAGCTTCGGCATCAAAACAGCTCCAGCCGAATTTAACCGTGTTATGGATATGGTACTACGAAATCTACAGAACACAATTGCGTATTTTGACGACATCATTGTACATGGGCCTACGCTTCAGAATTGCGAAGAAAACCTGATCGAATGTCTACGCCGCTTAGAGAAAAATGATCTACATCTGAACCTATCAAAATGTACATTTTTCCAAACTGAGATAGAATACCTAGGGTACCTCATCAAATACAATACCATCGGGAAATCACCAAAAAAAGTCGAAGCTATTTTACTACTTCCTGAACCAACAAACGTAGCCGATGTTCGCCATTTTCTAGGCTTAATTACGTATTATTCGGTTTATTCCTGACGCATCGACCTTAACCGCACCTCTTCGACGAATACTACAAAAAAACGAAATGTTTCGATGGACGTCAAACTGTAAAATAGCGTTCAAAAACCTCAAGAACGAAATCGCGAGTGATAGGGTCGTGGTTCCATATGACCCATCGTTACCAGTTGTCTTGACGACCGATGCAAGTCCAGTTGGACTTGGAGCAATTTTGTCACACGTCGAAGCTACCAGCGAAAAACCGATCGCATTTGCATCACGATCGCTGACCGCAGCGGAAAAAAATTACTCACAACTGGATAAAGAAGCTTTAGCCATTGTTTTTGGTATCAGTCATTTTTCAGAATACCTATTCGGGAAACGATTCACGCTGGTTACTGATAATCAACCTCTAAGCCGAATTTTTCAACCACAACGGATGTTTGCGAAAACGACTTCAGCCAGATTAATTCGGTATGCATCGTACCTATCTGGATTTGACTATGAAATTCGATTTAAAAAAGGGTGCGAAAATCAAAATGTCGACTGTTTATCAAGAGCACCAAGGCCAACAATGAATAATCAAACAACCGACGTACTATTGAACGAAGAAATCCACACAATATTTGCAATGACGATTGCTGATATTTCCAGTGAAACCATCACGTATGCTCGGTTAAAAGAAGAAACGAGAAATGACGGCGAATTACAGAAAATAATTAGCGACCTACAAACTACTCCTATTGACTCTGAATTTACAATTGACGACGGAGTCCTATTCAAGGGAACGAGAATAGTCATACCAAAAGCAATGCAATCGACCATCTTAAACGAGCTTCACAGCACCCATATTGGAGGGACGAAAATGAAACAACTTTCTAGACGCTATTGCTATTGGAAGGGTATTGATAAAGAAATCGAAGCCGTTGTAAGAAATTGCGATGATTGCGCGAGAACAAGGAAAGCACCACCAAAAGCACCACTCCATAAGTGGGATCCACCAGAAGAGAACTGGAGCAGATTACATATGGATTATGCTGGTCCCATTGGGAATGATTATTTCTTTGTACTCATCGATGCTAAATCCCGCTGGCCAGAAATCAAACACATCACCGAACCACCAAGTTCTCAAAATACGATGGAATTGTTGGAAGATATTTTTAGCAGTCACGGATATCCAAATGTCCTCGTATCAGACAACGCTGGTATTTTTATAAGTGGAACGTTCAAAAACTACTGCTCTTTGCGTGGAATTTTTCAAAAATTCATCGCGCCGGGACACCCAGCGACTAATGGGCTGGCTGAAAGGAACGTTCAGACCTTGAAAAATCGCTTAGAAGCCATGAAACACGAAAAAGGCACGATTAAAGAAAAACTACGCCGTATTTTGTTCAAATACCGAACGACGCCACTTAAAGATGGTGAAACACCTGCCGAAAAATATTTGAATCGTCGAGCTCGCACAGTCTTAGATGCGCTAAGACCAACGCAACATGAAAAAAGCAGCGGACCATTGCCGGGTACTCGTTCGTTCAACATAGGCCAAAGAGTAAACGTACAATTTTTCCTAAACAACAAAACTATCTGGAAACCCGGCATAGTCGAAAAGAAGCTGGGAAATCTACACTATATCGTTGAAACTTGACGAAGGAAGATCGTTAAAGCGTCACATCAACCAACTTCGCCGTGGGGGTGAAAAAGAAAGTCGTAACTTTGAAGATGGAACCTCACTGGGAAAACTGGAGAAGATTTTCAGAAATTATAACCAACCACCGCTAGACCTTAGCGAATTCACGCAAAAATCCGCAAGTGCCTGACCCACAGCCAGCCAGCAGCTGAGGCGGCCGTATCGCCGATGCTTCTATCGTCGCTCGGATCGAGGCCATAGAGCACCCGCGTACTTACGCGATTTTATTGTTAATCGTTAAGATATGTAAATATCTCTTTTTTTTTTTATTATTATTATTTCTATTAATTTTTAGTAATCCCTAATTAAGTCGGGGAGAATTATAGTATCTGCGCATTCAGCGCCCCTATGTTACTTTTAAAGATTTAGATTTTTTCCGTTTGCTATAGCTTTATCATCGATGTTTATTATGATGTCCGTTAGACGAATACACACGTTGATGTTCGATTTTGATTCGTGTTATTATTTCTCGTTAAGATTTTTCCTAAATGATTTATCATAATTATTTTCCACGACAGACGTGATCATTTGAAGTGCTTTGAAAGGTGAAAGATTAATTTTAGTTTCATTGAATAATCAATTTTCTATCGGTGGAAGTATTTAGTAGGTACACAATTAATAGGTACATTGAGGGAAAAATTATTTTATTAATTTTCTAGTTTTTCATAGCATCAACGGTTGGAAAAAAAATGAACATACTTACATAATCTTTATTTGGGGTATTTAAATTTAAATATGATGATGAAAATAATGACTAATAGTGCTCGTACTAATGATCCTACCCTTAACTTTATTTACGCATATACACTTCCAAAAATTCACCATCACAAAATATAAGCTAAAGCATATGGCTATTCCTATTATTGTATACACTATTAAATAAACAATATCTCCAACGTACGACTTATGAATATATACAGTATTATTATCATCGTCATCATCTATATCGAGTTCAGTTGAAAAGTGAAAACTACAAAGAAGTATAAGTGCTGTTAAAATTTTGAAATTCATTTTGAATTTACAATTGATAATATTGACTACTAGAACAAAAATGTAAATATTCAATTACTTAATTTCTTACATCTCAGAAATTTTTTAAATGTTGAATGATAAATTATATATGTACCTATTTCTGAATTTCGAATGCTTATTACTGGCCATGAACGCACAAACAACCGAAGTAAATTATTCGAAAAATTTGGTTGAATTATATCTTCTCAAGAAAACAAAAACGCGTCGTTACTCGTTAGATGTGAGACTTCTTATTTGAGAAACACTCGAATAGGTGGTCTATCCATTTCGAGAAATTCGAGTACCGCATTTTTTATGTAATTTTATTATCTTATCAGTCGTTGCTTATATGACGAGTTGGTAATGATTCGGAATCTGACTCATCGGTTTTTTTTTTCTTTCAAGAGATTCCAAATTAGTGATTGCAGATCACTTCACTAAGCGATTTTCAAGTTTTCCTCAATGGAGCTATTACGCTCGCAACTAATACTTATATTTAAGAGGAAAATATCATAAATTGACGAATAATAATTATTTCCTTTTTTTTATCACATTATTCTACTTGTTATTTACTTACTCCAAAAAAGTTCCATGAAAATTTTGCTTACTTACAATATTGAAGGGAATTACCAGGTTGTTAATTAAAAACTTCAATTACTAATTTTTACAACCTTGTAGGTAAAAAACTCATCGGTAATGATTCGGAATCTGACTCGTCGGTTTTTTTTTTTCTTACTCAATTTTTCACGCTGAATTCAAAAGTGAACTCCGTTTCCCGGACCAACCTTTATTTATCGAGATATTTCAATTTAAACTTACACGTATAATATCTACGTACTGATTAATATGGGAGCACTTTCACTCGTTAGCATTCTTAGCATTAGGCAATTTCGTAATACAATCATATTATTATTGAATAAAAATTATAAAAAAAAACTCGAGGAAAATAATGTAGTTTTTAACAATTTCTCATGGTATGTTTTTTTTAATAAAAAAATCTCTTGAGGTAAGGAATGTACGAAAAGGATAAGTTGAGGTGAGGAATGTAGCTTTTAGGTATATACTGTGGTAAGATTTTTCTATAAAAAAAACATCTCTTGAGGTAAGGAATGTATAAAAAAGGATAAATGCATTGAGGTAAGGACTTGACAAGAAAAAAAAAGTGAAAAATTCTAGCATTAAGCATATAAAACATCATGGTAACACTTGATGTGGCGTAATGTGTAAGGTTTGAGTAGCGCATGCAAGCATATTTCCAAACTGTACCCCCAACTGGCCAAGGTCAAATTATATGAGGTGATAACAATATTCATGTGTGTAGATTGATTACTTTGTGCGTTTGAGTATTCTTTTCAATGCGATATGGAATCCATAACCGATAGTGATTTTTACATGAATTTTTTTACAATTTTACACTTTTTTTTCTTGTCAAGTCCTTACCTCAATGAATTTATCCTTTTTATGCATTCCTTACCTCAAGAGATGTTTTTTTATAGAAAAATCTTACCACAGTATATACCTAAAAGCTACATTCCTCACCTCAACTTATCCTTTTCGTACATTCCTTACCTCAAGAGATTTTTTTATAAAAAAATCATACCATGAGAAATTTTTAAAACCTACATTACGCCACATCTAGTGTTACCATGATGTTTTATATGCTTAATGCTAGGAATGCTAACGAGTGAAAGTGCTCCCATATTAATCAGTACGTAAGTATTATATGTGTAAGTTTAAATTGAAATATCTCGATAAATAAAGGTCGGTCCGGGAAACGGAGTTCACTCTTGAATTCAGCGTGAAAAATTGAGTAAGAAAAAAAAAAAACCGACGAGTCAGATTCCGAATCATTACCGACGAGTTTTTTACCTACAAGGTTGTAAAAATTAGTAATTGAAGTTTTTAATTAACAACCTGGTAATTCCCTTCAATATTATAAGTAAGCAAAATTTTCATGGAACTTTTTTGGAATAAGTAAATAACAAGTAGAATAATGTGATATAAAAAAGGAAATAATTATTATTCGTCAATTTATGATATTTTCCTCTTAAATATAAGTATTAGTTGCGAGCGTAATAGCTCCATTGAGAAAAACTTGAAAATCGCTTAGTGAAAATAAGTGATCTGCAATCACTAATTTGGAATCTCTTGAATCTCTTAATTCATTAACGCATAAACTGCATACTTATATCTCCCTATTATTAACTGTACATAGAAAAAACACAACATCAAGATATCATTCATTTTCCTGTTTTGTATTCTTACCAACATAGGTGAGCGTTGTAGATATATCTTCATCTTTATCGCTATTTCTATACCATGAGCGATTCATGTACCGATATATCATTATGATGTAGGTTTTCAGCAACCTTGTTAATAAATACAACATGTACGATATTAAAACAACTACAACGAATAACCCCAGTCTCGACAATTTTTCCAGAAGAATATTCTTGAAAGCCTTGGGTTCTTTGTTTATGAATTTCTGCATTTCAAATTCATCTCCTTGGTGTTCAAATTTTATGATAATTTGTTCAGTCGTGTCTGGTAACTGAAAACTTTCTTGTTGCGAATTTTCAATATTTTGTGAAAAAGTCGTACGATGATTAGTTGCGATTGAAGTATTGGAGTTTGAATAATGTCTTTCATGTTCGAAAGTAACTTCATGCGTAATGACATAATTGTTACTACTATTGTGATATGTGTTGAGATATCTCGCTTTTACAGGTAATCTATCAAGATTAACGTATATATTTAATGATATTAGGATTAAATGATGGCAGGAAATCATGATTTGTTGTTAGCTGGAAATAAAGAAGAATTTTATTCATTTACGAGGATGTAATTTTCAATTCTTTTATTTTATAGCTCAGTGTGTTAACTTTTTATCTACATCAGAACCCGAATTCAGTTCGTAGGACGGTTTTGAAAATACACATAAAATATTAAATATCATACATTTGGGGTACGAGTCTGCATCTGAGTACTTGTAATTCATAGCCGAACTTATTAGCTGTTTCTGTTACCAATGAACTTTCTTCAGGAGAGCTCAAGAAGGGAGGCATTTGCATATCTTTATAACTCAAGCAAAATGAAGTACATAACACAAACTTGAAAGTTCACACTCGATACTTTAAATGTATTTATAATTTATATCTATATGAATACGTTTGTTCTCTTCCTTCCTTCCTTCATAAATACTCTCCTCATGTATCTGCTCATATATGTAGATATGGAAAAGTTTAAAAGGCGTGGATACTGGACACCACTGGTATTCTATAGCTCATAGGTCAAGAGGTAATGAAATTAAAATTGTCAACATTCACTTACGTTTTCAAAAAGCTCTTTTCGTTGTATTCCGAATTTTATAAAAAATTAAATAGAAACAAATGTGAAATGAAAGAACGCATGCATATATTTACCGAACAAAACACATTTTACCAACAATGTGAGATGAAAGGGTATTACTATAGCACAATCAAAATTGTAATTGTAATCTCTTCTTTGCATCTCATACAATTTCCAAATCATTATCAAAATGAAAGATAGCGAAATCGGCTCAATGAAGACATAGATATTAGATAGTTAAACGACGATAAAAACATCCGTTTTGTAGGCAGAAATTCGAATTATAAAAATTAAAAATGTGTATTTTAAATGTATTTAGGTACCTACAGGTGATAACAGGGCCCAACCGCCTCATTATTCAGAACAAATATTTTTTAATAGAAGAAAAAAAAAACGATAACAGAGATTTTCAATTTGTCAATTCTTCATGAAGCATAGAATCTCATAAAAAATTACTGCATTGAAGTTGAAAAGAAATGTAAAAGTATATTAGAAATAGGTCTGTATTTGAAACAGCAGTCTAGAATTTACTGTAAATTTGAAAAGAAAATGTAATGTTCCTAAAAGAAAATAAATTTTTTCTGTCGTTCGAAATTCCCAAATTTTTCAACAAAAGTAGTACGAAATGATTATATAGTTTAGACATATGAAAGGATGTTATTTTTGGCCATTGAAACACTCCCCACAATAAACCCCGAATAGAAGAGAATACATAATTCCATTTTTTTTTTCGAATTTCCAATAAGCATTTTTAGTTAAATTTTTTTTCTATATTGAAGACTGTCCGCTTAACATTTACCAAGATTATATGCGAGAAAAAAAGGTGGAGGTTCACATTGTAACACTTATGTTTGATGGTTTGCATATCTTAGTTGCTGAAGAAACTAAGATTTAAAAGTTTGAAAAATATCGTTTTTACTTTGGTAATGCATATTTTTACTTCATCTTTATTAATAGATGAAACAATACAATGATCAAAACGTAAATAGTATGAAATATACTATTACTGACGAAAAATCAGTAACAAGCAGTAACGGATTCAGGCATAATCATATAAAATGTAAATATTTTCAAATCAATTATTTTAAAAAAATAGGAGGAAAATGAAGATTAAATTTTTTATACATTTTTTTTATTATTTCAATTTTATTTTTATTTTAGACCTTATTACATCTTTCTCAATTTTCAAATAATTTTTTCCTTTCCATTTTATTTTTTAAATGATGCAAGAACTTTTCATATCTACGCTGTATTTTATTTTTTTTCTATGATAATAAATTTAAATAATTGTCAATTAATTTAAAATCCCGTTATTATTCTATGTGATAGGATAAGGCTAATGACATAGAGAAATTTATAGTAACTCGTTCGCTTTCTGATTGGTCTTACGTCACGTGTTTAACAACCAATCAGCAAGTTGAAAAGTGATAAATTACGACTTCCTCGTAAAATGAAAACATGAATCAGCTGTTGATTCAAATTGTGAACTAATTTGTAATATCATGAAAAATAAACAATATTATTTAGAAAGATAGAAATGAAATTACCTAGATTTTATCACATTCTAGCCTTATGATTGGTCGTTACGTGCATGACGTATGAGCAATCAGAAAGCGACCAGGTACTATAACACTACTCTATTGGTCAGTTCTATTATACATAAAAAAAGAAATATCAACTCATTTTCTCTTTTTTTTTCCCTATGTAATACTTGTGAATTTTACCTTTCATAGATCTAAAAATGTATTTAAGCTATTTTTTAAATTGTCCCAAAAAAAATTGGTAGCGATTTTTGTCAACTTTCTACATAAATTTATAATTGGTAAGAATTTTTAAATTTTGAAAACATTTTTAAGCTATTTTTCCTTTCATGAAAAAAATTAGATTAATTGTTTAATAATTTTTAAAGCCAAAAAATTTTATTCGCCTTGTAATTACATGATTTACTTTGCGTCCAAAATAGCATGAGCTAAACTGTGGAAATGCATCGCTGAAAGCCAAAACGAAACATTATCAGGGTTTGCCAAATTAGATTTTATTTACTTTCATTCTTTTTTGATTTGGGAAAACAAACATGTCCAAACATGCGATCAGATTATGTTTCAATAATAACTGTAAATCCTAGTTAACTCACAAAATTAAAATCTATTCATTATCTTATTCCAACTGTTCCCACATTCTCATCTTATTATTTTGATTTAATAATATTTTGTGAAACTTTTAATTTGAATTTTTTTTTGGCTTTTGGCTTGCGCAACTGACACAACTTAGCTCATGCTATTTTGAATGGACAATACCCTCAGGCCTCAACAAGCCAGAACACGTATGCGAAATTATGACTCCTTTTTTTTTCTTTGTTGTAATGATCTCCAAAAGAAAACTAAAATTATAATTTTCAACTTACCAAGTATTGAATGGAAGTTATTTTCTGAATTTTCGAACTTTTAAATTTCATTCCTTTGGACAAATAAGGTAGGCAAGCCATTATACATTAATGTCACATGAATTGCTCTATACATGGCATGAAGGAGCTCATAATGAATTCAAATATCCTGTATTAATGAACCTTTAAAAACAAGAGAAATAATCACAATTACATCCCTTGTTTTTCCACTCGAAGTTGAGTTGATCTCAAGAAAAAGATAAATAAATTGTTTGGTAGAGAATTTAATGAGTTATATTTTATTATTCCGATATTTCCTTTCGAAGATTCATCTTCTGTAAGAAAAAAGTAAAAAACTAACTTGAGAACTTTTTTCTTTTCATAATTTATTGTGTGTCAAACCTAGAAGTTTTTGCTTCCGTTTACATCTGATTAATTGCGTTGGTGGTTATTTGAATATTTTCTGAGGAAAAAAATTTTTTTTTTTTTTTAATTTTAAACCTATTATCTAGTTCAACGCTAAATAGCATGCACAAATTTGACGTCCAGGTTTTCAAATATATGTAGATGTGAAATGAAGATTGAAATTTTGCAATAAATTTTTATCATATTCTTTTTGATGAATATAGAAAAAAAAATTAAGCAGCCATGCCGCATTACTGGAGCTGAGTTTTTAACTGGAGCTTGTTTTGATTTACTAATAACCTTGCTTAACCGTTCATGACTACAGGCTACACCCAATACCAAGTCTGAAAAATCCTACCCTATCCTTTCCAAAAACACTTAAGAAGGTGAATTTAGCACAAATGTAGTATTTCTTGTCATTAAATAATCATGTGAACACATATTTCTCAAATTATAACTATTTGAGGGTCCTCAAATTATCTTCAAATCTTGATAATCCGCCATTTTGGATCCATTTTGACTCAAATTTAAGAGGTTATATTCTAGTCACAAACTTATCCTACACACAAAGTTTGACCATTCTAGGCCGATTTGGTGATGAGATATGGAAGATTCACGAAATTTCCTGCAGCAATTTCCCCTCCAAAAGCCGTTTTTTGCTCTAACTCCCCTCCAAAATCACTGAGGAAGCTAAAATCAAAATACGTCTGTCACTTGGGCTCATCTTATCATATGACACAACAATAAAAAATTTTCGACCCCTCTGTACCCACCACTATTTTAGGTTGATAACCCCGCCTTCCCCCTCCAACATCATGTATGGAAGTGAATTGGGGATATAGTATACAACTTATCCCCAATAACCATATGAATTCATATTAATTACATTTTTACCAACTTGAGGCTCCTCAAGCTCTACTCAAAATTTTGATAATTCGCCATTTTGGATCCATTTTGATCCAAATTCAAGATGTCATATTCTGGTCACCAACTAACCTAAATTTGACCTCTTTAACTTGATTTGGTGAGGAGATATGGAAGATTCAAGAAATTTCATGACTCAAAACTTCCTCAAAAAGCCGTTTTTTGATCTAACTCCTCTCAATATGCACTTAGGAAGCTGAAATTTGGATATGTTAGTATCCGTGACTCACTCTTTCATATGAAATCAAAAACGAAAAATTTGAGCTATTTTCCCCTTCTCCAGTCCGCCTCAAAATTTGAGTGATCCGCCATTTTGAAATTTTTCGAAAAAACAAAAGAAGCACTTTCTGCGCATTTTCAAGAAGAGCTCCTCACCAAATTTTGAGCAAATTTTATGAATACTCGCCGGCGCTACGCGTGGGGGGAAATATATATATATATAAATATATAGCAAAAAGTTGGAGGTTTGCCAGATGATTACAAATGGTCTGAAACGCGATAATTTGAAGACCTCACCCTCCCCCGACCTTCCCTTCCCAAATCAGGTAGGCTGTAATAGCTATCGTTTTTATTAAAAACTCAGCTAAAAACATAATATGTCGGCTGAACATCTAAGTATATTTCTACTTTGTACATGTACATTTATAACATAAAATCTAATTTAATTTTTAAATAATGAATAAATAACAAAAGATCAACTCTTAGTATACCTATAAACATTTATAATAATATTTCCTATCATTACTATTATTGCTATCATACATAAGTGTTTGAAGAAACAAATCATCTATTGGCATAAAATATTTAACAATAAACATGAACATTCATACACAAATAATTCACAATTACAAAAAAAAAAAACGAACAAATTTATACATAAAACTTAAAAAAATATAAAGAAACTGGACGGTTCTTCCTGATATGTGGCAAATCAAAAAATCAACTTACATCTAATAAATTAAATTTAAGAAAAAAAAAAAAACTAAATAAAATCAACTTATATAAGTAGGTACGTTAATAATAAAAATATAAATAACTTCTCTAACGTTTTATATTTAAACCTTATATACCACGTCTCTTGGTACTATCATCCTCCAGAAGCAAAATTTAAATTCGATACTAAATTATTATTGTCAAATTTTCAACGCGGATGCATAGAAGCAGCTAAATTACACCTATTATTGTCTATTATAAGCCATTGTATTCAAACGCCCATAAATTCGTGGTACTAATTACGTGTGTCTTAAATTTCATCTATAGATACCAATATAGCATTGGTAGGTAGAGGCATAGAGGTTGAAAAATGGAAATTTATAAATTTCATTTTATCGGAGCATCGAATTTTTTCATACTTCTCTTATATATCCTATTATTCGTGAATCCCGAATCTCTTCCTTTTTACCTACTTTCTCGCTACTCAAAGCTGATATGTATTTATCGCTGATGTAAAATTAATACTTTTTTTTCTTTAAATTACATAGGGAAATAAATTATAATTACGATCGCGTATTCTAGTCAAGAATAACGGGATATTACAACACCCGGCCTATTCGAAGTAAGTGCTTATAAAATAAATGGTGAAGACCTGATATACTCCATAGTCGATACCTTACGTGTAGTAAAAAAAAAGTAGGTAAAATAAAATAAATTAACTAGAGGACAGTGAGTTTGATCTTTTATATCAATATTATAAAAAATTTAATGCTCCTTTCGTCGTATCAGTGGTAATGTTTATTTATCACTGGTAATGTTTACTTTAAATGATACGAAAAAAATCAAGCCCTATCAATCACAAATTCTAATCAATGTAAAGGAGAAAAAAATCCCTCTCTTGCATAAAAATATTCTAAGTATAAAAAATCGTTAAAAAAATTAAGTAAAAAAATATCAAGTAATAAATACTAATGAATCATTTCTTTCCTATTTATGAAAGAATATGCCCCTCAATTAAGTAAATAGAAAAAAGTCAATGTAAAAAATGAAGATAAAGAATTATGATTTCTCAATTAGGCATCCTAAAAAAATACATGCATGCATGAATAAGTACATACATTGAAACTATAAAAAACCATGCTTTACTTCAACGGTCATAGGTTAATGTTTTACTTCATAATTTTTAATTAAAAAGTAAAATTACATTTTTCCTAGTGCCTTCAGGTATCAAGTTTTTCTAAAACAACTTTACAGGTGAATGTATTTTTTTCAATTCGGGTCCATGGTATAAATATGATTACAAAAAAGATTAATAAAAGACTTGGGATTTTGACGTCATCTGATGAGAAAAAAAAATAAAAAAATGTTTCACTTATGTTTTTGACGGCAAACTATAATTAGGCAGAGATCAGGGTAAAAATGCAAGTCAACTTCAAAAGTAATTCTAACACTAGCAAGAACTTTTGGTATTTCTGAAATCTCGAATTTTTTAATGATATCTATCTTATTATTATTTTCATTCTTTAGTTGCAGATAAAGAAAAAAAATTATTTGTTAATTTTATCAGTAATAAATATAAATTATAATCTAGAAAGCTATAGTTGAGGCTTCGCTCTTGCCCTCTCGTAAAAAGTTTTAAGTTCATATTTATTTTTTATTTTTTGCTTAATAACATATCTGTGAGAGAAAAATCATAAAAATCTGTATTTTTGCAAGTCTGGATAACTGAAGATTTTTCCATAAATTTTCTCAAGTATAATAAATATTTAATATAGATTAAAGTCATTTGATTGCACCAGAGGTCTTAAACGTAGACAAAATTTCAGTACCTTAGTTCAATTTTTATCTCTTACATTGCTGATCTTAGTTTTGAAATTTTATAATTTCAAAAAAAAAAAAAAATAACATTCAATTTCATCCAATTTAATTTGAAGTCCATAGGTCAACTTCACTCGCCCAAAGACTGTAAAATATTCGACTGTGATTTTTTTTCAGGAATTACTAAAATTTTTCAAACAATATATACCTATCTATTTTATACTAGGTATGTAATTTACAATTTCATGAAGAATTTGAAATTTCACATATCTTTGAAAATTAATAATACACGAATAATTTATGACTGGGAGTCTGCGACGCATAGTATAAACTTAATTTCTGCATCATTGCTCTTAAAACACCCATAATATCTTCTCAGAGGTTTTTAAAGTAAGGCAAACTCTGTTTAGAGTTCACAAAAATGAAATATTTTCCTCGATGATAATTTGAGGAATCGAAAAAAATAAAATTGAGCACAACGAACCTCCTGAGACTACTGAAGCAGAAACTAAGCTCATTGCTGTACGTGCCAGTAATAAATTATACCAATATACAAATATACGAATTGTTTATTATTTTTTAAAATTTTGTGTAATGTCAATTTGTTGAAAAAATTGATTGATCTCTAATTTTCTTTTTTTTCAGTCTTCAAGCAACTAAAGGTGACTAGGGATGCAAAAAATCTCAAACAGACCTACATTTAATTCTTTGCAAATTTCTTTAAGAAATATAGAATTTTCAAAGTTTATTCTCATTATACTTAATAGTGAGAGAGAAAAAAAATCGTTTCACCCAAATGATTGGTACCTACTTTGGGTACAGATTTAATCGATGAATAACTACCAATATTTCGATTATCATTTTTTAAATTAAAATCTGATAATCTATTCCTTCAAAATGAAAGATTACCATAATCAATAATAATTAAAAAATAATAATATCGATTTTTTGTTTTAAAGCAACGAATCGTTAGCTGCGGTGTGCTTAAAATTTAATTAAAATATTGATAAATAATATTTTCATATTAAAAAAAAATTGACATCTCGCATTTTTAAAATTATGAAAAAGATGTGATGTATTACGTTAAATACATTAAAAAAAAAATTAAAATTCGATATTTTCTACTTCAACATGATAAAATTTCGATATTGTTAAAATTACATATAAACACTTAATCGATGATTAGAATGAAAAAAAAAATTAAATTCGATATTTCGATAATTTCACAATCACGATATAAAAATTAATTTTTTGTTTGAAACACAAAACGATTAATCGACATTTTTTTCGAATTAAAACAGGATAAACTGCGAATATTTCGCCAATATGAGAATAATAATTCAAAAAAGGTAAAATGGTGTGATGTTTATGTAAATCACCGTCCTCGATTAAATCGTTAAAATTTAAATTTTGATTTTGCGTTCTTACATACTAATTGTTGTAAATGACAACTCGATAATTAAAAACAAATTTCCTATACTAATAAAAAAATTCTAAAAATATGGAATGTTTGTATGGACTTCCTATATGTAAAAATACTTACAACATATATCGCAGAAACGCTTAACATACTAAGACCGAGAATAAGAAAAAGAACAAAAGAATCCCTAACCTTAGTACAAAATGCATATAAAATGCCATCGAATTAAAAATACGTACTTCCGCACACGCCCCGCACTATAGATAAAACTTATGGTAAAACTTAGTTTAAATTAAAACATAAATAATACTATTTCAGAAAAGCACCATTCGAAAATACTTTTTGAAAACATTCTTCGCTTAAAAATACGATATCCGAACAACCTAGTCTAATACTGAAAACTTTCGCGAATACTTATCCAAATTAGTATTACACTTAGGAATAAAATGGTTGTAGAAATGAAAGACAACGACTAATTTTTTGTGATGGTTCATTTCGCATTGAATCGCAGAGACGAGTATTTATACAGGGAGAGCACTTTGGTATTAAACGATCACAAAAAAAATCCATTCTAACGATAACTTACGACATATCTAACCGAGTAGGACATAGATGCACTTCATTGGGAGGCGAATGCGATAACGCTTGGTTAACATAAGCGGCGTAGTCCAACGTAGTATCTTCGCACGGTTCTTCGACGGATAACGGTAAAGTTTTCGTGGTGTTGGTCGACTTATTTGTACTCGGAGGTGATTCCGTTTGTGTGGTTAGAGTCATCGTCGACATATTCGTTCGCATCGATTGAGTTATTGTGTCGATGGTTTCGTCTCTTTTGGGGGCAGTATTATTGTTGTTAGAAATAGTGTACTGAGAAATAAAAATAAAGAGTTAATATATTTGTTGGTTTTTAGAACAGAAATTATTATAATATGATACTAGTAGATTACCTGTACTGAGGAAAGCTTTTGCTGGAACTTCTTCTGTTCTAATTGACGCATTTTAATTTCTTTCCTATAACGGTAGAGCACTTTAACGAACATACCTCCGACCAATGTTAACAGAATGATGACCAAAATTAAAATGACCACCAACAACACGTATATTTTGTTGACTTCATCAATTACCGCTGCCAAAGAAAATACCGAGAATTATTTGACGAAGCACTTTATGTAAATTCGTTAAATCGTGTTTTTAAATAAGAACGTTCTAATGAAGGAAAATAAATCACCAAAAATAAACTCACATTGCACATCTTTCCTGCTAGCATAACCGATTTGCACATCGTGTATATAATCTGCAAAAAAAAAAAAAAAAAATTATTTACCAGAATTAAACAACATTCAATTCCAAACCCTACTAATTCCTTCGGAGATAATGTTCTTTGAATTATTAACTCGTACCTCTATTATCACTCATTTGTCACATAAATTTGATCACTCAAGTAGTTCAAAAATCCTGCCTTATTCCGCGAACCAGCTCGACACAATGACTCATGACGGAGGAATTTCGATTAAAAATTTAGATAGGCACGCACCAAAATCTATACGAAACTTATGCCAACGATTCAAAATACACTTGAAATGGGTACCGGGTCAGTAACAATTTTAATATGTTGTTTAGCCGGTATCCTAGCGACCGGCGAGGTTACTTTTTTCTGTTTTTCGAGTAAATTATTCATGCCATATAAAGCAATTTAAACACGTTATCCTTCGCTAACTTCAATGCACCTGTTCCCTGGCTCCTCGACTTTAGGTGTACGATAACAAGAGGTTATAAAATATTCATACACTTTTAGCGTAACGGGGACGTGGCAATTAATGAGGAATTTCTATAGCAGTTACGTTTAGATGAACGAGTAACGTCTTTTTATCATGGTTGATGACCGCGAGTGAAGAGGGTGTGATGGATTTTTGATTATAGAGATTTCATCGGTTTATCCAATCATTATACATGTATATAAGACATGTCGATATTTCGATGAGTGAAATTCTAGCATGATGTATGCAACTATGGAGTCGAAAGAGGAACGTGATGTCATCGAGTGGAATATTGTTATCACATTATAAGTCATTAATTCTAGATAATGTCACGACACAATCGGAATTGTATATGTGTATATTGGGGAAGCACGCAGATACGTGAGGATATGAAATCATGGTTTTTTTGAGTTGGTAATGAGATTCTTCTGGAATTTTTGGCCTTTTGATCGAATTTTTTAAGAAGTCATCTATGGGCATTAACAGTTATTTTCTGTCTGTGCCTGATTTTCATTCACTGTAAGTTTCAAGAAGCTGGAAAATGAACTCAAGAAGGCTCCAAGTCGAAATAGGCTGATACCCTACTTCAAGTAGATTAATAGGAGATGGGGACTGTAAAGAGTTAGAATTTGTTCGTATACCTAACATTTTTCAGTGAATTTAGGGAAATTGGTTTTTGTGAGAGCAGAGGGGTAAGTTTGGGGAGGGGAAGAACAAGGGGCAACTGACCTAGATCCCAGTTTTCTGAGAGATCTTGTGCATCCAAGTTTTAATTTAAAAAAATTTCCACCTCCTTAACTGGAGTTTTTTTTTCATTAAATTTCTTTGAAATTCTGATTGTATTTAAGAAAGAATTAGGAAAGGTGCATGAAAATTATTTTTGCCTCGGGGACGTCTGCTTTCCCTAGCTTTACAGAAGATATGGGTTCTTGGAGGTGAAAATGATACAATATTCGTATTCATAACCTGGGTGAATGAGGTACCAGCCCCTTTAAAGATGTGAAGTCAACTTTATTAGTATCAAAAATGGTGAAAAGAATTCAGTTTTTGGAAAATTCGTCGAAAGAATCATTCCAGATGAGATATATTAAAATTTCCTTGCAGTCAAACTCTCGTATGATTAATAAAATATAGAGTCAAATTGAGCAAAATTCACTTTTTAGTATTTATCTCAGTTAATATAACACTTACAGCAAAAATGAAAAGGAACAAAATTAATCTACTTTTAATTTCAAACAATAAAAGTCATATTCATTTTTTCATTAAAATGCATTGCAAGGCCTAAAAATTCACTTATTAGGAATTTTTAAGAGATGTGCTTTGAACACATTAATTTTCCCAAGTTTTTCTCCTTTATCTCCGTATGTATGACATTTTTGAGAAAAATTATTATATATAAAATTATTTTATTTTTAATTTTCTACAAAAAAGGTTCAGTCAATTTTTTGTGTGCGATGCATTGTAATGCCAAAAAATGTTCTAATTTATACCTTACATGGTATTAACACAATTTTTCCAATGATTTTGCATTTTTCTCTCGAAATATAACATTTAAGAAAAAAACTATCATATTTGAAATCAATTAATTTTCAATTTCAAATAGAAAAGGTCATATTGATTTTTTCCATAAAGTGCATCCTGAAATCAAAACTCGCCTTTAATCATACGTTTTTTGACTCCGGGAGTATTACATGCGGAAAAAACGAATATAATCTCTCTTGCAGGAAATTAAGAACCAATTAATTTTGTATATGACAGTTTTTCTCAAATATGTTATATCTCATTGAAAGAGGAAGTTCGAGAGGGAACTTCATAAAGTTTGATGAAGGGTCGAGAAGCCTCAAATGCTCAAATTTGAAAAAATACGCTCTCGTGTGATTCTTGTGGACAAGAAGTATTGTATATCCTAAAATCACTTTCTTTATGGTGGCGAAGTTATTTCCAATACCAAGTTACTGCACTTCCATAAGAGCAATGCAATTAGTTGAGAAATGATCGCTAGGTTCACAGCGATCGGCGAGACGTATCTTTGATTGGTGATTGAAATAACAATCAACGATCATTTCAGCTATATCTTGCTGAGAATTCAAAACAACTTATCAGTGTTGAGATTCGCATTAATGGATCGCAGCGCTCGTATGGTGAGCCAATGGCCCTATTCCAATTCTTCATTTATTTTTCAGAGCGCAGTAACTTGTCATTCCATGTAACTTTCAGGCTCTCTAGCGAGTGTAGCTTCTAAGCATAAAGAAGTTGGCAACATTATCTACAAATTTGAACAAGCCCCAATTTAAAACTCAGCTCCATTAATGCAGTACGGCTGCTTAGGTTTATTTTAATAATGTTTGAGCCAATATTTATTACTGATATTTTTTAGTGATCTTTTTCTCGTTAAAGGAAAATTATTGAAAATTAGTGAGAGTAATTATAGTGACTGGTCCGCTTTCTGAATGGTCATACGTCACGCAAGTAACGACCAATCAAAAGGCTAGAATGTGATAAAATCTAGGCAATTTCATTTCTACCTTCCTAAATAATATCGTTCAGTTTTCAGCGAACGACTGAAATTCGTTTGAGATTTGAATCATCAGCTGATTCATGTTTTTATTTTACAAGGAAGTTGAGGTAATTTACCACTTTCCAACGAACTAGTTGAGTGATTATAAAACACGTGAGGTACGATCAGTCAGGTCGATTAAATTCGCAAATCGATTCGAATGAAAGTAGACGAATCGTGAATCGATTTCTTTCAATGAATCACACGATTGAAAAATCGTACGGTGCCGTTCGCTTTTGCTCTCATCACGGATGTGTTCCCTTTTTTTTTTCATGGTTCACAATGGTATTATCAAAATTTGAGTTTTGGTTTTTGAAGACCAGCGAAAATGTGTAATAACGCAAATTTTCATACTTCTGATTGTTTATTAAGTAAATGCTTCTATTCTCCTCTCGATGTTTCTTAACAACAAAGAAGAAACAAAACAAAACGGAATGAAAAGGAACAGAACAGAACACAACGGGACGGAACAGAACAAAACAAATTGAACCAGCCAATCAGCCAGCTTCATTTTTTGTTTTCACGTGTTCAGACTTCAGAGTTCAAAGCTTCAACCGCGTTCAAACATTGTTGAGTGTTTTGTTTTAAATTTGAATTAATGTGGTATCAACGGAAAACGGTCAACCATGTTGTTAAACAAAAAAAGCAGGTAATTAGCGATTTGTTAAATGTTTATAACTTTATATTCAATTGTTCAATATTGAAAAGGAAAAAAAAAGAAAAATTATTGCGAATCAATTTACTAATTGGTTCAGATGAATTAGAATCGTTTATTGATTCGAGTGAAAGTCTATGAATCACGAATCACGAATTGATTCCTAAATTATTTAATCGAATCGCGAATCATGAATCGATTTGACTTACAAACGTATTAGCTCATTCCTACTCTATAGTGACAAAATGAGAAATTTTTCGATTTTCATAAATCAATGAGAACTTAAATGTACAGCTACTTTAAATAAAGTTTCAAACCTACCGGCACAATCATTCTGGCATTTGGCTTCATCATAGTTATGCGTTTCTTTTTCACAAATCCGCTCACAAGGCCTGCACAGCAACTCTTGTATCGAGCAATACTGGTACAAATTACAGGTAATTTCTCCGCATGTTTTATTCGAAGAATAGGTCGAATGAGCTGATATCAAACTCAAAATTGTCGCCAAGATTAAAGGATGAAAAATAATATTCGCGTTGAACAACATTCTTGCCATCTGAAAGAAAAAGGGAAATAAACAATCACGTTTATCTCGATAACGGTATACCTACATCTGGTCTTATTTCGATAATACGCTTTATGTATATTCTACATTGTTGATTTAACGTTGCAATAAAAAGAGAACACTTAATCCAGTACACCGAGATAAGGTGTATTTGAACGACAAAATTATTTTTTGAGGTCGTTCATTATCACAAGGACAGACCTCGCCCCGTTCATCACCTGTTGTAACAATTCACTTAGGTTGCAATCATTGTTGCGATTTCCTCCATTTCTGGGTACTTATTAGGAGTTGAGTATTTATCGATAAATGAGCACGGTTCGTTAACACCAGGATTTTCCATAAACACGCTCGTTAGGCACGTACAGGCGTACATGTTCAGATTAAGCTTGCGAGTTAGAGTAGCGCGACGTAGAGTCGTTAATTATGGTACGTACGATACCCATATCATGACGTTGAATATACAGCTGCGTACTAAAAGCGTAGACAATAGGTCGGCAAGTCGATACGCGTAAATTGTCGCCAATTTTTTTCACTATGTAAATCGAAGAGCATTTCTCTTCTACAAGGAACTGATTGGTGCTCCTAACATCATCCTAAGATTCCAGGTCAAACTATAATACGGGCACTTTTTGCAATGATTATGATATTCTGGTGTTTCAATACCATTACTGCTGAATCAATGGCGTCTTCTACACAGTACAAAGTCTAACACTTCAACCATAAGTATTATAGAATCATCCATCTAGCTCATTATCTACAATCGACTACGTAATATCTACAATAACACTAACTCGTTCCTCCATGGTGCCTAACAATCGCCTGTAGATATTAATATGTGTGTTAACTGTTAATTTCGTCGCTCGAATTTCGGCCTTGGTTCTCGCAAACGTGACTAAAACACGTATTGGAAAAATAATACACAAGATTATTTTCGAGCGATGATGCGCTTTAATTCGTGATTCGATTATACCAGTGATGAAAGAATTTTATTTTTCTCATTTTATTTACATATACTAATGTTGAGCATTTTTCGGCGATGATGGTCATCGAGTTTAACCTGTGGAAATGTGGAACCATTAGCATACGTTCGCAATGGAACGAAAGCGGGCTCGTGGAATATTGCCGAAACCCACGTATCTTTCAACTAATACCACCATAAATCATTTCCCGTTACCGGCAATGAATGGCATTAATTTCGAATGTTAATTTAGTACTTGTTTTGTCGAATAGGGTGGGAGGATGAGTTCACGAAGAGGATGTTTTTGAATTTTATCCGTTTGGAATGTCGTACGAAAATATGGGCTCGAGTAATACAGACTTTTCTTTTATACAAAAAATATAGGTACTGATTCGAATGGAGAGTTTTGATGCGCGAAGAAATATTCTGATGATTAGTCGAAGATTCTAGAAAACAATAAAAGCCATTTGTGGAAATACTATTGTGAAGTGTGAACAGCGAACGGACTCGATGGTTAATTATACTCGTTTATATCGGTTATCGGCTAATCGTGATTTCGCGAAATACAAAATAATACTGAATACGTGAACGTATACTATTACTAAGAAAAAATAAAGTACCTTCTAGATGAATAAGTAATTCAAGTATTTACTCGTTACGTCTTTAAGTTACCATTTCCTTTGGTAAACAAATATGCAAACCCACAGCCAAGTATTAAATCTTTTCATGCCCAGCCTAATCTATAAGTATTGATACTGATATCGAAAAGATAACAAAAAAATTCCTCAAATGTCAGGTTATTTATTAATATAAATAGGTATTTTTTAATTTTTAATTCAAAAAATAATATTTTAAATATAAATTATAAAAATGAATAAAAAATTGCTGTTAATATTAAAAATAATAAAATTGATAAAAAATTAAAACAGCTTACTCTTACGCAGGACTAGTTAACAAAATGACTGTTTTGTTCCATTTTGTTTTTTTGTTCAAGAAAACATAAATTTTATCGTTTTGTTCTGGTTTCGTTCAAGTTAATCTGTTGTGTTCCATTCTGTTCACAAAAAAGGAAGCTGGCTGATTGGCTGGTTCAATTTGTTTTGTTCCGTTCTGTTATGTTCTGTTTCTTTTCATTCCGTTTTGTTTTGTTTCGTTCATTGTTGTTGAGAAACATCGAAAGAAGAATGAAAACATTTTTTTACTTAATAAACAATCAGAAATATGAAAATTTGCGTAATTACGCATTTTCGTAGGAAACATAAATTTTATCGTTTTGTTCTGGTTTCGTTCAAGTTAATCTGTTGTGTTCCATTCTGTTCACAAAAAAGGAAGCTGGCTGATTGGCTGGTTCAATTTGTTTTGTTCCGTTCTGTTATGTTCTGTTTCTTTTCATTCCGTTTTGTTTTGTTTCGTTCATTGTTGTTGAGAAACATCGAAAGGAGAATGAAAACATTTTTTTACTTAATAAACAATCAGAAATATGAAAATTTGCGTAATTATACGCATTTTCGTAGGTCTTCAAAAATCAAATTTTGATAATGCCATCGTGAGTCATGAAAAAAAAAGAAAAGAAACATCCCTGATATTTCAATATTCATGAAGAGAAAAAAACTGTTCTGTTCAGTTCTTCTCCATTTTTTTCTTAATTTTGTCTGTTCTGCTTCATTCCATTTCATTGTGTTCGGTTCTGTTCTGGTTTATTTGTTCAGAAAATAATTTTGTTCTGTTCCGGTTATCGTTCATTATGAACTAAAATTTTAGCGTTCTGAATTGTTCATAACCATATTTCTTTTTTGTTCTGTTCATGTTCACCAGCCCTGCCGTTATCCTTTATTTTTACTATGAGTTATTATAATTTTTTTCATCATATGTTAAGGCTTTTTTTGTGCATCTAAACAATCAGTGAAGTTAACCTTCCTGCGAGTGCGAATAACGAATTATGAGGTTTTATAGTTCACTCAATTGGTGAATAAAATAGGGTACTAATAAAACGTTACATACTTTATGATTCATTTTATTAATGAAGTAATGTTGATAGAGTAAATCTAAATTTTTGTAAAAATGTATTTTGCCTATTTTAATTTATGTTAATGAATAATATGAATCAAATTTAAAAGACCAATAATCATCTTTAATAGCAAATTTATTCTTTTAATGCAATTTTCAATAAAGTTTTTTGCGATGAATTTTCAATTTTCAAGAATATGGGTACGAGATAGATTTTCGATTAACTAAAGATTATTGTTTGGGTCAATTTATTTTGCTAAAAAAAGTTAAATATACTTAGGTACTTCCAAATATAAAACAGTTATATTTTTTTGAAATTTTATTAGCATAATCTGTTCTCGTATAGAAAAAAAACCTCGAGTTGATGTTATTAAGTTATCACCTACACTACTCAATAAATTTTAAGTCGAGTCTTTATTTATTTTGCATGCAAGAGGGGTGCGAAAAACCTGAAATTCAACGGTATAAGATCCTTCAACGCTTGTCATTTCTGGGATGAAGGGAGAGGGGCAAAATTCCGATCGATCGATCTATGCTTCTTGGAAAAATTAAAAAAATACTTATGATACTCAAAAAGGACCTCTGAATTTATTTGGGGACAATTTACGCTGTATTTATGAGCGTATAAGATTTAAGAGTGATTTTTCGATTTTTTTTTCTTACTGAAAGAAATCAAAAACATCGATCAGATCGGAATGGTAATTGTGTTTTTGAACTGGACATAAAATTGTAAATGGAGCCCCTCAATTGGAGCTTTGAAGAAGAACTAGGATTTCCTAAATTTTGGACATTTTGTGTTCATACTTTCTGTACAAAGTATTATTTTATTATAATCGAGATAATTTCAAGATAAATATAGATGCGAATCTCTAAGTGACAAATAAAGTGCAATAAATCGACAAGCAGCTCTGTAACTTGAAAAAAAATACAAAAGCTGTCTCATCAATAGATCTTGTGCACGAGTAGTACATCCCTGTCTGTATGTCGTCCTCGTTTAGGTATACATATTTTTTTTAGGTACATTCGTATACTAATGGAAGGACTCGAAAACGTCAAAATTGACCATGGACAAAAATTAATTTTGGCCACCGTGCTTTTTAAATTTTTTTTTTTAATATAATGAAAATAACAAAAAAATTAATAAAAATTAATGAAAAAATCTCATTAAAACTGTGAAAAGTTTTAAAGCCTAAAATTTGTATTTTCAGACCTTCTCAAGAACCTAGATCCGGCGGCAGTTTCCTATTGAGTTGATTTTTTCGGAAGACCTGAAATAGGAAGATGGACCATAAATTCCAACAATATGCTCAAAAAATCTCAAGCTCTGAGGTAAATATTTACTATCTTGAAAAAAGTATAAATCAAAGTTTCAAAATGTTGAGTTTTTTTTTTTTTTTTGTTGAAAAAATATCAAAAATTTCATAAGATGTCATTTGTCCTAACGATGAATATGATACCATACATAAGGGATGGAACTTTCACTACGAATGATCAAATTTCAGTATAGGCACCTGGATCACCAAAATCCTCAACAGCTCCCTTATTCACTACTTGAATAGTTTAATTGTTCAAAAATGTATCGTAGAAAACTCTCGATGACCTACTTTTTATTGCAAGCTCCTCTGGTAAGAAGGAAACATTAAACAATTTTTTGAAGAGTTTCAATCTTTCTGTTGGACGTAATTACTTGTGTGGAAGTCGATATTTCGTTCAAACTCTGTTAAAAGGTTGCTAGTGTTATCTTCCTTTCATACTTTCAATCAATGAATTGAAAAATATGGAATAATATTGCTGTTGAACGGAGACTTATCGATTGTATGAGACACACAGCATTTTTATTACCTCAATGACCTTTTTAGGATTCAGTTTTTTTCTATATTCCTTCCAAAACCCAGATCCCATGAAAAAGAATGATCTGAAAGCTGCAGGAGCCCAAAATTCTGAATTTTAGCTTCAATGTACGAAGATGAATGTTCAAAAATGCATCAAAAAACATCTAAGACAGTGATGAGATAAGCCCTCTTGCTCCTTTGATGCAGAATGCCATTGTTTATGCGGTACGCTAATTATTCGAAGTTCTTTGATACGATGCTCAAGGGAGGATGAGGTGTAAGTAAGTCCAATTCATTGATCCAAAATATTTAACACGAGTGAACGTTACTAGTGGAGAGTCGAAGCAAGGTAGAATACCAGTGGTCGCTAAAATCCGCTTTGTACAAGTGGGGAATGTTTATGGATACGGTGCACATGCGATTCGATACTTAAATGTGTCAATGTACGTATTTACTGTTTGAATATCAGGAAATGTTGCCGAGTGCTTTACGAGTGGGAAAGGTAGGTGGGATGTTGGCGATTTTATATGCGCAAATTTTATTCCTGAAATTAAATAGGAACCGAGTGAAAATTATTTTTTGAGCTTCATGTATTCTTTGATTGAAGAAATCGTCTTTGTAAAAAGCTGAGTCTTCATTAATAAAATTATTCGTATAAATCAAAATCATTGTAGATAAACATGTGTTATGGAAAATATTTAAAGAATTAAAAAAAATAAAAATAAAAATAATATTAATAAATCATTACGAGGATTGCTTTTGTTTTCAAAACTACAGTTTCAATTATTCTTGATTTAGGGATGGAAAATTTCAAACTTAAAATTCAGCAACCATGTTCCCTTTGGCTAAGCTGCTAATAAATAAAAAAATTGAAAAAAATGACTCGAATTCCGATACTTTATTTTTTTTAAAATACACTCTAAAATTTGTAATCACAAAAATTAAATTCTCATAGTTTTACTCGTATTTAAAAGTTTCATTTTTAAATCCAACGCAATCGAATATTCATCGCAACCGGTTAGCCATCTACCTCTATCTAATCCCATCTTGGTAACGCTTGACATTAAAGTGAAGTTATTATTGTAACAAAACCTGCCAAGCAACACGAACAAGTTACTTTTCCCCTTCATTATCCCCCTATCTGAATGCTACCTGACTGAAATGTATTTTTTGTTCGAATCTACGGTCGCGCTTCCCCTCTGGACGTTACCTTAACAACACATATTAACAATCTATAAACCGTAACGAGCCACCGGCTGAGATTTTGAATTTTTTTTTAATCTTTTATACACTGGAACGTACATAACTGGAATATGAATCCTATGATTCCTGAGACAAAGGTACATTGAAGGAGAAAAAAATGAGTCCAGAGAGTGGAGAAAAGAGCAGTTGGAAAAATTTAGAAATGGCGATTGCAAAATATTAACAGTTTTATTGGTCTTTGTAAAAAGCTGAGTCTTCATTAATAAAATTATTCGTATAAATCAAATCATTGTAGATAAACAGGTGTTATGGAAAATATTTAAAGAATTAAAAAAAATAAAAAATAAAATAATATTAATAAATCATTACGAGGATTGCTTTTGTTTTCAAAACTACAGTTTCAATTATCCTTGATTTAGGGATGGAAAATTTCAGACTTAAAATTCAGCAACTATGTTCCCTTTGGCTAAGCTGCTAATAAATAAAAAAATTGAAAAAAATGACTCGAATTCCGATACTTTATTTCTTTTAAAATACACTCTAAAATTTGTAATCACAAAAATTAAATTCTCATAGTTTTACTCGTATTTAAAAGTTTCATTTTTAAATCCAACGCAACCGAATATTCATCGCAACCGGTTAGCCATCTACCTCTATCTTATCCCATCTTGGTAACGCTTGACATTAAAGTGAAGTTATTATTGTAACAAAACCTGCCAAGCAACACGAACAAGTTACTTTTCCCCTTCATTATCCCCCTATCTGAATGCTACCTGACTGAAATGTATTTTTTGTTCGAATCTACGGTCGCGCTTCCCCTCTGGACGTTACCTTAACAACACATATTAACAATCTATAAACCGTAACGAGCCACCGGCTGAGATTTTGAATTTTTTTTTAATCTTTTATACACTGGAACGTACATAACTGGAATATGAATCCTATGATTCCTGAGACAAAGGTACATTGAAGGAGAAAAAAATGAGTCCAGAGACTGGAGAAAAGAGCAGTTGGGAAAATTTAGAAATGGCGATTGCAAAATATTAACAGTTTTATTGTTATGACTATACGTGATAATAAAACAAAATAGTTCGCCGGTTATGAGTGGTACGGAGGAATCAAGACGATTATCATGTAAACTTGTAGGTTTTATTACCTAGTCGACATCACACTGTATCAAGCGTACTCAGCGTTTTCAACTGTGCCATTTTCTAGCTTTCCTAGCTGTATCAGATTCTGGTTTGTCGGAGAAATTTTGAAAATTTCTAGATATTTTTAAATTTTTAAATACTGTATTTTTTCTAATTGCTATTTTGTCTAAAGAGTTAATTTTTTAATGGTCATTATTTATTAATTTTTCCATGATTTTGCTCCAATTCCTAATGTTTCTTTTCGATTTAAAAATTTCATAATATTAGTAGGTAGCATAAATTTTAATTCATAAGAGGAGGAAATAGGAGAAAGAACGAATCAAAAATAATATTGATGACAATAATAATAATAATAATAATAATAATAATTCAAATTCAAATTCAAATTTATTTCAGTGTAATAATAATACGACATACAACATATATTCAATGACCCCCCGCTAGAGCGCATAGCGCGTGCAGCTGGGAGGATATTAATAATGATAAAAATGTTACATTTTTATATCAAAATACTTGCATTTTTTTTCATTAAAAAATTCCTTTTTTTTCAACTGCTAAGAAAAGTATACATTTAAAATTAAAACGGAAAGGGGAGTATTTTGAATTTGTCAGGGAAAAAAATAGTTTTGAAGATAAATTGCTATTTTTTAAGCATTTATAATTCTATATTTAGATTTCTAGAGTTGGGAACTCTGAACACACTTGGTCGAACTCTTTAACTACCATTTTTTCGTATAGGTGGCGCCGTACGGCTGATGACGTCATCAAGTCCTAGCAAAAATCAACATTTTGATGAAATTGAAATTTTTTTCTTTGAAATGGATAATACTTATCAATGACTACAAAAAAGTTCACATACAAAAATTTATCATTTCTACGAGGGGGGAGCTAGAGGGTTCCAACAATTTGGACATCTTCAAATTCTGCCAATAGGCAATTTTCGCACATGACTTTTTTTGTTCTATTTTTGAGCACTATTCACTTCATGTAAAATTTTTGAAATTCGCTGAATTTTTTTTGTTGAAAAAAAAAAAGTAAGTAAAAATATTTATCATCTTGAAAAATGAAATCGTTTTTTGTATTTTTGTATTTTTTTCTCTCACAAAATAGATAATACTTGAAAAGTAGAGTAAAAAAGTCACGTAAAATTTTTGCCTATCTATGAAATTGAAGGGACTATGCTGAATTAAAATTTTCAATCAACTGTTGCTCCTTCAATTTTGCAGATAGGCAAAAAGTTAATATAACGTTTTTTGTTCTCACTTTCAAGTACTGTCTGATGACTGAACAAAAATTTTGAAAACATTGTTTTTTTTTGCACTCCATATGGAACCACTTATGAGAAATGAGGGAGTTCACCTGGTAAGTTTGTTTTTTGTTTATGTCTAGTGCAACTGTATGGTATTGTGATCCATATCCTCTATGTAACCTGTGGCTGGTTAAAGCGATAATCGTCATTTGACAAAATGCATGGCTACATTATACAGCGTGCATTTTATTTATTAATCTATGCTCATAACTATGTAAGTATATTGGGAAAAAGGAATTATATTGACCTGTATTTTAATTTCATTATGACCGTTATGAATGTGGAAGTAATCTGGTAAAATTATCAACATATCAAATCGATATCGATGTGATACCATGTGCAGGGCCGGATTTAGGTTTCGTGGACCCCGGGGCCCAGTAAATGTGGGGGCCCTTATTTGAACATTTTTTGCAGTGGGTTGGAAGCCACCCTCCTCTATGATATACAGACCTAAAAATTTTACCTGTCATTTTAAGGGATACTTTTATGATTTTTTGATTGTGGGGGCCCCAAATTTGTGGGGGCCCGGGGCCCATGCCCCTTGGGCCCCGCCCTAAATCCGCCCTGACCATGTGAAATAATGGCAAGAAGAGTATCCCTGTTTTTTTTTCATCGGCTTTTTTCGATTCTCTAAATAAAATTTCATGTTTTTTACGGTCAATACATCTTTCCAAATTTTACGATAGCATATTTTGCACTATTTATTGATTTCGAAAAATGCATCTTAAGTCGGCTAAAAGGTAAGCTAAGTAACATCAGTGAAGATCACGATGACTCATACCCATATGCTTCTTATTGTTCGTCTAGACTGTACCATAAGCTGAACTCCGGTTTTTACCACTGACCTTCAAAAGATACGTTTTAAAACTTCCCTCTTTTTATTGAAGAGCGCAACAAGTCTAAAACCGGCGATCAGGTGTGTCTCGTATATTTAACAAATACAAACGCCAGTCTGAAAGGAGGGTAGAACTTAGGAGAGGGATGACTTGCTGTTGTTATTCATTTCGCGTTTATCAGGTGCTTTTGTATGGAGTGGTTAAAAAGGCGGCTTCGTTGGCGGGAAATCTTTAGTTTCGATTTCGAATTCATGGTATATAGTGGGGTTTGAGAAACAAATTCTGTATTGATATTTCGAACATTTTATTAGCATAGTCTTCAAATCAGATGAAGTTAAATTCAAGTACCTAGACATACTAGTTCGTTGAATCAATTACCTTTGTATTTCGCATTCTGTTATACATAAGTTGGAAGCAAAAAAAATATTCTTACTTGATTTATTTACTTGCTATGGTCGCAAAATAGACTTTTTAGATAGCGATGTTTAAAGTAATCGATTGTCTCATTTATTAACGAACAAAAATTAATGCAATCTTTATATTTTTAATTCATCTTCTTGCTACTTGCCAAAGATTGGTATTTATAAACATAATTAAGTATGTGAAGAAATGCGTTTATATACAGGGTGTTCTATATCAATAAGAGCCCCTTCATATCAAATGTAGGGCAATTACGATTATTCAGTAGTAAAGGATAATGCAGCAAAAAATGTGATCAGAAACAGCGAAATCTGTTTAATCGAGAACAACTTTCATCTGTATTTTCTTAGAATTGTTAAAGTTTCGAAAAATCTACTGGTTTTGCTTCAAAGGTAGGTAGCTTATTTGATTCAGAATTTCATCCTGGTGCATTTAAAACAGAAGCAGGCAATTGATATCGAAGACGTTTCTTGTTTGCCAAATAAGATTGGAATTATTAAATTAATTGTATGGAAGAAACTGCCAATAGGAACTAGGAAAGCAAAAGTCGTTAGGAGGTATGTTGCCTATCTTGAAAATCAAGGCAGAAAGTATCCATTTATTAAATTTAAAACATCTTTTAAGGACTTCTACTCTCCTAATATTTTTTTCAAAATAGACCGTTTTATACTCGCTAGTTGCCTAATTAAAAACATCAAGATAAGAATGACAATGCGTTGGATTTCAACTCTCCTAATACTTTTTCTCAAGGGTAAGTGAAGCATTTATCACGTGTTCAAAAATTTTTTTCAAAGAGAATAATATGACCATTGATTAACTTTTGACAAGCTTTTAAATCGTCTCCAAAGTAGCGTTTTTTATGTGAAAATGGCAATTATTTCTTGAAAGAGGGTCGGTAGCGACAAAAAATAACTTAGATTCGCAATCAGTTACCTCGTAGTGATCGATTACACGAACTCCAAAATACGTTAGAAAAGTTGCGTACCACTTGATATAAGGCGTATGTTATCATGAATTTTGAATTAGATGATTTAAATGTGGCTAATGCTTCTGTTCAGGTTTGAATTGATTTTCACTCAATCGAACATACTGATTTCGAATTTGTTATTAGATTCAACCAGTTACCCCCACTTCACCCAAAATGACGTTTTGGAAAAAAAATTCAATTTATATCAACAAAAACCCTTTACGTGGAGAAACTAACCACAGAAATGAATTTCTCGGGCCCAAAAGCTACATCTATGCGCAATGCATAACGAAATCTGACACAAAATAATTTTGGTCAAAAAACCAAGTAGCCTGTTCATGGATTTTTCAAAATTTCGACAATTTCAAAAAAATTGGGATTAATGTCGTTTTCGACCAATTTGAGGTTGCTGATTTCGAATATGATGATATTTTAATGCCCTCCCCTCCTTCAAGAAATAATCTTGATTATTATTAAAAAAACATCGATTTGAACAGGAAGGAGAAAGCGACCAAAAATATAGTTAGATTTGGAATCAGCGAGCTTGATTTAGTAGAAAACGAATCATATTTCAATTTCTTTGGAATTGTTGAAATTTTGAAAAATTTATGACCAAAAATTAATTTTTGATCCAGTAAATTTTGTTTTAGATTTTCGCGTAAAGAATCTAAGCAGGGGTATTCGAAGATGTAGAATTCATTTTTCCTTTCAAGTTTTGCTCGAAGAAGCTTATTCGTGGAAAAAACAGTAATTTTTAGCAAAAATCCAGGCTAATTTTACTACACGCTTTAATACTCAAAGCTACAAAGTTTTAGGGAAATTTCATTGAATGTGGCCAAGAATTAGCTAAAAAGAGCTCTCTATTTGACGGATTAGGTTGGTTAGGTTGGGTAATATGTTTCAAATCATTCTAAAGAGGATGCAGATTGCAAATCCAAAATTAAATTAAATGAATGCAGCAAATTATTATTTTTTGATTATTAGAAACATAATTTAAAGAATTACTTTTTACATAAAAATTTCAAATATATTCTTTTCTCATACTGATAGGATTTCATGCAGCAAAAATTAATGTTATGAATTAGCTTCCGGCAATATAAACAATCTTCGTGAATAATCGTTTTTCATCATTTGATCAAACATCAAATTTTTCCATCCTACCACAAAGCATAAGAACATAAGTGAATACATAATATATAATATTGTTTTTGATGCTTATCAAACTCTCCTAATTCTTGATAACATCATCAGTTAATTCAGATCACTTCAACTCATTTTATATTACACTTCTAATAAAACCAAACTCTAATTCACCAAAACCCAAGTACAGAAAACACCAATACCAAAAAAACCACACATTATAGTACAATAAATATATTCATTCAAATAAATAAATAACATTTCGAAAGACTTAAAAACTTTATAAATAAATGAATGAAAAATACATTCCAGGAACTTTTTACATTTTAACTGTTTCATTTACAATGATAAATTTAAATGAAGCCATCGTTAATATCGATCTATTTCCATCCAGTGTTTTCATTCGATTGTTAACTACAAATTAATGAGAATAAATTCAACTGAAAGGGTATCCCTAATAAGGTCAATACTACAGACTCAAAGCACATCTTAATCACAATTACAACAAAAAAAAAAAAACAATTCTTCGAAGCTATTTCCCTTACCAGACCCTTACAGATACCCCTTTCAGTCGCTAAATCATAAAAAAATGATACTAGTATAACAGAAAATTTCTTATTATGAACTACGAAATTAGATATGTATTACAGCCGCCTTCAGCAATAGAATTCTTATTACTGTGGTAAGGGTATTGCAAAAAAATCGTTGAAATTAGTGTTATCAAAACATTAAAAAAAAAAAACTTGAGTTTTCAACTAATGAGATCAGTAACATTTTACACATAAATAAACATATGGACATTTCGGTGTCATATTTTCGAATGATGACAAAACCTATGTACGATTCTACTGACGTTTGAATTATTTACAGTAGTTTTACTAATATGTACAATTGAACAATGTACACTCTTTGCTTCGTTGACAATATTACTAATGCGAAAAAAAATTAATCTATGTGAATCTTATTGAAAAAAAAAAAAAACCTTATAAATTCTAATTTCATATTATTTGTAAAGGGTCATCGAGGTAATCATTTTACTAAAATTATAACTTGTTATTAATACTAAAAATACATTTCGAAAAGAAACAAAATTACCTATAAGTTTGAAATATATTGCTTCTCTATCATTTACCAGGGAGGGATTGTATCAGACTGATATTTGCAAGAAGGCAAACAGAAATTCTTTAACGTAATATTTAAATATTAAATAAACAAATATATTGCCATAGTTGATTTTTCTTTGGTTATTATCTCTGTGTGATATTACTCCTCGAATAAATTAACTTAATATTAATTCGAATCACCGCCAACTAATGGAAACTTCCTCAACATGAACTGCATCATAAGAAGCGCACACTCATAGGAACATTTTACGAACAAATACACAAATCTTTTGAATCTAAACGACATTACTTCAACTAAATCGTTATTTCTAACTCATTCGGTGTTACACTTTCATTTCCACACATTATTTACTAACATTTCCAGCGAACGATGAATCTACCTTCAACTATACGATTAAAGCCATAGTACACATTATTCGTGGAATAACCAGAATATTATATACAAACATTATGAATTTATGATTAAAGATTGTGATGATCTCATTGACTATATTTTCAACACCTTATATCAATTTAACAAAATATCGACCATTTCGATTATTTGGTCCCCGTGGTTAAATCGTCGAAGAAAAAAAAAAGGACAGCACAATACAAAAAAAAATTTCACCTTAAAATAACAGGAGATAACTCGTAAGTCGATTTAGTAATGCATAAATATTCGTGTTTTTTTTTCCTAGTAATCATTACAGTCTTATTGTCTTGAATGACAAACGCGCGAAAATTAATAGGTACGATTGTTACGTTTATATTCGTCTTATCAACTACCCGCCACAGATCGGCGTTAAAAACGGCCAAAAAATATACGCAGGAATGTAGAAATTACAAAAAACAAAATAAAAATTAAATTAACGAAAAACGAAAAAATGAACATACAATAAAAACACAATTTCCAAAGTGTATAAATTAAATCGGTGGTACGACTATTGATTAAATCGTAGATTAGTGAGTAGCATAGATCGGACTTCTCGCATTCACCACGCTTCCGTTGGTTGAACTGTGTTGATTATCGTGATGGTGATTAACGTCGGTGCCGTTACGAGGACCATTGTATACGAGATAGTGTGTCAGACGGGTAGGTAAGCAGCCGGCGTTTAATTGGTAGAATTCTATCAACTGCAGTAAATCGTAGAATTTTGTCACTCCGCTGTCTAACGAATAACACAGAGTGTCGCGGACTGAATCCATTATCTGAAAATTACAGCGAGAGAAATAATGATAAAATTGAGTTTTTTTTTTTTTTTTTTTTGTTTTAATGGAAATGTCATTTTTTTCGAGTACACTTCGAGTATATTATTATCCCTATCGTGAGCAGATGAGCCATATGTGCACATAATTTTTTATTGCTCTTTTTGAAGAATACTACACAATGAGTAAGACTTGGCAATATTTTTCAATACACCCCACCACCAATTTTACCACTTCGAAGTCTCTTTATTTGACAAAAAGATTTAACCCTTTATTTGAAATAATATTTGAAACATCATCAATTAGGAAATTCAGACATGTGAATAATATAAAATAGTGCCCCCCCGTGGGGGTGCTCGCGTCTACTACTAAAATATTATTACACCTATGTCTACATTCTTCACATTCAAGATATGACTTGAAACAAAAAATTCGTCTCATTTTAATTAGCTGAGTTTTTGAACATAAAAAACGACAGCTATTACAGCCGACCTGATTTGGGAAGGGAGGCTCGAGGAAAGGTGGGGTATTCAAATCTTTGCCTTTCAGACTTTTGTAATCATCTGAGAAATGAAAACTTTTTGGTAATTAAATAACTGTATCTTTCCCCATGTGTGGCGTAGGCGGGAATTTATGAAATTCGCTCAAACCTTGGTGAGAGACTCTACTTAAGAATCTAACAAAACTATTTTTTTTGTTTTTTCGAAAAAATTCAAAATGGCGGATCACTCAAATTTTGAGGGGAGCTGGAGAAAGGGCAAATACCTCATTTTTTTTTGTTTTTGACCTCATATGAAAGAGTGAGTCACGGACACCAACATAACTAAATTTCAGCAACCTAAGTGTATTTTGAAGGAAGTTAGAGCGAAAACGGGTTTTTTGAGGACATTTTGTATTTTGTCCCTCATGCGTAGCGCTGGCGGTATTCATGAAATTCGCTCAAATTCTGGTGAGAGACTCTACTTAGAAATCTAATAAAGCCTTTTTTTTTGTTTTTTCGAAAAAATTCAAAATGGCGGATCACTCAAATTTTGAGGGGTGCCGGAGAAGGGGCAAATACCTCAAATTTTTTGTTTTTGATCTCATATGAAAGAGTAAGTTATTGACACCAACAAATCCAAATTTCAGCTTTCTAAGTGCATTTTGAGGGGAGTTATAGCAAAAAACGGCTTTTTGAGGGAGTTTTGAGTTATGAAATTTCTCGAATCTTCCATATCTCCTCACCAAATAAACCTAGAAAAGTCAAACTTTGAGAGTAGGGTTAGTTGGTGACCAGAATATGACCTCTTGAATTTGGGTCAAAATGAATCCAAAATGGCGGTTTATCAAAATTTGAGTAGAGCTTAAGGAGCCTCAAATTAATGAAAATGTAATTAATATGGACTCATATGATTATTGAGGATAAGAAGTATATTCCATCCCCAATGCACCTCCATACATGATGTTGGGGAGGGGGAGAAGGAGGGGGTTATCAAACTTAAAATGTGTTAGGGGTACACTTGTCGAAAATTTTTTATTGGGGTGTCATATGATCAAATGAGCTTGAGCAACTAACCTATTCTCATTTTACCTTCCCAAGTGAATTTGGAAGGGAATTGGAGTAAAAAATGGCTTTTGGAGGGGAAATTGCAGCAGGAAATTTCATTAATTATCCATATCTCATCACCAAATTGGCCTAGAAAGGTCAAACTTCGTATACGTAGGATTAGATAATGACTAGAATATGAACTCTTAAATTTGAGTCAAAATGATCCAAAATGGCGGATCATCAAGATTTGAAGATAATTCGAGGAACCACAAATAGTTAAAATTAGACTATGTGTTCATTTATGATTATTTCATGGCAAGAAATACTACGTTTGTTCTGAATTCAACTTTCAAGTGTTTTTAGGGTGGGGTTTTCAGACTTTGTATTGGGTGTGGCTGTAGTCATGAAGGGTTCAGCAATAACTCAGCTCCAGTAATGGGCATGGCTGCTTCTTTTTTTTTTTTTTCAATGGATAACTCTATACAATTTACAAAAATAATAATTCTGATTTCCTATTTGAGAATATCTGCCCCAACAATCCAGTACAAAAACATGTACAATGTACATCTATTTTACCCGCATAAACACGAATAGACAATACCTCAGCTCCCAAAAGGCTAAAGAATGGTTTTGAAAATCGAATAAAAAAAATTATGAGATATAAGCTGCCCTATTTATTCATACTCAACAACTATTCCTCCATATGTAATTACACCGTATATGTTTCCAAAGCGAATACAAAACGTATAATTTAAATTTAAAATTTTCCACTATACTCGTAGCTTGGTACTCACCGGTTGAATTTGACTATGCAACACTTTCCCGCTACATTTGAAAGTTAATACGTAAATTCCAGGATTACTGCGACTTTCACGCACTAAGAAAACGCTGCGAAAAAAAAAATTAATTAAAATAAAATTCTACACTTCAACTTAAAAAAATCGATAGGTATTCGCTGGTGCGGAAATTCAGCAAGTAATATTCACAAAATCCTATCAGTTAGATATCTTAAAATTAGTTCAGGCATTTCAGTTCCAAAAAAAGTGCTCAACATAGGCAATCGTTGATTTTAAACTGGAGAGTAATTCGCCAACCCTTCTAAAATATTTAATGCAGTCCTATCAAGTCCAACTTTTAGTTCAATTTTTCCTAAGCTCGCAGCGCTTGCGGGTAGGTATGAAAATCATTCAAAATTAGCTGCAAGACACTCCATGTTTAAAGTAAAAGAAAAAAAATAAGTTGAAAAAAAAAATAAAACAAATCAAAATTTTAAATTAAAAAAGAAGGATTTAAATTAATTAAATATCAACTGTTATATAACCTACAGGATTATTTGATTTAATAAATGTAAAAAGGCATTTTTATTTTTTATTAATTATATTTTGGTTCACATCAAAATAAAAGAAAATAAATTACTTAATGAAAAAAATTAAATCTCCAATTGAAGAATTACGATTTAAATTAATTAAATCTAAATTACGCCTAAAGGATTTCTCGATTTAAGTAAACGAAAAAGCCATTTTTTTTTACTTTGCAAGTCAAAGACACGAACATATTCAGATTTCATCTTTGCACATAAATTTAGAGGGGAGCAGCAGTATGACAAACCATCCCTTTCTTTTGGTCAAGTGCCTATTTCTCTCTATCAAGTCTACAAGAAATCCATGAAGAGTCACCTTACATATTGTCGAGAGTAGAATAGAGAGTCTGAGAAAATTTTAGACTATTTCTTGAAAGCTTAACAATGTTTCCATTCCATCTCCAAGACGCTTAAAACCGAAATACCCGAATGGAAAGAATATCCTCATCTTAGTTATGACGTCAAAATAATTACCCATCGACGCATCCGTGTTTATTGATTAACATCGTAGCTTGATCTCTGGTCAATTTACTATGGAACCAAGGCTGCAACGTGTGTATACCGATTGAGGTATCCATCCCATCTGGTATCACATTAGGGTTCGGGCGTAACTTTCGATGGAATATCTTGGATCGCTCTGACTCAGCTATAGCTTGCGCTTCTGCCGGATCTTCGACTATTCGCCCAACGCTGCCGGTGAAATCCATCGCTACCCTTGATCTTATGCTTTCCTGTAACAAAACGCAAATTTCATGAAATAACCATTTACCCGATCTAACCTCCTTTCTTTGTCTGTCTTCCATCATCGAAATCGAAACGAAGATGAAAAGATGACCCAATAAATCGACCTTAATTTACCTCCATCCACATACAACAAAGAGCACCAATCGAAGGCATCGATTAGCATACGTATTCGCCTCATTTCCCAACGTCGACTGGCAAACTAATGATATCTTACGATTACCAACTTTATTCGCATCCTCGTTGATTTTTCCTCAACCTTCGACGACAGAACTTCCCACACTTCTACCTTTCAAAAATCTTCTTTCTGGTCGCCCAATAAAGAACCAGCGAAATCGTCGTAAACTCGCGAATGCGCGCGCACACGCAACATATTCGGCGTCATTTATACAAAAATAGGATCTGCATGAGCGCGTCGCTCTCAATGTAGGTCATGCATAATAATCAACGACGTGTATGTTGCATTTTGCCCATTGCAATTATTCTCCTACCTCTCTCGCCTTCTCGACCCATCGCGCGTATAGGTACCGGCACTTTACTTTCCTTATCGAGAGTGCGCGTTTATGTGTCATTCTCCTTTCCGAACGAGAATACGAAATTAAACGCGATCGGAAAAAACCCAATCGCTTTGTTAGAATTGTTGATCGTTTCAAACGATAAACGATCGTCATAGTGTCGCGGTAAACACATCAAAGGTTACCATAACTAAACGCGGTTTTAATGAAAAACTCGATAACTACAGTCAACCTGATTCGGGAAGGCGATATAATGTCTACGCGTTTCAGCTAATTCTCTCTCAAAAATCAGAGTACATGCAATTTATTCAAAAGATACTCAACATAATCTCTATATAAGGTATTTTCTTGAATTTTTTATTCGACCCAAAATGGCGGTTCGCTAAAATTTCACGGTCGGTTGAAGGATTCGCGTAAACTTCAAAATCTTTAATTTTAGTGTCATACAACTGAGTAATATGGAGAGACCCATGAATCTAAATTTCAGCTTCTTAGGTGAATTTAAAGAAGAGTAGAGATAAGTGATATCATATGTTTACACCTGAGTCAGTTGTACGATAAAAGAATAGCAACAAAAAAAAAAAGGTAGGTAATGTAATGTATAGATGAGGCATTTCAAAACTACGGAGGCACACAGAGCCTTCACCATACAACAATGCCAGGTCACTACTTGCCTTATCAACTACTTTACGCATGAAACATTGAAACTCCTTTCAGAAAGTATATTACATGTACATGAAAATCGCTCAAAATTTAATAGGCAAATGTTTGCAACAATTTCTAAAAGTAGTTTTCTCAAATTTCTGATTCGACTCAAACTGGCGGTACACTCACATTTCGAAAGAGCCTAGAGAAACCCAACAATTATGAAGTTCTTTACCTCAGTGTGACATGATAGAGTAAAATCAGGACGCTAATGCACCCACATTTCAGCTTTCTGAGTAAAGAGATTATTTGAAGAATAATTTTTTTTTGAGAACCATAACATTTCCATCACTTTTACTATCACCTAAATAAACCCAATAAAAAGCTCAAACTTTTAATATCAAGTTATATAGGAGCCACAATGTGATCCCTTAAATTTGAGGTGGAATCTATCCAAAATGAGGTATAGTCAGTATCTGATTGAAGCTTGAGGAGTGTCAAAGACCTCAAATTTGTTAAATATGGACTCGTAAGGGGTGGAGAGTACTGCAGGTATTGTAAGGAGGGAGTGAAAAATTATAAGTTGATGGGGACATCATTCGGTTTCCTACTTCATGGGGAAGGGAGTGGAGGGTGATAAAATTACGACTGAATTCCTATACAGTAAGGGGTGAAATTACGGTCTCAAATAAACACTTTACTTTCGACCAGTGTCCTAGAAAATGAAACTGTCTTCTTTGAGAGTTGGCTAAAAAGAAATTAATAAAAAAAGAACTCACAGAAGCCTTGAAGCAAAAATGTAATGCTCGCCACCTAAAGTTTCTCAATAAGAGGTGGGACTCTCAAAAGACCAAAATTTTGTCCCATAAGTACTTCGTAGTGAGCACGCGGACATCGACTTTCTCGATGAAGGAAAACTCGGAAATGAAAATTATGCAATTTCCTCAACTCCGAAATTTCTTCATGAGACACCAGCCCCTTCAAAGATATGTTCAACTTTTTGGTATACATAAATAGTTTTTTCCTACAACGCGTAACGCCAGCGGGTGTTCATGAAATTTCCTCAAAACTTGGTGAGAGACTCTTCTTGAAAATACAAAAAAATAAGATTTTTTGTTTTTTCGATACACCTCAAAATAGCGGATCACTCAAATGTTGAGTGGGGCAGGAGAAGAGGCAAATAACTCAAATTTTTCGTTTTCGATCCCAAATAAAAGAGTGAGTCACGGGCACTATTATATCCAAATTTCAGCTTCCCAAGTGCATTTGGAGGGATGTTAAAGCAAAAAATGGCTTTTTGAGGAAGTTTCGAGTCACGAAATTTCTTAAATCTCTCATATCTCCTCACCTAATCAACCTAGCAAAGTCAAATTTTGTGTGTGGGTTTAGCTGGTGACCAGAACATGAGCTCTTGAATTTGGGTCAAAATGGATCCAAAATGGCGGATTATCAAAATTTGAGTAGAGCTTGAGGAGCCTCAATTTAATAAAAATGTAATTATTATGAACTCATACCATTATTGGATATAAGAAGTATAATATATCCTCAATTCACTTACACACATGATGTTGGAGGGGGAGAGGAGGGGTGTCGATCCACACACTTATTCCGAACAAGTAATAAATCAATTCCATTAGCTCGCCAAACCTTCCTAGCTTTGGAATGAATTCGTAATTGCAAGCTGATAAAATCTTGCGTGCAACTACGTTCAAAAAAATTCTACGAATTAGTGAAATCATTCTCCATTTCCCAGTATGAAACGAGATAATGCAGTCGTATTCACATATTACATCATATTATCGTTCAACTCATCAAATACCAGCACTTGGCTGCCGTGTATTGCCGTTTTAAAATTACTGCGACCCGATTTATATACATAAAGTAAAAACACATTTCGATAAAACATGGTGTTCTATGTACAAAAAAAAAAAAAAAATACACATTTAAATATACTTACACTCGGTACCGCTTGCCTAGAATATTCATTAGAAGGGTAACCCGATAATACAGGAGAATTATTGTCAGTATTCTGTTTGTTCTTGAAGGCTCGATAGTTTTCACGTAACTGTTTTCCATACTGAAAGCAAACAAATAGCAAATAAAATAAGCAATCATTTAGAGCCGATTACAATCGCGACTCGGGTGCCATTATCCTTTAACACGGCTGCACCGGGTTCATTAAAGTTAAACAAACTCATGTTTAGGCTACATACAGAGACTTCTACGTTACAATATGTACTCGACTGTGAAAGCAAAATCAAATTTACAGTCTGTTTTGGGAGAAGGAGAATAGCACAAAATACGCGTTTCAGTCGTTCTCAGTTGACGATATCAAACATACCATCGTAAAAAATTTTCACATATTTTGCTCTGCATCAAACATCCATCGTATCACAGAGTAATACAGCTAGTTAGCCACATCACGCGGCATAATCCCAAACGAAAAAATTCTTAGAGCCACGAACGAGGAATCTATCCTACCGCAGATACTCGTATTTGCGTAGTCAGTGAATGGTAAAAACTTTAGGTTTTTTGCGGCCCTTCAGTTGCCTCAACATCTGAATGTATTCTTCCCACAAATATTCCTCACTCAACTCTGAACCATCTAGATCATAATTATCGATTTCGATTGGAGAAAACTTTATTGAAAGCGTATCATCTTATAATATCAACACAAAAATGTAAGCTGCCGAAGTCAATTTGGCGAGAGGGATGAAGGGTAGGGGAGAGGGAGATAAAAATTTAAAAAAAAAATGGTAAAATCATAGAAATCATAAAAATTAAGAAAACAACAACTCCTTACACATAATAAAAACGAATAAAATATTTTTACCAGAAAACAACGCATAGCCGAAGAGAGAGGGAGGGGGATTTTTTGAACAAAAAAAAAAAAAATACCAAGATGACAATATATTGAATTGATATACTTTCTATCGATTTTGGAATTGTTTTGACTGGAGAGATGAGAGGAGGAGAGCGGGGTTATTTTTAAAAAACTACCACAATTTCATGATATTTCATTCGGACTGTGCATAGGAAGGGTCACCCTCTAGCGGAAGAATGAATAATTAAATGAAGCGGTATAGTCTTGAAATTTTAACATTGATTCTTATGGGAGAATCTCACTTTTTCCAACTTTTTTGACAAAAGCTTTGAGAGTGTTACTTTTAGAGAATTGTTTACATGAACTTTTTTTTTCACTATGAAATTATCTTTCAAATGATATAGTACATCCGTGTTTTCATACATTTCAATGGCTGTTTTTTCCTTTTCGAAGTCTGAAGAACTGTTATCATCCTTATCAGAGCATCGTTTTTACTTAAAATGTTTCAGTTTAATTAACTGAAGTGAAATTCTCACACTGTAAGAAAATATGAATATTCAAGTCAATTTATAAGTGCATTGATTAATGATTATGCATGTTTTGAAGCAAAGTTCTCATTTTGAGTTACACTTTGGAGTTGGAGTGAATTTATTATTATAGCTGAACTTACCTATTATTACAATTATACACACAGCAAACACAATTTGACAACTCACGACCAACATAAGCTAATGTTTTTTTTTAAAAAATACGAAATAGAATAATGAGAGTCTCGGTATCATTTACATGGCGATCAACTTCACATCACATGACCAACAAAAGAAATATGTAAGGCCACATTTTATGATAGAAAATTTCACAAGGAACAAAAAATTTATTACACAAATTAGCTAAAAATCAATCATTCTTCTTCATTTCATGAAAAATCAACAGAATCTGTTTTACATAAGAAGCAATGTTAAAATTTATGCAGCATACAGCTTGCTTGTTCTTATCAGTAGCTGCGACACTAGCGCGCCACACCTATGCACAGTCCGAATTAATTGACTTATTTTTGATCGAATTTGGAATTATTTTGATTTGGAGGGGGGAAGATCATTTTTGAGACAAAGGCCAAAAATGAGTAAATAGCAAATTAGCAAAAGTAGACCCGTCTGCATCTTTTATTCTCATCATGTTTAATTGGGCTAGCCTATTTTTGATCGATTTTGAATTGTTTTAATTGTGAGAGGGGGAGGCGATTTTTCAAAAAATAACGTAACTCAGCTCCGTTATTAAATATGGTAGCTGGAAATCGCTAGAACATCTATTCTGATGATATTTCACGCAATGACTTTTTTTTTCAAATTAATATTGGTACAAGGTGTCATTTCAAAAATATATTGAAACTTGATTATATGACTGAAATATCATCAGAACTAAGGATCTAGAGATTTGTCAGCTGTTTAAGTTTATGTCAAATCGATTATGGTATTTTTTTTAAATACCCTGCCTGCCCCCCCCCCAATCAAAGTAATTCCAAATTCCATCGAAAATAGGTTACTTTGATTAAATATCATGAAAAGGAAGGATGTAGAAGATTCTATACACAAAACTCAATATCCACTCCTTTTCGAAATTTTCCCTAGGAAATTACGCCCACCCACTTCCCCATAGAGGGTTTTTCGGCTGTACCATGTTTTCTGATAAGAATATTTCATTTTTCTTTACTCTGTGTGATAAAGCTATCATTTTTTAAATTCTTATGATTTTTACCATGTTAAAAATTTTTCAAAATGTCTAACCCCCCCCCCTCGCTACCACTTCCATCCCATATAAACTTCGGCAGCTGAAATTTTTATGTTTAAATGTTCCTAGGTGACATCCTTTCCACCAATTTTATCGATAATTCGGAATCCAAAACGTTTCCGTGTAAGATACATTTCAAAACGTTCGGTAGAGGAGGTAGAGTAACACAGTGCATCAAATTGATTTCGATGCATCTAGTAAAAAAAGCATTACTTCGACAATTTACGTAAATTTAATACAACAACGAAGCAGTTTAAATATCTTCGAAGTGCAACGCAACCATTAAATTCACCGAAACATGTAAAAAGTATTCTCCGAATAGAAAATGCAATTTGTATTTCACTAAACTAATGCAAAATTTTTCAAATTGCATGTTTCTGCGAAAACCGTACGCAAATTAATTAGACACACGGTATACAGAATTCGATACGAATTAAGTGCAATATGAAGGTGACCTCTGTAATTAAAGCATCTATCAAAAGCGCAGAAAAAATTATGAACTCAAATTCAACTCCATTATCTACCACCGTAGGGAATCGAGGGAAACGAAAGTAACCTGTAATTCATTTTTTCGATACCACGCCCCTTCTTCATCGTTATATTATCTTTAAAGTAGGTTTCAATTACAAAAAGTAAATGAACATACATTAAAGGGAAGGGTGACGAAATGGCGATGAAAAATTTTCAAAATTGTCCACTCTTACTAATCTTCCTAAAATGGGTCGATTATCGAATGAATCACTTTTACACGATGTCTCGAGTTATACGTCACCATTTGTGGGCATTGAAAAAAGATATATTTGCAACACAGGTTCGAAAAATTTTCCAAGCAACGACTTCGACGCCTCCTCAAACACGAAGTACAGATCAACATGCAGGATAGGAGTTCTTCGTTCATTGATGATATTATATTATACGATCATTTTTGAACTACGAATTTACAAAGTACATATACTCAACAAGTCTTATTTACCCTTACCCTCTTCTTGACTGATTAAATTACTTTCAGATTAATGGTCGCCAATGGGGTAATATTTCAGTATTCCATTATGGAGAAGAATATTCGATCTAACAACTCGCCTGATAAATTCAGCACGCGTGTACAATTTCAAAAATCGTGATTCAGTATTTGAACAGTGAAATTATCAAAAACCGACACATCTGACAACACTGCGAACGTAAAAATCTTTCAGTTATTGTAACCGCGTGGCGCGGCGCATGTAAGTACGTTTAATATTCGTATAAATTTATTACGTTCGCGATGCTGTTTCCGAGTTAGGGTGATGAAAAGTAACTTCAATCCAAAACGATACACGTGGCAACGTCGCGATCAAAGCATCATTCATATACGACAGCCTAGGCAAGAAAAATGTCGAAAAAGCCAGAGAAGGTTTTAATAATCCGGAAATAGAATGGTCATAAAGCAAACCAGCTTATTTTCAGTGACGTTAGTGAAAGTGAAATTTCATTATTTTCCTACACATCTGCCCATAAAAATAACATACTCGAACGTAACGTAAAAATATGCGCAAAAAAATCGCTCATTTTTCTCTCCAACACGTAAAAAGCAACCAGTCTGACTCACCATCGCGCTTCAATCACGTCATTCTTTTCGGGAAAAAATTACCTTACTTTTGTAACACGGTAGCTCTTACGACCTCGTGTGAAATTCGTCGGGCGCGAACAAAAATTACATTTTAATCAACCCGTTACTCAGGCAACCGTACAACGTACACGAGCAACTATATGGAAAAAAATTACCCGAACTAGCAACGCCGTATCAAGTACGCTAAGTAAACCTACCACGTCGTCCAGCGCCCATAAAACACACAAAAGAGTATACCAATTTGGCAAACCTGTAATCTCTCGTTGTTCGCGACGCTATTGTAATTTTCTCGTAATTTACCAACTCGCCGTCTCGTGCGATTCGGGAATTATAATATACTGCCGCATTCGCAATATGACTTGCGTCAAGGTTCGCGTTAATTAACCAACCCCCATCGAATGGATCGCCAAATTAAATAATCGTGACCGGTTCTCTCGATGCACACGCTCGATGGCCGCGCGTGTACCGTTCCAACGACGACCTCAACGGTTAAACGTACGAACGTTCGTAGCGAAACGGAATACTCGCTATTAGTTCGCCGAGTTATCAAGTTTAATATATGTAGTATAAGCATTTTGATCGTTTTCCCCTCAAAATGAAACATACGTTTATGACCAAAGTCAGCAGTTCAGTAAATTTGGATTTTTGATAGAAAAAAATTCCTTCACAAAGAATTTGTCTCATATATGTGTAGAGATTATGCCCACTAATAACATACTAAAAGTATCCATTCTTAGGTGGTGAGTGTGCCAACAGTGATAGGGAATGTCTGAACCCCCTCACAAGACAAATTTTTGGCTATATCTCCTCACGGTTTGATTGTAGGACAAGAATAGCTCAGTACAATTTTGTTCTACACTAAATTTCCTACAACTTTCGTAAGAAAATTTTTTTTGCTACTACGCATAGGTGGGGAGTTAGGGGTGTTTTAAATATGGTACTTCAAGGGGTCCATTGAAATTACTTCAATCATGCTATGTGACATCACATATGCGAGAGAAAAATGCATACACGACTCTCGACTACATGCCAACCCAATCATGACACTATGGAGGTCTCAGCCCCACCCATGATCCTCAAATATGTACATACCTAAGTAATAAAGACAACAGCCCCCTCCCCCCCAAGATCACGAGTGAAAGTGCATTTGAGATATAGCATAATTTATTCACACCAGTAATCATACGAGTCCATATTAATAAAATTTTTCGTTATCTGAGGCTCCTCAAGTCTTCCTAAAATTTCAACTAACCGCTATTTTGGATCAATTTTGAACCAAATTCAAGGAATAATATTCTGGTCCACAACCAACCCTACTAAGTTCGACTTTTCCAGGTGGATTTCGTAAGGCGATATGGAAAATACGAGAAATTTCATGACTCAAAACTTCCTGAAAAAGTCGTTTTTTTGCTCTAACTACCATCCAAATGCATTTAGGAAGCTGAAATTTGGATAAGTTGGTGTCCGTGACTCACATTATCATATGAAATCAAAAACCAAAAATTCGAAATACTTGCCCTTTTTCCAGCCCCATTTAAAATTTGAGTGAACCGTCATTTTGAGTCGAAACAAAATTTTAGAAAACAATTTTAAGAAATTGCAGTGAACATCTGCTCATTGAATTTTGAGCGATTTTTATGTGCATGTAATAATATGCTTTCTGAGAGAGAGAGATTCGTATGCATAAGTTAATGATAAGCTATGCAAAGACCAGACATTGTTGTATAGCGAAGGCTTTATGTGCCTCCGTAGTTTGAAAATTCCTCATTATTACACTACGTTACCTACACTTTTTTTTTGTTGTTCATCTTACATCGCGAAACTGGCTCAGGTATAAAGACACATGCATGCCCCCATCTTTCTCTGCTGCATAATGCTAAAATTGAAAATTCTGAGGCTTTCGTGGTTTCTCCTGTCGACCTTGAAAATTTAGTAAACCGTTATTTGTTTTTCATTCCAACTCCCGTCCAAACTTATTTTGGAATTTGAAATTTGCATGTGTAGATGCCCTTGGTTCACTTTTGCATATGAGATCACCAACCAAAATTTTGAGCAACTTGCTCCTTCCCTACCTCCTTTCAAGATTTCAGTAAATCACCATTTCAAGGTGAATCAATAAAGAAAACCAATGCTCTTTTTTGCATTCACATGATGTTCCTTACGTTGAAATTACAGCGATTTTCATTTAAATTTGCTTATAATACAAAATACAGAAAAGGTATACTTTTACATGTTTATAAGTAAATAAAGAGAAAAAAAAATTGGAAATTTACAATATGATTAACAATAGTCTGAAACATGGAGATATGAAAAGACCTCCTCTCCCCTCCCTCCTCGCTTCTTTCCAAAATGAAGTGAGAATGTAATAGCTATCATTTTTTTTTCAACTCGGCTAAAAAGCTTTCATAAAAACTCGAATCTGAATGATCCACTCGTCGAGGAAAAATAATATATAGGTACCAAAAAGTCAAGACATTCACCATATGGCTATAAATGGTCTAAAACAAAGATTTAAAAATACTGCTTTTCCTCCCCTTTCCAAATTGAATTTATTATAATAACTATCGCTCTAAATCTAAAACTCGGTTAAAACTTATTTTTGGAAAAATTGAAAATATTTTTGTATTTAGTTGTAAAATTTGTCTTCAATGTTCGAAAAAAAAATTGTACATAAATTTATTTCCAATATTCATTCATTGCAACAAATATACAGCTGACATAATAAATGCTACACATTTATTTTAGTTTTAATTATTTAAGACTAATAAAAATAGGGATGTTAAAAATATATATTCATTACATAATTATATTGTTACTGTATATTGTTTTTTTCAATACATATCTCCCCCTCATCCAAGTACAAAAATAGAAATTTCTTCAAAAAAAAAAAAAAAAAAAAAAAAAAGCAAACTACGTAATTATTACTTTGCACGTATTTATAGCATCTCTGAATATTGAAAAAAGTAATAGAAGCAAAAAATTTTTCAATTCGTCTAAAATAAATTTTATTAAAAAATAAAAAAATTTCAAACTCAGAATCAATTATAGAGATGTTAAAGTTGACCTAATAAGCTAAAATTTTTATGCCTCATATGGGGTAAATTTTTTTCTATTCAACTCACAGCCAAATAGATTTTTGAAGTGTGTGGATACATCTCTTTTAATGAGTCAAATAGAAAGCCTAATTGGTCATAGCAGTAGAAGTCCCTATTATTATTAATTTTTTTTCTATCACATTCCATTATTTTGATTTTTGTTTTTTCCTTAATGCATTATGGTTTCAACTAAGAGTTACAGAATTTACAAAAGGGCCTATTTCTTGCTCATTCCACTTTTGGAAGCTATCCAAAAAAAAAAATATGGGAATGTTTTTTGTGAGAAATTTCAAGAGACCTCTTTTCTATAAGCACCACAGACAATGTAAAATAGCAAGAAACTGATATTTTTGGCATTTAATTCACATATGGAAACTTCAGGGACCGTACAGAACCGCAGGATTCAATAAGGATAGTGTCTATGCTCAGCAGGGCAGCAATTATCCCCACTTCGATGCTTTCATTGCCTGCAATATTTCTAAACTAACCATGATCGAAGGTAAGATGATGGAAAAAAATCATTCCACTGAGCGATTTCTTTCCTATATTATTGAACCTATAGTATTCTCATTAGTTAAGGCGTATTCGTTGTAATCGCATCCATCAGCGTTCAACCACGTACAGTTACGAAAACTTATCGAAATCCGATTGCAACAATTCGCTATCCACGTACGCGTACTACATTAATATTCCAAATCACGTACCGATGCACAAAAATCACGCCAACCTCGATTCACCTTATCGCGCTGACGCGTTTTTTCAAACGGACAATACCGAATACGTTACCATTACAAGCAATCCGTTCGCGTTATCTGCCCATAATACCGGATATCTGATAAATCGTTCGTCTTTTTCCACGTTCATATCGTGAAATTAATTTCGCCGACCCTGCACACTGTACCTCGTAAAGTCGCCTTATATCACCGGTAGTCGAACTTTTCCTCTTTCGAGTCAAGGATTTCTTTATCTCTACACTACCAGTCGTCGATCTCCCTCCCTCGCAGTAGCGTTTTTCTTATCTATACAACGCTGTCGGTCGCCTATTTCCAGGTACTAGAATATTCTAATAGCGATTATTGTTAATAAAAATTCTCCGCATCTTCGCCATACTCCTTATTCGAAATTTAGAATGTTTCTTGCTCGCCTCCCACCACCATCCCCTGCTTTAGGAAGCAAAGATGCGATGACGTCGCGTTTAATTATAAAGCGTAATTTCTTCCTCATACGCTTCCTATTAAGACTGCCTTCTTTTTCCGCTACATTTACTCTCTTACTAAAGTTCTCGAAATAAACGCCTCTAAGGAGCTGATAGGATAGACAGTCGCACCCCTGTACTTGACCATCACCGTGCTCACAACCGTCTATTATCTATCACCGTATCGCCGAATTCCGGAAATGAAAATAAGCGATTCTAGATGCCCTATTTACCGTTATTCGAGACTGCTTGGATATTAACATGTAAGCTGAAGGTTACCGCAGTCACTTTCTGAGATACACTCGTACTCATTTCATATTCATTCGTTACTAAAGAACATAGACTCGTGATTTGCTTTAGTGCTTTAATAAAATAGAACTACACTCTCACCTATTTCTAGCACCATTTAAAACCCAACAGGGAGTTAAAATTAATATTTAATACAGATATTTCAGAAGTCGACACACAACAAATTTCAGCCATCTGAGGCCATTCGAGCTCTCCTCCAAAAATTCGACTTGTATTCGAGGACTCATATTGAATCCACCTTTGACCTGATGTACATGAGAAGTATAAGCTTTCTGGGCATATTTGGCGAAGAGATGTGAATTAAAAAATTTCATAGATTTCCCTATCGAAACTCATTTCAGGCTCTAGCTCTTGCTAACTCTACTAAGTAGATAGATAGGTATAATTTATTTGTAGGGTACTCTATAGAGTCGTTATAATGTCTTTAAAAAAAAATAGATAAATACGTGAATAGTGTAACAAATAAAAAAAATAAAAAAATAAAATAAAAATTTCAAGTTAAACAGTAAAAATAATTTAATAACTAAAATAAGAATAAACACTTAAAGTTAAAAAAATAAAACTATATAAAAGTATGAAATAAGAAAGTTAATCACACTATGAGACAATAACTAGAGACTGAAGTTTATATAATACGGTTATTTGAAGCTCACGCTACAGTACCACAAACGTATAAAATCGTAATAAAATTTCATCCGGTTTTCGTTTTCCTTCATCATGAAACTCATCTTCTCCGAATATTTTTCTTTCAAATCAACTCATAAGAAGGGGAATGTTGGTGGTTAGAAAGAAAGAAGAATCACTCTATCATACTGCACGCCGAATTAATTACAGGAAACTACTTTCCCTTTTATTTCCAGCGATGAGTACACCTCGCCAAGTCTTACATCTACCCTGGAAAGCACCATTTTACAACAGTGATGCATCCAAGCGACAATCCCCCCCTCCCCAAATAAAAGTCAGGCTTCTTTATTTCATTTCATCTTTGCGTTTTCAGGTTTGTTTGAGAGTTTTGGCATTTTCAAACCTCCGGATACCGTTAATGTATTGTTCGCTACCTTTTCGATGCATTACAGCCCTCAGCCCTCCCTTCTCTCTACACTATCAGTAGCGAATGCTCAATGCTCGACATCCACAAGGGCCTAGGGATTACGTTCATACTGTTTGTTCCATAGACACTATAGTGTTAAGAGCTCATGCTCCGAAGCATCTATTCATTTTTAATTTATAAAAAATTACGTTTTTTTGCAAACAAATTTCTACTTCAAATTATTCGGTTATCTTATTTTATTTTGTTCCATCTTTCATTATATTTAAATTGAAATTTTCATTTTTGTGAATTTTTTTGACTGTTTCTCATCAGTATTTTTCATCATTTATTTTGTTATTATTTTCTAACTATTCTACCATTATTTTTCATTATCATTACTTGATTTCCTTATTTTCATTGTTTTTTTTTTTTTTTTTTTTTTTTTTTTTTTTTAAACACATTTTTGGTGATACTGCTTATCATTCATTTTTTCCCTTTTTTTGCGATTTTTTTTTCAAAATCAGATTTTTCTATTTTTTATTTGTTTATTCTTTCTTTGAAGGAGGAGGAGGGTTTAGGTTTTTTCAACATTCATCATTTTCGTAATTTTCTGTAGTTTTTCTACTATTTTCTAGTTTTAAAAAATTTCATTTCGGGTTTTATTTAGTATAAAAATTATTTTTGATCATGTTTTCGCTATCTTTTACTTTTTCGTTTTTTTTTATCATTTTTTTAAAATTATTTTTTAATATTTTTAACGACATTTTTCATCATACTGCAACTATTTCTCATTAGTTTTATCATTTTTCATTATTTTTGCAATTTTTTTGTTAATTAAAAATCATTTTTGGTATTTTTTCTTATCTTTCATAATTTTCTTCTTCTTATCACTTTTTTAAATTTTCAAACATTTTTTGCCACTTTTTTGGTTTGTTATCACATTTCATCATTTCTTGTATTTTTATTCATTTTGTCACTTTTCAAATTATTTTTGATGGCTTTTGTCATTTCTTATCATTTTTACATTTTCTGATTACATTTTATTGTTGTTTTTGTTAATACGTATCAAATCTTTTACAGATATTTTTGTCGTGAATTTTTGGTGATTTTTTGCTATCATTTATAATTTTTCTGTTATTTGTTTTATTTTTCAGATCTTTGTCATTTTTTTCTATCTTACTTTTTTTTTTTTAATTTTTCATCATTTTTTTTTTATAACTTTTCATATTGAAAAAAAAAATATGCTTAGCTAATAATTTTTCTGTCAGATATCACTGTTAATCATTTCCTGTGGTTTTTGAATCTTTTATTCTTTTCTGTAACTTCTTTTTGCTTATTTTTCAAAATATTTTTTGATAAATTTAGTAATTTTTTCATAATTTTTACATTTTGTAACAATATTATTATTTTCATTTTTTTTTTTTTTTTTGTTAGTTAAAAATCTTTTTTATTTATTTTTTTCTTACATTTTTCATTACTTTTTTTTGTATTTTTTTCTATTATTTTTCTGACATTTCGTATTTTATAGCTATTTTATGCTATTATCAAAAACATTTTTGATTATTTTCCGCCTTATTTCTCATAATTTTTCTGCCAATTATTGAAATAAGTAAATGATTTCAGGATATTTTCCGAATGAATCGAAAAGAAATTCTGTGCTTTAACAGTCAAATAATGAGATGACAAATTTCATTCTGAACTTCTTTGTCGTCCCAGAAATTCAAAAAACCATCTTTTTCTAATATATTAAAACGTGAAATTTTGTGAATTCGGCCACCAGTGAGATAAGAAGGCAATGATAATGATGAAGTAATGTCATAAACTCCCACTGCCTTATCGTGTGAACAGCTCTGCTAAAAATGATTGGAAGGAATCCTAAAAGAAATTATGCGTACTAAGTACATACCGGGTGACTACTTCATTCGAGCACCCCAAGCGCAAAAATCTTTCCCTCATAGAAATAAATTACATATTTGAATGATATTAAGAACAATAAATGGCATAAATAATATTTATTTAATACTTAAAAGTGTTTATCAATGAAATACACCATTTTAATTTATACTTTCATTATCAAAAATACATATATGTTTTAGATTTATTCACCTTTTAGCTAATTTTTTCGCTTGGGTGCTCGAATCAAGTAGTCACCCGGTATAATATGCTTCGTTAATTTCAAGAATCTGATTTCCGAAAAAAGGATTCTTTTTTCCTAAGCATGTAATTTCGTCATTTTTCAAAATTCCCATTTACACCCGTGCCTATTTGGTGAGAAGTGACCCTATCGCTTGAACACAATACATTTGAATTTTCAAGTCGGAGAAATGCCCGAAAAAGCATCGCGTCTGCTCATCCACCAACCGCGTAATTACCGTTTATACTCGACCACGTTGCCAAAGCTAACAATCGCGATGAACCAGTCACATCACGACTTTCTTATTCGCCAATCGCCACTGTCGAGTAGTGGCACAACAAAAAAAATACCTTTTACACTACATCGAAGCCAGCTACCGGTACTACCGTATCATCTAGTCACGTATGCTTACCTTTGCGAGACGCATAGCTGCCAGCCAACACTGCCTCGATCTTTCCGTTTCGCAAGCGATACACCTGAGCTCGGAGGTAACGTCGCCGATGTAACTAGGTTCCGATTCGATCTCCGACGTGCGTATGCAAAATCCGTACTCGGTAGGCGCTCTCAGTTCTTTCTTCGCGTTCAACGTCGTGTACACCGAGCTATCAGCGATACGTGCGAACAACCTCAGCTGGTTCCATTCGTAAGGTTCGTCTCTGTACTGCAACACAAAGCGACCAAAAAACGCATTAATATCGGCGAAGAAAGCGTCGCGACGTAAACGCTGCGAATACGAACTACACGCGAAGAAGGCCGACGGGCGAACCGGTTTAATTGCTAGATTTCGACGCGCGACCTAATGTACCATGCGCTACGCCGCACAACGAAAGTTCGTCCGACGATAATTCACGACTTCGGGCGTATAATAAATTAACCGGCATTATACGCGCCAACCCGGCCGCCGGAAAAAACCGAAGTCGGCGCAGCGCCGTAAACTCGAGAAACCGGTTCGTTCGGCGACGCATCATTTATACTCAACTAACGTGTGCGCGCCGAATGAAAAACCGATCGAGTTCGCGACCATCGTCGCCTCCATCTGCGGTATAAATTTTCACGTTCGATGCTCCTATTCGCATTTCCATCGCCAACGAATTTTCCTACCGATTACGTACACTTTGGTAAGGCGGTAGCGAAGCTCTATTTTTAAATCTCAGCTGCGCGTCGCTCGCTCACCGAAGAACACATCGGTCAAAAGAATAAGCTAATCAATCAGTACCACGGATGATTGATATCTCGTACGTCGCGGGGGGGCGCTGGCACTAATAATCCACCATTATTAACGAGTATCGTTTCGGTATCCAGCCAAGGCGAATAGCATAACATCACGACGCGACGCCCAACCATCGCAGCCCAGATATGCATTACGAATAAGGAGTAAAAACTAATTGTTCGATTTCTAAACCTACAACACGGTCTTCAGTCGTCCTCACAGATAACAAAACGCATTCGTACCTCGTCCGGCTCGTATTACATTACGAAACACGCCGGTCTACATAAAGGTGCGTCCACGTCGCCCAGACAACCCACAGCGCTCGTAAAAGCACGGAGAAAAAAGTCGCCTTATTATCTATATATATTTTTTTCATTATTCGTTAATTACTACGTACGCGTTTCCAATTCGCTATTTTATTTACACTATTCACACTGATACAGTGGACTCGTTCGCCTCAAGTAATTGAGCGTAACGCGAACCTCGGTACGTAAAATCTGCTCGCCCTTCGGCCACCGTATCTACACGCGTTTACACAAACACACCTTCGCGCTACCGACACCTATTCCGCTACGTACGAGTTGTTACCACACATTCGTACGTCGAGGTTGGAAATGGGAATTAAAAACCTATTTAGACTGTTGCTCTTTACATTAGCACTGCGTCGCGATGGCTGGACGTTCGCAGCTTGGGCCCGGCGCGCCGCATTAAAAACCCATTTATACCGCTATACGGATAATTCCTCGAACTCGTTTTATAAATCGAACCGGAGTCGGGTGGACGATACATTTTAAGACGTCGTATCGCTAAATAGTTCCGATAAGTTCGCTCCTTCGCTCGTCTTCCTCTTTTTCTCATCTCGCGTTCAATGGAGCAACGAACAACTGATAGTACGTCTCCGAACGAATCCAAATATGAGATTTACCGACACGAGATTCATCTACGTGCTATCGAGGACCAAACGAATTTTTAATGCGTTCTTATTTCCTACTTTCCGACGACTTGAATGTACACTAGTGCGGAAAGAATTTTTTTTTTTTATTTAAATCTTTCAGGTTTAGCGCCTGATGGTTACAAAATAACCCCTAAAGTATGTCCAAAAAATTTCAGCTCACTAGGTTGATATTTACACCACGCGTCCAATTGATTAGCCAACACTCCTTTACCCGGGGTTGGGCAAGATCGTTCAAAAAAAGATTCGAATTACGAATCTCGAATCATTTTCCAATTTTGAGATGCGAGTACTTTTTCGAATTCTTCACCAAGAATGGTGAACAATATGATTCGAATAACGAATTCTTTAAAGAAGTAGATTTCGAATTATGATTCGAATCGCATCGAAATTTTTTTTGGTTCAACTTTTTTCATGATTTTAAATTTACGAGTCTTACTTTTTATTTTTTAGGTGGATAGTGGATACAGATAGTTGTTATTTTCATGTAGTATTAAAAACTGAAATATATAAATATAATAGTATTTGAAACATTGTAGCTCCTTTGAATAACGAATAGTTTAAAAAATACATTCGAATCATGATTCGAATCGTATCAAAATTTTTTTTGTTAAGCTTTTTTCATGATTTTGAGTACTATTTCAGCAATTTGATGAATTTAGCAATTCGAATCATAAAATCGTTGAATTCTTTCGAATCTCGATTCATTGAAGATATGATTCGATTCAGTGAGTGAATCACTTTTTCGGATCCTTAAAAAAACAAATCGAATTACACATCTCGAATCCATAAAATTTGATTCGAATCGCGATTCTAATTGCCAAATGACCCGAATCGTGCCCAACCCTGCCCTCTACAACAATCCCTCTTTTTAAGCAATTTTCATCATACGTCATCTGGCTACACTGATTTCACGCACCACAGGGATTACGAAGGTGATGCTCGAGGCACCTTTTCCGGCTCCGAAATGAAGTCACCTGCCAAGGATAAATGGCTGAAAAGCCTCTACGCTTCCGAAGGTGGAAACAGAGTGTGGAGGGGCTTCCAAAGGGACCTACGACGACTATGACATGACTGAAAAATTTCATATCTTTTTAGAAAATTGTACCAACATTTTACCGCCACTGGCCCACCATGAGCTCGTAATTGAGTGTTAAGCAAACAAGAAGGGAGGGGGTGGGTAAAAGAATAGATTTATTAATTCCAGGAATTGATGCCATTCCGATGTCTGTTGAAAAGGTATTTTCCTAACTGAAATACATATATTCAGATTTAAGATACAGCTCGAAAACAAAAACGTAAGCAGCCATTCCGTATTACTGGAGCTGAATTTTTAATCGGGGCTGTTCAGTGCTCAGGTCTGCGAATAAAGTTCCTAACGTATTCATGTGTATAGACCTATGGGCCACATCCGGTACCAAGTCTCAAAAGCCCAACCCGATCCCTTTTAAAACCACTGAAGAAGTTGAATTTAGAATAAATGCAGTATTATGAACCGATATTCTTCAAATTTTATCAACTCGAGGCTCCTCAAATTATCCTCAAATTTTCACGATCCGCCATTTTAGGTTCATTTTCACCCAAAATGGAGAGTTCATATTCTGGTCATCAACGAACCTTACATACAAGGTTTGACCTTTCTAGGTCAATTTGACGAGGAGATATGAAGATTCGTGGAATTTCTTGTAGAAACTCAATTTCCCCTTTCAAAAGTCGTTCTTTGCTGACTCCCCTCCAAATTCACTAGGGAAGCTAAAAACAAAATATGATAGTCAATTGGACTCATTTTAACATACAACACGACAATAAAAATTTTTCGTGTTCTCGTGTACCCTCCCCCCACATTTAGAGGTGATAAGTCCCCCCCCCCCTCCGACATTATGTGCGAAGGTGAATTTAGGATATATGTAGTATACTTCTTATCGCCAATAATCATGCGAGTTCATATAACATTTTCACTAATTTGTGGCTCCTCAAGCTCTACTAAAATTTTGACAATCCGCCAGTTTGTTGAAGACAACTTATATAATACGAGAATACATGAAAACAACACCCAGTCAAAATTAACAATCATCTTCATTTATCGTATATCTATCATCGAAAGTAATCGAATGAATCGTTTTACTCATCAACATCAACTTTTATAATTAGACTTCCAATCACTATCTTACCAACCCACACATTTACGTATTAAACATGGCCAACTAACTCACGACAACAACCTCTTCTCTTCCCCTTCAAGATTAAGTGTGTGAAACTGAAATTAGCATATTGCGTACTTCTCGTTACTATTAATCGTATGAATTCGTATTTTTCAAATCTTACCCATTTGCGGCTCCTCAACTCTACTCAATTTTGATAATTCGCCATTTCGGTTTGATTTTGACCCTAATTCAAGGGGCCATCCTACGGTTCCTAACTAACTCCATACACCAAGTCTGACCCTATTAGATTGATTTAGTGAGGAGATATGGGAGATTCGAGAAATTTTATAACTCAAAAATTCCTCAAAAAGTTGTTTTTTGCTTCAACTCCCCTCCAAATGCACTTTGGAGGGTGAAATTTTGATATATTGGTGTCCATGACTTACTCTTTCATGTGAGAATAAAAACAAAAATTTCAAGTGATTTGCTCCCCCTCTAGCTCTCTTCGAAATTTGAGTGATCCGTCATTTTGAGGTTATTCGAAAAAACAAAAAAAGTGATTTTTTTGCATTTCTAAGTAGAGCCTCTCGCCAAATTTTGAGCCATTTTCATCCATACGCACCGGGGCTATACGTGGTGGAAAATATATATATCGATGCTTTTCTTCAAAAACCACGTAAGTCCGACTTTTGGCAAAATTCACTTTTAAGTGGTTTCTTATGTAAAAAAAAATCGAGGAATTCGATTTTGAAAACCTCGTAAGTCCAAATCATCAACTAGCGCTTCTATCCGTAAAAAAAAACCTCGTAAGTCTGTCATCAAAAGAAAATACTCGTACCTCTCCTGAAAAATTTATATATTTTGGACTTGAGTGGTTTTTGAAGAAAAGCATCGATATATATATACAAAAAATCGGACATTTGCCATAATATGATTACAAATAGTCTGAAATGCAAAAAATTTGAAGACCTCACCTCCCCCAACCCCTACTTTCCAAATCAGGTAAACTGCAATAGCTATCGTTTTTATTAAAAACTCAGTATAAGAAATATACTAAACGATAAATATCTTAATCATCTACACTAACTTCGAAAATTTTTTAAAACCATAATACTTTAATCTGTAAAGCAACAATTTTGTATCTTTTTAGATTATAGTAAAAATGTTGATAAAATAATACCAAAAGCTTAGTTCAAGAGGGCATCTGAAAAAAAAAAAAAAAAAACGTACTCCAAGTTATAAAAAACTTAGCTGAAGGGATGCAACGGGCCTGACCATAATTGGAAATGTCTACACCCCCTTCCCCTTTGTAAGTGACAAGAGCATGATCGATACTACTTTACCCGTGGTGAGTATTGATATCAAACAAGAAATCATTGAAGCACTCATGCTCTCTGAAGCTTAGATGAAATGAAAGTCCAGGTTGCCATGACTCGTGTTGTATGTATGGTTAGTTGGTGACCAGAATACGATCCTTCAATTCACCTCAAAATGCATCCGAAATAGGAGATGGTTAAAATTTGCTGAAAATAAGAACCACATTATATGCCAAATCCATCCTCATAATTAATGTTGGAGAGGAGGAGGAAGGGTGACTGCTCTCAAAATAGAAGCTGAAATCTGATACAAATAGGTCAATGCGATTCATTTATCCTAAATTCAACCTTTGAGGTGATTTCGAAGGGGGTAGGTGGGGGGTGTTTTCAACCTCATCACTGGATATGTGCATTAAGAGGTTAAAAGCATTATATACGAATTTAAATAAGCCCCACATTTAAACATAAAGCTCCAATAATGTAGCACGACTGTTTTTTTTTTTTTTTGGTTTTTTTCTTACGATAATTGGTAATTGGAAACATGGAGAAATGGTTGTAAGGATATTACTTATACTTTCATCAAATTAATAGATTATAATTCATGTATCATACATTTATTACATACTCGAAATCTCTACCAACCTCAACTGTTTTTACCTACTCAAAGGAGACTGAAGCCCTCCATTTTCGCTTTGAAATACTTAAGTATCAGATTATCCTTATCATCAATTCCTGTTGGCATTTTCAACTTCTTTTTCATTCATTTCTCCTTTATCCGCACCTTATCAACTTTTTCTTTTACTAATATTCATTTCATTGTGATAATTGATTAGTGATTACTGATTACATTTATGATTTAGTTACACAGTCTAATCAACATTAAATTTTATGAATGAAACAGCCATGGTTCACGTACAAGTTTCATTCAATAATTTTCCCTTTACAGGCGAATACACGCGTTATGGATTTCCCCCATATGTATTTTTGGCCCGGAAATATAATTCTTCTACGTCGTATGTCAATTATTTAAAAATAATTACATACGCCGTATTTCATATTGTATTCAGATTTGTGATCGTCATATTTATCCGAAAATAAACCGCTGTAATATACGTTTATTTTACGCATACACCTGAAAAATTTACTATTGAAAACCTTTCCAATATTTTTCACACAACAAGAATGGTATTGAAAAATAGGCTGCAATAACTATCGTTTCTAATTTGAAAACTTAGCTAAAAAATGTTTTCCACAAGCTAGTGCTAGTTCTTGGTTAGCAGCGAGACTGAAGAATCTTCCAATTTTAAATCCAATTTTAAACAGAACAGCTGAAGGAACTTAGGCAACTTTTCAAACAACTCCCTCACACATAGATCAGTTCAACGACTTACATCGAGTACACTAGCAAGTTCTATTTTTACATTTCGAAATTCTAACGAAAAATCAATACATACAACCACAGGCTGTAACTTCTCATACATCACTATTCGTTCATTTATCGAGCACTACTTACATTCGCCAAGGTTATAAGGTCATTCTGAAATTTTCTCATTACACTTCGTCGTTTCAAGTACCTCGTCATCGTGTCGCTCACTAATCCGCATCGCACGGAGCAGCACTCGAAAAAAACCCTCAAATCATATTGGTTTGCTTTCAAAATTTTAAAATAGAAACCATATGGTCGACTGTTCCGACTGGCTGAATGTTTACCTACGCGAACCGAATTTCGATTTCGACCATCTCAAAACTCTAGTTCATCGTTCGTGTCGTTTGTAAAAATAGACATTTATCGCCGGTTCCCCTGTCACTATCAGATCTATTTTAACGGTCGTTTAAAACGTATTACTACCCGCAGCGGTTCTCATTTCGTGGTATACAGGTGGAAGCCATTTTTTTTCCAATCGCAACCCCTGTGTGTGTTTTTAAGAGCTTCCTAAAAAAAAAAAACCATACCGAAGAGTCGCCTTTCGAACTTGAAATTCGAAATGAGCCCGATATATTCGACTTTGAAATTTCACTCTTGCTTAACGACTCGCCAGAGGCGATTTCGCAATTGCCTAATGAACGCAGATGCGATTACTAATCTGCGCGCGACCTTGATTTTTACGATCGCTAACCATAATTTCGAAATAGCTGAGGTAGTGAGGTGGCTGCGAAAAACTAGAGTTCATTTGGATAATCGAACGTGATCGATGAAAAATCATTTTCAAAAAGATTTCGAAAATTCTTGCTTTCTTTTTTGTTTCAAAGGTATAAGAAAAAGGTCATCTCTAAAAAAGCCTACAGACATAATTGATCTCTTCAAAATTAGTACGAATAAAAATGAAATAATCGTAAATGCAAAAGCAGAGTTGAAAATTACGATATGTAGTAGAAAATAGATTTAATAAATCATATTGGAAATCGACTGAAACAAGTATTAGTATAGCAAGACATTAAAAAACAACATACAAAGTGAAAAATTTTTTTTTTGAAATAATGTTCCTTATTTAAAATCATTAAAAACATTTTTCATCCTTTTTCCTAATTTTTATGAATTTTTCAACTTCTGAACATTTTGCTTTTAATTTGTAATTTTTTTAATTTTTCAAATTTTTTTTACAATTTATTTTTCCATTTTGCATTTTTTTTTTTTTGATAATAAATTTTCAATTAAATACCTTCATTGAATAGTGGTCTTCATTTTTTTTTGTATTTTTTCCGACCATTTTTTTAAATTGATGTTTACACATCTTTCCCTTTTTTCAATGTATTTATTTTAGGTTGCTCATTTAGGACATTTCATTTTTTCATGGTTTTTCATTTTTGAGCAAAATTTCTCTGTTCGGTTTTTTTTTGCATTTTAACATAATTTTCAAATTTCAAATATCTCTCATGTATCCTTCACGTAGACATTTTTTATCGACTTTTCAATATTTTTGTTTTGTTTTTTTCGTTATTAAATTTTTTAATTTTTTCCAATTTTTTAACAGATTTTGAATTTATTTTTTAATTTTTTAATTTTTTTTTTTTTAAATAAAAATTCTAAATCATAATTAGGATTTCCTCTTTTTTTACTCATTTTTGGGCACGTTTTTCATTTTTGAAAATTATGTCGGAAGCAAAAATTCAGGATCATTTTTTTTTTAAATCTTGAACAATATAAAAATTTTTACTTTTTGAGTTTATTTTCAAGTCTTTTCATTTTTTAGGAATTTCAAATTGCACATTACGTTATTTTTATGTTTCAATTTCTCATTTTCCAGCCAATATTGCTCAGTTTTCAGATATTATAATTTCAAAATAATTTTTCTTTCCCAACATTTTTTTATTTTCGGATCTTTTTATTTTGACATATTTTTTCGATTTTCCCCATTTGATATTTTTTTTTCATTTTGAACAATTTTAGGTTACTGGATTTTCATTTTATTTATTTTTTTTATATATATTTTTTTTTTTACTTTTAGATACTTCTCTCATTTTTGAAAATTATTTTCATTTTTTTGACCTTTTTTATTTATATTTATATATTTTTTCAATTTTCCTAATTTCCTTTTTTCTTTAATTTTTGAACAATTTGGAGTAACCGAATTTTTCAATTATCAATTTTTTTATTCACTTTGGGGTCTTTTTTCTGAATGGAAATTCGCGATATCTGAGCTTACAGAAATGTTCAGACATGACGCTATTTGCTCCATTTGTCCTTCACTGTCAGCGATTTTGATTATCGTTTGTTTTTAATGTCACTGTAACTCTTCTCATTCTATTTTCGGAATGGCTTTGTTTTCTAGGTGTGCCGGCTCTGAGAGCTGTGTAGTAATAAAAAAAATATATATATCTACAATATTTCACCCCATCGCAGCTCCACTTCACCACCGTTATAATTAAAATGTCGAATCAGACGTCATCCTTCAAAACGAAAATCTAATCAACGGCGTGAACATGATTTCCATATAACCGAGCGTTAACGTTTTTTAATAACCTTTATCTAATGACACCGTTTTCGCGTCGGAGGGTCGGGGATGAAATAAACCATTCGATAAGATAACGTCGATGAAAAATTTCACGCGCCTCCCGATAACAACGGCAGCAGCAACTCTCACCGAAACTCGTACGAACCAGATAAGCCTCTAAAAAAGAGGAAATCGATTATAGAAAATTTCTCGTAAAGTGGCGCGTTAAATAAACATCCAAGTACATACGTGATAACGGTTTCGATAATCACACGGTCGTCACTGATCGGAAATTTTCCACGATTGTACATTTCCCGCAGCATCCTCGAACCGGTCGCCTTTTACGCAATCTTCCCAAATGACAATATCATTGCATCGCTGACCGGTTGCTCTCAACCGTATGCAAATGGAATACGGTCGTACTTTCCTTCGGTTTCTGTATTCGTCGAAGCCGCCGTCCGCTACCGCCTCTCGCCATTAGTAAAATGACCTTATCACGAAACCGTTCACTTATTATAAACGGAGGAATAGCCTGCCGCAACGTTACGCCGACAACCTTCCCAGGTGGTTGCGTTACTCGAGCGTTTTATTGTGAGAATTCGAAAGGCGGCGGCGGCCATTTGGACTACGGGCTCGAGACGGAGGAGAGGATCGTTTTCAGCCATTTCGAAGGTGAGAAAAAACAGCGAATAAATTCGCGAACATTTTTCAACGGTAAGCAGTTTGAATCATCAAAATTCCTCCAATTTTCGCTCGTATTGTGAGCAGGAATTCGAACAGTACGTTAGTAGAAAACAAAATGCATCATTTTTAGAAGAGTAAAGAGATGCTAAAAAAATGTTGTTACATTGATAGCAATAAATGAATGCAACAAACAAATGACAACAAACCACACAAACAAACAAATGACAACCAACCATACAAACAAACAAAGAATGGGACAAAAGAGCAAACAACCAAACTAAATAAACAAACAAACAAACAACATAATAAAAGAACAAATAAATAACCAACCAAACTAACAACTAAATAAATAAAGAAACAAACAAACAAACGACAACCAACCACACAAAGAAACAAAAAATGGGACAAAAGAGCAAACAACCAAACCAAATAAATAAACAAACAAACAAACAACATAATAAAAGAACAAATAAATAACCAACCAAACTAACAACTAAATAAAAAAAGAAACAAACAAACAAACAAACAACCGCCACTAACCACACAAACAAACAAACGAACGACGACCAACCACACAAACAAACAAACGACAACCAACCACACAAACAAACAAAGAATGTGACAAAAGAGCAAACAACCTAACCAAATAAATAAACAAACAAACAAACAAACATAATAAAAGAACAAATAAATAACCAACCAACCAAACTAATAACTAAATAAATAAATAAACAAACAAACAAACAAACAACCAACTGTCTGACTGACCAACTAATCAAACGAGTGAACAAACAAACAAACAAAAAAAATAGAACAAATGAACGAACAACTCAACAAAGCCAAATAAATAAACAATCAATCAAATGATCAACTGAACAAACTATTGAACAAACAAATAATTTTTTTAATAGAAAAAAATGCTATTTAAAAACAATAATATTTTTCAGATTATGAAGTATAATTTATAGACAAAATATACATTCATTCTTTTTATTAAAAAATTTAAAATGCTGATTTTCACAAATTTCGAAATCAATGTGATTTACTGTATAGGGCATTACCCTTCTAGACTTGGAAAAAAATCAACAAAAAAAATAGCTGAACTACAATGGAGATATGTAGGAATAGACGCTTGCTAATGAACAGCATATTCACACCATTACACGAATAACATTCAGGCGCCTCTAGACAGGAGTAAATATCAGTGCTGCCAATTTGAAAGTTGAAATTTATTTGAGATTTTTTGGCAAAAAAGCCGGAGAATGCCTAAGAAATGAATTTATCTTTTTTTTTCTTCTAAAAGTGGAAAGAGGCTGTTTTTTCCTTCTTCTTTAGAATTGGAATAAAATGACACGCAATTAGGTCCACGTAAAATTATTTCATTATGAATAAACATAACATTCGTCAATTCAACATAATACGACTTTTTTTGCTAAAAAATCATGATAATGCCAAAAAATTGAAATGAAATGACAACGGGAAAAAAATACTGAGAGTTTGAGAAATGCCAAAAAATTCTAAAAATGTCCAAGATCTGAGACATTTGCCTGAGACTTGGCAGCGCTGGTAAGTATATAATTCTGATTACCCATTTCAAATATTCCAACAGCATTGGCAACTATACACGTATGATTACATGTAATTTTGACGATAATCTGCACGGTGCATACCTACATATGCAATTAACCAGTGGGACATTAACCCTTGAATTCTACTCGAATGTGAGCAATGAACGTACACGTAAGCCTGTCTACACGCACCACTTGGTGTTCATTGGCGCGACATTAAAGCCTAAATTTTTCATTTCTGACGTATACATAACCAAAGTATTGGCGTGTAGTGTATGCCATATGTATAAAGGAAGGCGGAACGAAACTGGCTCGAAAAATGTTCATTCAATATGAACATTTAACTTTCGTGACATCAAACATGTAACCAAATTTTTAGAACAATTTCGAAATTTCATCAACCAAGTAGGTATGTATTTACAATTCATCGTAGAATTTTTAACCATGGATAAAATCCAAACTTTTAATTCGATTCTTTCTGCAGTTACCTTTCGTGGCTTTGAACACGTATCCACATATTAAACGACAGTTTTAATATGATCAACCGACTAAATATTTATAGTTCATTGTAGAATTTTTTTAGTATGGGTAAAATCCATATTTTTCAGGTTTTTTTTTAATACATATTTCAATGATAGTACATATAATCCAGTATGGCTCAAGTAATAGATATGCAAGACAGATTGAATCACTTTGTGAGAACTTCAATATTCCAATTTTATTCTCCATCATGTTACGACCTCCAAAAGGTACCAACAAGATTTCAGGTGACAAATAAACCACTATATTAGTACTATCACTTTTACACTCTATAAGAAGCTAATAAAGTGTCTGCATAGAACGATAATGTTCAAAAAAAGAACAGACTATATACGAAAAGTTGATAATAATTTTCCTACTAACCGCTCTTTATTCTTCACTCCTCAATTACTAACTGATTCTCAAATGTCCAAGCCATACAACATAAAATCTCCATCAACACCTCCCAAATCGAAAAAAATTGTATCTACGAATACGCCATTTCCCCTTCGTCTCGCGTTCATATACCCGGACGAAATCGCGACATACGTAAAATTCGCGCACAGATAGTTAGACACCTCGTTGAAACATTCGCCACGCTAATTGTATTCCCATTGGACGCGTTAAAAGCTCCAAACGAAATTATACACGCTCAAATTGCCGGTGTCAGCGTGCAATCGTCACCTTGGAATAGCGAATCGTACGATGTGGCGTTTTTCGTCGCTGCAACATCGCATTCGGTCGTGTTTTACGAGTAACGGGCTGCTACAGCGATTCCCCCAGGGGCTAGAAATTCGAAAACTCGGCATATTTTCCACAAGCTCTGGTCTGGCAGTGAGTTGTAATCGGGAAATCTTTTCGGTTTTCGATAAAAGGGAAATTCGACGATACGAAAACTTTTTCGACGGATATTTAATATTCAGCTAGTCGGAGAAATCTATTCGCGAACGTATTTCGTGGTCGCTTATTCCCATTATGATTTATTCGCAATAATTTCTTAGCGAATGCTTCGTCAATTTTCATTTAATTTTCATAACTCAAAAGATAAAAAGTGTTCACGAATTATGTATTTTTACTATCTCAAAACTACGTTAGTGAAGCCTTCGTAGTATTATTTCCAGTGTGGTGGAGAGAGGGGTGAAATTTTCATCAATTTTTTTTTTTTTGGTTCAAATAATCAACCTCTCGCTAAGCTTAGCATAGAGATTGCAAACAATATCATCGCATTTTTAGGCCTTCAACACTCCATATAAATCTATTTTCGGTGCGCCTCTAGTCACAGTGGCGATACATGGCACAAAAATAAATAAATAATAAAAAACGTATGTGCTATATGTAGGAAAAAAATTAAAAAAAAACTTCTTTCACTTGAATCAAAGGCAACTGAAAAAATAGGCAGAGCATCTCAAAAATAATATGCAGTAAAATTTTCAATTTTTTTTTTTTTCAAAAAAAAATAAAAAAATAAATAAATCAAAAACATCGACAAAAAATGTAATTATGAATTTTAGATTAATACGGCAATGACAACACAGAAAAGAGTATGAAATTTCAAATCCTCAACCACTGTCTACCAAATTCTTCAATTTGGGAGAGAATCAACATATTTTACGTTTTTTCGTGACTAACAAACCACTTCGATTTTTACTACTATTTGCATCGTGAAGTTGCAAAAAATCCAAAATATCAAACTTTGGAGAATTCTAAATTAAACAAACTGTTGGAGAGTGGATGTCTCGATTCACAATTTTTTTTTTTTTTAATGACACAATCGCCGTTTTGATTCAAAATTCATAAATGCATTTTCAATTGTCATTTCCAATTTTTTTCGTTGAAAAAAAAAAAAAAATAATAAAAAAAATAAATAAATAAATGACACTTAAATGCGTGTAAATTCACCATGAACTGTAAAAAAAAAAAAAAAAAAATTTATACAACACATTTTTTGAGATTTTTTTCGACTTTTGCAAGCACCCTTTCGAACAGAGAATTACATTTTTTTTTTCTTAAGCACAAATGGATAGGAACTTCCCCCCCACCACGAATATGAACACTTCAGGTGATCTGGTCGTGAAATTCTAGGTTTCGTGTACCTCCCCCTTCCCTTCATACAAATAACTCTTCAGAAACGACTCAAACCTAAAACAGTCGAGTAGTAAATCGAACTGCGAATAAAAACATGGATAATGAAGGCCTAAAATAATGATTTAGTTCAAAGGCCCAGTTGCGTGTTTACAGTACTGCAGGCCCAAGTGCATTGTGCAATGTGCATACATCAGGTGAGGTTCTCCCTAATGGAAAACCTCAACCTTACACGAGAACCATTTCTTTTATAGGACAAATGACATTCTAATTTGACTTGGTTACCCATTGTACGAATGATGTATGGGCTGAGGTGTATGGAAATTCGTGTTTTTTCGAAGAACAGAAATACGCTGACAGACCGAAAAATGTATTTTATACACGATTCGTCGATTTCGTTCTGGCGTTCGGCGTTTCGAGTAATTTTCACAAATTATGCGTACTTGGTGAAAATTACATGAAACGTATATGAAACGCTGAACGTCAGAACAAAATCGGCGAAATCGTGTAAAAATACTTTTTTATTCCTGTCATGTAGAAAGCGAAAAGTATTAGCAAAATGACATCGTTCGAATATTAATGAGAACATCTGCCAAAGTGACTTTCAGCTTTTTAAAAATACTGAAATTTCGAAAAAAAAAATTATTTTTAGTAATTTTAAATTTTTTATCGTTTAAAAAATACGTTTTGTTGGGTAAAAACTAAAAACAATTTTAAACAAAAATTTTCGTAAACTTGAAGCTCTAAAATTTTTCAAATTATTTTTTTTCAACTATAAAATTTCACGTGTTATGAAAATGCGTTATAAATGTTTTTTTTTCAAGTTCATGTACATCGTATGAGCTTGATTTAAAATCATTTAGACTTGGGAAACAAATTATATCCGATTATACTTGGTAGGGTCTCTGAAAGTATCGCCACACTGCTTCGCAGTCACCTCATTCAAATAATATTTTCGTGTAAAACAATTCATACTTTGAAAACTCTTGTGAGGAGAATATTCTTTTTTTCGAGTCTTACGACATACTATGCGAGTGACTTACAAATTAAAAATATTTTTAAATAATTTTTTAAATACATAAAATTTGTTCATTACTCAAACAAATTGAAAAAAGGCAAAATTTCACAAATCACTAAAAAAAAAAAAATGGCAGCTAAAAATTAATTCTGGCCTTTAAATGATAGAATTCAACTTTGGAACTTGAAAATTTTCAAATTTTCTAAAAATTAATTTTTATGAAATTTTAAATATTAGAAAATTTCAATTTAATTTTGGCAGGCGCTCCATCAGCTCTGAATACTGAAAATGTTCACATTTTCGATTTGGCAACTATACTTTTCTCTTGCTCTTCCATTTTGTAGTTTTCATAAATAAAATTGAAATTCCCCCTCCCCCGCCCCGAGAAATCCGGTACCAATGTACCTTTCTATAATTATGTAGAAAACACGATCTTGATTTAATTAGAAATTCAACTTCAACTGTTATATAATTTTTCTCTTCCATGTGCTTAAATATTCCATTAAATTAGATTAAAAAAAAAAAAAGTAAAATTTTTCAATCAAAAAAAATTCATCTCATCAAACCGCAATTAATCTTTGAGCCTAACAACTAAGGTTAAAATATTACTCGCAACCGAACGAACGCCTTCTCTGCCATATTTTCATAACAATTTTGAAACGAAATGGAACGGAAACGGATTTGTTACGTACATCGACGACCCGACTCACGTCCTATCGTAAATTTTATCGTCTTAATCGTCTCCGATCCATACCCGTTCAGATGCACCAGTAATTTCAACAACTCTCCAAAATTCTCGCTCTCGAGTACAAGAAATGTACTGGCACATATTCAGCGATTCGCGTACGAAAATCATCTATCCTTAATACTCTCGAAAAAAATCGAACAGATAAAAAATATCAGCGATAACGAAACGCGAACGAGGTTGACGGTTCGCGAGCTGTATTTTAATCTAACTGTAATCGTGTTTCAAAGATATCATATTCCGAGAAACGTCATTATCGAAGTATAATTTGAAATTTTCGAGTATCCGAGTATGATTTTCCAGAGCAAAAAAAAAAAGTGAATTCGAGTTCGATTTATTAAATTTTTCGATACAATAAAATTCGACGAATCCAGGAACAAAAGTCTTTCCAAGCTAAGCTCGATTTACATTTCTCACACATCATCTTGGCTTTCAAACACCGAGTTGAATTTCGACTTCGACTTCTTAGTAGAATGCTTTCTAATTAAATATGAATAAAAATGAAGAAATAAATTTTCAAGTACTATACTACAACCCAAATATTAGTGAACACACGAACTTCATAATATTCAACAATTTTCAATACAGAATGAACTACATTATTTTTTCCAATAATTTTTTTTGCTCATTTAATTTTCTATTTAGAGAAATAATTATTTTACGTTATTTTTCATTTCAATAAAATTCAATATAATATTTAAAATATAAATGAGAATAATACTGTGATCTATAAATTAAAGCATTTTATATTCAGAATTCAATTTACAAATTTTAATTTCAAAAAAAAAAATCAACTTCAACTGAAATAAATATTCTACTTAAATTCTTTCATCCAAATGAATTAATTGTTTCATCGATTATTAAATTTTGAAATTTGTTTCGCATTTGCGCTATAAATACTGACTATCGACCGCACATAAAATCAAATCCAAGATATTCAAGACTAACCATCTCCAGTCCATTATATTTTCCTAAATTTACATCCTACAAATACAATATTCGCTGGCGTCCAACAAAATTCCACACCAACCCCTTGAAATTACACCCCCTGTGTCTCAGAATTCGTATCATCTGTTACCGTAAAAATCAATCCGTCGTTCGAAAGAATTAACACTTACCCGAAGCTTCGTTCAGGGATCCGGTCTCGAAATTCAATGCAACGAGAAAAAAAATAATCAACGAGTAACTACGTAAATAAAAATAAAAAAAACAAAAACAAATTTCCAAATGAACCGTTTAACAAGAAGAGAAAAAAAATCGTAAAAAAACCTAATAATCGACGAATTCTAATAAGAGATATGGCAATCGCGGAATCGTTTCTGTACAAACTACCAAAACCTAATAACGGATCGAGTTCAAAGCATAAACTGTCGGAAGTTTCGGGAGGCTTTTGCCGGCCGGTATACGCGAAACAGCTGACTATCGACCAAGGCCAACAAAATCATGGTGGGGTATACACCGCGCGCATTCCGTTTTTCCTCAGCCCCTCTCTTTCCTCCGCATATGTCGTGACGTTGGCGCGTACAATAATGTAACCGTGTATTCACGAAAAACTTCACCTAAACTCGAACCAGCGAATTGAACAATTTTTCTCAAACCGATATTTGAGTATGGATGAAAATTTTTGGTATAAAGTTCGCAGCATTTTTACGATCGAAATACTGGAAAAAAAAGCGTAAGAAGCCACCTCACATTATCGAAAACCAGTTATTAATAAACACAGCATTTACACAATTTCAGTTATTTGAGCTTCCTCAAGGCTTCCTCAACCTTGGACCATCGGCCATTTCCTATCAATTTTGACCCAATTCGAGTCCTCGTATTATGATCGTTAAAGAATTACACGCGCTAAGTTTTACCTTTCAAGGTAGATTTCGTCAGGAGGTATAGGTGACTGATGAAATTTAATTACTCACAACTTCCTCATAAGGCCCGTTTTAGCTTCAACTCCTCTCCAAAAATCCATTTGGGAGGCTGAAATTTTGGAAACGTTGGCGTACGTGACTCACTCTTCTACACCAAATCAAGAACTAAAATTACGAGCTATTTACCCGCTCTCCCCCCTCCAACATTTGAGCAGCCTGCTATTTTGGGTCGAATCAAAAATCCGAAGAAAAGCTCCACGACTTTCTTGGAGGGAGAGAGCGAGGAAGTTTGATGAAGATTGTTATCGAATCTTGTTTTAAATATAAAATTTAAGATTCTATCAACGTTCGGAATTCGAAAAAACGGAAAAAAATGAAAATAGAAAATAATTTTGAAATTGATAATAAATAATTTTTTTGTTGGGGGAAGGAGATTACGAGGAGGAGATTACGAAGAGGAGGAGATTAAGAGGAAGGAGCTTGATTTAAGATAGTTAGCATATTTTGTTTAAATAATAAAATTTTTAATTCACTAAAAAATGAACTCGAAACAACGACAACAAAAAAAAAAATTAAAAAAATGAAAATAAATAATTTCGACATTGATAAGTAATCGTGTTTTTTTTTTTTGGGGGGGGGGGAGGGAGAGAGATACAGGAAAGGGAGCTTGATTCAGATTGTTATGGTATTTTGTTTCAAATAATAAAATTTCAAATTTACCAATGTTTTGAATTCGAAAAAACAAAAAAAAATAATAATAATAATAATAATAATAAGAAATAGTGTTTTTTTTTGTTTTGAAGGGTGGATGAGAGGGAGTTTGATTTAGATACTTATCGTATTTTTTTATAAATAATAAAATTTCAAATTTACCAATATTTTGAATTCAAAAAAAAAAGAATTATAAAAATGAAAATAAATAATTTTCACATTAATAAGAAATAATGTTTTTTTTTTGGGGGGGGGGAGGGAAGGAGTTTGATTTAGATTGTCATCGTATGTTGTTTTAAATAACGAAATTTCAAATTTATGAATGTTCTGAATTCGAAAAAACGAAAAAAAAAAAAAAATGAAAAATGAAAATGAACAAAATCATGAAGTTGATAAAAAATTACCTTTCAAAAGGTGGGGGAGGGAGCGGAGAAATGAGGAAGTTTGATAAGGAATATTATCACATTTTGCTTTAAATAATTAACCTTTTACTTTCAACATGTGTTAAATTCAAAAAAAAAATCAAATATAATAGAGAAATACCTATATAGGAAATAATAATAAAAAAAAAATTAATCAACAGTTTGCAAACAATTAATATTTTTTGAAAAACTCAAAACCTACGAGTACATCTTTGTTTTTGCTGAATAAACCCGCATTTTTTTTTTTAATTTTTTCAACAATATCCTGATACGATTTATGAAATATCACAACTGCTGAATATACCTATTTTTTGGAGACCTTTGATTTACAACACTGAGAATAACTTTAAAAAGAAAAAAATTTCACTCTTAAAAAAAAAAAATGGAAAATTCCACAAACCATAGATAGGTCCTTCAATTTGTCATAGGTACTGATAATCAACCATAATAATATTTTTTGTTTGCTTTCTCGAACACTATAATATGTTTCCAAGCAGAAGTGAAAGGAATGACCAACAACTACCTTGGAAAACGATAACAATTGGAAAACCAAACATCAAAATTCACTAAAAATTATACTAATTGAATTAATGTTTGTGTTAATTGCCAAGAAACAAATGAAAAATATTTAATAACTTTTTAAAATAAATTTGGACTTTGAGGCGATATTTTTTACTTTTTTAATTCGAGTTTGAGATAAAATTACTAACACTTCTCTATTTCTACCATTTGTGGTCAGGATTTTAACGTGAGTAAAAATAATTTTGTTAGGAGAGTATTGCTTTTTGGAATTTCGTCAGTTTTCTTCTGTTAATACGACCATTTTTTTTTTTTTTTTTTTTCAATTTTCAGACCTGTTTTTCTTTTATGGTAATTTTTTTCTTTTTTTTTTCAGAACTCAATTTTTTGACTTTTTATTCACTAGATTTTTTTTTTAGTGCTAGAATTTTTCAATTTTGAACATTTTTCTATTTCGGGTATTTTTTCACTTTTGGGTATTTTTCGTACTTACCATATATACTTATGTACGTAAATATAAATATATCTTTTTTTTACAGTTTTGAATAACACTTCTGATAAAAATAATCAGTCTAGTCGCAGCAAAACAGTAGTATCAAGGTAAAAAGTGGAAACGAGAAAATTTCTAATTTTCGAAACCAAGTTTATTTTTTCATTATTTCAACTTTTTTCTTGAACATGTTATTCCTCTGCATTACTTTTGTTCATATCCTTTCACCTTATTCACCGTGGACTTTTGAATTTCCGAATCTTACCAAGCTAACAAAAAAACAACTGGAGACTCAATTGCACTTCTTACTTCTTGAAACCGCCTCATTTCATTTTCAACTCCTACTTCGACCCTCTACTCACGGCTAAAATATTTTTACGATTTTCCTCCTTCGCTTCCTTCTCGATACTACTTAAAAACGAAACAAAAACGCAATTCGTGTAACATCGTTCTCCCGCTCTACGTTTTCGAAATTACGAGTACAATCTCGTTTTTAAACTTCTTAACGAAATTTCTATGCAAATGCGACAACCCTTTTTCCTTCAGTTTCGAAGAAACTCGCGCCCAGACATTTAGCGACGCTTTCTTCGTTCGCGAGTTATTATATAATTACGTCGTGAACGCGGCAAACGAAGTGTTTCGCATTCGTATTTTTATTTTCGCCACGGCGTCCGAAGAAAATCAAATTACGCCGAGGGTTGGAATTTTCGGAGCGGCGTGGCACGCACCGGCGTAGCTAAATCTTCGTAAACGAATGCAAAACGGGCGAAACAACGCGTCCAATTTGCAATTCTAATCCGAACGCCGTCGAATGAGAAAAACCGCACCATCGAGAAACGCCGAATCGACGAATTAAACGAACGAGCAGACTAAGAAATCATCACATGGGCAATCTCGGCACCACGATGCGACGTTGCTTCGATCGTTACAGCCCTTGTGAAACGCTCGCGTAACTTCATTCGAGGGGAGTATTTCAAGGTCATTGGAGTCGAAGAAACGCCGTGTCAAATTCCACCTTTTTGCTTTATAAAATATTTTCGATACTTCGAAATTTCCATTTATTTCGCTCATTTATTCAACAACCGAAGAGGGGGATGTCTCGAATTTTTTTTTTTTTTGATTTTAATGCGAGTTCGATTCGTAAAATTCGAATTGTTTCGGACAATCGTATACTAACGTGGGATTGGAATTGATTTTACACGTTTTACCGTTCGATCTACATATTTCCTCCCCTTTGCCAACCTTGAAAATTGATTTCTAATTCATTTCGAAAAGTACGTAACATTAGAAACACGTGCACGGTGCGACAAATAATTCAATCGTCTTCTCTAAATTCCAAAAGCCATCGAACATGGATGAATTTTCACATAGTCTTGGTATTTAGGGAGGGAGGGATAAGAGGCAAATTTCATGTCATTTATGAGCGATTAAACTGTATAAAAGGGCACTCAAATATACATTCATTTATTTATTCAATAAAAGTCCAATTCGGATTCAGCCATATAAGAAGCCCCAAAATCCCCAAAATTCCGTAATTGGACTTCTAGTGAATATGTCGGTCATTATATCGAATATATATGTGTTTTGAGGACCCTGAATTCGAATTTAGAATTATATTAATGTATGCAATAAGTATATGAACATGTATTTTGCAAATTATACCTATTTGAGGTTTCTCAAATTATCCTCAAATTTTTGGGCGTGTGAAATCATTTATTTAATCACGAAATTCTTAAACTTAACACATCGCATTATTATTATTATAATATCTTGTAGTAATTTCGCTTTTAGACGACTGCTTTCAGTCCTTTGACCTAGATGATAATTTTGGGCAAGTTGGCAGTCTTATAATTTACATAAGTAGTTTTCCGTGATTTTTTTTTTTTTACATTATCGTATATGGACTCTAACCAAGCTCAAATTTTTACAATCCCTTATTTTCGATCCATTCTGACCTGAATTTAAGAGCTCATATTCTAATCATCAACTGACCTTACATACAGAGTTTGACCTGCCTAGGTCGATTTGGTGAAGTGACATGGAGAATTCATGAAATTTCCTGCAGTTACTTCCCTCCAAAAAGCCGATTTTGCTCCAACTCTACTCAAAATTCACTTGCGAAAGAAAAATCATAATAGGTCAACTAGTGCTCATTCTATCATAATTATGACGCTATAATAGAATTTTTTCGATCTCTCATGTCGATGCCCCCCCTCCCCTCTTCATCTATCCACATCATATGTGAAAGTGAATTAGGGATATAGCATACGGAGTTCATATTAATTACAATTTTTACAAATCTGAGGCTCCTCAAGCTCAACTCAAATTTTGATAATCCGCCATTTTGGATCCATTTTGACTCAAATTCGAAAGGTCGTATTTTAGTCACCGACTAACCCCACATACAAAGTTTGACCTTTCTAGATCGATTCGATGAAGAGATATGGAGATTCAAGAAATTTCATAACTCAAAACTTCCTCAAAAATCCATTTCTTACTCTACCACCCACCAAATCCATTTAGAAAACTGAAATTCGGATGTGTTCGTGTCCGTGATTCACTCTTTCATATGAGATCAAAAACGAAAAATTTGAGCTATTCGCCCCTTCTGCACCCCCCCCCCCAATATGAGTGATCCGCCATTTTGAGGTGTATCGAAAAAAACAAAAAGGTACTTTTTTCGCATTTTTAAGAAGAGTCTCTCACCAAATTTTTAGCGAATTTTATGAATACCAGCCGGTGCTACGCGTGAGGGAAAAAAATTGAATATATACACTAAAAAGTTGGATATTTGTCAGAGGTTTACGAATGGTCTGAAACACAATGACTTGAAGACCTTCCTCTCTCTTCCCTTCCCAAATCAGGTAAGCCATGAAAGCTGTCGTTTCTAGGTTGAAAACTCAGCTAAAAAAAAATATTTGAATCGGTAGTTCAACAATTATTGTTCAACAATTATTGTCTTCAACTGATGTATTTCCATCAATATATACCATTCTAGCCTAGGTGCGTCCAGCCGACAATGATCAGCCTCTTTCAGCTGGGATGATCAGCTTGCGATGAATGTAGGGATATTTGGATCATCACAGTCTCATTCAGCTGAACGAAGACGACCAGCTTGTCATCCTCGATTGACTTGATGTCGGTATGTTGACAGGATGATGAATAGTATGGACGCGATTGCATCATCCACGTTCGTTCATCGAATAATTTTTCCCCATTTCACAAAAATAATTTATTCTTCGATGAAGTGAAAATAATTTTAGCATCAAAAAGTAACCTTTTTTTGGCCATCTGACCATTTTTCTGAAATTAAAATAATTATAACATCAAATTTATATAAAAATTGTGCTAATTTTAATTAATTATTTTTTTAAATGTTTGCACGAATAGCTATATGAACGAGCCCTAATATATTTTATGTAACAAAGAATTCAACATGAAATAAACTTATTAATATCATTAATAATAAATATATTTTCTTTCATAAATTTCAACACCTAAAAATATTCCAATAATTTCAATTTTTTTTTTTTATTAATTTTTTCAACATTTACGTAGTTCATTATTTAATTATATGAAATACTAATTTTGGATAGTAAAAATTATTTAAATACTGAATTTATTTTCGATTACAAAATTTATAATAATTTTATCAATCATTATTTATTTAAATCGTATACCATTTGATTTTTTTGAAAGTGAGTCAGAGTTGGTATCAGGATTTAATATTGAATTTAGATCAATTTATTTTATAATTTTATTTTTAACTGAGTATTTAGATATAATTTACATAATATTTTTATTTCATATTTTTTTATGTATTTTTTATGAGATCATTTTTCATATTAGAATTGCAATTCGACACAATTCGGGGAGAGGAGTGAGGTAGGGTTGAAATTACTCGTGCTTCCACACCTTTCGCCACCAATGGTCGTCACTTTTCGTATATCTCTCATAAGGGCTGACTCCATTTGAAAAATATGTTTCCTGACTTTTTCTCTTTAACTTCCCTTCAAAGACACTCAGGAAGGTGAAAGTTGAGTATAACGGTCACTTGAACTCACTGAATAATATAAAATCATAATCGAACATGTTTGACTTTTCACTTATCCTCATGACATTATGAGGATAATAAACCTCCTTTGTCCTCTTTCTTCACCTCCCACGCCACAATACTTGTGAAAGTAGATAAAGAAAATGATAAAAATTCATCTTTAGTAATCATAATATGGATTATATTCATCTAGTTTCACCGATTTGAGGCTCCTCGAGCCTTTCTCAAATTTTGATAATCCGCCAAAGACACGTTAAAACGTAGTATTCAACTTTTCTCTCGCATATTTTCTTGCGATCTAATGTGCCGAGTGCTTCTGTCCAACGCAAAACGCTCAACAAGTGTGGACGTCGACAGATAATCATCCGAGCTGAACAATCTGATCATCCTCTTTCAGTTTAGATGATCAGCCTGAGATGAATGTAGTGTGGACGTTTGGATGATCAGCCTCATCGAGCTGAACGAAGGTGATCAGCCTTTCATTCTCGATTCGATTTGATGTCGGTCCGTTCAAAGCAGGATGAATAGTGTGGACGCGACTGCATCATCCACGTTCGCTCATCCGGCTCCGAATATAATTTTTCGCAATTTCACATATAATTTAGTCTTCAATGAAATGAAAATAATTTTAGTACCAGAAAGTAGCTTTTTTTGGCCATCTGACCATTTTTCTAAAATTAAAATATTTGCAACGTGAAATTTACTAAAAATTACGCTAATTTTTATTGATATTTAAAAAAAAAAGATCTGCACGAGTAGCTAATGAGGGAGCCTTAATATATTTTATCAACCAAAAAATTTACCATAACAAAAAACCTATCATTAATATAATATATATATTTTAATATTATTAATTTATTAATGACAAACATTTTTTTCATAAATTTAACACCAAAAAACATTCCAATAATTTCAATTTTTTATATAAAATATTAATTTTGGATATTAAAAAATTATTTAAATACATTTTTGATCACAAAATTTATATCTAATAATTTTGATATATTTTATTATTTTTTTTCAATTTTTCAAAATTTTTCAAATTTTTTTTTGATTAAAAAATAAAATTTTATTTTCAGCATTTCAACTGTTTTTTTTTTTTTTTTTTTATTTTATTTATTTATTGGGCTTTTGTAACTGCAGTGGTTATTACGCCCTACGTGGAATTATACTTTAGAGAACAGTTTGGATAATCTCAGGAAGGAGATGACGTGATCGATAGTTTCTTTATTGTCTGGAATAACTGCACTAGATATTTGTGAGTTTTGTCGTTGGCTATTGAAAGAGGTGCATTCGGTTAGGAGATGGATTACGCTTAACGGCTTAAGGTAGAGTTTTGGCAAAAAACACATAAGGGAGTCTCTCTAATTCCTTGAAATTGCCATTTGATACGATTTGGGGCTGAACAAGTGTAGACGTCAACAAATGATCATCCAAGGCTAATCACCCTAGGCTGATCATTCGAACTGAACAAGCTAATCATCCTCGTGTGGACGCACCTTTAAATAAGTATGGATTTCTACAACCCTTAAATCATTGTTCACATATTACCATTTTCACCAAGTATAATGATTCATTTTGAATGAGGAAAGGGTAGAAAGGAGGTGGTGTTATTCAGCCTTCTCTCCTCACTCCAAAAGGTGAAAGTTATCGATTTCAAAGCATTCTTCCTTATAGAGGAGACTCGCTTGGAACTTTCGAATGCAGTTTGAGTGAGAAATCCAACTTGCATTTTGAAACTCAATTACTACTTCCACGTGACTGATAACTAGATACTATCGCTCAAAGGTCTAAAAAATTGAGCGTATATCCAAAAAGAAGTTACAAATTTACTCTCGATGAAAATCCAACTTCTTTTTACACCTAAGTTTCAATAAAACCACGACAAACTTATATACCCCTGACGCGTGAAAAATCCATATTAATTCGAACTGCCGTCTCTTCGCTTCCAGAAGAATAGTACACCGCAACCAGATGGGCCAATATACCACGTAGTTTATTCATCACAAAGCTATAAAAACGCCGAAGGCGGATGAGCTCGCGAAAGCGGACAATAAACCGACAAGAGAGCGCGGCCAATGAAACGTAGTACGGTTCCAGTATCAGCTGATTGCCACTCAGCCTTATGTTCCCCGTTCCGTAATAGTGGGTCACAGTCAGATGTTAAAAAGCGGGGTTTCTTTTCCACAAAGACCATTAGTTTTTATCACAGTCGTATACGTACGAATGCACAGGCGACGCTGAGCCGATAGCGTAATAAACGTCACAACGAAGCTAATATAAAACAGACTCGTGGAACAGAAAATTTCCAACACACTTCGGAGGCGTTCTAGACTACGGAATCGATACAGCACGCCATGTTTATACGTTATTTTCGTACCCTACTCGGTACCGAATACTTTCACTTTCGTCGACTCCGAAGCCCGAGATGGAAAAGGAAAAATCAAGCTTTTTTTTTTTTCTTTAGCACCTAAACAAATTCCCCCCCCCCAAATGTCTAAAATCGCTCGCTTCGATTTCCTCTTCACGTTGAACCTGGCGTACACGCCGAACGACCTGGAAAATGCGGCAACGTCGCCATCAGCTGTTTTCCGAACTCGCTGTACCGACGCAAACGCGTTTTCCCACACATGCCAGACGAGATCCGTACCTCATCTCGAGGCGGTATTTAGCCCGGCGCAGCGTTTTCAATCGTTTTTTAACCAACTCGCCGCTTTCGAGTTTGTCGCCTTCGTTCCGTCGATGCCTTCGCCAACGTTAAATTAGCTACATCTCGACACCTTCATTTCGGCGTATTGACGTTTCGCCTCGTTGTATCGAGCGGCTGACGGGTCGTACTTTTTGGAGAAAAAGTTTTTCGTTCGTTTTCAGAACCGCTCGTTCTCCTGTCGCCGGAACCAACGCAACATCGCGCGCAAACAGCAAGCGTACTACTGGCACGAAAACAGTCCAAACAGCTGACCGTTACGCGGCCGACTGTTAAGCGATTGCACGTGTCGAATTTATTCTTGCGTTTCTCCATTATTAACCAAAATCGAACATTACCTTCGCCTGCCCCCTGTATCTCAGATGGAAGGCAGCGTACTCGAAAAATTCATCTAATTAAATTACAGTAATTTTATAGATGCGACATGAATAACTCGGAACATTTTATCCAGCTTTTTCATGAATTCGGATCTTTTAGCTTCATATTTATAATGATACGATGATGTTAAAAATATGTTAGTCTTGTTACTAAATACGCTAATTCGATTCAGCGAGATAACCAAAAACGTTTCGATATAAATCAACTCGAGGTGTACTTCGGAATGGTCTAACTTTCAAAAGAATTCCATCCTCAATATCTCGAGTTGGAGTTTAAGAGAAGCTTGTGAATACCTCGAGATGAATGAATGGTATTTCGATTATTTAGAAAAGCTGTACAGTGCTCGTACATCAGAAATATCCAAGTCGAATAAAATTTCTCCCTCATTGAGTACCTTGGTCTCAAAATGAACCTTTTGCATTTTTGGTGAAAATGAGTTAGGTATCGTTTCGGGTACTATTCGATACAGGCTATCCGATAAACCTACCTTCGCAATCTCAAAATGCCTCGTTGTAGGAGAACAACTGCTCGAAATCAAACACTGCATGCACTTGACTCAACTTTTTTCGTGATTTAAAGGGGGAAAATTTACCTTGGAGTCAAAACGAACCTTTTGCAACACAAAAAGTAGGGGGAATTGTTTTTAGGAAATCGTTTTCCGACATGAATAGGAAGGTATTACACGTAACACCATCGCGTCGACTTTACTCATTTTCTCTGTAGCAGTTTTTCGCCTCTACTGAAAAAAGTGGATTTTGCAAAAGGTTCATTTTGAGACGAAGCTACTCATTTAGCAAAAACATTACAAAAACTTCCACTTCGTTATCACCTCAATTCTGAAGCTTTAGAGGGCGATGCTCTTTATTGAGAATTGATTGTAAAAATCACGATTCAAGTTGATAATTGCACGATTCCATTTCTGAGTGGGGAGGGAGCAACATTCTAGCTTTAAGCAGATATCACTATTTTTCTTCTTTTTTTTTTCTCCATTTTTTTTTCATTTTTTTTTTAATACTATTATCAAAAGATTCATTTATTTTCTTTTCGAACATCGCCTCAATGGCCTTTGCTGATTGGCTTACTAAGCTGAGAGGGGGAAGGGGGATCACAAAAAAATATCAATTTGTTCATACGAATCTAGAGTATATTCCAAAATTTCCTGTTCATCGCATTCAAGTGGTGACCCTGAGAAGTTCAATCCTTCGCCACCCAAAACATGATTTTTTTGTATCATTCAGATAAACTTCTACAGGTAATATACCAAAAGTATAAATTGTTTTTAAATTATAATTTTCATTAGGAGCCTGAGAAAAAGGAATACATCAAAAAGGATAAAATTTTATGCAAGTTCAACAACAAATAGCTAATATATACTTCGATCTGATTCAATGATGGTTGGTCAAGTTTGATGAAATTCAGTATATTCCAACAAAAAATTAAATATACAGGTCTAGTTATCAAATTTGATAAAATAAGGTGCAATCTGATGAATTTGATCTTCACATGCTACTATGATGCGATGAAATTAGATCGAATTTCATGAAATTTTATCAAATATACGAGCTCAATTTTGGATGAAATTCGAACAAATTTTTTTTCTCTTGGAAATATTAACCATAGGAAAAAAATAAGTGACCAAATTAGAAAAATATGTAGTATTGGTAGTATACAAATTCAGTGTTTCCGGCTATTAAAAAAAAAAATATATAAAATTGTAAAATGAAAATTCTGATTAATAAATTTAATCTAGTATAAGAATTTTTTATTATGATTTACTAGTAAGTTTCATTAAAAAAAAAAAAAATTGATAAAATAAACAGATTTTTTATTAAAAAAATAAAATCAAAATTTATGGATTACTTCCACCAATACCCGCCCCTCTCTCGATAAAAATAGGATGTATACAATATTTTGTTCTTCAGGAGCACCGTTTCAGCTTCAATATGGTTGCGCATTGCTTATGCAACATGGAAAAGCACCTGGTGGATGATTTCACCCATATGTTACATTCAAGGATTGATATAACGCTTGGAGCAAAAATCACCACAATATACAAAATCTACTCATTTTACAGACAAAATGCCACTAAAAGCCAAAAAAGTTCCAAGTAAAATTTAATAAAAAAAATGTAAGCAGCCATGCCGCATGACCGGAGCTGAGTTTTTAACTAAGGCTTGTTCAGGTTGGCAAAAAAACATAGCTAACCCTCTCATGACTGCAGACTACACACAATACCAAGTCTGAAACCCCTACCCTATCCCTTCAAAACCACTTAAGGAGTTGAATTTAGAAAATGTAGTATTTATTTGCATACAATAATCATAAATGAACACATACTTCTCAAATTATAATTACTTGAGGCTCCTCAAATTATCATCAAATTTTTACGATCCGCCATTTTGGATCCATTTTGACCCAAATTCAAGAGGTCGTATTTTCATCATCAACTGACCTTACACACGAATTTTACCTTTCTAGATCGATTTGGTGAGGAGATATAGAAGATTCAAGAAACTTCATAACTCAAACTTCCTCAAAAAGCCATTTTTCGCTCTATCTCGCTCCCAAATCCACTTAGAAAGCTGAAATTTGCATATGTTGGTGTCCGCCACTCACTCTTTCATATGAGGTAAAAACCAAAAATTCGAGTAATTTGCCCCTTCTCCAGCCCCACTTGAAATTTGAGTAATTTGCCATTTTGAGGTGTATCGAAAAAACAAAAAATATTTTTTTCGCATTTTTTAAGAACAGTCTCTTAACAAATTTTCGACGAATTTTATGAATACCCGCCCGCGCTGCACCTGGGGCAAAAATATACAGGTATACAATACATGCCAAAAATTTGGACATTTGCCAGATAATTATAAATGGTCTGAAATACAAACATTTGAAGACCCCACCATCCGCGGATACCTTTCCTCAAATCAAGAAGACTGTAATATATCTTCATTTTTGCATTTTTTTTTTAATTTATTCATCTCGATAAATATGAAGTTTAAGAGAAAAATGGGTATAAAGAAATCATTTTACTTCTAATTCATTACAAAAAAGTCGTAATTAATTTTTGTAAATGATACATCAGAAGGGCAGAAATGTACCAGCTCTATTATATGATATCAAATTACCAATACAGTTCTTACGAATGTTTTTTAGCATTCACCTAGCTAAATAAGTATGTCAATTTTCAGAATCATAATTGCGTACAAAATTAATTAATTATCAATTTTCAAAAAAAAAAGTTTTTAATGATTTTTCGATTAAGTATACCATAATAGCAAAAACCACTGATAATCAATAAGGACGATTTTTCGCATAGGAGCACACTTAATTGAAAAAATTAACGGAATCTTTTTTGTTGGAAATCAACAACCAATTAATTTCATACAAAATGATTTTTACCAAAAACTTGATATCTACCGAAATAAATGCGAAAAACTGACAAAAACAGTCACGTTGCATCGACATTATTTTTGTCGCTTCTAAGAGATGTTGTTGATTTTTTCTGAAAAATACATGAAACCTTTTTTCTTTAAAATTAAAAATAGATAAATTCCTATACAATCATTTTTACTCAAAGCCCAATATTCATCGAGTTAAATACCAAAAAACGTTGTAAAATGACTCGAAAACATCATTCGTGAAATCATTTAGCAATCAACCAATATTTTCAGGTTGCACCCCCCTCCCCCTTACTTGAAAATTCAGTTGATAGGTATAACCTCGACTATAACATTAAACTAAAATATGTAATTAATTCGAAAATTTACCCACGAGGGCATTTACAACATCAAAATTGAATTAAATCGAACGAAAAAAAAAATTAAAGTAAATAAATGAAATACTTTGAATTCTGGATATTTTATACGAAATAAAAAGCCTCACTAGTCGATCACCATTGCAGCGATATCAAGAACACTGCGAAACTCGCTCATTTTCCAAAAATTTCGAGAAAATGGCCTTCAATTTTCTAATAATTCGGAAAACAACAAAATTTTCACAAATTTTTGAGAATTCTCAACAGATATATTACTCTCACAATTGTCATCTAATCCATTTTCAAATTTCAATTATACTTGTCCAGTAAAATTTTCGAAAGGAGGTGGAACATAAATTGAATAGGTCATACGGCAATTCCAAGAAATTATCTCGAATGATGTTTTAGGCTTTTTCGTACCTTCCATTTTGGAGTAAAAAAATCCAAGTCTTTTTAATTTACACATACCACATTCTTGAAAAAAAAAAAACAAAAAAAAACATGTAAGACAATAAAAGCAAATCCACATTTTTTTGCAATCTAAGCAAAATAATTAAAAACAAAAATCAAAACAAAAATTTCACTTCGTTGAAGAAAAAACTCCAAAAATTTATTAGAAAAAAAAAAAAAAAAAACAATAACAATAACAAACAGCAACAAAGAGCGAATGAAACAACCTAGTCGACAGCCTGTAATATTCGCATTAAAAATCAAATTACTGAACTCAGGTATTTTATTTATTTTATTTCTGACATTCTTCGAAAAACCAAATAGCAATAATGAAAATATGGATCTCGTCCTCGATCACTTTCCCTTATATGTATAAACTCTTGGCCCACCTCCGCTTCTGATTACTTTCGTTTCCGAATTTCCAACACCCTCACATTCATCTATCACCGTGAACCATCCAGTGAAACTTGAACACGTCTGCGTAACCTAACCCCAAATATGAAATTACATCGGAGTATTTGAAATATACGCTACACGGCTGAAGGAAACGACGTGATATTATTTCCGTCTAATTCCGTCATTACGTTCGACGTAACGGCGACATGCGCTAGAATTCAGTTTCGGCCTGGAAATTAGTTTTGAATCGTTTAACGATTTTAAAATTCGATTACCGCAGACGACTGCTCGCGCCTGTTCCCGTACCGTCGAAAATAATTACAGCTACGAGCGGCCTCGGTTTCGATATTACGTACAATCGTACGCGTTTTCCACGACCATATTTCTCTCTTCAAGTCTTCGACGACTCGGCGAACTCCTCGCAACCCCTTTTCGTCGTACGAAAGCGAAATTCTATAATAACGCCCGGATTTTCGTCGCGATAACAATTTATACGGCGTGTTTTTAATTTCAGCATTCAATCTCACCCGGCAACCTAGAGCCTTGAGCCTTCGAGAAATATTTTTCGCGGATAAGGAAATGCCCGTTTCTTTTAATCCCTCATACCCTTCTACCCAGCCCAATCCGAATGTTTTCTTTTCAGTTCCTCATTGTTGGCGGATCTCCCTTCTTTTCCTATCGAGATCTTTCGCCTTCACCGCTTTCGAGTAAACGCCTTTCCAAATATCGTTCCGCCTGCGATATCATTTCCTTTCGTGAGTTCATTCATATCCGGAGCAAGAGGATTTAGTGAAGTCGGCACCGCCTCGGCCCAAAATTGGTAAAACGTTAATACCATTTTTTCGACAGAAAATGTACTTTCTACAATCCTCATCTCCTAACGTCTCCCGCATATTACTTAATTATTATATATGATTAATTTCAGATTATAACTGAAATTTTTTCATATTGATCTTTAGTCAAATTCAAGATCTACCCTAAATTGATGTTAGTCAGAAAATTAACCTCACCATCACCACCAAAGCTTGATCATTTTCAAGCGCGATTTCCTACCTGAACAGACGAGAATCTCAAACAACCCAATGGCAAGGAGAACTTTTCACTTATCGACCAAATTTTAGTCGTAATTTTTTTTTACGAGAAATGAAAATTCCTAATGAATAGAAAAAAAAAAAAAAGAAGGAAAATCAATTTCTTCAACGAATTTTTGTTTTTGGCCATTTCTGGTTTTTATTAATATTTTTCATATTATTTTTAGATATTATTTCAAATCCAACTTTCATTTTTGGTTGGACATTCTTACTCAATTCAATCTTTCTTTCAACTTATTTAACACGCTTTAATTTTTTAATTTTTTTTTTTAATTCAACAACAACAACAACAACAACAGCTGCAACAACAACAACAGCCAAAAAAATTTCCACTTGTTTAGACTGATTTCTTTGTTTTTTCCTTGCCATATGTTTGTGATTTATTACTCAAAATATTACATCAGATTGCAATTTACAATGCAACACAAAAATTTGAATGATTATATTCTTCAACGTGGACAATAATTTAATTTAAAATTCTTAATTGGGGTAGATAACGAAAAATGGGTTTTAATGACAAAAATATGAAATTTTTTACATCATTTGAAATTGATAAAAAATTTCACAAACTATCTTTCAACATTTCCCACTCGCAGCACATTTAATGAAGGCCCTGATTAAAATACAGAGGTTTGAGATCTCTGATGATTCTTTCAAATATGGGCTTGACAAATTCTAAGTGCCTCACTAGCTCTAGCAACTTCTCAACTGCCGTACTTGAACTAACTGTCCTTCCAAATTCTCTAAGAAATCTAGACTGCAATCTTTTTTGTACTGGCAGAACGATTTTACCGATACGGTGGCTAGAGTATATCACTGAAAGGGGTTTTTAAAATTATTTTCAGTATATACATGCTTGTGCACGTCTACAGCCGAGATGATGGTACGAACGATGAAGGAAAGGAGATTTTTTTTAAGAGCATAAATTTTTTTAACTCGCCAACAATTTATGAATATACTTCAGGACATAATTTAACAAGATAAAAAATGTTTTGTAATGATTTACAGCAATCGGAATAGTCATAATTAATTATTTATGATTTTTTTTTTTTTAATCATGAAATCGATTTCAGTATAAATTCACGCGACGACTGTTATTATTTACAGAAATTTACAATATTAAATATTCGAGAAATTGAGGTCATGGGGAGGTGGGGAGGGAGTGTCCTGACCGTGTATAACACAATCTTAGCTCCGTGGATGGATTTTTGAAAAAAACAACAACAACAACAATAAAGCTAAAAAATTTGTCAAAACGTTATAAAATTTAACATAAGACATTCCAGAAGTGAAATATTCAATCATACCAGATTTTATCAGTTGATTCAAAATTACAATGGTTCAACTAAAATCCAGATTCAGTTATATTCCAATTCACTGCTCAACTCTCAAGATGAGTGCCATTGAAAAAAAATAAATAAGTAAAATTAGGGTAATTACTGGAATTCACCAGCTACAGCCCCCCCTCCCCCCAGGAAGAGAAAGAAGCAAATACTGAAGTCTTGTCCAAAGATGGAGAGAAGACTCTCAATTTTTTGTTTTGTTCGGCAATACGTAACCTTGATGATGCAAAGATGAGCGCAGAAACTCCAGAAAAGAGCTTCATAATAAACATCACTCAAGTTATAACCCTGCATACTAACTGTTATATCATGGAGAGACAATTTTTGGACTCAATACGATGCAACGCTACAGCCACTTAAACCCGAACATAAATCTTATGACCTCTCAAGTCTAATGAACAGTTCCGTTAGCTGCTAAGAAAAATAATCATCATAAGAAATTGAAAAATAAAACAAAAAATATCCAACGTTTAACACAGTTACCTCTCTTCTCCCAAGATGATAAATTTTTCCAAAAATTCCCCAAATTTCCTCGCAAACAAATGATTACTGAATGTCAGAGCGAAAAATCTGGATGTTCATATCAATGGATCGATTATTTCGCCCTTACGAAAATATCGATTTTCGAAAAAAATTCTCTTTCGAGTATCCAACAACTACCTCCCCTACATAGCGAGTCCTCCACACGTATCATTATCCAACAACTACCACACCTACATAGCGAGTCCTCCACACGTATCATTTCGCCACATCAATAAATCCCAAGTCTTTCGAAAATCATTCGCTACAACACCCTGCATTATTCGCGAAGTTTCGCACTCGCGTAAAAATAATCCGATACGTAAACATCGAATACTACGCGGTAATTTACAAAACGCTTAGTCGTACACGTGTAAGGAATTCGTTGTAGGAAAAAAATTCCACTACGAAAACCACATCTACGACTACGTTCGAAATTAACGACTCCGTATGCTCGAACGATAATGACGGGCACCCTTCGTTTTTCTCTCGTATCTCAACCACGCCAACGAGGAGTGCGAAAAAATCTCAACTTCGGAGGCGCAAATTCGCACCTGTCAATTCGTTGATGAATGAAATTGCGCGGTAAAGGCACACACCGTGTGTCATACGTTACACGCGCCAAATTTCCGAATTGTATGACTCATCGCGCGAAAAACAAGTAGTAATTAAACACCGCGAGCTTTACGTAACGTCGATACGTACGTAACTCATTAATCGTTCGTACCACACATCGCTATGAAAACTTGGAAGAAAAATCGCGTGGAATATCCGCACAGCTAAACCCGTGGCGAAAAAACGCCACCACCGTTCGTGGCCGAAAGAAAACGAGCTTTTGAAAACGCGCCATGATCGATGAGCTGATCGTGACGAACGCGAAACGGTCGATGAAAATTTCGCAAAAGAGAAAGCGTCTAGGCATTCGAATTCACGCCGCCGAGGTGACAAAATTAAAAACAAATAACGTAAATTTTCTACCACACACAAAAGCTGTATAGCATAGTCGCGCGTTGCGCCGCGTCGTCGCCGCGTATTCGGGTCAAGTAACCTTTTGTTCTCGGCCGAACACGTGTGCACGCGCGCTCCTCCGAGTACGACGTCGTTGCTGGCTCGACGCCTTTCACAACAGTCCGTCAAAGGTCGAAGCCGAACTTATCTGCCGTAGTATCTTCCACTTTGTAATCGTAATTCGTGACCGATAAAATTATACGCGTATGTACGCACGGTACGCGCTACAACCGTACGAGTCTAGGTGTAATCGTTACTTACTCGTAATTGAGCATCATTCTCGTAGGTCATCGGTTCGATGCCGGAGTTATTCCAATTTCTAATGAAATTCGCCAAGCTTTGCACCTGCGGAAGGAAAAAAAATTGATAAAACATTCGACACTGTAGAGGTACACTTAATGCATAGGAGAGTAGGAGATGTCACCTTCGCGTAGGATTCTTTCTGCAAACCACTTTTGACAAGATTTGACTTCAAATCAGAGAAGTCTATTCCAAAATTCGATAAAATATCAAATATTAAAGAAATATGATGAATAGTTTAACAAAAACAAAAAAAAAAATGAACTCGATGAGAACTAATTTAAGCTCAGCTCGACGCAGTTTATTAACGAAAAAATTGTAGTTCAATTTAGTTCATTATATCAAGACAATAAATTCGAGTTGAGTTTTAAAAGATCGAAGTTCACAGACTAGAGTAAGGAAGGTCAAATTCGCGAACTAAACAAGAAAGAGGAGAAATTCACAAACTGAACTAGTAATGGGTCGAGTTCATGAGTACAACTAGTTAACTGAACTAAGAAAAGGTCACGTTCACAAGCTCTATTAGCGATGAGTCAAGCTTACAACCTGAACTGAACATAAATCAAAATCACGAAATAAATTAGTAATAGGTCAAGTTCACAAGTTGAACTAAGAATAGGTCAAGTTCACAAACTGTACTCAAGATAGATTAAGTTCATAAACTAAACTGACAAAGGGTCACATTTATAAAACGAACTAAGAATAGGTCAAATTAACGAACTACACGTGATAGAGTTCAAATTCATGAGCTAAACTACAAATGGATCATTATTCAAAAACTAAATTAGTAATAAGTCATATTCACAATCCAAACTAGAGAGGGGTCAAGTTCACGAGCTAAACTAGCAATGAGTTAAGCTTATAAGCGGAACTAAACATCAATCAAATTCACAAAATAAGTAATGGGTCAAGTTCACAAGTTGAACTAAGAATAGGTCAAGTTCACAAACTGTACTCAAGATAGATTAAATTCATAAACTAAACTGACAAAGGGTCAAATTTATAAAACGAACTAAGAATATGTCAAATTAACGAACTACACGTGATAGGGTTCAAATTCATGAGCTTAACTAGAAAGGGATCATTATTTAAAAACTAAACTAGTAATAAGTCATATTCACGATCCAAACTAGAGAGGGGTCAAGTTCACGAGCTAAACTAGCAATGAGTTAAGCTTATAAGCGGAACTAAACATCAATCAAATTCACAAAATAAGTAATGGGTCAAGTTCACAAGTTGAACTAAGAATAGGTCAAGTTTACAAACTAGACTAAAGGCAGATTAAGTTCATGAATTGAATTGACAGAGGGTAAAATTAATAAACTGAACTAAGAATAGGTCAAATTAACGAACTACACGTGGCAAGGTTCAAATTCATGAGTTGAACTAGAAATGGATCATTATTCATAAACTAAACTAGTAGTAGGTCATATTCACGATCCAATCTAGAGAGGGGCAAGTTCACGAGTTAAACTAGCAATGAGTTAAGCTTATAAGCTGAACTAAACATAAATCAACTCACAAAATAAATTAGTAATGGGTCAAGTTCACAAGTTGAACTAAGAATAGGTCAAGCTCACAAACTGAATTATGCATGAATCAAACTCACAAAATAAATCAGTAATGGGTCAAGTTCACAAAATTAACAAGCAATAAGCCAAGTTCACAAAATGGAGATTGGTCAAGTTCATAAGTTGAACTAGTAATGTGTCAAGTTCACATACTGAACTAGAAATAGGTGAAGTTCACAAATTGGACTAAAGATGAACTGAGTATACGAACTGACTTAGAAATAGTCGAGTTGACGAAATGAACTTGAAATCTTTCAAGTTCGCGAGCTGAATTAGAAATGGGTCAAATTTACAAACTAAACTAGTAAAAGGTTACATTTACAAACTGAACTAATAAAGGGTGAAGTTCACGAAATGAACTAGCAATTAGCATGGGTCGTGTTTACAAAATGAACTGCAAATATGGGGCATATTTAAGTGCTGGACTAAGGATGGATCAAGTTTACGAACTAAACTAAGAATGGGTCGAGTTCACGAACTCAACTACTTGCTTCGAGGCTCTAATTCCACCCTACATCAACTTGGAGGCATGGGTTTGGGTATAATGATATATTAAAATTGAATAATGAGAAATACAATTGAGAAGGAAATTGGATGAATGTAAACTATAAACAAAGTGAACTTGGATTTTGTTCAGTGAATTTTTGTAGTCAAAAATTTCAAGTTCCAATTCGGTTCAGTTCAAAAAGGTTTGAGTTTACGTAAACATTTCATGGTGATGGGCTCAGCTTTTAATTTAGAAAATGTATCAGGTTGATAGTTTTTCAATGTAAATCTGACTCCACTGAAATAACGCTCTTTATGGACAATTCAAGTGGTTTTCTCTTCAATGACAAACTTAGCAACCCTCTTACACATTTCTGTTGATAACATTGTTTGAAACAATAATACATTCTATAATTTTTTAATTTCTGAAATTTCATGAATTATTATCATTGCTGATCCCAAATCCAATATTGTTCCTGACACAACCATCATCACAGGTTGTAGAGTTGTAATAAAATTGTCATTTTAAAATAGCTATACAAATGTTGCTGCGAAGCGAAATTCAAGTCTTGATCATTCAGAGAGTACTTCTCACAAACCCAAGAGATTTACCGCACCCTTGATCTCCATCGCCAATAGTAAACCATTATACATACCTTATAGGATAAATACAATTTCCTCTCCTTCAACAATAAGTATGCTTTGGCCCACAGCAAGCTATTAGGATCACGAACCCAAACTTGGCCGAACATAGGCGGACAGCTATCTCCTTCGATTACCATAGCCTGAAACACGCACGTGGCGAAAAAAAAACAACATTACTTAACACGAAATATTTTTCAAAAATCGGCTCGTTTTCTAAAATATTCTCCATAAAACATCTCATGTCCCACAAGCGATTTTTCGTTTTTACGCAGTAACATCCTGCGAGCAATCGTCATCTTTATCTAAACGCAAAGCCGCCGGCGAAAACATAAATTCGAGTATTCGCGACCAGCATTCGATGTCGCTATTCTTCGAACAAAAAAAAAAAGAGGAAAAAGCCTTCACCCTCAGGCCGATAATTTCTAGTTACCGATCGTGCCGACGCAAAAAAGGCTCGATTTAGTCCACTCGTATTTCTTAGCCTCTATTATGGCTATTCCGAAGAAAGAAAAAATCTTATTTTTCGTATACAGCTTCAAAATGACCGCGTTCGACCGCTAATAATTTAGAATTTAATTTATGGCCAATCACGATCTACGCTTTTCTCTTTGGTCTCCTTACAATAACCACCGTTGCCACCATTTGTTCGTACAGTTGATGAACTGAACTGAACAATGTTTAAGACCTACGCTTACGTCAATCATCTACGGCTAGGAGCTAGGATATAATATCACCCTCGTACGTGATCTCGTCAGAGCTTAAATTAAGGGTCACTAGATGATAGCCACAGGATCATATCATTCTTACACTCAGCTAAATAAGCCGAGGCAATAAGATAGAACTTTAGACGTATTTCAAACTGTATGTTTTATAGCTAGAATACACGTTCGTTAAAACCGGCCAGGGATAATATGAGTATCGAGACAACTGCTCTATAACTTGTAGTCGATACTGCAATGAATCAAACACACCTTGTAGAACCCTTTTTTTCTTGTAGGTAGCGTTGTACGAGTGATGAGGTCACCAAGATCTTGGGAAAATTAACATTTTGATGAATTGAAAATTTCTCACATGACATGGATAGTACTCATCAAAGGCTACAAAAAGGGTCATAAACGAAAATGTATTTTTGCCAGAGAAGAGCAAGGAAATTTAAATTGACAATTTTAGCACATTACTTTTTTTGTTGTATTTTTCAATTACTAATATTCATTTAATATGAAATTTTTTAAATTCGCCCAGTTATTGTTTTTTTGGGGGGAGGGGGGAGATGGGACTTGGTAGGCATAAAGTCATGTCATTTTGGAAAATGGAATCACGCTCCTTGAAAATTTTCTTCACAAAATAAATAGTACTCGAAGACCATGTAGTGCTTCGCGCCACAACTGCTTCTCGCAGATGAAATAGTGCACGAAATACTACATAAGGACCTGGCTGCTTGGTAGTCAACACACACACAGAGTGCACGTAACGTCGTTGTCATTAAGCGCTTCACTTATGAATATCGGGGGCACTGCGGATGCCCACGGAACTCCATATTTCAACAATCAATAAAGGCATTTCTCCTACACTACAGTGTTATCAATTAACCGACTGGTAAACAACAGTATTAGGTACAACAAAAAAGCCATATATAATTTTTGCCTATCTACGGAACTGAAGGAAATATGTTCGATTAAAATTTTCATTCAAGTATTGCTCCCTGAATTTTGCACATAGGCAAAACTTACATATCACATTTTTTGTTCTAATTCACAAGTACTGTCTCATGACTGAACGAAAAATTTCAAAAAACGTAACTTTTTGCACTGCAAATGAGACTACAATGACTGATGTGTTCGTTCCGCGTCTATGTCTATTGTAACTCTATGGTATTGCAATCCAGCTCCTCCATGCCACCTGTTGCCGGTTCTACCGAGTAAAACAATAGTAAACATACAATCACACCTCTACGATAAAATTTAAAAGCTACATTTCCATAATTTGAAATCGATATCTACATCGAACCTCTCAGTCTTCATACTTTAACCTCGACCTCTTCGCCATCCATGAGGTTCGGTCGAATTTAAAACCTACTAGTTACATCGAGCGGTAAAAAAAAACCTGCCACACCTTCTGCCCAAGTCACATTCAAGCATCTGGTACCGAATCTGAATTAAAATCCCGCAACCGAATACTGCGAAATCACCGCCAGTTCGCCACGGAGTATCGATAAAACGCCGAGTCATCGTGATTTCAATTATTTTTGAATCGAATACTAATTCTTCGTACGTCGAGCTTTACAACTTCTCCTCGTCACGCCTTCGATCTCGGTATCTTACTTCTCTCTCGCATCTTTTCGAGATCCACCATACTCAAGCTTTTTCGCTTCAATTTTTCAAAATGTAAAATTAAAAAAAATATATTCGTTGTATTTCGTCATCGTTCGTACTTTTTCAAAAGTCGTCGTATACGCGTACACGGAACGACACGCTTGAAAAAAAAAACGCCAACAAAACCCATTAAATAAATTTAATTACCGTCACCTGTCAGTTCGCGTTTTATATATTCAAATTAATTACTCGAAAGATGATTATCTCTTGTTAGCGAAGCTACACGTTCATGCGTGTGCAAATATATGTACTTAACACGGAACAATGATGATTACAAATGCGCATTCATTAACACAGATAGAGCATGATTATAAATCTCATTCATTTGTGGAAAAAAAAAAAAAAAAAACTAGAAGAAAAGTTATATTAATAAAGGAAAAACATTCAACATATAGTTCGTTCATTTACCCACACATTATGGCGGAAAATATATAAACGCACAATAAAATAAGACGAGTGGCGAGGTTAACATGTTTAAAAAAAAGTACTTTACACGAATTTAAGGCTCAAAACTGATTTCTCTTCGAAGATCAAGTAAATGTCCCTAAGTGATCACAAAATCACAAAAACAGGAAACATTTTCGTAATCTTCAGCCAAACATAATCAACACCTTCCCACTCCATTATTGAGTAAAAAAAATTTCATATTTATATAGAAAGAATTGAAGGTAACTCAAAAAAAAAAAAAAAAAATTAAAACAATGACTGAAGTGACACAGAAACAGGAATGACCGTCGCATATCACGTAAGTGGGTGAAATATATATTTTTTTAAATTTAAAAAAGAATCAAAAAAAAAAAGCTTGGTACCCTATTCAACATTTCTGTACACATCACTCGCTATCCAAGGCCATTACTCGTTGCGTGTGAAGACCGTATCGTAAACATATGGATAAGAGAATTTAAATTCAGCTCGACTTGTCTAAAAATTGAGAAGGAATTTTCAGAACAGTTATCTGCATTGTCACCATCAAGCTTCACGGGTTTCGAAATCAGAATATTAAAATTTCATTCATAACTTTTCCACCACGTATTTTTTAATTCCGTTCTAAACTTTATTTCCTTATACACCAAAATACCAACAAAAACCAACATATATTATTAGCAAAGCTTAAATAAATGATGAATTATAATCTACATGGGGCGAACCCTTCAATTTTAGTAAAATACTGTCATACTCGAAAATTCATCGCATACACTCCATCTAATTCTGAGGCCAACTAAACTCAACCTTTGTACAAAAATCTATTATTATTTGATTCTCATTACTGTAATTGTAATGTGAGTTAAAAGCGAAAACTCAGTAATAATTGAGCAACATATCACTTTTCTCTCAATACTTGAATATGAACTATTATAGAAAAAAATATGGGGAAAAATACCAGTCATATGTTGTAGATATGAATTTCAGGGAATTACTACATGTGATGTAATATGATCATGAATCCATTCCACGTGCGCTTATATACGATTCAAAAAATGGAGCTTACATTATGAATATCAATAACTCAAAAATTTCAACTAAAACAAACATATTGGTAACATAATGAGACACCTCCAAAGCGACATTCGATAATTTTCATCATGCATATGAACCGTGGAAAACGTAACTTGAAATACTCTACTTTTAAGCCTTCCCTCTTCTATCACAAAAACACACAAGTAAATTTCTAACCCATTAATACCACATGGCGGAACGTTGGGGGGAGGGGAGAAGAGCTTACCTTGTCAGAACTGCTACCGTGTAATAAAAATACATACGTTATCGGACATCGACGATCTACACATACACGAAAACTTCTCTGATAACCTGTCACTTCGCTACGAAATATTTAATAATAGGTGGCGAGCGCCCCGATATTCGCTATTATCGTATATTCCTCTTACTTCGCTCTTTCCGCCGCTGCCTTACGTAAACAATATACAATTCGAAAAGCTTCCCCCGCATATGTCAAAAACGATAAGCATCGCTTTAAATGAAATTAAAATTCCAAATAGTACCTCGAAAATTAATTAAATTTAACGATTGTTCAATTGCACGCTTCGATAGGAACACGTGAAAATATCAAAGCAACCGACGAGCCTTCGCCGACCATCATCGGATGTCTGCAGTAGCAACGATTTGTTTGAATACGTCGAAAAGAAAAATGTTCCGGATTCGCGAACCCCCTTCTTCCGTGTCTCCGTCGGACGCTTACACGTGCGAGAATAGCTTAACTATATACGAGCATTTTTCGCCATTAGAGGTCATTTGCGAAAAGACCTTCCTTCGCATTATGGCAAGTCGTACGAGAGGATCTGATAATCTGAAAATATGTACGTACAACTGCAGACTTTATTCGTATTTTTGCCGTCAAGGAAATATTCACGTCGTTCGCGAATAAAACAGTAAGAAATTATGTTAGGTAGCGTGTAAGTCGTTCAACTAATAGAATACCATTAAAGCGTATCTTCCGCACCAAAGAGCTCGCAAGCTCATAATTCCTAGAGCCGGAATATGGTGAGATAGTGAAGTAGAGGTGTTGGTAATACCAATACGATAAATGAGCGATCTTCGACTGATTTTCAGACAAGTCAACCTCACGTTCACGTTATTCTCAAATGATTTTTGTGATAACATTTTAATCACTCAATGCAACGGAAATAGTCTGAAAATCTCAACAATCAAAATCTAAATATAATTGAAATGTTGACAAAATCGACATCTTGACACATGAAAAATCTGGACATAAACGAATGCCGACAAAAATCAGAATTCTAGGTAAAAAATCTACATAAAAATAGAATCGCAATCATAACCCTAACATGATAAAAATCTCGATCAAATAAATAAAAATGTTGACATTCAAAATCCCAACATTCGAAATCTATGTCAAGCTGGAAATCCAACAAAATCAAAATTTGTCCCGAAGCATCCTGACACAGTACTATCATAAACAAAATCAAGCAGAAGCAGTTGAAATTGAAATTCCTATACCAAAAATCTCAAAATAATACAACTGACAATAAAATCAAAAATTTTAACGCATGAAAAATTCCAATAAATCAACAATTAAGACAAAATCAACATAAGGAGAAACCACATCTAGAAATAATTAAAATCTCGATATTCAAAATTCCGATATTCGAAATTTTAATGATTAAGATGTAGACATTATGTGAACTCAACCAAAATCAAAATCTTGCACAACAAAATCGACGCACGATTAAAATTTTGATATTCAAAATTCAAACAAATCTGAAATGTCGACAAAATCAAAATCATAAGAAACAAAATCTAGATACAATCTGAATCTTAATATTCAAAATTTAACAGAAATCCAAAAAATATCAAAATTTCAACATCGGAATTTTCAACAATAAAAATCTAGACATAGTGTAAATTACAGCGAAATTGAAATCTCGTAAGACAAAATCCACACACAATTTAGATCTAGACACTCGAAGTTCCGACATAATTAAAAATCAAACATTTTGAAACTTGAAACATGCCGACATAATATAATCAAAATCTTGGTATAATCTCGACATAAGTAAAATCTTCAAAATATGAAAATATCGACTATCCACGACTCATAATTCAAAACATAGACCTAATTTAAATCCCAACAAAATCACAATACGATAGCTGAACTTGACCTAATAAAATCAAAATCTAGTAAAACAAAATGGACCAAAAATAAAAATCTTGATGTTCAAAATCCGACGTAATTAAAATGTTAACAAAATCAAGATCGAGAAAAACAAAATTTAGATACAATTTAAATCTTGAAATTCAAAAAACATCAAAATGTTGACATTCGAAATTACAACGATAAAAATCTAGATATAGGTTAAATTTCGCAAAATCAAAATTTTAACACCTGAACCAACCTACCAAAATCAAAATCCTACAATACAAAATCTACGCCTAATTAGGATTTTGGTATTCAAAATACGGTCACAATCAAAATGTAGACAAAATAAAAAATTCAGGTACTTGAAAAATGTTGACATAAGAGAAATCTAGAGTTCTACACATAATTAAAATTTTTCAAGATAAAATTCAAATGTGATTGAAATTTGATACTCAAAATCTTGACATAAGTGAAATTAAAAAAATATCAAAATATTGACGTTTGAAGTCTCAATGAACAAAATGTAGACATAATTTAAATCCCCAAAAAGCCACAATTCCAACACCAGAACCTAATCTGACAAAATCAAAATTCTATATAATAAAATCCACATGTGATTAAAACTTTGACATTCAAAATTCTGACATAGTTAAAATTTCGATACAAATGAATCTATTAGACATAGTCAAAATTATGAGAAACGAAATACATATATAATTAAAATCTTGATATTGAAAATCTCAACATAACTGAAATATAATAATATTAAAACCTTGACGATTGAAGTGTCAATGATCAAAACATAGACATAATGTAAATGTCAACAAACTCGAAATCACAACACTTGTGCCTCATGTAACAAAATCAAAATCATGACACCTGAACCCAACATAATCAAAATTTTCTAAAAGAAAATCCACGCATAATTAAAATCTTGACATTCAAAATTCCAACATAATATTTAATATTTCGACACGAGATAGATCTAGACAAAATCAAAATCATGAGGAACAAAATTCAGATTTGATTAAAATGTTGATATTCAATATCTCAACACAACTGAAATTTAAGAAATATCAAAATTTTGACATTCGAAGTCTTTACTTTCAACATATAAACATAATTTAAATTCCATCAAAATCAAAATCACGAAACCTGAACTTTACATAATAAAATCAAAATTCTGTAAAACAAAATACACGTTCAATTGAAATCTTGACATTTATAATTTCGACATAATTAAAATTTTGACAAAATCACAAATCTTAAGAGTACAGGCCAGCACCCTAGGCCCTACTAAGCCACTTTGTACCTGTAAGGGTGAGTATGTAAGCATTTTCTCTTCCTTTCACAATTTTTTTGTATTTATGAATAAGAAACTCTACTGATTGGGTCCCTGTTAGTACGTACACCTCATAATTTTCATTTTGCATGATAGTTGAACACATGGAATTTGACCATACCTTCTCGATAGGAATCATCGAAAAAACTACCTCTCGAAGATTAAATATGACTTCCAAGTCCCTTAGTGAGACTTCACTCTGACAGTCTTACTCGGATAATAGTAACTCTCGATCTGTTACTTTTCAAATAGACTTTTTATGAATTTCAAGACTAATGACTTCGGCCCACGTACCAACTGAAACAAAGAGTCAGGAGAGAAGGGTAAGGAACAGAGAAATGAAAATCTCAACGTGGAAATGACTGGATATTTCACAACTGCATATTATTTGATCATTCTTTCATGATCCATATTCCACAATTAATAAGGTATTTGAAATGATCATGTAACGACCTAACCACTTAACCTTAGCTCCATCACAAATACCTGACTGAAGAAAAAAGAGGGGGAAAAATCACAAGAAATTCTAGCTTTTACATCTAATAAAGCTCAACAAAATTCACCCTCTACCTTCCTATTCGTGATGAAAATTAATTCCACGCTCAACCACCTATTAAAATGTCGCGCGCAAGCGGCATTTTCCATACCCAACGGTATCGTTAACAGCGTGCACGCGGTCACTCGTAATCACAGCGTACGAAATTTACAACGCTTACAAAAAAATTACCTCTTACCGAGAATTGCTTGAAATGGGTTATCGACGATACCATCTCGCATTTAAATTTATTTTATACATTGTATACAAACGCACATCGCGTACAGATATTAGATCTGTGAAAAAATTTTCGCCCTAATGATGGTTTTTAACAATCGATTCGATTGCGTTTATACGCGCGCGACCTGTTGGCAATACAGATTCGTATCTTTTCCTGCGGGGCGTGTAACCTCATCCGCGTCCAGCCATCACTTCGATCATTGTATTTCCAGCATTTATTATATTCCACGTAGGTAATCACGCTACGCCGCTTTTTTAAAATACCCACCTCAACGCGATAGGCTCGCTTAAACGAAAAAAATAATAATTAATTAGCGCCCAACGTAACGCCGTTCGACGTTCTAAATTTCTCGTCTTCCGCTTCCGTTCGTTTGTATCGGACTATATTATACTTATAGCGACGAATTTAATGACTGCCAATTACAGCACCAAAATCCGATACTTCGCTAGGTGCTGTATAGTTTCAACGCAACTTCGATAGGCAAGGCTCATTTCAGTACGTAGTGAGACACATTTTGTGCACATGACAAAACTGTAGGGGTAGTTGACGGAAAGTACGTGCATAATGGAATTTTGTACCTTTAAAATAATACACTGAAATGAGGTAGCCTAACTAGCAAGTTCCCTCAGGATAAAGCTGGCCGGCTATAGCTGACTCTTTAAGAAGGGAGGGCAAGTGAGCCCAGAGGTGGCCAGCTGAGGCTTACACTAAGGCCTGGGGAGGCGCTCTTCCTCGCACAGCTCCTTCTTCCGGGTAAAGATCTCTAGGTAAGCACAAAAAATTACCAAAAATCCGCTTCGTGCTCCATCTCCATTCTCATGTTTGCCCCCGGACTATTTTTTTGAGAAAATGATGCTTATTTCTTCAAATACATGAAAATTACATCTGTTATGAATTATAGAGCTATAAATTCTCTACAAAAAAGGTTCTAATAAATTTTTTCCAAAAGTCCATGCAAACGATGTGACATGTAGATTAAGTAGGTACAGTATGGGTAAGTGTTGTTGCGTTGTTTCATTATTCCTGTTCCAAGTTCAAAACTACAGCATTTAAATTTCACGCGTTACTCTTACTACATTTGAAGGAGTGTATTTCAGTTGCTAAGAAGAGAAGGGTCAAGGGGTCCATGTCTCTCCTTCCCTTTGTTTTGAGCTTTTTGTTTCAATTTTAAATTACTTCAACTGTTGTGCTACAAAAATTGAAAAAAATTTTCTTTTACGCTATGCGTACACTTAAAACTACAATATTATTATTTATTACAAATTTTAACTCCCTCCCCCTCCATAAAAATCGAAAACATGGATAAAATTCTTTAATCAAATTTCTCCTACTTTTTGGGCTTTGCTCCAAAAATTGGAAATTTTAACTTACTTTACTTCACTTTTTTCCATTAACGTGCCGTATTCTGCAACGAAGGCCAGAGGCACGGATATGTGGTATTTAGATTTTGGATATGCGGTTGGTAGCTTTAAGAAATTTAAACAGGTTATCTATTGTAGTTAATAGAAGGAGGAAGGTTGAATTTGTTTCTATAATTTTGGAATAGCGGGCAGTCAAAGGGTTTTAGCATCCTTGGTTATTACTGCTACATTTTGTATTGGAAAAAGAGTTGCAGCTTCTTTTGCAAGGTTGTCTGTTATTTCGTTGCCTGTAATTCCTTCATGACTCGGTAACCATACAAGGATGGTGTGTGAGATTGGGAGCGTGGTTAAGATGGAATAAATTTTTTTTGCAATTGGATCTTGCTTGTGGTGGTAAGATTTTGTAGACACTGGAGAGCATTTAAACAGTCGGCGAAAATTAGCGATTTTTCTCTATGTTCGGAAACTAGAAGAGCGGCCAACTTGATTGCGAATAACTCCGCAGATAGGATGGAGTAAAAACTTGGTAAAGAAAAGCGAATCTCCGCTAGTTTGTCGCAGTAAACTGCACATCCGACATGATCGTTGTATTATGAGCCATCTGTCTAAATGGGCAATAGATTTGGATAGTTGGATAGAAGTTGGTTAAAGGCTTTTCTAAATAAGTCGTTTGTGTTATATCTAACAATATCAAGGAACAGTCGATTTTGATGGCAGGGTTGCTCCAGGGTGGTAGTACTAATGTAGTCCATGGAAAAAGGAGAGGTAAGTAGGTATCCATAGAATTTAATATGGTGTCTGCCAAAGAATTGAAAGCTTTCCAATAACTCTGGTTTTTCTTGGATTTTTTTTTATGCCTTTTCTAGAGTTTGAGTTGAAACCAGAATATTATAACACATTTCGACTCTCTCAAAAAAAAAAAAAAAAAAAAAACATGGAAAAATGCAACGAAAAAAATTATTTATTCTATTTTTTGGTCTCTTTTTGAGAAAATTCTGGCTACGCTTTCTGTTTCCAAAGTACCAGCCACAGGATTAGAATAACGAAACAATACACAGCACAAAGGCATGGGTTTACCTTTAATGGTTATCCAACCAAAGATATACATATATTATACTATATGATTTTAATACTGATATAATTTTGTTTACAACATTCACATCGATTTCACGAAAACAGTCATACACACTTTTTTGCAGAAAATTCACAGTTTTACTATTTATTGCTCTGCAAATTTTCACACAGGTAACACTAGTACAAAGATAGGGGAGATATTTGCAAAAAAAAAAAAAAAAACAAAGGAGCAAACATGTGGATTGTAGATTGTTTACATGCTTGACTTAACACCTTTAGTAACACTTGCGTGAAAAAATTCCTCCATTTTGTTCAGACAATTACGCTAATTTGACTGTAGTATAGCTAAACAGTTGTATTGCGTACATCATTCGATAAACGAGAATATGGTGACTTTGCCATTTTGTGCAACTGGCGAATTTTCTCGAAATAAGCTCTACACGATTACAAGAACGGGCACATCGGCACTTTGTGGTCATTTTCGCCCTTCCTCTGATCTACCACGAAGAACTATACTTTCTAGTTCTACGCAAATACAACATCTCTCTTTCGACCCAACAAGCCAAATATACCCATCGAGCGTCCTAGACGAATGTCCACGGTATAAATATATTTCTCCACGTCAACTCGAACAGGTACACCAGATTTCGTATGCACGCCGCACGAGTTTCACCATTACCGCGATAGCGCAAACAACGGTAGCAATTTTCCCCGATAAATTATCCCTTTGTTTGAACGTTCCGAACCGCGCAGACACAGTCGCCGATGAATAATAAAACATGGAAAAATACCGGTATCGGTACCGAACGCAATGTGCCGAAAACACGTGCTAACCACTCTATTTCTCACTCATTACGCGCACGATAAAGAGACAAAGAGAGAGAATTCGAGCAGAGCGTACACCACGAATTCCCTCCATTATAATACGCTTATACGACGAATCCTGCGATACTATCTCTCTCTTATGTAACGCTGCTCGTATTAATTAGATGGAAATTCTAGCGAAATTTATTTTTTCGCTCAATCTCTTTCCTTTTGTTAAGATTAATTTCGTAACGTACGACGGTTGGCCAATTCAACCGTCACAGGTGCTTTTTACTTGGACCTCGTTCAAAATGTAATTAAGAATCGACATATTTTCCGTCCAATACGCCGAAATTTGAGTCGTGAATTGGCAGCTCGACGATGACGACAGTGAATTCCCTCGGCGCGGTAGCCAACGATTGCATGCGAGACAGTTTCCGAGAATTATGCGATTTTAATTTTTCGCCAATTTCGAACACGTTTACGAGCGAAGAAGGTCAAAAAAATATTATAGAGTTGATTTGAAAGAAAAAAAAAAAATTAATCAAACCGTTGTTATGAAGTTTCGTATTCAAAACATTGTAAAATGCTATAGCAGTCAAGAATGTTGAATCGTTTTTTAAATAAAACGACGGAATAGGTATTTATGATCGATAAATCCCTTCCAAAAACAGGTAAACTGTAATAGCTATCGTTTTTATTAAAAACTCATTTAAAAATTTGTATACTAATCAAGACTTAGTTTTACATGATTTTAACCATGTACTTCAGGACATAATTTAAGAAAATGAAAAATTCTTCGTAATGATTCACAGCAATTAGGGAGAAGTCATAATCAGTTCATTATGAAAAATTCATTTTTTTTTTTGAATTCAGGAAAATATATTTTCGTATAAACTTACACATTGTTATTGTAGAAAAATAATACCATCTAATTTTGCATAAATATTAAAAAAATTAACTGTGACCCTCGGCCTCCCCTCGGCTACGGCTTTGTCGATAAAATAATAGCTGTCGTTTTTTAGTTAAAAACTCAGCTAAAAAAATGTAGTACAGTAGATCAAAAATATATACATATATTTTTTTTTTAAATCAACAGCTTGACCGTGATCATAAAAGTTGCATGATAATTTAAGAACAACAAATGATCGATCAATATCTTAATGTTCTACTCTTCTTCGAAAGTTGAAGCGTATAGGTACCAACTCAAATATTTTAAAAAATATCCAAAGGCTTAAGAATACTACATTAACAAAAAAAAATGAAAACACCATCTACAAAAATTCTCAAATTTTAAGGAATTTGAATAAACGTTAAAATCAAGAAAATTTTTTGTAAATTCTTTCAAGGTAAATTTTGCTCTCTGTGATATTTTTAAAAACCCTCATCTCATAAATTGTGATGTAGAATTTCCAATGTAGGAGGGGGGGGGGTGGAGGGTATCGGTATTGCCAAAGCATAGAGTGATCCTAAATTGATTTTATCGCTAATATTACTTCTTCAATTTTGAGATTAAGCCACATCAAGTAGCTTGGAGTTATGTGGCCTGATCTAAAAAATAAAGAAGCTACGTTAAAATTCAAATTCAAATAATTTTCTGAATTTTATTAACATTATCTCCTTCAGCACTGGCGTAGAGCACATAAATTCATATACAATTATGAATGTTTCTACAAATATAATGTTACAAATCAGCAAGACTTCTTACTTGCAAAGACAAAAATTTTTTTCCAAAAAAAAAAAAATAAATAAATAATACAAAATCATAATTTTGAACACTTTAAAGCGTTTTAGTTCCTTCAATTTTGAATGTAGACGATATAAGAGCATAAAGTTTTTTGCTGTTTTTATCAAGTTCAGTCAACATTTGGGCACAATAAATACAAAGGAAATTTTCTGTTTATTTAAACAAGTAATTTCACCAACCACCACTTTTCCCATCAAAATTTGGATATCTTTATGCTTCATTCTCCCTTTTCTCCCCGACACATATAAAGAATGGATGAAAATATCGATTTTCATTTCGAAATGTCGAAAGCTGTAGGCGTCCTCGTTCACACTAGCCTTCCCTCGGGCAATTTCAATAAATACGTCCTTCAATTAAAACGGACAGATGAGGTCATCGCAGAAATGATAAGAAAATTAATGTACGCCGAGTCCAATCATATCTTTAGGTAATAAATGATCATTTTGGAGTTCGAAGATGGACGGTACTTCTTCGATGGTGCAAACGATAAAAGCTTTCCTCCGACCGTCAATTAGCTGAACGTCATTAACGAAAGGAAGGAATCACGTATATAATTCCAGAAGAATTTTACTTTTCATAGATCACGTGATTTCGGTTGATAAACCAGCTGATCCTTTTCCCTTGCTTTTCATCGTCACCAAATATTTCCCTTTATAGTACACGTGTGTGTTCGCGATTTCCAATTACTCAAAATTTTCATTCGTGACGTGTACTTTTAAGATTTTTATTCTATGAGAAATTTTACACGTTTTCAAATGACACAGAGAAAAAAACAACTATAAGCAACTACGAAACATTATTAGAGCTGAGGCCAACTCAGGAAGCTAAAATTTGAATATATTGATAATTTGGACTCATTTTGTCATATAAAACCATAATCGAAAATTTTCTATTGTTTCTTTATCATCACCACATTTCTCCGATGATAATCTTCCCCCCTCTCTCTTTCACACCTCCCTCTATTCTACCCCTCCAACATATCTTGGAAACGTAAATTTGAAATACAGAGCACTTCTTATTTAGAGTAATGATATGAGCCCATATTCATCAAATTTTAACCATTTAAGATCCCTCAAGCCCATCCTCAAATTTTGACTGTACGCCATTTCGAACCCATTTTGTCCCAAACTCAAATGGCTATATTTTGGTCTTCAATTAAACTAACAAATGAGGTTTTAGCTTGCTAGATCGATTTGGTGAGGAGATATGGAAGATTCGAGAAATTTCGTAACTCAAAATCTCCCTTAAAAAGCTGAATTTTACTCTAACCTCCGTTCAAATCAACTTGGAAGGTTGAAATTTGGATATGTTGACGTCCGTAGGGCATCTATTCAAGTAACACCAAAATCAAAAATTTTGAAGCATAAGGAGTCCCTCCAGCTCCCCTCAAAATTTGAGTCAACCTTCATTTCGAAATTAATCGAAAATCTGAAAAAAGCAGATATAGATATTTACAAGAACAATCGATAACCGATTTTTGAGTGACTTCCATCCACACGTATTCGCATTACGAAGTAGAAGAAAAATTAATTATACCAAAAAAAAAAGTTGACACCTCCCTTATGATTAAAAATGGTCTGAAACGCAAAGATATGAACCCCCCACCCCCAATTGCAAATTAGGTAGACTGTAATAGCTATAGTTGTTATTAAAACCTCGTCTAAAAATTCTTATCAGTGTTTTCGCTGAATCATCATTTCACAATGCTTTTTATAGTTTCATACGCTAGTTGTTCAACATTTTCTATATTACAGGTTCCAAAAAGTCCCATAATATGATTATAAATTGAGAAAAACCCCCTTCTTTGAAAACTGACACATTTCGCAGCTTTTAAATTTCATCTCTCAAAAGATCTAAAATCTGAACCAGAGTGGTATTTTAAAAACGCCGTTCATGTCCGATATAGGTGAAAACATGACGTCAAAGAAACGTTTCGTTTTCGACACCTCGGGCGAACAATTTTTCATCGTCGTACCTGCTGCCGATTGCGAACGCGGGTAATACAATTTCACCCGCCGTCAATTCATAAGCTCGGCATTTGGGCAACGCACGTGCGATCTGTGCGCGGCCGCAGAAATTCATCATTAAGACAAAAACAAGGAAGCTCCGACGCTCGAGTATGAACCACCGAAGCAGTACATTACCATCAATCATTAGCACCCAAACTGACAGGTTCGCAATTGAATATAAAAAGCAAAAGAAGAAACCCGGCTTCAACTTTTTTCTTCCATTTTGACTTTCAAACTTAATATACGTGTTTTTTCTTTCGTTCGTGTCAGAACCTTGAAAGGGCACTCGGTCAAATAATTATTAGAACGTGTTTTTTTTTTTCTTTCATTCCATTTTTACAGCGTGTTTTTTTTTAGTTATTTTTCCGAGTTAAATTTAAAAATCTCTAACGAGTTAGTAGGTGGTACCTATTAGAGTATTCGACGCTAAATAACGACGAGCACGTTAAATCGTAATGACCAAAAAATTAAATCCGTCTGCAAAGAACGAAGACAAAGCGACGATTTACTTCACACTGGCCAAACCGAGGGTGGACCGCGTAAGACGAGTGTTTTTCCGACTAGTCGAGAAATTCTAAAAACTTATTCATTTCCTGGTATACCATCATCGATTCATACGTTAAAACTGGCTTTCTCGGCTCACTCATTACCAGTCGATTTCTCTTACCGCGCCAATCATTACCGCATCTCCGAAACACCTCTCCATACGCATTCGATACTCGTCCAATTCGAATTTCCATCCTCTATGATTGATTATCTTCGCCGCGTTCATTACCGAGAACAGTACACTATAAGAGTTCGGAGTTCCATATGGCAGCGCTAAATTGGTGATTCGTATCGTTCTATGACATTGATTCTCGGCACTCGACGCCCCTCCCTTCTCTTCTCCGATTTACTAATCAACTTTAATCCATCTTTTCAGCGCCCAAGTAATTACCGACCAAGGTTATCTTGTATTTGAAAGGAGGAGCCGTGTCCCGATACATCCAGAGACACTCGAGCGCAGCCTTTAAATTAACGCGCCCCACAACCCTTCCACTTCGTACCGGGTATGAATTGAAATATCGCAATTACGCTCGATAAATACCTCACGTAGTAATTACCCAGCCCATCAATCAAAATCGCATTACACACCAACCCGTGCATCCGCGATAGATATTTACACGTGCTAGGCTCGGTCTAAAAACCTCGCTCTGTCTATTCGCCGCAATCTCCGAAGTTGAACTACTACCGGTTATTCTTTTCCAACACGCCCGCACTCCCCCGCCCTCCCACTTAAATTACGATACTAATTGTAATAATAATCGAAATACTAATTGTAATAGTAATTGAAATACTTATTGTAATATTAATTACTAACGATAACTATTGCAAATACTAATTGTAGTATTAATTGCAATACCAATTGTAATATCGATTGCAATACTAAATTGTAATACTAAGCGCAATACTAATTGTAATAATAAGTTCAATACTAATTGTAATACGTATTTTTACCATAATCGGTCAATGCATTTATTGCTCCGTTAATTTTAATAATAAATGCGAAACTCATTGCAATAATAACGTCAACTCTGATTGCAATAGTAATTGCAATACTAACTGAACCATTAATCACAATACCAGTTGCAATATTCATTGCAATATTAATTATAATGTCAAATTGCAATACTAATTTCAATACTAATTGCAATAGGAAGTGCAATACTAATTGTGATGTTAATAAATTGCAATGGTAATTGTAATACTTATTGTAACAATAATCGATCAATGTAGTTATTGCAACTCTAATTTCAACAGTAATATTGCAATACCAATCATTATAATAGTAACTCCAATACTAATTGTAATATTAATTGCACTACTAATTATAATGTCAATTGTAATGTGAAATTGCAATACTAATTGTAATATTAATTGCACTACTAATTATAATGTCAATTGTAATGTGAAATTGCAATACTAATTTTAATACTAACTGTAATAGTAAGTTCAACACTAATTGTAATACTTATTTTTACCATAATCGGTCAATGCATTTATTGCAATGCTAATTTTAATAATAAATGCGATACTCATTGTAATAATAACAGCAATTCTGATTGCAATACTAACTGAACTATTAATCACAACACCAGTTGTCACATTAATTGCAATACTGATTATAATATCAAATTGCAATACTAATTGCAATAGGAAGTGCAATACTAATTGTGATGTTAATAAATTGCAATGGTAATTGTAATACTTATTGTAACAATAATCGATCAATGTAATTATTGCAACTCTCACTTTGATAGTAATATGCAATACCAATTATTATAATAATAACTGCAATACTGATTGTAATATCAATTGCAATACTAATTATAATGTCAATCGTAATCTCAAATTTCAATACTAATTTTAATACGAATAGTAATAGTAAGTTTAACACTAATTGTAATACTTATTTTTACCATAATCGGTTGATGCATTTATTGCATTGCTAATTATAATGATAAATGCGATACGCATTGCAATAATAACGGCAATTCTGATTGTAATAACAATTGCAATACTAATTATAATAATAGTAACTGCAATACTGATTGTAAGGTCAATTGCAATACTAATTGCAATGAGAAGTGCAATACTAATTGTGATATTAATAAATTGCAATGGTAATTGTAATACTTATTGTAACAATAATCGATCAATGTAGTTATTGCAACTCTAATTTCAATAGTAGTATTGCAATACTAATTCTTACAATAGTAACTGCAATACTGATTGTAATATTAATTGCACTACTAATTATAATGTTAATTATAATGCCAAATTGCAATACTAATTTTAATACTAATTGTAATAGTAAGTTCAATACTAATTGTAATATTAATAAATTGCAATGGTAATTCTAATACTTATTGTAACAATAATCGATCAATGCAATTATTGCAACTCTAATTTTAATAGTAAATTGTAATTTCGCAATACTAAGTAATTAAAAATGAAATTCATTCGATGATACATACAACATGATGAAAATTCTTGCACAAAAGAAATAACGCATTCTCGTATGAATTATAACAGTAATTGTAATACTAATGATACTGGTGATTATTTTCGATTTGAATAGTCTCTCACTACTACATGCATTTTGCGAAAGCGTAGTAAAAGCATCAATACCAAAAAGAAAAACAAAAAAAACTTAACTAAAAAAAAACACTCCTAGGCATAAACAAGCAAAACAGAAACAAATAATGAACAAAGCAAAGCGCAATATATATAATAAAAATAAATTTACTGCAAGTAACACTCCGGAGTTTTTCTCTAATGCGATATTAATGCAGACTCTTATGATGCGAGGTACATAACTCGGAGGTGAGTCATGGCAAAAATTTGCCGGAGACATATATATTATAATTGTCTTGGAGGTTCGCACAGGCAACCTAGCCCACAGTCAGATCTTTGTTGTGATTTCATCGGTTCATCATATTTTTTACTTGAGCATGATATAATTTTAGATATCCACAAAATGTACAAAAAGTTCATTATTTTCTCAAAGATTTTTCACAAAATCGAAATTAAAAAGTTGGCCTTATAATTTGAAATTTCTGTACTAAAACATTAATTGTAATAATAATTCTAATTCTAATTACAATGCTAACTGCAAAAGTGACTGTAATAATAGATGTAATGGTGATGGTAATGGTAATCAAAATACCAAATGCAATACTAATTGCAATATTATTACGAAACTGGGATACTGATAGCAATAAGAATTATAATAGTGATTGTAATAGTAATTTGTAATACTAATTGTAATTGTAATAATAATACTGAACAGTCTAAAAGCAGAAAAATCTATAAATCAAAATCCAAATATTCTTTGTTCAATTTACGCTGAAAGGAAAATCATCTAGCGTCAATTCCCAAATAGTTTATAAAAAAAAGAACTCGAACTACGAGAAAAAAAAATTAATGAAAATTTAACCCAGACGTTTTTAAAATTCACGTTTATTTTAATTATTTTTAGCATGTATTTCAATTAGGCAAAAAAAAAAAAAAAAAAAAAAAAAACATTATTTCCACAACTAGAATGTTTTGAAAACCGCCAAGAAGCCGTATCCTTCGAACGATAACGGGAGAAAAAGTTGCCGGAATTTTTCGAGCTCTTTTTTTGTCCAAGTCGTTAATTATCTTTCAATTCGAATCTATTTTATTACCCAAACTGAAAAATGAACACATTTAGCTCAAGGTTTAGGTGTAGTTTTGTGACATTAAAATAGCATTAATGGTGATATATATCTGCACGTTTTCTGTTTTTTTTTTTTGTATTCATTATTTCAATGCATTATAAATGTTCGTTCAAGTTACTGTGAGAAAATTCTTCTACAGTTTAATGAACTTTTTTTTCTTTTTAGTATTTCTTGAAAATACGTCAGAAAGATGTGAGAGTGAACAAAAAAATGAACTTTTTGTAGAATTCAAGGTACGCGAGATACGTTTGAAATGAGGGCCAGAGTTATGGCTCAAATAAATTTATAATTTTTTATCGTTCCATTTGCTGCCAACGTTTAGATACGTTAGAAATTTTTATTGTCTCGTTCATATTTATAGCACGATTTCTGGTGCACGACTGTTCAAATCCACTTTTTACACTGAAGGTGATATACAAAGGTGCCCATTCGTAAAATATGGGAAGGGTGTGCACGAATAAAGCTTGTTGCTCACACAATCACATTTGCTTCCACCTCACTCCGCAGATAACTTACTGAACAAATTGTTATTCGAGAAAAACTTTCGTACGCATAACACTGAACAAAACAACACATAACATGACAAAACCCCATTACAAATTGATTGAGCAGAGGTTTTTGAAAAAAATGTTAACTAGACACAAAAAATCTGCGAATAATCTCGACATTCTTCGATCAGTTGAAAAATGGAAGTTACGATATGTATTTGTCATCCGCTACTTAGCACACTCTTCATACAGAAGCACCAATGAAACTACTATTCTGTCGCCCTCTATCGACCTGATGAAAAACTCGTACGAACGTTTCAGCGCTACCTATACATCGTCAGTCAAAACCATCGTAATCCGAAGGTTAGAGAGCAGCACTGAACATACATTCGACTATACAGCATCTCATGCTCACAGAGCGATTTTTTGTTTCATAATATTTTCAAATAAATGAAAAACAGAAATAACGGAGAAAAAATCGTCACTTAAAATAATATGGAAATTAATAAATGTAGAAATCATCGTTCAAAAAAAAAATCATAAATCACAAAAATGATGTCACTGACATACCTGCATCGCTCTAATCTACAGATAGAACGGGATTCAGAATAACTTCGCAGTTCCTCTTTGAGATTTTATTTATACCCGAAATAATGGAAAATTAATTCAATTATTCATCTCATATTATTTGCATACGAGAAAAATAAAAGCTACTGCATTTCGAATTGGATTACACAAGATGAGACAATTTTGTCTTTTCGGATCGCCTCAAAATCAGATTCACTCAAATTTTAATAGGGGATGAAGAGAGAACAAACTGCTGCAACTTTTCGTTTTTGATCTCATATGAGAGAGTGAGTGAAGCACATCAACCTATCCAAATTTCAGCTTCCCATGTGCATTAGGGAAAATGTTGAAAAAAATTTTTTTGAAGTAGCGAGTCGTGAAATTTCTTGAATCTTCTTCACCAAATCGCCCCGGAAAATGCACTTCGTGCGTGGAGTTAGTTGGAAAATAGAATAAAAATTCTTAAATTCAACTCGAAATACATATACGTTTCAACGACCAATTTATTCGTAATTCAGAGGTCTTCCTTGAATTTTCAAGTTGATTTTTTTTATTACAAACGATAGCTATTCACAGCCTACCTGATTTGAGAATGGAAGTTGTTGGCGGGGGGGGGGGGGGCTCTTGAAATCTTTGCTTTTCAGACTATTTGTTACGAAATGGGAAACGTCCAATTTTTTAGCATGTGTAAAATGCAATGCATATATTTATTGACCCCTTCCCCACATCATGTGTGGATATGGAAGAAAACCGCTAAAACTCTGCTGAGAAAGTCTTCATGAGAAAATGAAAATCTTTCTAAATTTTAGAATCACCTAAAAATGATGATCAACTTAAATTCTGAGGGAGAATGGAAACAGGACAAATGCTTCAAAATTTTTTGTTCATGATGTTACACGAGAGAGTGATTTGAGGGCATCATTATATACAAATTTCAGACTCTCAAGTGAATTTGGATGGGGGTTAGAATAAAAAAGTTTTTGAGAAGGATCTGAGCCAATGAATTTTTACATTGTCTTATATCTCAAAATTATTTTTTGGTTCAACTGAGGTTCAGAATACAATCATTTGAGTTGGGATCAACATGGACTCCATGGATTCAAATGACGTATATTCAAAATTTGAAGAAAGCTGGAGTAGTCTCAAATAGCTCAGATTTGATAAATAATTAGTAGCGATGAGAAGTATGCTGTATGCTCTATAATAATTGTATCTTCAGACGTGATTTTGCAGGGAAGGAGGAGAGGTTATTGTCTTCAAAATGTGGTGGAGGTAAACGAAAGGTCAAAAATTTTTGATTATGGTATCAGATGATGAAGTGAGCCTAACTGACTAAGACATTTTAATGTTAGCCATCTAAATTAATATGGAGGATAATTAAAGAAAGAAAAAAAAAACGATTCTAGAGGGGAGTTCACCACAAGAAATTTCATGAAACTCTTTCGTACTGGAGGTTAGCTGAAGACCGCAAGAGCACTTTTTGAATTTGGATAAAAATCCATCAAAAATAGATTAAAAAATGGCTAAAATTTGAAGCGGGCTTGAGGAACTATGAACACCTGAAATAAGAAAAATATGGGCTTTCGCAATATTATTGTGGACCACAAGTGCTACATATTTCAAATTAAACTTTTACATGTTTTTCCCAGTGGTAAGGTTAAGGTTTTGGACTCGTAATAAATGTGGCTTGTGGACTTGAACGAAATGAATTGATTACCTACATTACTACATTTCACCATATGTGTAACATTATTAGTTGAATTTTTGAAAAATAGAAAGGCTATTCCAAACGAGCAGATTTTTCGATTTTCCAGCTCACATCTAAATTTTTACAACCTTTACTGCTGAGTTTACTAACAATATAATCTGCAAATGGGCTCCTCATGCAGCATGGCTGCTTAATTCATTTTTTTTTTTTTTTATTAATTTTACATTTCTCTCATCTTGATACCAAGTTCCTCACTTTTATTTCACATCGAATCACCTCGAATTCAATATAAGTAGCTTTTTTGTGCGAGAATATAATCATACCGAGGTTCTGACCTCTCTACTCTCTTTTCAATAATTTTTGCATTTTTTGCCTTGAAAAATATCTAATCAACAATATCATAGGAAGATAAACTGTTATGTTGAAATCGTCAACTCGTACTCAGTAATATTATAACAGTGCATATTCAATTTCAATGGGCTTGAAGTGAGCATTTACAACGTCATTAGTACTAATATAGATTAATAAGTGATATTATAGAAATGATGAAGTAAGCTTTACAGGCTAAGATATTCATCTGTGGAATAGAAAGCGTCATTAGCCAATCATCATTCAATTTTATAGAAAGTTTAAAGAATGCCCAAGATCTTTAATGGATTTAGCTAATTCATTATACATTGTGACCACCATATAATCGACATTAATTAAAAATAATCTGAGCCATTCTGTGGCTGTTAAGGTAGTTTAATATTTGACTGTAACCGAATATCACTTGTAGGTATTAGATTATTCGGTTAATATCCAAATATAGTTTCATCAAAAAAATCTAGGATCGCTAACAAATTAGCACATGATACAATCACGACAATTAACCAAATGTGACCGTCCATAAGAAAACCCGGAAACTCGTCAAATATCAATTTCCCAGAAAATGCATTACCGTGATTCGTCTTCAGGGTAAAAATTTGAAAAAATTGATGATTTGTGATGGCTGATATAGAAAGGGCCCTTTTGTGTAATTTTTTTTTTCATGGGCAGAGGTACCTGACTTTGACACGAAAATTAAGGCACTTTGAGGCACTTTTTGGGTGGTTTGGCACTTTCTGTGGAAAGAGCATAATTATGGTCAATGGCCCAAAACGACAAAATCCCGAAAATCGATGTTTTGACGGGTTTCCAGGTTTTCTCATGGACGGTCACAAATTATTTATTTTGTTTTGTTTTTCTTGGCTTTTTGTCGCTTGTTTTTGTTTTGTAAAACATAAAATTTAGTTTCACACCTAGCGTTTTTTTCATGAACTACATTCGGTTATTACGCGAATCTTGATGCGTTTGCAAATATTTCGTTACAAATATCGAATATCAAATCTTACGCAACTCTGTGGCTGTGAGTAGATTAGCAGCCACTCTATTGTGATGTAAGTGCGTAAAGGAGTTGGCTACAATGCTTCCTTAGAGGACCAGAGTACTGAAAATGTATATGTAACGGGAAGGAAGATCAAGTTTTTAGGTGTGCGATGAAATTACATTTTTCAACGTTATTTACTTATCGTCAACTAAATGCACTTACTTGCAACGACTCCGGACTCGTAGTATCTTCGGCAGTGCTACCAGGAAATCCGCTCAAATCTACCATTTCGGAAGGAAAGAATTTCTGTAATATAAAACGAGCTTTATTACCACGCAGCTCGAAAACGAGCGAAAATCTCGTCACAAAGATGTATCTCCACCCATCACGGCGCTTCCTCAACACCTCGATTCATTGAGACGGAGAGCCGCACACAAACGAATACACCGTAAAGGTAACCATGGAAACTCGTCCAGATGAATTTTTTTACCATATAATACGTTTTATTATTATTTTTCATTTATATATAAAACAAATTACGCGTGTTACCTCGGCGTCCTGTATCATACTCCTCGCAACACGACGCAATTACGTATACACGCGCAATTCCAACACCTTCAAGATGGAATCCGAAAGACGCGCGAAACTACCGTTCATTCATGAGGGCAACGAATAGCGCGCCAATTTCGTACCGAGATCGATAATCCCGTTACGACGTCTCCAGCAACGTTCGTTATCGCTTCATTTGCACGTGCTTCGCATACTCCAGCGTATTCCAAAAGGCGAATATAACTTTAGAAACAGAGGGCGTGAAAAAACTGCGAGTCGTTCGCCAGCAGGTAATTCCGCCAACTCTCCAGTTAAATTACGCTCCCGTTCGCGTACTTATCGGGCACGTGTAATAACGAAGCGAATAAACAATTTTTTCTCCTCTCATACAGTCGCAGTCAAACGTAAATCTATCTTGCGTACAGTGAAACGAGTTCACGCGCTCGCTTATTCGCCCATTTTATCCTCAAACGCGAGAATTCCTGAGAACCGAGTCGACTCTGGTAGTAATTTATTTTAATTCGTTTTATCGTTCTACGCGGCAAATTATTTCACTCGATGGAGACTGTATAAAAACGAAAATAATATAATCACCTGCGGATTAATGAACATTTCGTATTTTCTAAAATCCTTTCTAAATATGAATTTTTTCAAAATCGGTTTCGGATAACTTTCCATATGCTTGAACACTTGTAAGATATCCTCGTGGTCTTCGATAGTTCTTTCTGTGAAAAGTCAAACATATTTTGAATTAATTAAATTTCTAAACCAACATTCGTACGTGTAATATAACAAAGGTACGGATTGGGATGAGGCAAATTTAATTTTAGCCAAGTTTTTCACAAAAATGATAGCTATTACAGCTCACCTGATTTGGAAGAGGAAATGGGAGGTTTGAAATCTCTGCGTTTCAGACTATTTTTAATCATCTTACCAGTGTCTAACTTTTTGATACAAATACATATATTTTTCCCTCACGCGTAGCGCCGGCGGATAGTGATGAAAATTGTTCAAAATTTGGTGAGAGACTCTTCTTGAGAATGCAACACAGGTACTTTTTTGTTTTTTCGATATACCTCAAAATGCTGAATCACTCAAAATTTTGAGGGGGTGGAGAGGGAGGGGGGAATGACTCAAAATTTTCGTTCTTCATCTCATATGAAAGAGTGAGTCACGGACACAAACATATCCAAATTTCAGCTTCTTAAGTGCGTTTGGAGGGGAGTTCGGGCTAAAATCGATTTTTGAGGAAGTCTGAGTCATGAAATTTCTCGAATCTTCCATATCTCCTCATCAAATCATCTAGAAAGGTCCAACTTTGTATGTGGGGTTAGTTGGTGACCAGAATATGACCTCTTGAATTTGGATCAAAATGGATCCAAAATGGCGAATTATCAAAATTTGAGTATAGCTTGAGTAGTCTCAAATTAGTAAAAATTTGATTAATATGAACTCGTATGATTATTAGCGACGAGAAGTATACACTAATCCCCAATTCACTTCCACACATGATATTGGAGGGGAGAAGGAGGTGTTATCGACCTCAAAATCTAGAGGAGGTACATAAAAGTCGGAAATTTTTTATTATGGTGTCATATGATGAAATGAGCCCAAATAACAAGTCTATTCTAATATTAGCTTCCCCGAGTAAATTTGGAGGGAAGTTGGAGGAAAAAACTTTTGCTAGTGAAGTTACAACAGGAAGTTTTATGAATCTTCCATATCTCCTCATCAAATCGACTTAAAAAGGTCAAACTTTATATGTACGGTTGGTTGATGACCGGATAACTCGATGAGTCTCAAGTTGCTATAATTTTAAAAATATGTGTTCTTATTTGCATGACGAAAAATACTACATTTATTCTAAGTTCAACTTTTAAAGTGGTTTTGGAGGAGAAGGGTTACAACATTATTGAACAAGTCCAATTAAAAACTCAGCTCCAGGAATGCAACATGGCTGCTTACGATTTTTTTCTTTTCAAGTGAGAGAGGTGAGAGAAAAGTAAGTGTCAAATGATGCCCAGAAAACAAGAAAAAGAACTTCAATTTTAGAAAGTGATGGCAGCATCTGCCAAAATGAAGTCAATGTTTTTAATAATAAGTAAATTTCAAAAAAAAATCACTTTCATGAACTTGAAATTTCTTTTTGTCATTCAGAGACTTCTTTTAACTTGAGAAGGTCTTGAGTTTTTCACTTCTTTGTTCAAGCATCAAATTTTTTATTTAAAAAAAAAATGAATAATACGTAAATAAAGTTTACCGAAGTTCAACCATGTAATATTATAGCACTCGCAAAGACGTACCAAAGTTTTATCACGGTAAGTTCTCCACAACGCGAATTGAAGGAGCTACATAACTATGACATTTTGTGTATTTCATGAAATTCTTTTAAAGAAAAAAAAAAAGAAAAAAAAAGTTACAAATCTAAAGGCCGTAAGAAAATAATCGTATTATAAAAAATTTTTCCAAAAATGAAAACTAAAAGATAGATGAAAGACAACTACGCAAAAAAAAAAAAAAAAAAATTCTAAGAAGAAACTTCACAGAAATGAAAGCGACCAAGGTACTAAGGTTGGCCAAAAGCTTTAAATTGTACACAACTTACAGTGCTCCTTCAATTTGCCATACGAGCAACTTATCGTAACAACATGTTTTGTTTGTTTCGTTAGTATTATCGGAAATGGATGGATGATATTATTATAAGAGACTTTGAATTTATTTGATTTGAAAATTATCATCATACATTACAGCGTATGTTATCGATATTTCATACTCTGAGAAAAAAATTATTACCATAATGTTTTGATTCACGAATCGCTCTAATTCATTCACCAACCAATGGGGATATGCATTATCGAAATACATACGTATTTTCAACTATAACACCAAGACTGTAGTTTTACATAATTTGAGAAAAATTTTATAAATTATAAATTAATTATTCTTGAGTGGATTTCATTTTTCTCAAAAATGCACCGAGAGCTGCATATGAATAAATGGATGGAAATATGAATGAATGAATGTACGATTTAATTAAGAATTCATATTCAAGATTCAAAATTTCAAATCTAATTCTGCAAAATTTTTTTTCGAGAATTTCCATAGTACATCTAGTAGGAATATCGCTCAGTTGAAGTACTTCACCATTAAAATCTTGGGAGCTAATTTTGAATTTAAAGCTTGTGAGAAAGAAACAGTATTGGAACCCGTTTGAAGAGATACTCTTAATCGATGTTTTTTTTTGCGATGAGCTGACTACGTCATCTGAAAGTGCTTGTCAAGACAACCAGAAAAATGATACGACATTTTTGCCTACCATCAATATTAAAGGCGACATATCCGTTCAAATTATGAATTTGAAAAAAAATCATTTCTAGAAATACCAGAATTTTTTCGTATAAATAAACCGAGCAAAAAATTATTCAACATTTTTTTCAAGTCAAAATTCAAATGTAAATGCCTTTATGTATGTATGCTTGTTTACAACAATATTGTTTAGAATGGGTCAACCTTGGCGAATTTGTAATTCCAAAAAAAAAATGTAAGTGGAATAATAAAGGTGCTAGAGTTATTACATTACTTAATCATAAATAAAATCATAGAAAACTTTTAATACCTAATTAAGATGTACAAATTTTTCGTCGCAAATGACCGTAGATGTGTTGAGCAAAACAAAATAAAAGGATTTAAAAAAAAAAAGGTGATGTTTATATTTTCCTAACCATGTTCTCTGTAATATAAAAAATTATTCTAATGAAACATCATGGACACTTGGGAAAGGCAATAAAACATCAATTAAAAATTTGAGAAATTAAAAAAAAAACAACTCTTGAAACTCAACGAACTTCTCATCAAAAAAAAGAATGCGATAGAAAAGTTGCCTATTTTCATTATTACAGGCGCTATGTATGTTTAAATAATTCAACCATCTATAGCGCCTGCAATATTAAAGATATGTAACTTTTTCGCCATTCGCTTTTCTGCTATCAATGAGAAATTTCAGTAAGTTCCACGAGTTGGTTTTCTTAGCTCCTTCAATTTAAGAAATGGCAATACATTTACACGACGTTTTTTAGTGATAGGATTCAGTTCCATTCAAATGCGAAGAAAATAGAAAACTAAAACACTGCAAAACTGTTCGCGGTTCATGAGATCAGCATTTAAAAAAAACACAAAAAAGAAATTATACGTAAAAAAGTATGAATTTAATTTACCCAACTCACCACGATACTTGCCATTTTAGGAAAAAACACATCGAATGGGAAGATTTCACGAATTTCATTTCAAAATAAATTAAAGAGAGAAGGGATTTTCAAAGCTACTAATTTTTACTCATTTCACTTTTAGACTCGTAAATACGAGAACCTTTTTGTCGTACTCCGAGCGCAATATTATCTGCCGAAATATTGTTCAATGCCCATCATCTGCGGATCATCCTATACATATTAAATATCACTACATTTCATAGCCAGTTTTTTTTTGTGAGCACGAAAGTTTACTACTCTGAAGTATTTTCGTTGAAAATCAATATGTGTCTGTGACACCTATACACACACACCATCAACATATGCCATTACCAATGAAAACAACAAAATTGAAACGAGCACAAATAAACTAATCGATTTCACGTGCATTCTGCATTAATATGCTGCACAGCATACACGTGCGAGTTTCCGCGAAAAAAGAAGAAAATATCGAGAGAAAAATAAAAAATAAAAATAACAGTCCAAATATCAAATACGCAGTTCATCACAATAACATTAAACGACAACCCTTCCGAAATACGTAGCGAGCTTTCCATTCATATCACGTCGTTCATATCCTAATTAGCGACGAAATCGAACCGTTTTAATTTCAAAGCACACCTACAAGCTGATCGAAGTCGACGAAGCGTGAATATTTGCTCGAAATTCGAGCGAAAAACGAAACTCAATAATCGCGCAGAAAATTCTAATTAAAATGGCGCATAACAACGCATTAATCGCCATCCATCCCTATCACTGCGAGAAGAAAGGGGGGCGTAATGAAAACCCAAAAATTTCCCTCATAAGGTTTCCATTCTACCTCCACCCCCGTCCAGTCATCCTATAGTAACCCATGAACAATTACGCACAAGTAACACGTGTAACGTCAAAATAAAACAAGATGCGTAGCATTCTCGTTAGGGAATCGGCCAAAGGTACTCCAATAAAATACCCAAGATGGGATTAACGACGCGGAAAAAATACTCTACTCGTAGTCGGCTCCGTTCGTCGTCCTATTAATTAAATTCGCTCGTTTTATACGTTTACGTGTTATTACTCAATTCCACCTTTTTTTTTTTCTCGCTCTGTCTTCCACTTTCAGTAACAATTAACTCGCTAACGAATGCACCATGCACACCTAAACCTACCATACAAAGAGTACTGGCGGTCGCGTATCGCTATTAATTAGTACCGATCTACCCGCCCTGGAGAAATAGCATGATTCGTCTTCGACCGAAGAATATTTCGTTTCGGCATCGTTTATTATACAATTAAGTTGACCTTCTTCGTTTATACATTCAAAATGGTTTGATTAGGCTGATAACACGAGCGCTGATTGGTTTCAAGGTTCGTCGATTTTTTTATTTTTCTGTCTCCTTCGCGTATCGAACGCCATACGTCTTAACGCTGTTTTTCGGGTATTTTTCTCTCGTTTTTACGTTGCACGTAAATCGGGTTCTTATTCCCCTCCAAGTTCGTACATTTCTAATTTATTTATTTATTTAATAAACTCAAACACGTCTGAGAGCTCGGTAATTTCTCAATTTAAAGTATGACTTGGAAAATTCTAAAAATTTTATTTTGAGCTTTGAGCATACTAGGTGAATTCGTGATGAATAAAAGGACTTGAAATGAACTTCTAAAATTATGTTCTATTTAATCTAACGGCGAAAAATAAAACAGAGTTTATTCGGCCTTCAAATTAGCTTCCAGGAAACTTCACCGTGATAGAATAAAATTGATAAGAATTGAAAGGGTTTCAAGTATGAATAATTGTTGTTGTTTTTTTTCAATTCTCAGAAATTTGGGTTGCAGCATTCACGCAATTTGAAACTTTCAGCTAACTTTTCAACCTAAAAACCATAGCTATTACAGCCACCTGATTTGAGAAGGGGGGAGGAGGGGAAGAGGGGTCTTCAAATCTTTGCGTTTCAGACCATTTGTAATGATCTGTGAAATGTTCAACTTTTTCGAACACGTATTTTTCCCCCACAAGCAGCGCCTCAAAACTTGAGTAGAGACTCTTCTTGGAAATGCGACAAAAGTATTTTTTTATTTTTTCGATACACTTCGAAATAACGGATCACTCACATTTTAAGGGGCGGTGGAGGGGAGACAAAAAGCTCAAAATTTTCTTTCTTGATCTCATATGAAAGAGTGAGTCACGGACACAAACATATGCAAATTCCAGCTATCTAAGTGCATTTGAAAAGGGAGTAAGAACAAAAAATGGCTTTTTAAGGAAATTTTCAGCAATGAAATTTCTTGAAACTTCCATACCTCCTCACCAAAGCGAACTAGAAGGGTCAAACTCCGTGTCTAACGTTAGTTGATGACTAGAATATGGACCCTTAAATTTAGATCAAATTGGATCCAAAATGGCGGATAATCAAAATTTGAGTAGAGCTTGAGGAGCCTCAAAATGGTGAAAATGTGATTATTATGAACTCATATGATTATTGGGCATAAGAAGTATACTATATTCCCAACTCACCTCCATACATGATGTTGGAGAGGAGGGGGTTATCGGCCCCAAAGTTTGGTGGAGATTACACGAGATATCGAAAATCGTTTCATATGACGAAATGAGCTTCAACTGACTAAACTTATGCTGATTTTAGCTTCCTCAGTGAATTTGTTAAGGAATGAGAGCAAAAAACCATTTTTCGAGTGGAAATTACCGCAAGAATTTCATGAATCTTCTATATCTCGTCACCAAATCCCTAGACAGATCAAACTTCGTGGGTAGGGTTACTTGATAACCAAAATATGATCTCTTAAATTTGGGTCAAAATGAATACAAAATGGCGGATTGTAAAAATTTAAGAATAATTTGAGAAGCGTCGCATTTGTCCTAAATTCACTTTCTCAAGTAGTTTGTGGAAGAGAAGGGTAAAATTAAATATAAATAAAAACATGTAAAAAAATAATATTAAAATTTATTTATAAATTAAAAAAAAAATAATAAATTTATTATTTAAAAATTTTATTAGATTAAAGAAAGAAGATATGGGTTTCCAAACTTGATACTGAGTGTAACCAGTAGTTAAAAGGGGTTAGTAATGTTATTCCCAAACCTGAACAAGCCCAAGTTAAAAACTCAGCACCAGTAATGTGACATGGCTGCTTACTTTTTCTTTTTTTTGTTTGTGTTAATTAGATATAAATTCAAATTCAACTGGGTGATGCAAGCATATGCACTTTGGTCATTTATAGTCCATTGTGCACTACGACTCATCCTTACTTCAGTGCCAAAGACCCTATAAGAGTTCAACTAATATGACAACTGCTTCGCAGTCATATGAGTTGACTAGTATCAGTTAAGGTTGCGTTTAGAGCGTATAGCTCTATATGTTACTACGAGTGCTATTATTGCTTTCTAACTCCAGTGAGATGAGCTCATGTTTACTTCCTCAAATATCATGAAAAAACAAATTGTTGATTTCCAATTACTCAGTTTGAATTGTTAAGATTTTTTCTTTGTTTTATCACTTCATTTCTGACTTTATCGCCTATAAGTTTGAAAAAAAACTCGAGATTTTTTCTCAAAATGTATAAATAAATACATATACCAACCTAAACCGATGTCGATCCAATGCTCGACAATGGACCAATTGCAATCCTTCCGTACGCGATTTTTCATCGCTAAAATTTGGCACAGATCGCTGGCTCGCAATTTGTGCACCACCACCACAGTCTGGTACGTGTTATCTTCGTTATAGAACACCAACTCCTCCTGAAATATTTAAATCATTCGTTAGCGACGAGCTAAAAATCTGAAATTATTTTAGGAAAATTACTAAATTTTTCTTCAACTTTAGAATACCGTGAAAACTGTAGGAAAGTAATGGATTTTTTTCTTAAATTATTTAATACGTTTAAAAAAAATTCAATGTATTAATAACTAATTATCTATTTCGCCTTCAGCTAACAAAATTCAAAGCAAAAATTGTTACAACGGCAAGAATCTGTTAAAATTAATTTTTCTGCGGAATTAAATATGAACTGCGGCTTTCTTTTTCTCTCTTTCTTTCTTCCTCTCTCTTTCTCCCACAGTAGCTAGAGGCACATCTTATAACTTGTAGCAGTTGGCTAAAGGGACTAGAGGAAGAGAAACAACAAAAAGAGGCTTCATTATGGGCTCCTTATCTCTTGAAAGATGTGAAAACAAATATGAAAATCTTGTGGGTGGAGATCATAGACTGGTCAAGTGGTCACTAGGGTGGAGCGAATGATGAAAGAAACACATCTACGTGATTTTTATGTTATACGATATGTTTTGGGAACCCCTGAGGAAGAGAGCACTTAATAAATGTGATCTCCAATTTAGTTTAAGCGATACCACTCACTGAATCAGTAGTCTGTACCATTTATTTGTAGTTTTATCATAATTATGGGTATAAGACGAAAAAGGGCGAAATTCAACGAATATAGCAAACTATAAAAATATTTTTAGAACCCCTAAAAATTGAAAAAAATTGTATAAATAATTTTTTCATGATTTTAGGATGGCAATACAAAAAGAATATCTCGAAACTAAAATTATTTGGCGTGAAAATAATTTTATCGAAATAACGAAGAAAACATCAAATTTCAAAACTTTGACCCCAATATGGGGAAGGTAAATATTAACCTAGAAGGTTGAAATTTTTTGAGCATTCTTTTAGGACCATTCGACAACTTTTTTTGCCTAAGGGTCATCGATTTTCGAAAAAAACCAAAATTCGTTCCACCCTAGTGGTCACTCTATGCAAGGATATAACAGTGTTACAAACAAGACTGAGGAAGGGTAGAGGCAGAATGTCTTAGGCTCGTGATCTCAAAGATTTTTTTTGTTATACTTTCATTTTTTTACATACGACGCATACGTGAGAAGCTGAGAGTATTTGAAATTGATTTAATTATGCTATGTCACATTGCACATGCGAATGAAAAATACAAATGAGGGAGGGTGAAAATCGAAAGTTTTAGTTTTTAAAGTATTGTACATGAATTGTACAGGATTTTCGATAGTGCTTTTTTTTAATGATACAATTCATTTCAGCGTAATAACGCAGAAAGAATTCATGAACCAATTCTTCGAGGCGTTCAAAAAAAATTCAAAGTTTTTGAAAAATTATGAGATCATTAATCAATATTTCTTTTCATCAAGGATTTCTAAAATATATTTCGCTTGAAAAAAAAAAACAAAAAAAAACATATTTTACTAATGAGGGCTCTCAACTCAAAAATCAGAAAATTTCATGAAACATCTTCATCCTTCCACCTTCTCATTTACAAAAAAAAACCCTGCTGACTACCTAAATCCAAAACCCTTGCGGAAATATTATTAATAAACACCTACGCGATGAAAACATCTATAATTTACGTAGTTACGCGCTCACGCGAGCATTATGGTTACAAGGTAATTCAAACGCCACGACTTGTTTTCCATCGACGTGGTCGCGTCGTTCGCGACCCCAGCACCCTACACCGCAGCGTCGATAAAATCACCGATCTCGCGGATAAAAATAACTTTCGTTGAATTACGCGACACCGTTAATAAATAGAAACCTCGCCAATACTCTATAAACGTCGCAGGTAATCGACGCAGACGCCGTAGACGAAGCCCAGCTTAATGTGTGGGATAAGAAAACCAACAGCATCAAAAACCGCAATGGACACGGAATCGTATTACTCGAGGAAAAAATCATATTTATCGTTACCCTGGTGGCGCCCGATAAATACGACGTGAAAGACGAATGTACTTTTGAATATAAATTCGCAACGCCAGCGTCAGAGCAATAAAGCATAAGTCTTTTCATCGATCACGTACTTGGAACACCTACATTACTACACCTAAGTGGTGAATTTGTCACCAGCTAATCTCGACCCATCGAAGTGAATTAATTTCTACGATCGTTACAACCTTTCGAATGTATAAATCTGGCTCATTGGCTACGGCTATCTGAACTTGTCTGTGATTTAATCTGGAATTTAAATCGGCCAGAAAAATTGCGTCGCCGAACCCATCTGCCAGTCTCATTCGTCATTTCACATCTGTTCGTAGAATCGCTGGCTACCGTGCAAATATCAGGTGTTCATCCACTACGTACATACTTTGTAAATGAGTTGAAAAAGCAGGTAAAAACGCAGGAACGCAGCCACGAACAGTACTCGCCAAAATGAGATTACAATGTTGAAATTTCAACGAAATTAATTTTGCGAAAATTTGAAATTTTTCGCGTTCAAAATTTTCATTTGTTCATCTAAAAACTAAAAAATCTTCCAAGCACTATAGTCATATGAAATCAAAATCGTCTATTTTGAATTTGTCGTTTAGCCTGAACACAATCTGAGGACAATAACCCTTCTTCCCCGCGCAAAAAAAAGACACATGAAGATGGACTTGGAATGCAATATAATTAACATCCAAAGTAATCGTATGAGCTTATATTTATCAAGTTTGACTTCTTTGAGGCTTCTCAAGTCTTCTACAAATTTCAACTATTTGTCATTTCAGATCTGTTTTCACCCAAATCCCGGAGAGATCATATTCTATCTACTCACTAACCTAAAGTTGACCTTTCTAGGGTTTTTTGGTGAAGAGATGAGAGGATGACGAAATCTCATTTCACCCAACTTCTCTCCAAATTCACTTGGGAAGTTGAAATTTCTTTATATTGATGTCCTCAACTCATTTCTAATATAAGCCATAAACAAAAATTTTGAAGCATTTGTCTAATTCCAAGTCACCAAAATTTGAGTAAATCGTCATTTTGAGGTGAATGAAAAATTAAAAAAAAAATCAGTTTTTCATAATTTCATTAAGAATTTTTCGGTGAAGTTTAAGTGATTTCTTCCATATTCGTACGTGATCTGAAGGGGCGGGGGGGGGGAAGTCGTCAATAATTACATACATACCAAAAAACTGAACGTTTTCATGTGATTTACAAATGGTTTGAAGGCAAAGATCTGAATAACCCCACCCCCTCCCATCTTCAATTCTCAAATCAAGTAAACTGTAATTAAGTATCGTTTTTAATCAAAAAATCAGCTGAAAATTTTAATTAAGACCGAATTATGAAAAAAATTGATGATTGAAACCTTATTCAATCTCTGAGCCACAAAATATCGTTTATAAATTGAAAAAATTTTTAAACTGCCTAAATTTTTTCTTTAAACTTACACACTTTTGAAAGCATTGGCCCCATTTAGGGGCGATATTACTATCGATTTTGAGAACAATAATTTTGTTCACACTTCCTGGCCCTCATAATTACGATACATAACGCCAGTAAAAAGTATAGCAGGATAAATAAACGGTTTTAGACCTCGAAATAGATTTTGACGAAATCTACCCCAAAAGGTCACCCATGATGAGAAAATACTGACAAAAATTTTGGACCCTTGACGCAATTATTTTTGGTGCAGGAGGGGCCAAAATGTGTTTTTCAAAGTTTATTTTCTAGTTTTTCGTCAGTTGTAGATAAAAAAATTTCGCGTTTTTTTAGATCGATTCTGAGGGTAAGGGGAACTTTGGAAAATTTTTTCAAAATTTTTGACATCCTACTTTAAAGACCACTATCTCCCTCTTAAATGGTCGGTGTTCTGAAATTTTGTATGGGGACTTTCAACTAAAGTAAACCATATGCTGAAATTTGATCAACACTGAAGAACTATTTTTTTTTTCACTCCACCCTAATACCTATGGGCGACCCATACCACACGTGGTAAGTTTTCATTTTTTTTTTTTGACAACGCTGCACCAACCACAACAACTTATTATTTAGACTAAATAACAAATTTTATTAAAAAAAATGGCGAGTGTACCCCGAAATTTCTTTACAAAATGGCGGCTCAAATTTTTCAAAACGCCGTAACTCGATGAAAAATGACTCAAAAATGTTGAAAAAAAAATTTTTAAGGTTCCCTTATTCTCTAGAATTGATCTAAAAAACCGAAATTTTCATCTACTACTAACGAAAAACTTTCTAGAAAATAAACTTTAAAAAATTTTTTTGGCCCCTCCCCCCAAAAATAATTGCGACAGAGGTCCAAAGTTTTTGTCAGAGTATTTTCTCACCATGGGTGACTTTGGGGGTACGTTTCGTCAAAATCCATTCCGGGGCCCAAACCCCTTTATTCATGGCCTGTTTCAATGGGGGGGGGGGGTTGGGTGTCTATAACCCTACAAGAGATTTTTTTTGTGTTTAAACAAACTTTTGGTAATTCAATTTACTATCTTTTCCACTTGACTTTATGGAACTGAATCCCCCCACCCCAGCAGCCGGCACTGCCTTTATTTATTCTGCTATACCCTTTACAAATTAAATGAATTACAAAGTATAATTATCGTAGGCCCAATTGGGCAAAAGCGCTGCTCAATCTACCAATGTACACCACTCAGACCTTACGTAAGCGATTAATTGGTAGTTGTGATGTTTGAAGTAATCCAGTAAAGTTGGCCCTCAATCTAGCCCTTTGTTTTTCTCCATTCCTCTTCACGATCACGTGCCAAAATGGATCGTGAATTTTGCTCACATTGGGTTATGTTGACATGTACAAATGTACAACTCGTAAGGTCTATGGTCTAAACTTCAACAAATCGTATAAAAGCAACCATACGAGTTCCCCTTCTCTTCCCCCTGCATTTAAAAACGGCTAGAACGTAACGTTTCTCATTTTTATCAAACACTGTTGCATTATACGCCATGATCGAGATATGTACAGTAAACATTACGCCTCATCGAATCATGAACTTAGTCACGCATGTACGCCATTGAAGTAAACAGGTACACAGACCGGCGAATGCATTCGAAAATGACGTAAACGCCACATCTTACGCCACCGCGCGAAAACAACAAAAACGAATGCACAAGACGCATACCACGACTACACGACGTCGTCTATTTACATTTACCGTACCGATAGCTGGTACCATGGTACACGCATGCGCTATCAATTATCAAGTATGTTGATTCTGCGACAACATGATGCAACGATTCCGTTTTTGGACTTAGACGTTGAACTTTGCCCAAAGTTATGAACTTTCAGAGCCACTATGACGAATACGAGGTCCCTAAGCCCCTAAATCATGTAACTATTTTGTTAAGCTCCCAACACCGCAAGAGCTCACAGCGGGCTGTTCGTTTTATACACCAATCGATATTTTCTAATTTATACGCTAAAAAATTTTCCAAAGAGTTCCATTTCATAATACAACTTCAACATGAACAATAAACCATCGAATGGAAAATTATTCCTCACCTCATTTTCGCTACCGTCGTATTTATCTTCGACGTCGACGCCGAGTTCCGCCAACGTTGGTAACTGAAATCTATCGCATTTCGCCGCCAATCGTTGCTGAACATGGTTACTGATACAACCACATTTCATTTTCATTTCAAATATTATTTCTGAAAAATAAAACAAAATATTATAATCAAAAAAGCGATCACTTAGGGAAATACGCACATCAAAAATCAACAAGTGCAGTCTACCTTAAGGGAGACAACCGGAGAGGGAGAAGGGACATTTCTCCTAGAGCATAGACTTTTTGTTAGAACCATTAGAGAAATATGAATAAATCTGCATCATCAAGAAGTGAAATTAAATGACTCGAGTGGATTTTGTTCATCTTTATCTTTCTCCTTCCTATCATACTCCGATTATTTCTACGCGAGGCAGGGGGTATGGTGTCCTTATGCGTGCAAGCGTTTGATTCATTGTCACCTCAGAGAACATAACTGGCAAATGTGAAAATGGCTACGAATTCGATCTTCATAAGAACTTTTTAAAGTCACTTTCTTCAATTTTTAATCGACTTGAAATGAAAATTTACTAAAATTTTGGAGGGACTCAAGTAACCGATTGCAGTTGATATTTTTGGTCGGAGGGGAAGGAGGGTTTACACAATATTACTTTTCAGACCTTTTGTCATCATATCATAAGCCTTCAACTACTTTTTTTACATAGCTACATATATATTTTCCCTACTTCGTAACGTCAAGATGTGCAGATGAAAATTATTCAAAATTTGGTCAAAAGTTGTACTCGTAAGTATCTAAAAATTCTTTCTAATAGATTTTGAATTCAACTCAACCCGAAGGTTTATTCGAATTTTTGGGCGAGCAGTAGGCACGCGCATAACCTCAACTTTCCCGATTTTATTATTCGTATCAAAGTCTATCAAATTTGGTGCCGAGGTGAAGAGGGGGGGATCATGATACTTTTGCGTTCCAGACCATTTGTAATCATATGACAAATTTTCAACTCTTTAGGCGAGTTTTTAATAAGAAATTAAGCTATTACAGGGTATCAAATTTCGGGGGAAGGGGGTACCTCAAATGTTTACGTTTCAAATAATATGTAATCGACTTATTCTCTACGTAAATAATTTTTTTTTCATTATCTAGCCAGCCAAAGGGTGCAGAAAAAAATCACTCAAAATTTGGTCAAAAGTTCTCTTTGTAAATATCAAAATTTTTTTTTTCAGGTTTTCGATTCATCTCAAAATAAAGGTTTACTCAAATTTTGAGAGGAGCTAGACGGACTCCAAATGACTCAAAATTTTTGATCTTAAGGTCACATAAACTGATAATCTACAAACACCAAAATATCTGAATTTCAATCGTCTAGATCATTTGGATGAGAGTTGAAGCAAAAAACAGCTTTTTGAGGGGGTCTCGAGTCATGACATTTCACAAATTCTCCATATCTCCTCACCAAATGTACCTGGAAAGCTCAAACTTTACTTTTTGTCTCAAATGGAAACCAGAATATGACCACTTCGAATTGCATGAAAATGCATCCAAAATGGCGGATTGTCGAAATTTGAGAAAGGACTTGAGAAGCCCTTAATTGTCCGAATTTGAAAAATATGAGCTCATATGATTACCAAGGATAAAAAATAAGAGTATATTTCTTTCGCAAGAGATGTTGCGGGGGAGAGGGGGGAAGAAAGATTATCATCCTCAAAACACGAGAATAAAGAAAAATAAAAAATTTTCTATTGTGATCTTATACGACATAATGAGTCCAAATTATCAGCATATTTAAATTTCAGCTTCTTGAATGTGTTTGAAGGTAGAGCTTTCAAGAGAAAAATTAATTCTGGAAATTTCATAAAACCTCCATATATCTTCATCAAAGTTTGTAGGATCTCTTGAAGTTGAATCAAAATTGATGCAAAATGGATCATTAATTATTTCGTTTTATACATGGAAATTTAACTTCTTTACTTTTTATTAGAATTATTTTTCATATTAAACGAAATTTAACACATAATTCTTATTTTATTAAATCATTACGAATTTCAGGGAATTTAGGAAAATTGGTGCATGAGTTAGGAAGTCTTGAATAAGAGAAATTTGATAGACATGCGCAAGATAGATATCAGTAAAATGAGTGCACTAAAATTACTTAATTTAGCTTTTTGAATGATCTGAAAGGGAGTTGGAGGCGAAACCATCTTTTTGAGGAAGTTCTGAGCGATGAAATTTCTCGAATGGTCTACATCTCCACACTAAATAGACCAAGAAATCTTAGAATTCGTGCGTAGGGATAATAAAGGATTAAAATATCATTTTTAGAATTTGCATCAAATTAAATTAAAAATGGGGCATGATGAAAATTTGAGGAAAGCTTGAGGAGCCTCAAATATCTCGAATTTAATAAATATGATCTCTATGTGACTACTCAGGCCGATAAGCACACACTCAAAATCCATCCTCACAGATGATGTTGAAGGAATATGAGGGGGGAGGGGGGGGATTATCGTTCTCGAAAATCAAATAAAATAGGAAAAAATAATCTTTCGTAATTTCAAAAAATCTATCAACATATACACTCTGCCCCCTCCTCCATTCTTTCTGGAGACCACAATTACAACCATTCGGTATGCCAACGTTCTAATCTGCGCCGACAATCGCGTCTGCGAAACGACGCGCGAATGATGCTAATTACTATTACATTCGCCATTGCCTGTACAGCGAGGCGGGCGGTACCTGTAGGGACACGTATTTATGCAACTACCGTCTGCATGCCGTTAATTAGCGAAATTTACGCAGTTCTCGAGGCTGAACCTCGTCGAGCGCCAACCTTTACCAACTGCGTCATAAACGACGCGAATCAGCTGTTCTCTCATTTACGTCGCGTTCGCGCTCCCATTTCGTATGGTAGAACGTGCCCACCACTACATAAAACTAGCAATGACCTAGACGGCGTATACGTATTACACACCTCCCCTCCGAGTTAATTTTCTCCTCATCCGCGTCGAGTAAACAACATACCGCGTATAAATAAAACGTAAACAACATTCCGTCGACGTTCGTGCGAGCGAATCGCCATTCTGAACCGCGTACCCGACCGATGAAAGCGCTCGAATCGAAAGAAATTCTGGGTAATTCGATCCACCGTGTGGTTTACAAATTTTGCCCCTACTCTTTGCGAAAAAGTCGTAAAATACGCGCGCGAAATTGTTCACGCTTGTTTTTCTTTTTCAACCATCCACTCCCCTTCCCTAAGCCGTTCCGAAATGAATGACATTCTCGATAATACTCGTAAATTACTTTCAACACGTCATCGGCACGAATTCCGTCCCATATTGGGAAACAGGTTCCACCATTGTAAAGGGTTACCGAACCAAGCGACGTTCGCGGATAAATTTTCTACGAAATTATGGCGAATTTTTCGCTTAGTTTTTCAAAAAATTTGATCCTCGTTTATTTCGCCAGTTTTGGAATTTGCGTTGATTTTTCAACATTTTATTGATACGGGATCTATGTATAAGGATCTCGAACCAGAATAACTTAACAAAAAAAAAAGGTCGATAAATCGCTGTTGATACCATTTCAAAGAATTTTCCTGATAGTGACCTCTATTAGAAAAATTTTACAACTACTATATTACTATGTACTACAAAAAATTATGCTGAAAAAAATTTAATTTTTTTTTTGAAAAATCGAATTTGTAAAAATTATACAATCACAATAACTAACGAATGGTAATCTCAACATTGCAATGATTCAAGTTTTTTTTTTTTTTTATTATTATTTTTTATTATTATTAATTCAATGCCCTCTATATTCTTGAAAGAAAAAATTAATTCATCCAAGTACTAAGAAAAATTTGAATATTCTAGTTAATTATTTTTCGTAGATTTAATTCATTATAATATTTTACAGCATATAAATTGGGCATATTTTCAAAAAAAAAAAAAACAACCTGATCAGCAGATCAAATTAATTAGTAGATGCATCCTCAACGACTGTAATCAGTTATTTATTTATTTATTTTTTGAAACAGTACAACTAGTATTTTGAGATAAGAAAGTTGTCTTAAAAATCATTTCCAAATAAAATACATGCCTTTTGGTCTCCCTACATCAACTACATCCACATACGTTACGATTTACAAAACGAATACATCTTTGAAAAACACACAATATCAATAAATTTACCTCGAAAATCTACACATTAAATTTCCATCATTTTTAAACAACTGATCCTACACGAAGTGAAACAAAATCACCGAAATTGGGTGAAACATTAAACTATCGTCGAACACACGAGTAATTCTGGAACCTACAAAAACCGAACAACAAAAGGAAAAACACCGATAGCAATATAATTCTATACACTCGACCGTCACGTTCCAATCACCTGCCGACTACATACGCGAATTGTTTACTCTACATAAGCGACGCGTCCTCGCCGGTCGTATTTCTTCGCGCCTATCATACCTTTTATGAATATACGACTATACGTATAACGTAAATATGACAAAAACCAGATTTTTTCGAAATTTACGAGGCGAAGAAATAAAAATTTCATACAATAACCCTCACCAATGACGTAAATCGTAAACGTGAAATATTTTTTAACTCGGTTATCACACGGATTCCGGGTAATGTAGAATTGAGAGGAGCGAGGGGCAACTAGTAGCCCAGAAGAGTAATCTGGACGAGCTCTTTTTTTACTGGAGAATGAGAGCTAGCGATGAGTTAGCACCTGGATTTGTGAAAGAAGAAGCACTAGGAGTTATATAATTCAAAAGTTTGCCAATTATTGACGTTTTCATATTTGTATTCAAGAGTCTACATTCCTCAAATTAAAAACGTTTGGATCTCCTTCAAGTTACCTCGAATACCGACGAATCTACTTCTTTCCTCTGTTATAATCTAAACTTAAGAGCTCAAGCTGCGGTCATCAATCAATCTTACTCATGAAATGAAGCCTCAGAAAAGTACTCTTGGTAATGTGATAGGGAGGACTTGAGGAAACATTTCCTCTCTTTAAGTTCCTCTAAAAAACTAATGAACAACTGAAAAAGTAATCTAATAAGCTTCCTCGTGGAGGCCATTTCTTGGCTTCGACACCCTCCAAATATACCTAAGGGCTTAAATTTGTATATGTTAATAATTTCAACTCATCCTCTCGTATGAAATCATAATCGAAAATTATACAACTCTCGATTACTCTGGCCACATTTCAACGTCGACGAGCTTATCTTATCCCTTGCTAGGTCAGATGTGTATAATTAATTTTAATAAGTTGAAAAATAATCAGTGGTTCCAATTCGGCTGCCCCACAGTATGGTATAACTGCTACGCATAAATTCATTTATTTGATTTCTTTTTTCTTTTTTTTTACTATTTTTTGAGAAAAAGAATAATAAATAAATAGTAGAACTAGTCTAGTTAATTTATACCACATTAATATCGTTTATGGGAAAATTTCAAACGAACATTTTTCTCATGTTCATTACAATACGTCAAAAATCCCCATTCCTGAGGAGCACCCAAAATTTTTCTTTCGCTGTATCTCCTCGAAGTTTGGTCTTAGGGCAAAAACTGCTCAGTGCACTTTGTTCTACTACGAATTTTCTACAACTTTCATATGAAATTTTTTAGCTGAGTTTTTGCCTAAAAATAATAGCTATTACAGCCTACCTGATTTGGGGGAGGGTCGGGGAGAGGAGGAGGTCTTTACATCTTTGCGTTTCAGACTATTTGTAATTATCTGGCAAATTGCCAACTTCTTGGTATATAAATATCTATATATATAATATAAAAGTATGGTACGGCAAAGTCAGGCCAGATCTTGAAGATGCTGCTATCCTTCCGAAACCCGGTCCTACGTTGCGAGACCCTGTTACGTCTCGCAACGTATTGTGTGTATATTTGAACGTACATAACTTTCAGTTTTATACAAAGGTTGGGAAGCCCTGGACATGGTTCTCTGTTGGGGAGACAAGCCTGGGTCTGACAAGGATAGCAATAAATCTGAAGCGTATTCATAAGAACCGTTGCATATCATTTGTACGCATGAATTTTGAATTTTTCTTACCCCTCTAAAGGTTCCTAATATGATATGTTCAAGTGATTTCCAAAAAGCTCACGCCGGCATTTCTGGCTCTTTAAATAAGACCGGGTCTCGGAACGTCTGTTTGGTACAGTGGCATAGATATATTTTTTCCCCACGCGTAGCGTCGAAGGGTATTCATGAAATTTACTCAAAAGTAGGTGAAAGACTCTTCTTGAAAATGCGAAAAAAGTACCTTTTTTTTTTTAGATATACCTCAAAAGGGCGGATCACTCAAATTTTGAGGGAAGCCAGAGGAGGGGCAAATCGCTCAAATTTTTTGTTGTTGATCTCATATGAAAGAGTGAGTCACGAACACCAACATATCCTAATTTTAGCTTCCCAAGTGTATTCTGAGGGGAGTTAGAGTACAAAACAGTTTTTTGAGGAAGTTTTGAGATATGAAATTTCTTGATTCTTCCACATCTCCTCACCAAATGAACCTAGAAAGGTCAAAATTTGTTTGTGGGGTTAATTAATGATAAGAATATGACCTCTTGAATTTGAGTCAAAATGACCCAAAATGGCGTAACATCAAAATCAGAGTAAGCTTGAGAAACCTCAAATTAGTATAAATGTAATTGATATGAACTCATATAATTATTAGCGATGAGAAGTATGCAATATCCCGAATTCACCTCCATACATGTGGTTAGATGGGAGGAGGGGGTTATCGACCTGAAAATGTGGTGGAGGTACATAACTCAGCTCCGGTAATGCGGCATGGCTGCTTACGTTGTTTTTTTTTTTTTTTTTTTTTTTTTTTTGTTGGCGTTACGAACTATATGTGAGAAGTGTTATAAATTTAGTACTTTGACGCTTCATTGACTACGTACCAATCCAATCATGACTCTATGGAGGTCTTAGCTACTCCCCTGACCCCAAACACACATCTATCTAAGTAGGAATATGACTAATAAATAAAATGGGTATTGACGAATGCTGGAGGGGGGAAGAGGAGATTAATTTTGTCAACAAGATAAATTTTCAGTTCTCAATCGAAATACAAGGTGATAGGGTAATTTTTGGGAGAGGTGTATATTTCTTTAAATTACATTTTACCTGCGACAAAAAATATCTATTCACAGTTAAAACCGTATTATAAAAATCTGATTTTTATCAGAAAAATTTTGTGATTTTCAATTCAATTTCCATTTATATGTATATGAATGTGCATCTTATATCTCGTTCCATAAATGGAAGTACCATATTTATGTGCATAATATGTGTATTCTACATATTTATATATTTTTTCCAACTACATCCCACTCACATAAACAGCATATTATCAAAAAAAATTTAATACCAAGGGGTTGATAGAAAAAAAAATTGAAAATATCATCGCGATGATTAAAACAATGATTCACTACGACATGTTTATTTCTAGCAAAGTTTTAGTTCGAATTCATTTCCCAAACCAACCTAACAATAAAATACAACAAAAATTTTCGACTTAAACAAATAATGCATATTTCAATAAACTCGTACTGTGAGGGACATGAAATGCGACTTTTTTTCCAACTTTCGAGAAAATTCCAACAATACCCCACGTATTTCTCTGTCCATACGAAAACATGTACTTTCTTTCATACGAAGAAAACTTAAAAATAAAGGAACAGTAAAATTCAAAATTGAATCAACCGATTAGAAAAAAGAAATCTGAAATTTCTAGAAAAAGCAAACCCGAAATACAAACATGACGCATGCCATTCCGGCTAAAATCGAAATTCCTAGTATCTAACGCAAGCGGTGATAATTATTACATCATGTTCTATAGGTAACCATATTCGTCATTACGTACGCATAAAATATACGCATTATATTTCAAGACGATCTCTCGATCTCAAAGAGCTGTATGTTCACCACACCACGACCATATCCTATCCTCTCACCCTTCCCTATGTCTGCGGTATCGCGTCGAGACGCAGCTCCATTTACTCGCATTAATAAAGAATTTCAACACGTATACGCCAAAATCAGCAAATATACTGCGGATACGACATGGGAATTCAACAAAGCAACCCAAAGGATAGAAGCGTCGAGTTACTGTCGCAGTGGCATCGAATGAGTTTTAAATTTAGAAAAATTCATAGAAACGTGAAAATAGTCCGTCTCGTCGTCGACGTAATTCCGACAACGGACAGAAGAAAGGAGACATTGCCATTTCGACGACACAAACACGACGAATTTTTCGCCCCTTTTCGCATAATCGGCTACCAAAACGATTATTCGGCTCGAATTACGCGGAATGTGTCCGGCATCCTTGCCGACCGCGTTTTTTATTAGATAATTTTAACTCGGGCTGCGGCGGCGTGTTGTTTTCATCTATCTCTACCTTAACGTTCAAGGATGTTGCGTGGCAGCTGTTCGCGCGAGCAACGAAATTAATTTGTTTATCAGAAGCAGACGCATTACGACGCGGTGTGTTACGAGTTCGACAATTTTTTTTTTTAATACCACTTTTATTACAAAATCCTTTTCGAGCTCTATTCAAGTGCCAAAGACTTAAATCGTACGGATTACACTTTAAATGCTACGCCAATCGAGCTTATCTGAAAGAGGTACGAATTCGTGTACCAAATTAATTAATTCATCAGATAGAATCTGCCAGTAATGTAATAATACGCATAGTTAAATGTGAGAATTTCACAAATAATCAAAAAAACCAGTGATATTCGAAACGAGAAACATTTCATTTCTACCGAATACTCTCTTCCCTACCACCCACGACCATATTTGTGTTTTCACGATGATCTAGAGCCTTTAATCGCCTAAGTACATTCGATTAAAAAAAAAATTAAAATTCAATACCTAATTTTGCTACTACCTACTTATACATTCTATCCACCCCAATTACTGTACTATAAATTTTCCAAATTGCTAAATAACTACATTTCTGAAATATGACGAAAGTAGGTTAAAAAATCAAAATACCTCGAACAAACACAATTTATTTCAAACTGGCAACGTGCTGCGAAAATAATTCGTACTAAAGGAAAAATAAAATGAACCCAAAAAAACCAACATATGGTATTGTTTTCTCGCCCTACATATCTCATTAGGCGCACACTAGCGTAGAAGTTGTCACCGAGCGAAGCTGCTTCAATCGTTATTTTCGCTAGAGTGAATATTCAACATCAAAAAACAAAATACGCAATGACGTCAACGATAGACATAACTGACAGAAGTAAGTGAAGAGAAACAATTCGTTGATTGACACTTAACACCATCAATTTATCACATTCGTAAGTATTTTTCCACGCGTATACAGATACTCGGATAGCGTTGTTCAGTTAATAAATTGCCGACGAATGTTACCATTCGCCTGTTTCATAGTTTTATACGCAGAGGTGTAGAGCGAGGGGAAGAGGGGACAGACAACTCCGACCCCAGATTCCAGTGAGTGCGTAAAGATGACAATTTCAGGGTTTGAAACATTTCTTAACTGTAAGTGAATTTTTTCAATCTTTATTTTTTTCAAATGTAGGAAAGCAAAGCTCCGCCCCCCCCCCTTCAGTGTTCTAATTATCAAATACGAAAATAATCTCTATAACAATTTTGAGTTCGAACTAAATTATATGGGTATCACATATGATTTTTTTTTTTTGATCTAGAGTGAATTACCCTTTTGAGTTGAATCAAAACTCTGTAGAAGGTGTTTTAGATATTCGTTGAAAAAAAAAAAAAAATGATAAATTTTTCCCAATGCTATCCTTCCAAATCCTCTCCCCAAACCTTTTTGCTGGCAATTTGAGACCTCATCAATGCCTTAATCAAATATGAACTATAAGTATTTTGAGGCTCTCCGTGTTTTTCTCAAATTTTGATCATCTACATTTTATTTCAACCTTGAGCCGAATTCAAAAGGTCAAATTTTAGTTCCTCGCTAACCCTACATACAAAGTGTACTGGGTGGATTTGATGAGGAGATATGGAAGATTCGAGAAATTTATGAACTCAAAAATTTCCAAGATATGTAGCTTTTTTCTCATTTAAAGGCATACTTAGGTAAGTATTTACCCACCAAATCGTCACTTGTCTTTTCGAGGCAAAAAATTTGTTTATAACATTATTTCGATTAAACGAATGAAAAGATTTTTTGAAAAATACATGAATAAAAAATTACTTACAAAGGAGCCTGTAATTCACACCTAAAATGAATACGTAATTATAAAAAGTTAATTAATTTTTAATCCATTTTTCTTTAGCTTAGAATTGGTGAGTAAAAAAAATCAAAAAATAATTAATATTAGACAGTTAAACCAAGAGAAGTAAAGGCGTTTTCTCGTTCTTATTCTCATACATTTCCTAACTGACTCTTTCGCTCAACTTTAATATCTTCTCCCACTTCGAAATAAGACAGTCACATTATCAACAACTAGTTAGGGCTATACGTAAATAGTGGATATTTCGATAATGTTGAACAATAACTGATATATATGTAGAAGTGATAACAAAGGAATAGCAACAAAATTCAAAGTTCAAAAGTTCAACTTTCTACAAGCTTTAATGGAAAATGTAAGAGAACCAATGTTGTAGAGAATGAAATTTCCTACAACTTTGTTTCTATACATTTTTCTTCACGACCCATCATTCTAGAGATACTTGCAATAAACTGAAAGAGTTTCGAAGTTCGAAAGCTCCACTGTTAGCGAACAAATCGACTTCAAAAAGAATGAGACTCTTAAGCTCCACTTCGATCTATCCACAAATTTAGAGTCAATTCGACAATTTTCACTCGAGCTGTGGAAGATTGGAAATTAAAATAGGTAAAAATTTATTGCCACTGAATACTGAATGTTTCTACAACCTGCCTCATTTTATTACCTCTTTGATTTTGTTTCCCTCACATTCATAATCATTACTATTGTCATTGAATAGCTATCGAGCAGTAAAGGAATAATTTTATTACCTGCTTTTATTACCTATTCGTATTGCTTAATGCCTTTGTGTCGTGTGAAATTTGAACAATGAAGGAATTTTTATTACCTCTCAATATTTGTTTTTTAGCCCTGCCTTTATATCATGTAAAAATAGGAAAATAAAGGAATTTTTATTACCTGTCAATATATTTTTTTGTCTTTCATGTCACTTGATCGTCTATCTTCAGCTCTTTTTAAAAGTTTGCCAAAGGGGTTATTATTTTAATATTTTGGAAAAGACAATGGTCTCTTATTTGAATGAACCGATATGAAAATGACCCATATTCTTTTATAATAGGATGAATTATATTCAACGTAATGTGGAAAATTTCTTATGATTTAGTCGTGGATTGAACATGTTTTTGATAATGTTCTCATGACTGAAATGACTCATAGATCAAGAATTTCGACTTGGAACGTTGGTCGGACCCGACAGCGTTCCATCAATGTTGATCGACCAAAGTATAGTTCGTCAACTTCTACACATACATTGCCTCTATCTCAGATCTTTTATTACTAGCCTTTTATTATAGAAATAATATTACAGTTTACAAATGTACATTCGCTGTTTTAACAATTTCTTAGCCTGTAAAGAGCAAAGGCCCCTCTCAACCTGCTCCATTCTTGTCTATCTTGCACCACTCTACAGAACAGCCCTTAGTTCAACATCTTCTTAAAATCGTTACTCCACCTACGCCCAGGCTGGAGCAGGGGGGGGGAGAAAAGAGGAGTTTTCTCCGAGCCAGAGTTTTTTTTGAAGGCCCGTGACTGGACGCCTTGACGAGGCGCTAAAAATCCATCTTTACTACCACTACAACCTTTTTTTTTCTTATTGCTCTCATGCGCCCGAATTTTCTCTGCACGCACCTGTACGCCTCTGTCTACCACGTTTTCTGCCCTCCCTCTGATACCACTCTGTTACTTTTTCAGTCCATCTGTTATCACCTATTCTAACAATATAGCCGGTCTAATCCCATTTCAAGTTTATTGCTTCGTATATGATTTTTTTCGACTCTTTTTGATTGTTTCCTTGTAGTCTTAAATTTCATATGGCTCTCTCCGTAGAATTTTGGGTAGTTCCAATTTTGTTAAGAGTAAGTAGTGAATCTTCTTAGTATTTGATGTTAACCAACTTCAATGTTCAGTGTTGCAAACTAATATACACAGGGGCGTAACTAAGGGGGGATGGGGGGAGCTTCCCCCCAGGTGTTTTGAAAAGTTGGGAAATTTATAATTGTTCAACGTTGAAATTGGGAACTTGGAATTTCTTTTGTGAAAATAAGAACTCGAATAAATTCGAACTGATGCCAACTTATATCATGTATAGCACACAACCAGGGACGTAGCCCCCTTGGCTTCTGGAAAAGTTGGTAAATAAGAAAAGTTAATTTAAATTTGATTAATAATTTTGATAGATGATATTCAATTTGATTTTCTTTAGCTTTAATTTTAAAAAGAGCTCAATTTTCCTTTTAATATTTGATTACCTATAGCTATAGTAGCGCCTATACCTGTTTCGGCACCAAAAGATGTCAATATCGAAAAAATTGATACATCTTGCCAAATTGAGGAAAATCATAAAAACTCGAGCGAAATCTATTGAAAAACTAGGAGAGGAGAAAATGATTCTACAAGCAAAAGAAGTACAAGAGGAGTTGAAAAAAAATTGATAAGATTGATAAAAAAATAAATCATTGAAAAATCTTCGTAGTCGCTTTTCCTACTTGAAGAAAGAAATAACAAGTATTAGAAATTCGTGTTGTGAACTCCAAAGAGAAAAATTTAATCTTACAAGTGAGCGTACATTCACAATTTTCAATTTTTCATATAATTATATTTGTTTAATTCGAAAAATCTAAATTATACCTACTCACAAAAAAATATCCATTATCTAAGTCCTTGAAAAGAAGTTTCAAGAAAGTTTCCAGAGAAGTTGTGAACTGTAGCGGCCTCGACAAAAAAGCTTATTATGATAATATTTTGGCTGACTGTGGGAATAATTCTAAAAAGTATTGGAAAATTGTAAACAAAGTAATTGGGAGATGAAAGGAAAAAATTAGAAGTTTCATTATTTAGGGGAGGGAATACAAAGCTGAAAATAACGAAAAAATCTTGACCAATGGTTTTAATAACTTCTTCTCTGAAATTACTGAAAGGCTTTTAAAGAAAGTGGGGATGTGCTTGGTTCAACCACAGTTAAGCTTTCCTAGATGGAATATAGGGTCTTTTGGTTTTATAAAGTTCTCGGAGGTAGAGGTTATCAAGGCAGCAAAACGTATTGTAAATAAGGAAAGTTCTGGAGGGGATGGTTTTACTGTGGGAATGTTAAAAAAGAATATTCAAACATTAGCAATCGTTCTATTTTAGAGGGCAGGTTTCCTGAATCACTAAAAAAAAGCAATTATTGTTCTTATTTATAAAAGTGGTAATAAGAAATTAATGACAAATTATCGTTCAATTGCTCTTCTTTCAGTATTTTCAAAGGTGTTAAGAGGTTTTAGTTAGAGAAAGAGTCCTGAATTTTTTATTGAGAACATTCTTCAGTAATCTTCAGTTGGGTTTCTCCCAGGTAGGTGTGTTGATGATGCGTTGGTGTGTCAGGTAAAAGAGGTAGCAGATCTTGAATTGCGAAGATCTGTTGCAGCCATTTACCTCGACATTACCAAGGCATTTGATACAGCGTCACATGATACATTGCTTGATAATTTAGAAGCTGCTGGTTTTCGAGGTAATATATTGTCATGGTTTGACTATTACCTACGTGGGAGGACCCAGGTTGTTAAGTTTAATGGTATGCTGAGCAGCAGTGCCCCTGTATCTAGCGGGGTTCCGCAGGGGAGTGTTCTGGGCCCCCTCCTATTTCTAATGTATATTAATGATCTGTTGCTCTTTAAAATTGAGGGGATCTTTATACTCCTTTACGGATGATACCTCATTGGTATATAATGCTGAAAATGAGGAGGCGTTGATTAGACTAATGAGTGAGAATATGATAGTATTATCTAGCTGGTTTCAGTCATCGTTTCCTCCCTAATCCCAGTAAAACAAAATTGGTGAGTTTTGGCTATAAAAACATTTTGAACTTGGGGAACAAAATCATACTTCATGTCAGGCCAGACTATCAAGCCTCTTGCCTCTGTAAGCCCATTGGCCAAGTACAGAAAATTAAATATCTCGGAATCATGCTTGACTCAAGACTGATATTTGGCTAAAATATATCGCACTTTTTCAATCTGTGCTTACGTATGACATTATCCACTGGGGAAAAGCTCCTCGGTATCATCTAGATCCAATTCGTGTACTGCAAAAAAAGCAGTTGGAGCGTAGCAGGTATTAAGGCGAGGGACAGCACTGGAATGATTTAAGGAATTAAAATTTTTAACTTTGGAAGAGCTGTTTATCCACAGTGCAGGTTGCTATGTACACAGGAGAACAGAATTATTTAATGTACAGCTTTGACCAAGAGTGGGCTGTTGCTACTCTACCTATGTGCTTCAAGTTCCACTCTAGGTTGCAAGGGGCATATGCGGCCTTCATAGCCTACAATGGTCTCCCCTTTGTGCTCAGGGGGATCACTAATAGGAAGCGCTTTAGTATAGATCTTGAACTTTATTTGCTAAATAATAGAGAATATTGATTGTCTTTTGTTCATTTCATTTTGTTTAATTATTCATTTATTATTTTTGTTGTTTGTTGGTTTTTTTTATTGCTTTTGCTTTTTTGTTTTTGTTTATTTTGTTGCTCTTTCAGCTTCATTTTGTTTTAGTTTTTCTTTATTGTTATTCTTACCGTAGCGTCTGATTTTTGTTTTGTTTAGTTTTTGATGTACCTTAAGTTTTTGCTTTTTTTTCTCTCTTTTTTCTCTCACTTTTTTAATTTCTCTCTCTTTTTTTCTTTTTATGTTTCATCTTATAAGTATTATATTTAGTGAAATTGATCCTCACACCGCTCGCGCTAAAAGGCGCACTGATGCGAGTTTTTTTTTGTATCAGATTTTAATTATGTAATTTTTAAGGTAATAAATTCATTTCATTTCAATTATTTATTTGAATGTATTTCATTTTAGTCTGGAATTTCTTCTTCTTCTTCTTCCTTTTCCTGTAACACAAGCGCTGCAATGAACACGTAATTATGCTCCTTGCACACATAACTTTTTTTTTTAGCGACCAATATTTCCTCCACACCATTGCGATTCTCCTATCTATTTCTTTTTCTGTCGATTTTTCTAAACTTATGAGTTGTCCGAGATATATGGTGTAATCGACTTTTTCAATTTTTTTACTTCCTAGTAGCAGTGGGTGTTGATAGGACTCGTTCGTTAGCAGTTTTGTTTTTTCAATATTAATAGAAAGCCCTGCTTTTTCTCCTTCTCTCACAACTATCTCCAAAAGTTCATTTAATTCATTTATCGTTTCCGATATTAGCACCACGTCAACTATTATCTAGACTTTAATACCACTTACTCCATTTTAAACATGCTCAACATTTTAGACTGGTTGTTGCCATAATGAATGATATATGGCCATTCGACAAAAAAGTGATTGGCGTGCAAATAAATTATATAGACACGTGAATTACGGAGTGCCAAATAATGATATCAGCTCTCCTTTAGCTGCTGAAGCAATATTCTTCCACATGGTTATAGTCAACTCAGCCTGGAAAATTCCTTCAGGTTATTTCTTGGTTGCTGGAATTTCCGGAGAGCAGCTGAGTTCTTTAATAAATCAATGTCTTGACAACTTATCAGATTGCAAAGTGAACGTATGTTCAATTACTTTTGATGGGACAAGCAGTAATGTAACTGCATTCAAACTTCTCAGCTGCAACTTTGACTTCAACAATAAGCAAGCTAAAACTTATTTTGATCATGGATAGAAACAAATTGAGGTTCGAAGCGTACAAAAATGATTTAATGATGAACAATTCATTATTTGTGTATTGTTAACTGCTAAGCAAATATAGCACAATAGTGCTGGTCCGTGTGAATATTGCAGTAAACAATAAATCGTCATCATCATCTTAAATTTTGTCAACTTCGCGAGCTCACAGTGACCAGATTTGGGCACCATACAATATAGTCGGAACAACGCAACTATTAAAAATTTCACTATTTTGATTAATTTCGAAAGGACCCTTGAAGATGTGTTTCAAGCACCAATTTTACTTTGGTTCGTTATAATTTGTCCAAAGTAAACAGTTTCTTCGCATCTTTTTAGTAATTTTCCCTCAATTTCCAAACCAAAAGTGTTTGTAGTACTTGACGCATAACAGTTTCGTTGACGTTCATTATTAATCCGGCGAACAGACAAGTTGCACTAAATTCCGAACATGCAAAACAAATCACGTACAGAAGCCCAAAGGGAACGCAGATACGATATGAAAACTGTAAAGCTCCTATTTCGCATATTTCTATTCCCATCGATACCAAACTTAGTTCATCTTGTTCATCGACGATTCGAACGTTTCGTGGCTATCGCGCACAAAACGACAGACTGTACATAGAATACGAGCGTGGCGCGAGAGTGGTACAGTTTACGACCTCGGCCTTGTTAATCGTCTGGATGAAGAGAGATGAATCGGTTACGTCGATTGAAGGCGACCGTGGTAGGCTGCGTTCTCTAGAGAAATTGTCGACATGAGAAAGTAAAACGCGATTTCGTAATTCGTATGCCTTTTCCAGATTTTGCAGTATCGATTTTTCCAACTCCAGCAAGCGCGTGTGTGTTCAAGGTTCAAACGTGCCAAATGATATACGCATTTTTGATACGAGTACCACTCGACGATTGACCCGCGAGAATTTTTTTCCCCATCGTTGCCGGCTTAACCTCGAGAAGAAACAGAGGTCGCCAAAAAGTTTTTTTCAATTTTAAACGCGAACAACGGTCTTTCATCGAGCCCAAAAACAACGTTTTCCATACGCTATTAGGCGAATTTTTTCACCATTTAATTACCGCTCGATTTTTCACTACTCCAAAATGGAGGAAATGCCTTATCGCGAGAATATGTGATTTTACGACGCGCCCACTTCCATTACCACAAACAATACGAAGAAATTGCAAAACAACAACGTCGACTGCTTCGCCGTATTATCGTACATTTCCAAGTACAAATACGTATTAGCAGTTCAGTACGCATAATGTCTATTAAGTAAACAGAATAATAAAATACGAAGCTAGGTAATTAATTATTTCCATTTTTAATTCATTATTTTTTCGGAAGAATGTACGCCCATCGTGAGAATGTAATTACCAGGGTGAAACGCTTCGAATCATATTACATGAAAATCGATGATGTTGACGTACAAAAACTCAGGCCTGAAATAATCTCTTAATATAACAAGACTTTTCAAAAAGTTCAACCCATACCCTCCAGCAAAATACAGAAAATGAAAGTTGGCTTATATAAACAAATCTGCCTTTTAGAAGTAATATAATTTAAACGAGGAGTATAATATATATAATTTTTCTCATTTCATTTCCCTTACGGAAAAAGGGGGGGAGGGAATTTTTTTTTTTCATTTTTCCTGATTGACAATACCTTATTTTTGACAAAAACAATCACACCAATGAGTTTTTCGCCTGTAACTCACTAGTGGGATACATACTTAAACGTGACAAGTATACTCGCCAAAAAAAAAAGCTAATAAAATTTACAACGAAAAACATTCCATTCATTTTTTTCTTAGAGCTCAGTCAAACGTTGAAAATGGATATTCAATTTTAAACAAGCAGATAAAACACCAGAAAACATACGTACCAGAAATAAAAGGAAAGTCACAAACTAAACAAAAATCACGACTACGAGAACAATTTCCATAGCTTTGAAGTTCTATCTCACAGTTCAAGCGCATGATTAATTGCTAGTAAATCTTGTAATGTATGCTGAAGTCACGAGATAATACTCTAAATTCGTACTGAAAAATGAAGGCCGAACAATAAGAACCAAATTATGACGAAACCCTCGTTATGACTCCCCTCTCTCTTTCTTCATAGGCTTGAAAGTTCGAATTTATGGAGTACGTATGTTTTTGCTAACGTTAATGCGAATATGAACCAAAATATAAGATATGAGTACTGAGCGAAATATTCAGAAATTATGGTATCTACAATTTCAAGAATAGCGAATCACGGACACCTATACATCCAAATTTAAGCTCACCAAGTGCATTTGGAGAGGAGTTGAAGCAATAAACAGCTTTTTGAAGAAATTTTGAGTCATGAAATTTCTTGAATCTTCCATATCTCCTCATCATATCAATCTAGAAAGATCAAACTTCGTGTGTGGGGTTAGCTGGTGACCAGAATATGAGCTCATGAATTTCAGTCAAAACAGATCCAAAATGACAGATAATGAAAATTTGAGTAAAGCTTGAGGAGCCTCAAATTGATAAAAATGTAATTAATATGAACTCATATGATTATTGGGCATAAGAAGTATACTATATTCCCAATTCACCTCCATACATGATATTGGAGGGAAGAGGGGTATCAGCCCAAAATTTGATGGAGACTACATAAGATTAAGAAGCATACTTTATCACAAATTCACCTTCACTATGTCACGGGAGAGGAGAAAGAGGGGTAATCGACCACAAAATGTGGTGGGGTACCAAAAGGTCAACATTTTTTTTATTGTGTCATATATAAAATGAGCCCAAATGACTAGCCTACTCTGATTTTAGTTTCTCAAGTGAATTTAGAGGGGAGTTGGAGCAAAAATGGCTTTTGGAGGGGAAACTGCTACAGGAAATATCACGAATCTTTCCTATCTGTTCACTAAATTAACCTAGAAAGGTCAAACTTCGTATGTAGTTTAACTGATAACCAGAACATTAGCCTTTTAAATTTGTGTCTAAATGAATCTAAAATGGCCCATCGTAAAAATTTGAGGAGCCTCGAGTGGTTATAATTAGATTATAATATGAATTTTGGTAAAATAATATTGATTTATTTGATAATTAACCAATTAACTGAGTTCTTAACACTTTTCGCACTTCGCAGTTATTTTCAATTCTATTTTATGCTATGTCCAGAGGCAAACCTGGGACTTTCTCGAGAGATTTTCATAAATTTAATTTTTGTAATTTGGTTTTTTAATTTATTAATTTTATTATTAAATTAATTTTTTTAATACTTAATTTCATCAAATTAAATCAAATTATTTTTCTTGATGTATATAATTTTTATTATTTATTTATTTAATTATTACCCTTCTAATGGCACACATAAAAGTAATTTAAATTAGAAAATAAAAATTGGGCTGAGTCACTCAAGAAATTGAAATACAATATGTTATTGTGCTCGCTGAAATGCAGAATTTCATTACAAAAAATTGCATAATATCAAAATTGAAGGGGCAGCATACATAGGATAGAATAGAACAATTTTTGAAAATTTCTAGCTCCTTCAGTATTGAAGATAGGCAATTTGTTCTTCTATGTTTTTTTCTTGCAAATCGTTCGAACTACAACATAGGATGGTTTTATTTTCAATTTTTGCGACCTGAAAAATGCAATGAATAATTTACATAAAAATTCAGAAGTAAATCTGTCCCTTCCAAAAATTCATAAATGCAACGAACACAGATGCCCAAATTGAAGAAATTGTAGCAACGTTCAGCTATAAAGGGTGCACAGGGATGAGTAACCGGTTACGCCGGAGCGCAGCGAATTTGTATTACCGATGGGTGAAATTCACCCATGTGTGCCAATTAAGGGTTACTAATTATAGAATTTTTTATGTTAATAATTTATTTTTCAATTTTACAAATATATAAATTTTTTTTTTATTATAGCTCCTGAAGATAGAGGAATTTTACAGGTGGAGGTACACGGATCGCCTACTCAGTCCCTCATGAAGGAAGACCCTTAGTGTATTTTTAAGGCTAAAATTAAAATCCAGTTTTTCTATTTCTGTCCAGTTGGAATTCCAATCGACCCACTACGTCACGCAGCGAGGGGATTTTGGAGGACTTCTCAGAGAACGATACGAATGGTGTCCATATGCTACATTCCCAGCAATTATTTCCACTTCAAAAGCTTTATCGCTTGAACTATAATTATAGTAAAAAATTATGGTGTTGATACGAATGAAGGAAAATTTATTCATCTAAAATATTCTTTAGCTAAAAATCAACACTAGAGATTTACGATCTGCAAATTTGAAGGTATATCAAGAGATGAATTTTGTGCCCACCACATTATTTTTTTGCGGTTGATATCACTGAGTTATACCCTTATTCAGTTTTTTTTTTTTTTTTTTTTTTTTTTTTTTTTTTTTATTGCAGAAAATTGAAAAATGCGGTCTTTACATTATCCCAATTCTTATACATAGATTGATGAAAAATTGAAGAAATTTTTCCGATTCTCATTTCATACATAGACTTCACCATGGACGAAAAATGTTGAAAATTCATTCGCCGACTTATTGACTTATTCTCTAATCTAAATAGCAAAACAAGAAGATCCTCTGACGCTCGAGTCTTTCATTCATATTCATTAAGTCCGCACAAATTTCGAGCTGACAATTCCAAATTACCATCAGCGAGCGAAAAACAAACACACCTCGTAAAAAGCCCACTACGCCGCAATAAAACCTTCACGATCACGCTAAATCCTAAAACCACGCCACAGTCGGAGAAAATACGACGCAAATGAAAATTTCCGCAACACTTGCGTAAACAAACCTTAACCTCCATAGGGGCTCGTGAAAAAAAGTACCGAAATGTAAAACTTACTTAATCGAGCTTTTCAACACCGCTTTATCCTTTTCATACATCGACAGCATCACACGAATCGACCATCGGTTGTGGGTTTACAGGAAAAAGGGAGGACACCGAAGCGAAGTAAAGAATCTAGAAAAAACGACGTCCCGACACTAAAGGACGCCCACGCGATTTACGTCGAATTACGCAATTACCCAGCCTATACAGAATTTCACGACCTCGATACGACGTTGCAACGTAACACCCGAAATTTCCAACGTAGCATACGACTCTGGAGGACAAAACCGACGCGATTTAGGTTCGCAGATGGCGACCACCGTAAGAAAACACTCGTCGAGAACGAGCGAAAACTGAAACTCGCGATAATCGCGCCGATATTACGATACGAGCGCGTTTTATTACAATGTATTATCGTATATGCAATTTCCATCACTTTCTCGTCGACGTCGTCGTGTACCTGCGTACCGACCCGCTCCAGGTCCCGATGCCCCGCGCCCCTGTAAACGGTGCGCCGTTTTATTTATGTAGGTTACTGCGTTGTATTTTTGTTTTGACGTCGCGATGCGAACCCTGTCATTTCGTTCCCCGCGCCGCCACCTTTCATTACACCATAGTACGCCAGCGTCGTCATACCCCGTACCTCGTCCAGCCGACCTCACAGTGTTACCATACGCGGCACGACCTCGCTACTCAGTTTTTCCATAACGAGCGTAAATTTTCCGACGTCGAACGCCAATCAACCTACCCCACTTCGCGCTCTCGGCGTCGCGACGCGAACGTAAACAACTCTTTAGCTACGAACACTAGTCGGTTATTTTTTCCTTTCGGTACACTTTAACCAACGCCGGAAATAACGAACCGCCAAACAAAATACTTTCGACCGTTGGTTAATCATCATTCGTCCAAACTAGTCTCGTCCGGAAATGACCGTACCGACGAAAATATGCGACCGACCATCGTGCTAGCGTAAACACGCGGAAATATCGAATTCACGATACCGCACTCCAATGACGACATTCGATTGCCAAAAAAGTTCACCTCGCCGTTCGCCCCTCCTACGGCGACCCAGAGCCCGTGCGATTTTTACCGCGCCAAGGTAATATTCTCATCGGCTATATTTACGCGTTACACTGACACGTTTTCATTTTCTTCGCTATTTTTCCATCGCCTATATTTGGTCGACGGATGCTCGTATATTTCTATTTTATTCGAGGCCGTTATCCATTTTCTCTCGAGAGAAGCCTCCCTTTTCCCACCCCCACCCCTCCTACCATCCGATGCAACAATTTGAGCACTCGCGTTTCAGTAGTTCAACTTACACTTTTTTTTTTTTGGAATTTCAAGGTCATATCTCTAATATTTAGTGAAGGCGAGAAGTGCGGTAGCATGGGTAGTTTTTGCTCCTGCCTCTTCAATTAGTTTGGAATCTTTCACGCATTGGCTTTTCAGCGGACTTTATCGAAAGTAAATTATCGTAACGAAAAATCAAGGGGAATTCGGTACCGAGGAATCCAATGCTTTATGACTTTAATTCCTACAGATTTTTCATTTAAGCTGATGGTTATTTGGAAAAATAAGTTCAAATGAAAAAATGTTATAAATGGGTCAATTTTTGTGCAAAAATAGATAACACCCAAAAACGATAATTTCAGGGTAAGTCGATTTTGATGGTTTCAATATAATAGATAAATAATTAACAAGAAACATAAATAAATAAATAAATAAATAAATGAAAGAAATTAAATAAATACAATTAACTGAATTATTTAAATAATTGAAATATATCAACAAAAATAATTACATAAGTAAAATGAAATAGTATTGTGATAACTGAATAATTGTTTAAAAAATAAATAAAAATGAAAGATAAATTGTAAATAAATTATTCAAATGAATAAATCAAACATATAAATTAATTAAATAAATTATTTTAAATATTGACCGAATAAATAAAATAAATAAGATAATAAATAATAAATACATAAATAAATAAATGTAAAATATAAGTTGAAATAATTAATTAATTAAAAAAATTAAATTAAATAAAAAAATTGAATAAATCTGAATAATTATTGAAATAATAAAATATAAAGTTAGTGAAATTACTAAAAAAAAATAATTAATCAAATAAATAAATAAATGTAAAATATAAGTTGAAATAATTAATTAATTGAAAAATTAAATTAAATAAAAAAATTGAATAAATCTGAATAATTATTGAAATGATAAAATATGAAATTAATGAAATTACAAAAAAAAATAATTAATCAAATAAATAAATAAATAAATAAATGAAACAAATTAATAATATGAAGAAAAGAAGAAATAAATGCAATACAAGACAACTGTCCAAAAGATCTCTAAAATAAAATTAATAAATTTGTAAATAAACAAAATATTATGTAACAGCACCTAGAGTGTTCAAATACAACTATGAAAATAAAAATTTAATTGTTCACTGCGGAATATAATAATGTTTTTAATAAATTCTATTCTCTCTTAAAAATCAAGAAAAGAGTTGCCTTCACATGCTAGATGATAATAATTTTCCATTACCTCCCCCCTCTCCTGACAAGAAATCAAGGAAACATGTTGTCTCCATATGCTAGACGTTCTTCATTTTTCATTTTTTCTTGCCTCCTCCATCGCCCTCCCTCCACCCGAAACAAGCTTTCACCACCACTGATGGTGCTATTCATTTCATTAGGAAAAAAAAAAAAAAAAACGTAAGCAGCCATGCCACATTACTGGAGCTGAGTTTTTAATTGAAGCTTGTTGAAATTTGCAAATAACGTTACTACTCCTTTTATGTGTACAGACCCCACTAAATACGAAGTCTGAAAACCTTTCATCCATCCATTCCAAAATCACTCAAGAAGTTGAATTAAGAAAAGATGTAGTATTTCTTGCCATGCAGTATTCGTATGAACATATATTTCAAATATTAACTACACAGGGGCTCCTCAAATTTTCAAGATCCACCATTTTGTATTTTTTTGACCCTAATTTATGAGGTCATATTCTAGCCATCAAACCATACATACGAAGTTTGACTTTTCTAGGTCGATCTAATGACGAGATATGGAAGATACATGAAATTCCTGGGGAAATTTCCCTTCCAAAACCTTTTTTCACTCCAATTCCCCTTCAAATTCACTTTAAAAACTAAAATCAGAATAGGATAACTTATGCTTATTTCACCATATGACACCACAGTAAAAAAATTTCAATTTTAAGGTTGATAACCCCTCCAACATTATGCATGAAAATGAATGGGACTGTTTCCGATAATGATAAGAGTTCATTTCAATCACACTTAAACTACCCCAAAAAAAGTATTTAGAATTTATTTATCTCATTTAATACGACCAGTGAAGGAAAAACGAACAGAAACGAAACTGATCCACTGTAAATGAATCAAGTGCTTCCAAGGCTAAAAAATTCTTTTATCGACTTATTAACAGGATCAAGAATAATTAACTACACTAACCCCGCATCCCAAATTAGTATATCTGCTCTACATGGTCTAAATTTTATTGCACTGAACATATATTTGATTGTCGAGGAATCATATATAAGCAATCTCCTCTTTTCCTTTTTATAGGCGTCAATTTTCACATCATCTGTTTTTCCACTTTCCACCAGGTACTTCGGAAAATTCTTTGGTGTTACGTTTTACAAGAAACCCATCTTATTACCTCGCGTGAAAAATTAATCGATATTTATAGTACAATATTAATATTTCGAAATATCGGCCAAGTATGATTATTCCCAAGTCAGTTCCATACGAGGAAAAAAGTAACACTGTAAAATACCGCCGAAAACATTGAACAGCCGAACTTTCGCCATCTTCTATTAAAATAAACTATAAAATCGCGCTCGGCTACGTTTTTTTTTTCTCGAATCGAATACGAAAACCTACGGCATACACGAAGCGCTTCCAGACCAACGCAACACTTTTTCTATTCGCCAAGCCGTACCGATCGATGCTCATTGAAAAATGAAAAAATGAATACGACAATTCAACTGATCACAGTTATAGCCATATCATAACGTGATGATGCGATAACAACGAAAACGCATCGTGACCTACGTCAAAGTACCAATGGAAAAAAAATCGCATGCACTCGATCACGCGTACATCAGTCACAAAAAGATTCCTTCCACGCCAGCCATCGATCATCGAACTCGATCTTCTCGACTGTATGATCATCGTCGTTTCTACAAATCCAATAGCATAGAAGCGACTGATTCTCGAAATTCCTCGAATACTTTCTACATATAGAAGCGACGAGGTAGCAGCAGTGGGTACGATGTTTATAGCGAAACTGTCCCACAACAATACTGCAACCTATGTGTTAAGACTTGCAAGTTAGCCTACGACAAGTTAACCTAATTTACGTAAATCCCAAACTTGGCGCTTTCCTACAGAAGAAGCTTCAAATATCACTTGCGGAAAAAAAAATTATAACAACGTCGCCAACTCTAAGGAACAAAAAAAAATGCCAACACGCTTCGAAGAATTTTTTAAGCTTGATATTGATATTTATAAGATATCGTAGGTGCAATATGGCACAACATAGAACACTGCATACGTCAAATAAACGTTGCGTAATTTTAATTTCGATATTGAGTTTTAAAATTTTTGAAAATGATATGAAGGAACTGCCTGATAAATTAAGATAGGCGATGAATCGAAAAATACCTCATAAATATTCGATTATAAGCAAACGTGACATTTTCAAAATTTTCCAACACCAAGACTGAGCCTTTGAAAAGCTCAGTGGCGTCATGTGACACTTTAGAGCGAACACATAAATCCAGTTCGAACGTTGAAAAAGGAAATAAAATAAAATATCAGAGTCTTTGATGACAATTCTTACATATTAATTGTAATAGCAATACCCTCCTCCCAGAGCGCTGGGCGCTATATATTGGGGGGGTGAAAATATCCTGTAGGACATTCAAAGGGAATAACAGAACAAAACAGAAAACAATCCAATAAATAAATAAGTAAACAAATAAATAAGTAAATAAACAAACAAACAAACAAACAAATAACCAAATAAACAGACAAATAAATATATTGATTAATTAAGTAATTAATTAACAAATGAATTCACAAAAAAAACGAACTAAAGAAAAACCGAATAATAATAATAATAATCATCATTTTTTAAAGATTTAGCAACTTCTTGGGCTCATGTTAAATGAATGAAAACATAAAAAGAAAAAAATTATAAAAAAATCAGTCTTTTAGCTGAATTTTTAATTCAAAACGATAGCTATTACAGCCTACCTGATTTGGGAAGGAGAGGTTAGGGGAGGAGGATTTCCTATCTTTGCAATTCAGGTCGTTTGTAATCATAAAAATAATGTCCAACTATTATAATCTTTTTCCCCCACTCGTAGCGCAGGCGAGTATACATAAAAATTGCTGAAAATATTTCGCTTAATTGTTTTATTTGTTGTTGTTTATTCAACTCAAAACGGCAATTCAGTCAAACGTTTAGAAGAAACAGAGGAGCAAACAGCTCGAAATTTTTGTGTATGGTCATATGAACGAATGAGCTAAGAAAATCATCATATCCAAATTTAAGCTTCCTACGTGGATGTAGCGGTATGTTGGAGTAAAAAACAGTTTTTAAGGAGGTTTGGAGTGATGATATTTCTTGCATCTTCCATATCTTCTCACCAAATCAATTTAGAAAAGTCCAATTTAGACCAGAATGGAAATGAACCAAAATGGCAAATGGCTAAGATTTGAGGAAGGCTTGGGAAGTTTCAAATAACTCAGATTCGATAAATGCGGACTCATACGATAACTAGTATCGAGAAGTATGCCGTATGACAATATCAGCTTCACAAGTGATTCTGGAGGGGAGGAGGAGTTATTCTCCTCAAATCAAGTTGGGAAGTGAACAAAGTAGAAAATTTTTGATTATGGTGTCAGATGATATAGTGTATCCAACTGACAAAGAAATTTTACTTTTAGCCTCACAAATTGATATGGAGGGGAGTTCAAAAAAAAAAGTGCTGCGGAGGGAAAATCGTGCTAAGAATATTTACAAATCTCGCATATCTCTGACCTTTTTCCTGTGGGATTTCTTCACCGCACTCAATGCTACCAGCCTGGGAACTTCTTGCGGTATTACTTCCAGACATAGGGGCAACTTGGCAACCAGCTTACGTCTTCTTTGGGCTTCGCTCAGGCGGGTAAATGGCCCCACCCTTGTTCCACCTTATTGGAAATTCAGCTGTCACCATATCCCTTTCTTCTGGTCAACATACTCCCCTCTGACGGGTTTCAGTGCCTATTTCTCTCTTCGGCCATTTCCATACCATGTGCTTATCTTCTCGGTTGTGTGATGATCTCTAATCCAAACCCCACATTTCCTATTCTACTTACGGAGGTTCGCAGCCGCATGCTTTTTCAGCCGTTTATAGTTGGGTGCCAGAATATGATCCTTTGAATCTGAGTCAAAATTGTCACAAAATGGATCTAAAATGGACCCATAGTTGAAAAAAGCTTGAGGCTGTTCAAATGCATAAATATGGATCCTCATCTTTCTGAAGATCAAGCATGTGGGTAGTCCGTTGCTAAGCTTAGAAAAATTATTACACTATGGAATAAATTCAGCAAAGAGAATCGTGACCATTGAAAGAATGCGTCATTTTCTAATCCTTCATATGTGAAATCACTGTAACCATTCAGCGTAAAAAAGAGGGATTTTCGACATTAAAGGAGCAAGAGTGAGCTAAACATAGGTGTACACGTTAACTACTGCTTATCAATGAATTGTAAGATCTGATTTAAAAATATTACTAAACTTGAATTTAAACGTTCAAATTGATTTCTATTCAAATTAGCTATTAAAATTAAAATAAACAAAATTGATCCACGTGTTGATTATGCATGATGAAAAGTTAAATAGGAATCCTTTTCGACGCTGTAACATAAAGGACAAAACTTGGGATTTTCAAGATTACTTCAATGCGGTGTAACTTGTATTACAGTCCTAGGACTTGATTCATATACAACGTTGTTCCGCGAACCAAAACTAGCAACAATGAGGATAATGACCTCGAGACAACCGCCATATCTTCTGTGCACCGCATGCATGCAACACTCAACATACCAATTACATCAAAACCTACGTGACTTCGATTGATGAGGTGCCTATTTTTCAACGAAGATACAAAATTTTTATGATTAATGAAAAAGATGAATAAGCATAGAACTAAAATATAGCTTCGAAAATTAGCTCAACTTTTACTGAAGAAACGAAAATCGAGATCTTTGAAAAGAATAACATCAAACTATTTCATCTCACATTCGAGAGACTCTAATCGACTATGAACATATACGAATTGAGTTTCCACCAAATTTCACATTCTTTTATCAACTTCACTGAAATAATGACATTGGGAAAAAGGCGTGTCCTCACATGGGATTATGCTACATCATCATCATCATCATCGTTCGAACTTCCCTCACCTCTTCAGCATTTTTACATAGAAAAAATACATAAATGCGCAGAAAATATACAAAACTCGCCAAATCGGAGAATCCATCAATTTCCAGGCACACGTCGTATGCTACTCATACGACGTGCATTTCTCTACCTACCGTTGGAATGCCGCCAGTACACGCTACACACCATTCATGAAGCAGACTGACATTCATAAAATCATCTACACGAAGCAACAGCAACGAGCTAGAGTAACGCGATGAGAGGATATAATATTCAAGTATTAAACGGACGTATACGTGTGTAGCGCACTGCGAACGCGCCGGACACAACAAAGTAATCACAAAAATATTTCAACCACGCGATGCAACCATTGACCTCATCTCATGAATGCGGATAATATATCCTTCGGCGCGAAATAATGCATAAACCTGTTCTCACCGTTCACTCGCAACGATACTAAAAATACGTTGGGAATTCTATTTTTCAAAAATGTTATCTTTCTCAGTTCGTTTTCCAGTCTACTATCGCTTACACGAGCGAATCTATTTTCGTTAATTTGAGCAAATTTACAAAGGGAGTTTCAAAATTAACGGTACATTACACAAATGTGCCTACTATAATAACCTTCAAGCTAAAATTAAAATTAAACTGAACAGTGTCTCATTATTTCTTCTCTAATACTTGCGCCATTTCTATCCCTTACACAGCCTTCTCTATCACAAACACATCCACAGTTGCTGCTACACTAACTGTATTGTTACGATGATATTATTCTTTTGATAGGTAAGGCCGAATCTTCTAATTTCTTATCACGACCATTCCAAAAACGTTTTATGGTTTCTCGAGTTTGACTCTCAGGATTATAATTTTCATCTTTTTCAGTAAGTTGGAATTCGAAAATTGTTCTCCCTAAAATTGATATTCCCGAAGTTTTTATAGGTAAACGTATCGATCTACGTCCAGTTTGCCACCAACGAGTTATTCCTGTAGATCTCTCTGTTGCTGTTGAGGTTGTTGAAGCCATGTTCACTTCAACCAAACGGCATATAAACAGCTTAGGTACTAACACCTTTTACTGAATGCCACAGAAATTACTCAATGTAAATTAATTCGGATTGTTTTTGAGTAGGTAATTCAGCATTCGGGGACAAAACTTTAGGGAAAAGCATTTTTTGGGAAACCAGTTTTCCGGTAACAATCATTCGGGGAAGAAATATTTGGGAAAATGCCATTCGGGGAAATGCTTTCGGGAAAATGCGTGGGAACCGAACACATATTTTTCAAATTATAAGTACCAAGGCTCTTCGAATTATCCCCATAAACACGAAGTTTGACCTTTCAACATCGATTTGGCGAGAAGATATGGGAGATTCGAAAAATTTCATTTTTTTTTAATTTTTATTTATTTATAGTAATACAATCTCATCAACAGAATGCGATAAATAAGCATTAGAGAAGAGAAAAAAAAGTTTGGTCCTGGTCAACCGACGGATTTGGCAACTATTATCTAACCAATGAACAGCTAAAAGATTTTCAGGACCCAAAACCTTCTCAAAAGGTCGTTTTTTGCTTCAACTCCCTCCAAATACACTTAGGAAGCTCAAATTTGGATGTGTTGTCCGTGACCCACACTATCATATGAGATCAAAAACAAAATTTTGGGTTCTTTGCACTCGCTCCAGCTCCCCTCAAAATTTGAGTGATCCTCCATTTTGGGGTGTATCGAAAAAAGAAAAAAGCACATTTTTTACATTTTCAAGAAAAGACTTTCACCAAATTTTGAGGCAATTTTACCATGTCTCCGACACTTCGCGTGCAGGAAAAAATATTTATATCAGAAAGTTGGACTTCGCCAAATTATTAGCAACCCTACTTACTACATTGTGAACTGGTCACACGTTTCTTACTCACCAGCATCTTTTTCTTAAACAAGTCGCTCCTTTGTGTAACCCATGCAACGTTCCATTATCTGTGCCCCACATCCTCATCGAATGCCCAAATTACCAACCCATGCGGGATACATTTCTTCAGACCAATAGTATAAAAATCATACTCTCAGACAATATTGAACGGATGAAACCTTATGAAATTTTTGAAATCTTCTGGCTTACTTAAACTGATATAATCATTACAACAGTGCCTCTAGCCATAGCTGCTGTACACGACACGTAAAAAAAAAAAAAAGAAAAAGAAATAGACAGATAGATAGATAGATATAATTTATTTGTAGGATACTCTATAGAGTCGTTACAATGTCTTTAAAAAAATAAAAAATAGATAAATAAATAAATAGTTTAACAAATAAGAAAAGAAAATAAAAATTTCAAGTTAAGCAATAAGAATGATTTGATAATTAAAATTATAATTAATACATGGCCCATACATACAAGATATTTTAAATTACTACATTGTGAGATACTGTTGCACCGTGTAAAACGCACCAGCAATCAGGAATTCCCTGAGTTTTGTTTTAAAAATTTTATTAGAATGAATTTTTAAAATATTTGTGGGAGGGAATTAAAAATTTTTGTGGACATAGTATCTATATTCGTGTGATGAAATTTTGTCCTATATTGGGTAATTTGTAAATCGTTGCTATGCCTAGTGTTATAACTATGTGTACCCGTCTGTGTTATTATTAATATAGTTTGAAACACAAGCATTTGAAGATCCCCACCTCTCCAATCAGGTAGGCTGTAATAGCTTTTGTTTATTTAAAAATTCAGCTAAAAGTGAACAAAAAAAACTTTAATCAAAACTTCTTGAAAAACAGATGTACGGCTGTTTTTTCCTTTTTAATTTTTCACGATGAAGGTCATGTGAATCGTAAGCCACAACATTGTGCAAGGTTGAGGATTGAAACTTTCAACTTGTAGTCCATTCAATGAATTTTATACGAAGAATGAAATACAAAATATATAACTTGAAGGTACATGACAATATATGCTGCATCATCACACCCAATCAAAATGGATGTTATGAAATTTCCCCTCCAAAAACTGTTATTCGCTAAAACTCCACTCGAAATGCACTTGGAAAGCTAAAATTAAAATATGTTAATCACATGGTCTTACTTCGTCGAATGAAAGCTATAATGAAAATTCTTCGAAGTTTTGTTCATCCCCACCACATTTTGAAGACCATAATCTCTCTTCCTCCACCTCAATATCATTAGTCTGTGAAAGTGCTTTTAAGATATAGCATACCTTTTGTCAGCAGTGATCATAAATAAGCTTGTTTTATCAAAACTGAGTTCCTTGAGGCTCCTCAAGCCACCCTCAAATGTGACAATCTGCCATGAAGATTCAAGAAATTTCATCACTCCGAACTCCCTCAAAAAGTTTCTTTTTACTTTCTCCATTCCAAATTCACGTGGGGAGCTGAAATTTGGATATGTTATTGTCCTTATTTTACCTTATCATATGACATCAATGTGAAAAATTCTGGGGTTTCGAGTGTCTCTCCAGTCTCTCTTAAAATTTGAATGAATCGCTATTTTGTTTTGAATCCAAAATCCAAAAAAAGCTAAATCAAAATTTTGAGACATTTTTACATATACCCATCATTACTACAAGTGTAAGGGAAAACACAAATATACCAAACATTTATTATTTGCTATTCCATTACAAAATGATGCTCTCTAACGCAAAGACGTCGAATCAAAACAATCCACACTCAACATAATTTCAATACTCTCAGTCACATGACATAACGGCTCATTATGATGACAAGGTACAAAATAAGCGACGATTACACGCATTCATCTCCCAATAACAACAACAGAAAACACCACAACCTGACTTCAGCGACCAGCCAACCGCCGCAGTCGACGCGCGCACCATGGAAAGAGAGACGACTAGGAGCGGGACGACGAGGCGAATATGGAAGTCACCAACGAAAAAACGCAAAGCGTAGAAAATGTAAACAACAACCTCAAAGCCACTCGCAGACGGGTCGTTGGCCGCATTCCGTCACAACTAAGGGTAAAGGGAGCTTCGGAGAGCTCCGCATCCTCGTTCGCTTCGGCTTTTATTAATGCGTAAAACGGTGATTCTCAAAATGCGTCGAGTACACGCACGCACGTAAAAATGTATCGAAATTTCGTCAGATGACGAATTACGTCTTATCGTGAACTCGAAATGCACAACATCGTGCGGCCAAGGTAAGGATAGGAATTCGTTTCATGCGTAATGTTTTTCTTGAACTTGGTATTTATCGTGCCATTTTCCAACCACCTAATACCTATTTAATTTGCTTCTTAATGTTAGCAAGGTAACAGCGTACAATTGGTGCCATCTTCGATGCATCTTTTCTATAAACTAGATGTACATCTGGCGTGAGGTAGCCAAGACGATTAACATCTGCCATCATATATTGTCGATCATTTTCCAAGATATTTCACGTAATTTCTCTTATGATGATGAAGGGAAAAAAGATTGATTTATGTAACAATCTGAAACAGCTGCGTAGGAGATTTGAATTCTTTCAATAGAAACTTTAACAAAAGACACCTTTGGGCAGGTATACAAATACGTAGCTAAGGTAAAGAAAAATATAGGGTACGCAACAATTTCTTCTTTCCTAGGGTGAGATCGAATGAATCATACCGAAATCCAGCTTTCTCACAAAATAAAGGTATCGTAGCCATTACCCCTAAAATAACTCCCTACTGACAGCTGGGATATCATTTAGTGTACCTTTAAATAACATGATCACATTTTATATAACTTTGATATCAATATGATGGCAAAATATTACGCTTAAAACAAAATTGGATACGTAACTTTACGTAATTACGAGATTAAAAATAAACATTCATCTTGGACTTGTAGAAAGAAAAAAAAATACACAGTAAGAAATAAAAATTCACTTACTCTAGTTGAGGGAGAAACCAAAAATTATAATAAAGCTGCAACGATTGAACTTTCAGAGAATTCCACTAAACCAGCATGAGTCGAATAAGCGCGGGAAACGAAGCATGCGAGACACGGCGAATAAACAAACACAACACAAATTACAACAAATACACGATTTTTTTGTTCAACTACGACGACTTAATAGCAAATTAATCAACTATTATTGAAAAAATAACCGATAAATCGCGAAAATAACATGACTAATGCAATAGGTATCGATATTCGGAGATGGGCGTGACTACCGAAATTAGTAAACAACTCGCAAAAACACACCAAATACGAATAGAAACGGCGACCATCGCATCTGTAGAATAATTATAACCGCATTAATGTCTAAATATACCGAAATATTCGCGCAATGATCAATTTAAATTGAAATATTAACAACGAATAATCGAACGTACGAAACCACGTTGAACAATTCGTAACAAAACCACGCTACCAAACTCTTCGTAGAAAAGGATGAACATCGTAGTATAGTAAACAAGATTCAAGGAGTGGGGATGAGGTCGATGTAACGATTGAAACTTGAAAGGAGAGAAAGCATTGCAAAGTATTCGCGCAGTGTTACCACTAAAGCTGCGAATCAAATTATTTTCGCTTGTAAACAATAGTTTTATTTTGATGAATGATGATATTTTTGAGGAAATGAATTTACGTTATTTTGTATTTCTTCGTGTATGGATATTGAGTGTGAATGCATTACAGATTGCATCAATTCATAGTTGATACTGATTCGAAATTAACAAATTTGATGTACAGGAATACCTACTATTAAAATAGTATCTTATGCATTGAAAGAATTTTTGAAACATCTTCAAGCAGTTGCCCAAGCTCTCCTAAGGAATTGGTTTTGATGATCTTTCTTCTAAAAGGATCTATTTGACGCACAAATATGTTATTGAGCAAAAAGAAATGAAAATTGGGAGAGGCCGGAGCCCCATATGAGTTTCTAGTAGTATGGTTATGATTTATTAATTATTACTTTGAATTTGAATCTACATATCGTGTTCTTCACAACAGGAGAAGATTTAAAATCATTCTTCAAACAATTTCGAGAATTTTTATTCATTCTAAATGGTAGTGAAATATGGTTCAGAAATCTTACAAGTATCTATACTACCTACCTTGTCAAAAACAGTTGATTGATTCAATTTTAATGGGTATAAATCTATGATTAATCCCACAGATTTCTGAGCATTGGCCAAAAATAATATTAGGTTTATTACATTTTATATTAAAATTATTCAATTGATTAGGAATACAATTTACTTCATTTTATTTTACCTTTTATTTTATTAATTGTAATTATAATTCAAATTAATATTTTACATTATTTTGTATCAAATAAGTGATTGTATGCATGGATGATGACTTCAATAATATCAATACATATCTACTTTTACCCCTCCTCCTACTCACTCCAAAAAAACAACATCAACTATATTCATTTTCACAAATAATGATTTTTAGTACTTTTTCATTTTTCATTTTGGTTTTTTTTTTTTTTTTTTTCTTAATCACTAATTACTTTTTTAAATTGAAATTTTCTCCAGAATTTCTTTATTAAACACTTTTTAATTCATGAAAATATCATTAAAAATGTTTTATAGAATGTTTTTCTTAGAACAAAAAAATGATAATGCATTACCTACAACTTACTAGTGGGAAATAATTAGTCTATTACAATTTTCACTGCTCAAGCTTTTTTTTTTGTTGCATTCTTCGCATTTAATTATATTTATCAAGTACCATTTTTACTTAGAAAATACGGTTTAATTACGCATGATTTAGATGTAGTAGGAAGTACAAATGCAAAATATAAATGAAAAATGTTTCTGTAATTTGTTAATAAGAGAATTAATACTATCAAGTTGAGTGTAAAAAAATTTTTAAACATCTTACAAAAAAAAAAGTCCTAGCTCCTTAATGCGCACAATATCAACATCATGACTTCAACGAATTCGAACCGAACAAATCGAAGAGAAATTTGTACCATCGTTAGTGACAACACTTAAACATCGTATACGAAGTCAAGGCGTATCCCCGTTCGTTTTACCTGCTATAACAACGTGGTTTTGTTTACAATGACGTAATAACTGGGGCATAAGGTGTGGCTCTGCCAACTTCAGAGTTTTGTTTTTTCATTCATATAATTATCATTTTACGCGTCTTTCTTTTCCAAATTTTCAAGATTTTAAACACAATTTCATTGTTTAATACATACATACCCATGCATATAGAACTCATATCTCAGTTCGTTCTAAAAATGGAAAAACTCATTGATAAAATTTCACAATAGAGCGATATCTTCACTGTTACGAGAGCGAAGGCTATCGCATGTGAAATAAACATAGAGATATTTTCAGATGTAATCGCCCTAATCGATTATTTTTTGCCATGAGCTGTACAATATCGAGATACATTTTTCATCTGGTGATAAATTACAAATCCTATTTAACTTCATGTGTAGCAACATAACGAATGATTTTTCGTATCATTTTCGAACACGAGTATGGATAAGACCAAGATTATTTTCCTTGAAACATTAGGTACCTACTTCTTATTCCTATAGTGGGTCAGCGGTCTAAGAAATATATATAATTTTAAAGTAATCCAATGTACCTACTTTACCAGCATCGCTTTATAATCGCCAAAGTTATGACGCCGAATAAACTTTCGTAAAAAATAAATAGGTATGACTCATCATGAAATAAATCCACTTATTCGTCCGTTATAGTTTGAATTGTTTATTTGTTTTTTTTTTATTTGCTATCTATGTCATGTGATAATCTGAGTTAATGTGAATATAACAACATGAAAAATTGAAGATGAATAAAGAGTAAAAGAAACTTGAAGCTCATTACATTTTGAATCATATATCTATTATGAAATAATCTTTCAAAGTTCAAAGCTCATTATCGTCAAAAGATACCTCGGATTAGAGTGAATAAAATGAGTCTGGAAATTTGAAAATATATAAGTAATTCCTTATCCACACTGACTCAAAACCTCTTCAAAAAACCATTCTCACTCTTTTATATGAAACCATAATTATATAGATGAATAAAAATTTTGCGGCATTTGCCTTTCATCCAGCCCCTTTTAAAATTTGAGGGAATCCATATTTTGAGCTAAATTACAGATGTAGTTTCATGTATTTCTACTGAAAGTTTTTCAACAAATTTCAAGAGATTATATCTTTCAATCATTTTCAATACCTTTCATGTTTCACAATTAGAAAAGCTAAAAAAAAGACTATAGTACTAGAGCATAATGCGTAATGCTAGACTATTTAATACTTTTTACGCCTTCTTTCGATTATAGGGAACAATTTTAAATGTAATTTTCTTGCGTTATGATGTATCTTAAACGCACTCAGACCTCAATCGCAGATTCCATGAACTGGAGCAAACACAAGTCAAGAAAACAAACAGAGCGCAATCTCTCAACTCATTCAATGAGGGTCATCCAAAACTTCGGATACCTATAGCTTACTATAAAACGCGGGAAGTGTATTTTACAACTATTGCGCTGAGAAAGATTGATTTTCTTCTCCATGGGTGATAGGTTAAACGGTGAGCAGTGTTACCAAGACTGTCTGCATAGGTCTAGAAGTCAATGCGAAGGAAAAATCGCAATATAAATGAAACACAGACTTCATCACTAAGTTTTTAAAACCTTTAAAGAACTGAGGTTCGTCAATTATTAGTTTTCTTTAATATTTAGTGAGAATAGATGTTTTTCTCAATGAAAGTAAACGAACGAAAATTAATTTTAAGTTCGAATATCGAACTAATTTGGTCATTATTAGGGTACTATAAGTTATTATAATAACTACACGTTGTTCATTATTATTCATCACTTTTCATACCAAATTCATTGTTAAATTTATTAGGTAGTCAATTTTGATTATTAAAATCCGAATTTGCTTTTTTAATTTTACCTAACTTGCGGAGAAAAGGAATCATTATTTTTGTTCTTACTAAGTCTTAGAATTTTTAGTAGGGTTGTAATTAAAAAAGAAAACTATTATTTCCAACCTAATTTTAGGATTAGTCGTGGGAGAGGTGTTTTTTCAACTAATATAACCTGATTTTCATTTTTCTATAATTTATTATATTCTGTTTGATTAAAAAAAAAAAATAGTAGAATAATATATTTTGAGATTTTACCCCTCCTCTTACAATCATACATTTAAATGGATTTTATAATTCATGAATTATTGGTCTCAAAAGTTTACTAGAAGCTTGAATACTCTTCTTAGAAAATTTCAAAATATAGTCTTGACATTTTTGTAATTTAAAAAATTCTTTTGATGCATAAAGTTTTTAAGCCTCTACGAAAGGGTTAAAACCAACATCTTATTAATTTTGAATTAAGTTTATACCTAATGAACGGGGAAGCGGGAAGAGGAGTTGGTGAAATTTAAAATATCAAACGATCTAAATTAACTCTTAATAAAAACTTGTGTTTTTAAATCATTTGACACTCGACGGTTTCATACGTGCCCTACAAAGATAGAAATTGTTTCCAATTTTAGACGCATTTTTAATTAAAACTGATAGCTATTACAGCTACTCGATTTGGAAAGGAAGAGGGGGAAGAGGGGAATTCATAATAGATTTGCGTTTCAGGTCATCTGTAAGTGATTAGTCAAAGTCCATCGTGATATATATTCATAGGTTTTTCCCTCATTTGTAGCCGTGATGGTGGAAATGAAACACTCAAATTTTAAAGAAAATGTCTTCGTGTGAATACAGAAAGGTGCATTTCCTTATTTTCTAATTAACCCGAAAATGGCGATTCACTTAAATTCAGAGAGGGACTGAAGAGGAGGTAAATGCCTCAAAATTTTTGTTTATAATTTCACATGAAAAAGTTCATTAAGAACGTCAACATGTCTAAATTTCAGCTACCTAAGTGAATTAGAAAAGTAGCTAGAATAAGAAATGATTCCGAAGGTTTTGAGTCAAGAAATTTCATGAACCTTCTATGTCTCCCCTCTCCCCAAATTAATCTAGATTAGTCGAACTTCATATGTGGGATAAATTAGCAAAGGGAATACGATCTCTTGCATTTGGATTAAAATGGATAATGAAACTTTGAGGGAGGTCTGAGGAACCTTAAATACGTGAAATTTAATGAATACACGGGCTAATGTGATTCCTACGGGTAAAAAAAAGCTCCATACTTTTATTCCAATTTCGAAGGCGATTCTGGAGGGGATAGGTGGGGATTTTCTGACGCTGTACTTCATGTGACACCGGATGGTTTAACTTCCATGTTTTTGAATTTCAAGTTCATAATCTTTAATATTATTCATTTTCATTTAAAAAAAAATGTATTTTAAAAATCAGATTAAAATTAATTTGTTGTAGAAAAGGAAAGCAATTTTGCAATAAATTTGTTAAAAATTACTGAAAAATTACTGAATAAATTTTTTTCATTAAAATAAATTGCATTATTAAACTTCAATGGGGCATTATTTGAAATTTTTTCTACGTGAAAATTTGTATAGTGTATTTTCAATGCAGAAAGAACATTTATAGAGATTATGAGCAATAATCAAAAACAACAATTTTTACGTGAATTTTTGAACCACCCTAGAGCGGCATCTCAGCACGAAGAGGTTAGCAATATTATCCACAAGTTTGAACAAATGTAAATTCAAAGCTCACACTCCAATAATGCTTCATTCTTGATGCTTACTTTATTATTATTATTATTACTTTTTTTTTTAATTACGATTACAACCGAATTATTATTTCATAATTACCTAAAAAAAAAAGGGTTCTTTATTTTCTTCAAAGTTACTATAGTCATAGGAATTGGCATCATACTCGTACAAATCAGTTAGACGGGTAAATGGTCTCTATGAAATAATGTGGTGCCATGTAACCTTATAAGAACATTGAACATCCAATATTTCAAATTATGTAGAAGAAACATTATACATTTATCAAGAAAACAACACTTATGTTTCATATTTCAATTTTATTGACATAAATGAATTAAAATTACAAATACAAAATTGAAGGACGGAAACGATTTTATATTCTTTTCTAATAAGTCTACATCATCACAGAAAATAAATACAAAATACAAAAATTATGAGATACCATCTACATTAAATGCTTTTCATGGCACACGCTCGCAACCATTCACTCTTTCAAAAATAAGATTCAATTAAAATTCCACGAATATATATATCTATCCTGTTCATGTAAAACTACACTAATACCAAAATTAAAAATAAATTTAAAATAAATTGTAGCAGTTTTGAACTAAATTTTCTAAATTAAGTATATTGATGCAAACTATCCGATAAAAAGTATGGTAATGTAATAACAAACGAATAGAGATTTTTTAAACTTATAGATGTCCCATGTGAAAAAAAAAGGAAGGCAGTTGGAAGGCAACATCAATAGTCATTGATTCAATAAATACTGTTTCTAAGTAACAAAATTCTCCAATAAATATCACAATAAACTTTTAAAGTCTTTTAAGAACCACAGCACACTATAATACTTATTGTAAATGAGTAAGATATTTAATGCAGGTTTGCGAATGAAAATTTATAAAACAACTTTTAAACCTGTATACGCAAGAAAACATATAAAGGCTTATCATAACTGAGTGGTAATTACGGTTTTTCGTACTACCGGCAAAGATTCTTTAGATTTAGTGGCAGCAGATGAGCTAGTCATATCTGACGTCACAAGCCATGGTGAAATCTGCGTAAGACTGGAAACATTTTCAGCCTGAAAAAAAAAAGTAGATGAATGAATACAATGAAAGTAGCCAAGCCAAATCATAAAAGTACTTCTAATGAAGAGATAAATAATTTAAGAAACTTCCGGACTCAATTTCCTATCCAGAAGCTCTTTTACGAATATCAAATGTTATATCATTTTAAATAAAGTATGGTATTGCAAATCTCAATTATGAAAAAAAAAAGAGCTCGTTTCATCACATACATTCGATCTTCTAGCTTCAATGAAAAAAAGTCGTTGAAAAATTTTTATTCAACAAGTGCCATGGTTACCTTATTTTTGACAGCTGAAGTATCAGCCTTATCGATGATTTTGAGTGACGCTACACTGGGCTCATTAACTACAGCTTTTTCATCTTCCACGTCATTACTCTTTCCATTCATGTTAGCAAATGGGTTGGAAGGATTGAGAAAAGGATTGGTAGAGACCGGCGTAGTCGCATCTACCGGGCTCATTTCTTTACCAGTTACCGAGAGTAAACTGGTAAACGGATTATTAGAATTTGAGAACGTCTCATCGGTCTTGTTAGTCAATGGCAAAGACAGTGGTTGGTTTGGAGATGTACTACGTGTCACCACACGTTGTTCTAATTTACCGGCTTCGCTCCAAGAGAAATGCGTAACTGTTACTGGAGTCGCGCATCGTTTCACCTCCAGATCGATCAAACTGACCGGAGGACTGTCGATGGGAGTTGATGAGTCGTCCATGTCGTTCAAATGATTCTCTTTCGAGGGGGTATTTCCGTTGAGAGATAGTGTCAATTTATCACCACCCTGGTCACACAAACATGATCAATTAAAACAAATTACTAATAAATTGTACTACGCATAATTCATCAGCTATATTAACCATACGTAGTATTGGTAAATCCTAAAAAAACACAACAACAACAACAACAACAAAACTGATATATTTTCATTATGAAGGTTTTGTGGGCAAAATGTTTCTTTTTTTTTTAAATATAAAAAGGAGTAGTAACTAGGAAGGGGGAGGGGTCAATTTCGCTTTTTTACAACTTTCAAGGGCCTTAGCATAACAGCGGCCAAATCAGCCCAAAAAGGTACAAAAAATTTTGCCACCCGAAACTTCCTCTAAAAATGGACTAAATTTCTTAAAAATAAAAAAAAAATTATTTTAGAGGAATTTGGAAATTTTATTTTGTGATATAAAGTGCGACTTTTTCAAAATTTAGTGGTTTTCATTTTTTTTAATTTTTTCAAAAAAAAAAACATGAATTTTGGGTATCTTTTTGAACGGGAAATTAGGCAATTCATTCACCTTTAATATTGAGTGGGGTTGATTTCAGGTTTTTAGGACTTCGAAGATAAAATATGCCCTATTTTCACCTTATAGGGGTTCCCAACGTATATTTGGTAGAAAGTCAACTAAAATTTTGGTAATGCTTGGGAGCCTCTGTAACAGAAAAATCGATGGTATTTGGTTTCCTGAGTCACAAGAGCAGAAATCAAGCCCACCACTCATAAGATAATACCTAAAACTGGTGCTTTCTTTCAAATATTGAAAAAGAGTTTAGAGACCCTAAATTCTGCAAAAAATGTGGCTAAAAATTGTTTTAGTTTTCATGTGGCAAATTAAAATTTCTAAATGCAAGAAAATTTGAATTCTTCAAAAAAAAATTTTTTTGAAAAATTTATTTCATTTGAAAACATCTCCGCAATAATTTTGAGAGCTAAATTTTTTTATCAAGTTCTCTTGGGGTCATTCAACTCCTGTTATGCAAAAACCTATTACATTAAAAAAAAAGAATTTGGCTCATTTTAGGGACGATTTTTTACCCTCAAATTTACATTTATTATAGTTTATTCTAATTTAATTTGCTTAAATGTATGAAAAAAATTTCACATACTCGCATACAGATAAATTCTCCACGATTGTGTGTATATTATTTATTAACATTATTACGCATCGCAACATTAAAAAAGAAACAACTAATGCTTACCACCGACACAATGGTTGCTTGTTCATTTTCGTATTGAGGGCTCTTTAAACTTCTATGATTTGATAACAGAATTAAAATTAAAATCAACATCGTCAAAACAATGCTTTCTCTATGAAAACCATTGAAAACACTCACTCAGAAAATAACGAAGTTATGTCCAGACTATTGCTGGTATTTTTCTTGGCATCAGGGGTATACAAAGGATCAAAGGATATAAGAGACGTTTTGCTCAACTCTTCTTCCACTTTAGCTAAAAAATATTAAATTCGTTACCCAACATAAACGATTTCATCGATATTTTCTCGATAGTTCTTACCTTTCAAAATATTACACTTGAGTTGATCTTTTGGTATAGGTTTCGGTCCCAAGCTATTACTGATTTGTCTATTATTAGGGATCGGTGAAGAAAGATGATCTATTTCAGAATCCACTGAAAAGACAAAATATTTATGAAGCTATGACATTCCAATGGATACATAATATGATGATATTATCAATATTACCATCGGTTTTATTGTTGAATGCGTTTTTGGCGGATTTTGTTTCGTTTTTATCTTCGGTTGTGAAAACTTTACGCAATTCTTCTTCTACTTTAGCTACACAAAAAATAAGATTATACATTATGAATGGAGTCAACACTGAATGAAAGTTTAGAGGCCAGATTCAAGTATGTTAAGCTACGAGGGGCAGATTTTATGTGACCATTGAAGGTTTTTGGGCCAGCTATCTCGTAGTACAAATTTATTAAATTTACAAATATGAGAATGTTTGTTTTTTTTTTTATAAATTAGATAATGATGGAGATTAGTGGACGATGGAAAATAGCAAAAAAATTATTTTCCTTTTTTTCGAATGATAATTTGAAAAAAATGCTCTCTTACAAATCGAAACATATTGTGTAAAAATGATTAAATTTTTTTTTTGAGTTTATAGGTATTAAGTAATAAGTCGAAATAAAAATTTGGGTTTTCCAATTTTTTTTACGCATTCAAGAACTAAAAAGCAAAAATTTAAAAAAATTACATAGATTTTAGAAGTTTAAAAACAAATTTGAATTTTTTTAATTGAAATTTTTTTATATTTATTTACAAAAAAATTGTTTTTTTTTGAAATTTTTGATACCCCTAATATAGATGGTAAACGAATTGAAAAATCAAAAGTTTTTTTAAATCTTTAAAATGCAAGACGAAAAATTTTTTGAAAATAAAAAATGTTCAAAAAATGAAATAAATGTAAATTTCAATTTTTTTCCGAATTTTTGCTGCGTTGTAGTAGTGGGTACACGTCTCCCTTGAATTAAAAAATCCAGCACTGATAGTTCAACATTTAGAATAGGTACCTTTCAAAATATTACATTTCAATTGACCCTTCGAAATGGACTTATTGCCTGTATTAGTACTGAACAATTCATCATTAAGATTCGATGATGCAGAACTAATAGATGGCAAATGATCGTAATCGACATCTGCAGGCGAACAAAATAAATGATTATTTCAACAAAAATTCGATAAAAATCATCAAATTATTCTGTAAATTATTCATCGCCAACGTCATAGATTCGCACCTTCGGATTTATTATTCAAATTGGATTTGGCGGAATTCGTATCATTTTTATTGTCGTCGGTCGACAGTGGAGTTTCTTTGGCTAAACTTTTTAGCAAAGAGTCCAATCGTTCTTCGGCAACATCTGAAATGTTTAGTCATTTAAGAGTATATTAATCAATTTTTATTCAACGTAGTAGTTTTTTTCGTAAAAAATCGATTTTAACATTTTTTTATTTTACAGCGAATCATCGAAGAGAACTAACCGGTTGAAGAAGTGGTTGCTTTAGTACCACTACTCGCTGGCTTTTCTTCGTTTTCCTTTTTATTCGCAATACTAGTTTCCACGTTCTCGGCGGTGGTGATCAAAGTTCTATAAAAGAAAAAAATACGCATATACTCGTATATAAATATTATTTAACGATTATTTCAAATGCACGAATAAATCAACAGAATATAATTAACCTCTGTCGTTCTCGTAACACGTGAGACTGTCTTCTAGCGTATCTTTGACTAGGTCTCCTTTCAAACTGAACTGTCCTCCTTGCTTTGTTTTGTTGGGTAGTTTGAAATTCCGTTTTACCGCTGGAATTACGAAAATTAAAAATTATATCGAGTCTCCAAATGATAATAATTTATTAATGAAGGATACACTCACCTATATCTAAAACGAGATCCCATTCTGAAAAAATTCTGTTTCGCCGAAGGACCTTTAATGGGAGCTCTGAGTCTGAAGAATGCGTGATGTTCTACGGCGCATTTCCATAAATGCTTACAAGCTTTCTCATTATGTAACCTGATTATTGAAGCAAAGAGTAAGTAAAATTTGCAAATTTTACATAAAAAAAAATTTACGTTTGCATATTTGTACCTAAATACAAACGTATGTTCTTGTTCTCTGCCTTGATCATCGTCCTCGACTACTATTAGAGTGAGTTTTTTCTTCTTAAAATCCAGTTTACTGATTTTAGGCCTGATGAAAGAAAACAAACGTGAATTTCACCCATTCGGTACCTCGATACAGGCACTATCATCGCCTAGGGAATTGTATTATCATACTAACCAGAAAAACAATCCAATTTTTTGATTTCCTTCGAATACCAGAATACCGGTGGGCGTTAAACCCAGCGAATATTCGCAGCCGTCTTTCCCCTGGAAATAAATTCATTACGTTGTTTTACCTTGAAGAGTGTAATTGAGTTTCTACAAAAAACGGTAGCTATTAAAGCCACATGATTTGGGAAAGAGAAGAAATGGGGGGCAGGGATCTTATCATTACTTTTCAAATCATCGTTCCACTCAATTTATAGTTTTATGAGTTGTATTGGAATGCTTCTCAAAATAATACACTTGCAGTTTTTAAAATATAGGTTCGGGCTAGGATTGTCTGGACTCAGTATTTAGCTATCTATATATATACATATAATTATTAGGATGAAACGAAAAAAAATAATATCTTGGATTACGACTAAATTCGGTTAGGCGGGTTACTTTGAGCGGGAAACTCTCAAAAAAATGTTGAGCCGACTCAAAGTAAACCACTTCACCGAATTTGGTCAAAATCCAAGACACGTTTTTTTTTTCACTCCACCCTAACATACACACATATTCCCTCTCCATCTCAGCGTGAATAGCTGAACATGAAAATCGCTCATATGAGGATAAAGCTTGTTCATATGAATATCTAGAGGTGCATTTCCAGTATTTTTGATTCAACTCGGAATGACATTTTACTCAAATTTTGAGGAACCTGGAGAGCGCCATTAAGCATTAAAATTTCTGATCTTGACGACACTGATACATGGAGAACTAAGCCAAGGATATCAACATATCTACATTTCAGCTTCGTAAGTAAATGTGAAGGGAAGTTGGAGCAAAAAATCATTTTTTGAGAAAGCTTCGAGTTATGGAATTTGTTACATCTTTCATTATATTTTCCCCAAATTCACTAAAAAAACTCAAAAACAGAATGTGGACTAAGTTAGGTGCCAGAATATGATCTAAATTCAAACCGTAATACATCCAAAATGGGAGACGAACAAAATTGAGGAAAACTTGAATAGCCTAACATGATTCTTCGATTTTTGGCCTTCTTTGCGAAAGTGGCGAAGCATGTAGTGGAATGAGACCAAATTACTTCAAAATAAGGCACAAAAAATTTCAGCCTTTGACCCACTGTGAACATCTAAAATGAGCTCAAAATTTCAAAATTTCGTTGCTTTTCTAAAACATTAAATTTTGGGCATTTCAAATTTTTTTGAGTTCAGTAGTGATATTTTGTTGTAGGAAAACTGAACAAAAATTTTACTGTGAAATTTTTCAGTTTTCAGGGATTCTAAAATTTTTATATTTTTATCAATTTTTTGGTCATCAGTTCATCACATAGCAAATTTCAAATGTATCCTATTAACATGTTTTCTTAAATTCAAAACTTTCACTTTTGCCAAGTTTCTCTTGCAAAAAAAAAAAAAAAAAAAAATGTATCTTAAGAATAATATTAGCACATCAGTTTCATTTGCATTAATATTTAAAGCACCATAGCTGGTTTTAGGGGGTGGGGTGGGGGAGGGTTTGGGTACCTAACAATTTTATTTTTAAATTGAATATTTAGATATAATTTATATTTTTTTACTAATTTCAATGTATTTAATATTAATTTTTAATAATTATGTTTTTATGTGTTGGGGTTGCCAACCTTGTTAGGGAGAGGAGGTATAATAATTCACAGTTTCATCTCCAAATTTAAACATGCCTCCAATAAAAACTCAGCTCAATTCGAGCAGTATGGCTGCTTACATGTTTGTAATTTTTTTCTTCCGAATTAAACTTTGTATAACCGCAATTTAATGCATTGCAACAAATTAAATTGAGTTTACGAGACGAAATAGTAATGTACGTATAAATTTAGACATTTCTAACATTGCGTAATACAATATAATGTAACAATGATTACAAATAGTTCCACAAAACTTGGCGGTCGTCTACGAATACCTAATTACACAACGGGTTTCCCGTTAAGAATATAAGTCATGTTTTACATTATAACTAGAATAAAAGTCGGACGATGAGAATACTAACCAACACGATGTGATTATCAACTCCGTACATTTCCAGCCACTTGGCTTTATTCAAATAATTCATTTCAGCTTGAGCTGGCGTCATTCCGCTAAAGTAACGCAAAGTTTTTAATTTCTTTAAATGCAAAATTTTTTTTTCATCGATGTTTTGAAACTTACCGGCATTTTTTATATTCTTCTAATATCTGGATTTCCATTTCTTCGGTTTGATTAGGCACGAATCGGAATTCAGATATAACTGCGGGGGTATGATGATCTTCATAATCCCCGAGTTCGGCTACAGAACATAATTCCAATTAAATTATTCATTCGAGTCAGTAAGCACACCCATAAAAACAAGCATTGATGAAACAAAAACAAAATTTCGGTGCTTCTTTTTCGCACAGAAACCCAAGCAATAAAACGAAGTAGCAAAGCAATATGCTTTAAGCTTTTTTTTTTAGACTATACAAATATGACATCAGACACAAATTATAATTAAGCGGAGAAAATATTAAAAAAGGAGACCAAGTCCGTATTCAAGTTTATTCAAAATCACTTCGCATCTATGTAAATAACTGAAAATTTCTAAGCTTTTTTCATCGATGTTTTGAAACTTACCGGCATTTTTTATATTCTTCTAATATCTGGATTTCCATTTCTTCGGTTTGATTAGGCACGAATCGGAATTCAGATATAACTGCGGGGGTATGATGATCTTCATAATCCCCGAGTTCGGCTACAGAACATAATTCCAATTAAATTATTCATTCGAGTCAGTAAGCACACCCATAAAAACAAGCATTGATGAAACAAAAACAGAAATTTCGGTGTTTCTTTTTCGCACAGAAACCCAAGCAATAAAACGAAGTAGCAAAGCAATATGCTTTAAGCTTTTTTTTTTAGACTATACAAATATGACATCAGACACAAAATTATAATTGGCACTAGCGGAGCAAAATATTAAATAAAAGGAGACCAAAGTACCGTATTCAAGTTTCCCAATTCACAAATCACTCTCCGCATCTATGTCAAATAACTGAAAATATTACTAGAGCTTTGAATGAGGACCATGGAAAAATTTCACCCTTATTTGATTAAAACGTAGTATTGGCATCAAATGAGATGTACACTTACATTGTAAGGCAAGAGCTGATAATTCAACGGTAACGTTATTTGGACATTCTAATCTTCCTTCCAAAATGTCTTGTTTCAGTTGTAGGAAGAATTGGTAACGGGTTAATTCTTCTCGAAGGAGATTAGGCTCGGAAGAGTAGAATTTCACTTTTAAACGCAATGTGTAAGGCGGACCGACTGCAATGATGACGAGTTTAAGAAAATGTATGGCGATTAATGATCAAATTTGGAACACTTTGGGTGACAAAAAACTTACTTTTAACTTGTTTCTTGACTGTTTTTGTTGGATCAAGCCAATGCTGCAAAAATACATCGGTTGGAAATCTTTTTCAACGATCAAACTACAGAAGAGAAAATAATGATAGTAGATCTTACTTGTACGTTGTTAGCATCCGTATATTGTAATCCGAAATAATCTTTTTCGATTAAATCCAAAGAATAGAACACTTGTTCGTACAAATCGCTGCCTACTGCTTTTTTCTGGAAATGTTAAATCATTTTTTATACTTTATGTTCACTTCAAATATAATCGAAAAGGTAGGTCATGTAATAATGAACTTACAGATAAGTTTACCGACAAGTCTGTACCATCTAGAAGAATAACTTTACAATGTATGCTACGTTTATTTTGAGGATAGTTGCGAGAGTTATTTTTCATATGAGTGAGCGATTTCTGCCCATGTCGTCCTCTTTTTTTGCTTAAAAATCTCAACATGTTGGTAGAGTTGAACTGGTTTTGATGAAAGAGATGAAAATCAGTACGGAAACATTACTTATAAATTTTTATCATTCAACGATAAACCAATGAGAAGATCTGTGATTTGAATTTGATCGTTAAAAATTTAGAACTGACTGATCTAATATAATAGCATGATGAAAGAAGCCCATGTGACTAACTTATTCTGATTTTAGCTTTCCAAGTGAACTTCGAAGGGAATCAAAGCAAAATCGGCTTTTAGAGAGGAAATTACTAAGCAAAGTTTCACGAATCTTCCATATCTTTTCACCAAATGTACTAGAAGGGTCAAATTTGGGGATAATTTGAGGAACTTCAAGTAGCTATAATTTGAAAAATATGTGTTCACATCATTATTGTGTGGCAAGAAATACAACAGTTGTTCTACATTCAACTTCCCAAGTTGTTTTTGGAAGAGATAGATTAAGGTTTTGCAAACTGAACAAGCCCAATTAAAACCTCAGCTCCAAAATGCGCAAGGCTGCACACGTTTTTATTCTAAATTGACTAAAATGATAAGTGCTACTCGCCAATATTCTGTACACAAGTGGAATTATTTAAAATTTATTCAACACTAATTTCTTAATGCATAAAATTGAAGATTATTGAATTCTTTTCGTAGATAACAATCGTAAGATTTTAATGTTACTCAAGTTTTAACAACAAGCATTGCAGCTCATCTCTGCTTTCTTTTTCTGTTTTTTCATCAACTACTTCCTTTTTTGATAATCTCTATGCGCCTTACTAACTACATGTCTATCATACGAAATTACATCCATATTTTATTATTTCAGCGAGTTTACTCATTTTCCAGAAATTATGTCTAAATTATTTGTCATTGGTTCTTCATTTTTGTTTAAAATAATTTTTATTAATAATTTACTTAAATCGCAGTTATTCTTTATTAAATAATGAAATTATTTATAAATAAATTAATAAATCATCTTAATATTTATCTTGTAGTTTCTTCTTAAGTAATATTAGTTTCATCAAAAACAAGTGCCTAATTATTACAGTTTCAAAGGAAGTTTTTCCTTAATTTCTTACCGGAGGCCAGAGGTGTAAAAATCGAAATTCCAAAATTAGCACCTGTATACGTCCGGATATGCCACACACATCTCAAAACACAAACGCGTAAAAAAATTACCAATTTAAATCTGAATTTTTGTTTTTCAGTTTTGCAACCCTGATTTGGAAGCGTTTTTTCGAGGTGAATGATTCATTTTTCAAAGAAATGGTATTTCCTGTTTATGTTTGGTGTAGTTACTAGCTTGCTATCTGTATAATTTCAATTTTCGATTGAATTGTTTTATTACTTGTTTTATAATTTTTCATTGCATTAATTTTCTCAAGTAATCGCTGTTTTTTACGAAGTGTTTTTTGTATTATATGGTTCGCAATTATGGTTAAAATACTCGATGTGTTTCATTGTAAGTACATATTTTCTCTACATACTTTTCAGTCGAATATGACTTAATTGTAGATCCACACATCGTATTAGTAGGTAATTAGGTATATTCATGCAAATCGCAGAATTATAGGTACTGAATTTTCTTCAAATGTTTTTGCCATAAAAGTACAACTTCGTTTCTTATTGCTGTTCATAATTTCCCCTCTGACTCCTCTTTTTGAAGCATTTGGTTTCTTAAACAAAATTGCTTGAATAAATTTTCACAAAATGTAAGGTTTTTTCCCGGTGTGCAATATTTATTCTCCCATTGATACGTATTGATATAAGAATGCTGTTGATAAGCTTATAATCTAAACGAAGATGTATTTTCAAGCATTTATTTACAGTATGATAAATATGAATCATTAATGCTTTGTTCCTCGTCGCTTCCATTACAAAAAAATAGCGATTTCTTCTGATATGCTGAAAATTGTGTCCACAGTGTACCTCTTCTGACGTTCTGACTCCTCTGTTGGTTCGACTATTAGTTAGGGTATCTTTTTGGCGCCATCAAGACATCATCGGGATGATTCATCTTTCGCATTCCCCAAACATTTTGTAGACGGTGCGCGGCGCACCGTTTTGGATATTTAGCCCATAGCAAGCGCTCAGGGTTACCAACCTTTCAAGTTTATGGTGTACGTAAAAGTTCGAAAATAAATTCGGGCGTCAGAAAAATGCGGAATTCGGAATTATGTTTTCAACGAATACATATTACTCATCGAAACGTTAACTTTAATTAGCAACCTTCCTACTGTACGGTTTCGTGAAAAATGAGACGCGTTTTTAAGAATTGTGATTAATTTTTATTATGTCTTTGCTCAAGTTCAAAATTTACTTGCAAAAGAATAAATTTCATCTAAAGCAAGTAAATTTTTCCGAAATTTTATTTCTTTTGTGTTTCTTCCTGCTAATAATACAAGAAGGGAAGTTGAGGACAATGACTCTGTTTCGTAACCTCTGTTTTCATGACTGGCTGGCTCCAGAAGGTCCGAAGTCGCGTATCGACGCCCCACAAATTATCATCTTTCTCCCTACCGTGGAAGCTCTTGTATTCCAGTTACCTCTGTTTATCGTTCGCTTTTATTGGTTTCTTTTAGGAAGCTTATTTTTTTCAGCATTGTGTTTTTAAAAGATATTATTGTCGACATTGAAGATGAGATCGCACGCTGCTCATTGATTTTGTGCTTTCTTTCAAGGTAAATACGTACAAATGGTTTTTGCACATTAAATCGAAATGCAAAAAATAACATTTTAGAGATGAATTTTCGAAAAACAACTTCTTTGTCCAGGGAATAGCTCATCAAACACTGTATTAGAAATCTCATCAGCTTTTTTTTTACCACCGTCATATTTCTATGACAATGCTCCATCCTTCTCTCCTCCAACATCAACTATAGTATACCTTTTGTTCTAAAAAAAGTGGGAGTACTTTTAAGTCGATCTAATGAAGAGGTATGGAAGATGGAAGAAATGGTTTCTTCGTTGCAAACCCCTTCATGCCTACAGGCCACATCCACTGCAGGGTCTAACACCTCTTCCCTCTCTACCCTTTCTAAAACTATCTAAGAAATTTAATTTACTATATGTAGTACTTCTTGCCCACAATAATCATTCAAGCTTATGATTTCCCCCCTAAAAGTCATTTCTTGCCTAGTTTCCTTCTCTTAATCACTTAGCTCGCTTCATCCTATACGACATTATGATAAAAAAAATTGGAAATTTCATTTGCCCCAACTACATTTTGAGGACAATAGCCCTTTCCCCTCCCATCGAAAACCAAGCGTGAAGGTGCAACTTTCATACAACGTACTTCTCATCACTATTAATCATTATGAATCTGACTAAATTGAGGCTTCCTTAAAGTGGTCTGTGGGGTAGAAATTTGAAGAAAAAAAACGTAAGCAGCCATGCCGCATTGCTGGAGCTGAGTTTTTAACAGGAGTTTGTTTGGATTTGGAAATAACGTTGCTAACCACTTCATGTCAACAGGCCACACCCAATGTCAAGTGTAAATGGTACGTGCCCCTTGAGGATAGCCTCTATCAATTCTTCGAACAAATAAGTCTAATTCGCGAATTATCAAGCAATGTACGGAAAATTATTCATCCGATTTTACAGAAGAACGAATACTACTCTCATCCTGATAACTTACTTATAACTATGATAGGTGATTCAAACGAGGTAAGAAAATAGGCTTACAAGAAAATTGCTATTGCCGCTCAATGAAATTCAAGGAAACCGAGTTTTATTCAAGGACGAGTAGTATTCGAAATTAATTAATTGGTCCACGAAGGGTTAGATTCTATTACATTTTTAAATCTTTTTTGCAACCAATATTCATTCCGCAAGAAACGTGTTTCGGTTTTTTCATTTCAACACGATGCCATCTTCGAATTTAGAAGATTTTAAAATTTGAATTATTCGACAAATTCTTGCTTATTACGCAGCTGGCCGGAGGCACTCGATGCACAGCCACCTACGCTTGGTGAGTTTTGGTATAAAGCAAAGAGTTGTGGGGTTATTTAAAAACTGAATCTTCGAATATTGTAAGTATGAATAATTCTTAGATAGGTAAAAATAGTAAATTGTAATTATACTCATATAATGACTATTTTGGAGACCCCCCAATAGTGAAAATGGACCACTACATTTATATTGTTTAAGCCTAAAGACTAAAGAATACTTCATGGTTGTACTCAGCTACTTATCTCTTACACAATATTAATTAATTATTAGCAAATAAATGATACTAAATATAATGGAAAAACAGGTAAAATGTGGTATTTTAGTACATAGTTTAGTATTTTTGAAAACCCTGGTTAGAGGAAAAATTAGCAATTTATTTTTTTCTCGAAGTTGGGAAGGCAAAACATGATGCTTAAACGCAAAAAAAAAAATTAAATAGAACCAACATAATTTTTTCAATTTTTTTGAAAAAATTTTGCCTCATTGCAAAATTTGACCCAATTATGGGAGGGTAAGTATTAATCTAGAAAGCTGAAATTTTTTTTACATTCTATTGGGATCATTTTGCAACGACTCAACTAGGTGCCTGCTCAATTTTCAAAAAAAAAAAAAGTGAAAATCGACCCACCCTAATAGTATACTTCTTATGTTCAATATTCGTGTGAATTCATATTAATTACATTTTTACTAATTTGAGCCTCTTCAAGCTCTACTCAAATTTTGATAGTCCGCTGTTTTGATCTAAATTCAAGAGGTCATTTTCCTGTCACGAACTAATCCAATACACCAAGTTTTACCTTTCTAGATTGATTTGGTGAAGTGTTCCAAAGGTGCTTGGACTCATACATTATTCCCATCTATCGAGTCACGGCTTTCCATTAACCTGGAATTAGACTTTTGGGTGAGTCAGGCCTTATCAGGCCATGGCTGCTTTGGCAGCTACCTATATAAATTCCGTAGGCGCCCCTCCCCATCCTGCCGATGCGGACACCCTTCCGAGACCCCGGAGCATATCTTTCTAGAGTGCCCTCGACACGCCATTGGGCGGCCGGACCCACCTCTTTTCATTTCCCATCCCGATCATGTTGCTTACATGCGGCGTGTTGTCAGGCAACTGTGGAAGGAGGAAAGACTTCCTAGGGTTTATCCTATAGCCCAACACTAGGTGAAGCCTATGGGTTATGAATAGGGCTCTGCTCTCAAGAGCATGATTGCCCTATCTCTCACAACCGCCAAACCTCACTGCTGGATCCTTACCTTTGAGAAACCCTTCACTATGGGTAGAAGAGGTAGGATTCCCTTAAAGCAATGAAGGGTGAAAAAAAAAAGATTGATTTGGTGAAGTGTTCCAAAGGTGCTTGGACTCATACATTATTCCCATCTATCGAGTCACGGCTTTCCATTAACCTGGAATTAGACTTTTGGGTGAGTCAGGCCTTATCAGGCCATGGCTGCTTTGGCAGCTACCTATATAAATTCCGTAGGCGCCCCTCCCCATCCTGCTGATGCGGACACCCTTCTGAGACCCCGGAGCATATGTTTCTAGAGTGCCCTCGACACGCCATTGGGCGGCCGGACCCACCTCTTTTCATTTCCCATCCCGATCATGTTGCTTACATGCGGCGTGTTGTCAGGCAACTGTGGAAGGAGGAAAGACTTCCTAGGGTTTATCCTATAGCCCAACACTAGGTGAAGCCTATGGGTTATGAATAGGGCTCTGCTCTCAAGAGCATGATTGCCCTATCCCTCACAACCCCCAAACCTCACTGCTGGGATCCTTACCTTTGAGAAACCCTTCACTATGGGTAGAAGAGGTAGGATTCCCTTAAAGCAATGAAGGGTGAAAAAAAAAAAGATTGATTTGGTGAGGAGATATGAAAGATTCTAGGAATTTTATGACTTAAAACTTCCTTAAAAAGCCGTTTCTTACTCTAACTCCCCCAAAATGCACTTAGGAAGGTGAAATTTGGATATGTTATTGTCCCTAACCTACTCTTTCGTATGAGTTCAGAAACGAAAAATTTATGCAATTTGCCCCTTCTCCAGCCCCCTTCAAAATTTGACTGATTCGCCATTTTGAGGAGTATGAAAAAAATAATAAATTTATTTTTTTTTGCATTTTTGAAAAAAGCCATACATATCCGCCAGCGCTACGCGTGGGAATATACCAAAAAGTTGGGCATTTGCCAGGTTACAAATAGTCTGAAACGCAAAGATTTGAAGACCCCATTCTCCTCTGATACCCTCCTTTCCATATCAGGTACTCTATAATACATGTAGTTTTCATGTTATAAACCAAGGTAATGGCAGTTCACACAAATTTTTGGAGCGGAGAAGAGACAAACAGCTCGAAGTTTTTGTTTGTAGTCTCATATGAAAAATGAATGAAGGACACCAACATATGCTAATTTTAGCCTCCCAAGTGCATGTGGAAAAGAGTTGAAGCGCGAAACTGTTTTTTGAGGGAGTTTTGAGGTATGAAATTCCTCATCAACTGCAAATGTACGATTCGTACAAGTATACAAAGTCTGTAAAAAATTTGGAGTAGAATATTTTATTTTCGTCTAGTTTTCATGTGAATCAACCTGTGGTGACGTGGGATGGGAAAATTAGTTTAGGTAGAAGATTAAAACCTCCTTATGAACTATGCATTCTAACTGTCGATGAAAACTTGGTATGTCCAAAAAAAATTATAATTTAAAATCAATTGCCAGATCTATTGTACTACACAGGGACGCCGTATCCATAAAAACGAGAATTAAATTTAATTCATCGAACAAAAAATAAAGCACTACGTCTAAGAAAGCTTATTTCTGCGATGAAGTTTTCACAACCTACTATATCGCTCACTAAATTAATCCTAGAGAGCATTTGAAAGATTGCAAATGTACTTAATGTACTTGTAAAAAAGTAATAGCCCCCGAATAAGTCGTGCGATGAATTATGTACAGGTATCCGCGCGCTACGAACTTCTAAAGTGATATTTAAATAAATAATTCAGCGAGCTATCCAAGGGTTGTTCGCAAATAACCCAAGTTCTCGTAGACGCGCACAAAATCTACTCGGCTATGAATAAAAACTCCAAATGCGCATAATTGAAGCCCGAAGAGTATAAAAGGGCAGGTCTAAACCGCTTAAAGTGTACTTCTAGTTGATCAAAACACGTTGTTTTCTTTTCGCCTCGGGTCTTTAATGAAACCAATGCAGATGTTCAAACTGACCTTTTTATAGCTCGCTGTCCGCTTCCAATAGATCTCCTGTGGTGTAAATTGACGCATAATAAACCTTTCACGTATACGGCCGAGCTATTCTTATTCTTAAGCAATTACAGCTTTTTAAACGCTCGAATTGTTTCAACGCATATGGTGTGTGGCAAAAAATCTCCTTTGAATAAGTGTGAAATTTATCGACGAAGCTAATTCTCGTTTTTCATGGTATCTGGAAAGAAAAGATTTTCACGCCTCTACAGTGATTAATTCGATCGCTTTTATCTGTAAATACCAAAATCGTGGTGTCGTAAATAACGAACTATTTTCGTACACTCTCCGTATTTTTTCACGCTTTAAAGCCAGTAAGGGAGATTTGGAAATGAAGATGGTCGGATTTATATCCATTTGCAATATTCCGAAAGCTTTACAGCGACGAAGAAGTTTTCAACTTACTTCCGACTTTGATTTATCGAAGACACCTGTCAATAAAGAAGTTGCAACGGAATGTGCGAAAGTTGCAGAATGTTCCCCATAGTGTGGAAAATGCGGTAACGCATATAAAAGGGGGACTAGTGTAATACGTGCTCTATGGCGTAGATTTTGTCTTACTTTAACGAGTCAGATGTTTGTTCGTGCGAAAAGGGTGAGTCTTAAGGGTAGCGATTTCGTGGTGTAATTCAGCCGTTATGTGGTGCAGTGTGAAATTGAATTTTTCATGCTATTGTATACGCGATTCTGCGGAACTGAAAATGTACTAGAAAATTGTTATTATTTGGAAGCTGAAGATTACGTACCAGATACTTCGCAACAGGTTGATGTAATGGGGCATGAATATTTAAATTTCATTGCCTGTATGTAGTCTGCATACGAAAAATAGGTGAAATTATACATTTATTACTGAGTGTTCAGGTTCGAATGCATCGTAGGTGTAAGGTAAGTGTGGCAACTCAAGTTAAATACATATGTGTGACGCAGTGGCGTAAATACAAGGAGGTACAACCCCCCCCCCCCCGGAGACTTTTCGAAAATTATTTTTATTTCGATTTGGAAAGTATTTGTGATCTCAATTGGTATCGACATCAACTATTCTAGTTTTTTATTTTCCTTATCTGAAGGATTTTATACTTACCCCTCCCTTCATAACGGCCGCGTTGGCCGGTTGTCCATTGATTGTTGATAAAGCAGAAGTGTTTGCTGCATCTAAAGAGCGTAAAATAGACCTTATTTTGTAATCTTATGTAAATAATTGGTAATAAAAAATTTTTATTCTATGATTTCTGTCTCTCTCTAGAAGGAATGTCAAGTTACGCTACTGGTATGATGGTATGTCTGATTAGAAATCAGAAGGCGATGTGTTATATTAGATTTAATGAAAAAAAAAAAAAAAACCTAAGCAGCTATGGCCTATTATTAGAGCTGAGTTTTCAGTTGATGCTTGTTCAAGATTTGCAGATAACATTGCCAACCTCTCATGGCTATACAGGTAACACACTGTTTAAAATGTAAGAAGCCACACCATAGCGCCTTGCGAGCCCACTTTTTTTGTAATTTCACATATTTCAGGGTCGTCAAGTTTTCCTCAGATTTTGACGATTCGCCGTTTTGTATCCATTTTGACCCAAATTCAAGGCGTCATATTTTAGCCCTCAACAAATCTCACATAACAAATTACAACTTTCTAATTGCATTTAATGAGGAAATAAGAATAATAATTAAATCAAATTTATTAAATTATTTAAATTTAAAATACGTAATTAACCCTCATACCGTAACATATGTCAAAAACGACATTAAATGTAAAAATTTGAATTTTTTTCGCAACATAATGTCGAAAACGAAATATTTGGATATTTTCAAATCATTATATGTCTTTTTCGACATTATGTTGTCAATTTCTTTTTTTTTTTTTTGAACAATTATGTCTTTTTTTGACATCATGTTGTGTGTAATGTGTTGCTTTATGAGCGTTAATATTTATTGACATTTTATTGACGTAAATTGAGTAATATTTTTTTTTTCATTTTATTAAATAATACTCTATTTTATTGATACATACGTAATAAATATATTTATTTTTCAGTTTGAAAAAATTTTTATTCATGAAATTTCCTGATTTAGAGTTTCCACTCGAAAAACTGTTTTCCTCTCTAACTCTCCTCCACACCCACTTAGGGAACTAAAATTTGTCTACGTTTGTCATTTAGGCTCACTTCATCATTTGAAAATATAATTGAAGATTTATGACTCCCATTTATACCTTTCACATTTTCTGGACAATAATCCTCCCCTCCTCCCCTCTAGTGTCTCCTGTAAAATTGAGTTTGGAGAATGTTATGTACCTTGTGTGTAGTAATCATACGTGCCGATATTCGTCAGGTCTGGCATATTTGAGGCATCCTCAAGCTTTCCTCAAATTCTAAACATTTGTCACTTTGGATCCTTTTTGCCTCAAATTCAAGGGATCGTATTCTGCTCTTCAACTAATCGTACATCCATAGTTGACTTTTTTAGGATGATTTTGAGGGGAGATACGGAGGATTCATGAAATATCCAGTTATGACTTCCCCTCCGAAAATCGTTTCTTGCCCCTATCTCCCCTCTGAATTCGCTTGGGAGGCTGAAATTGGAATATGTTGGTCACTTGGACTCAGTTTATCGTAATACATCGCAGTAAAAAATGTTTGACCTTGTGTCAAAATTACCCTATTTATAAAGTTTGTCTTTTCTGAATTCATTTGGTGAGAATATACTAAGGTTTAGGAAATTTCATGACTCAGACATCCCCAAATAGCTATTTTTTAGTCAAACTCCCCTTAGATGCGCTTTGGAGGCTGACATTTGGGTATATTGTTGTCCGCTTCTTACTCTTACGTATGAGATCTTGTACGGAAATTTCGAACTGTTTGCCCCTTCTCCACTTGAAACCGATGTTTTGAGATTCAACAGGCGTTATGGGGATAGAATATGATTTTTTTTGAGAACATGAATTACTCATTGTACAACTAATTTGTGAATATACTTCAGTACACAATTTGATAAATAATTTTTGCAATGATTTATATTCCCTCGAGAGTAATCATGTTTAATTAATGATGAAAAATTTAATTAAAAAAAAAATCAAATTTACATCTGGGTTGTTTTAGCTGAGTTTTCAATAAAAACTATAGCTATTACAGTCCACCTGTTTTGGGAGGAGAGGGGAGGGGGTCAGGGGAAAGTGAGGTATTAAAATATTCGCGTTTCAGATCATTTGTAATTATATGGGAAGTGCCCAAATTTTTGGTAACGAGTATTTTTCCCCCATCCGTTGCTCACACTTTGGCGAGAGAACCTTCTTGAAAATACAAAAAAGGTACTTTTTTGGTTTTTCGATACACCTCAAAATGGGGAATCCCTCAGATTTGATGAGGGGCTGGAGAAGGAGCAAATATCGCAGAATTTTTGTTTTTGATTTCGTATGAAAGGAAGAGTCACATACACCCTTATATACAGATTTCAACTTCCTAAGTACATTTGGAGGGGAGTTGGACCAATAAAAGGGTTTTTGAGTGAGTTTTGAGTCATGAAATTTCTTGCATCTTCTATATGTCAATACCATAGCAATGTAGAAAGTCAAACTTTGCGTGTGTGGTTAATTGATGACCATAATATGACCTCTTAAATTTGGGTCAAAAGCGATCCAAAATGGCGGATTACCGAAATTTGAGTAAAGCTTGAGGAGCCTCAAATTGGTAAAAATGCAATTAACATGAGCTCACATGATTATTGGAAGCAAAACGTATACTGTTGTCCAATTCATCTCCGTACATGACGTTGAAGGGGCGAAAGAGGGGGGTTATCGAGCTCACAATGTGGTGGGGGATCAAGAAAATTCGAAAAAGTTTTATTGTGTTGTCATATGATAAAATGAGTCCAAGTGACCGATAAATTCTGAATTAGCTTCCCCAGTAAATTTAGAGCAGAGTTAAAGTAAAAGAAGCTTTTTGGAGGGGAAATAACTGATTCTAAAAATTTGAATGGAAGGGTTTTCAAACTTGGTGCTAGATGCGGCCTGTGGACATGAAAGGATTAGCAACGTCATTTGCAAACCTGAACTAGCCCCAGTTAAAAGCTCTGCTCCAGTAATGCGGCACGGCTGCTTACCTTTTTTGTTTGAATAGCTGATGACTTTCTTGTTATTCTGTTGGAAAAATTTTTTTAACGAATTTTGAAGATTGTTTTCGCTTACTTTGTTTGCTTTTAGTGGTAGTTTACTTCCGTATATGGAACATGGGGGTGTGTGAACTACGAATATTCTAGGTATCAGCTGTTCCCATCAACTTGCTTATTGATTCATTTATACCTGTGTGACCGCGTGAATACACGTATATCGTACTTAGGGCAGCCTCTCAACCCAAACGACGATTCGATTTCACGATTTTAGTCTGGGAAAACTTTACGTGGGTATAAAGAGTTGCGAACTTGGACTTGGTACGGTTCACCCACATATTACCTGTGTCCCTTCGGACGGCTGAATTGGCTAAGAAGGATCGAATCGATTCACATAGAATGAGCAAGTTGCGTGCGAAAGAATACGATGAATTAAATTCGAGATTAGAATCGATTGTCAATGCGCCTTTTATCGTAAATATATGCGTTCGGGTTGAATAATGAGTATCCTCGCCGTAGCCAGTAAAGCATGGGAAAGTGCAAGTTTCACTGGATTCTCGGGCTAAGAGAAAGGTCGACGTTTACAGTTAAAAAATCGATACGTCGGTGATCGTGCCGTTGTAAATGATACCTATACGAGACGCATACGTGTATACATTTAGGTATGTAGATATTTCATTGATTCCCCCTGGTGGCCAGATGATAAACACTGCGTAGTGTGTGAATTTGAAAAAGGCCTTTGAAAGAGATAAATTCGATTTACAGCTTGGATACGTAATTCGTACTACGCTACGTAACTTTATGGGACGGCGCAATAAACGAAGCTTTTTCGCAACTCCGGCATTTGCGAGGTTAAAGAACCCGGACGTACGGGGATACGTGTTGCTTGCGACGATGCGACGCGTACTACCCACTGGGCGAACACCAAGTCGAGCTTTAGAGAGAAATTTTCTGCCTCGGAAGGTAACACTGGCGCGTTGTAATGAGTCAACCGTATAACTTATCCCGCCAACTCGCACTTACCGCTTACATCATTTATTGTTATTGCTCGTCGGTATTTATTTGCGTATGCTTTAACCCGTTCAGCTCGGTCGTGTTCGAGTAGAATTTCGTTTTTATTTGGGTGCGACTCGTATAGCATATGGTGCGCATTGACGGTATGATTGGCGATTGCGTGAAACGTGGTCGCGAGTTTTTTGGCTGATTCGAGACTGGCAGAGGGTAAAATAAATTTAAACGCCGGTTTTCGCTGCCTGTGTATTTTTACGCGGTGTAATAATCGAATTTGTCGATCATCTGCGGTGCTCTGTAGATGCTTTAGCTGATTGGATGAGTGCTTGAAATCTACCATCGAGTAAGTACGAACGAGGGTTCTTAGTTCTTAGAATATTATAGAATTTCTAGCGCAATATTGAGCATAATGATTTTTCAATGGCGTGTAACACGAAACGACCAATTGTTTGGGTATTCGAACGGAATGTTAATTTAAGGGAGGTGTTTTACTGCATGTCTTACGTACACGCATCACGTGCATTATGCGAGCTTTCGTGTTTAATGTGGAAGTCTCGGCGACAGGACTCTTATTGGAATACAGTTTGGCTTATCAACCAAGGGGAATTTTATCTAAAAATGATTAAACTTTTAAGTATGGCTGCTCGTGATGAAATAAGTTCCCAAAATCGACTTATGAAAAAAGTAATTATTATCAGCAACGATAAGTTCTCGATAACTCGTTCGTGGTAACGAAGTATACTTGCTAATCATTCTGATTACAAGTTGTTCAGTCGTATACCTATTAAGAGAAGAGCTGTCGTTCGCAAAATTAATCAGTTTTAATTTCCAATAAAAAAGTTTAATTCAGTGTTTTCATTCGGTGGTCCTTGAAATCGAAAATTTTTCTTGGTTGATCGATAAGGGCAAGTTTTGATTTTATGGTACAGTTTATCAAAAAAAAATGTAACTTTTCTTATTGGAAATTGAAAATTAATTATTTTGTATGCAACAGTTTTTCACGTAAGTGTCATATTAACTGGATAAAATACCAAAATTATTAGAAAGAATTGGGTTGATAATTGATTTAGTTTATACTCCGGATTAGATGAGTATAAAGACAGATTACACCATTTCCGCTGGCCGCCAAAATGTAATCCACTTTTTTTTATTGGTTAATGAAACCCATTACCATTAGCATCAACTATAACTCAGCTGTTATGACGTCAAAAAGGAGGAACTTCGATGCACGTGTTAAATTTATGAACAAAAATCTTCTATCATTTATTCGTCAAATATGGGCAGAAGGGTAAAGAAATCAAATGATTTAATAACAAGTCTCCTTCTTAACGTCATAAGATGGCGGACACAATTCGGATTTTTCAACACTAGCCTTTTTTGAAGGATATGGAAAGTAGAATGATTTCATATGTGACAATATTTCTCGTAAATATCATATGTGCGGAGATGAATCGAAAAAAACTTGACACGTTGAAGCATCTTTCAAAAATAAGTTGATTAGTGACTTTTTTAGCTTTGGAAGGCATTTTATTTGAAAAATTAATGGAACAGTTTTTGTTTAGAATTAAAAATAGATTAATTTTGTTTCTATTAATTTTTTCAGCAAGTGTCATATTAAGTGAGATAAATGCCAAAAACACCTTTTTTGGTTGGTATTTCACGGTTTCACCACCCCCTCCCCCACCTTCATGAGTCATGTGGAAGGTAATTGCTGGAAAATCAAAATTTGACACCGACCTTAACTTTACTCTGGTGTTAGATTTGAAAATTGATTCCAACTCCGACCTTTGATCGTAGTCATGTCTGAAATTTGGCTGCGACTCCGAACTTTAACTCAATAGTACATTTCTAAACTTGACTCTGACTTTATTTTGACTCCATATTGACTCCGAGGTTAATGTGGAGGCTTGATTGGGACCCTTATCTTGTCTCCAGAGAGTCTCTAGTGAAATTTAATTCCGACTCCGAGCCTGATTTTCAAGTTAATATGGTAACTTTGATTTTGGATTTTGGCTCGATTCCAGAGTTAAATTCAGAATTGGGGATAGGCTTCTAAATTAATTTCGAAGTCTAAAAGAAGTTGAAGTCAAGTTTAAAATAATATTCCAGAGTCAAAGTAGGTACAGTATTAATGATGAAAACAAAGTAAGCAGCCATGCAGCATTACTAGAGCTGAGTTTTTAATTGGGATATATTTACATTAGCAGGTACCCACTACACAACCACCCATATCCAGCTTATCTCTCTCAAAAACACGCAAAAGGATTAATATGAAACATTTCGTACTTAATGTCCATATAAAAATTTCAAAAGGCCCTATTTTACAAATTTAAGCTGTTTCAGACACTTAAATTTTGGCCATCAGCTATTTTTAATGGATTTTTGTCCAAATTGAAGAGGCAATATTCTGGTTGCCAACTAACCCTAGATACAAAGTTTGGCGTTTTTGGGTCGATTTGGTGATGAATTATGGGCGATTCACGAAGTCTTGCTATAATAAATCCCCCCCCCCCGTCCTTAGAAACCGTTTTTCCTCTAACTTCCTTCCATATTAACTTAAGCGGCTAAAGTTAATATTTCTTTGTCAGTTCGACTCACTTCATCATCTAACTGTATAGTCAAAAATTTTTATATTTCTTTCACCCCCCCACCTTCCCTCATCCTCCTCTGCAGGACAATAAGTCCTTCCCACCTTCCTATTAAAATCACTTGTGGAGGTGAATTAGCATATAGTTTATTTCTTATCAGTATTCAGTATATTAGTCCTCACTTATCAAATATGTGCTGTTTGAGGCTCCTCAAGCCTTCCTCAAATTGTGACCATCCACCATTTTCCACCATTTTGGATCAGTTTTGAATTTAACTTGAGGGGTCATGTTCTAATCTCTGATTAACTTCACATACGGAGTTGACCTTCCCAGGTAGAGTTGGTGAGGAAGTATGAGAGATTCAGAAAATTTCATTACTCCAAACTTCCTCAAAAACTTTTTTGCTCCAACTTCTCTCTGTGTAGACTCGCGATGCTGAAGTTTCAACGTGTTGGTGTCCGTGACTCATTTTTTCATATTTTGCCAAAAAGGAAAATTTTAAGTCATTTACTCCCTCTCCGACCCCTTCCAAAATTTAAGTATAGCACTATTTTGAGTTGAATAATAATAAAATTAAAAATTGTTTTGCGGAATTCCACAGAGGGTATCTCACAAAGTTTTCGAAGCGCGGCAAAAAGTATGTATATGTCAAAAAGTTTGGACGTTTGTCATACGATTTTATATGGTCTGAAATGGGAAAATTGGAAGAGCATACCGTCCCCCCACCCCTCCTTATTAAGTCAAGGCTCTGAAAACACAACTCTAACTTAATCCAACACACGGACCCTTGAATTCAGAATATTTCTCTGAAGCAGAGAACGGCTCTACTTTGATACCAAGCAAATCTGAAAATTCGACTCCGACTCCATGATGACTTCGGAGTCATTACTTAATTTGACTCTTAACTCCAATCTTTGACTCGAAGCTGAGGTTGTAGTCGGCATAATTTGGAGTAATTTTGACTCAGACTCTGGAATCTAATATTGATGGTAGTGGTAGATTTAGAATGGTATTTTTGACAAATTTTAAAAAAATGGAATTTTTGCCGTCGTTTTTGACGACTTGTTCTGCGGTTATTGAACTTCTCTTTATAGAAAAAAAACTATGTTTCCTTGTCTTCCAAAAAATACGTTAGGAACAAATTTTCATGCTTTATGAATTCTCTGCCCCTCGTCGATCACATTTGTAGTTGAGGACATATAATGTATTGCAGTATAGACCTTCCACGAGTTAAATTTTCTCGTGAAATATTTCCCAGCTGCTCTGAATTCAAAACATTAATTTTTCCAAATATTTTTTGACCTATACAAAGTGGACTAATTGGACAACCCGATGATCTCATCGTCGAAATTCCTTCATCTGATAATGTGGTAGAAATAAAAAGCGTGGTTTTCAAACACCAAAGCTCCCTTAAAGAGGTATCATTGTCTAGCGCGCTGCTTACCGAACGACTAGCGCAGCTATAGAACGACGATGCTGTATTTTAATTTCAAATAAGCTGCAGACTGAATTAATTCGAGCATTGTTTTTTTTTTTTTGTCTCGTGAACGTACACCATCATGATTCCGTAAACGGCTCACGTATACGTGGTGAATATTCAAATGGCGCTATATCCAGGTTTCTCAGCTCTCGACGTCTACCATTCGGTTCTAGATTTACATAAAATACCGGAACGCGGACAATAGGCGCGATTTATAGGAATTGAGTTTTTTTTTTCTTTCGAATCTTACCGAATGTTCGGGTGAAGACGACGTAAAACGGCGGCGCCCATAATGTCCGACCGGTGCCGCGCATCGTGTACTGATACACCTATAACCTCCGTTTATTTACACACCTGGAGGATGTAGGGTTACCGACATGCAGCTTATGCGGCGAGGCGTTGATAACGTTTATGACCTTATATGACAAGTTTATTCGTGATTTTCTACCACAATAAATGTTTTATGGCCTTTTTTAGAAAACATTGTGCCCTGCGAGAGTTCGACCATCGTGTGTTATGTGGTCGTGGGGAAGTGTTCCAGATGTAATTTGACCGTTCGATGTAAGCGGCAGCGAAATGATTGTAAAATGGTGAAACATTTCGAATCTAGGTGGTGTGAAGAAAGTTGTTAGATGTCGTCGTAAAATACCCTAAGATGAAATTATGTGTGGGGGCGTTGGCGTGCGGGGAAATAAAAATGCTGTTTTACTAAATGAGAAAAAATGTTGCGGATTATACGAATACCACCCAAGTACTCGTTTTTCTTTGTTAGATTTTTACGATTTTTTAGCTGAATTTTTCAGCTATTACAATGATCATATTTTCTTAAGGGGAAAAATTTATTTTCGGTACAATTAAAATGAAAATGTGAGCAGCAATGCCGCATTACCGGAGCTGAGTTTTTAATAACTAGGGCTTATTCAGATTTGGAAATAACGTTGCTAACCCCTTCATGTCTACTGACCACACCCAGTATCAAGTCTGAAAACCCATATCATATCACTTCAAAATTCACTCAAGTTAAATATAGAACAAATGTAGTATTTCTAAAATTTTACCATCCACCATTTTGGATCCATTTTGTCCCAAATTGAAGAGATGATATTCTGTTGATCGACAAAACCTACGCACTTAGTTTCACCTTTCTAGGTCAATTTAATGACGAGATATGGAAGAATTATGAAATTTCCTACAGCAATTTCCCCTCCAAAAGAGCTTTTTTGCTTTAGCTCCCTCCAAATTCACTTAGGAAGCTAAAATCAGAATAAGTTAGTCACGTGAGGTCACTTCATCATATGACACCGCAATAAATAATTTCCACCTTTCATCTACCCCCACCACATTTTCAGATCCATAACCCCTCCTTCTCCCCTCCAACTTCATGCATGGAGGTGAGTTAGGGATATTGTATACATCTTATCCCCAATAATCATATGGGTCTGTATTAATTACATTTTTATTAATTTGAGATTTCTCAAACTGTACTCAAATTTTGATAATCCGACATTTTGGATCGATTTTGACCCAAATTCAAGAGGTCATATTCTGGTCACCAACAAATCCCACATTCAAAGTTTGACCTTTCCAGATCGACTTGGTGAGGAAATATTAAAGAATCAAAAAATTTCATGGCTTAAAACTTGCTCAAAAAGCTGTCTTCTGCTCTAACTCCCCTCCAAATGCTCTTATGAAGCTAAAACTTGAAAGTGTTGGTAAGCGTGACTCACTCTTTCATATGAGATCAGAAACAAATTTTTAGCTATTTGCCCTTCCGCCACCCCCTCCTCAAAATTTGAATGATCCTCATTTTGAGGTTTATCGAAAAAATAAAAAAGTATGTTTTTTGCATTTTTAGGAAGAGTCTCTCACCAAATTTTGAGCGAATTTCATGAATACCAGCCGGCTTGCCAAGTTCATTCAGATTTGAATTTTGAGTATAACTTCAAAAATTGATTTGAATAGTGAAATTTTAATGATCTTCGAAAATTCGTAATTCTTCAAATCCATTTTTTGAATATAATTTCTCAAATTCATGTTTAATCAAAAAGAGAGAAGGTGAATATGAGTGGTCTCAACAAAGAATGTACTTTCAGACCTTCGAACTTCAAAAAACATTTGCAGATTATGACTATGAAGCTAGAACTTGAAAGTGTTCCACACTGATGGTCAAATGAATAACAATATTTTAAAACACTATTTTTATCAGTACTTTTATTTGACATTACAAATATAATATTTTTTTGGAGTAGGTGTTGAGGTTTTATGCAAGTAAGTAAATTTATTTACTTGCACGAGAATAAATATGAATTTCGTTTTCATGTGGTGGTAACGAATGAATTGTTTGGATTTACCTGATAAACTTTTGATTAGTAGGTCACCATTTTAGTGTTAAGTACTCTTACCAAACAAACATATATTTTAACTGATTACAAATGAGCTCGAATTTCTTGGAAAAATGGAGTAACTGAAGGTCTCTGCTGTTGACATTGATTAAAATTGGCTTTTAAGTTGTTTTTTTTTTTTTTTTAAATTATTGTTGTTTATGGAAAAAATTAATTATTGTTAATTTCACAGTAAAGTGAGAATGACATTGAAACGAAAAAAACTAATTTGAAGAAAATTTCATACAAAACACAAAATGAATTTAAAAAAAAAAGAAATTCCATTCGCTCAAAAATTATTCATATGAGTGACGTGCTTGTGCATGATTCCAAGTATAAAAGGAATTAATATGGCTATATAAACTAATGGAATTTTTTATTCGAGAATTAGAAAACATGACCTCACTTGTGATATCAAAAAGTACATATAAGAGCTCACAATCATCAGTATGCATACAAAGTCGACCTAATTCATCGTGGTATGGGTTCAATAAAAGATTCACAGACTACAATAGGCATCTTTTAGCGAACATGTGCGATCCACGTTGAAAAGGCTACCGCTATCACCCCATTAGCGAGATTTTAGGCTGTGTCTTGTTTACACTAATTTTTTAACGCAGTCAAGACTGAGAAGGAAATTTCAGTCGGAAACGCTGGGTGAGGCTGAAAAAGCATCGTAGTCCCTCTGTAGAGTGTAAACACTTTACCAATATTAGTGCTATATTTATGAGAGGAATGGATCTTTCCAAACATTAGATTGACTGAATAAGATTGGAAGAGAGGAAATGATAAGAGATGTTTTTTGCGCTTGGACTCGGGACTATGATATCGAGCATCGCGTTATCATTGAAGCGATAGTGTATCAAATCGTAATTTCTTTTATAGTTTTGCTTGCGCGTGTTGAATAGTATATTGATGTAGTTACGAAAATATGAATACATTTTTTTCAATGTTATAAACCACATTTGGATAAAGTATCGCGATCGTCGTTGATTTTCGAAAGTTTTAGACTCGAGTAAGTGAATCTATTTGGAATATGTACATTAAGTGTATATTTAAGGAATGTATGTGGCGAGATAGGCTCAAAGTATGTGTAAATGGACGATAGATATGCATAAACATTTTTCAAATTTAGCGAAGAACTATTTATATAAAAATATCAAAAAGTATACCTTTTCAAATTTTGATACGACTCAGAACTGAGTTTCTTTCAAATTTCATGGTTGTTTGAGAGGCCTTAGTATACTCAGAACATTTGATTGTAGTCTCATGTATTAGAGTTGGCTCGAAATGCCTTATTCATGTATTAAACTTTTAGTCTCTCAATCGAAGTTGAAGGAGAGTTATAGTGAAAATCGACATATAAGAAAGTTTCAGCAGATTGTGAAAAATTTCTAAATTACAAGTTAAGAAAATCTTAAATTTGAGTGAGAAAGAATCCAAAATGCGTGTGAAAAATAACTTGAGGCGTATCAAAAAGTTTAAATTTGTTAATTATGAATTCATATGATTACTATAACTGAAAAGTGCATGAAAGAAATCTGAAATTAAAACCTTCAGGTGGTTTTGGATAGGATGACGAGCGATTAAGATCTCAAAATGTGGTGGTGCGAAGAAACGTTGAAATTTTTGATTATGATTGCATAATAATTATGATAGAGTTCAAAATACCACTGTAAACGCCTTTGGAAGGGAATTGAAGTCGTGATATTTCTTGAAAGATTAACTGAGTTTCTATCTATAAACGATAGTGATTGCAGCCTATGTGATTTGAGAAGGAGTGGTGGAGGGGGAAGGAAGTCTTAAATTCTTTTTTTGTTTCAGACCTACTTTTTTGGATTTTTCACGTATCTCAAAATGGCGGTTTACTTAAATTTCGAGGGGGGATGGGTAGCTAGCCACTTAAAATTTCCTTTCATGGTCTCGTATGAAGGAGAGAGTAAAGGATACCAACATATCCAAATTTAAGCTTTTCCAGTGAATTCGGAGAGGAATCAGAGCAAAAAATATTTCCTTAAAGATGTTTCAAGTAATGAAATTTCTTCAGACTTTCATATCTCCTCATTAAATTCATCTGAAAAGTTCAAACTTTGTACTTGAGATTACTTGAAGAACTGAATACAAGCATTTGAGTTTGGGTTAAAATAGATTCAAAATGACTGATGATCTAAATTTGAGAGGTTTGAAGGAGCCTCAAATATATCAAAATCAAAAAATATAGGTACTATTACTAAGCATAAAATGTATACCATTTTACAAATTCGTCTACATAAATGGTGCCAGGGGAAGGGGGAGTGGTTACTGTCTTCAAAATATGATGGAGATAAACGTAAGTTCACGAATTTTCAGTTATGATTTCACGTGATTAAGTGAGCCCAAATGACAAAATAATTCGAATTTCAGCCTCTTAAGCGTGTTTGTTTGGAAAGTAGGAAGAAAACACTTTTTGGAGGGGAAATTAAATGAGGGACCTTATCTTCTCATTAAATGTACTTGGTAAGTTGAACTTTTCTGTGTGTGCTTTGTTGAAGATCAGAATAAGTTCTTGAATTTAGGTCAAAATAGATCTAAAATGGCAGATGGTGAAAATTTTGAGAGAGCGTGAAGAGCCTCAAAAGGCTGAAATTTGATAAATGAGTTCTTGTGATTTCTATTGGCAAGAAATACTACATAATTATACTGAATGCAGCTCTTTATGTGGTTTTGGAGGTGTATGTGAGGTTTTCACTCTCAGTGTTGTATGTATTATATTTATCAAAAAAAAAAAAAAAAAAAAAAAACATTGAAAATTATCAAAAACATTGAAAATTATCAAAAACATTTAAAAATTATCAAGAATCATCTAAAGTTATCAAAAAAAAAAATAAAAAAAAAATAAAAAAATCATTAAAAATTATCAGAAAAACTTGAACAAGCATTCATTGAAAACGATGCTCTAGTAATGCGGAATAGATTCTTAAATTGCTTATTTTCCTATTTTGTTTATTCTTGTTTTCACGAAACGTGCCTGATAAGCTCGAAATTCATTTGTGGAATCAGTTTGACGTTGCAGCACTGACTTATCAACTTCAACTCAAAAAGTATGCAAATTAAATACCATATTGGTAACAAGGAAAGCTTGAAAATCTCCATATATTTCCAGCATTATTTTGTCATGGTAATGAAACGATATACAACTTGAAAATTCACCTCCAGCAATACAGCATGGCTGCTTTCCTTGTTTTTAGCTCGCTGTCCCGTCTTGGGATTTAATTTAAATTATATCAGATGTTGGATTTTGTGAAGGATTTTTCTACTCGTTGCGACAACAATAGCCGGCCAAGAGTCGGTGCCCGAATGATGTATAATGAAAACCATTTCCCCTGTGATTTCTTTTCCTATTCGGATAGCACGATTGTGCGCGCATTGCGTATTATACAGCAAATTTGGGAAAGTTGAGAAATTAGTTGACTCGAAGTTCGTGCGTTATCTGTGGCGAAAAAATAAAGGAACTCGTCGCTAAGTACTAAAGTTGTAAATTGAAATTTGTACCGAGATTATAAACAAGCGAGTTGAGTCGAAGGAAGTGTAAGATAAAGGACCCTAAGCTGTAATTATGTAAGAAATCGCCTGGTAACTTAGCTGCTATTATAGTACCGTATATTTGAATAGCACTGTAGCAGAATCTAAAAGAACACTCTTCCTCTTGTCATGTTGCATTTAATTTATAGTAATGCGAGAGCGGATTTTTTTTCAACCATACTTGAGTTTAAGAAGCCGGCATGTGATCGGATGCTGGTTAATCATAGTCTGAAGATAAGGTTACGCAATAAGACGTATTTGTATGAAGGCGTGATATCTGTTTGTCATTTGATAGCGGCGGTGAAATCTCGAAATTTCGTACGTATTTTCGTTGAATTTTTTGATCGATTGGTGAAAGAGTATACGTAGTGTGTACTTGTACGCTATTAGCTTTTGTTATAATGATTTTAAAAGTCATTCTGTATTCCGAGTATTAAATATACGATATTTATTTATCGAGGAGTTTGAACCAAATCGTAATATACGTATAGATATGATGAAGTCGAAATGTTGAATAAGTATGTTTCACCATTCTATGCGAAATCGATAAATGATATTCGTACATAGAGTTCGAACTAACGATAAATTTTTATAAATATAGACTTTCTTCGTTTATTGAAAAGAGGTTGAAACTTGATATCCTTATAATAAATGCTATAAATATAAAATCAGGTTACTCATAATAGTTAGTCATGAAAAACACGATGCTGTATCAGCTTCAGGTCTCAAAAAGTACTAATCCTCTCTTTCCTCTTTTTATCAAGGTAATTTCCCTATTTTTCGTTACTGCCTTCTCTAGTTGGATTTTCAACTTGAAAACGACAGTAATTAGGGGGCACCTGATTTAGCAAGAGAGGGTAGGGAGAGGGTGGAGGTTTCAAATCTTTGCGTTTCACACCATTTATAATCATCTGGCAAATGTCTATTTTTTTGGTATTTATATATTTTTCCCATCTCACGTAGCGCTGGCGGGTGTTCATGAAATTTGCTGAAAATTTGGTGAGAGGTTCTTCTTGAAAATTCGAGAAAGGTACTTTTTTATTTTTTTTCGATAAACTTCAAAATGGCGGATCACTCAAATTTTGAGTAAGGCTTGAAAAAGGGCAAATTGCTCAAAATTTTCGTTTTTGATCTCATGTAAAAGAGTGTGTCACGGACGCCAACATCTTCAAATTTTAGCTTCCTAAGTGCATCTGAAAGGGAGTTAGAGCAAAAAATGGCTTTTTGAGGAAGTTTTGAGTCATGAAATTTCTTGAATATTCCGTATATCCTCACCAAACCAATCTACAAATTCAAATTTTGTATGTGGGGTTAGTTAGTGACTAGAATATGATTTCTTGCATTTAGGTCAAAATGGATCCAAAATGGTGGATGATCAAAATTTAAGTAGAGTTTGAGGAGCCTCAAATTAGCAAAAATGTAAATAATATGGAATCATATGATTATTAGGGATAAGGAGTATGCTATATCTCAAATTCACCTTCACACATAATGTTGGGGACGAGGAGAGGGAGGGGTTATAGACCTGAAAATGTGGTGGGGGTATACCAGAGATAAAAATTTTTATTGCTGTTTCATATAATAAAGTGAGCCAATGTGACTAACCAATTCAAATGTTAGCTTCCTATGTATATTTGGAGATGAGTTGAGCAAAAAATGGCTTTATGGGATATTTTGAGTCATGAAATTTCTGAAAGCTTCCATGTATCTTCATCATATAGCTTATGTAACACGTTTTAGTTGGAGATGAAGTATGATTGTAAATTTTTTTTGGCCAAGTTTTCAACTGAAGAAAATACAGCTGTTACAGCCTACCTGATTTAGAAAGGGTGGGGGGATGGAAAAATTGCATCTCACCAAATGAACTTAGAAAGGTCAAAACTTGAGTGCGTGGTTAGTTAGTGACCATAATATGATCTCTTGAATGGAAACAAAATGGATGCAAAATGGTGGATTATCAAAATTTGAGTAGAGCTTGAGGAGCTTCAAAAAGAAATACAATACATCTTAAATTCACCTTCATACATATTATTGAAGGGGAGAAGAAGGGGTTTGTGGTTTTTGAAAGAGATAGGGTAGCGGTTTCAGACTTGGTATTGGGTGTGGTCTGTAGACTTGAAGGGGTTAGCAACTTTATTTCCAAATCGATCTGAACGAACTTCATTTAAAAATTCAGCTCCAATAATGCGGCATGGCTGCTTACGTTTTTTTTCTTGTTTTCTTTTATTATTATTATTATTATTATTATTATTTTTTATTTTTTGTAAATATTTTGTATGATGTCATTTCACTTCCATATGATTGGTGAACAGCTGTTAGGAAGGGAGATGTGTATTGGATATAATTAAAATGAATAAACTTCCTGCTATTAGCACTCGTCTTGATCCTCTTTTCCTCTTGATACTGACAGTACTGCTGTAAGAGTTCGTAATTTTACTGTTTATATTCTTCTTGTAATGCTAAAGTTTCTGCTTACTTAATGCTCAACTACTGCTGGAAGAATTCTTCTTAATACAGTTAAAGATAATATGCCATAATTGTTTGGTTTTCTTGGAACTGTTATAGTTTCTGGAACTATTACCAGAGCTCCATTAATTTATGTTGCAAAAAGTAGTAAATTTTTGGAATCAACCGTTCAATGTGTTTTGAAAGATGTTCAAAAATATATCGTCTCTTGATGATTTTAAAATGCAATCCGACAAAAAAGTATTACAAAATACGCTGATTAGCCCATAACGATGTAGTTTGTATAGCGAAAAATAAACTTAGCACTAGTGTTTTTCCTTCGTGTAGTCGCTATCGATGATATTCGTATCATGTATAATGGCACGAGGCGTGACAAAGAGATGATAAATATGCCGCTAGGAATTTATGCTTCCAATAATTTCATCGCAGTAAATAAAGTAGATAGAATATCGTCTATGTGTCGTGTGTCTGTATATGTGGTCAAGATATTCGTTGGAGATATCAGAAAAAAATAAGCAGCCATGCTGCATTCGTGGAGCTGAGTTTTTAATTGAAAGTTACTAAGATTTGCGGATGATGTTCTCTTCATGATCACGGGCCATATTTGATAGGCCATATCGACCCTTAAACTTTCAACCTATCCCTTTCAGAACCATAAAAAAAGATGAATTCGCGATATGTAGTACTTATAACCTCGTAGAAGATCCACATAAACTGATATTATCGCATTTAGCTACAATGAGGCTCCCCAAGCTTCCTTGAAATTTTGAAAATGGCCAAAATTTGATGGGTTATATTCTAATTCCACATTAACCCCACGTACAAAGTTTAAGTTTTTCCAGTACATTTGCGAAGAGATAAAGAGGACTGAATATCAAATCTGACATATTTGAAGTTTCCACAAGCTTTCCTCAGATTTTGAGCATACGCCATTTTGGTTCGATTTTAACCCAAATTCAAAAAATTGTATTCTGCTGTTCAACTAACCCCACATACGAAGTTTTAGCTTTTTAGGTCGATTTGGAGTAGAGATATGGAAGATTCGAGAAATATGCAATGACAACAAAAAATTTTGAGACATTTGCTAGCTCTCCAGCTCTCTCAAAATTCGAATGAGTCGCCATTTTGTGATGAATAAAATAAACGAAAGAAGCAGTTTTGCATATTTATACGAAAAGTCTCTCATCTAATTTTCAGTTTTTTTATCCGTACCTGGAATGAAAGATTTGAAGGCTCCATCTCCCCCTTCCCAAATGAAGTAGTGTATAATTGCTATCTTTTTTAATTAAAAGCTCAGCTAAAAAATAGTATATTTGGATTAACTTAGGAAACGATATCAAAGTTGAATTTCTCTCAAGAGGCTGTCTTAACTGGGCATGGCTGCCATGGTATAATTTTCATAAATGATCTAGTTCCATAATGCAAGTATTTAGGTTAATTTGTACCGCACGACTTATGAAAGCCGGGAATTGATATAATTTCATTTATCTTATCGCCCATAACAATGTCGGCATTACAAGATAGAAGAACGAAAAGGTGAAATTGTACCTCGTCGAAAAATTAGCATTCGCGATTACATAATAATGGCTAACACGAATCAAAATTCGTGTTAGGTGGCAAAGTTAACGGTGAAAAGTTTCATAACCTTGTATCGAGAAAAATTGACTATCTGACGATGACGTCACGTAATAGCTTTACTCGTGAAAAAAAAACTACAATTCATCTTTGAACTTTCGAATTAGGGGGAAAATGAGTAAAAATAACGTCGCTATAATCCATCAGACGCCAGTGTGCGGCCGAGAGGGGATACTGTTGGTGTGCATAGCACGTTAGTACGTCACTGATATCTGTAGGTGAGGTTGAATGTGTAATATAATACGAGAAATTAATAGCCTTAAGCTGCAGTGTTTCCAAAATACGAAAGGATAATTTTTTATTCGCGAATGAAAACCACGATGAAATTCATATATCGAATTACCCTGTCCAGATTCCGCCGCTAGGTTTTATTAAATGAAGCGTGGATTTTGAAATGTTACCAAAATCGATTCCTCCAGTTATGTAGATTTGAGTGAGTGTTGGAATTTAGTTTTGTACATCAACAATGCGTTATTCATCTGCATTTACAGTGTATAGAAAACAAGAATTTTTAGAAAGCCTGACATTGTGGTGGAGTGCACAGATGAATGATTGAGGAAATGCAATTTGTTTTCGTAATTTATATGCAATTAGCTTTAGCATAGAAATGTATTTAGGAGATTTTTCGACGAGACTCTGCTATCAATTATATACTTGTATTAAATGTGGTTGCGGACGTTTCTGATGTAGGGGAAGTGGTGTAGCACCCATCATGATAGTATCGTATTTCATTGTTGGTCTAGTTTATAATCGTTTATTTCAATTAAATTTACCAAGTGATCTCTCTCAAGGCCATATGTCATCCGTAATCAGACGAGTGCGTATTATCGCTTAATTATACCATTGAAAATGTACTAATCTAATACTCGAGCATTTACATCTTTGTTTAGTATGCTTCTATGTATAAGGTCAACGTATATTTCTTCCGAATTTCATCGTAATACTTATATAATGCGATATGCGATCATTTTATTTACCATATCGCGAAGAATGCTATGGGGCATTGTAAATACAAAATGATGTTCAGAGATTTTCTTCTTACAATATAGGTAAATATATCATATTCATGAAATTTAAGCTATTTTAGGCTTCTCAAAATTTCCTTAAATTTTAAAACATTTGTTGTACATAAATATAAAATCATATTCGTCTAATTTGAGCTTTTATGGGATTCCTAAATTTTGAGACATTTTGTTATATTGAAAACTGCGAACAGTGAAAACTCCTTCGGAAAAAAAATGATAAAAAAAAAAATAAAAAAATATATTGAATGATATTTTACTACTTAGTCATTCCTGAAAAACTGTTTCATACTGGTCGACCAACTACAAAAAATTCTACTGATCTAATTGGTGAATATGTGAAAATCCCACTCCTTAAATTTATCATAGGGTACATACAGTAGCTTGGATTAAAACGCAAATAAAAGGAGTAATTCGTTTAAGAAACGGTATAAAAAAATAACACATCCACTTCAACTCATCCGAAACCGCATCTGAAGCACTATTATACGACTTCTGTATCATAATTTCATTGGCGTAACGATGAACGAACATTGGGGTCCTGATCGTATCGCTTCTTGTAATGCAAACTAATAAAAAAGGGATTGTATAGCCATGCGCTCGTCGAAAAACAAATAAATATAAATCTGCAATAATGAATGTAGAATATCAAACAAGGGAAGCCAAACTGCTCCTTGCATAATTTTGAAAATGTAATTTATCGAGCGAGATTATTCGCATTGCAAAAGAGTGGAAACGGAGGTGGAGAAATTATCGAAAATATTTAACCCTTTTTACGTGAGTTTTTAACTTGAAAACGATAGCTTGTACAGCCTACCTTATTCGGGAGGGGAGAGTGGGAAAGGGTGGGGTGTTCAAATGTTTGCATTTCAGACCATTTGTAATCATCTAGCAAATGCCCAATTTTTTGGTATTTATGTAGTTTTCATCCTACGAGTAGCGCCAAGGGTATTGGTGAAATTCGCTCAAAATTTGGTGAGAGACTCTTCTTAAAAATTCAAAAAAGGTACTTTTTGTTTTTTTCGATACACCTAAAAATAGCGGATCACTCAAATTTTGTGCGGGTGAAGGGGGAGGAGGCAAGTAGTCAATAATTTTAGTTTTCAATCCCATATGAAAGAGTGAGTCACGGACACCTACATATCCAAATTTCAGCTTTTCAAGTGCATTTGGAGAGGAGTTAGAGCAATAAACAGTTTTTTGGAGAAATTTAAGTCATGAAACCTCTAGAATCTTCCATATCTTCTCACCAAATCAATCTAGAAAGATCAAACTTTGTGTGTGGGGTTAGTTGCTGGCCAGAATATGACTACATGAATTTTAGTCGAAATAGATCCAAAATGGCAGATCATCAAAATTCTAAGTAAAGCTTGAGTTGTCTCACATTCATAAAAATGTAATTAATATGAACTCATATGAATATTGGTAATCTATGTAAACTATGATGTAGTGATGGGCAATTCTTGGTAATTTGAATAAATAACCGTAATTTACGGTAAATTACTTCGGTTATTTTACCTGGTAATTTAAACTTCTCAAAACTATTATAAGCTGTGACTTCAATAACTCAGTGTTTCATTTTTTTTTCGACATATTTTTCTAGATTTTTGGATTTTTTACCCGTTGTTTACGTGAAGTCTACATTGTTGACATAGTCTACACGAAGTTTGCATAGATTACTTACTTTACGCGAAGATGTAAACAACGAAGTTTACCCTTAAACTATCATCCCTGCCAAGTTACTAACCTACTAAAAAAAACCCTCGTGTAAAAGATGCCTTGGTAAATGACCTAGTAATTTCCCATACTGAAACGAATACAAGTGGCCTTGTATAAAAGGCACTCGCCTCCTCTGACATGCGTTGTTTACATCAACGGAGTGGGGATATGCCACACACCTATAAATACTCGTGCGCGCGCCAATGGTAGGCAGTTATGAAGTAACTTCGTGTACTTGAATGTTAAGTCTTGTAATAATTATAAAATTTTCATGAAAGTATCTTATGTTTTTTTTTTTTTTTTTTTTTAATTTAATCGTTTTATAAACTTTTCTATTTTACCTTCTCGTTTGGGAGTTAGTGCAAAGTTGAAGGGGAAATTACTACAAGGAATTTGAATTTTCCTTATCTCCTCAAAAAGTCAAACTTTGTATAAGAGTGAGTTGAGATAATTTGAGGAGCCTCAAGGAGCTGTAATGTGAAAAATATGTGTTCATATATATTTATTGCATGGCAAGAAATACTACATTTGTTCTGAATTCAACTTCTCAAGTGGTTTTGGAAAATATAAAGTAGTGGTTTTCAGACTTGGTATTAGGTGTGGCCTGCATACATGAAGGGATTAGTACAGTTATTTTCAAACCCTTTGACTATATATTACTAACGTGGACCGAGCTACTATGTCTGAACTCCGACGATTGATAAGGAGAAGAATGAAATTTCAGAATTCACAATAAATTTCATTCGCGAAAGTAACAGTTTGTTTACTTTGATAACAACAAACATGGGCAGGCGGGCTACATTAGCAACCAATCAGAAGCAATGTACGATTATAGACATTATTTTATGTTTGATCGTTTGTTTTACATTACTAGCTCAGTCCATATACTATACGGTCAAAGTCCAAACCTAAACAAGCTCCAGTTGAAAACTCAGCTCCACTAATGCGGCATGGCTGCTTACGTTTTTTATTTTCGCTTATACTTGTTCAAGCGAGAATTAATTTATGATTTATTGACAAAGTGAAAAGATCGGATTGAATGGTGCAATATTCTCAAAAAAAAAATGTCATGTTGGGTGATAAATGGAAAATTTCTATATAAAAGTTTTGCACTAAGTATGATGGCCTCTGCGTCGTAATGATGGCGTTTGGAAAAAGGTTTCGTAGCATGTATGAAATGATTGGTAGAGAAATAGTGGAATATTTTTTTCACTCTGGTTAACGTTATAGTCTCGTAACAGGGAATATAGGAGCGTAAGTAGCTTGGAAAAAGAAAAGCAAATTTAGAATATGTTATAGATAGTTTGACGTTCACCCATTTCAACGCAAAATACTCCTTCCAGTGTACATATGATGCAACTACAAAAATAACGAATTCATACCCCTATCGGTATGTGGTCAGGAACGCTGAGCTATTAAGTTTCAACTTAATACGAGCTCGAGTAACCGGATACCTCGAGTACGGATCGGATGGCGAATCCAGTGACTGAAAAAGCGTGTGTTATGGTGCGAGGAAAAAAACCTTCATAACTGCCCGCGTGCTTGGCGCATGTGCTGTGGCCGTATCATTGACATTTACGAATTGATGCGTTCTTCCGGTTTTGAATTTCATTCATTTTCCAAAACGTTTAGGGCTCTGTGCTTTGGCTAAGATTGCGTTACAGCTGTAACGTGCGTGCAACAGCTGCTTTTGAATTGCGCAATGCGGCGCACAGACGGCATCTAGATGAAAGGAAATCTGTACACTGATTCGCTAATCGAATGGATTATAAACGATGCGTTTTATACGTATTGTCTATTTTTAAAGGAAGAAATTACTCGTGTGCCGGACGAACTGGTGCGAAGTTGCGGTTCAGCATTGCATATGCGGCGTGGAAAACGAGGTCGTGCCTACGCTCGTAGACGTTGTTTAAAATTATGAACTTCCGTTCGACAAGATATTCGAAATAACTCTATCGGTTTCGTGCCAATGGCCCTGTGTCGATAATCAATACATTTTACAAAAGCTTTATCACCACCATGATTTACAAGTGAGATTTTTAGGGTAGCTTGGAAAGTACGGTTTTATGTCTTGTTGACTTCTTCAATGTATGATTGTGTGGGGAGAAATTGGTGATTTCAAGTATCCAGTGTTTTTCTAAATTCGACATAATTATAATTTTTCTGGAGAAGTGTTTTGATTGTGAGTTGAATTTTTACCAATTATGCAGGTACATTTTAGATACATGTACTGACAAAAATATGTAGTGATGAGCATAGAGAGATGTGAAATTTTGGCAAGTAATAAATCATCTCTCACATCCACCACGTTTCGAAAAAAATCGAAATTTAGCCAACACCATCTGTACAGAAAGCAAATAATGAGTATAAAACAAATTACTGATATCATCCTAAGGCTTTAAAATTAAAGAAGAAATTTCGACGAAGAAGTATTCCAAAAGAAAAAATTCAATGCGATTGGGCCATTTAGCGTGGAAATCACGTTGCAACTATAAAAGTAAAGACATAAAATTTTATATGTATACTGAGAATTTGAAAGACGAACTATAGAAGGACAATTTCAATAGGATATGAATAATTTTCGGTGCTAAAAATTCAGCTCCACTACGGCATAATGATTATATACGATTTTTTCTTTTGTCTTTCACCAAATTAATTTAGAAGTGGGTACTCCATTGATTTTTAAGAAGTCTTCGAGTCGTTTGATTTTTCCTGCCGTTAACATGGGAAAATAGACCAACGATAACATAGATGTACTATACGTGCTCCAAAGAATGCAATGCACTAGGGTTCACTCTTATCTCCCGCTAGAGAGCGCTGTAAAAAGTAAAATTTTCGCAAGCTCTATTAAGATAAAAAATTTTTTGTAATGATTCATATCGCCATAAGAGTAATCAACTAATCATATTTAATTAATTATGGAAATTAATTTTAAAAAAAATCAGATGTACATCAGGATTATTTTCAAATGAGTTTTTTTATGAAAACGTTTGCTATTACAGCCTACTTCATTTGGGAAGGGGGTCAGGGGAGTTGGGGTCTTCGAATCTTTGCGTTTCAGATCATTTGTCGTCATCTGGCAAATGTCTAACTTTTTATATTTTTCCCTTACGCGTAGCGCCGGTGGGTATTCATGAAATTCGCTCAAACCTTGGTGAGAGACTCTTCTTGAAAATGCAAAAAAGGTACTTTTTTGTTTTTTTGGTAAACTTCAAAATGGCGGATCACACAAATTTTAAGGAGGCTGTAGGAGAAGCAAATGGCTAAAAATTTTCCGTTTTTGATCTCATATGAAAGGGATGAATCACGGACACCAACACTTCCAAATCTTAGCTTCATAAAGTGCATTTATAGGGGAGTTGGAGCAAAAATGCCTTTTTGAGGAAGTTTTGAGTCATGAAATTTCTTGATCCTTCAGTATCTCCTCAACAAGCCAATCTAGAAAGGTCAAACATTGTATGTAGAGTTTGTTGGTGACCAGAATATGACCTCTTGAATTTGGGTCAAAATCGATCCAAAATGTCGGATTATGAAAACTTTGGTACAGTTTGAGGAGCCCCAAATTAGTAAAAATGTAATTAATATAAACTCGTGTGATTATTGGTGATAAGAAGTATACAGTATTCTTAATTCACTTCCATGCATGGATTTGGAGGGAGAAGGAGGGTTTATGGATCTGAAAACGTGGTGGGAGTAGACGAAACAGTGCCGGTTTTAGGATCGCTGCTGGGGGGGGGGGGTAGTTTCATAAGTCAAGTGGTAAAAATGTTAAATTGTTAAATCAATAAAAAGTTGATTTAAACACCTAAAAAAGAAAAAAAAGCTCTTGGGGGTTAGATACACAGACACTCCCCCCCTCCTTAAAACCGGCTATGAGACGAAAGGTCGAAAATTGTTTATTGCGGTGGCATATGATGTAGTGAGCACAGTAAGTAACTTATTCTGATTTTAGCTTCAAAAGTTAATTTGGAGGGGAGTTAATGCATAAAACCTCTTTTGGAGGGGAAATTGCTGCAGGAAATTTCATGAATCTCTCATATCTCATCACCAAATCGGCCTAGAAAAGTCAAACTTCATATATGTGGGATTAGTTGCATCACCATAATATGACCTCTTCAATTTGGGTTAAAATGGATCCAAAAACACGAATCGTAAAAATTTGAGGATACTTTGAGGAGCCTCAAGTACTTATAATTTGAAAAATATGTTTTTATATAATTATTGCATGGCAAGGAATACTACATTTGTTCTAAATTGAACTTCTTAAGTGGTTTTGGAAAGAATAAGATAGGGTTATTCAAACTCTGTATTAGGTGTCCATGTCCACATGAAGCAGGGTTGGGCAGAATCCAAAAAAAAAATGAATCGAATCCGGATCCAGTACAATCATCTTCGAATCAATTTACGAATCACCAATTCCGGCTAAAATGGACGTAAAAAATGAATCGAATCCGAATCACGAATCCACCCATCGGATTAGTGGATTCGAATCCACTTTTCGAATCACGAATTCTTCGTAAATCCAACTTTTTCTTCTGTTCATCTATTACCCACAGTAAAAAGCACGCCTCACCAATGAGAAGGAATAAAAAACGTAGAAAACTCTTTGACTAAAAAAGTAGTTCATTAGAAAAATTCTTTTTGAAAAATGAAAAAATAGGAATATGAATAGGATGCGCGTTCGAAGAAAATCCAGTAACCGGTGACGTTTTCTCCGGCAAGCGCTTATTTTTTTTTGGATTCGTGATTCGCTACATGAATCCTCGGAAGTGAATCGAATCATTTCACGAATCCTTAATGGATTCGATTCCTTAATTCTCGAATTCTCAAATCCACTTTAAAAAAATGGAATCGAATTAAAAATTTCGGATTCGAATCCAATCCTGCCCAACCCTGACATGAAGGGATTAGCAATTTATTTGCAAATAAGAAGCCCCAATTAAAAACTCAGCTCCAGTAATGTGGCATGGCTGCTTACGTTTTTATTAGAGATATTAAGGAATTATACGATTTAACAACGTTTAAATACTTAAGAAATTGAGTTCATGGGCCAGTCCTCGCCCTCTCCTTGCCTATGTCCTTCAATAAAATGTGGTTGACAGAGGTTAAAATAATATAATTGTGATTGGGAAGAACTTATAATCCAGCTTTAAAATTTTAACGTAAATGGTTGATAGTTGAGATATCCGAAGAGTTAATAAAAAGTTTAAATGAACTTTAATCTGGGACGTATATATTTTACGATGAGTGACAGCTCAGACATCGAGAAATCGAATGCATCCTTTTTGTTCGTGAGACTTAGATTTTCAAACTCGAATGTTCAAATAAGTTCGCACATAATTTCAAAAAGATGTAGCAAATATATTGATAATGATTTCGGTAGCAGTATGGCTCCGCAGTAAATTTTCTTCTGTTTTCATTTATGGTTGACAACGACTTGTACGATAGTATTCTACGTAGATTCGTATTTAATATATTTCATAGCGGATGTCACGCGTACGTTTCATTGAAACGTACGTCGTCTTCGTTATAGCATGGCTGTATGGAGAGTGCGTAGTGTTTAGAAAAAGACGAAGAGGAAAGAGAAGAAAAATAATAACGCCATATGGTATCGAGTTCGCTGGCAACGTCGTCGACGCGACCATTATTAATTGGCTTCGTGAAAACTGAAATTTTCAACAGTAAAGCCCGAAGCATTTGTCAATTAATCATGCAGAGAGCGCGAGAAACAAAACTGTGGTAGAAAAATAACGTGTAATTATAACGTCTCGGCTGATAGTTTTAAAAATACTATGGCGTCGATTTAATCGCTGGAGATGGGACAAGGGTGGTGTAATCGATTCGATTGGATTTTTTCCTTTTATAGTTTGAAAAGGTGCGAAGAATAGATTCACTGTGCAGAAAAAAAATGCCAACTCGAGTACATCAAAGTGATTATTTTATAAAGGAAAAATTTAATTTCTGACGACACCGAAGTACGAAAGTATTAAGCTAGCGAGACACAGAGAGGCAGACAACTCGTGTTTTCAATCCTTGCTGACTAAATTAAATTATGCGACGGACTCGCGAATGTTTTTTATGTAGGTTAAGCCGAAACGAATACACCAGCTTGATGCGACTGAGAGACGACATTTTTACGTAATTAGCTTATACACAGCAGCGTACCATTTACTCGCGGTACGTCTACCTCAAGAGATTTCGATTTGGCCGCACCTGTGCAGCGTCTACGCGCTCATTTAGGCGACGACGCTGGATAACCGGTGTATATTTATATTTGCATAAACGTTGTATTTACGTTATACATTTTTAACCATATGTTCGTTTTCATATATTTATAAATACGGATTTCGCTACGACACTGACGGCAACAGCATATGCGACTACCCCAGAGTCGATTGTAATTAGCATTAAACTCTTCGAGTTGGGTTTTTCGATGCAATGTGTTTCGCGTACAGAGTCGATTTCACGGGTTCGAATTTTTTCTGGGTAAAATTTATTACCCTTTTCGCTGAAAATAAGTCCGATGTTTTATGGACTAGGTTGGGTATATGTGACAAGCGTTGGCGTATCGAGTAGACATTTTTCAACCCACTTAAACGTGCTCGTGGCATATGGCGACGGAAGTGTGAATTTTGTAACTAGCTGAGATGCTTAGGTACGTTATATTGTGTGAATTGCCGGACGGTACCGTTAATGAATACTAATGATGTGTTATTAATATGCAATGTAAGCTCTCCTACTGGCGATATATGAGCCTAATTTTTTAATTGCGTTCTTTCCCTTTTCAATTCATGCGGAATTATTGTTGGGTATTCTTGAGCTGTACCATCACTTATCACGCGTTTGGCGAGTTAAGTAAATGATTGCCAGTTTCGTAATAGCTCCGTGGTAATAAAATGGCCGGATAATTTAACCGTCGTATTACCTACGACGAAGGTTATTTTTATTATTAGTCTGTCTGTTACTTTGAGTCGTGTTGACAAGTTGTGATGGAAAAACTTTCGATTTTAGCTTTTGTAAAACAATACATCCCTTAATACGAGCAAATTCTCGTGTTATTTGCTAGAATAAATCAGAACTGACTCGACGGTAATCGATGAACGAATTGAATTGGTATAACGGGTGTAATGGTGAGATATAACGGTACTTAAAACTGGTTGAACTAGTTTATTAAAACCAGTCTGACGTATTTAATAAACAAATATAAACGGGTTTAATAAACTTCGAATCGGTTTAACTGGTTAGTTGAAGTGATTACCTCGATTGTCGAAGTGGTTTGAAGAATCTAACGTAGAGTCGATAATTTTGGTAAATTTCTGAATTCGCTTTGATTGACGTTTCCAGGCAATTTTTGCATTGAAATTCGTACCTAATTTTGTTTGACATGAGATATATGATATTCGACGTAAATGTAGTCTTTTATAGTGCCCATCTTGAATTCGTAATTCTGTTGTGATTCCAGGATACAGGATACAATCATTGATAATCGCTCGTGAAAATGATGGCCAGCTACACCCATCAAAACGACAGTTGCAATACTCAGCGAGCCGAGTTGAACTTGCCGAGTCCCGATGGCCAAGAAGACCCTGAGACGCTTTTAAACGCGTGGCTAGGCGAATTAGATACTTTAACAGCGGTAAGTGATTATTGTAGTCAGTTGAATTACATAATTTTGCTGGTTAGGAAGCCACAACATGTAGAAATTACAGATCTTCAGTGAATTTGATGGAGGGTTGGAAGCAGAATATGGAAAGAGAAGATTTTGAGTGAACTCGAGTGCATTTTAAGTTCACTAATGAAGTTTACTGAACTTCATTATATTTTCTTCATGCGATATCGGACTGAAGCTCACTATTTCGGAAAACTTGAATTTAGATTTTTTTAGCGAGCACAGTTTTTTTTTTATATGAACTTGAACTTCGAAGAAATCAGTTCTTCGCGGTGACCTTGAACTTGAGCCGAAGTTCAATTTTTTTCAAGAGAAATTGCCCTGAACTTCACAGTGAACACGAACTTGAACTGAACTTCACGGTGAACGCGAACTTGAACTGAACTTCACGGTGAACGCGAACTTGAACTGAACTTCAAAAAATTTTCAAATGAACTTGAACTTTAATGCGCAGTTTTGGGTGAACTTGAACTGAACTTCAAGATTTTTTTCGAATGCACTTCAATTTGAATCCACATTTCTAGGTAAACTTGAACTTGAACTGATGCTCGAGATTTTTTTCATATGAACTTAAACTTGAACTAGGGCTGAAGTTTAGTTTTTCACAGCAAATATGAACTTGAACTGAAATTCAATCGTTTTTCAAAGGAAATTGCACTGAACTTCAGTTTTTTACAGTGAACATGAACATGAAGTGAACTTCAATATTTTCGGATGAATTTGAATTTGAACTTGAACTGAACTTCAGTTTTTTTTTTCGAATCAGCTTGAAGTTGAATCCAGTTTTATAGGTAAAAATTTAACTTGAATTAATTTTTTTTTCAAGTGAAATTGCACTGAACTTCAGTTCTTTTTTTCGAATCAACTTGAAGTTGAATGCAATTTTTTAGGTAAAAATTTAACTTGAATTAATTCTTTTTTTTTTCAAGTGAAATTGCGCTGAACTTCAGTTTTTTTTGGATGAACTTGAATTTGAATTTGAACTGAACTTCAGTTTTTTTTCGAATCAACTTGAAGTTGAATCCAATTTTCTAGGTAAAAATTTAACTTGAATTAATTTTTTTTTCAAGTGAAATTGCGCTGAACTTAAGTTTTTACGAATCAACTTGAACTTATATTTTATTTTCTGTGTAAACTTAAAACTTGAACTGAAGTAGATTTTTTTAAAATTCACTTGAACTTGAACTTGAATTTAATTTTTTTTTTTCAAGGAAATTGCACTGAACCTCTATTTTCCCCTCAGTGAATATGAACTTAACTTGAATTCACATTTTTGGGTGAACATAAACTTGAACTGAACTTCAATTTTTTTAAATGCACTTGAACTTGAACTGAACTTCAGTTTTTTTTTTTTGCAAATCAACTTGAACTTGAATCGAGTTTTCTAAGTAAACTTAAGCTTGGAATCGAGTTTTTTTTTTCTAGGGAAATTGCACTGAACCTCGGTTTTCCTTCAGTGAATATGGACATGAACTGAACTTCAATTTTTTTTTCAAACGAAGTCGAATTGAACATCAATTTTCTCAGATGAATATGAACTTCAACTTGAGTAAATTTCATTTTTTCCTAATAAACATAATGGTGAACATGAACCCAATTTTCTGTATGGACTTGAACTTTAACTTGAAATGAATTTCAGGTTCCCTCTCCCCCCCCCCACCCAAAAAAAGAATTGAACTTCAATTCATATAAACTTCAGTTTTTTCTAATAAACTTGAAATTTAACTGAACCCAAGTTTTTTCAACATAGCTGGACTCAACTTAATTTTGTAAAATGAACTTGAGCTGGGATTGTTTTAGCAGCTTGTGAATACGATTTCGACGTATTGATATTAGGCAGTGTGTTATTAGAATGAGATGGAGGGTTACGGGTGAAGATAAAGGCTTAGCGATATCATTATCTACTATCGGTCTGTAGTCAGTACCGGTTTTCGAAGTGCTAGCCATGATGCTTGGTTATCCTGCAGGAAAAATCCTGACAGGAGCAGTAATTAAGTTATTTGCGGCCAGTAATTAGTACCGTGTAATGAGTCAAATAAAAGAAATATACAACCGAGTATCGGCGAAAGTTTACATACCACAGGGGTTTAATCCTATGCAACAAGACACCGCAGAAACAGAACGAAGACGGAAACACGCGTAAAACACGACCTTTCAGGTACTCCGAACTCGAAAAACTCATTTTTTTTATTAATTTAATTGAATTAAATAGATTTTTCATTCAAATCATAATAAATTTAAAAAAAAAATTTAATTTAATATTTAAAAAATAAATTAAGTTATAAAAGGAATGGACACATTTTTGGCTAGAGTACAATTAAATTTTCGGTTTTCTGTGGCTGTTTGATTTTTGAATGTGAGCTATAATTTGAAATTAGTTTTTTTATTTTGTTTTCCGAATTCTGTAGGCGCTCGTTATGTGAAAAATTTCCAATAAGCACACATTTTCCTTCCTTGACTCATCGTGTCAAATGCACTTGTACGATGATGCCATCGGAAGAAATTGATCTTCGAAGCTTTTTCCTTCTTCCGTGTAATAGGTGTAATTAAAAGGCAGAATAATTGCCTATATTCGAAATTGAAGGAGCTGCAGCGCATTAAAATGTTTGTTTAGGTAATGTATTAACTATCTCTAATGTACGACTGTAATCAAGAAGTTTCGGTTAGAATGAGTAAAATGACTTTCTTTATCACACGTCAAGCGCAGTTTTCATTTCCTATGTATACATAGATCACATACGCTCAGAGCGTTTGCTGTCTGTCTCGAGAAATAATATAATACCGAAGGTATCTTTATATTTGTCGGAACACTTTGCTTCTATATTTTACGTATATCTTGATTTTATTACTATATTTGCCTCCATTCGTGAAAATTGAGCTCAAGGTTTCCTCGAAATTTGAAACAGCCGTCATTTCACGTTGATTTTATCTGAAGTTTAATAATTGATATTTTCATTCCTTCTCCGACTTCTGGTTTACAAATTTGACTTTGTTTTGAAAACTACACTTCAAAAAGTATAGATAATCAGGCCGCAGGTGTCGCGTTTCCATTGATCGGCCATGGGATTGTTTAATGCGTCGCAGGTGCGCGTTAATTTTCGATAATGTTATAACATGCGAGTTACCCGTGTTACGCGGTTTCGCAAATATTCAAACATAACGAATCATCGATGTTATAAATTTTCGCACCTCATTAACACCACTATCGTCGCTCGCCGGTGGTATCGTCGATGCGGAAATGGAAAATACGAATTATAAATTTATCGTAAACATTTCACGATAACTTCGTGTTATGATAAGACGATTTTATACGAAGGGGGAAAAAAAGGTAAGAAAAACATTCGCCTACGTTGTTGCCAACGTGTAGACGAACCGACATTGTGGTAATCGATATTACATGTATTTAACTATACGGTAGCGAAATCGCATCGGTTAATTCGCGAGAATAAGGAATACTATGGACGAATTCGCGGTATTGTATGTTTGCGTGGATGGCGAATTTTCTGCGAACGTACAATCCGCGTTACCTTTACAAATAAGCGGAAATAACATGGCTGCGAGTCGAGCTACAACTGAGGTGAAATCTCGTCATCGGGGAGATTTTTATAATCACTGCGAAGGGCCTGAAGCGTGCCATATTCGCCGCTCGTCGGGTATATAACTCACCCTAGGTTTGAAAAAGCTAATTAACAGTCATGGATGTAATCGGTTCGTTGGTACATCTGTTTTGGGAGTTTTTAACCATAGATTCGGGTACAGCAGTACAGGGTTCGTTCATTTCCTGTACGTCGTGCCTTCTTCACCCCGATATTCCAGAATGTCGTATACGAAATCTCGACATGGAAGGAAGTAGCGTTTCCTTCGGTACAAGTCAGAATCTATGTGCGTATTACGTTTCCTGTAAGTCGCGGTAATATTTAGTCGAAATTATCGGGTACTTTCTTCAACTCGTGCGAACGCGATTCTCAAGTTTTTTATGGTCGTCGGTGGCCCATGATGTGGATGGCTTTAAATTATACGTGTTTGGGTGTACTTACGTGGTCATTTATGGATTGTCAAGTACTTATTTCACAAAATAAACAGTCTTGAGGAAATAACGATTTAATTCGAAATACCAGAGATACTTATTCACCGTCCTCGTTGTATTTTGCACCCCAATGGAATGTCGAACTATTGGAACGTCAACCAGACTGAATATTATGGTACGAAATATCCTCACTTGAATGCACACCCATCAGTATATCAAGGTAAACCAAAACGTGTCTAAATCCTCATACCTATTAAACTATCAAATTTAGCGTCGAAAAAAAATTCAGTCGTTTGGTAAACGATAAAAATAACCATACGAGTTACACACACTCGTATAATATGTGCTTTATCATCTTACGAAAATGTACGACATGCACATGCTCATTGCCCATATAAACGTTGTCATTCATGATTCCACAAATTGCCAACAATAAGTTATCATTGTAATCGTTACATAATTACGTTCAGTGTACCGTGTTAGTGACGTGATTAATAATGCTAATATTAAACGTGAAGTAGATTTTTTTCTTTTCGAACAACATCTTTCCCACGTAATGTTATCTCGTTTAAATTTATCGCGAAATGGGGTTCGTGTGGAAATTAAGTCATTTTTCAGGCAAACTTAATTGTAAAACTCGACTGTTTTTACGATTCTGTTAGACAAAGTCATCAACATTGGAGTAATTTTTGGAGGGGGGGGGGGGGGTAGGTATACAATTTTTTGGTTGAATGCATACACTACTCAGGCGGACATTTTTAAGACTATTTTATATTACGCATTTTTTTTATATGTAATTTTTTTTTTAATTAGGAAACTAGATTCATTTTAATTTTTATTGCAAAAAATTTGAAGTCTTGATTTTTGAAGAAAAAAAAATGCATGCAGTTCTCAAAAAATAAAAAAAATAATCATATCGAATTTTTATGACGTCATTCTGCGAAAAATATTAATAGATGTTTCGGAAAACAAAAAATTGAAGCATCGAAATTGTGGGAAAAATACGATTTTTGCTTTATGCCGCGTTTCCAGAAAAACTATGCAATCCTTGAGGATCTTTTTGAAAAATTTTTATTCAGGAGTGCCTGGTTAATGATTTAATGCAAGGATTTTGTGAAATTCCTATTTCATCTCAACAACTGTTCAACTTTCTCGTAATTTTTGTCATGTTACTTCAGTCAATTCCATAAAAACCACCACTAAACTAAAATTTCACAAAATCCTGCCATTAAATCATTGACCAGGTACTCCTGAATAATTGTCATTAAAAAAGATCCTTCGTGGTTGCATAGTTTTTCTAGAAACGGGACATAAAGCAAAAATCGTATTTTTCCCACAATTTTGATGTTTCAATTTTTTGTTTTCCAAAAAATGTATTAATATTTTTCGCGGAATCTCATCATAAAAATTTAATATGATTTTTTATTTTATTTTTTGAGAACTGCACGCATTTCTTTTTTTTTTTTAAATCAAAACTTCAAATTTTTTGCAAAAAAAATTAAAATGAATCTATTTTCTCAATTTTTTAAAAAACTTTACATATAAAAAAAAATGCATGCGTAATATAAAAAAATCTTAAAAATGTCTGCCTGTGTACTGCATGCATTTAACCAAAAAAGTTTATATCCAATCCCCTTCCCCTCCCCCTTAAACGACGGAATGAGCTATTTGATAATTTTTTACATATCTTTTCGTGTAATTTCTTTGCGTTTCGTTGAAAACTTGAACGAAGGCTTTTGTATCTTTGTGGCCTTGATTACGAGAATATTAAACGTAGTATAATTTTTCTTATTATGTTTAAAACATATGGAGCAATATATCTTATCATCACGTATTTTATTAATATTTACTGAAATTTTTAATGAAATGTTTTTTGCATATTATTGGGAAAAAGCCAAATAGGTTCAAGATGAAATTTTCCAGTTTCATAAGATGGCCAAATACGATTACGAAAAATGGCGTGAGTGAATTCATTTCAGTACACTACTTTATTGTGCTTATTGACATGAAACACTATACGATGAGGTGATAAATATTTTGAATTGTTTGTTGTTTGAAATGTCTTACAGTATTGGAAATGAAATTATTCTTAAAATTTCGGCCATCGTGTATTTTACAATAAAGTTATACCATATAGTTACTTTCTGTAAGCCAAAAATCATTATAAAAATCCAAGTTTTTCATTTCAAAAGATGGCTAAAAAATCTATATTATGAGAAATGAACTCAGGTAAGTCCTAAATTAAAATATCTAATTTCTGCAAATTGAAATGTACTCTGTAAGGGGTGGGAAGTGGGGACTCTCTAATAAGGGAACCTTCGAAACTTTGAATAATCGATTTCTATCGAATAAGGAAGTTTAATGGAAGACATATCACCTGATAACTTCACAACAAAAATTTCAGCTGCTAAAGTTGGGGCTGGAGCCTCCTAGAATAACGATGGATTTGGGCACATGACATTATTTTCATCGCCAAAATGCTCGTAATTTCGCCACAAAAATTTCAGATGCCAAATTTTTATTATGTGGGGGGAGGGACTTGGCGCGATCAGAGTTTCGAAAACTAGGTAAAATAAAGAAAATCATGAAAATTACGAAAAGAAGCATAATGTTGTACGAAATGAAGGGAAATAAAGTACATTTATTAGGGAAATACCCACAATTAGAAAACACTATGAATTCCCCCCCCTCCCTCCCGAGAGGGTATTCGGTTTTGGAAAAATTCTATAACTCGGCTAGTTATAAACATCGGTAGCTAAAACTGCCTCTAGACTGTTTGTTGGAGCGATATTCGACTGAGTTACGCATTTTTGATCGATTTTAGAATTCACACCCAGTGTGTGAATTTTGGTGGGGATTAATTTTGGAAAAAGTTTTAACTCGGTTGAAGGGAAATAAAATACATTAATCAGAAAAAATCCCACAGTATTGAAAAACACCATGAAAACTCCCTGAAGGGGGTACATTGTTCGAAAAATGCTATAACTGGCCTCCATATCAACTTTGGCTGCTAAAATTATTTTGACGATATTTAGCCTAATTATAGAATTTTTCGAAAAATAAACCCTCTATCAAAATATACGTAAGGTGCGTGAATTCTTAAATCGATCAGAAATGGGTTAAATCAGTTGAATATCGTGCCAATAAAAGGTACATGCAGTTTTAGAGGTAAGTTACAGCATTTTTCGAAGAATGAACCCTCCCTAGAGGGTTTTCATAGTGTTTTTCAGCTATGGGATTTTTTCTGATGAATGTATTTTATTTCCCTTCATTTTATACTTAATTGTGGTTTTTTTGTAATGTTCATGATTTTCGCCATTTTACCGAGTTTTCGAAATTTTGTCCGCTCTTAACCCCCCCCCCCCTCAATTGAAATTTTTGTGGTGACATTACGAGTATCTCAGGATGAAAATAATACCATATGCCCAACCCCACCGTTATTGTATGAGGCGCCAATCCCCTTTAAAGATATGAAATTGGTGTACTTTTTTACTAAAAAATGCCCAAAGGAAAGTAATTTCTGGATACATTGATCAAGGGTACCACCCTAAATAACATATATGTAATAAAAATTTTTTTCGTTTAGCTGTAATAATATAATCCCAAGGTGGTGAAAACCTTCGTAAATTGTGTTTTCGGCACGTATCTCAGTGAATATATTTTGATATTTTTTATCCAATAAAAGATATTTTAAGAACCTTTGAAGGTTTTCAAATAAATTTAAAAAATTTAACCATCTGAAAATCAAAAAACTGCCCATAAAGTTTTTTAAATTTTTGGATTACTGAAGATTACCGATGAATTACCCAAAACTTAATTTTTTAAACTTTTTAATAACAATAAAATTTTTTGAATTTTTGACTCCATGATAGGCGATGAAAATATTGACTTGGAAGGGTGAATTTTTTTACGTACAGTTTTGGTCTTTTTGCAACTACCAAACACCAAATCCGATTAATTTTTGAAAAAAAGCAAAAATCGTTCCACTCTAATATTTGAGCCTCCTTTCCAGTTGGTTGTAAAATTTTAAGAATTTTCCATCACGCGTGTACTTATTCGTTTAAGTTTCCTACGAGTGTAAAGAATAGAACCTTGATTCTCATAATATTAAAACTCAATCCGCGGAAATTGAATCATCGCATCGTTGCATTATAGCACCGTAGCCGAGTTTCGTAAATAAATCCAAACATTATGTTATTTTTAAGAGACCGTAATTTTTTTCATAAATATTGCCAATACCCGTGTTCGTTATAACCTTAAACCAAATCAAAGAAAATTTTAGTGCTATAAAGACGAAGAAGTCTGCACTTATGCAGCCTTCTTTTCCACCATTTTGGAAAAATTAATTTATCAAAAAATGATGTTGCCCAATTTATGGCAATTAGAATACTTTTCTATCCTTTGCTAAGGTGTTTTTTCGCTTGTGATCTGTGATAGACCAGATTGTTGAGAAGTTAGATTTTGCGATTTGCTGATGCTTTAGCATTTCATGTACATTTTCTAAAGGACGATGACTCGAATATTATGAGCGTTACGAAGAAAGTGAATATTATATAATTTGTTGAAAATTGAATGCTCTTTTATTAGATACTAAGTTCGTTGCGAGCAGTTGTATAGTCGAGTAGCGTAGCCAAGATCTTCTCATTGGGGGGGGGGGGATGTCAGAACTTCCAAGTCAATTTTGAAAATATTTTTGCAAAGCATAGTATATCTCGGAAGGGAGGGGTGTTTAAAAACAGAAAATAGCGAACCTAAAAATATGATTTTAATACAGATTATAAAATTCAAATAACAGTAAGTGAAGAGATTCTTTACTACACGAGTAAATCGAATTCTAGACTGTAAAGTAAAATTAATATGACAACCTATAAAATGAAATATTAATCAAAATTAAGATTGGTAAGGAAATTAAAAATAATGAAGATATTATTAACAATTTTTTTCTAAAATTTCTGACCTTATGGTGGTCCAAACCCCAGAACCACCTCCCTCCTTGGCTACACCACTAGTATAGCCTAGTAAATCTAAACCATATGAGGATCTTTCCCTGCAGAAATTTCCGTAGCCCATGGAGAGGTTGGAACCCCTCAAAAAATGGATTTTTCACTATATCTCCTCAAAGTTTGATCCTATGGCAAAAATGGTCCAATGCAATTTTTTTCTGCACTAAATTTCCAACAACTTTCATAGGGACATTTTTTTGCTACAACCTATAGATGAGGAGTTAGGGGTGTTTGAAAATGAGATACTTTAGGGGCTTCGTTGCAGCTGATGTGTGACATTATGCATGCGAATTAAAAATGCATATATCACGATTTGTGACCCTATACCAACCTAATAATGGTTCTGTGGAGGTCTCAGCCCTCTCCCCTCGCACCTAATGCGTACCTACCCAAGTATGAATGTTTTCATGCTAGTAAAACTACATAATTATGTATAACACCTTCCATCTACAATTCTACATACAAAGTTGATGTTGGTCATAGCCCCTTCTCCTCGCTCACATGCATATACAGTTACATAAGATACATTCAATTCGGTATTATGATAGGTTTGCTTTATCTATAAAGAAAAATAATATCTTGAAAATAAAGGAAAGGAAAAATCCTGCTCAAAATGGTAATGAGACCCATGCTAGGTCCTCTAATTTTAGTTTAGTAAAACGAAAAATATACAGACTAATTTTTCCCACATGCTGACGAAGAAACGAATAATTAAAATCTACGACTACGGTGTCGATAACCGCGTATTCCACGGATCTGTATACGCGACGAGGTTGACATCTCGTAAATACCAGTAGTTAGTTTTCTGAAATAGGCGCCCGTATTAGCGTACATACAACGCTTGTTTATTTGTAAACAAAAAAAGTAAAAAATATGCGTTCAAGGTACAATAACGTTGATTTCAAAACTGCACTCGAAATATACGATGAAGTTTGAACACGACTACGTGTATATTCCACGTGAAGTTAACGTATGAAAATTTTTTTCGGGTATGGCGTGCTCGAGAGAAATTCCATTTCTTAATGGAATGTAATTCGTGGACGTTGCAACGGTATACGTTGGTGGTTATTTAATTCATTTATTAAAAGAGTAATATTACCGTAGAGCGGCTACGTAGTACGTATTACAAAAGATTCCTTTGTTGGAAATTTTCACGTCGAGTGTGTTTCGCTGCTATACGATCCGCGTATTTGTGATAGTGACACGAGTAAATCGTTACGATGCGGGCTTCGAGTGGAAAATTTTGAAGAATAAGTTCGGTCGCAGCTGTGTTTTGGAAATTAATTCGTAATTTGTATTTTTTCCCTACCTGTATCAATTTGGAGATGGAGTTATGATGGTAATAGTATTTTGTTTATTTTTAATGAAAAAAAAAAAAAAAAAAGGTGTTGTGCGCTGTATATGAGTGGTAAATGAAATGGGTATGTTTTGATGATTAGATTTCGATACCGCTTTAAATTTAGATTCAGTGAATCAGTATTTGAAATTACGAAGAGAAATGTTCGGGAAAACCGCGAATGATGAAGATTAAGTCGACCTTTGATTGTACGGTATATGGGTGGGTAGTGGTACGTACGAAGATACACGTGCGAAGGCTGCGTTCCCTACGATAGTGCGAAGGTATTTTTGACTTCTGGTAAGTATATAGTAAAATTAAGAACTTGTTTTTGTTTCGATGTTCGCGGTATTTTGAATGTTGAATTGCGACGAGGATATTTGGGCGTTCATCGCGAACGAAATTTCACCATGAAACAAAATAAATACAGAGCACTATCGATTTTTTTTTTGTTTGTCATCACAGATTTTCATTTTGATAATATCATTTGTGTTGTATATTTTTTTCAATAAAGAATTTTTGAAAAAAGTATATCATCAATAAAATTATTGTTAATTAAAATTTTAAACAATTAACATTTTTAGTTTTTTTTTTTAATACATTAATTTCAGAAGTGAAAAAAATTTTTAGTTTGAAATATCGTAATTTTTTTATAAATAAATTTATATATATAATATTGATTATTATTACAATCTAAAATTGATTTTTGGAAAATAGTTACTACAAAACAAAAATTTTTACATCTAATGATTTTTCATTGAAAATTATGAATTTACATTTATATAATAATAGTAATAATGATGATAATAATAATAATAATAAATGATGACAAAAAAAAAGTAAGAAAAATGAAATTAAACTATGTACTCTCTATTTTCTCAGAGTCGAATTAGGTAAATGAAAGAAAACATTTCAACTTTGGGTAGATCGTACAGTATTCATAATAAATGTATGAACTTTTGAATCCTTATTTTGTTATTTCTTTAGTACACGTATCGAACTTATATTCTTTGAACCAATAGAGTATCGTACATTCAAAAAAATTTGGATTGTGCCTGTAATTAGGACAAATATTTAATTATGATTTTTGTGGTCCTAAAATCGACTTTTATGAGAAAATTTTGGAAAGTAAAATTTGTTGTATGATAAATGTACTCAGAATATTTAAATTATTCGCCCCCAGCCCCGCTTCCACATTTGAGAATTCTTCAATTAGAGGACCTCAAAATAGTTCTGCGAGTAATTTCGCAGGAGTGTGGAAATTTTGAATTTTTTAATAGAGCTTGAGTCACTGATGAAAAACACCGAAGTTCCACAATCTGTAAAACTAAATTCACTGAAAATTGTCGTCAAGCCTCTTCAAATTTTGAAAATTTGCAATTTGAGATTTTTGGCGGGATCAGATCTCGAATTTTCGATTCAGAGGCAGATATTCGTGACATGTCCGGTTGTCCACCCTTCGCAAAAATATTGGAGAGTGTTTTTTCCAACAACGTAATAAATTAATAAATGCTTTCATCGATTTACATTGTTTTATTTCCCCCCTCCCACCCCTCTTTCATGGACTTGAATTCCATTTTATTGTAAAAATGTTCCTTTTAAAATTTTGATTTCAAGCAAAAAAAAATTGATATATTTTTATGGCAGGGACTGCATGAGTTATATCACTGTTTTAATAATAATAATAATAATAATAATAATAAAATAGAAATAAAACAAAATAATTACAAAATACATGTGATATATCCACTCGAATGGTGTGGGGAAAAATCTTCCCATTTCGAATTAATTTTAATACCTCATTTTTTCTTAGAGGAAAGTATTTTTTTTAATATTTTATTTTATGAAATAATATTTCATCATTAGGATCTATTATATCAATTTAATTTAATTCAATTTTAATTTTAATTGAAAGTTCGATAACTAATAGATCAGTAATTTTTCGATTAACATTTTTGGTATTGAGTGACTTATAAATTCACTAAATTTAAATCATACTTTAAAAAAAATCTGTTGGATTCCCCCCCCTTAAAAAAAGAAAAATGAAGAATATGCGGCAACACCCATCACACGTAAATTCACAAGAATCGATTTATCAATATTACAATAATTCAGTTTTTTTTTTTTCGTTTACGTCCATAAAATCTTGATAGGTTTTTTGTAATTATAACGAATTTTTTGGTGTTCGATGAAAAAAATAAAAATTGTAAATTTCAGCCAATATGATTTTTGCTCCCCCTCTCCTCTAGGTATAAATTTTTTTATGTGATTACTCATGTCACTGGTTAAATTCACAAGAATCGATTTATCAATATTACAATAATTCAGTTTTTTTTTTTTTCGTTTACGTCCATAAAATCTTGATAGGTTTTTTGTAATTATAACGAATTTTTTGGTGTTCGATTAAAAAAATAAAAATTGTAAATTTCAGCCAATATGATTTTTGCTCCCCCTCTCCTCTAAGGTATAAATTTTTTTTATGTGATTACTCATGTCACTGGTGAGCAATAATCCAAAAATCTTATGATAATAATTTTTGTGTAATTGATACTTTCTTTTATCTAAGCTACTGTGGGCTGAGACTTGGAATTATTTTTTTTATCAAGGGTTCAAGTTCTGTTCCAAAATTCAAATCGTTCATATTTCCTCTAGAGTAATCAAAATCAACTTTGAGGCTTTTTAATTCGAAACTGCCTCGAGTAATTCTTCACATCTAGCTGAATAATGAATTTAATTTACTCGCAATATTCTCTATTCTCACGAGTAGTATAAAGGAACAAGTAGGTATATAACTTCATTGCTAAAATAGGTTTTACCTATCTTTCGGTCTACATGAATGCAACAATTTAATGAAAATTAGCATAAAATATTTGTACGAATTCTGGGAACTAGAAGGTAAACGTATATTTTCGACAAAAAATAAATGAGTAAAAAATAAAAAACAAAATTGCTAAAATTTTCTCTTCTTTTTACAATGTAGACAGAATGTTCAGCCGTTTAGAATATTAGTAGTATTTGTTTGCAAAGAGTAAATCGACTAATCAGCATTGACTACTTTTCAATATTACTGTAATTCAAAATGATGATGTAAGAATTTATATGTAAAGTAACGCAGTGCGGAGAAATCATTGCTATTACAACCATTCTTTTATTCCATACAGGTAACAACGTGTCGAAAAAATCTAAGTCATTAAGTAGTGTTAAGAACAATAATCTGAGCGTGTGTTGAAAAAAAAATCATGAAATAAAAATTATTGAAAATAATTTTAAATAATTTTGTAAAGCCAGTTGGATGATAAAACAACGAAAGCTTGACTAAATAAAAAAAAAAAAAAAATACGTGGAGCAAACGATAGATCTGTATGAACAATTAAGCATTATCCTACGATGCCTATTGCCTCTTCCAAGTAGTGTAAGAATTCATTGAAGCGAGAAACAGTCGCGAAATCGTAACCACGATGCGTACACCGTACGTCGATCCTATTATTGAATGAAACACCGCGAGTAATTACTCATTGCGCGCTCGACGAATGATTCATCGACTCGCGAATCGAAGTGGAAACATTGTTTGGTGAGTTTGTATTCGAAACTCGCTGGAGTCACCGAATTTCAAAATCTTCAGCATCGCGTAAATCGTGCTTTCTCTGCTGGAAACGTGTAGATTTCGATGATCTCGACGCACGTGTTCTTCATTAAAAGCAATAATAAGCGGATACTACTTTAGAAGTGTAGAAAGGCGAAGGCGCGGTGTCTAAGATTTGGGGTTTTTTCGAGACTGATTCGTAAGAGCGACGAAGAGAGACGTACGGGTAGGAACGAATTGTGGCGTCTTCAAAAAGCGATTAATGGGCTCGTAACACCTGGCTAGCATCACTCGGCCCGAGCCAAGATACGGTCGTGACGCGCGCCACCTGTCTCAAGTCGTGTGCAGCTGCCCTATCCCAATAAATAACGCGACCGGCGACGGACGCGAGCGACCCATCCTCGAGTGGAATTTTTAATCAGACCTGAGGTTTCTTCAATACCGTTGCGTGACCTAAGGCGGTAGCCGAATGGTTTTTCGGATTGCGACGTATTAATAGCATGAATAATGGTGTCGTGTCCTCGACGGGATATTCATTGTCGCTTTGATCGGAAGGAGGATTTGCTTGTTTTTGGAGGTTTTGTCGAAGTGATTGTGAAGAGTTGACGTCTTGGAGTGCCACTTAGGGGGTTGGAGGACCAAGTTTTCGGTAGTAAAGGCGAGAAGTTGAACAATAATCAACATTTGAACATTTGGAGTCTATTGAAATATTGGTCAACTATGTGGTTTTAATAAGAGGTATATATGATGTACTCAACTTGTGTAATAATTGATTATGTACATTGATATCGACTCCAAATATTATTATGAAGCCTACTCATATTTTGTATGGTATACCAAATTACCGAATTTCACTACTAGCGAAAGAAAATTAAAAAAAAAATAAAGAAATCGAAAATAATTGTGATATTAAAAAAAAAAAAAAAAAAAAAAAAAACGTAAAAAAAACAGAAATCGATCGCAAAAAGTCATTAAAAAGAACAGAAATTTCAAATACTTATACGAGAAATTTCAAACTCCATTGTTAGTGTAACACAGGGAAATTTTGAGTAACATTGACCTTGAGTTTTTCAACTACACCCTAACACGCAAGATTAGCGTTTGCTGTGTAAACAATGTAGAAATTAATAATTGGCTTTCTAATTAATTTTTTGAAATGTTCACGACAGTATTGTTTTTTTCGAATAAGTTTCTGGAAAATTACTGATATTTTTAGTTTTCCACGAATAATTATTGAAAATGTTGTGTGAAGAACCACTTTAAAAAATTACCGTATATATTCGAGAGCATTCTTTACAACATAGATAGGTACCTATCTTCATGTTAACTTGGGAATCGAAATAAGAATTTTAATTTAACAAAATTTCCAGTGGTGTGTAACGATAATATATTTTGGAAATTTTTCGTGGTCTATCAACGATAGGAATATGTGAGGTACAGTACGATATTAAACATGTAATGTAATATTACTAGTTGAGAAATAGTAGATGTGGAGGGTGAGAGAGGGGAAATGTTGAAAAAAGGTACAAAAAGTGTGAGGAAAATTAGTTGTTTTTTTTTTTTGTTTTCCTCGAATAATAAATTAATAAATGAAAATACTCTGTTAAGTAGGACTTTAAAAAATTGCTAAATTAATTAGAGTACATCCTTCACATCCCCATAATTACCTAGGTATCGAAATGAAAAATAGTGAAATGAAAATAAATCGCTTTATTGGCGAGTTTTCAACTTTAAAACGATAGCTATTACAGGCTACCTAATTTAGGAAGAGGGTTGGGGAAGGGTGGGGTATCAAATGTTTGCATTTCTGATAATTTGTAATTATCTGAAAAATATCCAACTTTTTGATATACCCCCATGTGTAGCGCCGGCGGATATTCATGATATTTGCTCAAAATTTGGTGAGAAATTCTTCTTGAAAATGCAAAAGAAATACTTTTTAATTTTTTCGATGCATTTCAAAATGGCGGATCACTCAAATTTTGAGGCAGGCTGGAAAAAGCGAATAGCTTAAATTTTTCATTTTTGATTTCATACGAAAGAATGAGTCACGGACACCAGCATATCCAAATTTCAGCTTCCTAAGGGCATTTGAAGGGGAGTTAGAGCAAAAAATGGCTTTTTGAGGAAGTTTTGAGTCATGGAAATTTCTTGAATATTCCGTATCTCCTCACCAAATCTATGTAGAAAAGTGAAACTTTGTATATGGGGCTGATTGGTGATCAGATTATGACCTCTTGAATTTGGGTGAAAATGGATCCAAAATGGCGGATTATTAAAATTAAAGTAGAGCTCAGGGCCGACCCAGTGCCAATTCGGACCCTTTGACAAGGTGAATTAGGGTCCTTATGATTTTTTTCGAATTCTAGGATTTTGATCGGCGTGTTAATGGGCCGGGCCCGTGGCAATTTGCCCCCTTGCCCCCCTCTCGGTGGCCCTGGAGAGCTTTAGGAGCCTCAAATTAGTATAAATGTAAATAATATGAACTCGTGATTATTGGGGATAATATGTTATTGGAGGGAAGCAGGAGGGGTTTTCGACCTCAGAAGACCCTGTTAAAAATTCAGCTCCAATAATGCGGCGTGGCTGCTTACGTGGTTTTTTTTTTAATTAAAAATTAATATTATTATTTTAACGCGATATATCTCAATCCCATCATAATTTTGAGTTGGCAAATATCACATTTTTTACCAAATTATAGTTAATTGAATATTTACCACCCAAAGAGAACAAGAAGTTTTATTATTTTTCTTCAACTCGAGTTCTCAATGACTTCGAAATATTTATCGGCACCTTTCAACCAGCCCTGAGTGGAACTGTTGAGGGCGAAATTTTTGGGAACTCATCTCACTATATGTACACTTCGATTAATTCCTTTCAGGGCAGAGAAGAGCCAAATGTTCAGCCCACTAATGAAAATTTTGAAAAAACTAACGAAAAAAATTCGGATTAGAGTTGTGAAAAATTTAAAATTTAAAATTTAAATTTCTGGAACCTGTTGGAAATCCGGGTGCGGGGCAATCTGCCCTTTGTTTCTGCTTCTTCCTGCCCTGATTTATTTTACATGGAAACTTTTTATTCATTCTTCGATCACAACTCTCGTGTCCTTCGACCACATTATCTCGAGCATGGTGCTTGACTCATTGCGTATGATTACATGGAGATACCTAATCACAGTTAATCACAGCCTAGTGATCGCTGTTAATCAACGACGTTGAGCCAAAGTGCAATATTATAACGGAACGTAGAAAAAAATCCCGATTAAAAAAACTTCTGTTATTCGTTCGTAATCAGTGTCAAGTTGGCATCTACGTAATATGGTTCACGATGAGTCATAAAATGGAGAACACTTAACGTGGTATCGAATGCACGCGTTTGACGACTTAATAGGTAAAAATAACCGCGCTGGTACCTGGATACGTGGATAAAACATGATAAACTGCCGTACCGCCGTTTATCGCGGGTGGCGGCGGTATAATTGTACAATTCTTAAAACGCGACCTTCTGAAGGTAAATTACGTTCGAAGACCAAGAAATGGCGAATAAACCGGTATCGCAGCGGACGTAAGTGCACGATACGCGTCATTTAATTAGCCGATTGATGGACGCCTTAGGTGAAGGAATTCAGTTGGGAATTTCAAGACAATTAGCGGAATTTGCTCGGTACAAAGATTTAAGAAGTGGAGCATTTTTGGATGGTAAACAATGTGTAGGAGCTAGATTAGGTTTTCGTGCCTTTTACCATTTACAGTTTACAGTTTACGACGATCGTATGAAGAGCGTGCGTAGGCTTAGGGCTTAGGGAGCCTGTCACCGACGGCGCGTCTGATTTGTATCGAAAAAAAAAATCATCGGTACGGAGATCGCAGAGCAACAGATGGTGGTCGTAGGTTTTGGGATGCTGCCTGCCGTTTCTGATGAATACGAATGGTGAAAAGCATTATCGACATAGGCGAGAGGGAAACCGGTGTTCTAGTCCGTGTACCCGGGCACGTGTGTCTGTGTTTTGGAAGCTCGTCGGTGCACGTTACACCTGGCGCTTTTTTTTTCGGACATCTGCTACAGATGCTCTTTCAGGATCTCCTCCATTCGTCGTCGGCCTTCTCGTGTTCGATTATACCATTAGGTTTAGGTATAATGTATATCCTGCTGGATACGGGAATGTGTTTTTAATCTCCCTACCACCGCAGTCTTGTCTTTTCTTTCGCATCAGATTTTTCGGTCAAATTATCAACGAAGCCAGATTCGAAAGCAACACGTTTCAGTTTGCTTCTGCATTGGCGCTCGATCGTGTCGCATTTTCGTGTACGATGATTTCGTGTTGTGCGTTTTGATTCGTTCGTATTATAGTGATTTCGTACTGATATGTCGAGTATTTGAAGGAAACTTTTACGGTGAGATTTTCGATTAAAAATGTTGTGCCACGGTAAACCACTGTGCGGTAAAAAAGGCAAGAATGGAATGTTGTCCGAGGGCAACGACAGCGAAGGCGAAGACATGTACGGATTCTTGCCGAAAAATAAATTGGACCCGAAATACGAACGTCGTGTCGAGAACATCTACGAAACGAGGAAGCCCGTAAAAGTGGTCACCTTCAAGAACGAGCCACCTCGTGTCCGTATCATCCAGCGTCGTCACTCGTGCGCCGAAAATTTCCGTAATTATCAACAAACTTATTACAGATCTCCGTACGTCGCGAACCGAACGCCGTCGTATCCTCCGGCCATCAAAAGATCGAACAGCTTCGTCGAATCTGCGTGCGCTCATTACCATCGCAGGCCGTTACCGACGCCTCCGCAAATGCGTCCTCCGCCTCCATCGTATAATGTGGCCGTCGCAGAGCTGCTAGTTTTTCGGCGACCAGAGGAGTAAAAGGAGGATTTCCAAGACGACCGCCTCCAGTTAGGACCGAAGCCGATGGATCGGCGCAGCCGACGAATTTAAACAGAGTTCATTCCAGTTCCACGTCCGATTTGTACGTGGATTCTTTTTCGCTGAAACGAGCCCCTAGTAGGGAGATTCTGTCGGCTGCCAGCTCGACGTCGTCCATTTCCGAGGCAACGGTGTATAAGAAAATTGGACCCGGGGATTATGTGAGCGTGAGCGATAAAACGTTTCACAGGAAGAGTTTCAAATGCGAAACAACTTCGGGCGCTAGACCAGGACCTCTTATTTACGTTCCGGTATGTGTATTTTTTAGATGAGTTTCTAAGTGAAATTGGAAGCTATTATAAAATGAACTTATTTGGCAAAGGGAGCTGGGAAGATGTCTTTAGGTGCTGGTGCTTTAGACTATTGGCGATTATATGGCGATCTTACAACTTTTTTATAAGTATGTGTTTATCTCCACCCCGCGCCTCGCTTTGTAGTGCGAACGAGTGTGAATGAAAATGGCTCAGATTTAAGTGAAAGACTTCTTATTTGAATTCGCAGAGGTAATTTTATTTTCATTTTTGATTCGACTCAAAATGGTGGATTACTCAAATTTTGAGGAGGCTGGAGATTGGGTAAGCTGCTCAAATTTTACGTTTTTGATCTCATATAAAAGAGTAAGTCACAGACACCAACATATTCAAATTTCAGCTTCTTAAGTGAATTTGGAGGCGAGTTAGAGCAAAAAGAGGATTTTTGACGAAGCTTTAAGTCATGAAATTTCTCGAATCTTCCATATCTACTCTTCAAATCGACCTGAAAAGCTAAAACTTTGTATGTGTGGTTAACTGAAAAGCAGAATACCACTTGTTGAATTTAGATCAAAATCGATCCAAAATGGCGGATAATCAAAATTTAAAGATAGCTTGAGGAAACCTCGAATATGTCACACTTCATAAATATAGACTCAATATGATTAGCGAAGACAAGATTTATGCTATTTTTCAAATCCACTTTCGCAAAGAGTGTTGGAGGGGAGAGGGGGATTACTGTCCAAAAAATGTGGTTCGCAAATCTTAAATTATAATTTTATATAAGATTAACTGAGTTCAAATGATAAACTTGATCAAATTTCAGCTTCCTAAGTAGGTTCGGAAGGAATTTTGAGAGAGAAACAGTTTTTGAAGGGGAAATCAGATTAGAAAATTTCAAGAATCATTATTTCCTCGTGAAATACACAGAGAAAGTTGAAATTTCGTATGTGTGGTTTATTGTACTCTATAATATGATCCTTTGAATCTGGGTCAAAATTGATCCAAAATGGCGGATGATCTAATTTGAACAAGGTTTGAAGACGCCTAAAATTACTTAGACTTTATAAATATGAACCCGTATGATTACTAGGAGGAAGATGTACACCATTTTTCAAATCTACCAAAGTGCGGGGGGGGGGGAGGGGTAAAATCTCTAAAATGTGATAGGAGTGAACCAAAGTTCTTCAGCTACGTTTTGATATGATACTTAAAATGTTGAAATTTTGTGTTTGAAGTTGATTGGTATTTAGAATGAGTCAAAATGTATCCAAAATGGCGGATGAGCAAAATTTTGGGAGGCTTGAGGAAGCCTCCGTTTAGTCAGATTTGATAAAATATGGGGTCATAATGATTATTATGTAGACAAAATATTATTTCCAAAGCCATTTTCACAGGTGCTGTTGGAGGGAGGAGGGGGGAGTTATTGTCCTCAAAATGTCTAAGAAGTATACGGAAGGTCTCAAATTTTCAATTATAGATTAATATGATAAAGTAAAGCCAAATAATAAACATAGTCAAATTTTAATTTTCTAAATAGATTTGGAGGGGAGTTCGAGAGGAAAGAGCTTTCTGAGGGGAAATGAAGTGAGAAAATTTCACGAATTGTCTTTATCTTCTTACTAAATGTGATTAGAAAGCCAAAATTTTGTATGTGCTGTTGGTTGACATCATAACATGACTCCTTGAATTTGCATCAAAATGGATCCAAAATGGCGGATGAGCAAAATTTGAAGAAGGCTTGAGGAAGCCTGAATTTAATCAGATTCGATTAATATGGACTCATATGGTCACTATAAAGACAAAGTATATACAAAGTTCCAAAAACATTTTCACAGGAGCCGTTGGAGGGGGGAGGGGGAGCTATTGTTCTCAAAATGTCTTAGGAATGCATCGAAGGTCACAAATTTTATGTTATAGTTTAATATGATAAAGTAAACCCAAATGACAAACATTGTCAAATTTTAGCTTCCTAAGCAAGTGTGGAGGAGAGTTCGAGAGGAAAGAGCTTTTCGAGGGGAAATATTAAGTGAAGAAATTTCATGAACTATCCTTATCTCCTCGCTAAATGTACTTAGAAAGCCGAAATTTCGTATGTTTGGTTACTCGACATCGAGAATATGACTCCTTGAATTTGCCTCAAAATGGATCCAAAATGGCGGATGAACAAAATTTGAGAAGCCTTGAGGAGAAGTCTCAAATGGTTGAAATTCGATAAATATGGGGGTTATGCGATTCTTGTGCGGGAAAGAGTTTATATGTCATAAATTCAACTTCTTCCGAATCATGGAAAGCATTAGAGTAGATTATCACTTTTCAGCCTCTGTGTGTGCGGGTACGAGTGGTTAACAGTATTATCTAAATTCAGCTCCAGTGATGCGGCGCTGCTGCTTACATTTTTCCCCGAGCCGTTCTCGAAATAAAGGAAATTCAAAGCGAAAGCTCGCGTAATACGAATAATAGCGGGCTGAGGGCTCGACAGGTCGTCATCGAGTAGCGAAGAATTGTTACCCTCGTCGTAGCCGCCGAATCGCATCCCGCTAGGAATGATTTAAACGTTTTTAGGTAGCGAATTTACGTAGAATAAATTAAGCCGCCGTAGGGCGTTCACCTTGGCGGAAATATCCTTTTTGGATAAGATATACATTATACAATTTAGTTAACGTAGGTACGGCGGCGTAAGCGTGCGACTACCAGCGTAAACTTGGCAACGTCGATTGTCTCGGGGTAAACCAGCAATGACGGGCGATGTTTCCGCGTAGCGCGTACATTTAGCCCGTACCCGTAGCACAGCAGCAGCGTCTCGATAGGAAATACCTCTACGGCGAGACCATGTGGGGGTTACATCGCGTTTAAGTCGCCGGCACGTTGAGTCATAAAACGTTCGCGTTTCGTTTTGGTCGCTCGTATACGCGTGAATTTCGAGTCGTATTTCGGCGTAAAATGAGTGCATTGTTTTAACCGGGCAGCTAGGCATTATGAACTATATTAATGATGCGGTGAGTAATTAAACTAATTGAGATGAGTGTGGTTATTGACACCTAGATGTAGTTTTTCTATTGTTCAATGTAGCTCGCGCGTTAATGTGAACTGTGCCCCGATAGCTATTTGCATATCTGTTAGGTGTCCGGGGAAATTAAGTAATAGCTCGGTAATGTATTATTCGCTGTATCACCTTGAACTTTGTGTGTTTTTTGCCTTTGTGTACGCCGTTGTAAACCAATTTTTAATCACTTAATGACGTCGTCGCTTCGCATCGATGGAAATGCTATCTGTGTTGGTGAAGGATGTGACAGGAAGAGTTCCACGGTCGTAATTAATACAGTTGGGTTGTCTTCGTAACTCGTAATTAACACGGAATGGATTGGAAACAACGATCGTACCGATTGTCTAAATATGTGAACAATTTTCTCATACTTTTGATGCGCTATTTTTGACTTTTACCTTAAATGAGAATATTTCGACGAAATAAAATTTCGTAGCTCATTAAGAATTCTATTTTGTCGCGACAAACCAGGAGTTTTTATGCCTTCTGAGATGACGTCATACTGGTTATTCCACCGTCTTCGATTTATAAGTAAAGATTGGAAATCGGTAAATTATATTTTCCTTGTCATCCTCTTCACTCCCCTCCCGCAATTGCTTTATGTACATATTAATGCGTACCCAGCTAGCTGCACGTAAATGAATTCTTAATCTTGAAATCTATCCGTTAATACGCTCGTCACCATCACATCACGTTAAAATAATTCCTAAGAATTAGTGTCGTAAAGGGTTTTTTCCAGAATAGGCATAGGATGTGGCAAATACTTCGATGTTCCGAACTATCGAATCTATCACTCTTTTGGAAATGTTTTTTCATTCGTATCTTTGCCTTAATTATTTCAAGGGCTTGGACTAAAATGCCTCATTAGTTAATACCTGCCATAGTCATGGTGGAGAAGTATTCTGAATTAGCATTATGAAGTCAATATTGGCGCCAAACGATTGCACCTTTTGGAAGCCTCATTTTTTAACATATGTGGTGCTATATAAGCGATAAGGTCATACGAGCTATGCAGAAATGAAATTTTCGAGGGAATTGAAGAAATATTATGTGGAATGTATGATACTCTTCATGGTCAACAAAAAAGTTATGTGTGAAAGATTCGTATTTCTTTATAGAGGAGAGCTAAGGGATTCCTAAAATTTGGGACATTTTCAGTTTCATAAATAAAGCGTTTTTACAGGCGACGTTTCGCTGCATTTTTGAAACAATACTCATTTTGATATATTTTAATTTTTTTTTTTTTTTTTTTTGAAAAAACTATTCAAGTAAAAAATTGTTTGTTTTGGGAATCTCTTGCATAATGAGTAAAACGTGAAAAATAAAACAAAAAATATGATCAACTATAAATTGCCTACATCCCAGTTTGAAGGAGTTAAAGGACATAAAATTGTGAAATTTCGTTTAACTCCTTTAATTTTTTAGCAAGATAGAAATTTTATGTAATCTTTTTTTATCGTAAATATTGATTATAATATGACTCACGTATGAAATTTACAAAAAAATGAAAATTTTCTCCTTGAAATTTCTCGTGACGTCACATTTGATAAGAATAAACTTGAGAAAATTTCAACGTATTTTATTCCGAAATTTGTAGTGCTTCAAAAATTCAACGAAAAAATTCATATTATAGAGGAATGTTTTATCGGTGAAATTTGAAGATTTTGACATTTTTGGAATCTGGTAATTCTGCCCCTCCCCCCTCCCCAGACACCTAATAAAGAAATACCAAACTGCAAACTTTCTTATATCATCTTTTTTTTGTTGCCTGAGTACTCTTAGTGTTACGTGAAACTAGGTCGATTCGTTCAAAATTTGATTTTGATTTTTGACATGACTCTTATGACGTCATCATTTACATAGCACTACGTAATACCAATGGGAAAAAGTTTGGGTTTGAGTAGGTGCAGTTTTGATTAAAACTCTGATGAAGTTGATATTCCACGATATCATCTGTAGCAGGTCATTCGTTCTCGAATTATTTCCTTTATACCCCTCCCCACCCTCCTTCATTTTATTCAAATAGTCTATTTGAAAGTTTATTTTGTTGGTGTTGACCACGAGGTACATAATGAACTGTAAAACCCAAGGGATGACTTGGAAGCTTCACGAGTGGTATGATATGCTGATTACATCTATTGAAGATGATAATAATCTTCAATAGATCTACTGTTCATTTTTTTAATAAACTTTTCGGCTCTTGATGTAAAAGTCTTTTCGAATATTTCAAAATAGACGATGTAAAACATAAAAAGATTGTTGAACTATAAGATGCGCGTGGCGGAAGAGGAAATCTGCTAACCTAAATTTTTCATTCCATTTACCCGCATAAATGTGCCTAGAAAAACGGCTCGAAGGTTTGGCAGCGCCGACGAGCTTTTCATCTCTTCGCCGTAGTGAAACAATAGCACGTATTCGCGTTTAATTGCGAAGGAAAATATGAAAGGGTTGCTCGGTTTGCTCGATCCCTTTTATAGTAATGAAAACGATTAAACGTAGCGCTTTTGGCGTATAACGTCGACTTAATATAAAAAAAATTCATTCTCTAAGGCGAATAAAATGGTAAAGCAGGTTAGCTCAGTTTACCCTGGACGCTGAAAAATTTCTTATATATTAATTTTGTTCACGTCGAGGAAACTATGACGTCACCGTTGAAGTGTTTCGAGCTCCGTGGTGCAGTCATTCGCACTGTGGTGTAAAAATTCGGTCATTAGAGCGAAAAAATGTATAGCAGGTTTGTACAGTCGTGAGGTACTCGTATAAGTTGGGTATGAACGTGACGTCATATCTTTAATGCTTTATTCTCCAATCTGTTGAGGGGGAAGGGGGTGTAACTTCCATGAAGAAATCGTTTATATTTTTGTAAAATTATGATTCATTATTAAGATGAAAATTTTCAATTGGGAATGTAAAAGTAAAACGTAAGCAGCCATGCGTACTACTAGAGCTGAATTTTCTATTAGTGTGTTCAAACTTGCTGATAATCTATTCGTACGTACAACTAGAGTTATACATCTAGTATGAAGATTAACAACTCTAATGTATTTCTTTCCTCCCCCCAACCACCTGAGTGAGCTATTTGGGCTCCTTGAAGTTTTGGTGATTTGTGATTGTTTCATATCAACCCTAACCCGAGAGCTCGTATTTTTGTCGTAAACTGAAATTGTATACGAAATTTGAGTTTTCTACGTACATTTTGTGAATAGATATTGGGGTGGAACGAAGTTGGTTTTTTCCTCGAGTCAGTGACTTCTGGGGTAAAAAGGTTGACAAATTACTCCTGTAGCTGGCTTGAAAATTTTAGCCACATAAGTCAACGTTAAGGCTGAGAAGAGCCAGGATTAGCCCAAGGGTAAAAATAATTTTTGTGCCATTCTTTAAGTATTGTTTTGAATTAGTGAAAATTTCAAAAAAAAAAATCATGAATAAAAATTGGATTTTTGGAGTTGGAACATTTTCTTAAAATGAAGTTCAAATATCCAAGGCAATCTGTCCCTTGCTCCTCTTTTTCCATATCTTTGATTAACGTTAACGTTTGCCATATTGAGGTCTAAGTTGCAAAATCTTCAATTTTTCGGAAAATTCAAAAAAAATTATTTTTATACAAATTAAAAATTTTTTACATACAGAGGTTACGTTATGCTTCAAAAAAAATTTATCATCAAATTTTCTTATATTTAGGATGTCTAAAATTTTTTTTTTGTAATTTGAAAAATATCATATGTCAGGTACTTCAAAAAATTCTCGATAAATACGTAATTTACGCCGTAAATGTGAAGTACTCTTGATTTTGATTTTATTGTGCTCAAGGGACACTATGTGACGAATTCCCAACTTTCATGGGTTCTCAAAATATTGCTTGTAAACGAGCAAAACATCTAATTTAAGCCATTTGGGACCACTATATGGGTGATGCTTTAAGGAACCTTAAATGGCAAAAATTCGCCACGTCGCGTCTCTTATGATCCTGTGAAACGAAAATCAACAGTATACTAACCCCTCCCCGCTCCGGTATAAATGCCCTATTCATCGATAATTTTCTGAAATACTACTTGAGATATGTCATTTTTGAAATTATTAAAAAACAAAAACACAAGCTTTAAATGTAAAAAAAAGTGAGTGACCAAATTTTTTTGACCTGTTAGTGGCAAAATGTGATCCTTGCCCTGAAAAATTTTTGATTTGTCAAAAAATAATTTTTTTAGAATTTTTCAAAATATTGAAAAATTTTTCAACTTTGATGAAAATGTGGCAAAGGTTAACTTTGATCCAGAGGGGTGAAATTCTTTGAACGTACTATTGGAATAATTTGGCAACCTTTCAACCTATTGGTCGTCGACTTTCAAAGAACTCGAATTTGTTCCAATCTAGTGGTTGATATGGACGATTCAGGTAATTCTATGACTCGATTTCTCCTCCAATAGTCATTTTTCGTTTTAGTTCCTATTTATTTGCGCGTAGCGATATTCTTAGATTTTAATAATTTCATCTCACTTTTATCATGCGAGAACATTATCGAAAATTTTTGACTTTTTATTTCCCCCTTCCCCTCCCTTCTAAATGTCCCTCTTCCAAGATAATCTTCGAAGTAAGATTTGTGATATGTTATACTATAGTTCTTGGCTTCAGTAACAATAAAAGTTGATGTTTTTCCAGTTCAAAGGATTTGAGGCTCCTCAAGCTTTCATCATAATTATGTTGATTGTCTACCATTTTACATCAATTTTGGCCGAAAACCAAGTGCTCCTTTCGAAAAATTGATACCAGTGTATCTTAAAATTACTGCCCTCTAACGATGTAAAGAATAGACGTTTTCATTTGGCTTTAGAATGGATAATGTATAGGCATGGGACGAAGATGAATAACACGTTGGGGTATGGTCACATCAGTGTAATTTCTTCTGTCCAAGGGACACCGACGTTTTTCTAGAAATATCCGTCACTCGTATTGTGTGCTAGAGGGCGAGCCGAACAATGGCGGACGTCTAGTGATTTACGATAAGTTGTCGCCGTGGCGAGTATTTATGTAAAAACGACGCGGAGTTTTTTTCTGTAACGGTTCGCGGTAAAATGTCGGAATATAGCTTGGCAACGCAGCCAAATGGATTTTCGATGCTGGAACGTTGGTATTCACGGGTTACTCGGCGCCCTTACGAAATGCAGTAAGCGTTTTCGCGCCTTTCGAGTGTGGAAATAAAATGAAATTCGCAGAAGTCTTCGAATATGATGATGTAAACGAGCGTAATGCGCGGGTTTCTTTTATAAATACGTACTGGACATACGTAATGGAGGCGAAATTAGGAGTTGTTTGTGACTTGAAAAGTAATCGGTGGTCTTGACGTACGTTACGACCGGCGAACGAATCGGACCGGAGGTCACGTAAAGAGGTTAATCAAGTACCTCGTCGATATGGCTTTCGCGCGTGTTCACGCTGCGATGGGTAAGTTGGCGAATTTCGAATACCATGGAACTCGTAATTTCGATACTTCGATCGCGTTTTCGCGTTAACTTCATAGTTTACAAATTAACGTCGAATAAGCAACGATGAGAAAAGTACTCGATTTTCTTAGAGATTCTAACGACTCGCAGGGCAAGAAAAAACCCGCCGCGTTTCAATGGAAAGCCTCCAATACTCCTCGCCGTGCGAAAAAATCGCAACCCGTTTGTGTGAAGGATATCATAAATCAAGTTCATGATATGAAAATATCCGCTCGAGATGATGAAACCTCTCAAACCCATGATATGGAAATATCCACCGAAGGTAACGAAGACTCGTACCAAAACCCATCGGAACCCGAACATCCTTCTTATCAAAGTGTCAGCGCGAAAATATCCCCCAAAGGGAGAGAAGACTCGCGTAAAACCACCCCGCTACCCGAACACCTTGCTTATAAAGGTTCCAACGTCGATATCGTAACCGAATATTCGACTCAGACAACTACTCCGTACACCGAAACGACGAAACCGACGCTCAGCGATGCGGACTCGTTTCAACGAGCCGTCGAAATGGAGGCAGAAATTAAACTCATGAATGCTTGGGTACGTACGAATAAAATGAAGAAAGTACCGAGACGATCGTTACCCCCGAATTATATGAAAGAGCCCCTCGATTTAATGTGGGTGGAAACGGAAACGCATAGGTTAAGGAAATGGTACAACAAGGAAAAATACAAGAATTTCGGTACCTCCGAGCCGTTCAAAAGTCGCGTAAGCTCTCAAAGCTCACCAGGCCCTATGAAAGTAAATAGAGCTTACGAGCTGAGAAACGCGTACGTGAAAAATCAGCCCATATCTAGTTCGTATTTCGAACGTCATTTTAAACGGTTTAACAAACCTCCATTCAGGAATGTTAACGTTAAATTTAGTTATTCTTAGCATTATGCTGGTAGTTGGAAATAATTGAAATTGTACTGTGTAATTTATTACGTATTTAAAACGAAATAAAATTTTATTGGTGTCGTTTATGTTATCTCGATCGAGCGAAGAATAACCGATTACGAAAATCGCCTTCTGATCGATTTATATGTAGAGCGTAAACTGTCGCCGAGCTTGGTTTCACCGAAGTACTTTATCAGATAGCGTAGTTTTATATTAGAACGTAAATATGGAAATTAAATGGCAATGACTACTCAGCGTTTTTCGAAATACACGATTGACCTAATACTCGTATTTCGTTGCGCCTTAGGCTTTATGCTTAGTGGACGGAATTATCGTCGTATGAGCTAGTCTTATTTTTGCTGGGCTTCATTTACATATATTTTCCATGCCTGTTAGTGTTATTTTTGCAATATTCATGTGTACTCGCAGAAGTTGATATTAATGGAATATTTTTCATCTTTTGTTGGAACAGGATTTGGAGAGTTTGGATGAAAGTAGAATCGAAGCTACGGGATTGAATTTACCACGTACCGATACGTATCGATTTTCCATGGCTAATTTGGAAGGTAAGATTAATTTAATGAAAAAATTTTTTAGTTCTTACCATGACCGTTTTTGAACCTACATCTGAAATCATGGAATGCAGAGATAAGTTTATCATAAACTCGTAGCCAACGTAGATATGAAATAGATCCTTGTTGCCGAATAAAAATGCATGAAAATCTCTAAAAATGAAAAATCTCTTTTAACAGATGAAAAAAAAAAGCATAAAATCGTTAATTGAGTAAAAAAGTGAAAAAAACAGTCGTGTGAATTTCAGGGATGCTCACATGGAACAGGTAGCGAACCATTTTGGAGTTGGAAATTATTTTTTATTATTTTTTTTAATTGCATAATTACTCGAATTTTAATTTGAAAATGGATGATGAGGACTGAGTTATAAAATTTATAAATTTTTAATAAGCAATAAATAATATTTTTTTCCATCATAATGCCAGATCAAAACTAAAAATCAATGAAAAATTTTTTTAATCACTAAAAAAAATCCTCAGAGATGAAAATCTCTAAAAAAAACTCTCTAATCTTTCATCCATAGAGTTGAAATCTCTAAAATTTAGAGATAAATCCTCATGTCTGGCAACACCCGAGTTTTTTTCCGAAGTTCAGCGTTTTCTCCGGAATTTAGCGTTTTTTTTTTGAGTTGAGTGTTTTTTTCAGAATATAACTTTTAGCGTATTTTTTCCAGAGTATAGCGTTTCTTCCCGAGTTGAGCGTTTTTCCCCGAATAGCGTTTTTTCTGGAATACAGCATTTTTTTTTTTTTGAAGTTGAGCTTTTTTTTTCTCTCTTCAAAATGTAGCATTTTTCCGCAGTTGAGCGTAGTGTTTCCGGAATATAGCATTTCTTTTGAAGTTGAGCGTTTTTTTCTTCTGAACATAGCGTTTTTTCTGGAATATAGCAGTTTTTTCAGATTTGAGCGTTTTTTCCTAAATAGCGTTTTTTTTCAGAATATAGCGTTTTTTCCAAAGTTGAGCGTTTTTTCCAGAATATGGCTTTTTTTCCATAGTTGAGCGTTTTTTTTCCAGAGTATAGCATTTTTTTCCAGACTTCAGCGTTTTTTTCCATAATTGAGCGTTTTTCCCAAATAGCGTTTTATTCCAGAATATAGATTTTTTTCCATAGTTGAACATTTTATCCGAATAGCGTTGTTTTCCAGAATATAGTTTTTCCTGGAGTTCATCAGTTTTTCTCGAATAGCGTTTTTTTTTTTTTTCAAAATTGATGGTTTTTTTCTGGAGTATAGCGTTTTTTCCAAAATTGAGCGTTTTTTACCGAATAGCAACAGCATTTTTTTTTCTTTTCTGGAATACAGAGCGTTTTTTCCATAGTTGAGCATTTTTTTCCAAGTATGGTAATTTTCGGAATATACCATTTTTTCCAGACTTTAGCCTTTTTTCCGTAGTTGAGCATTTTTCCCAAATAGCGTTTTATTCCAGAATATAGCGTTTTTTCCATAGTTGAGCATTTTATCCGAATAGCGTTGTTTTCCAGAATATAATTTTTTCCTGGAGTTCATCGGTTTTTTCGAATAGCGTTTTTTTTCTGGAGTATAGCGTTTTTCCCAGAATTGGGCGTTTTCCCCCGAATAGCAATAGCATTTTTTTTTTCTGGAATATAGAGCGTTTTTTCCATAGTTGAGTATTTTTTCCAAGTATGGTAATTTTCGGAATATACCATTTTTTCCAGACTTAAGCGTTTTTTTCCGTAGTTGAGCATTTTTTCCAAATAGCGTTTTATTCCAGAATATAGCGTTTTTTCCATAGTTGAACATTTTATCCGAATAGCGTTGTTTTCCAGAATATAGTTTTTTCCTGGAGTTTATCGGTTTTTTCGAATAGCGTTTTTTTTCTGGAGTATAGCGTTTTTCTCAGAATTGGGCGTTTTCCCCCGAATAGCAATAGCATTTTTTTTTTTCTGGAGAGCGGTTTTTATAGCAGCGGTTTTTCCATAGTTGAGCATTTTTCCGAATAGGGCTTTTTCCAGAATATAGTTTTTTCCTTTTTCATGAGCGTTTTTTCGAATAAGCGTTTTTTTTTTTTTTTAAATAGCGTTTTTTTTTCTGGAATTAGTTTTTTCCAGAATTGGGCGTTTTCCCCCGAATAGCAATTTTTTTCTTTCTGGAATATAGAGCGTTTTTTCCATAGTTGAGCATTTTTTTCCAAATACGGTAATTTTTGGAATATTTTTTTCAGAATATATATTATTTTCCATAGTTGATCATTTTCTTTCCCGAGTATAGCATTTTTTATAGAGTATAGAGTTTTTTTTCTCGAAATATAGTGCTTTTTTTCGGAGTTGAACTTTTTTTTCCGTAGTTGAGCATTTTTCATAAATAGCGTTTTATTCCAGTATATAGCGTTTTTTTTCTAGAAAATAGCATTTTTTTCCAAGTAGCGTTGTTTTCCAAAATATAAAGTTTTTTCCAGGAGTTCCGTGGTTTTTCCATATAGCGTTTTTTCCCGGAATTTAGCGTTTTTTTTTCAGAGTTGAGCATTTTTTCCCAAATAGTGTTTTTTATCCAGAATATAGCTTTTTCCATATTTGAGCGTTTTTTTCCGGAGTATAGCATTTTTTACGAAGTAGAGTTTTTTATCAAATATATCGTTTTTTTTTGGAGTTTAGCGCTTTTTTTTTCGGAGTCGAGCGGTTTTTTTGTTCGGAGTATAAACTCCATAAAAAAATTAATTTGCAAAAGTGTTCAAATTTTTTGAACCCTTTAGCTTCCTTTCATTAAGAGATTGAAAATTATTGTACTTGACTTTTTTTATCATTTTGCAATTTCACAGAATTTATGACGTCATTATACTTGTGTATAGGTATAGTGCGACCTACGGTGAAAAATAGGGCTTCGAGTGAGTGCGTCTACTTCACACCTGTGTGGGCTACAAGTGTATGATAATTTCATTTCTGTATTCTGTGACTCTTATGGTAGGTTTGTACATAAGTATAAGACTAATTTATAAAGTAGAACGTAGTGAGAAGAGAAGTTGATGTAATTTTTTTTTCATTTGAGACACTTCGAGCTCTTGATATTCAGGGGTGAGTATAGGTGAGATGAGGGGAGATATTAGGATAAGTAATGAAGTACCCAAAAACGTCGTGAAAAACTTCCAATTTTTTGGTTTTTGTAAATATTATATTATTTAGCCATCGCTCGAAAAATTTCTCATTAATTATGAATTTATTCTCTATAAATTGTGCCACTTGAACATTTTGTAGATAGCATGAAAATAGATAAAAAAATTGAAAATTTTGTTCAATTTTTTACGAAAATGTAATTTGAAATTTTTACGCCTCGAGCTGAATGTGGTGGTACTTCTATATTTATTTTATCATATGAAGCATACAAGATAGTTTTATTGATACAAAAGATGATAGATGTATGGGTGGGAGAATAGAAAGGGAAAGTTCAACGTAATAAGTACCACGAAAAATTGTGAAATTTTTTGTGAATAACTTTTGAGAATGTATTATTTTGAAGCATTTGACAAATTTTATAGTAATTTAAACGCGTTCTGCGTAAATAATAGTAGTGGCAAATGCCGAATTCTATTGTAATGTGTAACACCGTAAGGATGGGATCCCATTTAAATTAGAATCAGTATTTTCGTTCAAATTGATTGGCTCTTTAGTGGATTTTTATTTTCTCGCCATTCAATACACGAACGAATTATTCTCAAGTTGCGAAAAAAATGAAGCATACACGATTCCTCCCAGTATCTACTCGATACGGCCTATACGTGTGATAAGACGCGTGAATATCCCACATTCAACTTCCGTACGCGCGACGTTCGCGGGTCGGTCTGTCAATTTATGTGAACGTCGGTGGAAGCTGGCTCCGACGACGGCGGCAGCCATCAGCCATCGTGGTATATTAGATGAGAGAGTTATTTGTGGAATGTACTAATTCACTCTTTGTTACCAAGTCGTGAATCAAACGCGTGTATTCATCTGGCCCGGTTAATGATACGTAGGCGTTAAATTAAGCCGCGCTCGTTTAAACACGTCCAGATCTCGAGTTCAATTTGAATAAAACGAGTCGAAAGGATATCGATGAGGGATATTTATCGGCGTACGAGTTAAAGAGGTGGACCAGTAGGTGGATGAGATGAGTTCGTGTAAAATGGAAAATGTAGTGGAGGTGTGCTTCCGGTGTAATTGAAATGGGTGTATCGAGTACGCCTCGTAATATCGCGAATGCGAGATTACTGATCGAATTAATTTTTCCAGACACTCAAGATGTCGACTTGGATGCCATACTCGGCGAATTGTGCGCCCTAGAGTCGCAGTATAAAGAAGCGGCAGCTGCTTCGCCCCGTAATTCTAGTAATGGTGAGTTTCGAAGGTGCGCCTTTTTTTCGTATGGTGGTGGTGAGGCGAATATTCATCGGTTTTATTTTTTCGTTCGCAGGGTCGGATATTTCGTATTACAGAAGAACCACGTCCAGTATGTCTCCTCAATCTGGAGCTGGTGAGTATTTTTGCGTGAATATTAATTATTAAAAAGTGTAAGCAGCCATGCTACAGCATTATAGTTGAGTTTTTAATAAAAGAATACGAATCTCTTCAACCCCACACCTAATGTCATAATTACCAAATGAACTATTTATTAGAGAGTTTTATTTGGGTTTATGCGTTTATGCGCCATTTTGAATTTATTTTGAATTAAGTCAAAAAATCGTAGTATAGTTCCAAACGACAGGGCCCAGAAGTGTCAGAATTGGCTCGAAGGCAAATAAAATTTTCGGGTCCCTTTTAATTTTTTTTTGTATTTTTCAAAAAATGGAATAAAAAAAAATTAATTTTAATTATAGAAAGTTAAAAACATAAAATTGGGACCTCTGGGCTCGCTCAGGAACCCGAGCCTGGGTGCGATCTGCCCTCTCTACCCCTGCCTCTCTTCTCAAATTCGAGAGGATTACTATTTTAAGTCGATAATTTGAGAAAATAGCTTAGAGATGTTCACGTGAATATGCTCCTGATCAAATTTTAAGATTTTTCGTTTTTACGTGTCTACATAATGAAAGGCTGAAAAATATATAAAATTTTCAAAATTCTTCAAAAACTCGTTTTTGTCTAAATTTCTTTGTAACTTCATTTAGAAGGCTTAAATTTAGATGTACTAGTTTTCTTGACCATCATGTGAAGCCATGATTGAAAATTTTGAAAATTTAAGAGTCCCATTTAAATTTTTTTTTTTTATATTGTTAATTTATTAATGATTATTTTTATTTATGAAAGTTGTATTAATATAATTATTTTATTTTTATTTTTTTAATAATAAATTTATTTTTTTTTTTGAATAATTTATTTATAATTTTTTTAATTTATTTCCTCTTAAAATTTAAAAATGCGATTTTGAGTTGAATTGAAAATTTGAAAAAAATAGCTAACAGGTGCTGTGACGTGAATATGATTCTACCAAAATTTTGAGTGATTTTGATACCTCATTGTTTTGCCTAGTAGTTGGTAAAAAATATATGTAAAGGAAAAAATGGAGCAGAGAAGATTCCCCCTGCTCCTCTCGCTTAACTTTCCTTCCCGTATAATTTGGACTATAATATCTATTCTTATGAAAAACTCAATTCACAAATATTTCAAATTTTTCTATTGATTTTTTCCTCTCTCTTTTCAGTAATGAGAACCGAAAGTCCGGATAACGATTCTGCGTTCTCAGACAGCGTATCGTTGTTCTCCAGCGAAAGCTCGACGTCCAGCAGCACCACACCGTCCACCAACAATCAGGTACGTTTTCATTGATGTATCGATCTTAGAATACAGCATTGGAATGAATATAAGGGTCGCCATTCAATTCGTACGGGATTAATGACCTAAGGATTAGAGTGTGGGAGGGGACAAAGAAGACTTCGAAAGTCGAACTGAAAGTAGGGTCGATGAATGAACGATAAGTGAGCCGGTCAGAGACTTAGGATGTTATAAATAAACCGGCGACGATGAGGAAACCCCATGTAGTTATAATTAGAAGAAGTCACCCTAATTGGCGACTCGGTTGTAAGACTTTACAATTGATTATAATATCTTTTTTTTTCTTCCCTTTTTTACCAGCAGATAACCACGAACGATGACAGTAAAGCTGAAAAAATAAAATTAGCTTTGCAAAAAATGAAGGAAGCCAACGTGAAGAAATTATTCGTGAAGGTTTTCAGTAAAGATGGTAGCGCCAAGTCGTTGCTGGTCGACGAAAATATGAAATGCGGTTACGTGATGAGATTGTTGGCGGATAAGCACCATATGCCGGTCTCTCCGAGATGGGGTTTGGTCGAATATTTACCCGAATTGCATATGGGTGAGTGGTCGATTTTAGGGTACATATTTATTAAGACGAATGCACGCGTGATGGGAATTTTTAAATTTTACAAATGTCGTATTTTTACAGAAAGGGTGTACGAGGAACACGAGCCTTTGGTGGAGAATTTAATGCTGTGGACGAGGGATTCGAAAAATAAGTTGTTCTTCGTGGAACGCCCGGAGCGTCTGTTGTTGTTTCAAAGACCGGAAATATTCCATTCGGATTGTAATTCTATTCCTACGGTGGAGGATGAACTTACGCAGAATGTTTTAGTTGAGGTAGGTTTGATGAGCGGTGAAACGATGCGTTTTGTTATAGATGTCACGGAAGAATAGATCGATTTCATCGTGAAGGTGTGATCTTCATGGATGCAAAATATATGTATATATTCACATACACTTACTTGAATCTCAACTTTACCGATAGATGGTGTTGTGTAGTTTCGTCATGACATGAGTTATGCTGAAATAAAATTTTTGAAGAAATCCAGAAAGTATTAAATTAAACTGACGGACAGCAAAAAAAAAAAAAATAAATAAAAAAAAATTCAAATTTTTCCATGAAAGGGAGCTAGAACATTCCAATATTTGCACATCTTCAAACTTCAAAAATTGAGCATTTTTGCATATGACTGTTTTTGTTGCATTTTTCAAGCACTATTCATTTCATATATCAATTGAACGAAAAAATTATTTTTAGAAAAACTTGAGGAAAAATTGCGATGACGTCACTTGAGAATAAATTGTGTTTTTTGGAGATTTTTTCCTCTTCAAATCGATAGTGCTTAGTAAATACAACAACAAAGGTCGTATACAATTTTTGCCTACCTGCAAAATTGAAGGGGCTAGAATCCATTGAAACGTTCAATTTGTCGTAGCTCCTTCAATTTTAAAATAGGCAAAAATTGTGATTTCACAGATGCAGCATTTTTGCGCATGACTTTTTTGTATCAAATTATTGAAGTACTGTCCATTTCACATGTCAATTAAGCAGAAAAAATATTTTGGAAAGAACATGACGTAATACGTAGTATAAGTTGATGACGTCACAGGAGAAAAAATTTGATTTTATCACAGATTTTTTTCTCGAAATCGATGGTACTCAGACAGTGCAACAAAAAAGTTCATGTACAATTTTTGCCTATTTCTAGAATTGAAGGGGCCATTGTGAATTGAAAGTTTCAATTGGTTCTAGCCCCTTCAGTCTTGCAGATAGTTGAAAACTGTATACAAAATTTTGTGTTGTTTTTTTAAAGCCTTTGCCATTTCATGTAAAATTTTAATTTTTTTTTTTTTTTTTTTTTTGAAAGACTCGATTGGGGTCACCAAATAATTGAATTAAAAAATGGTTTTTTTTGGAAACTTTTTTCGCATAATAAGTAAAGGTAAAAAAATTGAGAAAAAAGATAATCAACATCCATTGCCTATCTCTGTATTTGAAGGAGTTATGGTGCATTTAAATTATCAATTTTCTATTACTCCTTCAATTTTGTAAGTAGGTGAAAATTGTATATGACATTTTTTATTTTAAATTTGATTATGATATATTGCCATCATGAAATTTTCAAAAAACCCAATTTTTTTCACAAAAAATTGCAGTGACATCACATTTGAAAAATAGCCAATTTGAAAAATTCTATATGAAACGAATAGTGCTTTAGAAAAACATCACACGAAGTGGTATGCAACAATGCCCAGTTTTTGAAATTATAAGATACCCAAATTTTTGGAACCCTTCAGCTCCCCTTCATGAAGATACAAGACTTTATTAGTTGCCCATAAAAAATTCTATGCAGTCTATAGAAATTTTTTTATTTTGGAACATCTTACATGACGTCATCATTCACACAGCATCACTTATGAGAAAAAGTAGAGATTAAAGTTAGCGTGGTGATATCTCGTCCATGTTGACTACAACTTTGTGGTAATGTCGATTTGTTCCCAGTGATGGCTGTATTTTATTATTTATTGGAAATTTTTCTTCTTTTCGCAGGAATATTTGAGTAATGGCGGATTACCTAATGTTGAAGGTCCATTATATATAAAATTAGATTCGAAGAAAGGATGGAAAAAATATCACGCTGTTCTGAGAGTTTCCGGACTTTATTACTACAAAGAAAAAACTCTTAAATCGACTAAAGATTTAGCGTGTTTAGCTACTTTTGATGTTAATCAGGTAGGTGAAGAAATTTAAAAAAAAAAAAAAAAAATGACGAGTTTTTACTAAATCTTGAATTTTTCTAGGTTTACTACGGAGTTGGATGGAAGAAGAAATTTAAAGCACCAACCGAACATTGTTTCGCTATAAAGCACCCATGCTTGCAGCAACCTAAGTCTACAAAATATATCAAATATTTGTGCGCCGAAGACGCATTGACTCTGCATAAATGGGTCACTGCCATTAGAATTGTCAAGGTAAATATCGTATTTTCCTATTTGTAAACATTTTGTTGGTAAATTAACGCGAACCAAAGATGAAAAAATCTAATCGACTTATTGAAAATTTCCAGTACGGACGTCAATTATTGGAAAATTATCAATCGTTGATGGCGGTCGACGAATGCGAGCTTTCCGATTCGGGCTCGTCCGGTTGCGATGTAGCTTTCGAATCAGATTTCCCATGCGGTACGATCAAACGAAAACCACCGAAGCTTCCGCTCACAGCCACCACTCGTCAGTTAGCTTCTTTAGATACTCGAGCTTCGAATGCAGCGATGCTGGAGAGAACTCCGAGTTTCGGTTCGTTACCACCTCCGCCTCCAGAATTGTTGGCTAGTTCCTTAACCTTAAACGAGGATGCGGAAGATTTACCACCACCTCCACCTCCTCCCAGAATGTTACCCTCGCCCAGTGCCACATTTTTGCAAGACCTACAACGTGTCATGCGGCGGAAATGGCAAGTAGCTCAGAAATGTAAACAAGATCTCAACACTACACCTCACGAGTACTCGGGTTCAGAGATCCTCCCGACTATAAAGAAACCAACGTGAGTAACTGGGTAGCCGAACATTACGGCGGTGGACAGAATCTATACGAGAATGTCTACCGAGCACCGCAACCTTCACCGGTTGGAGTTACCCCAGCGAAAGTGCCAATCGTACCAAATCCTCCGTCGGTGAACGGAACGCCGGTTAAAAAGAGACCGCCACCGCCGCCGCCTCCTAGAGCCGAAACCACCCAATTGACCACCACCGTTAGATGTCATAAGTGTTAATTGTTATCATAGCCTTTGTAAAGGACGGTTACTAGTCATTAGAGAAATAATGATATTTGTAATTTTTTTCTGTATATTGATTGGTTGAGAAACTTGATACGAAAAACCATAATATGGTATAAGTCATGTATACTTTTATAATATTTTTGTATTTTTTTTTTTTTCAAGAATTTTACTTTCTTTTTCTTCTTTATTTCTTTATTTATACTATTTTCTTCATCTGTTCGCGAGTTTATTTTCTTTTTTTATTCAACAGTATTTTCATTTTCAGTGGATATATTTTTTTAATTCTACAAAATTTGTATTTTTATTTTGGAATTTTTTTCAAGTTTTGTAAACTTTATATTTTATTACTTTTTGTATAAAATTTACTGTGGAAAAGACTGATACGCCTTTTTACTCTTGTTGGTAAAAGCTGGATTGGTTTTAATTTCAAAGCTTTTTACACGCTGATTGCTCAACAGTGTAAAGTGAAGAATTGAAACTTTCATTTTTATTTATTTTATTAAGACCACGAGTATACGAGTTTGGTGCTTACTTAAGGTTTGTACATTTTTTTCAATTTATTCTTACACAAGAGGCTGTTTATTCTTTCGTCTTGTTTTATTCATTTTTTATTTATTTATGTTTACTGTAATTTTGGTACTGCAAAATATTACATATTTTGAATTTGAACTGGTTTCGAAATATTTCATTCGTTGATCGTTAAATGTTATGTATGCTGATCGTATTGTAAAATGCTAGAATGCGATGTACTACTTACCGTTAAAAATATGTTAAGATGCTGTAAAGTATATAAATTTTCGATTACCCCTAATAGCGATGTTATATGCCTTTACAGGTATGTTTGAGAATTTGTTAATTAGTAAAATTTTAATAAATTTTAATTATCTTATGCGTTGTGAATTCATTTCAACTATGCAGGTACTAGGTGCATAAATTGTTTCGATTCGAGAATCATTTGAATTGTACAAGAAATCAGTATAAGAACCATAATACATATTGGAGGTAGAATTGAAAGAATAATTAAACTTTTTTGTTGCTTGTATCCATCAACAAAACTGGGATAAGTACAGTTAGGAAATGGCATCTCAACTTTTGGCGTATTCGACAAATTCATCATTTATGTCCAAAATATTGCTTAATTTCACAAATATGTTCCTGTGTAAAAGTTTGAATTTTAAAATGTATATTTTTGTAAATTATTTACGTATTCCGAATTAATTTACATTTTTTCCCCACAATAATATGCTTACTGTAAGAAGTTAGAATATTGCCTATTGAGATATTTAGAGGATGACGGAAACAAATTTATGCTCGGTTGAAGATTTCATAATTAATTCTTAGCTCAGGGCATTGAAGAAGAGTAATTCTGTTAAACTTTGAACTTGCAAAGAGATTATTAATAATAATCAGTTTGGAATTAAGTTACGTTGAAAATTCGTGAAGTTAGACCTAAGTAAAGTGAATCAAAAATAAACGATACTTCTTAGTTAAAATTTTAAATAATAGTTACTTACTTCAAGCATACTGGGTGAAAAAAATTTTTTCCCATTTCTCTTGTTTTATATGGTGGAAATTTGTATTTTGTGGCTCTAAATGAATACCCAAATTTTAAAAAAAGAAAAAAAAATGAAAATTTCTGATGATTTTCACGGTTGTTTTGCACTTAAAATCTATATTCTGAGGATCAAAATTCAACATTTTCATTCTCCTCCTTAATTTTTAGGAATATGTTGTAGCACTAGGTAATAAAATTTTACTATGCATAACAGATAATGAGATCAATTTTTTACGATTTTAATTATTGAAATAAAAGAAAAGAAATTAAAAATTTGAATTATTCTACACATAAAATTCTAGATTACGTAGGTACAGTATGTTATCTAGGTGAGAATAATTGTTCAGGATTCTTTCTCTAAGGTTTGGATATGTTTTTAAGGTAAAAAGATACAACTTTCTGTCCTAAAAAATTCAATAACATGGTAAAACAATTCTCTTACCATCATAATAATCATGTTTATTAAAAACGTTTATCAGTCGTTTTTAAATTATAGTGATACTGAAAAATGGTATTTCATTGATTTATGAAATTTGTGTCGAATAAATACTTTATTTTGGTATGAACGATTCGGGTTCTTTCATACTCATGTAGAGTGCAAAAATGCATAAAACATACATATAATCTTGAAATATTAAATCGTTAGTATTTTATCAGAAATTTATCTTATGCATTGAAAGAAGTTCCTTGAAATCTTTAGAAGGTTCAACAGTTCCTCAGACATTTGCAGTGAATCCATTTTCATGACTCCATCTGATTCACGTTCTCTAAATTCATGAAGGTACCTTACAGTTTAGACATTTGAAGGAAGGACGACAAAAGCATATTTATCAAAAAATTTTTGAGAAGAAAATTCAAGACACTTTTAAAAATCGGTTCTTGGTACAAGCCTATCTCAAATAAAATGTCGAATTAGCTTAGTCAGCAAAATTTTCCGACGTCTACAGCTAGAAATTGTACAAGTAGGTACAAGTAGCTTTCTTTAGGTCACTTGGGTCTCTGCTTCCACTTTCAGAGAATTTAAAGCTTTTGTTTTTAAAATGATTGATAGATATTGTTCAAGTGTAATGCTAATGAATGATTTAAAGATCCCAAAACGCAGAACCTTAGACTCCCTAGGAATGTATTATTCGTTTTTGTTGAACTATACATTATATGGGTACTAGAGTAATACGCTAATGATTATCAAAAACAGCGAAAATGTCAATTGAAAAGTTGATTTTCTCCATTACCACCCCTTTCCCTCATGAGAGATAGCGAATAACGAGTTCGTTACGTTAGGAACTTGGGATATTACGTAATCGTAGGTTGCAGAGACCAGTACGACTTTATAGAACAACTAGTATCAGTATTCACTGTTCTGTACTCTCACACCAACGTGTACACTTATAGAGTGATAGTTCTGTACAGACAACTCAATGTACCATATCCTCTGATAACTATCTATGTGATATTGTGAATACTGATCATTTCGTTATTTTTGTTTATTTATATTTGATATTTTATCGATAGAACAGTTTCATTGTGATTGGCAAGGTACTAATTAACTATTATCTTATCATTACTACTTCACTACATTCATATTTACACTCTGAAGTATCATAAAAGTACGTATTTTGTTTTCATAATAATATTCCATTATTCAGTCACTTCTTAATTTCACCTGTGTTATTTTGGCGAATTTCAGATTAAAGATCATCAACATTTGACCTTTTCATTCAAGAAAATCCAACAAGTAAGACGATAATCCTCCACAAGTATTAATGCCTGAAAAAATTACAAAACTTCAGTCGTACATATCTAAGTCAGAGTAGACAGTTCTGTCAGTCAATGTTCGGAAGTCTTATAATTAAAGTAGCTCGGTTGAATAGTATGATAATGAGCAGTGAGTGCATCATTATAAAATCGTTGAATTATTCATAAATTTTCTTAATTATGAGCCGAATATTTGAAAGAAATTATGTCTTCCGAATTACTATTGAGAATGACTTCGTGATATCCTAAAAAAAAATATTTTTTGTGTGTTATCGTGCCGTATAGATACCGTTGGTAAGAATTTAAGGAATTCATATTGCTCCAAAATGATCAAAGAATCGCCACTGTTACCCGATATGCCTCCGGGTCCTTTGGATGTGTATCGGAAACAAGCTTCCTTTTCATGGAAGAAGCTGATCACTTTAATCGATGGACCGGAAGGAATTGAAGTGAAGGTATCTATATTTGTAATATAACATTTCTCGAAATAGATAATTAAATTAAATCCTAAACTCATTGTTTTATATGATATTTCGTCGTAGATGAAATATTATGATCTATTCACCAATGATCCTCTATTCAAGCAACGTGATTTCGATAGCTTAGATGAAGAAAGGAGAATAACTACTTTACGAATTTATAGAATTTTACAGAAGAAAATTCTCTCCGATGAAGATCTACTTATGAATCCTTATTCGGTGAGCAATATTGTATATTGGTGTTTTCATTCGACTTCCTCGATTATTTATTTTTATTAAATGTGTTTCACGATCGCAGTTACTGAGCAGAATCACAGCTGAATTCCATTATTGTCCATCCGTAGCTATTAAATTTGGATTGACTTTCGTCATGTTTAAAAATGTACTACTTACTCTAGGAAATGACGATCATTTTGAAACCTATATAGATTGTGAAAATGGAAAAGTGAGTTTTAACGTTGATATGCAGTACATGTGTTTGAAACTTTTCTTAAATTTTCTCGAATTATTTTCCAGGTGGCTGGTTCATTCGCTTTAACAGAAATTGCTCATGGTACCAATACCAAGGGTATGCAGACTACAGCTACTTTTGATCCATCTACTCAAGAGTTTATTTTAAATTCGCCCAATTTCGAAGCTGCTAAGTGTTGGTCCGGCAGTTTAGGTTAGTTTCATAGATACCACAATGAATGGTGGGAAACGAGCTAATTTCTATTTGAACAGGAAAATGTGCCACTCATTCGATAATCTGGGCCAAGTTAATTCTACCTGATGGCACTGATCAAGGTTTACATGCATTTTCTACCCCTATTCGTGATCCAAATAATGGGGCAGCGTTTCCAGGCGTGATAGTTGGTGATATGGGGAAGAAAGCAGGTCTTAATGGTGTTGATAATGGGTAATTAATTATCCATGATTATTATTAGGTAGAAAGTTTAATAGAAATTTTAAAATAATTTTTCGTGTATTTTTACAGTTTTGTTTTATTTAAAAAGTATCGCATTCCTAAAAAATGCCTGTTGACCAAAACTGGCGATATAACTCCAGAAGGGAAATATATTACTCGTCACAAAAGCAATGAAAGTCGCACAGGTTTGTATTGAGTGATCATGTTTAGTGGACTTTACTAGAACGGTTCAATTAAAAAAAAAAAATGCTTGTACAGCCTATACCGTGTGTGGCTGATTTCTTTTGCAGACGCTTCAATGTCCTGAATTTTTTATGTAAACTTTCCAAGTTCTTAGAATGAACCATTCATGAGAAGGAGTTTATCCACTGTAAGTTCATGAGTGGACTGTACCTTTTTGAGCTGAACTACTGAATTTAAAATGACTTCAGTTTCACAAAAATGAACTTGATATATTTAAAATTCGATATTAAATTCTTGAGGCGTATTTTTGAATTTCAGAAAGTAAATTGTGTACGAAGGATTTAAAAGAAGATCTATAATCGCCATGACTATGGCAATTAGTCATATGTATGATTTCGTTCGCGAATGATTCGATCGTATATATTATGATATGTGACTGAAAAGATGATAGTCCAATTACCCATAGTATTTTCAATGAGTTACTTATTATTTACCGCCATTGCTTGTAAAGTCCACTCATTACGCGTAGTAAAACAAAATGTCGAGATTTTTATTTTTATTTTTTTATTATTAAACAATTATTTGAAATTTCTTAGGTACTGCTTTTGCTGCTCTATCTGGAGGTAGAGTATCCATCATTCAGATTTGTCTGGCATATGTTACCCAAGCTCTAACCATCGCTATACGTTATGCTGGAGTTCGAAAGCAATTTGGTCCCAGCGAAAATGAAGAGTTGCCGATTATCGAATATCAGTTAATTGTAATAATATTTTTTTCGAGAAATGTATGTTTCGAAGTTTTAAAAAAATCATTCAATTCGATTTCATTTTTCATATTCTAGCAATGTAGGCTATTTCCTCATTTGGCTGCCACCTATTGTATGAAAATTTTCGGAAATTTTTTTGGAAAATCATATATGCAACATTTGGTGAACACAATGACCGGAGGAAAAGCTCCTGTAAGCTTTAATACTTTCCAATGTTACGTATTAGCGTATTGAAGAATTTTTTATTTCATTTTGATCATTTCGCAGGATAATTTCGGACCTGAAACCCACGCTCTTTCCAGTGCCACCAAACCATTAGCTGCTTGGATAGCTAGAGATGGTATACAGGAGTGTCGTGAGGCTTGCGGAGGTCACGGCTTTTTAAAAGGTCCGTGTTAAAAATAATAATAAAATTTTTAAAATTATTTTGCATTCGAATAATATTTTAAAACATTTTCAGCTGCTGGAATCACCGATCTACGTGACGGTAATGATGCTAATTGTACTTACGAAGGCGATAATAACGTTTTACTTCAGCAAACCAGTAACTGGCTGGTACAGTTATGGTCTAAAAGACATTTGGAAGATTGTCGACCATTATTTACTACTCCGTTTCAAACGGTTGATTTTCTGCTGGATTCTGATAGAATATTATCTTCTAAATTTAACGCCATTACTGTTGATGAACTTACGAACCCAATAAGTACGTTTATACAAAAGCTTACCTTCAACATGAAAAATTTTGTCTATTCGAAAATTTATTATTATATGTTTCTCGCAGCATTACTCAATGCCTATAAATGGTTAGTTTGTTACCTTCTCGAGATCACTTCGGATAAGTTATATACGTTGAAAAATCAAGGTAAAGATTTATTTACAGCCAGAAACGAATCGCAAGTTTATTTCGCCAAAACTTTATCCCTAGTATATGCGGAGGTTAGTTGTAATTTTTTATTCGAAATGATTTTTGTGCCAATATTACGAATATGAATGAATTTCAGCATTGTGTTCTGTCTACTTGCTATAATTTCGCTTTAAAAGAAGCTGCTGATGAGCCCGAAGTACAAAATATTATTATGTTATTAACGTCTCTCTATGGTACATGGTCTCTTGAGAAACATTTGTCTTATTTATTCCAAGGTGAATAAACGTAATAAATTTTACTTATTTAAATAACAAAGAGTTCAACTATCTAATCGCATGTTTACAGGAGGGTACATGACACAAGGGTGTTCTTCGTATCTCTTCAAAGAAAGTGTAATTAGTTTATGCGCTCGTCTTAAACCTGAAGCTGTATCGCTAGCTGACGCAATAGCTCCTCCAGATTTCATTTTAAATTCCGTATTAGGATATTCCGACGGAGAAGTAAAGACTTACCTATTCATATATTCCTTGCTAGTTATAATTTCATTCATTAATCGTATCGTTATTGCAGATGTATAAACATTTAGAAGAATCTTTATTCAGCAATCCAGAAACATTTAAAGTACCAGAATGGTGGAATGAAATTTATACCATTAATTCTAAGCTTTGAATGAGATTAGTACTTTAGAAACATTTTATCACGTCTTCCTTTTAACTCGTGTACTCATTTGTGATATCAATTTCTTATTCATCATAATGTTACCATTTTTATTATTTTGATAATTTTATCTTTTTTTGTAAACATCATATTGCAGTGAACATTTTGCTTCGTTATGATTACCATGACATGAGTTGCTCATTTTAAAACTTATTTTGTTTTTGTTTGGTATAATGGTCTTCACGGGTGGTATAGTTTAATGATAATCATAATTGTTGAAATATTTTTTATTTATTGATTGAAATACATACTACGTTGTACACTTGACTTGAATGTTTAATTCTCATATCATCAACTTGGAATTTTTGATAATCTTTCTCTGTGAGTAGTCCAGCCAGAAACTGATCCATATACCTACCAATTAGTGGAAGGAAGCAATGAAACAGAGGTGTGACGTTATTGTCAGGTCCAGGTAGAGTCAAAATTCGGTCCAGAGCAAAAAATAATTTTCGTGTATCACTTTCCCATTTTGTTTGAAATCAATTATAATCAAAAAAAAAAATTATTTAAAAAAATCTGATTAACGTTACGAACTAATAAAACCTAAAATGTACATCTCCAGCCCCTCTTAGATCATACCTTTTTCACTTTTTATGAGATTTGCAACCAGATTTCATTGATAGGTACCTAACCACCTATATCAGATTTCAATGACCTATTTTTTTCTTTTTATCTCTGTGGTAATAACCTTGCATATTATATTTGTCGAAGTCAGGACGTCGTTTTTCTACACAGAACCACATAAAAACTTCTAAAATTAATACGATAATGCTGACTACATAACCTGCTAGTAGAGCAGCGAAAGCTCCATATAATTTGCTAAGGTTCATTAGAGCTTTTATTTCTAATTTATCTTGTTTCGCTTCGGTTGTTCTGATTTTGAACATTACATCGTTCAGCCACTTGATTACTAGACCAGCTTCGACGACACGCGATAGATAGCTGTCGATTTTCGGTTTTAAAGGTGAATTTTTTGAAGTCCAACAGAAACGGGCATGTTTATAACGCAGTCTTTCATTACGTGGAGAATTTTACCTTTGGTTTTGTCAATAGCACTTTCATCTATGAAAATGAGTGCATTAAGAGTAATTTTCGGTTAGGTTTTCGTTTTTGTTTCTTCAATTTATTGAAAGAAAATACCATCAGTATAGTTGTATCTGTTGAGAAGGTTTTGATCTTTATGTTTGACAGTAAGGTAGTGTAAGAAATATATATTTTCGTAGTAAGCGAATTCTCCAGACGCCACACGTTCTACAGCTGAATCGATGTCATATGTGATTTCAAATTTTCTACCAACCTTTTGACTTGTGATGTCTAAAGAAGTGACAAAGAATTCTTTAGATTGTTCACCCCATCCACCACAACCAACGCTGCTATCCGCTAACTGCTCTAGGGTGTCGATTGTAACTCTATAAATATTGCACAATACTATATGCTTGGTAAACACTTTTTATATGAAACTTATTGAGATGTATAAAAATACGAGCTGAGCTATAATTTCTCACCTGGGTGCTGGATTTGCTAAAATAGCAGTTAAACTAGCTTTGTAGGCAACCGAAACTAATATACAATAAAGCCACCACCAACCGGTGAACATACGAATTGACCACCCAATTGGTACTTTTGGCAGAGATACAAGCATAAACATGCCATAAGTGTATAAAATACTATTATCCAGCCTTTCGAATACATATAACCCTTTATGTACTTCTGGTTCTTTTTCCGCAGAAAACATGATATTTAAACTGCGCTGAAAATCGGTCATCATTAATTTCTTATTAAAACAAGAGGCTTTATTTTTTTTGAAAAATTCTTTCTGTTTGTTTAGTTTTTTCCATTGTCTTCGAACTCGCGATCGCACTGTTTTGAGGTGTTGTTTGACGAATCTTTTTAATTTATTCGGTTCTTCAGTTTCAGATTCTTCGCTTTCGCTACCAATCAGAGTGAAATCTTTATCTTCGATATGGCGATGATAAAGAGCGAAAAAGTAGAAAAAGAATCCACCCACGAATAATGTAATTATTACAGCTATCCACATATTGCCTCTGCGAATACATTGTTTTAGTGAATTGGTTGTTTGGTTCGAAGTGAAAAATTTTAACAATATTATATTTTTACTGGAAAGGTAATATTAGAGTTTGCCACGAATTATCGGTTAGAGATTCTGGTGTAAGGAACGTCAAACATTCTGTGTTGTAAGGTACGCTTAAATCAACCATTTCCAAGTGGTAAGGCGTGTAGTAAAGATTGCCGAGTGCTATGTCAGCGTTTCCTTCGCACATTTCACCTAGCAAACCAGAAAACGAACCGTTGGTTTGTTTACGACCCCACATTTCTATGTTGGCATTTGGGGGCTCGTAAATCGTGAAATGAAAATTCATCGCTCTGGATAACGTTTTCAACACCTGTAAAATGATGAGTATAATATAAATTCTTGGAATTCAAGAAAAAAAAGAAGAATAATTATACCAGTGCGTAACATTATGGCTATAATAAAGGCGAAAGTGATTCTTAAAACTTCATTTCAATTACAGTGGAAGGTATGATTTCAACTACCTACTTTGGAAACCACTAAAATGGATTAGTAAACCTATCTGATTACCTATCTCAAAAATGAGATGACAGTTTTCAAATCGACATTGACAGGGGGTCCACTAATTGCCATACATGTCACAAAATTTGTACATATGCAGTTCAGATACAAATATATGCAAGACAGCAACTTACCTCAATTTCGAGACCCGCGTATTCTGGAGCGTTATCTTCCATTTTGGAATAATTACTTACTGTAATTAAAGCAGTGGTTGGCATATGTTCAAAAGTGACCACCTTCAAAGTTTGACCTTTCAAATTTGATGTTTTATCTTGAAAAAGTATTTTGTTTTTCTAATCAAGGAAATAATAAAAAATCGCCAATGGAACCATACAAAAAAATAAAATCTAAAATTTCAAACACCTGAAATCCGCGGTCCCAAGTATTTATTTTGTAAGGTATAATAGGACCACTCAATGGCGGAGGAAAAGGAACAGTTGAGAGTTCAAACCGCTTTGTGTTCTTGTACTGTTTAACGAATAAAACGTTGATGATCTTTTTCCACAACACATTATACTTCTGCGAAAAAATTCGCCGATCTTTCATTAATACGAATCTAGCTCGAGAATCAACAGTGCGATGCCTAGTGAAATTTTTTTATGAATGAAATGAAAAATATCTGCAATTTAGCAATTCATGTTTTAACATTCATGCTATCGGTACCTGTCACCAAAAGTAAGGAAACGAGCAACTTGCTCTCCATTTGCTATGAAAACGACGTATAAATTACAGCTATTCTTTTTAGCCTGCAGAATCACTCTTACGGTTTCATAATTGGGAGACAGCAAATCTTCGGACTCGTTGACTAAAATCTACACAATTTCGTTTAAATTCGTTAAAATTATGAACATATCTTTGAATTCGAATTATATCAAATTTACTTTGAAATATGGCTTAGAATCTAATGGTTGATTGAACACACTTCCTATTATTTCTTGGTAATAGTCATCTAATACCATAACGAAGCAATTTGTGAAATTCATCACGTCTCGTAATAAATCCATTGTTACCCATCTTATGTCTAAATTGAATAGAATTTCATTGTATCGCTCTAATAAATTGGAATTTAAACTAAAATCAGGGGTAATAAAAGTACTTTTCTTTCTAAAAATTTTTATTCTAAACTTACCTTTCAAAATGCGGTGGTAACAGTATGAAAACAATAAAACAAATAAACCTACGAAAGTCCATGGTTAACTGTGGAATACCTCGAATAATTTATATTGCGAACTCAATCTTTACAATGACTGACAACCATTGCATGCAAATCTACAAGTACAATTTGGAAGTTCTAAATTAAACGCTGAAAAATTAATGAGCTTTTTCCCGGTAGTATTTCAGTTACCGAAAGAAAAAAAGAAAAAAATTGTAATAGAAAAACAATATTATATTAAAATGAAACCTTACATTATAGTGAAAAAATTACAGCCTTAAATATACAATTAAATAGAAAAAATCATCGTTTTTTAAACCCGTATTTTTTCCGCTCATAGAATAGATCTGTCTTTGAACTTCCAAGATTAACGATTTTAGGACAGCCATCGCGCTGAAACACATCAATTGCAACAAATAAGTAACTTCATAATGTCGTGTGGAAATGTTTACGATAACTTGAAACCTACGTCTTTTTCTTGAATGGTACATTCTTTACAGTAATATGCATCGGATACTCCAGGACCACCGCAAATAACACAACGTCCCTGATAAGAACCGTAATTGCATTCGTCGCATATTCTGACTAGAGTGCAAGGTCTCACATATGAATCGCATATAACACATTTACCATCGCATTTCTCGCATAATCTACCAATAGCTATGAACCGGTAAGAATTTGATTGATCTATAATATAACGATTAAATGATAAAGAAGATGAAGACATGAAATAAAATATCTTACCGACGCCGGGTTGTTTTCTGCAGAAAATCAAATCTGGATGATGCTTCGCCATTTTTGACTTGGATTTTCAAAGCTTAGGTTACGTTGAGAAATTCAATTATATCGGTAGAAGTTTTGTATCAATTGTAGTCGCTAGTCAAAAATTGTAAAATTATAACAATCGGAAAAGTACGCAAACTTTTTTTCAAAAATTAAATTCGACGAAAAATAAAATAATGTAAGTTGTTTACTTTGTTGACTTTTCAAAGAAATAGCTGTAGCCAGCATTAAAATTTGTGTATTAACAGTGTTACCAACTTCTTTGAAAATCGTGTATAAATTTATTCGTGCTATGTGGTTTGCTACTCTGAATTTTACAGTGCGCAGATCCAAAGCGCGCAGATCCATGAACTCGAAGGATTTCGATAAAAAATTACGAATTCTTATCTCGATTTAAAAATTAATATTTTTAAGATGATCTGATCTTGCTAGAGAATTGATTAATCTTTTAATATTCACGCAAGCTTCATGCAAAACAAACAGCAAGAATACTTTAAACAGCGAGAAAGACTGAAATTTATCTCTCCCAACAATGGCACTGGAAAGGTTAGTACTCGTTTGAAGCCTTGCAACTGTCGGTAAATCCTACCACTTCAGGTTTAACTAAACTTGTAAAACCACTTCTATGTAATTATAGGTTTTGGATCCTGATACCATGATAGAGCAATTAATTTCTGATAAAGAAACGTTCAAGTTTAACGTCAAGTCGGAGCCTTCGTATGTACGTGTTCGTTTGATATTTCATCGTTTTCCTTATTTCGCAATTCATATGTACCATATTGTGATGACAGTCGCATTTTGCTCGTATTTATTGTATTTTTCTTTATGAATAAATTTCGGTTTTTGCGATGTGTCAGGTGTTGCCAAAATGGTTGAAATTAGAAAACGGCCTAGTGCCAAAAGTTTACGAGCAAGTATGGCAAGCAGTGAAGTTAACTCCAGCTAATCAGTATTGTGATACGAAAATTATAACACAGTTATTTACTACCAGTGGATTATCATTGGATAAACTCGGGTATTTATGGTCTATTACGAATGTGTCATCTCCTGGCTTTCTCACTCAGCAAGAACTATATGTTATGTTAGCTCTAATTGCTCTCGTTCAGGTAATTTTTCATTTTCTCTTGACCAATTTTTCATTCGATATTGGAATTATAATTTACAATATTTAATTACAGACTGGATATCACGTGAAAGATATACTTATATTGAAAAACATTAATCATCCTATTCTACCGCAGTTGGACTACAGTTTCTTAAATATAACTGTCGCTAATCCTGCTATCAACAGAAGCGTTTTGAAAAATACGATAAATGATGTCAAACCACCAAATAATGTCTCCACTGTACATAACATTCCAACAGTACAGTTCTCTGGTCCGATCGCTACCGCAAAAAATTACGATAATCTTCCAACTTTTTCTAAACCCATTTTACCTAAAGAACCTCCAAACATTAATTTAATTCCTGAATTAAAAAACTTGTCAATTAACGGAACTGTTTCTCAACCGCTGAAATTCGATGTCGCAAAAGGAAGCACAAACGTCAACTTTACCAGCCCTCCTAAATCGAATAATCTGAAAAACTATGAATTTTTAAATTTAACCGATATATCTGGTAGTTTAGAACCACGATCTTTAGATTTACCTACTTTCGAAGCTGAAAGTGCTAAAAATGTCGATGATGATGAATTCACTGAATTTCAAAGCGCCACCATAGTTACCAATAATGATGAATACACTGATTTCCAATCAGCTTCTCCTTTAGTAAAATTTGAAATGGATAATTTAATCGCTCAGCCTTCCACACAGCAAACCATTAGTAGTCAAAATAGCAATATTGATTTGACCACTGATCTGGGGTCATTGAGCGGAGATGAACAACTTGAACAAAAATGTATCGATGCGGATAAATACGATGTTTTTAGAAGTCTAATGGCTCATCCCAAGAAAAAAGCTGATGATCATGAAGATGAAGATGAGGATGATGATGAAGATGATGACGAAGAGGAGGAAGAAGATGAAGAAGAAAATAATGATGATAAATTCGGCGATTTTTTTAGCGTTGAAGTTCAACCCGAAAAAAATAAAAGCTTATCAATAAAAGTAGGTAGATAGGATATCTAACATCATAACGGAATATGATTTAAGCGCAGGTTTTCCTCATAGAAGATATTTAGATGACCAGCCTTGAGAACATATTGAAAGTTCTCTTCGATCATTAGTGCACTACACCACCTTTTATGAATTAAAGCTACTCTTTATTGAATTTTTCACCGAGTAATGAATTTATCTGCCCCCAGAAATTCGCATAAACAATTTTATTTTTTTTTTAATTTTTACGTAGAAATTAAACGCCCAGGGGTTTTCTCATTTTCAAAATCCTTAAAATTCGATTACCAATATGATATCGAGCTTTTCGTATTGCTGACAAAAAAATCACTCCTCAAGATGTCTGAAATGTTGGCAAATTTTTTCGCTCTATTTTTGTTACATTATTCACAGGTTCTCAAACAATGGAAGGAACGTATCTTACTTTACATTACACTTCCTTTTATATAGATGCTTTCAGTTATGGGAAAGAGACGACTGTTCATTGATAACACTTTTGCTTCTTACTCGACAATTTCTTTCCTTCCAGAGAACACACTTTTTGTGATGAACAAAATAAAAATTTATTTTTAACTGAGTTTCTCATAAGATTCATGATTAGTGGATTATCGTACACCTGGTCAATCCAGGAGGCTTTTAGGATATCTCACAGGATGATCATCTACACATTCTTCATTTGAAAAACTTTTGCTAGAAATTATATCCCGATTTGGCCGCTTTAATCTCCTAGGTCGCTTGTATTAGGAACTTCGTTTCGAATTGCAATTTTTCTAACTAAGAAATCAATTGTTTCGCAGGAAAAATGTTTGGGAGCTTGTTTGAAACTTTTGCAAGAAGGGTTACGCATATTTTCCAACATCTCGAACGAACAAACCTTATCTGAAGTACTCTCAGACCAAAGAGGTTATAGATACTTCAATCGTAAGTTGCACATTTTAATGAATGTTTTTCATAAATTCTAAATTGTTCGTTTAATATTGATGATCGTTGTAGAACTTAAAATCGTCTATGAAACTAGTCAACGATTTCAACGTCAATTTAGAAATCAAAGTGTGAACGAACCGCTGCAATTAGTATGGGAAAAACTTTCGTCTTACGCTAAATATGTTCCTTGTGATGAACTTTGGGATGAAGTAAGTGAAATTTACTCCCTTCGTAATTCACCGATGTATTGTTTACTTAATTATTTTTTCATAATTATTACAGGTACCCAGTGAAGACGATATTGATGCTTCACTTTGCAAACTATGCGAAACAAAATGTGACGTAAACTGCGTAAGATATGCTGGAAATAATTATCATGTAACTTGTATCAATTTATTTTTACATTTCGTCGAAGATTCAGAAATTTCAGCAATGCTTAATATTTAAGATAGTCACTTCAAGTGGAAATTTACAGTTCCTTGTTGCAGGATTATGTTGAACAAAAGTCTGAAAATTAATTTAATTGTCTTAACACATGCAACAATATCACTTTTGTGTTTACGATAAAATTATTTTTATTTTATCCTTTTTTGCTTCAAATCGTTTTTTTTTCGCGATTATTCGTCTACAGCTCGTTGAAAATTTTCTATTGTGATTTATGCGTACGCATAGTATATGAAGTCTGCATATTATTACGTGCTATTCGCATAAGCATATTTTAATTCTATGACATTCCATTGTAAACTTATTTACTCAGTATTACCTTTTTCTTTTTTTCCTCTAGTTATATTAAATTTGAAATACTTGATATTTATTGTGATTCTTTCATTACTTCGTTTGTTATTTTTTACTAATAAACAATGGTGTAGTTGATATTCATTTTCCTGAAAAAAAAGTTTCAAAGTTACGTTTTCTCGATTACCATCGATAATTTATATTCAGTCGTAAGTAGGAAAACGCGATAATTTGAAATTACTAATATTTCCGAAACATTTTTAACGACTGGGAATTGAGAGTTGAAGTTAAGATGATGGAAGTTATACTTGTTGGTTAAATTACAGTGTAGGATATTTTTTTTTATGTCTGTCACGAAGTAAAACTCAGCATTGCTGGGTGAAGTGTAAAGAATCATAAATTTAAAAGTTTTACAAGTGTAAACTTTCTTGAATGATATTACTTTTAGAAGACGAAGGGGAAACTTTTTTCTTTGTGGCTTAAATGGATGAAAATATGGTTATAAGGAGAAGGAAAATAATACGATGATTATGTAATCGTTTTATATTTATACCGTGGCGGGAGTCCAATATATAGCTATATGCATGAAAAATATCGTCAGTGTCCATATAACCTTTACCAGCCCTCAGTTTAAGGTCAAATTAAAAACCGTTTTTTCAAAAGTTGAAAATTATGGTATGGAAGTTTAATATTTTAATGCTTAACTAATTTTTCATATAAATCAAGGAATTTTATGTCAAGTTGAAAAAATGAAATACTTAATTTGAAAGGGTGCAAAGATTGCTTGGACTCAGGGTCACGTATTGTGTATTAGCTGATTCTCATTCGTAGCCAGAGCAGGCTGAGAACCCTCTAGCCTCTTGAACATTTCGAGCGTCTCTAGTATAATTTTGTATTCAATACAAAAGTGCCAACCAACCAAGAAAAAAGAAGCCAAAGCCCCCTCCAGGATTTGGTCAGCCGACATAAAGTGACAAACTGGCTACCAAGCTGCTAGAAATCATGATTTTCAAGAAGAAAAACAAAAAATAAAGGGGAGCAGAGGCGAAAACTGAAAATTGGGTTCCGGTGAGTTATTAATCTCCCCCTTCCCTCTCTCCCATCACAATGAATTATTCCTATCAACGCTCTACGCTGTCTATTCTATACTGATGAATTTGATTTTGAGAACAGAGAATGAACGATAGTTTTCAATTGTTTCTATTCTCATTGTTATTTTCACAGGTACCCGTGCATAGTTTTTGTCTCCTTTTTGTTGTTTGATTCGTTCTTTAAAAAGCAGAACATTATCATTCTAGCTCGTTTTTCACCATTCATTTTTATTTTCCTACTTCCTTACCAAGCTTATTTTTATTTTGCTGAGTATTGTACAACTGAAAACTTTTTGAGGTTAAGGAAATCCAGTACTACATTTCTCCGCATGAATCTCAAATTGATAAGCTAAGCCAAAGGCGTATTCAGCTCTTTGTGGGATCTAGCATAGTTGGAGATAATATGAGATGTCTAAATCGAATGAGCTGCATGTGCCTGTGTGATACTTCACAAAGTTCACAAATGCAGGTCATGTGAACTGTGTTCTCAATTTGTACACTTGACTTGAATTTGAATGCTTAGATAGGTGCAACTGACATAATTTTATTCGAATCTCTAATTTCACTTGAAAGTAAAAATCTCAAGTACCTACCAATAATATTTTTTATTTTGGTCTAAATCATCATTATAGTAATATTAGAATGTTGTTGTATCGCATTAACCTTTGACCAATTTAACTTTTGTATATTAGCTGAATACGCTCGAACTCCATTCAATTTTAAGGCATCAGTTTTTTAATTCAAACGAAGGAAATCTTTCATATAGAAAAAAGATGTGTTGCAGGAAATAAATTTCAACTTCCGTCTTCGAGGGAAAATGCTCCGTTCATGCGTAAAGAATCATCAACTATGAACTCTTGAAAAGATGAACCTTCCATACATCTCTGAAGTACGTTACGTTCTTCACTATACACACTTGTACACCGTACGCTAGCATTAAAGGTTTCTCATTCAAAGAAAATTTCCGATTACAACAAAGGCAGAGCGCATATATTTTCAATACTCTACAGCTAATCAATTCGCCCAATCGTGTAAAATTTTCACTTCATTTTCCTCGGTATACGATGAATGTTCCATTGTGTATTTTGTAAAACACGCCCCACGTATTGATAAAATATTTGATGTGGTATTTCATTTTTTAATTTTATGGACTATCTGATTGCAAAATTTCCCGCCTTATGTGCACGCAAGCGTACATCGTATGAAGGATTACGTTACGTCATAATTTTTTACCACGTTCAAAAGCGGGACGCTGATCGATTCGAGCAACGGTTGTAAAATGCGCGTGGTAAATGGCGTCGTGCGCCACGAGTAAGGACAGTTCCGAAATTCTCGTCGTCGCGTGTGCACCTTTACTCCTGTTGCTGGTCCTGTGTATTAAGCGAATCCGTAGGATTTATGTTCGCAAACAAGAAAAAATGATAACGTTATCATAGTGTTTTTTTCATTTTGAATTGAAATTCTTATAGTTAGTGCTACAACATATACACCAGCTTTCGCCTTGGAGTTCTCACTGATCAGGTAATTATTTGTTTATCAGTATTTTTGGCGATTAATTTCATCTTCAAAGGAGACCGTGTACAATTCCCAGCGATACAGGTCATAACATAGTTGAATGGTATTGGTAGTGATAAAAATGTTCCATTGGAGTTTTCCAGTGAAATAAGCCCAATAGTAATGATCTGTGAACGATAACGAAACCGGTACTTACTCTTCATTTCTCTAGCTCCTATAAACTTTCGACAAAAGTTAATTCAATTTTTGTAACAAATTAAACTTTTTTATTGTTTCAACTCTAAAGCTGAAATTACAGTTTTAATTGAAAAAAGTTATACAGACATGCTGACAAACGTAAGCACGCTTGTGATATTAATTAAACGCAGTGAAACATGATTAAGTGAGTAAAGCGTAGGTAAATAAGCTCATTGCATTTGTTTTGTTCACATTCAACGTTTTTAGCTGTAGAACTTTTTCGAGTTAGTTTTCAGCTACCCTTTTCATATCATTAGGTATAATCCTTAATTTGATTAAACAAACGAATATGGACAAATGGACATTTTCAAAAGCTCTTCATTATTATACCATTAGTGAAACCCTCGTATGTAAATGACCGAATCAGTAAATGATAGTCGACACGGACGAGTATTTAGATTTATTATCATCAATCTTTAGTGTAAAATGTAGTGAAGTGATTATTTTTAGAGAAATTTTTGATGTAATAGTGAATACTTGGTTCATGTTGCAAATTTATATGTTTTAACAAAGCTTAATGCGGAATGGAGTTTGTGATGATAGAAATGTGGGTAAAATCGTGTTTTTGTCTTTTCATTTTTGAATTATTATTATGATTCAATGAAACGTGTAACAAATGTTAAGCTTAGCTAATGCTTACGTAGACACAAGTAAGTAGCTATGTCGCTGTACTGAAGCCGAGTTTTCGATGAGGACAATAAGGCATGTTCAAACTTGTAGATAAGGTTGTTAATATCTTCGTATTCGCACCTTCGCAACTCTTTCAAACGTTCATAAGTTAGATGTAAGAGATTTTGTACCTCTTGCTTACAATAATGATATGAAGATGTATTCATTGAATTTTATGACTTGAAATATGAGATTTGAGCATCTCCGTTTCTGAAGAAATGAGGAGAATTCAAGAAACTTGATTAGCAATCCCTCCCTTGCTATTGCTTCAACTCCCAACTATTTTTAGCCAAATTTCTGAAGGACATGAAGGCTATTACAGCCTACCTGATTTGAGAAAGGGTGGTCGTGGCAGGGTAGGGTCTTCAATTTTTTTTTGTATTGCATATCAGGAGGTTTGGGGCTGATACAGCATTTCCATATTACTTCAGGGTCCTTCCAATGAAGAGTGCTCTGTGGCCTGTGGCTCATTATTCATGCTCATCATATTTTTACAATCGAGTCTCTAATTTTTTGTTACTGCTTCATTGCAGTGAAATGGTAATTTTCATTAGGTAGGAATTTATTGAATTTCTCATCTCATCTGCACTTCTGCACTATTCAGTAAAAAAAAAAAAATAAAAAAAAAAAAAAAAGGGAAAAGATGCTAATGGATAATTCATTAGTTAGCACTATCGTGTGTTGTGTTATTTGTTATTAAGTTTTTTTGTTGTTTCAAGTTCTTAGTTGTTTTTAACTTTTAATTTAAGATTCTTTAAAATTAAAAATGACTTAATTTAGAGGAGTAAGAAGCAACGTCAATAAATCAGTAGTATTCATGTTATGTGTACTGTGTAGAGACTGTATTACAGTTATAATTATATTTTCACTCCGCATAAATTCTTAAATTATTGTATGATTTATGAGGAGTTCACATCATTAGAATAAATTGTGAAGTCTATAATCGTAATTTGAAGATGTATTACTCGTATTTTGAGAAGCTGTTGCTAGATGGAGTTATTATAACACTTCTACAATAAATATTTAACCTTTATGTAGATGATATTGAATTATAGTAAATTGTTAAAATATTGAAAAAAATTTACATTATATAATAGCGCTCCCCTTGGAGGCACTCGTGTCTACATTGAATTTTTCTTAGTTACTATAATGCGGTAAAGGTAGCACGCAGTTGGTCGGATGGTGAATGCCTTCAACCTGAAGATTGGCTGGGTGTTATGGTACCTAGTCTCATATGCTGGATGGAGTAGATGTATGGGCAGGTTTACGCTCGTCAGACCATATGGCTGAGGCACCCAACTGATTGCGGACCACCCCTACTTCGCTTCACAACTTGAAGTATGGTGAGATGATGCAAACAGAAGTCGGGCCCATAGAGTGCACGACCTTCAGTTTGCCTATAGGCTGAGTAAGCCACAAGAGGCTGAAAGGCATCCAGCTGAGAAACTCCGGAAGGAGGGGAGAGGCGGCGTGCACCCGAGAAGTGATGCAGAAGGCGTAGATATCGCCAAAGATTGCAATAGGCACTGAAACCCACCAGAGGAAAGTATGGTGATCAAAAGAAAAGAAAAGTGCGACAGCTGAACTTCTTATGTATTGGAACAAGGCTGGAGATGTTTGCTCTCTTGAGTGAAACCTGAGGGAATGTAGACTGCTCGCTTAGGTGTCTCTGCCTATCTGGAAGTAATGCCAAAAGTAGTTCCCAAAAAAGTAATATTGCGTGCTGTGGAAAAATTCCACAGAAAAAGGATAATGGGTTTCAAACTTGTTATTGAGTGTGACCTGTAGATATGAAGAGGTTAGCAATGTTATTTTCAAACCTCCAATCCCATATTCTTAACAGAGTGTGCTGATGTATTCCGATACTCTTTTCGACGTATTACAAAACTATTATACTCGGCGTTTTTCATTTCTTCCGCTTCTTTTTGTTTTCATGACATATTTTTGGAGGCAATTTATTTGTATTCAAGGGGCTTAATGTTCCACGTTGCGACTTATTCTTTCTATCGGGCGTGGATAAAAGTTTAGAAAACCTTTCATCCAGTATAAAACTTGCAGCTTCACCAATATGAACGAGTCCAGCATCCAACATTAACGCTCGTACCTTTATCTTCAGTGCTAGTAATTCTTTTTGGAAATCATCCTGAAAAAGTTAATGAAAAGATTAAATAATAAGATTCAAATGGTTGCTCGAAAGGGATCTATTACTTCACTCATATAACTGCACAAGTAGTTATTACTGTTATTAGGCATATTAGTTGCTACTACTCGATCCCTTAGTACCTAAGGTATGATGAGTTGTGCGACACAATAGGTTATAAATCCCAGAGTGCACTGTCCTTATACTACCCATATTTTTAATATTTAGGTGCGTCATTATTTATTTCGTTTACGACACTTGATGTTATTATTATGTTTTCCCTATTGTGATGCTGAAAGAGAAGCACCTTTTTTATGCTATTTAAAGCGGGAAAAAGTTGAATCTGTGTCTGAATAGGGATCTTGTAAATCCTGTAGCGTTACGCAATTTTTTTTCCTGTAGCAAACACTTTTTGTTTCAAAATTGGAATCATTAGTCTACAACCAGAGGTTGGAAATTCCATTTCGTGAAACATTTACCGCTGTTCTATTTTGTCGTTTTCTTCTATGCGTTGAATAAGCTAAAAATTTTATAACTTGGTAGAACACACGAATCTGAGGAGTTGAAAAGGAAACACGGTGGTAAATTCCAACGCCGCGAGTTAAATATTTAAACGAGTCGTTTGATCGGCATTTTCCCTCACAATACTGTATTTCGAAAGGAAACAGAAAAAAACTTAAGACCACCTGAGCTCTGTGGGTATACGAGTCGCAAAAGAGTAACCTATACACCTATAGGTCATAAGCCATTTCGCTTTGTTTCCGAAAAAAGGTTCACGTTTTCCAATATCGGTTCATGGTTCTTTTTTGAAATGGAACGTCATTAAATATTTGTGTGAATTTTAATCGTAGTTTAGCCTTTTTTCAGCATCTCTCTGAAAGGATTCTTTTGGTAACGAAATTACTAACAGAGTAAATTTTCTCATCGTCTACGTGACAAAGTTTATTGAAATAGTTTTCTTTTTTCCCCATCGGTTCATGCGAGGCGTTTGCAGGAGTGTGTTGAGGAGTGTGTTGAATGTGCGTGAAATAACCTCGCCTTCTACGTTCGGCTGGAATTGCAATATACGCCATTCAAAATTAAGGTGAAATTAATTTGTTGTTTAGGGTGTTTCTTAATTGTACTTTGATATATGAAAGCATACGGTAATGCGTATAATTCGCAGCGTTTCCGGCGTGTATCGCGGAGTCGAATCATAAATTACAATTTATGCGTTTCCTGCGCAGATTAATGGCTTTTACCAGAGGCCATCATAAATTTCTATACTCGTCCCTTTGGGTCGCATCGCGTATTAATGCCATTGTTGCATCGTTAAACCCTTACAACAATGGTTGTATCGTCGAGCATTTGTTCGCCAAACTAAATTAATTTTAGTTCAGAGGTTGATTATAAAAAGCGACGCTGTTAAGTCAGTGTCCGGTTACTTGAGCAAAAATTTCGGCGAATGGCTCATGTCAGACATTCTTGATATCATTATCGGTCGTTTTAGTAAATAATTGTCATCGCTCTGATTTTTTGTGTAGTTGTTGGCAGTAACTTCTCAAACAACATACTTTAATCTGCGTTAAATTACCTACAAGGAACACGTTTTTCATTTTTTAGAAAGTAGTCTTATTTGGATTTTAATATTGTAGATGGATAAATAATATATCCCCAATCCAACTCTATACATTATGTTGGAGCGGAAGAGGAAGGGCTATTAACCTGAAAATATGGTGGAGGTACATAAGAAGTTGGAAATTTTTTATTGTGTTATGTGACAAAATGAGCCCAAGTGATTATCCTGTTCTGATTTTAGCTTCCTAAATGAATTTGGAGGAGAGTTAAAGCAAAAAACTATTTTAGAGAAGAAATTGCTAAAGGAAATTTCTTGAATCTTCCATATCTTATCACCAAATCGGCCTAGAAAGGTCAAACTTCGTATGCAGTGTTAGTTGATTACAAGAATATGACTTCTTTAATATGGGTCGAAATGGATCTGAAATGGCGGATTGTAAAAATTTGAGGATAATTCAAGGAGCCTATAGTAGTTGAAATTTGGAAGATACATGTTCATATGACTATTACATGGCAAGGAATGCTACATTTGTTATAAATTCAACTTAAGTGGTCTTGAAAGGGATGGGGTAATAGTTTTTAAAGCTTCGTACTGAGTGCGGCCTATAGACTTGAAGAGGTTAGCAAGATTATTAGCGGAGATAAACGTTCAGCTCTAATAATGCTGCATAGCTTCTTATGTTCTTTTAAAATTCTCATTGAATTACTATATGAGGTGTATTAGTCTAGAACATCAATGGTAAGGATCTCGGGGTTATTTGTAAAATGAAAACTATTCGTCATCGTCAATCAGAAAATTGGAAAATAATGGCTTAAAATGCTTCTTACTTGACCAAACTTGCACTTATCTTTTGTGGTTTCTTAAAATTATAGTATATTTTGTTTTGAGTATCTGATAATTTTGTATTTTTCCTGAAGGTCTCAATGTTTGACAACTGGATCTTCATACTTGTCTTTATGTTTTTGTTCACAATCGGCCTCTGGACACATTCTTTAACATTTTGTATATTGGTAAGCAACATCTTGAAGTAAGATTGGCCCTGTTCCTGTTTTCAATTTTTCTAGTTAATCTTCTTTTATTTGCTGATATTTGTTTGGAGAACTGCGAAGCGATTTCGTTCGAATAATTAGTGTATCACTCTAAGATTTGTAAATGATTATGTCTTTTTTGATATTGCTTGTTCAGCTGCTATGGAACGACTAGCACAGAAAATAAAATTACTCGTTCCTTTAATGGACGAACAACCTTGACACAATTTAATTTGTGCAGACAAACCAGAGTTTCATTCCACTTCCAACGTAAAATGAACGGTATATTATTTCGCTCATCCTTAACGTTTAAGCACAAAGTTGTCAAATTGCTTCCACGCCAGATGGCATCATCGGCATTATTTCATTCGGATGAGAAATTCTCGCGGAAGGCCAGTGTACGCGGACTCATCAACGTTAATTCGCGTAATTTTTCTCATTCTTCGCTTTATCCGTCGTTACTTCGCCTTCGGTTTTTATTCTCATTACGAATTTTCCGCAATTTTCGCCATCTTTTAAATCAGCCTTAAGGGAACCCCGCGCCAGGCCAAGTCTTCCGTTGTCTTTATCCTATAAAAACACCCCTAGCTTCAAATATCGCGCCGCTTCTGTTTTCGCGTTGTTTTTAATGCGGTAGAAATTAAAATTTGATGAAAAAAAAGGTTGGCGCAAACGAGGGTTTTTTTGATACTGCGGTAATCTCTTAACGAAGACCGCGAGGCATCGACTGAATAGGGTTTCGTTGTCGGCGAGTAAAAAAAATTGTGTATTATGTCACGTGCGAATTGAAACAACAATTCTCATATCGCTCGAATAAAGCTGTAAAAAATATCACGTTCGAATTCGCATTACAATGATAACAGAGTTAAAATGTTCTTCGCTTAGTTTTTCTAAACAATAAAACGTATGTATAAATGCACACGAGAAATGTCGCCTGTGTGCTATGGTAGGGAAATAGGACACACATATCTCGTTGAAATGATCTTTTGCGTTTTAATGAAAATCAGTATCGCAACGAATCCCTTTTTTATTGCGCCTCAATAATACCGCATTCGTTTTATAAATTAACCAATGGTAATTCGTTTTCCTTTTGATAAGAGAAAACACGCACGTAGAGCTCGACCTCAGTGGTATTTATCCTTCGATAGTGGGCTTTTTTGTTTGCCATTGTAAATACGGTCTTGGAGCCATAAAGTATGGGAAAAGTCGACTCCATGTTTTCAAATTCGCTTTGATTAAGTGCTGATAATATTGCGTGTAATTACCTTCACAACTTACTGGCGATTGTGTTGAATCTAAAAATTAATAATAACACAGACGGGTATACATAGTTATAACACAGGCATAGCAACGATTTACAAATTACCCAATATAGGACAAAATTTCATCACACGAATATAGATACTATGTCCACAGAAATTTTTAATTACCTCCCACAGAATATTAAAAAAATTCATTCCAATAAAATTTTTAAAACAAAACTCAGGGAATTCCTGATTGCTGGTGCGTTTTACACGGTGCAACAGTATCTCACAATGTAGTAATTTAAAATATCTTATATGTATGAGCCATGTATTAATTGTAATTTTAATTATCAAATCATTCTTATTGTTTAACTTGAAATTCTTATTTTATTTTCTTATTCGTTAAACTATTTATTTATTTATCTATTTTTTATTTTTTTTAAGACATTGTAACGACTCTATAGAGTATCCTACAAATAAATTATATCTATCTATCTATCTATCTACTGACGTCATTAGAAAATCTAAGGAGTTGAATCTAATGTTGCACGATAAGCAATCATTGTAATCGGTCAAGCTTCGTCCATCTCAAAATCGGTTATCGGTTATACAACCCATTATGAGCTTATTATAGTTGGTTACTTGCTTGAACTATGTTATTCTCAAAAATAACGCTGTGAAATTATTTGAAATTATAATAATTATGTATTTGAGAAACTTTAATTGAGGATGCTTTACATTAATTCTTCCAATTTTTTCATTTCTATATTTTAAAATCAACTTTTTCGCATTTACCTATTTAAGCACTGCTCAAGGAAAATAGTAGAAAAGACAATCTTCAACTAGCGCTCCTAACAGATTTTATTTAGTACTTCATATTATTATCAGATATTTCTGGATAATTGCCATAATCGGTTATATAACCGATCATCGTCAATCGTTTTCTAAACGAGTACTCGTTTACGCATGATCGGTTATACCGGTTATCGTGCAACCTTAGTTGAATCTAATGTAACTTGTAATGATGACACAAGGATTTTTGTACATTTAACGTAATACGCATCGTAAGGTGTGATAAAGCGCATTTAATTCAACTTCAATAATAACAACATTTTCGATGATTGTGCTGACTCTAATCTTCATAAAATGAATGATCTTCCAAAATATAAAAATAAAAGAGTCCATCTACATCCTGCATTCTCGTATTTGCAGCCAATGGTATGTAAGAATCTTACATTTATTTTTCAGGAAATTATTATGTTTCTTGACCAGCAGGTGAAACACACGGACATGGTACTATCTGTAGAAGCAGTGGTTCGACTTGCTGAGAAGGAATTATTTCATTCGTGAACAGGAGCTTAGCAATGTCGTTGATGTTTCTGCAGTGAAGGCTATCATAGAATTTACATCGGCGATCAAACAAACATGGCGATAATAACACAATGAAAAACAAATTTGATTTAAATTCAAAAAATAAAATACAAAGATTAAGTGAATATTATTAATTTATCTCGGTGCACTGAAAAAGATTCTATTGTGCTAAAAGGCTACTATCACACTCATGAGTAAGCTAATCGACTAATTGTTGTGGCTTTTTCGTATTGCTGTTCCCCTATTGGCAAATAGTGTCAGAACATGTTAACGAAAATGTGCAAAAGAATACCCCAGCATATGGAACTACTGAATAACATGTGATTAAAGAATACATCATTTTTTTATACTTGGTAATTTACAATTCTATGTTATATTCGTTCTCTACATTATAAATGAAAAAGTCGATTTTTTATTGCCGATCACGCCTTTCCTACTGAACCGATTGTTATGAAATTTTGGCATTATGTTGGTACGAGTGCAGATGAAGGGTTAAGAGTATGACGTCGATGCTGTCGTAAATAAAATAGTTGCGAATACATTTGGGAAGAAATCGTATCGAGTAAGGCTCAAGAGCCCTAGTATCGAGCGAAGTGGTCGAAAAGTCTAAAAAGTTGATCTCAAAACTATGGTGAAGGATCCATTCTTAAAAGGTGTTCTTCTATAACACTGTGTAAGCGAATACGTATTTGTTTTTCATTGCTAAGAATGAATAAAATGCGGAATTTATTGTCTACGTAAGCGAGTGTTTTAATGACACGAACGCGAAAAAATTGTAAAATTTCGTCTTCGTGGAGTATCCAGTCTCGGAAAAACACAACAATCGATGTATCAGCGTCCGAAGCTAAATATGAAAACAGTATAAAGTGAACGATGTAAACATGAAAAATATGATGGAAGAGGTCGAAAAGTTGAAAAAAATCTCTTCATTTTAATATAGATTTGTTACCCCTGTGAAGTAATGGGTATACCATGTAGGCGGTTCACCGTCAAAAATGTTAATAAAATTGCATAATTAACGCCGCAAATACAAAATATTTGATGTTCCGTTGTTGTCATCTTCTGTTAAACGCTGTAATGTGTTGGTACTGTTGGAATGTTGATAGCTCAACTACATAGCAGATATGAGAAGTATAGTGGGCTCAAAACTGAAATTATTCCCACCCGCATTTTTTCTCTTGGTTATTAAACGAACATAGTTCCTGTGTACTCTTTCATTCAAATTTTAATGCGCTTGGAAAAGAATTTTTGAAATGCATAAATTTTTTAATTGAATTTCAGAAATCGACAATCATTATAATTATCATCTGTATTTTCGGATTTTTCGAATTGAAAAAACAAAAGAAAAACTTCACAAAATTAGTTCACCTGATTTGGGAAGGGGTCGAGGAAGAATAAGATTTTCAAATTTTTGCCTTTTAAGCTATTTGTAGCCTTATGGCAAATGTCTAACTTTTTAGTTAAGTATATTTATCTTTTCTCCTCACGTAGCGTCGGCAGGTATTGATGAAAATCACTCAAAATTCGGCGTGTGACTCTTCTTGCAAATGCAAAAAAGCTGCTTTTTGTTTTCTTGGTACATCTCAAAATGGCGGAGCATTCAAACTTTGAGGGCGGGAGAGAGGGACAAGTTGCTCAGTATTTTCGTTTTTGATCTCACATGAAAGAACGAGTCACAGACACCAACATATCCAAATTTCAGCTTCCCAAGTGAATTTGTAGGGGAATTTGAGAAGAAAAAAACGTGTCATAGAATTTCTTAAATCTTTTATATCTGGTCAACAAATCAACCTAGTAAGGTCAAACTTTGTGTAAGGGATTAGTTGGTGACCAGAATATGACCTCTTGAATTTGGATCAAAATGGATCCTAAATGGCGCATTATCAAAATTTGAGTAGGGCTTGATGTGCCTCAAATTTGATAAAAATACAGTTTGTATGAACTCATATGATTATTGGGGATAAGAGGCATACTATCCCAAATTCACTTTCACATATGATATTGGAGGGGAGAAGGAGGAGTTATTGACCTCAAAATGAGATGGAAGTACATGAAAGATCAAAAAATTTTTCGTTGTGGTGTCATATGATAAAAAAATGATGCCAAGTGACTAACCTATTCTTATTTCACCATTCCAAGTCAGTTTGAAGGAAAGTTAGTTCCAAAAAACGGATTTAGGAGAGAAAATTCAAAAATTGCTACAGTAAATTTCATTAATCTTCCATATCTTCTCACCAAATCAACATAGAGTAGTCAGACATCGTATGTAAGGTCAGATGATGACCATTATATGATGTCTTGGATTTTGGTCATAATTGATCCAAAATAGCGATCCGTCAAATTTGAGGATAACTGGAGGAGCCTTGAGTTGTTATAATTTGAGAAATATGGGTTCATAATTATTGTATGGCAAGAAGAACTACATTCATTATAAATTCAACTTCAAGTGGTTTTGGAAGGGACAGGATCCGGGTTTTCAAACTTTATACTGTGGTGTGGCCTTTGGACAATTAGACATGAAAGGCTTAACAACATTATTCGCAAACCTGAACGAACCCGAATCAAAAACTCAGCCAGTAATACGGTATGGATACTTACTTTTTTTTAATCCTTGCATTATGATTTTTTGATGCGAAAACATTTCAGATACCACGCGAATCCTAGCATTATTATTTTTTGATCTGAAGACATTTCAGATATGAATAAAAGCAAACCTAGATCTGTAACTTAATGGTGTCACTTTCATAAATTCTTTGATTTTTTATTCTTTTCATGTCCTTACGTGATACGTAACGCTGACGTTCATTTAGTGGTTGAAAATTTGAATCCAGTATTTTCCTCTAATTCTCTACAACGCTGCAATTTTGCATTTTTGCTTACGCTTTTTGTATAGATCTGTTTTGGCATCATACGTGTTTTAATGTTATTGGTTAGTTCGTAGCTATCAGAAGAAATGCCACGCTTAAAACTGAACCTAAGGGAACCCTGTTTTCTTGAATTTCAATGTTTCACCCTGTTTCATTTTAACTCGAAAGTATTTTTCGTTCAGAAAGTTTTTGTAGAATAGGAACCCACATATGCTTTTTATAGGCATTTTCCTTAATCCGTCGAGGGTCTTGTATTTGTCCGTCACATCGTAGGTTTTTTGTATATGAAAGCATGTCATTACAAGGCTGTTTTCCCAAATGAACATGTGCAAATTTCGTTCGATGCGTATTCAATCTTTTTGAAAGAAATTGAATAGTCATCTTCGTAATAGGTACGTAGTAAGAATTTGATGATGTATAATAATATCTAATTATCTATGAAATCAGTTGCAGTATTGTGAATGAAAATGAATAAAAAAAGGTCATAGATGAGTAGGACTTTAAAATTTGTCTTAGGGATCATAGACTTGAAATGAGAATAAAAACTTTGGTGGGTTCTCTTTTACACTATAAATTCTACCATTGCTTTAATATAGCAATAAAGTATGAAAATTAAAATTAAAATACGAGCTTGATACCAACAAGACCATTACCATTTAGGTCATACCTTTGTAAAGCTTCTTTTACGACGTCCATTATAAAAGTCACGCCGGCGTATACAAATGTCCGCAAAGCGCCAGGCGAGCCGTCACAAAGGATCTCATTTATTTAGCAGGCCACACGAGCAAAACGCCTCATCTCTTATATGGTACTAAAAACACACCATGTCACACACGAGTCACATGAAAGGCAACCATTAAGGTTTCTTATTGTTGCGGCTAAATTCAATTAACTTTTTCAAACGGCGCGAAATAAGCGGCACGATGTATGAAGCGCGAATTACACGTACATAATGGATGAGCTGGAGCTATACGTCGGACTAAGGTGTAAAAATTTGCCACGTGTGTCTTTATGGTTGGAAGAAATTCATCGAAATCTGAATTTCATCTATTGACGAACTTGATGAAGATATAAAAGTTTTTTCAACAGTACTCTATACGAGTACTATGTGAAGAATAGTTATTCAAAGTCCAACTACCTGTAGCTCGGTACCATATTTGAAAAACTGCTGAATAGTGAATGTCAAAAGATACAAATTTCCGGTGATGATAATCGAAAGTAGATCTTTACTCAGACTGAAACTGCCATCATATTTTTGAGATCGAACTGCCCAATCGATTCAGAAGTTCCTTAAGTTGTAAAAATTTTATGCTTATTTTACAACATATTTTCTTTAATTACATCTTTTCTATGATACCTAGAAGAGCCAATAACCCTTTCATTTACTCGAAATGAGTTCTCTCAAAAGTCACAAAACTTCTGTACGATTCTTTTTCTCTGAGTCATACATAAGCAAAGTCAAAAATTCATATTTTTGTAAAATTAAGCATAACTTTCAAACCAATTATCTCCGCTTTGTGTGCATGATATCATAAAAATGATCTATACAAAAAAGTTTGCTTTTTTCAAGATAATTCCATTGCCATTGTCGTACCACTTTGTAATTCGAAGATAATGAACTTTGATTGCGACGCATCGTGCTACAACATAAACATGATTTGAAAAATACAAGTCACTACTTTTAAATTTTTTATTTGAGTTTTTGATTAAAAGTGATAACTATTATAACCAATCTGAGTTGTGAAGGTGAGGCCGGGGAGGGACATTTCATATCTTTACGTTGCAGCTCATTTGTAATTATATAGCAAATGTTCAACTTTGAAGCACATTATACACTTTTTTCCAAGGATGAAAATTGCTGAAAATTTGTTTAGAAAACTTTGGAATTCTTCTGCAAAAGAATTTTTTTTGATTCACCTCAAAATGGAAGTTTACTCAAATTTTAAGAGAGAGTGGAGAGGAAGAAATTAACTCAGAATTTTTGTTTTAAACTCACATGAAAGAGTGAGTTACAGTCCCAACATTTCTAAATTTCAGCATCCTAAGTCCATTTTGAGGAAGTTGGAGCAAAAACCGGTTAATTGAGGAAATTTTTTTCTTTGTTCCCATGCTCAGCGCCGGCGGGTGTTTATGAAATTCTCTCAAAACTTGATAAAATTCAAAATGGCAGATCGCTCAAATTTTGAGTGGAGTTGGAGAAAGAACAAATCGCTCAATTTTTTTATTTTTGATTTCATATGAAGAAGTGAGTCACGGAAACCAACATATCCAAATTTCAGCTTCCTAAAAGCATTTAGAGAGAGTTCGAGCTAAAACCGCTTTTTGAGGAAGTTTCAAGTTATGAAATTTCTTGAATCTTCCATATCTCCTCACCAAATCAATCTAGAAAGGTCAACATTTGTGTGTGGGGTTAGTTAGTGATCAGAATATGACCTCTTGAATTATATCAAAATGGACCCAAAATGGCGGATTATTAAAATTTGAGTAGAGTTCGAGGAGCCTCAAATTAGTAAAAATGTAATTAATATGAATTCATATGAATATTGAAGATAAGACGTTATACCATATCCCGAAATTTCCATACATAAGGTTACTGACGTAAAAATGGCTGGTGGGGCATGAAAGTTGGAAAATTTTTATTTATTGTGCGGTCGTAATTATGATAAAATGACCTCCAAGTGACTAACCTAGTTTAATCTAACAAAAGCGGTTTCTGAAAGGGAAAGTGCTGTAGGAATTTTCATGAATCTTCAACAGCTCTTCATCAAATCTACCTAGAAAGACCAACCTACGTATGTGGTGTTCTTCAATTTTAGTCAAAATGGATCCAAAATGGCGGATCATCGGTATTTGAGTAGAGCTTAAGGAGCCTCAAGTAGTTATAATTTGAAAAATATGGGTTCATAATGATTGTTGCATGATGAGAAGTGGTTTTGGAAGGGATAGGGTGGGTGGTTTCAAACTTGATATCAAGTGTGACCTGTAGACATAAAGGGATTATCAATGTTATTTGCAAACCTGAACAAGCCTCAGTTAAAAATTCAGCTCCAGTGATGCAACATAGCTGCTTACATTTTTTTTGTATGTTTTGTTTCTTGTAACCGTTACAATCTTTTCCTTTTGGAGTAGCATCTGTTAAGTGGGGATCAGATAATAGTAACAATGTATATTACAAATACACATTCACAGATAATGTGGGGAAAAAGGAGTGGTTATCGGCCTGAAAATGTGGTTTAGCTTCCCATCTGAATTTGGAGGGGAATTAGTGCAATTACAGCTATTGAAAGGAAAATTGCTGCAGGATCAAAGTTTGTTTGTAGTGTTAGTTGATGACCAGAATATGAACTCTTAAAATGAAGTCAAAGTGGATCCAAAAGCTGGATTATTAGAATTTTGAGGATAATTTGAGGATGTAATCATAATTTGAAAAATATGTTTATTTCATTATTGCATAGCAGGACCTACTATATTTCTTCTATATTGACTTCTTGAATGGTTTTGGAAAGGTGCAGGGTTGTAAGTGTTTTCAGACTTCATCAGCGCCGTGCAGACAAAATCCGGGCCCAAGACAGGAGGAAAAGTCATAAGAGCAAAAAAAAAAGTTGTAGGTAAAGGCAGATTTTTAGCGCCGATGCGTCAAGTTGTCGGCCCTCAGTGGGCCCTGTAAAAGAACTCGGGCCTGGGGGAACCACCCCTCCCCCTCTGCTTAGGTCCGGACTTCATACTTGATGTGGCTTGTAAACATGAAGAGGTTAGCAATGTTATTTGCAAACCTGAACATCCCAATGAAGAACTCAGCTCCACTAATGCTGAATGGCTGCTTGCGTTTTTTTTCGTAATCTCTACCTATTTATGAAAAAAAAATCGCTCGATTGAACTTAAGGTGGTGTAGATGTAGTAGACCACTATCTTGAGAACTAATTAGAAGCTTCACTATGTGTAATGTAGAAGGACGAGATTCACGCGATGTAGCTTTTATCTAATCGTCTAATCTGTCGTTCAACTTACCAAGCGTAATTTTTCTTCGCTTCGTAGTAAAAATGGAAATATTTTGCTCGAGTGATTTTTCCCCTTTTCTTTTCCCTCTATAATATTTACGCTCGAATATTGAAAAAAAAAACTTCAAATGAAAAGAACAATGCTCTCTTTTTAACTAGGCAAAAAAACGTTGTTTTTCACTGTTTTCAAAATACCCGTGCGGATCTCGTGAGACCAATAATGCGCACGTAATTAACATCCAGCGAGTTCGGTTATTTCGTACACGTGCGAATACACCTTATTCGATTATATTCGTTATAATTTTAATTTTTCTTGCAACCGTGCCCGTGTTTTTCGTATAATAAAGGAATGTACGCAGCCATCAGTATCGCACTGAAACGTTTCAGCGAGGTGCAGTACGGCGATGTTAATGAAACGAATCTAACGACGTAATTAAGGCAGTCTTGAATTTTCGAGTGGAAAATTAAACATACCTCGTTCGCGTGAAAATGCCGCTCCTCTTCTGGATGTTTCTGCGAATAATGTTTCGAACAAACGTTTCGTTGTCGTCGGCGTTTTGGCAATATTTACCATACGTGCGATGAGCGAAATCGACTTCGAGGGAAATTTTCCCTCATTTCCCTCGTAGTTAAAAAGAGACGATTAATTTATCGTTATTTTAAGTGAAAGCAAATTGTGAGGCTGTGAAATTTTATATCTCAACAAAGATGCTCGCTTCAAATATGTGAAAGAAGTTCATAATTTAAAAGAAAACACGGAAGTATTCATGCTGAGATTTTAGTGCCAAACATAAACGTTTCAAAGTTCAAAATCATTTTTAGTTTTTTCCTATTATCTTTATTGTTTACCTAGATTTTGGATTTTGGATTTTAATTACACTTTCTATAAAGGTTTTGGATTTGAAATCTATTTTTACAAAGGATTTCGGATTTTGGTTTTGAAATACTTATGTCCTGGATTTTGCCTAATTTTGTTATGTGCAAATGTAATCAAGTCTCAATTGAAAATTCAGCTCCAGTAATGTGATATGGCTGCTTACGTTTTTTTTTTTTGATCCAACAAGGATTTGTAAGCTTTTTGTTTTCAATGGTGTCCTGGCAAATGGCTGTCAACTTGAACGATTGGCTAAAATTCGAATGTATAGCATTTTGTATGTGTAATGTGGTCTCGAAGACTCCAGTGTGCGTTGATTAGGTTTTTTTTCGAGCCAACGCACTAAGGGTTAAATGATGGAAACAAGAATTCACTCATTTTCTGTATGACTTCCTACATACATGTTGTAAAAATTCAACTCGAGTAATGGTACATGGGTGATTACGTTTTATGCTGCTTATTTTTCCGTATATGTGACGGCGTCTAGAAAAAGGGACCTAACGATTAAAAACGAAATTGTTCGGGAGAGCAGTTTAAAGTTCACCATTAGTTTTTACATTAACAAAATCTAAAAAATTCAGATTGAAAAACCCTTAGGTCACTTTCTTTTGAAAATTTTTTTTCGACCTCACTCACTTTAAATTGCTATATCTCACTCAAAATTGACTTTTGAGGTTCGAATCACATCCATTCAAATTTTAATGAGATTTCGAATCAGAATCAAAAATAAAAAAATTTTGACCGTCCTACCGTTAGGTCCCTTTTATTGGACGTCGTCACATAATACATTAATAATTTTCGTAATGATACAAAAATGATTTTTAAGCAAAAAAAAAGTTTATCCGTTTTTAAAATTAATCTGTTGAACAGACTATCCTTCATTCTAAATTGATCACCGAATCGTGAAAAGTAAAACGGAGTATTTTCATTGCAAAAAAGCTCAAATATTTTCTTACACTAAAAGAACGGAATTCACAACTTTCAAATGACTCGATGTGTTCGCCACACTCTCGTATAACGCCAGAAACGGCTGTCACTTACCAAATGCGATAACGTGTACGCCGAATCGTATACACTAATGCATTTTAAAGTAAAAAACAACTTGGTATTGACGTATAAGGTAAAACTATCACCGTCGTCATGTTTTTATCAACACCCTGACCTCCAGTACGACGTACAGTGTCAACAAACTTGTCCGAATTGCGTGCACCAGCTGTAAACGCGTCGATACGCAACAATGATCGAAATTTTACGCTTAACCGATATTTGTGTGGGAGCTTTGTGAAACAAACGAACCGATAAAAAGATCTTACCGGTCAAGATAGCTGGAAAAATCGTTGCGAATACGTTCAGAAAGCATTTAGAAGTTATATCGCTTCTTAATTGATTATCAAATGGATACGATGTCAGAAAACATTCGAGATTGTTTTTATGAATATTAAGTTGTCGTATAAGTAATTTTAATCGTTTTAAGAGCGATAATTAGAAGGCTCAGAGATCTGGCATTTTTAACTGAGTTTTTAACTTAGAAACGATAGCTATTACAGCCTACCTGTTTTAAGAAGGGGGTCGGAGGGTCTTCAAATCTTTACATTTTAGACCATTTGTAATGATTCAGCAAATGTCCAACTTTTTGATAATTTTTTTTGTCTTCCCACGTGTAGAGGCGGCGGGTATTTATGAAGTCTGCTCAAAAGTTGGTGAGAGACTATTCGTAGAAATGTAACAAAATTACTTTTTTGTTTTTTCGAAAAAATTCAAAATAGTGGATCACTTAAATTTTAAGGAGGGTTGGAGAAAAGACAAATCTCTTAAATTTTTTATTTTTGATTTCATATGAAGAAGTTAGTCACGGATACCAACATATCCAAATTTCAGCATCCTAAGTACATTTTGAGGGAAGTTGGAGCAAAAACCGGTTAATTGAAGAAAGTTTTTTCTTTGTTCCCATGCTCAGCCCCAGCGGGTGTTTATGAAATTCTTCAAAACTTGGTGAGAGACTCTTCTAAGAAATGCGACAGAAGTACTTTTTTATTTTTTCAAAAAAATTCAAAATGGCGGATCGCTCAAATTTGAGTGGAGTTGGAGAAAGAACAAATCGCTCAATTTTTTTATTTTTGATTTCATATGAAGAAGTGAGTCACGGACACCAACATATCCAAATTTCAGCTTCCTAAAAGTATTTAAAGGGGAGTTCGAGGAAAAACCGCTTTTTGAGGAAATTTCAAGTTATGAAATTTCACGAATCTTCCATATCTCCTCACCAAATCAACTATGAAAGCTTGGACTTGGTGTGTGGGGTTAGTTGATGAGCAGAATATGACCTCTTGAATTTGGATCAAAATGGATTCAAAATGGCGGATTACCAAAATTTGAGTAGAGATTGAGGAGCCTCAAATTAGTAAAAATATTGATAATATGAACTCATATGATTACGTGGGATAAGAAGTATACTATATCCCCAATTGACCTCCACACATGATGTTGGAGGGGAGAAAGAGGGGTTTATCGACCTCAAAATATCGAGGGGTAAACGACATGTCAAAAATTTTTTATTGAGGTGTCATATGACAAAATGACTCCAAATGACTAAATTTCTTGATTTCAGCTTCCTAAGTGCATTTGAAGTCTAGTTAGAGCAATGAACTGCTTTTGGGAGGGAAATTGCTATACGAAATTTCATGAATCTTCCATATCTCGTCACCAAATCCACCTAGGAAGATGAAATTTCGTGTGTAGGGTTAGATGATGACCCGAAAATGACTTCTTCAATTTGGGTCAAAATGGATCCAAATTGTTTTAAGTTCAACTTCTTAAGTGATTTGGGAAGGGATAGTGTCAGGGTTTTTGAACTTGCTATTGAGCGTGACCTGTAGATATGAAGAACCGCTAGCAATGTTATCTATAAATCTGAACAAGCCCCAGTTAAAAACTCAGCTCCAGTAATGCGGCATGGCTGCTTACGTTTTTTTCCTTTCTAATATGAAAGCTACGAATGAAAAGTTATTTTCATTTCCGCCTATTATTTTGGTACACACGATTAAACGTTTTACGACGCCGTTGCTCTACAACATTAGGTCTTTGGTGGTTTTTGAGCAATAAAATACAATAATTACGACTGAGGTGTGAAATTAAAAAGAAAAAAAAAAGGAAAAATGAGCACACACGCTGTGAATTTCCTGAAAAAAAAAGAGGAAAAATTATGCTCTACGTTCGTCATAAATGTACCACGAATTTATTTCTCAACCGCTCGTTAAAATTTGCCTTTTTTTTTGCCACCTCCCGAGCCACCTTTCATGCCATATATAACGCGTATATGGATAAAAACTACGTTATGCGGACTTCAAAAAAATTTACATAACAAAGGAACACTAATAACCGTAGTCCGGCAATTTTTCATTCCTGTGTAAAAACGTTTTTAGTGTACGAATGAAAACCACATACGCATTTGCGTTATATACGAACAACGTGAGCAGCCACAGAGCTAGAAGTGAAATAGGGATTCGCGATGCGATCCTATAATAAAGCTCGATACGAGTCGTATTCAATCAAAGGGTGCGGCTATTCTGACGAAATTATAAGTGCAACGTATTTGATACCGGATTATCGATGCGGTTATGAGAGCGTGGGCATATCGGTGACCTATAAAACGAACCTTTCTCTTCGAGCATTTTGGAGCGTACGAATAAAAGATGGATAAATGTTGGCGTGCTTTGAATGCTAATAACGACGGTAGCGGTTGAAGCCCTATACTTCCTGTCTCGTCCGTCTGTCAACTTGTTTTCAAGTTGCGACTATACGGGCAAATACCGAGTACGTACCCGTGGGGATGCTTCCCTTTACGTTGTAATCCTTTTTCGGTAAACACTTGCCACTCGGCAGGTTACCTTTTCTACATACCTTGGTAACGTTGGCTCGATGTTTATTATTTTGGATGTGCGCCGCATAAATTTCAAAAGCCGACGTTCACGAGGCGCAGCCTTTTTGTTTCTAGATTATAAGGTTACATTGTTGAAATTATCGAGTTGGGAGGTTCGACGATTGTTTGCTACGTGCGAGTAGCTTGAGGGTGGTGTTGGCTTATTTTGAAATCTCGTTTGAAGAGGTGTCGAGTGGTTTTTTCGGCTTGGAGGAGGTTGTGATGGGGATGGCTGTTGATGAAACGTAATGAGCGAGTGGTTCTGAAAATATGTTCCCTGTGTGATGTGTCGTTGATGTTGATTAGTGAAATTTTTTACCTTGGGTTCGTACTTACCAAGTATAATAAAGCACTAAACGAATAATATACCACAGAAACGATTTATTGTTAGAATGAACAAAATAGGATATCGGTGTCCAGCGAGCACATACAGTTCCGATTACCAGGAATACATATTAGCTTTGGCTAACGATAAGTTTGCCTTGTTAATTAGTAAGAAATAGATTCGACCTTATATAATAATCTACGCAACACTTTATCTGCGAGTAGCTGCGTGTAACACTACACATGTTCACATTCCACCAATGAAAACAAAAAAGGAAACGAAACGATAGTTCAGTAGAATCGTAATAAAAATAAGAATTTGAAGGAAAACAACACAGAAAATGAATCTAGTAAAAACGAATAGAAAAGAAAACACGAGGAGTCATGTCGCTTTACGAAGTTGAGCATTGAGCATTGAATTGGTGTAGGTTCAGAATAGCAGATAATACTGTTGATCGCTTCACTCGCTTCTCCTATTATCTTTAAAATTCATCTGAGAAGTTCAAACATAAACATATTATGCTAAGTTGGATCAAAACCCTCGGAAGTTTCACTTCTGCTTGAATTAGCCATTCTCAGCTATTCATCATTTGCTTCGCCGAATGGATAATGTGATATGAAGAAGTTATTACGATTTCCAGTATGAAATCATAGACTTAAATATAACTCATTCGAAATTATTAGTTGTTGTGTTGACAGAGGTGTCGCGATTCTCGATTAATCGCCCGGTGCCAATAATCGTTAATAATCGGCAGTACTTCGATTAATCGGCCAATGATTTTGTTTCTTGGCTTTGTAACGATACCCGGAAAATGCCGAAAAACTATTGGACGAAGTCAATGTTACCTCACTTTTTTTAAAACACTCATAGGTTCGCAATCCAAAAAATAACACAGTAAAAGTTATGTTTTTCGGCTTTCCTGAACATTATGTTCGTAGCACTAAGAGCCGATTAATCGATTATTGGCGATTATTTTGAAAATTACAATCGATTATATCGATCAGTAATCATTTACATCTCTGTGTGGTGAAAGCATTTAATGAATCTCCACCGAAGAATAAATGTATAAGTCTGCGATACCGCTGGCTAGATCTCGCATCTTGGAAAGCTCATCGACAGCATCTTTCCTCAGTCCTTCTGTCGCCGGTGAATCCATCATATGCAGCAACCATAACCCAATTCAGAAGTGTTGATTAAATTTTCTTTCTATAGTCTCTTCGAGTCCTGTATCTGTGTTTCAGTCATGTAATTTCTGCCTTAATCTCATTCTCAATTGATTTTACTTACTAATAGGTCTCCAGCTTTCAGAGGCGGATTTAGACTCTTTTCCGCTACAAGCACTGGAAAATACAACTCTTTGAAATTTTTTTAATTGAACCAAGTGTCCTCTCCCCTCAAAATTCTCAAAACCTTGAAAAGTACGAAAAATTTGATTTTGTGTAACTGAGTCTGATCTCAAAGACGCCATATGTAACTTTTTTTTTTTAATTTTGAATAAAATATGAAATTTTTGGATGTTTATTAAATTTTTTAAATTTGCCTCTTAGTGGTGCCTTTGAAAATTTAGCGCTTCAAGCACATGCTCCTACGGTCTTTAGGGAAATCAGCCTCTGCAGAAGATTTCTTGTTTTCTTTTTTCGAGGTCACTCGAGTGATTGGCGAGCAATAAAACAAAATAATGAAAAAATGTTTTCGAATTTTTTTTAGCTGCGTGTTTAGTTGAAAAGATAGCTATTACAGCGTACCTGTTGTGGGAAGGTATGAGGGGAGGGTATGGTCTTGAAATGTTTGCTTTTCAGGATATTTGTAATCATATGGCAAATGTCCAATTTTTTGGTATATTTTTTTCACCACGCATAGCGCCAGTGGGTATTAGTGAAAATCGCTCAAAATTTGACGATGTACTCTTCTCGAAAATACAAAAAAAGTACTTTTTGTTTTTTCCATACATTTCAAAATGGCGGATCACTCAAATTTTGTAGGGAGGTACAGAAGCAGTGAATTGCTAATTTTTCTTATTTTTAATTTCATATGAAAGAGTGATTCACAGACCCCAACATATCCAAATTTCACTTTCCTAAGTTAATTTGAAGGAAGTTAGGGCAAAAAACTACTTTTTGAGGAAGTTTTGAGTCATTAATTTGCGTAAATCTTCCACACCTTGTCGCCAAATCGACCTAGATGAAATTTAGATGCGTTAGTGTTCGTGACTTATTTTTTCATTATTATGACATGAAAAGCAAAAATTTTGAGCTATTTGCCCCCTCTCCTCTCCTCTCAAAATTTGAATCATCCATCATTTTGAGGTAAATCAAGAACACGAAAAACATGTTTTCGCGTGATTCTAAAAAAAGTCTCTTACCAATTTCTCAGCAATTTTCATCCATTTTCAACGGCGCCGTGGGTGGGAAAAATATGTAATATACTAAAATGTTGAACGTTTGCCATATGATTACAAATGACTTGAAATACAAAAATATGATATTTCCCTTTCCCAAGCTCTTTTTTTCAAATCAGGTACGCTGTATTAGAAGTATGGTTCGACTTCATTTTTTTTTTAAATTTCAAGTTCTTAATCTCCAATATTATTCATTTTCATGTTAAAAAATTGTATCTCAAAAATAAAGTCAAAAAAAGCAAATTTTGGTCTGGAGCATTGGGACTGAAAAATCAGAATTTCATTTGATGTAAAAATTACGCTAAAAATGAAAAATTCACATATAGAAAAATTAATTTACCATAGAAAAGAAAAACAATTTTGGAATACATTTGGTAGGTATAATGATTTATTTGTCAACATGAAAAATAAAATATACATACCGTGCGTTCAAGTGATTCGGGTACAATCAGCGAAAAAAATCTCTTTTCAAATTATTTAAAATTGTTTTTTTCAAATGCAAAGAAGTTGTAATGCAGTTGAAATGAATTTATTAGCCTTAAAATTCATTAAAGTAATTTTAAAAATAATTTCTCATTTAGAAATTGTAGTTCAACTCTTATTATGTTATCAACAAACTGAGATTTTTGCGTTGATTGTACCCGAATCACTTGGACGCATGGTATTTTTTTTTTTAATTTACCTGTAAGAAATCGCATGATCAAACCTTAATGTGCCACTACTTGATTTTTTTTTCGCGTAAAAATTTGGCTTTTATGTTTTTCATGTAAAAGGAACATTTTTGATGATTATGAGTAAAAAAAATTTTCGCATATTCTTGAATCATCCTGTTGTAATAGTCATCGTTTTAAATTGAAAACTCTGCTGAAAAAAGTATTTTGACAAATAAACCGTGAAAGTAATAGGCACTAATGGCATCAAAGGATATGTCAAAATGTATTAGAAATTCAATTCATAAATTGAAAATTTATATTTTTAACGAAAACAGAAAATTGAAGAAAATATTCTCAAAGAAAATTCGAAACCTTACCTAGCTTTACTCCTTTTTGCTAGTTCGTGTAGGCTGAATACCTTAATTTCTCCATTGAAAAGTTCAACTAATGATAAGAGTATTTCTTCAACTGGAAAATTTTCCTAATATTTTCTACGAATACATTCAGGATTTCATTCGCGTGTATTCGTTAGATACATAAAAGTATTTTTTGGCGTAGGAGACGAAATTCAATTACTCGCCAAAACTTGCCAATTTGTATCAGAGTTTCTTCAATTCGCCTACGATATATTCGAAAGCAGAACTCAAATGTAAAACAAGGTGTTCATGCAAATACCCACCAGTTTTCTATGAAAAGCATAAAGGAAAGATATTGGTTGTTGGCGTGTTACAGAAATCAAACGCCATCACATCTTTTAGAAATATTTAGCCTCGCAAATTGACTAAAATTAAGCAACTCTGATAATTTTGAGATTGAAAGAAGAAAAATAGTCGCGCAAAAACACGCCCATCAGCGAAACGCTCTAAGATGAAAATAATAAATTATGGTTATTACATTTAATATCCGCAGAGAGGAGATAGAGAGGGAGAAAAACATACAAACTCTGAATACGAATAAAAAAATAAAAACCGAATGCATCGCGTTAGTAAATAAATAAAAAATAATAGAACGTTCGAGCCAGAGGAAACGAAATGAAAAATAAAAATCATTCTAGAATACAGCGAAGATAAAAGAGAACGAAAAAAAAATACGCGAATAAATAGAAGAATGGTGAAATACAAGATACAGAGCGCGTTTTACGCTAAAATGTGGTTTTCGTTCATTTGCATAAACAAATCATAATTTCGTATTCCGTACGGATGTAATTTAAAGGGTAGAAAAAAGAAATACTAATTTTCAGCGGGTGGGAGAAAAATAAGCACGCCGATGTTGCGACAGTTGCAAATACCAAATGATCTTGCTTCTTGCACGTTTGAATGTTTCAGCTCAAAGTGCCGGTTCGCATTTTGAACGGCTTAATTTTACCGGCACGCGATTGTCGAATGCTCTTTTTTACAATTCATCGTGTCGACGGGGCTTTTTTATGATGGAAAAAATTTTTTTATTATCGTTCAACGTTTAAATATGTAGTAAAATTTTATTCATTGGTACTGATGGAATAGTGCTCCTCGTTTGTTTTTCCTTCGGTATCGAACTTAATGAAGGTCGTTAAAATGTTGCCTTATCATGAATAATGAAAATAAAAACAAATTTCCTAGTCGACCTAATTCTCATATCCCTAGTAACCTTGAACTTCCAGTTGTACGAGCTTTCGTGCTGAGCTATATTCAAGGTTCTCTTATCACTATTGTTGAATAGGAACAGGGGTAGCGATTTCTTATAAAAACTCATTTCTTTCACATTTTAACATTAAAATGTAACGAAGTGAAAGGCATACTGAATTATTTATGCATAGAGGGTGTTTTTAACCTTACTCATGATGTGAGTTTCTTTCTTTATACGTAGGTAATGTGAAGTACGATAGGGTATGTGCGTTGATCAAATGTGACGTTTTTTTCCTCATACGAGTGTTTTTGAATTAATGTAATCGCGTTGCATATTCAGTGCGAAGATGTATTTTCGCATTCTGTTTTAGCTCCTTTTCGGTTTTACCATAAAAGATAAAGTATTCATTTCTTGAATTAAAATCAGGTATTTTTGTTCATTTCAAATGTTTTAAAGAAGTTACAATCTTCTTTTATCTTAAAATTCGTATTATGAAAAAATTGAAAATAAGGACGAAAAATATTATTCTTAGAAAAAATAAGTTGAATAAAAATATAAATTGCAGAAAAATCTTTGAGAAGTGAAAAAAATTTCTGAAAACTAGAAGCTTTATTAAAATAAGGGTGTAAACAGCTTTGTCCCATTATTGAAGCTGAATTTTAGAGCATGATTTTTTTTACGTCCCGATATCATGTTTTTCGTCTGAAACGTGAAGATATGCCTCTACGACCTTTTTCTATCCCCTACTGAAGTAATAACATTTTAATTCCTAATTCAGAAAATAAGTACTATTCAAATGATTTGCTGAATTTGTAATTTTTTTGAATTTACATATTTCATCATAATTTATTTTCTGGTAATTTCCATAGGAATTCCCATCACGATTGATTTTTGCATTTTTTTTTTTTTTTTTTTTTTTTTTTCATAACGAGGGCTTATTTATGAAAAATTATTTCATAATGAATTACTTGGAATAAAATTTTCGTTACAAAAACCCCTTTCCATTTTTTTTTGTGAAGGTCATTGTTTCCTCAAAAATTCAAACTAAACTTGATAATACTAAAAATACAAGTTTTTCCATAATAAAATTTTTCGAGTAGAATTTTTGTATTGGTTATCTTCATTTAATTACTTGAAGTCGTATGCTTCAGGGTAATTATTTTTCACGTTCATCCCTATAATTATGGCTTAGCTCAAATTTGATTATAACTTGGACACATTGAATTTAAAAAGTTGTTCTTGAAACGAAAAAAGTGTCTTTTTATGACCTTTTTAATAGCACTCCCACATTTTTACCATGAGTTACTCAGAAGTGATGGCGAAAAAATAAGTATTTTGAGTATTTTTGCGGCTCATCAAAATTTTGATGAAACAATGACCTTTTACAAAAAAAATTAAATTTAGAACAAATTAATATCCTTGCAGCAATTATCCCTCTAAAAGCAGGTTTTTGCTCTAACTCCCCTCCAAATTCACTTAAAAAGCTAAAATCAAAATAAGTTAAGTCGCATGGACTCATTGTATTTTGTGACGCCTCAATAAAGAATTTTCGACCTTTCGTGTACCCCACCACATTTTCAGGTCGATAATCCCTCCTTCTCCCCTTCAACATAATGTATGGAGATGAATTCCAGATAATCATATGAGTTCATATTAATTACATTTTTACTGATTTGAGGCTGCTCAAGCTCTGCTCAAATTTTGATGATCCGCCATTTTGTATCCATTTTGACTCAGATTCGAGAGATCATATTCTGGTCACAAACTAACCTCGCATACAAAGTTTGACCTTTGTAGATTGATTTAGTAGGATATATGGAAGATTCAAGAAATTTCATGACTCTAAACTTCCTCAAAAGTTGTCTTACACTCTTAACTTCCCTCAAAATGGACTTAGAAAGCTGAAATTTCAATAAGTTGGTGTCTGTGGCTTACTTTTTCGTATGAGATCAAAAACAAAAAATTTGAGCGATTTGACCTTTCTCCAGCTTCCCTTAAAATTTGAGTGATCGCTATTTTGAGGTGTATCGAAAAAACAAAACGTACTTTTGTCGCATTTCTAAGAAGAGTTTCTCAACAATTTTTGAGCGAATTTCATGAATACCCGCCGGATATAAAGTATCTCGAAAAGTTGGACATTTGCCAGATGATTACAAGTGGTATAAAACGCAAAGATTTGAAGACCCCCCTCCCCCGATCTTTCCTTCCCAAATCAGGTAAACTGTAATAGCTATTGTTTTCGAGTTGAAAACTCAGCTAAAAAAAGAACCATTATGTAAATTAATTTATCATGGAACTAATATTCTTGTATAGTTGTATAAGGCCTAGTTACAGAGATGAATAATGAAAACCTTTGAGGTAAATTTTCACCCCCCTGTGGGAAGCTACGCTGCTCTCCGATTTCAGGGGACTTTTAGCATGTTGGTAAGGGAGGTCTAAGGAACCACAATATCAAAAATAAATTTTATACCAATTGTATTTTCGTAGTTTGCCCCTTTTTTGCACCAAATGACGGGCCTAATATATTACCTTATATATTGATAATTTCCTTTTTCAAGTTGAATGAAATCAAGATTAAGTTAAATTATCCTTATCCATTACAGAAAGTTACAAAATGTTCACACCTCCTCCTCTACACATTACTTTGGAATTTTATGTCATGAAATTCTTGCAGTTTTATCATAATTTACGATGAAGAGAATTTTGACTCAGCATTATTTAAATACAATGTCTACAATGTCTTCCCTTTTTTCTATAAGATAAGCATGATTTAAATCCTAACATGATGAATTTTACCTCGCGTAAATGTAGGAAGTTAAATTTTTGAGAGCATATTCAAGAAAGATTTTTTTCTAAATTTTTATAAAATCAATTTTCCTTGAAAATTAGATATTTTTTAACAGAATTGCAGCTTGTAGGTTGTAATGACTACTTTTCCAATTTTTTCATTTTATATTTTTTGTTTCCTCCCTTTTCTAAGTTGGTAATACCTATTTGCATACTGCGCACTGGTGATATCTTTCAGCGTTGGATTTTGGTAAATTGAATGACATCAGGTTTGAGGAAAGTAAGAGCTACCAAGAAACATAGTTGATTTACACATGTATGCATAACGCTGATACACAATACACATGAGATAAATCAAGAGGGATTTTTATTTACCTAATGTTAAAGTAACAGTTGCTTGTACGCCCAAATTGAACCAACAATGAGAAAAAGAAGTCGCATTATTCTCATCCAGAGTTATTTGATTTCTCACCATATCCTTAGAACACGCATACGAGATATATTTAAGAACAAATATCTACGAATACCAGATACAGTATGTTTTTCTGTAATGAAGTCTCGAGTAAAAGTTAACCGACGATTGTTTCCCGTTGTGCACCGTGGTCTACATCTTTTTGATAGTTTTTTTCTCTCATTTCTTCCGCACGGCTGTTTTTTTTTCCTTTCGTCCTCCGAAAACCCATAAAATACTCTCTTACCTTTTTTCTCTTGCTTTTGTTTCGAGTTGAAATAATGGCTTTCTCCCGTATGACTTTAATTTTGTCGCAATTTTTTTTTTTCGGTACCATTTTGCTGTGTCACTTTTACGATGTTTCGCGTTATACCTGCTCGTCGACGCGGGATGCGTCAATCCCCTCAAGATTACAGACAATTCGTTGAGCGGACGAGGGAGAAAAAAGACGCTCGGTAGTTTCGCGCCATCCCAATTGATTACCGCATTTGACGAGTGACAGAACGTAAACAATATTTACCAACGTTTTCGATTTGTTTGGCTTGAAGGGGAAACACGGGCGCAGAAAACGATTGCTTTTTTCGTCGAGTAATTTTATTATATGAAAAGAAAATAACTTCGTTTACTATTCGCCCACTTCTATATATTACGCCACAGACGGTGAAGAAAATCAAATATTTCTTAGCGGCCGCACTTTCGATTGATTGTCAGATCCATGTATATGTGGTACCGAAGAGGGCTCTCTATTCGTTATGAGTGAAGGAAAATATCAATTCGTTTCAAGACTAAACACTTTCAATGAAAATCAGGTAATGTTCAATTGTTATCATTAGAATTTCCAAGTTGTGACTGCATGGACATTTAGTCAAGACTTATGTGGAACATAAACTGTTAAGAAATATACTGAACAAAAATTTACAAACCGCATGAATTATGATTAATTGATTTAAAAATATTATAGGTTTATTTCTACGTATGGAATAACTCATAAACAATGAGAAAAGTTGACGAATAGAACATTTGAAAGGCAAAGAAGTGAGAAAACATTCATATAAAAAATTGAATCAACGAAAAGAATGTTTAAATAGTCAACCAATGAGAAAAATCAACAATAGAGCGTTTAAACTGCCAACCAATGAAAAAAATCTACCAATAGAGTGTTTAAAAAATCAACCAATGAGAAAAAAATCACCAATAGAGTATTTTAATGTTCAACCAATAGGAAAATTCGACTAACAGAGTGTTTAAACAGTCAACCAATGAGAAAAATCCACCAATAAGTGTTTAAAACACTAACCAATGGGAAAAAATACCAATAGAGTATTTCATTGTCCAACCAATGAGGAAAATCGACGAATTAAGTGTTTAAAAAGCGAACCAATGAGGAAAATCTACCAATAGAGTGTTTAAAAAATCAACCAATGAGAAAAAAATCACCAATAGAGTATTTTAATGTTCAACCAATAGAAAAATTCGACTAACAGAGTGTTTAAACAGTCAACCAATGAGAAAAATCCACCAATAAGTGTTTAAAACACTAACCAATGGGAAAAAATTACCAATAGAGTATTTCAGTGTCCAACCAATGAGGAAAATCGACGAATTAAGTGTTTAAAAAGCGAACCAATACGAAAAATTGACCAATAAAGTGTTTAAACAGCCAACCAATGATGAAAATCTACCAATTAAATGTTTGAAAAGCGAACCAATACGAAAAATTGACCAATAAATTGTTTAAACAGCCAACCAATGAGGAAAATCTACCAATAGAGTGTTTAAAAAATCAACCAATGAGAAAAAATCACTAATAGAGTGTTTAAATGGCCAACTAATAGGAAATATCGACCAACAGAGCGTTTGAACTGCCAACTAATAAGGAAAATTGACCAATAGAGTGTTTGAACAGCCAAGCAACGAGAAAAATCTACCAATAAGTGTTTAAAAACCAACCAATGGGAAAAAGTTACCAACAGAATATTTTAATATCTAACCAATAGGGAAAATCGACCAATAGAGTGTTTAAATAGCCAACCAATGGGGAAAATTGACAAATAGAGGGTTTAAGCAGTTAACCAATAGGAAAAATTGACCAATAGAGTGTTTGAACAGCCAACCAATGAGAAAAATCCACCAATAAGTGTTTAAAAAACTAACCAATGGGAAAAAATTACCAATAGAGTATTTTAATATCCAACCAATAGGGGAAATCGACCAATAGAGTGTTTAAACAATCAACCAATTGGAAAAATCCACGAATAGAATCTTTAATCAGCCAACCATTAAAGCATTTAAACAGCCAACTAATGATATTAGTTGATTAATACAGCGTTGAAATGGCCAACCAATTTATGGCCAACAACTTACACCTTGAATTTGTTCAAAAACATAAAAAATGTATGTATCTTGATTCGATAAAATCATTCTTTAATATTTTTTCTTTTTTTTTTTCTGTAAAAATGCTAATTTTTTAAAGGATTCAAAAAAATATACCTACTTCCCTGTTTCTAAATTGAACTGTTCTTCAGTTTATCAATTGGTTGAATTGCCATTTTAAAGTTTTTTAGGTTTTAACTATATGCAAATATCTAATCAATAATTGGTAGTACGTTTCCCAACTTGGTTGTTTGTATTTTAAATATTCTACTACTCTGGCAAAATCCACGAGTGCTATACATTTCGTCAGTTCTATACGTCTGTGTCCAATTATTTTACCATACAGAGGGAAAAGGGTTAGCCCTCACATATAGACCGAAATTTACACCGTATTCGGAGAGTTGCGGAATTGTTGACACGAAATTCATAAATCAGCCCATTCCGAGTCCATTTACCTTCTCTCAATTCTGCGCTTTTTTTACTCAATCGTACGCGTGTCTTCGCCTCTAATTATATGTGCGCTGTGAGCTTCTCTCGTATTCGTTAACGTGTCAATATTTCGATTTTTCACATATTCGAGAGCTTTTATTTCGTCGAACGAAGCGTGTATCGAATGGAAAAGTACATTAAATTTTGGCTGCGCTAAGCTCATAAATTCTAACGCCTTTCTCGCTCACTGTATACGCTCAGCGATATATTCGAGCGCCGCAATGAAAGTAGTCAACTCGCGTGAAATTTATGATTATAATTTTAGCATAAATGCCAGCAAAAGAGTAACTTATCCGCAGCTTTCTCGAAGAAAGTATCAACCAATTTACATATCCGAAAATTCTCTTTATTTCATTTTTTCGACGCGTTTCCTTCGTTACTGCGCAGTAATTTTTTTGCCCTCGTGTGGTTCCCAAGTCGAAGCAAATCGGGCTTTCCAATTCTCAAATTAGGGGTACCTATTGGAAGAAATTTTCGGTATTGCACTGAAGCGTAATTACTCAAAAAGATGAGAAATATTGAATTTATGTGAAGATACTTGTAAGGTTGGAACTGAAGGAGACAACAAAAATAAAAGTTTACGAAAGGGTACCTATTCAAAATTTGAGTAAAAAAGGAAGTCTTTATCAAGTAAATAATACTCTGCAATAGCTAATAATTGATAAATTATACCTCAAAAATTAACTTGCAAGTTACAGGATATTTGAGGTGAGAGGGGTTTGGGTTTTAAGTTTACAGAATTTATTTTTCTTTTTGAAAATAGAAGGTTCGTCTAATATGTGATTGGAGAACTGACACCTGCTTCTTCTTATGTATACATCACTGGTCTGATTTCATTTAATACTTTATGTTTTTTGGCTCAGTATGTATTTAATTGTAAATTAAATTTCTCGAGCAGTCCATTCTATACGTATTTTATTTCTTCAAACTTCATTGGTTATTTATTCGAATTTCACAGTAGAACACGAAACTCCTATAGAAGTCATCAAATACTTATACTATTTTTATGTCGAATTTATCGTTACGCACGCCATCTAGATTAATATCACGACGAGGCAAGAACGCAAAGGCGGTGAAAATAGAAACATTTTCCAGCAAGTAAAAACGATATTCGAAAGTATGTAAGCATCACACTAATGAACGAGATCGAGCATGAAAATGCTTTTTGATTAAAAAATAAGTCATTGATGGAAAACCAAATGTGTAAAAATTTCACATCCATACATGATGCTGAAGGGGAGAAGGATGAGTTATCAAGCTCAAAATGTAGGGGGTATAGGGGATGTCGAAAATGTATAACTGTGTCATATGATAAAATGGGCTCAAGTTTCTAATCTGTTATAATTTTAGCTTCCTAAGTGAATTTGGAGGGAAGTTGAAGCAAAAAACGGTTTTTGGAGGGGACTTCCCTGCAGGAAATTTTATGAATTTTCCATATCTCCTCGCCAAATCGACTTAGAAAAGTTAAACTTCGTGTATAGGGTTAGTTGATGACTAGAATGTTTCCTCTTCAGTTTGGGTGAAAATGAATCCATAGTAGTGAATCTTAATATTTTGAAGATAATTTGAGGAACCTCAAGTAGTTATAATTTGAAAAATATGTGTTCATAGGATTATTATTGCATTAACAAGAAATACTGTATTTGTTCCAAATTCAACCTAAGTGTTTTTGGAAGGGATAGGATAGGGGTTTACAAACTATGTATTGGGTGTGGCCTGTAGTTATGAATGGTTTAGCAAAGTTATTTCCGAACCTAAAGAAGCCCTAGTTAAATACTATTCTATTCTATTCTATTCTGTTCTATTCTATTCTGTTCTACTATTCTGTTTTACTATTCTATTCTATTCTATTCTGTTCTGTTCTATTCTATTCTATTCTGTTCTACTATTCTGTTCTACTATTCTATTGTACTATTCTATTGTACTATTCTATTCTGTTCTATTCTGTTCTATTCTGTTCTGTTCTATTCTGTTCTATTCTGTTCTGTTCTATTCTGTTCTGTTCTGTTCAAGTTATCGTTCATTATGAACTAAAATTTTAATGTTTTGAATCATTTGTAATGTTCTGTTCCATTCATACCTGTTTTTAGGGGGGGGGTGTCTTGAACAAACTTTTTGGTAACTTAAACAACCCAACATCTTTTTCACTTGACTTCATGGAACTGACCCCCCCCCCCAAGCAGCTATCCTAAAACTGGTACTGGTTCAGTTCATGTTCACCAGGCCTAATGTGAAATGATTGTGTCCTCGAATTCTAATCAATGTAGTTCTAAAAATGGAGAATGGTAAAAATTGGAGGAATGCTCGAGTAAGTCCCAAATGCCTCAAAATTGATACATACGTATAATTATGGTTACTGCTTCCTGGTGACTTAACCTATTCCGTAATCTACCGTTATAAGGGATATTGTTGGGAAGAAGGAGGGCTTTTTTGTTTCAAAATAAGATGGCTATAAACGAAAGGCAGTCACAAATTTTCCGCTGTGACTTTATATAACAAAATAAGTCCAAATAATTAACATAGGTACTCAAATTTCAGCTTTCTAAGTGGATTTTTAGACGGACTAAGGGAAATAGAGCTTTTGTATTGAGTCCATAGAATCACATTTTTTTATGAGTGAAACATTTGCTGAAAAATTCTTATCAGTTTTGCACTCGTGTTAACACAAATTGTATTTCAAGCGCTTTTTGTATACGCTTCATGTATATTATGAGAACATACTTGTAGTTCACAGCACCGCAAGAAGAGCGAAAAGGAAACTCGTAAGTATAAAAATTCCGCCGATCTTTATTCAGGTAGCCTCGGTGTGGTGGAAATTAACGGCTTGGCTTAAAAATTTAATATAATGTTATTCGTTTCATTTTACGTAGTATAGGTGAGTTATGTAGGTATTTGGTCTCGCGTCGACGAATATTCGAATTTCGAAAGTTTTCTTGAAATATGTGTAGGCGTTTAATATACGCCTTCTGATTCACTAGCATCTCAAACTATCTGAAACAGTTCATTAGATATATTTTTTGGGCTTTTCTTATTCTTTAGCTCCTTTGAAAAGTAAAAGTTTTTGACAGTTTTGATTAAAGGTTCATTACGTGAAGAAATAATTGCGATAAAAGTTTTTTTTTAATTATGTACCTATATTTTGTAAAAATCAAATATTAATTTCATAAATTTTAATTATTTATTAAATTGATTATTAAAATTTCCCAACTTCAAAACGATATTATTATTTTCTTTGAGTTCTTCGGCTGAATAATAAATGCGCTAAACGCACCCTTGTACTTGACTGAAACCACCGCGGTATTTCGATTGATAGTAAATGGTGATTAAAAGCTATGTCTCGAAAGTTTGCTCTAACCTTATCCCGTTGAATTTCGTTGGCCGTTCGGGTAATTTTACACGAGTGATTAATGACCATCGAGAAGTGTTTTAAATGGTGAAATTCGATCGTATCGTTTCCACAGTGGGCCGTTATTGACGCCGTTTCGGTTACCTAAAGTCGATTCAGCGTGTAATTAATTTGAACGTAGACTTGACTGTGTAAACATCTCGATTAAACGAATATATAAAAAGGCGAGCGAACATCTAAACCATGATAGGAGTTGTAGATGCGGCTTCGTCGATCAAGCATAAAGTAGAAAGAAATAGCGAATCGACATTCGAGGGTTTGATTTGTTTCCATACGCGGGTGCTTATTATGGGCCGTAAATGGGAATAATTTATCTTGCCAGGCGTCCAAAGTGTCAAAGTTTAACGATTTATGGATACGACATTGTATACCTGTATAGGAACCGAGTACACCTCCGTGACGAACAAAATAAAAAGTTTTTCTCGCCTCGAAACTTTCACGCAACAACTCTTCTATTTCGGCTTTAATTGTTGCGCGTTCCCTCGCCAAATGCCGAGACTGTATGCGTAATAGCCAAAAGGTCGCATATGCGAGCATATCGAGGAACCAAGCGAATAGATTGAAGTGCGCCCACCATGTGGGTATCGTAACGTTTACACGAGTAAATCCATTCGGATTTCACGGACGTCGTTGTACCGAGTGTTTATCTTGGGACGACTTTTTTCCTTGGTCGCGTACCCTTTCGTTGGTAATTGGGTTAAAATGCCATGTTTATCGGAACAGATGAAACGGGTTAACAGATTCGTTCCGTTGTATCCTTCGGGGTGTTTGTTTTACGTCGAACGAATCGGCTAATGGTAACGCGATGTCATGATGAAAATTCAAAGAAAACTAAATCCCCTTGAGGTGGTCGGTGGATCCAGGTTATTGCAGAATTACATAATTGAATCGTTAATAACGTGATCAAAAATATTACATGTTAATGGGAAAACAATGATCCATAAGTCGAATTCAACTGTATCATCCTTGACTGCATGCCTTCGATCTTAAATCTTTATTTTTCTTTGCAAACCACGCGAATTAATTTTTTTACGAATTTTTAGGATTTTTGTATTCGATATTTTATCCAACTAATATTATATGTATATTATTTGGATTTAAAAATTTAAAATGGAAAAGGCATGGGCATAGATTTGAATGAAATTAACCACAAATATGTCGACAATTATATAGAGTGTTCCCTTTGGGCGCACCACCCGCAAATGGGGAATAGGTCTACTCAAGTTACGTACATGTATCATGTTTGCCTGCCTAAATATTGGAAGGGGCCTTAGATATGCCAGCTTGAAACAAAAAAATCGCTCACAGTAATTATGAAATTGAAAAATTTATATCTAACGAACTATAAACGATAAACTTTGCGGTTTCTTTTAGCATGTGAGGTATACAATGAAATTTCTCAGTGTAAAAATAGTTGGATAGGGGAGCTAGATAAAGAGATATGAGGAAATTAGTACCCAATAACATGCGGAAAAAGGGTTAATTTTTAATTTTTTGTAAATAACTCTTGAAATTGCCCTATCAAGACCACTTTTAAAAAATTTCTTATTGATGAGAAATGTGTCCCCTACAAAATGTGTAGGTGAGTATCCCCTAGATAGTTTTGATAATGAGAAAAAAAATCTGAAAAAAATGATTTTTTTACAAGTATTTTTCAAAAAATTAATTTTGAAAATTTTTATTTCACGAACTACGAATGATAAGAAAGTGCGATTAGTTTTAACTTGTGAAGCATGCAGTGAGGTTTCTCTTATGTAAGAATGGCAGGGATAAGGAACTAGAAAAAGAGATATGAGGAAATTAGTACCGAACAATATGCGGATAATAAAATGATTTTTTTTATTTTTTGAACATAACTTTTGGAATTGCTCTATCAAGGTCACTCTTTAAAAATTTCTTATTGATAAGAAATATCTCGACCCCTTCAGGCAAACCCTGCTACATGTATGTAACTTGAATTGACCTATCTGCCATTTACGGGTGGTACGCCCAAAAGGGAACACCCTGTAATTATGGTCTAGAGGTGAAATTCCTATTACTATGGACACATAACTGCACCTACACGTACAATTATTACAATTATTAAGGGTGTTTTGTGAGAGTCGGATAAAACTTTAGATTTGTATATAACAGGGTGTCACTAAAAAAAAAATAATATACGAACACATGGTTCATTTGCAAAATTGAAGAACTTAGAAAGTTAAAAAATATGAAAAATTACGAACTAAAAATTTGGGAATTTGAAAACTTATTCCTGGAAGTTATTGAAACACTTGTAATATATATAAAAGAAGTATGAAATCAAATGTTGCCTATCTTGAATATTGTAGTGACTAGGAATGCGTGAAGTACCACTTTGCACGTTTATCTGCCATGGCAATTATGAAATTCAGAGATCCATACCATAAACTCGTAGTCCCACAAATGTGAAATAAATTCATCCATCCTCTCCTAACCCCGTTTTCCTCCCAGCGAGGAAATAATGCGCAAAAATTTGATATCTTTTTACAAGAGTTGGAGAGACAAGGGGTTCCAAAAATTTGGGCACTTTTAATTCCACGGATAGAATATTTTTGCTCGTGACTTTTTTGTTGTATTTTGCAAGCATTATTCATTTTATATACCATTTTTTGAAAAAACGAATTTTTTAAAAACTTAAAAAATGTAAAACTATGACGTCACAGGAAAAAATTTGTGTTCTTCGAAAATTTCTTTTCGAAATCGATAGTATTTGAAAAGAAGAGCAAAAAAGGTCGTGTATGATTTTTGCTAATCTGCAAAATTGAAGGAGCTACTGTGTGATGTAATTTTCAATTCATCATAGTTCCTTCAATTTTGAAAATAGGCAAAAATCTTCGAACACTATTGACCTGACGAAAAAAAAATTCAAAGAATGCCAATTTTTTCTCCTATGACGTCATCGTTTCATTTTCTCTGCAAGTTTTTTCAGAAATACTTTTTTTAACTAGTGAAATACGAAATGGATAGTATTTCAAAAATACAACAAAAAAGGTCATATGCAATAATGCTTCATCTGCGAATTTTAAAGAAGTCCATATTTTTGGTAACCCTTAGCTCCATCCTGTGGAGAAATACTAAATTTTCTAGATTAATTTTTTTGTTTATTTTTAAAAGTATTATTTATTACAGTTTTTCAAATGAAAGGCTTCTTCAAAATTCGCAGATAAAGCATTTTTACATATGACCTTTTTTGTTGCATTTTTCAAATACTATACATTTCATATTTCACTTTTAAAAAAAAAAATATTTCTGAAAAAACTCGGTGAGAAAAGGAAACGATGACTCATAGGATAAAAAATTGGCGTTCTTTGAATTTTTTTTCTTCAGGTCAATTGATATTGGCAACAACTTTTTACAAAATTTTCATTATGGCGAAGAAGCTTTTTACACACTTAACGATCTACATTTTGTATCCAGCCATCTCGTGGGATAATATAAATAACTGTGAACTGTGTTCGAATATTTTAGAATTTCTGTTTTCAAAATGAAATGTCATTCCGTTTCAACTCGTTCAAAATCATTTCTTTGGAATGAACTTTCTTAGAGGCTCATTAAAAGACAAATTAACTTTCTTTTTTTGCTAGTACCGATATAAAAATTAATGAATTTTTTTCAAATGGCACCTCACAGATGTATGAGTATGCCAATTCACGCATTGTATTTATTCTTGTTCAGTTTTCTTAATATTTTCATATTATAATAATTTTTTTTTTTCAGATTTCAAACATCGTTCACCAAATCAGTGAAAATTATATCATCCAGGCAAAGCAACGCGACGACGAGAGCATCCAATGTGAAATTTACATCGTACCCTAGAACTCGGTAAGTTGATGTCAATGTTCTTTAATCAACGAGTTCAAAGTTCAATTATCTACAAAGTAATTTCATATGACGTCGTAATGATGAACGAACAAATTACTGAATCCCACTGAGAAACGCTTTTTTTTTTCATTTTACGACAAGGGAAAATGTTGAAAACTCGTGTTTCTACAGCTAATGAATATTTTTTTAATTGTTTGAAAATTCGAAAATTAGAAGATTTGAAATTCTCATTTGTGTAAAAGTTATTATTTTGAAATGAGTCGAAATGTTGGATAGAAATGTTTAAATTTGTGAACATTATAGAGGCTTTAAAAGCACTGAAAATTAAATGAATATCATTAGCCAGAAATGATGAATTGATGAGTAGCCAACTGTGAAAAATGACCTGATTGTTTTCTTAAAAAAAAAAAAATAAATAAAATAAATATATAAATAAAAGGTTGAACTATAATAAAAATAGAACTCAACTAAACTTTCGAAATAACAATAATTTTTTTATAATCTCGTAGCCAACTGTGAAGAATGACCTGATTGTTTTCTTAAAAAAAAATAAAAAAATAAAAAATAAATAAATAAATAAATAAAAATAGAAATTATGAGCCAAAATTTAAATTTCAGAAAAAGAGAAAAACATTGAAATGGGAATCATATGATTTCAAATTGATTAGTTGGCATCTTAATACCGATATAAAAACAATAATTTCTAAAACGTCAACTCAACCAAACTTGCGAAATAGCAATAATTTTTTTATAATCTCAATAATTTTTCAAAAAAAAAGAAATGTTATACATAAAGTGCATTTACCTGGCTTATATTTTCCATAAAAAAAAGGTATGTATTTTTCATCCACTTGTTACTCTAGAGGAAATGGGGTCTAGAAAATTCTTCTATTCCACCTTTATCACTTCAAAATGAAATCAGTGTATTTCTTATTTTTTTAGTTCTTGCCTATTCCATTATACTTGTAAGTGCGTGAATATTTCATGAAGTTTTGAATTTCTCTCATGCATTTTGTACTTAAATTTGAATAAATTGTGAAGCAGACAACTAAATAGCTACTTGTTTCATTCTTAATATATTATTAGTTTACTAGAAGCTTAGGCATTGGTTTATAAAGGGGCCAGAGGGGTTGACCTAGTCGGCTCCTTCAACTTCATGTTAACACTCCCCCCCCCCCCAACCTACTGAAATTTTACTATATTGTGTAGAAGTAATTCTCCCGAAGAATCAAAAGGTATTAAGGGATTTTAGTTGTTTACTATCTATTGGCAAATTTGCCAATGTCATGTGGATATAGCAGCGTATTACTTTCATTATAAATACGATACTCTTAAAAAATATAGACATGATTATTTTATTTATCAAAATTTTAATTCGTTTTCATAACTAAAAAATATCAACATGTAGCCTACATCACGTGATTACACTCATCAATAATATTAAAGTAAGTAATTTAAATATTAGTATTAAATTTATTTATAACATGAATGAGAAAAGTACTCGATATTTCAGTCTTAATAATTACAAACCTCGGATTTGGACTTCCATCACCGATAACCTTTGTAATATTTATAAGCCATGTAACAATCGACACCGTAAATTAAGCTCAGTATGAATCCTAAGATCTGAAAAAATTAACATGTGTGAATGGACTTTCAAGGATGCTGATTATATCTATTGACAGTAGAATTCAGGATTATGTAAGTTCTGGACTTATCTTGAATTACGTCCTTGTTTATACATAATTTTATATAGCTACTTTTAATGGGAAAAACAGTCTTCCATCAATCGTAAAATTATAGAATACGAGTACTTACATTTACTGCGATCATGGTGGGATAAATAAAGAAAAATGGAATAGTCAAAAAATCCGGATACAAAAATGTTTGGATCATTATCATCAACCAGCTACAAGATCCAATGAAATTCATACACGTGCTACCATTGAAAAAAACTTCCTGTGCATCAACGTACGTATATTATCATCAGAGATTTTTTTTTTCATTTTGGCCATCTCATGGATCCACCAGATTGGTATTGAAATCCATTCACAAATACTTACAAATAACGACGAACGAATCAACCTCATCGAATTCTCGGACCAAATATATGTGAATAGTAAAATCGAAGTTGTAATGGCTGATGCGGAAATCACCGATAAAAATGCATCGTATGAGAAACCAATTATTGAAGCGTATTTTAAACCGAAATTCATCAACATGGTTTTACACAAGCCGGCAATAATCTGCGAATGTAATTGGTTTGTTTAGAAAATTTATCAATTTGTTACATTTGAAGGTAATCGTAATGGTGCAGTAAATCTAAACACGAAAAACTCCATCTTAGGAATTAATTTTAAATAGCAATTTTTGTTCATGAATGGCCTAAAGTATTTAAAGTTATCCAGTTATCATTCTTTAGCAAGGATTGCGCTCCATAAGGGAGTTGTGGAGGACCTTACCTCCCAAAAAAACAGGGTGTTGGTACTACCTCTATTGGTTTTATGGTAAGCATGAACCAGTGAAATTTATTCTACTATAAATTTCGTATCTTTTTTGTTTTAAAAAATTTTTCGTACGAGCCAAACGTTTGGAGTTGAAAAATATTCGTTTAATGAATTTGAAAATTTAATGAAAACCACTTTTTGCAAAATATCTTGAAAACATAATTTTGAAGAAGTCAAAGATAGTCAAATTGGGATTTTTTTTTAAAGCGGCAGGGCTAGGGTCACAGCAGTCACTAAATGACCTCATAATGATTTCCAGAAATTTTAACTCCCAACTCAATTGTTAAGCATCTCCAAAATGAGGTCAGAACAAAATTTACAAAAATTAAAATTTCGTATAATTTAACATTTTTTTACGCTCTAAAGTCGTATTTTGTCGTCTGAAGATTGAAAAACATTTTAGTTGACATTTTCTTTAAATTTAGGGAGTCCAAACCCTTTTCAATTTTTTTTTGAAAAAATCACTATTTTTTTTTTTTTTTTTTTTTTTAAATAAAGAACGTACTGTTTTTTTTTGAAAAACACCTATTAGGTACCTACAAAATGAGAATTTCGTTTCAAGTCTCATATTTTTCCGCACGAATGATATCTTGATTTGATTTTATTTTTTATTGGGTATTAGTCAAGTTGTAAAGGTGAACCAAACTTTTTCCCCTTTTTTTTCAAGTGAAGGTGCCGGGTCACAATATTGCTAAATGACATTAAAAGGACATCATTAAAAATTCACCTCTCTAACTCAATTTTTAGATTTCCAAAATGAATTCAAAGTTTTAAAAAAAAATCGATTTTTAGAAAAACGATTTCACGCGTAATTAAACTGTAAACACCTATCGTTTAATACACCCTTATCCTTAATTGCAGTAAATGATGTTAACAAAAAAGAAAAAAAAATTAAAACTTTTTAAGTACAAAAAACACAAAAACTCGTTAAAAATTTTTTTTTCAAAAATTTATATTTATATATGAATAAAGACGAATCGTACTCCGTTCATTAGACCTGAAGATACCGACAAGCACGGCGAAACGTCGTCTTTATTCATATATAAATATATAATTTTTGAAAAAAAAATTTTTAACGAGTTTTTGTGTTTTTTGTACTTAAAAAGTTTTTATTTTGAGAACTCGTTTGATACACAATTATTTTTTCCTTGAAAAAAATTAAAGTTCAAATCATAATTATTTTGTCATTGGAAAAATGTAACAAATTTAGCCACCAATTTTTGTTTTTTAATTTAGGAGATCTAAATTGCTGTTTTTAGCCGTATTTCTGAAGGACATGAAGGCTATTACAGCCTATCTAATATGGGAAGTGGTGATCAGGGGAGGGTGCGGTCTTCAAATCTTTGCGTTTTAGATTATTTGTAATCATCTGGCAAATGTTCAACTTTTTGGGTGTATATAATATATATTTTTCCCTAGCGTAGCGCGGTCGGGAATTGAAATTCTCTGAAAACATGGTGAAGACTCTACTTAGAAATCTAACAAAACAAGTTTTTTGTTTTTTCGAAAAAATTCAAAATGGCGGATCACTCAAATTTTGTGGGGAGCTAGAAAAGGGGCAAATACCCAATTTTTTTGATTTTGATCTAATATAGAAAAGTGAGTCACGGACAACAACATATCTAAATTTCAGCTTTCGAAGTGCATTTTTCTTCATCTAGTCATTTTTCTTGATAATAAGCCCCACCAGGTTCTCATAACAATGCGAATAGTTATAGTGGTGGGGTTATTAAGATTGTTTGTCTATATTTCATTTTATTTTTATTTTTTATTTATGTAAGTTATTATTATTTTTTTTATTTTTCATTTTTTTATCATACGCCGTGTGTAGCTCTGGGCTAGAGGCGAATTTATTTTGTTTTATTTTATTATTTTGTATTTTTTTATTCCTATTTCATTCATATATATTTTGTTATTATTTTTATTTAATTTTTCTAGTAGGATTTTTACTGAAATGAAAGTTTCTTTACTGAAATAATTTTTTTATTTTGCGCAAAATATGCTGGATTTTTATTCCACAGTGGTTTCTAAAGTCTGAGCTTTCGATGGTAAAATATTTATGCAAAGTCATGTTGAAGGAAGAATATGGTATTTTGGAAAGTTTCATGAGGTAAAAATCGAAACTATTTCCTTTTTGGAATCCAGAATAGCTTAAATTAAGCCTGTACTGTGAACATGACGAATATATTACCTATTATTTTTCTCTTATTTTTGGACGTAACAAAAATTGTTTCATTTTGAAAAAAAAAAAAAATTAAAAAACTATTCAGATTTTCTAAATTTTAGGAAAATTAGCAGCTAATTTTGTTCACCCTTTGAGCAACAAAAATATCTTTGGAAGGTAAAAAATTTTTATCTGCCCGATTTTTTTTTTGGAAAACTTTTACATCATTTTGGATGATCTAAAAACTTAATTAGGGAGCTGAAATTTTTATGATGTCGTTTTGAAATTATTTAACAACTACTATGAAAGCGCCCTTTCCCTTTTTGAAAAAAAATTTATGTACCTCTCCATTACAGTTTTTTCAGTCGCTACGAGGCCTTTGACAATGCAAGATGTAGTGTCACAATACTTTTTAATACTTAGAGAACACGTCTTCGGTGCTCAAAAAATATATGAGTATTATTAAAAAATATTTCCTTCTCTTTTTATTCTCGTACTCTTAGACAATCGTTTGAAGAATATTTAGATTTTTTTTTAATGTTTCAAATTTATGAGAATCATAGTAGTTTTGAAAAAATTTCAATTCCAAACCTATGGTTTGCAGGAAAAAATTTGACATACGAAATCGATAGAAAATTTGCAGTGGAATAAAACATCACTAAGCTATTTTCGTGGTTGAGTCAACCCTTGAAGAGAGTAGGCGGAAAACCTGTTTTAGGGGTATTCGAACGTTCTTGTGGACTACACTCGGCACCAAAGAATGATTCTTTTTAGTGTGTTGCTTAAGGAGTTATTCCTCAGACATCCGTGAAAAAATTATCGTTTGAAATTAATTTCTTTAAAAACCACGCATTCAGTGTTAGGTAAGATGTACTCACCAGCTGTAAAATTTTCAATAAACCGGAATACGATTTTATATATGCGAAATTCAATGTTAAACCGCAACACCAGCAACACGCGCCTGATACAGATTTACCCATCGGTACGGGCACAGGGATTTGATTTCTCATTACAAACAAATGATCACAATTGAGCAACAGTCAACGACCAACTCCAACGTGCGGACTGACGCCGTAGACGTAATTTCACTTCCGACATAACTCAAGTGGTTATTTTTAACCGCAGACCACCGCGAGGGAGTTGAACTCTGACGATGATTTCCGCATATCCCTTCGTACGTTCCAAGGTACAATTAATTTTTTGATTAAATCGAAGTAAAAGCTAAATAAGAAAGCAGTTGTTTATTTTTCGCGCGAATTCTAAACGTAAAATTTTCAGCCCACGGCGATGGAACCAGCCTGCACGACGTTTCCAACGTCTGGTATATTTCATTACACGAAACGCACGTGAATTACGAAATGAAAATAAAACGTAGCCCGAAGTTTGAAAAATATTTCCACCAAGGGTGGAAAAGAAAGCAAATGCGGAGAAATTTGAAGTGCGCAACGACGCTTTTATTCGACGCCCGATAAGAAATACGAGCCGCAGAAAGTTCTGAAATTTCAAAGACAAAAGATCGAGGTCGAAGCGCCCTTGATATTAAACTTCGAGTCCGATGTAATTTCGTTTTTACACGTAAACGAGACAAAAGCCGGAGCGACGAAGCTTTTATTGTTTCGTTTTATTTAGATGAGGGTGGTTTTCGCGCCGCGTTCTCGCTATATTGGGCGGAGATGCGGCGAGACGTTTCGACGAAAGACTAACCAAAGGAATTTACATATTAACGGTTGCACCCTCAGCGGTAATTAAGTCTTTGTGTGTATTCTAGTTCGCGTTTAATGAAAACTATTGTGAAGAGGCTTTTGAATTTTAATGCCGAATAAGTAACTAGCATCGACGGAACGTTGTACTAACCCGAAAAAATATCCTATCTCCGATTCACGCGTCGATAAAGTTTTTGTCTGAAAATGTTCCACTTGAGTAGTCCATTCGTTGAATTTTATGCTACTGTCGATAAAACTTTTGAAATCGAAATAATCGTTGTCAAAATAATATTCGAAATATAGCATTTACAAAACCATCTTTATCACCACCTAAAAAGTTCTCCATAACACGTGAGATGTCCTGCTCTAATAAATTGTGAATCAAAGGTCAAAAACATCACTTTTCTGTTCATCATAACTAACTAACAAATCCCTTACGTGAGGAAGAGTGCTTATTGAGAAAAGAAACCTATAATCTTATAAACCATTCCATTCATTTTTTTACAGGATGCTCTTCAAATAAAGAAATAAAAAGAAAAATACGTATGGTAATCTTTGACTATATACTAGATGGACCGAGTTACGTGTAGGAAAACTGCGGTGAAACATTACATGCATCAGAGTCAGAACACTCGTTGCAACTTTATATCTTGCGCATGCCTGAAGTCCTTTATCACATTCATGTTATTCTGATTTAATGCAGTATTATCGATGTCCCCTTGCCGCACTATTAGCGCGAAATAAATTTGCGCATGCGCATTTAGAATTTAGTCACGAGTGTTCTGAGAAAATCTGTGTAATGTATCACCGTTTTTGGGTTGGTATTTGCTTGTTGCTAGCTCGGTCCATCTAGTATATAGTCAAAGATGGTAATGTATGCAACCTACATTGCACCCTTGGATAGCGAAATTTTGGAAATAGAGTAATTTATTATGGTAACTGGTTTGTTTTGTGACTGGTTGTATGTTGTACGTCACGCGTGTAACAACCAATCAGAAAGTTGGAAAGTGTGAAATTACCTCGACTTACTCGTAAAATAAAAACATGAATCAGCTGATGATTCAAATCACAAAATTAATATCAGTCGTTCACTAAAAACTGAACCATATTACTTGGGAAGGTAGAAATGAACAGGGTTGGGCAGAATCCAAAAAAAAAAAATGATTCGTATCCGAATCCGGATCCAGTACAATAATCTTCGAATCAATTTACGAATCACGAATCCTTGCTAAAATGGACATAAAAAATGAATCAAATCCGAATCCACCCATCGGATTCGTGGATTCGAATCACGAATCCTTCGCAAATCCAACTTTTTCTTCTGTTTATGTGTTGCCTCACCGATGAGAAGGAATACAAAACGTAGAAAACTCTTGGATTAAAAAAGTAGTTCATTACCAAAAATTAGTTGAAAAATGAAAAAATAGGAATAGGAATAGGATACGCGTGCGAAGAAAATCCAGTAACTGGTAACGTTTTCTTCAACGTTAACCAGCAAACGCTTATTTTTTGGGATTCGTGATTCGCTACATGAATCCTCGGAAGTGAATCGAATCATTTCACGAATCCGTAATGAATTCGATTCCTTAATTCTAGAATTCTCAAATCCACTAAAAAAAAAGGAATCGAATACGAATCATGAATCAAAAATTTCGGATTCGAATCCTGCCCAACCCTGGAAATGAAATTACTAGATTTTGTCACATTCTAGCCTTATAATTGGTCGTTTCGTGCGTGACGTATGAGCAATCGGAAAACAGACCAGTTTTTACCTGGACGGCATTACGCAACAATGTCCTAACTGCACTTCGGCTCGTTCCAAGAAAAGCATCATGATATTCATGACCTATCTTATTTTGACAATACAGTAAAATACTTCATATCAATATAATTATGTAATCCTATGATACTTTAGTTCCATTTTTTGTAATAAAGAATCTTTACAAATGATAAGATTTGCATTTTGTTATTTATTTATCGAGAAAAATGAACATTTTCAATATTCCAATTCCATAACAACAGTTTCCTATTTCGCAACAATGACTTATTTCGCATCAACCAATCGGAAGCCTTGTTTTGAAAGACACAGAAGAATAAGAATTCATGTTTTACATCTTTACTGTTAGTCCATTACGCAGTTTCACATTTGTAAAAGCAAATATCTATTTCTATTTAAAAATAATGAACGTACGAACGAAGTACCTCTGGATTTGACAGTGTCTAAACTTGTATGTGGTAATGAAAGTAATGAAACATCTTCTGGTAAATATTATGTACTTATACCACTAATTTTACTCATTTAATCGACGCATCAAATTTTCTTTTGTTAGTTTTGTAATTTACAGAATAAATTTATGTTTGAACAAGTTTAGTGATGTTGGTTTGAACATGGGTCAGCTTATCAGTTTATCACAAAGACAATCGCAACAAACAAAAATAAACAACAGATGAATTTTCCAAGAAAAAATACAACTAGGTACTTTGGGTCAATGTTGCAAAATTGAAAACTGCTGTTACAAGGTTGTAGTTACTCCATTCGCGTTTTTAAATTAAAATGAACAATTTTTCATTATTAAAATTTTGGTATGTTAATTAGGGTGCTATACAGATTTCAAAAACGTAGGAATCTTATTTTTGATGAAAATTGCGCTTAGAACATTGTTGTGTAATGCCGACCATCTATAACTACTCTATACAAATTATTTCGAAGCGATTATAAAATAATACAAAAAAATAAGATTAGATTTCATAGGGTTTTTTATTATTTTTTAAACAATTTTCCTTTTTTTTCATTTAATGAAATTTTTAATTAAGTACATTCTTTTTCATGTATTGGATTTTCCACCATTGTTTTAATGATACAAGTACAAACGAAGTTTGATATCTACATTTTATTTATTTTTATTTTTATTTTTTTACAAGTGTTGTACATTTTGCCTTCCTCATGTCTTTAAAAGCTAAGTAACAATTTTTTAGCAGAATTTTTTATGAAAACGATAGCTATTACAGCTTACCTACTTTGGTAAGGAGGGTTTGAGAGAGTGGTGTCTTCCAATCTTTATAGATTATTAAATTTGCAGCATCATAAATAATCTCCTAAAATCGCGATATTTACTCGAGGCGATTGAACAAACGGGTAGAAGTTTTCAGACTTGTTACTGTGTGTGGCTTGTACATATGAAGGGGTTAAAAAAGTTATTCGTAAACGTAACAAGCCCTAATTATAAACTCAGCTTCAGTAAAGCGGCATGATGGTTTTTTTTTTTGTGAAATAGAACCCCAAAAATTTTTAGCGATTTTTCTCAATTTCTTAGATACGTTCATAATATTTGAATTTTTTTCCTAATTGAAAAAAAAATTGAAATCGTTTTAATGCGTTTTTTTTATAATTTTTACTATTAAAAAACAAAAATCCTAAAATTAGATTGATTTTTGAGTGATATTGTTTTCTAAGCCTAAAAAGTTTATTCTTTTGTAATACCCAATGATGGAATTTTATTCCACATTCAATGAGAGTCTGGCAGCGTCGCAACAATCAATTCGATTTGTGCCCCAAATTCAGTCCTTATTAACACCGGATTATTACCTCTCTTCTTATTTTTCGACCAAATCATTCAATTAAAAATATCGAGTAGCCTTAACCTTCCTCTCGGTCCTTCCTCTTAATCGAATTGCGAACAATAACGTGGATACAGTCGTACTGATATCGCGGACGTGCATGCAATTGGCAACCAGCTCTAAACGATGTGTGCTAGTACACACCGAGAAGATAGTAGCTCGAAAATAACCTTCCAATTGTAACTTTTTAATCGGCACGCTATCCTCAATGACACGCTAAACTTTAAATTGCTTTCGCTTCTTTTTAGACTGCTTAAAGAAAGTATAAAAAATTGGCGAAATTAGGTACGAACTTATTATAGACTTCGATTATCAGACGTACTTTGCGAAATTGACTTATGGCTGTCGTTAAAAATTGAAAAAGCCGAATCACGTTAAAGTTCGTACTTTTTACCTCACATTCTGTGTACTGTTGGTAACTAGCTATGCGCGTATCACACGCTATACCGTTCTTTTTATTTATCAGACGTGATACTCGTTCTTTTATTGCGAAGAATTTCGGAGAAGAATTTGAAAACAGGATTCTAAATGGTTAATATTTCATTATCTGCGGCAGTTGTAAATAATCGTGAAATTAAAGCTCGTAATTCTTGGAACTTTTTATTTTCAAAAACAAAAAAAAAATCATGAAACGATAATTTGATTCTTAGAAAATATGAATAGAGAAACTGTAAAGTCCATATTAATGTTGTAAAATAACGAATAAAAATGTAAAAAAAAAAACTTAACTTTATAAATGCGAAAAAAAAAGGAGAAAGAAAGAACATTGGAACTCTTATTTTCTCACAAATTACAAAAAGAAGCATCTTAAGGTGAATGCTCTCTTGTAATAAAGATTAAGAATACGGATAACGCTTGTAGAAACCAAGCATAAAAAAAATATTATAATTAAAGTAAGGTTGAAAAAAGAACAACAATTATAACGAAAGTAATGGTATTTGAAAAAAAAGGAAATTCTTCTGAAGGGAACAACCACAGATGTATGAAATTTACGATAATTTTACTCCGCATTTCTTCTTATGATTTTTTCCGTTGACATGACTGATCATATTTACAATGGGTATATTAAAAGCAGAACACACTTTGCATTTCCAAAATCCAGGGCTAGTTTCTTCGACCAAAAAACCATTGGGACCGAGTATTAATTTTTCATCGATGTTTTGGAATTTCAACATATTCGATGCATCTTGAGAAAGCTTTGTTTGACTAGAAACTGTTGAACCGCTGCCACTTGCTTTAGCTTGAAAATTGGTAGAACTTACACATTGAGACGAGTTTAGTTCGCCGTTTCTGACGAGATTTCTGTAATCATCATAGTTCGGGTCTTTGCTTAAAGCTTGAAGTACATCTGTACCGATTCCATTAATCATGTTCAGTGCTGCGGGTTTCGAGTCATATTTAGTGATCACGAGTTCTAGTTGGTTATCTGTCGATGATGAGAAAATGTGAGTGCAAAATACCCGAATTTTGAGTACAATTCGACTACTTACGGATTCGTTTCATGGAATTGATGAGGTCGTCGTCGCTTACGGTGTCTTCTTGGTTTGCCAACTTGTCGACGAATTCTTCAAAAGTAGTGACCATAGATTTTACGGTTTGATGGTAGAGGGTTTGCTCGAACGACTTCATCTTTAGAATCATAGGTATTTATGAATGACTTCGAAGACTAGTATCTGTAATGACTTCGGAAATTATAATTATCATACTAGTGAATTTGTTGCTGGTTTTAATGTTGTTGGACTATGAAAGATAGAAATACCTGTTGTTTGTGTGACAGAATTAACATTGATATGATGAGTTTTCTGATTAGTCAACCACGGCACAGTGGTAATAGAAGGAATGAAATTATTTAATCAATCAATGTGAAATATTATTTGAAATTATATTCACGCTAATTTGTGATAAGAAAACCGGTAAAAATTTTCAGGAAAAAATTCCGTTTTGCGAATGAAGAAGCAGTGTTGCACTTTTATCCAACATGAAAATTGCATGGAATATTTAGAGCGCGGTAATTGGTTCGTGATTGGTCTGTTTTATATTACGTCACTGGTGCATAACCAATCATTTTTGATTATAATTTCGCTACTACTCAGCGAAAAGGTAGTATGTGTATGTGCGAAAATAGCGTGCGAGCGTGCCTTTAAAAGAAAAGTATTCATATGCATTGCAAGTTTCCTGTACTAACGCTTACAAATTTACAATTTACAAATCTTATTTCGTCGATATCTCTAAATCGTTTTTTTTTTTTTTTTTTTTTTTTGGACATACTACCTTTTCGCTGAGTATCAACAACTAAGTAATTGACTACAATAACCATGCCCATTTCCTTGTGGTAGGGTCAGGCCCGTAGTCAGGATATAATGAACTTATGCATATGCATGATCGTATAAACAGTTGAAGGAAGTTCAAAATTTATTTTTAGAACATACGTCGGGGTAATGGTGGTGAGGGGAAGAAGAAATTTTTTAAAAGGCATTTATTTTTTTAATTTGCAATAAATTTATGAATATACGTCTTCAAAACATAATTTAAGAAGATGAATATTTTTTTGTAATGATTTATATTTCATAGTAATTTACATTTTGCAGTATAACAAAATTAATTAATTTTTATTTTTTGAATTCGAGAAATTTATGTCATTTGGTATAAATGTAGAGACTACCGTTATTAGTTATTACAAAAGAATTATGCGATTTAATAATATTTAAAATTTAAATATTGAAAAAACTTACCTCTGACCCTCATTCTCTTCAAATTTTTTATTAAATTAATTTTTTTGAATTAAATTTCATGAATTATATTTTTCAAACGTACACTGAGAAACAACATTTTTACATTAAATGAATGGAAAGTATGTCAAGATTGTCTGTTACAGGTGTGTTATCGAAATTATTTGAAAATGTAACGAACTAACGATCGATATAAGTTATTTCTGAATATACGCTGATGTCCATCTTCAATTTTCTTATTATTTTGATTTTCGAGTCCTCCAGAACGTCGCGTAAACCTAAAACATTACCATTTCATTCAAAAGTATTAGAGAAATTACGAAGGCTATGTTCAAGAGCGATGTAAAGGAAATGAGAACGCATTTCGCTGTTTCATTCGGTTACTACCTTCTTTCGCCGCATTTTCATGCTTTCCTCATTTCATTAGGAGTTTAGCACTTGAGAAAAGATTAAAAGACCGTGCCTGCTGCACCCCATTACTTGCTTCAGCGAAAATCTTAGAATGGAAATTTTCACCAAATAGTGGCTTAAAAAGGATACGTAGTGCGGCTAGGCCGTAAAATCGCTTGTATTATTGTGTAAGTTGCTTCAACAATTTCGTAGAGGATTAAAAAATTAGAAACAGCACAAAATTTTTTCTCTCTTAAATGAAAGTTCGTTTCCTCCAGACGGTTGGAATTCGCTGTATTAAATCCTGCTTTCATTACACATGAACATTCGCAGGGTTCTTGTAAAAGGAATGTAATTAAGGTAATGATATTTTTTGTTTGTTTACATCGTTTATTTTTCTCGGAATTACTTTTTTCTCTCTCAAATGTAATCGAGGCTGAAAGCAAAATCTTGACGTATTTCATATTCGGCTCGAAGTCGCATTTTTTTCTTGGAGTTGAGTTTTTCATGTTGAAAACCTTTATTAATGAGAACTTTTTGAAACTTTCTGCACGGGATGCGAAAAGGCACGAATTTTCATCTACACAGATATTATATGAAGAAAGCTGGAAGGCTAATCATTCGGATTTGGAATGGAAAATTTTAAAAATATCAAAGCAGAAATAGAGGGACGTTGATGTGCGCAATTTAAATTTGAATTAGTTTTAACCTTTACCTATCCAAGAAAACTTTCTAAATTTCAATCACAGGTTTCGAAGGAGCAGTTTTACTATGGGAGCAACCGATAAGAGAGGCCCAAATTGAAAAAAAATAAAAAATGTAAAAATGTACCGAAAAATCTATTTGTAACGAGAACAAGTTGAATCATTGATTTCTTTTTTTAAACGTAAGCATCCATGCCACATCACTGTAGCCGAATTTTTAATTAAGACATGTTCAAATTTGCAAATAACGCTTTTGATATCTTTATACTTACTTATCGTATCGCAGCTGAAAACCCCTGCTTATCCCCTTCAACCCAGTTAGTATCCGCTCAGATGATATGTTAAAGAATCGAGTGGATGTCTGTAGAAAATGTTCAAAACGTGGAGTCAACAGAGCATTGTTGAAAGTTACCTGCATAAAATTTCAAAAAGTAGGTAATTTTTTCTATAGTTTTTTTATACTTTTTCATTATTTCTCTCCACTCATTCCCTCTACTTATTCTAATTTTTGAACTACGGAAGCATTTTTCATCCCACACTGCCTTATGTTAACAATACACCTAGCTCCTTTTTCATGTTCTGCTCTCTGATTGGTGCTGAGCTCCCTACTCCTTCACATACCCCGTCCAAAAAATGACAGCTATTACAGCCCACCTGATTTGGGAAGGGAAGGTCAAGAGAGGGTGGTGTTTTCAAATCTTTGCGTTTCAGACTATTTGTAATCATCTGGCAAATGTCCAACTTTTTGGTATATAATATATTTTATATATATATTTTTCCCCCATGCGTAGCGCCGGCGGGTATTCATAAAATACGTTCAAAATTTGGTGAGAGACTCTTCTTGAAAATGCGCAGAATAACCTTTTTTGTTTTTTCGATAAATTTCAAAATGGCGGATCACTCAAATTTCGAGAGGAACTGGAGAAGAGGTAAATAGCTCAAATTTTTTATTTTTTATTTCATATGAAAGAATGAATTATGGATACTAACATATCCAAATTTCAACTTCCTAAGTGCATATTTAGTGGAATTAGAGCAAAAAACGACTTTTTGAGAAAGTTTTAACTCATGAAATTTCTCGAATCTTCCATATCTCCCCATCAAATCAAGTTGAAGAGTTCAAACTTTGTGTGGGGTTAGTTGGTGACCAGAGTATGATCTTTTGAATTTGGATCAAAATGGACCCAAAATGGCGGATTATCAAAATTTAAGTAGAGCTTGAGGAGCCTTAAGTTGATAAAAATGTAATTAATATGAACTCATATGAATATTGGGGATGAGAAGTATACTATATCCCCAATTCACCTCCATATTTGATGTTGGGAGGGGAGAGGGAGTGGTATCGAACTTGAAATGTGGAAGGAGTACACGAGAGCTAGAAAATTTTTTCTCTTTATGTCATATGGTAAAATGAGCCCAAGTGACTAACTTATTCTAATTTTAGCTTCCCAAGTAAATTTGGAGCGAAGTTAGAGCAAAAAACGGGTTTTGGAGGGAAAATTGCTGCAGGAAATTTCATGAATCATCCATATCTCATCACCAAATCGGCCTAAAAAGGTGAAACTTCGTGTGTAGGATTAGTTAATGATCAGAATAAGACCTGTTTAATTTGAGTCAAAATGGGTCCAAAATGGAGTATCATCAAGATTTGAAGATAATTTGGGATCCTCAAATAGTTATAATTTGAGAAGTATTTGTGCATATGATTATTTCATGGCAAGAATACTGCGTTTGTTCCAAATTCAATTTCTCAAGTGGTTTTGGAAGGGATAGGGTAGGGGTTTCCAGACTTGGTATTGGCTGTAGCCTGTAGTCATGAAGGGTTAAGCAAGGTTATTACCAAATCGAAACAAGCCCCAGTTAAAAACTCAGCTCTAGTAAATCGGCATGGCTGCTTACGTTTTTTTTCTACCCTCAATTTTATATTTTACTGAATTAATCCGTCAATTTTACTTCAATTTTTTTATAATTTCAATATGCAAATCTACATTATATTTATAACCCATCATCCTTCAAATATAAACTTTCCACCTTCAATATTTTTTATTTGAATTAAATACATGAACTGGATTTAAAAAAAAATCCATTTAAAAAGAAGAGTGTAAAAAACACGTTAACAACATTTTGAGACACTTTCAACCAAATTTGCATCAAAGATTCTTATCTCTATATTATTATATTAGAAAAGGGCCTTTAAAAAATATGAGCTTATTTGATTCATGTTTAACAAAAAGCATTACATACCCATTCCAAATCAAGCTTTCTTAGTGTTTGGATTTTGTAATGGATATAGCCTATGATATTGAGTAATTTACTTGACAGTAATACCTTTAAATTCAAACAAGCTCCAATCTCCATTTAATTAAATTTTTAACAATATAAAACATTTCTATAAAAGGCTCGAAAAATCATTTTCCCCATACCCAATTGTAACTCTTGTCAGCTCCATCACTACAAATCAAATACATCGATTAAATTCGTCGTGCAAGGTGGACAATTACAAAAATATTCCAACGACGAATAATCAACTTTCATTTATCACGCATGACCCAAATTACTACCCTGCTGCTTCAAAACAGCACACACAAATATAACAATGTAAAAATACCTTCAAAAGTACTTGACAGGTAGAAACGAACGATTCGTCTGGCGAATTATCAGACAGGAAAATTAGGGCAAATATACACCGACACGAATGAATGGTTTATTAAGCGATTCACATTCGGATGGGCAATCACGCTGCGAGACTTGAACGGCGCTGTAAAAAATACGATTACATGTACCAATGATACAGATGAAAAACGCGTTTTGAAATATACCCATCGTCGACTAGACCGAGTATCGCGGTAGCGTAAATGTTTTTCATCGCGTTAAAATTCAAATTCTTCGCATAAAGATTCGCGTCGGATGTAGAAGGCGGGTGGGCTACGAGATGTAAACGGAATCTGAAGAAATGAGGCCCAGATAGTTTCTGTTTAAAACTTTAACCATATCGTCGTTCATTTCGAGACGGAAATCTCTCGCACGTTTCAACTTTTCCAAGCCTACAGGCGGAAGAAAGTCGCTTGGCTCGGGTAACTTTTTCATTGATTTATCGCGTGAAGGAAAAAAAACCCCTTCTCAGTGGTACTCGCGAACAACTTTCAACGGTTCTTGATGTAATTGCGGCCAGCCAAATAATCGAATGAGAAAGTGAAAATAATAAGAAACGCGGCTTCTTGGCATCGCCCAAAGTTAAATTTTTAATTAAGCTGAAGACCGTAGTATTTCATTTCACCGCCGGTCTTTCGTATAGGACGCGGAGGTACGTCGATGAAATTTTATTTTTCTTTCGAACTCGAGCGAAAAAAAAGACAAAGGTATCGACATTTCTGTACAAGCCTTTTATATCCTACCTGGGGAGAAATTCAATCGTATCGGATAGTACCTTATACAAAATCATTAATCCGTCGAAATGGCGACTCAATTTTACAACTCGTCGTGGGAATACCAGTGTAGAGAATTCGTCGATCTATGGTATACCGAGTTATACCCTTCACTCGTAATCCGTTTCTCGCGGGAATCAAGTTGCAACGGGTTATTTTCCATCGGTTGTCGCTAATTTACGAGAGTAACATGCAGCACGATACGAACGTATTCGCGCAACCAAAGTCACGAAATTAATTTACCATTCAACTCCGCACCGATTCGGTATCGCCATTTCTCCATTTTCCTCTATTTGTACACTACGGTAGCGTTTGTACGCGTAAACAAACATTAGCATTATGTAATCAGCTCGCGCCAACCAACTTACAAGATATTTCCAGCAACATTTAAACTTTCAAAAGCTATTTGCCATACAAGATAAGGCTAAGTGTACGCGTACGAATAAAAACTTCGATGGCCTACTTTTAGAAAGTGCGTTATTTCGAGTATACCATCATTTTACTCGAGTTTCCTTCAACTTTAATTAATTTATTCGATTTTACCTGTATGGATAAACGGCAACATTCTGCTTTGGCTTTTGGATTTCAGTTCTTTCATTTCAGTGCTTTAAATTTTTGTTTTTTAGATGAGTTTGTAATTTGAAACTTTAGTCATTACAGCCTACCTGACTTGAGGATGAGGAACTCATCTTATCAAATTTAAGTTATTTGAGGCTCCTCAAGCCTTCCTCAAATTTTCACCATCCGCCATTTTGCAATCGTTTTGATCCAAATTTGAGGGATCGTATTCTGGTTATCAACTAACTCCACGTATGAAGTTTGACCTTTAAAAGTAGATTTGCCGAGGAAATATTGGAGATTCAAGAAATTTCATGACTATAAATTTCCTCGACAGACCATTTTTTGCTCCAGCTCCTCTCCAAATTCACTTGAAAAGCTGAAATTTGGATATAATGTTATGCTTAACTCGTTCTTTCGTGTGAGATCAAAAATTAAAAATTTAAGATTTCTGCCCCCCTACCCCCTCTCAACATTTGAGTGAACCGCCATTTTGAGGTGAATCGAAAAAATCGAAAAAGTGATTTTGCAGGAATCTTGATTTCGATGTTTTTGTATGATGAAAAAAAACGTAAGCAGCCATGCCGCATTACTGGAGCTGAGTTTTTAATTAAGGGTTGTGTAGGTGTGCAAATATTCAAATAACGTTGTTAACCCTTCCATGTCTACAGGCCACACCCAATACCAAGTCTGAAAACCCCTACCCTATCCCTTCCAAATTTAAGAGGTCATATTATGGTCATCAGCTAACCCAACATACGAAGTTTGACCTTTCTAGGTTGATTTGGTGACGAGATATAGAATATTCATGAAATTTCCTGCAGCGATTTCCCCTTCAGGAGACGTTTTTTGCCTCTGCTCCCCTTCAACTACACATGGGAAACTAAAATCAGAATAAGTAAGGTAAAGAATACCTTTCAAGTCGAGAAGTGTTTCAAATAGGGAAAAGCTCTCTACTTCTCGGAGGGCTTTATTAGCTAGCGTTTTCCGACACCAAATCTCCTTCTTCAGGTTTATGAAAGCGCTAGTTAATAAAGTCCTTGAAGAAGTAGAGACCTATTTTCCCATCAAAATAAGCGAGTCACTTGACCTTGAAAATTTTCCATCCCTTATGTACCCCACCATATTTTGAGGTCGATTACCCCTCCTTCTCCCCTCCATTATCATGTGTGAAGGTGAATTCGAGATATAGCAACCTTCTTGTCCTCAATATTCTTATGAGTGCATATTAATTACATTTTAACAAATTTGATGCTCCTCAAGCTCTACTCAAATTTTGATAGTCCACCATTTTGGATCCATTTTGACCCAAATTCAAAACGTCATATTCTGGTTATCAGTTATTCCAGCATGCGAAATTAGAGTTTTGTAGGTCGATTTAGTGAGGAGATATGGAAGACTCTAGAAATTTCATAACTCGAAACTTTCTCGAAAAACCATTTTCTGCTCCAACTCCCCTCCAGATGCACTTGGGAAGCTGAGATTTAGATATGTTAGCGTCTGTGGCTCACTTTTTCATATGAGATCAAAAATGAAAAATTTGAGCGATTTATTTCTTCTCCGGTTCTCCTTAAAATTTGAGTGATTCGCCATTTTGAATTTTATCGAAAATACAAAAAAATACCTTCTTCGCATTTTTAAGAAGAGTTACTCACCAAATTTTGAGTGAATTTCATAAATACCCTCTGGCGCTACTTATGGGGTAAATGTATGAAGAAAACAGTAAAAGAAGCAAACAAGTTACTTTTTTCACTTTTTGAGAAAAATGAATTTTAAAGTTTGATACTATGTAAAAATAATTACTAAGATTTTTCAAGCTATGTAAGCACTAAAAAAGTTGCGTGCTATGTTTGAAAATAATATATTATCGATGAAAAAAAAAAAAAAAAAAAAAAAAAAAACTGTATTGAAAATGACCATGGTTATAAACCTAAAACCAGAGTAAGGTCTGAATGTACTGGGAAAGAACCAGGTAATTATGTAATAACATCGTATTTACGCTTTCTCATCTCTTTTTTGTGGCCTCCAAAAAATATCAATCAAGTTAGCGTGGATTCATGGATTGTGAACTATTAATTTTTCAATTCTTTTTTATCATCAACAAAACTATTCCTCGTAGCCATTGCTTACAATAATATCCTTCAAAAATATTTGATTTATGAAAATACGCTTCAAAATCAAATATTTGTACCTTCTATCCTTATCATAAGCATACCAACTTAGAAAGGCATAAATACTATTGCTTGCTCCAGTGTGTGCGAAGAAACCTAATGAAAAATATTTATGTTTGAAGTTCCCGTTCATTTTTGATTTTTTCTAGCTAAACGAAGGAAAAAACATGGAAATTTTCTTATTGATATAAGTTAACTTTCCTTTTTAATAATAGCGTTGCTGTGTTTCAAGATATCGTGTTACGCTAACCTGTTATTAAATGGGAGTAATTATCTTCCTTATGCACTTTGACAAGGAATTACTGTATTAAAAAAGTCTTAAGCGTGTTCTGTTTTCCGCATTTATAATTACCTAGGTACAGTGTGGCACATTAAGGGAATCTCTTATTAGTCATTGATATTAAAGACTGTAAAAAGAGATGGCCTGTAATGTCTTAGCATGGGCGAAATCATTCTTTCGTTCACCGTTTGTGACTCGAGTCGAAATAACTAATTTTACATTCTTTTAGGCGGTCACACTGTTTGGTGTGGCCGGCTATAAATACAAGTAATTCGTATATTTTAGTCAGTTGATGTTCACTTTCTTGTTCAATTATTATTGAACACACCACGTATCCACAGTAAGGAGTTCTCTTTTTTCATGTACGCACGCGCGTGTTCTACTCAACACGCAGCAGGCGCATCGGAACTTGAAAGAAGAAGTAGCTGACATTTTGTGGCAAATAGTGTAAGTGCTGTGGTGAAGCTGCGTGTGGCATGTATAAACAACGAAAATTTTTATCATAAAATTTTGTTCTTTTTTTTTTGTGTGTGTATTTAATTTGTATTTTGAAAAATTGCTGGCTACGTGTTTAAAGTGTTTTATGAACTTTGGTCTAATTGTTGGAAACTACTGATGAAACTCATACAGTCTCTAGTTAGCTTCACTAAAACACTAGCGCACAAGCAGTTCAGGGTCGCAATAGGGGAATAAGTTGCATCCATTGACCTTATACAATGGACTGCTAATGCTTACCAATTTTGAGGCACGCTGAGTTAGTTGCACTTTAGAAAAAAAAAATTCTACGCATGCGTCAACTGTTCGCGCGTATTCTGTGTTTTATGATGAACAATGTTGTGTTGAATTATTAAGATGAAAGAAATGCATCGAACTGGAAGACCATGGTAGTGTTAAGCGATTAATAATCGATCAATCGAATCGATTAATAGATAAAAATAATCGGAAGAATCGATTAATCGATTGTTAAAAGTAATCGATTATTTCATCGATTATTTTATGGAATAGGTAATCGATTAATCGGCCAATTTTCAGTTTTTATGTTTTTTTTTTCTAATAATGCTTCGATATTTCTGAAAAAAAAAACTTTTTATTAAAAAATAATCATTTTGTGAAGACATGTCTATAATACGATGAAATCGTCTCTCATTACATACCTTAAATATGCTTGTTTTTAAATAAGAATTGCGACTTGGTATAAATACTGTCATTTTTGAATAAATGATTTTGTTTTTGTAATTAATTTGAATAAATAATTTTATTTTTGTAATTAATTCAAATAATTTTTTTTTATCATAATCGAACACAGCGTAAAAAAAATGAAATTTGAGATTTTTCGAATTCTAAATTTTTTTCCAACTCCAAATTTTCCCCAAATTTTTTTAAATCTCCAAGATTTTTTTCAACTCAAATCCTTTTTTTGATTTTCTCAAAATTTTTTCCATTTAATTTTTTTTTTCAAAATTTATTTCGAGCCAAAAATTCTTCTCAGTATTTTTTTCAACCAAAAATCTTTACAGTTTTGTTTGAAATTTGAATGCTTTTTTCAAAATTATTTTCGATTATATATATTTTTTATTTAAAAAAGTCAATATTCATTTGAACTTTAAAAACATTTTTAACGCTACAGTTTTATTGAAAAAAATTTTAAACTTGGCAAAAAACTGAAGAAAAAATTTCTATGTTGAAAAAAAGGAGATAAAGTGTAAAATTGAAAAAGCATCTGAAGAAATTATGAGTGCAAAAAAGTTCTAATCCTGAAAAATCAATAAAAAAAATTCAAATTAGATATAAAAGTGTTATGAAACATTTTGGATTGCAAAAAATTTCCGGGAAAAATTTCAAGAGATTGAAAAAAATCGATAGAAAAAATTTAAATTTATGTAAATTTTTATTTTTTTCTTTATTCACTCGTGTTCCGTAAACGTTGTAACTACAGAGTATAGACTATTAAAGAAATCGATTAATCGATTAATAATCGATTATTTCAATCTAGATCCGATTAATCGAATATTACAATAATCGAAATCTGATTAATCGATTATTCCCAACACTAGATCAAGGGGAAAAGTGAAGTGGACGATTTAATATTGATATTATTAAATATTCATTTATGTATAACTCAATTCAGTTAGGTATCTGATATTGTAATAAAACATAGCAAACTTATACATTTATATAATGAAATTTTTGTTGTTCTTAGACTTCTTGGCAATTTAACTGATAATAAATTCATAATAAATCAGAAATAAATTGAAGAAATCCATTATATTGTAAAAGTCATCAGAGCTCCATGTGGCTTTCAACAACTCAAAATTATTGCTTGAGTTGCTATTCTGAAGATATTTCAACCATCTGTCTTATTTTAGGATGATTTTGGTCGTCATACCTCGTGCACATGCTTCTATAAGGAGAGAAGGGAAAGGAAATAGTTTTTTGTAAATCCCATATTTCGAGTCTGTATTCGTATCAATGGCTAAAAATTGGTGTCGCGGTTATTCTAACGTGGTTTCACCCATCTATCCCATTTTAATTGATTCTAAATGTCAAGCCTCGTGCCCATAATTCTGTGGGGGTATATTTTTTATTTTTTTTGAAAATGTCATATCGATAAACAACAGTAGCGTGAACGTTAAAGGTAGTTTTATATATTTATAAAACTCAAATAAAGATTGTTTTCGTTCAGCCTCCGCTACGTGGGTGGAATCAATTTCCTAAATTAAATTTGTTTACGTGATGTTAACGCACGTTCTTAAATTAAAAAAAAAAAGACAATCCCAATGCGATAGATTTTTTTCTCTACTTATATATTCCTCCTTCGACGATGACAAAATTATGCAATCACGCGATTGTAAAATCATTTCTAGTCAACGAGCGACTTACATTCGCTTGTAAACACGACAACTGCATGGTGAGCATACTAATACTGGGTTCGCCATGATTTCCTTTTTTCTTCCTTTTTTTTTTTGAAATGCACAACGCCAAGTAACATCCTTTAATTTTTAATCACGCTACGAACCGAAGACCGCGTTCGTTCGTTTTGCAAATTAACTATCGCTAGTATCGCCGTTAGTTTAGATAATTTCGTCAACTTTTAAAGCAAAAAAGTTGTTCAAACGAAGCGATGCTAGCACTGCGGTTTCCCAATAGGTAACAAATAGAAAGTTTATTGAATTAAGTGCTATTTCTATACCATTGATTATCTCCGGAATTTCCAACTAACCATCAATGCTAACGCCAACACAGCGGGTATAGAAGTTGCCCTCGATATATATTTTCATGAAAGAAACCAGCTACCTAAACGTATGGAGAAAAAATTTTCTCAGTTTTCGCTTATAGAGCCAAGGAAATTTTATTGGAATCAGTGATTATCGAGTGGAGCGAATTTTTGTCGCTTCGATTGCCCCCATTTTTATTACTCGTACATGCACACAGATAATAGAAGACAGGGCTCAAGTTGAATTACGCGGTGTGTACGATTTCAGTACATACCAAACGTCATTTCGCGTGATTGGAAATATCGATTGGAAGAATCTTTCTATTGTGTTATTTTTTTACGTTTTCTTTACCTTGTCATAGCTTAATGTGTTTTTTCATATTGAAGCTTTTTCCTTCAGGTATTGTCGAACAATCAGTTTATTATAATGAAAACCTACGTTACAATTTTAACAACGATGAAATAAAACTTGAAGCGGTTCGTGCGATAAATGCATAATATGGTGATTGGGAAAGTTGACAAGATCGAGATTTTGAAAGATGTAGCGCGTTGAAAAATCACGTCACGTCACTCTAGTATCATCGATATATTTTATCACGTTTCTCATTTTTCACCAAGAATAAAATCACTCCGAAATCACTACCCCCCAATATATCAAGCTTAGTAGTTTTATATGGAGTTCGTGGGAAATTTACTGCTATGAATTATACTCCCAGCACTGAGCACATCACGTGATTTTCTGTTTTACGTCAAAATGGAAAAACCATTACGATGTGTCAGCGCATCCCACGAGCTGTCCACTACGTTGCTTTGGAAGTATCTTGTGGTTTTTTTTTCAACTCTTGGTTACTTCTCATTAATATTTTTCAAAAAAGTTATTTCGTTATTTTTTTCCCAATTTCATCGTAAAACTTGTAACTCTTGTAGTTATGACTGAAAAATGCTATTTTTCTATATTTTTCTCAATGGCCTAAAAAAATAAATTGTTTTTATTTTCAGTCTTACACGGGTTTTTTTATCACTATAATTTGATTTCGATGTTTTTGTTTTGTATACGATGAAAAGCAAAAATAAACAACCATGCCACATTACTGGAGCTGAATTATCAAATTTTGAGGAAAATAATCCCTCTTACTCCACTTCTAAGTCACGTGAAAAGATGAAATTGCCATACAGCATACTTTTCATCACTAGTAATCATATGATCCTTATTCATCATATTTGTGCCATTTGAGCCTCCTCAAGCCTTCCTTAAATTTTGGCCATCCGTTATTTTCGTTCCATTTTGATCCAAATTTGTGAGATCATTTTCTGGTACCCAAATAACTCCAGATATGAAGTTCGACTTTTTCAGATCGATTTGGTGAAGATATAAGATTTACGAAATCCCATTACTCAAAACTTCCTCAAAAGGCATTTTTTGTTTCATTTTCTCCCCAAATGAACTACGAAAACTGATTTGCATATGTTGGTGTCTATGACTCACTCTTTCATGTAAGCTCGGTAGCAAAAATTTCGAGCTATTTATCTTCTCTCTAGTTCCTCTCAAAATTAGAGTGAACCATCATTTTGAGATAAAAAAAAAACAAATAAGTATTTTTTGGAATCCCACAAAAAGTCTTATCACCAAATTTTCATGATGTACGTGAAAGATGAGCATTCGTCATCTGATTGCAAATGAAATGAACGCGAAGATATGAAGTCCCCTTCCCTTATTTCTCCTTCCCAATCAAGTAGGCTTTAATAGCTATAGTTTTAAATTAAATTATTAAAATTTATAACCTTTTTTTTCTCATTTGTGCATCTGCTATCCTTTGTATACCTTTTATAACTGCTATTCAAAACAAGGATGCGCGCGCATCTCAAAACCGATTTTATTTTGATTTTAATATAGTGAGAGAGGAGAAATAAAAATTTAAAAATGTTATGAATTTTACTTTTTTTTTGAAGAATTCGAGAAATTCTTTTTAGAGTGGTGGGGGTAGACAATTAACCGAAGAACAGCGAAGATATACGTACATTATCATGATTCATTTTATCATAATATTTGGCAGTTGACCCCATCTCACATCCTCCTTTTCAAAAGAACTGCCTACTTACGCCATCATCTTTCACCTACCCCTCTCCCCTTCAAAAATAAAAATTAGCAGTATGAGGATTTTACAAATTTTTAAAGGGTCTAAAAACTATTATTGAAAATTTTTTGAAAATTTATCAAAATTTTAATGTCTTATCAGGTTGCCAAGAATTGGGATATTTTACTCGATATGATCAATCCTCAAATTGTACGTTATGCTAACTAATTTTTTGTCATCAATTTGAAAATTTAATTTATACTTCTTCATTATAATTTTGGAAGGGGAGGGGAGGGGAGGGGAGGATGTGATTTCAGAATATTGAGTAATTTCAAGTTATTGATGTCATTTGAAAAGCTGTAAAATCTCAATGTTTTGAATTTTCTTCTTGGTTCATATGACCGTTTATGATCAGTAAAAGTTGCCTAATGACTTAGTTGCAGGGACATGGGTGTATGCGAAACACACTGTATATAATATATATTTTTTTTTATCCATGCGTTGTGCAGGCATGATTGAAATTATCCCATAATATAGTGAGAGACTCTACGTGCAAGTACGCTCAACTTGTTTTTTGGCATTTTTAATTTATCTGAAAATAATGGTTCACTCAAATTTTGAGAGTGTGGAGACAAAGTCAAAGGCTCAGAATTTCTGTTCTTCATCTCATATACGAAGAAGTGTGTTGAGGACATCATCATATGCAAATTTCAGCTTCTTAACTGAATTTGGAAGGAAGTGAAAGCAAAAAATTGCTTTTTGAGCAGGTTCGAGTCATAGATCGATTTTTTAATTTCTTTTCTATATTACTCGGTATCTCATTTTGGTTTAACAACAGGCATAGCATTGGATTTTTTAAATTTTAATTGGATGATAATGTGAAACATCTTACCAAACAGGCGTTACATAAAGAGCAAAGATTGCGAAGAGCAATAAAAAAAAGATTGCGCAAAATTTAGCCTTCCAGTAATAATGGGTTTAACGAGATAAATCTTTTTATTTCGTTTGTTCTTTTGAATACTAATTTTTTTAAATCTTTCACGCGTTAAATATAATAAACTTTTCTCTTCTTCGGCGTTTCATGTAAAAAGCGTAAGATTTATATTAAAAAAATCTGACGCATTTAATAATTTAAAAGTCTCGCGATCTTTATTCGAGAGAAATTTTTCGAGTGTGTTTTTTTTTCTCGTCGACGTTTTGCAACTCAATTTAAAAAAGTTTTTCTCCATTCGCGTTCGTTTAATTATAGCCGAGTGAAAACGTAAACGAAAAAAATGACGAAGAGAAAAGTATAATTTATTTTACGTACGAAAAGTGCCATTAAAATTTAACTTTTTCGCGCTGCCAATAAAGTTAGCCCTTGTGTACTTCACAGCCCCGCACCCTAGTATATCGAGGTGATTACAAAAACATCACGTTCGCGTCACTCGAAAACAATTCCGTCAAAACGTGTACATACAAATCGTCGACCGTGTAAAATAAACAAACCGATGTTCGAACCTACGTTTAACGAGTTTCTCACGTGTTAACCTATCAGCCCTCTGGGTCGCCTGAAATTTTCGTCAACGCGTAATTTGTGCGTGTCGTCGACGCATTTGCGGTGCTAGGTGATCGCAGAGTTAAAGGAACTTCTTCGATTACCGTCGAAGAACGGAAATCGACTTTCGTGCCGAGCCAGCATAAGCGATACTTCGTTGAAATCGTCCAGTCAACGACCACGTTTTAAAAATAGGTCGATTCTTGTCAATTTTCTAGCCATTTATTTCTCCATCTGGTTATATATAGTTTTGATATAAATCGTTGGTACTTGAGTTGCATTATTTTATAGGCGGCTTGGATCACTTTTTATCGTTTCGTCGCCTAATCCTCAAGATAACTTTTATGTCGTTTTGTTGGCCTTTTTGTTCCTTCGAAATTCTTTGTTCTACAATTTTTACGGTTATTGATTGCCTTTGTACCGAATGTAAACATTTTTGAAGAAGTAATTTTTAGTTTTTTCCTCATGAATATTGATAGGTCATCAATGCAGTCTACTTGGGAGTTCGAAGCCCCTAACAAACCGAATTTCCATCCTATCTCTTCAATACTTGGCTTTATATGGCGAAAATAGATCTCACAATCAGTGAAATTTGTAATTAACTATGAGACAACTATTCGAGTAACACGTTCCACACGTTATTACTTGAACCAAAAATGCGAATTAAAACGCAGATTTTCATTTTATCATTTCCGGAAGCAGCTTAAATGGAAAATCTACTTTTTCACTGCTTCATTAAAAATTCTCATTTTCTTCAAGTCTTAAAAGTTTGTGTACACGACACGGTACCAGAAGATATTTATTTCGTTTAATAATTTAAGTAATATTTTACTATTCAATTGTTGTTAGTAAAACAAGTCCCCATCTCCCCCTCTTTTTTGGAATGCATGTAAGTGACAAAAGAATTCTTAATCTGTAGATACAGGGTGTTTCACCTTAATGAGCTCCTTCATATTACATATTATGCTAATCATGTGACTCTTATGCCTGATAGTTTGCCTACTCTATTTGCTGAAGGGGCGAGATAGACGTTTTTTAAATATTTTCCACTGCGTTAATGGCTAATTTCAAAAAACTTTCTTTCATTATCAAAGTTCAATAAAATATGTTGTTTCCTTGAAAATGTTGAGCATTGCTCACGAAAATTAAAAACGCATAAAAATAATTGAAAAAATGATATTTTTACTTTTTGGCTGATAACTTTGAATAATGCTCTACTGAACCTATGTTTTGACAATTTTTCATAAACCTCTAGTCTATCTCTCAACACGTACACTGGCCATATGCTACCTAAGTAATTGTAGAAGACACCAAAAAATTATTTTTTTTTTTCACAAACTGTTTTTTCTTTGAAGGGAGGGGTGAGAGAAATTTCTGTTTCAAAATCCAAGTTAGGTAACAGTATGCAATTGGATCTGTTGGAGGGTATGTATATACGTATAATGTATTATTAATAATAGAGAAGTGATGCTAGTAGAAAGTGTAGCTTAGAAGGAGTGATGAAAAAAGTGTAAAAATGATGGAAAAAAGGTAGTTTGCCATTTTCAGCTGAATTTTTAATTTAAAACGATAACAATATCTACTTGATTTGGAAGAAGCCACGTGGAGGGAGAATTTCATATATGTACATTTCAGGTAATTTGTAATCATATTGGAAACGTCCAAATAAGTTTGGTAAGTACATAATACATATATCATGTAGATATTTTCTTCCATCACGCGTAGCGCCGATGGATATTCATGAAATTCACTCAAAATTTGGTGAAAGACTCTTCCTAGAAATGCGAAAAAAGTATGTTTTTGTTTTTTCAATAAAATTCAAAATAGCGGATTACTCAAATTTTGAGGCGAATTGGAGACGAGGCAAATAGCTCAAATGTTTCATTTTCGATCTCATATGAAAGAGTCAATCATGAACACCAACATATCTTAATCTCAGCTTCTCAAGTGCATTTGGAGTTGAGTTGTAGCAGAAAATGGCTTTTTAAGGAAGTTTTGAGTCATGCAATTTCTTGAATCTATCATATTTCCTTACAAAATCGACCTAGAAAGGTCAAAGTTCGCATGCTGGGTTAATTGGTAACCAGAATATGACCTTTTGAATTTGGGTGAAAATAGACCCAAAATGGTGAACTATCAAAATCTGAGTAAAGGTTGAGGGACCTCAAATTTGTAAAAATGTAATTAATAAGAACTCATACGATTATTGGGGATAAGAAGTTTACTATATCTCAAATTTACCTTCACATATGATATTGGAGGGGAGAAGAAGGGACTATCGACCTCAAAATATGGAGAGGGTACACAAGAGATCAAAAATTTTTTATTGTGTTATGATATGATAAAATTAGGTCAACTGACTAACTTATTCTAATTTCAGCTTTCCAAGTGAATTTGGAGGGAAGTTACAGCAAAAAACGTCTCTTGGAGGGGAATTGCTGTAGGAACTTTCTCGAATCTATATACTACATTCCTTCACCAAATCGACCTAGAAAGGTGAAACTTCATGTGTGGGGTTAGTTGATGACCAAAATATGATCCCTTCAATTTGAATGAAAATAAATCGAATATGGCAAATCGTAAAAATAATTGAAAGATATATGTTCATACAATAGTTACCAAAAACTATTTGAAAATATAGGTAATTAAATTGAGAGCTGAACAATTCTGTGTTAACATCAAGACTTGAGGAATGAGGTAAGCTAACTCAACATTTGTAAAAATTTGATGATGAAGTTATCATCAGAAAATAATCAAGAATTTTTAATTTTAATGATAATTGCCTTATATCTACGCGATCACATTTTGAACATTAATTTGATAGAAATTTAAGATAAAAAGATGCCCAGAAACTTTCTTTTTTTCAACGTAATCATACCAGCATTTCTTCACTAATCCCCTCAAAATAAAGTAAGTAATAAATGTATAACTTTCTTTGTCAAACTTGGGAATATTAAAATTTTTACATAATATATTGATTTCAGCATTTACAATTATTCAATAATTAATAGAAAATGGAAAAAACAACACATGAACACAAAATGTTTGAAATCTTAACTCAGCCAAATTGGAATATTAACTATTGTGGTTCAACGCTTACGGCTGTTTCGAATCCTCAGTTAGTCCTGCTGTCTGGTAGTTGAAATTTAAATGGCAATTGAAAAATGTTTTATCTCTCAGTTACTGCTATTTGTCAGTTATATTTAGTTACTGGCGAGATTGAAAAACTGGGCCTATAGTATATTGCCATACAAGTGGAGAAAGTGACTGTTTGCACGACGAGTGCAAAAGTTTGCGAAGCGAACCAAAGGCGAGCGAAACTATCGCTCGAGACATGTAAGTCATTTCGCCTTTGTATAGTAAGATACCTTTTATTATACGTGACACGAAAGTACGTACTTTCGCCCCTCTTTGAATTTACGTAAGCGTAGTTTGCAAAGAGCAACTTTTGGCCAGCGATGTAAGTCTTTTTGTGAAGTAAGCAAGTTCAAACTGAGTTGTGCGACATGATTATGCCTGATAAAAAGTTATAATGTAGTATCGAGTCATCTAATCAATAGATCCCAGTGAGTGGTGACTGGGACTTATTCCTCAGGTGACTCGATGCTTTAATGAAATGGGCTCATAACAATATATTGAGCAGTGATAGCCACTGAAATCAATTTTGATTAATTTTGATACATTACAGCTGTGATTATGGTTATGATAGATTTTTGTCTTATTTAAGTTCAACTATTGACTGGTTGTAATATTAAGGAATTCTGTTTTAATTTAGATTATCTTGATGAATAATTGTAAATCAATAAATTTTCATTCAGTTAACTAGTTCGATTTGTTTTTTGTTTATTTGTTTTTGTACGTCAGCCCCTCCAAAACTTATGGTAGGCAAACATTCATACTCTAGTGTCATATGAGTAGCCTTATATGTGAAATGAAGGTGCTCGTATAAGCGTGAAATACCCTGCATAAGATAGGCGATTTTAGTCTCATTCTTCGTTACATTCACTCAATAATTACTTGCAACAGCGAATAAGTTATGTCATGTATTGTTCGTAGACCAGCATTTTCATTCTTTTTTCCAGCAATGGTCAGTTTTTGACCTCATGAGACAAGGTTTAGTCTTATTTCTGGCTACATAGTAATATCATATTCGAAAGATGAGAGAGAGAAAAATACGATTTGCATATTATATCTCGAGTCGATTTTCAAAACCTTTTAGCATTTGGATATTAGGATTTAAAATTGGTATAGTTTTTGATATCTAGCTACTTTTTCTTCGTACCTTTTTAAACGATGGAAATCGACAAGTCAACATTTGTGTAAGGTTAGGCAGTAATCTTGTTCAATCTATTGAATCCAAAATTTCGTCTCGGTGCACAACGATATAAAGAACGAAAGAAAATTCAAAATGAAAACATTGTATAAATTGTGATATGGGTATTCGTTGTAATCAGAAAATCCAATCTTACCCTAAAAGCGAATATGAATGGAGTAGAATAAAGTTAGCCCTTTATATATACTGTTTTCGTCGAGGTTGAGTAATATAAGCGAAACCAGAGTTAGCCAGCTTATCCAGTTAAGATAAAAAGAATAAGTGGGATACATTGACCGGAAGGATCACTTGTAAAATGTATTAAAGTGTTTAACGCGAGTAAAACGGATATCAAAGTAGGATATGTGTTCGACATCTCCTTAATACCTATATCGTGCGACGGTTAAACAAACACCAAGCAAAAGCGTCTTCAAAACGCACATTATTTTCAATGTGTTTCCTTAGGTAAACTCTTTCTGCGCTTCTAATGTCCTTTATCGAAAGTTTTGTATAAAATGGGGGAAAGTTCGTTGTGTTGGAAAAAACTGTTTTTTTATTCTGCTTTATCCGACGCTTTCATCTTATTATTATGCTTTTTAACGTCTAAAAGGAATAGTTAATGGGAAACTTTTTTCAACAATATCTGTCCTCATTTTGTGTTTCAGCTATGTTGTTATGAGGAATGAGAAGGTGTTTGGTGCAAGATGTGGAGGACGGCTATTACCGGCCGGTTAGATTTCGATCGAATCGAGTAATCGCGGCGTTGCTGTCGATAACATTTATAACCTTGTTCATCGGATTCCATATTAGTTTGTACGATAATACTATATACCAGATGCAAATAGCGCAACAATACCGGCTGATTTGAATCAAGATTTTATATTCGTCGATGAGTACGCCACCACCGCCATTGCGAATGATGTGACGCAAAATGGAACACCAAAAAGGAAAGATCATTTCTCCAAGACTAAAAGAAGACTACCTCAGGTATGTACTCGACGGATTTCGTTTGTATCAGAATCCAGACATTGGGACAATCTCAATTATCTAAGTCCTGATACTTGAAAAAACTGGACACGATTAAAGTCCTGATCGTGCATAAATCGAGCTTTGATGTCAAAAGTGTCAAAACATTATTCGGGGTAAATTAATGAAAAAATTGCGAAGTTGAGCCTATCTCTGGGGTCAACAGTAGTTGCGTAGACTCTAGAGTCGAGATGGATTCTGAATCGAATTTCATTAATGATTTAGAATCTCGTTTGGAAAATTGTTCTGAAGTCAGAGACTAGTGTCGAATCTAACTCCAAAGTCAAGATAGAGTCAAGAAGTTTACCTCGCATCTGATACTTGATTATTTTATTTCACTTTTTGGTTTCCTGAAAATACCATAAATCTGCGACAGTCGGTGAACGTTTTTTAAGCATTTTTTTACTTCGTATTCAAATAATTTGAGTGAAGTTCATCTTCAGTTTTCGGATCATCATAGAAAAAACTAATAGTTCAACTTACAGTATTTCAAGTGGTAGTAGTAACCATAGTAGTGATACTAGTAGTATTTTACTGAACTATTAGTAAGGTTACTTTATTCCCAGATACTACAAGTGATACTAGTAGTATTTTATAGAACTATTAGTAAGGGTACTACTATTCTAAGATACTAGTAGTACTACTAGTGGTATGAGATGGAACTAGTAGTGAAACTCCTAGTATTTTAAACAAATAGTATAGTTAAATACTCTAACTAAGGCGCTATAAGAACAGGTATAATGGAGCCGCCATCTTGGCTCGTTTTTTATCGCTTCTAAAACACTAAAAAATCACGAAAACGGTGGCTCCAAGGAAATTTTGATAATAACATTTTTTGTAGAAGATGTAAAGAGCTTTCCATTGACATATTGATCATTGAAATTTAATTTACTAATAATCTGTAATAGAGTGTAGAAAAAATTGAAATTTTTTCATATGAAAATTTTCATCAAACATCAAATATTAATATACTATTGGAAAGCTCTTTACATTCTCCACAAAAATCGTCGTAATCAAAAATTTCTTCAGACTCACTGTTCTCCAGCAATAAGTGAGAAAAACGAAGAATTTCCCTATTCAAAACCATTTGTTTACATTAATTACAAGCCAAGATGGCGGCTCCATTATACCCTTATACCGCCTTACTCCAGTAAGTAACACTAAACCTTTGACTATATAGTATATGGACCGCTCGAACTGTAGACACGTAGTCAGCCAATATAACGCAACTAAATGGAGGTCGCATTTCCAAAAACGCGTCTGCGCATCACAATTGTGTCATTTAAAACGTCGTGTTTCCCGGTACGCTAGGAAGACAGGGTAAAGCGGGACGAAAGCGGGAGGCATTTTAGGTAAGGAGCGTCAGTTCATACATGCGCAGACTCGTTTTTGGAATTGCGACCTTCATTTATATTGGCTGAATATCATAACCTTGCGCTAACTGGAGTTTGAGCGGTCCATATACTGTATAGTCAAAGCACTAAACTAAGAACTGGTAGTTCAATACCAGTAGTGCGTTATAATTATATTGGTGATATCAAGAACGCACAAGTATACTTATTATGGGTAATTGTGAAAAAATGTGAAAATTTTGGACTGTTTTGGAAGTCATGTAGGTAATACCCTAGGTACTAGTTAGGTATTTATATGTGAAAAATTGTCATCAATGAAGAATGTAGAAACACCTAGATTGTACGTAGGTACTATTAAGTATGTGAAGTTATGCGTTAATTCAAATTTTAAGCAATAATAATACGTTCTTATTTAAAGAAGAAAATATTCTGAAAGTCTTCACAAAAAAAATATTATTAGCTGTTAAGTACTATTTAAGAGAATAATAAGTATAAAACATTACCAATTTATCCACAGCCAAAGTTATTATGTCATAAACATGAAGTAAATAACGAAAAATTTGACTGAGTACAGATACGAATTTTTAAGAAAACCTTACTACCACAATGGTGAGTAGTGGCTATGTGAGAGCGATGATGGCTTACCGTGCAGGAGGTGACAGGTTCAAACCCTACAGAGAACAATTCGGATGGAGCAAAACAATGGGGCGCTACTGTCGCGTTTGTGTGAGAACAGTGATCATGGGGTAATTTTTGAAGTGATAGCCTGATTTCAATGATTTTAAATTCAAAGTATGTTAAAGTTTGTTAAATTTTAAAAGTTTTTCTTTTTAAAGAATTTTAGATGCCCATTTTGAGCGTCAGTGAGGAGTTTTTGGGTACGCGTGCAAAGATATGTTTTCTGTTGTTCTGTCAAGATTATGAGTAATTATAATTTTTTATTTAAAGTATGCTGCAATAATATATGCATCTTACCGGTTGGTACAATGTGGTACACTACATATCGCTCCGCTCTTGAATTTAGCATAATTGATCCTCTTAACATCCACCATAAGAGTTTAACTCATGTTGAATAATTTTTTGGAGTTAGAAATGTTTGAAAGTGAAAAACAATAATATTGCGAGCCTCTTTTTTTCTTGCACATGGTAAAACAAGATATTACAAGAACACTATACGTAACGACTCACTTTATGTATAAAAATTATATAAATTATTTCATAAATAAAATTCTTCCTTCATGATCACTATTGTGAATATTGATAAGAAAAGCGATACTAGCGCTCGCTCCATCCGAATTCAATTCAATTCAGTTTATTCAGTAATAATGTGGTACAGCTCGTTCTACGTAACATATTGACCCCAACCAGAGCGCAAAGCGCGTGCGGCAGGGGGAGAGAACATTTTTTACTTTTTATTAGTTTTTCCATTTCTCGATGCTTAGGAAGATTACTTGGACGTTCTACTGGTTAATTTATATTTTTTAAACCATAAATTTATTTGTTTTTTCAATATTAATATTATTAGTAGTAATAGTAGTAGTAGTACTAATAGTAATTACCAGTGTTGTAGGAACGAACATCTGTCTGTTCTTGTTCCTGTTCTCGTTCCTGGAAAGACCCAGTCATTTGATCCTGTTCCTGACTCGTTCTTATTCTCAATGTTTCAACTGTTCTCGTTCCGTTCTTCGTTCTTTTAATTCTGTACAATGTTGTTCTCGTTCTGTTTTCATTCTTCAACTTTTTCTTTTGTTCTTTCCATCTTTCTTTCTTTCGATAACGTGTTTACAGTTTATGTTGTTGTTGAAATTGAAAATTAATTAATTGAAGATGATAATTAAAAAAAAAAAAAATTAACTTATATGGGTATATGTAGCACTTGCCTGCTTTTAAGTATAAGTTTCTTATTTTCTCTTTCCCCTAATGATATCTATTAATTTTATAATAAATCATGAACTTTCAAAAGAACGAAGAACAACAAAAAATTACATCGTTCTTATTCTTGTACCTCAACATTGTTCATTACTTGGTTCTCGTTCTGTTCTTCGATCTTTCAGTTTGAAAATATTCTGTTCTCATTCTGTTCTTTGTTCTTCAGATATATCACTTTTATGTTCTCGTTTTTGGTCCTGTTCCTCTGGAACAATGAAAATTCTCCGTTCTTGTTGTTCTTCGTTCTCGTTCTTTGGTTTGTTCCTCCAACATTGGTAATTACTACTAGTTCCAACTGTACAAAAATATTAGAATTAAAGATGAATTATTAGTTTTTTTCTATGACGGAATTTCTTGTAAGTTTAGATGTGTGATACAATAATTGTATGATGTTCGGTTATCAAGAACTTGAAAAGTAATTTCAGAGAGTGACCCGTTTGTAAAATGATTTTTTATTTTTATTCAGGTGCTCCACTTTTAAATTTTTTAGTGTTTAAATAAATAAGATGATATAAGATGAATTGATAACAATACACACAGATCTGTTTCATTCAACGCATTGAATCTTTGTTGTGAACGCCGCTTCTGATTGGTCAAGTGTCACATTCTTAGTGCGATGTCAAAAGATACCTTCAAGAGAGTCTAGTTTCGTGGACGGCACTATAGAATTAAACTTCCCATCATTTAATGCTTACAAATGGCTATATGTTGGATTTGAAATACATATAAAACCTGATCAATGAAATCGTGTATTATTTTATAGGCACTTATAATCGGAGTGAGAAATGTGGTACTAGGGCTCTGCTCGAGATGTTATTCCTTCATCCTAGGATCCAAAAGGCAGCTGGCGAAGTACACTTCTTCGATCGCGATGATAATTATAATATGGGATTGGAATGGTATCGTCAAAAAATGCCATATTCATTCGCCGATCAAGTGACTGTGGAGAAAAGTCCTAGTTATTTCGTTACACCAGAGGTGAGTATATTAAATTTTTAGGAATATCGAACACACGAAATGGTTTATTTTCCAGCATTTGAGGTAAATATAATTGCTTATGTTTGAAATGAGATTTAGCACTTATTGTCAACTAAATGTAAGTTTCCTCTCGAGGGGAAAGTCGGTGTCCTTGAAAGAAGTACTATATCAGCTAAAGATATGCCCTTTTCTGCGCTGCTTCGCACGTACGTCGTGCATACACGCCAAACATATTTTGTGTACTGCCTATATTTATGCATCATTACTCTAGCGTGAAGTGAAATTTTCCGATGGATGAACAAGAATATCATGAAGGTCTTGGACAAAAAATTTTCATTTCTTGAATTTGGTCCCAAACAATTTTCATAGTGTTACTAAAAAAACGAAACTAGAAACATTGAACATCTTCCAAATTTCACCATGACAACGTACTCGACCAACAATACTACTCGAAGTTGCTCGTTTTAGGTTTATCCGCAAGCGAAAACAAGGAGCATCTTACCGCAAAGAATTCTTATATACAAATTGGAGGTCAAAAAGACTCACTCGAATTGTCGAGTACGTGCTAAGTGACATCTGGTTTGAGTTGACTTGCTGTATAGTTTATATAACAAAATTGTGGTATAAGTAGCTTTGAAATTTCCTACCCTATGTCGCGTACCAGTTGAAAGACCCTAGAGAAGAGCTATTGTGTTTTAAGATATTTTTCACGCAACTTCATCATATAAGGATATCTGAACTTAATTATAAGATAGTGTGAAAGTTTTAGCCTTTAATTTCCAATATCGATTGCATTTACTTTTATATATAAGATGATACATATACTCGTATATCAAGAATAGTATAAATCTTCATGTATATGTGAAATCTCATGTTCCTTAAACCATACGATAGCAATCTTGAAATAAGCCTATATGTTATTTACACTTTATTCTCAGCGACGTGATATCGTTAAATAGAATATTCGTGGAGTTCACGTTTATTCGAATGCATATTATGGGTGTTATATTGTATGGCATAAGGAGAGTCGAAAACTTGTGTTTGTGTTTGTTTGGAAATCTGTTACTGTAAATATCCGAAATCTGTAAATATGGATATTTACTGGAAAGTTTTTGTGAATACATTTAACTGTTCGCTGACACGGTTTAGTAAATACGCATATTTTTCATTTGATATTTATGCTTTCGGAAACTACTTCAACTTGGTATTTAAATAAAACAGTTTTGGTTAAAATTCATATTTACTAGTTGGGTATTATGTTATGTAAATTTGCATATTTACTAAATACTTGTGTAACGAACTTACTTTCTCAACTGCTTTCGAAGTAAAGTCGTATGGTGTGGATCAGCTTATTACGGCAGCATTTTGCTCGTACGAGCTTTTCGTATAAAGAGTAGAGATGAGTATGAAATTTTTTTAGGTCATTTCAAAACTTCCCCGAAATTTCCTCATCACAGGCTTGTTCTGGTTTTAACCATTTTGAGCATGAAGATATCCAGTAAAACTTTCTCTTGAACATCTCTCCTTTAAATACCTACTTTCACTGTCAGGGGCGTAAGTAAGAGAGGGAAAGTTGAGAAATTTATAATCATTGAACGCTAAAATTGGGAACTTAATTTTTTGTAGAAGTCAATATTTTATATTCTTTTGGGAAAATGAGAACTCGAATCCATTCGAATTGATGCCAGCTTATATCATGTATAGCGCACAACAGACTATTCGCGATGACCGAAAAAATTTCTAACTTCGCAAATCACAACGAACGGTTGCAGTGCAGTTATATGTATTAAATCATGCTTAGGTTCCGTTCTCCAGGTGCATGGATGGATAGACACACAGACAGACAGATCACAACATATAAATTAATAGTGTTGAGAATAATAGATTATTTGAGTAATCGATTAATCGGATTTAGATTATTGGAATAATCGATTATTAATCGATTAATCGATTTTTTTTATATTGTCTATACTCTGTAGTTACAACGTTTATGGAACACAAGTGAATAATAAAGGATAAAATAAAAATTTACACTGATTCAAATTTTTTTATAGATTTTTTCTATCTCTTGAAATTTTTCCTCGAAATTTTTTGCAATCCAAAAATTTTTTGTAACGTTTTTATATCTATTTTGAATTTTTTTATCGATTTTTCAGCATTAGAAATTTTTTCAGCCAAAATTTCTTCAGATGTTTTTTCAATTTTACACTTCATCTAATTTTTTTTAGAAATTTTTTCTTATATTTTTTGCCAACTTTAAATTTTTTTAATAAAATTGTCGCGTTAAAAAATTTTTCCAAAATTCAAATAAATAAATAAATATAATTGAAAATAATTTTGAAAAAAACATTCAAATTTGAAACAAAACTGTAAAGATTTTTGGTTGAAAAAATATTGAGAAAAATTTATGGCTCAAAATAAATTTTGAGAAAAAATGTAATGGAAAAAATTGTGAGAAAATCATAAGAAAGATTTGAGTTGAAAAAAATCTGGAGAAAATCTGGAGTTTGACAAAATATTTAGACTGAAAAATCCCAAATTTCATTTTTTTATGCTGTGTTCAGTTATAATAATAAAAAAAAAAATTATTTAAATTAATTACAAAATAAATAATTTATCCAAATTAATTACAAAAACAAAATCATTTATTCAAAAATGACAGTATTTATACCAAGTCGTGATTCTTATTTTAAAAAAAGCATATTCAAGGTATGCGATGAGAGGAGACAATTTCATCGTATTATTGAATTGTCTTCACAAAATGAATATTTTTGAATAAAATTTTTTTTCTCGAAATGTCGAAGCATTATTGAAAAAAAAATCATAAAAACTGAAAATTGGCCGATTAATCGATTATTTCATAAAATAATAGATGAAATAATCGATTACTTCTATTAAATCGATTACTTCCAATAATCGATGAAATAATCGATTACTTCTAATAATCGATGAAATAATCGATTACTTCTAATAATCGATTAATCGATTCTTCCGATTATTTTTACCGATTAATCAACATTTTTGATTAATCGATTATTAATCGCCCAACACTCTACTGCCACTGCTCACTAAGCCAGTAATCCACCCATTTTTTTCTGTGCATTGTATACCTGCTATATGTATATGTCAGTACTTTTTATTAATTTAACTTGAATTTTGAAAAATGAATAAAAGAGGGAAAGGAAGAAGATACAAAGTGCAGTGTTGTTTGTGTGATAAAATTTTTAACAACGATTACAAAAAAGAACATGAAAAAACTGCGCATGACTACGCTCATTTGTACCTAATTATTTTGTAATTCACACCATTTCTCAAATTCAAAAAAAGAAACGAAAAGTCGTAAATTTTTTCAAAAAAGCTGGGAATTTCATTACAAAAAGTTGGGGTTTTTTCAAAATTTCCCCCCCCCCCCACCCCGGAAAAATAACTTAGCTACGCTCCTGTTCACTGTATGACGTGAGCAACTTAAAATTTTCCTTCAAAATGTCTATACAAGTGAGGCATTAGATAAGAATTTTGACGATATTAACTTCGAACGTGAAAATTGCGTCCTCAAAACTTAAAAGCTCAGAGGTGGACTTTCTATGAAATTATTCATTGTGGAGACTAATTAGCTCTGTAGCTCAATTTCACGAAATAATTGAAAGATCAGTCTTAAATACACATTCTCGTTTGTTTAATCAAATATTAGACTGTTCAGTTTGAATTCAAATCCATGGGTTGTACCATACCAGCAATTTCAACTTGCTTGTAAGAAACAAACTTGCAATTAACAACTTTGATATCATTCCATTGATGAAATTTGGCATACTCCTCCAACATTTTAGTATACCTTGAGATGTGATCAACTGCCGACTGGTTATCGTTTCCATATTGTATATTGATAATAATACCTCTAGTTTTGGATGATAGTAACATCTCCGATGGCATAATCGTTTCGTTTGTCGATTGCTTCTGAAATTCTCTAAAATGCCAACCAACGCAGTGTAGTTTTTCTGACCATAGAGTTGACATGACCGTAGTAAAAATCAAAGTTTCTAAAATATTGTCTTTAATGCTAATGGACGAGTATGTTTTATTGAAATATTTTGGAACGAATTGAAAGCATTTTTGTAAATTAATTTCCAATATACGCGATTTCCGTTCATCGCTGAGTAAATATAATTCCCATTTGGAAGACGTGGTTGCTAAACGTTTGGAATACTTCTTGCCATATATTTTATCTAACATGAGCGCATAACTGTGTTGTAATTGACTGGCTATTTCGAAATTCGGTATTTTAATATTATCATCTACGTCGTGTAAGTAATGATGAAGTATTCCAGTTTTTATGAAATAACCCGAAGCGATTAAACGTTCTGTAATCAAGCCCTCTTCACGATAAGGTATTGAACACCAATCTCCTAATATAAGAAGAATGAAATTATATTGAAAGATTGGCAATTTGAAAATTTCACTCGAGGAGAATACCAAGTATGGTTTCAGTTGTAGGGTGACGATATAATTGGTTACACTGCGTGGGTTGAATCTCTCTGGTAAAGCATTGGTGAGACTTTTATGCCCTCGATTCCAATACTGGCAGCTTTTGTATCCTCCATACCAATATCTTATCATGTTTTGTTCTTCGATTGGAATCTGAAAATGATGAAAAAGTAGATTCATCTCTTCCATTGTGAATCCGTAGAAACGTCGAAGGAATGTATTTTCATAAACCGTGTAATTATGATTTTCCAATTCCATCAACCACATTGGTAAGATATCGGTGAGAATTGCTCTTTCCACATATTTATTAAACAGCAATGTGTGCTGAAGAAATTTATTAATCTCTTTGGATTCAGTTTTGTGGAACCGGTTGAATTTGTCAATAAGAATGATTACTTTTCTTTGAAAATGATCGTGTAAATATTTGGTAAGATAAGACAGGCCGAAAAACGTATCATCTTTTTCTCCATCTAGGTACGCGCTGAATTCTCCTCTTTCAGTTAAATAATGAACATCAACTCGATCTTCTGCAATAATCCTATCATATACTTCGAGCATATACTTATGCTGTTCAAAAGCTTTGATGGTTACTTCTTTGAGTATAGCCTTAGGATCATTTTCATCGATGAACGATATGTTATCAAATGATAAATAAATTACAGGATATTGGCCTAAATGTTGGTCAATCAAATGCGCATATTTTTCATTAGAAATTAACAATGGCTTATTCAGTTTTATATTAAAACTGTCAAAGGTATATTCGCCTCGTTTAAACAACTTATAATTTGATGTCTCTGAGATAGGTAGCATTTTGGTACCATTTGGGTGAAGCGGCATTCCAAAAAATATTTTCAGCATGTCCATATTAACACTTTTACCCCATCCTGTGGGACTAGTTATTACCGAAATTCTGGCGGATTTATGTACAATGGCATCCATCAGTAGGGTTTTATCAACGAATGTACCTTTGGAAATGAGCTCTAAAAAAGAACATGTATTTAATGCGATCATTTTTTCACCTTCTTTCGCAAGCGTGTTGAATCCGAGGGCTATTTCTTGCGTGTTTGCGTCCAAACTTGTTATTATGATTGATAGGTTGAGCAAAAGCGTGAACTTCGATGGCATATTTAAATACTTGGTGGTGTTATCTTTATTAAGAATGAATTTTGGTGAAATGGCTTAGGAGATATAACATAATATATTATATGGTACAAACATTTTGTATAGGTAGCTTACTCATTTCTTCATTAGTACGAGTATTTATTTGTTAATGAAAATCAATCAAGTGTAGGAAAATTGTACTTTTTTATCGAACTGAAGTACCGAATTGAATATGTCTAATATGTTATCTCATAATTTGTTATCGGTTCACTTGGTAAGATAACTTGATTAAGTATTATTATTCCGATGGAGATTCCTTTGGTCTTGAATTTGTGCATTTCCATATCCATTTTTGGTTGTTTCACTCATAAACATCTTTCGCATACACAAAAACAAATCATCCTTTCATTAGGTTGATGTTTAATTTGAATTTTATGATGATTTATTGTGGTTCCAAACTTCGATCTTACCTGATTGCAATTGTCTTGGATACTTGGATAGCCTCAGAATAAACCGTTAAAAATATAAGAAACATTATTCTTCCACAATATGATGTATTTTCATAACATTACAACCACGGACGTTGACTATAATATCTGGATATTTGGCTACATGTTAACGAAACAGCACTGAAATAGGAATACAAGCCACTCCCACAGCAACGCATGACGATCAGTTGATTGTACTTAGACAGTGGCGAACAGCCGCCTTTTAGTAATTTCAAAATTTGAAATAGTCGACATTTCTAAATTAGTCACATAGTGTCCGAAAAAACGTATATCAAATTTTGACTATGTAGTATTGGACCCGAACGCAAAGTGGCTGACATCTGATGGCGAAATATGTAACTGCTCGAATGAGGCTGTATGGGGCATGTATAATGTAAACTTTGACTATATACACTGTGTTTAACTGATTATAACACACCCGAGCGCGAAATTTCCTTTAATAAAAAAAAATATCATCTAATTCGTATAATAAATAATTTAAGACTTTGCTTACTCCAATTTTATGATTTGAATAATTTTTTACTGGTTATTTTATTGGGATCCTTCAGCGAAAGAGTCGGTACCTGGTGGTAAAACGATGAACTACTGAAAACGGGGATTTCAATAATTGATAAAGTATCATTACTGGCAATGAATTAATAATTGTGGTATTGAATTGAATTATTTTGAATAGAATTAATTGTTTTTTGTTCAGTGGTAAAGATAAATTGAATTCCAGTGTTATTGTTGCGAAATGAAGATTATTTTTCATGCACTTACCAATGATTAGCGATACAATTATTGTGAATATCATAAATACCATGCGAAAGAATCTCATTTATAAACCAAAATGATAGATAAGTATCAAATTGGCCAAACCCAACTTATTCATTCCATTTATTCGATTTATTTTCAAATAATTTAAACATTTCACTGTGTGAGTCTGCAACTGGCGGCAAAAATTCCCCGTTTTCAGAACTGATAAGACCATTAAATGTAAACACGACACTAGCGCGCCACTGCTCTGAAGGGTCCCAATTGATTTGAATGCATTTCTTCCAAAATCAGTGTTGCAAAATTAACCGGAATGAAACGTTGAATGTTTAAAAATATTTATAATCTTACAAATTATGGATTGAAATCATAAATAAACAATTATTTATGCGTTGATTTCTTAATTCTATAAAAAGAAATGAAATGAAATGTAATATGAATACTTTTTGTGGAAGAAGAGAATTTGTTGCTTGGAAGTGTTAAAATTAGTTAGATACAGTGTGTAGTATATGGGCCGAGTTAGTAATGTAAAACAAACGATCGAACATGAAATAATATCTACAATCGTAGATTGCTTCTGATTGGTTGCTAATGTAGCCCGTCCGCCCATGTTTGTTGTTATCAAAGTAAGCAACTGTTGCTTTCGCGAATGAAATTTACTGTGAATTTTGAAATTTTATTCTTCTCGTTATCAATGATTTTTGCGCGAAGGCTAAACAACCAATCAGAGACGTTCTACGTTTATAGACATTATTTTATGTGTGATCACGTTTTTGTCGGAGTTCAGTCGTAGTACCTCGTTCCACGTTAGTAATATATAGTCAAAGAATGTAAGCAACGAAAATTTTTATCATAAATTGTGTTCGTTTTTTTTTTTTTTATATATTTTTAACTTATATTTAGAAAAATTTGCTGGCTACGTGTTTAAAATGATTTATAAACCTTTGTCTGATTGATGGAAGCTACTGATGAAATCATACATGCCCCATAAAGACTCACTAAAACACTAGCGCTCAAGCCGTTGTTCGGGTCCCAATTCAGCTAATATAACGCAACTAAATGAAGGTCGCATTTCCAAAAATGCGTCTGCGCATGCACGAACTGATAAATTGTCATTCGAAACGTTGTGTTTTCCCATACGCTAGGATGGCAGGGTAAAGCGGGATGAAAGCGGAGGGGTTTTTAGGTAAGAAACATCAGGTCATGCATGCGCAGACTCATTTTTGGAATTGCGACTTTCATTTATATTGGCTGAGTATCATAACATAGCGCTAACGGGAGTTCGAGCGGTCCATACTGGATGACTACTTGATTCGAGCAACTAAGGCGCAAAAATCTTTTCCTCGTGCAAATAAATTACATATATATATTAGCAAGAATACATATATGGCATAAATAAAATTTATTTAATGTTTAAGAGCATAAGGCCTTGAATACACTCTCCTCCTACCTCTTCTTTCTGAAGCTTATGAGCCCAAAAAACTTGTTTTTTTTCGACTCAACCTTGAAGGCCAAATCAAATGCCTAATCTCCTAATATGCATAGATAAATAGTAATTTTCTTATCAAAGAATCGCTTATATTGAATGAGAAATGTCATTTAAATGAGAATTTGTGGTCATGTTTCCAGGTGCCGGAAAGGATTCGCGCTATGAACGCTAGCATAAGGTTGTTATTAATATTAAGAGAGCCGGTCACCCGTGCTATATCGGATTACACGCAACTGAAAAGTCATGCTGCTTCCACCACACCTTTGACCAAATTCAATGTGCAGAAGTCTTTCGAGGAATTAGCGCTAAAACCAGATGGCGAAGTTAACTCTAGCTATAGGTAAATGAATTAAATCACTATAGAGCACATGAACGCTTCTAATCATCTTAATTCAAATCCTTAAACAAGAATTGGAGCGATACACTGAAGAAGGAACTTTTTACTGTATACATATTTGTAATGACATGTATTGAGTGTTATAGCTTCCCTCTTCATCTTTCATTCATACTGATGAAAAAAAACTTAACCAATCACATTCTGCATTTCTTTCAACTATAGATGGTGCTTTATGTATTCCAGTAGCCTTAGTCGATGATAATGAAATCACCTCGCGTGCTTTTGACACACTACATCTTATTCGCTTTACTACAATTTGCATACTCCATATCACTCTATTTCGTTAATTCAATTATGAAAATTTTACAGACCGATCGCTATATCCATATATCACACATTCATGCTACAATGGCTCGAAGTATTTACCAGGGATCAAATATTGGTGGTGAACGGAGACCGACTCATCGAAGATCCTGTATCAGAAGTGCAGAAGATAGAAACCTTTCTCGGTTTAGAGTCTAAAATCACTCGCGATAATTTCTACTTCAATCAAACGAAAGGATTTTATTGCCTGAAGATAAACAGCAGCGAGAGGTGTTTGCGCGAAAGTAAAGGACGAAAGCATCCCAGGGTCGATCCATTGGTGGTTAGTAAATTACGACGGTTTTTCAACGATCATAATCAAAGATTATATGAACTGATCGGCGAAGAATTGGGATGGCCTGAAAACTAATATATATCGTATTTGTGTTTATGTGAACGACGCGAGTTTTTAATTACCATTCCCCCTTTCCCCCTCTCCTACATCCCACTTCTGAACAATTTCCTTCAATCAAAGAAGGAGGTCTTGTTGGCAATACTATTCATCGATTTATTCGTTACCATAACGTAAATTCACATATCATTTAAAGCTGTGATCGAATAGTCAACTCTTACATATCGATTTATTTTTAAGGTTTATGTTTTTGATACAATTTTTTTACGCCCAGCTGTGACCAATTATTCGATAATATTCTTCAAACATCGCAATGCTTATGCCGAAATGGGGTACTCTGAGAAAAGACTGTTGAATTGTGAATTTTTTTTAATTGACAAAAAACTGTAGTTAGGTACTTGGAATTTTATAACTCAACAAAATATTATTGATGGGAACGTTCGAGAACATTTTTTTAAGTAGATACCTCCTTATTTCTACACAAATTTTTACATTATTCCAAGTGAAATTGTACATGCACTATAATCTACATCTTTGTTAGTTTATGTCCTTACGAAAAAACAGTGACAGAAATGTTAGTAGAATTTTACCAGTAGTGTTTTCAGACAATACTAAATACCAACAGCACTATAGTCACTATAATAGTATACTCTACAACTAGTATATCAAGTGATGAATCCTACTACCGGTATGCTACGCGAATATTCTGATGGAAATTACATAAGAATTGAAAACTCCGTACTTCAACGCATCTGTTTATCGCAAATCCAATAATTTTTTTGGTAAATGGTAATGACTATTTTTCTCATTCTTCTGCCTTTCATCGTTAATTTTCCAGTAGTTAGTAGATATTGGTAGAAATGTTTTGAGGCTGTTAGAAAATCCTTTACGCATGAAAGAAAAGGGGACTTAAACTACAGATACTTACATGATATTTTGATAGAATCGTTGAAATCACTATACTTATATGAGAACTGAATATTGATGTATTGATAAATCACTAGCTTTTATGGGATCCTTCAGAGCAGTGGCGCGCTAGTGTCGTGTTTACTTGTAAATGGTATTATCAGTTCTGAAAACGGGGAATCTTTGCCCCCAGTTGCGGACTCGCACAGTTTAATGTTTTAATTATTTCATAATAAATCGAATAAATGAAATGAATGAATTGGGTTTGGCTAATTTAATTTAATACTTATCTATCATTTCGGTTTATAAATGAGATTCTTTCGCATGTTATTTATGATATTCGCGATATATTGTATCTGTATCACTCGTCGTTAGTGAAGTACATAGAAAATAATCAATTTATTTCGTAATAATAACACTTCAATTCAATTCATCTTTGCAATTGAACAAAAAACAATTAATTCTATCCAAAAAAATTCAATTCAGTACTGGAATTATTAATTTGTTACCAATAATGACACGTACAGTGTTACCAGGTTTATCATGGTTGAAGTCGCAAGTTTCGTCGACTCAACTCGCCCAAATCGCTCAAACTTATAAATAAACCCTGAGCAATTTCTACGATCATCTAAATTTGAATTGAACGATGGGAAATCCAGTTCTTTGGAGTTATTAATAATTGATGATTCATTGATTCGTACAAAACTCACGAAAACAAAAAATGTCTAAAAATGAAACTGGTCAGAAGGGTGATATTGAATGAATTTGTTATATATTTTGGCATAGTAAGAAATCGCCCAATGTGCGAGTAGTCGCCATTCCATATTTTCGATCGCAAAAATCATGTTGGAAGTCGCCCATTTTGGGAAAAATCGCCCAACCTGGCAACACTGGACACGTATATCAATCATTGAAATCCCCGTTTTTCAGTAGTTCATCGTTTAACCACCAGGTACTGACTCTTTCGCTGAAGGATCCCATATGCACCTTACCCAGCTGTAATAACGGTAACGGAACGTAATAGCAAATTTCTTCATTTCAGTAACGGAACGGAACGTAACATAACGGAACGAAATTTTTGAAAATGGAACGTAACGAATCAATTTTGTTAGTGTTCCGTTATTTTACGTTGTTTTCATTTTTTGAAATTTGAATGCTGGCAAAATTGTTCCTACCTTCCAAATCCAGTGCAATGCACATTTTTAGGAAGCCGTCATGACAAGAAGTGATGCCAAACTAGGGGCTATATTGAAAGGAAAAAGGCGGATTTCGTTTTTTCCGTACGTTTGTAATAATGACTTAATGAGTGTTCGTTTACAAAAGTGGAAAGTTTCAAGTCTGAAAATTCGAATGGTGGAAAAAAATTAAATAAATTAAACCTAACCAAACCCAACTTTGAGATAAGGAATGTAAGTCTGAAAGTTCGAACAGTGGCATAAATAATAATGTAAAAATTGTAGAAATACAAAAATAAAATAAAAAAAAATTAACAAAAAAACTTGAAAAAAAACTGGACCCAAAAATCAAAAAAAAAAAAAAAACGTGAGGAGAAGGATTCAAACCCACAACCATCAAACCCCGTATTATTATCTTCCAGATGTATTCCAAAATTATATACAGATAGCTGCTGCTTACTCTAAAAAACATCGGGATGGGTCAGTGTACAGCGATTTTGGGCTGTCTTTATTTCCAGCTCGAATGTGAATGTTCAAAATATCACATGTTCGGCAAGTGTCTACTCGCAGCTGTTTAAATCCTGGGTATAATTTTTTGAAAGTTTCGATGTAGAATTTTCGAGAAATGGCAGTGTCTGGATATTCTTCTTTGAATTTCCTGCATATACGGCTAAAATTTAAATATGGGCTCAGAAATTCGCGTGGTGATTTTATCGCACCGTAGTGGCTAGTGATTCTCGGAAATTTATCAATGTGACGCTTGATCAATATAACATTCGGATTCTGAATACTTCTTTTTACATTCATTATCCTTTCTTTTATCCACTGCCGTCATTTCACCCTGCCTTCGTTTAGATACTAGCAGTCTCAGCTTTTTTTCAGAAATATCAAAAATTTGCATGAATATAACTTTGCAAACTTTAAAAAAAAGGAATTCCGATTGTCATCAGTAATTTCTTCATAGTCAATGCAAGGAACATTATACACGACTGATTTACTTCTTCGACTCTTTATCACTTTTTTTTCGATCACGAGGACGTTTGATTGCACTAACTTTTGATAAACACGTGAGGTATGTGTCATGATCCAAGAATATCCTTGGAATTTTTTTTTGAGTCTCTTCAGCTTCTGCTGTCAACTTTGCACAGCCTGTACATTTACATCTGCATACTTAATAGAGTTGTTATAGTAACTGGTCTGGGTTCTGATTGGTCATATGTTACGCGTGTAATGACCAATCATAAGGCTAGAATGTGATAAAATGTAGGTAGGTTCATTTCTACCTTTCTAAATAATATCGTTCAGTTTTCAGTGAACGACTGAAATTCGTTTGTGATTTGAATCACCAGCTGATTTGTGTTTTTATTTTACGAGTTAGTTGAGGTAATTTACCACATTCCTACGTGCTGATTGGTTGTTACATGCGTGACGTATGACCAATTAGAACATACTGGGTGACTATTTGATTCGAGCACCCCAAGCGCAAAAATCTTTCTCTCATAGAAATAAATAACATATTTGAATGATATTAGGAACAATAAATGGCATACCTAAATAATATTTATGTAATGCTTAAAAGTGTTTATCAATGAAATACACAATTTTAATTTATACTTTCATTGTCAAAAATACATATATGTTTTGAATTTATTCACCTTTTAACTAATTTTTTCGCTTGGGTGCTCGAATCAAGTAGTCACCCGGTAGACCAGTCATTATAAATACTTTATAACATTGAAATGTTCCCTTATAACGAAGTCATAATTTTAATGATTGCTAAAAAATAAAATACCTTACAGGCGGTGGTTTTCTTCTGGACTCAATAACATATTCCAGAGTTCTCACAGTAACTTCGCTTTCAGTGATAAAATCATCTGTATTTTCAATATCGAACGTTGACATTATTTATATTTTTCTTTTGAACGAGAAGCGAGATCATTGATAATATTATTTTTTATTCTTGCACAACGATGTGACTAATAAAATAAATTTTTGTAGAACAGCTAGTACCTAATTTAATGGAATTACGCCCCCGTTAGAAAATTGTTTATATTGGAGTTACGACTTTGGGATTTTTCAAATCTTTTTTTTTTTTTTTCGAAAAAAAATAATATTTTTTAATTTATTTTTTCATAGATCGTAGATGACGCTTATAATTCTCTATTTAAAAAAAAAAAAATAAAAAAAAAATAAAAAAACAAAAAAGTCATTTTGCCCAGATTTGGGAGTTACGCTCTTTTCAACATTCATGCTTCATTTATTAGACTAAATTAACTTGGAAAAACATGATATAATTTGAATAATGTTATCCGTGTAAACTTTCAATTTGTTTTAGATTCTATATTAAATCTTCAACTTGATAATATTTGTGACCTTGGGGGCATAGGTGCACTAATATATAATAATTTGGATATATAGAAGTGCCCCAATGGCTCCCTCTAATGTATGTATAAATATTAAAGAACCGAGGACTTCCTACCCCACCTCTCGCAAGTGGACCTGGTATTTTGTTCGATTTCTTACCATAAATATTCATTCAAACGCACAAATTGCCAATTTCATCGTTCTTCGCTCATACATCAATGCTACAAAAGTATGTAGGTGTACCAAAATGTTTGATTTGTTGGTTTAGAGCAAAGCTGGGACTGGGGTTATTTTGAATCGCAGATAGGATCCGTGAGGAATAGTGGAATCGTATTCAGAATCAGACTCTTTTGAAAAAAAAATCGTATTTTTAGAAATCAGATTTCCAAAAGGAATGAATCCCTTGCCAACGATTCCTTTTGCGATTCCGCGATTCCCTCTTTTTCATCTATGCATATTATTTCTTCGTATTATTTCATTTATAATTCTAAAAGTGTAAAAAATTGAGCTTAGCTTATTGTGAATTTATCACTGATGGATTTCATCATTTGCATAATGGATAAAAGAATAAGAAATTGATAAATGCTAAACATAGTTAATAACAGTGGAGATTTTTTATTCGAAGCAAAAGGAATCGCTAAAGAATTCGATTCAGAAGCGGACTCCCAATAGGAAAATAATCGTGTTTTATTTTTAACTGTATATCAACTCCTGTATCTCAGCCCCTTCAGCTATGAGGTGGGCAAACTATCATACATGTGTATCATATGATTAGCCCTGCATATGATATGAAGGAACTTTGATTAAGGTGAACCAACCTGTACGCATTTTTTTTCAATAATAATTTTCTAATAGGACATCATTGTTGCTCAATTACATCGCTACTTTAATGCACCCCTTTCCTTTTGTTATCTTTTTGACAAATTCATATCCCTTTGAATCCTAGTTGATTGAAAACTCGCGTCGATTCACTTTGTATTTTATTTTAAATGATGATTTACTTATTAAGATCGTAACTATATACATATCATTCCTAGTTATCATCACGCGTACATATCATTATTTTTTAATTTGAAAAATGTGATAAATATTTTATTGGAAATTTTACATATCATATAAAAGAAAGAAACAGTTTTGTGATATTAATCTATTACATGCCACAATTTTTAAATCTCAAATATATTTTACAATTTGAAAAAAAAAAATAGATGAATTTATTAGAAGAATTATAATATTAATTATGTAGAAAAAATTTCATTTTATTACTAATTTTTTTGTACTTAGAAAAAACGATGATGACATGAACCGCACATTATTTGAAAATTATATGTACCTACTAAATAATTTGTTTTGTTCGTTGCATTTGTATGATTTAGCATTTTGAGATGTTTTTTATTAGTTAATTTTTGTTACAAATTTTTAAATAAATTTTGTTACTTATATTGTAGTTACAAGTAATTATAAGTTTAGATCTCAAAGCAATAAGTTTTTATCATTTTTTGTTTTTGTTTTAAGTGTTATTATTATTATTTTTGAATTTACCAAAAAAAAAGAATTCGAAACTATTTCTCTAGAGTGTGGAAATATTCGTGACGGACCATTTTTTAATTTGTGTTCCTGGTCATGTATATTAGATTAAGCAGAAAAAGATCAAGTCGTAACTGTTTAAGTTTTTATTTTGTTTTTTTTTTTTATCGTTGATTATACATTTATGTTATATTAAGGCATAGAATTTTTTTCTTGTAGGTATTTTTAATTTGATTCCCTTTTTTTTTTTTTTTTAGAAAATATTTTTACTTAATGCGTACTACCCTGCGTACCACTGTAGTAATCATCATACCCACCTTAAATTTGTAATGTTTGAAAATTATATTTTTTCATCACTCTTTTATCAGCCCATTTTGGGAACTTCCGAGAAGAATAAAAAATTTTCAAATTAAAATGTATTGCCTGGTATAGTTCTGCATTTAGTATTCCGGATATGTATTTTGGGTTATATATAGTAAATGAGTGTAAATCCTGAAAACACGGTTTTACTGTCACACTTTGTATTCAGGAGAGCTTTGCTTTCTTGTGCTACTCTTTAATAATATTGTGGATGAAAAAGAAATCGTTTTCAAGTTTATAAATATGACTTCGGTTTCCCTTATACTACCTATTTCTTTTCTCTGTTTTATTTTTTTTGGTTGAGCTTCTCGCAATGATTTTATGCTGACAAAAAAAAAATGGAGAAAATACTAGAAAAAGGTTTTTTTTCCTAAATTTCAGTTGTGGTAAATCTATGATCTATAAGATTTTTTCTTTTAATAGTGTTTTGAGAAGCTAGTGTAATCATGGAAGAGTTCCTAATAATTTTAAAAATATATGTAGCTACTTTCTTAAAGTACTTTCCTATCACTATAGCTTGCTTACTCATATATTATTATCTTGATAATTTTTGAATTTCATTCCGGATCAAGTTATTACCTACCTCTTAACATGGAGCACTAGTCAGTAGTTGATCGTTGATATTGTTAAATCATATTATATAATTTAGTTAGTTAAATACGTTAATTTTTGTCGTTTGGCATTGTTTTCTCATGCTTTCTGGTTTTATAAAAATAATTATTGTATTTGTTTCATTTCGTGTTATAAATAATATTCAATGGTTTTAAATTGTTTTTCATTTTGGTTTATTTTAAAAGTCTACGCATTGTCACTCCGTTATTAGTTTTCAAGTAGTGAATGAATTTTTGGACCGACGAGGCACATAATTTTCGCGCAAAATTTCTAAGCAGAGATATGCAATAAGATGCGTTTGCGCTGAGATATGCGTAATTTTTCTCAAAATATCAATTTCAGGGGTGGAGTGGATGAAATCAGATGATATGTTCGAAATCAGGGTACACGATTTAGCAAAAATCAATTGCAATTATCGCATTGAAGCTCTACATGAGAAAAAAAATAATATTCATTCTTTCTAAATCTGTGAAAAATAACTAGAGCCTTACATTCACAAGTATATCTAAAATCCCTGAGAGTAAGTAGTTAGAACAATGTTGGAGTGATGAACGAGATCATTATTTTGACTGATTCAATAAGATACATGACATACATTCTGACACTAATTTGCAGCTGTTTCTATCCACAAACCTTCAGACATTTGTAATATAACAAAATCATGCAACGTAATGAAATTGTAATAACTTCACCAAATCTTGCAATACTTTCTTCAACATGATTTCACTTTTACCTGTCAAATACCCCACAATTTTTGGGACAGAATATTGGCATATTTTTTGCATAGTTATGAACTTCTTCTAAATGAAATTCTTACCACAAAAAAACAAGGGCAATATGGAGGTCCTTCAAACGAATTCACTTGCCAAGACATATGTAAGTAATTCTTCTTTATGAATGTACAAAACGATTTTGGATAATAATGAAATAAGTTTTAACAACTACTGGGTTACATAAATTTGGTTACTACTGCTCAAAATGTAATCAACAAAATACTTAAATAGTCTCAAACTGCTAGGATATACATGAAATGAACACCAAATCTGCTGAACAGAACAGAACACGGACACGGAAACGGAAACGTAACGAAATAACGTAACTAAATATAAAATGTAGTTCTGTAACAGTGAAAATGTCTTTCGAAATTAAATTTCTAAAATTTGATTCATTATCATTCAGGCAGGAAAATGTGAATCAATTATTCCAGATAAGAAAATTAAAGAAACATCTGTTGGAGGAGAAACTAAGATATAATTATTTCTTTTTTTTTTTTTTTTTGATCAACCTCAAAATGGCAGATCACTCAAATTGAGGGAGAGGGGCAAATAGCTGAAATTTCTTATTTTTGATTTCACGGAAATAGTGAGTCTGAATTTCAAGTACATTTGGTGGGGAGTTGGAGCAAAAACTCGCTTTTTGAGGAAATGTTTTTTGTTCCCCAAGTGTAATGCCGCTGCGTACGCATGAAATTTACTCAAAATTCGACGAGAGACTCTTCTTGAAAATGTAAAACAATTAGACTCTTTTGTTTTTTCAGGTGCATTTCCCCGGCACCCCCACTTCGGAATTTGGAAATGAAATTTAGTGCATTCGTTTGTGCTACGTTTGTGCTGGTTTGTGCCGCAAACCCCGTCGTTTGTGCTACTTTCCTTCCCGAGGTATACCCAAAACAATTTGGGGGTGCTGGGGAAACGTCCGCACCCCCACCTCCGCCGATGGAGTTCGAACATGGCGCATTCGTTTGTGCTACGTTTGTGCTGGTTTGTGCCGCAAACCCCGTCGTTTGTGCTACTCTCCTTCCCGAGGTATACCGAAAACAACTTGGGGGTGCTGGGGAAACGTCCGCACCCCCACCTCGGCCAACGGGGTTGAAACTGGGCGCAATCGTTTGTGCTACGTTTGTGCTGGTTTGTGCCACAAACCGCGTCGTTTGTGCAACTCTCCTTCCTGAGATATTCAAAAAACAAGTTGGGGGTGCTGGGGAAATGAAAATTAAAAATGTGTATAAAAGGGTTGAAAATGATTCGATTGATTTGAATTTGATGGCAATCGTTTGTGCTACGTTTGTGCTATCGGATGCACTAGTTTTTGTCTCTCTCCCCCTCCCCTTTCCCCTTTTCCACTATTTTGGGTTAAGCACATAGGGAAATAACTCAAATATATATGTTAGGAAATGTTTTATTACCGAATACAATAGGAAAGACCATCGTAAACAACGTATTAAAAATTATCACCCATCCTCTATACCCAAACCCCCTCGAAGTAGATCACAGCTCCCCAAAATCGGTTTCTTCAATATATCTTGATAGAGTTGAATTTTAGGACTAAAATTGTTGAATTACATTTTGTTCTACATTAAATTTCTTGTACGGCGATGTACTGAATATATTTACATCATGAATAAAAGGAGAGTAGCATAGCATTTCAAGCATAGAAGGTTTAGAGTGATACTAAATTACACCAAAGTCCAAATGCATACATGTACCGACGTATAAAACACCAAAAAAATCATACAATATCCCCAATTGATTCTGGTACCCCCGAGAGCGAACATTCCTGATGTTTAAAATAAGAGGAGGTTGGTAAGACTGGTATGTACTTATTATCGCATTAGAGATGTGCACTAGGGTGGAGTGAAAAAAAAATGCTCTTCAATTTTGATCGCCAAAATATGTATATTATGGATGAAGTCATTTTTTTTTCACTCCACCCTAGTGCACATCTCTAATGCGATAATAAGTACATACCAGTCTTACCAACCTCCTCTTATTTTAAACATCAGGAATGTTCGCTCTCGGGGGTACCAGAATCAATTGGGGATATTGTATGATTTTTTTGGTGTTTTATACGTCGGTACATGTATGCATTTGGACTTTGGTGTAATTTAGTATCACTCTAAACCTTCTATGCTTGAAATGCTATACTACTCTCCTTTTATTCATGATGTAAATATATTCAGTACATCGCCGTACAAGAAATTTAATGTAGAACAAAATGTAATTCAACAATTTTAGTCCTAAAATTCAACTCTATCAAGATATATTGAAGAAACCGATTTTGGGGAGCTGTGATCTACTTCGAGGGGGGTTTGGGTATAGAGGATGGGTGATAATTTTTAATACGTTGTTTACGATGGTCTTTCCTATTGTATTCGGTAATAAAACATTTCCTAACATATATATTTGAGTTATTTCCCTATGTGCTTAACCCAAAATAGTGGAAAAGGGGAAAGGGGAGGGGGAGAGAGACAAAAACTAGTGCATCCGATAGCACAAACGTAGCACAAACGATTGCCATCAAATTCAAATCAATCGAATCATTTTCAACCCTTTTATACACATTTTTAATTTTCATTTCCCCAGCACCCCCAACTTGTTTTTTGAATATCTCAGGAAGGAGAGTTGCACAAACGACGCGGTTTGTGGCACAAACCAGCACAAACGTAGCACAAACGATTGCGCCCAGTTTCAACCCCGTTGGCCGAGGTGGGGGTGCGGACGTTTCCCCAGCACCCCCAAGTTGTTTTCGGTATACCTCGGGAAGGAGAGTAGCACAAACGACGGGGTTTGCGGCACAAACCAGCACAAACGTAGCACAAACGAATGCACTAAATTTCATTTCCAAATTCCGGAGTGGGGGTGCTGGGGAAATGCACCTCAGACTACTATGTGCATTGCACAGATTGGTTATGCGGCTCACTGATACTCCTCAAGTGAAAACGAGGGGTACGAACACAACAAATGGCAACATTGGTTCGTTTAGAAGATCCTTGTGACTCACTTTATATTTACGCTACGTCAGCTCAGCCTCATATCCGCAGGGTCGGATCCAGCAGGCGAATCATCGGTGGGCCGCGATGTATTTGGGCCGATGAGGTAAAAATTAGGCCACTTTAATTTCTAAACTTTGATTTAAAAAAACAAAAGGAATTCCATAAATCCATAATTTGAAAAATAAAAGAAAAAATTGGGCTGATAAGTATTATGTGGGCCAATAAAAATGGGATTTCTCGGTAGTCCGCTAAATTTTCCTATTTTTGAATACAGCCCTGCATATCCGGCTAAAATCTGTTGGTTTTGTTTGCAGGTAACAAGCGTGACATCCAGTATCCATAAATTGCTACCCGTGGATTATGACCAACAAGTGGAGGTTACTACCAAAAGCTATAGAGACGAAGGTTTCTATAGTATGTGACATTGCTAAATGCATTACTGCTCTCCATAATACTGGGTGACTACTTGATTCGAGCACCCAAGCGAAAAAATTAGCTAAAAAGTAAATACATTGAATACATAATGTGTATTTCTAATAACAAAAGTATGAATTAAAATTTTGTATTTCATTGATAGATGCTTTTAAACATTAAATAAACTTCATTTATACCATTTATTCTTGCTATAATTCATTCCTATGAGGGAAAGATTTTTGCGCTTGAGGTGCTGGAATCAAGTAGTCACCTGGTATGTTATAATCGATATAGAAGGGGAAGATGATGGCTTAATGGAACGCGTCCGAGGTAAGATAGAAACTAATAATATGTAATTTCAGTCGGCTATTGAGTTGCCCAAAATATAATCATAATGTATAAATGATGCTACTGTAGTGCAATTAGCTTCAGATTCATTAAAATTCTTGCATCTTCCATATTTTCTCACAAAATGTATCTAGTAAACTTAAATTTCATGCAGAGTTAGTTAGGAAGATAGTGTATTGTAAATAACACCACAAACTTCCTTCACTAAACGTCCAACAGTGTAATTGTCTATTAAGAAACTTTCACCGATTGATATAGGAACGACATACCTATTCCTAAATACTTGTCATATTTGGAAATCATTGTGAATGATTTAGTTTCAACATAAATTATGCACCCTGCGTAATATGAGGAATATGGAAAGTACCGTAAGGTGCAACTAATCATTCTTCAGGTATAATGCATGGTTTTCTAAAATTTTTAGCACGCAGAATATAGTCAAACGTTGTCAATGACATGCGATAATACGAATAGAGTATTTATAATGACTGGTCTATGTTGTAATTGGTTGTATGTCACGCGTGTATCAACCAATCAGCAAGTTGAAATGTGGTAGATTCACCTCGACTAACTCGTAAAATAACACAAATCAGCTGATGATTCAAATCACAAACGAATTTTAGTCGTTCACTGAAAACTGAACGATATTATTTAGGAAGGTAAAAATAAAACTACCTACATTATATCACATTCTAGTGTTATAATTGGTCATTACGTGCGTAACATATGACCAATTAGAACATAGACCAGTCATTATAAATACTCTATAAAATGTTTCCGGATGCTTTCGTAACCTACACTGGCTAAAGTCGAGCAAATTCACCATCAGTTGGACGTAACATATTTAAAGGGTGAACCCTCATTTTGCGAAGTTGTAAGCCAACTTTATCTAATATGTTTTCCCTGAGCAGCTTGTCCAGTTCATCATTAGAGTCTACCTCAGATTCAATGCTCAAAATAATTTTTGTTTCAACGTAGAAATACACATTTTTTGTTTTAATGCAGTTTTATAAGTTGGTTTAACACAAATTTATAAGCTTTTTCACGGCTGAATCAATTTCTTTTTTTCAATGGGGATTAGGAACTGCGAAGAAGGGGTCTGCTACTTCCACCTCCGACTCCTACCTCCGAAAAATGTAGTACCTCCTGGTCCAGAGGGTATCTTTGAGTCACCTCCTGGAGGTACCTCCTGAAGTGTTGTGAAACTAAAAATGCGGATGTAATTTTTTTTTTCAGTTCATTATTTGAAAAGTTGGCGATTTCTTGAAAAATCGTTAAAATGCGCGTTTGATTTGGATTTTTTTCAAAGTAAAATCACGATAAAATTCATAAAGAGGAAGTACGGTGTATGGCGGCACATTAAAAAAAATAACGACAACAAATCGCATGATTTAAACCCTTTCTAACAGGCTAGAACATTTGTATTTAAAGTCGAACAAGATTGCCTCGTGTATCTCGAGCCAACGAAACGTGAGCCCATAAAAATGTTCTACAACGCGCTGGGGCTGAGTCCAGGGGCGAAACTAAGGGGTATTGGGGGTCAAAAGACCCCTCCCACAAATATTTGAGTATTTTTGTCGGCAATTTCAACATCTAAGCTCTGAAAAATAAGATAAAAATAAAGAAAAATGACTAAGATATTCCGTGTTTTGGACTCGTTTGTCATTGCCGACTTGATAATTTTGCCGACAGTGTAATGCCGAATTATCCCTAATTTATCAAGTAAAAAACATTTCATTTTTTCTAACTGACTTGTCCATTCGGAGTGGCTGACATCTGGTGGCGAATGTCGGAACTGTTGAAAATATACCTGTGTAGATAATTTTTTCTCTATATTTTGTAACATTTGCTGTTTGAATTTATAATAAGTTTACCTAGCGATTTCTTTCGCAAACTATTAATTAAGTAAACTTTGGAACATGGATTAGACAAATTTGTTAAATTTGCCCATCTTATCGCAATAAAAAGTGACCCAACCTAAGATAATTCTGTTTTAGTTAGCCGGCTAGAGCCGTATCAAGGCGGTGCTTCGAATAATAAGTATGTAAATACGAGAAAGTTGATTTTAAAATAAAGAAATGAAAAAATTGGAAAAACAAATGCTAAGCGCCCTCAAAAAAAGTCTCTAAAACAACATATTATAATTTCAAATCATTTTGTTGCGTTATTTTTTAGAGAAATGTGGCTAATTAAAATTATATCCTATTTTAAAATTTTGCATTGGGCGGGACTTTCGGATATTGAAACACATAATATTATTGTAATTCCGAATTTCATGAGAATTGAAAAAAGTCATTAATAAGACCTAATTGTATGCATATACGTGTAATTGTAAAATTGAAGTACATGACGGATAAAAAATTAGTGCCAAGTTTCCTGAATGTTTGCAGCGTTTTTCGGTGTTTGTCAATAATGGCAACAAATGCTCAAGGAGAGAGTAATTTTTCAAAATTTAAGCTCATTGAGAGCGTCGCAAGGTCTACAATAATTCAGGAAAAAACTTCAGTTTTAAAATATGTATTATGCATCGAGTCACGAATGATGCGGTAGCTACCAGCCTACCAATCGATGAAATTATTGCCAAATTTGCCCAAAAAAAATCTAGGAAAAAATTGTTACCAAAAATATTACGAGGTTATAATTTTGAACGCTTTTTTTATTTCTAGAATTGAATTGTAGTTTTTTTCTATCAAAGAATTTTATTTGTGATTTTTATAATGTTGTTTTTTGTTAATAAGGTAACAAATCTTCAAAGCGAAATTAATTGCGAAACTATATACATGATTTGGAGCAAGTAAAACATACGCTCTGTACGAAAATATTCATGTCTTATGGTTGAGGTCTAGATACATTCAGTGGTGCCCACAGACGTGGTGCGGGGCTGCGGATGCACCAGGGCCCCTTTGGTATGCGGGGCCCCTTAAATAAGTTTAGGCCCCAAACCTTATTTTTGAATATGTGAAAATAAAATTTAATAAATAAAATATCTTTTCAAAGTATATATGAATAGTGTAGCGACATTTTAACTCCAGTTGAATTCCATTAGAATATGAGAAAAGTTTATTACTTAATCGTGTTCAGATTTGTAGTCAGATAGCAATATTCATTTATTGGTTATTTGTATCTATTATACTGGAGAGTGAACAGTATATTCTGGAATTCGCGAAATGTAAGAGCAATAAATGTGCATGAGAGGACATATCAAAAGGAGGCGAAGACATGGGCTAACTTGCTTCACTTGAAAATTTTCATGTTTTATATAAGAAAATCTCAATTTTAGATGTAAAAATTTGGTCTATGACTATTGATTTTTTTTTTTTAATTGTGAAAATATTTTTTCGATAAACTTCTGAATTGATTTTTAAAAAAATCATTTTTCATTGATTCTTAAAGGTTTTTATCAGGGTTGAGCGTAAAACATGTTTTAAACGCAAAAAAAAAACTAATTTACAACAAAATTCTGTTCAAAATGTGTTTAAAACTTTTTTTTTTAAACATATTTTTTTATTTTCTTCATTTTTTCTTCAAATTTACTGTATTTAACCAAAGAAATACAAGTAAACGCTAATTACGAAGAATTTCTTACCTACTAGGTTGTGAAGGCATCTTCTAAATTTTGAAATTTTTTTCAAATTTCCATTTTCAAATGTTTTGGAACTTTTGAGAGCTTGAGAAGTGAAGGTCATCAAGGGTATAATGGCTAACTAAATGTGAAATTTTGACAATACATCTCAACCTATGTAGAAAATCTAAGAAAAAGTACTTTTATAATTGAGTTTCATTTTACTGTATGCATTACAGCTACGTAAATTATCGTTTCGTTCTCATAGATGGAAGGGAATCCTGAAAGAAAAACACCAAGTTCATTTCATTTGTGGGTGTAATGATAAAAGAAGGTATTTTGGGTAATATCAGTTTTCAGTCTTCATATAATATAATGTCTCAACTTTTACTCACCTATTTTTTCTTTTTGGTTATTTAATTTTTTAAGTGTTCATGAGGAATGTAAATAATTTCGAGATATTTGATCAAAATGCTACCTTTACAACCCATCACATTACACTAGATTTACTTCAGATTTATAATTTGACAATAATTTAATATTGATAAAACTCATAGATCAAGGAAGTTTGATGAAAAAGCCATTTAGCAGACATCTGACAACTTCAAGGAACTGTTGAGCACAAAATATCATTAAAAATGTAAGAAGTGTGGTCCACGTTAGCTGAAACTGATACGTTATTTGTAGAGTTTGTATCTGTATACTACTCTTTGGCTCCATCATGAAACCACTAAATTATTATGCACCAGTAAATCATTATTGCAGTTACCTAGGTTAAATTTTAATAGAAAAACACCAGCACGAACTTCTTCGATTCTATAATAACAACATCACCAAAAATATAAAAATCTGTAAAATATGTTAATAAAAACCACAATAAACAAAAACCAAATTAATCAACTATCAACTATATAAATTAACAAAAATGAAAAAAGAATACTTACCTAAATTCTGAACAACTGCATAATTCGAGAGGTAAGATGCCCGCGAACCTCACAAGTAGAACTGTTAAAATGAAAATATTGCTAGTATATGGAGAACATGCTTATTTATAATGGTCCACACCCCATCAGTGGTACCACACACTGAAACTTAAAATTAGTCAGATCGATTTGCGAATCGAATTGCAGGAGTCGTTCTGCCCATACTCTCACATCATTGGGAAATACAAGCTCAAGGTATCCCAAGGTCTTTTTGAGAATTTCTTCTTTTGTGTTTGGGGTAGCACTGCTAGTTTGTTTTGGTGTCTTTGGCTATATATTCTCAGTTTTATGGTAAGGAAAGACTGTGGCATACTCATTTGCCACATTCGTATGTTAAGGGTGTGTTGTCTTCTAGTTTAAGGTATTGGCTTGTTGTTGTGTCTGGTTTTTGGTTTTTTGTCTAGGTTGAGGTTTGTTTGTTGGTGTCGTTTGTCGTTTGGTTTTTTCTATTTCTTGTTTTTGGTTTTGTGGGTCTTTTTCAAGTGGTTTTTCCACTTTCAAATCCCTAGTCTTTGGAGAATTCTCTTGCTCGCTGGGCGGTGGGGCGTATTCAGTGGGGGATCGTACATCAGTAGCTTCGTCATCCTCTGGGTGCCCTTCGCAGGGTCTGCATTTGCAGACTTCGTTAGACGTTTGGGAGAAGTGAAAGTGTATGTGAAGCCACTGGGTGCGTTTCGCATGCACAGAGAGTAGTTTAGGTTTCCCGTTAGGTAAGGAACTAACTCCTCGCCTTGGCTTACGAGCCGAAAAGAGGGCACGGGCAGGGCCAGTCGGGGGCAGGTCCCGATGGCGCTCAACCGTGATTGAGGTTTAGTAAATTCGTGTTTTGGAATGCAACTCGCGCGTTCATACTTTGCATGAGCGGTTAAGAATTCATGCATTGCACTGTGGTAACATTTTATTGTTACTTATTATCAATTTGTTATTTGGAGAAAGATAATTATCACGCAATCCATTCTATGTGATATTTAAATTATTGTTTTTTTATATGTCCCCTGGGTCTTGTTTCATTTTTATGTCTTCCCAGAGGCTTTTTTACGTCAAGTTGGAGAACAATAAACTAAAGGCAGGTAAACTTTTACCACAAAGCTCGCAAAATTTCACAATAGCAAGGGTCATAAAATTTTATTACCTTAAGACCTTTCTTCAACTTATTCAATGCCACATATCCTTTATAATATGTTTTGCTGCTTAACCTTGGAATAAATTTATGGTTAAGCAATAAACATTAGCACGAAAGTTAAGGGCGAGTGTAATATAATTTTATTGCCTTGGTCCTTGCTCCAACCTATTCAACACTACACATTTTTTATATGAAGTTTTATTGCTCAACCTTGAAATAAATTTGAAGATAAGCAATATAACTTCATGTAAAGAATGTATGAGAAATAGAAATAGTAATATAGGAGGTATCAATGATGGACTTTCTAAATATTGATATAATGTTTTAATATCTTTCATCTTTCATTATTCTCTATTTTTATACATAATAAAAAGTACTTAGTTGTATCCAGCGAGAACTCTATTCCATCTTCTTAAGTTTTAAAAAAGTGTAAAACAGTGAGTTTTCAGGAGGAAAACACATGACTTATTCGTATACTTCCGACTGCAAGTCTTATTTTACCATAACAAAGCAAAAATTAATTTTATACGATCTCTGCCTTACTCATCTCATCATTCTAAATTATTCTTGAACTAAAGCAATCAGTTACTTTGATTTTGAGTGTTAAATAATAATTCAGTCTACCACAAGATGGCTGTGCAACCAGAAAATTTTCAACTTTACACTTAAGTCGACTTGGAAACCAATTCTTCATTTCTAATTCAAAATACAAATATGTTTATAATCTTTCCATTGATGACACACCCCAAATTTGATGTAGTATACTACAGAATAATTGAAGGCAATTATTCTGCGTTTTAAAAAGGCTACAAAATCACATAAATTATTCTATTTTTATATAGTCATAATGTGTCATAGAAACAAAGTAAATGATAAAGAGGAGAATGGGGCATAATGGGCATGCTAAGCGCGAATCGATATGCTGAGTCCCTAAATTAATATTTTGACTATAAAAATAGCTTGATATGAAGTGGAATCCTTCTACTAACCCCCGAATTTTTTAAGATTTTTTGAAGCAATAGTTTTTGAGTCATATTCATTTTTGCAACACCCTTACAAAATAGGGGTCTCAAAATCAATAGGGCATAATGGACACCTCTAAATCAACGTGTCTAAATTTCGTTATAAGTGGTATTTATACGGTTTTTAAAGAGTTTTACTACTTTTAAAATACCGTCGAAGAGAAAAAAAAATTGTTTATTATTTTTAAATTAAGCACATATACCATTAATCCATTATACCAATTTTGAAATCAGTATAGGAAGGTGCATTTCCCCGGCACCCCACTCCGGAATTTGGAAATGAAATTTAGTGCATTCGTTTGTGCTACGTTTGTGCTGGTTTGTGCCGCAAACCCCGTCGTTTGTGCTACTCTCCTTCCCGAGGTATACCGAAAACACTGGGGAAACGTCCGCACCCCCACCTTGGCCAACGGGGTTGAAACTGGGCGCAATCGTTTGTGCTACGTTTGTGCTGGTTTGTGCCACAAACCGCGTCGTTTGTGCAACTCTCCTTCCTGAGATATTCAAAAAACAAGTTGGGGGTGCTGGGGAAATGAAAATTAAAAATGTGTATAAAAGGGTTGAAAATGATTCGATTGATTTGAATTTGATGGCAATCGTTTGTGCTACGTTTGTGCTATCGGATGCACTAGTTTTTGTCTCTCTCCCCCTCCCCTTTCCCCTTTTCCACTATTTTGGGTTAAGCACATAGGGAAATAACTCAAATATATATGTTAGGAAATGTTTTATTACCGAATACAATAGGAAAGACCATCGTAAACAACGTATTAAAAATTATCACCCATCCTCTATACCCAAACCCCCCTCGAAGTAGATCACAGCTCCCCAAAATCGGTTTCTTCAATATATCTTGATAGAGTTGAATTTTAGGACTAAAATTGTTGAATTACATTTTGTTCTACATTAAATTTCTTGTACGGCGATGTACTGAATATATTTACATCATGAATAAAAGGAGAGTAGTATAGCATTTCAAGCATAGAAGGTTTAGAGTGGTACTAAATTACACCAAAGTCCAAATGCATACATGTACCGACGTATAAAACACCAAAAAAATCATACAATATCCCCAATTGATTCTGGTACCCCGAGAGCGAACATTCCTGATGTTTAAAATAAGAGGAGGTTGGTAAGACTGGTATGTACTTATTATCGCATTAGAGATGTGCACTAGGGTGGAGTGAAAAAAAAAATGCTCTTCAATTTTGATCGCCAAAATATGTATATTATGGATGAAGTGAAAAAAAAAGATCTTGAAAATTGGAAAGAAATTGAGATCTTAACATAAGGAATTTCAATTTTTAATCTTTGAGAAATTTATATGTAAAAAACATCAATCTGCATTCCAAAAAATCGTGTTTTTTCGAGTCTATAATCTCCGGATCGATACATAACCATAACCACACAGGGCTAGAAAGGTGCAATTTAAATCGTCAATCTGCAACTAATCAACCCCTAGGTAGGGCGATCAAGATGGCCTCCAATCGATCTGCCGATGCGCTAGAGAGAAGTAAAAACTCAAATTGCACCCTTCCAGCCCTGTGTGGTTATGGTTATGCATCGATCCGGAGGCTACAGAAGCGAAAAATCACTTTTTTTAAATGACCCTGCTTTGAGGACCCCTATCTCCCCCCAAATGATCCATGGGTTCTGAAACTTTGTATGGGGACTTTCAACTCAAAGTAAACCACCTCCCGAAATTTGATCAAAATTGAAGAGTATTTTTTTTTCACTCCATCCTAGTGCACATCTCTAATGCGATAATAAGTACATACCAGTCTTACCAACCTCCTCTTATTTTAAACATCAGGAATGTTCGCTCTCGGGGTACCAGAATCAATTGGGGATATTGTATGATTTTTTTGGTGTTTTATACGTCGGTACATGTATGCATTTGGACTTTGGTGTAATTTAGTACCACTCTAAACCTTCTATGCTTGAAATGCTATACTACTCTCCTTTTATTCATGATGTAAATATATTCAGTACATCGCCGTACAAGAAATTTAATGTAGAACAAAATGTAATTCAACAATTTTAGTCCTAAAATTCAACTCTATCAAGATATATTGAAGAAACCGATTTTGGGGAGCTGTGATCTACTTCGAGGGGGGTTTGGGTATAGAGGATGGGTGATAATTTTTAATACGTTGTTTACGATGGTCTTTCCTATTGTATTCGGTAATAAAACATTTCCTAACATATATATTTGAGTTATTTCCCTATGTGCTTAACCCAAAATAGTGGAAAAGGGGAAAGGGGAGGGGGAGAGAGACAAAAATAGTGCATCCGATAGCACAAACGTAGCACAAACGATTGCCATCAAATTCAAATCAATCGAATCATTTTCAACCCTTTTATACACATTTTTAATTTTCATTTCCCCAGCACCCCCAACTTGTTTTTTGAATATCTCAGGAAGGAGAGTTGCACAAACGACGGGTTTGTGGCACAAACCAGCACAAACGTAGCACAAACGATTGCGCCCAGTTTCAACCCCGTTGGCCGAGGTGGGGGTGCGGACGTTTCCCCAGCACCCCCAAGTTGTTTTCGGTATACCTCGGGAAGGAGAGTAGCACAAACGACGGGGTTTGCGGCACAAACCAGCACAAACGTAGCACAAACGAATGCGCCATGTTTGAACTCCATGGCGGAGGTGGGGGTGCGGACGTTTCCCCAGCACCCCCAAATTGTTTTGGGTATACCTCGGGAAGGAAAGTAGCACAAATGACGGGGTTTGCGGCACAAACCAGCACAAACGTAGCACAAACGAATGCACTAAATTTCATTTCCAAATTCCGAAGTGGGGGTGCCGGGGAAATGCACCTTGTTTTTTCGATACATTTCAAAATAGGAATCACTCAAATTTTGAGGGGCTAGAGAAGTCTGATCTTATTTGAAAAAGTGAGTTATAGACACTGACATATCCAAAATTCAGCATTTGGAGGGGAGTTGAGGAAAAAATCATCAGGTTTCTGAGGAAATTTTGAGTCATGAAATTTCTGTAATCTTTTATTACTATATTCTCGCCAAATCAACCTAGAAAAGTGTGGAGTTAGTCGGTGATCAGAATATTTATGAAAATTTGAGAAAAGCTTCAGGAGCCGCGAATTAGTAAAAATGTAGTACGTAATATGCTCTCATATGATAAGTGCATTTGGAGGCTTTTTGAGAAAGTTTCAGATGAAGGGTTAGCAACATTATTTTAAAACCTGAACAAGCCCAGTTAAAAACTCAGCTTCAGTAATGCAGCATGGCTGCCTAAGTTATTTAGTAAGTAGGTATCATACATTGTTTTGTAATTTTCACAGCATTTAATGTAATCAATTTGTTTTTCACAATGTTTAATGTGATGAATTACTGACTGTTATTAAGTGATGAAAGTATTTTATTTTATGTAGAGAAAAAACCAAGGGTAAATTGCTAGTCAAAATATTAAAACTTGTACAGTGTATTTTATTACCTTCTCAGGCAATGACAAAACGATTTCAATAGGAAGTTTCTATACCAAAGTGCTTATCTCTGACCTAGGCAAATTAATTTCCATGTGTGTAGAATTTACCTATCTGATTAATCAACGAAATCAAAATTGATAAGCTAACGAACATTGACTTCGAAAAAATTTGGTGATTAATTAACTGCCGTTAGTAATTATCATTGATTTCAAGTGTTGCTGAACAATGAATGGTATTTGGTATTTGCATTATCATCAAATATTTTTGATTCGCAACCTTCCATTCTGATTACTAGGTACTGTTCACTTTCATGTTCGATGACTGTGTTGATACGTTTTTCGTGTATATGCAACATTCATGATTTATTCCTCAATGTTTATCAATTTCTTTTTTTCAGACATCTTCTGAACCAATCATGAGTCACTTATTTGAAATTGATTTAGCCTCATTGTTTATCGCAATGGAACTAGTTATAGTATTATCCATGCCTATTGAAGAGTCTCCTTCGCACTTACCAGTCAACAATAATGGTTCTGAAGTTCGAGATGCAACTGTCCCTAGAACTACTAAGGATTTGAATACTCTATACCTACAAGTACTCATGTAGTTCATAACTTATAACTTTATTCGAACGATTTTTCATTCCATCTGCTTCCAAGATGTATCCTCAACTCGAAAAGAAATTATGCTGATATTGATGAACGAAAACATTTTAGATTTGATTTATTTTTTGATCATATTTACAGAGAGGTATGTTGGATGACCTCGCATCACTACTTGGAATGGATACAAATCAAGAAAAGGCATCTCAAAAGCTTTCTGAAGATGTAAATAAAATACTTACCTTATTTATTCTTAAATTCATCTTACTTGAGACAATTGAGTATGTATATCTGAATAGGTGTTATTCAGATGCCCATTTATTTGTTATTTTACATTACTTTAGGGTTCCTTAAATTTTTAATACATTTTGATGAATTTATAAATGTACTTAATCGATTCAACTTCGACAGCTACAAAAGCCAGAGGCCAAAAAACCAGCCACAGGTTTACAGAAATGTTGGAATATTGTGAGTATAAATAATCGGTACCTATATAATTGAAATTTACATGACAATATAGAGTAAAAGCTCAGTCTAGGGAAACTATACTTACAGCCCTAGATGAAGATTTCCCTATGAAGTAATAAGTGATCAAGTTTATGTACATTACTTTACCACTTTTGCAGGAAGAAATCAAAGCGGAATTAAATTTAGGCAAGAACATTTCATTAGAAGCATTGGTGCTTCTTATATTCGAAAGATATGTAAGTAAAATTATTATTTTTGAATAGGTACATCCTGTAAAATAAATAAAGCAAACGACTACACAAGACATAATTTCTAACCTGTATCGTTTTTCTTTCATTCAGCTACGTTCGGAAAAAGAGAAAAACGAGTACAAAGAAGAAAAAGACATTATGTTCTCCACATTTATCACACGTTACAAAATAGAACGTAGTGAAGAAAATATCCCACCAACGTGGAAGAAAGATGAAATCGCTAAACGACAGCGGCAACTTCAAGAGCAATCGACCACTATTAAGTTCAAAAAACCAACTCGCTCCGGCAAGCTCTCCACCAAAGCTAATACTCAATTAGTCGATAACTTCGATGTAGATAAAGCTTGGAATGATTTGAGTCGCGAACAAAAATGGAATATATTATTTGAATACGTTCGAGAAGAAACCATACCGGAACCTTTCTCTGGTATTAAGAAAGCATCAGATAAACTAGAAACCATGAATTTTCGCACCCCATGGGAGAAGGCGAAAGCGGTGAAAAGTCTTTATGACTCATTGCAGGGAAATATTTCCAATTATCTTAGCAGGCATAAGTCTTCGATCGGAACTTTTCACGTTGTAAAAGATAAATGTGTTGCTGATGCTTTACAATGTTTATAGAATGTTATATCTACTAAAGATATCTGACCATGTACGTTCACAACTTTATACTACAACCTCCTACATTCATAATGACCAGCATTCTATAAGAAGCAAAAAAAGCTCATAACACGCTATGCCAAACATCCATAAAATATATAAAATTCCTGAGATTTTATTATTACAATTTTTTTAATTTGTATAACAAATTATCTCTATAAGCTTTGCCAATTTTAAAAATTGGTCGGTAAAACAAATTCTATAAAATAAAAATTTCTTTAATACAGCTTAATATTAAACAAAAAAAAGTAATCATAATATCACAATCAACGAAAAGGAACAAATTAAAAAATGAATTAATAAACTGATGAATAAATATCCTTAGCGAAACTTTCAAGCCAAATAATGCTTAAAGAAATAATGAGAAAAAAAGAAGACGAGAAAGAGAGAGAGAAAAACAATAGAATGATACGAAATAAATACCTTAAAAATATACAGAATAAATGAATAAAATACTGTAACGTCTATTTGATTTACACTTTGTAAAAGTAAATGATAAAAGCATTAAAAAATTTTTTTAAATAACAAAAACCAGTTTGGTTGGTACAGTTGGCGAATTGGTTAATACTAAGTAAGCACTGGATAGTTTCGGAGAGTCTCATTGCAATAACCTGTGAATAAATTTCAAAATTATTACGGCTTGTCGTACTTCAGCGGTTCATAGATTAACAATACACAGATAGGCAACTGCTAAATAAAAATTTCATCACTTATAGTCTACCACGAAAGCCCTGAAATGAAATTCGTTGTGTCCTCAACTTCAACTATGATTGATGAGGAGGAGTTAGGTTTTTAAAAGGTCAAAGTTTTATTTTGTAAGCACTTCCTGGTAGCAGGGAGGACATTGATTTTTTTCGACAAAGAGTATTTCAAGGATGAAAGTTATGTAATATCCTTCACCTCATCTTTCACTGATAAGGTACAAGGCCTTTTCAAAGATTAGAGATCAGTATCTTTCTTCACAAAAAAAGATAAGGAAAAAAAAAGAAAAAAAATTATGTTTTCAGTTTTGTGAAACTAATATGTCAGAGATAATAATAAAATTATATTATATACTCTACCCTGCCTTTGTTTACTGAGGTGCCAACCCCCTTCAAAGATTCGATATCTAGATGAATATTCTCGATCAAAAAAAAAAGTTAAAAAAATTATTCAATTATGACATAGTTAGTTTTGAGTAGACCAAAAATATCAGAGATGATAGTTATATTTATTTATTATTTATCCTTTGCGTCTTCAGTGGAAAGCAAATCATAGACAGATAACCATTCCTTCAATAGAATAATCCAGGTAACTTGTCAGATTTCTGATTGGTCATAGATCATGCTTGTAGCAACCAATCAGCAAGTTGGAACGTGTTAAATTACTTCCACTGACTCCACTTACTCATAAAATGAAAACATGAATCAGCTGATCGTTCAAATCCAGGGCTGTAATAACCGTAACGGAATGTAACGGAATAATGGAATATAACGGGCAATTTATTAATTTCAGTAACAGAACGGAACGGAACAAAATTTTTGAGAACGGAATGTAACGGATCAATTTCGTTACTGTTCCGTTATTCAACATTGTTTACATTTTTTGAAATTTGAATTCTGGCAAAATTATTTCTAATATCCTGCAAGTCCACTTCAATGGGCATTTTTTTATGTGAAATTGAAATTTGATTGTTTGTCTATCAGCAATAAAAAAAATAAATAAATAAATAAAAAAGACAAAATTCAAACTCATAACTTTATCAACTCGAACAAAAAGAGGCAAAGAACAGAATGGAATGTAACGGAACGGAACGTAAGGGAACGTTTAAAGTTGGAACGTAACGTACAGATACCGGAACGGGAACGGAACGTAACACGATCCGTTATTACAGCCCTGTTCAAATCATATAAAATTTTAGCCTTTAAGTTCATCTTCAATGGAAATTGAACGATATTATTTAGGAAGGTAGAAATGAAATATCCCAGATTTCATCACATTCTAGCTTTATGATTGGTCGTTACACGCGTGACGTTATGGGCCACTCACCTGGATTACTATTTTATGTCATTCCTCTCTCTTTTCGACCCCTACGTATGATGAAAGTAAAGAACTATTTCTTCCGAACAATAAATTTTTACACAGCGGCGGGCTATCTATACATGGTTAATCTATGATCAGATTCAAAACTTGAACGTAAAATACTAACATTAAAAAGAAAAAATCACGAGACAAGATCCACTGACTAGTTTGAAATGCGAGGAGCTTTAGAGCGTTTCTCGATTGTTCAATAATATCTAGAACTATTCGCAGAACAACCGGTTGTAGTCCTCCAATCTGAGAGTAAAATACCTAAACGCTGACATTCGTGAGCATATGCAGTCAGCGAATCGCAATAACACTTTCTAGTCGGACATTCGCACATATCCATTAAACACGATCTGCGGAGGCACCAAAAAATTAATTAGTTCCAAAAATATTTCGTACATTAGGTAGAAAAAATCCATCTTACATACTTAAAATAGGTATCAGGACTGAGTTTGTCGTGGCAAGCAGAAAAAGTTTCGCTTCTCAACGGCTTGCACAATCTATCCCTCATTTTCCTGTGCGGTACATTGTTGCATGCGACTCTACGATGAAATTCTGCCCCGTGGCATGCTTTCCTACCTCCTACTTGCCAAGAAGTGCCAAACACTAACGGATCAATCACAACGCGTCCGTCTCGGGTGGTAAAATCGTCTCTAGTCACTGAGTTATAATTGCCGCACAGACCGCACAGTTTACCTACGATAACAAATTGCTAATTAAAACCACAGTTCCTTCGCGGACTTACTCAGAAATGCTAGCTACGTACCTTTATAATAAGCTGGAACAGATACCTCCAAGAAGCTATTACCATCCCAGATCACCTTAACGCCTAGATACGTTTCCACCAGCACACTATCGGATGTTCTGGTTACGGTGGCGAAATTCTCTCGTTTATATGGCACCGGTACGCGTTCGCCGTTCACTTTGACACGCATTTTATCGCCTAAATTTACTTTCATTTTACCCATCTGTAAAATGTAAATACTCGATTATCATGGAGTTTTTCCCCATCGATCCATGAAATAAACTATAACCGCATAGACTTATATCAAAAATAGAGATTGATCAAATAAGGTTTAAGGAGCTGGAGTTATTTAATTTCTGAGTCAAGCTGAAGTCGGAGCAAGTTTGATAAGTTCTTTGAAATTAGGAGATGGAGTCAGGTAATTTCAAAAACTGCCACAGATTCAAAAGATGGAGTCGAAGCAACTTGAGATTTGCCTTAGAGTGAGAAAGTGAACTCGAAGCATGTTCTAGAATTACTCTGGAATTAAATGAGAAGTGGAGACAACTCCACTTACTCGAAAAATGAAAACAGAATCAGGGATGATTCAAACTCAAATTATAAACGGATTCCAATCATTCATTTCATTTAGTACAATGAAAACCAAACGAAATACTATGTCTTTTAGGTTGGAAGAATCATAATATGAAAAATAATACAACAATTTGGTATAGTACAGACAAATTACTACAAAAACACGTGATAACTATGACTAATTGAGGGCCAATGGCAGTAGTGCACATAACAACCCCTAACTTTCCACAAAAAATCGCACATAACCATCCTGGTGAACATTACCTCGCTGGTAAGTAATACCTCCCTCGCAATTATTACCTCCCTGGAAACATAACATCACTGTGAAACATTACCTACCTGGTATACATTACCTCCCTGGAGAGCATTACCTCCCTTGTGAACATTACCTACCTAGTATACATTACCTCCTTGGTAAACAATAGCTCTCTGGTAATTATAACCTACCTGTGAAACATCACCTCCCTGGTGAGCATTACACCTTTAGGATGGTAAAGAACACATTACCTTCCTGGAAAATATTACCTCCCTGGTGAACATTATATCCCTGCTGAGCATTACATTTTTAGGATGGTAAAGAGCACATTACCTCCCTGGGAAATAATACCTCCCTGATAAACATTACTTCCCTGAGAAAATTACCTCCTTGTGAAACATTACCTCCCTGATGAATATTACTCCATTGGAAACATTGGTTTATGGCATTCTAGCTTTATGATTGGTCGTTACCGCAAGAAGTACGACCAATCCAAAATCAGACAACACAGTATAGGATACTCGACTTTCATTGGACACTTTTTTTTAATCAAACCTTGAAGTCATATAATAATTATATTAGTCACTAGCTAATGTAAATCTAGCAAGCTAGAAACCATGAAAGTTTGACTGTTGGCAAAATAGTTTGGCAGCTCAGCTCTGCAGATTAGTGTGTTGGAAATGTTGTGCGAGTAGAGAAGGAGGCTTCTATCTTCTAATATAAGGTTCATGCAAAACAAACGTGCTCTTTTTACAACCATTTTCATATTTTGATCTTATCAAGGGGAAATTAAATTGATGGAGTATTTTTGCGAGGTTTTTAAGTTATTTTACAATTGGAATTCGAATATTTCATTCCTTTCATAAAATGGATTCCAACAAAATATGATGATAAAAAATAGAGATTTGAAAACTACATGATAATATAAGAGAACGAAATCACGCCAAAATGGCGATATGAAAAGAAACGTGCGTAAAATTGCGATGGAACTCATCACGTGATCGCTTACAACAGTTGTAGGATCTTAATACAGTCACTACCGGACTCACTGCAAGATTTTTTACAACTTGGTTACAACTCCTTCTACATCGAGCCAAATTGAAGTGTAGAATAAAAGCTTAGGCATTTTCTCAAAACTTGGGTGATTACTAAACAATAATCTGTATTTTTTTCTCATTTACCACAAAAATGCTTTATAAGTACTTAACGTTATCTTGTGTCACTCACCCTAATCGAGATAGTCTTCGTCCATGATGAAGTCTTCGTCCTTCTAGCATCGTTTGTGACTCTAATGCTGAACGTTCCACCAACGCAATCGCCCGTCAGTTGATACTTACAGACGCCCTGGAAACTGTAGAATTTACCATCGAACGTTTTGTAATGTGGATCACCGAAAACTGTGCATACTGCATCCTCTAAGAAAAATTATCATTTCAATAAACCACTAAAAACCAAAAACTAATTACAAATTAAACTTATAGATACCTTCGACACATCTGGGACAACATGCTCCCGGATCTTTATGATATTTCATATTGGCCGGACAAGGCATATTAATTGATTGTGAGCAAACTTCAACCGCGCAGTGAATTTGTCCGCGATTACATATACATGATTTACATTCGTTCGCCTGCCACGTTTCACCATCCTATAAAAATAAACGCACAAGTTGGTGAAATTGCCGAACCCAAGAGAATTTACGGCATTCAGTGTTGCTTTTTGCCTGTTAACCGGTTTGAAAAAATATTCGAAGGAAGATCATTGCTTATTATGAAATCTTTCCATTTACAAAATTTCGAAAAAATAAATTTCAAAAAAGAAAAAAACTGAATGAAAACACAGAAACAATTTGAATAAGTTGTTCTAGAAAAAAAAAATAAAACAAATGTCATCAATTACCTGATAGATTTTCTCTCCGACATTACACATGGTTTTATTTTCATATGAAGACGGACACCTTGGACAGCATTTTCCTTCAATCGGAAAGATCTGCTTCTCCGGTGGACAATCTATAGGTGGGCAAGTTTCGCGACGACAAACCGACGTAGCATTCATACACGAGCAATACGTGCAGGCATCCTGAAGAACTGTTTCACCAGCTTGCCTAATTTGCAAGCCCAGCAAACAATTACCTTTCGGTGGGCTAAATAGTTTTCTCGTACCTGCGAGAAAAAATAACAACTTTAAAAGTCAGCCACTTTTCACAAACTCATTGTAACCTATAGGAGGTAATCGAAATCCCAAAATAATAAAAAGATGAAGGTTTTGAAAATGTTGAGTCTTTTCATTCTATGTGGTGATAAAGAGGAATGGCAATGCCTATATGCAATGGCAATATTCCAATCATTTCAAGAATTATATCTTTGTGTAATCAACATATCGATAAATATGAACTCATAGGATTACAGAATCTAAGAAGACAAACTAGGCGATGAATTCGACCTCATAGCCAATTCCGAAACGGAAGCGGATGGGTTACTGTACACAAAATATGGTTTGGGAAAATTGAGAAGTTGATTGAAATGAGCTCAAATTAATAACGAATAAAATTTTCAATCCCTTACGTACGTAACAACATATACCAAATCAAAAATCTCAAATATGTGAGTCGAAGCCCGCTTACTGAAGCCTGGCTATAGATACATGAGTCAAAAATGATATTCCTGCTGCAAGGACTGAGAGTGAACCAAGAATTTAGTTTAGATTCTTATCAGACTCTAAGAGTTAGGCATGAAATTTACTTCAGATTCCGACCTTTTAACTTATGAGAGACTCTAATCTTTGACTCTGGAGTTACTACTAAAATTTTATTCTGACTAAGTCTTTATTCATACTTCAACTATGCTCCAGAGTCAATTTACAAATTTGACTTCGACTCCATCCTTTGATCCTAGAGTCACTATTGAAATTTCCAATCTTTGACTCAAGAGTGAATTCAGAAGCTTAACTTCGACTACAACTTTTGAACCAAAAGTTACCTACTATTGAAACCTGACTCTGACTTTTGACTCTGGAGTGAATCTAAAGACTTCATTTAGACTCCACCTTGACTTCAGAGTTAATTCCAACTTTTGAACCAAGAGTTACTTTCAAAATTTCTGATCTTTGACTCTAGAATAAATCGGAAGCTTGACTTTGACTCTAACTTTTGACTCTGGAGTCAAATGAAACTCTAAAGACTTGATTTATACACGATCTTGACTCCAGATTCTATGCAAAAGCTTCACATCGACTCCAACCTTCGATCACAGCGTTATTGTTATTATTGAAATTTGACTTCTATCTTTAACTTTAGAGTCAATGTGAAAGCTTCACTTCAGCTCCTACTTTTCACTCCGAAATCAACCTAAACTCTAAAGACTTGATTCAGACTCCACCTTAACTCCAGAGTTGATCTCCAACTTTTGACCTTGGAGTTATTATTGAAATTTCTGACTGTTGACTCCAAAATGAATCTGGAAGCTTGACTTTGACTGCAGCTTTTGACTGGAGTCAATTAAAACTTTAAAGATTTGATTCACATTACATCTTGACTCCAGATTCGATCTAGAACCTTCACTTTGACTCCAACCTTTGACCCTAAAGTTACTATTGAAATATGACTCCAACCTTTGTTTTCAGAGTTAGTGGGGAAATTTGATTCCGACTCAAGTTCGACTCCAGAGTCCATCTAAAGACTTGACTGATACTCCACTTTGACTTTGAAGCCGATCTGGAAGCTTGACTTTGACTCCAGTTTTTGACTGGAGTCAATTAAAAGTCTAAACACTTGATTTACATTCCATCTTGACTCCAGATTCGATCTAGAACCTTCACTTTGACTCCAACCTCTGACCCTAAAGTTACTATTGAAATGTAACTCCAACCTTTGCCTTCAGAGTTAGTGGGAAAATTCGATTCCGACTCAAGCTCGACTCCAAAATCCATCTAAAGGCTTGATTGATACTCCACTTTGACTTCGGAGCCGATCTGGAAGCTTGACTTTGACTCCAACCATTCACTTTGGAGTTTAACTGAAATTTGACTTCGACCTTTGATACTGTAGTCAATCTGGAAACTTGATTTCAATTCCAACCTTTGAAATTTGATTCCAACTCTATCTTGACTACAAATTGTTAAGCAATTTCTGTGATTCCAGAGTCACTTTTTCATTCCAAAATATCATTCAACTGAATTTTTCATCTGTTACTAGGCTCCGATTTCACTTTGACTTCGGGTCAATCTGGAAGTATGACTCCGGCGTCAAATTAGAAGTGGAGCCATTTGATGTCATGGATTTGTGCTCAGGTGCTGAACTGCCACAGTAAGTATTAGTATGTAAAGAAAGGAAACAGCAGGCGACCTGAACATCTAGTGGGGTTTGCCTGAACCTTTCCACAGGCGATGTAGGACCTATAAAGTGGTATTTCTTTCGGCTTTAAGTAAACCGAAAGTAGTTCTCGGTAATTAAAAACGCAGTCATTAAAACTCAGATCTGGTAATATGGCATACGGGCGACGATAGCTATTACAGCCTATCTAATTTGAGAAGGGGAGGGAGGGGAGGAGAGGAGAAAGGATTTTATATCTTTGTTTTTCAGGTCATTTGTATTTGAAATTTCGATTGCGTAAGATTCCTCAATAAGGGTGCTTTCTTCGAGTGTTAGCATTTTGATGTAGATCTCGCCTTCAATACTTACCATTACATCGTGGGCAACATTCTCCTGGTTTATGTTCCACATTATTAGGAGGACATTGCAAAACTGGACAGGCTCTCTTCGTACATGTCATACGTCCCGCTTTACACGAGCATTTTAAACAGGGATCTTCCAACAGAGTCAAATTCCTATCGGAAGAGAAATTCTGGCCGTTGATTCGACACCCTGAAATCACAAGGTAGCATCGAACGTTTAGTGCAATACTATTAAAATACTTTTCGTTCGAAATATAAAAATAATGTTCAACGACAACGCCGCCATTACAAACGCTCGAAAACTAGAACAAGTTTATTTAACAACGGCGGCGCTATTATTAAAACCCAGTGGTTGGTCGTCGCGGCTTTTTTATTGTTTTTTCCAAATTTATCCCATGAATACGAAAAAATTCCCGAAATTTCTCCTTACCCCTCGAGCGATTAATCACAATCGAGACGCTTACAATACGATCGAAGCGTGGGAAACTGATTACAGACCTCCAAGGCTACCGTCTGCTCGTCATCGGTCGTTATTATTTCATCCGTCAAGACGACCACTTCATCGGCGATACAATACTTCCATTCATTGTTTATACTAGGCGGCCGTTCTTTTCATATTAATTATTCTGTAACCGTCGCGGAATGCGCCAACTTTTTTATCGCGGCGGTTCGTCTTTTTGTAGCGCGGTCGGCGATTACTCGTATACGTACACGTATACTTATGTAAAACTATAAGCTATAAATTATAGCTTCCTCGGATGCTGGACGGCCTGATGGTAGCACGTGTGTAGACGCACGGAGCTTTTACAATCAGCACACGTAAAAAGCCGCGTACAAAATGTAATATACTTCTGGACGTAATTTTTTACGTGACCGGAATTTTTTTCGCATCTCACCTGGACAACTTGGACAGCACTCTCCTTTACGCGGCGGCAGCGGGTTATGGCAGGGTGTGTAACATTGTATCGTCGATTCAGTTACAACGCCAGCCTTACATATCATCGTCAGACATGGATCGCTTTCGTCACTCCATTCGGTACCGCTCTCGTAAAATTTGCCTTGATAAGAGCATCCTGAAACAAACGAACGTATTTTTTATTTAATACACCGATGTCTTTCGCACTTCCTTCTTTTACGAAGTTACTCATATTAATTCTCATCACAGAAACGCCCATCAGTCATATTAGATTTTACGATGTATCCAGATCAACCACTTACTTCGTTTTACTAAACATCAGTTTTTTTTTCAATTGAAAAAAAAAATTAAAATTCTTTTCAATTTATCACGCTAACAAAATACTCTTATAAAGGTATTACGAGTATTCTTACATAATTCTTATCAATTATTTTTCATTTCAAATATGTTAGTAATGGTATAAAGTTTGAACTCGTTTGCTTACCCATACGTAACTCCAACTATGCATCTTTTATTGTGTACACTGTTACGATTATAGATAATACATAATTATTCAGTTTTCCTAATCGCAGTTTTTCTCTCTCTTCGCACAAACAATATTATTTACCAGATAAAGAGAACAGCGTTTAAAACCATAATTAAATTATTTTACCGCGAAAGAGTTTTATTTTTAATTGATAACTACGAGTTTGAAAATAGATTACTTATAATACGATTAATCAGTAGGATATCGACAGCACCGACAGCCTTCGTTTGTATTATTTGATGCGGTATTCTTTCATCGCTTTAAAATATATCCATTGTTGGAAAATTCTCTCATCTTGAAAAATATTGTTTATTTTAAATTTGAAAAATGAATAAATAAATTAATTAGCAAGATGATTTTTTTCATCGCCTATTGTATTTATAAGTCAATTTTTCAATCGATTTTTTTTTCACATTTAGTTTTTTTTATTACTTTTTGCTTTTTCATTTGTTATTTATATTTGTACATTTCATAAGCGTGAAAATAATTTCCAGCTAATTTGGTCGCATAGAATCCAAAAGAACGAATTTTGAATGTGACGTTATAAAAAGTTGATCATGAAATAATCGTAATTGAAGTTTTGCAAATTTAAAGAATAAAAATTTTGTTCAAATTCTTTTACTAAAATGATCTTAAGCGACTAAGTGGAAGTGTTGGAAACAAAACTGGATTCTTTCAGGATGGTTGATGATAATTTTTTAAATCGTTATGCAGTTAAAAATCCGAGTTTTGATGAATTTACATTCAAAATTTACGATATCAAGTGGTCCCTTTTCCGTGATAGTTTGATAGCACTCCTAGCGGAAAACTAGAAAACCACGAATGGTGAAACCACTGAAAATCGATATTGGAGAAATGGAGGTTCCACAGTACGAAAATCAATGAAAATTCGAAAATCCACATTTTTGACCTCACCCAAGAAATCCTTATCTCGGAAACTAAGATCGACAAAGTGGGCCCTTTCCATATGCACATCCACATACATTTTATTCAAGTTGAGAGAGACATGACGTCATATTAAGGCCGGTTTTGGAAGGAGAGGGTTGAGTGTCGGATGCTCCCCAAGAGTTCAAGCTCATTAACAAAATCAAGAAATAATGTTGGCAACAGATGAAGTATTGTATAAATTTATAGAGAAGCAGCGAAAAATAATTCTAATATAAAATTTCCTTCGTTTAATTTTTTTATTTCATTTAAGTTATTGAAATAGGCATTATCTCGAAACTTCTTAAAAACTGGACCATTGGCAATCTTTGGAAAATTACTTTATAAAACTTTCAACTACCCCCCCCTCCCTTCCTATACAGAAACTCTAAAACCATCGCTGAACATTTTCTATCAAAACCTCAACACCCCCCCCCCCTGTACAAAAATCATAAAACTGGGCCTGCATCATATGACGATTGATCTCAAAAAAAAAATCGCTTAATGCAAAAACATCACATCTGAAAAAACCACTAAAAATGATTTGTGCTGAGAAAACCTGCTTCTGCCATTGGAAAGAAACAAGTTGAAAGATTTTTTTGAGTATCGTTGGTTTTGTAAATTTCAAGATGTGGTGTTATTGCACTGAGGGTGCGAATAAAACCCTCAAGTTCACATCAAAATGGATCCAAATTGATTAATCACCAAAATTTGAGGAATATTTGAGAAGCCTTAAATGACTAAGATTTCATAAATGTTGACTCACACGATTACTATGGATAAGAAATATGCTTTGGAGGGGAAGAGGAGGGGTTACTATCTTCAAAATGTGGCGGAGTGAACGAAAGGTCAAAAATGCTACTCGATAGATTCTTTTAAGATAATTAATCTCTTGTAATGATATTTAAAAATACCTACCTTTGCACTTTTTACAGCATCCCTGCGGATCTGCCATTTCGTTTTGTAACATATAACACCCTTCTTCATTTGGGCATTTGTTTTTTGAGCATTCCACTTGGCCACTCTGTAAGACAAAAAAAATGAATAAAATGAATAATTATAACAGACAACTAAAACATGAGGGTAGTAATCATTTTTACAAAATCCAATATTAAATCGGTAGGTTTGCTTTTCAAACAATACAGCCATAAAAATAACGTCATGACAGACTTCTCTTTCACTGAAGCGACCACCATGGGGCTATGTGACATACTGTACCCGCGCATAGACTATATCATTGGCGACTCGCGATCCACCAATGAACGTTGGAATTCAATACGCGTAACCAGTTCTTTCTCACGCGATTCTACGCGACCTGTCACCGGTCGCAATGTCACTTCCAGCCAACGGCGTTCGAATAAATAAAAAAACGTACCCTTTAATGCAGGCACATTATTCCAAAAATAATGGCGCAGCGACCGCGCGCAAGCAGACGAAAATACGCCAAGAATTCGCGTCCTTGAGACCCGAACAAAATGTCCTTGATTGTATAGTTGTCTAGGCGAGCGAAACATAGCGTATTAGCGGACTCCTTACTATACGTTGTGGCCGGTACGACAGGTCGCAAGAGGAATATACTACGCGATCGTTCCAGTAGTGGTTGAACTCGTTATACGAACGTATGTGTACGTATATTACCTCCATGCCGAACATAAACAGATATGATAGCGTACGGTAATATAACCACTATACAGAGGATGATAAAAGTTTCCAGGCCAAGGTACACCTATAGGTATACTCAAAGTCGAACCACAACGTTCGACGGGTACCTACGTTCCTCCGCCAATACACCTGACTCCGGCAACGTTTGATAGATGAACTACTCGGCGCTCGTTTCGTAGAAGTATACTATACGAAATCGAGCTTATAGCCATTTCCAACACTATGTTCACAAAATTCCAGCTATAATACGATACCTCATCGCACACTCTTGCTTTCTCTATATCTGCTTGCTTAAGGTGTTTCGTTGGCTAATTCTCTATTCTATGGCGAATTCACAAGTTTAACTTCACTTTTCTCCACTTCATAGAAGGATCATAAAAACTCTGTTTTTCACGTTTTCTAAAATGGAAAAAGTACTTCCATCTTACAACTTTTTAGACCAGAACAGCGGTCCATTATCTCATACCATGTTACTCCAGCATCATTTGCTAAAATTTGTGATACTAGACTGTGAGTCACAAATTCCCAATAATAATGAAATTTAATTTATCCTACTACAATACACGTGTAGGCCCACTATTTTGTGTTTACAATGTTGCCATTAGCTCAGTGTTGTGGCTTATTATTCGAGTGGTTATGGCTGGACACAGAAGACCTCATAATCAACACTATATAAACACCTCGGTAATGTTGACATTTGTTTTTGTGTCTTCAGTACACTGCACACAAAGTCAATTACATAAGAATATGAATACTTCACACTGAACCGAAGTAATAATTGTAACTGAAGTTTGCCACGTTGCCAGATTTCCTTTCATAGACTAGAATTTAAGAAGGCTATGATTCAATATTAGTTAGTCGCGTTCTCGATAATAACGTTACTTGTATTTTCTTTCTTGCTCCATCAAAATAAAAATTTCGCTACTCTCTGGTAAACCAATAAGTACCACTAGTAGTACCAGTAAAATACCGAGTTAGCTAGAGTGGATAATGGATCAGGCCAACGGTAGGTGTAGGCGCTCATTTCTATTCTTGTTTCACAATCATAATAATTATTGTTAATTGAATATAGAGTTGTTATAATAACTGGTCTATGTTCTAATTGATCATACGTCACGAGTGTAACAACCAATCAGCAAGTTGGAAAGTGGTAAATTACCTCGACTTACTCGTAAAATAAAAACACGAATCAGCTGATGATTTAAATCACAAACGAATTTCAGTCGTTCACTGAAAACTGAACGATATTATTTAGGAAGGTAGAAATGAAACTACCTACATTTTATCACATTCTAGCCTTATGATTGGTTATTACGCGCGTAACATATGACCAATCAGAACCTAGACTAGTTACTATAATACTCTATAAAATTATATTGTATACTGATCAGTGTTGCCAAATTCAAATGTTGAAAAGTTCCCTAAAATGATCTGGAATTTGCCACAAGTTCCAGTTCAGACAAACTCTATCTTTACCAGTCAATATATTTTTTTTCTGTGAATTTTAGACATTTGGAGACGAAAAATTGTATTAATTACGCCCAACTGAGGCAAAAGACAGTATAAATTGAAATATTATGCGTTGGAAAACAAAACATAATATTTCTGCGTAGTTGAGGAAATACACATTTCTTGTTGGAAATTTTTCCTACAAAAATTTGAACGTCACACGAGTAGTAACCAATCAGCAAATCGTAAATGGTGAATTACCTCGACTTATTCCTAAAATAAAAACATGAATCAGGCTGATAATTCAAATTACAAACGAATTTCAGTCGTTCACTGAGAACTGAACGATATCATTTTGGTAGGTAGAAATGAAATTAATTAGATTTTATCACGCTCTAGCCTTATGATTGGTCATTACGCGCGTGAAGTATGACGAATAAAAAAGTTGACCAGTTATTATAATTACTCTATAATGCTACTACATAGGACCACAACATCAGCTGATGCAGCGTTGCCAAGTTGTATTGTTTGATCTATTTTCAAGTTAGACTCCTTCCAACAGTAAAATGTTTTGTAAGTATGTAGTTTAATTAGAGAACTGTAGTCTATTTTTTTTTTCATCAGTTTTAGATTAAAATTTGTCCCTTATTATAGAATACCACTACTGCTTCATTTTGATCGAATTTAGCTCTTATTGGAATCTCACGTTGATTTCTTACTATTGTATCGATTGAAATTTGGTTAGTGGTTACTCTTTATCTTAATATGATATGAGCGTTGGGCTCTGATCTGTTTCAACACAAAGCCTAAAAAAACCTTTAATAGATTCATATAGATTTCTTTACAATCTCGATGGAAAAACTATCGTGTTCTTTTTTCTTTCATCTCACAAGTGAAAAACTATCACCAGTTGCATGCAGAGGTCTTAAATTTTTTGTGGTGAAGAGTATTAAACCCACCTACCCACCCTTGTAACTACTTCTTGTAACTACTTGTGTAATTGTTTTATTTTCAAAAATTCTCATAATGTCAAAATATGATTTAATCAACCAACTACGTATTATTCAACCCTCAGCCAACTACACATCCACCAACCTTTTAAAAAACAAGTAGGCCATTTGCCAAAAACTTTGCTGGTCTGCACGACCCTGACTATCACTCTCTTCTCCAACATTTACCCCGAAATCTCTACCTTCTGGAACACCTTATCGTCGATGCTAGATTTACAATCGCGACTCAGGCAACGCAGCTCCGACCGCGCTGCACCGGCTTGTACTACGAGAGAATTTTGCTTGATTACTCTACGGAATATTAATTCCGGATTTCATTACGATTCTTGATGACCTATATCCATGGGTGTAGGTACAATGCGCTTTAATCGAGTCGTACCCAACCGTTCGATTTTATCTTCCGCACTCCGCGACGCAAGCGAAACGCGTATTTTTTCGTAACTCGCCCGAAGACCTAGCACCATAAAAAACCACAACAGTACTCTTTCCAGCCGATCATTATTCTACAAAAATTTTAAGCTAACATGTTCGTACACGACGCGAACGCTCGTACTATCACCGTCTTGTATTTCGAACTTGTTTACCGTAACACGCGGTCGTTTAATAATCGCCTTCTGAAATATGTACGGGTCATTGTGATAATAAATCTAATCGCGCGTAAGTTTATACGTGCCAGAGAGACAGTGAAACGGCGGAATCCGAAGCGCACATAAGGTATTAGGTGTGGGCATGCCGTCGTTAGATTGTAATACTAATCCGATTTTTTTCTCTTCTTTTCATGCTTAATAGGTTTTGTCGAAAACTTGCGCTCGAATAATACCGACGAACCGAAAACGCTACAATTAAATAAGAAAAATACATATTAAGATTATCGCATCCTCCTCTCCGCATCGACGACCAGTATTAACTTCCAACGCCAACGAACTTACAAATATTTCACCCGCGAATTAATTATCCTCGCATCTTCGTACCAATTAAACGCCAATAAAATACGTACACGCCGATAATCGTACGTGAGGTTACAAGAAACACGGAAATTTTTCTTCTGCGCTCTTTATTCCCTTTTTTATCGTCGCATATTTTCAATGTTATTCATACGCGTATGCGTACTAAATAAGCGATTTATTTTTCTAAATTAACCGCTTTTATTTATGCTTTACGCGCAGGTGTCGTTTATAATCGAATTAATAAAAATAAATCGAAAATGTGTTTACCCATTTAGATTACGACTACACGATAGCGGTTGGCACGATGTATCAAATAAAATGTTTTCGAGAACGTACCGATGAATAATCCTGAATTACACTCTGTGCCTCGTAATCGTCTTCTGACTAGCATAATCCAATATAAGATGAGATGTTGCTGATTTACTCACAGTTACATACTAAAAGTCATATCAATATGAGTTGCTTTACGAAAACGACTGCATGACTCAGTTCCAGTCACTATGAAATAAGTACAAAATATCGAATTCATTATCCGTATCATACTGATATCAAATTCTCATGAAACCAAAAATAAACAATTTTTTTAGCGGCCAAAATGAGTTCTAAGAAAAAAATGAGTTCACATTGTTTACACAATTATATACTAGAAAACTACAACATAACTCCATAACATAAGTATTACTTGGAATGAGGATAGGTTTCAAGTCTCAAAATATAACTGAATGAATATTAAAGATAATACACCTTAACGAAGCAGCAGTATCCATATGAACATCTGGAGTTATTTGACACTGGTCTACAATAAAATCTGAGGTAAAATTGAGGATCTGAAGAGGATGTTATAGAGGCTACAAGCAACAGACTCTTTAACCATAACTGGAGGTTAGAGAACTAGAAATTATTCCAAAGATACGATCTCCTTATACAACTGTGGAGCTGAATTCAAAAATGATACGCTGGTAGAAATCTCTTGGTCTACAACAGGATAGAAATTCTGAAATAATTAATAAACTGCGTAACATCACTACTCTGACTGAGATGAATAGCGATAACGATCTGATATCAAAAGTAATAACAGAATAATTTGTAGAAAAGAAGTACGAAGAAATGACCCATAAGGGGAATCCATAGGACAAAAAGCAACATTGGTGTATTGGCTAATATTACTATAATTACCAACTTGCTGAACAAGATGTAAGGAATAATTAGAACATAAGATTGAGTAACTGTATGGATCAAAAACTGGCTTACTGTTCAGAATCTAATACTATTTAATAACAATTAAAGAAAGTATAGATAGTAGGAAAGCTCTTAGGTAACATCAACAACAATATCATCATCATAACAACAATAATACCAATAACAACAGCAACAACATCATCTTCATTAACAAGAACAACGACGATAATAATATCCATAACAGCAGTAGCCGTAAAAGCAACATCATAATCACCCACAAAACCAAAAACAAGCACAAACAACAATAATAACAACAGCAACAATAACAATAACATCCATCATCATCAAAAATAATAATAATAATAGTAATAATAATAATGATGATGATGATGATGATGATGATGATGATGACAATAAAAACAACAAATAAACGAAAAACCAAATAAACAACAACAATGAACATCAACAATACCATATCAGCAGCACTAATAACAGCAACATCATCATCATCATCATCATCATCATCATCATTATCACCACCACCACTAATAACAACAACAATAATAACAGCAGCAGCAGTAGTAGCAAGTAGCAACATCATCATCATCATCATAAAATGTATAATAACAACAATTACTAAAAAACAAGCAAAACTACAACGTTAAAAGCAAGCAAGTAAGCAAACACACAAACAAACAAACAAACAAACAAACAAACAACAACAACAACAACAACAATACTATAAGTAACAGCAATAACATCATCAACTTTACCAACAACAACAACAACAAACATAATGACCACCAACACTAATAACAATACCAATAACAGTAGCACATGCAACAGCATCATTATCACTACCATAACAACCACCAAAAACAACAACGACGACAACAACAACAATAATAATATGAATAAAGATGGAGCTAAAAAATAAATAAAGAGAATTTATTTTTTAGCTCCATCTTTATTCATATTATTATTGTTGTTGTTGTCGTCGTCATTGTTGTTTTTGGTGGTTGTTATGGTAGTGATAATGATATAAATAAAGAGACCAAGAAAAAAATGAAAAGAAAAACAAGCAAAATAAAGGAAACATATTTGTTTTCATCATGTGAAACTGTTGCCAATCACACTAAGAACTTCTTCAAAGACCACATTTCTTCAATGACCACACCATTTCTTCAACAACCACAGCTACATTACTACTGCTGGAATGGTTGCCAATGAACCCCTTTCAGCTGTAATTACCCGCACTCAAAGCATGATCCTTTCTGTCTACAACATCGTCGCTAGCACACCCACAGCGTTCGAGAACCTAATTGGAAATCTTGTCCGAATTATCCTCGCGGCGAGGCTATTCGCTTCGCAGTGATGGTCGAATTGAAGAGAAAAAGAAAACAATACAAAGCATCTACGAAAACCTAACGAGAACCCATCCGCACATCGAATCCTCAAAATTCCATTATACGCGATAAGGAATCGACGATTCGTCACGTTTATTCAAAGCACAGCCGCCCATCTCCAGGGCTTATTGTTTTGCGCGAATTGAAACGTCGTCATCGTAGTCGCAGGTTTAACCTAATATTTTCGTAACCTTTTTAAACGAAATTTTTAATTACATTCCGCCGCTTTGTCGTTCTATTCCTTTTGATTCAGTTTCGATTCGACCTTTTCCTCTTCATTCATACGCCTCACAGGCTAACTTTCTTTTCATCTTCGTATTTGTTATGAAATGTCCACGTTCTTTTGAGTTAGGTGGAAAGAAAGAAAGAAAAAAAAGGATGATATATGATTCGTCGTTCCTTTATTTTTTACGCGTCCGTATTAATGACTAATTACGTGTACACCGGTTACCGTCAGTAGTGCGGGAATCACGTAGAAATTAATTTATTATAATTTATAATGCTTCGGTCAAATTTTCCATACGACTGTCCTACACGTCTCTTGTTCCGTTTAATACGCGTATATATTTTTAATTATCTTCTTTTCAAATATAAGTCGAATATTGTAGTCTGAGCGCAACTGAATTACTATTATTTAAATCGCTTTCGGCTTCTCGCTTTTACGTCCGTTCACCGATGTAATTACTTTATTCATACGTGGTCACGTTTTTCCAGCTCCTCTTATGTTATTGGCGGTCGCCGGCTGCTTCGGCTCTGACTAATGAACGGTTGGCTTGATTTGTCGCCAATATGAAATGCACCTAGTACCCGTTTGTTTATACAAAGTACCTCTCTCGAAAACGCCGAACGGGTATATGGGCGTGATTAATCTACTTGCGGAGTTAGTTGCGTAACATCTTGATGGCCTGTTTAGACTATCGTACAGTTAAAGGAGCATCGAGAGTTACGAAAGGAGGTAAAAATAAATGCCAACCTGGTACGTACTCCCAAGGACCCTGGTCTGCAGCCGCCTTTCTCGTACTTAGTATATTCTCGGAACCTTTTCGCAACTCGGCGACCATACGTATAATTACCTCGCGTGATTTATAAACAAACGACACTGCAAATCGTTCGCTTTACCCAACTGACGCTCATACCCATCGCATTAGCTCGTAAAAATACTCGATAATTTGTACGCGTCGAAAATAATTCGACGTTCAGCCTCTGCAATGAAAGCACATATTACTCGGAGACGCACGATGCGGTACTAAAAAATCCATCTCTCTATACCTCTCCTATAGGTATTCGCGCGCCTCCGATTATGTACACAAGTGTACGTCGAGTACTTTGTTTTCAACAGATCACGAACGACTATAAAGTAAAACTTACTACTTGAAACAATACCAATAAGCGCGCCTTCCTCGGATTCGCATCCTTGAACCCGCGTCGCTAATCCGTACGTGTTTAAAGTATGCATTTAACGTCGCAGGTATGTACGAATTTATTACCACTAAAACTATACAAGAGCGTCGAGTCGCCGCACCATTCTTGCCTCTTCAGTTAAATGTATGGCTCGATGAACGATTGCGTTTCGTCGTAGTTACGCCATTCGGGGAAAATCCTCTAGTTATGTTAGCGCCATCCGTACATAAAAGGAAAATATTTCTAGAACCGGTTCCAATCATTGAGGAGGCGTGGCAAAAGATGGCTGATGGATTTTTCCGGATTTTTGCCGAACCATGTTCTTCGTAGAAAATCGCTAAAAACGCTGCGAACGTGATTTGAGATCTCTTTTTCAGAGATTTGTAGAAATCTTCACTGTAGGAAACTTACATATGATTTCAAACAGGCTGAAAGCCAGCTCAGTAAATGTTCTTTCAACGAGCTGAAAGTCAGGATGAAGTTCAGGTTTGATTGAACCGTGTAACGACTATTTATAGTTCATTGTGCCTTAGGATGAAGCTTCTTAATACAAAAATTGATTCAAGAGGCTGAAAGTAATGCATCTAGATTTACAGAAGCTTAAAATCTTTATTTTTCAGTGGAATTCCTTCGAAATGACTGATGGCTGGAAATGGGATAGTTTGGTAATTACTTTATCATATTCTGAATCCAATATATTAGTCTGGCATGCTTATATTGCTGCTAAACAGGAACAGATACCCTTGAGTAGGGGATATCAATAACATTTCTTGAAAATAATTGTCCTCCAATCGCAATCATTTAAAAAGTAATTATTGATGACAAAAAATGATCTACTTGGAATTTCTTATACTAAGAATGATCCTTATACTGTTTTCATGAAAGACACGGAAAATTGAGTAAATAGATTTAAAAATTTGTAACATAGTATTATCGTTTATTAGTGCTGCATTGATCAATATTGCACAATTGATGATCAAAAATATATTAATGTCAATCAATATTGCATTATTGTTGATCAATACACCACCAGTTGATGAATACAGCATCATTGCTGTTTAACATTGCGTTACTGTTGCTAAACATTGCATTACTGTTGCTCAACATTGACCCATTATTCATCAGCACTACATGATTATTACTCAACATTGCATCATTGTTACTCAACAATTACACTACTGTTAATCGGCACAATACCATTGTTGCAGAGCATAATACGATTATTCCTCAGCACAATACGATTATTGCTTAGCACAATACGATTGTTGCTCAGCATAATGCAATTGTTGCTCAGCATAATACAATTGTTGCTCAGCATAATACAATTGTTGCTCAGCACAATATAATTGTTGCTCAGCACAATACGATTGTTGCTCAGCACAATATAATTGTTGCTCAGTACAATACGATTGTTGCTCAGCACAATACGATTGTTGCTCAGCACAATGCAATTGTTGCTCAGTACAATATGATTGTTGCTCAGCATAATGCAATTGTTGCACTCTTGTTCAACATTGCACGACTAAGTATTGATCAGCACTGCATAATTATTGCTCAACATTGCATCCCCGTTGCTCAACAATTATACTATTGTTGATCGGCATAATATGAATGTTGTTTAGCATCAATGTTGTTCAACACTGTACGACTACTGATCAGCATTGCATGATTATTGCTGAACAATTCAACATTACATCATTGTTGCTCAACAATTACACTAGTATTGATCAGTACAATACAACTGTTGCCCAGCATTAATGTTGCTTAACAATGCACTACTGTTGAGCAAATTTTCCTCAAAATTATAACATTTCTAAGTTGAGCTTTTTGTGTAAAAATGAAAAATCACAACAAAATAGATGGTGAAATTTTTCAAACATAATTTTTGCATTGAACATTATTCATTAATTACGAAAATGCCCTTGAAATGGATAGGGGCAGAATCCTCAGGTGAAAGTGGAACCTTCTATCACGATAGTTTTTCGCACTTATTTCTACAACTGAGGCTTTTCAACAAAAAATAGTTCTATAATGAATTACTCGACACAAAATTCTTCACAAAAAAGGTTCCATTCATTTTTTTTTCAGGGGTCGTTGTTTCCTGAAAACTTCAATCTAAACCTCAAAATACTGAAGATACAAATTTTCAAGTAATAAAATTTTTAAGAACAATTTTTTCTTTGAATATCTTTATTTATTTTACTTTCCTTTTGAAGTGGGTGAAGGTTAGTAGGTGAAATGCTCTACCTCACAGAAATTGTTTTTCGTGTTCGTTTCCGTAATTAAAGCTTATTCATGAACGATACTTCTTTAATGAATGACCTGACATGAAATTCTCTACAAAGAGGGCCAAAGTCTTGAGAATACCCTTCTTCTTCCGCCCCTTCCAACGCACTGGAGTTATGTAAGTTCATTTCAATCTTTAAACTACTCATTTTCTATATACTACGATTTTTTTAAATACAATTTTTCTCAAGTTGAATTTTCTTTTTTTTTTTATTGGTACATACCCCCAGGTGAATGGATGAGATCGAAAAGCATATATAATTCTAAATTGATAGGTTTATGAATTATTTTACTTTTTAATTGGTGTTAGGAAATTACCTTCTCTTTTACATTCAGTACTGAATACATTATCGAATAGGCGAATTAGTAGGTACATAAAAATTTAAATTTTATCACGCTGACACTTGGCATTTTAAAATTTTTTCTCGATAAATTTCCAAAACGTTAATTATTATCGGAAATTAATTTTTTTTAGCTTCGATACCCTTGTACGTGTTGAATTGATCATACCAGCCCCGAGCATCGCATTTAACTACTTAAAAAATCGCTGAAATTTCTTTGCATACTGGCTCGGCTCCAAATGGCACTAAGTTACCAAAATTGATCATCATTCGCCAGCATAAATCGACACGCTGCAATTGGCGCGAATATGTACACGATATTTCAATCTAGGGCACTTTATCGTTCGCAATTCACCCTTGAAACGAGAGTAAAATAAAAGAATTTTATCGCTTTCGTATAGCATATCGGTTGAAAATTCAAGAATGAAATTCGATACGTACAGGCGCGATAAAATATTACGAAAATTACCAGTAAGCCGGCGTATTGACGCGATCTCACGGTATTTGTAAATGAATCGCGACCCGCTGGTTACTCGAGGTAAACACATTACATAACCGGCGAGAAAAAAAAATTATAATTTCACGGAAAAAATTGGTATTTAGGAGGCGCCAGTGCCAAGAAAAACCATAACCGGGGAGAAGGGGAATATTTGTCATTACCATAAGAGCCGTATGACGCCGTCTGACGACGGCTCGTAATCGTCAGATGATTTACGTAAACTACGATTGACTTGGCACCGCTTCCGCGTCGATAGGTGAGATAAATGAGATTTGGTTGGTTTTACAATGACGCGCGGGTAAGGAGATTTCTTCAAATCGCCGACAGCGTTATCGATTCGTCGATTAATTACATTTTAATAATCACGCGAGATAAACCGATTCGACGATGCTGGCTAAATTTTACGCGTTCTTGAAAACAAGCCGAAGCATCCGGTGCAGCGGAGGGCAACTCTTGGGAGATTGCTATTAAAGTATTCGAGAGGAAAAAAAGCAATTATCGTTTCAACTTTCTATAAAAATCTTCATAGGCTTCCTGGTTCGCGATCGGGCGAAGGGGAACCAGAGTGGAGGTACCGGTCGAACGCGACTACCGTGTTACACATTCTAGTGGACCGTTCAAAGGTAGCTTCCCCCGCGCCTGTGACCGCCAGTTAGTTTTTTTGGCCCGTACTGACGAACGGAGGTTATCAAAATTCCAGCATTCTTCTATTTGCATATCGCCGGCCTCATCTCGGATAGTTTAATATATCGTGCGCCATTCCCACGTCCACGTTTACTACTATAGCGGTAATCGTAGTAAGCTCGCTTTTGTGACCAGCCACCTTTCTATCTATCGTAATTAATCTACGACCGAATCGCGCGCTATTTCTATTCCACATCTTCGATTCTTCAGCCGTATTGCACACAAGAATGTACACGAATGCTAGACTCTGGTTGTCAATTAGGGCATCGTATGCTATACACCAAAATGTAATATTCGTATCATCTAACATGGTAGTAAATAACTAAATATCTCGTCAAAAACTCACCTTACAGATGCAAGAGAAGCAATGTATTTTATCTATCGACCTCGGGAACACGCGTCCTCCCTCGTTATCGCAATTCTGCGAGGTACCTGCAACAGAAGAAATCTTATTGTGAATCTTCCAATTAATGCTCTACATACAAGATGTTGATAAGCGCCAATCAAACGACACGTAATTGCCTTTGAATCTGCTTTTTTCCTTCATAACATTACAACTATCCACTAAGCACTAGTTCAAATTAAATCTTCTGTCACTATTGAGGTCCGTTGGACTACCCGTATGGTGATGAATAATTTGGTACGTACATCCATCGAATTAGGAAATATCCAAATGTTAAATAACGACGTATTTTTCGAAAAAGCCGAGCAAAATGCGACGCAGATATTCTCATTCTCAGATTCGTAACTTTTATATCGATTCAATAACTCTCCTTTAAATTTTTTATTAGGTGTTTTGGAGCCAAAAAATTAATTTTGGTACTGCAAATTTGTCAAATGTTTTAAAACACATGATTTTCGAAATGACTGGATTTTTTGGTTTCGAAAAGTATTACGCATATTTTTTTGGAAGAATGAAGTAGGCGGAGTCATAATAGTTGCTAAATGATACTAAAGGAACGTCATCAAAGTTTAGCTCCAACTAATTGTTAGCAGTGATGAGAAAACGTCATGTTACGGTTTTCGTTAAGCGTTTTCGTTTTTGTTACGAACAATCTGAGTTCTCTGATTCGTTTGGTTACGTTATTTACAAAAAGTAGCGTTTTCGTTACGTTTAACGTTTTTTTTTTTTAGCTAAGTTTTCAACTTGAAAACGATAGCTATTAGAGCCTACGTGATTTGGGAAAGTGGTCGAGGGAGGGTGCGTTCTTCAAATTCTTGTGTTTCAAACCAATTGGGACTCTTCAGAGCACTGGTGCGCTAGTGTCGTGTTTAGATGTAAATGGTGTTATCAGTTCTGAAAACAGGGAATTTTAGCCGCCAGTAGAGGAATAACACAGTGAAATGTTTAAATTATTTGAAAATAAATCAAATAAATGAAATGAATAAATTAGGTTTGGCTAATTTAGTACTCATCTATCATTTTGGTTAATAAATGAGATTCTTTCGTCTAGTATTTATGATATTCGCGACAATTATATCACTTGTTAATAAAGTGCATGAAATAATCAATTTCTTTTGTAACAATAACACTGGAATTCAATTCATCTTCACAATTGATGAAAAAACAATCAATTATATTTAAAATAATTCAGTTCAGTACCAAATTATCAATCCATTACCAATAATGAAATTTTATCATACGTCATCAATGAATTGAAATACCCGTTTTCAGTAGTTCATCATTTTACTATCAGGTACCGACTCTTTCGCTGAAGGATCACAATTGAGTGGGTTCGTTTCATACCTGTACTTCTTCACTTTTGAAAATTTTACAGGAAGTGAAAAAAAAACGATGTGCCTGGTTATGAGTGTGATGAAAAGTAATATCATTATATTTGTGTAGAGGGCCTTCGATAAGTGTAAAAAAAAATTGAGTAGCGGTTTTACGTGTTACGAACGAATGTTTGATGGAGAATCCACCTGTGACTCCAACTCATGTGATTGGAGGTCAAATTAGCGTGATATTCCATCCAGTATTTTGTGTGAAGTGCATGGAAGTTAGTGATAAGACTAATAGGAGTTGCTCCATGAAGTGAACGAGTAATTTTGATGCAAAAGTTGGAGTCATCTGTAAACTCCTTATGAAGAAGTCCACAAATGATTGCAATCTCAACTTTAAGTGTCGTTTACACTGCGATAGATGTTCATTTTCTATTTATTTTTTATTTTTTTATTTTTATTTTCTTGTTTAGTCCTTACTGATTTGGCGATAGTGTAATACATAATAATTATTAGTATTAGGAGTAACTTTGTAGTCCCCTATCTTCTCCCCTAATGGGTATACGAAAAAAATTATAAGACCCTTTCTTATAGAGAATTTAATGAGAAATATTTTATTACTATACTACTTTTTCTCTAAAACGCGTTGTTCCAAAAAAAAAAATGCAAAAAAGTGAATTTAGGAGGCGTTCTTGTTACACATTTCATTTTTTTTGACCAACTTCCACCCCCTTCGGGGGTTGAAAATATTATCATGTTGTACCTTAGAGTACGAGCTAATTATGGAAAAAAATTCAGCCATGTACCCCCTCAAAAAAAAATTTTTACAATTTTTTGAAAATTTCAAAGCCTAAAAAATTCAAGAAAACTTATATAATGCCTATCAATAGTGAAATTTTCAAAATTTTTCATCCATCCCATCCAGAGTTAAAAAATATTGAATTTTCGACATATGGAGTCGATTTCTCAGGAAGGGGTGCGGGTGGGGGGTCAAAAATTTTTTTCGGGAGTTTTTTCATCGAGGGCAACATTTAAGACCACTTGTGACCGAATTTGGGTCAAGGGCCGTTTTCACTATCTATCAGGAGAGACCCTTTCTTCAATCATCAACCTAGAAAGGTCAAAATTTGTGTGTGAGGTTAGTTGATGACCTGAATATGACTTCTTGAATTTGGATCAAAATGGATTCAAAATGGCGGATCATAAAAATTCGAGTAGAGCTTGAGGGCCTCAAATTATTAAAAATGTAATTAATATGAACTCATATGATCATGATGTTGAAAGGGAAGAGGGATTATCGACCTCAAAATGTGGTGGGGTACACGAGAACGTCGAAAAGTTTTATTGCTGTGTCATATGATAAAATGAGCACAAATGAATAATTTTTCGAGCAAGTTTTGAGTCATGAAATTTTTCGAATCTTCCATATCTCCTCACCAAATCAACCTTGAAAGGGTGAACTTTGTGTGCGGGGGTTGGTTGGCGACCAAAATATGACAACTTGTCATTATAATTATGACAAAGCTATATAAAATTTTCGACATCTCGTGTACGCCCACCACATCTCATATTTATCGGGTAAGTGATTAGAGTTGTATAAAATGAGTGAAGTTGTTCAAATTATCTGCTACTCTTAATTTGGATATATTTTACTAGGAAAAATTCACGAATAATTTCATTAAAATTCAGGTCGTTGTACTAAGAAAGCTTTAAAATATTCTAAAAATTTATTTATCCACCTGTCAGACTATTTTATAACTATTATTTTTTATGTGGTAGCAATGACTCGTAGACGAAACGATGGAATAGCACGAGTCCCAATTAATGGTGATTACAAAGAAGCTATTTAAATATATTAAAATTATAACACAGTAAAATTTGATATTCCTTTTTTATCAATGTAACGTACCTATTATAAGCCTATTTCTGGGTGTAACGTGCTGAATATATTAGTTAAAAATTTTTTTAAATTTGAAGTAAAAAATTTGGCCTATTTGGTATCGAAGAAGGCAAAATAGCACCTATTTTGATATAAAAAAATTCTCAGAATTTTCCACATTCCTCAACAAATGCACTTGACCGTTACAACTGAATTGATTTACAGCGCTAAACATATAGTAATTTGAAAGACAGGTATATTGTTGGTAGACTAGTAATCCTTTAATTTGGTCGTGGAAACACTACCGCTCCTTTTAGTGGTATTATGTCTCCTGAAAAAAAAATGCATTATAGTCAAAAAAAAACGTCCGCATGCATTCCACTTGTACCTTTTCCCGCACCTATAGGCGAACATAAAAGTTCATTCATTTTTATCAAATCCCTCTACCCTATCGCGGTCGAGGTACAAATGACGGTGAATGGAAAAGCGAAGGGTTTCATTGAAAAATATTCCAGAACAGAAGAGGCAATTTCAACGAAAAGGATCCGCGTATACAACATACTTTGTTTTTCTTTTACCAGAATCGCGTTACCTTGTGTATTTTTTTTCGATACTGTGTTGGTTATTGGTATACGTTTCCGACCTTATTTTTTCGGTTATTGGCCATTGTCTAATTGAAATTCTACCATTATGCAGCCACCCCGCCGGAGGTAATAGGATGTAAATGGAAAACTCGTGTTTCTTGTCAACATCGAAGCATTTATTTATTTTTTACGGGACGACGGCAGTATAGCGCGGACTTATGTCGGAGATATTATACGGTTAACAGACCTTTGTCTACAAAAGATAAGAAAGAGCGATTTCGTATTAATTTTCTTCCACGCATAAGGTCGCTCTCGGCGTGTGGTTTTTTTGTGTTGCATTCGACGCAGAGGTTAATTATGTGCGCTAATGTGCTCGCTATGATTCCAAGAAATGGAGCGAAAGGGTTACCAATGGGAGAATGTAAATGATGCGTTAAATGACCAGCTCGAGTGTTCGGACGTAAGCGAAACACGACTGAATTTTAGCCAGTCCTTTTACCGAACATAAGAACGCGGTTTTTGAAACGCGAGATGCGAGTGTCATCGGCGAATTTACAAATTTACGACCATAATTTGCTAATGAGATATCGACTTGGACGAGTTTCAGTATCGAATTTTTTAAAAGCTCGATGCTCGATTAATCACCAGCCTCTGGAGAATGTCGACGTATTAGATGCTTATCTGATTTTTCTCTAACTGATCGAGCTGCTGGTGGACGCGAAAATAGTAATTTATCGCTCGCTCCAACGGGCCGTGTGAAAATGTTTTATTTTTCATCGTCGAGCCGGTTAGTACCAGAGGTCTGGTTGGATTGTGTTTCGGTCGCGTGGCCGGGTTGTAGTCGGTGGTTACGAATGCTTTTTTGGCGGCTGGTTTTTCGATCGCGGTGGTTGGAATAGAAGTTATTCGAGATTTCGGAAATTTTTAGTACTTTGTAAATTTGCATTTTACATTTTTTTTTTAATTTGATGAAGGAAAGGTCGTAAATGGTGATTTAATACACGAATCTTCTTGATTAATAATAGTGTTTAAAATTTTTCTCCATCTTAGTTCTTATTTCGGATGTTGAATAATTTTCCCGTTAATTTCTGTAATTATTTCTGAGGCAATGCTTTCATCATTAGATCACTCTTGCTTCGATAATAGAGGAATAACGATTTTTGCAGATACTAACGAAAATATTTTTCAAAAATTAATTTTCATAATTCCGGTAATTTTCGTAGCTGTGACCAATTAAATGATTAAAAAAGATTTAAAGAGAAAAGTATTCTTTAGTTGAAAATCCTATCATAAACTGGTGTTCTGCGTATGAGAAAATTCAGTTCAAATCTGAAAGGTTTTCAAAACTATTAAATGTATTTTTATTACATATATTTTGAAATATTCAAAGATCAGTGCCTAAGTTCTGAAATAAGTAGATATAACCAAACATTTATTGGCTGAATTTTTAATTAAGGACTATAGCTATTACAGTCCACTTAGTTAGGGAAGGAGGTAGAGGGAGGGTGGAATCTTCATATCTTTACTGATACGCATTATATCCATCGGGCGTAGCGCAAGCAGATATGGATAAAAATCATTGAAAATTTGTTGAGAAACTTTTTACGCAAGTACAAAAAAAATATTTTCTTTCGGATTTTTGATTCATTTCAAAATAACGGTTCAATCAAATTGTAAAAAGAAATGGAAAGCGATGAAATGGCCCTAAATTTTTGTTTATTATCTCATATGAAAGAGCAAGTGAAGAACATCAACATATCCAAATTTCAGCTTCCTCAATACACTCGGAGTGGAGTTAGACTAAAAAAGGCATTTGAAGGAGGTTCTGAGGGATGAAATTTCTCGAATCTTCCATCTCCCCATCAAATCAAACTGGGAAAGTCAAACTCTATACGTGAGGTGAGTTTGGAACCAGAATATGGCACTTTGAATTTGAGTCAAAATGAATACAAAATGGCGAATCGTAAAAATTTGAGGCTTGAGGAACCTCAAATAGCTCAAATTCCGTAAAGCTGTAGCATATGGTTTTACGAGGTGAGAAATTATGTTATATGCCAAATCCACTTTCATACATATTGCTGAGGGAAGAAGGGGGGGTGTCTTAGAAAGCTGCTGAGGGTAACAAAAGGTGGAAAATCGTTGATTATGGTGTCATATGACAAATGAGGTCAAGTGACTGACATATTGTTAACTTTTCGTGTAAATTTGGAGGGGAGTTGAAGCAAAAAACGACTTTTGAGGGGAAATAGAATAAGAAATTTCACGAATCGTCCACATTAGCTCATCAAATCGACCTAGAAAGGTGAAATTTCATATTTGAATTTGGATCAAAACGAATATAATGGGAATGGTCAAAATTTGAACAAGGCTCAAGGAGCCTTAGATTCGTAAATTTGAAAAGCATTGTGGTGGGTAAGAAATATCACGTATCCTAAATTCAGCTTCTTAGCTGGTTTTGAAAAAGATGATAGGGGGATTTCAGGTTCCGTTCTCAGTGTAGCCTCTACAGCAATGTTATCTGCGAACATAAATATGCTCCAATTAAAAGCTAGTAATGTAGCTTAGCTGGTTTTTTTTTTAACAGATTAAATAAGAAATTGTTTTCAGTGTTCTAATTCTCAAGCATTAGCACAGTGTGTATGTGTAATCCAAAAAATGAATAGCAATTAGAGTCGAACTTCGATTATTTGACGTAATTGGGGAATGAGGTCCGTCAAATAACTGAAATGTCAAATGATACGAGAATTTTTTTTAAATGTTTTTTATTGGGAAAAAGGTAAGTAAAATATTTTAAAAAACCTCACATTATATGTATATCTACTGGAGTAATTTTTTTTTTAAAATTAAAAATAGGTAAGTACATACATAAAAGAAACAATATTTTTTAAAATCAGTCCTTAAATTATTATTTTTCTTTAAATCAATGATCGGACGTATGGGCGTCATCTACGTATTCGAATTTCGTCAAAGCGATAAGGTTTCATGCGTCAAATGAAACGAAGAATCGTCAAATAATTGAGGTGTCAAATAATGAGCGTCAAATAATTGAGGTTCTGCTGTAATTATAAAATTAAGAAGTTGAATCGATAAATAAAATTTACAAAATTATACGAAAAAAATGTAATATGGATTTCAGAATGAAGAAATATTGGGAAACTTGTCTTATTACTTGTAAGGCTCTTCACTCACAAGTCATGTAGTTGTTTAACAGCATAATATATCCATGGCCGACTTGAAATGGCCGTGGTGTATCCATCATCCTATCTATAGACTTATTGCATCATTCATGGCGTCATCTAATACGTTATCCGTCCGTATCGCTATTCTCATTAGGTCATTATTCAAAGTACAATTTGTGTTAATATTCATATTTTTGAAAATCTTTGAAATGTTCACTTCATTTCAGAGGAAGTGGATGCTAAAAATCAGTAATGGGAAAACATATAACGAAACTAAACGATTTTTAGTTGAGCTTTCAACTTAAAAACGATAGCTTCAGCTCTACCGCATGAAATACTACCCGACTGGGAACCGTTGGTGGGATTACTTCCAGCCAGGTAGGGGCACCTTGGCGATCAGCCTATATCTTTCGCGGAAGTTTCCCCAATGTGCTGGTTTGCATACCAAGTGCCCTCCTCGGAAGTTCAGCTATTTCTCTCAAAACTTGAAAGTGGTTCTTCTTACAAATGCGAAAAAGGTACTTTTTTGTTTTTCCGATTAACTTCAAAATGGCGGATCACTCGAATTTTGAGGGGTCTGGAGAAATGGGAAATGGCTCAAATTTTCGTTTTTGATCTCATATGATAGAGTGAGTCACGGTCACCAACATATCCAAATTTCAGCTTCCTAAGTGCATTTTGAGGTGAATTGGAGCGAAAACCGGTTTTTTAAGGAAGTTTTGAGTCATAAAATTTCTTGAATCTTCCAAATCTCTTCACCAAATCAACTTAGAAAGATCAAACTTTGTGTGTGAGGTTAGTTAGTGACCTGAATATGGCCTCTTGAATTTGGATCAAAATGGATTCATAATGGCGGATTATCAAAATTTGAGTAGAGCTTGAGAGCCTCAAATTGGTAAAAATGTAATTAATATGAACTCATATGATTATGATGTTGGAGGAAGAAGGGGGTTAATCGATCTCAAAATGTGGTGGGATACACAAGATGTCGAAAATTTTTATTGCGGTTTCATATGAGAAAACAACCCAAAGTGACTAAACTATTCTGATTTTTCCTTCCATGTGAATTTGGAGGGGAGTTGAGCAAAATCGGCTTTTGGAGGGGAAATTACTACAGAAAATTTCATGAGGTGATAAAAAAATAACCGCTTCAATTTGGATCAAAATGGATCTAAAATGGCGAATCGTTAAAATTTGAAGATAACTTGAAGAGCTTCAGATGTTGAAGCGGTAAAGTAGGGGTTTTCAGACTTAGTGGTGGAAGCTGCTTGTAGGCATGAAGGAGCTGGTAGTATGAATTGCAAACCTGAACAAGTTTGAATTGAAAACTCAGCTCTAGTAATGCGGCATGCCTGCTTACGTTTTTTTTTCTCTAATATTTCTTTTTTTAAAAAAATTATAATTTTCAACAAATTACAATTCTCTCATAGTTCTAAATTATGTTCGTGATTATGTCGGAAATTTGCGTCACCGTTAGTCATTGGGTTTACCGGTACAATGTGAAAATAATTTTTCATGACGAAGGGAGAGGCGAAGAGAGATTGATATCGCTTTTGGTTCTTCCCAAAAAATCAGTATTTTATCTCGAGTATTGCATTACTTGAAAACATAAATTATCCGAACTAAATACGTACTTTTATTCAATTTTTTCTACATTTCGGCATCTATACTAGTTTTTGAAGCGCGTTCTATCTGTAAATCGATTGAAGCTTGAATTTTTATGATTTCTATCTCTCCGGGAGATGCATATATGTATCATGTATGTTCAAAAAATTATTTCAACAAGAATATGAAAAATGCACAAAAATTTTGAAATTTTTAGCGAGCATTTATTTTTTACTTGAATAAAAATATGTATTTAGTTCGGATAATTTATGTTTTCAAGTAATGCAGTACTCGAGATAAAATACTGATTTTTTGGGAAGAACCAGAAGCGATATCAATCTCTCTTCGCCTCTCCCTTCGTCATGAAAAATTATTTTCACATTGTACCGGTAAACCCAATGACTAACGGTGACGCAAATTTCCGACATAATCACGAAATTCTTGTAAAATTAAAAAAACCTACTTGGGTCATCGATTAAATAATAAAGGTTGAAAGTTCAACCATAATAAAAGTTATCACCGATGATACCGAAAAAGTAATTTCCGATTTAAAAAGCTTCAGAGCGTGCAATTTATATTTCGCAGCGGACTTCTACAAATGTCACATCTATTCACCACTCCACGAAGTAACGCACCAGTATACGCAATACTTGAGATTTTGAGAAATAAATTTCGTTCACTCACACAAATGAATTATTAATATTCGTAAGTGCCACGAAAATGGTTTATTCCCTCGTATTCGTTACAGTCGATTCTCCTTCAATGAAAATCTTTCATCTCATAATCTCATACTGGCGCGTTGACTTCATACCATGGACGCTCTCCTAAACCTTTCGATTACAGCTAAAACTCATTTTACGATCGGCATAACGAGTGGTCTGTAGAGGGGTCGCGATTTACGATTATTCGCGCCAAATTTTCACCCTCAATGAGCGCTCGTAAACGAGACTTTATCGCCTTACGGTCGGCGATATGAATCGAGCTCGTTTCCCGAAACTAATCACTTAGAAGTCGGACGACAAGCGCGACCCAACCAGAAGTCGGTATCGCCGACAAAAGCATCCATCGGACAGACAAAAATAAACAATCTCTCGCAGCGAAAAAAAACAAAAGGAATAAATCTTATGGCGATTGTTATATTCTCGTTATCGAACCGACGCGCAGGGAATTTAGTGAAAAGAAAACATTAAAGACCACCAGGTAAGCAGAAGGTTAATACGGGCCGGGCGCGGTACGCATCAGAGTCCGATTCTCGAGCCGAGCGGGAGACATAGTTATTTAATTGAGACACAAGTTCCGCCCTCGTGCCGGAGCTTCGGGGGCCACGGCCTTGCGACGGTTGAAAATTGATAATGCGGTAGGTCCTGGGCTGCGTCTTCGGCTTTTCAAAGTCCTCGTTCATTCGGTCATCAATGCCGATATAAATTATCTCTCAACTAGACCGCGTTCCTCGAAAACCAACTCGTCACCGCGCGCCTTAGTAATTTCACAACGCCGAAATCGTACTCCTCTCCGCCACTCTTCAATTATCCCCCACCCTCTTCAACTAAATCACGATGTCATTCCGAAGGTCCGGAAATCTTCGTCAAAATTACCGTCAACAGTTGTGTAATTAACATCAGTACCGTGAAAACGGCTGACCACGTTCTGGCTCGCGTGAACACTCCGACTGTCTGGTCCGAGACCAATTCTAGCACCGTCGATCCGAGCCTCCAGAGGGATGCTCTTATAAATTACATAGTAGGTGCAGCTAGACGCGCGAGCCACATCTCGTGGGAATCCACCAGCGTCGAAAATTTCCAATTTTCAGCTATTTTTCCGACCTCTCTCCTCCGTCCCTATAATCATATACCAGAGGTCGTGCTCGCTGACATCGTAGAACCGTATTAAATCACAGGTTTATAGACGTATAAATCGCCTCGAACGAATTCGATCATTCTTCGACGCGTCGAACTACACTCGTCCTCCCCCGGTGCCAGTATAATTACGCAACCTTGGGAAAAAGTCTCACATTCGTAAAATATATAGCTAACGACATAACCGGCGGAAGAGCCGATAAACTCTCGCCTTCCGACGTCCCTGCACAACGTAGAATTTTCTTAGCCATTAAATTACCACGGATCGCGGGCCCCGACGAAATTTCTTCGTCGAAAAAAACTACACACGAAGACGATCCGACAATCGGTCGTTTTTCACTTTATTTCATATACGTGTATAAATCAGCACCACGTATAGAGCAGTGCTTCTCAACATACGTGCTGCTAATGGTCCGTGTTCATCAGTCAATTAGTCGTTTACATGTTACCGAAATAATAACCGACACGAACTACATTGTTATACCAGATCATCAGCATTAATTACCTGTTCTGCCGATCATTATGTATAGTAGATGAGCGGACGTACGCTATAAATTACTTATACCCACCGCGCGCTTTCACAATAATGTAATTGTTTACAATAGCATAACTGCTGCTGCTACTTAATACACGCTGGAGCGCGGTTGGCCGACCATGCACGTTGCCACAAGGTATGGAGGCACTCGCCAGCCAATAGACGAGTGAATAATTAACCATTGTTAGGGAAATATAATTAAAGCGTCCGGCCATTTTGTAAATGTAGTGAATAGGAACGCGATCGAGATGACCAATCGATAGTGAAATAATTAACGATCGTCGAGCCACTTAGGAAAATACAAAGTACCGGTACACTACCTGTTAACATATTCTCGTGCGAATTCGATGATTGAATCTTTTCGGCGTAAAGTTTTGTTGGCTTCGAATATCCTTTATTCAAATTTTTAACTGCAAACAAACAAAAAAACGAAAAAACAACTCGCGTTAATTTTACCTTGCCAAGCTATAATCAACACGCATGCAAAATTTACACGTTACATAAAATCACACGGGGTAAACATTTCACAGCTATTTCTCGAACACAGGGCAGCAGTAAATCTGAACATATGGGAGTGCACAGTCACAATATATTTGCTAACAAATCATCAAGTCTCGATCAAGTTGAACATTTATTATCCGATCTAAGTGATTATCTAATCGATCTTTCATCATTACTTTCTTTACCTCGTTACTAATCAATACCGATTTCCTAATTGCTTGGAAACATAATCATCAAGGGCCGATTAAACTCAAAACTTATTACTTGACAACTAATGTCTAGTTACTTATATGATTCTCTAATTATTTATCTGATAATCAATTGTCTGATTCAGCACCTAATCATTAGTCATTTTCCTATAATGCCTCAACTCATTACTAATTAATGACATTGTCTTAATTGACTCATACATAATCATCAAGCATTGAAGAAGTTCAAAACTTATTACTAAATCTAACGGATCACTAGTTTCAAATTACTTATGTGAAAATCAATTCACTGATTTTATCATCCAATCATTACTAACTTTCCTATAATTCTTCATCTCATCACTAATTAAAACAGATTTCCTACAAAATAATCATCAAGGGTCGATTAAATTCAAAACTTATTACCTGATCCAACTTATATCAGATTACTTATGTAATTCTCTAATTGCTAATCTGGTGATCATTTCACTAATTTATCGCGCAATCATTAGTAATTTTCCCACAGTTCTTCATTTCATTATTGAATTGTGACATGTGATCAAAAGTTTTAATCAAGGTGATACTCACATTATCTGATCCAACTAATAACTACTTAATTAACCATCTGATCTCTTAATCATCTATTTCGCAATTAATTTTTTGTTCCATAACCCAATCATTAGTAATTTTACTACGAATTCTCATTTTAATGTTAATCATTATCCATTTCCTAATTAGTGACTCAAACATAATCACCAAAAGCCGATCAAGTTTCGAATTTATTCTCCAATTGAGTAATAACCAGTAACTCAAATGACCATTTGATTATTGTTTACCTTGCAATCAAGTTTCTAATGTATCATTTTATTACTAGTCATTTCTCATCTCATTCTAACAGATACGAATTTCTTACATAATGTCCCGATCAAGCTAAAAACTTTTTATTAAATCTAATTGACATAAGTTACTCTCTGATCACCCAACTGATCCCTCATTCATTAGGTTATTTTTTATTGAAATTCTTCTCACCAATAATCAATACCAATTTCATCAAGCTTGAATTATATTCAAAGCTTATCATCTGATATTTGCATAGCAACTAATTTTCTAATTCATCATCTCATCATTAGTAACTCTTCTATAATTTTCATCTCATTACTAATGAATGACAATGCCCTAATTTACTCAAACATAATCATTAAGCGTCTCGCAAGTTTAAAATTTATCTAGTTACTCATCTGATTTCCAACTGTTTATCTGGCAACCAATTTTCCAATTCATCATTCAATCATTAGTAACTTTCTTACGATTACATATCTATTATTAGTGAATACTAATTCCCTAATTAACTCAGTAACAATAATTAGATCTCAGTTAAGCTCAAAACTTCTTATGTAGATGACCATCAGTTACTCATCAGATCGTTCCAATGATCATTCAGTCATTAGTAATTTTCATTACAATCTTTCATTTCATAACTAATCAGTAATTATTATTGATATCCGAGCTAACTTGACAGCAAACATTGAATTTCAATAAAGTTTAAGACTTATTACTTGATGTTAGTTATAACTGGTCACCTAAATGATCCATTTACCATCGAACACTCACTTTCCTAATTTATCGTCTTATCATTAGTAATTTTCCTATAATTCCTTCTCTTATTACTAATCAGTGATAACGTCTTAATTGACTCAAATGCAACCATCAAGTATTAGAAGAGTTCAGAACTTACAACAGAATCCAAATGATCACTAGTTTCGAATTACTTATCTGATAATCAATTCCTGATTTATCATCCATTCATTACTAACTTTCCTTTAACTGTCTATCTCATTACTAATTAATACTGATTTCCTCCTTGGTTCAAACATAATCATCAAGAATCGATCAAATTCAAAACTTACTGCCTGATCGAACTGATGTTTAGTTACTTGCGTGATTCTCTAATTATTTATCAGACAATAAATTTTCTGATTTACCTTATAACATTAGTAATTTTCCTATAATTCCTCATTTCATTACTAATGAATGGCATTGTCTAGATTGACTCAAACATAATCATCAAGCATCGAATAAGTTCAACACATATTACTAAATCCAACTGATCAACAGTCTACAATTGTTTATTTGACAATTAATTCACTGATTCATAGTCTAATCATTAATAACTTTCCTATAATTCTTTATCTCATCACTAATTAAAACGAATTCCCTACTTGGTTAAACATAATCATCAAGGATCAATGAAATTTAAAACTTATCAACTGATCCAATTGATATCTAGTTACTCACGTGATTATTTCTTGATTATATCATTACTAAGAAACTTTTTCTCATTATTTTATTGATCTATTATTTTTTACCTAACTTACCGTGTAATGATTTACTGACTCTTACAATGATTTATCAGACAATTTATGGAAAAGCTTCAATTCGAACAAATAATATTAATGTTATGGTACACAACTACACATTCATGTTGGTTAATATATTTTGTAGTCTATTTACTTCTATTGACAACGTTACTGTCAATGTTTCAAAATTCTACAAAATTTAAGAAATCATTAATAATTGTTTTTATTTCTTCGATGAAGTAATAATGTATGAAAAGAGAAAAAAAATTTAAAAATTGGAAAAAAGATGTTACAACTAAAAGATGTTCAGAAATAACAAGCTGACAGAAAATCAAAAATGACTGAAAAAATTTTAGAAAAAAAAACTGATTCCAAAATTTTTATTAGTAATTTGTTTATTACACTGGAAGGACTGAAAACTTTTACAATAACATTTCCCCTCTTCCTTAAAAGTTTAAAATTCATTTTCATACTTGCGGGAGGAAAGCGCTACTTACCTCACGCTCGCTAATCGCTCGGGTCTCAAACGAGCGCTTTCTCCCGTAATTAGGAAAGATTTCGTTCACTACTTGGGAGAAAAATTGATTTTAGACTCGTGTGACTCATCATCCTCGCTTTGCTCGATGACAAACCTCAGACTAGTCAAGAATCACTTTTACCTCCCTAGTTGTGAAATATATGTGTACTATTTTGTTCTAGGCTTAATCAAGGCTCTGACTTCCTTAATTTGGGAGTTATATTTCGAAGTATGTAGACTGTAGAGTATAGAGACAGGGGATAGCTGTAGGCGAGTTTCCTAATTTATTCATGAGTCCTTACTCACTTATAAGTTTGCTAAAATTTCAGGCATGAACTAACTGTGGTACTAGGACGCCATTATGCTTCTGTAATGTTTCAACTTTTTTATGAAGTCATTTGCGCAAAATTGAATTATTTACGACCAAACGTGATTTTACAAGACGACCAAGGGCACCAATCTCTTCTGAGTCAATCTCTCCACCAAATTTCTCCCACATCGATCACAAATTAATTACTTTCGTGATCGCATATAATCCATGGAATATCGATCGTATCATCGTTAAAACAAATACATCAACCAAAAACGGCGATTTTCCTTACCAAATCCAAGATGAAAACCAAATCTCGCGAATTCATCTCCTAATTCTACTATAAACCGAAAAACTGCACCTTTATCATCACCATCTCCAATAAACAATCGAGCTCGTAAATCGTACGCAGACATGTTCACCGTCGGCTACCAAATTATAAATATCTATTCAACGCAACCGCCACTCCCTCATCGTTCAACATCTTCATAAGCCCTCTCGATCACACGAAACAGGTCAAAGGGGATACGCGTACACAAAGGTTAGCAAATTAATGCCATATAGCTTTCCTCGATAACATCTTCGCGCGTGTACCGCCACCGTTGGTCCACAAAACAAACCGTATTAATTAAGAGGGCGCCTTCAATTATCCCCTATCGGTTGGTTAGTGACCACCGTGTATACGATGAAACCAATTGTTCGAAGAGCAGCGCATGTAAAGGACAAGTGAATTATCTGCGTTTACGGGACCAAAGTACACGAAAAAAATCCTCCGTGATAGATTAGTAGAATGAAAGATGAAGACAAGAATACATTATACATTATAAGTAGTTTAGGAATAGAAAAAAAAAAAGGTGGACCAGGTAACGTTAACGTAGAACGGGGTACTTTTAAAACACACAACATTACACGACCCACCAGGTGGACTCTGGGATGAGTTAATATTTGGATAGGATTGTCTTATGCGGCTGGCGAGTTTTCGGCTGCTTTTTTCCGTATGATCGGTCGGTAACATGTTTAAAAAAAAAAGACTTCTAAAACAATAAAACATGTCACTTAAAAATGTTTAGACATGTTTTATGATTATATCTACCGTATAGCGTGCAGAGGTTAAAAATGTTTATTTGTCCGCGTCTCGTGCGTATACCTGCGAGTATATAGTAAACGTATAAGATGATAGTATTAATGGAACGCAACGGTCTAGCGCTCGGAGATCCGGTTCTGTGATAATTCACAAATAAGACAGCCCGGAGAAAACTTGTTTACTGATTTTTATTAGATCCGATCGTGCACCGAGCATTTAGAAATTGATTTTGACTTCTGTAGAACAATGTGTCTTTTCACGTTGCCTATTTACATCTTCATTATACAATGTCTATAGCACGAGTGTTGGCAAAAAAAAAAATGTAGAAAACTAGCACGTATCACATATGTACAATAGCACAATGAAAGAAAAAAACACCTTTACATTCGCCTCATTTCCATCTTCTTACCACCCTCCACGACGATTCGCTAAGGCCAATAATTACCGGTCCTAAAATCCATACTTCCTAAAGACAGCATCATCGAACTTTCACTCGACACTGGAATACAAGAGGCAACTACCACAAAGTACACCAGCACCTATGCTCCACAAATGCATCCTTATGAACATTAAGATCATCACTATTAGGTACATCAGTGATCTACAACATTACCATATTCAAAGAAATCACCACTGCGACATCTTTAAGGAACAACTGTCACAAAGGTACAAAAATCTAACGTTCGAACCATCCAGCCGTAAAATCGGATGGTCGACATGAATAAAAAATACACCGTAGACCTCGCATTCCGAGTATCCCGCAGGAACAAACCGATGCGTTCAATTAACCGGTCATACGTGCGAGGAAGCTAAGTCACGTGTAACAAATGATAATTTTATTGATTACTATCATTAAGTACTAGTCCGAGTGCGGTTTCGCACTCGCAAAATCGTTACCAAGTCGGCTTCGTACTTTAAAATTTAAAACGCGTGCTAATCAACGGCCATGACCGCCATACATTTCACCTGTTACTACCACCGTGATGTCGGCCAGTCGTAAATTCAACTCTAACTTTTCTCTCCTTGGACGAGCCATAAATGGGGAAAACTTTCGAGACGCCCTCGCCCACAATCGTTTGCGTTCTGCGTCATAAACGAAGGGAAAAAAATTCGCCCAAGTTATCTAAATCATTTTTAATGCTGATATACGAGCGTTATGAATTTTGATGCTTGAGTTATGTTTACCAATACGTATACACTCGGAGATTAAATTTTTATTCGTTTTTTTCGTAAATACGTAAATTTATATGGAAAGTCGAGCAGCCGCGAATAAACTTATGTGAGCTTTTGTATAATAAAAACGATCGAATATAACAACGTAGGCTGGCTGGGATTTATCTAACTACCGTTCAAATATACCAACGAGGACGTTTAAATTCGAAGCTTTTTTAAATTATTGTTATTGCCGAATTCAAGGGCTTTCTCAAATAAATAAATATACATATACATGATTACCCAAAGAATATGAATTTTAAAATGGGTAATTTATAGACACGCTGAAGGTCGAGGAGGTATGGGTCGCTGGAGAATAAATTCAGATCCAGTTTTATCCAGGGATATTACATTGGATTTAATAATGGATCTAATTAGTACGATATCAGACACAACTTTATAACGTTGAATTAACTTTTATTTTCAAATTTGATGTTGCAGAACAAAAATGTTGAATAAGACGAATGAGACAAAACTACTGAACAAAAAGTCTCGGTAATTAAAAACGCCAGTATAGATAATAATAATAAAAAAATAATAATAAATAAATAAATAAATAAATGAAAAACGTAAGCAGCCATGCCTCATTACTGGAGCTGAGTTTTCAACTGGGGCTTGTTCAGGTTTGTAAATTACATTGTTAACCAAGCATGTGTACAGGTCGTACCCAATACCAAGTCTGCAAAATCCTACCCTATCCCAAGTCTGAAAACTCCTACTTTATCCCTTCCAAAATCATTTGGGAAGTTAAATTTAAAACATGTAGGATTTCTTATCAGCAATAATTATATGAGCTCAAATTTTAAAACCAGAGGTTCCTCAAGTCATCTTTAAATTTCAACGATTCGCCATTTTGGATTCATTTTGAGGTCATATTCTGGTCATCAACTAACTCTGCATACAAAATTTGACGTTTCTAGATCGATTTGACTAAGTGATACGGAAGATTCATGAAATTTCCTGTAGTGATTTCCCCTCCAAAAGCCGATTTTACTCTAACCCGCCTCCAAATTCACTTGGGAAGGAAAAATAGTCACTTGTGTTCATTTTATCGTACGACGCTATAATAAAAAATTTTTGACCTTCTGCGTGCTCCCGCCACATTTTCAGGTCGATAACACCACCTTCTCCCCTTCAACACCATGTATGGAGGAGAATTGGGGATCTAGTATGCGTCTTATCGTTAATAATCATACGAGTTCATGTTAATTACATTTTTACCAATTTGAAGCTCCTCAGGCTCTATTCAAATTTTGATGATCCGCATTTTGGGTCCATTTTACCCTAAATTCAAGAGGTCATATTATGGTCATCAACTAAGCTTATATACAAAGTTTGATCTTTTTAGGTTGGTTTGGTGACGAGATATGGAAAGTACAAGAAATTTTATGACTCAAAACTTCCTCAAAAATATGTTTTTCACTTTTAACTCCCCTCAAAATGCATTTAGGAAGCTGGAATTTGGGTATGTTGGTGTCCGTGACTCACTCTTTCATATGAGATCAAAAACGAAAAGTTTGAGTTATTTACACTTTCTCCAGCTCACCTCAAAATTTAAGTGATCCGCCATTTTGAGTTGTATCGAAAAAAACAAAAAAGCATCTTTTTCACATTTTTTAAAAGAGTCTCTCACCAAATTTTGAGATAATTTTATGATATACGCCGGCGCAACGCGTCGGGAAAAAAGTTCGACATCAGTAAGATAATTACAGATGGTCTGAAAGGCAATGATTTGAAGATCCCACCTTCCCCCGACCCTCTCCTTCACAAATCAGGTAGGCTGTAATAGCTGTTGTTTTCAAGTTAGAAACTCAACTAAAAAAATTTAAACCAAATTATATCAAAAATTTTTCATTAGAAAAATATTAGGATAGGTTGAATTTGTTTTACTTTTTTTTTTAGTGATGGGAGGTAGGTCACAAATAGGACATTACTGGAGCTGAGTTTTTGATTGCAGCTGGTTTAATGTTCTGCATATAATGCTGCAAACTCCATGCCCAGTACAGAGCACGAAAATCCCCACCACATAAGAAATTGAATTCATGATATATAATCATAAAATCTCATATCTTGAAAATTTCAGCTATTTGAGTTCCTTTAAGCCTCCCTCAGATGTTCACGATCTGCCAATTTGTATCTATTTTGACCCAAATTTAAAGTATCATATTCTGTTCATTACCTAATCCTACATACGAAGTTTGACCTTTTTAAGTCGTTTCAATGAGGAGATAAGGGCTATTGATTTTCCCTCCAAAAGCCATTTTTTACTCTCACTCTTTAAAAATTCAGGAGGCTAAAAATGGTATAAAGTAGTCACTTAGAATCACTTTATTATATTAAAGTACAATCAATGTTTTTCACTTTTCATTTACTACTACAATAATCCCACCCCACCCCCACCCCAACCACACGTGTGAAGGTGGATTTAGCTTATAATATAATTCTCACGTTGAGAAATTATATGAGTCCACATTCATCAAGGTTGAGCCATCTGAAGCTCCTCAAGTCGTCCTCAAATTCTGACGATTCGCCATTTTGGATCTATTTTGACTGAGAATCGAAGGATCATATTTCGGTTCCAAGCGAACGCCATATATAAAGTTAAACTTTTCTAGATTTATTTAGCAAGGAGATATGAAAGATTCAAGAATTAACTATATTTCTCATAACCTAATCAAAAAAAATGTTTTTTGGTCTAACTCCATTCAAAATGGAGTTATGAGGCTGAACTTAAGAAATACTACTTTCCTTGAGTTATTGTTTCATATGAGAGTGAAAAAGAAAAATTTTAGATATTTTCGCCTCGTTCAACCTCCCTCAAAATTCGAATGAGCCGCCATTTTGAGTCGAATTGGATATTCAAAAGAAGTGGTTTTGCTTCTTTTTACGAAGACTTTATCACCAAATTTTCGGTAATTGTCATGTAAAACCCACATGCATAATGGAAGAGGAATGGTTGTGAAAATATACGACATATCATATACCTAGTTGGACATTTGTCATAATTTATGATTGCAATATGAAGACATCATTCTTTCCCACCTTCTCTTCCTAAATCAGGTAGGCTGTAATAGCTATCATTTTCAATTAAAAACTCACCTAAAAAATTATAACAATAATATCTGAAAATTATCATAAATTCATTATTAATACCAGTATTTCATCTCTATTCTAGTCTGACCTTAATTTCTAAAATTAGACACAAGTTGGTAAACAAAAATAATTAAAAAAACACCACGTTGTTTCCCCACAATAAGATTCTAAACTCTAAAGCTAATAAACAAAAATATTCCCTTCATTAATGACTCCGGACTATTGAATTTATACGAGTACAAGCTCGCATCGATACCGAAGCTCGTCTAATCCTCGTAATTAATACCCACGTAAATTAAAAACCACAATAATGCAACGCAAAATCATCCCACAGTTCGATAATCGATTAATCACTACTCGCTGACACGTCGTTTAGGTTTAGAACAAAAACTGCACTTATCTAATGAAGTCACGTCGATGATTTATCGATGCTAGGGAGCGCGGCCCGCTTTACAATCGAAGGGTGCGACAGTCCATCTCGAAATTCAACTCGCCCCATCAGCACCGCGTTCCTTTGTATAACAGATAAATCTTCAACCGCGATAACACGATCGGCCGCTCGTGTCGGTTACACGAAAGCGCAAAGCCTTCGCCGATTACAGTAGTCGGTATTCAACGGAAAAAATTCAATTAATCGTCGCGAATTCTTTTCCACTATATTTATTGCGATACGCTTCCGGGCATCGGTCGTAATCGCCAGTCATTGTCTTTGGTATGGCTGAAACCGCGTTCTTGTCCGATTAATGGACGCTCTGCGGCGATAATCGTTACAACACTCGTTTTTCTGGCTGATCAAAAATTCGCCAAATCAGCGTGAAATTTATCGATCATCTTTCCTTAATGAGGCGCTCCAATCGGAACAGAAGTCGTTGCAGATCGACCGGCCGAGTCTAATTTATGTGTAAATTTCACAATCTTCGGTCATTAACGATTTTGTTTCTACGTTGGAATTTCGAATCGTCGATTAGATCGCCTAATCGTAGTTTTGATTTACGATTTCCAATACTCATACGTCAACGTGGATTATACTAGGCATTAGCTCGATTGAAATTTTTAATGAGATTTTTCACGCGCCTCTATCCGCGACGCTTTCGTCCCATCCACCAGCCCCGAGGATAGTATTCATTTACCGGTGCTCCGCTATTACATTTTTCGTCAATTTTCAAACGAATCGTGAATTCTTTATTTTCCTCGTCGAATCAAATTCTTACAACAGATTACAACTATTTACAAATCTAAGCCTTCGAGTGTTGGAAGTCGATCGCGAACCGCCAACGACCGGTACCAAAAGTATGCGAACCGTCAAAAAAGTATACACCCGAACGCATAAATTACCTTCCGAATATTTGTCTCATTAATACGTCGAAACATGTATTTCGTATCAACACACCGAGAACCAGTTTACGAAATGCGATGACGTCCGAAACACCGCCGTAGATTAAAGTCCTGCTTATTTAAATACGTGTCATACCGTAATAATCGAAACGATAAAACACCACCATTTTGAATACATAAAAATACTCGCAGCATATTCTGGTCGAATCTGGGATGCGCTATATAAGTTTGGAAATTTTTTCACCTGCGGAGGGGGCACTTCATCTAGAATGCGTTTCCAAACCGACGCATCGCCTTTCCGCGAGAAACTTGTTGGTTGAGTTTGCAATGGAAATCGAAGCTATTACAGCATACTTGGTATGGTACAGGAGAGGATAAGGAAAGGATACGGATGTCAAGAGATCAAGAGATTAAAACTGCATCATCTGTAAGTCCGAACTCGTCCCCATCAAAAATTCAGCTCCAGTTATGCAACATTGCTATTTACTGCTTTTTAGTTGAGTTTATTTAGACGTACAAAAATAATAACAATATTCTTTACTTTTTTTACTTTTTTTTTATAATCGTAATTAATAAACATTTTTTTTTTTTTTTATTAATCTTATTATTATTATTATTGCCGTATATATTTTTCTTCGGATATTCACGATGTCAAATATTTTTACAGAAGCTGAAATCTATACTCATATCGTTTACAATGAACTCAAATATTAAGGAAGCTTGAAAGATTCTCAAAGTCTTAAATTTTACGATATTGGTATCATACGATAAAGTAAAAATAACATGCCATCATAATCATATTTTAGTTTCCAAGTAAATTTGGAAGTATGCTTAAGTTAAAAACACAGAGTAATATACTGATCAAATCTGATTTAAAAAAAGAAAAAAAAAGCAGAATAATTTGATGAAATTCCACCCGACTTGATCAAATAATCAATTGCATAAATTTGATGAGACTAGATTCCATTTCATCAAATTAAATAACTTCCTAGTCTAATTCAATTGGATTCAAGTTTCAAAACCAGATACAAGTTTTGACAAGATCAAATTTGATATAATAATTTTTGCAGTGATATCAAGTAGGATATAAAATGAGATGCATCTATATGAAATCAAACAAAAGATACAATTTAATAACAATGGATCAACTTTTTTACCAAATTTGACCTGGTCAAAATTAGAACAAAATTTGATCTAGTTGAAATTCGTATAAAATTTGATCAGACTAAAATTTGAATCATATTTGATTTAGTCGAGAACTTGGACAAAATTTTATCCAGTCAAAATTTGTATAAAATTTTATCTAGTCGACATTTGAAAAACATTTAATTTAGTGAAAACTTGGATAGAATTTGATTTATCAGAATTTGCATAAAATTTGATCTGGTTAAAATTCAGATGAAATTTAATGTGGCTGAACTTTGAATCAAATTTGGTTTGGACAAAACTTGGATAAAATTTGATCTTGTTGAAATTTAGATACAATTTGATTCATACAAAAATTTGCATAAAATTTGATTCATTTAAAATTTGGAGGAAATTTCATTTGGCCAAAATTTTGATAAAATTTCATCAGGTCAAAACTTGGATAGAATTTGATTTGGTCAAAATTTAAGGAAAATATTTGGATTAAATTTAATGTAGTTGAAATTTAAATAAAATGTAATCTAGTCGACATTTGAATAAAATTTCATTTTGTCAAAACTTGAATAGAATTTGATTGGTCAAAATTTGTATAAAATTTAATTCAGTCGAAATTTGAATAAAATTTGATCTCGTTAAAATTTAGATGAAATTTGATATGGCTGAAATGTGAATCAAATTTGATTCATACAAAAATTTGCATAAAATTTGATTCATTTAAAATTTGGAGGAAATTTCATTTGGCCAAAATTTTGATAAAATTTCATCAGGTCAAAACTAGGATAGAATTTGATTTGGTCAAAATTTAAGGAAAATATTTGGATCAAATTTAATTTAGCTGAAATTTAAATAAAATGTAATCTAGTCGACATTTGAATAAAATTTCATTTTGTCAAAATTTGTATAAAATTTAATTCATTCAAAATTTGGATGAAATTTCATTTGGCCAAAATTTTGATAAAATTTTATCAGGTCAAAACTTGGATAGAATTTGATTTGGTTAAAATTTAAACACAATTTGGATAAAATTTGATCTAGCTAAAATACGAAAAAAATTTTAATGAAATTCGATTTAGTAAAAACTTAGATAAAATTTGATCTGTTCAAAATTTGAATCAAATTAGATCTTTTTGATTTGGTTCATCGAGTTTTACCATGTTTGTTCAAATTATACTTGGTCATTTTGTTAATGAACTTTCATCCAATATTATTTGATAGAATAAATTTTGATCTAGTATGATGCATTCCTTCATTTTTGTGAAAAGATTTTTGAAAAAATTTTGACTTTTAATATTGGTTAAATATATGATACCTCTCCACAAACTATTTTTAAATGTCATACACAAGTACTTAATAATTATGACCCCTTGAATTTTGTTCAGAAGGTATGCAACAACATGGCCGACGTTACGAATTTGAGGAAGGCTTGAGAAGCTTCAAATCGAATGAATTTTGACTCACATGACCACTGAGGACAAAAGATTTAAGTCGTGCAAAATTCAACCTCATAGGTGATATATTATTGTCTTTAAAATGTGGTTAGGGTAAATGAGAGCTCCAAAATTTTCCATTATGATATCGCATGAGGAAGTGAGCTCAAATTAATATTCAAATTTTCCCTTCCTAAAGATACTTCGTTCAAACGTGCTGAATGCTCAAGATATACGGAAGGCTTGATGAGCCTCAAATAAATCAACTTTTATAAATATGGATTCATATGATTAATGGTGACATGAAGTTTACTATGTCTCACATTTACTTCCAAAGGGTATAAGAAAAGGTTTCAAACCTCAGTACTGGGCGTGAGTGCGAAAGAAAATAAATTGCATTGAGTTTCAACATATCCCAACTAAAAACTCAGCTCCAGTAATACAACGTTGCTGCTTACATTTTTTCCCATAATTTATCGCATATTCATTTTTTTTTCTTTACGCGACATCGTGGCCACAATTTTCATTCGTTAATTATCTATTACGACAACGAACGTAAAAATTGTTATTTTTTTCATTTTATTTGCTCAGTGTTATTTGTCCGAATATTACGTAATTTTATTTCCCTCACCTTTGCCACCTCTTTCGCAGTCATAGTTCCGTATCGTACTTCGCCTTGTCTCGTCCTCCTTTTTCTTGCTCGTCTTTTCTCCGCTTATCGTATTCGTCGCGTGAAAATGAAAGTTAACGAATGTTCGTTAAATTATGGAAATCGTCGGGAACCGCGGAACGCTATGAATAATTGAGCGTTGAAGTTCGCCTCCGTGTATGAAAGATGTATCGTCGCGTGGAATTTTACGAGTCGAGGTCGCCGTCGAAAATATATAATCGCTTAAAGAATTCTACATATTTAGTCTAGTTTTTTCAACTCGTGAAGATTTTATTTTTAAATATTTTTTAGAAAGAAAACTCGGTAAAGCGTAAATATGAAAAAAACAAACATAAATTCCAATCTGAAGGTCAATTTTCGCATATCGTTGAAATCTTTATTAAATGCTCCAACTTTGTTTGAGAACTTTTTTTTTTAAACCTAACCATAATCCATAAAATTAATATAAAAGTTCAATAGATAATGAAAAATTCTTGATTTTCAACTTTAAGAAACCTCATTACTGTACGAAGTTCATCGGAAAAATTTCTACATTATATTTAATTTGAACGTGGCTTTAAGGTCATAAAGCACGATTTTGTGTCACACAGTAACCCATTTTTTTTTTTTTATTTACAGAGCCAACTTCATTCTATCCTACGTTACTAATTAGATACTAGTCTCTAGTCTTATGCTTTATTAGCAATCATCTAAATTCAAACAAATAAAGAAAAACTCGTAAAAATTTCGATTAATATACAATTTATTTTTTTTTATATAAGAAGTTCCATTCAAAAAGCTCTGAAGGATCGTAATATTCCTCAAAGTAGTATTTATCTTTTAATTTTATTATACTCATTATTTCATTATTTACGAAAGTGAAGGTAGAGCTATTTTGCTTAATCAAAAGTAAAGACTAAAACTGGAATGTACCTTGTTTTTTTTTAGGGGAAGGGTGAGGGAAGCAAAAGCAAGTGAATCCTTTTCCTAAGAGGTAGGTACATAATTCTACTAATCTTGCGGGCGTTACTCTAGAAATTTATAAAAATAAAAATATTGCAGTCATTTAAATTTCTTTAAATGATTTTAAAGATAGTGTTGTGGGGAAGGAAAATAAAAAATATTAAGAAAAAATGCACATAAAAAATTCAAAAAATTAGAAAAAAGATTCCAAAAATAAAGACTGCGTTAATAATGTCTAAGAAATGAAATTTTCTATTCTGTTAATAAATTTCTTCGTAGTAGCATATTATTTGGCATAGTCTTACTGACAAATCCACGAATTGAATTTTCTCAGTCATTTTTTTAATAATGAAATAATATGATGTGAAAAAATTGCGGATGGAAGGGGAAGAGAAAATTCTGAAGAACTGAAAATATGGAAAATAAACTGAAAAATTTTTTATATTAAAATTATATACAAATAAAAAAATTGTAATTAAATTAATTAAACAAAAAAAATTATTCATCATTTTTATAATATATAGTTATTTCTGTTACAAAATCTTTAAATAAAAAAAATCTCGAACCTATCTAAAAAATTGAGAAAAATCGCTTCAAATTTTTTGCAGGCTATTTAAAAAAATTTCCAAATCAGGTAGGCTGTAATAGTTGTCGTTTTTTGGTTAAAAACTCAGCTAAAAAAAATTCTGAATACTTTTTTAAGCACAGACAATAATTACATTTTGCAAAAAAAATAATCATAAAAATTTTAAACAGATACAATATAAATCTTTTGGGTATTAATTGAAAAATGTGAATAATTCCAAAAAAATTAGGTATTTAAAAAGTAAAAAAAAATTCACCCCCCTCACCCCTCTCCAAAAAATTGACAAAATTAGGAAAAAATTAAAAATTGTATTCTTAATTTTTTTAATAATCCATCTTCTGAATTTCGCTGCTCGAGTTTGCGGCCTATGTTTCCTATGCCTAAATCCTTCACTATCGACACTATGTAAGGTTCACAGGGAAGTTATTGTAGAAGAAAATAAGTCAGAAATAACAAAAAGATTATTTACTATTTTTTTGTTTTTTTTTTTTCCATAATAGTAATTGTTATCCCACTTTTTCCTTGAATTTCAATCTTATGACATGAGTCGATACTTGTTACAGTATCTTCTTTATTCACCGTATTTTCATACTTGATGAAATCATTTATTTGAAACATAAGATGAAAAATTTCGTGACAAAATTGAATTTATACAAAAATCAAAGGCTGCGATGGGGCTCATTTCTGAGTTTATTAACGACGTTTGGGTACGATGCACCAGAAAAATAAATAGAATATTATTATGAAAAATTCAACTAGCTTTCAGTTCGTTAAGAACTCTTGGCAGGTTTAATGGCGTACTTGGGGAGGTATGGATGAAAAACCAAAAATAATAAAATCCCAAATACTCGAAAAGAATGCAAAACATGGCGAGAATAGCTGAAATATGCCAAAAATACGCAACATGAAATTAGACCATTTTTCCCTCCTCCTTCTCCCAATATTATAGCGGAAAATTTTGTAGATTTGTCGAGAACCGACATAAAACATCAAGTCGATTTAAATTACATTATTAATTTTAAATAAAAATATAGAAAATTTATTTATTTATTTATTTTTAAATTTTTTGTTATCTTTAATCATTTATTTTTTTCAACATTTATTAAAAATTAAAAAAAAATTAAAACATAGAAAATTTTATTAATTTTAATTTATTATATTAAAAAAAAAAAAAAAAAACAGATAAAATTGATTTAAGGAATTATTTTGATTTAGACCACGATTTCAACTTTTATCGACTGAAATAAGTGATCAGTTATTCATTTTGAAATGGATGAACCATGAAATAGAAGGTAATTATTTTGAAAATCAAAAAAAAAATCAAAAAATCAATGAATCGGGGACTTATAGTCCGAGCACTTAATTCATGAAAAAAATTAATAACCAACCTACACTTGCAAAATTTACACAGTAAGCATTAGAAAAAAAACAACAAAGTAATCGAGATCATTAAGTTGAGAACTCGTTACTTAATCATTTTAATCAGTTGGAAATTACACATTGGTAAAATTTTAATTGAATTTCCGTAGTAAAAGGAGTAATTTCAATATATAACGGTGTAACATGTACGTACCCAGCATACCTGGCCGGATACAACGGTAGTCGAAAATGTAACAATATTGCATTGAAACGTTGCACTTATCTACAGTATCATCGCAGCCCACAGCTATCTGCGTTCTGTAATTAGCATGTTATCGACGAACTACTCGTATTATCGAATCGTACACGTCCACGAAAAAGCGTTAAAACAAACCATCAGCGTCTCAGCACAGATTTACCCGTTGGTCATTTAGCGCGAACATTTTGGGAAAATTTTCTACGCACGTAGAGCCCATAAAGTTGCACAGATCGCGTGTTAAAACACATCGGTATACAAACTTTTTACAAGATAGTCTACATGTTGGTATAAACGTATAATATCTTTCTGCTATACGTGATTAATATCCGAGAACATAAATATCGCCGTGTATTACATATTCATTATTATTTTTCAACTGTAGCCGCTCGGCGACGTGTACAAGGCTCGCAAATCAAACCGGATAGGGTTGAATTTACGATCTCGAGCGGATAGAAATTCACGTAACCGTCGACACGATAGAACGCAACCGCGCTCCAAAGGTCTTCAAGCTCGGCCTCGGCTGATAACCGAATTTCAACCTGCCAATTAAATGTGGTTCGAAAAAGCACGGCGCATCCAGCCTCGTACGCGTTCATCGTTCGATGATAGTTTTCAATAAAATAATAAATCACCCGGATCGCGTTTTCAGAATTCCACAACCGAATGCGCGAACCAGTTTACTCAGTACAAATTCCAGCGAAAACCCATAAATCAATGGTTCCAAAACCTGTTCGCGTCGAAATTAAGAAATTCTGAGGCGTTTTTCTGCCGTATCGCGCGCACTCCTCGCTCTTCGGCTGCCCTTTACCGTCCGAAGGTACTTGTCGTCGATGCTCGCGAGCTGAATGTTAATTCGGTATCGATATCGGGTGGATACGAGAAATTTTCAATATCCAATCCTCGTTCCGCACCGGTCACGCGTAACCAATCGTTCTTCCGCGAATGAAAATTTTTCGCGTAAATCCGGATTCCACGCCATCTGTCATGGTTCATCGATGGCCTATCATTGGCGTCGATAGGTGAAAAAGGAAAACCACTATTTTAATATATCGTTCGTTCTGCGCTCGACTGATTAATTTATTTAGCTGAATTTTTCGTAAAAACTATAGCTATTACAATTATCTAGAAGTGGGAGGTGGGGAAGGTGTACATTAGGATAAGCGAATTTTAGGTTTTTTCAAAAAGCCAACGAACTGCTCATAAAAGTCACAATAGCTGTTCAATGAACTTAAAAAGTTCAGCTCCTAACTCAATTTTTACAGCCTTCAAATCGAAGTCAAATTTCAGGAATTAGAAATTTTTCACCTTCTGAAGTCATATTTTGTCGTCCAAAAATTGAAAAAATTTTATACTTCAATATATATATTATTTTTTTAATTTATAATTTCTAAACCATTTTCACATATTTTTCAAAAAAACAACAATTTTGGTTATTTTCAAAAATGAAAGACATAAATGGATAATTATTTCTTGTAGATAGTGTAGGTTTAATTTATGCTATTTTAGACTCCAGAAGGAAAATATGCTTGATTTACCACACAAAGCTTAGCAAAGCATTATATTTTTATATTAACAAGGAAAAAGCTTCAAAGCTTCGGAAATAAAATGTTTTAAAAGCAATGCTTTTTTACACACTATGCGTGGACTTTTTAATTACAATTAAATCAAATACATTTATATTCTTGCTTCAAAATAACATCGAGTACTGCTTTTCTATTAAAAAGTTGAGACTTTGGGAACCCTTGTGATAAAAATTGAGCAAATTTTACAAGTTGAAAAGCATCAACATCAATTAAGCTCGCACCATGCACATTAGTTTTATTTTAAAAAATATTCAAAATTGTTGGTTTTAAAAATAAAATTTAAAAAAAGATTAAGACGTTTTGAATTTTTTGAGAATTCGAGGCTAAATTTTTTCCAATCTCTGAATGACAAAATATGTCTTTGGAAGGTGAGAAAAATTTTAAGTGTCTGAAAATGTCTGGTTTTTTTTTCAGTTTTGAAAATTTGACTTTATTGTGGAAGTTTTACAAACTGTGTTGGGATCTGCAATTTTTATGACCTTCTTCTGAGGTCACTAATAATCATTGTGACCAACTCTTTAATTTTTGAGAAAACCGAAAGGGCATAGGAGGATAAGGATGGTGAATAAAGCCCGGAGCCCAATTTCGATGAAACGTGGATGGTAGATAGGTACCCTTTAGGAACTTTCATGGCCTAAGTTTCAGACCCCCGGCCCCCCCTTGATTTGAGAAATTAATTTTTAGTTGAAAAATCAATTCGAATTTTTCTTTCACGTAATAATCGACTGATTTAATTGAAAATTTAGTATGTTGTACTGTTCTACAGAGGGTCTCTTGGAAAAAATCAGCAACCCCCCACCATGATTTTATCCCCACCAAAGACCGTTTTTTAACTTTATTTAATTTTTTTAACCCTGATAACGCTTTGACGCAATTATGAAATTGATATTTTTAGATGCCCTCTTGACCCCCAAGCCACGTGAAATTTTTTCAGATTTTTCACTCGAGTACGCCATACGGAAAAATGGCTAAAACTGATAACGGTTCACATGTTGGTGTAGTTTAAGAGCCGAATCTGGCGAAATGGGCCAAAATAACTGAAAGCCGGAACCGATTCCAAAAGTTAATGTATGTACCCTTACTACGAAAATTACCGGTCTGCCGATCTCCAGCTGCTGTTTTCAAGCACAGCGAAAGCTCAAAAGTTCACAATTTTCATGAACTTTCGGCCGAAAAATACTAAAAGTTGAAATTGGCGTGAAATTACAGGATTTTTTGTGCTGAATCTAATATGTAGGTCTGCAAGCCCTAAGTGATGCCATTGGCTCGGCAGAGGGGGTCAAAGGAGGAGAAAACAGAAACCAACAAAAAACCGTCTTATGCCTCAAGAGCTCTCTAACAAGCCAAACCGCATCAAAAATGGTTCAAACAGAGATGCCTATGTCTAAAAATTATTAAAAATCCATGAAAAATTTTGAGCTATGGCTGTTGTTAAATAAAGAAAAAAAAATTTCAAATAATCGTTTAAAGAATTTAATTAGCTGAAGGTTTGTGATATTATACTTAAAAACAAGAATCTCGAGTTCTTAGAGCATGAGTAGTAGCTGTGGAAGTGAGACATTTTGATGAGAATTTCTTTACAAAAAAGTACGAAATTAGGATGTTAGGAAAATGCAACGAAGAATTCAGCTCCAGTAACTTGACATAGCTGCTTACTTTTTTTTTTTTATCAACCTGTGTTTCGTCACCTGACAATATGTCTTTGGGAGTTGATACAGAAGGCAATCAGTGAGGATGCGTGAAACAATTATGAGGACACGCTTTTTTCTCCATGTAAGAGGTTGAAAAAACCATTTTTTATTTATTTTTTCAAAAAGCAATAATTTTGGTTATTTTGAGAAATTAACTTTTATTTTGAACAAAATTTAGAAACTGTGTAGACCTCTTCAATTTTAAAGAAATTGTCGACTAAAATATTTTGAAGTCCTTAGATGATAAAATATGACTTCGGAATGTGAAAAATTTGTAATTGCTTGGAGATTCGTTTTTTTTTTTTTAATTTTATAATTTTTTACAATTTGACTTCATTTTGGAATTTTAAAAATTAATTTAGAGAGCTGAAATATTTATGATGTACTTTTTAGTTCATTTAGTAAAATATAATGTGACATCGTCCCTACACTTCAAAAAAAAAAAAAAAAAAAGTAAGCAGCCATGCCGCATTACTGGAGCTGAGTTTTTAACTGGGGCTTCTTTTGATTTACTAATAACCTTGCTTAACCGTTCATGACTACAGGCCACGCCCAATACCAAGTCTGAAAACCCCTACCCTATCCTTTCCAAAAACACTTAAGAAGTTGAATTTGGCACAAATATAGTATTTCTTGCCGTGAAATAATCATGCGAACACATATTTCTCAAATTATAACTATTTGAGGGTCCTCAAATTATCTTCAAATTTTGTAAATCCGCCATTTTGGATCCATTTTGACTCAAATTTAAGTGGTTATATTCTGGTCACAAACTAATCCTACACACAAAGTTTGACCATTCTAGGCCGATTTGGTGATGAGATATGGAAGATTCATGAAATTTCCTGCAGCAATTTCCCCTCCAAAAGCCGTTTTTTGCTCTAACTCCCCTCCAAAATCACTGAGGAAGCTAAAATCAAAATACGTTTGTCACTTGGGCTCATTTTATCATATGACACAGCAATAAAAAATTTTCGACCCCTCCTGTACCCCCACCACTATTTTAGGTTGATAACCCCGCCTTCCCCCTCCAACATCATGTATGGAAGTGAATTCGGGATATAGTATACAACTTATCCCCAATAACCATATGAATTCATATTAATTACATTTTTACCAACTTGAGGCTCCTCAAGCTCTACTCAAAATTTTGATAATCCGCCATTTTGAATCCATTTTGATCCAAATTCAAGAGGTCATATTGTGGTCACCAACTAACCTCACACACAAAATTTGACCTCTTTAACTTGATTTGGTGGGGAGATATGGAAGATTCAAGAAATTTCATGACTCAAAACTTCCTCAAAAAGCCGTTTTTTGATCTAACTCCTCTCAATATGCACTCAAGAAGCTGAAATTTGGATATGTTAGTATCCGTGACTCACTCTTTCATATGAAATCAAAAACGAAAAATTTGAGCTATTTGCCCCTTCTCCAGCCCCCTCAAAATTTGAGTGATCCGCCATTTTGAAATTTATCGAAAAAACAAAAAAACTATTTTTGCGTATTTTCAAGAAGAGTTCCTCACCAAATTTTGAGCGAATTTTATGAATACTCGCCGGCGCTACGCGTGGGGAAAAAAATATATATATACCAAAAAGTTGGACATTTGCCAGATGATTACAAATGGTCTGAAACGCAAAGATTTGAAGACCCCACCCTCCCCCGACCTTCCCTTCCCAAATCAGGTAGGCTGTAATAGCTATCGTTTTTATTAAAAACTCACCTAAAAAATGGCCCTATCTAGTACTTACCTTGTACCTCCCAATACTAAACAGTTCTGTAAATTGAGATAATATGTACTATATAAATATATTATGTTTTGGGCAATCGGAGGTGTAGGGGGAACATTTTTGTGATTCCGGTATCTCCTCATTGACTCATGAGGTTTACTACAGGCATCACCATCTAAATACAATATTCACAGACTATTTGTTACCAGCGACAAAAACTGCATCATACCTTCAATTCTCAATTTATTTAGGAGGGGATAAGTGGGCGTTTATAACAATGAAACTATGCGCAATCGTGAAGAGTCCATCATCATCTGCAAGTCCAAACATGTCGCCATTAAAAACTCAGCTCCATGAATGTAACACGGCTGTTTACACTTTTTCTATTTACGGAAGTCGCATACGAAGTCTTCGCGTGGGTCTGACTTGCAACAATTTATTCGCGTTCGCTTTACTTCGTAACAATGAAAATTAATGCGAAAATGCGCATTAAAAATAACTCGTTATAATTATTATTTACGTACAGAGATGTTGATACACACGAACTGCACTAAATCGAACAACCCATCGAATACGAATGATCAACAGGGATGATAAAGATTTGAAGAATTCACACGTTCAAAATTTCAAACGTTATTGCGACCTACACCAACGCTATGAGCGGATATAGTCAAAGAATTTTACCACACTGTGAAACTTCCAATAGCACAATACGAATAGGTGTGCTCGCGGGTACACCATTCAATTCGATTTCCGCGAATTGGCGCCTTTTTTTTCACGTAGAAAACACTACAGAATCCTTTGTGGATGATCATTCATTCAGAAATGGATTATGTAGACTGTATCCGATATTTGGCGCCTGCGAATAAAGTAACGAGCTTTGAGGCGGTATTTCGAAGCATCTAGGGGCACGTGCGTGTAAGCAACGAAGACGATGAAGGAATAGCCCTGTTATTAATCACACTTATGTAGAGTACCCAGATAAAGATCTTTAATAGACGACTTAATTATAGAGCGACCGGCGCATAACCTGATAATTAAATGGTAGTTCTTTTTGCCCCTTTACCTAATCCCAAACACCGAGATGGTGGTGTTGACGGTACTCGATGACTTCTGATTTTACAACACCTGCGATGTTTTTTTCGGCGACTTATCCACCATTGACCTTGCGGGTTGTTGACGACAATTTCTAGTGTATCACGCAATTCTGCTGATGAAGTATTTCCTCGTTTTCTCGTATCGCGAGCATTACCATCGGTCACTACATAGAAGCGCAGAATATCACGAAAATTCTGATCGTTGGCTCATCTCTTCCTCAAATCCGATGCCCACACCAAACGATGGAATCGCCGAGATTACTCGATACGTTGCTGTTTTTTACATAATTTTCTAAAACTTTCTACTCGGCATTCCGAGCGAACGAAACGAACGGTCGTTTTTACACAAAACTTTTCATCATTCGGGCATTTCGTCGGCTATTTTTCCACACAATATGTATTTAATCAGCGCCGTTTTTATGTACCGGTCGTTTATTATTACGAACGCAGGAATTTATAATATCCACAGAAATAGAGGACGTTTTCTCTCTTAAATAACCGTACGAATTCTACGCTCATTTGAATAGAAAAGATAAAATTAAAGCGCGTAGCCCGAGCCGTTTTCAGTTACCCGCTGCTTGGTTCTCTCTCTCCATACAAATAGAATATCGCAATTAAGTAATAATGGGAATGAAGATATAAAAACGTCAAAGAACTCGTTGATAAATATAAATTTTTGGAATCCGGGTTCGCGCGCGCCTTCGCTCCTCCGTCGCGTACGAAATGATAATTATTTAAATGGCGGTAATTTGGACCGGAATGGAATGCTTAATTTTTTCCTCTTTTAGGCGCGCGTCTATCTGCCATCATGATCGGTGGCGCTGATTGTGAAAAGTTATACCTTCGGAGAGCAACGCCGTTGACGATATATTTGTTTACGCGATCGAGTAATTTTAGTGGTTCGTAAACTGCGAGATAGAATCGAAGCGATGATGGAAGAATGACAATCAGCGAGATCAAATAAATACACATTAGGAAGTAATCATTTCTATTTAATGGGAATTAGATTTAACCAACATTTTCGTAATATTATTTCACGATGAAAACGATTGCTTTATGAACTCTTTTTTAAGTATTGCTCAAAAAATGCATTTTTGAAATTTAAAAAAAAAATCATTAATATATTTTTTTTCAATTTTAGTAGGCAGCTAATAATGCTGAAATAATTTCAAAAATTTTGAATCAAATTGGTGGAATTTTGTTTAAAAAATACCGGCCCAACGTAGTAGTTAGATGATCTATTTCTACTTCGTGATCACACTTTGCAATAATTTTTTTTTTTTAATGATTATACTATGAATATTTTTATTTATTTATGCATTTTTTTTTTTTTTTTTACATCTAGAAAAGAATAAAAAGGACTTTTCAACTTCTCTCAAATTTCAGGGAACAATCTATAAATACCATCAATTCCCTAATAAGTGCCATTAAACAGTCAAGCCTTCACCAAGAAATTTAGCCTTGCTTTCCTTCACAAATGTGTTTTTGGCCTTAGTTGCAACATATGACAGCAAAAAGAATACAAAAAACCTCCACTTTATTTCAATTATTCGAAAAATATCAAAGTTCAGTTCAAGTTCGAAGTTCACAAACCAAACTCGAATTAATTAGAAAGCTCAATGAGCGTGAAAAAAATTAGCATGAAGAATGCACTCAAGAAGTTCAGTTTAATTCGATTCGTGATGAAAAATTCCAAGTTCAATTCAAGTTCAGAATTTACGAACTGAACTTGAATTAGCGAGTTAAGTTCAAAGAGAATGAAAAAAATTCAGGACAAAAAAGGCACCTAATAAGAAGTACAGTTTACTCCGATACGCGAGGAAAAAATCAAAGTTCAGTTCAAGTTCAGAATTTAGGGACTGAACTTGAATCAACGAGTCAAGTTCAAAGAGAGTTAAAAAAAATTCGAGACAAAAAAGGCACTTGAGAAGTACAACTTAATTCAATACGCGAGGGAAAAATCTAAGTTCAGTTCATGTTCAAAGTTCATGAACTGAATCTCAAGTTCAATGCACTTGAAATTTAAGGTAAAAAAAAGGCACCAAAAATTTCAGTTAATTCAAATTATATAGAAAAAACAAGTTCAGGCCAACTTCAATGCTCACAAAGGGAACTTGGATCAATAAAGTTAAGCGCGCATAAAATAATAATTCAGAATGAAATTAAAAAAAAACAAAAACAAAAAAAGCTCAATTAAATCTGCTAACGAAAAAATTCAAGTCAAGTTCTCATAAACTTACTATAGATCGAATAATTAAGTTGAGTTCATATAAAATTAATTTTGTATAAAATGAGATATCTATGAATTCACTTCAACTTTTCGAAAAGAAAATTCAAGTTCTCATAAATGAGCGACGAATCAAATAATAAAGTTAAGTGCACATAACATTAATTTAGGGTAAAATAAGATATTTAATAGTTCAGTTCAATTTTCCGAAGAAAAAATTTCAAGTTGAGTTCTCACAAACGGACGATGAATCAAATAATAAAGTCAAGTGCATATGAAATTCATTTCGAGTAAAATGAGGCACTTAACAAGTCAAGTTCAATTCATCGAAGAAAAAATTTCAAGTTGAGTTCTCACAAACGGACGATGAATCGAATAATGAAGTTAAGTGCACATGAAATTAATTTAGAGTAAAATGAGGCACTTAACAAGTCAAGTTCAACGTTAATGCTCACGAAAGGAACTTAGAACAATGAAATTAAGCGAGCATAAAATAATTTCGGTTAAAACAAAAAAAAAAAATGTCTGATAGGTTCGGTTCAATTTACAGAGGAAAAATGAAGTCAAGTGCTCACAAAGAGAACTTAACTCACATAACATAGTTAAGTGAAAGTAAAATTAATTAAATGTCGAATAAAAGATATCTAATAAGTTGAGCTCACTTCTTCAACGGAATAAATTCAAGTTCTCCATGAGACACAGGTCCCTTCAAAGATGTAAACCAAACATAACTTTTTACTAAAAATACGATTATCGATTGCCTACTTCTAATTCTGAAGGACATATATAACATATTTAATCTTCGTGGAGTATGGAACTTGAACAACGCATGATTTGATTTTCAAACTTCTCATATTTACGAATAACTCAAGAACGCTGCATTTTTATAAGAGCCTTAAAAAAAGCAAACTGAACTCGCTTGAGAACTGCGCTACATTTTACATTACGATGATCTCTAATTTATTACGGTAAATCTAGACATTCCGCCGGAAACAATTTCCAACGACGATTTTTCTCATGAATATCGAGAAAATAATTCCAAAACAGTCTTAAACAATTTTTTTCTATTACCAATGACCCATAGATGAGAAGTTGGGATGTCCCGAAAAATATATAATTTGTAGGGGGTGGGGAGAGGTGGGTGGGGAAACAACATTCCGTTCAATAATGCACACTGCGAAGTACATGTAATTATTAGAAGCGGGCTTAACGCTATTTAGGAGGGGGGAGGGGGACTCAGACCCAAACCAGGTGTAGTCAAGTATATTATATAAATTGAATCTGCTCGTATATCAGTAAGCGATAATATCGCAGTCAATTGGGGCGCTTATAGGTTTTTTGGGGGAGAAAATATGGGGACTGAGATCTAAATTTGTTGAAGTAGGGAGTGATATTTTATTTAAAATAGCAATATAGGCAAATTACATTCGATGGAGTCAAATTATAGTTTAATTAATAGAGTTATGGGACTCATGGCGAACTCCTAAAGGAGTACTTTCAAGGCACCCAACTCTGCACAAAAAAAAAAAAAATGTTTTATGAAAGTAGAAGTAATCCCTGAAGATAGAAAATGAAAAAATCGATTTCTGGGGGATTTCAACTTTCATGTTTCCTCTGCTCACCCATTCTCATGGGGACTTTTTGTATTTTATAAGAAAAATCTTTACTTGAAATTTTTTCCGCAAATTACATCTTTCTTATCTAGATTAACTGTAATATTAATGTTCAATATCTCTCAAATTCATAATAATAGATTAATAACCATATAATTATTACCATTCTGAATTACAAGGTAATAGAAGCGATAAAAATTCTATCTCTGTTCATTGTGCACACTTCGTAACGTATAATAACGCGGTGCTCTTAACAAAAGAACAAATTCTTTTTACATTCTCGATCTTTACCATTTCCATACGACGTATACAAATATACAATTCACTGTAATAAGGCTAAATATTTATTTTTTCGCTCGTACGTAATATATCGTACCGTACGCGCGTCCTTATTAATATGCAACGTTCTTGGATTACAATGCAAAAATTTATTATGTACATAATAGCCATTAGGAAAGAGAAAAATCTCTAAAAGAACGAAAATACAATCCAAGAACGCGGCCGCAGCGTGCACATGTTGTACGCGTTTAAACAAAAGACTTCGACATCAGCGAGTAATTTTCTCTCTACAGTAATTAAAAATAATTACCTAACTGGTTCCTTCAAGTAGACCTGTAATTATTTGTGGGTAAAATTTTATTTTCAGTAATTCGTCGCGTAGACGACCAACATTTTTTTATCGTTTAATTTTTTTAATTTGAGATTAGATATATAGTATGAACTCAAAGGTAAGGGGGCTAGTATGGTGTTTTAGTTCGGAGGACATTGAAGAGGCATTATAAAAGTATCTTGACTTGCACCTAAGTGATCTCTACCGTATTTACCATTACATGTGTAACACTCACCTTCGATGACGTATGAGATATTACAGGTGACTGTGTAAAAAATGCAACATAAGTAAAACAATCCAATCCAATTGGTTTTCTGTATTTTCTGAAATTTAAAAAAAAATAAAAATTAAATTCATCTCGAACGAGCTAACGTGGTACAGGTAAACGTACCATATGGGTACACTGTCCTAGACGTTATCGACTTATCGTGCTTGTTTGTAGGTTCTCGATGATTAGTAAAGAAGGTCTTATTGCCGGTCGTCCTCCATATTAAAGAATTAATCGATAATTAAAATAGTATTCGAGATAAAAACCCACTTCGCATAAACAGCGCCGTACGCGTTTACCGAGAGAACGAAATTATCATACGTGTATAGCGAACGCTGGTCGACAATATTTATTTGAAATGTCATCACCGCCGCTAAGCGTTTAATTTCGAAATAAAATTACCATCGCAATCGATACTGGACGCGTAAAAAATACACACTGTACTCCCAGCACAACGTTCCAGCTCATTAGTCGAACATGAACTTTTCGATTTAAATAGCTTTCATAAGCGTAGCCTTGTCTAGTACAATGGTTGGGCACGCAGTACGTCTGATCGTAAACTCGCATGAATCAGCTACGTTCTTCGTCAACATCCGCCGTACACGATTACCAGTCGAAATTTTTTTTTCAATTTCTTCGAAATAAGGAAACGTGACAACGACGAGCGCACATCAAAATAAGACATGAATCATTAATACGAGCCTACCATCGTAGCCGGAAAATTTCGAATGACTTGTAAACTCGTGCCTTTCAGGTGTATTCGCATATCGTAACGACCTTTCTTCACAAGCAAGTACTTCCTCGTCCCCACCACGTTTATCCTTAAGGGGCGAATTCACGGTACTTGATTTCGTCTGAATCGAAGCCAATTTTCGTTCTTCTACTGCCTGATATTTTTTTTCAAACCTCTGTGCGCTAATTTATCGACATAAAAGTTGCTAGATATACGCTATTTCGCTAGCAGACCAATTATTGCGTAAGCTTCAGTGTAATAATACGCTCACCCGGCTTATTACATTTCTCAATTTACCGTGTAGAGGAGTCGAAATGTCTATCGTTCATTTGATCCTCGTATTTACCAACGATTTAACACCTCATTAAGATTTATAGATTCGCATCCTACCCTTCTCTTCATCTCATACGTGTTCCAAATTGACCTAATTTGCGAGTTTTTTCGCCGAAAATTTCAACGACGCAAAAAACAATAAAATCAATCTCGACCGTTGAAATTAGGAAGTAATCTAGCGTAAGTGATTTTCTCAGAGATATACTAAAAATGATATCTATAACTAGCCAAATACAAGAGCAATATTCATTCAACGCGAATGAAACCTCAAATATGAAGATTTTTTTAATTCGAACGAAATTTTGTTCCGAATTTTATATCAGTCTGAACCGGTTTTCAGGCATGTAATCATCAAATGAAACAATTTTTGTTATTTAATTGCCCACTGGACATGAGTAATTCTTCAAATCAATATTTATATCGATAGTTGCTTAAATTATGATGAAAACGAAGAGTCTCTCTGGTGCAACCGGTTTTTCAACAATACAAAAAAACTATTTTACATGACGTCACAATGATAATCCGATGAAATGTATTAAAAATCGAGGAAAATTACTCGTCAAATCGAATACCAGTCATTGAAATCAATTCGTGGACCGGTTCGAACACCTTTAGTTTTTTTTTTAATTTAATTTTTAGACGAAACTTGGTAAAATTAAAGAAAAAAAATTGAGGTTTCAAGAGAAAAGTGGTTAAAAAGTTTTTCTTTTTGAATCGTTTTTCCAACTTAACATTGTATTTGAATTGATTTGCGCGTCATCTTGTTCAATTTATCAGAAATGGATAATCTTACCTCTTAAACTGGGTTTTTGCACTATATATTTTTAATCGAACCGGTTCCAACATGTTTTCATTTTGTTCCAGCAAAAACATCGTTTTAATAAAATTTTCTAAATTTTTTAATAATAATTTTAATCATTTTTTTTTTTTTTTAAATCTATGCTTTATAAAAAAATGGAAATTCTTGAAAAGTTCAATAACTTGCTTTAATTACTGCAAAGATTTTGAATGCATTCCCGGGTACAACTGAATGAAAAAAATCGTAAGAGAAGTTATTTTAGATACAATATATGCGACCACAAAATGTTGAGAAATTTTAAGAAAGAGCGAAGTCACCAGTAAATAAAAGATTTTTCCTCGCAATGCTCCGAGAAACATTTAATGAACCGAAATGTTGAAATGAAACGCAGATTTTTGGAAACCACTAGAACCAAGAAATGGGAACAAAGGTCCTTTTAACACTTTTAAATTCGTGAAATAAGGCAAAAGTAATAAAAATAACCATGATAGGTCATTTATATCAATCTTTATACTCATAATGCAATATGATAAAAATAAAACACCATTCTAAATTTTTTTTTTAAGTTTTACTCAATGTTACATCATTAATGATTAAAGCTGTACCACTATTGATCACCGTTACACCATTGTTCATTAATGCACTATTGTTGCTTAATGTGTATTATTGTTGATCAACATTGCATTATTGCTGCTCAATGTTGCAGTATTATTAATTAATGTTGCAATACTGTTGATCAACATTGCACCATTGTGGATCAACATTACACTGATGATGCTCAGTTGTATCACTGTTGATCAACATTACACTACTGCAGCTCAACACTGCAATGCTGTTGATCAACAATGCACTACTATTGATCAACACTGCACAATGGTTGCTCAATATTCATCAATGTTGTGCCATTGATGAACAACAATGCACGAGTGTGAATATTTCACCATTATTGATCAACATAGCGCTAGAGTTATTCAACACAAGACCATTACTGATCAGCGATGAACCATTGATGAGTAACAATGTTCTATGGTATTCAGCAACGTTACACTACCGCTGGTCAATACTGCACTATTATTGATCAATGTTGTACCACTGTTAATCAATAATACACTACTATTGATTAACACTACACAATTGTTGTTCAATGTTACACTATTATTCATCAGCAGAATCACACGTATGAGCGTGCCAATCTAACACTTCGATCATATACTATGGACTGCTAATTCAAATGGTAGAAACTGAATCCAACAACAACAGTAGTTAGATACGCTGACGCATGCGTAGTTTCAGTTTCCTTATCAACTTATATAGTCATGATTTACTAAAATAATTATTAATATGCTTTCTTTAATGTAATTTTAATTATTGAGTATTATTAATGAAATTAAATCAGTAGTTGATGTTGATTTAACATTCTCATCATTGAAAATTGTCATTTTCATTCTTGAAATATCAATACACATGCGCGAGCGTATCTATGATGTTGTTATTGTTTGCTTCACTTTGGTGTTCGTTTCTGTACGAGCATTAGCAGTCCATAGTATATGGTCGAAGATCTAACAGGATCAATCTTCTTTTTTCTTAGTTCAACGTGCCGTACACTGTCACTAGACCCAGAGGCACGGGTGGATTAGGCTATTAGATTCTGTCGAAAAGGTTGTCACAGTAACTGGTCCATGTTCTAATTGGTAATACGTCACTAGTGTAACAACCAATCAACAAGTTGGAAGTGCTAAATTACTTCGACTTACTCGTAAAATAAGAAAACGAATCAGCTGATGATTCAAATCACAAACGAATTTCAGTCGTTCATTGAAAACTGAACGATATTATTTAGGAAGGTAGAAATAAAATTACCTACATTTTATCACATTCCAGCTTTATGATTGGTCATTACGCGCGTAACATAATTATGACCAATCGGAACCCACACCAGGTACTATAACTACTTTATAAGGGGTAGTAGAGTAGCAGGGTCCCTAAGAGGAATTTGTACCAATGTAGGTGGCTGGTTGAGAATGTTTCCGAAGTGTGGGAGATACGGACATCTCACGCTTTTTTTCCCCCAAATATAGTATTATATAAAAAAAAAACTCGTGTAAAAGACGCCTGGGTAAATGACAAAGTAATTTCACATATTACAACAAATACAAGTAGCCTCTTGTAAAAGGTACTAGCTCCCTCTGACGTGCGTTGTTTACATCAACGGAGTGGGGACATGCAACGCATCTATAAATACTGATGCATTCACCAATGCAAGCCAGTTGTGAAGTAACTCTCGGTTTAATGATTAAACTAGATATTATTCGAATTTTTTTTGTCTTTTCTTTTTTTCGTGGAATCATTTATAGTGACATTATACGAGTTTATTTTGGGTTTTTCTCATTTTAGTGCATTCTTTTATGATTATTACTAAATTTTCTTTTAAAATACCAATATAATAGTAAAAAATGAAATAAATATAGAACTCGAATTTTTTACTACTAACATTGTATGGTTGTAAGAAAGGCAAAATATCCAAACTATAAAAAATTCTAGATTTCCTTCTAATTAAATAAACTGCTGCGGAGAAATTGTTCTCGATTCAAAATTTTATGTTTTTTAAATGGCACAATCACCTTTGTGGTCTGAAATCAACAAATACATTTTCAATAGACATAACCGATTTTTAGCTGAGTTTTTAACCCAAAAAATGACAGCTATTACAGCCTACCTGATTTGGGAAGGTAAGGTCAGGGGAGGGTGGGGTCTTCATATCTTTGCGTTTCAGACCATTTGTAATCATCTGGCAAATGTCCAACTTTTTTTTTATTGCAAAAAAATAATAATAAATAAATAAATAAATACATTTAGGCGCTTATAAATCCACCACATACAATAAATTGTTTAAAAAAATGAAAATTTTGCTATACCATGAATATACATAGTTTTTGCGATTTTTTTTCGCTTTTACAGTTGTCATCTCGATGTAAGCAACGCAAGTACACATACCTACTTACTCGTATACACATTTTTTAAAGTACACATCGATAGAAACTTTGTCCCTTTCCCCTCAACTCGGAAACAACACTCACGATTTGCTCGTTGTCCTCCCTCAAGTCATACAGATAGCTTTTAAAAACAAGAAATGACTAAAATTTGTCTAGTAATGTATACATATTTAACGAACGTTATAAATACCGATTTCTCAAAATACCGAAGTCCAACGGACAGTTAAGTGACCAACGCTTTTTCAGCAGGAACTCTCGTACCAAAAACCAGTTCGAACAGGTTCTGAGTTCCCTTATCGTAAAAAAATCGATATTAAAATTAGGGCTTAAGATTGAAATTGAGTACATTTTGATTGAAAAATTTTCGTTATTACTTCAAGAAAGAGTAAGGTTGGAATAATTACCTACGTTGAACGAATTCCAATTATAATTATTCACTGGTTGGAATACTTTGATAAGCGATTGTCAGTTTTAATACAATCATAATTAATCATTTTCTGTACACTTATCGAGCGAAAGTAATTGTTGAAAAAAATTCTTTCGGTTCTTTGTAGCAATATTTTTCGCCGAATATCGCCGTATAACAGGCACCTCGCTCTTCGAACAACATTTTGCATGGACACGCGACCAACACTCTATTCGCTGTTTTACCGCGAAAAAGTGCCGCACGAGCGTGCAATCATTCGGACTAAAACTTTGACCCGTTTACGCCATCCGTTGCACACATACGCGGAAAAACCTTTCGATTAGGCTGATTCGAAGCGGCGATTAATGACAAGAAGCGTTTTCTGTTATCGCTCACGCAGCTCGCTGGCTGCTGGCGAATAAACGAAAACACATGGCGCCAATTTCTCAAAGTAAAGTCTCCGCGAGATATAAACGTACGACAAAACCATTGCACATGTAAGTATACAATGACGAATGACTCAGAAGAAAAAGAAAGAGAAAAAAAATTGCTCCTTAATGACACGTAAACGTAGATGTAAAAATAACGCTGGCTATAACAAATTGCGAATAATTTGTTCATCTATGACGACGTGAACGGAAGTCCATCGTGCACGCTTCCTTATCGCCGGCGTATAATTATTTTCACGACGTATCCGATATTACGTCTTCGTCGATAACACCGCGAATAAATTGACGGCCTTCGTGTGATTCTTAATCGTCGAAAATAATATTTCCGAAAAAAAATCAAAAATACGCCCAACGCGCGCCATTTGCAAAGTGTTATTAGTCTCGCCAAAGCTCGGCATTTATTACACGCCGAACGATACTAAAGGCATTTAACAATCTTGAAGATTACTCAATTTAAGCACGCTATGTGCGTCGTCGAAGCAAAATGATATATACCCGTTCGCCTCGACTAATAAAAACTCTTCCCTAACCCTTTATTGGGGTGCGTGGGTGCATCTCTCCCGTTCACCCTACAGGCCTCGTTTACGCGTCATCGTCGCTGGGTTCAATTCGATTAAAATTCATCGGAATCGTCAAATTTTGCGAGCCCAGAGCGTTTTTTTTTTCTCTCTTTCCTACATAATTTCCATCTTATTTTCCTTTATATCGCGATTCGAAAACGCCTATTAAATTTTATCTCCTACGTATACTCGTCGAATAAGGCGTAATTTCTTCCTAAAACCAAAAGCCAATATAAGAAATCGTATTCGCGTTTCTTTCCGCTCGCTCGCCTAGCGAATAAAACCACCCATACTCGTATACGGATTTGTCGAATTTTCCCAAATTATTCTCGGCTCGACGAGCCTCGTCGTTGTATTTACATTTCATTCGGGCATAGACGACTACCGCCTTTTCTACGGAATTAAATTTTTCCTCGTCCAGACATTAGCGCCGTTTATATTTCCTTCGCGTAGTCTCGAAGAAATTTTCCAATTGGGACAATTTTTTCCATTTTATAACGCAAATTCGTTCGGAAATAATTCGAAAACGATTTTATTAAAATTACGTTTTCGTTTAATTTCATCGTTTGTTTTTCATTTCATTCGATTGTAGGAGAGTTTGGAAATACGTACGATAACGAGTTGTTGTTTCTAATTGGAAAAATTTATCCTGTCCTTCAAAACTTCAATTTAATCAAGGAATATGATATTTTTTTACAGCGTAATAATTTTTCGCATTTAAGATTCTTTTTTACTTATGAAAAAATCCCAATGATAAAGGCCGATTTAATTAATTTAGACCACGGAGTGAATCATGCATGTGTTATTTCACCAATTAAAAAGTCGTTGCATTTATTTATTCAGTATATTTCAGTACCTCCAGTATACTCTTGATGACCAATCATGAGGAGGGCACTAGTTACATTTTTATTTAAATTTATAGAATGAAATTTTTATCGAAGTTGAATTTAAAATGAAAATACTCCAGAAATTTCTCCTCAGAATGTCTTCCAAAAGCCACCAACGAAATATGATTGTAATCCCTCCTCTCTAGTGCCTCCACCATTAGCCTCCTTTCAACTACTTAAGAAATAGATTTTGATAATACGTAATGTGTAGGTATAATGGACATATTTATACAAAATCACAATTTTTTTTTAAATTCAAGAAAACAAAAAATTAAAAAAAAAGTAATAATGATAATTTTTAAAAGACAATGATCGAAAATAAATAGGCAGGTAATAAAATATTTAGCCATGTATGCCTATTCTGCCGCCCATAGTTAAAACGTCCTATCTGAATTTTCACTTTTTTTTTAATTTTTGCAGAATATTGTTCCTGTACATTTTTCCTATCTCCTCAGCTAAGTTAGAATGTCCTATCTACAACAGAACCGTAGAAATACAGCTAATAATTTTGTTCTATCTACCTTCTCACATGGTTTTACGAGTTTAAAACGCCCTATTTTGCATTCATCTCAAAACTTTCGAAATGTCAGATAGGACGTTTTAACTACATGCGGCAGTATTAACGTGGTTCAAAAATGCAAATTGGGTTTTTCCACCCCTCTCATTTCTAAGAATGTTGCTTTTACATCAAAATGGAACTACGCAAATTTTCATAATTATCAAAAAAAAATTTCAAGTGGTGGCATACTGACGTTTAATAATGCAATTTCGTATATTTAAATTAAAAAAATGTTACAAACTTTTTTGTTTCTCATTTTACAGATTGATAAATCATACCAAATATATTTCAAAATTGCTTTTCTTTCCTTTAATAAACAGATTCTTCTATGAGTAAGCATGTTTCACGTTTTTAAAGTAATTTTTACATCAAATTAAACAGATGCGGTACATGGCGCGTAAATAAAAAAATAAAAAAAAATAAAAACTGATATTTGGGCCATTTTGAAACTTTTTTTCATTCAATATTAAGGGTAAAATTTTTTCTCATGAAAATGTACAATATTAGGGATTGTGAACTTGAAATTCGAAAGAAGTGAAAGTTGAACCGCCCATACGATTCAAGAATGGTAACTTTTACGACATGCAATTTTTAGATTTTTTTTTTTTAGATTTTGTAGATATAACCTCTTTCTATGTGTACTCTAGGTTGATTCTAGATTGGCAAATAAATTAATACGTAATGATAAGCCCAAAAAAATAAATATTAAATTAAATAATAAATATATTAATAATTTTTCATTATGAAATATTATTTTTTTTTAACATTAATTAATTAAGATTTTAAGTTAAATAAAACTATTCATTTTCAAAATTAAAAATTTTAAATCTTTAATTTATGGTGGCTAGGGAGCTGAGCCATGCTTCAAGGCCGTAGTAAAATTTTGTACTCAATTCAAAAGTACCAACCAAGAAAAAGAAGTCAAAAATCTATATAGTATTTGGTTAGACCCTCTTCACTCAGAATGTAGGACTGGCTACGGGCTCGCTGAATGATAATAAATAAATTGCTTAAAAGTTGAAAAAAAAATTTTTATCAAATAAAAAATATTATTTACTTGATTGTTCAAAAACTCAGTGTAATTAAATACGTAATAGGTTTTTTTTAACATGATGATAAGTTCCATAAAAAATTATTATCTTTTTCACCTTTCTTCATAACCCAAAAATATCCAATTTATTATTGATAATAAGTGAAAATAAACAATTATTGAATTTTTCAGCATTAAAAAAAGTTGATGATTTACACTGTTTTTCAGATTTCAGTGCAATTAAAGAATGGGTATATGCGAATTTTTTTTAACATAGTAGTTCCACGATAAACTCATATTTTTTTATATATTTTTTTGAACTCTTAATAATTAGTATTAGGTAAACATAAATTAAATCGATAAAAGTTGATTTAGGTACCATTTAAAAAAGGTGATAATTTCCTATGCCCTTCAAAATTTCAGTTCAATCGAGGAATGTATTTTTTATTTAATTATTATTATTGGTATATAAGTTTCACAATAAAATTAATATTTGATTCATATAATTTTTTTTAATAAAAAAATTCCAAATAAGTAATTAATTAATATCAAGTGAATAAACACGAGTTTAATCAAGTTGAACAGTTCGACATTTTTTTTTTATAATTTAAAATGTTAATAATTTTCTATGTCCTTCAAAATGTTAGTTTAATTGAAAAACATGCTTTTTTCGTAAACATAATGATTTTACAAAAAAAAGTCGATATTTTATTGATTTTTTTTCCAACGAAAACTGAAACAATTTCTGAATTTTTCACCACTTAAAAAATGTTAGTACATCAAGTCAAACATGAATTTAAGCAAGGAATGTGATACTTAGGTAGTTTTTACAATAAATTATCGTTATAGTTGGATTTTTTTTTTCAAATTCTAATATTTAACATTTGATAAAAATGTGTTGCAACTGTTGCAATTTTAACGATTCAAACATTTTTGTAATATTTAATGAGCACGTGCCTTTAGCCTCAGTAGCTGTACACAATAATAAAAATAAATAAATAAATAAATGTCAATACCTGATTTACTTTGTATCAAATGTTTCTTTCATTTTTTTTCAGCACAACAGTCATGGAAAATTGTAATTTAATTTTGGAAAAATTATTTTGTTGTTTTTTGAATAGAAAAAATTCTAATTATTATTATTTGGTAAAAATGAACATTCTTGAATTTTTTCATCACTTAAAATATATCAATACTGAATATTTCGCTATAATTATCATTCAAAATTTTAATTAAATCGAAGTATGTTTTTTTTTTTTATCAAATATTGAAAAATAAAAAAATGAATTGATATATTATTCCTTCGCTTAAAAAAAAAAATACTAATTAATAACAGATGAAATGAATTTAAAAGTCAAACAATTTCAGAATTTTTTTATCATATAAAAATTTTGATAATTTATTAACCCTTCAAAAATATCAAATCAACAGAACGCGTTTTTTTTTTTTTTTTTTTTTTTGAATACATAAGCATAATAGTTTCACCATAAAATATTATTTTTCTTTTAACAATTTTTTTTTTATGGAGAAAAAATCTAAATGATCAATGAATAAAAAATTGAAAAAATACTAAATTTTTCAACACCTCAAGAATTCAAATATATAGTTAATAAGAAGTTTGGTGCATTATTTTTTTAAACCTTTGACCTTATCTTTCAGTAATCAAAGGCACAAAAAATTCCTAAGAATTCCAAACGATCGGTATTCCTTTTTCCCCAATTCCACAAAAGTATTACACTATGCCTTTCTCAATACAAAATTCATATCGCGAGCATCACGTTTCTAAACGATAGACTCATTTACTACGAGCTCACGTTTACATAAAAGAACGACATTTCATTTGCATATTTTATATAAAATTTTCATCATCCAATATCACGCGAATTATCATAACCAACGCAATCTTACTCGCCAGACCTATAGTTCATTCTATCGTCGATACAACAAAAAAAAACTACCCCTTATACCAAACCCACACCGTAGAAATTTCTACTACATATATCGACTAGAATGACCGAAATCCACCTTCCTTTTATAGTTGTTCGAAATTCGACAAGTAGGTAATTATTTCGGTGACCAGACGGACGCCAGTACCTGCAGACGAATGGATGAGAGACGAATTCACCTGTCAGAATCCAACCACCGTACCGGATGAGGATACCACAATCTTGAAAAATTCGTCGCCAACTACCAACGAATGTTTTGATCGAAATAGCTTCGATTTTGTGATGTATCGATATTGCCATAATGAGAATTGTTATCATAGACTTCGAGATGGGTGTATGGAAAAAACCGAACATTTATTTACTGTCACTTAATTATTGAAAAATTAATCATCGCTTGAAGAGTTGCAGCTATTAGAGATTTCACCAGCTAGATATTTTTATTTATTCCTTAATTTTAAAATTTCGAAAATTCTAAGCATTTCGCATGAAAGTAAATGATTATGTTCTTTATTTCGGATATCGAGTAATTTTTACGAATTATTAAAATTTATTATAATTTTTAAAAGCTAAAGTTATGTTCATATTTAAAATTTAAGATGTTACATTAAGCTATGACAAAAAATATAGTAATAAAACCTTTCAACATACCTGAATAAACACGTAAAAATTCATTTTGAATAAATATGAAATTTAACAAAATTTCCAACCAATGGATATTCGAAAATAAATAAATTATTCCTCGGAAAATGATAAAAAATCAAGCGTAGGGAAGGATAAAGCACTAAAAACTTTCGTTAACAAATAAAAAAAATAAACCGGTTTAACAAATAAAAAAAACACAAGCACATCGATAATTTGGCATCGATACGAAACGAGCAAAAACTTTCTAAAATAACGAAGACGAAAAAAAAATTAATTAAAAAACTCTTAGCATTAAAATCATTTCAATTTAATCGATCCTTTGGGTTATCACCAAAAATATGAAAAAAAATCTCGAAAAAACCATCACGAAATGACAGGTTACGACTAACAGGCGAATTCACCGAGTTTCGACTGCATTGGCCATTATATATACAAACAAATGAACAGAAAACTTCAAAATCACAATCTGCAACTCTACTTTAGAAACAAGTAATATCCCCACCCCCCGCTTATCGTGCTTCGTCTTCGTCCGGGTTAAATCACTCAAATGCGTGTATATGTATACGTATCGTACGTACACTACGTATTCCCCTCTAAAAATGTTCGACGGCGTTGCAGACCGTTGGACACGCAAGGCGCGCTCGCAACAGACTCCCCTCTTTTTATTGGGCACTTATCGCCATAGTACGCGACTACGGTGTAGGTGGTGAAGGGAAAAAAATAAAAGGTGTGACTAATTTTTTGTATTTAATTTTCTCGCTCGATGGTTGTATAGCGCCACCGTGAATAATAGCGAAATTGTTGCCATTGTAGGTTCACTGGAAACTCGAAATAGGCACTCGACGTGCAACAGGATTTTGCCTTTCTTAAAGGCCAACATTATGATTCGCACCTGCGTTACGTGTTTCCTTTCATTGAGCGGCATAACGGCTCGTGTCAATGAATGAAAGCTTAATGGGCCCTTTGAATTATTCGTAGCGCGCGTTCCCTTTCATGACCTTATGTGACCGAGCATTCGGCCGAAAAATTTCACCGAGAAGGTTAACACCGATTTACACGCTACTTCCTTGACTGCATTGCTCGTTAAGGCGCGTTGAAAATTAAATAATCGTTTTTTATATTTTTCAATATCTTTTATTTCTACTATCGATATTTAAAATATGCATTATATTATTTTGTTATAAAAAACTGATTTACTAGAAAACTCCATTCATAAATTTGAAAAAAAATTTGATTATTCAAAAAAATGTATTTTTTGAAAACTTTTTGATTCAAGAAGAATTTTTTGACAAAACTTAATTTAAAAATTTGGAAAAAATTTCATTTTTCTTAATTTTTTTTGAAAACTTTTTGATTGCAAAAAAATTGTTTGAAAACTTTTTTTGATTCTTTTTTCAATTTTTCAATTTTTTTTTTAATTTTAAATATTTTAATTTATTTTTAAATTGAAGTCATATTATACTCCACACATTGTAGCCTACTTTTTAAAATTTGTTAGTAAATAAAAATTTATTACACATTACAAAAGGGTTCTTTTCGAATACTTGAATTTCCTACCTTTTACTAGAGGTAATTTTGAATAAAGGGATGCGAAAATGAGTCTGTAAGTTCTTTTGAGAAAATCTGAAGAACATTTATTTTCTAATAGAGCCAGAACTCCTTTGAAAAATATAAAGTTCCCCTATTCGAACTCAATGCTACTTGGGGTCAAAGTCCTTCAAAATTTGAAAATTTGCAATTTTGTGTATGCCACCAAATGTAGGTACGGGAAAAAGAAAATTATAAATTGATTTTTGGATATCTAACGTGCAATAGCATATTTAGCGAAGTAGAAAGAATTCATTTTTTTTTCTTTGAAAAGTAAACTGGCATGGGTTATAGTAATTACTAAATAATTTCAAAAAGAAATAATAAAAATTTCAAAATTTCAAATATCTTATTGGATTCCTCAAAATAAATTCAAAATTTTTAAAATTTGAAAATTAAAAAAAAAACACTTTTTGACTTTTTAATTTTTTTGTTCTCAAAAATCGGGTTTTGTTGTTCAAAGGAAAAAATTTTTGTCACTCGTACTTTCCAAGTTTGAGGATTCTAGAACCTTCATAAAAATTTCAACTCTCATTTTGAATTTCTCAGAATAATTTCAAAGTTTTGTAAAATGTAAAAAAAATTATTTTTTGTGAAGTTTTCAAATTTTTTTGCTCTCAAATGGGTTTCAACATTTTTCTCAATTCTAGTAAAATGTAGAAAACTCAAGTATTCCAAAAGGACCTTTTTGCAATGAATAATAAATTTTATTCACAAAATAATTTGAAAAAAAAACAACGTAAGCAGCCATGCCGCATTACTGGAGCTGAGTTTTTAACTGCGGCTTATTCGGGTTTGGTGATAATGTTGCTGAACCTTTCATGACTACAGGCCACACCCAATACCAAGTCTGAAAACCCCTACCCTATCCCTTTGAAAACCACTTAAGAAGTTAAATTTGGAACAAACGCAGTATTTCTTGCCATGAAATAATCATATGAACCCATATTTCCCAAATTATAACTATTTGAGGTTCCTCAAATTATCTTGAAATCTTGATGATCCGTCATTTTGGATTCATTTTGAATCAAATTCAAATATATTCTGGTCATTAACTAATCCTACACACGAAGTTTGACCTTTCTAGGCCGATTTGGTAATGAGATATGGATGATTAATGAAATTTCCTGCGGTAATTTCCCCTCCAAAAGCTGTTTTTTGCTCCAACTCCCCTCCAAATTAATTTGAGAAGCTAACATTAAAATAATCGAAATTTATTTTAATTAAAAGAAACTACTTTATAATTTTTAATTTATATATATATTTTTTTAATTTTTGGTTGCTTAAGCTCATTTTATCATATGACACGGCAGTAAAGAATTTTCGACAAGTGTACTCCCACCACATTTCATGTTTGATAACCCCTCCTTCTCCTCTCCAACAACATATATGGAGGTGCATTAGGGATGGAGTATACTTCTTATCACAATAATCATATGAGTCCATATTAATTATATTTTCACTAATTTGAGGCACCTCAAGCTCTACTCAAATTTTGATAAACTGCCACTTTGGATCGATTTTGACCCAAATTCAAGAGATAATATTCTGGTCACCGACTAACCTCACTCTCAAAGTTTAACCATAGAAGATTCGAGAAATTTCATGACTCAGAACTTTCTCAAAAAGCCATTTTTGCTCCAACTTCCCTCCAAATGCGCTTAGGAAGCTAAAATTGGAAAACAAAAAATTTGAGATATTTGCCCTTTCTCCAGCACCTCTCAAAATTTGAGTGATCCGCCATTTTGAATTTTTTCGAAAAAACAAAAAAAACAGTTTGGTTACATTTCAAAGTAGAGTCTTACCAAGTTTTGAGCGAATTTCACAAATTACCTCCCGCGCTATGCGTGGAAAAAAATATACATATATATACCAAAAAGTTAAACACTAGCAAGATGATTATAAATAGTCTAAAACGTAAAGATTTGAAGACCCCCACCCTCCCCCTATCTTGCCTTTCCAAACAGGTAGGCTGTAATAACTGTCGTTTTCCAGTTAAAAACTCAGCCAAAAAGTAGACTATAATATGTAGAGTATAATATGCCCTCAATTTAAAAATAAAATAAAATAAGTATTTTTAATTCAAAAAAATCAAAAAATGTTGAAAAAAAAATTAAAAAGTTTCACTTTTTTAAATCAAAAAAGGTTTTAAAAAATCAAAAAATTCAATTTTTTCAAATTTTTGAATTTAGTTTTGTCAAAAAACTTTTTTTAAATCAAAAAGTTTTCAAAAAGAAATCTTACTTTCTCCAACCTTTCTTCGATAGTACTATATTGTAGAACAAGAGTGTGTTTTGACTTCATTACATCATGTATACATTGTCATTTTGGAATGATGTGATACTGATGGTAGCGAAATTTTAAAGGCCTTGGCAGGTGGAATGGAAAGTGGAACAGGTCATAAAAAAATATTATTTCCTTGGATTCCAACGTAGCTTGAAGAATATGAATTCAAGATTTTGGAATAGTTTATAAATAATATCGATATATTTTTATATATATATATGTATACTAGTGTTGGGTTCTTAGAAATATGTGATTTTTCTTTCTTCACAGAACCTAATCTTTCTCTTCAAAGATTGATGAGCAGACATAAGACTTTTCATCTCTAACAAAATGTATTAATTAAAATAATAAAAATTTAAAAAAATTGCTGAAGCATATGAATCATATGCTTCTAAACATGGGTGTGTTGAAAGATGTATCTCGCTCTCCTCTATTTGTTTCATAAATCCAAAAAAACAATAAATAAATAAATAATAATAATAAAAAATGGTTTTCACACTCCTTCGCTTTCACAACAAAAACACCCAAATCGGTAGATTAATTACGAGCATAAAATAATAAAGCGAAAAATTCACGTACAGAATTATGAACCGAAGTCCGAACTGCGAAGGTCAACAGTATCCTATTTTTGATTGATTCGAAGTGCCATGAATCAGCATTAAATTCTGTTATTTTTCAACGATACGGTCGAATCCTACGTCACAGTTCACTATTACCGATACGAAGTTACCTACGAAAATATCGGACCGGTGAAAATATTGACTGAAACGACGATGGGAAAATTTCATTACTTCAAACTGGTTTCAACTTGTCCATAAGGAAATCAATCGGTGATATCGAAATGATGGTAAAAAATAGTTGTGTATCTTGACATATAAACGAATACTCGACGATAGCTTTAATCGAAACAACAAAAACTCCTTTATCGAGCGTCAACTGCAGCGTTTAGTTATACATTGTCTAAAAATAATCCAACCGCTTCTTTTTAAGCTTCTCTCGATTACCTTTAGTTTACTAAAAATGCTGATGTTAGTTTTTGCAAAGTGTTTAACATGGAAGAAGACGACAAAGATGCCAATTTATTTGATGAATTTATTTACTACGTTGATGATAAGAAAAGTGCATGAAAATTTAAGTACGTACTGGTTCCAATATGAACTGCTTCGGTGAGTACCTTAATTTCGGCCCATGTGAACTCGTTTTCAAGCGAAAACTTGACTATGATAAATGTTACAAAATATCGAAAAGGCTGCCGAATGTAAACGTTATAACAAACTCTATAAAGAGACGATGAAAGATTATCGAGTAGCTCTTCGTGCTGGATGCGCAATTCCAAATTGTACGAAAATAAGAAATCCTGCGAAATATTCTCAACTTGAATAATATCATAAGAGGTTTACGAAATAAAGATTACGAAATAAAGAGGTAAAATTAATTACTAAATTCAAACAGAACAAATTGCTGAAGGAGCAGCGTACGTGTGGCATTTTCACAATCAAATATAAGGAGTTTTTTATCTAAAAGAAAATGTGAAGTAAAGATGTTCTTAGTTTGTGTGTATTTATTTCCTAAGTTCAAAAAATTCTGCAAACGTGACTCTTCAAAAATCATCGATGAGGAATTTTTTGTAGAGCTGCTTGCATTTTATGTTTTTAACTGAGTTTTGAATTAAATACGATAGCTATTACCAGGCCTGAGCAGTGGCGGCGGGAGGGAAAATCTGAAGAAAAACTCAACGTTCTTTCCCAAATCATGTAGGCTGTAATAGCTGTTGTTTTTTTAGTTAAAAACTCAGCTACAAATATGGGCTTTTGTGATTGTTTTGATAATAAATTAAATTTTTGAAGAATTTTTGACAGAGAAGAGGGGTGAGGGGAGGACTGGACTCGGTAATGAATGCGGTATATTAGGTTAAAAATTTACTTCACAATATTATCTGCAAATATAAACAAGCTCCGATTAAAAACTCAGCTCCAGTAAAAATGCATTGCTGCTAATTTTTTTTATTATTATTTTTTTCATCAGACAAAACTGAAAATAAAATTTCCCAAAAATATCTAAAAATATTTCTCACGTACATTATTAGCACGTTTTATCTTCTTCCACTCTCCTCCCCCCTCCCTCACAAAAAATTAGCAAATTGGTCATGAAAATTATACGTATCATTTTTACATGGAAAATAAATTGCAGACAATAATGTGTTTATTTCGAATATTGATGAAGTTATGTAAATTTTGCCCTTTTTAAAATATCTGATAGGCATAGCCCATCCAAAAAAAAAAAAAAAAAAAAATACTCGAATACACTTGGCTGATACGTATTCATTATTCATTTAAACACCACTAGAAAATGCAGATCATCTTCCAACGGCGGAGGCCAAAGTTGGCTTCTACGCATAAGTAAATTTAAAAATAAAAAAACGTAAGCAGCCATGCCACATTACTGCAGCTGAATTTTTAACTAGGGCTTGTTCAGGTTTGGCAATGACAACGTTGCTAAACCCTTCATCACTATAGGCCACACCCTATACCAAGTCTAAAAACCCGTATTTTATCCCTTCCAAAACCACTTAAGAAGTTGAATTTGGAACAAACGTAGCATTTCTTGCCATGAAATAATCATTTGAATACATATTTCTCAAATTACAACAATTTGAGGTTCCTCAAATTATCTTCAAATCTTCATGATCCGTCATTTTGGATCCATTTTGACCTGAATTGAAAAGGTCATACTCTGGCCATCAACTAATCCTACACACGAAATTTGACCTTTCTAGGCCGATTTGTTGAAGAGATAAGGATGATTAATGAAATTTCCTATGGCAATTTCTCCTCCAAAAGAGGTTTTTTACTCTACCTCCCCTCCAAATTCACTTAGGAAGCTAAAATCAGTATAAGTTAGTCGCTTTGGGTAATTTTATCATATGGAATGCTAATAAAAAATTTTCGATTTCTCTTCTACCCCCACCGCATTTTAGGTTCAATAACCCCTCCTTATCACCGCCAACATCATGTATGGAAGTGAATTGGGGATATTGTATACTTCTCATCCACAATAATCATATGAGTTCATATTAATTACATTTTCATTAATTTGAGGATTCTTAAGCTCTACTCAAATTTTAATAATCCGCCATTTTGGATCCATTTTGACCCAAATTCAAGAAGTTGTATTCTGGTCATCAACTAACCCTACCCTGGAAGTCTGACTTTTCTAGGTTGATTTGGTGAGCAGATATGGAAGATTCGAGAAATTTCATTACTCAAAACTTTCTCAAAAATCCGTTTTTTGCTCTAACTCCACTCCAAATACACTTTGGAAACTGAAATTTGGATATGTTGGTGTCCATGACTTACTTTTACATATGAGATCAAAAACAAAAAAATTGAGGTATCTGCCCCTTTCCCCAACCTCCCTCAAAATTTGAGTGATCCGCCATTTTGAATTTTTTCGAAAAAATAAAAAATATCGTTTTGTTAGAGTCTTTCACCAAGTTTTGAGCAAATAAATATATATACCAAAAAGTTGGATATTTGCAGATGATTACAAAATAATGATCTGAAAAGCAAAAATTTGAAGATCACACCCTCGCCCAACCACCCCTTCCATCGTTTTCAAGTTAAAAACTCATCTAAAAAGATATTTAAATTAATAAAACTATCAAAACTTATCGATCATTTTTAATTGGCATAAATCTATGATCAGTGTTTTCTCTATCTCTTTCACTGCAATTTGTCCAAAAAAGCGGGTCAATTCCTTCTTCTTTAACTCCACTCAATAGCGTACCTATAATGCCTCTAGCCAAGTCGTATGTAGCACTTTAATACAAAAAAAAAGTTGAAGTTCGCGAATTGAAATTTTTATGAGAATTATTTGCGAACATTATATGTATATATTTCAGAGTGTATGACACGAAAACTAAAGCCGTTTGGGCTGTACTTTTTATATAGTAACATCTCTTTGTATGCATAAAAAAAATTCTCAACACAAAAAAAATCTATTATGAATTTTTATTTTTATTTTGGAATAACTAAAAAATAACCGTATCAAATTTTAAAAATCTCTCGATCCGATTAAATCGTTAGAATCATAACCTTGCCTCTAGTTATAGTTGCTGTACACTGCTCGTTAAAAAAAACTTAACGAAAGAAGGGCAAGGTAATTTAACAATAGGAATTAAACGATTATAATTTTTCAAACAAAAATATTTTTTCATGGGTGAAAAAATCTAGAATTATAAAATAAAATTAAAAAAATGAAAAATTTTAATATTTAAAATTAATTATATTATTTTTTGAACAAATAAGCAAAAAAAAAAAATGGAAAATAATACCGTGCATTAAAAAAATAAAAAAAATCAAATTAAAAAAATTCAATTTTTTTAAATCTCATTGACATCGAATTAAATTTTTGTTCACTTTCTCGTAAAAATAATTGAATTATGTAAACTAGATAACATCTCTTTTCACATCTAACACATCATCCTGAGCATTTGTCGTTTAATTAAAATAAACATAACTTCTGAAAAAAAAAAGTTCGAAACAATACCCTCAAGAGTCGTCTCACCAAATACACAGATCAATGCGACGGAATTATCGTCCATTTTATATACTCGAGAAAACATTTCAACCCGATAGTTTCAAGACAAACGAGGGAATCCCCCAGTACAGAAAACTCAACTCGACACCATCAATCACCGCTAACCCCTTCTAAACGGTCCGTTAATGAAATTACGCAACCCATCGAAAAATAAGACGCGCTTACAACCGAATACTACGATGAAAAAAAGAACCTAAAGAAAGAAACCGAATAAGAAAAGCTCTTACTATGTTTGCTTTTCCAAATGAACGGGCAATAAGACCATTCAGTTCGGGTATTCGCGGGATATATCGTTTTATGGCTTTTATGAAATATGACAACTGTTCAAAAGATCTATTCCGGACTTTTAAACTTTATTTTTCCTCGCCCTTTGAAAACTTTTACGCGTTCGTTTACTGCTTCATTTGGCCTCGTATCAACAGGGAAATATCATCGCGTTCGATATTCTTCATTAGATATTCAAGACTAAACTTGTTGAACCGATGGAATATTCAAATTAATTTCATTCGTCGTCTACACATTCGATTTTGAGGGTAGAAGAAAACTGAACGTATTTTGCGGTAGCCCAATTTATTACATTTACTGCCCAGTTTCTTAGAAATAAATCAATTGGCTCATCGAATGGTCGATACCGAAATGTAACAGTGACAAAGCATCACATGTTAATTCACTCTATTATATGAACTACCCGCGGGCAGCCATTGGTAAATGAATAATGATTGTTGAAAAGTCACCAACAAATTCTATTCATTGTTTTGCCATTCACCTGCGATGGTTAAATAATTATCGCGTAACAATACCAGTCTGTATGAATTTCCGCGAACACGTCCACTTTCTATCGACGACATTGTAATATGGGTGAATTTCACCTACGCGTTTCATTCACCGCATACACGGTAACGCAGACCTCATGGTACCCTCTGTCGTGTCGCCTTTATTAAAGAGAAGAGCCGATCAGGCCATCATACTTCAGACCATTATATACGTAAATAACGACCAAACAAAAAACCTCTCCAAAGAAAGTAACCTAAGAAATATTTAAAAAACTCGGCGACTCTGGTATCTTTCGCCCTTTCATATGTAGTGGCGCCTTTTTAGAAAAAAAACCATCGGCGTGTTTTTTGGCACACTTTCCAATCATAAAATATACCTTTTCAACGGTTAAATAGCCGTTCAAAAAACCACCCTTCTTAGCCTACACTCCGCAATATTCTCGGCGTATTCGAAGCTTTACGTAAAAAATGAACACGACCGATCGAATTAATTACGTTTTCACGATAAACGATCATTTTTCACGAATAAATGCTCTGTAGATCGTAAAAAAGAGGTTTTATTACGCGTAAAAATTATTTATCCCGTTTACCACGTCGACTAAGTATATACGTGAAACTTAAAAATAACATTTTCATTTTCAAAACCATCCCAAGTTTATCGCGCTATCGTTACGCATAAATGCAATATACGTACGTGTGTTATAATGTACCGAGATTGTAAAAATTGGTGAAAAAATTTTCATAAAATGAGATATTGTTATTTATCGTTTGTTTGTTTTAATGACTCTTCTTAATGGGCTACATTGCATAGAAGCAACGTTTATTCGCATCGTAAAGAAATGTGATAATATTTGTAAACAATCGTTACGTTAGAAAAATATTTTTTTCGTTCGTTTACGATCGTTTTTAGCGACAGAGATGAACGAATCACTTTTTGAATTTGATTAAAGAAACGGATGAAAAATTAATAAATAAACAAAATAATTATTTTTAAAAATGAAAAAAAAAAACGCATTAAAAACTCCATTTAAATATATTTTTATTTGTTTAATAATTCAAAATTTTAGCTATGAAATTGTTATTATGCTCGTATTATATCCAATACAAGATGCAGCCACCCGCCCAAGGGCGGCTTTAAATACAATCACTGACATGAAGTTCACACAAAACAAATTTATTTTAAAAAACAAAGGAAATACTGTCGTATGAAAAATTGAATATATTAATTACTGACTTTTTTTTTTTTAACAAAAACAAAAAAAGGAAGATATATAGATAGGTAAACCATGAAGTAGCATGACATCAATATAAGTGTAACTAAGGTAAAAGAAATAGATATGGAAGATTCATGAAATTTCCTGTAGTAATTTCCCTTTCGAAAACCGATTTTGCCCCAATTCCTATTCTAATTCACTTGGGAAGGAAAAAACAGAATAGGTTACTCACTTATGCTCATTTTATCATATGAAGCCATTAAAAATGTTCGGCTTTTCATGAATCACCACTACATTTTTAGCTAGAATTTTAGCTTGATAACCCCTCCTTCCCCCTCCAACATCATGTTTGTAGGTGAATTGGGAAAATTGTACACTTCTGTCTTCATAATTATATGAGTTTATATTATGTAATTACATTTTTACTAATTTGAGACTCGTCAAATTATGCTCATATTTTTACAGTTCGCCATTTTGGATCCATTTCGACCCAAATTTAAGGTGTTATATATCGTTCATCAACATGTAGCTTTTCGTGAGTTGCCTGAGGCGTTACGAATGATCTCCTCGTTCAGCCCTATCACATGAAACCACTCGCAACTTTCATCGTTGCGTGTATCTCGACTTTATCTCGGACAAAGTTTTACCCTCCTCAATTATATAGGAGGTATAATATAATAAGATATAAAATTCACGTGTCACAGTGTTTGTAATAAAATTCTTCCGAAACGGCTTGATTAATTTTTATGAAATTTTATGTGTATATTCAGTACGTCTGATAATATTACGGAAATTATTTTTCAATCAGTAAAATTCAAAATGGCGGATCACTCAAATTTGAGGGAGTTTGGGGAAGGGGCAAATAACTCAAATTTTTCTATTTTTATCTCACATGAAAGAGTGAGTCACGGACACCAACGTATCTAAATTTGGGTTTCATAAGTGTATTCTGAGGGGAGGTAAGCAGAAAACAGCTTTTTGAGGAATTTCCGAGTTATAAAATTTTTTGAATCTTTCATATCTCCTCACTAAATCAACTTGGAGAGATCAAACTTTGTGTGTGAGGTTAGTTGGTGACCAGAATATGACCTGTTAAATTTGGATCAAAATGGATTCAAAATGGCGAATCATCAAAATTTGAGTAGAGCTTGAGGAGCCTCAAATTAGTGAAAATGTAATTAATATCAACTCATACGATTATTGGTGATAAGAAGTATAGTATATCCCAATTCACCTCCGTACATGATGTTGGATGGGAGAAAAACGAGTTATCGACCTCAAAATGTGAAATTTTTTATTGTGGTGTTCATAGGACAAATTGAGTCCAAGTGACAAACTTCCTTGATTTCAGCTGCTCAAGTGCATTTGGAGGGGAGTTAGAAATAATTAGTTGCAAAACAAAGTTTGCTGGGACAGCTTGCATATATATATTTTTTATTTATTATTAAAAATATTAACGAATTTTTTTCAACAATAAGTCCAGTAAATCTAGATCATAAAACGGTTGTTTGAAGAAAAATTATTGACAACGTGTCAATCCTTCAGGGGGTTTAGACCTGCGCAGAAAAAAGGTTTTTTCACCATATCTCCTCAGGGTTTGATCTCAGAGCAAAAATAGCTCATGGCTATTTCATTCTACACTACATTTCCTACAACTTCGCAACGAACATTTTTTTTCTACAACCTATAGATGAAGGGTTGAGGGTGTTTGAAATTTGATATTTTAGAACCTGCATTACAATTGATTCAGTTATGCTATGTGACATTATAATTAGGTTGTATATGCGAATGAAGAATACATAATTATAGAATAACCTGTCATAATACATTGTAATGGTAAACATTCGTGGTAATGCTTGGAAGCAGTACCTCCGAAGAAGTCTAAACAACTAATGCCCGACTACTGGCTACTGAACTATCGTAGCTTTTTATAGGCAGCTCGGTCTACCCCACCATGATACCGTTGTGACGTCAGTAGGAGGCTTCTACAAGAAGCGACCAACTTGAAAAAAGGGGTTTTTACACTAGGATAGAATATATATCTTATTTGTTTCCTTTTTACAATACGAACCCAATCATGATGCTATGAAGGTCTCAGTCACCTCCTCACCATCAATACTCACCTATTTAGGTATGAATATTTTCATGCTAGTAAAATATGTTTAATGTACCTCATAATTATGAATAGCACTTTCTAACTACATACTAACTTAATGTTTATCTTGGCCCTCTCTCTCTACTATTGTACAGTTTCATCTAGAATGAGCTGATAATGTTAGATACGTATTTAAAAAATTTTTATTTCTCATTTATTTAAAAAATAAAAAAAAGTTGTCCAAAATTATTAGAAAAAAAAATTAAATATGAGTCACTTCTTCACCCATTTTTCATTTGTAAAAAAAAAAAAAAAAAAAAAAAATGGAATCACAGAAAAATTTCATATTTGAACTCCAGGCTGCCAGACTAAACTGACATTACATATTACCACAGTGCTGCCAATTCATAAAAAATTGCTAGTCCTTCATTAAAAATGAACAATTTTTGAATTTTTTTCAAAAATAATAAGATCAGTTCATATTTTGAGTCTTGGGGTTTTTTCATTTTTTCATTACTTTTTCTTGAAATTTTGACTGGATTCCCTACTTTCCACTACTTTTTCATTACTTTCACTACACATTTTTGAAATCACTACTTTTTCACTATTTTCACTATCTGTTGGATACCCTACTATGCACATTAGTAATATGTTGTGCATTTGTCGTTCACTATTAAAAATAACCAAAACTGATCTTTTTTGAGAAAACTTAAAAACAACTTGGACCTCCTAAATTAATAAAAAATTGGCGGCAATTTTTTATGATGAAATGTGATTTTAAAACAAGGGGAAAATATGTATTTTCCAAAAATTCGTATTTTTGTTGAACATTTTGAAAGTTTTTAAAACTTCAACTTCATTTCGGAGTCTTTAAAAAATGAGTTATGAGACTGTAATGGTCATTCAAAGGTTGTTTAGCAACTATTTTAACTACGCTTCTCGCTTTCTGAAAAAAATTGAAATTCGACCCTCCCTAATGAATAACTCTTCGACATAATTAAAAATAAAATTAGCAGGTAACTTCAAGTAGGTAATTATAAATCGAACATGAAAAAAACGCATGTATTTCAAAAGGAAAATTAATCGTATAATTTTTTTTTTTTCAGCAAGCAACTGGAAAATTTGAGTAAAGGTTAGAAATTTATTGAATAAAAATTTCGTGCTTTTTGAAGAATTTTAGCAGAATTTCACGCTAATTTCATGTTTGCGTACAGAGAGTATTAAATTCGTACTTTTTTCGTATTTTTGTACTCAGCAGATATTACGTGAAAATTTTAGGGGAAAGGTCTACCCCACCAAAAAAAAGGTATGCATTACACCAAATTTTTTCAATTTTTTTCTAGAGTTGGAAGTTGTATTGGGAAATTAAAAATCGTTTTGAACTTCTTGGATATTTTCTTTTTATTTTCAAATTGTTTAAATCATTACCGAATATTTCCCAAACAAGAGAAAAAAATAGCATGAAGTTTCCTCTATATGATTATATTATTTCACATTGTCAAATACTTACGGATCCAATTACATTTTCTCTAGCAATTTTATCGCACGATAATTCTTCCTTAATCTGAGATTCATCGAGAATTAAAACCTTCCCTTCGTACCCTAACAGTTACACGCGAATTTGTTATCGTCAACTCAAAGCTCATAAAACTCGAACACTGATCGCTTGTGGGCTCGTGGTAACAAAGGAAAATAGAAAAACAACATCTAATACAAACAGATACCAATTACAACCCTAGTCCTCCGCTCTCCCATACATCATTTTTATCACCCGAAAAAACGCAATAACCGAGCCCGAAAATAACTCTCGACGGCTAAATCACCCTCTGAAACAATCGATAAAAATTGTTCATCGGCTAATTCAAAACACCGAAGTCATCGTCGGCCTACGTACTCGTCGGAACTTCGAAGTGCCGACGCTTGATTCGCAATATCGTCGTATTCGAATTGCCTGTCGTGGGATTTTTCCTCGCTATAACTGCGTAGAAATTCGATTCTTTCGAAATTTTCGAATCATCTTGGCGCGCACGTTATGCAAATAATCTGTCGACTAGTTTTTAATTAAACGCGTGTTTTATGCCTATACCACGGAGACGACAAAAACACCGTACGCGGCCCGGATTCCGTATGTAAAATTTACAAGTGGCGCCATAGCTTGTATTTTTTACGCGCGTAAAAAATTAAAGTAGTTTAACATTTTTATAGATTTGTGAACACGAATCGATGCCTAATAAAGTAGACAGCGAAAAGGGAAAAATTAAAAACCGGAATCAAAGCTGCGTGGCTTTATCCGTTATTCTGAATTTCATTAGCGTTAATAATTTCCAAAGACGCGGAGAAAACGCGTACGCAACAGGCAGCCAGATTAAGCGCCAGACGAAATTCCAACACGCGTTTTGCTGTTTAAAGCGTCCAATTCATCGATATCGGACCCGTTGCGAAACAAACTTTTCATTTGTCAATGGGTCGTCCATAAAGCGTCGTCGTAAAATATTAATTTTTTATTCTCTACCTGAATTAACCATTCGTATCGAATCGTCTAACCGTGCGAACTATGTATCAATTAAAAAACCCACTTTATAAACAACGTAACAGATTTTACGACAGCTGGCGTTATCTTAAAATCGTACAAAAATTAGAGCAAAATAGTATTCAGTTACATTATCACTAATCAAAAAGTTTTAAATTGGAACTTCGTGTAAAAGAAAAAGTCAACAATATTTCGACTCGCACATACTTAATTAAACCCGTCAACGTCGAAATATATCCACCAATCAGCGAACAACAGAATCGACTCTAATATTCGATAATTTTACTCGCTACGATGTGTATATTGGAGAGCGTCCAAATTATAAACGATACAGATTACTCCAATTTCACGCGTAGCGTACGCATCGAGTGATGTTTAATGTTTAAATTATGTAACGAGTGTTTTCTTACATCGCATCGTATCAAACTTTATACTCGTACCTGATCTAACGGAATGAAATTCGACAAAAATTGAAGCTACTTAAGATTTTATTCTCCGTCACATCGTTACCTCTGGTGAAGGGGTTTCCAATCAGAATCCGGTTTTACGGAATTTGCGTGTAGTAAAAACCGTATCCTGATTCTTAAGCTCGTACATATGTAACGCGACCGCTTTGCCAAAAAACTAATTGTACTCGTATATACCAGGATTTCGGTTCGTTTCCCGCTCTTTTTTTTTCAAACTGTCGAATTCCTAAAATTTATTCTGTTCGCCAGTCTAAGAATATGCTTCAATTTATTTGAAAACCAATGAGATCTCCAAAGAACAGAATAGAAACGAACAAAAATGAACAACATGCATGAATTTATAAATTCAAATTAAGAAAAAAAAAGTAAGCAGCCACATCGCATTGCTGGAAGTGAGTTCTTAATTAAGACTCGCTCAGGTTTGCAAATAAGCAGTGTTGTGGGAAGGAACATATGCCTGTTCTTGTTCCTGGAAAGACCCAGTCATTTGATCCTGTTCCTGACTCGTTCTTATTCTCAGTGTTTCACAGGGCTGTAATAACAGATCTTGCTACGTTCTATTCCCCTTCAGGTATCTGTTCCTGATTCATTCCATTACGTTCCCATTACATTACGTTCCCATTACATTACGTTCCATCTTTGGAGGTTCCGTTACGTTCCATAACATTCCATTCTGTTCTTTACTTCTTTTTCAGTTCGAGCTGATAAAGTTATGAGTTTAGGTTTCGTCTTTTTTATGATTATGATTATTATTATTATTTTTATTGATGATAGACAAATAATCAAATTCCAATTTCACATCAAAAAATGCACATTGCACTGGACTTGCAGGGTATTACGAACAATTTTGCCAGCATTCTAATTTCAAAGAATGAAAATAATGTAAAATAATAGAACACTAACAAAATTGATTCACTGCGTTCCGTTATGTTCAGTTCTTAAAAATTTCGTTTCGTTACGTTCCATTCCATGTTGTTACTGAAATTAATAAATTGTCCGTTACATTCCGTTATTCCTTTACGTTCTGTAACCGTTATTACGGCCCTGATGTTTCAACTATGCTCGTTCTGTTGTTCATTCTTTCAATTCTTTACAATCTTGTTCTTGTTCTGTTCTTCGTTCTTTCAATTCTTTATGGTCTCGTTCTTGTTCGTTCTTCATCTGTTCTCGTTTTTCAACCTTTTCTTTTTTCTTTCTTTCTTTCTTTTTTTTATTTATTTATTTTTTGATAACGTGTTTACAGTTAATGTTGTTGTTGAAATTGAAAATTAATTAAATGAAGCTAATTAATTTTAAAAAAAATGACTTATACGGATATTGGTAGCAGTATTGTAGGAACGAACATATGTCTGCTCTTGTTCCGGTTCTTGTACCTGGAAAGATCAAGTGATTTGATCCTGTTCCTCACTCCTTCCTATTCGCAATGATTCAACTGTTCTTGTTCCATTCTTCGTTCTTTCAATCCTTCATGGTCTCGTTCTTGTTCGTTCTTCGTTTTGTTCTCGTTCTTCAATTTTTTTTTTTTTGATAACGTATTTATTATTTATATTGTTGAAATTGAAAATTAATTAATTGAAGCTGATTAATAAAAAAATTAAAAAATACTTAAATGGGTATAAGTAGCACATACGCGCTTTTTTCAGTTTTCTATGCCTCATGATTTCTATTCATTTTAATGATGAACCATAAACTTTCAAAAGAACGAAGAACATCAAAAATTACATCGTTCTTGTTCTTGTTCTCATTCCTCAACATTGTACATTAGTTAATTCTCGTTTTATTCTTTGATCTTTAAGTTTGAAAATATTCTGTTCTCGTTCTGTTCTTTATTTTTCAAACATATATGTTTTATGTTCTCGTTCTTGGTCCTGTTCCTCATTAACAATGAAAATTCTCCATTCTTGTTGTTCTTCGTTCTCGTTTTTAGGTTTGTTCCTACAACACTGATTGGTAGCACTTGCCCGCTTTTATAAGTTCTTTATTTTCTCTTTCCCCTCATGATATCTAATAATTTTATAATAAATCATGAACTGAACTTTCAAAAGAACGAAGAACAATCAAAAATTACATCGTTCTTGTGTTTGAGCTCGTACCTCAACATTGCATTAATTGGTTGTTGTTTCGTTCTTCGAACTTTCAGTTTGAAAATATTCTGTTCTCATTCTATTCCTTCTTCTTCGTCCTGTTCCTCAAGAACAATGAAAGTTCTCCGTTCTTGTTGTTCTTCGTTCTCGTTCTTGGGTTTGTTCCTACAACACTGCAAATAACGCTGTTAAGCACTTTGTGCACACAGGTTACACCCGGTACATAGTGTGAAAACCCCTAACCTACTAATTCCACAACCATTTATGAAGTTGAATGTACAATAAATAATTATAGTATTTCTTGCCATGCAAAAAGTATATGAACCCATATTTACAAATTATATACCTTGAAGTTCTTTCAAAAATTTGAAGATCTGCCATTTTGGATCCATTTTGACTCAAATTCAAGAGTTCATATTACGGTCATACGAAGTTTGGCCTTTATAGCTCAATTTGCTGAAGAGATATGGAAAATTTATGAAGTTTCCTGCATCAATTTTTCCTCCAAAAGCCATTTTGTTGCTCTAACTCCCACTAAGTTCACTTGGGAAGTTAAAATCAGAATAGGTTTTAGTTAATTGAGATCATTTTATTACATAACATGACAATAAGAAATTCTCAACTTCTCGTGTACCTTCCCCACATTTTGAGATCGATAACCCCTCCTTCTCCCCTCCAACACCATGTATGGAGGTGAATGAATGGAAGATAAGAAATCATTCAACTTCAAAAGGCAAACTGAGCAAAACATACAAAACACTGACCCTTGTTTTTTAATGAAATTACTCAGAAATAATTCTTCACTTTGGAGTCGAAACAGAGTGTAAGTGGAGTTTTTCAAAGTTTCTTTTGAGGGCGATCAGAGTTTTTTTCAAACTTTGAGAATTTCTCTGAAATCAAAGAAGTAGCTGCAGTTTGAGAATTACTATGGAATCAAATGCAGGAATCAAAGTCAAATTTCGAAGGTGACTTTGGAGTCAAAATTGCTTTTTTACCAGACTTCAAGTCCTTGCCAAAGATATCGAGTTGTTTCAGTTTTTGAATGGAAGTGACTGTAATTTGACTTCAAACTAAATTTTCTCTGATTTCAAGCAGATGTTGACTGCAATTCTAAAGAATTATTTGTTAGTTGATGAACTTACAATAAGTCAATAAGTGAAAAAAAAAACATCAGTGACTCAAAACTTGGAATTATATTATGATTAATTCAAAACCAAATTACAAAACATAGTAGAAAAAAAAAAACAAAAGTGGGTGTTGACCCCTGATTTGGGCTCACAATATGATTCAAAAATGAATTAAATTATGAGAAGTCGACAAACTCCGCAGTTAAAATGGAATGAAATTCAACCTCGAAGTTTGCATCTCCAAGAGGTGTAGCTGAAACCAAGCTTAAAAATTTCTTAGTACCTAGCAGAAAGATGAAGTTTGATATCTAATTTGACATTGTTCCACCTTCAAGTATGAAATTGGAGTCACATGCCATATCTCTGTGGGGGGGAGCAGCACAAACGCAAAATTTTTATGGCATAAACCGACAAAAACATAGCATAAACGATATGGTTAATTTCTACTTTCAATTTCGAAATGGTGGAGAGGGAGCTAAGGAAATGGACCTCAATTGAGAACTGCGTTGGAGTCAAGTAATGGAGTCAAATTCAAATTTCAAAAACAATTTTGGAGTCAAAATTGACTATTTACCCAACTTCAAGTCTTTGCCAAAGATTTCCAGTTGTAGTCAAAATAAAATCTAATTCGACTGCAGAACTAACTTCTCTCTCGTTTCAAGCCAGTGTCAACAGCAATCTTCAAAAATTATGTACTTTGGAGTTGAAAATAGAGTCTGGTTAAATTTGAGAATTTCTCTAGAATCAAAGGTACATTATTTAAGAATTTCTTGGTGATCTCAAGGTATGACTCAGAGTCAAGGTCAAACTTGAGAATTTCACTGAAGCCATAAGGTGGAGTTTAACGTCAGGCTGGAAACAATTCCGAAGTCATGTATGAAATTGGAGTCAATACTTTGGAGTCAAGAGGTGAAGTTGACTTCAAGTTGTAGTATTTGTAGGTAGTCAAGAGTTAGAATTGGTGTCAAATTTTATACTCACTTTAGAATCATGCCTTAGTCGAAGTGTAGCTTTTGGCTGACTCCAGGTTCTTCGTACTTGCTTTTGATGGTCAACTAATCATAGAAGAGATACAATACGTATTTCAAGGTTTTATGTATATAGATAGATCAATGCATAAGGGGTAGTCTCTTCATTTGAATAAGTTTTCTTACACACTAATGGCAAAAGTCTAGAATAGAGAATTTTCCAACAAAAAGCTAAAATCTGCGTTCATCACGTAAATCACGAATTCTCCGAAATAATCGAAATTAAACTCTAAACAACTTAATTTCTTTACATCTCTGTAACACCAGAGACCTCATGAAGATTTTCCAGCGGGTTCTCAAGGTTGCCTTTGATCATTTCACGTTGGAAATACGAAGACCTACGGTCCAAGCGACGGTCGCCAACTAGGATTTTTATTTCTTAGAATTCGAGATCCTTACTCGCTCGCGATTCTAATAAAACTGGTACTTCGAATCGGAAACTCCTCCATCCTCCAACTTCTATCATACTTTGTAAAACTCACGCGTACATAGCGGTATCGCAATATCAAACGTGTCACGAGTAAATCTCATTTTCGACGAAATAACATTCGCGTTTAAATGACTAATTAACACGCTCGTAAGCGATAAATACCCAATAAAAAAAGCCCACCCAAATTTTCGTTCGCACACGTATAGCCGGACGATGGTGAAAAGATTACATACTATAAACATCCGTAAACGAATAGTCTCTTAAACCGTACTCTCTGATAAAATCGACTAAGCCGGTATTATTATCTATGAAAATCTTAATTCGACTACGATGACGTTATTAACGTAGGTATATGCTATATGAAAACCGACTATGAAAACTGAGACATCGTCTTTTTATCTGATAATGCGATTCTTCTCATACATCACGATGTCGTAATTACGTGAGAAATACGTACAATATCTGTCGCACAATTCAGCAGCCAAGAAGCAACGACCTGAAGCGTAAAAATAGAGCGAAAAGCATCTTCGAATCGAAAATCTCGATGAGGAATACCAATGACTTCGAGCGTTCGCAGATTCACCAAAAATGGTCATCGACATCATCCCCGGGTATGTTTTACGAAACACTCATCGAAACGGATATGCGGGTATACGAAACGACGAAGGAAAAAAATTGTGCGCGAAAATTCCGCATAATGAATTCGAAGATGAAATCTTTCTCCGTAATTTTTTGCACTCTTTAATATTTTTCGTTTAATTATAAACAAAACGCGTGAAACCGATGCGCCGCCGTAATTGTATCCGGTTTTTCATCGCAACCTTCGGTATCCCGGAAGGTCGTTTTAACTCGGACAAGGACGAATTTTTTTCTACTTTTTTTCACTCGTATTCGTAAATGTATTCGCGACACCGTAGACGTACATCGTCTGCGGAGAAAAATTTAAAAAATGCGATGGAAATTATCCAACGTAATCGATCATTCAATCGAAAGATGATTTAAACCGATGAAATTTTTATCGCTATAAATTATCACCGGGACCGGGTGTTTTATTGAATATTTTTGGCAACATTCATCGACCCGGCGCTAACCATATTCTTCGCACAAAATTCTCCCGAGATCGTATACTTTTCAGCTTCACAGAAAAACAAACACCGCCAAAAAGCCAACGACACCTTATCTACACGGCATTCCGTCAATGCCACCAGCTTCTCCACGTTGCCACTTAAAAATCCATTACAATTGTTGATGGAAATATATAACGAAAACGAATTACCTCGTAAAACTAGATTTCGATGGTACATTTTTTCCGCACCGAGTACCTCTCCTCAGAGGTGCATTTTTTACGTCACAAGAATTTGCCACCTCGTCCAAGGTCGATCATAGTTTAGCAAACTAGATGCCAAATATATCGCTGAATTTTATCCGCACGTTGCAATTTTATTTCATCGTTCCATCGCGTTTTTTCACCCCATTGCCGGATACTTCATGGTTAACCGAGTTGGTTTTTCATTTTTAATTACATTGCCTCAAAGTCATTTGTACGCTGAACTACTTTATCCGCTTTGATAGTATAGTGAATTTTTTCTTTCATCGGATAAGCAATCGCAGTTTCAAACCAAACAACATATGAGCGATAAAAATAATTCTCATTGTATTGTTTTACTTTATCGACTCGCAAGGCAAACACTTGTGTGAATTAAGTTGACGAAAAGTTTTTTTTGATTTCAAATTTAGATACGAAAATGCTTCTAACACTTATCGTTGACATTGTGTGAAGTGAAAAAAAATCTAGATTGGAATGAAATACTGCAATTTACCACGAGTTCGTTTTTTGTGATAAGAGAATACTTCTTTGTGCAGTACACTGAATGTCCGGTAACTTCTATCCGCATTACTTCCAGAGATCTAGGGGCCTCCGATGTGCCTCATCCTACTTCTCTGTAAGGGAGTACATTACATGGAAACACATGCTTTTCACTCTATAGTTTCTACTACTTGGAAGTTTAGCCTTTTTTCTGGTCACCATACTTTCTGGCCGAGGGTTTTAGCGTCTATCACTGCCTTCGCTTTGCACTTATGGGTGAGCTGGACGCCATCACCAAACACTAGGGATTAATTTGAAACTTGATCATAGCATTTAATGTATAATGGTCGCTTACCCCAAAGGAAAACATTGTACTGCCTCCCATCATAGTACTTGTAGCTGCTTGACTTACCACGTTGCTAGGAATATACTAAACGTCTTGCTTCTAGTAAAAATAATAATATGAGCATATATCTTTCAAATATTACGACTTTGGTGTTCCTCAAGTTACATTCAAATTTTGACTATTCGCCATTTCTGTTCCATTTTCACCTCAATTCAAAAGTTCACATTCAGGTCATCAACTAACCCTAATAGAAAGTTTTACTCCTTTACGCCAATATGGTGAGGAAATATGGAAGATTTAAGAAATTTCATGACTCAGAACCTCCTCAAAAGCTGATCTCCAAATGCACTTAAGAAGGTGAAATTTGCATATGTTGGTGTCGACAATCTCACTCTTTCATATGAGATCAAATAAGAAAAACTTCAGCTATTTGCCGCTCTTCAGCCTCTCTTAAAATTTGAGTAATCCGTTATTTTAAGATGTATTGAAAAAACAAAGAAGTTATTTTTTTACATTTTTGAGACGTGTCTCTCACGAACTTTTGAGCAAATTTCATGAATAACTGTGAACTTAGACATTTGCCAGATGATTACAAATGACCTCAAACGTAAAGTTTTTCGCTATAACTCCCCCTCCAAATTCACTTACGAAGATAAAATGGGAATGAGTTAGTCACTTGAGCCCATTTTATCATATGACACCCCAATAAACGATTTTCGATAACAAGTGTACCCCACCACATTTTAAGTTTGATAACCTCCTAACTTTCCCCTCCAATACCATGTATGGAGGTGCATTAGGGATGGAATATACTTCTTATTCCTCATAATTATATGAGTTCAACTCCCTGCGTAACACATTTAGTAAGTTGAAATTTGGTTATGTTAGTGTTCGTGACTCACTTGTTCATATGAGATCAAAGATGAAAAATTTAATCAATTTGTTCCTTCTCCAGCTCCCTTCAAAATTTTAGTGATCCGCCATTTTGAAATGTATCGAAAGAAAGTAATTATTCCCATTTTCAATAAAGAACAAAATATCTACTTTTGAGCGTTTTTTATCCGGCGGTACGCGTGGCAGAAGAAATATATATATAAAACAAAAAGTTCGACACTTACCAGATGATTACATACCTGAAACGCAAAGATTTGAAGACCTTACCCTCTCCTCCTCCCTCATTATTTATTCATGTACTTTGTAATAGGTATGATTTTTAAGTTAAAAACTTCACAAAAAAAGCGGTAGGTAGTTTAATGCTCGTAACGATAAAAGTCATATCACATCATTAATAAATTTCCTTGCATTAAACATAAAGATATAAAAATTTTGAAAGGACCTAGACAACACCAGATTTAGGCATGAGCAGATTGAATAATGAATCTGAATACTCCTTCTCAACGATCAAATTAAAAGTGCAGTAAATGTTAACCAAAACTAATGAAATTATATTAATAATAACAAAAATAATAAATTCAAATTCAAATTGTATCAATAAAATGTCAATACATATTAATTATTTTATGTTTAAAATTTAAATTATTTAATAAATTTGATTTGATCACTTTCATATACTTAAATGATATGAATGCTTCAATGTAATAATCCGTCATAATTCTTCCTCGAGAATTGTTTTATGCTCAATTCCCTTCACTTCGTAAGCTAAAATTCTAAAATGATGTCACTTCGCCTATAAACATAAAAAAAAAGGCTACTAAGACCGTAGTCCAGAAAAAAAATTTTGCATAAAAAATAGAATACCGGGTGACTACTTGATTCCAGCACCGCAAGCGCAAAAATCATTCTCTCACAGAAATAAATTACATATTTGAATGATATTAAGAACAATAAATGGCATAAATAATATTTATTTAATGATTAAAAGTGTTTATCGATGAAATACACCATTTTAATTTATACTTTCATTGTCAAAAATACATATATGTTTTGAATTTATTCGCCTTTTAGCTAATTTTTTCGCTCGGGTGCTCGAATCAAGTAGTCACTAGGTATAAGCGGCAAAGTCGCATTAAGAAAAAGCCACTTTATCTATAAATAAATGTATAATTATGTATATACGCATATTTACCTTGAGCACTGAATTTTTGCTGTGGCTTTAAATACCATTTTCCCTATTTGGTATTTAAATTTGATCTTCAACCTCTTTTTTGCCTACATCAAGAGTATTCTTTTCTGAAAGTTTACAGTTTACTTAAAATGATAAAAATATCATACGAGAAAACTCATCAACAAGTATGATTCTTACTTGGTTCCTTTACATTATTATAACTATTAAAATCTTCCTGCAATTTTATGAAATCTTTTTCGGAAGTGATTGGATCCAGCCCCAGTTGCTTCCACCTCAATGGTGCGTTCTTCATTTTCTTTAACATGGATCAAGATTAATCGAAGATTTTCAATTTTTGGGTACGCTTTGTGAAATAGCAGTCCATATTCTCTTAACTGTCCTTCTTTAGCATCCTTTATTTGTTGTGGTTTGTTGTTGTACTTGATTTCGAAAACCACTCCATAGCTATTATTCAAGACAACTATATCAGGAGTCTTGTGCTCCTTCAAGTTTAAAAATTTATAATCCAAGAAATATTTGTAATTATATCGTTCGGCTAAATAACGCACGAGGTCGAAAAAAAAGAGACCATGGAAAAACAATTCCGAACTGTCGATGAGATTCTCTGTATTATGACGATCTACCATGAATGATTGAAGTCTCTCCTCAAAACTGTTTAAGGAGATTTTAGGATCGGACAGAATGCTTGCTAACATTTCGGAGGTTTCTATAACATCAAGTTCTTTGATTGCACGAATTTGCAGGTGATCTTCGATTATCAATCTGTTTTCTTGGTTTGGTATTTTAACACAGTATTTCATTTGCCTGTTTACTGTTTGTAATGTCCATGGTCCATTTTTATCATTGTCTGTAGTAGACAGTGTCAGTATACCCATATATAACAAATAGTTCAAGAACTTCTCTTGTAAAGGATCGTTTTGCCAACATTTAATATGTGCTTTGAGTTTATATAAGTCAAAATAAGTGAAACATTCTATGTCATAAGAATATTCGATACATTCACCTCCTATAAGGAGTATTAATTTCATCAACGCCTCTTTATTGTTAGGTAATATTCCGTTGCAAAGAAATCTAGATCGACTCTTTGTAAACCATGGATGAGTTTCGTCAGTTGTATGTAGGAATTCTAGAAGAGAATAGGGATTATATATAGTAACTTCGGGATAATATGGAGTTTTATAACCATCACATACTGAATCAATTTTGTGTTTAGTTGTACTATCGAACTTTGCTACATTCATTAACTCATTTGCAGTCTTGTTATCGATGCCAAAAAAGGGCGTCAATTCTGGAGATAAATAATTCTCATATTCGACACTAGTTCCACTAACTCCGTCAAAACTGATAGGCAAAATACCAGTAATATACACAAATAGATACATTGTAGGTTCTATAGAAGACTCTTTTAGAAATGATAGCATAAAATGTTGGTAAAGAACTTCACATTTTGGATCTCTTTTTAGGACTTCTGCTTCTTTGCTGTTTAAATTATTTGGTATATAATCTTCAAGAACAACCGTTTCATATTCATCCAATAATAAAACAATTTTTCTCCCTTTGTAAGCGATATAAAGTAATCTAGTTAATGTTTGTAAAGCTTCTACAGGATTTAGTTGTAGATTTTCAGCTTCTTCTCGTAAGTTGCATGTAACTTTAAGTCTTAGTTCTTTTTTTTGTGAACATATTATATCGAATTTTGGTTTGTAGAATTGATATTGCTTCAAAATTTGCATTTGTAGCTTCTCTTCATAGTATTCTGCAGTCATACCTCTTTTATATACATTAACAAAATCTATGGCAATAACAGGATGATTAGCTATATGTTCTTCTAATTTAGCTTTATTAGTTGTTTTCTGAAAAAGCAATGGTTTCTTATCGAACTTATGGCACTCCCCATTCACATTGATTTCTCCTTCATGAAAGTATTTGTATGCATCAGTTTCTTCTCGCTTTATTATCTCCAAGTTGTTGTTTAACTGAATGCTAAAAAAAAAACGTAGCATTTTTTGCAACGTAGTTTTTCCCCAACGAGATGGGGCTGTTATAATAAATCGTTTGTTAGTTTCCACAAAGTTGTTAATCACAAATTCTATGAACATGCTTCGATCTATAAGCGCATTTACTAAACTCAAAAATGTAGTAAAATTTTCTGAATTTTGTACTTGTAAATTTTCTTCAAAAATTACACGGTTATCTTTCATAGCACTATCTTTAATTAGGACTTGTACTTTATCATTAAATTTATTTGATGTAGTACTCAAAAATACTGTCATGTTCAATAATATAAAACCGCAAAGCAATATGATTTTTACCAAGCACATCGCGAAAATATATGTATATTATCACTCGCGAAAAAATAAATTATAAAGCGTCCAAATTACTTCAAAGAAAAGAGTGAGCGATTCGATAAATATTAAAAAAATGGAATGTATACATCACCTAACTTTTATAAGGTATTTAGCAAGATATTGATGTGTCTTCTTCAATTAATAAGTATACCTGGCACATAAATTTGTTTGAAAAATAGATAAATTTGTAAACTACAACATAGAGAAAACACGTCGCACACAAGAAAGGCTATTGAAAAAATAGATACGCGATTAGATTAACACGCATACGCCTCAAAAGCAAAAAACTAATCATTTAATGAAACTATATCAGCTTATACGTATACCGAATATAATATGATTAGATTTAAAAAGGATAATGTAAAAATGTAATTACATTGGTCAAGTTTATTAAAAAGTTTGATAACATTTATTACATTTATCGATTTTTCAATTATCATTAATACCTTACAAAATTGAAGGGAACATATTGGCCTTAAAAGTAAGAATAGACCACAAATCGTTTCAAAAACTAAAACGAAATAATACGACTGAAATTTTGAAACTTTCCCATCCCTTATGAAATGTTTCATGCATGAAACGTTCGGGTACAACTTCGCCTATATGTGCTCAAAGGTTGCGTTAAACAGCGATTCATCGCTGTTGCTATATAATATTATAGCTATGTGGAATCAGTAGTATTATAGAAAACAGAATCACCGACATTATAAGCGAATTTTCAATAACTTAAACGAGCAACTTTATATGAAGGGCCTGGTTCCAAAAGTAACAATATCCATTTTCGTGTTTTTTCGGGAAAAGCCAAAAAACTGTAACTCTGCAGTGGAATGACATTTCAAGCTTAAACTGGGCAAGATGGTAGACCTCGTACCTAGAAACACTTTCGCGGAAAAATTTTTCAAATCGGCCTCCCCTGGGGGGTTTGGGACCACTTTTCATTTGGATATTGTGAGTTTAGACTCCAAAATAAAAAATTCCCCCCCTTTTTAGCCCCAAATTGCAGGTACATTTTGTGATGAACTGCACTGTACCCTGTAAAGTAGTATTAGCGATGAAAATAACATAGTTAAACATTGATAATTTTCGATCTTCACTCAAAATTATTTATTTTTTCTCCAAAAAACCATCGATTTGATAAATTTTACAAAAAAAATATTATGATATTCAAAAATGTAAGAAAATTATTATACAATAAGTTCGTCACTCTCCACTACACAATGACATGACACTCCGCTACATTATCGTCAGGTACGGGGGATCATCTACGTTCTCTTCACCTTCATTTTTCCCCGAACTAACAATATCCAAGGAAATTGTTAGTTTTGGAACTAGGGCTAACTTTGAAGGCACTTTTTACACTGAAGTAGTAGGTTTGGGTAAAATATTTTTCGACCATGTGACGCGTCGTAACCTACACAATCCGAAACCGTACCTAACTCATTTTTGCCGAAAATGGATATTGTTACCTTTGGAACCAGGCCCCTCATATTAAGGAAGTAATATCGCACCCAACCTTTGAGCACGTATGGACGATGTTTCACCCAACTGGGATGTACTTCCACAGTTTATCAGTTTCCACAACCTCACAACGTAAAATTGAGAAAATAATAATAAAATATTATACACGAAACGTTTCATCGATAAAACATTTCATAACGGATGGGAAAGTTTTAAAATTTCAATCGTTTCATTGGGTTTCAGTTTTTGAAACGATTTGAGGACAAATCCTACTTATAAGGCTATTGTGTATCCTTCAATTCTATAAGGTATTAGTGATAATTGAAAAATCGATAAATGTTGTTAGATATTATGAATATTACATTATGATAAGAAATTTCAATTCGAAAGAAATGTATTCAAACTTTTTAATACACTTAACCAATGTAGCTACATCTTTACATTATCCTTTTAAAATCTAATCATATTATATTCGGTATACATATAAGCTGATATCGTTTCATTAAATGATCAGATTTTTACTTTTGAGGCGTATGCGTGTTAATCTAATCACGTATTTATTTTTTCAATAGCCGTTCTTGGGTGTGACGTGTTTTCTCTAAGTTGTAATTTACAAATTTATCTATTGTTCAAATAACTTTATGTGCCGGGTATACTTATTAATTGAAGAAGACACATCAATATCTTGCTAAATACCTTATAAAAGTTAGGTGATGTATACATTCCTTTTTTTTTACAATTTATAGAATCGCTCACTCTTTTCTTGAAGTAATTTGGACGCTTTATAATTTATTTTTTCGCGAGTGACAATATACATATATTTTCGCGATGTGCTTAGTAAAAATCATATTGATTTGCGGTTTTATATTGTTGAACATGACAGTCTTTTTAATACTACATTATAAATTTAATGATGAAGTACAAGTCCTAATTAAAGATGGTGCTATAAAAGATAACCGTGTAAATTTACGAGTACACAATTCAGAAAATTTTACTACATTTTTGAGTTTAGTAAATGCGCTTATAGATCGAAGCATGTTCATAGAATTTGTGATTGACAACTTTGTGGAAAGTAACAAACGATTTATTATTACAGCCCCATCTCGTTGGGGAAAAACTACGTTGCAAAAAATGCTACGTTTTTTTTTTAGCATTCAGTTAAACAACAACTTGGAGATAATAAAGCGAGAAGAAACTAATGCATACAAATACTTTCATGAAGGAGAAATCAATGTGAATGGGGAGTGCCATAAGTTCGATAAGAAACCATTGCTTTTTCAGAAAACAACTAATAAAGCTAAATTAGAAGAACGTATAGCTAATCATCCTGTTATTGCCATAGATTTTGTTAATGTATATAAAAGAGGTATGACTGCGGAATACTATGAAGAGAAGCTACAAATGCAAATTTTGAAGCAATATCAATTCTACAAACCAAAATTCGATATAATATGTTCACAAAAAAAAGAACTAAGACTTAAAGTTACATGCAACTTGCGAGAAGAAGCTGAAAATCTACAACTAAATCCTGTAGAAGCTTTAAAAACATTAACTAAATTACTTTATATTGCTTACCAAGAGAGAAAAATTGTTTTATTATTGGATGAATATGAAACGGTTGTTCTTGAAGATTATATACCAAAGAATACATACGACAAACAAGCAGAAGTACTAAAAATAGATCCAAAAGTTGAAGTTCTTTATAAAGATTTTATGCTATCATTTCTAAAAGAGTCTTCTATAGAACCTACAATGTATCTATTTGTGTATATTACTGGTATTTTGCCTATCAGTTTTGACGGAGTTAGTGGAACTAATGTTAAATATGAGAATTATTTATCTCCAGAATTGACGCCCTTTTTTGGCATCGATAACAAGACTGCAAATGAGTTAATGAATGTAGCAAAGTTCGATAAAACAACTAAACACAAAATTGATTCAGTATGTGATGGTTATAGGAACTACATATTATCCCGAAGTTACTATATATAATCCCTATTCTCTTCTAGAATTCCTACATACAACTGACGAAACTCATCCATGGTTTACAAAGAGTCGATCTAGATTTCTTTGCAACGGAATATTACCTAACAATAAAGAGGCCGTGATGAAATTAATACTCCTTATAGGAGGTGAATGTATCGAATATTCTTATCACTTAGAATGTTTCACTTATTTTGACTTATATAAACTCAAAGCACATATATTACGCTGGCAAAACGATCCTTTACAAGAGAAGTTCTTGAACTATTTGTTATATATGGGTATACTGACACTGTCTACTACAGACAATGATAAAAATGGACCATGGACATTACAAACAGTAAACAGGCAAATGAAATACTGTGTTAAAATACCAAACAAAGAAAACAGATTGATAATCGAAGATCACCTGCAAATTCGCGCAATCAAAGAACTTGATGTTATAGAAACCTCCGAAATGTTAGCAAGCATTCTGTCCGATCCTAAAATCTCCTTAAACAGTTTTGAGGAGAGACTTCAATCATTCATGGCAGATCGTCATAATACAGAGAATCTCATCGACAGTTCGGAATTGTTTTTCCATGGTCTCTTTTTTTTCGACATAGTGCGTTATTTAGCCGAACGATATAATTACACATATTTCTTAGATTATAAATTTTTAAACTTGAAGGAGCACAACACTCCTGATATAGTAGTCTTGAATAACAGCTATGGAGCGGTTTTCGAAATCAAATACAACAACAAACCACAACAAATAAAAGAAGCTAAAAAAGGACAGTTAAGAGAATATGGACTGCTATTTCACAAAGCGTACCCAAAAATTGAAAATCTTCGATTAATCTTGATCCATGTTAAAGAAAATGAAGAACGCACCATTGAGGTGAAAGCAACTGGCCTGGATCCAATCACTTCCGAAAAAGATTTCATAAAATTGCAGGAAGATTTTAATAGTTATAATAATGAAAAGGAACCAAGTAAGAATCATACTTGTTGATGAGTTTTCTCGTATGATATTTTTATCATTTTAAGTAAACTGTAAACTTTCAGAAAAGAATACTCTTGATGTAGGCAAAAAAGAGGTTGAAGATCAAACTTAAATACCAAATAGGGAAAATAGTATTTAAAGCCACAGCAAAAATTCAGTGCTCAAGGTAAATATGCGTATATACATAATTATACATTTATCTATGGATAAAGTGGCTTTTTCTTAATGCGACTTTGCCGCTTATTCCGAGTGACTACTTGATTCGAGCACCCGAGCGAAAAAATTAGCTAAAAGGTGAATAAATTCAAAACATATATGTATTTTTGACAATGAAAGTATAAATTAAAATGGTGTATTTCATCGATAAACACTTTTAATCATTAAATAAATATTATTTATGCCATTCATTGTTCTTAATATCATTCAAATATGTAATTTATTTCTGTGAGAGAAAGATTTTTGCGCTTGGGTGCTCGAATCAAGTAGTCACCTGGTATTCTATTTTTTATGCAAAATTTTTTTTCTGGACTACGGTCTTAGTAGCCTTTTTTTTTATGTTTATAGGCGAAGTGACATCATTTTAGAATTTTAGCTTACGAAGTGAAGGGAATTGAGCATAAAACAATTCTCGAGGAAGAATTATGACGGATTATTACATTGAAGCATTCATATCATTTAAGTATATGAAAGTGATCAAATCAAATTTATTAAATAATTTAAATTTTAAACATAAAATAATTAATATGTATTGACATTTTATTGATATAATTTGAATTTGAATTTATTATTTTTGTTATTATTAATATAATTTCATTAGTTTTGGTTAACATTTACTGCACTTTTAATTTGATCGTTGAGAAGGAGTATTCAGATTCACTATTCAATCTGCTCATGCCTAAATCTGGTGTTGTCTAGGTCCTTTCAAAATTTTTATATCTTTGTTTAATGCAAGGAAATTTATTAATATGTGATATGACTTTTATCGTTACGAGCATTAAACTACCTACCGCTTTTTTTGTGAGTTTTTAACTTAAAAATCATACCTATTACAAACTACATGAATAAGTAATGAGGGATCAGGAGAGGGTAAGGTCTTCAAATCTTTGCGTTTCAGATATGTAATCATCTGGTAAGTGTCGAACTTTTTGTTATATATATATTTCTTCTGTCACGCGTACCGCCGGATGAAAAACGCTCAAAAGTAGATATCTTTTTTTTTTTTGAAAATGCGAAAAAATGACTTTTTTCGATACATTTCAAAATGGTGGATCACTAAAATTTTGAGGGGAGCTGGAGAAGGAACAAATTGATTAAATTTTTCATCTTTGATCTCATATGAACAAGTGAGTCACAGACACTAACATATCCAAATTTCAGCTTTTTAAATGCTTATTGAGAGGAGTTAAATCAAAAAACGGCTTTTTGAGGAAGTTTAGAGTCGTGAAATTTCTTGAATCTTTCATATCGCCCCACCAAATCAAGTTAAAGAGGTCAAATTTTGTGTGTGAGGTTAGTTGGTGACCAGAATATAACCTTTTGAATTTGGAACAAAATGGATCCAAAATGGCGAATTATCAAAATTTGAGTAGAGCTTGAGAAGCCTCAAGTTGGTAAAAATGTAATTAATATGAAATCATATGGTTATTGGAGATAAGATGTATACTATATCCCCAATTCATTTCCATACATGATGTTGGAGGGGGGAAGGCGGGGTTATCAGCCTAAAATAGTGATAAGGTACAGGAGGGGTTGAAAATTTTTTATTGCTGTGTCATATGATAAAATGAGCACAAGTGACAAACCTATTTTTATTTTAGCTTCTTCAGTAATTTTGGAGGGGAGTTAGAGCAAAAAACGGCTTTTGGAGGGGAAATTACCGCCGGAAATTTCATGAATCATCCATATCTCATCAGCAAATCGACCTAGAGAGGTTAAACTTCGTGTGTAGCATTAGTTGATGGCCAGAATATGACCTCCTTAATTTTGGTCAAAATGGATCCAAAATGGGGGATCATAAGGATTTGAATATAATTTGAAGACCTTCAAATAGTTATAATTTGATAAATTTGCATTCATATGATTATATTATGGCAAGAGGTATTACGTTTATGCCAAATTCAACTGCTCAAGTGTTTTTGGAAGGGATAGAATGAGAGTTTTCTGAATTGGTATTGGGTATGGCCTGCAGTCATAAAGGGTTAAGCAAGGTTATTCCCAAACCAATATAGGCCCCAGTTAAAAACTCAGCTCCAATAATGGGGCACGGCTGCTTACGCTTTTTTTTATATCTACGACACTCACTTATTGGCTGGACAGGTTTCTTTTCTGTTAACACGTAGATTACAATCGTAACGAAGACATTTATGCTTTGATTTTCATCATCATGCGATTTATTTAGGGAATTACGTACTTGCTGACTTTCCCATTTGTTTTTGTTTATTAAAAGAGAAAATCTGTTTATGTAAGTTGTTGATAACCGACGTAGTTTTCGATCGTATTGCGAAAATTCTTTTCTTTGTTGTTTCGCTCCTTCAACTAAAAGAGCATTTTTCATGATATCTTTGAGTTTCCGTTATCTTCAGGGTGCTTTCTAAAAATCCCCTCACGCATATCCGGATCATTAAAACCAGCGAGGAATTGGTCGTGTAAACATTCTTCCAAGATAGTTTTAAATTTACAGCCAACTGCTGCAGAACGAAGATTGGATGAGTATTGAGATACTGTTTGGTCATTTTTCAGCTTTAAATTTTGGTAACGAACTCGTTCTGGTAAATACGAATACTGGAGAAATTCTACAATTTCGTCGTAGTCTACTTCAAAAAATGAGCGGGGATTGAACTAGTGAACTACTTTTCGATAAATATCAGCCCCGATTGATTTCAACAACAGGTTACAGCGAGATATTTTTTCAAAGATGCTTCACCTGATAATCTCAAGAATGGAGCTGAAGGTAGATTAGGAGATTTTTGACGTCTTTCGTTTTTACTCCTCGTCGCCATACCTTATATTTGTATCACCACGAAGTAGTACAAAATGCATCGTTAGTTATGTATTACAATTGTTAAATTATTAGAACAAAATAAACGCAAACGAGAATATATAATCAGGAACATATCAATCGTAAGGGGTACTTCCAATACTAGTGTTTCGATTGAGCCATGAAGTTTTGGCTCCGTAACGCGTCGTCATGTTCTATGCGACGTATGCGTGCTTCCGTACATCTGCTGTACTTGAATCTTAAGATCACAAGAAAACTAAGAAAAGTAAAACGAAAATTTCGGAGTATAAGTAATATTATTTGATATTATTTGATATTATTTTACATGTGAAACTGAAGTCAAATAATTTAGGTTACATCTTCTTATCATCATCTAACACCACATTAATTTCCATAGAGTAGTGTCCATGTTCTAATCAGTCATACGTCATGCGTGTAACAGCCAATCAGCAAGTTGGAAAGCGATAAATTACGTCCACTTACTCGTAAAATAAAAACACAAATCAGCTGATGATTCAAATCATGAATAAATTTCAGTCGTTCACTGAAAATTGAACGATATTATTTAGGAAGGTAGAAATGAAACTACCTACATTTTATCGCATTCTAGCCTTATGATTGGTAATTACGCGCGTAGCATATGATCAATCAGAACCCAGACCAGTAACTATAACTACTCTATTATTTTATACCTTTGATTTCGATTTGATCACTTTAAATAAATATTAAAAAAAAAAAGAAAACTTAGAAACTAAGTGAACACAATGCGGATTTACTTTAAAAGTAAAGTCCGCTAAAAATGGATTTTGCATCTAATATTTATAATTCTTATTCTTAGTAATCAGACGAGTTTACATATATTTATCAAGTTATTACTATAGGAGGCTCAAGCCTTCTATAACTTTGTCGATTTTTCTGGATTCATTTTGAGTGAAATTCAAGGAGTCATATTCTGTTCTCACTTATCCTCATTTTTCAAGTCTCTGAATTCTTTCCCCTTTCTAATACAATATCAACGAGAGAATATACATATTTTCGAAAGTTTAAAAATTTCCTCAAACTGACGATCAAAAATATCTGCGCATTACTCTCAACTTCGTCCACCCTCCGATATTCTGAAACGCACGCGAAACACTCGGACACCGCGGTGATCTAGTTAGAATGCTCGTTTCGTACCAGTCGCATGCCAGGCCGATAGAAATTTCCAACTAAATTCCAATCACAAAGCCGAACAGGTATACTAAACGCAACGTACCACATGACGTTCCAATCGGCAATCCAGCCTACCTGATCGGCTGGAACACCCGGATAAAAATGCAATACGCGGAGAGCGTGTGCCATCGAAACTAGAAATGGTCCTCGCATATTTATTACCGACAACTTAAACTTTGTGTGATAACTCGTCTATATACGGTAAAAAAAATACAGCACGTATATTGTATGTTTTTATATTATAGAAAGCAAAACAAAAAAAAAAAAAAAAAAAACTACAAAACGTAGATTCTATTACATAAATGATTTGTTCATACTTGGAAATGATGCGGTAATTTTATATCAATAAATACCATTTCATTACATCGAAGTCGTCCTCGTCGTTTACTCGTAATTAATACAAACGGTTAGACATGAATCGAGTCGAATTATATGTACGTTCATTTCTCCATCACTTTCTTTCTAACACCCTAGTGTAGCCATTAATTCGCCCTAATTAGCTGTTACCCAATGAACAACAACGAGAGGTTTACAGGTGATAGCGAATCGTTCGATTGAAGTTTCTTCAAGTTTATTATAATTACCTACATAATAAGGCTTATGAGACGAATAATAGCTTCATCAAACGACGATATACCTACACAAATCTCGCTCTTGTTTACTTTAACGCCTCGGGCTGCGTATTATGAGAGGCGTACGCTACACTGTATACACAATTTTCGGTGCATAATCAGCGTGCACTGAATAAACAATGTACGCTTTAAACTGATTTTTAATACAGGTTCATTTCCTCACCTAATCTCAGCCATTCGTATAAATATCACCGTACCCTTATCAATACGCATTCATATAGCGAGTCGATTAATCAACGTTGCACGATGGTAAAGTTGCCTACTCCGTGAACGTGCCGGCACACTCGGGTGATTCTCGACCAAAAACATCCTTCGACGCATCCGCCAAGTCGCGCTTATAATCAAAGAACATCGTAAACGAAAGTTTAACGATTAAAACAATCATTAACAGACTATTTGGCCCCTGTACACGGAAAAATTACAACCTATTCAGACTATACAAACATCAAACGAAAATATATTTCACTAGGTTAGTCTTTTTACACACTCTGCAACAATTTCCAGAGGCGAAACAACTTCGCAGAAATGTTTAAAATCTAAACGTTACATACGTTCATTTTGTTATCGTCTTTTTTCTTAATATGTATTCTGTAACGTATCTTCTATCTCGCTTGCAACGTGTTAGTCGTTCGCCGATTCTACAATTGTGTATAATTAACGCGTATCTGCGTAATATTAATATCGCGAGTACACATAAAACGCAAATTTCTAACCTAGAAAAATTGCCAAATGCATTTCTCAAATCCAATCGTTAAGCTTGATTAGCTCCTGTATACTGAGAAACCTTCGCAGCATCTGGCCGTGAAAAATCGTCTTTACGCGAAAATAAGAGATTTTTTCTCGTGCTCGCGATAAATTCGCTTTTTATGTACGCCTAATCCATTAATTAACCGAGTCGTGCGATTGGCGCGTTTCTAAGACCACCATCCCTTCGAATGGAATTTTTCTCGCAAAATTAATACGACGTATACGTAAAAATTAAACGGTTACAATTAATTTTTTTTTTCAAAACTAATTGCGTTCTAAATAGTAAAAAAATTATCATTTAGGAAGAATTGGATTTTAATTTGAGCTAATTTATCACATACTTCCAAAAATCTAATTAGGATTTAAATACATCTGATGAATGTTCGAAACATAAGGACTGATTTCCTCAAAAATACAAGAGATATTAAATCAGGAGCAAAAAATATTGGACATTGGTTTCATTCAATTCAATCTGTGAAGAAAGTATATGACTTTTCAACTGAGTTTTTATTTTAAACTCAGTTAAACAATCATATTAGAGCACCAAGCGTACGTGACATGAGATGAAAAAGAACGATAAATCAATTCTGTATTTTCACCTTTATTAAATAACTTTATAGTACCCCACATAGTAGAAGGCAGCTGAAATGCTAAGAACCACAGCAATGTGTAGGCTATGGAGCAGATATAATGATGGAGTCCTGAAGTACAAATACATATATTTTGTGCATTGGGGCCCAGTGAAAGATTTAAGCACAGACTGCAAAGGGTCGGAAGGAAAGAGGAACAAAGGGGACAAATTGATCCTTGAGATCGGGTTTCTGAGAGCAAGTGGGATCCAAATCTTAGATTTTTGAATTCTAATTACATGTTCTTTTTTTTTAATTTTAATTCTTTCGCCTTCAAATTTTTATTGAATAAAAAAAGGGTAAGCAGGCAAGCCGCATTACTGGAGAGTTTTTAATTAATACGTATTCAGATTTGCAAATTACATAGCTAACTGCTTCAAGTCACAAGCCAAATCCAATACCAAGTCTGAAAAATACTTCTTATCCCCAATAATCAAATGAGTTCATATTAAGTACATGTTTACTACTTCGAGGCTCCTCAAGCTCTACTCAAATTTTGATAATCCGCCATTTTGAATCCATTTTGAACCAAATTCAAGAGGTCTGAATTCTAGTCATCAACCAACCCACACACAAAGTTTGACTTTTCTAGGTTGATTTAATGAGGATATATGGAAGATTCAAGAAATTTCATGACTCAAAACTTCCTCAAAAAGCAGATTTTTGCTATACCTTCTCTCTAAATGCATTTACGAAGCTCAAACTTATGTATATCGGTATCCGTGACTCACTCGTTCATATGAGATCGAAAACGAAAAATTTGAGATATTCGGCTCTTCTGCAGCTCCACTCAAAATTTGAGTGATCCGCCATATTGAAACGCGTCGAAAAAAATAAAAAAGTACTTTTTTTGCATTTTCAAAAAGAATCTCTCACCAAATTTTGAACAGTTTTCATCAATAACCATCCTCGCTAGACGCGGAGGACAAAGTTGAACATTTACCAGATGATTATAAATGGTCTAAAACGCAAAGATTTGAAAACCTACCCTCTCCCGAGCCCCCTTTCCAAATCAGGTAGGCTATAATAGTTGTGTTTTTGAATTAAAACTTCAGCTAAAAAGGTGAAGCGTGACTGAAAAATTATTTTTGCCTTGAAGCGTAATATGGCTCTCCTCATGCTAGAGGCTACATATGCTGGAGACTTCTTCGGCAACATTTTCTGAGCGAGGAAACGTTTCAAGACCATTATGAAAAAAAATTAAATTTTTTTTTTTAATATTTATTCATTTTTGTAACTTTTTAAAATTATTAACACTGACGCTTATTTTTTAATTTTATAAATTAATACAAAGAAAATTAGATGCCTACAAATTTTTTTTATTGTAATAAAAAAAATTACATATTTCACTACCCCGAATAAGTTTATCGAAATTAACATTTTTTTTTAATTCCCTTCAAAAAATTTGAAATAATTTTCTACAACTTTTTAGATAAAATTTATAATGTGTTACATTTTTTCTTCATTTTACAACTTTTATTATTTTTAAAGCATTTTTTCATTTTTTATTATGAAAAAAAAAAAAATTTGAAAATAAAAAAAAAATAATTTCGTTCAGGTAATTACATGTGATCTATGCTTCACAAGTAGGAAAAACATCGATTTGTTGTAAAAACTATAATTTTAAATTTATCAAGTATTGAATTGCGTTTATTTCTTGCACGTACCACAATACAAAATTTCTCTTTTTTCGTAGGGAGGAAGGGAGAGAGAGAGGGCTTGCCAATTGCCTTAAAATACATGATAGGTAACTAACTACATCCCAAGCGATAAATTAAATTTAGCTCAGGTGCAGCAAATCTATGAAATAATGTAATAAGTACCGTTCATTGTTTGAAGGTCAAGGAAGAATTTCTTAATCAAAAATTAATATTGAAATGGAATTAATACTTACGAAATAATATTGAAATTTAAATTTAAAAAAAAAAAAAACTTTCCAAAACAAAAATAATACATTTTTATTCTTATTCGATTTTTTATACATGACATATTTTCTCAAGTTTTTTTTTTTTTTTTTTTTTTTATTTACAAATATTTGAAAATTTTTTACAAATTTGATTTTAATACAACTTTTCCCTTTAAATTTCTAATATAACAATTAAGAAATCAACCCTACAGCATCAACATATACAAATCATTTGGGGCTTGAGAAAAGTATAATGTTCGCTATTTTCACTCATACACTGTCTCCTCCCTCCCTACATACAACCAATCAAAACACAAAAAATTATTCATATTTTACAGAAAAATTTACCTATGAGTAAAATAGGTAAACGCTTAAGATTTCATCAAAATGTAATCCGGTTTTTTCGAAGCTGAAGACGGCGCAAGCTTTTTATTTTATCGTCCTCATTATGGCATTATAGACACTTCTGACCGCAAACTTTGACTCCGGAGTAGTGTAAGGGGAGGGGGACAAAAAATGTTCGGTCACACATTTTCTGATCAAATTAATTCTGTAATAAATTACCATTTTTGATCAATCATTTTTTATGAATATTGAATATTTTTTACCGAATTTCCAAGAATAGGAAAGCTCAGATTTAAGGTGGAAAGGTTGGGAGATGAGAACTTCTAATCTTTGGCTTCAGATCATTTGGAGTTGAATCAATAAAATTTTTAATTTTTTACTGTCTTAGATCAACTTTTAAATTAATGATATATTGCTTGGTCACAATTTTTTTCTGTTTTGTAGAATGACTGGATGTGAATGAAAAACGTTGAAAATTTTATCACAATCTGTTTATGTAATTATCTAGAGATTTTCGATTTAATTTAAAACGGTGGTTTATTGAAAGGCAAGAGGAACATACAAATGTGAAAATTTTCGATCTTGATGTCGTATGATAGAATAAAATAAACACAGCAATATACCTAAAATTTCAATTCCCTAATTTATCGATAAGAAAATCATATTTCCCATATATTTAGCAAGAGGTTGACAAAAATGAAAGTGAGAGTCCTCATTTTGTTTTTTTTTTTAAATCGTCATTTTATACCCTGCATATGTTGTAAAGCTTTTTATAATGTTGAATTCGAATTCGACATTGACTTTACAATATTGCAATGAAATTACACTCGAGAAAATTTACGTATCTTTGTCTATGATTTGCTCTATCTTCATCACCTAGTTTTTCTTTTGGTCACACCAACGTAGTAATTTGCGTAACAAATATTTCACGACAAAACGAAGATAATGTCAAACCGAATGTTTAGTAAGCTGCGTACACCACAATAACAAGTGCATCGTGATTAATTCAATGGCAATCGTTAACCTATAATCCCGTACATTATCTTACAAAGTCGAACGATAAGGATGGCGTGGAAGGGAAGCTATTCAATCATGCGAAACGGGTAATGATGAAGATAGATCACGATTGTCCAATTATAATTAATTACATCATCACGATTACAATCAATATCACGTATTTTTCCCCATATCAATAATTCGACACGATGACATCAAGTTTACCTACCCGCGGATACATGGTAAAAATTAAAAACGATCGGTATCTGCGTAAGAAAGATTTCGCGATTCGCCGAAGGTCAGCGTATACCGCGCTGCCTACACAGACTATATGATGCTGTCGAATCTGAACGTATGGGAATAATGGGAAGATTTTTATGCGGGAAACGTTGATCAGATATAAAGCGCATTACCTCCAACGGAGAGCCGCAATACTGTTGCATTCCAGTAGCCAGTCGGCGAGAATGGTTTAGAATTTGATCGTGAATCATGATCTCGGGTTAACAACTTAATTCGAGAGAGAATTTTTCAGACCATTATAAATTCATCATTACTCGTTGTAAATAGTACCTATGGGTTTCGTTTATACGCCACGCTCCACGCAATATTAAAACGCGTCGTTTCCAAACCTTCTCTCGTACGAAGCGATATACTTCAATACGTGAGTTCGACTTTGAAGGAGAAAAATTAAATAAAAAATACGACCAGCAATAATTAAAAAACCGGTTACATGATGAGTACATTATGTTCAATAGATTATCGCGCATGCTTTCTCGCGTAATAAAACGTTATAGATATAAAGGAATGACCGCCGCTAGTCGTAATAAACAATTTGGACGATGGTTTTTTTTTTCAAATACTTAAATGCTTTTCTCGTTGGGACGTGATTTTTCGGCCAGATTCGTGGAAACCTTGGTTTCGATACAATTTCTCGAACCTCTTATACCTGCTAATGAGTTAGCTCTTCGCTTCGCCATCATGTTTTAGACGCATTAGATATCAAACCTATTCTCAAGGGTTAATTTGACCGCATAATACAAATAGGTGTATAAACCTTTTAAAAGAATATACGTTGACCAATTATTACAACCTAACATGTATCCATTTGGTCGAGAATTGATGACGGTTGATAACGACGATGGATACATAATACTCCTAATGCCACCTAATGATCGAATGTAACGTGATAACGTGATTCACGGACTCACAGGATATACTGAAATCGAAGGTATTTTGAGCATAAATGCTTTCGTCACTGCGTGCCTTTAACTAGTAAATTCGTCTTCTCGGTGCTTATTCATCAAATATTTTATTTCTGTGATGTACTGCCGTAACTAGCGTCAAATATACAGATAGCTAAATGAAACCATTCTGCGAATATTTCTGTGTTACTACTCGCGATATTTATTTCGTAGGTAGAATGGTATACTCAAAACGATATGAGATAAAGAGAGGGGGATGTGATGGGAAAAATGCCCACAAATGGAGAATTCATTTAAGGAGCATTTTTCCTCTCGATATATTTTACTTTATTATGATACGATAAAGCAGTAAAGTTGTTCCTTCAGTGTAAATCATTTGTACGATCAAACTGCTCTTTAGAACCAAAAAGAACACTAATTTTTTTCAAATTAATTTTCTTTTTTATTCAACAGGAAACAGAAAAACTCGATTGAATTAAAAAAAAAAATTAAGATTTTTTGAATTTGTTGAACTTTTTTTTCGTCAATTCTGAACATTCCATTCATTTCAAACTTTTTTTGAATTACTAGATATTCCTTTATTTATGAGATTTTTTTCAAATTTTTTGGTCATTTTTTCTTTCTTTTTTTTATTTTCAAATAATTTTTTTTTCTTTTCTTGAACATTTTTTTCAATTTTTAAAATTTTTTCTATGTTGGATAGCTTTTCATATTTGCGATTTTTAAATAATTTTTTCTACCTTCACCCCCCCCCCCGCCTCCGACTCCATTTTGACAAATTGGTGCTAGACAATTTTCTATTTTTTTTAATTTTTTAACCCTGCATAGGGTAAGTGCACCAATTATTGACACCCTTAAGGATTTTTTTACACGTTTTCCAATATTTCCTCTAAACTATGAATGGTAGCAAAAATCTGAATATAGCATATGAAACTACATCATTTAGGGAATATTTTGACCTATTTACATTCGAGACTACCCTCATTAGTAACCCCGCTAAGGACCCCCTAAAGTGAAAAAGTGAGATGTCCCAATTATTTGACACCCTAACACCAGTTATTTCGCACCCCCTTGTACCAATTATTTAACACCCCAACGATTCATGTTAAATAAATAATAAATTGCTAAAATTGTAACAAATACAAATTTATTTAAAATAATTGGTAATAATGGCCCAAAATTAACAAAAAACTTTATTTTGAAGAAAAACGTGTTGGTGTCAATTATTTGGAGCATGTCAACTAATTGGTACACTTACCCATTTACATTTTTTGGACATATCGCTTCAATTATTGTACCATTTTAGCTGGATTTTTACTTGAAAACGATATCTATTACAGCCTACGTGATTTGAGAAAGAAGAGTGGCGTCAAATTTTTATTTCGATCATGAATAATCATATTAAAAAAATCAAACTTAATCGTATATTCGTTCCTTTGTTCGTAACACCAGCGGATAGGGATGAAAGTCGTTGAAAATTTGGTGACAAGAGTCTTCGTGAAAATACGCCGAATAATTTTTTATGAATTTCAGATCCTCTTCAAATTGGATTTTGACGGAAGATAGAGATTTCTTCATCATGGCCGGAAAAAACTAAAATTGGCTCCAGAGTAAAAATGACTCTCAAGTCTTACTTGAAAAAAAAATATTTAATAAAAATTTGAAAAATAATTATTCATGAAAATAGTAAAAAAAATTTTTTAGATTTTTAGACATTTTAAAACCTAAAATTCAAATTTCCAGCCCCTCACTTGAATCCCAGCTCATGGGTAATCTGTCCTATTTGTCCCCCTCTCAATGGACCTGCTTTTCATCAAATGTACTCGGAAAGCTGTATTTCTGTATGTGTGGTCTGTGTGGAAGTAGAATGGCTCCCCTTATTATTACTTTATTTTTTATTAATAGGCATTATTTTCATTTTTAGTTTTTTTTTAATTTTTTAGGCATTTTTGGTTTTTGGAAATTTTTTATTTTTAGATTTTTTCATACCAGGACATTTTTCATTTTTCGATGTTCCTTTCATCTCTAGGATTTTTCAAAAACTTTTTCATACTTCTTAAAATGTTTAGACATTTTGTTTATTTTCAGATATTTTTATTGTTGACTTTTTTTAAATATTTGTATATTTTTGTAATGATTAGATTTTCATTATTTACTGGATATTTATTTTATTTCAAGGAGTTTTTCATATTAAGAAACTTTCTTTTTACTTCTCCAAAAATTTTTATTTTTAAACATCTTTTCACCATTATGTTCTAAAATCAATTTTTTTTACATTTTTGAAATTTTTATTAGCGCATTTCCATTTTATTCCATAGATATGTAGCCAATGTAGGCGCTCAATACGTGTGTAGATATACCTTATTACAATTCACTACAAAATATAAATTTGGGTTTCATTTGCATGGAGCAAAACATATTGAAAAACAAACTATAAAAAATCGAGTACACAACGTAAATTAAAAAATCTTGAAATCATTAAGAAATAATGCGATAAAAATGTTAGAATTCATCTTCAGATACTTAGCACTCATTACACGTAAAATAAATTTGATTAAATAGCTGATACGTTTAGCATTCATAATTTTTTGCGATTTTTTTCTTGGCCAACAATTCACCCATTTTAGGAGTTCAAGATCTACATGCCTTTCACCCCTCTTCTCCCCTCAACCATTTATAATATTACTCATAGGTAACGAATAGTTGATCATATATTTTTTATGAATCTTACATTGCTCCTTACTACAGGTATTAGGATTGGTAAAGTAAAATTCTTCTGAAAATAACAAAGATAAGAAACCCTTGCTCCCCCTTCAAGGCCTCTTCTACCCGATTAAGGCAACCAATATTTTTATCCTTTATATTAAAACTTCAGCTAAAACATATACCTACTTAATATCGTTACACTTCGCGAAAAATACGCATTCAGGTACCATATCGTTCATTTGCCAAAAATGAAACATACGAGAATTGATCGTTCGTCTTATTAATTTTCCATAAGATTAATGCGATCTTTGATTTATCGATGATATTTTAATATTCAAATCGACTATTAAAAAAAAACTTTGTTTCTACCTGAATGACCTTCGACATTATAAGACACCGAAAAAGTTTTACGTTCGGAATAAATTGTAAATGAACCTTAAAAATTTGTTCGTTCACTTGAGGTCATTATTTTCGTACTCATGTCTGGCGAGAACAACGGTGGAAATTTTATCGCTATATTATAAAATGCACCCGACCTATCCAGAGTTAAATGTAATGTAGTTGCAACTCATTAAGAATATTTGTAGAAAAATTAAATAAAAGAATGAACATAGCTGATCGAAATCTTTCGTCCGTTTTTGCAATTAAGAGTTTATAACCACGAACATTTCGGATCACCGTACTTATTTGCGATGATGCAGGAAGAGACATGTGCGAAGAGTCGAAAAGATGTTTTTATAGGTTTTTAATTATTTATATCGCCTCTTGTACCACTAAAGTATATACGGAAAGCTCTAATCTTTGTATATTTTTAATCGTCGTCATCGTAAAGAAAACACTCTGGTTCAAGAGCGATTTCATTTTTTGTTTCAGAGGCACTTATAGGTAGCCGGGCATTAAGTCCGGTGAATTACTAAATGATAGACTAATGGCGTAATACATTGGTGAATCGTTGGATGGAATTTTTTTATAACTTACAATTAGAGGGTATACTGAAACGAGTAACGTAAATATAAAAAACAGACAGTGATCGAATAAGTTCTAATGATCTGCTCGTGTCTAAACATAAACGAGAATGTATCACAGGTAAAGACAGGGAGAAGGAGAGGAGAGAGCGGTGAAGTCGTATTTTGAAATAATTTGCATTCATAAAATTCAAACATTCTACAAGGAAGGCCATGAGCCAGAATAATTTTTGCTCCCCCCCCCCACCGCTTTTCAATTTCAGTGAATTTTTCACAAAAAAACGATACCTGCATGACTCTCATGATATGAAAAGAAGAGGTACATAGAGGGAAGGAAGGATTTCAAATATTTTTGTTTTTTAGGCCATTGTAATGCATACATGGCAAATGACCAACTTTTTGATATATTATATGTAGATGTACACTCCCCACACCACCCCCGCTCGTATCACCATGGAGTACAAATGAAAATTGTTGAAAACTTGAAAGAAGACTCATTGTGAAATTCTGCAAAACAAATTTTATTTTTGATTCTCCTCAAAATAAAAGTTCACTCAAACTTATAGAAGGGGTGGAGAAGAGGGTAATAAATTGAAATGTCTGTTTTTCGCCTTATATAAAAGAGTAATTCATGGACACCAACATATTCAAATTTTGGCCTTCCAAATGTTTTTGGAGGAGAGTAGAAACAAAACATGGCTTTTTTAGGATGTTATGAAAGATGAAATTTCTTGAGTCTTCTATATGTCCTCACCAAATCAGTCAAGAAAGGGCAAACGTTATGTGTAGATCAGAATATGATCTCTCAAATTTGAGTTAAAATGGATGCAAGATGGCTGAAATGGCTCAGATTTAATAAATGCGGATTTATATGAATACTAGTAATGAGAACTATGCTTTGACTACATACTATATGAACCGAACCAAGTACTGTGAAAAACAATCACAGAACGGTTGAACCTTTAACTATACACCACCAGACCGCTCGAACTATAAAGAAAAATTCTGTCGATATCAAGTGAACACTCTCAGACCAAAATGGGTCTGCGCATGCGCGAATTAAAGATAAAAACAGAAACAGCTGATAACAGTTGAATTTGTTATACTCGAAAGTCGAAATAATATTGATAACTTTGAACTCGCGCATGCTCAGATGCATTTTGGTCTGAGAGCGTTCACTTGATATCGATAGAAATTTGTGGTATTCTAAACAATGAGTTCAAGCGGTCCAGGGTATATAGTCAAAGGGTTGAACATAAATTTCCGAGCCTCGCTTCTGCGCATGCGTCAATTGATACAAAATTGTGTGTGTTTTCAAAAGGGATAATAGACAAGCATGGATGTTTACATCTGTGTAAACAAGTAGCAAAATAATCCTGATAACAAGACTTTGCGCATGCGCAGAATTGCGCGTCGGAAATTTATGTTCAACCGCGCATTCCTACATGTAGTGCGGTCCATATAATACATAGTCAAAGGAACTATGTCGTATATGCAAATTCCACAATCACACTTGATGTTGAAGGGGAGAAGGAGGGATTATTGTCCTCAAAATCGGATGTTGGTAAAGAAAATGATTAAGAAATTGTTTATTAAGATGTCTAAAGGAAAAAATGAGTACAAGGAGGTATTTCAATTTTAGCCTCCTAATACAATATGGAGGACAGTTAGAGGTAAAAACAACTTTTAGAAGGAAAATGGCCGAAAGAAATTTCATGGATCTCTTATATCGCCTTACTAAATTAATCTAGTAAGGTCAAACTTTATAAGTGGAGTTGGCTAAGTTTCAAAATACGACTAGTTAAATTTGCATCAAAATCGATCCAAAATAGCAGATGGCCATACATAATATATTAAAATTGAATTTTGGGTATTTTTAGGAGGATTAAGGGGAGGGGGAGGTTTGGACTCGGTAACGAATACGGTCTTTGGGCTTGAAAAATTTAATTGACCCAATATTACCCGCAAATGTGAACAACCTCTAATTTAAACTCAGCTCCAGTAATACGGTATGGCTACTTACTTTTTTTTTTTTTTAGCTGAGTTTTTAGCTTACAAAGGACAACTATTACAACCTACCTGACTTGTGAAGGTAAGGTGCGGGGAGGGTGGGGTCTTCAAATCTTTGCGTTTCAGACCATTTGTAATCATCTGCCAAATGTCCAACTTTTTGGCATATATACCGTGTGTCCAAGTGATTCAGGTACAATTAGTGAAAAAATCTCTTTTCCAATTATTTAAAATTGATTTTTTCTCATGCAAAGAAATTGTAATGCAGCTGAAATTAATTTTTCAGTCTTACAATTCTTTAATGTCATTTTTAAAATAACTTCTGATTTAGAAATTGTAGTTTAACTTTTATTATGTTACCAACAAATTGAGATTTTTGCGCTTATTGTATCCGAATCACTTGGACGCACTGTATATATTTTTTTTTGCACTACGCGTAGCGGCAGCGGGTATTTATGAAATTTGCTCAAAACTTGGTGAAAGACTGTTCTTAGAAATCTAACAAAACTACTTTCTTGTTTTTTCGAAAAAATTCAAAATGGCGGATCACTCAAACTTTAAGGGAGGCTGGAGAAGGGGCAAATAGCTCAAAATTTTCAGTTTTGATCTCATATGAAAGAGTGAGTCACAGCAGCGGTGTATTTCCCTACAAACCAAACCAAGCCATGGTTTGGAGCGGCAAAACTTTAGGGGCGGCATTTTTTGAAGGAAGGGAAAAAAGAGGAAGAAAAGAAAGGAAGAAAGAAGGAGAAGAAGAAGAAAAAAGAAAAAAAAGCTGTAGGCCTACACTAAACATTCCGCACTTTTAGGGTGATTTGGGATAGCAGATATTTTGGTAGCATACGCTGTGCACCGCACAACCCACCAACCACGCGTATACACAGCTCTCCGTGAAAAGTCGAAGAAAGATAATGTAAAAAATTCAATTCCTTCTGTTTTGCTTTTGTAATAATTTTATAAATGAGTAGATGTTTTGTATTTTTGACATTTTAGGTCACTGAGTGATAGACAGATGGATATGTATAATGAAATAAATATAGGTCCACTATTTTTTTTTTTTTTTTTTACAAAAAATACGCAGTGCAAAAGAAAAATTTTTCTTCATCCTCAATTTCCATTCCTGGTTCTGTCGCGAGGTAAAAACTAAGAAACGTAGAAATCAGTAAAAATCATTATTCAGAAATTATTATTCAGAAGAAAAAAAAAGTTGCTATCGCTTCTATAACTCGGGGCCTTAGGAGCGGAAGGTGATACTTGGTTTGTAGGCGGCAAAACCTTAAATCCGCCGCTGAGTCACAGACACCAATATATCCAAATTTCAGCTTCCTAAGTGAATTTGGAGGGAAGTTAGAGCAAAAAACGGCTTTTGGAGGGGAAATTACAGCAGGAAATTTCATGAATCACGCATATCTTATCACCAAATCGGCCTAGAAAGATCAAACTTCCTGTGCAGGAATAGTTATTGACTAGAATATGGCCTCTTCAATTTGAGTCAAAATGGATCCAAAATGGTGTATCATCAAGATTTGAAGATAATTTGAGGATCTTCAAATAGTTATAATTTGATAAGTATGTGTTCATGTGATTATTTCATGGCAAGAAATACTAAGTTTGTTCCAAATTCAACTTATTAAGTGGTTTTGGAAGGGATAGCGTAGGAGTTTTCAGACTTGGTATTGGGTGTGGCCTGAAGTCATGAAGGGTTTAGCAACGTTATTACCAAACCAGAACAAGCCCCCGTTAAAAACTCAGCTCCAATAATGTGGCATGGCTGCTTACGTTTTTTATTTTATTTTTTTTTTAAACTAACGTTTTCCAAAAACTTGTAGAATATTTCTCACCGTATTAAGGCTATACTCTTTGTTTACATTTTGACAAGAAGAGGTTCGTTTTGAACGTCAACTTCAATCGGTTATTTCAGAGTTAAGTGGGTGAGAATTCGCGAGATATGGCAAAATTTTAAACGTTAATCATTCGTTTTAGAAATGACATATCGAAAATTTCTCGAAATACAAGTCTTAATCTAATTCTAAAGAAGATATTTAAAAAAAAAATTGGAAAAAAGTTGAATTTCTGTCAAGAAAAAACTGTTCAAAAATTGGAAATTTTTGTTGAAATTCGTCGAAATCAGTACAACTCTTTGATGTATTCAGATCTTGAACGATCATTAAAATCGCACAAGTTCGTTCAAAAACGTCTCATCAAAATGTAAACATGAAGTATCCCCTTAACACATTTCATTCTCTACCATAACAAATTCGAAACGGGTCATGAAATTTTCAGGTATCATTTTATCTTGAAAAATGTATTGCAGGCAAAAATTTTTCTATTCTGAATATCAAATTCGTATAGACTAATCACCAAATGAGGAGCTTTTGCCAAAGAAATTGATTTGTGTTTTATGATGGATTCTGATAGAGTATTTCAAGGTCTACAATCTAACATAGTTGATGTTCCTTTCCCCCACCATTAATTCTTCATTACAAATTTGCTAAATGATATTTCAAAATACACATTTTCTACATAAAATACACTGAACATGAAAAACTGAGGATTGAAATTCACATTTCCCAAAACATTTTATTGTTGTTTATAAACCTACTCCAAGATTGAAAATTCTTGAAGATATCCAAAATAGCTCAGAATCATGTTTGGAACTTATTTTGCAGTTGACCGAGAATCAAGCTACTTGACAAAAGTGAATTTTGATTGTCAGCTACTCAAATAATAGTACTACCTATTTATTTCAAAATGAACTAGAAAATGAACATAATCTTCGAATAAAGGGCGGGAATGGGATTTAACTTGAAATGATTTTTTTTTCGGTGGTAGGGATGTGGAGACTAGAAATGGACAATTTTATTTCTATAAATTATAATTATTAATTTTAAATATAATATGAACGTAATCATAATTGACCAAACGATCTCCGAAAGAGCAATCGAATATTTGTAAATAAATAAATTTTCGTGAAATTTATGGATAAAATTCAAAAGAAAAAATATTCCTATCAGAATCTTGAACCATTTTAAAACTTAGATTTTCAGAACCTCTCAGAAACTCGAAGCCTTGGGCAATTCCCCTCTGACCTCTTCCTCACACCAGCCTTGTCTACAAATAAGTTATTGGAACAAATGTACTGACCACTTCATATGCGGACAAATAAGCGCGAAAGAATATACGTTACTTCATACCTAACACGACCTTAAGATATTTTTACGATTATATCGCAGTTTCGACTTTTCCGCGTTCAAGATCGACCGAAAAGAGAGAAAAAAAAATGTCTCGCCGAAAAGCACGCATAGCGTGAGATCAAGGACGTCTCGACATAACCGATTGGCACGCATTGTTTCAAGTTGAGACCTACCGAGTAATTATTAATCACCGGGCATACTTTCGCATGTCCGAACGGTTTCGTAAATCCAATAAATAATCGAGATAAATTTCCAATTTGTCACCGCGTCATATATTTCAGAAGATCGAAGAACGAGCCTTGTTACAGTTTTTTTTTCAACGATGGCCGCATTCGCCTGCAATGCAACCGGTCGCGCGAATTTATACCAAATGGAACATCTAATCGCATACAGCACGTGTTATTAGAAACTCGTTTGTGTAATGATTTACGTTTATGTGTTGCGTTACGTTCGGTACAGCCACGGTACACGGGGCACACTCCTGTTACAACATGTAAACGCCAGCATTACAGAAATACTTTATATCTTCTTTGATATCACAGGCCATATGTGCCTTCGTCGAAACTTTCCACCGGCGTGTCCTTCTCACTCGAGTCCGCGCTGTCCACTACGCTGTCATCCGCGTTGCGCTCTTCAACCGCCGCCGAACGTGATCGAGTGGCTGGAAACATTATCAACGTATTTTCAACTCAACTTAGCAAAATCATCGCGCCATCAATTAACGCCGTACCAAAGGTGTGGTCTTCTTATGCTTCCTGTTGTAGCACAATCGCGTACCTCGTTCTACGGTGCACCTCTGCGGCGAATTTTTACGCACTCGAGTCGAATTCCGAACACGTGTAGTAGTATGGGCAGCCGAGTAATTTAAGAAATCCGTCGAAACCTAATTCGGTTGCCGATGCCGTCGGTGTACGCGAACTTTTCAACCATATGTTTTCGCGATATAGAAACCGTATACTGCGAATACTTCGATAAGTATCGCCTTCCAATCATTAGCATATTATGAAAATGGTAACTTGTTTCGTTCTATCGTTATTACATTTAGCCGCCGGTAATCGTATACTATACAGAAAATGAATCGACTTCCTAATTTTTTGCTGTTATACATATACCCAACGTTCGTATTAAATCATTCGGATGGATTAGAAATCAAAGTGCGCTTTAATGGCGCCTCTGTGAAATGCTCTTTCCGACTTTCAACCGAGTATAATAGATGTAATGAGTTATATGTGTTGATGAAATTTACGTCGATGATTTGACAGCATGTAACTAGTAAGAACTGTTTCCAGTTTTCTCGCCAAAATTCACAAATTTATTCGCAGAGAGAAGTTGGAGGGAGAGGAAAGGAGAAGAAAAGAGATTAATGGTCGAGAGATTCCAAATACATATCCTCGAGATCACTTGGGCAAATATTATAACCTGAGAAACTCTGGGTTTGATGACATAATTTTATTTTGCAAAACCCTCCCAAATATCGGATGAGTGATAGATCAGGTACGTTTTCTGACTTTCGGAAGGATCATATAAAAACAAGGTACGACTACAAATAGTGGACTTTACGATAATGTTAAGCAATAACTGATGTGCATGTAGAAATGGTAACAGAAGAATGAAAATAAAATTCAAGGCTCAAAAGCTCAGCTTTCTATGCCCTTTATGGAAAATGTGTGAAAACCGAAGTAGTAGAGAATGAAATTTCCTACAACTTTGTTCCTATACATTTTTTCTTCAAGACCTTCATTATCGAGATATTTACAAAAAACTAAAAAAAAAATTGAAGTTGGAAAGCTCAACTTTATATGAGCTTTCATGGAAAGGAATTAAAACCAAAGTTGTGAAGACTTTTTCGTATTTATTTTTTTTTTCAGGGCACTTTATTCTCGATATTTTGCAAAAAGCTAAAGAAACTTTGAAGTTCGAAAGCTCAACTTTCTATGAGGTTTTATGGAGAACGTATGAAAACCAAAGTTATAGAAAATAAAATTTCCTAAAATTACGTTCCTATATATTTTTTCTTCACGAGCTTTCATTTTCGAGATATTTGCAAAAAGCAAAGAAATCTTTAGAATTCAAAAGCTCAACTTTTAGTGAAAGATCGACTTCAAAAATAACAGAAGTCTTACCCTTCATACTACCTACTTATCTCCTAAATTCGGAGTCAATACATCATGTTTTACTCGAGTCATCGTAGGAGAATAAAAACATTGAACTTTCAAAGAACAAAACTTACCAATTATTGGACTTTTTACATTCAGTTCACTTCTCCGGAAAATCATGAGATTTCGTGAAAACTATATAAGAACCGAAGTTTCAGAGCTTGAAATTTGCAAGAACATAATTCTATTCATTTTTCTCTCCAACCCTCTGTTCTAGAGATATTGAAAAAAAAAAAAACTAAAAAGCTTCCAAATTCAAAAGCTCAACTTTCCACGAACTTTTATGAAAAACGGAGAGAACCAAAGTTATAAGAATGAAATTTTTTACAATTTTGTTCCTATACATTTTTTCTTTACGACCTTTCATTCCCGAGATATTTTCAAAAAACTGAAAAAGCTTTGAAGTCATGGTTCAACTTTGAAAACAATAGGGCTCTTACATTCCATTCCTTCTACCTTTCCTCAAAATTCAGAGTAAATCCGCCAATTTTTCTTAGCGTTACAGTGGGAGAATGCAAATTAAACAAAAAACAAAAAGTCATAATGAACGCACAAGCGGATTTTACTTGAAAGTAAAGTCCACTAAAAACAAACTGGAGCTTTCTTGTAGCCATTTAAACGTATAATAATTTTGTACATACAGTAGCTATTTTCATAAATCTCGAATTGTTCGTGAAAACAGCAAAATATTAAATTCACATTTTTCTGAAGCAAGTTCATGAGGGTTTTTTGGTTTTAGGCAAAATTAGAAAAAATCTGTAGTACCCTTTTTGTTCAAAATTGAAAATAGAATAATTTTGTACATGATTATTTTTACTCCAAGTGTGACATTTACTGATATAAAGGCCAGAATTAGATTTTCAGTGATGTCCCTTTCCCCTCCGTGCAAGTCGTATTCGAATGCAACGTTCGAAAAATTTTATTTAGTATGATACTGTTGATAAATTTATCAAAAATTGAATTTTTTTTGGTCATTTTATAGTAACAAAATAATGTCACGAGATGAAAATTCCGGATGGGGGCTGCTAGCGTTTGCATTTGAAGGAGAAGCTAAGCATGCACATATGCATGTTCTCTCTGAAAACTCTAGTCTTCGCATTTAGCTGGAAATATTTATGAAGGTTTTCCAACCATCATTAACTTGAAATATATTAAGGGTGGAATTAAGGAGAACTTGCATCATAGTAAATTTTATACGCAAAATCATATGAATGAAAACGAAGCAAATACTAGACACTTTTTCGATCACAGAATTTAGAATATTCAGTTGCAATTATCGTGAAAATGAAAAAATCAAAAAATTAATTTTTTTAGACAATTTTTCAAAAACTTTTGATTTTTGATCTTTGTTCTAATTTTTTAATTTTTTAAAATATTTTCTCTTAATATTATTGATTTTCTTAGGCATTCTTTAAATGCTATTGAGAAACCTTAAAGTACCGGTACTATTTATATTTTTATAAATTTTAAAGAAATTTTTCAACAATTTCAAATGTTTGGATTTTTTTTCAATTTTTGGATTTTTTTGTAATTTTTTGACTTTTTTAAATACACTCATCAACCCCGTGCCATCCATTCTAACACCTCCAACGGACTTTAAGAAGGCGATCAAATCTCAACTACATGCCAAGTATACCAGCCAATGGACCGCTCAACCAGCCATCAACAAGCTAAAACTAATTAAACCAGCTACGGGGCTCTGGGCCACCTCACTCCGTAAATCTAGGCGCGAAGAGGTAGCGTTATGTCGTCTTAGAATCGGACATACTAATCTTACGCACTCCTACCTGATTAATAAATCACCTCCTCCAACTTGTCCCACCTGCAATACAGTAATCTCAGTCCATCATATCCTCATCCAATGCCCTAAATATCGTTCCCTCCGAGAGAAACATACCCTCCCTGACTCCCTCCCCCGCTTGCTCCGGGATGACCACGTTGCCTCGGACCTCGTCCTCTCCTTCCTATCTGATTCCAAACTCCTCACACTCATCTAACCCCTTGTCCGTGCCTCTAGCCCCGTAGCTGTACATGGCACGTAAAACAAAAAAAGTAAAAAAAAAAAAAGTTTTTTCTCAACATTTTTAATTTATTTCCAGACGAAACCCACCCATTTTCCTATTCCTAAAATGATACAAAGAAACGAAACCTAGCTAGTTACCTCCAGTATTCTTATACCTATGTATTAATCATAATTTTTGTTTTCTCTCTGAGGTCAATAGAATTAATAAAAATCAAAAATTCACAAATTTTTCTTCAAGTTGTAGAGTGTAGATTACATACTTTCATAACTTAAAAGTGAAAATAATTTTTTACCGACGAAATATCTTTCAAAATTCATCTAATTTTTGTGAACTTTTAAAAAATGAAACGAAAAAAAAAATCCTTAAAATTTTGTAAAAAGTTGAAAAAAATTAAAACAATAAAAAAACTTCCACATTATGTTGGAGACTATCGAATTTTATTATTTTTTCCAAATTCTTTTTTTTTTTTGATCCAATTCGACGCAGATAATCTGAAATACTGATTAATAAAATGTACCTCCATTACCTCCCTGCATAGTAGCTTAGCCAGGATTGCTCATGGAGGGGGGGGGGGGAAGGTGGATATAGAAGCGATAACTTATTCTATTTTTTGCGAATTCATCAGTAGGTACCTATTCATTTACTTACTTATTTGAGTGAGACTGGAAAACTAAGTAGTTACTTGTAAATATGGAAATAAAACATAACACAAAAAAAAAAAACAACAGCCCCATAATCTCTTTTTTTACAATCATTATCCTGAATAAAGAAAAAAATCGAGTCAATGAGAGCTGAAATCGCCTTAGCTACCTCTTTGGCTATACTGTAATTACAGTATCGCTGAAAAGTATTAAGATATCGATGAAAAGTGCGATTCGACTTCAATATGGGTAAAGATGCTCAACTTTCAGAGAGTAAATTCGAATATTTTTTTATCATTTCGAGAGTAAATTTTTTCAGCGTTTGATATCTTTTTTTGTTCATTATTTTCATAAGTGCTTTGATAAGATTTTATTGATATTCGATAAGAGGTCGTTTGAGATGATGATTCGATAATTCCAACATTTTCTTTCAAGTTTTAAATACTGAAAGTAAAAATTCATGCACGAGGAAGACAGCATGAATTTTCACCTTCAATATTTAAAATAGTAAAAAAAATCGAATTTATCTAAACATCATTTTCAAACGATGCATCTATAAATAGTGAAAAAATTCCAGAAAAGCATTTACTCAAAAATTTAACGGTAATATGTAAATGATTTCATCTACATTTCAAATACTGTAGTATTACATATTACTCTTATCTTCCCAATGGAACCTTCATACAATGTCCACTCATCGTCATATCGTCAACACCCTAGTTCCAATCCCTGCTCTGGTACTCGGATGAGTACAATTATCTCAGCATTTCGAATATTATACCAGAGAAAGCAGTCGACCATGATCAAATGATGTAGCCTTGCTGATTCCGAAACGTCAAATAAATTATAAATAGTTAACGGATAATTAAAACAGCATTACGAACTGGTTTTTTTTTAGTACCACTGTTTTCCATTTTTTTCTATCCTTTTTCCAAACGGAATTCAATTACCGACCCGTAATAACGTGGGCTCCAATGCGATAGGAGTGCCCCGATGGTCAGGAATACTCTCAAGGGGTAATCTCCTACGAGTTTAAAAATAACTCGTTTAAAAACAACAATTACGTTAGGAGAGGTTTTTTTTTCCTTCATACCATCGAACGAGCTCAATACTCGCCACAAATCAGTTTACGATGATTAATTGACCGGCGGGCTTAATTACACGCTGATTAACGAGTTTCACTATAACGTAACGTAGTTCTCTTCGTTTACGCGGCTAAGTCATTTGATACGAAATCTTTGAAACAACGATGTCTTCATTATACGAAAAGAGAAAAAGGTTCAAAGGTGTGAAAAAATCCCTCGTAAGGGTACGTCAATTTTATCGCAATTTCCGAGCTCATCTCTGTCATAAAATCGTTACTCATCGATTCCGGCCATCGGAAACGGTACATCTTGCGTACTTGGCGTATGGCTTACACGAGACGCTAATACTTTTCCAATTCGATAATTTCGAAATTCTCTCGAATTTACGACCACGTCGATGACTATTTTCCGGAAAAATAGCTCGTAAATATGACGAACAGCGTACTCTCGGGGTAACTTCTGTTATTACGAAATATTTATGAAATCTGTATTTTTTTTTATTAAGTACCGTATACCGTGGTATATATACTCAGTCGTAATACCATTTCCAATCGTAAACACCGACATATACGAAGCGTACGAACGCGCGAAAAAGGTACCCAGACTAAAATACCGTGAAGTTTACATGGAAATAATACTTCCGTAAACCCATCCGCGTATTCTATACAATATATTTTCGCCGGAAAAGCCGAGAATAGGGAGCGGAAAAGCGGAAATCCACCAACAACCATTTACAATAATTACAAAACCCAATGATTAATCATACACAACGACGAATTAAACTTTAAGCCAAACCAGTCATTTTTAACAGTCTCGGTTACAGTCATTAGCTGCTCTTTTTTTCTCTCTCCCCTCTTTACATTCGTATTCCATTATTTTTTGGTCGTTCGCGAAAAGCGCATTTTCCAGAGATGATATTTCTCATTTGAACAATTGCCAATCTTCGTCCATTTACCAACACTACGATAAGGCGAAAACGTTCGACCGAGTAGCCTTTAACAATGATTCAGCAGCTAATTCGACGCGTGTGTTTTGTGGGCGGTTTTCGCGTACTCGTTTAGGCGCCGAGCGACTCAAGCCAACGTAAACAACGATTCTCTCAGAACCGCAAACCCTTCCGATATCATTTTGCCGTTTAAAGGTTATTAAACTTGATTGGATTTTTTAATGCGAGCTCTACGGTAGTGAAATGTACACAATGTTGTTTTTCAACTTCCGGGATAATTTTTTGTGAGAGTAATAATCAGCATTTTTTTAGTAATAATGCCATTCTAAATATACATCCAATGAATAAAAAATAAATAAAAATAATGTATAATTGAGTGCCTCCCTCACAGCTCAATGCGCCACGAAGGAGGCACTAAGGAAATTTGATACATTCTTATAAATAATAAATAATTTCGCTTAATTCATTCATTTAAAATTTAGTCTCACTTATATTACTCACTCACCAAATTCAGCAGCAAGAATTTCAATCCTACCCTTCAAGTACCCACACTACGCCTCCCCCCCTCTTCATGTTGAAGACATCCATATCTTGGCTTCTAGCTAAAATTAAATTTTTTTAGTGAAGTTTCGTAATTTGATTTGGTGCTGCTTCTATTTTCGATACAAAATATATTACGTGTTCTGGAATTTAATCTAGAGACAACGATTTTAATTTCACTGGGCAATTTTGGGTCTTTGATGTTATGCGATATATCTTGCTCGTTTTTTTTCAATTGTTGGCTGTTTAAACATGTTCTTCTTGCTCGTTTCTCATTAGTCGACTGTTTTACAACTTCTTCTTGCTCGTTCCTCATTGGTTGGCTGTTTAAACTAGTTCTTCTTGCTCATTTCTCATTGGTTGGCTATTTAAACATGTTTTTCTTGCTTGTTACTCATTGGTTAGCTTTTTAAATATGTTTTTCTTGCTCGTTTCTCATTAGTCGACTGTTTTACAACTTTCTTCTTGCTCATTTCCCATTGGTTGGCTATTTAAATATATTTTTCTTGCTCGTTTCTCATTAGTTGGCTGTTTAAACTAGTCCTTTTTGCTCATTTCTCACACCATTTACAATCATGTGGCAATTGCCTAACATTTTTTATAATTATACATTTTTTTCCTCACGCGTAGTGCCGTTGGGATTCATGAAAATAGCTCAAAATTTGGTAAGAGATTCTTCTTGAAAATACGATAAATGTATTTTTTTGTTTTTTCGATATTTATTTCAAAATGGAAGATCATTCAAATTTTGAGAGGGACTGAAGAAAGTGTGAATTGCTCAAAATGTTTGTTTTTGATCTCATATGAAAAAGTGAGTCACCGACACCAACATATCCAAATTTTAGCTATTTAAGTGCATCTGAAAGGGAGTTAGAGCAAAAAACAGCTTTTTGAGGAAGTTTTGATTATGAAATTTCTTGAATCTGCCATCTCTCATCACCAAATTAATCTAAAATGGTCAAACTTTACATGTGGTGTTAATTGGTGACCAGATTATGAGCTCTTGAATTTAGATCAAAATTAATCCAAAACAACAGATTACCAAAATTTTAGTAGAGTTTTAGGAGCCTCATGACCTCTTCAATTTGGGTAAAAATGGATCCAACATGGCGAATCGTAAAAATTTAAAGATAATTTGAGAAGCCTCTAGTACGTATGTGTATGCATGATTATTGCATGGCAAGAAATACTACATTATTGTTCTAAATTTAACTTCTTAAGTTGTTTTTGAAGGGATTTAGTATTATAGGCGAGGCCTGTAGACATGAAAGAGTTAGCAATGTCATTCTCAAACTTGGACAAACCCAATTAAAAACTCAGCTCCAATAATGCGGCATGGCTGCTTACCTTTTTTGTTTTGTTTTGGGTAACCATTAAGGTTCTATTTTTGGAACTAGTACTACTTTTAATATTTTCCAGTTCCTAGTAAAAGTAGTGATTTATAGATTTGTCGCCAATAGTAGTAATTCAGTGTTTCGCTTTGGTACGAATTATGTACTTTTAGACGAAGCCTCTTCCCTTCCAAAAAACCCTACACCTGTAATTTAAGAAACAAATGTCGAATTCAGAGGGGAAAATCAAAGATTTACATTGTTTCTTCAACTTGTGAAGTCTGAATTACATATATGTACATGTTTCAGGGTAGAAGTAAGGGACTTCAAGAAGCAACTAGGCAACACATATCGAGTCAATATAAGTGGGCCGATTTACATTGATTCGATTTTTTTAATTTCGTTAATGAACATTCAAATTCTCAGAAATAAGTATAATAAAAATTCAAATCTTTTTCCAAGTTCCGTTTTTATTATTTTTCAGAATTCAAATGTTCATAACTCTATATCCAAGTGAGATCAAGAGATAAGGTTTGCATTATTGAAACAAAAACAACCCTTTCTTTTCTAATAACATATACTTAATTCACGAGTCACGAGAACAAATTTTCACATAATTCAACAAAAATAAAAATTGAAAAAATTTATTCTGGAGAAAAGCTATGTTATTTTTGAGGATTCAAATGCTCATAATTTGTCCTCTGAGTGAGGTGAAGAGATGAACTTCGCGGCATTGCGAAGAACAAACTTTCCTCTTCCAATAACATGTACTAAGTTGATGGGTCATGAGAAGAAATTTTCGAAGAATTCAACAAAAATGGTGAAAACTGAAAGGATACGTTTTTCTCATTACTTCATCAAACGCTTGCGTCTCTTAGGCAGTGATGCAATTTTTTTTTTTTTTTTGATATGGAAAAACTGAAGTTAATGTGAACGAAGCACATTATCTATTTGTACGTCGATCATTTACACCGATATTTCCAGAAGAGGAGACTTTTTGTGAATTCATGTGTTATGTAGACATGCTAAAAAAATTGGGTAGGCTGTGACTAATACTGGCACACCCTTAATTACGTCCCTGAATTGCGCAAACTGCGATCGAATATCTTTCTTTTTCCTCCTTTGTAAATTATAATTTTTTTTCCATAGATTTATTACCAATCTTCGCATTTCCTCCTATAATCAGCGAATGGTATAGAAGTCGAGTAGGGTATAATAATTATGTAAAATAAAAAAAAATATCAATTAATAATCATCTCGAATGTAAATTACACTTTCGATATGTGAATATTCAATTTAAAAATACTGAACATCGGAAATCTATGGTTTACCTGTTTTCCACTTAATGATTACGGAGTAACCTCGAATACACGCTCTCGTCCAGTTAATAAAGTATTTAGCATTATTCGAGATGCGCGTAAAACCAGTCGCTACGAATATTTTTAATCTTCGTCGCGAATACCGTTTATGGTTTAACATCCCACTTAACATCGAATCGATCAAATTGTTCGTCGCACATTCCTCAAATTAATTAATAGACGACCAGCCATTTCGCGATATAATTACATCCAGTCGACGCGTATCATAAGTAAAATTTCCGTTTAATTATAGAAGCAAAATAAGACAGTAGGTGTTGCGACCAATCGTTTGAAGAACTGCACCTCGTGCGAAAATAACCGCGGCCTCGAATCGCGCCGCAATTTTACGTAATTACGTTCTTCAACGCGAATTATTTATAGGTACTAAATTATTCGAAGAATGAAAAATTTTCTCCGTCGTATCGAAATTTCGTACTAGTGATTAATTTCGTCATCTCTTCAACCACCGCGTAAACAAATACCCTGACGTAAATGAGAGATGAGAACTTCGGTTCAACATCCGCCTCCACTAATAACCAAGATCTACGAACACTGAAATCAAATTAATACGTTGTAATTTCGTTTTCACATTATATCTTGCCTTTGTGTTAGTTCAAATCACTATATATTGTATACGCTGCGCGTATCCTCGTGGTACAGCCTATACAAAACGTGAACCTATCTTGGGTACATATTGTCATGATACAATTTTGCGATAAACTTATTTCAATTAAGACAATTTTACAATCCAACTAGAATACCGAAATAATTACATACCTAATAAATTAAAATCACATTGGAATACACCGAGTGCCCATATATCAACCATCGGTATTTTTTCTGTAAAAGCGACGACATTCCAACAAAACCAGTATCTTTAGATCTTAACAGTACACTACAGTTGATACTCAGATAACAATACAAATACAAAAAAGTAGTCAAGAAATTAGAATCGAGTATAAGTACGACGTTCGAAAAATACACTCGAGGCTGCCGCTACTGAGGTGGATAACCGCAATACACGACTTGGAATAATACGACTAACTTCTTTTTAATTACATTTTTTACAAGGGGTGCTCAATCAAGTCAATTGTATGGAATATTTTTATGAAAAATTCACAAACGCTTCTTCGAGGTTTTACTTTGAATTTAACGATAGATCGATTTTTTTCAACGCTCATATGTACCATTGGCGTAACCAAGGAGGTTCTGGGAGTTTGGACCTCCCCATAAGGTCGGAAATTCTTCTAAAAAATTGATGTTACATTTGTACCTACGATTGAAAAAACTAATTTCGTAGCAACACTGATATATAAAATGATTTCCGAAAAAATACCGCATCACCTCATCATAACATCGACAAATTTCTGTACCAATCTTAATTTTGGTTACTTTACTTACAGTTAGTTATATTAATTTTACTTTACAGTTGAATTCCTTCATTCACTGTTATTTGAATTCTATAATCTATATTGCCCCCCCCCCAGATATACCATGCTTTGCAAAAATATTTTCAAAACTGACTTGGAAGTTCTGAACTCCCGCCCCAATGAGAAAATCTTGGCTACGCCACTGATATGTGTTTGTACTCGTAAAAATTTGGTGTCAGTGACGATAAATATCCTCAATATTAGAGTTGAAGAACTGAAGAATCGTCTACATTGATTTGATGAGAATCATTTTGCCCACATGAAGCAAATTTTTTGATAATCAATTATTCTGATTGAAATAAGCACCTAATTACTCATTCCTACACGTACACAATAGGGTGGAGTTAAAAAAAAAGTTTCTTCATTTTTGATCACATTTCAAGAAGTGATTCATTTTAAGTTGAAAGTCCCTCATACAAAATTTCAGACCACACGGACCATTTGAAGGGGAGATAGGAAATGATAATTTTTTTTTCGCTTCTCTATGAAGCATATTTTTTTTTCAGTGAAAAAAAAGAAGTTGGTAACACTGTATCACTAAAACTCGAAAAAATGTTAAAATCTCAAGATAAGGAATTTCAAATTTTTTTGTAGGTTTTAGAACAAATTTGAATATTTTGGACATAAAACCCAAAACTGGCAACTCTTATGTGAAAAGTGGCAACACTGCATTGTAAAATTTTCAAACTGCAAAAAATTTACGAAAAAACAAAATCTTTAAAAAGTTTTAACGTTACTTTTAATATATAAATTAAGTCGTAACAAAGTAAATATATATTGGAAAATGTATTTGAATTTTTAAATTAATTTATTAAAAAAAAAATAATTTTTTTAATTTATGAGTTATTTTTATTTTAATAGTTAATTTAAATAGAAATCAATTTGAACATTTAAATTCGTAAAAATCATCAATTTGCAACTTTCAACCACTAGGTAGGGCTATCAAGATGGCCTCCAATCGAACTGCCGATGTGGTAGGGAGATGTAAAAACTCAAATTGCACCTTTTTAGCCTTGTGTGCTTATGGTTATGTATCGATGTGGAGGTTACAGAGGCGAAAAACCATTTTTTTTCACGAAAATAACACTACTTTGAAGACCCCTACACCCCCTCAAATGGTCCATGGGGTCTGAAATTTTGTATAGGGGATTTTCAACTCAAAATAAAGCACCTCCTCAAATTTGATCGAAATTGAAGATCATTTTTTTTTCACTCCACCTTAATACACAACCAGCAGTGACGTAGCGAAGGGTTTATTTAGGGGGGGGGGGGCGAGCACACAAATTGGACGACTGAAGTATCGAAGTTAGAGGACTGAGGTACCTATCTATCAAAGTAAGATAAGCATACATAATTCAAAGAAGTGATTTTAATAGGCAGAAAAACAGAAAAATTAAAAGGAAAAAATGACAGAAAAAAATAATAAAAGGAAAACGATAAAACGATTATCACTTTTTGAAAATGTGATCGAGCTCTATTTTTTCCACTAACTCTTTTTCGATGAATAGCATTAAACACCAGCAGGGACGTAACTAAGGGGGGATGGGGGGAGCTTCCTTCCCCCAGGTATTTTGAAAAGTTGGGAAATTTATAATTGTTCAACGCTGAAATTGGGAACTTGAATTTCTTTTGGGAAAATAAGAACTGGAATAAATTCGAACTGATGCCAACTTATATCATGTATAGCGCACAACCAGGGACGTAGCCCCCTTGGCTTTTGGAAAGTTGGTAAATTTGGAGTTTTAGCGTAAAGTTGGTAAACTTGACCACTTGCGCAGTATTATTACAGCTATTTTTAAATTTTTTGAAGAATAAAAAAAAAAAAAAAAAAAAAAAAGTCAACAGTTGGTAAAATTTCATGGTATTAGTTGGCAATTTTTGGGTCCCCCCCCCCGAAGAATGTCCTCGGTACGCCCCTGAATACCAGTCTAAACGATCATCTCCAATTCGATTTCTTATGAAATTTTTTACAAGTTTTAAAGAGCTGAAACCACGTTCACTAGAGCCTATAGATATAGGTGCGGTGCCTGCTAATTGACAGATGATGTTCGCATCGGGTAATACACGTTGGAAATTGTCGGAATTTGCCAAAACTAAAAATTCTTCAAAATTGGTGCAATCTTTGCAATTATTGAACAATATTTCCATTTGTGTCTGGACTATTTCGATTTCCATTTCTTTTTGTACAGTTCCGGGCAAAAACTGAATAACCTCTTTCAAATTATCAATCGTTAATTGTTCTGTTTTCAAAGGTAATTTAAAAACTTCAAAAACTGGTTTAGCAGCGCTAAAAGTTACTTTTAAATTTTCTATCATTTCGAAAATAATACTGTCCAACAAAGATTAGCCTTATGTCAACGTATCGTATTTGTATCCAGTTATTCTGGTTTCATGTGTGAATCATTCGACTAAATTTTGTGCTAGGACAACTGAGATAAATTTAGGTCGACTTGGACGATTGCAGATCCTAAAAGGCTTTTCGAGGATGTTTTAACCAATGAAATTTCTTCGATCTTCCATATTACCTCACCAAACCCACCTGAAAATGTCTCACTTTACATATGGCTACAAGTGTGGCTAGGTTTTACATATTTTTTTTTTTTTTTAGTATTTTGGACGATACTGGGGTGAATATACGATCAAGTCCCGATTAAAAACTCACCTCCAGCAATGCAGCATGGCTTCTTAGATTTCATTTTTCATTTTCAAAATAATTCAAGACTATAGGAAAACATAGTCTTCAAATATTTAAATTATGTCGAAATAAAACTGACTGCTTTGATTTTTTTGTCAACTAAGTACATACAGGCGTTTCGGCTTAAGCATTGATTATACCTACTTAGCCTCATACAACATGCAAGAAAGAAGCGCTTTGACATGTTCCTACCGGTCAAATAGTTACAAAGCGACACCTCAAATTACTTATTTAATTATTCAAGTTCGAATTGTATAATATTATGCGAACAGTGAAGAAGGTATGTATGTCATGAACACATCCAAGCACTTGCTTTTAGTAGTGTTTTTTTTTCACATTGATTAAATTTGAAGATAAAACATTAAAAATAGACACAGCAAAAAAACTGAAATTATAACACCAATGACAGAAAAATTTTCAAAATGATGAATCATAAAATTTAAATGATTTCTTTATTACGAAAAAGGAATAGTGAACCAATTACTCTTTGTCCGATATATACATCTACCTCAATTAGTATAAATGCTTTTTGATAAGAAAGCAAAAACATTAACATATCAGCAATTCGATGAAATGGAACTGAATCAGCTAATTTTTGCGAATTCAAATAACTCAACATATTCTATCTACTTTACGCGTGTACAAATATACGTATCATATAGAGGAATTCGTTGTGGATCATTACTTCTAACAAAATAACAAAACAAGAGATTCGTGGATCACTAATGAGGCATTCCTTCAGTTAGCAATATTCTTTTTCTTATACTTAAAAAAAAAAAAAAAAAAAAACTCGGACTAATAAAGGACCATGTCCCCTTGCCTACGTCACTGAGTTTACCATCTTTACTAGTATTGAGTCTCTCACTTACCTTCTATTTTGTTTTCTCTAGCGCCAAATGGATGTTCATTTAAAAGCATACATCGTCTATAAATAACAGAAGAAAGAAAAAAAACATCGCATTAAATCTGTATATACCAATCATAAATCAACAACGTTATTCCCAATTCTACAATCATGCAATATCATGCAACCGTAACGGCTTCTTCATTGTATGCATTTTTCTACTTCCTTTCGAGTCCTCATATATAGGTACTGCTCGTTTCGCAAGTAGATTAATGATATCGATGTCTGTCAAACCTCCAAGTACATAAATACATTCGTATGCACATGCAATTCATGCAACTCGATAAAATGAGGACAAAGCTTCCCACCCTATCCTCAAAATACGAATTCGTATCTTATTCAAAAATGTTTATATTAAAAAAAAATAATAATACAGAATTTAAAAATATTTATGAAAGTAACAGATCGGTGTATTAATTTTAAAATAAATATACACAATTTTAGTGACTAGATTGAAATTAAAAACATTAACAAAGAAATTAAAGCTCGTATAAAGCTCTGTAAATTACTCGATTTCGTTCAACTGATCGATGACGTTGTCGTAAACTAGAGAGCGAGAAAAAAAATATAAATAAACATTAATACAAAAATACTATCAGGTATTTTAATTATAGATAAACCCACATACGTTGTTCTACGTTACTAAGAAAATACAAGAACATAATCGCTTTATTTCAAATCACCGCATATAATTAAGAAATGCAAATTTAATTGCATAACGTTGCAATCGCGTAGAACTTTTTTGCATAAAAAATCGAATAAAAAATTGATATGGAAAGAAGGAAATAAAAAAGATGAAAAAAAAATTACTCAACGAGGAAAAGTAATTTAGGAAATATTCATCCTTGATTTTATTATTATTTTTTTCACGTTCAGTTTCAATTCTCCGACCTAGCAATAATTTTTTATCAAGCCTATACTTGGCTAGGAAAGTACTAGAAGGAGATTTTCTTCGATTAGATACTTTCTGTACCAGAATTTATGTAACTACTGATTATTGAATTAAAGAATTTGGACCAACTTACCATTGTAGGACTGTCGTTTGGATAAAGTTTACTGTGTTTGAGGAAATGAATTTTCTTTCATTTGAAGGTGTTTCTTCTGCTTCATCGTCTTCTACGATGGGAGTAACCACTGAAATACATTTCAATATTTTCTTCTATTATTTTAAAAGTAAAATTAATTTTCCATCGTAATTTTATAAAAAAATAATTTATTTTTTAATTTTTTTAAATTAGCGCATACTTATTATGTAGAATTGTCTATTCATTATATTAACAATTCCAAAGCATTGTCCATTAAGCAACATGAATTTTAACCAAAAAAATTTTTTATTATTTTTTTATTGTTGCTGAAAAAAATGAAAAAAGACCAATCAATTAAAAAAATTTTTGTAATAATTTTATATTATTTTCACAAATTCGGGTTTTCCTTAAATTAACGAAAAAAATTATAAATTAAACGAAAAAATCAAAACAAAGTAAAGACTACGAAATTATTTGTTTTATTCGACTGCATTTTTTTTATTTCCTTTAGGAGAGTGATAACTCTTTTTATTATTCATTACATTTATATTCTTGCTTAATATTTTATTTATTATTAATTAACGATCATGTAGTGATAAATATTTTAAGTAATTTAAAATAAATATTACTATCCCTATTCAAAACCATTTATTAATTTACTAAAATTTAATTTGTGTCATTATGTTGTTAATTTTATTAAATTAATAAATATAGATCATTTAAAAGTTCAAGGCTAAGGAAAAAAATTATACCAATTTTCACTAAAATTATGGAATTCAAGACACCCCTCTACTCCATTTCACCTCCTCATATACATTATTTCATTAAATTGAAGTAATAATTACATTTAGTAATATCATGTAATACGTTATGGTAATAATATAGATTTTTTGTAATGGTCAACTGTCATTAATAAACGACTAAAATTTTTAAATGATAATTCTATTTGATAATTGACAATTTGAATAATTAAATTAACTTTTTTGTTTCAGTTTATTTTTTTCCAATGCAAAAAGTGCAAATTATCATCTCGTTAATTTATTCAAGTTTGTATATAATTCAAATGAATTGTTTTACATTATGAATTAGTGATGAATCAAAATAATAATTAAATAAAATATTTTTTGAACGTGAATCGAAATTAATTTTTAAATTTAATATAAAATTTTAATTCATTTACCTATTTTATTATTCAATTTTTAATTAGATACAATGTACATACAATATATAGAAATGAATTTCACTTAGATAAACACAAAACACGATCTATACGTACTTCTCGTCTGATCTAATTTTTGTGATAATGAAAATTTGCCCTCAGTAATGCGATCGAAAGCAGTACTTAAAAGGTTCCATAAATGCGTCGAATCTGTGACTTCTTTCTCAGCCGTAGGTGAAACCAAAAGTTGATCATTGCTTGAATTCGACAAAATAGTTTTTAACAGATGAATAACATTGGCATAGGTTCTCTCTTCCCAGCCCTTAATGGAATGAGATAAAATTAGGTTCGATAGTTCACAAATTATGAAAATATGAATGTACACTACAATGCCAATGTCTCAATACATTTTTAAAATATTTTCAAAATTCGTTAAAGAAAAAAAAATTCACAAATTTCACCACAAAAAATTTTGGCAGCTTGTTATTCAACGTGAAGCTAATTGAGATTTAAGTGAACTACAGCGGATTAAATATGCATCGATATTTGGAATAATCAAGTACGTGATACAAGCTCGTAAGACTATGTATAAATTGTATTTGAAGTTACAAGCGTAACTTTTATGTAGAATTTATTGGAAGGTTTGATGAAAAGATTTCGTGTTTTATATTCGTTCAATTTTCAATTTATTTCGAAATTAAATATTTTGTAATTTAAAAAAAAATCAGATTTCAATGGATACCAATTTAAAATAAGAGGACTGAATTTTTTTTTGACCAATGGTGTTATACTCGTATCTGCACAACAAAGATCATTAAATAATTTTCTCCATTCATCGACAAATTTTTCTTTCTGATTTTTGTGATTGAGTTTATTTGATGCAATCTGTTAAATTTTGTAACATTTAGTGTACATATGGATGGAGATTTGAAACCTCACAACTGAAATCTATGCTTTAATTGCCTCACATAGTATCTTTTCAACCTATATGTATCACTAATAGTAATTAGGTCTAAGATTAGTTCATTTGGATTGGTGGGTAGTCGATTTTCACAGTTGGCGCTTAATCTGCCTATTTTTCAAGGGGTGGGAAATCGTACGTCGTAGTCTTACAAGGTTAGACTCGGTAGATCCCTGATGAACTAGTGTTAGCATTGAATATATTTTGAAAAAAAAAAAAAACGTACATATTGAAACATATGGACGATAGCGTACACATAAAAAATAAATCATGAGATCTTCATTTCAACGAAACGAATATCAACCTGCGAATCCAAATTGGGCGTGGTAACCGCTAACGCTTGCCTCAACTCGTCCACGTTACTGGACTGTATTGAATTATTTATAACAATTAAATCTAGAGTCAAATCAATAACAGCTTGTAACTCGTTGCTATGTAGAATTAATTCCTAGGAAATCAAAATACCTTGTAGTAACCGAATAAACATTATGAAATGGTCAATTAGAACATTATGAATAAATAAATCAAAGGGTACTTTATGTTGCTCTTCTATGGATCGAATAGTATCCAATAATTTAGTATATATGTCGCTGTATAATGTCTGCAATGGTATCATAGGTACTGATGTTTTTTCTTTCAATGTGATTAAAAATCTTCTTTGAATTAATCTATATTGAGCGCTTAATTTTTCTAAAAATGACTACGAAAATAATACACACTATTAGCTTTAAATAACGATGTTATCGAGAAGAAGCAAATGTTCGTTAAATTACTTGCAAAGCGCGAATTTTATTTCGCGTATCGACGTGACGCTCTACTGCTTTCATTAGTTCTTTTTTTGGAATGTTTTTACAATCGAATTCGAAGTTTTCATCATTTTCGGAACCACTTTTATGAGATTTACATCTGGACATGACGTGTTTCAAAATTAAGTACGCTAATGGGATGGAATTGGTTGAAAATTCGTATCCGTGTTTTAATTTCGACCATGAAACTGAACACTTTTTTTCGGCATTGTAGGTCAAGCAAAAACCAGCGATTTCGTCGTTGTTCCCACATTCTGACCATTTGTTTCCACGGTATTCTGGAATAATGGTTTTTTATGAAGTTCGATAGAATTTTTAGAGAGAGAAATAATATTTTTTCTCGGTTAAATATAAATTTTTGGTGTCAAAAATATAGTATTTATTACCTTGAAACACAACGGTTAAAGGTAAAGGAGGTTTATTAGTGATAGCATTATTTTAGTGGAATTTTCTTCCTTGACTGCACACGGTGATAATATAAATCTAGGAGAAATACTGCAACGTTTACGAATTATACGTGGAATAGCGTTACCAATGTAACTAACAATAGTGGTAACCTCCAAGGTGGTAGGTATGAGCTCAATGTGATCGCTAATTTCAATGGACGCGTTCACAATGGATTTTTCACCTAAAGCATACATAAATTGATGACCAAAAAAAAAAATACAGGATGTTCCATCTCGATGTAAACTCCTTTCCTACCACATATGGGTTATTCATGTGACATTCATGTAGGTGGTTTGCCTACTCTATTCGTTAAATGAGCAGAGATAAAATTTGAAAAATTCCTACAATTTTTTACTTCATTACCAAATACATCTGTAAGTATGCTGTTTATGTCATAATATAGAGTAACTAAAAGCTGGTGACAGTAAGCTAAATCGACAGAGAGAAAGTATGGAAAAGTATAAACAATGATGGTACTAATTTGTTATTTTTTTGATTTTTTTTTGCAGCTATCTTTGAAAAATGTTGGATTGACCACACATTATAAGCATTTTTCCTAAACCTACCTCTATCCTCTACCACATACTTCGAATATAAGCTACGTAGATAGCTTTAAATATCGAAAAAATTATTTTTTATAAATTTTTCACAGAAAAATTTCTTGAAATTTTTATTCAAAATTTACACTACATTTAAACGTAGAGTTCGCGCCAAACTGTAGAATATGCAATAAAACCTCAGTGCTGAGAAACTTGTAGATAAATCTGAAAAAATGTCTTGTTGACTTCACATTTAAAAATTCTCTCACTATTTATCATCTATGGAGAGCCAAAATTGGCAAAAATAATTTTCGGACCAAGTTTTCAACTTCTTAAGAATCTGATGAAGATATAAAAAAAGTGAAAAAAAATTTAATTAGAGTTATGGAAAGTTTTAAAACCAAGAATTCGGATTTCCGGATACCTCAGGGACTGAGGTCCAAGGGCAATCTGCCTTTTCTGCCCTCCCTTTCTCGGTACTCCATATAATTCAGGGAGATGCCTCTAGATGGTAATAAATACCAAAAAACATTTTTTTTTGTGAATTTTCAATGTATTATTTTTTCGAAATTTTTATCATAACATTCCATCATGATGGAAATGTATGTTTTGCGTCAAAATGTAGATATGTAACGTAGTTTTTTCAACAAAAAATTAACGGCAGTAGAAAAATTACAAAGGGAGAAATAATGAAGAGTTTCGTAAACGATTGAAAAAAAATAGTAATTTTTTTCATATTTTCTACTAGTAAGTTTATGCTCCATCGACTACACGTTTTTAAAATTTTCATAAATCTCCACTCTATCCCTTAATACATGCTTTGGGTAGATGCTGCCTACATAGCTTTAAATACTGAAAAAAAAAAAATATTTTTTACGAATTTTTCATAAAAATATTTCCTTGAGATTTTAATCTAAAAATTTCAGCTAAGTAGAAATGTACTATAACTTGACTATGTTAAAATGTGAAGTATTCCATTTAGTTTCACTATCAAAAATTGATAACAGTGATGAGGACAGACAGGGAAAAGTTACAAAAAAAGTTTCAAAAAGGATCGAAAATACTGGTAATTAGCTTACCTGGTATGAGGAAAGAGGGGTGAATGGAGGGTGTGTCTTCAAATCTTTACGTTTCAGGTAATAAGTAATCATCAGGCAAATGTCGACTTTTTACATTTTGCCAGAGGAAAATTAATCAAAATTTAATGAGAGAATCTTCTTAAAAATGCGAAAAAGGTACTTTTCGTTTTTTCGATACATCTCAAAATAGAGGATTATTCAAGTCTAGAGGAGAGCGGGAGAGAGGCAAATAGCTCAACGTTTTCTAAAATTTGAGATAATTTGAAGAGTTTCGATTTGCCAAAATTTGGAAAATATTGGTTCATATGATTACTGCATGGTAAAAAGTGCTTCACATATTACAATTTCAACTTCTTAAGTGATTTTGGAAGGAATGGGGTAGGGGTGTTCAGACTTGGTACTAGGTGTAGCTTATAAGACATGAAGTGGTTAGAAACATTATTCGCAAACCTGAACAAGCCCCAATGAAAACTCAACTCCAGTAATGCTGTATGGCTGCTTACTTTTCCTTTTTTTTCTTTCAACATTTTCTACAGAATGTGACGCGCTCTGTGAAAATCAGGCTTAGCTGTAAACGACAAATTGTTCAAGAGAGCCAAAAAACAAAAATGTTTTGTAACTGTTATCACTGTTTTTTTTTTTTTTTTTTTTATTATTAAAAATAAATTATTTCGGCCTTGAAAAATTTTTTTCTAATTTTTTCAAGCACACTATCTGATAGAGGAAGGTTTCTAGTATTAAAAGCCTGATTTTTACGGAGCGCGTCACAGATTAATTAGAAAAATTGTCTGTTGAACACACACTTCAAAATGTTCTCATAGAATAACATGACATTACCACATGAGTGCGCAAACACTACCATCCTATCTTACATGTGCGTAGAGATTAAAATTATTGTTATAAATAAAATAAATTTTTTTCAAATTCACGAATTAAATCAGTCCATTTCAAAGCTCTTAAGGTGCCATCTACTCAAAATGTATTGCTTACAATGCATAGAAGTGCATAAGAATTTTTAAAGTATGTCCATTATAGGGCATTTTTCAAACTTATCCGCACAAAATATGAAGAAATGACCAATTTTTTCGATAGTTTGGGAGTTACATCAAGATGGAACACGCTATAAATAGGCACAAAACTAAATAAATAAATGAACATGTACTGACATAATGTAGGGAGATTATAAGATTCAGGTTTAATCATGAACAGTACATCAGCCTCAAAAGATATATGTACATTGGTGAGAGGCCTACTGGGTACTAGGTCAATAACTAATTGACAGTAATTGAGTGATTTATCATATGGCAGTATTTTAGATGTGACTTGAATTTCTTGCTCGGTAATGGATAGCGTTAAACTTTTAACTGAAAATAAATAACATGTAAAATTATATTCCGCAATTACGAAACAAGAAAAACAGTTCTGATATTCATTCTATAATCACCATTATCTGAAGTAAATGCTTTAATTTGATCTTGCAATTTTTCTAATTTATGAGCAACGTTTTTATAACTCGTAATAGAATTTTCGAGCGGTGGAGCAACAAAAAGAGATGGCTTTGTACCCAAATAACAACAACTCAGGTCGCCTTGTTCAGACAGTAAAATTAAAGTACCTTTCAACTGGAACAAAATTTCAAGCATTAAATTTAGAGAATCGTGTAATAATGTCAGTAGCTCAGTACTGGGCTGCTTGTTTGTTATACGTACCGCTATATTAGCTCGACATAAAGTAATAGGGGCAATGGGTAATTTCGCACTCCATCGTAATGTAGTGCATTCGTATACAAATAATACACCGGAATCAGAAACCGTAAGAATCATTAATTCATTTGTTACATCTGAAATAAGGAAATGAATAAAGAAGTTAATATTCTAATATTTTCCAAAAACATAAATATCATAAGGTGGTATTTGTTTAACTGACCGTTGATATAAATATGAAAACAAAGCGAAGAATATTGCAATCTTTTGGTGAATTTTAATATTCCTTTGGCATTAAAACAGCTTATATTGCGCTCAGATAATACAACAATATAAGTTTCATTTTGTTTAACTGTTTGAATGGCTGTAACAGAGTCTCCTAAATTATAAGACCACGATGGTACGATTTTCTTTCGAGCTGTGTTTACTAGATCTTGATATCTGTTGAGATGTCAGTTATAATGAATTTTTATAATTTAATTTTTCATCCTAATATTCATATCATCATACCGGTAACTTTCGACACACCAATCCGCTGACATTGTCACAAAAGAATCACTCTCTGGTACGTATATCATTGGAGAGGGTAGTAAGAAACCCGGTAATTGAGTTTCATGAACAAAAATCTCTTGCTCGAAAAATGTCAATGTACCGTCCAAGGCATACGAACATAAGAAATCTCTACCTTTTACTCCACCAAATGGTCCGATCACTAATTGATAACTCGTATGTTGTAACGCATGTTCATACATGATTTTCAAATCGAATTGATTTCCATGTTCTGTTGAGCCTGGTATAGAGGTGAAACTATACACAGTGATACTTTTAGGATGTGCTATAGCTATGTGATGAGTTCTCGAACCACTGTAAACATGAAAAGAAAATTTCAAGCATGATGATATAATGACTTCGAAATCATTTCATTATTACTCACCTGACTAACTGGCCAGTGGCAATTTGAGTGATAGGATTGGATAGCTGGGTTTCCAACAGGAGATCCGAAGGTTTAAATGAAGTTTGTTGTAAGTCCGTGCAATGCGGTTCGTAAATTCGTAAGAAACCGTTTAAAGAACCGATGATAATTTTGAAATCGCCAGATTCGTCGAGATTGGTACATATCAGGGAATCAACGCCGAAATTCTCCTCTTCTCCACACCGGGTGGACCATAAATCCATAATATTAAAGAGCGACATACTTGAAGATATTTATTTGTTGGAAAATCTGTACTTGAATTTTTTTTCATTTGAAGTGAAGAGATATTAATTATGTACGTGTTGTGAAATCTATAATTATTAAGGGAAAGTTATTTGCATGATCTACGACGATGAAATTACTCAATTCAATAGTTTCGAAAGACATTGCTGTTTTCATTCTTCGGATTGCAAAAAAAATAAAATCACAATCCTCCAATACTCATGCATAGAAAATAAAAAATTAAAAAGAAACATAAAACACTTCGGAAAAAAATTCTACACACAATATACCCCAAACAATTGAAAGCGCGCGCGCATTAAGTTTCTAATTTACAACTATCGATTTAATTGTTACTAGACAATCGATAATTATTCACTAGCGATATATTCCGAGTTTTCTATACGGTTCAAACCTATTGGGTGTTACTACATCTTTACTTTTCAATAATCGATATGAAAAAACGATTGCTCTTTCCACCACTATCGATAGCTAACGATAGCTTTAACGTTGTTACAACAGCTGATAATTGGTAACTGATAAGAAATTTTCTTAGATTACAATTGTACATTATGAAGTAAAATTTCACTCGAATCACTCGAAATAAAATGAAAGGTAGTTAACACATAGTGAATCATTATATTCTCTCTCTAAAATGAAATTAATATTTCGCATTTTAATTTGTTTTTTATCGATATTGAGTTTTCGATCGTACGTTTCTTTAGCTTCTTCTCCAACCTGTGATCAAAACAAACCATTTTATGCTTCATATTTGAGCACAAAAACACCTTATCGCTTCATTGAAAACATTGATATTTCAGAAATCAAATATGCCGGTATGTACTCGCCAAATAATTATCATACTGAACTATCACAATTATTATAACCTCGAAATTCAGATTGCAAGGCGGAGAAAATATGGGCTGTGCTTCGACATGGAACTAGAACACCGGGAAAACTACAGACCAGTTGATTAGAAAAAGGCTTCCTGAAATTGCCAATCTCATAACTACTTCTGGAATTGATCTTAATGGTAATTGTATTCATACCAAAGTCACAATACACATTTTAACAACATACTTTATTCAATTCAAACAATTTTACAGATATCATCGATGTAAATCTTTTAAAAAAATGGACACCACATGCAGAACTGGATGATAAAAAAAGATTAACTCACACGGGCGAAGATGAAATGTTAAGTTTAGGAGAGAGATTTGGTTTACGTTTTCCAACCATTTTACCTGAAGAATGGGTGAATTCTTCGTATACGGTAATTGCGTTCATTATTTCGATATTTTTATTCAATAATATCTATTTAAAATATGATATACATTAATTATAATTCGTTACAGTTCAAGTATACAGATACTGAAAGAACTAAATCCAGCGCCAAATATTTCACTACAGGATTATTCGGCCGAAAAATAAGTAATCACGTTTGGTATCCTCATCCGCTAAAAAAAGATCCTATTCTCAGAGTAAATATTGATTATTTTAACTGATTTAATCAATCTATCCATGACGCTAATAATTTCTTCTTTTTGGTGTGATTTTCAGTTCTACAAATTGTGTAATAAGTGGCGTCATGAAGTAAAAAAAAATCCATCAACTTATTCAGAAGTAGACAAATTTTTATCTAGCGAACTTGCTCAGCAAGTTGTTAATAATTTTACCAATCGGTTTGGGCTGAAGAGTGGAGATTTAAATATATGTAAGATTTTTGCCACTAAGTCGTTGAGAAATCTTAGAAAATACAATAGACGTTTACTCGGTAACTGGTGTGGTGATCCATATGTTCACAATGGAGAACTGTCAGACTTCTCATGTAACCTTATACAAAGTGTAACTAAATTTTCGACCACAATGACCATTGAAAATTTTGTAACATTTCAAGGTTATTTAAAAATATTTTTATTCGAATTTATAAATAAAGAGCATAGTTATGACCTTGAAAATCTATGAAAAAATGTTCGAATTCTTTGTTGAAACATAACCTATGGAAAATAATGATTGCGGCATTTTTCTCAGGAATATTAATTTTTCAGAATTGAGATGTTGTAAATAATTTTTACTAGAACTATATTTCAACGAAGTCACCATCGTAATTGAATTCCTAACTAGTGCAATTTAATGCAACCTTAATAAGAAAGTCTCTAGGCACAGGTCTGTGCACGGCGTCAACTAAGAAACAAAAAAAATATCTGAAATATTTTTACGAATTTTCAATGCCATTAATTTTTTTTCATCCATAACTTTTACTAAAAAAATTTTTAAGCGTTCTCAAGATTGTTGCACTCACCTATTTCGAAGCTTTATTTCCCCAAATTTGTTGCATTGTCCTTGAGTTCCTATCACGATTCTAATGATAACTCCCCAATAGAGATGTGCGGTTGTCAAAAGAAAAAGTTGGAAAAATATTAGGGATCTCTGCTGGAATGTATGTAGTATTTTTTTATTAGCCTAGTGATTAGTTATGACCTACGGCGTGGCATTGTGTAAAGGGTATTTTTTCAATAATCAGCCCATTTGGAGAGATGATTCTTTTCTTTTTCAAAATTTTGAACCACTTTTTATCCTTCCCATCGATGCTCCCTCATTTTTCTTTAAGCGTTTGAAGGTATATAAATGATATTTAATCCATGAAAATGTTAACCAGATGAGCATTTACTCTGGCATTAGAAAAATTCAATAATCATTTCTTTTAGACTTTATTTTGGAACCCCTGTAAAGGATAGAGGGATAAAAATTGCGTAGAAACCTTTGCTTCGAATAACAGTTGCCCACCAAAGACAAAAAATATTCTGTTTTTTCAGAATCATTTATACATGTACCTTGAAAACTCCCTAAAAATAGATTTAAAATTCGGAAAATATTTTATTGGGGTAAAATTCTTCTTAAAAGTGCTCCCCCTTTTAATCCAAGAAGCAAATATAAATTTTATCACCCATTTCCAAGTTTTGATTTTTTTTTTTGAAAATAACACTGTCTTGAAATATGGATTTAACAACAGGCATAGCATTCCCTTATTCAAATTTTTAAGCGACCCCCCATCCCTTAAGACGTATCTATGTCAAAATTCAACATGATAAGAATATCGATTTCATTTTAGCCCCCCCTCCCGCCCCGAAGGAATGAGCTGTTACGCTACTGATTTACACTCCTCCTTTTACAAAGCATATGAGTAATTCTATATTTTGCCTTTCACTCAGTGTCATGAATAAAGACTGAATGACTTCACAATAATAGGCTCGAGTCAAATGTAAGGTACTGAGTAAAAGTCTACGAAAAATACGCACAAAAAAGTTTTATTTTATAATTTCGATAGCAATTTTAAAAATTAAGTAATTTTTCTTTTTTTTTTTAGCTGATATGCAACTAATCTATACAACTTGTGGTTTCGAAACATCATGGGATCAGTGCAGAAAATCACCATGGTGCGATTTACTTACAGCTGATGAATTTAAAGTAATTCATGATAAAATTTTACATTAGCATGGAACATGAATAATTGAAAAAATAATTAAATATTCTTTTTTTTTCAAATTACAGGTAATGGAATACGCCGAAGATCTCGAATACTATTGGGTAGACGGATATGGTCACGAATTAACCCCAAAACTTGCTTGCGTCATGCTACAAAATCTTATGGAACATTTAAAGTAACTGTTAGTCTTTTTCATGTGCTTATTAAGTTGCTAGAATTTTCATTACATTTTCATCAACTGTTATAGAAGTAACGATGAGCGTTTAGCAGTTTTTTACTTCACCCATTCTGGGACGATTTTGAAATTGCTGTCGCATTTGGGTTTATATCGAGATTCAACTCCATTACTTCACAATTCGTATGAACGAAGTAAAAACAGAGTCTGGAGGACTTCTAATATCGACGTATTTGCCTCAAATATCGCATTCGTTCGATTTGGGTATAGATATGGGACCATGTATATAAAATTATCACATATGTAGACATACCACTGATATTTAATTTTTTCCAGCTGTTCTGATGGCCCTAAAATATTAACTTTGCATCAAGAACGACCAGTCAAGTTACCAGGGTGTCCTAATAATGAAGATTTATGTCCTCTTCAAACGATAGAGAGAACATACGCTGAAAGTTTGAAGCGATGTGATTTCAGCCAAATGTGTTCAACTGACGAGCAATCTGTACTTCATCGAATTGCCGAGAAAATTTTTAGATTTTTTCAGTAGTTTTTTATGATATCCGTATCATCGTCGTAAATTAACGTATGTTACGGACTGAATATTTGTGTAGTATTTTTTCGTATTAATAATATGGGTTTTATATTTTTCGAGGATAATTGTTTTTAAATCAAGTTTTCCAATCTGAGCTCGTGAACAATATTTTAATGCTGTGATTTAATGTGGTGTGTGAAATGGATACCGAATTTTATATTCTCTTTTTTTTTATAAATGACTTGTATGTATTTTCTATTCAAATATTTACTCGTATTTTTTACTATAGTACTTAAATATTTTTTGTTGAGGAATGTATGTTATCATTTTATTGAGGTTTTTTAATTTAAAAAAAAAAAAAAAAACAGGCTGTTTTTCTGCTTGTGCCGGTGTTATATCTATTCGTTATAAGAAAATACGTATCGTTCGTGTGTTACGTGTACGCCTATGATTTGTTCTTCATTTTGCAAACATGTTACATATTTCATTTCAGGGCTTACAAAACCTTTGTACTGAAATATGATGAACAAGGCTAAAATAATTTAAAAAAAATTAATTATTTTATTATGACTTAGTTCTGAGTTCATTAGCAGAATTTTGGTAAAAATGATCTTGAATACAAGTTATTCTGTATTTTATGGTAGAATTTGATTCCTTACAATTTTTGATAAGACTCGATTTTTTACGCAGTGGCGCTAAAAATTGTTGACTTTAGGAAATAATTCATTAAATGACATGTCGTCGTGGAATTGCACCACGTAACTACTACTTCGAATCAATTTTGAAGTTTTAGTGCGTTCTTAGTGGTTTCAGTATCGAGAAATTTGCTTCTACAACAAGTGTAATTTTATTGGTGAAGAATGAAAATTTTTTTTATTGTACTTGTGCTTATTACACATCAAGTGGAATGTAAGAAATATCATACGTATTAATATATGTATTGTACAATCATAATATAAGCGTACTTATTGTTTTCACAATTTAAGTACAAATAATGCTCAAATATTATCATGTTGCAATATATTTTTCCATGATATAAAATCAATCTTCCTATATGTAAGGGCTTTACTTGGTGAAAATAATTTTTATTTTATTACCTAGGTATGAAATCAGGTGATGACGTTGTCGATGTTGATTCACCAAAATCGACTTCTGGTAAGTCATTTTAATAATCAAAGCATACTCACTGCTGGTGACCCTTTTAAACCATCACTCGAGCATTTATTATACAGAGAATGGACAGAGTTAACAACACTGAGTTACGAATTAGATTATTATTTCGCTTATTCATTTCCAATATGATACATATTAATAATGATATACATAATTATGCATATTGCTAGGTGAAAGTGAATCAGATAAACCTTCGAAATCCCTTGCCTTTTTCGGTGAAGAATTATTCAATTGCTATTTGTTTCTCTAATGAAAAGAGTATTTCTGAAATGATCATTTTGACTATATCATTCATAGATTCATCGAAACCTTTTAAAGTGAAATACTTTGAAAATTCGGTACGTCCTAGTTCTCATGAACACAATACTCATTCTCCAAGATTTTCGGGAGGGTTGACTCCTGATATTAAAAGAGGGATGGCCAGTGAAGAACGTAAGTATTGTATAATGTGTTCATTTAGAAGCTGCTGCGCCAGAATAATTTAAAATTTGGTTATCTGGTGTTATATAATTTGCTCTGTTTGATACTTCACAGAGCAGCCACATCTGGAGAGTAAACCTACGAAAAAATTGCAGACTATCAAGAGTTTCCGTACAATGAATTATACTCCAGTAGACATACCTCCTACAGGTAAGAAAACATAGTCTAGTAGGGGTTATGAAATGATCATCGCGAAGATGGTTTTCCGTTAATGACTTAAGACACTTTTAATGTGTACGTTTACTTACTAATTATATCCGTTTCGAATTCATTTTTTGGTTAATCAACAATTGTACTACGAGTACCTAGTGACTCAAACGATGATGGAAATTATAAGAATTCGAATAATAAATTATGAAACCTTGAAACATATTTAAAAAAATTCTATCGACATCTGCATGCCCGACTAAAATAACTTGGCCAACCGCCTAACATAAAGGATAGGCAGGAGGAAGTCATAAACAATCTTTATTTTCAGTATTTATATGGTGCGCGCTATTGATTCCTTACTCATCAACAAAAAAATCCGCTAAAACTTGGTTTACTTGATTTTGAAATTAATATCAATTATACTAAAGTATATAAAATTGCCTTTTATTCCAGTTCCTTATCAGATTATATTATAAAACTGATTAAAAGTACGAGTGTAAATAAACACAGTTTCAAGTTAAATGTAACGTTATTTCAGAATTATATAAAATAAGTTCTTGCAAGTTTTTGCGCTAATGTGTTATACATCAACAATTGGGCGCAAGGCACATGAAAAAATGGTGGTGTTAGTATTTCATTTTTTTTTTAATATATATTTCTTTACGCGTAGTGCACTCCAAGGAGCATTTACAAAGTCATACCTATGTTAGAAAAAAAAAATTAAATAACTATTAATACATGGCCATACATAATATAAAATATTTTAAATTACTACATTGTAAGATATTGTTGCACCGTGTAAAACGCACCAGCAATCAGCAATTCCTCGAGTTTTCTTTTAAAAATTTTATTGGAGTGAATTTTTTTAATATTTTGCGGGAGGGAATTAAAAATGTTTGCGGACATAGTATCTATATTAGTATGATGAAATTTTGTCCTATATTGGGTAAGTTGTAAATCGTTGCTATGCCTAGTGTTATGACTGTGTGTACCTGTCTGTGTTAATATTAATTTTTTGTGTACTAGATCACATATATTCAGCATATAAAGAGAGAGGATAATTAATAACCTTTCCGATATGAAAGTATCTTTGCAGGACTCTTTTTGGCCTAAATTGAACATTATCCTAACATATCGTTTTTGTAATAATAGAACTCGCTCAAGTGAGACTGAATCTCTCCCCCCCTTCCAAAAAAAACTATTTGATGGGTGGTGATAGACTGCAAGTTTCAATACATGTTGGTCAGTAATTGGTTTTAATCGATTCAAGAGGAAAATGGTAGAAGTTAATCTAGGTATAATTTTATTTAGATGGGGGGACCACTTGAGCGAAGATTTCAACTGAATTCTTAAAAATTTTGCCTCATTTTCTAATTTTAGTGGCATGGTATCATCAGAATATAGCTGGAATTCATAGTTAGTATGGGAGATGCTAAAAGGCACTATTATGGTTTTGCTTGCATTAATTGAAACCAATCTTGCAAATTGTGTAAAACCTCTTTAGTCTTGATTGCGACTTCTTCAAAATTGTTTCCTTTAATCAGCGCGGTTGTATCATCAGCATACAATGTAAGTTCGCTATCGTTGGGTATATTGGTAGGTAAATCATTTATGTATAATAAGAAGAGGAGCGGTCCTATGGTATAGATCCCTGATGGACACCCAGAGTCATTGGGAGGGGACTAGATGTATGACAGCCTAGAGTGGTTCTAGCTTTAACACACTGCTGTCTACTTTTCAAGTATGAGGTCATTAGCTCCAGAGGTAAGCCTCTAATACCATAGCATTCTAATTTGGATCATAAGATCTCATGATGTACTTGGTCAAATGCCTTTGTGAGATCACAGAATATTGCTAAGGAAAGCTGACCATTATTTAAGCTTTCAAAAATGGAATGCAGTAAGTGGTAAATAGCGTGAGTGGTGCCCTTTATTTTCATTCATATTTTTATTAATTTTTGGTTATTTCTTTTTCGTACAACAGAAAAGATATTTTTTTATTATTAAAATTGATGAGTACGCTGATAATAGAAACACAAGTTTTGAAGAGCTACGCTTATTTTCTCCAATTTGGGAAACCTTATAACTTGCTCATAACACTCAACACTCTTTACATCTCTCCTTTGGTCTCACCTTTGTTTTAATTATTTACGCATGCGCAGTGACGATTTTTGTCGATTGATATTATTTTGTTGGTGTCATTTCTATAGCTTTGGTGAATCAGTTCATATTCAGTTATTTATGTTCGGTGAGGCTAACAGTCTAGGATTTAAACATCTTTGGCATGAGAGCGAGGTGTAGTGATTTTAAAAGATGGAAGGGGTATGAGGAATAACTGTATTAATCGAAGATGATTTTCGCACATGCGTATAAGTTATCCTGTGTCCACCATTCCTACTTTTGAGTTGAAATCCGCTCTTCAAATTTTGAGACTGTATTTAGCAGTTTGTAGCACAGAATAATTTGTTTGCACCCCAAGTAGGCAATCAACTTTGATGAATTTTAAGCAGCTGGTGTTTGAATAAATGATATTTAGTTGATCCTAGATTAACAGACTATAATATATTAACATTACTGATTCATTATTGCTAGGGGCTCAATCTTCAAAACTTGAGTATGTCTAGATACACATGTAACTATTGTTACAGGTAGCATGACTCCATATGAACATTTCGCCCAAAATGTTCCATCAATCAAATATCCAAGTATATATAAATCAGCTAAAACCTTTATCTTTCATTTTGTGATTTCGAAATCACTAGGTATTTAATTAATCGTAAAATATTACAGGATGTACTGTGGAGAGAGTGTGGTCATTATTCCGTCATAGTATCCGATACCCTGGATCAGAAACTATTTATGGAATGAGAACAAGATTGAGAAATCTCCAAGAAGCGCTCATCTTAAAACATTATGAAAACAGTACAAAAATCACAATCTGATCATCACATTGGTCAGTACTTGAAATCTTTTTTAGAATAACCTTGACGTTTTATTCTCTATGTTTCTAGATAAAATTTTGTATGATATTACAAAAATAAAAGATTGGAAATTAGACAGTGAAATCGCGGGAACATCCGATTTCTGATATTAAACAATGATGCACTTAATGAGAAACCCACTAAAAAGAAAAAGGGAACAAAAGACAAAAAGGGTACCAACATTACGGAAGAAAAAGCATTAACTCAGAAAGGAAAAGAAGAAATGTTTGAAATGGGAAAAAGGTTCCGTGAGAAGTTCGGCAAAATACTGGGCGAAACATATTCCGAAAATGTCATTGTAAGCATCAACTTTAGTAATCAACAATATAGAATACAATTAATAACATATGTAACAAACGTATTGCTTTTTAATCCTCTTTCAGTTCAAATTCACAAAATCTGAACGAACGGAAGAAAGTGCAAAACAATTTTTCAAAGGACTTTTCAATTCCGATCCACCACGAGATAAGAAATGGCACGAACCAACAACTGATAAAAAAGATCCCACACTCAAAGTATGACCATTCTATATCATTACCTCTAAGACAACAAAATAATGAAATTGTACCTACCTTTTAATTCTGTTATTGCCGCAGTTTGATAGTATTTGTAGTAATTGGAGGGAAAATTATAAGAAACATCATCTAAATAAATATATGCTAGAATCCTTCACTTACGGCGGTGTTATCGAAGAGACACTAGAAAAATTAACAAAGGATCTTGGGCTTCCCCCCAAATCGTTCACATTGAGTAAGCACTGAATTTTTATTACATTATGATACCATCTTCACACGTACCTACATTTTGATACATTCGCAGGTGACGCAAAATTACTCTACGAAGTATGCGCATTTGAAACGTCTTGGGGACTAAAGGATACACCATGGTGCGATATATTGAAACCCGAATATCAAGAGGTAAAAGTGTGTCTACCTGAATTTTTGTTTATTAAAAATCGGGTTATATAACTTGCCCTATTTGTTACAGGTGTTCGAATATTTAGAAGATTTAGAGCTTTTCTACAACGATGGACCAATGAATGAAGTCAACAAAAAAATAGGATGTATCCTATTCAAAGATATGGTTGAACATTTAATGTAAGTTAGAATTTTAAAATAGTTGGGTGCTCTTTCTTTTCAGTTAAAAAAAGATTATAATGTAATTTTCAAAAAAAAATCAAAATGTTAAGAGGCAAAGAAATGAAAGAACTGAGAGGAGACTACGTACACTATAATCTAGAAGCAGAAAGTACTGCAAAGGGTACTTTTTATTTTTCGCATTTGACCGCTGTATTGAAGTTTCTCACACATTTGGGCCTTTATGACGAACAAGAAAAACTAACGTATCAGAATTACAACCATATGAAAGACAGAATATGGAAATCTTCTAAAATTGGTAGTTTCGCAACAAATATAAGTTTCGTTCTTATGAGGTAAATATTTTAGCTGTACTAATTAAATTTAATTGAAATATAAAATTTCATCCACAATCGATCGTTTCAACAGTTGCGATAAAGGCCTTAACATCCTTACTTTGCATCAAGAGAGACCTGTGCGATTACCTGGATGCCCAATAAACGTTGATTTATGTCCGCTGGATACATTTTTGAAAATTTATCAAGATAGCATAATTAATTGCCAATACGACCAATTATGCGGCAAGCCAAAAAAAGAATCCTATTACCGTCAAGTACAAGAAATATTGGCCAATTGACAGCAAAAATTTTAAAATGGCCCAGGACATATTCCAGGAAACAATGACTGGAGAGATTATAATTTACCATTTTTTTGATTTTTTAATTATTAAGATATAAATTTTAATTTAATATAAATATTCTCGTTTTATTCTTAAGTTAGATGTTATTTCTTATTTTACGCTAATTCTACGTACCTACTATAGTTCAGGAGCTGACGTGGGTTCCACATCTACATTTCGAGAGACAGAAAATTTCATTTTTGAATGTTGTAAAGCACCCTTCTCTGAGTTCAAAAAATCATGTTATTCCCATCCACCCACCCCACCCCCACTTTGGATCCATTTTTTTGGGAGAGTCAGGAAAGAGAAAATTTCTCAATTAGAGTTATGTTTTCATCTACGACCAATAGTAGTCGCAACTATGGCGAAAAACCAAATTGTAACAACATGTTTGATAATCTCTTGCATTTTAGAGCCAAGGGAACTTATTCTTTGGCTAATATCTCAAAAGCAAGGACTGCGGAGGTGATACCTCAAAGGGGTACTTTCTGGAGTTAGCAGGTACCTCTGAAGAGCAAAAAGTACCTACAATAATTAGTAGCAGCGCTTACACCCCCGGGCCCACGTTGGTCGCTTGCTCCGCTCGCACCCTTTGATTTCCATATTGCTCGCTCGGTTTATATGAACTCTTTTCACTTTTGAATCACAACCATTAATTATTATTATTTTTATTATTTATATAAATATTTTATTATGTTGAATAAATTTAATAATAAAATATTAATTGAAATTATTTGAACATTTTTGCAATATTAATTAGATATTTTATTCCATATAGTTTTCATTTTTTGACTATGTTCCACCACTCCAAAAATTCTGAAATTATTATGGTATGTTTGATGGTAAAAGATAAATTTTATGTAATTTTTTCATAATTGCATCTCAAAAACTTGTTATAGAAATGAGGTTTGAAATTTTAAAAATTGCATAACCCTTTTAAAAATGATCGAAAAAAATTGAAAAAATTACTGAAAAAGCCTTTTATTGTTAAACACAAAATAAAATTTCAACATTCCAATTTTAAGGCGAAAAAAAATTTAATGAAAATAATATCCAATTCTTTCCTGTTGTAAAATTACAAACGCGGATGTAATTTTTCTTTTTCGGTTTAATATTTCAAAAGTTGATCATTCTTCGAAAACCCGTTCCAATATGTCTTTTATTTCGATTAAAAAAAAAAAAATTCATGATGGGAAAATGGTGTATGTGTAACACATTTAGAAAAAAAAATCATCTCGCTATTTATACCTTTTTTTAAGTGGTTTTCACATACACGGTTCTTTTTTTAGTTTACCTGAACTTTGCAGGCATTATATGTTATTTATATGGGAACTAAAATTGATAACGCTAAAAAGTGACATTTTTGAGACTAAAATTCTTCGTGAGTTTCTCATGAAAACTTTTGAAATTTGAAAATGAAGAAGATAAGACACTTCTCTTTGATTTGTTCAGAACGAAAAATTCAAATTCTAATTTATAAGAAAGTTATAAGCTGTGAAATATGTCCTCCTCAAAAGCCAATTCATTTTTGCGTTTTTCTCGACAAATAATCACTCAATCAAAAAAACCTTCTGCGAAGTTTCTCAAATTCTTATTATAAGTGTATTTTCAAATTTCAAGTGAAACATCAAGTAGTAGACCTTTAACGAATTGGACATTACGAAAATGTTTTACAACACGCTTAAACGTTAAACATTTCTACCTTATTTTGGGTCCATTTTTTTTTAAATTTTTATACATTTTTATTATTGTTATTTTCAACGCGTAGGTTAAAAAAAAATTTCAAAGATTGAAAAGAAGAAAAAATACATAAATTATGGTTTTTCTTCACCCTTCCCCTAAATATAGTCGAAAACAGTTGAAAATCTACACAAAAAATACTTGAGTGACAATAGTGCGAAGGATGTGATACTTATTTTTGAAGAAAAATAAACTTCAACGATTTTTGATTTACAATACTACTTTCGAGTCAAATCTGGGAAATGAGGGTGCCCCAAAAATTAAGAATGGTAAGAACGTGAAAAAATCGATTCATGCTATAAAATCCATTTATTAAAAAAAAATTAATTTTGAAATTTAGAAGAGTCACATTCGAGATTTTGACCCTCCTTCCCTTTTAGGATTAGGGGTTGGATTATTGTTAACCTTCTACGCGTTAATTAGAACGGGAATCCAAAATTTCTTCAAAATCTGACCAAAAGTTGCGAAGAAGAAGAGTCACAAAGTAAAAATCAAACCATGCAGATTCATCATCATCATAGTTATACAGTATACATTGTGTCTAACTGATCTTAGTACCCCATTATGTACCTGACTTTTAACGTATCAAAATTTGCGTTTATTTTTTTACTGTAGCGAATAGCGCTAATTCGAGGATATTTAAACGATATACCCAATTATGAGCGGATTCAGTCTTATCAAATCGTTGGTGAGATAAGAAAGGAATCTGAAAAAATGTAATAACTGCGAGAGATAGAAAATTTTAATCAAGTATCAGCAAGAATCCATTTACCCACATTGCTAAAATTGTACATACTAAACGTCGAGCTGCACCACTTATTTCGTAGAATGTATTCGCGCGATTGAAAATTGATTCACTTACATACTCTGTTGATTGTCGTCATATTTATCATTTATCTTATTGGGAATATATTTAAAATGTAATGATTGCTGATGATCGCATTTACTATGACCGTTCATCTAAGTAAATCTACATTGACATTGGAAAATCAGAATGAACTTAACAAACTGAATCCCTATTGACAATTCAGTCGTGGTCTCACAATATAAAATCCAAATCCACCCCTACGTAAACAAGTTGCATATTATTTTGCGTTTTCAGGTGAATTTGTATTAATCGTGCTAAATACCACGTAAATAGCAGCGAAGCGCATAAGTACATTGTTATTTGCAGGATTGGGCAAGATTCGAATCCGAAATTTTTGATTCGTGATTCGTACTCGATTCCTTTTTTTAAGTGGATTTGAGGATTCGAGAATTAAGGAATCGAATCCATTAAGGATTCGTGAAATGATTCGATTCACTTCCGAGGATTCATGTAGCGAATCACGAATCCAAAACAAATAAGCAGTAATATAATTTTAATAAATGTGCTTTAGAATGCTTGAATAAGACATAATTGAGTTTTCATTTTTTAATCCAAGAAAAAACGAGAGAAATTATTTGAAACTTTTTTTTTTCAGGAAGACAATTTGGCGTTGAGAGATACAAAGATCAATGGGTCGCACGGTACAGCTAATTTTTCGTAAATCCAAAGCCATTATTTTAGGATATAATCTTTTCACCTACGACTAGTTGAAGTTGAAATAACTGAAATCGAAAAACAATCACGTACCCGACACTCCCAGAAAAAAGTGCGACAAATTTTTTTATACTCAGGGAAGAATTCTATATAACATCAAAAAAAAATTTCCCTCCCTCCAAATGTCGATGGGACCCACGTCATCTACACTACCAACACTTGCGGTAAAAATAGTATAACGATAAATATAACTTCGGTATATTGTATTTATTACAAACACGAATTTAAATAAACTTCTGTTCCGCACTTTATCAACCTTCTCGATCATTTCACAAAATTCGGCTACAAAAATAAAACATATTAAATCCAAATAGGTAGTTAGTGTTTCGAGAATAACACGAACAATTTCATGATTTATATTTTAAAATTCGTGTACGCTAATCTAAAAACATAAATGTGCGATTACAATTATATTCTTTGGGGGGGAAAAGTACAATGCTACTAAAAAATAATTAATTTCACAGCCAAGAGAAATATCTCTCAGAATATATACACAGCATTAAAATAACGTTTATAAGGTATCTTTATTCAACAAACAAAAAAAGAATATTCTGTTCGTAAATTAAAAATTGAAATTAAATGGCATAATAAAAAAGAAATTCACAAATACGTAGAAAAAAGAGGTAACGCTGATTTCTTGTATATCAGCGAAGAGTGCACATTTAATATTACGTCGCGTGCGCCTCTACATTAAATATATAAACGCACGCGACTACGCGTAATCACAACGAACACCTAAAATTAACTTCTTCCCGATTACGATGACTGTAATAATACTGATACGTACAACGAAAAAAATATACGTATAAAATTACACCGAATAAAAACTAAAGACTAGAACAAGTTTGGGTATATGGAAATACAATTCACAATTAAACAATTTAAAAAAAAAAAAACATAAAAATGATAAAATAAGAGGTAACTAGTCTTTTGCAAAAATCACGCATTTTGTGGGTTCGATTCGACGCTGTATCCGTCCAAAAAATAAGTCACCATGTCGCCTTTGCCTTTCACTTGTATCGTACCTCTACATGTTAAAGGATATCCTTTTTCCTTTAATATTACGTATACTTCGTGAGTAACCTAAAAGATTAAAAAGATACATAAATTTCGAAAATTCCATATATATGTACAGACAACCATGAAGAAATCTTTGGTACTTGTATTTTATCTAATACACCAGTTGAATCCATTCGACTGGCAACATTCACCGCGTTACCCCAGATATCGTATTGCGGTTTACGAGCGCCGATTACTCCGGCGACTACTGAACCGATATTGATACCTATAAAAGAACCCAAAAATAAGCATCTCGGTGATTTGTTTTCCATTGTTTGCCAATAGGAAGAAAACGCTTTTACCTATTCGAATATTGAAATTATTAAAGGAATGTTCGTTCACGTATGATAACTGCTCTCTCAGCCTTAAAGCGTAATCGGCCATGGCTGTTACGTGTTTCAAGCCTTCTTTATCACATGTGGCTTTGGTTAGACCTACAGACAAAAAATAATTTCACCATATAAAACCCATTGTTTGCCAATAGGAAGAAAACGCTTTTACCTATTCGAATATTGAAATTATTAAAGGAATGTTCGTTCACGTATGATAACTGCTCTCTCAGCCTTAAAGCGTAATCGGCCATGGCTGTTACGTGTTTCAAGCCTTCTTTATCACATGTGGCTTTGGTTAGACCTACAGACAAAAAATAATTTCACCATATAAAACCGAGTTAGCATGCTACAGGGTAAACGAATAGGATAAAAAATTACCCGATGCGGCCATATACGTGGCTCCGGTTGATTTAATTTTTTCGATATACATAAATTGGTCTTCGCCCAAGATTTCGTCGAAATCTGCGATTATCTCGTTTAATAATCGCAAACATTCGACCCCTTCGTTGTTTGCTTCCAATTCGACGTAGAATTCAGAAAAATTCGGTATTGTAGCGAACATTATGCAAACGCAGTCGCATTGTTCGTGGTATAATTCCTAATGTATCAAAATAACGTGAATTGAGATTCTTTCTCGCTTCGAATATTCGAGTTGGAAAAACCATACTCACATCTACTGGTTTATCAACCGAAAGAAAATGTTCGGCCACATGAACCGGTAAAATGTTGGCAAGTAATTTTCTATTATACGCTTCCAGATGTTCCATGTCTTCTTTTTCCTCTGTGATTAAACAAACAAATCATTTTTATTTAAAACAAAAAAAAAAAAAAAATAAAAATAAAATAAAATAAAATAAAATAAAATAAAAAATATAGTATAAATTGTGTCTATATATTCAATTAAAAACAAATTTACACACTCATTTAAAACCAACACATCGATGCGCTTGTAGCCATAGAAGCTGTACATACCGCTCAAAAAAAAAAAAAAAAAATATTAGAAGTTTCAGATGCGAGAGAATTTTCTATAGGTACCTGTAGCTTGCAATTTCCACAAGAAATCTAATCTATATGTAGCTTCAGTTTGCTGACTATGAATGACTAGAGCTATCATCAATCCAATCAGTATAGTAAAAATTACTATATAGGAACTAAATTCGTTTTCGCTGGTTCTGAAAAAATAAAAATGAAACAATTAGTTGTAATGTTCCACTCACTGTCCGCCACATTCTACTAGCTAACTAAATTCAGTCAAATGCCGTCACGTATTTCCCTTCCCTCAACCCTCCGGAACTCCTTGGAATATCGAAAATACAACAGACAACCTGTTTTTCCAAAATAATCCCCTCCTCCCCTCATTTAATCTTTCCCATTCTCTTCGTGCCTTGAAGAAAAAAAAGAAAAAAATGCAAAGTAATCATACAATTTTGCTGAGGTTCAGACTTAATCAGGCTATGTTCAGGCTTGAGCACAATGCTGGAAATCTCTTTATGTCCACACCAAGGCTGGAAATCACTACATTATCCTTCTACAACAATCAGAGAAGTTGGTTTTGGGATATGTTGTACTTCTTGTTCCCAGGCTCATTGATTTTGAATTAATTTTATAATAAATATTAAAAAAATAATTATTTCAGTTTTTTATTCTTTTGACCATAACATATTTTTTTATTCATACCATTAATTATATTAATAATTATTTTTATTGTTTTTATTCATAATTTTCACCAAAACAATTTTTTTAATTCTAATTTTTAATTTTTAACAATAAATTCATGTTTCATTAATAATCAATTTTTACCATTTTCAATTTCTGAATTATTTTTAATAATTTAGAATTTTTACTTTCATTCCATTAAAAAAAAAAAATGTTTTAAATTAATTTAAATAATACAAAAAGAAATTATTTTAAAAATACATACAAGTACATCATACAAAATGAATAAAGAATAAATAAATAAATAAGTAAATGAATCATGATAAATAAAATAACATTAATTCGTCAAATTAAAATATAATTTATTTTTACTATTCATGGATAATACGTATCAACGCCTGATAAATTCAAGATATTTAGAACGTTACATGCATTCCTAGAATCTTGGTTGTTTTATTTCAATTCTATCCTCTCCCCCCTTCCTCTCAAAAACACTTTTTTGCTTCAACTCCCTTCCAACTCCATTTAGATTGCCTAGCAGTATACAGTGGTCTGTAATGAAGCTGAATTTAGGTACAAAGTATAAAGGTTGCAGGGTTTTGGAGCGACATACTATTTGTAATAGACTATTAAAAAAACTGTTCACAAAAAAAAAACATATTTTAGGCATTCTTTAATCCTTTTTTTCATTTTTTCATTTATTCAAATTTTTGTTTATCAAAATCATGCATTTAAACTAATTAATATCTACACTATTTAAATTTCTATATTTTATTTTCAATCGTGTATTTTTATTATAATAATTTTTTTATATTTATATATTCATAACTATTTTAATTTAAAATAATAAAAAAAAAATGATGATAAATATGTTTTGAATTTTTGATCGACACTCACCCCCCCCTACACCTCATTTTGAGTATGAAACTGGAAATGTATATTCTTGAAAAAATTTGCCTCCATCTCATGCACCTCCTTCTCCCTCCCGTAGGCATTCTTCCATTTCGCTAAGACTATGCGTGGATGAATAAAAAGTAAACAGGATTTTTTTAATCATCAAAACTTTTGAATTCATTTTTGGCATTTTATTAAGAATGTCTGTAATCCTTTTTTTCTTCATTTCTATAATTGTTTTTGTATCTTTGATTTTTTTTTTCATTGTGAAGAAATAAAATAAACATTTTCCACCTAAATGAAACAGATTTTGAATGATTTTTTTTTCTTTATAATCATGAGTATGATAGCAATAGTTTACACAAGGGGGGGGGGACTTCAGATCTTTTTCAAATAGCGAAGAAAGCATGGTTACAATAATTGCTGAATGACCTTAAAAAGATGTCATATAATCAGCTCCAAACTCAATTTAGACAACCAAAATGAAGTCAATGTTTTCCACCAATAAATTATTAATTTGTCTTCATTTTTTTGAAATAATTAAAATTAGTGCTTTTTGAACAAAATATGAAATTGTTGAGATTTTCCAATTAAAAAAAAATTTTTCAAGTTTTAAGACGATAAAATATGGCTTTGAAAGGTAAAAAATTTTTCATTGCTAAAAATTCGTTTTTTTTTTTTAAATTTCAAAACTTCAAAAACATCGACTCGATTTGGAGGAAAATTTAAAAATAGAGTTTGGAAGCTGAAATTTTTATGACGTTCTTTTGAGATCATTAATCACCTACTGTGACCATGCCGCGTTCACTTTTTGAAAAAAAAAAAACGAAATTTGGCTCACCCTACTCTACACTTTATGAGAAAAAAAAAAAAAAAATATGTGTACATCATTGTTTTTTCTGGTGCTCTAAAGAATACAAAAATTATAATTTCCAAGTATTGGTGGGAGAAACTTGATCTGTCGTCTAGCATATCACAGCATATGTTTAAATCCTATGCTACATCAAGTAAACTATAATAGCTAAAATTTTCAAAATAAACTCAGCTAAAAAAAAATATAAAGGATCATTTAACAATAATTCCCTTCTAGGTATTAGACTAATACTTACTTAATATGGAGAAAGAAAAACCACGCTAATAGGTAACCTATACTGATGACTAGAAGAATGCATAACTTCAACACACTAATTAAAACTTGATATACAGCTGTCATTAGCATCACCAATACAATACACGTCGTCATATACTAAAAAAAATAAATAAATCCACTTAATATAGGTACTTACTTACACACCATTCTATTATAAAATTAAACCTACTTTATATACAGACATGCTTTCACTCTTGACTAGATACGACGAATCGGGCACAGATGAATTATGCGAAATAATAAACTCAATATCACCTATCGAACTATTTTGCATCGTCGTTATATTATAAGTTTGCGAATTATTCGTTATTACGGTTCCATAATAGATCTACGAAAACACATCGTCGTAATTATCACGCTATTCTTTAACCGATGAAAAATCATGCTTCACTTACATACCATTGGTGTTATAGTAGCTCCATAAACAACCAGCACCATAATGGTCGCTAAGCACTGAGCTGCGGTTCTGTTTTGTCTCACTTTTTTTGATATACTCCTAATGTTACCCGGGACAGACTGAAAATTAAAAAGAATTAACAGGGTCGTTGATCGTAAAAAATATCGCGCTCGTTATTAATGTGTTTACAGCGAGAAAAACCTACTTGTTTAATTTTTTCGTTGGTAATCCAGTTTATACTGAGTACAGTTATCCATCCGAATAACAGGCAAACTAACAGCACAAAAGATCTGCCAAAATTACATTAACAAGGCATTAAAACGGCCGAGAAATTTGTACTTTTTACTTTCTAAATATACGTGAAATCCCCTTACTTCGGTAGAATTACCAACTGCACGACGGAGATCGTAAAATAAACAATTAACGAACATAAAAAATAAGTAGCCAGCATTCGATCAGGTACTTTCACGTACTAAAAAAAAAAACGAAATTTTATCGTCGAATTATTCGGTGAAAAATATCGAATAATTAGTTATTCTTATTACAAAGAAGGAACACAGTGGAGGAGATACTATTCTACAGCACGAAATCATAATTTATTTTCATCTTAAATCGTAAAAAGGAAACAAAATCTTTCGAGCTATACGAAATACCTCCCTCATTATGATAAGTATTCCTTTAAAAATAACACAGAAACTAAAGGGTGATTAATCGACAAAACCCTTTTTACTTCTAATGGTTGGCAAACTTCACTACCAAACAGACGAGCCAAAAAATTGATTTTCCAAAGTATAGGAGAAATAAACTCTATAATATAGGTGGCAATAAAAGGATAGCATAGGGCTTAAACGACCAAATGTGTATTTACCTTCCCCACCATTTCTTTTAGTGATCGAATGTATGAAATGAAACATATTTCTTAAACTGTTCTTCATCAGATATTCTAAGAGACTTAAAAAAAAAATTATAATAATTTTTAAAAGTGAAATACAAAAGAACATAAATTCTTGGATAAGACACTAAAATACTGAATAAGGCATAATTCTATCTTTAAAAATCGGAGTTAAACATATCACTTCAACTCTATCTATTAAATGAAAATAACACACCTTGGATAAATTTTTTTGGGGCCATGGATGTCAAAACCTATAGTACATGATGCTTCTAAAATAGCATAATAGAAACCTCTGCTAGCAGAAGAAACTAGTTGAAAACTAGAAAAAATTCACAAAACCACTATATTCGAATTTGTTGATTTTTGAGGAACTTGAAATGATAAAGTACGAACCTAACTATCAATGACTCAAGGGTCATGTAAACGTGCTTATTTTGGGGGCAACTGAGGGGGTTGCTTTAAATTTTTTTAAATTTTGTGTGCTTATTTTCCTACGTCTCTCTTTGAGGTTTGTTCATGCAGGGAAGAGGAGAGCCAGAATTGATCAGATGACAAAATCATTTTCAGAGCCTTTTTTCAGTTTTTTTTTTTCAATCCAATAAAAACATGAAAAAATAGCTGAAATTAAAAAATCTGATTAGAATTGTGAAAAAGTATTTTAGAACCTAAAATTTGTGTCTTCAGGCCTTTCCAAGAACCTAAAACCAGGAAAAATCTACCTTTGTTGCTCTCTTCCCCTCTTCCTCTCAGCATCAGAGTTCATAGGCTGATTATGACTAAGATTCGTTAAAAGGATATAGAATGTTTGACCAAAGTTTGGCAGCGTCGCTTAGGCTAGGTCGATTGTTCGAGGATTTTCTACCGGCTCAAGCTTAAATCGCCCTAATGGCTAATTGAAATTTTAAAATTTTTTTCCATGTACTTAGATAATGATAAAAAAAAACAAATTTTATTAAAATTTGTCTGGAATAATAAAACAAATTTAATAAAAATTTTCAGGAATAATAGAAAAAAAAAACAAATTTTATAAAAATTTGTCAATATGAAGAAAAAAATTATAAAAATTTGTTAGGAATAATAAAAATCGAATTTTATAAAAATTTGTCAGGAATAATAAAAACAAATTTTATAAAAATTTGTCAGGAATAATAAAAAACCAAATTTTATAAAAATTTGTCAGGAATAATAAACAACAAATTTTTCTTTTCAAACACTCGCAAAAAATAAGAATTGGATGGTTTTGAATTTGAATTTAAATTTGAAGGCTGAAATCTTCATCACGAGCTCCAAATTTTCCAAAACCAAATTGTTTTCATTTTTCAACACTTTGCCTGACTCCAACTGTGGAGTTTTAAATTTTCAATTTATAAGCTGAAATTTTCACTCGTCCTTTTCAGGTAATTACGTAATTACCAAAGCCTTTCCCTTTCAGTTTTCGAGAAAACTAAAATTTTACGAGCCGAGGGGGAGGGAGTCAGAGATGATGAACGAAGTGGTCTTTGACAGTATATTTAAGACTATCTCAAAGGTAAGCCAACCAACCAGGTCAACAATGGAGGCTGATAAAACTCCAAATTTGGACGTATCTGTGCATCACGAAAAAAGGTATGCGAACATATCACGTATTCAAAACACTCAAGGAGCAACGAAGGTAGAAAGAGTGATAAGACATAAATTAAAAATCTGAGAAATCAGAAACTCCAACTGCTGGATCTTAAGGAACCTCTCACTGATAACAAGAAGAATAGAGCGGACTAGTTGCCTATCTGTAACATTATAGGAGCTATGAACGATTAAAGTAACTCCTTGTTTTTGTTTTTGAGGGGCGGGGGTGTAGGTCAGAACCCTACCAAAAGTTCAGTATCTTGTACATTTAAATGTTGTTAAGTTGTAAAATTCATCTATAATATAATAACAGTTGTCGTGTAAATTGATACTGAAACAAATTTCTTAAATTAAAAATGAAATTAATAAATAAAAATTTTTCATCATCAATTAACTATAACTATACTCTTAATTACTATGAATCATTACAAGAAAAATATTATCTTCTTAGAAATAATGTATTGAAGCAAATTCGTAAATTTCTTGCGCAAAGAAGAAATATACGCTTTTAAAAAATTACTTCCCCCTCCCCACACAATGAAACTAAGCTGGCTATAGATCTACAAAATGTGCATTATGTTATGAAAACAATTTTCAAAACTCTTTCTCGAGATTGGGTAGGAGGAGAGAAAAAGAGGGCAGCTTGACTCTGAGCCCGGATTCCTGAGAAGGTCCAGAAATGCTAATTTTAGACTTTAAATGTTATATAATATCACTTGGATTTTTTTTTAATCCTCATTCATTTTTTTTTCAAGTTTTCGATTGATTTGAAAGAAAAACGAAAAGCAGGCCCTAAAATTATTTTTACTCCGCGGTCAATCCCAGCTCTCGCCACTCCTGTTTGTCATGAAAGGTTCAATAAGATTCAAAGAGTTAGTTTTCCCAATTCCCTAAATTGCCAATTCGTGTTTTTATAGTTTTACCACGTTTTCCAACTCTCCTAGCTCCTTCAATTGGGAGAATATGCAATATGTTCATATAACATGTTTTCTTAGTAGTATCTGGTTGTATCAAAATTTAAAGTTTTATCAACGTCTTGACATTCATCGAACACCCTGTATAATTCATTCGTTCGAAGGTATTGACAATACCAATTTTAAATTATTTCTCTTCTTTCTCATTTCTGCCCTCCTGTTGCACATAGAGGAGTGAATTTGAGTGAAATTTTCGTTCAATCGATTAAATCGCCATATTCTTTACAAAAATTGCAACCGTTGAACTAATTTGGTGAAGCATAACTTTGAGAACTTCTAAAATGGTATGAAATCTTGTATAAAGCAATGTTTCAGACTGAGCATGTAACCATGTATCGCCTTCAATTTTGTGACATTGAGACTTAATAAATTATTGATTTTCGAACTTTCCCTTCTGAGTCATAAAATTGCAAAATAAATTGGCACAAAAACTACCCTAATTTACACTCCTACTTTGCAATTTATTGGGCAAAAATTGTTGACAATTTTATTTGAAAATTAAATTCGGCAGATAGTGCATTTCGTCTGTGTAAAAGCTTCAGTAATTTTCCCTTGATAAATGATTGTTGGACTTTGAAATTCGCTAATTAGTAATTACCTTCTTCTCGATATTCTTATCCCTAAATGAAAGCGTGAAAGGGCGACAATACTGCGTTCTCAGCCTATCTATACTTCTGGCGTCAATCGCCCGTAACAGGTATTCGTTAACTTCATCTTTCAAGTCATCATAGTTCAAACTGAAATTAAAAAGTAATTAATTTCTCAATTAACGAAGTTTGCGACAGCGCGAAGTTTTGATAAATTGACCATACTTATTGGCAGTGCAATACTGTGGATTGTGGCCCATCACTCTATATTCTTTCGAAAGGTTACCATTTTGAGCAAACCCTGTATTCGGTTTCCTATGCTTGTGTCGCGACTGTATACGCACACAGACGCAAACAAAAAAAGAAAACGAAAAGGACGTTGAATAAAATTAGCGTAAATTATAACAGAGGGTATTTTTTGTAACGCCGACTATAAGGACGTTTTTGTAAGGCGAAACGACGCTGGTGTTAATTTACATAATCTTTCTACAAGTCGCATTTTATTAATACCGTTGTAATTGCGACCTTACGGACAAACTAACCCGTACGTCGTCCCATCAACGTCGGGATGAGCTTAAAAAAAGATTTATGATCTTAGCTTACATATGATATTCCAACGTCGTCTGGTACAATTAAAAAAGTTTCGATATTGTGATCTTTCAGATACGCGTTACGTTCTCCACCGTTGCCCGGCTCCACCTTGTACATTCCATCCAAATATTTCAGCGTTTCTTTTGTTATATGAACGCGACTGAAAATAATACGCGTATTTTTTACATACGGCGAATATTCGCGGCCGCACGTCACAGCAAGCGTGATATACGATTTTGGAATTTACCCTGGTACGCCGCCGCTTTCCATATTATTCGCTAAAGTAACATCGTTCGACCAAACATCGAATTGCCATTTCCGTAAGCCGAGCACGCCGCAGTGAACACGACCAGTGTGGATGCCCACTCGCATGTTAACATTGACACCCATGACTTCACGCACTAACCTACACATATTGTTCTTTATTAAATACACGTAAACAGTTCGCAGAATTTATCGATTAATATTGGGATTTCGTATGAATCAGAGCTTCTTAATTTACGTTCATCACGATCTGATTTACAACTACCATAACCGTTGATTACGCATTTACCACATCGTTCGCGTGATTAATTCAGCTACGTAAGCTAGATCGAAAATCATCGATTGATGAGAATAACTGGGAACTACACCTACGTGATTTTTATAGTATTTATTTTCTGTAGAAAAATCGAACTCAAAAAGTTAGCATTATGAGTGAAATTTTCTCCTTCAAAATAATGGAAATTCCTAAAAAGCGTTTTTTGCGTTTATCTCAGCAACAGTAGGTTGTATGAAAAAAAATAGTTCTATAGGAAATTATTTTTCATAAAATTACCAACAAAAAAGGTTCTTTTGATTTTCGGAAGAATGTATATTTTACTCAAAAATTCACAAACAAATTGAAAAATCCTCAAAAAAGAGTCCTTGAGATCCTTTTTCATTAATTTATTCCAGGTGAGTTGACGGTAGGTACGCCATTCAGAGAACATGAAGAGAAAATTTTTATGAGTCTCAGAGAAAATTTTTGGGCCTCACGTACGAGACCAAGAAATGTTCAGTTCAACGTTCCAATGTTATAATGAAACAGATCATAATAGTTGCATACCTAATGCCTTCACTTGAATTTCGTAACCCCGCCACCCAATTTTTCGAAAAAAAAACCCTCACAATACATTTGAAAAAAAATTATAAAAATTAATTTAAACAATGTAAGAAGCCAATCTGCATTACTGGAGCTAAGTTTTTAATTGGTGTTTATTGAGGTTTGCACGTAATGCCCCACCACATTTTCAGGTCGATAATTCCTCCTTCCCCCCTCCAAAATCATATATTAAGATGAATTAGGGATATTGTATACTTCTCATCCGCAATAATCATATGAGTTCATACTAATTACATTTTTACAAATTTGAAGCTCCTCAAGCTCTACTCAAATTTTGATAATCCGCCATTTTGATTTTATTTTGACCCAAATTCAAGAGCTCATATTCTGGTTACCAACTAACCTCGCATACAGAGTTTGACCTTCGTAGATTGATTTAGTGAAGAAATATGGAAGATTCCAGAAATTTCATGACTCAAAACATCCTCCAAAAAGTAGTCCTTTGCTCTAACTCCCCTCCAAATACACTTAGGAAGCTAAAATTAAAATAGGTTAGTCATATAGGCTCATTTTATCATATGAAACCATAATAAAAAAAATTCAATCAATGGTGTACCCCAACCACATTTTGAGGTTGATAACCCCTCTTTCTCCCCTCCTACATCATGTGTGAAGTTGAATTTGGGCATAATATAATATCTTTTAATCCTCAATAATCATATGGGTTCAAATTAATTAAATTTTTACTAATTTGAAGATCCTCAAGCTTCACTCAAATTTTGATAATCCGCCATTTTGAATCTATTTGGACCGAAATTCAAGAGCTCAAATCCTGGTCACCAATTAACCTTCCATACAAAGTATGACTTTCGTAGGTCGATTAGATGAGGGCATATGAAAGATTCAAGAAATGTCACGACTCAAAACTTCCTCAAAAAACCATTTTTTGCTCTAACTCCCCTCAAAATAAACTTAAAAAGCTCAAATTTGGAGATGTTGATGTCAATGACTCACTCTTTTATATGAAATGAAAAACAAAAATTTTGAACAATTTCCCCTTCCTCCAGCCTTCCTCAAAATTTGAGTGATCCACCATTTTTAGACGAATTGAAAATTGAAAAAAAGAATTTTCGTGTGTTCATGAGGACGCTCTCATCAAATTTCGAGAGATTTTCATCTATACCCGCTTGCGCAATGCACGAGCGAATGGAAATATATATGTATATATATGTATGCCACTATCCTTGTCAGGTCCTGGACCGTAGATATCGAACAGACGTTCCGAAACCCGGCCTTATTTGAAGAGCTAGAGATGCCCGCGTGAGCTTTTTGGAAACCGCTTGAACATAGCATATTAGGAACCTTTAGAGGGGTAAGAAAAATTCAAAATTCATGTATACGAATGATATGCAACGGTTCTTATGAGATACCCTTCAGATTTACTATCTTGTCAGACCCAGGTGGGTTTACCCAAGATAGCATCATATCCAAGGCTTCCCAACGTTTGTATAAAACTGAATGCTATATACGCTCAAATATACACACAAAAAGTTGCGAGACCTCTTTTGGGTCTCGCAACGTAGGATCGGGTCTCGGAAGGATAGTAGCATCTCCAAGATCGGGTCTGACTTTACCGTACCATACCTCTATATATATATACATACATATACCAAGAAATGGGGTATTTATGGATAACTATAAATGATTTGAAACGTAACGATTTGAAGATCTCATCCTGCAATGGAAGGGTCCAGGCTTACTTTAATCTATTACTTCTTATGAACTTAGTTTGGAGTTAGGACAAGAGGCATGCTAAAAAACATGTGATTTTGGGTTTAATTCCAGCACATGGAACCCAGAAAAATCCTGCTTGGTCTCAAGAAAAAATGTCTTTTTACGCTTTTTCAAATATCGTACAAAAATTTTTTAGAGCAATCAGTCAATAAGAAATTGTCGCAAAAATAATGTTTTTTGAGGATTTCTCAAGTTTCAAGTGAATTTCTGCATAAAATATTATACATTAAAAAAAGTAATATAAAATAAATAATTGAAAAACATTTTTTGTAGAGTAATTTTAATATCAAATAATTTTACATCACTATTTTCTACAGTGATAAAAACAAAATCTCTTTTTAATAGGTTCAACTCCCTGCCATCGATAGGGAAGCTTTACCTCAATTCTCATACAATTACAGCACGCTGGTTTGAAAAATACTGAGAATAAACACCAGAAAATCATTCAGATCAGAATTACTTCCATCAAACGCAATTTGCTAGCCCTAAATATATAATTCAACGATATCTACGTCTATAAATCCGTCGAACACCGCGTTATAATTGATGGAAAATCATTTCTAATCTCGTAGCGCCAATTCTTCAAATGATTAATAAACGTTATCTGACTGAAAGCGAAATGGATAGCTCATATATGGACTTTCTGCTTCGTTTATTCGCGCCATCCTACTTCTACCCACCACTTCAGCCTTCTTCAAAAGACTCTCGACACGCCAGCTCTTTCAAAGGCTACGATTTTTATTTACTCAATCATGCGAACGTACACTTTTACTTTCTGGTTAGCTCAATCGCTAAAAAAGTTTCCAACTAAAGAAAACTCATTCAACCATATTATAAATCTCGCTAACGTGAAATTTTTATACATTCTTTCGCATTTTAATATTTAATCCTTGTAACTGTCGTAGTCTCGTGAAGCCTCGTGTAATTGCAACTCGATATCATTAGCTATATTAATAAGGGCGACGTCGCGCTCTTGTAATACGATAAACGGAATAAAAAATGAACGTCGTGACATTCTCTTCGCGACGACCTTATCCAATATTCAGCGCGTAGATAATTCATTAAAGTGGCCTCTCACTCAGAAAAACCTCATCGCCTTACGATGTACAGCCAGTTAAATCAATTTACAGGGCTGCGGGTTCAAATAGCACAATAAAATTGATACTTGCGCGATAGCGTCGATCATATCCAAACCCATTTCTACGCAACAATGTGCGTGATCGGGTCGCGGCTCCGGTAGTCCCGATACACAGTAGTAGCAGTCGCCTAGCAATTTGATTCTTAGGCAATGATGTTCTTGAGCTAAACGATCGAATCTGTTTGAAAATAAAAACAACATCGAGTAAATACAAACAGCTAAGCGCGATTGGTATGCGAACATTCGTACCTATTTATTTACGAATATTCCAGTGCTCCCCTCCCAACCTCGTTTAAACAGCTAATTAAGAAAACACCAAGTATACATTCAACATTTTAGTGATTGAAAGATATATGCTACAGCGATAAATACACTTTTTTCGACTCAACTTAGAATGAAGTACGGTGCCATTGGTCGCGTCCGGAATAATACTCGAACACATTCGAAACCAATTAAACTATACGCTAAATGAGTACCCATTTTGAATAATATCGCCACACTGTTACAAGATTGCGCACGTTTTTCACGTCATTCTGTTAATTAAAACCGAATAAATAATGGTTCGCAAATACCGAACGCGAAACTTCCCGTTAATTACGCCATACTCGAGAAATAATTTCGTTCGCGTATATCGAAAACTCGACGTTAAAAAGTCACTTTTTCACCAAGTTACCGACTCCGTCGTCGACGTTCGCCGCATTGTTTTTGCTGCAGGGGTTCCACATGCCTTTTTCTTTTCTTTGGAATACTATCGATTTAAGATTGAAATTGAATAAAAATCCAAAATAAGAATGTTTGTGAAGAATAAACTTCATTTACGAATTTTCGCTTTATAAAACCCACGTTGGTAAATAATGCTGGATCGATGGTTTCTATCGGTTTCTATCATCTAGTGAAAATTATATGATGAAAAGACGCTATTTTTTCACATTTTTTCACCAATGTAAGTAGTGAGTAAATAAATATCTTCAATCTTCAAAATTACATATAATAAGAGCATTATTAAAAAAAAATCAATATGTAGAAAAATACCTATACCTAACAACAATGTCGTAATGTCTCTTTTCCGCTTGGGTTACATCTCACTCACCCATAATCATTTACAGAATAGACAACTCTCGCCCACATGCTCCAAATACCAAATACATTACATGTTTTTCCACCTCTTAATTCACTGTCTTGCTTACGAAAGCTTCAGAAATGCGAACCTGCCATCCTACTAGCAAATCCTTTCAATAAAATTAGACTCCCACTCTACATATGCTTCTGGATAAAGTGACAATTCACAGAAGGTAAAAAAAGAAAAGAAAAAGGATAGTATTAATAAAACAAACATTTTTTGTGTTGGTTTTTTTTTTTTTGAAAAAATTTTTACACAGTTCCATAAACATACACTTTCATATCTAATAAAATTATGGATAATCTGAGGTGCGTGCCTAAAGATTCAGGTTCAGGTCTAATTGGAAGCAGCGTATTATTAGAGGACCGAGAATAACATTTTTGATTTTTCGGAATAGTTCGTATAAGCCTTTGAGTATTAATATAAATGATATGCAGAGAGAAAAATGTGAGATTATCGTATATGCAATAGAAGATCTGTAGAGCGCGCTAAACTGGACTAGTTGGCGGACCCAAAGAAAACACTGCTGTTGATAACGTTGGTAACTTAATGGGAAAATTGAAATTTCAACTATTCGTCAAGATAATTTTAAATTTCTTTTAGTTATAATTGTAATTATTAGTTAATAAATTATAATTTATATTTGATAATTTCATTATAAACAATAATTAGATGAAAGTATAATATCAAATAAGTAAATTCATTCTATAATTTATTACGTAATTTTCATCACCTATTGGTACTTTGAGTGTGGTTTTGTCAATTTTTAATTTGCAGGACATGAAAACACAAAATATCAGTCAATATCAGTCAGCAAGAATTTTTCAAAAACCATCGATGATGTTCTCTTATTATGTTCGAAGTTTGATATGTGAATGTTTAGAGTACTTTAGGCTCTCTTTCACTGCATCCGTTTTTGCTTCCAAATTACGCTTCTTATGGATTTATTGCAACTGTACAGATAGATCGAAGTTGAAAAATCAATTAAATGTTTCTACTAATCCATCCGAAGTTTAGCCTCAGAATAGAAATCAATATTTCAAATGAAAATAAGGCGAAGATTAATTTACGTTTATAAATTATGAAACTCTGTATTTTTGTGATGTTAATAATTGTAGTATTGAATTTGTTTGAGTTCCAATAAACTTTTTTCTTTGATAATATTCCAACAAAATTCGTCAATTTTTTTTTTCATTAATTGATAAGATCTTACTAATTACCACGCAGTCAAAGAGGTACATCAACTAGTCCAAATTGCGCACTCTAAAGATCTTCTACTAGAAACTACGTGATTCTCTCTCCATATCATTTATATTAATACTCAAAGGTATGAGCTCATGATTACTTCGTTGGACTTAGCTATTTCTCTTCTCATACTATTGATAAGAGCCAGGGTTGGACAGAATCCAAAAAAAAAAGTAATAAAAAGAATCGAATCCGAATCACAAATCTATTAAGAAAATATTTGATTCGAAACTGACCGACTCCAATCCGCTTTTCGAATCCACAGATTGAAAGCCTAAAAAATGAATCGATCCGAATCCAGAAGAAAGTTTAATACGGAAATTTTCAAATCATAAATCCGAACCCAATTTTTGCGAATTCACGAGATGTTCCATTTTTGTCAATTTTTTTCACAGATGCCAACAAAAGAAACACTTCTAACGACCGAATTCAGAAGAAAAATTCGTGCGGATTCGAATCCAATTTTCAAATAAAAAATCCGAAACCACGAGATGTTTCATTAATGTGAACTCGAAGTTTTTTTGTTTTTTGGTTTTCAATTTATGGATTCCTGACAAATCATCGAAATGAATCGAATCCAAATCCAAATCCGTAATAGGATTCGAATCCTTCAATTCCACATCATATCAAATCCAGAAAAAAATGAATCGAATCCGAATAACGAATCCTCAAAACTTGGATTCGAATCTATTGGATCCGTATTCGTGCCTAACCCTGATAAGAGCGTGATAAAATAATTGGTAGAAGAACTTTATTCAACCCTCAGGAGTGAATTCCTGAATTCGCAGATAATTATTCAGGGACTAGTCATTGACCAGAACCAAGAAATTTCAATTAGGAAGATAAACTTGAATGAACATAACGAAGATATACATACCGGGTGACTACTTGATTCGAGCACCCAAACGAAAAAATTAGCTAAAAGGTGAAAAAATTCAAAACATATCTACACTTTTGACAACGAAAGCATAAATTAAAATTTTGCATTTTATTCATAAACGCTTTTAAGCATTAGATAAATATTATTTATGCCATTTATTCTTGCTAACATCATTCAAATATATAATTTATTTCTATTAGGGAAAGATTTTTGCGCTTGGGGTGCTCGAATCAAGCAGTCACCCGGTGTATTAATACTTCCGAATTTTTTTCATATACTATGTTTTTACATTAGTTCTTTTGTAATGCAGTAGTAATTATTTTCTATACTAAACGTTATACGGTTGAAGTTATTTTTTTACTCAATTTTACGATCAATTCCAAAGAAGTTTTCTGGTTTATTAATATTATTTTCTTAATTTTTAATTATATGTGAATATATTTTTTTTAATTTAAAAAAAAATTTGATTCAATATAATAAGTTTAACTTTGAAATAATTTTTTTTTAATATAATATTTTTTTTTTTAATTAAAATTATATGAATTGAATTGCAATTTATTCGTCACTACATGTATACATTTTTTTTTTTGCTCTTGCGTTACTTTTTAAAATTATTTTCAGTATTTTTCCTTTTCAACACTAAACTTTATACTGTAAAAGTTCGTATATTTGGTTTACCATTCCCATACAGTCACAAAAATCATAAAACATAATTATTTTTACACACAGAATATTATCATAGATTAAGCATACCTAGATAGCCCACAGCTGAATAAAAATTCATCACTTGTGAGAAGTTCAAAGCATAGTTATACATTTTTAGTATAGATAGCGTTCATCATATTACATTTGATTACATAGGTGTACAGTGTACGTGTACACGTACAATAAGAGAGGAGAATGATATTAATGTATTCGCTCCCCACTTAGGCACCAAATTGAATCGTTGCGGGTTGAGGAAAAGTATATCGAAGCGCTATCTTTGAACGAACTCCATAACTAACTCATTTCTGGCTCCTTTTAAATAAAATTATGATTGATAAATTTTTGTATGGCGGATTGCTATGTAGGTATGGTTAATCTATGATATTATCAATTTTTCATTCCCACCCCTTTCCCCTCCTCTTCACAACTATAAAAATAAAGCTTCCACCTGTATTTATTTTCTCTGGTAATAATTGAAATGGATTACATGCATTATGAATTTTGAATGATCGACCAATCAAAATTAAATTATCTTTCACGTCAGAATTATCGTTGTGTGTTCAACAGCAAAAACTTTCTTTACCTAGCAAACAATTCATTCAGCAGCCTGACCAGTTCTTGAGCAGTACACTGGTCTGATAGCGATGTAAATCCGCAAATGTCGGCGAACAGAATGCTGCAACGAAAAAAAAAACCATGACAAATAACCAAAACCATAATAAGGATTAAATTCGAGTAAACGAGAGTTCCTTTAACAATCGCCATAATAAAATACGCTGACCACTTGATGTTCCATTTGAAAATTCATTATCATCGGAACATCGTGGTATAATATCAATAGGTTAAAATGTTTCGCTCTCGCATTCACTAATTTCCAATACTAGTAAGCGTTAAAATTCGAATTCAATAGTCCACCAATTTACCATTAATTTGAAATTTATTTGCGCTAATTATACTCGTCGCGTATCCGCGTATTACTCGCGAAAATATATATATCATTATAAACCTGTCATACCTGACGTTTTCGTGTTTCTGGATGTATATTTTATGAAACATAGAATCTTTGGGCTTTCCAGCGATGTCGGCTTTCATTTCCATCGCCACATGCCTCGGTAACACAGACAACAGCAAACGTTCCTAAAGTGTCATATTATACCAAACGGACATTTATCAAAAACCAATCATTATTCAAATGAACAACGTTATTTGTAATAAGGCAAACGAGGTACATTAAACTATTGTGCTTGTTATACACTACATCGTATATAAACTTTCGCAATTTAAACGATTATAGGTTGGCCATCGCTACCTTCGCAATTACTGAAACCGAAAGGCGCTGCAACGATTCATATTCCTGACGCGTTCGCATCGTTGCGGCTGATTTTATACTTCGATTTTATGCTCGACGATTCCTTTAAATTATCGGCGAACTTCGATTCCGTCAGTTAATGGTAAAAGAAACGAGTTCTAACCATCATCGCTGTCATCCTAATTCACATTATTTCCTTCGTTAAACACATTCTGCCTGTTTCCTTTCATAATCAAATCATCGTCGCTAATTTGGGTCTCTGTGATCCGTTCAAAATTGTTTTACCTTCATGTTTCATCAAATGAAAAGTGAGGAGTTATTTTTATTTTTTATACTTATTTACAAAGTGAATTGTAAACGATTATTTTTACTTTTGATGCTCCCAAAGACTTTCTTACCATTGGAATAGTACTGTTAAGGGTATTCTCTTTGTTTACATTTTGATAAAAAAGTTTTGAACGAATCGCACAATTTAATGACCGTTTAGATCTGAATTTTTACAAAAAAAATTGAAAAAATTACTGAAAAACCCTTTTATTGTCAAGATGCTATAAATAGAATTTCAACTTTCCACCTTCATAATAAGGCGAGAAAAAAATTTTAATCGAAAAACTTGTTTTTGCCTATATCTCTAAAAATAGGCGCAACTGGAGCCTGAAATTTTGGTCAAAATTTTTTTTGATGTGGCTCACCTTTTGCCGCAGAAACCGTTCGAAAAGCTCTCGGGGGCATTTTCTACCATCTTATCCCATCATGCCCTTTTCAATTTTTTTTTTTCGAATTTTTCTACATAAATTTTTCGGAACAAAATGAACTATAAGTTTCAGATTTTCAATACATAATTTATGTTCATCAATTAATGCACAAATTTTGTCCGAATCTTGCCAGTTCAACTCTTTTATAAGTTGAAAAATAAAGTCATTAAATAAAGTGTAACAATCTTGTATCAATTATTTATTTACCACCGAGAAACCACGGATTTAAATTGAAGTTTTAAGGAATCACTAGATAATACCTTTAATTTTCGGTGAATCATCGACTTGCTCATTATTTGCTCGCATTCTTATCACGGCGAAAATGATTTCAATTCATTAATTAAATTTTCACATTTCCTTCGATTTTTTAATTTTCATTCGAGCCATTTAGGACCACTAAGCGTGATTAGAGATGGGTGGTAATTTAAAGCGGTAACTTACCGGTAAGTTTCCATTACAAAGGTTTCTTAAATTCTTCCGGTAATTTAAAAACTGGTTTTTTGGTATTTTTTAGCGAAATTTCAGATTATAAATCAAGTTTTTTCAACAAAATCAGAAAATCTACTTATTCACATGAAATTTGGAAGTTTTCATACTTTTAAATTACTTTAATTACCGGTAACTCACCTAAAAATAAATTACCGGTAATTAACCATCCCTAAGCGTGATGCATTAGAATTTTTGGAAGGCCAAATTGACACATCGTGTCTCAAGAATATACTCAAGACCAAGGTACTCGAATTACAGAAGGAATAGCACAACTTGGCAATACTGCAAATAGGGATTTAAGCGGATATTATTCAAGTAGGCCCTGATATACTATAGCCTTCCAGCATAGTTGACCTATTTATCAATAATTTTCTGAAATATATATAATACATATCTACCGTGTGATTCATCGAACTCCGAGCACAAAAGAGTAAAATTCCCTACTCTGGCAAAAAAAGGTTGCGATTAGATGTTGGTAACACTGTTCAATGGCAATGAATAACGAATAAAAGCGAAGTTAATTTTGAATTTCTTTTTTACTCATTAGTCATTACTTTTCGCTTTAAAAAAGGTTTACCAACATCTAATAGCAACATTTTTCTACCTGAGTAGGAAATTTGATGTTTTAGTGCTCGGTTCATAATAGATGTTAAACAATTTTTTAGACCTCTCAAATGTGAAATTTAAAACATTAAGAATAAAATGTGACCTCTACATCCAAAAAAAATTTTCAATCAGCTCGAAAATAATTTTTTGTATTTTTTATATTTTTTTTTTTTTTTTTTTTTTTTGGAAAAACTGAAAAATTTTTAATTTTTACTTCAATACAACAAAAGTTAATGTTCAACTAAGCGGATGAAATGACAACTTTTCCACTGAAGAAATTTATCGACTCGCTAAAAAAAAAAAAAGAAAAAAAAAAAAAAGAATTTATTTTTAAATCGCTCCGAATATGTTTTTCAATTCTGCCACCAGAAGTCAATCACTTCGCTTTTAAATATCAATTCAAGACGATGAGTCTTGAATTTCCAAGGTTTTCATTCAAGAGTCACGAAGTCTCGTCTTGTTTCACACTTAGTTCGTGGATTTTTCTTTCGTCCCGTCCAATAAATTTTTGTTGGAAGTAGATTCGTGATATATTTCTTAAAATGGAAATTTTTAGTATTCCAAAATGAGAATTGAAATTACTCATGGTATTAAGATTTCTACTCATTCCAAAGAAACATACTCGTGTTTGCTTTCATTCTACTGCATACATAATTCCACAAAAGCTTTGGTTTACAGTTTCCTTAAACAAATCAATCACATAAATTTAAATCGAGAAAATATTCTTCGACAATTCAACACTTCCTACATCCCACTTCCCGCCATATCGCAAGTATACCAAAGATCAGAAACCAAACTGGTATCTTAAGAAGGCAAATTGCATAGTCCATTTTATTCACTTACGTGACTGCTGCTAGCATAATTTCCATTCGTAGGCGTTGAACGGTTACCTGAGTATACCCTTCGATATGACTCATTCAATGGGCACAGCTTTTTACAATCGTACAACTGTATTTCTCCGTACAATCACGAAACTAACATACGAACGAAGATTGGCAAAAACAATTCGAATACATATAGGGGTAATTCTCTGAAAATGTCCATATTTCTGTAATCGATGTTTTTTTTGAAGAATTACGCTACAATTGAATTTTTTTTTTTTTTCTATATTTATATGAGTATCTCCTCTAACTTTCCCATCGATTGAAATTGTCCTCCACCCCCCCTAAATGGGGTTTTTTTCAACCCAAAGGTCAAAAGTTCTTAGGCCGTGGCATGTAAATGGTCACGTTTTGAATTTTCAATGTCACATAAATGATATTAAATTAATATTTTTTTGAGGAAAAACTTAGCAAAGTTGCTCAGGATAGTTGAGTGTGTATGTTAACGCTCAAAATGATGTCCAAAGTTTCCCTGCTTGACCTCCAGGAAGGTTCAAAGACCTGTAAATGGTTTATACACTCCTAGGCCGTGGCGTTTTTTGTTTGCTTCTCCTGCGGCAATGATTTTATAATTCGTTTTTCTTTGCGGTTACAATGCTTCCTTGACATCATGAGAATACACTGCCAGCATTCGAAATGTGAAATGTCATTTATTTATCACAGTCGGAAAGCAAAATTCGTAAAAATTGTTGATTCCCGGTTTTTGTGGTATTAGGCCGTGGCTTATTGTAACTCAGCCATCAAATGTCCTAGGAACCTGGATCAAAAGGGATATCGAAGATTAGTAAGTACATATAATATTCACCTATTCAATATTCTCTTAAATTAACTGTTAGAAGCTCCTTAATAAATTTTTGGCGAATTCTCTTAGGCCGTGGCTGGTTGGTTTTCATCTTAGGCCGTGGCGAAGTGTTTTTTTTTACGACCACGGCCTAGGAATTAGTGTCTTTTTGCCATTCTAAATCAATTTTAATGGGGATACACTAACAAAGATGTTATTAATTTAGGTGTTAATGGCTGTCTCTCGAAAAAAGACACTAGTTCTTAGGCCATGGTCATAAAAAGACACTTCGCCACGGCTCAAGATTAAAACCAACCAGCCACGACCTGAGAGAATTCGCCAAAAATTTACTAAGGAGCTCCTAACAGTCAGTTTAAGAGAATATTGAATAGGTGAATATTATATGTACTTACTAATCTTCGATATCCCTTTTGTTTCAACTTCCTAGGACGTCTTATGGCTGAGTTACAATAAGCCAAAAAATCGAGAATCAACAGCCACGGCCTAAGAAGTTCTTAGGTTTTGGGTAATAAAATTTCAAAAAGTCCCCCTACCCCCCAGGGGGACATGACTTGAGCCGAATGGCATAAATGACATCAAGGACACATATACTCACTATCCCAATCAAAAAAATTCCCAATATCAACTTTTTTTTTCAGAAAAATAAAGACATCGAAATATGGACATTTTCAGAGAATTACCCATAGGTGAGAAATTAATCAACAAAAAGTGCTCTCATTTCTCCGACCTTTTGCCAGGGGGAAAAAAATCTTACAACTTATCAAACTCTACATTCAATATTAAAATACTCCAGCGAATTCGCCGACACCATTACGTATTCATCTTATTCGACGAAAATCATCAGCCGAAAGTTCACTCGTAGCAACGATAAAACCCACGAGTCCGCGTACCATCACCATTTACCTAATGGCGCGAAACAAAAGGCTATAAAACGGTTCGAATGAAACGAACACACGTTGTCTCCCCGGTCGGTAATATTTCCCATATAAAGCGTTACTGGTGGCGTCGTTTCCCTAAAAAAAGTACCACTAGGCGCCAATATACATCATATACGAGTGAAAAATTAATTACCCGAATTACCCTTTTGTCTAGATGCTGAACGTTTGATTAAAAATTCAAAATGGTAAATGTACCTAGGATTGATTTAAGAACCCCATTTGACGCGCCGAGTTGACTAGTGAAATGTTCGCAAAAGTACTGATACGGTTGAAGAATGGAAATAGATTGGCAAGATATGGAAGATTAATCAGTCAGACCTGTATGTCACCGGGTGTTGCGAAATGTTCATATAACCGAAGGTTTGTTTTATCGAAAACGAAGACGAAAAAACCGCAATGCGTATACGCCTCGTAAGATAGTAATGGAATTAATTTTTCAGCGACTACATAGGTAAGATTGGGACGTGGGTTTTGGCACTTCATTGTCGAAGAATAACGATGACATTTTTAAACTATACCAAACCGTCGACTCGTTCTGTTATTCAATTTTCTCTCTTCGTTTACCTGCGGCACGCACCTGTTGCTGTATCGCGGGCCACATAACCGTGAAAATACATTTATTAAATAGCTTTTCGAGTACGCTCTGCAGTACGTATAATAACGTAAATAGGCTCGATACGTTGCGTCAAATTTCGCGGTTTATTTTCGTGCACACTCGGCCGAGCAAATTAACGCCAACTCAGCCATTATTTTCGGCCGTCCCGTAAAATTAAATTGTCAGCCAAGTTGATTTTTTTGGTCAGCCCGTTAATCAATTACGAGGGGCTAGCGAAACCGCGCTCTTTTTCTGAATAGCCATCGTAAACACGCCGCTCAGGTATACGTAAACCGTAGAGTTATTCGATTATTAACGCGTTATTGGATTTCGTTTAATCGACCGCGCGTACACGAAACTTAATTAGAGGAATAAAAAAATTACAACGCGACCACTCGATATTTAATTCGATACGTACACACGGCCTATGTTCCTTATTAAAATACCCATCCGACGATGTAATTTAATAATCAAGAGGGGCGTAAATTATACTCCAAAAGCGTTCCGCAGAATACACGCAACAGGACCGAAATTTTCCGGCCGCTCGCTTTATTATATCGCACACGTCATTAACTCCCGCTGCCAACTTCAACAACAATGTAAACATTAATTTCGTCCAACGCCGGTTTCTCGGCCGACCTTTAGTTATCACTAAAATTCAGTTATAACGAGCCCGCACCCCGATACCTGCCCAGGTAGATTAAACATCGAAGATACAACTTGATACTGGTACCGCAGTCGCTATTGTGCGCGTCCGCGAGAGCTTCGCAAGTTTATCTTGATGGATTGGACGGAGCGAGACAAGCGAAACGAGCGTCCTATGCTGATTCGTCGGCTTACTACCGTCGTTATTGTATTTACCGCGAGCAGTAATTGATTGTATGGCCGAATCTGGCAATTAGCTAAAAAGCTTCAAACAGAAAAGAGAATCTTTTCGTTTCGATCAACGTTGTCTCATGTTACAGCGTGACCAGAGTATCTACATACAAGGTGTTTAGTATCAATATGAGCTCCTTCGTATCACACATAGGACTATACCGTGCGTCCAAGTGATTCGTGTATAAACAGCGAAAAAATCTCTTTCTCAATTATTTAAAAATGATTTTTTCAGATGCAAAAAAATTGTAATGCAATTGAAATGAATTTATCGGTCTTAAAATTCATTAATGTAATTTTACAAATAACTTTTGATTTAGAAATTGTAATTTAACTCTTACTATGTTATCAACAAACTGAGATTTTTGCGTTGATTGTACCCGAATCTCTTGGACGCACAGTATGATGGAGTGCCTACTAAGGTGTGTCAATTTTAATCAAAAAACTAGAAGATACTAGAGTATCTTAAAAGCGGACTTTGCTAATTATACTATTTTAAAGAATGTTATTAGAATAATTTATTTTTTTACCGGAATAAAAATTTTTTATAAAATTTAAAAGTTCTACCAACTTCACTTAACCTAAATTTTATCAAGTATCATACAAAACATGACCTCACGTAATTTATCTTCTTATAACCCAAAACTTGGAATCATGTGAGGTTAGGTCATTTTACGTTCAAAAAGCTCTAAAAACAATATTTCAGACAATGGAACCAAAAAACCTCAAATCATGTCTCCTCACGTCACGTCACGCCTGATCACCCACAAAAACTAATTAGCACTAAAGCATCACCATGCTTATCCTTCCACTAACTTTGAACTCAATCCATCAAGTATTATTTCAGTTATCGTGGGAGAATGGAAAAACCTCAACGAATACCTCCTCACGCAAAACTCACGTGCGACCATCTCATAAAACTAATAATCTCTCAAACTATTCTACCCCCAACTTCTTTTATCTTTTAATCATTCTGTTTAATTTTTCTCAACTTATCATGAGAACACAAAAAAGCTCAACTCATGCCTTCTCACGCCAACTCATGTCCCATCATCTTCAAACATTAATTGGCTTTAATGATCACTAACCTTACCCTTCTTCCATTTTTCAATTCAATCTATCAACTTCTATCTTAGCTATTGCGCGAGAACCAAAAAAAAAACCTCAACTCACGCCTCCTCACGCAAACTCACGTCCGATCACGTCCAAAAACTAATCAGCTTCAGAGTACCACCCCACCCTCCTTCCAACTTTCAATTCGATCCGTCAACTTTTACTCAAGTTATCGCGCGAGAACCAGAAAACCTTGACACACGCACCCCAACCCTTCCTCCAAATTTGGTTACGATTCGATCAGTCTACTCGAGTTATCGCGCGAGAACGCGAAGAAAAAAAAAATAAAGAAAGAAAGAAGCAAACAAACTAAAAAACTTAGTGAACGCAATAGCGGATTTACATTAATAGTAAAGTCCGCTAATGAAGGAATAGAGGCACAGTAGTTGCTTAAAAACTTCAAAAAGGAGTCATAACAACTTAGGCCTCTTACCTCAATTTTTAAATGCTTCAAAATAAAGTCAAAGTTATGAAAACATTGAAATTTTGAAAATAATGAATTTTAGGGAAACTATACATTTTTTCACATTTTAAAGCCACATTTTGTGATTCAAAGACTGACAAAAATTTCAGCTACTATGTTTTTCTAATTTAAGAGTTCGTAATTACTCATGTACTCTGGTTATTTTTAGACGAGTTTTTAACTTAAAAACGATTGCTATTACAACCTACCTGATTTTAGAAGGTAGGTCGAGGGTCTTCAAATCTTTGCGTTTCGGACCATTTGTAATCATCTGGCAAATGTCTAACTTTTCGGCATATATACCGTGCGTCCAAGTGATTCGGGTACAATCAGCGAAAAAATCTCTTTTCTTGGTATATACAATTCTATTAATTATTTTCCTTCTTTTCATCCACGTGTATTATGGGGGGGAGGTTATTCATAAATTTGCTCAACGTTAAAAAACTATTTTTTTGTTTTAACGATAAAATTCAAAATGGCGGATTACTCAAATTTTGAGGAGGGCTGGAGAAGGGACAAAGAACTCAAAATTTTTGTTTTTCATTTTATATAAAAGAGTGAGTCATTGACATCAACATCTCCAATTTGAGCTTTTTAAGTTTATTTTGAGGGGAGTTAGAGGAAAATACAGTTTTTTGAGGAAGTTTTGAGTCGTGAAATTTCTCGAATATTCGATATCTCCTCACCAAATCGACTTAGAAAGGTCATACTCTGTATGTTTGGTTAGTTGGGGACCGGAATACGACTTCTTGAATTTGGGTCAAAATAGATCCAAAATGGCGGATTATCAAAATTTGAGTAGAGCTTGAGGAGCCTCAAATTGGTGAAAATGTAATTAATATGAACTCATATGGTTATTGGGAACGAGAAGTATGCAATACCCCCAATTAACCTCCCTACATGATGTTGGAAGGGGAAAGAGGGGTTATCAATCTGAAAACATGGTGGGGTAAAACATGAGATGTCGAAAATTTTTTATTGCAGTCTCATATGATAAAAAATGAGCACAAGTGACTAAATTATTCTGATTTTAGCTCACCAAGTGCATTTGGAGGGGAGTTAGAGTAAAAAACCACTTTTGGAGGGGAAATAGACGCAGGAAATTTATACCTTGTCTTAAAATTGACCTAGGAAGGACAAACTTGGTGAGTAGCGTTAGTTGATGACAGAATAAGACCTCTTGAAATTGGGTGAAAATGAATACAAAATGGGATATTATTAAAGTTTGAGTAGAGCTTGAAAAGCCTCAAATTAGTGAAAATGTAATTAATATGAACTCATATAGTTACTGAAGATGAAAAGTATATAATAACCCCAATTCACCTCCATACATAATGTAGTAGGGGAGAAGGAGGGGAAATCGACTTCAAAATGTAGTGGGGATAAACGAGATGTCAATTTTTTATTACTGTGTCATGGGATAAAATAAGCTCAAGTGATTAACTTATTCTGATTTTAGCTTCTTAAGTAAATTAGGTAGGGGAGTAGAAGCAAAAAATTGTTTTTGCAGGGGAAATTGCAGCAAGAAATTTCATGAATCTTCCATATTTCGTCACCAAATCTACATAGAAAGGTCAAACTTCGTGTGTAGGGTTAGCTGATGACCAGAATACAACCTCTTTAATTTTGGTCAAAATGGATCCAAAAAATGAATGACTGTAAAAATTTCGAAGATAATTTGAGTTAAAAAATATGTTTTCATATGATTATTGTATGGCAAGAAATACTACATTTGAATTAAATTCAACTTCTTAAGTTGTTTCGGAAGCGATAGGGAAGGAGTTTTCAAACCAGATATGGGATGTGTTTATTGTCTGCATGCACAGCACGTGCTTAATTCAGTCCAAGAGAGAAAATATGCTCCATTTCTACCTCATCGAGCTTTCCAAGAGATCAGATTCTTACTTCAAAATGACTTCGTATAAATGTTTCAGCATCAAAAAGCTCACACTTCACATTCAGGAATCCTTATGGAACCACAATCAAGCATAAATTCCGCTTCTTGAGTCCTAAAATGCTTAGAGTGAGCCCACACTTTGCACACTACCATGGATACGCAGACATCTCTACATATCCCTCATGTCATGAAATTTATCATTCATGAGAAATCAATAACATTAAACAAGGAGCAAACATATGTAGTTACGCATTTTCAACACAGATAGCGTTTACCATATTACACTAGTATACGAAAGAAGAGGGATGACCTCGACGTATTCGCTATCTCTTTACCAACTAAGTCAAGTGATTGCTAGTTGAGGGGTAAGGGGAAAATATGTTGAAGCGCTATCTTTGCACGAGCTCTTCAACTAGCCTATTCTTGGCACCTTCTCAAAAAATTATACATGGTTGTACGCTATGTAGAAATGATTAATCAATGGCACTATCAATAAATTATCCATCTTTCGTTTATTTTTAAAAATAAACACAATTGTTGCTTTTTGATAGAAAAAGTTTTAACGTGTTAAACATCGTAAAAAAATTGATTACTAAATTTTTTTTTTAAATTTTGGACAACACAATATGACTTCAGGTTGTAAAAAATGTACAATTGTCCATAAATCCTATTTTTTTTTTGGAAAATTTTAAAATTTCTAGAAGTTTAGTTTCTTTAAGTGGGATGGAGGAGGTTCTGAAAATCCAACTTCTAAAGTCATTTAGCAACTCCTTCACTTATTGAAATAAATTGAAATTCGACTCACTCTATTGACTACTCTATTTGTTAAAAGGATACTATACGCTAAATAAATTACAGTTCGATAACAGCACTCAATCAGTGAAAATCATTATAATGTATCTTTCTCATGACTTTTTCAATAATCAAGCGTGAGAAAAGGAATTCTCTCAACACTCAATATCTCCTCAAAAACGCATATTATTCAAGTTTAATAGAGAACGAATTTTAATTGAATACTCGATAAATTGAAAATTATAGATCATGTATTCTCTCGAAGGTCATCAGAGCAAAGAATAATAAACAAAAATTCAGGAATATTTCCTTGACATGTGAAACGTGCATTACATCGGTTTGTATAACTAGAAGACAAATGACATTTTTTGGATTTAAAAAAAAAAATCGAAAATCCATTTTTCATTACAAAAAGTGAAAAAAAAAAATTTTAAATAGTAAAAAATTTCAAAAATTAAGAAAAAATCTCAAATGACAATTTCACAACAAATATGAGAAATCGAGTTCCTCAAGCATCTCACTAATTTCAATAAACATAACTTGAAGATCACCTATGACACAGCCACTTGACTAGTCTATAGGAAATCTCTAGGACACCTCATCTGGTCAAAAATGCGAAAAAACTCGCTCATTAGAATAAACTATTTCACTTCTTAATACCTCCGTCCTTTAAAACGATGATGCTAAAATTACCGTAGAAAAAAAAAACGAATTCAAAATACTTCTCTTTCTTCGTACAATACTTCCACCTTAATTAAACTCTTCACCGCTAAAAATACCATCTCTCAACAATCGTACTCGACGGCGTAATTTAAAAGCCCCATAATTTCTTTTGAGTGCGCGCAAAACCTTCCTAATGCGAGCTTCATTAAAATTCGCCTTTCGCATATTGTATGTAAAATGACAAGGTAATCTGTACAATTTTTACCATCGGAGAATTTTTCTCTTTCTAGTCTTTTTTTAATACTCGTAAAATGAATTCCCACCCTGCCGAAATATCGCCGTTGCTATTTCCGTTCGCCATTTTTCTCGCACTCTCATCTCTCTTCGCGTCTCCAGCCAAGCATTACGGTTTTCAAAAGAACATCCGGTTCGATAATTTTTCAAAAATGACATTCGAAATTTTTTCCCTCTCATATTAAATCTCGTTAACGAATTTAATGTTTTTTATAACAAAATAAATAAGAAACTCGTATTCTCGCGATACGCCAACTATGTCTTTAGGGTTTCTTTTACATCAACTTTGTTCTACTTGCCGAAATAAAGGAACAATTTTTTTAGACATGCTGATTCTCCGTTTCTTCTCAATTTATTAAAACCAACGAGTAAAAAACTTCTCCTCTGAATGCGGAAATTCCGCGAGTTAAAATATTTCCACGAGTCTGTGCAATATTCAACATAATATTATTCGAAAGTGAGCAGCTATCGTTCGAGCGAATTTTCAGCTCACTTTTTATTCATTATAGAAACCAAGGCTTCTAAAATTCGCAACGAGCTGGCGACAAATGGAAAAAACTCAACCTTATAATCACCATCACGAAATGTAATAAAAAGACGTCGTATTGCCGCTGACATTTTCGCCGGGTATAGTATTGAAAGGCCGCAATTCGATATGACAATGAATAAACGTCTATCGTCGAATATATAGATTTCAATCAGAGGCAAAAAATCCTATTTTTCGACAAATACGTACTCGATAATATTTAATGGTGGAAAAAAACATCGTGTAGTTTTCCTTCTCTTTTCTCGTCAATTTAAACGTACACGAAAATTCGTGCTCTATTTTTACCTTACATTGGTACTCTGATTATTTCAATTATCGAAAAGGAATTTCTAAGAGCTCCATTTCATATATAAATTACGCTGTAACTTTGTCGCGTATAGCAACATTCGTATATATAGGAAAATTTACGTAGCGAAAATGAGCGACATAAGTTATTCGAATATTCGTGTATTTTTACTCCTTCGAAGTTGAAAATTAGAATTCCAGATTTCAAAATGTTGATTTTAGTTGGAATCGTTCGTTTATTTTCGTACACATTTTAAATGGTTCAAATTTCATAAAAAATAATTTAACATAACTTAACCTCAAAAGAATCATTTGCCAGAAGCAACGTGTTTTAACTCCACGAATTTCAAATTATTCTGGGCTTGAGGGTAGAAGAATAATAAAAAATTAATAGAATCTAGTGCACAGAAGGAACTTGTTCTACCTCCATAAATTTTTTACTTTTTGGGTGGAGGAGGGTGGTTGGGAGTTGGATAGAGATTACTCACGCTATCAAGTTTTTTTCTCCTTGAAACCAGATCATTATTATTTTTAAGTTCTTCATTAACTGGTTTTCAATTTGTTTGATTTTTTTACGCATATTTTTATTGAGAGGGATTGATTGGACTCATTATCAGCGATCGTTTAAGACTCTTTTTAAATAAACAAACTGGGTACAAAAAATGATTCTTTAGCTTCTATTTCGAACATCTTCCAAAAACGAATTGATTCACAATTGCTCGTTTCAGCTGATTCATAAGTGATAGTTACCTGAAGGAATTTTGATTAGGCAATGGACTTATAACACTCAACAGAAATTGGGGTAAATCTAATTTATACATTATGTATGTAGCAAAAACGACACCTGCGAATCAGGGTGTAGTTTGAGGTTACTAGTTGGAACGTCATAGGCGGGTATGGTAAAATATAAAAGAATATCCGTTTAAAAAGCTTAGTATCCATATTACTGAAAATTTCTTCTCGTACCATAGGGTTTTGAAACTTTTATCGTGTACGATATTTTATCCTCTTTGCAATGACGTATTTAAAAATTATTTGTCCTTCACATTTTTATATAGTTATGATCATTTCAAAAATGAAAAACATTGTATTTAGTGCTCATAGCATTTCATGTTCTCGAATAGAAACATGACCGAAAAATATGATTCAGGTGGCCCTCATCGTGGAAAAATTAAAAAATAATAGTAAAAATAGTGACAGAATTATTTTTTGTAGAAGTTTTTAAATGAAAATTTTCATTTCTGTTTATTTTTTGATTTACATGATGACTGGTAATGATAAAATAATTTCTGATTATTTTCAATTTCATATCCATAAAAAACAAAATGGTGGGCTATCCATAATTCAACTTTTCATACGCTTGCTGGCTTCCAAATAGGTATCAATTCAGCGTATACTTTCAGAAAAAATCATGGGAATACCCCCTCATTCATCATTAGGGTCAGGAAAAAACCATTATAAAATTGATGTACTCTGTCGGCCTTTTGCCGCCTCATCTAAGTCATCCATTCACAGAGCACCCTGTATATTATGTTCCAACGCTTAACAGATGAGTTTTTAATGAAAACGATAGCTACTACAGCCCAGCTGATTAGCGAATAGGGGTCGGGGGAGGGTGGGGTCCTGAAATCATTGCCTTTCACACCATCTATAATCATTTGGCAAATGTCTGATTTTTTGGTATAATCATATATATTTTCCTCACGCGTAGCGCCGGCGGGATTCATGAAAATCGCTCAAAATTTGGTAAGAGATTCTTCTTGAAAATATGAAAAATGTACTTTTCTGTTTTTTCGATATATTTCAAAATGGCGGATCACTCAAATTTTGAAAGGGGCTGGAGAAGAGGCAAATAGCTCAAATTTTTTGTTTTTGATCTCATATGAAAGAGTGAGTCACGGTCACCAACATATCCAAACTTCAGCTTCCTAGGTGCATTTTCAGGGAAGTTCGAGCAAAAAAAGGCTTTTTAAGGAAGTTATGAGTCATGAAATTCTTTGAATCTTCCATATCACCTTACCAAATCACTCTAGAAAAGTCAAACTTTGTGTATAACGTTAGTTGGTGGCTAAAATATTATCTTTTGAAAATGTGTCAAAATGAATCCGAAATGGCTGATTATCAAAATTTGAGTAGAGCCTGAGGAGGCTCAAATTGGTAAAGATTTGATTTATATGAACTCATATGATTATTGGTGATAAGAGGTATACTACATCCCAATTCACCTCCACACATGATGTTGGAAGGGAGAAGGAAGATTTATCGACAACAAAATATGATGTGGTACAAGAGATGTCGAAAATGTTTCATTGTGGTGTCATCTGTCATGTAAAAAAATGAGCCCAAGTGACTAACCTATTCTGATTTCAGCTTTCTAAGAGCAAGAGGGGGGGAAGGTTTAAAAGCAAAATCGGCTTTTGGAGGTGAAACTATTACAGGAAATTTCATGAATCTTCCATATCTCCTTACCAACTCGATCTAGGATGGTCAAACTTCGTATGTAAGGTTAAATAATGATGATCAGAATATGAGCTCTTAGATTTGGGTCAAAATGGATCCAAAATGGCGGATAGTACAAATTTTAGGATTATTTAAGGAACCTCAAGTACTTATAATTTGAAAACTGTGTTCATATCTCTTCTCTCTATATATTAAAATCAAAATGAAATCGGTTTTGAGATGCGCGCGCATCCTTGTTTTGAATAGCAGGTATAAAAGGTATATAGAGGATAGCACGTATACAAAGGAAAAAAAGGTGGTAAATTTTAATAAAAGCCTTGTACATGTACAAGGGTAAGTCATAAAATTGTTTTGAGTAGCGGATATAAAAAGTATAAAGGATAGCAGGTATACAAAGGAGAAAAAAATGTGATAAATTTCAATAAAAGCTTTGTACATAGGCAAGAGTAAGGGTAATGTTGTAAAATTATTTAAAATGGCAGGTATGCAAAGGTATAAAGGGGCGAGCTCATCCTGAAAGAAAAAACTCGGGGGGAGGGGTGGTAACAAATAAGAATAAATTTGGTTGTGCAGTTTGGAATGTAACAGTACTTGTCTGATAAAATAACTTTTTCTTCTTCACTTAATTTTTATTGCGAGCCCCGAAGGGGCGAGGAGGCACTAGTCATTATTACATAGCAAAAGGTTTTAAATGTGATACGGTAGGATTTCAAAATGATATTAAAATTTAACTATCTTAAAAAAAAACATGAATATACATATAAAATTAAATTAATACAATTACTTTTAATAAAATTTAAAAAAAATTAATAAAAATTAAATAATAATATTCAATTTAATAAATAAAAATTTGGTTGTCATACTTAGTACTGGATGTAGCCAGTAGGCATAAAGAGATTAGCAATGTTATTTGTAAACCTGAACAAGTCCCAATAAAAATTCAGCTCCAATAATGCGGCAAGGCTGCTTACGTTTTTTTAAAAACTTGAATCATCTTTATTACAATTAATTTCTTTGTAAATTTTTTATTAGAAAAAAAAATCCATTAAAGAATTTCTTGACATTGAAAGAGTTCTGGTATCTCTTGGTAGCACTTCGGGAGAGTCAGTCCAATACAATAAGATTGAGGTAGAAAAGCGCTATAAAATGAGACAATTTTCATCCATGACTCGTGAAAATTTCGAGCTGGTTCTCTTAACTGTTGGTTACAGTATAGCAAATAAGCTAAGGATTCCTACGTATTTCTTTCTTTCGTGAGATGGAAGCAAATTAAAAAAAGGGGCAAAATTTTCAAACTTTTTTTTTATTATCAAGTACAAATAAGGGTCATCTTATTACTCCATTCTTTATAGAGTAATTTGACAATCGTTCATTATTTCGCCAAATTTAATAATCACAGAATGAGTGACATATGTACCATGTGGTTATTTTCTCTGATACATCGTCAAGTGTACAGTGTACACTACACGTGGCACCATTACGTTGCTTTTCTTCCTACACCATGTAGTATCGGTTCAAAGTAGCGAAAATTTATTACTTTCATCTTTCATCCAATACCTGTCCAGTTCACTTTAAAGAACCATTTGTTATGACCAATATAGCCGGTATTTTTTTTTTAATTTTCTCAAGTGAAGCTAACAATAAAATCAATCTTAGGAGATTATTTTTATAGGTACCCATACCTGCGCTTCTAGCTCAACAAACTCCACGCTTGAATTCTCCTTATGGTTCAGGGTGTCAAGAAAACACCACGTTAGAAAGTGATGAAAAATCGCGAGCGTGTAAACAACGCCAAGACATAACTATTTGATCAAATATAGTAATTCAAGTACAACGTTGTAATTAGTCGTCGTCGCAATACGTAATTAAAACGATTATTAAATTGGAAGGATTATCGCGTTTAGAGAAAAAAATGCAACATTGTAGCATCGTCCAATTGAAGGCGACCTTTAATTATAGCGTCGATAATTTATGGTAATTCGCTACGGGTAGCCGGCAATGCCGGTATAATCGTTTGAACGCGCACCCTTCATATCGATAATTTTTCTCCGCGCTTCAACGCGTCCGCCGACGCTAATTGAAACCTTTTAAAGCTCGTTTTATCCGATGAATTTTAATTATCAAAACTAATAATAACGAGGAATATTTTTACGCAACCATACAGAGGCTACAAGCCTTCTCGAAATGGCCGAATGAATTTTCTTTGCGCGAGTTTAATTTACATAAATAAATATTCGCCATTCCACCGGCACAATATTTCGCATCATGGTCAGATATGATCGGAAGCTAATAACCGAAACTCGTTCATGCGTTACATTAATCCAGAGGGGTTGAGATAATCGAAATTATCTTGGCAACTTTTAAAAATTACTCGCCTTCTCGTCGCGCTCCCCAACATGCCCAAATTCCGATTTATCGATTAGCCTGATAAATTACTCGGTGTCGAGCTAAATTTCAACATCTTTGTTTATATTACCGTGTTGAAAGATCGTTTTAAACCTCAACACCAAGGCTAACGGCATTTCTACGTTAGGTCTTCCTACCCGATGGCTTACTTTATATGCATTGGAAGAAGGTTCATACAATGTGCTTATAATGGTGGCGTTTTTCCGCGCGTAATCAGCGACGTAGAAGGGATGTGAGAGATACGGAATATTCGTAAATACGTGGGATTTGCATCCTACTCCTTTCATCCCGCCGCTGTGTCGACGAGGTCGTTGATTCACTCCTTTTCCACTTCGCCTTCGTTGATACGCGCGAGTTTACGTAATTTTAAACGAGATGATTAATTGGCGGACAGATTTTCCACGGTTAGAAAAGCTCTTCGACGATGAAATAAAATATACTCATAGCTGGCGCTTTCCAAAGCTCCAAGAGGGCGAAGGGAAAATAACGAATTAAAATACCCGCGGCCTTTTGTATTCGTTCGATTATCGAATTTCACCCTTTCCAAGATGAAAGTATCAATATCGGTTTGTTCGACGGAGAGGTGGGATTTAAAACGATTTATTGGCTATTTTTTATTTGCAATTAAGCGAAAAAATAATATTATGTTATTTTTAAGGGTTTTAATTTAAAAAAATATTATAAATCTGTAACTCATCGAAAACGTACAGAAAATTCAAATGAGCTAATTAAACTTGAAAAAAAAAAACAGATTATTATTTTCCTATTTCCTGGCTAAAGCGAAAGCATACCCAATTTGAAGGTCATCACTTGAAGGAAGAGGGGAGAGGTACAAGAAACTCAAATATAATTTGCTCAATATATTCAAAATTTCCCATTTACGGAAAAAAATTAAAGAGCTGAAATTATTTTATATTTTGGTATTGGGAGCCAGTGTTGCCAGCTTTTCTAATTTAAGAATCACCTAATCAAAACTCGAAGCTATTGAAAATCATTGTATACAAGGTGTTCTATTTAAAGCCCACTACCTGCAAACCACAAACAGAGCAATTCAAGTTGCATACATGCATGGTAGCCTGCTGCTAAAAAATTTGAAGGGGCTCAGATAAGTCAATTTGAAGAAAAAAAAATGCTGTTGGAAAAAATGATTTAAATTCGAAAATTCATATCTCCTGGACTAACAATTGGGGAGGAGGTGAAGAGGGGGTGAGGGGGTTTAAAACTCGTGTCATCTTTTAGATATGAATATAATATATTTAAATACGGCACTTATGGAAAGAAATATGCGATTTACATACTATATACAGGCAATAAAAATGAGAAATTGGATTCAAAATCATTTCCAAATGAAATCAGATCAGATTATACAAGATTAATAGAAAATAAATACTTATTCATGGATGAGTAAACATATTCTTAAAATAATTACCCTTTTTCTCAAAATTACCCTCTTAACACATATTTTGACTGAGAACTGAAAATACATGTTTTCATAAAAATTGCCCGAATTCTTTCCCCCATTCATCCTGGCAATGACCCTGTAAGAATGTGAAATTTATAATAAAATGTGAAGCATACAACATAGTTTTATTGATAAAAAAATGGCGAATGCGGAGGGGTTAGAAGGAGAGATATAAGGAGATAAGGAACGAAAAACATCAATTTTAATTTTTTTAGTTTTTAATAAACTACCTTAGAAATTATATCACTAAGGACCTTCCTAAAATTTTATTTGTAAAAAATAAATAAATAAATAAATATACATATATATTAAATATTTAATTTAAAAAATGTTTGGAATAAAAATCAAAAACATTAAAATATTAAATTAAATTAAATTCTTTTATTTATACAAATGGTGTCACTGCCCAGCGCGCATCAAGAGTTCAGATCATCGTAATGATTCTTATGTAGGTATATAAGTATAAATACTACTTACACTACTAATACCTACACATTATTAAGAGCTACGAAACAGATTCGGCCTTATGTAGTATTCCATGCAACACTTTATCTACGAGTAGTTGCGTGAAGCACTACAATATTAATTAAATAATTATTTATATCTATATTTTAATATTTTAATAAATAATACATTTTATATTTAAAGCAAAAATTGGTTTTGTAATTAAATTTAAAATAATAAAAAACTGATAATTTGTAAACCAATTATTTAATTTTTTTCAATAATTAAAAAAAATTAATTGTTGTTTTAATTTTCAATTTAACTAAATTTAATCTATATATCTTCTACAACTGCGATAATCAGGCATTTCCTAGATAGCTTGGATACAGAGAGAAAAAAATGGAAGATCAGAACATTTGTAACATGTTTATGAAAATAAAATAAAAAAATTTTTATGCATCGAACTAATGGTGGCAAAAATGGTGGATGTAGAATTATAGGTGCAAAGGAAGTAGGGATAAATGAAGATGAAATACTACCTTCGGTCAGAGTGTGAAGATTTTTAAAATTTCGTTTCCATAAGAAATTAAAAAATTCTAATTTTCCAACCTTTCGATTTTTTTCCCAAATATACAAGCTATCTAGGAAATGTTCCACTCAGCAAAAATCATAGAGGGCACATTCATAATTACTAAGAAATTTTTCAAAAGTGTCCTGAATGATATAATTTTAGAAGTAATTTATGAAAACTATTTTATTTTACACCCACCTCCTTCGATCTCCACCCTCCCTCTACCTCTTCTACATCTATAATTTTTTCATTAATAAAACTATACTGTATGATTCACATTTTGGCATTGATATCCCATTCCTACAATATTCATACTTCGCAAGATATACATTTTTGACATTTTTTTCAACTCAACATATCTCAGCCCCTTCAACGTTTCAAGTAGGCAAATCATCATACTAGTATGCAACTTGAATCCCTCTGTTTGCGATTTGCGGGTGGTGTGCCCAAAACTGAACACAATGCATAAACTTGAGCTCCTATGATTGGAAATGCAATACCTACATATTAAAGGGAATTAAATAACTAGGTCTATAATATACAATAACGATTTATCCGCAATATTATTTTTATTGATTCAAAGTGCCATGTACAGCAGCAAGAGCCAGAGGCACATATCAAGGAAAGTTCATTTAGAGGAGGAAGCGTAATTCAGTTTCTAGAAAAAATATTCTAGATCTTTAAAATAAACAATCTAGAATATCGAACCCGTTTAGAGAGTCAATTTAATTCTACTTTCATTAATTGACCAACTAAAAAACTAATAAGTTTCGATCAAATTGACTGAAACTTCAAATGAAGAAAAACTTTATTAATTTTCGTACCGAAGGGATTTTAATGAGTGAAATTTCTTCCCTTTGATTTCTCTCCTATAGGCGAACAAGTAAGAATAGGAAACTGAGGCATTTAAGTGAGTTAATTTACGAGAACGATTGCAATAGTAATTTTTTTCATCATTGCAACAACATACTATAGAACATTAGCAAATTTACTACTCTTGAGAGCCGGTCCCATGAAACTTTATAAACTGTAAGTATAACAATGCAGCCGCTCCAGTATAACATCAGCTCCAAAAACTCTATTTCAATATCGATTACAACATTACAAGGTCTTTTAATTAAACAACATCCGCTTTTCGAAAAACCAATCGAGTAGGTTCTTCTCGTACGCTAATAAAGCCGGAAATTTGTTTAAATCTTAGTATTTATTTTGGCTATGCAATTCTGTAACATAAACTACGGCACAGTCCACACCGAGTTTCTATCAACTGGTCGAAAATTCTTCGCAATGTAAGATAAACGTTCATCATCGTAATTTTCTACGCTAATTACGCAGGCTCTTTCGTTTCTCTAAACGATTCTCTTTTTCTTTTGTTTTAATTATAATCCCTGGCCCGAAAAAACACCCGAAAACTTGAAATTACAACAAAAGATTCGCAGTAGCAATTATAGTACACGCGCCACAATAACCTCTTCCTTTTAAATCGTCATTCGTGTCTTCGCACCGTCTTACTGTTCGGAGTTTCAAATTCAAAAGGCACTTCATGAACAAAGATCTCGTAGTGTTTCGCATTAATCATACGATATTACTTTTATATTCAAGATCAAAGATAATTTTGTTTCACTATCGAGGCTCAAAATAAGTCCAAAAAGATAATTTAAAACTTTTTCCAAAATTAATATCGAATTTTATTTTTAAAGTTAACATCAGTTTTTTATTGTACAAACACGACTTGGAAAAAAAAACTGTTTAGTAAAAGACAATTTTTTATTCATTTTCATCGTTGTGCGTTTTGAATAAAAATTTCAGCCTTAAATTTCAATCATCTCGCTAGAAAAAATCTATCGCTGCGGTACCTAAGCCCCAATTATATCTGACGTTTCGCCTAAAAAATCTGTGTACGATCGAAATTTCGTGCAGCCAATTTCATATGAAAACAGGAATAAAAATTCAAGAGGCACGCTAATGGTGGCTTCTTTAACGAGACGCTCATGTCGTTAGCGTAACCGCGAAAGCTCGTAACATTCGTTATTGGCTTTCGAACATTATCCGAGTTCAAATTAAATGTTTGCCAGGGCTTACCTGTTTTTGATTTTCGCGCTGAGTGGTTAATCTGGCTTCTATGCATTGTCTGGTTTCCAAGAACGCGCGTCTTTTGGCCAATTCGCTGGGGTAATGAGTCATTATACCAGTCATATTCGTACAAACGTAGATGATCACATTACAAAATACCTGTAAGCAAATTTATATTAATTTTGCTGGGAATAAGTTCACTTTGCATTGAAAAAATTGGAAATTTCGGACTTTCTCATTTGTGAGAATGAGGTCAGTGCGGAGGGCGAATATCATATCTTTTCGTTCCATATTAATCAATTAGTCATGCAGCAAATGCATAACTATTTTTAAATATATACAGTATATGTACATATGAACATAGAACACATATTAACAGCGACAGATGTTCAGTAGCTCTTATGCTAATTACGAGCAAATAGTTCGCGAGAGAATCAACGAAGCGCCGTTGACATGAAGGAAGTGCGATATGATAATGTATAGTAGAGACAGACGAAGCGCGTTTTCGTTAGCGTACAGCATTATAGATATGAACAAGTAGGAATAGGTGCAATAGAGAGGGGATAAACAATGTACGTTTTCGTTAGCGTGGGATACTGCGAATATGGAAAAGTACGTATAGGCAGTCCAGAGAGGGGACAAACAAAACACGTTTTCGTTAGCGCATCGCATTGTAGATATGAAAAAGGTAGGTAAGGGTTGTGTAGAGAGGGAACAAACAAAGCGCAATTTCGTTCGCGGATATTGGGAACTCTAATTTGTGTGAGGCTATAGACGTGTGTAAAATTATATATTCAATAATCTAATGTAGGTTTGTTTGGATTGCATTTTTAGAGAATATATTTTTTTTAAAGTTAACGTAGTTGTAGGTTTTAAAAAACGGATTTTATAATACCTATGTATATATATATATAGAAGTATACTGCAGTAAAGACAGTCTCAGGGTTGGACATACCTAGTTAGCCCATCGTCATACAAAAATTAATGCGCATTAAAAATTCACAACTCGAAGCAAAACTAGTTCTACACTTTCATCATAGATAGCGTTAACCAAGCCCCTTTTGCTAATCGTCTACCTTTGAGTATTAATACGTAATATGGAGGAATAAAAGCCATACTCTTAGCATTACGCACCAAGGGACCTAATGGAGGACGCAATATCAGATGCGAGTTGTACACTTGATGTACAGCAACGTCCCTTTACTAGAGGTCGAGCGGAAATGGAAAGCACTAATTGGTACTCATTCAACACTCCTCTTTCACCACTAATCTCTGACATCACGCGGCGGACCTGAAAACACGCGGTAATATACGATTTTGCACTGTACTGTACACTGTGTACAACTCAAAGTTGGTGCAGCGCATTCTATCAAAACTCTGATCGAACTAAACTTTTATCCCTTCATATTACTTATTAATACTCAAAGTCGTTTAGTAACTATTATGTACTATTGAATGGAGTACCGAGGAGAGGAAAAATACGTAAAAGCCCTATCTCTGAATCAAACACGCGGTAATATACGATTTTGCTCTTACTGTACAACTCAAAGTTGGTGCAGCGCATTCTATCAAAACTCTGATCGAACTAAACTTTTATCCCTTCATATTACTTATTAATACTCAAAGTCGTTTAGTAACTATTATGTACTATTGAATGGAGTACCGAGGAGAGGAAAAATACGTAAAAGCCCTATCTCTGAATCAGCTTTATCAACACAACATTTCTGGCTCCTTTTCCACAAATTATGAGCGATAAATTCTTATACAGCGGTGGAACATCTATGCATGGTTGATCTATGATATGATAACATACTTAGATTTAAAATGACCGATCATCGGAGGTCTGAAGAGCCTTAAATTGTTCGAATTTGATAAATAGGGTCATAGACGATTTTAGGTGGAGGTGGGTGTCTAACCCTCCCAAGAGCTTTTGTTTTGTTTTGTTTTTTAATAAAAAATATAATAAAGTGAAATAACTCCAAAACTTTTATTGGTACAAATCAACTTTTTGGTAATTTTAAACAATTCACTTTCTACCCACTTGACTTCATCGAACTCCCCCCCTTCCCGCAAGCAGCGATCCTAAAAGTGGCATTGATATGGGCTCATATCATTACAGCTGAGAAGAAATCTCAAATTTACTTTCATATTAGTTCATGTTGAAAAAGATAAAAAGAGGCTTTGAATTTCCCTAATGGGTGCGAGTGCGTAAAGATATTACATACCAGCATTATCTTCAAGTGTGAACATGTCCCTGTTGTAAATTCAGCTCTAGAAATGCGATATGGCTACTCATGTTCTTTTTTTTCATATAAGCTTTACAAAAAACAAATGAACACCTCGTTTCCAAAATGAGCTTAAGCCAAAAAAAAAACGAGTTATGGGTGGATTCCGGTAGGTAGGACGCTTCCTTACATATGTAGGACGTCAGATAGCAAAAACTTGTTTCAAACGCGCTTTCCAGCACATCCAAATGTCGTTATTTTTTATTAATCATTCCAAAAAGTGCTTAGTCCATCTTATTTTACAAATTTAGTAACTTTCAAAGATATAAAATGTATTTCTTTGAATACCAGATAAATTCAATAAGTATACCATATTCAGTGTGAAAATATCAGTTACATTAGAACTAGGTACCCAAAAAAGTGCTCAGCTATGAATTTACCAGTGAAACGTGAAAAAAAAAACTTTTCCTAATCTAAAAAGTACTTGTACAGAGAACTAACATGTGATACTCGTACAACAGAATCGTATGAAGTAAGGCTCAAGTATGTTTTAGTGAAACCACTCTTCTTCAACATAATATAAAGCTCATCGTCGTCCCAGCATCATTACAGCCTCACGAACTATTTTTTCGATTTTCTCAACAAAAAAAAATGGACTAAGCATATTTTGGAAAGGAGGTCTTCAAATGTAATATCAAGGCTATACTTTCCGTTTACACTTCGATAAGATCGACATACTTAGACTTGAAATCTGCTATTGGGATTGTCTTTGTTGTTGATTTATTCATTATTCATTTTTAGCTGAGTTTTTAACAAAACGATAGCTATTACAGCTCACCTGATTTGGGAAGGGAAGGTCGGGGGAGGGTGGGGTCTTCAAATCTTTGCGTTTCAGACCATTTGTAATCATCTCGCAAATGTCCAACTTTTTGGTATATATATATTTTTTTCCCTCACGCGTAGCGCCGGCGAGTATTCATAAAATTCGCTCAAAATTTGGTGAGGAACTCTTCTTGAAAATGCGCAGAAGTATTTTTTTTGTTTTTTCGAAAACTTTTAAAATGGCGGATCACTCAAATTTTGAGGGGGCTGGAGAAGAGGCAAATAGCTCAAATTTTTCGTTTTTGATCTCATATGAAAGAGTGAGTCACGGACACCAACATATTTAAATTTCAGCTTCCTAAGTGCATTTTGAGGCGAGTTAGCAAAAACCTGTTTTTGAGAAATTGCGTTTTTTGTGTCACTCACTTGCGCAGGCGGGTGTGGATAAAATTCGCTCAAAATTCGGTGAGGAACTCTTCTTGCAAATACGCAAAAATAGTTTTTTTGTTTTTTCGATAAATTTCAAAATGGCGGATCACTCAAATTTTGAGGGGGCTGGAGAAGGGCAAATAGCTCAAATTTTTCGTTTTTGATTTCATATGAAAGAGTGAGTCACGGATACTAACATATCCAAATTTCAGCTTCTTAAGTGCATATTGAGAGGAGTTAGATCAAAAAACGGCTTTTTGAGGAAGTTTTGAGTCATGAAATTTCTTGAATCTTCCATATCTCCCCACCAAATCAAGTTAAAGAGGTCAAATTTTGTGTGTGAGGTTAGTTGGTGACCACAATATGACCTCTTGAATTTGGATCAAAATGGATTCAAAATGGCGGATTATCAAAATTTTGAGTAGAGCTTGAGGAGCCTCAAGTTGATAAAAATGTAATTAATATGAATTCATATGGTTATGGGGATAAGTTATATACTATATCCCGAATTCACTTCCATACATGACGTTAGAGGGGGGAAGGCGAGGTTATCAACCTAAAATAGTGGTGGGAGTGCAGGAGGGGTCGAAAATTTTTTATTGCTGTGTCATATGATAAAATGAGCCCAAGTGACAAACGTATTTTGATTTTAGCTTCCTCAGTGATTTTGGAGGGGAGTTAGAGCAAAAAACGGCTTTTGGAGGGGAAATTGCTGCAGGAAATTTCATGAATCTTCCATATCTCATCACCAAATCGGCCTAGAATGGTCAAACTTTGTGTGTAGGATTAGTTTGTGACCAGAATATAACCTCTTAAATTTGAGTCAAAATGGATCCAAAATGGCGGATTACAAATTTGAAGATAATTTGAGGACCCTCAAATAGTTATAATTTGAGAAATATGTGTTCGCATGATTATTTCATGGCAAGAAATACTACATTTGTGCCAAATTCAACTTCTTAAGTGTTTTTGGAAAGGATAGGGTAGGGGTTTTCAGACTTGGTATTGGGTGTGGCCTGTAGTCATGAACGGTTAAGCAAGGTTATTAGTAAATCAAAACAAGCTCCAGTTAAAAACTCAACTCCAGTAATGCGGCATGGCTGCTTACGTTTTTTTTTTAATATGTTAGATATATCATTAAATAAATATAACGGTGACTATGAAGAAGAATTTTACCAAACCACCACCCTATTCCATGCATGAACGATCAATTTATCCGCGCGCTTCATTTGCACTAATACGTAACCGAACATAACCTTAAGGCGGTGCTTTGGAAAATAAGTTGATGAATGCGAAAAAGTTGTTTTTTTAGTAAAAAAATGAAAAAATTGTAAAAATAAATGCTAAATGCCTTTAAACAAAGTCTCTAAAACAATATATTATAATTTCAAATTATTTCGTTGCGTTATTTTTGAGAAAAACACTGCAATGAAAATAGGATATAATTTTCATTAGCAGTGTTTTCTCAAAAATAACGCAACGAATGATTTGAAATTATAATATATTGTTTTAGAGACTTTGTTTGAGGCATTTAGCATTTATTTTTTCAATTTTTTCATTTCTTTATTTTAAAATCAACTTTTTCGATATTACCTACTTATTTTCCGAAGCACCACCTTAATCAAGATAATTTTTTTTCAAATTGGAAAATCTTTTGAAAACTAACTCGAGACCAACTTTACCCTATTTATATCATTAATAGATTGCATCCTTTCTCACAACACAAGTACACCCTGAACTCAATTAATTGATTTAGGTACTCGAGAGTCCACACTCAAAACTCGTCCATTTCCCACAAATACCACACCCAATCTGTAAACAATCTCGAACATAGCCAGTTAAAAAGCTCCAACTTGGCGAATGTTTTTCGCCATTATTGTAATCATACAATACGTCGGGTCTACAATATACCTCGTGCGATCGGATTAATTAATAAACGCGACAACCATCATTTGTAATTAACGCTCCATTGTCCGAGCGTGCGAGTGACGTTATTGGGTGTCTTGAAAGTAGGAAATCGTATCATTGTTCCGTTCACCATTGAATCAATTAATTCTCGATCGTTGTGATGTTAAAATGCAAAAGTTGCGAACAGATTTATCGTTAGACTCGCGGTTAAATGCTTTCCAAGTATCGTAAACAATTAATTAAAAATAACGCTCGATAATTTGGAAAATTGTGTGACGCACTTGATTGATTGATTTCTCTAGCATTTGACAGATACCATAATTGAGTGGTTAATGTATCAAATTCGGCATGTTTACCCACTCATCCTACTTGGCGCTTTGAAATTCTCCTTTTACTTTTCCGTGTACTGTACTCGTGTCGAAAACCTCGTCGCCGCAGTTTTCCGTCAATCAGCAATTTGAGCTTTTCGACTGGTTTTACTACGAAATCTATATTATAAAGGAACAGCGTCGTTTTTTGTGGTCGCATCACGCGTCTTCTAGCGAACCGATTGCGATGAAAATTTTACATAACATTTGTACTGGCACGTAGATGGTTCCTACGAAATTTCGCTTTGAAAGCTCACTTACTTTCGCCGCAATCGACTTCAAAGTTGCAAAAATCGCTATATAGACGTTGCGGCGGGGTAATTTGATCGGTGAGACGAGGTATTGCGTTTTCGTTTGTTCCGCGGCCTGAACGCGTTTGTTCAGTGTTGCCACAGTACTCCGACTCGAATGTAATAGTATTCACCATCACTCTCACTCATTCTCGTGTTTTCGTCTGCGCAACACTTGCGAAGCGTGGTATTTCCTATTTTCAGTGAAATCAGTGCCATTTTTACATGCTATTGTTTTATAATTAAACATTTTTTTTTAATAATATTATTAATAATAATATTTTTATAATTAATCTGTATTATAAATAAAAAAGTCAATTTAAACATTGGCCTAATGGTGGGGTAATGGTATGTTTTATTTCTCCACAACGCGTTATATAAATAAAAATTGCTAACAATTTGGCGAGAGACTCCTCTTAAAAATTCAAAATGAAAAACTTTTTTTGTTTTTTCGATACACCTCATAATGGCGGATCACTCAAATTTTAAAAAGGGCTGGACAAAGGTTGAATAGCTCAAATTTTTTTGTTTTTGATCTCTTATATAAAGGATTGAATCACGAACATCAACGTATCCAAATTTCACTTCCTGAAGTGCGTTTGGAAATGAGTTGAAGCAAAAAACGGCTTTTTGAGGAAGTTTTAAGCTATGAAATTTTTCGATTTAGATCAAACTTTGTGTGTGCAGTTTGTTGGTAAACAAAATATGACTTTTTGAATTTGAGTCAAAATGATTCCAAAATGGCGGATTATCAAAATTTGAGTAGAGCTTGAGTAGCCTTAAATTTGTAAGGATGTAATTGATATGTATTCATATGAGTTAAGATGGATCGAAAATGGCGGATTATTATTAAAATTTGAGTAGAGCTTGAGTCGCCTTTAATTTGTAAAAATGTAATTAATGTGAATTTACATGATTATTGGGGACAAGAAGTGTACTATATCCCATATTCATCTACATACATGATGTTGGAGGGGAGAAGGAGGGTTATCAACCTCAAAATTTGGTGAGGGAACATAATAGGTTGACAATTTTCCATCGCGGTGTCGTATGATTAAAATGAGCTCAAGTAACCAACTTATTTTCTGTTATGATTTCAGTTTCTTACGTATTTAGAGAGGAGTTAGTGCAAAAAACTGCTTTCTGAGGAAGTTTTAGCCTTTTCCGTCTTGAGATTTTTTCCCTCATGCTCAACGTCAGCGGGTATTCATGACATTCACCGAAAACTTGATGAGAGATTTTTCTTAAAAATGCGAAAAAACAACTTTTTTGTTTCTCCAATACTTCTTCAAAATGTCGGACCACTGAAAATTCAAAGGGGGGCTGGAAAAAGGACAAATAGCTCAAATTCTTCGTTTTTGATCTTATATGAAAAAGTGTATCGTAGACACCAACATATCAAAATTTCAGATTCCCAAGAGTATTTGTAGTTGAGTAAGACGAAGAAATAGCTTCTTCAGGAAATTTCGAGTCATAAAATTTCTTAAATCTTTTATATCTCCTTACCAAATCGAAGTAGAAAGGTTAAAATTTGTATAGGATTAGTTGATGAACAGTATATAACCCCTTAAATTTGGGTCGAAATGGATCCAAAATGGCGAACTGTAAAAATATGAGCATAAGTTGACGAGTCTCAAATCAGTAAAAATGTAATTACAAAATATAAACTCATATAATTATGAGGGAGAAGAAGTGTACAATTTTCCCAATTCGCCTACATACATCATGTTGGAAGGGGAAGGAGGGGTTATCAAGCTAAAATTCTAGCTGAAAATGTAGTGGTGATTCATGAAAGCCGAACATTTTTAATGGCTTCATATGATAAAATGAGCACCTATTCTGTTTTTTCCTTCCCAAGTGAATTTGAATAGGAATTGGGGCAAAATCGATTTTCGAAAGGGAAATTACTACAGGAAATTTCATGAATCTTCCATATCTATTTCTTTTACCTTAGTTAGACTTATATTGATTACTTTTTGTTTGACTCTATTTCTTTCATTTTTTATAAACATTTTTGATGTGAATTGAGTCATGCTACTTCATAGTTTACCTATCTATATATCTTCCTTTTTTGTTTTTGTTTTAAAAAAAAAATGTCAATAATTATTATATTCAATTTTTCATACGATAGTATTTCCTTTGTTTTTTAAAATAAAATTTGTTTTGTATTAACTTCATGTCAGTGATTGTATTTAAAGCCGCCCTTGGGCGGGTGGCTGCATCTTGTCAATTTATATGGTTAACTTTCGAATGTGTCGACATCGGAAATTTTTAACGCGTTATTCTACGAATTTTGAAAATGATGACTATCATTTATTCATCCATTCGTTACTAAACTTGCAACCACGTCACTCGCTGCGAAAACGCTGTCTACGATAGCGATATAATAAATTCCGATTTTAAAATATCCTTTCGCAATTCTTCTTCTCATTATTTTCATCATTACCCAAAGGCAGTAAGCTCGGTTCGAGAGCATGTTCAATTTATAAAATCTTTTTTTCTCTTCTTGACGCTGCAAGTCTTTTTATACTATGTATAAGGAAACATACGCTATAGAAAAGAAATTAGACAAACAATACCGAAAAATCTTGTTTTTTTATTCACAAAATATCACGCAATTCTAGTCTATTGTATGGTTACGCGATCGTAGATTTTTTCATTATTTATAACTTGCCCGCAATCGCGCTCGTACGGGTCTTTCTTCTATTCTTTTTTTTTTTTTCACAAATAAATTTCATCGCATTCGAGAGAATTTTTGTTCTTTACACAAGCAAAAAAATTATACTAATACATGCGTTTTCGGAGAAACCCGACTAACGAAACTTTTTGAAGAAACTCGTTATATTTAGTCTTGACGATGAAAATTTTCTACTCTCATTATCTTTATTTCCTCAAATATTTGCGATGAGTACCGGGTATTTCGTTGTCTTGAAGCACAAGGTATCATAGAGAAAATCAGTCTAGTAAAATAGCCCAATCAAATAGCACCAGTCCTCCAAAATAGGACAAAAAATCAGAATTTTGAGGCATTATAAGTCATCTACGTATTAATAAACGTCTCATCGACAAAAATAACCAATTCTTTCGCAACAAGTAATGCTAGAAATTTTTTGTATATTATAAATAAAATATTAGAACCTAATTGTTTGAAATTTTAGGCTTCTTGTGTGCATTTTGGGAACCACTACAAGCGAGGTCAGACAACCTTATAGCAGCGGTAAAAGAAAACCTCATGGTTTGTGGCCTTTGGCACCCTTTATGTGGTATGATAGCATTGCCTTTCAGCAGAGGTTGCGGAGCACGAACCTTTTGTAGACATTAGAAAGAGGTTTTATTTTTTCCACAAATAACGAATGTCTGACTTCGCCAATATATATAAAACTCTATTGTAGTGGTTCTCAAAGTCCACACAAGGAGTCTAAAATCCCAAACACCAATAGAGGCCTCAAAATGGCTTCCCATTTTCATTTAATTAGAATCCTATTTGGTCAAATTAGTATTTTTGATACATATCAAAAATGCGTGAAATATTTGGCAACGTCACATCATTCACGATGTTTTAGAAGAATAAAACCGAATCCAGGTTTACTACAAGTTAAGGCATTGAACGATTTAACAACGTCCTTCTCAACAAGCACGTGTGCAAATAAGTTGAAAAATTATAATTCAATTTTTTTTTATTTGAGTTCTTAACTCAATGACGACAGATATTACAGCCCACTACTTCGGGAAGAAAGGAAGGAAGGAAGGAAAGAAAGAAAGAAAGAAGGAAGGGAGGAAGGAAGGAAGGAAGGAAGGAAGGAAGGAAGGAAGGAAGGAAGGATGGAAGGAAGGGAGGGAGATAGGTCTAACCTTCTGGTATAATTTTTTTCTTCCACGCGTAGAGCCTTTGGGTATTTATGGAAATTTGTTCAAAATTTGGTGAGAGACTCTTCTTGAAAATTTAAAAAAAAATGCGTTTTTTGTTTTTTCAATATACCTCAAAATGGCAGATTACTCAAATATTGAGAGAGGCTGGAGAAAGTTCAAATGTATCAAATTTTTCATTTTTGACCTCATATGAAAGAGTGAGTCACGGACACAAACATATCCAAATTTCAGCTTCCCAAGTGCATTTGTAGGAGAGTTGGAGCAAGAAATGGATTTTTGAGGAAGTTTTGAGTTATAAAATTTCTTGAATCTTCCAAATCTCCTCACCAAATCAAATTAGAAAGGTCAGACTTTGTATGTGGAGCTCGTTGGTGACCAGAATATGATCTCTTGAATTTGGGTAGAAATGGATCCAAAATGGCGGATTAACAAAATTGAAGTAAACCTTGAGAAGCCTTAAATTAGTAAAAATGCAATTAATATGAACTAATATGATTATTTGGGATAAGAAGTATACTATATCTTCAATTCACTTTCATACATGATGTTGGAAGGGGGAAGGAGAAGTTACCGATTAGAGAATGTGGTGCGGGTACACGAGACATTAAAAATATTTTATTGTGGTATCACATGATAAAATGAGCCCAAGAGACTAACTTCTTCTGATTTTAGCTTCCTAAGTGCATTGGGGGAAGGGTTAAAGCAAAATCGGCCTTTGGAGGGGAAATTAATATGAGAAATTTCACGAATCTTCCATATCTTTTCACTAAATCGATCTAGCTAGATCAAGCTTTGTATGTGGGGTTAGTTGGTGACCAGAATATGATTACTTGAATTTCGGTCAAAATGGATCTAAAATGGCGCATTATCAAAATTTAAGTTAAGCTAGAAGAGCCTCAAATTAGTAAAAATGTAATTACGTAATATGAACTCATATGATTATTGAGGATGATAAGTACACTATATCCCTAATTCACCACCATACATAATGTTAAAAGGAAGAAGAAGGGATTATCTACCTCAAAATATGGTGGAGATACACGAGATGTTGAAAATATTGCAATGTCATATGATAAAGTGAGCCCAAGTGACTATCTTATTCTGATTTTAGCTTACCAAGTGCATTTGGAGGGGAATTAGAGCAAAAAATGGCTTTTCGAGGAAGGTTTGAGTAATGAAATTTCTTGAACCTTACATATCACGTCATCAAATCGAACAAGAAAATTCAAACCTTGTATGTGGGGTTAGTTGGTGACCAAAATATGACGCCTTGAAGTTGGGTCAAAATGGATCCAAAATGGCGGATTATCAAAATTTGAGTAGAGCTTGAGGAGTCTCAGATTTGTTAAAATTGTAATTAATATGAACTCATAGGATTATTGGAGATAATAAGTATACCATATTCCCAATTCACCAACATACACAATGTTAAAGGGGAGAAGGGAAGGGATAATGACCTTAAAATGTGGTGGGAGTACACGAAAGGTTGAAAATTTTTTATTTTGTTATCATACTAACCTATTCTGATTTTAGCTTCCCAAGTGAATTTGGAGGAGAGTCAGGGCAAAAAAACGGTTTACGAAAGGGAAACCGCTGTAGCAAATTTTTCGATCAATTTTTTGTTTTCTAGAGCTACAGTGACCACGACGTACTGCAGTAAAATACAAGACTCGCACACAGAATCTAATACCGACCACTTTCCATCAAAATCCTCAACCAAAGCTAACAGTTAAATGCGAATAAATATGAATACGAATATCCTTATTCAAAATAACATTACAAAGCTTATTCGCATAATCGCCAAATAGGAAACCCTTGTTAGAAAATCCGATAACTTGCCAGCTTTCGCAAAACGGTAAAGCAAAAATACAAACACAAGGGAATTTATTTTTTTAAGTTGTCTCGACAAAAACATCTGATTGTTTACAAGGCAACCTAGTCAGGCAGCCGAGCACCACACCAATAGATAATTCATGCTAATGAATAAAGTTGAGCAAAAGTAAAAACAAACTTTTCCATTCGCTTTTATTTTCAACGAAAATTCCTTTCAAGGAAGATTTGGTCACCAAGGCCTAGCATCACGTTAAACGCCATTACTGTTACGCCATATAAATGTACATGTAACACGAATCAATTTTCTCGGAAAGCTTGCCCACATAAAAAATACTTTGAAAGTTCGAATTATCGTTTAGATGTTTTTTCATAGGTAGGACGAAAGCTTCCGAAGACTATTTACGAGTAAATTGGAGCCAAATCAAAATGCGCTTTCGAAGGGGGAGGGGAGAAAGTCAGCCGTTTTTACGAGTTTTCCAACTTTTTCTTCATAAATTACGTATTTTATGGGGCGAATTTTTCACGACATAGTAACAAAATTCCTTCCCACACAAATATTACGAGCTGTTAATGCCACCAACACGATTGTTCTCAGTTATTACAATATCAAAATAGATCTCGTAATAATACAGTCCGTTCAGGTGCACAGTGAAATTATAATAAGCTAATTTTCCACGCTGAATACGCTTTAATGAAATGATCGCGTTGTCGTCGTAACAGAGTAAACAAAATCAAAGGAAACGGGACCACCGTACAGCACTTTAAAGCTTTGCCTAATTGGCTACATTCAGTCACGACGAAGGGTTAAAATGTATAAATCAAAACCCTAATAGTTTCGTCCTTTTACATTAACACTGTAGCTAATGTTATCAGACTAGCACTTATGAACATCCTATATCTATTTTAACGCCGTAGTCTGCTCTAGATATTACTTATTAGGTACATTTCAGGGAAACGTTAGAAGGGGTCATTTGCGATATTATTTTAGGCGAATAATTCTTCACATGGTTTCCTATTATTTCGTTTTCTTACCGATTCCGACTCCATAGTGAGCGTATTGTCCATGAAAAAAGCGGCCAGCAGCTGAGTAACGCATAATATCACACCGGCTGTAATAGCTTGCTGCAATCTGACTGGTAGTAGGCTATAGGTGATGTAGGTGAACAGCATAGCCGGTGCCATCACCAACCGCGTATCGTTCAAGTAACTCAGCAAAAGCTCCAGTAACAGAAATGTAGACAGGATGGCATATGACACCCATAACAAATACATTTCATTTTGCGCCGGACGTATTAATACAGCAACCAAGACTGTAACCGAAAGAATACCTAAGATGTGAATCTTCTCTCTATAAACGATATAGTGTTACGACGACTTTCCTAAATTAATTCGTTCGTATTACAGCCGACGAGACGGAGACGCCGACCTTGTAAATTATAATCGTATCTGCATTTTCTCTGTGCTTACGCGCAGTCATGCTTTCATCAGTTCGTTTCGACGATAATTATGTATTAAAATTTCAAAACGAAATTTCATCGTGAAATAGAAAGAGGTCTAAAAATGTCGCAATAATTCCAATTCTCGCGTATTCGTTTATTTTAAGCGAATCTGCTTGGTATTTATTTTGTTTCTTTTTTTTCGAGCATTTCCTTATGATACAGTTTCCTTTTGCTTAATTAACAACGTAATTCAAATACGTAATTATCGTGTAATTGCTGTACAAATTTGAATCAATTTGGACAATCATCTCATATTTTTTCCATAATTTTTGAATAATTATCAGAGTATCATTAGAATCTAGTGGACACTATGCGCACATGGAAAAAGTCCCAAATTTTTCAAACTTTGAGCCCATTATGGTAGGTGCTAATAAATAACGATGTAGAAGCCTCTGAAATTGGTAGTGACCTTTGAGAATTTTTCTTGCTATGCCACTATCAATTTTCATTAAAGAAAAAAACCAAAAACGATCCAACCATAGATTCCAATTACACAAGGTTGTTTATGTTCAACATTCAAAGGTATTAGAAATAAAATATTGCAAGAAAAATTTTTTAATACAGAAGAAAATTTTAAAAATTAATTTTAAAAGTTTTTTTAATTGAAAAGATTTTCATCATTGAACAAAAAAATTTATACTGAAGAAAAATTATTATCTTAGAAAAAAAAAAATCGAAAAAATTTTCTGTTCTTATTCATTTAAAAGAATATAATTTTCATCGAAAAAGTTAAAAAATAATTCTTAAAAAAACTAACAATATGTTTTTTTTATTAAGAAAAAGATAGATAAAAATTTTCTTGAATACAGGTTTCTGAAAAAATATATTCAATAGGCGCCATTTTTATTTTTGAACTGAAAAATTTATATTGAAGAAAAATTATCAACTTTGAAAAAAAAAAAATTAAAAAATTAAAAAATGTTTCTTAGAAAAACTAACAATATCTTTTTGATTGAAAAAAATTGGCAAAAATTCAAAAAAATACAAATTTTTGAAAAAATATATTCAAATGTTCACTTTTGATGAAATATGTAAAAATGTGCATTTTTAGATTAGATTTGTGAATTCAAAATTGACTTGAAAGGAATGATTTCCTATCATCTCAGAATCCAAGTAGAGAAAATTAGGAGATAAATTTATTTGCAAATCTAGTACGATTTCTAACATCTTGTTTTTTAGTTTTTAAAGCAACAGTTACATATGATAATTATATATAGGGTAAGTGTACCAATTAGTTGACATGCTCCAAATAATTGACACCCAACACGTTTTTCTTCAAAATAAAATTTTGTTAATTTTGGGTCATTATTACCAATTATTTTAAATAAATTTGTATTTGTTACAATTTTAGTAATTTATCATTTATTTAACATGAATCGTTGGAGTTTCAAATAATTGGTACAAGGGAGTGCGAAATAACTGGTGTTAGGGTGTCAAATAATTGGGACATCTCACTTTTTCACTTTGGGGGGTTCTTAGCGGGGTTACCAACGAGGGTAGACTCGAATGTAAATAGGTCAAAATATTCCCTAAATGATGTAGTTTCATATGCTATATTCAGATTTTTGCTACCATTCATAGTTTGGGGGAAATATTGGAAAACGTGTTAAAAAAATCCTTAAGGGTGTCAATAATTGGTGCACTTACCCTATCTCATGAAATTAAAAAATTTTCGATTTTCCTCAGTTTTTCGATTTTGTGGGAGGTAGGAAGGATGAAACATTTCTTTAACTACACTATTGATTGGGAAAGATGCACGCAAGAGACTGTGAAGGACTTTCAAATTTTGTTGCAGACCTCTAGACACCTAATGTCAACTTGGTAGCAATATTTCGATTACAAAACCACTGGTAACTGGATTACAAAAACATAATTAAATAAGATCTGTTCAACAATCAAGTTAAAATACTTTTAGTTCGAGGATTTCATTCCATTCTAAATTTAATGAAATTTATCATGTATTGTATTTTGTAATTCTTCAAACAGTTGAAAACTTTTCCTTTCTTTTAACGTGCGAAACTTTTGCATGATGCGTATATTTTATTAAATGATCGGCGAAATTAGATTTACCAAAAACTTTGTATTTTCGTCCGTTGTTTTGTATTAGGGGAAGGCGTCGATCCCTCCATTTATCTAATGTGCTACTGCGTTTTAATAACTATACAACTTAATATGCATACAATCCTTTTCGAAAAATATATATACATTTTTACTGTAGTAATCAAAGTTCAATGACCTATAACAAATTATACCACGTGAGATCGAGTGAATAATTTTAACTTTATTTTTTCAAGCACATTGTTTATTGATTACATCAATATAAGTAACTGTCGGCTGATAATATCAACAACCGATAGGACATCAGTCCTAATGAGCACTGATAAAATTTCAGTCATTCCTCTAACACTCCGAAAGTAATAAGTCTACGTGAACATTTATCAGCGCATATTCACGTCATTCAGAATCAAATATTTCTTAATTATATTCATTGGTTGTTGTTCTCAGGTTTTTAGGGCAAGGAGGACAAACAGAAATTTGTCAGGGTATCTAACGGATTTTTTTTTGAAAAATCACTACTTTCTCAGTATTTTTTTCACTACCTTTTCACCAGTTTTTCAGATACCTTTCAACTCGACCTCACCTATCTTTCTAAACAAAAATCAAAGAGGTCAAATTTATCACAGAAAAAATTTCAAATTCAAACACCACGCCGCCACACTAAACTGATGTCACATATTTCTACAGTGGTGCCAATTCATAAGTTGATATTAAAAATATTCCCCGTTCAATTTTCTATAACGTACATGAAAAACTTTTCCCAAAAAGTCATAAAAGGGCCCAAATTCCTACAGTGGTGCCAATTCATAAGTTGATATTGAAAAATATTCCCCGTTCAATTTTCTATAACGTACATGAAAAACTTTTCCCAAAAAGTCATAAAAGGGCCCGATGAACAAATAATTTTTACTGATAATTCCTCCTCCCCTCTCTCCACCCTCCTTTAGAAATCCTTCTCTAGATTTACATTATAGAACAAAAAAAACTACAGAGATATACTTTGACATATTTGTTTCAACTCGGTTCGAGATCATCTATTCCCTCTTCATTACTCATTTCCCCCTCCATACTATTCGTGCAATCATCTGTACAACAATGATCACACAGCTTCGAACATTTCAGGGTTGCTGAAAAACCGTTTTTTATAATAAAAAACAAAAAACGGGTTTTTATTGTTTAAAAACAGATTTTTTGTTTTAAAACAAAAAACCTCCATGAAAAAAAGAACGTGTTTAAAACATTGTTTAAAAGTAGTTTTAAACAGTTTTAAATCTGTTTTTTTTTTTTTTTAGTATTCAACTATTCTAAATTTATAATGCTTATGCTCCTCACCGTAACTTCATAACTGAATAAGAAAAAATTAAAAACCATAATTATTTAATTTTCACTTGAGTCCTAAGCACTACGAGCATGGGGAATCCAGCAAGCATTCCCATTCGTTTAATAATATTATCGTCTAGCATCTGTCGTGCTGTATAGAAGATATAAACAAAGAACTGATTTTCGAAAGGGAATTTAAAAATTGGTATATTTTGACCTCCCCGTTTTGGGCTTACTAATGACTTTTTGAGAAAACTGTCTCACTCATTCTGTAGGAAATTTAATGGGGAACATTTTTTTATATAACTTATTTCGACGTAGAACACTTTTTTTCGAAGATATTAGCAAAAAACTGTTGAAAAACTGTTTTTTGCGGGGCTTTTGCCCCTCCTAGGGTTAGCTCACCCCCCTAGGGGTGACAACTTTTTATACCTTGTTAAGGACACCATGCTGCACATATAATGTGAAATCCAGTTCACTACCATTTTTTCCAGGTTCAATCCTTATTTCCCTGTACTAAACCACATTATGAAAAAAAAAAAAAGAAAATCCAGTAAGGGCTCCCTTTAATATTTTTTATTGAATTTTTTATAAATTTTCAATGTGCGAAAAAAATGGAAAAATTTGAACCGAATTTTTTCAAAAAATTTTCATACCTTTTTTCTAAAGAAATATTAAATATTAAAGTAATTTTTCAAAACAATATTATTAAATTCAAATATTTCTAAATAAAAATAAAAATATAAATAAAATAAAATAAATTAACGACCCAGATATTATTCGATAAAATTCTGATTTCCTACGAAGAACTTTGTTCCCCGAAATCTAAATTCTCTAGTTTGGCGTAATAGCCCTGGCAGCTAAAAACGCCTTAAACACAAAAAAAAAAAATAATAAAAAAAAAATAAATTTTAAAAAATTCAAATACAGGACCTATACAATCTGTGGAAATTTCAAAACGTTTCATCCACTCCATCCGAAGATACAGCGTACTGAATTATTTCGGAAAGAGTGGGTTGAAGGGGTCAACATTTTTGTAGTTTGCATCCAAAGCAACATTTTTGGTCACTTTCGACAAATTCGGGTCAAGAGCAGTTTTCATCATCTCATTAGGAAAGGTCTTTTTCAACAAAGAAAGTACAAAAATTTTACGTCTACTACGAACTTGAACTTACGATGACGATATTATAATTCAAGAGTACATTAATTAAGAACAAACACTATCAGTAAAAATGTCCAACACAAAACCTACTCACCCGCATATATGACTGAACTAGCTAACAATATGAAACCGCAAGCTGTATTCGCTACGCTTGTGGTTAGTTGTAGAGTTCCCAAAATTAGGCATAATATAAGTAACAACCATAATAAATGGGTCATGTGATTTTGATTTGTTCTTAAAAAATACCTTTGGTACAACATTTCAACCTGAAACAAAAAATCATTTTAAAAGGGCGATTACGTACAGCATCAAAATTAGCGAATAAAATCGTGACCCTGAAACTTAACTATAACATTGGGACGCCAACGAGCACCCCAAGTAGCCACGTTCGTGGTCTCTTCCACATCGCGTAAACATAATACTGTTCAAAAACCAATAAACAAAATCATCCGCTCGATCGAGCACGCTCTACTACCAGTTAAATAACGTATACGCGCCAGGCTGACTCTGTACAGAAATTTTATTTATTTTTCTTCTCTCAAATCTAATTACCTCGACGGCGGTCGAACAGTGCGCAATTTCCATACATTTCTGGCTCGATACACAGGCGAATCATTTATCTGTTTTTTTTTTTTAACTGAGGTTTTTTTCAACACGCTACCACATGGCCATCACTGTTATATTTTACGCGAAACGATGGAATTTACAACATGATATTTTTAGTCGACGCCATATTTTCGCTATAAAATATTTCGCATACGTTGCACGTACCTGTAAGTTTTTAAATCTATGCGATGAGCATAATCTCTTTCTCAGTCTACGTCCCCATCCTCGATTTCTGTACCTTTCTAAGGTAATTGTTTCCGGTTTCTTGTTATCTTTCGATATCAACACAGTCTCTTGAGTGGCCTGGCCACCACCTTCTGCACATTCGGCTGCATCTTCTTCGACGATTTCTTGTATACTCACCGCACCGCTCTGTAAATCCAATAAGGCGACGTTAAGTTTTTCCATAAAGGGATACGATGAAAAACCAAATAATTCGCCCTAACGAAGCATTTTTTTCGAGCCTAACAGACGCGAAAAATTCACAATTACGCTAACTTTACGCCTCCGCTATTAAATTGAATTAACCTCGATTTTAAATTACCTTATCGACGACTCGATTCGCGTTTGTGTTCGAAGAAAATGATAAAATAGAAAAAACTGCAACTCTTTCAATTCTCAACAATAAAAAGTTTCTTACGCGTCGACCATCTTCGCAACAGATAAAACAAACGTAAAATGAAAACTTTTAGAATTCTAGATTTTCCCGCAGAGAAATTTCCACGAAGAGACGCCGGCATTCGCATAATGTTTTCGAGGAAGAGGAAAAAAAACAAGAGGGAACCCCCATTAATAAAATAACGAAATTTAAAATCCGCTAAATAAACATCAACGTTAAGTAGTTACCCAACAAGTAACATTTTAGATTAAGTCAATTAAAAGACAAACGTACAATTAGTGCGACGTCTTTTGCGACCGATTTGAGCTTTTAATCCATTAAAAAAGTTAACGAACGTTCTGAGCAATCTATTAAAGGAATGTTATGTCGTCTCCTTTGTCAACTTATTCTAATACTTTTGTTGTAAGTAGCGAAATCCTATTTCGTTAGGCGACCTTTGCTGGATTAACGATTAGCAGATTTTTGCTCGCATTCTCTTACTGCAGTATTGAACATTTCTGTATCAATTATTAATCTTACTCTGTGCTTCACCTTTTAGTTCTACGAACAGGCGAAGATCAGCAACGAGAAAAATAAAAAGCAGAATTTTTCGGTAATTACTTTTCTAAATACGCGAGCTTTTGATACATTTTGAAGTATTCAAGGTCATATATGTAGTTCTGAATTCAAAAAATAAGCGGTTAGGGGCCAACATGAAAATTGGGGTCACGATAATACTAATTTTTCCAAAGTAATCTATGTAAGAGAACGCGCTAGTTGTAACTTCGATATAATATTTACACACTATCCAGTTAATGATAACGAGTTAGATACATCCAGTTTATATGATACTTACGTAAATGAGGAATTTGAATTGATAATAAATGTACTCTAATTGCAACTGTTGAATATATTACAATCTAAGCGATTTGAATTGATAATATTTAGTTGCAATAAGTTGACAGATGAATAAAATTAGAGATTTCTGGACACTGAAAATTTGCTGCAGAAACTTTGGACTCAAAATAGACAACACATTAAAATTTCGTCACAACTGAAGGATTTTTTCTACTCTAGACAGATTGGTAATTAATCGATTTACATATTTTTTAGATGAGTTTTCAATTAAAAAGAAGGCTCTTATATGCTACTTGCTTTGCAAAGGAGAGTTTGGGAAATTCATAAATTTGCATTCCAGTCCATTTGCAATCATATGGTAAATGCCCAACTTTCAAACTACATAATGCCTCAAAATTTTCGTTTTTGGTCTCATATATGAAAAAAAAGTAAGCAGCCATGCCGCATTACCGAAGCTGAGTTTTCAACTGGGGCTTGTTCAAGGTTTGAAAACAAAGTTGGTAACCCTTCATGTCTCAGGTCACATACAATACCAAGTCTGAAAATTTGTACCCTATCCTTTCTACAACCACTTAAAAAGTTGAATTTATAACAACTGCAATATTTCTTGCCATGCAATATGAACACATATTTTTCAAATTACGACAACTTGAGGTTCCTCAAATTACCCTCAAGTTTTTACAGTTCCTTATTTTGGATCCATTTTGACCCAAATTTAGGAAGTCATATTGAGGTCATCAAAAGGCACGAGTAGGGGGGAGGGGAAAAGGGGATTTTTCCCCGAGTCCGAGTTTTTTTTTCAGAGTCCACGACTTGACGCATCAGCATTGAAAATTTGCCTTTACCTCCACGACTTTTTTTTTCGTGCTCTTACGACTTCTCCTCCAGTCCTGGGCCCGGATTTCTGAACGGCGCTGCCTTTAGCCCCAGCACATTTTCAGGTTGATGACCCCCACTTCTCCCCCCCCCCAACAAATAAGCATGAAAGTAAATTAGGGATAGAGTACATATGAATTCATATTGATTACATTTTCACTCATCTGAGGCTCCACAAGCTCTACTCAAATTTTGACGTTCCGCCATTTTGGATCCATGTGGATCCAAATTCAAGAGATCATACTCTGCTCATCAAATAACTTTACATACAAAGTTTGACCTTTCTAGATAGATTTGGTGATGACATATGGAAGATTCAAGAAGTTTCATGACTCAAAACTTCCTCAAAAAGCAGTTTTTTTCTTCAACTCTTCTTCAAATGCAGTTAGGAAGCTAAAATTTGTATATGTTGGCATCCGTGATTTATTCTTTCATATGAGATCAAAAACAAAAAATCTGAGCAGTTTATGCTTTCTCCGGTCTGCCTTAAAATTTGAGTGATTCTTCATTTTGACATGTATTGAAAAAACAACAAAGAAACTTTTTTGAATTTTCAAGTACACTCTCTCGCCAAGTTTTAAGCGAATTTCATGGAGAAATAAATTTTAAAGTTGGATATTCGCCAGATGATTACAAATGATCTGAAACGAAATGATTTGAAGACCCCATTCTCCCCTGATCCCCCTTCCCAAATCAGGTAGACTGTGATAGCTGTCGTTTGTAAGTTGAAAACTTAGTTAATAAAAAGTTACGGACACCAACATGGGATTTTGGAGTACATGGATATAGCCTGTGAGCTAGAGAAGTTCACTTGACAAAATTACCTACAAATATGAACAAGTCTCAAAAATTCGGCTCTAGAGAAGTAGCATGGCTGCTTACCGTTTTTTTTTTTTTGGTATGTATTAGATCTATATGGAGTATTCTATGCGCAGAAAAAATCAGCACTCTTCAAAATAACATTTTCAAACTACATTAATTTTTTAATGACAGTAATCATCTGATGAAATTAATATAAAACTGGATTTTTCAAAGAAACGTTAGACCCAACATAGTATATAATATACATAAAATTTCATTTCGGATCCATCTTCGTCAAAATTTGCAAAAATGTGGAATAGGTAATGGATATAATATGTTTTCAAAAAATTACTACAGATGATACAATTCATGTTTTACTCATCTGTATGCTACATATTTAGGTCAATACGAAACCATAATCAAGGAGTGGAAAATTCTCCGTGTTCCAATTAGGATAACAGTGGTAACTCCTCAGTTTTAGTAATAGTGCGGTTTCAAAAACTTGGATTAGAGAAATTTCTAGGAGGAATTCATCAACCATACAAATATTGGCATAAAACTGCTACGAACTAGATTTACTCTCAACTTATGCAATGGCTTTAAAAATTTGAAAAATTTGTCTTTTCAGGAATGAGCTTTCATTCTTTAAAGTAGTTTATTCATTTAAAATCTACAAAGAGCGGCTCGCTATGCCGCCTTTAGAATAAGCTGGATTTCAAGTCATTTCGAAAAACAGAGAAACAAAATAATTGCCAAATAACCTTCCAAAAACAAAAAAAATTCAATCTTCATCTTTCGAGATGAAGTCAACATTTTCAAATTAGAAAAAATTTTTTGCACTCCAAAATTTTTTGGTCGAAATATCGCGGGAAAATTTCGGCGACGAATTCTTCAAAACTCGAGGAACTTAATTTTTCTGAATTTTTTTGAAAAAATAAAATCTTGCATATTTTTAAAAGATAAATAATAAATGGATAATTTTAAGTTGAAGGGATAGCGTAGACTTGATTTGAGATGATTAAAACAGAGAAGACAAAATATGCCTCATTTTTATCGGAGGACAATTTTCAATGACATAATTTACATGTTTTCACACGATATAACTCACGCTTTGAGAGTCCCTATTTTCGTAAATACATAAAATTCGGTACCTTTCAACAAACAAACAAAAAAAAAAAAATTCAAGAAAGGTAAATGCATCGAAATTCAAGAAAAAAATGATTTCTTCATCTATCAGAGAACAAAGTATACGTTTTAAATGCAGAAAAAATACAAATTGCCAAAAAATAGATTTTTCTAAATTATACAATTTTACAACAACTTCAGCTTCATTTTGGCAAGTATTCCCTTCAATTTTGAGGCCTTCTTTTTTTCCATATTATCAAAGGATTATTTAACAATCATTCTGTACACAAACAGAGAAGAAATAGGCACTGGGCATTCTTCTGAGACGGGGGGAAGGGGTTTCAATGCTTACATGCAATAATGAAATACTAAATCATAATTATGCAAGCATACTACTGCCCTCTCGTAAATTTTGTACCCCCACTCCTCTAAAAAAAACTCGTTACCATCCTTCGAAACAAAAGAAAAAAAAACTTGGTTGCAATTTCAAATTTTACCACGTCTCGAAAATTTCATGATATCTGGTATCATGCGTACTAAAGGTACATGCATAGGAAAATAAAGATCTAAATGTGGGTTGATCAACTCTTCATTCCCCAAACTTAGTTCAAACAATGAAATTTCAAGTTGGTGCCCGCATAAATTCGATTCCTATTTTTAAAGAAATTCTATACCAAAGCATTTCTTTAAAACGTACACTAACGTTCGAACACCCACGCTCAGTCCTCGAGAACAGCACAAAGGCGCAGCTAGAGTAATACAACTTCCAACATTATTCTAAAATTGAAGACTACAATTTAAAACTTTTTTAAGAGAGAAAAAATCAAAAGCTAAACAAAAAGAAACCCAGATAAATCGAAAAAAGTGATGCGTTAACGAATGAATTCAACGATACTAACATCAGAAGATTTCCGAATCGTATTAAACGCTATAAAATTCCGCGCGTTGCTTTTCCAATTTCCGAACTTTCACGATTATTTAAAAATTAAATCGACTTTACAAACCGAAGCGACAATCTCTTCTTTGATAAAAATTACACTTATTTACCGGATACGAAATTTGTGGACGATGATTTCTGTGAAAAAATAAAATTTATTGTAGACAGTCATTCTTGGAAAAATTATTCTGGTAGAAATTCGCTTAACAGTTGAATAAGCAATTCTGATGAGAAATACGATATATAAAGAGAAAATTACATTTGAAGGAAGAAAAACATTCGCAAAATTAATTTAGAGAAAAAAATTCCTTCAATTTTCAATCATCGAAGATGATTTTTCAAGGCTGAAAGAATACCGATGATGACTGAAATTTTTATTTATTTTTTAAATGCGAACACACAAAAAAAAACTGATAAAGTATTATACGAAAAATTTACCCTTCTCCCTATCCAAATACCAATGCGTACGACGTTACGTTATCGAAATCGATTAAAATGTTTTAAATTAGCGAGGAATCGTTACAATAAATAGTTCAGCTAGTTTCGGACTTCTCTTCCCGTCTTTTAAATATCAAAATATACATGGGGGAAGGGGAAATAATTTCGAAATCGATCGAAAATACGTCCGTTTCAAAGAATATCGTGAGAGTAAATAATGTTAAAGTTTTTTAATGTCAAGTTTCATATTCATTTATTTGTAGTATGTTTTCATCAAGAATAGATAATCCATCCTGAAGATGCTTTTCTTAGTCTCTTTTGGTTGTAGTGTGTTTTCTGATAAAAATATTGAGTTTTTCCTTCACTCAGCAACATTTGTTGTTTTTCAATTATTTTTATGATTTCGCCCAATTTTTTGGAAATTTTCACCTTCTAATCTCCTCACCCCATATCAATTTCGACAACTAATTTTTTTGTGTTGAGGTTCTCAGATGATGAAGTTTTTATCGAACTTTGTCTGGTTGAAATTGATGATTCAAAGTCCGAAAGGTTCCCTTGTAAGAATTACCCGTGGCCATTTTATGGCCAAAAACTGTAAATACAGTTCACAGAAGGAGAATTAAATGAATCAACTTAATTAATTTGATATTGAATGTATGTGAAAACATATCCTTGATAATTAAATCCATTATTTTAGGAATTAAAGACACTGGATTTCATTCCTCAACGTTATATCAAGTATTAGCATAGTTGATTAAGGTTCCTGGGCCGTTGTAACGAAATAATAATAATAATAATAATAATAATAATAATAAGAAGAAGAAGAAGAAGAAGAAGATGAAGAAATGTATTTAGGTTTGTAGAAAAATATAATAATGTGACTCGGCACCTGTTTTCAAATAAGATAAGCTGTAACAGTAATCATGCTCGTTAAAAAATTTTTTCAGCTCAACCAACGCATAGAAAAAAAAATACACTGAACCAACAAAAAATTAAATTTCAAGATGGTAATTTTAAGTAATAACCTTTCTGTTTCTTCTTCCAAATGCATTTTAAAAAATAATAACCAAAATGCCAACTATTTATGTTAACGAGAAAAATCTGCTAATCGTAATCTATACACTCCACCATGTACGATTCGAAAGTACAGCCTTCATTTGCAAAAATCATAACGCCTAAAATTACCCATAAATCTCAAACTCACCCCAAGTAACGACGGCGACGTATTCACCGACGTCGTTCGATCCGTTTTAAAATGCTCGATGACCTCCCAGTTGCTCTTACGGACCGGCGGCGTGGGTACGGAATCCGAGTGCAGCAAAGTGGCGTGCGTAGGTGTCTGCGGTTCACCACGAATATGTTGGCGTAAGCTCGCGCATCTTCTAGACCAGCCCTGCAAATACAAATGGAATTATTTACTCGACCAGTCTGAATTTCTTTCATTTTAATAACATGTACAAACAAAAAATTGGAGAAATGTATGTCTACATGATGATTCAAAATGAATTACCAGCCTTTCATCAGTATGTGTTGCTTCTCTCAAGATGAACAAAAAAGCTCATGTACATAAATATGCAATGCACGCAATTATACCAAAAAATGTTTGAAAACAGTTTCAATTTTTTGGAAATTTGAATATAAAAAATCATTTTACTCGCTATTAACACTATATTTAAGTAAATTTAACGATTTTGCCTATTTTCAAAATTGAAGGGGATGAGAAATTTCAAGCATATAAAACATTCATAGTTCCTTCAATATTATGTATCTTGAGCAAACATTTTATACGACTATTTTTATTGTAAATTGAGATCAATTATCGAAGAATGAAGTTACCTTATCTTCCTTTACAAGCATTACAATCAGTACATAATTATATTCATTTATTGATAAAAAAAAAAATCTTCAAATATAATTATGGACAAATTTGAGAACACCAGAATTTTGTAATTATGAAGAAACTAGGAATCCCTGAAATCTCATTTGTAACAAAAATCATAAATCCTTGAAATTATTACATAATACGTATCCATAATTTATTCAACGACTAAAATATTATTACGAACAAAACAAAAAATTGCACAACACTATACTTGACTTTTCAACGTTCAACATTGAATATCTCGATTTCGCAAATTCGTACAAAAATTTTCTGTATATCATTGTAATCCTCATTAAATTTGCTAACTTTGTTACACATGCGCTTTTCTTTATAAAACCCAAATATAATCTGTAAAATGATCTCAAAAGTTCAATATCGTAATATAAAATTATTAATTTTCAACTTTAAGAACCTCTATTGTGGAAAGAATGGGAGTAGTGGTGAATTTGCTACACTATCTTAAGAGTACAACTGCTTAGAAATAATCTGAGACTTCATTCGACCTTCTACCTCCTCCCCTTCAAGGGGGAGGGGGATGTATGAACCAAAATATGAGAAAAAATAAAGTATTGCTTTTCAACCACTTTGAAAATCACTGAAACGGTTCTTAAAAATAGGAAGTCAGTTTAAAACTGGATAAAGTACTCCATCGAGCCAATATTATAAGATTTGCATATCTTTTGATTACAATGCTCATCCAGTTTTTTGAAAGATAGACCTAAGTTCTAGACTAACAGAGAGGGATACAAATTTGAATTTTTTCATCATTTGATTTCGTATTATTATTGCACTCGTTATATGTAATAAAAATGGTGAAGTAACATTTTTGCCTATTTGCAATATTGAAGGAGATATGAGTTTTTATTTCTTGAAATTGGCAACACTGTTAAATGATCTTTCTTGATATTGACGGCAAATAAGGTGATTTTCCAGGTCCATTTTTGTACAACATTTTTTGATGTACCTATCTTTTTTCCTATTATGAACCGATAGACCATAACACAGATTAACCATACATAGATAGACCATCGTACATTAAATTTTTATCACTCTAAAACTGGAGCTGGAATCGTTTTTTGCTAATGTCATAGGAACAATTCAAGATAGAGGGTTCTCAAATAACTCATTTTGAAGATATTTAAAAGAAAAATGATTTAATTTTTCTAAAGTTACATTGTCGATTTACTTTTGGAATAAATTCATAAAAGCGATTTTTTTATATACTATGAATTTTTTCAAAAAATAAATCAAAGACAATTGTTTTTTAATAGTGAATCACATTTAGAATTTCATGCTCATTTGAATGAGCTATTCGTCAACATTCTATCAATATTTTTTCTTGAGATATTTGTAAAAAACCAAGCAAAAAGTTGAATTTATTTTTAGTACTGGAGCTCATTCACAGAGGGCGCTCTAAAAAATGAATTAGTTTTATTGAAATAACTCGAGACTCACATCGATGACAATAATTTTTTAAAACTGAATCATGTATAAAATATCAAGCTCTTTCGAATGAGCTTTTTCCGAACACTCCAACTCAATTTTTATCTTAGATACTAATTAAAAAAAAACTTTTTGGCTCCTTTTTCAACATTTATTGGGACTTAGGGTAGGTATGGAGCGCTAGTGTGCAGGTGAATAAGGAGGAATCCTTATCAGTATTGAAAAGGTGCAAAACAATGTTTATTTACGTAAAATTTGTTACTGCCAAGTGCTAATGAGTGTACTGATACTATTGATCATTATAAACTCTAGTTTGATTAAATAAGATCAAGAAAAAGGTACTAACATAAATTCAATAATTTCAACATTTTTGTTATCAGCAGTTATCAAATCAGATTTCGTTTATTTTGCACCTTTTCAGCGATGTTTGATTTGGCCGCTAGAGCGCGACTACTTTGAGGGCTTAGTCCCAATTGAGTGATAAATTCGTATGTACCGCTGGTCTATCTATATATGGTTAATCTATGGCCATGCAGATACATTAACTTTTTCATTTGCCTCGAGCAATACGCACTGATGAAGAGTTGATAATTTATCATGAATCACACTATAGACCATTTCGGATTTAATTACATGTACTTCTAATGATGAAACAGATTCGTTTAATTTTTCATTATAAAAGAACTGATAGGAATTTTACATTAAAGTAACCAGCGCATCTGGTGGCGAATCTGACAACTAAAAAAAAACAGTGATTAAAAAATTAATTCTTTGTAAGAAAGTATTGAGAGATTTTTTTCATTTGAATTTCGCTCAAAAACTACTCAAAATTTGGAATTTTTATAATGACTTTTTTGAAGAGAAGAGTTTGTTCTTTAGAAAAGGTTCTTATAGAAATTTGCGAATTCTGCGTAGTTTATGAAGAAAATTCAAATTAAAAGTAGTCTCAATACATTTTTAAAGGGAAATAATTTTTTCATCATTGTTTTCGTCCACTTTTTCTCTCACAATTCCTCCTAATCAACTGATGCAGTAACAGCGCACTTTAGTGATCCCGTAAAATTCTAGCCAAGAGGTAAGAACCTAAGTCCCATTTATGAAGACTACTACTGTTAAAAGCAAATCGCGAATAAACAGTCATCAGTGAAAAGTTCATGAAAGATTACCCCTGATGCCATTACTCCTTAAATATTATTTCAACTTCGCTCCAAGTCCTTTAAAGTTATTCTACGAGTATATAGAATAATTAAACGCCGCGTAAAGCAAACCTATTTCATCTACAATCAAAAATTTCACATCATTTCCGTGACCTGAGCGGATAGGCGGGAATTTCGGTAGGATGACGACGACGTTGGTATGTAATTACAAAACGTTAATTCGAAAACAAATATAAATGTTCTTACAAAAGAAGACAAACTACGTGGCGTTTTATTTGCGTACACGCTCGACACTATTACAACGTCGAACCGAGTGCGAAAGTTTCCAAAAGTCGCAGTATAAGGATGAAATTACAAGTTTTAATTAAAGCCCTTTTACACAAACCTTACCAACACGCGCATAAATTTACACCTGACTGAAATTCCAGCAGCATTTCAGCAATTACAGTGTAGCTCTATACTTCCACCGTGCGCCTTTTCTTTATACTTAGTCGTCCGCAATGGCGCGCTTGTCACTCAAAACCCTCTCTCTTCGCTTCCTGCGTTCAATTTTTAATCAACGCCGAAACACAATTAACTTTTAATGAGTATTAATCCGCTTGATTATAAATTCGCGTTTCGCTTTGATACACTAGACTGAGGAAACCGCCCTACGCGACACGCAAAAACAATATTAACATTCCGAGACCTCTCAATCCATCCGGATGCATCGACAATCGACACCCCTTCATAAAAAATCTCAACATCGCTGTCTGGCTAATCCGCGATGATTAATGACACGAAGATGCGAATATCGCGCGTAATTACAACGCAGCTTATTTTTTGACAATTTTCGCTACGACATGACAAAAATATTTCGCCATCGATCGACGAGGAAATTGAATATCGATTTTCTCCTCGTAACAATCTGTTTTTCCTTTTACAAAGAAAGAACTCGAGAACGCCGAGTCGTGTAGCGTTTAACATTTTGAAAACGCGTCGCTTCACCGACGCCTCCTATATTCAAAGCGAAATGCCAAGCCGTCGCACAAAGCCATTTCGATTAACGTCATAATTTTCGATACCCCGGTTCGAAATTTTATTTCATTCTGCGCCGATTGTCGCCCAACGTAAAAGTTACCAACTTTTCAAGGACGTAGAGGATAAATTCGCTGGGAAGTGTTTTCGATTTTTGGCATCTTCGTTTTTCAACTTGGTACTTTTTTTCTTGTAGTTTGCTAATTCACGGAGATGTAAACACGTTATAAATTTTTTTTTTGTTTAATTCAATAATTAAACTTATAAGCTCTTAAAAACATTTTAATTTCTTAATTTCAAAAGGAAAACTTTGAGTTTTCACTTGAATAAATAAACTTCAATCTAATCACTCAACATTTCAATATTTCTCTTTTAAGCCAACGAACAAATATTTCTAGTTAAATGATGAGACAGGGTGTAAAACATCATGCCTTCAGTATGAGTCGATTTTCGTTGAATTTAAGCTATTTAAAACCTATCACGTTTTCTTCAAGTCTTGGTGAATCAATGATTTTGAAACTATTTCCAACTGATTGAACTGAACTCAATACTGCTACATAAACTGATCCCATAGCCTATTTTGAGCTTTTAGAACATTTGACCATTTAACAAGGAGATATAGAGAGCCTGAGAAATTTTATGACCAATGCTCTATCCAAAAGTCATTTTCGCTCCAACTTGCTTCCACACCAAAACAGTTGATATCGCTACACGCTAATTAAAGTACGCTCACTTCCTCGTATAAATCAAAAATAGTCGACTTTTCGTTTACTACAACTATAATATTCTGAATCTTTATTCCCAACAGACATCATCACTTATGAAGTTAAATTAAAAATCTGTTATATTTCTATGCTTCAGTAATCAATCTCTTGAGTTCATTATCGAAGCTTATTAAGCTTTCTTCGAATTTTCATCATACTCCATTATGATCCATTTTAAACCAAATTCAAAGAGTCGAATTGTGGTTCCCAACCAACTCCACAAACAAATTCTGAGCTCTTTGACTAGATTTGACGAGGATTTAAGAAGTATTAACAGATCTATGTGATGTCTTCATGGCACAATACATGACCAAAAATTTCAAAGTTTCGGCTTCCAGGAACCAGAAAACCTCCATTTTGAGTAAAAAAATCTGCAATAAGGGGATTAAGAAGGCAGCAAAACATCCCAGACAACATCTCCAAAAAAGACTACAATTTCAAAATTTAGTTTTCAATAAAAAAAATAAAAATAAAAATTTCATAATACCATAGATTAACCATACCTAGATAGTTCATCGCTATATAAAAATTTATCACTCATGAGAAACTCAAAGCATAGTTTTATACTTTTAGTATAGATAGGGTTTATCATATTACCTCTAGCGCTATCTTTGAACGAGTTCAATAACTAACTCATTTCTGGCTCCTTCTCAACAAAATTATGAGCGATACATTTTTGTACAGCCGGCAGTGAGCTATCTAAATATGGTTAATCTATGATAATATTTTTTTTTTCATTCTGCCTCCAGCATTTATAGTGTCTATTGCACCGAAATGGCTTAAAAACACTAGCTCGAAATAACTGTTTATATTTTTTGGAGTTTTAAGAATAATTTTCAAGAATTTCAAAACCTTTAAAAATCATTTCTTCAATTTATTTTAATTTAAAAAAGTTTTCGTGATTTTTAAAAATTTGAAAAATAATTTTTCAATTGAGTGTACTTGAAAAAAAAAGTTCACATACAACAATGTAAAAATTTTTGAGCTCTACAAAAAAAAAAAAATCAATTTTTTTTTTTTTCAAAATGTGTAAGACTTCTACAAATTTAAAGAATGCATATTTAATACACATAATTTGAAAAAATATTTTGTTGGTCTAAAAATTCAGAAAAAATCTATAAAGTTAAAAATGTTATCATTGAATTTACTCATATCGTTCAATTTGCCTCACGGGGCAAAATCCTTGATGTGGTCTTGATTTCGAAAAAGATTTATAATGAAATTCAAATTAACAACCTCTGAGCAGATTTTGAATGATATTAATACAGAACTGGTTGCATTACGAAGTGAGGAAAAATGCAAAATATGTGAAAAAAATTGAGCTCTGAATGATCAACTACAAATGTTTTAAAATAGAAACATTAAGAGATCCTACCCCCTTCTCTTCGAGTTTTTTTTCTCAAATCAAATAATCTGTAACATCAATACTTTCATTAAGAACTCAACTATGAAATCAAACGACTAAATTTTCAAAAGAATCATGTTTTTTGGCGAAAAAAAAATTATACCATGTAGTAATAATAGAAAAAAATAAATGAATCACAAAAATCGTAAATATCGAAAAACAGGGAAACAAAGGCAACAATGAAAGCAACGTAGAGGCAGCACGAAACAGTTACTGTGTATGTCCCTGGTAATTAAAATTTATTTATGATCCTTCCTAAATATATGAACTTTCACATTTAAATTTCGAATTTTCCCAGCTAAAAAGTGGAATTACGTTGCTGTTATATATTTCAATTGTAGTATACGTGAATGCAATTTGTTACGAGAGGATATAATGAAATTATTTGCGGGACTCGGTCGAATGTTTTATCGTCTTAATATTCACAATAATCATAAAAACATCATTGATGAAATCACTAAATATTAAAATAAGTATAACTCATTTCTTTAACTAGGATGGATATTTTATTAGATTTTGAGACTTAAAAATATATATATAATTACTTTGGTACATTTTTCCATTTTTACGATGAATTTTTCAATGTAAATAATTCATTCAATTACGACTTATATAGATTAAATAAAAATTTATAAAATTACATAATATTTTTAAATTACGTAAAAATTTAAAAAGATTAATTCATATAAATAAAGATGAATAAATTGTAGAAAAATCAATTTAATATATTACTACAAAAAAAATTTCTCAAAATTTCCAAATGTTTATTAACTTAAATTTTTTTTAGATTTTTTTTTTCGAAATTAAAAATTAATTTATCAAGAAATACACATAAAATATATTCGGTTTACTATAACCTCCACCATTACGCATTACATTAATTTTTCAAAATGTTAAATTTATTATTCATAAATACAGCAAAACTGCAACCTTCCTCGTGATTTAACCTTTTTAGACTTGAAACAAATAATACTATAAATTTTAATCTTCTACTGTAGTTCCTAAAGTAATAATAGTAAAAGTTTCTGATTGGTGGTACAGTTGTAGGATTATTTATAAATAGTTGCAGACATCGGTCGATTGCTTCTTCCTCGCACTTAACTATAACACCGTTCGATAGGCTTTTCTCGCGGATTTCGTTTGAATATTTCATCATTTTCTAAATAAGCGCGAGACCACGAGTATACGTATCTTAAGCTATATGGATGGAAGTTGGAAAATTTCGTTCGCATTAAAAGGATTTTAGACAAGGAATACTTTTAAAAGATAATGAAACTTCTAGTTTTAGTATTAAGTATGTATATAGGCTCAATAGGATGGATCGAAAATGGCAAAAAATCGCTTATTAATTTTTTTTTTCAAAATAAATATTAAAAAAAATCACTTTCTAAAACTTCAAAGATGTACAGAAATTTTTATAAAAAAAATTTTATCTTCTCTGAAATGTCGAGAATTTAAAGTCTATCGTGACTTCTAAATGAGGAAAATCAATTTTTTTTTCTTATTTCACCGTTGAAACTTCGAAAAATTTTGTAAACCATTTTTTTAAATTTTATTTTTAGGCCTTTAAACATTTGGCAACAAAAAGATTCAAAGCAATTTTTTTTTTCAAATTCATTTTCAGAATAAAATCTATCCCTTCCACATCTTCTATAATTTTTTTATTCATAATACTTTATGTATGCTTCACATTTTGGCACAAAACCTACAAAATTTCTATCATTCATACTTCACGAAATATAAATTTTTGAAACTGGACCATGTTTTCAATTATTTTTTTCCAACTTAGTTTATTTCAGCCCCTTCATTTATGAGGTAGGCAGACCATCATACATGTATGCAACTTGAACTGCTCTGTATGTGTTTTGCCGGAAGTACGTCCGTAATAGAACACGTTGCATAGGGCAATCTCAAAAGATGAAGTGGCTCTAATAACATAAAGTTGGTAAAACTATGATTTTTTTGAAATTTTTTGAAAAAATAAAATCAATATTTCCGATTGAAAAGCTTCACTACAATTATTTGAAAACTGGAAAATACAAACTAAATTGATTATAAGCGCGCGAGTGTCTTTTGTAAAAATTGATCAGTTACATTAAAACCTAACAGAATTCAGAGAATTATTTTCAAGATCAGACCACATGAACTTATAAGTAGTTTTGTTGAACCTCCTCAAATTTCAAAAATGGATGAGTTTTGTTTTTTAATAAATTTAGAAAAAAGTATAATTCTAATGTTGTTAATTTTTTGTTGAAAAAAAATTACTACAACAAAACTCAAAATATTTTATCGACTTTAAGGCATTAAGTCCCTACAATTTTGAGATTAGTCCATGTGTATATTTGTACATAGAATGTTTATTATTTTTATCGGATATATCATTATATACTAGTTTTCCGGACGAAGTTTGGACACCAATAGCTTGTGTTATACAACTGAATTTTTTTCTACTACATAGTCGAACTACACAGTTCCATCGTAAGCTTAGGCATTTCGCAGTACCAAATCAAAAGTACGTGAATACTAATCCCTACTCAGGAAGCGAAAACGTTCAATTACGTTAATGTCAAATAATCGCTCGATAAATCATTTAGCCCGCAAAAAGCGCCAATCGAATTCTAAAATTTTCTATCACGAATTTGCGACTCGCTTCAATTCACCGGAGAGTGTTTTAATACCGACGCTTCGGAATTCCACTAAAAAGGTGACTTTTTTCGCACATATTTATAAACTAGTCACATAAAGTATCGCTTCGTAATCCCGAAGAAACTTTCCATCAATATAAAATTATAGGTATACCCAATATCGTTGAAATTACAAGCCCGAAGAAAATAGAAAGAAAGACCGAAAAATGAGAGCGAAAACCAAACGAAACTTTTCGAATACTGATGCCAATACCAGCCATTCATTCGCGATGGATAAAAATTCCCCCACAACAGGAAACCGCGGTATTGGCGTGACCTCGCGCTAATCATTATAATTGAAAATAAAGCTCAATTCGATTCGGCCAAATGGTTACGTTATGATAACGCTAAAGCGCCTTTTTATTCCATCGACGATTATAATTCCAACGGTGTTTTTAGAGGAAAAAGTTTTTTTTTTCATTTAATTTTTGCCAGCAAAGAACGAATTATTTTTTACGCAGGTTCGTACATGTGTACAATCGTAGATACATACGCCCTTTTAAAAAATGTAGGTATTTTATAAATGTCGGTTATAATACCTACCATATTTAATACATTCATTTTGACAAAGATGAGAAGTTTTTTTTTGACTCGTGTATACGTAATAATGCGACTTAAACGAATTAAATACTAACTTCAACGGTGAAATTACCAGCTCTGAACTTATTTCGTCAGTAGGCTTTTCATTAAATGCAAAAAAATGTGGAATAAAACTCAGTCTTTTTTAAGATGCTCTAAAAACGATGATAATTAACTCGATAAATTTTTTAGAGCGACTTTTTTTCTCATTTATAATTTTTTACTCAAAATTAAATGAGACTATTATAATTGGATGTTTTAGACACATATTCATTCAACATGAATCTACTCATTATATTATTTCGATTCGCAGTAGAAGTGAAGAATGAGGGAGTACGTGAGAAAAAAAAATTCGGATCTAATAAAATTACAATTTCTTTAATACCTCAAAGATCTCAAATCTATCTCAAATATTTATAAATTTCAGTGACCTACAAAAAACTACAAACATTTCCATAGTTTCCCAATTTTAGGTGGAAACATTAAAAAACGTAGACTTCAAATATAACGGTCGTATTTAGTTAACGTTTCAGCCATACAAAAGGCGCAAGCAACGTTCGAATGTTAAATTTTCAATACATCATCCCAGAGCAAACAACCATACTGTCGACTTATGGAAAAGTGCGATTCCCCAAACACCCGGAAAACCGCTCGAACGTAACTACGAAAGTGAAAATACGAAAAGTAAGGATTACAAAAGACCCAAATCCCATCGACTGTCTATGTCGATAAGTATTATCGAAGCAAACCCCATTGTTTTCAGAACCGCGGAAAAAATATCATTTCGCCGATGATTAATAATAAAAATTTCAACGTTTCTTGTTTCGTAACTCGTTTTATACATAAAGAGAGTTGCAAAATTAAGGATACACTTCGCTGTTATGTTTACTTGGCTTTTTTCGATGCATGATTGTTGATCTTTTTGCTAACCAGAGAAGTAATTTGAGAGTTAGACATCGGTATTGTACAGATTAGATATAGCAAAGAAATGTTTAGAGAACGATGAGGGTTCATAAAATTACATTGGTAAAAATGGGCGTTCTTTAATTTATTCAAAACCCCCTCACCTTCATTACACACACACACACACACCCTTGTTTGCAATATATACTTTTTGAGGACGCAAAAATTTCAACGACGTTTTGAGGACATTTGCAACTACCCTTTCTAATAGGTTTAGGAAGTTGCTCGTCAGCTTTATCCCACACCTTCGAGTAGCTGAACATTTCCGCTTCACCAGATTTGCTTTACACACACTTTTCTTCGTAAACTTTTCAGGTGTCTTATGAGGACATTTTCTTGTGTATGTCGTGTGTACATTCTGTATGTATCACTGACGTTTTGGGGACTTTTCATGTGTGTATGTAAACTTTTCACTTACGTTTTGAGTACTTTTTTTGTGTGTATAATAAGTTTAATGTTTACCTTTTGAGGACTTTAAATGCGACGTTGCCACTATTTTATACTAATAATTATTTGATGAAATAGCGAGTACTAAGGTCTTTGAACAGGTAAGTAAAATAATTTTTTTTTATAACTTACTAATTTATTTATAAGCAGTAGTAGAAGACTTGATAGTGCATAAATACGATTATAATGTGCGACTTACTGATTTTTACACCCCTCAGTACCAAATTCTCTTTACCGAAAAAGAAAACTTGAACTATATTAATTTCTTTCGTTGCTTTTTGTTTGATTAAAAAAGAAAAACTCAATTATTTCATTTCCTAAGCATTCTAAAAGTTAATTATCAAAATTATGTACTTTATTTAACTTTTTATTAAAATTACTCTAATTTACTCGGCAACTTTAATTCTTGATAAAATTAATTTATATCAGTTGATATAGATAAAGTGAAACTTTAAAAATTTATTATTCCATTTTATAATACTTTTCATAATTTACTATTTAGTGGTGGCATTGGCAGAACACTAAAATGAGTTTCAATGGTAGAAAACTGCGATAAAAGTTGATAAAATGCGTCTAAACGCAACATGTCCGCATTTGTTTTAGACCAAACGCATCAATAAAACTGTATTTTCAAATAAAATTTATTGAATGAAAGTATATACGTATGGATAAAAAACAAAATGCTGTGTCAGCGAACGAACGCATAAAAAAAATAATGCTGTATCTAACATACGGATAAAGAAGCAGGGTGCCTACCAAAATTTATTTCGCGACCTTTTTTTTCATTAACCCCAACCCCCCTCCTCCAAATTTCTCAAAATCGGATTTTCCAACAAAGTTCACACTTTTTCATTCTTTTTTAAAGAAGTTTTGAAATGGACAATTTTTGATTTTATTTACGGATTATTACTGATTATTACCACAACTGAATAAAGTACAGTGTTACAACTGAATACAACACGAAAAGTTTTTAAAATTAAAAGTTGGGACTATTTTTAGGGACTTTTTGGGGATTTTTAGTAAAAATCAAAATTGCAACTTTTTTGCGACTTTAGCGACCTGGTAGACACCCTGAAAACTTATGCTGTATCAGCTAACTTACAGATAAAAAACGAAATGCTCTATGAGCTAACTAAAAAAAAAAAAAAACAATTCTTTCGAGTGAAATAATCCTTTGCAACCAAATCTTTTTAAAAATTAATTTGCCAACTAACTTATAAGAATGGTGCAAAGCGAAAAAACTCAAAATTTATTTTGGAAACGTATTCCTAACTTTGTCCTTAACGTTGCACCAAGTCCTATTTTGTAAGATGCTGGCGTTTTCTGCAATGAACTTTTCTACTAACGCTTTTGGTGGTAAGTATATTTGCCTGTTTTTAATATGTAAACCAAACCATGTGTTAATGATTTCATTTTCAGCATCGCTCCAAGGGCGTTTAATCGTAACTCTCCTATAAGACGATGATGCGGATGTTTTCTTCACTTTTTTTCGTGGTTTTGTTGATCACGTGGTGTAAAGTGTATAAATTATTATTGTACTCAAAACGTGGGCGAAAAGTTTATCTTAATGTTAAATGTACTCAAAACGTTGGTGATGAGTTTATACACATGATGAGTTTATACACACGCTGAGTTTAAACGCACGCCATGATAATTGCAAAACGCTGTCTAGACACATCCCCCCTCCACTAGAAAGGCTATCACGTGTTGTAATGTGTGTAAACCATTATTGTACTCAAAACGTATGCGAAAAGTTTTTCTTAATGTTAAATGTACTCAAAACGTCGGTAATAAGTTTAAACACACATTATAGTTAGTACTCAAAAAGTACACGAAAAGTTTACCTTGATGTTATTTGTATATAAATACATTAAAAACGTTTTGGGTACTTTTAAGTGTGTGTATTTAAACTTTTCACTAACGTTTTGGGTACTATTGGGTGTGTGTACAGGACACACACGTAAATGTCCTCAAAACGTTAACGAGGATTTTATGGAAAGACTTGAAGGAGTAGTGGCAACGTCGCATTGGAATGTACCCAAAAAGAATATTTGCCAACTAAATTATGAAAGTCCTCAGAAAGTAATGGAAAAGTATGCAAGGTGTCTGGTAGGGTGTAACAATTTGTGTATACCTTACACAAAAAAAAAAGTTGCACGAGACCGACGTTTTGGGGACTGAGCCCGAAATCGATTTTTCTGAAATTTTTCATGAACAGTTTGACTCGTAGAGCACGAAAAAGTGGTTAAAACGCTTTGGGGACCTGGCAAAAGTCCCCAAAACGTAAAAAGTCCCCAAACCTACTGTGAGGAGTTTACGCAATGTCCTCAAAAAGTATATTTTGTCAACACACCCTCTCACACATCCAATTTTCCCTCCCAAAAAAAAACTTACATTAATAATCACTGTTAAATTTTCACTCCAGTTCATTTTATTTCTTCGAAAATGAATGAATTCTTTTTTTGGGGGAGGGGGTGGTGGAGGGATTTTGAAGTGACTCTGGAAAAACACTACTCGACAAATTTCAGGTCATGTGTTGATCCTGAAAATTTTTTTATATGATGTAATAGAGGGGTACTAGAAAACCAGGTTTTCGTTGCTCGGATTAAGATGGGGGTTGAAAAATTAAAAAGTGAGATTTAAGAACTACTCGCTAAAAATTTTTTGGAGTTTTTCAACCATTAATGGTGGATTTATGAGCACATACATAAGCGCCATTTTTCCAGTTTTATTCACGAAAAAAATCAAAAATGACATTTTAAAGCGTATTTACACTTTCTCAATCAAATTTTTGACTACTCAGTTTATTAGAGCTATAGATTAACCATACAAAGATAGTCCACCGCTATGTAGGAAGGGTATTGGTAACTGACAGTCCCAGTAGAGGGCGCTGTTACTGATAACGAAAAGGTGATGGTTTTGAAACAAACATTGATGATATTATGTGATTTTCAAATAATCGTTCCAAATTTCCTTTCAATGTGATCTTCAAAAGTTGAAAGTTTGATTGTTCAAACATCATTTCTTAATTTTTATCAATGAAAAGAGAAGATGTCATTTGTTATCAGTTATAACTTGACTGTTGAAGAGGGTAAAATTACATTTACATTTTCATTAAAATTTAAAACTAATCCATACTGGATTTTTTTTTTCATAAAATAGAATGTTGAAATTATTGAACGAAAAAAAAAAATAGCCGTCTACGTTAATTGTACAATTTTTAATGAATTTTTGAAATTCATGAATTGAATTCTCCATAGGAGTACATATATTTTGAATTAACCATCACCTTTTCGTTAACTCGTACAGTGGCCACCAGATGGCGACTTCTTTGATGTCACTTGCCAATAGCAAGGATTTTGAGCCCCGAAATGGATTTTGACGAAAACTACACCAAAAGGTCACCCATGAAGAGAAAATACTCTGACAAAAATTTTGGACCCTTGGCGCAATTATTTTGTGGGGGAGGGGAGGGTCCAAAATGTGTTTTTCAAAATCACTCATAATTTGTGGAAAAGGAGCCAGAAACGTTGTGTTAATGGAGCTGGCTCAGAGATAGCGCTTTAATATATTTTTCCTCTTCCCACGACACCATGCAATGAAACAGTGTAATTAATAGACATGTAGCAAATGGGCCAACACTGATCAACGCTACCTATGATGAAATTGTTGAACTAGTTTTGCTTCGAGTGTTAGATTTTTAATGAGCATTATTGTTATATGATTGTGACCTATCTAGGCATAGTTAATCTACGATGGGGGACATAAAATCGAGTATTGGAAACAAGCCCAAAATCATTTTAATAATATTAGCGGAAGCTAGAAATTTTTAAATTTGCTTAGCATTTTGGTTTTCAGAAGGACAACAAGACTCAAACCATTTCAATGATTTTGGGAGGAGCTAAAAATTTTGAAAATCGACATTTTTAATTTTTCGCGCCTAAAATTGGGAAAATTATGCTTCCAAAAAATCCGATAATTTTTTGGTATATTAGTTTTTAAGAAGCTTTTTTTAATTTTTCAATTCTCGTTTCGATCCGAAAAAGAAAAATATTTATTTTATTTTATCCTAATTTTTTCAAAACGCAGATTAATCAAAACTATACCCCATCTCCTCACCCCGAAAGCAACACATGGGCAATTTGAAAACGGAAATGTGGTTATCTTGTGCCCCTCTATCACATCGTACGAAAAACTTGTTAGAAATAAGTCATGACCAGAAATTTGTAGAGTAATGTCCTTCTAGAGTAATTTCAAAATTTTATCCCCCTTCCCCCACTAAGAAAAAAAATTTAAAAACGGTACAATATGGAAAAAAATTACGATTATAGCGAAACCTAATTTTATTCATAGTCCTTAAACTCATCACCTAATTTACCCTTGTAACTGTAGCAGAATAATTGCTGTCCAAATCCGATTGCTTCGAAACCATCGATCTCAAAATGCAACGTAAACCACCACAGTTTTTCGAATGCTTACCAATCCACCCTCACCCTCTAGAAATGCTTCATTAACAAAATTCTCGCTGCGCTGAACTGACGACTGAATGTGTGAAGCAAAATACGAAGATCCAGTCCTCCATCGGATTCATCTGCCTTTTAATTTGCTGACAACTAGCGAGCTGAAATTTACGATTTACCGCTAAATAAGTGACATTTATAATTTCTACGAACCCTAGTTCCCTGCATTTCCCCTCCCACATCCTTCAATCGTACCCAATACGAACAAAATCTAGCCAGCATACGACGCGACGTTTCACATTAATTCTTCACTCATTGCTTTGTTTCCAATGCGGAAATTAATTTTCGCTCGAACTTATTACCTACATATGTACCCATAGGGTTAAACCTCGTTATGAAAAATTTATTTACTTCGCCGACAAGCCAACCTTATTCGTGCTTGTTCGCGTAACTACGTGACCTGTGTTCTCGCTACTCGACTGCGCTAAAATAATATACGTCGTTTCGCGTCGCTCGTTTCGAGTACTCTCAAAAAAAAGAAAATTTTACCAGATTAAAAATATTTTTAAAAGCGATACCGAAAAAAAAACCAAACCTCCACAAACCTGCTTACTTTACCCATCGTTAGTCAGTTTTACGCTCCGCGACTATAAATTTATTGTTCGGTGAATTCTCCTTCGTACGACCACTTTATCGCCACCAAATCGAATAAAAAGCTCGTATGTGCAAATTTTTTATGTACACCTTTGTCATATACAAGGCGAATAAATAAAACCCAAGTTACGTTGATTTTCATAGTACCCTCTGCGATTTTTCGGTTAGCTTAAAGTATAGCGAATACTTACGCTGAAATAAAACACGTAACGACCTACCTGTGTCACATATCGAAAATAGTACAGCGAAGAATTTTTGTCGCACACGTTTCAATTTCAATTGTCTGCGGATACTGAAGTCGATGGAATCACGAAGACTCATGATTATATTAGATTAGCATGAGGAAAATGGCTGGCAATTAAACGAGATCTCTCGTTCTACGTATTCTTCGTGTCGCATCGTAATATGAAGATTTTTCGTTTATTTAGTGCACATCGCAATATTCGACCTACTTATTACGCTTCTTAGTCAACGTCATCGTTTGAACGTAAATCGGACCGATGATTTAATCTACCCTTTTCCTGCCTCGCTTTATCACGCGCTGTACAATAAAGAATCGAAGACTTTTGTAAAATCGTTTCCTTCGTTTTAAATTACTTTTTGTGCTCGCTACACTATATGTACACACAAAGGAAACTCGGGTACCGTATGCAAATACCTATTACGTCGTCTTTGTCATACCTCTTCCTCTTACCGTCGACTCTGTTGATTCGAATCGATACTCAAAATATGTTCGGGATGAATAGAAACGACTCGTAAAAAAATGAATCTTCACCCCTTTCCCGCAAACAATATAAAATACCGTCGAACAAATATCCGTCATAAACTCTAAACCAATACAGTGCACAGGCCATCGCCAATATACCACGTACTTACTTACACGTAGAAATATAAGTATATAAAATCCACCATCTTATAACGACCCTACTGCTCGTATATCCCTTTGGAGACATCTCTATTGCGATGAAACTGTCTTCTTATGTTTTTTGGGTGAGGTTTTTTTTTCACCGTGCTCGACACCTTTGACTACTTCACCTATTTTATTTCTTATCTATGTTATATCTAGCGACCATTTAATATCGATTTTTAATTTTTTTTACCAAATTTTATGAAACATTGGAAAAAAATATTCTCTAGACCGAAATCATACTTTTTCGCCAAGGGATCTTGAAGTGTACATTTTCAAACGCATTACAACTTGTGAGCCAAGTTAACTTAACAATACGAGCAAAAAATATTTCTTCCGGTAACTCTACACAACTGATTTAACCGTTAGCCGCGAGATTTATTTTTCAATCGCCATCTTCCCACCTACTCGAGGAACTTATTTTAACTTCCGAAGTCGAGCTTTTTTTCACATGCCAGTAAACTTTTAAGCATCACGCTGAAGCCGAACTTTATTTCCAAATACTGATTTGGGAAATTTTTAGCTTTCTTTATAGCGAATCCGGTATACCATTAGGCCGTTTCGTTCTATATTGGTAATTTATATACAGCTATACATTAGGCCATCGAAAAAAGTCCGCCATCATTTTTTATTTCGCTTCGCGCCCTTTTTATAGCGTCTAATTTTATCGAACTTCATCAATTTTTGAAGCGGTTTCCCTATTTCATCGCTTTTTTTCGCGAGGGATCAAAGTATTATCAAAAACATCATCTTTCACGGAAAACGACAAACTTTTTACTTTTCGTATGATGAGACAAGAAAAAATTAGTACCTACGGTGGTTGGTTGTCAATTTTGATTTATTTTTATTTCATAGAAATTTAGAACTCTGTATACCTGTCGATACAGAACGGGATCTTTTAATTATACGTAATTTATTTCGTTATTATTGTGGTTGTTTTTTCTTCACACTGAAACTAAAATTATGGGTAAATGTATTTTTTTATTTGCATATCTCGTAAGAATAGTCTGTGCTGAAAATACCCAATTTATTTAATCAGTCACTAATATGCGAATCAGAATAATGAAGTAGTACAGTCTTTGAAAAAGGCACCGTTCATCACCTACAAATATACTCTAATTCATAACTACACGAAAGATGAGTGAACATTTTCAGTGCTGGTCAAAAACATGACGATAGTGACAATAATAACTAGTAAGATAAAAAAATTTAAATTGACATGTCTGTGAAAATAATTTAAATACTTCTTTCATCATAATGAATGTAAATGAAGTGAAAATTATTCTATGATAATGTACTTTGCTAAATCTTCGATTTTTGTAATTAAAGGGCAAAGAGTGAGCTAGGACGACAAAATGGTCGGGGTAAAAAATCGAGGTGCCCATTAACAACTAGGATGTCTATCGATATCAATAAGTCAAGCAACATCACGGTTGATACATCAACTTCAGAATTGATATACGATCAATACTACAACTACTGATATCATCAACATTATAGTTCATACAACTCAACATCATATTTGATGCAATCAGTACTACAATTGATATGGGATTAACATTCGATTTGTTGCCATTGACGTTACAACAGGAACAACTACATCACAATTATCACAATTGATACAATCAATATTATGGTTGATGAGAACCATACTAAACTAATACAATCAACATCATAACCGATATGACTTTCACAATTAATATTATTACTTACCATCACAACTGATATGGTCAACATCAAAGTTGATATGATCAACATCACAACTGGTATGATGAACATCATAGCTTATGTTATCAATACTACAGTTGATGGGATCAATATTACAATTACTGAGATCAATATCACAATTGATAAAATTAATACCATAATTGATACGATCAACACCACAGTTAATATGATCAATATCATTACTTATGTTATCAACACTACAGTTGATGGGATCAATATTACAATTATTGAGATCAACATCACAAATGATGAAATCAACTTCACAATTGATACAATGAACATCACAGTTGATATAAGCAATATAACAATAACTGATATTGTCAATGATCATGGTTTATGCCATTAAAACTATGAACAATGATGTCAACATTACAGTTGTTGCTGTGAGCAACATCACAATTCATAAAATTGACATCACAATTGATACGATGAATATCACGGTTGATATAATCAATACAACGATAACTGATATTGTCAACATCATAGTTTATGTCATCAACAAATGGGAAAATAGTAAGTTACCTGGGTCACTAATGCCACAAAATGAATAAGTTGATAGGTATTAAGTAGCTGAATAAAAATTCTTTAAAAAAAACAACAACAACAACAACAAAAATAAGATATACTTTTGAGACCTTAAATATGAGTTGGAATTTTTGATCGCGACGTTTTACCGTGCGCAGCGTCGCGGTAGTCATCTCAGCACCTCAGAGCTCTACCTTCGTACCACCTTGTTTCGCGAAAATTTGTTAAATTCTTTCGTTTCGAGTATTTTCTTTTCGCATGATTCTATTGTAAAAAAAAAAATCAAAAAATTCGAGGTACCTAGTTATGTTCTTACCTTAGTCCTGACCTTAACCTTCTCAGGGATTTAAACGAGGATTCTAAGTCTGCGTTCATGCTTCCACATATATACTCTACAGGAATATGTTTATACTATCGTAGTGAAAAAAATTATTGCGTATCTGTATTAATGAAGACTATCTTAACGTATTGTTATGGTATATGTACTAGTATAGAGTTTACCATTTATTTTGTTTGACAAAAAAGTAATTAAATTGACAGTTTCTCTCATATACATTTCCTACACACACGCATGTATATCGTGTCAGATAAATAATATTAATCGAAAATTCATTGCTCATTTAAATATTGATTTTGTCGTCAATAAAGATTTGATAATTGGAAAAATACTGTCAACTCATCCCAAACCCAAAATAACATATGCGAGTGGTCCATGTATCACTATAGGTTTGCAATTCAGAGTTAGTCATTATGGTTATGTACCTACTGATGCCTTAAAACATACATTCGAGTGAATTACTTTCTCAACTTCAGTTCTATTGTGCACACTGAAGCCTTTTATACGACGTCATGCTGAACTTTGTTCAAATAACAATAGTCATTCTTACAAATTACCTGTGGCTGATAAAATTGGTAAGATTACAATATCAATATACTCAATTAAAATAAGTTAGGTGCATAACCTATTAACAATGTGTTATTATTTTATTGAATTTAAAATAATATTTCACTGATACTTGATAGACGTTTTCAAGCATTAAATAAATTTTATTAATGCCATTTATTCTTGCTAATATGATTTAAATATACAATTTATTTTTATGAAGGAAAGACTTTTGCGTTTGGGGAGTCATCCAGTATGATCGAAGATATACATTGATATTTTGGCCAATATTTGATAATGTTCTCGTAACTTCATCACAGAGCTGCACTTCATCAAAAATATCTTGAAAATATTTTTCATCTTTTCAGGAATATAGAGTGAACTGTATGGTCACTGACACAACATATATAACAGACAACGATGATACAATTTTACCCACTGCTGTACCTAGTTCCAATATAAAGTATAACGAGGAAGTAAAAACACCACAATGGTTTTCACTAACTGATGCTTCTTCACATGCAGCATCAGTATTAATGGATAGGAATTATGATGAAATACCACTACTAAAAAATATAGGCACAATACGTGATTTTATTCAAGCTAATGGTAATATGATGAATGCAGATTTGGATTTGATGAATACTTTGAAACGAGTCGACACAGTAGGTTTTTCAAATCAACAACTGAAACTCATAAGTGACATGTGTAGTATGCTACAGCAAAAGAATGTGTACGATTTAGCTCAGGAACAGATAGATGGGCATGAGAAGAGTTTCGTATTCGCTTTTCAAGATTTGAAGAATGCTATTGAAATTATGACAAATGAAATCACAAGTTCTCGTTCCGAGGATACCTTACAACGCTTGCAGCAAGCTAAAGATCACGTTTTCTCAGCAGTTCGACATCTACAAGAATCTTGTCCAATATGTAGAGCATTAAAACATGCCATTGACAATAATGATGAAAAATTACTTCTGATTACTGCCCAACTTGGCACATCTATTTTGAAATTATTGCATCCAAAATTGAATTTATCTAACATCAATACTTGATTATAAGACGTGAAAGATTATCAAATTAACGTATATAACACAACAAGAGGAAATTCGCAATAGTAAAACATTCAGCCAACTCATTTCACTCACTGGCTGCAAGAAAACATTTTCATCATCCTTGAATACCTATATTATGGCGGGGAAATGCAGCACCATTTCATGTTTGATCGCAAATTATTATAAATCTTCTGCGGTAACATGGGGTTTTACAATTACCACCATATAGAAAATTTTATGCTCTTTTCAATAGTATGGAATAAAACTCATTATTTTTAATAAATTTTTCATCAATGATATTTTTGTGAATGGTGAAGTATTTCTACATTTACAAGCTACCTGTAACCTCGTACTAAGGCGCTATAAGAATAGGTATAATGGAGCCGACATCTTGGCTCGTTTTTTACCGCTTCTAAAACACTAAAAAAACACGAAAACGGTAGCTCAAGGGAAATGTTGATAATGACATTTTTTGTAGAGGATGTAAAGAGCTTTCCATTGACATATTGGTCATTGAAATTTAATTTACTAATAATCTGTAATAGAGTGTAGAAAAAATTGAAATTTTTTCATATGAAAATTTTCATCAAATATCAAATATTAATATACTATTGGAAAGCTCTTTACATTCTCCACAAAAATTGTCATTATCAAAAATTTCTTCACACTCACTGTTCTCCAGCAATCAGTGGAGAAAGACGAAGAATTTTCCCATTCAAAACCATGTTGTTTACATTAAGCACGAGCCAAGATGGCGGCTCCATTATAACTGTTCTCATAGTGCCTTACTCGTACCAGACGAGATTACGTGAAACGTAATTCGACATATCTAATTAAAAATGATTCTAGAATATTATAACGATAATTATTTGTAATCTTTAACGAAGTGTTCATGCAATAAAGTTAATATTTCACGAAAAAACAAAGCGCAGGGCCGTAAAACTGGAACGTTCACAGTTTCGGTTCTAGGTTTAAGTTTTTACTTTTTGGTTCCGATTACGGTTCCATTACCTATTTTAATGGGACTCTTCAGAGCAGTGGCGCGCTAGTGTCATGTTTATATGTAAATAGTGTTATCAGTTCTGAAAACGGGGAATTTTAGCCTCCAGTTGTGGACTCACACAGTGAAATGTTTAAATTATTTGAAAATTAATCAAATAAATGAAATGAATGAATTGGGTTTGGCTAATTTAGTACTTATCCATTATTTTAGTTAATAAATAAGATTCTTTCGTCTAGTATTTATGATATTCGCGAGAATTATATCACTTGTCGTTAGTGAAGTGCATGAAATAATCTATTTCTTTTGTAACAATAACACTGGAATTCAATTTATCTTTACAATTGAAGAAAAAACAATTAATTATATTTAAAATAATTCAGTTCAGTTCCAGAATTATTAATTCATTACCAATAATGAAATTTTATCATACGTAATCAATTAATTGAAATCCCCGTTTTCAGTAGTTCATCGTTTTACTACCTGGTACCGACTCTTTCGCTGAAGGATTCCAATTTTATTTAGGTTTTTCCTAGTCTAAGACCCAGTAGAGAATATTGGGATATAAAATTATAATAATACTGTATTTTGAATAGACTTCATATTCTACCCAACACAAGTAAATTTTTTTACAAAAATGACATTAAAAGTTAATGTTGAAATAACTGAAAATCAAAAATGTAAAAACCGAAAGCATTTTAAGTGAACGTTGAACAGTGAGAACGAGTATTAGATGAAAGACCAGGTACGCATGGATTACTTTAGATTTAGTTATAGAACAGAACAGCGCCTATGCGATGATTTCAATTATCACAAAAGTAAATAGCCAATTAATCGTAAAATGAAAACTACGAAGCCAAAAAAAGAAAGATATAAGAACCCAGAACCGTATCATTTTGTTTCACGTTTGGTTCTGGTTCTAAATTTTTTATATTAAAGTTCTGATTCCGGGTTCATTTTTGTTTTGGTTCCATTTCTGGTTCCAGTTCTAGTTTTGCAGCCTTGACAATGCATTCTTCTTAATATTAGAGCTTCGTGATATGATAGCTGAGAATTTAACATCGATCTACAGAAATGCATACACTGCGTCTAACTGATTTTAACACCCCAAGCTCCAAATTCTAAAAAAGTATTCGTTATTTCATTTCTTTTCATTTCTTTTTACGGGATTAAGAAATAAACATATAAATAATTGTTTCTCTATGATTTCAATACATAATTTACAAGATTATGAATGTTTTTAAACTTTCAACGTTTCATTCCAGTTAATTTTGTAACACTGATTTTGAAAGAAATGAATTTAAATCAATCAAATAACCGGTAAAAAATTATTTAAATCATAGAACTTGAGTTACTGAAGTCTTAAATTATTCATCATGCCATAACGAAGTCAAACAAAATCAAACAGGTGAAAGTTTTTTTCGTGAAAAGCAATTTCGCGCTCGGGGGTGTTAAAATCAGTTAGATACAGAGTATAGAAACTAACCATCAAATAATATTTCATTAACTTTCCTTCTTCTAAAAATTTTGTTTTACTATAATATATTGATGGGTTCAACATTACATTTGCTGTCATCAACACCACAATTGTATAATCAATATCACAACTGATGCAATTAACATCACAGTTGATGCGATTAATATGAGTTAAGTGATATGGTCAACATCACAGTTGATATATCATCAATATCAAAGCTCATATGGTCAATGTTATAAAGTGTTAAGATCAACATCATTTTATACTACCAACATTACAGCTGATGCGATCGTAACTTAGCAATTAATATCATTGTGTAGAATACCGACAAAGTTCAAAATCACACAATCAACGTCGATATCATCTACAACAATAAACGGTATAGGAATAAATATAGATTTACGAGGCTCGTATACTCTCGTTGAAAAATGCAACAAGTTGTGCAGTCTTTTTCTGTCTCAGCTATCCAGTCTGTAATATTATCTCATCTCTAACATTCCAAGATTTTCAGTTCGTTCACATAATACCATTTTATTTGTCATCCACTATCGCACCCTCGAAGCGTAATTCTTGCCATATCACCGACAAATAGAAAACCATAGAAATACAGTCGATTACCTGTGAGCGACAATATATAACACAATTTCACGCGTCCAAAACATACCCTCAGTAACAATATCATTTAATGTGAATTCAACCCGTAATTTCAACAGATCCGTTTCTGCCCTTCACATCTCCTTCACCAACGCACAAACACGGTATGAAGTCGAAAAAAAACTTCTCTCAGTTTAAAACTTACGGCGCGAATAAACTCGAGACTCGACAAACTACATGAAAGTTAGAGAGGAAAACTTTTAAGACCAATATTTTCCAAAATACGAGCATGGCTTTCCGATGGTGCCCTAGCAGCATTAAATTTTTAAACTCCTCCAACAATATTTATTTCCTAGAATACGCATTTCGTGTATAATTAACCTCATTTACGAGTACAAAAATCCAGCTCGTAGACGTCATTAGTGTAGTAAAAATCGTTTCGTTGAACACGTGACTACCTGAGAGAATTATTGGCGATGTGAAAAAAATACCTTACCTCTTCGTAAGCTGGTCTGCGGTTCGCTTTTAAACTGAAACGTTTCTTCCATTCGCGTTTTGGCGCAGCACTCATCGGAGATGAATCCGCCATTTTCCCAATGCCCGCAGTAATTACCGCTGAAGTGTCGTTAGTTTTTAAGTAATCTTCATCATGAAAAGTTGTGAAAGGCTACTGCAAAAAAAAAGAAAAAAACACGAATTACTACACAATGTGGTAGGTGATGCTTGTCTAAAAATAACTACAATGGGAGGAGGGGATTGCAATATAAGATGAAATCGGATAAACCTAGCGATAAACCATCAGCTATCGACCAGTCACTTGATATATACGTTGAAATGAGCGACAACGCGAATAAATTCAAAGGTATACGTTACATAGACTACAATATAAACGCCAAACTGGCAAGCTTCCGTTTCGGGTAAAAAGTTTTAATGAAAGTGAACAAACCATTAAACAAATTGTCGCTAACTTGACCTAAACTAGGTTGAGGTTAGCCGCGTAAATAGTACCAAAATCGAAGTACAAAAGGAGGGAAAACTCTACGTGAGGAATAGCGTTCATTTGGGGCCAATTATTGAAAGTCTAATTGAATCAAAACCAAAGAAGAAAGGACCTGAAACTTCACGAACATTCAGGGAGCGGAGGTCATGACCTAGTGACAAACAAAAAATTTTAGTTAGGCACTGCATGAACATATGCAAATAAATATGATGATTTTAATTTTCTATTCATAATCCATACCTTCAAATTTTCTTAATGAACAATAAATTGAACTAGAATTTTTTTTTTTTTTTTTTTTAATTTAGAATCAAAAACATTTTTGGTTTTACTTATTATCTTTAAATGAAAATTAATAGGTATTAATTTATTATACTTATTTAAATTTAATAATTGAGTAATTATACATATTAATTTATTTATTATTATTCTCTAAAAAATTTCATTTTTTATATTCTTTATCAATAAAACTGCACATGCTCTAAAAAGTAAATAAATTTGTTTTTTGTGTAAATGCAAGAATACAACCCCAGAACAAACATAGGATAAAAAAATTATTTAAAACTAGACTACTATGTAATAACATATAAACTGTATTTGCTGCCAAATAACAACTAAGTACCATAATCGGACACCAATAATGATTCGATGGTTTACTTTATGATTTGAAAAATTTTCCAATTTCTTCGAGTAAAATTACTCGGAAACTGAATTATCGAGTTACATTTCCTTCTGCTAAATATTTTCAAAACTACAGGAAATTTTGACGTATCGTTAATCAATTTTCATTTTTTCACACTACCTCAACTGCTTGATGTTTTTACACAGGAAAAACCATGAAATTGGCTAATATGGAATTTTCCAACGCTTTGATCTTATTTACGCTTTCAAATCACAAACCTTTCTTGAACACGATATTCGAACAAAGAACGAATAGTACGCCATCGCTGATATTTTAATTCTTAAAGCTCAAACAAAATAAGTACTAATTTTCATTCAATTCGCACCTAAACACAGTTTATACAAATTTCAATTTGTAATTCCAAATTTCCAATTAAAACCTTTGGAAGAAACTAATTTCTCACTTTAAACTCGTTTAACAATTCAGAAAGCATCTCCTCGAGATGGGTAAATAAAAGCATTAATAATGTATCATTTGTGAAAGGTTTCGCCACCAGCCTCCACAGCACGCGGTGCCGTTATACACGTCGAATGAATATTTTGTATTCCATTCATTTCACACGGTAAATTCTTACTTTTCCTCTAGCTTCAGTGCCTAGCATCTTTTTGTACGCTGAAATTTCATCTTCTAAAACGTAGAATTAATTATACGAAACATGCACTGTCAAAAAGATTTCAAGGACGACGTTTAAAACGTGCCCTACTAATTAATAATTTTTTCAACAACTCCCCTCTTCCTTCGTTCAGATTTATACAAAGAAATTCGCCCTCGTTAATTGAATAGTTTCGGTATCGAAAGAAAAAAAAGAGTGAAAAATTCCTCCGATGAAAGAAACACACCTGTTAACGTTTCCGGCCTACTCGAATTAATAAGGAGTTGACAAATTACTTCGAATTTCGCCACCGGGTCGAGAATTACTCGTTTACACAGGTGCCATTTCGCGTATATTCTCAACTGTGAAAGCAAAGAACTTTCTTTCATCTAATATGATGAGAATGGAAAAAAATCGAATAGACCGACGAGTCGTGTATTTTACATCGATTTTATCGTATAATTTTAGTAAATTTTGTTAATTAATTGAAATTACGAGATTCATCATTTTGTTGATTTTAATTTTTTTATAATATTTGAGCGTCCTCTTAGACAACCATATTGGCTAAATGCATAGACGGCACTTACTACATAAATGTAAGACAAATTTAAAGAAGGAAAAATGAAAGAAAATGAAAAATAAAATAAAAATCATCACAATCCTTCCCTTCCCCCAGTTTAGGTACTCAGATATCATTCGGTACCCTCTAGTGGCTGCACCACAACCCATCCATACGTAACCCTTTTTATGAAAAATACATCTACCTTCCCTTTCAAAATGATGTATCGAAATCAAAGTGAACGAAAAAAAGAGTTGACTTATTCCAGATTCAAAATATGACTTGCTGGAAATGAAGTTCATTCTTTTCATTTTCGCAATCGACCATCATTATCATTTGGTAAAAAAAACTGATTTTACTTTTATTATCAATTCTGAGACCAAAGTTATCGCACATAAATTAATTTATTATGAAGGTAATAACTTTTTTTTTTCAAAATGAGTATTAGAAAAATCGTAACATGTTTTCATCAGGAACACCGATCTACAGGCTTATACCTTAGTTGAAAAAATTAATTTTACTAAAATAGCTTCAATAATTGAAAATTTATAAAGAGCTTGAAAATCGACTCTTCCTTTCATTTACGTACGAGCATAAAAAGAAGAGAGAGATACAAGACACCTAATCGATAGAAAGTATACTTCCTATCCAAAATTCGTTTCAATTCTCATCCATCTGCGCTATCATGGCATGGAACACCCTAAAAACTTCATTTTGAAAATTCATCGAGCAAAAACTACAGACTCGAGGAAAACTGTTATTTGAATATCAATTACCAAAGCTGAAACTTTACCGTTGGGAAATTCGTCTGAGATCGCGACATGAAGCCTCAAACAATATAATCTAAAATTTCATCCTCGTTTTTACCTTCCCTGACGTGAAATAAAAGATACAGATAACAACTTTTTTAACATGCTAATTTTCACATCGTTCCATTTCATCGAACCACCGTTCCACTCTTAAAACTTCCAACAATCATGTAGACTGAACCGCCTGAGCACCAACTTGATGTAATTACAAAACTTTGCGAATTACGAATCGATAGGTACTTAATAATGACAGACTCACATGGTGTGATTTTCGATGAAAATTTCAAAATGAGATGTGACGATAAAATATGAAGAAAATTAATTTCCAAAATTTGTCCATAACGATCGAAAGATAATTTCAACAAGGTGACGTTATTCACTTTCCCACGTGTAAATTGCTTCCTCTGCAAAGAATCGAACTCGAACGACGCGTAAAGCGTGATTTTCTTCCCTCGAATTTAGTATAATAGAATATAGGCGTAGGAGTGCAAGAAACTTTAGAAGCGTTTTCGTTTGAAAAATTCGATATTTTTTTCGTGAAGAAAAAATAAGGATAGACGAATAAAAAACGCCCTTTTTTTAATTCGATAACGAGAAAATCAAAATTTTTTCGCACTAGCTTTAATTTCTCAATGGTACAATATACCACCAAGAGCGAAAAAAATACCGCAGATGCGAAGCTGAAAATTTTGCCCGCTTTTTAAAAATTGCCTCCCACGAATGCACAGCTTTGGCACAGAACCCATTCGTAATCGAATAAAGGGTTTCCCCAATGCTGAAAATAACTGTCGCGGCATTTATCTAACGCGTTAATTCAACATCCTCCTATTTATTTATATTCGCGATGAAATTCTGATATACGAAACCAGCACGTTACTTGCTACCCTTGCGAAAATTCGAGAACGAAAAACATCATCGGCGACTGTCGCCATTTCGCCAAATAAAAACAAATGTTCGATGAAAAAATTAAAGTAATATTGCTGATACCCCTTATTAGGACACATTATATCAATTTGTAAACCAGTGTCTTTCTAGTACGATGTTACTGGTTGAATAAAGAGACATGAGAGTTATGATAAGTGTAGTAAGGTGGATCTAAAATATTCACCAAAAATGGTAACTCCTAGTGTTCGAATATAAAGATAAGAAAAGCATCAATAATGACCTTAAGATCATTATGAATGAGAGTTATTTCACGTTTTTCATGTTTCCTAATTTTATTGGCACAACATCGAAAAATTAATGCGGATTACGTTTATAAATAATTGAAAATTACTAATATTTTTAGATCTAATTCCATCTAATTGAACGCTTTATTCACATATACAAACTAATAAACTAACTAATTTGTTAGTTTCTTCGTTCAAAGATACTTCGTTAGTTCGTTCGTTTGAATGAACTTTGTTAATTTGTTGGTTTAAATACGCTTCTTTAGTTTGTTCATGTGAACACACCAGTGAACAAACTAATTTGTTAGTTTGTTCATTTAAATAAGCTTCATTAGTTTGTTCGTGTAAACTAATTTGTTAGTTTGTTCATACCTTCGTTTCAATAAACTTCGTTAGTTTCTTTATTCAAAGAAACTAATTCATTAGTTTCTTCATTTAAATAAACCTTGTTAGTTTGTTCGTTCAAATAAACTTCGTTAGTTTATTCATTCAAATAGGTTTCGTTAGTTTGTTCATTTAAATAGGCTTTGTCAGTATGTTGATATAAACAAACTAATGAACAAACGTTTTTAGTTTAAGCAAAAGTCGTTAGTTTGTTCATTTAAATGAGCTTCGTTAGTTTGTTCGTGTAAACTAATTTGTTAGTTTCTTCATATCTTCATTTTAATAAGCTTCGTTAGTTTCTTTATTCAAACAAACTAATTCCTTAGTTTCTTTATTCAAACAAACTAATTCGTTAGTTTCTTCATTTAAATAAACCTTGTTAGTTTGTTCGTTTAAATAAACTTCGTTAGTTTATTCATTTAAATAGGCTTCGTTAGTTTGTTGATGTAAAAAAACTAATAAACAAACGTTGTTAGTTTATCTATTTAAGCAAAAGTCGTTAGTTTGTTCATTTAAATAAGCTTCGTTAGTTTGTTCGTGTAAACTAATTTGTTAGTTTGTTCATATCTTCATTTTAATAAGCTTCGTTAGTTTCTTTATTAAAAAAAACTAATAAACAAACTATTCGTTCGTTTCTTCGTTTAAATAAACTTTGTTAGTTTGTTCGTGTAAACAAACATTATTAGTTTGTTCTAGTAAATGAACTTCATTAATTTGTTCGCTTAAATAAACATTTTGTGGAAAACAAAAATCATAATGGCTGAAATTATTCTAAATTCAGTTGTCCTAATATTAATGTGAATTTCATTCACCTAAGATGATTCGTAGCCACGATATATGTTAAACCAAACAGCACCTCATTGAGTGCAGCCCAATTGTAATCTAAGGGAAATGTTACCACACAATAGCAAATTTAGTGTTTTTAATTTTATAACTGAAGTGTTATTTACATAGAGGTGCCGACAAGCAAAATGTTTTTTTTTTTTTTTTTTTTTAAAGAGCGATTTTCATTACAAATTAGGAATTTTTGGTCAAGGGCACCTCAATAACTCAAACAGTATTGAGCGAGGAAGAGAATACATACCACTCAGTTTTCTGGAAATGCCATTACCTTTATTGTGTTATGAAAGGTTTTAACCAAAGACTACTTGTAGCTGCAATACATGTGAAAACCCCCTTTACACCTATCCAAATTTGGGATATGAAAGATTGATCCTCAAAAAACATTTTTGATAGTCTTTAATACTTTGGGGCCAAGGGCACCCTTTTCTTGCGCTAATAACTCAAAAAGTATGAGTCGAACGAAAAAAATGTATGCTCCTAAATTTGTTGTAAATTTAAAGCTCTTCATCTTCGTACAAAATTTGTTACGTGTATCAGCAATGATAGAAAAGATGAGTGTAATTGAAAATGTGGTATCTGCCCAACTCCCTACAACCTGAAAAATGAAACCATACTCATAATATGAACATTTTGTGAAGCCCATATCCATTTTCAGCATTCAGGATTATAACATTTTCAAAAAACAATTTTAGGAACTCGCATACTATCCAGCACAATCGCTTATAATTAAATTTACCCAATTTCGACAAATATTATCGAATTTTCCAAGCATCTAAATTTTGCTGCATTGAATTCTCAATGAGACCTTTTCGAGACAAGTCACTCTCGAAATTCCGATACTACTTTCGAGATTCTCGAAGTGTTTTGTCTCAAACAGCATCGCTACATTACAGGCACGTGAGGTACCTAGTTATTCGACAATATGGAAAACAATACTCTACAACGACGCGAAGACGAACTAAAACGATTTTTTTTTTCGTATTCCAGCGCAGCGTGAAGTCTCCTACGACGGCGTAGAAAACGCGTTAATGCAGAAAATTAAATTTATTTCTCAGTTATCTCGTGACAGAATACAAATGAGAGAGGCTGTTTTATATTAAGCTCGTTCGGCTAACTTTTCCCACGTTATTTAGCACGTATTTCCTACAGTACATCTTGGACCTCGAGCGAGCCGATAAAAAGAATCGAACATGAAAACCGTACGTTGGTATTCGTTGCTTTTTGGAGATAATTTCACCACCACGTCGCCCGATGTTGATCGTACATTTACGAGGAGCGGCGCAAACGAGCGTGAAATTTTTTCTCGCTCAATAAAGCTCAGGTCGTTGTCTATAATGGTGGCACCGAATGTTACCACCGAATTCCGACGACTCTAAATGAACACTTTTCAGTTTTTCCCTCGCATCCTCTACCTACCAGAAAATTATACAGGAGACGACGTTATAGCTTTTCAATATGTTGCTGTTAAATCAGTACATTTACGTTAACATTTAAAGGGCTCCTTCATTCGACTGAGTGGGGGCTTAAAGCGTTTTTCATAATCCTTCGGCGTATTATTTTATCCAAATTATACGCCTAAATAGCTCGCGTCAAGTTCGACTGTGACACAATAATACCTACGAAGAGGGCGCCTACTGCGTTTGCAAAACTTTATCAACGTGCGAGTTATCGGTTAATCTTAGTGTAAAGCGCCGACGAAGATTATCGTTTAGACGACGGCGTATCGGATGTGTCGCCGATCTGTTACACACGTGGGTACGTCGAGCTGAGAGTGTCAAAAATGGGTAACTACATATATGTTTTCCATATATCATCGTAATATAGCGAGATATCAAGCTCCACGGATAGCGCAGCAAAGCGTATACAGGAAGCTGCAAAGTATAACGAACTGTCAAAACGATGTTGATTTGTACGTCACTTTCCACTAACTCGAGTAAATACGACGTCGAATTATTTTTCCAAGAACCACCTTTGGGAAAAATTTTCCCCACAATGAGCTACTCTATCCATCTTTGTATTTAATTCTACTACCGTCGCGTTTATTTAATTCCTCCTCGAAGCCGACACAGCGAATCCCTTGAATATCAAATATTTCAAAAAATTCTCCCGATCTTCTACAAAATGCTCAAAATGCTTTTGTTACAGTCTTTTCTTCAACTTAATTAAACATCGTAGAGTTGGACGACCGACTACACGATTCTATCGACTAATGAAATTAATACAACCTCGCCATACCATTTCCGAGCCAACGCAGCGTTCCGAAACGTTCCAGAAAACAATTTCGTTTATTCAACGATAACGCAAACGTTGTGTTTATTTTCAATGGCGCGCACTCCTCGGTCCGCGTGAATACCTACAAATACATACGTGAATACGTCCGCAGCAACCATATTACTACTCTGCACCCACAGTCGGCAAAAATATTAATAAAAGTTAAATAAACAATATTGCCAACAATAAACCAGAATATGAATGTTTTCTTTGAAAAAAAAAAAAAAAACTTCTAGCATGTACAAGAGCAGGCGACTTTCCCAGCAATAATAGACCACTGATTTGGTCGAGTATGAATAAACGGGTGAGGTTGCGTATATTTGCTTTTTTTTCATCGCGGTTTATTATTTATTTCATATTATACCTACAGAGAGTTTCGTTTCAGCTTTATTGAAAATTTAGAATGGCAAACGTATATACCACCGTTGTGTTTATTTTACAAATATCCCAAAAGAAATCAAATGCTAGAATGCCCGGTTTGTGACTACGTATGCGTAATATTGTCGAGTGGGAAAAGCGGAATGGTCAAAAATTTCCTCCGTTCATTTGGTCAAGCGGTCCAAACAACATATTTTATGTATAAAGTTTACTGCCATAGAGATGAGTGTTTATTTTAAATTAATTATAATGTTATACAGTTTCGTTGGTTTATACACTTCACTGTAAATGTTGATTCCTTGATTAACTTACGTTTGAAAAAATCCTCTCGAACTTCATGTCCCAAACCTTTCATCTGTATTTACTCTATGTTTCGAAGCATTAGCAATGAAACCCCGGTATTCTGCATCGACTTCCAATAGACTCATAACACTATCGACAAATTTCAGCTCATGTCTCGTTTCTGAAAAGTTTTCAAAGTGACGGAAAGGTACTAGAAAACCAAGGTTCCATACTCAGACTCGTCGAAGTGTCGTTTCTGGAATGAGGGTGGAAGGATACAATTTTGGTCGAACTATACTTTTCCAAAAAAAAAAAAAATACTTCTACAGCTGGCATCAAAATTATATCTACAAAACTAAAATCAGAATATCAAAAACTATGTTCCAAAAAATTTAATTTTTTTTTTTGCTATTAATGGTGGATTTATGAGCATTTGTAATCATCTGGCAAATGTACAACATTTTCATACATATACATATTACATATATACATACTTTTTCCACGTGTAGCACCGATGGGTATTCATGAAATTCGCTCGAAACTTGGTGATGGACTCTTCATTAAAATGTAAAAAAGTTAATTTTTTTGTTTTTTCGATACACCTCAAAATGGCGGATCACTCAAATTTTGATAGGGACTGGAGAAGAGGTAAATAGCTCAAAATTTTTGTTTTTGATTTCATATAAAAGAGTGAGTCACGGGCACCAATACTTCCAAATTTTAGCTTCATAAGGGCATTTGGAGGGGAATAAGAGCAAAAAATGGCTTTTTGAGGAAGTTTTGAGTCATGAAATTTTTTGAATCTACATATCTCGTCACCAAATAGACCTACAAAGGTCAAACTTTGATTATAAAGTTAGTAGATGACCAGAATATGCCCTCTTGAATCTGAGTCAAAATCGAACCAAAATGGCGAATTAATAAAATTTGAGTAAAGCTTGAGGAGCTTCAAATTGTTAGAAATGTAATTAATATGAATTGATATATTTATTGAGAATAAGAAGTATACCATATCCTCAATTCACATTCATAGATGATGTTGGAGGGGGGAAGAAGGGATTACCGACTTGAAAATGTGGTGGGGATACACGAGGGGTCGAGAATTTTTCATTGTGGTGTCATATGATAAAATGAGTCCAAGAGACAAATCTATTCTGATTTCAGCTTTCTAAGAGCATTTGGGGGGAGGGGGAGTTTAAGCAAAATCGGCTTTTAGAGGTGAAATTACTACAGGATATTTCATGAATCTTCTATATCTCTTCACCAAATTTACCCAGAAAGGCATGCTTTGCGAGCAGGGTCATTTGATGACCAGAATATGAGCTCTTAAATTTGGTCCCAAATGAATCCAAAATAAGGGATCGTAAAAATCTAAGTAATTAAAATTTAAAAAATTTATGTTCATATAATTATTGCATGGCAAGAAATACTGCATTAATTCTAAATTTAATTTCTCAATTTTTTTTTTTGGAACAGGTGAAGAACGGGTTTTCAGACTTAATATTGGGTGTAGCCTGTAGTCATGAAGGGATTAGCTAAGTTATTTGCAAACCTGAACAAGTCCCACCCTCCAACCATCCCTCATTGTAGCGGCGGTGGTATAATCCTCGTATCCCAATATTGGATAATAAAATTCCTCCATCCCGCAAGTGCGAAATGGAGACCATCGAAAAAAAAAGTTAAAAACTCAACTTCAGTAATGTGGTATGGCTGCTTACGTTTTTTCATTATTAATTATTTTTTCATTTAGAAAAAAATTGAAAAAAAAATGCTGCTATCAAAATCAAAAATTTGAGTAGAGCTTGAGGAGTCTCAAATTAGTAAAAATGCAATTAATGATATAATTATTGGGGATAAGAAGCATACTATATTTCAAACTCATCTCCAGACATGATTTTTGATGGGAGAAGGAGGAGTTATTGACCTCAAAATGTGTTTGTATTTGCAAATCTGAACAAGCCCTAATTAAACACTCAGCCACAGTACTGCGACAAGGCTGCTTGAGGTTTTTTTTTTCAGAAGAAATGGATTACAAATATCTCCTTAGCTCATAAGTCATGAAAAAAAAATTTGTATTCATACTATGTACACATACACTTAGTGCGGAAGATTTACACAGAGTTCTTTTTGCATAAAAATAAATACCTATGACGATTTAGTGAAAACCTATTTTCTGGGTAAAATTCCAACGCTCGCCACTTTTCCATGGAACTACAAAGTATATCTTCGACAGAGTTATTTTCTACACATTTATAGAATAAATCATAGTTTGGAATTTCCCCATAAATGGTTCCCATATGTTCTAGAATAATTTGTACACGATGTTGAGAAAAATTCTCATCTCATCCTTCTCTGTAGATTCTATAAAAACACTCGCACCGGGAACACAAACTGAATGCTTCGAATAAACTGTTGAACTGCTTAAAAATTCGTTACAGAAACGGAAGAACGTAGATATGAAAATACATCGGACCGAAGGAAAGAAGTTGCCTTATTAGCGAGTCTCTATTGCTTTATTGTTTACTTTACATACACTATTACGAGTTTCGAAACCTATCGAAAATATTTTCTGTTTACTTTTACTTACAATTAGGTTTCTTTCGTTCGGCAAACAATCGACGAGAAAAAAAAAGAAATGGTGTGAAAACAAATCGAAAATTGAAAATTTTCAAATTCAAAGAAGAATATTAGGCATTCCAATTTCAGATGTTGTATCTTCTGTATACGATATCTATTTGGTTTTCTTTTTAAACTAAGCAAAATAAACGTGGTTATTACGACCGGCTAAAAGTTAAGAATTATGCCGGCAACTATGAGAACACATAATAGTACTCGCAGGTAACTAGCGATACAACGAGAGGAATACTCGTAGGAGTATTTCACGCCACGTAGCTTATTTAATGGTGGAAAGATTATTCGAAATATACGAAAAGGGGCCTCGCATTTAATATATTTCACATTACGAAATTAAAATTTTCAACGACATTAAAACGGATTCTAAGGCGTATTATTCGCAGGAGCTGAAATTTCGACACTGCCGCATTCGCTACTTTTATTACCCATTTACCTCACGTTCATCCGGCGAATTTTTCACAAATAACGTCGTCGAGGAATGAAAATCTGAGGACTTTTTTGAATATGTTACGAAATATTCCAAAGATATTTAATGGCGGAAATTGTTCGCGCATTTTCGTTTGAGTCTCTTTTTTATGGGAAATCGAGCGCGAAACATTTCATCGTTGAGTAAAATCGATAACATTTTATATCGATATTGGTGTACACGTGAAAAACATCTCTTTACTCGGCCTCAAAAAAATTCGCCGAGTGCACTCCGTGTTCGATATTGAAATCAAGCAAACAGCGTCAGCAGTCTCGCGATAATAAAATAAATCAGTTTCATCATTTAAGCGGAAATGTATCGCTATCGTACCTCTACCTGTATTTCTATCGCAACAGTTGCGTTGTGTTGGTGAACAGCTTTCTTTACTTTGCATATTTCACCGAAATGGATAAAAAAATACGCGAATCGACTTGATGGAGTAGTTTTAAATTTTATTATTTCATATGATATCGTATGACTGACGACGTCGTCGAGATGTCAGCCAAATGAAGCACTATGCACGGTGCGACATATTGCTTCGCGTTATTATTCGAAATGTAATATAGGTAAACGGAAAATACGTCGGTTTGAAATTATATTTTATTTGAATAAATGGCTTCATAAGATTGAAATTTGAAAAAAATAGCTACGCAGCCATACTGCATCTCTGGAGCTGAGTTTTTAATGGGGACATATTCAGACTTTCAGATGATGCTGGTAATCTCTTAAAAATCAATATCTATCACTTACTCTTTATACAAGGATAAAAAAAGCATATTTATCATTTTCAAAATCATTTGAAAATATTAAGATTGTATCCGAATTCGTAGTAAGTATTTCTTATTCCATTAGTCAAAAGCCTATACTTATTAAATTCGAGTCATTTGAGTCAAACTGTTCAACCGCCATTTTTGGTTTTTCTACCAACCTCAACAAATCCTTATAGCTATAATCTAAGCTTACATACAAATTTGAGCTTCCTAAGTACATTTTTCTGTTGATGGGATATGATCGATTCAAGAAGTTTCATGACTTTATTACCCCCTCCCCCCCCAAAAAAAAAGCTATTTCTCACTTCAACTTCATAAATGCAGAGAAATATCATTTAATAGAAATTTCAACTTACTCACTCCATTATATGAAACCAAACGAGAAATCTCAATTTTTCATTTACTCTACCCCATCCCCATTTTGAGAGGAATAACTCCTTCTCCCCTCCAACGGTTCCAACATTAGGGGCATTTATTGATTACGTGAGGCGATTTCGAAGATTTTGTAACCCCCTCTCCGTGATGAGATTTCAAGAGATTTAGCTCAACTCCCTGCCCAATTCCCCAGTCACACATGAGATGTTTCAAAATGTGTGTTTCTTGTGTAAATGCGTCGGATTTATTCTAAGAAGAAAAAAAATCTCGTCAAGTATTATTGAATATGATTTGACCGTATTTTGGCAAAGAAACATGTTTTAATTAATTTAATACTATTTTTTCGCAATTTTACTATGTTTCTTGCGTAATAAAAATTACGTGATATTTGCTGAGACCCCTCTATCTCTTCAAAATAAGATTAAATGAAATTCGACTAGACTCCCTTCCTCCTTGAACACCTCACGTAATTAATGGACACCCCTTACCATTTAGGACATGATATACAGAGATTCATTAAATCGAATCTGAGCTATTTGCATAAGCTTATCAAACTTATCTCACATTTTAACCAAGAGGTTACATAATGTGGGCCTTAATTAACTCCGAATACGAATTTTGAGCTTCCAAGACATATAACGGAGAGTTATGGTAGATTTAAGAAATTCCATGACTCCATTTCTTTCCTCCAAAAACTAATAATTTTCACTTCAACTACACATATGAACCAAAAATATATATTTTATAGGAATTTGAACATGGTCTATTAAATGAAACCAAAACTGAAAAGTTTTGATTTTTCGTTCACTACACCCCTCACCTTCGAGCACAACCCTTGCGTCTCTCCTCCAATGATTCCAACATCACCTGTAGCTTAATTTGCCGCATGTGATGCTTCTTGACCAGAGCCGTATTTACATACAGGCATACAGGCAGCTCCCTAGAGTGGCAGATTTTAGGGGGCAGCGATTTTTTTTTTTTTTTTTAATAAAAATTCTTAATGAGATGACTGATGTAGAAAGGGCCCTTATATGTAAATTGTTCAGTAAACCACATTAGAAATTTTATTTTCTCAAGATAAACTGAATCTGAACACTCGTTTTCGTGTTTACAGCGCATACAAGGCTATTTGAGCTCAACCACAAGTCAGGACTGTTTAGTTTGTCAAATGATTTTCCCGATTGAAGCAGAGTTAATTATGGAATTTGACGATATTATGAAAACTTTTGAAGAAAGAAAAGCACGAAGAAAAATTATTGATAGCACACCTAGATCCTAAGTTTACCTGCCTGTAAAATTTAATCTTTTTTCTTATTGTACGATATCATAGATGCAATGAAAATAAAGTCAAATTTTTAATAGGTCGCCTTACTAACAATCATTCAGTTTTCACACGAACCATAAAACTGGCGGGGGAGGGGCAAATTTCATTCTGCCTACGGGCGGCAAAAAATTAAATCCTCCCCTGTTCTTGACTAACACCAATGATTACAGTTCATTTTTATCAAATCAACCTATTTAAGACTCTTCAAGCTCATCTGCCATTTTGGATCCATTTAAAACGAAATTCAAGACTTTATATATGGTGTGCCCTAATTAAACCCAAATACGAATTTTTAGCTTGTTAAATATATATGAAAAGAGATATGGACGATTCGAGAAATTTCATGACTCAATTTCTTCTTCAAAAGGAATTCTTTGCTTCAACTCCCCTTCAACTAAACACAGAAAGCTGAATTTTCTTAGGAAATTTCCAACCGTCGTTTATGCTCTATCATATTTTGAACATCACAATTTCTCCACCTGCTTTCCAACATCACTTGTGAGATTTGATTTGTGTTATGTTATATCTCTTCCTCAAGCAATCATAAGCAACCATTTTTATTAAATTTGAGCAATTCGAGGCTCTTCAATCTCTACTCAAATGTCTATCATTTGCCATTTTTACTCAAATGTGAGACCTAAGAAGTTACACATTGTGATCCTTAATTAATCTTATACACTAATTTTAAGCTTTGTAGATGGATTTAATGAGGATATATAGAAAATTCAAAAAATTTAATTACTCAAAACTTCTTCAAAAAATTATTTTTTTTACTCCAACAACGACCAAAATTTATTTAGGAAGATAAAATTTCAATATGTTGGTATCTTTGATATACTTGATCATACTTCACCGTGATAAAATGTATTTTTTTTTTTTTTTTGAAAATTTGTTGCTGCTGTTGTATAAAATAGTATAATGGTAGTGTCGTATCTTGTTCTAAAAATAATTTTTTTAAATAATAACACTCAACATAAAACACACTTTGAATTTTTGACGGAACGTAATTATTATCTCGTTCATTAACGAATCGGCTCGATGGCTCGATATCTTATTTCTCAAGCATACACAATTACAAGAATTTGCTACCTGAATTCATTAACTGAATGAACGTATTCGTGTGTTTTCTTACGTAATTAATATTCAACATTTTGTCTTCAATGTAGACACACAGAATGTGATACCAAGAGTAGAAAGCAAAAGCAAATGCTATCAATTTGCTCTTTGCTTCTTGCTTTTGCTTTGCTTGTCCTATGTAGGTGGTAGCATTAGCCACGTATGCTAGAATCAACGAGCCAACAAGTAGACTAAAATATAGAATATTAAACCCGGAATTTTGAAACAAATATATTTTATATATATAAATACTACACACAAGAAATATAGTCTATTTAAATTTCAAAAAAACTGACTTTAGAATGATGATAGTATACTTGTCAGGATGAAAAAGAAAAGAAAAAAAAACGAAGAAGAACACAATCTACGTCAGCCAGCCAATAAAACTGATTTCGTAACAATACATTAAAAGATATTTGCAGGCTCGGGCTTCGACCCAAATAAATTAAATTTTTTTAAGCTATTCTCTTTCGATTAATCCCTAGGCACCTTATACCGGGTATCATTATGTTAAAACTACAGCATATATTTTAACGATCCTCCTCGCTCCATAATGTACCTCCCCATCTGCCCAAACACCTCTATAACGCTTAACCGAACGACTTTACAGTAAATTTAAGACGTACTAATTCGTAGAAAATTACTTTTAAGAAACTCCTCATGCCGTGTACCTCGAGCTAGGAAAAAGAACGAAGGAAAAACGCATTTTCAACGGCGTATGGTAAAACTGCGCCAAAAAAATCTTGCCCGTATAAACGAGCAAACCGATTTGCTCGTTTACATCGTGCTCCATCTTCGACATCTGTTCACGAATGAACAAAATTAATGGTATTTAATAACGATGGTCTTTTTTCCACCTTTCGCAGGTCATGCACACGCGAACGAATTCTCGTCGTATTGGAAAGCTGTCAAAGGAATTTTTCCTTCTGACGATTCTCTCGCGAGATAGGTGAAACGTTATGACAGCTAATCATCTAAAAGAAGTCTATTCCTTCGATGCTTATTGTTCACCGCAGAAGCTACGTTTGTAAAAATAGACTCACTATGACGATCAAACTTATAGGCGTATGCGTATGTATACGCAATACGAAGGATCATTATTGATGCGCAGAAATATCTCGATGGCAAATTATTCGCGGTGGCGCCATCGCTATAGAAGTTTTTTTTTTCCACGATAAATTTCGTGTATACAGTTTCTCCCTCGAGCGTCAGTCTATATGCCCTTTATGATTATCATAATAGCCGAATTATAGTATAACTCTCTAGTTTACTCTGCAGTCATATTGGGATTTGGGGTAAGATAAATTACCTTCATAATGTAAAGGCTAAGGGGCGTTTTAACACGTTGAAACGCATTGTTTCTCGAAAACGTTTTGTAGTTTATTAAAGCCCTACTAGCGGTGTCAAAAATATGTTTCATTAATTAGCCTCCGACTAGGATGCTTGTTTCGCGTTGTAAACTACATATCAAATGTTCTTATTTTAATGGGAATCGCTTGAAACTGAAAAAAATTATTTCGAAGCGATTTAAGTTGTTTAACAGATGTTGAAATTCAATACAAATGAGCTTTGCCAGTTCAAAAACGACATATCAATTACTTTACTCATATTTGTTCAATATGACTTACTTTCAGTTGATCTTGAAATTCACGTCCCATATGGATATTTTTTTTATCAAGAGAAGAGGGGGCTCGGCTTTTTATGCAAAATTTTGTGTCAATAGGAAAGGAATCTAAATTGTACTTAGGAAGTGATATACTTGATAATTTTCAAGGATAGTAAGAAGTGAATCGAAAGAAAATTCCGTCTTTTAGATATTGAACTTTTTTTCTCCTAATAATTCCCATAACAGTTCACGATATTTGTGCATCAACTGTAAGATTTTGCTGCTGGTCTTTTTAGTAGCTCCATGCCCCTCAGAATTTTGAGTTAAGACTACATCATGAATGACTCCAAATGGTAATTTTTTTCAGAGTTCATCCTCACATTCATATTTTTGAAAAGTTGACAACACATTAAATTTTAGCATTCGTATTATTTGAGGTAAAAGATCAGCCTATCATTTCAATTAAAAAAGCTACAATTATGATTTAAAAAACAAAACGTTATTTGATGATTGAAAAACTGAAAATCACTTTTTTTGACGTCATTGGAATAAAAAATAAAAAATAAAAAATTTACAGAAGTTTTTTAAACTTGTGAAGCGTAGATTACACAATTTTGTTTAAAAAAAAATCATTCAAAACTCTACATAAAATTTGGGGCTTTTTTTATTGTTAAAAAAAAGCAAAAATTTGAAAATTAAAAAAAAAATCTTGAACATATTAAATTCAAGCTATTACAAAATTTATAAAAATCACTGAATTTTTTATGAGTTATAAGAAAATTACAGTTTAATTTTTATGGTACACTCGAAACACAAAACACACAATTCTTACATTATGAAAATTATATTTATAAAAATAAAATAGCGTAAATATCTACGTGTGTTTCCAACTAAAAAATAAGAGGGCGAAACAAAACACGAATAAATGTGTTTAAAAATTCAAAAATAACAAAAAAATCCAAAAATGAAAAAAATTTGAAAAAAGAGAAAAAATGTTTAAAAATCTAATTTGCGATTAATGCCTCGAAATGGTAAAAATAGAACCACAAAATTTCTCCCTTTTCATAAAAATGAAATAAATTATTTCTGACGTCAGTATTCGTCGTACTTTCAATTCAAGCTCTGTGAAATTTGTAAGACAAAATACAAATTATTTTCATTTACTATTTTCGCCGCAAGTCATTTGTACTGGTTTAAAAAATCGTAATTAAATTAATTCACAGAAGACTTGAGATTTTCTAACATACAACCGAAGCTTGGGAAAAAATTAAACGAAATTATGAAGTTAACTCAACAGGGCTGAATTAAGATTTTTCGCTGCCAGGAGCGAATTAAAAGGTATAATTGCGTGCCTTCTCTTAATTTTTTTTTATAGAGTTGCGAACAAATAACAAGATCAATTTTCAAAAGTCAAGATTATATGTAACGGTGAAATTTTCAAAAAAGAAATGATAAAATAAAAAATAATATAGGTACCACGATATTATAAAAAATAACGAAACAAGGAAAGGAAGGCATTTACAATTTTTTTAATGAGGAGGTTAGTCGATGATTAAAAAGTAAGCCAAAGAACAAACATAATTTTTTTTAATGCCTACAGGGACGGATATTAAAATTTTTCATATTTTATAGACATTGTTTTATTCGAAAATCTTTTATTATGGAACTTCCATCGTGTAATGTTTCATGGAAAAAGGAAAAAAACATAAAAGCTCAACCACGGTGTGCCCGTAAGAAAATATCTCAACCGGCTTTTAAAACTTAGCCGCGGATTTTTTTTCACGCCGATTGTTGATAATTTCAATGGGTAAAGTTATATCTGTACTTTAGGTGAAAAAGTTTAAATTAAAACTATTCGATATATTTGGCGAGAAACTTTTATCTCTCTGTGGTCCGAATGCTTATGTTTAGTACGCTTTGTTCCGTACTACGACGAGATAATGGTGGCACTGGTCGACCAACATACCCGCATCTATCACCTCAAAGCGAATGAAACACATGAAAGGAATATTTATCGCTGGTATTACATCGCCAAGTATTACTTTTAAACGTTCCTATGCATAAAATGTAACGATTTGTTGCCGTTCTCGCCCACTTCCAAAGTCCTAAGTTGGCGCATCTTTACCAACAAACGTCGAACTGCTGAAAAACTTTCCACCCTGAGAGAAAATTTTCTTTAAAAATAACTTAACGATGGGAAAACATGTCTGAACTTTTTCAAAGCTTATCATAACCGATAAAATTGTACGATCGGAAATGAAAATCCACCAATATTTTGCCGATCAAGTTCGAATTTCAGTTAAGGAATAATGCAGACTCGTGCGCGGAAATAAGCTGAAAATTTTCACGTATCTTATGTTAAATTCATATGAATTTTTTCATCATATCTAAAGACGCAGAACAACTTGTTCCTTGCGATTTCTTGTCTTGCATTTCTTGCATCAAGATGTAGCATGGATGTGCAAGAAAGACTATGGATAACAATGACGAATTTCCTTTAGAGCGATTTCAGAGTAATAGTTGAGTGATGGCGGGGGGGGGGTGTTATCAAGAGAAATCCTCAATTAATGTTTTAGACCCCGAACTCCACATCTCGAAGCTCGTTGCTACAAGTGAAAAAATGAACTGACGAATTTGAACAACTTTTTTAGCATGTTGTGGATTCATATGGGAGACATTCCATAAAAATTCAACACCCATCCCCCTTTTCCTTCCAAAATGAGTTTAACCAGTTCTATTTGATTTTAATAATAACAGTAATGGCCAAAGCCAATAACTTAAGAATAGGGGAGAGGGCATGCCACTTCGGTCTAACTGGGGGTCGAGGAGTTTTCCGGTTCTCGGCTACGATATTCCATCGCCTTTTCTTTCATACATGTTTCTACTTCCTTCTTGTTTCATATTTTAACGAATTTTGTCTAGGGCAAACTCAAGCTGAAACTTTGAAAAAAAATTCAATGGCTTTAAAACACATTTAAAAAACTCACGTTTGTTTTGTAAAAGACAATTAACATTTAATTTAATTAAAAGAATTAAAAAATTAGGAAAGGTCATTTGAGGGGGAGGCGGAGAGTAAGGAAAGAATAACGTTGATTTGTTCTGAAGTACGCTTAATATGGATCTAATGGATCTAATGAATCAATAAAAATCAAAAAACTGCTCAAATCGAGCATTTAGTGCTAAAAAAAAAATTACCATTCATTTTTCACTTAAAGTAACCCGCTCAAAAACTGTGTCTAAAATTTCGGTCAAAGGTGATTCTGTATAATACCTACCCACTACACTAGTATTATCCAGAAAGTGCCTTAAGGCAAATTTACTATTGTTATCCACCTATGGCCTATCTCGTACATCTATGTTATACCTTGCAACGGGAAGCATATCTTGCTGCAAGAAAGGCATGACAAGAAATGGCAAGAATTAAGATAAAAAGAAAAAACGGATGTTTTTTGAGAGTACTCACATACATCTAATGGTTGGGCCGAAATCCCTTCAAAGCAAATTCACCATTTTTGTTCCCCTATGGCCTTTCTTGCACACCTATACAATTATGCATGTTACATCTTGCAACGGGAAGCATATCTTGCTGCAAGAACGACATGACAAGATATGGCAAGAATGAAGGTAAAAAAAAAAACGGATGTTTCTTAGAGTACTCACATATCATCTAATTGTTGCCTGAAATCGTTAATTTAACATTCTTATCCACCTATGGCTTTTCTTGCACATCCATGTTATATCTTGCAACAAGAAGCATATATCTTGCTGCAAGAAAGGCATGACAACAAATGGCAAGAATGAAGGTGAAAAGAAACGGATGTTTCTTAGAGCACTCACATACCATGTAAATTGTTCCCTGAAATAGTTACAAGGAAAATTCAACATTCTTATCCACCTACGGCTTTTCTTGCACATCCATATTATATCTTGCAACAAGAAGCATATATCTTGCTGCAAGAAAGGCATGACAACAAATGGCAAGAATGAAGGTGAAAAGAAACGGATGTTTCTTAGAGCACTCACATACCATGTAAATTGTTCCCTGAAATAGTTACAAGGAAAATTCAACATTCTTATCCACCTACGGCTTTTCTTGCACATCCATATTATATCTTGCAACAAGAAGCATATATCTTGCTGCAAGAAAGGCATGACAACAAATGGCAAGAATGAAGGTGAAAAGAAACGGATGTTTCTTAGAGCACTCACATACCATGTAAATTGTTCCCTGAAATAGTTACAAGGAAAATTCAACATTCTTATCCACCTATAGCTTTTCTTACACATACACGTTACATCTTGCTTCAAGAAATTTCAAACAAGAAATGGCAAGAATGGAGGTAAAAAGAAGCTGATGTTTCTTGAAAGTATCCACATACGATCTAATCACTGACCCGAAATCCCTACAATGCAAATTCACCATTCTTATTTGCCTATGGCTTTCCTTGCATCTCATGTTACATCTTGCAACAAAAAGCATGTCTTGCTTCAAGAAATGCCAGACAAGAAACTGCAATTATATAAAGTAAGAAGGTGTTTCTTCATAGGAACTAATACCTATCATCGAATGATTGGCCCGAAATCACTCCAGAGGAGATTTACAATTCTTTCCCACCTAATAGCCTTCGCAAGAAATGTGTCAAGAAGACAGTGGGATGTTGTATCCAGGGCGACAACCATGTATATGTAAAGAGGGGGTTTCAGAGATGCAGATTTCGAACTTCACAATTATTTCTCAATTACAGCTTCCTCACCACTTTTACAAATTTTAAGCAATTCACAAGATGCTGAATGTTGACAAATGTAACGGGAAAATGTTAAATTTGAAAATGATCGTTGGATTTGAACTAGGCACAATGTGAAAGCCTTACAATATTATTTCAATGTGCAAAATGCAAATTTTAAAAACTCAAATTTTTCCTCCTCTCTCTTCACTCTAAAAAAAAGGTATGAGATTTTTAAGGATGCGAATAATAATGTAACCATATTTTGGAGAACGTGACTGAGATTTTTTCCATGATATCACCAACTGTGAGTTACTTTTAATTTTACAACATTATTAGCTTGATTCTTGTCAAGCAGATTCATGAAGAGTATCTAGCAAGACATTTCACAGGCAAGAGTTTTGCAGCAAAATAAAATGTAGTAATAATTCTAATCTAGATCTTGCAAAAAAAAAAAAAAGAAAGGCAAAACAATAAAGTCATTCTTGTCTTGCCATGTTTTACATTCCTACTTCCTAGCCACATGCTTCTTGATCACTATGGTGAATGCAAAATTCCTTTTTTCGCCAACATTCATAATTGTACAGTCTTAAAAGGTACCGAAAAAATCTCGAATCATGAAATAATTATCTAGGAGTCTTACTTCACTTTTCAAAGTTCTAATGCATAAGTATGAATACAAAATTTGAGAACTGCTGGGTTTGAATGTTTCATTGGAGCGAGGGGAGAAGGAGGTGAAAATTCAATCCTGGAGAATTTTTTTGAATTACTAAAATTCTGAAGCTTGACCTCACCTAAATAAAGTATCAAATTTTTAGTTATTTCATGCAAATCAATATCTTGGAATATTTTAAAATTACGTATTTGTTTAAAGTTCTTCGCAGTGGAGAAGAATTTAATATTTTTCCACTGTGGCACATTACTTTTTGTCATCCCTCTGAGCACCTTGCATTAAATTTTTGAGACAAAACATAATTGGACTCAGTTAACATGTATTTAGTCTACGATTAGAGGATGAAAACCAAAAAAACAAAAAGAAACTAAATATCAAATATTTTGATTTTACTAATGAATTTATTTTATAATTTTGTTTTCAAATGAATATAAGATTTTCAAATGGAAGGCGGGTTTTTTTTTCTTATAAATGATTTTTTCAAGTTGTCTGGCAACTCTTAAAATCCCAGAGCGGTTATTTAATGAAAAAGCTTATTTTTGATCTAACATACAGATCGTACAATGCTTTTGTGACTCATTTCTTGAAATCATCATCATATTCTACGCATGACTCCATCACCTATGGAGAACATACGCTCACCTCTTCGATGTCCTAGTGACTTCTAACCAACTCATCAATGAAGTAAGTTGATATGAACAATTTTAAAATGTATATTTTCATCTGTATATTCATCATTCTTGTTGGACATCGCAGTAACGCTTCTCATAACCTTTTATCTAATACAAGATGATTTCATTAAAGTAAAGAAAGACCGACTTCAGTTACCTATAGAAAAACTTGTGAAAACAAGGTCACGAAATTCTAAAAGAATGTCATACACCGATAACCTCAACAAACTCCCTAACTTACCGATAAAATCATCTAACCTTTTTGCTCGTAGCTTACTACGGTAATGATAAAAATAAACCTTTCGAATTGCTACAACTAAGTGAAATAACAATAGGCTCTTTGAAAACCCTCGGTTAGAATTTCGAAACAAAAAAGCCAAAGATTTTAGATTTCGATTTAGGTATACTATATACAAAAATTGAATACACGAAAGTCGAAACTTTTCCGTACAACTTAAAGATCACAGAATCCCTGAGTAAGTTTTCTAAAGGAAATCTCACCTAAACAATTTCCTCTTTGATCGCAAACACCAAAAAGCAAAACTAAAAGGTACGAAAGATTACCAAACCAAATATAAATATTTAAAAAATATCGTAGAAAACTTCATTCAGTTCTTACGCAGTTTCTTGTATTCGAAATTTTTTAAATAATTAATGTTTCGTTACCTCAACGAAGTATTTCCTCCCTCCAACTATTGCCATGTTTGGTGATTAAACAGTCAAAAATGATGTTTCCCTGCGGCGTATTTCAGACGTACAGGAATTACATTTTAATGTTCTTCAACTTATAAATAACGCATCGAAAAATGATAATGTCGACTCCCCTTTTTATAACAACCAAGCAAACAACCCTTAGTTGGAGAAAAAACGCAGAACATAGATAAGAGAAGAATGCGACACTTTTTATCAACCAACGAATGTGGAAATTTCGCTTCGTTTGTAGGAAAATTATCATGCTTCAAGAATCACATTCATCAGAATTAGTATAATATCGTCGCGGCAACATGCTACCAGCACCCTTTAAAAAGAGTAAGTACCGCTTTGCCACAGTCGTTTAATTGAAAAGCTCCATAAGCGCCATAAAATCATTCACGTATTTCCAACACACTCAGCTTTTTCCTATGCCTCTCCTTTTCGGTATAAACTACAAACGTAAAAACTTCACTAGGTAATTTCAAGTATCAGAAATGAATGTGTTCAAAAGACTAAGATGAATGCGATGCGATATTAACTATACGACTGAAAATGATATAATTGTTTGTTTTTGAGAAAGAAACTCAGCCATTTAGGAAAATCTTACATATTTTAGAACGACCTAGTTTCAAGCGAATTCGGAGCTTTTCCCACACTAATAAATTTCTCTTCAAAAAAAATTAACGAAAAAATTCTTCCAAATAAAATTTCCTTCTTCGCAAAAGACTTATTTCTATCTTATTAAAATTCAAAAAAAAAAAAATTAAATAAACTGAGGGAATATTTAGAAGCTGTAAGTTACTGCGTCAAGTGGGAAAGATCCCATTTTAATTTTTTTCGAAAATTATATTTTTTTTTATCGTTGAAAAAAAATCCATTCCGCATTACATAAAACACTGACTTCTAAATTAAATCATACAGTTTTTCATTAAAATTAATAAAACTTCATCTTCACAACTTAAGAGCTAATATAAGCTCATAGCTTCACTTGCCTTTCATATAAAAAAAAAAAATTGTTGAAAGATACTCGTATTATATTTCCTTTTTGCCCCAGTGGAATACGAATGTTCAAGAATTCATCCCTGTATTCCATATCGGATTCTCTGAATAAGATTAAATGTCAACATCAAGAGAAAAAAAGAAGAAAATGGATGATGAAAAATGTGACGACGAATATGAGCAATCTTCTTTTCATTATGACAATGAATTCATTTTCAGACAACTCGAAAAATTTAATAATTCACAAAGTAATATCTCTGTTGACAAAAGAAAGAAATCGAAGAGCTCAAAAAGAGAAATCACATACATCCTGCATGAAGATACGTTTAATTCTTTTTTCTTAAGAATGCTGTGAAAAATAAGGATTCATGGGCGTAGCTAAAATGTATCGATGCGCAAAGTTTTAATTTTTTTACAGAATAATTACAACCAGTATAGTTGTGGGAAAGGGACAATATCTTTTTCAAGCATAATACTTTTTTAACAAACATTTTTTGATATGAGCTTTCCATCCTGCGTTATTTTTATAAAAATTCGACGCAGTCTAAATCAAATGTGCAAATTTTAATGGAAATATTATTCAAAATGCTCTACTCAAAAAATGAAGTCGAGGTTAAAATGGCGTATTTGAGACTGAGGAAAATGCCATATCTCATGAACATGATAATAATACTTGTAATCATTTTCTGGTTTATTTATTCGTTTATTCAGTCACTTATTGAATAAATGTCCTGAAAATAGGTTATAAGAATTAAGAATGATCGAAATGGCTACAGTTCCAACATATTCTTGATTGTATGAAGAAGTGTCTTTAAAATTCGATGAAAAAATTTTCATTAGATTTGGAAAAAGATGAAATGAAATAGATACGTTCATTTTGTTCAGGTGAGAGGGAGGAGACAAATAGTGAAAAAAGTTATTTAAAAAATGAATGCAGAATTACGTATGTCTACTTTATTTTCTCTCTTTATTCAACGATATAGGTATGAATATGTCTAATTTCAATCCATAATTATATATATGCGTATTATTACTCATTTACTCATTTCCTTTAAAACAAAATAACACCACCCTACATACGGTTGTCAGGAAACACATTAGCGCAATATCTTAATTAAAAAAAAAAATAAATAAAAAACCGAAATATACCTATGCAGATTTATATGATACTTAATTTGGCATAGTAATCACCATTTATAGTGACATTCCATGTCCTACACCTGTTCATACGTGTGCACATAAACGGATAAGAAAATCACATAATTAACATCGAAAGATGTTTAATATTCAACTAGTTCTACGAGTACGCATTGGTAAAAAAATTATAATATCAAACCTTTTTTCATTGTAGGTTCGAACTGGGTAAAGTTTACATAATAATATACAGATTACAGGAATCATAGATGGGAGAATTTAGGAATTTGTCAAACCTAAAAAAAAAAAAAATTTGGAAAAACTGAAGAAGAAAGTCTAAAATGTAATTTCTTATATTATTATTACTTTTTTGATAATCGTTTCCAAATAATTTGTGGTCGATACAATTTCACTACCAAGGCTACAGCTTATATTAAGTTTTCTAAATGCATTTCGACGGGCGTGCTTCCCTAAGCATGTATAGGTGCTGTGGTACCAGCCCTGTATTCTTGGATTGGCCTCTCAGTATATGAAAATTAAGATATCTGTTCGAGCTTTCTACGTCGATTTGGTGAGGAAATATGGAAGATTCGTGAAATTTCCTGCACCAGTATTACCTCCAAAAGCTGTTTTTCCTCTACTCCCTCGCATCACTTCCAAATGAATTTGGGAAGCTAAAATTAGAATAGGTTCCAGTCACTTGAGCTCATTTTATTGTATGACACCACAGTAAAAAAATTGCGACCTCTCGTATACCCCCACTATATTCTCAGATCGATAGCCCTTCCTCCTCCCCTCCAACATCACGTGTGAAGTTAAATTTGGGATACAGTATACTTTATTATACCAAATACTCATATGAGTTCATCCTAATTACATGTTTACAAATGTAAGGCTTCCCAAGCTCTACTCAAATTTTGATACTCTGCCATTTGGATCCATTTGCATCAAAATCCAACAGCTCATATTCTGGTTATTAACTAATTCTACACACAAAACTTGACCTTTCTAGATGCATTTGTTGAGGAGATATGAAAGATTCCAGAAATTTAATGACTCAAAACTTCCTCAAAAAGTTTTTTTTGCCCTAACTCCCCTCCAAATACACTTAGGAAGCTGAAATTGCGATATGTTAGTGTCCATGACTCACTCTTTCATATAAGATCAAAAACAAAAAATTTGAGCTATCTAGCCCTTTTCCAGGCTCGCTCAAAATTTGAGTGATCCGCCATTTTGAAGTGTATTGAAAAAACAAAAATGTTTCTTTTTTGGATTTTCAAGAAGAGTCTCTCACCAAATTTTGAGCGAATTTCATAAATACCTCCTACCAAAAAGTTGGACATTTGCCAGATGATTACAAATGGTCTGAAACGCAAAGATACGAAGACCAACCTCCCAATCCCCCTTCAAATCATATAGGTTGTAATAGCTGTCGTCTTCAAGTTAAAACTCAGCTAATAAATATCAGATTTTTGACGAGGGTTAATTTCAATACTTTTTTCACTGGATAATATATTGAAATCAAAATGAAATCGGTTTTGAGATGCGCGCGCATCCTTGTTTTGAATAGCTGGTATAAAAGGTATATAAAGGATAGCAGGTAGACAAAGAAGAAAAATGTTATAAATTTTAATAAAAGCCTTGTACACGTGCAAGGGTAAAGTCATAAAATTGTTTTGAGTAGCAGGTATAAAAGGTATAAAGGATAGCAGGTATACAAAGGGAAAAAAGGTGATAAATTTCTCTACATACGAAAGAGCAAGGGTAAAATTGTAAAAGGTATACAAAGGTATAAAGGGACGAGCTCATCCTGAAAGGAAGAACTCTTGGTGGGGGTAACAAGTAAGAATAAATTGGGTTGTGCAGTTTGGAATGTAGCAGTACTTCGAAAATAATTTTTTTTTCTTCATTTAATTTTTATTGCGAGCCCCCAAGGGGTGAGGAAGCACTAGTTTTACTGGAAATTGAAATGAAACAAAAATTACAGTAAAAAGTTTTTTTTTTACAAATCTCTCGACTTGTGTAACCGAAGAAACGTTGGCTGAAAGGCCTCAAAATTGGGAGGAGTTAATAACAATTCGATTGCATCATCATCTATTTTAGATATCTATTGATAAACATTTGAGTAACTGTAATTTCATCAAAAAAAAAAAATTGCAATAATAATGGTTTTGATAAAGTAATAATAAAAATATTGTACTTTTGAGAGGGGGAGCGGAGGATCAGTTTGCAAAGAATTGGCACCTTACCCTCAAAACCCTAAGAACGTCCCTGCCCCTCTCTTTAATCTCGTCCAGCACCATGTGATAGCTATGCACATTGTTTAGGACAAAATTGGAAAAGACGTACGAAATACAGATCAAATGTGATGACTGATGAGCAATTTGAGAAAAAATATGAATTACAAAAAAAAGAATTTCCTTAATCATATTACACCTTCATCATTTTTAGAAAAAATGCTGTCAGCATGTCAAATTTCGAACTAAAAAATAATTATTTCCATTTTGTCTAAAAGACTTAGAACAGACGCTCGGGTTGACGTAAGAAAGAAGAGAAGCGATTACTATATTATAAAAAGAGCGAAGAAGCAATAAACCGAATATTTTGACTACAAATACTTCCATTGTATCTCGAAGCCTTGCAGCTATAGGACACTTGCGAATAGAAATATATTTTCTCATTTTGTTGTGTTTTAATACGGCGTCAAGGAAACTTCGAAGAAATGCAATTTCTCTTTTCGTCTTACAAAAGAGTATTCGAGAGGAGAAAAAAATTCGACGGTACAAATCCCGAAAAATATAGCAACTTGGAAGTTCGAACCGTGCTTACTTTTGCATAGCTTCGAATACGCCATTCGAATGTATTAACATCTAAAAATAGAATTAAATTGCAGAAAATTTTCGCCTCGTATAAAACGGCCGCTGGCGATGTAGAAAAATGGATTTTCGTTGGCGCGTAGGCGAGCATACTTTTCCCTTACGATCGACGAGGAAAAAAAATCTCTTTTGGCGAGTCGTATGAAAATCGCGCGAGAAGAGAAAAAAATCACACCTGCGCGTGAACCGTTAATTTATCGAATTCGGTATATTTTCGCACCCTATGCAGAGACAATTACTTACACTTATTCGTCGTCACTTACGTACACGCGTATTATCGCCCATATACCAGCGTGGCGTGATTGTTACACGAATATAGTGTTATTCGCCTCGCTCACGCGCAATATTCGCAGACTAAGTTTCTATATTATGCTATAACTGCTGCGAATCTTCCTTTTATTACGCAAATTAACTCGTGTAACTGTAACCAAAGTTATATTCTGGTGTGCCATGTTAGCCTCCGAACTTGCCGGTTTAGTCATTTACGCTATATTTCTCGTTTACGTTTTTTTCTTCTTCATCTAACGCCTAGCCAACATGCTGAACAGGCATTGGATGCGTGCATGACTCGCGTAGGAGCGTTACTTTTCAACAGTGTAAATATTTACGCGGGCTTTCTGGGATTTGTAATGCCGGAATTTCTATAGGCTATATTTGATTTTCGTCATTTCGCGATTTCTTCCTCTCATCTACTTCCCCTAACGTTTCCCGCGGTTTGTTCTTGCGATCTGTTTCTGGAGCGTTGTTCCATTTACTTCGCTGTTTGTTTCCTTTCATCGTCTTTAATTTTTTTTTTTTGTAAAAAGGGAGAATTTTCAGTCGAAACGATCTCTCAATTTTTTCTATTATTTTTCGACGACGGGCCTTACCACTGAACATGGTCCAATACGTTATACATTTTTTGTCATTTCGATTTTTCGACAAACAAGGAAAAATACAAGCATTTAATTAAAATATTTTCTTCGCTCATCTTCGAACCATTTTATCGGATTTTTTTCGCCAATATTAGTTTCGTGATTCTGCATGGCTAATTTTTCTTTCGAGATAGTAGGTTAAATTTTCCAACGTATAATATCTTTTCATTTATTTTTAAACCAAAATTCTATCTATTTTCCTAAAGAAGAGTGAAGAATTTCTGAATAACGGATCTTATGTTGGAACTCATTTTTCTTTTTTCTTCGTCACTAAAACACCTCAAGGCGGCGATTACACAGGGTCCTTAGGCGTTTTGTAATCCTTAGTTGTTAATTACTCACTAACGAATTCATGAGCTCGAAATCCCAATAGTTGGTTGTATAAATTTTAAAGTACAAAAAACATGATATGAAGGGAGTTTACTGATGACCATAGATTAAGCTTAGTCGATTTACTCGAAATTAATAGAATAGATAAAGGTGGAACGTTGGAATCCACATGAGTATGAAGTTGACTGAATGTGAGTTGATGTGATAATTTGCAGTTTTTCAAGATATTGCTCATGAAATAATTGTCAACTTCGCTGATGTTAAGTGAAAAAAGACAACTCTATCAAACTGAAAAAAACAGTACTTTTTATCGCATAAATAAAAATTTCGAAAAATTAATTTTGAAAAAGATTTGTTCAATGCTAAGAATCAATCATTAGCTACAAATAGGTATTTTTTGGTATTATATGACTTTTAACATGTTGCTCCAGCATACGAGTACAGGATTGCAAAGATGAATCCAAACCAGAATTTTGCTCTGGAAGCTGAATCTAAAGATCTAGCTAAATTCTTTGTATTACCAGAACCGAATCAAAGGGGCAAAAAAAATCGTAAGCAGCCATGCCGCATTACTGGAGCTGAATTTTTAACTAAAGCTTATTCAAGGTTTGCAAATAACGTTCCTAACCCCTCACGTCTATACAGGCCACACACAATATCAAATATGGAAACACCTATCCTATTCTTTCCAAAACACTTAAGAAGTTAAATTCAGAATAAAAGTATTTTTTGTATTGCAATAATCATACGAAACCATATTTTTCAAATTATAGTTACTTGAGGCTCCTCAAATTATCTTCAAATTTTTACGATTCATAAATTTGGATCCATTTTCATCTAAATTTAAGAGGCCATACTTTGGTCATAAACTAACACTGCATACAAAGTTTGACCTTTATAGGTCAATTTGGGGAAGAAATATGGAAGATTCGTGAAATTTCCTGCAGCAATTTCCCCTCCAAAAACCGTTTTTTGCACTAATCTCCCTTCAAATGCAATAAGAAAGGTAAAATCAGAATAAGTCAAGTGACTCGAGCTAATTTCATCACATGAAACCACAATAAACAATTTTCGACCTCTCGTGTACTCCACCACATTTTCAGATTGATAACCCGTCTTCTTCCCATCCAATACTATGTGTGAAGGTGAAGTTGGGATATAGTATACTTCCTATCTCCAATAATCATATGAGTTCATAATAATTACATTTTTACTCATTTGAGGCTACTCAAGCTCTACTCAAATTTTGATAATTCGCCATTTTGGATCCATTTTGATCCAAATTCAAGAAGCCATATTCTGGTCACCAATCAACTCCACACACAAAGTTTGACCTTTCTAGGTTGATTTTATGAGGAGATATGGAAGATTTAAAAAATTTCATTACTCAAAACTTCCTCAAAAGGCCGTTCTTTGCTTTAACTCCCCTCAAATGTATTTAAGAAACTAAAATTTATATATGACGGTGTCAGTAACTCACTTTTTCATATGAGATCAAAAACGAAAAATTTGAGCTATAATATTTAATTGAAATAATATTAAAAAATAAAATTATCGATATTAATAAAAATAAATTCTTATTTACATATATATATATATATATATATTAACTATATAAATTCTTATTTTAAAATTAAATATAAATAAAAAAATTATAGTTAAATAAACTAACCTAAAAAAAAAAAAAATTATTCATTAAATTATCTCCCCTCAAAATCTGAGTGATGTGCTAATCTGAGGTATATCAAAAAAACAAAGAAGTAACTTTTTCGCATTTTCAAGAAGATTCTTTAGCCAAATTTTGAGCGAATTTCATGAATACCAGCCGGCGCTACGCGTGGGAGAAAAGAATACAAATATATGCCGAAAAGTTGGACATTTTTCAGATGATTAGAAATGATATGAAACGCAAAAATTTCAAGACCCTTACCCCCTTCCCAAATCAGGCAGGCTGTAATACTTCTCGTTTGAAGTTACAAACTCAACTAAAAAATTGGGTTTTGCGGTTTCGGAAAGAAAGCATTATGTTTTAGCGAACAAGTGATTAAAATCTTCAAAAGGGATGGGAGGGGAGAGGGAAGCGAGTTGCGAACAGTTTGTAGAGGGTAAATTGAGTGAAAAATTCAACGATGAAATTTCAAGTGAAATCTAGTCAAACATTTTCACGGCTACGGAACCAGAAATACCTTGGTTCCAAATTTGGTTCTGGGTCCAGGTTTAAGTTTGTTGTAGTTTCGCTGTTAGAATAATTTTTGGTTTAGTTCTGATTCTAGTTCTGGTTTTTACATTATTTTGTAGTTTTTCAGATTCTGGTTTTGGTTCCAGTCCCAGTTTTGTAGCTTTGATTATAAGTTGGAGAGATCATTTTGTTATGGGATATGAAAACAGCAATTTGGTTACGAGTTTGGTTTTGGTTCCCGGTTCTAGTTCCAAGTTCATTTTTGTTTGGTTCCAGTTTTGCTTTTTATATCATCTTGGGTTTTTACGGGATTTGGTTCTGGTTCCAATACCCGTTTTGCAGTCATGAACATAAGTTGGAGAGTTTATTTTATGGGTTATGAAAACTGCAATTTGGTTACGGGTTTGGCTTTGGCTCCGAATTTTTGTATACTATGGTTCCGGGTTCTTTTTGTTTGGTTCTGGTTTTCAAATCGTTTAAGGTTTTTTCAGTTTCTAGTTACAGTTTCGATACCAGTTTTGCAGCCTTGAAAATTTCGAAGTTGAAGCTAAGTCGAGCCCAAAGTTTTCAAAACTGGATTCAATGCTTTAAAAAAATACCAAAACTCTAAGTTGAATACAAAGTTTTATTTTTCAACTTATGCGAGCTGGAGTGGGAAACAGTGATCAAAAAAATTATTAGATTTTGTTAATTAGAATTTTTCTTGATAGGCCTAAAATTTTTCAATTTAATTTGTTTATAGAATCAAATGTATTTTTTCATTTAAATATTCTTGTAACAATATTGTTAAATTATGGATAGTTCGAAATTGAAATTCAAATGAATAAATCTCCAATTATATTATTTTCTTATAGGGAGTAATTTTGCAGTTACTGTTTCCAGCTAGTTCTCAAATGCTTACCACCTTAATAAAAACTTTCGAGAAGTTGGTAACCATGCTAGGTTAAGTCTTGAATCAAAATTTCGGGCAGCACAATATGACACCAGATCACGTTTTTTGGCTGAGTTTTAAAATAAAAACGATAGCTATTACAGCCTACCTGATTGGGAAATAAAAATCATAGGAGAGGCAGGGGATCATCAAATCTTCCATTTTTAGACCATATGTAATCATATGGTAAGCAAATGCTCATTTTTTGATTTACATATTTTTTTCTCGTCCTTGAGTTTTGATGTAAACTATTTGAGTGAGAAAATCGGGAAAGGGGAGATCTGTAGTGCCCTCTGTAGCTGTTTCATCAGGTAATTCATCATCACGAATATCTACGCCGAAGGAAGCCAGACTAAGGTTATATCTGCACGGTTTGAAATGAGAGCTATATTTTTAGAGAAATGTTTTTCTGATGAGAATCAAAGACCGTTTTTGGGTCATTTCAGTATATCATTAAATTATGGAGCAAAGGAAATATGAGATAGAGCGATGCGATTATAATTAATTTCAAACAGATTCTTCGCAAAGAAACTCGAGGTCAAATAATTTGAAGTTATGTTCCTTTGAAAACTGATTTCTTCATATTGTGAACAGGTGAAGTCTGCTCGAATACTTTTAATATCTTTTAGTGTTACAATACTTACATCGACTTTATTCTTTGTTAAAAATAAATCCAAGGCATTATTTCAAACAAAACTATTATGAAAACTATTCGTCAAATTTCAGAAGAAAGTTCAAAAGAAACAATAATACAGAATTTAATTTCCACGACTAATAAAGTAGAAAGTTATTTTCCAACGCCAATGTCTACATTTAAGGTTGAGCTTCGTTTCACCACATCTGTAAATCTCGAGTTTTCTTTCCTTATTCAAGATAAAGAGAAAATGACGAAGGAATACTCCTCTGCCTTTTCCAACTGCGAACATTTTTTCATCCATTGCATCGAGAGAATGAATACGCTTAGTTTCTTTTCGTCTAACATACGCGAAAATAAATTAATTTACTCGAAAAATGAAAATCCTTTAGGCGCTAAAACCATCCACTGTATTTTTCTTAATCGTCCCCAGCATACGTGAAATAACTCGCTCGAAGAAGCTGGAAACCATTTAATCCCTTTTCGCCGGCCAAAATATCCGCACGAAAGCTCATTAAATAAATATTCCGCGGAGCCCATACAATATTGAAAGAAAAATATAATAACTCGCTTTGTTATTCTTAAATATCCCCTAAATCGTGCTCGATATGTTACCGTGGCCGCGGCCCAAGTTTTCGTACGTGCCGACTACATAGGAGGAAAACGGAAAAACGCCGTCTTCTCGTCTTCGTTACGATTAGAAGTATCGAAAGAATATATTCGATCAGCAATAAAAACCCGTGGACTAAAACCAGTAATGGAAAATATTGTTTAAAATTCGAGCGAAAGTATCCAAAAAATAAACACGCTCCTCTAAAACGATATAAAGATTAAGATGCGACCGTTGAATACAAGTCAGGCTCGACGGGGCCCGGAAAAATAAAAAATTCGCGCCGTTGTTTCCCGGAATTTCTGCCTCTTCGTTATTATTTTTTGTTTAATCTTTTAATGGAAAATGTTATACGAAGATAGAAAAATGTAATCACGAAAATAAACCTTACGGAGTATGCCATTCGCCTTTCTCTTTCGTATTAGTTCCCGTTTGAATATGAACGAGTGTAAACTGGACTTGATAAAAAGTTTTCGCCAAGAATTACTCCACCACTCCACACTCTCGGTGTACGGTTTCGTGTTACACAACTTAATTTCGTTAATGTTACCGGTCGTCTGAGCTGTGTAAATTAGTTCTAAACTTTGTTCGTCCGCATTTAAAAATACGAAAATCCTTGTCCCTAACTTCAGCAACAAGGAATGACGACATTTCTAAACATTTCCTCGTAGGTAAATTATACGGGAGGGGAAACAATACTGCGATGAAAAAATTTATCGCTCCGGTTTATCACTAATGTTCAATTAGAAGTTCTATAATAGGTACAGATAGCTTGAGATTTCTCGAAGTTTTATCAAAAAGTATGAAACTGGCTGAATAATTTACACAGCGAATACATAATACCATACAATACTCGTACCAAAGCTTCAAGGTAGAATTTCCATATCATCGAATATGAATCGAAATGAAATCTAGTATCGAGATAAGTTTTGCCTCGAGACAAGTTTCTTGAAATGATAATCGAAACGAAAAGAAATTTTTCGTCGACAACAGGAACAATAGTTTTTTTATGACATTCGAGTATTCCTCGCCCCCCTTTTTTTAGAATTTTCAATTTCAGGAACCATAAATGCATACATGCGGTCAAATAAAGTTTTTTCACGATGCTGACCTCGAATATGATGGACATGTTTTGGTTTCAATTTTCAATCCTTCATGGCCTACTTTTTTCGAGTTTTCGGTTATTAGAACCATGTATGCGCGATTAAGGACTTCTTAAAAATTTAGTTTAACGTGTCTTGCGTTGCTGCTTACGCCAGAGACATGTAGGAGACATACTGTTTTTGGCCTAAAGGTTTGGGCTTTCACCAGTACTTTCTTCAACTTTTCGATTCTAGGAAACATGTATTATGGAAATAAAGGCTCTCGACAGCGCTGATTCAGAACATAGTGACCATTTTTTATTTTCGACTCTACCTAGACTTTCTTCGCGTTTTTGGACTTGGAAGCCCAGTACATGTAAGTCGGAATTTTCAACCACACTGACTGCGAATATGAGAACAACTTGGAATTCGGTCCTACGATTTTTGCCTTTAGAAACAATGTATATGTAAATAAAAGTTTAAATGTTCCTCTTTCTCATTTTCATGAAAAATCTATTACCAAATTTTGAATATAATATGTACCAAGAAGTTGGACATTTCCCAGATAATTATACTGAAACTCCAAGACTTGAAGACCCCACCCTGCCCCTCACCCCCTTCCTAAATCGGGTAGACTGTAATAGCTATCGTTATTATTAAAAGTTCAGCTAATAATTGACATTATAATGACTCTAGCAAGCAAGTAAAATTAAACAAAGTCACATTTTGTGATTTCAAAAAGTTAAAAATAATAATCACTTATCAACTTTTTTTTTAAATTTAGAGCCTCAACCATTCACAATTTTTTTGAAAAAACATTAAATTTTTGAGTATTTTTATATGTGTACGTACAAGCATAAAGGGACCATGTTGTCGATTTCATTTACGGAGATACAGCCGTTTTTCGGGGTGGAGGTCAAAAATGACGAAAGTGGGGTTCTTAGTGTTTCTGATAGAGGCACTTCTCCTCTTTCTTCTGCCACTTTCCCCACTTTCCTATCTATCGCCAGTCGCCGGTAATATCGCTTTGAATAAGAAGTGAGAAAGGGACCATGTTGTCGGTTGAAATTTTTTTTAGTTTTTTCGGCCGAAATGAGTGAAAAATAATGTTTTTAACGATCCTAAAGAATAAAATTAATACTGCCATCTATTTTTTGCGTGCTAAACGTACAAGTCAGGCTCAAATACGTAGGTATTGGTGGCTATCCGTAGCTGTTATCAATTGAAAAACAAAGCCGGAAAAAAACCGCAAGTCTGAAAAAATGACTTTGAAGAGGAAGCGATACCTTGCCGAAAAGTTTGGCGATTCCGAAATTGTGCCCAAAAAATTCGCGAAATACCATTTGTGGAAGAAAATGTTGTTCTAACTATCCTAAACCTTTTTATATTGTTTTTCATGTTTATAAAATAATCGTGAAGTACCTAAATTAATTTTTTTTTATATGTTTTCGAAGTAATAAAATTATTTTCGTACATGCTTCGCATTATTTTGTGTGAAGGAGAGCCAAAAAGTACTTGGAAATAGATTTTTTTGAAAAGGGACCATCTTGTCGATACTGGAAATCTCCAGTTGGAGCGGCTAAAATTCTTCAAAAATGCACTGGAGGGATTCAATTTTGTTAGTTTTAAACGAAAAAAGTCACAAAAGTATACCTTTTAGGGTTTTTTTTTAGTTTTTTCACTTTTTCTATTTGCAAACTTTCAAATGCGTTTTTCTCAAAATCACCTTTTTTGAAGTTTTTTTTTCAAAGTTCTCTACAGACGCGATTTTTTTAGCTAGAAGGCTCCACAATATCTCATTTTAAAGGAAATTTAATGTAGTATATGGAACTGGTCTTAACTCCATATCGACAACATGGTACCTTTATGCTTGGACGTACACATATTATGAAAAATACAGGTAATTTATACTCATACATTATGCGCGTAGTATTAGCTTCGATTTAAGATCTTTAGGATTCAGAAGGAAAAATATTCCCAATTTTCACCGCACAGAGATTCCTAAAATATGAATTATTTCGAGGCAAATACTTAAATTTTGTCATTTTGAAGGTATCCGATATTTTGAGAACCCCTGTAGAGCAATTTTTGTTTGAAATCAAAGAACTTCAGAAACCTTTGACTACATTCTGACAGCCATGAACTTTGAGAGGTAAAATTTATTTTATGTTTTCTTAGAGCAATTTCATCATATCATAAATAAATACCTTCTAGAGTACGTGTATGGAAAAGATGTAGAGGAAGGAATAATGTGGTTCGTAGAAAATAATTTTTAAAAATTCAAAAAAAATAGATCTGAAAGAAAATGACAAAAATTGAAGCATCATTATAATGAATATACAAATGGAATTAATTTTAATTTTTAATTTCGGTATTTTTTTCTTTTTGAAGGATACTGAGAAGTTTTTTTCTAGAAGGGTGGGGGTACAAAATTTACGGAATGCGCCAGGTATATGTACACAATCATGGTCTATTTCACAATCAACATTTAAAAGATGAACTACTTATTGTACACCCCTGAAGAGAAATGCATAGTAATAACATGAAACCCCACTTCAACTTATCGCGGAATACATCTCAAACTTAAAAAATCTGCAATATTCGTGATACGTCGAATTTCATCATTCAATCATCGATCTAGGGTTTCCATAGCAAACAGAATTCTATGCTTTATAAATTTTGCAGCACGTATAAGTACATCCGATACGATCGTTTCGTTTATTTGTACAGTCGATGTCATTCAATGTCCAAGGGTCCGATGTGTTTGTCCAGCGATTACCTTAAGTCCGTTTAAAACTCTGAAAGCAATCGCTTTCCAACATATCTTTCGTGGATTACACGCTTCTACAGTTCAAATACCTTAATTTTTTCCACCATCGGGCCACCCATTTCGCATCGAAGAGATTGGAAACAAGTTGCTATATGGAATACCAGTATACCACCGAATCTTATTAATACGGATTAAACGCCTTGTTCGAGAAAATGCGTTCCGCTTTTAAGATGTTATACGACACCCGCCTCCATACGTTTTCTCTTTATACATGTATACGATGCTGCCAGCTGAATTTGAAAGGGTTTAATTGGAAAATTGCGGTCTCCCCAGTGTTAGGCGTTTGAAACTGAATGAGTTACATCATCGAAGATTTACCAACGCCTGAATTAAGGAGTAATGGATTTTCTTTTCATACCTCCATACACTACACTAATTATGAGTATCAAACTACACAAGCACTTTGAAGATATTTCTTTTCAATATTTTTCAATGAAGTTAAGTCCAAAACATATTGCTCTTAGATCTAATTTCTAAACATTTTTTTGAAATAGCAACTTTCTTTTTTACAGATGATCACGCGTATTCCAAAATAGACTCAAGACATGGAGAGTAAAAAATCATTTACTTTCTATAACTCACAAGGAAGTTTCCTCAGAACTGACGCTCAGATGTTGACCGAATAAATTACGCTCGAGAATTTCCGCTCTACTGCTTATCTGAGAAGAAGGAACGTTATGAATTCTTTTTAATTTAAAACTTGAAAATTTCACAAATTCATCACTTACTACGTATTTTGGTGAAAATGAAAAAACTAGGTAATTAGGGTGGCGATGAAAAATTAAAATTCGAATTTGAAGTGCAGCACCCCCTAAAAAGTTTCATTTTACTATACAATTATGATTCCCAAAATTTCAAGTCGATAGGTTAATATTAACACGTGGCGCAGAGTCGTTAAAGTTGAGTACATAATATCTTTACTATGGTTGTCCAGCCTTATAGAAGAGAATTTTTTTTTGATTTTTTCGGAGTTCTCACCCCCTGTATTTTTTTCTTTATGCTTCTACATTACGCAGAAAAAATTTCAATTCTCTAGGATGAGGTGAACACGTGCCACTGGGGGCTAAAGTTTCCCCCTTTTCATGAAAAATCATCTGAACGCCTTCCAGCTCCTTACCTATGGGAAAAAGAGGTGATATGAAGAGGACCAAAAGTGTTAGTATTGTCGCAGCTGAGTAAGTAAGTATATTATCAAAGAAAAATGCGTCCTTGAAAATCAGAGTAAGCACTAAGAACATCGAAGAAAAACCCCAACTGAAAAAATTTCGTTTCAAACAGCCTATAATGAAATATTATTTCAAACAATGCACCGTTACTTTCAATTACAATTAGTATGTTGGTAATATTCTGCTTTCGTGAAAAATAGAAACTTTTTGATTTTGGTTTTTTGTCTATAGCGACAAGGAGTTGATTTTAAGTACATTAGTTCTTAATTTGTTTACATAAACTTACGTGTTAATTATAACAAAAACGTATTAATAGTACATTATTTGCACAAAATGTATTTTCATTTGAATATTTCAAATTTTATAATTGTTTAGCTATGTATATGTCGTGAAAAAACTGTAGCGCAGAACCCAAACTACTTCTCGCAGATAAAATAGTGCGTGAAGTACTACATAAGAAACTGGCCGTTCAGTAGTCAACACACATACATATTACACACACAGCACTCATACTTTCGTTGTTACTTGTATGCTATACCACTGAGTATCAGATACCGCGGATGCCCGCTGGACTCCATATTCAACAATAATTCAATGAAGGTATTTTACTACTAACTACCGCGTTATTCCTTATCAGACTGCTTAACACAGTAACAAAACTAACAAATTACATCATAGATAACATAGATATACATACCTTACATAGATGGGACACTCATGGGTTTTTCTGGACTAAAACTTAGTTCATTTGCAGCTCACCTTAAGTGCTAGAGCTACGCATTTTGGTTGTTCTCCCCTTTTCCCCTCTTTCAAACTTTTATATTCAACTAGCCAGTGATATGCTTATTCAGTCATCATATCATCACTTCCCCAAATGTATTGATAATTCAGTTATTTCATGTTATATAAGTACTTTAATTATTATGGAACATGAAATAACCATAATTATTCGCAAAAAATTAAAAAAGAAAAAAAAACATAAACCCCCAATCAATTTCATTTAACATTCTTTAATGTACTTTCATAAGTTTTCATCAATAACTAAATGTAAATAAGAAAATTCACAATTTTTGTTCACCACTAATTTTTTCGAAGCCACATACGTACAGATGCAGCGCTTTCGGTGATGGGCGAATGAACTACGAGGAAAAAATTGAACTAAAAGTTTCTTATGAGTGCGCCTACCCTGAATTACATATCGAGTTTATCATTCAAGCATCGCGTAGCTGTTTATTGCTCTTAATAAAGATGAAATATATCCAGTGGTGGAGCCTAGATTTTTTCCAGACGTAGCAAAAATTTCCAAGGTTTAAAATGATTAAAGAAGAAGAAAAAAGGATGTATTTCATTATTTATTCATTTTACCAGCAAAAATTATGCATTTGAAAGAAAAGCAAACCGACAAAAAACTAAAAAATTGGCGAATACTTAATACTCCACTATTACTACTAGTTCAATGCAAAAATTGAATGTCTATATCGATTCTTTCGGATCTAGAAACTTTTTCTGGACGTAGATAGGTGTGTTCAGGTGTAGCATCTTGTTATATATGCGATATAAAAGGACATTACCCCTGAATATATCAATAGATTGAATACCATACTGCATACCGAATCACCTACGAAATGCTACTTTTCCCACACTAAACAGTGTAGTATTACAGTACTTCATCAATGCTAATTTAAAAAAAAAATCATTTTATTCAAGTCCACAACATTTGGTATGCGGCAACCCAAGTTTAGGGTTAACTGGATTCATTTGTACCATGCACTTGGGTTCTTGAGACACTGATAGCCCACTGTAACCTATTTCTGATACAGTTGTGGCTTAGACAAAGTTTCTTATTTGAGTTTATGGTGAATATTAGGACACGATT